>OX596040.1:10444118-16060862 GCA_951394065.1 Venusia cambrica | reverse complement strand
TCAAAGCACATGCGGGTCTTGAGGGGAACGAGCGCGCCGACGAGCTGGCCAAGGACGCGGCACAAAACTCAAAAAAGAAGCCTGACTATGACGATGTCCCTGTTTCATACGTCAAGCGAGAAATCCGTGCGGACTCGCTTGACGAATGGAATAGGAGATACATATCAGGCCAAACAGGATCGGTGACCAAACTGTTCTTCCCCAACGCCATCGAAGCCTATAAAATAGTAAGGAAGCTTCAACCAACTGGCGTCATAACGCAGATAATGACAGGACACGGTGGGTTCTCCGAATACTTGAACCGTTTCAAGCGTAAGGAGAACCCATCGTGCATATGTGAGCCCGAGAAAGACGAGACTGTGCTGCATATTTTACTCGAGTGCCCTGCGTACGGTTATCGGAGATATGAGGTAGAGCAGAAATTGAACATAAAATTGACAAAAGAAAGCATAAACACAATTATAAGGGACAAGAACAACCGAATGGAGTTCTTGAAATTTTGTACAAACATAGCGAATATAGCAATAAAAAGAAATAAATAGCTTAAGGAAAATATGATGACTATGTATAATGATTATACATATAAGCATAATATAAAACTATTAAGATTAGATTAAGTACATAATAAGACCTGTTTGTAAATAAATATGCTAAATATATTAAGACTTTGTAGTAAAAAAAAAAAAAAAAAAAAAAATATGCAGTATTAAATTTGTTAGACCTAAGAACCTATATCCGGAAACTGTAAATTTAAGATATGTATTTTATAGAAATAAGTTTAAAAATGTGACAAAGTGATAATTCCGTAGATAGTAAAATGTGTAAGACAAGTAGAGCTGCAGCTTGAAAATGTCGAAGTGTTTTCAGGCTGCAACTCTGTCTCTGTCAAACGTGGGATGCATTTGCAATGTTTAGTGTGTTGAGAACCATCCAAGTAGTTTATAAGATGTTAAATTAGCAAATAAGTAAATAAATAAAAGATTAAAAAAGACTCTGACCAAGTCAGAGGGATTCGCCCACGGCCAGATGATCGATGCTGGCAAAAAAAAAAAAAAAAAAAAAAAAAAAAAAAAAAAAAAAAAAAAAAAAAAAAAAAAAAAAAAAAAACTAACCTAACCTAACCTAACCTAACCTAACCTAACCTAACCTAACCTAACCTAACCTAACCTAACCTAACCTAACCTAACCTAACCTAACCTAACCTAACCTAACCTAACCTAACCTAACCTAACCTAACCTAACCTAACCTAACCTAACCTAACCTAACCTAACCTAACCTAACCTAACCTAACCTAACCTAACCTAACCTAACCTAACCTAACCTAACCTAACCTAACCTAACCTAACCTAACCTAACCTAACCTAACCTAACCTAACCTAACCTAACCTAACCTAACCTAACCTAACCTAACCTAACCTAACCTAACCTAACCTAACCTAACCTAACCTAACCTAACCTAACCTAACCTAACCTAACCTAACCTAACCTAACCTAACCTAACCTAACCTAACCTAACCTAACCTAACCTAACCTAACCTAACCTAACCTAACCTAACCTAACCTAACCTAACCTAACCTAACCTAACCTAACCTAACCTAACCTAACCTAACCTAACCTAACCTAACCTAACCTAACCTAACCTAACCTAACCTAACCTAACCTAACCTAACCTAACCTAACCTAACCTAACCTAACCTAACCTAACCTAACCTAACCTAACCTAACCTAACCTAACCTAACCTAACCTAACCTAACCTAACCTAACCTAACCTAACCTAACCTAACCTAACCTAACCTAACCTAACCTAACCTAACCTAACCTAACCTAACCTAACCTAACCTAACCTAACCTAACCTAACCTAACCTAACCTAACCTAACCTAACCTAACCTAACCTAACCTAACCTAACCTAACCTAACCTAACCTAACCTAACCTAACCTAACCTAACCTAACCTAACCTAACCTAACCTAACCTAACCTAACCTAACCTAACCTAACCTAACCTAACCTAACCTAACCTAACCTAACCTAACCTAACCTAACCTAACCTAACCTAACCTAACCTAACCTAACCTAACCTAACCTAACCTAACCTAACCTAACCTAACCTAACCTAACCTAACCTAACCTAACCTAACCTAACCTAACCTAACCTAACCTAACCTAACCTAACCTAACCTAACCTAACCTAACCTAACCTAACCTAACCTAACCTAACCTAACCTAACCTAACCTAACCTAACCTAACCTAACCTAACCTAACCTAACCTAACCTAACCTAACCTAACCTAACCTAACCTAACCTAACCTAACCTAACCTAACCTAACCTAACCTAACCTAACCTAACCTAACCTAACCTAACCTAACCTAACCTAACCTAACCTAACCTAACCTAACCTAACCTAACCTAACCTAACCTAACCTAACCTAACCTAACCTAACCTAACCTAACCTAACCTAACCTAACCTAACCTAACCTAACCTAACCTAACCTAACCTAACCTAACCTAACCTAACCTAACCTAACCTAACCTAACCTAACCTAACCTAACCTAACCTAACCTAACCTAACCTAACCTAACCTAACCTAACCTAACCTAACCTAACCTAACCTAACCTAACCTAACCTAACCTAACCTAACCTAACCTAACCTAACCTAACCTAACCTAACCTAACCTAACCTAACCTAACCTAACCTAACCTAACCTAACCTAACCTAACCTAACCTAACCTAACCTAACCTAACCTAACCTAACCTAACCTAACCTAACCTAACCTAACCTAACCTAACCTAACCTAACCTAACCTAACCTAACCTAACCTAACCTAACCTAACCTAACCTAACCTAACCTAACCTAACCTAACCTAACCTAACCTAACCTAACCTAACCTAACCTAACCTAACCTAACCTAACCTAACCTAACCTAACCTAACCTAACCTAACCTAACCTAACCTAACCTAACCTAACCTAACCTAACCTAACCTAACCTAACCTAACCTAACCTAACCTAACCTAACCTAACCTAACCTAACCTAACCTAACCTAACCTAACCTAACCTAACCTAACCTAACCTAACCTAACCTAACCTAACCTAACCTAACCTAACCTAACCTAACCTAACCTAACCTAACCTAACCTAACCTAACCTAACCTAACCTAACCTAACCTAACCTAACCTAACCTAACCTAACCTAACCTAACCTAACCTAACCTAACCTAACCTAACCTAACCTAACCTAACCTAACCTAACCTAACCTAACCTAACCTAACCTAACCTAACCTAACCTAACCTAACCTAACCTAACCTAACCTAACCTAACCTAACCTAACCTAACCTAACCTAACCTAACCTAACCTAACCTAACCTAACCTAACCTAACCTAACCTAACCTAACCTAACCTAACCTAACCTAACCTAACCTAACCTAACCTAACCTAACCTAACCTAACCTAACCTAACCTAACCTAACCTAACCTAACCTAACCTAACCTAACCTAACCTAACCTAACCTAACCTAACCTAACCTAACCTAACCTAACCTAACCTAACCTAACCTAACCTAACCTAACCTAACCTAACCTAACCTAACCTAACCTAACCTAACCTAACCTAACCTAACCTAACCTAACCTAACCTAACCTAACCTAACCTAACCTAACCTAACCTAACCTAACCTAACCTAACCTAACCTAACCTAACCTAACCTAACCTAACCTAACCTAACCTAACCTAACCTAACCTAACCTAACCTAACCTAACCTAACCTAACCTAACCTAACCTAACCTAACCTAACCTAACCTAACCTAACCTAACCTAACCTAACCTAACCTAACCTAACCTAACCTAACCTAACCTAACCTAACCTAACCTAACCTAACCTAACCTAACCTAACCTAACCTAACCTAACCTAACCTAACCTAACCTAACCTAACCTAACCTAACCTAACCTAACCTAACCTAACCTAACCTAACCTAACCTAACCTAACCTAACCTAACCTAACCTAACCTAACCTAACCTAACCTAACCTAACCTAACCTAACCTAACCTAACCTAACCTAACCTAACCTAACCTAACCTAACCTAACCTAACCTAACCTAACCTAACCTAACCTAACCTAACCTAACCTAACCTAACCTAACCTAACCTAACCTAACCTAACCTAACCTAACCTAACCTAACCTAACCTAACCTAACCTAACCTAACCTAACCTAACCTAACCTAACCTAACCTAACCTAACCTAACCTAACCTAACCTAACCTAACCTAACCTAACCTAACCTAACCTAACCTAACCTAACCTAACCTAACCTAACCTAACCTAACCTAACCTAACCTAACCTAACCTAACCTAACCTAACCTAACCTAACCTAACCTAACCTAACCTAACCTAACCTAACCTAACCTAACCTAACCTAACCTAACCTAACCTAACCTAACCTAACCTAACCTAACCTAACCTAACCTAACCTAACCTAACCTAACCTAACCTAACCTAACCTAACCTAACCTAACCTAACCTAACCTAACCTAACCTAACCTAACCTAACCTAACCTAACCTAACCTAACCTAACCTAACCTAACCTAACCTAACCTAACCTAACCTAACCTAACCTAACCTAACCTAACCTAACCTAACCTAACCTAACCTAACCTAACCTAACCTAACCTAACCTAACCTAACCTAACCTAACCTAACCTAACCTAACCTAACCTAACCTAACCTAACCTAACCTAACCTAACCTAACCTAACCTAACCTAACCTAACCTAACCTAACCTAACCTAACCTAACCTAACCTAACCTAACCTAACCTAACCTAACCTAACCTAACCTAACCTAACCTAACCTAACCTAACCTAACCTAACCTAACCTAACCTAACCTAACCTAACCTAACCTAACCTAACCTAACCTAACCTAACCTAACCTAACCTAACCTAACCTAACCTAACCTAACCTAACCTAACCTAACCTAACCTAACCTAACCTAACCTAACCTAACCTAACCTAACCTAACCTAACCTAACCTAACCTAACCTAACCTAACCTAACCTAACCTAACCTAACCTAACCTAACCTAACCTAACCTAACCTAACCTAACCTAACCTAACCTAACCTAACCTAACCTAACCTAACCTAACCTAACCTAACCTAACCTAACCTAACCTAACCTAACCTAACCTAACCTAACCTAACCTAACCTAACCTAACCTAACCTAACCTAACCTAACCTAACCTAACCTAACCTAACCTAACCTAACCTAACCTAACCTAACCTAACCTAACCTAACCTAACCTAACCTAACCTAACCTAACCTAACCTAACCTAACCTAACCTAACCTAACCTAACCTAACCTAACCTAACCTAACCTAACCTAACCTAACCTAACCTAACCTAACCTAACCTAACCTAACCTAACCTAACCTAACCTAACCTAACCTAACCTAACCTAACCTAACCTAACCTAACCTAACCTAACCTAACCTAACCTAACCTAACCTAACCTAACCTAACCTAACCTAACCTAACCTAACCTAACCTAACCTAACCTAACCTAACCTAACCTAACCTAACCTAACCTAACCTAACCTAACCTAACCTAACCTAACCTAACCTAACCTAACCTAACCTAACCTAACCTAACCTAACCTAACCTAACCTAACCTAACCTAACCTAACCTAACCTAACCTAACCTAACCTAACCTAACCTAACCTAACCTAACCTAACCTAACCTAACCTAACCTAACCTAACCTAACCTAACCTAACCTAACCTAACCTAACCTAACCTAACCTAACCTAACCTAACCTAACCTAACCTAACCTAACCTAACCTAACCTAACCTAACCTAACCTAACCTAACCTAACCTAACCTAACCTAACCTAACCTAACCTAACCTAACCTAACCTAACCTAACCTAACCTAACCTAACCTAACCTAACCTAACCTAACCTAACCTAACCTAACCTAACCTAACCTAACCTAACCTAACCTAACCTAACCTAACCTAACCTAACCTAACCTAACCTAACCTAACCTAACCTAACCTAACCTAACCTAACCTAACCTAACCTAACCTAACCTAACCTAACCTAACCTAACCTAACCTAACCTAACCTAACCTAACCTAACCTAACCTAACCTAACCTAACCTAACCTAACCTAACCTAACCTAACCTAACCTAACCTAACCTAACCTAACCTAACCTAACCTAACCTAACCTAACCTAACCTAACCTAACCTAACCTAACCTAACCTAACCTAACCTAACCTAACCTAACCTAACCTAACCTAACCTAACCTAACCTAACCTAACCTAACCTAACCTAACCTAACCTAACCTAACCTAACCTAACCTAACCTAACCTAACCTAACCTAACCTAACCTAACCTAACCTAACCTAACCTAACCTAACCTAACCTAACCTAACCTAACCTAACCTAACCTAACCTAACCTAACCTAACCTAACCTAACCTAACCTAACCTAACCTAACCTAACCTAACCTAACCTAACCTAACCTAACCTAACCTAACCTAACCTAACCTAACCTAACCTAACCTAACCTAACCTAACCTAACCTAACCTAACCTAACCTAACCTAACCTAACCTAACCTAACCTAACCTAACCTAACCTAACCTAACCTAACCTAACCTAACCTAACCTAACCTAACCTAACCTAACCTAACCTAACCTAACCTAACCTAACCTAACCTAACCTAACCTAACCTAACCTAACCTAACCTAACCTAACCTAACCTAACCTAACCTAACCTAACCTAACCTAACCTAACCTAACCTAACCTAACCTAACCTAACCTAACCTAACCTAACCTAACCTAACCTAACCTAACCTAACCTAACCTAACCTAACCTAACCTAACCTAACCTAACCTAACCTAACCTAACCTAACCTAACCTAACCTAACCTAACCTAACCTAACCTAACCTAACCTAACCTAACCTAACCTAACCTAACCTAACCTAACCTAACCTAACCTAACCTAACCTAACCTAACCTAACCTAACCTAACCTAACCTAACCTAACCTAACCTAACCTAACCTAACCTAACCTAACCTAACCTAACCTAACCTAACCTAACCTAACCTAACCTAACCTAACCTAACCTAACCTAACCTAACCTAACCTAACCTAACCTAACCTAACCTAACCTAACCTAACCTAACCTAACCTAACCTAACCTAACCTAACCTAACCTAACCTAACCTAACCTAACCTAACCTAACCTAACCTAACCTAACCTAACCTAACCTAACCTAACCTAACCTAACCTAACCTAACCTAACCTAACCTAACCTAACCTAACCTAACCTAACCTAACCTAACCTAACCTAACCTAACCTAACCTAACCTAACCTAACCTAACCTAACCTAACCTAACCTAACCTAACCTAACCTAACCTAACCTAACCTAACCTAACCTAACCTAACCTAACCTAACCTAACCTAACCTAACCTAACCTAACCTAACCTAACCTAACCTAACCTAACCTAACCTAACCTAACCTAACCTAACCTAACCTAACCTAACCTAACCTAACCTAACCTAACCTAACCTAACCTAACCTAACCTAACCTAACCTAACCTAACCTAACCTAACCTAACCTAACCTAACCTAACCTAACCTAACCTAACCTAACCTAACCTAACCTAACCTAACCTAACCTAACCTAACCTAACCTAACCTAACCTAACCTAACCTAACCTAACCTAACCTAACCTAACCTAACCTAACCTAACCTAACCTAACCTAACCTAACCTAACCTAACCTAACCTAACCTAACCTAACCTAACCTAACCTAACCTAACCTAACCTAACCTAACCTAACCTAACCTAACCTAACCTAACCTAACCTAACCTAACCTAACCTAACCTAACCTAACCTAACCTAACCTAACCTAACCTAACCTAACCTAACCTAACCTAACCTAACCTAACCTAACCTAACCTAACCTAACCTAACCTAACCTAACCTAACCTAACCTAACCTAACCTAACCTAACCTAACCTAACCTAACCTAACCTAACCTAACCTAACCTAACCTAACCTAACCTAACCTAACCTAACCTAACCTAACCTAACCTAACCTAACCTAACCTAACCTAACCTAACCTAACCTAACCTAACCTAACCTAACCTAACCTAACCTAACCTAACCTAACCTAACCTAACCTAACCTAACCTAACCTAACCTAACCTAACCTAACCTAACCTAACCTAACCTAACCTAACCCCAGTCTGCCTCGATCCGCAGTCGAGAGCGCCACGATTAAAGGCCACTCCACGCTCAAAAAATTCGCGAAAAATAGAAAAATCACGAAAAAGTACCCTTGTGACATATCAAAATACGCGGGCGCACAAGACGCACACATTGGTGCTAAGCGCGCAGTGCTAACACAAGTGAACGAAAAGTTATAAGCAAAAAAGTGATTCTTAAAAACTAAAAGTGAAATTTCTCGGGATCGGCAGCGACAACACATAAATTTTTTGGTGCCCCCTAAAGGGCCCCCAGAAGACCTACAAGCTGACACCTTTTGCCGATTCTTCCCGCGAAGGATCGCTGAGATATCGGCAAAAAAACAAGTACCACGTGGCCACGAGGTCATCGATCCGGAGCCGCGCGCACAAATTGGACATCAGCATCGGCAGCGGGGCATCGAGAGGAATCAGGAGGCACCTTCAGATTTTCAAAAAGTTAAGTGGCTCCTTCAGGGCAAGGACTTTTGTTTTTAGTGCAGTTTGACCATTAGTTTAAAAATTTTTAGTTTAAAATCTGCAGCGATAACCTGTAGTTTTTATTAGCTTTATATGTAGCCCTTCAGGTGTAGATTACTTAGTAAAAAATTTGGGTTAGGTTTTATTGAAAAATTTCTTAGATATTTAATTTACTGAATGTAGGTCAACTGCAATTTTCAAAAAAAGGCTTGTATCTCAGAAACTACTGGGAATTTCCAAATTTTAAGGTCAGTTTGAGTATCTAACTTCGTTAGATACACAATATTTTTGTAAAACTTTAGCCTCATATTACCCCCCCAAAAAACACTACCCCCTCCAACCCCCAAATTTGAAAAAATTGTAACTAGAGAACGGATGCTCCAAATTGGACGTAAATTTTTGTGTTAGTTATAAGAAAATTAGCTTTAGGTTTATTGACCAAAAAACGGACTCTATGTAGAGTCAAAAAATTTTTTGTACATTGTACTTAGTGTCTCGATTTACCAAAACTTCTTTTGACGAGGTTTATTTGACCAGTCGGCAGTATATTACCACTACCTTAGGACGGACTCTAGGTAGAGTCATTAACTTTCGCACTGAAAAAGTTTTATTTAAAAATTTACCTGTGTTAGCGGTGACGCAGCATCCCCTTGCTCCGTCGGCCTCCGCTAGCACCATCTGAAACAAAGGAAACAAAGTATTATAGAATTAGGAAAACATTATTTTATTTTTATCTCTTATTTTAACATGTAAAACTGTAAAGCTTCGTATCTGCAAACCAAAGGTCCTAACTTGACGAAATTTTGCGTATTGTTTGACATTGTGGCCTCTTTTGACCCCAAACACGAAGTCCCTACGCTTTGGGTGACTCACTGGCTTGCTTTTTAAAAGTTAGGCGGCCTTTTCGGCGGACTTCAAGAGACAGACTCTACATAGAGGAAAACATCTTATATTTTATTTTAATTTATTTTTGTTCTACTTTAACTTATTCTGTGTTCACGTGTTAGATTTTAAGCGACTTTTTACACATTTATTTTACAACTTATACAAACTTATCTGACTTTTTAAACTTATTAATTTGACATGTTCCGCACACCGGTAAAAGCGACTGAAAGGGAGGGCTCGGGCTCTCCACCCTCTCCAGCCAAAATAGAACAGGTAGGCCCCGCCAGACCAGGAAACATGACATACGACCTTACAGACCTGACTAAAACACCATTAAAAGTCAGAAAGAGTATAGAAAGACTGGAGCTGGCGGAGAGCACGTCCCAACCATCATCCCCACAAAAACCGTCGACATCAGCGAAGTACACGTACCCCCCCCCTCGCCCAAAACAACTGACCGAGCTGCTTAACCAAAAGCAGCTCTCGCCACCGAGAAATCCAACCTCAAGACTAGCCAAACCCCCAAAAAAGGTAACAAAACCCTTGGTGTCTCTACCAGTCAAGAGCCCAATCGACAAAAGGGAAAGGTATCCAAACAGACTAGCAGAGGCTGAAGCCTACAGGCAAAAGGTCATGGGCTTCATTGGGGAGACGAGGAATCTACGAACCGACCTGAAAAACGGCATCACAGAGACGGTGATAAAGATGTTCCACTTAATAGAAGGATATGAGGCAGACCTGAAAAAAGAAAAACAAAGGAGTGTAGAGAGAAAACCGATAACCGAAACCGAAGAAAAGGAAAACAGAGAAAAGCAGACGCAGACAAGGCAACAGGAACCAATGAAGGAAGACGAAGAGCCGGAAGAATACCCTGGATACAGAGTCGCAGAAGCGAAAGACTGTGCTGTGAAAATAGGAAACCAATTAGAGAAAGCCAAAAGCGTCAGCTACACAATAAAAAATGAAATCGGTAGCCTGACAGACAGGTTGATACTTCTGGCAACGGAAGCAAATTTGAGAAAATCTGTACTGATAAGGACTCCTACCAGGAAGAAAACTCCTAACGAAGAACAAAGAACCGGAAAAGAAAGGGAACCTGAAAAGGAAAAGAAAAAAGGGAAGGAAGAAAACGAGCTGCTAAGAGAAATGGAAAAACATGCTATATTGATCAAGGAAAACAGTGACAAAATGGACAAACTACAGGAAATAATCGGAAGGCATCAAGAACAACAGGAAAAATTGACATACGCAGGTGCGGCAGCATCGCGCCCGGCAAGACATACCACAGGACCAGCCGCACTGCATTCAATCGTGGTCACTGCCAAAAAGGAGACTGACACCGGAGAACAAGTACTAAACCGGATAAGAGAAACGATGAATGCAAAAGAGAGCGGCATTACAGTGGAAAAAATAAGAAAAGCCAAAGACAGGAAAGTTATCGTGGGGTGTAAAACAGAGGAAGAAAGACAGAAAGTAAAAGAAAAGCTAAGAGGAGCAGAAGATCTAAATATAGAAGATATTAAAAACAGAGACCCTCTAGTGATTTTCAGGGACGTTCTTAAAATCTACAGTGACATGGATGTCATAAACGCCCTGAAAAATCAAAACAAAACCACGATAACGCAAGACATGAAAGGCCAGAAGATGGACATCATCTACAAAAAGCACGCTAGAAACCCACACACACACCACATAGTGATGCGAGTCTCACCAAAAATCTGGCGGCAGCTGATCGACGCAGAAACTGTTCTCATAGATCTCCAGCGGGTGAAAGTAGCAGACCAGTCGCCACTGGTCCAGTGTTCGCTCTGTTTGGGATATGGACACGGGAGGCGTTTTTGCAGGGAGAACACCGTGAAATGCTGCCACTGTGGGGGACCGCATATGCGCTCAGAATGTGCAGATTGGCTGGCTGGAGCAACACCATCATGCAGCAACTGTATAAGCGCGAAGGCTGATAGGTCCGACCACAACGCCTTCAGTCAGGACTGCCAAATCCGAAGAAGGTGGGAGGCCCTGGCGCGCGCAAAAATAGCATACTGCTAAAGTGGTCACGGGCGTTACACCTACTGAAATCAGCGCAAAGCCATACCTAGCAGCTCAAGCGAACCTGCAAAGATCTGAGCTGGCAACTCAAGAGCTTATGCTTGAAGCAAGCAAGAGAAGGATGGCTCTCGCGCTGATACAAGAGCCGTACATTGGAGCTGTTGGGGAGATGAAAAACTACAGAGGAGCAAGAATCTTCCAGTGCACGAACAAAGGCGACAAAGTGGTTAAAGCGGCAATTGCGGTTTACGACAGTGACATCGACGTCATTCAATGTCCCGCATTAACTACAACCAACATTGCCGTAGTTAAGCTGCGCACTAGAGCCTGGGAGATAGCCGTAGTATCCTACTACTTCGAACCAACAGAACCAATCCAGCAGTACCTAGAACATATCAAGAAGATAGCTCAAAACGTAGGTGTAACAAAACTCCTCATAGGAGGCGATGCAAACGCCAAAAGCACCTGGTGGGGAAGCGCCAAAATAGACGACAGAGGGGAAGAGATGGCCGGAACACTAGAAGAACTGGATTTGCAGGTACTCAACGAAGGAGACACCCCGACGTTCGCCACAGTGAGAGGAAACAAGGTCTACTCTAGCCATGTTGACGTTACAGCCTGCACAACAGACCTGTTAGGCATAGTCGAAGACTGGAGGGTAGACGAAGGCATGACGAGCTCCGACCACAATACAATGGTCTTTAACATCAGATTGGAAAAATCAAAAGGCATAACCATAAGTAGATCCACTAGAGTATACAATACTAAAAAAGCTAATTGGCCCCAGTTTCATGAGAAACTGGGACAATTACAAGAAGAACACAATATAACCAAAAACGAAATAGATAAAGTAAATAATAAAATAGAATTAGAAAAGAATATAGAACAGTACATAAACATAATAGTAGAAGCATGTAAAAATAGCATTCCAAAAATTAAAACAAAAGAACAAATAAACTTACCATGGTGGTCGGAAGAACTCGCTCTGCTGAAGAAGGAAGTCGCCAGGAAGAAGCGAAGAGTCCACTGTGCTGCGCCGGTCCGGAGGGAGATGGTCGTCGAAGAGTACCTGCAAACAAAAAAAGATTATGAACAAAAGGTAAAAACAGCACAAATTCAAAGCTGGAAGGAGTTTTGTAGAAAGCAAGATAGAGAGAGTATGTGGGATAGCATATACCGCGTGATGAAAATGACGACTAAGAGGCAGGAAGACCTGCCCCTGATCGAAAATGGCAAAGTGCTAAAATCGAAAGAATCAGCGGAAATGTTGGCCACAAAATTCTATCCTGAGGACAGAAAGGAGGAGGACACCGAAGAACATCGGTCAATGAGAAAGGAGGCTGGCCAAGTAAATGTCGGGAAGCATGCTGAAGCTTATGATCCCCCATTTACCCTAGAAGAGGTCAAAGCAGCAACTAGCAGCTTCAACCCCAAGAAAGCTCCCGGATCCGATGGTCTCACGGCGGATATATGCAAACACGCAATATTACAGGACCCAGAGTTTTACCTATCATTGGCAAACAAATGCTTAGAGCAAGCCCACTTCCCAACGATTTGGAAAGAGGCAACCGTGGTAGTACTCCGGAAACCAGGGAAGGAAACCTACACGGAGGCCAAATCGTACAGGCCAATAGGACTGCTGCCAGTGATGGGTAAAATCCTGGAAAAAATGGTCATAAACCGAATCAAATGGCATATCCTCCCAAAATTGAGCACCCGACAGTACGGATTCATGCCCCAAAAGAGCACGGAAGACGCCCTCTACACCCTCGTACAGCACATACGCGAAAAGCTGAGACAGAAGAAACTAGTAACACTTGTATCGCTGGATATAGAGGGCGCTTTCGACAGTGCATGGTGGCCAGCTATCAGGATCCGGCTGGCGGACCTTAAATGTCCCCTAAACCTCAGGAAGCTAATAGACAGTTACCTTAGTGACAGAACAGTTTCGGTCAGATACGCAGGTGAACAGGTTGTTAGGAATACTGCTAAGGGCTGCGTCCAAGGGTCCATTGGAGGTCCAATTTTGTGGAACGTTCTCCTCGACCCACTGCTGAATGACCTTGAGAAACAGGGGCACTATTGCCAAGCCTTCGCTGACGACATCGTCTTAGTTTTTGCGGAGGAGACGGCACTAGAGGTGGAGCGGAAAGGTAATGCCGCTCTCGCGTATGTTCGGGAGTGGGGTGTCAAAAGTAAACTAAAATTTGCACCACAAAAAACGAATGCGATGGTGATCACTCGCAAGCTTAAATTTGACACACCACGCCTGAGCATGGGCGGGACCGGCATTGCAATGTCTGAGGAGGTGAAAATCCTGGGGCTCACGATAGACAATAAGCTTACTTTCAACAAACACGTGGCAAACGCCTGTAAAAAGGCCTTGAACATTTATAAGCAGCTATCGAGAGCCGCCAGGATCAGTTGGGGCCTCCATCCGGAGGTAATTCGCACCATCTACATGGCAGTCGTTGAGCCAGTCGTAATGTATGCAGCCAGCGTTTGGGTACCGGCAGTAAGGAAGTTGGGCGTGAAAAGGCAGCTTCACTTTGTCCAACGTGGCTTCGCACAGAAGCTGTGCAAGGCATACCGGACTGTCTCTCTAAACTCGGCACTAGTGTTGGCCGGAATCTTGCCTCTCGACCTCAGGATACAGGAGGCAGCCGCCCTGTATGAGGCAAAGAGAGGAGTCCCCCGGTCGACACTAGGAGGAAGAGAGATGGAGACGAAGTCTGCCTTTGCCGCCCAACCACATCCCGCTGAACATATGAGTCTGGAGTTCATAAGCCTGGAAGACCAAGAGCAGGTGAACATTCACAGCGGATACGCAGTCCGAATGTTCACGGACGGCAGCAAGATTGAGGGCAAGGTCGGAGCTGCATTATCCATATGGAATAATACAGCCGAGATCAAAACCCATAAATTAAAGCTGCCGTCCTACTGCACAGTCTACCAGGCTGAACTGTCAGCCATATGCAAAGCCACTTGTGAAATCCTAAAGCGCCGAGAAACCACGTTTGGAGTATACAGCGACTCAAGATCATCTCTAGAAACCGTGACCAATCAGAGATCTTTACACCCACTGGCAGTGGAAACACGCAAAAACCTG
The DNA here is from genome assembly GCA_951394065.1 of Venusia cambrica. Lineage (NCBI taxonomy): Eukaryota > Metazoa > Arthropoda > Insecta > Lepidoptera > Geometridae > Venusia > Venusia cambrica. The sequence goes on along the minus strand of OX596040.1, from coordinate 16,046,052 downwards.
AGGGAGTGTAAAGACCAAGGTAAAGTTGTATCTTTATTTTGGATCCGAGCATACGCGGGTCTAGAAGGAAATGAACGAGCAGACGAACTGGCGAAGGATGCAGCCCTTAGAAGTAAGACTAAACCCGAATACGACCTTTGCCCGACATCTTATGTAAAAAAGGAAATCAGACAGGAAACCCTTAACAAATGGAACGATAGGTATAAAACAGGCGAAACAGCGGCAGTTACAAAAATATTCTTCCCCGACGCTGTCGAAGCATTTAAACTTATTAGAAAAATCAAGCCAGTGGGTCTTTTAACGCAGGTAATGACGGGGCATGGTGGATTCTCCGAATACCTGAATCGTTTCAAGTGTAAAGAGGATCCATCATGCATCTGCGAACCGGGCAAACCGGAAAGTATTCTACACATTCTGTATGAATGCCCAGTATACGGTAGGGAAAGATTCGAAGCTGAGCAATACATGAACATAGAAATAAGTAAAGAAACTGCACACGAATGTATAAGAAATAAGAATATCAGGAATAGTTTTATAGAATATTGTTTAAAATTAGCGGATAAGGTAGTAATAAGGAATAAAGATGTATAACTATTGCTATACATGTATAATTGTATATATGCAAAATAGCAATGTAACAACATAAGTAAGAAATGTATAAGAAATAAGAATATCATGGATAGTTTTATAGAATATTGTTTAAAATTAGCAGATAAGGTAGAAATAAGAAATAGAGATGTATAACTATTGCTATACATATATAAGTGTATATATGCAAAATAGCAATGTAACAAAATATTTGTAAGAAAAATAGATAAAAAACAAGTTTTGACGATAAGATATATGTAAAACATAAATAATGTAGAGTAATGATGACTTGTGATAGATACTAAGACATTTTAAAATAATAAGCATGTAACAAATAGGACAGAAGAATAGCATAAGAAGCTCGAAATAAAATATATACCTGTGTACCCTTCCTTATAATAAGAAAAAATAAAGTCTCAGATATTGTCTGAGGAATTAGCTCGCGGGCCGGGCCACTGCGCCCGGACAGGAATTAAAAAAAAAAAAAAAAAAAAAAAAAAAAAAAAAAAAAAAAAAAAAAAAAAAAAAAAAAAACCTAACCTAACCTAACCTAACCTAACCTAACCTAACCTAACCTAACCTAACCTAACCTAACCTGACCTGACCTGACCTGACCTGACCTGACCTGACCTGACCTGACCTGACCTGACCTGACCTGACCTGACCTGACCTGACCTGACCTGACCTGACCTGACCTGACCTGACCTGACCTGACCTGACCTGACCTGACCTGACCTGACCTGACCTGACCTGACCTGACCTGACCTGACCTGACCTGACCTGACCTGACCTGACCTGACCTGACCTGACCTGACCTGACCTGACCTGACCTGACCTGACCTGACCTGACCTGACCTGACCTGACCTGACCTGACCTGACCTGACCTGACCTGACCTGACCTGACCTGACCTGACCTGACCTGACCTGACCTGACCTGACCTGACCTGACCTGACCTGACCTGACCTGACCTGACCTGACCTGACCTGACCTGACCTGACCTGACCTGACCTGACCTGACCTGACCTGACCTGACCTGACCTGACCTGACCTGACCTGACCTGACCTGACCTGACCTGACCTGACCTGACCTGACCTGACCTGACCTGACCTGACCTGACCTGACCTGACCTAACCTTTTTTTTTTTTTTTTTTTTTTTTTTCGTGGGGAAATCCTCATGGATACCCATGCCTCGGGGGAGGCAATGGGTTATGCCGGACTCTTACCGGCTAAAACCACCACGGGGAGCAGACCGCCGCCGAGATAGGGCGAGATGGGGTCGCGTTAGCATTCACCATCTCGCCCTGGCGGTAGGCCCGAGTAGATATCTCGGGCCACTCAGCGCCTTTGGAGGGGCAACCTTATCCCAAAGGCCACCCCCCAGACGTGTGGGGCCGTGCAGGCCGGCAAGGAGTCCCCCGACCCCCTACCAGCGGCCCCACTACGGGGGATCGAGAAGGCGGCCATACCGCCTCCTTCGTCCCCTTGCACGTCTACGCCGGAGCGGGTCAGAGTGGGCGTCGTCCTCCCTGATCCGCTCCGCAGCCTCCTTTTGCGTCATCACCGCTTCGCAAAAGGAGACCATCGCCTGCCACTCACTCTCACCGCAGAGCATGGCGCTTACCACGCTCGGCAGCGAGAGGTCTCGGCCTAGTATCGCTGAAAGTGTGTGTCGCATGGGACCCCACGCGGCACACACCTCCAGCGTGTGGAGCGCCGTATCCTCTGGCGCCCCACATTCGTGGCAGGCCGGGGTCGCCTCCCGTCTCGCAATCTGGTGCAGATACTTTCCGAAGCAGCCATGCCCGGAAAGTACCTGCACCAGGCGGAAGGTCAGCGACCCGAACCGCCGCCGCAACCACTCCCGGAGGACCGGGCGGATGGCCTCCACCGTCCACTGACCAGGGACCGGCGGAGCCAGGTCCTCCGTCCACCGCGCCAACAGGGCGACCCGCGCCTGCCGCCGTATGCGTCCGACCTCCTCCCACACTAGGGGCTCCCCGCGGGATCTCCTCGCCGCCACGAAGTGGTACACTTCGGCGAGGATCTCCGCTTGTAGCCCCCAAGGGGGATCACCGGCCAGGACGCATGCGGCCGTCCAGGACACCGTCCGGTATCCGCGTATCGCCCTCGTCGCTATGACCCGCTGCGGACGTCGCAGCAGGGTCATGTTCGCGCGACCGAGGGCGTCCACCCAGACCGGTGCCCCGTACAGGGCCATACTCCGGATCACTCCAGAGTATAGCCGGCGGCAGTTGGCGCTCGGGCCACCCACGTTGGGCAGCAGCCTCCCTAATGCGGCGGCGGCTCCTAGGACTTTTGGGGCCAGTTGGGTGAAGTGCGCCCCAAAAGTCCACCTTCCGTCCAGGATGAGACCCAGATATTTCATCTGGGTCCCAACCCGGATCGAGACCCCGTCCAGAACTACACGCGTTCCTGGAGGGGGTCCCCCCCGAGGCCCATGAAACAACAGGGCCTCGGTCTTGGAGAGGGCGACCTCCAGTCCCAGGGAGCGGATGCGGTCGACCACGAGGGTTGTCCCCAACGCAGCCAGCCGCACCGCCTCCCCAAGGTCCCTCCCCTTGGCCACGACCAGGGTATCGTCCGCATAGCACGCCACCCGCATATTGGCGGGAAGCGTGCCACGCAGCACCCAGTCGTAGCCAATGTTCCACAAGAGCGGTCCCAGTACCGACCCCTGTGGAACACCGCGGACGACGCGACGGTGCCTCAGCCCGTCGCGCCCTTCCACCAGGACCTCGCGGTCTTGGAGGTAGTCCGCCAACAGCCTCCGCAGATACAGAGGCACCCCGTGATAGCGGAGCGCCTCCTGTATCGTCGAGTGCGGCAGGCTGTTGAAGGCGTTGGCTATGTCAAGAGAGACGGCCAACGCCTTTCCTCCCTCCCGGACCGCCTCCTGGGTCCACTCTTTTAACCAGAGCAGGGCGTCTATCGTAGACCGCCCCGCTCTGAACCCATACTGGGCCTGCGAGAGGTCAGGCCCAGTTCCCTCCAGGTGCTGTATGACACGGGAAGCTAGCACCCTTTCCAGCATCTTTCCCGTGTCATCCAGCAGCACGATTGGCCTGTATGCAGAGGGCGAGTCAACGTCTCGACCCTCCTTCCGCAACAGGCACAACCGCCCGTCCTTCCACAGCTTCGGGAACCGTCCAGACGCAAGGCACGCGTCGAACAGCTCCCGAAGCTGTTCCCCCAACTCCTTCAGGGCAATCCTGAGGATGCGCGCCGGGATCCCGTCTGGACCCGGCGCCGTCCTCTTGCCCTTTAGCCGGTCGACGGCCACCTCCATCTCCGCCTCCGACACGGCTGGGATCGAGGCGGGGTCGACCACCTCCCCGTAGAGGGACGGCGGTGCCATCGTTGGCGGGGCGTGGAGGGGGTCGTTGAGGGGAAAGAGCCCCCCCATCACCCGGCCGAGGAGCTCCGGCTGCAGGGTCTCCGCTACCGGGGCCGTCTGACCCTGGAACTTTTTCCGGGCAGCCCTGTACGGACGGCCCCATGGGTCCCTGTCGAGGCCCTCCAGGACCTCGGCCCAGGCCTGGGCCTTCGCCCTTCCGACGGCCAGCTGTAGCGCGCGTCTCGCCTCCCGATACGCGCTATACAGCCGGCGCTCAGCTGTCAGTTCCTCATCTGACAGCTGATCGTCGGTTCGGCCGTTGCGCCGCCTCCTACTGCGGGTGTACGGGCGCCTCGCCTCTGTGCAGGCCGCTCGGAGATCCGCTATCTCCGAGCTCCACCAGTACACCTCGTGACGGCCTGGGCGGCGACGCGACCGCGGCATGGCGGCGTCGCACACCGCCGTCACCGCCTCCCGGAAGCGACCCGCTGCGGTGTCGACTTCCGGGTGCGTGGGAGCGGCAAGCCACGACTGGACGATAGCCGCCTCGGCAGCTAGTTCGGTGTCGAGGCGGCTGATCGTCCAGCGCGGGAAATCCGCTCGCACCACGCTTTCCCCTCCCTGGTTGTCGGAGGTGGAGATCTCGAACCGCACATACTTGTGATCCGAGAGAGTCTCAACCTCCGACAACACCCTCCAGTCCCGGGCACGTGCCGCGGTGGATGGGGTGGCGAACGTAAGATCCACCACGGACCCCCCGTTCCACCGCACGCACGTGTGGGCTGACCCTCTGTTTAGTAGGGTTAGCCCCGTGGCAACTGCCCACTCCCTGACAATCTCCCCTCGAGAGTCAGTGGAGGGGTTGCCCCATTCCCGGGCCTTGGCGTTCAAGTCCCCCATAAGGAGGACCTGTCGTGGGGCCTGCCTTCTCACCGCTGCGGCTAGGAGGTCGACAAAGACCTCCAGCTCCGCAGCGGTTCTGTTAGGGGAGAAGTATGCGCCGACTAGCGAATACTCCTCCCACTTTGCCACCACGAAACCTGCACCCCTCTCTTCGATTGAGAGGGGGAGGCCGCCACTCACAATGGCCACGGAGCCGTCCACGTCCCCAACCCAGGAAGGATGTTGGGGTGGGACGTAGTACGGCTCCGTGGCGACCGCCGCGTCAATCTTCCACTGCGCCAGGGACTGAACGAACAGGTCCTGGGCCCCAGCGCAGTGGTTGAGGTTCGTCTGGAGGAAGTGATGTCTGGCTTGATGCATTATTCAGACATCACCTCCTCCACCTCCGGGGCTGCGACTTCCTCTGGGGCGGCCTGAGAGGTAGCCGGGGTGGCCCTGGTCCCGGGGGCCTTTCCCTTAGTCTTTGGGGGTTCGCAACTGCGTCCCCCCATTACGTGCCCGGAAGGGCGCCCCGAGTCTGCGCAGATTGCGCAGCGGGGTTCGCTCCTTCCGCACGTGGCCGCCCGGTGACCTGTGCCTCCGCACCGGAAGCACAGGTTCGTCCTGTCGGCTGACGAGGGGCACTGAGGACGAGTGTGCCCCAGCCCCATGCACTTGAAGCAGCGCATGGGGCGTTCCCCAAGGGCCACCACTCGCGCCGAGCTCCACCCGACCAACAGCCTACCCTTTGTCAGCAGCGCTTTGGCCGCTGAAATCGGGCAGGACACCAGGGTGGAGCCCGCACCGCCGAGGCCGGGTTGCAATTCCCCGACCTTAACGAGCCGCGCTTCACAGCCCCCCACCCTAGCCACCGCTGCGGCCACTATCTCCTTGGTGGCCGAGTCATCCAGGCCCGTAATCCGGACGTCGGTGGATTTGACGGGCCTGGTGATTGTCGCCACCTCGGACAGGACGTCGCGGAGCTTCTCCGCGAGCCTGTCCGCCTTCTCGCCGTTTTGGGAACCAGGAATCTCCAACATCCTGGCTCCCGTGGCCGTCTGGCGGAAGCGGAGCTCATCGATCCCCAACTCTTTGAGATCGATGTGCTCCTGCGCCCTCTGAAGTATGGCGCTGTAGGTCGCCCCCTTATCCGCGGCCTCAGGCTGCAACAGCAGCACCACAGCGGCGGACTTCGGGGTCCTCAGCGCCACCTTGGGCTTCGGGGGGGCCACCGGCTTCGGCCTCGCACCAGTCAATGGTGCAGAGGCAGGAGGAGCAGTGGACTTCTTCCCCCTGGCCCCTCTCCTTCCTTTCCTTGCCACCGTTGCCCAGGTCTCTTCCTGGGCAGGAGCGGCGGCGGGGGCAGTCACCCTGGAGGGGCCAGCCACCGGTGCCACTTTGGGAGGGGCAGCAGTCTTCGGGGGAGTGGTGGAGGAGGTTCCACCCCTGCCCCTTACCCCACCCACCGCCGCTGCCCAGGTCTTCCCCTGGGAAGCGGCGGCTGAGGGTCCAGCCACCGGCGCCGCATTTCTCCCCGCTTTGGGGGCAGGGTTGCGAGCCGGCTGTGGCGTCGCCTTTGGTGGCGCGGAAGCCACTGCCGCCCTAACGGCATCCGCCCTCAGTGGTGGCCGAGCCACCGAGGCCGGCAGGAGACGCTCCTCAATCCCCGCGAGTCGGGCGTTCAGCATCTGCCCGAACGTTAGGGTCAAGGAGCGCTTTAGCTCCTCAACTAACTCCCCTGCCCCCTGCATGACTGTGGGGGCGGCCACCTGCGGCCCAGCTGCGGCAGCAGTGGCAGCAGCAGTGGCAGCAGCAGCAGCCTCCGACTTTGCCTCGGAGAAGCCGCGACGCAGCGCCTTCACTTCCGCCCGGAGGGATTCAACCTCCAGGCGTAGGCGGCCATTGTCCGCTCTCAAGTGGCGCGTCTCCTCCACCTCAGTCCTGCCCGCGAGGGCTGTCACGACCTCACGCAAGTCGGAGGCGGACTGTTTTAGGCGGGCGACGAACTCGCCCTTTAGGTTGCCCGACTTCCGAGCAACCTCCATAATGCAGGCGATCCTCTCGCCCGCAAACGCCCTCATCTCCTGGGCGTTGAACTCACTGGGGTCCCCGGACCTTGCGGTGACATCGGTATCACTGCCGGTGTCAGTCACAAGGCCGGAGACGACCGCGGGACGCCCCTTCCCATATCTCCTGCCCTGCAGTACCTCCTCGAGTTCCTCATCCACTGGCCGTGGCTTGAGGAAAGCCTCCCTTGATACCGCCCTCGCGGTGCTCCCTCTGCCTCTCCTGGCAGTGTTCACCTTGGCGGTCAACGTCCCCTCGGTCTCAGTGTCCGAGTCAAATCCCCCGGGCACGAAGAGCGAGGAGGACGGCCGCTTCCGGCTTCCCTCTATTTCGGAGTCAAATTCCTCCGACGTATGGCCCTGAGAAGAGCCTGTTGGGGGGCCCTGAGAAGGGCCGGTTGGGTGGCCCTGAGAAGGGCCGATTGTTGTTTGGCCCTTAGAAGGGCCTTTTACGAACCGCCCGTTCGCCTTGCGTAGGGGCTTCGCAGCCTGCGACGCATAGTGCGAAGTCCGCGATGCCTCCACGCAAGCCGGACCGGCTTCAGCAGCCTCCCGACGACAGGGGGGGGGTGACCCTCCCCCGCTTACGACAGGCCTTTCGTCCATCCTGAGATGGGAAGGCGGAACAACGCACAGGAGCCTAGCTCAACCGTGCTAATTATTCACGCCCACCCACAACAGTTGGCAACACCTAACTACCCACAACAGTTGGCAACAACGCGAGGGAGCCTAGCTCGACCCTGCTAATTGTCACCAAAAGTTCCGAGCGTCAAGGCAAAGTTATTGAGATTCGACCTGACCTTTTTTTTTTTTTTTTTTTTTTTTAAGTGGGAAAATGCCCTCGCATTTCCCTTCCACCATGGGGGTGGTGGAAGGGGGTATGTGGGACTCGAACCCACTAAAAACCCACTATGAGCAGTCGCCCGCCTTCGTGGGGCCGAGATGGGGTCGCGTTAGCATTCACCATCTGGCCCCGGCGGTTGGCCTGGAACCCGTGTCCAGGCCCCGGCCAAGGGGGGGTGGTCACTGCTCACCAGGACCACCCCTCAGACGAGTGGAGCCGTGCAAGCCGGCGGAGAGTCCCCCGACTCTCCACCAGGTGGCTCCACTACAGGGGAAGTCGAAGAAGGCGGGCAAACCGCCCCCTCCTACCCCCCCTTCGCCTCCGGCGGATCGGGTCAGAGCGGGCGTCGTCCTCTCTGACCCTCTCCGCGGCCTCCTTCTGCGACATCACCTGTTCGCAGAAGGAGACCATCGCCTGCCACTCCCTGTCGCCGTCGAGCATGGCGTTGACCACGCTCGGCAGCGAGAGGTCCCCTCCCAGGGTGGCTGAAAGTGTGTGTCGCATGGGACCCCACGCGGCACACACCTCCAGCGTGTGGTGCGCCGTATCCTCCGGCGCACCACATTCGTGGCAGGCCGGGGTCGCCTCCCGTCTCGCGATCTGGTGCAGGTACTTTCCGAAACATCCATGTCCGGAAAGCACCTGCACCAGTCGGAACGTCAGCGACCCGAATCGCCGCCGCACCCAGTCACGGAGGACCGGGCGAATGGCCTCCACCGTCCACTGACCAGGGACCGGTGGAGCCAGGTCCTCCGCCCACCGCCTCAACATGGCGGCCCGCGCCTGTCGCCGTAGGCCCTCCACCCGATCCCATTCCAGGTGCTCCCCGTCGGATCTCCTCGCCGCCACGAAGTGGTAAACTTCGGCGAGGATCTCCGCTTGGAGAGCCCAGGGGGGATCGCCGGCCAGCACGCATGCTGCCGTCCAGGACACCGTCCGGTATCCGCGGATCACCCTCGTCGCAATGACCCGCTGCGGTTGTCGCAGCAGGGTCATGTTCGCGCGACCGAGGGCGTCCACCCAGACCGGTGCCCCGTAGGTGGCCATACTCCGGATCACTCCGGAGTATAGACGGCGACATGTGGCGCTCGGGCCGCCCACGTTGGGCAGCAGCCTCCCCAGTGCGGCGGCGGCTCCCAGGACTCTCGGGGCCAGCTGGGTAAAGTGGGCCCTGAAAGTCCACCGTCCGTCCAGGATGAGACCCAGATATTTCATCTGGGTCCCAACCCGGACCGGGACTCCGTCCAGGACCACTCTGGTCCCTGGCGGGGGTCCCCCCCGAGGCCCGTGGAACAACAGGGCCTCGGTCTTGGAGAGGGCCACTCCCAGCCCGAGGGAGCGGATGCGGTCGATCACGTGGGCCGTGCCCACCTCGGCCAACCGCACCGTCTCCCTCAGGTCCCTCCCCCTGACTACGACCAGGGTGTCGTCCGCGTAGCACGCAACCCGCATGTTGGCGGGCAGCGTGCCACGGAGGACCCAGTCGTAGCCGATGTTCCACAGGAGCGGTCCCAGCACCGACCCCTGTGGAACCCCGCGGACGACGCGACGGCGTCTCAGACCGTCGCGTCCCTCCACCAGGACTTCGCGGTCCTGGAGGTAGTCCGCCAACAGCCTCCGCAGATACAGGGGCACCCCGTGGTAACGGAGCGCCTCCTGTATCGTTCCGTGCGGCAGACTGTTGAAGGCGTTGGCAATGTCCAGCGAGACAGCCAACGCCTTATCCCCCTCCCGGACCGCCTCCTGCGTCCACCCCTTGAGCCAGAGCAAGGCGTCAATCGTTGACCGCCTCGCTCTGAATCCAAACTGGGCCTCCGACAACTGAGGCCCAGTGCCGCCTAGGTGCCGGACGACGCGGGAAGCCACCACTCTTTCCAGCAGCTTCCCCGCGTCGTCGAGCAGCACTATTGGCCTGTATGCGGAAGGCGAGTCTGCGGCACGACCCTCCTTCCGCAACAGGCACAGCCGGCCGTCAAAGATTCGACCTTTTTTTTTTTTTTTTTTTTTTTTTTTTTTTTTTTTTTTTTTTTTTTTTTTTTTTTTTTTTTTTTTTTTTTTTTTTTTTTTTTTTTTTTTTTAGTGGGAAAATGCCCTCGCATTTCCCTTCCACCATGGGGGTGGTGGAAGGGGGTATGTGGGACTCGAACCCACTAAAAACCCACTATGAGCAGTCGCCCGCCTTCGTGGGGCCGAGATGGGGTCGCGTTAGCATTCACCATCTGGCCCCGGCGGTTGGCCTGGAACCCATGTCCAGGCCCCGGCCATGGAGGGGTGGTCACTGCTCACCAGGACCACCCCTCAGACGAGTGGAGCCGTGCAAGCCGGCGGAGAGTCCCCCGACTCTCCACCAGGTGGCTCCACTACAGGGGAAGTCGAAGAAGGCGGGCAAACCGCCCCCTCCTACCCCCCCTTCGCCTCCGGCGGATCGGGTCAGAGCGGGCATCGTCCTCTCTGACCCTCTCCGCGGCCTCCTTCTGCGACATCACCTGTTCGCAGAAGGAGACCATCGCCTGCCACTCCCTGTCGCCGTCGAGCATGGCGTTGACCACGCTCGGCAGCGAGAGGTCCCCTCCCAGGGTGGCTGAAAGTGTGTGTCGCATGGGACCCCACGCGGCACACACCTCCAGCGTGTGGTGCGCCGTGTCCTCCGGCGCACCACATTCGTGGCAGGCCGGGGTCGCCTCCCGTCTCGCGATCTGGTGCAGGTACTTTCCGAAGCATCCATGTCCGGAAAGCACCTGCACCAGTCGGAACGTCAGCGACCCGAATCGCCGCCGCACCCAGTCACGGAGGACCGGGCGAATGGCCTCCACCGTCCACTGACCAGGGACCGGTGGAGCCAGGTCCTCCGCCCACCGCCTCAACATGGCGGCCCGCGCCTGTCGCCGTAGGCCCTCCACCCGATCCCACTCCAGGTGCTCCCCGTCGGATCTCCTCGCCGCCACGAAGTGGTACACTTCGGCGAGGATCTCCGCTTGGAGAGCCCAGGGGGGATCGCCGGCCAGCACGCATGCTGCCGTCCAGGACACCGTCCGGTATCCGCGGATCACCCTCGTCGCAATGACCCGCTGCGGTTGTCGCAGCAGGGTCATGTTCGCGCGACCGAGGGCGTCCACCCAGACCGGTGCCCCGTACAGGGCCATACTCCGGATCACTCCGGAGTATAGACGGCGACACGTGGCGCTCGGGCCGCCCACGTTGGGCAGCAGCCTCCCCAGTGCGGCGGCGGCTCCCAGGACTCTCGGGGCCAGCTGGGTAAAGTGGGCCCTGAAAGTCCACCGTCCGTCCAGGATGAGACCCAGATATTTCATCTGGGTCCCAACCCGGACCGGGACTCCGTCCAGGACCACTCTGGTCCCTGGCGGGGGTCCCCCCCGAGGCCCGTGGAACAACAGGGCCTCGGTCTTGGAGAGGGCCACTCCCAGCCCGAGGGAGCGGATGCGGTCGATCACGTGGGCCGTGCCCACCTCGGCCAACCGCACCGTCTCCCTCAGGTCCCTCCCCCTGACTACGACCAGGGTGTCGTCCGCGTAGCACGCAACCCGCATGTTGGCGGGCAGCGTGCCACGGAGGACCCAGTCGTAGCCGATGTTCCACAGGAGCGGTCCCAGCACCGACCCCTGCGGAACCCCGCGGACGACGCGACGGCGTCTCAGACCGTCGCGTCCCTCCACCAGGACTTCGCGGTCCTGGAGGTAGTCCGCCAACAGCCTCCGCAGATACAGGGGCACCCCGTGGTAACGGAGCGCCTCCTGTATCGTTCCGTGCGGCAGACTGTTGAAGGCGTTGGCAATGTCCAGCGAGACAGCCAACGCCTTATCCCCCTCCCGGACCGCCTCCTGCGTCCACCCCTTGAGCCAGAGCAAGGCGTCGATCGTTGACCGCCTCGCTCTGAACCCAAACTGGGCCTCCGACAACTGAGGCCCAGTGCCGCCTAGGTGCCGGACGACGCGGGAAGCCACCACTCTTTCCAGCAGCTTCCCCGCGTCGTCGAGCAGCACTATTGGCCTGTATGCGGAAGGCGAGTCTACGGCACGACCCTCCTTCCGCAACAGGCACAGCCGGCCGTCCTTCCACAGCTTCGGGAACCGTCCGGACGTGATGCACACGTCGAACAGCTCCCGAAGCCGATCGCCCATCTCCCTGAGGGCGATCCTCAGGACCCTCTTCGGGATCCCGTCCGGACCCGGCGCCGTCCGTTTGCCGCTCAGGCGGCCGACGGCCAACTCCATCTCCACCTCTGAGACAGGTGGGATGGAGTCCGGGTCCACCTCCTCGACCGGCGAGGAGGGCGCCGCCATCGCGGGCGGGGTGTGGTGGGGGTCGATGGCGGGGAAAAGCCCCTCCAACACCCCGCCCAGGATCTCCGGCTCCAGGGACTACGCAACCGGGGGCGCCTGGCCCCGGAATTTCTTCCGGGCCGCTCTATACGGGCGCCCCCACGGATCCCTATCGAGGCCCTCCAGGGCCTCGCGCCAGGACCGCTCCTTGGCCCGACCGATGGCCAGCTGCAGCTCCCGCTTCGCCTCGCGGTAGGAGCTGTACAGCTGCTCCTCGGCTGTCAGCTCCTCGGCTGACAGCTCGCCGTCGGTCCGCCCGTGACGTCGCCTCCTACGGTGAGCGTAGGAGCGGCGCGCCGCCGAGCAGGCGGCTCGGAGATCCGCTATCTCCGAGCTCCACCAATAGACCTCCCGGCGGCCCGGGAGGCGTCTGCTCCTAGGCATGGCGGCGTCGCACACCGCGGTCACCGCCTCCCGGAAGCGGCTCGCTGCGACTTCCGCCTCCGGGTGTGTGGGCGCGGCGAACCACGACTGGACGATCGCCGCCTCGGACGCCACCTCGGCGTCGAGGCGAGAGATCGCCCAGCGCGGGAAGTCCGCTCGCGCCACTTGCCCCCCTTGGATGTCGGTGGTGGAGGAGATCTCGAACCATATGTATTTATGGTCCGAGAGAGTCTCCACCTCCGACATCACCCTCCACGACTGGACACGTGCCGCGACAGCGGGGGTGGCGAACGATACGTCCACCACGGACCCCCCTCGCTGTCGCACGCACGTGTGGGCCGACCCTCTATTCAAGAGGGTCAGTCCCGTGGCAACCCCCCACTCCCTGACAATCTCCCCACGAGAGTCGGTAGAGGGGTTGCCCCAGTCCCGGGCCTTGGCGTTCAGGTCCCCCATAAAGAGGACCTGACGTGGCACCTGCCTTCTAACCGCCGCGGCTAGGAGGTCCATAAAGACCTCCAGCTCCGCAGCGGTTCTGTTGGGGGAGAAGTATGCGCCAACTGCCGCATACTCCCCCCACTTGGCCACCACGTACCCCGCACCTCTCTCTACTACCGAGAGGGGGGGACCGCCATGCGCCCTTCCCACGATGGCCACGGAGTCGTCCAGGTCCCCAGCCCAGCACGCATGCTGAGAGGGGACAAAGTACGGCTCCGCAGCGACCGCCAAGTCGACGTTCCACTGCGCCAGGGACTGCATAAGCAGATCTTGAGCCCTGGCGCAGTGGTTTAGGTTCGTCTGTAGGAGGTTGAGTTGGCCGACTTGATCCATATTAGTCAGCCATCTCAACCTCCTCGCAAGTCGCTTGGCTCGCTCCCGTGACGGGAGCGACCAGTGGAGTCACTGGGGTGGTCCGGACCCCAGCGGTTCTCCCCTTCGTCTTGGGGGGAACGCAACTTCGCGTCCCCATTGTGTGCCCGGCCGGCCTCCCCGACTCTGCGCATATAGCGCAGTGGGGGTCGGCCCGCCCGCAGGTGGCCGCCTTGTGACCTGTGTTTCCACACCGGAAGCACAGGTCACCCCTGTCGGACGTGGAAGGGCACTGGGGGCGTGTATGCCCCAGCCCCATGCACTTGAAACAGCGCATGGGGCGATCCCCCAACGACACCAGCCGTGCCACGCTCCACCCGACCAAAAGCCTGCCCTCTTTCAGCAGCACCTTGGCCGCCGTGACAGGGCAGGAGACAATGGTGGAGCCAGTGCCTCCGGGGCCGGTGCGCACCTCTCCAGCCCTCACGAGCCCGACGTCGCAGCGGCCCGCCTCGGCCACTGCAGCGGCCACCTTCTCCTTGGTGGCCGTGTCGTCCAGGCCGATGACGCGTAGGTCCGTCGTTTTGACGGGCCTGGTCACCACGGCCACCTCCGACAGGACCTCGCGGAGCTTCTCCGCGAGCCTGTCGGCTTTCTCCTCTGTTTGGGAGCCAGGAATCTCCAGCATCCTGGCTCCCGTGGCCGTCTGCCTGAATCGGACAAGATCAATTCCGATCTCGCGGAGTTTGATCTTGTCCTGGGCCAGCTGCAGGACGGCGCTGTAGGTGACCCCGGCCTCCTGGGCCGCGGGACGCAATGTCACCACGACCGCCGCGGAGTTAGGGGCCCTCGGTAGCGCCGCCATCGGCCTCGGCGCCGCCTTGACAGCGGCAGCAGCCGCAGGCGCAGAGCGGGCCGCAGCGGCGGCGGCAAAAGTCACCGGCGCTGAAGGGGGGGAGGATTTCTTCCCCCTTTTCCCGCGCTTCCTCGGCCCTGGGGCAGCCACTGGGGCAGCCACTTGAGCAGGCGCTGGGGCAGTAGCTGGGGCAGCCGCTGGAGCAGGCACTGGGGTAGCCGCTGAGGGGACGGAGGATTTCCCCCTCCCCTTCCCTTTCCTCGTCACCGTCGCCCAGCTGTCACCAGTAGGGACAACTGCCGGTATGGGCCTGGGCGGCGGCGGTGGTACGGCATCCACTGCAGCCCTCTTTGCGTCCGCCCTCAGCGGCGGACGTACAACAGGCGCTGGCAAGAGGCGCTCCTCTATTCCCGCCATTCGGGCACTTAACATATCCCCGAAAGTCAGGGAGAAGGAGCGCTTCAGCTCCTCCAGCATCTCCCCCATCCCTGGGGGAGCCTGCATCGCCACGGAGGCAGATGCAGCAGCAGCGGCGGCAGCTGAAGTGGCGACGGCGGCCTCCGTCTTGGCCTCCGAGAACCCACGACGGAGCGCCTTCACCTCTGCCTTGCAGGCCTCCACCTCCAGGCGTAGACGGCCATTGTCGGCCCTCAGCATCTGCGTCTCCCTGGCCTCGCTCCGCTCGGCGAGGGCGTCGACGACCTCTCGCAGGCACCTCGCCGAAGTTTTTAAGAGGCCAGCGAGCTCCCCCTTCAGGTTCGACGACCTCTTGACGACCCCCAAGATGTTGGAGAGGCTCTCTCCTGCCCGCGCCCTCAGCGATTGCGCGTCCAGCGCACTGGCGTCGCTTTCCGCCAGGGAAGCGACTTCATTGCCGCTGTCCGCCCTGGCTGCCTTTTCAGAGGCCCCCCTGTAGCAGCGTTTGCTGAGGGTATCCGCCATCGCAGGGCGGAGAAACTCCTCCCTCGACGGACCCCCAACTTTGGCAACTCTCCCCTTGCCCCCTCCTCTCTTCGACGTCGCGACCTTTGCAGCCGCCGCACCCTCGGTCTCCGTGTCGGAGTCTAAATACCCCGGCGCGAAGAACGAGGAATACGGCCGCTTCCTGGCCGCCTCTTCTACAGACATGTCCGAGAAGTCGGACTCCGCCCCTTCCTCCGTGCCGGAGGGGCCCTGAAGAGGGCCTTTTTTGGGCGCAGCCGACGACTCGGACTCCGACCCCGATTTAACCCCCGGGGACTGGCCCTTAGAAGGGCCTTTCACGAAGCGCCCGTTCGCCCTGCGTAGGGGCTTCGCAGCCTGCAACGCATATTGCGGAGTCTGCAATGCTTCCTCGCAAGACGGACCGGCTTCAGCAGCCTCCCGACGACAGGGGGGGGGTGACCCTCCCCCGCTTACAACAGACTTCTCGTCCATCCTGATATGGGAAGGCGGAACAACGCACAGGAGCCTAGCTCGACCGTGCTAATTATTCACGCCAACCCACAACAGTTGGCAACAGCTAACAACCCACAACAGTTGGTAACAACGCGAGGGAGCCTAGCTCGACCCTGCTAATTGTCACCAAAAGTTCCGAGCGTCAAGGCAAAGTTAACGAGATTGGTACCTCAGAGCGAAAATTGTGGCAGGACCAAACAAAAATCCGAACGACGTCAAAGATTCGACCTTTTTTTTTTTTTTTTTTTTTTTTTTTTTTTTTTTTTTTTTTTTTTTTTTTTTTTTTTTTAAGTGGGAAAATGCCCTCGCATTTCCCTTCCACCATGGGGGTGGTGGAAGGGGGTATGTGGGACTCGAACCCACTAAAAACCCACTATGAGCAGTCGCCCGCCTTCGTGGGGCCGAGATGGGGTCGCGTTAGCATTCACCATCTGGCCCCGGCGGTTGGCC
Organism: Venusia cambrica; assembly: GCA_951394065.1. Taxonomy (NCBI): domain Eukaryota; kingdom Metazoa; phylum Arthropoda; class Insecta; order Lepidoptera; family Geometridae; genus Venusia; species Venusia cambrica. The sequence continues at coordinate 16,030,037 of OX596040.1, read as the reverse complement.
TGGAACCCGTGTCCAGGCCCCGGCCAAGGAGGGGTGGTCACTGCTCACCAGGACCACCCCTCAGACGAGTGGAGCCGTGCAAGCCGGCGGAGAGTCCCCCGACTCTCCACCAGGTGGCTCCACTACAGGGGAAGTCGAAGAAGGCGGGCAAACCGCCCCCTCCTACCCCCCCTTCGCCTCCGGCGGATCGGGTCAGAGCGGGCATCGTCCTCTCTGACCCTCTCCGCGGCCTCCTTCTGCGACATCACCTGTTCGCAGAAGGAGACCATCGCCTGCCACTCCCTGTCGCCGTCGAGCATGGCGTTGACCACGCTCGGCAGCGAGAGGTCCCCTCCCAGGGTGGCTGAAAGTGTGTGTCGCATGGGACCCCACGCGGCACACACCTCCAGCGTGTGGTGCGCCGTATCCTCCGGCGCACCACATTCGTGGCAGGCCGGGGTCGCCTCCCGTCTCGCGATCTGGTGCAGGTACTTTCCGAAACATCCATGTCCGGAAAGCACCTGCACCAGTCGGAACGTCAGCGACCCGAATCGCCGCCGCACCCAGTCACGGAGGACCGGGCGAATGGCCTCCACCGTCCACTGACCAGGGACCGGTGGAGCCAGGTCCTCCGCCCACCGCCTCAACATGGCGGCCCGCGCCTGTCGCCGTAGGCCCTCCACCCGATCCCACTCCAGGTGCTCCCCGTCGGATCTCCTCGCCGCCACGAAGTGGTAAACTTCGGCGAGGATCTCCGCTTGGAGAGCCCAGGGGGGATCGCCGGCCAGCACGCATGCTGCCGTCCAGGACACCGTCCGGTATCCGCGGATCACCCTCGTCGCAATGACCCGCTGCGGTTGTCGCAGCAGGGTCATGTTCGCGCGACCGAGGGCGTCCACCCAGACCGGTGCCCCGTACAGGGCCATACTCCGGATCACTCCGGAGTATAGACGGCGACATGTGGCGCTCGGGCCGCCCACGTTGGGCAGCAGCCTCCCCAGTGCGGCGGCGGCTCCCAGGACTCTCGGGGCCAGCTGGGTAAAGTGGGCCCCGAAAGTCCACCGTCCGTCCAGGATGAGACCCAGATATTTCATCTGGGTCCCAACCCGGACCGGGACTCCGTCCAGGACCACTCTGGTCCCTGGCGGGGGTCCCCCCCGAGGCCCGTGGAACAACAGGGCCTCGGTCTTGGAGAGGGCCACTCCCAGCCCGAGGGAGCGGATGCGGTCGATCACGTGGGCCGTGCCCACCTCGGCCAACCGCACCGTCTCCCGGAGCTGGAGGTCCATAAAGACCTCCAGCTCCGCAGCGGTTCTATTGGGGGAGAAGTATGCGCCAACTGCCACATACTCCCCCCACTTGGCCACCACGTACCCCGCACCTCTCTCTACTACCGAGAGGGGGGGACCGCCATGCGCCCTTCCCACGATGGCCACGGAGTCGTCCAGGTCCCCAGCCCAGCAAGCATGCTGAGAGGGGACAAAGTACGGCTCCGCAGCGACCGCCAAGTCGACGTTCCACTGCGCCAGGGACTGCATAAGCAGATCTTGAGCCCTGGCGCAGTGGTTGAGGTTCGTCTGGAGGAGGTTGAGTTGGCCGACTTGATCCATGTTAGTCAGCCATCTCAACCTCCTCGCAAGTCGCTTGGCTCGCTCCCGTCACGGGAGCGACCAGTGGAGTCACTGGGGTGGTCCGGACCCCAGCGGTTCTCCCCTTCGTCAAAGATTCGACCTGACCTTTTTTTTTTTTTTTTTTTTTTTTTTTTTTTTTTTTTTTTTTTTTTTTTTTTTTTTTTTTTTTTTTTTTTTTTTTTTTTTAAGTGGGAAAATGCCCTCGCATTTCCCTTCCACCATGGGGGTGGTGGAAGGGGGTATGTGGGACTCGAACCCACTAAAAACCCACTATGAGCAGTCGCCCGCCTTCGTGGGGCCGAGATGGGGTCGCGTTAGCATTCACCATCTGGCCCCGGCGGTTGGCCTGGAACCCGTGTCCAGGCCCCGGCCAAGGAGGGGTGGTCACTGCTCACCAGGACCACCCCTCAGACGAGTGGAGCCGTGCAAGCCGGCGGAGAGTCCCCCGACTCTCCACCAGGTGGCTCCACTACAGGGGAAGTCGAAGAAGGCGGGCAAACCGCCCCCTCCTACCCCCCCTTCGCCTCCGGCGGATCGGGTCAGAGCGGGCATCGTCCTCTCTGACCCTCTCCGCGGCCTCCTTCTGCGACATCACCTGTTCGCAGAAGGAGACCATCGCCTGCCACTCCCTGTCGCCGTCGAGCATGGCGTTGACCACGCTCGGCAGCGAGAGGTCCCCTCCCAGGGTGGCTGAAAGTGTGTGTCGCATGGGACCCCACGCGGCACACACCTCCAGCGTGTGGTGCGCCGTATCCTCCGGCGCACCACATTCGTGGCAGGCCGGGGTCGCCTCCCGTCTCGCGATCTGGTACAGGTACTTTCCGAAACATCCATGTCCGGAAAGCACCTGCACCAGTCGGAACGTCAGCGACCCGAATCGCCGCCGCACCCAGTCACGGAGGACCGGGCGAATGGCCTCCACCGTCCACTGACCAGGGACCGGTGGAGCCAGGTCCTCCGCCCACCGCCTCAACATGGCGGCCCGCGCCTGTCGCCGTAGGCCCTCCACCCGATCCCATTCCAGGTGCTCCCCGTCGGATCTCCTCGCCGCCACGAAGTGGTAAACTTCGGCGAGGATCTCCGCTTGGAGAGCCCAGGGGGGATCGCCGGCCAGCACGCATGCTGCCGTCCAGGACACCGTCCGGTATCCGCGGATCACCCTCGTCGCAATGACCCGCTGCGGTTGTCGCAGCAGGGTCATGTTCGCGCGACCGAGGGCGTCCACCCAGACCGGTGCCCCGTAGGTGGCCATACTCCGGATCACTCCGGAGTATAGACGGCGACATGTGGCGCTCGGGCCGCCCACGTTGGGCAGCAGCCTCCCCAGTGCGGCGGCGGCTCCCAGGACTCTCGGGGCCAGCTGGGTAAAGTGGGCCCTGAAAGTCCACCGTCCGTCCAGGATGAGACCCAGATATTTCATCTGGGTCCCAACCCGGACCGGGACTCCGTCCAGGACCACTCTGGTCCCTGGCGGGGGTCCCCCCCGAGGCCCGTGGAACAACAGGGCCTCGGTCTTGGAGAGGGCCACTCCCAGCCCGAGGGAGCGGATGCGGTCGATCACGTGGGCCGTGCCCACCTCGGCCAACCGCACCGTCTCCCTCAGGTCCCTCCCCCTGACTACGACCAGGGTGTCGTCCGCGTAGCACGCAACCCGCATGTTGGCGGGCAGCGTGCCACGGAGGACCCAGTCGTAGCCGATGTTCCACAGGAGCGGTCCCAGCACCGACCCCTGTGGAACCCCGCGGACGACGCGACGGCGTCTCAGACCGTCGCGTCCCTCCACCAGGACTTCGCGGTCCTGGAGGTAGTCCGCCAACAGCCTCCGCAGATACAGGGGCACCCCGTGGTAACGGAGCGCCTCCTGTATTGTTCCGTGCGGCAGACTGTTGAAGGCGTTGGCAATGTCCAGCGAGACAGCCAACGCCTTATCCCCCTCCCGGACCGCCTCCTGCGTCCACCCCTTGAGCCAGAGCAAGGCGTCAATCGTTGACCGCCTCGCTCTGAACCCAAACTGGGCCTCCGACAACTGAGGCCCAGTGCCGCCTAGGTGCCGGACGACGCGGGAAGCCACCACTCTTTCCAGCAGCTTCCCCGCGTCGTCGAGCAGCACTATTGGCCTGTATGCGGAAGGCGAGTCTGCGGCACGACCCTCCTTCCGCAACAGGCACAGCCGGCCGTCCTTCCACAGCTTCGGGAACCGTCCGGACGTGATGCACACGTCGAACAGCTCCCGAAGCCGATCGCCCATCTCCCTGAGGGCGATCCTCAGGACCCTCTTCGGGATCCCGTCCGGACCCGGCGCCGTCCGTTTGCCGCTCAGGCGGCCGACGGCCAACTCCATCTCCACCTCTGAGACAGGTGGGATGGAGTCCGGGTCCACCTCCTCGACCGGCGAGGAGGGCGCCGCCATCGCGGGCGGGGTGTGGTGGGGCTCGATGGCGGGGAAAAGCCCCTCCAACACCCCGCCCAGGATCTCCGGCTCCAGGGACTCCGCAACCGGGGGTGCCTGGCCCCGGAATTTCTTCCGGGCCGCTCTGTACGGGCGCCCCCACGGATCCCTATCGAGGCCCTCCAGGGCCTCGCGCCAGGACCGCTCCTTGGCCCGACCGATGGCCAGCTGCAGCTCCCGCTTCGCCTCGCGGTAGGAGCTGTACAGCTGCGCCTCGGCTGTCAGCTCCTCGGCTGACAGCTCGCCATCGGTCCGCCCGTGGCGCCGCCTCCTACGCTGAGCGTAGGAGCGGCGCGCCGCCGAGCAGGCGGCTCGGAGATCCGCTATCTCCGAGCTCCACCAATAGACCTCCCGGCGGCCCGGGAGGCGTCTGCACCTCGGCATGGCGGCGTCGCACACCGCGGTCACCGCCTCCCGGAAGCGGCTCGCTGCGACTTCCGCCTCCGGGTGTGTGGGCGCGGCGAACCACGACTGGACGATCGCCGCCTCGGACGCCACCTCGGCGTCGAGGCGAGAGATCGCCCAGCGCGGGAAGTCCGCTCGCGCCACTTGCCCCCCTTGGATGTCGGTGGTGGAGGAGATCTCGAACCATATGTATTTATGGTCCGAGAGAGTCTCCACCTCCGACATCACCCTCCACGACTGGACACGTGCCGCGACAGCGGGGGTGGCGAACGATACGTCCACCACGGACCCCCCTCGCTGTCGCACGCACGTGTGGGCCGACCCTCTATTCAAGAGGGTCAGTCCCGTGGCAACCCCCCACTCCCTGACAATCTCCCCACGAGAGTCGGTAGAGGGGTTGCCCCAGTCCCGGGCCTTGGCGTTCAGGTCCCCCATAAAGAGGACCTGACGTGGCACCTGCCTTCTAACCGCCGCGGCTAGGAGGTCCATAAAGACCTCCAGCTCTGCAGCGGTTCTGTTGGGGGAGAAGTATGCGCCCACTACCGCATACTCCCCCCACTTGGCCACCACGTACCCCGCACCTCTCTCTACTACCGAGAGGGGGGGACCGCCATGCGCCCTTCCCACGAGGGCCACGGAGTCGTCCAGGTCCCCAGCCCAGCAGGCATGCTGAGAGGGGACAAAGTACGGCTCCGCAGCGACCGCCAAGTCGACGTTCCACTGCGCCAGGGACTGCATAAGCAGATCTTGAGCCCTGGCGCAGTGGTTGAGGTTCGTCTGGAGGAGGTTGAGTTGGCCGACTTGATCCATGTTAGTCAGCCATCTCAACCTCCTCGCAAGTCGCTTGGCTCGCTCCCGTCACGGGAGCGACCAGTGGAGTCACTGGGGTGGTCCGGACCCCAGCGGTTCTCCCCTTCGTCTTGGGGGGAACGCAACTTCGCGTCCCCATTGTGTGCCCGGCCGGCCTCCCCGACTCTGCGCATATAGCGCAGTTGGGGTCGGCCCGCCCGCAGGTGGCCGCCTTGTGACCTGTGTTTCCACACCGGAAGCACAGGTCACCCCTGTCAGACGTCGAAGGGCACTGGGGGCGTGTATGCCCCAGCCCCATGCACTTGTAACAGCGCATGGGGCGATCCCCCAACGACACCAGCCGTGCCACGCTCCACCCGACCAAAAGCCTGCCCTCTTTCAGCAGCACCTTGGCTGCCGTGACAGGGCAGGACACAATGGTGGAGCCAGTGCCTCCGGGGCCGGTGCGCACCTCTCCAGCCCTCACGAGCCCGACGTCGCAGCGGCCCGCCTCGGCCACTGCAGCGGCCACCTTCTCCTTGGTGGCCGTGTCGTCCAGGCCGATGACGCGCAGGTCCGTCGTTTTGACGGGCCTGGTCACCACGGCCACCTCCGACAGGACCTCGCGGAGCTTCTCCGCGAGCCTGTCGGCTTTCTCCTCTGTTTGGGAGCCGGGAATCTCCAGCATCCTGGCTCCCGTGGCCGTCTGCCTGAATCGGACAAGATCAATTCCGATCTCGCGGAGTTTGATCCTGTCCTGGGCCAGCTGCAGGACGGCGCTGTAGGTGACCCCGGCCTCCTGGGCCGCGGGACGCAATGTCACCACGACCGCCGCGGAGTTAGGGGCCCTCGGTAGCGCCGCCATCGGCCTCGGCGCCGCCTTGACAGCGGCAGCAGCCGCAGGCGCAGAGCGGGCCGCAGCGGCGGCGGCAAAAGTCACCGGCGCTGAAGGGGGGGAGGATTTCTTCCCCCTTTTCCCGCGCTTCCTCGGCCCTGGGGCAGCCACTGGGGCAGCCACTGGAGCAGGCGCTGGGGCAGCCGCTGGGGCAGCCGCTGGAGCAGGCACTGGGGCCGCTGAGGGGACGGAGGATTTCCCCCTCCCCTTTCCTTTCCTCGTCACCGTCGCCCAGCTGTCACCAGCAGAGACAACTGCCGGCATGGGCCTGGGCGGCGGTGGTACGGCATCCGCTGCAGCCCTCTTTGCGTCCGCCCTCAGCGGCGGACGGACCACAGGCGCTGGCAAGAGGCGCTCCTCTATTCCCGCCATTCGGGCACTCAACATATCCCCGAATGTCAGGGAGAAGGAGCGCTTCAGCTCCTCCAGCATTTCCCCCATCCCTGGGGGAGCCTGCATCGCCACGGAGGCAGAGGCAGCAGCAGCGGCGGCAGCTGAAGTGGCGACGGCGGCCTCCGTCTTGGCCTCCGAGAACCCACGACGGAGCGCCTTCACCTCTGCCTTGCAGGCCTCCACCTCCAGGCGTAGACGGCCATTGTCGGCCCTCAGCATCTGCGTCTCCCTGGCCTCACTCCGCTCGGCAAGGGCGTCGACGACCTCTCGCAGGCACCTCGCCGAAGTTTTCAGGAGGCCAGCGAGCTCCCCCTTGAGGTTCGACGACCTCTTCACGACCCCCAAGATGTTGGAGAGGCTCTCTCCTGCCCGCGCCCTCAGCGATTGCGCGTCCAGCGCACTGGCGTCGCTATCCGCCAAGGAAGCGACTTCGTTGCCGCTGTCCGCCCTTGCCGCCTTTTCAGAGGCCCCCCTGTAGCATCGTTTGTTGAGGGTATCCGCCATCGCAGGGTGGAGAAACTCCTCCCTCGACGGACCCCCAACTTTGGCAGCTCTCCCCTTGCCGCCTCCTCTCTTCGACGTCGCGACCTTTGCAGCCGCCGCACCCTCGGTCTCCGTGTCGGAGTCTAGAAACCCCTGCGCGAAGAACGAGGAATACGGCCGCTTCCTGGCCGCCTCGTCTACTGACATGTCCGAGAAGTCGGACTCCGCCCCTTCCTCCGTGCCGGAGGGGCCCTGAAGAGGGCCTTTTTTGGGCGCAGCCGACGACTCGGTATCCGACCCCGATTTTACTCCCCTTAGAATAGGGGATTGGCCCTTAGAAGGGCCTTTTATAAAGCGCCCGTTCGCCTTGCGTAGTGGCTTCGCAGCCTGCGACGCATAATGCGGAGTCTGCGATGTCTCCACGCATGACGGACCGGCTTCAGCAGCTTCCCGACGACAGGGGGGGGGTGACCCTCCCCCGTTTACGACAGGCCGCTCGTCCATCCTGATATGGGAAGGCGGAACAACGCACAGGAGCCTAGCTCGACCGTGCTAATTATTCACGCCAACCCACAACAGTTGGCAACAACTAACAACCCACAACAGTTGGCAACAACGCGAGGGAGCCTAGCTCGACCCTGCTAATTGTCACCAAAAGTTCCGAGCGTCAAGGCAAAGTTAACGAGATTGGTACCTCAGAGCGAAAATTGTGGCAGGACCAAACAAAAATCCGAACGAGACCCAATGAACCTAACCTAACCTTTTTTTTTTTTTTTTTTTTTTTTTTTTTATCCTGGGAAAATCCATTACGGATACCACCGAACCGGGGGGTTGGGTGGTTATGTGGGGCTCTCCACACCTTATTTGGTGCGTAATACCCACTAAAAACCCAGGGTGTTCCTCCGTCATTGACTAGAGAGACGGGGGGCGCGGGACCGCTTGCGCATTCGCCGTAGCACCCGTCGACAACAGCCCGCATTGCAGCAGGCCCACCTCATGGGAGGGTGTAAAAGGCCCTCCTTCACCTCGTGTGATGCCCCGGAACACAGTGGGGCATCTACACCTCACATTGGCCTATCATTGGGGGGTGCCAGGTGCCCCCGCACCCAACACCCCAGGCCTTTGGAGCGGAGACGGAGTGCGGGCTCGATTAGCCCGCCTCCGTGTCCGCGCCCTCCGAAGCGGAAGAGAGAGAGGATTTCTTTCTCTCTCCCGCTCCTCCTCCTCCCTCTGCGAGACAATAATCTCACAGAAGGAGGTCACCGCCTCCCACGACCTCTGGTCATCGACCATCTTTAAGATGATGGCCGACAAGGAGAGGTCCGTTCCCACAACCGCGACCAACGATTGCCGCGGTTCATCTCCTCCCGGGCATACCTCTAGCGCATGCTGGGCAGTGTCGTCCGCGCATCCACACTGGTGACAAGCCGAGGTGTCCTCTCTTCGGGCAACGCGACTCAGGTACCTCCCGAAACAACCATGTCCCGAGAGAACCTGCGTCAGACGGAAGGACAAACTCCCATGCTCCCTCCGGACCCACTCCTCGAGTACAGGCTGGATGGCCTCGAGAAGTCTTCGAGCGCTTTCTCCTCTCTGCACAGGTCCAGCGAGGAGTCGTTCCCCCCACGTGGCGAGAGCCGATGTTTTGGCATCATCTCGCCAGTGCGCTACCTCCTGCGGCGCCGGTCGCTCATCTCGCTCCCTTGCCTGCGCTCTGCGCCAATAGACCGAGGCGAGAACTTCAGCCTCAAGGTCCCACGGGAGCGTGCCAGCAAGCACGCATGCCACCTCGTGAGAGAGTGTGCGGTACCCCCTGCACACTCTCACCGCCATCACCCGCTGGGCTCCGATCAACAGGGCGGTGGTCTGCCGATCGAGCCGACCTGCCCATATCGGGGCGCCATACAGGGCCATCGAGCTTACCACCGCTGTATAGAGGCGGCGGCAGCTTCCTCTTCCGCCCCCGATATTCGGGAGTAGACGGCTCAGTGCTCCGGCTGTCCCCAGGATTTTGGGGGACAGCCGTCGTATGTGCGCCTTGAACTGCCATCTACCATCGAGGACGACACCGAGATATTTCAGCGTCGTCCCGACGGGGATGGAAGTACCTCCCACCACAATGTTGGAATCTGTAGGTGGCGCCCGCCGGGGACCATAGAAACATATGGCCTCGGATTTGTGGAGCGCCACCTCCAGACCCAGCATACGGATCCTAGCGACGACCGTAGCAACACCGGCTGTGGCCAGGATCGCAGCCTCTCTGTAGTCCTTTCCCCGGGCGGCAACCAGCGTGTCGTCAGCGTAACAAACGACGCCGACGCCATGAAGGTTGGCACCCCGGAGGACCCAATCGTATCCAACGTTCCACAGGAGTGGACCTAAGACCGATCCCTGTGGAACGCCGCGCGTCATAGCGCTACTTCGCTCGCCGTGAGTCGTTGGGTAGACTACCTCTCTATCTGAGAGATAGTCACCAACAAGTCTGCGCAAATACTGGGGCACCTTATGGTACTCCAGACCGGCGTGTATCGTGCTCCAGGGTAGCGTGTTGAATGCGTTGGCGATGTCCAACGATACGGCCAACAACACGCCACCACTGGAGCACGCCTCCTCGGAGAGGTTGCGGACGCGGGATATGGCATCCATCGTCGAGCGTCCTCTCCGGAAGCCGAACTGGTTAGGCGCCAGATCCGGTCCCGTCGTCTCAAGGTGCCTGACCAAGCGGGCAGCGACGACTCTCTCCAACAGCTTGCCCGCTTCATCAAGCAGTACGATCGGACGATAGCCCGAAGGCTCATCTGCCGGACGACCCTCCTTTCTCAGGAGGACGAGTCTGCCTCTTCTCCATCGCCGGGGGAATCTGCCTTCGTTGAGGCAGCAGTCGAACAGGGCCATCAAGGCGGGCCCTAGGTGCTTCAAGGAGAGGGCCCACGCACGACCCGGTATGCCGTCAGGCCCAGGCGCCGTGTTCTTGGCTCTCATCCTGAGCACTGCTGCACCTAGCTCACCCTCGGAAACAGGGGATGCAGGCTCGTCCACTTCTGCGGCGAGATCGCCCGATGTCGAGGGCGGTGTAAAATCGGTCCCCGGAGCAACGGGGAACAAGCCTTCTACCACTCTCTGCAGAACCGCCGGCTGGAGCGAGGTCGTGATCGGGGGAGCCCAGGGGCGAAGCTTTTGTCTAGCCCATTGGTACGGGCGGCCCCATGGGTCGCGCTCCAGCCCCTCCAGCAGTTGCTCCCAAGCTCGCCTCTTGCTCTCAACGATTGCAACGCGAAGGGCCCCGGAAGCCTCTTTGTAGGCGGCATAAAGAGACTCGCTCACTTCGGTCTCACGCCGCCTTCGCCTCCGATACCGCTGGTATCGGCGGCGCCTCGTCACACAGCTTCTCCGGAGTTCAGCAATCTCCTCCGACCACCAGTAGACCTGACGTTTTAGCTGCGGGGCTCGCGCGCGCGGCATCGAAGCGTCGCAGACACGCGCCATTGCCTCGCACAGCCTGTCCGCCATCGAGTCCGAGTCTACCGGGTCCGGCTCCTGAGGAGTGCCATTCCACACTTCGACGAGGGCCGCCTCCTGCAGCACTTCGGCGTTGAGGCGCTTCAGGGCCCATCGCGGACCGATCTCGCCACCTACTTCTCTCACTTCGTCCGTCTGGGACGAGGAAACACTGAACCGGATATGCCGGTGATCGGACAGCGTCTCCACGTCGACCAAAACCTGCCAGTCGTGAATGCGACAAGCGAGGTCTGGTGTGGCGAGCGTTAGGTCAACTATCGACCCCCCCGATTGTCGGACGCAGGTGTTCTCAGTCCCACGATTCACGACGCAGAGGCCTACCTCGGCCAACCACTCAAGCACGACGACGCCCCGCGGACTCGTTGCCGGGGATCCCCACGCAGTGGATTTAGCGTTGAGGTCCCCGAGCACGAGCACGGGGCGTGGGCGGGTCTGACCAATAAAGGTCCCCACCTCACCGAGGAGATCCTCCAACTCGTCAATCGGCCGGTTCGGGGAGTGGTATACCCCCACGATGACGACCTGGCCTAAACTAGCCGCCACGAATCCTCTTCCCCTCATCACTCCTTCGAGAGGAGGAGAGTGAGCCGGCGACTGGGTGGTGATCGCTACTAAGCCATCGAGGTCCCCCACCCAGTCAGATCTAGATGGTACCGCGTACGGCTCGGCAGCCACCGCCACTTTAATCAACCGCTCCGCCATGGACTGCAGGAGCAGGTCCTGAGCACCAGCGGAGTGGTTCAGATTCGCCTGGAGGAAAGTTAGGGCCATACTAACTAACTTTCCTCCATACGTTCAACCGGCCCTTTGATAGGGCGAGGCGGTCGTGGCTGGGTCTTAACCTCAGTCACGACGGTCTTTCTTCTGGCCCCTGACTTTGACGGGGACTTGGCGCAAGCCTTGCCCCCGGAGAGGTGGTCCGCTGGCTTTCCCGCTGCTGCACAGAGGGTGCAGTGGGGAGCGGCGGAGCAATCCTTGGCCTTGTGGGCCTTTGTACCGCAGCGGTAGCACTCATCACTGCGGTCAACTTCGGCCTTGCACTGTGCCACAACATGGCCCATTTCAAGGCAGCGGTAACACCGGCGGGGCCTTACATCCAAGATGCCGACCCGTGCCGCTACCCATCCCACTAAGACGCGACCCCCGCTGGCCATCACCTTCTTGGCAACTACTGTGGGGCAACGCACGAATACTGTGCCCATCCCGGATTGTCCCCGTCGTATTGCGCCAACAGAGATCGCCGTCACAGGGCACTCACCTATCCCGGCTAGGGCCACAGCCAGCTCCTCCGGGACGACGGAATCGTCCAGGCCGCTGACCCGTAGGTCAGTGGTAGCAGTCGGCCTGGAGACTCGTACGCTCTCCTCGTCACCGAGCATCTCCCTGAGCTTACCGGCAAGGACGTCCGCTTTGGTAGCGTTGTCCACGCCGGCTACTTCCAGTATCCGAGCCCCGGTGGCCGCCGTTCTGATCTTCAACGGCGGTACCCCTATCTCGCCAAGCTTGATCTTTGCCTTGGCCGCCTCCAGCACCTTGGCATAGGTGACGCCTTTTTCCGCTGCCCCCGGTTGCAGCGTGATCACCACCGCTGCAGTCTTTGGGGGGCGCAGTTTTGCCGCACCCGCTTTGGAGGGCTGTGGTGTTGTCTTTGGCTTCGAGGAAGCAGAAACTCGGGCCGGAGCGGTAGACCTCTTGTCGGTGGGCCTTGCCCCTGCCGCTTTCGGCACCGTCTCTCGCCTCTCGGCTGGTCTTCGCCTCGTAACCACGGTCCAGGCTTCAGCCGGAGGAGCCGTGGGGCCTGTGGTAACAGGGGTGGGCATCGGCATTGGAGTACTTCTCGCTTTAGGCGCCGCCTGCGCTGGAGGAGTACTCTTGGGGCCCCTTCGTTTTTGGTCCGGGGTCGGACGCGCCTCAGCCTCCCTTTGCCGATCTGCGGCCAGTGGGGGCCTTAGGATCTGCGCGGGCAGCAGCCTCTCCTCGATCCCGGCAAAGCGGGCGTTAACCATGGTGCCGACTTGCACCATGATCTGCTGCACAACCTCCTCCGTGCAGGGTGTTTGAGCTGGGGCCCGAGCAGACGCTGATGTTGGAGCTGGGCGAGCTTGGGACGCCCTTAGCTGCTCCATCTCTCGTCGGAGTTCCTTCAGTTCTGACGAGAGCCGCTCATTCGCTTTAACGAGGAGGGCCATCTCCTCTGGCATGGATCGAGCCCGCGATTGCTGGAAGGATGCCTTAATGGTAGCCGCAGCGTCTTTCAGAGCCTTCACACTGGTGCCCTTCAAATTTTTGGACTTGGTGGCCACCGCAAGGATGGTGTCCACTGAGCCCAACAACATTGCCTCCAGCTGTGCGGCGTCACAGTCGTCCAGCTGAGTGTCACATACCGCGGGCACCAATGCTGGCGCCTTGCGGAATTGAGCCCTCCTCTCTTGAAGCTCCTGTTGGAGCTCCTTTTCGGCTGTAAGCCGCATCTCCTCTTCACGCGCCCGGTTGAGGTCAGCCTTGGCTTTCGCCAGGCCAACGTATTCCCCTGTAGTGGGCGGGCGCCCTCTACCTCGCCGAGGAGTCGACACCTTGGTTGACGGTGAGGAGTCACCCGTGTCTTCCTCCTTATCTCCATTTCTGCGCCGCTTGCGCACCCTCCTCTCGGAGCCGCCTCCTCCCGGAGACGAAACCGACTCCCAACTCATGGCGTCGGATTCCGATTCCGACAGGTTCGGAGTCGGGATCCGAAGCTCTAGGGCTTGTAGTGACCCATCTAGGGATACACCAGTAGCCTTCACCTCCACATTGTCCATTTTCTTGCCGTTTTCATCATGTTGCGCAGTATCAAATTCCGTGTCTTTGCCGTGGTCGTCGTTACGTGGGCCGGAGCCCACGAGGCGGTTCTCGCCCCCCTCAGATACGTAGGGGCTGGGCGCCGTAGCACCGTGGGATTCACAGCATTCGCTGCTACCCACCTGAGGATTTGTTCCAGAAGTCGCCATATTTTCATTTGATTTCCCTTTTTTAAGGGGTGAGGTCCCCCTGTGGTGCCCTAGTGACCAGGTTCCCCCTGGCCATGCATCCCTTGTGCGAGCACCCAACAACGGGATTCGGAGACGCATTATGCCCGACAGGGTGGCCGGGTTGACCCTCCCTGCCGCGCCGCCAGCCTTGCAGGCCGGCCATCCCACGACCCAAAGGTCCGCTGTGACCCATTGCCACCGTTTCCCCTCATGCCCGACAGGGTGGCCGGGTTGACCCTCCCTGCCGCGCCACTAGCCTTGCAGGCCAGCCATCCTACGACCCGAAGGTCCGCTGCGACTCAATGCCGCCATTCAAACTTGTGCCCGACAGGGTGGCCGAGTTGACCCTCCCTGCCGCGCCACCAGCCTTGAAGGCCGATCATCCTCCGACCTGAAGGTCCGCTGCGACTCAATGCCGCCATTTCAACTTGTGCCCGACAGGGTGGCCGAGTTGACCCTCCCTGCCGCGCCACCAGCCTTGAAGGCCAGTCATCCTTCGACCCAAAGGTCCGCTGCGACATACTGTCGCCTTTCCATTTCGTGCCCGACAGGGTGGCCGGGTTGACCCTCCCCGCCGCGCCGCCGGCCTTGAAGGCCGGCCATCCCACGACCCAACCTAACCTAACCTAACCTAACCTAACCTTTTTTTTTTTTTTTTTTTTTTTTTTTAAGTGGGAAAATGCCCTCGCATTTCCCTTCCACCATGGGGGTGGTGGAAGGGGGTATGTGGGACTCGAACCCACTAAAAACCCACTATGAGCAGTCGCCCGCCTTCGTGGGGCCGAGATGGGGTCGCGTTAGCATTCACCATCTGGCCCCGGCGGTTGGCCTGGAACCCGTGTCCAGGCCCCGGCCAAGGAGGGGTGGTCACTGCTCACCAGGACCACCCCTCAGACGAGTGGAGCCGTGCAAGCCGGCGGAGAGTCCCCCGACTCTCCACCAGGTGGCTCCACTACAGGGGAAGTCGAAGAAGGCGGGCAAACCGCCCCCTCCTACCCCCCCTTCGCCTCCGGCGGATCGGGTCAGAGCGGGCATCGTCCTCTCTGACCCTCTCCGCGGCCTCCTTCTGCGACATCACCTGTTCGCAGAAGGAGACCATCGCCTGCCACTCCCTGTCGCCGTCGAGCATGGCGTTGACCACGCTCGGCAGCGAGAGGTCCCCTCCCAGGGTGGCTGAAAGTGTGTGTCGCATGGGACCCCACGCGGCACACACCTCCAGCGTGTGGTGCGCCGTATCCTCCGGCGCACCACATTCGTGGCAGGCCGGGGTCGCCTCCCGTCTCGCGATCTGGTACAGGTACTTTCCGAAACATCCATGTCCGGAAAGCACCTGCACCAGTCGGAACGTCAGCGACCCGAATCGCCGCCGCACCCAGTCACGGAGGACCGGGCGAATGGCCTCCACCGTCCACTGACCAGGGACCGGTGGAGCCAGGTCCTCCGCCCACCGCCTCAACATGGCGGCCCGCGCCTGTCGCCGTAGGCCCTCCACCCGATCCCACTCCAGGTGCTCCCCGTCGGATCTCCTCGCCGCCACGAAGTGGTAAACTTCGGCGAGGATCTCCGCTTGGAGAGCCCAGGGGGGATCGCCGGCCAGCACGCATGCTGCCGTCCAGGACACCGTCCGGTATCCGCGGATCACCCTCGTCGCAATGACCCGCTGCGGTTGTCGCAGCAGGGTCATGTTCGCGCGACCGAGGGCGTCCACCCAGACCGGTGCCCCGTACAGGGCCATACTCCGGATCACTCCGGAGTATAGACGGCGACATGTGGCGCTCGGGCCGCCCACGTTGGGCAGCAGCCTCCCCAGTGCGGCGGCGGCTCCCAGGACTCTCGGGGCCAGCTGGGTAAAGTGGGCCCCGAAAGTCCACCGTCCGTCCAGGATGAGACCCAGATATTTCATCTGGGTCCCAACCCGGACCGGGACTCCGTCCAGGACCACTCTGGTCCCTGGCGGGGGTCCCCCCCGAGGCCCGTGGAACAACAGGGCCTCGGTCTTGGAGAGGGCCACTCCCAGCCCGAGGGAGCGGATGCGGTCGATCACGTGGGCCGTGCCCACCTCGGCCAACCGCACCGTCTCCCTCAGGTCCCTCCCCCTGACTACGACCAGGGTGTCGTCCGCGTAGCACGCAACCCGCATGTTGGCGGGCAGCGTGCCACGGAGGACCCAGTCGTAGCCGATGTTCCACAGGAGCGGTCCCAGCACCGACCCCTGCGGAACCCCGCGGACGACGCGACGGCGTCTCAGACCGTCGCGTCCCTCCACCAGGACTTCGCGGTCCTGGAGGTAGTCCGCCAACAGCCTCCGCAGATACAGGGGCACCCCGTGGTAACGGAGCGCCTCCTGTATCGTTCCGTGCGGCAGACTGTTGAAGGCGTTGGCAATGTCCAGCGAGACAGCCAACGCCTTATCCCCCTCCCGGACCGCCTCCTGCGTCCACCCCTTGAGCCAGAGCAAGGCGTCGATCGTTGACCGCCTCGCTCTGAACCCAAACTGGGCCTCCGACAACTGAGGCCCAGTGCCGCCTAGGTGCCGGACGACGCGGGAAGCCACCACTCTTTCCAGCAGCTTCCCCGCGTCGTCGAGCAGCACTATTGGCCTGTATGCGGAAGGCGAGTCTACGGCACGACCCTCCTTCCGCAACAGGCACAGCCGGCCGTCCTTCCATAGCTTCGGGAACCGTCCGGACGTGATGCACACGTCGAACAGCTCCCGAAGCCGATCGCCCATCTCCCTGAGGGCGATCCTCAGGACCCTCTTTGGGATCCCGTCCGGACCTGGCGCCGTCCGTTTGCCGCTCAGGCGGCCGACGGCCAACTCCATCTCCACCTCTGAGACAGGTGGGATGGAGTCCGGGTCCACCTCCTCGACCGGCGAGGAGGGCGCCGCCATCGCGGGCGGGGTGTGGTGGGGGTCGATGGCGGGGAAAAGCCCCTCCAACACCCCGCCCAGGATCTCCGGCTCCAGGGACTCCGCAACCGGGGGCGCCTGGCCCCGGAATTTCTTCCGGGCCGCTCTGTAAGGGCGCCCCCACGGATCCCTATCGAGGCCCTCCAGGGCCTCGCGCCAGGACCGCTCCTTGGCCCGACCGATGGCCAGCTGCAGCTCCCGCTTCGCCTCGCGGTAGGAGCTGTACAGCTGCTCCTCGGCTGTCAGCTCCTCGGCTGACAGCTCGCCGTCGGTCCGCCCGTGACGTCGCCTCCTACGGTGAGCGTAGGAGCGGCGCGCCGCCGAGCAGGCGGCTCGGAGATCCGCTATCTCCGAGCTCCACCAATAGACCTCCCGGCGGCCCGGGAGGCGTCTGCACCTCGGCATGGCGGCGTCGCACACCGCGGTCACCGCCTCCCGGAAGCGGCTCGCTGCGACTTCCGCCTCCGGGTGTGTGGGCGCGGCGAACCACGACTGGACGATCGCCGCCTCGGACGCCACCTCGGCGTCGAGGCGAGAGATCGCCCAGCGCGGGAAGTCCGCTCGCGCCACTTGCCCCCCTTGGATGTCGGAGGTGGAGGAGATCTCGAACCATATGTATTTATGGTCCGAGAGAGTCTCCACCTCCGACATCACCCTCCACGACTGGACACGTGCCGCGACAGCGGGGGTGGCGAACGATACGTCCACCACGGACCCCCCTCGCTGTCGCACGCACGTGTGGGCCGACCCTCTATTCAAGAGGGTCAGTCCCGTGGCAACCCCCCACTCCCTGACAATCTCCCCACGAGAGTCGGTAGAGGGGTTGCCCCAGTCCCGGGCCTTGGCGTTCAGGTCCCCCATAAAGAGGACCTGACGTGGCACCTGCCTTCTAACCGCCGCGGCTAGGAGGTCCATAAAGACCTCCAGCTCTGCAGCGGTTCTGTTGGGGGAGAAGTATGCGCCCACTACCGCATACTCCCCCCACTTGGCCACCACGTACCCCGCACCTCTCTCTACTACCGAGAGGGGGGGACCGCCATGCGCCCTTCCCACGAGGGCCACGGAGTCGTCCAGGTCCCCAGCCCAGCAGGCATGCTGAGAGGGGACAAAGTACGGCTCCGCAGCGACCGCCAAGTCGACGTTCCACTGCGCCAGGGACTGCATAAGCAGATCTTGAGCCCTGGCGCAGTGGTTGAGGTTCGTCTGGAGGAGGTTGAGTTGGCCGACTTGATCCATGTTAGTCAGCCATCTCAACCTCCTCGCAAGTCGCTTGGCTCGCTCCCGTCACGGGAGCGACCAGTGGAGTCACTGGGGTGGTCCGGACCCCAGCGGTTCTCCCCTTCGTCTTGGGGGGAACGCAACTTCGCGTCCCCATTGTGTGCCCGGCCGGCCTCCCCGACTCTGCACATATAGCGCAGTGGGGGTCGGCCCGCCCGCAGGTGGCCGCCTTGTGACCTGTGTTTCCACACCGGAAGCACAGGTCACCCCTGTCAGACGTCGAAGGGCACTGGGGGCGTGTATGCCCCAGCCCCATGCACTTGTAACAGCGCATGGGGCGATCCCCCAACGACACCAGCCGTGCCACGCTCCACCCGACCAAAAGCCTGCCCTCTTTCAGCAGCACCTTGGCTGCCGTGACAGGGCAGGACACAATGGTGGAGCCAGTGCCTCCGGGGCCGGTGCGCACCTCTCCAGCCCTCACGAGCCCGACGTCGCAGCGGCCCGCCTCGGCCACTGCAGCGACCACCTTCTCCTTGGTGGCCGTGTCGTCCAGGCCGATGACGCGCAGGTCCGTCGTTTTGACGGGCCTGGTCACCACGGCCACCTCCGACAGGACCTCGCGGAGCTTCTCCGCGAGCCTGTCGGCTTTCTCCTCTGTTTGGGAGCCGGGGATCTCCAGCATCCTGGCTCCCGTGGCCGTCTGCCTGAATCGGACAAGATCAATTCCGATCTCGCGGAGTTTGATCCTGTCCTGGGCCAGCTGCAGGACGGCGCTGTATGTGACCCCGGCCTCCTGGGCCGCGGGACGCAATGTCACCACGACCGCCGCGGAGTTAGGGGCCCTCGGTAGCGCCGCCATCGGCCTCGGCGCCGCCTTGACAGCGGCAGCAGCCGCAGGCGCAGAGCGGGCCGCAGCGGCGGCGGCAAAAGTCACCGGCGCTGAAGGGGGGGAGGATTTCTTCCCCCTTTTCCCGCGCTTCCTCGGCCCTGGGGCAGCCACAGGGGCAGCTACTTGAGCAGGCGCTGGGGCAGTAGCTGGGGCAGCCGCTGGAGCAGGCACTGGGGTAGCCGCTGAGGGGACGGAGGATTTCCCCCTCCCCTTCCCTTTCCTCGTCACCGTCGCCCAGCTGTCACCAGTAGGGACAACTGCCGGTATGGGCCTGGGCGGCGGCGGTGGTACGGCATCCACTGCAGCCCTCTTTGCGTCCGCCCTCAGCGGCGGACGTACAACAGGCGCTGGCAAGAGGCGCTCCTCTATTCCCGCCATTCGGGCACTTAACATATCCCCGAAAGTCAGGGAGAAGGAGCGCTTCAGCTCCTCCAGCATCTCCCCCATCCCTGGGGGAGCCTGCATCGCCACGGAGGCAGATGCAGCAGCAGCGGCGGCAGCTGAAGTGGCGACGGCGGCCTCCGTCTTGGCCTCCGAGAACCCACGACGGAGTGCCTTCACTTCTGCCTTGCAGGCCTCCACCTCCAGGCGTAGACGGCCATTGTCGGCCCTCAGCATCTGCGTCTCCCTGGCCTCGCTCCGCTCGGCGAGGGCGTCGACGACCTCTCGCAAGCACCTCGCCGAAGTTTTCAAGAGGCCAGCGAGCTCCCCCTTAAGGTTCGACGACCTCTTCACTACCCCCAAGATGTTGGAGAGGCTCTCTCCTGCCCGTGCCCTCAGTGATTGCGCGTCCAGCGCACTGGCGTCGCTGTCCGCCAAGGAAGCGACTTCATTGCCGCTGTCCGCCCTTGGCGCCTTTTCAGAGGCCCCCCTATAACACCGTTTGTTGAGGGTATCCGTCATCGCAGGGCGGAGAAAATCCTCCCTCGACGGACCCCCAACTTTGGCAACTCTGCCCTTGCCCCCTCCTCTCTTCGACGTTGCGACCTTTGCAGCCGCCGCACCCTCGGTCTCCGTGTCGGAGTCTAAATACCCCGGCGCGAAGAACGAGGAATACGGCCGCTTCCTGGCCGCCTCGTCTACTGACATGTCCGAGAAGTCGGACTCCGCCCCTTCCTCCGTGCCGGAGGGGCCCTGAAGAGGGCCTTTTTTGGGCGCAGCCGACGACTCGGACTCCGACCCCGATTTTACTCCCCTATTAATAGGGGACTGACCCTTAGAAGGGCCTTTCACGAAGCGCCCGTTCGCCCTGCGTAGGGGCTTCGCAGCCTGCAACGCATATTGCGGAGTCTGCAATGCTTCCTCGCAAGACGGACCGGCTTCAGCAGCCTCCCGACGACAGGGGGGGGGTGACCCTCCCCCGCTTGCAACAGACTTCTCGTCCATCCTGATATGGGAAGGCGGAACAACGCACAGGAGCCTAGCTCGACCGTGCTAATTATTCACGCCAACCCACAACAGTTGGCAACACCTAACTTCCCACAACAGTTGGCAACAACGCGAGGGAGCCTAGCTCGACCCTGCTAATTGTCACCAAAAGTTCCGAGCGTCAAGGAAAAGTTAGCGAGATTGGTGCCTCAGAGCGAAAAATGTGGCAAGGACCAAACAAAATTCCGCAAACCTAACCTAACCTAACCTAACCTAACCTAACCTAACCTAACCTAACCTAACCTAACCTTTTTTTTTTTTTTTTTTTTTTTTTTTTTTTTTTTTTTTTTTTTTTTTTTTTTTTTTTTTTTTTTTTTTTTTTTTTTTTTTTTTTTTTTTTTTTTTTTTTTTTGACGCTGGGAAAAATGCATTACGCATACCCTCCCATCGGGGGTGGGAGGGTTATGTGGGACTCCCCGGTGGCCCGGTATACCCACTAAACAACCCAGCGGCACTCCCGCATCGTCTGTGTGGAGGGAGGACTGGGAAACCGGCAGAGCCTTTACATCCAGTCCCCCCTGACGACCGCCCGCCTTTACAGCGGGGCCTTCACGCCACTCCCCCCGGAGGAGGGGGGCCCGAGAATGACTGCGAGTGCTCAGCCATTCTCGCCCGACGTGGGTGGTGAATTGTGCAATACGGGCGAAGACGCCCCCGCGCCTTTCGCCCGCTATTCACCACCAGGTGAGAGAAAACGACGATTGTTCAATCGCCTTCTCCCACCCCTTCTACGCCTACGGAGCGGTGCCGCGAGGGGATCTTCCTCCCGCGCACGCTCCGCCACCTCCTTCTGGGACATGACGTCCTCGCAGAAGGAGGCGACTGCTGCCCAGGCCCCCTCACTTCACCACTCACCCCTCACGCCAGCGCGTCCACTGTCGATCGCCCCCATCGGAATCCAAATTGGGCGTCCGACAGGTCCGGCCCAACTCCCCGCAGGTGGTTGTTCAGCCGGGTGGCGATGATCCCCTCGAACAACTTACCGACCTCATCGAGCAGTACGATGGGCCGGTATGCCGAAGGGGAGTCCGCCGGGCGACCCTCTTTACGGAGAAGGCACAGCTGCCCCTCCTTCCATGGTTTCGGGAACCTCCCAGACGTGAGACACGCGCTGAAGAGGTCCCGAAACCTCTCCTCCATTTGGAAGGCGGCTATGGCCACCACCCGTGCAGGGACGCCGTCCGGTCCGGGGGCCGTCTTCTTAGCGCGGAGGCGAAGAGCCGCCGCCCCGAATTCCGCTGACGTCACTGGAGGGACCTCCTCTTCCTCTGACGGACCCGTCCCTCGCGGGGGGTCCATCACTGGTGGGGTGAAGTTGTTGGCCCTGCATGGAAACAGGGACCGGACCACCCCATCCAGCAGTGACGGCTCAAGGGTCTCCGTCAGTGGGGGACCAAAGGGGCGCAGTTTGTTCCGCGCCGCCTTGTATGGTCTCCCAAAAGGGTCCCTGTCGAGGCCCTCCAGCATCTCGGCTCTCGCCGCGTCGTCAGCGGCGATGATGGCCGACTTGAGGACCGTTTTCGCCTCTACGTACGTCGTGTAGAGGTGGTCCTCGTTAGCCGGGTCTCGTGAGCTACGTCTTCGGCTCCGCGTGTAGGCCCTCCTAGCCACCACACAGGCGGCTCGGAGCCCCGCCAGTTCCTCCGACCACCAATAAACGGCACGACGGGGAGGTGGGCGGCGAGACCGAGGCATGCTGGAGTTGCACACCTCGGTCAGAGACTCCCTTAGCTGGCCCGCTGCGACGTCCACGTCCAGGACTTCGACAGGAGGTGCAAGCCAGTCCTGGACGAACGCTGCCTCCTTGGCCGCCTTTCGGTCAAGGCGGGTGAGAGCCCACCGTGGGAAGGGAGCTTGGCCCGAGCGGGCCGTCCCCTGGGGGCTCTGGTTGGAGATGTCGAAACGCACATATCGGTGGTCCGACCATGTCTCCAACATCTCTACCCGCCAGTTCACGACGCGGGCGGCTAGCACGGGGGTGGCGAACGAGACGTCAACCACTGACCCTCCCCGTCGCCGCACACACGTTTGAATTGTCCCTCTGTTTAGGAGGGACAGACCAGACGATGCTGCCCAACACTCGAGGGCGCGTCCCTGGACGTTGCAGCGGGTGGCCGGGTTGCCCCAGGCTGCCGACTTGGCGTTAAGGTCGCCCAATACGGCGACGTGGCGCGGCGCCGCCCTACCGACAACTCCGGTGAGGACTTCGAGGAAATCCTCGAAGTCCGAGAAAGGGCGGTTAGGGGAGAAATAGACACCCACTAGGGCTATATCTCCCCACGCGGCGGCCACGTATCCCGGTCCCCTCTCTAAGAGCGAGAGGGGAGGGGAGTCTGTGGAAGACCGCGCTACCAATGCTACCAAGCCGTCCTGATCACCCAGCCAACGGCCAGGGACCGAGAACGGCTCGGCAACCACCGCCACGTCCACCAACCACTCAGCCATGGCCTGCATAAACAGGTACTGGGCTGTTTTACAGTGGTTGGTGTTAGCCTGGAGAATGCGATGTCCGATCCTATCCATCATTCGATCATCGCACCCCCCTCGTCGTCGGCCGTCGCTGCATTTTCAGCAGTGACGGTTGCAGCAGGCTGGGCCGGCACCTGCGTTCTGCCCTTCTTGGGGGGAGGATTGCAGTTCCTCCCCTTCATCACGTGGCTCGCTGGCCGGCCGCTGGCAGCACACACCGCACAGTGCGGAGTGGCGGCCTTGCAGGAGGCGGATTTGTGTCCGGCCTTGCCGCAGCGGTAGCAGCAGTCCGTCCTGTCGACCTTGGACGGACAAAGGGCCCGGGTGTGTCCTATTCCGAAGCACTTGTAGCAGCGCAGGGGCTGATTTCCAAGTGCTCGTACTACACCCGAGCTGAAGCCGACGACTAGCCGTCCCTTGGCGAGGGCGGCATTAGCCGCGGCGACTGGGCACTCGAGGCGAATAGCGCCCATGCCACCGCGGCCGGGTCTGATGTCCCGGCCTTGTACCGCTGCGGCGTCGCAGCCCCCTGCTGCTGCGACCGCCGCCACCACCTCCTCCTTGGTGACCGAATCGTCCAGACCGGTCACCTCCAAGGCCGCAGATTTTACGGGCCTCGCGACCTTGGCCACGTCTGCGATGACCTCTTGCAACTTAGTTGCGAAGAGGTCCGCGTTGGCGCTGCCCTGAGCCCCCGGAAACTCGAAAATTCGAGCTCCGGCTTGGGTCCGGCGGCACACGACTGTGCCGATCCCCATTTGGGTGGGATCGGCGTTGGTACGAGCCCGCTTTAGGACGGACTCGTACGTCTCCCCACGCTCCGCGGCCTCCGCGCTGAGTGTCACTACGACGGCCGCGGTCTTGGGAGGAACCAACTTCCTCACTCCGGCGGGGGCCCTGTTGGCTGCGGGAGCAGCGGTGGCGGGCTTGGCCTTCTTGCCTTTCCCCTTCCCCTTTCCCTTACCCTTACCAGTTTCCTGGGACGGGCTGGGAGGGGTGGTGGCGGGGGTGGCAAGCACAGCGACCGTTCCCGCCCTTTTCTTGGCCTTGCCCTTCCCCTTCCTAACCACCTCCGTCCACGGCTGGTTGGACAGAGTGGTGGAGGGCAGAAGGGGGTCCTCCCTCTGAGGGGTGGATGGCCCCGGCTCGCACAGCCTCTTGTCGGCCGCGAGTTGTGGTCGGAGGCGTTTTTCCGGCAAGAGCCGGTCCTCTATGCCTGCGAAACAGGCTCTCGTGAAGGCCCTCTCCTCCATGATGACCTTGCGGATAGTATCCTCAAGGTTGGAGGGGCCTTCCACCGCAGGTCTCGGTACGGCTTGGGTAGGTCGGGCCGCAGCTTCCGCCAGCTTTTTGTGAAGCTCACTGACCTCCGACTGCAGGCGATCGACCGTCGCTTGCAGTTGCCGCGTTTCGTCGGTTGCCGTGCGCTGCGCCAGCTCCCGAACGATGCCGCGCATACTTGCGGCCCGGCATTTAAGGGACTTCTGAAAAGTCCCTTTTAGGTTGGTGGACTTAGAGGCGAGCTCCATAATCTCCCCTTCGTCCTCTTGAGCCATCCGCTCAAGTTCGCCCAGAGTGTAGTCCGCGTACAGGACGCTGGACGCACCGTACCCGGACTTGGCCCGAGTGACGCGTGCCTGTTGCTCCTTGGCGGCAACCTGCTCCTCCAATTCTTGCTGGACTCGCACCCGTCGAGCCAGGTTTAGCTGACGTTGGGCGTCAGCCAGACCCACGTCGTGCGTATCAGCCAAAGAAGAAGGCTTTTTGGACTTTGCCTTCTTCTTCGGCTTGGCACTCCTTGTGGAGTCCGAGGAACCTTCGGACGCACCCTTCATGAAGGCCCGCTTGCGCGTTTGTTGGCGACCTTCTTCCGTCGCCATCGAACTTGCGTCCGACACAGACGCAACGGACTCGTTGTCAGAGTCTGACAGCTCGTCCGCCCTCAACCCGCTAGCTGCAGGTGGTGCGCAGCTAGCTCCCGACGCTGAAGCGTCGTCGTCAGGTTGGCCCTGAGAAGGGCCTTTAAGGAAACGCCCGGAGGCGTCCCGCAAAGCCTTCGATTTAGGCATTTCGCCGCAAAGCCGCAAGGTGATGGGAAGGCGGAACAACGCACAGGAGCCTAGCTCGACCGTGCTAATTATTCACGCCTACCAACAGACCACTTGGCAAACCTTAGCCCGAAAGGTAAGAAATGTTCTTTCTTGTTCTTGCCACAATTTTTGCTCTTTTTCCCTAGCAAACCTAACCTTTTTTTTTTTTTTTTTTTTTTTTTTTTTTTTTTTTTTTTTTTTTTTTTTTTAAGTGGGAAAATGCCCTCGCATTTCCCTTCCACCATGGGGGTGGTGGAAGGGGGTATGTGGGACTCGAACCCACTAAAAACCCACTATGAGCAGTCGCCCGCCTTCGTGGGGCCGAGATGGGGTCGCGTTAGCATTCACCATCTGGCCCCGGCGGTTGGCCTGGAACCCGTGTCCAGGCCCCGGCCAAGGAGGGGTGGTCACTGCTCACCAGGACCACCCCTCAGACGAGTGGAGCCGTGCAAGCCGGCGGAGAGTCCCCCGACTCTCCACCAGGTGGCTCCACTACAGGGGAAGTCGAAGAAGGCGGGCAAACCGCCCCCTCCTACCCCCCCTTCGCCTCCGGCGGATCGGGTCAGAGCGGGCATCGTCCTCTCTGACCCTCTCCGCGGCCTCCTTCTGCGACATCACCTGTTCGCAGAAGGAGACCATCGCCTGCCACTCCCTGTCGCCGTCGAGCATGGCGTTGACCACGCTCGGCAGCGAGAGGTCCCCTCCCAGGGTGGCTGAAAGTGTGTGTCGCATGGGACCCCACGCGGCACACACCTCCAGCGTGTGGTGCGCCGTATCCTCCGGCGCACCACATTCGTGGCAGGCCGGGGTCGCCTCCCGTCTCGCGATCTGGTACATGTACTTTCCGAAACATCCATGTCCGGAAAGCACCTGCACCAGTCGGAACGTAAGCGACCCGAATCGCCGCCGCACCCAGTCACGGAGGACCGGGCGAATGGCCTCCACCGTCCACTGACCAGGGACCGGTGGAGCCAGGTCCTCCGCCCACCGCCTCAACATGGCGGCCCGCGCCTGTCGCCGTAGGCCCTCCACCCGATCCCACTCCAGGTGCTCCCCGTCGGATCTCCTCGCCGCCACGAAGTGGTAAACTTCGGCGAGGATCTCCGCTTGGAGAGCCCAGGGGGGATCGCCGGCCAGCACGCATGCTGCCGTCCAGGACACCGTCCGGTACCCGCGGATCACCCTCGTCGCAATGACCCGCTGCGGTTGTCGCAGCAGGGTCATGTTACTGCGACCGAGGGCATCCACCCAGACCGGTGCCCCGTAGGTGGCCATACTCCGGATTACTCCGGAGTATAAACGGCGACACGTGGCGCTCGGGCCGCCCACGTTGGGCAGCAGCCTCCCCAGTGCGGCGGCGGCTCCCAGGACTCTCGGGGCCAGCTGGGTAAAGTGGGCCCCGAAAGTCCACCGTCCGTCCAGGATGAGACCCAGATATTTCATCTGGGTCCCAACCCGGACCGGGACTCCGTCCAGGACCACTCTGGTCCCTGGCGGGGGTCCCCCCCGAGGCCCGTGGAACAACAGGGCCTCGGTCTTGGAGAGGGCCACTCCCAGCCCGAGGGAGCGGATGCGGTCGATCACGTGGGCCGTGCCCACCTCGGCCAACCGCACCGTCTCCCTCAGGTCCCTCCCCCTGACTACGACCAGGGTGTCGTCCGCGTAGCACGCAACCCGCATGTTTGCGGGCAGCGTGCCACGGAGGACCCAGTCGTAGCCGATGTTCCACAGGAGCGGTCCCAGCACCGACCCCTGCGGAACCCCGCGGACGACGCGACGGCGTCTCAGACCGTCGCGTCCCTCCACCAGGACTTCGCGGTCCTGGAGGTAGTCCGCCAACAGCCTCCGCAGATACAGGGGCACCCCGTGGTAACGGAGCGCCTCCTGTATCGTTCCGTGCGGCAGACTGTTGAAGGCGTTGGCAATGTCCAGCGAGACAGCCAACGCCTTATCCCCCTCCCGGACCGCCTCCTGCGTCCACCCCTTGAGCCAGAGCAAGGCGTCGATCGTTGACCGCCTCGCTCTGAACCCAAACTGGGCCTCCGACAACTGAGGCCCAGTGCCGCCTAGGTGCCGGACGACGCGGGAAGCCACCACTCTTTCCAGCAGCTTCCCCGCGTCGTCGAGCAGCACTATTGGCCTGTATGCGGAAGGCGAGTCTACGGCACGACCCTCCTTCCGCAACAGGCACAGCCGGCCGTCCTTCCACAGCTTCGGGAACCGTCCGGACGTGATGCACACGTCGAACAGCTCCCGAAGCCGATCGCCCATCTCCCTGAGGGCGATCCTCAGGACCCTCTTCGGGATCCCGTCCGGACCCGGCGCCGTCCGTTTGCCGCTCAGGCGGCCGACGGCCAACTCCATCTCCACCTCTGAGACAGGTGGGATGGAGTCCGGGTCCACCTCCTCGACCGGCGAGGAGGGCGCCGCCATCGCGGGCGGGGTGTGGTGGGGGTCGATGGCGGGGAAAAGCCCCTCCAACACCCCGCCCAGGATCTCCGGCTCCAGGGACTCCGCAACCGGGGGTGCCTGGCCCCGGAATTTCTTCCGGGCCGCTCTATACGGGCGCCCCCACGGATCCCTATCGAGGCCCTCCAGGGCCTCGCGCCAGGACCGCTCCTTGGCCCGACCGATGGCCAGCTGCAGCTCCCGCTTCGCCTCGCGGTAGGAGCTGTACAGCTGCGCCTCGGCTGTCAGCTCCTCGGCTGACAGCTCGCCATCGGTCCGCCCGTGGCGCCGCCTCCTACGATGAGCGTAGGAGCGGCGCGCCGCCGAGCAGGCGGCTCGGAGATCCGCTATCTCCGAGCTCCACCAATAGACCTCCCGGCGGCCCGGGAGGCGTCTGCACCTCGGCATGGCGGCGTCGCACACCGCGGTCACCGCCTCCCGGAAGCGGCTCGCTGCGACTTCCGCCTCCGGGTGTGTGGGCGCGGCGAACCACGACTGGACGATCGCCGCCTCGGACGCCACCTCGGCGTCGAGGCGAGAGATCGCCCAGCGCGGGAAGTCCGCTCGCGCCACTTGCCCCCCTTGGATGTCGGTGGTGGAGGAGATCTCGAACCATATGTATTTATGGTCCGAGAGAGTCTCCACCTCCGACATCACCCTCCACGACTGGACACGTGCCGCGACAGCGGGGGTGGCGAACGATACGTCCACCACGGACCCCCCTCGCTGTCGCACGCACGTGTGGGCCGACCCTCTATTCAAGAGGGTCAGTCCCGTGGCAACCCCCCACTCCCTGACAATCTCCCCACGAGAGTCGGTAGAGGGGTTGCCCCAGTCCCGGGCCTTGGCGTTCAGGTCCCCCATAAAGAGGACCTGACGTGGCACCTGCCTTCTAACCGCCGCGGCTAGGAGGTCCATAAAGACCTCCAGCTCTGCAGCGGTTCTGTTGGGGGAGAAGTATGCGCCCACTACCGCATACTCCCCCCACTTGGCCACCACGTACCCCGCACCTCTCTCTACTACCGAGAGGGGGGGACCGCCATGCGCCCTTCCCACGAGGGCCACGGAGTCGTCCAGGTCCCCAGCCCAGCAGGCATGCTGAG
This sequence comes from Venusia cambrica, assembly GCA_951394065.1. Classification (NCBI taxonomy): domain Eukaryota; kingdom Metazoa; phylum Arthropoda; class Insecta; order Lepidoptera; family Geometridae; genus Venusia; species Venusia cambrica. The sequence goes on along the minus strand of OX596040.1, from coordinate 16,001,927 downwards.
AGGGGACAAAGTACGGCTCCGCAGCGACCGCCAAGTCGACGTTCCACTGCGCCAGGGACTGCATAAGCAGATCTTGAGCCCTGGCGCAGTGGTTGAGGTTCGTCTGGAGGAGGTTGAGTTGGCCGACTTGATCCATGTTAGTCAGCCATCTCAACCTCCTCGCAAGTCGCTTGGCTCGCTCCCGTCACGGGAGCGACCAGTGGAGTCACTGGGGTGGTCCGGACCCCAGCGGTTCTCCCCTTCGTCTTGGGGGGAACGCAACTTCGCGTCCCCATTGTGTGCCCGGCCGGCCTCCCCGACTCTGCACATATAGCGCAGTGGGGGTCGGCCCGCCCGCAGGTGGCCGCCTTGTGACCTGTGTTTCCACACCGGAAGCACAGGTCACCCCTGTCAGACGTCGAAGGGCACTGGGGGCGTGTATGCCCCAGCCCCATGCACTTGTAACAGCGCATGGGGCGATCCCCCAACGACACCAGCCGTGCCACGCTCCACCCGACCAAAAGCCTGCCCTCTTTCAGCAGCACCTTGGCTGCCGTGACAGGGCAGGACACAATGGTGGAGCCAGTGCCTCCGGGGCCGGTGCGCACCTCTCCAGCCCTCACGAGCCCGACGTCGCAGCGGCCCGCCTCGGCCACTGCAGCGGCCACCTTCTCCTTGGTGGCCGTGTCGTCCAGGCCGATGACGCGCAGGTCCGTCGTTTTGACGGGCCTGGTCACCACGGCCACCTCCGACAGGACCTCGCGGAGCTTCTCCGCGAGCCTGTCGGCTTTCTCCTCTGTTTGGGAGCCGGGAATCTCCAGCATCCTGGCTCCCGTGGCCGTCTGCCTGAATCGGACAAGATCAATTCCGATCTCGCGGAGTTTGATCCTGTCCTGGGCCAGCTGCAGGACGGCGCTGTAGGTGACCCCGGCCTCCTGGGCCGCGGGACGCAATGTCACCACGACCGCCGCGGAGTTAGGGGCCCTCGGTAGCGCCGCCATCGGCCTCGGCGCCGCCTTGACAGCGGCAGCAGCCGCAGGCGCAGAGCGGGCCGCAGCGGCGGCGGCAAAAGTCACCGGCGCTGAAGGGGGGGAGGATTTCTTCCCCCTTTTCCCGCGCTTCCTCGGCCCTGGGGCAGCCACTGGGGCAGCCACTGGAGCAGGCGCTGGGGCAGCCGCTGGGGCAGCCGCTGGAGCAGGCACTGGGGCCGCTGAGGGGACGGAGGATTTCCCCCTCCCCTTTCCTTTCCTCGTCACCGTCGCCCAGCTGTCACCAGCAGAGACAACTGCCGGCATGGGCCTGGGCGGCGGTGGTACGGCATCCGCTGCAGCCCTCTTTGCGTCCGCCCTCAGCGGCGGACGGACCACAGGCGCTGGCAAGAGGCGCTCCTCTATTCCCGCCATTCGGGCACTCAACATATCCCCGAATGTCAGGGAGAAGGAGCGCTTCAGCTCCTCCAGCATTTCCCCCATCCCTGGGGGAGCCTGCATCGCCACGGAGGCAGAGGCAGCAGCAGCGGCGGCAGCTGAAGTGGCGACGGCGGCCTCCGTCTTGGCCTCCGAGAACCCACGACGGAGCGCCTTCACCTCTGCCTTGCAGGCCTCCACCTCCAGGCGTAGACGGCCATTGTCGGCCCTCAGCATCTGCGTCTCCCTGGCCTCACTCCGCTCGGCAAGGGCGTCGACGACCTCTCGCAGGCACCTCGCCGAAGTTTTCAGGAGGCCAGCGAGCTCCCCCTTGAGGTTCGACGACCTCTTCACGACCCCCAAGATGTTGGAGAGGCTCTCTCCTGCCCGCGCCCTCAGCGATTGCGCGTCCAGCGCACTGGCGTCGCTATCCGCCAAGGAAGCGACTTCGTTGCCGCTGTCCGCCCTTGCCGCCTTTTCAGAGGCCCCCCTGTAGCATCGTTTGTTGAGGGTATCCGCCATCGCAGGGTGGAGAAACTCCTCCCTCGACGGACCCCCAACTTTGGCAGCTCTCCCCTTGCCGCCTCCTCTCTTCGACGTCGCGACCTTTGCAGCCGCCGCACCCTCGGTCTCCGTGTCGGAGTCTAGAAACCCCTGCGCGAAGAACGAGGAATACGGCCGCTTCCTGGCCGCCTCGTCTACTGACATGTCCGAGAAGTCGGACTCCGCCCCTTCCTCCGTGCCGGAGGGGCCCTGAAGAGGGCCTTTTTTGGGCGCAGCCGACGACTCGGTATCCGACCCCGATTTTACTCCCCTTAGAATAGGGGATTGGCCCTTAGAAGGGCCTTTTATAAAGCGCCCGTTCGCCTTGCGTAGTGGCTTCGCAGCCTGCGACGCATAATGCGGAGTCTGCGATGTCTCCACGCATGACGGACCGGCTTCAGCAGCTTCCCGACGACAGGGGGGGGGTGACCCTCCCCCGTTTACGACAGGCCGCTCGTCCATCCTGATATGGAAAGGCGGAACAACGCACAGGAGCCTAGCTCGACCGTGCTAATTATTCACGCCAACCCACAACAGTTGGCAACAACTAACAACCCACAACAGTTGGCAACAACGCGAGGGAGCCTAGCTCGACCCTGCTAATTGTCACCAAAAGTTCCGAGCGTCAAGGCAAAGTTAACGAGATTGGTACCTCAGAGCGAAAATTGTGGCAGGACCAAACAAAAATCCGAACGAACCTTTTTTTTTTTTTTTTTTTTTTAAGTGGGAAAATGCCCTCGCATTTCCCTTCCACCATGGGGGTGGTGGAAGGGGGTATGTGGGACTCGAACCCACTAAAAACCCACTATGAGCAGTCGCCCGCCTTCGTGGGGCCGAGATGGGGTCGCGTTAGCATTCACCATCTGGCCCCGGCGGTTGGCCTGGAACCCGTGTCCAGGCCCCGGCCAAGGAGGGGTGGTCACTGCTCACCAGGACCACCCCTCAGACGAGTGGAGCCGTGCAAGCCGGCGGAGAGTCCCCCGACTCTCCACCAGGTGGCTCCACTACAGGGGAAGTCGAAGAAGGCGGGCAAACCGCCCCCTCCTACCCCCCCTTCGCCTCCGGCGGATCGGGTCAGAGCGGGCATCGTCCTCTCTGACCCTCTCCGCGGCCTCCTTCTGCGACATCACCTGTTCGCAGAAGGAGACCATCGCCTGCCACTCCCTGTCGCCGTCGAGCATGGCGTTGACCACGCTCGGCAGCGAGAGGTCCCCTCCCAGGGTGGCTGAAAGTGTGTGTCGCATGGGACCCCACGCGGCACACACCTCCAGCGTGTGGTGCGCCGTATCCTCCGGCGCACCACATTCGTGGCAGGCCGGGGTCGCCTCCCGTCTCGCGATCTGGTGCAGGTACTTTCCGAAACATCCATGTCCGGAAAGCACCTGCACCAGTCGGAACGTCAGCGACCCGAATCGCCGCCGCACCCAGTCACGGAGGACCGGGCGAATGGCCTCCACCGTCCACTGACCAGGGACCGGTGGAGCCAGGTCCTCCGCCCACCGCCTCAACATGGCGGCCCGCGCCTGTCGCCGTAGGCCCTCCACCCGATCCCACTCCAGGTGCTCCCCGTCGGATCTCCTCGCCGCCACGAAGTGGTAAACTTCGGCGAGGATCTCCGCTTGGAGAGCCCAGGGGGGATCGCCGGCCAGCACGCATGCTGCCGTCCAGGACACCGTCCGGTATCCGCGGATCACCCTCGTCGCAATGACCCGCTGCGGTTGTCGCAGCAGGGTCATGTTCGCGCGACCGAGGGCGTCCACCCAGACCGGTGCCCCGTACAGGGCCATACTCCGGATCACTCCGGAGTATAGACGGCGACATGTGGCGCTCGGGCCGCCCACGTTGGGCAGCAGCCTCCCCAGTGCGGCGGCGGCTCCCAGGACTCTCGGGGCCAGCTGGGTAAAGTGGGCCCCGAAAGTCCACCGTCCGTCCAGGATGAGACCCAGATATTTCATCTGGGTCCCAACCCGGACCGGGACTCCGTCCAGGACCACTCTGGTCCCTGGCGGGGGTCCCCCCCGAGGCCCGTGGAACAACAGGGCCTCGGTCTTGGAGAGGGCCACTCCCAGCCCGAGGGAGCGGATGCGGTCGATCACGTGGGCCGTGCCCACCTCGGCCAACCGCACCGTCTCCCTCAGGTCCCTCCCCCTGACTACGACCAGGGTGTCGTCCGCGTAGCACGCAACCCGCATGTTGGCGGGCAGCGTGCCACGGAGGACCCAGTCGTAGCCGATGTTCCACAGGAGCGGTCCCAGCACCGACCCCTGCGGAACCCCGCGGACGACGCGACGGCGTCTCAGACCGTCGCGTCCCTCCACCAGGACTTCGCGGTCCTGGAGGTAGTCCGCCAACAGCCTCCGCAGATACAGGGGCACCCCGTGGTAACGGAGCGCCTCCTGTATCGTTCCGTGCGGCAGACTGTTGAAGGCGTTGGCAATGTCCAGCGAGACAGCCAACGCCTTATCCCCCTCCCGGACCGCCTCCTGCGTCCACCCCTTGAGCCAGAGCAAGGCGTCGATCGTTGACCGCCTCGCTCTGAACCCAAACTGGGCCTCCGACAACTGAGGCCCAGTGCCGCCTAGGTGCCGGACGACGCGGGAAGCCACCACTCTTTCCAGCAGCTTCCCCGCGTCGTCGAGCAGCACTATTGGCCTGTATGCGGAAGGCGAGTCTACGGCACGACCCTCCTTCCGCAACAGGCACAGCCGGCCGTCCTTCCATAGCTTCGGGAACCGTCCGGACGTGATGCACACGTCGAACAGCTCCCGAAGCCGATCGCCCATCTCCCTGAGGGCGATCCTCAGGACCCTCTTTGGGATCCCGTCCGGACCTGGCGCCGTCCGTTTGCCGCTCAGGCGGCCGACGGCCAACTCCATCTCCACCTCTGAGACAGGTGGGATGGAGTCCGGGTCCACCTCCTCGACCGGCGAGGAGGGCGCCGCCATCGCGGGCGGGGTGTGGTGGGGGTCGATGGCGGGGAAAAGCCCCTCCAACACCCCGCCCAGGATCTCCGGCTCCAGGGACTCCGCAACCGGGGGCGCCTGGCCCCGGAATTTCTTCCGGGCCGCTCTGTAAGGGCGCCCCCACGGATCCCTATCGAGGCCCTCCAGGGCCTCGCGCCAGGACCGCTCCTTGGCCCGACCGATGGCCAGCTGCAGCTCCCGCTTCGCCTCGCGGTAGGAGCTGTACAGCTGCTCCTCGGCTGTCAGCTCCTCGGCTGACAGCTCGCCGTCGGTCCGCCCGTGACGTCGCCTCCTACGGTGAGCGTAGGAGCGGCGCGCCGCCGAGCAGGCGGCTCGGAGATCCGCTATCTCCGAGCTCCACCAATAGACCTCCCGGCGGCCCGGGAGGCGTCTGCACCTCGGCATGGCGGCGTCGCACACCGCGGTCACCGCCTCCCGGAAGCGGCTCGCTGCGACTTCCGCCTCCGGGTGTGTGGGCGCGGCGAACCACGACTGGACGATCGCCGCCTCGGACGCCACCTCGGCGTCGAGGCGAGAGATCGCCCAGCGCGGGAAGTCCGCTCGCGCCACTTGCCCCCCTTGGATGTCGGAGGTGGAGGAGATCTCGAACCATATGTATTTATGGTCCGAGAGAGTCTCCACCTCCGACATCACCCTCCACGACTGGACACGTGCCGCGACAGCGGGGGTGGCGAACGATACGTCCACCACGGACCCCCCTCGCTGTCGCACGCACGTGTGGGCCGACCCTCTATTCAAGAGGGTCAGTCCCGTGGCAACCCCCCACTCCCTGACAATCTCCCCACGAGAGTCGGTAGAGGGGTTGCCCCAGTCCCGGGCCTTGGCGTTCAGGTCCCCCATAAAGAGGACCTGACGTGGCACCTGCCTTCTAACCGCCGCGGCTAGGAGGTCCATAAAGACCTCCAGCTCTGCAGCGGTTCTGTTGGGGGAGAAGTATGCGCCCACTACCGCATACTCCCCCCACTTGGCCACCACGTACCCCGCACCTCTCTCTACTACCGAGAGGGGGGGACCGCCATGCGCCCTTCCCACGAGGGCCACGGAGTCGTCCAGGTCCCCAGCCCAGCAGGCATGCTGAGAGGGGACAAAGTACGGCTCCGCAGCGACCGCCAAGTCGACGTTCCACTGCGCCAGGGACTGCATAAGCAGATCTTGAGCCCTGGCGCAGTGGTTGAGGTTCGTCTGGAGGAGGTTGAGTTGGCCGACTTGATCCATGTTAGTCAGCCATCTCAACCTCCTCGCAAGTCGCTTGGCTCGCTCCCGTCACGGGAGCGACCAGTGGAGTCACTGGGGTGGTCCGGACCCCAGCGGTTCTCCCCTTCGTCTTGGGGGGAACGCAACTTCGCGTCCCCATTGTGTGCCCGGCCGGCCTCCCCGACTCTGCACATATAGCGCAGTGGGGGTCGGCCCGCCCGCAGGTGGCCGCCTTGTGACCTGTGTTTCCACACCGGAAGCACAGGTCACCCCTGTCAGACGTCGAAGGGCACTGGGGGCGTGTATGCCCCAGCCCCATGCACTTGTAACAGCGCATGGGGCGATCCCCCAACGACACCAGCCGTGCCACGCTCCACCCGACCAAAAGCCTGCCCTCTTTCAGCAGCACCTTGGCTGCCGTGACAGGGCAGGACACAATGGTGGAGCCAGTGCCTCCGGGGCCGGTGCGCACCTCTCCAGCCCTCACGAGCCCGACGTCGCAGCGGCCCGCCTCGGCCACTGCAGCGACCACCTTCTCCTTGGTGGCCGTGTCGTCCAGGCCGATGACGCGCAGGTCCGTCGTTTTGACGGGCCTGGTCACCACGGCCACCTCCGACAGGACCTCGCGGAGCTTCTCCGCGAGCCTGTCGGCTTTCTCCTCTGTTTGGGAGCCGGGGATCTCCAGCATCCTGGCTCCCGTGGCCGTCTGCCTGAATCGGACAAGATCAATTCCGATCTCGCGGAGTTTGATCCTGTCCTGGGCCAGCTGCAGGACGGCGCTGTATGTGACCCCGGCCTCCTGGGCCGCGGGACGCAATGTCACCACGACCGCCGCGGAGTTAGGGGCCCTCGGTAGCGCCGCCATCGGCCTCGGCGCCGCCTTGACAGCGGCAGCAGCCGCAGGCGCAGAGCGGGCCGCAGCGGCGGCGGCAAAAGTCACCGGCGCTGAAGGGGGGGAGGATTTCTTCCCCCTTTTCCCGCGCTTCCTCGGCCCTGGGGCAGCCACAGGGGCAGCTACTTGAGCAGGCGCTGGGGCAGTAGCTGGGGCAGCCGCTGGAGCAGGCACTGGGGTAGCCGCTGAGGGGACGGAGGATTTCCCCCTCCCCTTCCCTTTCCTCGTCACCGTCGCCCAGCTGTCACCAGTAGGGACAACTGCCGGTATGGGCCTGGGCGGCGGCGGTGGTACGGCATCCACTGCAGCCCTCTTTGCGTCCGCCCTCAGCGGCGGACGTACAACAGGCGCTGGCAAGAGGCGCTCCTCTATTCCCGCCATTCGGGCACTTAACATATCCCCGAAAGTCAGGGAGAAGGAGCGCTTCAGCTCCTCCAGCATCTCCCCCATCCCTGGGGGAGCCTGCATCGCCACGGAGGCAGATGCAGCAGCAGCGGCGGCAGCTGAAGTGGCGACGGCGGCCTCCGTCTTGGCCTCCGAGAACCCACGACGGAGTGCCTTCACTTCTGCCTTGCAGGCCTCCACCTCCAGGCGTAGACGGCCATTGTCGGCCCTCAGCATCTGCGTCTCCCTGGCCTCGCTCCGCTCGGCGAGGGCGTCGACGACCTCTCGCAAGCACCTCGCCGAAGTTTTCAAGAGGCCAGCGAGCTCCCCCTTAAGGTTCGACGACCTCTTCACTACCCCCAAGATGTTGGAGAGGCTCTCTCCTGCCCGTGCCCTCAGTGATTGCGCGTCCAGCGCACTGGCGTCGCTGTCCGCCAAGGAAGCGACTTCATTGCCGCTGTCCGCCCTTGGCGCCTTTTCAGAGGCCCCCCTATAACACCGTTTGTTGAGGGTATCCGTCATCGCAGGGCGGAGAAAATCCTCCCTCGACGGACCCCCAACTTTGGCAACTCTGCCCTTGCCCCCTCCTCTCTTCGACGTTGCGACCTTTGCAGCCGCCGCACCCTCGGTCTCCGTGTCGGAGTCTAAATACCCCGGCGCGAAGAACGAGGAATACGGCCGCTTCCTGGCCGCCTCGTCTACTGACATGTCCGAGAAGTCGGACTCCGCCCCTTCCTCCGTGCCGGAGGGGCCCTGAAGAGGGCCTTTTTTGGGCGCAGCCGACGACTCGGACTCCGACCCCGATTTTACTCCCCTATTAATAGGGGACTGACCCTTAGAAGGGCCTTTCACGAAGCGCCCGTTCGCCCTGCGTAGGGGCTTCGCAGCCTGCAACGCATATTGCGGAGTCTGCAATGCTTCCTCGCAAGACGGACCGGCTTCAGCAGCCTCCCGACGACAGGGGGGGGGTGACCCTCCCCCGCTTGCAACAGACTTCTCGTCCATCCTGATATGGGAAGGCGGAACAACGCACAGGAGCCTAGCTCGACCGTGCTAATTATTCACGCCAACCCACAACAGTTGGCAACACCTAACTTCCCACAACAGTTGGCAACAACGCGAGGGAGCCTAGCTCGACCCTGCTAATTGTCACCAAAAGTTCCGAGCGTCAAGGAAAAGTTAGCGAGATTGGTGCCTCAGAGCGAAAAATGTGGCAAGGACCAAACAAAATTCCGAACGAGACCCAATGAACGTTTTAACCTAACCTCCACCCAATCCGAACGAACCTAACCTAACCTAACCTTTTTTTTTTTTTTTTTTTTTGTTGACCCGGGGAATCTTTTATAGATACCATCTGACCCAGGGGGGGCCAGAATGGTTATGTAGGACTCCTGCCTTGAAAAAGGCAGTATACCCACTAAACCACCGGGGTGTTCCGTCTTCACCGCTACAGTGAGAAAGTCACGGTACCGATACGCTCCGCAACTTCCTCAACGGGTGCCCAGTAGGGCCCTTCTCCGTGGTGAGGGCTTACCCGCCCACCTCACTCCTTCTTTTAAGGCACCTCGGAACACAGGACGAGGTGCCTTACAGCACGAGACCGTTTAAGTCAAGTAACGGATCCCCTATCCGTTACCCAACAGGTCCCCATTTATGGTGGAAGACGACTGACATAAGCCAGCCGCCTTCGACCAGGCCTCCGTTGGCGGATAGAGGCCGAGAGAGGATCAGCCTCTCGGTCTCTCTCCGCCGTCTCTTTCTGCCGCATCACCACTTCGGCGAATTCGGCCACAGCTTTCCAGTTCCTCTCACTTTCGGTCATAGCGCCGACTATGGCCGAAAGTGACAGGTCTCCTCCGATCACCGCCACCATTTCTGCACGTGGCTCCGCCCACTCGGGGCACACGACGCGGGTGTGCTGCGCCGTGTCTTCTGGCGCCCCACAGTGGTGACACTCCATTGTGGGTTCCCGTCGTGCCACCTGGCACAGATATCTCCCAAAGCAGCCGTGCCCTGAAAGAATCTGCGCGAGGCGAAACGTCGGCGCACCGTGTCGCCTATCGACCCATTGTTGTAGAACGGGTCGAAAGGCGGCTACCACCTCCCGGCTGGCAGCCGGGGACTCCAATCTCTGTGCCCAGTCCAAAAGGAGATCTGCGCGGGCTTCCTCCCTCCACTGCCTGATCTCCTCCTGGAGTGGCCACCCACCTGTCTGCTTCACCTCCGAGCTGCGCCTGTACACCGCCGCCAGTACTTCCGCCTCCAAATCCCACGGCGGTGTACCGGCCAGCAAGCACGCCGCCTCAAACGAGACGGTGTGGTACGCTCTAGCCGCCCTAACTGCCATGACCCGCTGCGGTCGTCGCATAAGGGTCAAGTTTTGCGCGTCGAGGGCGTCCGCCCATATTGGCGCTCCGTACAACGCCTTGGAGCGCACCACACCGGCATACAAACGGCGACACCCCACACTTGGTCCCCCTAAATTAGGGAGGAGTCTACTGAGCACTCCGGCAAAGGCAATAAGCTTTGGAGCCAGTTGTCGGAAGTGCTCCGTGAACTTCCATCTGCCATCGAGGACTAGGCCCAGATATTTCATTTGCGGCGCGACGGCGATGGAAGTTCCACCCACCACAATCTCCATCCCTCGCGGTGGGGATCTCCGAGGCCCGTGGAAGAAGAGAGCCTCGGATTTCTCCAGCGCCACCTCAAGCCCGAGGGTCCTGATTCTTCGAACCACTTGGGCTGTACCGGCCGTAGCCAATATGGCCGCCTCCCTATGCGTGCTTCCGCGGGCAGTTACCAAGGTATCGTCGGCGTAGCAAACAATGCCGATACCCCTCAGATTCTGCCCGCGAAGCACATAGTCGTACCCGATGTTCCACAGAAGCGGACCGAGGACTGACCCCTGTGGAACACCGCACGACATCCTTCTCTCTTTCCATTCGCCGTCCTGGGCCGGATAGATCACAACCCGGTTTACGAAGTAGCTCGCCACGGAGGCCCTCAGGTACCGGGGAACACGATGGTATCTGAGAGCCTCCATCACGGTCTCGAAAGGAAGGGTGTTGAAAGCGTTAGCAATGTCTAGCGACACCGCCAACAACACCTCGCCCTCCGAGACCGCCTCCTCCGCGAGGTCACGCACCCTAGTGATGGCGTCCACCGTCGATCGCCCATGCCGAAAGCCGAACTGACCGTCGTGGATGTCCGGACCTACCTCCCTCATGTGCCGAATGAGACGAGCAGCGAGCACTCGTTCGAAGAGCTTGCTCGTCTCACTAAGCAATACAATCGGGCGATAGGCCGACGGGGAGTCGGCCTGGCGCCCGTTCTTTCTTAACAAGACCAACTTTCCGCGTTTCCAGCATTGCGGAAAGTGGCCCTGCGCCAGGCACAAGGAGAACACGGATCTCATGTGATCCCCAAGCTGCCCAGCCGCCAATGCCAGGGCTCGTCCCGGAACGCCATCAGGTCCCGGGGCCGCGTTCTTCAGCTGAAGCCTCAACACGGCCATCCCAAACTCAGTCTCCGAAAGATCCGGAACTGCAGCGTCGTCGTCGTCAGGTCCGTCCACCTCATCCGGAGCCACCATGGGCGGCGGATTCCACGCTTCTCTGTGAGGAAAAAGCGCAGTCACCACCCGCTCCATGAACTCTGGCTCTAGTGTCGTGGTGAGTGGGGGGGCCCAAGGACGAAGTTTCCCAGTGACCGACTTATATGGGCGACCCCATGGGTCACGGTTGAGGGACTCCAGCCACTCCCGCCAAGCGGATTCTTTAGCCTCCTTGATGGCCACCTGCAGTTCACTACAGGCAGCCCTATAATTCGCGTAGCGGTTCCTCTCAACCTCCTCGTCGCGCACCCTTCTTCGGCGGTAACGAGCGTAACAGCGCCGTGCCACGATACAGGCCCTTCTGAGCTCTCCGAGCTCCGGTCGCCACCAGTAAGTACGACGCGGCGGTGACGAAGTCTTGACCCGGGGCATGGCGGCGTCGCAAATTCGCACAAGCGATTCACCCAGCGCTTCCACCGCCACGTCCACACTCCCCAGGTCCGAGGCAGTCAACCATGCCTCGACGATGGACGCTTCCTTAGCCACCTCTCTATCCAGCCCCCTCAATGACCATCGCGGGCCGTCGCTAGCTGTATGGTGCAACGGTATTTGTTCTACAGACGTAGAGACGCTAAATCGGATGTATCGGTGGTCCGATAGCGTCTCCACGTCCGTCTCCACTCTCCAGTTTGAAACACGGCCTGCAAGGGCGGATGTCGCGAATGTGAGGTCTATTATTGATCCACCCTGTTGTCGTACACACGTGTGCTCGTTGCCCCTGTTGAGGATTTGGAGATCCATCGATGCCGCCCAGTCTTCCAACACTTCCCCTCTCACGTCAGTTGCTGGAGATCCCCAAACCGTAGACTTGGCGTTGAAGTCTCCAGCAACCAGAACGGGACTGGGGTGCACTGCTCCAATCAGAACCCCGACCTCTGCGAGTGTCCGCTCGAAGTCAGCTAGGCTCCGGTTTGGGGAGCAGTACACCCCTATTACCGCCACACTAATTTGTCCACCTACAACGGCCAAAACACATCCCCGACCTCTGGACACCCTCTCAAAGGACCGAAAACCACCAGTCGCCGCTGGTACAACTATGGCCACCGAGTCCTCTCGATCCCCAACCCAGTTATCGCGGTTAGGAACCAAATAGGGCTCGGTAACCACTGCTATATGTGTCAACCACTCTGCCAGACTCTGGAGCAGAAGATCCTGAGCTCTGGCAGAGTGGTTGATGTTCGCCTGGAGACATCGAAGGGCCATCTAATTGACGTCCATCTGACCCTCCTCACGAGCTGAGCCCGATGGCTGCTGCGATGGGGGTATTCCCACGCCAGCAGTCCTCTTCCTCCCCCCTTTCCCCGGGGCCGAGCTCTTGCAGCTCCGGACCTGGTGATCGGCCTTTTGGCCCGCCGTCTCGCATATCGGGCAGTGCGGCGCGGCCTCGCATCCGACTGCCCTGTGCCCGGGTTTGCCGCATCGATAGCACAGCATGCTGCGATCGACGCTGCTCGGACAATTCGCTCCCACGTGTCCAGCCGCTAAACAACGGTAACAGTGTAGGGGTCTAGGTTCCAGTATTCTTGCGGACACCGAAACCCAACCCACCTGAATCCGACCGGCTGTGGCTTTCTTGGCCGCAGCAACTGGGCACCGCACCCAAACCGATCCCTGGCGGCCAGAAGATCGGGTAATGTCCCCGACTCTAATGGCCTCTTTAGAGCAGCCCCCCGCCTCGGCAACAGCCGACGCTACATCCTCCTTCGTTGCCGAGTCATCGAGACCCGAGAGGCGCATTTCTGCGCATTTCTCAGGGCGTGACACTCGAACGAGGTCAGTGCCAAGGACCTCCACCAGTTTCTTTGCGAGGCAGTCGGCTTTCTCGGCACCGGAGGCACCGGGTATTTCCAGCATTCGGGCTCCAGTGGCGGCCGTGCGGAACCGTAACCCCTCTATGCCCAGATCTTTCACATTGATTTGATCCCTTGCTTGCGTAAGCATCTGGGCATAGGTCGCTCCTTTTTCCACTGCTTCTGGCTGCAGCGTCAGGACGATCGCCGCAGTCTGTGGAGTTTTCAGCCTCAACCGTTGCCTCCTTTTGGGAGTCTCCTTCACTTTAGCAGGAACCTTATCGGTCCCAGGCTTCCTTGTCTCCTTCTTCGACGCTTTTGCGGCCCTGCTGCCCTTGCGGGTCACCAAGTTCCAGCCTTCGTCCATTGTTTCCGGAGCAGGAGGCAAAGGACGGGCCTCTTTTGTCGCCTTGGCCTTATCTTTCCCTTTCCCCTTCCCGGTCTTTGCCGGAGGAGGCGGGGGAGAAGGTACGCGAGGAACCTCCTTTGTCTTTGACGGTGCTGCTGCTTCGACAGGACTCCTCCTCAGATCTGCGGCCAGCGGTGGCCGTAAACGCTTAGCCGGAAGCAACCGGTCCTCCAATCCCTCGATCCGCGCATTCAGCATGCTACCACATTGGGTCATTATTGAACGAGCGATCTCGTCCACATCCACGTTAGGCGGCTGAGAGAGAGCGCGAAGCTCTACCATTTCCTTACGCATGGATACAAGCTCCGCCGAGAGTTTCGCGTTAGCCGCCTCGAGGCGCAACATCTCTTCCGTGACTGTACGGCTCCTCATCTCCGTAAATGCTTTCCGAATATTTTCGGAAGCCTCCTTTAGAGCCTTCTGAAAGGTCCCTTTTAAATGCTTGGACTTGCAAGACACGTCGTTGATCGTCGTGAGCGCATCTCCCACAAGTCCAGCAAGATCTACCATCGCCTCATCAGGGGCATCTAGCCTCGCCGTTTCCACTTTGCGGAAGGTGGCGGCAGTCGCCTCCCTCTTGCTAGCCAATTCCTTCTCAAAGGCCTGCAGACGCTGCTCGCGCTCCTCTTCCTCCTCGAGACGCCTTTGTTCGGCCTTCGCCTTAGATAGACCGACATATTTGCCGGTCGTAGGTGGACGTCCGCGCCCTCGCTTCGGGGCCCCAGTCGCGGAGGTCACTGCTCCGTCGGTTTTCTCGCCGCGCGATGGGCTGACAGCACCCCTCTTACGCCAAAAGCGATTCTCCTCCACGGTGGGCGAGCGGCTGCTGTCCCTTGCCGACTCCGTCACCATAGGCGTCGTTCTCCCTCCCGTCACAGATACGTCCGATTCTGAGTCGGAGCAAATCGCACGTCGTCGTAGTTTGCCGCCTGACACGGTGCCAGATCCCACCGTCACCATGCTCATGTCAGACTCCGAATCTGACAGACGCGTCACCACTACTCTTAAGTCCTTATGCAGGCCGTGGTCAATGGTGTCAGCGCACGCCTTCGGGGCGCACGCTTCTACCTCCTTTTCAACAACATCCAAATCGTAAGCAATCTCAGTGTCCAGTTTTCCGCTAAAGCCAGGGTCGTGTTCACGAAAGCCGGCGGATGGCCGACCTACGAGGCAATTGTTGCCCTCCCCAGAATACGATTGAGGGCAGCGTGCCGTAGCACGGAGAGATTCTTCAACGGCAGAGCCGCTGATACTCCCCTGGGTAGTTTCTTCACAATTAACCTTATCCATTTTTTGTTTTTTTTTCCTTTTTAGTGAGGTGAGGTCCTCATTGTGGCGCCCTAACGGCCGGGTTCCCCCCGACCATACCAAGTGTGTGAACCCGGACGCGCACCGCGACCCAACACGCAGCCGCTCCATGCATCCGCACTATACAAGTGCGACTGCATAGAACGGCTAAATATTGGATACAGCAGTACGAGTCCGGATTCACACACATGGTACTCCCTTCAGCAGGCGCCAGAACCTTGAGATCTGGTGTCCGAAGATCCTATTGGATCAACTCCACAGCGGAGTAAGAACTCCCAGCTCCATTCATAGCTTCCTCTGCAAGGCAGAGGAACGCGTGAAGAGCTTTCCCGACAACCGGCGGCTCTCCCTAGCCCACCACACCTCTTCAACGGAGTTGGAACTCCTTTCCTCCGAAAGTCTCCGTCCACTGCGCCCTTTGCTAGTCAGAGGGACGCCTGGAGGAGCCTCCTCACCCATTTCCCCCCCAGTGTTTGGTCCGCGCCGAAAACGGTAACTCCCATTTCTGGGAGCCATTCCCCTATCCGCCACCCGGGGACGCGCCACGTCGGAGTACACCTCTCCGCCCACTGAGACAACTCAGCAGGTCCGTGGAACCTAACCTAACCTAACCTAACCTAACCTAACCTAACCTAACCTAACCTAACCTAACCTAACCTTTTTTTTTTTTTTTTTTTTTTTTTTTTTTTTTTATCCTGGGAAAATCCATTACGGATACCACCGAACCGGGGGGTTGGGTGGTTATGTGGGGCTCTCCACACCTTATTTTGGTGCGTAATACCCACTAAAAACCCAGGGTGTTCCTCCGTCATTGACTAGAGAGACGGGGGGCGCGGGACCGCTTGCGCATTCGCCGTAGCACCCGTCGACAACAGCCCGCATTGCAGCAGGCCCACCTCATGGGAGGGTGTAAAAGGCCCTCCTTCACCTCGTGTGATGCCCCGGAACACAATGGGGCATCTACACCTCACATTGGCCTATCATTGGGGGGTGCCAGGTGCCCCCGCACCCAACACCCCAGGCCTTTGGAGCGGAGACGGAGTGCGGGCTCGATTAGCCCGCCTCCGTGTCCGCGCCCTCCGAAGCGGAAGAGAGAGAGGATTTCTTTCTCTCTCCCGCTCCTCCTCCTCCCTCTGCGAGACAATAATCTCACAGAAGGAGGTCACCGCCTCCCACGACCTCTGGTCATCGACCATCTTTGAGATGATGGCCGACAAGGAGAGGTCCGTTCCCACAACCGCGACCAACGATTGCCGCGGTTCATCTCCTCCCGGGCATACCTCTAGCGCATGCTGGGCAGTGTCCTCCGCGCATCCACACTGGTGACAAGCCGAGGTGTCCTCTCTTCGGGCAACGCGACTCAGGTACCTCCCGAAACAACCATGTCCCGAGAGAACCTGCGTCAGACGGAAGGACAAACTCCCATGCCCCCTCCGGACCCACTCCTCGAGTACAGGCTGGATGGCCTCGAGAAGTCTTCGAGCGCTTTCTCCTCTCTGCACAGGTCCAGCGAGGAGTCGTTCCCCCCACGTGGCGAGAGCCGATGTTTTGGCATCATCTCGCCAGTGCGCTACCTCCTGCGGCGCCGGTCGCTCATCTCGCTCCCTTGCCTGCGCTCTGCGCCAATAGACCGAGGCGAGAACTTCGGCCTCAAGGTCCCACGGGAGCGTGCCAGCAAGCACGCATGCCACCTCGTGAGAGAGTGTGCGGTACCCCCTGCACACTCTCACCGCCATCACCCGCTGGGCTCCGATCAACAGGGCGGTGGTCTGCCGATCGAGCCGACCTGCCCATATCGGGGCGCCATACAGGGCCATCGAGCTTACCACCGCTGTATAGAGGCGGCGGCAGCTTCCCCTACCGCCCCCGATATTCGGGAGTAGACGGCTCAGTGCTCCGGCTGTCCCCAGGATTTTGGGGGACAGCCGTCGTATGTGCGCCTTGAACTGCCATCTACCATCGAGGACGACACCGAGATATTTCAGCGTCGTCCCGACGGGGATGGAAGTACCTCCCACCACAATGTTGGAATCTGTAGGTGGCGCCCGCCGGGGACCATAGAAACATATGGCCTCGGATTTGTGGAGCGCCACCTCCAGACCCAGCATACGGATCCTGGCGACGACCGTAGCAACACCGGCTGTGGCCAGGATCGCAGCCTCTCTGAAGTCCTTTCCCCGGGCGGCAACCAGCGTGTCGTCAGCGTAACAAACGACGCCGACGCCATGAAGGTTGGCACCCCGGAGGACCCAATCGTATCCAACGTTCCACAGGAGTGGACCTAAGACCGATCCCTGTGGAACGCCGCGCGTCATAGCGCTGCTTCGCTCGCCGTGAGTCGTTGGGTAGACTACCTCTCTATCTGAGAGATAGTCACCAACAAGTCTGCGCAAATACTGGGGCACCTTGTGGTACTCCAGACCGGCGTGTATCGTGCTCCAGGGTAGCGTGTTGAATGCGTTGGCGATGTCCAACGATACGGCCAACAACACGCCACCACCAGGCCCTCCAGGGCCTCGCGCCAGGACCGCTCCTTGGCCCGACCGATGGCCAGCTGCAGCTCCCGCTTCGCCTCGCGGTAGGAGCTGTACAGCTGCGCCTCGGCTGTCAGCTCCTCGGCTGACAGCTCGCCGTCGGTCCGCCCGTGGCGCCGCCTCCTACGGTGAGCGTAGGAGCGGCGCGCCGCCGAGCAGGCGGCTCGGAGATCCGCTATCTCCGAGCTCCACCAATAGACCTCCCGGCGGCCCGGGAGGCGTCTGCACCTCGGCATGGCGGCGTCGCACACCGCGGTCACCGCCTCCCGGAAGCGGCTCGCCGCGACTTCCGCCTCCGGGTGTGTGGGCGCGGCGAACCACGACTGGACGATCGCCGCCTCGGACGCCACCTCGACGTCGAGGCGAGAGATCGCCCAGCGCGGGAAGTCCGCTCGCGCCACTTGCCCCCCTTGGATGTCGGAGGTGGAGGAGATCTCGAACCATATGTATTTATGGTCCGAGAGAGTCTCCACCTCCGACATCACCCTCCACGACTGGACACGTGCCGCGACAGCGGGGGTGGCGAACGATACGTCCACCACGGACCCCCCTCGCTGTCGCACGCACGTGTGGGCCGACCCTCTATTCAAGAGGGTCAGTCCCGTGGCAACCCCCCACTCCCTGACAATCTCCCCACGAGAGTCGGTAGAGGGGTTGCCCCAGTCCCGGGCCTTGGCGTTCAGGTCCCCCATAAAGAGGACCTGACGTGGCACCTGCCTTCTAACCGCCGCGGCTAGGAGGTCCATAAAGACCTCCAGCTCTGCAGCGGTTCTGTTGGGGGAGAAGTATGCGCCCACTACCGCATACTCCCCCCACTTGGCCACCACGTACCCCGCACCTCTCTCTACTACCGAGAGGGGGGGACCGCCATGCGCCCTTCCCACGATGGCCACGGAGTCGTCCAGGTCCCCAGCCCAGCAAGCATGCTGAGAGGGGACAAAGTACGGCTCCGCAGCGACCGCCAAGTCGACGTTCCACTGCGCCAGGGACTGCATAAGCAGATCTTGAGCCCTGGCGCAGTGGTTGAGGTTCGTCTGTAGGAGGTTGAGTTGGCCGACTTGATCCATATTAGTCAGCCATCTCAACCTCCTCGCAAGTCGCTTGGCTCGCTCCCGTCACGGGAGCGACCAGTGGAGTCACTGGGGTGGTCCGGACCCCAGCGGTTCTCCCCTTCGTCTTGGGGGGAGCGCAACTTCGCGTCCCCATTGTGTGCCCGGCCGGCCTCCCCGACTCTGCGCATATAGCGCAGTGGGGGTCGGCCCGCCCGCAGGTGGCCGCCTTGTGACCTGTGTTTCCACACCGGAAGCACAGGTCACCCCTGTCGGACGTGGAAGGGCACTGGGGGCGTGTATGCCCCAGCCCCATGCACTTGAAGCAGCGCATGGGGCGATCCCCCAACGCCACCAGCCGTGCCGCGCTCCACCCGACCAAAAGCCTGCCCTCTTTCAGCAGCAC
The DNA here is from genome assembly GCA_951394065.1 of Venusia cambrica. Classification (NCBI taxonomy): domain Eukaryota; kingdom Metazoa; phylum Arthropoda; class Insecta; order Lepidoptera; family Geometridae; genus Venusia; species Venusia cambrica. The sequence goes on along the minus strand of OX596040.1, from coordinate 15,983,436 downwards.
CTTGGCTGCCGAGACAGGGCAGGAGACAATGGTGGAGCCAGTGCCTCCGGGGCCGGTGCGCACCTCTCCAGCCCTCACGAGCCCGACGTCGCAGCGGCCCGCCTCGGCCACTGCAGCGGCCACCTTCTCCTTGGTGGCCGTGTCGTCCAGGCCGATGACGCGCAGGTCCGTCGTTTTGACGGGCCTGGTCACCACGGCCACCTCCGACAGGACCTCGCGGAGCTTCTCCGCGAGCCTGTCGGCTTTCTCCTCTGTTTGGGAGCCAGGAATCTCCAGCATCCTGGCTCCCGTGGCCGTCTGCCTGAATCGGACAAGATCAATTCCGATCTCGCGGAGTTTGATCTTGTCCTGGGCCAGCTGCAGGACGGCGCTGTAAGTGACCCCGGCCTCCTGGGCCGCGGGACGCAATGTCACCACGACCGCCGCGGAGTTAGGGGCCCTCGGTAGCGCCGCCATCGGCCTCGGCGCCGCCTTGACAGCGGCAGCAGCCGCAGGCGCAGAGCGGGCCGCAGCGGCGGCGGCAAAAGTCGCCGGCGCTGAAGGGGGGGAGGATTTCTTCCCCATTTTCCCGCGCTTCCTCGGCCCTGGGGCAGCCACTGGGGCAGCTACTTGAGCAGGCGCTGGGGCAGTAGCTGGGGCAGCCGCTGGAGCAGGCACTGGGGTAGCCGCTGAGGGGACGGAGGATTTCCCCCTCCCCTTCCCTTTCCTCGTCACCGTCGCCCAGCTGTCACCAGCAGGGACAACTGCCGGTATGGGCCTGGGCGGCGGCGGTGGTACGGCATCCACTGCAGCCCTCTTTGTGTCCGCCCTCAGCGGCGGACGTACAACAGGCGCTGGCAGGAGGCGCTCCTCTATTCCCGCCATTCGGGCACTTAACATATCCCCGAAAGTCAGGGAGAAGGAGCGCTTCAGCTCCTCCAGCATCTCCCCCATCCCTGGGGGAGCCTGCATCGCCACGGAGGCAGATGCAGCAGCAGCGGCGGCAGCTGAAGTGGCGACGGCGGCCTCCGTCTTGGCCTCCGAGAACCCACGACGGAGCGCCTTCACTTCCGCCTTGCAGGCCTCCACCTCCAGGCGTAGACGGCCATTGTCGGCCCTCAGCATCTGCGTCTCCCTGGCCTCGCTCCGCTCGGCGAGGGCGTCGACGACCTCTCGCAAGCACCTTGCCGAAGTTTTTAACAGGCCAGCGAGCTCCCCCTTGAGGTTCGACGACCTCTTCACGACCCCCAAGATGTTGGAGAGGCTCTCTCCTGCCCGCGCCCTCAGCGATTGCGCGTCCAGCGTACTGGCGTCGCTGTCCGCCAATGAAGCGACTTCATTGCCGCTGTCCGCCCTTGGCACCTTTTCAGAGGCCCCCCTGTAACAACGTTTGTTGAGGGTATCTGCCATCGCAGGGCGGAGAAACTCCTCCCTCGACGGACCCCCAACTTTGGCAGCTCTCCCCTTGCCGCCTCCTCTCTTCGACGTTGCGACCTTTGCAGCCGCCGCACCCTCGGTCTCCGTGTCGGAGTCTAAATACCCCGGCGCGAAGAACGAGGAATACGGCCGCTTCCTGGCCGCCTCTTCAACAGACATGTCCGAGAAGTCGGACTCCATCCCTTCCTCCGTGCCGGAGGGGCCCTGAAGAGGGCGTTTTTTGGGCGCAGCCGATGACTCGGACTCCGACCCCGATTTCAACCCCGTGGACTGGCCCTTAGAAGGGCCTTTTACAAAGCGCCCGTTCGCCTTGCGTAGTGGCTTCGCAGCCTGCGACGCATAATGCGGAGTCTGCGATGTCTCCACGCAAGACGGACCGGCTTCAGCAGCTTCCCGAATACAGGGGGGGGGTGACCCTCCCCCTCTTACGACAGGCCGCTCGTCCATCCTGATATGGGAAGGCGGAACAACGCACAGGAGCCTAGCTCGACCGTGCTAATTATTCACGCCAACCCACAGCAGTTGGCAACAACTAACAACCCACAACAGTTGGCAACAACGCGAGGGAGCCTAGCTCGACCCTGCTAATTGTCACCAAAAGTTCCGAGCGTCAAGGAAAAGTTAGCGAGATTGGTGCCTCAGAGCGAAAATTGTGGCAACAACCTAACCTAACCTAACCTAACCTAACCTAACCTTTTTTTTTTTTTTTTTTTTTTTAAGTGGGAAAATGCCCTCGCATTTCCCTTCCACCATGGGGGTGGTGGAAGGGGGTATGTGGGACTCGAACCCACTAAAAACCCACTATGAGCAGTCGCCCGCCTTCGTGGGGCCGAGATGGGGTCGCGTTAGCATTCACCATCTGGCCCCGGCGGTTGGCCTGGAACCCGTGTCCAGGCCCCGGCCAAGGAGGGGTGGTCACTGCTCACCAGGACCACCCCTCAGACGAGTGGAGCCGTGCAAGCCGGCGGAGAGTCCCCCGACTCTCCACCAGGTGGCTCCACTACAGGGGAAGTCGAAGAAGGCGGGCAAACCGCCCCCTCCTACCCCCCCTTCGCCTCCGGCGGATCGGGTCAGAGCGGGCATCGTCCTCTCTGACCCTCTCCGCGGCCTCCTTCTGCGACATCACCTGTTCGCAGAAGGAGACCATCGCCTGCCACTCCCTGTCGCCGTCGAGCATGGCGTTGACCACGCTCGGCAGCGAGAGGTCCCCTCCCAGGGTGGCTGAAAGTGTGTGTCGCATGGGACCCCACGCGGCACACACCTCCAGCGTGTGGTGCGCCGTATCCTCCGGCGCACCACATTCGTGGCAGGCCGGGGTCGCCTCCCGTCTCGCGATCTGGTACAGGTACTTTCCGAAACATCCATGTCCGGAAAGCACCTGCACCAGTCGGAACGTAAGCGACCCGAATCGCCGCCGCACCCAGTCACGGAGGACCGGGCGAATGGCCTCCACCGTCCACTGACCAGGGACCGGTGGAGCCAGGTCCTCCGCCCACCGCCTCAACATGGCGGCCCGCGCCTGTCGCCGTAGGCCCTCCACCCGATCCCACTCCAGGTGCTCCCCGTCGGATCTCCTCGCCGCCACGAAGTGGTAAACTTCGGCGAGGATCTCCGCTTGGAGAGCCCAGGGGGGATCGCCGGCCAGCACGCATGCTGCCGTCCAGGACACCGTCCGGTATCCGCGGATCACCCTCGTCGCAATGACCCGCTGCGGTTGTCGCAGCAGGGTCATGTTCGCGCGACCGAGGGCGTCCACCCAGACCGGTGCCCCGTACAGGGCCATACTCCGGATCACTCCGGAGTATAGACGGCGACATGTGGCGCTCGGGCCGCCCACGTTGGGCAGCAGCCTCCCCAGTGCGGCGGCGGCTCCCAGGACTCTCGGGGCCAGCTGGGTAAAGTGGGCCCCGAAAGTCCACCGTCCGTCCAGGATGAGACCCAGATATTTCATCTGGGTCCCAACCCGGACCGGGACTCCGTCCAGGACCACTCTGGTCCCTGGCGGGGGTCCCCCCCGAGGCCCGTGGAACAACAGGGCCTCGGTCTTGGAGAGGGCCACTCCCAGCCCGAGGGAGCGGATGCGGTCGATCACGTGGGCCGTGCCCACCTCGGCCAACCGCACCGTCTCCCTCAGGTCCCTCCCCCTGACTACGACCAGGGTGTCGTCCGCGTAGCACGCAACCCGCATGTTGGCGGGCAGCGTGCCACGGAGGACCCAGTCGTAGCCGATGTTCCACAGGAGCGGTCCCAGCACCGACCCCTGTGGAACCCCGCGGACGACGCGACGGCGTCTCAGACCGTCGCGTCCCTCCACCAGGACTTCGCGGTCCTGGAGGTAGTCCGCCAACAGCCTCCGCAGATACAGGGGCACCCCGTGGTAACGGAGCGCCTCCTGTATCGTTCCGTGCGGCAGACTGTTGAAGGCGTTGGCAATGTCCAGCGAGACAGCCAACGCCTTATCCCCCTCCCGGACCGCCTCCTGCGTCCACCCCTTGAGCCAGAGCAAGGCGTCAATCGTTGACCGCCTCGCTCTGAACCCAAACTGGGCCTCCGACAACTGAGGCCCAGTGCCGCCTAGGTGCCGGACGAGGAGGGCGCCGCCATCGCGGGCGGGGTGTGGTGGGGGTCGATGGCGGGGAAAAGCCCCTCCAACACCCCGCCCAGGATCTCCGGCTCCAGGGACTCCGCAACCGGGGGCGCCTGGCCCCGGAATTTCTTCCGGGCCGCTCTATACGGGCGCCCCCACGGATCCCTATCGAGGCCCTCTAGGGCCTCGCGCCAGGACCGCTCCTTGGCCCGACCGATGGCCAGCTGCAGCTCCCGCTTCGCCTCGCGGTAGGAGCTGTACAGCTGCTCCTCGGCTGTCAGCTCCTCGGCTGACAGCTCGCCGTCGGTCCGCCCGTGACGTCGCCTCCTACGGTGAGCGTAGGAGCGGCGCGCCGCCGAGCAGGCGGCTCGGAGATCCGCTATCTCCGAGCTCCACCAATAGACCTCCCGGCGGCCCGGGAGGCGTCTGCTCCTAGGCATGGCGGCGTCGCACACCGCGGTCACCGCCTCCCGGAAGCGGCTCGCTGCGACTTCCGCCTCCGGGTGTGTGGGCGCGGCGAACCACGACTGGACGATCGCCGCCTCGGACGCCACCTCGGCGTCGAGGCGAGAGATCGCCCAGCGCGGGAAGTCCGCTCGCGCCACTTGCCCCCCTTGGATGTCGGTGGTGGAGGAGATCTCGAACCATATGTATTTATGGTCCGAGAGAGTCTCCACCTCCGACATCACCCTCCACGACTGGACACGTGCCGCGACAGCGGGGGTGGCGAACGATACGTCCACCACGGACCCCCCTCGCTGTCGCACGCACGTGTGGGCCGACCCTCTATTCAAGAGGGTCAGTCCCGTGGCAACCCCCCACTCCCTGACAATCTCCCCACGAGAGTCGGTAGAGGGGTTGCCCCAGTCCCGGGCCTTGGCGTTCAGGTCCCCCATAAAGAGGACCTGACGTGGCACCTGCCTTCTAACCGCCGCGGCTAGGAGGTCCATAAAGACCTCCAGCTCCGCAGCGGTTCTGTTGGGGGAGAAGTATGCGCCAACTGCCGCATACTCCCCCCACTTGGCCACCACGTACCCCGCACCTCTCTCTACTACCGAGAGGGGGGGACCGCCATGCGCCCTTCCCACGATGGCCACGGAGTCGTCCAGGTCCCCAGCCCAGCACGCATGCTGAGAGGGGACAAAGTACGGCTCCGCAGCGACCGCCAAGTCGACGTTCCACTGCGCCAGGGACTGCATAAGCAGATCTTGAGCCCTGGCGCAGTGGTTGAGGTTCGTCTGGAGGAGGTTGAGTTGGCCGACTTGATCCATGTTAGTCAGCCATCTCAACCTCCTCGCAAGTCGCTTGGCTCGCTCCCGTCACGGGAGCGACCAGTGGAGTCACTGGGGTGGTCCGGACCCCAGCGGTTCTCCCCTTCGTTTTGGGGGGAACACAGCTTCGCGTCCCCATTGTGTGCCCGGCCGGCCTCCCCGACTCTGCGCATATAGCGCAGTGGGGGTCGGCCCGCCCGCAGGTGGCCGCCTTGTGACCTGTGTTTCCACACCGGAAGCACAGGTCACCCCTGTCGGACGTCGAAGGGCACTGGGGGCGTGTATGCCCCAGCCCCATGCACTTGTAACAGCGCATGGGGCGATCCCCCAACGACACCAGCCGTGCCACGCTCCACCCGACCAAAAGCCTGCCCTCTTTCAGCAGCACCTTGGCTGCCGAGACAGGGCAGGACACAATGGTGGAGCCAGTGCCTCCGGGGCCGGTGCGCACCTCTCCAGCCCTCACGAGCCCGACGTCGCAGCGGCCCGCCTCGGCCACTGCAGCGGCCACCTTCTCCTTGGTGGCCGTGTCGTCCAGGCCGATGACGCGCAGGTCCGTCGTTTTGACGGGCCTGGTCACCACGGCCACCTCCGACAGGACCTCGCGGAGCTTCTCCGCGAGCCTGTCGGCTTTCTCCTCTGTTTGGGAGCCAGGAATCTCCAGCATCCTGGCTCCCGTGGCCGTCTGCCTGAATCGGACAAGATCAATTCCGATCTCGCGGAGTTTGATCCTGTCCTGGGCCAGCTGCAGGACGGCGCTGTAAGTGACCCCGGCCTCCTGGGCCGCGGGACGCAATGTCACCACGACCGCCGCGGAGTTAGGGGCCCTCGGTAGCGCCGCCATCGGCCTCGGCGCCGCCTTGACAGCGGCAGCAGCCGCAGGCGCAGAGCGGGCCGCAGCGGCGGTGGCAAAAGTCACCGGCGCTGAAGGGGGGGAGGATTTCTTCCCCCTTTTCCCGCGCTTCCTCGGCCCTGGGGCAGCCACTGGGGCAGCCACTGGAGCAGGCGCTGGGGCAGCCGCTGGGGCAGCCGCTGGAGCAGGCACTGGGGTAGCCGCTGAGGGGACGGAGGATTTCCCCCTACCCTTCCCTTTTCTCGTCACCGTCGCCCAGCTGTCACCAGCAGGGACAACTGCCGGCATGGGCCTGGGCGGCGGTGGAACGGCATCCGCTGCAGCCCTCTTAGCGTCCGCCCTCAGTGGCGGACGCACAACAGGCGCTGGCAAGAGGCGCTCCTCTATTCCCGCCATTCGGGCACTCAGCATGTCCCCGAATGTCAGGGAGAAGGAGCGCTTCAGCTCCTCCAGCATCTCCCCCATCCCTGAGGGAGCCTGCATCGCCACGGAGGCAGAGGCAGCAGCAGCGGCGGCGGCTGAGGTGGCGACGGCGGCCTCCGTCTTGGCCTCAGAGAATCCACGACGGAGCGCCTTCACCTCTGCCTTGCAGGCCTCCACCTCCAGGCGTAGACGGCCATTGTCGGCCCTCAGTAACTGCGTCTCCCTGGCCTCGCTCCGCTCGGCGAGGGCGTCGACAACCTCTCGCAGGCACCTCGCCGAAGTTTTTAACAGGCCAGCGAGCTCCCCCTTGAGGTTCGACGACCTCTTCACGACCCCCAAGATGTTGGAGAGGCTCTCTCCTGCCCGCGCCCTCAGCGATTGCGCGTCCAGCGCACTGGCGTCGCTGTCCGCCAATGAAGCGACTTCATTGCCGCTGTCCGCCCTTGGCGCCTTTTCAGAGGCCCCCCTGTAACAACGTTTGTTGAGGGTATCCGCCATCGCAGGGCGGAGAAACTCCTCCCTCGACGGACCCCCAACTTTGGCAGCTCTCCCCTTGCCGCCTCCTCTCTTCGACGTCGCGACCTTTGCAGCCGCCGCACCCTCGGTCTCCGTGTCGGAGTCTAGATACCCCGGCGCGAAGAACGAGGAATACGGCCGCTTCCTGGCCGCCTCGTCTACTGACATGTCCGAGAAGTCGGACTCCGCCCCTTCCTCCGTGCCGGAGGGGCCCTGAAGAGGGCCTTTTTTGGGCGCAGCCGACGACTCGGACTCCGACCCCGATTTAACCCCCGGTGACTGGCCCTTAGAAGGGCCTTTTACGAATCGCCCGTTCGCCTTGCGTAGGGGCTTCGCAGCCTGCGACGCATAATGCGGAGTCCGCGATACCTCCAAGCAAGCCGGACCGGCTTCAGCAGCCTCCCGACGACAGGGGGGGGGTGACCCTCCCCCGCTTACAATAGAACGTTCGTCCATCCTGAGATGGGAAGGCGGAACAACGCACAGGAGCCTAGCTCGACCGTGCTAATTATTCACGCCAACCCACAACAGTTGGCAATAACTAACTACCCACAACAGTTGGCAACAACGCGAGGGAGCCTAGCTCGACCCTGCTAATGAACCTAACCTAACCTAACCTTTTTTTTTTTTTTTTTTTTTTTTTTTTTTTAAGTGGGAAAATGCCCTCGCATTTCCCTTCCACCATGGGGGTGGTGGAAGGGGGTATGTGGGACTCGAACCCACTAAAAACCCACTATGAGCAGTCGCCCGCCTTCGTGGGGCCGAGATGGGGTCGCGTTAGCATTCACCATCTGGCCCCGGCGGTTGGCCTGGAACCCGTGTCCAGGCCCCGGCCAAGGAGGGGTGGTCACTGCTCACCAGGACCACCCCTCAGACGAGTGGAGCCGTGCAAGCCGGCGGAGAGTCCCCCGACTCTCCACCAGGTGGCTCCACTACAGGGGAAGTCGAAGAAGGCGGGCAAACCGCCCCCTCCTACCCCCCCTTCGCCTCCGGCGGATCGGGTCAGAGCGGGCATCGTCCTCTCTGACCCTCTCCGCGGCCTCCTTCTGCGACATCACCTGTTCGCAGAAGGAGACCATCGCCTGCCACTCCCTGTCGCCGTCGAGCATGGCGTTGACCACGCTCGGCAGCGAGAGGTCCCCTCCCAGGGTGGCTGAAAGTGTGTGTCGCATGGGACCCCACGCGGCACACACCTCCAGCGTGTGGTGCGCCGTATCCTCCGGTGCACCACATTCGTGGCAGGCCGGGGTCGCCTCCCGTCTCGCGATCTGGTACAGGTACTTTCCGAAACATCCATGTCCGGAAAGCACCTGCACCAGTCGGAACGTCAGCGACCCGAATCGCCGCCGCACCCCGTCACGGAGGACCGGGCGAATGGCCTCCACCGTCCACTGACCAGGGACCGGTGGAGCCAGGTCCTCCGCCCACCGCCTCAACATGGCGGCCCGCGCCTGTCGCCGTAGGCCCTCCACCCGATCCCACTCCAGGTGCTCCCCGTCGGATCTCCTCGCCGCCACGAAGTGGTACACTTCGGCGAGGATCTCCGCTTGGAGAGCCCAGGGGGGATCGCCGGCCAGCACGCATGCTGCCGTCCAGGACACCGTCCGGTATCCGCGGATCACCCTCGTCGCAATGACCCGCTGCGGTTGCCGCAGCAGGGTCATGTTCGCGCGACCGAGGGCGTCCACCCAGACCGGTGCCCCGTAGGTGGCCATACTCCGGATCACTCCGGAGTATAGACGGCGACATGTGGCGCTCGGGCCGCCCACGTTGGGCAGCAGCCTCCCCAGTGCGGCGGCGGCTCCAAGGACTCTCGGGGCCAGCTGGGTAAAGTGGGCCCTGAAAGTCCACCGTCCGTCCAGGATGAGACCCAGATATTTCATCTGGGTCCCAACCCGGACCGGGACTCCGTCCAGGACCACTCTGGTCCCTGGCGGGGGTCCCCCCCGAGGCCCGTGGAACAACAGGGCCTCGGTCTTGGAGAGGGCCACTCCCAGCCCGAGGGAGCGGATGCGGTCGATCACGTGGGCCGTGCCCACCTCGGCCAACCGCACCGTCTCCCTCAGGTCCCTCCCCCTGACTGCGACCAGGGTGTCGTCCGCGTAGCACGCAACCCGCATGTTGGCGGGAAGCGTGCCACGGAGGACCCAGTCGTAGCCGATGTTCCACAGGAGCGGTCCCAGCACCGACCCCTGCGGAACCCCGCGGACGACGCGACGGCGTCTCAGACCGTCGCGTCCCTCCACCAGGACTTCGCGGTCCTGGAGGTAGTCCGCCAACAGCCTCCGCAGATACAGGGGCACCCCGTGGTAACGGAGCGCCTCCTGTATCGTTCCGTGCGGCAGACTGTTGAAGGCGTTGGCAATGTCCAGCGAGACAGCCAACGCCTTATCCCCCTCCCGGACCGCCTCCTGCGTCCACCCCTTGAGCCAGAGCAAGGCGTCGATCGTTGACCGCCTCGCTCTGAACCCAAACTGGGCCTCCGACAACTGAGGCCCAGTGCCGCCTAGGTGCCGGACGACGCGGGAAGCCACCACTCTTTCCAGCAGCTTCCCCGCGTCGTCGAGCAGCACTATTGGCCTGTATGCGGAAGGCGAGTCTACGGCACGACCCTCCTTCCGCAACAGGCACAGCCGGCCGTCCTTCCACAGCTTCGGGAACCGTCCGGACGTGATGCACACGTCGAACAGCTCCCGAAGCCGATCGCCCATCTCCCTGAGGGCGATCCTCAGGACCCTCTTCGGGATCCCGTCCGGACCCGGCGCCGTCCGTTTGCCGCTCAGGCGGCCGACGGCCAACTCCATCTCCACCTCTGAGACAGGTGGGATGGAGTCCGGGTCCACCTCCTCGACCGGCGAGGAGGGCGCCGCCATCGCGGGCGGGGTGTGGTGAGGGTCGATGGCGGGGAAAAGCCCCTCCAACACCCCGCCCAGGATCTCCGGCTCCAGGGACTCCGCAACCGGGGGTGCCTGGCCCCGGAATTTCTTCCGGGCCGCTCTGTACGGGCGCCCCCACGGATCCCTATCGAGGCCCTCCAGGGCCTCGCGCCAGGACCGCTCCTTGGCCCGACCGATGGCCAGCTGCAGCTCCCGCTTCGCCTCGCGGTAGGAGCTGTACAGCTGCGCCTCGGCTGTCAGCTCCTCGGCTGACAGCTCGCCGTCGGTCCGCCCGTGGCGCCGCCTCCTACGGTGAGCGTAGGAGCGGCGCGCCGCCGAGCAGGCGGCTCGGAGATCCGCTATCTCCGAGCTCCACCAATAGACCTCCCGGCGGCCCGGGAGGCGTCTGCACCTCGGCATGGCGGCGTCGCACACCGCGGTCACCGCCTCCCGGAAGCGGCTCGCTGCGACTTCCGCCTCCGGGTGTGTGGGCGCGGCGAACCACGACTGGACGATCGCCGCCTCGGACGCCACCTCGGCGTCGAGGCGAGAGATCGTCCAGCGCGGGAAGTCCGCTCGCGCCACTTGCCCCCCTTGGATGTCGGAGGTGGAGGAGATCTCGAACCATATGTATTTATGGTCCGAGAGAGTCTCCACCTCCGACATCACCCTCCACGACTGGACACGTGCTGCGACAGCGGGGGTGGCGAACGATACGTCCACCACGGACCCCCCTCGCTGTCGCACGCACGTGTGGGCCGACCCTCTATTCAAGAGGGTCAGTCCCGTGGCAACCCCCCACTCCCTGACAATCTCCCCACGAGAGTCTGTAGAGGGGTTGCCCCAGTCCCGGGCCTTGGCGTTCAGGTCCCCCATAAAGAGGACCTGACGTGGTACCTGCCTTCTAACCGCCGCGGCTAGGAGGTCCATAAAGACCTCCAGCTCTGCAGCGGTTCTATTGGGGGAGAAGTATGCGCCCACTACCGCATACTCCCCCCACTTGGCCACCACGTACCCCGCACCTCTCTCTACTACCGAGAGGGGGGGACCGCCATGCGCCCTTCCCACGATGGCCACGGAGTCGTCCAGGTCCCCAGCCCAGCAGGCATGCTGAGAGGGGACAAAGTACGGCTCCGCAGCGACCGCCAAGTCGACGTTCCACTGCGCCAGGGACTGCATAAGCAGATCTTGAGCCCTGGCGCAGTGGTTGAGGTTCGTCTGGAGGAGGTTGAGTTGGCCGACTTGATCCATGTTAGTCAGCCATCTCAACCTCCTCGCAAGTCGCTTGGCTCGCTCCCGTCACGGGAGCGACCAGTGGAGTCACTGGGGTGGTCCGGACCCCAGCGGTTCTCCCCTTCGTCTTGGGGGGAACGCAACTTCGCGTCCCCATTGTGTGCCCGGCCGGCCTCCCCGACTCTGCACATATAGCGCAGTGGGGATCGGCCCGCCCGCAGGTGGCCGCCTTGTGACCTGTGTTTCCACACCGGAAGCACAGGTCACCCCTGTCAGACGTCGAAGGGCACTGGGGGCGTGTATGCCCCAGCCCCATGCACTTGTAACAGCGCATGGGGCGATCCCCCAACGACACCAGCCGTGCCACGCTCCACCCGACCAAAAGCCTGCCCTCTTTCAGCAGCACCTTGGCTGCCGTGACAGGGCAGGACACAATGGTGGAGCCAGTGCCTCCGGGGCCGGTGCGCACCTCTCCAGCCCTCACGAGCCCGACGTCGCAGCGGCCCGCCTCGGCCACTGCAGCGGCCACCTTCTCCTTGGTGGCCGTGTCGTCCAGGCCGATGACGCGCAGGTCCGTCGTTTTGACGGGCCTGGTCACCACGGCCACCTCCGACAGGACCTCGCGGAGCTTCTCCGCGAGCCTGTCGGCTTTCTCCTCTGTTTGGGAGCCGGGAATCTCCAGCATCCTGGCTCCCGTGGCCGTCTGCCTGAATCGGACAAGATCAATTCCGATCTCGCGGAGTTTGATCCTGTCCTGGGCCAGCTGCAGGACGGCGCTGTAGGTGACCCCGGCCTCCTGGGCCGCGGGACGCAATGTCACCACGACCGCCGCGGAGTTAGGGGCCCTCGGTAGCGCCGCCATCGGCCTCGGCGCCGCCTTGACAGCGGCAGCAGCCGCAGGCGCAGAGCGGGCCGCAGCGGCGGCGGCAAAAGTCACCGGCGCTGAAGGGGGGGAGGATTTCTTCCCCCTTTTCCCGCGCTTCCTCGGCCCTGGGGCAGCCACTGGGGCAGCTACTTGAGCAGGCGCTGGGGCAGTAGCTGGGGCAGCCGCTGGAGTAGGCACTGGGGTAGCCGCTGAGGGGACGGAGGATTTCCCCCTCCCCGTCCCTTTCCTCGTCACCGTCGCCCAGCTGTCACCAGTAGGGACAACTGCCGGTATGGGCCTGGGCGGTGGCGGTGGTACGGCATCCACTGCAGCCCTCTTTGCGTCCGCCCTCAGCGGCGGACGTACAACAGGCGCTGGCAAGAGGCGCTCCTCTATTCCCGCCATTCGGGCACTTAACATATCCCCGAAAGTCAGGGAGAAGGAGCGCTTCAGCTCCTCCAGCATCTCCCCCATCCCTGGGGGAGCCTGCATCGCCACGGAGGCAGAAGCAGCAGCAGCGGCGGCAGCTGAAGTGGCGACGGCGGCCTCCGTCTTGGCCTCCGAGAACCCACGACGGAGCGCCTTCACTTCCGCCTTGCAGGCCTCCACCTCCAGGCGTAGACGGCCATTGTCGGCCCTCAGCATCTGCGTCTCCCTGGCCTCGCTCCGCTCGGCGAGGGCGTCGACGACCTCTCGCAAGCACCTTGCCGAAGTTTTCAAGAGGCCAGCGAGCTCCCCCTTTAGGTTCGACGACCTCTTCACTACCCCCAGGATGTTGGAGAGGCTCTCTCCTGCCCGCGCCCTCAGCGATTGCGCGTCCAGCGCACTGGCGTCGCTTTCCGCCAGGGAAGCGACTTCGTTGCCGCTGTCCGCCCTGGCTGCCTTTTCAGAGGCCCCCCTGTAGCACCGTTTGCTGAGGGTTTCCGCCATCGCAGGGCGGAGAAACTCCTCCCTTGACGGACCCCCAACTTTGGCAACTCTCCCCTTGCCCCCTCCTCTCTTCGACGTTGCGACCTTTGCAGCCGCCGCACCCTCGGTCTCCGTGTCGGAGTCTAAATACCCCGGCGCGAAGAACGAGGAATACGGCCGCTTCCTGGCCGCCTCTTCAACAGACATGTCCGAGAAGTCGGACTCCATCCCTTCCTCCGTGCCGGAGGGGCCCTGAAGAGGGCGTTTTTTGGGCGCAGCCGATGACTCGGACTCCGACCCCGATTTAACCCCCGTGGACTGGCCCTTAGAAGGGCCTTTTACAAAGCGCCCGTTCGCCTTGCGTAGTGGCTTCGCAGCCTGCGACGCATAATGCGGAGTCTGCGATGTCTCCACGCAAGACGGACCGGCTTCAGCAGCTTCCCGAATACAGGGGGGGGGTGACCCTCCCCCGCTTACGACAGGCCGCTCGTCCATCCTGATATGGGAAGGCGGAACAACGCACAGGAGCTAGGGCTCGACCGTGCTAATTATTCACGCCAACCCACAACAGTTGGCAATAACTAACTACCCACAACAGTTGGCAACAACGCGAGGGAGCCTAGCTCGACCCTGCTAATTGTCACCAAAAGTTCCGAGCGTCCAACCTAACCTAACCTAACCTAACCTAACCTAACCTAACCTAACCGTGTTAGTAAAGTGAATTTCAGCCCCAACAGATTGACACCTGGATCAAGGCAGAGCGATAACCAGCACCGGAGATACGGCAGTTTTCCCAAAACCACTCCAAAACCGGGAAACCAGCCTTTTGCGGTTGATCGTACTTACCTCGCCAGATTGACAGGAGAATCCCGTGTCCCCCAGGAACCAATCAGTCCGGGAAAAAGCGGAACCTACAGGACATAAGCACCCCCGACACGAGGACACCACTCCAGGATTTTTAGGAATAACACATACGTTCCTACGCGGTTTCCAGAGAACACAAAATAGTTTACCAACCGCAGGAAAACCTGAAAACCGCTGTAACCCTGGAACGGTGCGTCTGAGGCAAAAAAGGACAAAATTTTCAGCCCCCCCCCCCCTAAAAACCCCTCCTCCTGCTCGTTACACTCACACAAGTGGACCCACCCCCCCGGACACCAACCCCCCACCCCCCCCCGGAGCAACTCACCTTGAGACTCGATCGTTGGACGGCGGCGGCGGCGACGGTCACCGGCGGCGGCGGCGGTGGCGGCGGCAGCAGTACCTGCAACTAAGTAAATATAAGAAACCCCCCCCCCCACCCCCACCCCCCCTACACTTTATAAACCCCAAACCCCTCAACCCTCAGTAGTACCTAGGAACCACTTGGGTCCCATACGCTCCAAACAACTCCCCCCCCCTACCCAGCCCCCCCCCCCCCCCTAACCCCCTTTTAGAAATAAAATATTACTTAGTACATAGCTCCCGACTCTGTAGACGCACAGGGCAGGGATTTCTCTGCGGGCACTGGACGCACGGGCTCTACCAGACGTCAAAACCTGACTCTACATAGAGGTGAAAGTCATCATCACCCCGTGACATCGGGAGAGTACCCCTGCGTTCAGTTAGTGGTCGTAGACAAAAAGTTTACTGACTCTTGACTCTGGGTAGAGTCAAAAAATTTATTCCATTTTATATACTGTTTGTGTTTTGATATTTTGATTTACTGCTGGTACATAGTGGAGGTAAGGTGTAGTCACCACACCCCACATAAATCTGCTGTTGGGCCACGTATCTCTCAAACCAAAATCGACCTTGACCGTACTGCCTAAACCACAGTACCGACTCTACATAGAGCCAAAAAATTTTTTGGTAGAGTCGGACTCTACCAACTATAAAAACTAATATTAGGACAATTGTATTATTTTCTGTGTTTATTGCTTTTATTTGACGTGTTTTTATACAATTTATATTTTATTATTTACAATTTTACTGTGTGTTAGAAATTAAGTGTCGACCGCGTATTTTTACGCAAATAGATCGTTGCTCTGACCCCTCAACTCAGCAAAAATGTTTCGGACGCCTCTAAAAGGAAAAGACGAAATGGCAGCGAGCCCCCAGGAGTCTCCAAAATCCCCAGAACCTCATACTGACTCAGCCCAAGCAGGTCTCCCAAGCAGCGGAAATGTAACCTACGACCTAGTAGACCTAGTAAAAACATCGGTAGTCAGTAGGAGTGTGGAGAGGTTGGAGGCTGTTGGAGGAATCGCAGCCAAATCCCCCTCGCAAAAAACATCACAAACAACAGCACCTAGACGGGCTTCAATTGAAGAAGGAAAAAAGTCAGAGTACACGACAAGCCGAATCCCGGCATCACCGCGGAAAAAACTACCCACTCAACCCCTCCCACTAAATATAAGAATCGCTTCTGCCTCTACAACCAAGCCGAACGCGCCACCAACCAAGAGTGCTACACAAACCTCGGCGGGAGCAAACGCAACAGCGCCGCACCCGCTGGAGGATAGCCCCAAGCAAATAGTCGCTTCGAGATCAACAGCCCATAGCAAGGAGACAAAAGAGAGCCCTCTGAAAGTTGGAAAACGAACGACGGAGGCACGAAAGTGCCTAGCGAAGGCAAAGCACTTCCTAGCACAAGGTTCCAACATAAGGAGGGACATCAAGACCGAAGTATCCCAGGCACTCGACCGGATCTACCAACTCATGAAGGAGGTCGAAGAAGAAACGACTAGGGAAAAAACAAGGAACGAAGCTAGCACACAAACAGGAGCACCAGAAGAAAACACAAAAGATCAGGAAAACAAAGGCGAAGAGGAAGAGCCAGAAGAATTCCTAGAATATAGAGAGGCAGAAGCCAAACAATGCGCTGAAGGAATAGGAAGGCAATTGGAAAAGGCGAAAAGCGTTAGCTATCCTATTAAGACAGAAATAGCCCGCCTTACAGACAGACTAGTCCTCTTAGTTAAAGAAAAACAGCTAGTAAAGAAGAGTAGGAAAAAGAAAGATGAAAAAGAAAAGCCTGGAGAAGCAGAGAAGGAACAGCCAAAAGAAACCCGAGACCTCAAAACTGAGATGGAGAAACACAGCCACCTCTTAAGAGAGAACACTCGGAGGATGGAGAGCCTTCAAGACGCACTAGAGAGGCAGAAAGAGATATTGGAGAAAACCACTTACGCGAGTGTGGTCCAGAGGCAAGCAGTGAGACAATCCAGCGAGCCGATAACGCTTCACTCCGTAGTGGTTTCCTCCAAGGATGACTGCGACACAGGAGATGAAGTCCTGCAACGCATTAGGGAAGCAATAAACGCGAAGGAAGGAGGAATACGAGTGGATAGAGTTAGGAAGGCCAAAGACAGAAAAGTTATTGTGGGCTGTAGAACGGAAGAAGAAAGAAATAAAATAAGAGATAGACTGGAGAAAGCAGAGAAACACCTAAACGTAGAGACAATAAAAAACAAAGACCCCCTCCTAATCCTCAAGGATGTACTCCAATATAATACCAATGAGGACATCCTTCAGGCCTTGAGAACCCAAAACGCGAAAGTTTTTAAAGACCTCGACGAAGGGGGGGACAGACTGGAGATCAGGTACAGGCGAAAAACTAGGAACCCGCACCTCAACCACGTCGTGATAAAGGTCTCTCCGCAGATCTGGAGCCGTATGTTGGAGGCAGGGGGCGTGCACATCGACCTCCAGCGAGTAAGAGTGGCGGACCAGTCGCCACTAGTGCAGTGCTCCCGGTGTCTAGCGTACGGCCACGGCAGACGCTTCTGCAAGGAGACCATAGAGAAGTGTAGCCACTGCGGGGGACCGCACATGAGGGCGAGCTGCGCGGACTGGTTGGCTGAGGTGCCTGCCTCCTGCTGTAACTGCTCGAGCGCGAAGTTGGAAAACAGGGAGCACAACGCGTTCAGCCAGGAGTGCCCTGTCAGGAAGAAATGGGACGCACTGGCCAGAGCAACCATAGCGTACTGCTAAGGTGGTCCCGTCAGCACAAACGCCTACAAACCCCCCCCCCCAGAGCATACCAGGTGGTGCAAGCTAACCTCCAACGCCGACAGTTGGCCACGCAGGAACTGATGCTAGAAGCAAATAGGAAGAAAATAGCAATCGCGTTACTACAGGAACCCTACGTCGGAGCGGGAAGTAGAATGAGACAGACTCAGGGCACCAGAATCTACCAGCACGCGGGACAGGATGACAAAAAAGTCAAAGCGGCAATTGTCGTTTTTGACAAAGACTTGGACGTCATCCTGCTCCCAAAATTGACTACCCACAATATAGTCGTGGCAAAAATAAGAACGTGCGCCTGGGAGTTCGTGGCTGTCTCTTTCTACTTCGAGCCCGAAGGAACGGAAACGCCGTATGATAGGTACCTGGAACACCTGGAAAAAATCAAAAACAGCATCGGAACTGCCAAGGCCATTTACGGAGGAGATAGCAACGCACATAACACCTGGTGGGGTTCAGATAAAGTGGACCAGAGGGGACTGGACTTAGCAGGAACGTTAGAGGACATGGGAACACAGATCCTTAACAACGGCGACGTCCCAACCTTTGACACCATCAGGGGGGGCAAAAGGTTTACCAGCTCTATCGACATAACAGCCTGCTCAGCGGACCTCCTCGGACTCGTGGAGGACTGGAAGGTGGATGAGGAACTGGTAAACTCCGACCACAACGCAATTACGTACCGACTAAACCTAAGGAAAGCGAAGGGCATGCAAATAGACCGAACGACCAGACAGTACAACACAAGAAAGGCAAATTGGAGTCAGTTTCATGAGAAACTGACCCAATTACAGCTAGACTTGGAAATTGACAGCGACAGAATTGACAAAATTACTGAAACAGGACGACTGGAAGAGATGACTGACAAATACATCGACTCTATCAGCAAGGCATGCAACCACGCAATCCCAAAAAAGAAAGCAAACGTACAACTTACCCTGCCATGGTGGTCGGAGGAGCTCACCCGCCTGAAGAAGGAAGTCCGCACGAAGAAGAGGAGAATCCGCTGCGCAGCACCAGTCCGGAGGGAGAAGGTCATCCGCGAATACCTGAAAACAAAAGAAGAGTACGAGTTAAGGGTAAAACAGTCACAGATAGACAGTTGGAGAGACTTCTGCGGGAAACAGAATAGGGAGGGGATGTGGGACGGCATCTATAGAGTGATAGGGAGAACCACTGCAAGGCACGAGGACCTGCCGCTGGAAATGAACGGGAAATCGCTAAGCCCAGAGCAATCCGCGAAATTGCTCGCGGACACCTTTTATCCGGAGGATAGTCACGAGAGCGATAACGCGTACCACAAAAATGTTAGGGAACTAGCGGAAAAAGTAAACGGACCGGGTCATGATGAGGAACATGACCCACCGTTTACCGAAGATGAAGTCCTCACAGCGGCAGAGACCTTCAATCCAAAGAAGGCCCCTGGATCAGATGGTCTCACGCCAGATATATGTCTCCGCGCAATCAGACATAATCCAGATGCCTTCCGATCCATCGCAAATAAATGCCTAGAGCTGGGACTTTTCCCAAGACCATGGAAGGAGGCCACGGTGGTGGTCCTTAGAAAACCGGGGAAAAAAGACTACCTAAATCCCAAATCCTACAGACCGATAGGCCTGCTTCCGGTGCTGGGAAAGGTCCTAGAAAAAATGTTGATTGGTAGGCTAAAATGGCACTTAATCCCTAGGCTTAGTACTCGCCAGTACGGATTCATGCCCCAGAAAAGCACTGAGGACGCCCTCTATGACCTGATGGAACACATCCGTGACAAGCTTCGAAAGAAGAAAGTCACGACTGTGGTCTCTCTGGACATAGAGGGTGCCTTTGACAATGCCTGGTGGCCTGCAATAAGGGTCCGACTGGCTGAGGAAAGATGTCCAAAAAACCTCAGGAGGATGATAGACAGCTATCTGGAAGAGAGGAGCGTCAGGGTCCGATATGCTGGAGAGGAAATTCCAAAAACGACCAAAAAAGGGTGTGTACAAGGATCCATCGGTGGTCCCCTACTTTGGAATTTACTGATTGACCCACTCCTCAAAGAATTGCACGAAAATGGTTACCACACCCAAGCGTTTGCTGACGACGTAGTAATGGTCTTTGACGGAGATACCGGCGCGGAAGTCCAAGGACATGCCAATGCCGCGCTCGCCCGTGTTCGGGAGTGGGGTATCAAAAATAAGCTTAAATTCGCACCACATAAGACAAACGCAATGGTGGTGACCAAGAAGCTGAAATTTGATGCCCCACGCCTGAGAATGGGCGGGATCGACATTGCCATGTCCAAGGAAATCACGATCCTGGGGCTCGTGATAGACGACAAGCTGACATTCAACCAGCATGCCACTAAGGTATGTAAAAAGGCACAGAACATCTACAAACACCTGTCAAGAGCCGCCAGGATCAGCTGGGGCCTACACCCTGAAGTCATAAGGACCATCTACACAGCGGTTGTTGAACCTGTGGTAATGTATGCGTCAGGCGTCTGGGCACCGGCAACGAAGAAGCTTTGCGTCCAAAAACTCCTGGATAACACACAACGTGGTTTCGCCCAGAAGCTATGCCGATCATACAGGACAGTCTCCCTAAACTCTGCACTAGTGCTGAGCGGCATACTACCTCTCGACCTCAGAATACAGGAGGCAGCCGCCCTGTATGAGGCACGGAGAGGTGTCGCCCGACCAGCACTAGCAGACAGAGAAGTGGAGAAGATGACGGCATACGCAGCACAACCTCACCCTGCGAAACATAAGGCCATGCAATTCATATGCCTGGAAAACCAAGAGCAAGTGGACATCCACAGCGATTACGCAGTCCGGATGTTCACAGACGGCAGTAAGCTTGAGGGAAAAGTCGGAGCCGCATTGTCCATATGGACAAATGGGGCCGAGACAAAAACCCTCAAGCTGAAGCTCTCGTCATACTGCTCGGTCTACCAGGCGGAATTGCTGGCCATATGTAAGGCAACGGAGGAAATCCTGAAGAGCTCGGAAACCAGTTTCGGGATCTACAGTGACTCCAGATCCTCACTCCAGGCCATAGCAAATAAGACATCCACCCATCCCCTCGCAGTGAAAATTCGAAAGAATTTAACAGCCAGCACTGATAGAAGCAAGAAAGTGGATCTCTTCTGGATTAGAGCTCATGCAGGCCTGGAGGGAAACGAGAGAGCCGACGCACTAGCCAAAACTGCAGCCCAAAACCTAAAAACAAAACCGAATTACGACGCCTGCCCTGTTTCACACGTCAAGCGACAAATCCGACAAGGAACTCTTGACGAGTGGAACAGGAGGTACACCACGGGTTCAACAGCCGGAGTCACCAAACTGTTTCTCCCGGATGCTAGGGGGGCGTTCAAAATTATAAAAAACATAAAACCGACAGGCGTGACCACACAGGTAATGACCGGACACGGTGGGTTCTCCGAGTACTTGTTCCGCTTCAAGTGCAAAGAGAGCCCAGCGTGCATCTGCGAACCAACAAAACAAGAGTCGATAGAGCACATAATTTTTGAATGTCCGGTCTTTGGTAGGGAGAGATATGAGGCCGAACAGGAGATAGACATGGTGATCAAACCTGAGAATGCTTATAAATGTATAGTAAATAATCATGTTAGAGATAAGTTTATTAAATTCTGTGTAAAAATAGCAAATAAGGTAATTATAAGAAACAAAGATAAATAAAATTGTTGTTCATGTATATTATAGAAATATACATGTAAATCAGCCGTAAAAATATAGATATTAATAAAACTGTTAGCCATAGAATAAACTGTAAACAAGAGATAAAGTAACTATGATGAATGTATATCTAAGCATATACATAACATGCATAGGAAAGATAAGATAGAATATAGAATAGACACTGTATAAACATATTTAGGAGATAGTAACATTATGTGCATAAGTTAAAATAGGCTAAATATCGAATAAAAGCTAGATAGGAACATTTCGTGTATGTAAGATTGTAAGACAAAGTAGAGTTGCAGCTTGAAAAAGTCGAAGAGTTTTCAGGCTGCATCTCTACTGAGTCAAATATATGTTTATTGATATGTAAAGAACAAAACATAAAGGATTGTTCTTCCTCCAGTAGAATGTAAAACCCTAAGTTGTAAGACTAGATATAAGGGTTGCTTAGCAACATGCTTCCACTTAATAAAGATAAAGCAAAAGGGTAAAAAATAGAACCCGCCGAAATAAAAATGAAAAAAAAAAAAACAGAATAGAAAATGACTCTGGCATCTGAGCCAGAGGGTCGCCTACGCCCGGATTATAGATGCCGGGAAAAAAAAAAAAAAAAAAAAAAAAAACCTAACCTAACCTTTTTTTTTTTTTTTTTTAAGTGGGAAAATGCCCTCGCATTTCCCTTCCACCATGGGGGTGGTGGAAGGGGATATGTGGGACTCGAACCCACTAAAAACCCACTATGAGCAGTCGCCCGCCTTCGTGGGGCCGAGATGGGGTCGCGTTAGCATTCACCATCTGGCCCCGGCGGTTGGCCTGGAACCCGTGTCCAGGCCCCGGCCAAGGAGGGGTGGTCACTGCTCACCAGGACCACCCCTCAGACGAGTGGAGCCGTGCAAGCCGGCGGAGAGTCCCCCGACTCTCCACCAGGTGGCTCCACTACAGGGGAAGTCGAAGAAGGCGGGCAAACCGCCCCCTCCTACCCCCCCTTCGCCTCCGGCGGATCGGGTCAGAGCGGGCATCGTCCTCTCTGACCCTCTCCGCGGCCTCCTTCTGCGACATCACCTGTTCGCAGAAGGAGACCATCGCCTGCCACTCCCTGTCGCCGTCGAGCATGGCGTTGACCACGCTCGGCAGCGAGAGGTCCCCTCCCAGGGTGGCTGAAAGTGTGTGTCGCATGGGACCCCACGCGGCACACACCTCCAGCGTGTGGTGCGCCGTATCCTCCGGCGCACCACATTCGTGGCAGGCCGGGGTCGCCTCCCGTCTCGCGATCTGGTACAGGTACTTTCCGAAACATCCATGTCCGGAAAGCACCTGCACCAGTCGGAACGTAAGCGACCCGAATCGCCGCCGCACCCAGTCACGGAGGACCGGGCGAATGGCCTCCACCGTCCACTGACCAGGGACCGGTGGAGCCAGGTCCTCCGCCCACCGCCTCAACATGGCGGCCCGCGCCTGTCGCCGTAGGCCCTCCACCCGATCCCACTCCAGGTGCTCCCCGTCGGATCTCCTCGCCGCCACGAAGTGGTACACTTCGGCGAGGATCTCCGCTTGGAGAGCCCAGGGGGGATCGCCGGCCAGCACGCATGCTGCCGTCCAGGACACCGTCCGGTACCCGCGGATCACCCTCGTCGCAATGACCCGCTGCGGTTGTCGCAGCAGGGTCATGTTACTGCGACCGAGGGCATCCACCCAGACCGGTGCCCCGTAGGTGGCCATACTCCGGATTACTCCGGAGTATAGACGGCGACACGTGGCGCTCGGGCCGCCCACGTTGGGCAGCAGCCTCCCCAGTGCGGCGGCGGCTCCCAGGACTCTCGGGGCCAGCTGGGTAAAGTGGGCCCCGAAAGTCCACCGTCCGTCCAGGATGAGACCCAGATATTTCATCTGGGTCCCAACCCGGACCGGGACTCCGTCCAGGACCACTCTGGTCCCTGGCGGGGGTCCCCCCCGAGGCCCGTGGAACAACAGGGCCTCGGTCTTGGAGAGGGCCACTCCCAGCCCGAGGGAGCGGATGCGGTCGATCACGTGGGCCGTGCCCACCTCGGCCAACCGCACCGTCTCCCTCAGGTCCCTCCCCCTGACTACGACCAGGGTGTCGTCCGCGTAGCACGCAACCCGCATGTTTGCGGGCAGCGTGCCACGGAGGACCCAGTCGTAGCCGATGTTCCACAGGAGCGGTCCCAGCACCGACCCCTGCGGAACCCCGCGGACGACGCGACGGCGTCTCAGACCGTCGCGTCCCTCCACCAGGACTTCGCGGTCCTGGAGGTAGTCCGCCAACAGCCTCCGCAGATACAGGGGCACCCCGTGGTAACGGAGCGCCTCCTGTATCGTTCCGTGCGGCAGACTGTTGAAGGCGTTGGCAATGTCCAGCGAGACAGCCAACGCCTTATCCCCCTCCCGGACCGCCTCCTGCGTCCACCCCTTGAGCCAGAGCAAGGCGTCGATCGTTGACCGCCTCGCTCTGAACCCAAACTGGGCCTCCGACAACTGAGGCCCAGTGCCGCCTAGGTGCCGGACGACGCGGGAAGCCACCACTCTTTCCAGCAGCTTCCCCGCGTCGTCGAGCAGCACTATTGGCCTGTATGCGGAAGGCGAGTCTACGGCACGACCCTCCTTCCGCAACAGGCACAGCCGGCCGTCCTTCCACAGCTTCGGGAACCGTCCGGACGTGATGCACACGTCGAACAGCTCCCGAAGCCGATCGCCCATCTCCCTGAGGGCGATCCTCAGGACCCTCTTCGGGATCCCGTCCGGACCCGGCGCCGTCCGTTTGCCGCTCAGGCGGCTGACGGCCAACTCCATCTCCACCTCTGAGACAGGTGGGATGGAGTCCGGGTCCACCTCCTCGACCGGCGAGGAGGGCGCCGCCATCGCGGGCGGGGTGTGGTGGGGGTCGATGGCGGGGAAAAGCCCCTCCAACACCCCGCCCAGGATCTCCGGCTCCAGGGACTCCGCAACCGGGGGTGCCTGGCCCCGGAATTTCTTCCGGGCCGCTCTATACGGGCGCCCCCACGGATCCCTATCGAGGCCCTCCAGGGCCTCGCGCCAGGACCGCTCCTTGGCCCGACCGATGGCCAGCTGCAGCTCCCGCTTCGCCTCGCGGTAGGAGCTGTACAGCTGCGCCTCGGCTGTCAGCTCCTCGGCTGACAGCTCGCCATCGGTCCGCCCGTGGCGCCGCCTCCTACGATGAGCGTAGGAGCGGCGCGCCGCCGAGCAGGCGGCTCGGAGATCCGCTATCTCCGAGCTCCACCAATAGACCTCCCGGCGGCCCGGGAGGCGTCTGCACCTCGGCATGGCGGCGTCGCACACCGCGGTCACCGCCTCCCGGAAGCGGCTCGCTGCGACTTCCGCCTCCGGGTGTGTGGGCGCGGCGAACCACGACTGGACGATCGCCGCCTCGGACGCCACCTCGGCGTCGAGGCGAGAGATCGCCCAGCGCGGGAAGTCCGCTCGCGCCACTTGCCCCCCTTGGATGTCGGTGGTGGAGGAGATCTCGAACCATATGTATTTATGGTCCGAGAGAGTCTCCACCTCCGACATCACCCTCCACGACTGGACACGTGCCGCGACAGCGGGGGTGGCGAACGATACGTCCACCACGGACCCCCCTCGCTGTCGCACGCACGTGTGGGCCGACCCTCTATTCAAGAGGGTCAGTCCCGTGGCAACCCCCCACTCCCTGACAATCTCCCCACGAGAGTCGGTAGAGGGGTTGCCCCAGTCCCGGGCCTTGGCGTTCAGGTCCCCCATAAAGAGGACCTGACGTGGCACCTGCCTTCTAACCGCCGCGGCTAGGAGGTCCATAAAGACCTCCAGCTCTGCAGCGGTTCTGTTGGGGGAGAAGTATGCGCCCACTACCGCATACTCCCCCCACTTGGCCACCACGTACCCCGCACCTCTCTCTACTACCGAGAGGGGGGGACCGCCATGCGCCCTTCCCACGAGGGCCACGGAGTCGTCCAGGTCCCCAGCCCAGCAGGCATGCTGAGAGGGGACAAAGTACGGCTCCGCAGCGACCGCCAAGTCGACGTTCCACTGCGCCAGGGACTGCATAAGCAGATCTTGAGCCCTGGCGCAGTGGTTGAGGTTCGTCTGGAGGAGGTTGAGTTGGCCGACTTGATCCATGTTAGTCAGCCATCTCAACCTCCTCACAAGTCGCTTGGCTCGCTCCCGTCACGGGAGCGACCAGTGGAGTCACTGGGGTGGTCCGGACCCCAGCGGTTCTCCCCTTCGTCTTGGGGGGAACGCAACTTCGCGTCCCCATTGTGTGCCCGGCCGGCCTCCCCGACTCTGCACATATAGCGCAGTGGGGGTCGGCCCGCCCGCAGGTGGCCGCCTTGTGACCTGTGTTTCCACACCGGAAGCACAGGTCACCCCTGTCAGACGTCGAAGGGCACTGGGGGCGTGTATGCCCCAGCCCCATGCACTTGTAACAGCGCATGGGGCGATCCCCCAACGACACCAGCCGTGCCACGCTCCACCCGACCAAAAGCCTGCCCTCTTTCAGCAGCACCTTGGCTGCCGTGACAGGGCAGGACACAATGGTGGAGCCAGTGCCTCCGGGGCCGGTGCGCACCTCTCCAGCCCTCACGAGCCCGACGTCGCAGCGGCCCGCCTCGGCCACTGCAGCGGCCACCTTCTCCTTGGTGGCCGTGTCGTCCAGGCCGATGACGCGCAGGTCCGTCGTTTTGACGGGCCTGGTCACCACGGCCACCTCCGACAGGACCTCGCGGAGCTTCTCCGCGAGCCTGTCGGCTTTCTCCTCTGTTTGGGAGCCGGGAATCTCCAGCATCCTGGCTCCCGTGGCCGTCTGCCTGAATCGGACAAGATCAATTCCGATCTCGCGGAGTTTGATCCTGTCCTGGGCCAGCTGCAGGACGGCGCTGTAGGTGACCCCGGCCTCCTGGGCCGCGGGACGCAATGTCACCACGACCGCCGCGGAGTTAGGGGCCCTCGGTAGCGCCGCCATCGGCCTCGGCGCCGCCTTGACAGCGGCAGCAGCCGCAGGCGCAGAGCGGGCCGCAGCGGCGGCGGCAAAAGTCACCGGCGCTGAAGGGGGGGAGGATTTCTTCCCCCTTTTCCCGCGCTTCCTCGGCCCTGGGGCAGCCACTGGGGCAGCCACTGGAGCAGGCGCTGGGGCAGCCGCTGGGGCAGCCGCTGGAGCAGGCACTGGGGCCGCTGAGGGGACGGAGGATTTCCCCCTCCCCTTTCCTTTCCTCGTCACCGTCGCCCAGCTGTCACCAGCAGAGACAACTGCCGGCATGGGCCTGGGCGGCGGTGGTACGGCATCCGCTGCAGCCCTCTTTGCGTCCGCCCTCAGCGGCGGACGGACCACAGGCGCTGGCAAGAGGCGCTCCTCTATTCCCGCCATTCGGGCACTCAACATATCCCCGAATGTCAGGGAGAAGGAGCGCTTCAGCTCCTCCAGCATTTCCCCCATCCCTGGGGGAGCCTGCATCGCCACGGAGGCAGAGGCAGCAGCAGCGGCGGCAGCTGAAGTGGCGACGGCGGCCTCCGTCTTGGCCTCCGAGAACCCACGACGGAGCGCCTTCACCTCTGCCTTGCAGGCCTCCACCTCCAGGCGTAGACGGCCATTGTCGGCCCTCAGCATCTGCGTCTCCCTGGCCTCACTCCGCTCGGCAAGGGCGTCGACGACCTCTCGCAGGCACCTCGCCGAAGTTTTCAGGAGGCCAGCGAGCTCCCCCTTGAGGTTCGACGACCTCTTCACGACCCCCAAGATGTTGGAGAGGCTCTCTCCTGCCCGCGCCCTCAGCGATTGCGCGTCCAGCGCACTGGCGTCGCTATCCGCCAAGGAAGCGACTTCGTTGCCGCTGTCCGCCCTTGCCGCCTTTTCAGAGGCCCCCCTGTAGCATCGTTTGTTGAGGGTATCCGCCATCGCAGGGTGGAGAAACTCCTCCCTCGACGGACCCCCAACTTTGGCAGCTCTCCCCTTGCCGCCTCCTCTCTTCGACGTCGCGACCTTTGCAGCCGCCGCACCCTCGGTCTCCGTGTCGGAGTCTAGAAACCCCTGCGCGAAGAACGAGGAATACGGCCGCTTCCTGGCCGCCTCGTCTACTGACATGTCCGAGAAGTCGGACTCCGCCCCTTCCTCCGTGCCGGAGGGGCCCTGAAGAGGGCCTTTTTTGGGCGCAGCCGACGACTCGGTATCCGACCCCGATTTTACTCCCCTTAGAATAGGGGATTGGCCCTTAGAAGGGCCTTTTATAAAGCGCCCGTTCGCCTTGCGTAGTGGCTTCGCAGCCTGCGACGCATAATGCGGAGTCTGCGATGTCTCCACGCATGACGGACCGGCTTCAGCAGCTTCCCGACGACAGGGGGGGGGTGACCCTCCCCCGTTTACGACAGGCCGCTCGTCCATCCTGATATGGGAAGGCGGAACAACGCACAGGAGCCTAGCTCGACCGTGCTAATTATTCACGCCAACCCACAACAGTTGGCAACAACTAACAACCCACAACAGTTGGCAACAACGCGAGGGAGCCTAGCTCGACCCTGCTAATTGTCACCAAAAGTTCCGAGCGTCAAGGCAAAGTTAACGAGATTGGTACCTCAGAGCGAAAATTGTGGCAGGACCAAACAAAAATCCGAACGAGACCCAATGAACTTCAACGCCAATTCAACCTCAACCTAACCTAACCTAACCAAACCAAACCTTTTTTTTTTTTTTTTTTTTTTTTTTTTTTTTTTTTTTTTTTTTTTTTTTTTTTTTTTTTTTAAGTGGGAAAATGCCCTCGCATTTCCCTTCCACCATGGGGGTGGTGGAAGGGGGTATGTGGGACTCGAACCCACTAAAAACCCACTATGAGCAGTCGCCCGCCTTCGTGGGGCCGAGATGGGGTCGCGTTAGCATTCACCATCTGGCCCCGGCGGTTGGCCTGGAACCCATGTCCAGGCCCCGGCCAAGGAGGGGTGGTCACTGCTCACCAGGACCACCCCTCAGACGAGTGGAGCCGTGCAAGCCGGCGGAGAGTCCCCCGACTCTCCACCAGGTGGCTCCACTACAGGGGAAGTCGAAGAAGGCGGGCAAACCGCCCCCTCCTACCCCCCCTTCGCCTCCGGCGGATCGGGTCAGAGCGGGCATCGTCCTCTCTGACCCTCTCCGCGGCCTCCTTCTGCGACATCACCTGTTCGCAGAAGGAGACCATCGCCTGCCACTCCCTGTCGCCGTCGAGCATGGCGTTGACCACGCTCGGCAGCGAGAGGTCCCCTCCCAGGGTGGCTGAAAGTGTGTGTCGCATGGGACCCCACGCGGCACACACCTCCAGCGTGTGGTGCGCCGTATCCTCCGGCGCACCACATTCGTGGCAGGCCGGGGTCGCCTCCCGTCTCGCGATCTGGTACAGGTACTTTCCGAAACATCCATGTCCGGAAAGCACCTGCACCAGTCGGAACGTCAGCGACCCGAATCGCCGCCGCACCCAGTCACGGAGGACCGGGCGAATGGCCTCCACCGTCCACTGACCAGGGACCGGTGGAGCCAGGTCCTCCGCCCACCGCCTCAACATGGCGGCCCGCGCCTGTCGCCGTAGGCCCTCCACCCGATCCCACTCCAGGTGCTCCCCGTCGGATCTCCTCGCCGCCACGAAGTGGTAAACTTCGGCGAGGATCTCCGCTTGGAGAGCCCAGGGGGGATCGCCGGCCAGCACGCATGCTGCCGTCCAGGACACCGTCCGGTATCCGCGGATCACCCTCGTCGCAATGACCCGCTGCGGTTGTCGCAGCAGGGTCATGTTCGCGCGACCGAGGGCGTCCACCCAGACCGGTGCCCCGTACAGGGCCATACTCCGGATCACTCCGGAGTATAGACGGCGACACGTGGCGCTCGGGCCGCCCACGTTGGGCAGCAGCCTCCCCAGTGCGGCGGCGGCTCCCAGGACTCTCGGGGCCAGCTGGGTAAAGTGGGCCCCGAAAGTCCACCGTCCGTCCAGGATGAGACCCAGATATTTCATCTGGGTCCCAACCCGGACCGGGACTCCGTCCAGGACCACTCTGGTCCCTGGCGGGGGTCCCCCCCGAGGCCCGTGGAACAACAGGGCCTCGGTCTTGGAGAGGGCCACTCCCAGCCCGAGGGAGCGGATGCGGTCGATCACGTGGGCCGTGCCCACCTCGGCCAACCGCACCGTCTCCCTCAGGTCCCTCCCCCTGACTACGACCAGGGTGTCGTCCGCAACCAAACCAAACCAAACCTAACCTAACCTAACCTTACCGATTACGTCTCTCCCCGCACCCGAGAGCGGACACAATTACAAGTCCTTACGCGCTTAAAAATTCCCGAAAATTGTATAAATCAGTGTTTATTACAAGTGTTACACCATTTTGGAATCGCGTTGTGAAGGCGCACCTGTTAGTGATATCAGTGTTGCAATAAGTGAAAATTTGAGTGAGTAACGACGGAAAAAGTGATTTTTCAAGAATTTTGTATTTTAAGTCTTGATTTACTCGAGATTGACAGCGACGACCTATCATTTTTTGGTTGCGTATCGAAGGGCCTTTTGGAGGCCTACACCTGGATACCTTTTGTCGATTTTTCCCGCCAAGGTTGGCGGAGTAATCGACAAAAAAAACAAAAGCCACGTGGACACGAGGTCATCGATCCAGAATAGCTGGAGAAATTTTGACTACGGCATCGCGCTCGGACTGCGGCCCTGACTACGGAGGCACTTTTGGAATTTCTTAAAGTTAAGTTTTCGTAGAGTTATTCAATTTTCAAAATTTTAAATTTTTCTAAACTCTATATCTCTGTAATTAAATCGTGAACATAGTAAATTTAAATTTTAATATCATAGACATTAAGGCCATCAGCCCCAATACATTTTTAAAATAATTCTTGTTCAGTCAGTTTTTGTTTAAAAATTTTTTTTTAAATTTACTCTCCCACGAGGTACCTGAAATAATAGAGCTGGGGATTTAATTCTTTCAGAATCTTTTTGTATTCAAGTATTAATAACTGACTTTAAATTTTTACTGTTTTTTACGTAAAACTCTTCAAGCTATTGACGTTATAAGAAAATTAACAAACTTGTGGCGTACCTATTGAATCGACATAATTGGACCGATACCTAAATCGCTGTCAGAAACGCTCCGCTTATGCATTTTAAGCCACGCGCCAGCAGGACTGGTTTTGGTATGGCGCTCTGTCATCGCTCTCGGCCACTCGCGGACCGACCATTGCTTTGCTCGCGCGCATCATTCATAATTATTGCTTTGTATCATTCTCGTAGTTATTAATATTTTGCTATCTCTCATTTGTACCTATATTTATTTCCTTTTCATTAAATTCAAGTGTTTTAAGTTTAACATCAATATTTCATTTTCGTTCTGTTCATACCTACTCGTACCTACTTCTTCATCGCTTCACTTCCAATCTATATCACACTAGGACACTAAAATCTGGATGGTAAGGGATCGGGAAGTACTACGACCCCTTCCACACTGGTGACCCCCGACAAGTGGACTACGCTTCGACCTTCAATAGACCTCCACGGAACGTTCGAGAACTTATTGTTGACAAGCTGCATGTAGTGGTGTGGTACAAGTGTTAAGCGGTGAGCGATTTTTGTTTTATCTTGGATATGGCTAGCAACGATCCTGATACAGCACAGAATGCTAATCCTGTTGCTGCTGTGCCTGTTGGCCATGAAGTACTACGCGTTGGCGTTAGGGTTCCGCCATTTTGGCCAGAAGAACCTGCTTTGTGGTTTGCTCAAGTGGAAGGCCAATTTGTACTGTCTAAGATAACTACTGATGAGACGAAGTTTTATTATATTGTTTCCCAACTGGATCATCAGTACGCAGTCGAGGTAAAAGATATAATTACCAATCCTCCAGCTACTGATAAATATGCTAAACTAAATTTGGAGCTAATCAAGCGCCTTTCAGCGTCGCAAGAGAAAAAGGTGAAGCAACTCCTTATGCACGAAGAACTGGGTGACAGAAAGCCTTCACAGTTCCTACGCCATTTACAAAGCCTTGCCGGTCCAGCTGTGCCTAAGGACTTTATGAACACCATCTGGTCAAGCCGACTGCCAGCTAACATACAAACGGTAATTGCAACTCAAACCGATTCACCACTAGACAAATTAGCTGATCTGGCAGACAGAGTGCACGAGATAGCCCCCGCTACTCCTCAAGTGGCGAGTACTTCGAGAGACACGTCATCATCATCATCATCTAACAATGATTTGGCCTGGCAGGTTTGTGAACTGACTAAACAGGTGGCGAAGCTAGCAGAGCAAGTAAATAATAATGAACGTGGGCGATCCCAGAACTGGAATAGGCGAAACAGCAATTCGCGCTCACGCTCACGCTCACGTCCACGATTTCGGCAACCTCCTCCTGATTCACCTCACTGTTTCTACCATTTCAATTACGGAGTACAGGCGAAGAAATGCAAAGATCCTTGCACTTTTAAGTCGTCGGTAAACTTCCAGGGCGGTCGCAAGTAGCGGCCAACGACTGCCCTTCTACTTCTCTTACAGGCCGTCTTTTTGTCACCGATCGCGCCTCGAAAATGCAATTCCTAGTGGATACTGGCTCAGACTTGTGTGTTTTCCCGCGCTCGGCTATCAAAACGCCCTGTTTTAAAACCAAATTAAACTTGATTGCAGCTAATAACTCTGTCATTAATACGTATGGTTTTACACAGCTGCAGCTCAACTTGGGACTTCGTCGTGTTTTTGCCTATCATAGGTATAGACTTCCTAAAGCACTACGGTTTGCTGGTAGACTGCAAGAACCAACGTCTCGTAGATAGCGTGACTTCACTCTCCGTAAATGCTCTCTCCTCTTCTGAACTACCTGACGACACGGCATCAATCAAAGCCGTGACAGGTGAGTCAGAATTTCATATTCTCCTTCGGAAGTTCCCTGAGATCACTAGACCAGCAGGTATACCTACTTCATCAAAGCATAATACTCTACACCACATCAGGACTACTCCAGGCCCTCCCGTCTCCTGCAAGCCTCGGCGACTTGATCCCGTCCGACTGAAAGCTGCTAGAAAGGAGTTCGAAGATATGGTTGCCAGTGGTGTAGCCAGACGTTCAGAGAGCCCGTGGTCTTCAGCCTTGCACTTGGTGAGAAAGAAGGATGATGGATGGAGACCTTGTGGGGACTATCGCTCACTGAACGCCCGAACCATACCGGATAGGTACCCTATACGTCATATCCAGGATTTCTCACAACAACTTTCAGGATGTTCCATCTTTTCTACGGTAGACCTCGTGAAAGCTTACAACCAAATAAGGGTCAATCCTGACGACATTCCTAAAACTGCCATTACTACGCCTTTTGGGCTCTTTGAGTTTGAATCCATGACGTTCGGCCTTCGCAACGCTGCGCAAACTTTCCAGCGGTTCATCGACGAAGTGCTCCTGGGACTGGACTTCTGTTATGGTTACATCGACGACATATTGATCTTTTCTCCGAGCCTAGCTGATCATGAGAGACACTTGCGTCAACTTTTTGAACGCCTCAAACAGTATGGCGTACTGATAAACACGTCTAAGTGTGTCCTCGGCAAGCCGGATGTACAATTCCTTGGATTTAGTGTCTCAGCTAATGGAATTCGACCTCTGGACTCTAAGGTAGATGCAATCCAGAACTACACTGTTCCCAAAACCGTCAAAGAACTTCGACGTTTTCTTGGCATGCTGAACTTTTATCGTCGCTTTATTCCGTACGCAGCTAAACTTCAAGCACCATTAAATGCTGTACTAGCTGGTCCCAACGTAAAAGGTTCACACCCGGTTGAGATGACTGCTGATCTAATGTGTGCGTTCAAGGACTGCAAAACTTCCTTGTCAGAAGCAACTTTACTTGCTCATCCTGATATTTCTGCTGAATTAGGAATAGTCACGGATGCGTCAGATACTTCTGTTGGAGCTGTGCTTCAACAACTCAAAGGGACAGACTGGGAACCGCTAGGATTCTTTTCCCATAAACTATCCAGGGCACAAACAAAGTACAGTCCTTATGACCGAGAGCTACTCGCTGTATATGAAGCCATCAAATACTTCAGGCACATGATCGAGGCGAGGACTTTCGCAATCTATACCGACCATAAGCCTCTCACATTCAGTTACTCTCGATGCAAAGAAAACTGTTCTCCTCGTCAATTTCGATATTTAGATTTCATAGCCCAATTTACGACAGACATAAGGTACATACCTGGTAAGAAGAACGTCGTCGCAGATGCTCTGTCTCGTCTTGATGAAATCACGGTCATCGACTATCAAGCGCTTGCACGATTTCAGGAATCAGATCCTGAACTGCTGGACTTGTTGACTAATGGCTCTAGTCTAAAACTACGAAAAATCCAAACTATACATAGTGGTATACCTGTCTTCTGTGACGTCTCTTGTGACGAGCCTCGTCCCTACGTCACTCTACAGCTTCGTAAACAGGTCTACAGCATGATCCATGAACTACATCATCCGGGAAGTTCAGCTACAGTGCGACTGGTTGCGCAACGATTTGTGTGGCCAGGGATTCGTAGAGATTGTAGAGAATGGTCTAGGCAATGCTTACAATGCCAACAATCTAAGGTTACCCGTCACACAAAATCACCACTTTCCTCTTTCCTCACCCCATCCTCGAGGTTTTCCCATATACACCTTGACCTCGTGGGCCCGTTACCTTTGTCTTCTGGTTACAAGTACTGCCTTACCGTCATCGACCGCTTTACGCGATGGCCTGAGGTGGTTCCCCTCGCAGACATCACGGCAGAGACATGCGCTGCTGCCCTGCTATCTACCTGGATCTCCAGATTTGGCTGCCCTGCTCGCATAACCACTGATCGCGGCAGACAGTTCGAGAGCCAACTCTTCAAATCTCTCACTGCGTTGATTGGTGCGCGTCACTTTCGCACTACTGCATACCATCCAGCGGCTAACGGCATCGTTGAGCGTCTACACAGGCAACTCAAGGCAGCGATCAAGTGCCACAATACTTTGCAGTGGACAGAAGCCCTTCCATTAGTACTGCTGGGAATACGCAGCGCCTGGAAGGACGATCTCCAAACTTCTGCAGCTGAGCTAGTCTATGGTGAGCCCCTACGCTTACCCGGGCAATTCTTCTCGCCAGACCTTGATTCCGGCACTGAAGACATCACGCAGTACGCGAACCGTCTCCGAGTTCACATGCAGAAGCTAACGCCTCGTCCAACTTCCTGGCACACATCTTCACCATTCTACATGCCACGTGATCTACAAACTTCATCGCACGTATTTTTGCGTCAGGATCACGTGCGCGGGTCATTGGAACCGCCATACGCCGGTCCTTACGCGTCATCGAGAGACAGCCGAAATTCTTCACCTTGGACGTCAAAGGCAAAAAGTCAAACGTCAGTGTCGACCGGCTTAAGCCAGCGTATATGGCTAGAGTAGCCCAAGTTCCAGAGACCCATACTTCAGGTGAAGAACTTGACCCCACTCCTGCTATGAAACCATCTCCACAAGAAAAAAAAACCCTTAGCGGCAGAACAGTACGGTTTCCTGATTTTTATCGACCGTAGTCACGGTCTGGCCAGGGGGAATATGTGGCGTACCTATTGAATCGACATAATTGGACCGATACCTAAATCGCTGTCAGAAACGCTCCGCTTATGCATTTTAAGCCACGCGCCAGCAGGACTGGTTTTGGTATGGCGCTCTGTCGTCGCTCTCGGCCACTCGCGGACCGACTTTTGCTTTGCTCGCGCGCATCATTCATAATTATTGCTTTGTATCATTCTCGTAGTTATTAATATTTTGCTATCTCTCATTTGTACCTATATTTATTTCCTTTTCATTAAATTCAAGTGTTTTAAGTTTAACATCAATATTTCATTTTCGTTCTGTTCATACCTACTCGTACCTACTTCTTCATCGCTTCACTTCCAATCTATATCACACTAGGACACTAAAATCTGGATGGTAAGGGATCGGGAAGTACTACGACCCCTTCCACAAACTTTTAAAAAATATATCTCTATAACTACATACTCTACCTAAAATATTTTTATTTGTTCAATTAGGTCTTGTAGTGGTGTATTTTCTTGCAAAATTTTAGAATTTATAATTGACAGGTTTTTAAGTTAGGATTTTTTAAAGTTTTTAGGCTTACACTAAACACTACTATTTAAATAGATAGAATATTTTTTTTAATTAGGTTTGATAGTATTAAGTAGGTAGACACCAAATTGTAATTTTTTACAATTTTTTGTAGATAAATAGATTTATTGTGTTTTTTTTTGTGTAAAAAACGAGGTTTTTGTTAAAACCCAAGCAGGGGGTGCAACTTTTCAAACAAATTGTGGCATTATCTAGTCGGTCACTAAATTACGGTTTATTTAAGCCCAAACACGGGTATCCTAGCGCCTAAATAGGCAAAGTTTGACTATCGGCAGCCATTTTGGCGGCCATCTTGAAAATTGTAAAATTGTCATAACTTTTGACTCGGCCATCTTAGGAAGTTGTGGTTTTCGGTGCCGGCATTGGCGGGTCTAAAACGACCTAAATCTCTTTGAAAATACTCCTGGTAGAGCTCACTTTTGAAATTCAAAACAATTACGGGAACGGTTAGAGCTCGTCAAGGCCATCACAAAAACCCCAAACACGAGGTCCTTACGACATAAATTGACTCGCTGGCTTCATTTATAATTTCTGGCGGCCATTTTGGCGGCCATCTTTGAAATATTCAAAGTCCAATAGCTCGGGAACCACATATCGCAGCGTGACGCGGTTTTCTTTGTGTTGCTGAACGTGACTCCGGCTTACCAGAAATATTGTAGAAGTGACTCTACATAGAGTTTGAAAAAAAAAAAAAAAAACTATACTTTTTAACTCTACATAGCATCTGACGGTTGGGTGACATAAAAGCTCGACAAGGATCCACGGCAGCACGGCAACACCTGAAACAGAAAGAAAAATTAAATAATAATACATAAACCACTTACGTCGTACTTGTTAGAGTACATTGTTAGTTAGAGTAAATTGTTAATAATATTAAAAATGTATAACTTTTACAAACTTTTTTAGGCTAGAATCTTCATAATATTTTATTTTTATTGCTTTATTTTCATTTATTTATAATAATCTTGACAAGACCCTCGCAACATGTATCGCACACCCATAAAAGAGACAATAAATATGACCAGCCCCAAACAGGTCCCTGCATTACTTACGAGTCCTCCTTCTAGTCAGGCGAACGATACTTACGAACTGATTGAACTAGGCTTCGCGGTTCCAAACAAAGTCAGGAAGAGCGTGGAAATTCTGGAAATGGCTGGGGAAACCACAACCAAATCCCCTCGGAAACAAAAAAGCAGACACTCACCAAAACCTTCAACATCCAAGGCAAAGACGGGAGGACCATCCCTAGTTATATCACTGGAGAGCCAGAAAAACTCACCAAAAACGCTGACGCAAGAGGAAAAGAGGAGTTCCCCGCCAAAGTTAGTACCGCGGACACTCCAGACAGTGAAACCGGGAAAGGTACAAACGAGGAGGGAGCTCAAGCGGTCTACTGAGACGATGGAAAAACCCCCGCCCACCGAGAAAGAGTTGGTAGAGTTGGTAGAGTACCCTGACTATAGGATAGCGGAGGCCAAGGACTGCGCCGTAAGAATCGGCAAACAGCTTGAAAAAGCAAAAAGAGTCAGCTACGTTATTAAAAAAGAAGTGGAACGCTTGACTGACAGGCTGGTCCTACTCGTAACTGATGCTAAGCTAGTAAAGGGGACATCTGCCATCAAGACGAGCCTTAGCGAGAAACAAACGCAAACGGATGTACAAGAGCTACCCGGGGAAGAGTCTGGCAGAGTTTCCGAAAATGAAGAGATGGACTGCTCATCCAAACGCTTGTTTAAGCAATTGGAGGAGCAAGCCAAACTCATTAAAGACTTAATATTAAGATATAATTAATAGTAAGATGGAAAGGCTACGAGAGACTATCGAGAGACAGCAGGAATTACATGAAAGACTCTCCTATGCGAGTGTGGCAGCGGCGATACCCAGAAGGCAACAAATTGAACAGACCGCGCTTCACTCTGTAGTGATATCTGCTAAGGACGAGACAGAATCCGGAGAGGAGATTCTACAGAGAATACGGTCTGCTGTCAACGCCAAAGAAGGGGGAGTGACAGTCGAAAGGATCAGAAAAGCAAAAGATAGGAAGATAATTGTGGGCTGTAGAACGGAGGAAGAACGGGAGCTAATAAAGGAAAGGCTCAAGAGGACCGAGGAGCACCTCATCGTTCAAGAGATGAAGAACAAAGACCTACTGGTCATTTTCAAAAACGTATTCTCCTTTAACACAAACGAGGAGGTGATCGGTGCCCTCTGGGCTCAAAACAAAAAGCTGCTCCAAGGTCTTGAGAGGAGCCAGAACAAGACCGAAATCCTTTTTAAAAAGAAAACCCGGCACTCGCAGACAAACCATGTAGTCATGAGGGTGTCCCCTCACGTTTGGAAGCGTTTAGTCGACGCGGGGTCTGTGATGATCGACCTGCAGCGTGTGACAGTTGCAGACCAATCGCCACTAATCCAGTGCTCTATGTGTCTGGGTTATGGTCACGGACGGCGCTTCTGCAAGGAAAGAGTCGAAAAGTGTAGCCACTGTGGGGGGCCCCACATGAGGTCTGACTGCGAAATCTGGCTGGCAGGTGGACCTCCTGAATGCTGCAATTGCATGCACACTAAATCTGGACCAGAAATTAAAGTGGGAAAATGCATAAATCATCCGAATGTGTCCGTACATTAACCTAATAACCTGGAGGATTCAAATCTTGCAACGCCTTTTCACATAGTTCTACTGAACCGAATTCCATAAAATTTTTCACTTGTGTTAAAAATCACGTGTGCTGGTCGCGATTTCAAACAGGTGGCAGATTTGAGGTTCCAAAGTGATCTTAAAAATCTTACTGCATAAAAATATTTGACTTTGACTCACACAGTTCCGCAGTTTGTTGAGGATTCCGGGTGGAGTACGCCTCCACCTTAGGCATTATCTCAACATGTAACCAGGTGAGATAAAGGTTAAGCGCTTCCTCGTCGTGCAGTAAAAATAAAATAAAGACAAAAAAAAGAAGAACAAATCAATAAAATATTATTCAAATTTAAGTCTGTGGACGAAAAGAGTCCAGAAACACTTTCATTCGATCTCATTTAATAATACTAACATGTGGGGATATCTCACATTTGACAAACATACTTAGCTTTTTTGTGCTAACTCTTTAAGGAGCGAAAGGTTTGTTAGTTGTTGTCAAATTAACGGTAGGTCAGATGATACCTATTATACAGGGAGGAAAAAAAAGTACTTCCAACCCACGTGTAGGGTAAGTGCTGTAGATATATATACACATTATGTTTTGGTTACATTTTTCACTGAGCTACAATAAATTAGGTAGGTGTAGGAAGTGTAGTTACCATCAATATAATCAGGATACTTACAACGTTTTTACAATCATTTTATCCTGTGTTCTGTTTGGTCATGGTCACCTCATTAGAAAGGGACACACTATCAACGTGAGCCCTCTCGCGCGGACCGGGTCTTTCGCCATAGTACAGTTTGTTAGTTTTGTTAGTCTTTGTGTTAGTGATGTACATTATATTATACCTTATACCCTCTTTGGTTTTCATTTCTCTGCCTTGCCTTCAAGGCCTTCAGTTTATAATAAGTTTCACTAAAATTATTACCAATACCCACTTTGTTTGTAAACTTTATTTACGCGCGATTAGGCTGTTTTGTTTTTATAATGCCAACAACGTTATCAATTGGTTTTGTTTAAGTGTATCATTATGGAAGAAGAAAGTAAGCCACAATTGCATTCTAATAAATATATTCTAAGATTACCAGTCAACAAAACTTTTACTATTACAGAATTGATTCGTCGCAAGAAAAAAGCTTTGAACGGAAGCAATAGACGGGCTTTTGCGGAGGCCTGTAATGATCTTGCCACGTTTTATTACAAGCACAATCGATATAGTGATGCCCTGGACGAATACAAAGCAGAGGCAACGATTTGCAAGGAACTGGGCCTTCAGATGGAATGGGGCACTTGCAGCAGGATGATCGGAGAAATGTTTATGCTTATGGCGGAGTTTGACAAGGCTCTGAAGTATGAAGAGCGCCATTTAGGTATATTACTAAACCAAATTTATTCTTTCTTTCTAATACTAAAACCAAACTTTTGGCAAGGTTAACTTTTTTTTTATTGTATAAGGAAGCGCACTAATCTCCTCTGGCGTCAAGTTATAAAAAGGCAGATGGTAGAAATACACTACCCAAAATCCTTAACAGACTGAGAAACTGGCTATCATACCTCTAAATGCTGGAAGCAACAATTCAGAATTGTTATGGCATAAGATGATTGAGGCTAGCCAGGTGTATTGAAAAAAATCTTACCACCAACCTAACTATGCTCAAATTTATACTCCCCTGGGACTTCAGGGCCTAATAACAGTGGGTCCACTAGACCACAAGAGGTTTTCCTAAATATCAAATGAAAAGATGAAACATATCTAATATTTGATGTAGGTTGAGTTACAAATGTTTTTGTTATAATTTACTCCCTCTCCTGGGTTTGAGTACCTACATGATAAACAAACCATTTCTGTTAGGAGACTAATTTGACACCTTGTGTAGGTCAAACCTTAGAAAATGATTCTGTTATCTTAATGATTTTTCTCCTACTAAGGTTATTACGAAATCCTGTCCATAGTATTTACAATGTAATACACTGTGTTACCTAATCAATTAATACCACAGTGTGTGTATTAGTTGATGACATTTTGTGTACAGTAAAGCAATATAAAATTTAATTTCAATTTATTGGCCTAGAACATTAATAATGTCCTTACACCCATCTGTTTTTTTCAGCTGTAGCTAAAGAGCTCAATAACTTAGTAGAGGAGCAAAGAGCCATGGCTACACTTGGACGAATATATCTCCTGCAAGGGCAAAGCTCTAGTGATGATGGAGAAGCTAAGACATCACTGAAGGCTGCTGAGAAGGCCTTTATGAAAAGTCTTGTCCTTTGTGAAAAGTGAGTATTCTAATCATAACATCATACCTTACTCATTTATCTATTGTGAATAAAAAATAAGAAAAATTATTGAGCATACTAATGGCTGTTGCGGTTTTGATCATGTAACCATTTACATCAAGATTCATTTGGCTTTACATCAAGATTAATTTGGCTGTCTAGTCATGTCATGGATAACCATGACATGATATGAACATGACATAGAAGAAACTATAAGTTTGTTACATAAGTAACAAACTTATAGTTTCTTCTAGTTATCTATGAAACAACTTCTTCTTATATTGTGATAGTGTGATAGCAATAACTTATTCATCAATGTAATTTTAAAACCATATTCAGAGGTCCATTTGGAAACCTCAAGAGTTTGCCAATGTCAGTTAACTACACTAAAACCAGAATGATTCTGGGTTTGAGAAAAAAATGAGATTTGATTCAACTCAACATAAAAATTCTACTTATCATTGTGTCCTGTTTGAAGATACTCACAATTTGAGTGTAGACTTGACTGAGAATTGTAAGTTCTCAATACAACTGGACGTTTACTCTTTTACTTTTACTTTCTTTGACGTTTACATTAACTGCCTCTGTGGTCTAGTTGTTCAACCCACCGATTTCGGATCCAGAGGTCCCGGGTTCAATCCCCAGGGGGAGCAATATGGTGCTTGGTTTGGTTGGTGATAGGATTTTGTTTTGAGTCCGCTTGGCTAGCTACCACCATCTTACCTAATTCTGTCGCCATAATAACAATTCTTAAAAAAAAAATGTGTTCCGGCATTTAGAGGTGAGATAGGGAGTTCCTCAGTTTGTTAAGGATTCCGGGTAAAGGGCACCTTCGGCCTTTTCTCAACTTGTTACCAGGTGAGATGAAGGCCAAGAGCTTCCCTGTTGTACAATAAAAATAAA
The DNA here is from genome assembly GCA_951394065.1 of Venusia cambrica. Taxonomy (NCBI): domain Eukaryota; kingdom Metazoa; phylum Arthropoda; class Insecta; order Lepidoptera; family Geometridae; genus Venusia; species Venusia cambrica. Next base: position 15,942,842 of record OX596040.1, on the reverse strand, counting down.
CATTGCAGGCTTAACGGCAAAATCAACAAACATGAGTTAATGGATATGCGAGCCCGTCTTCTTTTAAACATTGGTGTGGTCCAAGAGCATCTTGGCTACTTGGACAAGGCAGTAGACTGCATCAACAAAGCCATATCTATCTGCACAAGCCAGGATCTGTACGAAGTGCTGCATAACTGCTATACAACTGAAGCATTGATACATTGCAATAAGAAAAAGGATTTTGCTAAGGCTTTAAGCTGTTTGAATAAAGCCTTTGAAGTGGCTAGTCGACTTGAAGACAAGGTATTGCAATAAATAACTTAGTTAAAGCACAAGAAAGTTAAACTGATTTAACTATAATTGAATGTGTTTTTTTTTATTATTTTACATGGCTAAGCATTTGACCACCAGCTCACTTGAAAAGTAAGTAAATATGTCTAAGATGGAGCACACTTGTCTAATTATTCTACCATAATCGCCACTTTTGGGTAGGAGTCCCTCAAAGAGTGCAATGGGGATCTACCATAATCGCCACTTTTGGGTAGGAGTCCCTCAAAGAGTGCAATGGGGATCTACCATAATCGCCACTTTTGGCAGGCCGATGACCTGGTGAATTGTACTTGCTGCCATAATTACCAAATATTTAAATTGGGGATGGCAATGTATTTACGGAGTTTAAATTCTGTTCAGGTACTAAAAATGTGTGAAACCCTATCATCAAAGGCAGATATCCTTTGCAAGATGTCTGACTATCAGAGTGCTAAGCAAGTGCTGCTAAAAGCGTGGAAATTGAAAACACCTAATGAAGATGAAAGGGATATCATTGAATCTAATCTGAGAGTTGGTAAGAATCACATCAATCTCATGCAATACAAAAATATTTATGGTGGTGTGCATGTACACTTTTTTTTATTTTTTATTGTACAACAGGTAAGCACTTGGCCTTCATCTCACCTGGTTACAAGTTGAGATAAGGCAGAGGGTGGAGATGCACTTCACCGGAATCCTCAACAAACTGAGGAACTGGCAATCTTACCTCTAAATGCCAAAACACAACAATTTTTAGAATTACTATTAAGGCGACAGAATTAGGTAAGATGGTGGTAGCTAGCCAGGCGGACTTAAATAAAGTCCTACAAACCAAACCAATCACAATATATTGTACTCCCCAATGGGGATTGAACCCGGGACCTCTGGATCTGAAATCGGTGGGTTGAACCACTAGATAACAGGCGGATAGAAAGAAAATATGGATAGATGGGTACATAAGTCCATTGTAGGGTATAGATAGGATAAATAATGAGGATTATTTTTAAGAGATTAAGAAATGAGAGAGTTGTAAGACAGAGTAGAGTTGCAGCTTTAAAAAATCGAAGAGTTTTCAGGCTGCAACTCTACCTTGTCAAAATATAGACATGTAAAATTGTATGTTAACGCCTCTACCAGTAGACATGTCGTACAAATGTATGTTACTATGTATGTTACTGAAACTGTATATAATAAGGAATAGTAGTATAAGAATTTAATAAAACGATAGGAAAAAGACGATAGGGTCGCCGACGCCCGGATAAGTGATGCCGGGAAAAAAAAAAAAAAAAAAACAACTAATTTGAATACCAATATATACAGTTGCAGCAATGTGCTACACAGAAGACTTGCTGATATCCACCAATCCATCAGACCACATCGCTTTCAAACAGCTGTATGAAAAGTTAGGTGATGGTGCATGCCATTTGAAGAACTACGCCGGAGCTGCAGAGTACTATCTCAAGATGCTCGACCATGCTGAGCTAGCGGGGGAGTTTGGGAAGCAACTTATACCTATTTATGTCAGGTGAGATTTATGTTAGGGCGAAATATTTAACAAAGGAGAGGATACATTTTCAAATAAGTCCTAGGACTACTAGGACTTATTTGAAAATAGGAGTAAATACTCCAAGTAGCAATTTCTTTTTATTGTACAATGGGGACCTATTGTAATGTTATAATGGAACACAACAATTGAGATTCGTTGGTTCGCCGTAAAACTTGGGTACTAGTAAGATGGTGGTAGCTCGTCTGGCGGATTTAAACAAATTCCAACCAAAGGGGACCTCTGGGTCTGATACCGGACCTGATACCACTGAGAGGCGGCTAAACTTCGCGCTTTGTCAATTTTTGTGTCATTATAACATTTGTAAATGTACAATTGTTATTTCAGCTTATACCAGACATACAAAGACATGGGAGCGTACAACGAAGCCCTGCATTACTACGAGAAGGAGTACGAGCTCATAAAGGATGTGCCTAAAGAAGCGTACACAACTCTGTTCAATATCGGAGAGGCTTTGTTTTTGGCTCATAAGCCTTATAATCTCGTGGAAAAGGCGTGTTTGGACGCTCAAAAAGCTGTGAGTATTTTTGTGTGTCGTCCAGAGATCTAGCTTTATCATTAATACAGCTAAAGTGTGGAACTCGTTGCCTTCGTCTGTTCAGCTGCACCAGGGGCACTGGGGTAGGGTAAGTTAAAACGTAAAAAGTTAGTAGTAACTGTAGTATTGAAACCTTGTAAGACAAATAATAATAAAATGGCTTGTTATTGTGACGTTTTTGTTGAAATGTAAATAATATACAAAATACTTACCTTCTGAAATATTCACTTTCATGATAAAGAAATATAATAAAAATATATAAATTTCCTGAAATAAGCGCTACCCTGCATTGATTGTGAGTGAGCCTCACAAACTACTAAACAACAAATGTTCACACAACAGTCCCGCACGATCACTGACACCTAGGAAAAGGTAAAATATTTGTGTTTCGTTCTATAGTACAAGTTGAAGTGCGCAATGCAGTGCCGCGTAGGTCATGATCGTTGTGGATGTGACCTACGCAGTAAAACTTTGTTATTGACAAGAGATGCACTTAACACCAGGTTGCTTGCTTGTGCCACATACCACTTAGTGGTATAAAAAAAATATATACACCCACAAGTTTCCAAACTCGCAGCATCTGTGCTAAGCTTATCAAAAAATGATAGAAGATAATAAGGTTGATGGTATTCGGCCAATCCGGCTTAGAATGGTGTTATCTACCCTCATAGTACTAGTAGTGAAGCCTGACTGACCGCTTGCCTAGCGACCACCGTCCTGCCGAAGTCCAACGCCAAGCATTTCGCTGAGTTCCGTTGGTGCGTGAGAGAGCCAGTGAAGCCCTCGTTCTATCGCAGACCTGTCTGTGCAAGTTTTGCGGTGAAGACCCATTTCATGTTAAAAAAACATCTGTTTCACTAATCTGTCGTATTTACTATATTTTGTTTACACACAGGCTGTAGACTGGAACAAAAAGAAGTACCAAATCCGCATACTGAAAAGCTTACTCAAGTATCAGGAGGAATACGGCGAGACTGACAAAATGGAGGCCACGAGGGCTGAGCTCCGGGGTTTGGGCAATTTGGACAATTCAGAAGATGAACAGAGCTCGGCCGGTGGGGGGGATGATGATACGCATATCGGGGATGATATCTGCCTCGATGATCTCACTGGTAAGAATCCTTCACGCCAAAGCTGCAGAACAGGTTCTATCTGAATCGCATATATGTTTCTCTAGACCGGGAATGATACAACTATAGACATATTTTCATCCCATAGATCTAGTAGTCGTAACAGGCAACCGGTGTCAGATCCAGAGGTCCCGGGTTTGATCCCCAGGGGGAGTATAATATTGTGGTTGGTTTGGTGGCAACCAAACGGTGGTAGGTAGCCACCACCGTCTTACCTAACTCTGTCGACATAACATTTCTTAAATAGTTGTGTTCCGGCATTTAGAGGTAAGGTAAGTCAGTTCCTCAGTTTATTGAGGATTCCGGGTGAAGTGCGCTTCCACCTTCGGCCTTATCATAACTTGAAAATCAAGTGAGATAAAGGCCAAGCATATCCCCGTCGTAATATAAAAAAGAAGACAACGCATGCGTACCAGCCTTGTAAAAAATTTACGTGACCACAAAACTGTCTTGAGGCTCTGACCCTGCTTCAAACATAATGGATAATAATGGCGATACATTAAAAACGTGTTACAAATCAATTCAAATTGAAATCAAAAAACATTTATTTGCAACTCTAGCAATATTAAATACAAACAAACGAAGTAGACAAAAACAGAAATACAATAGAAATTACGCTCACGACCGGTAACGAAACGACCGTTTTTGGTGTTTATTTTCTTAGAGAATTCATAAATGGCGAAATTGAATCTATAGAATTTAGTACAATATTCGTTCTTCAATTATAACATCTGAAAATATTCCATCCAAACTTGGTATCGTCTGCCAGCATCCGTTTTTCCACAGACGTACTAGCTCCATACCTTAAAAAAGAGTTGGGCATTTTCTGGCAAGGCTCGCTCCATCGTATAATGATCCTTGAGATTCCGAGAGATCCATACCCAGGCAACCCGCGAGGTCAAGGTCTCTTTCTCAGTCTTCCTCTACACTTTTGCTTTCAGATTTATCAGATACGAACGAGGAAGATGCAAATGAAAGCAAGACTCGGGAATCAAGGAGGAGAGGCAAAGGGTTTGCTGTCAAGAAGAATATGAAAGGAGAAACGCAGTTACACGTTGTGAGTATATCTGCCTGTAACCGTCCATTGTTGGACTTGGCTAGAAAATCGCAGTGAGCTATGTAACGAAATACTTATAATATGAGATAGAGATGTAGGTTTTCCGAATTAAAACTAGTGGTTCTGTAAGAACAATAGACCTCGCGAACCTTATAACCGATGCTTTCCTCTTTCACTTTTCCTTTTAGACTTATGAGCAAATAGTGGTATAAGTTTTAGCAATTACTCGCGTTCCTTTGGTCTGAGGAGATCGAACCTGGTGTACAGTACACTTCTCCCCTTTTTCCCCTTCCACTCACACTTTTTGTTTTTTTACACAACATCTTGTGTAGAATTATATCCTTAGTGTTTCTTTCACATTTAATGGAAATCCGTTGATGAATAACGCTACAGCAAACTTCCCCCTTTTACCCACCTATATTCCCAATTGTCATCAAGGAACTTGTGTGCCAATTTTCAAAATCGGTTGAAAAATGCGACCTGTAGGCGAGAACAAACCGATAGCCGACAGCCGACAGATAGCGGACAAAAGCATTTTTGGCCAATCTCGAAACTGAGACGTTTCGCTCACTCGGTTAAATAAAAAAATAGATAATTTTTAAATGACTTTCATCTCGTTCAATAGCTCAAAAAACAAATCATTACAAACTACTAAGTTGACCAAAGTTTGCCAAGACCATTGGCAAGTCTGAAATTGGTTTGAATTTGAAGCTGTCAAAAAGTGTCAGATTGTTATGCTTATCAGAAACGTCGAATTTGGATGAACATAGCCGTTTGTGTATTCCAGGCTTGCATATCAGGAAACAAGCTTCTAGTAAAGAGACTCCTAGCTAAAGGCCACCCTGTGAATGTAAGGGATAACGCAGGCTGGCTGCCATTACATGAAGCGTGTATCCACGGTCGGTTGGAAGTAGCCAATCTGTTGATCAAACACGGTGCCAATGTCAACGATAGAGGCGGGTCAAACTGTGATGGTAAGTTTACTATAGATGAGTAGCGAGACTCCTGACACTGCGACCTGAACTACCTGTTCAAAACTGGAGTCACAGCCCGTTGGTGGTAGGACTTTGTTCATCTTACCCAATTCTGTCGCCATAACAACACTTCTTAAAAAGTTGTGTTCCGGCATTTAGAGGTAAGATAGCCCTCAGTTTATTGATGATTCCGGGTGAAGTGCGCTTCCACCTTCGGCCTTATCTTCACTTGTAACCAGGTGAGATGAAAGCCAAGCACCTCCCGTTGTACAATAAAAAAAAGAGCTGGCTGGTAGGGTTAGTTAAAACCCTGGGGGACAATGCACAGTATACAGCGGGACGTCAGTGTAGGTCTTGGTCACCCCACTCAGAACCAGAAAGTAAGGCAAAACGCAGCCTGGCTGCCGTTACATGAGGCGTGTATCCACGGCCGGTTGGAAGTATCCAATCTGAGGTCAAAGTCAAAGGAAGCCTGAGGTCAAAGAGGTCAGGAGTAGGTCAAACTGTGATGGTAAGTTCACTATAGCCTGGTAAAGAGACTTCTAGCTACAAGTCTCTGAATGTGAGGGATAACGCAGCCTGCGTGATACGGAACAGATACTAGAGTTCCGGACTCGACCACTCGTATAGATGATAAATTATATGCAATTGTAGTTTTGTATTTAATTATCTTATAGGTATAACTCCACTCTATGACGCGGCAAGCAACGGTCACTTAGAAGTAGTGCAGCTACTCTTAGAAAAAGGTGCCATACCCTCCCACAAAACAGACTTCGGCGAAACGCCATTAAATGTCCTACAAAAATGGCGAACTGGCAACATTCTCACCAGAGACGAAGAAGACTTATACAAAAATATATGCAATAAAATACACAGCTTTATAGACAAAACAAACATTACTGAGGCATTAAATAAGACTAAAACCCCAGTGAAAGTTGACAAGACTTTAACCCCGCCTAGCACATCGAAAAACGTAAAAGACTCTCCTGCTATCCGAAGAAGGAATATCATTCATGAAGATACAGATGACGATGATGATATAAACCAATCACAGCACGTTAGACAACAACTGGCATTCCCATCAGATGACTCTAATGACTCGGTTGGTGACTGCAAAAACAACAAAGGCATCTCAGGAGTAAACGAATACAAAAGCGCTATATCAGCGTTGAGAAACAGAAATATCGTTGATGAAGATATCGAAATCAAAAAAGTCAAACCAAAATCGGCTTTACTCGCCCCGGAAGATGTTGATGATGACTGGCTTGAAGATGACCTGGGGACAACCAGGAATAAAAAACGTAAACTCGGCGATCCACTCACGAACGTAGCTAAGAAAACTTCACACGAAAATCTTAAAGACATCGTTAATGTACCGTTAGCAGAAAGTAATAAACCAAGAAAGAAATCTAGAATCAGTGACGTGGTTGATGTCAGCGAAAACAGTTCGGACGCCGAACAATTCCAAAGAAACGAGAACGTATGTCCCAGAATCAGTCCTCCAGAAACTATGAGATATATAGCTAGAGAACTAAACGATTCCAGAAGAGACAGCAGGCAATCCATGAGAAAAAAATGGAAAACCCAAAGCACACTATTAAAAGCCGGTTTCCAAAGAAAACGCGACGACCCAGACCAATCGAGTAACAGCGGAAGCGATACCGAATTCGCGCGAAAAGATTACAACCAAAAATTTGCGATAGCAAGGAAAAATTCAAGCGACAACTTTGGAACCTTCAAAAGACATTCGTCAGGCGAAAATTTTGCTTTCAGCAACGTTATAACTAACGACGGATTTAATATAGTGCAAGGCCTGAATCCTGGTATAGTGCAATCTATGAACGTGATTCAACCGATAAATATAATGCAATCCAAGAACGGTAGAGCAGTCCAAACACAGATACTGCCACCGGTTGCTGTGAAAGTACAAGTAGAGGATAAAGTACTCATGATATCCTTGAAGCTGGATTCGATAAACAAATTGACCATCAGCTGGCTCGTTGAGGAAGTCAAGACCAGATATTACAAGTAAGTTGTGATTTTATTCAATAAAATGTACAGTTAAACTATGTACAAAGGAATCTGTCAGATTAGTAAGGACCGTTACAAACGAATTGTTGTTATTAGTTATGATTGTTTTCCTCCATGGACATATCATCATGTTTATCTCCTAGGATAGCTTGTAGTGAACCCAATTTGATACAATTTTTATATCAATATTTATATCAATATTTATATAATAATATGGTTGTTTGTATCATATAGTACGTATGTATTTACATAAAAAAAAGTATGAAGTAATTTAGTTCCCGAATACCAAGCTATTCTTAGTTTGGGGATAGATGGCGCTATGTGAAATGAATGTCCTGTAATATTTATTTATAAATACCGCAATATTGGCAACATCGCAAGCCGCATCTGTATTAGACTGGCACATACAAAAATAGTTATTTTACTACGAAATGTGTTCCGGCATTTAGTAGTAAAATACATTTCCTCAGACTGTTGAGGATTCCGGATGAAGTGCGATTAACCTTTCAACCTGTCACATATTTAATTTTAATGCTAATCAAATTTTAATCTTAATTCTAATGCTATTTGCATAATGTGATCAAATGCCGAACGTAATGTTTTCACGTACAATGAAAGCGGTTCTGACTTTTCCTAGTCGGTGATCCTTGATCATTATAAAACCGCCCTGACTACTGATCAGAGCTAAATACTCAGGGGAAATGGCATAAGTATATATTTTTCTTTTTAACCGACTTCAAAAAAGGAGGATTTTCTCAATTCTTCGGAATCTTCTTTTTTATGTATGGAACATACATAAAAAAAAAAGATTACCAATTACTCAAAGACACCAGGACCAATTTAGATTTCTTTTTTGTGATGATGATGGGATGATGGGATCCTAGAGAAATCGAAGGAACTCTTCAAATATTATAGGCACACTTGAAGCGATTTGATTATTTTTAGGGTGTATTACCTCAAAAGTAAGGAAAAAATGGACCCCTTATAAGATCACACGTCTGTCTGTCCGTCCATGTCATCAAAGTAATTGAAAAAAATACGTCATCGTAAGGTAAACGTTTTCTTTTTTATTGGTGATTGTCAAGCGTTTGACCACCAGCTTACTTACATATAAAACAAGTAAAGATGTGGCCTAAGATGGAGCACGTTTGCCTAAATGGAACCTATTTACTCTGGACTTGAAGAATCCAAGATTGTACTCGTGCGGAAAAACAGACGAAGGCAAGGAATTCCATTCTTTACCAGTATTAATAATAAAGATAGAGGCGAAACGATGTGTTCGTGTGATGTGTTCGATGAATTCGAAATTGTATCATATTGTTCATTCTCGGTTTTCTTTTTAGTTGTTTTTGTGTTTCCAGATTAACCGGAGTTCGTCCAGTGTTCAGCTTGCTGACGTCAGACGGCGCGATCCTCTCGGAGGACGATCCTCTCAGCTTGGTCCTCTCGTCTCCGGAGCTGAGGACTTGCATCACCGACTGGAAGGCCTCGCCCACCGAGGAGCGGTATCTCGAATGCTGCGACGCGCTTGCCATTTGTAAGTGGAGGACTACCATCTTACCTAACTCGCATTACAACAATTGTTGTGTTCCGACATAGTCAGTTCCTCAGTTTGTTGAGGATTTCGGGTGAAGTGCGCCTCCACCTTCGGCCTTATTTCAACTTGTAACCAGGTGAGATGAAGGCCAAGCGCCTCACCGTCGTACAATAAAAAAATTATAAAAATCTATCCAGGCCACCTAATCCGTAGTGTTTCTTTTTAAGAAATATTTTTTATTTGGTTTTGGACCGAAATATAAAAATTTAAATAGGACATCTAGGAATAATATTCTATCTATGGTTTCAGCGCCATCCGAAGAAATCCAGCAAGCCGTCGGAAGAAGTCATACAACCCACCGGCTAGCGTTGGGAGCTAAGACGTTATCCGCCACGCAAATAAGACCCTTATTCCGTGCGCTCACGCACCAAACGTACATCACAGCTATCATGATACCTGACAATAACTTAGGCGATGCTGGCCTCAAGTACCTCACAGAATGTCTATGTACTATGAAGCATCTAACGCATTTGGATATAAGCAGGAACGGTATAACCAGTGAAGGAACGAAAAATCTATTAAACCTATTCGAAAAAGCGACTCGACCGGTCTGCCAATCATTAGAGGAACTAAACATTAGTTCGAACCCTATATCCGATGATGGGTTCAGTGATATCACAAAGCTTTGCCAATATGTGACATTGAAGGTGTTGAAACTGAATTGTTGTAGTATAACTGACAATGCAATAACGGAATCGAGTAAATCGATGAACTTTGAGAGCGTCGAGTCGATAGACCTCAGTGGTAATATCGTGAGACATCCGCTGGTCAGTTGTCTGATGACGTCGCTGAACCCGAACGTGATCGTGGATCTGTATCTGGATGATGTCGGCGCGGAGGGGAACGTGGTTGGATGTATTGCAAGCTTTCTGGACTCTGCGAAGGAGGTTCAATTAAGGAGACTTGGACTTTCCACTTGTAAATTGGTTGACGGACTGTTTATGAGGATATTCAGGTAGATTTTTCATGAAATTCCTTATTCGTAAATCTTAATCGTAATTATATTTTTTTCTATTTATAGCAAAGTATTTGACCATCGACTTGCAAAACATATACCTACTCATTGACTATCAATGTACAGCCCAAACGTGAAATCTTAGAGGCTTGAAATTTTCAGGGTAGCTCCCTTCGTTACATAGGGGTGCACCAGGAAAATATTTGTGAGAATTCCTACGTATGACGGAAACGAGGTCTCGGGGTCTTGTAATATCATAAAAGTTCCCTCCTTTAACTAAAACCTTGGGTGGCATAGTATACGACAGAGATTTTACCAGGAGATAGGTAGCGCCTATTTGAGCTTTTACTTACTGCGATCAACAGCCTATCAAACTACTGGCAGGTGATTACGGTATATACAAGTCTTTGGGGTTTTGTATATTATAACATACAGGCTAAATGGCACTAGTAACAATCGTTTCGACATTCTACGAGTTTTCCTGTATTAGTTCCCTAACTAAATATTTACTAGCAAAGTTAGTGTCTAGATACTTACACTGTATCTTTTTTTTTTACGGGGGGATATAGTCTACAGACACCCCAACGCACCGAGGGATGCGAAAGGGTAGTGAGGAAGACGGACTCGTCGACTCACTAAAACCACCCCGGTGACTGGCCTCGATGCATGTCAAGGGGATTCGACAAGTCTATAAAGAACATTTCGGTGCCTCTCCCATATCGCCTTTAAAAAACATTCGTGGTGCTATACTATGTCCACATTCAAATTCCTATTTTAATAAGATATTATTTTAACATATGTTTTCAGTGGTTTATTTATAATGAAATATATTTAAAATTTAAACTAGTATGCTTCCATTGTTATAGGAGTATAGGCCGGGCCAAACATTTGCAATCGATAACTCTCAAGAACAACCTCCTTACATTCATAACACTGAAGAAACTACTGCAGCGACAACCTCCAGTTCCTGTTATCAATTTGGAGGGTTGCCAGGACATATTCAAATACTCCCCGGACTCTGACTTTCAAGTGTGGCTACCTGCCATTGACTTCGGCAGGTGTATCCCGGAAATAAACGTCACCCCGTTTTCAAAGAGTGATCAGGAGCGGGAAAGCTTCAAGTTGTTTTCTAAAACCTGGCTCAATTGCTTTAAAGGAAGAGGTGTCATAGAGCATTGTGATGGAGGAGTTATAAAGTTCACTGCTAGATGATAAAAATATTGCACAGCTCAGTTGGTGGCTTTGCATTTGCGATGTTGTCTGGGAATTTGTCCCGCCCAGAACAAATATATGCATGATGAACATACATTTGTTTGTTCTGTTGGGTGCTGCTACATTGTTACATACCCAAATGCTATTAATTAGAAATGAACGGATCTTAATGCAATATGGCAATTAAATTGATTGCACTGCCCAGTGTACGATCAATCTTAACTACATAGGCAACTTTTTACCTGGGTACCAACGATCGGATAGCCTTGTCGGATCAAATTCGGTAACATCCGATGGAGCTTCCGAGAACGCTATCCCAAAAATACATAATCGTATGATTTTGACATTGGTATTCGGAACTTCCACAGAAGATTTTCAGAAATGTTTTAGAATAGCGTTGAGAAATCTATGGGATTCTAAGTCGAATCCGACAAAAAGTGGTGTTTCGGATCCGAAAACTTTACGTGTGTTTGAGGATCTACACACGTGAGCGAAAGCTAGATACAAAACTACAGTGCTAAAGCTACTTCAAGGATTCGATGACAAAAAAGATTCATTAACATTATAAACTAGTACAGTTTATGTTATCAGAATTAGTATTCAGTTAGCTTGTTCCAATAGTAGTTTTGCTTAGTTTGACGCTAGATGGCTCTGTCCGAAGTATTCCCTATTTAATTTATTTATAGATAAAAATTGTTATTAATGTTTCTATTGGACTTATGTTTAACGAAATAAAAATAAGAAATGGATAAAATAATATGCAAAAACTGCAATTTATTATGAAATTTTGCAAAATACCAATGAAAACATAATATTTCCTGCTGTTTTTTTTTGTATCGAATCGCAGTTTTATCTATCCAGAGTATTTGTCGTAAGTATTATTGTACTGAGGAGTTGCCTTTAAATGTGCGTGGGAGTGGGAACTTATTAAAATCATATTTATAGCATGAAGTTTTACTTGATTTGTCAATGGCAAGTTTCCTATGAATACAACACCGTGTGTGGCGTAGATTTAAAAATCTTCTTTGTTGTATGTTTAGGCATAGACATCAGAATACCGTTAAGGTTACTTCACAACTAAAAATAAACAATTAAAATAATTAGTAATTTAAATAATTGTTTTTGTGTTAAGTGTTAGGTGTGTGTAAGTGTGTTAAGTTAAGTGTATTTGAAACTGATTATTTTACCTTAATTATTTTTTATAGAGCTACCTCTACAACTCAATGAACAAAATTAAAATACTTGGGTAGTTACCTCCTTGAATAAATATGTAAGTACTTAGGTAATTCACAAAATAAAATTAAGAAAGTTTTGAACACAACTTCTTTCACTTAAAAGTTTGAAATATCTTTCTATATTTATTTATTGACAAGCCTCATAGCTCAGTTGGTAGTAACTCTGCCTTCGGCGCTGTAGGCTGTGGGTTCGATTCCCACCCAGGACAAACATTTGTGTGATGAATATAGATGTTTGTTCTGTGTTTGGGTGTTGTATCATATAGTACGTATGTATTTACAAAAAGTATTTAAGTATTTTATCCGTAATCTAGTTCCCACATTACAAGCTATGCTTAGTTTGGGGCTAGATGGCGCTGTGTAAAATTAATGTCCTGTAATATTTATTTATTTATTTATTTACTATATAAAATATGTAGGTATAGGTACACACAACTTTTATTAAACCTGGTTGATAATATTCTTAAAAGATGTAACACTTAACTAAACTAAATTATAATACCTAGGTACTTATTTGAAACATGTAATCTATTTACATATTTCAAGTACCTAAGCAGCTAAATATTATACTAAATTAAAAATCTTGAACATAACATAAAAATGAAATGTTTAAAATAAGTAAATAATATATTTAAAAATACACAGATCAATCATTTTAAACTTTTACCTTCGTAAGGTTTGTTTTTTTTTGATTTTTTTTCATGACTCCATATACTACTGAGGTACCTACGTAGGTACATAGGTATCTATACCTAAAAGAACCTGTCCAAAGGAATGTGACTACAGGATCTACTATATCAGTGGAATTTAATTAATCAGAATACTCAAAATTATCATAATTTTCCATCCACCCTTTAAGACATGGAACGGTGGATGGAAAATTATTTACTCCAGGAGTTAGAGTGTTGTCACATCTTTAACATTTACTTGTTTAGATTGTACACGGTCCATTATTAAAATCATCAATTGCTGCATTTTATTAGTACCAGCAAATTCTAGTAGTTCTTATATATTGTCAGCTGTTAAACCCTTCACTAGTTTTTCCGTACTTTTCTGCATCAACATATCCATCATATATTGGGACGCAAGCAACATAAGGTTCTCCAGCCCTTTTTCAGGCAAAATGCAACAATACATGAAGTTTTTCAAATTTTGCAAGGTATTCTGTAAAACTCCTGGTAGCACCATGTAACCCTGATGCTTTTCTTTCCATTCCCACATAGCATTTGCTTTAGAATCGGACTGGCAGTAGCCAAGACAGCTTTGTGTACATTATCTCCTCTCAATTCAAAGTCCGTTAGCACATCATCATCATCATCATCATATAGAGAAGCACAAGCACAGGCAGACTAGCTCCATTTGGACGTTGATATCTAGCAGATATCAACGTTCAAGAGAGTTTTTCTCACCAATTAGATGGAAGACTTCTTCTTCATCTGCTAAGAATGTTCTATTAGAAAGCCCTAAACTTTTGCTGTCCAACTTAAAACATAAATTCTGGTCACCTTTGTTTTGTATTTTTTTTATTTTAATGAATATGAGACTATTAATGTTTTGTACTGTACATTCTGTTGGCCTATTATTGGTGTGTTTTATTTTGTAGCTAATGTTAATCATTATTTGAAAAAGTGATCTATCAATAACATATTCCACACTTTTCAAATTGCAAGGATTGGGATACTGAAGCATATTATGATTAACTATTAGGTTACCACAGTCAACTTTGAAAGTACCAAGAAAATTATCTACTCCTGGGTCAGCTTTCAGAATGATCAACCTGAAACAATTTAAGTAAGTATTAAGTTTACATGTTTGCGCCTATGATTCAAAAACTAAAAAGAAAACCGACTTCAATGAAGGAATAAAATATTTTTATCAATATGATATTTACAATAAAAAGAGGTACCTATTTACTATGAGTTACGTTTACTATAAGAATCTGCTTAATTTTTTCAGGATAAAAAGTGTGAATCCAGGTATATAACTAGGTAAGTAAGTACCTACCTAGGTATATTTCAAGTGTTCTATAGGTAATGAGCTATTTTCTGTATTTTGAATTTACCTTAGGTACACGTCATATGAATTATATATGTTATTATTATACCTACATATACTATTTAAAAAAATTATATACCTACATGTATATTAAATTTCAACTCAATCAGTTTAGTAGATTTCGAAGTAAGTAGGTACCTACTTATATAACTTACAGTCTCACATACTATGGTTTCCAAGAAACAAGAATCTTCAAAATGTTAGGTACATGCAGCAGTTGGAAATAAAATACCTACTTATCTGGAAAACCTTATGTAACACTGATTAGGTAGGTACGAATATTTTATGTTGCACATTAATTTACAAACAAGTATAAGTTATATTACTGTGTTAAGTTATTTAGAATCTTTCTGCTGGAACATAATTCCCCCACATAATTAGATTTTTCCTTTTTATTGTAAAACAATAAACAATCTCACAAATTTTCTGAGCATATATGGATTAATTCAAAATTATTATAAAACACCAAGAACGGCCATGGTCTAGTCGTAGTCGTAGGGTGTGTGGCTCTCGTTCTGGCTTCGCTGTGTTCGATTCCCAGCAATAAAGGTACGTACCTGCCCTTACTGCCCGTTTTTTTAATCTAAACGTTGGTGCCTACGTTTTAATTATACTTTAACGAAGGTACCATTTCGAAATAAACGCTACGTATGTTTGTATGGGAGAGTAGTAGGTACAAATGGACCTTCCTAAACATAGGTAGCGGCAATCTTTTAGCTACCTACGTAGGTACATGTAAGTATCTACTTACAATTAGGTACCTGGCGGTTGAGTCAAGTATGAAATAAAGGTGTGTGCACTTACTTAGCCATTATGTACCGATGATATGCACGATATGAGTATGAGATACGATCTGTCCGTCGTCGTCAGTTAACGTGAGGTTCTACTGCAATGCAAGGTGATCTGCAAAGGAAATTGTATCAACAACAGTTGTTGATACAAATTAACCTACTATCTAGACTAGACGACAGTTACTGTCGTCTAGTCTAGATAGTAGGTACATAGTATCCTAACATCATGGAATACTATTAGGTACTTAAATTATACTTACAAGAGAATCACTGAGACAAAATACACTATCTAGCTATAGTATATCTATCTAGTAAGTGAACTCCATTCCTTATCCTGCCTGATAATTTGAAATTTGAAAAAAGGTCGGTACCTACCCAGTGTTCACAACCTGAAGAAAGGCAGCTATCGTATAGGTCGCGTCATGTAAAAAGAACGCTAGCTGTCAAGCTGCGCACTAGGCGATTTATCGGTCTTTTTGATTTTTTTTTGGGCGGGCGGGTCACGCGTCACATGCTTGCCGGTGCGCTATTGGTTCGACAGTCGACATTTATTTGCTTCCCGCGCTGTGTCCACGTTACGTTCATTTTCAAAATACCATCGCGCACAAAAGTTTTAATTATGAAATGGTTTACATAGAAAAGTGAGAAAATTATTTATGACGTACCTATATTGTTTTAGGAAGAGAGAGGCTGATAATAATTCAGATGATAATTTAGAACAATGTATGATAATATCCGCGTCTATTTTTTATATATTCAAACATTCGGAAAGCCTTATCGGATCGAATTCTAAAACTTCCGAAGGAGATTCCGGAAAATGCTATTCTGAATTCCGAAATCGAAACTTTTGATTCGAAAAAAAATATTTTGAAAGTTTTCCGATAGCTATGTGTCGGAAAAGTGATTGCATCTGGTTACATTTTTTTTTGTGTCATTATAACATTTGTTAATGGAAGGACTTTAACATTACGTTAATATTTTGTAATTTGATTAAACATAAAAAACTGAATTTAACATGTTTTAATTCCATTAAGTGATATTCTATCTAATATATTTTTCAATGTACCTACCAATAACCAATATACGAAACCACGAACGAAACGAACGGCTTAGTTCAAAAATAAATAATAGGCCTAGTACTTTCGTGTGCGAGTGTACCCATGCGCAAACACACCCCCTCCACTTTTATCCAGCGTTCTTTTTACGTGACGCCACCTATACCAGGGCCGCAAAATTATCGTTTTTATAAATATTTGTTTCAAAATTATCGTACACATCAGGATAGTGACATAATACATTAAAAAATGTACGACGTATGGCACAGACTAAAAATTAGGCCGCCTTCCACTTTGAGTGTTTAAGCGCGCCAACTTTTGCAATCTCGGGGGAGTATAATATATTATAATAAATCATCGATTTAACTCGAAGAAATCATTTTCCATTCTTAACCCATATATGCCTAAAACTATTTAGTGTCACCGATTTATTTAATTTTTGGATATGATATTAGTAATTACATGTTTTTATTTGAGTTTAGTTAAGGAGTTAAAAAAAATAGTTAATATCATAAATACGCCCGATGAATTAACGTGTTTTATCAAACACTATCAAATTTCTATACCAACTATTAAGTATATCGATAGATATGGACTTTGTAGACGATAGACACTCCGTTTAATCTCAATTTTTGGCGCCTCAGAATATTGCTTCCTCTAAAAGAATTCTTTTGAATATTTAATCCCTCAACAAAAAAAAAGTCAATTTTTAGCAACCAATGCAGTTATTGAGACATGAAGCGGCGGCATATATATGTTTCTAAGAAAGAAATAAGCCAATAGCTGGCGCTGTCAGCAGAAAATAGTCGTATTTGTTATTGGGCTATTGGCTGTCACTTCTCAAACTGTGCATCATAATCTTCACAGTGGAAATTATCGTACAATCTACGTACGATAGTAGTGTACCATCCACCGTTGTGAACATTGTACCTAGTATAGTAACTAGTATTAAAGTCCATAGACAACATTTTACTGGGCCAACCAAAGAGTATAGAAGAATAGGATTGAATTGGATTACTACTAATATACCCTTTGAATGTAACCCGTCTATTCCAAAGAGTATAACATCACTGGTGCCCTATTACTGTTATATATACTCTTTGATCTTTGGTATTGTACTATAGCCAGGGGGTGTCACTCCGAAGTTTAGGTATGTTTGGTCGTTTGGCCCGAGCTCCTCCCGGGGAGGATGACGGCAGTAGTTGCTCTCGTCTCGGGTCGCACGCTAACCGCGTCGTTACCGTGCGTTATTTTTGTGATTTTTGGATCGAACGATTATTATCTATGACTTTGAAACATAATAAATCGTATTAAAGATACTGTGATGTATTTGCATAAATAAAAAATAATAAATAAAAATAAAATAAGAAGTGTTATAATAAACAAAAACGAAACTATATATTGGAAGGTAAGCCATTTTTAACCGACTTCAAAAAAAGGAGGAGGTTCTCAATTCGGGTGTATGTTTTTTTTTTATTTGTTCATATATGGATCCCGGGAAGGATGACAGTACACAGTGGCATGTACTGTCGCGGACCTTGAGCAGATGGGGCGGCTAAAATACTGCCCCAGCCATGGGGCAGCATTTTAGCAGCTTACTCACAACTCTTATTGTGAGAATCCTAGTGATAGCAAGTGATAACTTAACGAACGCGTAAGTAAAGTAAAGTTTACGCCAAAATTATCGTCAACGACATGAAACAACCAATCATGAGCGATAGCGTCCCCACTCTCGTGCGATAGGTACCTAACCTAGTCGGTGCTTGATCATTGTTCAATAGTTAAACCGTAAAAATCTTGCTATCGCGATCTAAGTTTCGTACAAATTACACTAGATGGCGAGATGCTAATTTCATACACATTTCATCACAACGCGTTCGAGTAGGTACTAGGTATGGATGTGGCAAATTTGCAACTGGCACTCGATACACAGGCAGCAAATCAAAACAACGCTATGATAGAACGAGAAACAATGAGGAAGTGAGTGAGATAACAAAATTGGCCATTAAAGTTCTGCCTAGGCTTAAGCATCGTTTATTTTGTAAAGGGTGTGTATCAGTAATTTTGATAGAATTTGATATAACCTCAAATTTCCAAGAAAAGAAGGAATTTGATTTTGATTGCCAATATTTTGGTATTCGTTTCGTGATTTTTTTTTCTGTCTGATTCTAAGTACAAAAACAAATCTAAAACCATGGCCGAACAAGTAAATCAGCGCATAGAAGATATGATAAATGAGCTAGAACAGATGCGCAGGACAGAACTTTACACTGACGAAGAAATAAAGTTAGTACCTACCTATGTTTATTTCTTGCTTCACTTCAGTATTTTCTCGAATTGTGATAGGCACAGGCTATCTGCTAAAGGTTATAGCCAACATATCATCTACTTTTTACACAAACATCGTCATCAACGTGTTGACCATGTTCAGCTATTCCATATAGCTGAACATGGTCAATATTTTGTTACTCACTGATGTATGCAATTTGAACACTTTTAAACGATATAATTTAATTTTCAGAGAGATATCTCGCAAACGTAAAGAATTTGAGTACCACATACAGCGTCACGTAAAACAAAAAGAAGATTACACACAGTACATTGCCTATGAACTTGCTTTGCTTGAAAATATCTCAACAAGAAGAAAAGCAGCTAAACTAACTGAAAAGAAAAAAGACATTGAGTATGCCATAGCAAAGCGACTGAACAAAGTGTTTAAGCAGTTTATTTATCGGTTCCAGAATGAAGTTGAGATATACTTCGAGTATTTGAAGTTTTGTAAAAGTGTTGGGTTCAACGCTGCTGCATCAGGAATTATCAGCAAGATGTTGCAGGCAAGAATTTTCAAATCAACTTTTACTAGGGTGTGGTCTAATTCAATTGTGTTTATGGGTATACCAATCCACATCAATTTATCACTTTTGAATTGATTTCATACTAATATTATAAATTCAAAAGTTTCTTCTGTCTGGCTTCAATTGTTTGTTACATTTTCACTACCAAATGACTAGATAGTGATGAAATTTGGTATAGATATGCTGTGGGGAAAAATATGGTTACTTACCTCCACTCTTTGAAGTCTGTTTGACTTCAAAGAGTGGAGGTTCTCGATTTGTTGGGACATTTTTTATTTACATTAAATATGTTCCCTGAATATTCAAAGACACCTGGCTGGACCAATTTGGAATATATATTTTTGCTTGCAAGGGTGGCACAAGGGCACAGGTGGTCCCATCATCATCAGGTCAGGATCTGATGATGGGATCCTGGAGAAATCGAGAGAACTCTACACATATAATAGGCAAACTTGATGCAATTTGGGTATTTTTAGGGTGCATTACCTCAAAAATATGAAAAATCGGAACCCTTACATGATCAGGTGTGTGTCTCCACATCCATCTGTCACAGCCAATGTACTTCGTAATGATTGGACCAATTGAGTTGAAATTTAGTATACAATATGAAAGTTGGTGACCTTAACAACAAAAACTGGATGTGTAATATAAATTAAAAATGCAGAAAATAGTTCTTCACGTATAGGTTACAGGAAAACCAACAAGTCTTTGTATTGTAAGTAATGGTATTTAAGGTAATAAGATTTTTTTTCTCAATATATTTGTGCATATAAACTTCATGTATTCCATACTTGCCTTTAAACGCAAGTTAAATGAATTAATGAAAATACTTTTTTTCATGCTCCGTGATTTATCAACCAATTGTAAATACAGTCAGGTCATAAGTATTGTCACACAGTAAAAACTTTTCTTTTAGAATGCTGGCCACAAAAAAGTTTATTGAATTCGAATTTCGAATTGTTCATGAAAATTAAAATGTATACTATTTAGAATTTTACTTTTTTTTAAATATGGAGTGGACGCTTAAAGAAGACCGTGTTGCAGTTATTGCGTTGCATCGTTGCGGTTACGTGCCAATTCAAATTTTTGACTTACTGAAAAATTTGAATATAACCAAAAGATTCGTTTATCGTACCACCAAACGATACAATGAAGACTAGTGTAGATCAAGAAGTGGTCGCCCTCGGTCTGTTAGGACTCCAGCAGTGATAAAAGCTGTGAAGGCGCGAATTCAAAGAAATCCCAAACGTAAGCAGAAACTGTTGGCACTTCAGATGGGGTTAAGCAGAACCACGGTGAAAAGGGTGTTAAATGAAGACTTAGGGCTTCGGGCATATCGAAGAAAAAGGACATCGTTTAAATGCTCGTCTAATGGACCTGAGACTGAAGAGATGCCGCGCTTTGTTGAAGCGGTACGCGGGAAAAAAATATCGGGAAATTCTTTTTTCGGATGAAAAATTTTTTACCGTAGAAGAGAGCTACAACAAACAAAATGATAAGGTGTACGCACACAGTAGTGAAGAAGCGAGCAACCGTATTCCGCGTGTCCAACGAGGTCATTTTCCATCCTCGCTCATGGTATGGTTGGGAGTTTCTTATCGGGGCTTAACAGAGGTACTTTTTTGTGAGAAAGGTGTAAAAACGAATGCAGTTGTGTATCAAAATACAGTCCTGACGAACCTCGTGGAACCTGTTTCTCATACCATGTTCAATAACAGGCACTGGGTATTCCAACAAGATTCGGCGCCAGCTCATAGAGCGAAGAGCACACAAGACTGGCTGGCGGCGCGTGAAATCGACTTCATCCGGCACAAAGACTGGCCCTCCTCCAGTCCAGATTTGAGTCCGTTAGATTACAAGATATGGCAACACTTGGAGGAAAAGGCGTGCTCAAAGCCTCATCCCAATTTGGAGTCACTCAAGACATCCTTGATTAAGGCAGCCGCCGATATTGACATGGACCTCGTTCGTGCTGCGATAGACGACTGACCGCGCAGATTGAAGGCCTGTATTCAAATTCACGGATGTCATTTTGAATAAATTTTATTGTCATAAGAATCTATGTTTCGTTAAGTTCATTTTGGTATATAAATGGTTACATAATGAATAAACTTGTTTCAATTATTTTATATTAAACTTGTGATAGAATTTATGACCTGACTGTGTATAAGACAAAAAACTGTTCCGTAGTTTGGTTTACATACGAAAATAATTGAAAAAAATATTTTATCCAGGTAATCGAAATTGCATCATATTCTTCATTAAAGTTGGTTTTCTTTTTAGTTTTTGAAACATTATTATTATCCAGGTACCATGCAGACTAAGCAACGGGCATAAGTTAGTTAATTTAAGTATAAAGATTGCCAAGTGCTGACCATGAATACAGAAATTTGAATTGTTACCGTCTGCCCCCACGAATGACCCCCACGTGGGGGCAGACGGTAACACTTATGGCTATCCACCCCCACGTGTGAACAGTGGGGGCACACGGTAATACATTATTACCGTCTACCCCCATTTCTCATACGTGGGGTTTCTCATACGTTTGATAACATACGATAATTTGTAATTCTATCTGCCCCCACAACTAAATCTTGTAATGACAAAATGTACTTCAGGTACATCTTTGTAAATAAAATACTATACTAGATAGTAGGCAATATAGTCTAATTATATGATTCCGCAACCGTTCTCGTATGACAGATTCGCCATTGGACTGTTCGCCGACAGGACGTAATAATGTATTACCGTGTGCCCCCACTGTTCACACGTGGGGGTGGATAGCCATAAGTGTTACCGTCTGCCCCCACGTGGGGGACGTTCGTGGGGATAGACGGTAACAATTCCGAAATTTGCCCAACAGCAAATGGGTCAGCATGCTGTAAATGAGTAGGCACAACTATTCAATCTGCATAATGATGGTTTGGGGTGGGATAGATCTATTATCTAGTGGTCTACCCATCTTCCGTGAGTGCATTTTAGAGCCTAAGTCTTTGAAAGCTTGTTCCATCGTAGATCTCATCCTTCCTCTGGCCTAGACAAGCCGAACAAACAGGTCAAAAGCTAACCAATCATATATAAAAATAAATAGATGATCCTGTTCTAGATGCACGGTGATAAGCCAAAAATGTGGCAGTTAGCCAGCAAATGGGAGAGTGAGGAACAGAACAACTTGGAAGGTGCAAGGGAGTTCCTACTCAAAGGTCTAAAGAGGCATCCCGATGCTGAGGTTCTTTACCTGGAGCTGTTCAAAGCTGAACTTCTGGAGCTCACTTTTAACAGTGAAACTGAGGAGGACAAGGTATTTACAGTTTATTATGTAAAACCACATATTTCAGTAAATACTTATTCCACCTAATTACAAAAAGAGTTATAAGGTTGACTAAGACTAAGAGATTTCGTCAAACGTCACATCGCCGGATTTTTCATAGTCAACCTTTTTACAGAAAGCAGGTTTGACAACAACTACCCACAATAGTCATCCAGATACAACACACTTCCTTAGGTATTAATGAATCTTTTATTTTATCTCATAAAATGAGTACTTATAGATACCTAGTTACTTGGTGCACGGACTGGTTTCCGCAAGTAGGCCCACTATGGGCCATTTGTTTGTCTGACCGCCCGATGTCCTCCAAGAAGCCAGCAGCTGGTGCAGGTTTCCCTGGGTGTACCCGGTGGTACCCAAGGTATTGTCGTTGAGACGCCACGCTACTGCACTCTAATAGTATGTCCTCTGCATTCATTCACCCTCTGCATTGAGGGCTGTCTGTAATACCCACTATAAAAATGCTTATTTAGTGAGCCATTGCTCACTACTTAAGTGTCTTCTGTGACAATACCAATCATTCGTCGGAGTTTGTCATGTTTCAGGCTGAGTAGTTCTCGGGAGTAATTCGGGTTTAAAGCCGGGAAGGCCTCCTTCGACTGCCTGCAGTACTGTATACTTGCCCAGTAGTTTTGGTGTAGTTTTCTAGTTTGGTTGTGCACCTTCAGTTTAATTTGTACTATTGTGTGAGCAACCGACCAGTCTGCCTCTTGAGAGCTTAGGTTAAAAGCGGAAGTTTTCTCTTAGCATACTTTGTGTGTTAGATTTAGTGCAGTGCAAAGAACTCATGACTTGACTGAACTGAAACTACTGAAGATTCCAGGTGAAGTGCGCTTCACCTTCGTCCTTATCAAAACTTGAAACCAGCTGAGATGAAGACCGCTTCCTCGTCGTACAATTAAAAAAAAACCTATCGAAATGTTACCTACTTTCTATTCTCAGGGCACATTATTGAAAAGGGCAGATGTTGTTTGGAGGAATGGTCTGAAGAATGTGAACGAAGTGAGCTTTCTCTTCAGTTGCCTTGACCTTGTGCTGAAGTATGATGTGGAGGGTGACATGAGGAAATCTATTATGCAGGAAATATGGGCCAGGAAGGATCAGCGGGAAGTCTGGCCTTATATTGCCGATAAAGAGTTGGAAGTTAGTATCTAGAAAATAATGAAATAAATAAATATTACCTACAGGACATTCATTTCACATAGCGCTATCTAGCCGCAAACTAAGCATAGCTCGTAATATGGGAAAAAAAAAACAAAAATGAATCACACAAATGGCACACAGAAGGCAGAGTTACTACCGACTGAGATAGGAAGCTTGTTAAATAACAGTAGTAAAGTACCTACGCTTATTTGGGTGAAGTTATTATTATTATTATTATTATTTGTGTTGTTTGTTTTACAGTCTCTCAGTAGGAGGAATTTTCGATATTTCGCGTGCTTTTAACCAAACGAAAAATCGATGATAAGTTAGCCAATAAATTAAAATTATTGCACACGCAGCTTCAGCTGATGCGTGGTCATCAGCTAAGTTTAGTCAGTGCACTTTAAATGTTTATCAAGTCAATTTTTTAACGAGTTAACTGATGGAGCACTAATTTCAATTCATTTTTTTTTTTTTTCTTAAACTTACAGCAAGATAGCCACACGTTTATGAATTAAATAATAACAGCAATACAATAATAACAATAACTTATATAACAGTTAATAACTCAAGAAGTATATACACATGATAACAAATTGATTAAAATGTATATTAAACAAATCTACTTCGGGTATTTGAGCAAGCAGAGTGTAATAATAGTCTAATCACTCGTCTTTAGCAGACTATTCCAGGTTTTAACGACGCTCGCAGTACACGCTAGCCATGTATGTGCATGTGTCAAAAGCACACAAACTTTTTGGAATAATTGAAGTCATTTGACTGGACCCACAACCTCCGGATTGGAAGATACCATACCCACTTGGCACACTACAAAATAATTATTAGATTATGTACTTAGCAATTCTATCAGTCACCTTATTCCCATTTACTTAGTGATTAGTTGGGGCCAATTGGTGATTTGTGAAAAAGAAAATATTTTTATCTAACATAATTTTAGGGACACACAAATCAACAGCTGCATTAAGTACTTCATTTAGCTCGCAGGTAATTTATCACATGTGACTGGCTTCAGATAGCTGAGAAACATAAAATATCTCTCTGTTGCAGGGTTGTCACTGGGAAGAGATGGATGAGTATGCTGATACAGATACCAAATATTCAAAGGTAGTCAACAATTTCATTGGTGTTTATGAAGAAGCTCTTTCACAGGTAATAATAACTAATCTAGACCGTTAATGGACTGTTGAATAGTTAAGAGCTCAAAATCTGGTCCAGTTTTAAATATAACTTCCATAAATATGTGTTAAAAATAACAATTCCAGTTTCCAGATGAGAAACTATGCACTAAATACATTCACACTTTACTTGGACTAAGTGATAGTATATGTGATAGTGAGCAGAAGATCAATGCGGTGAAAAACGCCTGGTGGCATGGTTACTGGGGTGACCTACTCACTAATGAATTGTTTTCATTTGGACTTCAATTGTTGAAGCTAGAGGGAGATACTTCAGATGAAGCTATGTGGAAGGTATTTATTACGACCATGCCATGTTCAAAGAAACGACAATTCTAAATTGTTGTGTTCCCTTAGAGGTTAGTTCCTCTGACTGTTGAGGATTCTGAGTGAGGTTTGGCTATATTGGTAAAGTAAAGTAAAGTAAAGTATTATTTATTGCTCGATATACATGTTTAACATAGGTGGTAGTAATGTCAGGTCAGGCACAATGTATTCTACCGTACAACGGCGTGCAACATTTTATTCAAATTTACATAATACAGTCGGATTAAAATTTAAATTAGTAATTCAGGAAATAAAAATTCAGTAGTTCAGTAGTAGTCAAATATACAAATAATAGGTAATTTATATCGAATGGAACATAACAAACACAAAAACAAGAAATTAAATCAGTCAAATATAATAATAATGTCATTTAAATTGAATAAGAATATTAAGGAAATAAAAATTAGTTTAATCAAAGATACAAATAATGGTGATATTGTAGTGTACGAACGCAAGTCTGGACTTGCCTCTGATAGATCCTTATGAGATCAGAAGTAAATACGTGTCTGTTAGCTAATTGATTCAGGCGTCATTTTTCGGAAATCCATTGTAAAATATTAACCAGGAAACAGAAAATATTTAGTACCTTTAACCTCCGGTACTTATCAGATCCGCTAAATTCGTTTGAAAGAGTTAAATTTTTAATATAAATAAATAAGGACATGTGTTTTGCCTCTTCAAGAAGCAAAGCATCCTCAAGAATTATAGTCTTGCTGCTACAGCCGACGTGTTGCCGCTCCGAGCGTAACGCAGCGCTGCAAGTACCTAATTTATCGGATTTGTTAAGTAGTAGTACTAAATATTTTTCTATTTTCAGGTTAGTTATGTACTTGTACCGTTATGGTACTTATTTACCTATTGATAATGTCATAAGGGACTTAGTTAAACAAATAAACTAAACTTATATACCTTATAGTTGTGGAATATCTTACAAGTCAGATAAAAGGAACTATTGTGCATAGTGTATTAAATTAATGCTTTTGTTTTTTACTTTTTAGCTCCTAAATGAGACTACAGAGAAGCATTCAAAACACACGAGTGTGTGGGAAGAAAAACTATTGCTGTCAAAATGTGATGAAAAGAAAATGATGGCCGTGCTACAAGATGCTGTGAAAGTGTTGAAACAAGATGATGCAGTTCATTTATACAACTTGATGATAGATAATGTTTTATCCAAAGTTTCTGTGAGTACCTACCTAATACCTATAAGTATAGGTAGAAGGAAACTGTTGGTACTTATAATTATTACATACAAGGTACCAAAAGGTCAACGATTTTTTTTCTTAGGTTAACCTATTTGCTTTAGGTACATTCAATTGAGATTGATTTTGTCAGTCCCATCAGTCTCACATACATTCACTCATTCACCTTTGAACACCATGAATACCAACTTGTGTCTTCAAAAGCAGTGGCAGAGGTCTGCTCTACTAATACACCCTGAAACAAACCCACATCCAAGGTGTTCACTCCAGGAACACTCCACCAAAAAATGATAGGTGTCTTCATAATATTTATCTATTTATGTTTAACATAAAGAATTTGGAATTATTTATTGGAATGTGTCCGAGCGCAACCTGTGGTCCACAACAATGTTTCTTAGGGAGTTTACAAGACATGTTGGCGAACCAGGGAATGAGGGGAGGCTCACTCTGCATGGTTTTCTTAGGGAGTTTACAAGACATGTTGGCGAACCAGGGAATGAGGGGAGGCTCACTCTGCATGGTTTTCTTAGGGAGTTTACAAGACATGTTGGCGAACCAGGGAATGAGGGGAGGCTCACTCTGCATGGTTTTCTTAGGGAGTTTACAAGACATGTTGGCGAACCAGGGAATGAGGGGAGGCTCACTCTGCATGGTTTTCTTAGGGAGTTTACAAGACATGTTGGCGAACCAGGGAATGAGGGGAGGCTCACTCTGCATGGTTTTCTTAGGGAGTTTACAAGACATCTTGGCGAACCAGGGAATGAGGGGAGGCTCACTCTGCATGGTTTTCTTAGGGAGTTTACAAGACATCTTGGCGAACCAGGGAATGAGGGGAGGCTCACTCTGCATGGTTTTCTTAGGGAGTTTACAAGACATGTTGGCGAACCAGGGAATGAGGGGAGGCTCACTCTGCATGGTTTTCTTAGGGAGTTTACAAGACATGTTGGCGAACCAGGGAATGAGGGGAGGCTCACTCTGCATGGTTTTCTTAGGGAGTTTACAAGACATGTTGGCGAACCAGGGAATGAGGGGAGGCTCACTCTGCATGGTTTTCTTAGGGAGTTTACAAGACATCTTGGCGAACCAGGGAATGAGGCGAGGCTCACTCTGCATGGTTTTCAACCAAATATCTTTTATATTTTATTTATTTAATAGTTCCGAGTATTCTGCTCTCAAATGTACCACAATATTGCTTAAAATTTCTTCTCAGGCCAATCTATCCTCTTTCTCATTTCCCTGAATACCAACATTTGATGAGATCCACTGAATTGCTAGAGGTGCTCTCTTAGCTACCAGCAGTGTCATTGATGATAAGCCAGCTGTGGCACACTCCCATAAAATGCAGGGAGTTTATAGGCACTTTCTGGGAAGGCTTGCTCCATCATAGACCTCATCCTTGCTAAGGCAAACCTCGGAATCAAGAGCTGACCTATCGTAAAAAAGGAATGGCCTTATCATGATCTTATCATGCTTGGTTACAAAAAATAATTTGCATCAAAAGTCAATTAATTTGTGCTATGGTTATCAAGTAGGTACTTACCATGTCATTTTAAAAACTTCTACTCTGAGATTAAGATTTGTAAATTTAATTTAATTTTATTAAAAATAAATTTAAATTATCTATTTTAAGTACCCAAGAAAGATAATTTAGGACTAATGAGATTTGTCTTTTCAGCTCAAGGATTTGCTGAAGAGATTCCAAAGCTGTGAAAATAACATTCTCCTGACAGTGAAACCAAAGCTTCTTCAAAAAATGTATGACCACAATGGACTGAAAGCTGCCAGAGAACTTTACGAAGAACTGATAAAAACTCCTCCAATACAGTTAGAAGTTAACACAGTCATGATAAAGCTAGAAACAGCACAGATAAGACCTAACATTAAACTAATTAGAAAATGCTATGAATGTGCTGTTTTACATCATGGTACAAATGATGCCGATGTCTGGAATGACTACATAGAGTTTGAAATTATTCTTGGTGAGCCTTCAGATGCACCTGCAATTTATAGGAGAGCTATATCTATACTGGATGATAAATATATGGGTGAATTTATCAAAAAACAGTCTATGCATCGTGCAGCAGTGTAATATAGATAGGTTTGTTATATCATTGTGGGATTTAGAACTCTTCTTTACCTCATATATGATAATTGTCATGGTGTAATCAAATCGTAATCATATCTCTACCCTGTATCAATGAAATACAAAATAAATGATGGATAAAATATATTTATTTCAATATAACCACAACTTGACTCAACAATCTAGCAAAAAGAATTATTCACATGGTACACCATTTTATACTAATTATTTACATTCACATTTTAGTCAGACTCACTACTAGAGGTTCAAGTCGATCTATCTTGGTGATCATGGAACATTACAATACTTATGAGCAAATAAATGTGACGAATAAATGCAGTGATAATCGGAACAATTAGATGTCTACTGTAGGGCAGCCACTGGAGCAATGTAGTACCTAAAGATAAGGGATGAACCTCTTTTGTGTTGCTTGCTTCGAAGCAGCTCCCTCCAGCAAGTATGCCATGATGGGTATTTTGGCATAATTGGTGGGTTACCTGCCTGTAGGCTGCAGCCAGCAACAGCCATGCAAGTAGAGACCACCACCATGGGGTAGGCAAGGGTACTTGTAACAAATGTCAGTAGTGGTACAGTGTAATATCGCAGGTCTTTAGTCTTGATCAGGTATTTGTTTACATAGTAAGCCAACACTCCTGTTGTGGCTATGCAGGTTAAATCTCCGAGCAGTCTAGGAATGAAGCCGTGGAAGAATCCGAGAATTCCATCATCTCTATAGATGGAAGCGATTGCTCCAAATAATGATGAATAACTTTCTTCTTTACCAATGAAAGAAGCCATCATTCTGATTGAAACTACACTGAATGGGTATGCTACGACGTTGGAGGCGATGTGTAGGATCATACCACGACGGCTAAGCTTGAAGTAATCTTCGGCATTTGGCTCATCGTCATTGATAATATTTGGAGGATCTTCGATCTCGGGAAGATTTATTCCAACCGCGTACACTACTTTTGTTGTGAGTTGACTCGAGGCAATGAGACCGAGAACTCTCGCTGAGAGCCCTTTATAACAGCCAAGAAAGCCGTCTTGCTGTTTGATGTATCTGATGTATTGGAATACGTTAGGTAATATCATGGCAGGGCGGCCGAAGAGAGTGGTGGACCGGCGCGGCGCAAGGGGCTCGTACCCTATTTGAATGAGGACTTTTGCATATTCCATGGGGTGACATATTGTTGTGACGAGTAATTGGGAAGGCAATGCCGCTATTTTTGCTTTTTCATATTCGTCCATGTTTTGACAAATTTCACTTCACTCACTTCCGAAATCAAATATGACAGCGCAGATAGATAGGGCTTGACAAATTTCACAACATAAACATGGTCAGAGACAAGGAGTTGTGTCAGTCTATTCTCAATGGTTTAGAATAATGTTGCCATTTTTATATAATTATGCTTGAATACCACAGTTCTGATAATACGACGACGACGCGACAACGATGTTTTAGGAACGTAGGTACGTATCTTTAGCATAGAATTTGATAACCGTATAAAGACAAAGATTAGAAACTTATAACAATGAAACATGATGGATGAGCCTCTTGTGTTGTGGGTCCTCGATAGACAGATCAATGAATGAAACGAATGACAAATCAGTACAATACAGTTTAAATTACAAAATTAACGTACACATTATACATGCTTAACGGTCAAAATCACAACCCTCCTTTTTGCGTCGCCGTAGTCGGGTAATGAATAGTCAGATCCCAGCTTGTGATTGATGGGAGTAGTAGTATTTTAGGGTTCCCAGTCTGACACGCTTGCACGTGCGCACGTACAAGTGACTTTGGTTCAAAGTAATAATCATTTTTGCGTGCGCGGTTGCGAGTGTGCAAGTATTTATCATTATCTCCGGATTTCCATAGGCAGACCTCCTGATTCTCCTGAGCTACATAAATAAACAGGTATGGTAACCTACCTACCTACTTAGTTTTTAGCCGATCATTAAAATGAACTAGGTATAATTTAAAATAGTTTTGTATTTCTTTGTTATATTATTATTAAGCCGTCGATGCTAATAGTTCATTGGATCCTTCCTCGTCTATTTTGTAGGGTAGTGCTGCTAACAGCATTCGCGGTCCTCTTGAATCTTGACTCTCAGATTGTATCTGCAAAGAAATCAATTACCTACATACTTAGATGTCATAGATACTTAGGTACCTACTCGCTTTCATAATAGGTTGGTAACTACCTCAGTGGTGTCAAATTTACTGTGTAGGTAGGTACCTATCTACCAAGCTCTTACTTAGGTACCTCCGTTGTTTTTAAACTAGCTTCAGCCAGCGACTTCATCCGCGTTGACTTTAGTTGGTCCAGAGAGAAGTGAAACGTGTGTGAGTAACATAAAATACTACCTAAGTATATCAATAAAGAAAACGAGTGAGTAGGTGGTATAAAGTTAGGTACATACAGAGTTACAGAAGTTTGACCATACTTTCCTAGTTTTTTTACGCATGTGTCGAATGGAAACCGTTAGGTAAGAACCTACGCCAATAGCTTGAAGGATGCAGGAGAGAAAAAGGTATCTACCCGCCTGATGGGGTGTTGTGACCCAGAGGACTTGATACAGCGAAGCTAAGCACGGAGCTTTGATAGGTACCACGTTTCAGGCCCGTGCTTCTGATTGGCTGTTGCGTTGTGATCAATGTAGGACGTGGAAACTCTAAAGATAATAACATGAACGGCAGAATGTATTAAGTTGAAATTTGGCTCGCAGACAGTTTATTACCTAGATCACAGATAACAAAATACTATCCCTAGATTAAGATAAAGGAATTCTTTATAAATTGTACGACGTGGAAGCGCTTAGTCTTTATCTGCATCTCACCTGGTGCCATGTTACGATAAGGCCTAAGGTACGCACTTTACCCGGAGTCAACAGACTGATGAACTGGTCATCTTACTTCTAAATACCGGAACTCGATAATAATTTAGAATAGTTGTTATGGCGACAGATCTAGGTAGGATACTTCTTATCCTGGAATAATGTTCCATAAGAAACGTCTACCAGGTACCAAATTTCAAGTAAAAACGTCCTGTAGTTTGTTTTTGGATAATATTACAAGAGCCTAACATATAGGGATTTAAAAAAAAATTGTACGACGGGGAGGTTTTTGGCCTTCATCTCACCTGATTTTCAATTGACGATAAGGCCGAAGTTGGAAGCGCACTTTACCCGGAACTGTTAAGAAACTGGCTATTTTATCTCTAAATACCGGAGCACAACAATTTAAGAATTGTTGTTAGGTATGACGACAGAATTAGATAAGATGGTTGAAGCTAGCCAGGCGGACTTAAACAAAATCCTACTACCAACCAAACCAAGCATAATATTGTACTCCCTGGGGATCGAACACGGGTCCTCTGGATCTGACACCGGTGGGCAAGCCACTAGACTAGATCATGGAGGCGGACAATATAATATGGATTAACACATAGGAAAAAAAGTGTCCAGGTAATAAACTATCAGTGTACCTACTACTAATAAACACTACTACATCTAAATCCGTTCAGCCGTTTTTGCGTGACAGAATATCAAACCATCTAAACATACAAGCTCTTACATTTATATGAATTAGTATTATAATATGAGTAGGATTTCATGGGTTTTTCTAAATATATATTTGTATATGTATAAACTAATTATAGAAGATAAACATTTAATGACAAGAAGGGAAACGTAAGTTTATTGGTTATAGTCAAGCGTTTGACCACCAGCTTACATGTAAAAGAATTAAAGATGTGGCCTAAGATGGAGCACGCTTGCCGAAAAGGAACCTATTTACTAAGTAGTTGAAATTAGATTATTTTTTGATGGGTAGTAAGTTTTTGAAGATTTCAATATTACCTATTGGTGTGGAAAAACAGACGAGGGCAATGAGTTCCATTCCTTACCTGCACTAATGAGAAAGGTAAGGCGAATTTAGTTCATTTATCACCATCAGCCTAAAGAAACAAAATACCAACCATAGAATGTTCCTCGTACTCATTATCATCATCATCATCATCGTCATCATCAGTATCCGCATCTCCGTTATCGAAAGGTTCATCTTTCTCCACTAATGGCTCAAACACGCGTTCTCTTTCCACCATATCTGCGAAATGATGACGATTTAGCCAAGTTCAGCATCATTTTATACAATTACATATAGAGAACGAAATATCTGATAGCATTGCCGTCTTGTACAAAGTATTCTTCTTGCTAGGAGATATACCTACTAAAGTGATATTACTAAAGCTACCTTTGAACCGTATGGATCCTTTTCTGACAACTGGTTTATCTTCAGCGATGTCCACTATGATCATAGGAGCCTCGTCTACCGATACCCCATTGGCTTTTTTTACCGTTTCTTCTTTCTTTTCTTCTTCTTCTTTCAACTAGAAATAAAACTTTATGCAATGTGTCCCCAAGTAAATTCAATTTATTTCATACATAAAAGCAGAAATTAATTTCGTCAAAAGTTAGGATCCAAATAATTTCATCAAAACTTTGAGTCCAGGGACTTTACCTCGTCATAATTATTATCATCATCAACCTATTGCAGTCCACTGTACATTGGTCCCTCCCAAGTTTTTCTTTGAGCCCGGTCTACGGCTCTCCCCATCTATTTGTGTCAGCCACTGCGTAAATCGCATCGGGCCATCTAATACTACGTATGCCGAGATGCGGTCAAAACTAGTTTACTCCAGTGACTGTCAGTTGTCAAATCCTGCTCTGCAACTTCAGCTTGAAATATTTAAACTAGATCTTACGTTTTTTTCTCTTATTGTTCCTTTCCATACTTTTTGTTGACTTAGGCTCTTTTATATATTTGTGGGTTGAAACGAAAATCTTAAAAACAGCCGATGAGAAACGAAACAATTATTGATACTTTTAGATTGTGGTGCGAAGCATCGAACTACAAGCTTCTGGGTTCTGGGTTATGTAAGTAACTTCGGTTCGCTATATTATATATTATATATTTCCTTACCTGTAAGAAAGATATGGTAGGCTCTTGATATATAGAAATTTCCTTGTTTCTCATCATTCTTTCATCTGCTTCTTTGTCTTTGATCAACCTGTGCGTTTTATGTGTCCTCCACATCTGTTCAAAAACAATGCAAGTAGGTATTAGAGATCATTTTCTCTTAATAGTTTCTCAAGGATAGGTACTCCAAATAGTTGAGGTCCTGTGTTACATAATTTCTTCAAATATTATAAAGTTGAATTTACTTATCTAGTCATTTAATGGCATGAATTTAAAATAGGTAGGAACCTATATTGAGATCTTATTAATAATCTTAAATTATAAATTAATAATACGCCAAATTTATTGTTGTTGTGCCATCCTTTCCAACACCAATGTTCGCATTCTTTATATTCGTTTATTGTATCACAGGGAAGAGCTTGGCTTTCGTCTCGTCTGGTTTTAGGTTATGATAAGGCCGAAAGAGGAAACGCACTTCACCCGGAATCCTCAACTGTCTGAGGAACTGGCTATCTTACCTCTAAATACCGGAACACATGGCGACAGACTTAGGAAGCCAGGCGGACTTAAATAAAGTCCTACGACCAACCAAACCAAGCACAATATTGTACTCCGCTGGGGATCGAACCCGAGACCTCTGGATATGACACATAGGCGAACCACTAAACCACAGATACGGTTAAATTTAAATTTAAAACTTTCTCTTATTTGGTAGTAGAATGCCCTTTTCCATGTAATTAAATACTTGCTTAGAATTAAATTATGCTCTTCTATTCATAACTATTATATTCTACATTATAAATTTAGTGTTTTTTTACTTTGATAATGGAGGACTTTCCATACGGGTTGTGTATGGAAAGTAGATAGTCCTTTGAAATTATTGAATAAACTGAGACACGTAAGTACAAATTAATTTTTAATCGTCAGCCTAAATATAAGTTTTGATGATCCTAATTTCGAAACTCGGGCTCTCATACAAGCTTTAATTCACTATTTTACTCATTGGGAGTAGAATTTCAAAAAAACCCTTTCTTAGTACATGCTTTCACTTCACAAACTTTTTTTAATCTCTAGGACCAGCGGCATAAACTGTGTGTTGATTTATCAGTTAGCCTGTCGGGGCTTTGAATTTTACATGTCGTTCAGACATTTTAGGCTGTGATGTCGATGATAAAAAGATAAAAATATCTCACGTGATATCCGACGTAGCACAATCCGAGTAGCGACACAACAATGAGAGCAATAAAGAACTGATCCGTATTCTCCTCTTCAGCATCCGGTGTTTGGTTCAGCGAGTCGTGAGGAATTCGCGATGGCGGGTCCTCCACCCACGCTTTGTCAATGCTCTGTTTGAGATCACCAAATAACTTGAATTATTTTACTTTTGAGCATGGCATTTAAGGTGCCATTGATGGCAATGCGTCTTATTACGGTATGAGTTTGTTTTTGAAACCTATATAGTTCTCTAGTCTCTGCTATGGAACCTTTGCATAGCACTAGAAACCTATTAATGAATAAAAACAAATAACTACTGGATGAAGTAGTCCTCCTAATGATATGTAAAAGCACGAAAAGACGAAACTTACAATAAGAAAGCTTCCATTATGAGCTGATCCCAATTGGTTATGTTCTGGCCATGCCTCATCAAAATCAGCTGAGCACTGTGCGCTTCTGACGCCTTGAGCGTTTACAGCGTTCACTTTTTCGGCGTCTGATTTTGTGAAAAGCATGTATTCCTCAAGTGGTTTCATTTCATAGTGATTGATTTCTACGAAGATATCTAAAAATAAATAAGGTTTCGAATCAAATGACATCATAGTTTTGACTTTCAATCCAGACTAGTAGATTAAGTTATTTGAAATATTAATTCGCTAAATAATTGTTATCGCTGTAACAGGATCTTACTAGATAAACATCCATTGTATCCTTTATAGATCTTGAGCCTAGGGTCCGTTGTGTTGAGCCCACCTATCTGCACTTCATTGGATCCGACATCGAACACTTCCCACAGACCCTGAGCTGTAAGTTTCTCTAGTGGCACTTCTATTCGATCGATTAGCAATGTTGCATTCTGCCCTATTCTTGTGTAGTATACTGTGTGACGAGCCCCTGAAACATAAATATTGTTAGTTTTATCTTATTTGATTCCCACCCAGGACGAACATTTGTGTACTACAAGCTTTGCTTAGTTTGCAACGAGATCGCTGTTTGAAATTAATGTCCTGTAATATTTATTTATTTATTCAACTTCGAAGTATTAGTTCTTTATATTTCATGGTTACCATTAAGAAAGTTTCTGTTCTTGAATTCAGCTCCATAAGCTGATTCTTCTCTGTCTTCTTCGAACTTTAAGAATCCATCTTGTGTTATCGCCACCAATAAATAGTAACTGCGTCTAAAAAATATCGAACAACACTAAATATTCTTCTCTTCCACTTCTAATAGTGTGTTGAATTGAATATAATTCAGTTGGTCAACTCACTTGTTTTCAGTTTGCACTAAAAGAAGCACCGTGTTTTTCTGACGAAGATCATTGCTCGAGAACGCTAGTTTGACTTTGACCTGTGATAAGAAAATGGTTGTAAGGAGTAGAGTAGGAATTAAATGTACAAATAAAATTTTTGGTTAGTATCTGGTATGAAAGGTCATTACTGCAGTAATAGGGTCATTCAGCACAAATTTCCTTTGTAGAATGCTCTCTCCGTTGAAATCAGCTCCTTTCTCTTCCATACAGTTTTCTCCGAAATAGCTGGTAAGTTCGCAATCACAGCTGCTCTCCTGATTAGTAAAGTCTTCTGTACAAACCCCACCGTTCTTACATGGTTCGGAATCACATTTCATGTTGCATTCTGGTAAGACTCCTGTTGGATGAAAACAGCACACATAAAATGTGTTATTATAACTGAAAACTCAAATATCACATCGAACGAATGTTTATTTTAAGACCGTGTAAAACGTGAACAGGCAACAACATAACTAGTTAAGTACCTGTTATATCCTGGTCGAAATTCTGCTGAACTTTTTTCGGTAAGTCTACAACTTGGTCAGCTATTTTGAACCCTCTGACACACCCCACATACCCACCTTGGGGCAGATCGTTGGCTCTTGGTGCTAGATGTAACGAATCAGGGTCATACCCCCCAAGATTTATTTGGAAATAATCTGTAGGTGGCGCCGGAGGTCTTTGAGGGCGGATCACCTCTGAAAAAATGACATTTTGTAGTATCTTTCATAGGCTGCATGATGTTTTTTGAACCTTGGCTTTCACCTCACCTGGTCTCAAGATATGATAAGGCCGAAGGTGGAAGCACACTTCACGCGAAATTCTCAACCAAATTTTA
This sequence comes from Venusia cambrica, assembly GCA_951394065.1. Classification (NCBI taxonomy): domain Eukaryota; kingdom Metazoa; phylum Arthropoda; class Insecta; order Lepidoptera; family Geometridae; genus Venusia; species Venusia cambrica. The sequence goes on along the minus strand of OX596040.1, from coordinate 15,905,898 downwards.
GGCAACCGATACAAAATAACAATCATTTTTCATAAATTCATAAATTTCAAACTTGGACAAGATCCAAATTTGAAAAAATATAATCTTTAACAAAACAACAAAAATCTAAAATCTTTTTTGTTTGTGTTCTTTTCTCGTAGTCTTGAGTATCAATAACTATTAGCGACTTACCTAGTTCAGGATTTTCCCAGGGCTTGTTAGTGTAGTTGGTCAGCAGCCTGGCTAGTCTATAAACTGTTATGTTCTTCTCATTGACATGAAGTGTTGTTGAGTTGCTCGTTCTGATGATCGCTATCTGTACACTATCTCCTTTGTTGATGCTAGTAGAAGTAACATTAATTTGCACTATTTCGTCTTCGTCATTGAACAGGTAAAATATTTCGCGACCTTTATGTATGAAAATATGTATGAAGTTATTTAGATTGTCGTTCGCGTATAGAACAAGGGCGTTGTAGTCGTAGGTTCGAAGGTTCATTAGCACATTTTCTGTCATCATCTTCTTTAGTTTGAGTTTTTCTGCGTCAGTTTCGTTATTTACTAGATAGTTTTTCTTGAGATAGGCTTCTCGAGTTTGGAACGTAAGCGCTTTTTCATTGATATCTAAAAGTATATACGTTGTTTAATAACATTTCTTCTACTTATTTAAATTGTCGAAATTTATCACGATATGCTATTTAAAAATGCCGAAAGTTGTTTCAATAACAAAATAATAATTTTTTGTTTTATGATACTTCTGTGTCCCGGCAATACCTAGTATATTTAAGTATACTTACTTTCTTCGCAATGAGTCCCTAAATGTGCCCAAGGATTTTTGCAAATGCACTCATACGAAGACCATAGCTCTTTACAAATCGCTTTGTTCTGGCATGGGTTGGGAACACAGGATGGTTTGCAATCCTTAATGATTTCAGACAAATGCACAGACATATAGCTGTAGATATCTAATACTTCTCCATTCACGACCAGTCCTCTGAAGCAGCCAATAAGGCCTTGGTTTACTGCTGATTTCTTTAAATGCTCCCTGAAAAAAGCTATGATAATATAATCTTATTTCTAGAAATAAAAATTAATCAATATTTTTTGGGCTGATCGACTAAAACCCCAAGCCTACTGCAGCTTTGCCTTGGTCCTGAGTGCCAATGGGGGGTTTTAGGTTATATTGATAATGTCCGTCAATAACATTTCGAATAGGCAGTGATTAACAGTTTAACATCAAAAGTACATTATTCAAATGTATATCACCGGTTGAGAGTATCAGTGAAAATAATTTAGTTCATTAACTTAAGTGATTTCCTCTTTGCTGATGGATCGTTAAAATCATGTACCATCAAAAGTACCTACGCAGTAGCACCTCCAATAAACATTGACCCTTCGAACGGTCCAAATTCCTCCTCCAACAGTAGATTTAGCATCTGGTACTCAGTATTCAGCATGAACCTGACGTGGTAGAAGTTGTAGTCAATCCATATCTTGTGCCATTCTCCCCCGTTGAGCTTCCGTTTCGAGTTGATCACCAGTTTTCGAGTAGTGCCGGTGTTGAGAGTGAAGTTGAATGTCAACTCGTGTTCTATCAAAACAGAAACATAAAAAAAAATAACCAACAGTGTTCAAGCAACCAAAAAAGATGGATGATTCGGTCGTAGTTGACACAGAAGTATGAGTGAAGGTTAATGTTATTCTGAAACTAATATTTACTTCAATACACACACAATTATGTAAATATACAAGCATTTAACTAAAAAAGTATGGCAAAGGCGAGCTTAACCCAAAAAAGAGTTAGAAGACCGCAACTCTTCCAGCAAACCTAGGTAAAGAGAAAATAAAAACATACCTACCTAAACCGGAATAATACGATAAACTTTGTACATTATACAAAACACACAATTATACTGTTAGTATAATAAATACATAATATTAATAAACATACACTAGATAACTATTACAAATACATATATACATATATACCTTAATCGATATGGATGTAGTGATCTTTGTGACTCTGCTCTTCAAGACAGTAAGCGAAGGACTTGCTCAAATATCGAGGTAGAGAGTTCCACAACCTGACTGAGTTCACAGTAAATGAGTAGATCCACCATAGCTTAGCTTCTAGAGTGATGGGGAGTTCAAGGAAGAAAATATTTAGCTGTTCTGCATTGTTCCACACGGGGGATAAAGAGGACAAGAAGGATAAAGAGGATTATTGAAAATATTTTATAGAAGAGAGTGCACGTGTAAATCACGGCGTCTACGAATAGAAAGCATTTTGGGATCTATAGATTGAAACGTGGTTAAACTTACGCAATCCATTTGAAGATGCAATTTATAAGAAATTTATTTCGTGGCGTCTAGGAAACACGGTCGGCATAGTCCAAGAGTGGTAACAAGAGAGTTTGAGCTAAGTGACCTTGGTCTTGGTAGAAACTTTTGGAAACACTTAAGAGAATGGAATGAAAAGTGAACGCGTAAAAATAATACCCAGATTTTTCGCGTTAGTAGAATATGATATGATCGAAGTATTTCATAAATAACAGAGTTGAACGCACTACTAAAGTCCAGCAGCACAAGAATAGTGAGGAGTCGGTTGTCAATGGCTCAACGAATATCATCATATAGGTACTTTGGTACTGTGGCCAAGACATTATTTTGGAACAGAAAGAGCGACAGTTGCCTATGAACATCATATTAAAAAATTCAGGACACAACGGGCAATTTGGAAGTTGGTCTGAATTTTTAAGCAGGTAGTAGAGTGATTTAAATTCTCAGGGAGAGAAATGACAAAGGCTTTTTCCAGGAGGATAGGAATAAACTAGTTTCAAGCGATAATTGTTTAATGCGAGTGATGGCAGAAACAGCTCAAAGGATTATCTGTAACGTGTGGGGCACTAATGCAATCCACACCAACATTTTTCATGCAAATGGTTTTTAGGAACTTCAAAATACCCTCCTCAGTGACTTCTATGATGTTGAAGTTTGGACAGTTTCGTTTGATGACAAAATAAATTGACAATTGTACCACGCTTAATACTTTCGCCTGGACAAACGGGGGAAGAACAAAAGTGAGCGTTGATAGAATTAAGATCAAAAGAAGAAGAAATTTCAATACACGAGGGATCGCAGTTTTAAATAGATTTATGTACTTATATATTGTGTCTCTTTGCATTCCTGCACAACCTTGTGCAACGGTTGCGTAGCTGTCTATGCAAGGAAAAGTTTTCCTCCATTAGGTACTTTTTATAAAGCCTATCGCTTTATCCCGTTTGTTCATAGCATTTTCGAAATGCTGAGTCTTCAAGGGAGCTGAAGGAAACTTACCACTAGTCAAAGCAACCATGAACGAAGGATAGTTGGGTCGTATCGGTGGTTGGAACAGCAGTATGGCGCTGGTGCCGGTCGTTCTGAAACTGAAGGCGATATCACCCTTCCTCCAGCCGGGGACTTCGATGTATGATTGGGAAGTTGTAAAGGTCACTACGTAGCGCTGAGTGTCTGAAAATGGGTATCATCAATCATAATGGTTGTCACCACTATACTCGATGCATTTTCTATTGAGATCAGAACACAAAAATGTAGGTACATAGATTTGTTAGAATTTTTTAATTTGTCATATACTCAAAAAATAAATAGACATTAATCTATCTTTAGCAATCATTTAAACTACGAAAATTATCTTTCTTTGGTGTGGGCTGTATTTATGCAGCCATGGTGAACATTTATTACAGCATCACTCGACTTATGTTACGTATACGAGAGATGACCAAGATATTCGGAGTAGGAAAAGGAAGGTTCTTACCTAAAATATACTAACCAAACTGGCAATATAAAATAAACATAGAGATGTCCGGTTATTGAACCTAGGGTCTTCATATAAAATATCAATTGCACTAAGGCCATAGAGGCTGTTTTTATTACAAAAATAATAAGTAGATATCAGATATTTAATCAGATGCGGAGACGGCGATGTGCAACCGGTCACGTATTGGATAGATGTTAGCTACTTGCAAACCGTGGGCATGTGCCGAACGTAAGTTTTGACTAGTATGAAACTCAAGAAAAAACGTGAGCCTATTTCTTTTCATTATTTTTATTGTACGACTGGTAAGCGCTTGGCCTTCATCTTACCTGGATAAGGCAGAAGTTGGAGGCGCACTTCACCCGGAATTCTCATCATGCTGAGGAACTGACTATCTTACCTATAAATGGCTGAACACAACAATTTTTAGAATTGTTGTTATGGCGACAGAATTAGGTAAGATGGTGGTAGCCAGACGGACTTAAACAAAGTGCTCCCACCAAAAAAATATATATTTATTTTATTTTAATAAATCAGTGGAAAAATAAGAAAAAAACTAACTGGTTTCAACACATTCCAACGGACCAAGCGTGATCCTTCCCTGGGCCTCCTCCGTCAAATACTTCTGCTGCAGGAAAAACATCTCCGTGATGCCAAGGCTAGTGGTGTCCACGAAGGTGCCTTCATCGAACAACCACTTGTCTCCTTCGTTTGAGTCGCAGTTACATGACTGGGCGGGGTTGACGCATGTGGCGTTAATTCCGCAGGTGCAATATCCTCTGCAACGAACGTTCTTTTAGAATTACAACCGATTGAAGTCCCATTCTCTACTTCTAGGCTTGTCTTGCTCAAGGCAAGGATGACGTCTACGATGGAGCATGTTTTCCCAGAAAGCGTTGCCTCTCCCAGCCTATGCCTAGATAATTAGGTATTGATGTAAGGCACTATGATCCCACTGCCAGGGCATCGGCTTACAGATGACTGGCAAGCTGTTTTATGGCAAACTGACGTACGAACATCTGATGGTAAGCGGGTATAGTCGCCTATAGATGTTCGAAGCACCAGAAGCACCACTTGGTGTTGCAGACCCGTGAAATGAGTGATTATTATTATTTAGGCCTCGCAGATCAGTTCGAAGAAGTTAAGCCTTTATCGTAGAAAATAAAGCTAGGCATCGCGACAGACTTTTAGACAATGAATCAGACACAATGATTTAAAATGTTACATTTTTAGGCCACAAATCCGCGTTGGGTATGCGTTGTGAATTAATTAAAGGACATTAATTAATTTCACACACCGTCATCTATTCCCAAACCTAGCTATATTATATAAATAATATATAATAATAATATCTATACTAAATAAATAAATATTACAAGACGTTAATTTCACACAATGCCATCTAGTTCCAAATTAAGCATAGCTTGTAATTTGGGAACTAGATTACGGATAGAATAGGCACTTCAATACTTTTTGTTTTTAATACTACATACGTACTATATTATACAACACCCAAACACAGAACATACATTTATATTCATCGCACAAATGTTTGTTGCTGGGTGGGAATCGAACCCACAGCCTACAGCGCAGAAGGCAGAGTTACTACCAACTGAGCTATGTGGCTTGTCAAATGATGTATCATTTGACAAGCCACATATTATCATTATACCTTTTCACGCTGCCCAAGTAATCCACAGTATCATTAGAAGACGATATAAACCACGTCGCGCTATGAAGCTCCAGTGGCGCATTGATGCAATCGTACTTGATGTACTGACGGCAGTATAGGGAGTGGGAGATCAGCTCTTGGAGCATTTCAGCTGAAAACTCGCGGTATTTTATCTTGAAGCTAAAGTCCTGGCCCGTTGCTGATCGTACATCCTAAAAAATCATGGACGTTTCTTGTTTGATTATAATAAATCCCTATCGCATCTCTATGGGACGCTTTAGGGGAAGACCTACAGATTATAATTTCGGGGTGCAATGGCACCCCTTTTTTTTTTTTTTTTTTTTTTCAGTTAAAATATACACAAAGTTTGTGTTAACTATCCAAACTAAAGGAAAATTTAGGCAAGAAACGTAATTTTTTGCCTTAAAATGTGGATCGGAAATGTCGGTGTGTGTGTCCGCACTTGACCGGTTTATGTTAATTTGACAAGTGAGCCATAATGTAATAAGTACACACTTACAACTTGACTCGGTAGATTATGCTCCACAACAGTCGTAGAAGAGTCTGCTTCTATCTGAAACTCGCACTTGACGTGAGCTGGTGGGAACTTCCCGTTACCATCAATGTCTATCAGGTAGACGTCGTTTCTAGTGTAGCCGAGGAGTGCTAGCTCTTCGCAAGTTTTGCGGAACGTAGCGAAGTGGCAGTTCTCGCCGATGTAGCCTGGAAAGAGAAGATAAATAACTAAATATTACAGGAAGTTAATTTCACATAGCGCCATCTAGCCCCAAACTAAGCATAGCTTGTAATATGGGAACTAGATTACGGATATAAATCTTATCTATATATTTTTAAATGCATACGGCCTATATGATATAACACCAAAACACAGAACAAACATCTATATTCATCACACAAATGTTTGGCTTGGGTGGGAATCGAACCCACAACCTACAGCGCAGAAGGCATAGCTATATATACTACCACCTGAGCTATCAGGCTTCTTAAAAAGATATGTCGACTTAAATCTACTTTACGCTTTCACCGCTGATTTTACTGTAATGAAGGTATTTATAACATTTATTCAATAAAAAGTACAATTAAACTAACTATGTACAAAGGAATCAGTCAGATTACCTAAGGACCGTTACAAACGGCCTATAGGTAACTCAACTGTTCCAGACCAGTACCAGACGGAAGCGTGCCCAAGACACTGGCTGCATTGCCACGCTGAATAGCTATGCTAATTCGCTGGCCTAAATAAGAGCCAGCCCTTGGGTCACGTGTCGCCTCAATCAAAAGCCCCGCAATATTTTTGAAAACCCGGAGGGCACCGGCTCCCCACGGACCCAAGGTCTCCACCCCAAAAGGCTCAAATAGGTAAGCTCTGTCGAGACCACTATATTTGCGCCTTTTGTGATCCTCGGCCGAATCAGCCGCCGCACCAGCCCTAACTGATGTCCCAGGCAGATGAGATGGCGCTAGGGTGTCGACGCAGGTAGCGTCCCACACCAAAGGCCTACCCATTTCCCAAGGGACAAGAGTCATACCGTCGGGCCGCTTACCATCATCACGTAACAGACCATTCGGTTCAAGAGTAAGGTATTTATTATTTTTATATTCAGTTACATTTGGCTAGATTTAAGTGAACAAAACATAAACATAAGAGGTCGTGGCAGACCGCCAGCCAGATGTTGAGTCGGAGATGTGGAGCCGGACAGGGACAATCTTAGTGAAGACAGCTCAAGATTAAAAGGAGTGGCATTTGGTAGACGTTTATAACCACTTGTAGAATATCACTCTGGCTATAACATAAAAAACAACATTTAGGCCCAACTTTTTGCGTTTGGGCCAATAAAATTATGGAGTACAAAATATCCAAAATAATTAAATAGATAAATAGATACATTCAATAGTTTTCTCATATTATACCCTGAGCTTAAAGTTTCAAAAAAAGTTTTAAACTTTATTGGACAAACTCTGCGGCTTGAAGAACACCTGGCATGACTCAAAATGAAACCTAAGAATATAAAGTAACATATTGTGGGGCTATGTGAAGTCTAAAGAGGTAGGACCTTAGAGTAAGACCACTTATACTACTACCGGGAATGAACCCAACTCTTAAAACGTGGCGTTAAATTCTTGCTCCATTGGGAAGTCACTCGCTGACAACATCTCATTCTCTAAAGGTTTTTCAAGCATATGCACAGATCTCGTCATACACGGGTGATGAAGTGGAGTCTATCCTTGATGACATATCCTCAGACATCTCATTCTTCACCTTAAATTTAAACTAAAACTATAGTTATAACACTCTAAGACCATCCGGTCGTTCGAATGTTGGCTGAACAACCAATGACAAAGATAGCTAATTATGACAAAGTATATTTATGTGGATTGCGTCTTTACACCTATTTTGCATGTGAGCGTAACCGCTGTAGAGGGGCATTTATTTTAAGAGTGGTTTATCACACCTACAAGCCTTTTAAAGTGTTTCACTTCTAATACTTAAATCGTTTTACCCACATTAACAAGTCAGACCTGATTTGCATTTTCTTACATTACTGAAAGTAAATATTTCGTAGCAAGAAGTCAAGATTGCTCGTAACACATTTTCATTTTCAAATGGTTTTTCCGGAGGCTCTGTAGCTCCAGGCATATGCATACTAATTTTGATTTTTGAATGAAATGTAAATTAAATAAGCAATTAGTTAGATATCAAAATGCAGATGGGGAAATGTAGCTGATACAAAAGACTTCAACGCGCTTGTCGTAGAACTGTGCTATGAAAATGTAAGTCTTCGCTATCATGATTATCATTACAGCTATTTTTCGGTGGTTTTTTATATTGTACGACGGGGAAGCGCTTGGCCTCCATCTCACCTGGCAACAAGTTAAGATAAGGCCCAAGGTGGAGGCGCACTTCACCCGGAATCCTCAACAAACTGAGGAACTGGCTATCTTACCTCTGAATGCCGGAACACAACAATTTTAGTATTGTTATTATGGCGACAGAATTAGGTAAGATGGTGGTAGCTAGCCAGGCGGACTTAACAAAGTCCTACCAACAACCAAACCAAGCACAATATATTTTACTCCCCATGGGGATCGAACCCGGGACCTCTGGATCTGAAATCGGTGGGTTGAACCACTAGACCACAGAGGCGGTTAAAAACTCACATCTCATCTCACAGTAAGACGGGTAAAAATATTTAGAAAACTGGAAACGAGAACTTACCAGTATTATCACAGTTACAGATGACCCTGTCCTCTCTGATGGAGCAAACGCCGCCATGCTCGCACGTGTTTGGTCTAGTGCAGGGGTCCACGTACCGACAGTCATCGATAGCCACTTCGCCAACTACACGCTCCGTGTTTATTACGTATCTGAAAAATCATACATCAAAAAGAGTAGATACCTACAGAACTACCTATGTGTCGGTAGTTTGATTATTTTGAGCAGGATCATAAACGAGATTAAGGTACCTCGGGTTTTGGTTTGGTATATTGTAGCTCAAAATTTGTCGTGGATTCAAACATGTGAAATTCGCCACTATGTACAGGCCATATTAAACTATGTACAACCACATTTTTTTAATTGAATGTGCCTAAGATAGCTTAGCAGCAGCGAAACTATATTTCCTGAGAATGCCTCGTATAGAGGCAAAGCATGTGTTGTTTTTTTTTTCAAAGAAATTTTGCGGATTAATAAATATTTTTCTGTTTTCAGGTTAATATTGTTACCTACATAAATTAAATGTGTACTATGTTTGTATCGTAGAGGTCGCTTTTGAAGCGATGTGACCTATACCTACTTGTGTAGGGTAAATAATGTGGCACATCCGCTTTGTTTAACGTAGTACGTTATTCTACTCAAATGTCAACATTCAGTTTTTTTTTTGCAATGTGTAATTTAAATTCAATATGGGGGGTAAAGATGAGTAACGTATGATGATGCTGATGATGATAAATAAATTTAAAATAAATACATAAATTTCACAGCGCCACCCAACCCCAAACTTTTCAATGTTTGCAATATGAGAACTTCGTAAAAAATAATGTACTGAAATACTTCAGGACATTACTTTTTTTTTTTAATATATCAAACACTAATACCCAAACATATGATGATAATAATATTGAAAATTTATCGGCAAAAATTATGATGCCAAAGAAATACTAACGATAAAAAGCGCATCAGTTGATTACAAAGTCACGATTATTGGTTTTCTCATGTTATTTTCCTCATGTAAATGGTAAAAACTTTAGATTTTACCGTCTCAGAGCGACTTAAACAGATGAAAATTATATCATATTCCAAATATTAACTAAAAATATTAACTATCTAAGAATCACAGGATTTTAAGTGGCAATGTCATCTAACCTTAGTTGATGAGCTCACAACGTTAAAGATATTTATGATGAAACAGATGGTGCTAATTGAGATAGCACAAAAGCTAACAAAACAATCAGCATAATGGAAACCATAAAGTCATCAAGAACATTTTTTTTTGTACATTCAAATACACGATTAAGCGTATTCTAGTAAATATATACCTAGATGTATAGATTCTACCTTATTATTTCAAATGAATGTTGAATTTATGTTGAATAACTTGTGTACGTAATACGACTTTGTATAAGTTGTTGAGTATGTAATGCAACTAAGTAACGTAATTTTAGTAAAAAATAACTTCCTTTTTTGTCCTCGAAGATTACCTCAGATAAAAATTACTTCAAATGGAGCATTTATGTTATGTTTTTCATTTATTTGTAGGCGGAAAAAGAAAAACATTTTGTCTTACCTACTTACTACTTATTAGGTATATACTTAATTGTCTTGTTTGCATGCTTCCTAGTGTCACAACCTATTATTACAGTACCTTGGTTCAATGAGGAGACCATTGATTTTTATATTTCTCATGCAGCCAATTAGTCCGAGATTAGCTGATCTAAGGCCACTGCCTATCACGATCTTATCTTGCAGCTCAAAACCAAGTCCTGGGAAATACATTTTTTTAATACACAAGCAATAGGTATGTAACTGAACTACTTAAATATTTACACAGCAGTCGCGTTACCTAAGTAACGTTCCAAATGGTCTATAACCCAACTAATTCAGAGACGGAAGTGTGCATAAGATACTGGCTGTATTAAAACAATAATTAAATAGATCGGCTAAGTGTGGAAACGGATACCGAAGGTTCCAACCCACATTTCAATGCAAAACATCACGTTTCTTTTATCCCCTTAAATTGTTATATACAAAATTCATTTAATAGGTATCAAGAGACATGGTCATCAAAAATAATGTTATTATAGAAGACATACGGAATAGGTGAAGTAACAACATTCGTAGCAGGTAGAACCCGTCATTTGCTTACTTTTTAAACGCACTCCATCCGAAATCCTCACCAGTTTGAGGAACTGGCTATCTTACCTCTAAAATGCAGGAACACAATAATTTAAAATTGTTGTGGCGACACACTACAGCTAGCCAGGCGGACTTAAACGACTTAAACAAAGTCCTACAACAAACCAAACTAAGCACAATATTGTACTCCCCTGGGGATTGAACCCGGGACCTATGGATCGGTACTAATTAACTCATTATTATTATTTTTATAGATCTATGCCATCTGTTTAGACATTTGAATTACTTTTATAATTTGGTTGTTTTATTTAGTGAAAATCGTGACAATGTTTGTCACTTTTATTTCTAAGAAGATTAAGCTAATCTTTATGTCGAAATCAAGATCCAAGTAAAACTGAATACGAGTACAACAAGCCTCACCTAGCATCTGAGCATGTTTATTGAGATGGTCAACTGTAAGCTTCAGCCTACCCTTCCTGTAATCTATTTCCACTGTGTGCCAGTCATTGCTTTCATTGAACTTTACAGACTTCAGTACTGTCACGTTTTTTCCCACATCTTGTACTAGCTCAAAACGGATTTCTTCTTTCACCATTCTCACCTAAAATTTCAAAGAGTTTTTTCACCTCGTAGGTTATAATCGAATATAATTTAATATAAATATTATAAACTATCGACGATAGTTAAGGTTGGTCGGTTCTAGATTATTACTATGCCAATATCCTCTTGGATAAGGCACCTGTTTGCACAATAATTCCAAAGTTTCTATTATTTCCCTTCGTTTTATCTTCTATCGCAACTAGTTTGATCATAATGTCTTACCTCCCAATAACCTTGGCCTGATGTTATCTGACTGTACGCTAGAACCGCCATATTCTTGCTAGTTTTAAATTCAAATATCAGATTAACACTCTGACTCTGATTCAACGGCCACCAAATATGGGAAGTCGCAAACGGGTATGTTATAGGTATCACTTCAATATCGATGTCTTCAAACTCAGGGTCCAGTACTCCAATATAATGCACTTTCGGGTTATTCTGTTTGAGTTCGTAGAGTATGGACACGTCGTGATAATACACGTATTTTAAATTCCCAGCAAAGTTGTTGAAGGATTTCAATCCTTTCATTTTGTGAAGGTCCGGTCCACCGCATATGTAAATCTCAGGATCTATGCAAACATACTTTGCGTCTCCTGGCACTTCGTATTTGGCTGTTATGTCATCTAGGTAGACGAGTACAGTTTTCTCGTGTATTATCACAGTGAGGTTATGCCATTTGTTATTATTGACCTTTTCGCCTAAATAATCTTCTACGGGTCCGTCGCCAAGGTCTATCTGTATGGCTACCTTTTCTGAGTGTATGGATAGTGCTATATAATGATGTTTATCGTCGATTTGGCCGCTCGCGTAGAACAAAGCTGAGTCATCGAATCTCGTCTGTAAAACGATAAAATCAGAACTACTAAACATTTCTTGAATATGTTAATGACATGCAAAGCGTTTTTGTCTTTTTATTGCAAAAAACTGCATGCAAGAACTTGTTTAATTCAGTACATCATGCAATATTACATTGGAATGTTGATCACATTATGCACGTCCTTGTGCAGCATTTGATATTGCTAGAATCAAAAAACATGTTTACCTAACTCTTTAATTTACAAAGTGTCAATTCATATCTATACCTAACATACGGTACTTTATTTGACAATAAAATTGATAATGTTTCAATCTTAGTTTGGACGTCAGAAAATGACATCGGTAATTATGCCCACATGCACATTATTTTTATTATATATCTTATTAAGATTGTTTATTTCTTTCTTCTTGCTACGTTTCGATATTCACCATTCGTTAAGTAGGTTTCTAGATTGTAGCCCTATATGTAAACATAGCAAGATTATTGTCACTGAATTAATCAAAATAATAATCATATTTTGTAGCGAAGCGTGTTTAATGACTCCAGTCTTTTTCGTATGAGATACGATATAATAAATATATACCCGAATTTGCTTTTTGATAATTCGCAAATGGTTTGCCTAGAAAATAGCGGTGCCCACGATGGAAACTGGGGATTTACTTGAGCGTCATAGTGAAATATTGGATTCCGAAAATTAGATGGTAATAAGAGAATAAAGAAAATGTACCCTCTCATACGGCCGCCACCGCCATGCAAACCGGATGATTAACATACCTCCGTTACCAGAAACTGATGCGGTTGAGTTTATCCATGTGTCGATTTCTTTCTGCAGACGCTCCCCCTACTCTTTCTCGAGTGGGGACTCAAATATTTTTGAAAATGGGAATTCAAATATTTGAGCGGGTCAAAAATTCAGGACGTACCTAATAGTTCTTATTTTCAACGAACGTCTTGTGGATGTGCTACTGCGCGTACATAACGCGTGAGATATTTTTCAGTATGACTGAGTGTGTTCATGTCAAATTTTCTATTCTATGAAAGGTTTACATTTAGCCGAGATGAGTAATTGCGATTTTATCCATCAGTAACATCCGGTTGCTCTTGATAAAAATACATACAATTACAAATTCAGACGTAACTCTAAATAGCTATATGTAGCAACCGCATAAAACTTCACAATCAGTAAAACAACATGCAAGTGAAGGCACAGATAACAAGACTTACATAACAGCTATCAAAACAATAATTGCATTACGACACTAACCTTAAAATGCAGGCTGACTCTTGTATTCGTCGAGTGCACTCGGTCTTTCCAGTCGTATACACGATACGACACATAGCTTGACCCTCTTAGAGTTAATATAGTTGCAGCTGTAATATTTTTTCATGGTGAGTAGATGGAACCTAGAGGTCCTAAAAGTCCTAGTGGTCTACCCCGGGCAACGGAATCGCTAGATTTTGCTAGTGGTTACGGCTGAGTGATCACAATACTGGTGGTAGGACCTGTAAAGATCCACCTGGTTTGCAACCACTCTACTACCGAAGTCCAGCGCTAAACGGTTTACCGTGTTCCGTCGATGCGCGCAGAACCATCGTCTTCTGTTAAAACTCGCTCCATCGTAGAACTCATCCATTTGGTCAAGAGCCTAGAAGCCTAGAGGCCTAGAGGCCTAGAGGTCAAGCCTAGAGGTCAAGTGCTAACCCACCATTCATACAAAACACATTTGACGGTTGGTGGAGGTGGTCAAGTAGGGGAGAGAGTCAAGTAATTTCACTCAATAATTGTGAATACAAATGCCTAAAATTACTATACATTTTTAGTGCATTTGAAAGTGCAGCCAATAGCTAAATACATTGATTCGATAAGCACTTTTGGACTCTCAATTTCAAAATAAAACTCGTGCGCGCTGTTGACGCAACAATATCATTATTTGCCAAATTACGGGATTATGTAAAGACCTCACTTAACAGGCGATACGATTACTTAATTGAATTGCTCTTATTGAAGTCCGTTTTGTGATAATTACGAGTATGATTTACTTTTATTATGCGCTTACAAGTGAAATATACACGAAAACTATTTGGATTAAAATCTTTGTTTTGTTACCCTTTTTTTTAAATTGCCTTTTATAGAACTTGATTTTGAAACGTAGAAATCAGTGTTTTTTTATTGTGTGACGGGGAAGCGCATGCCCTTAATCTTCATCTCACCTGGTTTTTGGTTATGATAAGGCCGAAGGTGGAAGCGCACTTCACCCGGAATCCTCAACTGTCTGAGGAACTAGGTATCTTACCTCTTAATTCCAGTACACAACAATTTCGAATTGCTGCTATGGCGGCAGTCTACTAAGCCCTAAGATTCAGCTTGGGCAATATTGAGTAGTTTAAACGTAGCGTAGGACAGTTTAATTCGCTGCCTCTGTACGCTCAAATTGAATAACTGAGTTCTAGAGGCGTTGTATAAGTTTTTCATACATTTTCTTTACTGTCCTCGATAGCGAATGGAGTTGGCATAAACCCGTGGTAGTCATACTGGTTGCGTGTAAATGATACTTCCATGGTTAGCTATTACTTATTCCAATTTAAATAAAAAATAAAAAACGGGTCCAAACTGCCTATAATATTATCATCATATGATTTATGAAACCGATACTCACTATAAACATCGCAAAGCTGTTCTTCATACAAAGTCCCGAAACAATCGCAGCTGTATCCACTATATTCATTGATACACCTCGAGCCCTCAAAACAAAGGTTTTCCATCGTCCTGCATTTGTCTATACACCCTTCCTTAACATTCTCGTGTTTAGTCGCTATGAGAGGTACTATCGGTAGAAGATCAGAAGCCGCTTTACCAGAGCTAAGGACCATATCACTGATGCAACCAACGAACGATTCTATTATGTATTTTACTCCATGTAGTTTTTCTTCTGAACTCAATCCTAGAACAGATATTAAAATATAGCCAGCTCTTTGGTTAACATTAAGAAATTGATCTTATAGGCAATATAAAAAAAATAAAGGACATTAATATTACACAGCGCCATCTAGTCCCAAACTAAGCACAGCTTGTAATATGGGAATGGGAACTAGATTACGGATATAATAATTATATACTTTTTTTTTTGTTAATACATTATTATCATACTATACAATACCCTATATGAACTGAAGGTAATCCTTACCTCCAATAAGTATGACTGATGTTAAATTATCAGTGATTCCATAATTCGTATCAAAACTAAGACCCTGGAAAAATACGTGAATGTTGTAAGTAATTATAATTCGTATTTATGAATATTGAATAGAAGAGGACCATAAATCATACCTTGAGGTACACTTCTTCCTTCAAATGGTCTACTTTAGCAATGAGCCTAGCTCCGTGAACGTCTATAGTTACAACTACATTGTGCCATTGATCCCTGTTCAGAGCACGACCTACAGTGACTGAAGTAAGGTGTTTTCCAAATACATGGACCACTGAAAATAATAATTTAAAATATAATTTTCTGTTTGCTTTGTAATTATATTTCTTGGATCTAGCTCCAAATTAATACTAAAAATTATGAAAGGTACCTTTTAGTTCGCCTTTCTCAACAATAACGTAAAGGGCGTAGGGTTGCATTTTAAAGACAGGGTTCTTCACATTATGGTAAACCAGCAAGCCGTGCGGAAGCCTTGTGCGGAACTTAAATGATATCTCTCTGCATAATCTGAAATATTTGTTAAACAATTGTGAATCTGTTTGCAGGCAGATTTATTGCAAAAAACAGACTATACAGATATGTATATATAACAGACTAATTGCAAGTAATAAGTCTGAAAATAATCACTAAAGGTTGAAAGCAATAGAAATGGTATTAGATCATAAAAACTAACCCATTTTAACAAAACAAAGGTTTTATGCCAGCTTACTTCATCAAATAGACTCCAAACACTAGAAACAGATTACTACTTATATGGTAACAACTAATAAAGTTAGTGTAAAGCTTAACTTACCTCAACTGAAACCTCTGTATAATATCCCCATCTAGCTGTATAAACGTGTTGTCCTTAGCGAACATAAAGGTTCGATGGTGACCGGACTCCGCAAACGTGAGAAACCTGTCTCTATCACTGGGCGGTATTGGCGGGATGACTGTAGCATATGTTGTTGATATATTCGGTGTTGAAGTTGTGAAAACGGAGGATGGTGGAGATATTGTTGTTGCGGGTAGGACTGAAAGATACACATTTTACTATAAATTATTTTTGACTGGTTCTGTAAAAGTAACGGATAATAGTGGATATATTGTTGTTGTAAGTACTAATTCTTGAAGTCACATTTTACTTTAAATACTTTATACTGGACACTGTAACAAAAGTAACGAATGTTAAGTTGATAAGTAACATTAACTTCTCGTAAATGTCGTAAAATTACACTATTGGGTAGCAGTACATGAGTACTTAGATGAGAAACACGATAAGCAAATCTCATCTCTTATCCAACTCTTATACCGGTGGATTGGTGTTCATGGTATACCACGATCACCAATCCACCTGCATAAGAGTTAGATCTCCTGGTTCATTCCTAAGCAACCTATTACGACATTTATTAAGGCACATTTTAAGCAGAATCCTTAGGAGGTCGTATATTGTAATAAAATTACATTAACGCATCTCCAAATCACCGAATAAGGATGTCCATAAGGCATAAACGTTGTTAAAACCCAGCGTAGGCCGGTAAAAGGAACTAACCTACGTAATTGATACGGAAATATGGATAAAGGTGACAAAGATTGTACTACACAACCAGAGGTAGGTATGGTACCTATGAGTCAAAATCATTACGAGTAGCCTGGTATAGTGTATTGAGTATTGACTGAGACAGCAAAAGTTCTACTATAGCAAGGTTTTATTATAATCTCTACTTTGCAGGCGGGTAAGAGACCACAGATTTGAGTCTGTATGACACGAAATGACTGAAATTGTCAACTTTGTCAGATAATAACTAGGTCTAGGAAGTGACTAAAATGCCATTCGTACCTACCTGCTGTAGCCATGACTTCAGTAGCCTTACATGTATATAATTATTTTGTGACATTAAATCTTACCTTTTTCTTCCGATGCCATATCAACAGGTAAACTGCTGAGAACATTAGCTGTTCCGTATAAAATTAAAAATAAGATCAGATTCTTCCTTCTTCTTTGGCATGATTCTCCCATTTTGCTCTATTTGGTTCATTTATCTGAAAATATTTATACATTTTAGTTTTTGTATGTTATAGTTTCTGCTGCTATTATTCAGTAATTCCAAAAACCGCAAAGGATCATACGTAGTAGACCAGAAAATGGGTATCAGTACTTTGTAATACAACAATGCATTCTCTAAAATGTAATGCATTAGTATCACTGTGGTCTAGTGGTTCAACCCACCGATTTCAGATCCAGAGGTCCCGGGTTCGATCCCCATGGAGAGTACAATATATTGTGCTTGGTTTGGTTGGTGGTAAGATTTTGTTTCTGTTGCCATAATAACAATTCTTAAAAAAACTGTTGTGTTCCGGCATTCAGAGGTAAGATAGCTAGTTCCTCAGTTTGTTGAAGATTGCGGGTGAAGTGCGCCTCCACCTTCGGCCTTGTCTCAACTTGTTACCAGGTGAGATGAAGGCCAAGCGCTTCCCCATCATACAATAAAGTGGTGGAGGTTAGAGCTAAGCCCGCCAGTCTAGGAGGAAGCAGGATGATGATAATGTTACGGAACACAGCAAAGCACAAACGAAAACACGAGAATTTGACATAATTTTGTATGTATGAACCATGTGAGATGGAAGCCAAGCGCTTCCCCGTCGTAAAATAAGAAAAATGTATCGATAATTATTGTAACTTACATGAAAGGTAAAAACAGGTAACAGTATTATTCAGATATCAATTAACTAGTCAAAATATTCTCACACATGATTCTTCTATTGTTTCTTAACACCAGAAAATTGTTCAAACATTCTTTCCGGCTTAAGAAAATCCGTTCAATATCTAACCTTATCACTTTAAAATACAGTTGAATATTAAAATCCCAGTTGACACACAGGGCATCGAGCGGATATTATAGTCAGCACCATACTGTGGGCCGGTATCCTATATGTGGACCAGCGCAAATTGAGCCGTTTTGGCCCTGACTTTAGACCAACGAGTGGATGATGTATTTAAATTGGAAGGGTCAAGACACGGTGGACGAGGTTGCGAGCTAAATTGGCTCAAGTAACCGCATTTGTCTCGAGATGTGGCTTTGGTTTGACAGGGCTTTACATGAATAAGCAATAGGAAATTGGCAAATAAATATTGATCAATGCATTAACCACTTTAGAATTTAATCAATATCGATAAAACATGTTAATAATGGTACCTTTATAATTTAATGTTAGCATGTTTCTCATGTTCATAAGCCACCAGGTACTGAACATACTGTTTATGAAAAAAAAATATTTAAGTACTCACATAATCTACGGTAATCACAGTCACAGAACCATTAAAGTAACATTTAAAAAACACAAAAAATATTCGACAAATCACTGAAAATTTACAAAGTGCGTTCCATTTTCAAAAGCACTGTATTCACAGTATATATTTTTTCTAAATCGAATGAGGATTTAATCGCGGTATTTTTTCGAGACCAAAGAGGTAGAATGGCACGCCCCTTCCAGCCAGTAGCATTGTACTGACGCCAAGTTACATTGTATAATGGGTCTGACAATTTATCTCGATGGGTCAGATCTGTTCCCAGGCGCAGATTTTAGAATATTCGTTATTACACTGCACAAGCGATTTTGTAGTGAAGGTTATCATTATGGTCGTGAAAGAGATGAGCAGTTCTATGATTCCGTACCCAAAGGGTACCATAGGGGCATATATAGAAGGACTAAGTAGGTAATTAAATTTTTATGATTATGGAGGAGTAGATTTGTAACTATGATTATTATTAAAGCCTTTATTCAGATACTTAAAACTATTACACGTAATTAAACTTAATTAGTTGCAGTTTACGTGAGTGATATCGGCAGCTGCC
Source organism: Venusia cambrica (assembly GCA_951394065.1). NCBI lineage: Eukaryota > Metazoa > Arthropoda > Insecta > Lepidoptera > Geometridae > Venusia > Venusia cambrica. The sequence goes on along the minus strand of OX596040.1, from coordinate 15,886,603 downwards.
GCTCTATCTGTGTACCTTATTTCGGTAACTTCTCCAACTTCCTCCACTCCTCTCTGTCTTGTGCTATTCGGCTCCAAGTTTTCCCTGCAATTTCTGTGATCTCGACTTACTCGTAATACTCGCTACATTGCATCTACTCTTCTCTATACTAAGTAAGTAAGTATGTAACTTGTAAACGTTAAATTGTAGCACTAATTTACCTACTGAGGGACTCTGACACGAACTCGTAATTTAATTGAAGCCGAGTCAAGTTCATTAGATATCTTATAATTGAGATGGAATTCTGCGTGACAGGGATTTTAAGTGGATCGCTTGATTGTGAGATTGTTCAGGTAACTTTTGCGAGTCTACGCAAGGAATAGCTTTAAAAAGAGTTCCGTTCAGAAGGGTTTTTTTGTACTACAGGGACGTACTTTGCTTTCAGCTCACCAGATATTAAAGTTATGATAAGGCGAAATCCTCAACAAAACCAGGAACTGGCGAAATGGAGGAGTGGAGGAACTGGTTGAGGGTTCAAATCTGGTCCGTCTGTTTCGTTATTCCAGAAATTGTGTGAGCGCAAGTTGACATTATGTTTGAAAGTGAAGGTGGGTGAGCTTGCAACAAGTACGTATTGAATGCAAAAAATGTAAACCGTGGGCAAGCAAGGGAAAAAAAGCAGTGAGTCTATTTTATTCATAATTTCTACACATAGTGCGCTATGAATATGATTCGTGATAATAACCAGGCTACTAATATAGGTACACAGGGAAAATTTAACAACAACAATATTTCTGTTTGAGTAAAGCCTTTACTTAGTTCGGATGTATGATCGTAGCCACTGATAACTGATGAAAGGTCTTGGATGTTGTTGATGATGATAATGGTCTAAAAATATTTATTTCAGCTCAAATTCTTACGTGTCCCAGCTTACAGCTACAAACATCATGTACCTACTATAAGAGGTTTATAAATGATAAGAATTTTACATAGGTACACCTTTTTTGATACGACCAAGGTGGCAAACAAGTATAGACGGCAACACCAAAAGTATCACTCTCGCATTACCTACCCTTTTAAAGAAGCTCTGGGGACCTGACTAACCGCAAGAACCAGCATTATATATATTTGGATGCGATATTCTGTAAGACGGATGTATGTATTTTCCCAGCTGGGCTGCTAAAAGAGTGAGTAGGAAATCCTACTACGCTTAACCTGCCGATTAAGTGAGTTTTGTCGACCTTCTCACCGTAGAAACTAAGCACTATATGGATAGTTATAGTACAATTTCGCTGCAATACTATATAAGGCGGAGTCACTTTCCCAGCTCAGATAAAATTAAATTAAATATAACATAAATTTCACACAGCGCCCTCTAGCCCCAAACTAAGCATAGCTTGTAATATGGGATCACAACACCCAAACACAGAACAAACATCTATTAATCACACAAATGTTTGTCCTGGGTGGGAATCGAACCCAAAACCTACAGAGCAGAAGGCAGAGATACTTCCAACTGAGGCTTGTTGAGTAGGAAGTCCTACTACGCTAAAACGAATGTGCTACATTTTGAAAGCTATGACACGCCTATCTCCGATGCACAGAACACTGATATCCTCCGATGATATTCCATCTATATTTGCCAAGTTGCCAAGTTGTGCGCCTCTTCGCCGCCTACCCGCTGTTTATCGCGACCGGCTGTACCAAGATTGGTACCCTCAGCTTCGACTCGACACTACATAGTTTTTGACTTCAAAGGCTACACCTTACAATAGAGATTCGAGTTAATAGGTATTTTGTGGTAAGGCTCGCTCGTTTTCCATAATTCAAATCATTTGGATACGGATTGGTTCAGTACTTTTTGAGTCTATTCAATACAAATAACAAATACAAATATTTTCTTTTTCATTTTTGGACATACGGGAATTTCCACGAACCTTATTATTGATGTAAAACACCAACTGTTCGTATTTTCTTTTTATAATATTAGTGTAGATTTTTCGTTTCATTTTTCTTTTTACGAAACTGTCAACCACTCAAAAATTACTGACATGCTCGCTCATGCATAGTGCATAGACCTATGCTTTTACCTACTGAAAATGGTACAAATAAGTTCATTCAGCAAAACAAATAGATGTCATAGCTATACAGAGACGGGTAGTTTGTACACAAAACCGTATAACTATCAAAGATTTTCCCGTTATTTCATTTCTTGCAATTCACCACGCTTTCAATTCCAATAATCCATATTTGCACAATAAAACGCGTGACAAACTCACTGTCACTCTACAACTATTTGTTGTCAAGTATTTGGCGCACGAATTTCATGCGCCTGCGCAACGATTCGCAATTTGACAATAAAATTGTGGTTTGTGGTTTTTGCGGCCACAAGAGATTGTTTAGCATCCAACTATAAGTGCCTTACCTACTCATTCCATTTAGATCTGCCCGACCCTGAAAAGTGAGACTACATACACTTAAAATGTGTTTAATTTCGCCACTCCATGTCCCATCTACAGTGTACTTCATTAAGTACACTGTAGATGTATTTATAGATAAAACAAGCTGCAAAACAAGAGGATTTTGCCATAATCACCACGCTTGGCAGGTGGATGGCAGATCAGCATCGGTGTTAGATAATCCATAGAAGTAAGCTCCCTTTCTCGTGGAACATAAATCATTTAATTGATCACAGTTGCTTTCAATTGATTTATTTTCATTTTTATTTTCTGTGTAGATAGAAACGAGTGAAGATTCAGTATAATGTATCATGGTATATTAATGTCTTCAAATGATGTAGCATCTGACCAAACTGACAATGAGTATTATGTATTTAGTAATACGTTTTTCTATATATTTGATAATCAGAAAATGCCTTGGCATCATACTCACTATTTGTGAAATATTTTCAAGTTTCAAACAATAAATTAGTGTTCAAATAAATAAAGTGACATAGAGAGTGATTCCTACCCCTCTCTATGTCACTTTACTTCTCTATGGAACAGGTTTTAGTCACGATACGGCCGAGCATTAGGTGTCTTTATAAATAGCATCATCAGACGTGGTGGGCAGTGGGAGCTACTTGTAGATGCTCCGGTGGGCGAGTGGGGAATGGTCGCCGCTGCCATTTCGAGAGGTCTGCAGAGAGGTCACTCGCATTCCATCTACAATCTGCAAAAACAACTGCTATATTTAGTTCACCACCATCAGACGTGGTGGGCAGTGGGGAATGGTCGCCGCTGCCATTTCGAGAGGTCTGCAGAGAGGTCACTCGCATTCCATCTACAATCTGCAAAAACAACTGCTATATTTAGTTCACCACCATCAGACGTGGTGGGCAGTGGGGAATGGTCGCCGCTGCCATTTCGAGAGGTCTGCAGAGAGGTCACTCGCATTCCATCTACAATCTGCAAAAACAACTGCTATATTTAGTTCACCACCATCAGACGTGGTGGGCAGTGGGGAATGGTCGCCGCTGCCATTTCGAGAGGTCTGCAGAGAGGTCACTCGCATTCCATCTACAATCTGCAAAAACAACTGCTATATTTAGTTCACCACCATCAGACGTGGTGGGCAGTGGGGAATGGTCGCCGCTGCCATTTCGAGAGGTCTGCAGAGAGGTCACTCGCATTCCATCTACAATCTGCAAAAACAACTGCTATATTTAGTTCACCACCATCAGACGTGGTGGGCAGTGGGGAATGGTCGCCGCTGCCATTTCGAGAGGTCTGCAGAGAGGTCACTCGCATTCCATCTACAATCTGCAAAAACAACTGCTATATTTAGTTCACCACCATCAGACGTGGTGGGCAGTGGGGAATGGTCGCCGCTGCCATTTCGAGAGGTCTGCAGAGAGGTCACTCGCATTCCATCTACAATCTGCAAAAACAACTGCTATATTTAGTTCACCACCATCAGACGTGGTGGGCAGTGGGGAATGGTCGCCGCTGCCATTTCGAGAGGTCTGCAGAGAGGTCACTCGCATTCCATCTACAATCTGCAAAAACAACTGCTATATTTAGTTCACCACCATCAGACGTGGTGGGCAGTGGGGAATGGTCGCCGCTGCCATTTCGAGAGGTCTGCAGAGAGGTCACTCGCATTCCATCTACAATCTGCAAAAACAACTGCTATATTTAGTTCACCACCATCAGACGTGGTGGGCAGTGGGGAATGGTCGCCGCTGCCATTTCGAGAGGTCTGCAGAGAGGTCACTCGCATTCCATCTACAATCTGCAAAAACAACTGCTATATTTAGTTCACCACCATCAGACGTGGTGGGCAGTGGGGAATGGTCGCCGCTGCCATTTCGAGAGGTCTGCAGAGAGGTCACTCGCATTCCATCTACAATCTGCAAAAACAACTGCTATATTTAGTTCACCACCATCAGACGTGGTGGGCAGTGGCGAATGGTCCCCGCTGCCATTTCGAGAGGTCTGCAGAGAGGTCACTCGCATTCCATCTACAATCTGCAAAAACAACTGCTATATTTAGTTCACCACCATCAGACGTGGTGGGCAGTGGCGAATGGTCCCCGCTGCCATTTCGAGAGGTCTGCAGAGAGGTCACTCGCATTCCATCTACAATCTGCAAAAACAACTGCTATATTTAGTTCACCACCATCAGACGTGGTGGGCAGTGGCGAATGGTCCCCGCTGCCATTTCGAGAGGTCTGCAGAGAGGTCACTCGCATTCCATCTACAATCTGCAAAAACAACTGCTATATTTAGTTCACCACCATCAGACGTGGTGGGCAGTGGCGAATGGTCCCCGCTGCCATTTCGAGAGGTCTGCAGAGAGGTCACTCGCATTCCATCTACAATCTGCAAAAACAACTGCTATATTTAGTTCACCACCATCAGACGTGGTGGGCAGTGGCGAATGGTCCCCGCTGCCATTTCGAGAGGTCTGCAGAGAGGTCACTCGCATTCCATCTACAATCTGCAAAAACAACTGCTATATTTAGTTCACCACCATCAGACGTGGTGGGCAGTGGCGAATGGTCCCCGCTGCCATTTCGAGAGGTCTGCAGAGAGGTCACTCGCATTCCATCTACAATCTGCAAAAACAACTGCTATATTTAGTTCACCACCATCAGACGTGGTGGGCAGTGGCGAATGGTCCCCGCTGCCATTTCGAGAGGTCTGCAGAGAGGTCACTCGCATTCCATCTACAATCTGCAAAAACAACTGCTATATTTAGTTCACCACCATCAGACGTGGTGGGCAGTGGCGAATGGTCCCCGCTGCCATTTCGAGAGGTCTGCAGAGAGGTCACTCGCATTCCATCTACAATCTGCAAAAACAACTGCTATATTTAGTTCACCACCATCAGACGTGGTGGGCAGTGGCGAATGGTCCCCGCTGCCATTTCGAGAGGTCTGCAGAGAGGTCACTCGCATTCCATCTACAATCTGCAAAAACAACTGCTATATTTAGTTCACCACCATCAGACGTGGTGGGCAGTGGCGAATGGTCCCCGCTGCCATTTCGAGAGGTCTGCAGAGAGGTCACTCGCATTCCATCTACAATCTGCAAAAACAACTGCTATATTTAGTTCACCACTTACCTGCCTACAAGGTGGCCCACTAGCCCTACAGTATTCATAGTATTCACATACAAATATTGGATACTTTACTTGTAAAATGATCATTGATTTTCTTTAACGTTCTTTAGGTAACCCGATTGGCTCCCTTGTAAATAGTTTAAGTAAGTTTATTGTTTTTGTATTAATTTTCTTTAAATATTTGATTGGCAGTTGATCAGCCCAGTGGAGTTTTCTTTCTAAACAAACCTCATAGCTCAGTTGGTATTGGTAGTAACTCTGCGTTCTGCGCTGTAGGTTTTGGGTTCGATTTCCACTCAGGACGATAATTTGTGTGATGAATACAGATATTTGGAAATGAGCAAAATTATCAAAATTAAGTTTGAAGTTTGCTTACTCTTATTTTTACAAAACTGAAACGAAGTATTGACACGAATTAGTTCACACGTTTAGTTATTAAAATGGTTCAGATCCAAAATATGTAAGATTGGGAAGCAGGAAAATGGCTTGATTAAAAAAAAATTGTTTATACGAAAATTATTCGTGGCCTTGGTTGTCGATTTAGAGGTATTTGCAAAGATCCTAGGCTCGATTGAATAGGTACTGCAGCTTGTTGGATGTTAAGATCATGCTGCTTGTTATTTATCAGGTAAATCTTTAAGTTAAATATATGTATAACTGATAAAAATTAAAGGCAAATCTTTGAATTCCATTATTTCAGTACCTGTACAATCGTCTCCAGGATTTTTGCAAGCCCCTCCAAATCAACAACCAACATCCTACTTATATCACTGGTCGAATAAGCCGATATTAATAAATTACAGTTTCGGTAACGAAATGAACCACAAAAACCTTTAAAACTAATTTGAAACTGCAGCTCCCCAGAAAATTTTCAACAAGGAAGCCTTCAGCTCAAAATAAATTAAATGTTTTCAACAAGCATATTTCCTCGTTAACAAAGCCATCTTCAACCAGTCATAAATAATCGATTATCCGTGAAAACTTAAAGCATAAAAACCGTTTTTCGTTTTGGTTCCTGCCTAAAAAATCTTTTTGTGGCGTAATTTACCTCGAACAGGTATAAATAGACTTATCACCAATAGATTATTGGTTAACGTAAGTAGGTACCATTTTAAAAGATTTAAGCCAGGTTCTTACACAATTGCAAGAACTAACAAAACAAATACAATGCCTTGGTTTTTATTACCGTCTCTGTGGTCTAGTGGTTTGCCTACCGGTGTTAGATGCAGAGGCCCCGGGTTTGATCCTCAGGGGAGTACAATATTGTGCTGGCTGGTAGAAAGTTTTTGTTTAAGTCCGCCTGGATAGCTACCACCATCTTACCTAAGTTTGTCGCCATAAAACAATCCTAAATTGACTAGAGGTAAGATAGCCAGTACCTAAAATTGTTTAGGATTTTAGGTAAAGTGCGCTTACATAATCAATTATCATAACTTAAAGCTAGGTGAGATAAAGATTCTCCATCTTACAATAAAAAAAGTAGCAATAGCAATAAAACACAAAATCCGTTTGTCTGATAGAGCAGCGAAGGCAATGGAGCATTACTCACCAAATTGTTAGTTTCCACAGCACATTAGCGTGATATTATCGTCCCTTTAGTTGCTTCTGCAACTGAAAAAAATTGAGGTAAATGCCGGAACACAACAATTTAGAATTGTTCAATCTTATATTTTTCAGTTGATATTTACTGTTGGAAATAGTTTAAAGTTGTTGTATTTTACAGTTAAAATCAATAGGCATACACACTCTATGAAAATTTCAACTGTCTAACTATTACGGTTAATGAGTTACAACCCACTGACAAACAGACGAACGAACAGCAGAATAGGCTTAGAATAGGATCCCGTTGGCACCTTTTGGGAATGGAACCCTAAAGAGTACTTGACGTTTACTTCTAAAATTCCAGGCCTATAACATGTGGCCTTTCCTATTCTCCCGTGGAAGTCGTAAGTGGCGACTTAACTTTACCATTTCGCTAGAGGTTAAAATAAAAAAAAACATAAGATAGATAGACAGATAAACTCTTTATTGTACACCATAAACTAAAGTGAACAAACAAGCAAGATAGATAGATAGATAGATAGATTTATTCACTTAAAATTTTAACATATAATTGTCAGTAGTGTTTTTAAACCTAATAAGGTTTGACTAAACACTAGGTTCTCATTGTCAGTTAATAACATTATGTAACTTACGAGCGAGTATACAACAAATTTATTAATAATATGAAATATATATATGGGTAGAGACATCAATTGAGCGACCGCGCAACAAACAAACAAATACTTACTGCACAGATAGCCGTTAGTGCGCGTGCACTCACAAAACTAACACTCGCAAAACTGATTAAATACAGGATGCACCCATTTACATCGGCTATTGTGAATTTATAATGTAGGTTATCTAAAAAAGGAAATGTTTTTTCAATAAATATTTAAGATTATTTTGGGTTATTTTATTTTTAATTTCTATTGATATTTATTGAGGAGTCGAGGAACTAAGTATTGAGATGTCCTTTATCCATATTCGTTTTGATACATAGATGTTTGTAATTTCTTATTTGTTATATTTCTAGTGACAATTCGCTGTCGTATAGGTACTTGAATGTCTGTACGAAAGTATTGCTCGAGCAGTAAATTAAATTTTACTTTTTTATGAATCGGAATAATCCCACAATGCTTAAAGAGTCCCATGGGATCTTCCGAGTATTTATTAATTATTTTTGGTGGAACCACCATTTTAATAAGTCCGTACTGAATATTAAACATCTGGTCTAGATATGATTTATACGTACGTCCATAGCTACTTAGACCATATGATACTACACTTTCTACCAGGGTTTTATACATTTGCATTCTGAAACCCCATTCTATCCTAGCGCAAATATAAATAAACGTTCAGGACACAAAATCTGTCCAACGATGCGACACCGACTTGCCCTAGCTGCTCGACATAACCAAGTCCTGGGCCCACGACTGTACAATAAGGTCAACAGAATTTTGATTATTTATCACTTACCCTATAATAAATGCAAGATGGTTCTCATAAACTGGCTTTCATCGTTGAATTACGATGAAACTGAAGAACTTTTTACAGTTTTGTCATGAAAACTTAGTTTGTGCCTACCTACTCTAACAATACTTCACCAAACACTTAAATGCACCCATCTACATATAATCTCGATAATTACTATACACCAACATATAATTTACATAAATCTACTTACCACTACTCACCACACACATACATCTTCACTCACTCACTCACCCACACAACACACATTATCAAATGGGCCTTATTATTTATTATGTATTATTTTTTTATTATTATTAATATTAATATCAATAATTATATAGCTATTAGTCATTTTACATTTTAAATAATTAATTCATAAATTTGTGATTAAGTATTATGTACATTTAATATTTAATTTTCATTCAACTTTATAATTAATCTTACTCAATAATTGATATTTGTAAACTTTTGAGCACAATGTACCAATTTTTATTTGTATATTATTATTATGGGAAGCACTCTTTGCCAAAGAACAAGCTTTCTTAGCTTATTTTGGTGACGAGGACTCAACATTTTCATGTATTTTGTACAATAGTAATAAATTATTTTTTTTTTTTTTTTTTTTTTTTTTTTTTTTTTTTTTTTTTTTTTTTTTTTTTTTTTTTTTTTTTTTTTTTTTTTTTTTTTTTTTAATACATTGTCAAGAGTATGTCATAAGGTACTTTACATTTTATTACATAAAACTTTGCCAAAATTGCTCTAAGTTTATTACATACATTGTCAATATGCTAACTAGGTACAATGGGCGACCGCGAGCTAGCGAGGCTAGCGAGTTGCATAGAATCTAGGCAGTACCACCAACCTAACCTTATTACTTGATGACAGAGATGGTGTACTCAGCGTGTACTCGACAAAAAGTTAATTGGTATCTTTCAGAATTGAATCCTAGCCAGGTGCGATGAAATGATAACTTGCAGTATTATACCTTTGATACCTCGTATAGTGACGAACAATGGACACAAGCAGAACCATCGTCTGCGGATGCGATGACGGCCCGCCAGTGTCTGTGGTCATCCGCTGATCGGCCATGATGTCGCACATACTCGTATCTGGCCGTGCCTATAACTCTGCTGTTTCTATTGAAGGCGCTTTCATGGGTCAATTGGTCCCTTATGGACCCCAAGATAACATTTTTGATTAAACGTACTACTTGAAATCAGGTGAATACTTAGCTTCTTTTTGCCACTATCACGTTTATCAATAAAAAAAATATTCTCGTTTACGTTTTAAAAAATAGTTTAAATGGTTTTTTTGCGTGTTTTAAAATATTAATATCCTACTATGATCTTTATCTTTTACACTTGACTTGCTCTCTATTTTTTTCTCTATTTTTTTCAAAAAAATCTATGTACTTATGTACGGTAAGAGTTTTAGAGTTTCAAAAGCAGATATATGGGTAGATATTCAATGTAATACATCGATATTGTGAGGGTTAGATAAATATCTCATCACTTGTATCCAACAGCATCGTTAAAACACTAACGATGTTGCTTTGGGGCCTAATTCCGCTTATTTTCTGAATAGAATGACGTAGCCATTTTCACGGTAGGGTTTAGGTAAGTACTTATTTTGCCGTAAATGGGCTTAAAATAATGTTTTAATGGATAACTCCAATTACAGAGCAGCTTTTTGTGGTGGCACAATTTGGTTGTCTTACGGGTAACAGATCATTTGCTGATAGGTATTTTTAATTTTTGTTTGGACGTATCATTGACTTCCATCTAGTAGGTTGACCCTCAACAGATTCACGTTCTAAGTAGTGAACAGAGTTGAAGCCTCGATTGGGAAAATGTCATGGGTCTGTTTTTTTTTTATTTGCCATTTTAACCATTTTATTGAGCATTTAATAAATTGCGGTGGCTTAAGAATTAACTTAAGAACTCCTCCCGCTGATTTTGCAATAGCAGACTCAGGGATCGAACTCAAAAAAGGCAGCTTACTTATGTTAGCTGCCTTTTTATCACATATACTGCGACCACCAATCCGCCTGCTAGGTGGCATGGCGTGGTGATTATTCTAAGATCGTAGGCATCCACTGGGAACATCACGATACCCATCAGTGGCAAGCAAATCTTTTTTCTATATTTAGTTTTGATAGTATCGTATCCACATTTCGTCATGAGCCTGTAATATTAAGTTTTGCAACTGCATGTAACTTTACATACACTTTACACATATTGTTACAAAAGCCTCATTACCTATGTACCTACATTGTAATAACATTATGATTATGACATACTACTTAGGTTGTAATGAATTAGTTACAGTTATTCATACAAACATTATTATGAGAGTGACTCCAGTAGCTCAAGATGGGTACAGACAGACCTACATTAGCTGTGTAAGGGTATAATTTTGCATGCTATTCGATACGTAACATCCGTTTGCTTAGTAAGTTGTTGGGTAAGTAGGGACTGACTCAGTATTGAGTTGAAGAGGGGTAATATTAATTAAAAAGTATTATCTGCATAAATTATTGTATATGCGTTTGATCTCCACATTGGTACCAATGGTACCACATTGGTACCATTGCCAAAATTGTTCATGCTTGCTAATTAAGTAAGTGCTCTATTTTTTTTTAAACATTTATTCAATAAAAAGTACAATTAAATTAACTATGTACAAAGGAATCAGTCAGATTACCTAAGGACCGTTACTATTTTTTTTTTTCTATTTTATTGAATTTAATTTATTTCAATGAACCAAATAGCGTCTCTTAGAAACTGAAGTAAAACTAGTAACAACGTACACACATGCTCGGGCTATTTTTCCGGAAAGGCAGAGTTGACAGATTTAATAATCAGACGAGTGATGATAATATTTTATAATTCACTCACCTAACGTTATTTGTGCACTTGTTCTACGATTCATTTTCTGTTACATGTTCCAAATTGGCTCAAGAAGATTTAGGGAAGACCCACCAAATACAGTTCTTTATATATTTTAGTATTTTAGTAATTTTATTAGGTAAACTTTGAACATTTTCGGAATGTAAAACAGAAGTAAACCCCCGTTTCTTGTATTCCTGATTACGTAGCGCTAGTATTTCATACAGAAAGTTATTTGCTGTAATGACAAGTTGGGTAATGTACTTACTTGTTTACGTAAACACGATAAGAAAAAGTAAGTAAATGTACTATTCACAAGCATTATTCAGGTGAACATTCAATTCAATTCAATGAATAAAAAAAAAAAATTACAAGTGAACAAGTTATTGAAGTTTAATAACAAAATGTCAGAACATAAGACATCGACGCGCTATACACAAGGTGCTAATTTTAGAACGATTTCAATAATTCGCACAGTAGGTTTTTGGTGAAGGGGCTCATCTATAAAAATATAAGAACTTTGTTATTATTACTAAAATGAATGCTTTTCCTACTGGTTATATAAAAATCTTTGTAAACCCTAAAAGAAAACACTTCAGACCTACATTTAAAAATATTACGCGAGTGTGAAAATAGTGGCATATTTTGTTAAGCGATGCTAGTAAGAGACATCATTATATAATTGCTGCTTTGACAAACAAATAACAACTCGTTACTTATTAATGAGTAACTGAATAAAAACTGCTTCTCCGTTGCGTTTTGGTGGAGTTTTAGGTAAATCAGATTCGGGCGGATTGTGCGACATCCTTTGTTATAATTATCTTACCTACCAGTAGTTCTAAAACGGCCATCAGATGGCGTAAAGCGCTAACTATCACCTGAAATAATTCTAGTAGAACCCCGCTTTTCTTTTTATGAACTATTCATTGAGTTATTTTAAAGTTTTTAGTGGTGAAGTCGGTACTATTTTTTTTAATAACTTATTTTTAAACTTATTTTTTGCTTTTTTGTTGTAAAACCTACGACACCCTATTTAAGAGTCGTGTAAGTGTGCAATTAGTGTAAGTGTGTAATACGGGATTCTGGAAAATATCTATGCAATGATGGGAACGAAGAGAAATAAAGATAACCTAAACAAATGTTAAGAATCGGTTCCTACTAAGGTGAAGTGTAGGGGTGCACTATGTCAGGATAATGACAACGATTTTTCGTTCCCATTATCCTGTATTTTGATTTAAAAGCCAAACTACTAAGCATATTTAGATAAATATGGGACCAATCTGGAATCATATCCTTACAACATTTTTTTTTTCAGTTATGAGGTAACAAACATAAAAAAACAAACGAATTGAGAACCTCCTTCTTTTTTTGAAGTCGGTTAAGAAGTTATATCTAATACGTTAGTTTGACATTCTACACGAAACTCTACCTGGAAGTAATTTTAAAAGTTAGGTATTCATGATGTAAATACAAAACGGTGATAAATAAATCAACAATCTCTACATTTCGTGCGATATTCGTGACATTGGTATCGATTTCGTCACATTTCACCATTCTCGATAAACTGGTAATCGAAGCTCGAGCACGTTTATATGAGGACATGTCACGGAGCGTCACAGCACGTGAGGTCATGCGACATCACTATGTATATAGTACCAGTAGCTATTTATATACTATATATCTATATACTATATATCTATATAGTATAGTAAAGGCTATCGGAGAGAACCATGGAAAGATTCCAGATGTTCCATTGAGCTGAACACATCGATTTGCCTACCTTTATCGGTAATTTTGGTAAGGAATGGAGCTCCTTCTTCCGTCTGTTTTTCCGCATCTTTTTTTAAATATTTTTTATCTTACGACGGGTAGGTGCTTGACCTTCATCGCACCTGATTTTCAAGTTATGATAAGGCTGAATAGTGGAACTGGCTATCTTACCTCTCGATGCTGGAACACAACTATTTTAAAGAATTGTTGTTATTGTTGTTATTGTGACAGAATAAGTTAAGATGATGGTGAGCCAGGCGGACTTCAACAAAGTAAAGCACAATATTGTACTCCCCATGGGGAGTAGGGATCGAACCCGTGACCTCTGGATCTGACACCAGCGGTCGAACTACTACACCACGGAAGCGGTTGATCAATACAATCTTGGTGTCTTCAAGTCCAAAGTGAACAGGTTCCTTTAATAGACATGCGTGCTCCAACTTAGGCCACATCTTCACTTGATTTTTAAATGCTTTACTAACACAACCAAAGCCCATTAGTGTCCACAGCTGCGCAGAGCCTCCTCCAAAAAGATGGATGGTTTTGCCATAATCACCACGCTTGGCAGGTGTATTGGTGATCGCAATAAAGGTGTAGATATTACACAGAAGCTGCTGCCCCTCTTCTGGTGAGATCCCTTTGTCGGCTATTACGACATCCATTGGCTAAGTTGGAGGGGTCAATTCCTTAGCCGCAACCGCCACGGCATACTTGACTAGTCTTTAGTCAAGCTCGACTATAGTCAGACTAGTATACACTTGAATAAATCATCAATTAAAAAGCGCTGCTGCCAGCCCAGACCGTGATGTATTTGCTGATTTGGCAGATGATCATTTCTATTTGGCAGATGATCATTTCTATTTGGCAGATGATCATTTCTATTTGCTTGAGTTATTGAGAGTAAAGTTGTCCCATCAACTTTAAAATGTGATCATAACAATAATTAGTGTGAACTAGTATAGCCAAAGTCGAGTTGATAAAATAAAAGATTAATGTCAGTCTCATGATTCATACCTACAGATAATATACAGTAAAAATAGTAGGAAAAACATGAATAAACATAATTACAAATTATAAAATGTTATAGGTTGCACTGTATCAAATGATACAAGTAGGTTTTATAAAATACATGTGTATTATATAGCACGTAATCTAATGATAACTTTTTACTCATATTACGCTTGTCGTGCCTGCGGGATATGTGTATTTATGTGTACTTGTCTTATTTTTATAATAATAAGTAAATATTACATGACATTAATTTCACACAGCGCCATCTAGTCCCAAACTAAGCAAAGCTATATGGGAACCAGAATACAGATATAAAACATAGTTTTTTTTTGTAAATACATTCTCACATAATATTCATAGCATATAACACCCAAAAACAAAACATACATCGCATATGTATGTATTTGGTTTTCTACGAACCATTTTATTTCTGTAGTACCTAACTACCTAATGCTACAGCATGCAATTGTATGTACAATGTATTAAAAATGTTTTTTTTATTAACACTTAAATGATGACAAGATTTTCATGCTATCAACCGTAAAGTTCATGAAAATGTGACCCGTAAAGTTATTACTTGGTATGTTTTACAACAAAACATGAAGAGACGTTTTTTTGTCGTAAATGTTTTATGATCATCCAAATGTAACCATCACATTTGCATATCAGTAAATAAGTTGGTTTCTATCTTTGTCATAAGGTTGTTCCTCAGCTTTAAGTATGCGGTATGAGGTATTGAGCAAACGGTAGTTTCAAAACACATTTGGATTAAAAAACGTGAAATTCGCCACAACATTGTGGCAGTTTGAGATACAAGTATCTATTAACAGATGTATTTTTCGTATTAAATGGTATGATTTTCCATATTGGTTCCCGAACTGAGCAAATTTTGCTCGTAACATTGAATACTTACCGTCCCATGCGTACTTACCTCTGATGTTTTGTTACCTATTGAATGTATGATTGTGCAGTATCGCATCTGCTTGCTTTTTACTCAAGTTCCGGGTTTCATTTAAAAGTATAATTCAGGTTGATACTTATTAAATGAGACCATATAAATTGTTTTTTACAAACTAAAGCCGAGGCTTTGTAGCAGAACTTTGCTTCTCAGACTTTGCGGTAGCAGATATACAGATATACGTATAATTATGTGCATTTTATGCCACAAATAAAGTACTAATCATAAAACCTCACGGTACCACATCCCGGCTATTGCGGCTTTATAGAAGAAAAAAAAACAAAAACAGTTGCCATGCAACGAGATATCTGCAAGGAAACCGCCGAGATTGCGAAACGGGCCAGCAAAGGTGAAGGCGCCGCCGCCGCCGCCGCCGCCGCCGCCGCCGCCACGCCAGTCGCTACGGAGAGAGAGTGGCGGGCGCACGACGCTTGCGCTAACCGACCAACTTTCGAACTTAGAACAGACGCGCGCGCAAACCTACCCGCTACCGACCAACCGGTGCAGCAACTGCACCATTCTAAATTCAAAAAGTGCATGTGGATTTTCGAAACTAAAAAATTGTGCAGTGATTGTGTGCAACTGTCGATAACTTGTGCCCACGGAGATTGTGAGAATTTTTCTCTTTGACACACATATGACGTGAATAACGGTGCAGTGATCCGACGGTCGATCGACTCGCTAAAATCAAAGTGCTAGTGTATTAAAAGCAGTGTGCCGGAATTTTAACGGACTTGCCTAAGAAGAGGTAAGTTGTATAACTTCGGAGGTGGCGGTGAAAGCTTTCCTATCACTCTTATCTATTTAATTATATTTGCGTTTCTTACAGCAGCGCGACACTGTTTAGATATCCGTTAAAATTTTATGATTCTATTTTAAATCAATCGTATTGAATGTAGCAAAAATATAGGTAGCTATCGAAACTTTATTGGTTGTCAGCAATTTCGTAATTTAAATTTGTTAAACGAGTTTACAGGTTTTAGTTGATATTATGTAGATAAAGATATATTAAAATGTTAAAAATATTCTCGTGTCGGTAATGAATATTAATGAAAAACCGTTTAACCTTTTAAGTGCCGAACGAAAATGCGAGGGAAAACGTGCGCCGAACGGGTTTGCCTCCAGAATGTACAATACGGGTGAAAAGGTCCCTGACTCATCTCACACGGCGCTCGTGTCCGATGCTTCTGTTTAGAATAAATTTACCTTCAGAATGAGCTTTGTTTTCGTTAACAATAGACTCGGATCAATTCGATTAATTTTATCATTCTGTACGCGTATTTTCAATCCATTTTTCTGTGAAAGTCTTCAGAACATTACATAAGTACTATGAAAACTGCGTTTGGCATATTTACGACTAAAAAGTAGCTTTTTTACCAATACCCTAACCCATTATTGCCCATGTTTTACATAAAACGGGGAAAAATGTCCTAAGTGTACTAATTAACTTTTGGTCTAGCCCTAAGTGCTAGACTTAGGGCTAGACCAAAAGTTCATTAGTTTTGTTTCTATTGTTCGACGGGGAAGCGCTTGGCCTTCATCTAACTTGGTTTCATGTTATGATAAGGCCGAAGGTGGAAGTTGCACTTCACTCGGAGTCCTTATCAGACTGAGGAACATGTTACATTATTGGGCTTATAATATTCAACACTAGTGAAACGATCGGGACTTCACCTCCGTCATCCCTTAGGAATTTCATAAGATCATTTCTTCGTGCACCCCAACACTATGAAAGGAAGCTAACCTGAAAATTTCAATTTTTCAAAATTCAAGTCAACTACACGACGACTTAATATATATAATATAACAGGTACCAACCCTACGTAATACCGAGTAAAGTTATTTAACACGACATAACTCGCTTATTCAATATTCGTAACATTTTGAGCTATATTTGGTCAACACTTAAAAAAACACGTATTGTGAAGTTATTTCGAGCAACCCAATGTTAGCACAAAATGTTAGTAATGTTCAACAGAGACAGAGCGCAGTGTATGGAACTAAACACATTAAAATAAATTGAGCAATATTATGAAAAGAAACAAAAACGACGCAACATGCGGTGACAGTGCGTGACGACATAACCGTCATGAAACTTGTACATACAAGTCGAAAAGTCGTAAGCGAATGCTTGCATCGAGCATCGCCTTCATCAACTATCGTATACGTGAGTAAAACACGTGTTTAGATTGTGGTTAGATGATAACTTGTCAAATGTTTATAACTGGTCATCACCAGTAGTCTAAAATATTCTTTAGCTATAGGAGTGCATACAGCTAAAAAATATTTTAGACTACTATATATATTATATTCCCTATATAATTTTGAACTATGTTAAATTTTACACTCCTCCGTGCTTGTAAAAATGGGCACAAAGTTTTTTATTCACGTTTTGTAGTATATATTTTTAGACCAAAATGTTCAAGTAGGTATTTTATCCTTGACTGTACGTAGCAAGAAATAAGCAGAAATACTTAGTTATATCTCTGACTTCACGTCGAGAAAGACAAGGACAGGTGAAATGCTTTGCATGGCATTTGCATCATTTGTTTTATTAATTTGCAGTTCAGAGTAAAAATCGAGACAAAAGATACATCGGTGACTAGGTACATAGTAGGTACTTAAAGAAAATAAGGGAAAATAAACAACATTGATTGAGGCTAATTTGTATAGATTAAGATAGTTATTTTGTTTATGATGAATAATTACTTTTTTCTATTACCTAGTGATTAGTCGATTTTATTTATATTTTAGTCTTTTCCTTTCGTCGAATTGTAAAATTTTTTTGGCGTGGAGATCAGCTGAAGAAACGTTGGAGTTGGGGATGATGACGATTCTTTTGACAGATAATGGTGGGAGACTACGAAGGATATCAATTTTTATGTCAAAGCTACATAAGTGTGGAACGTATAACTTTTTTCTTTGTAGTAATACCATGTCGAAAAACTCACCAAACCTTGACACTATAAAACACTATCTTTCCAGTATAACAAGGTCTTATCGTATAAAACACACCACCGGGGTATCACGACAAAGCCCGTATGTTTATGAATGTGCAAACATCAGCGGTTGCGTTCCCAGGAATGCACTGATATGAATCAAGGCATTCTTTGCCCGAAGACCCACTGCTCCAACACACTTCAGTAGAGGGATAGTCTCACAATAAGTGGTGGGATAAGAGGTTTACAAATAAAAAAAGCAGCGGCATTAAGAATAAAGTAAATTTGCTAGTATATTTTTCATAAACAATATCCATAATTTATGGGATTGTTTTGAGATTTATTTTTGCAGATTTTTTTTTATCGTTTGTGTGATGTTTTACTGTACAAAACATAACTTAAAATATTTTAGAAACCATAATTTTATCTGTATTTTATATTTGATTCAAGCTGTAAGCATTATTTAATAAAGAAAATTAAATTCCAAAAGGATTTCTAAATGAATAAAATTACCTGCTTCTTTTTAAAATATAACCTTCGTAATGGCAAAAAGGTCAATACCGATTATGTCCATTTCCAAATGTCAGCAGTTTCAATGTACAATCAGAATAAATTAGGAAAATAATAAAAACAAATACTTCGTTTAATGTTAATGGCATTTCGCAATGTGCTGCAAACAAACATCAAAATTTAGGGTTCAGTAATCAAAGGGTGCTAACGGGACCCAATAACTAAGCCCCACTGTCCTTCTATCTGTCAGCGGGCTGTATTTCATGAACCATGATACACTAACTTGTAGATAGTTGAAAATTTCAGATTGTTAAAACAACATTAACAAGAAACGTGGTTTTTTGCTTTAAATGTAGGGTCGAATCCTCGTGTTGGTTATGCACTTGGCCGTTTTGTTCAATGTAAACGAGCTCTACTTATTTACAAGGAAGCAGTTGGGTTACCTAAAGACCGTTTCAAATGGTCCATATTATACTTAAGATTAGTACCAGGTTGATCAAATGAATGAATTAATGAAAATTATTTATTGTACACCAAAATCATTTGGGACAATTGACAATTTTAAAACTAAAGTTTACTATGATATATATAATGGGCGGTCTTATCGCTTAAAAGCTATCTTCCAGACAACCTTAGGATAGAGAGGATAGTACACGTACTGTTGCTGGTAAAAATAAAAGAGAATAAATAATTATTTTAATTAACAAAACCAAACATACTAATCTAATTTAATATGTAATGATAGAAGAATAAACGAATCAGGATTTCAAATTTTTTAAGATGGTCTAAAGACAAATTCTGGTTATGTATGTACCTACGTATATAAAACTTGATTTCATTTTACACAAGAAATCAGATAAAGATCATGTATTCTCGTTCATGTTATCCCGTTATCCCATAAAACCAGTATTGCTTTACGCAGACAAAGCTTCAGAAAGTAAACCTCAGTCGGTATATGATATATGTACTTCTCTGAAATCGTGCATTGTCTTCTTTTACAGCGGCCCATTAAGGTCCAATGTTGGACAGAGCGTCATCTAAAATTGGACGGGTTTGCCAGAACCATAATGACTATCCTTGGCAGGCGGATTAGTGATCGCAGTAAAGGTGTTAAATAATACACAGAAGTATGCTGTTGTCTTTGTGCGGTAATAGAAGAATAAACAAAGCAGGATTTCAATTTTTTCAAGATGGTCTTAAGACAAATTCTGGTTATGTATGTACCTACGTATATGAAACTTGATTTCATTTTACACAAGAAATCAGATAAAAGAAGATCATGAATTATTAAGACAACCGCAGACTTGTCGCAGATGTGTCGGTTTGTAAGCCTCGACCGCCTCATGTCACTAATACTTATCTAATAAGAATGCTATGAGATTTTATTGATATTCTTCTGCAGTTAGAATCAGGATATAAGTAGGTGTTTCGGATTTCACCTTCTATTTTGAATCACGCCCATTATTGTTAGTGGTGCTCAAGGTGGTATTTTTTTACATTGCGCGTGGCTCAGGGGTTAAGGGGAACAATTTACAAAGCTTAACTTTTAGTTACTAAAGGTTTTAGTTACCCGGAACGGAATTGCTGGCCTTGCTTTTACCTAGACAAGCGTAAAGGTCAAGAGCTAACCCATCATCATCATATAAAATAAACTACAGCATCAATTGAATTAAATTAAATTTATATTATGTATTCTGTAACTCAGTATTCTGTGTGTATTCATTTGTGCATCTATAAATTATCTTATCATATCAACTTTTAACTTCTAACACCTATAAAACGTGGGTAAATTAAATGGGGCTCTATCTAAAATCTCGTGATAAAATAAAATAAACTACAGCATTAATTGAATTAAATTAAATTTATATTATGTATTCTGTAACTCAGTATTCTGTGTGTATTCATTTGTGCATCTATAAATTATCTTATCATATCAACTTTTAACTTCTAACACCTATAAAACGTGGGTAAATTAAATGGGGCTCTATCTAAAATCTCGTGATAAAATAAAATAAACTACAGCATTAATTGAATTAAATTAAATTTATATTATGTATTCTGTAACTCAGTATTCTGTGTGTATTAATTTGTGCATCTATAAATTATCTTATCATATCAACTTTTTACTTCTAACACCTATAAAACGTGGGTAAATTAAATAGGGCTCTATCTAAAATCTCGTGATTATATTACCATGCTTCCTTCGTATCAACTGTTGTGTTACTTGCCGGCAAGTTGATCAAATATTTGGTCTTATCCCGCGTTGGTAAACCTCGCAAGGGTTAAATATTTTTTGTTAGGTTTTTATCAAAAGCAAAGTATATGGTATAATATAGTGTTTATGTTTGTATTTAAATGTCTGTACATAATTATTTAAGCTATTACAATATAGATCTAATTCTCATTATTTATTTCATGGAACCTAATAAAAATATCTTTATTGTACACAAAAGTAATACAGTACAATTGATTATTATATTAAAAATTAATTATAAAAGAACATAATAAATACTTATGACTATAAAGATATTAATACTAATATTCATTAATATTTATACTATGCCTATTTCATAGTATAAATATGAATGAATCGTTCCATATCCATTCCAGTTCCATGTTACATATTCGTTGCTGGAATAATATTTTCACATTATTCATTTAATATACCTTATATAATAAATATATATAACAAGGACAGATAAAAGTTTAGGTTCCGATTAATTCAAGGTACAATAACAAGTTTGATCCTCAGTAAAATTAACAAAATATTTAGTCCAAAAAAAAGCAGACTTGGAATTTGGCTCATATCAGTAAATATCGCTGAACCAGTTTACAGGTACCTCAAACAGCTTC
Organism: Venusia cambrica; assembly: GCA_951394065.1. Lineage (NCBI taxonomy): Eukaryota > Metazoa > Arthropoda > Insecta > Lepidoptera > Geometridae > Venusia > Venusia cambrica. The sequence goes on along the minus strand of OX596040.1, from coordinate 15,865,115 downwards.
TAGCAAAACAAGATTTTGGGGTTCGAAGAGAATAAACAAATCACTCTTTCCCCAAACACGAATGTTTAATCAGACGCTCCAAAACTTTATGGACCCAAATTATGATCAACTTGTTTCTATTATAATTTAAAAAGAAACCGGAGGCTAAGCAAATAACACGGACTTATTTATTAAATAAACTTAATATATGATATGATATCCACCAAACAGTATGTTTTTACCCACCTGCTTCATACTCTCGAAAAACATAACCCTCATTCTGAAATGAGGGTTATCTTTTTCGAGAGTATGAAGCCTGGCCATTTCTAGATGTTTTTTTTTATTAGTTTTCCTAAATTTTGGAAGTGACAAGGACTAAATATCAAATTATTAGACAACAAAAATTAAAGCCATATTTTTGAAAACCAAAAATGTGCAGTGTAGTTTTAGCTTTTTGAAATTTCGAATAGATTTTCATAGTGATTATAAAAACAAACAGATTGATCAATAAACGTAGAATAAACTAAAAAATAAGAGAAATATACTCGTATTATTAATAATTTGTGCTAGTTTTCAGCTACTTAATTACACTTAAAACAAGACCTAGTAAGCTATCCGATAAGGACAAAAGAAAAAAAATTACAAAGTTCGTTAGTTGCTGACCGTATTATATTCAAAGAGGTTGCATAGCAATAATTTAATTATCAGGATCACCTAGAAATGTCGCACAGAGTATTGCAACTCCGTGAGCTACCCACACCTGGCGCCCACACCCTACATTAAGGGCATCGTAATTGGAACAAAGCTTTTCATTGTAAGGTGGTGACAAAAGGCGGTAGGTAAGCTTTTGTCTGTTACCCAATAACACCAACAATACCCATTTTCTGTTTTTTTTTTTATATACCCATGACGGGAAGGCTAAAGTTATACCTACAACCATACCGCCTCGTCTCACGTTGTATATTTCATACGTAACATTTATTAAATACGATATCCGTTAGTCAAATAGCCGGTACATGTTTTCCTTTTTCTAGTTCAGTTATTTTCCAGCTCACTTAAAAAAACATGTAAAGATGTGGCCTAAGATATAGCACACTTGTCTAAAATAAACCTGAAAACACTCTGGACTTGAAGACTCAAAGATTTTCCTGGTGCTGAAGGACGAATGCAACGAGTTCCAGAAAGGTGAAAAATGCAAATCAATGTTTTTGGCACAATGGAACATTATACATGGAAGAGTTGTAACTGAGAAGGACCGCCTTTATGGTCTAGTGGTTCACCTAGCGACATAGATACCGAGGTCCCCAGGTTCGATCCCCAGGGGTTCTTTTTTTGTTATCATTTAAATACATTTACCGGTCACTGTACCTACTTACCAGACGTGCTAATCATTGCAATTCATTAATAATAATAATGATAATTCATTGCAAGTTAACTATTTAGAAGATACTTTGTTTCATGTAGGTATCGTTGATGTAAATTAAAATGAATTGTTAGAAAACATTATTTTTCACCGAACATTTTTAGACGGTATCCAGAAAAAGACTGTCAATAGGTTAGTATCTAAATCCGTCGAAAAAAAAGCGGGCATGGAATCTACTGCATACTTATACTTTTTTATTCTATCACGGAGAAGCGCTAGGTTTTCAGCTCACTTGGTGTCATTTTATGAGGGCCAAAAGTGGAAGTGCCCATCATCCAAAATCGTCAGCAGTGCTCAGTGCCCAGCTGAGGAACAGGCTATTTTACCTCTTAAATAAAAAAAATAACACAACAATTCTAAATTATTGTTATGGCATAATACTTAGGTAAGATCTAAGTCTAGCCAGGCAGACTTAAATCAGGCTTTGATTACCACCAACCAAACCGATTCCCTGGGTATCGAACCCGGGACCTTCAGTTCTGATTCCGGTGGCGAACCACTAAACCACAGAGTTTATAACATATTTCTTACACGTGGTCACCAATTACTACAGAAATTCAATAACTTTAAACACCGTAGCTAAATGTGAAATACCTAGTATTGCTTTAGTTAAGTTACTTGCCTATACACTCTCACCTTGCAAGTTCGTGGCACACTGCCATATTTTGGACACGACGTACTTAACCTAGAAATAACTTAAAAGTACCTTGTCCAATTAGCTATTCGAAAAAGTAAACAAAATAACGATTCTATAAAATATTGCGGTCGGTGCCAAGGTTGAGAACGAGATAGTAAATCAGGTAAGTGAATCCAGTCGAGCGAACGAGGCACGAAGCTATAAAAATATACAAACCTTACGCTGTTAAATATTTATAAACATATTAATTGATAGAATATATAAAATCATCCAAAAAATGTAAACGAATGATCTCCTGTATCTTAAAACGTACCTTTAAGATACAGGGGATCATTTATTTAAGTACCTATATGTGTTAGGTTGTATTCACACGTTATACGTTTTTATAGATGCACCTAAAATTTTTTGTTGTAAAATACATGGATATTTTTTTAAGTCGCTACAAGCAAAAACCATTCAAAAAGTATGTCGTGCTAGGTTGTGGCAAAATTTTTAAACATTTTTTTTGTTGACATAAGCAAAGCTAAAGCAAAAGGCATAAAACCTTTGCTTACGCCGATGGCATTTTGATAACAATGCATATAACAACAACAAATATAAGTTGGAGACTTCCTAGTAACCTAATATTTAATTGTGTGTATCAAATACTAGGAAGTCGTACCACCAGCTAAGCTTTTCAAGAATACAGAAAATAAACTCAGACTTAACCATTTTATAGTCGTGAACTCTAAAAAACTATGAGACGCACTGGAGCGCACAGTGGACCTCGCTCCGACCTCGAGCTAACCTCGCTACCACTTCGCCTCTCGAATGCACCAATCACCTCCAAATATAGATATTTTATATTCCGTGTCACGATAATAGCCCCCTGTTTACATTTTACCAGTTAGTAGATATGTTTTTTACATTAGGACATGATACTTACCAACCTAATCTTCAGTTTTCGCGATTACCGCGGCTGAAGCAGTCGTAGTCTTAAAAAAATAGGTCAGTTCGTCACGGGAGAGTTACTAAATGCAAAACCCTAAACTAAACGGGGCATGGCGTTTTTACCGTCAACGACAAATATACAAAAACAACGAGTTTTATCCGAGTAAAGGCTTACCTGTTTTTTGTTTATAAGTATAAGCGTGCAAGTTAAAATGCATATATAAATGTATGTAATGTCGGAAATACACAAAATGGAGCAAATTAAAAAATCACGACGCATAGTATATTAAAAATAAATATATATATACATAGTTCTGGATTCTGATAATTTATATATTTTCCAAGCTTGCTTGTTCCGTCGCCATCAAGGTATAATTAAGGCGATGGGTTAAGAACTTCTCTTATAGTAAGAAAGGTGGGTTGGGTCTACCTACTAGGGGTCTACTGCTTAGTTTGGGGCTAGATGGCGCTGTGTGAAATAAAGGTCCTGTCCTGTCCTGTCCTGTAATATTAATTATTCAAAAATAAGGCAATCAGGATTAAAAGACAAGATTATTGAAAGATGGTGCTTATTTCAGGTGTGTTCATTTTAGCTTCCATCTGTCTCTAGGCGTAGAGATCACGTTACCTAAACCATAGACCATATTTCCATATCTGAGACCCATTGACCTTTCTAAAGCACTGTTATGATGATGTCAGCTGACTTAGATACATTCATTTTGAGTCAAGGATAATATCCTTACTGTGACATGAACCGTAGTATATATTATATTCGTACTCACAGAGTCTCATTTAGTTTATTATAACTCCCTTTCGTATGTATATATACTTATAGATACATAGGTATAGTTATTCTATCTCACGCTCTTCTTCTTAGCTATACTAGGAGCTATGATTTGTATAGATTCTTAGACTCGCTCTTATGTGCGTAACTGCAGGTTGCGTAGTGCGTATAATGTAGGTATATTAAAGAATGCATAGATCTCAGAACATCCGTAGGCATCAAACATTCTGGGTTTTGTACCAGCATTGCATTGTACCTACAAACCAAAGAAGTTGGAACTTTCAACGGCATTGCATCACTGCCCTCGGTTCTTAGTCACGACCTTATCTGGGTGCCATTTACTTACATTAAATATGGAATTATGGCGCGGAATATATTGGAAGCTGATGCCTTACCACTATCTCCATTTACATTGGTCATCCTAAAAATTTTAAAACATTTAATAACAATTAGTAGGATCCCAGCGTTACATAGGTAGTGGATTTGTAACTAAATATTTATCGATTCTTTTATAAACTTAAACGATTAGCGAACTTAACTGATAAAAATAAATACATTAAATATTACAGGGCCCACTAAAACATTAGGATAAATATAGGTTAGGATAACAAGCACATTTACGAGTAGAATGAAAAACGAAAAAGTGTATAGTCCATCAAATCTAAGAAATACAATTTGACATTGGTCTTCCTGAAAATTTAAAAATATTTAATAACTATTAGTAGGATCCCAGCGTTACATAGTGGATTTATTACTAAATATTTATCGATTCTTTTATAAACTTGAACGATTAGAATACATTATTCTGATACAAATAAATAATAAACATTACAGGGCCTACTAAAACGTTATAAATATACGTAAAAAACGTGTAGGCACAGGTTGGTATGAAATGAAATTAAATTAAATATACATATTTTGATGAATATACTTATATATTCTATATTCTATTCGCAAGATAATTATAACGTACTTGCGCATAGTTACACCTGAATAAATTACCTATTTAACATTGGTCTGTTTTAGTAGAAAAAACATATGTACAAATTATATCATAATCATCATAACATATAAAAAAGATGGCGTAAATTAATTAATGACTGACTGAATGTATCGCACTGACTTAACTATTCGTTCTAGTAACTTGAAATTTAGAGAGTGTGATAATACTATTTATTTAGCCTGAAAACATAATAACATTTAGTAACAAATGCGCTTAGTATCTTTGAAAAAAAAAGAACTGGTAATAAATATGTAACAAGGCTTAAAAATGTGTATCTAATGGTATAAGTACAATGTATATAACTTACAACGGTAGGTATATTATTATATCTACTGAAGTCAAAAAGAGTCCGCAATATAACAAAATCACTGTTTCTGTTGTTTGGGTAGTAAAATAAATTAAATAACCGTCCAGGTGCAATCGGATAATAATTTATGAAATGTAAGTACTTATTTTGAATGTTGTATAGTACTTGTTGAATGTTGTATAGTATTTTGTTTGTTGTATACATGTATAGTTGATAAATTATTCTTCAATAGACCGTTCATGTCCACAGCTGGCTAAGCCTTAATAAAATTGACTCGCTCCAAAATAAAAATATATACCCTGAAAACAGATCACAAATGCATTGACTATGAAATAAAAGATAGTTACAGTAGTAGGGCCTCCTCAGAATTACGTTATTGGATGAAAGACAGTAATTGATTTTCATTGCCAACGAGTGTCTTGGAATAAAAATATGGATAGAATTAATCTTGAGTCACGATCACGAACCACTTGAGTCGGATCTACATTTGTATTACAATATTGCGTTATTTTTAAAGATTCTAGATTCATAAAGAGCTGTGCAGTACATATATTTAATTAAGACTTTGACTCATTCAGACATTGACATTTGGCGTATTTGAATTTTGTGCTTCAAAAAACATTCCGGTCTGCTGAGGATTCCGGGTGAATTGCGCTTCCACCGTCAACCTTATTATGATTTGAAAAGGTGAGATGAAGGGCAAGCATTTTTCCCGTCGTACAATAACACGTGCATGTTTTTTTTATTGTACGACAAATCTCATGTTTAAGTCTAAATGAGGGTTAGATCTTAATCTCTATGCTTGTCTAGCACTAGGCGAGAGCAAGGATTAGGTCTACGAAGGAACGAGCTTCACCCGAAGGCACAGGCTCTCCCACGCATACGTTTGGTGCCGAATTTTGGCAGGTCACTTTATAGCCAAGTGGAACTACAGGTCCTCTACCTAGATCCTAGGCCACTAGGAGGTAAATCACACCTACCACTTTTGTCACCTTAGAGTTGAGTGTTGTTAGCTCCCTTTTAAAGAATTTGGTGTAGTTTGGAGGTTTGAAAGCCGCAACTGATCCGCATAAGCGTCGCTTCAAAACAAAGGTGTTTAAGAATTGCCCACACCGCCGAAACTCAATGCATTTCGAAAGTGACCGTAATTTGTATGGAAATTGTTGGACACTTACGTGATGTCCCACATACCTTGTTACATGCTTAAAGTGCAAACGTTTTGGGTGTATAATAGGCCAAGCTCATTGCCTAGGGAAAGTCTAATTAGTTCCTGGCAAACATTGGGCCGTTCGGTTAACAAGCGTTCGAAGTTGGACGAAGCTCTGCGCACTTTCTCATCTTATAAACACTAAAGTGGAAGAAAGTAAGGCTTTTTATTGTTTATCAGTAAAACAATATATTTACTAATATCTCACATAATGTAAAGTTTCTTACTATGTAACCTATATAGAAAAAAAACTGTTTTGTAACCTTATGTGTAACCCGGTAAGCCGGGTAACCCGATTTTTCTTTTTATATGGATTGCTTAAAACAATTGCGCACTTTCCGATTTACCATTTTTCGTATATACAGGGTTTACCATCATGAATTCATGATTCATGTCACGATCAGTCCACATGTAAGGACGATGTCTTCGTCTGTCACTCATTACGAAGTTGAAACGCACATCGATTAGTATAGCGTGTCGCGTCGACTTTTCACTGAAAAGCAATATTGCTTCCTCAAATACTTGAACAACGTTGAGCAACCGATTGTGTATAAATCATCGCACAACAGGCGGTCGATGGTGATTGATGAGTGGCCATTTTTAATGATACTTGTTTGCGTTGTAATTATTAACAAATTATTTATTACATGAGCTCACATGATAATTTATTACACATTTGTTTATATTGATTTTGAAAGTGTTTACTGTGCTTAAAAAAAATATTTATTAGTTGCTAGAAGCATACCCATCGCGACTGGATATTACACATCTTGTTTTCGTGTGAGCTGTGTAGTGTAACACATCCACGTATTTCGACTTTTCCGTAAAAACACAAAAAAGTGAAAAGTCCATTAATGCACCCGGAATCCAAGCCGACCAGGATCTGGATGTCAACACAATCGTGTGGTGTCGTTGTATTTATTGAAATGGTTAAGATCTTGACCTCGAGGCTTGCCTGGGCATGAATTTTCATACATACGTCTACGTCTGAGCAAGCTATCACAGAAGTTGTTACTCCGCTCGACGCAACTGAACACAGCTTGCCGCCTTACTTCAGCAGGTCGTAAGCCAGACGAACCTTCACAGTTTTAAGTTCCACCAGCAATGCGAGTAACTTTTGACTAGTCAACGGTTCCTGGTCTTCCAGTTTCCAGTTTCGTTTTCAGGGGTCTTCTTTCGTCTCTTCCGGCGATTACAGCGTCACCTACAGGGTCCAATTGTCGATCCAAGCCATCAATGAAACTCGAACATACACAACAAAATCATCAAAATCGTTCCAGCTGGTTAGTGACAAACAATAAAAACAAAAAGTGACAAATACGGTGTGAAGTACAGAAGAATTTCATGTTATGTCTTATAACCATCAACAGCCCATTAGTGCTCACTTCTGGACAAAACCTCATCAAAGCTAGAGGGTTGTTGCCATAATCACCACGATTGACAGGCGCATTGGCGATCGCAGTAAAGTAGTATATAGACAGAAGCTACCCGTCTTCTAGTGAGATCCCTTAGTCGGCTTTTACGACATGGTCTGATTTTGAGGGGTCGATTCTTAAGTTGCAACCGCCAACGCAATGCTTATGGCTGATAAGATCTTATAATATCTGCACATTGACAATGAGAAACAAATTCGTTTGGCTCACCAACGTTTTCTGCCGACTAATTTATTCTTTCTCAAGACTTTTCTGTGGGTAATAATGACTTCGACACACAAATTATAACTGAACTTAACTGTGAACTTTAACTTACAAGTAGCTAGCGCAACTCGCTGCAGTGAACCACAAACCAACATTGGGTAACTGATAAATAAATATGCATTAAATATTATTTACACTACCCCAAAATACTCATCTAGCCACCAACTAAGCTTTTAATATAGGACCTGGATTGAGGATTGTTTTTATCAGTAAAAGTATATTTACAACACACTTATCATACAACACCCAAAAACAGAATCAACATCTATATTAACCATAATAATGCTTGTCTCGGGTCGAAATCGAACACACTACGTACACTGCTACGTACTCTAACAACTGTGCAACTACGACCGAAGATAGTTTTGAATCAAGGCTCTAATGGCCTGCAAAAGTTGGCAGGATTTGGGCGTTCTCCAAAAGATTCCGATACTTTCGATACATTGTAAGAGTGTAGTGTAATAAATTTATATTTCACCTAGATACATCCAATACCTAATTGTAGTCGTGGCGATCTCTGGCAGCGGATTTCGTAAAAGCCCACGATCTCATCAGAACATGGGTAGGAGCTTACTTCTATGTTTTATATAATACCAACACTTACTCGCCTGCCAAGCGTGGCAATCCTCCAATGAATGGAGGAGACTCAGTTCAGCAATCCCACGAAAAAATGCTACCAAATCAAGCCCCAGATGGAATTACAATATGACACAAATACTTACTTATAAGCAGCAACTGAATGAAAGTGGCCATAAAGTTTTAATGAATGTGAGAAATGTGTTTGTTAACCGTGTTTTTATAAATAGGTACTCGAAATTTACATGAAATATTTAAGTAACTTGTTAGTAACAAGTATAATAACACTATGATGTAGCTAGCGTAAAAAGTCTACTAATGTTTTTTATTTTACTCAAATTTAGAATGAGAGATGCGGAATTTTGTGACAACTTAAATCTGGTTACAGACAGACAGTGCTTGCCAAAAACAAAGTTAGATAATTCGTGTAGAAAAACAATAAACAAAAAGCATTTAACAGCAGACGGGCTGCTTGCTTGATCCGTCTCCAAGTAGAGTAAAAAAAAAAAGAAATGAAGGCGAAAGGCTCTTCCCCGTCGTAGGAAAAAAAAGTACCCATTATTTTATTGTTTTTCTAGCGTTTTTAGCAGAGTTGCCATCAGCAAGGAATTTGAAATCAATTGTGTCAATTAACCAAGCACTCAAACATGCCATGTAGGAAATTGTCTAGTCATGTTTATTGTATTCATAGCTTGAGCGTTCGTTCACTCGCTTGTTGCAGACGTCGGTAGTTTCAAATTATTTATTTACTTCTTCTTCCATTCATTATGCAATGTTATGTAGTTTTGTTTTCAATTTCTGTTAAGGGCTCCATCGATTCGTCTTTACCATTATTATTATTACTGGTAAGGAATGGAACTCCTTGCCCTCGTCTGTTTTGAGAACTGTACAATCTTAGATATTTCAAGTCGAGACTTCCTTTTAGACACGCGTGCTCCATCTTATGCACCATGTTTCCTTGTTTTAAAAGTGAGGTGGTGAAACGCTTGGCTGTCAGCCGATTTATAGTTGGTCAAATATTAGCCTCTCGGCATTAACACCTTGTTTGTTGAACTAGAATCACAAGACGTCTATGAAGTACCACCTACAAATATTAGCCTCTCGGCATTAACACCTTGTTTGTTGAACTAGAATCACAAGACGTCTATGAAGTACCACCTACAAATATTAGCCTCTCGGCATTAACACCTTGTTTGTTGAACTAGAATCACAAGACGTCTATGAAGTACCACCTACAAATATTAGCCTCTCGGCATTAACACCTTGTTTGTTGAACTAGAATCACAAGACGTCTATGAAGTACCACCTACAAATATTAGCCTCTCGGCATTAACACCTTGTTTGTTGAACTAGAATCACAAGACGTCTATGAAGTACCACCTACAAATATTAGCCTCTCGGCATTAACACCTTGTTTGTTGAACTAGAATCACAAGACGTCTATGAAGTACCACCTACAAATATTAGCCTCTCGGCATTAACACCTTGTTTGTTGAACTAGAATCACAAGACGTCTATGAAGTACCACCTACAAATATTAGCCTCTCGGCATTAACACCTTGTTTGTTGAACTAGAATCACAAGACGTCTATGAAGTACCACCTACAAATATTAGCCTCTCGGCATTAACACCTTGTTTGTTGAACTAGAATCACAAGACGTCTATGAAGTACCTACCACCTACATTATTCAATTGGAAGGTCACGCTTTGACCGATTGGACTAATTTGAAAAGTATGTTTTCGTATCGACCCACACGCATTTTATGGTCATAGGAATGTGTTCTAATCCAATTTTATTTCAATAAAAGATGAATGCCTGACGCGAGAGTCAACGGGTGGTTCTTATTTAGACCAGTGAATAAGCATTGCTATTCAGCGTGGCAATGCAGCTAGTGTCTTGGGCACGCTTCCGTCTGGTAGGTACTGGTGGCCTACCACCACATAATTAGACGCCACTCAATTCCGATGCAGTTCAGTGTAGGTTCCTAAACTGGATCGCTCAATTTGGTACCATGACGTCTATACTTGATGAATTAATTATGTATTATTCGTAATTAAGCTTGTATATAATTGCCAAAGTTTGAATGGCCTCACATACACACGGCGATAAGGAATTACAATGCGTTACGACATTTGGTGAAATTGGAAAGTTACACGACATCTATCGAATTTGCTTTCTATACCTGTGAATCCGGTAGGCTGTTTTGTATTAGCGGCAATTTAGAAAAGTATTAAATAATATTACATAAGCCACATAGTTCGATAAACTTTTAGAGTGTATTTTGAATAATCAAATCTGTCAATGTATGTGACATTGACAGATTTGATTATTTATAGATATTGGACTTGAGTTAGGGGACAAGCCTCTCACAGGTCAACTGAGCTTTGAGGCTTGTCGCCTAGTTGTAGCTCTGCTTTCTGCGCTGTAGGTTGTGGAGCACTGATTACATTCCTGAAAGTGAATGACTAATTGTAATAGTAGTGGTATTTCCGTCTGCTTGAGACCACGGCTGTCGGGTCTACATGTGCGCCACTATGGAATCCAAATTATAAATACATTAATTTCCTATGAATTAATTATTATCATGGCTATACATAATGGTAATACATAACTTTGATTCTTGTACGAATCTTACGTATTGTACTTCTAGAGTTGTATTCGATCAGAGCCCACCTACCGTACCTACCATTGTGTGTAACTAGTCTAGATCCTATGCAAGGTAAACATCTATCAAATCAAAGCAGGAAATGCACTACAACGTCTGAAATGACAATAATTTCGTCATTCATTGTTCAATTGTCTGACCTCATCTGCCATCATCCGAGTCAAGTAGACAGGTTAGGCCATTGTTACAAGAAAAAACTCAAGCAGGTTTGCCTCAGAACGTCAGGTGGTCTTGTCTTATTATTTTCTTTAGACAACCGGACGAAGACAACGAGTTCCATTCTGTACCACTACTGAACAAAGGCAGAGACGGATACGAAGTACCTACTAGCTGATTCTGCTAAAAACAGAAACTGCAGAAAAATAGAAGCGTCTTTGTAATATTACAAGTTTACTTACCTACCTATTATTTGATATCATGACAACCATGTCTGTAATATGCGTAACACAATATAATGCTTAATGCTCATTTAACAAGAATTCTGCAAGCCAATTGTGAAAACGCAGTCAATAAACTCCATCACCCATATACGTGCACTATAGCTATATACATAAGTAAACGTGTACTTATATGACAAGACGTGTACTTACGTGAAAACTTCGCGTGCGAGCTATGTGAGATTTCTTTTAACATTCAAGGAGAGACACTGGTCGCTCAGATGTTTGAAGATATTGATCGGGGCGATATGGTATATTTTTATGGAAGCACAATAGTTGACTGTGTCCGATAAAAATGAATATGTAATTTGACGACCATACGTCAGCCGTGTAGGCTATATCTTTTGTGGATGTGACCTACGCAGTAAGGCATTGTTATAGGCTTGAGATGCACTTAATATCAAGTCGACTACTTGCTTGTCCCGTCTCCTAGTTGTACGATAATATAAAAAAACGTACGTATATGTTTAACGTTTTGACTACGATTCGTAGCAACATTATTATTCTGAACCACTATAATTATGTCTAGTGATTCACCTAGCTATGTCTGGTCTATGGGTCTAAACAAAATTCTACGACCAACCAAACCAAAACTATATTGTACTCCCCTGGGGATAGAAAGGTATCTTTCCTCAGGGGAGTACAATATATTTATTGGTTTGGTTGCTCGTAGAACTTTCTGGCTAGCTACCACCATCTTACTTAAGTATGTCGCCATAACAACAATTCTAAATTGTTGTGTTCCAACATTAAGAGGTATAATAGCCAGTTCCTCAGACTGTTGAGGGTTCCGGGTAAAGTGCGCTTCCACCTTCAACCACCTTACTATAACTTGAAACCAGGTGACGTACAATAAAAAATAAAAAATAACTTTTTAAATGTTGATTTGAGGTTTATAGGAGTTTGGATCATATGCTAAAATCAGCTTGTCACCCGAAATAATCCACTGTTGAGCATACCTTCTCCAAGACCAAATTATTTTGCCATAACTTCCTCGCTTGGCAGTGGAGGTAGCATTGTTGAATAAACCCATCAGGAAAAACGACAGCCATTATAATGATCTACACGTTACTACGTTCATGACCGTTCCAGCTTCAACATCTTTGCAGAAGAAGATAATTGATATGGCGTCTTCTGGGAAAAATTAGGTCTACTTGTGCTCTGCAACTTTGGAGTTATGTTCCAAATGCCATCGACTCATGAGGCAACACAATCAAATCTTCACAAAACACCAAACAGTAAAAAAAAGGATATTTTTTAAATGAACGAATGAATGGATGAATGGTTGGATGAATAAATGAATGAAAGAACGAATAAAAACAATAATGAACCCTTTATTGTACACAAATATCACATAAATTTCTTGCTTCCCCTTGGACCTCGATACTGAGTAGACGTGGCGGACAGTATTGAATTATTATTATATTTTCATATCTGAGTATTTTTAAAATTAAATCGAGCCAAAATATTCGGAGTGCATAAACATTGAAGAGGTCGCAGATGCAGCCCGAGCACCCACACAGCGAAGCATTAACATCACAGGCGTAAGAACAAAGCTACTACACACACTTACTTCTTCGAGTGCCCAGGCACTACGCATACGCACACACTACATGCGATAAATTATATTGAAGGCGTACGCACACGTGCACAAGGCTATTGTAATACACACGCATAACGACGGTCTCCACATCGTTGTAGGTGAATGCCATTAGTCAGAGAGCTAGACATTACGGCTCCCACTTGTTCTCGCATGCAAGTTCTAAATCCGACCGCGTGCTGCTCGCCTAGTGTCTAAGATCTCAGCAAACAATTTAGCGTTCTGTATAGATAAAAACTTAGTTCAAGAGCTAGAAGTAGTAGTCTACTAATGTCGGTAAAGCGAACACCACCAAAGGCGAAACCGCGAAATTCGCCAACTATATACAAAACACCAATGCAACAATTTGGGTCAGAAACGAATTTGGCAGAAACCGACTCAAGAGTCGATCAAGAGTCTGAAAGAAGTGTAAGCGCAGCATCGTCGCATTCCTCACTTGCTCCGCGCTCAAGTTACAAGCGCAAAGAACGTGATGAAATCAGCCGCTCAGAATTTATTGATCTTTTTACTGCACTGAAAGCTGACCAAGATGCTAAGTATGATACTATCATTAGTAATTTTGCCGATATTAAAATTTCTATGGACCTAATGGGCCAAAAATTCAACGAAGTTCTCCAAAGACTTAATTTCTTGGAAGATGAGAGACAAGAACACTGCAACAAAATAGAATATCTCGAATACAAAGTTGAAACATTAGAACGTAAAGCAAAGAGCACCAGTATTGAAATCAGAAATATCCCTCTATCCCCAAAAGAATCAAAACTAGATACAAAAAATCTTCTTTTACAAATAGCTGAGAAACTTAACATCACTGTAGACAGTTCTGAAATAAGAGACGTTTACCGTATAAATCTCAAAGCCGGCAATAATCCGATAATTGCGGATTTTACAACTGTGTTCATGAGGGACAGGTTTCTGTCATCGTTCAAGAGACACAACAAAGAAAACCAGTCGAATAAATTCTGTACTGCTAGCCTTAACATCAGTGGCCAGAGTACACGAGTGTACGTCTCCGAAAACTTGACTCAGAAGGATAGAAGGCTCTTTTACCTTGCAAGGGAGTTTGCAAAGAGCAACAACTATCAATTTTGCTGGACGTCATTTGGAAGAATTTTTATTCGCAAAACTGACGGCTCTCCACAAATACGCATTACACGTGAATCTGATCTTAACCTGACGTCAACCAACCAGTCAGTACCTATGACATAGCCATAAACTTTTCTCATAATAGAGGCTATGCTATAACTTTAAGTACATTATAGATAATATTATTTTGTTTCTAATCTTTATAGATTATCTTTTTTCCTCTCCTTAATAATAATTATTATATCACACAAACTTTAACAATATAAAATAAGACATTATTACTGACAAGACACTAAAATCTTTTAAATATGCAGAACACCATACTCCAAGATTTAGATAGTCTAAAAATTGCAGTAGAAACCTCGTGCGCACCTGAAGATTGTATCCGTAATATAGGTAGCCCCGTCAATAGCCTTAAAATTCTGAGCCTCAACATACGAAGCATAAACAAAAACCTTCCTTTGCTAGAAGCACTGTTGAAAAGATTAATTTTCTCCTGTGATCTGATGATTTTGACTGAATGTTGGCTAGATAATAATAAACCCATTCCTCTGCTCACAGGTTATCATGCCCACTCTACTATTAATTGCCACAACCAAAACGATGGAGTCATTATATACGCCCGCGATGATCTCAATTATACATGTGAGGAACTACCATTAGAAGAAGCAACCGGTTTGTTGCTTAAAGTAAAGCCAGATACCGCAGTACTAGGAATCTACAGGTCTCCGTCATTCAAAAAAGTAGAAAAATTTTTAAACTCCCTCGAGACAATAACTTCTTTGATAAAACACTACACAAATATTGCCCTGCTAGGGGATATTAACCTTGATATTAAAAATGACGTCCTAGATGATACAGTATCAAATTATCTGAATGTTACAATGGAACTAGGTCTTTGTTCTGCCCACTCCCTCCCTACTAGAGGACCTAAATGTTTAGATCACGTTCTTCTTAAAACAGTTTTACCTGCATTTGTTACCGTTATAGACACTGAAATAACGGATCATCTGCCGGTGTTACTTAGCCTGAATAAAGTTACGCACCAATATAAGCCTGCAAAAATTATTACAAAAACCAACTGGAAGGCTGTTACTGGTCAACTTGAATCGGTAAATTACGACCTCATATTTCAGACGAATGATAATGATCCCAACAAATCAGCCAAAACCATTGTTGAAACAATAACACAAGCCATTACTCAGAATACTAACATAATCAAACAAAGTAAAAAGAATAGAATATCCCAACCCTGGATTACACCAGGGCTTCTTCGATGCATACAAAACAAGGACAAACTACACCTAAATCATAAACGAAATCCAGGAAATATTACCCTGCAAACAACCTATCTAAGATATAAAACTTTCTGTAACCAAATTATAAATAAAGCTAGGACCCAATATGAACAAGATAGACTCCAGTCAAACTTTAGCAATACCAAGCAAACCTGGAATATAATCAAAGAAATTACCCATACCAAAAAAGTTAACGCTATTCCAATTGAACTGTTAGAATCTTGTAATACCCCCTGTGAGTCAATAGAATCCGTAAACGAGTATTTTTCAAACATTGGTCGAGAACTAGCCGAAAAAATTGCGCAAAGAAGTTGTAGTACTCCTGTTTCTGTGAAAGCCCCAACACAACCCCAACATTCCTTGGCAATTCTTCCAACTGATGAGAAAGAGCTAGAAATTATTATAATGGGTCTTAAATCTCAATCTGCTGCTGGATGGGATCTTATATCCCCAAAACTAATAAAATCGGCGCGGCACATACTTATTCCTCCTCTTGTCAAACTATTTAATCTGTGTATTGAAAAAGGTGTCTTCCCCTCAGTGTTTAAGAAAGCCATAGTCACACCTGTTTTCAAGGGTGGAGATAAATACTTAGCCAGTAATTACAGACCAATATCTGTTCTTCCAATTTTATCTAAAATACTAGAAAAGATTTTAAATAACAGGCTCATCAATTACTTGGAAAAACAAAAAATACTCTCAGAGCAACAGTTCGGGTTTCGTGCAGGAAGGTCGACAGAAAATGCGGTTTTAAAACTCTGTGACAACGTTGTTGAGGCTTTGGATGGTCAGGAAAAGTGCATTGGTATTTTTCTTGACCTTGCCAAGGCCTTTGACACGGTCTCTCTGCCGAAACTCATTGATAAACTAGAGCATGCTGGGGTCAGGGGCACCTGTTTGGAGCTATTTAAAGATTATCTTAGTGACCGAACTCAAAAAGTAAAAATTGGAAACACATTAAGCAATGACTGTTACATCTCTTACGGAGTTCCACAAGGGAGCATTCTGGGTCCAAGCCTTTTTCTGTTGTATGTCAATGAACTGTGCGACATGAATCTCGAAAACGCGTCTATATACACTTATGCGGACGATACGGCAGTTATATTTCGGGGAGTTACCTGGCCTAAAGTTTATGCTACTGCAGAACGTGGACTAAATGATATCATGCATTGGCTGAATGATAATGTGCTGACATTAAACATAGACAAAACAAAATACTTATGCTTTAAGATCCGCGGAGCCGTACCCAATTACTCAAATCTGACCATTAAAGCACACTCATGCGATTTCACAACTTCATGCAGCTGTCCGAGTATTAAGAAAGTCGAAGAAATAAAATATTTAGGGGTCGTCATAGACAGTAAACTAAAATGGTTGCCCCATATTAAACACACTACCTCCAGAGTCAGGAAGTTGATATGGATCTTCAAAAAATTGCGTCAAATACTGAACCTCCAATTACTTAAATCTATCTATATAGCCCTATGTCAATCCATTATATGCTACAGCATCACAGCTTGGGGCGCAGCCTTTAAATGTCACTTACTTGGACTTGAAAGAGCTCAAAGGTCTGTTTTAAAGGTACTTCTTTTCAAACCCTTCCGCTTTCCTACGACTGACCTTTATAAAGACTGCGAGCTACTAACAGTAAGGCAATTATATCTTCACAATATACTTACATTGCAGCACTCCCGAACATCTTTTGATCCATCCATAAATAGACGACGCATTGATAAAATCTGTATAACTAGACTATTCCGAACAAAATTTACTAACACCCAACATTGCTACATGGCTCCCTTTTTATACAATAGAATAAATAAAGAACTTTACTTTCACCCACTAAACAAAATAAACTGCAAAAAGAAATTAAAGTCCTGGTTACTAAACCTTGACTACACGGAAACGGAAGCGTTATTAATGATCCAAACTTAAAGAATTTATTAATATGGAATAAAACACATATGTAAACACAACCATCCAATCCAGAATTAAATTAAACTTTACTTTAAAATATATCAAATAGTAAGCATATTTTATTTTCATTGTTGGTTTATTGAAGTGAACAATCAGTACCTACCTACTTAAAATCTAAATAAAATAATCACCTTAAAAACTATTGACCATTAAAATGTACAGTCCAGTACAGTACAGTAGAATATTTAAATTACTAAATCTAATGCCTAATTCGAAATCAATTAAATAAAACCTATTTTGATTAGTTTATTGTTTCTGTTAAATTTATCGTGAGCCATCTCCTAGACTATACCCCGATTCACAACTAGAAACCATCGCTATAACTGAACTAAACTCGCGAATATTTTGGAGGTAGACTATAACTTGTTCTCTCATTTTGTTCAACAATACCGCTCAACTTAATTTTTCTACCCACAACCAGCCAACGTACCTACAATAATGTACTCGTAATTGTGTTGTTTCAAAGCTAATCTTATATTTACACCCAAACAACTGTCTTATTTAAGTACCTACGTATACTGCAATGCTACGTAGTTCAACCTAAGTACCTATTAGTATATATCTATCTAGTAATAATGTAATTGCCTTCTTGCTATATAAGCTCAGTCCCCTAAAAGCCTAGATTATATTATGATGTGTACCAGGTATCAGGTATGTGTAAATACCTTCCAAATATCTCTACACTTTCTGTTTACTTATTTACAGTATACCTACCTACCTATATTAAATTCTCACAACAAAGTTAAAACTGAATCATTGCTTATTTATATCTACCCATGTAACCCTACCTTATTTTTCTACATTTATATCATAAGTATGTTGTAGTTAGCAATAGATGTATTAAATTATACATAAGTTTTTTCTGTTTGTTTAACGTAATATAAGGGGGGGCACTGAGGACCGGGATACAGAATCTCTTGTCCGGAACTCAGGGCACCAAAATTAGAATTATATAATTACCTTCTACCAACCTAGCTCTAATTGTTTTATGTATCCTAGTATTTTAAGAAATAAATTTATCTTATCTTATCTTATCTTATCACATAAATAGTACAAATATTAGGTGAAATCGTGTCACTATAAAAATAGGCGGCTTTATCATTTGAAGCGATTTCTTACAGGCAACCTTGCGTATTATATATAGTGTGAGTATTAATTTCAAAGCACAGTGCCATATCCATATTTATCAAGTTTTTATACAGAACTGCCCAATTAGCTTATAATAGCGTGCGCCACTATGGGAACCACAGACACACCGTTGCACAACTGATAATCGCCCGTGACACAATTCTGCTGTGGTTATAACACTTTGGCACGAATTTTTGAGGTGATATGACGTAGGACCACAATATCTAAACATAGGAATCGGTGCGTGACTGACTGACTAAGGCATAACGATACAGTTCAAAAACCTTGGAATGTTGTATATAAAATCTGGTTATGAAATAGCTTTTAAAAAAAATAAACTTATCTTCTTCTTGATCTCGGGGTTGGGGCATTATCTAAGTGAGGATGAGGTCTATGATGGAAATAGCTTTCCCAGAAGCTGCCTATTAAAGGCACTGGGCACGCCCGATCACCAACGAAACCAAAACACTGCTTGACACGACCACAACAGCAGGAGGGTGGTCATAAGCTAGAAGGATATTTACAGCTCCTTCCACCAGCAATAGGTTCATTCAGCCGTAACCGTTGACTAAGGGTCAACAAATCTGTTGCTAGGAACGCAACTAGGAACGCTTGGGATTTCGTTATCGACATCAAAATTCCTTCGAATCCGAATTGCTAAACATACTTTAGGAGTTCACTCCTATACCTTATAAGGTACACCTTCAAAATTGATA
Source organism: Venusia cambrica (assembly GCA_951394065.1). Classification (NCBI taxonomy): domain Eukaryota; kingdom Metazoa; phylum Arthropoda; class Insecta; order Lepidoptera; family Geometridae; genus Venusia; species Venusia cambrica. Next base: position 15,845,663 of record OX596040.1, on the reverse strand, counting down.
GTCGCTAGGACTAACGGTTTAGGCTGTGGCTCTGGACTCACCCACGCCTAGGTTTATTATATAGATAAGTGTTTAAATTCGTTTCAATGGACTTGTATGTCCAAACCAGCCGCCCTTCTGTGTCTACACCTTTACTGCGATCACCAATCCACCTGACAAGCATGGGGATTATGGCATAACCCTCCAGCTTTGGAGGTGGTTCTGTCCAGCAGTTAACACTAATGGGCTATTGATGTGATGTGATCTTGTAGATGAATTATGAAAGTGTTCCTCTTGTTTTTATTCCTAGAAAGAGATAAACAAAACCTTGGCATTTACTTGTATGTTAAAGCATATGGCAGCCTTTAAACTAGATATACATCTAAATGTTTATTGTAAACTAGAGAGTTTTAAATTTGAAGTTGTTTCTGACGTTGAATTTGGCCTTGTTAGTTCTTGGGAACTTATAGTGTGATACCCAAAACTATTTTTAGTACCTTGATTTAGTACCGGGCTGAACCCGGAACTAAATGTGTTTTAGTTACTAAACTAGTGGAATGCCTGGAACTAACCATCCCGCCATTGCGATACCCGAAATATTTTCTGATAACCACCGTACTTTCCAACTTTTGACTTTGGTTTTTCGGAAGTTTATGTGCGCAATTGGATACATGCACATGCTCTGACGGTGAAGGTCACATCGTGAGGAAACGGGCATGCCCCTAGGAACAAAAGTCCGAATGACATGTCTTGTGTCACTGGCTAGTATTCCGCTAAGCGGCGTTGGGCTTGCACCATGTCACGTATTGAATACCTACAAGCTACTTGGAAACATGTGCCGAACGTAAGCTTAGACGTGCCTCTGACTACCCTGACTATAGTAGGTGATCCTCATAAGATCCACACTCTGCGTAGTGATCAGAGGTGAATCCTCGGAGGGGAAAAAGTCTTGAGTCTTTTTTTCTCTATACTAGTCTGGTAAAAGTTAGTAAGTATACTTAGTTGATGTTCAATTATTTCGAATCCAGTGCAGACTCGCTTGTTGATTTGAAATTGAGAAAGACACAGTTCAGGCTTGCTTCTCTAAAATATTGAATAGAAAATCTTCTTTCCCTATGACAAAACTATAAGCAACATTTTGGGACTGCAAGATCTCTTTGAGTTATGCAAGATCGCGATTCCTTCTAAAATACCACAATCTTGTTGCAATGTTCAACTCACTTATTTATGTTCAGTATTGTGGAAGATATAAAAGATGTACCAAGCAGTAAACCTAACAATTCATTGTTTTTAGTAAGTAGTTTGTAGGTTAGAAAAACTAAAAAAAGAAACAGATCACGAATTTTTCCCTTCAAGACGACGTCTTATTACTAAGAGAAAAGAGACTAAGAGAATTGATCTTTTTGAGGTTCACCTCGCCTCAATATCATCCTTGCATTCGCATTAAGTCAGAGACACGTCCAAACTTACCACTACATAGAACGAATGCACATATAACCACTAAAGCGATACTATTTTTAACAGAGCTAAATTTAGGCACAAATGTTTTTGCTTCACAAACTTTCATAGAAAACATGCGATCAAGATTAGACATATATCGAGTTATGAACCACGATACACAAAAGGTATGTTATGAATATAAATCACGCACATTTCAAAGCTGAATACCAATGGGCGTCAAACCAATAAATCTACGTATTACGAAAGTGGCAATTGATACAAACAATCCAAATGTAAACAACCACCACCGGCAAACAGGTCACACAAAAAGCGTCTTAATTACCGCACCATAAAGAACATTATTAATGCGCTTAAAAGAGAAAACGGCCGTAAAAACTATTGAGGCTTGCCCGTGATGGAATCTAGACTCCCGCCTTGGCAGCTCATTCAGATGTGACTGATTATACAGTTAGCCTCGCTGACCGTTCGTCTGTACAAAGAAATTATAAGCATTTGCATGATCGATGATGTCGATATCAATATATCCATTTAACTTCTGGTAATATATTTAAAAAAATACAGTACTTAGATTAAAAGTTACTATTTACAAATGGTTTTAAATACATAAAGATTTTCCAGACCACCATGTACCTACCATGGAATCCTACCACGGTGAAATATTAGAGAACTCATTCACCATTCACGCATTCAGCGTTCACTCATTTGAGTTCACTCATTCATTCATTCACCAATCACTCATTCATGTTGTCGTTCCTTGTAAAACGACTTCCGAAAATTCAGAAATGTACCTAGGATGTCCTCATCCGCGCCACTGTGTGCGACCTTCTTTGATACAATCAAAAGCTTGTTGTAAAGGAAACCGGCGTCCTGTATCAACTTTTCCCACTACATACGTACGTTCTTGTTATTTTTAAACATAGTTAACAAAGCATAAGTAGTCAAGAATATTCAGTCATGTGTCGATTGACTAATCTTTGGGGAGTGGTAATAATAATTTGCCACTTTAAAATAAAATAATTTATGGTAAAATAAACAAGTATAAATGCTCGAGTTGAACCTAAATAAACATTGCGCCTGAACTTTTACTTCACTTTAACAATTTATTAAAAAAAAGATGTGCTGTTGCAAGTAGGTATCTATACCGCTGCGTAAATACGTAAAATTGATAACAAGAACATTGTTCGTCTTAGTCCTAATGTTACTTTAAGCCACCCTAAAAATACTATATCCAGGAAGTTAAAATTGGTTGTTATCTTACTAAATATCAGAATCGTTTTTTATTATATACCTCCAACACAAAACAGCTGGAATCGTGTGAGATAAAATCAATAAGTATCATGACTCCTCACGATCTAGCAAACTTTTGTCGACATCGCTATCTAGTAGTCTAATAAGTATTGGGTCTCACAGTCAGTCATAAAATTCATTTTGTTTTAGGTTCCGTACCTAAAAGTTGCCAACGGGCGGCGGGACCCTTTTACTCCGTTTGTCTCTCTGTCAGTAAGTAGGCTGTATCTCATGAATCGTAATAGATAGACTGTTAAAATTTTCACGTGTGAATTCTCTCTCTATTGACATTTTATCTACGAATTACGTGGTTCACAAGAAATGTTTTTTTTGCCTTGAAGTTTAGTCAATAATTAGGGGTCCAATGATTTCTGATCGATAAAAAAATAACGAAACTTGTAAGCCAGAACCGTAACACATTTAATAAAAGTTGAAAGGTTTCGTAAGAAAGTACGACATCGCTAAACAATTTACTTGAACAAACGTTGTAACAAGTCAGCCGGGCACGGCCGTGCCACAACTAAGGTATACAAAAACTTTACCCAGACTAGATGAAAGTGAATCTTACTGCTTTCGTTATAAGAGCGATAAAAGTAGAGTAGATATAGATGGCCAGATGTTTTCGAAATGGCTCTCCAAGTGGAAAATTGTTAGATTTCGAGGTAGGTCGTTGGCCGTGTGAAGTGTGACCAATCCATAGTTACTGAGAGCCAAGTGCAATAAGACACGAAATTAGTTTTGGACACTGTTACTCTGTCTATCATTTTTGTAATCGTTACAGTGGTTTGAAATTCAATGTATTCACAGCAAGAAAGCACAATTTAATGTTCAATCATAGCTATTTTTAATGAACATTACCTTTTACCATAACTCAGGTAAATCTTCTTGCTTCTTGCTTTTACTCCAGTTATTTGGGGTCGGCCCTTTACGTCTGTGCCACATGGTGGCTTTCAGGTCATTTTGTATGGTTTGTGACCAGATTACTAGGGGTCGTGCGTATTTGATTTAGGCATTACTTTGCGGCGATACATTGTTCAATATTTACCTGAAAATAAATATATTGTAACAAATCCGCTAAATTAGTTTGAATTTAAAATCGACACGTGTTCCGGTTCTACACGAGGCATCCTACAGATATTATGGTCCCACTGTTAAGCTGACGAGCCCATTATCACACCAGAGTGCTCGTGTTTTTATATTTTCAGATAAATATTGCATAATAGAGCGTCTAATATGTCGAGAGCTAAGGTGAAGCGCGCCAGTACCAAATGTTACATTATAACGTTATACATACCTCTTAATATCTTTCAATAACAATTATTGTTATTGAAAACTCAAAAATGTCGTTCCCAACACACACATCAACGATGTGTTTAAACCAAATAAAAAACAATATACAAGCTTCACAGCGCAGTCGTTAGTGGTTCTGCCTTCTTGCACTGTAGGTTGTTGGTTCGATTCCGCCTCAAAAAAAAAATCTATGACTTACCTATCTTGTATCCTCTTCTTCAACAGTTTCTTATCATGTAGGTACTTATTGGAGTTTTCTGTGATTTCCTTTCTAGATCATAAAAGTGTGGATATGACAGCGCGATCAAATATTTAGAACTTTTGTATCGGTATGTATTCAACATCCCTTTTAAATATGCCAGTAACAAAAACAGTTTACGAAGTGAAAACTACTTTAGGCGTGCTTAGAGATTTTTGGTAGGGGTAAAACTTATGCGTTCACGTCATCGACATACTAATGAGACAGCGTCACCAACATAGTAATATGACGTGTTGCGTCTGACTGGTGGCCCACGTGGTAAAACAGATTTTTAGTAGTCGCGGAAAAATTCACAAAAAATTGAAAGATGTTCATCTTAATTCTCAATTAATTAACTCTTAATTAATAGATTTCAGGCCCTGTCATTAGGCGTATCCTCTTTTTCCAAAGGAAAGTTATAGTACTTCTACGAACAAGTCACGAGTCTATTTTTATACATGTATTACTTCAGGTACTTATCTACATCAAAGGTAAGCTGAAAACATATTAGCTGAAAATTTTCTCGATAAAAATATTTATTGAAAATGGTACGTTTCAAAATTAACAAGAGAAATATTGTGATATCTACAATGAATATTGACTTACGATTTAGTAAGCTAGTTTTTTGATACCAATTCAAATTTAATTTTATCATGAATTAATTAAAAAACTACAGGCGCACCGCGCTCCCGCCTTTCAATCAGTAGCTCTGTGACCACTGTCGATATCGGCTGTGTGCTTGTCGTCCTCGCAGCGGTCAGACAGCACCTAGACTCAGAATAAATATTAGGACGAATTTAAATAAGTTATTTGTTCTGTGCCAGTAAAGGTACCATCATATGGTCACATTACCTACCAACATACCAACAAAGCGATCTCAGAATAAGAATTATCAAAAGATTTTCTTGACGATACGCATGCGCCACCTACAGCTTGCCGTTGTCAACTCTCATAATCGTTTCTGCCGCGATTTTTACTGCGTAGCGCGCCATAACTTCATGCATCAATTTCTCATTTTTCATAAGATATTATGTGTATTTTGGATTTTTATATCCTAAATAAATAAATTAATAAATATTACAGGACATTAATTTTTACACAGCGCCATTAAGCCCCAAACTAAGCATAGCTTGTAACATGGGAACTAGATTACGGATATAATAACGGAATACTTCAATACTTTTTGTAAATACAAACGTACTTTATAATACAACACCCAAACACAGAACAAACATCTTTATTCATCACACAAATGTTTTTACCGGGTGAGAATGCGAAACCACAGCCTACAGCGCAGAAGACTTAGCCTGAGGTTGGGCACTGGAAATTGCAATCCAGTTTTAACTACAGCAATTTTCCAGTGTTCACATAATATATTACCCTGTTATTTAAGATCCATAAAACAAATACATTAACTAAAAAGTGACCAATTATATTGATCTAATCCCTCTACATGTTTATTATTTGTGAATTATTAACACCGTGATACCTGTTCATACTTTTAGAAGTATACCAACCGCATAATCTAAAGTCAATAACCTTTTTTTAACTGGTTCGATACATGGGCGTACTATTATATATTCTGCGCCTCTCAGGACAAGATCGATGGTACCTATATGGCCTACTTTTAGACCTTTACTGTTTTTGCTTGAGATTCCTTTGTATAGGCGCACTAAAGCATTACTTGTTTATGGTAGATCCTCGGCTTAAGGTGTTCGCTATGTGTTTTTTTACAAATGTTAGTTTCAAAACATATTGTGGATAAAAAACGTGAAATTCGATACTACATACAGGGCACATAAACTAATAACAAAAATATTTTAGATACTCATGTTTAGATTTGACAAAACGAAGCAAATTTTAATCGCCTCTGTGGTCAAGTGGTTCTACCCACCGATTTCAGATCCAGAGGTACCGGGTTCGATCCCCAGGGGAGTACAATATTGTGCTCGGTTTGGTTTGTGGTAGGATTTTTTTTAAGTCTGCCTGGCTAGCTATCACCATCTTACCTTATACAGTCGCCATAAAAACAATTCTAAAATTGTTGACCCAAGGGCTGGCTCTTATTTAGGCCAGCGAATTAGCATAGATATTAAGCGTGGCAATGCAGCCAGTGTCTTGGGCACGCTTCCGTCTGGTACTGGTCTGGAACAGTTGAGTTACCTATAGGCCGTTTGTAACAGTCCTTAGGTAATCTGACTGATTCCTTTGTACATAGTTAGTTTATAGATAGTTCCTCAGTTTGTTCGTAAATATTCAGTCAAATATGGAATCTATATAGAAATTAAAAAAAAAGAATTTAGAAACTTTATTCCTTACTGTTATAAGTTACATATAGGGCTTATTAAGTGGAGGCGAATTTCCGTTTTTAATTCAACGATGCGTTTTGATGCTACAATTTGCTAAAAACCATCCCATGCATACTTACCCCTGCGATTCCACCTTAAAACGCAATTGTGTTTTGTTTTTATTGTAGCACCATTTGTGGCACTGATGAAGCTATTCTCAGTACCTCGTGTTGATATAAGTATAAGTGACTTTATAGCCACGTTTTGTTGATGGTTGGAATGATTTAATACAGCTTTTGCTCGTTGAATCGCCCGCGTTGAAACCAAATGAAAAAACCGTGGTACCCTGCTCAAAAGTAGCTTGTATCTTGTTTCTCATCTAGACCAACATGTGTACAAAGTTTCAGTACAAATCGTTCAACTTTTGGCGTAAAGGACACAAAGAACGAAACAGTTTTGTATGGTGAAGTTTGACAACGCACTCCCATCTCATTCCCATCCCATCTCCATCCAATTCCCATCCCATTCCCATCCCATTACCACCAAATCCCCATCCCATTCACATCCCATTCACATCCCATTCCCACCCCATTACATCATCCCATTCCCATCCCATTCCATCCCATTCCCATCCAATCCCATGCCCATCCCATTCCCATCCCATTCCCATCCCACGAGAACTGGTTTCTGGGATGATAAGTTATTTTTAAGTTATTATATTATATACTTAAGTATTTAGGTAAGTATATATTTTGAACTCTGTACGTACCTTATTATTGAATGGATCATTGAAAAACTAACTAGCCCGAGGTTCTTGCCTTTCCCTTTGTGTGCTGGTCGCGATTCCAAACAAGCGGTAGATTTAACGATTCAAAGCACAAAGATTCAAAGATATTATTATGAATACATAATAATATTTTTGAATAAACGAACTTTTGAAGAAGTCTGTCTCATTTCTCATTCCCAGTCTAGAGCAACATATGTGCAAAGTTTGAGCTCCATCCGTTCAATAAACATATAAACATCCAAACAAACTTTCGCTTTTATAATATTTTGATCGTTCATAAGAATATGATTACCTACCATGACTTAGAGTTGGAGAGTAGATAACTTTTTGATCGAAACAATAAAATACAATCGAAGAAATATGATAGGCCACCTTATACATCATGTCAGCCTTATAAAACTTCCTATAGAAAATATAGAAGGAAAGAGAGATAGGGCCTTGGTATCTATAAATCTCGCAGTCTTCAAGTCCAGAGTGAAAAGCTTCCTTTTAGACAAGCGAGCTCCGTATAAGGCCTCATTTATACATGTAATTTTTCTCGTGGGCAGGTGGTCAAACGCTTGGCTATCACAAATGCAAAAGCATAAAGATAAGATCTTCGTATAGGCTGAAAAAATTAAAGCATTTGATAGGGTTGAATGATGATGACTAGATACAAACACAGTGTTAAAAATATAATATACCTAACGTTATATGGTTCATAAGTTTTTTTCCGTACGCCAAGCTAGAAGTACGCCACGTATAGGTCCATGTCCCCATACCATTATATATTTTTTTCATTTAAGTACTATGTTTACAGTGTCTACCTCAGTTTACAGTGTCTACCTCAGTTTACAGTGTCTACCTCGGTATTACAATAGACACGTGACTCAGGACCGTTTACTTTACTGACTTTGTGCTGCTAAATTTATTACCTACATTCTCTGGGCGCTAGAGGCACTGTAAAAGATTTCATCTTTTTTTCTACTATACTTGCTAGCGACTAGTTGGCATTTACCTATGGTAGCCACAAAGATATTATAGCAAAATCGTTACTTTGTATCATAAACAATAGAGAATTATACATTCTTGGCTTCTGCAATTGATTTTTTCCTATTTAATCTTCCTACAAAGTAATATGCTAAAATCATTACATGTAATATGCTTAAATCATTACATATAATATGTTAGTACATTATGTTCTCACTCGTGTAGGTAAATAATATTTCTGAATTAATAAGTGCTTTGTGTAGGTAACATAACCACAGTAGGTAGGTACAGGTATCAGTAATTTCCTTATTGCAATATTCTCTTTCACACACATTGATATGAAACAAAGACTAATAAAGAAAATATGTATTTAATGGTTATTTTCTTGGCATCTGAGGTCATCTTTTTCTACTATTACTCAACTGCACCGAATGAAGGTTTGTTTTTCTCGTTTACGTTAGATGTTTTTGTATATCAGTCATTACGTATTATAAAATATAATTAATTATCTTGAGATACCAAAAATTTAAATAAACTGGACATTTTGTGTCAAGTGTCATCATAACGGATAAAATACGAATGAACTGATGTATTAACATGTCAATACATCCATATGATTCAATGATTCAAAAAATACGAAACACAAAACAAAACTCTATATTGTTCACACAAAATTAAATGTTTGTCCCTGGAGAGAATCACACAATCATACGCACAAAAGGCAGAACTGTCCTGAAGCCAGTTTTAATAGACTAGAGATATCTATAAACTCGCAATAAACCAACTTTGAGTTTCTTATGTTGGGAATAAAGCTCCTAAACGTAAGTCTAGTAAGCAATCACGCTTATGAAGCTGAGGTTAATAAACGATAAAACTGCCTGAGAAATCAGTGAAAGAAAGTTAGGTCAACGTATTTTATAAACTTGTAAAGCAATAACACGTTATTTATTCTGCTTGTCAATCATTGGATACTCAATAAAGCTAATTATAGAATTACACGCACAAAATAAGACGATACTTATGTGATAAATGGCCAAGTAATGGCCATCAGGTAATCGGAGACTGAAACAGAAACTCAAAATCTTTATGGTTCAAGCCTACAATTTTATAAAAGTAGTAACAATAAAGCCTTTAATTCAATTATCTACATTTTAATGTATCTGTATTATGTTACTGCAATAAACTTGCTGCATTAGTTGTTACAATATGATGATGAGATGTGTTCAACTCGAGAATCGAACCAAGGATCTCAGGGTTAATAGCCGAGCGCCCTATCACTGGCCGGATGAGTTATGAGACCTCTAAGGCCACAAGATTGTCCAAACAATTAGTTCTTAGATCCGGCTCTAAGTGTCAATGCCAACTTTTGTGTGCATATTTTACCTCATATGCATTTAATTATTTAATTGGACAAAAATAACCAATTATTACAATTAACATCGGCACTTTTTTCGTATAAGTCACGTCAAGGTAAAGGTAAAATATTTTTCGTAAATTCATATCGTTGGTGAAAAATTAGAAGCTTTTTGAGATTCAGTATTAGTTATGTAACCTTACGAGGTGGTCAAGTCAAACACTGTACTTTCGGAACTGAGCGCAGTGAGTCAGATAATGGTGCTTACTCAAGTTCGTTTTATAACATCATTCGGGAAAGCCTTGAACCATAAAACAATTTGGAATCAGGTGAGATGACGGCTAAGCGCTTCCCCGTAATACATAAAAAATCTAGCAAGGAGTTTGCGATAGATGGAGCGTTTACAGAAAAAAAAACCTTTATTTATTAACTTTTTGAAGGTATTATACATGACAAAATCTTCGTGTAACTGACTGAGTGAATTAATCGCTGAGACTTAAATATTACAGGACATTAATTTCACACAGCAATCTTGGCCCAAACTAAGTAACTAAGTATCATCTTGTAATATGGCAACTAGATTACGGATGGAAAGCATATGTACATCTTTTTTTTTCATAAATGTTAGTCCCCATTAAGGAATTGAACCCACGACTTACAGCGCAGATGGTAGAACAATTTACTAGCCCGAGGTTTTTCCTCTGTGTGCTGCTCGCGATTCTGAACAGATAGTAGTTATGAGGGTTTTTGTTTTATTGTATGGGGAGGTGCTTGGCCTTCATCTCACCTGATTTTTCATGTTATGATAAGGCCAAAGGTGGAAGAATCCTAGACCACATAGGCGATTCAAAATGATCCTAAAAAATCATACTGAATAAATACATTTTGACATAGATTTATTTTTCTGAGCTGCTACCAACTGAACTGTGAGGCTAATAAAACATTAGTTCTTACCTTGCAGTTCGTGTAGTGAAGCCATTGCATTCGAGACATCAACTGACATTGTATAGCGTGTATCAATATCGGTTACATTTGTACAGCATCTCGTTACGCGCATTCGACCGTGCAACGAGGTCGGACTCGCCAGACGTACTTTAATTATATGAAATACTTTTGATTGACTGAATAATAATAAATATTACGTAGTATAATAGAAAAAGAATATATACTTATTCATTATTTTTTTTCACAATTTCGAATTGTTTTCGTTCCATAGTGGACTTTCTCAGACTGTGATGATAAAATTTAGATAAACAACAAATTTTCCACTATAGTTTTATTTTGGCATTTAACAAATACGAATCTGTGCTAAATGCAATCTATTCAAGGGTAACCTGGCGGTTTCGAAACTAATTTGATTGTAAATAATTACTGGCGCCTATTGGTTTCATAACAAATGTTTGCACATTTAGGAATTTTGTTCATAGTAAAAAACTTAATTATGATGAGAACGTTTGGCAAGCTACAAACCTATTATAGGTATATACCTATTCATTTTTTATTTAGAGGGTCAGCTCTTGACCTCGTAACTTTAACATTAGGATTGGAAAACTATATATATATAATATATATAAAATTTTCTTGAACCGAATGGTCTGCTCCGTGATGATGGTAAGCGGCCCGATGGTATGACTCTTGTCCCTTGGGTGACTTGGACTACCTTGGACCAAGGGTCTACCTATTTCACATAGGTAGACCCTTGGTGTGGGACTAATGTCATCTCATCTGCCTGGGACATCAGTTAGGGCTGGTGCGGTGGCTGATTTATAGGAGGATCACAAAAGGCGCAAATATAAATAGTGGTCTCGACAGAGCTTACCTATTTGAGTCTTTTGGGGTGGAGACCTTGGGTCCGTGGGGAGCCGGTGCCCTGCGGGTTTTCAAAAATCTTGCGGGACTTTTGATTGAGGCGACACGTGACCCAAGGGCTGGCTCTTATTTAGGCCAGCGAATTAGCATAGCTATTCAGCGTGGCAATGCAGCCAGTGTCTTGGGAATGCTTCCGTCTGGTACTGGTCTGGAACTGTTGAGTTACCTATAGGTCGTTTGTAACGGTCCTTAGGTAATCTGACATATTCCTTTGATTTCCTTACATTGACAATGCTTATAATATAGACAATGTCTATAATATAGATAATGTCTGTAATATAGACATTGCCTCTCCCACTCATGGAACACAGTGAACTGCTTGGCGTTGGTCTTCGGCAGGAGGGTGGAGGTCAAGCAGGTCATATTAGTAGGTCATACCACCAGAGCTATGTATATTAGTAGGTCATACCACCAGAGCTGTGATCATTTAGCTGTCACTGCTAGCGAAATTCAGTGATTCAGTTGCATGGGGTAGAGCGCTATGATTGATATATGATATGTGCATAATATAATAGATATTTGAAAGCACCTTGTCCTTCTCTTTTTAAACTAAATAAGAGGTCTGTTTTTCAATAACTTTCATAATAATTTTCAAAAGTCACGGCTACATCTATTAAGAAGATATTAATAAAAAAGCTAATGTGAGAATAACGCTCTTAACTGTTTAATTATGTATATCGCTCGATTTCGCTAGAAAATCTTGACCTACTGAGAAAATTTGTCAAATTTCTGAAGAAGATATGTGGCGCTGTCGGCTGAATTGTAACTATAGACTGTTTATAGTGATCTGTCTGAATAAAAAAAAACACGGGCTGGCTGTTGACGCAGCACCCAATAAACGTATGTAATATTTAAATATGTACCAAAGTCGCAATTGTCTTTTTTATCATCAGCATCACAAGTTCATCTAAAAACTACAGCTCGATTCATGATTCACACATACCTACCGCTGGCGGATTACTTTTTTGGGGAAGTGCTTGGCCTTCATCTAACTTGGTGTCAAGTTTTGATTCTCCCGAAGATGAACACCCAGAATCCTAAATGCCGCAACACAACAGATATAATTGTTGATATGGCGTCATACTTAAAATATGGTGGTAGCTTGCCCTGCGACACATTTTTTTCCCGAATGGGGATCAAACCATGGTCTCCGGGTCTGAAACTGGTGGGTGAACCACAGAAGAGGTAAATTTTCTCAAAGATTGATAAAAATTACAAACAAAAAAATGCCAGGTTCCCCACTATGAGAAAGTTCGTAGCTATTAAAGAGATACAAACGACTAGAAAAATCACGCATAGAGTTAGCAGAAAAACAACACGCGCTGATGAAAGATTAAAGTCTTCCTTGCATGGTCAGCAACCATGGTTAGCAGCCAACCGGCGAATTCTTAATGAGCCGTATGCAAATGCTTTCATAAAATGAGGAACAACGAATAGCATTCAAAACATATTTCAATCTGTATTTACGTTTTTGTTCATTAAAGCAGTGGCAATTTATTTAATACACGATGACGTTACAAGACCAGACATACAGCCTAAGCTTAAGCTTCTAAACGGTTCACGGTTCTAAAGAATCACTTTTTTATCTTTTTTATTCTAACTTTGAGCTACCCTAGAACCTAGCTAAATAATAATTGTGAGTACCTAGGTCATTATCACAGAGTAGTGTGGGTAAAATGCGCCATTAGCTCTATAATCTCAAATAAAAAAAGAAGGAGTAATAAAAGCTTTCGCATGTCGACTGTGTTGTGTTGTGGCGTCCTATGTTCAGCAGCGGAGGAATTTGGGAAAAAATTTGACGATGATGCACTATGGTCAATGGCACTTTAAGTACCTACACACTTAACAGGCTGATTAGCGACCTCCTGCCAAAGTCCGGCGCCGAACAGATTTGCCATGTTTCGTCTGTGCGAGGGAGAATCAGTGCCTACTGGATTTATTTATTTATTTTACTTCAATTAAAACGGTCAGAACCAATAACAATAATAAAAGATAATACCTGAATAACAATAACTAAATCTAAATTAATAACAGTTATCGTATAAATTCATTAAGCATACATATACATATAAGTCGGACAACAAAAAAACATAGTAAATCAATGGAAATTATCATTACAAATCAACAATAAAAAAAAATGACACTTACAGAAACAGACAGTCAGTTACAATTTTAAACCATCTATCTTCAAACAAGTCGAAATCCGAGCTATCGTCAAAAATGGCATAGAGCGCCGCAAGGACGCGATAAGTTTCATTCTTACTCTGGCCAAGAGATCAAGAGCTAACCCATCAATTATTACAAAATATATGGTGTTACATGTATAGTGCCTAATTGATTATGAGCCACATCAACAAACCATGTAGGCTTGATCTAACTATGTAAACGTCCCATCTGTTAAACGAGTTATCTCGATGAGTTTCCGTCTTCAATCACGTGTCGTGAGAATAGGAAGACTTTCACCAAGCAGCGACTTTTTGTGTTTGAAGGTCTGTAGTTCATTGTTATTGGCTGACAAACTTCTTTGGACACATAAGTTGGTAAATCTTTTGTATTGAGTATTGAAAATAAGCGTCTCACTCTTAAAGTATTTCAATTCATTCATTCATCGCCTTTTAAAATTATAACGCATTACTTTATTTAAACTTGGTAGGTATAAGACAATAATTAATTGCTATGAGTTGGTTTGTATAGTTCAAAGATTTTCTTAATTAATACATTATATCGTTAGTAAGCGGGAATGTCAACGTTGACATGGTTCATAGGCGTGTAACTAAAAAGAAAATCAATAGTGTCGCAGGACACCCGACAAAAGTAAGTTTCTTCAACTTTTATTGTGTAGCTTATTAAGTAGATAATTCAATCATAACTTTTTGAGTTAAATATTTTTTTATTTTCTAACTGAATTGTACTTTTATGTAGGTAACTTAACTTAATTTTACTTGCATGAACCTCTATTTTTACTGATTTAAGTACCTCTTCCCAAAACGTCCTTTAAGAATCGTTTCAATAACCGCCTTTGTGGTTTAGTGACGAGCCCACCGGAATCAGACCCAAAGGTCCATACGTTCGATGCCAGGGCGGTTAAAATAACCATTAAAATTATAATTATTGTTGTGTTCCGTGATTTAGAGGTTATATAGCCAGTTCCTCAGTCTGTTGAGGATTCCGGGTGAAGTGCGCTTCCATAACCTGCGGCCATAGCATAACATGAGACGAAGACCAAGCCGTTAACCGTCGTTGAATAAAAAAAGTACCTATAAAAAAGGCCATAACTTCTAAGCCCAATAAATAAAATCGATTAAATAAATAAATAACTAAATATTACAGGACATTAATTAATTTTACATAGCGCCATCTCGCACCAAATAGCTTGTAATAACGAGAACTAGATTACGGATAGAATACTCAAATACTTTTTATAAATACATACGTACTATTTGATACAACACCCAACCACAGTATAAACATCTATACTCATCACACAAATGTTTGTCCTGGGTGGAAATCGAACCCCCAGAGTGACACTTAATGTGTGCTTTTCATAAGTCTTAGACTTTTATTGTCTTGATATTCAAGTAATTTATGGTGAAAGTAGCACTTTGTATCGATCTCGATTTGTTTAGTAGCGCAGATTCATTCGGATTTCCTGTAATTTATCTTATTTATCTATTAAGGTGTTTATCTCATGGGAAATTCCCATAAACACCTTCTTTTCACTTCCACATTTTAGTTTAAGGTCGTAAATATACATATTACAAGTTCTAAGTGGTTTGGCAAGCTTTACGTGGGTTTGTAAGTACCTAGTTGGATTTGTTTTAATTACTTGCTAGACCAGTTTAAACATGTTGCTTTGCCTAAATTCGTGAACTAGGACGGTGATTGACTCAAACTCATCGGAGCCACTACCGATTTTATATATGAGGGCCCCGGAGTACCGATGCTTGATGCTCAGCTTGACGTTCATTTACGTACTATTATTTACGTACTATTACAGGTTTTACTTTTCCTAGTACCTAACTAATGTGTGAATGCTGTTTAAGAGTAGTAAAGCTCCTTGTGAAAGGGCTCGTCCGTAGATATACTACCACCATACCTATTTTGGGCGCCAAACAGCATTGCTGTGTCCCGGTTTGAAGGGTATCAGTAACTGCCTCTGTGGACTAGTGGTTCAACCCACCGATTTCAGATCCAGAGGTTCCGGGTTCGATCCCCATGGTACAACATATTGTGCTTGGTTTGGTTGGTGGTAGGACTTTGTTCAAGTCTGCCTGGATAGCTACCACCATCATACCTAATTCTATCGCCATAATAACAATTGTTAAATTGTTGTGTTCCGGCATTTAGAGGTAAGATATCCAGTTACTCAGTTTGTTGAAGATTCCGCGTGAAGTGCGCCTCCACTTTTGGCCTTATTTCAACTTGTGTAACCAGGTGCGATGAAGGCCAAAAGCTTACCCGTAAAAGTAAAAAAAAAAAGGTATGGTTGCCAATGAAAGCTTCAAACTGTTTACCATATTTTATTTTATTTTATTAGGAGCTTACAAACAATGATGCTTAAACATTTTAAATATTACATACCTAATAGTTATTATAAGCATAACCCACAAGGTTTTTCACAGGTTAATTATAATGTACATTTAATTGGACACGAGAGATATAGACTTAACTAAAAATAATATGATAACGTTTTTATTAAGATTACTTAGATGTATGCTATGTTTCATGAAAAAAAAATATAAAAAAAGAAGAAGAAGAAAAGAGAATAACGTTTAAAAACAAGGGAAGAGAGGCAGTTAAGCTGCTATTATTTAGTTATATTATAAAAAATATATCATTAATCAATGAATAAATATTCTTGAACAAAGAAAAATTACATCGTAACTTGCGACGAATAACCTCATGTCATCATCAATTAAGTACTTCATAACTAGTAATTCGCCCTGAATTGAGATCTCGTGATGTCTGTTTTGTGACGGAGATTATTTCTCAAATATAACCTAATTATCAAACGAAGTGTGCTTTTAACTTTCTCACTTTACATAAGCATTTTTTTCTGTAACTCTCTTGTAACTTCACCTGAGTGTTCGAGGCTCTCTCTTGTTGCTAACGTAATATATCCTTTCTAACATGAAACAAAGGTTGATGTTATTTTGAAAAGTGCTCTCGAATTCGTGGTTTAAAAATCTTCACCTCCAGTCCACGGATGTCGTAAAGTCAACCAAAAAGGCAGCAATTTTTTTCTTTGGGTAAACAAAACTTGTGTAAACGTAACTGTGAGCACCAATCTTTCTGCTTAGTGTGGAGATAATGGCCGTACCTTACAGTTATAGAAAAGTTCTTTCCACATTGTAGAGGAAAATAATGTACTGTTGATATGGAATATACGCAAATCCCTTGCATGATACCACAAAAGTAATTCTCGGATTTCATTGACTCCCTTCCCTATTGAGTAAATAGCAATAGATAAATAGACCAGTATTAATGAAATTTCGAAACCCTCTCTTATCTTACAAGACCTGATGATCATCCTTTGCCCTCTTCATCTTAAAAACCACCCCTAATAAAGGCAAAAATAAACTTATTTTGAAATTTGCAGTCTAAACCCTACAACATATGATATTTCATATTTTAACACATTTTCAAGACTTCAATCTTATTTACCCCTTTCAAAACCTTTAATATAAATACAGGGGTGGTTTCAGCAAATCAAAAGAAAGTTAATTGTGTAGTCAACCCCCTTAAACAGTCTATTCTTCAAAACATACCACGCGTTTTAACCCCTTAATGCACCGTTTTTTTACGAAAACCACCCCTATTTAAAAGTAAAATATATATTTTATGAATGTGCAGCCGAAACTCTTTCAAGCCATAATTCTTCTCGTCTCACTTAACACCCATATTTCTCAAAAACTACCCTAGAGTCAAAAAAATCCTTGAATCCTCGATTGATGAGTATTAATTTAATCTCTGCATGAACAAAATTTTGAATTGATCGGATCAGCCATTCAAAAGATAAAGGTCAAAAATTGTATTTCTTTTCACCCCAATATCTCAAAAACTACCCCACTTTTAAAAAATCCCCTGCGACAATCAAATTCTATTTACGTTATCACTGTACAGTTTAAATTTCATGAAAATCAAATAATCTGTTCGAGAGTTATGCCGTCACAAACATTGCCACATACATACATACATACATACAGTGCCGGATTTCCCAACTTAACTGAGTAATCAAAAATATGTCAGTTACCTGATGACTGACCTTTTAAATGAAATGTTTTTGTCATTATACCTCTGTATGAATCTTACTAATTATAACGTATCTTCTATTCAATGCAGGTTAATACGAAGAAGATTGAACGAAAATGGTAGAAAATTACACTAGTCATTCTTACAACATTGGTTACAGTGCGTGACAAACACAAATGCGCTTGAGGACGTCTGTGATAGAGCTTCACGTTTTCAAATAATCATGAACTGATATCCTGATAGCAAAGTAGAACCGATACGCTCTATTGTCGGTAAAAAAAATCTAATGTATTAATACCTCATCAAATGCAACTGATAAATAATAATAAGTAAAATAGTCAAATGAAGACTGAAACTTACATAGTACTTGATATGTAATTGTTACGTACTTGATCAGATTTGCATTTTTTCGTCTTATCTGTTTAATCGAATTCAAAAGCAGTGGCTGTTTTGAAAAAGAAAGTAATTGTAATACTTGTTATCCAAATGTGCCTTTGCAAATGACGCGCACTGTAACCATTTTAATGTCAGAGTTCATCGAAAATCTCTCTAAGCTATCGCGTTAGCATAATTACCTACAACTTACATAATGTTCACTTAAAAGTCAGGTAAATATGCGTTTCGCAAACCACCGATGGGTTTTAGAAAACCATCTCTTGTTTAAAAAAACCTGTAATTATCAGTATCGTACTCTCTTCAATAAATATCTTTGACTTGTAGTATAAAGGTGTCTAAGAAAGGAATTAAGAAAATTGTAGGGTTGAAATTTAGAATTAAATTATGCATACTATCCTCTTCTTCATCTTAATATACGTGATAGACACTTGAACATGAGTTGGTAGCCATTCTTTTTTTTAACGCATGGTATTGTGGCCTGTTCTGATGATAAGTCAACAAAAATGGTTGAATGGTTTTTGTTCGTCATAAACTAGTAGTTACATAGATATTTTGATGGTTAACTTAACTAAACAGGCTCTGAACGATTGAGTTAACTTTTAGCATAGATACTGACTGCTCGGAAAGCGGAAATGGAAAAACGAGAAAAGTAATTTTAGATAGAAATAGCCCGCTCAATTGATCGACTACATTGTTTTGGAAGACATTATTGTTTTGGATATCGGTGGATGGAGATGCCTTATGCTCGTTTTATGGCATATAATATAGGTGTTTAGATTAAATTTCTGTGCATAGTGATAAAAATGTGTCATAAATGTGAAAGTTAGATGCTCTTTCTTCCTTCACACCAAAAAAACTGAATGGATCAAGCTGAATTTATGCAGAGACATTATCTTTGGATCTCTCTTCTGGATATAATAATATAACAACATAATACTTTAATTTGGGGAGGTACCACGCTTACAAAGCCACAATCAGATGCTAGTGATTGAATAAAGATTCATACTACAGAACGTAGAAACAATGAATGAAGTTTTTCAATGTTTAGGCTCCAATACACTGAATCACTACTTCATTACTATACCTGACTGCCAACATGACGGCGGAAATATAAGAGCACATACCGGCACGCTACCGTGCGCCGGCGCATGACTCTATTCCAAAACAAAACGATACCGTTTAGGAAAACGTGATTTATTATTTATGATTGATAACTTATGCCCAAAGGTATAGTAAGTTATCATACTTAGCAACCGCAGTATTGAAATAATACCTTACTTGCATGACATAATTTACTCTATGCACTTCGATGATGCTCGTAGTATAAACGAGTAAAATTTAATGTCCCTTATTTTTTCATAGTCTCATGGAAGTTCTATTCTGCCGAATTATTCAAACTAGTGGTCACGCAGTGATCGAAATTCGACCGTTGCTCTTTCTGTTTCAAAAACCTCTGTGAACGCGCGCAAAAGTCCGAAGGTTTATCTTATAGTATTACATTTAATGAAAGCCATGCGTGGTCGAAATTCTACCGTCACAAATACATATTTAACATAACTCCACCTTCATCTAAACTTTAACCAGCCGAATCTAACACTCTCTTATGCCCTGTAAACCTAGAGTTCAAACGAACCAAAAAAAAAATCATAAAAAAGTAACGTAGCTTTGAATAAAAACTACATAGTAGCCTGGCGTACAACTGTACTACTGACAAAAATGTTTCCAAGCAAATAACAAGTTTGAAGCTGTGTTGATTCAAGTGTGCTTAAGCTGACTGTACAAATCCGTCACAGCTGACAATCCTTTTTACGATTGGATACAGAATTTAAAAATTATCCGAGGATGTTACAATGCCGTGAAACCTTACGTGACTGATTGGCTCTTATAAGGTTTTTGTCAGAAGGTGGTTCCTATAAGCTGAACTCACGATATTTATTTTGGGAATTTGTAGCTTCCAAACACATTGTGGGTTCTCAAAAGTGAAATGTGCCTACAGGTGGCAAATTTAACTTACTTGAATCCACCTGCACAGCTGCATATATCAAGTAACATCGAAATTTAAATTTTAAATTTACTTTAATGATTTTCCGTATTGGTTCCATTACTACATACGAATTTTGCTCATAAATATATTTTTTCTTATTCTTATCTCCGTGAGCGGTTTGATTATTACAGGACATTACAGGACGTTAATTTTACAAAGCGCCACCTAGTCCCAAACTAAGCAAAGATTGTAATATGGGAACTAGATTACAGATATAATAAATTAATTTTTGTATTCTTATCATACAATACAACATCTAAACAGAACAAATATCTATATTCATCACACAAATATTATTGTCCTGGGTAGGAATCGAACCCACAGCCTACAGCGCAGAAGGCAGAGCTCCTACCAACTGAGCTGAGAGGCTTGTCATTATTACATTATCTTGTCTCTTGATCTATTCTCTTATTAGGGTAAACATCGCCTTTGCCATACTTTTTAATATTAAGTTAACTTTTATCATTAATTATAATCGTACATAAAAAAAGTTTTTGTCAGTTAAGGAACCAATGTGAAATAACTAAACATTACAAATCTAAAATACTTTTTATTAAATACCTAAGGACCTTTTCCAAATTTGTTTTTAATTTCAGTTTATAATATCTCCTTAATTTGCCATTTCAACTCAAACTTATAATGATATGAATATAGCTGAGGATTTATTTACTGACAATCGTCTCCACAAACTTCTATCTTGTATTGATTATTTTAGTTTTAGAGTTGTTAATTAATGATTTTTCATTTTCTTTTTTTCATTTTTACTGTTTGTTATACGTAGCCTGGTATGTAGGTAATGGCAAATTTCACATTTTGCTATCCACGATGTGTTTTGAACCTACAATTTACCATAGACTGTAAGCCGCGTAGCTGAGAACAACCTTAAGCGTTGGTGTTGCTAATGCACCGAAACAGAGGTAATGTGTATCATTGTTATTTGTCTTTCAAAACTTCCGTGATGCTTGTGGTATCTTCATCAATTATAAGGTACACGTGTGTGAACCCGTGATTTTAAAACTACGTTCGAACCAAGGTCATTTTCACAGATTAAAAAGAACTTTTTTAATATATCGCGATTATTATACATAATTAATAACAAACTAATGATTTCTGAGAAGTGTTTCATTTACATCAGTTTAATTCCTTTATCATATAGTCTTATTCACATTCATTATCATCATCGTCCTGACCGTGAGATGAATTCCTTTAATATATTTTCCTCTATTTGTTTTATATTGACTGATATTGACACACAGCGTAGGAATACACAACGAACGTGTGACCTATTTTTTTTTTAATTCGGGTCCTATGTTAGTGTGCGCCTGTAGTTATAGGGTATCGTAGCGTGCACAAAGAGTTATTCAGATAACCTTGTATAGATATACTAGGTTAGAATATAATATATCTATTCTATACATCATCATCACATAAAGATCCACTTCTCGACGGTGGCTCCCAAGTTCCAGTTTGCCCACGACCACGGCTGGTGCAACCCCGCCAATACGTCGGGATATACGTTTTTAAGTAAATACGTTTTTCGAAACTAAATAATAAATATATCCATACCCTACTTTTTATCTATCTGGAATTATTAATGTCGTAATAAATTACACGAATTTTAGGCCCTATCTCCATCATCGTGTATTTTCCACCTCTTTCTATGATGTTATTATAAAATTTACGTAACTTTTTTGAAGATCATTGTCAAAACTTTTATATTTTCTATACTACTCGTCGTTTCTGAAGGGGTTTTATATTATTTCCCCTAATTTATTATTTATTTAAGATATCTCTTACTCATTTAGAGGCTACCCTATGTGCCCAAAATGAGAGGGACGCTATACATACTTGCACGTTACTGAGTGAAACAGATGAGCGGATTTTTATAAAAACACGACTTTTATTATAACATGATAACCAATAAGGCATCAAAATTCCAGAATGAAGACACTAATTATACCTACTACTATATTCTGAAAAGAACGATGAAAAATCACGCGATATGCGTGCAAAACACAGTTTTTCAGATTTTTATTTGTACCACTCGTGTTTCTGATGAGAAATTGATCACAAAACACAAAAGTTACATGTACCTGAAAGATAAGATCTATAGCTGTTTCAAATATTAATAGTATCGGTGTTTTCAACCCGTATTTGAAATGGTACAACCTATTACTGAAAGTTTACTTACATCATTTATGTTGGCCTCACAACATGCCTTTGAGATAGTTTTGTAGAAAGCTCACGTTCCCATATTCCCATAACACAATAGCGAGAGCACTTACATAACGGAGTAAAACGAGAAAAATGTACGTAAGTAGCTACTTAAACGTACCTTGTTGGGTAAGTAGTGTTTATACTGCTTGTACCTTTCAAAATTCGTAGTTATGCTTAACTCCTGATCTCTGGGCATGCCTAGTACTAAACTGGAGCTAGGATGAGGTCTACGAGATTTCCCAGTAGGTACAGGCTCTTCCGCGCACCGACTAAACACTGCAAACCCTTTGTTTAAACGTATATATTTTTCAAGTTGAGACAGGATAGAGTGTTTAATTAAGGTAACAAAAAATACTAGTTGAAGGGTGATAAAACTAAAACCCGACTACAAAATATTCTAATAGCTACTCTCAGATCTCTTACTACACTACACTGGACTGGTTTTACGAAAGTGTATGTATATTATAGTACCTTAAAAAGTAACGTGTATGTATGTATACTTTATTTTAGGAACACCTACAGTTAACCACACATAGTAGTTAATTAATAAGTGTATGTAGCCAGCCATAAATGCTATACATACAAGAAGGCCAATTAAAGATTTTAAATTTTAAGATACTATTTTTCAAATATATAGTCATGGCGCCCCCAACATTCAAATTATATAGCCTATGTCACTCAACCAATTAAGACGTACCAAACTAAAATAACACCGAACTTGCTATCAAATAGACATTCATACAAACCTACTCCCTAAAAGCATAAGTCTTCTGAGGCAGTCATATAAAAAAATACAGAAAAAAACTCTATTATATTGGCTTCGTTTCCTACAAATAAGTATTTTTTTAAGCCAACTAATATTAAAAGACTGCGAAATAACGCGATGAGTGGAAAAAATGGGACCTTTGCCCAGCGTTGGGGTAACAGGTTTTATTAACCTAAGACATTCCTTGTCTAAGTGTTCTTACTTACATTTTTAAAAGTGCTTCTTTTTGAAATTCGAAGGTGCGTAGTCCTCCCGTAGTCCTACCTCAATATTTGAATAACAATGCACTAACTCCAAATAAGCCGCTTTTGATGTTCTGTCACATGTTAAAAGTACAGTTGGATACTGGGCGCAATACTAATGAGTGTCGGTATACTTTTAAACCTTAGAACACGTTTTTGTATTATGTTAAACAGGATTTAGTGTTTATAGACCACCCGTTCAGTACGTAGATGTTTCTAAAGGTTTTTCAATAACCTTCTTTTTAATTTAACAGATTTTTTTTTATTTACGCCTTCGTAGAGCATATCTACGACCTCCTTGAGGTCTTCAATGGAGGATACCTCCAGGGAAATTGTATTTACTCTTATTTTGATGGCGTTGCGTTGGAGCCGTACCTTAATAGAAAAATGGATTGTAGATTCCAAATTCTAAATATAACATTATCAATGAGTTTTGTCTGTAGCTGTCCTACGTCCTAAACTACTGATAGGCCATTTTTATCATCATTTACGTGATTTATTTTGCGTCTTATGCTTCACGAAGAAGGTATAGAATATTTAGCTTTCACTTCGAACAATTTCGGGTGAATAATAAATAATATATATAAGATAAAATAAGATAAGATAAATTTTTATTTCGCATAACTAACGTTTACATATTACATAAATTAAGAACAAGTCACATTTAACATCTTAACATCTTAAGCTAGTTTTTTCTTACTAAAGCTTGTCTTATTCTCTCGTTACATGTTACATCAGACAATACATGAAAGCACCCATTAATTCTCATTCATGCTCTGTGTTTTCACAACAATATAATTTATAACTCTTTTTGTTACATCATTTAGGTTTACATTGAGATGGCTAATAAGGTCTACGTCGCGATCATTAAAAAAAATAAGTAGCATTGACTCAAAACAGACGTTGTGAAGAAGAAATGGCTATGAGTTTGCCTAAACATATTTAATAGAAATCTTCAACAGCCCATTAATGACCACTGTTGAACAGAGAGTTAACAAGACTAAAAGAATGAAAGGTACAAAACAAGCTTTTTTTGGTGAAATCGCTTAGTCTGTTTTTAAAACATCCGCGAACTGAGTTGGGAGTGGTGGATTCTTAAGATGCGACTGGCACAGCACTTACTGCAATGTCATGACATTGCTTCCAACAAAAAAACAATGACGCAGAAATAATCTAAAGAATAGAATTAGCGCTCCAATAGACGATCTCATTTTTGCATTTTTAAAATGAATTTTTTTTCGTGGCAACTAATTCAACATCGCTATAGCTGCGCGATTTTGAACATATTCATGAGGCCTATAGTCAGTAATCACGTCTCGGATCCATAGTTCATCACTATTTACACAAACTTGCCTCACATCACAGCGCTGTATAGGTGCTGAGTTCTATTCCATCCATAATTCCAGAAGGAAAAACATTTGTGTGATGAATATAGATGTTTGTTCTATGTATAAGTGTTATTGTATACATAAAAAAAATATTTGCTAACATTACAAGCGTTGGTTAGTTTGGGGCTAGATTACGTTGTGCATATATAAAAACTTTCGTCCTGATGGTCTGCGGTATTTATAAAAATATTTTTTTGTAATTTTACGCTTTAAATGTGTATGTTCTTGACCACAAAACTTATACAGGCAACGGTGAGGTCTATGATGAAGCGAGCCACATATAACATAGGTAGGTACAGCTTTGAAGGTACGAGTCCACTTGTGCACAATCATAGTTCATAGCAACAGCCGAAAACCTTATACAAAGTGTATCTTTGGACTGATAACATCAAGTTATCACCCAAGTCATCTCGATAATCTTACATAATCAATGGATGGCTATTGTTAAAGTTTAAACGTTCGCTAAATTACGTAACTGATTTGACACCAGTTTTGTCTGCACCTGCTAATCTTGTTACGTAATGAGCGTGCACAAGATGAAGCTCAAAATATTATTTTACTAGCTTGTGCTCATGGCTTCGCTACTACAAGTAACCGAAATGTTATTCTACGTCTATAACAATGTTTTCTAAAAATTTCAGCTCATTCAGTTTAGTAGTTTTAGCTGAAGGAACGTTTAACAAAACCAAACATCCATCATACATCCACTTTTGCATTTACCTGTATGATTTCCCATTTCAGATAAAGCCGATCACATTTTATGAACACACTATGGCATTCATTGGCTCTCCCGCCCACCGACGGAACACGGAAAACCAAAAACAGCTTTCAACGTTGAATTTTAGTGAAAACTTACATTACAACAGTTCATTGTTATCAGGCAATATAGAAAAATCCAAGAAATGTGCTTTTGTTCGTCAAATACTAATAATTTACAACGTAGCTGGTTACAGGTTCATTAGTATTCTGTAACGAAGTTCCAAAGTTCGATGACGCGGGACATAGGGACTTTCATACTTGTATAGGACGCCACTTTCTGTAGTACTATAGCTCTAAACACCATACATTATGATATGGTGAAACGCCTTGGTGATCATTTTTAACCGCCTACGCCTCCGTGGTCTAGTGGTTCAACCCAAACCCGTGATTCCGTGGTTCAACCAAAAGTCAGACCCGTGGGTCTGATCCCCAGGGGGAGCAATATTGTGCTTGGTTTGGTTGGTGGTAGGATTTTGTTTAAGTCCGCCTGGCTAGCTACCACCATCTTACCTAATTCTATCGCCATAATAACAATTCTTAAATTGTTGTGTTCCGGTATTTATAGAGATAAGATGGCCAGGGTGAAGTACGCTTCCACCTTTGGCCTTATCATAGCTTGAAAAAATCAGATGAGATGAAGGCCCATCGTACAATAAAAAAATAAGCGAGATGATTCTTTGTCTTGGATGGCATGTTAATAAATTGTTGGTCTTATGGTTACTGCGTCTACTAGTAGTAGCGGCTTGGAAAGGCAGATTTTCTAACGAACTTTTTCAATTCTCTTACCATTTCCAGTCAGCTCTGAATCTGTTTCCATATTTGCCCACTAGAACAATATTACATCACATCATCAGCTTGTAACTATCCACTGAGACTTTTACAAAGCTATTGCCATATTAACAACGAAACCACAAAAGGAAGCTGCTGCCCTTCTTCCCCTTCTCGCCCTTCAATCCCTTAGTCGGCATTTATGATATCCATGGCTGAGTTGGTGGGGGCGACCGCCACGGCAATTAACTATGTCATCGGAGAACAATCCTATATGTCAGTTATCGTGTTAGGCGATGGTTCTGTCCCGTTGATATGACACCATTAACACATCAACGTAATAGTACTCTTGGTACGCGTTATGAGGTTTTTGGTGAATTGTTATTTCAAAATACGTTGTGGGTTCAAAATCTTTGTTGCAAATACACACATACAGGCTAAATGTATGAAGTGGTGAATATCACGATTTTTAATCTACGATGTGTTTTGAGTCAGGTTCTCATGCCATGAGATTCAACCGTAACATTGTTAAAATAAACGTTCTCAAAGATAAATTATAGGTATTGTTTAAAATATAATTACCAACTATGTAATACTAATAATCATTTCAAGTGAGGTTTACTGGACCCACACATCTCGTGAGTAAAACTTTAGCCGTTACACCTTTTTTGTGAGCGCACTACGTGATCTGGGTTCAAATCATACTTAGATATGTCATTGAACTGCTTGAGGGTATCATCTTGATGGACATTTGTTTTGGTTTTTGAACAGCTGTTTCGTTTATTTTTATGTTTTGTTTCACTTATCGAATAAGATCAACTAACTATTAACCCTAGGGCTATTTTTTTTATTGTACAACGGGGAAGCGTTTGGCCTTAAATCTCATCATGTCACGTGTTCTTGTCATTATTATTGTGTGGCGGTAGATTTGACTTTTCAAAATGATTTTAAATATCTTACGGATTAAACAAATATTTGAATACACCATTATTTCTCCAAAAATCCTAAACAGATAGCGGTAGTCTCATTAGATACCTTGTATTTTTATGAGCAGTTTTCTTTAATTATTGAGTTTAGCTGCTGCATACGCCTAATGAAATGCAAAACGGCGCTGGTTTTTTTTTCGGATGGTTGGTCTCCGAGAGGTCAACAGTTTTATATGATTTTGAATTAAATAAAATTGAATTGACGATTTTTTAAATAAATCACTTACATATTACGGTTTGACAAAACATGCATAATAAGCAGCAATAATATTATATTTCCATTTTTAATTTGACTCGGTCTGTAACGGATACTAAAGCGCGCCATTTCCGGGTGCACGCCGGATCCGGAAGCGCAACAATGGCTTCATTTAAATCGCGTGTGAAAACCGTTTTACTATTCTATAATTTCTTATTCACATACAATATGTGGAAATGATTGTGAATACAATTATCTCAGTTTCACTTTGAGATAAATTCAAGTAACATTTTAAGTAAAATAAACGTATAACGAGATAGACTTAGTTTGATACGGTAATATAGTTTAAGAGGGCCCCGGAGTACCGCTGAATTTCGCTCTCGAGTACAAACGTAGTTCCTTATTCATTTCGAAGCGGTAAGTCCGATCCACAAGAAGTTTTGCAGGTGTAATCGGAAAAAGCTAATCTGTGTCTGTGGTGCGCTAAAATAGTGTTTCTATGGATAAACTCTTTGCCATATATTTTATATTTATGATTATCTTTATCCGATTATATCTACGAAAAATCTTTTGAATCAGACTTGCCATTTCATAATGACAATGGAACTACGTTTGTATGGGAAAGTAAGACTACTGGGCTTTCTTAAGCTCTGATTATTGTATTGAATATTCAAAAAACAAATCAAACTAAGCTTATCTTGAGCTACGTTCCGGATAATTTGCAAATATGCCTACCTACTTTAATTTTCTAAAATACCTACTTACATGTGACATTAAGCTTACCCTAGAAATTTGAAGAAAGTTGTGGACATTAATGGGCTGTTGAACTAAACGTGAAGATATACTTATGATATCATCAACATTTAGGTAAATTCAATAAACAACAGAGGTTTGTCCTGGTTAGAAATGGAACCAAAAACCCACAGCATATACTACTACCGTATAAGCTGTGCTGTGGTGTTGCGAGGCCAATGACATAAAAATACAATATCATGATGACATAACTTTAATCGCAGTCATACAAACACGCATACATTCACGAACATCGGTTTCTTCAAAATGGCCGATGGACTCGTCTGATCGCCTCTTACTTTCCTTGTTTTCACTTTCATTCAGTAATATGTTATTTAATTTTAATCTAACCACTTCCGTGTAGGCGTTGCTGTTAATACTATGTTTATTAAACGCTATTTGAGATATATGGTCCGAGGTAAGTACGCGTGTAATTGAATTTATTAATAATTATTAATTAATGAATTTATTAATATTTGAATTTTATTATAAAAGCTAAATTTGCAATAACCAGAGTATGTATAAATAATTATAGCATAACAAGTTGTTCAATAGATTTCCATTAATAGTGCCTTTTAAGAGCAGGGACCAGTAAGGAAATAAATAAATGTTTAAATGTATATAAAAAACGTGATGAGACTAAAGAGGTGTCATGCCTATTTTCGAAGGAATTTACATACATGCATGTTATGTAACTGTACAAATATTGATATTATTTGTATACACAGACACTACCTGCACCCCTACTGCAATGTAAACTAAATATTAATAAGGGAAGTAATTTAGCAGTCGGGTAAACTTGTGACCGTTACAATACAACTTTACTGAGGCTACTAATCCGCCGGCCAAGCGTGGTGATTATGGTTAAGTCCTCCAATTTTGAAAAAAGGCTCTGATCAGCAAAAGTCAATGTGATCATTAATAGTCTGTTGAAGAAGAAGTGTCCTAACTACCTACCGTGCTTTATCCTCATTTTTCACATTATCACACATACTATTACGTAATCTCGCGAATCAAGGGGTTTATTGCGTTATGTAATAAATGTACATCGTTACAGTGTTGTAAAGCATAGATAGGTGAATAGTTTTCTAATTGTTGTTTTCTTTTTTACAGGCTATTTGCACGTTGGTCTCGAGGGATATCGCTAATGCTAAGGTGAGCTTGCTATTTGAATATTTTTATTGATAATTTTATAACTCGTGGGTATTTGTTAAGTTAGTTAAGTTAGAAGTGGGTTTACATTATAAAAATAGTATGTTTGTTTATATTACCTTTTATCGTGAAGTTCCCGGATGAAAAGTAATCTATGCTATTTCAGGTCGTGATCATATCTGTGCAAAAGCTTAATCAGCTTAATCTGTTTAGTAGTTTTGATGTGAAAGAGCAACGAACATTGTTATCATTAAATTAGCCCTGATAGAATTGATAGTAGGTAGTCGTCAGACTTCTTGTAGGTAGTAGCGCTAAGTAGGTAGGTAGCGACCTGTGACAGTAGGTATGTAACAAGAAGTTATACATATAAGTTTATTTTTTATTAAACAGCACAATTGTTTAAAAATGCGATGACCTCAGACTATGCAAATATTATCTGCTAATGGCGACACGTTTACATAATAAAGCGAGGATTTTATATATAACTACATTACTTACACCAACACGACTCCATATAATTTGAGATTCAGCCATTATTTTTATAATTATGTTCAGAATTCCAAATTAAAGCGAAAGGTCAGTCGCTCGCCCAACTTATACTGGAAAATTCCACAATGCTAAATATTTGTGAATTCAATAATAATGTTTCAAACAACATGTACAATTATTAAGCTAAAAATTTTGAAGGGAAGCAGTCGGGTTACCTTAGAACTGTCACTTAGTCTATAGGAAACTCAACCAGACGGAAGCGTGTCCACGATACTGGCTGCGTTGCCAGCTTAAATAAGGGATTAAAAAATGAACCCGGAGGGCACTGGCTTCCCCGGACCAAAGATCTCAACCCTAAAAGGCTCGAATATGTAAGCTTTTTCACTATATTTCTCTTTTTTGCTCTTTTGTGATCCTGAGCCGAATAACCCACCTTATTTAATACATAGTTTTGGGCGCTTTTCTGTAGATCATATGGACAATTTTGGGCTGTAAATGTGTTGATTTATGAAGAGTTGGAGACTATGGCAAAACTCTCCAGATTTGGCCGAGGCTTATGCCCAACAGTTAATGCCACGGTCTGACTATTTAGGCTTTGGAACCCTCGGAATGTGAGATTTACTCGCATTTGGCAAATTCAATTTAATTTAGACATAAAGATAACATAGACTGCTAAAACTAATAACTATAAAATTACGTATAATTTTGCTTGAAATTCGGCGATGAGGTGAGGTGTTGCCTTCTGCCCAAAGCCCACTGTTGGACAAAGCCTCCTCTAAAACAAGATGGTTTATATTAGTGTTGGTGGATAGATTAAACCTATTAAACTAAAACACAGAAGAAAGCTGCTTCTGTGACTTTTACTACAACCGTTGGTTGTGTTAGAGTCGATTCAACCGCCACAGAATATTATTATTGTATTACTGTTTTGCTTGCCCTATATTTAGCCTAGTAAGTAATATTTCCATAACAATATACTGACCTTAGGTGAGTCATTCTCAAACACACCATAGCAAACGTTTTCAGCAGGAAGTAGATCGTATCAATTGTTTTAGTATAAGTTATGCTGTGTCTTGCCCTTGGATACCGGATGTTTCATTGTTAAAATTATTATTTTTATTGTACGACTCCGAATCGCTTGGTATCTTATCTGGCTTCAAGTTATGATGAGGCCGAAGGTGGAAGCAAATTTTACACGAAATCTTCAAAATCGGTGAAGAAAGAATAAAATGTGTCATATTTTTTACATCGTTGTCAAAATATGATCCATTTAACCACTAACGGATCAATAAAATGTTTCCTCTTATACCCGTGACCATGTCATCGACCTTTACTTCAGAACAAAGAAAAGTTATAATTACCTACGGAAAAAGAAAGGAATCTAGGTGGAGCTACAGATTGCTTCTACGGTAAAGACTGAAGGCGTGGTCAGCAAAGTTCATCGACCAATCTGTGTATTCACCACAAGTTTTTGCGAACTGTACTTACTCACGTGGTGGTCACGGCTTAAAAATCTAACCATCCAAATCAGCCCGTGGATGTCGCATATGGCGACTAAAAGAACTCACCAGAAGAAGGGAAGCAGCAGCTTGCTACTCTGTGAATAACACCTTTACAGCGATCAGCGATCGAAAGACACGAAGATGGCTTGAGTGGAATCGAGAATGTGTATGGGTGCCGGGCCACTGGTATAACTTCACCGTATGCGCCGGTTAACTGTTGTTTATACGTCTACAGTAACCCGTGGTAGCGCCACTGATTCAAGATCTAACTTGTTTTGTTTTGGCATGACAATGTTGTGAAAGGGCCGAACTGACCAGCAAGTCAATGACCAGTATAACGCATAATGCATTGACTTTTTAAACATGAGAACGTTAAAATAATAAATTAAATTATTTTCGTTCGAAAAATAGGTATATATCACGTTTTTTCTTATATTTATCCCGACGTTTCGGCGAAATTTGTAGGTAAAATAAGCGGTAAATACCCGTTTTTCGAATCAAAAGAATATTTTCTATTCGTGAAAGTTTAAAAAAGACTAATCAATTTAATTATTTGAAGATATATTTGCCTACCTACATTTGATGATTTTTTCAGGTAGGTAAGTTGAGGTAGATTAATCACCAATGTATAGATAGGTATGTGTTATTGTATGTGTGAACACCTAATTGCAGCCATTACCGGTATAATAGCATTTATTGTTCACATTCGCAATTAGTTGTAAAGCTATATTGTAATTGTGAAAATGTATATGATAGAAAACGTAAACCAAAGACCTAAGAAAGTTCAGTAGTACTACTACTAAACTACATTTTTATGAGAGCGCTCTCTCATACAAATGTAGTTTGTCAATAATTTCAACATGTTTTTTTATGTTACGACGGGGAAGCGCTTGGCCTTCATCTCACCTGGTTTCAAGCTATGATAAGTTTGTAGGATGGTGGAATCCTCAACAGCCTGTTTTTTTTTTAATAATTGTTGTTATGGCCACAGAATTAAGAAAGATGGTGGTAGCTAGCCAGGCGGACTTTAACGAACTTTTACCACTAACAAAACCAAGCATATTGGTCCCCCTGTGGATCGAGCCCAGGACCGCTGGTTCCGATACCGGTGGTCGAACCACTAATAATTAGACAAAGAGGCGGTTGTCCGATCTAAAAAAAATTCCCATACACCTTTGTATTACATTTTATACTAGCTTTTTAGCACGGTTTCAGAGTTAGGGGGCATAATTTTAATGAAAACTTTCAACCCCTTTTTGAACCCCTTAGGGTACGAATTTTCGAAATCCCCTTAGCGCTCATTTTCGCATCAAGACAAACATTCCCTCCAAATTTCATGTCTCTATTTATTATTATCGATTAGCCGTTTAGGCTGTACGTCAGTTAGCACTTTATATTAGTATAAGATAAGATAAGATAAGATTATTAAGATTTCAATTGTGTTCTTCGAAAATATTAAGCGGTACAAACCTTTGATATACCTATCCAATGATATAATACCTGATTAAATGATACCTGCAAATTTTTTTTTTGCTTATTCAAAAAACTTAGATTGTATTGAGAGTGAAAATCTGCAGTACTCAACTATGCTCGATGCTGAAATAAAGCTGAGTCAGTGTATTTTTTACCAAATTTAAAAAAGTGTAGCTTAGATTATGTTAGTTTAAGCTAAGAATAGCTTTATATTTTTTTGATTGGGTAAATAAATCTCTGGCCTTTGTTTCTTTCAAAAGTGAACGTTTTATAATCATATTTCGATATCAGACAAATAGCTTTAAAACAAAGTAAATACACTAAATATCAGATTCAGCAACAGATATGACACTTTCGTCTCGAACCTGTAATTGTATTGTATTAAGCGTTATTGTATCTCGATCGTAATCGAGACATATCTCTCGAACCGGTCTCGCTCGGAGAAATTCGAAATTGCCCACGGCTAATAAAGGTGGTAACACACCTGACTGGCTGACTTTCGCCAATATAACACGCGTAACATTGCATAACACTAGGTCTCGGTCAAACGACACACCTTGCCGGAGAAATTTCACAGTTGGTCAAGATTTATTGATTTTTACTCTATTATCTATTATATTAGCTAAATACTCATAGCATAAATTACCGTAAGAATAAGGGCCTTTCACTGGCTTGTGTCCCGTATTCCGGATATACCGCCTCTGTGGTCTAGTGGTTCAACCCACCGATTTCAGATCCAGAGGTCCCGGGTTCGATCCCCAAGGGGAGTACAATATTGTGCTCGGTTTGGTTGGTGGTAGGGCTTTGTTTAAGTCTGCCTGGCTAGCTACCACCATCATACTAATTCTGTCGCCATAATAACAGGTAACATATTTCCTCAGTTAGTTGAGGATTCCGGTTGAAGTGCGCCTCCACCTTCGGCCTTATCTTAACTTGTTACCAGGTGAGATCAAAAGCCTATGATGCTCGCCATAGCATGCATCAGACAAAAGCGCTTAGGTTTGGTCGTGAAAAACAAACCAGATATAAATAAAGCAACGGTGTTACTTTCTTTACTTTTGTAACGAATTTATAATTTGGTTATGGATGGATATTTAATATGAATGCATAAGATATGTTGTGAATTTATCTGGTTTCGTGGCTATTAACTTTACTTTTTCTCGTACTAATACTTAAATTAAACCATATACCTGCCCAGTATAAAGTTTATTGGCTACGGTATTCCATCTCCTCCTGAGCTACTAACGTAAACCAACCACCTGCCGTGATTCCATCAAACAAATGAAAACTCTATACCTTTGTAGTTATAGTTTAAACTGATCTGAACCACCTTCATTATTTACAAAAGGCCGTTTTGAACTGTATCTCTTATACGTTAAGGTTTTAATTCAGCTGAGCGTTATTGTTTCACACCTTTCGCAACATTCGTTTCAGTCTATCTAAGCTTGCAACATTACTTTTATCAAAATGCAGGTTGTGTTGAAAGATAACTACGTCAAATTATAATCAAAATGGTAATTGAATAATTTTGATATAAATAAATATTACAGGACATTCATTCTAACATAGATATACATATATAACATAGAACATCTAGCCCCAAACTAAGCATAGCTTGTAATATGGGAACTGGATTACGGATAGAATACTTCAATACTTTTTGTAAATACATACGTACCTACTAATATGATACAACACCCAAACACAGAACAAACATCTATATTCATCACACAAATGTTTGTCCTGGGTGGGAATCGAACCCACATCCTAAAGCGCAGAAGGCAGAGTTACTACCAACTGAGCTATGAGACCTGAATGGCTTGCCTTGTAGAAATCAAACTTAAGATGACCTATTAGAGAGCGTACCTACTAAGTACTAACAATTACTTTCAATAAATAGGGTCCGAATTAAGAGCATCATCCTCATCATGAATCAATTAGCTAGCATCATCCTTTTCGGGAAGTCTGATAAAAAAGTGCGTCAACAGAATATACTCGTATCTACGTTTTGGTATCATAATATCTCTCATAGATTCTTGATTAATATAATAAACAATTTCAATGACAGATTCAATTAAATTTCAATCAAGGCTTTAGTTTAGTAAGTCATAAAACGTAAAGCTTCATCATCATCAACCTATTACATTCCACAGCTTGACGCAGGCTCTCCCACTGACCCAGATCTTCAACTCTCTCATCGACTCTGCCAGCCACAGTGGCTTGCCTAGACGTGGTTTCCACTGAAATACGTAAAACTTAGCTTTTCTATTCAAATCAAATTTGTTTTCAAAACAAAAAGACACTCAAGGAATGAACAAGTTATCAGGTTTCCCCACGATGTTTGCCTTTGGCGTAAGACATGTAATTTGCTGACAAACTAATTCACTGAAACCGCATAACTAGTTATTATTCGGTTCCGCATATCACAAGTTGCGGAAAAAAGCCGCAGCTCTGACTTTGGTAAATTGAAAACGGCTTCAATTGCGTCAGGCAACTCTGAAATTTCAATTTCTGCGTTTAGTTTTTGTTAAATTATGATGTCAAAATTTGAGTACAGTAGTTGTACAGAAAGCAGCTTGAATTAGATTTTATAGGAAAGCATTAAAGACACTTAAAGATTTCAGCTTTCAGCGATAAGGTCGTCCATTGTACAATTTGTTTGTACGAGTATATTGTTCGATGTAGTTTTGTTATTTTATTCCACGGCGTCGATTTGTTCAAACTTTAGACCCCTATTTAGTTAGACATGGACATACAGAAAGTCATACATTTTAACCACAGGGCAAACACTAGTAATTTTGATTGTTTCAAGGATTTAACCTCAGGTTAAAATAAACCACTATCAAAAAGTCTGCATCAGAAGGTCGTTCTCAAGCCGGTTTATTTGTTTACTTGCAGTTGACAAAAAAAAATACTATTCTATTTTTATTTAAAATGGCGGCATTGGCACCAATTTCAAGCCAGGCTCATACATGTGAGGTCAAAGTCGTTCCTACTGGTTTTAGTAGTTGCTCTTGTTACTGTAGCTATGTACTTATTTTGCTATTGTTTGCAGAATTGTATTACATTTTGAGATATATTGTAAACATATTTTTATACTTTAAATACACAGTTAGATTAAATTATGGATTATGCGAACAGATACTTGGGTACCTTCTTTTATAATATCACAAAATTATTGAATGAGTAATGTATTATATTATCAATCAACAAATTACACCACCTAGTAACAGACTTACGACTTTTGCCCTTCGAGAATTCATGATCACTACTCAGAGCGTGGATCCTATGATGATCACCTAATAGGGGTAGTCAGAGGCACGTTCAAGCTTACGTTTGACACATGCCCACGGTATACAAGTAGCTAGCATTCAATACGTGACAGGTTATTCCCATCATCGTTTATCGAAATACTAGGTAGTGACACATGCCATTCCGATTTTTGATCCTCCTAGTTTCTAATAATCGAATCATGTAAAATCGTCGTGTACCAAACCAGTGTTTGTGGTGTGCGTTGATTGTCAGTCAGTTAGTTAACAACACGACGATTTTACATGATGGGACTTTTCAGGGAATCTTTTTGATGTCCCTTAGATTTTGATTAGGATTTTAGAAACTCCCTCGGGATGATGGGAACTAATTTAAGCTCCGGGCTTTTAACTTGCAAGGAATATATTAGTATAAAGTTTTGAGATTTCAATGGGTATGGGATTATATTTCTGCCCATTACCCCCCCTCGTTAGATGAAGTCGGCGCAACATGTAGGTACCGTATTAGTTTAAGAGTAAGTAATTTACTCAAGAGCTGTGATATAACTTGCAGGAAATGTTCAAATCAAAATTACCTATACATGTTTTGTTTGCTTAAAATAATGAATGGTTGCTGTGCAAAAACTACAAATTTATTTCCATACGACTAATCATGTTTATCATAATAATTTTAATCAATTTCTTTGAGTGCCTATTAATATTCCTAGTTTTTGTCAGACCCTGACTAAAACCAGTTGCGTAGAACTAGCACAAAAACAGGACTTGAGCGCCAATAAATATAAATTCTTTGGTCATTTATATTTCTAATGCGATATGTACAAATTAACTTTGAATATAAGTTTTAGCTGTCTGTTAGTCTTATTGGATTGTTCCACAAAGTCCAAGTAAAGTCCTGATAAGCTACTTGACGAGTAACTTTAACCTGTCAATAAGGACTTTAGCAAGCCTCAGTTGGTAGTAGCTCTGCCTTCTGCGCTGTAGGGGGTTGATTGAATTCCCATCAAAAACTGAACATTTTCAGGCTCAACGCCCATAATTATGTGCAACTTGAATAAGTACTTTGAACATTGCGTAATCAAAATTTTAATGAAAATCACACAATTGCATTTGAAATTTGAATGTGGAACACTACCACCCACTTTACGAACAATGGAACAAAAGCTGCCGTTTTGCAATCGAATCGAAACGATTATCGTAATTGATATTTTTAAAATCGATTCGTGAGAGCGACTATGTATCAAAAAGTAGCTCAATTTATGATTGTAATAATATATCTTATTCCTATGGAGTAAAGTTCAATATTCCTTTGCTAGAGTTAATGGAGCTATGTCCTTGTACTTTTGATAGGTTATATTTAGACTGCGGGCCCTTTAGAACTGAATGATGAAAACACGATACGTGCCTGTCGTGAGTGAAGCGAGGCATAATTTCCTCATTATGGCATAAAACGGCCAACATCACTGCAGGCGTCAAATCTTGGAGAAATAAACAAATCTGGGATACGCAGGTATGATCCAGTAGTGGCTAGTGATATAACCTTGGTAACAGAATAGCTGGATTTTGACGGCTGACTGATGTCAACACTATGACCTGTAAAGGTCCAACTGGATAGCGACTACCCTCAAAGTCTGTTTCGTCGGTGCTCGGGAGAGCCCATGCTTTCTGTAAAAGCTCGCTCCAGCGCAGACCACATCCTTAGACCTGGGTAGGCTCAGAAATAATTTGCTTGTGCAAGTTAAAAGTTCGATGGCTGACCTTGTGAAGATGATATTGTTGTATTCATAACCACCCCAATTTCATCACGCAATTACCTATCTACCTGTTTCGTCGGTGCTCGGGAGAGCCCATGCTTTCTGTAAAAGCTCGCTCCAGCGCAGACCACATCCTTGCTCTGGCTTAGAATTAGAAAAGCCAAGAGCTAACCCATCACTTAAAAAAACAAATAAATTTTGCTTATACAACCTTAAAAGTCGTAGCGATAATATTATTACATACTTATTTATTATAAGTTAAAAGTTATAAGCTTAAAATGCAGACGGTCTTTTGATAAAAGATAAAAACCGTGTGGTTTTGTAAATAACATAAATTCTTATATCGCCTTTTTTGTGTATTTACGAGTAAACTTAGTATGCACCGTTTTTTTTCTGAGTAATTTCTTAGGTACCTATTAGATGTTGAAGTTAAATATGAAATTCCAAGTCAATAGTCCATAGACTGTTAAACTCTATGTAACGTATAAAAGTGAATGCCTGATCAACCATTTAGGGGTAGGTTTACAAACGGAAAACGTCAAATTAGCAATAATCACAGAAATTGGCCCGGGTTTCGCGCCAACTGTAATTGCAGATGTTATGTGCCTTTGATGTTTTGGGAAATATCTATAGGTTTATTTAAATAGACGTATTTTTCTACGGCTTTCGTGTTATTTCCTAACGTAAAATATGACAACACACCACAAAACGAAGCTAACGTACTATGTATGAAACTTTTTTGGGTTTTTGCATTAATTAAGTATTTGTTACTTTTAAATTACTCATGCTGAACGGATTTTCATTTAATTTGGCTTGGATATGGTATTCGCCATAGAAAATAATATATGCTCCCTAACTTTTGACATAGGTATGCAGTAGAAGCTACAGACAAAGGCTAGTGTTACATATAATTATTAATATTTTGGTGTCTCCAATGTTCTTATGGAAAGGGAATCAATATATGGGTCCGTTCCCGGTTGACGATAAAAACTTTATAAGATAAACAATTTATGACATTTGATTATATTACGTAAGGTACAGCGTAGTCGCATATCACTATGATCAGAGATGCGCAAGAAGCTTTAAATTACACATTATGCAAAGTACTTCAAAGTTAATTTAGTTGGACACTGGCCTGCGCTTGGCCGTAATCACCAGTTAACGATTATCACCCAGAAAGACATCTGTCTATCCGTCACTTTAGTTATATTCTATTTTTTTGAGGGTTCCTTACTCAAAAGGTATCTACAGAGTAGACGTGCTGACGACGACGTAGCGTCTATTTAATTATTTTAATCTGGTTTTCTTACCCGTTGCCAGTTGACATTTTCTCAAAATCGTTTGATTGTTATCAACAAAAAATAAGTCAACACCAAAACGTATCACAATAAACTGTTTTACTTGATTTTAAATAGTAACATATCATCATCATCATCATCATCATTATCGACATATTGCAGTTGTGAGAGTGACCTATGTAACTCCCAACTGTGGCCGACCATCGCTCTTTTAATCCTTTTCTTCCCGCCACTGTACGTTTAGCTGTATCATATTATCGTGAAACTTGGTGTGCTTATCACGCAGACCTAAAACAACAAATTCTCAATACAAATCAGATTTCAATTCAAATGTAACAAAATAAAAACATATTCAATTCGCGGTGGCGTGGAACCCCATTTATTTTGCAAGTCAATCGGTACTCGGCCAGTTTTTGTTTCCATTTTTCACCTGTCATGTCATGTAGGCAGGTGCCTATCGCGTGTGTTTTCGGGAAAATACAGAAGATATATTTGCATAATTTACTTTAAACGTTTTCATGCATGTATCATGTAGGTATTTTAGGGGATAAACATGTTTATTTTCATCGATGAAACTCTGACGGATGTTCCGAATAAGAATATCTATTGCATACATACCTACACACTTATTTTTTGTGTTCTCGCTTGTTTTTTCATGTCTTGACTTAAAATCTGAGAAAAGGAAGACCCCCCAGTCGATGGTGACATTGTAACAGACATGGGGAGTCCTATGATCAGAAGTGTATGTAATTATATACGGTGAGTATGCGCTTCATGTTAAGAGCTTCATGTCCTTGTTCCGCCTTCACCTCTTTTTCATAGCATAACTGCTAAATATCTCCACAACCTGGTTGATTCCATTTATTAGAACTAAGCGTTTCCAAATCATTATTATGCGAACGTAATTAGTTTCCAGCGTCTGTATTTCCGCTGTGCAACATCTCTCCCTTAAAAACAGAATTTATAGACCTGGGTAGGCTCAGAAATAATTTGCTTGTGCAAGTTAAAAGGTCGATGGCTGACCTTGTGAAGATGATATTGTTGTATTCATAACCACCCCAATTTCATCACGCAATTACCTATCTATTTATGATATAAATAAAGTATATTTTTCTTCCTTTTTATTTTTGTCTATTAACCTAAGAGCCTTAGTAAAACAATCCTAAAACCCACGTAACTAATTAGAAGCCATCAGTGCACCGTGCATGATGAAACGCCAAGGCAACGAAAAGGCACATCCTCAGGCCTTGTTCAGATGAGGGTAGCCGAGCGTGCATCCGCGGTATTGTCCATACACTATTGTGAGTCCACTGATTGTGGCGAGATTAGAAAGAGGATTTGGGAATACATCCTTCACATGAATTCCATGTAAACTTCACTGTTTAGCAGAATCTCCTCTAATACTTGATGGAATTATGCCATTATCCGTGGATTTATTGAAATAGCGCACGTCTTATTACAATCCAATCGTCATAATGAGATATTAGCACCTATACCTATAATAAGTAGTAAACATTTGGATACATAATTAGTAAAGTAATTAAATCAGTAGGTAATTGTTTATGTAACTTATTTTACATAAAATATTTTGTGTCTAATTTGTCAACATTAATATTTTACTTTCCCTATTATTGCAAATTGTCTTGTTTTCTTTTTGTAATCATGCTGTGTTCCCTTTCTTAGCATGTGGTCTAGTTCTAATTTTGTAATTACCTATATTTTAATATTATCTGATTGCATTTTGATTTGTGTGCCTTAAAAAAATAGCTGATTATAGCTGGTGTGAATACAAAACAACCGAAAAAGAAAGGAATAATGGAGCTGAAATGTAAACATTATTATTTTTAGCTACTGGAGATGATTAATAGCATAAAATTACTGCCAATTTTAAAGCTTCGAGAAGCGGTTCACATTAAAATGGCATGTTTAAAATTGGCAAGCATGGATAATTCAGATCTTATTCTGATAGATAACTGTTCGATTTAATTGAGGTCACTTTCAATATAACTGTATATATGGACGATCTTCTAATTGGTCGGATTGTGACAAACAAAATAAATAATTAAACTCGTTTCTTGATATTCTTTACTATAAAAGGAGCAGATAATATGAGAGTCAAATTTTTATTTTATTTTATTTTATTTATTAGGTTTACCAACGTTTGCTACAACATTACAGGCTTACTTTAAACTTAATTAATATTTATAGCTAATTGCACAACCAATTAAGGCCCTGTCATTAGACGTTTCCTCTTTTTCTTAAGGAAAATTATAGTACTTCTGAACAAGTCACGAGTCTATTTTTATATATGTATTACTTCAGGTACCTATTTACATTAAAGGTAAGCTGAAAATTTTCTTGATAAAAATATTGATTGAAAATGATACGTTTCAAAATTTAAAAGAGAAATATTTTGATACCTACAATGAATATTGACTTACGATTTATTTTAAATGATAGGTAACATGTTGATCTACATTAAAGGTAAACTAGTTTTTTGATACCAATTCAAATTTAATTTTAATCATGAATTATTTAAAAAACTACAGGCACACCGCGCGCCCGCCTTTCAATCAGTAGCTCTGTGACCACTGTCGACTTCGGACGTGTGCTTGTCGTCCTCGCAGCGGTCAGACAACACATAGACTCAGAATAAATATTAGGACGAATTTAAATAAGTTATTTCTTCTGTGCCAGTAAAGGTACCATCATATGGTCACATTACCTACCTACCCATACCAGGAAAGCGATCTCAGAATTATTAAAAGGGTTTCTTTAAGATACGCTTGCGCCACCTACAGCTTGCCGTTGTCAACTCTCATAATCGTCCCTGCCGCGATTTTAGCTGCGTAGCGCGCCTTAAAGGCAAACACAGCATGCAAAAATAGGAGCACACAACTCAAATTTCATAAAATTAGATAATACTAAGTAGTATAATAATACTTATGGATTTGAAACTAAAGATAGATAGATAGATTTATTCACTTGAAATTTTAACATATATCGCTCCATCTCCTTTCCACTATCGGACTAGCAGACGTACGGCTGGCTACAACCCGTACCTTGTAAATGTTCCATTGTGCCGAACACATCGTTTCACCTCTACCTTTATCATTAATACTGGTAAAGAATGAAATTCATTGCCTTCGTCTGTTTCCCCGCACGAGTATAATCTTGGAGACTCCAAGTCCAGAGTAAATAGGTTCCTTTTAGACAAGCGTGCTCCAACTTAGGCCACATCTTTACTTGTTTTACATGTACGCTGGTGGTCAAACGCTTGACTATCACCAATAAAAAAAACATATAATTCAATCAGTAGGTGTTTTTAAGCCTATTAAGGTTTGACTAAACACTAGGTTTTCATTGTCAGTTAATAACATATGTAACATACGAGCGTGTATACAACACATTCATAATATGTAAAAGATAAGGGTAGATACAAAAGTAAATATGAAGTCTCGTCGGAGTATATGTGCCTTTCTTTGATTTTTTTTTATTCACTGTGTCACTAAGCTCGTAAAATCTAAGCTTGCTTGGTCAAGGATGAGGTTTATGATAGAGGGAGACTTCCCAGAAAAACTTAAAGCTTACAAGACCTTCAGGAGTTAATAGGCATTTTGTCACTAATTTTAGTGACTAACGGACGTTGGCAGCTGATTAAATTTTTTGCAGAGCATATCATATTATTACTAGCTACTGCTTGTGGCTTCGCTTGGTTCTAATAAATAAACATACCATGATGTTATAATCAGTCTAGAATAACACAAAATCTGCAACAAGCCTCATAGCTCAGTTGGTAGTAGCTCTGCCTTCTGCGCTGTAGGCTTTTGGTTCAATTCCAACCCATGACAAACATTTTGTGTGATGAATGTTGATGTTTGTTCTGTGTTTGGGTGTTATAATATAAAGTAAAAAAAAAAACAGGATCTAAGTATTCTATCCGTAATCTAGTTTCCATATTACAAGCTATGATTAGTTTGGGGCTAGATGGCGCTGTGTGAAATAAATGTCCTGTAATATTTTTTTACTATTTCTGCTCAATCCGTTCAGAGTTTGTTTGTATGGAATCAAACAACAAATATCAATTTCAATAAACTTGCTTTATAATATTTGTCTGGTTTTCGGTAGCGCTTAGTCCTCATTAATGGAAAAGCCGGAAATGTTGACCCAAGAAGCAATACCTATAACTCATTTGGGCGTTGCCCTTCGAACACTTCTACATAGATCTGCCCTGAAAATACCCAACTTTCTGAAATCAATAGAAGGATCCCGTTTCGGTGATTGGTCACAGACGCTGCAACCGTCGGAGCGCATAGAAAGCGTTTCACCACGCTTCACTGGCGGTGGTCTCTAATAAACTGTGTTGATGTCTTTGCTGACTGTCCGCGATATTTGATGAGATCATTACAGTTTCAGATTGACTCTGCGTAATGAATCAATTTATAAAAACATAAATATAACTTTTATCGTCGACTTGTATTTAATTTTGATTGATTTGGAAAGTTTGCTTGGTGTATTGTTTTAGAAAATGTAAACAATGGCTAGAGAGAGAGAGAATGTCATACTTATTTGGTTTATAAATTACTAAGGTCAAGGTTGCGATAAAATAAGTACTCAGCGTAGTTCATGATACTGTCCGATTTGAACTGTACCATAACTTAAAAATATTACGAAAATTTAGTGTCTTATCATATAGCTTGGCACCAGGGGCCCAATTCTACGATACCAATCGGTATTGTCATAGTGAAGCTATTGGTTAAGTAGAAACGGGGTCCAGGTAAGATGAAGGCCAAGCGCTTCTCCAACTCAAAGTAAAAAAAAACAAATTTAAGTTTTATACTTGTTCGTGTGAAGTCTGGTTGATTGGTGCTAACTTTTTAAACCAGAACAGACTGTTAAACATGAAGCGGAGTAA
Source organism: Venusia cambrica (assembly GCA_951394065.1). NCBI lineage: Eukaryota > Metazoa > Arthropoda > Insecta > Lepidoptera > Geometridae > Venusia > Venusia cambrica. Next base: position 15,801,486 of record OX596040.1, on the reverse strand, counting down.
ACTTAGTGATGAAATCGCGGTTTTGTTATGAAGTTTGCCTGGTTTCAGTGAGCACAAATAACAACATTAACGTAAGCGATGAAGTAACAACAACCGAAAGCGAAGGAAAAAATAATATTTTACAAGACAAATTGCTTCACAAATTGCTCGATCTACATATAACTTTTTATGGTCTAATATATCATTTAGTAACGACACAACCTTTCGTTCGAAAATAAACGACATCAAGGTTGAATGATACATTAAAAGACTAAAAATTAGTTCGTGACTAGTTCAGGACAATTCGGTCATAAGTCCCGAACGAATGCTAATACAATATTATGTATAAGTCAAGGATTGGACCGTTAAAAAGTAAACAGACGCGGAACCGTTAAAAAAACCAAACGGTATTTAGTAGTATTAAAGGATTTTATGCTCAGAACACGAAAAAGGAAGCTGATGTTAATTTTACAGATAAATAAAGGAAACGGTACCATAAAGAAGAAAATACTGATCATTTGCAAATTTATGCTTTTTATGTTACCCATTCTTATCGCAAATATCTTCATAAAATATGAGATTGTTTCGATAGAGATTTCGTGTATTGCAAAACTTCGCGTGTCTGGCCCATTTGTGTGTTATCGCTAATCATTCTGTTTGTTGCAGGTAAAACGAATTCTTGACATACAAATTTCATGGAAATCTTGTACTCGGTGAGTCAGTATTTATTAACACTACTTCAATAGTAAAACATGTAATTACTTTACTCTTTACGGTTAAATATTTGCACGTACAATTATTTCACGCATTTCAATATTATAAAACCAATCAGAGTGTTCCCAAAAGTGTGGTGAAGTCGTGGGAACCACTGCATCTACGCTGACGTCTTGGTCAATCAGTGGTTCGTTCATTTGTCCAACAATTAGGTCAATTACAATAGTCTGCTTTGCTTGTTCAGTGCAAGGATCTTGGGCAACTTTCATTTTAACTTTCTAAATACAATCTGGTGCACCATTGAGTCATTCCTTGCCTTTAAGATTGTCAATATCATGACCTTTGTTTCAATAATAGATTAGCCTATCTACGGTTAAAAAAATAGTCATTTTTTTTATTATGCTATCTCTGGTGTTAAGCTATGATGCAGCCTGCGGTTGAGGAAGTTTGCCTAGAAGAAACCTATTCTACGTGAAAATTCCTATGTTGTAACAATTGGGAAACTCGGACTCAGGGAAAGCGTTTCTCCTTTTTATCTTGTTCTTTCACCTATGGTTGTCTGCTTCTAGCCGATGGTACCAGCCTTTTAAAATATATTTATTTTGAGTTATCCATATTATTTATAAGGTGTACAATAAATAATTTTCATTAATTTATTCCCATTCCACAAAGGAATTGATCAAGTAGAACATAAATCGTGCCAGACCACTGATCGATAGCATTGAAACAAAAGAAGTAATTGGACTTACCTTTCTTCCGCAAAGCGAGGTCAGGCGTGACCGATGCGGATTCCATAAACTGAATATTCTAAGCCACTATAACTTGATCCATAAGTATTTTACAATTACCTGCAGCTAAAGATCATCTTGGCGGGTCAATCTTCAACGTCTATCCATTTTATTGTGATCCCTTTGTGTTCGACAATAGTTCGCAATCAAAGATCATTTTAAAAGCTTAATAATTATCGTTTGAAAGGCATTGATTCTTGAAGGTTTGAATCGATTATATAGATCGTTACTAACTGGGGTTATCTAAAGCTTTTGAATTCGTTTACAATCCGTTTGGCCACTTTCGCAAATTGTTTCTTCGATAGTATACAAATACCAATTGATTACCATGAAACACGAGAACTCTTTAATTATTTAGGGTTTAAGCCACATTTAAGAAGTGGTGGTAGTAGTTAATAGCGGCAGTATGCCGTGGTGTTCACGGCCTAAGAATCGGCCCCTCAAATTTAGCTTATGTCGTAAATGCCGACTAAGGAATCTCACCAAAACATTTATGCTTAGGCTTCTACAATGAATCATAAAATCATATTATCACCAATCTACGCGTGATTTTTAAATTTTGGCGGTGGCTCTGTGCATTAGTCGTCATCAATGGGAATTAGAAGTCCCTTCTAATAAGTAATCATTGAATGTATCAAGGATTGTCTTTTTTATTCACAACTAGGTTTTGCCTGGATAAAAAGTAATCTACATTTATACAAAATTTATTGATTACCGTTTCAGCCGTTTAGCCATAAAAAGGGTTAAACAAACAGAGCTACTTTAAAATGTATGGATGGATAGGCATGGATAAATAATCTGAAATTTACGTTAATCCATTACAATAATTGATGCTTATTATCAATTCAGTGGAATTAGGTAAATCCTACTCTTCTTCTTCTTATATTACACAGTCAACCGTGACATGTTTAAGGTCCCATTTAAACGACCGTGCTTTCTATCTCGGCAGCTTATATTGCCATTATAAGTGCATTAGTTGTGTGGAAACTCAGAGTAAATGTAAGCTATGGGGCTAGTCGAAAGCATAGCTGACGAGGATCTCAGCTACTTGAATCTTGTAATCAGTACAGCTGTGATTCCTTTGTACTGCTTCAAGAACACAGTCTATGTTCATCTAGTCTCTCCACAGTTTCTCGAGTCTCTCAAAAACTGGAGTGCTTGCTACAATCACTGCTAGTGATCATAGTAAAGCTGTTAGATAATACACAAAAGTGGTTACCCTTGGCCTTATCATAACTTGAAAATCAGGTGAGATGAATGTAGGCTACGCACATCCCCGTCATAATAAAAAAAAAGTAGCTAGCCAGACAGACTTAAACAAAGTCCTACCTCCAACCAAACCGAACACAATATTGTACCTGATCAAACCCGGTGATCAAACTCGGGACCTCTAGATCTGATACCGCTAGACCACAGACGCGGTTTTAAAGTTTCTCTTTTAAACGTTTTTGGCTTTGGCGAGATCCCTTTTTCGGATTAAACGACATCCGAGCGATGAGTTTGAGGTCAATTCGGTTCTACTCCACAGCAAAAAAACTCAAAAGTCAAAATTCGTTTATAAGTAGCAAACCAACGTTTTTAATATAATTTAAGTTTTGCTTACTGCTTAACACGGTTCCCGCATATAAAGTAACATAAATTTTACTTTTTTTTCTAGAATAATATCTGTGCAAAATTTTTGTTCCCGTAATAGTTTTTGTATAAAGGGGTAACAAGCATTTAAACATACTTTCGCTGTAATAGATATTGTAAGATATAAAAATCAACTTCATTATAGAACCGACAATCTGTTGTTCAAACTCGAAGTCAAGTGCTCTCCACTCTGATAGGATCTCCGCTATTGACTCTAATGTTGTCCAACTTGGAAACTGGCCTTGAATTTGCATTCTGATGTGTCTTGATGTGCTCTCACTATCATAAAATAGCTATTTTGATCGTGGGATCTTCTTTATTGCACTTTTACCCTCGATTGGGTCACTTTATATTTATGATTTAATTGACTGTATTAGTATTTGAATATTGATTATAAATATTTATTTACTAACTCCAAGCAAATTTGAATTGCTAACATCAAATGAAGAGAGATCTCCCATTTAAATTCTGTCTGGGTGCCATATATTATGAAAGATGGACTCGCTCTTGACCTCCAGGCAGGTCTCGCTCTAGGCTAGAGCAAGGATGAGGTCTACTATGGAGTTAATTTTCTAGGAGCTGGTTCGCCCGCGCTCCGACAGAATATGGCAAACTGTTGGCGCCAGAGTTTGGCAGGAGGGTGGTAGTTAGCCAGGTTGACCTTTACATGTCCTACCAGTCATCATTCAGCCGTAACCGCTAGCAAAAGCCCGGGCAACGGACAATCCCATTGCCCGGGGTAGACCACTAGGCGTTAGATCACACAAACCCAACACTTTGGGCATCTTTAAGCTGTAAGCTTAAGTTAAATACCAATTCAGTTTACAGTAGATAGTAGAATTTACAAAATATTTTCTAAACTTTACTGAAATGTTGTAAAAAAACCTGACGGTTAAGATAACAATGGTTCCTTAGTAATAATTTACCGAGTATTTCAAGCTTTGTTTCGTGGTATCGTGAAAATATCATGGCTTCTATAATCATACCCAGTGAATTCTAGCAAAGCATATGGCAAACGTTTGCGAAACATTCTGACAAAAATCACGATTTTGACATTTGAGATACTGTTTCGGGCGGAGTGGAGCGTGGCATTTGCGCAGGCGCATACCGTGTGCCTTTCGAGGATAAGCGTTCATGTGGAGAACCTTTGTTGTGATTCCTCCTGTTTTATTGGATTTTTTTTTAACAAAAATACTATTTTAACATAATGAGATTATCATAAACCAAAATCACAAAACATGTTGAAGTATATGTATTAAAAATATTTACTTAAAGGTTGTTATTTATAATAAAAAAAAAATAAGTTTGAGTGCGTAAATGAATAGCTTCCTTTTTGTTGTATGACGGGGAAGCGCTTGCCTTTATCCCAATAAGGCTGAAGATGTAAGCGTAATACACCCGGAATCCTCAACAGAAGAACAAAACAACAAAAGAACCTTTCACCTCTAAATGCTGGAACACAACAATTATAGTTGATGTTATGGCGACATACTCAGGGATGATACCACTAGCCCACAGCGGTGGTTTTAGTACAGTGCGGCCGTCCTTTCACTCTCAAGATACTGTACGTGAGTCACGCACCAAAATTTACTTCAAAACGTATAGTTTTATAGATTAAATACTTGGGCAGATAACACAGTGACTGCATCATCATGTGTGATCAGAACTAAATAGATTTCTAGTCAGATACGAGTATCTGATTTCCACCAAGTTTTTAATAGAAGAATGAAATTTTGTACCATCAACAAGGCCCTGGGCTTACATCCTGTCACTTATTGAATACTAGCCACTTGCGAACCGTGATGTGCCAATCGTAAGTTTGGACGTACTTCTGACTCCACCTAGTAGGTGATCTTCATAAAATCTTATCTTTGAAAAGTGATCAGAGGTTTCCTCGAAAGGGAAATAGTCACGAGTCTGTTACTTTTGAACTAAAGTTTGCATTACGATTGCATTAACCGTTTTTCCGCAACAACATTTCCACTCGTATGAGCTACACTTGACAGGAATATCCATTCAACTGCAAGCATATTCGAATGTTTCATACAATTTTATTACCTTTTGAATGCCAAAACATATTCCAAGGTGTTCGGACACTTCACAAAACGCTGAGCACGACTTACATTACCTTTTAGCATAACAATAGACAGCAGTCAATAAAATTAATACAAAACGAGCCCTCGAGGCAGTACGTTGCTGAATTGATTGCAATTTATCAATTATCTGAAGCATAGAAAGAGTAATTACTAGTCTATTAATATAACTAATGTCGAAGTCGTAATTAGGCGCTTAGGCTTTGTTTATACATTAAGGTTTTGATCGTTGACTCAAATTATAATTGGCACATCTAGTTTTGCTAGCATCTATAGAGGTTGAAGTCCCCTTGGCTTGCAAATGTTTGACAGATTTGGCTTTTGATAGCAATCTAGATTTTTTGTAAATAAATAACACGCCTCATAGCTCAGTTGGTAGTAGCTCTGCCTTCTGCGCTGCAGGTTGTGGGTTCGATTCCCACCCAGGACAAACATTTGTGTGACGAATATAGATGTTTGTTCTGTGTTTGGGTGTTGCATTGCATGATAAGTATATATTTATAAAAAAAGTATTTGAGTAATCTATCCGTAATCTAGTTCCCATATTACAAGTTATGCTTAGTTTAGGGCTAGATGGCGCTGTGAAATTAATGTCCGTTATATATATATATATTAAATTATATTATTAATAGACTTTTGTTTGATCGTGCTCCTAATAGTAATAAATATTATTCGACAATGTGAGATGTGGTTTCATGCTAGTTATAAAAGTATGAATCATGAATACACAAGCTTGCATAAGAGATATGTTGACTAGACCGTTTAAAACCGAATTTCTTTTATTTTTAGTATCACAAGCCACTTTTTATCATTGTGATAGCCAAGCGTTTGACCACCAAAGAACCTAATTCACTCTCAACTTGACAACTCATAAACCCTACAGTCTTGGAGATAGTTTACTCTAACAACGTCACTATAGAAATAGCCGCGTTTAACCACCAAAGAACCTAATTCACTCTAAACTTGACAACTCATAAACCCTACAGTCTTGCAGATAGTTTGCTCTAACAACGTCGCTATAGAAATATGGCACAGCTGAGTATTTATGATTGGTATAACTAATCTACTTTCATGGCCAAATTAGCTACAGAAAGTTTTCAAGATCTAAGGCCTATTGGCAATTCGCCATTGATCGCGTGCAGCTTTTCGGTTTGAATAACTGCAATAATCTTTTGCTAACCTTGCTTGAATGTATTTTAAATGACAGTTAGGGATTGGGTGATTAGATTAATTTTAGATGCCTCTATCAAGTGCTAGTAGTAGTAAGCGCTTGTCATATCGTCACTTTCAAATAGAGCATTTTGTTCCAATGAAAGTTTTTTTGTTGATCTACTCTGAACAAGCGTAGACACGCTCACCAAAGGTACTGAAACACATTTCAAGGCAATTTTAAAAATTTTATAATAGCAAAATACTATATGAAAATTTCAACTGTATACCTTCTCTGGCCTACTAACCGTAATTTTTCATGAGATACACAAGCCCGGTGGTAGACAAACGGACAGACTGCCGTACGGACGTACAGTGGTGGCTTAGTAATTTGGTCCCCTTCGCACCCTTTGGGTACGGAACCCTAAAAACTATAATTCCTTAATTAATAACAAAAACGGGTCTTCATCGCGTACTTTTTTATATTCCCGACAGTTTCGACCGTGTTACAACGGCCGTGGTCACGGGTAGACTGATTAATTATGTATTATAATCGCGATAATTTAAAAAATAACTTCAATTCCGTTAAAAATATTTGTTGTGTTCCGGCATTTAGAGGTAAGATAGCCAGTTCCTCAGTTAGTTGAGGATTCCAGGTGAAGTGCGCCTCCACTTTCGACCTTATTTCAACTAGTAACCAGGTGAGATAAAGGCCAAGCGCTTCCCCGTCGTATAATAATAATTAAACAAATAATATTAATGTACATCTATAAGTGGGAGAGTGTTTTACTGGCATTTTGATTCGCGCATCTGCCGGAATTGTAATAGCATTGCGAGATTTACATTTTAAAACACGGGTTTTACTCACGTATACGACTACACCGCTACACCGCGCACTACACCGACTCACAAAAATAATATAGCACAACTCACGCAAGATTTGAAAGTGATATATTGCAAGATTTGTTTGCGAAAACAACAAATAATTTATTTATATACGAGTACTTCAATAAGAGGGGTAATATTAAAACCAAGAAAGAAAAAAAAATACAGAGAAAGGAATTTTCAACTTTAATATCAAATTGACTCTGCACAAATAGCATGTGAATCGCCTTTTCGGACTGGAGCTAAAAGTCAGAGCCAGGTAGAGTCTAACCTACCTACCGAGCATTCAGATTATGGGCCTCCGGTAAGTAACACTTTATTGATTACCACAAAAAAACAAATTGATAAGTAACTAATAACTAAGCAACATTAAAACTTTTTGTAACACAATGGGCGGCCTTATCGCTAAAACGATCTCTTCCAGGCAACCGAGAGAAATTAGCAAAACTTAGAATTAGAATCAGAATCAGAAATCGTTTATTGCGATACACAGGTAAAGTTAACAGTTCTTAAAATATAATTATAAAAATGTCCACTGTGTTCTACCCATTCTGGGCGAACAATAATAATAATACCTTGGGCACGCTTCCGTCTGGTACTGGTCTGGAACAGTTGAGTTACCTATAGGCCGTTTGTAACGGTCCTTAGGTAATCTGACTGATTCCTTTGTACATAGTTAGTTTAATTGTACTTTTTATTGAATAAATGTATACTATTAGAAAAAAATAATACCTAATAATATAGCATAAGTAAAATGTACTTACTTAGCGATAGCGGTAAGTAAAAAAAAATAAACTAAACGAAATAGAATACTTAAACAAAGAATCGACATACAATTGATATGTGAAAATAAAGTAAATAATTAAATCCTCCGGTTATTGCATATGTTTGATAAATAAATCTTTAACAGTCAATGGTATGGGCGATGATGGTAGTAAAGTGGAATTAGATTATCTTAGCTTGATTTTTTATTTTATTATTGTACCACGAGGAAGCACTCGGCCTTCATCTCACCTGTAACAAGTTAAGATCAGGCCGAAGGTGGAGGCGCATTTCACCCGGAATTCTGAACAAACTGAGGAACTGGATATCTTTAGTCTATTTTGCTCTAGTACCCGCTTTATTTAAGCTAAAGTTACATTGTAGCAGTGGCTCACAATGTGCGTACCTTGCTCAACATTGCACAATTAACGTAACGTTTTTCATAATAAGTCTCACGCGCATGAAAGGGAAAGCCTAGATATCGTGGTATGTCGTCAAATTATTTAAGCGCTTGATGTAATACTTTTCTCTTGATTGTGAAGGTCTGGGAACGGATCGTGGTTTTCATCTTTTTGTTTGGCTTTTCGCACACTTTTTTAGCGGTTCACAGGCATGTTGTAGCGTATTCTTGTGATTTTTGAATGAACTAATGAATGAATGAATGAATGAATGAATGAATGAACGAACGTTTTACTGTACACAAAACTAATATAGGACAAAAGATAATTATTTTATTTTATTTTTATTTTATTTTATTTATTTGGGACAAAAAAAAAACAGTCATACATTGTATATTGTAAACTAGTATAGAACTAAGTAGGTAAATAAATATATGACCCACAACTTTATCCGCGGGTTGACAAAAACAATGTTAAGCGATTTCTTTTCGACACATCTAGTTATATAAAGACAATAATAATTTAGATTAGGTACAAATATCATAGGAGCATTGTCACAGTGAGACAGGGGATGGTGTCAATTAACGGTGACGGTGACGGTGACGGCGGCAGCGGCATTAAGCATTAATTAACAAACTAATGTTAACATTACAATGAATAAGCAAAGAAATGACCCAAATGATTAGTCCCAGTTTGGATTTAATTATAAGGTTACATTCACTTGTAGGTAATCGTCAACTACTTGCATCAAGGAACACATAATCTTCCCTTTCATAGTTTGGTGAAGAGATAAGCACCCTCACCCACGTACAATATTATGTAGCCAAGAATATTAGGCCAAGCTTGCTTTTCAAACGCTACTACTCTTCTACTATAAAACCCTGAACAGCTGTCCGGCAAAATAGGTCTTTTGATCCCTCTAGTCTTGGAGGAGAAGAGACATCACTATTGCCTCTATGGATTTTTGATTTATGAGTAGTCTCAAAGATAACGGCTTTCTATCTTGATACTATGTGTAACTTTTCTATTTGTTATTATGTCATTATGTTGTCAAGGTTTAATTAATGACTTAATTTTGAAAGTTAGCAACATGTTTTATATTATTTTCAACGTGAGAACTACGGAGATCGGCGATTTTCACACGAAAATCTAACGATTAAATTTCTACCTTTTGATCGCGGCTTTGCCCGCCAGGTACTGAACCGGATGTAAAGAAGCCTATGCTATTTTCCATAGCCCAATGTCCTTACCAACATTTCAGTTCCTCAGTTTGTTGAGGATTGTGGATGAAGTGCGCTTCCACCTTCGGCCATATCTTAACTTTTAAATCAGGGGATGTGCATTTCAAGGCCTAGCACATTCCCGCCGTACAATAAAAAATAACATCCATCGGAATGAATTAGCCGTACTCGTATTGTAATACAAATATATAACCAAACAAACAAATGATTTGTAATATAATGCACACACAGATATATATGTATAAGCATACAAACATAGATATGAAAAGAATGACCAAAGCGAGCTGAACCATAAAAATAGTTTTATTCCAGCAAACCTACAAAGACATGTTTGAATTTATTTTATTAGTATGAAAGTATGGATTAGTAATTCATAACATTATTTTGACTTCGTTATATGTTGTTACTTGTGGTACTTACATTTTAGCTTGTCTTGCATATGCTTTTCAATCATACAGATTCTAACAGACTTTAAAAAGACTATGCATGATAAAATCGTGAATACAAATAAAAGCTATATCCTACTTATCGATCATAATAATTAATGTAATAGAACCACGCCTTGTTACTTTTGTAAAAAAGCCTGCGCGTCGGAGGTGAAAACACGGTGACCTTACAATTGAGGTGTAGGCTTATTGCTCCTGTCACGATTGTAAGATCCGTTTGAGTTTATTTGAGTAACGTTCCATTTAACTAAAGCACATACAATTACAACCCGGACACTCCATACTCCATACATAAAAAGATGATTGAGGGTTTTGGCCGTCAATTGTGGTACTACGAGTATATTATCTTCTTAATTGTAGTAATATCCTACTACAAAATTTTATATTGGGTATTTGTTCCCCTTCACCCCAAATTTAGTAAAAAACAAAGTTACTAAATGGATTAAGCAAAAATTTGCAAAGATTGTTCTAGACCTAATTAATAACACAATTACCATACAGGTGCCACATGTGTAGCCGAGAGCAAATGCTAGTTATGATATTACTTTTGAAACTACCATAGTTATGAAAACTACACATTACATACGTGATATTTATTTATTTGTTATTAGATTGTAGTAAATATTCCATTAAAAATGTTAGAAGTAGGTATATACCATGTACCATTAATGTATTGCGCGTACTAAATGTAATTGTGAAGCTTGAAATCATATATAAAGTAATATGTCAGTCAGTCAGTCAGTCAACCAAAATGTTATATAGGCACCTATTTACATTATTAAAACAAATCTGGAACATAGAAAAACTCAGCCTTCATCAAATATGAATATAACAACAATTATCAAGTTTATAATTACGTATAACTTAAAGAAGGAAGTCTTAGTGACTGCAGTACAAGGTTATCTAGTCTAGCTTTATCTTGCTATCACGACTGTACCTGATAGTTTTTTTTTGTACTAAATTACAGGTAAGCGGTAAGAAGTGGGATCAAGTCTCGTAGCAAATCCAAATGATCACGCATTTCTTAATTAATTCATAATTCATTCAGTCTAGCCACTTTAAACACGGAATTCATTTATAAATGCATTTTTGAACTCAATCAACTTCTAATTTATTAATATTTCAGTAATTTAACTTTTGAACCGTCCTCATAAGCCAGCATTTGAAACAGAAACTCTGTCAAGTTTCTGTTTTTTAAATGTTTCTCTTTATTTATTCGTCAACTCTCTATCTCATTGTCGATTCAACGACGCTAACCCAGACATGTCTCGTCCAGCTGACCTACACTAATTGTTGACAAGAGCATGCATAAAGCTTTGTCAATACTTGAGTGACTAGCTAGCGGGAGTGACAGGAATAGTGCTAAGAGATCTTCAAGCCTGTCCGTTATACAGAAAAGCTTTGGTGTTGCATTTTTTATCTCAAAAATATTACTCGACGACAAAGTTAAACGACGTAAGTAACTCCACATACACAACATGTTCTTTTTGGAGGTGATATATGCAGTAAGGCTTTGTTATAGACAAAATATGCACTAAACATCAGGTGGGCTGCTAGCTTGTTCCGCCCTCAAGTTGTATAAATAAAAGTCCCATATTAAGATCGGTTGAGATATTAGGCTCATTTATATTTTAGAGCAGACTAATAATTACAGATTACCAAAGTTCTTGTGAGTGTTCCTGTTATTTTTACGTATCTCTTAATTGGGTAGGGTATAACAAAAAATCTCCTTACTGTATACTACTACTAATTACTACTTACCATAGTAATTGTATGAACTTATTTTACAGGTAAAAAAATATTTATTAAACATTTATTTACGAATTAAGGGTTAAGAAAACATACAAATAGGTATAAGAAATACAGATGAAGATACAGAACATGCCTGGGTAGACCAGAGCATGTTTATTTATTGACAGCTTATTATTTAAGTTTTTGCAGACAAGTAAGAATAGCATGATACAAAGCTAGTTGACGACTTATGGATAGTAACATAAACATAACAAAATAGAAAAAATATGTAAAGAAAACAAAACCTAAATTAAATAGGTTATATTAGTATATAACATTTATTCAATAAAAAGTACAATTAAACTAACTATGTACAAAGGAATCAGTCAGATTACCTAAGGACCGTTACAAACGGCCTATAGGTAACTCAACTGTTCCAGACCAGTACCAGACGGAAGCGTGCCCAAGACACTGGCTACATTGCCACGCTGAATAGCTATGCTAATTCGCTGGCCTAAATAAGAGCCAGCCCTTGGGTCACGTGTCGCCTCAATCAAAAGCCCCGCAATATTTTTGAAAACCCGGAGGGCGTTTCCGACGTTATTATAGCTGAAACCTGAAACCAGGCGAGATAAAGTACAAGTCCCTGTCATACAATAAAAAAAAAAATTGTTATATTATGTTTCCTATTAATTACACACGTGATAAAATTTGTCACTAAGAAAGCGTTTAAGCTTACTTGTACTGGTGTTGAATAAGTCTACATCACTGTTTTCAAACACCGAAGAATTAAACGAGCAAGAAGTTCTTTATGTTGCATTGCATTCTGCCTATAATTGGTCCTACCTATTGAAGAGTTCATGGTTGCACTGAGAAAAGCAAACACCTTGCTTTGCTTTTTTAAGTATCAATAAAATATAATGCTTGCAAATAGTATCAGAGAACACTAAAATTGTAATATCTGCCACCTTCCCGCTTCGTAGTAGCTCAGGTGTTGCCAAAGCTTAATGGATGTGAAACGTAACTGAAGAAACCGCAAGTTCCAACTCGCCGCTTTGAGCTCGGATAGCGGGACTTCAGGTTCTGGACGTCGAATCTGAATGGATTCATTGTGGAGCGGTACAAATGCTATTTCTTGGTTCACGGATTTTTTAGTACGGATTCAGTTCAAAATTACAATGGATGTTCTTTATGAAAATAATATATTTTTGTCTTTATAATATCCGGCATAAGAACTTAATATTTTTCTGTCTCTCAGTATGTCGTAGCCATAGAACATTGGTTTAACCGCCTCTGTGGTCTAGTGGTTCACCCACCGATATCAGATCCAGACGTCTTGGGTTCAATCCCCGGATGAGTACAATATTGTGCTAGGTTTGCTTGATAGTCGGACTTTGCTAAGTTTGCTGGGTTATCTTCCACCATCTTTCATAGGTCTGTCGCCATAATATCTATTCCAGATTGATGTGTTCCGGAATGTTTAAGTAAGATAGCCAGTTTCTCAGACTATTGAGCATTCTGGGTGAAATGCGCTTCCGCTCCGGCGTTATTATAGCTGAAACCTGAAACCAGGTGAGATAAAGTACAAGTCCCTGTCATACAATAAAAAAAAATTGCCAATACAAAATGTTGTTGATGGACTTTAGATTCGCTAAGCCCTTGCCTAGGTTGATACTCGTATATCTATGAACCTAGGTCTAAGTCGACAGTGGAATAAGCGTTCCCATAAATATCAATGAGTTATAATTATGTAGGCAATATAAATCATTCTTAGGTTAAGCTGAATATTTTCAAGATTATCTGGGCTAGTCAACCTGCAGAGATATTTGCAGGTTGTCTGGAATCAAAACAATGACTTCCGGCATAATCTAGACCGGCCGAGTAACTGAACTGAGACGGAGGGACTTCCATTCCTAAGTGGGCACATTGTTGCTTTTACCCACTACATTTTCCATGTAACGGAATCCAGGTGATAAACATGAAATGATTGTCTGCGAATGCAAGCTATTTGTAGAGTAGACTTTAGAGTAACAAATTAAAACGATTAATTAAAATTACTTAGGTAATCTCAAAGTTAAAACTGAATCCAAACCAAACATAAAAAGCTTATTATGAGCCTGCTCTAAAACTGGAAGGTTCATTGCGCTTGGCAAGCAAATCGGTGATCGCAGTATAGGTGTAAGATAATACACCGATATAAGCTGCATTGTTCTGGTGATATTCTTTATACTGCTTTCATAAAAATAATATATAAGAATATTATTTTCATATCTGTACCAAAAACAATTCAAATGTACTTACAATGTAACTTACTATGTACAAGAGAAGCATCCGCTACTTAAGGACCGTTACAAACAGTCTATAGGTAACTCAACTGTTCTGGACCAGTACCAGATGGAAGCCCAAGACACTGGCTGCATTTTCATGCAAATATTTGCTAAGTCGCTGGCCTAGATAAGAGCCAGCCCTTGGGGTTATGTGTCACCTCAACATAATATTCGTTTCTAATCAATTAGGTCCAGATAGTAGAAAACTCCCACCAACTTATGTCCGTACGCCAAACCCCATGTTTGCTTTTCAGCAACCAGCAAGTACTAAATCTACACATTTCAAGAATCACATTATGCAAAAGCCTAGATATACTTTATTGATTAAAACACGTCATAATTCATCATCTTGCACAGGACATCCAATTAAACCGATACCAATACTAGATAGCGTCTATCTAGACTTGCAACATAAATAAGACCCATAATGCCCCTTATTGTCTTAGCTCGGAGCGTTTAGAAAACTAGCCCAGATTGAATTTCTTGAAGGCGTGATTGCGAGCAGCGTTTGTTCCCGCTAGTCCTTTTATATGTGTTCAGTTTATAAACAAATAGAAACAAAGAGAGATTTAAGTAAAGTCACCTTTGCCTACATAATAAAATATACCTACAAATTTGATACAAAACATAGTTTTTTTTTATTGACCAGGCCAAGCAATTGACAACCAACTTTATTATTACCTTCTTTGCGTAAACGTGATGATTGAGGGAAAACAACAAGTGTAATTTAAACGGTCAGCTAATAAAATAAGTTTTCGCCAGCTTCAAAGAGTATTGTCGGCAAACAAAGTGATTTAAAAAAAGTAAGGTATTTTTGGGTGCATTAAAACATAACCTAAAAACCTACTGATGTACTCCGCCATAAGTTCGAATTAATCGGTCTAAATATAAAAAAAAAAAACATTTAATTACTTACCCAAAACAAACATCAGAGGGATAACATTTGTTTAATAGTAGATTATAGGCACTCACATGAAGGCAAGTTTTTTTTTCTGCAAAGAATCTTAAGCGGCTACCATCGCCTATGGGCTCTTGTAACACCAGAGCATCACTCGCGCTTTGCTAAATATATTATAGGACGGAGCTCCTTACTCACCAAATTATTAGAAGATTTTAATTGAAGTTCGCTTGCCTAGCGTATGATATACTAGCAGGTTAGTGGGAATTTACCACGAATAATACCAGAGATTCATTCGGATGGACTATGATAACGGTGAATGCAATGATATTAATGGGTAATCAGAATTTAATGGCTAGCCATGAAGGAGTTGCGATTATTGTAGGCAAAGCGGTTTGTACTGAATAATGAAACTGTTTGTTAAGGTTATTTTAATGTGTTACCTTTTTTTCACATTTTTTTTTCGCCGTGACTTCAAATCTCACTTCATAGATAGGGCGAGGAAGACAGGGTTTTGTGGAGAGGTCTACCGCCTCTGTGGTGTAGTGGTTCAACCCACCGATTTCAGATCCAAAGGTCCCGGGTTAAATCCCCAGAGGGAGTACAATATTGTGCTCGGTTTGGTTGGTGGTAGGACTTTGTTTAAGTCTGCCTGGATCTTACCAAATTCTGTAACCATAAAACAATTCTAAAAAAATGTTGTGTTCCGGCATGTAGAGGTAAGATAGCCAGTTCTTCAGTTGTTGAGGATTCCGGCTGAATTGCGCCTCCACCTTCGGCTTTATTTTAACTTGTCAACAGGTGAGATGAAGGCCAAGTGCTTTCCCAACGTATAATTCAAAAATAAAATTATCTTGCCTATCCCAATTTTGAGCCTGGTGTTTCCAGTTTTGCGATAAAGTCCCTTAAGTTCCCAGTGAGGCTGTGCCTTTAGCCTTCACATTGAATAAACGGGCAATAACTGTGTATTTCACGAATTACTATCAAATAGCTCTCAGCTTGATTGTGAATGATTTTACTAAAGTGTGGACGATGCGATTATGATTATGTAACAACTAGCTTTTGCTCGCGGCTTTGGTCGCGTTAAGAAGTATTATTATTAATTAGGTATAGTTTTTGCGGCTTTACTTTTGTTTAGCGTGTGTAAAAAATTAGGGCCTAGAAAACTTAAAAACGACAGTACATTCTTCAACTTCTCCATTAACGTTCAGATTTTCTTTAGCCATTTTAAAAAAGTCAAACCGAAAATCTCAAAATCCTTTCTTAGGGTATGCCTACGTCATAGTAGCTTTATGCATGCAAAGTCTCAGCCCGATCGGTTTAAAATTGACAAAGTTTCATCCAAACTTTCATCCCCTATTTATCCCCTTGGGGGGTAGAATTAATCAAAATACTTTCTTAGGGGATGCCTACGTCATAACATCTACCTGCATGCAAAATTTCAGCCCGATCCGTCCTGTGGTTTGGGCTGTGCGTTGATAGATCACTATGTCAGTCAGTCAGTCACCTTTGAGTTATTTATATTTAGATGACAATATTGTACTAGAATTCTTTAGGAAAATACACGAATGTTTCCAACTTTCATGAGAAAACATGGTTTATTTCCACATGGTGACGAAAGTAGGAGAGAGAATCATTAACCTAAGTTTTAGTAATACATTTACACACATCATTTGGAGAAATAAAAGATAATACTGTGGATATTTGGATTACATTTATATATATTTCTTGGATTGTAGTTAAGATTAGCTTAGGATCATAGTGGATGGTACGAGCTAAGATAATAATTACTACGTACAATATAAGAAGATGATAATGAAAATATTGGATTATATTATCTGGAGTTTACTCCACTTTCAGACATAGTAAACTCTGAAGCGAGTTAAGATCCATTCGGTTCATGACTGTCAAAGGCAAAAAAATAAACGCTCGCTACTTGACAGATTTTACTCAAATTTGACATGCTCTGGAAAGGTCGTTTGCCAGCCACCAATATTATAAATTCCAAAGTCGCTTCTTTATGTTCGTTTGTTACCTCTTCACTTGAAGTTTGGCATAATAAGAACAACATGGGCTACTTTTTATCCGGGAAAGTACAGCACGGGCGAATCATGTTTCCCAACTCATACCATTCGGTACGAAATCATTCGGTACGAATTGTGGAACGACTCAAAGCCGAAGGCAATATCTAGCATAACATAAAAAAGATACTGTTCTAGCTAGCTTCATAAAGATACATTCAGGTCAATGCTCTACTAATACGATTTATGATACAAGATACTTGTATGATACTTTTTCGCATCAAAATAACAAGATACATCAGACATGAGTAGAGAATCTTCTACTATTTATAGCCACTTAAACATCCGCAATGCAGAGCTATAACTATAACGATGAAGAGAAATTGCAGGAAGTGAATCATCTAGCTATATTATTTAATTAGATGCCGTCAAACAAGATAAATACCAACACATAATGTTTTTTGCTGAAGTACACTTAAAAAATGTCCCACAAGCCTATCCTGATAGGAGTTTAATTACATACTAAATATTTTAAGTGAACAGAAATGACCTACACAATTTTGGAACGAGGTTATTTTGTATTCAAATGCGAAGACTGATTCGAAAGGATATCACTTATCGCTAGACGTTTTCGCTGTTATGTGGTTTTCTTTTCGACGGGCTGCAACGGCTCAGCACGTATTTCTAATGCTTTTGCCAATGATGGCAAAGATTTTTTCCTTCTAAATTTTCGATTTCTAAATGAACCAATGATAAGTCGGACTTGTCATTGGTTCATTTCTTAACTTTGTCTCTTGAAATGTTCCATTGATGTTCTGCACCAATTGAGCTTCATTCAAAGAAACACTCCTACGCCTCAGTAAGTCACATTCAATGGTAACAAAAAAGAAAACCAGTTCCAAAGGTAGGTTCACCGCGCGATGCGATCCCGTTCCTCAGATACATTCTAGACCTTATTGCTTCGGATTAAGGGGGAGTTGGTGTGGAATTGCGGACTGCAAGAGATTTAAACAATAGATCTCTTTACTTTCGTCAATTTGTAACATACCATTATGAATGTTTGATGCCTCGTTGGGTGTGCAAGTGTTTGGAAATGTTATATTGTTTATCGCCAAATTGTTGTGGCTAAGAAGGCATAACAGATTTACGTGTTACTTTTTCCTCAGCTCACCTATTTTTATAAATATTTTCCCTACAACCATCTCGTCCTTATTTTTAAAATAAATTTATTTTTTTATAATAAAGCTAAGAATGCCACAAATTAATTTTCGTAGTCCCGTTGCAATTTCTTTAGAACACATTCGTTCTTCTATCATTGATATCAAACCGTTCGAGCCTTTTTATTTTCTATTTGCAAAATATACTACTGTATAATGTGATATAATGTGGAGGGACGTAGGAGTGGGGTAGACAGAAGAAGAGATAGCTGTTGAGTGAGTGAAGATATACATATGAGGGGAGTGGACTTATAGTTGATGTGTGACAGGGGAGAGTGAAAAAGGAGCTGTTCTGACCCCACCTAAGTGGGATAAAAGAATATTTGCAATATATATTCTTATAATACCTACACGTCTATATTTAAATACAAACTTTGCATTATTATTTGTGCTATCCTTCCCCTTTACTACCTCTCTCTTTTCTCTTTCTCTTTGTATGTTTTCTCCTTTAAAATCTTAAGTTCAGCGAGCTCTATTACCTTCAAGATATTGAGGTATATGTATAAGCCGCGTATACTTTCACTTTTATTTTGCATTTATGATAAAACCTTATCGTTGCAACGTGGACCGGTTAGTGCTTGCCGATTGAACTAATTATTAGGTGGATGTTGTTTAGCTTATGTTTTCAAAGATACCACGTCGTGAATAAGGTTTAGAGATTTTTTATTCCTAGAAGAGTTTTTATTCCTAAAAATAATCTTGATGATACACGTTGCTGCTGGCGCCTGCCGCTGTCCAGTGGTGGCGGCTGTGGCGGCGGCGGAAGCGAGTGCAAAGTTTGGCAGTTGGTGTTATTAGCGATGGTATTTTCCTTCCTTCTAAGCGCATGTGTATTGTAAAAGGTGACTTTATGATCTCACCAAGGGATGTGCTGCATCCGAACTAACCTGCGATAACTCACCTGTAACTTTATACGGAAAAAATATCTTGAGGCGATGAGTGAAAATGTCTATACAAGTGAATCAAACCTCTTACACTATTCAATATCATTATAATATATTATTGGTGTTCTTCTAAAACTGAGCATTGTATAATTAGTATGTGTTTATAAAAATAAAATGAAAGTATTAAAGTATTATATCTGTAACCTAGTTCCTATATTACAAGCATTGCTTTGTTTGGGACTAGATGGCGCTATGTGAAGTTAATGTCCTGTCATAATTATTTATTTACTTATTGATACATGCTACACGCTTACACTAAAGTGTTTTGAGAATTTATTCTGAATGTTTGCAATGTCTTGAGAATTGAAAACTGAAAACAAACATTTATTCTGTAAACAGCCGTTTTCAACAAATAATAATAATTAATTCAACAAATAGTAACAATTAGTGAAATTCCTTTTAGACAAGTGGGCTCTATACAGGGTTAATTTTTGAGACGGGACAGTAAGGTCAGGTATCTTAACCGTTATAGTTACAGGAAAACGCTTTTGAAAACGACTATCCATATTTTTTTAAGATTATTCTGAACTGCATTCTCAGATTTTGGAAAAAAATTACAGTCAGCAAGAAAATGGTAATCTTACATAAAAACTTTTTTTGATGCCAATCGATCTTATTTCTTATAAGGATCAAAAGTCTCTACCAGACCGACTGAGGTTTGAGTACTAGGAATGTCAGA
This sequence comes from Venusia cambrica, assembly GCA_951394065.1. Classification (NCBI taxonomy): domain Eukaryota; kingdom Metazoa; phylum Arthropoda; class Insecta; order Lepidoptera; family Geometridae; genus Venusia; species Venusia cambrica. The sequence continues at coordinate 15,781,582 of OX596040.1, read as the reverse complement.
AATCGTGATTTTTTTTCCATCCAAGCAACACAAAACATAAAAAAATGTGAAAACAAACGATTTATTTACTTCCGACGCCGCTTTCACCAATCATACTTCTGTATGCAATCTATTTGCACCTATTGTTCTTTGTGGTCAATTAGGCTTGTCAGTCAGAGTAGGTCTGATGAACTAGAATTCGTAGTAGTCTTATGCTAATGTATGACAACATTAGTGTTATCATACATTAGCATAAAATTATTGAAATAGGTCAATGCTCAGCCCGGGCGTCGGGCTGGGCATTGACCGTTTCCGACAACCTGTGGGAATTTTCAAAAAACCTCCCAACAAGAACTTAAACCTAAGCTCAACTCTGATTTAGGCCACAGATGCATTACAATGTTTTCTACTGTACATTGATGTCAGTCAGTCAGCCAGTCAGTCGATTAGATTATGATATATCGTAAGTTGCATCTAATCTAGACCAAATAATGTAATATCGAATTGTGTGTATGAAAATCTTTGAAAATATACTGTAAAAATAATGGCAGCATCGAATAGTCAATAATAATTTTCTTGATTTTTTGAAGGTATATACCGTTAATAAGAGGTCATGTTGGGAATGTTTTTATATTAAATATTATCGACTACGTAATATATGGAAAAGCGTGCCCATAACTGTCATTACCTACTCTACATTTTTACTAAATGGAAATTTGTACATTGATATACCATAAACAAAATAAAAAAGGTTAGTGTGAGTCGGACATGCACTTCGAGGGTTCTAACCTATACAGGAAATTATTTTTATCTAAAAATTCAACTCATAGCCAGTTTATAATTATGTTTATTGAAATTACTAATGTAGATATCATGGGGTCAACATAATAATCACACAAAACTTGATACCTGTCACTGATCTATTCCTTGACGGTACAGAAAAAATAAAAATACAAACCATGTTTCTTGTATTTAATTGTTTGTTTACATTTTCTAACCTAACAAATAACCATGTAACAGCCATAAGATGCCATAATCAACACATAATTGCTAAGACTTTATAACGGATTTGATTCAAAAGATGCAGCCCTCCAAAGGTTGGACGCACAACGAAGTCTTAGCAATAGGGTCCCGTCGTCAACTTTAGGGTACGGAACTCTAAGACAAATTTCGCATTCGTTTCGCTTTATAGCAATGATTGCGTGAATATGCCCAGTTATAGAAACCTGTATTATTTCGGATCAACATCGCGTGGTGTATTGGTTACCGTTACCATAATCTTGATTTTTTTCGAAGCAATCTTGAAAAATTATTCAACTCTATGCTACAAACGCAAGCTTCAAATTCCCCGGCTTCACCTCTAAGCTCTGGATGTAAATATTGAGTGGCTTACTTCTTGTCACGGTAGTGAGGTTTTCATGTTTTTCAAAGTATCGCCTTTATCGGCATAGAGATAAAATGCCGTGCGTCACCGTTTTTATTTTCGGTTGTGGTATGATTTGGGTTTCCATTGATTTGACTATGCTTTACTCGAAAAAGCAGCTATACGAGATGTAAACAAGAACGTACATACTTAAAAAAACAATTATTCGGTATCTTATTAATTTATGAGGTGATTTTGTTCAGTCTTCAGGTTATTATATACCTACTAGTGGTCGGCCAGTATTCGGAATTCCACCGCAATTTATATAATATTATGTGTTTGAGTTTCTATTTTTAAAAGCACGCGCCTTTCCTTTATAAGGATACTATAAAATAATTAGAAGGGTTAAAGACCCTGATTCATTTAGTCTAAAGCTTAAAAAAATCATATGTAGGTAATATTGTAGGTATACCTATGTAATATTGTAGGTATACCTGTGAGCAATATGTGCGTGACAATATCGAGCAAAGATTTATTTTTTCCATTTAATTTATTGAAAACTTCAACAGACAATGAGCGCTTAAATCATTGGGTGCTAAGAAACACACACGGTTTGTTCTACATCAACTACTCAACAGTTCATCATCAAACAAGTAAGAATAATCTTTTAACGATATTTTTACCTCGATATTTATTATTTTAACGGTGCTCTGCCAGCCAATTTAAAAATAGCAAACTATGAATTATTTATAATGCCTGCAGATTTAATAACCGACTACAAACTCTTTGTTACATTAAACACTACAACTGTACGTCCAAAACGAAAAGTTACATGCTATTAGTTCTATTGTGTTGAAGACAGCCCGCATAACTAAGCAGCACTGCAAATGATTCCTATTTATTTACGTTGCTAAATCACCACCGAAACGTTTAAATCACACATGAATTCAAAATTTATAAAATATCAAGTTTGAGCACAAAAGTGATATACATATTAAGTCCAGGCGACTGTACATTAGTAAGATTAAGTATTGCACTATAAATCAATTATTTGTACAATTCAATTGATTGCTGAAGATAAATATAAGATGTTTTTAATAGATATATTTTTCTGTATTCCGAGTGATGCCAGGTGACTAGCGAAATAAAATCTGTGTCTAAAAACTTACATTCGCGGCGAAAGTGCCAATATTTTTTTCATTAAACAAAACATGATTGCCTTCCTACTGTTCTTAACCTTATCTATATATAATGAATATATACTTTAATGTTAAAAACATTGAAAACATGACAATTGGTGATCTAACCAACTGGTTAGTAGTTAGAAAATGCCGTGGCATTATTAAGTACATAAAATACGAAAATAAAATGGATTGTGTTATCTGATATAATATGATTTTGTTTTTATTTATTATTTATTATTATTACAACGACTTTGGCAGAACACATCATATTCAATTGTTCGTAACCTGAAAAAGTGAAAACTAAATAGGTGATACAAAAATAAACATAAAAAGACAATCTGGCAAACAAATAAAATAAATACATACTTCTTTGTGATGCTATTTTCAAATAATAGCACAAAACAGCCACAGAGTCAAACGTTTAAATTGGTCAGTGAATTGCGTCATGGCAATGTAATTTTAAATTTGATAGGATATTTGCTCTTCGCAGTGCGGCCTTCCACTTACATAATGCCGACAGAAAGTAAAACTTGTAATTAGCCGTTTTGTAGAGACGCCTCTGGCAACCGCGAATCGTCGTAATGAATCGCAGAGCGCTATCAATGTTATGTATACTTGAATAATAATGCACTATAACAATCTGTAATAGAACTGGGTATTTAATTCTAATGTTTTAGTTGAAAACGTTTTATAAATTAGCATTATGTGCTAGGACTAATGCTGGCTGAAATTGTAAAATGACTTCTGCATTCTGAGAAAGCTGACTTGATCGTTGACCTTATCCTTGCTATGTCCTAGAGTTAGACAAGCCAAGAGGTCAAGAGCTAACTCATCACATACATAAAATACTTACATAAATTAATGCCCTGTCCTGTAATATAATATTATGCCGCGACCACCATTTTTGTTTTACTATTGAATCTAGCTTGACTAGTATAACGTGTATAATTGATTTTTATAAGAGCAATCTCAATCGATTATAATTTGTTTTTTATTTTTATTTCAGGTAATAAGAAAAAACATTTTGACCTTCGTAAGTATGAAGAAATCAAGGAATCATTGTTTAGCTTTGGACGCTTTAAGGTGTTGCAGTTACACCAGCCCCCTCAGCACGGGGCGGGGATCAATTTTGTGTCCTCTGTTTTTATCCACCATCGGGAGACAAAATGCTCTCAGAGGTGGATAAAAACAGAGGACAAAAATTTTATCCCCTCCCCGTGCTGAGGGGGCAGGAGACATACTCAGTATTATCAGCATTCACTTGTATTCAACAACAAACTAAACAAAATGTAGATGATAATATTTTGTAGACAACATGTAGTCGGAACAAGTATAAGCAGCCCATCTGACGTTGAGCAGCTTTTGCTTATAAACTAACAAAACTTTACTGCGTATGTGATATCCACAAAAAACATGACCTAAGCAGCACTGTCTTACGCCATGAGACATAACAGTGTAAAGTCCCCTGTGCCCGTAATTTCACCTTCAACTATACCTTCAAACCGAAATACAGCAATGCTGCTTGGGGCTAAAATGGGCATGGTGGTAGTACTTCCCCTGACCATTTTCCTTTCACATAGAACTCGCTACTCTTCAAATGATAAAGTTTTAGTGATGGCGGAGTAATGTCATGGAGCTCAGGCACTTTCTTCGAAGTAACCTGTGGAATACTGATAAACGCAACCTCACGAAGCTATTGGCTGGTGGCATGGTGGCTTTGCTTTTTCAGTCTATGATGATATTACAAAGAAGACTTTTACGAGTAATAGATGCTATGAAGTTACGGAAACTCGATACCAAAAACCGCAATAGTCATGTATGTAAACGTACGCTCTACTTCGCAAGTGGGGTGCGCTCAGAAACAATACTCGATTATGAATGTGCGTATCGCATCTCACAGCTTATACTAGTACGAAGAAGTAACTGGGATAAGTAGGTGCCATATACAGCTGTTTGACACAGCAAGTTAACAAAAAAATGTGAAGAACAAAGTGTAAGGACGAAGTTTGTAAAAACCTACCAAAGAAAGTCAAATAACAAACGAAAGAATGTACTTCACAGGGTTAAAGTCACCTCTGTAGATGCCTTATGTTATACCCTTGTTTCTTTTTCATGAAGGTACAATAAAAAATACAGAATACAGAACGTATTCTTCTTCCTACTGGTCTTCTTAGTATTTCGGGGTAGCTCTGACCTTTAAGTGGTCTACCTCAGGAAACGAAATAGCTGGCTTTTTGCAGCTACGGCTGAAAGATTACAACACTGATAGTAGGACCTTGAAGGTCTGCCTGGCTAGCGACCACAATCCTGCCGAAATCCGGCGCCAATCGGTTGGCGTGTTCCGTAGAGGGAGAGCTTCTGTAAAAACTCTCGCCTTATAGACATCGCCGACACATCCTTGCTCTTCCTCAGGGAATAAATTCCCCACAAGACTTGAGGTCAAAATTTAACTCATCATCTCTAAATAAATATAGGAAAACTTGTTACACTTGTCTATCAAAAATAAGTATTTAAGATGCAGAAGAGATGCATCAGAGTAATTAATAAAGCTTGGTTTTTGGATAGCTGCAAACCCCTTTTTGTAAAATATAATATTTTACCCTTACCTTCTATGTATATTAGAGAAATATGTATTTTTTTTTAAACTTTCCCACACTATTTTACAACACGCAATAATGTAATAACAAGGCAAAAACGGGCCAGGTTTGTTAACCTTATGTATCAACCTCTTTGCTCTAAAGACATTTATAAGAGAAATGTTGATAATATGTGTATAAAAAATTATAATAAATTACCGGACGAAATTAAAATGTTAAATGGAATTGTATTTAAGAAAAAAATAAGTGAATGGTTAATGTGTAATTGTTTTTATAGCCTTGACGAATATTTATCATATAACTGTAATAATTAATTGTATTAAATAATTGTAATAATTGACGTTAGCATGATATTTTTAATATTTGCACGCCTGCATGCAGGCTGAGTACATTTACAATCGTATGTTTTAAGACCTTATGTACACACTATCATATGTATTCTCGCAAATAAATGATTTGATTTGAGTATATTTTATGCACTAAATTAACTGCTCTCGTAAAAACACTTTAGCCTTATCTTTTATGTATTGTTATTATGTTATGTTTATAAATAAGTACGCCAAATTACTACTTGAAATCTTAGCTTGTTTGGCAGTGAAAATGCCATCGGCATAGTGCCCACCAGTTGTGCGTGACTTAAATGATTAAAACATTTAGATTTAGATTTAGATTTTATTTAGATAAAGATTCAGTTAGTTGATCGTTGTAGTAAAACCAATGACTTTCAAAAGAAACAAACCAAGGAATCTTCTAACAACTGACTATATAACTATATACATATCTACAAATCCATCATTGAATAACAATAAAGTAAATATAGTACATAGCCGTGGCTGTCGCGGCTTAAGAATCAACCCCTCTAGCTCAACCCATGGAGGTCTGAAAAGCCGACTAAGAGATCTTACCAAAAGGGCAACAGCATCCTTCCGTGTATTATTTACACCTATACTGCGATCTCTAATCTGACTGACAAGCGTGGTGATTATGACAAAAAAACCTTCAATTTGAGAGGAGGCTCTGTCCTGCAGGGAAACTGGTAATGTGATGTGAAATAATAATATTTGGTCATTATTTTCGTGAATTTCCCTTTCATAAATACACGATATGTTCAAAGCAAAAATTTGCTACCTATCTACCAGTGACATATTATAATGGTATAGTTGTCAATAGTAGAAATAATAGTGCAATAGACGGTTAATAATTAAGTCTACTTCATTAAATTATGTGAAAGAAGCTATTTTGTCGGCTAAGTTTATACGTGTTTGAATGGGAATGTCATTCAGGAGAGTAAAAAGAGCTGAGGTCCAAGAATAGAGCCTTGGGGTATTCCGGCTGGAACCAGTGTTGGTTACCATCTAGTTTAAAGAAACAACGCGTAAGATAAAACAGCATGCCTACCCGTAGGTGCTCGTAACAACAATGTTGTACAGTTTATTTAGAAGAAGTTGTACTTATAAGGGCCGACATCAGCCATGTGACTAGACAGAGCATTAATTTGGGTCGCCGTGTGTGCACCACGCTGTTCTTAGCTTGGTTCAAGTGAGAAGAGTCAACGGACAGGTAGAAACACATACGGCCTTTAATTATTTTTTTTGGATTGCTTCTATGCAAAAATAACGCACATTGTATATATATTTAAGTTATTCAGTTAAGTTATTCATAAGGAATATATAAATTATAATAATAAATAAATTATGTTCATCCAATAATTTTATTAATTTATTATTTTCTGATCTCCCGTTCCTTCAGATTTACGTGTTTTTGGTCTAACGTTTGGTTATCACCATTAAAAAACCCTTATTTTAAAGGAACAATTTGCGTAATAATTGTTTTGATCGATAAAGGTAAGTCAAATTCAAATATCAAATTCAATTTATTGACCATAACAATGATTACCATAATTTTGGTATGTCATTCAGATACTATTTATCCATACGTACTAAAATTATTAAAAAAATATACTTAAAACGGACATCATGTAAGTATATAGTATAAGTCTGACATTGGCCCAATTTTCATTTGATGAAAACCTGATGAAGGTTTTTGGACCTGGAGACCAAAACTAGTCTAAACTATAGCGAATCATAAATAACTTCAGATCTCCTTGGCGACAGTTTTACGTGGACCTGAAAATTATTCTCTTCCACCTTACACCACACGTAGTTTTTATAGGCACTGCCGGACGCGCTCACAGTTACGCCCGCTAATAGGTCCGCTTTGCTGGCTTATAAACGCTGACCTATACCGCTACGGGGAAGCTCGGCTGATTTACAGATCACGGTTCCACGTTGTGTGATCTGCGTGTAACCATGTGCTCTAGTGGTTTGCCCTCCGGTGTCAGATCCAGAGGTGAAGTTGAACCCGGGGGTTCAATCCCAAGGGGGAGTACAATATTGTGCTCGGTTTTGGTCGAAGGTGGAGGCGCACTTCACACGGAATCCTCACTAACTGAGGATCTGGCTATCTTACCTCTGAATGCCGGAACACACCAATTGATACGTTAGTTTTATGTATGTAGTCGGGTTACAAAGTGTTTCTTTTTTTTCTTGACTACAGAATAGTGAAAAGTCGATTCTTTGACCACGGCCTTCAAAATCTTCCGGGTACTTTGAAATAAAGTTATTAAAGCACACACGTGAGCTCATTGTGTGTGAACGCTACACTCCACTTCTGTCAGATAATTAGAGTGTTGTGCAATTGGCGTTGCGTATCGTTACATCCGATGACCAAATATTTGTTTTTCTTTTGTTTACAAGTTAGTTTTAAACCTGTTTGAAAGGAAACTTAAAATTAAACAGTAACAAACTCTGTTTCATTTTGGTTTCAATTAAAATAGTGGCATTCTTCGACTTTACAATGAAACTGATAAAATATATCCAATAAACTGAAACTTACTAGTCAGGTCAGAGTTCGGAGTAGTTCAAACTGGTCCGGATATATTTTCTTGAACGATAATAGGGAGGGTGTGATTTACATCCTAGTTCTTCTAGTAGAAACAATTAAATCGCTAACATTCAAGAGTTACAGCTGAATTATCTTATGACAGGTGGTAGAACCTGTGAAAATCCGCCTGGCTTGCGATCACCCATCCTTTGCTGTACGCTGGCACCGAACAGTGCTACAGCACTGTTCAGTGCCTCAATTTCCTTGCCAAAGTAATACACAGGCAAGCCTCGAGGCTTACCTACGAGTTTTCATTACTAATTCGAGTTATAAAATAATAATAATCGCCCTAACACAGTATAATTTCGTGGGAAAACGAGAAATATGTTGTAAAAGTGTCCTGTACGTGCTCATAGGACTTATAATATTCCATGCAAACATGTCGTACGTGCATTACATATGCGATCTTTATCTTGGTGATGTTATTTGTTGTGTCATAAGTTCATACATCATCATCAACAGCCTGTCTACTGAAAAATACGAACTGTATTTATTCTCTCAGTGTTTATTGAGGATCCGGGTTAAGAGCGCGCAAAATGCCAAAATTACGCAACAGGAGCATTTTCAAACACACTCTTTGATAGTAACGAAAATAGTTATAACAAATCAAAACAATACTGAAAGCTGGGAAAAATCTTGTTAAAGTACAATAATCTAATAGAATTTAAAAAAAAAACCTGAGTGCTTTTTAAAAAAGAAATAGATACAACACTAAAAGAACGCTTTCAATTCGAAAAAAAATAAAAATGGATATATTAAAAATAATACTCAAAAAATATAGTTTGAAAATCAAACTCTAAACACACTACAAAAAACTAGGTATACTAGTTTTTTATATAATATTCCTGGACAGAACCTGCTTCAAGGTAGATTGGTGACCGCAGTAAAGATAAAGCAGTATAGTAGAAGGAAGGTGCGGCATTTTTTCTGATGTTACTACGTCATATGTAAAACATCCGCGGGCTGAGTTGGATAGGCCGATTTGTTCGTTCAATTGTTTCATACATTCATCTAAATGACATGAATTTGACTGACTGAGTGATGCTGAGGCTGTCAATCGACGCACAACCCAAACTAGAAGATAGAGATTTGAAATTTTCATAGTAGCTTCCTGTGGTTGCACTAAGAAATGATCTCTGCAAATTCCCATGGGATAACGGGAACTGAGTGCTGGGTGTTCCACTTGTAGTTCATTTACATGTCATAATCGCGTTGGGTAGCGGCTATTAGGAAAGCTTGCTCCATTGTAGACCTCATTTTTGCTCTAGCCTACATAGAGGTCAAGCTTACCTATAATTTATGTAAAAAACAGTTCACTTTACTATTTCGCTGCCAAAATTAGGTTCAAAAATATATGCTATTGTGATTGATGTTGTACCTATCCTCCTAAAAATGTTTGTGTTGTAGGTAAGTGCTTGGGCCTAGTCAAGTGCGAACTTGGAAAAAAATAGGTAAGATGAATCTCACCTGATTTTTTTCAAGTTATGATAAGGCCAAAGGTGGAAGCGCACTTCACCCGGAATCCTCAATAATATGAGGAACTGGCTATTTTACCTATAAATGCCGGAACACAAACATTTTAGAATTGTTGTTATGGCGACAGAATTAGGTAAAACGGTGGTAGCTAGCCAGGTTTTTTTTTTATTGTACGACGGGGAATCGCTTGGTCTTCATCTCACCTGGTAACAAGTTGAGATAAGGTGGACTTTAACAAGGTTCTACCACCAACCAAACCATGCACAACATTGTACTCCCTCTGGGGATCGAACTCCGAACCTCTGGATCTGAAATCGGTGGGTTGAACGACTAGACCACAGAGGCGGTAATTATATATTAATAATAAATAATAAATTATATCAATTTCAACCCGTCACTGTCTAATTCAAAATTACTCTACTTACTATGGAAGAAGCTGAGTATCCTAGGTTCTTGAGATATGGGTAGACTCTGGGCATTGTATTACTGTTTCCAAGTTCGGTGAGCTAAGGGAAAGTCATGAAAACAAGCGAATGTTACTTTCTACCCTTATTTAGAATACGATATATCTTATGTAACAACTAATATAGCAGTTACAGCTTTTGCTCGCGAAAGTTAAACCACATTTCGAGGAAAGACGGATTAAATGGGAATCAAGTCCACATGAGAGAACATATCACAACAGGGCCTTAATTCTACTAAACCAATCGCTTCTCTATGACAGTGGTATCATAGCAGAATGTTCCTTCCTGTTCTTTGGTATCACTGTACTTAATTGAAAAACTCACAATGCTATTGGTACATACCTCAGATTCTACTAAACCAATCGCCTCAATATGACAATGGTATCCAGAATTGGTGACTTTTGGTATTTTAGTGGCCATTCTATAATATAAAATAAAATATTGCTATAATACCACTGTCGTAGATTAGCGATTGGTTTAATAGAATCTGGGTCCTGTTCTTTAGTATCACTGTACTTAATAGAAAAACTTAAAATGCTATTGGTACATACCTAAGCCATATGTACAATAACAACTGTGTCATCCTCTTGTTAGTAACATACTTACAGCAACCTACTTTACGTCAAAGCTTGCGTAACCTTCGATTAGCAACTCAAAAGGTAAGCTTAATGGGTTGATCTATTTAAGGCAACAAATTGATGGACGAGCTTCCATTGCGAGTCACGACCTAAGCAGATGTACACGAAACACTTTCTGTGGTTTTCGCGATGTATCTTATTTCATTATACCTACGTACTTACTATATAGTAAGGTTTACTTGCGTCAACAAATGTAAGTGTACCCGGAAACAATGCTTTATATCTCACAGAGCTGTATAAAGAAGCTATGCATTGTGACTCTTTCATACAAATGTAGTTTGTTATTCATTTCGAATTGGCACTTCCAATCAAAAATGGATTTTGCAGGTATAAGATTAGGATTGATTTAATGTACATTATATACAATCCGTGGCAGTTGTAGGTAAATAATCGACCCCTCCAACTCAGCCCATTACAAGAATCTCACCAGAAGAAGGGCAGCAGCTTCCTTACGCCTGCCAAGCGTGGTGATTATGGCTTAACCTTCCAGCTGTGGAGGAGGCTCTAACCAGCAGTGGACAATAATGGGCTGTTGATGTAAAATTATATGAGTGTACAGATATGAATTATAAGATTATTTTTTTTTCGTAGTTAAAATAATACGGGAGAGTCTGTAAGCAACTCTCTAGTACTGGCGCACAATGCGTCACTAAAGTCACAATACTTAGTTTTGGGTCGCGGTCAATGCGATTGTGTTTTTCTCTACACGAGCGACCTCGCTCTTAACGAGTATTTTTGTAAGTATTCAAATTAAATGGTTGGGTTTCGTAAGTAGGCACCGCACAGGTTATTGAGAGGTCGGCTAGATTGCTCTGTAGATAAGATTAGCATCGAGTTAAAAAGTGCATGATATTATTTAGAGCTAGTTTAATGTTTGCGTTTTGTAACCAACATATCCCATTGAATTTAGCAATAACAATTTTATTGTCACAATTGGGAAACACATACTCAGGCAAAATTTCGGCTATAATAAGATGTATAATGAATAGTGACTCTATTTTTCTCTACTTTTTTTGTTGTGTATTGTATGTTTAATAATAGACGACGGGGCGCTTGGCCTTCATCTCACCTGGTTACAAATTAAGATAATGCCGAAAGTGGAAGCGCACTTCACCCGGAATCCTCAACAGTCACAAGCATCTGGCTATCTTACCTCTAAATGCCGGAACACAACATTTTAGAATTGTTGCCATGGCGCCAGACTTAGATAAGCTTGTTTTATTATTAGGTAAGTACCTACGTAATTTTTATCACATTGTTTTGCGTTGGTGAAAAGTGATTAAAAAAAGTTATCATTGACCATGCTATTGAGGTTTTCTATGTGTTGCGACTAGAATCCATAATTATTTACGAGTAATATTCTCAATCCTACGATACTATCTTTTTTAAATTAAACTATTGTTTTTTTCGATACCACTACGTACGCCTTATTGATATAGAAAAACTTTAGCCCATCTGATGTTCAATTGTTATAAATGCCAATGACCGCTCGCAGCACAAAAATAGTCCTTGTCCTGAGTTCTTGGAGTCTTCAAGTCTAGAGTAAATAGGTTCCTTTGAGGCAAGCGTGCTCCATCTTAGGCCACATATTTACCTGTTTTACATGTACGCTGATGGTCAAACGTTTGACTATCACCAATAAAAAAAATAAAAAAAAGAATCACTCGTGCGTTGCTTACCCATAAGCTTACTACTCTAACCCATGGATTCGAGCAACGCACTGGTATACTAGAACACAGCGTTGTGTTTCTCATTCACAGCACACAACAGATGAAAGTTAATATATCTTCGTGTCCCACATGACTTTTCTCATGCCTTACCAATCTTCTTCAATTTTCCAATCGTCAACTTAATACAATTTAGAGATAAATGGCGCCTGCGCAATCTCTTCTATTAGAAAACGCATCAATCTGAGCGTTTCCTACATTTCCAATAACGATTTTATCCACGTACTACTGACATTAAAATATTCACTCCCATGATTCAATTAAAGTTATAGTAAAGAAGATCTTTAAAAACCTTAAGTAATCAGAATTGTCAAACAAATGGAAGCACAGTCACAGTTCTGAATAAAAAGATATTTTACCCCACATATTGTTATGATCACGTTTACTTTGAATTATATATCATTACAGTCTGAAATTATCCACTGCAAGACAAGTGCCACCCCCACTAAAAGCAACGGTTGGATATTGTAACATAGATAAAAGATAAATAATTTATGTTCATTAGTATTCTAAGCCACAGCAGATTTTGAGAAATGGTTTGAGAATAGTGTTGAAATCTATCGGATTCTAAGTCGAAACCGACAATAGTGATGGTTCATGAATTGATACGAAAACTTTCCGTGTTTTTTTATTTTTTATCGTACGACGGGGAAACGCTTGGCCTTCATCACTTGGTTTACAACAAGTTATGATGAGGCAGAAGGTGGAAGCGCAATTCACCAGGAATCATCAACGCTCTGAGGAACTGGCTATCTTCCTTCTAAACGCCGGAACACAACAATTTAAGAATGGTTATATGGCGACAGAGTTAGGTAAGATGGTGGTAGCTTGTCAGGCGGAAACACAAAGTCATAGCACAATATTGTACGCCCCCTGGGTATCGAACCCGGGACCTCAGGAACACCGATGGGCGAGCCACTAGACCACAGAAGCGGTTGAAGTGTGTTTGAGAACCGCAGACTCGCTACACAGATTGTATGATGTTGGTAGCTGCAACTTCCAAGTGACACAGTGCCACAGAATAATAACACTCGCGGTACGTGATCTGTCTAGTAATCGATCGAGTATCGCTTCACTAATATATGAGCGGCGAGTCAGGCAATCACAGCTGTCATAGAAGGCCTATCCTTACGTAAGGATTCGACGGAGGCTGTGACTCAGAATCACAGCTGGCTATATCAAATAATTTAAATAGGTCACTGACTTGATCACACGCTAAAGCTGTTACGGATAAATTCACTATTACAACTTGCAATAACTATTTCTACAAACTTAAAAAAATATATTATAACATTGGTACAAATATGGTTCTTATGAATAAAGAAAAAAGCGGTAAATTCAGCACAGTAGTACCTATATATATTTATGTAGGATAGGCATGTTTTTGACTACTAGCTCGTCTGATGATAAGCCAACGATGCAGCCTACGATTGAGCACGCTTGCCTGGTAGGAACCAAAATAAAATCTGAAAACAGAAAAAAAAAATAGTAATAAATCCACCAAATCTCTCTGAAAAAATTAAATCGACACGTGTTTCGGCTCTACACGAGGCATCCTCAGAAAATATAGTCTTGCTGCTCACTGACTAGCCTTACTATCGTGTCCCAAACTTAGCAAAGCTTGTAATATAGGAACTAGATTGTGGATATAATACTAAGAAACATTTTTTTTGGAAATAGATACTTTTTTTTATTGTACGACGGGGAAACGCTTGGCCTTCATTTCACCTGGTAACAAGTTGAGATAAGGGCGAAGGTGGAGCCGCACTTCTCCCGGAATCCTCAACAAACTGAGGACTTAACTTATCATACAATACAACACCCAAACACAGAACAAACATTAGTATGTATTCATCACACTAATATTTGTTCTGGTTGGGAATTTAACCCACAATCTACAACGCAGAAAGCAGAGCTACTACCAACTGAGCTATGAGGCTTAGTTAGGGTCCTCTAGCCATTCTTTGGGTACGGAACCCTAAAAAAAATAAGTTCATAATATGTTGATTTCATATATTTATATATAAACATGTATATTATATATAAGCATAATATTATATATAAACCAATCACCAAGTTATCTTACAAGAGGAACTAGACATCATAACTAGTTAAGCGTGTTCTCAACCCGCGATTATATTCAGCATCTTGAGATATGATCCGAATTACTTCCGGAATCATATCGAAAATTGATTTAGAATCATAGCAGTTTCCACGATACATCGTGAGTCGAGTGAAGATATATATGCTTATGGATATTATGTTCGTTTTGACGGTGGAAATGAAGTTTTTATAAGATGAGTTTCGAGTTTTTCATGCATTTGTGTTGCAATGTAGGAAAAACATTACGGAATTTTAAATCCATGTATTGTAATTGTCGCTTGTCGTATTGTATATTTAAAGTACCTACCTTGTGGAATTCATGATAATTTTCAGGATTCGATACTCATTGGGACCTTATTACTAAGCCTCCGCTGTCCTTCCTTCTGTCTATCTTTCAGTGGGCTATATAGCATGAATCGTAATAGGTAGACATTTGACATTATCACAGAGGTATCTATTTCCACTATAAAAACAATATACACCCGTCAATTGTATTGTGAACTTTAGTTTTCGATTTGTCATTGGTCCTTTATTAGTGTACAAAAAAAAATCAATTAATTTCATTCAAACTAAAAATATAATAAAATATAAATTAAACTCAAATTAAAGGGGCAGTGTATTTTCCATTCAAGAAGCGTGATTGATGCCTTGCAGTATACGTTCCCTCGGTGTGCGTATCAGTACTTGGCCGGTTTTTTATGAAAGTAGACATCTGCTATATTGATGGCGACGCAAGCAAGTAGGTACGTGCCATTTTTCCACTACTGCCTAGCCTTATTTAGTTCTCTACCGCATGATAACTAAATTGACTTGTTGATTGAACTATGAGATAGTTATGAGACCATCCAGCAAAAACCCGGTTAAAAGCGGTTCACCGCCTCTGTGGTCTAGTGGTATGCCTACCGGTGTCAGACCCAGCGGTCCTGGGTTCGATCCCCAAGGGGTGTTTAATATTGTGCTTAGTTTGGTTGTGGTAGGCCTTTGTTTAAGTCCCCAAGGCCTTAAAACAATTGTTAAATAGTTATGTTTCGGCATTTAGAGGTAAGATAGCCAGTTCCTCAATTTGTTGAGGATTCCTGGTGAAGTGCGCTTCCACCTTCAGCCTTATCACAACATGATAACCAGGTGAGATGAAGGCCAAGCACCTCCCCGTCATACAATAAAAAAAAAACACCATCGTGAATCTCCTTGCTTATCCGCCTAGATGTTAAGAAATAACCCATCTAATATGAAACGAATGTAATACAAATACTATTACTAGTGTAAATGTAACTCACATCTCCATAAAAAAATACGAGTCCCGAAAGTTCCGCTCCCATCTCTAATTGTAAACCAAACTTAGCGTTACGTTATAATTAATTTGCAAAAGTTCCGCTCCCATCTCTAATTGCAAACCAAACTTAACGTTACATTATCATTAATTTGCAAAAGACCGGTCCTGGAATCAGCTAATCGAAATAATTCACTGATGCGAACCGAAATCGAGCTCGTTTCACGATTCACGCGATTATTAACGGCTTGGCAAGTTGATTCGACATTGACATTTAGAATGGCGAGACCTTACATTGGTTAGTAGGTATTGGTACTTAGCCATAAAGTATCTTGCACTTGTATTGGAGTGGAGACTATGACAAACTCTTGTAGGTTTTGCTATTTCTACAACAGTGAACGAACGGCTGTGTAGGTACTGTTGTTTTTTTTTTACATAAAATGGGTCAGCTATTGTCCACAAAACATGCACAGGCAAGGTTAGGTCAACGATAGTGCGAGCTTGCCCAGCACGCTCTCCCACGCACCAACGGAACACAGCCAACTATTTGGTGCTGGATTTCTGCAGGAGGGTGGAGGCCAGGTGGGTCTGTGCAGGTCCTACCAGAGTTGTGATGTAGCCGTAATCGAATATCAGTGATTTAGTTGCTTGGGGTCTTTGCCCCAAGCAACTGATCATCATAGTACTCTCACTGTGATGCTATGAATAGTCGTTTTTCTATTGCTTAATATAAATAACCTGAAAACTGAAATATATTAGTAACAAATCCGCTAAATTAGTTTAAAAAAAACAAGTTAACACGTGTTTCACCTTTACACGAGCCTTCCTCAGGAAATATAGTCCTGTTGCTAAGCTGATAAGCCTTCTGTGGACGTGTTGCCGCTCCGAGCGCTGTACTGCACTAATTGCTTTCATTTATTAATAGTCACTGAAATCATAATTACCTATATAAACTTTTTATTATTCAATAAAAAGTACAATCAAACTAACAATGTACAAAGGAATCAGTCAGATTACCTAAGGACCGTTACAAACGGCCTATAGGTAACTCAACTGTTCCAGTCCAGTACCATATTGATTATATTACCATATTACCTATATTGATTTCATAATATCGCTTAGTGATTGGAGGTTTTCTGCCAATCATATAGGTACTTGCACTCACTTTTAAATGAGACCACAACGTTTGTAGGGTACATGTAAAGCTTGTACCTTATCTACGTGAGTTTCTACAACGTTCTTAACTAATTTAAAAGAAAAAGGGCCTCCTTGTAAAAAGATCTAGATCTCAACAAGAATGATTGAAGCCCTCGACAAGTTGATAAGTTGCAATCAATCAGCAATTTGTAATCGCCTAGCTTTTAGCCATGCGCGACTAGGCCAGGCTCATTGACCTATTCTATGGTGGGCTCTCTCTTGGAGACAAATGGCAAAAAGTGGAAAGAAATCTACGACCAACATATTTGTCGGTGCTGAATGTAAGCTCTAGTAAATAGAGATAATAAGATAAATATATTCATAGCCATAAACTAGAAAACAGAACAAGCAACCCATCTGATGTTAAGTGAATCTTTTGCTTACAACAAAGCCTTACAAAAAAAAATCTAGATTATTGAGTGTCAGTTGAATTATTTATGGTAAAAGTACAACAAGTGCAGACAGGATAAGGTACTTGTAGTATTCTATTACCTAGGTACTCTTTCCGAACGCCTCCTCATGACTTGAATTTAAATTTCCATAAAGCTAAGACCGAACGAACTCACAACCTTGGATAATATAACCACACTCCTTTATATGAAACTTGTACACCAATTTACAGCTGTACGCTATTGGTTCAAGATCGAAATTAGCGTTTGAACGACCGATGATAATATTGCCTAATATGCTAACGCTCCTGTCTAGCTATTGACGATATTTTTGAACCTTATGTCGATGGTGTAAAGTCTGCATTGACATCCCAGTTTTGATGAACATTACCAAGTACAACTCGCGTTTTCTATAGAAAGTAGCACTTGTTGTATGTAGACTGTTAATGCTGTTTTTGTAGAAATTGTCTGGTTGGTTCCGGTGTATGGGAAACCCTTTAGGTTTGGTGACCGTGATTTGAGTCTGCTGATTTTAAATTGACGTATTGAACTGCTATCTATTGAAAAGGATTTCCTACTTTCATTTTATTTAAACGCACTGGTATTTTTATGATGCTTAGGACCATTTACAACGTTTTTATTTATGCATATTTAGGTGCCATAGATAATAAAATTATGTAACAGGTAAACTAGTAGAACGCCTTGGACATCGATCCCGTAATCCTGTGGAAATCTCCAATAATACTATCTAAGAACACCCCTACTATAAGAAACTAGCAAGTTTTAAGTCAAGAGAACAGCTTAGGTTGTGCCTTGTATGTTATTCAATCAAACCGAGCAATTTTATAAAAATAATGGTTGGGTTCACAGGTACTTGATAAAAAAATTTGTCTCTTGAGAATCTCCTCCGATTTAATAAGCCGACAAGAAGTTGGCAATTCTGAAACCTTAATTCAAACCTTACAATAACTGTATGCAAAACAAGTTATGAACCGAGCGCGTGCGTCGAAGTTGTAGATTAAAGTAGGTTGCAGCAAGAAACTTCCTTCTAAAGCCCACGCTTGCGCTTTTAAGGATTATTTTATTTCGTAATAAACGTTCGATGCCATAATCAAACCACGATGATGTAAGGAATGAAGCTGTTGAAGGCATTCAAGGGAATATGATCATTCTGGAATTTTGCTTTAGAAAATGAATAAACCGGACACATAAAATTATCTTCCAACCGCCTCTGTGCTCTAGTGTTCAACCCACCGATTTCAGATCCAGAGGTCCCGGGTTCGATTCCCTTGGGGAGTACAATATATTGCGCTTGGTTTGGTTGGTGGTAGGACTTTGTTGAAGTCCGCCTGGCTAGCTACCACCATCTTACCTAATTCAATCGCCATAATAACAATTCTAAAATTGATGTGTCATGGCATTCAGAGGTAAAAAAGCCGGTTCCTCAGTTTCTTGAGGATTCCGGGTAAAGTGCGCCTCCACCTTCGGCCTTATCTTAGCTTGTTACCAGGTGAGATGAAGGCCAAGCGCTTCCCCGTCGTACAATAAAAAAAAAGAGCAGAGTCAAAGAGCCCTCTCCATAGATATTTGGTATTATATGTGTATTGACTGTTTATAAATATTTGTAATAGGTATGTATTAAACTTAGTATATTATGTATGTTTAAGGTATGCATACATAATTAACAGTATAATTGTATTTATTATTTTATGTCGTTTATTTTATGATTTCTATGTTACGTTTGTGTACAACATATACATTATATTTATAACCTTGTTTTTCTCTCTACTAAGATTTGCTGGAAGAGAAAACTTATTAAAGTTTAACTCGCCATTTCCATACTTTTTAATAATAAGTAGCTTGTATTCTTATATCTGTGTGTATTCATATATGTTATCAATGTTACCCTATGTATTCTCTTTATGATCATTGGACCTACCGTTGGATGCCTAGTAAAATAAAATAAGATTTGGGTGAAGTAAATGTAAAATTGTATTCTCTTTATGATCATTGGACCTACCGTTGGATGCCTAGTAAAATAAAATAAAATTTGTGTGAAGTTAATGTAAAATTGGGGTGGGTGTGTCTCCTAGGGTCTACCCGGGCAACAGAATCGCTGTCTTTTGCTAGCGGTTCCGGCTGAATTATCACAAGACTGGTGGTAGAACCAGTGAAAATTTATAAATTTATGTACTAGTCTAGTGCCTCGAAGAGATGGCTTTTAGCGATAAGGCCGTCCATGGTACTTGGTTTAGGTGTAGTTCTTTGCTCGTTTGTTTATTTACAGTTAAGAGTTTATCTACTATCTAGCTATCTAAAGGTCAACCTGCTTAGCGACCACTCTCCTGCCGTAGTCCGGCACCAAACAGATTGCCGTATTTCTTTGGTAAGCGGGAGAGCCAATTCCTTCTGCGAAACTAGCTCCATCGCAGACCTCATCCTTGCTCTGGTCTAGAGCTTGACAAACCTCCAAACTTGATCTCTAGGTCAAGAGCTAACCCATCATTTATAAAAAAAAAAACATGCGAGGCAGTCTTTGAGGATTGCCGATAGAAGTGAAAACTAGGTAACTAGTAGATTATTATTTTCGAATTATTTTTAGTATATAAAGAAGTGTTTTTTCATTAGATTAAGGATTAGAGTTTAAATAGGTAATTGACACTTCCTTACAGACCAAAAATAATAATCTAATAGCTCGACGATACTATTCACAAGACCGTAGTGCGTTGCCGATGACGCGAGTTCCATGATTTTTGTTCACATAAAAATGCACAACGCGCCTAAAGAAGTTTTCACTCCAAAAATGTTGAAGAAGTATGAATAAACGCATCAAAATAATGAAGAAAATAAGTGTGTATGTATGAACAAAGACATCGGCAGCAAAATTTTTGATGAAAACCATATTTTCGGACCATATAAAGAAACTTCTTGTCTGGTCTGTTCGCTTCAACGGCCTGTATGGCTTACATATACATTATACTTACTTTTTACCTATCTATCTCGACGTTTCAGCTGAGTTTTGAGCTAAGTGGGATCTACCTCCTTGTACCTTCCCGAAGTCCGGCGCTGAACAGTTTGCTGTGTTTTGCCTTTAACGTGCAGATTCTGGGAAAAATAGAGTACCAGTGCTTTAGAAAGCAGCTTCTGGGAAAGTCCACTCTATCGAGTTTTCCCATTTTAAATAATCAGCCGTGGTATTTCTGTGTCTATGAGAATCTGTCTATTAAACCGATATAAAGGTCACTTGATAATAACGCGTAATTACTTAGAAATGCATTCACTACACACGTAATTATGTTTTTGTGTGATATTTACAATCAATGCACTTGTTCAAGCGTGTATGAATGCCGGGGTCATCGGTGCTACATAACTATTGAAAGGAAGCACATAATACATGTAAACAAAAACACAGATCAATCCATCTAGACCATGGCTATTGCTTAAGATGGAGCATGCCTGCCCAGAAGGTTGACTCTCTTCTTGAAAACATCATTATCATAAGAAACCGGAAATACAGACTGAAGCTGATGCCGCAAGCTCTCTCGCCTTATTCGTATCTCGTTATTTCACTGAAAGATTAGATTGATCCAATATTAACAGGCCGGTATATACAAAAGAACACAGCAAAGCAATTCACAGCAAAGCAATTCGCAATACCACTCAAGTTTATGGGTGACTTTGACCTTACTTGAAATTGGAAGTAACTACCGTCGCTGATAATTCGCAAAACGGTACAAATAGTACTTTTGCTTTTGGACATAATGACTCACATCAGACTTTCACTGTCTTTGTTATTGCTGGCCCGTTTGGGGTCAGCAATCTTGTCATTTTGTCAATTGTTGTGATTGTATGTTTGAGCTGGACCTACTTTTGCTCGAGGAAATTAGCGGTGAAACGAAAGTGTACGAAAAGAAGCCACAAATTTTCTATTTCGGTTTACTTGAGTCTTTTTGTTTTCATAGCACATTAAAGCAGTTCACAATCCATAGTAAATATACCTGTGTTTTTAGAGTTCCATATTAAAAGTTGCCAAAAGGGCCTCATAACTAATCTAACGCTGTCTGTCCAACCTTAAAAGGGTTGTATATTTCGATTGGGTTCGAGCTGGTTAATTTTATTAGCAAATATTGAGTTACACAGGGGATTTTAAATGACTTCCACGCTAGGCAGGTGGGTTGAAACCGCAGGTTTGTACTTAAGGGAGTGCTGCTTAGTACCTACAGTGAAGCAAGCGAAGTGGCTTATTTATAGGCCAACACGGCCTCTCACAACAATCTAAACATAAAAATCGTACGATATTTGAAAATCTTTTCAAGTGACACAAATCTCCCATAGAAATGGCATGAACATTATTTTTATCACTTTTCGATACAGAAGTAACGCGATGCATTTGAGTCGCCTTCTACACACTGAGTTGAAGGGGCTTATTTATAGACGCTCAACAGTTTATTAACAGTCTAAATAGAATAATTTCAAGTGACACAAGGCTCCCATAGAAATGACACGAATGCGCTCTCCTTTTTGATCGACCATTATTTTTATGACTATTCGATACAAACTCACACAGTAACCCAATGCACATAAGTGGCCTTCTGCAACATATACACGTTGAGTTGATGGGACATATTCATAGACAACCAACAGGGTATTATCAGTACAAATAAAATCGTTTCGAGTGACACAAAGCTCCCATAGAAAAGACATGAACGCGCTCACCTTTTTGATCGACCATTATTTTTATCTTTTTTCGCTACAACAGTAACGCGATGCGCGGACGCATACGGGGCGTCACTGCACTCAGTGTCAATGACCTCGCTTCCTACTTTATGTACCCAGACTTACCTACACTACTACCTTTGTCATAGGGAAATCATAAACGCTGGTGTACGCTAACACCATCAGAGGTTAAGTAATGCATAAATACTAGTTATACATGAATTAATGGTTTAACAAAAACAACAGGCTGTGTCGTAAAGGCACAAAACTTTGGTATTACAGGGAAACATTTCCTTTACTTTACCAGACAGAGTGCCCCACCACTTTTCGTCTCACAAAAAGGTTGCGGATCAGAATTTCAAACCCTCCCATCTACTCTAAGCGACACACACAGTGCCCCACCACTTTTCGTCACACAAAAAGCTTGCGGATCAGAATTTCAAAACTCTCCCATCCACTCTAAGCGACACACACAGGAGCCTCAACACTTTTCGTCACGCAAAAAGGTTGCGGATCAGAATTTCAAAACCCTCCCATCCACTCTACACGACACAGTGCCGCACCACTTTTAACCACACAAAAAGGTTGCGGCTCAGAATTTCAAAACCCAATAAAAGTTTAGATTCAAAAAGTAAGTATTCTATCCGTAATTTAGTTCCCATAATACAATCATCGCTTAGTTTGGAGCTAGATAGCGCTGTATTATATGTAATAGTGGTTATTAACAAGACCTGTCGGGAAAATAACAGTTTCTCGATTTGTCACTAATAAAAGCGTAGGCATAAAAACCTTCTTCTGAAGCAGTCGGACAAAAAAGGGTTACTCCCACTCGCACGCTTTATTAGGAATATACTCGAAATATAAATTGCTGCTAACCTTTTAGTTTTGATAGCTATACATAGAAAATAGTTTATTGCACTTATCAAGAATTTTATGGGCTTGTATTTTTTTATAATATTATGCGTAGTATTAACTAATAATCATTTTCTTCCAGATAACCTAATGTAGTATGGAGTGCGAGGTATTTTTAGTTAGTGGAGGTATTTGTACATATAGTGTACCTTATAGTAGCTTTCTAATCTGCAGTGGGATGAAATTTACAACCTGCTGTAAACATTTGTTGCTTGATCATCATAACAACTGGTCATTGTACCGTACATACTATAGATGACTTATACGTAAAAAAATCTTCTTGTTTGACTTGTCTCACGCTTCATGACATTACAACATAGTATACGTGAACATTAGTTAAATCTACTAAATGAAGCTGTTAAAGCAACATTCCCCAGAAGGTGGGGAAATAAATTATTTCCCGAAAAGGATTTATTATAAATGATAGGCTAGCTCTTATAATAAACCCTTAGCTCATATACTCTGGCCTAGAGCAAGGATGAGGTCTACGATTTAACAAGCTTACCCAGAAGGCACTGTCTATCACTACCACCGACGGAACACTGTAATCCGTTTGGCGCCGGACTTTGGCGAGAGGGTCGTTGCTAGCCAAATGGATCTTTAAAGGTCCTATCACCAGTTTTGTGATCATTCAACCGTAGTGGCTAGCAAAAGCGAGCGATTCCATTTCCCAGGGTTCCATTTCCTTTACCAAGAAGTTGGTTAGCTGTTCCTTTGAAGCTGTGACTTTGCAGAACATTCCCACAGGCCCCATAATCACTATGTCACCTATAACTACTTATACTGTTGTTGTTGAAGTTATTATATCCAATGATGAAGCATTATGAATAGCGGGAAGCTTATTCACTTATTAAGCTGATTTGCAAATACCTTATGTGACTTTATTTAACCTTAGGCGGTCATTAATTTGATTATCAAACAGGAATGTTTCATTGTATTGTTTACCTGCGGAAGTAAGTATTAATAAATATTCCTTTATATCGAATGAAGGGGTGTAGGTTGTAGGGTGGGTGGTTCAGAGTCCCGTAACGTTTTGCAAGGCAGCCATTGTATCATGGCTCTTGTGAACGGATGCGTTGTCGTGTTAAAGCAGCACTCCTCGAGTCCACTTTCCCCACATTTACACTTGATGGCGTCTTTTGAATATAGTTTCAGGTGTTTTTCTATTTTTCAAAATATTTTTTATTATTATGAAAAACAGCGCTGGCAGCCGATTCCATTCATTGCAGTGCGCATTGTGAGAATGTCCTACCTAATACCTAAAACTCTCCATCTCTGGACAGCTATCAAAAACATTTCGTTTATCCACAGAGCAATGTCGCGGTGGAAGGGTAAGCTGAGGTAGCCGACAGATGGCAGCAGTCAGCGCGGCGATGTTCCGCCCCGGGGGCGGTTTGGATCCCCCATGCTACGCCACTCAACGGGTAAGTAGTTCAAACCACATTGCAAAGAGGGCGTTGTTTTAAATTTTAGAGAAGATACTGTCAGAAAACGGTTTGCCTGTAACAGAAATAATAATCTGCATTTCTTTTTCAAGCTATTCCTCAAAAGTTAAACATGACGTAGAAAACTGAGGCAGCCTCTTGTCAGGCGACGTGTTAAAGCTATACCATTCCTCACATTTTATAATACTTAATCCAGAAAAAAAATATAGATCCAAGAGAGGAACATATTTCAGTCATTTTATGGTCATGCATTGATCTGCGTGAAAGTTTCAAGGTCCTTGATAGTGACGTATCTTTAGGTTACATTTTTATTCTATAATGTTCTTTTTATAATATAATAAACAGAAAACAATGAAAAAAATAAATCTGATGTGAATGCATTTTCAGGGATAATGGACTAGTTTGTTGCTAGTTTAGGTATTTTTATGATCAATGACTTACAATAACACTCCATAATTTGACAACTTTGCTATTCGTTTATTCACTATGCAAGCACATTTTGAATTCAGAAAAAAACATCATACAAGCATCGGAAACGTTCCGAACGCTATTTACATCAAATCTTAACCTACATACGATTTGTGTCAACGGCTCTTGACCAAAAGGCATTGTTTCTCGTAGACAAACACGAATTACGTGTCCATTACGGACAGCCAAACATCCGGCTTGTTTGCTTGGTTAGGTAGTCAAGCTGTCTACTGTTTGCTACATGTTAATCGAATCAAACTACGTTTCTCAACGAGGCGGATCATCTATGATCAATTTCTGTGATTGAAAACTATTACAGCTTAGAATCCTAGATAGGACTTGTGGACATGTAGAAATAAAATATATATATTACAAGACATTCATTTATTTCTCGTAGCAATATCTAGCTTCAAACTAAGCATAGCAAGGTATCAATGTCAAAGCTAGATATCGGATCTGATGCTTACATACTTGTTTTCAAAACACACATAATTATCAAACAATATGGTTGAGATAAGGTCGAAGGTGGGGGCGCACTTCACCCGGAATCCTCAACAAATTGAGGAACTGGCTATGTTACCACTAAATGCAGGAACTCAACAATTTTAGAATTGATATTATGGCAATAGAATTAGGTAAGATAGTGGTAGCTAGCCAGGTGGACTTCAATAAAGTCCTAACACCAACCAATTTTCAAACATTCGTTAAACCTTATCTCTATAATTCGGAAACTTCCGATAGAGATTCCGAGAACGCTATTCCGAAAATCCAATATTAAAAATGGAGACATAAATATTGGAAACCGCCACTGAACATTTTCAAAAATGGTTTGAAAGTAGTGTGGAAATCTATCGGATTCTAAGTTGAATCCGACAAAAAACGACGTTTCCGATCTGAAAACTTTCCGTGTGTTTGAGAATCGCTTCACGGATCTAGGAGATCGGAAAGAGATTGGAGAAAGAGAGAGTTAGAGCTAACCAGAGAGCCTTCCTATTTATAACAGAATACAAGACCCATGCAAGTACTTCTCAACTTATTTTAAAAGTGATTCCATACTAAAAACTGTAGATTAGGTAGATCTTCACTTTTAACGAAGAGAGAACAATTTTAATCTTCATTCATAAATTTTTACTACGTTTCGCAAATATAAAATTGAATTGATTAAAAACCAGCTATTGTGTGCAGTTATTAAGTCAAAGCGATCAAGATTAGTTTCTGACACTATCGTGTGAACCTAACAAGTTGTGAAGACGTTGAGAAGAAAAGTGAAACCCATATCATGTGGCAACTACGCGTCATTGCTTTCTATGAAAATTCACTTTCCAAGTCGTATACGATAAGAGAAAATATTTTGTGTAGAAGACTTAATTTTTGATATTTTGTGTTTTATGAAACAAGATTCTTTGATTTGTAGTTACTAGATAGTTAGTTTGTATGAAATTTTGTATAATCGATACTTCTCTCTTTTCTCCTTTAACTGGGAAATGCCACTAATTCTATTTCATGCCTTGTAATAGTTTAATTTTCTATTATGTATTTAGTTCTGTTATGTAGTTAGTGTATTGATTTAATAATAAGCTTCGTCAAAGCGCCACCAAACTCTCTGCTCGTAAATTCAAATTGTATATAAAGAATAATTTAATTAAAAGAGCCTACTACAAAATAAGTGACTATGTCGACGATAAGAACGCGTGGCCCGATGTTGCTATACCAGTTGACAGTTAAATGGTGATTTCTCAACGTTAAGAAACTGCCCTTTAGGTAGTTATGTTATATTATATATGTGTATTAGGTGTGTATGTTATCAATGTTTTAAGATAATATTAAGTTTATAGTTTTATGATGTAGGTAACACTTGTAATGTTATTAAATTATTATAAACACTGTACCTAAATGTTGAATGGATCATCAAAAAATTAACCAGCCCAAGGTTCTTGCCTTTCTCCTTGTGTGCTGGTCGCGATTCCGAACAGGCGGTAGATTTGACGTTTCAAAATGATCCTAAAAATCTTAATTAATTAAAATATTTGACTTTGACTTTGTCTCTGTTATTTTCTTTGTACCAAACTTTCCTTGATGTGTATGCAAATAAATTATGTATCTTCATACATTCTCCTAGGTCTCTTTTTCCATTTCTTCCCTTCTTTATTCCCTTCTTTAATGTTTTTTGTTTAGCTGTTATAACACTTTGGTTGGTCTTGCACGACTTTTTTTACACACTTATTTTCAATTTATCAGGTGAAGGTTATTCAAGAATTATCTGAATTTGTATGTTATGTCAGAATCAGACAACATATTTGAATTTGTAAAACAAGTAATACATTCCAATCATTGCAAAAGATTAACATAATAAAAATCCCATTTCGCTGTACAAAATGAATGATTACCTTTCACGTTACTGCGCTTAAGGCGCATGGTTTTGCAAACTTTTTTTATCAGAGCTTTTTTCAGGACGTTTTAACGCCATCATCTTCAAATGGTCCTAAATTTACTGTTATTTTAACTTTCTCTTTGTCCTTCCAAGGAAGAAATGCGGTATTATCGCTAAAAGCGATAAAATCGTAAAGTATTGTTTATTGTACCTATTGCTTAGATGGATATTAGATGGCATATCTAATGATTCAATTGTGTGATGTAATAATTTTGTTAACCTTTACCTACAATAAAATTTTATTTTTTTCATCATTATTTCTATTTTCTACCAAATCACAAACAAGGAGAAGGTTCTTCGTTCGACGGCTATGTATCTTTGAGAAGAAACTTACTGCCGAAAGCAGTGGTAAGCATAATTTTCGCCCCCATTTTGCCCCCCCAAACACGGACTACTTACGTCGCAGTTCTCGTCACTGCGTTTTCCACATAGATATATAAGATATATTGTATTAGATAAGTACGTAATTTTATTGTTTTAAAATGTACGCAATAACATTTATTATTTACTAGGCTTAAAAAATATTGTAAATTACCGGTGGTGTCAACGAGCCCTTCAGTGAAGACCACGTCTAGGCAAGCGTCGTGTAGCCCTCCAGGCAGATGTACGGTGGTGTCAACGAGCCCTTCAGTGAAGACCACGTCTAGGCAAGCGTCGTGTAGCCCTCCAGGCAGATGTACGGTGGTGTCAACGAGCCCTTCAGTGAAGACCACGTCTAGGCAAGCGTCGTGTAGCCCTCCAGGCAGATGTACGGTGGTGTCAACGAGCCCTTCAGTGAAGACCACGTCTAGGCAAGCGTCGTGTAGCCCTCCAGGCAGATGTACGGTGGTGTCAACGAGCCCTTCAGTGAAGACCACGTCTAGGCAAGCGTCGTGTAGCCCTCCAGGCAGATGTAGCAACGACCTACGTACAGAGGTGGGCAGAAAGTGGATGACAAAGGTTGAATTTCCAGCTCCCACAGCACGGGGCGGGGATACATTTTTGTTCTCTGTTTATATCCACCATCGGGAGACAAAATGCTCTCAGAGGTGGATAAAAATGTTATGTCCTCCCCGTGCTGAGGGGGCTGCAGTGGACTAAAATATGTTGATTATGAAGAAAATCATTCTGACTCTTTTTCATGAATACCGT
Source organism: Venusia cambrica (assembly GCA_951394065.1). NCBI lineage: Eukaryota > Metazoa > Arthropoda > Insecta > Lepidoptera > Geometridae > Venusia > Venusia cambrica. The sequence goes on along the minus strand of OX596040.1, from coordinate 15,753,149 downwards.
CTACACTATATTGTAGTTAAAAAATTTACAGCATCATAACTTTTTCCCCAGTATTCGCCGCTAATCACTTCTCAGAGGCACGTCCAAAAGAAAAGTGGAAGTAAACCAAAGTGGATCAAGGACATGGGGTAGTCAGAGGCACGGCCAAACTTACGTTCTGCATGTGCCTATGGTTTGCTAGAGCGGTTTTTGCGCTTTTTTATGATACCTGTCGTTACACCAAATAACTGATAATAATCAGGTACCTACATAATTAAGTGTATTTTTCGGGTCTTCGAGCCTTAATAAGCGGTACATTACTGCTTTTAATCAATTAACCGATGCGTAATTCGCTACTGAACGAGCAGCGTGCGCAAAATTTTAACGTTGTGATGCCACGGTGAAATCTTATCCAATATAATGATGTCGCATAATACCATCATGGTAATTATAATACAAAAGCCATGTTTTCTTGCCACATGAGAGCAGATATCAGAGGGATGGAAATAACTTTTAAACAATTCTGTGTTGAATTAATATAATTGTAGGTATTTACATGAACAAGTGTCTACAATGTTGTTCTTAGATACTATTCATCTACTAATTCGTATTGTATTCAAACAAAATGAACAATTAAACAACTTGCAAAGGATGCAATCAAAATAAATCTAGATACATAAAACTATTTTGTAGTTGACTACTGACTGACTGAAGACTTAGAATTTAGAAAAAAAAACATAGGTAAGTATAAAGCTCTATCATAAATATAAAATTATTTACAACTAAATTTAACTCAAAATTCTTTTTTTAGTTATCCAGTTTAATTTTTAATATGTACAATAAAGTACGTAGTAGACTCTTGTGCATGGGCTCGTCCGGGAAGCACTACCACCATACCTATTTTAGCCGCCAAACAGCATTGCTGTGATTTGGCTTGATAACACAACATTTTTTTTAAGAATTGTTATTATGGCGACATATTTTAGGTAAGATGGCGATAGCTAGCCAGGCGGACTTAAACAAGATCCTACCACCAACCAATCCAAGCACAATATATTGTACTCCCCATGGGGATCGAACCCGGGACCTCTGGATCTAAAATCAGTTGGTTGAACCACTAGGCCATAGGCGGTTAAAATATAGATAGTCCGAATGACTCATTATTGTCACGATGTATTTTGAAGCTACATTTTACCAAAAACGTATGCCCTGAGGCTGCATCTTATTAAGAAAGTATTTTGAAGTGTATAATTGAAACAAAACGAGAAAACTACAATCGCTTTCAATGATAGGAGCAAATTAAAAGTTTCAAGAGATCTAATCAAAGACAATCTAAACTTATATTAATAAAATTGTCATAGAATTTAATAAAACTTCTAGATAAATCAAACAAAAGTTTATAACGAGTTCGCCAAAACCACACACTATTTTTAGCAAAACTAATCTGTACAATGTCAACTGAAAGCTTTTAAATTGAGAATTTGATGTATTAATATTTTTTTTTCGAATCCATTCCTATTTAATGTTAAAATTTGTTCTACACAACGAAAATAAACTACCCTGAAAAATTTAATTCTCAAGGACCTCTAGGCTGCCTGTAATTGGTCATAAAGATGAGGGAATATCAAATAAAATGAAAGCACGAAATCAAAGCAATGTGTTATAATGTATTTTCTATCGTAGACGTGGATATAAAATCTATGAACATTTTCTCACGTACCGCAGTCCGGTAGGTATGTACCGGACACAATCTACGACGAATCGTATTTTTCATGAGTTACTATCAATTCCGTAACATGTATAAACTTATAATGTATCAAATATCAGTTATCTAGCCAAATATCAAGCTTTGCTTAGTTTGTGGCTAGATGGCGCTGTGTAAAATTAATGTCCTGTGATGTTTATTTATTTAAGTGAAACCTGTGTAGTGATTCTCAAACACACGGAATGTTTTCGGATAGCAAACATCACTTTTGTTGGATTCGACTCAAAATTCAAAAGAATTAAACGCTGTTATAAGTAAATCCATTTCTGAAAATATTCTGTGGATGTCTCTATAAAGGAAACATTTCAGATTTTAGAGTTTAAAATAGCGTTTTCGGAATATCCATCGGAAGTTTCCAAATTCAAACCGTTAAGGCTTCCCAAATGTTTGAGAAATACTAGACTCTACTAGAGCCATAAATACATAGATAAGCTTACACATGGAGCCTTTCTATTTGGTCTGCCAATAAAATTTATAGTGAACGTGAATCGAAAGTATTTTTATTTGATCATCACGATTTATATAAGATCATTGGGTTTGTTTTCATTGTAACTGCTGGGCTATTACGTATCTTTGTTGCAGTCGTTGTCAAATGAAACATACGAGTATATATAGCCTTATACCGATATGATATGATGCCTTAGTACCTGGATAATGTATCTTATGTTTTATTATTGTATGACGGGGAGGTGTTTGGCTTTCATCTCACCTGTTTTTTCAAGCTATGATAAGGCCGAAGTTGGAAGCGCACTTCACCCGGAATCCTCAAAAAACTGAGGAACTGGCTATCTTACCTCTAAATGCCGGAACACAACAATTTCAGAGTTTTTGATATGGCGACAGAATTAGGTAAGATGGTGGTAGCTAGCCAGGTGGACTTAAACAAGGTCCTAACACCAATCAAACCAAGCACAATAGCACAGGCAGAATCACAAGCACGAAGGTATATCTACAAATAGAAATAATCATCATATCAATGCTATTTGAATCCCCTACTCACTGGTCATTCAAAGGGTCACTTGGCTAGATATTACATCACCGACTGGAATGTTGCTATTCACTTTCCTTTAGGAATGCTGTTCTGTATAAGTTTTCCAACTAAATAAATGTGATATTGCAATTGAAATTCTTCGAACTGGTATTTTATAGCTTAACCTTTCTTGATATTTTAATTTTCATAACGTTGACAGGTTTGTTACGTCAAAGATATTGAAGGGAAATTCATTAGTTAGTCGAAAATGGACGGTAATAGAAATTTAGCTTCTCATTTTTTATACAAAATTGAGATGGAACAAGCAAGCGGTGCTGAACTTTTGAGGGGCTGGATGGGGCTGTGTGATATTAAATTCCTGTAATATTTATTTATCCTCCTTGCATCGGACACCTCATGTCTGAGGGTCGTGACCTCCACATAGGATCTTTTCTTTTATGATAGCGCGCCATCGAACTCTGATCTTTTGCTGCGTGTAGAGCATCGTAGATAGAGGGATGTGTCAAGTGCAGCGCGGATCTGATCAGACCAACGCATCGGACTACGGCCTCGCGATCTGTTCCCTTCCACCTTGCCAGTGACTATGAGCTTCTCCAGGTTAGCATCGTCCTACCTGGCAATGTGACCGAAGTAGTCCAGAGTTCGCTTAAGGCAGGTAGATGAGAGCCTTGCAGTTATTTTTAATTGTTGAAGAATTGATGCGTTATTCAGATATGCTGCCCATAGAATACGTAGCATTATTTTCCAGCACGACATCACAAAGGCATCTATGCGTTTACGGTTTATTTATTTATAAACTATGCACAAGTCAAAAACTCCTGTGCGCGTTATATGCTTAAAATTGAAAGTAAGCTTTGGATCCCTTAGTTAGCATATAGATAACGAGCAGCATCGTTTCTTCGATTTCTGAGGAGGGTATGGGGTGTTTTGTCTAATGTGTTTGCTTTAGAAAACCAAAATAAAAACAAACGTTCTAACGACACTTCACCGCCAGATGGCTCCACAAACGGAACAATATCGAGTGTAAGGAAACATATGGTACGGGATTTTTCCTTTCATAATATTAATTACAATCCCGTCTAATACTCGGAAAATCTGTGATTCCCGGAAAAGGGAATCTGATATCCGGAAAACGTGTCACAATGACGTGTATTTTCCAGCATTAACGGTTATTTTCACGGTATTTATCATCTAAGTGCACACAACACTGTGTTATATTGTGTTTTTAACCGACTTTCAAAAAAGGAGGAATTTTTCAATTCGACGGAATCTATGTTATTTATGTATGTTTCCCGATTACTCGAAGACGCTTAGACCGATTTTTTTTTTATATAATCAAATATAAATTATTTGGGTATCAATATCCTCAAAAGAAAGGAAACAACGAACCACATTGGATCACGCGTCTGTCTGTCTGTCCGTCCATCTGTCATCAAAATAATTATCATATTATTCATTGAAGTCGGTTTTATTTTTTAGTTTTTAAAACGTAATTATTTACGTTAGACGTTATGTAGCCATTCCGTGTCTTGGGAAAATTCATGCATTTTTTTTTAGACGTAAGCACACTGAAGTCTACAATGGAGCAAGCTTTCCCAGAAGGCACCTGACTTTCCCACACCCTGATGGAACACAGTTGACCATTTGGCACCGGACTTAAGTCCGTTTTTTTAATTCCTGGCTTAAGCCAGGAATTAAAAAAAAATCGTGAAAAATCCAACTATCTCTACATTTAAACATAAATTTAACTAACCGCTTATCATTAATCATTATTATATTTATTCTTAGCATTTCATTCTTGAATTGGTAATAGCCAAGTGTTTGAAAACCAATTCACTTGAAAAACAAGTCAAGATGTGGCTTTAGATGGGGCACGATGTCTAAATGAAATGTATTCACCCCGGACTTGAAAACTACAAGATTGAACGGAACAATAGACGAGAGCTACGAGTCCATTCCTTACCAGTACTTATAAAAGCCAAATAAACCGTCGATAATTTTGTAATTGCCGATTTATACCCTGACTAAATACAATAAAGTGGATAAGTAACAGTAGTTGTATAAGAAGAATATAGTTTCCTATATTAGAAATATGTAATATGTATGTATTAAATATGTATGGCAATGTAGTAATGTTTTTTTAATGTATTTTGTGGAAATATAATTTCCACTTTATCAGTAACTGACAAAATACATTGAAAAAAAAACATAAGCAAACAAAAATATAATTTCCACTTTATCAGTGATTGACAAAATTACTGATAAAGTGTCTCAAATTTTTGTATACACAAAATAAGAATCGATTGTAAATTAGTATAAAAACTTTTGCGTTCACGTGCATTGACGCTTAACTGAGATATAGATATTATGCGAAAAAGGCGTGGCACGGTAAGCACCTGTTGCGCCACTCTTGCGCAACCTCCGCGACTCGTTTACATTATCAAGTGTTTTTTGATCGTAGGTACTTTTTTATGCTTTGCGTAATAGAAGACTTTCTATTTTCCTAGTTGAAATAAAGTTCTATTACAGTTTTTCAGTATACAGTACAAATAATTAAATTTCATAAAACAAAATGACGAGAGGAAATTAATCAAAATGTATGGTGTAAAAATATTAAATCTCAATAAAAAAAATTAATACCAGTTGGTACTGCAATTATACTTTATATAATTTGTTTTAAAGTAAGTACCTAAGCCTGTAATTAAAACTCATGCATTCATAAAAAACCGTATATCCACACTACTAGGTAGGAAATCCATAATTTTTTTTTATAAAAAAAAAACATATCACATGTAACATGTACAACTGTACATTAAGTTGTACATTAAAATAAACACATATTTAATTCCGAAAGTCATTTACAAAGACCTTTGTGTTCAAATTAGCTGTATCTCGGAATCACCGATAACAGACGTCATCCGATTTACCAAATCGACGCGTGTACAATACTTTTATATTTCCGTAAACAATAACCTTTTAGCAGTCCCCCTTATCAGATCTTCCACGCTATTATATACCTTATCGAGATTTAATACGGTAGGTTTCAGTGTGATGTTTTTCAATAGAGCTCTTTGATATTTCGTACGAACGTGAATAGGAACCGGTGTAATTGCTTCCGAAACGCCAATTTTATCTTTTGTGTTTAATATCTACCGCTTGTTCAGTGTTTAGCTTTTTGAATAGTGTTTCGATGGTTGAGCGTTTTTGGTTTGGAATTTGTATAATTTTTACACCAATGTAAATGGTTGGGTATGCGTTTTGCTCTCGGGTTTTTGTAGTCGTATTTGTATTAGTTTTGTTTATCTAGTATGTCTGATCGGGTTTCGCATAAATTGATTGTAAGAAGTCCAGCCAAGCGTAGAGATTATGACAAAACTGTCCTATTATTTACGGGTTATGTTCAACAGTAGTCGATTATGAGTTGTTGATGATGATGATGAATAAAAATTGAAGTTTCTTATTTCATGGTGCTCCAAACAAAAAGAATGCATATTCATTATCGACAAACAGGTCTGACAAAATGACGGCTATCAGACGAAGAAAGTTTAATCATTTCCGGTACAGCACGTAAATGATGATGTTTTTAAAAATACCTGTTATTAACTACAATTATGCCAACCGTAAGAGAAAATTGAGATCGATTTTGGTTATAACTCATAGCTAAATTATTACACAAAGGAAAGTGATTTACTTTTCTTGTTTTTAAAAGTAACGAAATGTTTCAATGCTGCGCGTCCTCTTCTCTTTGTTGCTCGAACAGAAAATAGTGATACATTTTTCAGTTAAATATCATAGTAGGTTACGGTATTTTGAGTACTTGCTTACTTTACTTACATCCAATATGAAGCGATAATGTTGCGACTTACCGCATAATGTTTAACTTTGATGTTAAAATACCGTTGAAGCACCGCTGCTTGTTGTATAAACTGTTTATGGTAAATGTTACTGATAGGTGATATTACAACAAAAACTACTGTGATGCGTTACTATTCATTCTAGAAAAGCATTCATAAATCGAGAACAAAGTCGATTATGCTTTGTCTACAAAAAATGGTCCAACTTTGTACTATTGCGTCTTAGGGCTGTCAAAACCAAACAATACTTCAATTGAGATTTTACATACTATCTTCTTGTCAAATGTCTTGTCAATGAGCCAGTTGGCATATTGTCCTTTATAATGAGAAATAAAATAAAAATAAAAGTTTATTAACTAAGATTGTTTTGGATAATTTTGTAGTCGATAATAGTTAGGAATGAGCCAATTAGTATATTGTCCTCTATAATGCTAAACAAAGTCAAAAATCGAAATCAAATGTCGTTAATTCAGTAAGACTACTTAAGATAATTTTTAATAGTGAAATCTACCTCCTATTTGTAATTGAGGCCATCACACAAGGAGAAAGGCAAGAATCTCGGGCTAGTTAGTTTTGGCTCTATCAAAAGCTCTACCGTTAACGGCACGGCGGTTTTTACATTTTGTATGAAAACCGTGGAGAGGTCCCAGGTTCGTCCCCCAGGGGAAGTACAATATTGTGCTTGGTTTGAATGGTGGTAGGACTTTGTTTGTCTGACTGGCTAGGTACCACCATCTTACCTATTTCTGTTTCCATAATAACAATAAAAAAAAAAATGTTGTCTTCCAGCATTAAGAGGTAGGATTAGCCAGTTCCTCAGTTTGTTGAGGATTTCAGGTGAAGTCCGCCTCCATCTTCGGTCTTATCTTAACTTGTAACAGGTGAGATGAAGGCCAAGCGCTTCCCCTTCGTACAAAAAAAAGCCTCTCAATATGGAAACTAGATTACGGAAATAATACTTATCTACTTTTTTTTGGAACCGCATAGAAACCGTTGCCTTACTGCATCGTAGCCATCGAGTGGAAAACAACACAATAATTGGTATCTTTATTTATATAATATATATATATATATATATATATATATATAAGTTTTCCAACATCAGCACACCAGCACACCGGCCTAATTTCAACAAGTAGGAGAGCAGGTCATAATTTTCATATACCAATTGCGGATTGCGGTTCGGAAAATGGAAAACGGCAGAGTCAAAACAAGTAGTTGGGGTTACGATCTTGCGGTAAAAGCGTAAACACACTGGTAATAAAAGCGATCTCCAGGCTAACGACTGCACTTTGGCAGCTCGTTTGAATGATTTTATCGGATAATATTTTTTGCATTTCACTCGCAAGTGTAAAAGGATGGTGATTTTGTTTGAGGTGTGATATAGTTATTATGTATCGCATGGCGACCACACAAAACGGAGAATTGGAAGATGGATTGACGACATTGTAGCGGGCGTGGGGAGTGGGTGGATGGAGGCGGCTCAGCTAAAAGCTATTCGTGACATCAATTGGGGGAGGCTTGTGTTCAGTAGAAGACGTATGTAGGTTGAAATGATAATTCATGATGAATTCAGATTATTTATTGGAAAAAAATGTTTGTGTTTGTATGTATTCCTGGTTACATTTTTACTAAAATATTTATTATAATTTCTTGGTAAAATTTAACCCTGTACAATTCATGCACTGTTCACTACAGAGTATAAAATATTTAATATAATTTCATGGAAAAATGAAACCCTAAACAATTCATGCACTTATCACTACAGAGTACAAAATTCAAATCGTCTGAACGTTGATTTGATTCGATTGAGAGTTGGATAGAGGAAGCAAAGTTTATTTATAAAACTATAAAAGTTTAAAAATAGCAATGGGGGACCATCTGTGTAATTTTAAATTCAAAGGCATATTTATAATTATTATATTGAGACCTATTCAAAAGTTCTGCAAAGCATTTTAGCTTCGCATTGTCCCATTTCAAGAAATAATTGCCGGTTTTACTTTACCGCCTGCAGAATGTCTCTCCAACTAATTCAACACAATGTTAAATTTGTACAAACTGGGTCACCTTTTACCACCTTGGTTGCGCATTGGGCATTTGTTAATTTGTCTCTTTCAATTGAAACCACTTAACAATTTCGTCAATTGTAGAAAGCTGATATCGTGATGTCATGCTTTTTTTGACAGATTGTTGAGTGACTGACTTTGAACACGACCTCAAAGCATCCAAAATGAAGTCTAAGCTATTTTTATTTTAACCACTGATAATAACTATATGAAAATATAAAAAAATACTGAAATATTACAGTACAATAATTGCACACAGCGCCCCTTTAGTCTCAAACTAAGCAAAGCTTCTTATATGGAAACTAAATTACGGAACATATTTATCAACTTTTTTTTTTGTAAATACATACTGGACTGAAAAACAGCGTCGCTACAGTAGCGACGCTGTTTTTCAGTCTGAACCTAGCCAGCTGACGTCACTAAACGAGGGCAAGTAAAAAGACCAAAATGTATTTACAAAAAAACAGTTGATAAATATGTTCCGTAATTTAGTTTGCATATAAGAAGCTTTGCTTAGTTTGTGCTCCTGTCCGGTAGTGGTGAACCTGCTTAGCCACGTATTCAGGGAGAGTCTAAATTTGATTTCGTACAGGTTAGAATAAGGGCTTGTTTTACTACGTCCAAGTAAGGTTTTTGATGAACTCGAGACTCTGCTTTGACTCAGCTTTATTTAATTTAATTTATTTTTATTCTAGTTATTCTTTACTTTTATGTTTGTTTATGTTTTTATTTAAATTCTGAATTTTCTTGTCTTGCGTGTGCTTAGTTATATTCTTATTCTTATTCTCATCTTACAATGCAACCACCCAAACAGAAAAACCATCTATATTCATCACACGAATGTTTGTCCTGGGTCGGAAACGAACCCTCAACCTACATCGCAGAAGGCAGAGCTACTACCTACTCAGCTGTAAGGCTTGTAAAAATTGATGGACAATACATTATTTAATTATATTTCTTCTCCATAAATTAAATAAACATTACACAATTGTTCTCACAAAACAGGGGGTTGAAACTGAAACCCTGTCGTAACATAGATAGATAGATAGAAATAGAACATTCTTTATTGTATACACACTAGGTAATAAACGTGAAAACTAAACAAACTTATACATTACGATTGGTGGTCTTATCGCTAAAAAGGTCGTACCAACCAAACCTAGCGCAATTTTGTTCTCTCCTATTATCTAAACTGGGATCTCTTGATCTAATACCAGTGGGCGAAGCACTAGACTACAGAGGCGGCTATAACTATTATAACTTAATAATAGTATTCTAAAAACCTATTTTTCTTCTTCCAAACAGCCCAAGTAAAACTTTGGATGGAAGTACAAAGACGCTCAACGAGAATTCCATTAGTCCACTTTTGAAAGTGCTTAAGACCACCACAAATAGTAAAGCGGACTTAGTACCAATACAATGTTGTTTTAAGTGTTTTATACGTTAATGTAGGAGCGTAGACATTCTCAATAAAGCCTAAAGTGCAAGGTTTGGGAAGCCATCTTTAAAGTACAAGGTTCTTCTTGTTTGGGTACGCTTTGAATCTGGGACTAACACATAGATATATAGATAGATAAAAAATACTTTGTTGCACTTATAAATACAAGTACATACTTGTGTAGTATGGAGTGGGTGGTAGTGCTTCTTAACGGGAGAAAAATGATCTAGTAATTTATTACTAATTCTTAATATAAAACTTACATATAGCTAAAATATATAAAAAAAAAAAATACCTTCTTATAATACTCAGACATACATATACATACATTACATAAATAATAAGCTCAATTTTGTAAATTTTGTTTTTCTTAAAAAATATGGAAAATCTTGAAGATGCCTAAAAAAGGAGCAGAAGGAATATTCACAGACAGTGCGAATATGCACTTAAATCTAAATGTCAGAGTTCACATATCGTTGTTGCCTTCTTTGTACCAACTGACAATATACTTATCTTGTTAGTTGTTACTATCGTGGATTGGCAACTTGAAATTGACAATATGTGATTCCCATAAACCTTGACTGTGACTAAATTAGTCACAAAATATGATCAGAGGGTGTCCAAGGATGAAAAGTTTAACCGCATCTGTGGTCTAGTGGTTCAACCAACCGATTTCAGATCCAGAGGTCCAGGGTTCGATCCCAGGAGGAGCACTATCGTGCTTGGTTTGATTGGTGGTAGGACTTTGCCTTCTTTTTATCGCCATAATAACAATTCTAAAAAAAAAAATGTGTTCCGGCATTTAGAGGATTTCGGGTGAAGTGCGCTTCCACCTACGGCCTTATCTCAACTTGTAACCAGGTGAGATGAAGGCCAAACGCTTCTCCGTCGTACAATACAATACAATACAAAAGTTTATTTTTCATATAAGTATAATTTTCCTTTTAAGGTTTCTTTTTTTAGATATGTTTTTTTTTGTATCGAAATGAATGTTGATTCTTACAACGTTTATTGGCACAAGTGATATAAAGAGCACATCCGTTACAGCGAGATACAGAATACAGCCGTAACCTCAAACAATTCGCCGGGTACTTTCAGCGGGTACTTTCGTGGGTGAAGTGGAAACCTACATTTTATTGTCGCTATAAATTTAACGGTTGCCATAGCAACGGAGATTGCGCCGGATTTTTGTACTCGGAATAGTACGTAAAGGTTACGGAACTGTTTTTCAGGGGATAGATATTTTCACACTAACTGCTCGTGGCTTTGCACTTTGCCTTTAGCTTTTGTAAACCATTTTATCAGACCTTTTAAATCATCAGAAAAGGCTCATTACATTTGTGAAAACTACTACATGGGCCATCTTCAAGGTGAGAGCGAAAAGGACATATGTGTGTCATGCATGATGGTGTGACCTACTTTTTCTAGAAGACACTTAGTGACTTTTAGTCCATGTGGGACACACCATCACTTCCCATAAGATGAGATAGTGCCAAATAGAGGTCTTTGGTTGTATAAAAACAATAAGTATCCATGATGAATGACTAGTAAGTAGCTACAAATTGGTCAAGTCGAATGCCAAATACGAGAAAAACCTCTCAGAACATCTTGTTTATCACATGTTGGCATAGAACCACTACTTCTACTGAACCAATCGCTTCACTATGTCAATGGTATGAGTATCATCACGAAATTGCCACTATAGGTACGATAAAATATTGTGTTTGTAAAATAATTCTACCAATAAAATATATCTATTACCACCATTACTATGACAATAGCCACAATTGAAAATGATGGGCAAATTTTTTTATGAGTTTAATAATGGCATATCAATCGTTTACGATACGACGAGCGTTTGGTAAATGAGGATTGTTTCTTATTTTGACAGCTCTTCCTACAGCCCTTACATTAAAAAAGGAGTTTGAATTGTAAATATGATTAGAATGACTACCCGGTATGATGTACCACTCTAATAAATTGACCAGTTAGGTACGAACTCGTTTAGCTGTTCAGAAAACCGTTTTATTATTTTATCCTCTGTAAAACTCCTTGTAAGTACTAGGATAAGTTGTTGATCGGCATATTTGCTGATCATAACCATTATTGTGTCGATTTGCGATTTCCCAAGAAAATGCAGACAACTTTACCGTTGTAAGACACCAATAAAGGGGTTTTTGTAATCGTCCGCGATTGTACCGACCTACATTATTTCTTTATTATTATAGGGGATTAGATGCGGCCTGTTTCACGGTAATTGGTATTTGTTACGCTCATTTTAGAGATTTACGGCTCTGTTATTCAAATTGGTGGCTTTACCTGTGGTATATTTTGTCCCGGAAGTATTTTAAAAACTTAAGTAGTACCCTGTTCAACATTTAAACATTTTTTTAACGGGCAGCTGTCTTGTGTATTTAGCACCTATACTGTGATAACCAAACCGCTTGTCAAACGTGGTGCCTGCGTTGGATGTTGATGGGCGGTTGATGTGATGTATGAGTGATTGAATGCTGGAAAATTGCTATTACTTGTAATAAAACTTCACTACAACCAAAATTGTCAAAATTTATGTCTGCATTTGAATCGCTACGTAATACCCGTTCTATTCATCTTTTTAAACGCCCGTGAGTATGTTGTCGTGATTCCCGGATAAATGATGTTTGTACCTAGTTTGTTTTACCCACTTAGGACAATGCAGGCTTCTTTTTTATTTTCCATTTGAAAAGGACAGCTATGAAATTCCATGAGTCCGCTCTTTCCAGCGCCTTTTTTTTCACCTGGCTCCTAGTTAGGCCAATGTTTGCGCTTCTGTGATAACCGAGTGCCGTCAGATTTATTTCGGGTGGCCATAATAATCTGGGTTCCTATGCAATGTGTTCTATTCCAGCTCTATTTCCGTTGACAAATCTGGAGATAAACTGGATTGTAAAGCTTTAAAGTTTACTTTACATGGTTGTCCGATATGTAAGATGATTTCTTACTTAAGAGTGTACTTTCGTCGAAAGTTCTCCTCGTAGAGTATGTCTTTGACGCCTATATCGGTAGTTCGTAAAGTCTGTTATACGCATACACGTTGGCTATATTTAAGGCGTTATGGAAATCCATTGTTCAATATTAACGTGAAAACAGAAAAATATTTTGTAATATATTTGTTAAATCCGAGCGCTGTGTTGCAAGAAAAGAACTTGCCACACAGTGCTCTGAGTGGCAACATGTCGGCAGAGGGCTCGTCAGTTTAGCAGCAACACTATATTTCCTGAGGAAGCCTCGTGTAGAGGCGAAACACGTGTCAAATTGTATTTTTTTCGAAATAATCTAGGCGATGGTTACATTTTTTTTTGTTTTCAGTTTGATATTGATTAACGTAATTAAAGCAATAAAAAAAAACAGGTTTCTATTTCCAAAAACACATTAACGTTCTACAATACCTAAGTCAACATACTTCTGTGACAACTTTAATAATTATTTATTTACATAAATAGTATCTACCTTGTAACTACCTAATTACCTATAAACATGTTAACGTTATAATAATAATTTATACACTTGTATAAAATCGCTAATGTTCCCATTAATAATGTCACATTAACATTACTGCATACAAAATGGCGGCATAGTGCAACATCTTTGGAATCTCGAAAAGTGTAATTACGCAAATGAGATATAATCTCACAGATAATTTTGCTTGAGTGCTGGAATCCTGCGGTTTTTCGCCTGAGAGCTAGAAACAGATTAAAAGGCAGGATGATAAGCCACGTTTTTTTGTCGCAACGATAGCAAATATAATCAAGTAACTAGAATTAGTTTAAGACATAATATATCGTATTCGGTAAAGCTCGAACGTTGTTGAACAGTGAACAATGCTTTACAGTCTTTATAATCTTGTAATTTTTTTTTTTTTTTTTTTTTAACATAAAAATACATTTATTCAATAAATTAAACTAACTAAGTACAAAGGAATCAGTCAGATTACCTAAGGACCGTTACAAACGGCCTATAGGTAACTCAACTGTTCCAGACCAGTACCAGACGGAAGTGTGCCCAAGACACTGGCTGCATTGCCACGCTGAATAGCTATGCTAATTCGCTGGCCTAAATAAGAGCCAGCCCTTGGGTCACGTGTCGCCTCAATCAAAAGCCCCGCAATATTTTTGAAAACCCGGAGGGCACCGGCTCCCCACGGACCCAAGGTCTCCACCCCAAAAGGCTCAAATAGGTAAGCTCTGTCGAGACCACTATATTTGCGCCTTTTGTGATCCTCGGCCGAATCAGCCGCCGCACTAAAATTGACTTTACTATATACACAGTAAACTTTTCAACAAGGTATAATAAATTGTAATAATGGTTATGCGCTACGACTAGTTACCAGTATAATACAAAATGAAGAGTACTTCCAGAAAAAGATAATTTAATAGATCAACGATAAGGTAAACGTAGGGACATATGTAAATAAATAAATATATATTACAGGACATTAATTTCACACAGCGCCATCTAACTCCAAACTAAGCATAGCTTTTAAAATGGATACATAAAATACGCATAAAAGAAAGTAGCTAAAACAAATATGTTTTTCCGCGTCACACTAGAAAAATAATATAAATCAAACAAATATATTTATGTAAAAGACAGTCTGAATTACAATTTCTAATTGACAAATTGGTATAACCTAAATATTAACGCTCACAATAAAATATACTTCGTTGTTATTTTGATAAAAATAGTAATTACTAAATTGTTCAAGTTTTTGCGTCGGTAAATAGTAAAAAAATGAACCAAGGTTGACAAGAAAAGTTCACACAAGGAACTAAATTAATAGTACGGTAATATAGCTAGTGTGATTTCTTAAAATTTGCACTATGTCCGATAACCCCAAAATTTTCGCTAGTTGCTGTTTGCTCAATGAGGGATTGTACAATAGCAAAATTATGACGAACAGTAAAGTCGCGTCCGAAAAAATGTTTTCCACCTAATGCCCATGTCAGGGTTTCAACGATTAGCGACTGTCTTTAATAGGCAATTTCGTGTAATTTCTAATTGTTATTTCGTCGCTTATAACGTCTGAAGTGTAATTGTTACGTTTATTATTATTTTACGGCTCAAGATCTGTGCAATAAAATACACCGATTGTAATTGAAAGGGCAAATCTTGAACGACGACCGCCTTAACATTGAATGAACAAGTGAATGTACGATCAGCAAGACAACTTAATTCCTAGTTGGCTTCTCAAAAGGTTCATAATTAGTAGGAGCCTAATATTTTGTTATTGCACCAAACGCAAATATTTATGGATATACCATTTGTGTATGTGCGTTGGGTGCAACATATGAAGAGGTAAAAGTACAAAATTAATAGCAATCTATCTTGACGTAAGTACTTTATGAAAAGGTGAAGCTATACAATCGCAGTTTATATCTCATAAAACAGCGTGCATACCAAAGTGCTTACATATTTCAGAGTGAGAATTACAAGTTCCAACAAACTAAGTACCTACTCATTATCAAGCGCATACAAAATCCATGCAATTGCGTTCCACAAATAAACCTACAAAATCCTATTAGCAACGTAACCCGGGCTATATTTTCGCGATGAAATATTTATTCAAGGGCTTATCCCATTCCCCGTTTTTCTCGAATGAGAACCGAGCGTTAATTTTTAAAATAATACCTCCATTTTTTATTCATCGTCTAATTTTGCCGCATATTCCGTGCCTTAAACAAGCGGCAATAGAATAAAATTGTTGTGAAACGACCTTATCTTGAGACGGTGCGGTGCACACGGTGTACCTACATTAATAGCCGGGTTTCGATTGTGCGGCTAGGCTCCTGGCATTTATGATTGGTGTGAGTTTTTCTTTATATTTAGAAAAACGGCTGAATACAGAATCGTTTGGCAACGTCTGCTTAAATTACAGCTAAAACTAGCAGCATCGGCAAAGCTGGTAAAAGCTCGGTTCTTCATAAACCTCATCCTTGGCCAGGCAAGTTTTAAGTTGGTTGGAATTAAAGTTCAAGAGCATCTTCTTCATATCAAAACACCATTTGTTACAGCTAGTTGCTAATCAAGACAAGAACCACTGACTTTAAACATAGTTCTGAACCTTTAACAAATACTGCCAAATCTATCTGAGCCTTAGCCTTGTACAGATTGAACGAATATGACTGAAAGATTTTTAATTTCTATCTCAAGATTTGCCTGGGGATTACATGGGCATAGATGATTTCTACGATGGAGCGAGCTTTTCTAGAAGCAGCTAACTAGAGGCATTCCTGTGCACTGTAGGAACCTTGACACTGGCCTTCAACAGGGGGGTGGTCGCAAGTCAAGCGGACCCTCACGGGATCTACCATCAGCGGTAACATTATTCAGGTATGACCCCAAAAATTATGAAGATGATGATTAACTATCTATATTCTTATAGTGCAGAGAACAGGCTTTATAAACACAGCACAGATCTATGTAACATTAGTGTGAGCAAACTTGTATGAATCTTGTGGGCTATTAAATTTCCAGTCAGCTAATGGCTGTTCATTGTTTCATGCGATACCGAGTAGAAGGAAAGTTAGTGCTTCTACCTTAGATACCTTAGATATTCTCAACAATATATTGTTGGAAGGATCTTGTGTATTTTTCGCGTGCCGCATAAACTGTAACAGCCATGCATAGTCATTTAAGCTAAACATTTCCACACAGCAATCCTGAGCCTCTATGCTCATATGCCATATCAAATGCCCGTCTTCATGTAAAAACATGAAGACGGGCATTTTTATTTTTGATACAACTATGAGACGTAACAAGCAAGGTAGCCCACCTGATGTTAATTGCATATCTTGTCTATAACAATGCCTTACTCAGTACACATCCACAAAGAACATATCCTAGACGGAACTGCATTGCACCCGTCAACTTGAGGCATAAACTTGTTGAGCCTGGCGTGCCTATTATTTCACCGGCAACCGTAATCTTCAAACCGGAACACAGCAATGCTGCTTGGCGGTTAAAATAGGTATGGTTTTAATACTTCCCCGGGTGAGCCCTTTTACAAGGGGCTCTACACCTTTATTTAATAATTTGAATAACTTTGATCCATTATAAAAGTATTAAGTACTTAAGTATTGAGAAAAAAACCGTTGGTCAAAAAGTAGTTTTATTTGTTTTCATGCTGTGTCACTGTTCATAATAAAACAAAATGGTTCCTACGAGTACTTTGTAAATGGATATTACTGATCTCATTGTCACTATAAGATAAAAAACATGCGGAGTTATACATTGACAAGAATTAATGATTTCTTCGAATACCAACATTACAATATCTAATCACCTTGTGTGCTTATCCAATTATCATCTATTCCCATTTCTCATTATATTAACATAATTATGCCGCAAGACTAAGAAATCTAGTGATGTTAGTGTGATACCTACCTTCAAGTAATGCAATTTATTTGAAATGTAATAGGTATGTACCATATTTTATTATTTTTATTGTTCGATGGGGAAGTGCTTGGCTTTCACCTCGCCTGGTGTCTAGTCACCCGGAATCCTTATTGTTTGTTATTATTTATTATTTGTTATACTACTGTCGCGAAAAATCTGGGTGTTATTTTTGATCCCAAATTATCTTGGATGAACCATGTCAATGGAATTAGTAAGCGCATTTACTTCTCTTTTCATTCCCTTAAGCGACTCCAGAAGTTTCTACCTTTTGAGACAAAGGTCTCTCTAGCTCAAACTCTCCTCTTACCTCTTCTGGATTATGCAGACTCCTGTTTTCTTGATGCCACGGAGGAAATTTGCAATAAATTGGAACGTCTTCAAAACTTGTGCATTCGTTTTATATATGGATTGCGTAAGTTTGATCATGTTTCCTTTTACAGAGCCCAGTTAAAATGGCTTCCTATTCGTCGACGCCGTGATTCACATGTGCTTTCTCTTCTCTATAATATTCTCAACAATCCTCTCTCTCCACCTTATCTCCGTGAGCGGTTTCAATTTCTGGTTCCCCGTGGTAAGCCTTGCAGAACAGCTAAATCTCTACTTCTTGCTACTCCCCAACACTCCTCTAGCTGTTATGGTGGCTCGTTTACTGTGAAGTCAGTTAGGCTGTGGAACTCACTTCCCCATGACATTCGCGCTAGCCCCTCACTTGTAATCTTCAAGCGTAAAGTCAAAGAGCACTACCTCTCCTTATAGATTCATAATATATTAATATGTATATATATATATATATATGTATAATATGTATATGTTATGTATATCTATATATGTTATGTATATCTATATACCTATGCTATGTATATGATTATATTTGCATATATATTATATTTAACTCTTATTCTTAGTAAGTAAATTAAGTATTATCGAAAAATTTAGTATAATTTATGTGTCTTAGTTATATGTTACTTATTAAACTTTATCAAATTGTTATGTACACTATTTCCCAATTTTTAACTATCTTTTCTCTCTCCACATCACTGGTTTGCTGGAAGAAAACTCTTTTTAGGGTTAAGCTCGCCTTTGCCATGTATTTTAATTTTTAAGTTTTTCTTTGTTATTATGTTTATGTGTGCAATAAAGTATAAATAAATCCTCAAGGGACTGAGAAACTGGTCATCTTACCCTTAAACGCAGAGCCAAACGTGTTGTTTTTGGTCCGTAGAAATAAATAATCAGATAATAATCAGGTATCTGTAGGTAGATAGTGTAATTACGTTTTAAAAACAAAAAAGAAAACCGACTTCAATGAAGAATATGATACAATTTCGTTTACCTGGATGACGTATTTCTTTCAATTATTTTGATGACAGATGGACGGACAGACAGACAGACGCGTGATCCTTTAAGGAGTCCGTGTTTTCTTTACTTTTGAGGTAATAATACACCCAAATCGCTTCAAGTGTGCCTATAATATTTGAAGAGTTCCCTCGATCTTTTCCAGTATCCCATCATCAGATTTTGACCTGATGACGATGGTATCACCTAGGAAGTATACCAACCCTAAAAATACCCAAATCACTTCAAGTGTGCATATAATATTTGAAGAGTTCCCTCGATTTCTCCAGGATTCCGCCATCAGATCCTGACCCGATGAAAATGGGACCACCTGAATAAATTGAATTGTATACCATTTAAAACAAAAAAAGAATTTTTGAAATCGGTCCAGGCGTCTTCGAGTAATCGGGGAACATACATAAAAAAAATAGCTTCCGCCGTATTGAGAACCTCCTATCTTTTTTTGAAGTCGGTTAAAAATACTCAATAGTCAGCTTTTGTCGACTTCATCGTAACAACATCGTATAGTATCTAAGACTAGTGAGACGCCGGGGACTCCATTCCCGCTATCCCGGGGGAATCCATTAATCCTTTCTAGTGCACCCCTACACTACAAAATGGAGAAACACTGAAAAATGCAAGTTTGTATGACCTCCGTTTGGGCTGTACGTAGAGACGTGGCGATTCATGAAATTGTGTTTTTAAATTTTTATATATAATTTATTTATTCAATTTAAATGTTAAAAATCAAGCATGAAGAACTTAGAACCCTTTATTCGTAGTTTGAGCATCAATTTAGCAAACGGAATAAGTTTTGATAATTTGCCAAAGAATAAAAACTGAAATGAAACGCTTGAGATAGTTAAGCGTTCAAGTCCGCTAACTTACAAATTTTTTTTTTTAAAATTGACAAAAAACTATGAATTAAAAAGGTGCTAGCTAGTATTTAAGCGTGCTGTGTTCACTGATTTTAGGGTCTACACTGCCATCCTTTTATAATACGAATATTCAAAAAATATACTGTATTTGTTTTAAAAAACATGGGCTTCTTTTGAATCAAAATGGTTTTAGCTTAGGCACTTTGAGATAATATTGATTAACAAGAATAGTGTGTGATATCAAATAAATAATAATCATAAATACTACAGGGCATTAATTTCACACATCGCCTTCCAACTAAGCAAGGCTTGTAATATGGGAACTAGATTACGGAAATAATACTTCTATACTTTTTTTTTTGTAAATGCATATCTACTTATCATACAATACAACCATCCAAATACTGAATGAATATAATCACCATTTATCACTTCATTTTACTGTTTGACCTGGGTGGGAATCAAACTATAACCAACTGACTCACAGCTGAGTATCATTAAACTTCATAATAAAATCTACTCGCAAAAAGACATACCTTTGTACAGCGCACTACAACTACGAGTACAAAAGATCTCTGTGTACAAAATGTGTACAATCTCCGCAGATAAGGAACATAATTAGTACCAGGATCACGTGCTCTGACTCGGTGCATTGTCCACTGGCTCCATCTTGTAATTAAAAATAAATCCGCTATTTATTGAGGTAGCTCCTAGAGTCTAGCAAATACTGACGCTACGTTTTTGAGATAAAGTGGGGAAAGCGACCCACTCGGCGAGCAATTTGTTGACTACCGATAGAAAATGAGGGGGAAAATGGGATAGTGTGAGCGCTCATAACTTTACAGCGGGTGAATTCGACGTTACATGGCTGAGTTTTGTCTTTTCTATTGATGCGGGTCGGTTTGAAAACAAATGGTAGGACTATTTTTTAACGTATAATAAATAAATAATGAAACCAGTCAGGGTACACCGAGTGATCAGACCGAAGGTTTCAACACAAAATGCAGTATTTTGTATTTCGTAAAGCCTTTGAGAGTATCCCACTCACAACGGATAACGATGTCTTTGTAATAGGGTTCATTGGCACTCTTCGGGAACTGAACTCTAAAACAAAGTCTAGATACATTTTCGCTTAAAGAAAACTCCTTGATATACAAGAATAAAAACGAATTCTCATCGCGTTTTGCATTCAATTTACAAATAAACATACTCGCATGCTAAAGGTTTAATCCTTCCCCAAGCTACCTTGAATTTGAATAAGCTTCAACGAAGGAACTGTATTCATATATTCTTTTTGTAAAAAGATCTTATTTAACCTTATTTGCCTTTGAAGCGGAACTAGAGGTACAGTTCTCGTGAAAACAGCTGTGCACTTTATGATATTTGATTTTACTCTTTGTGCCGCAATACTTTAACAAAATGTCTCTCTTTACAATCGCTCTCACTAATATTCAGGCCTTTGACTCCTGCTATTTAACTGTGGTCAGCATTATTGTGTTCCCATAGTCTGGACACCGGCCTAGTCTCAACTAGCAAAAATGAATGAATCCTAATCTACGGACGGGATTTACGGATCTGTGTGAATATCATTAAGCCTTTAAGCTTTGTACCTGAGAACGTGCATTTTTATTTTATTTTACTATGTGTTCGGTTTTCTGTACCGTGTTTTCAAATGGAAAATTATAATACTTCTGAACAAGTCACGAGTCTAATTTATATATATACTCGTATATATATTACTTCAGGTACCTATCGACATTAAAGGGAAAACATAATAGCAGAAAATTTTCTCGTTGAAAATATTTATTGAAAATGGTACGTTTCAAAATTTGCAAGCAAAATATTTTGATACCTACAGTGAATATAGAATTACGATTTATTTTAAATGATAGGTTACATGTTCATCAACATTAAAGGTATATATATAGTCTTTTATACTGTGATACTCTGAATTCAAATTTAATTTGAATCATGAGTTATTTGAAAAACTAAAGGCGGCACCGCGCGCGCGTGACCACTGTCGACGTCGGACGTGCTTGTCGTCCTCGCAGCGGTCAGACAACACCTTGACTTCTAAAAATATTAAGACGAATGTAAATAAGTTATTTGTTCTGTGCCAGTAAAGATCCTATCATAAGGTCACATTGCTTACCTAAATACCAGCAACGCGATCTCAGAATAAGAATTAACCGCCTCTGTGGTCTAGTGGGTTCAACCCCCATGGGGAGTACAATATATTGTGTTTGGTTTGGTTGGTTGTAGGACTTTTTTTGAGTCGGCCTGGCTAGCTACCACCATCTTACCTAATTCTGTCGCCATAACAACAATTCTAAAATTGTTGTGTTCCGAAATTTAGAGGTAAGATAGTCAGTTCCTCAGTTAGTTGAGGATTGCGGATGAAGTGCGCTACCACCTTTGGCCTTATCTCAACTTGTAACCAGGTGAGATGAAGGCCAAGCACTTCCCCGTCGTACAATAATATATATACATATATCAAAAGATTTTATTTACGATAAGCATGCGCCACCTACAGCTTGCCCTTGTCAACCCTCATTGTAGTTTCTGCAGTGATTTGAGCTGCATAGAGCGCCTTAAGCAGCTATAAGCCAACTTTTTAACAGAAGCAATGCACCGGATTTACATAAGCGAATAACGAACTGCTGTTTCCGATAAGAATGAATGTGACTCCACTGTCGAAAGCTATAGTTGAAAGCTATCAAGCCTTGTAACTCAGTTGGTAGTAACTCTGCCTTATGCGCTGTGGGTGTGGGTTCGATGTTCCCAGGACAAACATTTGTGTGATGAATACAGATGTTTGTTCTGTGTCTGGGTGCTGTATTGTATTATAAGTATGTATTTACAAACAAAACAAGTAGTTAAGTATTCTATCTGTGATCTAGGTTATGCTTAGTTTGGGGCTAGATGGCGCTGTGTAAATTAATGTCCTGTCCTGTTCTGCAATATTCCTAGAAGGAGTAAACTGACAGAGCAATGTGTATTATTCAAGTTATTAAATTTCGACGTTATTCCGTCGTCACCATTCCTTATTAGAAATATCACATGCACAGCTAATAATTTGAAACTCATCACCTATACCAAACAGCTATTAAAAAAAAACAAAACAACAAGTATGTATGTGTTTATGATAAATATAATTAAATTAAATTACATACATGTTCTATAGTTAAGAACTTACAAGTAAATATATCATCAAATAGGATTATCTACAAAATTTATATTTTATGAAAAGCCCAGTCGCTCGTTGTCACCACCAGCTTGTAACGTGGCCAGAATACTGGCGGCATTACCACGTTGGATGACTGATTATGATATTGGCTGAGCAATTATTATCTATATTTGGTTGATATTCCATTTATAAGGATTAAGCGCACCCAAATGTGCGCTCTGCAAGAATTTGGATATAGCTGTCAGCGTCCGTTTCCACTTATGTACTACTCGAAAACATTCTATAAGACCTCAAAATAGGGCTCACTCGTAGACCTCATTCTCGCCCCAACAAGCCTCTAGGTCAATGTTGCTGCATTCTTAATGAAATTAAAATATTTATGTGAAGACATTTTGGATACCTCTTTTTTTAGAATTTATTAGAATAATGACTGACAATCAACGCACATCCCAAATTAGACCCAGGAAAGATATTAATTTTCAATGTGGCTTATTTATAATATTTTAATGACACAGACGCAGATTCCGAATTTTTGTGACATATCGCTCAGCTTAATCGCTGATTAACGCCATCTAGCATAGATTCCCTATTCAATATAACGGTGTGAAACTGCCCTACTATCTGAAAATACGTCAAAGTCACTAGCGGCTTGAGAAAAAGCTGCGGGTTCGAGTCCCGTAGCGGGTTGTACATTTTTGTGTCATGATAACATTTGTAAATGCTGTCACCGAGTGCAATTTCACGAAATACAAAAAAGTTTATAAAGCTTATTTATGTAGCGTGGATGCACGATGTTTAAGTCTGCCTGGCTAGCTACCACCATCTTACCTAATCCTGTCACCAAAATAACAATTCTAAAATTGTTGTGTTCCGGCATTCAGAGGAAAGACCCAGTTCTTCAGCTTGTTGAGGATTCCGGGTGAAGTGTGCCTCCACCTTCGGCCTTAACTTGTTACCAGGTGATATGAAGGCCAAGCGCTTTCCCGCCGTACAATAAAAAAAAATCTGGAAAATTTTTACGTTCGTTTTCAGTGCCTACGAAAGTAAATAGTAATAACCCTTAAAACGTGTACCTTTTTGTTATGGTTGAAGGTAGACGTGTTTTAGACCACGTTTACTTTCTATCAGCTATATGTTATCAGCCACGCAACAGTTTAACATGCAGATTACTCGATAAAATCATACAATGTTTACATGAAACTGCCCAGAACCTCGCAATAATAAGTACCAGTGAGTACCTACTTTGTTCTAGCTCGATAATATGAAAATGTCACGAAATGCATAATTAATTCAATTGCCGTCGGTAATAAAGCGCAAGCTTATGGTGAAATGTTAGGAATGATAGTAAATATGTGCACAACAATACTGTGATATTTCAAATTGCGAAAATGCTTTAGCAAAATGAAAAAAATATTTCAAAAGTAAAAGGTAGGTATTACACGCGATGTGCACTTGTCAGATTTTTATGACTAAAAATGCACGCTATTTCTGTTGGGCTATCATTTAAATTTAAATAATGTAGTGTGATTATGGATGATAGTGAATTATGAATATTTTGGTCAGCTCTTAAATATATTTTATCAAACAAAGAGAAAGGGAAGAGCTGTGTGGCTAAGGGCAAGTAGGTGTGAACCCACCTTCCGACCCGCTGGTTGTGGGTCCAAATCCAGTCATGCACCAATCGACTTATCGGTTTGTCGGCAGTATATGTGCGCATATGACACATGCACATTATATTGACGGCAAAGGTCACATCATGAGAAAACCAGTATGTCTATTGGATCAAAAATCCAACAGGCACGTGTCTCTGGCTAGTATATCCCGCTAAGCGGCAATAGGCTTGTAACCTGTCACGTGTTGAATACTGACTACTTGTATTCCATGGGCATGTGCCGTAAGTTTGGACGTGCCTATGACTACCCCCTTGTAGGTGATCCTGATCCTGGTGATCAGTGCGAGGATTTTTCGCGCTGTGAGTAGTGGTGAATCCAAAAAGGTGAAAAAGTCGTGAGTCTATTTCGTTACTTAACAAAGAGAATTCAAATCGCAAGGTATTTCTGGGTACAAAAAATAATAGAATTATAATTATATTTAAAATGGTTTGTCTATCAACAGTAAGACTATAATAACTATAAAATATGATTCCCTACTGCACCCTTATTCTGTACGACCAATCGTGTCTTAACGCGCCCGCGTTAATTTTGCGATTGGTCATACAGAATAAGAGCACTGGTTTTTATAATGATTAATAATGAATCCCGAATAGTCTTTATTCAAATACCACTTTATAACACCATTAAAACAGCATAAACAAACGCGATGCTTAAAACAAAATACATTCAATGCCTCCATTTCCCGATCTCACACAAAACTAGCAATTACGGGCGGTTATAGGCTATTCATCATTTCGACGCCATTGCAATTTTCACACGTCGTGATAGTATAGGAAGTTGTAAACATAGGAAGACGGTTTTTAGGTTGTTTTGTAGACAATTAAAGATATGTAGTGTGTGATTATGTTGTATCGTACTTAGCTCGGATAAGAGAACTATTTTTATGTTAATTATATGGTGAATACGGGTAGAGTTTTTTTTGGAGCTACTGAGGTGAAGTCTGGATGACCCGATTATGAAAAAAAAAATCTTTAATTAAATATATATCAAAATGAAAATTTATTTAGAATTTTTCAGAATATATAAGGTTTTGTTTGTTACTTAATCTATACAAATAAATAAAGTTGAGGTGTCTGTTTGTATTGTCAATGTAACGGTTTTATCTGATATTATTTATATATTTATTCACAGTAAAAAATAATACCAATTTTTTTTCTTTTACTAAATGCATATTCAGGTATATACAATACTAAGAGCAAAAAAATATATATTTTTGTCTGTCTGTCTTCCGGTTAATTTACGATAAGTCTGGACCTTTTTTGCCCGGACTTTCACCGGCAGATAGCTGATGTTATAGGGAGTATCTTAGGCAATTTCAATTTTAGAAAAATAATTAGGCTTCCACAAATATATATAAAAAACCCATGAGAAATTTCATTTACATAGAATACGCATATGAAAAACCTTCAGTTGATTCGTTTTTGAACTGTAAACTAACCGACCATTCAGTCGCCGAGGAGTGAAAAAATATTTTTTTATTTTAATTTTGAGCTCTTGAATTATGTTTAAGCACCCCACTTAGCAGACGAATTTGGTTGGACTATAATAACCATAAACAGCCCATTGATGTCCATAGTTGGACAGGGCCTCCTACAAAAACTGAGGGTTGGATAATCACAGATGAAAGCTAATGCCATTTTACATTATACATTTCACTTAATCGGTTTTTACGACATTCGCGGGCTGAATCACAGGGGTCGCTACCGCCATAGCCTTTCAAAATTGTAGATGAAACGAATAGTATTGGTTTCCTTTTTGGAGTTTCGTACCCAAAAGGTACCAACGGGACACTATAAATAAGCAGCCACTATCCGTTTGTATGTCAGTGGGATGTATGAAACGTAATAGGTAGACAGTTGACATTTTCACAAAGCTTGTATTTCTATTGCCGCTATAGCAAAAAAATATATTACATTTAATATTAAACAAACACTAAAAGCGTACCATACATGAATCGTGTTTTTTTTTGCCTTGGTTGGAACTCTCGGTAGTCGTGTCCGCACTTGGCCGGTTTCACGTTGACAACGAAATGTCTAAAAATTTTCCTTTGTCTTTAGTTTAGTATCTTGTAAATGAAATGGGCCTACATTTGTTGGTGTTATTCTGATGTATTGTGACGTTTCACGCGACTATTTGAAACATTAATATCGTGTTATCTGGAAACGTCCCCGCTATTTACGTTCTACGTACTTTATTTTGTTTTATTGCACTCTCCTATGTATACTTCGGCCATAGATTACACAACATTGCTCCACAAATAATATCTTTTTAATAAGCATATTAACTTCAACTTCTTCGATTTGGTGTGCAAGCGTTTTATCGATAATTAAACCTCTTGCAAAAAAACAATTATTAAAAAGGACCTAACAATAAGCACAAGGTTTTTGTGTGAATAACCACAGAATTTTTGTTATTACCACCATAATAATACATCGATGTAATGGATTGCTAAAGTAGAAAAATTGGCAACATTCAAGTCAAACAAAGAGGGAACAAAAAACGCATGCTTGAATGACCCTAATTAAAAAAAACTCGAGGGTAATGGCGGCATCTGTATCGAATTAATTTCGGATCAACAAATTCGCGTCATCAAAATATTTCAAGCATTGCCAGTACGAAGACGGCTAAAACAAAATATTCTGCAAAGGCATTTGTCACGTTCTCGAAGAAATTGAGTAGAGAAAAATTGTGAACGAACTGGCAATTTGTGAGAAATGTAGGAGAGGTCTATATTGAGTTAGAGAGTAGGTACTTAGCATGTTAACGCTTACAATAAGAACCATTCTGTTAATGTGTAAATTTTATTAATCTAGAATAAATTATAAGCAAGTTAGTTTATAGACCTTCGTCGGGTATATATATACATTTGTACGACGGGGCTTGGCCTTCACCTGACCTGGTAACAAATTGAGATAAGGCCGAAGGTGGAGGCGCACTTCACCCGGAATCCTCAATAAACTGAGAACTGGCTATCTTACCTCTAAATGCCGGAA
Source organism: Venusia cambrica (assembly GCA_951394065.1). Classification (NCBI taxonomy): domain Eukaryota; kingdom Metazoa; phylum Arthropoda; class Insecta; order Lepidoptera; family Geometridae; genus Venusia; species Venusia cambrica. The sequence continues at coordinate 15,725,556 of OX596040.1, read as the reverse complement.
CACAACCATTTTTTAAGAATTGTTATAATGCCGACAGAATCAGGTAAGATGTTGGTAGCTAGCCAGGCGGATTTAAACAAAATTCTACCACCAACCAAATATGCCTCCTCCATCAGCTCTTATTTCGTCTGTCTTCCGTTTTTTCTTCCGTAAATATTTTGCAATTTTTACTATTTCATCTTCCCATTTCTCTTTTTATCTTACCACAGATTTCCACTGGTGATTATTTAGGTCCACCTGTTGTCTTACGCACACACCAAGGGGCCCATCTCCATTTTAATGCTTGTTCTTTTGAATCCACGATGTTTTGATGCTCCAATTTACCAAAAACTATATCACGCCTTGTCTCAGACGAACCTCCTTAAAAGTATTTTTGTACAGTCGGATAAACGGCTGTATGGGATTACACAATGACTCATGGTGTCTACGCATAATGACATACGCAAATTCTTACATATGCTCATACGTAAAATGTCACATCGTGAACGATAATGCGAAATGACATACATGGTCGTGAACGATTACGCAAAATGACATACAAACATGGACTTCGACTTACCAACTTACTTACAACTCTAAAAAGTACTAAAAAAAGTAAAAAGACTTTTTAGAGTTGTAGGTAAAATCGGATCGGTCGGTCGGTCGGATGGAAGGATGGATGATTGATAGGTGGATACTTAGATTATCAATGAGGATGATAATGATGGATCCATCTCTCATTTCAGATGCCAGATGTCATTGAAAATTTAGATCACTTCTATAGCTTTCATTTGAACTGAGAACAAAGAGTCAAGGATAAATATTTTTGGATATTTAGCCGTTTCAAATTTGACAGATATCATCAAAAATGTGGACCACTTCAATAGCGTAATTTAGTTCCAATATAATTTCATTTGAACTAAAGACAGGGTCTTTAACGAATATTTTAAGAGAGAACGATTAAGAGATGTGGCCGTGTTAAGTTTGACAGCTGTCAAACTTTAAATGCCCATATCTTGGAAGCTGCATTTGCTTTACTTCTATAATCAATAAATGCATATATAGTGGTCTCGACAGAGCTTACCTATTTGAGCCTTTTGGGGTGGAGACCTTGGGTCCGAGGGGAGCCGGTGCCCCCCGGGTTTTCAAAAATCTTACGGGGCTTTTGATTGAGGCGACACGTGACCCAAGGGCTGGCTCTTATTTAGGCCAGCGTATTAGCATAGCTATTCAGCGTGGCAATGCAGCCAGTGTCTTGGGCACGCTACCGTCTGATACTGGTCTGGAACAGTTGAGTTACCTATAGGCCGTTTGTAACGGTCCTTAGGTAATCTGACTGATTCCTTTGTACAGTTAGTTAGTTTAATAAATTAATTTTAATAAATGAAAGTTATTGAATAAATGTAATATTAAAAAAAATGCATATATATACGAATAAACGAAACCACTCGGCGGAAAACTAGTGTGAAATACCTTGTGTGTCATTATGCGTGTAGGTCAATATGCGTGTAAGTCATTATGCGTGTAAGTCAATATGCGTGTGAGTCAATATGCGTGTAAGTCAATATGCGTGTACGACAACAATGCGTATATGTCAATATGCGTTTATGTCAATAAGTCTGCGTGAAAAATATCTGTCATTATGCGAGTAATCCGAAATATAAGGATAATGTGCCTTAATGACAAGCCTCATAGCTCAGTTGGTAGTAACTCTGCCTTCGGCGCTGTAGGCTGTGGGTTCAATTCCCACCCAGGACAAACATTTGTGTGATGAATATAGATGTTTGTTCTGTGTTTGGGTGTTGTATCATATAGTACGTATTTATTTACAAAAAGTATTTAAGTATTTTATCCGTAGTCTAGTTCCCATATTACAAGCTATGCTTAGTTTGGGGCTAGATGGCGCTGTGTAAAATGAATGTCCTGTAATATTTATTTTTTATTTTATGTCAGGCCACGAAAACGTTAGTCTTCAAATGTGAAGAAACGCATATCTCTACATGAGTGAATATTATAGCTACATCCAGATTCCAAACGTGCTTGCTATGTTTTTGAACTGAGTTTATATTCATTTTGTTGGAAAAATCTTTAAAACATTCCAATTCAATTGCAAAACTCCTAAGTACGTTGTATTTCACGATAGAAGTTTTGTTCGATAACATCTGTGCGTCTTCTATCGTTTCTCTAGGGCCTAGCTGTACATATACTTATGCCACAGTACCACATACAATTTAATGCAATATCTACAGTACTATATACAAGTACATTTACTCAAGAAAAAGTACAATTAAACTAACTATGTACAAAGGAATCAGTCAGATTACATAAGGACCGTTACAAACGGCCTATAGGTAACTCAACTGTTCCAGACCAGTACCAGACAGTGTGGCCAAGACACTGGCTGCATTGCATTGCCATGCCAATGCGACGTTTCACCGTTTCAGTATATTATGTGCTGAAGGATGTTTGTAATAGTAGTCTTATCCTTGAATACTTTACAAACTTATAGACTGCAACGCATAATTTGATTTATTATAATGGAAAACTACACCGAAGTCCGCATGCAGATAATTTTTATACTGAAACCCTTTCATATACACGCTAGATAAGTTATACCTATAATTCGTATATTATTAGTAGTACCTATATTCTTTGTAATTCTACACCCATATTAAAAAAATCTCAGTTTTGAGAGGGCGTTGCGCAAAATATCTCATAATTATTATTTGTTAAAGTTTAATACTGATATCTTTATTTTGGATTATTGCATGGCTTGATGTTGCTATACCAGTTGACAGATAAATGGCAATTTCATGTTAACAAACTGCCCATTAGGTAGTCAATATTTTAAGATAGTATTAAGGTTTATGATGAACTTATAAATTTTATTTAAATTATTTACCTAAACATTGAATGGATCATCAAAAAATGTACTATCCCGAGGTTTTTGCCTTTTTCAAAACATAATGAATCAACACATTTTGACTTTGACTTATATCCTATTTTGCAAAATGTACCTTAAAAACGAAAGTAAAAATCTCTTGTACACGTGACTCTTGTATTTTGTTAAGTGTGGTTGAATGCATTAGTGATGAAATAATAATGTTTTATTGTTCCAGGTACGTTTCACACCATAAATTGAGAATAACCCACTGATTCCCGTCCATAAGAAATATGGTAAGTTTGCTCGGGAGATTTAAGTTTTATTATTACAAGGCTTCCTACTTCCGTCTACTATTTGATACAATTAATACGATACGCATATTTTGATACGACGTAAGTAAGTAATTCTGAATTATTAATATCACCATAAAAAATACTTTACCCATAAGGACTCTTTGAATCTGTGTGCCTACCACAGGAGCACAATGGTTTACGTGACGTAGAATAGTTGACTTCACTGACTTGGTACAGCCAAATTTAGTACTTTTTCGAGACACTAGTTCAAGTTTTTATACATTTTATCTACTATGTTCACGACTGTAGTTTGTATAAACCTGTGGTAGCCATTATAATTCACACAGTTATTACAAACAGTGCTAATATCATATTGATAACACTCCGACTGAGCAGTAAAAAAGCTTTTACACTTACGTGTCAAAATATGAGACCAATGAATACGGAATCAACTTGGTGGAATCAACCTACGGACGAAAACGTCAAATCTTTTAATAGTATTCATAAGACTGACTTCCATGTTGAATACAATAATATTGAAAATATTCTGCATTAGTCAAACAATTACTCACAACCTATCAATAATGCACACCAAAAGATTGTAGATAGATATAGTAGAAAATATAACTATGGTCTTATCTTTCGTTCTTATCTTTTTATTCTATTCTGGTGAGTGAATTCTGTTAATATTTTGGACAACGAAAACTGGTTGTATTGTTGTTCATGAAGCGGAAGGAACATAGCCGCATAAAATTATTCTAGAACAAAAATATAATGTATCTTGTTTTAGACACAGCTTACCTATTTGAGCCTTATGGGGTCGAGACCTTGAGTCAGTGGGGAGCCGGTTCCCTCCAGATCAAAAATCATGAGTCATTTCATTAAGGCAACACGTGACCTAAAGGCTGGCGTTTATTTAGACCAGCGAGTTTGCATAGCTATTCAGCGTGGCAATGTAGCCATCGTCCTGGGTACGCTTCTGTCTGGTTCTGGTCTGGAATAGTTAAGTAACCTATTACCGTTGGTAACGTTCCTTATAATCCGACTGCTTCCCTTGTACATTTACTTTGTACTAGTACAATAGATTTAGTCTTATTTTTCTCGTAGTTTCTGAGCTTCCGTGACTCGTAGTGTTCACAATTATACTCCTCAGAACAACATTCACCCACTTCCGTCGCTTTTACACAATCATAAATGTCTAAACGAAAGTCGAGAGAGCCGAGAGGTATAAAATAAAAGCAAAATTCATTACAAATAGCTTAACTTTTTATTCCGGTCGAATCCTGCAGTTGGAAAAACTGTCATTGGAATGGAATAAAAAATCCACTCTGGAGTTACAGCTTTTGCGTATATAAAAATAGACCGGTTTTACACCTCACAACCTAAGGACCTATACGATTTTATACGCACGTAAAAGAGGCATTCAATAAAAATTTAACAGCTCGTGACAAGAAATCGCCAGATCAAGATGATGGTATCAGTGAGAGTCGGAAGCGTTAAATTTGAATGTTTTGTCAATAAAAAAAGAATAAATAAATAAATCACCAGTAAATCCAGGCAAGTGTGAGCCGAACTCTCACGTAATTTTGTTAATATTTTTACAGGGTACCGACCAATGTTACGCCTAAAGCACTATAAAACACACCTACATTTTTGATATTAAGTTTTGTTGCATATTTCATACTGTATTTTATCAATTGTCATTTTACAAAATAGCAAAACAATTAATTATTATTCATTAGAGTTCGAAAGTAATAAAACATTGTGCAAAATATTTTTTTGTATTTTTTTTTGCTAAGTACTTCTGGGAGTTTTGTAAACAACTTCTCACTACCCTAATTGAGTTAAGATTTACCAAAATAATGTTCGACTCGCTCTGTGATAAGTTTTTCGAGTAAGTAAGGGAAAGCAAAGAGTACCTTTTTTAACGCAGCTTTCATTTTTTGTGGGAATCCGTTCGCGATAATAACACATTATTATTCTCCGATTTCAACTGTTTAAACTTCACAGGCCCGTAAAAAGGAGGAAGAAGAGATACCTTTTTCCTTAGACCAAACCGTAAGCAAAGGGAAACTTGAGAACCCGGATAAACCCAACCAAAGTTTCGGTTGCCTGCCGAATAATATCGGTGTATGGCTGTTACCGAACTATTTCACTTATAACTTGTTTGTCAAACCTATTTGGAGGATTTCGTTCGCAAACGCCTTCTCTAATTCAGTATTTACTTCGGATAAGACCGTACTATCAGAAAGACAAGGTAAATGAAAACGTCTCATCGATATGATTTTCAGAACTAGTCACTTTATAGGCCTGATAAGTCATGGGTTGTATTAAGTTTATCATCTTGATTTATTGTAATACTTACTAATACAGGTTGTAATCATAATATTTGACTGGAAACTGTTCTGCGCCATCCTGATTTAACTAATTTCACACTTGTTTGTTAGTTAGTTTGGAGCTTATTACTTTTTACAATTATTATTCAATTAAACTATTAATATGATATATAATATATATATATATATAAACTAGAGCTCCGCGCACAGGTCGAAAGTGTTTATGTGACATTTTTGTCAAACCCTGTTTTAGTGACGCTCTATACAGTTGAGCTTGCGTTGATTCGCCCTGAATGTGTGTAATAATTGATGATTCGATCCAACAGAACATATTTTTTGGCCCACTTCAAATAACGATACATGCCGTATCCGATGACGGCTAGCACGTTTTTCAATATAAAATTACAGAAGTTCTTTCAGACCCGACGACATTTGATTTTCGCTTCTCGAAATTGCAGGTCTACTACGAAAAACGAAACATGACGGATTCGATACAAAAATGATAGAAGTTCTTTCGGATCCGACGACGTTCGATTTTCATAGTAGGATCCCTGAAGCGGCTGTCAATAACCATCTTAATTGGACCATTTGAAACCCGGTAAAGAACCGGAAAAGAAACCGGAAAAGTTATCATTCTGAAACAAATTTAGATCACGTCAATAAGTTTGAGAAACTGGTATCGGCTCAAGATAAATATTTGCCCGAGGGTCAGGTTATATTTGCCATGTGATTCCAACTCTAAGTTACATAAGAAACCTTGTTCAAAGTTTTGTGTGTGTTGGAACCGCTACTCGTATTGTTTTAAATTTCTGAGTTTTGCGCGTCTCAAAATGAAATCCAAAGACTATTTTTGTTCGATTTATGGTTAGGTACCCAAGTGGTGCCAATGGGACCCCATTCTAAGCCCCCGCTGTCCGTCCGTTTGTCTGTCAGCGGGTTAAATGTCATTTAGGGTATTTGTTAGACAGTTTAAATTTTACTTCAATTTCTTACACAAATGGTTTGAACATTTCAAACCTTTAGTGTTAGAAAGAGGATCCAGATTCTAAATTGGTTCGTTCAAAGTATTCGCTATGCATTGCATAATAGATGAATGCAATACGATAAAAATACAAAGTACCCTATTATTGCATTCAAAAGAAGCTATGAAATACAGCCAAATCCCTAGGAACTGCTCTAGGAATTCAATGCTCCTGGCTGCTATTCCATACACTTTTTGGAGAAGAAAATATTTTTAGGTGGACTTATGATACAAAATAAATCAGGATATAAGTAAGGTGGGAAATTTAACCCAGGCAACAGAATCGTTTACATTTAGTCAACGGTTATGGCTGATAGATCCTACCGCTGGCAGTAGGATCTCTAAAGGTAAAGCTAGCATGCGACCATCCTGCTGCCGAAGTCCGGCGCCAAGCAGTTCACTGTCTACCCTTGGTACGCGGGAGTGTCAATGTATTTAATAGGCTGCTTTTACGCAGTTCACTCCATCGCAGATCTCATCTTTCAACTTAACCATTTTGACTAAAATAAAATACCTGTGCTGCGTTGCATAGGTTTCTTTTAGCACAAGGTGTTTTTAGAAACTGGTTATATGAACCTTTCTATAATGTTTCTCAAAAGACGTGCACTTAAATAGCAAACCATAGGACTTAAACCATTTTTTTCATGAAAATTAAAATACAAACTCTTTGAACTAACTTGCTAGTGCACCTGGATCCTTTTAGTGCGTGGTCATTATATATGGTCACGTGGATATTTTGCATTAAAAAGCATACAAATCTTTTTACATTTCAAAGATTACCTCCAACATTAAGAATCTTATGGCTCCACAAAGTTTTGTAAAAACACTGAAAAACATGAACACCTGGAGATTTCAACAGTAAAGCAACATTATCTTCAATTAGGTATCGAGAACATCAGCAGGGTTCATCTGAGCAGGCACACAGTTCAACTCGCCAAAAACATTCTAAAGAATAAAAAAATGTAAAACGTCTAAAATTATGGCGCACACTACTGACCATGGACATTCGATATTAAGTCTCTAGCTACTTTATGGTGCCGATGGAATTCTAAACCCAGATAAATTATGTATTAAGTTCTCTTATTGTATTCTTGTGTGTACCATACCTTTCTTCCATGATCATTTTTTTTCATGAAAATGGGGTGTGATTGTCAGACAGACAAGCACGTAGCGAGTAGTCTTTCATGGGTGTTTTCGTCATTGGGGGTACGGGTACCCTAAAAATGGTTTTATTTCAATCTCATTTTGAAATAGTTTGCTGCAGTTGATGGTACATGATCGCCGCTGGTCTGTTATACAGCTCTATAAGTTATACAACAATACATGCCATGAATGATACCAGCTGAAATGGAATATGGACGTGACTGGAAACTTTCGTATTTATCCGCGAGTTGGTAAACTGGGCCCATTTATTATTTAAAGCGTTACGGAAACCACATGCAAACTATGGTTTACGAATTTAAATATTGTGTTTCGATACTTTCATCTATTTATTTTGTAGAGTATGTGAGTGGGCATAACATCTGAGATTGAGTACTAGACAGATAAATTGATTGATTCACTTATTTTTGTTTCAAATACTAGTAGTGTTTTAAGCCTATAATGGGTTTAATAAACACAAGGTTAATTTAACAGTTTATAACATTAATATGAAAAACGTGCGTCAACGTGCTGTTTATTTATTGTACGACGGGAAAGCGCTAGGCTATCATCTCACCTGCCCCCTCAGCACGGGGCGGGGATACATTTTTGTCCTCTCTTTTTATCCACCATCGGGAGACAAAATGCTCTCAGAGGTGGATAAAAACAGAGGACAAAAATTGTATCTCCTCCCCATGCTGAAGGGGCTGATGGCAAGTTATAATAAGGCCGAAGATGGAAAAGCACTTCACCCTGAATGCACAACGGACTGTAGATCTAGATGGCTGATGCAGGCCTTACAGGTGACACAGTGCAACTCAGCACAGTTTTTTGTAAATAATGCATCATCATAGAAGAGCGTATAACAACGACACGTGTCTGTGGAAATCTGACGTGTCGCGTAATACACGGGACACAGATTTCTGCGTCTCAAGATGTGTAAATATTATTTTTTTGTCGTAAATTACGGGATTACGGGGAAACTTAGGAGGGACCTGGGTCCCTCCTTTTCTTTAACGTTTCTTTAAACGTTTTTCCAACAATTCAGCAATTTTCTTTAACTTATCCACCATGCCCCAAGTATTGTCATAAACTTTCCTTTTCCACCTTTAATTACATCCAAAGCAATATAAATACATTCTCACTGTTGAATGAAGCATCAAATAAAAGAAATAAACAATCATATTCACAGAATATTCTTTGAACACCTTGTCTAGTTACAATTGTCAGTAAAAGAAAATTGATACTCCTACATCGAATCATAATAAACCTTTTTTGAAATAAGATATCTTCTCTTTACTAGAACTTTTCAATATCTACCTTTTTAATAACGTGCTTTCCATATTTTTTTGTCCATCTTTGTAAAAAAATGTTTATCGATGTTCAACCTTTACAAATATTTTTCAAAGAAAATGGACAATCAATAACATTTATCTTCTTCTTACAATCAGTATTACAGCACTGAGATATTCAATCGTAGACAAATGACTTCATATCCATACAGTTTTACATTAATCCGCCGTCAACATTTTTACCTCAAATACGGGTAAAAAACACAAAGAATTTCACACCATCATCTGTCTGAATGTGTCTTACCTAAAACTCCACAAAAATGCACCGCAGTTTTTATTCAATACTCGTTGGCTGTCAGGTCGTAACGAACAGTAGCTTACTATGCATTTTAAGCCCTAATCCCTTAGATTACAGTTGCGATTTGTTTAAATAGCAGTCATCATATATGCTGCTATCTTTTACGGGAAATGCATGACGATATACAATATACCACTATATTCGCAGTATAGTAAGGCGTGCGATATCCTTTGATTTTTTATCCAAGCTCACCTTAATAAATAAGAAAGTACAAATCAATACTTAACTAGTCGCTTGTGGTTAATAAAACTTAATATATCCACGGTAGTTTTATCTTCTCATCATTATCACTCGACACTTACAACCAACAACAACAACTGTCAAGACAACAAAATAATGTTCAGAGCTTGACTCCTGAAATACAAGTGATTCACTTAGTTCAGGTGTCAAAGGACCATCCACCTACCATATAACAAAAAAAATAATTACAATTAAATAATATTACAAAGACTCTAAAATACGAGTTTTCAACATAGTTTAGAGATCATATTATATCTTAACAGACGTCTAATAAATACTGGACTCTGATATAGTATCGTCTTTAAAATTGTGTTGTCAGTATATTATCGAAAAATAAATATGCGACTATTATTCATCTTCTACGACTACTGCATAAGATTTACTACTCGAGCAATACGGAGCCGAGCTTAATATTGCTAGTTGTAACTTTATGAAAATATTCCCGAGCATAATGAAAATACTGCCTAGTTGCGAACACAGAAAGCATTAACAGAGTTTATATTATCATTCCTATTTCGTAGCTTTCCATTCAACGGAAAGTTGGTAGGCTCACCATTGTTCCCGCACACAATTATACACCTTGTGTTGAGAGTGGTAGTAACTACAATTGCATCAGGTGTTTTTGATATTTATGTCTATTTGATACCGTGGTTATATGGAGGGCTCGCTCATGCAAGCTCTTGACTTTTTGCAACCGCGTCGGATGAAATAGCACGAAAAATATAAACAACGTGTTCGCTCAGCAAATACAGGTGTAGTGTGTTCTGATGGATTTTTTTAATGAATGGTGCTGGTATTCGTATATTTAAACTTTTCAATTTAGGTTGCGTCATCATAATATAATAAAATATTTGTAAAATATTTTTATTCGTAAGGCGAACATTAAAATAACTAATTGCTAGCAACCTATTGTTTGCACCTGAAGTTATGGCCGTAACTTTTCTTTTGGTATTAAAATGAAACTGGCCAAGTGCAGACATGCGAACCAGTATTTCCAGCCAAGAAAATCTCGTTTCTGGTTGTTTCCTTGAATTCTTATAATTATTATTTTTTGTTTGTTTTAGCGTAAATAAGAAAACACACTGAGATTTTTTTCTTAAATTAAGCCCGAATCGCGTTGGCACCCTTTGGGTACGTAAACCTAAAAAGTTCACGATCCCCTTAACATTTGGTGGGAAATCGCGTATTCATTTCACGTAGCGAGTGTCGGATATAATGAAACTTATTAAAAGTATTTTGCACTCAGGAATCAATGCTTTATTTTTTGGCAGAGCTGAAATAATGTAAACAGGTTTAATATTAAGCCTTAGGTAAAACAATGTATTATAATAAGTGATTTCAGAAATAATACCATTGTCTACATTCAATCATATTTATTTAGGTAGGTACTTTGAGAAATACGACACATCTATCTTCGTACGTACTAAGTACTGAGTGTCGGGTCACTTTCCTTGTGCCGCCCGTGACGCCAACTGGCGCCAGCCTTTTATCACAAAATCACATAATATAAGAAAATTGTTGATAAGTGAGAGAGTAAATGATTTTACCCTCGTTTTCCCTTTTCACTTCCTTATACAATTTCCAATAACTTAGAAGAAAACTCGCAAGGCTAATAAATATTGTACAAGGATATGTTAATTTCAGTACCTACATGACAATGATCATAAATAAAATACAAGAACAAGGTAACTGGTAGCACAAAACCCGAGAATCTATGAAAGTCAAGGAACTAATTTATGGAAATATAGACCGTTTGGGTTATGGATGGTGACCCGTAGTTGTTTCCAAGATATTTTATTTCTAAGTTATTCATAGCATAGAAAATCAGAACATAACTTTTTCTTCTCGTAGAGAGGTACACTCTATATCCAATGTACATAATAAATAATCTTCATCATCTTCTTTTCCTTCATTTCACGCTAGATAGGGTTAAAAACCATGTCACCTCGCTCCACTATTCTCATCTACTTCTGTCTTTACCATAATAATCATCATCTCACACAATCAACCCTTAATTCTTAGGCCTAATTTACCATTATATCCATCCAGGACAAATATTTGTGTGATGAATATATATGTTTGTTCTGTGTTTGGGTGTTGTATTGTGTGATAAGTATGTATTACAAAAAAAACATATTTAAGTATTCTATCCGTAATCTAGATCCCATATTACAAGCTATGCTTTGGGACTAGATAGCGCTGTGTGAAATTAAGGCCTGTATCATTTATTTATCCACTGCACACTTATCATAAAATAGCTTAAAACCTCATCGTCATCTGATCATACCACACCAATGTACGTTATAAATCTGACCAGTAATGTTTTCAGTTTAAGTTTATTTGAACCCATTTTTATCACAAACAATTATTAGCAAAAATATAATTTCCATTTCTACACTATTTAATTTATATCAACGTTTCTAGTAAAATCAAAACAATATCCGGCAGAATACCATCTGTCACGCGTCATTAAATGTTAACATAATGAGGATCGTCCCTTGTATAGGTATTGGTCATTGTTTATAGAGTTCTATCATACGTGCGTTGTGACCTTTAAGGCTTACACTTTCCGCGTCATAAAATCCTAACTAATAAAAAATGAGGATCGTCACTTAACTAGGAATTGGTCACTGCTTTTTGAGTTTTATCATAGATGCATTGTGACCTTTAAGGCTTTCCAAAAAAATTAAACGGAAAAATACATATAAAAAACCACTATAATTCTCTGAAAAAACAAACTGACACGTGTTTCGCCTCTAAACGAGACATCCACAGGTCTTACTGCTAAGTTGACGAGCCTCTGGTAGACGTGTTGACACTCCGAGCGCTGCGTTTCAAATTTGTCAATAAAAATTAGATTTTTTAATTAATATTTTTGTTTTCATCTAACAAATGATAAACAAAAATGGAAATAAAAATATTTGCCCTAATTTTTTCAATATCCTTTTAGCCCAAATGCAAGGTTTCCATAAACGACTAGATTAACTGAAAACTTCTGTTAGTATTAACACGGTACGATTTACAATACCCAGCGGGCGGCACATTCGATTCCATTCGCACGGCGCGATGCCAACTAAAAATACTTGCATGACCGAGTTTATAGGTCATTTTAACTTGAAAACTTTTACCGATAGTTATTTAGGAACGGTGGGGTGATTATATTAAAATCTAGAATGGACCTCCTGGGGGACTACCCTGGGCAAGGGAATCACCGGCTTTTGCTGGTTAAATGATCACAGCACTAGTGGTAGGCTTTAACAGCATCTGTGGTCTGGTGGTTCGCCTTCCGGTGAGATCCAGAGGTCTCGGGTTCCCCAGAGATAGTACAATATTATGCTTGGTTTGGTTGGTGGTAGGACTTTGGGTTTAGCTAGCTAACCTTATTCTGTCGCCATACAACAAATTGTTGTGCTCTGACAAATATAGCTAGCATTCAGTTTGTTGAGGATTCCAGTTGAAGTGACCTACAATAGTAAAGCACCTACAATACAATAAAAAAGCACCTGGTAGAGGTTATATTTGCTAGTGATCTGCGACCCTCCTGCTAACGCCCGGTGCCAAATGGTTTGCTGTGTTCCGGTCGTGCGAGAGAGCTCGCTACATTGTCAACCTCATCTTTGCTCTGGCCTAAAGCTAGACGAGCCTAAAGGACAGGAGCTAACCCATCATTTTTAAAACAACGAAACAGAGACCATCCTTATGAGGACCTTAGAGCACTTGTACGTAGGTAAAATTATTAAAATTACTAAAATTAAAATCTTATTGTGAAATTTTAAGCTCTATGGTAGCTTTCCATTATAAAGTTGTCTGTGATAGATCTCAATATCGCTCTAAATCGATAAGACCGCATTTTAAATATCTAATGTCCTATATTATTTGGTGTGCAGTCAATATTTGTAATTGATTAATTTCTAGATCAACGTTCTAGTGTGGAAATCGAATTCCAGCCGTGCACTTGAAGAATTTTCCTTTTGGAAAGCTCGAGTTGCAAAATATACACTTGGTGTGCTATTTGCACTTTGACGTGATAACAACGTTTTGGCTATGTAAAAAAGTGTCTATACTATCTTCTGGATGATGGAGGTTTAACTAAGGGTATTGAGCCCACTTACACTTGACACACCATTACACACCAATCAACACAAATTAATACAAATAATCTTTAAACAACAAGAATAGTACACTCCAGCTGAAATTCAATATTTATTACTAGGTCTCACCACTCGTCGGTATGTAAGGCCATTAGTATCGTATGATTGAAGTTACACGAAACCTGGTTTATCGGTTTCCAAACCACAATAAATAGACTCACGACTTTTTTCCTTCGCAGTTTCGCCTTGATTGAGTGTAGATCGTTTGTGGATAACCTACTAGGGAGTAGTCAAGGTTCGTCTTAAGAGTCTATGATATGTGAAATGGCTTAGTTTCAGCGATCATATCTTCCACAATACTGTTGCATTTACTTTGAAATTATTATATGTTATAGTTCAGGATAGATGCTAGAACGCTTGTGTTTTGAAAACACGATTACATAAAATTTTCTCCATAGAAAAAAAAACCAAAGTTGACTCTAATTTATACCATAAACATTAGGTCTTGAAACTTTGTACAGTAAATAAACACAGTATACAGCAGACGGTCTGTGTTTCCGAATTTCAAAATTCAAATTTGTTTTACCGTAAAAAATAAAAACGTTGAAATACGCGCATATTTCTGTCATCTGGTGGTCGCACAGCAATGTCACCTTTATTATTACCATATCTTAGTTCGAAACTAGAATAAAGTTGCGTTGAGTTACTAATCTGAGGTCCTATAGCCCGTTAAGTGACGCTCCACACATGCCCACGCTCTCCAAAAAACTTACATTCAATACGTTACTGGTTGCAAGCCCATCGCAGGCATAGACCCACTTGACCAAACAGCTATTTTTAGAAAATAATTAGTAGTGTAGAAAATAATTAATCACATATTTTTTGCCCATCTCTTTACTAAAAGTTAAAAGTATTTAGTCTATCTCATTAATGTTACATCAAATATTTATAATTGATTAATACAACGCAGTAATTATTCTTTATTAAGCACCACATGTAAATATGTAAAAAAACCTCTACAATTGTCGGTCTTGTCGCTAAAATATATCTCTTCCAGACAACCTTTGCAGCACAGCCCTAGGAGAATGTAAAAACTAAATATTCGGAAAAGTACCTGCTAAGAAACTAGCTATCGTAAATAAAAATACATATTCCAATACCTATAAAGTTTAGCATTAATAATTTAAAGGTACCTACCTACCTAGAATTGAAATTGATTATCAAGACATCCTCTTCAATAAACATTGTTTGCACAAAAACAAAACCAACTTTTGACATTATTTATTCAAAGTTTTATTCCCAACTTGAGTGCTGAATAAAGTTTCCCCGAGTGTTTTAAAAATTTTCAAGATTTCCTTTCCAATTCAAAGTTCAAATGCAATTTATTGAATTTTATAGAAACAAAAACTATTTCTGTGCGTCCAGAACTTTTGTTAGTGAAAACCCATACACAAGCGCGGCCAGGGTAAATGTAATTTGGGTTCCCTGCTGGTATACGGTTTTCATTTCTGTTTTTCGTTTTATTTCTTCGTAGAGACCGTGTCGTGAGTTAGAACCGCGAAATTACATGTTTTTTTTTATTATGCATAGACGACGGTCAAGCGCCTGGCTCACACACTCATTATACGTATCAATAAAAATATATATTGTATTGATTTACTAGACTATTTTAGATTTTTACTTTATTACCACTATAGAAAATAAGCACAATAAAGAATTACAAGATCACTGTAACAAAGTACATTTTTGCTTTGTAGGTTCGATTCCCACCCAGGATACATATTTGAATGACTGATACGAACATAATAAGTTTAATCGCTTTTTAGTTATTTATAGATTAAAAAGACAGGCCTTTTAACAATCCTACTAGTTGAATGCGATTGTATGTTTCTTGGAAGTTTTCACTCTTTAACACCAAATCTGTATTTCTAGCTAATATAAATAAATTATTAGCTAAAATAAATTATTAGCTACACTTTTCATCCAGGTACCACGCAAGCAAAGCCGCGTGCAAAAGTAATTAACATTTTGTACTGTAAAATGGGTCATAGCGTGGTCGGACTAAATCATTTGAGAGTAACTCTATTAGTTTTCTGTGGTACTTTGCAGTAATGTTCAGTACGGGTCTACCGCTGAATTCCATGTGCTTTGAACAATATACCTGGTTTTGACATTTCGATTAAGAACCTCAATTCGGGCTTTTGATTGGTCGAAAGTTTTGTTACTTTGATTTGTAACAGTTACCTTATGAACTTAGAAATTTTAAAACTCATATTTTATTCCCTGCCGTACCGTGGCGGTCGGGGATTAGCAATCGACCCTTTCAACTCGCGGATGTCGTAAAAGCCGACTATGGGATCTATAACTCACTACGTTGACTAATCCGCATGTCCAGCAAGATTATGGGAAAATCTTTAAAAATAAAGTTCCCAAAGTAAAATATACATAATATTTAATAGTGATAATCATCTCTCGTTATGTTTCCTACATTATGACCTCAAAATGGCATGTATCTAGTTTCTTAGTTAAAGTATCTGAAGCTCAAGTGGTATTATGCTCGGAACCTCAAGGCGAACATAAAATATCGTATGACAAGATTATGCCGTCAAGTATCGAGACAACTTTGTAAATAGGTTACAATTATTTGCATAAAAAAGCTTTTAACCTTTCAAACGAAAGTTGGGAAACAAAGCGCCTTATTTAAAACCAATACTCCGTCTAGAATCTTTTTAATTCTCTGTGCTTTAACAAATTTTAATTTTATTTTTCAGATTTATGACACGCCAGAAAGTACGCGTCCCAAGAAATGGTCATCGAAGCTGAAGCTCAACTCTTCGGGGAGTACGAAATCATCAGAGAGGTCACCAGAAAGCCCATACATGTACGGGACCATCAGTGGACCGGGAGCATCGTCCTTATCGAAACAGATGAAGTACATGGATCCGTGGTTGTACGGGTCTGTCAGGACTCAGAACTCACCTGCTCGACCTAGCGTCTTCCAAGCATACCCAGAAGTACCAGGCCCAGTACTTATAAGCACTCCTCAAAAACCAACACCACACAACTACGCTGTTATATTATGTTCCTGTTCTGAGTATCTAAACGGTACTAAAAAAACCAGCTCTACCAAAGTCAGTATTTGTAAGAAATGCAAAGGATCTCGTTTACCTCTCACTCTAGCAGACAGCCCAAGGTTATTGGTGGGAGGTACACTTCGAGGTCCACAGGTAAGTCGTGAATCTGGCTTGTTGAGATCTGGTACTGTAAGAGTTCCGGGATCGAAGGCGAGACCTACCATTCTCAAGAACAATGGAGACCAGGATCCCTATGATTTGATGCGAAGAAATAGATTAGCACCTCCACATGAATCTCGGATAGGAAGTCAGTTTTCAACGTCGAGGTCAAGAGCTAAAAGTATTAGTCCTTGTCGGATAAAAACAAAAAAGCAAGCACCAGAAGCTCCCAATAAAGGGCGAAGTAAGTCCGTTAGTAGAGTGAACGAAGCATGGGTAGAAGAAGATTCAAATTCTAGTGACTCTAAGAAATCTATACTATCTTGCGACATCAATCCTTATGACTTAGTAAAATCAAGCGGTAATTTAAAGTCATTAGTAGAGTTTGAGTTTGAAGATGAATTTGGAGACGTTTTTCAGGAGTCCCTCAAAAAGAAAAACTTCAAATCTATAAGCAAGTCTAAGTCTAATTCTACTGTAAAGGCTATTGGGGGACAGCGAATAAGAGTTTCTGATGAGTCTAATACATGCAATATAGAAGATGTGTCATCATACGATGCTGCTGATAATGATGATAATTATGATCTCAAATCATTTGAACTAAAATCACAAGAAGTTCCACAAACCATAACACTACCAAATATAAAAAATGAAAACAAGAAAACTGGATCACTTAGTAAGAACTCAAGTAAAAAATCACTGAACGTATCTACCACAAATCGTACAAAACAGAAAAATGCCTCTCCCAAACGTCCGCCTCGCAGAATGAGAAATATAAAGACAGATGATGATAGTGAAAGTGATAACCAGCGATTACCTGAAAAAAGTAACAGGAAACCAAATAATGATACTCTTCGTCTTTACAAAAGTAGAAATTCAAACAATGACACCATTAAATCTATCCTAAAAAAGCCCAGGATATACGACTCTATTGAATCGTCACCTAAAAAGGAAACGTTTGATGACTTGTTTGATAGTAAACGCTTAAACTCATCTTTGTTTTATATACCCAAACCAAAAGATAAAAGTACGATCTCGCATAATATATTACAAAGAAAACGCGTACAATTTTTGGTGGAAAATAACGAAGAAACAAAAGTGATCTATACCGCTGAGTTTAATCTTGAACAAACGGTTGTTAGTAAAGTTCCAAGTTCTGTAACAGATATAGAAGAAGAAGAGATTGCTGAAGGTGATATTGTAAGTCAAAGTCTAAATCAAAATGAATCCGATGAACTTACAGCATTGATTGCACAAGAAGGACTTGACAATAATATTGAACAATACGATGCAAAGTTAACTCATATAAATAAAATACATGATATAATTATAAAGTCAAAAGACATTGAAGAACCTTTGCAAAATAAAGAGATCAACAGCAAGAAACCAGATGAAATTACTTCTAGTAAAGAAGGTAATATTTTTTATATATGTTTTTAAATTATTCCGTTTATATTTTGGTTTACTTTTAGGTTAATGAATATTGATTTGTTTCTATTTGCAGATAATAACATCCCAAGGGTACCAATACTTCGTAGGTCTGAATCTGAGCGATTAACATCGATTCTGACAGTTGCGCCTCCAAAATTCCTTGATACAATGGCTTTACGACCTAAAACTAAACATGGGCATACAAGCCAAGTATTTCTTTCAACGGTAAACGAAAGTGAAGTGTTGTCACAAAATCAATACGGGTTTCAACCAACTTCACAAGATTCTCCAAACTTCCAAACAACTTTTTATAATGATATTATCGAATCAGGTAACTTAAGCGATAGCAGTGACATAACAAGAAATATACTTCATAACTTAAGACGAGGCATTTCGGAATCACCGGAGCCACCGCCAAGGCGCACTAAAGATCGTAAAACCAAGAAGCACAACTATGTTAAAACCCGCTTTGTCAGAACCAACTCTTGCAGTTCTACAAGCGACGAATGGTCAGACGCTAACGACTATGAACAAAAAACTATTTTACGAGTAAGACAGTTCGATTCTGATACCGAAGATTCTAAAAATATTTCAGCTGATGTTGTGAAGACATCGGAAAATGAGCCTAGGAAAACTTCCATTCAAATCAGTGGTAACGAATGTTACTCAACTATGAATGTGAGTAGTGATACGCCAATATATTTATCTTCAGTTGTCGTTAATGATGATTATGGAAATGCATGTAATACTTACCAAACAGGAACAACAGTAACAATTAGTGTTGGATCCCCACAAAAAGAAATAAAAAAGTCTAAAAGTCAAATCTATATCGGGGCTGTACTCTCTGATGAAAAAGAAAAAACGATCGATGCTAACACTTACGAAGAATATTTTGTTGACAAGAATATTTTTCCCCAAAATACATCAAGTGAAATTGCAATGATTCTGCAGGATCCAGTAGAAGCCGTGAAAAGAAATTTAATTCCTCATGTTTGTGGTAAAAATAAAGACTACGTAAATAACCAACCAGACAGTATCAGTATCAAAAGTCAACCTGAAAACTTTGTAACAAAAATATTCGATGATCCTTTCTTTGGGCACTTAGCAGAAGGCTTGGACTCAAGATTAGTCAAAAAGTTAATAGAGAACTCCCTTATAAAACTACAAGAATCAAAAAACCTAGAAGGAACAAGCAGCAATGAAGTTACTCTAGAAAAGCTAATAGAGAGCTCTTTGAAAAACTTGAAAGAAGATTCAATAAAAGATGGTAAGGCTGAAAATAAACCAAACAACCATAATAAAGCTAAGAACGAGTTAAAACGTCAAGAAAATATCGTTCAAGAAAGCGAAGATAATAGCTGCTCTGCTCCCTATGAAAGTATGGAGTATGAGAGCGGTGCAATGGGTATTTTTTCAGATCTCGAACCAATGTCTGACTGTTACAATGCTTCAGCAAGTGAGCTGTCTACAGAAGATGACACCAATTCAACGAGATCTAAGTTCTATCAAATGCTAGTTGACGCCGCGTTGTGTGAGATTGAAATAACGAATGATGATCACCATTACGAATTGATAAGGCTAAATGCAGATCCAATATATGAAGAGATTGGAGATATGCCTCCACCCTTACCCATCAATCCTCCACCGAATTCACTTTTAATGTTAGATGACGAAAAACGCAGTGGATCGCGTTCTATATTTGAAGGAGCCTCCAAGTACGATATTTTATCTTACTTGGTTGATGCCAAAGAAAGAGGTATCGATGACGAAGAAACTTATGTTACGAGCTATGCAAACGACAGTGATTCTTCAAATACCATAGTTGAATCAAAACAGAAGAAAAACAAAAAAGTTGTGATAGATACTTCTATAAGCAGCAACGCCAGTCAGTTGTCTAACGCATCGGATTCAAGTGAAGATAACTCGCTTATCATCAACCATGAGACGTTAGAAAAAAATGTTATTTGCAAGAAAACCTCAGCAGAGATAGAAAGAAATGATTCTGGCGTAGGTTCTGAGACCAGTAAGTCTTCAAGAAGTCGACTTCAAGGAAAAACATCACCATGTACGATTACTGATAAAGATACTCCGATACATTTATGCGAAGACTGTGACACAACTGTAGAAACACAGTTAACTGAACAAGGTAAGCCATTTTGTTTAAGCCACATAATCATCATCATCATCAACAGCCTATTAATGTATTGGTACTGTCGCCCTGCCCTTTTCTCAAAAACTGGAGGGTTTTATCATAACCGCCAGGCTTGACAGGCGGACTGGTGTTCGCATGAGATTCATTTAAAATCCTATACCATAAAAATTTGAGCAGTATCAATGATTATTAAATATTTTCAGGTTCTATTTACGCACCGTTAGTTTGCCGAAAATGTGCCAAAAAACGAGCTGAAAGGAAAGAAATAATAACAGAAATCGTAGAAACTGAAGAAAAGTACGGTCGAGATCTCCAGATCATTCTAGAAGAATTCTACAAACCTATGTTAGTAGCAGGTCTGCTAACACAAGAACAGCTCAGTGCTATTTTTCTGAATGTAGAAGAACTTATAGAGAATAATCAAGTCATGTCTGAGAAGCTGAGAGATGCTCTTGAAATAGCTATTGAACAAGGAGATGAGGTAAGCAAATCATGATGTGTGTATATCATGTGGTATAAAATAACGAATCTAACTCAACTAATTCGTTTATATTTTCTAGGATTTGCTGACTGTGAACGTGGGGAAGATTCTTTTAGAATGCTCTGGAATGCTGACTGCGTTCCAGTCTTACTGCGTAAAGCAGGCTGGAGCCGCACTCTTACTGGCCGGCTTGGAGAAGGAGAAAGAACTCCTGAGGATATTCTTGCGCGTCTCGCAGATGGAAAACGCTGTATTGAGAAGAATGAATCTGAACTCATTTCTCATGGTAAAGAAATTCAAGATATCTACTTAAATTATGTGGATCTAGATGAAATAGAAACGGTTGTGTGTGTGAGTGTTTGTGTGTGTATGCAAATTGTTATTGATGCAACGCCGATAAAAACAGGATAAGGATGCGTCGAGGGGAAACGCAACTACAGGAACATACTGAAATGAAAATAATCAAGTAATGATCACCAAAAGTTTCTCTGTTCCATTGTGATCAAGGGTAACTCAAGGGTAAAATAATAGCCACTTTATTATTTTCACCTTTGCACCAATATAGTGAGCAAGACAGACTATAACAGTGCTTGTCTAAACAGCGATATATAAAATGGAATGAGTAACCTTTAAAGCGCCTAGCAAAGGTTGTCCTGACTCTAGGTACATAGATGGGAGGAGGTACGACGCTGACTTAATGGTGAGCCAGGTCTACTATGAGAATGTAGAGTTCACTTAAAGTTAGCGTATCAGAGTGAATCATTAATGTGCGATATCGAAAAGGTTGCGATACATTACCTTTAACCTCTTTGGGCCCTTTTGAGGATGTGTCTTGGCCACACCGCCCCAAACCATAATATATTAGCTCAAGATGGATTCGCAGAGTGAAAGATTATATACAACGTGTTAAGCTTAGATTATTTTTTATTCCCCCTTCTGGGACTGAAAAGAGACACAAAAACAAAAGCGTGTGACCTAATACTGCGTTCTCTTTTTCAACTACCATTACAGGTGCCAGTACAACGCGTGACAAAATATCCCCTCCTTCTAAACCGATTACATCGATCGACCGCCGCGTGCGCTACCGAACGCGACGACGTCAAGTCTGCGCAGCGCTGCGTAGAATCCCGCCTCGAGGAAATCAACTCGGCCGCCGCTGCCGCTGCCGCCGCAGCCCGGGACGTGCCTCTTTGGAGGCGACTAGCGGTCGCGCGGCGGACGGCACACGACCTCCATGTAGCAGACATCAGGCTTAGAAAGATGGCTGTGGATGTCTTGGACTGGAATCACGAGGACGCCAGGTAAAACATCCTATCATATATATGTTTTTATACCAATTAGATGGGTAACAGGCATACTGCCCATGTACTGGAATGAGGTTAGGTACAGTCACCTTTAGACGCTTGCTACACCAGAAGTATTACTCGTGCAT
This sequence comes from Venusia cambrica, assembly GCA_951394065.1. NCBI lineage: Eukaryota > Metazoa > Arthropoda > Insecta > Lepidoptera > Geometridae > Venusia > Venusia cambrica. The sequence continues at coordinate 15,703,193 of OX596040.1, read as the reverse complement.
TGCTGACTCGAATGCGCTTCGAGCACAGGCCTCTTAATGCTCATAATAAAAAAAAATGTAGCTTAAATATAATATATAATACATATTGTATTTATGTATTCGTGATTAAAATTCCATTTAAATTCAAAAGCTTACATCATTAATGTTGTCCAGATTTCTAGCTATTCAGTTTCATGTCATCTTGTTCTAAGTTTTATCCGTAAGACTTTAATAACTTTTCATAATAACACATCCAACTACATACCGCTTATATTGGTTAGTAATCTTCTGAGCATGATCTATTCTCCAGAGCTTTTACGGCACCATAAAAAAGGCATAATAATTACTTAATAGAATAATCCATTAATTCGTTTTCTAAAACGCTCCAAATATGCTATTAAACGATAACAGCGCAAGGGACTGCCTTGGAGGCTCAGAATTAAAACGACACACTTTACGAGTACTAAACATCGAATAAACTGGATTGCTAAAGGGTTTTATTAGCACGCAACCCTATTTTTATGTGGATTAAAAATGTTTACTCAGGAGGGGAAATGTATAAGAATTCGCGCAATCAAACGCCAGCTATTTATGGTGTTGTAGCAACTGGCTTCAGTTACATCGAAATCAGTACAGGAGCATTTTTTTTATTGTACTACGGTAAACTGCGTGGCCTTCATCTTACCTGGTTACAAGTTGAGATAAGGCCGAAAGTGGATTCGCACTTCACCCGGACTCCTCAACTAATTGAGGAACTGTCTATCTTACCTCTAAATGCCGAAACACAAAAATTTTTTGAATTGTTGTTATGGTGACAGAATTAGATAAGTTGGTGGTAGCTAGCCAGGCAGACTTAAACAAAGTCCTACCACCGACCTAAAGTTTTACCGTACTTATGAGTTTATATGGAAACTAATAAGTCACTCACTTCCAAACTTTGTATAGAATATACATTCTGTTGATCCTCAGAGATGGCAATTCTCAACCGGAGAGTTTATCACATACGAAATATTGTCTTCTTTATAGTATACTTAATGATAATCAATATGATCATGCCAACACCATTCATTTAAATGAAATCAGCAGGCTTTACCATCTATGTGATATCTATGATAATTTTAAAGATTTGAAAACTGTTCAAATCCATTACGTAAATAGAGTAACAGTCACAGTCGAATAACTGACGAACAAATAGAAAATTAGGCACTTCGAAGTTACAATTTAGTCTGTAGATAGAACGCGCCAAATTGATTTTGCGGGGACTGAATTCCTACAAAAGGGAAGCTGGAATCAACATCTGCCAGTTGGTTTTAGACCTTGCACTCTTATGTTTAAGGTTCGCAATGGAAGGCAAGCTGCTGTTCACGCAGCCGAATGATAACAACTGGCGGAAAGGACGTACCATCAAGCTGACGCCTATCAACGCTCTTTTGGTAACTAACGGAAAGGTAAGCCTGGATCTGCAGCTATTGTTAGAGGGCAATTGTTTGATATTTTGCTTGATGACAAAATAAGCAACGTTCATACTGTACTATACTCAATAATCAAGGATAAATGTAATGCCAAAAGTATTTCATTGAAGAAAAAAATATATACTTGCAATTTTACAAATACTTGTATTGCGGTAAAATTGAGTTGGTTCATCCTTAATAGAATAAGTATCGTTAGAGACAGAAGAGACATCGTTAATTTCAAGATCATTTGCGATCTCTGTTCGCCCCTTTTAGGGATGAAAAATGATGACCCGAGTGCGAACGGAACCCACAATCTGCGGTGCAGAAGGCATAGTATATAGTTTGTATTTTTCATGTTCCTAATTCATCAAACTGCATATTTCAGCCAACGATCACGCACAAAGCGACTGAAATCCGAGAGGTCCGCGAGGCCCGCGACAAAGAAGCGAGAGAGAAGGAAGGCGAGCTGTTCGCCCGCAGTGGAGTGAGGGAAGCAGCACTACTTCTCGTGCGGGAGAAAGCGGGACGATACACCCTTCAGCGAGAGCCTCTCTTCCTGGACCGGTGCGTAGTGGCCGCGGACCACGAGCCCGAACACTTTTTCGAAGTGCACGAAATCACATCGAAGGATTCCTATATTTTTAAGGTATGATGCATTTTTCTTATTATCTTACATTTAAAAAATCATTAACAGCCAGGTCCTAGCGAGAAAATCACGCTTCTGAAAGGTTCACCGGTGGCTTGATTTCGGGGACCTTAGGTCTACCCAATACTGTAGTGGTCTAAGCTAAGTAATTCTATGTTCAGCAGTAATCTCCTACACACAAAGGCTGAAATTATGACCATATAACAAAGCATTAACTAACTAAATTCCATGTTGGTAATTTTCAACATTAGATTTCACTGACTTTGATTGTTCTCTAATGTTTAAATACATACTGACTTTTTGTGTTTACAGGCAGAGGAAAACTCTAGAACGCGTACTTGGTACCGACAACTTCAATACCACGCGCAAGGCTCAGGCGCATGGCGTAAACGGAGAAACGCGCTCGCTAACATCATGATCAACCCTATGCTTACTAGAAACTGATTCTACCGTTTACTACCATTCGTAAGCCTCTACTCTGAGTTTGTAGTATAAATGAACTAGCTAGAATATACGATGACACCAGACGCGAATTGTCAATTTTGTAAAAGTCTAACCTAAAGATCGACTAATCTAAAACTCAACGCCAATTATCGTTTGCGCATTATGCTTTAGTTGGCAAAATATCCTGCAGCTAAATTAGCTTATGAAAGTGATTGACAGAAATCGGTTTACGTACGGTGATTGTTACAGCGTCGTATCGTCGTGTATTCTAAGCATAATAATGTATAATTATGTATTCAGAAAAAAATTTGTGCCTTTAAAATTATGAATTAGATGCATTTTGAGTAAGTTTTTATTAGCACCTAAGTATACTAAATGAAAATTAAGATATTCCTAAAATAACTTTCGATATTTAATTTTGCCACTAGTTTATATTTTAGCTTACACCAAAATATAGTTGTTTTTACATATAAAAGTGACCTAATAACGTATTATATATACACTAACATAAAACATAGGGGACTTGTAATGTAAATATTCCAATAACTTTTAGTTCTTTTTCTCATTATCACTTTCATTCCCGGGCATAAATTGTTTGGTAGAGACATTAATTTTAAAATGAAAATTATTCAACCAAAGCGAATATATTCTGTAAAATAATATTTTTCATTACATTTGATCATGATAAAAACGGTTATTAACAAGGTTTTAGATTATTCCTTATTTGCTTATTACCAAAACTTGCTAACTCAAATTATTGTGAGGTATGAATATTTCCATTTTAAAATTTAATCGCTGTGATATCAAATTATTTTCAATAATTAATAGAAAAAATATTATATGCCTAATAACAGCGCACTTTCATAGATTTATATTCAACATATTTTCTGGTTTAGTCGTAAGCATGTCTGTGTAATATTTATTATTTAAAAAAAAAGTTTAATTTTTGTATTGTATTGTATTTATTTATGTTACTATTATTATTCGAGTTGATGTAAATTAAAAGTAACTATGTTAAACTATTTTTGTCTCGGAAATATAGTTAAGTATGTACTTATTGTTATAATTATTTTAAAACGGAAGGTAATTAAATAAATGAATGAAAATTTTAACATTTGTGTTTCCAATTAGCTTAAGACAGAAACCGTCCACTGTTAAACCTCTTTTTTTTTTAACCTATGCGTCTCCACTGTTAAACAGAGCCACCTATTTTCTTGACCAATGCTTTTCCTATCACTCTTTCAAAGCAAGGCGTCGGCCTTGCTTTGAAAGCGTTGACAGCATTGCGCGGACCACCTCTATGGTCTAATGGTTTGCCCAACGGTGTCAGATGTAGAGGTCCCGGGTTCAATCCCCAAGGGAAGTACAATATTTACTTTTTTTGCACTTTGTTTAAGTTCTTCTGGCTAGCTATCACCATCTTACCTCAGTCTGTCGCCATTACAATAATGAACATTGTTGTGTTCCGGAATTGAGAGGTAAAGGATTCCTGGTGAAGTGCGCTTCTACCCTCGGCCTTATCATAACTTGAAAATCAGATGAGATGATGGTTGAGCACTACTCCGTTGAGCACATGATAAGGCCAAAGGTGGAAGGGAATCCATTCCTCACCAGTTTCCTTGCCTTCGCCTGTTTTTACGTACCAGTACAATATTGAAATCTTCAAGTCCAGAGTGATAAGGCTCCTCTTATACATACGTGCTCCATCTATGACAACATTTTTACTTGTCTTACTCCCTTTCTTCTTACTTTTCAAGTAAGCTGGTTGTCAAGCGCTTAGATATCACCAATAAGAAAATAGTAGGAAATCCTTATACGCCTAACCTCAAACCTTTGTGGGTAAGTTGTTTGCCTACCGATGTCAAATCCAGAGATCCCGGGTTCGATCCCCAGGGGAGTACAAAATTGTGCTTGGTTTGGTTGGCTGTAGGACTTTGTGTCCGCCTGGCTAGCTATCACCATCTTACCTAATTCTATCACCACAACAACAATTCTATATATTGTTCTGTTCCGGCTTTAAGAGGTAAGATAGCTAGTTACTCAAATAGTTGAGGATTCCGGGTAAAGTGCGCCTCCATCTTCCTCCATATGTCCTACAATAAAAAAAAAATAACGAATGCTACACATTTTCGATAATAGGCATAACATTTTAATTATAAAAAAAGAAGATAATATATAGAAAGTTTCTGCGAGCGGATCGATGGGGTGGAACTAATAATTTATTCTCAGATAAAAGTGAAGGACTGTCAACTAGACTAAGTGTGATATTGTGCAGCAGAGTAAGATCAGCAGCTTCCTTTCTGTTCTCAAGTGGCAATAGGTGATGGTGTCTACACTTGTCAATATAATTTGGAATGTAAATCTTATTTTTAAAGTAAATGAATTTAAGAAATTTGTTTTGTGGTTTTTCTAATAAAGATATATACTTTTCATATTGCGGGTTCCAAACTTGCGAGGCATACTCAAGGTTGCTTCTTACTAGCGAGCAGTAGAGTATTTTTAACGTTTTAACAGATGTAAAGTCGCTCGTCACTCTAAATAGGAATCCAAGCACCTTCATTGCTTTAGAAGTATTTTTTGAATATGCTGCTTTAAATATTGAATATGCTGGTCGAATAAAAGGTTCGAATCTATTACAGAAGTAAATCTGGTGAGGGACTCTCCATTGATACTATAATCGAAACTTAGAGCGTTTGACGACCGACTAAATGTGATACAGAAACTTGCTTTTACTGTCTCCTAGTTGTATGAAAAAATAAGTACTATTGCTGATCTTCTACGTATTCGTTTGTAGGTTGATGTTACTGATTATCATACGGTGTCCGTGCCTGCAAATTCAAAGACTAGATTTAATTTTAGCTTTAGCTTGAGGGTTGTGTTGGGAAAAAAGTGTTTTTTTCTATAGATTTACATTTATTGGATCCCACTAAACGCATATATGTATACAAAAGTGACTATAGTAGATAAAACCTGAAACGTCTTTTCACTGCTAACGTGTTTGACAAATGTAATATGGCTTCGTACACGTGAAACCACCGTGAAGAGTCGAAAGATCTCATAATTACATCGTTATTTGCTCACGAGATATAACTTTTGTTACATAGAAAGCTGGTGGATGACCTATCTCTGTTTCATTTTGGTTTCAAAAAAAATGGCGGCTTTTCTTTGTTTTTATTCATAAAAACGTTCTGTACGTCTTTATTAAGAAAATCCGCCTTTGCTATTGAAACCAAAATGACACAGAGTTAGGTAATAGATCAGCTGAATCGAACGTGGTCTATTGTTATGTTAAGGCAAATAATTGTTATTATAATATTGTATGTTAGATCAACAAGCGAAATCGGATATAAAGTTATATTAACAGCATATAATTAAAACTTATGGTGTAGCTCGTCAGCAGGTTGTTAGTTTTTTTGAAATCTGCAACACCTTTCATTTTAGTTTACTCTTTTTGCTGATAATATACATTTTGGACCCTACAAAAACTTTCAAATAAGCTGCCCATTTTAATTATAGCCTTATACTATTGTCATCGTCATCGGCTTATCTTATATCGGCTCCGTAGTCAGTATATCCCGCTCTAAGCTTATCCCACGGGATGAGTTGACTCAATAATTCATTTTGATAATATCGCTTTTTTGCTTTGTCAACTAATCTCGCTTTCAAAAAATGATAAAAAGGAATGTATTATTTGAAATATATGCACACACGTGAACAAAAAGCTTTGGTGGAACAAAAAAAACAGTCTAATGTCACCGATGCCGCACTATTGTTCCCAGCCACAAAAAACTATACACTGCTAGTGTTCGTTCAATATCCATCCAAAGCACCGCCGCAAATCCCTGAATTCTTGAATACAGGAACACAGAACACATAAAATACAGTTTATTAAGCAAAGCATGGGTAAATTCAACCTACAGAACGTGAGAGGCTCTTCCTCATCCATAATTTTTCTGAATCATTACGTAAAGGTAACCGAATTTTTTTACTCTAGACCTGAGTGACTAAAATGAGGCTAGTTTTACTTTGCTGCCGGCTTATTATAGGTATACCGTATTAACTGCCTGGTTTCCACATTTAACGGTATTTGAGGGAATGAGAAACCTGCTGTATTACATTTGGTTCGAGCATTCATATTCGAAATTGTGTTTATTCAATTTCAAATGTGATGAACTTCCAAGTTGAAAACATACCGCGTAGCTATGCAGAGTAGTTTAATAAGGCAATGGAGTTGCTGAGTTGTGTTCTACAGCACAAGCATTGTTTATTGTTCATTTTGAAATGGCATGTCCGCTCCGTAACACTTTAGGCAGGAACGGTGTTTTTTTAAGATTCATCCCCGATTCCCAACCCTCCAGCAACGTAACATGAAACCTCATACTTTTAGTAGAGCATAGAATACGAGAGTCATATCAGACCGATAGTAGAGTGGTATAGGACCAGTATATAATTGCTCTACTGCAGTAGTGTTTAAAATAATTAACTGGTACCCAATAGTTATATCAAGTTTCTAGCCTAGGTAGAGGCTGCTAGTAATCTTGATTTTCCATTGCTAATACGCTCATAAAAAACATATATAGCCCAGAGAGAAGTGTGAGATTTGGTATAGCTTAAAGTACCATACAATTTTAATATAGATTAAATATATTAAATCAGATCAATTCAATCGGGCACTGAGAATATTTGTTCTCAGTGCCCAAATAAATTGATTGCATTGATTGAAAATTGCAAATGCATTTTTTTTTAAACATAAATCGTTTAAAAAAAATGGTGTAAAGTGCATCTCTTGCCTATGACAAAGCCTTACTGCATAGGTCACATCTACAAAGAACATAGCCTAGTCTACACGGCACTGCATTGCACCCGTCAACTTGAGGCATAAAGTTTTTAAGCCTTGCGTACCCGTAATTTAACTGGCAACCATACCCCCATAAACCGAAACACAGCAATGCTGCTTGGCGGCCGAAATAAGTATGGTGGTAGTAATTCCCCTGACGAGCCCTTTCACAAGGGGCATCTACTACACTTAAAATACTAGTGTATAATGTGAATGTGTGAATGATTGTGTATATTGTGAATTCACATTAATTTATTTAATAATATTGATATTACTATTTAATAATGTTAATCACAAGAAGCATGAAACTTATTATTCATAGTCTCAGTGTCAGTTCACGCCCAGACCTTTAAAGTACCTAGCTCCAAACTTTTCCCACTAGCTCACATAATACCTAATTACATAATAATGGCTATCTTATTCCACAAATTTTATGAGACGAGACTAACTTAGACCTTCGTTTGAAGCTGGGAGTTCAAGCTAAAATATATTCTATTTCAACGTGCATAGAAATCAAAATGCCGATGTCAAATGTTTCTCTTCAGTTTCTGTAGGTAAACGGACTGAAGATCGTTTGAATTTTTGTTGGATGTTTTTAATACTATACAAAAATGAATTATCAACTAATAATTTTCAGTTAAGTTAATCGGTGACTGGCACCTGCTTATAAAAAAACATAAAAATAGTAATCATCATCGTCATATCTACTTTTAGTAGGAACAGGACAAACTCTCGGAAGTGACCACAGGACAAACCCTTCTTAGCTTGTCAAGGAGCGCTGTTTTTTTTCTATTATTTTTTAATATTATCACCCTAAAAAAAAAGTCGATGTATTCCAACGGCTTTTGCAACGGCAAAATTTTGAGGGAATCAAAATTAAAATTAGTTTTTTTTGCGCAAGTGTAACTGCGAACGGGATCAGCTACATTTTAATACAATATATTAAGTTGTTTGTTTTTTTTCTGATATAAAAACATTTCATCAATAAAATATACAACTAAACTAACTATTTACAAAGGAATCAGTCAGATTACCTAAGGACCGTTACAAACGGCCTATAGGTAACTCAACTGTTAAACTTTGTATAGATTTAATAAAGGCCAAAAACACCCATGAATACTGTTTCTTTATCCTGCCTCGCTTGCGCTTTGGAGTATAACGACCTCGTATAACTATAATGGGTCATTTTAGTCCCTTGTGCAACAATCTACTATTACACAGCGACAACTAGTCTCAAACTAAGAATAGCTTAGTATTAGTAACGAGATTATGGAGAGAATGTGTATATACTTATTTATCATATCCAATTTAACTCCAAAAACAGAACTAAAATTTAGATTTATCACAGAGATGTTTGTCCCGGGTAGGAATCGAACCCATAACCTACAGAGCAGAAAGCTGAATACCAAACTAAAGCTGTGACTTCTCAAGCAACAGCTCAAAACTGAACAAAATGACATGCAATTTTTTTTCGTAAGGCATTTGTAGCACAGTCTTTTGTAATATAGGTGCCTATATACAAAGTATTTTTTAAACAAGCCTCATAGCTCAGTTGGTATACGTTGGTATACATTGGTTATACAGCCTCCGTTATAAAATTGTGGAAAAGGTATGTCGACGACGTTTTCTGTGTGTTGAATGGAGGTAAGCCCGAAGTTGAGCTGCTAACTGAATACCTGAACTCCATACATCCAAAGATAAGATTCACGTACGAGTTAGAAGAAAACATATCGTTAGCTTTTCTGGACATGAAAGTTATGGTAAGAGTGGATGGTACCTTGTCCCACACTGTATATAGGAAACCGACACATACGGACAGATACCTTAACGCTGCATCACATCATCATCCGCGTCATTTGCAGTCAGTGGTGTCATCCCTCGTGAACAGAGCCTTTGTGACCCTGAGCATTTGCAACTGGAGTTAAAACATGTTCAGGAGGTACTTAAACGTAATGGCTATGAACCGCGTAGGTGGAAAAATAAACTGACTGAGGCTAGTAGACAACCAGCGTTTTTGCCTTATGTGACAGGGGTGACGGATAAAATTGGAAACATCCTGAAGAGATTTTCAATTAAGTCGGTGTACACCCCACTCACTAAGGTTGCTAAGCAGCTACGGACACCGAAGGATGTTATGCCAGTACCTGGTGTGTATAAGATCGATTGTAGCTGTGGTCGTTCTTATATAGGACAAACGAAGCGTACTATAGCTGAACGCGTGAAGGAACACATAGCCGCTGTGAAAAATCGCGAAGATGGTTTCAGACTCTCTGCCTCTTGGAATCCAGTGGTAGCACGATGCACTAGGTGTGATCCTAAGAAAAATTGTGTTGATACTGTCAGTGTTGTTTGTCATGCTAGTGTGAATGTGGCCTATTCTAATAATCAAGACCAAGCTGAGGGTAGTTGTTTAAAACGCCTTCACGCCTCGACGGTGGCTCCAAAGTTCCAGTCTGCCCGCGACCACGGCTGGCCTGCCGAAACGTCGGGATATATATAGGTAAAATACGCGATAAATACCCGTTTCTCGAATTAAAATTATATGTCCTGTAATATTTATTTATTTATATAATTTTATGTTGCTGAATCTTTTGGATCGTCTTTCAAGGGCAAAGAGCACTGCCGGGCTACCGTGATATTTAGTGAGAGGGCTTTTTATATTTGAAACATGCTTTGAATTATGCAGATATATGAGGGAAGTTTTAAAAAAACCAAGTCTCATCACCCTCTTGGCTTGCATAGCTTTCCTAAAGCATGCGACGAACAACATTATTTTGTTATTGAAAAGCTAAATTCACTCATGAAATAACAAAGAATCCTCTTAGTCCAACTAGTAAGTAACAGTAATCTGGCTGACGAACTTCAGATCCACCGTTTGTGTTCCTTGTTCCCAGTTCTAAACTGTTCGAACAGAATCAAATCTAGTTTCGAAGCATTGGCAATATCTTGACCGCTTTGGCATCTGTTGGGACTAGGTTTTGTGCAATGTAAACGGTATTTCATGGATGAAATTTTGTATTTTCGTATATGTAGTGGGACATGCTAGATTTATATCAAGCCACACGTGGAAATCAGTTCAGAAACTACATTTTTTTTTTGAGTTCTGAGAGTTCCCACATTACAAGCTATGCTTAGTTTGGGGCTAGATGGCGCTGTGTGAAATTAATGTCCTTTCATATTTATATTTATTTATTTATTTTATTTTTTAATTGGTATTCTATGTTTATATAAGACAGTGAAAGTATCAATACACAGTAAGTGAAAACTGAAATTGAAAAACGTTAACCAAAATTTATTTTTTAAGGGGGGTAAAAACACCATAGGTAGTGGGGGGCAGGTGTGATCTGTCCCCTAGAGGCACTGGGGGATATATTCAATTCAATTCAATTCAATTTTTGAATGAAAGCTCGCTCTTTCGTAGACCTGACTTAGGCCTAGAGCTAGACTAGCCTAAACGGTCAAATTAACCGATTAATTATAAAAAAATAACATTCATATCTTATGATTTCCCTGAGATATTGATAACCCAAAGGCAGTGCCGTTATTTGGCTTTAATGTTAAATACGATTTATTTCATACGTGAACTAAATGATAGTTTTTATGAGCCATAAAATTCAAATTACAACAAAGTCTATTGACCTTTACGTCGCCAATAAAGAGGGATGGTGGTCGTAAAGATAATTTTACGTCACTTGGGACCTGTAAGGGAATCTACTAAAGCGGAAATATGTGTACTTTGGTGATGGAAACTGTTGTATGTATGATATGGCAACCAGTGATATTGTTAGGAAAAAACAGCTACAAATTTATGAATTGATGATGAAGACCTTTTATTTTTATTTTTATTGTACGACAAGTAGGTGCTTGGTCTTCATCTCACCTGGTTACAAGTTGAGATAAGGCCGAAGGTGGAGGCGCACTTCACCCGGAATCCTCAACAAACTGAGGAACTGGCTATCTTACTTCTAAATGCTGGAACACAACAATTTAAGAATTATTATTATGGCGACAGAATTAGGTAAGATGGTAGCTAGCCAGGCGGAACCAAACATAGTCCTACCACCAAGAAACCAAGCACAATATATTGTACTCCCCATGGGGATCGAACCCGGGACCTCTGGGTCTGAAATCGGTGGGTTGAACCACTAGACCACAAATGCGGTTAAATATCCATATTTTGGATTTAACTAACGCGTTGTAAATATTACTTTATTACTTCTCAGAAATATTAGTGATTTGTGCTAGACAATGAGGAGTTTTGGTCTCCAGGTTAGAAGTTAATAATCAGATCTTCACAAAAAAAAATGTCGAATTGAGAACCTCCTCATTTTTAGAAATTCGGCTTAGAACAGTGTATGCGCTTACTATGATTTTGTGTCAAGCAAGTTTTGTTTATATCCGACTCAAATATTTTAAATTTTGATTTAGTATGGATAGACCCGAATAGACCCGGCCTTGTTTAAATTATGTTCTGGTGGTTTCATTGACGCGGTTTCTCCTCGAAGCGTAGGCTTTGACTTACGACTGTTATTTAATACGATTATAATGGAGAAACATAAGAGTTCGTGTTATTAATTTGAAACATACAAACTCTGCGGTTCTTAATAATAATGTCGTCGAATATTCGTCGTATCAGTATCTAATTAATACAGTCTTGTTGGCTCTAGGCTCAGATAGACTTAGATAGACCAAATGCATAAGATATCAGCTCTCTACCACGAAACTTGCATGGGCAAAAGGAGGCGTATGATGGTGTTGGATATAGAAGTATTTTTTTCTTCTTCATTCTTAAGACAACTTATCCAGCTAATACTATATCAAAAGTAGGCCTCAAGTTCATATAATTCACGAATCTTCTTAGCCAAGCATCTGCTCTGCCCGCGGATTGATAAATTTTCATCATCATCATTTTTTTTTAAATATTTTTGTGACGGGCTGGTGCTTAGCCTACATCTCCTTGAGTTTTCAAGTTATGATAAGGCCGAAGGTGTAGGCGCACTTCACCCGGAATCCTCAATAAACTGAGGAACTGGCTATCTTACCTCTAAATGCCGGAACACAACATTTTTTTAAGAATTGTTATGATAGTGACAAAATTAGGTAAGATGGTGGTAACAAGTAAAATGGACCTAAACAAAATCCTACCACCAACCAGCACAAAATTAGATCGAACCCGGGACCTCTGGATCTGAACTTGGTGGGATGAACCACTAATAGACCAGAGAGGCGGTTAAAGTTTTGTGATGGCATCACAATTTCCTTTGGTCCATTTTCATAACTGTTTTTCATAACTAGCTACGAAATAGCCAATTTCCTTCACTGTTTCATAACTAGTTATTAAAATGGATTTTAATAACTAGCTAGTAATGAAAAACAGTTATGAAAATGGACCAAAGGCACAATTTTAGTACAACTTACACTGTCGTATTAATTTTTGTAAGTAGTTACGTACACGACCTGTGTTTCAACTTTGTGCTGACCTTAAAATCGTTACCAACGCTAACTTAGTTACAAAAATCTAATTTAAGACCCAATTTAAGTTGTTCATATTATGTATTCCACCAAATATACACTTTCGGGGTCAGTAAAAACTTCGTCATCTACTTACTAACTGACATGATTAAATTTTTGTGGCCCTCCGAGATTGTTGAAAGCATTTGGCTAATCCATTTTTTATTAGGTTTTTACGGCACTCTCGGCGGAAATGCATGAATATAAAATGATAGAATTAGGTGTAGAGTGTTTTTGATGTTGCTTAATTTTATTCTCGTTCATATAATATTTTTGGCAGAATTTCAAAAGTATCAAGTGTATTATAGATATGGGTTTCCTTTCAACAAAATAAACAAATACCTAAAAACTATTATGTCGTGATATTTTGTACACAGCGCCATCTAGCCCCAAACTACTTATTAACAGTGGACACAGGTTCGATTCTTAAGGGGGTACAAAATTGTGCTTGGTTTGGTTGGTGGTAGGAGTTTTTCTAAGTACACCTGGATAGCTACCACCATCTTCACCACCTTAGTCTATCGTCATAACAACAATTCTAAATAGTTGTGTTCCGGCATTCAGAGATAAGATTTGGCCACCTGTCTAGCTACCACCATCTTACCTAATTCTGTCGCCATTACAACAATTCTAAGGTTGTTCTGTTTCGGTATTTAGAGGTAAGATAGCCAGTTCCTCAGTTAGTTGAGGATTCCGGGTGAAGTGCACCTTATCTCAACTTGTAACCAGGTGAGATGAAGGCCATACGTTTCTCTAAAACCTATTCACATTGTGGTTAAGCCTACCCATAAAATATTACACCTACCTACATACCTTCTTTTCTTACATTTATATTGGATGTTAACGTAAGTAAAATATATATTACATTTAAACATTCGTAAAATAAATTGGCATAAAAGTTTGAATGATTTAAATAACATTTATTTTATGTATCCTAGGGTTTTTAAGCATATATAGATTAATGATATTATATTTGCATGTTGATTTTGACCCTGATATAATGTTATATTCTATCTATTATGCGGGAATCATAAGTGTGACTATTTATTAATCCATATTTTTAGTTTATCTGACTCAGGCAATACAGCAAACATCCTTAGCTTCATATTGGAGCAGGTTTATTACCCATGTGCCAATATTATTATTTAGCCATTTTGTTTGGATATATATGGACTCTGATACAAGGAAATTTGTTTATACTTGAGCTAAGGAATATTTTTATGTGCTTCGTTCGTTCTAGTCTTGTGGGTAGAAGCACTAAAATTTTAAATTATGTAAATGAAACTCTGATTTCAAAACCTGAAAGATTTAAGTTATAGCTTTAGTTTATTGTTAGTGATGGTAAGACGAACTTTAGTTTATTGTTAGTGATGATAAGACGAACTTTAGTTTATTGTTAGTGATGGTAAGACGAACTTTAGTTTATTGTTAGTGATGGTAAGACGAACTTTAGTTTATTGTTAGTGATGGTAAGACGAACTTTAGTTTATTGTTAGTGATGGTAAGACGAACTTTAGTTTATTGTTAGTGATGGTAAGACGAACTTTAGTTTATTGTTAGTGATGGTAAGACGAACTTTAGTTTATTGTTAGTGATGGTAAGACGAACTTTAGTTTATTGTTAGTGATGGTAAGACGAACTTTAGTTTATTGTTAGTGATGGTAAGACGAACTTTAGTTTATTGTTAGTGATGGTAAGACGAACTTTAGTTTATTGTTAGTGATGGTAAGACGAACTTTAGTTTATTGTTAGTGATGGTAAGACGAACTTTAGTTTATTGTTAGTGATGGTAAGACGAACTTTAGTTTATTGTTAGTGATGGTAAGACGAACTTTAGTTTATTGTTAGTGATGGTAAGACGAACTTTAGTTTATTGTTAGTGATGGTAAGACGAACTTTAGTTTATTGTTAGTGATGGTAAGACGAACTTTAGTTTATTGTTAGTGATGGTAAGATGAACTTTAGTTTATTGTTAGTGATGGTAAGACGAACTTTAGTTTATTGTTAGTGATGGTAAGACGAACTTTAGTTTATTGTTAGTGATGGTAAGACGAACTTTAGTTTATTGTTAGTGATGGTAAGACGAACTTTAATTAATTTAGGAGATAGTTACAGACTAAGAGGGAGCGGAGTATTTTATTTTTTTATATCGAAACTTGCGTAGTCTTTTTTAGACTTTAGCGATTAGAACACATTAAATTCGAGAAACGGGTATTTATGGCGTATTTTACCTACATTTATCCCGACGCTTCGGCGGGGTTGCACCAGCTGTGGTCGCGTGCAGACTGGAACTTTGGATCCACCGTCGAGATGTGAAGGCGTTTTTAACAACTACCCTAAACTTGGTCTTGATTATTAGAATAGGCCACATTCACACTAGGACACTGACAGTATTAAAACAAATTTTCTTAGGTTTACACCTAGTGCACCGTGCATTGATTAGGATCTGAGTGCACTAAGTGCTCCGCGATAGCTGACTTGTTGACCTTCTGATTTTTCATAGCGGCTATGTGTTCCTTCACGTGTTCAGCTATAGTACGCTTTATTTGTCCTATATAAGAACGACCACAGCTACAATCGATCTTATACACACCAGGTACTTGCAAGGGCATAACATCTTTCGGTGTCCGTAGCTGCTTAGCAACCTTAGTGAGTGGAGTGTACATTGACTTAATTGAAAATCTCTTAATTGAAGGATGACGGTGGCTCCAAAGTTCCAGTCTGCCCGTGACCACGGGTGGTGCAACCCCACCGAGACGTCGGGATCGGGATAAATATAGGTAAAATACGCAATAAATACCCGTTCCTCGAATTAAAATAATGTGAAACTTGCGTAGTCAGGTATATTATGATATAAATTATATCACTAGTGGAATGCCCAGAAAATCATTCTTGTCATCCCGTGGCGATCCAAACGCCACCTACCGAATCCAGTTGTGACTCTGAATCATTTATTTTTGTACTGCGAGGAGGTTCTTGGCCTTCATCTCACATAAGCCAGAAGGTGGAAGCGCACTTCACCTGGAATCCTCATCTATTTGAGAAACTAGCAATCTTACCTCTCAATGCCGGAACACAACAATTTAAAAATAGGAAGGGTGGTTCATGAAAAGAAACATGAAAAAAACATCAAAATAGATCCATGCGTTTAGGACTAGTTCAGTGACAAGCACGCGTAAAGATGACTTATATAATTCAAAGCAGATTTATTAAATTTGACTTTGGATGGATGTTTTTTTTTAAAATCTTATAGGTAAATAGTTGGTATACCTATGCGTTTGAGAAGAGAAGGCAAGTTGTGATGGCCGCGAATAAAACGAAAAAATATCCGCGGAAACACTATTATTAAAAAGGCTCGATAAATTACCTACATCTTCATTACCCTGATGCGCACAAATAAAACAAACGGCAGCACTAATCGTGGAAACAGTGGACTGCTAACAAATTGTATGGGTTAACGACCACCCTTCCACAGGGGGTACGAAACAGCTTGTCCACTACCGATCACACGCCTTTCAAACGACCTACGGAACCTATTAAAGAGCAAACATTTTTTAGTTTGCCTCAGATCAAATGAGCAAAGGATTTCTTTGTATCCGCCTAAATTATGTCCTTCCTAAAACTCTGCCAGAACGCACCGGAGCAGCAGTTTGCATTCAGTTACTTGTTGTCTGTCAAGGTCGTAACAAATAGTAGCTTTCTTTGCATTTTAAGCCCTACTGTCTCAATTACGTTAGAGTTGCTATTTGTTTGAAATGAAGTAATTATAAAAAGAATAAGAATACATTTATTTTGGACTCAATCAAGTAAAATACAAACAACTTAACCTAAGAAATAATGTCAAATAAAATCAATGTACAATGCACAATGTGCTTAGCATCAGATGTCTATGCTAGACTAAAAGTTTGTGTTATAGACATCTGCGCTCCCCCTTCAATTTTGACACAAGAATCTACATTTAATAATAATTTATATAAGTCAAGTTATATTATGATGCTATCTTATACTACGAGTAGCTTAACCCTTCACTTGACAGAATATGCCACTATTTTTGCAATGCATAATAATGCGTGCGATGTCCTTTGTTTTTTTGACCTCAGATAGTTTCTACTTGATTTTAGTTTTTAATCGACATTAAAAAAGGAGAAGGTTCTCAATTCGTCGGAATCTTTTTTTTTATGTATGTTTCCCGATTACTGAAAGTCGCCTGTACCGATTTCGAAAATTATTTTTTGTTTGAAAGGGTAGACTTCACAGGTAGTCCCATTGTCATCAGGTCAGGATCTGTTGATGGAATCCTGGAGAAATCGAGGGAACTTTTCAAATATTATATGCACACTTGAAGTGATTTGGGTATTTTTAGGGTTGGTATACTTCCCAGGTAATTCCATAGTCATCAAGTCAGGATCTAATGATGGGATTCTGGAAAAATCGAGGAAACTCTTCAAATATTATATGCACACTTGAAGCGTTTTGGGTGTATTACCTCGATAGTAAAGAAAACACGGACCCCATATAGGGTCACGCGTCTTTCTGTCTGTCCGTCCATCTTTCATCAAAACAATTGGAAAAAATACGCCATCAAGGTAAACGAAATTGTATCATTTATTCATTGAAGTCTGTTTTCTTTTTAGTTTTTAAAACGTTACTATAATTTTCAAAATATGTATTGGCTCTATATGGTTGACATAAGTTTTTTTTTAATTCAATGCGTAACTTTCACATGCACTTGCACAAGCAAAGAGGTCTACAATGGAGCGAGATTACCCAGAGAGTACTCGCTTGTCCACGCTTCAAGGGACCACCGTGAACTGCTTGGCCCTGGACCTCGGTAGGAGAAGGAGTAGTCACTAGTCAGGCGGGCCTTTGCACGTAGGTTCGGGAGTCAACGTGCATTAAGCTGATGAGCTTTGCAATCATAAAGCTCTTTTTCTCCTTCCTGCCCTTATCCCACACTTATGCGTAATCAGCACAGCACGTTCTTCTCTTCCATTCTCCCCTGTCAACTTAGCATCCCCTCCTCTCACATGCATACATGCACTTACAAAACATCTAGCTCGTATTAGGTCATCCCCTACTCCTACGTCCGTCCACATTCATACCTAACATTAACGTGACCTTCTTCCCTCCGCAGGACATGTTTGTACCACGCTAACTCTCACTACTCCTCATTCTTCCGGAATCCTCAACAAACTGAGGAACTGGCTATCTTACCTTTAAATGCCGGTGTTGTTTTGGCAATATTTCGCCTCACAATATCTATCATTAATAATTTATCAGCTTCATGTATTTTGTCAGCAAACAAAGTGAATTAAAAAGCAATGTGAATCGGAGTGCAAAAAAAAAGTCTAACAACCAACTGACGTACTCTACTGTATGTTGGAATAATATGCTGTCAAAATAACTTGTAACTGATTGTTCTTGCTCATTAAATATTAAAAAATAACATTTAACTAATTACTTGGCATTATTTTGTTTATCAATTTAGAAATCTTCACCAGGAAGCGCTTGAAAAAAATGGACCATTGGTTTTCCGTTTCAGCTACAACCCTAGAGAGGATTCGTGTAATTAATGTCTGTGTGTAAGAGGCTTATCTCAACATGGCGTGGGTAATGATGTACGAATTGATGCCGGCCTATTCGCTGGTGATGAATCGCTGACGGTAGATTATGAATAGTTTACATGTGGTTTTCGATTGAAACGTGTTAAATACCACATGTCATGAATAAAAATGGATATGCTAGTTAAGAGTCTATGATATGTGAAATGGCTTAGCTACAGCGATCATATCTTCGACAATAAGCATTTACTTTAAATTAATATATGTAATAGTTCAGAATAGATGCTAGAACGCTTGTGTTGCGAAAACACGATTACATAAAATTTTCTTGAGAGAAAAAAAATCCAAAGTTGACTCTAATTTGTACCAAAAATGTTCGTCATTCAATAAATACGCCCAATTAGGGCTTGAAACTTTGTACAGTAAATCAACTCAGTATACAGCAGACGGTCTGTGTTTTCGATTTTCCAAATTCATATTTTTTTTAACGTAAAAAAATTAAACGTAGAAATACGCGCATATTTTTGTCATCCGGTGGTCATAGGCGCCGTGGTTGAGCGCACAGCAATTTATTACTAGCCTTTATTATTACTATATCTTAGTTGGAAACTAGAATAAAGTTGCGTTGAGTTGCTAAACTGAGGTACTATAGTCCGTCAAGTAATTTCACGATTCACGGGTCATTCAAAAAGACAGACAAGACGGGTCGTTCACAAAGAGTTTCATGCGTAAGTATTGTCTATCAAAAGAGGACTCACAATACAGTGTGCCTCAGGATCATAGAAGATTATGTGACGTATGACAGTTTGGTTCACTGAAATAATGCTTATTCTATTCGCCAGAGGTGATAATGTAAGTCTTTATACAATTCCTCTACTGTCCTAGCTAGCGAATGCAGTGGCATAGACTATAAAGTTATAGATATGTACTAAAATCTCTAACAGCCTCAGATTTCTGGTTTAGAGAGCGCTTTTCTTGATGTGGCGGTCGTAAGACTAAACACACTATACCAAAACAATACTTTACGCTAGCATTGTGCTGATATGTGGCGCTAGATTTTTCTTCATTATATAATATTAGTAAACAACCTGCTACATTAATATTACTGACAAAACTAGCTATGTACAAATTTATTCAAATATTTCGTGACCCTTCTAGATAAATAGTAACACACTTTTTAGCCTTCAAGGATTCACCTCTAATCACTACCCAGAGACCTTATGAGGGGCACGTACAAGAGGGTAGTTAGAGGCTTGCCGGTTTCCTAACGATGTGACCTTCACCGTCAGAACATGTGCGTGTGCTCATTTGCGGGTTCAAATCGTGCACGGCTGGATTTGAACCCAAAACTATCGGATCGGAAGGCGGGCCCATAACTAGGTGTATTACTGTATATTAAATATTAAGAAAAAGGATATAATTATTCATTCAACATCAGCAATAGTGGTTCCTGTGAAACAGATATTCGGTGGCGTATTGGAATGGCTTAGAGTGCTATGTCTCAGCTCCATAAAACACGGAGGCATAGGAATATCTTGCTCAAAACAAAGATTAAGCTCGATCGCACGCTGGTGTTCTCAATTTTCCTTTATAGTGCCGAGACATGGATTGCAAGAGCTGCAAACCTTTAACGCATATATGCTTTTGAGAAGTGGTGCTGAAAAAGAATACTACGTATTCCATGGACTGCATACCAGACTAACGCATCAATTCTTCAACAATTAAAAATAGCAGCATCTACCTGCCTAAGTTAAGCGAACTCTGGACTACTTCGGTCACATTGCCAGAAAGGACGATGCTAACCTGGAGAAGCTTGTAGTCACTGGCAAGGTGGAAGGGAAAAGATCGCGAGGCCGTAGCCCGATGCGTTGGTCTGATCAGATCCGCACTACACTTGACACATCCCTCTACGATGCTCTACAGGAGTAGGATTCTCTCCATAATCTAGTTCCCACAATTACAAGCTATGAATGAAAGAAAATACTTTATTGCACACCTTATTATTAAAACATGGCCAGGCGGACTTAAACAAAATCGTACCACCAACCAAAACAATACATAGGTACAATACTACCCCTGGGCATCAAACCCGGGACCACGGAGGTATTTAAAGTATTGGGCTGGATGGCGCTGTGTCAAATGTCCAGTAATTTATATTAACACAAGATATTGTGACATTAAAGAGAACGTCTGCTTTGGTTTTAACTAGAACAATGAAGTACAATCAAATTTATATATATATATATACTTTACATTTTTTAAATGATTATTATATAGTAAAAAAATCACAAAACTAATAGTAAGTTACGCGTGAACTAACATAACTAATTTATAAACGTAATCTAGCCAGCCTCGGGGCTTAACTTTACCAAAATGTCTACACGAGCGAGGGAACTGAATTAATCTACAACAATTTTGCATTAGTTGCATTTTATTGAATAAATTTTAAATAAATAACTTTAGAGAAGCTGATGCTATTTTAAAGTGAAACTTGATTACCATTCTGCGTTTTGAAGACGTTTTATTGTTGTTTTACCATTGTAAATAATAATAAAAAAATTGACTACGGGTTCGTTATGAATCTGTGTCAAAATTGAAGGGGGAGTTCAGATGTCTATAACACAGGCTTTTAGTCCAGCATAGACATCTGATGCTAACCAAAACAACCATTATCCTTTTTCAATTTTATTAATTTTTAGGTTAAGTCGATTGCATCGAATCTGATTGAGTCCTGAAATTAAATTTATTCTTATTCTTTATTCTTTGTTGGTCTTCATTTAAATGTGCTTGTAACGGACGACAGCTTGAGGGTAACTGACTTTGAGACAAGTGTGATCTTCCCCAGGCAATGGAATCGTGTGATATATAATAGGTGTGATTTAGCCGTGACGCTAGTCACGGCTAAATCACACCTACACTGGTGGTAGGATCTGAAAAGGTTCTCTTGGCCAGCAGAAAAAACAGTAATGGAAGTAAATATGACATATACATAATATATACTTTACATCAATTTAATATTACCTGATTTTGTATAACTGCCTCTGTGATCTAGTAGTTAAACCCATCGATTTCAGAAACTTTTTTTTTTTTATTATTGTCCAGAGGTCCCTGGTTCTACCCCCATGGGAAGTACAATATTGTGCATGGTTTGGCTGGTTTAAAGTCCACCTGGCTACCTGCCACCATCTTACCTAATTCTGTCGTCATAACAACAAAAAATGAGTTCTAAAAAAATGTTGTGTTCCGGCATTTATAGGTAAAATAGCCAGTTCCTCAGTTTGTTGAGGATTCCAGGTGAAGTCACCTTCGGCTTTATCTTATATTGTAACCAGGTTAGGTAAATAAAAAAAAACATGTATGACATTAATCAGGTGTTTCGATTATATTCTGATATTTGTATTTTCCTCAATAGGTATATTCATAGGCTTTTTCATTTATTTTTATTGTTAATTTAACAAATTATGAACTAAGTAGGTAGTCTTCATGTATACAATTAATCAGATTTCAGATACACATGTAAATTGTTATTGAAGAAATTTAATGAAATGAAACTCACGCCTGTTTTCCGGAGGAGTAGGCAGAGACAACGGATTTCTACTTAATACGGTCCTCGCACACCTCTTTTTCCTCAATCACGTTGTGAAAAGAAAATATTTATATTTTCATGGTCAGCTATTATACCCTAGTCGGTGATCCTTATAAGATATCACTAGGTACTCATAACGAGGAATGAGTAACTAGTGATTAGAGGTAAATCCTCGAAGAGGAAAATGTCGTAAATTTGTTATTTTTTTATTTGGTCTCTTCGAGAGTCTCTACGAGACTATAGCTCGTATTATAGAATTTAAATTCTCAGTATATTTCGATTATTGAATCGCGAAAATTCAATAGGAATTATTGAATTCATAAATATTCTGAGGGAATATAATGAAAATTAATATTTTTTTACATTGATACGTAGTTACGGATTACAAGCATTTTGTAATCAGGTCTATAAGTAGCATCTTGTAGACGTGGGGCTTAACCACAACGTCTTATAGCATTCTCGTTTTCATCTCACATTACATTTGTCTCGTTTTTTCTACAGTGGATAGATAGTGACAAATGTAATTAATATCAAAACAAGAATGCTATAAGAGCAACAGTAAGAGTAACACTACCCAAAAAGATTCGGGTTCGAGTCCCGTTGTTGTGTCATTTTAACGTTTGTAAATGTTGTGATCAAGTGCAATCACTTGAAATACAAAAAAAAAATTATGTTGTTTCTAATATTTAAAGGTCATGCACAAAAATATCCTACTTTGTTAATTTTTTATTTTTTTTATTCTGCAATTGTTTGTGAAATAAATGATATGAAATTGAAGACCAATGTGATTCTATTCATATTTAATTGCAATTACGGTCATCAGGGTGCCTCAATGTCTGATACCCCTTCACAGTAATAATCCTTCCCATTATTGTACATAATCAAACCTCAAATTACGAAGCGTCCTATCTGAGCGGAACCCTAAAAACAGTAGAATTAATAGAGCGACTCTCCGGATTAGGAGACGGAACCCGAGATTTGAGGATTACGATGGCAACATTACGGCGTTACCGCTGTAAGACGATTAACTGGAGGTTGTGGAGATCGGATTAATTATTTTAAACAGAAATGATTAGGACAGATTATTTCATAATCCTTTGCCTTGCTAGAGGACTATGTTTGATGATCGTGACAAACAATATGCGTCCAATAAATGCCATTCCAAAACCTGCTGGTTATTATTGCGAATATGTTTTTTTAGGTTCAGGCTCACTAACTTTTACGATGCTAACTCAACGTGAGTTAGCCTTTGATTATTTTTTCAGATAATATCTACGAGCTGTAACCACTACGTTTACTATGAAAATATGCTTAATAGAGACACCAATTTACGGAAAATCATTTAGTAAAAATTGTTTTTATTCTAAGTGTAGGTGAAAAAACATTTTTATTTATCTCTGGATCCCTTTGCATCGGGTATTCTGAGTGAAGTTCACTTCAGAAATGTGAAGCTATTTTGTAGTTTTTTACATCCTTATTTTATTTACCTCGAGTCTGAAGTTAATGCAGCCGCTTGAATTGAACTACGAACACAGTCTAAGCAGCAAACATCTAGTTCACATAGCACATTAACGGCCACAGACGGACGGTACCTCCTCCATAGCGGGTAGACGGATTGGTGTTCGCAGTAAATGTGTTAAGATTCTTCTGTCGACTTTTACGAGAGCCATGGGCTGCGACCGCCACTGTTACTTTTTTTTTATTGGTGATAGTCAAGCGTTTCACCACCAGCTTACCTGTGAAACAAGCAATTTACGTTTCGTTTACTAAAACAGATCTGTATTTGATGCTTCAAATATTATGCGAGTTCCCTGCTATTATCTTTATTTCATTTGGTTATGGTTGTAAAAATCGGGTTTCTTTCTATTTTGATTTCTTTTTTCTATAGGTTCTTAGGTTTCTGGTGCCAATAAGAATTAGACTCATTACTAGTGGCATCTATCCCGGGACTGATTACCTACTGTTTGTATCCTTTGAAGCACGAAGTCATGTTTCGAGTACATATCAGATAGCCAGGTAATTAAAACCTACATTACCAAACTGGGACAAACCTAACAGATATCACCATTATAGTCGATAGTAAACTAGCTGATCATTTTGTGAGCTGTGGCGCAGCGTAGCTCATTGAATATTCCAATAAGCCTTGAAGTCTTTTAGCAAAAGAGTTTTAATATTGCAAGGGAAATTTAACCCCAATCATTTCCAGGAAAGTGAACAACTTTGAAAAACACTCTGTAATTTTAATTAAAGAAATTTATCTAGTTGTAGTAGGTAAGTTTTTGTTAATGGTATTTGCTACTTCGTTCACGTTAATTATTTATCCTATGTAAATATTTGGCTATTCGTTGCCATCACCCCGAGGGAATTTCTTAGTACCTCAATATTCAATGTAAATGAAAATCTTTGTTGGCCTTCATCTCATCTGATTTTCAAGTAATGATAAGGCCGAAGGTGGAAGCGCACTTCACTCGGAATCCTCATCAAACTGAGGAACTGGCTATTATACCACTAAATGCCGGAACACAACAATTTGAGAATTATCATTATGGCGACAGGATTAGGTAAGATGGTGGTAGCTAGCCAGGCGGACTTAAACCAAATCCTACCACCAACCAAACCAAGAACAATATTGATCCCCCCGGGAATTTAACCCGGGACCTCTGAAATCGGTGGGTTGAACCACTAGACCACAGAGGTGGTAAAAAAAATGTAATTTTATATCTTTGATGTTATTTTGCTATGAAATACCTCGAGACTTGCTTGGGCCAGGATGAGATGAGCTTCTCCAAGAGCTGCCTAATAAATGCACTCCCGTGCACCGACGGAGCACAGTGCATTGTTTGGCGCCGGACCGCCGTAGGAAGGTGGTCGCAAGCCAGGTGGTCAGGTCCTACCACCAGGTTGATTTTCCGATTGACAGTCAGTCATTTGCTACCTACATAATGATTTATATATTTAGGAATGTAGAATGAGTTGAATGTAGTCAAAATGTAATGTTAATCATACAGATACTGCTAAGATGTAAGGTCTATTTAGTTTAGAAGTCAAGTAGTAGCAGTTCAAACAGGTTCCGCGGCTGTACCAACAAAATTATCAGCAGTCTAGTATTCCCAGTTGTAAGCTAACACTGTATTCAGCTCACAAAGAGCTTAAGTCTCGCCAATCAGTAATCAACATGGTATACAAAGAAAATGTGAAACGTTTGTGTAGCGTCACTACAAGCGCTGTAGTCAGAGACACAGCGGGTATAATATTACGAAAAATACTAAGTTTATTGTCACAATGGCCATTATTTGTATCAACCTCCTAGTGGGTCACCCTACTACCGAAGTCCAGCACCAAACAGTTTTTGAGTTCCTCCGGTAGGTGGGAATGTCAATGTTTTTAATAGGCAGCTTCAGGAAAATTTTGCTCCATCAGTGCTCCTGAGACACTTTTGATCATGTTCAGGTGAGATTGTGTTCAAACGATGGTCTTTCATTCATAAAAAATAGGAGTAGAATTGATGCTACAAACAACACCCCTCACGCACCGCTATACCAGTAGTAACTTATACTCGTAGTAACTATTTTAATACGCCGTAACAGAATTGCTACAATCTACAATCAACTCTATAGCATGTTTCGTTACTGATAAAATCACTCATTATTTTTTTACTGAACTAGCTTCATTAGTTTATATAGTCATCTTAGTATAACACAAACTAAAATACTTTCATATACCTAAAGTTTTTATAATTAATTTGACTACTATATTTTTAGTTATTACATAGTTTATTGATCGAGTGAGCGAAGCGAACGAGATCTCCAAGTTAAGTTGGGACATCCGGCACTGTATAACAAAATATTACAGGACATTTATTTAACACAGCGCCATCTAGCTCCGAACTAAGCATAGCTTGTAATATGGGAACTAGATTACGGATAGAATTCTTAAACACTTTGTAAATACAAACATACTATATGATATGATACAACACCCAAACACAGAACAAACATTCATCACACAAATTATGTTTGTTCTGGGTGGGAATTGAACCCACAATCTACAGCGCAGAAGGCAGAGTTACTACCAACTGAGCTGTGAGGCTTGTTATGATGTATGTTTGATGATATATGTATGTATGTATATGGCAATGTTTGCGACAGCATTACTCTCGAACGGATTATCCAATTTTCATGAAATTTAAACTATGAAGAGATAATGTTAATAAAAGTTTATCATCGCAATAGACTTTTAATATGTGTGGTGGTTTTTGAGATATTGGGGTGAAAAGAAATACAATTTCATATTATACATCTTTTGAATGGCGCTTGGTATGTCTAGTGGATAGACTGTTAAAGGGGGTTGACTTCACAATTAACTTTCTTTTGATATGCTGAAATCACCCCTGTATTTAAGGTATGCAAAAGGGGTGACTAAGATTGAAGTTTTGAAAATGTGTAAAAACATGAAATATCATATGAAATAGGGGTTGAGACTGCAGATTTCATAATTAGTTTATTTTTGCCCTTATTAGGTGGTTTTTAGGATGACGGGGGCAAAGGATTATCATCAGGTCTTGTAAGTTAAAAGAGGTTCAGAATCTTATGTAAACTGGTCTTTTTATTTTTGTTTTTCACTCAATAGGGAAAGGTGGCGATAAAATCTAAGAATAACTTTTGGGGTGTCATAGTTTTGACTGCACGTATTCCATATCAACAGTACATTATTGTCCACCACAATTTGGATAGAACTTCTTCTATAACTGTAAGGTTTGTTCATACGCTTGGCAAACAGATTGGTGCTCACAGTGAATATTTTGTTTTTGTCATACAGAAAAAACTAATTTCTATTTGAGAAATAATATTCGTTACAAACTAGACATCACGAGATCTCATTTCGAGGCGAACTACTAGTCTAATAGTGTTAAGATTGGCTTAAATCCCTCTGGTTGTAACATAGCTTAAGATACGTGCAAAATGGTTTTGGATAAACTGTAGCTTTAAAACACATCGTGAATTAAAGCTACAGATACAAACTAATTTCGCCACTACCTACAGGCTACATGAAACCATAATAATATTTTTGAAATTCTGTTTAGCGTAAACATCATATTTATTGAAAATCAAAACAGAATTTCAAAAACATTCAGTCAGTTGACTGAATGAATGAACGAGCAAAGTTCCCTTTAGTGTCAAACGATGAACTTGTATTTAATACTTGTTTATCGTTTGTTCTATAAAATATAACATGGCGTTGATTTCTATTGAATTTATAAGCTGAAAACAAGTTATTGAGGTTACGGTAAGACTACACAGTTCCACTAGAGACAATACATTAATTTATAATTTAACTTTGTAGGAAAAGTTACAAGGCTCTCCGTCTACACCGAACTCTCTCGTTGCTTTGCTGATGGCAAATGAGCCGACCTTTTCAGGGCCGTCAAAAGGGTAAGTGTGAAATGAGCACAACATGCTGACGCGTGGATTAAGATCCAGCAATGGAACGTGCCTGGCTTGTCGAATGCACTCTTTTCAGCTGGACGTGCTTCCACTGTTCCAATGCTTTCATTTCGTGGTGGCTGAAGCAGAGAAAGTGTGGAGATAGGTTGCGTGTTCTTGGAAGTTGTAATTGCTACGTTGCATAATACGAGTAGCTTAAACGAAGATTGAATATGCTGTTTATCTAAAACTTGGATGCGTTACAAGAACGTTGATAAAGAATGGATTTGTTTAGATTTTAAAATTATGTTTTTACATCTTCTATATTATTTCGGCTGATTTTGATGTTTTTGCATAGATTCACAATTTCATCCGGATGGCATTGCGATCGGGATGACAGAAATTATATATTCGGATAATATACTTTAGTATTGAAACTCTATTGTATGTTAAATCTGTTAAATTAGGCCAGCGAATTAGCATAACTATTCAGCGTGGCAATACAGCCAGTGTCTTATTTTATTGAATAAAGACTCTTTAAGTTTAAATCTATAATATCTTTATAACGTGTGTTTTTAATTCACCTTTAAAATACAGCCTTGGAATTGAAACAACTTAAAATTTGTTAGAACATAATTTAGCTAAATTTTTGTGGCTTCATCTTTTAGGGATTTTACACTTTTCGGATAAAATATGCATTTTGATAAATTTGCAGTAGATTCATTGAGAATTGAGAATATGTACTTGGCTGTTCTAGAATCTTGTACTTGATATCTCAAAGTATATTCATATATTCATAATGTATCAGAAGCATTTCCGGCACCCATGGTTGCAATCAAAAGCCGTCTCCTGAATTTGTTACTTCATTTGTCATCCGAACAATTTGTGCGCCACATGTTAGGTACAAGGGTCTCAAGTAAACTTGACTATTGATTGAATAATGTTGTTCATGCGAAGGTGATTGACACGAGTGTAATTATTCAATGAAGAGTCTTGGTTTCTTGGGATTCGGGTTTGAATTTTAATTACCTGTTACCAGGATGGATGAATTAAATAAAGTTACAAACTGTTTGGTTCGTATACATATCAAATAGGTACAGTTACTACCTCAGTTTAGAGGCGTTGTCTCTTAGTATAAGCGTTTTAATGGAGTAAAAAATTTATTCTTAGTCGGTTGTGGTCATCATTCAGGCTTTACGATCCTCCGCCATTATTCTCTCACTGCTGTTATAGTGCACTGCTATAGTGAACCTTCAAGTGCAGCTTTTATCTGGTCGTTCTAACGTCCTGCCGCGTGCTTTTGTGCCTTCAATTTTGCTCTGAACTACAAGGTTCTGAATTCAAGTTAAAGGAGTTATTTATCATCCAACAATAAATTATGGCAACAATAGTCAATTTAACTATATTCACCCCAACTATATGCATGCGTCTTTGGATTTAGTGTGGCACTATCACGTGTGCAATAATCTTCGTATATAACTAGAGACCCAATTACTGCATGCACTAATGCCTAATGCCTAAGCTATTTTCATTTCCCAGCTTTACGTTATACGATTTGAAAGCATCAGTCACGGTCGTAGAGACGAAAAATCACTGCAAAATTTCAAAAACAGCATTTTCTAAATTTATCTCTTGAAATTGCTCGGAAAATTGCCAGGCGAGGCTTGAAGCGAGGCAGCGTATGCTCCTGTATCATGTATCTTGAAGATTGTGATATTAAGAGCGCTGAAAAGAATATTATGAGTGACAAATGGTAGACTTCGTTTGTTTTATGACGTTTAGGGAGCTCCTTTTGTAAGGACTCGTGAAATACGTGTGTTTTATAGTACCTACACATAAATATCTCTCTGTCATGGAATACAATGTAAGTTAATAATGACGATTGTTTGCCAAACTGCATAAGTAGCATTTAATGCCTTGCTCAATATTAATTCCATAAAATGTACAATTAAACTAACTAACTATGTACAAAGGAATCAGTCAGATCACCTAAGGACCATTACAAACGGCATATAGGTAACTCAACTATTCCAGACCAGTAACAGACGGAAGCGTGCTCAAGACACTGGCTGCATTTCGCCTTTTGTGATCCTTGGCCGAATCAGCCGCCACACCACTAATTGATGTTGGTTATATGTTAGTTTTAATACTGGCCATGTTCATTCTAAACAATTAAACTTACTAAAATTTTACTTTAACTCGTTTGCTTTTATCTCAACAAAGAACTTGGCAAGGTAAAAGAATCGAATCAATAAGAAACTTACAAAATTGAAACTAGGGTTTCTTTCTTCTTAATATTCAATTCGCTTCAAAAACTTCATTCCACCTACAATAGAACCTCTAATTTCTTTGTCAGCTGAAACCACGTTTTCAATGTAGACAGCCTAAGTCCAGCTTTACGTAGATACCTATAGATTTGCAAATCGCGTCTTAACCCACTTCCACGCCGAGGGTCCCGGATCCTACATTATACTTGTTAAATTGTATTTGTTTGTTCCACTGTACTGTCTAACTTAGCCCAGAGTTGGTGTCACATGCTTGTTTGTGAAATAAAGTATCCGCTTGTGGATTAGCTCAAAAAATGCGAGGGAAGTTCTAAGCCAGAGAATATGGGTGCCGTAGCTGTGGTGAAAAAGGTGCCTTTCATTCTTACTAGAGCTGATAAGAAAGTAGGTGGGCCTCCTTGCTGTCGACTCCGGTGCTGGAATTGCTGGATTTTACTAGTGCTTACGGTTGAATGATCCCAACTCTGGTGGTGAGACCTGCAAAGACCCACCTGGCTAGCAACCGTCTTGTTGAAGTCCAGTATTAAGCAGTTCGCTCGATGTGTTGGAAAGGTTGTCTCCATCGTAGACCTGACCTCACCCTTGCACTGGCCGATATCTAGACAAGCCTAGAACAAGAACTAAGTCATCGTTTATTTGATGGTTTAGTATTTATATAGTGTACGCTATAGTAAGAAACAAACTACTATTTTGAATCCGTGTATAACTCTGGTAAAAACTGGTATTGATATAAAAATTTAGGTATAAACTAAGATGGATACTGCTGGGCACTGCAACAAAGGATGGGCATCCTTTGTTGCAAAGCCTAAGCAACCTCTTACTACATTCGCGGGTAGAAAGAAGTCTTATTTTCAAGAGCCAATATTAACAAGCTTCACAACTCTGCCTTCTGCGCTGTAGAATGTGGGTTCGATTCCCACCCAGGACAAACACTTGTGTGATGAATATAGATGTTCTGTGTTTGGTTGTTGTATCATATAGTACTATGTATATTATATAAGTATTCTATCCGTAATCTAGTTCGCATATTACAAGCAATGCTTAGTTTGGGACTAGATGGCGCTGTGTAAAATTAATGTCCTCTAATATTTATTATTATTATTGATTTTATTATTATTATTGTCCCACTGCAGGGCAAAGGCTTCCTTCACTTCCATCCAAGGCCCTCAGGGGAACAAAATTATCTAATTAGGTCAAATCACTGCATCCCATCAGGCAAGATTGTATTCAATTAATATATTTCATTAAAAAAATGAATCACAGGGAAACATTTAATCGTCTCCCACTTTACAAAGAGCCCCACGACTTTTAGTCTCACAAAAAGGTTGCGAATTAGAATTTCAAAAACCTCCCATAAAAAAAAATCACTTCAAAAATATTACAGCGTTTTTATACAGGTAACAACATATCGCAAAATAATTAGTATTATCCTATGACCTAAGCAAATACCACACTCACATTTATAATCTCGAAAAAGCTTCAGCTTGTGAACGAATATCTGGCAACAAATGGAACGGGGTGAACTGTGGCTTATTCACAAATCCTGCTGACTGCAGAGCGGGTGCTATTAAGACAAACGATAATACAACGGTTTACTACTGCAGTCGATGGCTGCCCTAAAAAGTCACATGACACACTCGTAAAATGTCATCATCACCATGTTTAACAAGCAGATTTAATAATGAGGCATTGTTACTGATGGGTCCGAATTATAAAATATAATTATTAATATAAATATAATCTTCTCTTTTTTTTGCAGCAAAATGATAAAACCATTAATGGTTTCAAATTAATAAAACCAAGCTCTCGAAAAAAGTATCGCTCGTTTTACCATCTCTAAGCATGACTTTTATTGTTGATAGCAAAGAGTTCGACATCCAACTCGCATGGAAGTGAAAATGCGGCCTAAGATGAAGCAAATTATTCGGCCTTTTCCATCTATCCTCCACCATCCCAGGCTGACCTGAACGGGATAGTTGGAAACCTCGTTAACGTCTTACACGCTTGTTTAAAAGCGAGAATATTTAAATTATCGTTCCTGTATCGTTTGTCGTAATCCCCACAAGAGCTGGCACCGCATTGCAGCACGATGGATTATCAGACTCTACTTTTTTCAATTAACAGGCCAAATGAGCTCGCTAAGAATTATTCCTGAATGTTTACAACAGAATCTTTATACGTTAGCATGAAAGTAATAGGTAATATAATAGGTGAAGTCATATGAATGAAAAACTCCCTGATAAAATTGATGTAAGTTGAACAAGTGTTTAGGACAATAATCGATTAAATTTTAATCCTTACCATATTTATTATTCATGGTAGCAAATGCAACATAGCTCCTTTTAATTAAATGTATGTTCTTGGCACAAGATATTTGCTTAATAAATCTGGTATAGCAGTTTCCTGCAGATGACAGGGAGATTCAAACTATGCAACTTGTAGCAGGTACCCAATTAATTATATGCCAGATGCTCAGTAACATCTGAACTGTGAACTGTTTCGTAACTGGGGGGGTTCTTGTGACGAAAAACATTTTACACTGACTTAAAAAAAAAGAGGGGTTTTCAATTCGTTGGAATCTGCTATTTTTTTCTGTTTGTTCCCCGATTACTCGAAGACGCCTTGACCGATTTGGAAAATTCTTTTTTTGTTTCAAAGGAAATACTTTTTTTATACTTCACATGTGGTTCTATCGACACTAAGTAAGGATCTGATGGTGAGATCCTGGAGAAATCGAGGGAACTCTTCACATATATGCACTTGAAGTGATTTGGGTATTTTTAGGATCGGTATACTTTACAGGTGATCCCATCGTCATCAGGTGACGATGATGATGATGGGATCGTGGAAAAATCGAGGGAACTCTATAAATATTATAGGCACACTTGAAGCGATTTGGGTGTTATTACCTCAATAGAAAGGAAAAAAACGGACCCCATATAGGATCACGCGTCTGTATGTCTGTCTGTCCGTCCATCTGTCCTTAACCAATTCAAAACATGCATAGGTCAACTGGACTCGAGGGGCCAGTTCGAGCGGGACCAGTCGACTAAAGAGCCTCATAATCTTCATTGAAGTCGTTTTCATTTATTTTTTTAAACGTCATTATTCATTTAAAGCAAGTGTTTGACTATCTACGACAGTTGAAGGAAGTTTGTGTCATAATACTTAGACGGCAACTCCAAAACTATCTTGGATATGCCGTTGCATGAATAGATCTGTATCACCGATACAGCCAGCCACTGGTAGGCGGGTTGGTGTTTGTGAAGCACTGTGGTGGATTCTGGCTGCATATTCTGATAAGTCACCATTTTTATGGGATGGGATCTTGACCTCAAGAAGGTGCCAATTTCCTCTCTTTTTTAAGATATTAGGGTCGTAACACGGCGGAAATACAGTGGTTGGATACTAGTTTCAAGTTTTTGCAGTTCACAAAATAATAATTTTAGAAAGCTTCGTTTTTTTTATACAACTAGGAGACGGGACAAGCAAGTAGCCCACCTGGTGTTAAGTGAGTCTATTGCCTATAGCAATGCCATACTGCTATAATACTGCATACTGCTATGTTCATACTACATAGGCTATGTTCTACACGGCACTGGATTGCGCCCTTCAACTTGAGGCATAAAGATGTTAAGGTTCGCGTGCCCGTAATTTCACCGGCAACCATACCCTTCAAACCGAAACACAGCAATACTGCTTGAAGGCTGAAATAGGTATGGTGTTAGAAATTCTCCGGACGTGCCCTTTCACAGAGGATTTCTACTACTCTTAGTCCTAGTAAATAGAATATCAACCAAGTGGGGATGATAATTACCTGTTTTACGATATCTACTAGTGAGTTTTTTGCCGAGGCACCCAACACAAGGTAATTAGGCGACTACGTTTGCATGCAGTTCTTTTCATTGCCAAAAATAGGGAAAATGCCTGTAAAATTTAAGAGTTTCCCTGAATTCACAAATCTTCAAAAACGAAGCACTCTCTACTTACATTGTACTATTCACGCTGCTTATTCTGATATGCGTTCCTAATTACACCGGACTACTTTCCGTATTTGATACCGAATTCACCGCAATTTTCAACCTTATGCCATTGGAATAATAACATAGCTGAGGCTGTAAATAGTCTGTGAAACGGTTGTATTCACAGTATAAAATTTCGCCCGTGAGAATACAAAGTGGAGTGCATTTTGTTTCTCTCTAGTTATTTCTTTTGTAATGAATAAAGTGGGAATTATATTGACCACTTTTGTATGCTCTTTTAAAGTGTATTTGCGGCGCTTATTGGGGTAGTTTGGTTTGGTAATGTGTCCGTAGGGCCGTGTTTGTGAAACATCGAAGTTATTAAGCGTATTCTTATTGGCTCCTTATTCTTGTGTAGGCTTTATTATTATACTTTTAGTGCGTGTGGTACTAAATAACAGATCTAGCTAGCCTTTGTGAGTATAGGTGTGGATATGTTAAAACACTGAATAAAGTCAATACGTATATTTAGCTGAATGACTGAAAGTTACACAAGTTAAGTACTAAATACAATTAGTAGGTGTGGACCGCGGACAAAGGTTTCAGAGTGACTGCCGGTCTAAACCCAAACCAGCTTAGATCGGCAAACGTAAAATCTACAGCTACTGTTAGATTATCTGTGTCACCACATCAATCCTCCCCTTTTTTCAAAATTTTGAAAAAAAATTTATTACATTATCAAACATCATTCAAGGTTAAAACTCTTTATATAAAACAATTCATAAAAGTGGCACTGAACGTCGCTACGTGCCGGTATGTGCTGACAAGCCGAAAATGATACCTACGCAAAACTTCGTCCGCTTTAGTACAGTAAGCTACACAATTGTTGAGTTATTTTTGTAACTCCAAACTTTTATACATTTTAAATATCCAAAATATTAAACACACAATTTCTTTAATAAATCTTTTCAGTTATTTCGTAGTTATTTTATACCTAAACACAAAAATAAAAAATAAGTAAGTAAGTACAAGAATATTCATTTTCACACGAAAACATTTATATTTTGTATATTTATATAAACCAAACACAAATAAATCGTTATACCTAATAAGTATATATAAAAGTATATTTTTCATAAACCCAAAATTCTCTTATGCTAGTCTAATAGGTAACACACATAATTATTACCGCAATTTTTTATTTTAAAAATATAGCCTTATTATAACAATCCTACGTTAAGGGTAGTTGTCACCTGCTATATTTAATTCTTATTTCGCCTGCTTATGTAACAACGCCGATTATGAAAAACAAAATGTACCTTCGCTTAGTAACATTTCCTTCTATCTTCGATTAACTGGGAAAACAACGGGTTTTCACCTTAATTACACTGTAACGATTTTATACTTAGGCTGTTTCTGAGCTGACACCGATTCGCTAGAATGAACGCTAGACGGTGTAACTGTTTGTATGCCATCAGGTTGTATCACACCTGCTATCGTCACTTGTCGTCGTACCCATCGTTTAGTATGTTTATGACATCTTGTGCAAAACATAAAAAATATTATCACCACTAATATTAGCAACATCACTGTAATCGTTATACTGAACTGACTTAACTGGGTCTCGACACTTGCCGAATTCGAACCTGACTGTGCGATCACGATTTGGTCTTACTGTTCTTTACTTTGATTCTTGCCCATCGTTGTGATCATAACAAACTCTCGATATGAAATGAAATAAAAAAAATGTACACTGCTTTCACCGAGATAACTATTTCCAAAGTCAACGTTTTCGCAATAAATGTACGCCGTGTGTTCACCTCATTAAAAGTTACGACACATGTACCTAATTATTTTTCCTCAATAAGCATTTACTAAAGTGTACCAATATCAAAACAAAGCATTTCATAAATTAAAACGTACGGGCAATTTAACTACGCGACCAGCTCGAGTGGTTCGCGGTGGCGGGCTATCGGTTGGCAAAATCCGAAGGTCCCTGGTTCGATTCCCGACGGTTTCACCACTTTCGTCTAACATATACGCTGGTTTAAGACGATCTATAGAAATGTTAGCCTGCCTATCTTTAATTTGTATTTTATATACCTTGTCCATCCTTCTAAGTACGCGGTAGGGTCCGTCGTAAGGAGGCTGTAAAGATTTTCTAACCATATCGCTTCTAACAAAAACGCTTTTACAATCTTTTAAATCTTTATTAATGAAAATTTTACGCGAGTCTTTGTTTACACGTGTAACTGGTTTGTAATTGCTTATTATTTCTCGCAATCTATGTACATAACCTTCCGTGTCTGAATAAACGTTCTTACTCTTTGTATCATAAAAATCTCCAGGTAATTTAATTGTAGTCCCTAACGTTAACTCTGCCGCACTCACTCCTGTGTCAACCCGTGTTGCAGCACGTAAGCCAAACAAAACGGTTGCTAACTCATCTATCCATGAAGTATTATTGAGGCGGGCCATTAAGGCTGACTTTAAGGTACGGTGCCAACGCTCTACGACACCGTTACTTTGCGGATGATATGGACTACTCCTGATCCTGGTTATTGCTAATAAAGATATTAATTGTTTGAACAGATCACTTTCAAATTGTCTACCTTGATCAGTAGTTATCTTCTCTGGACAACCAAAACGCGAAACCCAATTTTCATAGAAAGCTTTTGCTACGGTCTCTGCGGTTATGTCCTTAGTTGGTATGGCTTCTGGCCATTTAGTGAATCTGTCAATCATGGTTACGCAATACCTATAACCGTCCGATGTTGTTGGAAGGGGGCCTACAATATCAATGTGGACATGTTGAAACCTCTCTACAGTTTGAAACTGGCCTAAATCCGATACCGTATGTTTCATTACTTTCGATCTCTGGCAACATGCGCATGACTTTGCCCATAAATTAATCTCTTTATTCATACCTACCCAAAAATACCTATCAGCTACTAATCGCCGAGTAGCACTAATGCCTGGGTGGCATAAATTATGTACTGCGTCGAATGCAATACGTCTGAACTTGTGTGTCAGGTACGGTCTCGCTCTCTCTGCTGACATTTCACAAACAATAGCGTTCTCAGAACCTGGTATTGGAACACGCTTTAACTGGAACTTATTATTGTCACCCGATCCTTTTATTAATTCAACTAACTCTTTGTCCATTTCCTGTGCTATCGCTAGCTCCGCGAAATCTATAACCGTGGGACATGAAATGGTTTCTATTCTAGAAAGACAATCTGCTACTACGTTTGATTCGCCCGAAATATGACAAATTTGCGTCGTAAATTCGCTAATAAACATTATCTGCCGGGTTCGCCGTGGCGTTTCTTTATTCGTATTGATTTTACTAAACACATGCGTTAATGGTTTATGATCTGTCAATATTACTAACTCTCTACCTTCCATCAGAGAACGAAAATGAACTATCGCTAAATAAATCGCTAAGAGTTCCCTATCGTATGTACTGTATTTCTTTTGCGCTCCCGATAACCTTTTTGAAAAAAATCCTAAGGGCTTCCATGACTCACCTTCTTTCTGTTGTAAAGATGCTCCTACACTGGTATCGCTGGCGTCTGTCATAAGAGTTAGTTGACCATTCTGTGACGGATGTGTCAATAAGACGGCATTTTCTAAACTTACCTTAGATTTTCTGAAAGCTTCCTCCGCCGTTGGAGTCCATATTATCTTGGTCTTGTCTTTACGTTTCGAATTATGTAAATATGCATTTAACTCTGCTTGTTCGTCGGCTGCGTGGGGTATATGAGATCTATAAAAATTTAACATACCCAAATATCTTCGAAGCTCTTCGACCGTAGTGGGCCTCGGGAAATCCGCTATGGCTTTCACTTTATGGTCTAAAGGCTTGATTCCTTCCGTTGAGACTTCGAATCCTAGAAACTCGAGCTTAGCCTGACCAAAAGAACATTTAGCAATATTAATAGTTAGTCCGTACTCGTCGAAACGTCTAAATATCTCCTCCAAGTGCTGTCGATGGGATGATATGTCATCGCTTGCTACAATTACATCATCAATATATGTAAAAATATAGTCTAAACCCTGTAATACGCAATTATCCATGAATCTTTGAAAGGTTTGCGCACTATTACGCAATCCGAAAGGCATCTTCGTGTACTCTACCAAACCGAAAGGACAGATCACGGCTGTTTTCTCTATGTCTTCTTCCCGCATTGGAATACAATTATAAGCTCTATTTACATCCAACCGTGAGTAAACTTTTTTACCTGCCAGTACATAAGTAAAGTCTTGAAGTCTAGGTACCGGGTACCTATCTGGTTTAGTTATGTTGTTCAGCATCCTATAGTCACCGCATGGCCTAATATTTCCATCCTTTTTGGGAACGATATGCAGAGGACTTGCCCATGCCCCTTTACCTGGTCTACATATCCCTAATTCTTGCATTATCTGAAACTCTTTTTTTGCTTTAACATACCTATCCGGTGGTAACGGTCTGGCTTTCGCATACACGGGTGGGCCTGTGGTTTCAATGACATGAAACACGTTATGTCTTGTAGTCTCCTTAACTGAAAAAGGTTTGGTTATTTCAGGGTATTTTTGCAGTAAATCGTAGTATGGGTGAGAACTATCGACTGTTTTTAAAGTGGGCTCACTAGAGTTTGAAACACTCGCAATCACATTCATATTTGTCGTCTGATCAATTAACTTACGACCGCTTAAATCTATTAACAGTTTATATTTAACTAAAAAGTCTGCTCCAATTATGGGTTGCTTAACATCGGCTACAATAAACATCCACCTAAAACATCGTCTTAGTTTTAAGTCCAAATCCAACACTTGTACACCGTAAGTCTTTATTTCTGTTCCGTTGGCCGCAAAAAGTTTATAGTGTCCATTTTCACTGAAAGTTCTTTTATTCTTCACAAACGCACGAGGAAAAACCGAAACATTAGCTCCACTGTCTATTAAAAATTGTAAACCGGTAGTCCTATCCAAAACATTTAAGCGGTAATTAACACATGGGGTACAGTTTTCCGCCGTAGACTGCACCGTACCTAGTTTTCCGAAAAACTATTGTTGGGTTTCTGTGGTGCCGGATTATCATTTCGTTTTCTCCAGTTGCACGGTTCTACGCACGTACGTGCCTTGTGCCTATAACGGAAATGATATTTACACAACCAATCCGGATCCTCTGGCGTACGTCGACGACTGGAACTACGTCGGACACTTGATGATGATGATGATGATCGGTCTCTACCATG
The DNA here is from genome assembly GCA_951394065.1 of Venusia cambrica. Lineage (NCBI taxonomy): Eukaryota > Metazoa > Arthropoda > Insecta > Lepidoptera > Geometridae > Venusia > Venusia cambrica. The sequence continues at coordinate 15,664,265 of OX596040.1, read as the reverse complement.
GTGGTTAAATCTTCTATTTCCACCGCGAGCGGATTCCATCCTACTTAGTCTGTGGCTCAGATTCCTTATCTCAGCGACTATCTCGCTCATCTCTCCTACCGCTGGCTTGCTATCTACCTGAGCAATTGTACTCACAGGTTTCGCTGTTTCCATCACCTTATCTGCGATATTCGCCAACGTATTTAAATCTTTCGCATCTGCTACTGCCAACACGCCACGCACCGTTGTAGGTAGGTGGTTGCGCCATAATATAGTTAGCGTATCATCGCTTACCTTATCCCTTGCTAATTCTCGCATCCGCCTTAGGAGTTGTGATGGCTTTTGATCCCCCAGATCCATTTCGCCAATAAGCTTTTGTATCTGACGACTCTGAGACTCTTCGTAAATCGCTAACAGTCTGGCCTTCAATGCCTCGTATTTCCCGGTCTCAGGCGGTGCTAACAAGATATCGGTGACCTGCGTAATCACCTCTTTTCCCAATTTTGCTATAATAAGGTGGTATTTGGCCTCGTCATTTGTTCGTTGCTGGCTTAAAACCGCTTCCGCTTGAATAAACCACAGCCTAGGCTGATCCCGCCAAAATTCTGGGATCCTTGCTGTCACTGCGATGGCATTCAGAGATTCCTCAGCGATGAGAATATTCTCCACTGCCTCTGGTTGTTCTGCCGGAAACGCCATTGTAATTGGATTTATATAAAACTGAACTTAACTTGATCGTGACTGCGCAGTAGAACTCCTCCGCGATCCGTAATGTTGAGTCACCCCGTTTATAAAAACTGCGCACTATAGTCAACGTCACATAACATACCACAAACGCTATACTCAGACGAAAAAGTTCACGGTGGCTAGCTCAATAAATCACGTCGGGGTCACCAATTTAGTGCGTGTGGTACTAAATAACAGATCTAGCTAGCCTTTGTGAGTATAGGTGTGGATATGTTAAAACACTGAATAAAGTCAATACGTATATTTAGCTGAATGACTGAAAGTTACACAAGTTAAGTACTAAATACAATTAGTAGGTGTGGACCGCGGACAAAGGTTTCAGAGTGACTGCCGGTCTAAACCCAAACCAGCTTAGATCGGCAAACGTAAAATCTACAGCTACTGTTAGATTATCTGTGTCACCACATACTTTTAAAAAAGCATGCTGCCATAACGGTTTAAAAGTCCGCGGTAAGTATTATAATTCAACTAAGAGATCTCCACAGACACAGTGTATTATCTAACCTCTTATTTTAATTCGAGAAACGGGGTATTTACCGCGTATTTTACCTATATTTATCCCGACGTTTCGGCGGGGTTGCACCAGCCGTGGTTGGGCAGACAGTTGAGTGTGCCCGCGACCACGGCTGGTGCAACCCCACCGAAACTAAAAAGAAAATAATGGTTAAAATACGCGATAAATACCCGTTTCTCGAATTAAAATAATGTGTTATAATCGCGAAAGTTTAAACAATATTATCTAACCCCTTCACTATAATTATCAATCCGCCTGCAAAACGTGATGATTATGGCATAACTATTCATTTGTGTTGATGCTCTGTCCAACAGTGAACATTAATGGGCTGTTGATGCGAAGATGAAGCATACTTCAGAGTCTAGCATACTTTAATAAAATAAGATGGTGTAGATTCCTCAAAACTTTCCAATCAACATCATAATAATAGGCCGCATCCATACTATAAAAAAACTACGTTTACCCCGCGACCCCAACGCTTGATCTAGGTTTGTCTAACTCAAATAGCCCAGATCAAGGATGAGGTCTACGATAGAGTAAGCTTTCCTAGAAGGCACTTGCTCTGCAGCGCATCGATGGAACACGGCAAACCGTCTGCCACCCGATTTCGGCAGCGTGGTAGTTAGCTGTAGGTACCTTTATCAGGTCCTAATACTACCAGTAATATGAACATTCAACCGTAACCCTAGCGGTTACGGCCCGTGCCCGTTGCCCGAGCTAGACCAATAGGATACCTACTTACAACACCTACATAAATGGTTATCTATATTTATCTTTATATTTGATGATTATTTTTCAGCATCTCTTTTGAAGTCTCATTGAGAGACACGTCGCGAAGAAAATTGTACTTTACATTTTTCTATAAATACGAATACAATTTTAATGGAGTAGATTTCACGGTGTCTGCCTCCCGAGGGTTGACATAGATAAATTGAACACGCCTTTTGCCGTTTCAGAGTTCTTTGGGCAGAACATTAAAACGGCGCGTTTACGAGCACAGAGTTTATGCGGAATCTTTGCGCCATTGTTTGGGGCAAAGTTGTTTTGTGAATGGTCAAAAGGCTGCAAATTAAAATCTCTGTAGCCTAGTTTTCCATTATTTTTGTATTTTATTACAATCAAATGGGTAAATTTCCTCCATCAGTTTATGTTATTTTAGTCGGATTGTTTTTGTAAATAGGCACTAAAAAGGATTGAAGGTAGTTCCCAACGAAACAACTTGAATCATGGTATTTTCCTTCATTGGGTACCTACTTTTACCTATTCTCACGTGCAAGAGAGGCATACTATTGCATCAACGATTGTATAACTGGCACCAAAGCATAGAATGGTTTAGTATTAATTTATTTTATAGTTTGACAAAGCCCTGTATAACTGCAAAATATCTTTGTTAGTATATTAAATTAGACTGTTTATTGATTATTGTGATAAGATCTCTTTACATATATTGTTTTTTGACAGTATTTATCTACTTTTGTTTTATTTTACTTACGTACTTATATTTGTTGACGTTCCTAACTTAGTGTTCTTTGTGATCCTAATACAGTTTGAGTACATGTATATTTGAATTGAACTCGTTATTATATTATATATAATAACGTAAATAATATTGTCAATGACGATTACTGAAACTGATCGCAAAGCAAGCTTTACATTGAGGTATTATAAAATACTTTTTTGTGATGTCAGTAGAAATTATAGTAACATAGTGTAGGTGCAAAATTTACTGAAAATCAACACAAAGCCAACATTAAATAAATGGTGAGAAGTTCCCACGGCATAGTGGGGAAAAAATCCCGGACAGGTACTGGATACAATTTTAAGTTGTTTTTTTTATTATTAAAGCCTTTATTCAGATACTTAAAACTATTACACGTAATGAAAACTTAATTAGTTGCAGTTTAAGGGAGGGAAAAAAGTGTTGCTAGTATTTTTTTAATTGATGTAGACTGAAATTATTATAGAAAGTACATAAAGCGCTACCAGATTAATACGTAGCGCTGAAGACTATCAACATGTATATAATATCTACTAGGCATCAATTCGTTATCTGTACCGTCTTGTTACTAATTGTGAGCGCTGTATGCTCACCATTCAGACGACATCAAAGGTACACTGCCGAAAGGTATGGTAATGTACCTTCTTACTCAAGTAATCCTACAAAGGTGCTCAGTCAAGAATAATGGAATGAAAATTTTCATTTAAGGTAGTCGGAAACGGTGAATTGGTAAATGAGGTCGGTTTTCAGGCAACGGAGCAAACATACCCTTATTAGCTGAAAGGGATTGGAAAACAAGAACCCTTTTTTATCGCTTACCGTTAGGGCTGCTACGCGTATAAGACTTAGAGCAGTCAGTTCATGAACCTTCGAAACGATAAATACATTCAAGGTTTTCATTGAACCTTAAATACATGAAATTTCACACAGTGCCTTCAAGCCTCAGTCACAGTCCCAGCAACAACATTGAGCCAAAAAAAAATGGAATAAACATCAACATTCACCTGCCTTAGAGTATTGTGCTGACCTAATACCAGGCGTGGGACTTTCCCCACGCTAGGTAAGTACGTTAATGGGTATACGTTCTCCTCTTTCACTCCCTTCTACCAGCCGTCAACTCTCATCTACTCCTATCATACTCATGTCCTTTGTAACAATCCACCCATCTCTTCATTGGCATTCTCCTGCTCGTACATCCAACCACGCTTTTATTCATAACCCTTCCAGTCAAATATTCTCCTCATAACATGCCCATACCATGATTAAATATTAGCACTTATCATCTTTTCTAGACCACTTTACCATTTCATCCTTAAAAAACAATTATCATAGAAGAACATTTTTGAGCCCAATTTTCAATTTATCTTTAATAGTCTTTAAGTAGGGACCATAAAAACATAATATTACAAACACACACAGAATAAGGGTTATAGTAAATATAGGATTAAATTACTCAACATTATTTTAAAACCTTTTAATTTAAATAACAAAAAAGAACGCGTCCCACTGAAGACTGAAAACCTTGGTGTAACATCATCTTTCACTTTTGCAATCATATTCAGAAAATGTTTGAGCGTTGAAAAACCTCAATTAGGTATTCATTGAATTACAATGAATTATGGAGTATGAAAGCAAATACTTACTCGATACGAATGAATGATAAATATTATGTTTATTTTATCTTGCACGGTGACCTATTTAATACTTTAATTCCCACCAGACCGACGCGTCATGTATTCATTATGTAATTAAGCTTTTGGGATTGTATTATTTTTACATGCTTTTTCTGTCAGAACCTTTGAAATGAGAGTAAAAAGTGTGAAAATGTAAGTTACCAAAATAACTACCAAAAAACAAAACGTTAAGCTTGGTCTTCAAATGCTCATTAGGCTGCCAACCGGCCTGCCAAGCATAGTAATTGCACTTTGGATGCTTTGAGGGAGGTAAATGTCCCGCGGTGGACTTCTTAGGCATTGTAGGTACTTAATAACATTTAACTGTACTTAGTAACATTGTGTAACAAAATGTTTCTTTCATTATCATTATCATCACAGCCTGGAAAAGTCCACAGCGAGCATTGAGTCCTTAGTTTCCCCTAAAGAGTGCAATGTTGATATCATAAGCATCGCGCTTTGCAGGTGGTTTGGAGATCGCAATTTGGTGTTGAATGCAAGTGGATTCTGTTTATGATCTCCTGATTGGTCCTGATCACCTTTAGTTGGGTCTGACAACCAAATCGGGAGAATAAGAGGGCGTCTATGTTCAGTGCCCATATTCTTTGAACAAATCATGATAGATGTGTCGTTCATATACCAAAAGAAATGTATTTGATGTAAGCTTAGCTCTTAGCCTTTGACATCAACGCTTGCCTGGGCAATAATGAGTACTGTAATAGAGCGAGCCTTTCCAGAAAATGCTTACTAACTTTCTTTTTGAAGTTGTTAGGTTGTAAATAACTCGATAAACGGACGCTGGCAGCTGATTCCAATTTATCGCAGTACACGTATAAATGATTTTTGACAGCGCTTAATATTATTTAGTCCTCACAATGTAATATCAATTAAATGTAAATGATAGCACAGCTAATCTAAAAATGGCTATCTTTATCGGTGTATGGTTCTTTCCAGCTTTATTTTTGCAGTTCGTAACATGCATTGCAATGTAATCGCCCCTTGGGAATGTAAACGAGCTATCCCATCAGCTCATTACGGATAATATTGTACAATCGCCTTCAATAAATGATGATTCGGTTTAAAATTGCAACAAACGAAGTCATATAATCCCTTTCAAAAGCACGGGTTACTGTAAACTCGTCCTCACACCTTACATTTGAATATTTATACTACGTCTGTATCATAATCATCAATAAGGTCCTACTCAGATATTTTTTTTTATAGTCAGTGCAAGTCTTCATCGCTACACATACACAGCGAGAGATCAAAGACGGTACAAATTTGTGCTTGGTTTGTTTGATGGTAGGACTTTGTTTATGTTTGCCTGGCTAGCTACCACCATCTTATTTAAGTCTGTCATCCAACCAACCATTATAAATTGTTGTGAATTGGCATTGAGAGGTAAGATTACCAGTACCTCAGTATGTGGAGGAATCTGGGTGAAGTGAGCTTCCACCATCGGTCTTATTATAACTTGACACCAGGTGAGATGAAGGCCAAGCATTTCCCCGCCGAAAAAACATTATCTTTTTACTATCGCTGCCATGCACCATTTCGTAGAAACTTTTAACTTATTTTTCTGTAATATAGGTAAGCACGACAAATACTCATACACCTCTAAATGACTCGTTTCTAGTACGGGTTATATGTTCACATGTATTCCAAGCCGTTTAATTGTAGTTTTCTGTTTGGCGTTTTACTTTGTTGCCATTAACTATTGAGATATGAGCCTCCTACAAAATGGGAGGGTTATGTAGGTACTTAATTACAATAAATCTATCTGATCTAATATATAGTAGCGAAATAAATAGAGATATTTATTTATATAGTGTGACTATTTGTTGTGAAGCTTTAGTGAGAGTCTCTCTCTTGCTTGGCCAGATTAAATAGTTTTTTGTTATACCTTAGGTAAAGCACTATAATCTGATTTCAATTGAATTATGTGAATACTACCTTTTTTACATTAGAGCTGTAAGAAAAAACATTAATTTTGTATTCCGGCAAATTGTGTACCTACATTTTATATACTTGCTCATTGAGAATCAAAAAAATTGCCATTCAAAGAACGGGCTACTGGATGAACCGGCAAATCAGTCTTAGTAACTACAATGCACTCTTTGGTACGATACCCTGAGAACAAAGTAAGTTCATAAAATAGGAATGTGTAAATTTATGCAGCCAGCGTCTTGGGCTCACTTTCGTTTGGTCTGGATTATTTGAGACACCTATCCTATATAAGTAAAATAAATAAATAATACAGGACATTAATTTCACACAGCGCCATCTAGACCCAAACTAGGCATAGCTTGAAATATGTTAACTAGATTACGGATATAATACTGAAATAGATTTAATACATACAATAGAAGTACGTTTGTAACGCTCCTTGGGTAATCCGAAGGCTTTCCTCGTAAATAGTTTACATTGTAGGTACATATTGTAATGTAACGTATTGTAGAAAGCCCCCCGGCTAAATCGAGTAAAGACCTCCGTAGTGTAGCGGTCAGAGAGTACATGAGAAATCCGAAGATTGGGGCTCAGTGGCGCACCTTGGGAGAGACAGCTACGAAAGGCTTATGATGATGATGATGATGACGATACATGTTGTCGTGCATTTGTAATTTTATTCTAAAAAACTGATTACAGCAAATTAATATCACCCAGAGCTTTGTGCGGAGATCTCTTCTCATTAATAAAGGCAGGTGGGGTACGACTAAAGGCTTTACACGTGACACGACGTGTATCGTTATATTAATTTACCAGCGTAATACACAGCTTAAGCCATGTGATATCAATGCTTCAGTTCGGGAAAACGTTGCAAATTTAGGAGAAATGGTACCATAAAGTGGTATTGAACGGCAGTGTACAAACTGTATATATTGTCTATGAGATTGAACGGCAGTGTAGAAACTGTATCTATTGTCTATGAGATTGAACGGCAGTGTAGCAACTGTATCTATTGTCTATGAGATTGAACGGCAGTGTAGCAACTGTATCTATTGTCTATGAGATTGAACGGCAGTGTAGAAACTGTATCTATTGTCTATGAGATTGAACGGCAGTGTAGAAACTGTATCTATTGTCTATGAGATTGAACGGCAGTGTAGCAACTGTATCTATTGTCTATGAGATTGAACGGCAGTGTAGAAACTGTATCTATTGTCTATGAGATTGAACGGCAGTGTAGAAATTGTATCTATTGTCTATGAGATTGAACGGCAGTGTAGAAACTGTATCTATTGTCTATGAGATTGAACGGCAGTGTAGAAACTGTATCTATTGTCTATGAGATTGAACGGCAGTGTAGCAACTGTATCTATTGTCTATGAGATTGAACGGCAGTGTAGCAACTGTATCTATTGTCTATGAGATTGAACGGCAGTGTAGAAACTGTATCTATTGTCTATGAGATTGAACGGCAGTGTAGCAACTGTATCTATTGTCTATGAGATTGAACGGCAGTGTAGCAACTGTATCTATTGTCTATGAGATTGAACGGCAGTGTAGCAACTGTATCTATTGTCTATGAGATTGAACGGCAGTGTAGAAACTGTATCTATTGTCTATGAGATTGAACGGCAGTGTAGAAACTGTATCTATTGTCTATGAGATTGAACGGCAGTGTAGCAACTGTATCTATTGTCTATGAGATTGAACGGCAGTGTAGAAACTGTATCTATTGTCTATGAGATTGAACGGCAGTGTAGCAACTGTATCTATTGTCTATGAGATTGAACGGCAGTGTAGCAACTGTATCTATTGTCTATGAGATTGAACGGCAGTGTAGCAACTGTATCTATTGTCTATGAGATTGAACGGCAGTGTAGCAACTGTATCTATTGTCTATGAGATTGAACGGCAGTGTAGCAACTGTATCTATTGTCTATGAGATTGAACGGCAGTGTAGAAACTGTATCTATTGTCTATGAGATTGAACGGCAGTGTAGAAACTGTATCTATTGTCTATGAGATTGAACGGCAGTGTAGCAACTGTATCTATTGTCTATGAGATTGAACGGCAGTGTAGAAACTGTATCTATTGTCTATGAGATTGAACGGCAGTGTAGAAACTGTATCTATTGTCTATGAGATTGAACGGCAGTGTAGAAACTGTATCTATTGTCTATGAGATTGAACGGCAGTGTAGAAACTGTATCTATTGTCTATGAGATTGAACGGCAGTGTAGAAACTGTATCTATTGTCTATGAGATTGCGCCTCTATCTAACAACAGATACACACAATATATAATAGATACAATACAATGCGAAATAGTCTTTACGGTGTGGGTAAAAAACAAAAACAGAAATAGACATAAGCAATAAGATTATATTAAGAGGTACAATGTGCAGTTTTAAAGCAAAGAACGATCGCTTCCAGGCATCTATCTATTCCAGATTCTTAGAATGGTTACCACAGGTTCTTACTAACTACATTCGCTAGCGAGAGCATAGAAATAAATTATAAATGTTATAATGACACAAAAATACTCAACCCGCAACAGGACTCGAACCAGCACCTTTTCCTCAAGCTGGAAACGCTCTAACCAATTGAGCGAGGGTCCTGACGCAGTTTCTGAAATTTTGTGCTATACTCAATTCAGCTCCCGCTCAGGTTGTGATTTTTGGTGTCATTACATTTGTAAATATTGTGATCAATTGCAATCACTAGAAATACATATATAATTATGTAGAAAAAATGTGTAAACTATATAATAAGAAGCTATATATACAGAACTCAACCACATATTTAAGTTCTGGTATCAAAATCAAGTCAATGTGGTGCGATGGTCAGGTGCTTACTCGGAGACATACAGGTTGGAGGCTGGGGTGAGGCAAGGGGGGCTGACGTCTCCAAAGCTGTTTAACCTTTATGTCAACGCGTTGATTGTTGAGCTCAGCAGCACCCGTGTCGGCTGCCATATTGACGGTGTTTGTGTCAACAATCTTAGTTATGCAGACGACATGGTGCTGTTGAGTGCATCAAATTGTGGGTTAGCCAGGTTACTAGGCATTTGCGAGAGGTATGCTTACGAACATGGCCTAAAATATAACAGTACGAAAAGTGAATGCATGGTTTTTCGTGCCAGAGGAAGCTGTCCAGTGTCCACTATACCTTGCATAAAACTGTGTGGAGTACCGCTTAACGTAGTAGATAAGTTTAAATATCTGGGACATTTTCTGACCTCTGACTTGAAAGACGATGCTGACATTGAGAGAGAACGGAGGGCGCTGTCTGTAAGAGCGAACATGATAGCTCGTAGATTTGCACGCTGCTCAAAACAAGTGAAAACTACACTTTTTAAGGCTTACTGTTCGAGTTTCTACACGTGCAGCCTATGGGTGAACTATACGCAAAAACAGTACAGCGCTCTGCGTGTTCAATATAATAATGCGTTCAGAGTGCTGATGGGACTGCCCCGGTTCTGTAGTGCGTCAGGGATGTTCGCCGAGATGCGCGTGGACTGTTTCTACAGCACCATGCGCAAGCGGGGTACATCTCTGATGCGCAGGGTCCGGGCCAGCTCCAACAGCATTATCAACGTATTTGCAAATAGGTTTGACTGCATTTATTTGTATCACTGCGCCCAGATGCATGCTCTCAATAATAATAATAAATTCAGACTTGACATTTTTAAATAATTACTTTGATGTGGCTTTTATGAATATCTTGACATTTTGCAATTTAATTCATTTTTAAATCATTATTTTGTTTTTTGACTTTTATTAATATTTTATTTTGACATTTTGTAATTCATTAAATTTAAATTTGTATTTTGTGACATGCCCGTTATCCTTCCAATTTCTGCTAGATTTATAAGTATGTACCTATTTTGTATGAAACTGTGTGTGATATCAAATGATCCTGAGTTGATTGAAAATAAACGATTTGTATTGTATTGTATTGTATATAATATATTCTACGTCCTGTGTATTACTACTTTCCTACTTTTCGTTATTCATCTTAATCTTGTGGTATGCACAAGATTAAGATGAATGTTTACGACTTACCGCTGTTTTTTTTTATTGTATGACGGGGATGCGCTTGGCCTTCATCTCACCTGGTTACAAGTTGAGTTGAAAATTTTCATATCAAACATAACGCAGGAATTCATTGTAAACTATAGTCTCATCCTTATGACCACTTAACCAGAGTAGCATGGGCCCACTATTCTTTTGTCGTACAAGGCGACGGCATTAAATTACTTATTCTCACTCATTACTGTGAATATCAGCCAAGACCAGAAAGTGGAGCACATAATCTAAACGTACCCGGGTCTCGGAGCTATAACATATATTTTATCTACACTATAATCTATAATGGCTCCAAATCATTGGCTTAGAATCTGCATACTGATTTGATTTTTCAGTGGCTATTATTGTAAATTTCACGTCTTACCTTCACATCTGCCACATTAAACCCCACTCGCGGTCTCTTGGAGAGGCCCTACAAACTTTAATTTAAAAATTACGGAAGAGCGGGATTCTCTGACACATGTATTTATATACTTAAATTAAAAGAGGGTCTCACGCCATGAAACATGTATGTATGTTAGATTAAGAGAAATAAATTATTTGCTTTTGTAATAAACTTCATTTGCAATGATGTTTTTTTGTTATTCTACGAATGAAAGGCGCAAACTCTATATCTCACCCAGATTCAGAGAAAAGCGAGAGATCATACTCTTGCTTTTCTCTACCTAATTCTTCGTGATTATAAATTTGCGTATTCACAACGCAATGTTGCGCAATTGTGCTCGAAAACAAGATTACAATTGCTAGTAGTCAATACAATACTTTATTGCGATTTTGTGACACACGGTACCGAAATTTCGCATTGAAATTCACCGGCATCCCTCCAATTTCCACGTGTAAATATCTTCAGATCGAATGCACCCGCTTTGTTGCACCTTGGTGGAATCTCTGGGGTAAGTACGCGAGACGGTTTTCAGTAAATTGAATCTTATAATACATCGCGTATTCAAATACGTGCAATTAACCAATAAATGCAGTCTAAAAGTACCTTATAACAACACATCTTTGTTTTCTACTGCTTTTATTTGTAGCATGTATAAAACTTAAAATTGTATTAATTTGTCTTTTAAAAACAAGTTAAGTCTATCTTACTTATAAAGGTCGAAGACTTATTAACTAATTAATTAAAAAACAAAAAAATCTAGTTAGATCTAGATTTTTTTGTTTTTTTACAAAAAAAGAATTCGAGCAATAATAAAACTACAGGAAGAAATTCAATTCTAATGATTGCAATGATAGCTGCTAGTGTAAGTTAACCTGTTTTGGAAGATACTGGTGCCTGAATTAGGTTTAGTACTTGTACTACAGGAATGTGTAAAGTATAGCTTGTTTGTAGTGGCGAATTTCACATTTTTGAATCCATTTCTTGTAAAACTACTTGACAAAAACCGTTTCATGCGTATATACCGCAAAGGATCTTAAAGTGGGTATCGGCTGCAAAGAGGCGGACGTTGATGGATGAAGCCGGTCACACGTTGGGCTCCAATAAGGTGGACATTTCTTGCAGGGTTTTCTCCTTTTAAGAAATTTGTTACTCGGTTTCTATTGAAAGAGTCCGTGGAACACTGAATTCTTTGAAATAAATGTTTTTACAATGACCTGAGAATGAGCGTGATGAGCAAAAACGTTCTTTTTTACTTTTTTCATCTAAAAAAGTTTACTAATAGCTTTAAGATTGCAGTGGGGGAACAGTCCATCAATTTATTTGTCTGATAAGCGTAGCGGTAAATAAATAAATAAATAGTTACCTGCTTGATCATTGATAAATATTATTAAGCTGGCGAATTTTTGATGCTGAACGGTTTGCCGAGTCCGTCGATGTGCGAGACAGCCGGTGCCCTCTGGGAAAGCTCGCTCCTATGGAGACATCATCTTAGGTTCAATACCTTCATCATCTATTGATGTTCATCATCATCATACTTCAAAAATCTACTGCATCTTGCAGTAGATTTTTACGAGCCTCTCCGATTGTGTTTTGGTACATAATGATTATGATTATGTCATCAACAGCCTATTAGTGTCCACTGCTGGACAGAGCCTTTTTCCAAAGCTGGAGGGTTATGCCATAATCACCACGCTCGGCAAGCAGATTGGTGATCGTAGTGAAGGTGTAGATAATACACAGAAAGCAGCTGCTGCTCTTCTTTTGGTGAGATCCCTTAGTTGGCTTTTACGACATCCACGGCAAATAGAGAGTGGCATATTTTTAGCTAAGGCCGCTACTTTTAGAAACGGAATAAACTCTTGGTCCACGGAAGTTATCTAAATTAAAACATTCTACGCATCCCCCAAAATTACAAGAATCGTTTATTGGATGTTGGACCCTTTCAAATAGCCTGGTGTCCAGATCTAATGGCGTAAACATTAGCAGAGGAATTTCAATTGTATCTATTACAGGGTGTAAATCTGTTTCGCCTGTAGGTGGCTGGAAGGAAACAACAGAAAGGTTTTCATAATAATCATCAACATCCTAAACATAACAAGCCTTGCTCAGTTGATAGTACCTACTGCGTTGTAGGTTGGGTGGGTTCGACTTCCATCCAGGGCACAAACATTTGTGTGATGAGAATTAGATGTTAGGTTTGTGTTTATGTGTTATATTGTATGATTAGTATGTCAAAAAAAATTTAATATTCATTTTATCCGTTATCTTCGTAGTTCCCGCAATACAAGCTTTGCTTAGTTTGAGACTGGATGGCGCTGTGTAAATAATGTCCTGTTTTTTTATTGTCTTCATCTCACCTGATTTCAAGTTATTATAAGGCTAAAAGCGCACTTCACCTGGAATCCTCAACAGTTTTGAATTTTTGTTATGGCGACAGACTTAGGTGAGATGGTGGTAACTACCCAGGTGGACTTAAACAAATCCTACAAAAACCCAAACAAACACTCCTCTGGGGATTGAACTCGAGATCTCTGAATCTGACACCGGTGGGAGAACCACTAGACCACAAAGGAGGTTAAATTTATTTATTCGCAGCAACATTATACGGTCCAAGCGGTAACGGCCGTCGTCAGTCCGCGCCGTGTTAATGATCTGTCCACACAAGATGGATGTCGATAGCCCCGTTGTAGAGCTCAAGTATGTTTGCAATTCGTGATCTAGAGGGGTTCGTTCCTCGCCAAACAAATATGGCAACCACTATGTGCGTAGGAAAATTGCGAGCTAAAAATTCGAATCAACTTCAGAAATACGTATTAAGTACCTACATATTTGATTGGATCTGAATGTTTTGGCCCTTGGTTTGCATGTGGAAAATGCGATAATGTGATAAGGGTAGGTATAAAGATATGTTAAGTAACAGAATCACGACCGTTTTGTTCTTCCAGAGGACACCACATCACACGCCACTAATAAACAAATGTTTCGGTTCAGCACTTTCGGCGCATGCCAGGTCCACGCAAAGTCGCTCCTGTCACCTTCCTGGTTCAGAACCAGGCCAGCATATTGTCCTTTCAATAAGAAAAACATGACATTGAATTCGAATTTGAAGTCAGCGTGATGCAGACGATAACGCGGAAAAATTACATACATTATAACAATAAATTTCGAGATTATCAAACAAACAAACAAACAAACAAACAAGAAAATAATGTGTAAAACATGTTATATTTACTGCCACTATAAATATAATATAATAAATAGGTGGCTTACGTACATTGCTCGGATAAAAGGACTTACTCAATAAGTATCAGCAACATACTGGCTTTCTGAGTTTTTCCATAACTCTGAGTAAGAACATTTGATTACCATATTTTTGTTCCCTCTCTCTTTTATTCTACCCTTGTGATTTTTGGGTTCTTCCATTTGCATATTGAATATCGATATACTCGTCATATTTATTACCTTTCGAATGTTATTACTTTGCGTAGGAGCTTAGTGTTTGTTTCTTTGTATATTATATTTGTATTACATATCTGGATAAGGGAGGGTTCGGAGAAAAGGCCTTGAAACATTTTTGACCAACGGACTCGATCTTGAGAAAAGTAATCAAGTTTCATGGGTGAAACACCATAAGAAAAAACCTACAACTTATATAAAAAAAAACGTGAGGACTCTGTCTTGCTACAAACGTAATATACGTACGTAGGTATGAATGATAATTTACTAATGAAACCCAGTAGTTGCAAGTAGGAATCAGAAAATTCTAATACCTTCTTATATAGACCACGCCCACGTGCAAAGTCACGCACTTTTAGAGCTTCAATAATCAGGTACCTTTTTATGTTCCCAGTAGCGGTTAATTGAAATTGACGATATCATTTACTGTATACGTCTGATATAATTCATAGAGTTCAAATAATAATGCTTCAAATATTAATTTCATTCGCCATAGCAATTATAACACAGTAAATCATTCGTTATCGCAAACGATTTTCGAGACTATAATGGCTGATTATGATGTAATTATCTATAGCAAAGAAATGAACAATAAACACAGAAGCCACGACTAATACTCACCAAGAAGATAAAATATATTGTATCATTCAATAGTAAGTGTATGGAAGACCTAGTATGTTCGTAGAGCCTCCTAATTAGCCCTCATCCTTGCCTTTGCAAGTTTCGAGACCAAGATCTGTTTGAATGAATAATTAGTAAACATCATTCGTTGTCATCAACGATTATTCATTCAGGGTGAATTTAAAATGGGTAGGAACGGCTGTAACTACAGATTTTTTCATGTAAATAATGGGCAAGCTCTTGATCTCAGGGTTGCTTAGATCTAGGCAGGAACATGGATCTTTTCCAGAAAGCACTGGCTCTCCCGCGCAGTGAAGAAACACTGCAAACCGTTTGGCGCAGGAGGTTTGCTAGCCGTTTGATCATATCAACGTTGGATCATATAGTCGTACCCCTAAAGAAGGGTACGGCTATATGATCCAACGTTACTGCTGATTTCATCAAATCTGTGAACATAAGCTAGGTTAAGACTTATGTTCACAGATTTGATAAAATCACCATGAAAAAATGTATTCCGTATGTTTTGTAACATCGTTTTCGGTGCATTTCGCCTTCGCTTCAGCTCTACAGTGCCATTCCTTACCGGATATTAGGGCATCGCTCTACGTTGTCACAGCTTTGATATACGAGCGCTAAGCTTCTAGAATGCTCTGGGCTTTGGCGAATTCTCGGCCCACTGGCCCACTGTGCTGGCAGATATTGAATGCGAATTAATATATCAAACATCCCGTGGGATTTTATTCATACAAACATAAATAGGCTAATTTTAACAATAAGTATTTAAAATCGTCGTGTCGCTGACTGACTGATTGACTGACAATCAACTAATAGCATACTTACCAACCAGAGGTCCGAGAGATATTACATTTTCAAGGTATCTTCCGATTTTTCAGAAAAAAAATGGGAAAATCCCATGATATGACGGGAACGAAGTTCCGAGCTAGTTTTAATATATTATAACATAGCTGAAGTATTGCTTGAAATTCTGTTGTCTGTTTGTATTAAACAAGAAAAAGGAAGGTGGTTACCGCCTAGCTCTTTTTAAAAAATAAGTAGGCGAAAACATACTTATTTTTGCTATGGTATAATTTTTTTTCTGACATTCATGATATGAATTTATCTGTATTATACTCTGCATGAGCTGCCCAGGTACTCCAGACAATACAGACTTCAGACAAATAATTATCATTTATGAACAGATGCCCTTTATTCTAGTATGTCTAGCCTGAGCTTAAGGCAAGTGATTGCTAGAGCACTCTTCTGATTTGAAAAGCTTATTGTGGTGGAATTTTAATAGGCCAAATTGAAGGTCAGTTAGGATACAGAGTGGTGAAAATCTTTAGACTTTTTCTTTTACAGATAAAAAATTTAGTTTGCATCAATCAATCAATTCAATAACGTGTTCAGCCAGTCAAAAAAACTAATTGTTATCTATAAGATCCTATTTCCCACCAGAAACACCTTCCCCAAATTCACTAACCAAATAAAACTGTTAGTTTGTTAGAACATACAACAACACTGGTAAGCCTCATAGCTCAGATGGTAGTAACTCTGCCTTCTGCGCTGTAGGTTGTGGGTTCGATTCCCACCCAGGACAAGGATTTGTGTGATGAATATAGATGTTTGTTTTGTGTTTAGGAGTTGCATCATTATAGTACCTATGTATGTATTTACAAAAAACAAAAGTATTTTAGGGTTCTATCCGTAATCTAGTTCCCATACCACAAGCTTTGCTTAGTTTGGGATTAGATGGCGCTGTAAAAAAATATGTAAATTTATTTATTTATTCCATACATTTTCTAGGACTACTGTCCGCCGCATAATTGAGTCCGTACATGCCATTTGAAGATTGACAAACAATGTAGCAAGATTTTTTAGGAGCCGCTTTTTTGGATCGTGTCTTGTTGCCAGACAACTCCCGCAGTTTATTATCGCACGCTTACTTAAACTTGCTAGGTACGTTGTTAACTTTGCTGGTACTAATTGCTGTCTCGACTCTAAGTAGAACCTTTCATATTATTTAACGTTGATACTACAGGTATTATTTTGTTGACTATGATGGAAATCAGAGAATGATATACATTTGTTTATCAAGAAAGTTGCTAGTATTTCGGTTGAATATTAAAGAAAAAAATCCTGTCTTTCTATACTAGAAAATTTTCCACCAATTTAATAAATTTACTCAAATAGGTACACTGGACTTTGTTTTCATATTGGAATTTAATTGACTGAACCTAAAAGATAAGAATCAGTCATGTACTACGGGTTATCCCGACAAAAGCTATTGCATTAAAGATTCGTCTCGACCCACAGATATCAATGCTATAAGAGAATGATAAGAGTCATTTCACATCTCTGGTGAAATAAAGGACCAAAATATCCTGGTGCTTACATTAATTTTATTCTTTGTGTCGGCTTTTTGCGATTTTGACCTTGGTGTCAGACTATGTGAGCTGCCACCATAGGCGTCTCACGTGGCTCCTTATTGACCCCTAACCAGTACCAGGAAGCGCCGCGTCGTGCTATGGCATCATTTTACATCTAACAATAATGTGATTCAAGCCTGCAATGTCATTGACAAGCTGAGAGCAAACGCAAAGTACATCTTTGCGTTTACCCACCCGGGATTTTTTTATACTACTTGGAAATGAGTCGAAAGATTAGTAGAGCTCTTTGTGAAAGGGCTCGTCAGGGGAAGTGCTACCACCATACATATTTCAGCCACCAAGCAGCATTGTTGTGTTCCGGTTTGAAGGGTATGGTTGCCGGTGAAATTACGGGCACGCGAGGCTTAACACCTTTGTGCTTCAAGTTGACGGGCGCATTGCAGTGGAGGCTATGTTCATTGTGGATGTGTTTTGTTATACGCAAGAGTGCACTAACATCAGGTGGGCTATTTGCTTGTTCCGTCTCCTAGTTGTATAAAAAAAAATACGGAACAAGCAAGCAGCCCCCTTGATGTTAAGTGCATCTCATGCCTATAACAAAGTCTTACTGTGTGGGTCACATCCACCAAGAACATGACCACGGCACTGCATTGCGCCCGTCAAATTGAGGCATTAAGATGTTAAGTCCCGAGTACCTCGCAGTACCTCGAGACCGAGACTCACTAATCCTACCACCAAGGAAATGTTTTCAGAAAAATGTCAACACCGCGCACAATGCAACGCGCTTGTGGCATGGCTCTTTGCTTTTTAATTAAAGAAACTTAGCTCAAGTTCCACCAGCATTCAAAGACATAAATCTAGCTCGGGATATTTCACTGGTCACTATTTAAACAAAAACGTCTCGCTTTTTGTCTCCTCAGCAGTAAGCGCCGGCTGGAAGCCAGCCAAATTCAACCACAACTTGCCAACAGCTTATAACTTAACTATCGCAGCTTTACAAATATCAGCTATACTTGCTAAGTTACTGAGTCATGGTTTTGTTTCTGTTTGGACTTGAAATACAACTTTGTGAAAGCCACAGGGTATTGAGCCATTAGGTTTTAGCACCGGTAAATGGTAGGTTTGTCGTTAATTTAATACAAAAGTGATCCATTTTATTTTATTAGAGCACCGCGTTTAATACTACTGAAAATTGGAAGGAGTTGTGGTTTAGTTTCGTGACCATGATGGACCACCGCGATAAGTCTCGTATCATGCCATCCGCAATGAAACCATGGAAACATTTGTTTGGCTGTTGTGTGCCACAATAGCAAAAAAAGTCTCGACTCAGCATGAATGCCTTACTACTGGGGAGTTGATAGGAGCTGGTATTCTGCCGAAACCTTGAGGAGAGTTGTGGAACAAGGAATTAAATATATCCGACGTGAAATGTGAGGTGATTGCTTTTTGAACTGAATGTATTACCTACTACATACTACATACTCGTATATAAATATATTATGGCGACAGAATTAGGTAAAACGGTGGTACTAGCTACCAGGCGGATTTAAACAAAATCCTACCACCAACCAAACCAAGCACAATATTGCTCCCCCTAGGGATCGAACCCGGGACCTCTGGATCTGACACCAGTGGGCGGATCACTAGACCACAGAAGCGATAATACTTATGATAACATGTATACAATACAACTATTATATTAGATACTTTAATGAATTACCTACTTAGGCTAGTAGGTACTAAGTTAACTAAATAAACATATATATAGATAATTATAGTCAAAAATACTAAAATTAACTTCAACAAAAAAAATATTAATAACTTTATAACCAATGTAACTAGCAAAGGTAAAATACCGGTAAAGCGGTTCGCTCCAGACAACCCCGTTTTTGTTGTTCAAGTACTTATGGAAAATTTAAGTCACTTTTTAAAAGAATAAGTACTCACATTTTATCAGTCGAAATGGTGGTCGGAAGGTAGCGAAAACTGCCCGTTTTGTACGCAACCGTTTTGTATTTGATAAAGTGCAAAACGTTTTTGGTGGGCCTTAAATTATATTTACTTTGGCACTTACTCAGTTTGGAGAATTCAGAATCAGCCGAACCTGACACGACTTAATATGAAATCCTCGATCGGTAAGGTTTGGGCTTAACATACAATTCTACAAAACCAGCTGGAAATAAAGTTTCTATTTACATAAAGAACTAAAACAATTTCATAGAACTACAATAACACGGCGAAAAGTTCTCTCATTATTTATTAATATAAACTGCTGGACTGCGGTATAAGCCACAAGTAAACAACTCTACATTAGACTGCCTCCGAAAAGTTTTTTAATAACGGGACAGATTTCGATGTCATGTTATGAAAATGAGTCGGGACGTAAATACCTCTATAGTCGTGGCTTTGCATTATGATCGCATCCTCTCTATCATAAAATTGTCTCGAGGAGTTCGCTATAGCGATAAACCCCATACTATTTCGTTTGTTTGACTAGGTGTGACCAACCTTATTAGTGGTCTACCCTGGGCAACGTAATTGTTATTTTTGCTAGCGGTTTCAGCTGAAAGATCCCACACTAGTGGTAGTAGCTGTAAAAGTTTACCTGGTAAACGACCACCCTGATGCCGAAGTCCGGTGCCAAACGGTTTGCCATTTTTCTTCGGTGGGCAGGAGAGCTATTGCCTTCTGGGAATGCTCGCTCCATCAAAGACTTCATTCTTGTAGCCTAAGAAGCCTAGAGTCTAGCTCTCACCCATTATATACATAAAAGAACATTTTTTTGTCATGAATTCATTAATTCATCATCACGAAGTGGTTTGTTTTAACATCTAGCTAGCGATCTCAAATCCGGTGGTGTTCTTAGTGAATATTTTTTGAGGTAAAAAATATATCTTAAACCGCTCCCATCCATTGCATTCCCGAGACTACTACAATGTTTAGTCCCATCGAGTGAGGGGTCCACGCACACTCCGTTTCGCGTTAAATCGTGGTGGCCTTGCGATATCCCCGAATCCTCATTTCAGAGCTAAACGGATCTGCGAGCTGTGTGGCCTACTGCCATGCACTTCAACTTGCTTATTTTTGAGTTTTGTGTTTGAATATTTAATTCCTACACACATATGGGTACATAACCATGTATATCCACTTAAATTAATTACACTCATTAACATCCACATCCGCCTGGCTAGCTATCACCATCTTACCTAAGTCTGTCTGTGTGTTGGTATATACCAACAATGCTAAATTGTTGTGTTGCTGAATAGAGGTAGGACATCCAGTTCCTCAGACTGTTAAGGATTCCGGGTGAAAAGCGCTTCCACCTTCGCCTTTATCAGAACTTTAAACCAGAAGAGATAAAGGCCAAGCGCTTCTCCGTCGTACAATATAAAAAATAAACATCCCATCATCATCCTTTGGTGTACAGAGCCTTCTCAATAACTGAAAGACTTTGTTACCACGCTTGACAGTTGGTAATCGCAGTGAAGATTTATTTAGGGCATGAGAGGATGCTACTGCCTATCCCCTGATCATCAATTAGTTGCCTTTCTTGGCATGCATTGGCTGAGTTGAAGTCGTCTTTTAAAATCCTAACACCCCGAAAACTTGAACTTGAAATGTATGACAATGTACTTAAAATAGCAGCCACTTACAGAATGTCAAGATCCTAGCACCTCATAAATTAATGGGAAAGACAGTTTACAAACTTTATTTTTATGTTTCCTACTGAAATAATACTAAAACACACAGCTCAGAGAAGACAGCCACTCTATTTCTTTACAATTTTGTGACATAGGTACTTTAAAAAATAAATATGCCAAAAATTATTTTAGGCCAACCCTGGTAATTATGTGGCTAAATCAAAGTAATAACCATTGCTAATAAAATGTTTGGGGTAGATGTGATCCACCTCCAAGTCCACCCCGGAGAACAGAATTGCAGGTTTTTGCTAGCGTAGGACCTATGAAGGTCTACCCTGGATGACAACTTCTCTAAATAGTTTTAATTAAATCAATCAGGACCCTGACTACGGCAAAAACTTGTGTTCCTTCTAGAGAAGTACATAACATAAAATTATCCTAAGAAGATACAATTCAAAGACGACCAGTAAGTATACAACATCTCTGACATGTAATTACAATCTGTGGGTTAAAAAAAAATATTTTTTTTTTGCTTGATTTACCTATATATTGCATTAATGCATTCATTAACTTTATTAAATTAGATTTATTGCATATCATTATAATGGGTACCTACATATTCATACAATTAAAACGAAATAATGTCAAACTGTATACATAAATCAAGTAGGTAATTATTTTAAACAGCTCTTCAGTAGGATACTAGTAGGTATATGCTCTGACAGTACCCAGAGATAAGACCAACTATTTCCCCAGACTGCTCCAGAGCACTGTGTATTGCGCTAAGGAGATTGCTAGCTGGATCGCAGCCAAATCTGAGGATTACTAATGTTGCCGATCGGTGAGACGTATTCTAGACGCTCTCCTTGCGAGAGTCATCGCCAATAAAATATTCTGTTCCGTATCTTGGGAAAATACGTTTGGAATTTTGTATTTGTATTCAGGAATATGATCGTGTTCGATCCGTTTATCCTTTGTAAGAAATAGTAAAACACATTACAATTGTTTCAAGAATTATTTCTATTGACAGACTATTTAGAGAGTTTCTATGAGAAATTCGTACAGTATCTCTTTATTATGTAAATTCAAATAGTATATAGTTTTTTGATGGTAAGATTCAGTGTCATGGGCACGCTTCTATTTAGTACCGGTCTGGAACAGTTAAGTTACCTACCTATATAGATCGTTTGTAACGCTCCTCAGGTAACCCGACTGCTTCCTTGGTATATAGTTAGTGTGCATAATATTTTAATATTTTTTTGTGAATAATGTATATTATTAGTAACAAACATAAATTGATGTTTTTTTTTTAATTGTACGACGGGAAAGCGCTTGGCCTTCATCTCACCTGGTAACAAGTAAAGATAAGGCCGAAGGTGGAGGCGCACTTCACCCGGAATCCTCAAAAAACTGTGGAACTGGCTATCTTACCTCTGAATGCCGGATAACAACAATTTTAAAATTATTATTATGGCGACAGAATTAGGTAAGATGGTAGCTAGCCAGGCGGACTTCAACAAAGTCCTACCACCAACCATTTGTGTTTATATCTAGTTTTTGTTTCTGCCTGCAAAATCAAGCTTGATTACATGATGATACAGTTTTAACAGTTGTCATATCTGAAAATTCCAGCTCTAATGTGGCCTAACCAAGTCCATCTAAGTGAATCTGCTTATACGGGAAGCATATTAAATGCTCAAGCTATTTTGCTCAACGTTTATTTACCGCCCAGCCATACGAAATGTATAATGTGGTGCAGACCTTAAAAAAAAATGTTGGACGGCCAGCGCTACTTCCTGGCGGGTTGAATGTTATAAAACATTAAATTTCTTAATACCTACTAGAAGAACGCAATTTAAAAGTTATTTGCTTGTTATGTTTGTAAAAAGTACTGAATGTTGTGTTTTAATCAAAATGTTTTGTGAGCATTTATTATACCGTACGTTAGTGGGTAACACACAAACATACACAACCTGTGACGGACTTGAACCAGCATTTATTCCTAAAGACAAAAACGCTCATCCAATTGTACCCCTCACCCCCATTTTTAAAAGGCTCTGTACAACCACCCCCAGCTGGTGTATTCGATGCCAATCTGTTGTTTACCAAGCTAGAAAAGCAAGAATTGGCAATAGCGTGACCTATACTATATCCTTGATATTGAAAAATGATATTTAAAAGGCTCTGTACAACCACCCCCAGCTGGTGTATTCGATGCCAATCTGTTGTTTACCAAGCTAGAAAAGCAAGAATTGGCAATAGCGTGACCTATACTATATCCTTGATATTGAAAAATGATATTTAAAAGGCTCTGTACAACCACCCCCAGCTGGTGTATTCGATGCCAATCTGTTGTTTACCAAGCTAGAAAAGCAAGAATTGGCAATAGCGTGACCTATATCCTTGATATTGAAAAATGATATTTAAAAGGCTCTGTACAACCACCCCCAGCTGGTGTATTCGATGCCAATCTGTTGTTTACCAAGCTAGAAAAGCAAGAATTGGCAATAGCGTGACCTATATCCTTGATATTGAAAAATGATATTTAAAAGGCTCTGTACAACCACCCCCAGCTGGTGTATTCGATGCCAATCTGTTGTTTACCAAGCTAGAAAAGCAAGAATTGGCAATAGCGTGACCTATACTATATCCTTGATATTGAAAAATGATATTTAAAAGGCTCTGTACAACCACCCCCAGCTGGTGTATTCGATGCCAATCTGTTGTTTACCAAGCTAGAAAAGCAAGAATTGGCAATAGCGTGACCTATATCCTTGATATTGAAAAATGATATTTAAAAGGCTCTGTACAACCACCCCCAGCTGGTGTATTCGATGCCAATCTGTTGTTTACCAAGCTAGAAAAGCAAGAATTGGCAATAGCGTGACCTATACTATATCCTTGATATTGAAAAATGATATTTAAAAGGCTCTGTACAACCACCCCCAGCTGGTGTATTCGATGCCAATCTGTTGTTTACCAAGCTAGAAAAGCAAGAATTGGCAATAGCGTGACCTATACTATATCCTTGATATTGAAAAATGATATTTAAAAGGCTCTGTACAACCACCCCCAGCTGGTGTATTCGATGCCAATCTGTTGTTTACCAAGCTAGAAAAGCAAGAATTGGCAATAGCGTGACCTATACTATATCCTTGATATTGAAAAATGATATTTAAAAGGCTCTGTACAACCACCCCCAGCTGGTGTATTCGATGCCAATCTGTTGTTTACCAAGCTAGAAAAGCAAGAATTGGCAATAGCGTGACCTATACTATATCCTTGATATTGAAAAATGATATTTAAAAGGCTCTGTACAACCACCCCCAGCTGGTGTATTCGATGCCAATCTGTTGTTTACCAAGCTAGAAAAGCAAGAATTGGCAATAGCGTGACCTATACTATATCCTTGATATTGAAAAATGATATTTAAAAGGCTCTGTACAACCACCCCCAGCTGGTGTATTCGATGCCAATCTGTTGTTTACCAAGCTAGAAAAGCAAGAATTGGCAATAGCGTGACCTATACTATATCCTTGATATTGAAAAATGATATTTAAAAGGCTCTGTACAACCACCCCCAGCTGGTGTATTCGATGCCAATCTGTTGTTTACCAAGCTAGAAAAGCAAGAATTGGCAATAGCGTGACCTATATCCTTGATATTGAAAAATGATATTTAAAAGGCTCTGTACAACCACCCCCAGCTGGTGTATTCGATGCCAATCTGTTGTTTACCAAGCTAGAAAAGCAAGAATTGGCAATAGCGTGACCTATACTATATCCTTGATATTGAAAAATGATATTTAAAAGGCTCTGTACAACCACCCCCAGCTGGTGTATTCGATGCCAATCTGTTGTTTACCAAGCTAGAAAAGCAAGAATTGGCAATAGCGTGACCTATACTATATCCTTGATATTGAAAAATGATATTTAAAAGGCTCTGTACAACCACCCCCAGCTGGTGTATTCGATGCCAATCTGTTGTTTACCAAGCTAGAAAAGCAAGAATTGGCAATAGCGTGACCTATACTATATCCTTGATATTGAAAAATGATATTTAAAAGGCTCTGTACAACCACCCCCAGCTGGTGTATTCGATGCCAATCTGTTGTTTACCAAGCTAGAAAAGCAAGAATTGGCAATAGCGTGACCTATACTATATCCTTGATATTGAAAAATGATATTTAAAAGGCTCTGTACAACCACCCCCAGCTGGTGTATTCGATGCCAATCTGTTGTTTACCAAGCTAGAAAAGCAAGAATTGGCAATAGCGTGACCTATACTATATCCTTGATATTGAAAAATGATATTTAAAAGGCTCTGTACAACCACCCCCAGCTGGTGTATTCGATGCCAATCTGTTGTTTACCAAGCTAGAAAAGCAAGAATTGGCAATAGCGTGACCTATACTATATCCTTGATATTGAAAAATGATATTTAAAAGGCTCTGTACAACCACCCCCAGCTGGTGTATTCGATGCCAATCTGTTGTTTACCAAGCTAGAAAAGCAAGAATTGGCAATAGCGTGACCTATACTATATCCTTGATATTGAAAAATGATATTTAAAAGGCTCTGTACAACCACCCCCAGCTGGTGTATTCGATGCCAATCTGTTGTTTACCAAGCTAGAAAAGCAAGAATTGGCAATAGCGTGACCTATACTATATCCTTGATATTGAAAAATGATATTTAAAAGGCTCTGTACAACCACCCCCAGCTGGTGTATTCGATGCCAATCTGTTGTTTACCAAGCTAGAAAAGCAAGAATTGGCAATAGCGTGACCTATACTATATCCTTGATATTGAAAAATGATATTTAAAAGGCTCTGTACAACCACCCCCAGCTGGTGTATTCGATGCCAATCTGTTGTTTACCAAGCTAGAAAAGCAAGAATTGGCAATAGCGTGACCTATACTATATCCTTGATATTGAAAAATGATATTTAAAAGGCTCTGTACAACCACCCCCAGCTGGTGTATTCGATGCCAATCTGTTGTTTACCAAGCTAGAAAAGCAAGAATTGGCAATAGCGTGACCTATACTATATCCTTGATATTGAAAAATGATATTTAAAAGGCTCTGTACAACCACCCCCAGCTGGTGTATTCGATGCCAATCTGTTGTTTACCAAGCTAGAAAAGCAAGAATTGGCAATAGCGTGACCTATATCCTTGATATTGAAAAATGATATTTAAAAGGCTCTGTACAACCACCCCCAGCTGGTGTATTCGATGCCAATCTGTTGTTTACCAAGCTAGAAAAGCAAGAATTGGCAATAGCGTGACCTATATCCTTGATATTGAAAAATGATATTTAAAAGGCTCTGTACAACCACCCCCAGCTGGTGTATTCGATGCCAATCTGTTGTTTACCAAGCTAGAAAAGCAAGAATTGGCAATAGCGTGACCTATATCCTTGATATTGAAAAATGATATTTAAAAGGCTCTGTACAACCACCCCCAGCTGGTGTATTCGATGCCAATCTGTTGTTTACCAAGCTAGAAAAGCAAGAATTGGCAATAGCGTGACCTATATCCTTGATATTGAAAAATGATATTTAAAAGGCTCTGTACAACCACCCCCAGCTGGTGTATTCGATGCCAATCTGTTGTTTACCAAGCTAGAAAAGCAAGAATTGGCAATAGCGTGACCTATATCCTTGATATTGAAAAATGATATTTAAAAGGCTCTGTACAACCACCCCCAGCTGGTGTATTCGATGCCAATCTGTTGTTTACCAAGCTAGAAAAGCAAGAATTGGCAATAGCGTGACCTATACTATATCCTTGATATTGAAAAATGATATTTAAAAGGCTCTGTACAACCACCCCCAGCTGGTGTATTCGATGCCAATCTGTTGTTTACCAAGCTAGAAAAGCAAGAATTGGCAATAGCGTGACCTATATCCTTGATATTGAAAAATGATATTTAAAAGGCTCTGTACAACCACCCCCAGCTGGTGTATTCGATGCCAATCTGTTGTTTACCAAGCTAGAAAAGCAAGAATTGGCAATAGCGTGACCTATATCCTTGATATTGAAAAATGATATTTAAAAGGCTCTGTACAACCACCCCCAGCTGGTGTATTCGATGCCAATCTGTTGTTTACCAAGCTAGAAAAGCAAGAATTGGCAATAGCGTGACCTATACTATATCCTTGATATTGAAAAATGATATTTAAAAGGCTCTGTACAACCACCCCCAGCTGGTGTATTCGATGCCAATCTGTTGTTTACCAAGCTAGAAAAGCAAGAATTGGCAATAGCGTGACCTATATCCTTGATATTGAAAAATGATATTTAAAAGGCTCTGTACAACCACCCCCAGCTGGTGTATTCGATGCCAATCTGTTGTTTACCAAGCTAGAAAAGCAAGAATTGGCAATAGCGTGACCTATACTATATCCTTGATATTGAAAAATGATATTTAAAAGGCTCTGTACAACCACCCCCAGCTGGTGTATTCGATGCCAATCTGTTGTTTACCAAGCTAGAAAAGCAAGAATTGGCAATAGCGTGACCTATACTATATCCTTGATATTGAAAAATGATATTTAAAAGGCTCTGTACAACCACCCCCAGCTGGTGTATTCGATGCCAATCTGTTGTTTACCAAGCTAGAAAAGCAAGAATTGGCAATAGCGTGACCTATACTATATCCTTGATATTGAAAAATGATATTTAAAAGGCTCTGTACAACCACCCCCAGCTGGTGTATTCGATGCCAATCTGTTGTTTACCAAGCTAGAAAAGCAAGAATTGGCAATAGCGTGACCTATACTATATCCTTGATATTGAAAAATGATATTTAAAAGGCTCTGTACAACCACCCCCAGCTGGTGTATTCGATGCCAATCTGTTGTTTACCAAGCTAGAAAAGCAAGAATTGGCAATAGCGTGACCTATACTATATCCTTGATATTGAAAAATGATATTTAAAAGGCTCTGTACAACCACCCCCAGCTGGTGTATTCGATGCCAATCTGTTGTTTACCAAGCTAGAAAAGCAAGAATTGGCAATAGCGTGACCTATATCCTTGATATTGAAAAATGATATTTAAAAGGCTCTGTACAACCACCCCCAGCTGGTGTATTCGATGCCAATCTGTTGTTTACCAAGCTAGAAAAGCAAGAATTGGCAATAGCGTGACCTATATCCTTGATATTGAAAAATGATATTTAAAAGGCTCTGTACAACCACCCCCAGCTGGTGTATTCGATGCCAATCTGTTGTTTACCAAGCTAGAAAAGCAAGAATTGGCAATAGCGTGACCTATATCCTTGATATTGAAAAATGATATTTAAAAGGCTCTGTACAACCACCCCCAGCTGGTGTATTCGATGCCAATCTGTTGTTTACCAAGCTAGAAAAGCAAGAATTGGCAATAGCGTGACCTATACTATATCCTTGATATTGAAAAATGATATTTAAAAGGCTCTGTACAACCACCCCCAGCTGGTGTATTCGATGCCAATCTGTTGTTTACCAAGCTAGAAAAGCAAGAATTGGCAATAGCGTGACCTATATCCTTGATATTGAAAAATGATATTTAAAAGGCTCTGTACAACCACCCCCAGCTGGTGTATTCGATGCCAATCTGTTGTTTACCAAGCTAGAAAAGCAAGAATTGGCAATAGCGTGACCTATACTATATCCTTGATATTGAAAAATGATATTTAAAAGGCTCTGTACAACCACCCCCAGCTGGTGTATTCGATGCCAATCTGTTGTTTACCAAGCTAGAAAAGCAAGAATTGGCAATAGCGTGACCTATATCCTTGATATTGAAAAATGATATTTAAAAGGCTCTGTACAACCACCCCCAGCTGGTGTATTCGATGCCAATCTGTTGTTTACCAAGCTAGAAAAGCAAGAATTGGCAATAGCGTGACCTATATCCTTGATATTGAAAAATGATATTTAAAAGGCTCTGTACAACCACCCCCAGCTGGTGTATTCGATGCCAATCTGTTGTTTACCAAGCTAGAAAAGCAAGAATTGGCAATAGCGTGACCTATACTATATCCTTGATATTGAAAAATGATATTTAAAAGGCTCTGTACAACCACCCCCAGCTGGTGTATTCGATGCCAATCTGTTGTTTACCAAGCTAGAAAAGCAAGAATTGGCAATAGCGTGACCTATATCCTTGATATTGAAAAATGATATTTAAAAGGCTCTGTACAACCACCCCCAGCTGGTGTATTCGATGCCAATCTGTTGTTTACCAAGCTAGAAAAGCAAGAATTGGCAATAGCGTGACCTATACTATATCCTTGATATTGAAAAATGATATTTAAAAGGCTCTGTACAACCACCCCCAGCTGGTGTATTCGATGCCAATCTGTTGTTTACCAAGCTAGAAAAGCAAGAATTGGCAATAGCGTGACCTATACTATATCCTTGATATTGAAAAATGATATTTAAAAGGCTCTGTACAACCACCCCCAGCTGGTGTATTCGATGCCAATCTGTTGTTTACCAAGCTAGAAAAGCAAGAATTGGCAATAGCGTGACCTATACTATATCCTTGATATTGAAAAATGATATTTAAAAGGCTCTGTACAACCACCCCCAGCTGGTGTATTCGATGCCAATCTGTTGTTTACCAAGCTAGAAAAGCAAGAATTGGCAATAGCGTGACCTATACTATATCCTTGATATTGAAAAATGATATTTAAAAGGCTCTGTACAACCACCCCCAGCTGGTGTATTCGATGCCAATCTGTTGTTTACCAAGCTAGAAAAGCAAGAATTGGCAATAGCGTGACCTATACTATATCCTTGATATTGAAAAATGATATTTAAAAGGCTCTGTACAACCACCCCCAGCTGGTGTATTCGATGCCAATCTGTTGTTTACCAAGCTAGAAAAGCAAGAATTGGCAATAGCGTGACCTATACTATATCCTTGATATTGAAAAATGATATTTAAAAGGCTCTGTACAACCACCCCCAGCTGGTGTATTCGATGCCAATCTGTTGTTTACCAAGCTAGAAAAGCAAGAATTGGCAATAGCGTGACCTATACTATATCCTTGATATTGAAAAATGATATTTAAAAGGCTCTGTACAACCACCCCCAGCTGGTGTATTCGATGCCAATCTGTTGTTTACCAAGCTAGAAAAGCAAGAATTGGCAATAGCGTGACCTATATCCTTGATATTGAAAAATGATATTTAAAAGGCTCTGTACAACCACCCCCAGCTGGTGTATTCGATGCCAATCTGTTGTTTACCAAGCTAGAAAAGCAAGAATTGGCAATAGCGTGACCTATACTATATCCTTGATATTGAAAAATGATATTTAAAAGGCTCTGTACAACCACCCCCAGCTGGTGTATTCGATGCCAATCTGTTGTTTACCAAGCTAGAAAAGCAAGAATTGGCAATAGCGTGACCTATATCCTTGATATTGAAAAATGATATTTAAAAGGCTCTGTACAACCACCCCCAGCTGGTGTATTCGATGCCAATCTGTTGTTTACCAAGCTAGAAAAGCAAGAATTGGCAATAGCGTGACCTATACTATATCCTTGATATTGAAAAATGATATTTAAAAGGCTCTGTACAACCACCCCCAGCTGGTGTATTCGATGCCAATCTGTTGTTTACCAAGCTAGAAAAGCAAGAATTGGCAATAGCGTGACCTATACTATATCCTTGATATTGAAAAATGATATTTAAAAGGCTCTGTACAACCACCCCCAGCTGGTGTATTCGATGCCAATCTGTTGTTTACCAAGCTAGAAAAGCAAGAATTGGCAATAGCGTGACCTATACTATATCCTTGATATTGAAAAATGATATTTAAAAGGCTCTGTACAACCACCCCCAGCTGGTGTATTCGATGCCAATCTGTTGTTTACCAAGCTAGAAAAGCAAGAATTGGCAATAGCGTGACCTATACTATATCCTTGATATTGAAAAATGATATTTAAAAGGCTCTGTACAACCACCCCCAGCTGGTGTATTCGATGCCAATCTGTTGTTTACCAAGCTAGAAAAGCAAGAATTGGCAATAGCGTGACCTATACTATATCCTTGATATTGAAAAATGATATTTAAAAGGCTCTGTACAACCACCCCCAGCTGGTGTATTCGATGCCAATCTGTTGTTTACCAAGCTAGAAAAGCAAGAATTGGCAATAGCGTGACCTATACTATATCCTTGATATTGAAAAATGATATTTAAAAGGCTCTGTACAACCACCCCCAGCTGGTGTATTCGATGCCAATCTGTTGTTTACCAAGCTAGAAAAGCAAGAATTGGCAATAGCGTGACCTATATCCTTGATATTGAAAAATGATATTTAAAAGGCTCTGTACAACCACCCCCAGCTGGTGTATTCGATGCCAATCTGTTGTTTACCAAGCTAGAAAAGCAAGAATTGGCAATAGCGTGACCTATATCCTTGATATTGAAAAATGATATTTAAAAGGCTCTGTACAACCACCCCCAGCTGGTGTATTCGATGCCAATCTGTTGTTTACCAAGCTAGAAAAGCAAGAATTGGCAATAGCGTGACCTATACTATATCCTTGATATTGAAAAATGATATTTAAAAGGCTCTGTACAACCACCCCCAGCTGGTGTATTCGATGCCAATCTGTTGTTTACCAAGCTAGAAAAGCAAGAATTG
Source organism: Venusia cambrica (assembly GCA_951394065.1). Taxonomy (NCBI): domain Eukaryota; kingdom Metazoa; phylum Arthropoda; class Insecta; order Lepidoptera; family Geometridae; genus Venusia; species Venusia cambrica. The sequence goes on along the minus strand of OX596040.1, from coordinate 15,632,681 downwards.
GCAATAGCGTGACCTATATCCTTGATATTGAAAAATGATATTTAAAAGGCTCTGTACAACCACCCCCAGCTGGTGTATTCGATGCCAATCTGTTGTTTACCAAGCTAGAAAAGCAAGAATTGGCAATAGCGTGACCTATACTATATCCTTGATATTGAAAAATGATATTTAAAAGGCTCTGTACAACCACCCCCAGCTGGTGTATTCGATGCCAATCTGTTGTTTACCAAGCTAGAAAAGCAAGAATTGGCAATAGCGTGACCTATATCCTTGATATTGAAAAATGATATTTAAAAGGCTCTGTACAACCACCCCCAGCTGGTGTATTCGATGCCAATCTGTTGTTTACCAAGCTAGAAAAGCAAGAATTGGCAATAGCGTGACCTATACTATATCCTTGATATTGAAAAATGATATTTAAAAGGCTCTGTACAACCACCCCCAGCTGGTGTATTCGATGCCAATCTGTTGTTTACCAAGCTAGAAAAGCAAGAATTGGCAATAGCGTGACCTATATCCTTGATATTGAAAAATGATATTTAAAAGGCTCTGTACAACCACCCCCAGCTGGTGTATTCGATGCCAATCTGTTGTTTACCAAGCTAGAAAAGCAAGAATTGGCAATAGCGTGACCTATATCCTTGATATTGAAAAATCTTTTAAAAGTGATAAACACAGAAGTGTCACATAAGTATCACGTACCTAACTTATTACCTGTGCGGGTAAGAACGAAGCATGTGATGGATGCGTCATTCCCGGTTTATGACCTCGTAACATTCGAAATACTCGTAAATATTACTTAGGTACCTGGAAGAATCGTTAGTCCTTCATGTACCTTCTTCAGTTATAAAACTTTTTTTACAGATATTTATGGCACAAAACATATTTCTGTTAGTTGTGAAGTGTTTTAATTCGTCTATGCGAAATGGATGGACAGAAATAAGCAGACTGAATTTGTTTGCTAATCTGGGACTTAGAACTATTTTTAAAGATTACCTTATATCATACTTCTATATATTGTATCTTTCTGTTATGTTGTTCACGTTTTTTATTAAAAATACAACGAACTTTTATGGTGTAAAACCGGAAACAATTTTTTTTTATTACTCGACGGGGAAGCTCCTTTATCTCACCTAGTTTTAAGTTGATGATAAGGCCGAAGGTGGAATCGCTCTTTACCCGGAATCGTAGAACAGACTGAGAAACTGGCTATCTTACGTTTTTTAAATGCTGGAACACAACAATTTAGAATTGTTGTTATGGTGACAGCCTTAGGTAAGATGGTGGTAGTTAACCAGGCGGACTTAAGCTAAGTCCTACTACCAAGACCGAGATCTATTGGCAAGATTTATAATAATAGTTTGATTGGTTTACCATGTTTTTAGAAATGAACTTTCAGTATTTTTATGTTTTACGGATTGAGGTAAAAGCCAAATAAACTTTTTTATCCAGAACAGTTCGATCGGTAGACCGTATTGTCTCTTATGATTAAGAAGTTTTGAATGATTTTAAAGATTTTTCCGAAGACATTAGACTGAAAATGTAGAGCAAGCAAATTTTCAGGCACTCTACACGACTATTGCAAACCAGCATTGCATTCTAGCGACTCAGCCAAGTCGCATTATAGTCCTCATTGCAAACGCTTTCATTGCAAATGAGTTCCAAGCCACTTCTCGAGAAGCTCCGACTTCAATACGAAGTAACTACCTTATAATCTGCGTTTCGATGAGGAAGAGAGTAGGTAGGCCTTAGGTAGAGGTGAACTTCAAATTGTTTTAAAGTTCTGACAAAATATCATTTTTTATTGATTCTACTGGACCTAAGGATTTTAATCTCACTGGTGCTCACTTATTTATTATCAACAGGATTTCTTCATTTTTTAAGTCAGTAAGAAGAGTAATTTATTAACTGCAACAATATCTGTGCAAAATTTTAGCTCCATCCGTTCAACAGTTTTGTCGTAAAGGAACGCTGTCGCTGTAAAGATAAGTAAACAATGATTCATTGAATGTATTACTAATGCAGTAATGCAATCATAGAAATTTTATCTTTTTAGAAGAATGCTGTGGCGCTTATTATGTATTGTAAAAAGGAGTATCGTATAGACAATCCTGTTTGCATAAAAGAAATACCTATCTACATTATACACAATGTCTAGCATTGTTACTCTGTGGCAGAACTGCAGACTGAGAATATTATTGGAGACCTAATTTCAGAGCTTATTGTAATGTGTCAGTTACGAGCGAGCTGAGCCTTCTGTGCATTTGAAGTTTTGTGGTTACTCTGCTATTGGCTAATGGCTTTCTTGAGGTCAGCTACATGGCACGGCGAATGCAAATGGTTATTGAGTAGTTAACAACTTTAGGGCCCAGTTAGTCGCACCCGCTTAGGAAGGGCCGATTTTATTGCACTCGTACTTTTTGTTTACTTTCGTATTTCTGTACCTTTATTCCCAAAGTGCATTTTCGTGTTTTAATGAAGGATAAACATTCCCGTTGTCTTTACCAGTGGGTATTTCGGGATTGTGCCATTAAAAGTATTGTAACTGTTTGCATCCTGAACCTGTCCAATATCTGTTTAACAGTAAACAAGTTCATAACATAAATACTGTGTCAGAAACTACGTCAAATAAAATGAATTTTGAGAATGTATAAAACTGTATTTGAACAACATTTTATTTATACATAGCGAGACAAGAATACTTATTATGGCACTATGAAACAATTAAATAAGAATACTCATACAAACATTATTTGATTTAACAAAACGTAGCTACTAAAATTAAATAAACATTTGTAAGTGTGTTCTTCACGTTATGTGAAAAGAAAAACAGTAAAATTCAATATGTGCATAGCTTACCATGTGTTACCTTACACAAAAAAGAGTATTTCAGTGTGTACATTATAGTTAGCTATTGAAATATAATATTCTGTTCACATTTTATAGGCACCAGCCTAATACAAAATAAGTCCAAAACTCTTATCTACTTACGTTAAAATATGTACATTGCGTATCTCTATTTAAAAATTACAAAGCGTTTCAAATATAAAAATAAACAAGAATTAAAATTAAGTAGGTACCTGCAGTAAAATGCAAATTAGTTTAAAGTCAAGTAAATACAATTCAGGTCGACTAATACATAATATCGTATTGAAAAACTACAAATTGATTACTTTCTTAATCAATATGCATAAATATATATAATAGTATTTTAAAAAAAGTTAGTTTAAACTGAGGTATTCATTGTAGTTGATTTGTTAATTATTATCGTAACAACATTACATCTTCAATTATTTTTTATATACTATCCTAACAATGCTTCATGTATTCCACAGCTGGGCAAAAGCCTCTCAAGAAGTCTATCGATGATCTCGACTTTTTTTATATTACTACCATCTATGAATTTTTCGAGATTATCGCAGCATTTTTCTGGGCTAGCAGACCCCGCGCATTTACATTTTCGTCTAGTGATGAATTCGTACCTCAATCGTACCTTGGGACCAGTGAGTTACTACATAACACAAAGCATATTCTGGGAAGGCCATTGTAAACCTCGTTCTTGCCCAGGCAAGTTGATTTATTTTATTATATTGTTTATAAAAGATACAGGTCTCGCCATGAGTCTCCTCTATTCATCAACTCCACGAGACCGCTGGCCACAACACAGGCCATAATAACCTTAAGTATAAATAACCTTATATTCTATAGTTTCAAAAATTTTATACGTATACTCTTTTTGTATAAATGACTAAATAAAGAATTAGCAGGATTGTGGCGCAGTCTGTCATTCTTCTATTCGGTGGTTAACCTATTAGTATTCTTTGTTTTCTATGTTTTTCTATCCTCTGATGCGGTTTCTGTACGCAGAATGGGAGTACCTCCTTCTAAATTAATAAAAAAATATATATAATAATTGTGATGAAAAATAAAATTATGAGAACTTAATTAGAAAACAGTGCTAACATAAAAATGACCATAAGAACATGGAGTGAGAAAAAACTTACGAATCATCATGTCTCCTTCTTTTCGGCTCAGCTGATGATACTTCCACGCATAAAACAATTAGGTATTTATCACAGGTAACCCTGAAAAGAGATGGATACATATTATATAAAGTTTAGTGTCCTTGATTTTTCTTTCATTAATACAATATCAGTATTAAAAAAAACGTGAAATCATACTGATACTAGAAAGAAATGATAACATTTTACCGCCGTATTTTGGTAAAACCATGAAGCTTACGCATATGTTTACATTTCGCAGGCTTTAGTTTATTAGTGTAGTAATCCAAAAGTGACTGTAGATAGGCTATAATGAAAAATTTCACTATGTGTAAAAAGTGCTACGGACATATTGCTGAAACGTTATCCAAACTCGTTGTGCTAAGTGCTATGAGGGTCGATCTACAAAGAACACACCGTGAGTTTTTAACAACACCCAACGAGTTAAGACTGATATTGATTTTTCCTTACAAACTTTCAAACGAACAACCGTTTGAAAGTTTTGAAATGGCAAGTCCGATTCAAAATAAGGTGTTTTTCAGATTGTAGATTATTAAAAAAAAAAGCGTCATGACAATTATGTTAAATTGTTGTGTTCCGGCATTTAGAAATAGGAGAGCCAGATGGATGAAAACCAGGTGAGATAAAGACCAAGCACGTCCCCGTTATTAAAAAAATACTCCTGAATGTCATTTTACATTAGTACCACTCTCCCATACAAATGTAAAATGACATTCAGGAGTATTTTTTTTATTTTTTTTTTGTAATTTTGGTTTTCATACAAAGCTGCGATCAAGTGTTTCAAAGAGATTTGAATACTGCGAAAAACTTTTTTAAAATTTAGTAACAAAACGCCCCACACTTTGTATGGGCCGACGAAATGCTATGAGTACCAGATATAGTACCAGACCACGATACATTTCTATAAAGAGAGACTTGCCCCTAGAATAGCATTATGCAAAGTTTGCAAGATTGTCTTTACAGAAATTTATCTGAATGTGAAGATTTGTAAAAGGCATTTTTTTATTGTACGACGGGAACGCGCTTGTTTTTCATCTCACCTGGTTACAAGTTGAGATAAGGCCGAAGGTGGAGGCGCACTTCACCCGGAATCCTCAACAAACTGAGGAACTGGCTATCATAGCTCGTAAATGCCGAATCACATCATTTTTTAAGAATTGTCATAATGGCGACAGAATTAGATAAGATAAGAGATAATTTCGGTAGTACAGTTGTACTACCGAAATTATCTCTCAATCCCCTTTTTACCACCGGACTAGCAGACGTACGACTGCCTACAACCCGTACCTTGTAAATATTCCATTGCGTCGAACACATCGTTTCGCTTACGTAATCTACCTTTATCATTAATACTGGTAAAGAATGAAACTCCTTGCCTTCGTCTGTTTTTCTGCACCAGTCCAATCTTGGAGTCTTCAAGTCCAGAGTAAGTAGGTTCCTTTTAGGCAAGCGTGCTCCATCTTAGACCACATCTTTTCTTGTTTTACATGTAAGCTAGTGGTCAAACGCTGTACCAATAAAAAAAAAACTGAACTATGAACATCTTTACTTACAACTCCTGACCCAGCAATTGAAGCCTATCAAGCGATGATGCCAATCCCTTTTTGTAGCTGCTGCCATCGTCCCACTCCTCACAGTAGTGCGTTGGTTGGCGGACTCCGTACACATCACTGCCATGCCACACTAATCTATTGGGCCTGAAAAAATAGCAGTAGTCTCATCAATAGTCAGTAGTTTAAGACTGAAAGGAGTGCAAAAATAAAAACATAAATTATAGGACATTAATTTTAAACAACAAAAAACAGTGAAATGAGAGAACAGTGTGGTGTATAAGAGGATGTAGTGACAAAGATTGAGAAAGGCATACTAAACTGGTTTGGACATATAGAGAGGATGGATGAAAGCAGGTTGACGAAGCAAGTATATACTTATGTCGAGTGTGAATGCTGAAGTTGGGAGGGGAAGACCTCGGTGGACGTTCTCTGATCAAATTGGAGACGTTCTTGAGAAAGGCCAGGTCAGAAGTACCCTAAACCGAAGAGCATGTATGAAGAAAGTAATGAGAGTCGATGAGACAAAAGAGGTGTGCAAGGAGCGTAGAAAATGGAATTCCGTTGTCTGTGCCTACCCCTTTGGGAAACAGGCGTGTTTAACCTTTCATTAAAACCTTTTATTGGTCTTCTGTGTTTTAATTTTGTGTCTTTATATATGTGCTGTTGGTTTTTGTGGTTAAATCTTAGCTTGCTATAAAGCGTTAGACCTAAATAAATAAATAAATATTGCAGGACATTAATTTTACACAGCGCCATCTAGCCCCAAACTAAGCATAGCTTGTAATATGGGAACTAGATTACGGATAAAATACTTAAATACTTTTTTTAAATACATACGTACTATATGATAGAACACCCAAACACAGAACAAACATCTATATTCATCACACAAATGTTTGTCCTGGGTGGGAATCGAACCCACAGCCTACAGCGCCGAAGGCAGAGTTACTACCAACTGAGCTATGAGGCTTGTCTAATTTTTGCTGTTGGGGTGTGCGTGAGGTGAGCGGTTTCGAGTGAATGTGATAGCTTTGCATTTAGAGGTGTACATTGCAAGTGATTACCTACTGTTACTCCACGCAACAACACTATCGATATCTCGCTGCAGTGTACTTACCAATGTGTATCAATGATCACATTCTTGCCGTTAAAGCTGTAAATGTTGCCATCATTGAAGCTGGCTCCTGTTCCGTTGAACATGCTATACCATGATGTAAAGAGAAGTTCTCCTTTCAGGTTTGTTACCGGGAGGCTGCGTTCTTTGCGGGCGACTAGTGATATCGCATCTTGGATTCTAGAACAAAAAAATAATAAGTCAGTTTTACGACAAGAACGCGTAGTCCGATGTTGCTATATCAGTTAATAAATGTTTTGAGATAGTATTAAGTTAGCCGCCTCTGTGGTCTAGTGGTTCAACCCACCGATTTCAGATCCAGTGGTCCTAGATTCAATCCCCATGGAGAGTACAATATATTGTGCTTGGTTTGGTTGGTGGTACTTTGTTTAAGTCCGCCTGGCTAGCTACCACCATCCTACCTAATTCTGTCGCCTTAATAACAATTCTAAAAAAAAATGTGTTCCGGCATTTAGAGGTAAGATAGCCAGTTCCTCAGTTTGTTGAGGATTCTGTGTGAAGTGCGCCTCCACCTTCGTTCAGAGTATATGGAAGCTATATAAGCAATATATGAAATATCAACCAGATTTGGATGATAATTAGCTGTGAATCTGAAATATCTATTATAGAACGGTGAAACGCCCATAGGCATACTCTTTGCAGCGTGTGGAATACCGACAATCTCGCAACCTCACGGCGGTGGCTCAAGCTATCATAGAGCTTATTAGCTAAGGCAAGATGCTCTCTACCATAAGCCTCCTGACCCTGCATGTCACCTAGAGTGGCAAGTTTGTATGAGGATGAACAATCTCAATCGCTTGAAACTGGTGGTACAGCCTTCAAGCTGCCGCATTGATGTTATTGGCTTTCTTGAACTTACTTAGTCGCTAAGAAGGCTCGGAAGTTCCCTCCATATCCGGCTCCCAGTGATTGCTGGTTGCACTCATAGTCAGCTGCGCTATGCCCGCTGCGTATTGCTGATTGGAATTTACCGGCATACGGTTCGTTCAGTGCTGCTATTCTTATCTGAAATAATAATCGAATTAGTTTAATTATCACATATCGTAATAGCTGCGTGTGCCTTATGTGTACGAGCCCCCGCCATTGAAGTCTGATATAGTAGCCCAAGAGCCCACGATGGCCAGACCTTCGTTATTTAATAAGAGCTGAAAGTTTATCTGTGTATGTCTCACTCAATTCTTTAAAGTGTAGAGTTCAATTTTTTTCTGTTTTCTTCAGAATATCTCTAGACACTTTTAAAATTTTATAAACACTTATTATATTCACTTTAAAGAATTTAAGATACTTTTTTATACACTTTCATTACCTGTTACCTTCCTAAGTAACCACAATCGAAACTTTATATTCGCGGGTCGTTCTTACCTGTGTTGGAGACATACACAGATAATTTTTCAGCTTATATAAAAAAAAGGTCTGGTCGTCGTGGGCTCTTGCTCTATATTTCTTTTGAATCGGATACACCAGTTCAAAAAGAACGACAAATTATGTTTGTTTGGAAGAGCAAAAATCATAGGAGTTCCTCTGATTTTTGCTTTTTGCTTCCTCTTCATTTTAGCAGTTGGTTTGGTCCTTACTTGACTTTTGGTGATTATAGTCCTACTCGTTGTTGATGAAATGGTAGAGTAATGGACTGGTCGTGGACGAACTGTAGTTTCGATAGACGAGGGGAACGCTGAACTTATCTGAAAATTGTTAAAAGTAAACGTTCAAAATATCAATATTAATTACTATTCGTTTCTGCGATAGATTCTTACTCAGGAGGATAAAGGGGAAATAGGGGTGGATTGAAGGTAGATTTCAACTCCGGGCAACGAAATTAATTTAAAGGGGAAGCGCTTGGCCTTATCTCACTTGCTTTTTCAAGTTATGATAATGTTCCAATGTTGCACAGGAGTGCCAGGGCCTTTAACAGACGGCTTCTAAAAAAACTCACTTCATCGTAGACCTTGAAGTCAGGAGCTTACCGAATAAAAAACCTCACGGAACATGGAGCTTGTTAGTTATAAAATATCATTCACATGTTTAGTCTTAATTTTTATTTATCTTCTACCGTATCGTAGTTATAGTGAGTAGAAATTAGAATTTATTTCGTATTGCATTGGGGATTGTATGGATATACAAAGAATGGATATTCTTTATTATTCTGTACGTTTATTTAATCTTGAAGCGTAGAAGTATCGGGCTAAGAGTGTTTGTTGTCTAACCTCAAGATGCCGCCAACCAGTTCGAGCTCTGATCAACAACACATCTTCCTGTATTACGTACGCCAGCGTGCCGACGGCTGCACTTGACGTTTGCTGAAACGTAATTTACCAGCTTTATTATATTGATTGAGTATTGGTAAACAAAGATGTAAACGCCCAGTGACTGATTTAGTTTGGATTTAAGGGTTAATTTTATTTAATACCACTTCGCACAAAATATAGTATGGTAAACGACTGGTGGGCATAATGCGGCTTTATTTGATTTGATACTTTGTTGTACAAAAATAAATATGGTATAGGTACAACTGGGGGGCATAATGCCGATGACATATTCTCTCTGGCAACCAACTAATGTAACAACAAAACGGTTAGCGTGCTAACATAATAATATAAGAAGCAAAACTAAGCAACATTATGAAGATATGAGTAAAATAAACTAGGAATACTACATACAAACTACATCAAATAATAATAAATAAGTATTACAGTACATTTTTTCACAAAGTGCCGTCTAGCCGACATAGGAGGTACTAATCTGAAAATACATACGCAGGTAGCCTGTTGGGAAATCAGCCAATCTAAGATTCAACATCATCAGCATCAACAGTCCATTAGGGTCCACTGTTGGGCAGAGCCTCACTCAAAGTATTGTGTATTTTGTTATAATCAAACACACTTGGCACGCAATCGCAGTATAGAAAACTGCTGCCCTTTTCCTGGTGAGATCCTTTACTCGCCATTACGATATCCGTGAACTGATTTAGAGAGGTTGAAAGCCAAGGAATATGATAATATTGTCATGGGATTTTCGAATGTCGGGAGACATTGGGTCGTTATTCACCACACTTATTTTCGGATGCATGCAAGCCAGTGCCTTCAATTTTATAGCAGTTCTAGAATATGTTGCATGATCTTTTTTGCGATGTTCCTCATCGTAGGGGAAAAAAAGTTGAAATAAAAACTTGCTATAAGCATTACCTTGGCCAGTGCAGTTCTACTTCTAAAAACAATGGTATTGGCAACATAAAATTCATCGTCTTCGTTTGTAAAGCCTGCAAAAAAACATCATCAACATTTTTATCCCAGTGCATGAAATCGATATCCTATATTACATAGTCTAGTTACTAAACATAGAAAGAAAGAAATAATTATTTAAGACACATTTATTTAAGACACATAAACTTAAAAACAACATATATAGGCAGGTAAGTAGATGCAGTTAGGTAACATAGGTACCTACCTAATAGATACAATAGAACCTAAGAAATAGAACGTATTATTACAGCAATAGCTATCGGACAGAGTCTGCTCCAAACCTGGCAAGGACTTCCATAATTACTACGCTTGGTAGGCGGACACAAAAGTAAACTGCTGCCCTTCATGAGGAGATATCCCTTAGTTGACGTTTAAGATATCTGAAGCCCTGACCGCCACGGTGACCGTCCAATGGTCAAAACTCAAAAAGTAAAAAGCTTTTTGGACATCGTCTCCATTAAAACTATGCCAAATCTCTCACTCCTCTGTGCGCAATGTAAAGGGCACCAAAGTATAATCTTTATATATATTTTTAAATATTAGAGATTTGTATATATATTGGATAGTAATAATTACCGCCAGATAATGTCGACGACCCTGTGAAGACCGAGCCGGGTTCTCCTTTCGGACCAGTTATTGAGATACCAGGAGGTCCAGCAGCGCCTGGTGGTCCAGGTGGTCCAACAGACCTGGAATCTGACACCGGGCCTGGAGGACCTGGTGGACCGGGTTTGCCCGGTTTTCCGGGTATTCCTTCAGAACCTCGGTCACCCTTTTCACCTTTCACCTGTGTGCGGGAGTATCATTTGATTTAGTTTATAGATGTCATAATTTACGTCGGCATGCTGCGTAGGTTTAGTGAAATAATCCAGCATAATTAATATCGTCCATCGTTAAGAAACCGTCATCCTTATAATCAACAATTTGAATTAACTGGTGGGTGCTGTGAAACACTATGGTGTTATTTAAATCAGTGAACTAGGCACCCAAAGAGTTAAATGAATATTCAGGATATGTCTGTTTTTAACAACATTTTGATATATTTCGTGAGAAATATTGTTTTTGTAGATTAATTTATAAATAATATTACCTTTTCTGTTTGTTTCTGTACAGCACACTCTCCTTTTTCTCCCTTTACTCCAATAGTTCCATTGTAACCTGATGGCCCTATATGTCCCTTAAAAATAAAAAAATGTACAGAATAACGAATTTCCCTCAGAGGATTTCGTAAAATTTGATTTGTACTAGTACATGAAATATGTATAAAATCACTACCTACCAATAAAATAAGAAAACAAATCTTACCACTGCACCCGGTATTCCATGTTCCCCTTTCGCACCCTTTGGCCCAGTTGATCCTGTAGCACCTCTTGGTCCTTTGTTCCCCGTCGGACCCAGGGGGCCTTTCACCCCCTGCGTGCCTGGTTCTCCTTTTGAGCCCTAATTAAAAAAAAACAAAATTAATAGAAAATCCAACATTATATAGATGGCAAAGCAGAAGCATGCCAACATGCAACACAACTAGTAAAGAATGATTATCAAACTATTTTTTTTTAAGCAAGCACAAAAGTATACGTCTTGAGTATTTTCAGACAACTAGCTCCGTGTTCTAGTGGTTAGGGCCTGAGGCTTTCGATTTAGAGGTCTTGAGCTCAAATCGTGGGTGACACATCTCAGTGATGGTGGTTCCTAGTTCGGTTACGACATTGCAGGCTTGTGTCACCTGATTGTATGACGAGTATGATGGTTTTGTGCTACGGCGGGCCGTCAGCCCCACGTAATGTATTTTGTAGTGGTTGTTAGAGCTATGACAGACGCCTACAGCGGTGGCTCGTAAAGACACCACGGCTGTTACAGAGCCTACAAAAAGAGAGAAAAAAGTGTAGTGTAGATATTGACTAATTCACCTACTTTTAACCGCGCTATTTCAGCTGCTGGTACAAGACCTGCGGGACCCGGTTCTCCTTGGGATCCTTTATCACCCCGTGACCCAATCGGCCCAATCTCCCCTTTTGGTCCTATAGGGCCCATAGGTCCTGTTTTGCCATCTTGTCCATCATTGCCGGGCGTTCCCGGGAAACCAGTTACACCTTGCTCTCCTTTTTCACCCTGTATATCAAACACTTTTTGAAAAAAAAAAGAATTGCAGTTTCTTTGCTAAATGGTAAGTTAAATATAAAGTAAATTAAGTAATGGTATGGTATGTAATGTAAGTTAAGTAATGGTTAAATATAAATGATTTGAAAAAAAAATAAAAATTGTAAAATGAGGTTGTTGAATGCTAATAATGTTCAATACTTCGATCTAAAATGAAATATTTACCATTTTTCCATCATGTCCTGGATCACCTTGCAGCCCTTTCAGCTTCTTTACTAATTGTTCATCTAAAAAAATATTTTTCATAACAAAATCACTTACATTAAACAGTAAAAGAGTATAATCACTCCTCTGTTAGCACAGTTCTTAATCCTACAGCAGTACTACAAGGCAGAACTGTGATATCACTCCAATGACTACAGCATAAAGTTCAAAATCCTACCGCAGATATTCAGGAGTAAATTGAGGCTGTCGGCAGTACAAAAAAATGATCTGGTATTCAATCTCCTTGCGATATAAGGTTTACGTGACCAGAATCACCGTTTGATATTGAAATTTATGCAGGTTATCTATCTGAACTAGAATAGAGATCCAAATAAACAGTAAATTGTATGGATCAGGAATCTATATCGTTTTCTTTGGGCTTAAATCAAGAGCTCAGGGTAGGTTATCATTTAAGTTAGAATTATACTATGGAAAATAGCGTGGCGTACAGGGAACAATAGAATAGAAAATAAGATGAGTGTGAAAAATAAATAGTAATATTTATTTAATAATAATTTAATAATAAATAGTAAATAACACGGTTCCAATGTTATTATTTCCTATAGGAACACACTAAGCTTAAATTATACAGATAAATACCATTCGAGTCACGCAGCACCTAAGTACTGCGTGACTTAAACAAATATCGACAATATTAGTGAAAGCCTTAGGCGATCATGAAAGCAATCGGGAAGAACAAATCGATAAATATCACGACTCACTGTATCGATATCAATGGCATTTGCCTAATTAGGACAAACTAGTTTTATTTAGAAAAAACTAGATCGTCCTCGTTTGTTCTGTAATTGGTTTTAGCCGTTTGTATCGCTATATTATTCGTTAACACTTGGACATTACACTTACTTTCATGCGGATCCATATCAGGGTCTAGTAGATCAGTTAGTTTTGCCGGAAGACCTGCTATTCCTGGAGCACCTTGATCACCTTTTTTACCTAAAACATTTGTTTTGTTGTGTTAAAAGTTTTAAATAGCAGTTTTTGGCTACAAATTACCGTTAAAAATGTTACAATGGTAAAATATTCACAAATCGTTAGTGCGCAAACACATTTAAATTACCATAATTTACACTACGTATTATATTGACGGATAACATGTTAACATAAAGAGTTGATTAAAATGAGCCATAATATGGCTGCGACTTTTTCTATGGTGTGGTGGTATCCGCGGTTCAATGTTTATAATTTCCATATTGATTAGATCACCTAGATCGAAGTTTGCTCGTAAATATATTGGTTCTGTAGCTGACCAAACCTGAACCACAACTGAATAAAACTGAAAGCTGAACTACAGGACCAATATCTAATCATTAAATTAAAAATATTGTTATTAGTTACATGTAGCCTGCGTAGTGGAGAATTTCACCTTCGGCCGTATCATGACTTGAACTTGAAACATAGTGACTATCAGTAGATATCAGTAGAAAAATATCAAATTGTGTTGGCACTGAAACCAACACAATTTGATATTTTTATAACGGCGGTATGCTTGATAGAACCACATGAAAAAAGTATTGCCTATGGATCGACCAGTAGAAATCCGTGGTCGTGTTAAAAACTTTTTGCAACCCACGATGTGTGCTATAATTTACCGATAAATAGATCGAGCATGTGTTATAACCCAGAAAACTCCCTGGGTCGCAATATTATGATTACCATCAACTCCATCTTTGCCAGGTTTTCCATGGTTTCCATGAGATCCAGGTATTCCGTCGTATCCTGCTGGACCTCTGTCCCCAGTTTCACCTCTTGGGCCTTCACGGCCAGGTGAACCCTGAAATATCAAAATATATTACTTTGAAAAACAGATTAACATCAATTAATATATCATTTATTATTTGAAATTCGTAAAAAAATATAATCATATAACAAATTTAAACAGAACACAGCAAGTTTTTTCACTATTTTTATGTTTAGTACCTACCTGAGTTGTTCATAGCAATATTCAAAATGATTAATTCTACCAATTCGAACTTCTACTAGCAACATAATCCTATCCCACTTTTAGTATGATAAGCAATATGCTAAAGTTTGTTTGGATGTTTATTCCTCCTTTACGCCGAAAATATGAAAATGATTATGATTATGACAATGGTAAATGATAAAATCCCCTGCTAATAAAAATAAATCTACTAGACAAGTTTCATCAAGATCCGCTTGGCCATAAAAATGTAATCGACAGAAAAATAGAGACACTTTCAAATTTATAAAAAAAAAATAGTAAGGATGGAAACATGATTGAAAACTATGTTTTTTTTTTAAAGGTAAATAAGAAATTTTATTAAAAATGAAACTCTTACCGGAAAGCCCACACTCCCCGTGGGGCCCACTGGACCTATTTCTCCAGGCTCTCCCTTTTGGCCTCGCTTGCCTTCTGGTCCCGGTGGCCCTATTGGTCCCGTGTCTCCTCTTACTCCAGGAATAAATACTTGTTTTGCTTTCCTCTCCTCTTCTGTTTCCTATCAAAATACTTTCTGAGAAATGTTTTTGTATCGTTTATTAACTACTCAGTGATTATTTTGTCCTTCTACCGCTTCAGTGTCAAAGGAAATTGTACAAAATCGTATTATTTCTTATAAACTACGCGTGAGTGCATGGCGCGTCCTTAGTGCTACATTTTTAGGCAGAACTCCATGGCGCCATATATTTTAATATATACTATTAAATCTCACTAAATAAAAAAAAACTAATATATTATGATATCTTTCGGTCACTCACCACATAAATAGGTCCAGGAAGCCCTCGTTCCCCTTTTAACCCTTGAGGCCCTTGTTCTCCAGAGAGGCCATCATTACCCGGCTCTCCTTTTAGCCCTTGAATACCATCTTTACCCGGTTTTCCTTCGTCTCCCATCTTCCCTGGCTCCCCTCTCAGTCCATCAAGCCCTCTGAAACCAGCGACTCCAGTTCCCTGAAATTTAAGTAAGTATTCATAGTGATAAGTCTACTAGAAAATAATTACAAAGTCGAGTTGATCTTGTACATCGTGTTCAAATTGCATTATGGTATATTTTTTCCATTTAGACCAAAAATCTGGTTTAGTCACGCAACTGCTTTACAGTTGTTTTACAGAATATACTTCTGTAAGTGTCTTGGCAAGCATGAAGCATCAGCTTTTAGCATCTGTATTTCCGCTGTGTTATGACCCTAATACCTTCAAAAGGAGAGCTAACAAACACCTTTTGGATATGTATTTATGGGTAAGCTCTATCATAGATCAATCTTTTTTCCTTCCTTGATAAAAACAGGCAAGATAATTTTTGCTCCAAAACATAATCGTGGTTAAGTAAAAATTAAAAATGCGTGTGTGGACACCGTGAGTGAGTCACCACATGTTTTGTTCGTAGTTTTTGTATGCAAATGGTACAAGGGCGCGTGGCACATGGCGGCGCGGGCGCCGGCTGCGGTCTGTCGGCACCGCGCATTATTGGCTATCTTGAAAACTATGTGAAGATGTAACATTACATGAAGCACTCTAAAGGAACTTATTCATTCAAGAAGTTCCATTCCTTACCAGTAATGATAACGGTAGAAGCAAACAGATGTGTTCGGAACAGTAATATCTGTAATTGATGTTTGGCGATATTGTCAGTGGCGCCATTGATAATATCTAGGGCACTTACTGGCGATCCAGGTGGACCTTGATCTCCATCGTCACCCTTTGGTCCAGGTGGTCCAACTGGTCCTCTCGTTTCGGGAATTGATCTGATCAGCGTTGACACAACCGTTTCTGAACATTCACATTTCTGGAATATAATAAATTTTGTGTTTTGAATATTCAGATACTCATAAAAAATCAAATACGCAGATCAAAAAAATAACCGTCGCCACCAAAAAAAAATATACAGGTTGAGGTTTTTTTCCAGGGCCACTGAGGCCAAGTATCATGTATGATGCTATGAGGCCAAAATTGTTGGAACATTTTACATTTTACTTCAAAACGCTGCTGCACGGAACACGCGCTCCATCATAAACCTCATCTTTGCACAGGTGCCGATGCCCAGGCAAGCTCAGTCAAAGTCATGGGTTAACATAATTATTTCAAATTCGCAGACTCATCTTGTGCAGGCATATTACTTTGGTAAAACCATGCCGGTGCTCACCGGATATCTTTTTTTTCATAAAGTTTAAGCCATGGTATGATTGCGTAATATTATCAAAGCTACTTACTCCTTCTTCCCCCCGTTTCCCTGGTGATCCAATAGGGCCTCTGAGTCCAATTGGACCTTCTGTACCTGGTTTTCCTGTGATTGCCTCGCCCTTTTCTCCCTGAAAAGTTCTACTATTTTATATGTCGACAAGCATAATCGAGTTAAAAGTGGTGGCATGTTTTTAACTTGACGAGTGATTAGAAATAAGATCCACGTTTGAATCCCTCAGGTGATTACTATGTAGGACGTAAAAGCAAAAATGACCTATAGTAAATTACTTACTTTATAGCCTTTTTCACCTTGCATTCCTTTCTCTCCTTTTTGTCCTTTACTTTTTGGTTCATCTGCTGGCGTTTCACCTAAAATACAATTTCTGATTTTAGAATTTAATTAATTATAAAACATTATCAAAGAAATAAACAGGATTTAAATGGGTCCGGACCCGTGTTTCACCTAAGTTGTCCACCTGGGTGAAGCACGGGGACTTATAAGGTCCCGTGCTCAACTAATGATCAGTGCAGTCACGTAGTTAATAAAAATACATAATGTTATTATGACACAAAAATTCACAACCCACGACTGGACCTTATATACAAGTGCAATCACTTGAAATACAAACATTTGAAAAAAAAGAAGTACAATACGAGTACCTTATTTAACATACAGGTAACCAAAATGGAATTATTTTAATGCATATTTTCCATAAAATTGCCCAACGAAATTTATTAATGAAATAATTGCATATGCGAATGTAAAATAAAATGGTCTTTCTCACAGTGTTCTTTACTGTGTTTAGTTAGTGATAAGTCTAAATAATCAGTATTTTGCGATATCACAGTTAGCAATTTATTGAGGGTAACATATGGTTTTTTAAACTCTATATTGTGTTTGTATATAAAATAATATATTAATTATGTATTTTTCTATTAAAATCATTACGCAAGCCACAGACGCTCTTAGATTATGTATCGGCCAGCAATAAATCGAAACAACCATAATATCCGAAACATTTTTTGACACACCATTACTTTTACGTCACTACCATTGGAACTTATCAGAATAATTACGTTTTAAAAACTAAAAAGAAAACCGACTTTAATGATGAATATGATACAATTTCGATTACCTGGATGACATATTTTTTTCAATTACTTTGATGACAGATGGACGGACAGACAAACAGACGCATGATGCTATAAGGGGTCCGTGTTTTCTTTACTTTTGAAGTATTACACCAAAATCGCTTCAAGTTTGCCTATAATATTTGAAGAGTTCCCTCAATTTTTCCAGGATCCCGTCATCAGATCCTGACCTGATGGGATTGAGTGATGGGATCACCTAGGAAGTATACCGACCCCAAAAATACCCAAATCACTTCAAGTGTGTACACAGCCTTATTCATTTTGTTCATGTCATTTTAAGCTACCAATTATAAAATATATAGTTACCGTCTGGTGAACCATAACCTCCATCGCCGCGCTGTAACGAAACGAAAATCATCCAAAAATCAAACTCTGAATTTAAATAAAACACAAAAGGCGACTTTTTAGAGCGGTCATTAATCTACGCTACAAATTATTAGTGTTTAACTGAAGAAGTAGTCTCTATTTACATGACCAAAAGCAAAGCCATTTGATAAGATTAATTATTAATCAAAACCAATTCATAGATATTTGTCAACTGAAGCGCTAATACAAGTTGTATGTATTTTGTTTTTATTTTATGAAGGGAAACAAACAGTACTTAAAATATTAATAGCATAATCGCATACAAATATATTGCACACTAGCTTTTGCTCGCGGCTTTGCTCGCGTTAAGAAGTATTATTATTAATTAGGTATAGTTTTTGCGGCTTTACTTTTGTTTAACGTGTGTAAAAATTAGGGCCTACAAAACTTAAAAACGACAGTACATTCTTCAACTTCTCCAGTAACGTTCAGATTTTCTTTAGCCATTTTAAAAAAGTCTAACCGAAAATCTCAAAATCCTTTCTTAGGGGATGCCTACGTCATAGTAGTTTTATGCATGCAAAGTCTCAGCCCGATCGGTTTAAAATTGACAAAGTTTCATACAAACTCTCATCCCTTATTTTATCCTCTTGGGGGTTGAATTAATCAAAATACTTTCTTAGCGGATGCCTACGTCATAACATCTACCTGCATGCCAAATTTCAGCCCGATCCGTCCAGTGGTTTGGGCTGTGCGTTGATAGATCACTATGTCAGTCGACTGACTGACTGAGTTTTATATATTTAGAAAGATATATTTTATATATTTAAAAACTGTATGAACTTGTCTCAAGATAATATAAACATTATAAATAAGTTATCATCAGAATAATCTAATTCAAAAGTAAGAACAAAGTTAAATGAACCAAACAGTCACTGGTTCAGAGTCACGTACCATACGTTTTTTTGACCGAACCCGGGTTTCTGTTAATGAGGTTACTAATCTAGTTCCTTTATAGGCAAGCTTAAACATTGGGGCTAGATGGAGCTGTGTTAAGTCCTATAACATTTATGATTATCTAATTAAACCATTTATTGGAAAATGATCTAAGGCTGACAATAAGACTGCCAAAGAACTGCATGTCAGCTGAAATATTGCAGTTAGTAATATGCGGTTTTTAATAGACGACGATGAAATGGATGAATGGCGCTCGACGTCCGGTTTTAAAGGTTTTCTTTTAAGGTCCGTTGCCGTGCCATGTCGATACCGGAGCCGAACTATTAAGTAAAATGTCCGCTAGCGGGCAGTTGGGATGCAGTCGTATGAACTGCTTTGTGATTCTATAAAACCTAAAATACTACCTAATTATGTCGCCCTATCAACAATTCTAAAAACTAATTGTTGTGTTCCGGCATTTAGAGGTAAGATAGCTAGTTCCTCAGTTTGTTGAGGATTCCGGGGGAAGTGCGCCTCCACCTTCGGCCTTATCTTAACTTGTAACCAGGTGAAATGAAGGCCAAGAGTTCTCCGTCGTAAGATAAAAAATAAATAAATATATATTTTGTGCGTTGTTAATAGTTATAGACTATTTCGTTGAGGATTTTTTTTTCTTTTGAAAAATATTATGGGTTCATCATCAGTTACAGCTAGTATTTGATATGCTTCAGTTGACAGTATGTTGCTATAAAGTGTCTCATTAGAATACGTTTTGGTAAGGTTCACATACATTTCAAAAAAATATGCGTTTCATATTTGAAGGCGGTTTATGGTTCCGCCATAGTAAATGGGCGTTCTGATTAGACACTTTAACATAATTAATAAATTTTGATTTCACTTACTATTAGACTTTCTGGTGGCAATGAACCTCCCTAGAAAATATTTTTACTGTTATTTTATTAATGTGAAGGAAAAACCAATAATATTGTGTTAACTTATGGAGTGGAGAAAAGTGTTTATGTTAATGCCATTAATATAAATAGGTAATAGGTACTTTATTAGATCAACTCCAGTTAAGTGCACTAGGTAAAATAGGAAAACTTACGCGGGTTTGATAAATATTTATACCAAATTATTCGTATAAAATATATTTATTAAGTAGATAAAAAAGGTAATTTTTAACAAATGTTTGATTTCCAAAACTAAAGTGACAAAATCACACTTACGTCTTTGAATTCTTTGTCGTCAACTGAGTAATCTGACTACGGAAGAAAAAGGAATTGGTTAGTTAAAGTATACAAAATATATTTATAAAACTAAAGTGACTAGAAACACACTTACACTTTCTAGTTCTTTGTCGTCATCAGTGTAATCTGACTACGGAAGAAAAAGGATCGATTAGTGAAATTTCCCCATTAGTTTATCAGGTTTAGTTTAGTCAGTTCTGTCAGTATTCTCAGATTTACTAAGATCCCTATTATGCATTGCTTGTATTTGCTAGTAAAATAAAGTCAATTTGATTCAAATAGAAGTATAGATGGTTAACCCGTCCATCGGTTTTACATTACAGACCAAAGTTAAAACATAAATAAAAATACACCGCATAATACAGCTAATGTATCACATGAAAATATTTGATGTACAATTATTAGGTAAAAAAAGAGAGTAACATAATAAATATCATAAAAACAAATAAAAATATTTTATTAGCAATACACTCCCAAACTAAAATGGCTGTTCACCAAATAGATTTCATGCCAATACTGTTTCAAATATCATAACCACATTCAAACTGTCACAAAAAAATATGTCTAATATGTCTGTCACTGGGTGAAAAAATGTAATCAAGCATGGGTGCCTAGGGGGTTGGTGCTCAGTAATAGATATAAAATGTGCTCTTTTGCATACTCTAGCTGCGTTTTTATTGAGAGTTTTGCAACGATTTTTCCATGACAAACTAATATACTACGAGTATAATGTTCTTAATTGTTGCGACATGAAAATTGGGAGAGCTAGATTTAATGGCATGACAAGTAGACCTAGCACCAAAGATAATCCTCCAATCGTATGTACGAGACACGGTGTCCCTGTTAGTTATATTACATAATTTTTAAGTGATACTAGGTTGCGTGTGAATACAGATTTACAGACAGCCCATCATTTTTGCTATAAAAATGCAGCAGTATAATTTGCAAATCAATTTTTGTTTCTATTTGATATTAAAGAAACTGGACGCATTAAACTGTTATGATATATGAAACAGTAAGAACAAAATTTTGAAGCCCCAGTAAAGTTTTCATATACAAGGCATTATGTACATCGAGAAGTAAGCGACACAGAACATCAAGAGAGCGAATAGGTGTTACAATATTTTAAATAAAAATAACTATACTAACTATATTAGCTAAACTGTCCATCTGAAAAACATAAATATTTTAAATTAGCATCAACAAACATATACATAATTCCATGCTAAGAAAACAAACAATGCTGTTAAACACTAGAAAAGTATTTGCAGTTTATCTATGGGGATATATTAAAAGGCTCTTAAAATTTTTGATCCTTTCACATTGTAAAAGAAGGAAGAAAGAAAGATTTTTGAAGAAAAATTTAGCTTATTATGAAGGTGACAATAACGAATATAAAAAACGAACTGCATTCTATATAGAATCGAGACTTTTCTTTAAGAAAACTCTGGGCCACAGACAAAAAAGTAAATGTACAAAAAAGTTATGTAAAAGCAAATCACTTTTGGTTCCGAACAATGTACATAAAGTAAATATGTATTATATAATTAATCTCACATTCGCGATTACGAATGTCTAAGGTGTACTAATAAAATATAGTATACAGGTTTAATAAAATAAAAAGTTTCGTTAAAAAATAACGTTTTTTTTAACTCAACTCTCAAACTCAAGTCTCAACTCGGTTATAAAAATATTGTAATCTAATCTCACTCAAGTCTTAATAATTAATGTTATTTATAAAAACATATTTTTTAATGAGTTACGCAAATGACTTACTTACACTATTACAGATGGTTTCAAAGGTGGTGTTGTCCGCTTCACTGTGAATGTGTATTTTGTCAATAGCGCCCTGAAACAAAAAAAAAGGTCACACCTGAGCTTAATGTGTACCAACGCAAGTAAAAATATTTATACGCAAGTATATAGTTTAAACAATTAGTTGAGTTATTAATGTATGTGCGTAGATACAACTTTCAGGTTAAATATAAAAAAAAAAGTGCAGCACCCATCGAGTTAACTCGTTGGGTGCTGCACGTCTCGCTCTCTATGTAAAACACACCGTGAGTGTTTTACAGCACCCATCGAGTTAACTCGTTGGGTGCTGCACGTCTCGCTCTCTATGTAAAACACACCGTGAGTGTTTTACAGCACCCATCGAAAATTTCGTGTATTTTTAGTATGAGCATCTGGACTTCATCTCACCTGGTTTCAAGTTAAGATGATATATGCCGAAGGTGGAAACGTACTTCATCCGGATCATAATCATACGTATCAGCATTTGAAAGATCCCATACCTAGTCTCTGAGGATCACATCGGCATTCCACATTATTATCAGTTAGTGGGACCTTTGCTGATGCGAGCGGTACGATAAAAAAAGGCAGCAAATATTTTTTTACAACATACCCCATGAGATTATTATAATATCTATTCAGATTATAATCAGGAATTTAAACAAACATTTTGTTTTATAACAATAAAAAGTCTTCAATTTTTGGAGCAGAAATCAAAAAGATTTTTGAAAATGTCTTTTAAACCAAATATGAATCTTCCAACATGGAACAGCTAATTTTGCAGTCAAAGTTTAGGGATTCTTTTACGTTGAAAACAGTAAAATCATTTTCGGCCCTGTTCGAGACATGTTCTAGAACCACCAAGTTTGAGACATGTTACGTCTACCAAAAAACCATTAGGTACAGTCAATACGGTTTTGGTGTTTGCGAACATGTCAATTTGGTACCGCGGGTACTGGGTACCGGGTACCAACGGCCTAACGTGCCATCAAAAACAAAGAATATTACTTATCGGACACTATAACTCAAGATTGCAATGTCCTAACCAAACATGGACAAACGCAAAAAAAAAAAAAAGATGTGCCTAGAATTTGAACCTCCAAATCGGGAGTCACCACCTTGACCACAAAAGTGTTGTTGGCAAAAAATAATATGGCAGTTTTTTTTAAATTATTTGTTCAAAGCGTTTGACCACAGCTTACTTGAAAACAAGAAAAGATGTGGCCTAAGATGGAGCACGCTTGCCTAAATGGAACCTATTCACTCTGGACTTGAATACTCCATGACTGTATTTTTTCGGTGTACTTTTTACAGACAAGCAAGCAAGGAGTTCCATTCCTTACTGGTATTCATGATAAAGGTAAAGACGAAACGATGAGTTCGGCACAATGGAATAATAACATGGTACAGGTCGTTAGTCCTGCCGTACCTCTACTAGTCCGGTGATGGAAAGGAGATGGAGGGATTATGTCAAAGATATTATGCGCACACTCGCCAAAGTGGAATGTATAGAACACAGATAGCCTGGCAACCCACCGCCTATGTTCTAGGCTCTTCAAATTGATGATTAGGTATGTGACCATGGCAGACCATCAGCTCGGTGGACTGACGACATTGATACTATACAGGGTAAAACCTGGATGCAAAAGGCTCATAACAGGTTAGAGTGGCGTTTGGGGGAGGAGACTTATGCCCAGCAGAGGGTTACATAGAAGCTGTTGATGATGATGATGATGATGATGATGAATAACGCCGACTTTTGTCGTAAATGCGTCCTCAGCCCACCTATATTTATGTTGACAGTCGCAGCTTGCGCCGACTAAATACGTTAGCCGAACTAGCAAAACTCACAGCAGCGCTAAACAGTTCTACCGCAGTTTCATTTCAAACGGATCTGAGCGCACCTAGTCCTTGATTTAGAACCAGAAGTTTTATATATAGGTTATATTTGTCTCAGTACACCAAAAATTAAGTCAAATCCAAAATTATAAAATCACTTTATTTTTTATCAAGTTTCTTTCAATCAAACACACTAGCTTTTAAATAAAGTGATAACGTTAATAAAATGCTTCATAAATGTTACTGAGCCAGATTAGTTCAAAGAAATGGTATGCCTTTGCTCAGAAATAAAATTCAACTAAGTCATAAAGTAACAAAGCTACAAACATTCCCTTGAAAAGTGAACCAAATAGTCATCATCATTCGTCTGCCCTTATTCCACACTAGGTGGGGTGAGATTAGGTATTAGACATGTTCTATTCATCCACACTTGGCATGTGGACTTGGTGGCAGGACTCTGTTTGAGTTCACCTGGAGCTACTACCATCTTTCCTAAGTCTGTCGCCATAACTACAATTCTAAATAGTTCCGGCATTTACAGGTAATATAGCCAGATCCTCAGTCTGTTGAGGTTTCCGGATGAAATGTACTTCCGCCTTCACTTATTAAAACTTGAAACTAGTTGAGATGCAGGGCAGGCGCTTCTCCCACGTACAAAGAATAAAGTAAACTCACTCAAATCAGTCATCAATCCTGCACCCACCTTTCATACCCATGTCCTCTTTCATACAATCCATCAATCTCTTCTTCGACCTCCCTCTGCTTCTATATCCATCCACGTTAAAATGGCTATTTGGTTAAATGGCTATCATTCCTCATAATACATGCATTTTTTTTATTTGTAATATACAGACAATAGATATGCTAACTCCTTGTCTATAATAGTTAACCAAATAGTAAGGACCGTTAAAAACGATTATGTCATTGTTTAAACACCGACAGAATGAATTATAATTGTACATTTAGATTCAAAATAGCCCACCGCGATACTGACAAAGTAATACCTGTGTTTAAGTAGGTACGTGAATGATTTTAAGATGAGTTCGCAGTATAATATACCTGCTCAGATATGTTTAAAAGGAAATCAGTGGCTATCAGAACGCAATAAAACGTTTAACAGTAGTTCATGTATAAAATACATTAATTGACCGAGCGGTATCAGTTTCGAGATGGACCAAAGAATATTTTTTTCCGCTGTCGTCGGTTTGTTCTCGCTTTTTTCGCGGCTTAGGTCGCATTTTTCAAACAATTTTGATGAAAATTAATTCCTAGATTTATCAATTTCTTTCCATCGATCGCAATTTTTGATTGGGGGGGAGATATAGGGGAGTTATCTCCCCTATTCCCCCCCCCCCCCCCCCAATCAAAAATCGTGTGAGGACGTTTGCTGTAGCGTTATATAACAACGGATTTCAATTTCATTTGAAAGACACTAAGAATTATGGTCTTCGCAAGATGTTGTGAAAAAAAAAAGTGAGTGGAGGGGAAAAACGTTTACTGTAGGTTTTTTTTTTCAGAAAATTTATACCTGCGTTTACTAATCAGACTACGCAGTCTTCTCCGCCTTTGCAAGACAAATCCGTAGATCTTCACCAGGTTCGATCTCCTCAGACCAAGGGAACGCGAGTAATCGCCAAAACTTATACCCCTATTATAATATGTATTCAAACCAAAAGCGATATATTTGTTGATTAATTATATTTTATTTATTTTATTTATTTATTTTATTTATTTTATTTATTCGGAAAACAAACAGTACAAAGTTTCTTATAAAATTACAATATATAAGACTATTGACCAATAACATGTTTTCACATATAAAAAACTAGAAATAGCTTGCTAATTATTCAAATACTTATTATGTAAGTAAAGACAATGTTAAACAATTTATAAAATTTGAAAAAACAAAAACCAACAACATAGTTAGTGAACCATATGAAACCAATGGTTGCTAAGAACGCGTTTGAAAGCAGAGGGCTTTAAAGTGAAGAGATCCAGCTCGGGAAAGTCAACCAGTTTATTATAAAACTTCGCTGATCTTATAAAGAATGAATTTTGCCTATAATTTGTAGCACAGTGCGGTACGTAGAGAGAAAGAAAGGGCACTCTGGGAGCTCTGATTGGTACGCGAATTTGCATTGTGGAGAGTAGTTGCGGTGAATCTATTAGTGATTGTAATATCTTTACGACGAATGAGATGTCAGCAATGTTCCTCCTTTCTGAAAGTGGCAGTATATGGTGCCTTCTGCACCTTGCTTCATAACTGGGGTCAGAATTATTGCACTTGAATTGCAGGAATCTCATAAATCTATGCTGTACAGATTCAAGTCTATTTATATAAATATTATATTGGGGGTTCCATACTTGCGAACAGTATTCTAAGATGCTACGGACATAGGAGCAGTAAAGTATTTTAACACATTTAATTTTAGAGAATTGAGAACATGATCTTATGATGAACCCCATGGCTTTGATAGCTTTTTTGGTAATATAATCTACATGTTTTTCGTAGGAGAGCTTCGAATCATGAATGATACCGAGGTCTCGAACTTCGTCTAAGTTTTGAAGATTTGAGCCTTTGAGAGAATAATCATATTTCAAAAAATTAATTTTCCGTGTGAACGTGATTGAATGGCATTTAGCGACATTGAGATCGAGGTTATTTAGTTTACAGTAGGTTTCGAGTCTCTCCAGATCTTGCTGTAGCAATGCACAGTCTTCGATTGAATTGATTTGTTTAAAGATTTTCATATCGTCTGCATATAAAAGAAATTGAGAATATTGGAAGCAAGTGTAAATATCATTGACAAAAATATTAAATAGCAGAGGGCCAAGCAATGATCCTTGGGGAACACCCGAGGATACAGTACACCACATAGACTTGTAGCCGTTCAATGCGACAGCTTGAGATCTATTTTCTATGTAAGAGGTAAACCACCGAAATAGATTACCATGAATTCCTGCATTCAAAAGCTTTTGCAGTAATATTTTGTGATCAATACGATCGAATGCCTTGCTATAATCAGTAAAAATAGCATCTACTTGTTTGCCAGCATCCATGTTTAATGTAGTAAAATCGATAAATGTTAGTAAGTTTGAGGTAGTAGATCTACCTTTAAGAAAACCATGTTGCTCAGGGATAAATGTGCGTGATAAAGTGCTGTAAAGTTGATTATATACTATTCGTTCAAAAATTTTGGCAAATATACATAGCTTTGATATAGGTCGATAGTTCCTTACATCACTTTTGTCCCCACTTTTATAAATAGGGGTGACAAATGCAGTCTTCCATAGGTTAGGTACCGTACCTTCATTTATGGAACGCTGATACAATATTGTAAGTGGCTCAGTCAAGCATTCGGCGCAATTCACAATAAACAAAGGTGGGATTTGATCTGGACCAGCGCCTTTGGATAGGTCCAAATTTTTTAATAACTTGAGTAATTCAACTGGATTTATATTAATCTGATTGATAGTTGTTGTATAAGTTGTATTGCTAGGTTCGGTACCACTAGGATCGGCGCTACTGTGACGAGTGAATGATGATGATGATGATAATGATGATGATGGAGATAAGAAAGTAGATTGAAAGTACGTGGCAAACAGATTACATATTCCTAAACCAGTATCGGATGAGCGTCCCTCATATGTGAGAGTGGATGGAAGTGCGTTTGAACCTTTTTTATTAGATTTAATAAATGTCCAAAATAAATTGGGAGTTTTGGTTATCAAGTCTTGTGTCTTGTTGATATAAGCACGATAACATTCTCCCTCAATCCGCTTAGCCCTTTTACGAAGTAGGCTAAAGGTTTCATAGTCCGCGGTGTTTTTATATGTACGATATTTAAGTTGATATTTATGCTTTTCTTTGAGAATATTCTTGAGGCTTGAATTGTACCATGGAGGAGATGATGATGGATAGATAAACTTATGCGGTATGTATTCGTCAATGAGATCATTTAGACAATTATAAAAGTAATCTATTGCAGCCTCAATCGAGGAGTTGTTTAAGCGATCATTCCACAAAATTTCTACCAAAGAAGACCTGATTTTATCATAATCACCCGACTCAAAATAAAATTTCTTACGAGGGTTTGATTTTAGGTATGTAACACTAGTTAGTTGTAGGGAAACATTTAAAGATTTGTGGTGGGGGTCTTCTTTCACCAGAGGGTCTTCACACACATTCACTGCTAGGGCAGTATTACTAAGCACCAGGTCCAAAACACGGCCTTTAGAATCATTACGACATAAACTAAATTGGTTGAGGTCACATTCAGAGAGTGTATCGAAAAAATAAATCTGTGCTTCACCTGAGATACCGGAGGGCTGTAGGTAAATCCCGTCTGATAACCACACAATTTCAGGCATATTAAAATCACCCAAAATTACAAAAATATCGTTAGAATTCAAGTTAATTATTTGAGATAGATTTTCTGAAAAATTACGTAACTGTGTATTATATGAGTTACCTAAATTCTCGTCACAGAGATAAATGGTACAAAAATGAATATTTTTTAAGATCTTGTTATGTTTATGAATTACCGTGACTCAGAGGTCTTCCGCGGAAGAGCTCCATTCAGAGCGGACTACAGCAGACAATTCACGGCGCACCGCCAGCAATACCCCACCTCCCATAGATTGATGAGTTTTAGTATAATCCCTATCCCGACGCCATACCATGTATCTATCATCAAAAAGTTCACTGTTACTAATACCATCCAATAGCCAGGTTTCTGTTATTGAAATAATATCGTAAGAGTTCATAAGAAGATTACGTTTAAAAGTATGTGTTTTAGATCTCAATCCCCTTGTATTTTGGTAATATATGTTAATTGTAGCCATTTTTAAAGATACAGCAATAGCTAGTGCGCAGCAAAATGCTAATTAAAATTGTTTGATATGCAAAAATGACCCAAACAATGCAAGTACAGACTCTCAGTACAAGTACATTCATATTGTAATAACAGAAAACAAGTAGATACGTAAAAAGATAGTACCTACATTCCAAAATAGTGGGCAAAAAAATAATAATAGCAAATGAATCATTCAAAACATAATACGAGGTTTTACTATCGTCCATTCGTACGTACATATCGTTCTTGTTCTCGATAGCGAGTTGAAACAAAATTATTACTACGCGTACTACCGTCCACAAAAATAACAAGTTAGGGCAATCCCTGCAAGCAAAAATAATCTTTATGTCCTGTGCATACAAGCAAACAGTTTGCAATAGTGAGAGTGTAGGGTACATTCTCAAACTTACTTGTCTAGCGAGTAACTGGTTGACATAGCCGAACTGGAGCGAAATTACACGAAGCGGTAAACAAAAGACTACGCAAGTGGCTCTCAAACTGAGCACAAAAGTTACCATTACGATTACACATTTGTTTAATAGGTGAAATAAATAAACTAATCCGTAATTTTCAACAAATCGTTCTCGCTCCGGATAAAAAATATTGGCGCCGAGTCTGATTTCCTGGCCCAGATCTTGCAATGCTTCACCCATACAAACTGGAAGTTTTTCTCTTTAGCAAGGTTTCTTGCCTTGGCTAGAAGGTTCTTATTTTCTTGCGTTAGATGATCGTTGATGAAGAACTTAGCCGCAGTAGGAAAGCCCAGGCTTGTCAGGTTGAGGTTCTTGCTTTTGCGGGACGACGCAACAAATTCTTCCTTAATGTAGCGGCAGTTGAAGGCTATTATAATCGACTTCTCGGCGTTGGGAACGCGTGTAGGTATACGCGCAATATAGTTGATTTCCTCCTTCTTGATTGTAATGTCACATAGGTTGCCGATCCTTTGCGCAATGTCATAGAGGTTCTCGTTTTTTTTCTGTGGAATACCCCGAATCTCAACATTATTGGTTTGTCTTTCTTGTTCAGTCTTTCCACTTCTTGTTGAAGGAAAGGCACCGGATGAACAGCCTTCTCCACCTTGACAACCCTTGATTCGAGGTTGGTTAACTTGGTTCCAAAGTTATTGATGAGATCGTGTGCCATATCAACGGAGTCCTTAAGGCCACTTAGCTCAGACTTGATCGACTTCATATCAGCCACTAACATCGCCAAAGGTGCTAAATCGAATTGTATCTTGTTAAGCTGTTCTTGAATCTTGTCTAATCTATCCGGCTGAGGGGATACAGCGGTTGACGACGAGGAGGATGACTTGCATTTGATGCAGCGCCAGTTGTTTTTCCTGTCCCCGAGCTTACGGTATCCAGCTTCGGTTACACCAGAACACTGGTAGTCATAATGAAGTTTGCAAACACTGCATACTGGTCCGTCAATATGTTCGGATTCGCAACTTGCGCAAGTGAACATCGCGAAAAAGTGAGCAACACTGTATTTTTATTTTAAACGAACAAGCGTGTGCTTTCGAATGGGGCTGAGCGCCGACTAATAATGGCTAATTATAATGAACCACAAAAAGCTTCACTTTTTGTGGTTCATCGATTCATCGAAGTATGTTGTGTAATGTCATTGTAAAAACCCCATAAACTTACAAAGTCAACCAAACAAATACAAATTTGGTGTTTGATCAGAACCTCTGGCTCTGATACCGGTGGGCGACCCGCTAGACCACAGAGGCAAATATATAGTTATGGTAATCTATAGTAAATCAATATTGTTTATTTCTTATTCACAACAGTATTTCACCATTGCTATTAAATTACACTAGAATTAAATTAATTACCTACCAAATAACGTGGGAGTATCAATTGGTAACATTAACACATTTGATTATGGTATTATAGAAATACGCCTCTTCGCTTTACGCCTACATAACAACGAACATCATGTTTACCACAAT
Organism: Venusia cambrica; assembly: GCA_951394065.1. Lineage (NCBI taxonomy): Eukaryota > Metazoa > Arthropoda > Insecta > Lepidoptera > Geometridae > Venusia > Venusia cambrica. The sequence goes on along the minus strand of OX596040.1, from coordinate 15,602,132 downwards.
TTTCATGATAAATAAATTGTATTACTCCATCCTTAAAATTAAATGCGTATCGAAAACTGGTTGATATATAGACTGATTTGGACTATACACTTCAATCTCACTCAACATCTCACTCTTCACACTCAAAAATCAATCTGTATTACTGATGTGTTAAGCCCTAATGTCTTCAAGAAGTAACTATTGAAAATTTGATTTGATTTGATTGAGCGAGAATCATTGTAGACCTCATTCTTTCCTGTGCAAATTATGAGGTCAAATAGCTGACACATTCTAAATGAAAATGAGTTCTTTAAAGAAAATTATTCAGAACCGAAACTAGAAACATGAAAATAAATATATGGATCATATATTATTAAAGTTGGTGCCGACTTGTTATGGACAACAACAAAATGCAAAATAGACACTTTAGGTGCTTTTTGGTATTCTAGTGGCCATTCTGCGATGATAAAATTGTCATAGTTAGCGATTGGTTTGGTAGAATCGGGGCGCAGAATCGTTGTCTTAAGTTGATGTTATTTTCATTTCACTGCCTTCCCAAATAAGTATATTAATCGGTTCCAATATTTTTAAATACTTATCATTAGGTACTTTTTTAGGGATAAATTATTCATTTTGATTTAGGTACTCAATTAAATAAAAAAATAATCATGCGAATCGGACCATACTTTGCTGATTGATCTTCATCGGACTTTCACAAAATTAAAATACCAATTTTTTACTTCCTCTATCCTCGTCGTACCGTATGCACCATTGAATTGCACCGAAAAAAAAAAGAAATCGGCTGAAAAAATGGAATTCGCAGAAAAATAGGTAGACATATATAGAAAAAAATTATCCGACCTCCCAAGAACTGAAAAAAAAAATTACCCACTACGTGCAGCTATTTTACCATCTCATGTGCAGACTTCGTAGTCGGCTTATTTTTTTTTACTCAAATAAAAAAAATCTTGAAACAGATCTTGAAAAGTTCTCAAACAGTTATATATCTTATATAAGTTTTTATTTCATCATATATCATTTACCAAAACCTAACGTGATAGTCGGCTTTAGAATCGACCGCTCCAAATTACCCCACGGATGTCGTCAAAGGATCCAGAAGAAGCTTGTTTCTCAGTATACTAACACCTTTTCAGCGATCACCAATCTGCTTGCCAAGCGTGTTGGTTATTGGATTTTCATTTTCAGATTTTGTAAGAGGCCCTGTTCAACAGTGAAAGGCTATCGAGGCTGGTTCAGAGTTTCTGAACGTGGTTTCAAAGCACAGGTCGTCGGTATATGATACAGTCTTTTTGTTTGCCTGTCGAGCGACAAGCTAGACAAATGGACTAGCTTGGTTTGTTTTGAATTTGCGGAACGGTTATGTTATACTTTTGGTAGCCAAGTGTGGTGAATACTGCAATACTGCAATTAGTGAATTAGTGATTATATCGACGATAAGAACGTGTGGCCCGATGTTGCTATACCAGTTGACAGCAAAATGGTGATTTCTCAATATTAACAAATTGCCCATTAGGTAGATAGGTAATAACAAATGTTTTAAGATTAAGTATTTAGGTTTTTGTTGTATCTACTTAGAATATAATTACAAATTGTGTATCTAAATGTTGAATGGATCATCAAAAAAATTTACCGGCCCGAGGTTCTTGCCTTTCTCCTTGTGTGCTGGTCGCGATTCCGAACAGGCGGTAAATTTGACGTTTCAAAATGATCCTAAAAAATCTTAATGAATAAAGAAATTTTGACTTTGACTTTGACTTTTGTATGAAGTTTGCTCGGAGTAAAACATACTAAGTCATTTGTACACAGGGAACGTTATATGACAACCCAAGTAATCAAACTAAAGGTGGGTGGGATCTACCTCTATCTTTCTACCCCGGGCAATAGAATCGTTGACCTGTAGTCAATGGTTACAGCTGGAAAGATCTTATCGCTGGTGGTAGGACGTAAATTCTGACACAAGTTTTTCGGAATTGTAACGAAAACGTAGTAGTCAGTCATTTTTGCATTTTTCTTTGCATACACATTTATAAATTTTGAGAATAGTGATTATGATACTATATAGAACTTGACAATGACACAAACACAATGTCTCTACAAAAGTTCAAGAAACATCGCCTAAACCGAAGCATTTTTCTCATTTTCGTACTGAGCACATAAAAAATTGCCACAGTAGAATGGCTCTTACTAAACGTTTCTGCAAATTGTGGAAAGTGTAATGAGGATGGCAACACTTGAGAAACGAGGTATTCAAATGTCAGTGTCGGTGATGTATCTCTAAAATATATTGCTTTACTTTTTGCAAAACTTTGTACTCTCCGTTGAGTAACAATTGCATACCTGACGACTGATATTAAAAATTACCTGGACAATTTATCGTGATTAAAATATACCGAGAGTAAGTATTGCACTGCGGTTCATAGGCCTCTCCTTGATGATTTCACAAGGAGCGATCTTAAACTGCCGCAATCCACTTTCAAATGGAATGGAATAGAGTCGCTGCAACGCCATTGGTCCAACGAGACAGGAGTATATCTATATATCCTCGAGAGCCCCATAATCTCCCCATTTTTAAAAGCACCTAAATTAGAAAATTTTTCAATAATCACCACACTTGGCGTTCATGATTATCGGTAAAATAATAGATGACCTCAAATCATCAAATCTCCAACATCTCCCTATCTGATATCCCACACTTAGTATAGTTCGGACAATAAAATATCCACACGTCTCTATGGTGTTTTTTGCCTCCGCTTTATACATTCACGCGTGAAAATTTACGGGAAAGTGCACTTACAAATTAGCTGGCGGCTCTAGTTCATGCCTGGCTGGGCCTTTAGAATTTGTTGGGAATATTAAAATCGATATACCCCCAAGGATTTGCTCCCCCACTGTTACAATATTTCGTAGAATCATTGAATTTTCAGTTATTATTACGTGTTTCACTTGTACAAGCATACGACGAATCTAGGCTATAGATTTAAGAAGAAGAGGGATAATGAAATACATGAAAAACTACTTGTACAGTAATATTTGTTGATGTGCTAATTAATTTAAACTTCAACCTGCTAATTCTATGCTAATCATATATTTTATTTCAGGCCAAAATAGAAAAGTAACAGATTTTATTTAACTATTCTACGGCCTATAGCAATATACTTATGTCCTACCAATAACGTCCACGTTTCCTCCGTATGTAAGGAACCGGTTGAAGACTAGAAATGTATTTTACCGTTTTATATTATAATTCAATAACCACTGTCATAAAATCACTGTGTTTTCAACGAAAATATCCACAAAAGTTGAGTAACCACTGTCATAAAATCACTGTGTTTTCAACGAAAATATCCACAAAAGTTGAGTACATTTTCGTTCAAAATGTTGTTAAAACATTTTACTATGACACCTTTTATATAGGAACCATCAATATCTATCTAAGTTACAGGCTATTTTCCAAACTGTTATAAATGGCCATCACGGGTAGATCCACCTTTAAAGCATCATCCATATAAAACAGAAAATAGACAAAACATGTTCGTAAAATTTTCAACTTCGTCACCGATCAACCAAAGAAAAATCCATAGTAAAGAAATCTTGACAAATGAATAATTTTAAAATAAACTGGATAGCTATGTCGGACTGAGAGTCTGACTTGTTCAAAGCCCATTTAAAAAGTAAATGCTAAAGTTTGAAATTGTGTCGGAATTTAAAAAAAGAAAAGTCCGTGTTGTAATAAAATCCTTTCTAAGCTTAAGGTAAAGGTGTAGCGAGCTCATACCTATCAGGCTGTACAGAGGCTGGGGAGAGTTTAAACAAGTTAAACAAAGATTAAACTTGTGAAGTAATTCTTTATAACTCATCTGAACATTTCCTTTTGCTCAACAAAAGTTTGAAAAATATTTTGTAAGAAGAATTTCCATCAATTAGGAATTTTAACGTGAGTATAAGTAGATGTGAACAAGCAAGCTTATCTTTAAGCTTTATTTTCTCATATTATGTATGTAGTTGCGTGACAAATTTACACTTTTTTTTTTTATTCGTGAAACATACAGATACAATATAAAAAAGGTAATACATTAAAATAATTCCTTATCCAACAAAGTTTCCACTTTAAAGTTTTGTACCCTAAAAAGTATTTAGGTGTTATTAGGATTACTAAGCCTCCGTCCGTCCGTATGTCTATCAACTTGATAATATTGTGAATTTATAAATATTACCAAAATAATACAATTATTTACTTTTGGATGAATCTTTGCATAATTATTACTGAAAATGGATGGATTTCTTACTAAAATTATTGGCTAGGTTCATTTAAACTTTTTATCTAATCTCCAACAACTCCAACAAAATCAACCTAATATTTATGTCCTCTCCGTACAAAGAGTTTTCTACGCGCGAGGGGTCTTAGCTTGATGTTCGTTCCATACATTAAATTCAATTCAAATACAGTAATTTAATTCAAATAAGTACTATAGAGTTGACTTGAAACATGATAATAAGAATTTGGAACCACCCCCTTCATCAAAATGTTTGCAGCGATTAGCTAATCTAAGATTCTGTGATGAGATTAATCAATTTTCTACGTGAAATGGGTGATATCTTGAACTAGGGTTTTTTTATTGTTCGACGGGGAAGCGCTTGGCCTTCATCTCACCTGGTAACAAGTTAAGATAAGGCCGAAGGTGAAAGCTCACTTCACCCGGAATCCTCAAGCAACTAAGGAACTGGCTATCTTAGCTCTAAATGCCGCAACACAACAATTTTTAAGAATTGTTGTTATGGCGACAGACTTAAGTAAGGTGGTGGAGGCGGACTTAAACAAAGTCCTACCACCAACCAAACTAAGCACAATATTTTACTCCCCATGGGGATCGAACCCGGGACCTCTGGATCTGACACAGGTGGTCGTACCACTAGACCACAGAGGTGGTTAAAGCACCTGTTCATAATCACGACCAGCAAACAAGAACAAAGTCAAGAACCTCAGACTAGTATTTTTTTGTGAACTATCCAATATAACTTAATTAGGAACAGAATATCAAATAACTGAAATTCAAATTCACAAGTATCTACATCATGAACCTAAACACCTAATACTATCTTAAAACATTTATTACCACTAACTACCAAATGGACAGTTTGTTAGAAAGAAAGAAAGAAAATAGATTTATTACCCATCAAAAATAATAAAACTAAATTTAGCTTAAACTAACTTATTCTAAGCTACACTATGACGAGCACAAGTAAATTTTGGTAAAAAGGTACCTACTCTGACTCAGCTTTATTGCAGCATCGAGCATATTGCAACAATGATGCGCTGGTTCTCAGCCAGGTTCACATTAGCAAGTGGCGTCACGACGACGACACGACAAACAGATTATAGATCAAGTAGATATACATATGGGAATACAATATTTAGGTACCTACCTATATTATAGAATATATATATTTATGGGTATAATAAACATATATACTAAATGGGTAAATAAAAAACGTTCAAAAACGCATTCCAACGCACGTAGCACATAGAAGACGTCAAATCTGTCAAAGTCAATAAAATCACACTGGCGGTGGCGCTAAAATATAAAAAGAAAGTAACTCTGTCTATTTGTTATTTACTGGCGTGAGTTAGTGCGGGATATGTTAAGCAAACTCTACCTCCTGCAATGGAATCAACCTTCAGTCCATGGGTATGGCTGAATGTTTCTTTCGCTGGTGGACTGGAGAGCTATAAATAGCCGTCTGACTTGCAAACCAAAGTTGCCAAGTCGTTTGCTGTGTTTCGTCGGTGGGAGCTTCTGGACTTCTGTGATAGGTCGCTCCGCTCCATCATGGACCTCATCCTCGCTTGGGTAATGCCCACGTGAGCCTCAAAGTCAAGAGTTTATCCATTTAAATATTTATTTTACACAGTAACAGATTTTATAATGAACGATCGATATTTAGGAATTATAAAAATATACTTGAATATACTTATTTAGAGGTATGATAGCCAGTTCCTCAGTTTGTTGAGGATTCCAGGTGAATTGCGCTACCACCTTTGGCCTTATCATAATTTGAAAATCAGGTGAGAAAATTGTATACTAAAACAAAAATACATTTAAATATCATATTATACACGTGGTTCAAAGTTCTTATTAAAACGGGTTTCCCATCGACTGTTTACCTAGCTTTTGCTAATTACAGAACGTTCAATAGAAATACTGAGCTCATTGTTCTTTTTAAATTAAAGTGAAAGAAAGTGGAAAGTTTTTCAGCTTTTTAAACAAATAACCTTTCAAAGGAAAATCACCTGAAAATGGTAAATTATAACTGATACAGGCAAGGTTGTTTTTTGTTATTTTAGGATAAAAGCAATATTATTTTTTAAACTAGCATGGTACACTTCAAAATATATCAACGAGATATTAACCATCGTGACCGAGTTTGAATCGTAGTAAGGTTTGGGTTAAAAATAAATTACTTATTCACATATTTTTCTCCTACGAGGATTCACCTCAAATTACTACTCAGAGCAATATGAGGAGAGAGAGGGTAGTCAGAGCTTACGTTTGGCAAATGCCCACGGTTTACAAGTATTCAATACGTTACAAGTTGCCGTTTAGCGGAATACTAGCCAGTGACACACCATTTGAAATTTTAGTCTTAGTGGCATGTTGTTTTCTCATGTGATTACCTGCATCGACAGAGCATGTGCATTATTTCCGTCAATATCATCCGCAAAAGAACATCGTCCATGATGCACCGGGTGCGGGGCAGCGCCGGGTGCGGGGCAGCGCCAACAGCTACCTGAAGCTTATAGCGGAGAGGATGAGGATGGACGGGGACGGTGCCATCAGGAGGCACTGGACGAAGGTGCACACTGTACACCTCAATCCAGTGCTTTATTGAGGCATGCACTACATGCTAAAATTTGTTGCTTTTGTACTTTTTTATAGATATGGCTGTAATTTGTGATATTCGTGTTAATCTTAATTATTAAGCTGAAATAAAATTATTGAATTATTGAATTATTTAATGGTATTATTTAATGTAAGGCCGTAGCCCCACTAGGCGAACTCAGTTGGAGCAGCTGACTGTTCGCTCCAACTGAATGAACGCGTAACGCTGCGCGGCGCGGGTGTGTGAGCGAACTGAGACGCCGACTCAGCCGCTGACTGAGTAAGTCGGCAAGTTTAACCGCCTCTGTGGTCTAGTGGTTCAACCCACCGATTTCAGATCCAGAGGTCCCGGGTTTGATCCCCAGAGGGAGCAATATTGTACTTGCTTTGGTTGTTGGTAGGATTTTGTTTAAGTCCGCCTGGCTAGCTACCACCATCTCACCTAATTCTGTCCCCATAACAAATTCTAAAATTGTTATGTTCCGGCATTTAAAGGTAAGATAGCCAGTTCCTCAGTTAGTTGAGGATTCCGGGTGAAGTGCACCTCCACCTTCGGTGTTATCTCTACTTGCTACCAGGTAAGATGAAGGTCAAAGGCTTTCCCGTCGTACAATAAGAAAAAAGAAGCGAAACGTCACAAACTGCGTTAAGTACGCGCTGTATGGACCATTTAAAATATATAGGGAGACGAACTAGAGGCAAACAGTTAGCCACTCACAGTTAGCCTAATGGGGCCGCGGCCTTAAGTTCGTGGATAACCGGGCGCTAACAGCTGATTGATCGATTTACAGAGCAAAATTTTAAATATATTTGTTAGCGTTTCAGCATCAAAAATGTAATATAAACCAGCGGATGCGTATGATAATTATAATGTTTTTTTTTGCTTTATTACTTTTCTATCAATAAATGGGCGTATTCCAACTTCACTTACCATGATAGTAAGCAAAAAGCTTCCACTTTCTGCCAAGCTTTGAACAGAGGGTAATAGTGAGCGAGTCAGTCGCTAACTCGCCGTGAAATATGAGGGACGTGCAAGATTATGATAAGACTTCAGCTCGGTAAATCACCGGATTTTCCGCTCGAGGACTGGGGCAAATTTAAGGATATAATGGTACCTGCCTAAAATGGCACCTACGACTAAGTAGCCGCTGGAAAGTGCCGTTTGTGGAAATGCCTGGTATTTACCGAATTATATTGATACCTGTCTGAAGTAAATGCAAAATTAAATTTGAATTAAATGCCTCGTGTTACCGCACAAGTCTTGAACGGAAATTTATTATATTTTACGTATAATTATGTGATTTCAAACATCCATCTACCCTTAAATAGCTTGTTTTTTTTATAGAAATTAGTCATCTACTAACATTTTAAATGCGAAAGCTTTGTTCAGACTATTGAATACGTTCAAACATAATACTTACTTTTTACTTATTAAAATAAAACCTTGAACTTAAACTTAGATTATAAGTTGATACCATACCATGTAATTATATTTTAAACAAAACTATTGTAATCTAAATAAGAGTATTAATCATATAATATGTAATGTAACAACCTTAATTATAAAAATTAAACAAGCCAAGTCGAAAGGCAAAATAGTATGCCCCAAATAAATATGCAATGCTGCGTCAAATGTTCTAAAGTTCATAGCCGAACAAGCGACATGATGCTGCATCGGCTAGACACCGATAGCACACTTACAAATAATATATAGTATATAAGATGAATATTTTTGAAAATAACGGAACCAGCAGTATCTGATCCAGCCACCAGCTAGCGGACCCAGAACCCGCTGGCAGACCCTAAGCCAGCCAGCGGACCCTGAACCGGCCAACGGATCCTGGATCAGCATGCAGATCCTGATGAGCAGTAGCTCCAAACACCAGCTCAGCCACTAGCAACTCAAACTCTCTCCACCAGCCAAAAAGAGGCACTCCCCCCCTCTACCGAGAAGCAGCCACCGAGCCGACCCAAGGCTCCCACCACCTACCAGAGTGGACGCCGGACCAGAGGCTCCGCTCAGAGGCTCCGACCCATAAATGGACGCCACTCAACACCAGACTCTCATTCGCTGAGACCACCCTGAAGAAGAAGACCACCAGCAGTAGACCACCCGCTGGACGAGCTGCCCGGATCCTGAAGTTTCCAGCACCCGCTGGACGAGCTGCCTGTGTCCCAGAAGTTCCCAGCATCCGCTGGTCTTTCATGCATTTCAGCCTCCTCTCGCTGCGGCCAAGACATCCTTAGCCGTCACGCTGATCGGTCTTGTGAGTCTGCTTGACCGGCGCTGAGAAAATCATTCCTGTGTACATTGCACGCCGTACACAACCCTTACTTCCTACCACCCTTCCGCCTGTCATCTTAGGTCTCCTGGTGACAGACATCCCGACCTATTTATATATTTATCTAGTACACTTTATGATTAGGGCTAGGGCAATAGGATACAAGTACACATATCTAGCTAGGGCAACCAAACATATACACACACAACGGTTAGGTTACGTAGTCAAGGCTACGTAGAGGTAGGAGGTAGGTGTAGAGACGTATCGGTCCTTACGTACATCGACACACGTACGGTGACGTACGAAATACTGAGCGCCTGTACTATGGGTAGCTAGTTTACGTAAAGCGCCCACCAGAGACGTACTTAGGGTAAAGATATGCTATTTTCGGGCTATCACCATCATAGCCCGAAAAGTTTTATTAAAAAACATTAGCCCCGCTAATATTACTTAAGGGGGAGAATATATAACTAACATGCTATGCAGGTCGTGATCGCAAAAAAAAGTTGAGTTCCTACCTACTCAAGATAGATAGGCAATAGTTTACACCAGGCAATTTACATCGCCTTTGCCGCTTATTCGCTTTAGGACAGATTCGCTTTGTGACAGATTCGCTTTACGGCAGAATCGCTTTACGGCAGATTCGCTTTACGGCAGAAATTGTACAGTTAAGTACACTAAAATTGTGCCCAAGTAAAAAAAGGTACAGGTTCAAACATGAGAGGTATGGACGTTCTTTAAATCTATATTAAACGCAATTCATGGAAAGGTTTTAGCAGATTTGATCCTTGCATTTCTGTTGCCCTGGTACTTTCCTTTCAATTTATGTTATGTATAGTTGACCCGACTGGGAAACGAACCCGGGACCTCTGAATAGTTATTCTAGCAGCCACATGACCAAGAAGGTCGTTAATGGTATGTTTCAAAGAAGTTTCCGAGCATACAAAACTACTTCAGTTTATCTATCAAAAACTCCTTCAGATTATTTATCAATTAAGACCTCTTCAGTCTATTTGTGTTTCATGTAAATGGCCACATGTATTTATTAGATTAAATTTTTTGTTGTTATGTCACTATTGTCACATTTGTCAGCGATACTTCGATGATTTCTTTTTTGATAAAATTCTTGCAAAAAAGCGTAGTTGAATTACAATGGATTTGCCTACTCACAGCATCGGGATTAAATTTATATCTAGCCGAAAGGGTAAGCCTGTCTTACTAAGTGATGGTTTTCGCTATAATTTCGTTAAAAAAAATAAAAATGGTCATAACAATTGGAGATGCTTTAATAAAATGGACTGTAACACTTCTGTAACTTTAGATAATGAAAATAAAATAGTAAAAGAGGCTGTGCATTCATGTATCCCTGATGTAGTTAAAAACGAAATAGACTGCTTAATGGACGAGTGTAAGAAAAATGTATGTACCAACCTTAAACCCATCCCAAAGTTATTCGAAGATTTTATAGAAAGTGCCAAATGTGATCTGCCGGAAGACGATATACCTACATTTACAGAAAAAAAAGACTCATTGTACAGAGCTAGAAAGGCTTTCTTGAATTTGGATAGAACTACTTGTAAAAATCTAAAAGACCTCAAGTTGCCTGATCATCTAGTTGAAAATTTTTTCTTGTTTGATTTTTCTTGATTTTTTGTACACCATTAGCTAAAAGCAAATTTAAAGTATATAAGTGCTATTACGGCGACGGCACCTTCAAAGTTGCTCCTAGGCTCTTCTATCAATTATATACTTTACACATTAATGCTTCACAAAACGATGATACCGTTAATTTTGTTCCCTTGATTTATATACTCCTGCCGAACAAAACGCAAGCTACTTATGAAAGACTTTTTACTATATTACGCGATATTTTTTTACTAAATATAGAACAATACAAATGCGATTACGAGATAGCAGTAATTCAAGCAGTTAATGTCGTTTATCCTAATGCCAAAGTAACTGGTTGTTACTTCCACTATTGGAAAGCGCTTTCGAAAAAAAGCAAAAATGTGGGTCTCAAGGATATTGATGGTGGAGACCGTATTACGCGGATGTATATGCAACTGGCATTGTTACCACCAATTATGATTCCCGAAGGCATCTTAACCATTCATGAATTGAATAGCGATTCTGAGGAATGTATTGCGTTCAGAGACTATTTCTCAAAACAATGGATTGGATTAATTACTACTGATAAATTCAGTTGCTACAAAGAAATATTCCGAACGAATAACCCAGTTGAAGGGTGGCATGGCCGCCTTAAAAACAGAATTCCTGTAAAGCCGCCGTTGTATCGATTCATACAGTTACTCAAAAAGGAAGCTCAGTATCAAGACATAAATTTAAGAAGAATAGAAACCTTTTGTAAAGGAAAACGGCGTAGTTTAAAGTTGAAGGAGAAAGATATTAAAATTGATCTTATTATTACTAGTGCACTGAAAAACGAAATTACCGTATCGGAATGTTTAGAACGCTTGTGCAGGGTGAACTTAATACGTTGACTTGAACGTGCCAAGAAGCCTTTATTTAAAAAAAATATTAATAAATGGTTTAGTTAATTATTGTGGAGTTGTCTGTACTTTTGCCTTAAAGCGAATCTGTCATAAAGCGATTCTGCCGTAATGAGAATCTGTCATAAAGCGAATCTGTCCTAAAGCGAATAACTGGCCTTTGCCATGTATTTTAATTTTTAAGTTTTTCTTTGTTATTATGTTTATGTGTGCAATAAAGTATAAATGAGGCAATGGGTAGCTTTGCCTAGTGTAAACTATTAGTTACCTTTTATGACATTCACTGACAGATATTTGTTTATAGTTGACTTGTGGAATGCGGAAGACTTCGTTCCTGTCATCCCGTAGCAATCGCAGTACCACTGCCGGGGCTAATTGTGAAGATCAATGAAAAACTCACAAAAATCATACAAACAAAACTTCAGAAGAAACATAAACAAACATCAAAATCATCAAAATTGGTCCAGTCGTTCAGGAATTCAGTGGCAAGCACACGTACAGATCGACATAAGTGGGATTGGGCAGGCCATATCAGTCGCATGCATCCGGAAAAGTGGGCAAACACCATCACTCCATGGCTGCCTGAAGATGGGAGGCGATTTCGGGGTCGGGCGAGGATTTTTTTTTTATTGTACGACGGGTAAGCACTTGGCCTACATCTCACCTGGTTACAAGTTGAGATAAGACCGAAGGTCTTCGCACTTCACCCGGAATCCTCAACAAACTGAGGAACTGGCAATCTTACCTCTAAATTCCGGAACGCAACATATTTAAGAATTGTTATTACGGCGATAGAATTAAGTAATATGGTGGTGGATAGCCAGGTGAACTCAAATAAAATCCTACCACCAAAAAACCAAGTACAGTATATTGTACTCTATGGGGATCGAATCCGGGACCTCTGGCCAATCTGAAATCGGTGGGTTGAACCATTAGACCACAGAGGCGGTCAGAGGGAGGGATGATCTCGATTCCTTTGGCAGAGCGTGGTAGGATATTGCGAAGGATCGAGATGGTTGGAAGGGATTTGGGGGAGGTCGTTGCCCCACAGTAGAAAAGTTAGCAGTCAAAGTAGGCTGATTAAAAAAAATCATGTAATACTTTACCACTTTAAAAAATAATTTAGCCCAGCTTTCATTGTAAATAACCCAGCCCTATCCGCCTTTCTATACCTGACAGTGTCCAGACAGTTCTACGAATGTAAAAAGCCTGACATTGTGAGGTTGGCTTATCGTAACAGCAATCTATTGCTTGCAGTATCGTATATTACACCGTTTAAAACGTTTATGGACTAAATAATTATATGGTCTTCGAAAGCACTAGTTTCAAGTTTCGTTCACGCGCTCTATTGGATAATACCTAATTATGGATTTATTGGACACTGGTAGAGTAATTTAATTAAATGATTGAGTTGTTGCAGAAAAACCAGTATCATCAAAAACAAAGTTTGAAAAACTACTTGATTTCACGTCGTTACATAAAAGAAACAGTATTCATAAAAATATATAGCCGCGTCAATGGAGTAAAGATTCTTTTATAAAAATGTCGCAGCAAGACATTATATGACCAAAGTCCTGGACAATAAAGCAAAGGCTTAATAGGAGCTTACTGCTGAAAGAAGCTTTAGGATATGAAGAAAACTCCATCATTCTTGTAATATACTTTTCTCATAAGATTCCAAGAAAGCGTTTTCATTCGTCCAATCTCTATTCATTAAATTTTCATAGAGATATTTTGAGGATTATTAACTAATTTAATATCACAACATATTTTAATGTCTCCTCCAAAATATCCTGTAACGCTATTTATTTTCAGAAATCACCACGTTTTGGTGGCATGGTTGGCGGCTTAAAATAGACGCAGTCAAAAGATTGCCGCGCTGTAACATATTGTTACTTTTTTTCCCTCTGATATCAGAACTTTAGGGATTTATGGATCCTAAGATCACATGGTGATCTTAGGATCCATCTTACTTAGGTCTGTTAACAACGGTTGTTGTGCGATAACAACAATTCTTAAGTCTAGAAGTTATTAGTAAAAAATAAATATTACCTACGTCCTGTAATATCAATTCCTGTATTCCGGCATTTGGAAGTAAGATAGACAGTTCCTCAGACTGTTGAGGATTCCGGGTGATGTGCACCTTTGGCCTTATCATACTTGAAACCATATAAGATGAATGGCAAGCACTTCATCATGGTAAAAAAAAAAGATCTTCCATATTTGCTTTTTACATTACCTACTTTTTTGCTTCTACACATTTGCAATTAATGATATCTTTGCTGATAGGAAGTGGCGCCAGGTTCGAGTTTGATTTATGTTATTGTTTATTGGTATTTACCAACCTACGCTTTATCTACTGTGGATACCAATACCAACTCAGTGGTCTGACTACTGGCAACTGCATTATTGATATTATTACTAGAGTGGACAGGAAGATGATGATGATAAGGACTTGTATTTATAAATTATACTAGAAGTATTTAATATGTAATCTATTTCTTTATTACAAGCTTTGCTTAGCTGTGGCTGGACGGCGCTGTGTGAAATGAATATCCTTTAAAAGCAATACAAATCACATATATTTAATACATATCACTTGGCAGTTATATCTGGGTTCAAACACACAAGGAGCATTCTTATTTATGTCTTTTAAAATAATCGCATTGTGCGTTCGGACTTTATTAATCTTTAATGCTTGTTTATCTATATTATGTACTACAACATAGGTAGGGTAGATGTAAGAGGTGAGGGTGTTAATGCAAATAACCGCCTTGTACTAAGTGAGTTTATTAATGAAAATATTCCTTATTACTATACGAAAACTACAAAACGCATCGATTGCGCGATCTAGGATCGGTCTACTTTCAGTCGCGACACCTAGTTCGGAACTGCGTCAACTTTTGAACATTACCTTATACCTTTAAACATATCGCCCGCCAAGGACCTAGTAGAGGGTCCTTAACCGTTGAGATTACAATATTGAACTTAAACGCTACCTAAACTTAATTCTCTCAACACTTCAAACTAGCCTTTAAACAATTTTTAACCTTAATCTTTAACAAACTTAATTTTAACAAAACATTTACTTCAATTTAATCTATGGGCACTACGCAAAGCTTGGATGTTGGTCATTTTATTACATTTTTGACGGTTTTTAATGTGACCACGTGGGTTAAACTATCCTGACCCTGGTGTTTTTGCATTTCTCGACCGAGCAACCAGTTTCCTGGTGGCTAATCATCTTCTTTAATGAGGACTACGTCACCTACACTTGGTTCTGGAACCTGATCTGTCCACTTATACGTATAGATCGTACGTATCGCACGTATAGATCGTATGAACAAGGCTTGTGAGATAGTCCTGGGACCAACGACGCCAAAACCTTGAAACATTTTGTGAACTAGTTGTCACCTTGTCAACGAACGTCCTTGTCACGCCTTGATCTCTTCGTTGGGGGACGTGGAAGTCAGGGTACTTCTCACGCCTTGATCTCTCTTTCTGGGGGCACGCCGCTGCACTTTGAAACTTACTGCACTGCACTTTGAAACTCACTGCATTGCACTGTATTCCTTGCACTGCACTGCACTGCACTGCAATCCACGAGAAACACGGGGGTATAGTTTCACCACACCGTAACTTATCCGCTGCGTTCCACAGCGAGTACAAGAAATAGTGCTATTTAAATAGTGAATTTGGTAAGGAATCTGTTTTTCAGTAGTATGCTTAGCGCTTATTTCATGATCTCTGAACCTGACAGATATAAAATATACCCTTCTTTCTTTGTGACATGCAGGTAAACAGAAAAAGTATGAATTATAATTGTCAAGTAGCGGTACTCAGACATTGTCAAATAAGGTCTCCTATATATAAAAGTATCGAAATGTGAAGTTTTACTACAGAACCGCACATTATGTACTGTCCGGTAATTATAAAAAAAAAACCATGTGCATAATTTTCATAGGTCATCTCTTGAACTTTAGGGCACCAAAGATGAGGTTTACGGTGAGACGAGCTGTCACACAAGGCACTAAACCGTTTGGTGCTGGACTTTGGCAAGAGGGGGTGATTACTAGCCAAGTGAACCTTTACAGCTCCTACCACCGATGTTGTGATCACACAGCCGTTGCCCAGGGTAGCTCACTAGGAAACAGATCACGCCTTTCCCAATTGGTACCTGCTGGTACCTGCTGGGACACCTAATCTCACGGGTTGGTTAAGGTTATGGCAAGTAATCATAATTATCATGCTTCTAAAATTAAAACTGTTATGAGTTATCAGATATATTTCGAGTTAAATAATTAGTTCAGTAGCCGTAGGTGTCACAAATGCAGCTCCCATGACCTAGGCTAATGGCGCTGTGGGGGTTTCTACCGTCTACTACCACTAGCCTCTAATAGACGGCGTGCTCGAAAAAGTCGTGAGTCTAAACCGTTTTTTTGTATCCTGATAATTGACATTCTAAATTAGGAGAAACGACCAAGAAGTAACCTTTAAACATATTTATTGTTGAGTTGAGTTGGTGGAAATGTCCACATTTCCGTGCTATGATGATGTTATTCGACGAAATAGGATAAATGTGTGTTCAAAGTGGTGCAACCCACCGATTTCAGATCCAGTGGTCCCGGGTTCGATCCACAGGGGGAGCAATAATGTGCTTGGTTTGGTTGGTGGCAGTATTTTGTTTAAGTCCGCCTGGCTAGCTACCACCATCTTACCTAATTCTGCCGCCATAATAACAATTCTTAAAAAAAAGTTGTGTTTCGGCATTCAGAGTTAAGATAGCCAGTTCCTCAGTTTGTTGAGGATTCCGGGTGAATTGCGCTTCCACCTTCAGCTTTATTTGAACTTATTACCAGGTGAGATGAAGTATGATGAGACGTACAATAAAAAAGTATGAAAATATAATAAACAGATCTAGAACCAATCTCACAAAGCTGTGACAGCTTATCAGGTATTCAGCAGTATCTAGTAAAAGTACAAAAACATCCCGAAACCACGTTTTGAAGTGTCTTCAGAACATCTCAAAGAAAATCCAATTCTCTTGCCGTCAGTGCTTCTTATTTGTGGCTTGCGATTTTCAATGGGACGGTATTATTACGTACAATCTGGACTCTCGACTTTCAATGAACGAACTCGATATTGCTATCGATTTCTTTTGCTGACTTTGAAAAAGGAGGTTATATAATAGACCAGATGAACGTCCGGGTGTTCAACTAGTCAACTATACTTCATTCTCATCATCCTGTGGATCTTTCTGAAATTCTGTCTGCTCTAAGGCCCTACTAAAGAAACATTCAAAGAAAATTTAAAGTCTCTATTTATGACTTCTGGTTTGGGCTGTGCGTTGATGCCCAGTTAGTTAGCTGGATGATGTTTATATATATTCTGAATTGTATAGCTTTCACAAAGTGAAGTCGAGAACAATAAAGTCAGTTTTTTTTATTAGTACCTACCTCAAACAACATGACACAGGTAGGTTCATAAAATGTATGAAGCGCACTTCACCCACTGCACTGTGGTTGCAGCGTGTGGAGCCGGGCTATTAATGTTTTTGTACCTTTTAGTATTTGTGTGTGATATAGCTTAGATAAATTCCTATTTGATTATATGGGTACAAGGTATCGATATAATAGGTCATGTAATCTTTATAATAAAGAGGTATATCAACCACAATTTTACTCGTGTAGTATTCGGGGTTCCACTCACGCGGTATGTTTTTAGCACTCAACAAATCAGTATTTACAGAATATAAAACTTAAAATATTTTGATGTGAGGATTTGCTTTTAGTAAATCTTTTTAGTGAAAAACATTACGTCGACTCTTAAAATTTAACATAAACTACACATTTTATCTCAAAGTGCCAGACATTCTTAAGTCTAACCCTACGAGTAAGCTCACCTGAAATTCTTCAACTTGCATGAAAAATGTTTAAGAGGTCTGAATTTTAAAGATTTGAAATGACTCGGGTTTATGACAAGATCAGAAAAACCTCAATTGTAAGGTTTTAATACACGAGTTGAATCTGTGCAAGTGGCCAACGACATGAGCATTGAACTCGACGAGTTTATCTACTACAAGCTGATTCGGCCGAGGATCACAAAAGGCGCAAATATAGTGGTCTCGACAGAGCTTACCTATTTGAGCCTTTTGGGGTGGAGACCTTGGGTTCGTGGGGAGCCGGTGCCCTCCGGGTTTTCAAAAATATTGCGGGGCTTTTGATTGAGGCGACACGTGACCCAAGGGCTGGCTCTTATTTAGGCCAGCGAATTAGCATAGCTATTCAGCGTGGCAATGCAGCCAGTGTCTTGGGCACGCTTCCGTCTGGTACTGGTCTGGAACAGTTGAGTTACCTATAGGCCGTTTGTAACGGTCTTTAGGTAATCTGACTGATTCCTTTGTACATAGTTAGTTTAATTGTACTTTTTATTGAATAAATGTCCAATCTTGCATAAAAAAAAAAAACTACTAGCTACTTTATCACCTTAGTACGATTACCAAGGTGATACCGGTAAAGAATATGGGCCCTAATCTGTCTGTCTGATTCTTAACGCACATCAAGCTGAAACTACAGGATGTCTTTAAATGAAGCTTTGAATAATTATTAATGATATCATTAGCAAAGATCATGTTAACATATTATCTACCTTCACCCTAACTGTATATTACGAGATTGACTTGAAAGTTGCTATAAGCAATTGTTGCTAAGCAAAATAAATTGTTTTATTTTACAATTTTAAAATTTTATATAATTTCAGACTGTAAGAAATAATATTGAATCTCTATTTGTACCTACATTTCATAATGATGTAATGTAGCAAGTAGATATCCACCTGCACTATGTGAACATTTTATTCAACATTAAACAAATTCTGTTTTGCTGTTGGCAGCTGTTTCTGTAAATAAGCTAGTTTTAGGACAAACCTAATTGGTTTTTTAAAGCTATGTTTACAACTATGTTTATTATTTAAGTTTATTTTGGTAAATAAATAAAAAAAAAAACTGCACTGGGCATAATGATAGTGATAAACTTTGAAAAACTTTGCGCAAGGGAAACTGCGCGGGGTCAGATATACTATAAAATATAAGGACTAGAAACTAATATATTTTTATATATTCATACTTTATCAGTCTGTAATAATAATGTGTGGTGTGGTATATATCAGGACAATTAATAATAGAATGATGATGGCGCTTTGTAAATTTAATGTCCTGTAAAGTACGGTATGGTACAAGGCTAGAAATAACAAAATCAATTGAGTTTGGTCGACGGTACTTAATTATGTAGATACGTGAGATCTACCTACTATTGGTCTACCCGGGCCACGGAATTGTTGACTTTTGTTAGCGGTTAATGCTAAATGAGCCCCCCACTAGTGATAGGACCAGTAAAGCTCCACCTGGCTACCACTACTACTGGCGCCAAACGCCATGCCTTCTGTCAGTACCTTCGGAAAGCTCGCTCCATTGTAGACCTCATCCAGGTCAGTCCAGGCAAGCCTTCATGGTCATTTCTTCAATGAAACTTTCGAAAGTTAGCCTACTGGATTTAGGGTTTTGAAACAAATTTCATGCAAACAATCACAAAAAGCATTATCATTTACGGCAACAAGTTTTCAAATCTCAGCGGAAAAAAAATGTTTTGCACATACAGGAGTTATTGTCTGTTTACATACCAAACCAATAATATAAATTCGAAAATCTGTTTCTTTCTTTGATTGTTTGTTACCTTTTTACGATTGAACGAAGGGATAGATTGTATCCAGAGAAAGAACATCGGCAACTTCTTAACCGTGCCATGCGGGCAAAGGTTAGCGGTAGTTCTATATATTGTGGTTTGGAGAGTAGATATTTTAAAATGTGAACTGAATTCCCGAATTCTCGGTTCCACCATTAGATATCTCGTCCCGTTGTTGTGTTGAAACAAATTTATAAAATCCATTAAAATGACGTGCCTCAGTCATGCTCGCCACAGAAGCAAAATCTAATTTGAGCTTAAACTTCAGCATTAAAGCGGTCAAAATTTAAGGTTCGGATTGCAATTAAAATTTCACTAAGCTGTCTGGTTTTAAAAATTGAAAATAATTAGTTGAATTGTTTCAATTAGGGTTTCGGCGGAGGCAGTTAAAATATTCTGAAGTCGCCCCCGGGTTAAGTTTCTAATTGCTCATTATTTTTCGGGAGTTTTGCTTAGCCGAAAGTTAATTATTCAGTAATGGCTGATGGACTTTTAGGGGATGCTTCTCACCATGACTTTGGATAGTCCATATTTCCACAAGCCTCACAGCTCAGTTGGCAGAAGCTCTGTCTTCTGCGCTGTAGGTTGTGAGTTTGATTCTCACCCAGGACAAAATCTTTGGTATGTGTTTTGTGTATTTACAAGAAAAAAGTATGTAAGTATTTTATTTGTAATGTGGTTCCCATATTACAAGCTTTGCTTTGTTTGGGACAAGATGGCGCTATGTGAAATTAATGTCCCCTTATCCACCTATTTTATTACATCCTCATGTAGTCATGTCAACGTCAGGCAGGTGGCCAGTATTAAAATTTCAGCCAAAATACTAAAAACATGGAGTTGGATAACAGGCTGTAAGATAAAAATGATGTTGAGTACCTATATGATCTAGTTTGACTTGCCATGGCATCACGGCTTAAGAATCCCTCCACCACAGCCCTCAGATAACTGCCTCTGTGGTCTAGTGGTTCAACCCAGCGATTACAGTTCCAGAGGTCCCGGGATCGATCCCCATGGAGGGTACAATATATTGTGCTTGGTTTGGTTGGTGGTAGGACTTTGTTGAAGTCCGCCTGGCTAGCTACCACCATTTTACCTAATTTTGTCGCCATAATAACAATTCTAAAATTCTTGTGTTCCGGCATTCAGAGGTTAGATAGCCAGTTCCTCAGTTTGTTGATGATTCCGGGTGAAGTGCGCCTCCACCTTCGGCCTTATTTTAACTTGTTACGAGGTGAGATAAAGGCCAAGCGCTAACCCGTCGTACAAAAAAAAATAAAAGATATTGTAAAAGTCGACTAGTAACCAAGTTTACGATATTAAAAGTAAGCGGTATTAAAAAACCTACCTTCTAGTCCCAGAATTTTAATATACATATTCTGATAGCTCTGATATTTATACAAAATGTGTGCGTATGTACTTTCTATGTTCTCTCATAAAGCTGCAAATTCTAGGTTTGTTCTGGCTCCATTTACTACAGAGTGTTTTGCCATTTCGCTTCAAATAATTAACGAAATATAAGGCAATAATTACGAACGCAGTAACAAACAATAAATAAAGTAGCACGTGCAAGTGGGGATCGGGTTTTAATGAAGCAATAATTACTGATTTAAAAGCTGATATTCAAAACTAGATTGCAAGTTTCGTAATTATCATCTGAAAATTTCACCATCGCCATCTCTTTACTCTTTCTTGGGAAGATTCCCAACAAAGTTATCGCTTATTTTTTTTTCTACGCTCCAAATGGGAGTTGCCTATCTATTGTTATGATAGTTGAACCATATTTGTAATGTTGTATCTAAATGAAGTAAGCATACAATGACTAATGAATTTGACTTTGACAAGTCAGAGTAAAATTTTTCATTCAGCAAGTTTTTTTAGGATCACTCTGAAACGACAAATCTTTCGCCTGTTCGGGATCGCGACCAGCACTCAAGGAAAAGGCAAGAACTTCGGGCTGAAATAGACATAACAATCGATTTCACTTGCTTCTTGAAAGTGAAATCGATTGTTATATCATTCATCTGCTAATTCAAAACATTTGTTTCACAAATGCAACCTTGAACCATTTAAGTAGAACCTGTTTTGGTCCCTAAATACCTATTCATACCTATATTGTCATGTTATTTTTAAGCGTAGATTGGTATTATTTTTATTGTATGTAGATGTAGTATAAATATATCTCATTATTATTTTCATTGTCACCTTAGTGATGCTGTTATGACAGTGTAAAAACTCAAACTTAATAAATAAATTTATTATGAACTAGCTTTTACCCGCGTCCCGCGTACCAGTAAAAAATTTAGCCCTTCTTCTTCGCTAGGATACAAAGAATCTCTTTGCCAAATCTCATCAAGATCCGCATAGCCGTGAAAGCTTAGCAAAAAAACAAACAAACACAAGGACATCAAGGGAAATTGATATAAATGAATTTGGAATGTATGTTATCTACTCAATCCGAACCTGAAACGAGTTCAGAGAGGCTGATGTTGATGATGATTTTGCCTACATATCTCAGTCAGATTTAATTGGAAGGTCACGTATCTAGTCTCGCAAGCCGTCGAGTGGTAACGAGGTAATAATTATTCTGTCTTGCTTGTTGTGCTATGATAGGAACTAATAAGAATTGGGTGAATTCTGGAGTGTGGGATAGAGGAAAATACTTTCAGTAAACACTAGGTATTTATGATATTCGGACAACGAGTATGAGGCTACTACTGCTACTCTCACGAGTATGGGTACTACTGCTACCGTGAGGCCTCTTGTCCACGACACGGAAAAAACGTGCGAGCTTGTACATGACACGGCAAAACCACCGGACGAGACATTGACCAAGTACTGGCTATTAGCGTTTTTATCTGGGGCCATGTAGGACGTGCTGCGTCATGAATTATCTTACGAAATAAAATGAAACACATACATATATAGGAAACGGAAAATAGAAAAAAAGAGAGAGACGGTTTTGGATTGGATTAATAAGTCTTGATTTATGCTCATTTTAAAACAAAATCGGCAATCAGCGTATGTAAACCGTCATGAATCCGTGCATACGTCCGGCGCCGTCGACACACTCCCATAGACTGCCATACAACGCTGATGAAAATCACGCCGTGCGTAGACGCGGCGCGCCGAGGGCAGGCACGGCGCACACGGCCGCGGCGCCGTGCCGTGGCGCCGTGCCGCGGCGCCGTGCCGTGGCGCCGTGCCGTGGCGCCGTGCCGTAGCGCCGTGCCGTGGCGCCGTGCCGTAGCGCCGTGCCGTGGCGCCGTGCCGTGGCGCCACCGTGCACGTCTACAAGCTTCCATAGTGTTCCATACAACACTGACGACCGTGTCCACGCGGCGAATTAACCGTAGATTTTCACGGCGGTAATCGTGTCGTGGACAAGAGGCCTGACAGAGATCGTTAAAATCTCTAAAAAATATCAACTGTATTTGTTTTATTGATATTTGTGTAATAATTTATGCTAATGATATAGGCATGTATTATTTATATTTTATGTTTAAAGTGTATGTAAAACGAATTAGTTCATAAATTATTTACTTTTCGTGCTCAATTAAGAATGTTGTATTGTAATATTGCTATTTTATAAGTTTCTTGACCGATCATTGACTTACCAGTTTACCAAATGGGACAGCAAAAACCATTTCCACGCGCTACTTGATATAATATTTTTGGTACTTTCGACAAGCTTTATTTCTGTATATTTTTTCCAACCAGCGGCAAAAGCATTATGTGACAATAATTTCCTTAGCTTCTTGTAGTATAAATTAATACAATTTTGTTTTAAGAATTATCCTTGGCGATTTGGCGGCGAGCCACAGTATCATTTTCAAACTCAAAGAAAAAACATGAGTAGGTAGCGTTTTACGTATACGTTTTCTTTATTTATTTATATGGGTCAGCTCCTGACCTTGAAACTTGCACAAACAAAGATGAAGTCTACGTGGGAGCGAGCCTATCCAGAAAGTGCCTAATAAGACAGGGGTTTTAAGGTCGTAACACAGCGGAAATACAGACGCTCGAAGCTGATGCCAAGTATCATTTCATTGTCTGTTTTATCTCATGAAGGTCAAAGAAAATGCAATGAATTTCGCATCGAAGGAATGATAATAACGGTCTTCTGTTTAATATGCCGCATCCGGCCTTATCTGAGGTCGAGGTTATTCGCATCACAATAATTATGTTTCGTAAATAACTCTGACTCATTTCTAGTCGGCGCGAAAGTTCGTGCTTCCAACGTAATGATGATATACGAGCTTCTAGATAATAAATAAGGTCAAATAAATATTTGCCAAAGTTTATTGGTAACTAATTGGTTCGGCCTATTCCATGTAACACCGGGTATCCGCGCTCTCTCTGGATACATCCAGAAAGATAATAGTTGGAGATTGAGTTTATACCATTCATTTGATCACAAATCTGGGGTTGCGTGCTTAGGTCGTGCTTGCAGAAAATAAATGTGATACACTGATTCGTGAACGTGATCAATCATCATCATCATCATCTCTTTTTCAAACGTGATAGTTTGCCATAATCACCACGTTTGGCAAGCGGTTTGTTGATCGTAATAAATAAATTATAATGTATAGTGTATAGGAAACACACACAGGCTAGTGGTAAGGTTTTGCGTAAGTCCGCCTGGCTAGCTACCACCATCTTATCTAAGTCTGTCGCCATAACAACTATTTGAAATACCTAGATGTGTTCTAGTATTTTGAGGCAAGAGGTTCCTCAGACTGTTGAGGATTTCAGTTGTGCGTTTCCACCTTCGGCTTTATCATAACTTGGTGAGATGGTAGGCCAAGCGTTTCCCCGTCAAACAATACAAAAAAAAGGTTATTGCTGCCCTTATTCTGTGTGATTGCCTAGTCGGTTTTTATAAAATCCGTAGGCCAAGTTGGAGGGTCGATTCAAAAGCATCAATCTCAAATCAAATGTTTAGCTAAACCTTAATATCCAGTATTATAGGGGAGACGGAATTTTATGTCTATAATCACTATAGCCTAAGTTTAATCTTAGATTTACAGATTCTAGGCTCGACGAAGCAACATGTTTCTAGTTTTAAATGATGCTGATAAATAAGTGAACGTGTATTTATTTATTTATTTCTAGAACGGCCAAAAGCCACTTACAAGAATTAAATGATAAAAGACCCCTACGTGTAAAAAAAAACGACTGACACTTTAAGTCAGAGGGTCAGTGACGGCCGGTTATATGATGCCAGCAAAAAAACAATTCTTAATGATAAAAATCTAAAATCATCATCAACTTATTACAGGACATTAATTTCACACAATGCCATCTAGCCCCAAACTAAGCAAAGCTTGTAATATGGGAACGAATAGAATACTTAGATACCTTTTTTTTTGTTAATACCTACATACTTTTCAAACAATACAACACCCAAACACAGAACAAACATCTGTATTCATCACACCAATGTTTGTCCTGGGTGGGAATCGAACCCATATAGGTTATGGGCTCCCATTTAGGTTAACAGCGAAGAAGGCAGAATTACTACCAACTGAGCTACCGGGCTTGCTACTTATAGTGTGTTTACATAAATAAAAGTAAAAGTATCTACATTATTTGTATACCTATTAATGAGGCTAAAATTATAAATATATTTGTACATACATCGCGCATTTTAAGTAGGTATGGATAATTTGTTAACTTATCATCCCTATTCTATCATAGGTAGGTACATATGTCTCTCTAGCCCAACTTTTCCAATATCCAACCAATGTTTTTCTTCTGTACAAAAAGACACGTGATCTGATTTTTTGCGAAGTTCTGTGAGAGTTGGCTTTACTCTAAATTTAAAATAAAAGTTTGAAACATCTGTATAAAGAAATGTCTTAGGTAGTACTTATATGGTTCAAAGCAATTTCTGATGAACCAGAGATTGACGGACTAATAATCATGATATTTATATTAACAAGCTATTGTAATTCAATGGTGATCGATAAAAAGCAGAATAATAATTAGACCTACCTAGAGACCGTTTGTAACAGTCCTTAGGTAACCCGACTGCTTCCCTAGTACATAGTCAGATTAATTGGACTAATTTTTTTTTAAAGTTTCTAGTGGTGAAGTCGGTACCATATTTTTTACAAGAATAACTTATTTTGTACATTTTTCGTTGTAAAACCTACAACACCACGAAGTCTACAACACCCTATTTATGAGTCGTGTGAGGTTGCAATAATACGGAATTCTGGGAGAACCTCTTCCTTCTTTGAAGTCGGTTAAAAAGGAGAATAATCAGATTTATATTGAAATATACTTTACTGCGATAACAAATCTACCTGCCAAACATGGTGATTATGATTTATGACAACTTACAGTTTAGAAAGCTTTTAAAACTGTGATGATTTTTGGATTGTTGATGACGCTGATTGAACGTCAGCTTACAAAAATAGCATGAAGATGTTCCATTGTGACGTACACATAAATTCGCCTCTACCTTTATCATTAATACTGGTAAGTAAGACGGAATTCGCGACAAAATTCGCCTATACTTTTATCATAAGTACTGGTAAGGAAGACGGAATTCGCGACAGAATTTGCCTCTACCTTTATCATTAGTATAGGTAAGGAAGACGTAATTTGCGACAGAATTCGCCTCTACCTTTATCACTTGTATTGTTAAGGAAGACGGATTTCACGAGAAAATTTGCCTCAACCTTTATCATAAGTACTAGTAAGGAAGACGCATTTTGCGGCATAATTCGCCTCTACCTTTATCATAAAATCTGGTAAGGAAGACGGAATTTGCGACAGCATTCGCCTCTACCTTTATCATTAGTACTGTTAAGAAAAACGAAATTCACGACAGTATTTGCCTCTACCTTTATCATAAGTACTGGTAAGGAAGACGGAATTCACAACAGGATTCGCCTCTACCTTTATCATAAGTACTGGTAAGGAATATTTTTTCTCCGCACCAGTATAATCTTGGAGTCTTTATGTCTAGAATAAATAGGTTTCTTTTAGACAAGTGTGATACACCTTGCCTCAAATCTTTACTTGTTTTTTAGAGAACTGGTCGTCAAATGCTTTGCAATCACCAACCGTGCGCTGAAATTATTGTGTACATAAATGCAATAAAACATAGCGAACAAGATTTCAAGACATAGAATGACTTATACCAGGCATTTCGAGGTAGACGTGGCTTAAGAATCGAGCTCAGCAACTCAACCCATGGATATCACAAAAGCAGACTAAGGGATCTCACCAGAAGAAGCGCGAAGTTTCCTTCTGTGTATTATCACCTCCTTTACTGCAAACACCAATCTGACTGCCAAGCGTGGCGATTATGGCAAAGCCCTCCAGCTTTGGAGGAGGCTCTGTCCAGCAGTGGACACTAACAGGCTATTGACATGATATATGGCATTATGATGTGTACTCACCATAAAAGAGCCAGCATCTTTGTAAACTTCCGACTTTCCGATAAGGAAGTACCAGTCTTCGTCAAATAATGATGTCGTCTTCTTGATATTATCGCTGAAGCCCCATTCATTGCAATCAAAATACAGTGTCACTTTATCATCTCGCACAAACAAAAGCATACTCAACCACATTCCAGTCATATTAAGGAGCTTGAACGCTATTGGCGGATCATCCTCATTTCTTATAAACTCCATTATCAGCTGTCTATCTTCTACTTGCGAAAACTTCAATGCTAACTGAGACTTCTTACCATCTTCTAGTGAGAACATGTACATGTTTCTCTCATCGTATAACTTAAATTTAGTTTCTATAATGAACGGACTAGTGAGTGCTTTGCCATGTATATCTAGATCTTTGACTGCTAATTTTAAAAATGAATTTGTAAGATTCAGGCCCATAGCATCGTCCTCATCAGGTGTAATGCTGGTGTCCACTTGGTCGAGTGGCATCATGTTGTTATCTGGAACAAATAAAACATTTCATCAAACTGTACGACGAATAGGTATATTTTATGTTATTTTATTTAGCATCAGTAGATCATTATTATGTAAATACTTATATGTCATTGTTTTTACATTTAATCTTTGGTATTGTTAACAAATACAAAGGTTTATTTTTTTTATTGTTAACACCAATTTTAACTTCAGGATATTGAAGTGAAAACTTATTTAGGTGCGTTGGGCATTTTTAGAGATGAGAAAAAAAACATTGAATTCGCGACACCTTGCTGACACCACTTTTGACACATTTGACTGGACGCTGGCAGCTGATTAAAAATATTTGCAGTGCATTGGGGGCGCACGATAAAAATGTATTACCGTGTGCCCCCACTATTCATACGTGGGGGTAGATAACCATAAGTGTTACCGTCTGCCCCCACGTGGGGGTCGTTCGTGGGGGCAGACGGTAAAAATTCACGCATTATACATTTGAGTTTATAGTAGCGCTTAGTTCTTAGGCTAGTTAGACTCGTGTATGTTTAAGCGATTCCACTTATTTAATTTTTTTTTGTGTATTTTGCAAGCTTGTCAAAAATTGCATTTAACAAATATATAGTTCCTGGATCACATAAACTAAAATGTTTGCTAAGAAACATTTGATTCTTCTATAGAACATGTAGTAACAAAGTGGATGAAATAAAATTACTGTACTTAAAACACAAATATCTACATTAACACGAATATCCTATCTCTACCTATTTGTCAAGCCAATAGCTTCCTAGCACCCCATAGGTTGGTAGAGCCTCGTTTGTTTGAGATATTCAAAACTTATTCACATTTTCTAGCGCGTAGTAGTGGTGAAAGTCAAAGCATACATATTTACACATTTTACTCAACAGAAGCAACTAGAGCAGTGGCAGTAGTGATCGAAAAATAAACATGCGGGGCAGTCTTTAGGGACTGCCAATAGAAGTAAAAATTAAGTAACTTGTGAATTGTATCGTCGAGCTATTAGATTATTATTTTTGAATTATTTCTGGTTTTCTAAAGAAGTGTTAGTAACCAATTTAAACTTTAATCCTTGATATTAACACTTCTTTATAAACCAGAAACAATACTAATCTAATAGCTCGACGATACAATTTACAGGAGCGTGCGGTATCGATAACTTTTTTTTTGTACGACGGGTAAGCAGTTGGCATTCATCTCACCTGGTTACACAAGTTGAGATAAGGCCGAAGGTGGAGGCGCACTTCACCCGGAATCCTCAACAAACTGAGGAACTGGCTATCTTACCTCTAAATGTCGGAACACAACAATTTTAGAATTGTGATTGTGGCGACAGAATTAGGTAATATGGTGGTAGCTAGCCAGGCGGACTCAAACAAAGTCCTACCAGCAACCAAACCAAGCACAATATATTGTACTCCCCATGGGGATCGAACCCGGGGCCTCTGGGTCTGAAATCTGTGGGTTGAACCACATGACCACAGAGGTGGTTAGACCGATGACGCGAGTTTCACGCTTTATGTTCCTCCAAAACGTACACACATAATATACACTGTATACACATAGCTCATGGAAAGCGTTCGGTGACGATAACGCGAGTTTCGCGCTTTTTGTTTCCCCAAAACGTACACACATAATATACACTGTATACACATAGCTCATGGAAAGCGTTCGGTGACGATAACGCGAGTTTCGCGCTTTTTGTTTCCCCAAAACGTACAGACATAATATACACTGTATACATATAAGTCATGGTCAGCGATCGGTGACGATAACGCGAGTTTCGCGCTTTTTGTTTCCCCAAAACGTACAGACATAATATACACTGTATACATATAAGTCATGGTCAGCGATCGGTGACGATAACGCGAGTTTCGCGCTTTTTGTTTCCCCAAAACGTACAGACATAATATACACTGTATACATATAAGTCATGGTCAGCGATCGGTGACGATAACGCGAGTTTCGCGCTTTTTGTTTCCCCAAAACGTACAGACATAATATACACTGTATACATATAAGTCATGGTCAGCGATCGGTGACGATAACGCGAGTTTCGCGCTTTTTGTTTCCCCAAAACGTACAGACATAATATACACTGTATACATATAAGTCATGGTCAGCGATCGGTGACGATAACGCGAGTTTCACGCTTTTTGTTCCCCCAAAACGTACACACATAAAATACACTGTACACATTTAGCTCATGGAAAGCGTTCGGTGATAATGACGCGAGTTCCATGATTTTTGTCGAAGTACCGAAAAAGTGTTCATCGCGCCTAAAGAAGTTTTCATTTCAAAAATAAATCAAAAATAAAGTTTTAGTCATAATAATTTTTACTATGACTAAAACTTTTATTTTTGAATATAGACAAGAAACTTTATTATTTTGGTATCAAAGTTTAATGTTTATGCTGATTTTGTACAGACTATATAGACAAGTAGTCAACCTAAGACGAAATTAAACATGATTGGACTGATCAGTGGTACTACCCTGCAAAACGATTACGATTCGATAGTCTTTAGAATAATTCGGAACAACCTTACTCCGCAAATAATTGAAAGAGCTAGCTACTGAACTGTAAGTCTAATGTAAACAAAGCATAAAGACACTAACTACCCTAGAAAAATAGAAGTTGGTTTTGTTAATCTTGATCGACCCGTAATGGCGTTGGTCACGGTAGGCAAAGAGTAAGCACCTGGTGTCTAAATATAATCGAAATAGATGATTAAATCCTATTTGACATAAACATTTTATTTATATTGTTATATTTCAAGTTCAATTTCTTATCACGACATACCTAATGAGCTTTGAATATTAAGCATTTTAAAAATTATGAGTAACGAAGTTTAATAAAATAAACTATTTATTCAATTTGTGCTGTGAACTATACAGTCTTAACTCTTGTTTTTTTTTTTTAACATACCTAAAAATAACAATTGACTTACCTGAAAATTGTCTAGTTTCTCTAAATAGTAATATCATCACTGCTAAATACCTGAAACAAAAATAAAAATGTACAATTCCTTATTTGAAACCAAAACGGACTGCAAGCTTTTCGGCAATCCTCATGTTATTCGGATTTTTGGCCCCATGGACATGTCAGTTTACGAAGATGAGACCTTAACCGTCAGAGAATGTTCAGGTGACACATACGTACATGATCTTTAAGAAAACAACTAGAAAATACACGCAGTTTCAAAATACAGATTTTACATGTCTAGCTCAAGGCAACGTTGAACCTTATTAATTTCTCCTACTTATTATAAAATAGCTTACTAATTTATAAAGACTTGGTACATATAATTTATTTTATAGCTTTCAGTACCTACGCACTATATGGTTTTTGGTGAAGTATAGTTTAACAACACATCAACCATTAAAAAATGTGAAATTTGCCACTACCCATGCTACATGAAACTTAGATTGTAGGTATGTAGTGACTTCATCAAAAACCGTTTCATGCGTACTTCAGCCAGAGGCATGTCCATGACATCTGATTAAATCTCAAAACGATTATTTATAGACGAAGCCAATTTAAAAAGCTTACACAGTAAATGAACGGATCCTAACTAGGTATTATTAGTACTAATTATAAGATACGGTTAAATTTTCAACGGAATCGATGTAGGTATATATATTCTCAGGAAAACTGATGGAGACGAAAACTTGTGTTACGCTTACGATGCCTACAAGAAAATAGTTACCAGGTACATTCTGGATAGGCTCACTCCATCGTATACTTACCATAATTTGCCTGTACGAGTCTCAAAGCTAAGAACTGATTTTGTGTAGTAAAAAACCTGTCCTGGCATTAAAAGTAACCATCCATTAGGCAGGTACTAGGCAGAGGGGCCAAGTGTTGAGGGTTTTAGTATAATCTCAAAACTTGAAAGGCAGATAGGCGATTGCAGTGTTAAACATAGATGTGATAACGCAACAAAAAATTAAGTTTTAAAAAGATAGACAAATAAAATAATATTTAAATAACCTATTTTACAATATTATGTATTTATGTAGGTTATAGGGGTAACCCCAATAGGTTTGTCGCATACTTCCTATTCTTTTTTTCTGTTTAAAAATAAATCATCCTGTCCTTACCTAGTAAAGGTGTTTTATGATACTGGCCGTTAGAACTGGCAATCGCAACTAGTTCAAACTATTCCAATTTCAAAAGTTTCAGTCGCCATTTTTCATTCCTTTGGGGATCTTGAGCTTGAGAACTGTCAAGTGTGGCAAAGGTTTAATGTTGAGAGAGGGTAGCTCGACTATTTTTGTCAAAGACCTTAGTATGAACACAAAATTTGTACCTACTATCAAGATTATCACAATCGAACGGCATTCTATGTTATTATAAATTAGGCTCAGTCTAGCTTTTGAAATTTGGAATCGAGTCTCTTAGAAATTTTTAACGGCATAGTAGGATTTCGAAAGAAAATGCCTGAACGTAATTAAAATGAAAGAAAAATTGCTCATAGAAAACAAAAACAGGTAAATCTTAGAAATCTTTGTACATTTTTATGAATAATTTATATTCTGATTTAGCTTAATTTTATACTCAAGGGGTCTTATATAGAACTAGTGAAACGCCTGGGACTTCGTTCCCGTAATCCTGTTGTCAGTGCTGTGCGTTAATAGTCAGTTAGTCAGTCAGCTTCACTGTGATTTTATAGTTATATTAAAAATCAGTACCTATTCGTCACAAAATTTTCTAAAAATGGGAAAGGTGAAAAGTCAATGTCGGTGAAAATAAAAGCCAAGAATAAGTCAACTATTTCAAACTGTAAGGATATAAAAATGTATGAATAAGTTATTATCTCAACGCTAAACGCTGCCCTTAATAACTGTAAAAGTAAAAAGATATTTTAAAAGTTGTTCAAAGGCGAGTTTCGAAAATTCTTGTGTTGTTTTTCTGCATGAAACCCATTTTACCTAAACCGGGTTTGATCTAGGCTTAGAATCATAATCTAATCTCGATTTCAGGGTTTATGTCAAGGCCGCTACCCTGAAGGACTACGCAGTTGGTGCCTAATGTGTCAGAAAAGGGTCTTAACTAAGAGTAATGTGTTTTGCAGAATAGCGATTATATCATGTGGATAACGTAAGTTTCAAAGCGGTTAGGAATTTACGTAGCTAATTGTACTTTCATAATACTTACAAATATTATTTTGGTAGTGTTAACCAGTGAACAAAATAGATATATCTCAATTTAAAGTCTTAATAAGTGTTCTGTACCGACGAGACAATTTTTATGGGGTATTTATATGTATGTTGGTTATGGGCCTTCAAATTTGACGCAAAGGGCCGCGCTAAGTAATCAAGCTCTAGCCAATCCAGTTTCCTTGAGACAAAGTAGGTCGGTAGGTCTATGAACTCAACTTTTTTTTTCCAAAATGTGACTAGCCACAAAAATGAATATTTGTAACTTTAAAATTCCCTCCAGAAATGTTAAATCAATATAAATAACAACAGTTTATTGTGGTTATACAACGACTACTTATATGACTGTTATTATGTTGCTATATCTGTCACGACCCTGATCATCAGCTATAAGGGGAGCTATAATAGGCTTCTTCTGGATAGGCTCGCTCCACCTTAGACCTCTTCCTTGCGCCAGTTTTGAGGTTAAGAGCTTTCCTCTTTGGCGACCGTCCACAGGCTTAAGATGCAAAAGTATAACGTTCCATCGGAATGACGAGTGTTCAAAATACTATGAGACCTGGAATAAGGCAATTAAAATTGGAGGTTCTGTGGCCTTACCGAAGGTTACTGTAGCAAAATAGTCTCACGTGACACTGTAGATATATCGTACGGTCGATTCAATGTCACTCCAGAATCTTCATTTGCTCGCGCAGTGTCTTGAGCTAGTATCACCATTTTATATTCCGTGCATTTTAGTTCCTAACTATCCGCTGTAGGCGCTGTACAAGTTTTTATACAAACAAATACGAATATTGCTTCCAACTCCCATAAGTATCGCACTGAACTGCGCGTCTCGCCACAATTACTTATCAAGTAACCTGCCTCGTGTTTATAATTTACTCATACATGAAATTGCTTTCATGTTAAATTAAATTAAATATTCGTGAGTTTTGGTGTGAAGGGCAGGTATTAATTTGAGGTGCGTGCGAATGCAGAGCTCATTTTGTTTCACCTTTTTATATGATAGTGTTTTAGTGTAACACTTGTATTGGTGCGGTTTGCGTGGTTATTTATGAGGGGCTTAGAAAAAAAAATATACTAACGTAACAAACTACTCCCGCTAGTCAGGAGAAGAAAAGAGAAGGTATTCCGGCGGTAGGAACGGGTTTTAGTCACGTATATCTGTTATTACATCTTATCAAGTAAAAGTTGACATTTTAACAATGGTATACGGCGGTAAAATTCGTGTTTACAATGTACACATCATATTTTCAAGATAGAGACATCGTCCCTGTATTGTCTGCGTTACCGGGGCAAATGGGAAAAAGTGTGTCTTCTTCCCCGGTAGAATAATTAAAGGGGACCAGGCGCTAGACATTTCATCAGTTTCTGTTCATTTCAGTGATGAACTCAAATGCAGATTTGCAACAGTGATACTTATTTTTATTGGCACAGCTGCTAAAAACATTCATAGCAATAAAAAACAAATAAGCTATGATCAGTTTTCCCGCTATAAAACGTCTCTAATGTTGCATCTGCGTATTTTTATATTAGCTAATGTTTACTGTTTGATGTCAATCACCTCTTTGTTACACCCAAAATAAAATAGAGACATACTTGCGTCATTAACGCGAAATGTGAAAGTTATTATTGATCAAAAACGTGGCTTGGCAACAAACTTTGTCGAATTCCCCGAACTTTCAATATTCGGAAACATGTGGCTGCGCCAGATTGTAAACTAGGAGGAAGATTAACGAGTTACACCATCGCAACGTAGGTATACTTGGTACTGTGAATATGCAGACTAAAATGTTGCTTTAGTTCGTTTTCAACGACCTAATGGTATGCTTCGAGTATTTTACTCGAAAGAGTCACAAATCTCTCTAATTCTCAAAAGAGTCACAAAATATGATTACAAAATATCACTAAAGGTCGGGATGCGTAAAAGAGGACATGCGTGTGAAAACAGTTAATGATGAGCTGATAGAAGTAAATGGAAGTGAAGAACATGTATCGAACCTGTCTATAGATTATATGAGTTATAGTATATGAGTTATAGTATGTGAGTTATAGTATATGAGTTATAGTATATAAGTATATAATGATAAATGTAATTATAATTATAATAACGTATAAGAACAGAAATTAACCGGCAGCACTGCATTTTGTTTCTCTTTTGTCTAATTCTGCGGTGACGTCTTGAGAATATATCTCTATAATTCAGACTCGTAAATGGCATAAAAGGTGACTGAGGGATCATACCAGAAGAAGGACAGCAGCTTACTTGTGTGCACACCTTTGATGGGTTCAGCAATTCGCCTGCCAAGCGTGGGGATTATAACAAAACCTAACAATTTTTAGAGGAGGTTCTATCCGGTGGACACTAACGTGCTGTTCAGAAATAGAGGAATCTTACTGTGTCTTATTCGTAGCGACGAATCAGAAAATCTTCCTCTATTTTTCAACAGCTAGCGCTAGTGGCAATCACTAGGTCACGAGAATTGAGAAAAAATATGAGATACGGTTCACTGCAACAACGCATGCGTACCGTGCGTATTAGATAATTATGTCACACACAGTCTCTTTGCCAAGTGTGTGAAAAATGTTATCGAAAGGTTTTCGTATTGATGCAAATAATATACATAAATGCTTTCTAAAAATTATTTCCATATATTTAGAAACATTTAAAAATATTGTGTCTTTTGTCACTTCCTTAGGTAATTTTTGATTTAGTTACAAATGAGAGAACCCAGCTTATAGGTACCTCTAGTAACGCCCCAACATACAACTCTTTTGGGCAGGTTTAGATTTGAGGAGCTCAAATTGACAAATCACACCATACTAAAATTATACAGACGAAAGGGTGTGTGTATGTTTGGCGCTACTTCACGCTGAAACGACTAAACGGATTTTATTTAAATTTGGTACAAATATAGTGTACCTACCTACAAAGTTGAAATAATTGGAAAAAAATATATAACAGTTCAACTCGTTGAACTTTGAGTCAAACTTAATGGAATAGAGGGATTAACACATTGTCTTTTTTTCATTCCATGAATCAGTTCCCGTGGACTGAAAATGGGATGTTAAATATCGCTAATATTTATTACGACAGAACAGATTAAACTAAAATTTTGCACAAAAAACACAGAATTTAACACCCTGGATTAACAATAAGGTAACTTTTTATGCCGGAAAAGGCCTTTTTATTACAGTGTTCCCATGGGATGGCCAAATAATTAAAATATGTTTTTCACTTAATTACGCTTAAACGGCTTAACGAATTTAGATGCAATTCAGTACCAGGAAAGCTCGTACTTTGGATTGACACTAAGGCAACTTTTGTCCCGGGAAAATGCAATGTTCCCGTGAGATGGCAAAATAATTCAATTATGTTATAATTATTTTCTTTGTTATTCTTTCAAACAATAACGTAAAAAAGGGAGGTTGAAAGAAAATAGAAGAGCGCAAGTTTTAATTTTTCCTGTAACTAATG
Source organism: Venusia cambrica (assembly GCA_951394065.1). Taxonomy (NCBI): domain Eukaryota; kingdom Metazoa; phylum Arthropoda; class Insecta; order Lepidoptera; family Geometridae; genus Venusia; species Venusia cambrica. Next base: position 15,566,183 of record OX596040.1, on the reverse strand, counting down.
TATACTTCACATAGGTACTGGAAAATATTGTGTTCCTGTGGGACAAAAATGTATTTATGAAATCATCATACATTTCAATAACATTTTGAATTTACATAATAAATGAATTGTTACCGTCTGCCCCCACGAACGAACCCCACGTGGGGCAGACGGTAACTCTTTATTGATGTCATAAATTTCTTCATGTTTCAGATAAAATATTTCATACGTGTACACGTGTACTATAGAACTTTTTCAGCGCGAGTAACACTGCAGGACGTAGCTAATTCCCAAATTAAGCTACTATACGCCGTCCAAAGTCGGACTTTTTACTTGTCAATAAAAGTTCTATAGTAGTTGCACTGTAAAATTTCCAAGCCAGATCATTCGTAACTAGGTCAGCTTTACTCGCGACCTAGAATTATTTCTCACTGTTCTGCGTTTGTAGTCAGTGGCTTGGCTGGATGAAAGAATTTAATTTCTAGACCAACTTTTTCTGTTTATAATGACGTCTTTGGATTTTCGAATCTTGGAATAAAACCAAGGGAAAATTGCCAGTTGCAAAGCTCTACAAATTATTGTACTACCGATGAAATTCGTTAATGTAGGTTCTCAGCCTGTTTGAAAACCATTATTTTCTGACTATCAGTCAATCGAATCAATCTGGGATCCGGAAAAAAATGTTGGCGTTTTTTTTTATTGTACGCTTGGCCTTCATCTCACCTGGTTACTATTAAAGGTGAAGGATGCACACTTCACCCGGAATCCTCAACGTACTGAGGAACTGGCTATCTTACCTCTAAATGTCGGAACACAACCATTTTAGAATTGTTGTTATGGCGACAGAATTAGGTAAGATAGTGGTAGCTACCAGGCAAACAAATTTCTACCATCCACCAAACCGAACACAATATTGTACTCCCCCTGGGGATCAAACCCGGGACCTCTGGATCTATAATCGGTGGGTTAAACCACTAGACCACAGAGGCGGTTAATTATTATTGAAGTTCTATGCGTGCTCATGACTGCCAGTCTATATATAACGGCTTGTTACTGTAAGATTGAAGACCTCACTTCAATGGAAACACCTAATAAGGAGTGTTTGGATCAAGTTTCTGTAATGAGCCCTTTTATGTAAAGAGTAGTATATTACAACTCGCAACAGACTGAACCTGATTGAGCAGTATTTACCTACTCAAATTCTCTCAAACGCCTGGATCATTTAACGAACTAAAGATTAACATATAACACAATAACTAAGCTGTCAGAACTAAAAGTCATAACGAAGCTGTCATAACTAAGTTTTTTTTATAAATGATGGGTTAGCTCTTGACTTATAGGCTTGCCTAATTCTAGGCCATAGTAAGGATGAGGTCTACGATGGAGTTAGCTTCCCCAGAAGGCACTGCTCTGCCGCGTATCGACAGAATATATCGAAGCGTTTGTCGCCAATGTTCAGCAGGAGGGTAGTTGCTAGCCATGTCAAACTTTACACAACACTAGTGATTGACCAGTGCTGTGATCATTCCGCAGTAACCGCTAGCAAAACCCAGCGATTCCGTTGCCCTGTTGCTGCCTCCTAGCCCCCACAGTAGAGATGACGAATATAACTATCAACCAATAAATTTAACTAATATTTAAAATCAACCATTATATTCAATAATCAGATAAAATATCATATCAACTTCAGCCTGAGTTAGAACTAACATTATTGAATGCATTGAAACTTTAACTTTAAAGTGTTACAAATAAGAAACATTTTCGTATGTTGCTGCTCGCAGAGTTTTCAACTATGTATTAGGTTGACTTCATTCAATTGTATGCTTTCAACTCCTCACTATAGAGATTAAATTTCTCTGATTTGCTGTATATGATATTTTTATTCAATACAAAGTGATGTGATATTTTAAACAACTACCCATAGTGCTACTATGATAGAGACGAACTAGCGGTTACTTTTATTTGATCAATAGACTAAAATATTCAACTGCATTAACATCAACCAATAACCAAATCGTGTACTAAACAAATAATATTAACTAATATTTTCAACCAATAGAAATATCGATATATTTTTTTATCAATTAACAGTTAACTAATATTTAATTTTAACCATTATTGCCATCTTTACCCCACAGTTTGCTACAAGAAGATTCTTGAATCATTTCAATTGATTGACATATTACAGTATGATTTCAATAAAAAAATATATCTATCAACTTAGTTAATCAGCATCATCATCAGTATGCCTACATATGCCCCTCTCTGTACCAACGCCACAAGTAGCGTCCTGTAGGTCGACTACGAACAACTAAATATGACGGATTTGTTGACGGATTGCACGTTTTTCAATACAAAAATGACAGAAGTTCTTTCGAACGACAATCGATTTTCATAGTAGAGCCGCTGTAATCCATTTCGTCGGTTCATCGAGTGGATGTCCATATTGTCCATCAAACTGATGTGTGATGAGTAGCGTACTTCTATAGTTACCCAATTATCTATCGAAATTCAAAGCATTGCAGCTGCAATATGATTTACAACGAACTACACCCATCAAACATGTATCGTAACTAAAATCCGTGTGAAACGCGACATGCATTAACAAAACTCCCCTTCAGTTGGTTAGCGCTGAACAGGTATTTAGAAATAGTTTAGTCAGTCACACGTAATCAGACGTAATCACGCCCCGCAATAAGCTTTGACGCTTTTGAGATAATCGCCGCAGCCCCTACTAATGGATTTGGTCGACGAGAAAAGGTCGAGTAAATAACGAACTCTAATATAAAAAAAAAGAAAACAGGGCAGACATTCAACGCGTTGGGTTGACGAAATTGTGAAGATGGCAGGCATGACCTGGACAAGAAACGCGGAGGATAGAGAGGAATGTAGAAGGTTGTGGGAGGCCTTGGCCAAGAGGCAAACAAACTAGGTAAGTAGCCAGTGCAAATTATATAATTTGTTATTAAGATTAGTATGTTCCTATTGTAGTTTGAATAAAGGCTTTGTTATTTATTGTTGAATTCTAATAAACACGGAATCTGGCGAATGGTCTTACTTATAGATAATACACGAGAAGGAGTCAGCCTAACATTGTAAATATTATTATTATAGATTGCATAATAGGTTTTGTAATGGCTCTGGTTTGATTCGAGTAAATTATTGAAAAGTTGAAAGTTGAAAACCGTAGTAAGTATCAAATATTTCCATAAATTAACTAGATGGTCGTCGTCAATGTGGTTAATGTGAGTTATTAATAACCAGATTGACCGTCGTGTCTGGTGCCGAGCCCTTTTCCACTTTCAACACGTTTAACTATCAAGATGTGAGGCGACAGGAAGTTTGATAATGATTTAAATAAACCAAAATAACTCACGTGTTAAACATTTCACAACAATTTTCTTTTTTTTCATTTACATTAACAAAAAAATAAAAATAATAAGTTCAATAAACTACGTACAAGGAAAGCAGTCGGGTTACCTAAGGACCGTTATAAAAGGTCAATAGGTAACTCAGGTATTCCAGACCAGTACCAGACGGAAGCGTGCACAAGACGCTGGCTGCATTGCCACGATAAATAGCTATTTCAAAAACGATGTTCAACGAGCTCTAATTTAATCGACCTTGAAGCAAAATTTGCATCAGTTTGCAACAATGAAATGACAATAAAAACAACAACAAACGAATAGAAACTTAGTTAGTTTAAAAACATGAAAACTCTTAACGATAACTTCATGTCAATAATAGTGAAAGTCATTCCAAAATATATTTTTACGTTATGGTTTATTTGAATTAGCCAAATATTCACAAACGCAAAAGTTAATTGTTTTTTTTTATCGTACGACTAGCGTTTGACTTATTTCATCTCCTATCATTGCATATATTTCATCATATATTTATCATGTAACACACCTTTTTTTCAGTTGTGAAAAATACTTCATAAAATGAGTAGGTACCTTCTAAGGATTATATAAGAATACATTATTAAATATCCAGTCCTTTGGCCCGGCACAAATGCACTTCGGAAATATAAGGTATCGGAAAAACGTTAGTCTTGGATGGAAGATATGACAATAGAACGAGTATTTCAATGCAATACACCGGTAGTCAACCTGTTTTCCTTACGGGCCCTTTGAAACATCCGGCTATAAATAAACAGAGACATTAACGTATATAACGATTGGATAGCAGCAATACAACATTTATTTTCAAAATAACAGACTGCCTTTGAGTATCCTAACTTACCGTTCAATTTGGTATTTACAAACAACTAAAAATAATTTACAATCAAACCAACTGTCATGTTTCCCGTGGATAGTCTTCATAAAGGAGACTTGAGAGGAGTTAAAGGAAGGTGATCTCAAAAGGCCCTAACTATGTACCAGGGAAGCAGTCAGGTTACCTAAAGATTGTTACAGGTCTTACAGGTTAGGACGTCTATAGTTTATTCAACTATTCCAGACCTGTACTAGATGGAAGCGTATCTAAATGCAACTTGGAATGCATTTGTATTTTGTTGCCATGGTAAAAAGGTAATGTTTATTTCTACATGATCTCATGACCTCCAAACGTGCAAAGGCAAGGAGGTGAGGTCTACGATGGAGCGAGCATAGCTTGAGAACACTGGCTTCCACGCGTCGTAATGCAGCGAACTTGGCGCTGGACTCCTGAAGGAGGTATCTACATGTATTTTTCAATGTTATAAGTATGCGACAAGCTTGACGACCTCTGCAATACTATTATTTCCGCCTCAGAAGGTCACTTCAATACTCTGGTGAGATTTTTGCATACGTAAAAATCACTATAGATGAATACTAAGGAGGAATGGAGAAATCAAGACAATGTTAGAATTGTTAGAAGTTTAGTTTAGTAAGTTGTGTTTAACATAGTTTTATGATGCCTACTTACAATCAGCCAGCTTGATTCCACTTTGCTTAACTACCTAATCTATGGAAACTCGTCTCCGAAAGTTATCTAATTTTTTGAGTGAAAATTGGTTCGTGAGATGGTGAGATGAAGGCCAAGTAACTCCATGTCGTTGTACAGTAATAATTGAAACACCACGCTTCTGTTAAGGGGCTATTCCTATGGCTATGCTATATACTTACATCTGGTACTGATATAAAACAGTTGAGTTACCTATAGACCGTTTGCAACAGTACAGGTACGACTGCATCCTTAGCACATTGTAATTTTAATTGTATATATTATTTTGAATTATACATTTTCATATTTTTTAGATTTTAGAGTTATTGTATGCTTGTAAGGCTGAAAATGGTGATACAATATTATTATTAGTTTAAGACCTACATAATGTACCTACCCATTTATCGCAATAAATAATTTGAAATTGAAATTGAAATTGAAAGATAACTTCCAGACAAGTACCAAACAGAAGTGTGCTCAACTCATTGGCTGCATTGCCACGCTCAATAGCAATGCTTATTCGCTGATGGCCGAATTTTGAACCACTTATTGTGTCGCCTCAATCAAAAGTCACTTTTTTTTTATTGTACGACGGGGAAGCCCTTGTACTTCGTCTCACCAGAGTGTCTAGAGTTGCAAGTTTTATACTTGCTCAATACCTGCTCGAACGCGTTTGCGTTTACGACAATTTGTATTAAAACTAATACCTATTCACCATTCACGGTGAGCAAACGCGAATCTATTGCAACTCGCACTAGGCACTCTGGTAACAAGTTGAGATAAGGCCGAAGGTGAAGGCGCACTTCACCCAGAATCCTCAACAAACTGAGGAACTATCTCCCCTCTAAATGCCAGAACATAACAATTTTTGAATTGTTATATAGCAACATTTTGTAACAAGATCGCAAGATTTCGGAAAACCCTGATTGGACCAGTCCCCATAGACCCAATCTCTAACGTCATATTTTACATTACCTTGATAATTGTTTTGAGTTGAAATACAAGTTCTTTCTAGGATAGGATATAATTCGATAGTTTTGTATGGATTAAAACGAATGTTTCAATAAAACAATACCGCATGGGTGACTATGATTAATAACTATCTGTAAGTAATTATCTTACACACGGTAGTTGCAAATCACAGGCTCACAACAGACAAGTGGCTCGACGTAATGATAGTAGCCGTACTGAGATATGAGCTCCTTCAATTTAGCTTCAATGGGTCTGTTGTTGTAACCATCATTTATTTGGAATTGAAGAATATTTTATGTTGCAAGCATTTGCTATTTTTCTTGTCATTTTTTATATTTGCATTCTACTTAGACATGGCCACCCTGGAAAACAATAAGGACCTCTCTTCGATTTCCTGGATGTATTGATAATCGATTAAAGGATTACACAAGGAGATAGGCAGCTTCAGCTAAATGAACTTTACGGCACTGGCCGGTCTGAACTTTTATTTACTTAATACCGTTGGCTTGTATCCCGCTAGTCGGCAGCCATGGCAAATCCTCTTCAGAATTAAAAAAACTATTAATATATTATAAAACTAAATAACATTGTCTCACGTGAAAGTCGTAAACGACGAATTTGGGAATAATAGTCAACCAAAATATGCGCAACAACATCCATAGATCGTTTTATTCGCAGAATGATCCTTCGAACTCATTGTACCTATTTTTTAAAAGTAGACCCCGCGCAGCTGCGTAAAGTTTTTCAAAGTTCATATGCAGTGTGGTGTTATGGCAAATGTTTCTACAAATGGGAAAATAATTTAATGTGGAGAATCTAGTGCGACGTTACAAAGCCGATTTGCTATAACAGCCCATACGACACCCAATGATGTAAAATTATTCTGCAAAATCAGTGTTGCACTTTGGTCTACTAAATTTATCACATACCTGACTCACATTATAGTCCATTCATGAAAAGTAAAAGTGTGCTCATAAACAATGTAAAACTATCTGGAGATAGTGTTTCCCATAATCACCACATCTGGCGTAAAAAGGTACTCAGTAAGCAGTTGTTAGCCATCTCCTGGTACAATCCCTCATCAGTCGCCTCTGCCACCTCATCAGTCGCCTCTGCCACCTCATCAGTCGCCTCTGCCACCTCATCAGTCGCCTCTGCCACCTCATCAGTCGCCTCTGCCACGACAGGACCATAATTATTCAAATTCGGGGTATCCGAGTTCTTAACATCAACACAAAGATCCTTTTGCCAAGCATGATTATAGTATTTTATATCTATAGCACACCTTTGGTGGACGTTTTTTGTGTACTGTAAGACGTAATTATTATTTTTTTTATTAAACGGACATTCCTTTATATTTAAAGGAATGTCCGACTTTAATAATACAAAAAAAAATTGTATGTGAAAGAATAGCATGGCAAGCCACGAAATCTAGGCTGACCTTAATCATATAAAAAACAGGCCTCGCCACAGATCATGAGTCGCCTCTAACCATCAACTCCACGTAGCCACCGTTCATGATCACTAACTCGTGAAAAAACGTCTGCGCTGTAGGTTGTGGGTTCAATTCCCACCCGAGACTAACATTTGAGTGATGAATAGAGATATTTATTCTTTGTTTGCGTGTGGCTTTGTATGATAAGTATGTAATTACAAAATAAAAGTATAAAAGTAGTATATCCGTAATCTAGTTCTCATATTAGGTAAAAGCTATGATTAGTTTGGGGTTAGATGGCGCTGTGTTAAAGCAATATCCTGTATGTATTTTTTATTAATTAATGTGTGTGTTTTATATTTAACTTCAACTTAGTATTTATAGTTATAGTAAAACTTTCAAGTCAATCCATCAATATATAATAGTTTTATTATCAGTATAGTTCATGTCCAGCAATAGTTAAAACCTACTTAATGTTCTTTTTATTCTCATTGGTTCATGTTTTGATCATGATCATGACCATGGTTTGCCTAGACAAGGAAGGTGTTCGTTGGAGCAAGTGTCCCAGAAAAATATGATGTGCTGATTCACACATCTACAGCCCATGAATGTCCAATGTTGGGCAGAGCTTGCGAAACTAGAGGGCGACGTCTGGAAAGTGGAATGGTGGCGGTCGTAACCCTATTTCTAACTCTAATCCAAACTAGCATTATTACGATGGTCGCCCTAAAGGCATTAGCATAACGACTGCACACCTATCGCGTGTAATTATCGCATGTACCCGCTCCGCTTCGATAGAGTCCCAACGTGACTGTTATCAATTGCGAGATTTGACGAATTTCCCCCATACCCCGGGGGAAACCCTCGGAATTACGAATTTAGGCTGCGTAAACAGTGTGACCTAAAATTGCTACATTGTAAAGCTTGCGTTAACGCAAGCTCGTTGGCCACATCTTCGTTTCTCGTCATGAGAAACCTACTTACCTTTTTTGGTTTAGAGGCATAATCATTAATAAAAAAAGGTATGATAAGCTAATATTAAAAGCTTCTAATACCTTTTTTTATTGCTAATAATATTATCTTCTAATACCTTTTTTTATTCTATTGGACATGAACTTCCTCTCAAACGTTTATTTATCTATAAAATTAATACATGCTAAACACATGGTAATGTAATGTAAGAGAAGAAAACAATAATTACAAAAATATAAAACGTTGCTGTTTGTCGACAAATCTTTGCATAGCGTGCGTTGAAGAAGAGCTCGGAATATCATGATCATGAAATGATAATAAATATAGGCATGCTAATTTATTTGCAAGAGACATTGATTTATATTTGAAGCAGATTGGATGTAGGTATTAGAAAACCCCGCATTTTGATTTCAATATAGAATGATATAAATCTGCGTGACATCAGACAGTTGTTGTTTATATATTTATATGATATCTTTAAGCCTTGGGTCCGTAGGGAGCAGTTGCCCTCCGGGTTTGCAAAATTCTTGTGAGGCTTTAGTTGAGGCGACACGTGACCCAAGGACTGGCTCTTATTTAGGCCTACAAATTAGCATAGCTATTCGTGGCAATGAAGACTGTGTCTTGGGCACGCTTCCGCCTGGTACTGGTCTGGAACAGTTGAGTTTTCTCAAAGCCGTTTGTAACGGTCTTTAGGTAATCCAACTGCTTGTATTATTATTTGGAATTTGTACATAGCTAGTTTAATTTTATATATTACATTAAATCTTTGAAACTAAAAGTCCTAACTATAATTTTAAATGCGGGCGATGTCAACCAGTTACTTAAAATACCTAAGCGAATCGGAATTTTACAAAATACACTTTAAAAAAAACGATTAAACAAAGCCGATGATGAATTAGTACCTATGTTTTTATCGTATTATAGTTACCAGACCATTAATATATCTAAAATAGTTATTTATACAATAGTGAATGCTTTTATATTTTAATTAATTATAATTAATGTGTATGTACCACTTACTTTAACGAATATATCAGATGTTATTTTAAATAATTCAACATAATATTACCATTAAAATGAATGGAAATTTACCTACCATTACAGAAAGATATATGGTATTATTTTTATGGTGCACCTTTGAAACCCTAATGTATTGTTAAATATTGCAACGTAAAAAGGGGTGGTGACATCGCAATGAAAGATCTCTACTAGACCACCTTCGGATCCAAAATTCACTAAATCTTTAGTCGTTAGACGTTAAGGCATCATTCATAAAATACGCTGTTAGAAAATACTATTTCCTTTTTTAACTTTTCGTCTTCCATCCACATATAAGAATTGATAAGAATTGATGAATTGTTTTTAATGTGCGATAGGGAAGTGCTTGGCCTTCATCTCACCAGATTTTCAAGTTATGATAAGGCCGAAGGTGGATACGCACTTCACCCGAAATCCTTAACAATCTGAGGAACTGGGTATTTTAATAGAATGGCGTTTATCAATGAAATTGGCTTAACGCCAAAGTCGCACACCAATCTTGTTAAAAGTTCTGTCAAATCACACCTTTTCGTAGCCAATTTTGCATTTCACACCTAACCGTCCACTTTGAGATATGAGTGGAAGATACTGCCATAATCATTATACTGGGCAGGCTCCTTGGAGATTTCAGGATACAAGTACACAGCAGAAATGACAATGCTACCCATATTATTGCCTTATCCAATGAATTAAATGATTCCGAGCGCTACCGAGGCGTATCTTCAGTCCCGCGATTCTATATATGAGTATGATGATGGCTCGTGAGTACACTCTTGGAACGTAGTAGTTACACAAAAAGAATTAATCTTCAAAACGAATTTGTTATGTGGCGCGGCAGAGGTCAGATTTCTGTTAAACTCTTAAGAGATTTTCTCTCAAGATTAAGTAATAAATTGATCAGATATTGAAAATAGCAGATTGTATCAACCTGGTGGTAAAGCGTGGTTAGCATACTGATGAGATTGGCATAGGTATTGCCTGATTAAGTTGTAAAATACTATCAGTGACACCTTTGCGATCTTCGCCCTACCTCATTTCCATACCTGCGCCATTGCGCGCTGGTTTTACAATCGACTTGTGAATCACCCAGTCATCCCTTGGGAATTCCTAAAACCAGGTTTTAATAAACAAGTGAGAAGAAGGCCACGAAAGAAACCTTCCCGGTCGTACAATAAAAAAAAACTTCAACTAAAGCGTGAGAGTCTGATTGAAGCTGACGATAAAGCCAACGGTGGAAGCGCACTTCACCCTTTATCCTCAACAGTCTCAAGAACTGGCAATCGACAATAATACGTTCTTTATTTATGTTTTTACGGCTATTTTTAATGCTGTAGGACTATAGACCCATCTGTATAATCTTAACACTTCAACGTCAAAGTCAAAGTCAAATGAGCTCACAAAATAAAAACACAATGAGTCAAAACAATACAATGATATGAAGCAAGTCTACAGCTTGTCCAATAATAGACATCAGTAAAATGGGGTGTTGCTATATTGTCTACCAGATGAACTGTGGCTTAGTTTTCCCGTGAGAATTCATTTTAGACGAGTGTCTAGACTAGATGTTTGTACATTCAAGTCAATATTGTATAGCGGGAAAATTTTAATTTCTAATAGGTTTTCACTCACTCAAGGTATTTTTGTCAGCGACAGATAAATGTTTAAAACATTGCAGTACTCAGAGCTACGTAATTTTCAAATTAACCTTGAGTTTAAAGTTTATTTTACAGTAGTTTAAGTTTTATAGGTTTTACCCATGTAGAAAGTAAGAATGTTTTGCAACATTAATTAAAGAATTACTCAAATTTCAATCGTGAATACGGCTATTGCGGAATACGACCTTTTTAACCGCCTCTTTGGTCTAGTGGTTCAACCCAACGATTTCAGATCTAGAGGTCCCGGTTTCGATACCCAGGGGGTACAATATTGTGCTTAGTTTGGTTGGTGGTAGGACTTTGTTTAAGTCCGCCTGGCTAGCTACCACCATTTTACCTAATTCTGTCGCCATAACGACAATTTAAAAAATGGTTGTATTCCGGCATTTAGAGGAAAGATCCTCAAGAGCCAGTTCCTCAGATTTTTGATTGTTGGATTCCGGGTGGAGTGCGCTTCCACCCTCAGCCTTATCTCAACTTGTAACCAGGTGAGATAAAGGCCAAGCATTTCGCCGTCGTTCAATAAAAAAAAAACATCGCAGTTCGTGGAAACGGTAAATGTAGTTTATCGTAATGTGATCACTGACTCTACTAATTTTAATGAACAAATGAGGGTAGTTGATAAAACTACCTCACAACGACCAAATTAACAGCGAGTACTTCAGTGTCCCCGCGACCACGGTTGTTGTAACACAGTCGAAACTGTTGGAACTATTAAAAGGTACGAGCAATTAAGACCCGTTGCGTATTAATTATACAAATATATTGTAAGCAAGTAATTAATTGATATTTTTTTATACTTGGTCAGCAGGAAAGATCAGCTATATAAGTTATTTTGACAGCATAAAATAATTTGAACCAATGGCGTAGTACGTAAGTAGGTTGGTAAGCTTATTTGCACCCAGAAACACTTGCTTTCTTAATTCACTTTGTGTTTTGCTGATAAAATACATGTTGGAAATGACCATATAAGTTCATTCATTAACTGACCGCTTAAATGATCGTAAAAATAATGCTTCTTCTTTTGGTAGATGTATGGGATCTAGATGAATCTGCATTTGGAGGTGTAGGTATTTGCAGTTCGCGTAAGGAGGTATGATCGGTGATTTCACTCTTTTTAGAATGAAGTAACCAATATATCATCCTGTTTAAATGTATCTATGCTCGTTAAGCTGGCTAGGAATCAACCAGTACTAGTGCAGAAATTGTCATTTAACCGAATAAGGTGATGTCAAGTCATTGAATGATAATCAACTACCTACAGTAAAACTATGAAGTACCGGCAAATTACAGGTAACGGCGCAGGCTATTTATGATTTGTTTGCGGTTGATTTTGTTGAACATATATACCTTTACATTGTTCCGCTCCGGAATTAACTAGGTATATTTTTCGTAATTCGTAGGCCTACTTTATATTTTGCAGATACGTTGGAGCTAGATACAATATTGAGAAAAAAACAGTAGTCAGCAGTAGCTTTGTGATGTTACTTGCCTATCGGTAAATTACACCACCCCCATCAGCAATAGGCACCACCAACACTGCACTTTCTAACGTGCCGTCGAATGTTGTGGGATGATACTGATTGCCAGTTCCAGTATCTGACAGTGGTCCGATTTTGTGACACTGCCTTTCCACTGTTTTGATGACTTTATTCGGAGGGCTGATTTTTGTTATTATATAGGTTAAACGACAGTAGCTCTATTATATCTGTCGCTGCTGAAGGGGTGGACAGAATGAATTTGTGTTTGAAGTCGCAGTCATTACCATTGGTGCGCTTGCACTGTCACTAAACGTAAGTCGCCATTATTGTAACATGGTCTAGTTGCTTATTCCATAGTAGTTTGCTGTTTGTCCATATTCCGTTTCGTTGAGTTTTGCTCCGAATAGAGATGGAAGTGTTAGTTTTGCCAGCTTACGAGTGAAAAGCAAATAGTTCTGTTTCCTGGGGGTTTACAGAAAGGCTATGTTTGGTGCACCATGATTCACGGCTTCTGTGTGACTCTGAGTCTGACTCACACTTGGCTTAAGTTCATTTTCAATAAATCAAGTTTACCTCATTGTATTGTGTCGCTGACTGACGTCTATTGTTTGACATTCAATGTACAGCCCAAACCTGAGGTCGTAAATACTTTTTATGTTAGAGAAAAGAACGATCGCTGTAATTTTAAAAAGGATTTGATAAAATTTACGAGAACGAAACCTCACGTATTTACACACATTATTACATGCATTGTTTTTGTAGTACATGTGGTACTACAAAAACTATGCATGTAATAATGTGTGGAGCTTGGCGTAAGTGAATGACTGCCTGTCAATGAAAAACTACAATGTACCGCCTAACCTGTGGAGGGTGTGTTCCTCATTTATATGGTATTGGGGTGTACTACGATATTATTTCTGTTGATTCTGACAGGATAGTGGAAACAATGTTACGGGCGTTCAACTTGTGACTAATATTTGACTTTATCGTCTGATTTTGAGCGTAACTGTACCATTATAAAATTGTTAAATAAATTATCTTGGTTTATTTGAAGCTTGGATAATATAGCTGCAAAATAATTGCCCAACATGTTTATTGTAAGTTTGTTGCAATACAGATCCAGGTGTCTAAGTGTATTTTTTAAGTTTCGTCTTGCCACCTTCAATTCTAGAGTGAATAAGTTCCTTTTAGATAGGCGTGCTCCATATTCCCTTCTCCATATTTGGCCACATGTCTACATGTTTTTCAAGTGAACTGGTGGTCAAACGCTTGGCTATCACCAATATGCCAAGCCTTTGTTTCTTTGTCCCCAAGGTATTTCCCAAAATATTTTTAGTGCACCCATATATATATTATAAGGCTTACTCCATTGTGATCCCACTTCTATGAAGATCTTTCAAGTGCGAGTACAAGGCTTATTATGATCCCATGTCTATGCTCCCAGGGGAAAAATAAACAACTTTCAAGTGAAAGCGACCCTATAGTCTCAAGGACTTAAGTTTTGGGGTGTCGATGTCAGTCAGTCATTTATTAGGCTACACAAAACCTCTTCAAAGTCAAATAACTTTTAGTTAAACTTCGATTCTATTTCAACCGTTATCTTAGCAGTTATGTTGACAGTTTCTAAACGTGATCTCTATCACAACTATTCGATTTATTCAGAGACGCACATATTTATATAGAAAGTATTCACGTGACTCGCATATTTGCATGTGACGTCACCATACCATACCACTTACACATTTACTTCACATACAAGTGTGATAATGGGGTGGTAACTAATTAATGCAAATATCTACGAGCTCAGTGTACCTATTTCTCGTATCATATAATTTTATGACGGAACAAACGAGTCTTTATTATTGCGTAGGTCATATTTAGTCTAGAAGAAATCGATAAGACTGCCTATACTTATAGATTTCGTTAAAATAATATATCTGGTAATAAAATTTGCAATGACTTCGAACGTGATCTATGTGGTACTACATCCAGTGCCTTAGAATATTAAAAAGTAAGTTTATAAGCGAAAAACCTACTACTATACTAGTTAGAGCTCTTTGGAAACATTCACAAGGAGCTCTTCTACTCTACGAGCCCTTGCTCGTCCAGGGAAGTACTACTACCACACCTGTATCGGCCACAAACAGCACTGCTATGATCCGGTTTGAAGGGTGGTTAACGGTGGAATTTCAGTCACGCAAGGCTTAACAATTAAATAATTGTTTTTTTTTTGTTTTAAGGTTAAGTCGATTGTATTGAATTTTTTATATTAAATTCAGTCCAAAATAAAATGTATTATTTATTTATTTATTTAATATCTATATACCTTAATAGGGCCTCGGAGTACCGCTGATATTAACTCTCCACTACAAACGTAGTTCCTTTTTCATTTTGAAGTGGTAAGTCCGATTCACATGAAATTTTGCTGGTATAATTGAAAAGAGATAAAATGTGTCTGTGTTGCGCTACTTTTTCTTAAAACGCAAAAACAATGATAATATATGGATGAGTGTGTGATATGGAAAAAACTTTTATCCATATATATTTTCGTTTTCACCAAAAACTACTATCCGATTATACCTGCAAAACATCTTTTGAATCAGTTCAATCCTTTTCGAAATGAAAATGGAGTTTTTATAGGAAAGTGAGACTACTGGGCTTTCTTAAGTTGACAGGCGTACTGCAGACCGTCATTCATTTTCAGGTCATTTTCTTTGTGGATGTGCTCAACGTAGTAAGGCTTATTAACGTATGTTAGTTCTTCCAGTGTACCTTCACTTATTGCCATAGCACATCCTTAGGGTAGCATTATAACCACACCATCTGCCCAGGGTTCACAACAGTGCGAGTCTTCCTTGAAAAACATTGTAAGAAAGGCGAAGGTTAAAAATAGCAGTACTTAAGCTATGACCCAATTTGTGTATATTCTACTCAGTTAAAAACTTTCATTAAACGAACAGGTTTTTGAACTTATTGTTGAGTATGTGCTGTACGTGTAAATGAGCTAACTCTATGTAGATATATGGATATCGGTTTAGATTACCTACTAATCCTACCGTTAATCTTAACGGTAACCGGTAAAGTACAAATGTTTAGTATTCTGTGTACAATTATTTTAAGGAATGACTGATCTTTTTTTATGCACGACGGGGGAGCGTTTGGCCTTCATCTCACTTGTCAATGTTACATGATGACATAAGGCTGTATGAAAATGGAAGCTCATTTCACACGTACTACTCCACGGCAGAGGAACTGGCAAAATTCCGAAACACAATTGTTGTTATGGCAACACACTTAGGTAAGATTGTGGTAGCAATCCAGGCGGATTTGAAACAATTCCCACCACCATATAAATCAAGCAAATTTTTTTTTTCGCGGAGATCGAACCTGGGACCTCTGGTCCTAATAACCACAAACTAATAACTACTAAACCACAGAGGCAGTGGTTATCTATAGGAAGGACCTACATACCTACATTATCTCATATTCGCGATACTCGCCAAATAATAATAGTGTAATGGAAATGAGCAACGTCAAATAAATAAGTAATATTGTTTTGATCTTTTATTAAAAACTGGTAGTAATCCTAAGGTAATCCGACTGCTTTCCTTGTACATAGATAGTTTAATGGTACATATTATTTTTGATTGTTTGTGTCTAAATATATTCATTTAAGTCTATAACGACATTGTTCCTCATACAACTGTCCATAGGAGGCTACCATACGTCCAAAAGATGAGAAAGATAACGTTCTAATAGTCGCACTGTACTGTACTGTACTGTAGCTGAGTGAAACAGATGACCAGAATATGTGAGAGCATCCAAACACAAAACAAACATCTATGTGTATATTCATCATACAAATGTTTGTGTTAATAGAACCCACAACCTACAGCGCAGAAGGCAGAGTGACTACCAACTGAGCTATGAGGCTTGTTATATGTTAAATAATTCATATATTTAAATTAATTTAGATAAACAGACAAACTCATTTAAATACCTAAGATGTACGTCCCCAAAACTGTGATCTATAGCTTTTATAAGCATCGAGAATAATTATCGGTGTTTTGAAGACCTATTTTAAACAGAGCGGATTCTTAATAATATAAAAATATTTTAACCTCTCAAAGATCCACGCTTTGAGTTATATAATGTATGGTTCATTCTCAAGAGGCTACATTCGTGTCTGTTTGTAAGTACTCTACGTACTAGAGATAGCCGATACAGAAGGCGAATTAAAATCTTTTGCAGCATTTTTTTATTAAACTTAAAACAGAAGGGAAATGAGAAGCTATTCACAAAGATAACCTCAAAGCCGATATTCCATTCAAGAACATATCAGTTCGAGGATTCCAATAAAATATTCCAATGTAACAGACGTCCCACATCGGCAGGACTCCGAGTGGCCAAAACAAGAGACAAAACATGGAACAAGCTACAACGTTGGGAATGCTTTCACAGTGAAAGATGGAAATTCATGATTTGAATACATAAATACAGTAAACGAAGAACAATACAACCCTGTGCATTCTCTCTATTGTAAGGCTCTATTGAACTACAAAAATACTACCTACTTACCTGATTAGACGAAACCGGTAAAGCGTGATCAAACACTTGACTATCACCGATGAAAAAAGATACATCAAACTACAGTATTTTAAACAGTCACAACGTTTATGCAAATCACATTTGGTTATTTTTTAAGATTATTATAATAAATCATTACACATTCATATTTTTGTGGTAAGTGTGTGGCTTTTTTTTTTGAAAGGACAATACGCTGTACTGGTTCTAAGCCGGGAGGGCGACAGCTTTGCGCGAACCTGGCTGGTGCTGAAGGCGTGAACCCAAAAATAGTTTTTTGAGGCAACAAGCTTAAGGGCACCACTTAGGTACAGACCTTGGCTTGGGCTGTTGCCATTTGGTGGGGGAGGATAAGAATCACCAAAGGCCTCATACAATGGACAAGCCTCATAGCTCAGTTGGTAGTAACTCTGCCTCCTGCGCTGTAGGCTGTGGGTTCGATTCCCACCCAGGACAAACATTTGTGTGATGAACATAGATGTTTGTTCTGTGTTTGGGTGTTGTATCATATAGTACGTATGTATTTACAAAAAGTATTTAAGTATTTTATCCGTAATCTAGTTCCCATATTACAAGCTATGCTTAGTTTGGGGCTAGATGGCGCTGTGTAAAAATTAATGTCCTGTAATATTTATTTATTTTAATGTCCTGTAATATTTATGTCCCACATATGTAATAAAATAAGGACAAGTATTTTTATTTATCTGGTTCAAATATCATTTCCAATACCTACTCGTTTTCAGTACCTACACGGAACCTGGTTTCTGCATCAACAAGGCCTATGCAAATATGGGAAGAACCAGTTGACAGTCGGGAGTCGGGTGGAACGCTCGATTATATCAGCTGGGTCACAGTTGGAAGTAAAATAATACTGGTTTTGTAAGAAAACGGTTTTATGAGGAATTACACTTTTGAGTTCAAAATCTTATCTGTGAGTTGGTTTATTGTCATGTTAACATGTTGGTTATTCAAATGTACCTATTATTAAACAAGCCTCATAACTCAGTTGGTAAACTCTGCCTTCTGCGCTGTAGGCTGTGGGTTCGATTCCCACCCAGGACAAACATTTGTGTGATGAATATAGATGTTTGTTATGTGTTTGGGTGTTGTATCATAAAATATGTATGGACTTACAAAAGTATTTAAGTATTCTATCCGAAATCTAGTACCCATAATATTACAAGCTATGCTTAGGGCTAGATGGCGCTATGTAAAATCAATGTACTGTGATATTTATTTATTTATTCATAATTTCCTTTATCAAAGTTAGTTAGGTAGGTACTCATATATATTTTTTGAACCCCCCAAGGGGTAAAAGAGGTGGGACCACGGGTAAAGCCTCTATTTTTACATATCAATTTACTATAAGTACAATTAATGAATTATATTTTGAAAAATTGATTGCTTACCTTAATATCTCTTGGTTTTTGACTTTTAACTCTGCGTTATAAATAAATAATTGTATTGTATCGTAGATTTGACCTCAACCGTTGCTTTGCCGTTGAAAAGCCAGGTTTGAGTACATAATAAGTACTGTACTGTACACTAAGAACTATGCTCAGGCTTGGCCTGCAACTCAGTAGTACCAACAACCTAATTATGTTGGTAAGACATGTTTATTTTTTATATATTTGGTTGCAAACTCGCCTGATGGTAAGCGTGCAGCCTATACGATCTAGCCCGCTGGCCTAGAAGAAATCTTACTCGTGAAGACTCCCAACTTGATACACAGCTAGGTTTGTTCTTAGTTAGTACTTTTTCACACTAAATAAATACAGGAACAGTAAATAGGGTTATATTGCGACTGTATTGTGTGTTCAAGAAAGGTTTATTTTAAAAGAAGACACTGAAATGTTTACTTTACATCTTGACGTTGCAAGATTGATTGTTTGGACGTGAATGAACTCTGCAAATATTACGATATTTACGATACCAGCCTACCCCGCTCTGGTTCCCATTTGCAACTTAATACAAAACATTTTTCAGAAAAATAGTTTGAAATCCTGTTTTTATCCAACAATTGAAAATATTTGGTTAAAATAAAACCAGGACACAAACCACCTGGACAAAAGAGGAATCAATCATTAAACCATGATCAAAGCCTCCAAACCAGTAGTCTAAGGCAGGTAGGGATAGCCTATATAAGAGAATAAGTTTTAAACCGTTTTCATCCATAAATTATTTTATTAATGGGTGGAAACGGCGTTTAAATTTAAGCCAGATCAAAATTAAACCAGAACTAAATCGCCTGCACTAAATGGGAAGTACCAATCAATATATTAGCAAAGCCTCTCAAACAGTATTAATAACACAATTTGCTTATTTATCTATCCCTATTATTTATTTATCCCGACAGGTTGGACTTAAAATGAACGTGGGTAAGAGAAATATCATGTCAAACGCGATATGGGGCACCCATGCCTGTCCATATTGAATACGATGTTATCGAAGTTGTAGATCATTACGTCTACCTAGGCCAGATGGTCAAACTAGGGTCCAACTTCGATAAAGAGGTCAACCGACGAATCCGACTCGGATGGGCAGCGTTCGGAAAGCTTCAATCAGTGTGTGTTGCCAGTGATGACCTATGGATCTGAGACGTGGTCGCTAACTGTAGGTTCGTAAATAAGTTTCGTAAGTTGCACAGCGAGCTATGGAGAGAGCTATGCTTGGAGTTTCACTACGTGATAAAATCCAAAATGTGGACATCCGTAGAAGAATCAAAGTCACCGACATAGCTCTCAAAATTAGCAAGCTGAAGTGGCAGTGGGCAGGCAACATAGCTCGCAGAACCGATAACCGATGGGGAATAAAGGTTCTTGCATAGCGACCGCGATTAAACGCGAAACGGAGTGTGGGAAGACCCCCCGCTCGATGGACCGACGACATTGTGGAAGCCGCAGGGAGTCGATGGATGAAGGAGGGTCAGGATCGCTTTGTGTGGCGTCGATTGGGGGAGGCCTAAGTTCAGCAGTGGACGTGTGTGAGCTGATATGATCTATCCCTATAGGCTATTCCAGCCAGGATAATTGATGGATTTTTTTCCATCTATCTCCAGGGGATTCATTTCCATATATCCCCCTAATCACGCATCTTATAATTCATTTTCACGAGGCTACATACAGAAAATTGTGAGTATATTCTAGTTTATTACGTTAATATATCAAGAACATATTATTCTAATCAATAGCTAAATTGTTATCGATATGACATTGAATCGTATTTAGAAACCAAATAACACGTTTTGTTATTCAACAGGTCAAAAGTTCATTGAGATATTAAATCTAGCATTGCATTAAATAGTACACTGCATAGATGATGATTTTGAAATAAGTTTAGAAGGCATGTTTTGATGAGTGTAAGACTTGTATCGCGTTGTGGTCGCTCGCGAATATTGTAAAAGTCTCTCATCAAAAAAGGACAGCAGTTTCTTTGTGTTTTATCCAGGTATTACTGAAATTACCAATCCATCTGAAAAGCGTTTTGGTGACAGTCAGGGTTCAAATATGAACAAACTCTAGATTGAGTGATGTGATGAGATAACTCAGCCATTCATTAAGCAAATATCTCCAAGACAATCTTATCAGAAAATGACGTAAGTAGTTACCTACTTCTTATCGGTCAGTAAAGAATATCAATGACCTTTGCGATTTTTCAATAATCTGAACATGAATCATACTCGTTTTTGATAATTACAGCTGCAAAACTCAAATCGCGTTTTTGCCTGCCTTACAGAGGTACTGTCTTCTTATACCATACAATATGTAGCAAAACATATAAAATAGTTAGGTACTACATGGAATTCTTGTAGTAACAAACAAATACCTACTACACCATTTTATATTACCAACAAATAGTGTAATAAATATGTACTGGGCTGATCATCTCTAATATAAATGATATCATCGCGTAGCTAAATTTTCATCCTCCGTAGGGAGAGTTGAGCGGAGTGGAGCGTTTGAACCTCAAGCTTAACTTTGTCTGATTGGGGGGGACGCAACTCGTGTACGGTTTAATGCTTCCAAACCTCAGGCGTGTGTGTTTTCTCCAAATAAAAGTCAATTTCATCCTGTACCTATTTTTAACGGCACTTCCCTCCAGTTCAATGATAGTTTGACCTTTTAGGCGTTGAACTTTCATCGAACTTGATTGGGTCCCATTTCGTATATAAGGCCAAATTTGCTGCTATGAAGCTGGGTATTCTTGCTAAGGTTCAGCGGTACTTCACACCGAGACAGCTTTTAAGTTTGTACAAAGCTCAGGTCAGATATTGTATGGAGTACTCAGCCAAGTATCAGCTCGAAGCCCTGGATTCGATTGAGCGTCGCCAGGCAGCCTAGCAGTAATTTTTGTGTACCTCTATAAATATTCAACTTATTATGAGCTCTCAGTACATTGAGTTTACTACGCGCGAAGGGTTTTACCTGGATGGTCTTTCCATACTATCAATTCAATTCAATTACAAATAAGTACTTAAGGATTGCCTTAAAAAATGTAAATTTGAATTTGAGTGTTATTTTATTCCAAGTTACTTGTGTACACATTAAGCTAGTGAATAGAGCTTGATTCCTCGAATCAAACATCCACCTACAAAGCCCGTATCAATTGAAACTCAAGTGTTCTAATAACCGCCTTTGAGATCTCATTTCCTAATATTTCTAATACATACAATGTAGTTCCACCATACATCAAACGTTAGAACAGCTGCAATGCTATTGCTTAGTAGGTAATATGATACATCCTGATGAATCGGAATTTGAGATAAGACTCGACTGCAATATATCTGCTGATATAAAACAAGCAGTGTGAATAGATTTGATTCGATTTGTCTTCCGCTTTGATGAACAATAATCATAAGCCACGAAAGTCTAAGAACATTGTTACATGTGTACTAACTTGTTAGATACAGAGGAGTTATTATTATGTAAAAATTTGTATGTTTGTTGGCGTTTTTATCTTAATTCTCAAGTTATTGTAGTTAATATGTATGACGGTCGTGTGTGCTCAAATATCAGGGTTTCATTGAAAATTGGAACTGTAATTTGAAGTAAGGTAATAGATAGCTTGTTATAGTAATAAGTAATTGAGTCCCGACTTTTTCCTCTTCTAGGATTCGACTCTGATCACTACTCAGAGTTACTTGGATCTTATGAGGAAAATCTACTAGGGGTAGTATAGTATAATAATAAGTAACTATTACAGGACATTAATTTTACACAGCGCCATCTAGCCCCAAACTAAGCAATATATGTGTATAAGAAATATAATAGTTATCTTATCATAGTTCGCTTGTACCAATACCATGTTTTTATCATACAATGCAAACTGTTCCAAAATATATCTCTCAATATCCTAAAACATAATTTTTCGCTTCAATATTCCGACGCTGTTCCGAAACAACAATTACGGTAGACTGAAATTTTAGACTTGTTGTTACTAGAGATTCTATTTGATTTCAATTTCGTTCAAACTTTCTACACGGTCTAGAATCTAAAACGGTTTTGTAAATATGTTCAGCATGAAGTCCGTTAATATCGGTAAAACTGTTGTGCTATGTGCTAAAATCTGTGATGTAAAGATGCACGGACTTGAACGTAGACAAAACGTTTCGTTTAAAGTTTGTACTTTATCATCATCAGTAACAGAAGTCTGTAAAATCTTTATCTTATATTGACATTCGTTGGTTAGATAAACAAAAAAATATGTATACGCGCTACGTGAAAAATCACTTAAGGGAAGAAACGTGCCTTTTTTATTAAAAACAAATCAGACAGTAATTTAGAGCCTAACCCAAAATAGAACAAAAAAATGCTTATTTTATTGTTCAATGCAAATGACAAAACTATGTCTGGTTAAAGAAATGCAGGGCGTTTTGTCTACAAAAACAGTTTTCGTACATTGGCAAGCGATTCAGCTAAAGTCACGTTTTGCACCAATAACATACATCCGACCCAGCCAATACACGGGCTATATTGAAAATTATTAGTAATAATCCAAACTTATACAGCGCTATCTTCTTGAACCACAAAGCTGAGAAGGATGATCCTCATAGAAGATAGGTACAATGTAGGTTTAACGCGCAGAAATTTTAGTAATTAAAATGTAGGTATTTTGAAACACATTACTGGTGGTACAAACATTAGTGGTAAAAATTAAAAAAAATAATTATTCTTTGAGTTTAACACCGTAATAAAACCCGAAGCGACATCGTTAGAAAGACCAGAGCTGCTGAAATAGCTCTCTGTATCTGTATCCACAAGCTGAAGTACCAGATGAAGCAGAAAAAAAATGATATACAGGTAGTACATCAAAATTGACATTTTTTTTTATTGTATGACAGGTTAGCACTTGGCCAACATCTCACCTGGTTACAAGTTGAGATAAGGCCAAAGGTGTTCACCCGGAATCCTTAACAAACTGAGGAACTGGCTATCTCACAAAACAACCATTTTAGAATTGTTATTGTGGCGACAGAATTAGGTAAGATGGTGGTAGTTAGCCAGGCGGACTTAAAACAAAGTCCTACCACAAACCAAACCAAGCATAATATATTGTACTCCCCATGGGGATCGAACCCGGGACCTCTGGATCTGAAATCGGTGGCTCCCTCAAGACCACAGAGGCGGTTAAAATGGTATATTTATTTTATCGACCACCTCTAGTGATATTACCATCGAGTACAGCCATTATAATAATATGGTACATGGTATTGCTTTTATTTTGATAATTCATATAAAATTAAGTAGATAGTAGTAGTTATTTTATAATGGAAAGAGATCGAAAGCATTATTATTACTGTTGTGAAGTGGCAACGATTATAATCGAAAATTTTGATGAGGTTATTGCTGCGTCATGTGCATAGTTTAATCTTTCGCTTTGTAGCCTATATTTTCTTTTGTGTTTCTTGTCTTGCGCTACTTAGCAGACTCCTTCTTTTTATAACACTTTTATGTTTAGACAATTTAAAAATAAATAATTTTAAAGGTTTATATCACACAGAAAACACACATTCACAAAACTAATTATTATTAGGTTCATTTCTTCTGTGTTTTATTCAGCAGGCTAATTAGCAGCCGTCTCAGTTTGGTTAGGTATGTAATTTGCATGCCTTGAAAACTGCAGACTAGGATTAGATATTTTTATTTTTTCACGACGGGAAAGCACTTGGCCTTCATCTCATCTGGTTACAAGTTAATATTAGGACCCGCAGTCCTCAACAAACTGGGGAACTGGCTATTTTACATCTAAATGCCGGAACACAACAATTTAAGAATCATTTTTTATTATAGCTATATTGTTATTATTGCGACAGCATTAGGTGAGAAGGTGGTAGCTAGCCAGGCTGACAAAGTCCTACCATCAACCAAACCAAGCACAATATTGTACTCTCCCTGGGGATCGAACCCGGGACCTCTGGATCTGTAATCGGTGGGTTGAACCACAAGACCACAGAGGCGGTTAGTGTGATGGTGGTGGTCCAACAATTTTTCTTATAGCGATTTTTTTCTTTTATCAGAAAACCAACAGCAATTCATATAAAAACAGAATTTGAATTAAAGTCTATGTTATACAGCCAATGACAGGTTTTCATAAATAATTCAATTGCTAAAAAATCCTACATAAATAAATATGAATTAATATAATATTATAATAGAATATTCTATTTATTTGCTAGGTAGGTACCTACTTTACTTTTTATACGTATTCAACAAGTTTCAGAAGATACACAGGTAGGTACTAAACTATAGGTGTGTTATTACACTTGTAAGATAAAAAATATAAACATTTAGAGAAGAATACAAGTTCGCGGAAAATGTTGTTGTGTTGGGAGGGTTGGGGTCAGTATCATCTACGTACTGTCGGCATTTAGCATATCTTCCTGGGCTATTCATTGATAAAGTGCTGGGTTGATAGCTGAAGTCTCATTTTAATTAGGTACACGGTCTTGCTTCGACCGTTACAGGTGCCATAGTTTTCAACCACAATCCAACAATTCTAATCGGTAGAAGAGAGTGGTAGTTTATATAACTGAAATCTAATAAACTAAACCCATATCTGAGTTCTCATTTTTTTGGCTGGTGGTGTTTAGCTTGATTTACATACCAAGGTTATAAGAGTTGAAGTGTCACGTTTTCTGCATTTATGGTTGAAACATAATGTTTACGTACATTGCTTTACGTAGAACGATTAAATACGGATGAAGTGATCGTTTTAAATATTTTATTGTTCTTTGGCTACGATTGACAGCTGCTTGAGCTGACAGAAAATCTGATTGCGCAGAAGCTTATCATGTCATCCTCAACGAAGGTGCAATAAAGCCTTGTGCTTCATTATAGTCTTCTTTATAGTCTTCTCTTCGACCTTCTAACAAGGTTTAAGATCTTTCCTCGACAGTTCTTAACATTAAAAATCATCCCTTCTAATTTATGGGAACGGTATTAGTGCGAAGAAAACCAAAATAACATTTCAAAGTGAAATTCAAATCGGTTGAGCCGTTTATGTGTTTTAGCGAGTCTAACGAACAACAATTGATTTTAAAACAATATACCCATGTATGAGAAAATGATTTTGATTCATACCTACATTATTTCATTAACTTATTAAATGTTTTAATAGTTATTCTTCTATTCGGGGCGGAAACGAATCAAACAGATTAAATATTATAAAAGTCGGTCCCAGCCGTTCTATAAATTGTGTAACTCACCAGACTTTGTTTTACTAGGTAAATAGATATAAGAACGTATTCTCATATGATTCTATTAATAAATATTTATACTATTATATACATTGTTTTATATACTTATTGATGTCATTGCGTATCAACCAAGCTAAAATTGACCAGCACCACATCACGTTGCTGTTTCAAACATTGACAAATAATAAATTAAGAAATGGCGATTCGACTAGACTAATATTTTGCAAGTATCTGTCATAAATCAGACGGTGTTCAAATGTAAGTTGACCTTTATTTTAAATATCATACTATGCATTAGCATTCCTCTATTGTGCCAAAACTCGTTTTGAGTCTAAACAATAAAATGATCATATATCTCCTTCAGGCTGCTTTAAATGCGTTAAATCAACATGTATTTTGTTAAATGAAACCTAGCTACATTAAAAAACGTTTTTGAAATATGTAATTGGCACCATTATTTAACTATTTAAACAAAATAAAGGAAATATAATAGTTTCCTTTATAATAAGCAACAAATGAGGCAAATGAGGTACAAAATTTCATTCATGAATCATTTCATAGTAGAATGAGTGTCTCAAACCTTGTGTTTATATTTGGCCAATGCTGACAAGCTAAATAGGATACAAAGAAACAACGGTATTTATGTCGTTACAAATTCTCTAACAAAAGAATACCCCTTTCATTGTATCATAAATACGGGCCATATTTTCACTAGTCTAAAACAAACGTAGGTAATAAATTGAACATACAGATCAATTTGAAAAAAAAAACTCGACCTCGACAACCGACGAATAAAATCGTTGAAAACATGCTATTTTTTAGATTTGAGTTATAGAGTTGTAGAGCTCAAGACTCCTATTTCGGCCGCTAAGTAGCAATGCTAGGTTCTAGTTGCCTTACTGCGTAGGTCACATCCACAAAGCACATACCCTACACGGCACTGCATTGCGCCTGTCAACTTGAGGCGTAAAGGTGTGAAGTCTCGCGTACCCGTGCAATTTCACCGGTAACCATACCCGGTTTTTATAGTTTGCAATGTTAAACGTCTGGTTTAAATGTTGAATAAAGTATTTTATTAAAACCGAAACAACCCGTTGTAGAAACCGGCGTCATGAACTTTAAGGCTTGGCCGCACGTTCACAACTCTATTTAGGTCATTGCTTTATAGTTAGCACATCTATGAGTAATTATTTATGATTCAGTACGCGGTACTGTTAAGTACATATATGTGTATTTGGTCTCGTAAACAGTAGATATTGAGTAAGTAATAATTAAAACATATCACAGGTCATTAATTTCATACAGCCCTATCTAGCCCCAAACTTATCATAGCTTGTTATGTGGGAAGTATATTAGAAAAATATATAGTTTTTGGAAACACATAATAATAAATATATCTCGATTGAAGTACCTACTTTACTGTATTTTTTACTGTATTAAATATTATATGTGCATAGGTATTTGAAATACTTTCTATAATGTAATAGAATAAGTTGACGAGACACTGATATCACATTAACTTTTTTATAAAAATGTAACTGTTGTCATCTTTTTCAATAAATAAATCTTATCTTATATGTTATACCCACTCTAATGTTAATATTTTTTTCGCGTGAGTGACATTCCAGTCTTTTTGAAAAATAAATGTCTTTAAAACGAAATACAAACATACAATACAATACACAAACATAGAACAAACATTTCTATTCATCGCGCAAATGTTTGTCCTGGGTAGGAATCGAGCCCACGACCGCAGAAGGCAGAGCTACTTAGCTGAA
This sequence comes from Venusia cambrica, assembly GCA_951394065.1. Taxonomy (NCBI): domain Eukaryota; kingdom Metazoa; phylum Arthropoda; class Insecta; order Lepidoptera; family Geometridae; genus Venusia; species Venusia cambrica. Next base: position 15,538,665 of record OX596040.1, on the reverse strand, counting down.
CTGTGAGGCTTGTTATAAAAAAATATTACAAAACCGATACCGTGGATATTGTAGGAGGTGACTAAATATTTATACTAGGGAATAAAAAGTAGCATACACTTGAGTACTGAAAATTAACCATTTTTTTATAGTAAGACGGGGAAGTGCTTGACCTTCATTTCACTTGGTTACAAGTGAAGATAAGGCCGAAGGTGGAGGCGCACTTCACCCGGAATCCTCAACAAACTGAGTAACTGGCTATCTTACCTCTAAATGCCGGTAAACAAAAAAAATTGAATCGTTATTATGGCGACAGAAAAAGGTAAGATGGTGGTTAGCTACCCAGGCAGACTTAAAAAAAGTCCTACCACCAACCAAACCAAGCACAATATTACTCCCCCTGGGGATCGAATCCGGGACCTCTGGATCTGAAATCGGTGGGTTGAAGCACTCAACCATAGAGGTTGTTAAAACAATGTTTTACCTACTTGTCAAGCGTGATCACATATGACCCATTTAGTTCTTTGAGGCAGAGCCATACTTCACAGTTGACAATTTCTGGTTTCGATTATAAATTATGATCAAAGTTTGTTGAGAAGAGAAGCAAAAGTATGGCAAGTACATGGAACTATACCCAATGCCATGATTAGTAGAATATAGATAGTTAAACCAAGTGACTTGAACAACTTATCAGATAGGGGTAACCTTCAATAAGTGGAAAATTTGGTTGTAGAATTGTTAATCGTATTGACAAGGCTATTCTCTGATGATTTTTATTCGTGTTTAGTAAGACGGGGAAGCGCTTAGCCTTCATCTCACTTGGTTTCAAGTTAAGATAAGTCCGAAGGTGGACGCACTTCACCCGGAATCCTTAACAAACTGAGGAACTGGCTATCTTACCTCTAAATGCCGGGATACAACAATTTTAGAATTATTGTTTCTTGTTATAGCGACAGAATTAGGTAAGATGGTGGTAGCTAGCCAGGCGGACTTAAACAAAGTCCTACCACCAATCAAACCAAGCACAATGTTGTACTTCCCCTGGGGATCGAACCCGGGACCTCTGGATCTGAAATCGGTGGGTTGAACCACTAGACCACAGGGGCGGATAAAAATATGGTAATATAGGTAGTATGTGTGTATTAAAAAAATCTATTTGTGTCCCGCAACACAGGCGAGTCCTAGTGCGGGGTCAATTATAGTAATCATACTGAAATGTTACACTTTTTCGGGTATAAATATTTGTATATTTTATAATATCTAGTTATCATTAAGATGTTATGTGAAATGGCTTAGCTTCAGCGATCATATCTTCCACAATACTGTAGCATTTAATTTGAAATAATATATGTTATAGTTCAGGATAGATGCTAGAACGCTTGTGTTTCGAAAACACGATAACATCAAATTTTCTCGATTGATAAAAATCCAAAGTTGACTCTAATTTGTACCAAGAATGTTCGCCATTCAATAAATACGCCCAATTAGGGCTTGACACTTTGTACAGTATACAGCAGACGATCTGTGTTTTCGATTTTCAAAATTCATATTTGTTTTACCGGTAAAAAAACTAAACATCGAAATACGCGCACATTTCTGTCATCTGGTGGTCATAAGCGCCGTGGTTGAGCGCACAGCAATGTCACCTTTATTATAACTATATTTTTGTTCGAAACTTGAATAAAGTTGCGTTGAGTTGCTAATATGAGGTACTATAGCCCGTTAAAGAAAAGATCATGTGTCACGACCCTCAGACATGAGGTTTCCGATGTAAGGATCCGATTTTCAAAACAAAAAAGTACTTTAGTATGCTATCCGTAATCTAGTTCCCATATTACAAGCTATGCTTAGTTTAAGACTAAGTGGCGCTGTGTGAAATTAATGTCCAGTACTATTTATTAATTTAAACACACAAAGCATTTCATTTCAATCGGCCACGTTTAGAAGTTGTCTAGCCGCTTAGGACAAATACACTTATTTATGACAAGATATTTTATTGTATAATAATAATGAATTATAAGCTTTTATTTAAATTCCTGTCAAACAATTTATTGAAAACTGACATTGTTGTTATCATTTTAATTTATGTTCTTGCGTGGTAAAAGCCGGTAGGTAATTTCTCATTAAAAAGGGGCGGTTAATAATGCAATCTACTAGTCCACACAGACATTTTATTGTAATAATTTGTAAAATTTACTTTAGACCATAACACCTACTTTATTAAAAGAGATAAAAGGCATTTTCTAGGAAGTAGGATGTCATCCTTGTAATCTTCGAAGTCAAGAGCTGACTTATTATACAAAAAAACAGTAAGTAACAGTACGCCTGTGAGTTCAGATAAATTATTTGAAGGTTAACGTGGAATGTACATTTATTATATTAACAGTATAATATAAATTTAAAATGTTTAATGCTTATTTTAGACTGTCCTTTTATTATTAATGTTTATAATAATACAATATAATATATATTATGTTTTTTTAATATTCCAATAAAATTTAAAATCTTGTTTGTGTCTCTACCTAGGTTTGCTGAAGGATAATACCGGAAGGGTTAAGCTCGCCTTTGCCATACTTATTAATTTTAAGTTATCTCGTATAATTATTTAAATGTGTATGTGTGCAATAATGTACATATTAAAAAAACGCTTTGAAGATATGCAAGAAAGTTTTGTTTCTTTGGTGTGCGACGAAGATTTTATCTACTGAAACTATTTCTGAAAATCAAAATCATATCTCCTTTTTGCTTCTCCTTATACGGGTAACAAATAAATACTTACATAATAGGCTTCATGTTGCCTCCGTTTTAAGCTAAATTCACAACTCAAAATATCATAATCACAGACGTTATAATCACGGTCTCACGAAACACATCGCGTTGTTGTCATTCGAGCGTGCGCGCACGCCGGTGGAAGATCATTGACTGGAGACTTTGGTACTGGTAGGTCGCGTCGCGAAACCTGCAAATTCGCAGACTCGTGTCTGAAATATGTCTGTGGAGCTTTATGATTGTTCCTCGGCTTTAAGTACACGTTTGACAGTTCCTGGCAAATTGTAAAAAATACACTGTGGATTTAGTTTGATAACAAGCCTCATAGCTCAGTTGGTAGGAGCTCTGCCTTCTGCGCTGTAGGTTGTGGGTTCGATTCCCACCCAGGACATTTTTTTTTGTTATTGTACGACGGGGAAGCGCTTGGCCATCATCTCACCTGGTAACAAGTTGAGATAAGGCCGAAGGTGGAGGCGTACTTCACCCGGAATCCTCAACAAACTGAGGAACTGGCTATCTCAACCTCTGAATGCCGGAACAAAACAATTTTCAATATTTGTGTGATGAATATAGATGTTTGTTCTGTGTTTGGATGTTGTAGTATGATAAGTATGTACATACAAAAAAAAAGTATTTCATTATTCTATCCGTAATCCCATGTTACAACATATACTTAGTTTGGGGCTAGATGGCGCTGTGTGAAATTAATGTCCTGTAATTAAAAAAAAATACAGGTTACATCGAAGTAGTAATCATATTTTGGAAAAATAATGCTTGTTTTTTTCCAATTGGTACTATAATTGGCCAAATCTTTATGGGCAAAGTTCGCTCGGTTGAATATAAATATTCAATTTAAAGATATGTTTTTTTATATTCTTGTGTTGACTGTCTGAAAAACATGTTTATGCAGCTTTATGATTGTTCCTCAGCTATAGGTACATGTTTTACAGTTTTTGGCAAATCGTAGCTATGTTGATGTCGTAGCTATGCACTATGTTGATTTAAAATCTTCCTACAGGTTATACCTAAGTAATAACAACGATGTTTTGGAAATACATATTCAAGTTTTCTAAATTGGTATATTAACTTGTCGAATCATTATGGGCGAAGTTCGCTCGGTTATGGAACCAATATAGAAAACATAAAACATTAAATATAAAAAAGATGTATTTCGTTGTATGTAGACTTTATAGTTGGAGAATTTACCAAATTTTAATTTTAATCAAAATAACAAAACCATTTTGAAGTTACCATTATGTGCATTATGGTATTTGGCAAATTGTAGCTTCAAAATTGTTGGTTACATAGTTATAAAACTATGTTCTGTATGAAATACCGTTCTGGACTCTTATAATTACGCAAGATGTATGTCTCACACGTTTACCTTTTAAATTGTATAACTTAGGGACTTAAAATTGCGCATGGAAATATTCCGTAGGTCGGCCATACATTGAAATGGCAAATCATGTGGTGTGGTGTTGTCTTTGTGAGAAGCCTTTCAATTTGAATCTGAGGTTAAATTACTACAATTACTATGTCGACGGGGAGGTGAAGGTGACGGTCAAGCTTCATCTCACCTGTTCTTCAAGTTATGATAAGACCGAAGGTGGAAGCGATATTTTGATGATATTTTTGCGATCAAAAATGTTCCATTGATTGTTAGATCTTCAGAAACCCATGTTTATTTTTGGAGAACCGTCACCACATTGACCACATTATCATCAGAGATTTAAATAAACGAAAAATAGTTGCGTGATTGAATTTATTGCTATTGGGTTCTGCGGTGCCGAAATAGACGCTATCGTAGACGCAGATATATGGTTATTTCAATTTACTATTTATTTTTACTATCAGTTAGGGCTGGTGCGGCGGCTGATTCGGCCGATCACAAAAGGCGCAAATATAGTGGTCTCGACAGAGCTTACCTATTTGAGTCTTTTAGGGTGGAGACCTTAGGTCCGTGGGGAGCCGGTGCCCTCCGGGTTTTCAAAAATATTACGGGGCTTTTGATTGAGGCGACACGTGACCCAAGGGCTGGCTCTTATTTAGGCCAGCGAATTAGCATAGCTATTCAGCGTGGCAATGCAGCCAGTGTCTTGGGCACGCTTCCGTCTGGTACTGGTCTGGAACAGTTGAGTTACCTATAGGCCGTTTGTAACGGTCCTTTGGTAATCTGACTGATTCCTTTGTACATAGTTAGTTTAATTGTACTTTTTATTGAATAAATGTTCACATTTACTATTATATTATATTATATGTGAAAAATCATCTTTATCTCTGTGACTTTGATCAACTACTATGTCCGCACAACACGTTTTGTTCCCCCATTCTCATTTGTCAGATAATATTTTAACATCGTCCGTACAAGTAGTGAAAAAAATGTGACGCTGCAGGTTATGGGTTCGATTCCCAACCGAAACAAATATTTAATTTTGTGTTTTGATTGTTTGATCTGTGTTTGGGTGTTGTATTATATGTTATGTATGTATTTACAACAAAAAAAAAGTACACAAGTATTTTATCCGTGATCATGTTCCCATATAGCTTTGCTTAGTTCACAACAAACCTTATAGCTCAGTTAGAAGTAGCTTTGCCTTCTGCGCTGTAGGATGTGGCTTCAATTCCCATCCATGAAAAATATTTGTGTGATGAATATAGATGTTTGTTTAGGTGTTGTATCATATAGTAAATATATATTTACAAAAAGTATTTAAGTATTTTATTCGTAATCAAGTTCCCATAACAAGCTATGCTTAGTTTGGGGCTAGATGGCGCTGTGTGAAATATTTATTGAAAGGTTATTTATCAAAATAAAAGAAAAATAGTGACCTATTGTTTGATTTCAATCAAATTAGCAAAAAGAATAGAATCTGATAAATCATAAATAAACAAGAACACATACTTGTTGTATCGCTGATTAAAATCATTACCGAGATAAAATGTCCTAGGCTAGCCTTTGCCTAGATATTTAGATTAATATTTAAATTAATATATATTACATATTTAAATTTATGTTGCATGTTTGTAAATGTATATGAATAAGAATTATAACAAAAGAAGTTATCATTTATAAACAGTCGATAAAGTCATCTGTAAATTTGGGACAACATTGTACTGTAATTTGTACACATCATTGAATTTGAAGTCAACCATTGTGTTTGCGCGTTCCGAATCGGATATTTATGGTATCATTATTCAATTTAAACAGTGTGTAAAACTTTTTATTAATGTAGGTTCCGTACCTTTATTGAATTCATTTCCTCAAAATATTTTTATTATTTGCAGCGGTGTTTATAATTTAAAAGGGAAAATGCTCTGATAATTACTGCGTTGCTATAACAACGTCCGGGCTTTGGGAATTTTCGTAAGATTAAATAACCTACTTAAAACTCATTCTCTATTTAGATACCTACCTGTAATATATAACTTTTTCAAATAAACAATTTTTGAGTTTCTGATTTCTCTTTCAGAAACTGCTTTTAGCAATGTAAATTTAATTATTTGGGTAACGTGAGTTTTTTTTCAATGTTTAATTAAATATAGTATAATTCTAGAATAATACAATTGCATTGATTGAATTGCATCCTCAACAGACTGCTGTTGAGGATTCCAGGTGAAGTCGGCCTTCACCTTCGGTCTTACCATATTATGACACCAGATACCTACCTACTATGAAGACGAAGCACTTTGCCGTCGTAAAAAATATAATAACGTTTTTTATTGTACGACGGGAAAGCGCTCAGCCTTCATCTCACCTAGTAACAAGTTAAAATAAAGCCGAAGGGGGAGGCGAACTTCAAACCGGAATCATTAACAAACTGAGGAACGGGCTATCTTAGCTCTAAATGCCGGAACATAACTATTTTAGAATTGTTATTATGGCGACCGAATAGGGTAAGATGGTGGTTGCTAGCCAGGCGGACTTAAATAAAGTCCTACCACCAATCATACCAAGCACAATATTGTACTCCCCTGGGGATGGAACCCAGGACCTCTGAATCTGAAATCGGTGGGTTGAAAGACTAGACCACATAGGCGGTTTTGTCACTAGGTGGCACAAATAATAAATTTATAACGGCTGTTAACCATCATCTGATTTTAAATTGACTAGAAAATGAGGATTCCTAAAATGAATTAATCGATAATGACAGTCAACCCCACCCAATTCGACAAGCTCTAATTAAAGTCATTGTCAATCTTCATATTCATTAAAAGCTGTCGACAGTGTCCATGACACATTTCTTTAATTTTTGATTGGTCTTATCTGCAATCTGGAACTAGGACATGTCGTTTTAACAGGTTTTCATTAGATTTTTGCACAATGTTGCCAGCTGTCAATTAAGGTGGAGGGAAAATGACATCATGGCATGGATAAAGTGTATAGCTCTTTATAGTGTCACTTTTAGCCTGATGTAAATGGTTTGAAAAAGTAGAAGTATATTCTTGTACGGAAAATGTTTTACCTTCTTACCAAACATTATTTTCGTGAAATTATTAATTTGTGTTTGAATCGAAGTTACATTTCGAACGAAAAATATACAAAATACAACACAAAAGACTTGAAGTATCCGTGTTGTTTGGGGTCAGTCTACTGTAAACATTATAACGCATTTATTTACTTAAATAAAAACGTAACCGTAACTTACAATTACTTACATATTTGGTTTTTATTCATGTTACCTGATGGTGTCATTTGGGGCAGGCTTGTGTTTGACAACCGATTTTTACGGGCTGTGGATGAGAAGATAGGAGCCCATAACACGAGCACCATGAAGGTCTGGAACACCTTACCCAAGTCTTTGTTTACCAAGAATGACCGCCTGGGTCTTTGTGTCACGACTAAATAGGTTTCTTCTGGGTGGGTATTCTGGGAGCATGCTCTATCGTAGGCTGCTACATCTTTTCCAAGACTCCCGGAAATTGCAATCAAACTTAACATCATATCATATCAACAGCCCATTAGTGTCCAACGCTGGACAGAGCCTCCTCCAAAGCTGGACTGAGGGTTTACCAATAATCCCCACATACGTCAGGCGGATTGGCGGTTGGGAACAAGCCCCATAGCTAAGTTGGTAGTAACTCTGCCTTCTGCGCTGTAGGTTGTTGGTTCGATTCCCACCCAGGACAAACATTTGTGTGATGAATATATATGTTTGTTCTGTGTTTGGGTGTTGTATTGTATGATAAGTATGTATTTACAAAAAAAAAGTATTTAAGTATTGTATCAGTAATCTAGCTCCCGTATCTATGCTTAGTTTGGGGCAAGATGGCGCTGTGTGAAATTAATGTCCTGTTATATTTATTATTTATTATCGTAGTAAAGGTGTTCATACACAGAAAGAAGCTCCTGTTGTTCTTCTCGTGAAATTCCTTAGTCGGCTTTTACGACATCCACGGGCTGAGTTGAAGGGAGCAATTCTTAAGCCGCGACCGCCAGGGCGGTGTCAAGCTATAAAACTTAAACTTGTGATATATATATTTTATCGTTTTAAAATAATGTGTCATAACAAAACCTGATGCAAAACATTTTAGGTTAAAAATATTTCAACAACAAGAGCACAAACCATACTCGTCGCTCAGTCTGCCACTTAAGTGACAACGAAGGAATTTTAATGTATTTTTTTTCCAAGTTTTAAATTCATTCGTCAAACCCTGCACATTTTTAGCATCATTCTGTCACTCCATTAATTTAAAATGTCATTGACATTTATTGCACATATTCATCGCTCCTCCTTCAAGCATCATCATTAACATCCCGTTACCGTCCTCTTTTAGACATGAGTCTCCTCCAAGTTACATTTTTGCCTAATCCCATATACGTGTATATGGAGATCTATTAGGGATGGTAACACATTTTCTAGGTATAGTAGGTTTAGTAGGACACAAAATGTCTTTATCATTAGATTATTAAGGTAAATATAATGAATCATTGACGAAATAAGGAGCGCCATATCAGATTACTATAGACATTGATAAAAGGTCGTTAGACTTTCGTTGATACGGTATTTATTATTTAGTTATTATTTATTTATATATTTGTTGGATATCAGGATAAATTTTACCGATAAGCTTCCTACATGGTGTTCAGAACCGCATACCGATGGTTTTGACCCACAAAATTTCTGGTATGAAAATTTTAACCTTCTACCTGTTACAGTTAAAAACATACTTATAGCTCTTTAAAGGGTTTTTCTTAATGTTTAAATCGGACCCCGTAGGTACCCTTTCTTTATGAAAATTCGTAAAAACCCTAAAACATGCTAGTTGATTTCATAAGAGCAATCTACATATTATACATTTTTAAGTGCATCATGTGTAAATTCAGAGATATGCAAACATTTCACTCCGATCTTTGAATCCCATTTTGAACTCTGGGACTCGCTGGATGGCGCATGTTGAGCAGTAAACGTTGTGGGCAATAAAATACTTTATTATACTTCCGTTACAAAACGAATTATCTACGAGAGCGGTCTTCATCTCAATTTACTATATGTTGTCATCTTACCTATATATTATTTTTTGATTTTAAGAGATACTACTACTTTTTATTGAATAAATGTTTCGAATAAAAAAAAAAAAAAAAACTACTTTTAAGAGAGATGTGAACATCCCTAATGAACGCCTGATATAAACTTAAAGCATGTTAACTCTTTAATAAAACCATCCCTTGCAAATTAATCTCAGTAGGTACTTAATTGGTATTTACCCTCACACCCAATTTACCTTCACACGTACCTATGTACCCGTAAAGGAAAGTGATTTTGAACTGTTATAGGAGGGTATTGAAGACTTTCACCATATATATTTTTTTTAAATAAGAAAAAAAACTGCGACATAATTTCTCCAGTAAACTTGTGTTTGGTTTGCAAATATATTCAGAACACACAGAAGTTTTTTTTCTAGCTGAATTCCTCGTTTCTTTGTAATTTTTCAAGCAAATAAAGAAATAAGTAACCATTAATCTATCACCAGCATTAATAATGGATATGTATTTGTTTTGCGCGGCGGTCCGATTTATTAGGCCAATGATTTCGCAAAAACTACCGAATTTGATAAATTGAATCTGTCGATAAGATTCGGGTGTTTGTTTGTTGTGGCGTCGGGATATTTGCCGAGGAATTTTTAACGGAAGCTATAAAATATATATTTGATAGCTTTACTTGCAGTTTGATTTGACCTATTATACAATAATAACTACAATTCAAGATCTAATTTAGAAAATTTTGGAAGTTTTTTGATACATTAGTTATTATTATTAATATCTCCTATAAAATATTTACAGTATATATTTTTATCATATGTATTTATGCTTATTAAATAGGTATATATTCTATTTTATATGTTATCTATGTATGTTTATGCATATTTTATTGGAACTTGTATTATTATTATCTGCGGATGCTAGTTTTTAGTATACTGCGTATTTTTTTTTCCAAATATTTTATTGAGCGCCTATATGTCCATATTAACATCCTCCTGGTTCTATGCAAAATAAAGTTCCATGCAAAGGTTGTCTGGAAGAGATCGCTTTTAGCGATAAGACCGTCCATTGTGCATTTTTTTTTTAAAGATGAATTAGTTCATAATTTTATTTATATTTAGTGTTCAATAAAGAATATTGTATTGTATTTTTGTAGACTTTTTTAAATTATTGTATGATTTATCTAATATATATTTAAATAATAAATTCATGACTATTTGTATATTATGGAGTTAAGCACGCACCATCAAGATTAAAACAGCTTGGTTAGCTTTTGAATCACACCCTGGGAAAAACATTTGTGTGATGAATAGATATTTTTTTGGTGTTTAGGTATTGTGATAAATTCCGATGTATTTACAAAAAAAAAAATACCTTATAAATACCTTTATATATCCGTAATCTGGTTCACAAATTACAAGCTAGCTAAAACTCACCAACCCATAAATTCAACCTACGACCTTCATTAAATGAAATCAAAAACGTAATATTGATTTAAGTGAAAGTACTCGTAATTCAAACTCTTTATAATAATTCAGAACCAATAACATTTCTGAAGTTATTATTCACTGAGTCATAGTTCAAGCTACGGTTTAACTAATGCAGCGATCGACATTAATTTGCATTTATTAATTTCAACGTAGCAATTTGTTGGATTAATATTCAATCTTGACCGCGCACTGTGCCGATAATAAGAGTTTTAAGCCTACGTGGTACGTCTTCAGTAAGTAAAGCGATATCGCACCTGGCTCACTTTGTGCTATCCACTTTCACATTCCAGTTTTCATACACAGAGTATTTATTTGAAATGAGTAATCTCTTGACTTCGAGGCTAGCCTGGGCACTACCTGTGAGGATCAGGTATAGGCCTGATCCTGATGGTGCGAGCTTTCCCAAGAGCTGCCTATTAAAGGCAATGACACTCCCTCGTACTGATGGAACCACAGCCAATCTGCTTGGCGCCAAACTATGGCAGTTGGGTGGTTTTTTTTGACATGTAATTCAGATATATATAATGTAAAATGTGTAAAAATTTTAATTTTTGTATGCTAATTAGCAGGACCTAGTAGATAGACCATATACCTAGGTTCACGAACAATAAATTAATTATGAAATTAAATTATGAAATTAATTAAAGATCAAACCCACCCAAAAAACACAATCATTACATCAAAAGCGCAGCGAGTAAATACTTACGGTGACGGCATCCATTCATTAACTATCTCGTCACACAGAGAAAACACTACACAGATACACCAGATGAACCTTTCCGCCTCAAAGCGTTACCCTCGGTATCGCCTTTGGCCATTTCTATCCTCCCCCACCAAATGGCAACAGCACAAGCCGAGGTCCGAACCTAAGTGGTGCCCTTGCGCTTGTTGCCTCAAAGATCAATCTTTGGGCTCGCGCCTTCAGCGCCAGCCAGGTCCGCGCAAAGCTGTCGCCCTTCAGGTTTAGAACCAGGCCAGCGTATTGTCCTTTCAAATAAAAAAAAAAGATACCTACATTATACTTTCGAAAGTGTCTCTGATTGTTTTTTACGTTTTTACGGCTAAACAGGAGAATTGTATCATGTGGAAGTACATATCACGCAGGCCAAGCCGCGAGCAACAGCTAGTGGTTTATACAGTAGTAATATGAACGCCGTAGGATGAATTGCATGCCTTGCATCAAGAAACAAGCAAGCCTCTGCAAGCATGAACAAAAACATGTCCTATTTCTCCAGCCCACGCTTTAATTACCATTGTAGAAGCTGAAATGATGGTTTCCTGCCTTGGGAATACCAGTGCTATGGTTACTTACCTGTATTCAACTGTTCTACCAACTTGATTAGCATCCAATGTACATAGATAAAGGACTGGTATATCGGATATGTTTGCATACTCTGATCGTGAACGCTGGTAACCGGAATTGTTAATGCTTTCGCTTACAGCCTAATTTACAATTAGGAAACATTGGTATTATAAAACTATATATAGAGGTATGTTTATTTTCCAAGTATAAACCTACTCTACACTTGCTAACCCCGCGCAGTTGACCTAGCGCCATGGTTCTAAGTTCAATCCCCATATTAGCCCATGCAAGCCCACTGCTGAACAAAGCATTTTCTGGGAAAGCTGGCTCCATTGTGGAGATCATGCTTGCCTAGGCAATCCTTGAGATCTTGGGTTGACCCTACGTATATAAAAAACGGGCCTCACCAGTGATCATGGGCTACTTCTATCCTATTAACTCCATGTGACCGTCAGTCACAACCACAAACTATTATTGTTTAATCGTATGATATTTCGTAAGGCTTAAGGTACAGAGCAGAGTACGTCGGGGAAGCGCTTGGCCTTCATCTCACCTGGTTACAAGTGACTGAGGAACTGGCTATCTTACCTCTAAATGTCGGAACACAACAATTTTTGAATTGTTGTTATGGTGACAGAATTAGGTGAGATGGTGGTCCTAGCTACCCTGCCTGACTCATAAGTCAGGCGTCCACTACTGGACAGAGCCTCCTCTAAAGCTGGAGGGTTTTGCCATAATCACCACGCTCGTCAGGCGTATTGGTGATCGTAGTAAAGATGTAGGTAATATACAGAAGGAAGATGCTGCCGGTCTACTGGTGAGCTTCCTTAATCAGCTTTTACGACATCCTTGGGCTGAGTTGGAGGGGCCGAATCTTAAGCCACGACCGACATGGCAATTTTCATATTCATACCATTATATTAAATGTCAATAAATAAATCATTTATTTGACACAAAAACAGTGTTACAGCATAACATATCTAATCCATAGGGTCCTGAACTAGCTCTGGATCCTGGTAAAAAGTTAGGTACAAACGTTTTAAAAAAGGTACAACGCCTTTTCTCCTTCTCAAAGGGGTAAAGGGAAATAATAAGCTAACGTGATCTTTGCCAAATATATTAATAATAATTTAAATATAAATATATTTTTGTACGACAAATATTATAATTTTGTTGTATCGGAAAACAATAAATAATCTATTATCTATTCTATTATTTTTTGATATAGCGGCAATAGAAATAAACTCTCTTTGAACATTTCAACAGTCTATCTATTACGGTTGTGAGAAACAGCCCGCTGACAGACAGATGGATAGATGCACGGACGAACATTAGAGGCTTAAGGTCCCTTTGGCACCCTATTCGTTTGGAATCCTAAAAATTGACGTAATCTTTCGTAGTTCCATATTATACTGTAGTACTTTATATAGGGACGCGTGTTCCGTTTGATAAGCAAGCGGGCCCTTCATAACTTTCAACTTATACAAAAACAATATTTTCTAATAACGTGACCGACCCAAAATCAATTTCATCATGCATTATTAAATTCCTTCGAAAGGATTGGGTCAACCGGAAGTATGAACGGGTAGCAATGAACTTCTTTTACGTAATCATCATACCGAAGGTTCAGTATGAATAACCTGAAATCAGAAAGATATTTTGTAACAAATACGCTAAATTCATTTGAAAAATTTCAAATCGACAAGTGTTTCGCCTCTACACGAGGCATCCTCAAGAAATATAGTCTCGCTGCTAAGCTGACGAGCCCTCTGCAAACGTGTTTTCGATACTATCTGCGCTGTAAGTCAACATGCTCAGATCAGCAACACGTTGGCAGAGGACAATTTCAGGTAATTTATATTAAACCTTTAATTTTTAACGCAATTATTTTTTTATTAAATTTTAAATAAAATTATTAATTGTAATAAGGGTTTTAAAACTGATCAAAAACGAGAAACAACTACCAAAGTCGATCGCGTTTTAGTAATCGAACCCTCTAACTCAACCCACGGATCTCTTAAAAGCCGACTGAGACTAAGAAGATGAGAAACATTTTTCTTTATGGCAAACAGGGTCCCTCCTTTTGGTAAGTAGATACCCGTAGCCTATGGACTTCATGGAGTCTGGAATATAGACTCCATAGGAATATGGATAGATCCATAGGGATATAAAGGCATCACTCGCGCGCTACCGACCATTTGAAAAACCTCATGCTGTATAGTCTCTATGGAAAACTACGGCAGGGGACAATTCCACTGCTTTATAGCGGATCTCACGAATTATCGCGGGAATCTAAAATAATTTTAATTCTGTATATTATTTAACTGCTTAACTATGTAACTATTATCTAACTATCACTGCAATCACCGATTCGCCTGGTAACCGTAGTGATTATGACAAAACCCTCCAGTTTGTTTTCGAAGGAAATTCTGTCCAACAGTGAAATAAATGGGCTTTTGACGTGTGTTATGAAGCATCTATAAGTATTTAACCCTTCATCTACCAGAGTAATCCAGTCAGATATATATACATATATTATGAAGTGCCTAATGTATAGTGAACAACTAGGGAAAGGTACCTTTTAAAGGAAAAGGTTAAAAACAGTATCCGTAAAAAGCTCAATTTGTCAACCCTTTCACAGTGAACGAATAGTTAATAGGTCTGAATGAATAAATAAATGAATCTTTCTTTTGTTACTTTCTTTTTGAACTTATTTACTTTTTATTTTTGTTGGGTTAACTTTACTATACGAGTACTTCAAAGGGTTTAAGGGTAAGTGTGGGCGAGCTAGTGGTCTACCCCGGGAAAGGGAGTCGCTTGCTTTTGCTAGATTACAGATTCACAACAATCGTAGAAAATAAATAAATAAATACGTAAATCGTAAAATACACCTTTTTTTTTTTGCCTTCATCTAACCAGGTAACAAGTTGAGATAAGGTCGAAGGTGGAGGCGCACTTTACCCGGAATCCCCAACAAACTGAGGAACTGGCTATATTACCTCTTAATGCCGGAACACAACCATTTAAGAATTGTTATTATGGCGACAGAATGAAGTAAGATGGTGGTAGCTAGTCAGGCGGACTTAAACAAAATCCTCCACCAACCAAACCAAACACAATATTGCTCCCCTGGGCATCGAACCTGGGACATCTGGATCTGAAATCGGTGGGTTGAACCACTAGACCACAGAGGCGGTAAATGTGTTTCGCTACCTGCTTCGGCAGTTCCAGCAAACCTTTGGCGAGTTCCGTTAGTGCACGGGAGA
Organism: Venusia cambrica; assembly: GCA_951394065.1. Taxonomy (NCBI): domain Eukaryota; kingdom Metazoa; phylum Arthropoda; class Insecta; order Lepidoptera; family Geometridae; genus Venusia; species Venusia cambrica. Next base: position 15,523,377 of record OX596040.1, on the reverse strand, counting down.
GCCAGTGACTTTTGTGATCAGTCGCTCCAGCAACGTTCCTCCTCAACGTTGATATGGCCTAGAACAACACAACTAAACAGAGGTCAAGAGCTAACCCATCATTTAAAAATAGCCTAGGCAGAATGAGGTCTGCGGTAGGCGGACTTTCGAGGAGATGATTTACTCTATATTTATGTCTTAGGAATAATTCTGGCAACTTATCTTTTATCAAAATAATTTTGGCGTTTTATAAATGACGTTGACACATGTCTATAACTTTATCCCCTTTTGAATTCGGCGGTATAATTGTAATTGTAACTAGGTACCTAGTTTAAACTATTTTCTAGAATTCGAATTCAGCAACCAGTTCAAATTACCAATGCACACTACTGAACTAGGGTTTGTTATTCCGCTTAGCTTCGTTTGTTTGGCTGCATTCCTTGTGTGAATAACATACAAACGTAACTCTGGTCTTATTTGACTGTTCGACTAAAATGTAAAATGTAAAATTAAATTATATTACCACTGTGAATACAAAAAATCACAGAATTTGAAATGTTATTTTCCAAAACCTTTTGGAGAAAACGACTAAAGCAACATGGGCTCATTTGTTCAAAAAATATGTTTGAGCCGTGCGATTGGATAGGATGATAGAAAAGGTATTGTTTGACAAGCCTTCCGCAGCTGTAGGTTTCGTGATCCAAGGAATAACATATCTGCGATAAATAAGGAGCTATAAATTTGTAAAGAACAAACATTGTGTGTTTCTGTGTTGTATTGTATCATAAGTCTCTGTGGTCTAGTGGTTCGTCCATCGGTAGCGGATCCTTTTTTCCCGGTTCCGAGGTCCCAAAAGAGTACAAATTTATGCTCGGTTTGGTTGTTGGTAGGGCTTGTTTATTATTTAATTTATATATTTACCTAAGTAGGTATGGCGCTGTAAAAAATATTCTAAAAGTTGTGCTCCGGCATTTAGAGGTTAGATAGCCAGCTCCTCAGTTTGTTGAGAATTCCGGGTGAAAGACGCTTCCGCCTTCAACCTTATTATAACTTGACATCAGAAAGGCCAAGCGCTTCTCCGTCCTAGATAAGAAAACGAAGAACCATACGTACGTATTTAATTTAAAAAAAAAGTAGTTTTCTACAGATGGCGCTGTGTGAAATGAAAGTCTTGTAAAATTACATTCAATTCATACAGCGCCTGTAATACAATATAAAATTAATAATAATAATGTGACAAACTGTCACGTTGCTAAGAAACTTTGGCATAGAACTTTCTGGACTACGCCTTGTTTCGAACACCACTTGGGATTGGTAATACTTGTTAAAACTGTACACAATGATTATTTGATTAGCATTCAAATTCGATCGGAGCAATGTTTGTATGAAGCTCTCTCGGGGGTGTGACACTCCAGTTTGTTCAGGAGCTTACCGCAGGTGCCACAAATTCAGAATTCTCTTTCTCTTTTACTCCTCTATTTGGAATCTAATACTGGCCTTTTCAGACACAGACGTGGTGAAAATATTTTCCTAAAATTCGAAATGGCCCCGGTTATTCATCGGAGCATCTCCGATAACGGCTGTCCAAATATTTTGTGCCTTGCGCTAGGGTCAACCTTTTGTATCTAATTTTATTTATTTTATGAAATAAATAGTAAAATTTAAGTTACATTGACTTGAAATAAATATTGATTGATTTAGACTTTGTATTTTTACAACATTAATATATTAACACAGTAACTCTGTTATATGGACAAAAAATTAAAAACAAACCTACTATTATTTATTTCGTTCTTAAAGTTGAAAGCGACCTAAAATTATGTTTTTTTTACAACTTATAAAAAACCTGTTGAAGTAGGTATGCAGGGTATCAGTGTTTTTTTAAATTACTACTTCCTTCTTTTAGAGTCATGTCAGTAATTTTATGCGTCCATTTATTTTTGTATTACTTAATCATCATGTCCATTAGGAATTTTTAATGTTCAATACAAATCCTTTCATTCCTTATCTTATCTTATCTGATACTAATATAAAATGCTTACTGACTCACTGATAACAACACAAAGCCTAAACGGCCTAATCATAGAGACATGAAATTTGGAGGGTATGTTTGTCTTGATGCGAAAATAAGCGCTAAGAAGGAAATTTTGAAAATTCGTCAATAAAAGTTTTATATATTCCTTATTTGAAATAGATAAGAAGGTGATTCATGGTTTTATGATTTTTGGACAGCAGGGGGTCCACCGTTCAATTATAAGAAAAAAAAAAAAACATTGTTTTTAACAGAAAATTGCGATGTACACGTTGTTTCTATAATAAACTGGTGTATTTTGAGTGCTCTTTATGCAATGGATGAATGTCAAAACTACCAAGGTCTGATGATGGAGTGGAATCAATATAAAAGGTTTTTTTCAGTAAATAACAGTATTTGTATACAATACATATTAAGAGCATTGCGCATTTAAAATGATTGTATGTGTGATACTCTTCTACGAACCATTTAAACCAGGGTCTTACGATGATGTCAGCGGAACTCCTGAATAATGCAGAATAATATAGTAGTCGTACTTATACTTTTTAAAATCGGTAAACGATGCCTCGTTATACCGATTTTCAACGACAAATGTTTTTTTTTTATTTACCCGGCCGTAGCAGTCGCGGCTTAAGAATTGACCCCCTCCAACTCAGCCCGCGGATGTCGTAAAAGCCGATTCAAGGAATCTCGCCAGAGGAAGCGGCAGCTTCATGCTGTATGTTATATAACACCTTTACTGTGATCACAAACCCGCCCGCCAAGTGTGGTGATTATGGAAAATCTCTCTCGTTTTTGGAAGAGGCTCTGTCCAATATCCAATTTACCACTACATAAATGGGCTGTTGACGTGACTGTATTTACGACCCTTGACAACTTGATACACGGTAATCTTCTAATGCATAAAAGGAAAAGTCCTGAGTGTCTGACTGACTGATTTAACGAGATACAACTCACAGCCTAAGCCGCTGGGCGTACAGACTTGAAATTACAAGGGCATGTTTGTCTTAGTGTGTAAACGCCTGCTAAGAAAGGAATTTTGTAATGGTTTAAAATGGGGTTCAAAGTTTGGAGTTAAATATTGCATATCCCTGAAACCACAAATGATAGGCACTTGATAATTAGTATGTTGATTGCCCATAAGGAATAAGTTATGGCATATTTTCGGTTTACAATAATTTTCAGAAATAAAGGGTGGGGTGTCCAATATTCAGACCTGAATAAACATAAAAAAATAGGGGGTTCCCATAAAAGAAACGTTTTTATAAATTGTTATTTTAGACCTGTATGTAATAACAAAGTTGATGTGAGTATAGTGCTTACTTTGTGATAAATAAATATATGCATAATAAAATCTGGCCAAACGTGAATCGGACTTGCACTAAGACTTCAAAAAGCCTGCAATTTTTTGTCTAGGAATGTGGGTCAGAACCCTCATTGTGCATGTCTGCACACCATGTAGGAGCTAATCAGTCAAATGTATCCAGATATCGAACAAAAATATATATATTTATAATATAATACTTGCCTCTATTTCAAAAAACCAATACGCGGACGAAGTCGCGAGTAAAAGCTAGTTATAAATAAAAAGAGTACTGAGTTATTGATTACAATTTATATGATATGAATTTTATCTTGCTAAAAGCTAGGACTATAAAATTCGTTGGTATCCTTTCTAATTAAAATGGGTCACGTTTTTAAACAACTTCATGACAAATACAAGGGTCACATATTTTAATCTAGTCTTAGATGGAGCATATTTTTAGCTTAACAAGCAATAAACATATGCCATGTTGTTGTTTTATCATTAAATACCTTCCTTATATAAACCCAAGGCACAGCTAAGCGGAGCTTTCAATAATCGTATATCATTGCTATTATGCCTTTGAAGTCAGTATGTTTGCTAGTTACTGGAAATCATTAAATATACAATTTATGTTTTGCTCACTGGTAGAATTACTCATTTTATAGATCTGGTTAACCTCACAAGACCGATTCACGTTTAACTGAGTTCTCGTTGAGCTAGCTTAGATTGAAAGTTGGCTACGTTATATTGAAATGAGTTCTCGTTGAGCTAGCTTAGATTGAAAGTTGGATACGTTATATTGAAATGAGTTCTCGTTGAGCTAGCTTAGTTTGAAAGATGAATACGTTACATTGAAATTAATTCTCGTTGATTTACCTTAGTTTGAAAGTTGGATACTTTATGTTTAAATGAGTTTTCGTTGAGCTAGCTTAGTTTGATAGTTGGACACGTTATGTTTAACTGAGTTCTCGTTGAGCTAGCTTAGTTTAAAAGTTGGATACGTTATGTTTAAATGGGTTCTGGTTAAGTTAGATTAAATTGAAAGTTGGATACATTATGTTTACATGCGTTCTCGTTGAGCTAGCTTAGTTTAAATAGGTTACTTTTAATTGAGGTTCATGGATAAAGAAACATTTTTTCGGCGAATCCGTGCAAAGCTTCCCGGTATAGAAACAGAGGAATGTATTGTCCTTCCAAAAAACAACATAGTCTTATCAACTGAATTCATATCTAACTGAGATCGTATCTGCCTTACTATGAAGATTGAAAGGCCTGCAAATAATTTACCCTTACAATCCTTTGAGTGTTAAAATTGTGATAAAATCTTAGATGCTTTGTAACATGTTTTTTTTCCGTACTACGTTTCACTTATGATCACTTCCCAGAGCATGGATGTGGAATTTTTGAGGATCACCTACTAGGGGTTAGTCAAAGGCACGTCCGTTCAGCACATAAATATATATAGCCAGCATTCATTCAACTTATGGCGGAGTACGTCATTCGTTTGTAAGTTTTGTTTTCATATCCAGAAACACCTTGCTTTTTAATTGACTTTATTTTCTAACCAACTTATACTATCACTTAAGTTGACCATTTAAATGATAGTAATTTATTTAATTTGTGGTATAAAAGTTTTAATTCAAAATATAAATACGATGACTCATGAGTTACGTAATGATTGACCTACTGCGAAAACTAGTTTATTGCTAAGTCAAACTGAATCACGGTAAAGTTTTTATATATTATTCTATGATTAGTTAAGTTATTTCCAAATCTTTACTATTGTAGAGAGGCTAGTAAATTGAACTTTTGCATTAGCTATGCCAAAGCTTACTTTATTCTGTCACCATAACAACAATTCTTAAATTGTTGTGTTCTGGCATTTAGAGGTAAGATAGCCAGCTCCTCAGTTTGGTGAGGATTCTGGGTGAAGTACGTTTCCACCGTCAGCCTTAACATAACTTGTAAATCAGGTAAGATGAAGGCCGAGCACCTCCCATTGATACATTAAAAAAAAACAAAAGAGAGTTGGGTGGGTATAGAGTAAATTTGAGCACTATGCAAGGTGGGGCAAATTCCCCTTAAGGGCAGCTACTTTTTTTTTTTGTTTTACATCGGGTAACGCTTGGTCCTTATCTCACTTGGTGTTAATTATGATTAGGCTGACGGTGCAAGCGCACTGGAATCCTCAACAGACAGAGAAACTGGTTATCATTCTGATCATACTCTGAATGCCGGAACACAACAATTATAATTGTTGTTATGATTCTCATACTTAGGTAGGTAAGATGGTTGTAGCTAGTCAGATGGAGTTAAAACTAATTACGTTCCTACTTTTCTGTGAATCATGGTCTATAAAAAGTAGCTGTTGTTTATGATCTACACGGAATGGTGCTTCGGTCGTGCACAAATCATAGTGAAAATGTAAGTCAATAACTCCGAAATCAATATTATTTCTCATTGATGACCCTTCTGACCTTAAGGTTGTAATTATGCTCAATATCGTATGCATGAGTCGCTTTGATAATATTTAGAACCGGTCCCTTGGTGCTTGTAATTCACCTTCATTACGTGGAACTGCCTATTAAGTAAGAGATCCTCCCTTAATTTATCATTAATACATGAATGTGCTGCTTCATTTATGTATTAAAGTTTTGAAAACGTAGTGTGACAATTTCTTCCTATGATTATTTTTTCAATGATACATTTTGATAGCCAGCTAGGCTGACCTAAATTTTTTTTTTTTTATTAAGGAACAACAAACAGCCAGAATATAAATCAAAACAAAATCCTTAAAAAACAAAAATTTTGGCAATGGTGTGGCCCACAACACTGTTGTAACGTTACGGAGAACCGTATGTCACTAATTAACTATCTATACGACCAAATAATATCTTCTAAAAATCAATTACATACACTCTAAGTAAAACGGATGTGACATAATATAACAGTAATAGACTCCGTACAGTGGTGGGCAGAGAGTGGAGGAGAAAGGTCAAAGATCAGGTCACCTTGGGAGATACCGACAGCCAGCAGTGAACTGCAAAGGTTAAGATAATTATAGTTATGATGATACGAACAGACAGACGGATCGAACAAAAAGGATACACTTATTACTATTTCCAGATGAGTAGAATTGACCTTTTTCCTCGAGAAATTGTTGTAAAACGCTAATTAAATTAAAACATTACCTAAATTAATCTTATATTCTTAATTAGCCACGGTAATGTAGTTCCGTAAACATTTATATGTACAACGGAATAGACTAAGTAAGATCAAAGACTGTTGACCGACTCTGATGGGTACAAGAGAATGTGTTTAGAGAAACTCGGTAAATATTGTGTACTTGCCCAAGGTGGACCAGCACGGCTATTACGACAGAATCGAATTATCAATTGACAGAAATAGAAATATAAGACGACAGAAATAAAGTCAGATGAGTGATGAGGGGACACGCACACCGAGGGCCACAATTTAATGCAAAAAATGATGTATCTTACACATACCTACAAATAATTTTATTTTATTAAAATTGTATTTGTATTTTATATAGCAGCAATTAAAAATACACACTCTGTGAAACTTTCAACTGTCGCCTGCTGCCTGCTGATAAACAGACGTTTGGTTACCGATTAAATTGCGGGCACACGGGGCTTAAGACCTTTATGCCTCAACTTAACGGGTGCACCGTAGTGCAGCATAGGTCATGTTCTTTGAGGATGTCCTATGCAGCAAGACTTTGTTATAGCCAAGAGTTCCACTTAGCATCAGGTGGGCTACAAGCTTGTTGCGTTTCCATGTCATATAAAAACCGTACGAGCTGACGGACATCTTAGTTTTCCCTATTTTGTTTCACTATTTTTCCCATTAGTTCAAATGGTGCATATTTCGTATCATTTATAACAAACTGGTATTTATATATTATATCTATAAAGTTTTCAAAATAACCGTAAGTGTGGCAAAGAATATATAGGAACCATAATATGGTTTTTATTCTATGCACCATAGTATGGTTATATAGCCTATTCTTTGCACACTTTACTTTACCATTATTCTGCAATACATAACATTATATGTATTGCAGGATAAGGGTAGACGGGAAATAGTTTAAAAAAACTAACTACTAACATTATACAGAGAATGTATTACAGTTTTTCAGACATATTCGTAATATATCGGGGATCTCTGGCCAACAGTAGACATTTTTGAGCCGTTAACCTATATATGCCCAAGGGGTCGTAAAGGACCCGAAAAAAGGTACTTTGTAACCTGTGTAAAAATACCATCAAACGAATGTTTACACATCAGGTCATGAGTAACTTAATTTTATGCCAGCAAAATGTGAGGATTTTACTGTTTTTATTTGCCTTTTTAACAGTATAACAGGCAAAATTGAGAAACTGATGTGCCAAATATTCTTAGTGATAATATTTTTTCCTTTAAAATTTTTATTCAATAAAAAGTACAATTAAACTAACTATGTACAAAGGAATCAGTCAGATTACCTAAGGACCGTTACAAACGTCCTATAGGTAACTCAACTGTTCCAGACCAGTACCAGATGGAAGCGTGCCCAAGACACTGGCTGCATTGCCACGCTGAATAGCTATGCTAATTCGCTGGCCTAAATAAGAGCCAGCCCTTGGGTCACGTGTCGATTTTTGAATATTTTTATTTTTATTTTTTTGTTATCTAAATTTTGGTAAATATTGAATGGGTTCGAAAACAACCTCGTGAGCGGGTGTGATACCAATTTGTCTATGTATCTATCGACGTATATGTGAAGCGGCAAGGGTATGGTTCAAAATCCGATGAAGATTCTGATGGGGAGGAGTCCAATAATCTCGACAAACTGAATCGTCATTAACTGCTGCTACAAACTCCTCAGTTCTTAGTCTTTCAGAAAACAGTGAGCCTCTCGAATTATTTGAACTGTTCTTCAGTAAAGATGTTATCAAGCACATTGTAAGACATAGTGTCATGAATGTCGTTGGAAAGCATAATTTCAGCTATTCATAGGAATACTCGTACTCAGTGGATATGCACCACTTCCAAAAAGACGCATGTATTGGGAAGAAAATGAAGACTCACCTATATGCCTATGGACTGATCGTGAGACCTGATATGCCCAGGGGTCGTTAATGACCCACTGAAAATTTGCCAAATACACTTTCAGTAAATCAAACCTGAAAAATCTCTTTTTTTGTTTAAAAACATGAAATTTCTAATATCATATCCAAAAATTTAATAAATCGGTGACGCTAAATAGTTTTGGGCATATATGGTTTATATGGGTTAATAAGTGTGTGCATATTATTTAAGGTTGTGTTAATGGCAAATAAACAAATATTTATGTTCGTTACTTCATCGAAACTTAATTAACCACAGCGTCAAATAACATTATTATCGAACGATTTCTCTAATAATTACGGGCCAATCACATATTACTACACTATTCCCACATTTAAAATTCTGTGAGTAAAACCTTATGGCCGCTATGTTGGCGTCGAGGTTTTCACACGGTTAACTTTACTCTCAATTTAATCAGTTTGCGCTTCAACTTTCACGTAACGTGACGGAACAGACAGGTATTTTTTTCACTTTTTTTTAATGCTTCTCGGCCCCCAAACTAGCTTATGATGGATCGAACCTACCCAGCAGGTGCCTATTTACTCTCTTCTTGAAGACATGAGAATCGTAACATAACGTAAAATTGGTGATGTTTTCACGTTATTATGGGTTAGGTGCGATCTACCTCCTATCTACCCCGGACAACGGGATCGTTGGCTTTTGCTAGCTGTTACGGCTGAATGTACCCAACTCTGGAGGTAGGACCTGTAAAGACCCGCCAGGCTTGTGACTACCTTCATGACGAAGTCCATTACCAAACAGTTAGCTGTGACCCGTAAGTGCATGAGAGAGCCAGTGCACCTTATGGGTAAACTCGACCTTCGACTCGAAACGCTCGACCGTAGACCCCAAAGCCTGAGAAAATACCTATATGTTGTAGTCAAGAGATTACTTCTCATTATTAAATGTAAAAATACTGGTGGAGTCGTTATTTCATCATTCTCCTTGTGTTCCGATCGCGATTCCGAACAGGCATAACGATTAAAAATATTAATGTTCAGTCACAAATATCAATATAAATTGAAATGTACATTTTGAATTTTATTATCCCGTAGTGGACGCTTTTATCTTGCAATGATGATGTCACCTCTTTTTGTGATGATTGCGATTCCAAACAGGCATAACGTTTCAAAATATTAATTGAACATTTTGAATTGAAATGTCCTGTAGTGGACGTTTTTATTATATATTGATGATGTCATCTCCTTTTGTGGTCCATTCAAAAAATATAGATAATACATTCATAGCGTTCTCGGAATTTCTATCGGAAGCTTCTGAATTCGATCCGATAAAGCTTTCCGAATGTTTGAAAATACCTATTCTTCTCATGTTTTTGTCCTGACATCTACCACTTACTGCCAGTCAATACATATGTTAACATTAAATACATATACATACAATACATATTTCTTAACTTGTTCAATTTCATTGTAGTATGAATTTTGTTAATAAAATCCCGGTCTCGTCCCGGCTCTTCGTTAAAATACCTAAAAATGGTGCAGTAGCTAAGTTCCAGTGTACTGGAAGTGATAATGCGGTAATGACTATCGCTATTAGGTATGCTTTGGTTTGACCAACCCACGCAGTAAAACCGCAGTAGGAGCCGCCAACAAAGCATTTTGCTTTTTAGGGTTCCGAGCCTAAAGGGACAAACGGGACCCTATTACTAATAATTTTAGTCCGTCTGTCCGACCCGAATAAATTTACCTTGAATTTACTTAATTTACTTGAATAAATTCCATTTATTCAATAAAAAGTACAATTAAGCTAACTATGTACAAAGGAATCAGTCAGATTAACCAAAGTCAGATTAAGGACCGTTACAATTGGCCTATAGGTAACTCAACTGTTCCAGACCAGTACCAGGCGGAAGCGTGCCCAAGACACTGGCTGCATTGCCACGCTGAATAGCTATGCTAATTCGCTGGCCTAAATAAGAGCCAGCCCTTGGGTCACGTGTCGCCTCAATCAAAAGCCCCGTAAGACTTTTGAAAACCCGGAGGGCACCGGCTCCCTACGGACCCAAGGTAAGACCCAACCCCAAAAGGCTCTAGAGAAGCTCTGTCGTGAACACTATATTTGCGCCTTTTGTGATCCTCGGCCGAATCAGCCGCCGCACCAGCCCCAGATGTCCCAGGTAGATGAGATGGCGCTAGGGTGTCGACGCAGGTAGCGTCCCACACCAAAGGCCTACCCATTTCCCGAGGGACAAGAGTCATACTCTCGGGCCGCTTACCATCATCACGTAACAGACCATTCGGTACAAGAACAGCTGGAACATTAACACTGGTAAAAGCTCGATGGATAATGTCATGCCGGCAGACCTTGTGCACGAAAGTCCGTGAAAACCAAATTGATCTACGGTCATCTTGCGCCCAACCGAAGACAAGTGGCAATACGGAAAGTTACAGGATTCATACGTGTACCGGTATTGTAAGATGGGTGTGCTTGCAGCCAAAGAATTAATTTAATTTACTTACCAGGTTTTTGGATTTGTGATTGAAAAACAACAAAGAGGTGATGTAACTATAATGAAATATTTATTGTTTTGAATCAATTTAAATTACGAGTATGACTTATTCAATTCGTTTTATTTAAATTGTGTCTAAGTCTTAAGTCTAAGGAACTCACCAGATGAAACAGGTAGCTGTTTTCTTATGTGTATAAAGTTAACATCTGAATAAATCCAATTTTTTTATGACATCTATATTTTATTAATAAAAAAATATATCGCAGTCTGGAAAAAGCAACCGGCTAGTTTATCTTGCTTGGTACGCATAGGATTCGCGGGCATTAGCTAGTTTTTTAAATATAACTATATCCTCTATTAATTTTTTTTTTTTTTTTTTTATACTATATTAGGTACATTTATTCAATAAATTAAACTAACTAAGTACAAAGGAATCAGTCAGATTACCTAAGGACCGTTACAAACGGCCTATAGGTAACTCAACTGTTCCAGACCAGTACCAGACGGAAGCGTGCCCAAGACACTGGCTGCATTGCCACGCTGAATAGCTATGCTAATTCGCTGGCCTAAATAAGAGCCAGCCCTTGGGTCACGTGTCGCCTCAATCAAAAGCCCCGCAATATTTTTGAAAACCCGGAGGGCACCGGCTCCCCACGGACCCAAGGTCTCCACCCCAAAAGGCTCAAATAGGTAAGCTCTGTCGAGACCACTATATTTGCGCCTTTTGTGATCCTCGGCCGAATCAGCCGCCGCACCAGCCCTAACTGATGTCCCAGGCAGATGAGATGGCGCTAGGGTGTCGACGCAGGTAGCGTCCCACACCAAAGGCCTACCCATTTCCCAAGGGACAAGAGTCATACCGTCGGGCCGCTTACCATCATCACGTAACAGACCATTCGGTTCAAGAACGGCTGGCACATTGACACTGGTAAACGCTCGACGGATAATGTCATTAAGACTAGCGTGGCGCGAAATCCTGCCCGCAGACCTTGCGCACGAAAGTCCGTGAAAACCAAATTGATCTACGGCCGCACCGCACCGGCACTGGTGAGAGGCGCAGCATCTTGCACCCAACCGAAGACAAGTGGCAATACGGAAAGTTACAGGATCCATAAGTGTACCGGTATTGTAGGATGGATGTGCTTGCAGCCAAAGACCTGATTCCCATTTTGAAACAGCTAAGAGACGAGCACGATCTGTGGAGGTTGAGCACGTATGTAATAGATAATTCCGTGTCAACTCGCACAGAGGCCCGTCCCACTGCCGTTGTGCCGAAAGGTGTTTTGGGGGATCGGTATTAGGGCAAGCACTATGCCAAGCATTTCGAGCCTCGTCAAGATAAGAAATTTGGAGTATATTGCCTGGAACAGCCGAAATTGATGGTGTTAGAATTTTCTCAACCAAAGAATGTGTACTATAGACGGAAGACAAGAACGCTGGCAAAGCAACACTAGAAATTTTGCGTATACCTAAGCCGCCCAATCGAATAGGCAACGAGGCCTGCGACCATGCTCTGTCATCCAACTCAATATTCAAAACCGTGGAAAGGGTGTTCTTTATTATGTTGTCTAAGCCTTCCACCAGCTCACTGTGTTTCCACAGTTGACAACATCGTAAAGCATAAGTAAATTTTGGGACAAAAAGGCAAAATTTTATAATGGTGAAAGCCATATGTGAGTTAATTTTTGAAAGTCTGTCCGAAACCTTCATAAAATTTTGAATTTTGTCGTCGACGAAACCCGGAAAAGATTCATCAAGAATTGGTGAACCTAGTAGGTGGAGTGAACTCTTATCTACAACAGTAATATTGGAAGCCAAAGTCTCAAACTTTTGAATAATTGAATTTCTATCCAAACATGTATCTGAAATGTATATTTCACATTTCGAAAAATTTAGTTCTAAGCCAATCTGCCGAAATTCATCTATAATAATTTTTAGATCGCCAAATACTGAGTCCACATCGCCACCCAGGGTTCCGTCATCGAGATACCAAACATTCAATTTAGATTTCAGGCGTTGAATAATTGGGTGAATGGCAAGGCTAAAAATGGCCGGGCCTAGAGGGTCACCTTGCTGACAGCCAACTGCAGACGAAATAGTTTGGTTCTTGTAAATTAATTTAGATGGCGAACCATAACATTGAAAAAGAAAAGGATAAATTTCGGGAATTTTGGATTTGATTTGATTTAGCAAGGTGCCTCTGTCAACCGAATTAAAAGCATTTTTGATATCTACTTTTAGAATAACCTCCCCGTAATTTCGATCTAAAAATGTTCTTAAAGAATGGACCGCGGCCTCACAACCGCCTCGCGAACCAAAGCCTAGCTGCACGGGTCGGAAATAGTCGCCTAGATACGCGGCTTTTTTGCGACAGCAGACTTTGGCTGCAAGGCGGCGATAGGTGGTGCCTACGGCTATGGGTCTTATCCCGCCATCCTTTTTTTTTAAAGCACAAAGGTTAGCACCATACAAGATTTCTGTAATCTCGCTGTTGACTCGACCCGACAGCATGAGGTTGATCAATGCCGTCAGTTCTTCAAGAAGGACATCACCCGCATGGCCAGACCCACCAGATAGCAGGTCCTTTAGATGCTGTGGAGACACAGCATCCAGGCCAGCGGCTGAGCCACTCTGAAAGGACATAACGGCACTGAGTACATCCTGACTGGTCGCCTCAACAGCGCAATCACTATCTTGAGGTGCATCGGGGAGGTGGAAATCTGGCCCCGGGGCCGGATGTTTACTTTCAAGAGAAATGAGGGTTGCAACGGAATTTGGAGCTATCGTGTCACTAGAAAAAAGTATACGGGAGGCACCCTTAATATCACCATCGCTAATCTTACTCTCTACAAGTTTGAAGAGAGCAGACTCGGGGGATGGCTTTAATTTAGAATTTCTAATCGGGTCCTGATCATTACACAAAAAAGGTGTGCGCTCATCGCGAATAATAATATTAATAATAATTATATTAATATTATTAATATAATTATTATTAATAATAATAATTATATTAATAATAATATAATTATTAATACTATTAATAATCATCGCATTGAAACATGTGTTTTGTACTTATTTCTGTTGGTACTATAGATAAAGTCAGGCGCCAGTTAGTCACCATATAAAAAACTTACGCGTGACTTCATACCATGGGAATTTTAAAGATGTCACTTTATTTTTCTATGGAATGATATCACCTCTTTGTACCTTTTATACATAGAACCTTTGTTTTGCGCAGTGATTATGATAGGTATTATATATGAAGCTGGGTTTTGAAATACTTCTTAGCGAGTCCTTGCCGCCCATTAAAATAATACACAAGTCGTACAATATGTTAAGCTACTATTGTAGTTTTTGGTACATCTTAGCTTTAAAACACATTGTGTATAACTATCGTCACTATGTACTGGCAACAATATTTTTATATATCTGACTGAATCTTTTCAGACAAAGTTCGCACAGTCAAGAACCCAATATGGAAAATGTAATCATTCGATTACAAAAATATTTTTGTTTACAGTAAGATGTAGCCTGTGTATTCACGATGTGTTTTACCAATAACTACAAAATTGTCCCTAAAGTTGAGGGGTAAATTAACTATTTACAACAGAAGCAGTCGGGATACCTAGAGACTGACACAAACGGTCTAGGTATAGCTAACTCAAATGAACCAGAGCAGTACTAGACGGAAGCCTGCCGTGGATACGCAGCAAACACTTCTGTGACCTCATATTACAGGCTTTTTATCCTAGTGTAAGAAACAAAGAAACCTAGGGTTACATCTTTGACACCATCTTTAACGGCATTTAGATGTATGAAAGCCAGTTCCACAGATTGTTGAGGATTCCGGCTTAAGTGCGCCGCCACCTTCGGCCTTATCTTAACTTGTAACCAGGTAAGCTGAAGAAAAACAACATTATTAATGTTTTAGATGTTTTGTAAAAGGACCCGTGGTTATTGTTGTGACCCTGCAATACAGGCTTTAGTCCTAGTGTAGGGGACAAGGACTTCCTCACGGTTCTACAGTAATAAGTATTGTACCAATACTTAATTCTAATATTAATAATATTGTATCTTTATCTTATCTTAAACTGGCTGCAATGCGAATTTAAATAGCTAGGCTAATTCGCTAGCTTGAGTAGGAGTAAGCGTCACGCGTTTTCACTTCTAGCTTGAGACCGACGGCGAACTTATAAACTATTTATTTACCTGTGATATATTATAGTGTGATATATTATAGTACGTATGTATTTATAAAAGTATTTAAGTATTCTATCCGTAATCTAGTTCCCATATTAAAAGCTATGCTTAGTTTGGGGCTAGATGGCGCTGTGTGAAATTATCGTCCTGTAATATTTATTTATTATTTATTTATGAGCCTATGAGCTTGACGTGGTACTAGATATTTTTAGATTAACTTTAATTAGCTTCTACCAACATTACTTCTACATAATAAGTTTACAAGAGTTTAATTACTGTGTAGGATCGTATGTGAGTATTTTATTTACTAGTAATCTAGAATGTAACCTATTACTAAATTAATACGCTAAACGAAACTTTCGGCCCACTTTTTAAGCATAATGCGCGAAGAGAGGAGTGTGAGATTTGGCAAAGTAAAATAAATGTAACCTCCTTTGTGGTCTATTGGTTTACCCCCCGGGGTCAGTTCCAGGGCCTTGTCATAACTTAAACCCAGTTGAGATGGCCAACAATAATACAATCAAAGCGTATAATGCATTTTTTTTCCATGCCTCTTAGTCCATTTCAAGAAGATTTATAATAATAACTGAGGACGATAACAAGCGATTGATGAGCAAAATAAACAAGCTTTCCATTACTAGGAAATAAACACAAAAAAATTGGACTGTTAAAAAACTGGGTCACTGGTCATATTAAGAGCGCAAATAGATCTTAATCTAAAACATATGGCAGACCCCGCAAACATTATGACAGATTGTTTTGATGATTAATATACCTACGCAGTCACTTACATAATTGGATATATTTGCACTGTCCGTTAACCTTACGAACTCATTTACCGCAAAATGTGTCAACTTTTTTTTTCTTCTATTGTACGACGGGGATATGCTTGGCCTTCATCTCACCTGGTTTTCAATGTATGATAAGGCCGAAGGTGAAAACCTCAACCAACTGAGGATTTTATTGTTTATTTTTTTATTAAACTTAATCCTTTGCCATTCTAGTAAACCATGATATAATATATTGTATATCGGAAGTCACCACCTTTTAAGCGTGCGTAAATGTTGGAAGCAATATCAACGAGATATTTACCACGATTTGGTGATGAATGATTAGATACCTACTAAACGAAATGTCGGTTTTTGACACAGTTGGGCAAATCATGAACGTATCAAACGTGTCAAATCATGACATGCATTTTATCTGACAAAAAGTTATTTTGAATGAATGAATGAATGAATGAATGTATGAATGAAAATACTTTATTGCACACTTAAAAATAACAATATTTTGTCAGCATATGATTCTAAATAATTGATGCCGAGATTTTCCCTACTAGCTACAGTTGGAGTTTTCAAAGGCTCAGCAAAGCGAATGATTCTTCTGGTATTTTGTGTCCCTAAAAATCATACTTATGTACGGAGTACATAAGTATGATGAAGTAGGTATGAAGTAGGTTGTTCGGTTTTTATTATGGACCCAGAAACACTTGATTCAATTTGTTTGCTGTCAAAATATATTTTGTAGCTGACCAAACCTCTTTAATTACCTGACCTTTTATTTTATTAGCTGAAAGTGAAAATGGCACCTATATTCCTTTATACCTTTGTTAGTAAGTTAGCAGTAAATTATTGTAAGCCCTATGAATACCGACACGACTACTGGTTTTAAAGTGTGCAACTTCAAATTGCAATCTATCTTTACACCGCCTAAATCATCTGCAATCATTGCTATAATATCCCTATAAGGTCAATGATGATGACAGGTTCTATCTCAAACGATAGTCGATCGTAGCTCAGATAGGACCACTACGCGATCTGAATTGCACTTTTTCGTCTTTTACATTTGCTAATAATGCGTACAGTTTCCAGAAAATGTAAAATCCGAAGATGTCACTCTGTTGTGATTACTTGTAGCTTGATCGACTGATTAGTTACTGATTCCAAATGATTATCCGCTACTTAGCATAATATTTACTTGTGTCTGGTTACACTCCATGCTTGGCCTTTTATTGAAAACTTTCAAGCAAATCCTTACATCATCCAGGTAGGATCAAAAGTGATATCGATATTATAAGAGGTATTAAAGTTGTAAAGTATAGCAGCTCTTACGTTTAGCCTAAGGCTTGCTAAGACAGCAACTTGGCTGAAATATACTCTCATAATATATATTAACAGCTGATAAACCGTTGCTCTCAGGCAACACATTAATTCGAAATAAACCATTTTACACGTAACACAAATACTCTGAGCAAATAACTCATAATTTCGTAACCGTACGTTACCGGGTTTAATTTCCTATTTTCCCACCTGCCCGGGATCTGTATGCATTCCCTGAAATACCTACCATATGTGGTGCCAACTCAAAGAAATAGAATAGGAAGAACGGTCGATGTATCCTTATTTTAAATTTAAAACGTTCCGTTTTCTGGCCTAAAGCGTTATAATTTAGTTCAAAAAGCTACCTAATCCCTAGATCCCTTTTATACCATCAGAGATTTTCCAAAACTATTCAAACTTACACTAAACTAGACGCTCGAAAAATAAGGGCGCCCATTGTAATTACCTAGATTAATTATTGATATCTTGATTTTTTTTAATTTCTGTAAGTCCATACATCTATCTAGTATCTGTAAGTATATTTATGTCTAAAAGCTTCCTAATATTTGACAGTCAAAAATCTCCCCATCATTTCATGGACCATCGAAATATTCTACATTCATCAATTTCCACACACAATTCGTGGTGTTTCGCATAAAGTTTTATAGCTTATGCTAATTCACCGGTCTGGGTGTACTAGGTTGTTCCGCTAGGTAACGTGGCTGACGCAGTTTCGATGCTGGATACTATGGAAAGCTAGATCACTACATATACGAGTAAAACCTCTTAAAAACGTTATAATTGTTATGTTTTGTTCTTAGTCGTGGTCAACATTCAGGATTTTCAGATTTGTGGCACGTTTTACAATCCGCCGCCATTCTTCTCTCACTGCTGCCTGTCTAGTGCACTATATGAGTATATGGAACTGTCAAGTGCAGCTTTTATCTGATTAAGGGCTTGTCTTAGTCTGTCATAGTACTCCATTCCATCCATCCATACTCATTAAAACCGTTTCTGAACCGTGGATTCACGATTTGAGAAGTGATCTGAGGTGATTTCGCGAATGAAGAAATAAGTCGCGTCGCAACTTCCTGCTTCGGCGTTAAATTCGGCGAAAAGATCGAATTGTATGTATTTGCCATTAGCATCAGAGGATTTTTTTTTAGGTTTATTAGGAAAAAGCCGCTACAGTCCTAGCCTTAGATAATGCAAACAAAAGATATCGCACGCCTCACGCTGCACACTTATGCACAGGGAATGCAATGGCATATTTTGATATGCGATGCTAATAAAAGATAGCAACATTATGCAATTACAGCTTTCAATCAAATAGCAATTAATGTACAACATACTCGGGCGGACGGTGCAAAATCCTTTGTTTTTTTATAAGATCCCAGCAGATATAATTAGCGCCTCCGTATCCGCGGATGTTGTAAGGAATGTTGTAGGGTGAATAAGCGATTAATCGGTGATTCATCAGCATTAACCTAAGAACAAACACCAACGGGGTCCCCTTAGCAAACAGAAAAGGAACACCCATATAGCTTGGGGAAAATATGTTTTGGCTTCTCAAAAGCTATGCATAAGGAGTTTTGTAATAATGACCACTCTAAGAACGCGTATTGGTTATTGGAATAAGGAAGCTACGTGCTCAAGTAAGTGATAATTATTATCTCTTCCTCTGGTTCAATTGTCAAAATGATTGTAAGTCGAGCAAGTGAGGAAGCTGCTTCCTTATAACCTGAGGCACCTCTAAGTTGGAATGGAATTCAGGTACTTAGGTCAGCCGAGATAGACAATGGCGATTGTGTTTTGGACTGTTTGCAACCTACTAATTGGGTGTTTAGTGTTTGTGCTGTAGTTTGGGTGCTATTTATGATGATAATGATATTAGGTCTTATCTAACATTTTCTAGGAATAAAAAGTACAATTAAACTTTGTACATAGGAATCAGTCAGATTACCTAAGGTCTTATTGGTTAGTATTCGTTTTAAGTGTGCTACACGTCACTATTTGAGCAGGCAGTCTCAATTAAGAAAGTGACCAGAGCCAGGCAGAGCTAGAGCCCTCGCATCTACATACAAGTATATACTTAGTTAGAGCGAGGAACTCCATGTAATGTACGCCTTATGGTATTACTTAGACGTGCATCTATGTTTAATTTGCTACTGTTGTTAAACCACTTATGTTCGCATTCCATATTTTAGCCAGTAGTAAGATTTAGATTTATATTTCAGGGTAAATTATTTTTTTATAACAGCGTAAAATTTCAGTTGCAGAGGCTTTAAATGTAAAGTCTTTACAACTGAAAAAAACAAACATCCTAAAAATTAAGGCAGCATGTATTCTTTTGTAACTTCCATACATTTTCGAATTTTCAAGTTCAAATTCAGCCAATTCTTTATCAACAAAATGTTCTCCGTGTCTGTAAGAGATCACTTGTTAGTCATACCGTCCATAATTATTTTTATTTAGCATTCAAGTAGTAGTTGATTGACTGACATGAATCAACGCACTATCTAAAGAAGTTTAATACAATTAAATGAAACTTCACAGCTCATTAAGAATAAACTCCTTCTGCACTGGGTTAAATTACATAGGTACATGACATATTCAGGATAGCCAATACACGTTCATCACATTCCAATTTCAAATGAGCAGAAAGTCAAAGGAGTACTTTTTTCCGTATTGACGGTAAGGTAACGAATACCTAATTATAACCGTGCAAAAATAACATTCTTATTAATCGTTAAGCGAACGATTGTGATCAAAACAAAACGTCCATTCAAAGTCTGCATTCTCAACTCCAAGCTTAATTAAAACGGTTAACGCCTTAATCAGCTTAATCAAGCTGTTACTGTCTGCCTTCTTTTCAAATTCCTTGATGCTCCTCATAGAACCTTTAATTAGTACGTCTAGATTTTGAAGTGAAAAATTATGACTAAATGATAGTAAGTACAACCTTAGAGAATATTTAGTAATATTCGTTACCTTATTAGGTAGTAACAACGGTTTTGAAAATAAAGTCAGTGAATGTAATTACAATGTTACAATAATTGATTTGGTTAATGTGAAAAGGCATTTTAATCATAGTATCTACCTATCTATCCATCAATCACAATTTGGATAATATCGGTTGTAAACGAACTAATTTACATATTTTACAAATCAAATTCAAATTTAAGCATGTTTAGACTAGGCATAGATCGTTTAACTTTATGTGTCACTGTTTAAAATAAATCACTATCGCTAGATAATCATTACGTCGAAAGTGAAGACGGAGTTCATAAATCTATCAATTAGGTGCCATAACCCAATTTCGATCTACCATGAACAATAAATATAAGAGAACAACGAAACGTTGCCATGAATGAGATGTCAGAACTAAAAGTTGTAGTCGAATCTATGATCAGAATTAAAAAATAAAGAATAAAACCACCACAAAGTTAGCACTATTTTGGTATCAGTGGTGGTAGACCAGGTAACTGGTCCTAGATCAAAGTGTTTTGATTACCAAAGTCCCTGAATACTTATTAAACAATCAACTTAGATAATTTTATGAAAGTGTCGTCTTGGTTTATAGTGTATTTGAACCAGGATAACATAAACGACTGAAATTGAATAAACCTACTTTGATCCTATTTGTAGATAGATGTAGAACATTGCGAGAATAAAACTTCGAGCATTGACAAATTTCTGAATGTGTCGCATAGAACATGTTTACGCAATGCTTTGCTTAGTTCGAAACTAAGCAAAGCTTGTAATATTGTAATATATCCGTAATCTAGCTTGTATAACTAGATTATGGAGAACATTAATAATGCTTTTTTTTGGGACATAGAAACTTATGATACAATATTTCACGAGTTACCTTTCATTTTTTATTATTACAGGACATTAATTTTACACTTAATATGATGGCATAGCTGGTAACATGGGAACAGATAACGGATAGAATACTTGAATACTTTTTGTTAATACATAGGTACATACTATATGAAACAACACCCAAATACAGAACAAACATCTATATTTATCACACTAATGTTTGTCCTGGGTGGGAATCGAACCCATAACCTACAGGCAGAAGGCAGAGTTACTACCAACTGAGCTATGAGGCTTGTGTACCTACTCAGTTTTATATGGCGTCATTGATTATTTAATTATATACCTTATCCACTATGGGTTTCATTTATACTCCAAGTACGAAACAGCCAATGAGTGATTCATTCAACGTCTTTACGAATCGCCATCAAAAGGAAACTCTAATAATCTTTATTGCTAGAGTATAGAGTTGAAATTGCGGTCAGTTCACTGAAAGTGCAACCCGAATTGCTTACACATCAACAGGACAATATTTCAACCCTTAAGTGGAGACGTAGTGAATTGGTGATATATAAGCTCTATTTCTCGTCCGTCGCCGCGCCATGTGACCGACATAGCTGAAGTGGTAGTAGGCAGGCCACACAGCTCGCAAAACTGATAACTGCTGTAAGAAAGGTTAATAGTGGGCAGGCAGGCCACACAGCTCGCAAAACTGATAACTAAAGAGAGGGTTAATAGTGGGCAGCCAGGCCACATAGCTCGCACAACTGATAACTGCTGTAAGAAAGGTTAATAGTGGGCAGGCAGGCCACACAGCTCGCAAAACTGATAACTAAAGAGAGGGTTAATAGTGGGCAGCCAGGCCACATAGCTCGCACAACTGATAACTGCTGTAAGAAAGGTTAATAGTGGGCAGGCAGGCCACACAGCTCGCAAAACTGATAACTAAAGAGAGGGTTAATAGTGGGCAGCCAGGCCACATAGCTCGCACAACTGATAACTGCTGTAAGAAAGGTTAATAGTGGGCAGGCAAGCCACACAACTCGCAAAACTGATAACTAAAGAGAGGGTTAATAGTGGGTAGCCAGGCCACATAGCTCGCACAACTGATAACTGCTGTAAGAAAGGTTAATAGTGGGCAGGCAAGCCACACAACTCGCAAAACTGATAACTAAAGAGAGGGTTAATAGTGGGCAGCCAGGCCACATAGCTCGCACAACTGATAACTGCTGTAAGAAAGTGGGCATTCAGGCCACACAACTCGCAAAACTGATAACTGCTGTAAGAAAGGTTGTTAGTAGGCAGCCAGGCTACATAGCTCGCAGAAATGATAACTGCTGTAAGAAAGGTATGAATAAAAACATACAATCCTTGAAATTTCAAAAAGTCAAATAACACAAATTGTGAACTTTATCGTCCTCAAGCTGTTATTCAAAATAGGTTAGCTCTTATCCTCGAGGCTAGTCTAGTCATAAACTAGGCGAGAATGACTTAGCAGGTGGAGCTAGATTTCCATGAAGCTGTCTCTAATTTCGGCAAGAGGTCTTGATTTTAGCAAACGCTCTGGACTACTTTCCCGACATCCTGCGCGAATCTCCCAAAACCCTTTTTTACTGCACCCCTATACCACAAAAAGAAAGGTGCAATAAAAAAGTTTTCAATTGATCTAAATCAGAACACGGGTAGATCCGGGGAAACGGGGCTATTTATCAAATATTATATAGCCTAAATTGCTCCTTGTAACATCAGCTGCCGTTTTAGAGATAAACATAGAACAAACAAACAGGCAGATAGACAGACAAAAACAGAATGAAATATTTTTTTGTTAGAGGTACCCTTTATATGACATATAACAGGATATATAGGTGTGAAGAAGGAAGAAACACCCATACAAACCTATTTGTGTGAAGCTATTGGTTCTAGTTAAAATTAATTTGGATGAGTATTGGCACCAGGGTTTGAATTTAGAATTGAAATAGGTAGGTTACAAATTATGCCCTGTAATGGCAGGCTTAGTGCATTCGCTTTTTTACTTGTAAATCTGCACTGACGTACCTAAATACAGGTCTGCTACCGTAAAAAGTATTTAAAAAATCGCAAATTGATGTCATGTTAGTACTTTGATACACGTATTGCTTTTGAAGCCGCTTTAAATACGAAATTCAAAGGCTACAAAACGCCAAGCGCCTGTCAATTATCTTCTTTAGCCAACCATTTTGATACAGTCACACATAAAACTGGTAGCGCCAAGCAGTTGATTCTCATACCTTTCCAAAATGTTTCGTAGTTTAAATCGTACCATATTGTAGTATTACACAAACTGTATTCTTTTAATTCAATCATATTATTCTAGTATTTAATGTGAATAGATTTATTTGCCGCATACCAATAAAATTAACAAAAATGTAATACGTCATTTTAACCGTAACGCCGACTCTCATAGAAACTTAACAACAGCGCAGTGTCTTAGTCATTAGGCTTATATTTAAAGTTATCACATTATTGGTAGTTTTCAACATGTAATTACATGTGAAACTATCAGATAAAATAATCAGTTTACAAAAATCGAATATAAACATCACAAAATTGGTACCCAGTGATCCACAAACCAACCAAGCCACAGAATAATTGCAACCGGCTTAAAATTACCGCCAAACTGATTTATCTGTAAATTGCGACCAGTATTTTTTATTTCCCATGTTCCGAAGCCATGACATTGACGTGTATTCCAATCGCATGTGCATCACAAATCTGAACAAAAAATTGATTTTATAAAATTCTGGAATCGTTTTTTTAACAATATTAGTTTAATTTTTGTTGAATGAACCGAATTATTTATGTAATATATTATGTATATGTATGTCTGAGTATTATAAGTAGGTATTTAATAATTTTATTTTGTTTATTATATTTTTTTTATTGTAGCTATATTTACGTATATAGGTATGATAAATATATTTTTCATTAATTTTAGACAGCCATCTAACCCCAAACTAAGCATAGTTTGTAATATGGGATCTAGATTACGGATAGAATACTTAAATACTTTTTGTAAATATATACATACTAAATTACAAAACACCCAAACACAACAAATATCACATAATAAATAAATTAATATATCACATAATAAATAAATTAATATATCACATAATAGATAAATAAATTCATCACACAAATGCTCGTCCTGGGTGGGAATCGAACCCACAGCCTACAGCGCAGAAGGCAGAGCTAATACCAACTGAGCTATGAGGCTTGTATTGAGTATTGGTAATAAATTATTAGATCATTTTTTTCCCGTTAAGTAGCAGTGGGTAACACACTCCATTCTACACAAAGGTTATCTGGAAGGAAATGCTTCGAAGCATTAAGTTCGCCCACGTACTTTTATATATTAGTGCAATAAAGTATTAAGTATTTTCTATGTATCTAACTATGTTTTTCAATGTTATAAAAAAACATATCACTTAATTCGTCCTCCAGATTCAGAAAATATTACACAAAAAATTGTACACAAGTACAGCTACTAAAGGTTTATGCTTCAGTTGCTAGCAAGGACAGTAGAGATAAAGTATAGAAGCTCATACAGCGCTGAATTGATTTAAAAGTACGAAATTTGGTAGTATCATGTCAGACAAGTAAACTTACAACGTCTCATGTAGTAAACTACAGTGATCTTATGGTAGGCTCACAGGTGTAAATGCAGGCTAACTGTATCGCTTCCGAAAACATTTCCAGATTGTTCAAATACTGCTGGCTTACTAGCCTCAACCGGGGATACATTGTACGGAATTGGTTTCTTGTGCAAAATACAATGTGCAAAATACTCGAGTAGATTCTATTTTACTCATGTGGGCATGTATCTAGCTCAGGTTGGATGTTTGTTCCACTTTGTGAGTCGTCTTTGTATTCTTTCTGTTTTCAAATTTGTCTCGGTAATTTTAAACCTGTATTATAGAAAAAAACAAGTTTTTATCATTTAGTTTTGTGTTTTTCTCGTTGTAATCACAATATTTCAAAGGGTTTGTTATTGCTCTTGTAAATATACAATTATTGTTTTTGCAAGATAGTTTGCTCGCCTCTGTGGTCTATTGGTTAGTCCACTGATTTTCGATCAAGAAGTCCGGGGTTCGATTCCCAGGTAAGTAAAATATTGTGCATGGTTTGGTTAATGGTAGGACTTTGTTCAAGTCCACCTGGCTACCACCACCTTACCTAATTCTGTCGCTATAACAACATTTCTAAATTGTTGATGTTCTCCGGAATTTAGAGGTAAGATTGCTAGTTCCTTTGTGGAAGCGCAAACCCGTATGAAAAAAAAAACAAAAAGTTTCGAGTTAGCTGGACTTCAGGCGTTATTATCATAATAAAAACACTCGAAACTTATCGAGAGTTTTTATTACTCGAAGTATCTATTACGCTAGAAGTTTCTATCGTAATAGATACTTCGAGATTAATTTTCGAGTTCTACGGGAGTATGTTGCCTGTAAAATTATAGGCACATATATTTAAGCTTAAACTTTAAAAATGTTCTGAGATAAGCAATGTTGCCGAACCCGAAAACACAAAATAAAATCAACAATATCATGTCTGTAGGAAAATTTATTATTATATAATGAGTCAAGTTTCCTTGAATCACAGAACATTCTTAGTCAAGTCACCTGCAGTATTAGTATACACTTTTTAAAGTTTCAAAATAAATCAATTTCTCTTAATTATCGCGTCTAGTAAACTATGTAATTACTTATGTATTCAAGCCTGATTTATATATCACACTTTAATATAAAATGAATGACATATCTACCAGAAATATATACAGAACCATTGTGAAAAGTGTATATATTAGTACAGGCGACTGTACTTTCTAAATGAGACATTGTACCTTAATTAAATCACGTGTATGAAGTTACACCAAGTCGGTAGTTCGTAACTTGTGCTGCACTAATAAGGTTCTTGTCTGTTCAAGTTGGTGGTTGGCCGTTCATCTGAACTTCATCGGTGTAGGCGAGGTATCGGCTAGTGAAGAAGTAACTAGTGAAATTTACTGGTAAGACCTATCTATTAGGGAATTTATAAGCTCCTGAAATTTACGCAGAAATTTCCAAAGTTTTTTCATATACCTACAACATAGAGACGAAAGTAATCATGCTTAATGTCTAATTATCCTCTTGACTCAAGCAAAGGCCGACCGGTCTCCGAAAGAATACCATGGCTGACTCGCGTAAGGGCTGATCGGTCTCCAATTCATATAATTGATGGATTAAATGATAACATATTCTGATAGGAAATTTGAAGGAGGTTAGAATCTTGAAAATCTTGTTCTATTTGAAGACGGTGTAGTTTTTTTGTTATTACAATTTGTCTGATCTGTTTCCATTTCCATTTTCTTCCGTTGTTATCCCCTGGAACCCTGCGTTTTAGATGTATAGGACTACGAAATCATGCGAGTCAAGGGGTATCGTAAGTTATAATGGAAATAAAGTAAGTGGCACTGCATCAGTCAGTGCCCCACATAAGTTTGTTAGATCCTCTATACCAGTAATTTCACTGGAGTTCATACGCAGTCGTATCACAACAATGCTTCCCGGCGACAATAGAAGATGGCTTGCTACTTACCTACTAGAAACTTTTTATACGAACCTTTAACAAGAAGAAACGAAGGTAACATCTTTAGTTGATTTAGTCTAGCCTTCTAACTAATCAGAACAGAGAGATATTGCTGATGGAGCTCTATCAATCGGTGGATATATATAGTCATGGTCAAAAATTAAAAAAAAACATATGAAAATGTTTAAGCTTGTAGCTGCAATACAATATATAAAACTTGTACACAAAGGATGTGCATATTTCGTATTTTTGCGAATCGAATTTAAAAGCTTAGAAGAACTCACTGAATCTGGACTTTTGTACAAGGCTTCCCGACAGAAACTAAGCTACATAATGAACACACACGGCGAAGTAGAGCGTCCGAGCTCGCAAACTTCCTGTATAGTAAATCCGTCGAACAAAGAACGAACTCTCTAGGTTATTGCGTAATTAGAAGATCAACTTGCAAAGTCTTTATGTGCAACAAGAACTGCCTGGAAACTGATAGACGGAGGCTGGAGCTTTCAGAACGTGTCTTTATTGCGAAGCAGCTTTTAAACTACAGGTTATGAGTAGCAACTTACTAGAAATAGGAGGTTAGGTGTAAAATACACAGTAAATTGGTAATGCTGATTAAATAAAACCGGATAGAAGCAAGCTTAACTCGCACACTCAGTGCGAGCCCTAAACACAAAAATGCGTTATTTATTTTGACTTTTGAAGCCTTATCGCGGAACCGAGTCACTCAGCTTTTAACTGATTTCAGAAATAGGAGGTCCTCTGTTAGATTTTTATATATTACGTTTATTTGAATGTGAATCAATTAAATATTTATATTATGTCGTGGAAGTAGCAGCTTAAAAATCGACCCGTTATAGCTCAGCCCGTGAACAAAGGCAAGGGACAGGTGCTTACTTCTATGCTCTATCTAAAACCTTTACTGATAACAGCAATCCACCTGCCCTGTTAAAGCTTGTTGATTAAAGCTGTGGACATTGATGGGGTGTAAAGTAAAAAAATATGTTATGTTTCCTCAGGGTAATAATTGACCGAGCGAGCGAAGCGAGCCAAAGCAAGCCAGCGTTTCGAAACTGACCAAAAATGCTTTTGTCCGCTGTGTGTCGGTTTGTTCTCGTCTATAGGTCGCATTTTTTAACCGATTTTATTGAAAATTGGCACACATGTTCCTTGATTTAATACAATTTTTTAATCATTGCGATTATTGATCGGGGGGAAAGCGGGGAGGTTTGCTGTAGCGTTATTTATCGACGGATTTGAATTAAATTTAAAAGGCATACTAAGGATTTAATTCTACGCAAGATGTTTTGAATAAAAAAAAACAAAAAGGGGTAGTGGAGAGAGAAAAGGGGAGAAGTTTGCTGTAGGATTATTTTTTTTGATTTATTTTCGGAAAATGTATACTTCGGCTTAGCGAGACGAACTCGTAGACATCAGATTTGACCTCCTAGGTTTAGGGGAATACAAGTAATCTAAAACAGGAAAAGTGAAAGAGGACAGCATCGGTTATTGCATAGTTATAAGGGTTTGCGAGGTCTACTGTTCTTACAGAACCACTAGTTTACTAACATAACCACCATCAAACCACACAGCAACAGCAAAAAAGTTTTCAATAGATTGTGCACTAAAGTGTAAGTGCTTATTTACTGCAAGATTACCTGTCTCATTGTACTGACTGTTGAGCGCTTGAAACTTTTGAGTGCTTTGACAAAATTTACTTGAGACAAAGTTTATACTGCAAATAATTGCGAGCGAAGATCTTTGGCAGATATGCAAGATAGAGGACACAATATATAATAACACGGTTGATGGATAAGTTTTGAAAGTTCTGCTATCACGAGAGAAGTTTCAGCTGCAATGAATAAGACTATACCTACTGCTGGAAAATTTAATATGAAGTACATGTCTTTGAAATGTATGAAACGGATCAGTAAGACCAGCTCACACTAAATATAAACAACACACTATGCACTTTGAAAGGGCTTATTAGAAATCTATGTAACAACGACAAAAGCCATTGGAGAAAGATTATTCTATCTTTTGCACGCGGTGTGGTTGGTTGCCAAAGTCTATCAAGGTTGAACATGAACAAATAAAATCAAAATAAAAAAAATGACTTTATTTCTTTACAAGTTAAATTATTTAAAATAGGTATGTAAGCTTCTGGTAAGTTTTGGAAAACCTGTGTTAAAAGGGTCCCCTCTTTCTTGAAGACAAGGACCACCACAAAGTTGCCATAGTCTAAAAACATAGTTATATCCTAAAGTTATTGCCCTAATCGTTGATTCGCACACACGTATGTGTACTACTGCAAGAATGTTCTACATTAATGACAAATGCTAGGAGCTGCACAATTGTAGGCGACGTCGTCTTATTTTGTATAAAAATTTAAATAATACACCTAGCCACTTGCAAGTTCAAAAAACAGCATACCTGTCATAATGTGCATTCGGATCAGATAATTGAATTAAATTTATTTAAATAACGCTTTATTGAACATAAAATTACATCTAATAAAATAAATCGGGAAGCAGATAAAATATTTTGTAACAAATTCTCAAAATTTCTTTGAAAAAATTAAATCGACTCGGTTTTCGTCTCTACACGAGGCATCCTCAGAAAATATAGTATAGGAGTAGTATATTTTTCTTCTGTGTGACAAAATCATTATTGATCGGATACCGTCACTTAGGGGTAAGGGGCCGTGAGTGGGTCATTCGGGTCTCCAAGAGCGTGTGAGCCTACGGAGGGAATTACCATTAGCTGTCATTACGAGTGGCATTACAACTGAGCACTTCACTGTCTCAACAATAGTCACCACATCAGTAAACTCTCGCGGACAACTAACTCAAACTTTTAACATTGTTGGCTGTAAAAAACTTGCTGTAAAAAGAACACAGCAACTCGCTCGCAGCGGACCGTTGATTGTCTTTAGCGCTAATTAGCTAACGAAAAACAAAGTTCTAAAGTCCCAACTACCTTCGAGCGCAAAATGAGTAATAGTAGGTAGTTGCCAAGTTGACCGAGCTCTTGGATTAAGCTGGATGTATTAAGGTGCCGAGGTAAAGTAGATGCTACGATCTATCGTTAATACTGATAATATTCATGACTTTATTTCCATTAGATATATCCCAAGTTCCGTTTAAATTGTTAATCATTATGATGCATTTTCTAATGAAATCTCCAAAAACCCATTTTTCGAGATAATCATCTATATTTTAGGCGTGCGATTTGTTTAAAATCTTTGCATATCTTCATGTCTGTGATTCTGTAATTATTTTTTAGATAATAAGACAATCAAACAATAATGTACAAATCCATATCATTAAAGTAGCCTTAACTTTTAACTGAACGAATTTAGATTAAGTTTGGTATAGATAATATAGTGTATGCTATGGGGAACTATGATATACATTATGTTCTATATCGAATATATACAGGCATTTATTCATAGTACATTCTAGTAGTACGCGAAATCGTGGACAAGACACTATAGTGAATTAAAAGTACCTGGCAAATGATTAAGGTTGCGACTAAATACCAAACCAAATAGAATGGCACTATAAGGTGCACATGGGTGCACTGCAAACAAGCTGAGATGATGATGATTATCTATACATTAGAAATATATGTAGGTCCTAAATCAGGTTCTGCAATTACATAACCAAAACATATTTTCTCAAAGCACTGTAAACAGTGAGCACCCTCTATCTCATAAAGAACATTAACCTACATCGTACATTTTTAATAGCCTTTAAATTACCTGTCTACTTAATTTCTGTCTTGAATAAGTTATCAGGGAAAAGGTGTGCGTAAATTACCTACTTAAAACTTATAACGATCCGCTCTTTTGTTTTCAAAATTTAGAGGTATGAGAACATGATTTGATTATGAAGAACACATTGGTTCATTAATGTTTGTTAGAAGAAAAGCAAGGACTAAATATGTCGATAAAATTAATATGATGTGTATGATTTATTCGCCCTGCTTCGTTTTCGCCACAACCTCGCGTAGAAAATCATAATTACCTATGCTAATTTAATATTACGCTAATTATTCCCTCAGCGTCGCTAATAGACAAAATATAGTTGACGATGAATGAAGCAAATAACTTACTTATTCGTTTTAGATAGTTTTAATTATTTATAGAAATAAGATAACAGTAGATCGGAAAACACTAATTTTGTAGAATCAGTATATATTTTTTTTGCCTGGGGTAAAAATAAATAAATTATATAGGGTCCCACTGCAGGGTCTAACATTATAAACAACTTAACATTATTGTTATTACTAGATACAAGGTTATAAATAAAATGGCATTCATAAAGAAAAAAATTTATATATTTTTTATATATTTCTTACATGTACGCCTGAACCCACTGCTACAGAATCCACTCTGTAGCAGTAGGTTTGGGTGTCTTAAGAAAATAAAAAAAAAATCATAATCAAGATAACTGTACTGATGTTTTTGAGGCAAGCGAGCCAAATCGCGATGTAGTGGCACAGCGACACGGAGGAAATAAACTGATTATAAGTTTAGGGAAAGGTTGGGGAAACACGAACACCGGGCAATTCCAAACGCACCGATTTTACTATATTAGAAAGAAATTATCGAATTGAATCTGGTGCCATTTCATACATCATTCCACCGCCAGTACCGGGCTGCGACTCAAGCAAGACAAGCGCGCACCATGTCAAAGATATGAATATTTTTTATATTTTGTTGTTTACGATGCAATTTTCTCGTTAATGTAAGTCGATGTAGCTTTGTTACTGTTGATATATACACTGGGGTATATTTACGTGTCAATTTATGTTTAATCTACGTAAGATTTGTCGGTGTTATCAGCCAACTACCATAAACTAAATGCGTGTTCTGGTATTTTTTTTATTTTGCGACTACATCGGGTAATTGCAAACGGTTTTAATGGGGTAATCTCGAACGTTTGCCATTACCCCTTTAAATAGTATTGGTAAAGTTAGGTTAGCTATTTACAATTTTAGAGATTTAGAGTTTTTTTTTTGATGCCTCGATATTACTCGTATAAGCGATGCGCATTAAAAATGTACAAACGGGCAGTCATCATTGGCTGGCTACTAATGTGATTTATGTCGTACCTAAAAGATGATTAGTATCAATAAGACTAGGTCGGTTTTGCCCCACTTGGTGTTCGTGATTACCCGTTTAGTGTCGAGTAAATGCAAACACCTATGGTTTTATTTTTGGTATGATTATTGATTTTATAAGAAGAATTTAATAAATCTGATTCAAAAATTACTTAGTATGATAAAATAACTCGTTTTTTTAATATTAAAAACTCACCTACCTCCCAATGTTTTGGTTATATGAAGTTTTCCTTAGGTGTTCGTAATTCCCCCACTTTACCCTATATGTTTTAGTACGAATTTGTTTTTTTTTTCGTTACTCAATAATACCCGTTAAAACGGTGCAATTCCGTTGCCCAGGGTAGACCGAGAAGTAGATCGCCTACTCCAATTATAATATATACAAGTGAACCTTATATACACAGTCAGGTCATAAGTATTGTCACACAGTAAAAACTTTTCTTTTAGAATGCTGGCCACAAAAAAGTTTATTGAATTCGAATTTCGAATTGTTCATGAAAATTAAAATTATACATTTTAATTTTTAGAATTATTTTTATACTATTTAGAATTTTACTCACTTTTAAATATGGAGTGGACGCTTAACTTAACAAGACCGTGTTGCAGTTATTGCGTTGCATCGTTGCGGTTACGCGCCAATTCAAATTTTTGACATACTGAAAAATTTGAATATAACCAAAAGATTCGTTTATCGTACCATCAAACGATACAATGAAGACTCTAGTGTAGATGACAGGTCAAGAAGTGGTCGCCCTCGGTCTGTTAGGACTCCAGCAGTGATAAAAGCTGTGAAGGCGCGAATTCAAAGAAATCCCAAACGTAAGCAGAAACTGTTGGCCCTTCAGATGGGGTTAAGCAGAACCACGGTGAAAAGGGTGTTAAATGAAGACTTAGGGCTTCGGGCATATCGAAGAAAAACAGGACATCGTTTAAATGCTCGTCTAATGGACCTGAGACTGAAGAGATGCCGCGCTTTGTTGAAGCGGTACGCGGGAAAAAAATATCGGGAAATTCTTTTTTCGGATGAAATTTTTTTTACCGTAGAAGAGAGCTACAACAAACAAAATGATAAGGTGTACGCACACAGTAGTGAAGAAGCGAGCAACCGTATTCCGCGTGTCCAACGAGGTCATTTTCCATCCTCGCTCATGATATGGTTGGGAGTTTCTTATTGGGGCTTAACATAGGTACATTTTTGTGAGAAAGGTGTAAAAACGAATGCAGTTGTGTATCAAAATACAGTCCTGACGAACCTCGTGAAACCTGTTTCTCATACCATGTTCAATAACAGGCACTGGGTATTCCAACAAGATTCGGCGCCAGCTCATAGAGCGAAGAGCACACAAGACTGGCTGGCGGCGCGTGAAATCGACTTCATCCGGCACGAAGACTAGCCCTCCTCCTGTCCAGATTTGAGTCCGTTAGATTACAAGATATGGCAACACTTGGAGGAAAAGGCGTGCTCAAAGCATCATCCCAATTTGGAGTCACTCAAGACATCCTTGATTAAGGCAGCCGCCGATATTGACATGGACCTCGCTCGTGCTGCGATAGACGACTGGCCGCGCAGATTGAAGGCCTGTATTCAAAATCACGGATGTCATTTTGAATTAACTTTATTGTCATAAGAATATATGTTTCGTTAAGTTCATTTTGGTATATAAATGGTTACATAATGAATAAACTTGTTTCAATTATTTTATATTAAACTTGTGACAGAATTTATGACCTGACTGTGTATAACACAAGCCTCATAGCTCAGTTGGTAGTAGCTCTGCCTCCTGCGCTGTGGGTTCGATTCCCACCCAGGACAAACATTTGTGTGATGAATATAGATGTTTGTTCTGTGTTTGGGTGTTGTATCATATAGTACGTATGTATTTACAAAAAGTATTTAAGTATTCTATCCGTAATCTAGTTCCCATATTACAAACTATGCTTAGTTTGGGGGCTAGATGGCGCTGTGTAAAAATATAATGTCCTGTAATATTTATTTATATACAAGGTAAAATGGTCATTTACACAAAACTTAAACAACATATTATTTGCAGCACATACTAGAATTACCCTCTACTAAGTTTCGATTCAAAACATGTAGGTAATCATTATCAAAAGCCCATAAATAACCACTGGATAGAGCCTCTTCGAAAGATGGAGGGTTCTGCTATAATCACTACGCTTGGCCGGCAGATTGGTTATCGCAGTAAAGGTGTCGATAATATACAGAAGGAAGCGTCTGCACTTTTTCTAGTGCGATCCCTAAGTCGGTTTGTACGACATCCATAGGCTTAGGTAGATAAACAGAAAAAAACTACTGCCCTTTTTCTAGTGAGATTCCTCGGTCGGCTTGTACGACATCCATAGGCTGAGGTAGGTAAACAGAAAGAAGCTGCTGCCCTTTTTTTAGTGAGATCCTTAGTCGGTTTATACGATATCCATAGACTGAGGTACGTAAATATGTAGGTAGTATAAATCATCTTCAAGGATTAACGGGCATAGAGAAGCGCGTCAGGCATTTTTTGAAATTTTAGAACTTAGACACCTTTTGATAAATTAACTTTATATATTTTTATTGAATTTTTAGCTACGAGTGATTGATTGTTAGTCAATTTACGCAGCTGAACCCATTATTACCTACTTTACCTTAAGTGATTAAGAAACTGGTGCCAAATTAAGTTACTAAACATTAATTTTATATGTTCCAACACAAAAGTGTTTATGTCAGAGATAGGTTACTTACAGGTTCGACGTCTGTCTACGACCTTATACGATCTTGACATGTTCTAGCAAAAGATAAGATGTCAACATAAAGTTAAGTATCTGAACCTCAACCTAGACTAAATACAGTCTGGAAATAAAACTAAAACCAGCTGGTAATAAAAACTTGGTGACATTTTTACGATGAGTTTAACATCGGGACTTGAAAGTGCACTTATTCTTTTATCCCGACTTAATTTTTTATTTTCATTACCAAGCAATCAGCTCTGATTTTTTGTTTAAATTTTACTCAAGTGACAGAGTAGAGCTTGATTTATAAAAAAATTACTTCTAGCCTGCCAAATTTATTTAAATCTTATCTACCTACATAATAGTGATTGATCGACAATCGATGTAGCCCAAACCAGTAGACGCTGAAATGTTAAGGTTATTATCCTTTTGTAATTAGGAATACTCTAGGTAAGGTTATGAGAAATTTCTGAAGGCTGGCAAAGTCTTGTGATACGATTATAATTATCCAGGTGAAAAAAACTGTATATCACAGAGCCTGATGGGTCAAAATGGCCAGTTCACAAAGAAAACTCATTATGTTGCAGCCCAATTGAGTGTTATTGGATTTTTTTATTGTTAAACTTCTCACATCAGACCGTGTATAAGGTATAAAGAACCTGTGAAGTTGTAACAGCCCTATGTAATTGCTTGAATAATATAATAGAAAGGTGAGACAACTTTATTTGTAGATCTTTGTAAGGTAAATTTTGAATTACGTTAATTATTTGGGATAAGTGTGAATGGAAACGTTGGCTTTGCCACTTGTGCTGTGATCACATCAACAGCCCATTGGTGTCCACTGCTGGATCTCTATCCAGCAGTGCTCCCAAGGCTGGAGAGGGTTTAGCCATAATCACCCCGCTTCATAGACGTTTTGGTGATTCCAGTAAAGGTGTAGATAATACACAGAAAGAAGCTGCTGCCTTTCTGTTACTATTGATAGGTATAGTAAAGTACAGTTAAACTACGTTGGAATCATGAATAAGTAAAATATGTTTTATATTATAGTACGAAGTGCGCCTGAAACACAGAATCTGCAATATCGCTCGCCGTACAAGTACGTGATTATGTCCAGGCTCTCAAAGGTAGGTTGCTGGAATTGGTTTATTTCCACCTACAACTTTAATGTAGCGTTTCACTGTGGGCCATAGTAATCTTCGGCAGCAGTATTATAATGTCCACTGCCTTTTGGAGGGTTCGGAAATTGAAAAGTTTTTCCATAATCACCACAACTGGCCAGCGGATTGAAGATCGCTGTAAGGAGTTATTGAATAAAAATGAATGAATGAAAATTTAATCAACACAAAAATTACATAAAAATTTTCTAACATACCTAATGTATGTAATGGTACGGATAATGAATAGGCCTTATCGCTAGAGAGATAAAAGCGCAAGGTAATTAACAGAAGTAAGCTGCTGCCCTTTTTTGATGAGATCCCTTAGTCGGTTTTGACGACAAACACCAGTCTGTGTTGGAGGGGTAACCGTACCATAACTAACCGATTTCAATATCATAACCCGTACCAGAAAATACTTTGTTAAGAAATAGCTATTATTTATTTGCATCTTTATTCGCTGCAAAATTCTCCACGTGCCAGATCCTACTCCTGTATTCATGAATATTAAAAAACATTTTATTACAAAGTGACTGGTACCGTTTCTAGCAGTCAAGCAAAGCCAAGGACATTGCTCTAACTTATGAGTTTCATATGCAAATTTATTGCAGTCGACGTTGGGCTAATTTCTCCCATAAATTTTATGTTACTTGTCTCTATGGGTGTTTAGCGTGCTCAGGAAGATGGATGGCAAATATGCTTGTTGCTAAAATGTTAAAATTAAGATAAATAAGGTGCTAACGTGAACACGCAATTTAACGCTGCGTAGGGTTCGAGGCAGATATGACCGATGATGATGACATGACAGGCAGCCATCTTTTTGTCAAATTTCCTAGAAGAAAAATAAAATATATTTGATTATAAGCCATATTATATTTTGGGCAACAGGAATCTAGGCAGCAAGCACGCACTTTTAATAGCGCTGAAACACAAGATTCGCCCATAACAGATTTCATAAATTTAAAGGCCCACTAAATATATTTTTTATTATTATATTTCGTTTTGGTGGTGGATCCAATACTAAATATATCCTAGTAAAATAATTAGGATATAATTGGCCCAAATTGTTCATCAATGTAAATTTATCATATCTAATAGAAATGAACACATAAACAAATTTTACGCTATATTTCCCTCTTTTTTTTGTTCGACGGGAAAGCGCTTGGCGTTCATCTAACCGGAGTGTCTAGTGAAAGTTTTGTACTTGCTCAATACCTACTCGATCGCGTTTGCGTTTACGACAATTTGTATGAAAAATAATACTGATTCACGGTGAGCAAACGCGAATCGATGGCAACTCGCACTAGGCACGCTGGTGTCAAATTATGATAAGTCCGAAGGTAGAACCGCACTTCAACCGGAATCCTCAACAGATTGAGAAACTGGGTATCTTACCTGTTAGTGCAACAACAATTCTGAATTGTTATGTGAATTGTCACATAACCAGCCTATTGCTAGCCAGGCGGACTTGAAACAAGTCCTAACACTAACGATAAACGAGTGAATTGATTCCTTTTAGACAAGCACGCTCACTTTTAGTATTCTAAATCTTGACTTTTCTTGAGGTCAATAGCTTGTCCAATAAAAAAACAACACCAACAAAATCCAATAAAAACATAGATATTTTTTACAACCATAGTAAGTAAGTAAATGCAGAGAATTGCAAACTTCATAAACTTGAGCAAAATACGTGGACAATTTAAAAATAGCTTGCAGTACAGTTTTACAATATTTTTCCGATGTGCTCCCCGTGGGCTGTGCTACTCCGGCGGAAAGTAAAATTGAAAAGAAGAAGGCGACATTACAAAATATATGAAAAATTCAATCATGTTTTACCGTGTTAGTAACAAACCGTTGGGGAATGGGCGCTTGCGTAGGCTCGAAATTTAATTTCGATAAAACTGGCCAACCTGTTTGAGCTACGTCACTTCGTTACATTGTCTATAGTATTATCCAACTTAAGGTGTGTGTGGACTGAATGACCACATTTTGTTCAGTAGTTTTTGTTTGCAGATGTTTAGTAAAAGTTTCAAAACATTTGTAAAACGAATATTGGTCACTCATTTCACACACCTGACCTTCCAAATGTTGGTAAGTGAACAGTTTACAGGCATGTATGATATAAAAATCCTCAGTAAAATATGCCGAATTTTATTTGCAAGATAGCAAAACATAATAAGGCAATGCTTTTTGGAATTATAAACGACTTTCTATGGTCTGTGAATGACCACATTTCAATAACGTAAAAATGATTAATTGCAGCGTAAAAACTCTGTAGTATTCTCTGTGTAAACTAAAGAAAACATGTGGTCACTCAGTCCACACACACACACACACACACACACACATATTACGATTTTAGCATTAAGTCAATAAAAAAAACATCTTATTTCGTCAAAAAAAGAAATGAATTTTGCCGTGGAATCTACCCCACTAATTCGATTTGAATGATTAGCACCCTACACAGACGATTCGTGTGCACGTATTTGATAACTTAATTCATTGTCACTATTGGGATAGAGCAGACTGATTACAAGCAAATAGATGATAAAAAAAATATTATAAAAGAAAAGGTCTAGTCGAAGGTCTAATTAACAACAGTTTTCCATAGTTTAAGCGCTCTGATCAAAGCTCTGATAATATTCTCTACTCCTAGCACACTGTAAATAGCAATGTCAATCAAAATTTATCGGGTAGCTATTCGGTAAATTGACCAGAATTGGAAAAGGCCTATTATATTGAAATAAGCAAACAAGATGGATTGAGAACAGGTTGGTTCTTGTTATTTTTCTCCTATATGAGCCACTTGATTGATTATGTGATTGATATGCTTTGAGTAGTTGAAAGACTCATCCGATAGTAATTTCCAGTAAATTAGGTTTGGTCTCATGTTATTATTTAGGTAATTGTAAGAAATCCGGTTTTCCAAGAATAATAATAGAAAATAAATAGTGAAATGTCTGTCTTTAAATCTCTTAGTGCGCTCTTAAATTACGAATAAAGTAAACTACCCGAAAAAAAATAAGTTTGTACAAGTATGCTCAAAAAATTATAGCAGGTTATTATTTCTGAAAAAATAAGGTAATGGTATTTGACATTTCCAACTTCGAAAGGCTCTTTGTATATTTCAAGGAATCTGAATTAATATTACAGATTACCTGACAAATTAAAAATAACTGTCCAAGTGCAAGTCGTACACGCACTCAGTGGGTTTATATGTTACATACCCACGTTTTTATGTAGAAATGCGTTTTTTTAGCAATAGTTTATAAAGCCATGAAGTGCGAATAAAACTGGCCATTCGTGAGTTGGTCGCGCTTGGTCAGTTTTAGGTTATTATTATCATCAAGGTAAGCACTTTAATCACATTCACATCAATTTTGAACTCTAGAGTTATAGTTTTAAGAGAGATGAATAGATGAGACCACATTATCATAATATTATATAATGTACTTATAGCTGGCTGACTGACTGACAAACAACACACAACCCAAAACAGAGGTTATAGATACTTGAAGTTTTTGGGACAGTTTCCTTTGAAAGGGGTTAGGTAGGGAATAATATATAATGTTTAGGTTTTAGGTAGAGGTTATATGGGATTTAAGAAGTTCCCACGGTATGATAAGAACAAAATCCCAGGCGTTTCACTAGTTAGCAATATTTATGTGCGTTGTGAGGGATTCATTATCTTCTTTGATGTCGTAGAAATTTATACAAAGTTTGATTATTCCATGAAATCATATTGCTGTTGCGAATCGAGTGAAGTTTTAGATTAAGGTAAACTTTTAAGTGCTATTTACGTGGATCAAGATCCAATTACAAAGTCGTGACTTGAAAATCACGAGTATCGCTTACACCAATTAAAACTAATGAACACTTTGATAACACAAACTTTGAAATCGAAATTATTATATTCAATTTAACTTTAGCTCTTCTTAGACAACTCACACTAATCTCTAACCTATGTTGTATACAACACGGTTGCATTTTGATTGGCGGTTTCAAATGAATCAATTAAAACTCGATACAATTATTCACTAATTTGGTAAGTGAAACGGAATCAAACGGATGTAACTAATCCATTAACAGCAAACTAAGCACATTCCCTGATTAAAATTAATCCCACCAAAAGCTGATAGTTAACTTTGATGACATTGTGATGAACTGAGAGTATTTTAAGCCGTACAGCCGTTTAAGGTTCAGTCGGTGTTGATATACAGTGATACAACGTACCTACGTAGATACATTTTTTTATTCAATAAAATCAGAAAAGGACATAGTAACATATCCGCCAAATTCATTTGAATCAAATTCATATCGACAGGAGACATCCTCAGGAAATATAAGCTTGCTGCAAAATGTATGTTTTCAGGTTAATATTTAACAAAAGATTTCCACATACTAACGACCGAATCAATTGTCTACGTACATTATAAACATCATCATACTAATAAACTCATGCTTTTCCAAAAGGTAAAGCTAAGCCAAGACAACGGTGTAGGGTGGAGTCTGGCGTTGGTAGGACCAACTTCTTAGTGGTCTGCCCCAGGCAGTCCGGTGCCAACCAGCTCACTGTGTTTCATCTGGTGCTGGAGTGCTAGTGTATTAAGCAGTTGGAAAGCTTCATCCATCGTAGACTTCACCAGGTTAATCCAGCCTTGAGGTCAACAGCTTTTAAAAAAAAGTCCTTTCCCAAGACTTCTGTACACAACAGCTCTAGTTATCATGGTAACCGTTTCAACTTACTTTATAGGCTTTCTTGAATTACCTAATATTCTTGAGTTTCAATATAAAATACGCACATCATATTTCGAACTCTTGTAAACTGTTCACTTCTCACTGTAAGAAGTTGCGACTTTTGATCCTTACCTGACTGAACTTACTGCGATTTTACTTTATGACAAGAAACATAGCTATAAATTGAACCAAAGCAAGCACTTTTTAAAGTTGTAAGGACCTCATTGACTTCAATAATCTGCATTGATCATTCATCGTGCTTCTGTTAACATTAGAGTACTTAAAACTCTGGATTTGTCCCTTACTTCCTGTGGTAAGATCGAATAACTGTATCTGCTATAGATAAATGTTATGTTGTTTGATATTTTTCTGATCGAATACCTACTAAAGTTTTTTTAAATAAACTATATTAGCTTATGCCCGTAGATTCACCCGCGTGATCCCCGGAAAAAAGGTTCCCCATGGCCTATGTTGTTCTTGAGGTATCTACCTCCTAGTGGTCTGTTTCGGGCAACCGAATTGTTGACCTTGAGTCATCAACAGTGACTCGAAGACCTGAAAGAACATTCTCGTCTAGGCAATGCCTATGCAGCCTCATTTCAATAAGATCTGTTCAGTTTATATGACGCAAAAAGGAAAAGAGTTACCTAATTCAAATGAATAATAAGGTATGGATTGATTGTTTCTACTCAATATAATAGGGCAAATTAGATATTGCGCTATATTATTGTAGTTGAAAGGCCCGTCTGAAAGTCATTCTG
Organism: Venusia cambrica; assembly: GCA_951394065.1. Classification (NCBI taxonomy): domain Eukaryota; kingdom Metazoa; phylum Arthropoda; class Insecta; order Lepidoptera; family Geometridae; genus Venusia; species Venusia cambrica. The sequence continues at coordinate 15,482,223 of OX596040.1, read as the reverse complement.
TTTATTGTTCACATGCTTCACTGAACATTACACTGTATACAAACAAGTTACACCGCCCTTACCCTTATAGGTATATCGTAAAACAAGTTTATAGCCCGGTTATAGTTTTGGGTTTAATTTTATCGAAAATGATAAAACGTTCCCTTTCAATACAAATTATCAGATTTATTGGTAGAACGTAGATAGGGCTTCGGCTTTTATTAGTTTCGGCAAATAGGTTGTGCTATTAGCTATCTTGATTATTTTAGTTACAAACGGTAAAATATTTTTCAAAATGTATGAAAATAATAAACAAACATAGACTCATGCCTAGACAGGTAGAAACAACGGATTTCCAAAGATATAAAAAAGATATACCTTTAGTATATAAGTACCTACGTTCCTAATTTTTGACCACTAAAATTTATATTACATGGCTATTATCAATACAATAGAAAAGAAATAATTGATAAAAGCAGTGTTCTCTCGAGGATAATATTTTTTTTCGCATATACGAGTACGTCAATGTGAAACGGTTTCTGTATAGGTACAATTAAAAACATAAAAGACCTATTAGGGTGAAGGCGGAGTAAATTTGAAAAATAAAATATAATAAATAATAATAGATAATAATCATACAAAAAAATAGTATGGTCTTAAAGATTTTGTGTGAACTACATTTGTACCAAGCAGCCCGTAGTAAATTATTAACAAAAAGTTGTGCTTTGTGGTTTTCAATACATTAAAAACCTCAAAGCACAACTTTTTGTTCATACTTTATTTCATTGTTGTCGTTTATGCTTATATTGTTCATTTATTTTCACAGTGATTTTGCTAGGATTCTATTTCCACAATGAAACCTTTCTCGGAAACAAAACAAAGCGAATCGGACACACTTAAATTAAAATATTCAGTTGTAAATCCCAGTAATAAAACATTCGGAACAAATTAAAGAACGGAACCGGCTGTAAAGATTGCGATGCACTGGGGATGGTCCAAACAAAATGTAGCAGGAATTTAAACAGCCTCGAGAAACGCTGTGTTTTGAATTTGGAAAGCCTCGAGGTAACTTTTCAGAGCACCTTTCTCAACGATTTAGAACTTATAATAACTGGCAAACCAGTACGCGGGAGTGATTTAACGTCTATAGTGCACGGAACTTTTTACAGATGTTATACGGTTTATAACAGCAACAATATTTGTGATTGATTGTGTCACTGAAGCTAATATATAATCATTAATGTGAAGGATTTCGCACCTAAAGGGGCCAAAGGGAGCTCTGTTTGTCTGTATATTTTGAACAGTGTTCAAGTTTGTTCAAGTTCAACAAGCTACCTAAGCTTGTTCAACATTTTTGAAAACATTGTATGGATGCCTAACCGCTGTACGGTTTACCTGAAAGGACCAAGTGACCAATTATTTAAAATTCTTATAATTATTATTTTTATTTCCTTCTTTATAGTTTTTTTGTAGTATTTAAAAATACATAAAAATAATAACTTAAAAGTGTTCAAATGTTAGTCGGCCTACTTACACTAAAACTCCAATGCTAAATAAAAAAAACTACTAGGTATTGCCTTATTGTAATGTGCACTACTAATCAGTAAGGTCGGAACCCTAAGTTTGCGTGTCTAACTCGCACTTGGCTAATAGTTAATCTTAGAATAGTTTTATCGCGTACATATATACTCTATAACGGACATATACCTACAATGTGTTTTACATTTTCAATTACCTACTCACCAAAAACGCAAAAAAAATGTGAAAGTTCTCTGAAATACAAGTAGTTAGTAACCAGGTTTTAAACGCTTGTACGGAATTAGGGAGCAAAGCCGTATTGTGATGCCAATTAAAGTGTTCGCGCACTCTGCTAAAACTTCTGAGGTAAGTAGTTCTAGCATCCTTCCTCGAGGCCACGTAAATGTAGCCGTAGGTACAACCGAAATAGTCCTGTGGGATACTCAGCTTCTGACCGAATTAAAAATGAAATGTGTTTTTCATTTGCTTTTATTTTTAAATAAGCCAAGACTTGACGATAAAAAAAATTTACTTGAAATGTAGAATGGCTAAAAGAGAACTTGATGGAGCAATGACTAGACCAATAGTGATAATATAGAATAGACCAACTATGGAATGTGACTCATAGAGCCTCATCCAAAATGTAAGTGTTTTGCCATAAACACCACACTTGGGTGTTGTTATGGTGATCGCAGTAAAATTGTTAGATAATACGCTGCTGCCTTTCTTCTGGTGAGAACCCCTAGTTGATTTTTACGACGTCCACGGGTTGAATAGGAGGGATCGCTGTGACCGGTTCGACACTTGGGGGACACTAGGCACAAATATTTACTATGTAACTAAATAGTTGGTACAAGTTCCTAGTGAATTTTAAGGTATTACAATTAGGTTCTAGGTTCCTGCCGCTAATGTTTAAGTCTATCACACTAATATTTAAAAAGCGAAAGATTTCTCCCTTTTCACGCAAAACCTACAAAATGGATTGATCTGAAATAAAAGTTTGTGTGGTTTCTTGAAATCACGATGCATGTGAAACTGTTTAGAAAATATCTAAACATGTTTGAAAAATTATTCGATTTAGGATATAAAAATTTTGCGTTTATTATCTTATATTATAAGCGATAGAATAAAATGTTGACTTTAATAAAAACACATGTTGTTCCAGACCGAAAATATCATGAGCTACTTTAATCTACCTCAATAATCAATTTCCGTGCAAAAGGAATAACATATATAACGTTATATATATAAAAGTATGTCAAACATCGCCCTACAAAACTGAATTGTTCGTTGATCTTCTTTTACGTCAAAAATACTGAACAGATTGAGCTGAATTTGCACAGATGCTTTTCCTGGTCTACTTTAGCAAAGAAAAAGCATTTGGAGTACCTACTTTATATTTGAGTACCACGCGGGCCTGGCCGCAAGCAGAAGCTACTCATCAATAAAAACTCTCAATGTTAATCGTACATACAATAAAAAGTACAATTAAACTAACTATGTACAAAGGAATCAGTCAGATCACCTAAGGACCGTTACAAACGGCCTATAGGTAACTCAACTGTTCCAGACCAGGAATTTAAGTAAAACTATGCTCATGTAATATAAAAGATAGCTAGTTTCAATTGCCAAAAACTTTCCTGGTATATTTTTCGTCGGAGAGCTAATATTTTATCCGTGTTAACCTGCAGCGCATATTTCTTCCATGCGAGGCATAAAGTGCACTTTTCTACGTTATTTATACACTTTCACCAAGTTCAATTAGGGTCTATTCACATCAAACGGCCAAAGTGCAAATAACTTTTACATATAAAACTCAATATACTACCTACTTGGTTTATTTCTGTGTATTTTATTATCTGTGGTTCTGTTAATTCATTTGATGTAGGTATTTTGAAGAATGAGAACATGTTTTATTACTGCATCACAAGTATGTATTTACAAAAAAAACGTGTAAGCCGTTCACACGTAGGTACAGAAGTGAAACTTATCAGAAATGCTAATAAAATAAGCACAAAGTCGATACACCACGACCTTTTCCCAAAACTTCTCATTACACAGGCGCACAAACATGTAATAATGATGAGTGAAACCTCATCATTATTACATTCAACCGTTGTTGATCACTTAAATAAATAAAATACAGGTATCTTACTAAAAACTGCACAAAACCATTTTGGCGAGAAGGGCCTGCCACATACGGCTTTATGTGAGTAAAGAAAGTTGGAGTACAACAAGAAAGTCCACAACGCTATAAAGAAGGACACGAGAGCACATAACACCCAAGTAAGTACTAAGCCTATGGAACTAAATAGAGTTCCTAATGTGTTTAGGCGAAAACTTAATTTCGGTGACCCTCAGATAAGAATAGTTCCAGATCGTAATGTTGTGTCAACCTGTAATAGTGAGTATTATTAATAAAAATTAATAAATAAAGAGCTAGATTACGGATAGAATACTTATTTTTTTTTTGTAAATACATACGTACTATATGATACAACACCCAAACACAGAACAAACATCTATATTCATCATACAAATGTTTGTCCTGGGTAGGAATCGAACCCACAGCCAACAGCGCAGAAGGCTGAGCTACTACCAACTGAGCTATGAGGCTTGTTGATTATAGTTGATTTGTGTTTTGTATTCATAGACTATGACTATGACTTTGACTTATGACGTTATGTAAATTGTCTACTAATATTTATCTACATAAGGAAGAACGGGACTTCTAATATAATTATTACATACTCAACTGAAGATCCCAACCTCTGATTTTAAATGTATAAAATATTTAAATTTATGATTAATGTCGTTGTTTAAATTAAATGTTAAATGTTGCATACACAAAGGGTGCTAAAACGATCCTATTACCAAGCCTACGTAGTCTATCTTACTGGTGCCGTGTAAAATGGGTCGGAACCCTTAGTGAGCGTGTCCAACTTGTGCATGGCCGGTTGTTTCATACCATGCACGAGTCGGACCTATGTAATAATCCGCTTTAATAATATTATAATAATCTGTACCTTTTATCCTTCTACCTATTATAAATCAAAAGACGCAGCCCTATGAAAGTCAGTCACACAGACCGGCTATGGACAGATAGCGTACGCTTAGTGACAACGTCCTGTTGGCCCTTTGGATACGAAACCATAAAAAGTTTATACGTTGGTGTAAGTATGCGTTGTACTGAATACTTACTTCGCTTATTTTATTTTTTATTAATTGCATCAACATTTACAAAAAATAATTATATACGCTAGCATAAATAAACCACGAAGGTTTGAGCAAAGCTACACATAATCTGTATCAGTTATACATTACAATTCTAGCTAAAAGAATGTATTATGGCAGCCCACATTTTGTTTTCGTGTCTAATTCAAAGCTGAGGAGAGAATTGTATAGCTATCAACTTGTTATTGCCATCCCGAAGAGATGCACCAGCTGGAAATCAAATGGTACCCAAAGGGGGCACACAATGAAAATTGTTTAGAAGTTTTTGGAGGACATGATACCCATTTTACTCTTGAGATGAATAGGGATGAATATGACGTATTATTATTTAATCTACCAAATAATTTCCGGCATTCAGTTCCTCAGTCTGTTGAGGGTTTTGGGGATATATGCGCGTCCAGCTTTGGCCTTGTCATAACTTGACACCTGCACCCTTATTCTGTATGACCAATCGTGTCTTAACCCGCCCGCGTTACAATATATCAATACGATGATTCCATGCAGTATCGTAACGCGGGCTAGTTAATACATGATTGGTCATACAAAATAAGGAGCCAGGAGAGATTAAGACCAAGCGCTACTCTGTCGTACAATAATAAAAAGGAGAACGTAGGGAGTGTGAAAGAGTCAAAAAGTGTGCAAGGCGGCAGTAAGTAAGGGAATCTAGTCTAGCCATATGGCCATATTCTTAATATGTTTTATGCAAATATCTATTAAACACCTGCAAAAACCTTTGAAACAAAATAAATATGATTGCACTACAACTTAAAGTTTTATGCAAGTAAATTGTCAGAAACTCATGTCATTGATCATTTAATAACGACGTAGGTATATGACAATAGAACCATGTAATCAAAGTTGGGAGCCTACCCTAGTAAGATATATAAGACATCAAAGGCATCAAAGCATATTTCAATGACATGGGTTAGGACAGGAAGGGATCATGTCAAAAGCGGTTATCAATTTATTGTTTACGGTGATCATTTACAGATAAATTCACGATGTATAGGTGCATATACTACTTCTGTTAACTCATATTATGAGCACTAGTTCAAGACTTGAGATCAAGATTAAATCTGAAGAAAGATAAATGAAAGATATTTTATTTGACTTTTTGTAAAGGCTAAAAGTACTTCAGACGCTTAGATAATGTAAGGAACTCATCTGTGCGTAGTACTTTAATATAATTAAAATATAAATAAATATTTAATTTAACCGCCTCTGTGGTCTAGTGGTTCAACCCCCCCGATTTCAGATCCAGAGGTCCCGGTTCGATCCCCATGGGGAGTACAATATATTGTGCTTGGTTTGGTTGGTGGTAAGACGTTATTTAAGCCCGCCTGGCTACCACCATCTTACCTGATTCTGCCACCATAATAACAATTCTTAAAAAAATGTTGTGTTCCGGCATTCAGAGGTAAGATAGCCAGTTCCTCAGTTTGTTGAGGTTTCCGGGTGAAGTGCGCCTCCACCTTCGGCCTTATCTTAACTTGTAACCAGGTGAGATGAAGGCCAAGGGCTTCCCCGTCGTACAATAAAAAAAAAAATACGTTCAACCTCTTGCGTTTATTACACCGTGTAATTATAATATTATAATTACACTTGCATAAATTCAGTACATAGTGACCTATCATCCTACATTTAGGGCGCTGTAATAAGCGCTTAAAGTCGCGCCCACGTTACGGTATTTCAATACGATGATTCCATGCAGGTATCGTAACGCAGGTATCGTAACGCGGGCGCGTTCAAACATACGATTGTTCAATAGAGAACAAGCGTACAGATTGCTGCGTTACGTTAGCGCACAAAGTGTACAAAAGTGCCAGTGCTAATTACTGATGATGATGTTGAATGATGATTAGCTTGATAAAACTTTAAATTCAATTCAATTTAAAAAGTTCTTTATTCAACACAAACTGTAGTGATGATACAGATCCAGTGTATATTAAATCCTAGAACGTAACAATCCTAAGGGAATAACACGTTTATAAAGCCGTTTCGCTTTTAAAAAACTTATAAATGTTAAAGCTTGTATAAGCACTAGTACTAAGAAATTTAATTTTAATTTAACTGTGAGGTAAATTTATTCAAAACCATGCAATATTTAGATAAGCTTTGCATTAATTGACATACCTAGGTTAAAAATAGGGCATAATAGCATATTAGCAAAATATAATGAATAAATACTAGTGAAGATTAGACAAAATAAGCAGAATAGCACGCACTGAGATCAAGTGGTCAGTAAGCGAGCACAATAGGAGCACAGGGGCCCTACTATGTAAATCGAACGTCGTCGGAACCGAAAAAACTTGTCATTTTTGTATTGAAAATCGTGCAATTCGTCAACGGATCCGTCGTGTTTCGATTTTCGTAGTAGACCTACAGGCTCGCGCGATCACTGCACACGCGGCACGCGCGCTTATCACCTCTATATCACTAGATATAGAGATAAATCGCGGGTCGCGAGAAAACTTGATTCATCTCAGAACTCATCCTCGCCCAGGTTGCCCAGGGAAGCCTAGAGGTCAAGTGGCTCTTTTCATTGAAAAGCAAACCTGTCCAATACCTACGTAAAAATACAAAGGGCAGGTTGAATAACTTCGTTTTGGGATGAATTTCCCTAAAATTCGTATACATTGATGCCGCCGTAAATTTATTGCCCTTAACGGACGGTTTATCTAATTATGCAAAACGTGGGCGAGTTTGTACGTAGTTTGGCAACTCAACCACAACCGAGAAATAATAAACGAAAATCTCCCCTTAAACTGAGATGGGGCAAACAAACTGTATAAGGTTTAAAATAAGAACAGCCTACTGAAGCTTTCGACATTGTTTTTAATGACAGTGAATTAAAATAAGTTTGTTTTGGATTTCATTTCATCTTTCGTGTTTAGCTTTAGTTATTTTTCATGAAATATGTTAAGTATGTACGTATTTAGCAGAAAAACAGAGGCTTGGAAGTCTTTGTCGACCGAGCTTTTGTAGCCTAAGATATCAATCCTGCCTTGGGCATAAGGTGTCGTCGTTTTTAACCCGGCGCCAATCCGAGTCATCGAGTCACCGAGTCATGCTGTCCCGAAGTTTGTCAATATTTTTTTACACATTGAATGATGACAGCCTATTTTACATCATGTATGTCTTAGTACGCGTTATTGTGATAACAAAAATGCAAGTATGGTAACTTTTATTACCTTTTACCTGAACACATGCAAAATCAACATTAAAAGCACAACTTGCTAGCTATTTTAATTTTCTTTTATAATTAATACTATTATTGCAAAACAAAAATCTTATTTACTATAAGATAGGTCATACGCACTAGCATACGCTTCTTTAACTACATTCTGATAAAAAAAAAACTTCGCCGTCCGAAGACATTTCAATATAGGAGCCCGACTGCACTAAAGCCTCCAAAATTCTCTATGGGCGTCTTGTAAATATCATCCTTGCCAAAATTCTATCCAGAAACTATACAACTAGGTACTTCAATAAAACAAAAATAAACACATATCTTACTCGTAGAACACAAAACAAACACAAATAAAAATAAAATTTGTAGTAGTGTTGCATTAAAAGGTAAGATAGCCAGCTCCTCAGAATCTTGAAAATTCCGGGGAAAGTGCGCAAGGTGCGAAGGTGGGAACCTTCGGCAGCAGTTAGCCATACCTTTGTACTTCCAACTTCTTATCCAACAGCTGTGATGTTATGTAATAATATAGACTGAAAATGTTTGTAAATTAACATTGACGATTTCCCGTTACATTCTTTTATGGGCAATTTATTGCGTTCTTTTTGTTCAGTCAATAATGCCTTCATACCGAGCAATCAAGCTTTGATATCGACAAAAATGTTTGAAGCATCCTCGTTTCATTTAAGTCTGTTTGCCATAAAAATAGAAAATATGTCGTCTTTCCTTTCCCTGTTTTCCTAATAAGGGGAATCGGGAAGTATTTAAGACGGCAATCAATGAATATTAATGCGAATTTACTTTAAACAAGGAGACCGTAGAAATTATGCTTAAAACAAACAACAAAGGGCTAATGAATAGTTCTATAATTTATTCCGGGTCAGGTCGGAATTAAATGTTTATTTAATTTTGATTTACAGTGGTCAAGTCAGAAGCGTTTAGTTAATGTTGTTGTTGCTATTTCGACCATTACTTTCATTAGTCAATAAGTCTCTTACAGATCATCGAAAGCCTATGATTCTTACCTTGCCCTTGAGATAGAAAAGCCTGGAGGTCAAGAGTTAGCTTATTATAAATTAAATAAAAATTGTTAACGGAAACGGAATTTTCTTCACTGACGTTCCGCACCAGGGTCTGTGCATTGACCCTGCTATCCTAAACCCAGCCAACCCAATTTCTTGAAGTAACGGCGTTTACTCCGACAATGAACCGGACCGTCTGATATCATTGGGAGTTAGTGGGTCCCTGGACCCAGTTTTTGCTTTGCTGTTACCTCGATTTACACTGTGGCATGTGTTAATTAGTCAGCTCCATGCATTGTGGTATTCAGCTCTGGATTTAGACCTGATATCTGGCCTTACCTATCTAATAACTAACTAATAGTAGTTAGTCGTACCAGCGCAAAACATTTCCTATGCGGCGCTGCGTGTCCCATTGTCATCAGGCTCTGATGATGGAATACTGGTGAAATCGAGGAAACTCTTCAGATGTTATATGCACACTTGAAGCGATTTGGGTATTTTTAGGCTTGGTATACTTCCCAGGTCCCATTGTAATCAATTCAGGATCTGATGATGGGATCCTGAATCGAGGAAATTGGAAAAGATACGTCATCCAGGTAAACGAAATTGTATTGTATTCTTCATTGCAGTCGGTTTTCTTTAAATTTTTTAAAACGTAATTATACTGACAACTGTTCCCTTAAAGCCTGTCAGTCCAGCGCCAAGCAGTTCGCTGTGTACCGTCTATGTGTGGGGAGTACCTACCAGTGCCTTAGGCATTTTTGAGAAGGATCGCTCCATCGTAGATTTCATTCTCAGCAATGCCCAGGCGAGCCAAACGAAAAAAAACGAAAAAGAGCTTGCCCATTTAAAAAAAAATACTTTTCAATCAAAATCTTGTTAACCGAGATACTGAGTAAGTACTTATTTTATGCAAGTTAAAGGAATTCAATTAAATAATACCATCACTATTTTCAGTTCAGATTGCATATTAATACTTCAATGCTGATTAGAATAATTTAACATATGGCTCATTAGACTGTTCTAAGCCCCTGAGCTAGTGAATCGAGGCTTTTGCCAATATGTGTGTAAGTAAAGCTGCATAGTGGCTGACATAGACTTGGGGTAATCATGCATTCTTTAGTCTCTAGTTTTATTCTTACGAGAAATTATGCTAGCAAGAAGCTTAGAAGTTATTTTAACATTAATTGAGAAACGTATGGATAGTATTTTGTGAAGGTAAGAAACGGTCCTGCTGGAACGGATAATGCAAATTGAGCACTACTGACTTTTTATCTAACGAAAGGTCCACGCGGTAGGAAGATCAAAATTTAGTGATCTATGAGCCTAGGAGCACTGCTAGGGTAGTTTAAAAGCTCTTCAAGTTTATTCACAATAATTGTATTGTGAATAAACTTGAAGAGCTTTTGAACTACCAACGACGATACAAATGAACGTTCCGTTTTGTCCAACTGTGGCCGTGCCTCATTTATCTTGATAAATGTCTATCATCTCTAAATATATTTTCAGAAAACTGTTGAGTTTTCTCACTCACGAACTACTTATTTTAAAACGGAACGTTCATTTGTATCGTGCGAAAACTTAGGATATTAGTGTTCTGTGGCAAAGACTTTTTTATTATCTCAATGTGATCCTGATTACAGCAAGATTTTTTGCAACATGCTATTTTATGTTACTATTGTTAAATTGGCTACAAAATAGAACACAAACTTATTATAGCAGATAGCTTCTTTAGGAATGTATCTGCCATAAATAATGTATGATTTAGATTTCCATTTTTTTTTATTGTACGACGGGTAAGCACTTGGCCTTCATCTTCAAAATATTAATAAGCTGCTTCGCATTTATTAGAAGCTTAAGTTCTTCTTTGAGTGACATGAATAATTCTTCTTTATAAAACAAGACAATAAAAATAAAAGAACTCTAGAGATTTTAACGTTTTACCTAGGAGCTAGTGCTTTTGGGAAATCAGCAAAATGTTTAATAGCGAAAAATTGCCTTCTTTTCGATGTTAGTTGAAATAGCAGCAGGCAAGCTAGACAAGCCTCTCATCTGGTTGAAACTGAATACTCGACCTAAATCATTCATGCAAAGTCAAAGCATTGACGCGTCTGTCCGACTTGCGACTGATCCGACTGACACTCGACCCGGGGTCTTACTATCGTTTATTTCAGCTGTTTTCACTCTTTACATCACATCTTAACCTCTAGAAAATAATTTTCTCTTGTTTTTACACCCTAAAGAAAAGAAATTGGTTTAAAAAATCAGCTGCCCACCGTCTTTGAATAGGTAAGCCGGTCAAGAGCCATCCCATTTCGTTTAGAAAAACATATTTGATCACATTGTAGAGATTGCAAAGTCGTATTTATTTAGGGAAGGCATCTATGTTCTGAATTCATACGCATTTATGGGTGGAAATGATGATGATATGCTCCAGGAATAAGCTTTAACAAAGCGAAATAGACACAAGCAAAAATATTTGTGCAGCGATATTCATCAAATTTCAATTTGTAAGATATTAGCCCACAGAGGCTGAAAATCGAATATGAAATATAACATCGGTTATATTACTAATAGAACTACCGTGTTGTTTGCGGCTTAAGATTCAACCCCTCTACCTCAGCCCGCGGCTGACATAAAAGCCGACTGAAAAGCTTTCTTCTATGTGTTATCCACCGTCGCTGCGATCACCCTCCACCTACTAAGCCGACGATTATGGCAAGACCCTCCAGTTTCGGAAACAAATCATTTATTTAGTCAAAAATAATTACAGACTAACATAAGAAACACTAGGAAACTGTGCAGCTGTGGATATAATGAGCTTTTCAAGTAACCAAAATATAATAACCACCTCTTTGGTGTTATGTCCAATGGTGTCGGATTAAGTGTTCAATCCCCACGGGAGTAAAATATACTTACTTATACTTGGTTTGGTTGGTGGTAGGACTTTGTTTAAGTCCAGTTGGATCGTCTGTCTAATAAGTCTGTCGCCATAACAACAATTCATTATTGTTGTTTTACAAATCATAATAAAAATATGCTATAAAGAGATACATTGGGCTAGAATAAAATAATAAACATATATTACTCCTCTACTTGATCTATTTCTACCCATAGACGTTGGAATGGAGGGGTAGAATGATGAGTCTGCAGTTATTTGCCAGGTCTGTGAATTGGTCAGCGTATGTCTTTTGCGGTGTATATGCATTGCAGCGCCTGTGTCTGCTGATACGTCCGTCTGTCCGCATAGTGACGCCGTTGTCACGGTGCAATTTGATTTACCGTCTGGTTACATGCTTTGATTAATCTGGACTAACTAAATCGTGCATTACATGAACACAATGATGTAACAATAAGATAATGGTAATGTTGGTGCAAGTAACAATTACAGAAATGAAAACGTTGTAAAAAACTAAAAAGAAAACCGACTTCAATGAAGAATATGATACAATTTCGGATGTCGTATTTTTTCAATTATTTTGATGACAGACACGTGATTCTATAAGGGGTCTGTTTTTTCCTTACTTTTGAGGTAATACACCCAAATCGCTTCAAGTGTGCCTATAATATTTGAAGAGTTCCCTCCATTTCTCCAGGATTCCATCATCAGATCCCTATTTTCTATTTTGCTACTGGTAGATACTTGGCCTTTATCTCACCTGATTTACAAGTTATGATACGACCGAAGGAAAACGCACTTCACCCGGAATCCTCAACTGTTTCAGGAACTGGGTATTTTACCTCTATAGATAGGATGATAGATTATGGTCCATAAAGGTTGGTCCATAATGGGCTTTATATGATTTTTTTTCGGGGGACTAACTACCAAATAAATATAAACTACATATCTGTTGAACCGGCTAAGATTGAGTCCGACTCGTACTAAGGCTTGAGTATTAAAATCCACATTTTGTTTTGAATGTGCTTGTCTGACTCACACTTGGCTGGTTTATTCTATTGAGAATCGATATTAAAACATTTTTAAATAACTCTGAGGGTAAGTTCATAGAAATTGAAGTTGGTGCCAAATTGCCAAGCACAACAACATGTTTATTGTATGGCACCGCCTTCAAATTATATGAACTTACCCTCAGAGTTATTTTCAAGTTTTTAGTGGTGAAGTCGGTACCATTTTTAAAATTATCTATACCCTATTTAAAAGTCGCGTGAGGGTGCATTAATACGGGATTCTGAAAAATATCTTTGCAATGATGGGAACGAAGATAAATACAGATTACCTAAACAAATGTTAAAAATCGGTTCCTACTATAGTGCAGTGTAGGGGTGCACTACGTCAGGATAATGGGAACGATCTTTCCCACTATCCTGTTTTCCTGTATTTTGATTTTAAAGCCTTTATTGGCTGTAATGATGATGATAATGATACAAGAATTCCACTAAGCCCAAACAATGCTAGGTTAAATTGTTTTTTTACGGAGTTTCGGTGAACATCGTCATCATCGTCATCTGATGATGAAGCCAAAGGCCTACCCTAGACCTACCGGAAGGCAGGAAGTTCAGTGGGACTACTACGTATCATCGTGGTGATTATGGCAAAATCCTGATAATAATGATGATGATTCTGGAAGGTAAGCAGTTTAATAGCTCTACTCTAGGGACCGTTAACACCACAGGAAAGCAGAATACGCAATTTCATTTACTTGGATGACATATTTTTTCCAGTTATTTTGATATAAAAACCAAACTACTGTACCGATTTTGATAAAATTTCTATGTGACCAACTCGAAAGCATGGCCTACCAAACATAACAAGATTCATTAAAATGTATTTTGAATTGACGGAGAAATCGAGTAACAAACCAACAAAAATAAAAAAAACATACAGCCGAATTGAGAACCTCCTCCTTTTTTTGAAGTCGGTTTAAAATTATATGGCGTTATCGTAGAAAAATTACGACGTGTGTAGCCACAACCCATCTTTTTTTATGTACTCACAACACCCGATTTAAACGATTTCTATCCGCGCATTGTCGGACACTGACTTGACTGTTAAGCAGTAACCTATAGGTTACGGCTTAGCAGCGTATACGCTTGGCATGCGGGTTGAATTTGCAATGTTAAAAATGTGACTGAAAATTCTGTTACAAGATATTACTTTAATACTTTTCTGCCTTGTTTTTGTACGACTCCCTATCGGACCTGTAGGTCTTGGCTTTCATATCACCTAGTCTTAAGTTATGATAATTAAAAAAATTGTAGATGAAGGTGATTGTTCACCTTTATTTTAGTAGTGTAGCGATAATTTTTGTCTTCTTATTTCATCACATCATAATGAGTAATCATTAAAATCATAATATAGGTACCGATGGAGTCATTTTCTTTGCCCTCAGCATTTACAGTCACGCGCGGGGTTGGCTTTCTCAAGGGTTTTTTTCCAGGTAGTCTGCAGGTCAAGCCTAACCTATCGGTACCGTTTATACAGAAATTATTTATCATTCCTCTAAAAAACCAATCCCTTCTGAAAACTACATTTACATTCTACTCAGCAGGCCCTAAATCACTCGCTATAATTGGCCACCCCAATTACTGCAATGAATCGCTTTTTTACTGATTATGCAATTACAAGACGAGATGATGCATATTGAAAAGGAAGTTTGTCCCTTCTATTATCATGATCATCAACCTATGATTGCATTACTAATAAAAAAAGCCTTATTGTATAAAGTTTTGTACCAACGTGCTGCACAATTTTTAGGGCAGATTTTTTATACACAATTAATCTTCTAACAGCGTGGTAGTCACACATAAGGAAAAAAGCCTAATTTATGCGTACCTATTTGCACAATATTAAGATTTTAAAATTAAAAGCAAAAAGTATTATAAACTAATATTCGATAGCCCCGATTGCTTTTCATAAATACCTGTGTATATCATATAGTTCCAGCAATTTGTATTGCAAACTAGAATTAAATACTCTAACTAAAGGTTCAATATTAAATGAAAACAAAAACAAAATGTGTACCAAAAAGCTTATTTACCTGTTTACTTTCATCCCTCTAAGCTTCTGTATGAAAGGTCAATATACTTATTTTTCATATGTCTAGCACTAAACAACCTCATCGTTTTAATCTAAATTGGCCGCGTACTTTCCACGAGTATTCCTCTCACGTACCTCAATAAACTGCTGGAAGCATTTACCAAACGATCTCTGGTTCCAAACAGACGTTGTAGGACGTTCAGTGTATTTACCATGAGATTTTAAAACTGCACTTACTAGTGTACGGTTATAGTAATTATGAAAACTTGTATTGCCTGGTAGTCTACCCTGTGCAAGAGCTAGCCCATCAATTATAAAAAAGTTTGAAATTAAAATGTACAGCATTGATTGCTCGAATGCTGAGATGCCTCACTACGCGATTGAAAATCCCATGTGCCATCAAATGGGCACGAAATTAAGTCGATAGTGAGACGAGAGCGTGAGCTTTTCACCAAACGCTTCTGATCTACCTATACTACCTTCCTACCTTCACATCAGACAATTTAACTACATTAACCCATGGTAAGGCGTTTTCTGTAAACATGACTAAAGACTAAATGCATAGTGCGGTTTTCTTGTTGTCGCTTTAAAATTACATAGAATATTTATGTTGCTTGTGTAGATTTGTGAGACTATCAAACTCTGTTTTGTTGTGGATAGGCTCTTGAGTTCAAAACTTGTGTTGGTAAGGTGAGGTCTAGAGTGGAGCAAGCTTTCCCAGAAGGTCAAGTCAAGGTTTCTTTTAGGCGAGCGAGCTCCATCATAGGCCACATCTTTACATGTTAACCGACTTCAGAAAAAGGAGGAGGTTCTCATATCGGTTGTATTTTTTTTCTGGTGGTGCTGGTGGTTAAACGTTTGGCTGTCGTTAAGTGTTAATGAAAGTGTTCCATATACGAAAAAAAAAACACCGAAATCGAACAATATTAAAGTAGATAAGATGTACTTATGATGCTTATGATGTTCAAAAGTGCACTGAGAAGGGATTTAAGAACATTTCTACAAGATTATAGAAACAAAGCCCTGAGTGTTTCACTAGTACATTCTATTAGCACAGCCTTGCTTGAATTGTTGCCTAATCGTTGGGAATTACCTCTCAACTCAACACTAACCGTTTGTTGCATATTCTCTGTGCGATTTGAATGTCTGAGAAGCTCAATTAATCAAGATTATATATGTTAGCTTCAGGCTAGATTAATCTTTTGGTGAAACACGCATATTTATAACAAGTTTTTAGGTCGAAAATACCTGTATATAATGATTCATTCATTCAATCACATAAACGCAAATATGCAACTTGAAACATTTTATATCACAGAACATTTTTTTTTTATTTACGCTTTGCCTTTTATCTCATCTAGTTTCGAGTTATGTTAAGGCCGAAGGTGGAAGCGCACTTCACCTTGAATCCTCAACAGTCTGAAGAACTGGCTAACTTACCTCTAAAGATCGGAACATAACAATTTTTAATTGTTGTTATGGTGATTGGTGGTTGTTTGCTAGGTGGACTTAAACAAAGTACCTACCACCAACTAAGCCAAGCACAGTATTGTACTTCCCTGGGGATCAAACCCGGGACATCTGCATCCAACTTTGGTGGCCAAACCACTAGACTACAGAGGTGGATAACATCTATAATTGGTTGCATTTTAAGATTCAAAGAAACTGATATTTTGAGACACATAGCCAAAATCTCGATCCTGTAAATAAAATACTACTTATAGGCATACTGGTGATGCAAGGATTGGATGCCAAAATCAGTGATTTAACTGACTGACTGAGTGACTGATCGAATGACTGACTGAGTGACTGATCGAATGACTGACTAACCAACTGACTGACCGATTGACTGACCGACTGACTGACTGACCAACTTACTGACCTACTGACTGCCAATCAATGCTGACAATCAACGCTCAGCTCAATACAGAAGTCTTATGGGCTTGACATTTTTTTGTTAGCTTCCTCTTGTAGTATAAGGGTGCATGAATAGAGACACGGGCGTTTTACTAAATACCTACAAAAATAATAACATTATGACATATCTCTATAGATGTGGGTCAGTGGGGATTTAAGGGAGTGATCCGCATTTCCATTTGTCCCTATCTTACATCTACTCGTATTTGGCTTTATTTCCTCTGCTTCCTTGTAGGTACAATTCTTTTTATTTTTCATGAAGTAGGCAATTCTTTTAAGCTTGAACGAGAGTACTATTGGACGTGACGTGATGTATCAGTAAAAAGGGTTCTGTTCGTGTTCTTTGTGATCGTTTTGATCTTACATACCGCTTTTGATTATTTTAAAATAATCTAATGGTTTTGTTCTATCCTAACGTTTCATCCCGGCCATCGAAACCTGAAGTACTAGGTATAACAAAAGTACATTCAGATAGAAAACACATCCCACCATAACGTTAGTAAAATGTTCGACTGACGTTTATATCTGACCACGCGCAGCTACACTTGCGCCAAGGTTCTAAGTTCATTGCTATAATTTCAGCCCATGTAATCCCACTGTTGAAAAAAACATTTTCAGGCAAGGCTCGCTTTAATATACTCTTCCAGGCAATCCTAGAGATTCAGGACCGACCCTACGTTTATAAAAAAAACACCCCTTGCCACTGATTATGAGCTGCCTCTATCCATCAACTCCACGTGACTGCCGGTCACAATACAGTACCCGGTGAGTTCGCGGCAGATCCGTTTACTCTTGCCAATATTATCTGTAATCTGTAATTCAAAGTTTCAGATTTACAATACAATACTGGTCTGGAACAGTTGAGTTTCCTATAGGCCGTTTGTAACGGTCCTTAGGTAATCTGACTGATTCCTTTGTACATAGTTAGTTTAATTGTACTTTTTATTGAATAAATGATAAAAAGCTGAAAAAAAAAACAATATAAAATAATTTATTGCTAAATAGATACAAAGAACATGCAACAAGAATTAAGCAATGAATTTACAATAAGCAAAGATTTTGACCCGCTACAGTTTTATTATGAGTATAGGTATATATTATTACTTATCAAACTACTACAGGCCATAACGGTAGACAGGTCACTGTATCAATGTAAAAGTGGAAGCAGTTTTGTGCCCACCATAAAATAAGGAACATTCATTTAAACCTAAAAAAAATAGAAATGAGGCCATGAGTAAAAACGCTGAAGAACGACAACCTTAACAGTTCCAGCTCAGTTGGCTGTAGCTCTGCCTTCTACGATGAAGGTTATGGTTTCGTTTTCCACCCAAGACCATCATTTTTCGATGGATACAGGTGGTTGCTCTGGAGTGGGTGGGTGGTCATGTTCAATGTGGATGTCTATAAAAAAGGCTTATTAGTACTACATCCGTCATCTCGAACTGATATTATACACTGAAATAAATATAGACCAACTAAGACGCATTTCATCATAGTTGGCATAAAAATATTTGGATTAATGAACATCTTATTTAAGAATGCATATTAGCTGCAACATATTGAATTTGTTTTTACCAACCAATAGGCACTTTATTTACTTCTGTCAACAATCTTAGTCCAAACGAATATTCATAATTCATATCATATATTTCATATTTGCTCGAAATTAGCAAACATATTTGAATTAATTACAAATAATTTTAATTGTAGGTATTAATCAATTTTGTGTGTGGAATTCATCAATCAAATTATTCATTTAAATAAGTTCCTTAAAGGAATCAAACAATTTATATAGTAACATCTACAATCTACCCTGTTAGAATCGACAATAAAAGTTCGTTGTAGTAACATAATAACTTCATAGTTTTAATCAATCAATGCATTACCCCAAATAAACTTCTTATTAGAATCATTAGAAGATTAGGAATCAGGATCTGAATAGGGACAAAAGTGGGAATGTGATTTCAAATAAAAAGTAAATAAATAAAAAAAGAGTAGATCTCACGTATCTATGAACTATTTTGCCATAAAGTGGAATATTCATTTACTAATGAGGCAACACCAATTTATATTCAACATTTCGACTTAAAATATTGTTTTGAAAATCGGTCTTTGTTGCCCATATTTGGTGTGCTTATAAACTTGACGCCATACATTTAATCAATCAAGTGTGAGTCTCAGGAGTGGTCTGGAGTATATACATAATCATTTTATGAAGCTATTACAAGTGCAGGCAACTTGCAAGGTGCAAGGTCAAGATATTGTGCAGGTACTTTCTAATAATAAAAAATCTTAGGCTTTTATCTTCTTATCTTTTTTTAGCTTTCTATCTTAGGCTCTTTAGGCAAAATCAAAGTTTTGAATTATTTCCGAGGTTAATAGACACAGTAAAGGATTGAATAGGGACGGTTCTGGTCTGAATAGGAACGCTTTATATTGTAAATAAGGACGAATGTGGGTTCATTAGGAACGGCAATATTTGTATTGGGACAGGGTTGTCACTTTTAACCCAATAGTGCAGAAAGAGGATTATGCTTTTCGAGAGTAGGTAAGTACCTACCCAATTAATTTTGTTGCTATTTAAAAGTCAATTGCCTGCTTATTTTTACTTAGAATGTTACGTGTGTTATAAGTAGCGTTTATGTTTTTCTTGATTTATGTTTAACTTTTATAGATCTACAATTCATGATAACAATACGTAAAGTATCGTTTAAAGTTATTTTCTGAGTTTTATGTGCAAAATTTCAAGGTTTAAGTGCTGTTTGGTTTTATTATTTAGTTACAAATTCAGTGCTGATAAGAAATCAGTTTTTTTCTGATTTTAAATTATGTAATAATAATTTATATGTAATAAAATGTTTAATGTTTAATTATTAAAGTGTATTAAAAAAGGTATTTCTGTAACACCAACATCTTTACTGCGATCACTAATACGACAAAACCCTCAAACTTTGGAGGAGGCTCTGTCCAGCAAACACTAATGGGCTGTTGATGATGATGATGTAATAGGTAATACGTATTGGACAACCCTATGCCTTTTTCTATATTCACTCCGGTTCCGTACCTCTCACCCCGGGTCAAGTATGAATAGGGGCAGCATACATTTTGCTTTAAAGATTAATTATCATGTTTTAAGATAATTTTGACTACTTTTCTTACAGTTTAACCATCCGGACATATTTATAATTCACAAACTAACTATTTCGTGACACCTTATCGAGAAATTTCAGTGTGAAGTTCGAATTCGTACCTGTTCACTCCCGTTTACGGTACAAAAATTAAATAAGCACAAAATATTTGCATCACACACAAAAAACTAGTTTAAGGTTTATATGACCAATGCGTTACATCAAATAAGTGTATTATTTGAATCGAACAAGATAGTAGTTTGCATCCCATAAAAAATTGTGTAACCTAAACAAGAAGCGTTTATTCTTTCAATCAGTATTTAATTCACCAAGACTGTTTCGAATTTTCGAACAACTTTTAATCTGGAAACTTAAAGGAGGACATTATTTCTATCCCTCCCGCGGAGCAAACGGATAGCGGTCATAAATTTTGCGACCATTCTTGTGACGCATTTGTCTGGTTGACTGCCGGAATGGTCATGCCAGATGCTGTGACAAGTCTTCAGCCATATAAAGACCTCGTTTCGGTGCGGTATTGGGGTAGTTGGACCTTGACCCCAAAATTTTTTCATGTTAAACATTTTAATCGTATTGTAAAACAAGTAACAATAAAACCGCATTGAGATGCTCTGGTAGCTCAAATTCTTATCTCTCAGTTCTTTTTTTTATTAATATGGAAGATCAAATATTATGGTAAAAACTACAAAATGTTTGGTTCCTAGCATTAATGATCTGCATATCAAAAAAAAATAAGCGAGTAAAAAGTAACAGCAAAAGTCTCTTTCCCGTTCGCGGTTTCACCTTTGATCACTACACAGAGCGGTGATTTTATGAACCACCTACGAGGGGGTGATCAGATACACGCCCAAACTTATTTATTGATACATGCCTAATGGTTTGTAAACAGCTACCTACTATTCAATACGTGACAGGTTGAATGCCCATCGAGGCTTAGCGGAATACTAGCCAGTGACACATGCCATTCGGCATGTGTCACTTCATTATCCAAACCTGATACATACACACTAATCCACACGCATCCTCTCACTTACTCACACATTTAACACACACACAAAAACACTCTCATCCATTATACCCACATCACAAACAAAATAACACTCAAAAAATTAGTCTGGTTCTTGCATAACTTTAATCTTAATTTTAGAATTAATTATGTTTCGTGTTCTTATATCTTTTTTACCTTATCCATATGCTATTTTAACTTTTATTTTTACTCTTTAAGAATTATTGTTTTCTATCAATTTTATTTTTATTTTTATTTCTGTTTGTTATGCTTGGAGTCTGTGGAGTGAGGCGACCTGGTGACCTGTAATTCAGATTTTCTTAAACCTATCTCAGGCACCAGTCTCTTACAAAACAGGTAACTACATATACAATTAGATTTTCTAGCAATTATATTTTATAATGTTATATACCTATATGTATGTACCTTTGTGAGAGAAAATAAACATATATTTTATTATTTATTATTCGGATCCTAGGGACATGCCGGTTTTCTCACGATGTGACCTTCACCGTCAAAGCATCAGAGATGATCTGATCCTCTGACGGTGAAGGTCACATCGTGGGTATGGAATGCATAAAGTAAACTTCCGTAAAACCAAAGAGTTTGTAGGTTTTATGTAGGTAGATATTATCCTCTATGTCAAAAACCGATATTTAATTCAAGTTACTATCATTTTGGTCAAAATAATAAAAATACTTGAGGATTCCAAGCGTGCGCAAGAAGATTTTATTGGGGGATTTTCCTAAATTCTTAATAAGTTTCTTTCTTGTTTGGAATAAGGAATAAGTTGGCAAGGATAAATGACGATAGATTGGTATTAGGGCTTGTGTTGTTAGGATTAAGTTTGGAGGAGTTTATTATCGTTGTACTTTGGAGGCTTTTTTGTAGACCTTAATGTAACTATTTATTAACATGGTATCCATGTTGTATTACTAACTTATTCCTACGTCCGAGTTAAGTATATCTCTTTTTTTCTAAATATGAGTTATTATAACAATATAGAGCTTTGTTCACAGCGATATCCCGCAAATTGTAATCACCAAATAATTAAATTGAGTGTCTTCTTATTCTGAGTGTCGCTCAGCGCAGTTAAAAATTCAGATTGTTTCTACGCTGAGCGTCATTTCTGTTGTAGACACTGGCACTACCATTTTTTATATTAGGTAATTAGTGAGGTTCCTAGCTGATTCTACTACTCCGAGTTTATTTCCAACACTAAGAACATGTCAGCAGGCTTACCCTTTCACCCAATAAAAATTCCAATTCAACATCAATCGCAATCCAATACTCTAACAATATTGACTAATCGCCTCTTGAAAAACAATTTGATAGCATTATATTGAAACTGGAATTGCGCTAATATTGGATTATGATTGTGTTACTACACTTCAAAATTTGGGCTTTTTATCAGTAGATAGTGATTACAAATATAGTAGTATGAAATCGTTGTTTTGACAAAATTTTATTATTTATGGCGGCATGGTTGCTTCCCGTTGCTTATGGAATAGATGGATTGGATAATTAAATTCCAATCGCTATAAGTTCATTCAATATCCACGCATTATGAAATATATTTAGCGCTTGGTTCGCATTCAAGAGTGTTCAAGAGTAAGAAGTGACACAAATTCAATACCGATCGATCGGAATCGCGTTTAAGGGTTAGCCAGCTGGTGATGCAAGCTACCAGCTAATGTTAGCGGTTGCGATTCGAGTTTGAGATAAGCTTGGAGGAGTTGGATCCACCACACATGGAAAACGTCACTGATTACCGATTTTGAAAACATGCCAGCGACTGCATCAACACAATTGACGCCCAGTACAGATGAAACAAAATAATATATGCGGGCATTATCCATTACCGATGCTGTATATATTAATAATTACTAATAACTAATATTATTTTATTTACTTATATTATTTATTTACTAATAACTAATATTATTTTATTTACTAATATTATTTATTTACTAAAAACTAATATAACTAATATTACTAATAGTATTTATTTATTGTTACAACAATTAATATTTATAAAAAAAGAAATAATCGACGCGGACAAAGCAGGCAAAAGCTAGTTTATAATAATAACCTTTGCCCAGCTGTGTACATAACAGATTGAAAAATAGTGTTAAAATAAAAAAGTTAAATATCACCACATTCTGGGTTATTCGATAGTAGTCAATAAGTTTACGTACACAGCACTATCCCATGTTTCAGAAGAGTCATAAAAGCTATATGTCAAACAATTCATATGGAAAAATGTTCATGACGGTTCAGGAAAAAAAATGGTCCAAAACTGCCTGTGAATGTCGCAAGAGCTTAGCGACCGTAGGGATTACCCGAGGTGAATGACAGCAGCATCTCTGTCAGATAGTGGAAAGGTACATAGTAATATTAGCAATGCCATAGCAACCCTACCTTCTAAGCGTAGTGATATAAAAAAACTTCAATTTGGTACTACTTTTTAAACGCCTCTGTGGTCAAGTGGTTCGCTCAACGGTGTCAGATCCAGATATCCCGGGTTCAATCCCCAGGGGAGTTCAATAATGTGCATGGTTTGGTTGTCCATTTCATGTAAATCAAGTCTTTGTGTTGAAATACTTATTCAAATACTGAATGGTGAGATCTTAGAACGAGCCTTTCTAGTCCTCAATAAAAGGGATTTATGGAGCAAACGCGATACTTGTAATGCCTTGTAGATTAAATTGAAAAGAGATTGGAACTCGAAGAATTTTAATGGAAATAAGTGAAAAACTACAAGGCACAGTTGAATTCCAAATTTCATTGAACCGGGTAATATTTTGTTTTTTGTTAGTGCCGAGTTGGTTTATAAAGTGTACAGATTTTTTAAAAGTTAATTTTCAGACATAATCTATTACAGGGTCGGTTTGTCTGAGCTGGCGACAATTTTAACCATCGTTGCGTCGCATAACAACATACAGACTTACTATTAATAATAATTTAGTAAAAAAGGTACGGAGGCTAAAGACTACAATAATAATTATAACACGAATTTAATTAATTAAATTTAATTTAATTGTTTTGCATGTAAGTTGGTGGTCAAACGCTTGACTATTATAAATAATAAAAAAAAATGCGGAAAAGATACTGGCTTTCTTGGTAATACACCCTAAAAATACTCAAATCACATCAAGTATGCCTATAATATTTAAAGAGTTCCCTAGATTTCTCCAGGATCTCATCATCAGATCCTGACCTGATGTCGATGGAACCACCTATGAAGCCCTTTCAAACAAATAAATAATTTTCCAAATCAGTCATAGCGTCTTCGAGTAATCGGGGAACATCAATGAAAAAAAAAAGATTCCGGTTGAGAACCTCCTCCTTTTTTTTGAAAGTCGGTTAGTGTATAGTAGTCAAAAAGTGTAGTGAAAGAGCGGTGTGGTGTGAAAGATTATGTAGTGACAAAGATTGAGAAAGCAATTCTAAGGTGGTTGGTTATAGAGAGGAGATGTAAGCAGGTTAAAGAATTCAATATAAATGTCTAGTGTGAATGGTACAGTTGGGAGAAGAAGACCAAGTCGGAGATTTTATAAAGAAAGGTCAGGTTAGAAGCCCTACGCCGACGAGCATGTATGAAGAACGCGATGAGAGATAATGCTTCAAAAAATGTGTGCAAAGAGTAAGTGGAATGCGTTGTCTCTCAGGAAACAGACGTGATTCACTGTATGTATGTATGTTGGCACGAAAAACTGGACGTTTTTAAATTTTATAAAATACGCCAAGTAGTCCAAGCAAGAAAAGTTTATCGCCTTCGCGTTAATTTCACCTTGTGCATTTACAGTGATCGGCTAAGCTGTTTAAAATAGTCTTTGAAACAAGGCCTAGTTCGAGCAAGTCTTCTCGTCGCCATTAAAAGTCGGAGGCATTTCGAAAACTATTTCAATCTCAGAGACTTTGGCAGCAGAAGCTTTAGCTCGATAGACAACGGTCTTTAGCTGTTCAGATGCTTTGTTGAGACTTAATATTTTAATAATGAATACTGTTATGATCAGACTAAGATTTAGGGTCAGTACTGTGAGTGAGTTTGCAGACAAAATTAAATAAAGTTGTTTAATAATATCGGCAAGTCATTGAATTATATTTTTTTTTATATTTGGTCCGGAAAAAAAAGTAATTTTGTCAGCATAAAACCAAAAATGTATTCAAACGTATGACAAAATACCTACGCTAGTAGGTTTTTAGGATTTTTTTGCACCTTCAATTTTTCGCTTCACTTTGCTATTTTATTTGTATAAATTTTAGAGCTAGCGCAAACCTTTTGCGTCGTTTATAAATTATAGTATTTAATAATATAATTGTCATGGTACAGTAAAATAGTATAAGTAGTAGCTTGCCTTCTGTTGTGGGGTCAATTCCAACCCTGGACCATAAAATATGTGAGAAATATAGTTTGTTTTGTGTCTGGGTATTATTATATATGATTATTATTCAGAAAGTGAGTATTTATGTTTGATATCCGTAATCTAGTTCTTAAATTATGAGTATAAGCTTACGAAACAATAAAGAGTGAATGTATTAAGTGTGAAACAATAAAAACATTTATTACCTAATCTTATATTCCATATTGACTACATATTACTTGCTGTTCTGTATTTTGTTAAAAGTTAATTAAAAGCCTTAATAGTTTATTTATACACCTATGGTTATTAAAGCTCTTCCTGGAATCGATTGAATAGTCAATAGAACCAATAAAAACACACCAAACACTTCACATCAGTTCGAAAAGTTAAATATTGGTAAAGTCAGAAATGCGAAGCAATATCGAGCTTTTTCCTCTAAACGCCTCTCATCTTGAGAGGTTTTCCGATACAGAATTACTTTCTTTCAAAAAGGTCAATAAGTTTTTTTACAAAGGATTTTAAATTATAAAAAGGTTAACATTGGCAGCGAAAAAGTTGTCTGTCCCAAGACCCTCGAAGTTTTGATTCGTCACTTTTTCTCAGAATACTTGGCGAGACTGCGTAAAAAACATTTCAATACTTCAGGAACGAGAAATCTCTTTTATTTTGTAATACTTTTAAATCCAATTAAAAATTAACGAACCCAAATGCTTAATGAACGTCTCATAAATACATTTGAAATTATTATTCACTACTCAATCTATATCTTTAATTTTTAAGTTTAGAATTCCCTATGTACCTGATTGAGAATTAGTTCTCGCTATCTTAAAATCGTCAGCAGTTGGTTTTATTCGCTTAGAGCGTAAGATGGTTTTAATATTTGACATATCTATTATCTACAAGTGAAACGCTCGGTTTCTTATTTCCGTCATTCCATGTGACTTTATCCCATTCACTACGAAATAATAACATGTCTCTAGGTTTGGGCTGTGCGTTGATTATCAGTCAGTCAGTTAGTCAGTCCGTTAGTCAGTCAGTTAGTCAGTCAGTTAGTCAGTCAGTTACTCAGTCAGTAAGTCAGTCAGTTAGTCAGTCAGTCAGTTAGTCAGTCAGTTAGTCAGTCAGTTAGTCAGTCAGTTAGTCAGTCAGTTAGTCAGTCAGTTAGTCAGTCAGTTAGTCAGTCAGTTAGTCAGTCAGTTAGTCAGTCAGTTAGTCAGTCAGTTAGTCAGTCAGTTAGTCAGTCAGTTAGTCAGTCAGTTAGTCAGTCAGTTAGTCAGTCAGTTAGTCAGTCAGTTAGTCAGTCAGTTAGTCAGTCAGTTAGTCAGTCAGTTAGTCAGTCAGTTAGTCAGTCAGTTAGTCAGTCAGTTAGTCAGTCAGTTAGTCAGTCAGTTAGTCAGTCAGTTAGTCAGTCAGTTAGTCAGTCAGTTAGTCAGTCAGTTAGTCAGTCAGTTAGTCAGTCAGTTAGTCAGTCAGTTAGTCAGTCAGTTAGTCAGTCAGTTAGTCAGTCAGTTAGTCAGTCAGTTAGTCAGTCAGTTAGTCAGTCAGTTAGTCAGTCAGTTAGTCAGTCAGTTAGTCAGTCAGTTAGTCAGTCAGTTAGTCAGTCAGTTAGTCAGTCAGTTAGTCAGTCAGTTAGTCAGTCAGTTAGTCAGTCAGTTAGTCAGTCAGTTAGTCAGTCAGTTAGTCAGTCAGTTAGTCAGTCAGTTAGTCAGTCAGTTAGTCAGTCAGTTAGTCAGTCAGTTAGTCAGTCAGTTAGTCAGTCAGTTAGTCAGTCAGTTAGTCAGTCAGTTAGTCAGTCAGTTAGTCAGTCAGTTAGTCAGTCAGTTAGTCAGTCAGTTAGTCAGTCAGTTAGTCAGTCAGTTAGTCAGTCAGTTAGTCAGTCAGTTAGTCAGTCAGTTAGTCAGTCAGTTAGTCAGTCAGTTAGTCAGTCAGTTAGTCAGTCAGTTAGTCAGTCAGTTAGTCAGTCAGTTAGTCAGTCAGTTAGTCAGTCAGTTAGTCAGTCAGTTAGTCAGTCAGTTAGTCAGTCAGTTAGTCAGTCAGTTAGTCAGTCAGTTAGTCAGTCAGTTAGTCAATCAGTCAGTTAGTCTAGACGTTCTATTTTTAAATTGGTGTGTGAAATTATTGTCTTACTTATTTACCTATTATTTAATATTTTCACATTTTACTAGAGCTACGTACTGATAGTACGTAGCTTCCTTAGCTATAAACATAGCACTCATAAGATTGTTTTAGACTCAGAATGTTTCAAATATTCAACAAGATCATGTTGTTGTCTTAAAAAGATAAATGAAAATGTATTTCCATTTCAGAAGTCTAAAATATCTGTTTTTCAATCAAAACTAATACTCTCGTTTACAAATTTTTCAGCATAAATCCTGTTTTATATGTGTTTTGGACATTCGTTCCGCTTTCATCAATTAAATAGCGACTTTCACTGACTTGATTTATGTGCAAAATAAGAAAAGTCTACAAATAAAACAAGGAACATAACCATTTTAATCAAAAACAATGAGATCAAGCTCGACGCAAATTGGTCTTCTTTCGCTATTATCGTTTGATGAAACGCTTTGATATTTGTGACAAATTTACACAGTTTTCAAACAAAATATAATTCACTTTAGACCGCTTTGACAGCTATGTTTCACAACCAGTTATTGAGATGAAGTTTATCTGTTTACTGGGTAAGTAAAAATACAATAATGAAATAGCCGAGTATGAATCAATAAATTTTATACAATTGTTTATGTGAATATAATATGTTACAACTATACTTAAGGCGTAATCTTGAGACTTACCGTGTGTGTTTGTGATTTTTACCATAACATTTCTGAACGCAGCAATGCTACTTGACGATATAAATAGGTTTTAAGGAATCACTTTCTTAAAAAATCCATACAAAATGATTTTTCAATCTCTAATTATTTGGTTTGACGTGCTCCAAGGTGATCGGCGTAGTGTAACCGCGAACCTACACTACAACCTACACTGGTTTTCTCAAAGCACACAAAATGTATTAGAGCATTAACTTTTTATTTTCTTTTAGATATAGGTTTGGTATAATATAAGCAGGAGTAGGTATTCATGATCTCAATTCTCAGCTTGAAACCTTGAACAAAAGAAATGCAACGCAACCATGAGTATTCGCCGTCGTAGGTTGGCCTCTCTAGGGCTCTCCAGTCAAGAGCCTGACAGTCTGTGTGACTTTCCAAGATTGGTGTTATGTCGCGTTCCTTGGTTCGTTATGACCAGCTCTCTTTTGAGAAGGTCACAAGTATATTTGCAACATTTTTAAACCTATAATGGTTGCAAATATACATAAGACCTCAAAAAAAAGGTTAAACCACCTTAAAAGATGGTTTCATAAAATGCGTAGCGACACATTTATTGAATTGTACCTCTCTTTTGATGTGACACCTTACCAAAATGTATCAGAGATGATTAAATTTCAAATAATGAAAGATATTCTCATTCGAAATTTCAAATAAGTATGATTCTTGGTAATTCAGAAAACATTTTCTCCTGGTAATACGAAATAATTTGAAAAAAATTCGTGTGACTATTAATTAAATGGAAATTAATTTGAGTCAGGGAAAATCTTTTTCCTGGCTTCAGTAGTCCGTTGAGCTACTTGATTCTGTTGTTTCTTTTTATTTACAACATTGTTTACACCTTGATATTGGATTGTAACTATGGGATACCAAAGGTACGTAAAACGAACATTATTATCACTTTCAATTGCATACAAATGATCATCAGAGTTCACGACTGTCATGAGGAATTGTAAAATCCCCAACTAAATCGTGGATAGAATAGTCTAAGTAAAGAAAAAAAAAATGTTCAGATCTTAAGTTGAGTAATTTGTATTAGGTAATGATATAAATATTCCAAGCAGAAATCCAGAAGAAGATTTAATGGACAAAATGCTGCATGTCGGGATTTATTTTCACCTCTTAAATTAACACTTATAATATTTCCTCTTTAGAAATAACAGATTACCTAATATTGACTCCGAAAAAAAAGAGACTAATGTCATACAAGCAAGGGAACAAACAACTTTAACAATTTTCGGCATTCAGAGGTAAGATAGTCAGTTCCTCAGTTTGTTGAGGATTCCGGGTGAAGTGCGCCTCCATCTTCGGTCTTATCTCAACTTGTTACCAGGTGAGATGAAGGCCAAGCGCTTCGTCGTCGTACAATAAAAAAAAAATCTAATTCCCGTTTTAGAGAGAGCCATCCTCTTTACCAAAAGGTTACCATGGCTGTACGGTCTAATGATAGTGAGATGTGTGAGAAAACAAGGCCACGATTGCCTTATTTTTAAAGAGAAATTAGCATTATCTAGATTGATAGAGGTCATAGTTAACGCTGTGGTTTAGGTTATTATATTTAGATAAATAGCAATATACAATCCATCTACGGCTTACAGAGTGTAACTGTGTGTGTGTACTGTTGGTTCCTTGTATCATGCTTTTCTAAAAAAAAGACATCCAAAATCAGTGAAAAATTTGAGATGTGGTTATTTAAGTTCCAGTTCCAGTTCCAATTCATCTTATGTTTAAGGCGATTGCTACCCAAGCGATAGTAAGGAAGTAGTGAAACGCAAGCCTATCTATTTACATTTAATAATAACAAATTAATAATCAGTTTTCTGCAATCAACGCACAGGCCAAGCAATTGAAGTTAGAATGCTGAAATTTTGAAGGTTTATCATCTCTGTTTGAATACAGTAAATGCAAAATAAATAATGAAGATGTATTTCTGAATTTTTTCAAAATTTCAAATGTTTGTATTGGTACTTTTTATTGGGTTAAATAAATTAATATTTCCTTGAAAATTTAACTTTTTAATGGCTTGAAACTCGGCTGCAATACTTTATTAACAAAATAAAAAGACGTGTTTCAGGATTTTTCAAAATTTAACCTGTATGAGGATGGAAAGGTAAAATGGGATAAAACACGTTTTTTTACTGTGGTGAAATTAATGTCCAGTAATAATTATTATTATTATGAAGAACTTAGAAACTTTAGAGTACCTACCTAAGTTATCAATAAATTAGATTCTAAAGTATTAAAACAAAGTTTTCAAAATATAGCACAATATGTTACATAGTTTATGTTCAATCTTTTACAACCCTGTTTCAATGGGTTACAAAGCTTCAGTTTGGAAATAACAACAAGGAATAAGATTATCCATGAAAACGTTGTACTTAACCGCATTCCACATGCTAAAGGGTTAAAAAATGTATTCTAAGAAATAGGTCTCATAAATCTTGGTGCATAAGGTATACTGATACCCCAATGCACCAAGATTTACCTACCCTCAAAATTTCAAGTGTCTACAACCAACAGTTCGGCATAATTTATATAATATTAGATTTCGATGCTGTAGTTTCGACAAGACTACAAATAGGTACCTATTATCTTATTACAGATATATTATTGAGGCCACTATATATATAGGATGTGCCCAAAGGGAAACTGTATTTTTACTTAAAAGACCAACAAAAACGTCCGACAATCTTTTTGAATTTAAAAGATTACAGGTTTCCCTTAAACTTTGCTTCGCGATGACAAAAAATGAGGGCCAAAGACAGTCACTGAAGCTTGTGTATAGACTTGAGACATTTCACACGGTGATTTCTCCAAGTAACCTGGTAATTCTAGCTCCTGGCAGAAACCCTATCAATGTGGTAGGTATACAAAGAGGTTCTTCAATGATAGCAAATATATGTGAATCCCTAAATCTGTAAATCCAGATATAGCACGATCCATAAATATTACTCCATTTACACTCTTAGGTTTGATTTTCAAAAAAAAACCTTTTTCATACAATAAATGTACCATAGGTCTACGTTTCTAGTACTTTGTTTAATCAAAAGGACTACAAAGTAGATATTCTATGCTAACCAATTACTCCAAAGGAAAAAACAACTAGTCGCCCTTTCTTTTTACCTCTGAAGTGGCAAACAGGCATTCGGCCCACCTGATGGAAAGTGGTTACCATCATCTATGGAGTATACCATATATATCTCGTAATACCAGAAGCATAACTCGCGCCTTTCTGATACGACCATTTGAAAATGACAAATACTATGTTTGTAAAACTTCATACTGTAGCTTAGAAGGAAAAACTTCGACAGAAGACCATTCTACTATTTGAATGTTCGCTTGTGCGTTTCTCTTGAACGTGTATAATCAGAATCCCGTTTACAATAACATAAAGGTACCATCAGGGACCTGAAAGCTAATTTTATTTACTGTGGCGAATTTTCCGATAGGACAGATTTACTAAAAAATACCTAGGTGTGCATTTTATCCTGACTGCCTGTTTTCTCAATCATATTAGTATTTTATCATTTTAACAGCAACATTAATTTAATGGTTTTTGGTATACAAACAGACGTGCTTTTAATTAATTGGTTCTTGCAATTTTCTTAGTAAATATTGAGTAGAGTGAATTATTTATTCTACATTGTTAGAGATACATCTTCTATTAGTGTTTACTTAAGTAAAGTGCCTCATTCAATTTGATTAGAAAATAATTAAGTTGATGAGTTTATTTTATTTTATTTTATGAGACATATACACTACAATGATTATTGAAGGGTATTTTCGGGTAATTTTCATTTTGCTAATAATGCAATACACTTTTCAAGTCTTCTCAGCTACTCAGCTCAATCAAATCAGTCAGCTATACAAAGTGTCTTGCTTGTTGGTCAGCTTATAGGGAATATCAGTATTGATACTGGCTAATGTCAGGAATTGACTCCGGCCGGAAGTTTGAGAAATTATTATTTTGCTTCTACGGATAACTTTCTACCCCTACATTTTAACTAGCTTTACATTAATCTATATGTAAGATGGATCAGTTTTCAGTATTGACCTCAAAGCTTTCCTTGTTGAGGATGAGGACCACATTGTTCAGCGAGGTTTCACAGAAAATGCAGTTACATAAATGTTTGATACAAAATACTTTTAAACAAATCTGGCTTTTTGTTGGAAATCGTGAATATCAACACAGAGGCACGTAGCTATTCTAATTTCTTCATAAATCTATGTGGAGCGTGATTGTCTCGAGAGGTCGTATTGAATCTGGTCCGGAGATTCAATTAGTTTCCTTTCAATGTTTTCTATGAGAGAAACAGAGTATTCTGTTGTAATCGTTGTAAATTCTCTCAATGCACATTAGTTTAAGCCCTTGTCATGAATTGAACTTTTTGCTCAGCTCTTGACCTCCAAACTAGCATAGGCAAGGATGAGGTCTATATAGAGAGAGCTAGAACCAAAAGGTGCCCTAAAAAAAACATCCTGAAGACATATAACATATTACCTACATTTAATAGAATGACAGGGAAACGCTTGGCCTTAATCTCATGGTTTCAAGCTATGATAAGGCCGAAGGTGGAAGCGCACTTCACCTGGAATCCTCAACAGGCTAAAAAACTGGAATCTAACTCTAATACCGGAACACAACAATATACAATTATTGTTATGGAAACACACTCAGGTAGGTTAGTAGTAGCTATCTCCTCTGGCCAATACAAGTCTTCTCGAAAATTTTAAATAAAACGACGTCTCGCGCCAGCTTGTAGCGTAAAGTTCACACAGATCGGCTTTCCACTTCGTCAATCCAGCGGGACCTGGGGCGGCTGACTGGTCTTCGCCCCGAGGGTTTGCCATGTTAAGCTTTTCTGTCATTATTATACTAAGCTGAAGTGGTAGAGGAAAGGCCACATAGCTCGCATTACCGACAACAGCTAGAAAGCAAAGATTCTCGCATACGACAACCACAATTAAACGCGAAACGGATTGTGGGAAGACATCCCATTCGATGGACCGTCAATATTGTGGCGGTTGCCATATTCAATGGATAGAGGAGATGCTCAGGATTGCAATTTTTAGCGTTGATTAAGGGATGCCAATGATCAGCAGTAGACGTATGTGGGAAGAAATATTAATTTGAAATAAATTATTATTTATTATTTACTTAGAAATTTTATTTTGAACTTTGTAAGTAAGAATTGAATGGAACATCATTTAAACTTACTAGGTTCTTGCTTTTCCCTTTTTGAGCTTGTCGAGATTCCGAACATACAGTACATTTTGTCGTATCAATCAAAATGTTCCTAAAAAATAGTTATAACGTGGGCTCCCAAGGATATTATCGAAGGTGAAATGTAAAAACACATCTTTGAACGCTTTTTCATTACATAAACAAAAGGGCTTTGCCAATCGGTAACAGAAGTTTTCAACTACCTCAATATTTCTTTCGGGCATGAAACTGTATTTTTTGTAATTACCAAAGTAGGTACGAGCAATTAAAACTTTTATAATTGTCGAGATGGAGAAGTATTAGGAGGAAACAGGGCTATTTGAAACATCGCTCGGTTAAAAATAATTTAATTCTACAATATTATCTAAAGAAAACGGATATTTTCATAAAAGTTACAAATCGGCTAAAATTTTATTTTTCGTAAGAAAAAATCAATTTGATCTGTGTTTCACCACAACACGTGGCATCATCAGGAAATATAGTCATGTTGCTTAGTTGACTAGCCCTCTGCCGACATGTGGCCGCTCTAGCGCTGCGCTGCAAGTAAAATTTATTGAAAAATGGATCTAAGCATAAGTAACGCTTGAATCAATTGGCCGATTTAATTATATTTGTCGAGATTAATTAAGATTAACATTTAATTTTCTTCGTGTTCTTAGGTCGTAACTTAGAATTACAATAAACTTAAAAACCTTAATTCCTTTATGTGCTAACTTTGCTATTTTTTCATAAAAATCGACTCGCCGCTTTGATGAAAACAATAACAGTCCGCTCCGAAAACGTTTTACAGAATATTTAGTGAAACGGCATCGCCTAAAAATTATTTCTTAGTTCAATTGAAATACTCGATCGTACCACAAATAAAGGTTTAAAAGTAATTATTATATCAAATATTTAAATAATTGGCTGAAATACAAATACAATGTACGACAATTTATGACATTTAAATGATTACGTGACGCACGCTGCAACGCATGTAGCATGGCTCAGCTCAGGGTCTTTAAGTTGCCTTAAAGCATAACTTTATATAAAAAATCGTTCTTATTCTAAATCGCTTGAAACTCTATGATTTGAGGAATCCAAGTATAAGGCTAGCATAATCTTAGTAGTTTGTCCAAAATTCTTAGGTAATTACAATACAAAAATGATTATCGTTCCTGGTACCCACGATACGGGCCTAAATTCAATAGTGAACAAAAAAACATGATAGCAACGCCCCCAGCGTTGCTATCGTGATTTTTTGTTCTCTTTCTAAGAGAACAAAAAATCAATTCTTTTCTTTTTTTTTTTTCTTTCTTATAACCGCCTTTGTGGTCTAGTGGTTCAACCCACCGATTTCAGATTCAGAGGTCCCGGGTTCGATCCCCAGGGGGAGTACAATATATTGTGCTTGGTTTGGTTGGTGGTAGGATCTTGTTTAAGTCCGCCTGGCTACCACCATCTTACCTAATTCTGCCGCCATAATAACAATTCTTAAAAAAATGTTGTGTTCCGGCATACAGAGGTAAGATAGCCAGTTCCTCAATTTGCTGAGGATTCCGGGTGAAGTGTCTTCGTTCATCTTCGGCCTTATCTCAACTTGTTACCAGGTGAGATGAAGGCCAAAAGCTTCCCCGTCGTACAATAAAAAAAAAAGTTAATAAACAGTTTACATTTATTTTATGACGGTTTATTATAACACTCAAAAAATGAGACATGTACAAAGCGCGTTAGCAAGTTCATCATCGTTATAATCAACATCCTATCAATGACCACAATACCAACTAAAAAAAAGCCTTGTTTGTTCCTGGTAACTGAAATAAGAAACTATCATCCGTTCTTGTAGTTACACAGTGGTACATGCATAAAAAAACTTTTTTTGTTACTATTTAGGAGTACATAGTATACGTTTTTGAAACTAGGTATGTAAATGCCCTATTGAATAGTGCCTCCTTCAACAAAAACTGCAGTGTGAAGCTAGTAACCTAGTAGTTTATTTGCATTTGCTGTAGATGAACATCTAATAGGATCTACTTCATAGCTAATAATGAGTAAAAATATGTTTTACGCGCCTACATTTACCCCAACTTCCTTTACAGTCCGAGATGGGAGAATGCTAAAATTTACTTGGGTTTGAACAATGGCCACCCGCCAAAGACAATAAAAAAGGTAACTTAAGAAACTTTCCCAATTAGGAACGGAAATGGCCTAATGTTTTCCGGTTCGATGCATCACCAATGTTACGACAAAATGAGATTGTTAACAAAATTACGAGCATTGTTATCAAATTGTTTTATTTTAAAATTAGGGGCTTTAGTTATTTATTCGTAGACTTTAGGTTTTGTTTATTATCTAGGTGACTCTAGACTATCAAAGAATTTACACAAATGTAGTTGTCTCCTCTTCATCTCCTCAGTGTTAGGGTAACAATCCTGAAAACGCAATCAAATCAAGCGCCGACTGGTATGTGGAAAATAAATTAGAATCTAGTTAACAAAACATAACAAACACTGAAATTAATAATAAAAAAAAATGGCCTCCCTCAATCGACGCTACTAATATTGTTCCTGAGCCTACACCATCCATTGACTTCTTGCGACCGCTACTATATTATCGGTCCATAGAGGTCTTCCTACACTCCGTTTCGCGTATAAAAATGATCGCTAGTCAAAAACCTTTACTCCCCAGCGGTTATTGATTTAGCGAGTCATGTGGCCTGCGCACTGCCACTTCAGCTTGCTTATTCTGAGAGGCACTGACATTGGTTCTTCTACGCATGTCCACATTTTGGATTATATCACGTAGTGAAACTACAACATAGCTCGCTGTCGTATTTTTTTTAAATCATGACGCCCATAGTCAGCAATCACGTGTCGGACCCGATGTGATCAGTGGTTGTTAAACACACACTGATGGAACACTTTCGTATTTGATTATGATTATATTTTATTATTACATTTTATGATTTGATGATTAAATTTTATGTAGTTGTAATGTGTAATGTTATTGTATTTCAATGTTAATTGTACTTAGTCACAACATTTATAAATGTTACAATGACACAAAAATTCACAACCCGCGATGGGGCTGGAATTCGCGTTTTTTTTCTCTATATTTTGAGATTATAATAATCAGATGCTTTATTATCTCAACCTTGACGAAGGATACTGTTAAGTTAAAATCTGTTTACCGCAAATCTTACTATAAACACCAATAACTATTATACCACTTCGTATTTACATGTACTACTGAGGTGCTGTGTGTGATAAGTCTATGAAAATGAAAATAATTCTATTGCAAGATACAAATAGTTTGATGCCTTAAGCATGGCGGTGGATCATTTTCTCACCATGAGTGCAAAAGCTATTTGTTCCTCAGGCAACAGAGTAAGCATTACTGAAAAAAAATATTTTATCTCAATGTTCTCTTCAAAATATAATAAAGCAGGTAGGTAACAGTTACAGCAAATGACCACCATGAATCAACGTGTTCTTGATCTTCCAACTCACTGGCTTAATGGCTGATTTTTCCGTTTCTTCTCATTTGCGTATTTGATTTATGCTGAGTTTCATTCAGTTTTTGCGTCCATTTTGCTGCACATTCATTTTCATGCCGGTTTTATTAATCTACTCTACGAGAAAGAGGAAAGTAATTATGATTTATTTCATTTTCTATTTTGTATTACGAAAAATACATATTCGTGACATATAATGTGCGAGATAAAGTGTATACATTATTCGTTCGCCTCAAACGTTCTCCTGTTCTACTATCTCCTGTCACCCGTCATAACAATATTGTTGTCACACAAACAATGCTGCGATGATAGATTATGGTGGTAGTATAAGCTAGTTACCCATATTATTTTTTTACGTTTGATTTGATAAATATATAGTAAATTTTGTAAAATATTTATTAAATAAAATGTACAATTAAACTAACTATGTATTATGTATCATGCAGTTGGATTATCTAAGGACCGTTTCAAACGGCCTATAGGTAGCTCAACTGTTCCAGACCAGTACCAGACGGAAGCTTGCCCAAGACACTGGCTGTATTGCTACGCTGAATACCTATGCTAATTCGCTGGCCTAAATAAGAGCCAGTCCTTGAGTCACATGTCACCTCAATCAAAAGCCCCGCAAGATTTTTGAAAACCCGGAGGGCATCGGATACATATGGTATGCAAAAAGATAAAAACACCGCGGATAAAACATAATCTATACTTTATGAATGTGTTACTGTAATCCGAGATTTATAGATTTATAATTAATATCACACAGTAAATAACAAAAATCAAGTAAAATTTATGGCAAGGTATGAGAAATCCACAAACATTTTATGTTCTCAAAGCCAAAACGTAATGCGAAACGAGGCTCCCATTCAATTCATTCACACCCCAATAATACAGATTCCTTTTCACGAACTCTACATACCAACCTCATCATAGCTCGGAACGCGAGCGGAACTTTGTCGGAACAAATTAAAAAGTTTTATAGCTACAATACAATCGTGCTCCCGTACAAATATTGAAACAAATGTTTATTAAAAGTATTATTCGGAAGCTTTTATTTAATTTTACCTGCGGGGTCGTATTTACAAGGGATTAAACGTGTTCAATAGAACCAGTTTTACCAATTCTAAGCGCAGAACAAGGGTAGGAATTGATTGTCATACATATATGAGAATCAATTCGCAATTGTAAAGGACATAATCTTCTACAATTGCTTACAAGTAAATTTGTACAGATTATTTAGTAATTTGCTTGTAGATGTATTTGAATACTACTTTCTCTCTTTTTAGCCGAGGCGGCTTTAAAATATGGGCCTCTCATCCTTCCGTAGATTAGTTAGTTAGTTGCGACTAGGAGATAAACAGCAGTATTAAATTGATTCCTCCACACATCAACACTGTGATCTAACTGACCAGTCTGCTATGCATGTTAACTCCTAGACTTCCACTTTTTTCGCTTTTCGAAGTTGACGCAATGTGAGTCTAGGGGCGAATCAGGGCTTTACCTCGAAGGTGTGGTCTACCTTCTTGTGGTTTACTTCGCGTAACGGAACACTGGTGTTAGGACCTATAAAGGTCCCCATGACTAGCGTCCCCCTATTATTGCTGACGCCCGGTGCCAAAATGTTTGTTGCGTTCAGTTGGTGCGCGGGAGAGCCAGGTAATCATAGACCTCATCTTTACGCCAGCCTAGAGCCAAGCCTAGAGGCTAAAAGCTGGCACAACGACTTTATAAAAACCAATAAGAATCCCCATCTTAAAGCTATCTATTGTACTATGTTCAATAACACATAATATCATACATTCATACATTTTGTAGGGTAGGCCAATGTGTGAAGTTTATAATATATAATTAATATATTTTTTAATTTTCAATGATTGGGTACATGGCGTTTCCCTAAAGAAAATTCCTTCTCACTAAAATGTGCATGAAGTTATTGGGTACATAACGAACACCTAAAAAAAGAGACGCTTCGTAAAGTAAATGTTCGTTACAACCGCCTTTTCAAATCCTTTCTACTTCTAGTAGTAGTAGTTGTAGTAAAACTAATTCTTTACTTACTTAAAAATTGTGTAATACACTTATCAAAAAACTTTTTGGGTCTAGACTTATTTCAAATGTTTATTGTTGACTTTAACGCCAAAGAGTATAATACTATAAGGAATTTCACCATGTTTTGGTAGTTTAATAGCAACGTTGATAGTTTTTTGAAAAGCATGACGAGTAAAATGCAAAATAGCATTTAATTTTGCTAGCAGTATTTATTATTTTAAATAACCTGAGTATTTTTCCTTATTAATAACCATAAGCAGATAACAAAGCAGCATTGTCCCCAACCGTGTAAGAAAAATGAAAGAATACATTTTGTTTCGAAGTTGTAAGATATTTTCAAGACATTTTCTTTTACTAATTAGATGGCAAGAAAACTATTTCACAATCTTTTGCTAGTAAGTTTTTCGCACTACGAATGCCGTACATATTCAGGTAATAAATAAATATAACAGGACAGTAATTTCACACAGCGCCATCTAGCCCCAAACTAAGCATATTTTGTAATATGGGAACAATATTACGGATAGAATACTTAAATACTTCTTTTTTTTGTAAATACATACTTATCATGCAAATTAAGTATTTTATACGTAATCTTATTCTCTTATTACTAAACGGAGCTTAGTAATTGGGGCTCGATGGCGCTGTGTTTTTTTTTATTTAAACAAGTAGTCCACCTACTACGATGTTAACCGCCTGTCATCTTGAGGCATAAAGATGTTTAGCCTCGCGTGCCCGTATTTTCACCGGTAACCATACCGATCAAACCGGAACACAGCAATGCTGCTTGGCGACTGTAATAGGTATGGTGGTAATACTTCCCCGGACGAGCCCTTTCACAAGGTGCTTTATAACTCTTACTTTTACTCTATGTAAAATGAATGTCCTGTTATGTCCTGTAATAGCCTTTTTGATAGCCTGGGTTAGTATTCTGATGTCTTTGACCATACTTATCTCGTTTTGGCGTAAATGAGTATCAAGCATCCATAAATTCATGCAATTAGGAGAAGTACTACTCGAAGTAGCATATATATATTGGCCCTAAATTTTTTTAGGTGTACTCTCAAGACCATTGATAAATATAATTAAGATCGATAGGCTACACATGTCTTTTTTCATTGTGCAGCGGGGAAGCGTTTGGCCTTCATCTTACCTCGTTTCAAGTAATGATAAGACCGAAGGTGGACGCGCACTTCTCCCGGAATCCTCAACAGTTGAGTGATTTAGTTTTTGTTTTGGAGTGGAGACTCAAAAATGTGGAGCAGACAACTACATTCAAGTGGTCTACTCCAGCCAACGGAGTCGTTAACCCGTAATCAACGGTCACGGCTGAAATATCATATCGCTGTTAGTAGTCCCTCTGAAGGTCCATCTGGCTTTTGGTTATTGACCATGTTGAAACTTAGAAGTACTTCTGCTTTAAGGAGATACATTAATCAGCAATAGCAAAAAGATTTCAAGCAGATAACTGGAAAGGGCGAATCCTCTAGTTCTTCTTCCTTTTTCGTCGTTCTTCCTTTTTCGTCCTTCTTCCATAAAAAATATCATGGGTTATGTATTTTCTGCTGAAAAATAAAACTGGGAATAGCTCATTACATCGAAGACCTCATCTTCATCCTAGTTATTTCCAGAAAAGCCTTGAGGTCGAAAGCTTACCATAAATAAAAAACATGTTTTACTCGTATGTTGTTACCGTGTTTCTAGCATTACAAGTAGGTACGCCATGTCACTTTATTACTAGACAGTCAGCATGAATCGTAAATCGGGGCCGATAAAACCAGCAATAGATATTGATGGATCCAAATTAGGCAGTGATTCCGCAGCGCTCAGGGATTCGCTATAATCTATGGTTGTGTAACTGCGATTTAGTAGCTTGTTTCGCAATTGAAACCAGCCAACGAGTATACTGCCAATTTAAGTATGTTAAATAGTAATACCTCTATGTTTGTAGTGTTTTTTATATTACCTATGTTTTTATTCAGTATGTCAGCTCTTGACCGTAGGTAATGAAAAAGTTAACACAAGATAATATTTATGAAAACTATGAAAGTTTAAAAAGTATTTCTTTTACTAGACTTACTAACTAGAGTTTCAAATAATTAATAAATAAAAATAAATGAGAAGACATTTTTTTATCTTTTTTTTTATTGATAATAATCAAGCGTTTGACCACCAGCTTACATGTAAAACAAGTAAATATGTGGCCTAACATGGAGCACGCTTGCCTAAAAGGAACCTATTTACTCTGGACTTGAAGACTTCAAGATTGTACTCGTGCGGAAAAAACAGACGAAGGCAAGGAATTCCATTCTTTACCAGTATTAATGATAAAGATAGAGGCGAAACGATGTGTTCGGCTCAATGGAACATTTACATGGTACGGGCTGTAGCCAGTCGTACGTCTTCTAGTCCGGTGGTGGAAAGGGGATGGAGGGATTTGTTCAAAGATATCGTGCGCACACTCGCCAAAGTGGAATTTATAGAACACAGACAGCCTGGCAACCCGTCGTCTATATTCAGGCTCTGCAAATTAGCCTTAACAACCGAATCATCACTTATGATCCAAGCAGCACGACGCTCAATCGAATCCAGGGCTTCGAGCTGATACTTGGCTGAGTCATCCCAGAGATGACAGCAATACTCCATACAAGATCAAACCTGAGCTTTGTACAAACTTAAAAGCTGTCCCGGTGTGAAGTACCGCCGAAAGTTAGCAAGAATACCCAGCTTCATAGCAGCGATTTTGGCCTTAGACTCGATATGGGACCCAAAGTTCAAGTTCGATGAAAGTTCAACGCCTAAAAGGGTCAAACTATCATTGAACTGGAGCGAAGTGCCATTAGAAATAGGTACGGGATGAAATTGGCTTTTTTTAGCAGAGAACACACACGCCTGAGTTTTGGAAGCGGTTTGGAGTTTCTCTTCATTGGTTTGCATTTTTTTTCTAAGAGACTCCTAAATTTATATATTCATGTGGTTACGAGACGTGCTCTCATACAGAGATTTTATGATAAAGCATGAACACGCTTAAATACCACTTTAATCGCTTGAGTGGTAATCCAAAAACAGAATGTTTAATTACGAAAAATGATTTCGTAAAAAAAGAGCATTGGGAAACGATTCCGCAATGAGTGCTTAATGGGTGCGGATTATAGGATCTGAGTTTTCATCGCGATAAGGTACATTTACATTAAAACCAGGTTCTATTTACTGTGAACTAACCGTAAAGCTGAACAATCCTAGCACAGTTTAGGCTTCACCTCGATTTGGACACTTTTTGTGGGGTTCTTTACATTTTAGCTAATATATTTCAGGCTTTTGGAGGCGTTGGTACCGGATTTTGCATTCAGAAGTTGTTAAAATAAAGCCTGATATGGCTTTTTTTAATAAGTCGAGTGATAGCATAGCTATAAGCCTCGCGCGAGAGAAATTACCATTCAACCATCCAGCATGAGGACACGCAGACGTGAGCTTAGGTCTCAATCTGTATGAAAAGCATGTTCCAGCTGCCTATGATGTAAATGTGTCCATGTTTCGGAAAAATGTCAACTGATTAATATACAGCGCCCCGAACAGTCCATTTAGATTGTGGTCAGATAAAATGTTGGATTCCGTACGAGTACATAATTGATAGTCAAATTAAATATTAATATGCGTACACATTATTTTAGACCTATACTCAAGCTTTTTGATTGAAGGTGGTCCTAACAAGTAAACATTTTTGCATCAGAATGCTCATCAGAAATTATGATGAGCATTCCACGGGGTACCTTTCAAAACTCAAAGTGATATCTTTGAATTTTGAATACCTACGCCATTGGAAACTACAGTTTGAAGACTACG
Organism: Venusia cambrica; assembly: GCA_951394065.1. Lineage (NCBI taxonomy): Eukaryota > Metazoa > Arthropoda > Insecta > Lepidoptera > Geometridae > Venusia > Venusia cambrica. The sequence continues at coordinate 15,439,415 of OX596040.1, read as the reverse complement.
TATTATTTGTGTCATAAGTACACGAACAAGATCTGCTTCATGTGTTCAAGACTAACCTTTAGACTGGAACAATTTTATTAAAAGGCGTTGTAAAAGAGTAATGGTAGGTATCTCGATTTCCTTTTCTTAATCCACCGAATGATTTTTATGGAGTTTGAGCACCGTAAACCTTACCTAAACCTCGTAAATTTAACTGTGTAGCAAAATCGACATGGATATTTTTAAAATATTTTTGTGAAGATAACCAAATGGAGTTACTTGTATCAACTGTAAAAAGTTGCAATTGGGGTTTACAGCATGTTGCAAGTGGGTTCAAAGATATTGTATAAATGTTGGCACATAATATAATGTCGTAAAAGTCCAAAACTTCTCTCGGAATTTTTATTGCAGTTGGGTAAGTTCTAAATTATCTTATTGTAGATTAGGAGTAAATCACACTTGTTTATTCCATGTTGGATGTCATATTTTTTACGTTTTTTTTTATTATGCAACGGGAAAACGCTTGGCCTTAATTTCATCTGTTTTCAAGTTATGATAAAGCGGGTAAAGTGCGCTTCCAACTTTTGGTGCGCACTTTACACGAAATCCTCAACAAACTGAGGAAAACTGGCTTTCATACCTCTAAATGCCTGAACAAAACAATTTAAGAATGTTTGTTATGGTGATAGATTTAGGTAAGATGGTAATAGCCAGCTAGGCGGACTCATACAAAGTCCTACCACCAACCAAACTAAGCTCAATATTGTACTCCCCTTGGGGGGATCGAACCCGGGACTGGTGGGCGAAACACTACACTACAGAGGCGGAAAACTTTTATTAAATAAGAAATATTTTATCTTGACTCTTGACTTCGAAACTTACACAGGCTAGCTAGGATGATATCTATAATGGTTACTTCATTGTAGATAACATGAGAGCTACAATGGATCAAGCTTACCCAGAAGGTGCCGATTGTAACTCTTTTTTTCAAGACTTAAGGGACAGGATACAGCGGAAAACCGTTGCTGGGAGCTTATTTCAACATTTCGCAGTGCGCAAAATAAAATATTCTTAAAAGTGCTTAGTTTTTATGTGTGGCCTATAAGCCAGGTGGTGATGCAATAGGCTGTGCGAGAGAAATTTCAGTTAAAAAACGACGAAGGCGGTATAAAGTCTTGGAGCACACTCATCTGTAAAATACTGACAATCACGCATCCAACACAAACAAACTCATAACAGAACAAAGCATTTTCTGGGAAGGTTTGCTCCATTGTTGACATAATTTTTGCCCAGGCAAGCCTCGTAAACCATGGGTGACCCTTTAAATATAAAACACATTCTTTATGAGTGATCACTAGCTGCCTCTATCTATCAACTCTACGTAGCCAACGTTCATAACACAGCCTTCAGTGATATCAGTTTTAATTATGCAAAGTTTTGTTCAAGATTCAGACAGACAGACAGATTGTCAGTCAAAAATGGAACAAAAACTATAAATTTTTCCTACAAGTAATATTTTTTTTAAATACGTGATATTGAATGTACAGATTTTATTTAAAAAAATATACGAATGGATAGATGCACTTTTATTATTAGTTTGTAGGTACATTATTAACGCCGTGATCAGTTTATCTATAATAATATAATAATAATAATAATAAAATGTATTTATTGTTTAGAAAATGGCCGTAAATACAACAAAAAAATAACAAAAAAAAATATATAGTTCTTAATAAAGCTAGGGTATCTAATATTTTTTTATAGTTAGGTAATATACTGAACTAAGCATAGATGTTAATCTTACTAACTAGCTTTGTTGCGTTCTAAGCTCATATTATGTAGGTATTGTGAACGGTCCAGTACTTTGACACTTTGTTCTAACTAAGTTATTAAACTTGTATTTAGACACAAAAGGATCTTTGCTTTGGCTCGTGTTATACATGACAATGTTGTGGATAGACTTATCAGCATGTTAGATTTAACAATAGTTTTGTTAGGTAAGTACATAGTAAATTTAACTAAATAGATATTTGAAAATGAGAAAAAGTTTGACTTATTAACTAGTAGTCCTTTGAAGTGTGTGTGTGTGTGTGTGTGTGTGTGTGTGTAGAAAGGTTGTGTAGTATTAGTGTTGTGTGTGTGACAAAATAGTGTATTGTTATTAGAAAGTAGTGTGATTTGTGTGTGTTTATGTGCATGTGTATGTATAAAGATAAAGATGTAATTAACCTTGGATGTGTAGCAGTGCCTCTGTTTCGTCATAGTTGAGTCCAAGTAGATATTGCTTTATTTTATTTTTGCAAACTATGTGATTTGTTTCATGAATAGTTAAAATTTTATTGATAGTGTTATACAGGTAAACAGCAAGGAAATCGAAGTGTTTGAGTGCAAACGAAGTTTTAATTTTTGGACCATTGTATATTTTGTGCTTTCGTCTTTTGTTAGTGGAGTCTATATCAGGAGTAATTTTGTGTTGTTTTAAGATTGTGTGCTGTATAAATAGCTGTCTCACAGATAAGACCTCGCACTCATGGTAGAGTTGTTTTGTTGGAAACATTAGTGGTCGAGAATATGCTACCTTAAGGACTGCTCTTTGAGCCCTCTCCAGTGGAATCAGGTGTGTCTTGGAGGCTCCACCCCAGGATGTTACACAATATGTTAACAGCGATTGGCATAGGGCATAGTAGGTGTTCCTAATCTGTTGGTTGTTTGCTGCGTGCTTAATATTTTTGAAGACTGCTATTAATTTTCGAGTTCTAGATGTAAGTAAGTTAATGTGAGTTGCATAAGAAAGATGTTGATCGAGTGTAACACCTAGGTATCTGATCGTATTACAGTTTTCAATCGTTGGGCAGTTGCAAATTTGTAGAGAGTTAGTCGTATTTAAGCAGTGTGTGGTGTGAGCTTTTATGGAGTGGTTTGCAAAGCTTGGAAGTCCAGGTTTCCGTAGTGAGAATGTTAAATATTTAGTTTTCGTCGCGTTAAGCGTTAAAATGTTATGGTAGAGACATTTAGAAACTATATTAAAATTTGTTTGAGCGTACGTGAAGACCTTTTCCCAACTGTTACCTTGGAAAAGTAAGACTGTGTCGTCGGCGAAAGCTAGTAGCTTACCATGTTGTATAGTGATCTCACATAATTCATTTATATATGCTAAAAATAGAGTCGGTCCAAGAATCGAGCCCTGGGGGATACTGTAGGTAACAGGTAACTCAGAGCTGACGTGTTCACCGATTTTGACACATTGAGTTCTATCACTTAAGTAGCTCTGCAGTAGTTTAAGTTGTTTACCTCGAATACCCAAAACTTCCAACTTATCCACAAGTAAAGATATTGACACCGTATCGAATGCTTTAGCCAGGTCTATGAAAATTGCCAAGCACTTAGTTCCATTATCCAGGGATTTCACTATGTAGCTATTTACTACTGATACGACGTCAGCTGTGGATTTGCCTTTGCGAAAGCCATACTGGTTATTCGAAAGGAGCTTAAAGTTTTCTAAATATTTGACTAGTCTATTGTTTATTGCTTTCTCTAAAATTTTCGACAGTGAAGGTAAAATAGATATAGGTCTGTAGTTTGATATAATGTGCTTATCCCCTGATTTGTGTATTGGTAAAATGACGGACTTTTTAAACGCTTTTGGGAAAATTGAAGTTTGGAAACTTAGTTGGCAGATGTGAGTTATAGGAGTTACAAGCGTATCTGCATTTAGTTTTATGATTTTGCTAGAGATATTGTCCCAGCCAGTGGAGGAACTCAGTTTGAGAGATTTTATAAGCGCTAAAGTTTCTGTTTCGTCTATATCTATGAGCGCAAAAGACTTTATGGCTTCATATTGTACGTGGCGTTTAGAGTTGTGATCTTTGGACTGATTTATATTTATTTTTTCAGCAAGATTTTTGCCTACATTAGCAAAATATTCGTTTACTGAATTTATTGCATAAGTAGAGTCGTTGTTTCCATATAGAAGGTCTTGCGGTAATGATTTTTTCGGCTTAAAGTTGGTTATGGTATTTATAACCTCCCAAGTTTTTTTTATGTTGTTCCCAGCTTTTTCAAACTGCTCTTTTTCGTAGGCTTTCTTAAGTTTATTGAGTAGGGAGTTACAAAAATTTCGGTATCTTTTGTATATAATTTTTAAGTTATCATTATCTGGCGATTTGCGTACTTTGCTGTGGAGACTGTCACGGTGTCTGATACAGCGTATAAGACCTGGAGTAATCCATGGCTTTAGGGGCGTTTTACGTCGGGAGAGCTGTATATATTTCGTGTGTTTTTTTATTATGTTCATTAAAATATTGATAAAGAGATCTGTTGCAACGTTACAATCTGTAGAATTTAGAACGCATGAGAAGTCGGTATTAATGAGCTCTATTTTGATTGCATGTAAGTCCAATTTAGATATTGTTTTACGATTTGCTAAAACAGTTTTGTTAGTTTGAAGCGCTAGCAATACCGAGTGGTGATCTGTTACCGTATTTTGAATGACAATGGTTTGGGCTGTTAGTTTAGTTTTTAAGAAGATGTGGTCAAGGCAGTTTCCCTCTCTTGTAGGGAAAGTGTGAGTTGGTAGAAGACCATGATAGGCAAGACTATCAATATAGTCAGCAGCCTTCTGCGTATTACTATCGTCATTAATATTTATATTGATATCCCCGATTACGACAATGTTCTTAATTTTTTTTACAGTAGAAAGGATACTATCCATCGATGTTAAAAATTTATCTATGTTGTGGTAGGAAGGAGATCGGTACAGAGAAATGATTACGATGTCGTTGTTGACTGTTGTTACTAAGCAATTTGCGTTTTCGAAGTTTGGTTCATAGGAGTTGGTACTTAGGTCTGTTCTTGTGTAAATTACTACTCCATCATTTTGAATGACGTTGTTTGAAGTCGAGGCTGAGTCATACCCGTCTAGAGCTGGTATATTATGACACTGTGGGAGCCTACATTCTGTGAGGACTATGATGTCCGTGTGAATATTTGTACGTTTTATAATTGCGAGAAATTCGTCCAAGTTTTTGGCTAGACTTCTTATGTTTTCTGTTATAATGGTTAGTTGTTTATTCGAATTTTGTATAAATGACAAACAATTTTCTGGCATGCAAGTGTACGCTTCCGATACTTTGACGTTATCTATGCTATCATAAAGTGACTCTATGTTTCTGTTCATGTTATATATAATATACAAGTTTTGGTGACACTGCGCAGAAACATACAGTGTGTATCTAATACGTGAGAGATTTTTTGGTGTTGTATAGCATAGTTATCTTTGAATATTCGGAGCGAAGGAAGTGTTTTTGTGACCGTGTTTGTTTGTTTATCATTTATACAACTCTTCATGTAAGATGTGATTTGTTGAGTGTTTGTGTGTGTATACTTAATGTAAGAACCAAGTAGTGTAGAGATTGTGTGGTATGTGTTGTTGAGTTTAAATGTATGGACTTTATAATCTAAATATTCTAAGTATATATTAACATGCATGCTAAAAGTGTTGCCTAGTCACGCATCCTGATTTATATTCTGCAGCTGTTCTTCGTCTTTGATGCATATTCTTTTTGATCCTTCTGTCTTTCGAAGGTAGACTTGGCCATTAGCCGTCCAGCAGAAAGCAAAATTGATTTGTTTTGCGTATTCCCTCGCTTTGTATAAAATGCTCTTTGCTTTAAAAGTTAGATTTTCACTTATATAGATGGGCTTAGATGGTCCTGCTATGGCTAGATGGCTTGTGTTGAATTTCGATGTGCTATTCTTTTTATTGTAGGTCCTGGCTTCTTGTATAATCTTGTCCTTTACGTTAGTATTGACCACTTCCACGACAATAGGCCTTGGCGCATCAGGTTTTCCCGGAAGTCTGCGGATATTGCGTATATCCGATGGTTGAACTTCAATGTTTAGTGTATGGAGCATAGTCTCGACTATGTTATTCAGATCAGCTGGAGATTCACGCTCCTTGGATGGAATATTCCTAATTTCTATTTTATAGGCACAAGATTGGCGATTTAGGTCTTCAATTTTATGCTCTAGTGATCTTATTTTGATTTTGCTGGCTTCGAAATCGTTAGCCAATTTAGTTGTTTTTGTGTTCACATTTTCGCAGTGAGAAGACAGCACATTAATTTTTTTCTCCATTTGTTCGTTGACGGTTTTTATTTCATTAACTTCCTGTTTTATGACATTGATATTTGTCATAAGGGTTTCGAACTTTGCATCCTGATTTTTTTGAAAGGTGGTAAAGAGATTTGTAATATTTTCATTGATATCCTGTTTAAAGGAGTTTAGAGTACTGTCCAGTTTGAATGAATTCATTAATTCAGGGCTACGTAGGGCTTTTCTTTTGATCCGGCGACTAGTTGTCTTATTTTCAGACTCTTGTTCAGTTTCCGATTGGCTAGGTAAATTTTGTTCTTTATCCATGGTGTCTCATTTCAAGTCCAAGCAAAACTATAAAGCGGATTGCTCGAGATTTTTATCAGGGGCTCTAGTATTAATCTGAATAGGTGCGGATTATATTCGGTAAAGCGATCGTAGGTATTCGATTTATGCGTAGCAAGCTCGTAGCACAGCAAGAAAGTTCGTAGCAACAGCGCAAGCTTGTCAGATGTAATGTAGATAATGTGGGTTACCCGTCTCGTAGCATAGACAAATGTTGTGTTCGTTAATTTCGTCGTCGTCGCTCACTGCTTCCGTGGCTCAGTTAGCAGACGCACCGGCCGAGACGCAGACGACCGCCAGTTCGAATCCCAAGGAGACCGAAACAGAAATGGTGCAAACTCACTCAGTTGGCAGGCCACAGTGCGACGGCCCTCGCTGAAGACAGTGGCGAAGCTCCAAGTACACACAGCAACCAGCGAAGCCCCAGGGCGAAGCTCCAGCAATCAAAAATATCACAGAGCGCACAGTCGAACACGTCCGTTCAGTACAAAAGCCGAGGCAAATAATAAATATATATTATATATATTAAAATTCATTTTATTTGTTGGAGAGATTACAATTTGAATATAGCCAAACAAAACATACTTGAATTTCAGAATATAAATAGGTGCTAAAGACCTTTTTAAAACCAAGTTGATAAATTTGACTTTCAATATATTTTTGGTGCCGTATAATGTCAAATAAATCTTAAAAGTGCAGTAGAATTTAATTCCTAAATATTGTAGTCGCAAGGCGCCCGTATGAAATTCGATTACTTGAAACTATTAGCGAAACTAGCTGCAATAACCACAAGGGCGAACGAAGCCAATATCTTTTTAATCCAGCAACAGAGCTCTATGTAAGGTCGTCACGTACCAAACCGTACCAAACTGTTATACCCGTGCTGTCCTAAGGCTGAGAACTCAAATGCGATTTATAATCTGTCTCTACACAGTAAAATCATGTGGTATGATTGTGTGATGTGACATCGAAATACTACAAAAATAATCATGTTTGTTGTATTTCGACCTCTTATGAAAAGACAGTGTGTAGGAACGGTTGTCAAACGACGATTGGTGGACCCAAAAAAAAGCCGTCAATTAAACGTTTTTTTTTTAATTAGAAATTGTCTCTTGATATTGAAATTTGCACAGGCAAGGTTGAGGTAGCCCTCCCTCAAAGTATTCCAAAGAGTGAAATATAGAAGATGTGCCAACCCTAGCCTCTTACCACATCCATGACGGACAATCCTAGACCTGATCAAATCATGGCTTACAAGACCAGTAGTTCGCCCTGAGATCTCGTGATGTCTGGTTTGTGATAGGGTGGTATTTAACCATGAAGATTATTTCCCAAAAAGAAAATTAAAAGTTTGCTTTTATTTAACCAGTCTAAACACTTTTTCTCAATCTCTCTTTATTTACCAGAGTGTTCGAGGCTCTTTCTCGTTGCTAACTCTCATTCTATGCAAAGCCAGCATGAGAACAAAGCAACAAAGCACCGACTGTACGTCATAGTAGGTAAAATAAGTGATTCAAGTGATATCAAAACCGTTGCCTTAGAAAGCGTGGTTTAAAATCTTAATTTTAATTATCTCTGTATAGTTATATATCCATATAAACCTAAAAACCCGTTCGAGAGCTATGCCGTCACAAGCATTTCCACAAACATACATACAAACAGTGTACCGAGTTTCTCAACTTAATTTTGAGATCTCATTCCCTTCGCCCACTCGATCAATAATAACCAATGCGTTTTAATTTAATAAGCCGTCTTACAAATGAATCCAGGATTGATTCATATCGACACATCCTTCTTATGTTTCAGGAAAGGCATAATGGCAGATTCAACCTTCGCCCAGAATCTTATGACAAAGGTACAATGCTTGAAAAAGGTTCGCAAACGCATATGAGTGTCTAGGCTTAGTCTTGTGCCATTCTAAGAAAATCAGTTTGCAGTGAAGTTAGCGATGCGCAAATGGCACCACTGAACCGCAAAATTAGTTTCAACTTTTCCTAGACGGACTGTCGTATGAAATGTAAAGAGGATTGGCTTTTAAAATTACATCTTGAATGTTTATTTCTGAGCGCTTCTGGATCTTATTTACTAAAGAAGTAACTATATTTCTGCTTGAAGTTTCTAGTTTTTATTTGGTTTCAGAATCAAATAATTGTAATATCGTAGGTAAACGTAAGAGTATAATCACGACTTTTTCCCCTTCAAGGATTCACCGCTGATCACTACTCAGAGCGTTGATCTTATGAGGTTTTCCTACAAGTGGGTAGTCACAGGCACGTCCAAACTTCAGTTTGGTACATGCCCACGGTTCGCAAGTTGCTAGTATTAATTAGGGGACAGGTTGCCAGTCCATCGCCACATAGAGGCGATTGACGTGGACGTGGATGGACGTGCCACGATGTGACCTTCACCGTCAGACATGACATGTGTCAAATGAGCACATAAGCGTTCGAACAAGCGAACAGTCCTTTGGGTTGGTCCACGACTGGAATTGAACCCAAGGCCACACAGCTCATAAAGATTAATATTATCTCTAATATGAAACGAATTAATAAATTGGACGTTGAGTGTAAAGAACAGTTTTTTATTTCTGCTATATTTTATTTTGTGGCTTAAGTAACAATGCGAGATTAAACAGGCCGAACAATAAAAAAAAACAAGTATCTTATACTAAAGCATATTGAAGGCTATACATAGGCTATACCTTATACTATGATAAAAATATATACCCAATAGGTTCACCTGGGATGCTAGTCTATTATCGGATCAAAGTTAGACAAGCTAATTCAAGAGTCAACCCATCATAAAAAAAAACAATTAGCTTGGGACTAGTGTCAAAACCTTTGAACCAAACCATTACATTAATTTAATTTATCATTTGAGTCCTCCTTGTTGGACCAAGCCACTTATTAAAACAGAGATGAGAATTTATATTTCAACAGAAAAAAAACGCTTGGAATATTCTTAGAGAAGTGAGTTTGTTAACTTTTATCACAAAACATTCGAGAATTTCTGTACCTTAGCTTTGACTTCCTTAAAACGGTAGATTTATACATTATGAAAAAATATACCGTTGCTTTGTTTCTTTCCGAAACATAAAAAAAAAAATAGGAGAAGAACAAGTTTCGAATCACTTCTCGACCCAAAATTGTAGTTAATATGAAGTAAGTGTTGATAATTGATCATAAAGACTTTAAGTACATTCAAAACGTCTCAAAATTCCGTTCAAACAAACTCAGATGGCAACAATTTTCTGGTTGAAAACATTTTATTATCCAACAGAATGTATACATGTACGCCTAACTGCCGATAGAAAGAAGTAAAAACTTGGAGTTATGGCGCAAGTAAAATTTTAACCCGTAATTATGGATGCTTATCCTAGATTTTAAAGGCAATGGCCGCTATTTTCAGGCTTATTGCTGAAAATGAGATGTTTCCTTTGGTACGGCTTATTTGATTGCTGAGTAAGCGCTAATTTGTTTTGCATTTTCCTGGAACCCTTTGCTTGTTTTGTTAATTACTTAATTGACACGTATTTTGAAGCAGTAAATATACTTGGGTTTGTAACTAACAGATAATAATAAAACACTAGTAATAAATATGAATATTATTAATGTATATTTTCTAATAAACTATCATTTATTCAATAACAATTAAACTAACTATGTACAAAGGAATCAGTCAGATTACCTAAGGACCGTTACAAACGGCCTATAGGTAACCCAACTGTTCCAGACCAGTACCAGACGGAAACGTTCCCAAGACACTGGCTGCATTGCCACGCTGAATAGCTATGCTAATTCGCTGGCCTAAATAAGAGCCAGCCCTTGGGTCACGTGTCGCCTCAATCAAAAGCCCGGCAAGATTTTTGAAAACCCGGAGGGCACCGGCTCCCACGGACCCAAGGTCTCCACCCCAAAAGGCTCAAATAGGAAGCTCTGTCGAGACCACTATATTTGCGCCGCACCAGCCAGGAATATTGACACTGGTAAAAGCTCGACGGATAATGTTATTAAGACTTGCGTGGCGCGAAATCCTGCCGGCAGACCTTGTGCACGAAAGTCCGTGAAAACCAAATTGATCTACGGCCGCACCGCACCGGCACTGTATATTTTCTATCTATTAAAAGCATATTTCAAATTGTTATTTGTTTTGGTTTCATTTATGCATATTAACATTATTTTTATTTTTATATTTCTACGCACTTAATTTTTTGGGAGTTAAAACTATTAGCTAGTAGATGCATGCTGCTTTTAATCCCCTGTTGAAAAACCATTATTTTTTTTTATTTTTTTTGTACGACGAGGAAGCGCTTGGCCTTCATCTCACCTGGTAACAAGTTGAGATAAGGCCGAAGATGGAGACGCACTTCACCCGGAATCCTCATTAGTCGCTTATTAAGGTGCATTGTGTTTAGAAAATGGTTCCTAATATTTGCGGGCCTCTACGATACTGAATAAATACTATTACTATAGGTACTACATAGTTACGATTGAAGTGTCGTAAGACTAGTTTGCTACGCTACAATTAAATAATCTATACAACTATGTTTAACATCGTAGCTACGAGCTACGTGCCTTCCGTAGCACCAATTGCAACACTCACTGGAACATCAAACGAGTTTTCACGATTGCATAATAGCATAATTTTCGCAAAGACGAGAGCCATTTGGTTCTCAGCAGGACGGTTCTGTGACACACATCGGTGGCTCGTTACTCTTAGGAAGCTACTGACTAGTGCAGTTGCTAGTAAACAAGTTGAGCACTATGAAAGAGCTACTAATACTATCAAAATAGTTACAAGAGCATAAAGAAGTATAGAATTATTGGTGTATGAATGTTTCTTGATATCATGTCAAGGAAAAACTGACCAATAAACATTGATAATTAAATTAAATAATTAAATAGATAGGCAACTAATAAATATTGACTATAGTAACAATATCTTTTTATACACGGATTTTAGTGACCAACTTCTTGTGACACGAAGTGTGCGTCCAACCCGACGGCGATCACATTCAGGAAATACACTCACTCTGATGATGATTCAGGAAGAACCGAAACGAAATTGGTGCTTTCAGCAACTAATATTAATTTGTAAGAGTTGTAATCGTTGTAAGATTTGTTAGATTTGTTAATGTTGTGAAAGTTGTTAGAGTTACAAGAGTTGTAAAGCTTATTAGAGTTAAATATAAACTTTAGATTACACTTCCTATATGATCTTTTAACCAGGTTCCCTTTAGGAGCAAAGGGAACCTGGTTAACAGATCAGGTTATCATTAACAATAATACAAAACTATTATAATACCTAAAGTTTTTTTTTGTACGACGGGGAAGAGCTTGTCCTTTATCTCACCTCGTCACAGATATAAGGCCGAAGGTGGAAACGCACTTCACCCGGAGTTCTCAACAGTCTAAGGAACCGGCTATCTTACATCTAAATGCTGGAATACAACAATTTGGAATATAGAATGTACGCTTGGCAACATAATTAGGTAAGATGGTGGTAGCTAGAAAACTAACCCATGCACAATATTGTACCCCGTGGGGATTGAACCGGGGACCTGTGGATCAAATATCACTAGGCGAACCACGAGACCACAGAAGCGGTTAAAAGGAATAGGAAGTACCTACCAGTTACAGCGAGCAACGATCACTAGGCTCATGTTCGCTTCACCTAGTCCAGTAGATTGTCACGTAAACTCTAGACAGTCGAGCTCTTAGTTTCAAAGGAAATTGACCCCGGTCCCCTACGTGCCTGCAATACCAAACTGGAATATAATGGCTGGACTAATTCTGACTGTGATTGACATGAGAAATCAGAGCGTGGAAGACGAGCTTAATTGAGAGTTTGTGAAAATTAGATCTGGGAATTTGACAGCGTTTATCATGTCTAAATTAAGTTCTTTACTTTTCCAATACTTCAAAAGTCTACAAAAGTTATCATGACTCTAAAATATATGAATCGCGACGGGACTCGAACCCGCATGTTTTATTCAAGCCGGAAATGCTCTTAACAAATTGAGCCACGAGGATTCTGATGCAACCAAGTTAAAACTTATGAAATACAAAAAATATAATAAGTAATAAAACGATATAGTCGTAACATAGGTTCTACTTGCTAAATAAAGGCTTTTAAACATATTTCATATAGAAAATCCACTTTGTAAATAATGCTCTCAAAACATCAGAGAGAAAAGGAAGATGTCGGCACAGACTGTCATCTCCATCAATAACGCACCACCGTTCCCTAAAGCTGATGACAAACATGAGCATGTAACAAAAGAGTTCAATCGCTACCTACTCGTTAGTTTCAGTTTCAGTTTCAGTTGATTAATACCTTAGGAACAGAGCGGACACTTGGTAACGTCTTATAGGTAGGTACAAAGTATAATATAAATTTAAAAACATTGTATACAGTGTTATGATTGTATTATTATTGTTATCAATTGGTATTTAGTTAAAAATGTCAGATTGCTGCTATATGGGGCATTGTCATGATTCTTAGGTACTAATATGAGCTTATAATATAGATGTCAAGAAATAAGTACCTAGTTATTACAAAAAAACAAAATTCAGAGGGAACAAATAAGAGTAACAACAGACGAAAATTCAATATTTACTTTCAGACTATATTTAATAGCTTTAATAACTATTCCCGCATATGCGGGCAAGTATTACATCACATCAACAGCACATTGGTGTTCAATGCTGGACAGAGCCTTCTCCAAAGCTGGAGGGTTTTGCCAAAATCACCATCTCTAATCAATTATTAACTTACTTATTATAAACGCAGTTAAGATGAAAATAATACACAGAAGCTGCTGCCCTTCTTCTGGTGACCCTAGAAGGATTTAACGGTATCCATGGCTGAGTTGCAGAAGTTGATTCTTAAGCCACGGCGGGCAGATATCCCACTCCCGTGTGACAGTTAATAGGCAGCTTCCGGAAAAGTTTGCTCCATAGTAGACCTTATTCTCGTTCTACCTTGCGCCATTACATGTCAAAAATAATGCGTACTATCGAAAGGTATAGATATAGATATAATCCATGCATCTTTTATTATTTGCCTTCTCTTCTCGGATACGCGCAAGCGTATCACCACATAAGAGAAAAATGACGTGAAACAAGACGCCGCTGATAGAGGTCTGAATTTATTGCCACCATTATCGAGGCAATTCTTGCATTTGCCACGAATCAGATAACCGGTCCCTAGACAGTTTTGGACGACAATTGCCGATGTGTACCAAAGATAGCCGAAACACAGCTATAATCACGTGTTTAGATGAACGGCGCGATAGGAAAGAAATTACCGGAACCAATCTGCTAATGGATTGGAGATTGCGGAGCTGTGCGTACGTGGTAGGCATTTTCGTGTCGGTTTGCATTAGTGTTATGTTTTTTTTTCTATTGCTCTTGACTTCTATCACTCATCGTATCATCGTATCATACATCGGAAGTAGCTATGCCTTTTGCCCTACAGCGCAAAAAGCAAAACTACTAACTGAGCAAATCGAATAGTAGGTTAAATTCTTATACGGGAGAAACGCTTGCAAGTACCTACGTACCAAAGGCTCGGTGCGATCCAAGTGCACGAATTAGATCGCGCACTTCTTGCTACGGTCGATCCGTTTTTGGTTGGTTTTTTGGCCTGAATTAAAGATGCCTCGGGTGTGTGGAGCGCGCAGTGTGGACGGTTGTGCGTGGATCGCGCGACCAGCCATGGAAATCCAGTAAAGTTGCCGCTTGACATTCCTTTAGAAGGAATATAAAATGTTTATGGTACGTATACCCAAACAATTTCCTTTACTCTAACAGGGGTGTAAGAGACGATGCTTGACATTCGATTTCTCGTGATATGGGCAACAAACCAATAAGAAGTACCAAATATTTAAACAAAATGAAGGTTGCTGCTGCCACAGCAACCTTCATTCGAAGACGCCGCTGTACGTGTGACTCCATCTCCAGCAAGAGTTCGACTGAATCACGGATCGCCTATGGATCGCTTGGAGCGAATATGAATATAAATACGAATAATAATAATACTATGCTATGCGCATGGGTGCGGCCAATATGCTATAGATATGTCGAGACGAATCGACATAAATCGAAAGAAAATGTACTTCTACCAATTCATCGTCGTCATTTTTGCATACCATCAGTATCATCCGCCTTGGGTTTTTACAAGTCATAATTTTCCCTGCGCCAAGAACAACAAGCCGTTTATAATATAACCATGAATTCAAAAGTATATAGTGGAATACGTTATTGAGTTAAAGTAGGTAATGACCAACCTAGATACACATAATATTTATACAGTGTTATTACCCGCTTGATCTCAGGTTCGATTTTGAAAGCCAGGCAACAAATTATCATGATTAGGTATCTAGTTTATTGTATCTACAATTGCTCCAATTTTAAAGTCAATTATGTTTATGACTCTTGTTTAGACCCATAATAGGCAATTTAGGATTCAAACAGGCAATCTATTTTGCATACTAATATACTTGTTACGATAGATACGATAGGACAAATTTTATTGCCTTTTTGTGGTACATAAGCTTAGGAGCTCTATCAAATGTTTATATATTATATGTTTTTGTATCTATCATTAAGTAATGCGTTATTTTAATTTGATGTTGTACCCTGAGACCTATGATGGTTTATCGGACTCCTTGCGCGTCATACCTGATACTGGAAGAAAAATAATTATAGAACTTAAAACAAGTAGAAATTAAACTATAGTTTACAGAATTTTGATTGGGCTAACCACAGAACACATGAAGTAGATTCATTGTTCTGTGGGGCTAACCTTCTGGAGCGTACAGCGTTCTCACAAGGCTTCCATCATAATTCCGATTCAAGTAAGTGGTTCTAACTTTTTCAGATTCAAAAGCTTACGCCGTCGAAATACGTATAATTACTTGGCAAGAAGCAGCTGGTTCGCAGCGTTTCATAAGGAAAAACTTTGGTGTCGGATGAGACTCATAGCATAATGAGTTCTTCTATTTTGAGCAACTTTGTCCGGCAGCGAAATATTTTTATGAGTTGGTTTTCAAGTGGGCAGTCATATCTTGTACGAACTTATTTTTCAGATCATGTTGATGTAATCACGCGTTGGAAGGAAGGTATTTTATTACGTTTTCAAGCGAGCATTATGTTTTTATAAATGGTTATCTCTGGACCTCTACGTTTGTCTGGGAATTACCTGAGCGAGTATGAGGTTTTTAATGAATCTCTCAGAAGCTGCCTATTAAAGGAACTGGCACTTCGGCGCACCGACGGAAAACAGCTTGACGCCGAAATTCGGCAGCAGGATGGTCGCAGGCCAGTGGACTTTTACATGTTCTTTCACCAGCCATAGGATCACCCTCGATTAAAAAACAACGACTCCATTCCCGGGGTAGACTTCAGTCCACCCACACTAAAGCTTCTAAGACCGGTTTTTTAAGCAATTAATTTTGTGCTATATTTCGTTTACTCCATCAAAGTCGTGATCATAAATGCAATCACAATCTAAAATAAATTTGACCGAGAACATGCAATAAACAAATGTGTAGGCTAGCTAATAACAAGTAATTTTCATGGAACAACTTCTTTTAAAATAAAAATACTTTATTTACACCAAGAGCTTTTCTATCTTAAAAGGTTGATCAAAAATAATATTATTTCCTACGGTTTACTGAATACTCCTAAATGGCACGGTGTTTCCTGTTATGCGCAGTAACAGTTCCGCAACATTAACTTTAAGCAGGATTATAAGCTGCTCACAAAAACATTAAAAACAACAATCGAATGAGCGGTTCAGTGTTTATTTTTGCCATTTTGTAAGATTTACAACCTGGACCATTATCTACCGAAACTACAGACTTCGGTTGCACTGTAAAAAGTAAAAAGCATTCGGCCATTTGTAAATTCGGATCGCACTGCTATTTCTCGATGTGAACGTGGAAACGAAATGCTTGAGTCAGGTTTGTTACATACTTTGCAACGTCCACTCAATTTAAATCACTGGTTCAGAATACATTTTCGTTGAGCAGATTTTATTGATAGAAATATATTTAGATTAGAAGTCCTTTATTGATAAATGATACGTGTTTATTGCGACCGAATTTTTAGGAGGATAAGTGATCCTCTTTATGCTTGGCGCACATAATCGGCGGCGTAAACTAGTACAAGTACTTTTTCCAAAGATGTAGCGCATGCTTACGGTGGTAGTATTGATCGATAAAATAACAAAACATATAAAGGCATAACACATTTTAGAACAAATACTACTCATAATGTGTCCTAGAGATGGATTTTGTAAAATTTTCCCGGGGTGGTCTCGAATGTCAAAACTCTCTCCTTTTAAAAGGTTGTATAAATCGTTAAATGCTGTTTGTCTACGACGTTTATTATTATTTTGGGTCCCACACACATGCACGTGTCGGACAGCACTCAACGATTTAATTGATTGAGTGATCAAAGCATACCAGATCTCCGAGTTAAGTTGAGACATCCAGCACTGTATGTATGTATGTATGTGGCAATGTTTGTGACTGCTTATTTCTCGAACGGCTTATCCGATTTATAATCGTGATATATAAAATGACAAAAAAAATTAACACGTAAATGATAACATAAATAGAAGTTGATTGTCGCGTGCGTTTTTTTATACATGTGGTAGTTTTTGAGATATTGGGATGAAAATAAATATAATATTTCGCCCATATCTTATTAATGATTGATCCGATCATTTTGCAAATTTGAATTTCCAGAAAATACACTTGTTCTTATTCTCATCAATCGGTATAATATTTTTTTTTTAAGCTGAGGTTAGATTCAATAATTATTGGATATAATGTTCAAGGGGTTGAATTGTCAATTTACTATGTGTTTGTTTGTTTACTAAAACCAGCCCTGTAATTGTTGACATCAAAATCCCCCATCAAAGGGGGTAAATAAAATTATAAAGTAAACATCTTGTGAAATAACCACATAACTATGATACACCTGAAATACAACTATATGTGGCCTAAGAAGCAAGATGCTTGTCTAAAAGGATCCTATTCACTCTGGACTAGAAAACTCCAAGATTTTGCGCAAAAACAGACGAGGGCAAGGAGTTCTATTCCTTACCAGTATTAACGATAAAATGATGAGGCGAATCGATGTGTAGTACGACACAATGGAATACTAGGTACGGGCCTGCCGTACCTCTGCTAGTGTGGTGGTGGAAAGTGGATATATATTTAATATTTTTTCTCTCAATAAGGTTGCTAAACCAAGGATTTTGATGAAATTAAAAATAAATTAGGATTATTTTTGTGATGTCATAATAGGGGTTTGACTGCGCACATCCAACATCAACAGCCCATTATTGACCACCATAATATAGAAAAGAATTTCCTACAGAACTGTAAGGTTTGGCATAATGTTAAGGTTTGGCCATACTCACTACGCTTGGCAGACATATTGGTGTTTGTAGTTAAAGTTTTGTCTAAACACATCACAAAGAAGGTACTGCCTTTTTGGTGAAACCCCTTGATTAACTATGATGACATCCTTGATGATCCTGGATGATAAGAGTAGTAGAGCCTATTGCGTTTTTGGTCTAGGCGCTACACGATATCAACCGATGAACATTCATGCCTTAGAAATGAAACAACCAATCAGACGTACTACTATCTAGGAACTTAATCCGATAACTCGCTTAGTTGTTCGTGGCTAATACTAAAACCACGACACGGTTTTCTCATCACAGAACTAGGTTCGGGTAAATCTTGAAATAGATAACACTATGTTGCAAATCTTGAAATAGCGTACACTATGTTGCAAATAAACAGATGCAACAATCTGTTCAGGAAACTTGAGAGCTGACTTGGCATTTTGGAACACGATTTCTTGAGATCGTTTCTGTTCTAGAAAATAACTCGCTGTTCTCGATTTTATGATAACTGCCTTCGAACATGTATTCTGCAGAGACATAAAAGAAGTAGGTAAGTACTACCTACTACATTGAGAAAAGTTAAACAATTTGAAAAGTACTATCTTGAGCTTATGAATTCCTTATGCATTCTGCAGAGACATAAAAGAAGTAGGTAAGTACTACCTACTATATTAAGAAAAGTTGAACAATTTGAAAAGTACTATGCTTATAAATTCCTTATGAGAGTAGATACGTTTTTAAATCCTGGAATGCGACGATTAACATATATTTTTTTGTAAAAATGATGGCGGATTAGTAATTCGCCACAAAGCAACGTTTTACTGTACCGACGACGCTTAAGTTTATTATGTTCATAATACGTCTGATATATTTAGGATAAACCTATACCTAAATTATTGTATTAAGAGAATAAATATCGTGAATTGCTTGTAATTGGAAACTATATTTCAATCTGTAGAGATATTTATTCGTTTCAATTGATACCTATAAACAAAAGAAAATAATCATGTTTCATATTATATATACAGTTTCAATAGTTTTTTATAACTATCGAAACCAGTATCGATAGTTCATTATAAATATCGAATTAAATGCTACAGATGCAATTTTTTTGGTCGAAACTTTAGAAGAGACCATTTTTTTTTTCAATGATTTATAATAGTTTAAAATATATCTATAGCAGTAACAATTTACTGCAATGTTCTAAAGTGTATTTCTATTAAGCTTGCGTCAAGTTACGGATTTGTTCTAAATCAACTGATTTGACAGGTTTACCGCTGAAAATCGTGAATTAAAAGCGACTACCGTTTGTTTTCAACAAGTCTTTAATAACCAACTCTGAGTTATATTATTCGGTAGGTACGATTTGGTCGTAATAGTTTCTCAAAAAATACCCGTATAGTGATTTAACTTTAGCGAAAATAATCTCGGACTCAAGTGTGTAAGCCTAGGCTAACACAGATAAAAACAGGGCTTTTAACAATTTCAGCCCACATTTATAACCAATAAAAAAAAATCTTTGAAGTGTAAAATGTCGTGAGTCAACTATTTTTACTTTTTTGGCTTTCCCTATTGATGCCACAACTAGCAATCCTGAGCCGCCTCTGTCGAGTCCCTGTAAGCGCTACAATGTCGTCAGACCTTCGAGGTCTATAGTATTTGATTGTTTTACAAACTAAATAAACTAACAAGCTAATACAAGGTTACCCAGCTATTATGTCCGGAAAACATATTGTATACAAGTTTTGCAAGGTAGAGATTGTGTTGTCTCAAAATAAGCAGATGAATTATTATCTCCACACAATAGGTAGCCATTGTAAGCCTTTGTTATCTACTTCCTTCCCTAACCCCACATCAGCTTGAACTGAGCAATATAATTACAATAGGAACAAAACATACCCTGGTATTTCATTGTAATTTATCTAACCCTTCAAGGATGTTTTACGAAAGAAACTGGTTTATTTACCGGTAAGGATATAAATAAATAAAAAAATATTAATAAACAAATAAATACAGGTCATTAATTTCACATAACGCCATCCAGCCCCAAACTAAGCCTAGCTTGTAATATGGGAACTAGATTACGAATAGAATAATTAAATACTTTTTTTTGTAAATATATACTTATCATACAATACAACACCCAAACACAGAACAAACATCTATATTCATCACACAAATGTTTGTCCTGGGTGGGAATCGAATCCGCAACCTACAACGCAGAAGGCAGAGTTACTACCAACTGAGCTATGAGGCTTGTTAATATGTACCAGGATTCCACTATTCTTGAACATACCACGCCGACCATTTCTTGGCTCCTATTATTTGTTTAACAGCAAGGAAATTCCTTTTACTATGCTCGGTATACTATTTATATATTTTTAAGTAAAGTAGATAACAGACTCACGACTTATTCGAGGATTCACCTCTGATCCCTACAGTACTCCACACAAAAATAAAATGGAATAAATAGACTCACGACTTTTTCCCCCTCTTATGGGGATCACCTGGAGGATCACCACTGGAGGGTCTTTAGAGGCACGTCCAAACTTACGTTCGGCACATGCCCACGGTTAATAACCCCTAACCGGAATAGGTTTGACAGTGACACATGTCATTCGGACTTTTAGTCAGGCTTCCCCACGATGTGACCTTCATCGCCAGAGCATGTGCAAATTATAAACATAATATAAAATATTAAACTTCCGAAAAACTGAAAAATCCATTGGCACGACTGGATTTGAACCCAAAACTCCGGATTGTAAGGCGAACCCATACTCACTTGGCGCTATGTTGCAAAATCCCTCTTTTATTTGTTTTTATCATCAAATCAAAATTTATATGATGCATAGGCAATGTATAAATAATAGTATCTATTTTTTTTTGCGAAACTGTGTTAACATGCTAAGAATATGGCGTGAAACACCTGGAATAATTTTGTTTGTTGTACGATGGGGATTGGCGCTTAGCCTGATGAGATAAAGTCTCATCTGGTAACAAGTTAAGATAAGGCCGAAGGTGGAGGCGCACTTCAACCGGAATCCTCAACAAACTGAGGAACTGGCTATCTTACCCCTGAATGCCGGAACACAACAATTTTAGAATTGTCATTATGGCGACAGAATTAGGTGGTAGACTTACTTAGACTTACGTAGCTACTTTTCGTAAAAATCCGTAATAAGTATTTACTTTAAACGAATAATTTTTACGGATTTTTACATTTATGGATGATTTTTTTATTTCGCTAGTTTACTGGGCTACGGCTGGCACAACCAACAACTTATGACCACAGGCAATGTTCAGACTCTCGTTTGCACGTCGCCACCGCCAAGACCACAGAGTCGGTGCTTAGTTTATTATTTGTTTTATTTAAAAAAATGGGTTCTCCTTGAATTGAAAGACGTACTACTACGTAGGACACAACCATGCATTTTTTTGTAAATTTATGTTTTTATAAATACCCGATATAACCGATAACTAGTTTAATTACAGCTGTATGTCTCTACTCCAATCAAGAACATGCTCAAGGAGTCAATATTAGCCTGCTAAATATGAAGTTTTGCGCGAAGCAAAGCATATTTCTGCAGGATGCAATCGGTTTCAGCCCTATTTCTATGTAAATGTGCCCTCGAGAACGTAAATTTTAATATGCATGTATTGCACGTCGTCATAACATTCACCTTATTATATTTATTGCTATATAACGGTATGGATCAAATTGCGTTTGCACGGCTTTTTGCCTTTGATAGAGTAACTCAACGCTGAGTTATTCAAGAATTCTTTGAGTTTTGAATATGCCTCTGACTTGATATTTAAAGAGCAAGGCAATATTACGGTATTCAATGTTGCATACAAAATATTGAGCAAATGTTGACAAGAGATGTAACAGTTCAGTACCGGGAGAAATCTTATAGTGAGTAAAACCTCGTTAACACCGTAAAAGAAAACTCCTTTTTCAGAATCTTACGCGATTGGAAGAGTGTAATATTATGGAGGAGTTTAAAACGGATTCATTGTCTGTTTCATTTCGGAAATTTGCGGTTATTGGTTTCGTGTATTGATTTGCTTTGTACCGAATTTATTTGTTTTTTCCTCAAGCAACAGTTCAAGATTATGCAAGTCATAAAAAGTAGGGTAACTTTTTTGTGTTTTTCGAGTCTCAATGCGCATTTTCATAAGAATTTTCGGATATGAGAAGGATCATCTACGATGCAAAATCATGATGAGGGTTTAATACCAAATTATTTGATAGTTGAAACGTGTAACCTGAATTCGAAATGGATTCTAACCTCTTCCATAAAACACCCTCGGTCGACTTCCCACAGTCAGTTTTATGGACCTTAATATATATTTTATTTTATCTTCACCCCATTCATCTTTTCTGAGTCAAGAAACGGTATTAATGGAGATTTTTGGTGGGAAAATAACGTTCGGTCATTAGGCGTCATGATGAAATTTTACGTTGAATACTCGGTTAGCAATACTTGCTCTTAGGCAAAGTTCAAGATCTTTATTAATTTGTTCTAAATAAAGAACACTTTTTGCCCTTATTTTTGTGTGCAGTTGCGATTCTGAAAAGGCGGTTGATTTATTGTTTACAAGTATCCTATTAATCTTACTGAAGAAACTACTTATATTTATTTTTGATTTTGAATCTGTTAGTGATCTTAGTTGTTCACATTGGAAATTGTAGGAGTAGGTACAAATTAAATAAAGTATCCCTTTTATTTAGATATATTTATCCCATAATAATGATTAGCCATACAAAACCCATAAAATAATTTTATAAGCAAATCCTTTTTTTTGGACATTGGTATTCAAAATAATATTGATAAAAACTACACAATTATTTACTATAAGCTCAAATCATCGATACTTTACACGCGAGGCTTTAAAAAAATGATAGAAAAACCAATGTACTCGTATTTTTAACCTAAAACTAGGTAAAAACGTCCTAAAAGTTATAATGGAAT
Organism: Venusia cambrica; assembly: GCA_951394065.1. NCBI lineage: Eukaryota > Metazoa > Arthropoda > Insecta > Lepidoptera > Geometridae > Venusia > Venusia cambrica. The sequence continues at coordinate 15,416,598 of OX596040.1, read as the reverse complement.
CATAAACATTTTGATATTCGAAACAACAAACATCTCAAACGCAGATAGAACCAAAGCTACAACAAACAAGGTCAAACTTCAACTCTCAAGAGGCACATTTTCAATTTTAAAATGTAACTTTATAACAGTTATGGCTTTACGCTTTCTTAAAAACCTCTAAGGGATCCCAGTTCCCGCTGTGAACTTTGGCTTCTTTTCGCGATAGCAAATTGTTATTGGCGATACGATAAAGATTTTGTCAGGGTTTCTGGTACAACATACTCACGTAAATAGTTTGTCGGTTATTTAAAAATAATGGTAAAAAAAATACTTTTATCGTAAATAAAGCGGTAAAGTACCAGTCGGACTCGCATGGAAAGGCTTCCGTAGAAGATGTAGGTAGGTATTATCTTACACTAGAAGAGCCTCAGCTCGGTTAAATAGTACAGATGTTTCTTTATTTTAAGCCGACTTCAAAAAACGGAGGAGGTTCTCAATTAGGCTGTATGTTTTTTGTTTGTTTGTTTGTTACTCGATTACTCCGAAAATTCGATATAGATTTTGATGACTCTCGCTATTTTAAAATCGGTACAGTTGCTTTTAAATAAAAAACAGGATAATGGGAACAAAATATCGCTCCATTATCCCGACATAGTGCACCCGTACACTGCACTATAGTTGAAACTGATTTTTAACATTGGTTTAGGTCATATGTATTTATCTTCGTTCCCATCATTGCGTAGAAATGTCCCAGAGTCCCGTATTACTGCACCCTCACACGACTCCTAAACAGGGCATCAGAAACGTCGTGGTGTCGTAGGTTGTACAACGAAAAAAGCTAAAAATAAACTTTTTTTGAATAAAAATGGAACCGGCTGCACCACTAGAAACTTCAAAAAGGTAAGTTCGTATAATTTAAAGGCGGTGCCATACAATAAAAATGTTGTTTTGCTTGGCAATTCAGCACCTGTTTCAAATTGAAGAATTGAAAAAAACTTACCCTTAGAGTTATTTTGAAGTTTATAGTCGTGAAGTCGGTTCCATTTTTATTCAAAAAAAGTTTATATTAAATATGACAAGCAAAGAGGACGGCCGGCCCTGTTATCTAAACCCGTTTATTTAGGTTGTCGGTCTAGTCTGGAGTCTTGTCAAAACCTTTTTTTTTTGAGGTCGTTTATTTATTCGCCATAGTTCTAGAAGCTTTTTTTTCAGGACCTGGAAGCGCTTGGCTTTCATCTCACCTGGTGTCAAGTTATAATATGGCTAAAGGAAGATGCGCACTTCACCTGGAATGAGACTGGTTATTTAGAAATAAATCAAAATACAGAACCCTAACAAGTGACGTTTTCACTTTGTTCGATGAATGCATCAATCATTGTCGCGCTATCGGCTGACAAGTCCTTTAAAAGTTCCCCAGAGCCTATCGGCCGGGGATTTCCCCTTCAATTATAATGGAACCTCTCAACCATTCTGTTGATGTTATGATTGATTTCTTTAGGTAGTAAATTTGAGAAATATTTTGGTAGGGGAAGCTTACCTTCCAGTATCATCATCATCATTGTCATAGTTATCAAGATTTTGCCATAATCACCACGCCTGGTAGGCGTGTTGTTGATAGCAGTAATGATGATACGTAGTATTCCCACTGCCTTCCGGTATCATCTTCACCTGATAATAAAGCCAAAGGGTCGGCAGTTCACCGAAACTCCGTAAAAATACCATTTAACCTAGCATTGTTTGGGCTTAGTGGAATTGTCTTACGATGCATTCTGGTTGTAAATGGTTGTACTTGTATCATCATCATCATTACACATTACAGCCCATAAAAGTCCACTGCATGGAACATAGGCCTACCCGAATGCTAAAGAAAGCAATGGAAGGTTTTGCCATCATCACCACGCTTGGCAGGCGTGTCAGCAGGACTGCAGACAGTTGAAGGAGGCCTTCTCTACCACCAACCAAACCAAGACAATGTATAATACTCCCCATGAGGACCGAACCCGGGACCTCTGGATCTAAAATCGGTGGGTTGAACCACTAGACCACAGAGGCGGTTAAAGCTGACTACAAACTGACGATGAGTCAGATTTGCCTAATGAACTAGTGTCACTGTTTTGCTATTGGTATGGTCACAAAACCAACTGTGTAAAGTGGGCAGGTAACTATTCTAGGACGTACGGGTCGGAGTGCGGGGTGTGGCAAGGTGGGTATCTCCTCCAATTCTTTTCAACCTGTACATGAACGGTCTGATCGGCGAATTCAGTGTCACTAAAGTTGACTGGGACATAGATAGCACATGTATCATTTATATCAGCTATGCTGACGATATGGGGTTACTGAGTCCGCCGATCGGAGGTTTGCGTATGTGAGCCCTATGCGCATTGTCAATATAATATTGCTGTCCTATGATATCATGTTCGATGTTATATTGATCTAGACCGGGACATATAAGCTACTTTTTAACCTATAAATCAGTCTTCGTGGGATGAGAATGGAATGTCTAATACCACCAAACAAAACAGATTCGTATTTCGTTGCTTCTTCACGGCTAATATTGTTTTTGACCAGGAAAAACATTAGAGAATATTTTTATCTGGGTACCACGCGAGTGAAGCCGTCACCAAATACTTGTGATATTCTGAAAGTTGAAACAGAATTATTTAGGCGTGAGGTACGTACCTATATGATTTTAGTCCATTTATGGCGTCCATTACAATCCAATCTGGCACCGTTTCAAGACTGTGGTGAGATTAGTGTCAGATTGATCGTTATAAATTGACCGATGGCTTCGTTGTAAGGTTTACTGATTCATTTTCTACAATTTAGATGAATTGTTTGAAAATCGCTTTGTTTTTGGCAATAAGCAGTGATCAAATATTTCTTTTATCGATTTATATTCAATGATGTTTGTTTGCAGATTATTTTATTTTGTTGGTTATTTTGAGCTAACGTGATGTAAATCTGGTATTTTGTTGTGATATTTTTATTAAAAAATGTTGCCACATTCAAATCAATTTTTCAGTAAAAAAAATGTTTTGATTGTTTTTTTAAGACCCGTGCAATATGTAGGTACATTCCTAAACATACATTTGTACGTTACACTTCGTAACAAATCTACATTAAAGGTTTACCGTATATAAAGGGTGCCGACGAGACTCTATTGCTAAGCCTACAATATCTGTCCTACTTTTTATTGTGATTATGTGATTAAAGGGCTTATATCCTTAAAAATGGCAACGAATACCAGAAACAGACCCAGCGTGTGTTTTACCATTCGCTCAATTTTGAATACCACTATGTCTGTACCCTTTTCAGTCATGGCGAGAATAAAGAGACCACTGGTGGTCTGGATGTTATTCAGGCGAGAGTGTTGAGGTGCTGTGTTGACATGCCTGTTTCGCTTTCTCTCTTAAGAAAAAGAATGTACCAAACTCCGGGAAGTTTGCCAACCTGCAGCCAGTTCCCAAAAAGGGAAGTCAACCCGACCCGGCCCACTACCGACCCATCTCCATTCTCTCCATAATCTGCAATGTTTTTGGAGAGAGTTTTTAACCATAAATTGCTGACGTACCTTAGAATTATAGACCTGCTCAGTGACCGACTTACGGTACGTACGGCTTTCGCCAAGGAAGGCTCCCTGGCGATATTCTTGTGTACGTCACGCATTTATTGGGAGAAGCCATTGAGAAACACGGATAAGCAATAGCTGTTTTTCTTGAAGTCGCAATGAATCTCGATATATTGACGAATAGGCTTCCTGCGCATAGTTTATCTCCTGAATTTGGTGCCTGGATATCTGACTTCTTGAGTGAACGGTCCATCAGAGTGGTAATAAATGGCTGCTACTCTGACCATTTTGCCTTCAACGCCGGTGTTTCTCAAGGGTCTGTTCTCTCTGAGAAATCCATTCCTAATACACATCGATGACTTGCATTTTTGGGTATGCAAGCGCACAATCCACCAATGTGTTCCATGAGAAAAACCATGTTTGAGCGGACGAATGAAGCTCTTAGTCTTGTTTCCCAATGTAGTATGGCACAATGGTATTGATATAATCTGTTTTGACGCCTTCAAAGCTCAGACATGCGTCATTTTAACCTGGCACATATTTTCAAGGTACGTCCTTCTTAGCATAGAGTTGACGGCAAGCCTCAAGCCTCAACTTTGGCACCGCCATCATCAAACATCTCCATGGAGTCTAAAGCGTGAATTAAGACCAAAATGCTTGGCATCTTAAGTAAAGTCGTGATATTTCAAGCCTGGCCAACTTTTGACTTGGAGTACTGCAGCCACCTAGGATGGTTCAGCCAAATAAACCTTGCCACGCTTGACTTGGTTGAGCGCAAAGCCTTATACTACCGTTCCAAAGCAAGATTCGACAGCCTGAGCCATCGTCGCATGATTGCGTGTTTGTCGGTATTTTACAGATTGTACTTCGGTGAGTGCGCTCAGAATCTTCACGACCTTATCCGCTTGCAGTTAGTTTGTTTCTTTAGACATCGTATACCAACACATCTGTTCTATAACAAATAATATAAAACATAATATTAAAATAGTAATAAAATACATTGGGAACAATTTAGGTAGAAACTATAACAAAAAATACAAGAAACATACACTAACACTTGGGAATGGGTTACGTAAAATAAAACGCACGACAACAAAGAATATAATAACGGTTATGATTATAGCGAATGGAAGAAAAATTGCAAGATCGTGATGATATAAAACTGAGCTTCAGCGTTGTCATATAAAAATACGATTCATGTTTTGTCTCTTAAATTTTTATGAAAGTCGAAATTATGAGGGAACCGTACTTTTACTCTTAAGACAGTATAAATAAATACGTGATAGGCATAACGCTTTGATTTTATTGTAAATATTTTTCTCTTTAAAAATTCGGGATTCTCCAACGGGCTCGTCATCTTTGTTTTAAAAAAAAAAACAGGATTTAATATTAATAGCCGGTATTTTAAAATAAAAATGAAATTGGATCGCTTTAAGCCATAGCTTCAGTCGATGTGTGAACTAAACTTTGAACAAGTTTAATTAATTACATCCTGTCCCAAAAACTGTTTGTACCAAAGTTGATCAAGATTTAATATACACCCATCTTGATGATGAAACTCGCATAAACAACGTAAGTTTCTATTCAGAATTGAACCCAAATGTTGTACTATTAAAGTATGATTTCGCTTTTGGGTATGGGAATTTCAAAGTTGTAAATTCAACCCATGTGCAACCTCGTACGTGTAACTCCATGGAGTAACTGTTAATCTGAGTTTAGGCTTCAACAACTGTTTTGTTGTGTGACTCATGTCATGGACTCGGAGAAAACTAGTTAATTATTACATAAATTTGACAAATTCCATATGTAAATTGGTCTTGCTTTTTTCTCGTTTTGTCAATACCATGGTTCGCCAAGTAGCACAAAAAGTTTCAACTTGTTTTTGAATCATTAAAAACGATGAACACTAGACTCTTGACGTCAGAAGAAAAGGTAAAAACTTTACCTGATACGAAAAAATATTTTCATAGTAAAATCCTTAATCTTAAATATTAATTTAAATCGGGTCTTAATCGTGCGTACTTTCCCGACATTTTTGACTGTGTAACAACAGTGGTCATGGGCAGACTGTGTAATAAAAAAAAAGACATATTAAATAATATATTGTGTATATTATGTATGTTCATAATAAATATTCATAATATCTATGATATATGTAGTTTCAAAATTTGTGCATGGAATAGTGGTTCGTTTCTTTTTAATTATTGCTTAAAAGTAATCATAGAAGAGTTTGTCTTCCATGCCAACTCTGCAAATTCTTTCGTAAAAGTTATTTCGTTTAGTACAAATTTTCCACCTACATTCCGTCCTTTAATATTTGTTCACTTCCAACTAGTTTGAAGCAACCAACATAATCCACAGTGAGTAAATAGAAGCTTTTCTATTCAAACACCTATGGCGCGGTAGTCTGCGATGGCATTGAAGTTTGCACTTTTTATGAAACAGTGACACTGTTTTCCTCATGGAAAGACTCGGTGTGAAAATAGCTACATACCTGTCTAGTAAATAAATAAATAACTAATTATATACGAATAATAGGTTTACAAAGTGGTTTGGATTAATAATCCTTCCCGAAATCTTCGAACTTTAAAACTGAGATTCTCTTCTTTGATTTAAAGTTCGAATATTTCTTTGTAATGTCCGTGTTTTCAAAAAATAAGATAAACACTCGATAACAAAGCCAATTTTGTTTCAGTGTATAAAATGTGTTTCTTTATTTATGAATTTAAATTGCAGCGGCTATCGCGCCATATAGGTAAGGATCTGCCTTCTGGACTCAGTCGGCGGATGATGTAAAAGACGACTTAGGGATCTCAACAGGATAAAGAAATAGAATTAAATCACCAGGTTTGGTAGTTAGTTTGGATATTGCACCATTGTTCCTCCCAAGTCTAGCTGTTTTTTTAAATCATGGAAAATATTTTGTGCAATTAATTTACAGCCATCCGACCATAATTACTCGAATAGTTTATATGCGCAGGTATTTCGTACAATTTATTAACAGTCATCCGAACACAAATACAAGAATAGTTCAAAATTTCAAGAAATTTTCCCATTAATATTCAAGCATTCGAACGCGAATACAATAAACTCTTTTTGGAAAAAAATGGAACCGACTTCACCACTAAAAACTTACAAATAACTCTTAGGGTAAGTTCATATAATTTGAAGTTGGTGCCAAATTGCCAAGCACAACCACATGTTTATTGTATGGCACCGCCTTCAAATTACCTAAGTAGTTTGAATGTTTGACGTTTCGTGCAATTTGTTTACAGGCATCCGAACACAAATACACGAGTAGTTAGAAGCGGAAAAATCCAAGAATCACGGTGATTATTGCCCAGTTTTCTGTAATCAATTGCGTTTATACAAGCGGAAGCTTTAATACTTGACGACCGGAACGATCATTATGGCCAAGTATGAACAACGTTAAACTTAGCTACATAAATATATTGTTGGTTTCATTATCATTATTTAATCAGTCATTCTCTCTCTCTTAGTTTTGTTTTCTACTATTACTGCAATCACCAATCCGTCTGCCAAATAATGGAAATGACCCTCAGTTCCGGAAAGGCTCTGTCCAACAGGTAAATGAGCTGCTTATCACACTAAACACAATCAACATCACAGCCTGAAAAATACCACTGCAGGACGTGGGTCTCGAAACTAATGGGAGGGCGAATGGGAGATATATTATACACACGGTCGATAGATGGAGGTGGCTATAGCTGTTTGGGGTAGGAGGCCTATGTTCAGCGGACGCATGTGAGCTGCAATGATGATGATTAAGATGACACACTTGGCAGATGAATTGTTCAGTGGGTGACCCCTACTGGTACATATATCATCTCGGATGGGCACAATCACATGGCTTAGTAAAGGCAGGGGATTGTGACCTCATGCGAATCTCGGGATGGGTGACGGCACATAGTAGCATGTGCCGTCACGAACCGCGAGCAGATAGGGCGGGGGGACCGCTCCAAGGAAGTGCTACAGGCTATATTCGAGGACTGTAAGAAGTTTCAACAAACCTCCCAGAGCCCTCCTAAGCATCGAGACCGGCCACCGAGGGGGTTTTAGTGTGTCGTTGGAGTCCCGATAACCTCACATAGCCTCATCGCACCATAAATGCGGTGGGGTATCTTGTAGGAGATTTGCTCCTCGAAAAAAAAGGAGGGGATTATCAAAATGTTGGATTTATATTTCACTTGCTATATATATAAAAACACATAAGTGTCAGGTTATTAATTATTAATTTACGCTTTCTATTGATTAGTACTCAATTATGACCAAAATTATACAAAAATCCCATAGGTACTGCACCAAATAAGCTCAAATTTTATTGAACGAATTAATTAAATTTTCATTATTCAACAAAGATTATAACTTTCTGCGGTCGTTTGCATATTTAACTGAAATAAGAAATCCGGTCTGAAAGCGGTCTTATTAAATTTGTTATAAGCGTTCCAAGTTCGACCCTTAAAACTCGTTTTTTTGGCCACTTAGAAATGATGGACACAACTGGGATTTGTACCTGACTTCTTACTGATCGCACAGAAGTAAGTCGTCTAGTTTTTTTTTTGTTAGGTTCTTTTTTCAATTCAAATCAAATTTGTTTCGCAAAACATGGGTAAGTAAATTGATAAGTGTTTGGAATTTAAGTTCAGCTTTTCGTCATGCAGTTTAAGCAGTAATTACTTCATTATATGATACAATATAAGACCCAATCACTGAACAAATATCTATATTTATCACGCTAATGTAATGTAATCCATATTTAGCCCCAGGTGGGGGTCTAATCCAAAACCTACAGAGCAGAAGGTAGAGCTACTACCAACTATGGCGTGAATGTGTATATGTATGTGTGTATGTTTGGCGCTCCTTCACGCCATAACTTCTGAACAGATTTGGATGAAATTTATTACTAAGATAGCTTATACTCTGGATTTACACAGAGGTTACTTTTAATCCCATTAATCAGTTCCCATAGAATGGAAATTAGATCCCATCGTCATTCAGTCATACAAAACTGATTGGGTGTTTGTTGCTCTTTTACGCAATAACTACAAAACGGATTGAGCTGAAACTTTTCACAAAGATAGCACCCTGGATTAACACATAGCGGCTACTTTTTGTTCCTATAAAATGCAATGTTTTTTTTTATATGATATATGATTTTTATATATAAACTAGCAACAATATTTTTATAATTCAAAATATAAAAGAATTCAAAAAATATATAATATAACTAATTAATATACCCAAATTTTCATTCTCGCCTCAGAAAACAAAAATTTGGAAAAAAGTTATCTAAATACAATAACCAATTTAATTTTACGGGGAAGTTATTCTAAAAGTAGATATCAAAAATGCTTTTAATTCGGTTGACAGAGGCGCCTTGCTAAATCAAATCAAATCCGAAATATCCGAAATTTATCCTTTTCTTTTCAATGTTATGGTTCGCCATCTAAATTAATTTACAAGAACCAAACTATTTCGTCTGCAGTTGGCTGTCAGCAAGGTGACCCTCTTGGCCCGGCCATTTTTAACCTTGCCATTCACTCAATTATTCAACGCCTGAAATCTAAATTTAATGTTTTGTATCTAGATGACGGAACCCTAGGTGGCGATGTGGACTTAGTATTTGGCGATCTAAAAATTATTATAGATGAATTTCGGCAGATTGGCTTAGAACTATTTTTTTCGAAATGTGGATTATACATTTCAGATACATGTTTGGATAGAAATTCAATTATTCAAAAGTTTGAGACTTGGGCTTCCAATATTACTGTTGTAGATAAGAGTTCACTCCACCTACTAGGTTCATCAATTCTTGATGAATCTTTTCCGGGTTTCGTCGACGATAAAATTCAAAATTTTATGAAGGTTTCGGACAGACTTTCAAAAATTAACTCACATATTTTTTATTAGGCTTTCAGTATTATAAAATTTTGTCTTTTTGTCCCAAAATTTACTTATGTTTGATGTTGTCAACTGTGGAAACACAGTGAGCTGATGGAAGGCTTAGACAACATAATAAAGAACACCCTTTCCACGGTTTTGAATATTGAGTTGGATGATAGAGCATGGTCGCAGGCCTCATTGCCTGTTCGATTGGGCGGCAAAATTTCTACTGCATTGCCAGCGTTTTTGTCTTCCGTCTATAGTACAAATTCTTTGGTTGAGAAAATTCTAACACCATCAATTTCGTCTGTTCCTGGCAATATACTCCAAATTTCTTATCTTGACGAGGCTCGAAATGCTTGGCATAGTGCTTGTCCTAATACCGATCCCCCAGAACACCTTTCTGGAATTATCTATTACAAACGTGCTCAACTTTTCTCAACACCTTGGTGTGGGACATCAGTTAGGGCTGGTGCGGCGGCTGATTCGGCCGAGGATCACAAAAGGCGCAAATATAGTGGTCTCGACAGAGCTTACCTATTTGAGCCTTTTGGGGTGGAGACCTTGGGTCCGTGGGGAGCCGGTGCCCTCCTGGTTTTCAAAAATATTGCGGGACTTTTGATTGAGGAGACACGTGACCCAAGTGCTGGCTCTTATTTAGGCCAACAAATTAGCATAGCTATTCAGCGTGGCAATGCAGCCAGTGTCTTGGGCACACTTACGTCTGGTACTGGTCTGCAACAGTTGAGTTACCTATAGGCCGTTTGTAGCGGTCCTTAGGTAATCCGACTGATTCCTTTGCTCATAGTTAGTTTAATTGTACTTTATGTTAACTCATATAAAATATAAGACATATAAAATATCATTCATACATTTACATACACATTTTTCTTGACATGATATGATTGATTCTTTTAATAACAGTAATTGTTAAGGATCTCCCGCTGGATCATTATCAGAATGAAGAAAATGTAATAATTAGGTATAAATTTTCGCTCGTGTAATGAAGATTGATTTCCCAAATTAAATTGAAATTATTAAGGGTTTAATTTATACATTAGAGGGTTGTCAATTTAAGAGGGATCGTTAGAAAAATTGATAATGGTTTGTTAATTATTATTTTTAGCTATGAGGCCACCTCCGTGGTTTATTAGGAGGACGTGTGGCTTTCAATCCGGATTCCAGGTTCAAATGTTGGGTGGGTCACATCTTTGTGATGATTATTTTCAGTTTTTTCACGATATTAAAGTCTTGAATCACCTGATTGTCCGGTAATTATGGTGATTCGGTTCTTCAGTGGGCCGGTTTTTCGGTATGGTAAGTTATTTTACCGCCTCCGTTGTCTAGTGGTTAGTCCACTGACGTCAGATCCAGAGGTCCCGGGTTCGATCCCCAGGGGATTATAATGGTAAGACTTTTTTTAAGTCCACCTGAACTACCACTATCTTACCTAATTCTTCCGCCTTAACAACAATTCTAAAATAGTTGTGTTTCGACATTTAGAGGTAGGATAGTCAGTTTGTTGAAGATTCTGGGTGAAGCACGCTTCCAGCTTCGGCCTTATCTTACCAGATGAAGGCCAAGCGCTTCCACGTCGTACAATAAAAATATATACATATATCTAGCGACGGGGTGTCTGTTAATCCTCGGTACTACACATAAAAGTAGTCGTAGGACCCATGTGAGCTTGGGGTGGAAAGGATCTACATCCTTGTGATCTACGCCGTGAACACAATCGTTATCATACTTAGTCCATAGTAACGGCTGAAAGATTCTATCTCTAGTGGTAGGACCTTTTAAGGTCCGCCCGACTTGCCACTCTCTGCCGAAGTCCGACCCCAAGCATTTCACTCCCATTGGTGAGCAGCGTGGTGAGATTGAAGCAGCAGTGATTGAGCGATGCGATTATGCATGTGAGATTTCCAGTTTTAATAGGCCAGCCTATTAATGTAATATAATTACAAGCAATCCTGTAATCCTAGCCTCATCTTCGCGAGGCTCATCATAACAGCGTGTAGCCGTCCACTCTTGGACATTAGCCTCCTAGAGGGTATACCATAATCACCACGATTGGCAGGCAGATTGGTGTATAGTACAGGCGGATGCTGCTGCCTATCTCCAAGATCGATCCGTTTGCGAGACTACCTGTTTCATATAAAAATAAATATAAAAATATATATAATAGCATAAGTTAACACTTATATATGTATAAGGACTTATAACTCACAAGTGGCTCTATATTCGCGTAAAGTCATAGAACTCGATAACGCGACGACGAGATGCATAAGATACTTTCTTGCGCGCGGTAGTCGCGGTCTTAATAAGAGAGATACAAATAAGAGAGATCAGAAAAAATATCACTTATAATACGATTTAATTTAGCAATGGAGTAATAAAAACCGCCTCTGTGGTCTAGTGGTTCAACCCACCGATTTCAGATCCAGAGGTCCCTGGTTCGATCCCCATGAGGAGTACAATATATTGTACTTGGTTTGGTTGGTGGTAGGACTTTGTTAAAGTCCGCCTGGCTAGCTACCACCATCTTACCTTATTCTGTCGCCATAATAACAATTCTAAAATTGTTGTGTTCCGGCATTCAGAGGTGAGATAGCCAGTTCCTCAGTTTGTTGAGGATTCCGGGTGAAGTGCGCCTCCACCTTGGGCCTTATCTTAGCTTGTTACCAGGTGAGATGAAGGCCAAGCGCTTCCCCGTCGTACAATAAAAAAAAAATGTCGAAGTTAACCTCATTCGAAAGAACATTAAAACATCTGCGTACCACGTTATAAGTTAACATTTATATGTATAAGGACCTAAAGCAACCAATTAAGCAATCGTGATAACAACGCTCTGGCATAAATGTCATCGTTATAAATTGTCTGAAATAAGCTTTATTACACTCGAACCGTAATAAACTTAAATCGATTTGTTACACGCAAACCAAAAATTAACTAATTAGAAAATTGTATGGCACTATCTCAATTATTCAAAGGACCGCACCAGTGATTGCGGCTGTGGTCTCAATCAATTTTTTATCACTGAATGAGAAATTTATAAACCGCTGTTCTATCATGCATGAATTCCTGTATGTAGTAGAGTTACTATTCAATTAGATCATAAATAGAAATCTGGACACAGCTTCAAAATCCACTCCATTTAAGCCTGTAGATATTGTCAAAGATTATAAAATCTCATTAACTGCTGTGATCACCAATGCGCCTGCTTAGAGTGGCAAAGTTATTATGACAAAGTCCTCAAGATTTAGAGGTGCTATGTCCAACAGTGGACGGGATTGTGTGCTCTATACCCAGCAGTGGGTGTTGGGCTGAATATTATAATAATGAACTACATTACAAGCGAAACCTTTGGTAACTAGCATGAAATCTGAGTTTTCATTGAAAATAGTTGTATCAGCGCTATATTGGTAGGTACTTGATTATTTAAATTCACTTTAAACTTGTTATATTTAAGTATAGTTTACATACTACACTGTACTGCGCACTACTTCTGCGCTGTAGGCTGTGGGTTCGATTCCCACCCAGGACAAACATTTGTGTGATGAATGTTTGTTCTGTGTTTGGGTGTTGTATAATATAGAACGTATGTATTTACAATGTAAATACATACGTTACAGTGTAAATAAATAAAAAAAAAACGTAAGTATTCTATCCGTATTCTAGTTCCCATATTACAAGCAATGTATAGTTTGGTTTGTAACATTTATTTATTATTTGTGTTCAAAACGAGCCAAAATCTTTATTCATACAGATAATAACTATTATGTACAAACATTTTTTTCTACAACTAGGTTGGAAACAGGCATCGTGAGCGTCTACCGTTGCCGATTAGTAATAATAATTACTCCTAACAACTAAAATTTATCAAAGCAACTCAAATTAATGGTAAAATCAAACATTCTGAAGGTTTAGTCCGAACATGGCATTTAGTAAATTCAAACAAGTTGCGCAAGACCCAACCCACCTCCAACCATCCTGCACCTTTTTGCCGCCGCCGCCCGCTTCTTGGCTCTGGCAGTACTGTGCGTCGCAAAGTATTGGCAGTGACGTCGTCGTCAAGTGAATTTTACATTGTTTGTACCTAGTGTTTTCAAGTTTCTCGCGGTTCACGGCAGCAGAAAGGTAATTCCATAATATAAACATTAATTGCACTGTGCTGCCTAGTTGGAGCCATCTACCTACAGTGAGTTTGGTCGAAGTGGGTGATTTGTTGCGGATCTGGGAGTTACCCGAACCTTGCTGCCAGTGTTTGTCCGTAAGTCACATACCTTACCTACCTATTGTTTCTACAATAATCTACTAGTTTCTCCTGGTGTTTTGAAAACCATTTGTATTCATAGCTTAGAAACGATTCGATTTTGGCTAGCTAGGTATAGCCAAAATCGAATCGTACCTACCGGTACACCAGTAGGTACCTACTTATAGGTGTCGCGAGTGCTTCTCAGGTTATAAAATAGTAACGTAAAAAAACACTTGAGCCTGCGTGTTTAGTTCGTAGCTACTCTGTGCTTCGTCTATTTGAGGCTTTGTTAATTTTAACTACAGTATTCAATAGTATACAATTTTATGTATTAACTGACTGACATGACGAGAAAGTTGCAACAGTTTGAACAGTTGTGTCATTCCAAAGCCTCTAGCCTGACGGTATTGTGCATTTCCTCCCTGCTCCCGACTTCTGTCAGGATGCCATAGAACACAGCCAGATATATATGTATGCCGGGTTTTAAAATTCTGCTGTGATTTTTTCTGCCATCTGTGATTATAGTAATCATGCATGTTCTAGCATCCTTAAATCAACACTTTAAATGATTGTACTAAAGTGTGGTATAGTAAAGTGTGGTTAACACTTGTAAAAAAGTAAGGTTTTAATCAAGGTTTTTTTGAAATAACACTTGAAATAAACTGAAAATGCTAGTAGGACTGCCTGGAAAAAGGAGAAAACCCTTATTGCATGGACAGTGTCATTATCTGATTTTTGTTTTCAGGGCCTAGATGAAGATGATACACGTACCTACAGCTGGGTAATGCGTTATGAAGCTAAGCACAGAATATCAAAGATGGCCGCGAGGGCAACTTTCAACACAAGAAACATTACTTATTCACTTGGTGTAAAGCACCAACTTCATTTAAATGCAACATTTTTGAAAGGTTCAAAAGTAAATACAATAAAGTAATCCTAATCGACCTCAATAAAGTTATTTTATTTGAATTTATGAGGAGTCATAGTTGATAATTATGAACATACGTTCTGATAAAATTAAACAAGTAAAAAAGTATAATATACCAAGGATACTCTTATTAATATTAAAAAAGTTTGTGTTGAAATAATCATATACGTTTTTATTTAGTTTGAACAACATATTGTTGTTTGTGCCATTGTTGATTGTGATAATTATCAAGTATTATAAAATAGAATTAGACAAATGCTTGTAGAAGCCGTGAAGTATTATAATTGTGTTATTTTTTTAGGTCAAGAGACGGGATTTGCATCAAGATGTAGTACTAGCTCAGGATTAAGTACTATAATATGGACCTACTGAGCTGGGAATTGGGCAAGAGTTGTTACTGCAGATGATTAAAACCCGTCCATTTAACATAATTGAAAACAAACAGAATTTAGAATTAACCTATGTATGTTATAGTTCAGACAACATTTAAATCAATATATAATTTCTCAAAAATCCATGGAATTATCGTCTTATTTTTGCGCACAAAAACAAAACCTGTTTTTTATTGATGATAGCCAAGCGTTTGACCACTAACTCACTTGAAAAACAAGTAAAGAGGTGGCCTAAAATGGAGCATGCTTGTCTAAAAGAAACCTGTTCACTCTGGACTTGAAGACTTAAAGATTGTATTGGTGCGGAAAAACAGACGCAAGGAGTTCCATTCCTTACCAGTATGAATAATAAAGGTAAGCAAATTGATGCGTTCGACATCATGAAACATCTACAAGGTACGGGTTGTAACTTGCCGTACGTCTGCTAGTCCGGTGATGTCAAGGGGAAGAGGGTATTAGGTCGAAGATATCAAGCGCACACTCGCGAAAGTGGTATTTATAGAACACAGACAACCTGGCAACCCGTCGTCTGTGATCTAGGCTCTGCAAATTGGAGTCAACGAGCGAATAATCACCTATACGTCTTGCAGCATGACGCTCAATCGAGTCTAGGGCTTCGAGCTGGTACTTGGCTGAGCCATCCCAGAGATGACCAAAAAAAAACAAATCGAATGTACCATTGCGATAAGACTACAAATAGCAAGTTTTAAGAAAGTTCTTTGAATCACTACCAGATTTTAAGGCAAGGTCCGGATGTATCCTGTTTTGTCCCGGTGTATTTTGCCCTCGTCCAATATTAAGTCAATTTCGTAAACTAAACAGACGTCTCATATAATTTCAACTAAAAAGGTGTGGCAGCTACACAAGGAAAAAACAGTTCTAGAAACCGGTAAAACATTACAGTTTCAATATGAAAAGGGAACAGGAAGAGTAAAACATTCCCAAGAGACAGAATTTAATATCATAAATATCAGACTCCGCGGAACAATACGTTTCTTTCGGTTAAAGTCACTTGCGCATGAAGAAGGTTAGAACCATGTTGGAACAATGTATCCGTCGATTGTTCAAAACGTTTTCCTGTCAAAATGTTAACAAAACTTGAACGTGTATTGCCTTGTTTTCTTTCCATATTTGAAATTGATAGGTAGGATGAGAAACGTGGTATAAAAGCTGTACATTCAAACGGACGGTGCTTACAATCTATCGCTGACATATACACCTCAACGATATTTTTAGAAAATTGTTTGGTTATTTTAAAATTTATTAATTCATTACTTATTAGTTATGAATTTATAAACGCTTATAATAGCAAAACTCAAGCCTAAATAAGAGAAAATATCATTATCATGGGGAATATGTCGCATAGCTTCATAGTTTAACCGCTTCTGTGGTCTAGTGGTTCAACCCACTGATTTCAGATCCAGAGGTCCCGGGTTCAATCCCCATGGGGAGTACAATAATTGTGCTTTTTTTGGTGGACTTTATTTAAGTCCGTCTGGCTAGCTACCACCATCTTATCACTATCTTATCACCATATTATCATCATCTTAATGGCTTCCTATTCGGCAGCGCCGGAATTTGCATATTCTTTCTCTTCTTTATTCAATAATTTTCAATCCCTTTTCACCTTCCTATCTTAAGGACAGATTCGTGTTTTTGTATTCTTCCCACAACTTTTCTCTTAGGTCATCAGACACCCTGTTGTTAAAAACCCCGACGCAAAGAACTTCTTTTTATAGTGGTTCGTTTACAGCTGAAGCTGTTAGGCTGTGGAACGCATTACCTGATAATATTAAAAAGACCACATCGCAACACACTTTTAAATTGAAAGTTTATCAGTATTATCTATCAATTTATTCTTAAATTATCATTTTTATCCTTCATTATTATTATTATCATTATTATTATTGATGTAGTTTTATGTATGTATATTTTGTTTTATATTCGTTATTCGTATAGTCCGCCATCCTTGGAAGTCGTTATCTTATCTGTCCATCCAGCGATTGCCTGGAAGAGATCGCTTTCAGCGATAAGGCCGCCCATCGTTTTACCAGTGACGCTTAGATTAAGTTTCCACTATCTGTGTTTTGTTATGTTATTTGGAAATGGTGAACAATAAAGAGTTATCTATCTATCTATCTTACCTAATTCTGTCGCCATAATAACAATTCTAAAATTGTTGTGATCCGGCATTTAGAGGTAAGATAGCCAGTTCCTCAGCTTGTTGAGGATTCCGGGTGAAGTGCGCCTCCGCCTTCGGCCTTATCATAACTTGTAACCAGGTGAGATGAAGGCCAAGTGCTTACCCGTCGTTCAATAAAATAATAGGTGACATAGTAACAATCGCCATGATTGGTAAGCATTATTGCAATTATGTACCCATATGGAATTAGCAGTCCAACTGGTCATCTCCTCCTAAAATCTAATAGTCACACCCTCAAAACTTGCACAGGTACTGGCATAGGTAAGGAAGATGTCTACAAAGGAGTGCACCTAACCAGAGAATTCACTCAATCTCCCACGCACCAGCGGAACACTGCAAGCTGCGGGTCTTTGCAGGTTCCACGAGGTTTGAAATCGTACAGCAGTAACCGCTAGCAATAACACCTTTGGCCGGGAATTTTAAAAATATCTACCTTTCACCCATCTACATTTTACTATACCTACAGAATACTTATTGCAGTATCCACTTTTAGGTAAAACAAGATAATTAATTAAACTGCACATTATATCAGTCATAATCCTGTCTTGCACAGCCTCGCGTCTAAGCTCTTGGCCAACTACCGCCAGAGGGCGCTCCTTCCAGCAGCTTTTATTCTTATCTTATTGTATTTATGCTACACAAATCATGATCACATATTTCAACTCATAAATGTACAATGATTTTGCTATGAATATCATAATTTGGATCGTCAATTCCGGTAGAAAATACCAAGAATTCACAAATGAGGGTACGCCGACGTAAGAATTAGATTTACGGAAAATGTATTTATTGGCTGTATAAGTTTGTTATGTTAGGTTTGTTATTTGTTTTCGGAATTGGAATATGATTGAAATATTGTTTGACGAATAGAATAATTACTGTAGCTATTTTTGTAGAAAGTTTTGCACAGTTTTCTTTTCATTCACCTTTGAATCGTCGAAGGCTTACTTTGATCATAATGTCCAATGTCTTTAAACAACCACTTCATTCTGTCGCCATAACAAAAAATCTAAATATTATTGTATTCCGGCAGGTGATTGCCAGTTTTTCTGACCGTTCTGTTAAATATTCTGGGTGATATGCGCTTCCACCTGGTTTTATCATGACTTAAAAATCAGGTGAGATGAAGGCCAAGTACTTCCCCGTCGTACAATAAAAAAAAATATGTACATGTAAATATCGCATTTAACCCCATATCATTATTGCAGTTATACTGCTTTCATAAAAAAGCATATTTGAATTGACGGAAAATCTTTCCAAATTTAAAAATTAAGGTTAAACGGACAAGCTTAACTAAAAAGCGAATGGAAAACAATTTAGAACGGTACAACTTCACAAAACTTGAGAACAGTGGAATTGAAAGTTTGATGCAGTCGCGTCGTATTTAGCGGGGCATCGCTAATTGTTTTTGAAAACTGGAATTGGTTGGAACTCGACTACCGGAGCTGGGGTTTTTTTTATTTTTAAAGCGTTTTAATGAATTTTCGTCCAGCACTCGAAGTACTGGGAATACAATATGAACTAAATTTATGTACTCAAAAGAAGTAACTCAAAATAGGCTTGTTTCTTTGAGTGTTTTTTTTTATAATAAATAGCATGTACAGTCGCCTGCACTAATATATATATATACTTCATATTTTTTAATATATACTTATGTATTGCTTTAACGTTCACGTCTGGTAAATTTTGAATTGACTTTTGTTTTAATCCTTTAAAGATATATCACACTTGAATACCAAATAAACAATAAATCTACAGACGAGGATACAGCCCATAAAAAAAATATGAATGGTATACATAGTAGTACAAGCGACAGTACATAAATAGGTATATGGTTTGATATATTTTATAAAAAGAAAACCGGAAGTTTAGCCACAGGTATTTCTTAAGTGGGTACCTATTTAAAAGTATTCTTTTGATAAAAAAATTGTATTAGCAACAGTAAACTTTTCGTTTTGCATACTGACTGACTAGCTTTCAGAATGTTAGACTGACAATTATTATAGTCTAAGAAATAAATACCTGGCCTGTTATTTGATGTTGACAAAAAAAAAATTGTTATATAATATTAAGGTATATGTAAAAAAAAATGTTCTAGAACTCTTGGCATATTTGCCTGTCGCATAGAATGGTTTAAAAATCAAAATTTGTCTAGGCAACTATAGATGTGATAAACTTTTAACAAGGCTGTTGAATATTGAAGTAATAAGCTTAGCTAATTGATTCAGGCTGCAAAAATATTTAATAGCAAGTCCACTAAATTAGTTTGAAAACACGTGTCGATTTGATATTTTTTCACAAGAATTTTGAGGATTTGTTACTTGACATTTTTCTGTGTATTTACTGTGTGAACTAGTAAATTGTTTATATATTTATTCAGAAACAAATACAACACCATCACACATAACATAGGGATAGCAAAGTATTCTTAGAGATTATAAATAATATAGGCTTTGCTCTATTTCTAAATTTTATCATCAGAATAATAAATCAACATATCAGGCTTACATTAATTGAAGAGCACTAACTATACAAAGCTATTGATTGTAGAATCTCTGCTCTGTAATAATCAAAACTGTAGAGCTAGGATTGGAGCGCGCGCGAGGCTCCGTAGCATTTCGTAGCCAGTGCCACCGCGACTACGTAGCGGGCCGGACGAGTGCTACACCACTGCTACGAAATTGCTACGCCAATTTGTCGTAGTACGCGATTTGCCTTTAAATACGTCATAGCCAGTTGACTTGTGAATGTGCTGTGTTGTGATTTAATACCTTTGACTCGGACACAGGTAAACCGTGAAACTATATTTTTATTTTCTTGACTTTTTGTAAGATATCCAAAGTAAGAAATCGCTAGATAGTCGTTTTTTACTCTTTCACGATTAGTGATGCGTATATATGAAGATTTATTTTAATTTTGTTACAATAACAGAGTCCAATAAAAACGCCTTTTAATACAGATGGTGCTTACTTAAGAACCTTAAAACAGGCGAAGTAAAAATAATAAAAAAAAATTTAAAGCAGACAGTTTCTTTTTTTTATTATCATATATTGATAAAAAACATTTTTGTAATGAGCAATGATATTACTCAGTTTTAGCAAAATAATTTTCTCAGCATTTTTATATCAAACAAATCACCAAAATACGAACGGGAACTTTTACCGTGATTGAAATAATGTTTAAACTCAAACCAGGAATTTCCAAATTTGTTGCTATTCAGTCAGGTCTCTATTCAAAATCACTCTTTTGAAATTTAAAATTTAAATTTCTATGCGACGGTGAGCGTGAATCTGTTCGGCTCGTTCCGGTACAATTTCCGCATACTTCTCACATCCCACTGCAATGAGTTTTGATGCAGCATTTATGATTCAGGAATTTTGATTAAAAGCTCAAAACGTACGAGCTTTGAGGGATTTTAAAATAGATACAATTGGTGCCATCATTTTGATATATGTAGTAGTAAATATTTTTTACGTCGAGAAAGCGCTTTGCTATCATTTTAACGATTTATTTACGATACAGCCATAGATGGAAGCGCACTTTACCCGGAATCCTCAACAGACTAAAGAACTGGCTTTCTAACTTCTAAATATCGATATACAACAATCTGTATTCTTGTAATTATATCGACAGTCTTAGATAAGACGGTGGTAGCTAGCCAGGTGGACTTAAACAAGTCCTAATAACGACCAAACCAATCAAAAATTGTACCCCTCCGGGAAACAAAGCAGGGCCCTATGACCACAGAAGAAAAATGAGTAGTAGACCCTCTGTGAAAGGGCTCGTCCGAGGAAGTACTACCATCAAACCTATTTCAGTCGCCAAGCAGCATTGCTGTGTTCCGGTTTGAAGGGTATGGTTGCCGGTTAATTACGGGCATGGAGGCTTAATACCTGTATGCCTCAAGTTGACGGGTGCAATGCAGTGCCATGCAGGCTATGTTCTTTGTGGATTTGTGACCTACGCAGTAAAACATTGTTAAAGGCAAGAGATGCACTTAACATCAGGCGGGCTACTAGCTTGTTCCGTCTCCAAGTTATATAAAAGAAAACAGTGGTGGTCTCTATGGTATAATGGTTCATCCACCAATTCAATAGACAAGAATCCCTAATGAAACCAACCAAAGTTCGTTTCAGCAACGTAGACTCTTTTGGTGCTTTCTTGTTTTTCTATGTGGCAATCGGATTTTCAATCAAAAAATCTCAAAGCCCTGCGTCGGAAATCAAAGTACGACAAATTCGTAAAATCTTTTGTGAATATTAAAGGAAAATGAGTAAATTCATCGCGTATTCGTAATCGGAAGTACGTTCGTAACGTACAAAAAATGGTTTTCAAGAATTATTTACCTGATAACATTAGTACTAGTGTATAAAAAACCATTTTAATTAAGAAATGGTTACTTGCCCAAATATAAAAATACACTCACTAATATACAGTTGCGAATGAGCCACAGACAACACTGAGAACTATTTTTTGAACAGGCTCGCTATCTAAGTAACTATATCACAGGCAAAGTTTCACAGAATACGTATACTCTAAGGGTTCATAGAGTTATGAATAATGTTCTGTATGAGTGTATGAGTTCAAGAGTTCATATAATTTAGAGGCGGTGCCATACAATAAACATGTGGTGGCGCTTGGCAATTTTGCACCAACTTGAATTTAAATGAACTTACCCTTTCTTATTTTTAAGTTTATAGTGGTAAAGTCGGTTCTATTTTCTTCAAAAAAACGTTTATTTTACAATGGGATTGATATCCCATTGTATCCTTGTGATCCCAAAAAAGTCAACATTATGGAAATTCAACTTTTAAAGAATTCAACATTCTATGAATTCAACATTTTGCGAATCAAAAATTCATCAACATTCTGGGAAATTATACATTTTGGGAATTCAACTTTAAGAGAATTTTACTTTCTGATCCTAAAGGCTAAGTAGGTATGTATTACTGTGAATAAACTTCATAATATTCAAAATGTATGCAGCCATCCAGATGTGTTTACAATATATCTGGTTTAAATATTGTTAACATAAGTGTAATAGATATATCAGGCTTAATATTAAAGTAATGATAGAATTTTCCAAACATGAAAAAGTAATGGCTTTACTTTATAATTATGGTATGGTATGAAGTGTAAAATTCTGATTATTATGGAGTGTATAAATACTATTGCATGCGATGGCGTCTTGATGATCGCAGTGTTGGTATTTAGTACTACTTACTGGAATGATGATTGATGCTGCTACCAATCTCCTTAAAAGGGTGATGGGGGACTTGCCATAATCACCATGCTTGGCAGGTATGTTGGTAATCAAAGTATTGGCGTTAAGTAGGTACTTAGTGCCTATAAATAAATCATCAGGGCCCTTATTCACTATGACAAATCGTGTCTTAACGCGTCCGCGTTACGATATCATCATCGAATCATCGTATTAAAATATCGTAAAATGAGCGCGTTAAGACACGATTGGTCATAGTGAATAAGGGGTGCTTCTAATCTCACACTACGTAGGATGACATAAAATCTTTTTCAAGGCCTTTAAGTTCTGTCTGAAATTTAAGACAGTCCTGCCTGATGTCAGCCCTCCTTGGTAAGACTCGCTTGTATGGGATGAGGGGATAAGGATTAAGTTAATTAATTGGATAAGGAGGGTCGGGGATATAAGTATACGAATACTAGGGAAAGTGCCTGGAAATAAATATCAGGGCTATAAAATCTACCTTATCATTATGATAATAATAGAGGGGAAAAGTTTACGGGCAAGAAGAAAAAGTTCTACAAAGTTAACAGTTTAAAATTATGAAATATGTATGCGGGGTATAGTACATATAGTGATACAAAGTTAGGCGTTAAAGGCGACGAAGAGATACCAAAAGATGTATAGTAGGATCCACCTGATTGTTTGAGAAAGTGGTCCCCAATCACAAGCGTGGCAATAATGGTAAGTCCTGAGACCTCTTAAATAAATTGTTTTTTTGCCGTCGGTTTTCGGTATGATTTTTGGCCCATACAGGCCCGTTACAAAAACGCAGTGCAATGATTCAGTTTTTATTATTATGGTGATTAGTGTTTGCCTTGGCGGTGGCTGCTTAAGAATCCCCTCCAACTCATAAGTAATACTGTGTGTCACTACGTCTACGAAACTCACCAATGTTCCTGTATGATGTGTGTGTGTGCGTTAGGTTTTCATATATGTATCGAGAGCTGACTGTAGAATAACTATCTCCGTAAAAAGTATAAAAGAGACTCACGACTTTTAACCCGCCATTTGTGACGTGAATTTGACTTGCGTATTTTGTGACGCCGGTCTTACGCACCGGGTTTTTCAACCTAAGATTTTCAAATTTGAAGTACTCCATGATTCTTTTACTTCGTCAAAAATAAAAAAAGCATGTTTTAATTACAAGAAAACAATGACTTATCACAAATCACATACACAATACACTTATGTACACCTACCAAACCTCTAGAAATAAAGAAGTTTTTTTCTAATGCTATTTTAAATTATCAAAACTTGTTGCAAAACATATTTTTTGTCAATATAATGACACTAGAAACTATTTATAAAATATAAAAAAAAAGACAATTTTTATATATATAATATATATAAATTACTCTTCTTAGAGCACCAAGCAGCTAGTGCATGTTGGCACTACAACGTCTAGACACAAATATTTCTGAGTAAGATATAGATAATATTAGGAAAAAGGGTACTGATTACAGAATAATAATAATCACAAGAACTACATTATCAAAATTAACCGCCTCTGTGGTCTAGTGGTTCAACCCGCCGATTTCAGATCCCGAGGTCCCGGGTTCGATCCCCATTGGGACTACAATATATTGTGCTTGGTTTGGTTGGTGGTAGGACTTTATTTAAGTCCGCCTGGCTAGCTACCACCATCTTACCTAAGTCTGTCGCCATAATAACAATTATACAAATTGTTGTGTTCCTTTTTTTATTTTAGAGGCATTTAGAGGTAAGATAGCCAGTTCCTCAGTTCGTTGAGGATTCCGGATGAAGTAAGCCTCTACCTTCGGCCTTATCTCAACCGACTCAAATCTGCGCCCACATCGCTGGTGCGGGGTGCACTAATGGTAGGACACGTGATATTAGGAAAGTACACGAAATTACAACTCAATTCGATAGCGGGTAAAAGAGTTATTCGACTTTTTCAACCCACCCGGTCTTACAGACATATACGTTACAAATGGCGGGTTAATTTTATTTTTTGCCTGTATACTCTCTTTTGCAGCATAAAAATACTTTCAATATCTTCGGCACTTCCCTATAAAAGTACATTTGAAAGAAATATTGTGTAAATAACTGTAGAGCTTAATTTGGTAGCTAATTAATCAATATTAATGCCCCATGCAACTTTGCATCAATATTGAAATCTGATATAAATCAAACACTAGATCAGATTTCAATATTGACCAAGAAAGTTAATTATTTTCCTATTTAAAATAATGTTTTTTTGACATTGTTGATTTTCACATAACGCAAGGTTTTTTTGATTTTTTTCACCCTCACCCCTCGGAGAATCGGAAATAAAGCTGGTGCTTTCATCAACTATCGCAGACTTGAGTAAAACCCGTTTGAAATTATATTTAAAGTTGTCTCACCATTTATGATACACGTATTTCTAACATGAAATTCCGCATTTTTATTTTAAAGGGGAATCTTTCAAGTGACATTTAATTTCCTGTGTCACTTGAAACACCAAGCTCGGCTTGGATTAGGATTTTCGTCAGCAAAATATTACTACAGTGTCTCGGCGAGTAGGGTTGAGGCATGTGGTTCTGCTATCCTGGTATATCCACCATTGCGTGTCCAGCAAATATACAATTTTTTTTTTTATTATTTATTGTACGACGAGGAAGCGCTTGACCTGAGTTGTTACCAGGTGAGATGAACTCACCTGGTAACAACTTTAGATAAGGCCGAAGATGGAGGCGCACTTCACCCGGAATCCTCAACAAACTGAGGTACTGGCTATCTTACCTCACAATTTTTTTTTTAAGAATTGTTATTATGGCGACAGTTTTAGGTAAGATGGTGGTAGCTAGCCAGGCAGGCTTAAACAAGATCCTACCACCAAGTCCAGTCCAGTGGTTTGGGCTGTGCGAGTCAGTCCTTTAAGTTATATATATTTAGATTGGAGTCTCAGGCTTTTTATTATATTATAAAATTTAATTTATAAACTTCTAAATTCGAAGTTAACCTACATTTAATCGACCGGCATCTTTGTAACCGTTTGAGAGTATAGGTTCGCAGCCACTTTTAAACGCGTAGGAAGTAGTATGGGAAGACCCCCCGAAGACCCCATTCCATGGACTGACAACATTGTGGCAGTCGCGAAAAGTCAATTGATGGAGCAGGCTCAAGTCGCTATTAGTGGAATCGATTGAAAGAGTTGTTTAGTAGTGGACGAATGTGGGCTGATATAATGATGATGATGATAACTGCTACTGATTTCTAAATACTGTTAAATAAGTATGCACTCACAAAACGCTTATCTAACTCAACCCGTCACCCACATACCAAATACCAAGCAAGTGATGAGCAACCTCTCGCTTCTGAGAAGCATTTCATTCAAATGTAACTAACTAGTAAGTTAGCTTGTTACTTCAAAGAACATTCCATGAGCGCCTTGCGCTGTGCTCTGTTCACTAATTTTGTTTGTTTTAACAACTAAGATACAATTTTAGAAAGAGATGCCGTATTTTATACCAGATATATTTATATTAAAGCAGATTTTTAATTGCCTCTGTGGTCTAGTGGTTCAACCCACCGATTTCAGATTCAGAGGTCCCGGGGTCGATCCCCATATGGGGAGTACAATATATTGTGCTTGGTTTGGTTGGTAGTAGGACTTTGTATGGGTTCGCCTGGCTAGCTACCACCATCTTACCTAATTCTGTCGCGATAACAACAATTTTGAAATTGTTGTGTTCCGGCATTTAGAGGTAAGATAACCAGTTCCTCAGTTTGTTGAAGATTCCGGGTGAAGTGCACTACCACCTTCGGCCTTATCTCAACTTGTAACCAGGTGAGATAAAGCATTAACCATTATCAGGCTGTAGAAGTTATCTGATAGTCTCAATGACAATATATCGTGACGATTCACGGTTTTTCCTTTGAAGATTCACATCTGATTACTACTCAGAGCATTGTCATAAATTAACTTTTTGCTTTACTTATTCAATTAGCTACTGTTATAAATACAGGTGCTTGATAATGAAACTTGTTTGCTAATTATGATAGCCACCAGGCTTTCATAATTTGATTTAGGTCTCCATCTCGAGAATGACAAAGCGGCTTCACGGCGCACAACACATTATTTCGCCAGACCGCACCACGTTGGGATACCGTTGTCCAATAAAAACGCACTTCCCTGTGGATAATGATACCAAAACAACCGGGTTGCTGCGACAGAGAATTAATGTTCCCAACATGAGAGCTTGAAGAAAATGATTTATTTCATCCACTCGTGGAACAACAGTTTTCAGGGACATGATGGTGCTTAGCGGTAAGATGTTCTTGCACAGCTAATATTTAATTTAATTGCTTTAACTAAACTTATGGTTGAAGGAAGTTATAGTTTTTATAGTGCTGTATGTTGTCCTACTGTAAATGTGGACTTATCAAGTTATTAAAATGAGTTGTTAGAAATTATTTTGCTTCTAGCCAGTAGCTCTCAAGTTCCAGGCTGCCTATAACCAAAAGGCTACCGAAACCCTTCAAGAATGAACGTAAATTTGAAAAAGACTATTCATATAATTATAGAGAATTTATATGTATGATTTTTGGTCATATATCTTTTAGCAACGATGAGTCGTAGCCAGCGCGTAGTTGCTAGATAAGTAGGTCGCCAATCTCTCACTCCAAATCCTGACACGTCATTGCAATCTACCGAAACCAATTACGCCCAATACAATTTTCTCCACCGAAAAAGATTTCGTCAAACAAAACGTATCGGATCCGAGGATACATCGGCACCGTCGTTACGGTCAACACGCGGCAATAATTTAGTTTGTTATCGGTAGACCGATCTGCTAACTCGCGATTCGATTCCTACATTCGGATATGTTATTTCTAGTTTGAAATGGGATTGGTTGATGCAAATGACGGTGGCGGTATCGAATAGACAGGGGTCTTGAGGTAGAAAATATTTTTAAAGGCTTTTGAGGGTAAGTTTATGTGCTTCGAGGAAGGAAACAAGTTAATTTCCTGGAAAATGTGCACCAATATTTTCCAGTATAGTATTTTTTCAGTTTTCAGTGAAGACCTTCCAAGGAAGGATCCAAGACGAGGTCGCTGACTATAGGCCTTATGAATTCGTTCAAAGTAACACAGCGAGTTATGAAAAGAGCTATGCTTGTAAATTTACTACGTGATAAATCCAGAATATGGATATCCGAAAGAGAACCAAAGTTACTGACATAACTCTCTAAATTTGCAACCTGAAGTAGCAGTAGGCCGGCCACACAGCTTGCACAACCGATAACCGCTAGGGAGCAAGGGTTCTCGCAAGGCAACCACGATTAAACGCGAAATGGAGTACGGGAACCTTGAGTCAATCGCGTAGGGACTCGATGGACTGACGACATTGTGTCTGTTGCGGGGACTCGCTGGATGGAGGCGGCTGAGAATCACAATTTGTGGCGTCGATTGTAATTTTGGATTGGGATTGGCCTATGTGCAGCAGTGAAAGTATGCGGGATGAACTGATACAGTACCAATTAGCTTTTGTTAGTAAAAATAATTATGTTTGTCAAAGATTCATTATTTTAACATAGGGGAAGGTAGCTTAGAAAACTCGTAATGCCGCTCTATTAACGGAGATATGTTTAAACTAGTTATTATTAGGTTGGTTTTAGGAATTTAGTTGGCAAATCAAAAAAAAGTCTGAAGTACGTTATTAAACTCAGCAAATAGAAGGTACTAAAATACTCCTTAATATGCTACGGATCTTTCGTAGCAACCAAGCTATGATATTCGTAGCAATCGTGCTACGAAATACGTAGCCTATTGTCTTTAGGTGCCTTAAGGACTGTGATCGTTTGTGATATAACTTCTAATAAAAGCTGATGTACTAAACAAGAAATGATGAACTAGAGATGCGGAACTGTCTAACGTTCTGTTAGAGCCCCATTTCATTTCACCTTGATTCATAGAAGTCAAACGATTTTCAGATTTAATAAACTGTAATAGTGTCATTTTTGCGATCAAAGCAATCAAAGTGACACAGGTCTTACAATGTACGAAGGAAGAAATAAAACGAAGACGGAAACATACGACCAAGCCCGTAATAAAACCAGCAAAACTTGCTGTAAGTGGGTTTCATAAAAAAGAACGTTTGTTTTGCCCCTACAAATATTGCCATCTTCCTGCGCGATTGAAATCTTGCGACTCGACGTAGGGTAGGTAAATATTCTGAAATATATAATAGCAGCACACTTTTATCTTGTTGTAAAGAGTGTCTTACATATTCGGCGCTTCTTGATTTGCCAATGAATTTTAAATGATTGAAAAAGAAAATTATGTCTCTTGCGACATCCACGGCAGACAAAGAATAGTGTAGTGATTCTAAAAACATGGATTGTTATCGGATCTGAAATATATATTTTTTGCCGGAATCAAGTAAGAACCCCATAGATTTCAACGCTATTCTCAAACCATTTCTGAAAAACTGCTGTAATAATTGGGAAATAATGAAGAGTTATATCAAAATTTACCGGAATATCAATCGGAAGCTTTCAAATCTGATCCGTTAACGCTTTTCAAATGTTTGAGAAAAACTTTACAAATCAAGGCTTAACACCTTTGAGCCTCAAATTGACGGGTGAAATGCAGTGCCGTGTAGGCTTTGTTCTTTGGTGATGTGACCTATGCAGTAAGGCATTGATATAGGCAAGAGATGGGCTACTTGATTGTTGATATACTTACACTTAACATCAGGTGGGCTACTTGATTGTTGTGTGACCTGTACTGACTATATTGTATACTGAGTTTGTACTTGACGGACTAGCCAGTGCTTTTGCATCGGCTGATTTTACAGTCGTAATAATATAATAATGAATGAAATTATAAAATAACAAATCAATCATAAATCCTCCGGGTTTTCATAAAGCTTGCGGGGCTTTTGATTGAAGCTACACGGGACCCTAGAGCTGGCTCTTATTTAGGCCAGCGAATTAGCATAGCTATTCAGCGTGGCATGCAGCCAGTGTCTTGGGCACGCTTCCGTCTGGGACTGGTCTGGAACAGTTGAGTTACCTATAGGCCGTTTGTAACGGCCCTTAGGTAAACAGACTGATTCCTTTGTACATAGTTAGTTTAATTGTACTTATTGAATAAATGAAAGTAATCTTTATGAATATTTGCTATAAACTTATGAAACAGAAAAAAAACATAATGGTTCTGACTAATTCAACTAATCATGCAAAAATGGTAATAACAATAAGAAATACCGGAAATAATCGTTTATAAACTAATGTACTCATACATCCAATACTTTAATCATTGAAATGTCAGCAAGCGTATTTTACTAATGATCATCGAATAGGAATTCAACTTTCTGATCCTAAAAGAAAATTGTATATAGCGTAAGAAATGCCTTTCAGGTGTTTAATAAGGTGTTTTTCTCGATAAGTCTCACATTATCCATTAGAAGACAAAAAGCACAGTATTTCTGGGTGCAAAATGAAAAATAAACCCAAAAACTTAATGACGTAAACCTCCATGAGATCCCTATCATGAGGCCGTGCGTAATTTAAAGAATTTTGGTCTTTAAATTACGCACGACCTCATGGGGATTAAATATTAATTGAGATATAGTTTATTTCAAAAAGATCACATTCACAATGTTCAATCCGATTCTTGGGGATCAAATAATATTGTCGCCTTAATTATAACTTTATGAAGACTCATCAATTCCAGTTGTTAAACAAGACAGAATATCGCGTTAACTTCAAAGCTTTGACTATGCTCTGTTTGCGCGCGCTTTGTTTCAAAAAGGCATACTAAATGCACGAGCGTTAGATCGTTTTTGTTGGCACTGCAGAATCGCTATGAGCGCCAGGTCAAAGACCGGTTACCTAATTCTTTCAGGCTGAGTTTCTCGGGCACTAGAACGCTGCGTACCACAACACAACTAGTTGACTATGGAAAGCCAAGATAGAAGGAAAATAATCTTTAGTGTTGGTGTCGGTTCTTGCTATCATATTTTAGATATAAAAGCCCTCAAGGCTATACTGCTGTTTTTTTTACATTTCAACTGGTACTTTTAATTCAGCGTTGAATGAACTTTGGGTCATAGATAGAAGTACGGGTAAATCTCTTTATTATTTAGCTTTGAATTTTTACAAAACAAGAATAACACTTATTTAGGTTGGCTTGATAGTTTATTCGTTCTGTTTCCTGAACATATAAAGCTTAATCTATTGGCAAGATGCTGGTCCGCTTTCACTCTTAAAACAGGTCTGTATCCCAGAAATCTAAGTGAAAACA
This sequence comes from Venusia cambrica, assembly GCA_951394065.1. Taxonomy (NCBI): domain Eukaryota; kingdom Metazoa; phylum Arthropoda; class Insecta; order Lepidoptera; family Geometridae; genus Venusia; species Venusia cambrica. The sequence goes on along the minus strand of OX596040.1, from coordinate 15,385,850 downwards.
AGGGATTTCTACATATTACGCTCCTTGCAGATATTTCTTTCCTCATACACTACAAAATCATTTACGTCATAATCACTCTAAATTTAGACCCACCTAATTGTGTATCAATTATTCAATTATTCAACATAAAAGGACTACGAGAATATTAAATTGGAAACCGCAAAAATCGAAGGAAATAGAATGTTCTTAGCAAATTCAGACCGTAGTCAACGCGTCGGTCGAAACCAATAATAGAGCTTCTATTCGTAGGAAAGCGTTATTTCAGTTCATTGTCTGTTATTCAAACAATCAAATTGGCGAAACTCGGCGAAGCTGCGGATACGCGTCCGTTTGATGCTAATGAATTTTGAAATAGCTCTACAATCACAATCTATCACACAAAATCGATTTGACTGTCATACTTCTAGCGGCTTCAAATCAACTCCACCATGTTACATAATCAATCATTCGTTAGTGAAAAGACGAAGGAGAATATAGTGAACTTAAAAATACATTTGAAATACATTTGACGGAGACTTGTCTTACCGCACTTTAGATACTATTTCTATATATTCCTATAGCGTTATTTCGCATATAAATATTTTATTTATTTATAATGGGTTAGTTCTTAACCATTTGGCTTGTCTAGCTTAAAGACAAGCTAGACAAGTCAAGAGGTAACCTCTTAAATTGCGAGCGAGGTTTTCCAGAAGGCACTGGTTCTCCCACGCACCCTCTCAACGCAGCTTACCGTTTGGCGTTGGAATTCCGCAGGGTTGTGGTCGCTAGCAAGGGATATTTTCCTATGATCAGTGTTGTGATCATATAACGGTAACCGCTAGCAAAACCCAGCGAGTCCGTAGCCCGGGTAGACCATTAGGAGGTAGATCGCATGTAACCCAAATTATCTATTATTTAATGTATTTCCTAATAAAAGGTGCTTCCTGCTCGTCCCCGTGATTTCTGTCGGTCTTGTATTGAGCCGGCTTATTCAATTGTCATATGTTTATGCGGGACGCAATAGTGCCATCATTTTCTTAGATCCAGAACTCAACTTTGGTGCATAAATTGAGTCCAGAGCCAATACTGCTTCGATGAAGCTGGGCATCCTCAATAAGGTGCAACGGTACTTCACTTTAGGACAACTTATTTCTCTTTACAAAGCACAGGTCCGATCGGGAATGGAGTATTGCTGTCATCTGTGGGTTGGCTCGGATAAATATCATAGAGAATAGAATAGGTGTCTTCTAGACCGGCGTGCTCCGTAGGCCACATCGTTGCTTCCCGTCAGGGGAGATTATGGTCAATCGTAGGTCTATGTTAATAAAAAAAATGATAAACCACCTATTACGCACAAATCAAGTTTTTTTTCAGTAACAATAATATTTATTGAAATAAAATGTTGATTATTTTCTCCTTCGTTTAAAATACTTCCCTTGATAATCTTCGGGTAGCCTAAGGACCGTTATTAACGTGAAGTTAACGGTAAAAATGAAATCAGTCAGACGTTCAAATTATAGTACAAAGTCCGGTACCTAAAGTACGTAAAGTAGTACGGGAGTACAATAGTGTTCTTGGTTTGGTTGGTGGCAGGACGTATTAATGTGGCAGAAATTTGTTCAAGTCCGCCTGGCTAGCTAACTCCATCTTGTCTAATACTGTAATACCTTGAAAAAAAAAATGTTGTTTTCTGGCATTTTTTAGGATAAGTCCGAAGGTGGAAACGCTCTTTACCCGGAATCCACAACAATCTGAGCTGGCTTTCTTACGAGACACAACATATTTTTCAAAGTGTTTTTGACGACAGTATATGGTAAAATGGTGGTAGCTAGCCAAGCCGACTTTAAACAAAATCGTACCACCAACCAAACCACCTACAATGTTGTACTCCCCTGGGGATCGAACCCGGGACCTCTGGATCTGACATATGTAGGTTGAACCAATAGACGACAGAAAACGGCGGTTAAAAACAAGGAACATTAAGGATCGTTTGATAGCCACACTTGCTTCTATTTAATTTTATTCCCAAGACCAGATCGAATCGAATCGAATATTCTATAGAATCATAATGCGGAGAGTATTCGGTTATGAATGAATGGAAAGACTATTGCACCATTGCAGACTATTTGGTTGGTGGTAGGACTTTCTTTAAGTCCGCCTGGCTAGCTACCACCATCTTACCTAATTATGTCGCCATAATAACAATTCTTAAAACAAATTGTTGTGTTCCGGCATTCAGAGGTAAGATAGCCAGTTCCTTAGTTTGTTGAGGATTCCGGGTGAAGTGCGCCTCCATCTTCGGCCTTATCATAACTTGTTACCAGGTGAGATGAAGGCCAAAAGATTCTCCGTCGTACAGTAAAAAAAACCTTACAAAAAAAAACATGATGAAAAAGGAAGAAAAATGTATATACAAATGCACAACATATACATAAACAAAAATATATGCAGGTATACATTTAATCAGCACCCTTGACCTCTCGCTGACCATGCACTGGCTAAGTATGATAGTACAATAAAGGGGGCTGCTAAATTAGAGGCTGTAGTATACATAATAAAAAACGTATTCATAAATTACAAGCTAAGTACTTTAAGTGGATCGTGCTGTACTAATCACCACTTACTACATCCAAAAGTGAGAAACAAGGGGGTAGAATTAGTTGCATCACGCGCAACCTCTAAGTTGTAAGGTAGTAGGGTGACGATAACCCCGTCAACGCTGCCTAAATATATTGCTCATCTATTTTTCACTGTAACCCTAACTGGGATTTGACCCTTCCTGATTTATTTGTGGAGTCGAAGCGAAGATCCGTTTCGAGTATCGGTTTTGGGTTAAAACGGAAACGAGTGTATATTTTTTCTGAATCTCCATAATCAATCGACTGCTGAGGTATACGGGTAAGTACGCTGACTAAAGTTGACAAGTCGTATATACAAGTGAATGATATGTTTTTGACAGCACTTTAATTAAATATTTTTTTACTTAATTTAGTGTGAGGATTTTTTGTTTGTTCTATGTTTGGGTGTTGTAAATAAGTATGTATTATCAAAAAAAATGTAAATATTTATTCTATTCGTAATCTAGTTCCCATATAACAAGCTTTGCTTAACTCGGGACTAGATGGCACTGTGTAAAATTAATGTCCTGTTATATTTATTTATCTATATAATAAAAAAAATAAAAATATATATTTGATAATTTTACCGCCTAAATAAATTTTGATTCGATAAAATGTTGTTCTAGGTTTAGTTTGCAATAGGACTTTGTTCAAGTCCGCGTGTGCGCGCATGGCGAAAGACTTAGTTTAGATGGTGGTATCTAGACCACCATCTAAACTGAGTCTTTCGCCATTATCAAAAAAATCATTAAAAAAAAAGATATGGTGGGCATTCAGAATAAAGATAGCGAGTTCCTAAATATGTTAAGGGTGGAAAATCATCGGCCTTATCATTACGGCTAAGTGCATCCCTGTCACAAGAAAAGTGAATTACGTAGCTTAAATAACAAATGAAGTTCTGTGTACGAATTATTTGAATATTCATAAATTATGCAAGTAATTGTGTGATAGTCTACAGAGCTTTTAACCTCTGGGCGTAAAGGATTTCGTATGGTTACCACGATTAACGGCGAATAGTGTTAAAAGAACTCGATGAACCAATGATGTTGTAATTTCGAGCAGTCGTACGATGAAGACGGCTTAGTTGCTATATGTAGCGTCGTTTTGGAGAATCCTATGTTCTGGTAGTGGACGTATGTAGACTGAGATTATGTTAATGTGTAACATTTAAATTATATGTGAATCAAGTCAGATGCACTAAATACTTCAATGATCGCGGTATTATGTTAACAAAATTATTATAAACCTTTTTTAAACTGAACCTATTATTATTATTCGTGCTTTTGTAAAATTCTACCTTGTTTACACCTCTGTAATTATAAAATTCCTAAAACACTTTGGCATCAACACCCACGTAGACTAGACACACCCATGTAGACTCACTAAAGAGTATTCAATGTTTATGCCTGGCCTTTGAAGCAACCTAGAATAATGCAACTTTGGACACAAATCCTCATGTTAATAGTATTTATCATTTGGAAACAAACATGACCATATATATATATAATCGGAAGGCATGTGCTGAACTTAAGCTAGACGCGCCTCTGAGAACCGCTTACTAGGTGATCCTTAAACAATCTATGCTCTGAAAAGAGATCAGAGGCAAATCCTAGAAGAGGTAAAATGTGTAAGACATGCTAGCTTTCTATCACACCATTTTGATAAGGAAAGACATTCCAGTAATGATTATTTAATAAATACAAAAAAACAGTTGCATTTATGTATCCAGATTAGACTCCATAAGATGAAACATTCTTGCTTCGCTCCCTTCCAGCAATCTATCATAATGTCTAGACACTATTAAGCAGTGGTAAATGTTTGCCTTCGCATGCACTATGAAAAACTGATTCCATAAATCTGACTGTTTTGTTTTGAATAATAAAATCCTTCAGGTTTTACAAGCGTATGTTTTGCAGCAATAAAATGGTTCTGCTTGATAGCATAGGAGCTACATACGTACATTTTGTTTATATGCGAGAATTATCTTTAAATACCACAGGTTTTATAATAAATTCTATACTATTGAATTACTATAACTAGTACTAGTATTTTTGCCAATTATTTTGATGACAGACGTACAGGCAGACAAACAGACAGAAGCGTGATCCTAGATGAGTTCTGTTTTTTCTTACTTTTTAGGAAATACACCGAAATCGCTGTAAGTGTGCCTATAATATTTGAAGAGTTCCCTCGATTTTTCCAGGATCCCATCATCAAATCCTGACCTAATGACGATGGGATCACATGGGAAGTATACACTTTCAAACAAAATAATACTTTTCCGAATCGGTCCAGGCGTCTTCGAGTAATCGGGGAACATACATAAAAAACAAAAGATTCCGTCGAATTTAAACCCTCCTTTTTTTTTATCGGTTAATAAAGAACGTAATTTAACCAACGATGAAAGTGTGCTTTCATTACACCTTATTTACCGTACTTGAGCAATATTTTTCTCAATATCTCTGCATTCATCCGAGTGTTCGAGGCTCTCTCTCGTTGCTAGCTCTCATTCAATGTAAAGTCAGTATGAGAGCAAAGCACCAAAACCCGACTGTAGGTCATAGTAGGTGGGTAGAAAACAATGTAAGTGAATAAGTCACCCCGTTACTATTATGAAAAGGATGATGTCTTCAAATGAGATTCCGAATACCCTCCCTAACCTTACAAAGCATGATGATCATCCTTTGCCCTTCGTTTTAAAAACTACCCCTAATGTGGGGAAAAATAAACTAATTGTTTCTACTACTCTGCAGTTTCAACCCTCATTTCATATATAATATTTCACGTTATCACACATTTTCAAGACTTAAATCTTATTTACCCCTTTTGCAACCCTAAATGTAAATACAGAGGTGGTAGAATATTATAAAAATAAATAAAATTGTAAAATAGACTGTTAAGAGGGGTTGCTTTAATAGTCTACGCTACAAGACATACCTAGCGTTTTAACCTCTTAACGCACCCTTTTGTCACGAAAACCACGTCTTTTTATTAAAAAGTAAAAAAAAAATAGTTAAATTAAAAGTTACAAACCAAAAAACATCTTGTCTCACTAACCCCTATTTCTCAAAAACCCTACCCTATTGTCAAAAACGACCCGATTTAAGAGTATTTATATAATATCTGCATACTCAACGTTTTTAATTGATCGGATCAGTCACTCAAATGATGTGGGCGAAAATTTCCATAGTTTTATTCACACCGATATCTTAAAAACTACCTTTTTTATCAAAAATCCCCAGCGACATTTCTATTAAGGTTAATACCTATCTATATTTAGTTTAAATTTCTTAAAAATTGGTTAATCCGTTCGAAAATTATACCGTCACATACATACATACAGTGCTGAATAAACATAAGAGGCCATAAAAAATAAAGAATACTTACCCTTAGCATAGGTCAGTGCCCACGAAAAAGCGAGGATGCAATAGTTTAGCGTCGAGTTTGAGTCAAGCGATTAAAACGCGAGCTGTGAGACACGAACTCTTTGTAGATATTTAAAGCCAATAACGACTATGTACTAAAAAGTTATTTTTAGGGTCTTTTTAGTCTTTGGCTGTTAACGGAACCCATCAACATGTCTTCGCTGTCCATTGTATGTCCACTGTTGCGTTGGTCACGATATTGATAACCTGCCTATGGTAGTTAAATAGGGAGGTTATAAGAAAATGCTATTAGGTGAGTATATGTAGCTATATTGATGAACTCAGTTTCGTTTTTCGATTCCGGGGTTTTGGGTTATACACCCAAAACCCCGGAATCGAAAAAGCTCTCTCTCTTAGGCTACAGGTTGGCTGGTATTTAGAGTCTCTTCAGTAAGCGGGTTGTATTTCATGAACCATATAAAGTTAATAATTGAAAAGTTTGCAGAGTGTATTTCTATTGCCGCAATAACATCATTAAAAATTAAAGGGGTATTTCATATAAGAAACATGTTTTTTTTTGTCTTGAAATGGCTCGGAACCCTCTGTGCGTGTTCGCACTTAGTCGGTAGTCGACTTTATATATATATTTTATTAGATGATATAGCGTCTGTATACAGAAATAGGGGTAGCTAAAAGTACGTGTTCAACACATGTGATGTTCACTATCGCATGTAGAACTAATTTCACGGCACAGACGCCTTTAGATAGCTATCGTGAATCGAATGCTTGAACCAACACATTGTAATTGAAATGCAAAGAGCGTTCGCAACGAACGTAATTATAGCGCAGCGTGCGAAATGCCGTGCGCTTTGACAAACTGTTACGCAATTAGTGGCAAGGCATCCTTCACACGAAACAACGTTACAACAAACACACCCAAATGATAAGACAACAATATACCAACACTTGGAACACATGAAAATCAGCATCGTCAAAATGACAGCGTTGTTGACGTAACCACGGTCCCGATTCTACTAAACAAATCACTCCACTATGACAATGGTATCGTCGCAAAATGGCGACTAGAATACCAAAAGAAATATAGACAGCTGGCCGTGTTTATAGCAAGAGTTACATAATACACAGCTGTTGATAAAATATAATATCAACTTTACTTGACTTTAGGACGTTGACGCTTTCAATAATATCAATACCTACAACAATAATACTTAGTGTATTAGGGTATGAATCGCATAACACAGTAGTGTTTTGCGATCGGTTGTTATGTTATAACGTGTCAAACGGTATATGACACAACTTTGTGACACATAAATTTATTATGAGTAAGCTCTTCACCTCGATCGATTGTCTAGCACTAGGTCAAAGCAAGTATGAGATCTGCGATGAATCGAGCCTTCCCAAGAGGATGTTTTTTTTCGGAATCCTCAACAAACAAAGAAACTGGCTATCTTACCTCTAAATGTCGTAACACAACAATTTTAGAATAATTGCTATGGCGACAGATTAGGTAAGTTGGTGGAAGCTAGCCAGGCGGACCTGAGCAAATTCCTACCACTAGACCACAGAGGCGGTTAATAACGTGGCGTGGGAGAGCACTGGCTCTTCCTCCTGGTTTTCCCCCTCCACTGCCCCTTTTTTTTCCCAACATCTTGTGTAAAATTAAATCCATAGTGTGTCTTTAAATTTTAATTGAAATCTGTTGATAAATAACGCTACTGCAAACTTCGAGCACAAACCGACCGACAGCCGCGGACAGTGGACAAAACCATTTTTGGCCAATCTCGAAACAGAAACGCTTCGCTCGCTCGGTCAATAATATCTAGTGAAACACACGGGACCTCGTTACCGTTATTCAGTGGGAATTTATAAAAATATATATAAAAAAGGAGGAAAGAAGAAGGAGAAGAAGGAGAGAGCCTTTGCGCGGCATTGGGACACCTATTTAACGATAATTGTAATAAACATCTTAATATTTATTATCTTAAAATTTAAGATATTTTGATAATTTACAGGAACCCTTGTGAAATGGTTCCGCTAGAGACATCCCTTATCAAATCGGGGAATACAATATTACAAAATATCTTTTAATTTGGAATTTCGCACGAAATAAGATTAGATTACACTAGGTTGGCTGCTGTTTGGTAATTAGGTATTTATGTTATCAATGCTTAGAGATCGAACTGCAACAAATTTTCTTATGTAACATGTATACGATAAACGTGTGAAAAGTGTTTTTCATAATTTATCATACCGTACAAGTCTCACATACAAGTTTTAGATCATTTCTCGTAACTTGTATATTTTTTAACGTGGTATCTCCGTAAAAATATGGGACCCCCTCTTTCCATAGGTTTATGTCGTAAGAGGTGACTGAAGAATGACACCAAGAGAAAAGCAGGACCCACTTGATTCACCTACACCAATTCTGCAATTAACAACTCGCTTGCACTCTTATTGATCCTTTTATGAATATTTTCGGTGAGATCTACCTCTTTATGTACTGGGGAAACAGAATCGCCGAATTTCGCTAGCGCTTATGGCTGTGTTGTCCCAAAACTAGTAGAAAGACATTACAGAAGTCGGCGCTAAATGGTTCTCTCAAAAGCTTACTAGACTAAAAACGTTTATAATAACGTGTTTTCTTTCTTTCCTTATCTTATTAAAAAAAAGATTAAGTGCTATAACTAGAAAAATAATGAAGCTGACGAAACCCATGTAAACCGACCTTATTCTGCCATTAGCAGTTGTGCGCTACGTAATAAGCCAGGTAACCCTTCCGACGACCCACTTAAATTATTCCTGAAGTGTTGCTTTAAGCTAGATGTGCTAAGGCAAGTACACACAATAAATACTGTTTGTTAATAAATAGGAGCTTCAAGAAAAATCGTGCCTTAAAAATAATTCTATTATATAGAATTTTAATATTTTCCGCAATTTATTCTGGCTCCATGTGTCATATATCTATTTTGTCATTAGATATGTGACACATGGAGCCAGAATAGCTCCAAGCTAAGTTCAGCTTGTAATATGGTAGCTAGATTACGAATACAATTCAATTTTTTATTCACTTTAGTGATACAATATTAAACACAGAACAAACATCCATCACACAAATATTTGTCCCAGTTCGATAAAAAAAACACAACACAACACAGCACAGGAGAGCAGAGCTACTACCAACTGAACTATGACACGTGGTTAATAATGGATACCTACATTTTATAAATTGGTTACCTACCAAACTTTTTCTCGTTAGGATTTTGTCAGTTATGGTACCATATCAGTCATATTATGTATGCGCCTTTATAGGCGCATTTAACTTTTTTGACAGCACATTGTGTTTTGAAACTTAAACTTACCAATCATATCGTGCGTATCTTACCCCGGGCAACCTTATTAGAACATTCTATGGAATTCTCATTTGTATTTAATGAATTTTATTTACCAATTATATGAAGGAATGCGACAGAACTTACTCCTTTAGTAAACTTATAGCAGCATTTTTCTTAAAAGGCAAGTTAATAGCTTTGAATTTTATTTATATCTCGGCGCTTTGTGACTTTGGTAACTAACCTTTTCTTATAAAAAAGTGAATTCCAATTTTACATATTTTTAAGCTACAACAAATATACCACCAACAGATATACAGGTACCGCATACAGATGGACATAATGGTATATTGTATAGGTATTCGTTTCAATACTTTTCTGAGGCTTTAATGATTCATAAAGAAAGGTATGGTGGGTTCATGGGCAATCATATTAAGTTAGTATTTAGTACTGAATCTGTAAGAATGTATTATAAACTAGATTGTGTTGTTGTACAGAGGTAATGGGTAATCATATTATGGTAACATTTAGTATTGACATTGTAAGTATTTATTACAAACTAGATTATGTTGTAGTACCAGAGATATTAGGTAACCATATTAAGCTATTTACACACATGCTACATTTTGTATTGAATCTTTAAGAATTTATTACAAACTAGAGTATGTTAAGATACAGAGGTATCAAATTCAATTTAAAATTTGTAACAAGCAAACATCAATGGGTTACCATTAATTATGATGGCCAAACATTAAGCTTCAAACCTTGGCTGTAATGGATCCTGTTTGTAATAGGCGTATATATCGGCATAGCAGGCGTATTTATGGTAACTTTATAATTAAATTCGGGCCAAATTCTACAAAAAGAGCTTTTCCATATTTGAGAGCAAGTTCCTGAAATTCGCCTAAATTCCAAATCGGCTATAATTGACCTCTTTTATTAAATCTAGTAAACCATTTTATACTCTCACAGATATTTTTGTTACGTCAAAACGTTATGTATATATATATATATCAATTAATATCCTGTAGTGTAAAACTTATACAAAACTCCGATCTCAGCTAAACGTTTTGACGTAAAAAAAAATCTGTGAGGGTATAAAATGGTTTACTAGATTTAATAAAAGAGGTCAATTATAGCCGATTTGGAATTTAGGCAAATTTTAGGATCTTGCTCTCAAATATGGAAAAACTCTTTTTGTAGAATTTGGCCCGAATTTAATTATAAAGTTACCATAAATACGCCTGCTGGGTAAATTTTCAATAGCCTACGCTATTTTGCAAAAATATTTTAATGAGAAATCAAATCACATTTTAATATTTCTGATATATTCTGATAACATCTTGATAGTTTTTGTGTCTTGCTATTGGCAGTGCACTTCACAGCCCTACTTTACACAATCACCCGCCATTCATTGCTAGTATCTAGGTTATCGCTTCTTCACAAAGCCCGCTCTTCGCTGTACCTTTGTGAGCAAACATGATTGAATATTATGAGCATTCAATATAATGTGTGGTTATGCAATTTGAATAATCAATTTATACGACGTAAACGTGCGGTAGATTTTGATGATAACAAATTGGTATACATGCGAGTACATACAAGGAGACTCACGCTATAGATCAGTCACGCATACAGCCAACACCAGTGGCGTGCAGAGAGTAGATTAGAAGGGCCGAAAATCTGGCTCATTGACACACCTACGTCCAGCAGCTGACTGCAATAGGTTGATGTTAGAGTAGGTCTTATATAACTGACGTTCACTTACTACGATCCTTTACATTATATTACAGGATATTTATTTAACACAGCGCCAAACTAAGCATAGCTTAACCACCTCTGTGGTCTAGTGGTTCAACCCACCGAATTCAGATCCAGAGGTCCAGGGTTCGATCCCCATGGGGAGTACAATATATTGTGCTCGGTTTGGTTGGTGGTAGGATTTTGTTTAAGTCCGCCTGGCTAGCTACCACCATCTTACCTAATTCTGTCGCCATAATAACAATTGTTAAAAAAAATTGTTGTGTTCCGGCATTCAGAGGTAAGATAGCCAGTTCCTCAGTTTGTTGAGGATTCCGGGTGAAGTGAGCCTCCATCTTCGGCCTTATCTCAACTTGTTACCAGGTGAGATGAAGGCCAAGCGCTTCCTCGTCGTGCAATAAAAAAAAATGCTGCTTTATGCTATATGTTATGTTAATACTTTGTAAATAGATACGTACTATAATTATGATACAACAACCAAATACAGAACAAACATTCATCACACAAATGTTTGTCCTGGGAGGGAATCGAACCCACAACATACAGCGCGGAAGAGTTACTACCAACTGAGCTATGTGGTTTGTCAAGTTGCCTTGAACGCCTCTATTCTCTATTATATTTAATAAGTTTTTCATATGCTCATCAACCTATGGTTTTCCTCACCTGTTCTTTCTCAAGAACTTCACCAACTTGGTCAAAAAACGTTCAATCAAGACTTCGCGTTCATCTTGCACGCACAGTGTATTCGCTTCAATTATATAGGTTCTAACCAATATCCCAGGAGCTTCCCGATTCGAACCGTATTTTTAATCTCATCTCATTCTTTCTTAATCTTTTTCACTACTACAGTCCATGAGCAAAACATTCAAGTGAGTATTATAGACATACACTTTTACAGTATATATATAATGGATTTTAAAAAGTGGCAGCAAGTACAAGTAACTTAATTGCCACAGCTACGGGAAAACATTCGATGGATACTATCTTTTAGAGATATTAAGATCTGCACTGCATTTACAAATTTTGGATAAATAGTGCATTCAGATTAAAAAAACGAATGCTAAAAAAAAGTTGCAAATTGATCCAGATACCAGAAAGGATTACATTTTTTGAAGACACCAACTGAGTTTTGAGTACAAGAAACTCAAATATTGCAAAACGTTTTCTCCTTATAGTTAAATTCAAAAATCCAACCTGTACTTTTTTCCAAACTGTACTACTGTTATACAGAATGGTCATACTCATACATACATAAGATGTCGATCAGCTAACTGCACAAACACTGTGAATAGTCCTTAGTTGTATTTGTACCCTACAAAATGTATAGTACACTATATCATTCGTTGAATCCGGTTACAAAGCCTGTTTTCTTGTCTATTGCTCTATGCAAGAGCTTTGCTATTTCCCGTTACGGCAGTATTATAATGCTACATTGTTTAAGGATACAGCGTACTACACTGTGATAATACTCTGACAGTGTGAAAAGGCCTACACTCACACCGGGCGCATATATATTTTTCGACATATTCACACTGTTTCATTTATTTTATTTTATTTTATTTATTTGGGACAAAAAAACAGTCATACATTGTGTATTGTAAACTAGTATAGAACTAAGTAGGTAAATAAATATATGACCCACAACTTTATCCACGGGTACCGCATATTCATGATATAATTAACCGCCTCTGTGGTCTAGTGGTTCAAGCCACCGATTTCAGATCCAGAGGTCCCGGGTTCAGAGGTAAGATATCGTTAAAACAATCCAAAACAATCAAAAATCCAAACCCTAAACAGAGATCTGTACTAAGAATATTTTTGTGAAGGTTTACAAGTAGCTTAACTACAGTACTAACGATGCATCGTTATTTTAGGGTTCAGTACCCAAATAATGATAACAGGACCATATTAGTGAGCATCCCTGCCCGTCCGTCCGTCTATCTGTCAGCGGCCTATATATCATGAACAGGTTTGTTTGTGTGTAGTTGACATTTACACAGTGACTAGTTAAAATAATATAATTTTAATTATATAATAGCCGGTTACGAAAGGGAAATTAAAAATACTTTTTCGTAGCTGGTTACGAAATCTTAGTTACCATAATGGACCAAAGGGTTCAATTGACGCTGTAACAATATATAATATAAAAAAATCGTGACTTTATTGCGAGCTGTGGGTCAAAATCTTCGGTTTGCATCCACATGTCGCACATGTCCAGTTTATTATTTGTCGGGATAATACGCTTTACCGCGTATTATCCCGACAAATAATAAACCGCAAAGACGGGTCTTTGCGTAATTGCGTAAGAAATTTTTTTGATTGTAAGCGTGTATATTTTTTTGTTACAGATATGCCTGAAACCATAAAGTGATACTAATGTTTTCGTATAAAATCATGGTTTGAAAGTGATGTGCTCAAATCAATTCCGAATTTTAAGTAAAATTGTTGGGTATAACAAGTGTTGTGCTAAAATGCGGTGATAAGTGCTCCAAAATGGCGATGGTAATTTCACAAGCGACAAAAGCTGCCATCGGTGGCTTTCTTGCCCTGATGATTCTTGGGGCGGTGCTAGTAGTGGGGGCGGCTTTTGGCTGGTTCGATCCAAGGAGAGAAGATGAGGACTCACCGGCGAAGGTCAGCGCAAGACTTCAAGGCCGGACATCTTTCGTCACGCATAGAGCGGTAAGTCTTTTTTATCAACTACAGACTACACCAGGCAAAATTACTAGGCACTGTTTTATGGGTTCCGTACCCGTCTCCATCAGCCGGTTTTTACGACGTGCAAGCGCTTGATCTTCACCTTATCTGCCTGTCTAGCATGTACACTATCAAGATAATATTTTGTCGCCGGTGATACGAAATAATTTGCCCATGTCAATTGATTTCTCAATTACTTTTTTACCTAATTTTCAACTGTAGCAAATGACTGATCTTAGATTCGATTCACTTGTTTTTCTCATTACTTCAACTTTTTACTGGCAATAATTGAACCAACTATAACACAGTAACACTGATTGGTGGCAAATAAAGATAAAGTTTAAGTACTCAAAACATTGATAACGGGAAATTTGCCACGATTTGATGGAAATTAGGTTCTCTGAATCAAAATCAATAAATTGGGCTTTCGCAAGAGTTATAAACTAACACGGGACTGTATTGGATATGCCACAAATGCTACTACTTCTTACCTTATGCCACCTACCTGACTCACGCCAAGAAGGCGCGAGAAGACCCGAGAAGCATTAATAAATAAATATTTCAGGGCATTATTTTACACAGCGCCATCTAGCCCCAAGATTACGGATAGAATACCTAAATACTTTTTTATATACTTTTGTAAATACATACGTACTATATGATACAACACCCAAACACATAACAAACATTTATATTCATCACACAAATGCTTGTCCTGGGTGGGAATCGAATTCACAACCTACAGCGCAGAAGGCAGAGTTACTACCAACTGAGCTATGAGGCTTGTTTGGAATGTGACTTTTCTGTTTCTTTTTTTTTCTTGTCTTGTCGTTCTCGCACTCGCCCGTTGTTGTGTTGTTGATTTTAATAACATATACTAAATTATAAATTAAATTAACATTAACGAAAAATATTAAATGGATTTTACCCATTAACGGGGATGTTATTGATATTTATTATAGACGATGAGTTACATTCATAACGATAATAATGTGACAGTAAAATAATTATCAAAATATTTTATCATTATACTTATTATGAATTAAATGAACATAAACGAAAAATATCAAATGGATTTGATACCATTACTTCACTTTAAAGATGCCTGAATCTCCAAAATCCTTTATTAGTGCTCAGTTTCACTACATAAGAAGTGCTGTGCCAAATTGCTTTCATGCTTTTACATCAACCGATTTCGTGAGTCGTCAATAAATTTGGCATGTAAAATTTGTTTAAACTGCATAACTGACCAAAGCAAAGCTAAAATAAGTAACGCAAGAACATGCAGATTGTAAAAACAGATAGCGATAATGAAACAAGCTCACCCCGTGTTTTCACACTTATAAAGTAGAAATTTCGTATGCTAACCGCAATCTGCTCAGTCCCGGTCGAATAAAAGCAAATTTTAATTAACATAAAACATAAAGGAATATAAAATTGCGCTGGAAACCCCTGACAGTGTGTTTTTGGATGGACATGAACCAATTTTGTGAAGGTGTAAAGTGTGTGTGATTTCATTATGTAAGTAGTTTTTTTTGCAAAGTAAATCATGTTTTACCAATGAAAATCCCTTAAATAATTAATATAACTTAATCTCCTGTAGGACGTAGGAACGAATTATTACCGCCTGCCCCCACGTTTGAAAAATGGGGGCACACAATGGGGATTCACGTACGACTCATAATCACTTTAGTCCGAAAATCACTTTCCCGCACAGACATCTTATAATCATCACTTGCCATAATGCTAGATACTAATACATTTTGATTATTATAATACCCTTTTTCCCGAATGATCTTCAGCTATAATATAGCAATACATAATATTCACATCTCCGAATTTCAATGTTTCTAAACTCATATACCTTATTGATGATATAACATAATACATAGTATTCCGAACGATACAAAATATAAAAAACGTAATACTCATTATGTAACCGATTTGGTTGTATTACGAATTACAAGTATACTTAGGTGACAGATCTACATTTTCATAGTTTTTATTTGTGAGCTCATCAGGACTGTTTAATATACTAGCAATTGATTTCGTTCAAAACAAATGACAGAACCGACACGGCCAACCCCGACTCTACCTGGTCTTGTGCGTGTCATTGGGGTGTGTATATAAAAATGGCGTAGCCAAAAGCTCACGAAGAAGGTCCTGAGAGGAGCGAGCCCGCGAAACCTAGCGAGGCGAAAGGGGAGAGGTGGCGAGCGAAGCGAGCCGCTGACCTCGCGGATGCAAAGAGCTCATAACAGGCTAAAACGGCGTTTGTGGAAGGAGGCTAATGCACAGCAGTGGATTATCTAATAGCTCTTTACAAGCTTAAAGCCTCAGTGAACACGGGACACCATCTCATGTAGATGATGTTTATTTACCTATGTAGGTATAAGTACATATCAAAGTACCACGAATACCGCCCGTTTTTTCCAGCACATGAGTTCAATAATGGAAATCTAAAGAGCTGGATATGATAGTACCTACTGTCCTCTCAGCACGGGCGGGGATGGCTAGCTACCATCTATCTAATATGGTAGCTAGCCAGGTGAAATTAAACAGAGTCCTACCACCAACCACAAACAAATTTGTACCCCCTGGGGATCGAACTCAGCATATCTGGGTCTGATACCGGTGGGCGAACCAATATATAATACTGATAATTTTGACCATTAGTCAGTGTTTTAAACCTTATTTCAAATAGTACAGCCTCTTAAAATAATGGTGTTCGGTGTAGTGGTCGCCTATTAGCAAGCCTATTAGCTATTAACAAGCCTCAAAGCTCAGTTGGTAGTAACTCTGCCTTCTGCGCTGTAGGCTGTGGGTTCGATTCCCACCCAGGACAAACACTTGTGTGATGAATATAGATGTTTGTTCTGTGTTTGGGTGTTGTATCATATAGTAAGTATGTATTTAAAAAAAAAAGTATTTAAGTATTCTATCCGTAATCTAGTTCCCATATTACAAGCTATGCTTAGTTTGGGGCTAGATGGCGCTGTGTAAAGAATAATGTCCTATAATAATAATATTTATTAGCGCGTTGTGTTAGGTCTACGACATTATCAAATAATATGAAATTAATTCAGAGTCGGTAATTTTTTTTAAATGCATATTATTAACTACAGAGGAGCAAAATCAACCTTTCTAAGCCGGGGCTTAAAGGAAAACGCCCAATGATCCAGCCAACTTCCACCCGCGGCTATTCTACTATAGACTCGTTTGAGAGACGATACGTATAAATAATTCATGGAGAGGAGGATCCAAATTGAAACAATCTGCCATGTGTATCAACTTTTTGTTTGTTAAGGCGAAGACAAACTCAAATGGTATTGTAGAATAAATATTTAAAATTCAGGTTATTTACATTCTTAAACATTATGTGTTGAAGTTTGGATGTGAATGTTGGTTACATTCTTAAATTGTCGGTCCTAAGACAATAAAAACAAGTTCAAATAAGTTTAAGCAACCAGCAACAAAAACAGGAAAATAATATTAAAAGTAACGTAAATCATGTCGGCATTGTTCCTACACACGAACGAAGACTCAAAGCATTGGGTTGGTATAAAAAAACAAATAAAATAGAGAATTTTTTCGCTACTGCCCCACTGCTCAACTAAATTGCTCAACTAGTTGAGCAGTTGAGCAGTAGGACATAGTTTGTATTACCGAACATTTTATGCTCTATAGCTCAACTATTTTTTGCTCAACTTAGTTGGTCAGTAAGTAATCCCTTTCAAAAATGCGCTTCTCCCAAAATAAATTCTCAACTAAATAGCACAACAGCATTAAGCTGAGCAGTGGGTACCCTCTGATCAACTAAAACTGCAGAACTATATTTATAGATAGAAATAAAAATTCTAAATCTCGAAATTAAAAATACTTAATCAACTACTTAGTTTTTCATCTGGATCAGTTTTCCGATTGGGCTGACATTAAGTCGGGTGTACCACAAGGCGGTATCTTATCTCGGTATATAGTCTCTTTTATCTTTTTATTAACTTGCTTTCTCAACACCTCCACAGTCAATATCACATGTATGCCGATGACCTTCAACTATATTCCTCTTCCTCCATGGACAATTTTAATAAAAAGGTATTAAAGAGGTCCAATAGATTATATAAGTGGCCATTGCCTCAAGAGCAATGGAGCAGTATAGGTTTTAGCTCAATTTTATAATAGGATGATCTACAGATCAACTATATTAAATATTCGGTTATACATACTATGTCTTACTGCTCATCTGCTCAACTCGTTGAGAAATCTAGTTGAGCAGTGTGTACAAGGGTTTTTTAGTTATTTATTACCCACTGCTCAACTTGATGCAGTTGAGCAGTTTAGTTGAGCAATGGGGAAGAAGTGTTTTTAGTTATATAGTACCCACTGCTCAACTTCATGCAGTTGAGCAATTTAGTTGAGCAGTGGGGCAGTAGCGAATTTGTTAGTGCATTAAAAAAAATTGTTTATTTCAGATACTAAAAATCCATTTGGGTTTGTAAGAAAAGAAAACTTTAAACAATTATTTTATGCATCGCGCTGTCTAATATTTAATTGTCAAATAGCTCACTTAAAGTGGATGCTCCACGATTGGTACGGTATGCTTGGTTATTTATGGTTGTACTTGAACCTCCAAAAGAGAGCGTGAGTCCTAATTTTATACGACCCGATAATCATCATCTTCAGCCAGATTTCAACAAATGCTGGGTGTTTTTTTTTACGACAAGAAAGCGCTGGGCCTTCATTCATATCACCTAGCTGTCAAGATATTACAAGGCCGAAGGTGGAAGCGCACTTCACCCGGAATCATTAATAAACTGAGGAACTGAGTATCTTACCTCTAAATACCGGAACTCAACATTTTAAGAATCGTTTGTATAATGGCGACAGAATTAGGTAAGATGGTATAGCCATATATATCTCTATGATGTGATTTTCCAAACGGTCTTGAGCCAGTCTCATCCAGGTGTGTCTAGCGATGCTGGCAATAAAATATATCGGCCCATCTAGCTGCTGGATGCCCGACGATTCGACAATAATACGGACTATTACAGAATTTGACTTTTTTTTGTGGTAAATTGGTTTCTTGTTACTTGTTGAACATTATGGGGCCGTGCATGCGAAAATAAACCCAACAACCTACTCTGTCATTAGATTGAAGAACTGGCCGTGCATTATTAACAGTGTTGATACTCAGCTGATTACTCAGCATGACTTCCAATATAAGCTGTGCATTATGAGTCCTATATTATCGGGCCGTGCATTATCTGGCTTTAAATTATCGTCTCTCGACAGCGGTTATGCATGAAAGTGAAATGAGAAATTTCACCAATTAATATCTAAATTTGTAGTGTTTCAATGCAGTAAGTGTATTGACGTAATCACTTATGAATACACGTTGAGTTTTGACACAGATATGGAAGAAACGAAAGAAGACCTAAACCTAGAATTGGGACAAAATAGTTCGACATAATAAAACTTCTGCGGAACTATCGTGAACCATCCACTTTTAAAATAAAAACCACAACTCTATGAGAGTAATTAACTAATTTCCTATTGCCCACACGCTATTCAACAATTAAGACAATGTTACAAATGTAACACGTTATTGTTAATTTCTTGTTCACTATGTTGATTTTTTCTTTAAATTACAGGTAAGGTTCTTTAGTTACCTTTTCAATTATTTTGCAGCTATATCACGGCAAGGTCAACAGGTATTATTAGACTGTAGTAATTGTAATAGTCTAGATTCAAAAGTTTTTAGAATTATTTAGCGCCGCGCCGTATAGTAAATACGGCGCGGCGCTTAACTTTTTACACATGCGTCAATAAGAAAAAACTATATTTGACAGCAGAGATATCATTATTTATGTACTAAAAAAATATGTTTATAAACTTGGATCTCTTCTCCGCGTGAATTACATCACTGTCATCATTATTATCTATTTCAAAGTTTCTAGTCTCTAGCAGCGTCGTAACTTCTAGTTCATTCCTCTAACTGCCCGTGGATGTTGTTTGATTCCACTAAGAGATTTCACCAGTAGATGGGCAGCAACTTCTATATAAAATAGCCTGCCCCTGAACAAATACAGTAACTCTGCCTTCTACGCTGTAGGCTGTCGGTTCGATTCCCACCCAGGACCAAAATTTGTGTGATTAATATAGATGTTTGTTCTGTGTTTGGGTGTTGTATCATAGAGTACGTATGTATTTTCAAAAAGTATTTGAGTATTCTATCCGAAATCTAGTTCCCATATTACAGCTATGCTTGTATCCGTCTGGTACTGGTCTGGAACAGTTGAGTTACCTATAGGCAACGGTATATATGTAACGGTCCTTAGGTAATCTGACTGATTCCTAAGCTATGCCTAGTTTGGGGCTAGATGGTGCTGTGTAACAATAATGACTTTATTTATTTCAATTTAAAACATTGTAAAAAGCCAGCCCGAGTATATTGCCTTTCTCCTTTTGTGCTGGTCGCGATTCCATACAGGCGGTAGATTTGACTTTTCAAAATGATCCTAAAAAATCTTAATGAGTAAAAAATTTTGACTTTGACTTTACCACATCCAAACCTATTCCAGGGCTTTAAGGGACAAAAATAAGGCTTTACCCGTGGTTCCACTGCTTTAACCCACTTGGTTCATCGGTACTTTTTCTCCGTAGTCCCACTGCACTAGATATTGAACTTTTTTTACATAATCAATGTTTTATTTTTTTGCACAGGGCACAGTTTTTTTACGATTTTATCATGTGTCGATTATGTAGCAAGGAGACCAGTGGTGATGAGAAGTAAAAACTTTTGTTCTAAAATTTCTTATTGAACCTTACCTCTGAGCGATCTTCTTGGAGTCAAGGACAAAAAAACTATTATCTGACATGTATTAACGTTATTCAGAGAAAATATCACAAGATCACTTTGAATCGTTAAAAACTAGGCGCCTATTGAAAATGACGACCTGAATATGACAAAATACAAACCAATTTAACATTAAAACCAACAACGGTACCTCAAAACCCATGTTATAATAAAACGCTCCCCTTAACAAAGGCCATGTAACCCTTCTTAGATTTAGCCGGCACACATCAACAGCTTCACGAAAAATTACATTACCCTTCTCTTTACGAAGGAGGTACCTTTTTTGTTTCGTATAAAAATACCTCCACCAACAAAATATTAATCACGGTTTGTTTCACTGGTATGAAGTTAATGATGTGTCTCAATTAACATTTTTTTCATTCACACAAAAAAATGTAACGAAAATAACAGTAACTACGAATAAACAACAAAAGTTTAAATTATAGAGTGCGTAAAATTTTTTTGAATAATGATGATGGATTATCGCTTGACATTTAGGCTTGTTTATTAAGGTTTCTGAAAATCCTTAAATCATTGTACAACATTCTAAATAATTTGTAGTGAATTTTTACTTAACAAAATTATAACTGTTTCAGTCCGGTTCATTCGAAGTAAGCTGAGGCAGACAGATAGATTAGTTGATTTGACTATCGGATTTATTATATACAAAGCCCAAAATTAATTTTAAAAAGTTTAATCAGACTTTTTGTTACCTAAATCTCTTAGAAAGTGTCAGTGTCAGGACCTAATAAGTTCGTCGGTACTTTTATATCAAATGTTTTCACAATAGTAAACTCTACTTTAGGCTTAAATTGATTCAAGTTATTATTTTGATTGTTCTACGAATGTTTGAAACGAGTTTTGTAATTACTTTAGTTTGGTGTTTGGGGTTTAGTTTAAATTGATACATTTCAGATGGAAAATATGTTGATGAACATGGTTCTAGCATATTAATGCTATGGTGCAATAATTAAAACAGCTTTAAGCAGTATGTAACAATATTATATTATCAAGTATCAGTTTGTATCATCAAAAGTCCTTCTTACTAAGACCGGAGGTGTTGTTCATAATATCTACGTTTGCCGAGAGGGTTAATTTTAAGTGATCTATAAAGTTCTGGGTGTATCTGGTGTGTGATTCAAACAATAATATTAGTTTCGGATGTACGTACAGCATGCACACTCGATCTTTTTACCTTTAGATCTAGATTTATTATATCATCTTCGTAATTCCATTGCACATACATCCATTGCTGAAAATAACGCTACAAATAGAAAACTGAGCTTCCTCCATCCATCAACTCCCGTGACCGCCACAACGCCAATGGACCATCTAGTGGAAGTCCTCGCACTCTCTAATTCGCTTAAAGCCACACAAGGCCTCAAGTTGACGGGCGCCATGCCGTGCCACGTAGGACATTTTCTTTGTGAATGTGATCTACGCAGTAGGTCTGTGTTATAGGCAAGAGATGCATTTAACATCAAGTGGGCTGCTTGCCTACGTACA
Source organism: Venusia cambrica (assembly GCA_951394065.1). Lineage (NCBI taxonomy): Eukaryota > Metazoa > Arthropoda > Insecta > Lepidoptera > Geometridae > Venusia > Venusia cambrica. The sequence continues at coordinate 15,363,721 of OX596040.1, read as the reverse complement.
TAATATAGAGACACTAGACTTTTCATTTCTATTTTCATTATATGTGAATGTTTCACACCAAATTAGATGTGAAAATGAAACCGTAATGAAGTACAGAGGACGCTGACCACATTAAGTTATTACCTCGATCACGAGACCGCAGTTCATTTGGCTGGGTAGTGTGGTTGCAATGTTCTGTTAACAGAAAATGAAGGCCTGTTAGCTGTGACATTTGAATTATACTACTTATCAGACGTGTTTAAAATTATCTTTAATAAACAAGTTGAATGTTGAAAAACTAAAACCACACAGCAAAATGTCAAACTGTCAAACATAGTGTTATGCTATCACGGCCTTAAAAGGCACCTATAATAATAATGAACATTTTATTGTATCCCTTTTCTATATGTTTTTCGCAGCATACCTATAAGACAATTAAGCGGAACCAAGCGTTATGTAATAATCCATCAAACAGTATATGCTACAGCACTTTGTTGCAGTAAAATTTACAAACATACACACCTACTCTTAAAAATGATTACCCTCCTGAGGTAGTTGGATAAAAAAAATTCAAGAAAGTATTTTGAAAAAAAAGTAAACATACACCTTCTTGGAAGCTTCTTCCGTTGTTAAACACACCCTTGCCACTTCAAGTTTTTAGATCAAAAGCTGACTCATTTATGATAAAAAATTGCTTTCGCATTGGTGGGAGGGTCCTGGTATCCAACTCAAGGACCGGTCAATCGTTATTTCAATTATTGATTAACGATCATAGTAATCCAACTTCGATAAAGAGGTCAGTTTACGAATCAAACTCGGCTGACCAGCGTTCGAGAAGCTTCGCGATATCGGAACAATACCACAGGGTTTCAAGATGGAAGTCTTTAAACGCTGTGTTGAACCAGTGATGAACTATAGATCCAAGACGTGGATCGCCGCTGACATCCTCGTGAATAAGTGCAAGGTTGCACAGCGAGCTATGTAGAGAGTTGAGCTTGGAGTTTTGCGACCTGATAAATGCAAAATGTATCTCGCAGAACCAACTACCGGTTTGGAGTAAAAGTTCTTCTCGGATAGCGACCACGATTAAACGCGAAACGGAGTGTGGGATGATCCACCACTTGCTTGATCAGCGACGTTGTAGGGGTCGCAAGTAGTTAATAGATGAAAGCGGCATAGGTCGCACTGTTGGTGGCGTCAATCGGGGAGGTCTATGTTTAGCAGAAGACATATGTGGACTGAAATGATGATCGTGAGCTCGTGTTGAGCCGTAACTTTTTTTTTATACACCTAAGAGACGGAACAAACAAGCAGCCCATCTGATGTTAAGTGCACTCCTGCCTATAACAATGCCCTGTCCCTGTACTGCATAGGTCACATCCACAAAGAATACAGCCTACACGGCACTACATGACGCCCGTCAACTTGAGGCATAAAGGTGTTAAGCCTCGCGTGCCTGTAAGTTCACCGGCAACCATACTCTTCAAACCAGAACACAGCAATGCTGCTTGGTGGCTGAAATAGGTGGCAGTACTACCCTGGACGAGCCCTTTCACAAGTGGCTCCACTACTCTTACTTACTAACATGACTTACATATTGTGATTGCACAATAATATAAAGCAAACTGAGATCATGTTATGGTGGAGATAACTTATACTGAAATCCAACGTGTATTATCCTCAGTAGGAAGACGAAATAAGTATTGACGACCTCTATCTCAAATAAACGGCGTGTAATAACAATCCTACGAAATACGTAGTTTTCTTTGCGACGCGCTCTGCCAACTGCTCAACTCAATTCATCTCATGAATTAATGATCATGAGTTGAGAGTGATGTTTAGATTTGTCAGCATCTTAAAATACATTTTCATCACGAAAAGTGCTTTGGATCTCGGCAGAAATAAACTCACATTTTATTAATTACTTCATATTTGTTCACGGGCCGTGATCATGAATTATTCGGGCTTACCGCCGATGCTCGTGCCGGGCCTTCCTGCGGAATCATTTTGTATTTTACTGGCCCAATAAATTCTTATATGCTTTTATTGCTTCTGTAGGTCGTTACAAGTTCTGGGTGAACCTTAGAAAAGCTTCTGTGTAGTACTCAGTATTTACATTTACCAGGTTTGTTTTCAATATAGCTTACCCCTTACACATTTAAGGATAAAGAGGACCTTCTTCCGCGAAACTTAAAAATGTATCCTCCGTGCCGAGGTTTTGCCTGTAGATATAGTATGGAGTATTTCAAAGATGGCGTTTGAATTTTTTTAAGGGTTGACAAAGCGTGATTGAAGTCTGGTGTTTCAACCATCCATAGGCGATGGTTACCGCTACTGTGTAGGCCATATGCCTGTTTGCTATCTTAGTGGCTTAAAAATAAATTGCATGTCCTTAGATAAAATAGATAAAATCGAAGTAGCCAATCTTCAGTGTAGGTAAAAAAGAAACAAGTAACCGCTTCTTAACCAAACCACCTCTTAAGCATTTTAACCGCCTCTGTGGTCTAGTGGTTCAACCCACCGATTTCAGATCCAGAGGTCCCGGGTTCGATCCCCATGGGGAGTACAATATATTGTGCTTGGTTTGGTTGGTGGTAGGACTTTGTTGAAGTCCGCCTGGCTAGCTGCCACCATCTTATCTAATTCTGTCGCCATAATAACAATTCTAAAATTGTTGTGTTCCGGCATTCAGGGGTAAGATAGCCAGTTCCTCAGTTTGTTGAGGATTCCGGGTGAAGTGGAGGTGGAGGTGGAGGCGCACCTTCGGCCTTATCTTAACTTGTTACCAGGTGAGATGAAGGCCAAGCGCTTCCCCGTCGTACAATAAAAAAAAATGAAATAGTCTTTTTCATACATTTTTATACGACATTATTTCAAAATATGAACATCGAAAAGCAAAGACATCTAGATCTCATCTAGATGAGATCACATAAGTTTTACGGAGGCTGTTTAAATAAATGCTGAAATCCCTATAGACTAAATAAAAGTCTTTGAAATTATTGTTCTACAGCCTACGTATTAGTTATTCTGTGCCACCTACTTTATTCAAAAATTGCATACTTTTAGAGCATGAGATGTTAAAATTTTAATTACTGTTGCTCTTTATTCTGTGAAGACATTTCAACACTGCCAAAATTGCCTTGTTCAGGGTTTTTATATTTGTACCTCAGTAATTAAAACTAAAAAATTAACCTACAATTTTTTTAAACTTATCAAGGATTCATCCACTCAACCCATTTTTATCGACAAATCACAATCTGTATATATATAAAATAGTAAACTGACTGACGGGTGATATACTATTATCAACGCACAGCGGAAATAGCTGTACCTTTGTGTTTATTCGACTGTCTACCACTAATCTGTATCTGCAACCTCTAACATGCCGTAGCCTGCCTCGCAATGTTTCAAGAGTTGGAAATAAGCTCGGAGAAGTTAGATCAGCTAGAAACCTCACTAATTACCGATTTGGAAAAGATGCCAGCGACTACTCCAACAGAATTGACGCAGATGAAACAGTAGATTATGCGGGAATAGCAACGAACAAGGATAGTTCTTTATACATTTTTTACAATAATTCACATCTAGAAAAAAAAATGCTTTACGAGGACGAAGTCGCAGCTAAAAGCTAGTACAAAATATTGATCCAAGCATTTCGTTTAAGTCATCGATTATTCCTTTGTGACATCTGTGATGCAACAAACAGTTTGTCTGATACCGATCGTGCGTACATTAATCACAATTAGACGGTCTTAAGTTCCAATCAAAACTGTATCGTAGCCATCGACAGGTAATGAGCGGTTTTCGTGACTGGAAGCATTCAAAGTGGTTAGTGAAACTACCGACTAGACCTCACTGTCTCTACAAATAAGCTTTTACTGAAAATTGAGTTTTAATGCGATGAAAAAAGGTTTACATTCTAGAATTTCATGCTGCCCATTGGTTTATTTTTTCATTCTTTTGCTAGTTTTAACTAGTTTGTTTTTTAATTCCAATAAATATGATAATGTCTCTTCTCAGTTTTAGCCTGAGGTTTTTACTTTATCACCATCAAGCAATAATCACTAGCTAATTTCTACCAGACCATTAATTAAAGCTAGACAGAGACCTTAAACATTGGACGGTTATACTTTAATCACTGCGCTTGGCAGGTGAATTGGTTGTCGCGGTAATGGTTCTGCTTAATACACAGAAAGAAGCTGCTGCCCACCTAGCGTGATCGCATAGTCGCCTTTTACAACATCCGCGGTCTGAGTTGGAGGGGTCGATGGATAAGCCGCTATGGCGCGTTGCGTTGATGTTAAAGTTTTGTTTAACATTGAATTTGTTTGATGAAAGTGAAAATTATATTTGGTTCTATTACATATTCTGTGCAACAGTTTTTGTAGCTATGAGTTCGATAAACACTTTTATTAGAGTTAAATCAATACATTGTGTTATAGTTTATCTTGATGTTACATTTTACTGAAAGTAAAGCACATACAATCTACTCACACTCGTATTTTTGTAGTAGCACTGGAAATACAAGGTTATTTTCATGGTTTATCAACTGCTCAGTACTCAAGCTCATAACTCTACTTTTTTTTAATTGTACGACGGGGAAGCGATTGGCCTTCATCTTACCTGGTAACAAGTTAACATAAGGCCGAAGGTGAAGGCACTCTTCAGTCGGAATCCTCAATAAACTGAGGAACTGGCTATCTTACCTCTAAATGACAGAACAGAACAATTTTAGAATTGTTATTATGGCGTCTGTCGCCATAATAACAATGTCATCATTAAGCAAGATGTTGGTACCTAGCCAGGCAGACTTAAACAAAGTCCTTCTACCAACCAAACCAAACATCCTCCTGGGGATCGAACCCGGGACCTCTGGATCTGAAATCGATACTATTCACTGTTGGAGAAAACAACAAAGCTGATGATTGCTTAAAATGTTTCTTTGGTGGTCCTCTTAACTATGAGTAGTACACATTTGACATAAATCCTCATAAAATTCCAGTTAGGTGTTAGGCCTCTTAAGTAACCGCAACAATATTTCTAGTCTTATTCTGATTGAGTTAGTCTCATTAATGGTACTGGTTATCGCTATCATTTTATCATTGCATATCCATACCCACATGTTTTTTAATCATATACATATATAACATAATATACGTACATATATTGCAATGTATTCCATAAGGAACAATTTAGACCTATATTGATGTATTTTGTCAATCTGACTGTACCGAGGTAATCCTATAAAACTCACAGATTGTTATCGTCGGGAAACGCTCTCTTAAATGTTGGTTGGAGCTTGGTAAATAACTGTCACGAATCCTCTTCTGTATACTCTTTCAATCTACTCAGTGCAAAATCTAAAGTAACTTATCATTTTCAGGTGAACCCGGAAGAGGGCCGTCTCGCAGTCGTATCGCATTCGTCTCCCTGTAAGTATAACTGCAGTACATCAATCACGCTTGACACATTTTCCGTCCCACCCTTCTGTGAAGACTTGAAGAACCCAAAACCTTCAGCCCGAGGGCCTCAACACATCGCTGCGCAGTATTGTTAGGGTTGTTATCCACGCACTTAGATAATGTACGCAATATTTTGTAGCAATTGCTACTATTGGATGAGGTATACCTATCACTATCGCACAGCCTATTATCATCCCCACCTGGTTGATATCCTTTCAAAAGAGGTAATGTGCACTGCAAGAACATGGAATCAGTTCCCAGCGTCAGTTTTTACGCTGTGTTACGACCTCGCACTGTCTTGAAGAAGTGAGTGAACTTGGTACCTTCTGCGTAGGCTTGCAGTATTGCAAATCTCATCCTTGCCCGCTTCAGGGTCAAGCTTCGAGGTCAAAAGCTGACTCTGATCAAACTAAAAAGAAAAACTTACGCATCCATATTAATGATCGTTAGTTTTCCCCATGTGGTAATTCACAAGCACCTGTTTATACAAGCCCCCGAAAGGAATGCCAAATATTTACTCATACGAATGGAATTAATCATACAAGGTAGTCTCGTAGTCTCGAAAATAGCATTAACAGTATCAACGTGAGCGAAACTTTATAAGTGACCGCTCCACTTCGGTACGCGAGAGCCTTTAGTGAAGTAATGTGGGCCTGAGGACGTATTTACTCAAAGGTTTTATGGGTAGCTGAATAATGTTTCGTGGGTCGAGAAGGAGAACTCAATACAACTTTGTTGGTACTTTACCTACCGATACGTCTTACGAGGCTAAGATTGATATGCCTCACCCAAAGAAACGAAGTAGCTTTGATCGTACATGTATTTTTGTTTAGTGACTGATTTATGAACTTTGATCAAAGATAAAGATATTTGACAACGGCGTCTTGTCTGGTCACAAAATCAGTGATGCATGGCATAAGACTTGATGGCAATTTTTTTTTCAAATATTATAGACGTGTTTTTTTTTCACTATCAAGGACATAATTTTCCAACATTAATTTAAAAAAGCTCACTCTTTCTTTTTTTTAGACCACATGGAGACGGACAAACTGGGCTGCTTGCTTGTTCCGTCTCCATGACGACCTGAAGTTAAGCGGAACTCATACCTATAACAAAGCCTTACTGCGTTGGTTTTTCTAGGTCAAATCCACAAAGAATATGACCTACGCTGCATTGCATTGCGTCTTTCCACTTGAGGCATGAAATCGTTCGTCTCCGTGTGCCCGTAAATTCACTGGCATACCCGTCAAACCAATACACAGTATTGACGTTATGACGCTTGGCGGGTGACGCTTGACTTCCCCGGACGAGCCCAATCGCAAGAAACTCTACTACTCTTCAAATCTACAAGTTTTATAATGGACAAAATTAACAACCGCCCACAGAATGAATCTGCGTCAGGACCCTCGTTGCTCAATTGGTTAGAGCGATTACGGGTAAAGGAAAAGATGCGGGTTCGAGTCCCGTCGCGGGATGTGAATTTTTGTGTTTTTATAAAATATACTCTATGTTTTTTTATGATAGGTTACCGTTTTAACTAACATGATGGACTTACTTACTAAGAATTTTTACTAAGTTTCGATATAAAATAGATACCTACAACATCGTCAACACATAAATCGCGACTGACCATCATTTTTTTTTCTAAATGTTGAAATAATTAGCTATGTTAGTTAGTTATTGTTCTCGTGACTTTATTTTATTTTCTAAAACCAATTATTATTTTCAGTTCTCGTTGGTGATAAGGATGAAAGTGTAAGTATTTGTAGTAGGTCAATTATTTTCAGGAGGCCCTCAAGTACTTCTGAATCTAGTACAAACGTAGTTTGTTGTCCATTTAGAAAAAAGTTAAACACTCTGACACAGATTATCTATATCCGGTTATACCTGCAAGGTTTTTGATTCGGACTTGCCATTTTGAAATGAACTACTTTTGTATGGAAATTTGTACAACGTAAGCGTTATATTATTTTTTTACGAAGCACTTATCCAAAGTTCACTTTTACTATTTTATGCAGTAAATAATCAAAACGTAGCACAGTGAACATTTTATGAACCCAACACGGCATGGAAAAACCTACCTACTAATAAAAAGCTCAATCCTCATTACCAAGCACTTGCGATACCATAAAATGTCAGGAAAGTCTACCAACAAAACCTACGAAACTTTCACCACATACTTACCTGGTAATAAACAGCAAAATTACCCTAACTTAGCCCAAGTTAGGTACAAAACATGAATCTCGTTCTCACGCCAGCAAATTAACTTTAAGTTGGATTACCAAGTTTCCGGATCTCAGTTCCAACCTAGTTGTATTGTGAACGTGAGGTATATTTGTCCTACGAGGTTCATTTGCAGGGTAATTTATGCGATGCGATAGGTTATGAGTGGAATTGGACTGCGCGAAAAGCTGCTGAAAAGGTCCAAGTCGATACTTTTTTATGATTGATGGTATGGACCATTTTGATTTTTGGATTGTGTCATAATCTGACCATAATCTTACCTGATGTTAAGTGACAATGTAGCAAGATTATCTAGCAGAGTCCTATTCACTATTAAAGAAAAATTAACTAAAAATAATTATGTATTCCTGTTTGTCGATTCCTAAGAGTATGTATGATATTTATTAATGTTGTATACTTTTCCCATTATATTTAAATTTTTACCTAGGTTTGCTGGAAGAATACTCTCATTAGGGTTAAGTTTGCCTTTGCCATACTTTTTAATCTTAAGTTGTCTTGTAAAGTACAAAAATACTATTTTGTGTGTGTAAAATAAAGTATAAATTAAAATAATTAAAATTACCTAGTTAAAAACAAATAAAATAATTAAATATTTCGATTTCGGACATCAATTTCACACAGCAACACACAACAAATGGGAATTTGATTACAGATAAAATACTTTGTACTTTTTTTTGTTAATGTTTAAATTTTGTTAAACACCCACATATAGAACAAACATCTGTATTCATCACAAAATATTTGTTCTGGGAAGGAATTGAACCCTCAATCTACAGCTCAGAAGGCAGACCCAACTGAGGTACTAGCACCTAGCAGGAAATAATGAGGTTGGCAAAGAGATCCTCCATTTTTAACAGATTTTATTTAAATCGGCTTCAAGGTTAAACCTTTTATCTTTTTCCCAGAATTTATCTTTTTTCTATTTTCAATATTTTCCAACATTGATTTTCAATGTTAATCAATCACTTGAAATACAAATATAATTTAAACGTTGATTTTCGTAACGTTGCTTTTTTAACAACTTGTCTAAAATCAACACTAGTTTTAACGTAATATAATAATTGTAGGTAACTAAAAATAGGTGACAGCACAAAAAAAAAATGTGTTCCTTTCGCTCACCCCCATTTACACTTAGGACATGCGATTCCGAACTAGGTCAAGATACACTGGATATCACCGCAGACGACTCCAACTTGTCACTCACCACACGTACACACTCGATATGTATGGCGGGAAATTCTTTGCGGATTCTTATCCGAATTGAGCCTTTGAATTTATTGTCTGTGAATTGTAGAGACAAGTGAGATATGACGGATAAATATGGGATAAAGCAGTGTACTCATAAAGGCATTTATGTAATGGCCGAGATTTAAAGTAATGACTCGGATTTGGAGCTACCGAATTTTTGTTTCATGCAGCCTCAACAGGTGATTTCTTTTTTCATTGTTTCATAATTCTATCACCTTATAAACAATTCTAAATTGTTGTGTTCCGGCATTTAGAGCTAAGATAGGCAGTTCCTCAGATTATTGAAGATTCCGAGTGAAGTGTTCTTCCACCTTCGGCCTTATCATAACTTGAAAAAATTTGGTTGGTGAACTTCCCCGTAGTAGAATAAAAAAATTATCTTTGTAATGTATAAATTCAAGTGCACAAACAGAAGCTTTATTACGGTTAAAGTGATTTTGTAACAAAATTTATATTGGTATGTAGATTTAGCCACTTATAAAGCAGAATTTCATTCGTGTAGGCAGTGCTGCGGTCTCGTGCAGACTGTACAAGCCGCCGCTAATGGCGACAGATCTGGCTCTTTATCGACTATTTTGGCATAACGTGCACTCCAAAGTACGCAATCGTCTTATTTATCCGACAGTCTGGTGATTCAATGTCCTAACTGAGAACAAACATCATAAGCATGCTTCGCAGCTCAGTTGGTAGTAGGTAGCTCTGTCTTCTGCCCTGTAGGTTGTGGGTTCGATTCCCAACCAAGACAAACATTAGCGTGATGCGTGTACCTAAACATGTATGTATGTATTATTTTCGTAATCTAGTTCCCATATTGCAATCTTTCGCTTAGTTTGGGGCTAGATTGCTCTGTGTGACATTAATGTTCTTTAATATTTTTATATTTCACCAACCCGCCACATGTCACGGAGATTTTCCAACAGTCTAAAGTGAATCAAAGAGAATCAAACACTGAAAAATTATTAGTGACTATTGTGTGGAATTTTGTATCAATGCAATCCAATAAGATTAAAATTCAGCTGCGTATGTGTCTCTTTTCGAACGAGTGTGAACTGATTTCCGGGAAAACGCCCGACATTCTCTGTGCGGATTTCCTCCAGTTTGTTCTAAGCTAAGCCCCTTACAGCCGGATTTCCACATGGCTTAGCAGAGCGGATACGTGTTAAAGCCAATGAAGGTGTAGGTAGAGAAAGTAGGTAGTAACAGTAATATAAAAAATTAAACATAGAAATCCGAAGATACTTCGCCCTAGTTAGGTTTAAAACAAGTGAAACGTCCGAGACTTTGTTTTTGCCATTCCGTGGAAATTTCCTAAAATCCTTACTTATTGAGCACTTAGTTGCACTACTAAAGGAAGCTATTCTCTAAAAGTGTCTCGACCAGTAGCCTGAGCTATGTTTCAGCTACACAACGATTTTATATTTAGAGATAATGATTGCATGATTTTCTGATTAGCTGCCATGATCAACCGCCTCTGTGGTCTAGTGGTTCAACCCACCGGTTTCAGATCCAGAGGTCCCGGGTTCGATCCCCATGGGGAGTACAAAATATTGTGCTTGGTTTGGTTGGTGGTAGGACTTTGTTTAAAGCCTGACTAGCTATCACCATTTTACCTAATTCTGTTGCCATAATAACAATTATAAAATTGCTGTGTTCCGGCATTTAGAGGTAAGATAGTCAGTTTCAAAGTTTGTTCGGGATTCCGGGTGAAGTGCGCTTCCACCTTCGGCCTTATCTCAACTTGTAACCAGATGGGATGAAGGCGGAATGCCCGTCGTACAAAAAAAAACATGTTATTTTTAACTGATAGAAATCAAAAATTAACAAAATGAAAATAATATAGATGATATTATTTTCATTTTGTTAATTTTTGATCTGAGGTTAATCCTCAACTCGTGAGTTCGATACACATTATTTCTTGTTACCTATCTACGTGTTATTTCGCATAAACACGAATTAAAAAACTTACATCACATTTTTGAAGGATTTTATAACTAGTACCTATACCTTTATCACATGTATACTATCATACTTATAACAGCACGTTATTTGTGTTTCCTAGTATAATTATAATGAAGACTGTGCGTTTCCGATATCGAAAGCACAGCCTTCATAAGCTTTGCTCTATCGTTGACCTCATCCTTGCCAAAGCAACCACGAGGTCAAAAGCAATAATAAAAAAATAGTATATATCGGATATGTTTAGTGCCTCCGGAATCTATTTATTTCAATCGTCGGTTTACACACATATCTGATATTCATCTTTCAATTGATGGTTTATATTATAGTACCTACTTATCCATATACATTCTTAAAGCTTACCGGATAATGAGCTGCCTCCCGGTGCGAAGTACGTGATTTGAGATTGGCTGGGTTCTGAAAGTGTTCGGATAGGAACTGTACTCGTGCCTAGTTCAAGATTACCAGCCCATATTCCCACGTATTTAGCCTTTGTTGAATATTTCTAAAGGAATTTTGTATAGACACGAAAGGTTTATAAATGGTCTTTCAGTATTGAAGATCGTATCGAAGTATCATATAGGTCGGAACATAAAATCGATGTAGGTACTTGTATAATACATAACTGTATGTATTATACAAGTACATTGCTTTCAAACCGACGCATGTTTAGCAATAAAGGGTAATAGTGTCTCATATATATTAACATTTATTTACAATCAAAGATAATCGTGTTTTAAATTTTAAGATGTACACAACACAACACAACATTATATTTACATACCCTCATCCTGAAATAGTCTGGTAAAAAGGTTTCATCAGAAGTTTTTACATTAAACTCCCTGACCGATAAGGCCGATGCAATTATTTCAAAATTTAAAGCCACCATTTAAAATATGGGGAGATATGGGTCATCGATAAAATCATAGTAGGAACTAACCTATTTATAAGGTCTTCTTCTGATGCTGATCCAAACGTAAAGGTAGGTTAGCTGTTAGCTGTGGTTTTACACAGCGCCTTCTTGCCCCAAATTAAGCATAGCTTGTAAAATGGGAACTAGATTATGGATATAATACTTACGTACTTTTTGTAAATACATATTTGTACAATATGATACAACACCCAAACCCAGGTAAAATATATTTTCACTAATCACTGACTACGTTATTGATAATAAGTAATAAAAAAACTTGTGTGTACGCTCTTTATGTACGCTCGTAAGAAGTTTAACTTCTTTATTGTAACAAAACCAAAATAATTGAATAATAATAACAATTTATAATGTCAAGAAATAAAAATATTACATACCTACCGACAGTTAACCTCAAATCTAGAATCCCTCTTAAACAAGTTTATGATATAAAAAAAACACTTCATCACGAATACTCACAATAAATTATCATTCACTACCGTAATAATTTATCTATACACACAAATACACAATATATGTCATGCACCTAAATGTTTTTTGATTTCCACTGATATAAAACACGTATTGTAGCTTCATATATAATTGAATTAACCTCACTATCGTTATATTGTATCATCAAAGAGTATCTTTGATCTACCTACCTTGAATATAGGAATCAGTTATCACGAAAACCAAAAAGACGATTATGAACCAACTTCATGGTATTGCTTTTAGGTGTCGGTGTAAAGAGAAAAAATGCATCATGCAGATCATAATATATATTTTTTTCAAAACTTAACCAGCTTCATGGTGTCGGTTTGCTATCGTAAAAAATCGCTAATAATTTTAAGCAAACGCACTAAATGAAGAGCAACTTAAAAAAAGAGAAAAAAAGTTCATAAAATGTTCAAAACCGACTCGCTATTATGTTGCTACATCGAAAAAACATAATTTTAGTTACCTTTAGATCATTTAACGGTCCTTAGGTAACCCAATTGCTTTTCTTGTATATAGTTAGCTTAATTGTACATCAAACGTAGAATAAACTTACTATTGCCATGACGAGTTTATTTATCGGATTTATCTGACATGTTTTTCTTATCAGCAGGCTGCAGAAGTTTGCCGCTGTAGCCTCAACGACATCTCTCAAATCCTGGAGGTGATGCCTGAATTGAAAGGCCCTCCCGGACCTCAGGGGATCACTGGTGCTGATGGCACTACGGGGGCACCCGGCAAAACGGTAGGATTCTTTAAATTCCTAACAAACACCTCAATAAAATGTGATATCGGAACGCTCCGCAAAGGTATACTGCTGGATCGTTTAGATAAAGCCTCAAGTTGACAGTTACACTGCACTGCGGTGAATCATACTATATATGCATAATGAACTATACAGTAATATTTGCTGACGAGATTTTTATTTACCACGCTTGGTAAGGTTAGTATTAGTTAATATAAAAATCCAGTTTTTTTATTTACCGAGCTTGATAAATGCGTTGCATATAGATTGAACTAGCTTTTTCGGAAGTAGCCTGTGTCACTAGTATCTAGGGAAATCATACGCCAAGCCGTACCAGCTAATTTTACCTGAAAAAGAGGAAAAAGGTTCCATTATTACTGAAGGGGCTATAAATATTAATGAAGGCAACAGTTTTTATCATCGGATATCTTTGACAAATTTGTTAAAAACGTTTATTTTAAGTTGTATATACCTAAGCATTAGAGTTCTAGTACTTTGTGACTTCAAACATTTGGTACCCACATACAAATTGGAGTCTACGGTGAGTTTATACTTGGGCTCACCCAAGTATAATCTCATCGTACATAAAGTATTATATTAATTTAGTGGATATATTAGTACATTTAAAAAAAGTTGAGAAGCATGTACGTTACGATTAGGTTGTTACCTTCATATATGAAGGTAAGAATAATACGTTATATTCAGTTTATTATAGTTATTTCTTTATTTAAGTATTGTTGCTTATATGTTTAGCACGCCAACTTGTTTTAATCTTAGCTTAGTTGGCAGTCCACCGTAGGTATTATATTACCTTTTGTACAATATTTTTATCTGTATGCAACTAAGTATGATATTGCATTTATTAATTAAGTTTATTTATAGACTGTTGGTATCGTTTACAAAACATATTTAAAACTCAATGTGATGATAAATAAATGCGTTTTGAGCCTTAGCCTTTACAAAACATAATTAAATATTGTTCAGGGTCAAATGGGCGATCCAGGGCCACCTGGTCCACTGGGGCCCAAAGGTGACCGAGGAGACAGAGGTGACCAGGGGGCTTCAGGCTCCGAAGGTCAGCCAGGGCCTAAAGGAGAGCCGGGGCTTGATGGGACCCCTGGATCACCGGGACCTCCTGGACCTACTTTTCCTGTGACCTCTGCGCTCATGGTGAGTGAATTCCATCCATTTAATATTTACTAGTGAATCCCGCAATTGGTCAGGTAAATTATCTAACAAAGCGTCTGGTTAAGAATAATGGAGAATGAAAATCGAATACCATCTGTTTTATTAAACTTATTGTGCTCATTATTTATAAAGGTTCTCAAAGACTACAAAAACCTTGTCAAATTAAAATATAATGAAAAGATATGCCAGAGTAAATAATTAGATTATAATAATAATAAATCAATATTACAGGACATTCATTTTACACAGCGCCATCTAGCCCCAAACTAAGCATAGCTTGTAATATGGGAACCAGATTACGGATAGAATACATAAATACTTTTTTTTTTTTTTTTAAATACATACTTATCATACAATTATGAAACTTTCCAGCTGAGATAAGTCGTGTTTTTTTACTGTACGTCGGGGAAGCGCATGGCCTTCATCTCACAGGGTTTCAAGATATGATTATGCCAAAGATTGGAAGCGCACTTCATCCGAAATCCTCAACAGTCTGAGGTACTGGCTATCTTACCTCTAAATGTCGGAACACAAAAATCCAAAATTTTTGTTATAGCGATAGACTGAAGTAGGATGGTGGTAGTTGCCAGATGGACTTAAACAAAGTCCTACCACCAACCAAATCAAGTACGATAATAATCTACATATTTCACTACGATTTCAGTATTTTTTCTGTTCTTAATGTACTTATTTAGAGATGGTAGTCCCCTAGTCCCACTTACATACCCCCTTATTCAAATAATTATCTAGTCATTTAAGTAAGATAGGTACATGTTCACATTATCAAAAACATAAAGCTTATTCGACGCACCAAAAGCTTTAATCTCTAAATAAATAGGTACATTTTAAATGGTTTGTCTTTAAATTGATAGGCTCATATATTCTTAGATTCAATCTCTTGCCTATTTAGTACACAAAGGCTGTTATTATAAAACTATTAGGTAAATCTGGTACTTAACCAAGTTATTCGAATCATTAAGAACGACCTAACCCAAAATAAACCGTTCAACCTCTCAAACCTTTGCCGTGACCTTTGCTAACCTTCCAACCAATAGTAAATAAAGACGTAGCCCTAACATATTTTCTCAAAGCTTGGTAAAGTCTAGCTTTAATACTTAGGATTTTAGCTTGAAAGGCACGAACGAGATGATTTTGCACCTTTTGTTGTGAAAGACAGGCTAAAGAGGGGCTTTAGCGAAACAAAACAAGAAAACAAAACGAGATTAATATCTAAGCTACTATTTGGCATCATAATAAAGTGATTTAGAAAGAGTTAGATAAAATCGGTCTGGCTGTCAAAAATTGGCGTTAACTCTGCGCTTTTTGGCGTTTAGTTTGGAAGCCAGACAAATGATTTTCTCGAATTAGCGACAGTTAACCAGTAATAGATAGTAACTCAAATTTCAATCGCAGTTCTTGTTTAATTTATTTAAATATCGGTTGAAACATTTTTTTTTATTAATTATTATGTAATCACGTTAAAATGAATTTCAGGATACAAGGTGAGAAGAAAACACATTTCTGTAATTCACTATGCACAGTATTAAACATTTGAAAATTAAATTCTTAGCCGCCTGGCTTTACAATTACAATAACCGTGTCGCGTTCATCCACAATAAACTATAATTTATGAATATGAGTGGGTTTGCATGTTATGTCAAGCAAAGAACTCAAGTCCATCCCTATCGTTCTTACGGATATTGAAATAAAGCTAAGCCAGCTTGATCCGACAATTACCTTAGCATGTA
The DNA here is from genome assembly GCA_951394065.1 of Venusia cambrica. Classification (NCBI taxonomy): domain Eukaryota; kingdom Metazoa; phylum Arthropoda; class Insecta; order Lepidoptera; family Geometridae; genus Venusia; species Venusia cambrica. The sequence goes on along the minus strand of OX596040.1, from coordinate 15,347,746 downwards.
TCAAGCTAAATGAAACCAGAAGCACATAAATAAGGTCTAAGCCACTAGAATCAATCTAGCTATCCGAAGGTATTAATGGCTCAAGTTAGCACGCTAACTAGATGACGCAATAGAATCGATCGTTAGCCTTCTAACTTCTGGAGTGGTTTAGTTTTCACTGCGTAACTAATGGAATCGCTGGAACTGCAGTATAGTTAGTTCAAATTAACATTCGCTATATCACAATAAGGCTATGATTAGTAAGTATTTAATTGCTGGGAACTCAGCTCTTCATTATTATCAACATGAATTTTATATTACACTTGAATAGAATGATGTGTACCTAGTACCTACTACCACCACCATTACCAAAGACAAACGCGGATTCACAGATAGTATGGTTCACTCCACTTTGGATAACCCAACGCCCTAGATAAAGTTTATAATGCATCAAAATTACTAGGATCACTTTTAATCACCGAAAACGATGTTTCATTTCACGTATCTCGACCAGAGCACACGGGCAATAAACTTCGTTTTTTGCACGCAACGTGTTGTGTAAGCCTCAAGCAGCCGACATGCGGTGAAGTAACAGATACCTTACCACCAGGAATATTATCTGGTTAGGATTTTTTGTGTTATTTGTTACGGGGACATGTCTGAGTGGAATCGAGCGTAGGTTTATTTATTTGTGACCTCCTATTGGTCAACGGAATCGGACCGACTGGAAGACCCGAAAAGATCCACTTATAGCTAGCGACTACCCTCCTGGTGTTTGGTCAAACGGTTTGCCGTGTTCCGTTTTGCGTGGGAGAACCAGTGCCTTCAGGAAAAGCTCGCTCCATGGTAGACCTTGCTCTAGCCTAGAGCTAGATAAGTCTAGAGGTTAAGAACAGACCTATGATTAATAAAAAAATGATCGCAAAGAACAAAACGTACAATGCTCTGTAAAGTATTTAATTTCACAAAATACCTGCTTAACCACAAGGTTCAATATTGCATGAAGCTCAAATAGAAACGCAGGTACTCGTAACGTGGTATGACGTGTTTTTTGTCATTTACTTGCCATTTAGTTTATTATCAGTTCAGCGCCATAAAGCAATGCCAGTGCACGGAGTAATATGGCTAAGTACTTTGCTGAAATATTATTATAGCCTTGTGGAATGTACGAGGGTGAATATACTATATTGTATATGTAGAACCTTTCTTTTCTTTTAGTGAATGAGAATCGTTTATTTATTTTTGTGTCTTTCCTTTACTCTATGGACATAGAGGTAAGTATAAACGTTTAATAAAATGTTACATTTGTGTAAAAGGAAGCTATCCAGATTTTTTTTTTGTTTATGGTTCCACATATTGAGTTTGTATATAGTGTATGGTAATATAGATTATAATTAACATGGAAACATTTAGGTCCTTTTTTTTTATACCACTAAGTTGGCAAACAGGTATACGGCCCACCTGATGGAAAGCGGTTACCGTCGCCTATGGATGCTCGCAACACCAGAAGCATTACTCGCGCATTGCCGACCCTTTCAAAATTTCAAAACGCCCTATTTGAAAACTCCCATACTGTAACTAGTAGGAAAAACCTCAGGGAGATCATTCCACAATTTAATAGTTCGCGGGAAGAAATTCCTCTTGAACCTTACGGTGCGCGACGGTATTGTGTTGGAATCTCTGTCGATGGTGAGCGGTCCTGTAGCAACTACATTACATGGAATTTAACTAGTGTAAATGCTTAATATTGTCAACATATAAATTAACTCAGTACAAGTTTAATTTGTAATAGCACCGCATAAAATCCGTGTAAACGCAAAAGCCATTAATTCACGCTCAACGCATTGACTTTACCATAAAACTACGAATGTTTCCAGCATTATTTATGGCGCTGCCAGCCAATACATTACATTCCTTGTTCCAACATTTCTATCACTACCGTCAGCGATAACATCTATCGCTTTAAATTCTTTTATTTTGCCATTCCACTCGTAAATTTGAAGTTGAAACACGACATGCCAGTCCATTGGGGAACGAAGTCACGCGAGGGTCCGTCAGCCCATTTGTATCTGTTTGTACTAAGTAGGTTGTAAAAGACGCAGCGCCAATTATCTGTAAGAAGAACCAAGGATACTGACCAAACGCGGTCGTTTTCTGTCTTCTTTTTTATTGTACGACGGGTAAGCGCTTGGCTTACATCCCATCTTGTTTCAAGTTATGATTAGGCCGAAGGTGGCAGTGCACATCACCCAGAATCCTCAACAGACTATCTTACTTCTAAATGCCAGATAATATAAAATATATTATCTGGTAATAAATCTTTTAGAAATCGTTGTGATTGCGATAAACTTTGGTAAGATAAAAAACCAAGTATCATATTGTACTCACCTGGTAATCAAACCCGGGACCTATGGAACTAGCACCGCTGGGCGAACCAGAGACAATAGAGGCGGTAAAAAGGTTACATTCATATTTTAGTTACGAAGATGAATATAACCTGGGGCCTAACCACAACGTCTTATAGCGTTCTCGTTTTGATATTACATTACTTTTTTTTCGTTTTTTCTACACTGGCTAGATAGTGACTAGAGTAAAGTAATATCAAAACAAGAATGCTCTAAGAGGTCGTGGTACCCCTCCTGAACATTATTTTAACCTTTAATCTAGTCTAGACTAGACCAGCGTGGTCAAAGTCAAATATGTTTATTCAGTAAGATTTTTTTTAGGATCACTTTGAAACGTCAAATCTACCGCCTGTTCGGAATCGCGACCAGCACACAAGGAGAAAGGCAAGAACCTCGGGCTAGTTTTTTTTTTTTTCATGATCCATTACAATAGCTTAAAATTATCTAATACTAATTACAATTTATTCACTGGAGCAAATTCATTTTTTTTAATGCCAGGCTTTCTTATCTTCTAGGTAATCTGAAATTTTATAATAAGCTTTCCTGGATAGCTTTTGTTTTACAAAATTTTTGAATTTATTATTTGACAAGCTTAGCACATCACTTGGCAATTTATTATAAAAGCGTACAGTTTGCCCTATGAACGATTTATTAACCTTATGGAGCCTAGTTGTGGGAACAGCGAGTTTATTCTTATTTCTAGTATTATAATTATGTTTATCACAGTTTTTGTCAAATAAGCTTATGTTTTTACGCGCATACATAATATTTTCATAAATATATTGGCAGGGCATAGTCAATATATTTATTTCTTTGAACTTGTCTCTTAATGAATCTCTGGGACCCATTTTGTAAACAGCGCGAACAGCCCTCTTCTGCAAAACGAATATGGTGTCTATATCTGCAGCACTTCCCCACAGTATTATGCCATATGACATAATACTGTGAAAGTAACTGAAGTAAACTAGTCTTGCTGTAGCAACGTCTGTGAGAAGACGTATCTTCTTTACAGCATATGCTGCAGAACTAAGTCTCTTCGCCAGTTTATCTATGTGTGGGCCCCATTGAAGTTTATTATCTAAAGTTAATCCCAAAAATACAGTGGTTTTGACTAATTCTATGTTTTCCTCTTTAACTTTTACATTAGCTTCAACTTCAGTTACATTTGGTAAAATAAATCGAATACATTTGGTCTTTTTCTGGTTGAGTACTAAGTTATTTACATTAAACCAGTTAACAATTTTTGAGATTGCATTGTTTACGTTGTCAAAGTTAGTCATTTGTCGCTTCAATCTAAATAGAAGTGACGTATCATCTGCAAACAGTACAATCTCATGGTCATTTTTAATTATTTGGGGCAGATCATTAATATATACTAAAAACAAGAAAGGCCCCAATATTAAACCCTGAGGTACACCCATGGTAACCAAAGATCCTGAAGAACGCTGGCCGTTCACGTCGAATGTTCACGTCGTGTTCACGTCGGTATGGACAAAACGTTGTTTTATTAAAGGTGAATCGTGAAATGTCTATCAAAATATTACAGTAACAATAATACATAACAATTGTGTTAAACGAATCGGTCGGGGCACAAAGTAAATGCGTATTTGTGAGTGTAAGGGTCACTTTGATTTGAGCTTTGATACTTACAGTTAAGAAGAACTCTTTTCATTCATAAATTCTGAAATCAATATGTTTCCTGTGGCAATAACATAGCCAAGCAGTTCCCAGAATTTGTTTTATTCGTGCATGTATTTTGGCAATTTTGGCGTTTGCTTATGCAAAACGTCAAATTGCCAAAATACTTCATGAATACACGTAAAAATACACATATCTCCGTATAGTGGCGGACAGAGAATAGATGCGTAAGGCCGAAGAGCTATCATCATCATCATCATCAATTTCGTAATCGACTATGAAACTCTACCATGAAAATCTAACGTCGTCGGATCCGAAGAACTGCTGCCATTTTTGTATTGAAAACGTGCAATCCGTCAACAGATCCGTCATGTTTTGATTTTCATAGTAGACCTACAGTGGCGTACCTTGGGCGAGCACGTCAAGCAGTGGTCTACGAAATTGAAGATGATGATGATGATGATAGCGGAAATGATGATGGCAACATACATTTTGGAATTAACGGACTTTATTACGACTATAAGACTACTACAAAAATAATACTATGAATACTTACTATGAAAAAAACATGGTGAAAAACTCACAAACATCAATCCCCGTGGTAGAGTCGCTGATTAAAAAATATCCAATCAATAACTAGTGATTGTTTACCTAACTTAACATTTAAAGCGATCGTCGATATCAAAAGTGAGATTAGACACGATATTACAGGTATAAAAGGGACCTTAGCTATTGAACATATCAACATTATCTCGGATTATTGAAGCGTAAGAAGAATAAACGGGCTAAGGATGACAATGATCATTAATTTTTAAAAGCCTTTCAGAGCGGAAGTTATCAGCAATACTTAGCTTTATTCTCTGAAATAGGCATTCACCAATATTTTTGTTACTACCCTAGCTGACAATTAAAATACCTGTGATTTCAATAAATATTACTTAAACTACGTTAGTATTCTAATACCTATGCTACTAATACTTAGTAAAGCTAGTATATAGTGGAACTAGATTACGGAGATAATCAATACATAGAGGTATAATTTTTCCTACATACATATGAGACAATACAACACAAACACGGAACAAAGAATAATACTCATCACCTAAATGGTTTCTGGGTGGGAAACAAACTCAAAACCAGATGCAAAAAGGCATATTTTTTTTAAATGGGATATCTCTTGACCTCTTAGGCTTTTCTTGATCTAGGCCAATGCAAAAAGCACTTCAACGTACCGAGGAAACATAGTAAACCGTTTGGTGCCGAACTTCGGCAAGAGTCTGAAAAGGAGAGTAATGGTGGTTTATTAGAGCTAGTTTCAGTACCTCGCGGATAGGCAAACCCAATACAAGACGAAACAGAAAGTTCTTTCTCGTGAACCCCAACAGTTCAACATTTCGTGTTACAACTACTCTCAAATACTTAATCATAGTGTATAACAGGAATCGACGGGATTATATGGGTCCGGTAATCCCGGGATCCTGACACCCTCGGGAAATAGGGGGCCCGTGGGCATGCCGGGCCCTCAGGGTGAACGTGGGTACCAGGGCGGGAAAGGCGAGAGGGGATTACACGGGCCTAAAGGCGACAAAGGGGAACGGGTAAGCAAATTACCGAATATGATTACATATCTAAATTGTTTGTTTATGTTAGCTAAGAGTTCTGAAGTTTTTTATTCCACAACGGGGAAACCTAGCCTTCATCTCACTGCGTCAAGGTGATAAGGCCGAAGATGGAAGCGCACTTCACACGGAATCCTCCACAAGCTATCCCAGCAATTCAAATTGATTTTATGGCGTCAGTCTTAAGTATGGTAGTTGTAGTTAGCCACATGGACAATATTAATATCTTTGTAAATGTTAAACAAGACCAATTTATTTGACAACACAGAAACACAGATATTACTTACATTAGAGACACAGTAGCTACACAATTAAAACAGACAGAAACATATGATTTAAAAAAAAAAAACAATTACAATTAGTGAGCTTTGTGTATTTTGCTGTATGTCAATAAGTTTAGTAGTTCAGTGTTAAACATTGCTCAGAGCACAAACACAGTGTTACAGTAACTACCCGTTATAACAGCGAATAAGCGTATATATAGCAGAACAGATAATGTAGCAGGTTGCAGTTACCGTCGGTCAATACCTACCCAAAGTAACTTATAACCACGTTTAATGAAAACATTTCGCCTTTACCTTTATCATCAATACTGGTAACGACAGTACTCGGAAGAAAGCAGCTGCCTTTATCTTGAAATGCCTGTTCGATAAAGATTTTTCAGACATGCAAATCATTACCTTACCGATTGACTAAAACCTTCTAAATCCAACCCTCTCTGATACAGACTTCATAATGCAATAAGTTAACCCTTGTTACCTTTAGACCTCACTAACTACGTTACAGGGGTACGTGGGTCTAAGAGGCCCACATGGCGCGAAGGGCGAAAGGGGTTCGGCGGGTCGAGATGGGTCTCCTGGATTGCCTGGAGCCCACGGCCGACCTGCGGAAAAGGGCGAAAAAGGTAAATATGGGATTTTTCTGGTCTCGCAATATAAGACAAATATGGGTGCGTTGTTGTATCAAAACTTTTGGGTTTTAAGCATAGGAATTTATGTTACAAGTACATGTGTGTTCTGTTTTTCTTGTGTTGTTTATTCTTAGGAAGGAAACCGCCAGAATATATATTTTTATTTGCAGAGAATCAATTGGCCTAATATGGAGTAGTGATTCAACAAACATACGATTATTTTCTTGTAACAAATTAATAATGTAAAAAGATGGATATATATTTCATCTATCTCTACTGGGCATCTACCAGGGAGTATGGTTCGGATTTTCTATCAATCTGGGGTTAAATTGAAATTATTTGGTCTATATGTTTATATTTGGGGATGTGTCAAAGTTCTAGTAAGTTGAAGTCTTAACTTAATATAAGGTATTAACACAATATATTAACCATCATCATCATTAACATTATCTTCCATAAGGAACACATTACTCATATCATGATTCAAAACCAAGCATCCACATTTATTAAAGAATTTTCGGAAAAAGTATCTAGTCCCGATTGAGCTAATGAATAAGTATAGTGTGTGTAACAGAACTGTTTTTCCAAGATGATTCAGCTCTTGAATTCAAAGCTTATTCTGGGCAAGGTACGATGTTACCATGCCTACACCTTATGAGAAATTTCGTTCAAAGAAATTTCAATTCTCGTTTCACTTCTCAATGTAAAAAATATTAATATAAAAACAATAATTATTTACAATTAAACTGATTATATATAAGATAGGCAGTCGGTTTGCCTAATGACCGATTTGTATTCTACCTGTTTCTCATGTCCAATCTTATTTTTCTAGTTTTAGGGTGCCTGGATATTCTGGGAATGCATTAATAAAATACTCCTTGTATATGTTTTGTGCCAAATCATTCACAACTTAGCTTCTACGAACTCTGAGATCTATGAATTCATAAAAAAAAACTACACATAAACGTTTGGTGTCAAATCATTTAAATTAAAGCTTCTCCAAACTCCTGGAGCTGCAAGTTAATTGATGTTTTTGCCAAATTACTTAAAATTTTGCTTCTATGAATTGCGGAGGTTATAAATTAATTAATCTATAAAACTTGTCGTAAATGTTTGCTCCAACGGACTACTGACCTTAGTTTGTCGAGGCCTGAACAAGTATCGGTTCAACCATCAAATTTTATGTAACACTATGACCCATATTTATTTTCCCTGAACACGTTTGCAAGATTTTTAGGGGTCCGTAGTAACGATTTGGAAAATCTTTATTTCCTCGAACCCTTCAGATTGGTTCCTTATTTATTAATGCTCTTCCGTTTTATTATCGACTTGGGATTTTTATTTCTTTATTGGGAAGGTAAAATAAAATATTTCTTTTGGTCTTGTAAATCGTAATATTTTTATTTACCTCTTTTAAGATCGCATCACAAAGTACCTACTATAACGGCCATTTGCTACATCTATTTGTCTGTCTGTATTTTTAGCGTTTTCTCTTATCGTAAATGCAATTAGTAAACCATGACATTGCATTTTTGAACTATATTTCAAGATAAAAATGCTGTGTAAAATTGTCTCGGTATCCATAACAGTGTCCTTAAGTGTGGGTTTTAACTATCTATGGGTCTATTGGGAAGCTTAGATTAAATAACAATTCATAATCTAAGTTGGAAAGTATATTTCTTAGTGCATAATCTGCGTAACAGTTAGATATTTTCCTTTCAATTCAATATATGCGGGAACGGACCTTTGTTGATATTACATTACCTATCCGACCTGTTTTCGTATGTGTACTCCATGCAAAAATAATTTGTTATAAATTAGCAGATAACAGACTATCTTGACCTGGAGTTAAAAGTATTTAGAATATAAATTCAGCTTGCGATATCATTATTATCAGCTTTATTGTGCTTTCAAATGCATTATAAAAAATAAATATCACAGGTAATTAATGTTACACAGCACCATCTAGACCCAAACTAAGTAAAGTTTGTAGTAACTAGGTACCATAGGTAGATATCATACAATACAACGCCCCAACACAGAACTAACATCTTTATTCATAATGTCTGTTATTTCTCAGGTGGTCGCGGATTGCCGGGCTTGCCGGGTCTTCCCGCGCCGTCATCATCCTCAAGTACTGCTCTGTCTGAAAATTCTGTCTTATCAGACGTCTCCCGCGCTGGTATGTTTTTTTTTTTCAAACAGATAATTTTTATTTTTGTAAGAATATGGTGGAGTTTTATCCATGATTGGAGGGTTTTGCCATAATAACCACGCTTGGTAGGCAGATAGAAATTACACAGAAGTAGGTAAGTACACGTTGCCCTTATTCTGGAGAGATCCTTAAGTCGGCTTTTACGATACTCGCAGGGTGAGTTGGGGGAGTCGAAAGCCATAATTGCAGCTGATTTTAATGTGACAATGAAATGAGGTCACGAATCGAGGTCATATCAAAGCTCGTCTTTGCTGCTCCTTGGTTCTGTTCCCTGATCAACCGGGATATAATCATCCACTTAATGTGGTAAAACTGACAAATTGATCTCATCAGATAGGTAGGTACTTGACAAGATCTATAAAAAGCTAACTAAGCATAAAACACATCAATTCATGATGAGAGCGTATGTTAATCAATCATCAATCTAGGTAATCATTAATTCATGGTTATCACTAGTAATCGCTCTGGGACATCTGTGACTATTAAATTCAATTCCGAAATAATTTTCTTAGGGAATAAATGAATGAATGACTAAATAAATAAAGCAATGAATGAATGATTGAATGAATGAATGCATTTCAAGAGAAAGCTATAAAAATATAATCCTAGAATAGTAAAAATATATCTTTGTCTGTTTTTTGAGGTAAGCCTAATACGAATGAACACAATGTAAATTGAACTGTATATTTTAGAAGCGGCTATGCTGAAAATCACCAAAGGAGATGGAGGAGAGACAGGAGAAAAGGTATCTACTATTGTACATCAAAATATAATTTAACGTCATATTATTTTTCTTAGTTTGACTTATGCTTTGCGAGTAGTGCGATGTTTTTTACCCAAATACGGCAAGGTAAAAAAGACGGTTATGATTTTGACAAAATGAAGTATTGTTGGAATACTATAATATGGCGCCCTCTAAGTGACGTAAAGCCATGAATCAAAAAACTTTTTTTTGTTAATGATGCCCGTATTGGGTATCAAATGAAAGGGCTTTATAAGCACATTTCAATAATATTTATTGTTAGCTGTTGCGCGCGGCATTGCATGCATGTAGGTAATCACGCCTCAGATGTAAGCCTAAAAACATGTTTCCCCTTAAAATCTGCCCAAAAAACATGTTTAATAAATACCAATGTATCTCATTATGGACTACTACTACTAATGGACTACTGCTTCTATTAAAAAAGTAGGACAAAATAAATACGCTTACCCTTGGCCTCGTTTAGTTTACTTATTGAACGGTATTCTCCAGAACATTTTTTTATTCAATAGGATCTGATTGATTGATTTGTACGTATAGCTTGACAATATTGTAACATGCTTCAGCTATAACTATTTGTTAGTATAGATATGTAGAGAGGTTTATAACTATTCAATGTTTGTTTTGATGTGGCGGTCAAGCTTCTATAAACAAACCTTGTTTGCATAAACTCACACAGGGAAACAAAGGAGGAATCAAGGACCAATAATGTACAGACAGAATAAGTTCAAACTTCCAGCTAAAACTCACGTCAGATAAAAAAAAACCCTTCTAATTAAACACTTACAATATGGAAATTTGCCTTTTAAAAAACATAACCATAAAGTGTAAGGGTATAAAGTGAATATTTTATTAAAAACAATAATGTGGATCAAAAAAAATTAAAGATACAGTAACATAACAGCAATGGTTATTCTAATTGTTTCAAATAAGCATAGATCTCATCAAGCTTTCGAGATTAAAACCAAAGTCTTTGGGTTAGTCGGGTGTCGTTGTATCAACATTCTTCAACACCCTCTTATTTACTCAGGGTGAAAAAGGCGCTCGAGGGCTAGATGGACCACAAGGTTTTCCGGGAAACGATGGGAAGCCAGGGGAGAGAGGGGACATCGGGCCTTCAGGATTACCAGGGACACAAGGACCTGAGGGGCTAAACGGACCAAAAGGGGACAGAGGGGATCCCGGCCCACCGGGACCTGTGGCTGTGACGCGTGATGAGGCCTTGTTATTGACTAAGGTAAGGAAATGCAATTTATTTATCTCATTGTATAAGACTCCTCCCTTTGTACAAATATTACCAAAAACCTAGAAACTTGTTTTTTTTTTAAAAAAAGAACTAGTAAATTTTATGGTATTATATTAGTAGGTACGGACAAAGAGGCAGAATGTTTGACAATGTTTTACTCCTACCTTAGAGTATTTTATAACATAAATAGTTGAGAGTTTTGATACATTTAATTTCAAATTAAATGTTTCAAAACTCCAAACTTTGTAGTTTGAGACCATCGAATTTTGTTAGAATTTTAATATAAGCTATGTATTTTTGGAATGTCAACTTTATCGATACGAACATCCAAATACCGCCCCGTCTGGAAAGTTTGAAGTTGAATAATGTAGACAAAATATTGCAACCTGTTCGATTTTATTACTCCACCTACATTTAACATGGACCTGTACAAAAAAATATAAGACAAGTTGCATAAGTTAGTGTTTTTGGAAGGATGGTAGGCGCGCGATAGTATGTATGTACTTACGATGCTCTATCAGCGTATATGAAAAATGCAAAAAGAGGTAAGGGGCAAAACTGGTTACAAACATTTCTATTTTTTTTATTTTTTTTTTTTTTTTTTAGTTCCAGTTAGTGAATGGTACAGTCATATCATTACCATTTGTAAAATGTATTGTTTCGTCGTTCCTTCAATTCTCATATTAGTACCTATGGATCTTTAGACACACAGCCCTATCTATAAATATACATTTATCTACAATAATGAGTAGGGACTTTGAAATGTTTCTCGCTTTCAGTGGCTCTTTTACTACCAAGGGTGAATGAGTCCTAATTGGAAATGGCGGTCTTGACTAAAAAATATACTAAATTTATGCCGTAGATGTCTTAAAATGTGATTAAAGGATCCAGGATATGGGCAGTAGCATCTTTGATATCATCATTATCATATGATCACTTATATTTACCCTTTTCATTGTTTACAAAAGAAAAACCTTTGCAATGGACAAAACGAATTGGATGAGTAAATTTTTTGGTATGCAAAGTTTACAAAAAGCTGCACTCTTGGCAACGTTCCTTCATAAACTTCAATAAGATACACAACTTACAAAAGCAGCTCCAGACGGACCAAGATCTCATCCATTTGGTTGATCTATTATTTCACAGGGTGACAAAGGCGAATCTGGCCCGCGCGGAAAAAGGGGTCATCCAGGCCCCCCAGGTCCAAGAGGCCCACCCGGCCTGCCTGGGCCCCCTGGCACCCCGGGCACAAACGGACCCTCCGGCGATATCGGATTACCAGGATGGACGGTATGATAGAACAATATTGTTAAGAGATTTGGCGAACAATGGATTTTTCATGCTCCAAGGCATTCAGTTTTTCTGTTTTGTGTGGAAATTTGCAGCTTTTTTCGTAGATTAAGGAAGTTTGTAGGATGAAAATAATTTGAATTCAGGGTAAAGCTAAATGTGATAGGGCTTGTTAGTAAAGTGCCTTCCGGGACATGGCTGTTTACATGACTGAACAGCCAAATGGTTCGATTGTGTAGGTGTCAAAATGTACAAAGACCTTCCCAGAATGCTTTGTTTAGCAGTGGGCTTATATGGGTTGAAATATAGTGATGATTTAGAACCTTAACGCAAGTGTAACTGAGTGGGGTCAGCTAGTTTTTTAAGTAAACTAGCTGTTGCCGGCGGCTTTGTCTGCGATGTACCTACCCGGATAAAGATGTGGTCGTGAAAAAATATCAAACAAACAGGGTTACAATCGAATTTATAATATTGGTTGTATCAATTATGCTAATTAGTACTTTAACCGAATATTGGAGAATATACTACTAGATTAAGTTAACTCATAATAAAATGACAGGTCCATAAATTCCTAAGATTTATTCAAAAAGTGTCAGAATAATAATTTCAGTAATATATTCTAGGGTCCACCGGGAGCGGCGGGCACTGCAGGACCTCAGGGGCAGAAAGGTGAAAAGGGGGACCCTGGCCTTGGGCATGTTGACTTGGATAAGGTAATACTTCTACGTTATGTGTCAGAAGTTTAGTTTTTTTATTTTTCTTGCCTTCAACCAATTGTATATACACTTCTCATATTATTTGAAATATTAAATTGATAGGCTTACGTGGCTGTTCGACTATTCGTATTTGTAGACGTATTTTTCACTGACGGTAAGCAAAGATGCAGCCTACGATGTAGCACGCTTGCCTAGAAAAAACCTGTCAGTGATGTCTTTAAGATTCTCTGGCTGTAATTATCGGGAAACAGACTAGGTGACTCTTACATTCTAGAGAGATGGGTGACTCTTACATACAAGAGCGTTGCGCAAATTAATATAGTGCAACGCATGATGCACCAATTTTATGGCATGGTTCTTAGCTTGTCACCTGCAATACTACAAAAAACTGTCACTAGAAGTTTTTGGGCTCGCCTTTTGTTAAATAAGTTCCGGGCTTGTTATTTTATTGTACGTTGAAAAACGTCCTTCATTTCACCTGGTGTTAAATTATGATAAGGCCGAAGGTGGAAGCACACTTCTGAATCTTCCACAGACAGAACTGGCTATCTTACTTATATTTTGTACAACTACATTTATAAACAGCTGCTATCAGTGCTCACAGTTTTTCTGAGAAAATGAAATCGCACCTCTCAACAAAACTAATCACTATCTGGTATAAAAATGCATAAAACCGTGAAGCTTCTATAGGCTACATAAAGATACAAAAACATAAAACTCTTTGTACTAGACAAAGATACAGCGACACAAAAAGATAGGAGGTACACGATAAACAGCGGAGCACCTTACAAAGCGGGTTAATTAAGCGCTCGACTAGCCATAGTTGAACAAACACTGGAACAGGCACGGAATAATGTACCTAGATACTGGAACGTCTGGTGCACTGTTCAGGAGTATGGTCTACGGACGTTTAATGCGGGCTGCTATCAGAAAACCTGCATGCCCACTATTTATATTCAACCGCAATAAATGTTTGAATCTGTAAAATGAATGAAATAATGGGGTAGGTGTGATCTACCTGCTACTGGCCTCGGGTGACAGAATCGCTGGTTTTTGCTAGCGGTTACGGCTGTATGATCACAAGAACCTGTAATGGTTGACCTGGTTAGCGATCATTAGTTCGTTGCCAAAAGGTTTGCTGTATTCCGCCGGTGAGCAGGACAAGTGATTCGGTAATCGCAGTGTTAGTACTTCATATTTAATACTTCAGTGAACGTTACTGTTGCCATAGCCAGGTACCCAACAAGAGTGATGGGTGAAAAGGCGTACACAGGCACTACGTACGTCTTTTTAAGGGCAAGAAGCAGGAGAGATAAAACTTAATTTCTTGGCGTCTAATTTTATTTGCAAGTCATGCTGCACGGGTACCGATTTTTACTGGGACATAGGTTAAGAAACTTTTTTTCGGGTCTTCAAAAAAAATTGAAATGTATTTATTTCTTTACAAGTTAAATTATTTATACTAGGTCTTCTGTTAAGTTTAGAAAAAAACTGTGTTAGAAGGGTTCCCTCTTTCTTGAGGTCTTATCTAAAAAACTTCTATATGTATCTATAGATTACAAATTTGTAACTAATGCAATCCCGAAAAAAGATAGCTTAAAAAATACAATGCTATGTAATATAAATTGTAGATACCTAAGTTGTTTTGAAACAGTGTTTTAACATATATTAAGCATTTTTTTAACATGTGATAATGTAAAAATAGTTAATAAGTATGTAAATACACAGTGGTTCATAAGTAATTAATAAGTAGTTGATAAGTAGTTGATATGTAGTTGATAAGTACTTGATAAGTAGTTGATAAGTAGTTCATAAGTACAGTTGAATAAAAGTTGATTTAAGAGAGATTTTTTTTAATTGTTATAGCTTCGGTTTCATCATACGTGAGTGATTTTAGCCAAACTGTCACGATTTTTTACATTGTAGGTATGACATTGTGTAAATTTTAAATTTCTTGATAACAAGGTTGTAAATTTTAGAAGATTGGTCATCAGGAATATTTTTAATGATGACTCCTGTGGAACTCCTAAATTTAATGCTTGAGCTTTACATCTTAAGCAGTTTTCGTTTATCTTTACCTCAACCGTCTGTTCTCTATCTTTCAGGAAAGTTTGTACTAGGTTAAGACTGCGTCCTCTAATGCCATGGACCTCCAGTTTTGCCAAAGGGGTTGATGATTTACAGAGTCGAATGGCTTGGACAAGTCTAGGAAAATGCCTGCTACTTTTTGCTTCTTTTCCAGACATTCCGCTATATATTAAATAAAACTCTGAGTTGCCAACACTGTTGATTTTCCAGGTTCATAGGCATTTTGGCAGTCGGATAAAAGATTGTTTCTCAAAATATGGCTTATTATAGATTCTGACATGATAGACTCTATGAGTTTTGATAGCGTCGGAACAATGGTAATCGGTCTATAGTTACAGATGTCTGAGGATTTTCCTTTACTTTTGTATAATGACGTAAGCCTTGACCGTTTTAAAATGGGAGGATAATTCGCGTGATCGCAAAATAAGGTAATCATTTGATACAAGAAGGCACCTGATATGTCGAACAGATCTTTGGTGTGAGATTTGCGTATCTTGATTGCGGCTAGTTTAAGTAGGTCACTATTGGATAGGCTGTGAAAACGTTATTCAGGTTGTAAGTATATGAAGGTACTCATGAACTTTAGTGCCCCTTCTACATCAGGTACATTTTAAGACTTTAGCTCATTGCTTATGGTAATAAAGTGATTGTTTATACGGTCTGTTTATATGGTTGAGGACGCCAGTTAAGGTTATTATCTAATATTACACCTAAGTACTTTTGACTCTGTCTAAGTGTTGGCAATTACAAGTCCTTGAATTTTTGCAAAAATGAGCAGTAATATTTAAGTTTGGGTCTGGTTGCGTAGATTTTGATTAAGAAAATGTTAAGAAGTTTGTTTTAGATGTGTTCAAGGAAAGCAGGTTAAGGTTTAGCCAGCTTATTATTGTTTGAAGTCCTGTTTCAGCAGTTCTAAATACTTGAGCCTACTAGTCACCATAAAATAGCAAGGCTGTATCATCGGCATAAGAAAAACTCTTCCATTGCGCAGTTTGATATTAGTGAGATCATTAACATAAATGAGGAATAGGGTAGGGTCAAGAACGCTACCCTGTGGAACACCATAACCAAAAATAGTTTCGCCCTTGCTGTTTATTCGTTTGTTCATTATCTAATTTAACTCGTTGGGTCCGATTAGTTAAGTAATTTGATAGCAAGTCTAAGAAAGAGGTCCCCTTATACCAATTTTTACGAGTTGCTTTACTAGTGTGGTTACAGAGACGGTGTCAAAGGATTTTTTTAGATGTAGAAATATACACAAGGTTTTTTGTCTCTTATCGAGGTATTCAGTAATGTTACTTGTTAGTTCCATTATTGCATCTTCAGTGCTAAGAGGTCTCTCGCGAAACCCATATTGAAACTCGAAGAGTAAGGTGTATGTGTTTAACATTTTTTTAATCGGATATTTATCAGCTTTTCTAAGATTTTAGATATCACTAGGAGGACGGTGATGGGCCTGTAATTGTTGATATTACTTTTGTCGCCACCCTTGTATATTGGATGGATGATCTATTGTTTTAATTCTTTAGGGAAAATTCCTATTAAACTTTTATTTTCTTGTATTTGAACGTGTAGAACGATGACACTGCGTATATGTACCAAAGATTATTGAAGTTTATATATAATTAAAACATTTTTTCTGGCGTCGTTTTAAGACATTCGAAACATTATTAATATCATCATTACTCAAACAGTATTACTGCAATACATGGGCAAGCTAGTTTGTTATTGTTTGGCAAAATTGACAGATGATGCTACACAGTTGAATAATTATGTACTTTTAAATGTTTATATTTCTTGTGTATTTTTTATTTATTGTGGTATTATTTTATTTTATTTCGGGTTTTTATTTAGATTTTGTGTTGCTTTGTTATTTTTATTTATGATTGATTTTGTTTTTTCTTTGTATATGATTTTATTTTTGCTTTGGTTATTACTGAAAAATCAATGTAAATGTATTAAATAAATACATAAATAAATCTTTATCTCTTTATCATCCATGGAAGCCATATTCCCCTAGTTTATATCGAAAACATGTACCTATTTACGGCGTCCTATCTTATTTGCAAGAGAAACTTTCAAGCCAGTTTATAATTAGATAAAATAACTAGTGATACGTCCGTTGTTGGGAATTTCTACAAATCCTTCCACAATGCTTGCCTTTGCTACAAAAGGAAACTCTTGCAAAATGTGAATTTATAGGATCTCTGGTTTGAGCTGTGCCTAGATATATAGATAGGTACGACGGTTTCATAGATAGAAATCATTTATTTATTTAGACATAGTTTCAAAAGATATGACATGCTCGATCATCAGAAATAAAAGATATTTGGTGTACTCATACTTTATTATCTTTTTTTATTTTTACCTTATATTTTATTTGTTAGGAGCTATTGAATGGTTTGATCCGAGACCAAAGTCCACAACCAAAGGTAAATAAAACCGTAAATGCGGGCACGCGTTGCGGTTTGTTCATTACCTGCTTTTGTTTTATTGTTCTGGCTTAGCAAGAGGGTGGTCACACGTAATATATCGCAAAGAGATTTTTATTCTGTGAATATTATTCTTGGCGATTATTTTAGCTAGATTTGTGATGGAATATTGCCAGTCCAATTAGTATTTATTTAACTTAACCCTTGTTTATTTCTCTGCTCACAGAGTTAGTTGCCTGAGTACACTTTTCTAGTAATCGTAGCTTTAGTGTATAATTTCAGTCTCGCTGCAAAATTGAATGTTATGCAATTTTATAGAAGTTTCATTAACCTTAATAAATTTCATGTTCAACTGTGAGGAAAAGTTCTAAGTAAGAAATAAATAATACATTTACATAAAAGTTAGGTACTTGTAAATTTATGAAGTGGTAAAATGTATAAAGTTCTAGTTCGTAAACTCTTTTGCTTGACAAATACCTGCCTCGTTCTTATTTTAACGAGTGAATTGAGTATTTTCATGCTTTCAAGTTATAAAACATTGCAGAGCTGTATAGTACTGAGGAAAATAAATTACTTGGTAACTGGGTTACCGCCAAATGCCAGTTGCTTTATTTTAGACAATTTATTCCTAAAATAAAATGTTTTGTTAGTAAAACTTTAATTCAGTTTGTGAAATACCATTTACCTATTTATACAATAGTAACTATCGCTTGTAGTATCATTTTATAGGTTTTGGTTATTTGGTATTCGGTATTGTGGTATTGTTTGGTATCTTCAATTTCATCTTGTGACCCTTACTTAGGAAAAGCTTTTAGTTTGTCTGCATTGTATGAGAGACATATTCTTTTATTATGTGTGGTGCGAATCAAAAATTGAGGGGAGGATAAATTAACATGTTTTATTACAGCAAAAAGTTAAAGTAATATTCAAATGAAAGGTGGCGTATCTAAATACATAAATATTCTATATATTTTATGGGTCCATATTTTCGTGAAATCATGGGATAAAAAATGTTGAAGTCGTATTTTTTTTCAATTTAACCTTTTTCAATATTAATGAGCAACAGAAAATTTTCAATTTATAAACTTAATTGCTCAAAGTGCAATGTGAACTCAATTATAGTAATACTCTTCCATTTAGATAAAAGGCGAGAAGGGTGATCGAGGTTTTGACGGTGCCCCTGGTAAAGAAGGTCCTGTAGGCCCACCTGGCCCTCCCGGAGCCCCTTCAAACACGATCCAATACATCTCAGTACCCGGGGCTCCTGGCCCCCCGGGACCTCCAGGACTGAACTACGGCAACGAAGTGACAGCCGATACATTGACCGATATCCCTGGAGTGCGACGCGAAGGCACAGGTTAGTGGAGCCACACACCTGACGAAGTAACGTGCCAGTTTGAGATATTTGCGCCTTTTTCTACTTATTACAGCTCATTAGGTAGTTAGTAACTCTGCCTTCTGCACTGTAGGTAGTTTTCCGCACGTAACAAATGTGCGTGATGAGCTAATATCCTTTCTTCGTACAATCTAAAAAGGAAGTGACCCAAAAGATTCTGGGCTGTGCGTCAAATATTTGTTAGTAACACAACAATTATTAAATTGTTACCGCCTCTGTGGTTTAGTGGTTCAACCCACCGATTTCAGATCCATAGGTCCTGGGTTCGATGCCCAAGTACAAAATATATATACATTTAGTTTTAGTTTCAACTTATAAATAAATACTTCGCGAATTCCGTTAAGTGTCGTAAGCCAGACCACGACCAGTTTTATTCACAAATTATAAAATATAGAAATCATATTATATTCTCAAATAATCGAAAAGCCTTAGAGGATCAAATTCGAAAACTTCCGATGTAGATTCCGAAAACGCTATTCCGAAAATTCTATTAATATCAAAAGTCTAAAATTTTGACATTTTGTATTCGAAGTTTCGACAGAATATTTTCGAAAATGGGAATAGCGTCTAATTATATAGGATTCTAAGTTGAGTCAAAAAGAGATGTTTCCGATCCGAAAACTTTCCGTGTGTGAGGTTCCTCAGGTATATCGCTACTCTAAGTTAATTTGTTCATCTGCCTTGATATCTGATGCGGACAATGCTAATGGGATTCTGCGGACGTTGGTCGTGATGGATACTCCGGTCATGCTACAATTGTATCGTTATGTGCAGGAAATTGATTCAGTTTTGTGTTTGGGCTGGATTCTCTCGGGGGTGCTTTTAATAAGCGTTTCGTTATTATCAGACCACTTATATCTGAATGTTGTCTTTGGAAACGAGACGGTGTTTGTTTAGAGATATAATAACCGGTGGATATGGAGCGTAGTTTGCTCGAACTCGAAGCTCGAATGAGCTGTATTTTCTTTGGTCCAGAAACTCCTTAATTTCGTTACTGGCTGAACATATTTGCTGAATCTCGTTTGTGATAATTCATACTACGATATAATTCATATAATATACCAGAGATCTCAGTGTTAATTTTTGGATTTTTATTTTGTCAGGCAAACAACGCGATCCGGTGGCAGTTTTAAGGAACTTAAACCAGCTTATACAGTACCGGCAAGAACTCTATGGTAAGTAGCTTGCTTGATGATAAACGGAAAAAAATAATTTATAACATTAAATCATAACAGCCTTATTTTTTTGATGAACTGAGTGCCTAGACGATTGTCTGTCTTCTGTCGAATTCGACTGTAAGCAGTTCTTTTCATCTTTACGATCGGAAATCCAAGTAGTTTCAACGTTATAAGCTGGTATTTAGCCGAGCAATTAAAGGTTTTTAAGCTGTGATTTATCAACCTCATGCAGTCCACTGTTGGACAAAGGTTTCCCAAGTTTCCTGGTCCTTGTTTTTCCCAATATATTTAGTGGCAGCCACTTGCGCATCTCATCGTTCTATCCTGTTGGTAGTACATCACTATGTTTGTTTTAGAGTAGACGCGGTGTCTACTTTAAACCCTCCAAAACTCTTGTAACCTATTCATGTTTGAAAAGTAGCAATTTTGACGCATAATTATGAGTATTTTAACTGTAATTTGTACATCTACTTATTGTGCATTTTTTCAACTAACCTAAATGTTAACTATTTCTAAACTCAATACATTTGAGTATAGCTATATAATAAAATGATTTCTTTTTTTTAAAGCCTCATAGCTCAGTTGGAAGTAACTCTGCCTTCTGCGCTGTGCGCTGTGGGTTCGATTCCCACCCAGGACAAGCATTTGTGTGATGAATATAGATGTTTGTTCTGTGTTTGGGTGTTGTATTTAAGTATTCTATCCGTAATCTAGTTCCCATATTACAAGCTATGCTTTGTTTGGGGCTAGATGGCGCGGTGTGAAATGAATGCCCTGTAATATTTATTTATTATGTTTCTTATTTAATTCTATAGGCTACAGAGACCAACTGGATCCCCTCGGTGATAACGCAGACTTTGATGACGAGGAAGATGGAAGAGCTATTATAGGCACTATTCTTTTCAAATCCACAGATTCTTTACTAAGGGTAAGTAATAATGACTAGAAGCCATGTGCAGTCGAAATCAGATCCCAACAAAATATTTTATCTTTCTGCACTGCTTCTATTAACGTTAAATAGGTACAATTACTCTTACACTTCTCCATGTACACAATATTCTCAAAAAAGCGGCCCCGATTTCTCTCAAATCGTATGTAATTATTGTGAATATAAAATAATCAAAATCAACGACGCTGCTTTGACGCCAAACTATTTAATGTTCTATTTTGTAAACTTAGTTTAAAGGTCAAACTTGCCTATCTTCTTTTTTACCACCCAAATATATACATCAAGTTAATATTGTAAAGCATATTATCGATACAACACAATAATGATCCATTATGGTACAAAAGAGATCACAGCGGCCTGATTATGACAGTTCTTTTAGAGATTGAAATAAATGTCAAACGCTCTTGCTTGAGCAATGAGCTGAATTCAAATTAAATTCTTCGAAGGAAAAGTAATTCAAGTTTTTAGCCATATTCAGCGTTCAGGACTTTTTGCTTGCAGAGCGGTTAAGATATTCCAAAACCACCCTAAAGTATACCGTGTAGAAAGCAATTTTCCTTCCTTTGTGCGCGTAATTGCAATGTTTATTATGTTCCACAGCTCGGTACAAACAACCCACTGGGCACATTGGCGTACGTCATTCAGGAACAAGCGCTGTTGGTGCGGGTTAACAACGGGTGGCAGTATGTAGCGGTGAGTTTATTTCTTATTTTCTTCTGAAAAATGGATGAAATTCTCAAAGCTGGCCTCGGAATATTGCTGATTTTTGCTTTCACAGATACAGATTATCTCGTCGCGCTTTTTACCCTAAAATTTTAATCTGAATCGGTTTTTTTTTTTTATTTGTGATAGTCGAGCTTTTGACCACCATCTTACATGCAAAACAAGATGTGGCCTAAGATGAAGCACGCTTGCCTAAATGGAACTTATTTACTCTGGACTTGAAGACTCCAAGATCGTACTCGTGCGGAAAAACAGACGAAGGCTAGGAATTCCATTCTTTACTTCTCTTCATGATAAAGGTTGAGGCGAAACGATGTGTTCGGCACAATAGAACATTTACATGGTACGGGTTGTAGCCAGCCATACGTCTGCTAGTCTGGTGGTGGAAAGGGGATGGAGGGATTAGGTCAAAGATATCATGCGCACACTCGCTGAAGTGGAATTTATAGAACACAGATATCCTGGCAACCCGCCGTCTATGTACTTGGCTCTGCAAATTGGCCTTAACAAGCGAATCATCTGGATTTTTCGCAAGGCGGCGGAGCAGCCTTTCACGTGTGGCTGGCACGTTACTTGGGCCCCCTACAACCTGCGCCTAGTCTCCCCGTACAACTTTAACGTCGTTGATCCCTTCCTACTCCGACACTGTAGTGCAAGAACTACCCTGACCCGTACTCACTCGGTTGGTTCATGGCTACACCGACCTGCGTACCGGAACACGACCAGGTCGTTTGGCGGCACGGCTTCGATCGGTGGGTAGTGACAAGCCGCGGCCGAAGCCTATCACCAGAATTTACTACTCCTTTAGCACCACCCAGGGGACACGTGTGGGGACTCTAGGGTTATCACCTACGGACGTGAGCAGCAAGGCCCCCCAAAGGTGTTACTACTGGATATTGTTGGTCACGGTAAAGAACCTTTATTTTTTGATGTTTTTCTATGATATATGTATATACCGGAAGTACCCATATATCACTGAAGATAAGGGACAAACCACTGTTTTACAGGAGAGCAATAAATTTTATAAATGTGTCTGTTTTTTTGTTGTCATATGTAAAGATTTCAAAGTAACTAGTATCTTTTGACTTTTTTGTACCGTAATAGCCTGTCCCTAACGCTTATCTAAATTAAGTTAAAAAATATCAGATATGGTGAAAGGGACAACAATAATAGGTAACAAGTAGGTAACCACTAGCATTCAATTTGTGTCCACAAATTTAGCTATTACCTATTAACCTGGCTTTCATCATAAATAAGGGAAAATTACCTCCAAATCACACATGATTGATCTGTGTTTGATTTGAAAATAATTTTCCCTATTTTACTTCTATATTATTCAGATGCCTGAGATGAAACAATTTAATAATAAGGCTGATTATCTAGTCTAGAGTACAATGTTATCAGCCTAATTGCTTTTTTACAAAAACGTCTCTTCAAATATATCAGTTTTATCACCGTTTACTTTTTTTTTTATATATATTAACTTATACTGATATGCACAGCGGTAATAGTGGCATATTTTGTCGATTTTGCTTGTAAGAAGTAACAACATTCAATTAGGTACTCCTTTTCAAACAAAAAGCAACTCTAAGTTATGATGTAATGGCTTAAAATGCAAAGTAAATAACTATTTCTTAAGACCTTGATAAGCAAAGAGTAATTGAATGAAAACTGCATTCCACCTGATACTACATAGTATATCTTCTTATTATATAAAATCAATTAACCACTGACGTGGTAGGTATTAGGTAGGTATTATCACGCTAGCGCCGAAACTGTAAAATCTACGGACTTGACATTTTATCGGGGTGTTCATTATGATACCTAGGTGCTCACTAAGAACGGATTTTAGGAAATTCGTCCCCTAAGGGGGTGAAATGGGGTAAAATAGTTTGAATGCAAAAAATCCTCTGAAATGCTAAAAAATTTCGTAAATTCTTCCTCTAAAGGGTTGAGGGGATAAGACTTTTCATATTTAAAAAAAAAATATTCGATCCGATCGAGTTTAAATTTTATTTATTTGTGTTTAGTATAACTAGATGCTTATTTACAAACATGTTTCAGAAAATCTTACTAATTTAGGGTGAAATGGGGCAAAAAATGCATCTGAAATTTGTGTTTCAAAAGACTGTTGAAATACTTATCATGTATTTTTATTATTCCTCTAATAGGGTGAAATGGTGGAAAAGTCTCGAAATCGTGCTCCATCTTAGGCCACATCTTTACTGGTTTTACATGTAAGCTGGTGGTCAAACGCTTGAAATATTTTGGTTCAAATTTCTATTAACTTGGGATAACCTAACAAATTCCTCGAATAAAAATCGCTAAGCACACAAAAAATTGTTCATTGCTAAAAACAATTAAGTCTTTTTTCGATTAGGGCATCGTTCTGCCTTTTATGTTTTGCCATGTTTAGCATTTTGACTATAGAATTTGAACCAAACTGAATTGGTTATTCGTAAATAGAGAAAATTAAAGTCTTTATGGTGGAAGCTGTAGGTTCATTTTAGAATGAAAACATTGAAGCTAGAATTTTTACCACCTGGGTGATAACATTTCGAAAGACTGCTGAATAACATGAATAAAAAGAAACTGTCTGCTAAAATGGTTTTATATTAATTTGATGGTTCCAAAATAGACTACTTGCCAGATATTGCGACGAATATAAAGTGATCGTTAGTTAACCGGTAAGTGTTACTAGTTTCTTGGAACAATAACATGAACGGTTTATGATAAGATTTATGAGAAGTTTAAGAGAAGAAGTACGGTTTAAGAGAAGAAGAAGCTTACAAGCAATATTGAGTCAAAAAATCTGCGCTGCATCTTAAGG
This sequence comes from Venusia cambrica, assembly GCA_951394065.1. Taxonomy (NCBI): domain Eukaryota; kingdom Metazoa; phylum Arthropoda; class Insecta; order Lepidoptera; family Geometridae; genus Venusia; species Venusia cambrica. The sequence continues at coordinate 15,323,372 of OX596040.1, read as the reverse complement.
TATTGAATACTAGAAATTTGAAGGTTGGCTAAGTGCTTGAGTAGTAGAGCCCATTGAGAAATGGGCTCGCCCGGGGAAGTACTACCACCATAACTATTTCAGCCGCTAAGCAGCAATGCTGTTCCGGTTTGAAGGTGTCGTCGGTGAAATTACAGGCACGCAAGGCTCAATACCTTTATGCCTCAAGTTGTCAAGTTGACGGGCGCAATGCAGTGCCGTGTAGGCTATATTCTTTGTGGATGTGACTACGGCATTGTTATAGGCAGAGATTCACTTAACATCAGGTGGGCTACTTGCTTGTTCCGTCTACTAGTTGTATAAAAAAATAAACATATGTGTTATCTACTCCAAGCTGGAATCTCTGAATTTTGCTAGCAATAATCTAAATAATCACAACACTGGAATTAGGAAGTTGTAGTAACCGCCTACCAAACTGCTGGGCTTACATGTAGCCCCGTTTTCGAAACTGTACAGTCCGTTGGTATGTAGGTGAGCCAGTGTTTTTTTTGTGGAAATTTGGTCCAACGAAATCCATATCTTTCTTCTAACCTAGATGTCAAGAATCGACCCATTATTTATTAAAAAAAAAAACATTTGGGTTAACGTTTGGAATTTTTTGGGTAAATGTTTTTGAGAAAATCTTTCAAGGGAGTTATTTTTGATACTTTGAACATTTTCTAAGGTAATTAACTCAACTTGGTTTTCACGGACTTTCATGCACAAGGTCTGCCGGCACGATTTCGCGCCACGCAAGCCTGTTCTTGAACCGAATGGTCTGTTACGTGATGATGGGAAGCGGCCCGACGGTATGACTCTTGTCCCTTGGGAAATGGGTAGGCCTTTGGTGTGGGACGCTACCTGCATTTCATTTATTTTTTTATTATGTCGACACCCTAAAGCCATCTGTCTGGGACATCAGTTAGGGCTTGATTGAGGCGAGACGTGACCCAAGGGCTGGCTCTTATTTGGGCCAGCGAATTGGCATAGCTATTCAGCGTGGCAATGCAGCCAGTGATTAGGGCACGCTTACGTCTGGTACTGGTTTGGAACAGTTGAGTTACCTATGGGCCGATTGTAACGGTCCTTTGGTAATCTGACTGATTCGTTTGTACAAAGTTAGTTTAATTGTAGGTACATTTTATTGAATAAAGATAGTATACATAAACTCAAGACCAAATGAGAAGAATAATGAACGAATGAGAAGAAATTAGTAAATTTAAATAAGTAAAACGACGTGTGAACCATAAGATAATATAAGTTTAACATTTATTTTACAGATGGGTTCCCTTCTCGCTATTCACACAGTGCCATCGAATGGTCCAACTAAAACACCATTGCAGAATATTCTAGAAACTTCCAGTTTAGTGCACCACAAGAATCCAGCAATGGAAGGACCAGTGGTAAGTTAAAATTTGACACAATACAAATAACCCATACTTATTACATAATACAAAATAACAATAAATAATATTGTTACCTGCACTCTTATAATTATGCTGTAAAATGAGCGCAATAAGCACATTTATGCTCTCAAAAATCAAAGTATTAAATTTCTTGCTTACGAACGAGAATATCGAATAAATAATCGTCATACCATAACTACTGTACGTATTGAGCTAAAATTTTGTAAAAACATTGTAATAGACCAGGAATAACATAATCTGGGTACCCCGCTAGTACCACCGCGATCATAAGCCCCTTTGCTATGATATCTATTTATAGTTTTTCATACAGAAATAACTTTTATTACTTGAGACATAAGGTTGGTAGGCAAATGTTATTGAGAAGGTTTTCAAGTAGTTCGTGAAATTTAAATACGAAGCTCTTTATTTGAGATATCAATATTTCAAACTGCCTTCACAAGAATGAAACCGTACAAGAATCTGCCCTTTTGCTTTGACATTAAACGGTGATAAGTACTACTAGCCTGGTTGAAACTCGTGAGCGGAATTAAAAATCGAAGTAGGTTGACATAATGAAAAATAAAAGTAGACATATTTGTGTATAAAAAAATATTTTTACCCTTCCGAAAAGGAGACCCTATTATTTAGCGTTTCCTGGTTGTCTGTCCTAACTTTATAGGTCTAATTCTTTGTTTGGTTGAAATTTTCATAGAACATGTGTTAATATGGCGAATTCAATATTACGGGACTTATATTCACACAGCGCCATCTAGTCCCAAACTAAGCAAGGCTTGTAATATGGGAACAAGATTACGGATATTATAATACTAATATGTATATAAGAATGTCTATGAATTCTAATTTGAAATATATTTTATTTTTAAAACATGACATTCTATTTTCAAAATCAGTTTTTTGTTTACTGATTAGCGTTATGTTTTCATCCCAAGTGGGTCTTTTTTTGGATACGATAAAAAATCGAGTAATTTTGGAATATGAGTACCGACGGGGTAGCAACGCGGCTTAAACGGCACGCAACATTAACGACGTGTACGGAGAGAACACTACAAACAAAGCACAACCTGTTTTTGGTTTCACCGCTTCCGAGCTGGAAATTTCGACCTGAAAAATCACCCCGTGGTCGTCCGGAAACTTTAATCGACAATGACGAATTAAAGACGATTGTGGAAGCTGGTGATCTCAGTCTACTGTCGAACTAGCAGCAGCTTTCGAAGTTTGCATCAAAACAATCTTCATCTATTTGCGTCAAATTGCACCACGAACTTATTAATGAACGCGATTACTTTATTATTTACTTCGAATAAGATCGAAAAAAAAATACTTGCATTGATTTCATATAGAACGGCAATTTCATAGGTAAAGAGCTAAATAAAAGTTCATTGATATCTGTTATTTAAAGTGCTCTCAAAACGGTTGCCTTGGTAGTCGTGATAAAAAAATCTACTCCATCCGACGATTATCGCAAAATCAAATCAAATGGCTTCACTAAAAAGGCAGCAGCTTCCTTCTGTGTATAAATAAAACTTAAATATGAAGTGAATTTTGATTTATGTTTTTCTTTGAGCACCAGGCCAATCATGAACTTGAGCTAGAGAGTCATTGACACATTCTTAGTTATCTTCTAAATATTGATAAAGTATTTTCTGCAAACAATACAATATCACATTAGTCACAACGTGAGGAAGATTATTTTTACTTGAAACTAAAAAGGCCCTAAGATTCATTATTGTCCTTGTGTTAACAACTTTGACATACCGGACCTTGCATATACCTAAGCCGCTGACTACGAGCTACGTTGCGATTCCCGGGTTTATAGAAATGAAGACCTACAAGATTGCAATTCTATAGTGTTTAAGCTATGGGATAAAAGTGTTATAATTTATGCAGTCCAAAGCCACAGAATACGCCTATGGCATTCTGTTTTCCTTCCCAGGCTTTAAAGACGTATTTTAACAGCATAGCACCAGCGTCAGTCATTGAACCCTAAATTGTTTCCCTTTATTGAACCCAAATTGTTTTCCATGCAGTAGTCTGTTGCAATTAAAATGTCAAAGCCATGCTGGCAGAATTTAAATTAGTCGATAGTTTGCTGGATTCGTTACATTTATTTTTATTATTTATATACTGATTTTTGTAAAACTAACAGCTAACACCGAGTTTAAAATGAGGTCAGAGATACGACATTTAATGTTCTACCTATGGAATAGATAAAGGTGTTTACTAACATTGTATTGTATTTTTAGATTAAATTTCACTTAAATCGTGTAATTTTTTCGATAATTATGCCGTCACAAACATTGCCACATACATACATACAGCGCCGGATTTCCTAACGAAACTCTATCAATAAACGGAATTGCCTTGATAAAAATTACAAGTGATGATAGTTTTCATCTTCAAGTATCATATAACATCAGGCCATTTTTTTATATCGCTTTGTCTTTGGGAAACTAAGTGTGAGCCGGACTCGCGCTGAGGCTCTGGAAAGATATAAAAAAACAGAATGTTTGCCTAAAATGTGGATGATAGAACCCATAGTATGCGTGATCCAATCTTACGAGTCGTAGAGGACGATGCGCCTCTACGGCTGAAAGTGAAAAATGAAAGTGGATGCCGTTTTATTTTTCAGTATTTGACCACCAGCTTAGCTTAAAAACATAAAAAAGTAGAAATTTGGTTTAAGATAATGGATGCTTTTATTTAATAAACCTAGTCTCTAAACTCCAAGATTGTACAGGTGCGGAAAAATAGACGAGGGCAACGAGTTCCAGTTTGGCTGAGTTATCTATTTTATACGTACAACGTGTAGTGCATGTATTTATTCATATTTGTTTACCCCTTGACCTGGGAGACAAAAAAATCAAGAAAGCACTGCATCCCTCGTTTTGTGTAACGTTTTTTTAAAGCACAAACGATTAGTAAGTAACAACCTTAACAAATTCCATCTAACATAATCCAATCATGCAAACCGATTAACATTACATTGCAGTAAATAAAATATTCACCAAGACATACGGTTTTTATTATATACACAAATAGTAATACGAGTTCAAACATAATATAGAGTTGAATGAAAAACTTGACTTGTGTAATAAACGATTCAAAGCTTAGTTCATATTGTAGACGATGTAAATCAAAAATAATTTCTTCTATGTTCGACTATTTTCTAAGAACGCAGCACTATATTATGTTACCTCTCCGTCCAACTAGTAAGAATATCCAATTACCTCGCAGTGTAAAATCAAACGAGGCTTCGTTCTTCTGAATTTGTGAGGATTCTAGGACGTTATGTGTCTTATAACTATATAAACGAGTTTCATGGAATAATAAATTATTTTATTAGGGATTTTATGAGATATCAACAGTAATCACATTAATTGCGAATTATTATGTGTTTCTTAACTAGTTCTGTAAGAATAATAGACCTCGCGAGCCTTAATAACCATGCAATAACCGATGCTTTCCTCTTTCACTTTTCCTTTAAGACTTTTGAACAAAAATAGGTAAAAGCTTTAGTGATTACTCGTGTTCCCCTTATCGAAGGTCGAATCTGATGTCAACGAGTTCGTCTCGCAAAGGCGGAGAGGACTGTTTAATATGATTGGTATAACAATCATATTAAAGAGTCCTCTCCGCCTTACCTACGTATACGTAGGTAAAAGTTTTCCGAAAAAAAAAACCTATAGCAAACTTCTCCCCTTTTTAGAACTCCCATACCCTTTTGGTTTTTTTTTTCACAACATCTTGTGTGTGTTGATGAATAACGTTACAACAAAACTTCCCTCCATTCCCCCCCTATTTCCTCCCCCGATCAAAAATTGCAATCGACAAAAAAAAAAAAACATGGAACATGTGTGCCAATTTTCTTCAAAATTAATTGAAAACTGCGACTTGTAGACGAGAACAAACTGACAGACAGCGGACAAGTATTTTTGGCCAGTCTCTAAACATAGACACTTCGCTCGCTCGGTCAATAAACGGAATTTTAGCTGATTAATTATCAAGAAGACAGATTTATGTTTTTGCAGATTAAAATAAAAGAACAGAACCCCAGTGAAGCAAAAATTATTCTTGAGGAAAGATCGCGACTCATAAAAATGGGTCAGCCCTTGACTAGTGACAGCTTTACCAGTCTGAAACTCCGCGCAATAAAATATACCGCAAGCAGTTTTATAATAAGTTTTGACACGTTCTCCGTTCCTCAGCTCCGTCTTGCCGCACTGAACGAGCCAAAAACCGGGGATATGCACGGAGTTAGCAGTTCCAATTACGAATGCAGGCGCCAAGCGCAGCGGGCTAATATAGATGGCACCTTTCGTGCATTTATCTCGAATAGGTAAGATAACTTTATGTCATTGAACATTTTACAATGAATATATTTTTACCCAGGCTAGATTTTATAGTAGATTGACGCGTGTGAACGATGACTGTGATAAATTATGATCATCACCGCTCGAAAACTATATTACTGTACAGACACGGTCACTTTCAAAAAATGGAATGGTGGAAAATGGTGAAATTTGCCATTCAGTACACTTGGTTGACGAAAAATAATAGGTAATCGCAGTGTTGTTATCATAACAACATCACTGCGATTACCTATTATTTTTTTTATTACCAGAGTACGTATACTCAGGTAGATGCTGCTCCCTCCAGAATCCTCTTAGAGTAGTAGAGTGGTTAAAAAATAAGAATAAAATTGACCATGTCTGTTTTTTTATTATCTCTGTTTATCCCTTGTCTTTCTATAGGGTAGAAACAATGGACTCCATCGTGAGCTGGGTAGACCGGGAGATTCCAGTAGTCAACACAAGAGGAGAAATCATCTTCAACTCCTGGGGGGAGATGTTTGATGGATCAGGCGCATTATTCGCACATGCGCCGAGGATCTACAGCTTCAGTGGACAGAACGTCTTGACTGATGCAGCTTGGTAAGTCAAAGAGCTGTACTTCTAACGTATAGTCGTTTAGAAGCAGGAAGGCTTCGTAATAGCGGTGGATAAAAACGAATCTGCTGAATAATCAATTGATACGCTCTTTGATATACAAATAGGTATCTCTAATATGACAACTCTATTTTTTTAAACCGACTGTTTTTTTAAGAGAGTTTTTTTCCAGGGCCACTAGGGCCAAGTGTGAAACCGTGAGAGTTGTCGAAAAATCATGTTAGGAGTTACGTGCTCGATTAAAAACTAAGTTCTGCATTTAAGAAAAATCAGTATTTTTTTTATAGTTTTTTTGGAAAAGTGAGTTTCTGAAAAAATATTTTTTTTGCATATTCGAGTTCTTTGTTTGATAATAAAATAAATAATGTATGATGGCTATGTGCCCAAAGTTGTTGAAACACTTTATCTGTAAATAATTAAGCATTGTATGCGACAACATGTCAAGCGAGCCATTAATAACAGCCCTCATGGAAATCTGCTAGATTTGACCGAAGCTCCTTTAAGTTAACAACACTGTTTTTATCTGCCTCACGATTTTTCACAGAGTAACTATGACCCTAAGACCGTATATCATCCGTATGTTTGTTTATGGATCCAAAACGAAAGGTGTCCGTCGATGTAGCGTCCACAACAACTTCGGTGTAAGGCGCAAGTCCGGCGTTCGTTGCGTCTTTCGTTTCGGTCCGTACTTCGCGCTTGCGGTTTCATGGTAGCAAAACCCTGGACAGATTTAGAAAATATTTTTTTTGTTTGAAAGGGTATACTTTACAGGCTGTTCCATTGTCATTAGGATCAGAATCTAATGATGGGATCCTGGAGAAATCGAGGGAACTCTTTAAATATTTTAGGCGCACTTGAAGCGATTTGGGTATTTTTAGGGTGTACCTCAAAAGTAAGGAAAAACGGACCCCTTATAGGATCACGCGTATATCTGCCTGTCTATCCGTCCATCTGGCAACATAATAAAACATAAAACAAATAGGAATATAAACACTGTTTTTTTTTAGTCTGCTTCAGGGTATTATTTCTTCTTTGATCAATAAAACTCGCTTTCATCTCGCTAGAAAAGAGCGATCAAGTGCAGGCCTTCTTATTTTCCTTTCCACATTATCCGAAAGTATCCGCCATTTTTAGTCTAATCATGAACAAAATATCCTTTGATCTGACAGATTTGGTTCGAAACTTAAACGGATAATTATTCCGTACAGAATATATTACATTATTTTAAGTCTCCAGGCAATCGTTATCCGACTCGTTATAAAGTTTTCCTACAACCAGATAAGCTATAACTAGATTAAACATTAAACTCTTTTTAATGGTTTCAACATTCTTTAATACTCGTATGAATTGAAGCTAAGCTTGAATGACAAAAAAATTACAGACAAACAGGATTTTGGCATTTCAAATACCGAATTTAACCAATTGTGTAACACACTATTGAAACTTGTTTTCTGTCCTACCGTGGGATTTTTTTAATCCTTTTTAAGTGCACCCCTTCACTATAAACTGTAAATATCCTGAAAATTTCACGACTCTTGTACCTCTAGTTTGGGATGTGCGTTGATTGTCAGTCAGTTAGTCAACTTCACTACGATTTCATGTATTTAGATCACTAACTAAGCACTTTTTCGCAATTTTTTTTTGTGTCTCTTTCTTGTCACTGTTTTTTTTAAATTAAAATGGATATTTCCTTGATCTCGAGGCTCTCGAGGCCTGGCTACGGCAGAGCGAGCTCTCCCGGAGGTTGTTTATTAAAGAAATATCGCACCGACGAAACACAGCGATGTGTTTGGTACTGGACTTTAGCAGGAACAGCAAACTACTTGGTTGCAAGCCAGGTGGACCTTAACAAAACCTACCACCAGCGATAAAATCATACAGCCGTGACAATTCTGTAGCCCGATATTAACCACTATGAGGCTAGTTCGTTTCTACGCCACTACGATTCTGGAAAATTTTGCTTGATTTCCTTGCCCTGGCAAGCCTCGAGGAGTCAAGAGCTGAACAATTGAATATTTAAAAATATATGTATCCTCTATCAGGCCAACGAAAGCAGTGTGGCACGGCACTAACCCGAATGGCGAGCCGGCCATGGATGCATATTGCGACGCCTGGCACAGCAGCAGCCCCGAAAAGTACGGATTAGCGTCCTCACTCCGCTCAAACAAGCTTTTAGATCAAGAAACGTAAGTGATAGATAGCCAATTCTATAGTAGGTATGTTTAGAATTACGCGTGAAATGCGCTTCCACCTTCGGCCTTATCATAGCTGCTATCAGGTGAGATGAAAAAAAAGTGATTCTCCATCAAAGTGTAAAAAATTATATCTTCTTTACTAGCTTTAGTTTGTGACGTCGCTCATGTGGAACCCAGATTAAAAGTACACCTAGTCTGTGTTCTAAGAAATTTTGTAAAATATGGATAAATTTCACAAAGTTCCGTCCATCAACAAATTGAGATACTCGCAAATTATTATTTACGTATGAAAATGTACATACCTCAATATCTGACGAGCGCAATGCCATGTTCTTGCTGTTGTTCCGTACTAATACAATCTTGGAGTCTTCAAGCCCAGAGGAATAGGTTAAGTTTTAAGTTTGGTAGGTCCTTTAATACAAGCTTAAGAAAGAGCTTGTTCCTTTTATTTATGCTCCATTTTAGGCCACATCTTTACTTGTATTTCAAGGAAGCTGGTGTACAAACGCTTGACTATAATCAATAACAAGCCTCATAGTTCAGTTGGTAGTAACTCTGCCTTCTGCACTGTAGGTTGTGGGTTCGATTCCCACCCAGGGCAAACATTTGTGTAATAAATATAGATGTTTGTTCTGTGTTTGGGTGTTGTATTATAAAGTTTTTACCTATGTATTTACAAAAGTATTTAAGTATTCTATCCGTAATCTAGTTCCCATATTACAAGCATTGCTTAGTTTGGGGCTAGATTGCGCTGTGTAAAATAAATGTCCTGAAATATTTATTTATTTATTTATGATAGAAAAAGTTTCATATTAATAACATAAAAGTGTGTTCTTTATAAATATGGCATTGCAGATGGGCCCTTTAACATTTAACCACAAATAAACATAATAGCTACTTCTTAACGTTTACATATACCGTATATTTCGATCGTACAAACTCGGAATCAAGTTTAAAAATGGCTTAACTTTTGTGAGCATCAAGTACGAGGAAATATTTAATATATAAATTCGTTTTCACCAACAGATATGCCTGCAGCAGCAAGTTGATAGTTCTTTGCGTGGAAGCGACACCTGTCGATACAGTCAGGAGAAAAAAACGATCCAAGTAAGTTATTTGTTTTAAAACCGATATATTAATATTTCATTCATCCTAAGATAGTCATATGTGTAACATATTGTTTTTGAATTCCATTTTTAAGTGTGGTGAGATTCCCATCTCGATTGACTGACGATATTGTGGTGATTGCGAAGAGTTGGTGATTGTGAGGTGATCGCTTTTTCGGTGTCGTTGGGAGTCCTGTGTTCAGTGGTGGATGTATAGAATGATTATAGAGTTTTGTATTTGAAATTTTACGCTGTAGACGTGAACTCCAGTGAGCCTATAATGAACCACCGCGACAAGTCAGCTATCATTATCATGTTTTCCGTTTAGTACTTAGTTTAGCTGCTATAGCCGGTGCTACGACACACATGCGAAAGATTTCACGGTGTTCATCGTAAGTCACCTGGTGTAGGGTGGGCTTTGTGTACATTATAATACATACGGTATCTGTCTATAGTACATAAGTAATATTTTTTTACTATTCTGCAGGTATCAAGCTGATAATCTCCATATATCCAAAGACAACGAAGAACATAATGATACTAGGAACTTATAGACATAGGATAGTATTAAAATGTTACTGTAATTTTATTGAATCCCACGCTATGCACTAATGTAAAGAGCAAAGATTTCATCAACCGCGTACTCTGCTCAAAAAAAGGATTGCGAGCGGAACAATGAAATGACGGCCATTTAGTTAAAATAATAAAGAAGACTGTAAATAAATTGTAGACAAATATTTCGCAAAGCAATGATCCCGGTGGAACATATTGACAATATTCTACAACTACACGTGAGCTAAGCTTTTCCCAACTAAATAGGTTTTATGTGATGATGATGAAGTCCTAACCGATTTTGGCAATAGCAACTATCTGGACAGGTGTAAAATGCGAGTACTCACATTGAATGAAAGTGTCGGTGTTGTAACCTCTGATGCATTTTTGGTGGTTTGCGTTCTCAATTATGTTGCTGAAGGTACGAACGCACTTGAGGCAGGTTGACACCCCATTGATATGATGAGCACTGATGGTTAGGCCTTGAGCTTTCGGTGACAGCCAAGCGTTAGACCACCAGCTCACTTGATAAACAGGTAAAGATATGGTCTAGAATGGGTGCTCCATTCTAGACCATATCTAGCTTATCAAAAACAAACAACTATTCACTATGTACTTGTAAACTCAAAAGTTTAATTCTAATGATTTTGTTCTAAATGCAAAATTTTATTTTCTATACTCAATGACGAATTAAGAAGTAAATCACGCTTGCATATAACATTCAAGATTATTGACCCTTCAAATTATTTTATGTATTTCAAGTTATTGCACTTGGTCTTTGGTAACCAATGCTATGATGACACAAAATCAGCTCTAAGCTGAATCTAATATGGCACCAAGCTTACGCTAATGCGTCAGGACTCTCATGGCCTAATTGGTTAAGAGCATTTCCGGTTTGAGAAGAATATGCGGGTTCGAGTCCCGTCGCGGATTGTGAGTTTCTCATCACTATATGAATCTTGGGTTATCAAGTAAGTTAACACCAAAATAAACAAATCGTCTTGTATTGAGGATTTTAATAATAATTATGTGATGGTAAACCAGTAAATAAATCATAAATTTTACCTGTAAACCATGAACATCAGGTCTCGTTTGGGATAATTGTTTCACTACTACGAGTATTACAATAGCAGCCATTAAAACTGGCAAAAATGTAAAGCTACACAACGTAGGTGTTTGGTAATTTTTCGTAGCTCCGTAGAATCGAATTCCGTAGAGCTCTTAGCTCTACAAAAGTGCTACGAAATGTGATTAAATAACCTTTAAACAGAAAAAACATAACCACATCAGTTGCTTCTCGTTACTTAAGCTCGTTAAATAAAATTCGTATCTATTATTGATAATATAAATATGTTGCCATTAAAAATAAAAATAAAGTATTATCGGGCATTTACACAGCGCCATCTAGCCCAAAACTAATATATACATTATATGAGAACTAGACGATTAAGTTTTAATTATGTTATTATCATTCAATTGCTTTTCTCAATACATTTAATCTAGCTCTTTAGTTGTAGATATATTTAGTTGGAAAAAGCTCATCTGATGTCAGTGGTCTATATTTAGTAGGGTTTATGTAAATATTCCGCTATGTCTTCGCGCTGTAAATAGGTACTTATTAATATAATTAATTATTTATATGTATATGTATTTAAGTAATTATAATGATGAATACTAATAGAATTGAAAATTGACTGTTTAATAATTACTACTTTCTAATATAAGCATATTTAAATTGGTGTGTGAACGCAATACAACAGTTTGAGTAAAAGTATACAATTTATGAATGGATGGAGGAGGGTCAGGATCCATCTGCGGCGTTGATTGAAGTAGGTTTATATTCAGTTGTAGACGTGAGCTGCAATGATGATAATTATGAAAAAACTTTGGTGTCGCTGATTCGGGAAGGCTAACTTTATTTACTTTCATTTATGTCGTAATTTATCTGCATGTGCTGCCTTGTTACGACGATGACGACGTAAATAAGTTGTGTAAATATGAATAATTATTATTAATTAACGTTTTGCACGTTCTATTTTCCGTAAAAAGTTGCTGTTTGTATGTAGTTTTGGGATATGGCAAAGTGAATATTGAATTGTGAATAGATTTATTATCGTGGTTACGAATAAGTTGGTGTAAATATTTAAATGTTTTATTTGTTATAAACGAAACAACTATTGTAAATTGAAATGTTCCCTAAATGTTGTGTTTAATCCACGAAGGAACACAAAATGTTTATTAAGATTTGTTTCTAAAAATATTTGTGAGTAATTCGTTGTATTTTATAATCGTCGATGAACGCTAGATAAAATTTATTGTATCTTTTAACGGTACAGAATGTTTTGGAAATAAATGATTTTTATAAAATAATGTTATGTGTTTTCTTAATTATTTTGGAACAAAAACATATGCATATTGCATGTACATTTTTCATGAAGTCTAATGCAGGTGAAGAAAAAATGTTATACAGAAATACGGATCTTGATAAACTGTTTAGCTTAGAAACTCAAAGGATATTTTTAAATATTTTTTAGGCTTTGCATTTATTATTGTATTCGTACTAGCTCGTGTGATGTCTTTCCACCCCGTTTCTTGAGACATCACACACAACCAACCCCGCTTTTGGTAGATTTCAGATGAGCGCAATAAGACCGTTAAACTGAGAAATTAGGTATGTCACACAGCTCCCTATAAGCCGTACAGTACATTTTGTTGATCATGGGCCACTTCTATAGGATATTTTGAGAGAGTTATAGAAAAAAATATGTAATAGCTCACGTCTTTTTCCTCTGAGGATTCACTTCCAATTACTACGAGTGTGGGTCCATTAAGAATCACCTGCTAGAATTTAAGCACGTTAAAACTAATGCTCGGCACAGTGGGTGTTTATCTCATGGACATTTTTTTTGTTCTATGTGTAGGTCCACGAGTTTGTTATATTTCTCGTCGTCCTACAATTTCAAGTAGCTGGAATTTTTACACAGAGTATTACACAGACAAGTAAGAGTAGTACACAGAGTATTCAGAGAGATGGAAAGGAATTAATTATAAAATAGTATAGGATCAGTTTCATTACTTACGCACCTTTATCAGAGAGGCATACATACAGATACAGTTAATTGTCACGCTACGTACGTTTTACACAATCATAAGTTTTGTATTATTTTTAATTACCTTAAAAATACATCAAAGCGAAAAGTTCTAGCAGATGTGTTCTTGAACATTTTAAATTGGTTATTAAAATCGTGTTACAATCTTTCTTTGAACGTCCTTTATAACTTGATCAGGTGTGCCATAAACTTTTATTATTGCAATACATTGTGATGAAAACGACGTCATCTTTTAAAAAAGTTTTCGTATTAATTAGAAAATATATTCGCCTAGTCACTGCCGAGCAATTTATTAAAATGAGGTCGCCATCGCAATGTCGTTTAAAGGTTGTAATGTGGTAATATTAGGCGTTCGTTTTAACTGCTAGTAGGTAAAGATGACCTGAAATAAAATGTGCGTGTGGTGTGAGGGCCACTTTGTTAAAAGTCTATGAAAATGTGCTTGGGATTTAGTGAAGATTCCCAAAGAATTGTGAAAGTTGGAATCAGAATTTGTGAAAGCCTAATAAGCAAGCTATGGACTGTATGGTTGGGCCCTCAGTCCACAGATATAGGATTAAGTGCTTACCTGTACCGCATAAACTATGGACACTGCAGAAAAAGTCTTTACACCAAAACCTAAGCTTAAGACAAAAAAAACTAAAAAATTCAGAAAACAATATATTATCACAAAACGCTGTCGATTAAGAAAAAATGTGTTAAAACTTATTCCCTGAATTATGAAATAGGGTGACAATAATTTATTTTAGACTACAACAAAGATTAGTAAAATGTAAGAATAAAAATTATGAGTAAAAGTAATTGTAAGTAAGATTAGTATATACATACTTTTATCATACAATACAACACCCAAACACAGAACAAACATCTATATTCATCACACAAATGTTTGTCCTGGGTGGGAGTCGAACCCACAACCTACAGCACAGAAGGCAGAGCCAACTGAGCTATGAGGCTTGTTAATAAATAAATATTGATGTAAATTATTGTCACCCTACACAATTAGAAAATAGTAAATTTCGGTATATACTCGTATTAACAATTGTAGCCTTTATCGTAATTCTTGTTAGTAACAAATAACACAAATTTGTTGCACATTTTTTTTCACACAAAGAGTAAATTTTGTGTTTGTCTTACCTTTCACATGTTATATTATAAGAAAAAAAACTGTAAAAATTCCGAAATTCAGAAAATTTCGTGCTACTTTTTTGTTTGTCGTTTATTGAAATGTCGCGTAGCTGACTGACTGACTGAATTTTGTTCTAGAGGTGCAAAAAGAAAGGATTTTGGGAAGATGTTTCCTGTATTCCTGTGAAGGATAGCGGGAAAATTATTCAACCGTTTTGCGTGTGAACTGTGATGATATTAATGATCAAAAATAGTTATCCATTCTAATTTGAAAACAAAATAATTATCAAATCGACGCGTGTTTCTCGTGTAAAGTCATGGAGCACTCTCAGAAAATGTGGTCTTGCTGCTAAGTTGTCAAACCGACGTAATGTCGCACCAACTTGCAGCGCAGCGCTTGGTGTATGAAGAACACGTTGTCTGAGGATGCTCCATGTAGAGACGAAACATGTGACGCATTGTTTCTTTCAAAGACACCTGGCGGATTTGTTACAAAATATTTTAGGTACTGATTTCAAATGATACAAGTACATGCAGCTAAAAACAGACAACATACCTAAATTAGGAGAGGAGGCTTTTGAGCTCATTAAATCATTGTCAAAGTTGTCAGTTTTTGGGTCCTCCATGTGTTAAAATAATCCGAGTAATAAAACCAGGGGTCATGGAACGTGCCGTTTGCTAAATTAAAAGGGATTTCGAGTAAATTATACGTGTTAGGTTGTCGTACGGAGCGTGTTATAATGGAAATATGAATTTGATAATAAGTTGAGAGGTTCGGACGGCTACTGTAGGGTCAGAATCCTCCGAAGAGTGCTCTGTGGCAGAAGGTACATATGAAGGTAGAATTCAATGGGTCTCCGGGGGGTAATACCTCGGTATCACAATTTTTATATATCTTTTGTATTTCATAGCTTTAAGAAAATACACTCTAAGATTGTTATTATTATCCCAGAAAAATGAACTGATGTTACAGTTTAATTACAATACGTAACGTATTGTTATATAGCCCTTTCGTACGCAGTATATGCGGCATATCTACTTGATCACCAACTACATACAGTTCACCTGCTAAGCATGATTATTATAACGAACATCTTATGCTCATATTGTACTTTTTGGGTAGCCCATATCTTTCAGGGCTCTCCCTACTATCTCCCTGCTCTATTTCGAGCTTTGTTTATTTTGAAATCTTAACTTAACCTTTATTTTAAAAGGGTAAGCTCTTGACCTAAAGGCCCTTCTGTTCATTACCTGGGCAAAAATGAGGTCTTTCAACAGAGCAAACATTCTCAAAAGCTGCCAATTGAAGGATCTGGCACTCCCACGACATCGTCGATGACGGTACTCAGCAAACTGCTTGAGTACATATAACAATTGGTAAAATGCTTAACATGTACATACACAACTAAATATTTGTACTAAATACGATGTGCTCACTCAAATATTTATGTTAACACGTAGCAGTTGGTTATCACGGACATAATATGTTAGATGGTTCAATTTGGGCAAAACGACGAAATGAAATTTGAGTTACATCCTGTGCCACTAGAACCAATAAATACATTCAAAGATAGTCTTTCATTAGATCTATTTGGCGTGAAGAAATCAAGAACAAAATATGAAATAACATTTAATGGCTGTTTCTGGTGAATGATACTGGATATTTTACATACGTGCAACAAGGCCTTCCAAATATCAGTATATGGTACTTAGAATGATTAGAAATAATACAGGTCGATTAGAATTGTTGAACGAATTAAATAGGTACAGTTTTTCCTTAGTCACCGCTTATTCGTGTTTGTTCAAACAATAACGCTTTTTTGGCAAGTCCTAGTGACGTCATTGGTCGCGCGGAGCCTGGGCTGCTAGACGTGCTTATGTAAAGCAAGCGGTCGGGCGGATGGATTCACTAAGTCCGAGCAAAGCTGTCGCCCTACCGGTTCAGAACCAGGCTGGCATTGCCCTTCCAAAAAAAGGCGAATTCATTTACAGCGCGCTCGGAGCGACTGCACGTTGGCAGGGCTCGTCAGTCAGCAGCAGCACTGTATTTCTGAGGTTCCTCAGAACCTCCTATTATCCTGAAGATACCTCATGAATAGGCGAAACACGTGTCGATTTGTTTTTTCAAAGGAATTGTCACTACACATTTTTCTGTTATCGGGTTCATATTGATCTCAGCAAAGTAACGCCTGAATTAATAAACTATGTAATGATATTGTTACACCTACATCAAAACGCATTGGCTACCTTAACAGGTCACACTAGGAGATCCTAGAAGAGGGTTGGAAACCACCACAGAATGCCCGTCCCCGTCCCTCCCCCTGCCATTATCACAGATCCGCACATGGATAAGGCTTCACTCCCGGGACCTACACACCGAACGCTGGACCAAATCTACCGAATATCGACAGGTCAGAGCAGCGCTACCGACTTATTCACCAAGACTAACACGACGACTCCTAAACTTTAGGAGACAAAGCCTCCGAATCATAGTGGGGACACTAATGGGCCACTGCCCACTAAATAACCTGTTCAACTTTGGAGCAACGGACAGCTGAGGTTCCGATTCTACTAAACGAATCGCTTCAATCCAAGAATTACCACTATAGGTGCATTCTGGTATTTCAGTGGACATCCTGCGATGATACCATTGCGCCTTGTCACAGTGAAGCGATTGGTCAGATAAGATGAAGGCCAAGGTAAACAAGGCCATCGTAAAAAAAAAGTCGGATCGGACCCCAGATGAAATAAGGCCAAGCCCATCCTAAACAACAACAAAAATACACGAAAAAAGCCAGTTCTTAAGCACTAGTAGTATGTAACTTGCTAGTAGTATGAAATAGAAAAAACTAAATTTACTTTGCAAGAATTTACATAAAACTAAATGAAAACTGTTGTCAGACTAATTTTGCTACTTAAATAAACTATGGAGAGATAAAGGCTAACTTTAATATACCTATCCAATTTATAACTCTAACAAAATAATTAAATTTATTTCTAGAAGAGTAACTATTCAACTTTATTAGTTCAGAGCTAAAATATTTTGTTTGAAAATAATGCGCGATCTAAGCTCGTAATTATAAATTCCATGATAAAATTCCTTCGACCCCAAAGAGTCGTAACTGGGACATAGGTAGGCGTGTTTTGTTTTCGTCGCGTGCACTGACCAATCACTTTCTATACCAAGCACTGACAGAGCTAAGCGACAGACAGGCGATAGTATATTCTACTAAGAGTATACTCCAAAAGTATATCGCTGTTTTATTTATTTCTGCGCTTATTGAGTAAAATTTATTTAATTGTCATACAAAATTACGATTTTGTTAATTACCAATTAGACAAAAAAAAACGTTAATGCTATTGAATTTATGCTTAATGGGCTTTATGGGACTCATGAAACTTTGGCGGGATAGGAACATCACGTAATAAATATATTTATTATACCCACATCCGTCAATATAAAGACACTAAATGTTTGAGCCTGTCAAGTGAGTGTCAATGTCAATATATCGCAACGCAGTCTTGTTTCAAGAAATATTTCTAGTTTGTGTGTTTTTTTACCCACCTAATATAATAAATAATAATACAATAACACTGATTTTTTGATGGCATCGATACTCATCGCTGAATCACGCAGACGATGGACCGCTGTGAGGGTTGCAGCGCTGGCGGCTCGTCGGTTGCTTGTGGCGGTAGCGGGGAGTCAATAGATGATGTAGCTTAGGATCGCTATTTATGGGCATCAGTTAAGAGAGGCATGTAGGTTAAAATGATGATGATGATAAGTAAAATCAACTTTTTCTCAATTAAAACATGCACTGACATGAGACTATAGCGTGCTCTTACTCCGTAAGAGATTGGTGTAGCGTACATCATCTTTAATGGTACCGGTATGCATTTTTAACGTCAAAAATATGACGTCATAAACGGTTGGTACGTGGGAATAGAATCTCTTTACGTTGCCTTAAAAAAGTAACGGATGTCCGTGAATCTAACTTTTTGAATTGAATATATAGACTCAAGAAGTGGTTATCATACTAAATGCACTTTTTGGTCGTCTTTACAACTTACAATATGTAATGTGAGAACAAATATCCGAAATAGTTAATTGAACCAAACCAACAAAACAACGAGGTGTTGCTGCAGTAAAAAACCAACTGTAACTCAAACATTCTTTGTAGGTATTCAAAAATGATCTGGCCATCAGCAGAAAAATAATAAACAAAACATTCGGCCCTTCTTCCCCCAAATGGTAATAGAGCTACTTGCTTATTTCATAAGCCAAACCGTGGTCAAAACTAGTGAGGATCTAAGGGCGAGTTTATATTGCCCTAACGAGCAATGTGATGGCCCGGTCACGTCGACAAAACTAACGACGCACCGCCCAAATAGCGTTGTGTTTGTAGGAAAACGTGGGGTTTGTGTAAATATGGCATTACATTTTGCTGCTAGAGGCTTTGTGTTGTGACGGCAATATGGTGCTACTCATCACTTTGGTGGTACATTTCAGAAACTAGAAGTATGCAAACTAGTTCGTAATAAAATGAACGTCATCATCGTCAACCTATCGCAGTTCACTGCTGGACGTAGGTATCCCCCAAGGTGCGCCGCTGATCTCGATCTTTGGCGTTTCTCATCCACTCTCTGCCCGCCACTGTACGGACCTCCGTACAGTGGCGGGCAGAGAGTCGCTCCATCTAGCCGGAGGAGTCCTACACTACGCTTACCTAGACGTGGTCTCCACTGAAGGACTAGTTAACCCCACCGGTTAGTCCTTCTACAAATATGGCCAGCACTGCCATTGCAGCCTGCTAACTCTTGAGCTATGTCGACCACCTTTGTTCTCTGTCGGATAACCTCATTCCTGATTTTATCCTTCAGAGAAACGCCAAGCATAACTCTTTGCATAGCACGCCGCCGAAACGTAGACACTGACAATATGGCTAGTCCACAAACTAAAAATAAAATCAGCGTGCTAATAAAATAAACGTTCTGATACAATCAAGACGACGGTTGTATATCTGTATCAGAAAATCTTTTAATTATTCAGAATATTTTTCCTTGTTGTACGAGCTTTACCTGACATAAACAGGTATTGGTAGTAATGCCGCAAGTCGGAAAAAAAATACAACAAAATATTTACAGCGATAGGATATATTAATCTCATCGACTAAAAGTCAGAGATCGTTGCACATACCCCGGGTATGTGACTTTTTGATTCTTGAGTAGTACCTATTACTAGGTAAATCAAACCAAACTAAACACCAAAGGCTTGGAGTGGGTGGAGTGGTAAAAGATGATAAAAATGCCAAGCAGAACTACCTTTTTGAAACAAACTAAATTCCCTGTGTACTTCTTGTCGCGTACATTCAGTTCAAGTAGAGATAAGTTTTAGTTTTTTACTACCTTAAAGTTTTTAAAAGCACTTTGACAGTGCTCAATAAACTAAAGTTGGTTATGTAACCCTGGGTTTTAGCGTTGTGGCAGTTTAGCGCCTTTTTTTAGTTTACTACGTAGGACAAAAAGTTAGGCTTTCTACCAGTCAAGTCATTTGTCTAGATTCAGTCTAGAACAATTATGAATATTTAAAGTTGTGATCCGCATAGGACGGGTTTTTCCCGCTCGTCCCCACGCTTCGTCCAACCATAAGTGTATTAGCCGTTGGTCCCCATAGGGGCCAGCGGGAACTATTTTAGTAGCGTTCTTCCCTGGTGAGGCCAGAGGGAAGTTTTTGTAGCCTTCGTACTTAAATGATATACACTGAAAGATATACTACAAAATCACCGGAGACTGACGCCTTAGGCCTGAAAATAATTTTAGTACCTACCTATTTGTCCACTGAAGTTAAAAAAAGAGTTGTGTCATTCCTATGACTTTCAACATGTTGTGAACAATAATATCCATTAGATTATTCTTAGAAACTTAATTAATAAACATAATAGCACTAATGGAATATTTAATATAAAATGTTAGGTAGCAATTTGATAAAAAAACAGCATATTACAGATAATTCAAATTACTTACTAAATGTTAAATGGATCAACAAAAAATTAATCAGCCCGAGGTTCTTGCCTTTCTCCTTGTGTGCTGGTCGCGATTCCGAACAGGCGGTAGATTTGACGTTTCAAAATGATCCTAAAAATCTTAATGAATAAAAATATTTGACTTTGACTTTGACTTACTTAGGGTTAATCTTTCTAGAAGATAAGAAGAAATTGAAATTGAAATTGAAATCATTTATTGAAAAAGAAACACATATTAACAGTGTCCGTGTACAAAGTTAACTGTGATCAGTTTCTCGTCTTATGGCGTAACTTAACTCTAAACAAAGGTACCTACCTACATTATATTAAATTAAATTACATACATAACAACAAATAATATTGCTAACATCACAAATTTATCGTAACAATTTTAGTACAATAATTGATTAATAATAATGGAAGATTTATTTTTACAAACCCGTATACAGCGTTTCCAAATGAACAATGTCATTTGGAAACGCTGTTGTCGGGTGTGTTACAGAATAATTTTAATTATAATAAAAAATACAACGTTTTAGTCTATTACATATTCAGCTGCAGATGGCCATTGTCAAAATAGAATAAGTCAAAAATATTTATAAAAAGATAAAAAAAAATATGTATGTCCAGAGTGTACAGTATTTGTAGGCACTTCAAATAAGCCCGTTATTTATTTTTTTAATTTCATTATTTAAATATTTATAGTTTTATTCTAAAAATTAATTTACTTTGTTAATGGTTTTATTTAATAAGAGGGCCTTTACTTTATTTAAAAATGCGGTGTCTTTAATGAACATTCTTATGTTTGGAGGTAATTTGTTAAACAGTTTTGGCCCTATAATTTCTGGTAATTTTTGAAAAATTAAGCCTATGACTAGTGGATTCTAAACACTGTGTATTTGTGTGTCTGGTGGCGATTACGTCGGTTGCTATCACTTCCTCTAACTTTGAACTGGTGTATTTGATATTTACATATATCAATATTTCAAATATATATCCACCGGCGGATGTCAGAATTCTTAGATTTTTAAAGAGTTCCCTACAAGGATCTTTATATTCAGCATTTGCAAGAATTCTGATTGCCCGTTTTTGCATTTTAAGGATCCAGTAGAACTCTACTGACACTGAGAGGATCCTTAAAATGCGGGAACCCCCCATAATATAATACCGTACGTCATTGTAGAATGAACTAACGCATACTATATTTCTTTTAAATTTGATTCGGAGGTGATAGGGCGTAGTTGCTTCAAAGCATATATTCATTTAGCCATCGTGTCACATGTAGTATCTATGTGTTTCTTCCAGGTTAACGCTCGGTCCATTTCAAAACCAAGTAATTTTGTGTAATTTGATGATTGGATACTAGTCCCGCTCTTCAATAGTACTGTTACTATTGGCACAAAAGCAGACTGGGCATTAAAGATCATCACATGTGTCTTCTTTTCATTTAAAATGAGATCATTCATTTTAAACCAGCTTCCGATTTAGTAAATTGTATCATTGACATTATCTAGAAGTTCTTTGGTTATGTTTGATGATATTACTATTGTGGTGTCATCCGCGTACTGAATAATGTTTACCGCAATTACAATGTGAGCAATATCATTCAAAAATAAAATAAAATAGTAGATAAAATAGTTGCTAATGTGTTTTGGAACATTTTCATCTGTTTTTTTTTTATTTGTCTTGCTATCTTCTAGGTGCTTGCCCAGTGCCAATCGGATATGTTTTTGTTTGTAATTTCTTTAATAACGGCCCAAAATTCTTTTTTTGTGTTTTTCGAATTTTTGATACGCTGCTCAACATATGTTTCCTTATTGGCTAGGATTGTTTTATTGCGATATTCAATTTTATTCTTTATTATGAAATTGATATTTGTAATTTCTAGGTATTGTCTAATGATTTCATACAAATCATATATATCTAGTTGTGTTTTAATTATGTCATCGATAACCCAGGGACATTTTTTGTTCATTTTTGTTCGAATCATCTTTTTTGGTAAATTTAGGTCCATATTGTAAATAATTTTGAAAAGGTAAATATTTATAATATATACAGTATTTTCGTCATAGCTATTAAATATTACATCCCATTTACCCACAATTATATGATTGCATTCCATTTTAAAATTCTGCAATCCTTTGAGGTGATCAATCGCTTTTCTATCATTTTTTCTCTGTATGTAGTTTTTTTCTGCATTACAATTGTTGCAATCTGTGCATAATGATCAGAGAATTCAGTTGCTAATGGCTCTATACGAATGTTCTGTTTTTGAATATTAGTAACAAGGCAATCGATAGATGTTTTTGTTCCATTTTCTATTCTCGTGACGAATTCGACAATGATTTTATAAATATTATGTAGCAATATATCACTTTTTTTTTCTGCGGTGATTCTTTGAAAAAAATCAACATTGTAGTCACCTAATATGACAGTTTTTAACTGAAACTCGAAACTTAAAGAAACTCGAATAAATAGTCAAATAATTTAATTAAAGTATCTGTCATATTTTTAAACTCCTTTGGCAGTTCTGTACATGCCTATTACTAGTAACTTTTCGAATCTTCTATTTATTTCTATTCCTGTCATTTCACATTCATCTACAGTATCACATTTTTTAAAGGTTAATACAAAAATAGGAGACCGCCTTTAATTTTATTTTTTCTAACGAAATAGTTAGCGTGTTTGTATCCTTATACCACTAAACTACCAACATCGTTTACATATAAATGGGTTTCACATAACATAGGTACGTCCGGTTTATATTAATTAGTAATGCTATGTAACTTAACAGTTTTATTTCTTATACTTCTACAAGTTTGGTGCATTACCACTTACTTGTTATTTAACTTATTAACTGAGCAAGAATTGTTCAGCTTATTGTCATTTGTAGTACGGATTAGCCTAAAAAAGGACTCAGGCTACCCGAGTTATCCGATGTTGATAAAATAGGGTCAGTTTTGGTAAGTAAGATTAAATTTCTGTAAACGTGTGTAAATTCTAAATAAATTATTTTTGTGAATAAATTTCTTTTTAAACGTAGTCACGTTTACTGTTTTGGCTACACTGTAGGCTAGAAATATTATTAGTTTCTGTAATTGACATACCAGTAGAGCTATCACACAATTTATACAATGCTACATTAATTTAGTAAATAAATTCATTTCTGTTTTCAATCATGGCATTATTAACATTAGAGTATGGTATAGTAGCTATCTTAAATTTGAGTTGTTTTTCATGCACACGTTTTTTACGAATCTTGCAGTTTCTAGGTTAAAGTTATAATAGTCAGTTGCTATAATGATTATACCATCTCCTTGACTTATACTTATACTTATACTTATACTTATACTTATACGCTTACTCCTTTATGTCTGACGTTATATTTTTCACAATTTCCTTTAGAGGAGCTCCAGGCTTACACATGGCTAGAATAGAGTTGTATTCACAGCTGTTTATTTGTATGTACTTAGCAAGGCTTTTTCCATATGTGTCCCACAGAATTACCATATTTTTCGATTTGACAGGTGCCGCAAAGTTCTGTTCCGCTTTGTTGACTTGCGTTGTCTGTAGATTTTTTGACTTCGCCAACTCAAGTGTTGCAATGGTTTAGTTAATCTCAAATTCATGCGATTGTTTTGTGCCCGTACATAGCTCGTACGAAGGGTCGGATTACACGAACACCTTAGGGGCTTACACGCCGGATAAATCAAGTTTACCTTACTTAGTTGGTTTCTGATATTCTAAGAATTTATTAATAAGCCTATACAATTTATGTGTTGGTATTGTATATTTAGGTAACCACCTAAATAAAACAAACATAATTTATTTCCAGTTTGATTTAGTATCATCAGAAAACGAATGATAGGAGAAAGTGTTAATCCCAGGCAGTACACAATTAACAATTTCACAAAATTGTTGATTTAAGTAACATAAAATAGTTTAAATCGCTAGTTAAACTAAGTCCGAACTAAAATAATAGCTGTTCTACTTAGCCCCAGCCATATACATTATTATGTGACCAGCATAGTTAATGTGTCCGTTTCCTAATCCTCAGCTATCACACATTTCCTTTAGTCCATTTTGTGTCCTAGCTTAGCTAAAGCAGAGCTTGAGATTTTGAATTCTGTGAAACTGAAACCGGGCATGATAAAAACGGAATAATAGTAATCTGGAGTGAAGAGAAGGATTTTGGGGTCGGAGGTGGACTCCCCGTGGTCTACACTGGGTAAAGGAATTGCCGGCTTTTTCTAGTGGATACAGTGGAATGATCACAATACTGGCCTGCGGAGGCGCATCTGGCGAGCGACCAACTCCTGCTGCAAGGAGTTTGCTGTGTTCCATCGGTGCGCAATTAAGCCTCTGGGTGAGCTTCCTTCGTCGTAAGCCTCATTCTTGCCGGTGCGAGTTTTGGTTCATGTTTCATGTAAAATGAAAATATACAAAATAAATACTAATAAATAAATTACAGGATTACATTTTCACACAGCGCCATCTAACCCCGAATAAAGCATAGCTTGTAATATTGAGATTGTAAATTACGAATAGGATACTTAAATTCTTTTATATAAATAAAATATGAATAAAACATATACAACACCCAAATACAGAACATGATATATTTATTATTCACACAATCACAGTTTGTCCTGGGTAGGAATCGACATACCCACAGCCTACAGCGTAGATGACAGAGCTACCAACAAAGCTGTGAGGCTAGGTATTAATTGATAAAAGGATAATGGATGATGCGGTTTATATAAGAAGTTTTAATGGAGGAACTTTTTAGGTCTGTGAGTAGTCAGTATTTTCTTTTTAAAAATGTGTGAGGTATTTGTTCAAGCTGGCATACGTAATTATAGGATTACATTGTATTTGGGTCAGGGAACAGCGTCATTGGAAACCCACCCACAATAATTTTCTTCTGAATGAGTCGATCGCGAAAATAGATGCTTACAGTATTTACAGTAGTTTTATACCGAGTTCCATGGAACAGCACGGAAAGTGTTTTGTATTTGTATCACCATAGGAACTTTGGAATGGAACTTCTGCAAACGTATGTCGTCTTATGCACGCTTCCATCTCAATAAGATCTTTTAAAATGGTTGGGTGCAAGATAAGATTATCACAAATGCTTGTATTGTATGACTGGAGCGACCTGTAATACGACCAAAGTGCGAAGCTTGCCTAGTGAACCACGGTTCAAGCGCTTTTGCTTCATGTAAGCACGTAAGCACAAGTTGGCTATGTAAACGACTTATCTTGACGTAAACAGGCGTCAACCAACTCCGGTAATAGGTGTGCTGTAAAAACAAAACTGAACTAGAACGGATATAGTCTGTGAAGTCGGCTTAAATTAAGCCCAGTTCACGCTTAGCCAATCTAAGTCATAAAAAAACGACTAATCATAACTTATGTTTAGCAGCAATTAATCAAAAAAACATCCAGCATATTGCCTTTTTTGTGTGAACAATTCATATCATTATGTCCATGAGTGTATATTAAAGTTGTTTCTCGACTTTAGGAACGCGATTAACAGTTTTGTAGCTTCAAAATACATTTTGGAAGCTAGCTGATACACAAATAACTGTTATCAATGAATGAAATTTGATAAAATTTCATTGTTTTTGAAAATGTATGTCTAGTTTTTTCATATTGTTTCCTTATCTGACTGAATCTTAACGAGCAAAATTCGCTCAAATGAATTTCAAAAATATTGTTGTTATAGTTACATGTACCCTGTAAGTGTACACATTATAATATATCTATGTGTTTTGAAGCTTCAATTTACTGAAAACCGTATTTCGCGTACATAACCCTGAGGAACTAACAAAAGAGCATCCTAGTTATGGAATACAAAGAGTACGTGACTAACCGTGGTCGTGCCATGCCATCAGCTAGTCATGGCATGCATGTTAATTATAGAAATTGTATCCAACTCGCTACTGAAGAGTTTTAAGAGTGAAAACGGGAGTATTTTACATGACATTTACCGTCTGCCAGTCATAGTGAGTATGGCAGACACCCCCATTCCCTCTTTGCATCCTCCCAATGGTTTGGTGATATGTCCTGTAGCTTATTTTATTAGACTA
This sequence comes from Venusia cambrica, assembly GCA_951394065.1. Taxonomy (NCBI): domain Eukaryota; kingdom Metazoa; phylum Arthropoda; class Insecta; order Lepidoptera; family Geometridae; genus Venusia; species Venusia cambrica. Next base: position 15,296,796 of record OX596040.1, on the reverse strand, counting down.
TCTAATGTTTTTCCTTACTATTTTATTGTTTATTTAGTGTCATTTTTAAGAAAAAAATTGAAATGTCAAATCTACCGCCTGTTTATATCTAAAATTTTCACATTCAAAATGTTTTAATTTAGTGTCATTTTTAAAAATCATTTTGATACGTCAAATCTACCGCCTGGGGCACAATTGTTTCACAATGACAATGATTTCATCGCAGAATGGCTATCATTGATGCCTTTTGGTATTCTACTAAACCAATCTATTTTCTATGACTGTCATTGAATTGACTTTGACGATCATTGAAAAAGGAAAGTCCCATTTTCGTATTCTGCTAATCAACGACATAGCAATCGCTAGCGATAGTGGACAAAATTTGGTATACTGCTATTTTTTGACAACTCTTCCAATCGTAATTTCGTCTATGAATTAGTCATAGTGGTATCAAAGTGCAAAGGTAGCTTTTTACGTATATTGCTGCTGGGTATCGCGATATCATACAAAAAACGATATATGAAACAAGGCAGAATTGTAAAGGCGTTATCTCTGTCATACCACGGACAAATATAATAAGTTTCATAATATGTACAGACAAAAGGCTATTATGCTAAAATTAGGTATCAGCAACGTCGGCTTTGCTAGCGCTGACATCGTCGACATCGTTGGGCTGTTTTGCAAAGCACGGTCGACCCTTTTCGAGATCTCCACGAGACGAAAGGAGATCTAGTCAAGGATCAATCAGTATATCTCAAGGGAACCCCGCCGTGATGGGATCTCGGTGATACAAAGGCAGGTAGTAATTAAACATTCTAAGTTCTCGAGTTTGCTGAGTTGGAGTAGCTACAAATCATACAATTTATTGAGCAATATACTGACACTACCTTACACAAACATTTTAGCCCCAATAAAGAATTACAACTTCTACAGATTGAAGAAGAATTGAGAGCCAATGCTAAGCACTGCAGATTATTTGGGGTTAACCCAGAGCTCTTAACAGGTGGAGCATTGCAGCAGGATAAATTTATGTAAATATGTAATTATTTACTTAGGTAATATACAGGGTGAGCTTTTTTCCAGGGCCACTGAGGCCAAGTCAGAAACCGTGAGAGTTATCGAAAAGTCATGTTAGGAGTTACGTGCTCGTTAAAATAAAAAATAAGTTCTGCATTAAAGGAAATCATTTAAACCGCCTCTGTGGTTTAGTGGTTCAACCCACCGATTTCAGATCCAGAGGTCCCGGGTTCGATCCCCATGGGGAGTACAATATATTGTGCTTGGTTTGGTTGGTGGTAGGACTTTGTTGAAGTCCGCCTGGCTAGCTGCCACCATCTTACCTAAAGAAGAAAGAAGAAAGAAAAATATTTATTTGGCACCAAGAAACACAGCGCATGAACACACACAGGTAGGTACTAACTTAAATCTAGTAACAATAGGTTAAGAAAAAATTAAATAAAATGAGTAGGTAAGTACGTAGGTTAACACATATTATACTGCGCCGGGCGGCCTGGGCCAAAAAGGTACCACCTCAGCAAAAAGCCACTCCACCATGGAGTGAAGAGGCGCTGATTTTCAGGTAGAAGAAAAAAAAAAGTTTTTGAAAAACATTTTTTTTTTGCATATCTGAGTTAATTGTTTTATATTAAAAAAAACGTATGATGACTATATGCTACCTTTACTAAATGCATAAAGTTGAATTTACATTTTTAATTTGGAAAGCGTTCCAACAACTCTGGACACATAGTCATTATACATTATTTTTTGATTATCAAACAACTCACTACTCCTGTATACAGAGGTGACGGTAACAACTTCTTTAGGTAGACGGTTCCAGTTTCGTTTTACTCTATTTCAGGGAAAACGGTATGCAGCTCTCATGTTCTTCTTGTGTCGACATCGTTGTCGTTTCTGAAAAGATAATTATGTATCTTGAGAGTGATAAATAACATCACCATCATAGAAGTTTATTTATATCCGCAATCTTTATTAAATAAAGCATAGAAAATACCTGTAAATATATGTAAGTTTTGCAGTATGCTTTACTACTACCTGTTGCTCCATAATACTCATAAGTTGACCGAGCCTATCTGTCAGGAGTATCAGCACAAGCTGCCCAAAGCTAGCTTGAGAAATTGTGGCCCTTGCTCCTGAGGACGTGACCAAGCGCCAACCACTAACTCTTGTGTGGTCACTTCCTAGAGTCGTGGAAGTCAAAGAGGGCTTCAATATGCACTATGTGTAGCCTTAGTAGAGCTGTGGTTCTTCAGATATATCCTGAATTCTCGAGAGAAAAGAGTTGAAATAATAAATAAAGATAATATTTGTTTGTTTTGCATAGGTATTGACTTGTAAGTTAACATGACGTTGACAAATTTAACTTTTTAAAGTCTATTGTATATGTAATATAAGGTCCATCTCGCGCGTAATACTGTGATTTAGATCCGTTGGCTACACCGGCCAAACCATTGTCATTGGAAGTCATAGTCAGAGATAAACCATGTCATTGAAAATTTAGCAGAATACCAAAATAATAACAATCTTAATGATCAACCAATAGCATGGTGTCACTATGATTATTTCATGGAAAATAACAGAATTGCCCACCTGTTTAACGTAGGAATAGCAACCAGCACAAGGAGAAAAAAAAACTTAGTTAAAATGTTTTTTTTTAATTAATTATGAATGTGATATGCCAATGCGTTGACTTGGATCTGATTCGGGCGACAGTTTTGTGCGGAGCTAGAAGACTGTGATGATGATGCTGATACGTACTAAGTCCTAGAACCACTTGCAAGCAACTAGTAACAACTCATTTTCGTTGTGGAGACTAGCAAATTGATTGCAAATTGCAAATAACTTTAGACCGGAACAGAGTTGATTAGACATCTAAAATTGCTTGCATAGCCAAGCAGCTAGATTAGTACACAGTTTGTATGGCGTGCTATGATAAATTGCCTCTATCTCGGTAAGCGCTGGCAAAGCAAAAGCTAATAGTGTTTTAAAAGGTAAACATTGTTTAACCTTTGTTTTGGAAGGGTAATGCAATTTGTGGAGCGTCAAGATAATAAATGATTGTTTTCGAGGTATAATTATTGGGGTTTATCATCTTGTACCCAGCTTGTTAAAGATTTTATCATCAATGTCTTCTGTTAGGTTCATCTTTGTAGACTTTAGAGCACAATATGGTATGAGATTTAGCGATTAGGTACTCGCATTACACACATACACTTGATTCAACCTCCTAGAACCAATCCTTGGATGTCGAATCTGGTGTCTACGGGTTCACCTTGCTAAAGAGGAGAAGATTGCGTAGTTTGATTCGTAGTTATAATTAAAATTTTCCGAAATAAATAAAAAAAAAACAATCTGTCCATATATCACGCTACACAAACTTCCTCTACTTTCTACCCCTCCACTCCCACCTATAGATTTTTTTTTCGTGCTTCTCAAATTTAATTGAAATCCAAATAAATACCGCTACAGGGAACTTCTCCGCTTTACCCCCCTATTTTCGGGTCAAAATCAATAAAAAAATCAAATAAATCAAGGAATTTGTGAGCCAATTTCGTCATAATCGGTTTAAAATACGACCTTTAGGCGAAAACGGGAAGACATACTGACAGATGGACAAAATTATGTCGTATCTCGAAACTGGAGACGCTTCGCTTGCTCGATCAATTACAGTGTACACTGATTAGTAGGTTTAAAATTAAACTGTCAGTGCTTGTTTGATTTCATTTTATTCGATATGGTAAATTTTGATGCTGGTAAGTTGGGATGAGGTTCTTGAAAGAGTGACTAAGTGTTTTCAATACAAGCCTCATAGCTCAGTTGACAGTAATTCTGCCTTCTGTACTGTAGGTTATGGGTTCGATTACCACCCGGGACAAACAGTTGTGTTATTAATATAGATGTTTGTTTTGTGTTGGGTGTTGTATCATATGGTAAGTATTAATTGACAAAAAAAAAGTATTTAAGTATTCTATCCGTAATCTAGTTCCCATAATTGGTACAAGCTATGCTTAGTTTGAGGCTCAATGGCGTTGCGTGAAATTAATGTCCTGTCATATGTATTTATATATTGAAAACGTTTTTTTTAAAAACAAGCCTCACAGCTCAGTTGATAGTAGCTATGCTTTTTGAGCTGTAGGTTGTGGGTTGGATTCCTACCCAGGACCAACATTTGTGTGATGAATTTTGGTGTTTGATTTGTATTTGGGTGTTGTGTACAATACAATAAGTATGTATTTACAAAAAATGTATGTAGTAGATAGGTATTATTTTTGTAATCTAGTCACCACGCTTTGCATGGTTTGGGAGAAGATGGAGCGAGATAATTTAGATTATCTTATAAAATAAATGGTTCTGTGATCGTTTTTTGTGTAAAATTTACTGACATATTTCGCACTAAAACTTTATAAACCCACAGTCGCCAATTTTGCTACGTATACTGGTTACTGTTAAAGCATGTACTGAAGCTAATTAGAATAATTTTTCATCTTATATTTGTATTTCAAGTGATTGCACTTGGTCATAATGTCTATAATGTTATAATCACACAAAAAATCACAACTCGCGGCGGTACTCGAACTAACGAATAAATGGCACTATCAAATTATCATTTTTATGTACGACGGGGAAGCGCTTGGCCTTCATCTCACCTGGATACTAGTTGAGATAAGGCCGATGGTGGAGGCGCACTTCACACCAAACCTCAACAAACTGAGGAACTGGCTATCTTAACTCTAAATACCGGAACACAACAAACGTTATATCTAACATTGTAGAGAATTGTAGTGTAGAGTACTACACAGCTACGGTATTCTATGATTCAAGTAAATTACGCAGCTTGCTACACAAGTATGCAGTGGAATACCTCAACTGTCAAAGGCATAGCAATTATGAATCACTTCGGCGGGTATGACGCGCGTGGCATTCCAGATGCTTTCTGGGGAATAACGTTCTTGTGGAGTCACTGGTTACGGCTATCTGTGTGATAAGATTTTTGTGAAATACAAGCTAAAGTAGTCAGCAGTATATAGGTATGTTGGTGATTAAAACTTATATAAATAAATTAATACATCAGTATCATGAGACATGATACGTTTTTTTGATTTCGGAGTATATGAATTTAAAGTATTTTTGTAAATACATAATTACATATTTTTTTACTAATAGGTGACGGGACAAGCATGTAGCCCACCTGGTATTAAGTGCATCTCCATGCCAATAACAATGCCTTACTGCATAGGTCACATTCACAAAGAACATAGCCTACACGGCACTGCATTGTACCCGTCAACTTGAGGCACAAAGGTGTTAAGCCTCAAGACATATGATAATCAACTTTATTAGGTTGATTATTACAACTCAGGAGTATGAAATTCTTACTTTCTTAGTTCTTAGTAAGAACTACAACCAACTGAGCTGTGAGATATCTAACAGTGACTAAATTTTTTGGTTGACTAAAATATCAACACTCATTACAAGCTTGTGATTTCACACTCCTATCTTCCAGGGTACAAATATAACATATTACCCCCTAGTAGGTAATAGCTCTGAGTAGTGGACAGAGACAAATCTTCGATGGGTAAAAAATTGCTCACTCTTTACGCTACTTATCAGAGCAGGAATCATTTGAAGATAATTAAATTATGTTTTATTGGAAAACCTACAGCTAATGATGTGAGGTAATTTAAATGAAATAAAAATTTGAAATGAAAACGTATTTGATAATAAAAAAAAACATTACAGTAACACATTTCAATTATACAAAAAAGAGGATGTTCCTGGTTATAAAATGATTCCTTGATGGTGACATTGGTATCAAAGCAAGGACAACCTGTGTGATGGCGTACCAATGACCTCCGCCGGGGTGAAAAGATGTATAGGTAAATATGTAGGTACAGTATAAACTATTAGGCACTATACCACATTAAAAAGTAAAAGGTACCTACCAACAGCTTAATTAAAGTACCTACTAATTAAGTACTTTTTTTTGTGTGTATGTGTATTTTAATAGTAACGTCTGAATCAATTAGCTTTGTTTATTAAAATAAAGTTTTGATTCTACATAAAAAATAGTCTGAAAATGAATTAGGATTATAGTGTGCTAATAAATAGGTTTTCACTAGTAAAGAGATGGTAGTAGAACCGTTACTACACTAAAATACTATAGTTAACTGGATAGATTTAGAAATTTCACTTGTGGATTGTAAAGTTTACGCTGCGATCTCCAACCTAAATAATTGAAATGTAATGTTACTTTGCAATTATTTTGGTTGGAACTTTTCAATCCACTAGTGATATTTCTTAGTCATGATGATGGCTAGTTAATATGTGCACCACCAACCACCTCTTTAGCCATGAAATCCTCTCTACCCAAAGGTTGTCTGGAAGAAATGGCTTCTTAGCGATAAGACCGCCCATTGTATATACATTTTTTTTTAAGTTATCTAGTTATATTTTTAAGATGTGCAATAAAATATTTTTATTCATTCATTCATTCATGGCTTTGACAGCCAGACTAAAACATTTCTCTTACAAAGGCCTCGGGCCTAAAGGTGCACGAACAAAAACAAAATTGTTATACAGCGATAAAAAATACAACCTCGCCATAAACAGCCTTACCTTATTTCCCAACAAATATGGTCCCTGGTTTTCCCTAATAGCATGTCTCGGTAATTAAACGGCGTATAAAAGTACACCCTACTTACGTCACCTCCACATCCCTGACGGAAACCACCCAAAGCTCTGCTCAGCAATTCCGGTTAATTAGAACAGTCCACTATAAAAAACCTACACGATGGTCTACATCTCACACCTGAATGCTCATTGTTTATTTTTATTACCGGGACCGAGTTCTTGCCAAAATAAATGTGAATTGAGCCCGTAGAACGTTAATTAAGATCTTGGCTTTTACGAGTTCGTCTCTGACTATAGGCTGTGCGCAAACCACGTAGCGGCGCCATACGCCATTATGATTTACGCCAATGTTGATTGTAAGACGCAATAGTAATGGCGCGGAGTTTTGTAGCCAACGTTTTGGTTAGGTTGCATTAATTGTTGCGTATGTTTGAGAATATCTGTACAGGTCTACTGTAAAGTCGTAAGCTTCTGATGGAGATTCCGGTAAAGTTATTCTTTAATCCGAAATCCAAAAATGTTTTCGTAAGTATTCGAGACTTCTACAGAAGAATTTTAGAAATGGTTTGAGAAATGCATTGAAAATATCGGATCGAATTTAGCAAAAAGTGATTTCAGATTCTAAAAAAATTCGTGTGTTTGATAATTGCTACATTGATCTCGGACAGACTGCAACTACTATTGTTCAATCCTGGATGGATTACACCAATTTGTCTCTGGATATAACCGGGAAGAGTGTCTCAAGATTTGTTGACGTGATACGTGGTTTAGTCACACTCCTTGTAATTAGTATTAGGTGTTTAGAAAAAGCTAGTATCGGATCTAGAGGAATAGGCGGAAAGAAAATATATCTAATGTAGTTTCAGTATTTTTGATGTGAAAACTTATTTAGGGGCGTTGGGCATTTTTTAACCATGGAGCTCGCGCCACCTTACCGACATCAATTTTAACACATTTGACTTTTAACACATTGTCACGTTATCTTTACAATCCTAAGGTACGGGTAAGAACCGTTCGAAGACTGCTTTTACCTATAGACAGAAGGTTGACAGCCGTGACAGGTATCTATCAACGTCAGTTCTAAGAAGTCATTGTGTCAGTTGTGTTGCGAAAACCACCCTAATTAATAAATATCGCGACCAACGTGACAATATTGAGATTCAAGTACCAACAATCTCAGCTTTCTTTGGCAAAGTTCGACAAACTCATGTTTTCACTTCTGCCGGCACTCCCGGTGTGCCACTGTTTTTTTGTTTGAGTTTGGGCGATACAACCTTTAAAAACCAATTAGTTTATTTTTACGTGTCATATAAAACTTATAAATCGACTTGATTCTTTTTGTTTTAATAGCAGTAGCAGATGATTAGAAGGTATTTTTAAAATAGAATTTATTAAAATTAAATTCGTCAAAAGTGTTAGATATTTGACTCTAAACGACTACCTATTTGGAATGAATGTAATTAATATGAATCTATTGTAGGAAAAGTAATATTTCTCGACAACGCTTTCATCAAGTATAGGTATATAGCTGGTGAAAGTTATAGAAGACAGCAATTTACCAGTCTATCTGTCTAATATACGATTAAAACTCTATTGCTATGTCGCTAAAGCTCAGATTTCAACATTGTGTAAGGCTACTATTGTACGATCCTCAAAAGCCGTGTACGTATTGTTTACAACACAATGTTAGTTGACCCCTGAATGTGAAGTTATCTTCCACCCTGTATAATGGCTTTCTTATCGCAAATATTACAACGAAGTCCAAAAGGACTTGATGTCTTTTTGAAGCGAAATTTTGTGGAACGATGGAAATGTTAATTTAGACATTTAGAGGTAAAATAGCCATTATTATAATTCGAGAAACGGGTATTTATCGCGTATTTTACCTATATATATGTATCCCAACGTTTTGGCAGGGTTGCACCAGCCGTGGTCGCGGGCAGACTGGAACTTTGGAGCCATCGTCGAGAAGTGAAGGCGTTTTTAACAACTACCCTCAGCTTAGTCTTGATTATTAGAATAGACCATATTCACACTAGGACGACAAACAACACTAACAGTATCAACAAAATTCTTCTTAGAATCACACCTAGTGCACCGTGCTACCACTGGATTCCAAGAGGCAGAGAGTCAGAAGCCGTCTTCGCGATTAAAGTTGGGATATTTTTTAATCTCAATCGCTTCCCGAACCATCTTATAGTAATGCCAAAAAAAATAGCCAGTTCCTCAGCTTGTTGAGGATCCCGGGGGAAGTGCGCTTGCACCTTCGGCGTTATCTCAACTTGTAACCAGGTGACATGAAGCTAGGCCTTCATGTATCCCCGTTGTACAATATAAAAAAAACTAAAAATCTAGATTACAACACTGCGAATGTTCTATACATTTATATCAATGTGTATGTATGTGATGCGTTACTACATGAGACTATCGCTTTTATAGATTCAATGGTTTCATCAGTCTCTGTTTTCTAACTAGAACCAACCTTGTTTTTACATAAAATGGGTTTTCTCTTGACCTCAAAACTTGCACAGGCAAGGATGAGGTCTACGTTGGAGCGAGCCTGCCCCGAGGGCACTGGGTCTCCCACGGACCCCTATGGACTTCCACTTACGGAACGTTGCGAACTGCTTGCCGCTGTACTTTGGCAACAGGAAAGTTGCTAGCCACATGGGCCATTGTAAGTTCTCCTACCAGAGTTGGGATATTTCAGCCGTAACAGTTACAGGTAGCGAAAGCTATAGGTTTCGCGATTCCGTTGCCTGAGCAACCCTGAGGTTGGAGGTACCAGACTTGTAGAGGTATAGATCCTTTTGTAAAACTGTTACTTTTAACCGCTTCTGTGGTCTATGGTTTTAGGGGTCCTGGATTCGATCCTCAGGGGCTTTGCTTGTTTTTGTTGGTGGTAGGACTTTGTTTAGGTCTGATTGTCTATCTACCACCATCTTACCTTAGATTGTTTCCATAACAACAATTCTAAATTGTTGTGTTCCGGCATTTAGCTGGTTTAATAGCCAGCTCTTAATACTGTTGAGGAATCCGGTGAAGAGCGCTTCTAACATCGGCCATCTCAAAACTTGAAACCAGGTAAGATGAAGGCCAATCGCTTTCCCGTCGTATAATAAAAAAAAAACAGGATGTGTTGTTGACACACGATAGAAGTACCTAATCTTTTACATCGCAGGGGAACTTTTTAAGTATCCCCCACTCTACCCAACGTAGTGTCTCACGACTTTTCATCACACAAAAAGGTTGCGGATCAAAATTTCAGAACCCTCCCATCCACTCTACTCGAAACATTGCCTCACGATTTTTCGTCACACAAAAAGGTTGAGGATCACAATTTTAAATTTAAACATATAATAAAATATAGAAAAAAGCCTCTTTTTAACCGACTTCAAAAAATGAGGAGTGAGTTTCAATTCGTTGGTTTTTTTCTTTTTTATGTATGTTCCCCGATTACTCAAAGACGCCTGGACCGATTTCGAAAATTATTTTCTTGTTTGAAAGGGTGGCCCCATTGTAATCATGTCGGGATTTGATGATGGAATCCTGGAGAAATCGAGGGAACTCCTCAAATATTATATGCACACTTGAAGTGATTTGGGTATTTTTAGGGTCGGTATACTATTCAGGTGACTGTGTGAATTGTATCATATTTTTCATTAAAGTCGGTTTTGTTTTTAGTTTTTAAAACGTAATTATATGTTAAACTGTGCTAAATTATGTTTAAATTTTGCATCGAATGCAAATTGTCACCGCAACACACCGCATTGTTTCACAAAAGCTCACCTTTTGCGGTCGTGTGACGTATCCATTGTACCAGCGGGGACCGCATTCGCTTGTCACTCACACCGCACCTCACTAATTACAATTCGCTCCAATGATCCGATATCAATAATTGGATACTTGTTTTATATCTGATTTGTTACTTATCAGACTGAAATAATAGCGTCGTAGGATATTGATATCTTCAGCTAATTGTGGATGTATAAAGTTTTACTTTAGTACAAGGTTAATGTAAGCGTAGTGTAGGACATCCCCCGGCTATCTAGCCGATGGAGTTACAACCTCCGTACAGTGGCGGGCAGAGAGTGGATGAGCAAAGCCAAAGATCGGGCTCAGTGGCGCACCTTGGGAGAGACCTATGTCCAGCAGTGGACTGCCATAGGTTGATGGTTATGATGCTGAAAGTTTTACTTCATTGGTTGAAGCGGCAGTGTAGCGAGGCACACGACAATCTTTGCGATCTAATGTCTATAGCCTGGTCGCGATTTGGTTCGGAAATAAGGGTATCGGAGAATATTAATAAACAGATGATACTGTATTTTTTTTCCTCCTTATTTTGTTAAAAATAGGTAAATTCTTGACCTCGTCAAAGGTCCTCGCTTGCCAGAGCATGACCTGATTGAGGTTGATGTTCTCGATGGAACGAGCTCCAGAAGATGAAAACCTATTTTACTAGACCCCTATTATTTAATGTGCACCACCAACCACCCCTTAAGCCATAAAATCCTCTCCATCCAAAGGTTGTCACGAAAAAATCGCTTCTGAGCGATAAGTTATTTCATTCATTCATTCATTCATTCATTCATTCATTCATTCATTCACCTACTGGCACTCCCGCGCACTGACGATGCTCTTGAGAATGAGCCTTCGAGTTTCCGTACTGCATCTAATAGCATCCAGGAATCGCGATATGTGTACCAGATGTCTAATGCGGCAGCTCCAGAAGAAGACAAAGAAGATGAATACACATGTTCCATTGTACAAAACAAAGTTTGATGGTTAGATAGATTACAATACAAGTTATGCCATGTGACGAGTCGAGTTGACATATTTAAACGCTATGTTGATTTCGCGAATACTCATAATAAATGTCAAGCTGTTCGACACTCAACAACGAAACTTTTTGACTGAGAATTACAATTAACATGCCAGTTTTAAATGGGATTCTAAAATGAATTTAGAACACAATTGATCGTCGGTTAAAATTACTAGATTCGTCGGAATCTTTTTTTAACTTTTTTTTTGTATGTTTTGACCATATTACTTACTCTAAGACTCTTAGACCGATTTGATATCATATATAGAATATTTCACAGGTGGTCCCATTAATATAAGGTCAGGATTTGATGATGGGATCCTGGAGAAAACGATATACAAATATTATAGGCACACTTGAAGCGAATTGTTAATTTGTATTACCATTATCAAAAGTAAGTAAAAAAGGACCCCTGGCATCAGTTCACGATCTGATGATGGGATCCTTGAAAATCGAGGGAACTTTTCAAATATGATAGGTTTTACCTCAAAAGCAAAGAAAAAACGGACCCCTTATAGAATCACACGTCTGTCTGTCTGTCTGTCGGTTCGGTCGGTTCCATCTGTCAAAAATACGTCATCCTGGTAAACGAAATTGTATACTATACATCAATGAAGTTGGTTTCCTTTTTAAATTTTAAAACATAACAATACTTTATTTAAAAATCATTTTCAAATTTAGGAACAGTTGAGTTACCTATAGACCGTTTGTAACGGTCCTTAGGTAATCTGACTGATTCCTTTGTACATAGTTAGTTTAATTGTACTTTTTATTGAATAAAGAAATTTTTCAAATTGATAATGCTATAGACTTTGTTTCAACTATGGCATGGGAGTTTCGTGTTTTTTTTTGGCTAATAGATAAAACGATCGATATGGTATATGGCTTAGACTGTGTCTGCCTCTTATGTTGACTTTAGCCAATCAGATTTATAAAGGTTTTATATTTGCAACACATCAATACGGGCCTCAATTCTACTATACCTATCGCTTCACTATGTCAATGGTCGTCGCTGAATGTCCTATTTAGGTGCCTTTTGGTATTCTAATGGCCATTGTCACAGTAAAGCGATTGGTTAAGTAGAATTAAAGCCTTGTCTTATTGCCGTTAGTCAATGAAATACATTATAACCTGGTTTCGCTCGGAGCCATCAATTTCCTTTCAAAAGTTCAGCTATCTGTATTAACTAGCGACCTCAATGAGTGAGACAACTTCCGTAATCCAACTTTTGTATACTATTTTACCGTGTAATCTAGAATAGGTGACCTTTCATGATCGTTATGTATGTTCAACTATGTTTGAATAAGCAGATTAGACTTAGGAATGTCGTTTTAGGTAAGTATTTATTATTGTAGTGTACATTTTACCTCGAGTAGGTGTACTTACATAACTAGTAGCTCGCCCCGATCTGAGATCTCGTGATGTCTGGTTTGTGACAGAGATCATTTCTCAAATAGAACGTAATTAACAAACGATAAAAATGTGCTTTCATTACACCCTTCTCACTTAAGCAATTTTATCTCGAACTCTCTTTATTCACCTGAGTGTTCGAAGCTCTCTCTTGTTGCTAACGTAACGTATCCTTACTAACATGAAACAAAGGTTGATGTTGTTTTGTAAAGTGCTCTCAAAACTGTTGCCTAAGTAGTCGTGGTTTAAAAATTTACCCCTTCAGCTCACGGATATCGTAAAGTCAACCAAAAAGGCAGCAGCTTTTTTCTTTGTGTACACAAAACTTTTACTGAGAGCACCAATATGTCTGCTTAGCGTGGTTATGATGGCCGTAACGTGTAAATAACAATAGATGAAATAGACCAGTTTTGAAATTTCGAATACCCTCTCTTATCTTACAAGACCTAGAGGGCAAAATAATCTAATTTTGAAATTAGTCTCAACCCCTATTTCATGTTTTAACACAGTTTCAAGACTTCAATTTTATTTACTCCTTTTGCAACCCTTAACGTAAATACAGGGGTGGTTTCAGCAAATCAAAAGAAAGTCAATTGTGAAGTTAACCCCTTTTAACAGTGTATCCTACAAGACATATCAAGCGTTTTAACTCCTTAACACGCCCCTTTATTACAAAAACCACACCTAATAAAAAGTAAAATATATATTTTATGAATATGCAGCCGATACTCTTTCTAATAACACCCCACCAGTCAAAAATCATCTCGTCTCACTTAACAACCCTATTTCTTTTCAAAATTCAAAAACTACTCTAGTGTCAAAAAAGTCCTCAAACCGATTGATGAGTATTAATATAATCTCTGCATGTTAAAAATTTTGAATTGATCGAATAACGATTCAAAAGATATGGGTGAAATTTTTTATTTATTTTTACCCCAATATCTCAAAAATCTAATTATATTTACGTTTTCTCTGTTTAGTTTAAATTTCATGAAAATCGAATAATCCGTTCGAGAGTTATGTCGTCACAAACATTGCTACATACATACATACATATACATACAAAAAAAAATATCTAAAATAATTTCAGATCAACGCTCAAGATGTCTGACTTTAGAAAAGTATCGGTTTTTCATCGCAAAGCGCATGGCCTTCACTTGGTTTCAAGTTATGATAAGGCCGATGGTGGAAGCACATTTCACCCAGAATACTCAACAGACCGAGGAACTGGCATCTTACCTCTAAATGCCTTGATCTAACAATTTGGAATTGTTGTTATTGCGCCAGACTTGGGTAAGATGGTGGTAGCTAGCCAGGTGGAATTAAATAAAGGCTTACCACCTATCAAACCAAGAACAATATTGTACCCCTTTGGGGATTTAACCACTAGGCCATAGAGACGGTTAAACCTGAATAAGAACTTAAGAAAATAGTAAATGGCCTAGTACCTACAGACTCCCTTTTACGCAAGGTGAAGTTCCCCATCGATTATCTACACCAAAGTAGAAGCATGAACTCCTACCTGAATATGAATTTCCTAGAACTAAGCCGTTACCTACCAGGATTCCCGCTATCAAAGTGGCGACATTGAAATTCCGGAGCATGTTATTAGCCCTTTAGTTACAGGATTCCAGAACATTTACCACAGGAATATTTGCAGCATCTCATTTGCAATAAACATTTAACCCACATCATTAAATGTCAGGTAAGTTAATTTGCTTAATATATTTACCTTGTAGACAGTAAACACACTTAAAAGAAAAAGGGTAGGATCACGCTGAGAAACGGAAGACATGAATGACTAAGGGAACAAACAAAGTAACCGACGTCATTAAACGCATTACCGAATCTCAAATGGCATTGGTTTTATGTTTTCTGGTGGCATTCCAGCAGAAAACAAAAAATGTCGGCTTAGTGGACCGTGGGGTGAGAAACGGCCACCAGGAAAGCCACATATGCGTGGGTACGACATCAAAAGAATGTCCCTCCGTTGACCAAGAAATGTTTCTGGAAACCCGGATGACCCACTCCGCAATCAGCCGCAAGCCCGAAGGTGACGGAATCTTTTAATTAATTATCTCGTCACACAGAGAAAACACTTCACAGATACACCGACTCCACTGGCGTAATAGTTGAAACTTTCCGCCTCAAAGCGTTACCTTTGGTATCGCCTTCGGCCATTCCTCCCACCTTATAGCAACAGCCCAAGCCGAGGTCCGTACCTAAATGGTACCATTGTATATGTTGCTACAAATAGATCCATTATTCGGCTTAGCGCTTTCTGGATAAGTCAGGTCCGCGCAAAGCTATTTACCTTCCCGGTTCTAAACCGAAAGAAAAAGCTGGGTTGAATTGGATTAAAACTGCACAAGGCTGTCATAAATAGCTTACATGGAGGGCCAACACAAGAAAAGGGTTTAGAAGAATATAAAGAGATAGTAAACGAGATAAACGTTAGCAGATAGGTAAATGAAAAAAAATATCCTCTTGTAAGGGACGTATTGTAACTTGTTTTTCAGCAAAATTAACAGAAAAATGTATATATAGAATATTCATTTAATGTTAATGTATGGAATATTTTGCACACGTATTCATAATATTATTCGTAGCTCATAAACGTTGAGTTTTCCATATAGATACATTAACAAACAGGGGCTGTACCATGAAGTCTTAATGCGATTTAATTGACGACCCTAACTAAGCTGAATATAAAAAATAAATAATCAACCGCAACGTTCCGAAACAACTGCTGTTTTATTTTCAGAACGTACCAGAGACAAAATTTAGTTCATTCAATGATTCAAGCTAACCAGCTATTTAAACGTCATGGTACCAAATTGAGCGATCCAGTTTCGGAACCTACCCTGAACTGCATCGGAAATGAGTGACGTCTATATAAGTGATGGTAGGCCAACTGCTCGCTTTAATCCTCGTAGTAATAATTACAACTAATGAAAAGTCTCAACTTAACAAGCCTCATAGCTCAGTTGGTAGTAACTCTGCCTTCTGCGCTGTAGGTTGTGGGGCGATTCCCACCCAGGACAAACATTTGTGTGATGAATATAGATGTTTGTTCTGTGTTTGATTGTTGTATTGTATGATAAGTATGTATTTACAAAAAAAAGTATTCTATCCGTAATCTACATAGTTCCCATATTACAAGCTATGCTTAGTTTGGCGTGCCGTTGCGTGAAATTAATGTCCTGTAATATTTATTATTAAAGACGTGCTACAACTCACAGCATTTTGTGCCCCTCGTCGAATAGTTGAAGTCAATTAAAAATACCTAAGGAAAACTTTGCTGATTTTCACTGTCCAGTACAAACGTAGTTTGTCAAAATTGCACATATATTACTGAAATTTGGCAGTTAAATCGGATAGACATGATCTGTTTCAGATCCGATTACACCTGCAAAATTGTATTTGAATCCGACGTGCCATTTGATATGAACAAGTTTTTTTTTGTAAATTCCTTTCCCATACAGACGTAGCTACGTTTGTATGGGAATGGAATTTACTGGGCTTTCATAAACTACAAAATTAGATAACAAAAAACTGCATGAAGCTTTAAAATTGCTATTTTACATACAAGTCTTTTGCTCATATAAACCTTCAACCAACAAATTTTTAATCATCCAGCGTTAACTGAAAAGTTTTAATTAAAAACAATTAAAGGTTTAACATCGGATCGCCTTTAAAAGTGTTTCACTTTGATCTCATAAAATTAAAAACTTCAGCGGACGATTAGAAAATAAATAGAAAAGCTCCTTTTACGTTGGAGAATCAATTAAAAATAATGTTGTAAGTTGCTAAGGATTTAATATAGAAAAAAAAAATCAATGAATTTGTTCAGCAAAACTCGTTGGTGACGTCTACCTGAGACCAGTTCTTCGGGCTTCTATTGCATGACGCAATAGATATATAGAGCCTTGTTGCATACCTACGTAGGTAATTACGACAAAAGCAGAGATACTAGTACTAGCACCTCTAGTAGTCAACTAGGAGATCAGATTGTCAAATCGTAAATCCAAGTTCATTACCTTTATGTGGGTGATTGTCATATTGTAGTTGTTTTTTTTTAAACACTCACGGTGTGATTTACATAGAAAACGGGACTCACAGCACCTAACGAGTCAACCTCAAAATATGCACAGGCACTTGCACATACAAGTATGAGGTCTACGATGGAGCGACCTAGAGGGCACTGGCTCTCCCGCGCTTTGGTAGGAGGGTGGTCACTAGCCATGCGGGCCTTTGCAGGTCCTACCACCAGAGTTGTGATCATTCAGCCGTAACTGCTAACAAAATTCAATTATTCCGTTGCTCAGGACAGAAAATTATTTATACATTTTACGTAGATTGAAAGCAGCACGTTAAAACATTTTTCTCAATGGAATTCTACAAAATTGCATGTTCGTTTGCGGCGTGGCGCACAAAACGTGAAATTATGCATTGTAATCACGTTTATGCACGAGCAAATCGGCTGTCCCTTAACTGCGCTAGCTGTTTCATGCGCCTTTGTGCGTGTTTAAATAATATAATCATTCTTATTCTGATACTACCTAGTAGTAGAACCAATACAAAGCAAAACCAAACAACGATTCCAGATACTAAGCAAATCTGCAGAACATAAATAAAAGCTAGTCAAAGACAGATGTTTGAGTCAGATTTAACCTCCTCTGTGGTCTCGTGGTTTGCCTACCGGTGTCAGATCAAGAGGTCCCGGTTTCGATCCCCATCCATCGTACAAAATTGTGCTTGGTTCGATTGGGGGTAGGACTTTTTTTGTGTTCATCTGGCTTTCTTACCATATTTCCTAAGTCCGTCCATAACAACAATTCTAACTAAAAAATGTGTTCCGGTATTTAGTGGTAAAATAGCCAGTTCCTCAGTTTGTTGAGAATTCCGGGTGGAGTGCGCTTCCAGCTTTGACTGATAAAGTCGAAGCTGGATAATTTGAAAATCAGGTAAGACGAGAGCCAAGCACATCCCCGTAATACAATAAAAAAAAGATGTAAGATGAAAGAACCCTATTTCATCATCATCAACCTATCGCAGACAATTTGGTACTGGACTCTTCGGCATTTCGTATCAACTTTCTGTCACTGAATGAAGGTTGTCGCTCCATCTAGCCAAGGGCGTTCTATACTACGGTTTCCTAGACGTTGTCTTTACGATGTTAGCTCCTGCGAAAAATATGGCCAGCCCACTGCCACTTAGATTTGTTCCCGTTTTAGATTTCGGTATATAATTTGATTAGGGTAATTTTGTACGCGAAGCGTTTAGAAAAAAGGATATGCCTTTGATTTTACCAACTTACTGTTAATATTTACAAAGATTAAAAAAAATACACGAACAAAAATTACACAGAAAATATGTGTCTCTAAACTCCGGCACATAGGTAGATAATAATTTATCAATTGTTGAGGCTTTTACATGTCATTGTACCCTTTGTCTGTGTACATATACATCGATAGGCTCTTGATGCAGCCAAATAGTAACTTAACAGGCAATTTAAACGAACAGACAGACTGACTTCCAATTCTATTGCAATGTTATGTCCCCATAGACTATCTGTAATGTCTCATTCGGTGGAAAAACGGGGCGATTAACTTAATAGCTACATTGTTCGTTGAGATGGCCGAACCACAGAAGATAGAGATAAACCGGGCAGTATAAATAAATCGCTTTTTTGTGTCAATTTCATTCTGTTTGTAAAAAGTTATTTTTTATAGTGTAAAATAATCCCATTACTGGGTTTTTAAAGGATTATTTATCTTTTTGCTGTTTCAGTGTTTTACTGTGTGTGTGTTATCCCAAGTAAATTACTTGTATTGTATTGGTAGTCCATTTATATCACAGATTTATTTATGTCCTAACATATTGTCGTAGCCGCCTCTGTGATCTAGTGGTTAAACCCACCGATTTCAGATCCCTCTGGATCGGAAGGTAAAAATAATAACATATTCATGGTTTTATTTTATGTAAGCGATATAAATATTGCCAAAAACTCTAACAAATCATCAGAAAATACATGGACATGAAATATCGCAGATGAAATTAAACCCCTCAAATTCTCACCTTAGAAAAAGATAAAAGGTGTCCGGAACAATCATAGATAAATTACACCTCAAAAACGCAGCTGCGAGTGAAACCAGTAGGTATGGTTTGAAAGAGACGGAAGACCACCGAACATTCATCATTTTTAGGGCTGTCGATTGCTGGTTGACGATCAACCGATATAATTAAATAATAAATGAAGAAGAATAAAGCATATTTATTTAAATAGAAATACCTACGACCTATATAATATAACATAGTACATTTGTTCTTGATACGGTATTTACGAGAGGTATAATGCGATTTTCATCGAGACCCAAACTAGGCGTGTGATGCTTGTCTAGGGGCTCTGGAATTCGATTTTGTTACTAATTATTTGTATTAAACTCAAATTTACAAATGCAGGTAATTTTTCAGATAATTTATGTATGATAATTATTTAGAACAAAAACATTTTTTTATTTAACTCTAAGGCGATGCTAAATCTAAGTAACTGTACAGATACTATAGTAACTACACACTATAAACATTTCATTTCCATGATGACCTTTGCCGTTTCCATGAGTTTCGGCAGGTTTTGGTAATATATGTCCACTATGTTTTCGGACAGAATTTTGAGCAAGTATTTAGCGAGTGACATATGTGCAAACTCAAGTAGGTTGGTCCTACTAAGTTCTAAGTGACTAAGAGCTGTGTGGCTATGTGTGTACTAGTCAAATCTGATATATCCAGTCATGAATGTTTCGCAAAGTTTTCCGAATGTTTTTCGGAAGTGCTAGTGCACTTCCGAAAATCATTCGGAAAACTTTTCGGGAGTATATGTGCACATTTTGTCACATACATAAGCCCTGACGGTGGAGTTTACGCGAGGAAACCGGCATACCACTAGGACCAAAAATCCGAATGGCATGTGTTTAAGTAGCTAGAGTGCTCCACGCGGCGATGAATTTGCAACTTGTCACGTATTGCATACTAGCTACTTGCAAACCGTGGGCATGTGCAGAACGTTAGTTGAAACGTGCCTCTGACTACCCCTTAGTATATAATCCTCATAATTTCCACGCTCTGAGTAATGATCAGAGGTTCATCGAAGGGGAAAAGTCATGAGTCTGTCTTGTCATTTTAGACAAACGTGCTCCATCTTACACCTCAGATTTACTAATTTTTCAATTGGGAAAAAAAAAACACAGAATCATCCGTATCCAGATTTTACCCATTGCTGAGTATTAGTATCTAAGTACCTACGTGCAACTCCAAACGGTATTGAGCCAGACATATGAAAAGATTTTTATGTCTAATGATCTTATATCTGATCAAAAGAATGTTGTTTGTTTGTTTAATTTTACGATAAAACGGCTGAGAGGATTTTGATGAAATTCAACATGGGCATAGTGTTCATGCACAACGAATGCGGACAAGCCGCGGTTTAAAGCGAGTATTAAATAGGAAAATATGAGTCAAATACTATCTTAATAACAATTATGTGCCAACCCTGTGCTAGGTAACAATGCTTTTTGCGGGCTTTCCTTCAAGAATCCACGAGATTAATGAAAGCGGCCATATCTTCGGGCCATCCGATAAATAACGAAATAACGTACGCTTTTCTAACGACGAAGAATTAATGCGATACATTACAGTCACGGCGTTAGTAGATCTCACTTACTTCAGAGTTTTATGAAAATATCAGAGTTGTTATAGGTATATTATATAACAAGCCTCATAGCTCAGTTGGTAGTAACTCTGCCTTCTGCGCTGTAGGTTGTGGGCTCGATTCCCACCCAGGACAAACATTTGTGTGATGAATATAGATGTGTGTTCTGTGTTAAGGTGTTGTATTGTATAATAAGTATGTATATACAAAAATAGTACATAAGAATCTATCCGTAATCTAGTTCCCATATAACAAGCTATGCTTAGATTTTGGTTTTTGGTTTTGGTTTTATATTTATTTATTAGAATATGTTAATAAAATATTTATTAATTTAGATATGTATCAATTACAGAGCCATAGCACCGAGCCTTCAGCTAATTATTTAAACGGTCAGCTAACTATGAGGTTGTGGTCAACTTTTAAGTTTTTTTGTCAGCGTATAAAGTGAATTAAGAAACAACGGTGTTAGGTACTGGGTGCATAACCTAGTGACGTACTCCGCCATAAGATCAAATTATATGATGTCAATATAACTTCTTTGCTGATTTTTATTGGTAAAAAATATAAAAATATATAATTCAATAAGTTTATCGTCGCGTAGGTGTAAAGGCCTGTAGTCGAAAAGCTCTGCTGGTGAAACGGAAACAAATGAATCGTCCTTTGAACGAAAACGTCCTGAACAGTTCAATGGCGAATCAGTCATCGGAAAACGGTTGCCGAATCATAAAAAGAATATGTTATAATGGTTAATTTATCTTTGCTCGCCCGTTTAAGAGAAAAACCATAATTAAATAAATATTGCAGGACATTAATTTCAAAGAGCGCTAACTAGGCCCAAACTTAGCAAAGCTTGTTATAATGGGAACTAGATGACGGGAATCATACATATATACTTTTTTATGATATCATGTTAACGTACGAAATATTCCGATGTTTTCTACCATGGTAGAACATGCGAGTGCTCATGTAAAAAAAAGGGGCGCGTGCACTGTAGTGTTAAGCGAAAATGTTTTCGGATTCCTTAAATTACTCTGTTACATTTCAACACAATTTGAAACTTGAAACTTGAAACTTTGAAACTTGGTGCAAATTGCTTGCAATCTTTATGATAGTCAAGTTATTGCAAATGTTCCATTTGCAGTCAAACTCATCCTCAGAGCCATCATAGACATGCGAGTTACGAAGGAATTTAAATTTGTGGAGGCAAAATAAAAATTAGTTTATATATACATATAAGCATTACCTATCGTCTTATCTTACGTCAAGTTATAATAAGGCCAAAGATAGAGGCGCACTTCACCCGGAATTCTCAACAGACTGATGAACTGGCTATCTTACCTGTAAATGCTGGGGCACAATAATTTAGAAATGTTTTATGGCGACAGACTCAGGTGATTTCTCAACGTTAACAAACTGTCCTTTAGTTAGATAGGTAATAACAATGTTTTAAGATGGTATTAAGTATTTCGGTTTATAATGTTATGATACAATGTAATTTAAAACTGTATATCTAAATGTTGAATAGATCATCAAAAAATTACCCAGCCCGAATTTCTTGTCTCTCTCCTTGTGTACTGGTCGCAATTCTAAACAGGCGCAAGATTTGGCGTTTCAAAATGATCCTAAAAAATCTTAATGAATAAAGAAATTTTGACTTTGACTTTGACTTTGACTTTGACTTTGACTTTGACTCTAACTTTGACTTTGACAGGTAAGATGGTGGTAGCTAGCCCGGCGGACGTAAACAAAGTTCGACCACCAACCAAACTAAGCACAGTATTATTTATTAATCCGACTATATTACTGCCCTGGGGATCGATCCCGGGACCTATTGATCTAATACCGGTTGGCTAACCACTAGACCACTGAGGCAGTTACTGTCTTTAAACGGCCCTGGAATATTATTGAGGTGCGTTGATTGCGGAAGGCCTTTGTTCAGTAGATAACATACATAATTCAGGCTGAAATGATGATGACGATGACAAACATTTTTTACATAAAAAAAGTATTCTTAAATATTTATATTCATCGATGTTCATTTCAGAATTCACAATTAGGTCAGCGTCGTCCATAGTTTATGGCCTATCAGCTATCTATTGTTAAAACGAAAAAATATCGTGGTAGATGAAAATTACGTATATAAAACAAAATGTATTTTAGAGTGGTGGACTTTTAAAAGAGGGATTTTAGAAGATCATCAAATATGAACAACTAATATTACATCCCATTTTTTTAAAACAGGTTTAAGGATATCGGACTTTTCTAGTTGATACTCTAAGCTCAGTTGGTCCTTATTATATGTTATTTTTATTTTATTTTATTTACTACGAAAAACAAACAGTCATGCTTATACATATTAAATCTATCAAATTAGTGTATAAAATTGGTTATAACAGAGTTATTACAAGCATAAGCCATAGTAATTTACAGGTTAAGAATATACTTAGTGAAATGAAGTTAACAACTAGAGATGCTTGACTGAAAATATAGAATTACATGATTTTAATAAGATTGACTGGAGTAAGTTTCATGAACAAAGTAATCAAGAGAAGAAAGGAACTTAAAAAGGGAGGAGGGGCAGTTAAGCTGCAAGTATTTCAAAGCCTAATTTTGAAATTTTTAAAGGAATTTGTGCCGTAAAGTAGGAGAAATGATTGTCTGACAAACACAAGTTTGTTATTATTATTAATCAAGGAATAGCTTTTGCTGATGTGTCCATATCACAGTGTTGGAATTAAAATAGTCATTGTTTATGTTGCAGTCACTTTTTTAAGTTGGATTTTATTCGTTCGTAGCCAGTTGTCGAAATTATTTTTGAAGGCGTTTACAGACGTTGCAGACACAACCTCTTCCGGGAGTCGATTCCAGGTGAAGAAGAGTCGGTGAACAACTCTGTTACTAAGGCAGTGGTAGGCCACTAGTGAATTGGTATGATCTCGAATTTTTTGAAGGTGGTGGCAAATCCTTGGGTCTTCTTTCCTGTTAAAATGGCTTGTATTTCCAGAAAGTTAAAGTGAATTTTCAAGATTTTCTAGGTTTCTACGCAGGCGTTTATTCTCAAGAATATTGAGGGTAAGTGCAAGCCCTCTCTCCATATGTTTTATATGGTCTAGTGGTTCAACCCACCGATTTCAGAACCAGAGGTCCCGGGTTTGATCCCCATGCGGAGTACAATATTGTGCTCGGTTTGGTTGGTGGTAGGACTTTGTTTAAGTCTGCCTGGCTAGCTACCACCATCTTACCTCATTCTGTCGCCATAATAACAATTATACAATTGTTGTGTTCCGGCATTCAGAGGTAAGATAGCCAATTCCTCAGTTTGTTGAGGATTCCAGGTGAAGTGCGCCTCCACCTTTGGCCTTATCTTAACTTGTTACCAGGCTGAGATGAAGGCCAAGCGCCTCCCCGTCGTAAAAAAAATGTTTTGCATTGTAAGTTTTGAGGTATCTTTACTTTACTTTCAAAACGCGTGAGTGTTATCAGGGTTCAAATTTGTTTTAACCCTGATAACACTCAAAAAACTCAAATTGATCAGGGTGACCGTGATCCCTAGATGAGATTGCGGTTGCGGCGCGTACAGTTTTATCGTTCGACGTTGCAATGCATGTACACTTATTTACTATTGCACAACACCTCTAATAGAATAGTGGTAGAGCGCCCCCGGGTTATGAGGTATACAATTCTTACAAAATAAGCCATAACAAAAACTAAATAACGCTGAAATA
Organism: Venusia cambrica; assembly: GCA_951394065.1. NCBI lineage: Eukaryota > Metazoa > Arthropoda > Insecta > Lepidoptera > Geometridae > Venusia > Venusia cambrica. The sequence goes on along the minus strand of OX596040.1, from coordinate 15,272,501 downwards.
ACACCACCAACACAATGGGTTCCTTCTAAATAAAGAAACGAAACTTTAATACTGCTGAGGTCCGAAAGTAATCAATCAAAAGCACACGTACATTAGATGATTTATAGCTCACAACAGCTGCATGATTTTAGCTGGTAACCCTTTTCTTTGGAAACTCTTTGATTATGTAAGGTTTTATTGTTGAAATATCCGGTGCTTTCTTTCATATTTCGGCCCCTGGATATATTTTAAAACCAGTTTTGAAGCACAGTAAAAAATCATACATTTGTATCAGGAATTTTGGGAGGACTATTCCACCAGTGGGACAGTTTAATTTGATATGAATTAAGGTGCTTGAGCCTTAATACAAATTACATGCTTATTAATTGTATTACTTTCGATAGGTACATTGCTATTACTTTTTGTTACCTTTTGGAGTATTGTAGGTATATTTCTAGCTAGGGTTCAAGGGAAATGACAACAAAATGTTCAGAGAGCTATCATTTTTATCAGTTTCATTGAAACGGTTTTTGATTTGCAACTATTGCAAATCAAAAGCTGTATTGTATTATGTATTATGCATACATCACCCCAGTTCCTGGTTAAACAAAGCTATTATCTCCAAAATTAAATGACAAAAGCGGATGATCAAATGGAGCTCGCTAACAAATTTAGGTATCTCTAAATCACATTCCATGAAAGATTCAAAATCGCTCTAACCGAACGCCAGAGAAGTAAATTTACTTTTTCAGTAAATTCCAGTGACTCTTGAGAGAAGCATCGGCCGTGTTCATGACTCAGTGAACACGGAGGCAGTCGCTGGCAAAGTGAAGGAACCATGTTATACGCAAATGCACTTTGCATCGAATTCTTCGAATCAGGTGAATGCATTTTATACGTCTGGTTGGTTACTTTTACTTGATTTTGGTACTTTCTAATTATCTAAATAGATATCAATTTAATGTATAGCTGACTTGAGCTGTGCGTTGCTTGTCAGTCAGTCAGACTTAATGACAATCAACGTGGAGCTCAAACCAGATATCCTAGAGGCTTCACATTTTCAGGGTAGCTTTCTTTAGTATTGTAAGGACGCAGAAAGGAATTTGAAATTTCAACGGGGTAAAGGGAACGAAGTTCAGAATGTTCTACAAAATTAACAATTTTATATCTATCTAGTTAAAAAATAATATTGCGTCTCGCGGCGCTAATTAACTATCAGAAAAACAGCAAACACTTACCTTAAAGCAATTGAAAAAGAAATCATCGCATCCCTGGATCGTATGATTTAAAAAAAGTGGAAAATATTATGATAGGCGTAAATATCGATAATAACGAGTAAATACTTACCATAGATATTTTTTGTACAAAATATGAGCTGGGAACGGGAAGATAAATAAGCAAAATTCAAACAAAGCTATTATTTTAGGACCGCTGTGTTTTTAACCTTTGCTTCTACCCGTTTCTTTATAACAGAAGAGACTTTGCGTTGATCTTGTTAAGGTGTGATGCTACTGAAATTGATAAAATTCTGCGTCTATTATTAAAATAACACCTGTTTTTATGATTATCATTAAATAATAATAAAAACGGGTCTTCATCGCGTACCTTTTTATTTTCCCGACTGTTTCAGAGTCACCACCACGTGACCACGGCCGTTGCACGGTCAAAACTTTCCTGAATATAAAAAGGCACGGACCCGTTTTTGCTATTCATTATGTATAATAATCGCGATAATTTAAATAATGATTGTCATTTTTTAAAACGGTCATTAGTAAAATTGGTTAAATATCGTGAGTCTGCTACTTTTTTTTACTTTTTAGTAGTACTTCAGTGGACCAAAATAATAAATTTTAGGCATAATAAAAACTGTTAATGGATTCAGGCGTTATTTTGCAGAAATTCATTGTTCAATATTTTTTTGCGGATTTCTGACTATATATATATCTCTGTTTTCAGGCTATTTATATTTTTGATTATAAAAATGACTACATTAGCAGAACAAGGATATTATTATGCGAACAAATGTAGATACTGTACGTTGAACGCACTGCGTGAAAAATTGTGAAATCCTTGTATAAAATTTCAAGTCTTTGCAACATACAAACTAGGTTCGATACGAGAAATCTTACGTTTAACTTTCTTCTCTATCCGATACTGACTACTTAGGTAGGCCAACCGGCACCGTGGACTGCCTGGAGCTTTATTAACAAATAACACTTGAGACCCATTTGTTTTCTGAATAAGACCTTTCTTACACCTTATTTTTATGTAGAGTCGACGGTCAGCACAACATGTGCTTTACAACTTGACATAGCAAGTAAACATTTAGGTATGAATTTTTAAATGTGATATTAAATACTTGGTATATCTTAACATCGTTCTATAGCTTCATGTATCTCCTCTGAGAATTGCGCAATTTTTTCCATGAATTGATAATCAAACTGAATAAACTTTCTATTGTACGAATAATTTGCTGGATTTCAACAAAATCCTATTAGAAATGAAATGAAATTTGAACTGCTCAAAATTGGACATAAAAGTAGGTTGTAGGTAGAAGGTTCTAATGGAAGTTCCTTCAACTTTATATTTAAACAGTTTTTATAATTCAATGGTCATAAATCGGAAGCAACTGACATTAAACTTGGGGTGCTACAGGGATCTATCCTTGGGCCTCTTTAATTTATCCTCTACATAAACGACTTATGTGTTTGCGTAAAAAATGAGACGGATATAGTTTTGTTAGCTGATGACACAACTGTGGTCCAAAGTGATAAAAGTAAATTGTAAGTTTGAATCTCTGCTATACAATATTCAAAGTGCTAATTTTTAGTACTAAATGTAGTAAAAACTCATGTCATCAAACTCAATTAGATTTTTCTTAGGTAGTAGACAAAGTGATATAATAGTTAAGGATATTATCGATTAGCACTGTATGACCACGATAAATGACATAAAATTTCTAAGAATAAATACAAGTGTTAACTATAGGAAACCAATTTCCTTATCTTAACACTACTTACAAAATTTATAATAAGATGGGTGGAACTACATTTTGTCAGCTTGAGAACCCATGAATCCAAAGATAAGCAAATTTGTACGTTATATGAATGTTACTTGGCTCAAAATTTTTAATTTTATTAATGAATGGTGTACTTACGGGGAGCGTCATCGAACAAATAATGTCTGTGAAAACTGGAACTCACAAATTAACAAAAAAGTGCGCAAAAATTACGTTTAAAGTTTGACAGCTGTCATTGAAAATATAGATCTTGGTCATAGCTTTCATTTGTACTTAAAACGGAGAGACTAGGATGAGTATTTTCAGAAATATGGCTATTTGTATTTTGACAGCTGTCATTAAAAATATAGATCTTGGTCATAGGTTTCACTTGTACATAAAACAGAGAGTTTAAGATGATTACTTTCAGAGATATCGCCGTTTGAAGTTTGACAGCTGTCATTGAAAATATATATCTTAGTCATAGCTTTCATTTGTACTAAGAACGAAGATTCTAGGACGAATACTTTCAGAGATATGGCCGTTTGAAGTTTGACAGCTGTCTTCAAAGGTACCTACTTATATCAAAACACCCTCACATTAGGACCAGCTTACCATAAAATAAAGCTGAAATATTATGTTTTTTTTTCATTGGCCGTACAATTATACATAACTTTAGTGATTGATAAAACTATGTGATCCCAAAAAAGTCAACATTATGGGAATTCAACTTTTAAAGAATTCAACATTCTAAGAATTAAACATTTTGCGAATCAAAAAATATTCAACATTCTGGAAAATTATACATTTTGGGAATTCAAATTTATGAGAATTCAACTTTCTGATCCTAAAGGGATCAGCCTCAAGATTTAAATAAATTGAAAACTAAACTATTTATAGGAGGACAAATAGATGGTTAAGGTTATGTTAAATGTATTAATAATAATGAAGCCTTTTTTATTTTCCTGAACTAAAATAAAATTACAAAATTGCATATCAGTAGTTAAATTTATATAGTATATATTTATATGGTATAGGCCTCCTCCAAGGTCTTAAAAAAAATGATTAAATATAGTATGTACCAATATAATATAATCGACCGATTGAATGAAAGGTATATGGAATCGTTTTATTTTTTGTTTATTTTATTCTTATCTTTTTAAGTAGAGTTGGTAGACTACCACCTTGTTAGTCTATGGTATTATCCGCCGAAACCAATTCAAGTAAAAAATTAAAGCAATGTGAAGGTTAGTACATATCAGTGGTATGAACGTTAGTCAAAAGACATTCAAATCCAAACAGTGTTAAGGTAAGGAAATCGTATTTTTATCCTTCACACTAGTGTGGTTGTTAGTAATATTATTTCCTAACAGAATCAGACATTTGCTAATGGAAAAATCATACTATTCTCTTGACGAAGCACTTGCTGATAAATTTTGTTGACATGTGTGTATGATGATGTTTTTGAAAATTTTGTGTTGAAATTGTATTATTATTGCTTGATCTTAGGCTATCTACCTATCACATTTTTTATTTTTATTTGTTTACCTTTTTGTGACTTGCATTGTAATGTATCTAAATGGAATTACATAAAATAACAACCAGTGTCTTGGGCACGCTTCCGTCTGGTACTGGTCTGGAAGAGTTGAGTTAGAGTTGATTCGAAAAACGGGGTTTTATCGCGTATTTCATCTTTATTTATCCCGACGTTTCAGCGGGGTTGCATCAGCCTTTGTGGAGGGCAGACTAAGTCACCCCGTTGAATCTGCCCGCAAACGAACAAACGCGACTGTTTCGAAGCATCGGGATAAATATAGGGAAAATACGCGATAAATACCCGTTTTTTTGGAGTCAAAATAATGTGTTCTAATCGCAGAAGTTTAAAAACGGTTAAATAATATAAATAAATATTACAGAACATTAATTTTACGCAGCACCATCAAGCCCCAAACTAAGCATAGCTTGTAATATGGGAACTAGATTACGGATAGAATACTTAAATACTTTTATAAATACATACGTACTATATGATATAACACCCAAACACAGAACAAACATCTATATTCATCACACAAATGTTTGTCCTGGGTGGGAATCGAACCCACAGCCTACAGCACAGGAGGCAGAGCTACTACCAACTGAGCTATGAGGTTTGTTTATAATAAATAAATTTGTTAATAATATCAGTAGCATGTCTATTGTGGTCTGAAATCAAAAATATAATTATTAATATTAACCTCAATATTTTGAATTTTTGAATAAAATCTATAATCCAGTCTTAAGGGGCATAAAAATGCTTTGATCCACAAGAAGTTGAGTAAGAACTGTTTCGTACGTTTCGTAGTTATCATAGTCTGGATTCAATTGTATTTTCTACAAAATAGGTCTAAGCCACTTTAACTCTACCTTTTGTGAGGTAAAAATAACAAGAAACCTACCTAAAAATCTAAATTAATAATAATTTATTCAGTAAATTTTTTTAAGCATACTAAGGAAACGTCAAATCTACTGCCAGTTCAGAATCACGACCAGCACATAAGGAAAACGGCAAGTTAGTTTTTTTTTGTTGCAAGACTAAAAACAAAACTTAATAACCGAAAAGCTTCGACCATGCTCCATCGTCAAATAAAACCCAAAGACAATTCTTCCATCTACCTTTTATACAAATGAAAATACTTTCCTATAGCAAACTTTCATAATTTGTTTTGTTTAGTCAAGCTTCAATTTCTTATAGGTAATCATATTTCTCCGAAAACCAATCTAGCATACACAATTTGATTGAATCGTAGAAATAAATTCGATTACGTATTTTGGTATTCCGAAACCCCTGAATTTCATATAATTATGTTTTATTACGAGTTACCTTATTGAGGTACCATGAAATATTGTTAGGTAATAAATTGTGGGAGTTACTGAAGCCATTTCTTCTTTTTTTTTTTACTTTACGACGGGGATGTGCTTTTCCTTCATCTCACCTGATTTTTAAGTTATGATGAAGCACTTCACCCGGAGTCAACAAACTGAGGAAAACTTACTAAATGCCGGAACACAACAATTTAAGAATTGTTGTTATGGCAACAGAATTGGGTAAGATGGTGGTATCTAGCCAGGCGGACTTAAACAAAGTCCTCCACCAACCAAACCAAGCACAATATTGTACTCCCCATGGGGTCCATACAGACCAAGTTCTATCCAATTCAGTCTCTACGCAAGTCAGTTAGTAATCATCCTCTTTAATGCTTTGATATTGCTGAAAGATCTTAATCGATATTGCAAATACCTTTCATTAATCATCAGACTAGCACAATAGTGTTTGACGTGGCACATATCTAAAAAGGCTTATATCCAACTAGGTGAAATCTTACTGCGGATAATGAAGATGACGTCTTTATTCTGCACGCTAAGTGGGGTTGGCCCATCATGTTTTCTTCTTCCAAGTGCTTAGCAGCCTCCAACTCTGGGCGTGCTTTCGTTCATACCCGTTTCTCTTTCACATACAATCTATCCATCTTTTCTTCGGTTTTCTTTCTACTTGGGATAGTGAATATCTTAAACGTTGATGATTGAATACAGCTTATTCTTTTTCTTTCAATCATTGAACAGTGCAATTTTATGAGCTAAAATCATGAATTTACTATATAGTTTCATAGGCTACAGTGTAAAAAAAATAACAAATTATTGCTCCTGACATTGTGAATCTCTGAAAACAACGTATTCCGCTACCCAAGACTAAGCTGTCATACTATTTATTATTCAGTGGGCAAAGCAAATCCTGCAAGTCACACATAAAAGTTTGCGCCCACACTTCCTGAATTTCCGGAGTTGAGCCGTGAGTTATGAGGGTCCGCAAATTTTATTAATACGACTTGATGCGAACCCATGTGTTGGGTGACAGTGAGATATAAGACTTATTCTGGTTATACATTACCGACTGAGAACACTCATTTTTGTATTAGATATTTAGTGCAGAGTACCTAAACTTACATGAACCAACTTGCAGCATACAAATAAATCAAAGATAAATCGTTTTTTTTTTGGGAACCCCTGGCGTCGTTCCTATAATTGGCGCAGTCGGTAGAAAGATCCGGGTCTATGATAATTGGCCGAATCAACACGTTCGACCTACAAAAGACTTTTTTTTTTTTACAATTTATAGGCAGACTCTTACATTCGCTTTACCTACATGTGGAAAAGGCGTTCCTACAATGGACGTTTACCCATCAGCTCTAAAAACTTACGATTTATGATGCAATTTACAGTACACCCCGCACAACCTTAGGAAGTTTTTTTAGGATATCGTAGAAAATTGGCTGAAATTTTGGAAAATGTTAATGTTGATTGGTAACTAATTTAAACGCATGAAAACATCTTTCTGTGTATAATTTTTCTTACTTCATCCCGTTTGGGTTAGAAAGGGAACATGTCAACAAGGGTTTGAAGCTTCATAATATTAAATAAATAAATATAATATTCGCAAAAATCATGCAATTCGTAATTATTTTGTAAGTAATTAAGTTTTTCGTGCCTCCTGAAAAATTTGGTGACCGTGTCTTGTTCCCTTGATGTGAGTGCATACCCTAAACTATAATACAAAAAACTGGCCAAGTGTGAGTCGAACTCGCGTCCAGACTTCAAAAATGCATTGTATGGTTGTCTGACTGGTATGTGATCGAATTATGTGGAGTAAAGCTGTTCGTCCTAGATTATCCTGGTAATAGTAGTCAAGAAATGATTTTGTAAGCTATTTGAAAAGTTCAATAGCAAATATTTAGGCATTGTAAAAACTGTTTAAAAAATACTTAAAACCCATTTTTAATCACAAAAGTGTATGTTAACCGGTCGCATCGATTACATTACAGCTCTTTTGCCTCATGTTGCCGATTCAACACCAGGATATAAGCCATTTCAGTTTCCAATTAAACCCCATTGAACGTTGTCCGCGTTTAAATCTATTAAGCAGATGTCCGATTTTAATTGATGAGGGTTTAGTGTAGTATCTGTGCTGTACTACGGACTGTTGCAATATGCACATGGGCATAATTTACGTTTAAAGTATTATATTCATCTTCTATTTTTTATGAGTCTGCGCTAGTTTTCGAAACTTACACAGGAATGAGGTTATCGATAGAGCAAGCCTACCCAGGGAGTCTAGGATTAACTCTCTATTCAAAGACAGTATTTCCCATCAATAATAATGGGTTAGTTCTTGATTTAAAGTTTGCCTGGGCAAGATTGAGATCTACGATGTAGCGAGCCTTACCAGAAAATGCTCGTAATTAAACATTATAAAAATTAATTTAATTTGCGAGGGTTGAACCTTTTTCTGCATTTTATGCTATTTAAAACGGTTTGGTTGGATTACATGAGCACAAGAACCTGTGATAACGTCTACCCCAAGCTATGCTGGCTAAGTTTAGCATACCAAATGTTTTGGGATCGAAAACTTGGGCGTTGCGGTGGCATGAGTAATGAAACTTGACTCACGTGCGCCGTTTGTGACATGAACTTGGAAAGTTGAGGTTTCAAAATATGACGTTAGCAGTTGCAATACTTACTTTTATCATAGGCAGGTCGTAAGGCTTTAGAAGAACTTACTCTCGTGACCAATTACATTTTGGAATAGTTGAAGCCAAAGTTTTTCAAAGTAGGGTTGGGTTGTAAAATAGTAATACCATTGGTATTGCAAGCGTCTATATGTAACGGTACATAGTAAGAAGTGAGCCGTACGCCTATTTGCCACCAAGTGCCTGTCAAATGGTACCTTGATTCGCCTAAAAAATATTCTTCGCCAGAAATTTTAATATCCAAAAATCTTTCACTATACACCTGTGCAACTGTGGATGTTGGAAAAGGTGACTAAAGTTACTTTTAAGGCCCTTTATGTACCACCAGCTGAGTATTTTAAAATCGGTATAGCCCGTGTGTGGCTTTCAGACCTATTTTCTGCGGTGGATCTTTTTAGGTTTCCATGAAAAACCTATTTTTACAATGAGCTACCAATAGTGTGCGTCATAAGGGTGTGGTTAGAGAAAATTCAAAACATTTTACGACATTCTCATGCTAACACGCTTCCGAGCGGATCCATATTACTAGTACAGGAATATTAACGAGTAAAATTCAAAGTTTGGAATTGCAGGTAGTTCCATCTCAAACATGGGTTTCCCTTCCAGTTTGAAACCGCGGTCTTTTTCATATATATATATTACATACATAAAAAAATAATATATATATATATACATTTGTTTGCAACAAATAGTTAATTAGTTTAACAATAATTCCAATTATATTATTTTCAGCTTTCTAAACATAGCACGTGTGCCTACCGTACAGTAGGTACAGTAGTTTACTATACGTAAAGTAGGATATATCGAATAAATATATCTACCCGCCAAACCTACCTACTACAAAGAGGTGCTAACTAGTCAGCGCTGATGTAGTTTCTGTGCCAAATGCACCAACTCTCAATGGGATTCTATTATTATAACTACGCTGTCTGTCCGTCTCTGTGTTTTATAGCACCCATCGGGCTATTAAGTACATAAAAGCTTCTTTTGTTACGTTTTGTTTTTTCTTTATTTATCAACTATAAAAAAATATTAAATCTATTTATAACTCATTTATAACTAATGTTTGTCTTGTGCTTTTGTGAGCTACTTATACATAAAGTATGAATTGATTAAACACTAGTAGTTCGCACCGAACTGAGATCTCGTGATGTCTGGTTTGTGACGGAGATAATTTCTCAAATAGAACGTAATTAACAAACGATGAAAATGTGCTTTCATTACACCTTTCTCAACTTACTAAAGCACTTTTATCTCGAACTCTCTTTATTTACCTGAGTGTTCCAGGCTCTCTCTTGTTGCTAACGTTATGTATCCTTACTGGCATGAAACAAATGAAAGGCGTTTTGAAAAGTGCTCACAAAACTTTTGCCTTAGTAGTTGTGTTTTAAAAATCTACCCCTCCAGCCCACGGATGTTGTAAAGTCAACCAAAAAGGCAGCAGCTTTTTTCTTTGTGTAAACAAAACTTTTACTGTGAGCACCAATCTGTCTGCTTAGCGTGGTGGCTATAATTGCCGTAACGTCCCGTATTGAGTAAAAAACAATGGATGAAATAGAACAGTTTTGAAATTTCGAATACCTTATCTTACAAGACCTGATGATCATCCTTTGCCCTCTTCATCTTGAAAACCACCCCTAATAAGGGCAAAATAAATTAATTTTGAAATCAGTCTCAACCCCTATTTCATGTTTTGACACATTTTCAAGACATCAATTTTATTTACCCCTTTAGCGTCTTTTAATGTTAACATGGGTGGTTTCAGCAAATCAAAAGAAAGTTAATTGTGAAGTCAACACCTTTTAACAGTCTATCCTACAAGACATATCAAGCGTTTTAACCCCTTAATGCGCCCCTTAGTTACAAAAACCAACCCTAATAAAAAAAAACATGTTTCATTGACATATAATACGTTTTTTTATACTTGTTGAAACAATACATTTTTGTATTTTTTCCGGAAGCCAATTTTTTTTTTATCGTACGATGGGAAAGCGCTTGGACTTCATCTCACCTGGTGGCAAGTTGAGATAAGGCCGAAGGTGGAGGCGCACTTCACCCGGAATACTCAACAAACTGAGAAACTGGCTAAAACAATTAAAGAATTCTTGTTATGGCGACAGAATTAGGTAAGATGGTGGTATCTACACAGGCGGACTCAAACAAAATCCTACCACCAACCAATTTATGGTATCTATGCGTTTTTTAGGTACGTCCATAAGTGCTAAGACCATACTGAATGTATGATTCAGCCAGTACACTGGAAATCATGATATTTTACATTTAAAAAATTGATATCGAATAAAAAAAAGTTTAGTATTCCCGTGGATAGCATCAAATACCATGAGTTACGTTTGCCATCTCACGGGAATACTTATTTTTTTTTTATATTAAGTAGCCTGTGTGTTAATCCAGGTCATACATTATGTATACTCCAAGTTTCAAACACATCAATTAAGCCATTTTAGCGTAAAGAAGTAACAAACATAATGACGAAGTTTCACTGTTATAATATAAGTGTCATCATCATCATCATTTCAGCTTACATACGTCCTATGTTCAGCATAGGCCTCCCCCAATCGACGCCACAGATAGCGATCCTGAGCCGGCCGCCTCCATCCATCGACTCCCCGCAACAGCCACAATGTCATCGGTCTATCGAGTGGGGGGTCTTCCCACACTCCGTTTCGCATTTAATCGTGGTTGCCATGCGAGAACCTTAGCTCCCCAGCGGTTATCGGTTCTAAGAGCTTCAGCTCACTTCAGCTTGCTAATTCTAAGAGCTATGTCAGCAACTTTGGTTCTCCTACGGATATCCACATTCCGGATTCTATAAAGTTGTAAAATACCAAGAATAGCTCTCTCCATAGCTCGCATACTTAATTGAGCTTATTCATAAGGCCTATAGTTAGCGACCACGTCTCGCATCCGTATGTCATCACTGGAACGCACACTGATTAAAGACTTTCGTCTTGAGGGCCTGCGGTATCTTTCAGCCAAGTCCGTTCAGCCTGATGGGGTCCATATAAGAAACGTACTTACTTTATTGATTTTTTATTTTAGCTTCATATAGTAAAACGACAATGAGCGCCAAATTATGTGTGATTATAGTACGTACCTTGATGTGTAACAAAATACTAACAACTGACCAAGCGTGAGTCAGACTATCTTGAACGAAATGAAAAATAAAAGTAATTTTGCCATAAAATTTAAGTAGGTCTGTCCCCCTCGGTGTGTGTGTGCGACTAGAACTTGGCTGATTTATTCTTCTACTGTCCTTACTAGCGAATGTAGTTGGCAATCTTTGGTAGCCACACAGAACTCCCTATTCGCAGTTTATACATGTATTAATAGTCATGAATAATGCATCAATACTCGAGTTCTTGATTTCAACTAGATGTTAGCTTTAACTTGTGTATGCTTGTTAGCTATGTTTGTTGGATGTTTCTTGAAAATTTGTAATTGTTTGCAAATTGGAAACAGTACATGCGTAATAAGGAGATGTTCTTGAGAATCGCTTTACTTTACGAAATTTGCAGACATGATACTCGTATGGTAGAAAATGTATAAGCAGTAGATACTATATTATGGCAATTTTTTTTTTTAATTATATTTAAATTATTGCAGTACCAACGGCTTTATTTTAGGCAAGAGAGTTTCAATTTTAGACAGTAAAATTATTCTATGGTTCCATTGATAATCAGGTTTGCTTGCTTGTTACGCATCCATGTCGTATAAAAAAATATACCAGTGTTCGACGATACTAATCACTTTATTAATTTATGTTCTGATCCATTACTTATTACGAGGTAAGTTTTCATGACGTCGACATGGGCTGGACGCCCAAGCCTGGCTGGATGATTAGTGATGGCAGTATGGTTATAATTAAGTACTCATATGGTTGCTTCTGCCCAAGTTCTTTACCTCTTACGACCTCCAAGGGAGAGAAGAATGGGCAAATTCTTTGCCGGGGCTGCTATGGACAAAGTTGTGCAATAACTTTGATTAAACTTTTCCTCCAAGATTGGAAATGAGACTCGATTCTTTTGCCATAGAATTCAATTTATCTCTGCAATTGGAACAAGTAAATGTGGGATGATTGGGCAGCCTGTGGCCGCAATGGTCTTTTACTGGCAAGTCTAAGCTTTTATCGCTTCTTCTACGTACGTTTTCTAATTAAATTGTCTCTGATGGAACTTTTTTGCTCGTGAAAGGCTCTTTGGCTTCCACTTTAGATTGTTACTTTCAATGTCTGCCTTTGATTTGTCTGGTTTTAACTTCGAAAACGCTGTAAGGGAACTAATGAACAAAAAGTAGGTACCTACATAACTATTTTCTTTCAAGATGACAATTGTGTAGGCTTAAAGCTGACTTAATTATATTTTTTCACACAAGTTACATGATATGAATTTGTATCTTTTTATGTTTCTACTTGTAATAATTATTCATTTCGAGATATATTGATAAACAGCAGGCAAGTAGATTGAATCACCTGGTGATTGAAAATATTTGTATGAAAGGACAATACGCTGGCCTGGTTCTGAACCTGGAGGGCGACAGCTTTGCGCGAACCTAGCTGGTGCTGAAGGCGCGAGCCCAAGAATTGATTTTTGAGGCAACAAGGTAATTGAAAGTGCTATTTGTACGTTATAAATATGAATACCTTCAGGTCTAGTAACTTCAATTTCTAAACACAATAAGTGAAAATGAAACAAGAAAAGCAGTTTCATTGAAGATTCACAAAGCCGTGTGGAAGTTCCAGGGGTGAATGGGTCCTGTATTATTCAGTGATATGGCGACCACTTTACATAAGCAAATTGGTTGCACTACGACTGAGGGGTACAATAACTTTACTCTAGTTTGTGAAAAGGCTGTTTTGAAATGATCAACGGCGGTCTCATAGCGTAATAATCCGATTACAATCAGGCAATATTTTGATGTTTCTATAACTTGTTCTGTGATAATGTTTGTTATCACAAACATTAGACACAATTAGTCTCGTTATCGGCTCTGGCTATTGATGAGTGCAAAATAATGTACTGGACTTATTTGAATTTAAAATCAGACAACAATAGAAAAGCAACAGATTTATCAAACTTATTCTACGGCCCATAGCAATAATGTACCTCAAAACTAACATACATCAAATACTAAAAATAAAAACGTGTTACCCGGTTAGATGCGACGACGTGTCACGCAAACTCAGGATCTCTATTATACGACGGAGAAGTGCTTGGCCTTCATCTCATCTGGTTACAAGTTGAGATAAGGCCGAAGGTGGAGGCGCACTTCACCCGGAATCCTTAACAAACTGAGGAATCTTTCACGTTGCAGGCGTCCCGTGAACCGACGAAACATGACACCCTTCGGTGAGTACCCATGAGCTCAGGAAGGTTGAAAGAGATTGATGTCGAAACTTTCACTAAATGAGTTAAAACTCACAGTATGGTGAGAATCCAACTTCTCGACCCTTAGTCCGAATTTGGTCTTCTTTCGGAGGTACTCTTCCACCGCCACGGCCTTCACGTTATACATATCACTTTGAGAGCTCCTCGATGCGTGTTTATATTGTAATTAGCTTCAGGTAACCTATGAACCGAGGCGGCGCTTAATACAGATCTGCAAAATGCTTACTTCGTCCATGGTGTCGATGGCTTTTATGATTAACATCAGATGGGCTACTTGCTTGTTCCATCGCCTAATTGGATAAAAAAAAACAGAATTAAGCTGCTGCCCTTATTCTTATGAGATCGCTTGCTAGGCGATCGCTTGTCACCTCTGTGCTCTAGTGTTTTGCCCAACGGTCAGATCCAGAGATCCCGAGTTCTATCCCCAGGGGAGTACAATATTGTGCTTGGTATGGTTTGTCGTAGGACTTTGTTTCAGTCCGCCTGGCTAGCTACCACCGTATTCATAAGTTTGTCGCATAAAAACAATTCTAAATTGTTGTGTTCATTAAGGTAAGATAGCCAGTTAGCCAACTTTGGTTTTATCATAACTTTAAACCAGAGGAGATAAGGGTTAAGCGCTTCCTCTTCGTAAAAAAATAATGACTTTTTAACATCCGCAGGCCGAGTTGAAATAGTCGATTCTAAAGTCGTGACATTCACGGCTTGCTCGCACACTTCCACACCTTATTCTACTTATTCTACTTATTCTACTTACTATACGTACGTACGTATGTACGTCACATGCAAGACGTATCAGATGATTTACAATTCCCTTTGCGAGCAGTCCGCCATGTTAGTTAATTGTTAATCCCGAACAGAAACATAATTACGGTCCAGACATTAGGCACCTAATTGAATTTATACGAAGTTGGCACTTGATTGAAACTAGTGGCCACTCTGAAAGTTAAAATTAGTGGCAACCAGAAGCTAATTACTCAGTGATAAACGATAGAACACTCAAACTATGTAGATATAGCTTCGCTTTTGACTGACTCTTGGGAGAGAATAAATCTATACCTCTCTGAGTTATAGATATTTTATTTTCATCTTTATGAATACCAAACAATTTGTTGCTACTTACGTAAAACCTAGTTCAAGTCGGTCGTCAATAGCAGTTGTAGGTAAGAGTCTAGCCTAGCCTTTTATTCAGTAGTTTAAATGCATTTTGAATTATGTAGAATGCAAATTTAATTAAGAACCGTTAAACCGTTCAGATTAGGCGTGAGAAGGCTACAAATAGAAACTTTAATATTAGTATGGATTTGATACCCATATAATTATTATGGAAAATGTCTACGGGATATCCCGATCTACGAGAATTTTCAAGATTTTACAATACATTGTAGGTTACCTGAGGCTTGTAAGAAAAATCCGTGAAAAACAATGTCCGCACCTAGTTCCTACAATAAACAAGAATGTCATGCTAACAAAGAAGAGAAATAGCGCTGTTAAGAGGTACTTCTATTTTACTACTACTAAAATGCCAGAACAAACCGTATAAAATACGAAGATTTCATTTAAGGGGCCCAATTTGGTGAAGATTCCTGAATTGGGAGCGTCAGGGGATATACAGCTACGTATTTTATTTGGCTTAAATCGTCCAATATCTAGATGTTACTTGCAAAAAGCTTGGAGGATTCCGTTACAAAACAGATCAAGCAATATTCAAAATACTATCATAGATATGCTTGCATTTGACTTTTATCTCGATGATGCAACCTACGATTGAGCACGCATGCCTAGAAGGAACCCATTCAATTTTGACTTGAATACTCTCATGTTGTAGCAATCTAGAAACACAGAACCAGGAAAAGTGTTCAACTTCTTGACTTTTGTTATCATCAAGATATTTCTTCTGTGAACATTAGAATATCACAACGGTAAGGATGGGTATGGATCATAGGGTTTAATTCGACAGTGTATTAGTACCTTAAGCAGTAGTCGGAAAGAAGTTAGTTTGTGTCAGATGTATAGTAAAGTAAATTCTACTATTTGTTATTTCATTTTTAAAATATACGTGAGTTGAACAATACATTGTAGAACACGGGACTCGCGTATATATTAATGTTGATGTCACGTAAGCAGGAATACATCTACGATCCCTAAGACAAGCAATCACACTAAAAAATAAAAGAAAAAGTTTGTTAGGATGTTGGTTCCTTCTTCATACCAAAATGAGACACAAGCTACTTTTTTTCCCATAAATGAGTTCCGTAGGGTTGGAATGACCTTACAAATATCGATTGTACAAGCTAGGCAGTGATGAGTCTGGAAAATTTGCATTGTTTATATCCTTCTGGAATATTTATACATAGTTTCTTATTATCCGGATACCAAGCAGGTAAAGCCAGTAGCAGAAGATAGTTTGACATAAATATGCAACAGTGCAAATTTGGCGATGGACGAACGTGTAAACGTGGGAACAAAAAACATTTGTAAGTCAATCATATGAATGGTGGCATATTATATGTATATGCCATGAATGCCTAGTTGTGGCCATGGCGTGTATAGTATTTTTCTCAAACGCGGAAATGAAAACTCAGTAGGTATGTAATATTAATATTAATATTATTATTACTATTAATGTCCTGTATTATTTATTTTATTTATGTAATCTAGGCAGATTTTTATACTTGAAAATACAATTACATTTCAAAATCCATTACGAACGACGAACAAAAATGTCTTTTCCCGCGTTCAAGTTTTCATTTGTTTATTTCAATAATCTACTCCTATTTGTAAGTCAGTTTGAAATTTAAATTCTTGATTGCCATGTTTCGGAGATCTTTATATTTTTTTATTACGATATGAGTTTACTATGTACTATGTATTTATTTTTGTGGTCGCTAAACACGACAGATATGGATTTTCATACAACTTTTGCCGGCCGCTACTCGCTTGTATTGGACCAGTACAGAAATTTCGATTTATCTCTAAAAAGGTTGTCAAAATAATGCTCAAATTTCCAAGCATGTTTGACAACAATAAATTACAACGCCCAAGATGATCACGTTTGCGATAAATTCAGTTAAAGTTTACGGGTTATATTTGATGATTCCAAAGGAAAACCACCATTCTTGACAGCCTCGCTCTTCTATCCGATCTAGTTCTATGGCTCCCTCGGGGGTAAGTCTATACGTGATGCCAATATTCAGAACGAATGATGCCGGGAATCAGTTTCTACGCCAATTTAAACGGCCGTTTCGCTAAAAGTTCGTGTGCTATGCTCAACGTGATATGTAAATTCGGTTTCGGGTTTTCAATTTCGTCGGCAATTGTTGCAAAAGGTTTTTGCTGTCTTCGATATTTGAATGTTGTATGTGAGACTATGAGTAGACTATGTTTTTTAGCTGCCGTGTTCACTGTACCTATCTGGCCCCAATATCTAAGAAGTAGGTTTTTAGCCAGATTAGGTCACAATGGTAAATAAAAAGCTCAGGTATATTAACAAGTAAAAGCGTTGCTTATTTTCAAACAAATTGCCGCAATTAATTTCGCACTGCCGTTCGTTTTCGCCACCGCGATCTAGAAACCCGGAAACTTTTAAGGGCGACATCTCGTTACGTTTATGGAGCTAATAAATTTTATCCATCTCAACAATCTGTTAGCAAATACCATATTCTACTTAACTTAGATTTGAGCTAAGATGAAACATAATTTTAAAACACGTTTGGTGCAAGGTGCTGCGCTTCTCACCAGTGCCAGTGCAGCAGATAAATTAGGTATACAAGGACTTTCATGCACTAGGTCTAGCGGCTCGAATTTCGTACAATGTAAGCCATAATGGCATTATCCGTCGAGCTTTCACCAGTCCATGTTCTGCCATTCTTGAGCCGAATAGACAGCCTTCATATTGTATGATGATAGTAAACGGCCCGACGGTATGACTCTTGTCCCATGGGAAACGGGTAGGTCTTTGGTGTAGGACGCAACCTGTATGTCGATACCCTTGCCCCATTTCAAATGCCTGGGATATTAGTTAGGCCTGGTTCGGTGGCTGATTTGGCCAAGGATCACTAAAGGAACTAATAAAGTGGACTTAAGCCTTTCGGAAGTCGAGACCTTGATTCATTGGATTCGTGCAAGTGCCCTAGGTTTCCAAAAAAACTGACGTGGCTTTTGGTTGCGGCCACACGTTACCCAATGGTTAGTGTTCAGCGTAGCAATGCAGCAAGTGTCTTAAGCACTCTTTCGTCTGGGACTGGGACGCTACCGCCGACGGCGAAGCCGATCTCCATTGATGGCTTTAAATTAGCTCCATGAGAACTAGAAACGATTTTTACCGATTTAGGTATGTGTCATATCCGAAATGGCGTTTCCCATCTCAAAAGTGTACACATGTTATGAAACCTATCCGTTCAGTACATTTGACGGTAAAAATCGTTTCTAGTTCTCATGAAGCTAATTTAAAGCCATCAATGGAGATCGGCTTCGCCGTCGGCGGTAGCGTCCCAGGTCAGGAACAGTTGAGTTACCAATAGACGTAACGGCTAGTTTACCCGACTGCTTCCCTTGTTCCCACATAGTTCATTCAATTTTCTTATATTTTTATTTGTTTGTTAATGAATACACTAGGATTTAGAGAACAAAAATGTAGTATGAGAGTTCCAGGCAAGATAGCGCTGTGTAAAATGGCCAGTTAATGAAAATAAATACTCGCCAGGTGATTTTACCCACGTACATTTTAATTTTGATTAATCTTAGGTACATAAAATTATAACCTGTTCGAAAACAATTCCCTTTAAATTAAAAACAAACAAAAAAGGGTAAGGTTGCGGCCGCTGGAGCATCCACAAATTTTCAGACAAAGTTTGCAAGGGACGGTGGGCAAAAGTATAAGAGATTTGCTTATACTAGATGCGTGTTTCATTAGTTAATTTTTTAAATAGTATCGAATCTGACTTCGAGAAATTATGAGGTATATTTCTTTCATATTTTTTTAAACATTTGAAAGTTTACCACGCATTTGTTATCTTTTTAACAGACTTTCAAAAATTAATGTATGTTTCCCGATTACTCGAAGACGCCTGGACCAATTTCAAAAAATATTATTTTGTTTGATCCCATCATCATCAAGTCATGATCTGATGATGGGATCCTGGAAAAATCGAGGGAACTCTTCAAATATCACACACTTGAAGCAATTTGGGTGTATTACCTCAAAAGTAAGGAAAAAACCCCATATAGGATCACGCGTCTGTCTGTCCATCTGACAACAAAATAATTGGAAAAAATACGTCATCCAGGTAAACGAAATTGTATCATATGCTCGCATTCTTCATTGAAGTCGGTTTTCTTTTTAGTTTTTAAAACGTAATTATTTGTGACTTCTTGTTTTAGCGTAGTAGCTATGGTGAAATAATATGATAATAATAAAATTAATAATAATATTTTTATTTTGTACAAAATTACATAGGTACCTTCGAATTTATGCAATCGATGATAGCTGCAGAAGTTAAAATACTGTGTCGCAGCTACCTAAGCTAAGGTGGGCGCCCTTGGAACCAAGGACTGTTAGTTATTCTGTGACCAGGTTGAGTCATTGATCCTCAAAATATTTTCCTAAAAATAATACATACTATGGTTTAAATATAAAAGTTACTGATTAATAAGACGTGTGGGTTGTGTTTGAACCCCATGATAACACCGGTCTCATAAGAGTCCGGGCAACAGGAGTGTAAGGTAGTATAGGACCTTCCTTATTTTTCATTAGAATTAATAAGTGACAACAAAGGATAACCCGTACATGGAGAGCAGCAACCACCTAAATACTTTACAAGATGTTTTTATTTTACATGAACTGTCTAAGCTCTTGACCTCAAAAATTGCAAAAGCAATGGTGAGTAAGCTTACTCAGATGGCACTGGCTTTCTAGCGCACCATCAGATCACAGTGAACTGCTTGGCGTTGGACTGCCTTTGTGGGACCAGATTTATCACTAGCCTGCCTGCCAAGCATAGTGATTACGGCAGGACCGTGCCCTTGCATGTTTCGAGAACAAGAGGTGGTACGTTTCAAACAAATATATACCCTAGTGGCATAAACACTCTTTAAGGTCCATCCTTTATACTTCCATCACTTAAGTTTACATTGGGCCATTGATTTGTCCCTTTCTGTTTCACACTTGTGTTAAAACACCTAGTTGCATAAATACTCGTTATGGTCCATCCTTAATAGTTCCATCACTTAAGTTTACCTTGGGCCATTGTATTGTCCCTTTCCGTTTCACTCTTTGTATTACAACATACTCTAGTGACATAAATACTCTTTATGATTCAGCCTTTATAGTTCCATCTGTTAAGTTTACTTTGGGCCATTACATTGTCCCCTTCCGTTTGACTCTTCGTATGTACATACCCTTACAAACACTACATACACTACTTTGTACATACCCTAGTGGCATAAACACTATTTATGGTCCATCCTTTATAGTTCCATAACTTAAATTTACCTTGGGCCATTGCATTGTCCCTTTCTGTTTCACTCTTTGTATTTGTGTAGATGAACACTTCGTGTTGATTTTCAAAACTGGGAGTCAAACGCTCACGTTAGCCAATGAATTATTCAGGTCAAAACGGAAACTGCGTATTTACATAAGCAAATTGGGTGCGCGACGACTGAACGGGGGCGATTCAAAAAGTCCGCGCTTACAATACAACGAATCGAATTGTGTTTATTCTTGCAATCGGCAAAATGAGGCAGCATTAGAAGTCGATGGGAAAGCGTGTCTTGCAATAAAAACGAAAGCCGAATACCATTGTCGCATAGCCAGTCAACTGTTACTGGTACTGACGGAAAATTATACTTTCAAACCACTAGAATAGGTATGAGTTTTTTCTTCCAAACCACTGTGAATAATATAAGATTTTTTTCTGAAATATAAAAATCTTATTATGTACCTTAACTTATTTGAAACCTATAATTGTGATACAGCGCTTCCGTTTCCGGTTTCACGCAGTTGGGCTCTCCGCTACTCAGCAACAACTACTCGTTATGCGCTACCTGCGCGACGGCGGCGGTAGGGGCGACACTTCGAGGCGCGCGCCGTCCACCCGAGCTTCAGTTTAAGCTCAATTACCATGCAGCACTTACTTAGTTTCAAATAATTTAAGGTACATAATAAGACATTTTTATTTCAGAAAAAAATCTTATATTGTAGCCTATAACTTATTTGAAACCTATAATTGAGACATGTCTATTTTCACATGGTAGCGCTAAATCCTACGAGGATAGGAAATTAAAGTATGTTATACTTTATACGCCAACGATGACTAGGAAAAATGAAGCGGTAGTATGCATACAATTTATAACTGCAAAGAAAGTATTCATTACAAAATCATCAAATTAATCATTTACAACATGAGTATATTACATATATCTTATGATATGCATATTTACATTGGCAAAAAGCTATCATTAAGTGATGGTACATCAGATATTGTATATATATAAAATGTGTTAGGCGCTTCCCAGTTTCATCGAGCTAAAATTTATGCTACTGCTAATCTAATGGAACCAGGTGAGTCTTGAATTCCAGTATCTACTAAAACTGTTTTAACCCACCCTGCAATTACAGTCCTGCTTGCTGGTTTTGGCTCATTTCTGGTTGTTATAAACAAACTCTGTATGTGATTTCCTGAAACTCGCCTAGTTTGCTTTAGTTTTAATAGCTTATTTACCCAAAACACAGGATAAATTTTTTGGTCATTATTAGATAATAATTGCCAACCAGATTGTTTATGATTTACCGAGTCACTCTAAGAACCGTAAATTGGCCAAAATGTAATTGAATTTTCACTAATAATACAATAATTTTCTTTTACAGATAGTAACGTCAGACCATGGACTCGCCTACAGGAAGCTAACAGGAGCAAAGTAGCACATCTTCTTGATACTTCAAATAAAGTTTCCGGTGGAGGTTCGAATCGCATTAACCATTGAAGAACGGTTTGCGGGTTCCATATTGGTGGTTTAGATTTAGTTTTGTACACTGAATTGTTAGCTATGCCTTTGAGAGCTTGTCGAACTATGTGTGCACTAAGTTTTGTTTTGGAAGCAGGCTCTCAAAAAGAAGACACCACGGACTTGTGCACCAATATAGTAAAAAAAAAATTGTTAACTGGTTTAATGTAAATAACTTAGTACTCAACCAGAAAAAGACCAAATGTATTCGATTTATTTTACCAAATGTAACTGAAGTTGAAGCTAATGTAAAAGTTAAAGAGGAAAATATAGAATTAGTCAAAACCACTGTATTTTTGGGATTAACTTTAGATAATAAACTTCAATGGGGCCCACACATAGATAAACTGGCGAAGAGACTTAGCATATGCTGTAAAGAAGATACGTTTTCTCACAGACGTTGCTACAGCAAGACTAGTTTACTTCAGTTACTTTCACAGTATTATGTCATATGGCATAATACTGTGGGGAAGTGCTGCAGATATAGACACCATATTCGTTTTGCAGAAGAGGGCTGTTCGCGCTGTTTACAAAATGGGTCCCAGAGATTCATTAAGAGACAAGTTCAAAGAAATAAATATATTGACTATGCCCTGCCAATATATTTATGAAAATATTATGTATGCGCGTAAAAACATAAGCTTATTTGTCAAAAACTGTGATAAACATAATTATAATACTAGAAATAAGAATAAACTCGCTGTTCCCACAACTAGGCTCCATAAGGTTAATAAATAGTTCATAGGGCAAACTGTACGCTTTTATAAAAATAATTTATAATATAAATTATAAATTCAAAAATTTTGTAAAACAAAATCTATCCAGGAAAGCTTATTATAAAATTTCAGATTACCTAGTAGATAAGAAAGCCTGGCATTAAAAAAAAAATGAATTTGCTCAAGTGAATAAATTGTACTCGTAATTAGTATTAGATAATTTTAAGCTATTGTAATGGATCGTGAAAAAAAAAAACTAGCCCGAGGTTCTTGCCTTTCTCCTTGTGTGCTGGTCGCGATTCCGAACAGGCGGTAGATTTGACGTTTCAAAATGATCCTAAAAAATCTTACTGAATAAATATATTTGACTTTGACTTTGACTTTGAGTTTTATAGCTTAAACCTTCAGCCTTATGTGAATAAATGAGGTATTTTGATAATCCCTGATCTCCTGGTGTTTTGTTATTCACCCCTGAAGCTTTACACCATTTGAGCCAACGTAACCAAACCTGCCTGTAAGATTTCAGTGTACTGGGTCTCCAGCTAGATTAAATTACACTGATCTCAGAGGGCGACCAGTCTCCTAAGAGATCATTCCACCCTGACCTTTCCATGCCTCCAATACTAGGTCGCTTACCCTATTACGTCGCTGATCGTAAACACCTTGTATATTGCCAGAAATTCTTTAATTTTCGCATGATACTGAAGTTTTTCTGGCCTCCAAGAACCTTGGAAGTGGTCGCCGTTGACATACGCTCCCCATCCAACCTGATGCGTCTGTGACGATATGAAACGATACCAGAGCCAACCAAATCTCGTTCGTTGCTTGTAACTTCTGCATCCACCAAATGATGTCCTCTCTGGCGCCTGCTGTTAGAAGCACCACCCTTTTTAGCTTCAGAGCTTGATGAAGACAGGCCTGGATCTTCCGGAAGTGAAGTCTTCCAAACTGAACCACGAAGCTGGCGAATTGCAACTTACAACTTTTTGCAGATGGAGCAACGTAATGGTTTTTGTCTCGAATGCTTGACTTAATCGCGCGGACATTACTGGTATCTTTTTGAGAGGTAGAGATTTTTTGTTCAAACGAGTGTCCCAATGAATTCCGAGAAATAATATTTCTTGAGATAGTACGGTGGACGACAAGAAAGTCTTCGAGATACACCAACACTCGTATGCCTTTCTCGCGAAGCTTTTGCGCCACCCAGTTAGATAGCGTCGCGAAAGTTCTCGGGGCGCTTGCTAGGCCGAAAGCTAAACAGGTCATTTGAAAGGTTGTATCGTTGAAAATGAACCTGAGAAAACGGCGGTGAGATTGCACAACTGGTACTCCTACCACCAACCAATCCAAGCACAATATTGTACTCCCCATGGTGATCGAATCCGGGACCTCTGGATCTGACACCTGTGGGCAAACACCGCCGCCGATGGCAGCAACATAACTGAGTATGCTTGATGCAAATCTATTTTCATCATAAAATCGCCGTTTTGTAGAAAATGGTTTGGTGCATGTCTACCAACCTGAATTTTTTTGGTTTTTGGTTTAGAGATTTGAAGTTGAGGACAGGTCTTTGCGAGCCATCTGCCTTCCTCACTGGAAACATTGTCGATAAAAAACCTGGGTTTGGTGGTGCTTTTTCTATGACAGACTCTTTAAGCATCTGGTTTATTTCGGCTTCTAAATCTGGAGTAGCCGTGGTTACGAATTGACTTCGGTTCCTGTACAGGCAACAAAGTGGTGGCTTTGCCACGAAAAAAATTTCGCCTTAAATTATTTTTAGAATGTGTATCGGGGCCCCCATAGATCCACATGTCTTGGTGGAGGTGTAATCGCCCGGCTTGAAATGGCATGGCATAGTCATTGCTTTCTATGATCTCGCTGATCTTCCTTTGGCCTTTTGAAGGATTTGTTTTTAGCCCGTCTATTATGCTTAATAGACGGGCTTGCCGGCGATAGACTTACCTTTTCCAGACGTGGAAGCGTGCTGGAATTTATTTCGGTCATAACCACGAAAGGTCACCGCGGGGTTGGTAAACCGCCTTGGTGCGGCCTGAGTGCCTTCGGCAGGCATATACGGCCGGTGATTACCTTGCGCATGTGAAGTCTGGCTACCCTCGGCAGGTAAATACGGTCTGCGGCAATTTTTTGCGCCTCCTCCAAGCTTAGACACTGCATCACCGAGCTCCTTTGGTTGGAACAAAAACTCGCAGCTATGCGGTATTTTCCGGAGAATAGTTTTCTGGTATCTATCTTTAACCGTGGTTAGAGCACTGTCATGGCGATTTTCAATGACATCCGCTCGACGATCGCAAACCACCTGCAAAATGTCTTTCGAAACTGCACTGTAAGGGTACGTGCCCGAGAATAGCTCGTGTACTTTAGCTGTTAACGAGGTGGGCGTTAAAGTGGTTTGACAGTCGGAGTTCCACTCTAATAAAGTTTTTAGTGTGGTTTGCAAAGCCTCTTTTTGGGTCAAAACAATGTTTGTCCATGAGAGATCGATGATAGTTAAATTTGGACTCAAAAGCCAGTAAATCATCATTCATACCCAAGTTAGTGAAAGCATTGTTACATACTTATTTTGGGGCTCTGTGTACCGAAAATATTCCACTCTGCTGACTCGAAGTGTTTAAGTATTTTAACATAATTTAGTCTAGCTTCTGAGGTCTTCACTGACGCTATAGTATCCTCATCCCACTCGAACATTTTTTCAGCAGGTTTCAATAGTTCGGAATAAACCGACGATGCCTCGTCGTTTTCGCGAACCTCAGCAACTTTGTCATGGTAATCGGTTTGTGGATTCGGATCAACATGGCGATTTCTCGTAAGTAGGTATTTCAGCTCACTAACCTGTTCTGAAGGTAATCAAATCTTGCCTCCGACCGACTTGCAGTCGAGCATGCACGTTTTGGCGATGGCACATAGGTCTCGTCGTCATCGCCTTCATTAGCCGCTTGTAATTTACTTTCCTTTCTTCCAACTCGGGAGAGCCTTTTTCCTTGTCTGAACTATTTTCTTCCATTTTTATAACACTTGTATGTTTTGAGTTGCAAATAAAGCTTTACTGGAAGTAAAAATAGCACAAGTCGAAAATAAAATAAGCACATGATTTATTTATTTTTTACCAGTGAAACCTCTTAGTAACAAAATATTTAAATACGAACGACTTTGTCGTTATTGTACTTGTCGCAACGAAAAACAAACGCCAACTGAAGCTCAAGCGGACGGCGCGCGCCTCGAAGTCTCTCCCCTACCGCCGCCGCCGCGCATAGCAGATTTTTACTATATGTATCTCTATTTACTACATAATTCGTATTATACAAATAATACACCCTTGTGTATAAAGGGTTATATTAGTCCCAAGTTAAACACTCTACTTATCACTTAAAGCACGAGAAATAAAACAATACAAAATTAAACCCATTTAATTCATTACAATAAAAAACTAGTTGACCCCGCGCAGTTCCGCTTGCGCAAAATTGACATAAAGAAAACGGTTGATCTGATCATTATTCATAGAGTATCGACTTGTATATACAGTAAAATATAATCAAATATACACTTGGAATAATTTTGAATGTTTAAAGAAATGTTTTTTAACCTTCAGATTCAACATTATTCCTGTGCCTTTTAGTTCCATTTCAATATTTTTTCATTTTTGATCGATTACAATCCCACATAATTATTAGCGTTTACTTTCACCTCATTTCGTAGTAATGTAAAAACTGGAGATTTTGCGGCAACAACATTTGTTTTTAATTTCAGGTGAGAAAGGTGATGCGTGTGTGCGTTTATCGTCTATGAAGATAATTGATTCTCAATACATCTAACAATCGCCAAGGAATGCAGTTCTTTCAGTCTATTTTCAAAAATATTAAGTGTTCATCAGTTTTTTTAATTAAACAAAAGCAAAAACCACAAGTTATACATATTATGGGTACATGGACTACATGGCAAAGGTTGTTTGAAACTTTTACCCATGGGTAATGCCACTTAAAAAATAAGTCATTAAGATAATGTACTTTTAGTATTATGATAATATAATTTAATTTATTAATCTAAGTCGAATGGAATGAATCAATAATGTAAATATTAGTGTGTACAAATAACGAGTCTCGCAATAACGTCCTATTCTTCTAGAGCAACATAATATGTGCCTCATCAAGTGTCTCAGCTCAATCAGTTCAGTAGTTTTGGCGTCAACAGAGAACAATAATAATTATCCAATAAACTTCCGTTTTTACAGTATAATTGCGCTTGCACTCAAATGCTTTGATGCATATCTACAAATCCATAGTGAAGGGTGCCCTAGTTCCTACAAATTACAAATCTTTGAATAAAAAGAGGCCGAAGATGGGAAATCAGTAGCACAAGGCTGTATCTCACATGTTTGAATATTTTATTTGCATTCTCACTGTCTGCTCCAATGATATCGACCACAGAGAAAACATGAGGCGAGGTTGTGTAGTATGAACGTGGTATGAACAAAATTCATATCGGGGATAACTTTTACCCATAAAATATATGCATTTGTGGTTTGTATTCAAATAGAATTAACAGCTCACTTCTCATCTTCTTATCTCAAGCTCAGCCTTCCAGTCCTTAATCTAATCTAATCTAATAAATAAACTTATCAATACTTACACCGCAAATTTTTTTAATCGATATTCCGATCGATTCAAAATTTTGAATTTGCAGATAATACATTAATACCCACCAATCGGTATAAGGATTTTGTTGTAACTTGGGGAAGTTTTTCAGAAATAGGGCTTTTAATTATTGATTGCAGTAAAGTCGCGTGACATGATACACAAAAGTAAGCTGCTGCTCTCCTTCTGATCCTTAGTTGGCTTGACGACATCCGAGGACATATTTGTAGGGGTCGATACTTAAGACGCGACCATCATGTCCGATTATTCTCGAAGCTATTATATTATATTTCAAAAACATGGCGGCATTACAGGGGTATTTATGAGAAGTGAACGTCGTCGTATCCGAAAGAATTATCATTTTCGTTTTGAAAAGCGTGCAATCTGTCAAAGGATCCGTCATGTTTAGTTTTTTGTAGTAGGCCTACAAAATCAGTAATGCTGCCATGGCTGATATATATGTGATTTATAACGGACCACAAAATTTATTTACATTTAAAACGAATGTGGTACACAACAAAGAGGTTCTATTCATACATTGATTTACGCAAAATTCCTGCTACCTATTTATTACTCCAACACATTTTTGCTGTCTGCCCCAATAATATCGGCCCATTTGTTTTCAAAGAAAGCCCGGCTTTGTTATGTAACGCAGTATTGATTCCGAGGCCCCGCAAACACTTTAGACCTCAGCAACGTACCCAGTACGAAGGCCTCTGCTAATGAATACAAATTTTCGGCAATAATATTGAAATTGATGGGTATGAGGTTTTTGAGAGCTTGTGAGATAATAAATTGAGTTCTTGAGGGATACACTTGAGTGAAGTATTCGTTGTTGGCGGTGCTCTGGCATACAATTATATCTATTGAAATGGATGAAAATACTTTTATAAAAACGTTGAAAAGACTGAAAGACAGCCATATAATCTATAGGCTATAGATTAATATATATATATATAGATTAATAATATAAAATATGATTTACTTTTAACACGCCCGGGAATCCATTCCCATCATCCCGTGGGAATATTAAATTATTTTTAAGTATGGGGATGACCCCTTCAAATGAAAGCTACCCTTAGGTCCTCGGGCATGGGCTGTGCGTTGATCAGCTACAAGACGACTATTTTAAAGATTTATTGAACATAAAGTGTAAAAGAAATGTGTAATGGTTTTAAATACAAATAACTGTAGATGAGATTGACGAGAAAGGTTGTATTGTGTTAAGAACCAACTAAGGTTTTTTTTTCATTCAATACCTAAAATAAAGTTAACATGGCATCACATGGATACCTGACTATTTTCGTGAGTTTCACTTTCATTAATCCTAATATAATAATTCATACAAATGACTAAAAACCATCCTGCGCAACCTAAACTGGATCATACACCTTAATCAATACATTACCCTATCACTCCTTCCCCTTTGAGTGCTCAGAGGTCAGACACAGCTTCGTTATGGAAACAGTAAAATCCGGGCTTGAGCATTGCCCATTCTCACACCCGTTCCGATAAAATTCGTTAGCTTTACAATAAAACATTTCTTTGATTAAACCATCAAGTGACCGTGTAATGTTTTTAGGGTGGCTAGGATCTTCCTCATTGTGCTTCTAAATGCCTCTTAAATTACTCTTAGTAAGCCAATTTAAAGAGACCTCTAGTAAACGGATACTGATAAATGATCCTATCACCAGAACGGACAACTTTGCGACAACCTTCCTGACGTGGTCCGGCGCCTATTATTTCGCTGTGTTTTGTCGCTGCGCGGAAGTGTGAGTATCTTTTATAGACAACTGTGGTAAATTTACTCCATCGTAAACCTCATCCTTGCCCATGCAAGTTTAAATGTCAGAGTTGACTCATTCTTCATAAAAAAGCCATTCCATATTAACTTTCTGGAACAGTTGAGTTACGTATAGGCCGTTTGTAACGGTCCTTAAGTAATCTGACTGATTCCTTTGTACATAGTTAGTTTAATTGTACATTTTGTTGAAATAAGTTATATATAGTTATATATTCCATACTTATTATACAAGGGCACACTGAAACCCTTTGCGCTCCCGGACAACCAGAAATATTTGATAAGGATTTTTATTTTTTATTGGTCTTCTATTAATTAACACAAATTTCAATTAAGGGGAAACTGTACTTCAGCTGTCTATTTTAAGCCTTGCAAAAACAATAGCATATTTTTTCATGCGATGAAAAGATAGCAACATAATAAATTTTAAAGTCTCACTCAAAATAGCGTTGAAGTGATAAGAATTAGACCCGTGCTTTTTTATAATTTTTCACGTTCATTTACTCCAAACGAGATTTGTTCTCGACTTCAAAGTGCTTTTGGTCTTGAAGCAACATAACGGTGCAATGTGAAACGATGTACAAGGAGTTCAAATCGCCATCATGTAATTGAAAAGATGGGTATATATCTAAGAGTCAAATGTGTGGTTTGATGTTGATGGATTCCTCGTGAAAAAACTTCAGGAAAAAGCGGGCGTGTGTGGTTTGGTGCTAAAAAATGCTCCGAAAATTTTACCCCGGATGTTAGAATTCCAATTATAGCTTCCGGTGATTAATCTTGAATTTATTGCTGTGGTCCACAAAGAAAGCAACAATCTTGCAAATCTGTGTTCGAAGGAGAGAACATTTCAACCAAATTTCTACTTCCCCGTCGTACTATAAGAAATAAAAAAAAACTTCGAGAACCTTGGTTTGGTTGGTGGTAGGACTAGGTGAGATTAAGGCCAAACACTTCCCCGTCGTACAATAAAAAAGAAAAAATAAAAAAATGTTAAATAACTTACTAGTACAAACTATTTTTACTCTAGTTACGCGAAACTTTCTTTACGGGCCCCACGTAGAGTAAAACAAACGAACATACTTTACTGCAGACTGTTTTCTCAGAAGTTGCTTATGAACTCTCCTTTGAATACATTTGGGACGTAGCTTAGTGGAAATATAGACGTTCAATCTGATTCAAAGTTATTGCGGGGCCCGTAATAAAACATTTTTCAAAGCACTTAGTATAATTCAATGGAGTAACAGGTGGTAATTAGCTGTACTTCTAAAATATAAAGCAGTGAATGCCTTCCAAAATACATATGGGGAATTCATCTAGGTATGTTCTTAAAAAGTCTATAGTATCTAGGAGAATATTTGTACCGAAATCTCGAATGTCAATGGACCACTACCCAATGTCTTTAATAAGATAAGGCAGGCTATTGTACGAGCCGCTATATGCGTCACCCTCTCAAGATTACGTGCTTGAGAGTTTAACATTAATTTGAGAATTCCCATCTCAAGTTACATCCAGGTAGTTAAGATTTAATTCGTTACGTGAATCTCTTTTGTCGTTACAGAAACGTGGAGACAGATTTTAGTTGAATATTTGAGCATCTTTTGAGAACATGGGAAGAATTAGAACCTCACAGCTCAGTTGGCTCTGCATTTTGTGCTGTACATACGTTATGCGAGTTCAATTCCCACCCATAACAAACATTTTTTGATGAATGGAAATTCTTACTAATAAATAGTGTGAATTTCAAAAAGAGTTTAATGTGTTCTATAATCTAATACACATGTTATAAACAAAGCCTTGTTAGAGGCTAAGTAGCGTTGAATAAAAATGTTCATTAGTATTCATACTTTTATTATTACTTGACATACTTATTAAATAATACGGTGCAACCCAGGCAGTCTAATTACTGAGTGCATCGTAATTTGTTCCGCTGTTTTCTGGTCTTGTTTAACCCCTAATGAGATAAGTTATTGACAGTAAAAAAAAAAAATTCAGTAGAGCTTGAAAGCAGGGCAAGGTGTACGTAAGTTCGCATATGGGCATTATCTAATGAGAGCAGTGGGTGGGATCGCCATTTTTACTACGCTTGAAAGGTGGGTTGTTGCTTGTAGTGATTTTGAATGACTGACTTACATACGATTTCCAGGCAAAATCCTTATACATTTTAAAATTATCAGCAATGTCAACCAGTACCACCCTTCCAAATTTATCGCTCGCCCTCTTTGACAAGCGAGGTGTGTATTCACAAAAAGCTCGATAAATTTGCAAGTCACTGTTTACTCGTTTGTCAAAATAACGACACGCAACAGCGGATTCTACGGTAGATTCAGGATATAGAGGTCAAAATACTCGTCATTTCAACCCATAACACCGTTCATTCGAAACAGTGAGTTACCTAAAGACCGCTTGTAATAGTCAGGTTATTCAATTAGACTGCAAAATAGTTAGTTTATAGAGTTTAAACTGTTTGTGTATTAGTAGAAGCGCGTGGTAGTCGAATTTTCTAAAAAATAATGTATTTTTTCAGTTTGTGCTACCAATGATGACCTACGAATCTGAGATATAGTCGCTGACTATAAGCTTAATGAATAATAGCTATGTCTCTCCATATTACATCTATATATGGATTTTAACACGAAGTAAAATTCCAAGCACAGCTAGAGAGCTATCCAGAATATCGTTTTTTTTTATTGGTGATAGTCAAGCGTTTGACCACCAGCTTACATGTAAAACAAGTAAAGATGTGGCCTAAGATGGAGCGCTCTTGCCTAAAAGGAACCTATTTACTCTGGACTTGAAGACTCCAAGATTGTACTCGTGCGGAAAAATAGACGAAGGCAAGGAACTCCATTCTTTGCCAGTAATGGCAAAGCATAATGGAACATTTACAAGGTACGGGTAGCCAACCGCACGTTTGCTAGTCCGGTGGTGGAAAGGGGATGGAGGGATTAGGTCAAAGATAAAATAAATAAATAATAAATAAATTTACAGGACAGTAATTTCACACAGCGCCATCTAGTCCCAAACTAAGCATAGCTTGTAATATGGGAACTAGATTACGGATAGAATACATAAATACTTTTTTTTTTGTAAATACATACTTATCATATAATACAACACCCAAACACAGAACAAACATCTACATTCATCACATAAATGTTTGTCCTGGGTGGGAATCGAACCCACAACCTACAGCGCAGAAGGCAGAGCTACTACCAACTGAGCTGTGAGGCTTGTTAAAAGATATCGTGCGCACACTCACCATAGTGGAATTTATAGAACACAGACAGCCTGACAACCCGCCGTCTATGTTCTATGCTCTAGAAAGTTTTAAAAGAACCAAAGTTACTGATATAGCTCTCAGAATAAGCAAGCTGAAGTGGTAGGGGCAGGCCACATTGCTCACCAAGCCGATAACCGCTGGGGAGCAAAGGTTCTCGCATGGCGACCACGATTAAACGCCTCTGTTTGCGCCATACAATTAAAGGGGTCCAAAGTTCTCTCTTAGCGTATTATTATCTGGATAAACTCTCATGTTATTTTTTACCGCTTCCGTGGTCTAGTGGTTCAACTCACTGATTTCAGATCCAGAGGTCCCGGGTTCGATCCCCAGGGGGAGTACAATATGTTGCTTGGTTTGGTTAATGGTAGGGCTTTTTTTAAGTCCACCTGGCTAGCTACCACCATCTTACCTAATTCTGTCGCCATAATAACAATTCTTAAAGTTGATGTGTTTCGGCATTTTGTACTTTTACTAGAGACACACTTCCCGGACTGTACCATAGAGGATAACGCCAATTGGGAAACCCATACTGACCACATTCCTCAACGAAGCAACTGGGAGAAATTTTCAGCCATACAAAGCGCCGGTGACCGATGGTATTTTTCCAGGTCTCTTACAATGAAATATAAACAAAATTGAGAACATTCTCATTGAAATTTACAGGAGCTTTATCGCCTGGAAATACATTCCACACACGTGGAGAGAGGTTAAAGTAGTTTTTCTTCCGAAGCCGGTAAAATCGGACTACACTCAGCCAAAATTGTTCAGACCTATCAGTTTGAGCTCTTATCTTCTCAAAACACTGGAAAGACTTTGCGACAGACACATCAGGAGCGGACCGGTAGTCGATAACCCAGTAAACATAAATCAGCACGCTTATCAATCAGGCAAATCCACCGAGACGGCACTACACCAAGTCACCCACAGAAATGACAGCGCGTTAGAAAATAAACATTCATGCTTAGTCACTTTCATCGACAAAGAAGGCGCGTTTAACAAACCAACCTTTTCCAGCATTGAACAAGGTCTAAGGAAAGTAGATAAAATTCTTAACGACTGGATAAAACAGATGCTAGCCAACATAGCTGCAATCATAGAGGGAACTGAAACTACACGATGCGTGGTTCCAAGGGCTGCCCTCAAGAAGGAGTTCTATCACCGTTTCTATGGGTACTAGTAGCAAACGAATTACTGGACTCACTAAATAAAGACGGCATACATACGATTGGATAAGCGGACGATTTAGCAATCATAGCATCGGGGCTCTTCGAGTCTACTGCGATAAGATGCAGAGAGCACTTCGAACCGTGGAAGCCTGCTGCTTCAAACATAGCCTTTCTGTAAACCCCAACAAAACAGAACTGATGCTTTTCACTCACAAACTAAAGCTGGGAAAATCCATCCCCATTCGGTACGAAACTTACCCTCAGTAAAGAGGTAAAGTATCTAGGAATATGGCTAGACAGCAAACTACTGTGGAATAAGCAACTAGACCATGTAACAACAAAGGTGACTAACGTGCTGTGGCAGTGCACGCGCGCAATTGGTAACGACTGGGGCCTCAAACCCAAACTTTGTCTGTGGATGTACACAGTTATGGTTCGGCCGGTACTTACCTACGGGGCAGTAGTATGGTGGCCGAAAACAAACCTCACGGCCAAAACCAAGCTACAACAAATACAAAGACTAGCATGCTCAATGATCAGCGGATGCAGGAAATCCACCCCATCGGCAGCGCTAGAAATAATACTAGGGTTACCGCCACTAGACCTATACATACAACAAGAAGCTATAACGGCAGCTCTCAGAATAAAGTCAACAAAACAGTGGAAAGGCAGTGATACAAAAACGAACCACTGTAAGATACTGGACCTGGAAATCGGTATCATCCCAGAAGCATCAAACGGCACTGACAGAATAGCCACGACCTTTATTAACAATAAAAGGTAAAGTAGCCAAAGCAGAAGAACCGTGGATGGAAGAGAAATCACCATACACGCTCCACATTTACACAGATGGTTCGAAAACCAAAACTGGCGCCGGATGTGGTTTCCACTGTCAGGAAACGAACCTATCAAGAACACAACTTCTCAACAATACTGAGACGGCGTTTCAAGCCGAAACCGTAGGACCACTCCTGGCAGCTATGGAGACTATGGCCTCGTTGGTAACAGGCACGCAGCAATTACAAGTAGTGTTCATAACTGATGAATGAATGCTCTCCGCAGGCCAGACACGCAGGTCTAAATCCATCGCGGAATGCCACCGTGCTCTCCAGGAGCTAACTAATGAACACACAGTCAAAATAGCATAAACAAAAAAGTCACAGCCTAAATCCAAGCAATAACAAAGCTGACGTTTTAACAAAAGAAGGGTCAAGGATCCCACCAACTGCCGATGACATCAGACTGTAGTTGAAAATATCCACCGAAAAAGAACATCAGAAATTGTGGGAAAGCAGTCAAGCTGCAAAAATACAAAACTAATGATGCCAAACATAGACAGGAAGATAGCAAATACCTTGTTAAATGAGACGTGAAGAT
The DNA here is from genome assembly GCA_951394065.1 of Venusia cambrica. NCBI lineage: Eukaryota > Metazoa > Arthropoda > Insecta > Lepidoptera > Geometridae > Venusia > Venusia cambrica. The sequence continues at coordinate 15,237,562 of OX596040.1, read as the reverse complement.
CTACGCACGATGGTCAGCATTGTCACAGCACACTGCGAACTTAACCACCATCTTGTCAAGACCGGTGCCACAGACAGTGGCTTATGTCGCGGATGTTTTCAAGAAGAAGAAACGGTGGAGCACGTTGTCATTCACTGCGCCGCCACAAAGGAAGCCAGAGTTAAATCTGGTCTACAAAAGCTACTTAACCCACCTGGTGGGGAACAAGCAGCAGCATTAAGCACTCTGGAGCAATGCTGTCAGCATCCCAGGACCCTTCTCCTTTACTTCAAGGAGTTGGGCTGGCTGGGTTCAGGATAGCAGGGGGGTGCGGGATGTCAGTGCAGAACATTTTTACCCCAAATAGAATTAGAATTAGAAGGGGTTTGGCTTGGCAATGGAGCAAGTATCTTAAACGCACTTCCGTCTGGTAGTTAGATCAATATAGACTAGATCAATTGTTATATAATTGATGAACCGTTTGTAAAGGTACTTAGGAATATAAAGCGGAACCGATATCCCAACTGCTTTTTATATTTAATAAGATTGGATAGCTCTTAACCTCTGTGGACTTGCTTGCGGGCATGGATGAAGTCTCCGATGCAGTGAACCTTCCTAGAAGCCTCTTCCACGTCTTAGGTCACAAGCCATCGGACCTTTATAGGTCCCTCGGTATTAAAGTATCTCATATTGACGTTAGTTTACATTGTATATAACTATATACAATGTAAACTAACGTTAACACTTACTAAGAAAACTTTCTTAGTAAGTGTTATAAAGGATCTCCTAGCACTTTCAGTACTCGGTTTCGCACATGCGACGTCGTCATTATAATACTGAAGTATAATTTATATGGAAGTTTAAACTGAGAGCCCAAACGTTTTGACTCTGCTGATCCAATTTACAACATAAAATATGCTCATATATACTGGGAATGGTGTTCTGAATAAAATGCGCGGCATTCGGATTTTCGCGCTGTCACGACGCTGATCGCATGACAGTTTAATAGATGATAGTCTATCATCTGGGGGATAGAATCTATTCTCTCGCCTGCACTGGTTTTCGATTGAAAATCGTCGGAGCGTAAAGTTTAGACGTAAGGGGCACTGGTGTGCTTTCAAACATGCAAATTATTCTCCACTAGCTCAACCCCTTCATCATAATTTAGTAATACGCATCTGCATCAACAGCGCATTAGTGTCCACTGCTGGAGAGCCTCCTCCAAACTTGGAAGGTTTTTCCATAAACCACGTTTGGCAGGTGGATTGGAGGGGTAAATTCTTAAACCCCGACCGCCACGGCACGGTATTTGTTTATAACTATAAATTTAATCGGTTTGTCAGAGAAGTAAGTGCAGCGTATTAATTGACTTTACACTCAACTCTATTAAATATTTTGTCGGCCCCTATGAGTAACCGTCTGCCACCGTAGCACTGGACGCAGTGGCAGACGGTAGTAATGTATTACCGAGTGCCCCCATTGCTTATACGTGGGGGCAGATAGCCATAAGTGTTACCGTCTGCCACTTTGCGGGGGTCGTTTGTAGGGGTAGACGATAACAATTCTGACCAAGTGGTCTACCCATTCATATCAGACCCAGAGGTCCCGGGTTTAAACCCCAGCGGCGTACGAATTTGTCAGGACAAATATTACGTCACGTCTAAATAATTACTGTGATCCTCTGGTCCACACGATTCGGCAATGATTACCTACATTGAAGTCTCTAATTTTGGACGTGCCTCTGTCTACCCCCAAATAGGTAATACTCATAAAGTACATACTTAGTTTTATTGAACATTTTAATTTTGTTAAAGTCTCTAGAATATCATAACAAAAGAGAATCCGCAAGAATAACATACAATTATAAAAATTAGTATACTATATAATAAAGTACCCCAGTACGACTTTTAATTTCAGTAGAAATGAGAATCTCTAATCAAGAGTTTTGAACTTTGAATTTCATTTAATTTTCAGGTGTATTTAATAAGATGGCTTTCCAATTTCGTTATCTGAAATTAATTTTGTAGACATCTGGAACCATGTGTAGCTTAGTATAAAATTTGTACTAAGCAATCGGTCTTGTTCACTATTAAGTTAATATAAAACTAAGTAAGTAAGTATGTTTTCTTTGTAAAATACTTGTAGTTCTAGCATTATTTCATTTACAACCCTAACCCTCATTTCGCTTAGAAAAGATGACAAAGAGCCTTCATTACTCTACTTACGAGTATATCACAGTGATCTATAACCAGCTTGCAAAAAATAACACAGGATCACCCGCTGGGCTAATTTGTAGATTGAGTGAAAATCTCATTAAAATCGATTCAGTCAATCTATCTAAGGAATCCATACTTACTTAATCCAATTATTTTTAATATTAATATTTTACTACTGAATCCATATTTACTTGTTTAAATCGGCTTTCCCGTCATACAATTTAAATAAAAACGAGGTATGATCTACCTCCAAGTAGTCTGGCTGATTTTTGCTATCGGTTACGGCTTAATGAACACAACACTTGGTAAGACCTGTAAAAGCTACACTGGCTGGCGACCACCCTGCTGCTCCAGTCCAGTGCCAATGCTTTGTCAAGTTCCATCTTTGCGTGGGAACAGTACATTCTGGGGCATATAATACCATTGTAGACATCATGCTTGCTCGGTCAAGAGCTAACCTATCATTTACATATAAAAGTTGTAGAATGTTGAACGTATGATAGGTAAACATTGATGAATGTATGTAAAATTTGAAAAATTTGTAACAATTTCTACAAGATACTAAGTTCCAACGAAGACGAAACGAAGATAGCACTGTATTCATTATGAACAGTGACTGAAAAATTCAAGTCTGGAGCAAAAAAAATGCTCTTGAGCTCAGCACTCACATTATGGAGTGCTCCATTTTTATTACTACTGCTGGATGGCATTCAATCGTAATGATGAATTCATTTTAGAACCAATAAACTGCAAATTGGCAAAAGAACGCTGCGTATTTGGAGATAAATATTTTATGCAACCAATTTTCTCGGTGATTTGAGGTTTTATTGGTTTAACGTATAAGACTAATTATGGTAAATACCTATGGTAAGAAAAACATGTCAACTTAAGTTAAAATGGTAAGGTACTTCCCTTTATTATTATTATTATTTTTAATTTGGAAGGAAGCTATTTTGACAACATATAACGAAGTTATGGTAAAGTCTTCAGTAAGTTTGTTAGGTTTTTTGTACCCAAATACACCTTTTTTAATTCAGTTTTTTTTTGCTGTTGAAACACATTATGGAACTGATCAAAATATCTCTAATTAGCTATTGACCGTTAAAATGATAACCAAATTATTCATAGCAGCAAATAATCTGATAAAAATGACAGTCTTACGAGCTCAGAGAAGTTATGGAATACTGAGCATAGTAAAAGAAAAATAATAATATCATAGTAGCTGATGCATATATTGTGAAGAGATTATATTGCATGCGATGGCTGTAGGGTGCAAGAAATGGTTTTGATATAATCAGCAATAAAATACCTCGTACGCTTATACAAGTTAAATTTACGTGTCATGCCCATTTAACATAACATTTTTTTTTCTTATGTAACACTTCTTAAAACTTATTTTTGCTTGTTTGTTTATTTAAGTTAAGTTTAGAAACCATTGTTTACGCCACCTGGAAAGTTACTTTATTAGTTCGGACAGGGGCATTGTCATGGCGACACAGTAGTAATACTTCTGCAGGTGGCATCGTTTTTCTAACCGCTTTTCATTACCTACATGCTTTAGCATAGTTTTTTTTAGTCAACCATTTTAAAATTTAAAAGTTCCTGAATTATCTGAAAACTTTACGACGTTAATTCAGTCAAAAACCGCTTTAATTTTTTTTTATTTAATCGTTCCATTATCCAAGATGTGTTTTCAACAACAATACACCCAAAAACAATCTATCGTGTAATTTAGTTACTTGGACCATCCCCGTTATCAAAAATTTAAAGAAAATCAGCGATGGAAAAAGTGTGTGTGCGTGATACCCATTTATTTCGAGAGGGTAAGTGTGATGGATTATAGCTCCAACATTTCACGAAGGAAACTCTTCCTTGTAAGTTTTTTCATGAACACGACCATGGTGTTTGATGACATTTTATTTTGTGCAGCACAGGAACTCTGTAGAATTGGGTCAAGGTACTAAATAAATACATAAATAAAAAAATACATTTCATTAAAAGTAACTAAATATTTACATCAGGTATATTGGAAAGTACATAATATGCATATCTTAATTTATCTCCTTCTATTATATACATGTAAGTATTCCCTCATCGGGTATAGGCCTCCCTCAGTATATAAAATCTCCATCTAAGTTTGAATTTGATTTGTTTGAATCTTCATTCGATCAAGTTTGATCTTCTTGTCATACCTTTTTAATATTACAGCACATTAATTTAATAATATTATATGATACTCACAACACTCAAACACAGAACAGACATCTATATTCATCACACATTTTTTTGTCCTAGGTGGGAATCGAGCCCACAGCGCAGAAGGCAAAGTTACTACCAACTACGCTATGAGGCTTGTTACTTCTAATGTTTAATTATTTTTTTGATGTCCTGCTTCTAGTGAGATCACATTGTCGATTTTTACGACATCCGCTTCTAAAAAAAGTATATTTTTGTTGACTGCAGCAAAGTCGTTTGTCGCTTTCACTACCTATTGTTTTTAAGTCGTAAGTTACTCTTCCGGTGAACCCTAAAAACAAACTTATCTTTCTTGTTTACAACAAATTTATTTGAGCTATTATCATTAAAAAGTACAGTAAATTCAGTATTATCAAAGTACAGTATTATCAAAGTACAGTATTATCAAAGCTTAAGTAAAATGTAGTCTTTGAACTTTCTTCAGCGGAGACCATGTCTAAGCAGCCGTAGTGTAGACGTCCTTCAGTTAGATGGAGTGATGTACTTTCTGTATAGTGGCGGGGGATAGTAAAGACATAGTAAACAGATCGGGATCAGTGACGTACCTTGGGAGATACCTACGTCTGTAATAGTTGAAATTAATAAATGTTGATGATGATGATGATGAAGATATCTTTGATTTTTTTACCGTTCAAACAGGCAGTGTTCTCGTTTTCTTAAAATTTTCCATTTTATTTTCGCTATAATATTTGTATATTTTTTATTATTATTATTTATTATTTGTATGTAACATTTGAAATTGTCAAAATTGAAAAAACAGCTGTAAATTGATTCCGCTATACAATTTAAATGAACGGAAACTGCTCATTATTTGACTAAGCCAGTATGTATTGGACATACGTAGATTTGGCTTAAAATATATATCGGCCCACAAATTGGAGTTCAATTTTGGTTCAACGTAATCCATCTTCGTAATTGGTTTTGCGGTGTAATGTTGGTGCGAATAGCACTGTGGCTGGATCACGAATGTCTAACGTTATCGTTATGTTAAAGGTATCGTATTTACGTTTCGGTTACGGACCTTTACATTACTTGGAACGAAGCAGTATAGTATCACTCACGTAACAAAGATAGGTAAACGTGAGTGTCGTCGAGTGACGATACGTTAACGTTACCTTTACATTACGATACATGTGGCAAAGGTTCGTGATGGCAAATTTATTTCTATTTTTTTTTTTTTATTTACGATGGGTCGGCTCTTGACCACGAAACTTACACAGGTAAGAATGAGATCTACGATGGATTTACGTACTGTAGAGGCGCTGTGCGAAATCTTATACAAAATGCTAACGTGAACGATACGCTTACCGTACGATAGCATATTCGTGATCGGGCCTCAGTTCTTGACACTTCGTAATGGGGTTGTGCTGGTGTACGATAGCTTGCTAAATATACTATCAATACTTTTTATATCAATCTTGGAGTCTTCTAGTTTATAGTGAGTTTGTTCGTTTTTAACCAACATCAGTTTCAGTTTCAGTTTCGTCGGAATCTTTTTTTGATGTATGTTCAACGATTATTTGAAGACGCCTGGGCCATTTTAAAGGATTATAATTTCCATATCACATCGTAATCAGGTCATAATCTGACTTTTCCAGGTTCCCATCCTGGAAAAGTCGAAGAAACTCTTCAAAGCCTAGCAGTCTATCAAGCGATTTGGATATTTTAAACGGACTCCATCCATTACGCGTGTGTCAGTCTGTCTGTCCGTCCATCTGTCAAAGCCTATATACTTCGAAACTACTGGACCGAATGAGTTGAAATTTTGTATACCTACATATTAGAGTTGGTGACCCAAACACGGACGTATATGTAATGTAATTAATTAGTTGTTTGAAAAAAAAATGGAACCGACTTCACCACCAAAAAACATAAAAATAACTCTAAGGTCCTAACTATATCATATATATAATTTGTAGTTGGTGCCAAATTGCCAAGCAAAAAAACATGTTTATTGTATGGCATTGCTTTCAAATTATATAAACTGACCCTAAGAGTTATTTTTAAGTTTTTAGTGGTGAAGTCGGTTCATTTTTTTTCAATAACAACTTATTATTAAGAAGGTTGTTCGAAATAAGGACACATCTTTACTTATTTTTCAAGTGAACTGATTGCCAAACGCTTGGCTATCACCGTTACTACAAATTCTACCCGCAGCTACGTCCGTGGTACCCGGATATAAAGTTGCCTATTTTCTCTCCCATGAAAAACAACTTATCCCTCCCAAATTTCTCAGCCGCTTTTGTTAAAAGATTTCCAACATGCAAACGCAGAGACATTAAAACTCAATACTAGTATGAATTATATTTTTTTGTTCAACGGCTTTGTATATAATAAAAAGCCAATAAGCCCTAAGTATGTCGTAAGATATGGCTGAGGGACTCTAAATCTTATGGCTATCCTATGCTGAAATTAAATAGCCATAAAATTTAGAATAGGTGTGTTCTACTGCTATAGGAGATAGTTTACACCTACTTCACATCTAGATAGATTCCAACGGCAACGGAATTACTGGCTTTTGCTTTCGGTTAGGGCTTAATTATATCAACACTAGTGGTTGGACTTATCTGGCTAGCGACCACCCGTTTGGTGCGCGGATGAATCCCGGTGCCTTCTGGGAAAGCTCGGTCCATTATAGACCTCATCTTTGCTTTGGCCCAGAACTAGATAAGTTTTGAGGTCAGCTTATCCATAATTTATAAAAAAGAGGCTGAGAATTCAATACCTACAATGCAAGCAGCAGCCTGCCAGTTATGGTCCCTGAACCAAATCTTCTGAAAGTGGAATTGCCTATACTCTGCAGTAAACTTTTTCGAGCTGAAATTTGAAAATTTTAAATTTCGTAAGAATTTAGGATGCGATATGCTTTAATCAATACCTACTGGTTTTTAGTTTTTGTAAATAATAGATAACAATAGTAAAATTTTATGTTACAAGAAATTGATTTCACACAGTTCTTAGCCCCATCTACGCAAATATTTTAGGGTATATGTATAGGATGAAAGACCTATTTATTTATTTTCTAGGTAAACCAACAGCACATACAACATACAACGCCATTAAGAGGTTTCACGTTTAGGAAGCAATACAACATTAATAAATTATATAACCAATATAAGAATATTTAGAAAAATTACAAAAGATAACAAATATAAATATACTGGTAATATAACGTTCAAGCCAAATTAAACATACATAACATGTAATACATACCTAAATTTTTCACAAGCCTCATAGCTCAGTTGGTAGTAACTCTGCCTTCTGTGCTACAGGTTGTGGGTACGCACCCAGGACAAACAATTGTGTGATGAATATAGATGTTTGTTCCGTGTTTGGGTGTTGTATTGTATGATACAAATGTATATACAAAATAAAAGTATATAAGTATTCTATCCGTGATCTAGTTCCCATATTACAAGCTATGCTTAGTTTGGGGCTAGATGGCGCTATGTGTATTTCACGTCCTTTTATATTTATTTTTAAATAGAACTACTACCAACAGAGCTGTAAAGTATGAAATGTACAAAAATATAGTAGGTACTTCATATATAAAATCAAATTTAAAACATTTAAAATAAAACATTTGTGATTTAAAAGTCCAATAATTTGCCAAACTATATTCCTTTGTGAATGGGCTGCTATTTTCAGTGCTTATTGTATGTTGTCATTGCGCAATTTGTCGAAGGTTGAACAGTTTAATGTTACATATGTCTTCTAGTCTACAAGATATAAATTATAAAATGAAAAAATATACAAAAAACAGAAATGTTTCAACAATTTTCGGGTTTGTAATTCCTCTACTGACATAATGCTTGAAATGAATCATATTTTATTTATATCTTTAACAATTTTATGAACCACACTTCAGAGAGATGCAGACTCCAAAATCAACTTTTACCCTGATATGTTTATACCACTAGGGTGGTAAACAGGCTAACCTGATAGCAGTAACTTAGCACGTTCATAACACCAAAAGCATCACTCAATCATTGCTGCTCATTATAAAACGCCCTCTTTCAAAAACCGCCACATTAGTCTGTAGTCTCCTGGAAAAACCTTAGCAGTAAGACCATTTGTATAACTTTATAGAAAATATGTATTGTAAGAAGATCTAAGTTTCAAAGCTTCGAGTATTCACCATTAACGACCAAAAGCCTTTTGAAATCTTCAACACAACCCCAGGACCTGTTTGATGGACTAATTGTTTTGAATAATTTATTTTACTTGACAACTAATTTAAAAGTTTGTTTAGGGTTTCGTTTATGTTAATTTTCTTTTGAACAATACAAGGTATTAAAGCAAAAGTTCTAATACATTAATGTGACGTCTGAATAATAATGTATGGGACTTTTTGGACGCCTGTAATTTACGCTGGTACTTTTGTTTGGTTTGTTTATTTAATGAGGTGGAGCTAAGGGTGAATGAACAATTTGGAACATTGACAAACTTCAAGGATATCCTGAAGTTGAAATCAAATGAATCTTTAAGATTATTTATTTGCTTCGATTATATAAGTTTGTTTCGACTTTTTACCCAGTAGAGTAGACTGTTCTAGAACATCTATTAGTCGTATCTATAAGTTATTCAGCAGGCTATTCAATGCCTTGTATTTCACTATTCACTCTGTGAATTGTGCTTTAATTTTCTGGAATATTCTGATAACAAAAAGAAGAAAAAAAAGAATTTAACTGGATCAAAACGAAAATGCGGAAACCATTTTCCTAATTTCATTTTTAGTCGGAATAACAAAATGTCATTTCTTGACGTCGTATAAATGATTCAGAGCTGACTTGCTGTTTTGTGATGGATTTTTCTATGGAATTTTTAAATAGCGACACCGCAGGGTTATTTATGGAGTATCATATCAACAACATCATCAGTAGCCCATTAAAGTCCACTGTTGGACAGAGCCTCCGTCTCAACTGGAGGGTTTTCCATAATAAGACATACCAGGTTGGTGATCGCATTAGCGGTATATATATATTATATCCATATGTTCTGTAAGGGACTTGAACCTCATTCTAGTGGTCAAATCAACCACATCGATTTCAAATACTTCTAGGTCTTGGCTATTGTTGTTGTCTTAGATGCTTTATGTATGGTTACAGTAAACATAAATGAACCTCCCGAGTTTTCCGAATGAAAAAGAAAAAGTGCATGAAATGATTAAGAAGATTCTGGCAATGATAGTTGTTCAAATTTATTTACAAATCAATCAAGTGTTGATGTGAATCTGCACCCACTAAAATTACAAATACCTATCGAGTCAGCCAATCCGAGTATTGAACGTGTTTTTGGCTGAGTATGATGAAAATACGGCCGTGGAAAATGTTTTTGTTTTATCTAAAAGCTTTTGCGTAGGTACCCACAACACATTTTAGCCGAAATATTTCCATGACAATGATCCTGGTACAACTCCGTAGTGAATTTTGTTGAAATATGTACTACGCTGAGAGTAAAACCTGCTTTATTTAGCATGGGGCGTCATGTTGGATTGAGTACTCACAGGATATAAGCGCATGGCTGTTATACACTTTTGCGTAGGTTTTTCTCATGTGTTGGGTTCGCATTCGTCACATTTTAGGTTTTACGTTCCAGTGACACTGTTGTTAATAATCTTGTGTACCGAATTTTAGCCTCACAATCATTATTAGCCTCATCTTTACCAGTTGAAGTTTGGACGTCGAAAGCTGACCCATTCTTTATTATACAACAATACATTTGATGTGAATATTCTGGGAGGCTAGCTTCGTCGTTCAGACGGAGATAATGAGAGACGCGCTCTCACTTCTAAAATTCGTAGAGCAATAAGATGTTTGAGACGTGGTTGAGAAAATCTAGCATAAAGTACTTTGATATTATAGAAAGATACAAGCGCCACCAAACTTTCTGCACGTATATTCAATTGTATGTAAATAATAATTTAATTAAAAGTGCCTACCACAAAATAAGTGACTATATCGACGATAACAACGCGTGGACCGACGCTGCAATACCAGTTGACAGCTAAATGGTTTAATAAATTTTTCAATGTTAAAAAATTGTCCATTAGGTAACACTTGTAATGTTATTGAATTATTATAAACACTGTGTTAAATGGATCATCAAAAAATTAACCAGCCCGAGGTTCTTGCCTTTCTCCTTGTGTGCTGGTCGCGATTCCGAACAGGCGGTAGATTTGTAGGTGATTTGTGGTAGGTTTTAAAATGATCCTAAAAATCTTAATGAATAAAAATATTTGACTTTGACTTTGACTTGTCCCGATTCGATCAGGGGAGTACAATGTTGTGCTTGGTTTAGTTGGTGGTAGGACTTTGTTTTAGTCCGTCTGGCTAGCTACCACCATTTTATATATTTGTCGCCATATCAACAATTCAAATTGTTGTGTTCCGGCATTTAGAAGTAAGATAATCAGTTCCTTAGACAGTTGATGATTCCTCCTGAAGTGCGCTTCCACCTTCGGCCTTATCATAACTTGAAACCAGATGAGATGAAGTCCAAGACCCTTCCCCTTCCCTTTGTACAATAAAATAAAATCATAAGGTTGTTAATTTAAAACTAGATATTTTTTTTTATTTATACTAGTATTGTCACAGTTTAGTTTAATGTAAGGTGTACTAATTGTATGAATTTTAACATTATGGTCTCAATATACTGTTATGTGGTTATTGTATTTAAGGTGTTGGAAAAATTATATGTCGTGTAAGGGCAGATCTATTATAAATACCCATGCTTATGAGGCAGCCGGGTAGAAAAAGGGTGTTATCATAACTATAATTATGTCAAAAGACCTAATTATAGTTCTACTTTTACTTCTCTAAAGCAAACGATTGTAATCAGTTTTCGTCCACGTAACGAAACATCTGTAGCAACAAAAAGGGGTACAAGTATCTTTTGGCAAAAACTAGATGTCTGTGAGCACAGCTGGCCGCTCAACAAGGGTTAGTTTCTTTCTAACTATGCGGAATATTTTGGCTGTGCGGACTTTCTTGTGGACTGTAACCTATGTTGTTGGTACGATATATTTGTTAGACAGCTTAATATCACTTCATATGACCTTATTTTGCTATAGGATTTAACCAGAAGAATAGCAGCAGCTTCTTTTTTTTATTTTACGACGGAGAAGCGTTTTGCCTTCATCTTACCTGATCTTCAAGATATGATTAAGAAGGAGGTGGAAGAGCACTGCACGCGAAATCTTCAACAATTTGAGGAATCTTACCCCTAAATTCTATATTACAATAATTTTATAATTGTTGCTCGTATTTAGAATTGGCGGCGATATAATTAGGTTAGATGGTAGTAGCTTGCCAGGCGGACTTAAACAAAGTCCTACCACCAACCAAACCAAGTACAATATATTTTAATCCATAAGGGGAACGAACCCGGGACCTCTGGATCTGAAATCGGTTTGTTGAACCACAGAGGCGGTTAAAAGGCATAGGCAAGGAGATCACTAGTCTGGCACCAAGCAGTTGGCCATGTTCCGTCGGTGTGCAGGAGAGCCAGTGCCCTTGGTAAAGGTTGTTTCATTGTAGACCTCATTTTGTTCTTGCACAGAGCCTGAACAGCCCAGAGGTCAAGTCCTGGCATAATTATAATATCTATCAATACTTATAATTACATGTAGAAATTCGTGCTTCCTACAAAAGACAGGCAACTAAACATAAAAATACAGTGATTTGAATTTTCGTCTATTTGACTTAACAGATTTGGATGTGGTTTTCGATGAGGTGAGATTTATGGTTCAGTGCAGGTTCTTACGATTTTTTCGAAAAAATGTATAGGTATATAAAAAATGTTATAGTATATACCACCTATAAGCGTAAAAGGTAGGAATATTGTTATGAAAAATGCAGAGTTAATTGGCTACCGATAAGTCCAATAAACAGCAATACATAGCAAATTTTAATGAGGTACAATAGTTTAGCAATTTTAATTACAATATTTTAGTCATTTTAATTACTTGTGGTTCTATTGGCATTAGGGGTACCTAAAACCATGGAACCACGAGTAATTAAAATTACCCATGGACCTGGTAATGGGTCAACCCCCAGGGTCCATGGGTAACGAGTGGCAGCGGAACATCAAGCTACATCCTTCTGAAGGGTTGTTTTTAAGATTGCTGTCCTAATAAAAATGTCAGTTCATCCTCATCGTCAACTGTTATTCTCCTGCCCTGCTTTCCATTTCACTTCATTGCCACAAAGATACGTAAACGTAGGTACCTACTTGAATATATGACCAATTTTTTTCTGATGTCGTCTTTGTTAATTCGCATCATAATCATAGCTCAAAAAAATACTGCTGCAGGACCTGGACCACACTTAGCTAGCGATTTGGAAATCGCAATTTTGGTATCGATGCTCAACCAAATACCCAACAAGAGTAATGAGGGATTCAGAATAGTTGCTATGCTTAGTAGGTGAGTCGGTGATCTCAGTATCAGTGTTAGGTAGGTTCTTAGATTTCTGCCCATCTCTAGGGTTAAGCTCGCCTTTGCCATGCTTTTTAAACTTAAGGTATCTTGTACTTTTATTTTTGTGTATGTATGCAATAAAGTATAAATTAGTATAAATTGAAATCCCTTAGTCGAATCTAATGACATCTATGGGCGGGTAGCAGAAAGACTCGGGGACTCGCAGGGCTGCCGCCAGAATTCTTAGATAAAAACTGATTTAAGTAAGGAGTAAAATCACACTACGTTAGTCTATCTGAAGATTTGTGAGTAAATCCCGTGTTTTTAAATGTATAGCCCAACTCACGCTAGTTTTGAGAATGAAAAAACTCGCTCAACGACACTGGCTTGGCAGGACATTTGCAGAGACTATATATGAGAGACTCTTGCTACTGGTTTGAGTACTCGCCCGTAGCACTCGCGCCCTTGCTTAGTTATAAGCAAACTTTATACAAACTCCCTGCTCGTTGCTTGCCAACTCATTTAAAGACTAATTCTAATTTCTTCGCGTGGTAATCGCCGCCATTATAACAGTTAATGATTCCTCAAATATTGTATGGAAAGCATAATCGAAGCATTTCTATGATCTAACAGCCAAGTTACACCGCAAACGATATAATCCACCGTTAGTACAAGAACTAACAACTATCATATCCGTACCGGTTTAACTTTTATGTATCGAAGACCCAGAAGTTTGCAAACTAACGAGAAAACTTTGGTTATAAAATCTTCGTATTGAATATTAACGTTGTTTTTATTGATCGTTAAAAGGTTATTGAGGTGGTAATTGAGTTAGGAACTATTGATATAGCTCTAAATATGGTTTGTATGTTTTTATCATCAACCGTTGCCTGATTTCACTTACTCACTGCTGGATATCCCTTTCTGTGTATGTGCGACGCCGAGCGATCTTATTCGAAAATAATAGACTCATTCAGTCGAAGCTTGCCTGGGCATTAATTTCCAAGGCGAGATTGAGTCCTGGGATGAAACGAGAGTTCCCAAAAGCAGCAAATGATGTAAAAGAAATATTTCATTCTGCAATAAAAAAATGTGAATCATTAATTAAGAGAAATATTTTTTTATTTATTAAAATAATAATTGAATATTTAATTTTGTCCGTGTGACTGACTTTGTCTGAAGAAACACCATACTTTTTGCATAAATAAAATAACATTATATATTATGTTATAAGTAAATACTGTGCCTGTAAATTATATATTATTTTATGTATTTATTATAAATCAGATGGACCATTTGCAGGCAAAAATAAAAACGGAGCTTCAAGTTCCACAATAAAGCAATATATCTAACAATTACTATATAACAATATACTAATAATAACTATATTGTTATATAGTCATTGTTAAACAGCGAATGGAAAAAATACAAAGTTTCACGATTTCTTTTAAAAAGCTGATCACATAAATTCCTGAAATATAGGTGCTACACAACTTTACCCATATCTGCCGTTTCAATATCAACATATTTTAAGTAACATTGTAGTTGAGGACCGTTAAAACCGTCTATAGGTAATAAATGTTTGTGGTTGAAGTAAGTATTCCGTGATTTAATACCATGACAACAACATTTTAGGAGGTAATTTGAATGAGACGAGCTCACCTTGAATTAATCTGTCAATTTTCAAAGCGTCTGTAGAGAAATTTAATGAAATTGTGGTCTCTTTGATTTTATACATCGACATTTTGGGATCCCAAAGACTTTGGTAGGTTTTCTGACAACATTTTCAGAGAAATCTGGTTTTGAATACATACGACGCTCCTATCGTCTTTTAAATATTAACAATAATATTTTATCTATTCTTTTGTAATGAACTAGAGAAAAAGAGCTAATAGACGAATTATATCCATACATACCAATATTATAAAAGTTTTTTACACATTCACAAAATAATCGGGTATTATTTATACAACATGAAATCTGGCATGGATTCAGAGTTTGACATGGGAAACAATATTAACACGATTTTTTAGCAAAAGCTAATTCAAAATACAATCACCCTAACCTACGGTTCAACCTTTAAATACAGCCCAAATTCAAGAACTTGATTGAGTCCCGCATTAAGGGCAAAACATGAGTTGAAAATTAAATTTTAAAGGGACCAACCAACCAACAACATTCCGATACTTTTTCAACGAAAATTTTCATTACATCCACGTCGTTTTATAGTCTGTGGCAAAAAACTGGAATTCGTTCTTAATAAGAATGACGCCTACATCATTTATGACTTGTACCATAAATCCTAGAATTAGAAAAACCACACCAGTATCAGTAAAAACACACTTTTTCTGAGCTCTGTTTATTTCAAGTAAATAAACTCTCCTAAACTTCGTCGAGTAGGCACATAACTAACATATTGAAGGGAGCTAGACGCACAGCTACAATTTTATTTCTTTTGTGCCGTGAAAAGGGTTGCCAGGGTTTTATAGTATCGCCGAGCAATATGAAAAACGTGGTAACACTTGGCACTAAATCCTCAAAGCTGATTGGGGTTAAGGCTACGTAATTTGTAGAGCTCTCATTTAGGACTCGTTTGTAGTAAATTCAGGTAACAGTTCCTTTTAAAGCAATAAACAAATCAGTAATTAACAAAAATGTGATGAATAAAAATGGACAGTAGTAAGCACAACAGGCGATGATGCTATTCTGGCCTTCCATTTATGCCCTAGCTATCTATCAATGTATAGAATTATTTCTTCCATCTGTCCCTGCCTCATTAAAATGCTGATGAGATGAAAGTCATAGCATCACACAGGATGGGAAAACCTCATCATCATCATCCGTAGAAAGAATTCGGCCTCTGCTGCGTTCGTTTGGCGAAAAGGCCGGAAATGGAAATTCTTGATTTTCTATGGATATACTACCAGGATTTCGTGCAAAATTAGGACGGGGTGGCACTTAACCTTGAGGCTTGTTGGTGCTGATGATGATGTCAACGATGAAGCTAAATTTCTCAAATTATGATGATACCTATTAATAATATTAGAGTCGTTAGTCGACGGGAACTTGGGAACATAGACGGTTATGGCAGTGTATACATCTTGCAGCTATGCGAAAGTAGGTAAGCAATATATTTGTTTAAAAAAAGTACATGATTACATTAATAATTAACAAATAATTAGAAAATCATATTATTATGTACAGTTAAACTAACTTTACGTATACAAGAGAAGCAGTCGGGGTACCTAAGGACTATTAAACCTACACCAATCAAAAACTGGCCAGCAGATACCGGTAAACGAAACACCCGTTTTTAGTGTAAATAATTCCCTTATTACTCTATTTGCCAAAAGTGGGGTTTGGCTAAAACATCAATGTTGCCAAATGCGTATCATAATACCCAGTTCAGCGTGTTTATTATATTCAAAGCTGTCATGTGGTTTCACTTCGGTTATGAATTGATATTGTTATCGGTATTTTTCAATTTGGCAGCAATGTTTGGTTTAGCCTTTGTTGGCAGGTTATATTGACAGTCAACCTACAATATATTAATAACTAGTTAACTCTAATCAATTGGATTGATATATCTGCAGTGAACCATTTCATGCGATAATAAATAAATCAATAAATATTACTAGACATTTTACACAATGCCACTTAGCCCCAAACTAAGTAAAGCTTGTAACATAGGAACTACACTAGTACCAGTCTTTTTTAAACTTTCGCGATTAGAACACATAATTTTAATTCGAGAAACAGATATTTATCGCGGATTTTACCTATATTTATCCCGACGTTTCGGCAGGGTTGCACCAGCCGTGGTCGCGGGCAGACTCTATCAGATCTCTGCCGAAACGTCGGGATAAATATAGGTAAAATAAATACCCATTTCTCGAATTAAAATTATACAAAAACCTACTATAGTAAAAAAATAACCAACCCGAGTTTTTTGCGTTTCTCCTTGCTGGTCGCGATTCCAAACAGGCGGTAGATTCTCGTTTTAAAATGATCCAAAAAAATCTTAATGAATAAAACAATTTTTGACTTTTGACTTTTTGACTTTCGTATTGAAAACATAAGTATTTATGTATATGTGAATACTAGTCCCTTGTAAATACGAGTACTAACTTTTAATACAATGTACAACCCAATCACAAAATTAATAATTTGATAAACAGACTATTATCAGATTAGTGCACGGATTATTTGTGTTGATAAATGTCTACTTTGATCAATCTGTTCCTGTTTTTTTTCCATCGAGTTAAATTTACACACTACGCAATAAATAAATACCTACTGCTCGTATACGAAGGTAGTTTCAACCCAGAATTTCTCCACAAATTCGTTCTAAGCTGTGCCGGAAACTAATACCCAAGAGTAGAGCATTTCAGAAGTTTTCTAAAGAAACTAAGCACGAGATCTTTACGGTACCACAGGGTTTTCGCCTGAGCGGTTTTGTTCACTAACATGTCCTGGCAATGCTTGCTATTAAATAGACGAACGGCGCAGATATTCAAACAAAATAGTTCTAAAACTATTTAGCAAAAGAATCAACAACCCATGTCCACTATTGGACTAAAATTTCTCCAAAAAAGAGATCTTTGCCATAATTACCACGCTTGGCAAGCGGATTTTGTGTGAAATAATTGAAAAAGTTGTAACGATGACATGAATTATTTTCTGGGGCATCAAAGTGGAAATTAGCTTGAGTTATATATTGAAAGAAAGCAATAATTGTCTTTTTGTATCAATTTAATAGTTCAATCCGTTAACTAGCAGGAAATTGACTCAAAGCATTATTAACACTTTATTTTAATTCAAGAAACGGGTATTTATCGCGTATTTTACCTATATTATTGTCTGCCCGTCGCGACCACGGCTGGTGCAACCCTGCCGAAACGTCGAATAAATATAGGTAAAATACGCGATAAATACCCGTTTCTCGAATTAAAATAATGTGTTCTAATCGCGAAAGTTTAAAAAAGATTATTAATACTGTATGACATATTTTAATTTGGTATTTTATTCAGTATTCCGAAAACCCCGGTTCGTGGTATAATAACTTGAAGGGCAATATATAAAAAATAGATAGGTAAAAGGTAAAACATAGATTATTAACATTTCCATCTGTATTTTCACACTAGAATCTGCCGTATTTGTTAGGAAACATATTACGCAATTTGGTACTCTACATAGTAAGCGTGTGCACAGTGCTTGTATGAATGACATAACATAAGAATGCACTGGTTGACAAACACGCATGGTTCTTTAATAAGTAAACAAATAGAATTAAATACGTTGAAAATTTAAACTTATTTTTGAAATAAGTATATCAATTAAATCAAAAATATATAAAAAATAAGTACATAAGCAAATCATATTTTAATATCCAAAAATATTTAGCTTATCATATTGTGAATTAAATTGAATAGGTATATTTAAGTTATGCATGCGATAATATTTCTTACCATAATTTTTTTTGTAACTACTTATGCTCGTTTAGTTATATTTAGTTTTACTTAGTCATATTTAGTGACATTGAAATGAATACGAAATATGTCGTACTTATACCTAAAGCTTAGTAAACTTACTACTAGCTTGTCGTCTAGTCTACTACTACCCTTGTATTGTATTTACCTATAGGTTTGGATGATTTTATAACTATAACACCTGGTTAACCAATTTATGAATAATAATTAATGAATAAATCACGTTTCACGTTTATCACGTTTCACGTATTCATGTTTTGTTTTTGGTAATTTTTACTTGCGCAAAGAGAATACAGTACTATGTAAGAACAGACGGGACTCCATACTAAGAAACAGGGCTATCAAGGAAGTGAGGAAGATAACAATTATTGGCCATCAAAACTCTGCCCTGTTTCATACTCTCCTTACTATCCCCTTGCATGAAGTAGGCGGCAAGCCGTTTTTGCGTTTCTTGGTTATGGCGGGACGTGGATTTTGCATTTACCTATTTATATATATATATTTACTTTTTAGCAAGGACATTCGATAGGCCAGAGCTCGACTAATGTTAGATGCTCGGCCACCGATATTTTTTAAATTTGAAAGGTGGAACAGTATTTTGAAGATAAAAGTCCCTTCATCCAGATAATCGGACACTTATCTTTCGATGAATAACCACCCTTAGAGTATTTTTTTTTCGAATCCTGTCGTTTCTCACTTTTCTGAGATTCCAGACTGTAGTTACTTACTATTTAATCCATATGTATAAACCATTATTTTATTTGATGTCGTATTGATATTTAAACTTATACAAACTCTTTCGTTACACTTCCTAATGTAAGAGTACCATACTGCATAATGACCCAACTTTTTCGAAAACAAAATGTCTGTATTATTTCGCTGTTTTTCATCATAAAGTTTATTGTGCCTGTCAGTGCGGCGCGATTTATGTGATTATGACTTGTTGATTGGGCTGATAGATGGCTATGGATCACGGAACATAAAAAGTTAGGTATTAATTTTAGTTTAATATTTTTGCAACTACAATAGTAAATCATAAGCCCAAAGACTTTTGCTCAAATGATTTTAATCTAAGTAATTATTCTATAAGTTAGATAACAACTTTTTTATTTAGAAGTTTGGTGATAATTTATTTTGTTGAGCCTTTCCGCAGGTTTCTAATTTAGATTGTGTTGGTATAAAAAATAATAAAAATGTTAAATAGAAACTAAAAAACTTGCTATTCAACACTATGACTTGTTGATTGAACTGTTAGATGACTATGGATCACGGAATGGAATGTACTATTCATTTTTTTCATATTTTTTTTAAATAATGATTAATCATTAATTATAAAATATTTTCTGAGGCTTTTGCACATCAGATTTTAATCAGCATTTGTTAACTTTTGTAATTAAGTTTGGTGATGATTATCTTTAGTGGCGCGTATCCTTATGCATTTTATCATGAATACTAAAAACGATCGTTGTACCTAATGTGAACCAATGATTTCGCAGTAGTATTTTATTTGTGACCGGCATAATATCATTGACGTGGCAGTTACAAACAGGCACTTAGTACATTGTTGTTCTAGCTAGTAGTGGGTACAACGTGATAAAGATCATTATGACATAAAAAAATACTAGATTATAATAACCCTAGTTGTATAAAATAAAACCCTTAGTGATATTGATCGAGCAAGCGTACTAAAACTTTGGCAATCAATTAATTAACCTAAAACGTGGACAACAGCACAAATTTTCAACAAAACTTTGCTGTTTTAGAAGCTTATTATGATCGGTGCTCGGAAGACCACAAATTTTGGGAAAACTTCCAATTTTGTCTGACAGTTTCGTTGATGTTGCCATTACCAAACGGCAGGCGCTGGGCATCAGGGTTATTAAAAAACTTTCTCATTGATGAAGGTTTATTGAAATAGTCCCTATAAGTACCTTTAACTTTATCATATAAATGTAACTAATTGATATCGATATCTTTACGTATTTAAAGCTTAAATAATGTATGAATAATTAAATTACATGCCTTAGAGCTGCTTGGACTTCGTATATTTTTTGTTTTTGAAGTAGATATATTATTTTGTCAACGTTAAATTGACCATAATTATATTTTTTGATTTATTTAAATCCTAAATAACGAAAGTAATCAGTTTGAACAGTATGAAGGTAACAATTATAACTGAAGAACATATCAGACATTCTCAAAACATTTTAAGGTTGGTTATATCTTGAAATAATATTAAATTAGTCTCAAAAACAATGTATTTACTGCATATACTTACATAACAAGAATATATACAAAAGCTCACTCCGCTGGATTACAAATTTGAATATTCAATTTCGTACAGGTTTACCCTACTTTTAGGGAACCTTTGTGCTCACGTCAGTAACATACAAAAGTATGGGGAGGAAAGGTGTTCTTGCGAATGACATTTTATTTTCCCTAATGGTGATGGAAGCAAAAACTTTTTGTATCAGGCGTTACAAAGCTTGTTTTTATATTACGTTTTCATTTTTGTGATAACTTATTAAGTCCTTTGATTTGAAACAAGAAGATATTTTTTATTTTACGACGGGGAAGTGCTTGTTTTCATCAGACGGAATCGACTTAGAATCCGATAGAATTCTACGCTATTCTCAAACAATAACTGAAAACTTCTGTGGATGTCTACGATGCACGAATGTAAAACTATTTAGTTTTCTAAGTATAGAATAGTTTCCGGATTCTCCATCGGATTCTCCATCGGAATCTTCCGATTTTGATCCGATAAGGTTTGAGAATAGATTTACTTCTGATTACAACATTGAACAAATTATAAAAAGGTCGAAGGTGAAATCGCACTTCACCGGGAATTCCAACTGGCTATTTTACCTCAAAATGCCGGAACACAACAACTTAGAATTGCTGGTATGGCGACAGACTTAGGTAAGATGGTTGTAACTAGCCAGGCTGACCTAGACAAAGTCCTACCGACAACCAAACTAAGCACAATATTGTAACCATCTATGGGGATTGCAACCTGGACCTCTGGATCTAAAGCCGGTGGGAAACCACGACGCAAAACCCTAAAAACAGTTATGCCAATTTGACTAGGCACTGGTACTAACTGCATCATCCATTATATATTCTTCGTCTCCATCAGTATTTGCTATTTTTTACTGTACCCTTGAATCATGTTTAATCATGGTACTATAAATAGGATTGTAAAATAATAATTTTACTTTGTGAATTGTGTATTTCATAGTATTGTGTATATTAAGCTTTTCACAATTTTATTTACATAAACCTGTACCTAGTAAATTAAGCTAGAACCCTATTCACTTGTGCACCATGAACCACCTCTTTAGCCAATACATTCTCTCCATCCTCAGGTTATTTAGGTAGGTATCTAGTTAGGGATTAATTAGGTATAGTATTTTTCATTCATTAATTCAGCTCCTTGTTATACAGCTTGTCCGGTGAACTAACACGATGGCTATTACGCAGTAAGGCTTTCATATAGGCAATAGTTGCATTTAACAGCAGATGGGCTACTTGTTGGTTCCACCACACAATAACTAATAGTACTAGCGTACTATTTGTGGTTCCATCTCCAATTTGTGTAAAAAAATTGAGTACTTGGTACTTCTAAGCAACATGGAGCACTTTTTTTTAGTTTAAATCCTATAAATTCTAAATAAGCCAAAAATATATTTCCAGACCTTCATTAGAATGGCGTTTATTTTAGTGACATGTTAGTTATCTAATTTTCGTTGTAAGTACATGGAGATTTCATAGAATTTTCCCGAAGGAAACCAACTTCAAAGATATCAAACATATATAAAGGAAGGATAGCAAGATTCAGTGACATCTCGCCACATTTCAAATTGACTAATAATTGCCCAAGTTTGAAGATTAACCGAATATAAATTAAAACTAATTGCCCCACAGCTTGTCGTCCTAGCAATGGGTAAGATTGTTTGGTAAGGTTGCATTCTTCATTCTGTTGTTAGATTGGTAACCATCTGCCCGCCAAACGTGATGAGTAGGGCAATATCCTCCAATTTTGCAGGCTCTGTCCAGCAGTGGACATGAATGGGCTATTGGAGAAAATGAACCTCCCGCCTAATAATTTTATGATATATATTTATCTTTTAGTAATAGACAAAGAGATATTATCAATCATTCTACCAATCCTTTTAATCCGGAAATCTTCAGAAACATTAAGAATTGTTTATGCGCTCCATCGTAGATCTCATTCTTGCCTGTGTAAGTTTCGTAGTCAAGAGCCGACCCATCGTAAATAATATAAAAAAAATGCGCTTATTGAATCAGTCTCCGAACCCCAAACTTAAACAGTCAATTAGCACTGTATTCCGTTAAGCGGTGAAGGGCTTGACACAAGTTATCTACGTTGCAAGCCGTGGGCAAATGCCAAACGCAAGGATTGATTTGCCTCTGATTACACCCTAGTAGGTGGTCATTTAAATATACATACTCTGAGTAGTGATCTGAGGTGAATCCTCGAATGGAAAGATCGTAGTTTTTTTCTATTTTTTTTTGTCAACAATATTCCAGTCTTGCAACGTCTATCACCATGCAAAACATAAAATAGAGGTAAAGATGATAAGTACGAGTTTGTGAATGTTCCTAAAGAAAGCAATCATATTAGGTCCTTACATATGAAATTGGCGTTTTGTCGTACTGGCCACTTTGATCTTAAATATCTCCTCTTTGGTTAGGAATTCCAAATTCAAATTTAAACAGCTATTTACTCATGCATTTGTGTTTCGAAAACCGTAATTCATTTGTTTTTTTCTCTTTTGCTTTTTTTTTCTGCGTCACTCATTTCACAAAATGGTAAACTTAAAATATCGCATTATTTACGAGTACGAGTTCCACCGTGGCACCAGTGCTGCAGAAACGGCTCGAAGGATTAATGATGTGTATGGTGGTGGTGTCGCAAAAGAAAACACGGTGCGTTTTTGGTTTCAACGCTTTCGTTCTGGAAATATCGACCTGCAGAACAAGCCCCGTGGACGGCCGGAGACCAAGGTCGATAATGATGAATTGAAGGCTATTGTGGAAGCAGATCCATCGCAAACCGCATCACAGTTAGCTGCAGGCTGCGGTGTTAGTGACAAAACCGTTTTAATCCACTTGAAGCAAATTGGGAAGGTGAAAAAGCTTGAAAGGTGGGTACCTCATGAATTGAGTGAAGCAAACCGACAAACGCGCGTCGACTGCTGCGTTACATTACTCAACCGGCACAATAATGAAGGAATTTTAAATCGGATCATTACATGTGATGAAAAGTGGATCCTGTACGATAATCGTAAACGCTCATCGCAATGGCTGAACCCTGGTGAACCAGCAAAATCTTGCCCCAAGCGAAAATTGACTCAAAAAAAGTTACTTGTAAGCGTTTGGTGGACTAGTGCCGGTGTCGTACACTATAGCTTTCTTAAATCTGGTCAGACGATTACAGCTGATATCTATTGTCAGCAACTGCAAACCATGATGGAAAAGCTCGCTGCTAAACAACCGAGACTTTTCAATCGCTCTACGCCACTGCTGCTTCAAGACAACGCTAGACCACACACGGCCCAACAGACGACTACCAAATTAGAGGAGCTTCAATTGGAATGTCTAAGACATCCACCGTACTCTCCGGACCTTGCTCCAACAGATTGCCATTTTTTTCGAAATTTGGATAACTTCTTGCAAGGAAAAAAATTCAATTCCGATGAGGCAGTCCAAACCGCTTTCAAAGATTACATTGATTCCCGTCCGAATGGTTTTTTTAGTAAAGGGATCAATGAACTACCTATAAGATGGCAAAAGTGTATAGATAGCAATGGTACATACTTTGATTAATAAAATATATTTTAATATGAAAAAATTGCCTTTATGTTCCTCCCGTACAAAACGCCAATTTCATATGTAAGGACCTAATATTATAAATCAATGAATATAAAAAGTTATAACTTTATAAGTATAGTTTGTGCCAGCACCAGCTCCTACCATAGTACCTTCATTATCTTGATTAACCAAAATTTTATAAAATTATTACAAAAAAGTCGTTTAGATTGGAGCCTTTTAAACCTTAAACCACTTTAAATAACCCAAAGGCTTATAACAAGTTGAAGGTACACAGAAAAATAAATTCAAAAACAAACCTACTTCGCTTGAGGATTCTAATTGGATAAATACATATTATCAAGGTTTTCATCGACGGGTAGAGTCAGTCTTGGAAATTTTAATTTAGACAGCTAACGCAAAAAAATATAACTTCCCTCTTGAGACCGAAGATTTCGAAGTAAGCGCCGTTACACGTGACTTTTAATTACTAATTTCACGGTCTTTGTTACCCCCCTGAGTGGGGATTAAATGGCTCAGGGGTGTACTGTGAAACTTGATGGTGAAATTGTATGGATACCTACTATCCAACGAGAATCATACGTAGACTTGAACACACTAAACACCAAATAGCCATTTCAAATTCACTGGACATAGCTCCTCCAAAAACTAGCACGTCTAGTCTAGTTTAGTCTCTGATCACTACGCTTGGCACGCGGGTTTTCGATCACAATATCATATTTCAATGGAACCATGACAAACGTAAGTTAGGGCGCATGTGTCTTCATAAAAAACTGCAAAAGTAATTTTAGTTCTTGATTGGGTCGCTTGGATTCGTCTTTGACGAAGAGGGAATAAGTAAATGAAATAAGTACTCAATAATGATGTGTTGTGGTCGTCACGGCTTAAGAACAAACTATTTTTATCTCAGCCCGAGAATTTCGTAACTGTCGGCTTGGCATTTCAATAGACTTTGGTCGATTTTCCGTCATTTTAAAAGTTATAACATAATCGCAAGATGAAGCTCAAACATTTGTCCATATACTGACGAACTTACAGCAATCCTTATGGCTAGCTAAATTTAATATTTTCATATATTAAATTACGTACTAAAATAATTGCAACTGATCTCCAAACATAAATGGCTAAGTCCAAACATAAATTAATTCCTTCTTATTACTTCCTAATTTACATTTTTGTAACTTTTAGGATACACCCCCGCTGCTGAGAAGTTAGGGGTCGTGAAGTCATGCCTTATAAATCATATTTAATCGTTCGGGTAGATGGGGTATGTAAAATGTGTACGTTACATGGAGCTTACCCTACCTAGGCTGAAACGGTAATTTCGACTAGAATTATGAAGCTTGAATGAAGTAAAATTTTCCCTTATGGTGTAATCTGGGTAGATTGAAGACCTTGGTTAATTTTAATTTTATAAAGCAGCGAAACCTGCATG
Source organism: Venusia cambrica (assembly GCA_951394065.1). NCBI lineage: Eukaryota > Metazoa > Arthropoda > Insecta > Lepidoptera > Geometridae > Venusia > Venusia cambrica. The sequence goes on along the minus strand of OX596040.1, from coordinate 15,211,912 downwards.
TTTCGTTTTATTTGGTATATATGAGAAAATTACTAGAATGAGGGCAGCAGTTTTATTCTAAGTATTATCTAGTTCACTCCATTCAAATCTCACTCCTACCAACTTAATTCTAATTCTGAAGTACCTGTTCTACTTACTTTCACGTCTACTTGCCTTACAATATATTTATGTGCTTTAGTTACCTATTAGAAAAACCTACTTTAAAGATTTGAGATAAAATTGGACGACTGGCTTGTCCTTCATCTCACCTGATTTTCAAGTTACGATAAAGCCGAAGGTGGAAGCGCACTTTACCCAGAATCCTTAACAAACTGAGGAACTGGCTATCTTTACTCTAAATGTAATACAACGACCTTCTTCGAACGCACTTCGACGTACAAAGGTGACTGTTCGTAGAACTTTTCGCTTCTTAACCGTGGTACGGTTGTGTAGTCCGGTCAGCTGGACTATGGAAATTACACTTACAATGCTTACCGACACATAAATACCTTTACCGTTAGTATTCTGATATCTGTGCCAATATACAATAATAATAAACATATATCACTTTATTTTTATTGTACGACGGGTTAGCACTTGGCCGTCATCTCACCTGGTAACAAGTTGTAACACTTTGTTTTTATTCGATTAATTTCTATGTTTCAAGCGTGACAAAGTTAGAAGACAAAAGGGTTCTATTAAGGCCCTGGTGCATGTTAAAGTGATATATAAATAGTTTTCATCAACTACAATAATTTGGGATACAACCTCTAGAAAGAAATAGAAATCATTTATTTTGCTTGAATTATGGTAGTACATGGTTCTTAACAAAAATAAACTAGATCAAACACTTCGTAGTACGTAGACCTACATGCAATAAAATAAACACCTCAAATAAATGCAACAAAATAATAAAATAATTACTGGGTAGATAATAAATACCCTTTAGAATTAAATTAATACATTTTGATGAAAAACCAAGATACTTAGTACATAATAATAGCCAATCAAGCACATGCCATTTTACTCTCTTTGGTTTTATCTTACTCCGCAGTGGAAAAGCATTATTACATTGCATATCGAAATAAAAATTACAGTCATCTCGCACACGTCAACAGAAATAAAGCATCTGGAAGCGTTTTGTGCAATTTCAACGGAGCTCCCATAAATAAGGCGCTCTGTGTTATTACAAGCGCCTTAATCAAATGATAACATCGTAACATCATCGGGGCAACTTAATCGGGCTCTCCCAGTTAAATTACCATAGGTTCTCGATTGCTCACTTTCATCAACGTTCTCCTTTCGAGTTGTCTTTTTTAATGAATGATGGGTATGTATAGATATAGCTCTTGGATGCTCTTGCTTTACGGTTTGTCTAGCTCTAGACCAGAGTAAGAGTAAGGTGTATGGATGGGATGGAAGTAGCGAGAGAAAAATGTACTAAAATAATTTATAGATTTTTTTCCCTCAATGACGATAACAATCAAATAAAATAAAATCAAAACCTGTTTCTGGATGCGCTAAGAGAAAGCTTTGAAAAAAAACTTTGTAGCATAATGTGCGCAGGGAGGAGAGTGAGATTTGGGATTACTAAAGTATACACGATGTAGAAGAGGAAGAGGGAGACCGAGAATAAACTATGTTAACCAAGTGAAAGAGGAGGTCAAGGAGGCTGCCCTAGAAAGATAAACATGGAGAAAAATTCATCAGTTGTACCGACAAGAGTCAAACTCTTAAATTTATACAGTCGAATTTCGACTACTACTAGAGCACCACATTGAATACCAATTCTGTTAATAAGCTTGAAAAAAGGTTAGTCCCTGTACATAATAATCAACACAAAGCTGTTGACATTTTGTTACATAAATACATAAATATTGACGATCATCATCGACTCTAGCCAGCGACGACGGAAGATGACATAAGGTAACTGAGACGTAAGAAATAATACCATTAAAAAAATAGGATGTGTCGTTAAGACACACGATAGAAGTGAAACTTTTGTGATATAGTAAAACAGTTAAATTACCTCCTACTCTACCCGACACAATACCCCAACACTTTTCATAACACAAAAATATTTGGGGATCAGAATTTCAAAACCCTACCATTCTCTCTACCCGACACAGTGCCTCACCACTTTTTGTAACACAAAAATGTTTGGGGATCAGAATTTCAAAACCCTACCATTCTCTTTACCCGACTCAGTGCCCCACCACTTTTCGTAACACAAAAATGTTTTGGGATCAGAATTTAAAAACCCTACCCTTCTCTCTACCCGACACAGCGCCCCACCACTTTTCGTCACACAAAAAGGTTGCGGATCAAAATTTCAAACCAATCCCATTTAAAAATCACTTCAAAAAAATTAAGCAGTCCATAAGTTAGGGTCATTCTTGGCGCAAAGCAAGCTTGAGGCAACCAACCATGCTCATGAAATTACTGACAGTTTCGGAAGAGCTCGTTTATAACCATTTTTCTCTTTTAAGCATGCCTGTAAGAAGCTGTGTTGCCAATTTTCGTAAGGTAGAAGTAATTTCACAGCGGATTAACATATTCAAGGTTTTAAATTATGACTATCAATTACTCTTTGTTCCTGTTACACAAAATTATTTCGACCAAAAATTGAATGAATGAATTGAATTTCATTAATATTCTATATAATAGATAACAACAAAACCTTTTCTTTTCCTTATGTAAATACTGTAAAGAAGATTAGGATATACATTCTATCTACATTCATTTATAACTAGCTCCAATTATTGATTACGCTTACACGCTGTACGAAGGCAATGGTCCAGTAGTGTGTTGTTTTGGGCTTCTGATTAAATTATTGATATATTTATATTTTTAAATACCAAGAACCACTAGCGACAGCACCTAGTGGCTGCTTAGAAAGGATGCCCCAATAGGTATAATTATGATAATAGATATAAAATAAAGGATACTTAGCTCTTAGACTAATAACTGAGCATTTATTCTGTATGACCATTCGCGTCTTAACTCGCCCGCGTTACGATATGTTAATACGATGATTCCATGCAGATAAACTGAAACCTAGCTCTAATGTTACTCATAGGACACATGACACATGGAAACTGAACATTATGCTATTGACCAACAATTGAATTGTTTTTGTTATTTTTTGCATTGGGTCTGCTCTTGGCCACGAAGCTTACATAGGCATGAATGACATCGACGACGGAGCGAGTCTATCTACCCACACTGATTAATACTGTACATTGTACACTACATTACATTGTATTAATCATATTTGTGGTAACACCTTTAAATGTATGTTTTTATGTTGTCTAGTCTTAACATTCACGGTAAAATGTGTTGGCATTTGGTTTGTAATTTCCCGAAGTGAATTAATCATGTTCTAATTACCGTGAGTTTGTTGTGGCAAAATATAACAAAAAAAATTTACTGGATTTGATAAATAAACCCTGTTAGACCGGGGGTACTGACCTTATTTCACACATAGCTGGGGGCCCAACCTACTAGCCAAGAGTGTTCGATCGATCTAGTGTTAAAAGTACAATGTAAAAACTCATTTACAAAACAAAGCACAACTCTCGTGTGCAATGACGATAATTACAGCAGCAGGAGCCGTCCAATGATTCAGTGGAATTAGCAGTCATTTCACAAACGAGCTTACATCGATCAGAGCTGCCTAATGAGGCTTAACCCGAGTATTGGGGATGAGCTAGTGATTATGATTGTTTTCAACGTAGTCTACATTGAGTAGTTTTTAAAAACTATATATGGTTATTATTTGAACTTTTATTTTTACGTTGACGAAGCTTCGAAGAATGAAAAATCAAGATAAATAGCTTCACATCGTGGATTCCAAAAAATAAAATTCCAGAAGGCTGGTTTCCTAGTTGACGGACTCTTTCGTTCGGTTATGTTTTTAGACAGTCAGTCGATTTAGTACAATTACCAAAAATGGTCTTATGCGTATCTAGCGGTGGAGTTCCACCTTAAAGAGGATATGCCCCGATGTGTGAGCTAGTTGGAGATATATCAACGCATCAGCTGATATTTTTATTCACACACACATAATTGAGTTTTTGAACCTATATTCATTATTTAAGATTATTATGTTAACAGAAAACTTTGGTCTTTTCCCACGTGATTAAGCATTATTTTGTATGTATAACAGGGAATCGCGGTTGGGTTCATCTCACATACTTTTAAGTTATGATATGGCCGAAGGTGGAAGCGCACTTCACCCAGAATCTTCATAAGTCTGAGAAACTGGCTTCGTTACCATTCAAATGCCGGAACACAACAATTTAGAATTATATGGTAATATACACATGGGACGATGGTGGTAGCGTAGTTGAATACAATGAAGAACGAGTGAAGAAAGTAAACATATATCGTTTAACAGTCGAATCTTGACCACTGGACGACAACTAGTTACAATAATTAAATGAAGTCCCACTAATATTTATAATAAAAAAAAGTTTGTTTGGATATTTGCTCCTCGTTCACTCCAAAACTACTGAACGGTTTTAGCTGAAATTGAACACTTTTATAATATCTAATGAATAACTAAACTTCAATAACATGTAGACTACTTTTTTATTGTACGACGGGAAAGCGCTTGGCCTTCATGTCATCTAGTTACAAGGCCGAAGGTAGAGAAGCACTTCACCTGGAAACCTCAACATGCATAGGAATTGGCTATCTTACCTCTAAATTCCGGATCACAACAATTTTATAATTGTTGTTTTGGCGACAGAATTAGGTAAGATGGTGGTAGCGCTTGCCAGGCGGACTTAAACAAAGTCATACCGCCAACCAATCCAAGTCCAATTGTACTCCCCTGGGGATCGAACCTGGGATCTGTGGATCTGACACCGGAAGACGAACCATTAGACCACAGAGGCAGTTAAACCACGTGGACAAAGCCACGAGCAGAACCTAGTATCGAATAATTAATCTTATAAAAGAGTTCCCGTACAATTAAAACAACAAAACCGTAAAATTAACTGGTCAACGTTATTATTCAAAGCCCGTAAGCACATTAAAGCTAATTAAAACTAAACAATAAATCATGCGGTAATTATATCGCCATGAAACAATATAATTTATGAACACCGAAGTGTTTATACCAGTAATTTGTAAGCACGATAATTTACATCAGTGTGGCCAGTCCATCGGTCAATCGGGGCAGAAAACGAAGGCAATTAAAGGTGCCTTTACAATGACTATGCTAAAATCAAAAACTCAATAGCCGTATTTACAAATGTTATAATGAATCATAAATTCACAACCCGCGACGGGACTTGACCCTAGATCTTTTACTAAAGGCGGAAACGCTCTTGGCAACTGAGCTACGAGGGTCCTGACGCAGATTTCGAATTATTGTGTCATATCTCCCAGCTTAAGCGCTGATAACGCCATCTAGCAGAGATTCACTGAACAGTGATCTGCCCTAGTGTTTGTAATTACACTCAAAATCACTAGTGAGAAATGTCGTTTTTGGTTAATAATAAAAAAAATGTTTTTCAAGTAATTGCACTTGGTCACAGCATTAAAATACAAAAAAAGCAATACCCATATCCTGTTTATCTGCTGTTAGGGTTCCGTTACCAAAAAGGTGCCGATACGATATTTTTTATTGTACAACGGGGTTGCGATTGGCATTCATCTCACTTGATTACAAGTTGAGATAAGGCCGAAGGTGGAGGCGCACTTCACCCGGAATCCTCAACTAACTGAGGAACCGGCTGTCTTACCTCTAAATGCCGGAACACAACAATTTTGAATTGTTGTTATGCCGACAAAATCAGGTAAGATGGTGTTAGCTAGCCAGGTGGACTTCAAAAAAGTCCTACCACCAATCAAACCAAGCACAATATTGTACCCACCTGGGAATCGAGGACTTCTGGATCTGATATCGGTAGGCGAATCATTAGAGACCAGAGAAAGGCGGCTATAATAACTACGCCTCTGCTGTTCGTCCGTCTATTCTTATGTGTATTAGCGGGCAGTTGAAACCTTTGAATTTTTTGTATATCTATTGCCACTCTATAATCTACTATATAATATACTAAAACGAATGTTTTTTTTTAAAAAGAGGGGCCCAAACAATCAACCTGTTTTTTGCATTGAAATGTGGAATCCTCGGAGGTCGTGTCCGCAGTTGGCCGGTTCATTTTATGATTGATAAAAACAAGGGTTATCTGGATGAAATGGTGCAATGAATTAGGTTTATCCATGTATTTTTTTTAGCGCAATAAAGCATCTATCTATTTTAACTTGAACTTGGATTTTAGCGCTAGGTGACGCTGTGTAAAATTATTGTTCTGTAATATTTGTTATTATTGCTGCAAACGCAGGTTCTTGAAATGTAAAAAAAAATACTCGAATATCTATAATGGGTATACGCATACTGTCAACTCATTCAAATATCTAAAACCAAACGAAAACAAACAGCACTAGCGGTTTATTAACTTATTCCGGAAGTAATAAAGCCAGCGCTCTATATTTTGTCGGCAGTTCTTTAACTGTGATGTTATGGCCTTTCACTACACACCAAATTAACTTATTAAGGACGCCAAAGCCATATTTTATTTTAACAATCAGCATAACAGCATGTGATGTTAGAATTTTTGTAAAAACATCCTCTATTTTAAGAACAAATAATATACATATTTAAACAGGCGATCTAAAGAAAATAACGTCTTCAGTTTTAAGGAATATAACATTATCTATACTTAATATAATATTGAGGTTAAGGGATGATATTGAATAAGTACCCGGTTGGAGGGAATTTTATTTGGATCATTTTTTCGGTAGTAGTAGTTGTCACTAGCCAAGTGGATCTTTACACCATTTTTTTTAATAAGATTGTTAATACAACAATGAATTAATGTTCTATTCAGTTGTAGGTTCTGTATAGGTAGGTTACCTCTGTTTAATAAGTTGCTGGTTAAAAACACCACGCTTTTCACAAATATTTTTCATACATGTGGCAATCTTCAGCCCATTAATGTCCATAGCACAAAAAATGCAATAAATAAATAAATAAATAAAAATATTGCAGGACATTTATTTCACACAGCGCCATCTAGCCCCAAACTAAGCATAGCTTGTAATATGGGAACTAGATTACGGATGGAATACTTAAATACTTTTTTTTTAATACATACTTATTATATAATACAACACCCAAACATAGAACAAACATTTATATTGATCACTCAAATGTTTGTTCTGGGTGGGAGGGAATCGAACCCTCAACCTACAGCGCAGAAGACAGAAATGAAATGAAATGAAAATGAAATGAAATGAAATGAATTTATTGTTTGTAGATCTAGGTAAATAACATCAGTTGGTCTTAACAATTATCTTGGCCCTCTAGTCTGCCATGTCAGGCTTACAAACATAATTATTTTCTCTAAAATAAAAATAAAACACAGATAGTCAAAAAAACAAGAATATGGTAGTGTCTAACTATAAAAAAAAAAAAAAGTCAAATAATAATACTTAATACTAACAATGTCGAAGATCAGAATCAAATACTACCAGAGTTACTATTACCTGAGCTATGAGGCCTGTTGATATCTAGAATCTGCAATAGGTAAATACCACGCTCGAGAGGCACATTGGTGATCGCAGTAAGAGTGTAGATTAACTTTGTGATAGGATTTTGTTTATATTCGCCGGGGTAGCTACCACCATCTTACCTGACTTCGTGTCCCTCCGTAGGCCAAGACATGTTCTTGGAGACCCGGATGAATCACTCATCACCGCTAACCCTCGGTGTGGGTGGTGGAAAGGTGTTGGCATCTACTCATTAACTATCTCGTCATACAGAGAAATCATTTTTTGGGCACGTAGATTCAACGCCAACCAGGTCCGCAAAGCTGTCGCCCTCCCAGTTTAGACCCAAACCAGCGTATTGTCCTTAAAAAAACATCTTACCATCCTACCTAAATTCTGGTGTTCCGACATTAAGAGGTAAGATTGCCAGTTCCTCTGTCTGCTCAGAATTCCGGGTGGAGTGCGCATTCATCTTCCGCCATATCATAACTTGAAACCAGATGAGATGAAAGCCAAGCGCTTCCCCGTCGTATTATAAATATAATAATAATACACAGAAGTAAGTTGTTGGCCGACTTTTACGGAATCCGCGGCTAATAAATACACCACAAACATCAGTTGACTGAAATCGTTAAACCAACATTCAATCTTCAACATCCATCATATTTTTGATCGGCAGTGTCAGTCAGCGTGCGGCTACGCGATGGAACAATGTTAATATTTAACAAAATAATCATTCGTGAGCTGATCGGCTATGGCCCGATTTTATACCCTTTTTTGGTTTGATTACATTTTTAGTTTTAAAAAGTGAGGAGTGTTGTAAAAACTGACTGGAGGGTACTGTACCACCTGGATTTCAAAAATCTTGCGGGGGTTTTTGATTGAGGCGGCACGTGGAAAAAGAGCTGGCTCTTTTTAGGCCAGCGAATTAGCATAGCTATTCAGCGTGGCAGTGCAGCCAGTGTCTTGAGCACGCTTCAATCTGGTACAGGTCTGAAACAGTTGAGTTGCCAAGAGACCGTTAGTAACGTGCGGTCCTGCTACGAACACATTAATTTAATATTAATACATGCTTTTACCTGCAGCTTCGCCTGCGTGGCTCGGATAAAAAGTAGCCTATGTCCTTCAGCAAGATAAAATCAATCTCCACGCCAATTTTCCATAAGGTCTGTTCAGCCGATATGTTGTAAAAACGCTACAAACAAACAGGCAGTGACACTGTAGAAATACTGATGCAAATTTAATGATCACAGACAATACCAATTCCATGAACAATAATGTATTGTAATCAGAGAGCACCACAGATCCACAGACATTGTGTAATAAGTGCTAATAGGAAACCTACGTCTTCCTACTTTGAATAATAGAGGGTTTGCCCAAAATGTTCGTCTTAAGGTGTGGTGGCATTCACGAATACTGAGACAAATCACGCTTAGTGATTTCCATGTCTGATTTAATGGTAAATCTGCAACATTAACAAAATTGAGTTAAATAACTAAAACCTGACACGCCCTAATAGTAAAACAAAAAAATATTCTCATCTGAAATTGTTATTTACAAACTATGAAAAAAGCTAACACGATATATTTTTTATATATATATATTTTTATATATTTGAATGTATTCAACATATATAGATAGTGATGTTCAGAGGATAGCCGGCTCTTTAGTCGCTGGCCCCGGAAAAAAACTGGTCCTACAGGCCAGTTGACCTAATTCATTTCACCTAACCTCTGTGTAACCGCCTCAGTGGTTTTGTGCTTCAACCTGTAACGTATAAGATGCAAAGTAAAACACCATGTGAACGAGACTGGTTTATTGAATGAATGCAGGTAGACCCGCAGAAAACATTGTACATGAATACCCTCAGATATTACATAATATTACACAACCCACCGATTTCAGATCCGGAGGTCCCGGGTTTGATCCCCAGGGGAGTACAATATTGTGCTCGGTTTGGTTGGTGGTAGGACTTTGATTATGTTGGCCTGGCTAGCTACCACCATCTTACCTAATCCTGTCGCCACAATAACAATTCTTAAATTGTTGAGTTCCGGCATTTAGAGGTAAGATAGCCAGTTCCTCAGTTTGTTGAGGATTCCGGGTGAAGTGCGCCTCCACCGTCGGCCTTATTATAACTTGTAGCCAGGTGAGTTGAAGCGTTTCCCCGTCATACAATAAAAAAAACCTCACATAAAAATACATTCTAACAGGGTTCACACTATTACTAAGATTTGTCTTGGTAATTGTGTGAAAAGAGCAAAAAGGGTTTTTGCTAAGATACTTTCTGAAATGATTTACAGCCGCCGTGTGAGCTAAGCTTTATTCACTAGTATCATTTATTCTGGGTACCTAATGCATGCATTGTTCACAGATGCATTTGTGTCGCGGTTGTGACACGGTACGTTCTAGAATATGCTATGATCCGGCGTAGTCAAATGAGAATTGACTTTGGAAACTCGTTGAGTGTGTGTAGTTATTTTTTACCAGCTTCCACTCCACAGTCTTTGGTTTGAGATATGTCCTTTGATTCGTCTGAATTGTAGGAGTGACATAAGTTATAATCCTTTTTTACGGGGGGTGTGAATCAAAAGTTAGAGGGCACAAGAAAATATTCTATTCCATCATTATGGGTATCAAATGAAAGCTAGTATTATACTAATTCTAAATATGTATATTAAACCACTTTTATGCTACCACGTCACAAATAAAGTTTAAAGTATGTCGGTACCTTGAGTACCAGCGACATACTTTAAACTTTATTTAAATTACTTTATTCTTAAAAAACTTTATTCTATTTTTGAATATCGTCTTACTAGCATACTAGCTAGTGACACATGCCAGTCGGATTGTTGGTCCTAGGGGCATGCTGGTTTCCTCACATTGTGACATTTAACGTCAGATCAAGTGCATGTGTCAATGTGCACAATATATGCTTCCGAAAAACCAAAAAGTCAATTGGCGCATTGGTATAAAATGTATGCTCATTAACAATTTATACAGGAACAATGGTACAGTATAAACTAACTATTTTCAGGGAAGCCTTAGTATAAATCATTAGGTACATTTTTGGTTATCAGATGATTTAAACAATAACTTAAAGTGTGCATGTGTGCAGTGTAGCAGTATTGGGCTTTTGAGCCCAGAAGAGCAGAACCAGTTATTTTCAAATAGGGTATTTTGATAAGGAGTTGCAAACATAAGACTAAATACTAGGTCAGTACTTACTTCATTATTTAATATTAAAAATTGTGTTCCGATCTATGTATATAAAATTGCGCTTATTTTGTGAAGGCTTACATTAGATTACACTTTTTCAGGATGTTCCCAATTTTAAAATTAGGCAAATGCCTGGAGCGTACGTAGATATCACGTAATCTCGCTGAGAAATCTCTTTCAATTTGAAAAGAGGCTAGCATTTAGTTTGAATAAATTTCCACATTATAAAAGCGTTAAGCTTACTAGCGATTGCATTTTAGTGCGACCATAACTAAATATTACCTACAGTAGTATTTACTGCTTTATTATATTATGTACAATTAAACTTACTATGTACAAGGGAAGCAGTCAGGTTACCTTAGGATGAATAACAAACGGTCTATAGGTAACTCAACTGTTAAAGACCAGTACGAAACGGAAGCGTAGCCAAGACACTGGCTGCATGTATGTATATTAATCTGGATGTTAGCTACATAACAACAAAATCAGCAATTCTGTGGCCCCACCTACGTCCCTTGTTCCCATTCCTTACATGGCTAAGTTAGTGTTCCTTCCTTCGGAATTCTATTGCTACAGTTAGTGCTTACATATTCAATAGCTTGCGGTCAAGCGTGTTTCACACGGTAAGTTCCTGTTTGAGTGTTGTTGCAGGCTATGCTTGGTATAAGTGGTTAGCTGTTATCGGAATCTAGTCATATACCTGAAAACGGTCGGAAATAGTTTCGTTTCAATGTATATTTGCGTAAGAAAACTTTACTCAGATGAAATCTTAATCTCATTTTCTTTTATTGTATGACGAGGAGGTTCTTGGCCTTCATCTCAATTGATTTTCAAGTTATGAGAAGCGTACTTCACCGGGAATCCCTCATAATCTGAGAAACTGACTATCTTACATTTAAATATCGAAACACAACAATTTAAGATTTGTTGTTATGGCAACAGAATTAGGTAAGATGGTGGTCGCTAGCCAGGCTGACTTAAACAAAATACTACCACCAACCAAAGCAAAATATTGTACTCCCTGGGGATCGAACTCGGGACCTCTGGATCCGACACTGCCGGGCAAACCACCAGACCACAGAGGCGAGTAAAAAGATGTATCTGATGATATTGTGTTATTATCATTATTACATTCCACCTAATGTCATAACCTCGTCTATTTTTCCCAGCCACAATACGCTGGTTGCCAACCTATTACGACTTTTAGAAGCATAATTTAGCAAGATTTTATATTTTTCAAGAAATTTAGCGGATTTGTTACTAATTATTTTTCTGTTTTCAAATTTATTTTTAAAAATGAATCTCCGCTAAATAACGCCTGAATCAATAAGCTATTTTACAAACATAAATGTAAGGCTGTGATAATTATATCTGAAGTTGTGGTTTTTATATCATCACAATAATCGTACTTATATTATCAACGAGGTCTTTATCTTTTTCCTTATTTTTTTCTTATTTCACGCAAAAAAAAAAACTGAACGGATTGAGTTGAATTTTTGCACAGATTTTATTTTTTACTAACAAATAATCATAAAAAGGCTTAAAAGACTTTTCCGTATACTGCGCGGGCGAAGCCTAGCTTCCAATCGGATTTAGTATTTCAGTATTTTGTACATCTACGGGAGTTATTTTTTGTCGGGCCGTTTGCTTATCTATCCCTTGTGACTTATAACAATAACTTTAGACCTAGAAATTAATATAACTAATATAAACAGGCTTCGGATATCAATATACCTATCTCCATGCTTGCAAATTGGTGACCCCAATGTCTACAAACTAATATGGAACTATCAACATATAGCACATTAGGTAGGTACCTAAAGTAAGCCGGATAGGTACATACCTTTATGAAATCTACAAAGGTCCGTCTTTGATGCTGCAGAGCAAGTTGACCCCAACAGCTGTCTCTCCTATGGCAAACAAACTACAAGCTGCTCTATCTATAGGTCACTGAGCAACTTTTTATCCATCGTCATCATCATCATTGACCTATTGCAGTCCACAGCTGGACGTAGATCTCTCTCAATGTGCGCCAACTTCGGCCTCTCTAATTTTCAGTAGGCATTATGATAAAACTCGAATCAACAACAGCTGACCTATTTTTGCTAACAAACATTTCCAAATCATCTAGCAATAAAATACGAATATGTTTACAACAAAGGCTTCATGAGACAAACGCAAGCTTGCGAACGCTTGTATAATAATTTGTGAACATGCTTTGAGTACTAACAACATTGCATTCATTCACTTTGTTCGTGAGACAGGCACTTCTTTAGAGTTTAGAAATTGAATGGTATTTTATTTCACCTATTCATAAGAAATATGTCAGTACTAAACACAGTTTTTTTGAATTTGTTATAAAATGTATGTGCACTTCTCTTGCTTGAAATTTGTGCACATGCACTAGCGTAGCGGGGCTAAAATGCCATTGTTAGCACTAGAGCTAATTTTTTTTTGTGTTTTTGTAATCTACGTAAAGATTGTATTCTCTTTGTTTCATTAAAATCCGAAGAAGATAATTATAGAACATTCGTTTTTTCGAAACTGGAACTGAAAAAAACTTCTTTGCGGATGTTGGTAGTTATTAGAAAAGGGGTTATGCGTGCGTGCGTTTATCGTCTAATAAATTCCTTAAAAAGTTGTTGTTACCGCGAATTCTTTGAAGATTTTAGTTTATTGTGAATTCAGGTGAATGTGAACGTTAACATTTCTGTGAGAATGTCATCGAGCGAAAATGAAAATAATATGGATATATAGGAATGGAACTAAAAAGCACAGAAATAATTTTGTGGTTTGAAAAATCAACTTAGTACTATAATAGACCGATTATAATAATTGCATTTCTATTGGTGAAAGAATTTCTGAAAAATGGTGTATTTTTTGTGGTAGTCAATGTTACTTATTTACATAAGTATCATTGACTACCACAAAAAATAGATAAGCAACTAATAACTAAGCTAATTTTGGTAACACAATTAATATCACCACTGAAGCTATTTTTTTTTAACTAGTTTATTGCAACTAGTTAGATTTAAATGACTCGTGAAATTCTTTTTTTTTTTATTTTTACTATTTTATTGTGACTAGGTAGATGGAAATGACTCGTGAAATTCTTTCCATCTGATAGGTAAAAAGTTGGGTAAAAATCTCTAATAATTATTTAAAAAATGTATACATAACCAAAAGTTATGAATTTTTAATATGGTACCTTCGTTCATCTCTTTAATTACCACTTTTTTTTGTGTTACTGACACGTAGTTCCGTAACTTGTATAATATAGGTGCCGAGTATGCCTAATGTTATTAAACTTTTAAAAGGGTCGTATTTATCCATTAAGTCTAATTCATATTAAATAGGCCAAGGCGTGACTACATTAATGCGTAAAATTTGATTGATTGCTTTAACTATGACTGACTTTTATGACTTGGTATGCATCAGGATCTATGAATACTTTGTTGAAGTCCTGCGCCAAACGCTTTGTTATTTCCATCGGTGCGTAGCAGAGCCAGTGCCTTCTGGGATAGCTTGCTCCGTGGTAGACCTAATCTTTGTCTAGAGCTAGTAGTAGTAGTTTAGGCCTTTTGGGTCTGCGTGGGCGGTTGGAGCGAGGGTATCGGCTGATCAGTAGCGGACCCCGGGAGGACGGCTGGCACATTGTGGCATGCGCAGCCGTAGCACCACGAGTGCTGGGGGCGACTGAGGGTGTCGTTCCCGGGACGTGCATCGAGATTAGCCACCGGGGTGGTTTTAGTGAGTCGACGAGTCCGTTATCCTCACACTACCCTTTCGTATCCCTCGGTGCGTTAGAGTGTCTGCGAACAGATTTTCCCCCGTAATAAAAAATAAAAAAGCTTATGCCTGCAGATCAGCTAACCCATAATTAATAAAAAAAAAAGAATTTGATAGAGTATTGGGTAGAGAGTGACGATACATTTTACTACAGAAAATTGTAACTCACAATCAATAATTTCTAATTTCAATATATAATGCATAATTAAATGAATACGTTCTAGGGTACAAAGCAATTTAATACCAAAAGGATGCCTCTGTGAAATAATTTCACAGTCGTATAATCACACTCGTAGCAAGTATTGGATGGGTACATACAGCATTGATAAAACATTTATTCGGCCATCGTATTTGCAATTTGATTGCGGCTTATTTTGCAAAACAATGACATGTGCCGTATTTCGTTTTACCGATTTACCACCTCCATATTTATGGAGTGTGCTCATTTAAAGCTCTATGAAGCAAAAGGACAATGATATAAGTAAGCGAATAAATGCTTTGTTAGGCTATTTAATGCTTTTTATGAACATAATATAGCATGACAAAGCTACTATGAGTACAGTTTTCAATCGCCACTAACTTACTGTATGATTCAGACTGGATGAGTCAATTTTGCGCTACTATTGTAAACCTTAACGCAACGGTTTAAAGTCCATAATGTAGTGTCACATTAGTAGTGATACATATGATCGATTGGATTTGTGCTAGTTGATTGTAATGCATCGCGTAAAATGCGCCATCATGTCGAATTTAAACGTTGATTTGTGACCGGATCACGTAAAACATTATCGGATTATTTAAATAACAACTATTTGACAAGCTGTAAACCCCCATCAATTGATGATTTAGTATAAACCTTTTCTTATTGGCTTTGTTCTGCTTTAATGCAGGGATTGAAACACAGGCCCAGCTCTTGACTAGCGAAAATAACGTCGGTGCGCGGGTGTGCCAGTGATTTCTTGGAAAGCTTGCTCTGGTCTATCATTATACGAGGGTAAGAGCTAATCCATCATTCATAAAAGTAATTCGGTCACTAATCAACAAGCACATTAAATGTTTACAAATAATCTAATTCATAATTCATAATTTATTTATTGCGATAACGGGTTAGTAGATGGTGTTAGTAATTACTTAGTTCAGCCATTATCAGCGTATGTCGCATGCAATATTACAGTTTTATCAGCAAATAAATGTCATAAAATTAGAATTTAAAATGTCAATATCATATCAGTTCTTACCTATTTACCTATCTAAAAGAATTTACGTCAAATTAAATAAAAATCACAAAATGAAGTCCACACAGAAATACTTAAAATAATGTCAAAATAACATAATAATTACAATAAAAATGTCAAAAATGAAAAACAATGAAAAATAATGTCCATAATAATCAATAATAATACAGTAGGTAAGTAATCAATTTTGAGGTCAAATCAATTGTACGTCAATAATGTTCCGGTCATTAAGAAAATCATTTAATGTATAATAGGCCTTTTTAATTAAAATATTACTCAAATGATGTTTGAATTCATTCATAGAAAGATCACGAACAGATTTTCTGAACATAATCTATTGGAAATACCACCACCATACATATTTCGGGGGCCAATCAGCATTGCTGTGCTTCGCTTTGAAGGGTATGGTTGCCGGTTCATTTACGGGCACACGGGGCTTAACTATTTTTGTTCCTCAAATTGACGGGCGCAATGCAATGCAGCGTAGGCCATATGATATGTGGATGTGAGCTACGCAGTAAGGCTTCTAGCCTATAAAGGCAAGATTTCCATTTAACATCTAATGAGCTGCTTGCTAGTTCTGTCTCCAAGTCGTATAAAAAAAAACTACTTGCTTGCTTATAATAAAACAGGTATAAATGTAACAGGTTTAAATCTGTACATTAAATAAATTTTGAAAATTTCAATTGGAGGGAACATTATCATCGATACTGAACCAAAACTGAAGCCAAAACAATAGTTTTTTATCACTTTTGTCTATTTGTAAGTCAGCCTGTCTGTCTACGTATCTTTAACGCAAGTTGAAACAACTGGATGAATTTGAATGAAACTTTGTGCGTTTATTACTAATTATAATTGTGAAGGATCTCGCAAACTTATGATCACTTCACTCCCTCAGAAGGGGTAAAAAGGGGTAAAAATTACGATATGTAACATTATACTGGAAAGTAATTGGAACACAAAACTAATTGTAAATGTTCATTACGGTAAACAATAATACTTATACCATATTTTTCATATTTTTTTTTCAAATCTTCTCTGTTGCAGTAAATTCCAAAGAACTCATATTTATTTATTTGTTTTTTTTCTTTGTCACCACTAGCGTAATAGCAAAACTAGCGAAGACTATAAGAACGGATCAAAATGACAATCAAAGAGATTGATTGAACCCGCGGAAAAACAATAGGCAAAAAATAGTATACATAGGTGTACATTTGACTTTAGTGATGTAAATTTTTAAAAGTAGCCTCTTTTCTTTTTTATATCCACTCTTCTATGCAGAAGATCCCATAGTTAATAAAAAATCAAAGGATAACCAGAAAGCAGCACAATTAATTCAGCCGGATAATGTTATTTTAAATAAATATAAGCTAGTATTCCTTAAGCTAAGCTCCAAATAAAACCTACAACTTGAATTCGACCCTTTCCGATAGGTACTAGGGACAATACAAAGGCAAAAATCAGCCATCGACAACGGTTCCCGAGCAAACCCCAGTCAAATGCCGCTTCACAAAAGCCCCCATCCTCTTGTAATAGGAATGAACCCCTACCTAATGATCGGCTGACCGCTACCACATACATTGTGGTTTCTCTGGGTTTTACAGTTTTTGTTAAATGGTAACTTTGAAACAACTCTTGGATTCAAAATCGGTAAATACATAATAAAAAATAATGCAGGACATTAGTTTTACACAGCGCCATCTAGTCCCAAACAAAGCAAAGCTTGTAATATGGGGCCTAGATTACGGATAAAGATAGATACGGGTAAATACAAACATGTCATACAATACACCCAAACACAGAACAAACACCAATATTCATCACATAAATATTTGTCCTGTTTATAAGTCTTAATTTATAAGTCATAAGTCATCAGTTCTTTACTGCTGTATTAATGGTATAACACAGTTTTGGTAAATTGTAGCTTCTAAACAAATCATAGATTAAAAAGAGGTAAATTCATAACAAACGTAGGGCAACTAAAAACAGCTTTATTAAAATTCATTGGCTAAAGAAGTTTATTTAAGCTTCTTATGTGTATTTTCTAACATCTGTACTGCGATCACCAGTCCAACTGCCAAACGTGGTTATTGTGGCAAAGTCTTCTAATTTTGAAGGAGACTATGTCTAGCAGTGGATATTGGATCGGAACGAATAATTGGCTGTTGAAGAAGACTAGGGTGGTAATTTATAACATTTTTCAAGTCCACATTCTGAGCAAAAGACAGGTGGTATAAATCATCCACGATATGCTATTGCACTGTCTCGTTGGAGTTATAAATGATTTTAGATATTACCTGCTTTTGTTACGGGAGGTACTTTTATAACGCTGCCACTTATGCTTCTAGAACCTCACATTTTTTTCTTATCTTCAAGATATCAGATGACCTAAGTTCTTAGATTCATGTATATTATAATTGATTACCAGTTTTTTTTATATTTTTTGCCTATGAAATCTTAGTAACAGCACTTTGTTTTTTCTGTACACATACGGGACCGTCTGTCTATCTGCCTGTCTGTCTATCCGAATTGAAAGGGCTTTATTTTTTCTACCGTGATAGGTAGCCAGTTGAAATTTTCATATAATACGTTATTACGGCGAATGAACTGAAAAAATATGAAAAATCCATAACATTGAAATCTAAGGTTTCTCTACAAGAAATGTATTTTTTCGCTCTATTTATTATCAGTATTATCTAATAGTACAAACCCGCCAAGCGTGAGCTGAACTTGCATTTGGGCTTCAGTGCAAAATTAACATAAGTTCGCTAGGAAATATTATGATTATTTTTCGGTAATAACCGTATTTACAATAAATTATTTTTAACTAACCGCCTCTGTGGTCTAGTGGTTCGCCTTCCGGTGTCAGATCCGGGTTCGATCCTATCCCTAGGGAGAGAACAATATTGTGCTTGGTTTTGTTTAAGTCCGCCTGGCTAGCTACCACCATCTTACCTAATTCTGTCCCGTTCCGGTATTTAGAGGTAAGATAGGCCAGTTCTTAAATTTCTTTAGGATACCGGGTGATATGCACCTCCAACCAGGTGAGATAATAGATAGATATAATAGAATATAGTATATGGTAATAGCCGTGGCGTTTTTGGCCTACAATAAATAGTCCTATCCCTCAACTCGCCCGTGAATGCTGTTATGAACAAGTTTGAGATGAGAGAGCTTCAAACATACCAGATAATAAGCAGCATCATTCACTATCCATTCACAATCCGGTAAGCACTTTCTCGGTAGTCTTGCTCCAACCTGGACTTTATTTTTTCACTCACTGCATTCTACGACTTATCTTCCAAACGTTTCTAGCAAAACCATAGATTTTTGAGATGACTCATGTTCAACAGCAAACAATTACGCCTTGAGTCTGTTGCACTATTGCTGAAAAAGCACATTAGTTTGCAGAACCCCACAATCTATGGAAAGATGACTTGTGGTGGTCGAGTTGAATCGATAGGTGGAGTTGGCTCAGGATCGCTATTTGTGGACGGCAGCGAATAATCCGACGTGAGGGTGTCCTCCGCGTGTCCCTATGAAGTTAGCATAGGGCACAGTGGATGGACAGGCGGACTTCCGCGGGGCGGGGAGTCCCAGTGAGGGACTCAGCGGACCTTCGGGTTGTGGGATGGCCGGCCTTCAAAGCTGGCGGCGGCCAGGGAGGGTCAACTCGGCCACCCTGTCGGGCACTGATGGTTTAGATGGGGGCCTGGGGGCGGAAACGTAGGGGCGTTCAACCGGCCTCCATTGCACAGGCCCTCATCCCCGTCGAACGGCGGGAACGGCCTGGAGGCCCAGCTGTTCCCGCCATCCCCCCCAGTCACACTGAGGGGGCCTGTGGAGCCCCTATAAAGGGGCAATCGCTGGTGGTGTAAAGGCTGTAGCCGGATTCCCACGACACCACCACTCGGCGATAGCGGGTCACTGCGGAGTTTAGTGGGTATTGCCTGTCGCTAGGACGGGTTGAGTCCCACACACGGCCTCGTCCCCAACGAGGCTATGGTGCAAAACGCATTCTCCGCATAAAAAAAAAAAAAAAGGATCGCTATTTGTGATGTATTGTGGGACGCCTATGTTCAACTGCGGACTTATTTAGGCTGAAATTGTGATGATATAACTAATATGCGAAGTGCGTTCACCATAGTTTGTAGTAGGTAACAATTCATACATTGTTGTCAGCCCATTGTACTGTAGTAAGTGACGGCAGTAAAATATAGACTATCACCGGAAAACATAAAACAGTGGAGCCATTTAATGTCAATCAGATTATTCATCGAGTAACGGTATGTGTACCTATTTATTTCCATTTACATTTTATTGTAAATCAACGCACACAATCAATCTTAACAAATTAATTACAAGCTAAAAAGGTTGTAGACGCTTGTTAAGAGAACAACACCTTTGTAATAGCCTTGTTGTCCAATTTTTGAAGTTTCAGGCTTGCTTGCAATATATCATTTATTTAACCTTGTATATTATAACTTTCAGAAAAAAATAAGATATTGAGTCGGTTCATTCTGTTAAATTGTTTTAGACTTACTTACAGCTAAAACTTCAGTTACTATATGTAACATAAAATACGGTCCTAATGGTTCTCACCTTCTATTTTTGTTGGAGTCGGTTGGAAACACTTTTGTTTTTACATGTAGGCAATATTTATGTGTAAAATATTTTTGATATCAATTTATAAATTGGTATTCCTGCAAAACTGAAATGTTTCAAATGTTTTTCGAAACGGAATCTGCAACTGACAATTTTATCTTTCAGTACTTACCTGTTTTTATTCTATAGTCAGCTAGTTTACAATGGAAATTTTCTGGGCCACCATTAATTTAAAAATTGATTGAATTAATATTTGTTGTGAAAGCGGTAATAGAAATACACATTATGTGAAAATTTCGACAATTATTTTACGGTTTATGAGTTACAGCCCGCTGATACACACACTGACGGCCCCGGAGGCATTGTAATAGGATGCCGTTGGCACCCTTTGGGTACGGAACCCTAAATATCTATCATTAAATTTATTCAAAGTAAACACTGATAGGTTTTAAACGTTATTATTAGCTAAAAATATTATTGAAGTAAATTAACATAAACTTACTATAAGTACGAACTTACAACAGCTTGAGTCATCAAACACCAGGAACAAAATGTTTATTTCAAAAACGGAGAGTAAGTAATCATATTTCTAAAACGCGCACCGGAAACTCCTTCCATCAAGATCGTAGGGCTCAATGAGCGAAATCGCCTGGCGCAAAGCTACAAATAAACTCACTGTTCGTTGAACAGAAAAACAGAGAAGTGATGAACTTAGAACCGAAGTGTCGCGGAAAATTTCCTCAAAGGGAAATTTACTTCCGCAGTCTCCATAGATAATAACAAAGCGTGTTCATTCCGTTCAGAGACTTTCTGGGGCAAGAGAGCTAGAAATAAGTACCTTATTTATCTGGATAGAGAAGACTGATGCGTATAATGTAAAAAAAATCTGAATGAAAACAAAATGAGTCGGACATGACGAGGGTTTTGACACAGATTTCAAGGATAAAAACTGCATTATGTTCTGGAGCATACGTGTTTTGACTCTTGCTTGGCCAGTTTTCAATATTTGTTGCCAAGGAAAAATACAATCAAAATAAAAAATAATCAAACCAAGTTTTTAGACTTGTAAATTCAAATATATTAAATATATAGCTATGATAAAAGTTCTAGAAAACACGTTTCTTGTAAGAGGACCTCCATCCACTATTTTCATATTGTTGGATTTGTACTATAATTTAAATAGTATAATATGTGTAAATATATTTGTAATTATATATATACAATATGTATTATATAAAAGAACATTTACACTATTAAGTAATTTTTATGTTCACAAACATTTAAAATATTATCTACAATGAAACTAACTATGTACAAAGGAAGCAATCAGATTACACACTTACAAACGGCCTATCGGTAACTCAACTGTTCAATACTATAATACTAATAATAATAATACTATAATATTATTTAATTGGCAATTTTATGATTATTAGTTTTTTTACATTTTTAAAAGTTTTTGTTTTAGCAAACAATTGCCAATATGTTTTTATGTTGAAAGGGAAAGGTGGCTTTGTGCTTCAGTAGGTCTATCACGAGATTGGCGTACCACGGTGGTAGTTAAGGCATAACGGTGCTCATTGTCGTCAACTAGGATTAACAGGTAAAATAACATTTCATAATATTTATACCCAATGCGCACCGTGTTCTTCCCATTCTGTGCGTAATTTTTTTTTGTACAACTTAAATTTACCAAACTGGTCTGCCTTGCTGAATTTCCTCGGTTTACTGCTGTGGTATGCGTATTAGTTGATTTGGCTCTAAAGCCTTAGTTCACATATGTTTTGTCGCTTTGTCGCGCTGTTAGGTACCTCTATCAATGGTAAAGAAGTCCTTCTATATTCTGTATTACACAGACTGCGGAGTCGTGAGGAAATGTGCGATGCATTTTGGCACGTCGCCACATGAGTGCCTACTTTGCTGTACCGTAATTAATTTTAAGGGAAAATATATTTAAAATGAAGTAGTAATATGGGAACCGTATAACGGAGCTAAAGTGGAGCTGGGCGAGACACCTGGCGAGAAGGACGGACGATAGATGGAAAATGGCTCCCAAGAACCGGATATCGGAATGTCGGTCGTCCAGCAGCAAGATGGGCCAACGATATTACCAGCATCGTAAACCTCACCTGGATGAGAGTAGCACAAGACCGTTGGGCGTGGCATATGCATAGGGAGGCCTATACCCAGCAGTGGGTAAAATCAGGCTGCGGATGATGATGATGATGATGAAGTAGTAATAGTAAATATGGTCGGTTATATCGTTGGGTAAATGATTGTTTTATTGCGATTCCTTTATTTCCATGGTTTCTCTTTAAAGGCTACAACCCAATCCAAGGGTGTGTCAAGATAGATAGATAGATATATAGATAACTCTATATTGTTCACCATTTACAAATAATATTACAAAATACAGATAGTAGAAACTTAATCTAAGCGTCACTGGTAAAACAATGGGCGGCCTTATCGCTGAAAGCGATCTCTTCCAGGCAACCGCTGGATGGACAGATAAGATAACGGCTTTCAAGGATGGCAAGGATGGCTATACGAATAACGAATATAAAACAAAATATACATACATAAAATTACATCAATAATAATCATGATAATAATAATAATGAAGGATAAAAATGATAATTTAAGAATAAACTGATAGATAATACTGATAAACTTTCAATTTAATATCTTTTTAATATTATCAGGTAAAACGTTCCACAGCCTAACAGCTTCAGCTGTAGACGAATCACTATAAAAAGAAGTTCTTTGCGTCGGGGTTTTTAACAACAGGATGACCTAAGAGAAAAGTTGTGGGAAGAATACAGAAACTAGAATATGTCCTTAAGATAGGAAGGTGAAAAGGGATTGAAAAGTATTGAATAAAGAAGAGAAAGAATATGCAAATTCCGGCGCTGCCGAATAGGAAGCCATTTAAGTCTGGCACGGAAAGGTGACACATGATCATATTTACGAAGGCCGAAAATAAACCCAAAACAATAATTTTGGAGATGCTCAAGCTTGTTGAGCTGATCCGCAGTAAGGTCCAGATAACAAGCATTGGCGTAATCAAGCACGGGGAGCAAGAGAGACTGTGCAAGCGAGATATTAGTAGCATTAGGGAGAAAGTTTCGGAGTCTTCTTAACGCGCCGGCAGACGCAAACAGCTTACGGCTGGTAGCCTCCATCTGAGCCTCCCAAGAACGTCCAAGGGTGCGATCAAACGTGAAGACAAACGAAACGTGTAAGTGGTGTCCTAGCGCTTGTTGCCACAAACAAAGCATTTTTTTTAGCTTAGCGCCTTCTGTACTAGCCAGGTCCGCGTAAAGCTGTCGCCCTGTTTTTTTTTTTGCCAGGTTTGCTCAGTTTCCGTTACAAGAAACCATTGGCTCATGAGGCTCATTTAAATCGCCTGCCTATAAGTAGATACCGTGAATGGCATCATCCTGAGTACAAACTAATAACACAGATTACCAATACCACTACTAGACTTGTTTCTTTTATGCTATTATTTAATTTAAAATCTCCAACCCTGCTGATATGCATTTAGATTCTGTCAAAAGTCATTTTCTTACATTCTATAGGTTTGCATTTTGGTAAACGTGCGCAGGATTGACACTATCTGATACCAACTTTCCACAGCATAACAAGCAGACGCACAGAGAGCATCCTTACCTGCTTAGTGTACCGACCATTCGGACCAAGCGGTTAAATTTCTATTTTAGTACAATAACAGCTTGCTTAGCACACATCATTATTTCCTTCTTCAAATAAATTGAGAGTCTTTTAAAGCTATATTGTCAAAAATGATCCTTCCAACACAGCCCATGGATGTCGTAAAAGCCGACCAAGGGACGCCACCAGAAGAAGGACAGCTTCCTTCTGTGTTTTATCTATACTGCGATCACCAATCCACCTTCCATGAATTATGTTTATGGCAAAAACCCTCCCGCTTTAGAGGAGGCTCAGTCCAGCAGTGGACACGTATGGACTGTTTATGTATATGATGTGTGGTCAAAAATAGTAATTCCGTCATAAAAAGAAACATCAGTTCTACTAAAGTCTATTTCCATCTGTGAACTGTAACGTCTGTGGAATATAATTTGATGTGAAAATTGTAGATTCTTTACTTTTTAAATAGGTAATTATAATATAAATCGTCACCAGCTGCGCTCAGACTTTATTTTCCAATCGACTGAAATCTACATAATTCAGTTCTACCCTCTTACAAAGAAACAATCAAGGCAATAGAACAAACTCAACCAACTTTTTACGAGGTTTATTTACCGGATTTGTAAAGCTGTCATAAAACCGTACAGTTGTATGATCAAATTGAATTTTTAGTGATGCTCAGTTGACCTATTCAAACTGACTCTTAGCATAGACACACACGTTCACACGTAATCCTTCATGACCCCATTCGGTCGCATCACGTGTTCACATTATAAGGCATAGTGCATATAATTTTACGAGCGGAATTAATCTGCTGACGCGACGTCCGTCCGCGGTTATTGTGTCACATTCGTTCATAATAATTATTAATTTCAACATCAGTGTGTGCACCGCTCTGGAATTCGTAATTAACAAAGCAAAGGACAAAACTTATTTACAATGTGAAATAAGTTCACCTCGAAAATAGAGCATAGAATCCTCTAGTTAGAGGTGAGATAGCCAGTTTCTCAGGCTGTTGAGGATTTCAGGTGTAGTGCGCTTCCACCTCCGGCCTTATAATAACTTGATACCAGGTGAAATGAAGGCCAAGAGCATCCCCATCATGCATTAAAAAACCTCAAGATCATAATAAAAACTGTGCATTAGTCAACGCAGTCTTGCCTAAAACGAATTAAAAATTGTACCTATTTTAATTTTTTTACAATATTTACTAATATGATGTTACAATTATTATAGATAATGTCTTTTGTAGTTTTGTTATACAAATACAGTCAAATACTTATGCTACAAATATATCACCCAAACACTAAGCAAACATTCGGTGGGAATCAAATCCTCAACCCACTGCTAGAAGGAAGAGCCATATAGCCAACTAAGCTTTGAAGCTTTAACATACTCAATTGTATATAATTATAATGGTTCTAAACATAGTAACGAAATTTCATTTTAAAAGAAATAAAAAAAATACCATTCTTACTTTTCCAATAAAATTTTGTAAAATTCAGCTTAACTGACATCGTGATATTCGAGAATACTGATGCTGTACAATATTGGCTGACACTCGTTTAACTGACAGCTTACACTTTTCGTTCATTATTCTCTCTTGATGGACATTGTCCAGCTTTTTATATTTATAATAACAGAAAAAATATTCAACGTGAGATAATCAGCATATTAACCTCCTCCAAAAATTGGGGGTTGCAATTAACACCACGCTTGGCA
This sequence comes from Venusia cambrica, assembly GCA_951394065.1. NCBI lineage: Eukaryota > Metazoa > Arthropoda > Insecta > Lepidoptera > Geometridae > Venusia > Venusia cambrica. Next base: position 15,186,134 of record OX596040.1, on the reverse strand, counting down.
GGTGGATTGGTGCATTGTGATAAAAAAAAGCTGTAGCCATATACAAAAGCAAGCTAAAAAAAGCTTTTATCCGATACATTGCTTATGGAGTTTCAGGCAAAGTATATATTGTAGATATCATTATTCATTTGTACTTGGCCGATTTTATCAATAAGACCACACGTAAAAAATAATTTGTCATTTCCAACCTTGGAGAATATCAACACAAAAATTACGTAGACACAATACCGCAATGTCACTCCCGTCTAGATTTTTACATATTTCGTCGTCAAGAATGTTGAGAGCGTAAATACATCACACGGGCGTAGCATAATAACCTTATAAGCTTTTTGCTTGAAAAACATATAGAATGTCCCAGTGGGTGCTATTCCTTATTATTTTGGCCTGATTTCTTTTGGTTTACGAAGTAAAACTTGTCTCTTTTTTTCAAAGAAAAAATATGTTTTTGATTATCATTATAATATATAACAATAAAAATTCATTTATTTTTCTCGCACAAACACAAGTTAAGACTAACATACATAAAAGGAAAATTATTAGATACCTAGGCGTATACAACGATAGAAAAAAAATAAGGAAGACTAAATACATTTTAAGTATGACCTAACAGTGCTAGCTGGTATTATAGCAAACCTGTTTTGTAAGACCTGGTGCCAGTAATATTATGTGTCTGTTCAGTACCTGTCCCAACAGGACACCAGTGCCCACGCTCCGCCGATTTAGGTACTTAATACCTTCAGTAAAAATATGTTTATGTTAGTGTTTAGTGTGATTGGTGTATGGTGTAATATTTGGGTGTTGATGTGGTTTTGTGTGAGGAGAAGATAGGACTCTAGGGTTCTTCTGAGAACACCAGTCTCATAGGAGTCTGGGCAACTGAAGACCCCAGGAATGAGGGATAGATATAGTGCATGCGTAGAATGGGTTGTGATCATAACTGTATATATAACAATCTCCAATAAGTATGTATAGTAAATTTCCAATCTCCTCTTTAGATATATTTATTTAAGTTTAACTTAACTTCATAAACATATTTACATAAATTACTTATTTCGCTAACTTTCTTAATTTTCTTGGATTGGAACCCCTCTTTGGGTGTAGGCCTTCTCGAGCTTGTTCCAGTTGTCTCTATCTTATAAGTATAGGCTATCTGGCTATCTTACTTCTAAATGGCGGAACACAACAATCATAAAATTGTTGTTATGGCGACAGAATTAGGTAAGATGGTGGTAGCTAGCCAGGCGGACTTAAATAAAGTCCTACCACCAACCAAACCAAGCACCATATGTTGTACTTTCCATGGGAATCGAACCCGGGACCTCTGAATCTGAAATCGGTGGGTTGAACGACAAGACCACAGAGGCGGTTAAAATAAAATAGAGTAAAAATGTTCGCTTCATCGTCATCTTCAGTACAGGTTTCGAGCTGACCCATTCATAATGTAAAAAAAAACAAACAGGAGATTTTTATGTGATTTATTACAGTTCATAAATACCCAAAACAATCACTATATTGACTTTGAATAACCATTTTCTCATAAAAAACATACTAAATACGAAGAAATACATTCAAGAAGGCAAATTAAAAATCTTAAATAATAAATATTATATCACCTCTTAATATTCGTGTTATTGTGCGGTGATGACGGAAAATAATTGCATTAGATGTTATGTTGTTATGTAGATTATGATTTTAGATGTTTAAATCGCCAGTGAGTTTTTTTTTATTGGAAAGCCAAGCGTTTGACCACCAGCTTACTTGAAAAACAAGTAAAGATGTGACCTAAGATGGATCACGCTTATCCAAAAGGAACCTATTCAAACTGAACAAAGACCCCAAGACTCCAAGTAAGGAACATCAAATTGTTTTTATTTTGCGACGCTTATAAGGGTCCTTTACGCCACAAACAAGAGAATGTCAAACTGTAAACTATGTATAGAGTAACTTTACAACGATTATCCGAGGTAGTCAAATAAATTATTATCTAACAAAGTTGTATAGAGCGTAAAATCGGCCAGTAACACTGTTTACTGACGATGCGGTTGCGACCGCCGACCATAAAGCTACGCTTCCTTAACACCAGCCACGAACCGCCCAGTTCGTTCAGACACATCGCTGGCAACGGATTTACCCTATCCCATACAACTCCGGAAAGCTCTAAAAGACAACGCAGGCCAATGTATGCTGGACTAAGAGCTTGTAGCGTTTGGTAACAGCATGCGAAATAAACTATGATAACGCCGAGGTATGTGGTCTTTGGTGTTAAATATCCTGGAGGGGAGTTTTAAGCTGCGAACATGGGTAAGTGGAGGCTGATAAATAGGGCACGCGTTTCCCTATTTAGCTTTGAATTTTATATTTGTATGTTGCGCATTATATAAATATAAATAAATATTACAGGACACTACTTTCACACAGCGCCATCTAGTCCCAAACTAAGCATAGCTTGTAATACGGGAACTAGATTACGGATAGAATACATAGATACTTTTTTTTTTGTAAATACATACTTATCATACAATACAACACCCAAACACAGAACAAACATCTATATTCATCACATAAATGTTTGTCCTGGGTGGGAATCGAACCCACAACCTACAGCGCAGAAGGCAGAGCTACTACCAACTGAGCTGTAAGGCTTGTTAAATATATGTATGTATGCAATATATGTTATTATAACTAGTGGTTCTGTAAGAACAGTAGACGTCACGAGCCCTAATAACTGATGTCATAAAATAATAACCGATGCTTTCCTCTTTCACGTTCCCTTGGTCTGAAGAGATTTAACCTGGTGTCTACGGATTTGTCTTGCAAAGGCGGAGAGGACTTCGTATTGATCTGATTAGTAAACGTAGGTATAAATTTTCTAAAAAATAAACAAAAAACAGCAAACTTATCCCTTTTTCCCCTCCACTCTCCTTTTATGTTTTTTTTACTACATCTCGAGGGTGTAGTGATCAAACCCGATAAGTGCAAAAAAGTCGAAAATGGACCTATCGAGTCCACTATACCTAAATTTTTTCGCTTTTTCTTGTGGTGAAACCAAGTAAACCGATTTATGAGTAGAACACAGAGAAATATTGAACAAAAAACCCAATATATGCTTAGTTCTACTACTTTTCAAGTTAACAATACAATAAACAAGCTTATGGGTATCATTTTAGTTTTTGTTTTGTGCGAAAAGCACATAAGGTATAGTTATTGGATTTTGTCGCTTATGGATAATCACGTTATTGACTTTAGTACAAAAGATAAAAGCAGATAATTTTGTTAAGCGGATTTTACCGTTAAATGATTATAACGTTATTGGCCTTATCACAGAAGATGAAACCCCATAATGCTATTTATCGGATTTTATCTGGTAGAACCGTTTGAAATGCACAACATTTTGGTAAAATTAAAACATTTCAAATATTATTATTGTGTTGTAACACTCCTTTTTTTATATATTAGCTTACGTTTAAGAAAAAATAAAGCTAATAAAAATAGTTATTGGATTTTTGCATAATACAATAGACCACATTTACGGGGCGGAAGAACCCAATAAAATGTGTTTGAAGCTAGGCCTGAGGTCGGTGCATGCGGAGGACGGGCGCGGGCGGCGCGGTTCGGCGGTGCACACGTGCATTGGTAACGTAGTGACAAGTAAGACGCGCTGTGTTGCACACGTGTATCTCCTAAATCGAAGATAATGAGTAAACGCTCAAGAAAGTTAGTGCAGCTTGCTTGTGATGGATCTCTGGAGCAAGGTAATTATTGTACTCTAAAGTAGGTTATCAAAGAAGTAAATTAGGTACATAATATCAGTGTAAACTGCTTGAATTGTTATTTATACCTACTAAATTGTTTGTACGTAAATACCTACAAACAGTAGAATACAGAGTTTGCGCGAAGATATACAATTTCTATGGTAAGTACTATATATTAACAAAAAAGGTAGCTATTCCGCTGGCTAACAGTTTTGTTGGTACCTATGACCTACTTATTGGGTTTTATCACTTATCTATTTTCGTAAAACGAATACTGTTTAATTCAACCCGTGACTTTTAAAAATTACTTATTTCCTTTATTAATGTCATATTTATACACGTTATTTTCTTACTTAGGTTCATACCTACCTACCTACCTATATCTGCAGATTGTAAACTTAATAGGTAGGTATAAGTAATGATTATTTCATTATATTAAATTCAATTACATTGTAATTTAGTCATGTAATTGAAGGAGTTTCTTAATATTTTATTTTATTTATATTATCTTAATACATTATTTTTTTGATATTTCAGAAATTAATCCACGACTTACACTACTCGAAGATGATACTGCTGATGCTGACGTCATTTCTAATAGCTCATCAGACCTGAATGACACGCAGATTAATATCGCAATGCAGATGATGGAATTTGTTGACGATGATGTTTTCTAAAACATCATCGTCAACAAATTCCAAATTCGCCAACAAATTCCAGGTTATTTTTTTTTATATGCCTAATTGCCTGCTAATAAGCTTATATCGTTTTTTTATCTAGATGTCCTTGACTTAAAACGATACCTTCTAAGACTTCATTTCTTTTTGTAGGTCCAATTGTGAGTACAGGGAAAAACTTAAACGATGTTTGTCAGAGTCCTGATGAAATTGGCTGTTTCGGAATTGATCATTCAGTTAAAGACCCGTCCTTCATACCGGATTTTGAAGAAAATGCTTTAAATCCTACTGACAACACTATGAAAGGTAATAATTTTTATTTTATGTACTAACAAATGTTGATACTATTATTGTCTTTGACTCTGGTTATTTTAGTACTTATGTACTGATTCCGATCGATAACATACTAAAATTTATTTTATTCTTGCAGTTCCATGTACGAATATTAGAAAAAATGACGGTCAGTGTCCTGATGAAGTTAGTTGGTTTGGCAGTGGTCATTTAGTTACAAAAACTACCTTCGTTCCGGATTCTGATGAAGATGCTTCAATAGACGATTTTATGGAAGGTTATATTTATTTCTTATTATGTAGTACCTACCAACTAATATCCACATTTTTATCCAACTATGTTTACCCTTAAACTACCTACCTACTAAGATTTTGTTCTTGTTGTAGGCCCATCTACGAGCACGGGGAAAAACTTTAACGATATTGATCAGCTTTCAGACGATGTTTGTTTGTTTGGCAGTGACTATTCAGATACAGATCCGACGTACGTGCCGCATTCAAAAAAAAATGCTCTGAAAGACAAAGATTCTGATGATCAGTCGATAGTCCCCGAAAGTCCAAGTATCCTACAAAATGAGAATCAAGCTCCCATGGATCTATCAATGATGATTTTGGACACGATTATGGACAGAGTTTGGAAATTGGTTAAACCTTTAAAGCGACGTAGGAAAGCTCAGCCATCAGAATGGAAAAAAAACATTAGTAAGGCGAGAAAAATTCAAGGTCTTACTTATGTTACTAAAGGTGTCCCAAGATCAGCTAAAGTTCCGAAGCCTGTACAGTGTACTAAATGTTTTTTCAAATGTAATGAAAAGTTTACCCCTGAAGAACGCGAAACATTGTGCCGAAATTTTCATAAAATGGATTTTAAAGCTAAGAAAAACTTTATTCTTTCTTGCATAGAAATTCAGCCGGTTAAAACTCGAAAATTGCAGAAGACGTCAAACAAAAAGGACCGTTCGTATAGTAAAAAATGTTTTTTTCAGAAAAACAATGAAAAAATGCAAGTGTGCCAAAAGTTTTTCTTAGCGACGTTATGCGTAAGCGTGGATGTAATCACAGATGCTGTAGCAAAGGTAGATTCATTGGGAGTTTATGACGCGGATGACAAACGCGGAAAAAAAGTACCGCCACATAAAACAAAAGCTGAAGATGTCAAGTTTGTTGAGCAACACATCGAGACCTTTCCGGTAATGGAGTCCCATTACTGTCACAAGGACAGTAAGAAAATGTATCTTGCTCCAGACGTGAAATCAGTTCAGAATATGTACAGGTTGTATGAGATAAAATGCGCGGAGAAAGGCAAAACGCCAGTTTCGGTATTTAAATACCGTGACATATTCATAGGCCAGTATAATTTCGGATTTTTTAACCCCAAAAAAGACCTTTGTGGTATTTGCACAAAATATGAAAAATCGGAATCGAAAGAAGGTCTAGCAGACGAATACCACGAGCATATTCGGCGTAAAACTACTTGTAACGCTGCAAAAGACACTGACAAAGATCGCGCTAATAGAGATGAAACATTCATGTCCATAACTATGGATTTACAAGCAGTTCTACAGATACCTAGCGGAGGAGAAAGTATATTATACTATATGAGAAAATTAGTCGTTTACAATTTAACCATTTACGAAGCGCGTCTACCTAACAATGCCTTCTGTCTTTGCTGGAGTGAAATAAATGGTAAAAAAGGCAGTTGCGAAATAGGCACTTGCCTATTTCACTACTTATCTGAAGAGATACCCAAAAATGTGACAGAGCTGAGCATATTTTCAGATACGTGCAGTGGCCAAAATAGAAATCAACACATTTCAGCTCTCTTGCTCTGGGCTGTGCAAAATATTAAGCACCTGAAAATAATAGAACAAAAATTTTTAGAAAGTGGGCATTCCCACATGGAGGTTGACTCCATGCATGCAGCTATAGAAAATGCCTCAAAAAACAAGTCAATCAATAGTGTGTCTGATTGGAAAAATGTTTTTCAGTCTGCTAGAAATAAAAGAACTAAAATTATAAAAACTATAGACGGAACAAAGAAAATTCAGGTGGATAAATACAAAGTGAAAGAATTTAAATACAATGAGATGTTGGATCTGAAAAAGCTTAGTACCTTCATGATGAAAAACAAAAACAAAGATAATTTGAAGCAAACAGTAAACTGGCTAAAAATAAAAAGAATCCGTTACGTGAAAGGAGATTTAAAACTATACTTTAACTACGACTTGACTGACGACTTCAGATACATTGACGTACTCAATGTATCTCAAAACACACCAAAAACGAGAGCAAAGAGGTATTTGAACCCTTCATCAGTTATGCAATTGCCTGATAAGCTGGAACCACTGTATCAAAGTCAATTGCCTATTAGTATCGCTAAAAAAAAGGATTTGGAAAATATGTGCAAAAAACAAATAATACCTGAAGAATTACACGGATGGATACACGGCATGAAAACATTTAACAATGATCCTGAGTCTGAAACCGACGATGATTAGCTGTAATAACACGAATTGAACTGAATTTTATTAGATTTTTTCAACAATAAACCCTGTAAAAAACATAAATATATATTTTGATTTGTGATAAAACCCAATAAATCAACCCCCCCCCTCAATAATTTATATTTTATGGTAAATCTAGGTAAAGTTAATGGATAAAAAACATAAAGACGATATCTTAAATATATTATCTCGTTGTGTAAATAAGTATTTGCACATCATTCGTCAGGTAAGCCAATCTTTCTTTGCCACAAACCTTAAACATTGATTATCTCAAATGTAGCTTTTGCCTACTTATCGGGTTTGATCACTGCACCCTCGATCTTGTGTAAAATTTAATTTTTTCGTGTGTCTTTCAAATTTTATTGAAACCGTTGATAAATAACGCTACCGCAAACTCTTGTTTTATGTTTATTCTGAGGGGCAAACCGGTTATTCTCACAATAAAATCTTCAACGTCAGAACATTTTTGTTATGTTTTTTTAAAGGATTTGAATATTAGAATTACTTTATGAATGAGGAACATTAATTGTCCATAAGTATTAATTGTAAGATTAAATTTAAAAATATTTTAAAATACTGGTGTTGAGCTGGTACCGGTAATTTATTAATTCGTAGGAATAGTACCTTTACTACTTTAGTCGAATTTTCTGGAATACTTAGGAATTCGGCGGTAGATGGGCGATCAGCTTCATTCGTTTGTACGCTAAGCAATTTGCGTAAAATTCTATTTCGACGAATTTCGCGGCGTTGTGAATTGAGCTTGAGTGCGGCATGGTAAGCCTTCGCCCGAATCTGCCGTGATAACGGTTTTTTACTATTTGGAGCCAACCTTCCGTGGTAATAGTGTGTTTTGTCAGTGATCAAGTTGCGTTCGAGACAGTCACCGAAATAGTGTCATTATTGTATATAAGTAACACTCAGAATGAGGGTTAAACGGATACCTATTATGAAACCTTGCAAGCTGCTAATATCTACCCACCAACTTATTCGCAAATTTTATTGTATCCATAATTATGGCGCAGGCAACTATGCCGAAATATCAAAAATCTCATTCAGCATCAAATCGTGGTTAATAAAACAAACTTCAGACTCAGGACTTCTTCCTCTTCAAGGAATCACCTCTGACCACTATTCAAACCATTGTGGATCTTATCACCGTAGGAGGGTGGTCAAGTCCAAACTTACTTTCAGGACATGCCCACGGTTTGCAAGTATGCAATACCTACCTGACAAGTTGCAAGCCCATCGCCGCTTAGCGGAATACTAGGCCAGTGACACATATCATTCGGATTTTTAGATCTAGGAACATGCTGGTTTCTTAACGATATGACCTTCACGATCAGGTTATGTGCATGTGTCTAATGCACTTTGAGCCTACAACCGCCGGGTGGGAAGGCGATACCCACTTTGGCCACTTAGTTCTTCATTAAATATTCTGTTGAAATTGTTTATAGTCAATTTGGGAATGAATCAAGAAATGCAAAAACAAGCCGAAAGTAAAAATATACATGCAATTCTCGCCCCATATTTGTACCAATGCCGCGTGAACCCGCATTCATAAAACGTTATTATCACAGGTTTCCCCCACAAAAAGTGTTTATCAGGAAGAAATTTCTCATAAATGCAAATCACCAGCCCCTGTTCTTTGATAAAACGATGTGGAATGCAAAAAGTTACTCGAAATTGCGTTGTATCGTAAAGAAAGGATATTTACTAGCGTTGGTAGACAAGTGACGCAAGCATACCTAGGATAACGTACCTAATACCTGCCTATAAGCATACCTTACTTACTAGGAGACGGCTAAGGGCTTCCACCAAGAGACGATCAGCAGCATCCACCATTTTAAAGGATATTTATTACTCACAGCGCCGTCTAGCCCCTAAATAAGCAAAGCTTTTTATATAGGAACTATGTTACGCATATAATAGGTACTTTCTTACTTTTTTATCTTATCGTATAATACAACACCCATACACAGTACACACAGTAGTCCTGGGAATGAATCAAATCCAGAACTTACAGTGCAGAAATAGAAGTACTAAGAAGGCTTGTTGTATTATAATACTGCGATCTTCATTCTGCTACTATATAATAGTAGTAGATCACAACTTTTTTTTTTGGGAAAGTCAATGTTCTGTTTGGGAAGCTTCGGAATGTGATGTCAACGTCTCGATAAGAAAGTAAAGAGCGATCGACTAAAGAAAAAGTTCCTGCAAAAACGATGTAAGGCCAAAAATTGCAAGGTGTCCGCGACCAAAGATGGTACTCATCCTAAACATCGGGAACATTTGTATGTTATGAGTGAAACGCCCAGGGTGAACGACTTTGTTCCCTTAATCTCATGGGAGTGCGAAAAAAGTACGAAAGGAAGCCTTCAAATTTCAAATCAATAGGACCCATGATTTGGGCTGTGCGTTAATAATCAGTCAATCATTCGCCCACAATTTTATATATCTGGATATGATTCTATTAATATTCAGAGAAAAAAGAAAAGCGGGAAGTTTTTGCCCTACATGTTACTGCCATAAAAGGAGGATAGATAATGTTTTAGCAGTATCAGAATAAACAGCGTTTGTGACTTACGCTAAAGTGTACGGTTGTCTACGCGTGTTGGGTGCTTGAGATGTACTTACATGTTGTTGAGAGGGTTTGGGCTAAGACTAAGTTGTAAGCGGAGGCGATGTGATACGATAAACATATACTTAAAAATCCGGATTCATAAAAAAATGGGTTACCTATATATTTCGGTCACAATAAATTTTAAGTACTTTATTTTTGTTAAGTGCTGCTATATTGATCAGTGTATTATTCCCATAGCATTGTTGGCAAAAGTGCAATCGATGATGATGTGAGTTGTAGTCTAACTCAACTTATAACTAGCACCGCTACATTATGTGTTGTTTCATTATACTACGATGTACAACTTGAGATGCGACTTGTAATATAAATCAAATCTCCATCTGTGAGGTATGTTACTGCACCGCTACATTACGTATTGTTCCATTACACAGCGATATACCACTTGAGATGCGACTTGTAATATAAATAAAATCTCCACCTGTTAGGAATGTAACACGATCGATGATGATGTGAATCGTCGTCTCACTCAACTTGTAACTTGCACCGCTACATTACGTGTTGTTCTATTACACTGCGATGTACCACTTGAGATGCGACTTGTAATATAAATAAAATCTCGGCAGAAGTCGCAATTTGTCGACACTTTGTTACGAAATATCCTTTGGATGTTCTTTCATCTTGATAATGATAACATACATTTATTTCGAGCCTAATGGTTGCTTATTTTAAATCAATGCTTGTTTTCACTCAGATAATAAAATAATACATATCGTACCTACCTCCGTTCTTCCTACAGACTTCTACGCTCACCTGGGCGATAATAGGTATCTACGATGGAACAAATTTTCCCAGAAGCTGTCTATAAAAGGCACTGGTACTCCCACGCAACGATGGGACATAGGAAACTGCTTAGCGCTAGACTTTAGTAGGAGGTCGCAAACCTTTACAGGTTCTACCACCAGCGACAAGATTTATCGGTTGTAGCCGTTGACTAAAAGTTAACGATTCCGTTGTCCAGAGTAGACCATTAGAAGTTAAAGAGCAAAGTTTAGGGTGGGTGGGACCTACCTTGAACTTTACTTAAATTTAATTTGATTGTTTGATCTATTTCAAGCAATTTAATTACATTTCCATAACACAAACTGAGATTTTACTCAGAAGTTTAGCAATTTTTACAATGTTATTTTCCAACCAACTCCAAGGTAAATTTCGTTCAATAAACTTGACTTCGGAACCAGGCCGTATAATTGTGCAATGTTCTATATGTCTATGGTACTTGTCAGCACGTATAATGTGTATTACGTGTTGACAAGTTGACGTAATTAAGTTTAGTAACAGACAGCCGCAGCTATTATTGTGACTGTGGGTGGTAAGCCAAGCTACAAGTTACAGAAAACATGCCATCTTACAAAGAACCGAGGTACTAATAAGTAAATCATAACTAAACTGTGCATAATTATGTAATGTGCAATAATGCAGCATTACAGTGGGAGCCTGAGGTCGCGTAATTTGTTTTATAGACCTAACGAGATTCTTGAGCGGACACACGGAAGAATTATAATAACCAAATTATTTTTCAGCCCGCAAAAGTCCATTGAGATACATATACCTACTTTGTTTTCTAGACCTAATGAGATTCTTAAATAGACACATGTAAAAATAATAATAAATAAATTATATTTCAGTCCGAAAAAGTCCTCTGAGGTACATATACCTCCTTTACTTTATTGACTGAACGAGATTCTTGAGCGGACACACGGAAGAATAAACACATTATTTTTCAGTCCGCAAATTCAGTTCAGTTCATTGATTTACCTACATAATAGAGATCCTTCTTTATTTTATAGACCTAACGGGATTTTTGAGCGGACACACGTCAGTATAATAATAAAATTGATGAAATTGGATCCCAAGAAATAGCTTTCCCTCGTGGTCTTCCTAATAGAACAAAATAGCAGGATCATGAACAAAGGCCCCAAAAACGTATGGCAGGCGAGTTGGTGATTGTAGTATTGATGTTAACCGGTAGTCCTGTAGACGACTTATACCGGTTAAATTATTGTTTATTAGTAATGATCACTCTATTATTGCATGAGGTATATACCCAAAGAAGAACACAAGATTATTTTGAACATTATAACAGTGTGTATCCATTTAATTCCCGACTTTACGCAGCTTCTATTATAATCTGCAGTCAACGACCATTTTCTTTTTCTATTTTGGCGTGGGGAGCTTTCTGGAAATAGCCTGCGTAACAAATTTTAATGGAGAATAATATGTATGACCATATTATGTGATAACAATACATACATAAAAGAGAACTTGGATAAAGCTCACCTTCGGATGAAAAGTTTTGGATGAATAAACTTTTTCCAAATCCTTGTTTTGTCAATTTTCATTGCGCTATCACGAACTCGGGGTTACTGGATATCTAGTCAAAATGCAGACGATAGCAAATTCTAAAGTGAGCAGTGATAAGAATAAATATAATAAGTAATTTACTGTTAAAAAATGGATAGGTATAATGGTACAAAACTTAAATTTGGTTAGGAGGTGTTCATTCAGCTTTTGCTGCATTTCGGCGAAATGCAACATTATAAGTAGATAAGATATAAATTTATTTTCCTATTGAAATAAGGTGACGCCTGAATCATCAGACAATTCATGGCTATGTTCTCTGTGGATGTGACCGATGCAGTAAGGCTTTGTCATAGGCAAGAGTACGCTTAACACCAGGTGCGCTACTTGCTAGTCCCGTCTCCTAGTAGTATAAAAAAAAATACTTTTAACATTATGATATTTCATTAGCTTATATCATTACGTTAATTCTTATAGAATTTTTATGTACCTACTTTTACATTATGTAAACATACATTAGTTATATGTTTTACAAAAAAAAATTAGGTAAGAATACAAATATTCTTTTTTTATTGGAGGACATTATTTTCACACATCGCCATGGAGGATGGGAACTAGATTACGGATATAATACTTATATTCAATTAAATATTCTCCATACCTATGTAATCTTATTCATGATACTGTTAGGCTCGATGCGTGGAATGGGTATAAGAACACCATACCTACCTATCGAAATTTGTCCCTACTTATAAAAACAACCAAACCCAACACAATCGAACGATCAACAACTTATGTAAGAATCTACTCTAAGACAAACAACTATTCTCATGCAAGTGACGAAGAAGTCTTTTTTGAGAATAAGTTTCTTTAAGCCTAATTCATTGATGATGGTTTGTGTAACATATCTAGTGACATATATTTATTTATTTTATTTTTATTAATTTGTTGTAATATTAAGAATTCATTAACTGGCAGGTATAAAAATATATATATATTTATTTGGGATCAAACAATATCTAACATTATTCATTATTATTATAAATTTTAAGGCCTATTTTTTTGCAAATTTGTTGACATGCAATGTCTACACTAAGTATAAACTTGTGGCGCAGACACCGCATTACCTTCAAGATGTATAATAACTTAATAATTTAAAACAATCACACAATTCAATTAAAATTTCCACTCTACTCAAACTAAATCTAATAAAACCTATGAAATTAAATTATATTATAATATAATATACATTTTAATCGGTATCTTCTTCGGTATGAAATGTTTGGTTTGATATCAAGATGTTCGTCTTAGGTTGATCTAATTTTAATGCATTTTCGTTTTATCAAATGTAATCTTCAGTCAACTGCATCTTTTCTAGGCGCTCTAGCATGATGTTAATAAAAATAACTCCTAAAGCGATTAAATAATTATTATTCCTACAGCAGTATAAACACTGTAGGATGAGTATCTTAGGTTCCCTGTAGGTACGCGATGTATCGAGCTTTATCTTATCTTATACTAATGTAAAATGCTAACTGACTTACTGATAACAACGCACAGCCTAATTGGCTAAACGTAGATACATGAAATTTGGAGGGAGTGTTTGTCTTTATGCGAAAATGAATGCTAAGGGGATTTTGAAAATTCGTTCAAAAAGGGGTTGACAGTTTTCATTAAAAGTATAACCTAACTCTGAAACCGTACATGATAAAAGGTCAAACTTATCATTATAGATCCCTCATATGCAACGAACTAATTAAATATATAGATAAGAACGTGATTCATGGTTTTTTATTTTTTTAATAATTGAAAGGCAGTGGGTCCTTTTATTAGAAAAAAAAACCATTTTTTTGAACCATTCTTATTTAACATAAAAAACGCGATGTATACGTGGTTTCTATAATAAACTGGTGTATTTTGAGTGCTCTTTATGCAGTGGATGAATGTCAAAACTACCAAGGTCTGATGTCGATGGAGTGGAATCAATATAAAGGGGTTTTTTCAGTAAATAGCAGTAATACATTTTAAGAGCGTTGCGCACTTAATATCATTGTATGTGTGATACTCTTCTACGAATGGTCCAATATTCAGACCTGACTATTAACAAACAAAAAAAAATAGGGGGTTCCCATGCATGAAACGTTTTTATATAAATTGTTATTTTTGACCTGTATAATAACAAAGTTGGTATAAGTATACCAACTGTTAATAATATGCTTACTTTTGGTAAATAAATAAATAATGTAATGGTAAAGATATAAAATCTGACCAAACGTGAGTCGGACCGGCACTAATACTTCAAAAAGCCTGCATTTTTTGTCTGGGAATGTGTGTCAGAACCGGTCAAATTTATCCAGATATCCAACTTATATAAATATTTATAATATAATACTTGCACCTATTTAAAAAAACCAATACGCGGACGAAGTCGCGAGTAAAAGCTAGTGTATCAATTAAGTTTAATAGCAACCGAATAGATCTTCCGACTTTGATCGATCGTTAAACTGTTATGATGTTGCCATGTAGACACAGTAAGAGACAATTGACCAAATTGAAAATAAAAAGTAGAAAAATAATATGTTTGGTACATATTATTATTTAGCAGGAAAAAGTCTTATACGTTTTTTAAAATGAGGCAGAATATGTGTCATTATATTGTTGGACTAGTGCAGACGAGAAATGTGTTTAGAAATCCATTGTTATTTCGCTAAAATCCACTCGCCGAGCTAGAATATTCTTTAAAACGTCATGTCAAACTCTGTTGATAGTATCTCTGCCTTCTGCGCTGTAGGCTGTGGGTTCGATTCCCAGGACAAACATTTGTGTGATGAATATATTTGTGTGTTGGGTGTTGTATCATATAGTAAGTATGTATTTAAAAAAAGTATTTAAGTATTCTATCCGTAACCTAGTTCCCATATTACAAGCTATGCTTAGTTTGGGGCTAGATGACGCTGTGTAAATATTAATGTCCTATAATATTTAGTTAATATTAAAGTGATAGAAACCTGAATATCAGGCATTATAATTTCTGGAAGCACGGCTGTGAGTGAGCTTTTCACAAAATCGAGCTATGGCTTCATCCATGACTCCGCACACCCACGGCAATCAAAGTTGTAATTAGCAGCTAGTGAAACAGCAAATTAAACGTCCTTTCGTGTGACGAGTTACGTGAAACGCTTTGCCTGGTACGAATACGGTATACACGCTTTGAAGGAACACATTTTGCGCTAAATATATTTATCACAAAATATGTTATACTTCTATAGAAATAAGTTGGAGCTTTGTTTATGAATAAAATATATGTGTTAATTGATTTTTTTGCGATAAAAAGAGCAAATATCACAGCTGATATTATATTCATCATCATCATCATTCATGATTATGTTATAATATGCGTTATCATTTATCTCAAAATGTGTATACTTCTATAGAAGTAAATTGGATCCTTGTTATAATTTAAATATATCTGTTTAATTTATTCAATAAATTAAACTAACTAAGTACAAAGGAATCAGTCAGATTACCTAAGGACCGTTACAAACGGCCTATAGGTAACTCAACTGTTCCAGACCAGTACCAGACGGAAGCGTGCCCAAGACACTGGCTGCATTGCCACGCTGAATAGCTATGCTAATTCGCTGGCCTAAATAAGAGCCAGCCCTTGGGTCACGTGTCGCCTCAATCAAAAGCCCCGCAATATTTTTGAAAACCCGGAGGGCACCGGCTCTGTTTAATGCCTTTTTTGCGATAAAAAAAAAGCAAAATATCACGGCTGATATTATATTCATCATCATCATCATTCATGATTATATTATGGAGATTATATTGCGTTATCATTTATTTAATAAAATAATTATTAAACATCATTTTATTGATCATACATGTATTCATATTCTCGGCAATTAGTTCCCATATTACAAGCATTGTACAGTTTCGGGCAATATAGCGTTGTGTAAAATGTCTAGTACCAAGGTAATATTCATTTATTATAAGTAGAAGGTCGAAAATAATAAAGAAACGTGAGTGAAATTATATGGTGTAAATTCTTGAAATCTTGTCATTCCTTAATTGTTCGTAATAACATGTAATAACAGTTACTAACTAAAGTGGCTTCAATAAATAGAAAAGGCCAATAGAAGAGAAGATACATTCGTGTAGTGAATCAACAAAAAAAAACGATTCGTCTGTATCCCCCTTAATACCTGTGTTTAACCAATTCGAAATTAACGCGGCGTGGTTGCGGTAATTCAAATTCAAATGTAGCTAAATTCAGAATTACATGTTCATTTCATTTGAAAGACTGAGTTAAAGCTGCGTATTTAAGCTATGGACCAACTATTTTAAACCAGTTTTCTGAATCAGTTTGATGTCAAACTAGTTTAACATCATCATCAATTTAGCTCACATACGCCAATTGCTGAACGTAAGCCTCCCTTAATCGATGGCACAAATAGCAACCTGAGCCGCCTCCATCCATCGACTACCCGCGACAGCCTCAATGTCGTTAGTCAATCGAGTGCGGCCTTCCTACATGCTGTTTCGCATTTAATTGCGGTGAGAACCTTTATTCGCGATTTGTTATCGATTTTGTAAGCTATGTGGCCTGACAACTGTCACTTAATTTTCAGAGCAATGTCAATAACTTAAGATATCCGCATTCCGGATTTTATTATGTAGTAAAACTCCTAGCATAGTTCACTCCATAGCTCGCTGTGTAGCAGCTGGACTTAAAATCTTTTTTTTTTATACTGTAAGATACGGGAACCCTTTGTCTCACCTATTTTCAAGTTATGTTAAGACCGAAGGAGGAACTTCACCCGGAATCCTCAGTAGTCTGAGGAACTGGCTATCTTTCCTCTAAATGCGGCAATACAAAGATTAATAGAATTGTGGTAATGTCGACAGACTTAGGTTACATGGTGGTAGTTACCACAAAGTCCTACCACCAACCAAACCAAGCACAATACCCGGGATCTTTGGATCTGACATCGGTCGGCGAACCACCAGACCACAGAGGCGGTCAATAATTAGTTGTGGACCATGTCAAATTTTAAGGAAGCTCCTAATATTTTTATGCTTTTGTGCTACGCTGCACCAAGCTTTATGGACAAAATAAACTGAAGTTAATGCATTTCTTTTTTTGGGAAACTCGAAATGTGCAAATATCGGACTAAAAGGCTCAGTAGTCCGATGATCTGTATTGATCAGCATCATCTGACTGATGAGTCTAAAAAGTCTCATCAGTGCGATCACCGGACTAAGTCATCGGACTACTGATACTAGGCCTAAATTATTACGAAACGTTGGGTACGGTTGGCTAGTCTTAATTTTTTCATAATATTTTTTTATATTAACAAAACAAGCCTCATAGCTCAGCTGGTAGTAACTCTGCCTTCTGCGCTGTTGGTTGTGGGTTCAAGTCCCACCCAGGACAAATATTTGTGTGATGAATATAGATGTTTATTCTGTGTTTGGGTGTTGTATCAAAAAGTATTTAGGTATTCTATCCGTAATCTAGTTCCCATATTACAAGCTATGGTAAGTTTAAGGCTAGATGGTGCTGTGTGAAATTAATGTCCTGTAAGTAATATTTATTTATTAACATCAGCAATAGGTCATGTTCATTTAATATGCAATCATATGGTCTTTAAGGTATAGTTACATATCAAAATCTTGTTCTGTGGTCTGCAAATTTCACAGCTAATTAGGCTTTTATCATTAGCCCCACCTATTTCATTGTATTTAACCTAAACATAACTGACAAATAGAGAGAGACTGAGAGAACTACCATCATGATTGCGCTCGATATTCAATATTATATTCTTGAATGACATGTTTGAGTAAGTTCCACGATGTTCAAGTAAAGAGTCATAATCATCAGCAACCCATTAATTTCCACTGTTGGATAGATGCCCCTCCAAATATCCTGGGTTTATCCATAATCACCACGCTTAGCAGGCGGGTAGGTCATCGCAGTAATAGTATTTTATAAATACACAGAAGAGGGATTCTTCTATTCTCAAAGTAGTTAAAATATACCTAACTTTAACCGTCTCTGTGGTCTAGTGGTTCAACCCACCGATTTCAGATCCAGAGGTCCCGGGTTCGATCCCCAATAGGAGAACAATATTGTGCTCGGTTTGGTTGGTGGAAGGACTTTATTGAAGTCCGCCTGGCTAGCTAGCTATGATAACAATTATAAAATTGTTGTGTTCCGGCATTCAGAGGTTGAAGATTCTGGTTGAAGTGCGCCTTCACCTTTGGCCTTATTTTAACTTGTAACCAGGTGAGATGAAGACCAGGGGCTTTCCCGTCGTACAAAAAAAAAACCTATTTTAAAAAGTAGCCAAAATTACTCTCTGATTAGTTTTCGAGCTTAGAAATCAGATCAATCGTTTCAAAATGCGTTACGTGTAACCTTATCATCATCATCAACATTATAAAGCAGTCCACTGCTCCACGGAGTTCTCTCCCAAGGTGCGTCACTGAACCTGATCTTCGGCCTTTTGCTCCGTCTCTGTCTGCTACTATAAGGAGGTCGTCATTCTGTCTAGCTCAAAAAAAACATACAGCCGAATTGAGACACTCCTCCATTTTTTGAAGTCAGTTAAAAAAATAAGGAATGAGGCTATCCAACATAGAACCAAGGTCGACATAGCTCAAAGAGCTAGCAGGCTGAAGTGGCGGTGGGCCAATATTTGTCAAAGGACTGACAACCGGTCAGGTCAACGAGTCCGACCGACCTTCAGTTAATTTGATGGATTTCAGATTTCTCGACAGCCAGACAAACCTAGCTAGATCTTACAAAACGAAAGTGATAGAATAATCATACTTTCTACTTTGATAAGATAAATACGGGACTTGTCGGAGTAAACGTAAAGTCTAGTTCATACTTGATACATCTATGATGTTATTGGTAGCTGCGGCTGGAAAAAGTTGTTAAAGTATGAGAAACTATTGAACTACCAGACTAATTGAAAACCAAACTCCTTGTAACATGAGATATCAAGGTGTCTTCTTAATTTGGCTGTGAAATGATTGCACACTATCTTCTCTAAAACTCTGGTAGAGAATATTTTTTCAGATATAAACACATTTTGTAATTTTATTGGACGAAGTTTGAACTTTAAATATTATATTATATTGTGTTGCGATCATGAACAAATAAAAAAAAATGAATAATAAACTAAATCAGATACGATTGCTTGGACTATGCGTTGATTTGTACACTACACTTATACTATTTGATTATACATCATTTTAAACAAAAACAAATTAAAAATGTATTCTTCAATAAAAAAAAGCAATTATAATCAAAAAAAGGCCAAATTATTTATATAGGCGAGATTAACCCTTGTAGATTTTTCTAACAACAAACCCTCGATCTAGTAGAGAGTTTGTAATTAAATGGATATTGTGTACCTATATACAGAACAAGTAGAAAAGCATCAAAATTCAGTAGTTTAATATGAACCGACTAAGATGAAGCTAAATAGAACAGTAAAAAGCTGCATCGTAAATTTGTTAAAAAAAAGCAACATTATCAGCAGCTCACATTCCTTGCTATAAATTATGAAATTGATAGGTAGTCATTATAATGTAAACGCTACAGGCTGTAGCAGGTATGATAACTTTATAACACCTTGGATTAAATTAATGGTTGTCGATTGATACATATCAAAGAGAAATTGAGAGTGTCAACGACGGCGCCAGTTTTCTTGGCTTAGATTGATGTATAGTTTTTTATCATACAGACATTATTGATACGAGAAAACTGGTATTTATCGCGTATTTACAAAATAACGTGTTTTAATGGCGAAAGTTTAAAAAAGGCATTATGCGATTTTTTTAGGGTTTTTTACGTCCGATGATAAAGCGGAACCCTCACACATCACTCACATATCTGTCTGTCATGACACCTCTACACTAACAGACGGAAAAAGTTGAAATTTGGTACATATTATGTGAACAAAATTTGATCATGTTATCATGCACAAATAACGTAAATAAGTGGAATGCGGTTTTAAAGGTTGATTTTGGAGATAAAGAATAAAAAAAAAACACAATAAAATCGTATCAAATGAAAGGGCTTGCCATGAGATGATCATTTTTTTATAATTTTCGCATGCATAGTTTCAATACAGTTACTGAACAAAATTAAATGAAATTAAAAACTAAAGTTTTTATTAAAATGTAATTGAATAGGTACTTGAAGATTTCTAGCACCCTACTTTTTTCATACATACCTATTAAGAGGCAAGATTGTAAATAAGTGGCCAATTTTTCTACAATCTTGCCTCAAAATTAAGAATCTGAAGATGTTTGCGTAAAATACAATCTCAAGCTCATACGTAAACTTTATAGGAGATTTTAAGACAATTTGCTACAATTTACAATCGACAGCAAGAAGTTGTTTTCCTGTTTATATCCTATAATAATAACTTCTATTTAATTTGTAGAAAAACATTAGATTACAGTGGCACCAACCAAGTAAATCACTGATTTGCTTACAATAAAGATTGATTAGCTTTTGTACAGCAGCTATTGCAACGTTTTTCAGATGATATAACCTAAAAAATTACCACAATCTTCGTTGGTGGCAGTATCATCACAATATCCCATTGTCAAACTCATTTAGCAATGACGATGATTTTTTTCAATTTAAATATATTGTGTAAGAGACGCACAAGATAGAATTGATTAAAATTACACTATCATCGCTTAACTGACCTCTATTGTCAGGTATATTATCAGTGGCATGAATAAGAGGCTGGCTCACTAACCTACGGGTCGACTGGCGGTGCGTATGTATTCAATTCTATTTAGGTACACGTCGACGTTACGTCAATATTTACTTTAACTTTTCAATTCGCCGCCGTAGGCTCAATGAAAGTGAAAAAGCACTAATAATCAATCGACAAAGAACCCAGTCACACATAAACAATGCGAAGATAACCACAAGGTGTAAAAAACGAAAACGATACCGGCGCCATCGTATTGACTTAAAACTCTTTCAATATATCCCCCGATAACAATAGCCGGCGCTTCTTTTTTACACGCGCGGCTAAATCCCGTATCGAATTTCTCCCCGGATATCCATCCTACTCTAAATCAGCTGTCGGATTATTCACAATAGACCGACCACCGGGCCTGATACAAAAATGATAACAAAATGCACTTTTGATATCAACTATACGCGTCGCAGTATACGCGGTGTCGGCGACAGTACGGAAATACTCGTCGTATCGTCCCATATTCTACTCGGCGTTTTGGGCGAAATGGTGTCGTGGAGCGTTAGGGCGAAAGTCGATATTCGTAGTGTGTAAACTCCGCTTTGGAAGGGCGGTCGTCGCGTAAGCTACGGGCCACGTGCACCTCAACTTGCGCTTAGTTCTTCACGAACTGTGTGGGAGGTTAGTCCGCTACATGAATATAATGCTCCTTGAATGTCATGCGCCCTGAACATCCGCGAAAAGCGTCTATTGCTACGCCCAGTGACGCATGTGTGAGTGACAGAACTCCACGTGATTTTGACATTACGGAAAAGCCGGCTTGTTTTTTTGCCAACCGTGTGATCCGCGATAGAGAAAGTGTTTTATCGTGCTTTACTTGACTGAACCTTAATCCGATATGCTGTGATGTCAAAGGGAGGATGATTATGAATAACTTTTCGCGATTCCCGAAGGCGATGGAGTGTTTTGGGTAAGTAATGAGTTGTTTGATTGAGAACTGGAACATCTTTAATCAATTTACTTCTGTCCTTCGGAGTTCGGACTGTTTGTAAATATTTGATTTGAGGAACTCGTTAAACTTGAGCGTCTCGACTGTCTTTACCTATTTAGGTATTAATAGGTAACTAATAATTCATTATCGATGAGAATACATTCAATGAGTACATAATGATATGGGTTGTTGAACTGTGGTTATTGTCGCTAAATTAATAATATTACTTGTTTACTTGATTGATGACAATATTATTATATCTGTTTTTCTCGAAATACATTAATTTAATAAAAACGAACAATTTGGGCCACGAGTTTTATTAGTCTCTCTCATTAATTAGAGATTGTTATTTAATCACTCGTCCTTTTATATAGAGTAGATTCTAGCTTAGCCTTTTGTATTCTTTCCTAAGCCAATTTATCGACAGTGTTTTGCTGGCCTCTTTTATATTTAAAGTCTCCGTCCTGACTGACATCCTCAATTCATTGTTTATGTATAGATAGGCCTCCTTGCGCATGCTCGTTGCTATGTCAACAATATTTACATAGATATATATAGCGTTCGTATGTATCGACAGACGATATATAGGCCTATGTATCATGAATTTTAATGGATCTTGGTAACAGCCAGGAATAACAGTTCAATGAAACTATAAAGAACGTATGGATTTTATAGAATAGTGATTAATGAGCGGTAATGAGAAAGCTCGGTTTATTGTTAAATGAAATTACAGTAATAATTTTATTTTTGGATTTATCGATCGTTTCTCGGGCGTTGTTCTTGACAGTGAGTCAGGTGTGTATCATCTTTAATGTGTTGTTAAAACGGTTTGTAGCTAAAAAAATATACATGTCAAAAGTATGTATGCTTTTGATATGTATGTATGTATGCTCTTGTTTTTAGATCAGATAGCTCCGTAGATCCGTAATTCTGCTTCCACACAGAATTACTTTATTTCGCCCAAATATAAGATAATTATAGGGAAAGATAATGTTTTGACAAAAGAATAATCTAAGCTGGATGGATGCATAAAAAATGTGTATAATTTACCAATACACAAGAACAAAGAGAACAATAAAAATAATTGTAATAATTAGCTGTCTTTTCGCTTGAAAAGCGATCTCTACCAGACACACTTTGGATGGAATGGACTATTAAAATTAAATTTTAATGACACTTAATCTACTAGCATATCCTCGTATATTTCTTAACTTTGAGACCTAAGCTGGGTGTGTTATGCCTGTGTGTTTCTTGGAGTTCAGGTTCACATAAACCTGCGCACTGCAGACAAAATCTTTTTTTTTAATATAAGACGTAATTATATACACAACGCCATCTAGATCCAAACTAAGCATAGCTTGTAATATGGGATAGTTCCCATATTACAAGCGTAATCTAATGATTACGGATAGAATACTTAAATACTTTTTGTATTATCTTCTATTATATAAAATCGATTTACCACTGAAGTGATAGGTAGGTAGGTAGGTAGGTATAATCACGCTAGCGCCGAATTTGTTAGACCTACAGACTTGATATTTTGCCAGGGTGTTTATTGTGACATGTAGATGTTCACTAAGGACGAATTTTAGGAAATTCCACCCCTAAGGGGGTGAAATAGTTTGTATGCAAAATCTTTATATATGATCCGATTGAGTTGAAATTTAGTACGTGTATTTATAATTACGAGATGCTTATTATGAAAAAAAACTTGGAGATTCTTCCTCTAAAAGGGTGAAACGGGGCAAAACATTTTGTATGGACATATGCTTGTATTTGAGCCAATCGAGTTGATATTTTTTTATTGTGTTTATTATATCTTTAAAATGTGTACGAGAAAAAAGATCAGAAAAATCTTACAACTAAAGGGTAAAATAGGGCAAAACAGTTTCAAGAAAAATCTTTATAAATGATCCGATGAAGTTGAAAATTTGAACGTGTATTTATAACAACTATGAACTGCTTAAAACTTCGTATTTTTTCCTCTAAAACGGGTGAAACGGGTTAATACTTTTCAAATAAAAACAAGTCTTTTTATTTGATACGATCGAGTAAAATACGATATTTGTATTTATTATAACTAGATGCTTATTTATAACACATTTTTCAGAAAATCTCACGATTAAAGGGTGAAGTGGGGCAAAACACGCATCTAAAATCTTAATAATTCGATTTACTTCAAATGTTTTATGTACCTTTTACATATTTGTGTTTCAAAGACTATATTAGACACTTATCATATATTTTTTTATTATTCCTCTAAAGAGTGATATGGGGAAAAAGTTTTGAAATTTTCATTAAAATTCAAAGTCCGAAGATTCATTCGATTGGGTTGAAATCGTTTATGTAGTAACTATTAAATGCAAATTATGAAAAAAAAAATCTTTGAGATTCTTCCTCTGATAGATCTGACATGGGGTAATGACTGTCTATTTGTGCGCAGATATCTTTTCATTTAATGCAATCCAGTTAAAATTTTGTATGACATGTGTTAAGATTAAGTTGAAATTGTGTATTACTTTTATAATTTTTGGAAATTTCTCCGCTTAGAAGAGGAAACGGGGTATTTCTTTTATTTAACTTGTAATATTTTATTATAAATATTTTTTTATTTTTTTTCTATTTGATGTATAATTTTGTAATTCATTTGTCTGTTTATATTTTAATTTAATTGAATATTTATTTTAGTACTAGAGTAAGCTTTATACCGATTTCCTTATTTCTTCTCCTTCACGATTCAAACGTTTCAAAACATTAAAACCTTCCTCAACTTTAGCAACTCTAGATCTTAGCACACTGCTCCACGGGGCATAGCGGGTAGGAAAGTGGGTAGGCCATACTTTCCTGTGCGGGAGCTCCACACAATGCAGCGTGCGTTCGAGGAGTATAATAAGCCCCACTGTATTTTAGTCAGGTATCACAGCGATTCCGTTTTTCTTACTCTGCCGTAGCGAAGCACGGGTATTTTCAGCTAGTATTATATAAAACAACACCCAAACACAGACTAAAAATCAATATTAATCTTACAAGAGTAGTAGAAGCCCCTAGTGAAAGGGCTCGTGCGGAAAATTACTACCACTATACTTCTTTCAGCCGCCAAGCAGCATTGCTGAGTTTCGCTTGAAGGGTATGGTTGCCGGTGAAATTACAGGTACGTGAGGCTTAACACCTTTATGCCTCAAGTCAACGGGCGCAATGCAGTGCCAAAAAACACAAATATTTGTCCTGGGTGGGAATCGAACGCACAACCTACAGTGCAGAAGGCACCAACTGAGCTATGAGGCTTGTTAATTATCTTTATGATATTCATTATCATAAAGATTAACTAGGACTAGGCTAGGACGCAATGCTGTCACTTAGGCCATGTGCTGTTCCACACCTCAATGCATTGCTTTTCAAGGGTTGGTGAAACAAATCAATAGTCAAGAGTTTATTTCGTTACCATGTTTGCTTAGAAAACGGAATCGCTTTATTTCGATACAATAGTCACAGACCCCTGCAACTCAGTCCATGGATGTTGTTAAAGTCGACTAAGGGATCTTATCAGAAGAAAGGCAGCAGTTTAATTCTGTGTTTGTATTACCTACACCTTCACGCGATTCACAATCCGCCTGCCAAGCATGGTAATTATGGCTAAACCCTCCAGCTTTGGAGGAGGCTCTGTTCAAAAGTAGTCACTAATAGGGAATTGTTTTTGACGTAGTGTGGTATTTGCGTGTATCAACTCTTTCTTTTGTAATTTTAAATTATTTTTGGTAAGTCAAAATTCCGTCTTCATTATCAGCCAACCTGTTTATTGTACGTCCGTTGGTGAGTGAGTGGGTGCTAAGTGAGCTTGTATCGAGAACTGTTAGTAACTTAGCACCTGTTACAGTTCTCACGTTTGCAATATATCTGCAGGTCATTACAGAGGAAAATACATCATGAAAGTGTTTTGTTTTTCTTTAGCGGGTTGGTCGATTATTGTGCTATCGGAAGGATATTTTTGATACTGTTTTTTTTTTTTGGAAAATGCTGTTAGAATGATATCGTTTTTGAAAATATGAACTAAAGAAAAATCTGTATTATTCGTGCAGTTTTAGATGTAGTTTCAGTTACATATTGCTTATTTGCCGAAGATTTCGTCTCCTCTAAAATATCGCTCAGCAAGAACTTTGAGTAAAAAGTATTTTGTATCTTTATAAAAATACGTGAAGTGAAAATTTCGGTCTTTCATCCTGCACCGAGGAGTGTGAAATTTGGCTCAGGTAAAGTTTATCTGGAGAAAGTCAATTTTAATTATTTATTATTATTGGTGATACTTCTTTCAACTATGCAACTGTCTCTGTCACACTCTTATAGTCCTTACAAGAAACTCACGTAAGTGCATAAACAACAACAAAAAAAATTAGAAAAAAGTTTTAAAGTTTTATTAAACATTTTAAGCGTAATGATGTACATGAGAAACAGTGGTAGCTGCTAAAGTTATATGAACAACGCTTATTGCTTAAATATTTTAACGTGATATATTCCTACTAGGATACCAAACCAAGAACAATAAACTAAAGGAAGCTATTATTGCAATCGGTTGATCACGACACTCTGTATTTGGGTGGCAGAGCATAATTGATTTCGCTCTTTATTGATTTCGGGTCATCAGGTTATCAAAATGAATAACATATCGCAATGACGATAATTGAACAATCTCTAAGAAATACTCTGGTTGTGTTTACAAGACTGCGCTTTAGTCATAAATTATTCGTTGTGGAACTTCGTACTGACGGCGAAATCGATATGGGTCTATACGTTAAGGTGCACTCAGTGCTGCGTTGTTCGCTATGTACATTATCGCCCTTCTCCGATCTGAAGATAATGTGTTCAATTCCCGGTGGCTAAGTGGATTGTTGCCTTTTTCCCATCCAAAGATCGTGGGCTCAATTCCCGATGGCTAAATAAATTGTCACCGGTGTCCCAGTGGTAATGATAGGATATTTTTGTTACATTATATGAGTATGCTGATTCAACTGCCGTTATACTATTAACGTAATTTTCGTTAACTTTTTACAAAGTTCCCATTTGCATGTGCCTGAACGTTAAAAAACTTATTAACGTCTAAACTGCATACATCGTTAGTAGACACTAACAGTTTCAAGAACGTTTGTAAAATATGCACCATGCAACACCCATTAACTAAAACGGAATTGGGTAATTAGCATAACTGTGCTACGCGATAAAGAACCTTGACAGCTGTATTTCAATGGCGAAAATAGACTGCTGGCATTAATGTTCCCCCATTGAGGTGAAACAAGATGACAGCTCGAACAAGATTTTTCCCAACGATCTGTGGTGCATGCACCGCAGTTAAGCCTTTTCGCCTTTTCGCCGCATACCAAACAAGACTACAAGCAAGGAACCAAAATTATCATTTTACAATTTAATATAAATGAATATAATATATTACAGGACATTCATTTCATATAGCGCAATCTAGTCCCAAACTAAACTTTAAGCCAAACTCTTAGAAATCATAAACGTAGGACGTGCAAAGTTCGTACAACCTTCACCCCACGCTGTCCGGTCAATCGCAAAGTTTTTGATCACTGCATCTCGTCCACACGTCACCAATAGGTCAATGTGCGTGTATCCCAGTCCAGTCGCGATAGCACTATCTACTATTCTGTGGTGTTGCATCACTGCCCTAGGAAGCGAGACATACATTTCACGGTGTAACGCGACCGATTAGTCAAGGCAGTAAATTTAATATCCGAGGCATTGGTGCCCCGTCGTGTGTAGATTGACTAGATAATAGGCTACGGAATAAAACTTATGCTTTCCTCAGCGTGGCAGAATCACTGATTGTGATCATTAGCCTTATCTGATAATCACAATCGAAACTATAGCTATTCAATTGATTAGCTAGAGTTTGGCTTAAAGGCCTTATAGTGGGCATCGATAGGTACTGTATGTCACTTTCATATTGAATTTAATTTTCATATCCACAAAAACACGTGGATGGCATCCTGCGTGCGACGTTCCGTTCATCATTAAATATTTCACAGCAGATTTTTGGCAAAAATCTGCTCAAAAACTGGATTTTTTCAAGACGCCTTGTGAGTTGAAAATTGCAGTATACAAAATACATATCAGAAAACGCTGTAACTCACTTTTAGGTGGTTTGCAAGATAGATAATTGTCAAATAACACAACCGTGAGAGGGTAGGTAATCAAAAAACGTTAGCCTCATAAAATAATTGATGTTTTTATGCATGGAATTACATGATTTTGATATTATTAATTATTATTTTAATGTTAATGGGTTTCGGGAATTCAAATTACGTATCCGTAATAACAGACAAATATTTACATTATTAGCAAAACGACGATATCGATAAATGGTATTATGGTTTTATCAGTAGGAAAGGAACCAACGCAACCTTATTTGCCTTTTAAACTACTTAGAGTTTTAAAATAAATATTTCCTCTTGCATTGCATGAAAAATTCAAATACAATCGGAACATCGCATTCTGAAAGAGTCAATTTGCATTTGGAAGTTGTTATAGATTTTACTGCGACTGCTTCTATTGCCTATTCCTATTCGAGCCTTTGTTATTTCATTCAGTATTTTTTTGGACTCAATCAAAACAATAATTCATTAGTCATATTGGTTGTTGTATCATATAGTACGTTTGTATTTACAAAAGTATAAAGGTATTCTATCCGTTATCTAGTTCCCATATAACAAGCTATGCTTAGATATGTAATGTCCTGTAATATTTATTTATTTATTTTTCATCAAATGTTTATTCGACACTTCTGGCTGTGATGTTACGAAATAGGAATAAAATTCGGATGATAAGTAATTTGACAGCTGACAGCGTTTCTGAGAATGAATAAATGAACGAGTTACTTTATTGTACACTTTAGATAGGTAGATATATACAGAAAGATACCTAGATTAAACAAGATAACCAATTTTCTTAATAACAATAGCCGGTCAAATGTATTGAAAGGGAGACATTATTTGGATGGAAATGATTTAAGATCTAAAGATATGGATGGTGTTGGATTGCACACAATTCAAAGAAACGACGAATAAACTAAGAAGCCTGACTATGAAAGTCAGGCTAGTGACTATAAAAGGCTGAGTGAAAAAAAATTACAGGTTTGACATTACATTTTTAGGCAATATTTTTATTTTTTACAAACATTCGTGTAATGACTATAGATGTTTGTTCTGTTTTTGTGTATTGTATTGTAATGATACGTACGTATTTACAAAAATAAAAAAGTATTTAAGTATTCTATCCGTAATCTTATTCCCAGATTACCAGCTATGCTTACTTTGGGGCTAGATGGCGCTGTGTGGAATTAATATCATGAAATGTTTATTATTATAATCTAAATGCCGGAACACAACAATTATATTTCTTGTTATGGCGTCAGACGTAGGTAAAATGGTGGTATCTAGCCAGGCGGACTTAAAACAAGCCCAAATTTGTACTCCCTCGGGAACGAACTCGGGACCTCTGGGTTTGTTTGGTTTGTTCGATACCGAACTAGAACAAAATACTATCAAAGATGGCGTTAAATATCTTTTTTAGCTACTGTGTAGATGCATAGTTTATAATTTGAAAACCAACTGCAGTGCATATAAGTATTTATTCAAAGACACGATGCTGTTCACAATTGCAATACACGAAGCTAAAATGTCAACCCATGAATATTGTCCTTCTGATCTAGGCTTTCGAATCACGATCGCAAAATGGTAGCTGGTTAGATACCTTCAAAAGGTAGGTATATGGCTAGATACAGGCATTTACATTAGTAGTTAATAACAAAATAACCGGCCAAGTGCCTGACCTAACCTGTTGTATATATATGAAATAACATTACAATGTGGAAAGCTGGAAAAGCATACACTTAAGACAAAGGTCTCTTTATCGTTTCTATTTTTTTTTTTTTAAAAGTGGTGTTATTAAAAATGTAAGGTTTTAAAATTTTTTTCTTTATGTGTGCTATAAATTCATGCTAAATTTTAAGATTCTAGGTTGACTTGAAGTATCCTTTAGGTTATGTGTCTTGCGAGTAGTTGCGAGTTTCAAAATATGCGGCTTAAATGGCTGTTTCTTTTGGTTGCGTTGACGTAGAAACTTGATTTTATTGCAGCTTTAAGGTATAATAGACCTGAGTATTTGAACTAAATTTCAATATAATATCACTACGCGTTCACGAGGAAATGGGTAGTAAGTTTAAAATAACCAAAATAGTTTTGTTGTATGATGTAACTTAAAATTTATGCTTTAAACAATTTTTCCTTTATCAGTGCAAGTATAAAATATTGCTTTGTATCAAATGTCAAGATTCTGAGTTCACGGGAAGTACCCTGTAGGTTTTGATTCACTTGCGAGTGTCGAAAATTTGCGGCATCAATGGCTATATCTTTTGATTGTGATGACTTACAAGTATGTTTTTTTCACAGCTCTCAAAGACAGTAGACTTGAGTATTTTATATGAATATCAACTTGATACCTCCACGCGTTTCTGAGACAAAGGGTCTTGACAGACAGACAGACGGACAATAAAGTGATCCTAGAAGGGTTCCATTTTTTCCTTTTGAGGTACAGAACCGCGAATAATGTTATGCATTGTGTCAAATTTCTTTAGATACCTTATATTCCAACGGAATTCTAAAATTCTAAAATATTTACCAGCACTGTTCTAACGTATGAAGTACGAAAAGTTTTTGTAAATTCTGTAATGATTCATACAAAATGCGCATTTCATGGTGATCCACGAAGTACCTATATCGTCTTCCCATGACCAATCGACAACCAGATACCTATCTTAGTTCGCGTAATGAGGCAGCTTCCCATGGTACGTTAGAGGACTTTAAAGAACATTGCTTACTGTCATGATGTTACAAGTTCTTGTTACATGAAATACTAGGTTTATTGATATTTATAATCAACTTCATTATAAAAATTATAAATAAATATTATAAAAACTAAATTAATACTGTCATGAAATTACAAATTCATGTTACAAGAAACAATAGGTATATTGTTACTTATACTCTTCATCACTATAAAATATGAATGTATATTATAAATAAAATGACTGTCATAATGTTACAAATTATTGAAACACGAAATACTTCAACTACTGATAGTCACTATCACTAAAAAAATATTATGTGTACACTTGATTATTTTTAAAATGGTTTTGTGGCCCATTTAGATGACATTTTATTTTAGATCATATTATTAAGTGTATACATATTGGTGCACGTGACTGTACCTATAGAATTAAAACTAATTGTCTACCTATTCACTCGTTCACATTTTATATTGAAAGTTACAAAAACGCATAAATCACAGAAGGACATATGAAATTATATCCTCTTATGAGTTAAGCGTCTTCAATATTTTATTTTTGAATACTCCACCTTTAATGAGCTACCTTCCCAACCATTCGAGTACCTAAGCCTAGTCACGTCAAAGCACCAATCATGAGTACGTGTGATGCATATTACTATGTTACTTAGGCGCATGGAACGAACGGTTATTTAGCGTATCATGTTATTTTTTTATTGTTCTACGGGGACGCGCTTGGCCTTTATCTCACCTGGTTACAAATTAAGATAAGGCCGAAGGTGGAGGCGCACTTCACCCGAAATCCTCAACAAACTGAGGAACTGGCAACTTTACCTCTAAATGCCGGAACACAACAATTTTTGAATTGTTGTTATAGCTACATAATTAGGTAAGATGGTGGTAGCTATCCAGGCGGAAGCTTTTGACCACCAGCTCACTTGAAAACAAGTTAAAATGTGGCCTAGTATGGATCACGCTTGTCTAAAAGGAACCTATGCAAACTGGAAATGAAGACTCCAAGTGGCGTTCATTGTACAGCTTACAATTTCATTTTTGTATAATTTTGATTTTAAATTCTTCGTTGCCAGATGAAATAAAGATTGACACATTTTTGTAGAAATCCACGGGTAAATGGACGTTATTACAATAAACGTGAAATTTAAAATTAAAATGATACCTACTATATGAGAGAGGTAATATGAACAAGCTTACTATTTGATATTAAAGCGAATAGGGAGCTGCTCATTTAATCTAGAGTTTGTTTTGAACTTCCCAACGAAAACTGCATTTTCCTACATTCTCCGAGCGCAGATTCACCAGATTTTAATTGCCCTGTAATAAGCGCTGGGTAATGCTGCAAACAATGCGTGCACATGTGCGCGAGATTAGAATACTGACCTATTTGACTTGATAATTTCGTAACTATGTTTTTAGTTTTTGTCTTTGAAGTATGGTATATTATTAGCTGTAATTTTCCATTTCATAAAAACTATGTTAGGTGTGGCAGAAGAAAAATGAAAGTAAAATCAATGCAGTGGAGATGAGAGCTTTGAGTGACTTAGGTTGAGAATAATTAGTTTAGATGTCTTAGGTTGTTGAGGATTCCAGGTGAAGGGCGCCTCCACCTTCTGCCTTATCGAAACTTGTTACAAGGATAAAAAGGCCAAGCACTTCCCCGTCGTACAAAAAAACAATGGATAGAGTAAGAAATAGTGTAGTGAAAGAACGGTGTGGTGTGAAAGAGAATGTAGTGGCGAAGATTGCGAAAGAAATAAGCAATAAGTATACTAATCATAAAACTGTTTTACAGATCAGGTAAATTATATATTATAATGGAAGTTACTTAAAAGATAAGAAGAATGTACTTTGTCGATCTCTGTTCTCCGCACTAGGTCTCCATTGAACCTGTTTAGCTATCAGAGGATCTTTCCTCGGACTTTCTGTTGCTCGTAACTTACTCTTTAACATTTAACAAAAGTTTATTTTCAAAAAGTTAAGACAGACAACAATTTAAAGATCATCACATCAAATTAAGAAAAGTTCACTTATAGCTAACTTGTGAAATATAAATTTTAAGTCTAAATGTCCTAGTGTCCTCTCATATCATAATTCTCAGAACAGTTTCTCGGCGAATGCACTAATGCAAACTGTACTGTAATGCTTGTCGTTGCATCTCAATTGAGTATTGCCATGATCTATCTCGGAGTAAATATAAGGAAGCTTTAGTTCTCTTATACGTGTTTAAACGGTACCGTTTCTGGACTTGTTAACTACTGATGAATGCGTGAAATGTCCTTATCAGCTAGATATCTGCTTTCCTTAACCCTTTACCTTTCTTCCAACATTACTATAATCATATTTTTCTTTAATGTTTTAGCCTTTAAAATGTTAGCTAAGGAATGCTAACATTTTAAAGTGATTATAAAGTGCTGTGTTTCCCAATTGTAACGACATGGGAGTCTTTAAGTCAAGAGTTAGTGAGTTTCTTCGTTCGTCAAAAAATTACTAGAACTACATTCTAGTATTTTTTTGGTGTACTCGTACATAAACGATATATTCTATTTATACACAGCATGGGAAAAAATATGACCAAAGGCGAGCCCTGAAAAAATCTTGTAAGAAAATTTTTAAATACTTACAGCCATTGTAGGATGCAATTAATTGCAATTATTGCTACAACTATAAATAATCTTGCCATATCTTGTAAATACTCGTCGAGTTCCCAAATAAGTGAACGAACTCTCTTGCCTATTCCACGTTATCTCTTCCAATCACTTTCTTATATCACAGAGGACAAAGAGCAACATTTGTCTTTATTGTAATTGAGAGAGGAAATATAACAAAAACGTGATGGAATTAGGGCATTTTTTATAAGGCACTCTTATTTACATTGGTATGCATATATATATATATGTCATGTATTTTATTACAAAGTTGGAAAGTATCTGAAGTGTGGTTTTGTACCTACGTTACAATACATGCGTCTCCACTCTCCAGACATCAATGAACCTACGCCCACTCACGCAGACTGAATGTATATACATTCACTGCGCCCTGTACCCTGGTTTATTATAATATTAGCATCCATGAGAGCAGCTTTGCATGCAATTTGTCACCATCATTGTTGTCTGGCAGTTTTGCTATAAATTACTGTGACTTGTAGTTTAATTGTAATGTGCGAATATTCTTAGCTGTATCTTGATTAGAGAAATGGAAATAAATTGGCGTGCAGACACATCTTTAAAGTCAATTCTCTGAAAACTTGATTGGTCTGACGCCATAGTAAAGCTCGGAGAGTATTTGCTTTTAGGATCGTCAAGTTAGGGTTATCAATTTTCTGATTTCCAGAAACTTAAATGAATCAGCTCTTTGCTACATTTACTGAAACTCTGGTACTTCGATTCCCTGCTCACAAAACATTTTTTTACAGTGATCACATTACAGTAGACTCTTCAGTAACAACCATAGTTCAACCTTCCCTAGGCTGTGTTCAAAATTTGTACCTATTGGACTAAGAATAGGCACTATAATTATAATCTTACCTATCAAAGCCGTTACAGTCATTGTCTGTTTCTACAGTAGACTATGCAGGACCTTTTACCTGCCGTAACACAGTTTTTAAAATATAATGAAGGGAATGTGTGTGAAATTAATGTTCTGAAAAATTTACGTACCCTATATATTTAGTTACCTGAATTAATGATTACCAAACTGTATATTGTAACTGTAAATCCTCTTCATTCAAAAGAAATCTGAGCGATAAGACCGCCAACACAGAC
Source organism: Venusia cambrica (assembly GCA_951394065.1). Taxonomy (NCBI): domain Eukaryota; kingdom Metazoa; phylum Arthropoda; class Insecta; order Lepidoptera; family Geometridae; genus Venusia; species Venusia cambrica. The sequence goes on along the minus strand of OX596040.1, from coordinate 15,151,614 downwards.
ACACATCAAGCCCATTAATTTCCAATGCTAGATAGAATATCTATATACAGTGTATATAGTTTTCCCATAATTACCAAGCTTGGTAGGCGGATTGGTAAACTCAGTAAAGGTGTAGATATTGCACAGAATGAGGCTGCTGCCTTTCTTCTGGTGGGATCCCTTAGTTGGCTTTTATGAGACTAAAAAGTAATCTAGATTCAAATACTAGGTGTTTACCACCTACTTAAATTACATTAATTCATTCATTTTATATCTAAAGCCGCATATTTTTTCATGCACACGGAGTAAAACACATTATTATTATGATGACAGTTAAATCGTATTTAAATATACACCTAAATATTTACTCGTACCTTTTCTCTATTGAAAGTCATACAAATTGACAGGCGTTTTCATAGAACCCTTCATAAAATTTAGCTTCCGACAAAATATTCCACTTGTAAACCCTCTTTAGAATTTTATATTAGGAGTAGGCTCTTGATCTGGGCCGCGTCTTAAGAGTAAATCCATGCTCCACATTTTTATTTAGCCATGATTGGCCAGACGCCTGGAAAATAGTAATGAAGCCGGGTACTACTTCATTTTCGTGAAAATGTCGTCGTAAGAATTCAAATTTATCGTGGATGCCAGGATGAGTCAGACGGTTTGCTGGGAACGTGACGAGAATGCTAAGTCTGGGGAGCTGCTGTTATGTTTGTTATGTCACTTTTGTGATCTGATTTGATGATCATAACGTGCAGTTTGGGAATTCACTTTTACGTCTTATTTGTAATCCGTGAATTCTCCAAGGTTTTTTTATTTTTATACGACGGCGAGATGCTTGACCTTCATCTCATCTGATTTTCAAGTTATTATAATCCCGAAGGTGTGGTAAGGGAAGCTCACTTCACTCGGAATCCTCAACAAACTGAGGAACTGGGTATCACCTCTAAATGCCGGAACACAAAAACTTTTAATAATTGTTGTATGGCGACAGACTTAGTTAAGATGGACGTAGCTGGCTAGGCAAACAAAATCCTAACACCAACGAAATCAAGCATAATATTGTACTCCCCATGGGCATCGAACCCAGGAAGGAGCTCATGATCTGATACCGGTGGACCACAGAGGCCGTTTTTCTTAAAAGATAGGTTAGCTCTTGACCTAAGCTAGATCAAGGATGAAGTATATGATGGAGCGAACTTTCTCATACACGGCAAACTGTTTGGCGCCAAACTTCGGGTGATCGGCCTGTAAAGGTCCGGCTGAATTTATACAAGTCCTACCATCCGTTAAAAGCCAACGATTTAATGCCCGTGAAAGACCACTGGGAAGATTGTATTCATTTAATTAGGTAGGTTTCAGATATTGTGGAATCTTTAAAGATTTTGCCACAGTCCTTGATCCAAACCCATCCAAAGTAAGCTTATTTTTTATATGATTGAACTCAGATTCCGATTCATCTTAATAAAATAACTTTAAGGGTTTCGCATTCCTCAAAGTAACTTACAAGGAAGCTTAAAATATTTATAAAGAAAGGTCAAGGTTGGTCATTCATTGATTAATTTTCACTTGGCGTGTCTTGGATTTTTTTAAATTCTTGAGCTGCTTTTTGAATGATTAAAATTCTTAATAGTAAGCATCATGATCATTATCATGAGTTACTCAACTCATGATAATGATAATGAGAACTCAACTCCATTATGACATGTTATTTTAATATCAGTTTTGAGATTTATGTTGATGATATTGAATCCACTAGTTGAGTGTTGAAAAAAATCATACCCGCGTCTGCAGAATTAAATTTAAAATGGTTGTATGAAAACAAGGCCTAAAAGTATTTGTAACATGCTGTATATATTTAGAATTGGCATGATTATTTTATTTTTAACATTTATTTGATACTCATAAAGTAGAAATAAACATGCTTATGTATCCTCATTTTGTGTCACACTCTGGCTATTACTATTTAATGGTCCACAAGTTAGAGAAGCCAAACCACACCTCACATATCAAAAACTATTATGCCGCTTAGGCTGTAGAGCGTTCCAGTTAAATATACATATATAAATTTCATAAACTCAAAAAAATAACCATCCTTCTGAGGTTGTTGGTAAAACTGACAAATTTAAATTAGAAAATTATTCTTATCGGCATGGCAAAGTTTCAATTGAAGAAAACAATCTCGCGTATCGTCATTCTAAACAAACATAAGCGCGCTAAGTTTCGTATACTTTCGTTTTATTATATAAAGTACCGCCGTAACTCACACAAAGCAAAATGACTCCATTCTAAAGACAAACTCTTTAAATTTAAAATCGCGGCTCGTTCCGGATCAAAAGCTTGCATGCTTGATTACCTCCAATCTAAGCTCAAGCTCCGTATATAAGTCATTATTTCGTAAAGCGTTTACAACTTATAAGGATAATATATATTACGTACAAGTGGAATGCCGGAAAGGGACCGGGACTGCATTCCCGTTATCCCGTGAACATTTCCATAAATCTTTTCTAAGTATTTTTCTATTTCCTTAAATTTCAATAAAGGTGTAATGGCTTTAACGTTTGTATGTCATCTACTTACTTTCGTAAGTAGATATACATACAAACGTGAGTGATACAAGAGATGATGTGGGCAGAAAAGGAGGTAGATGCTGTGATGACGCTATCATAGAGGATAGCAGAGGAGTCAGACAACGTTGTGCGGACCCTACTTTAGTTTAGGTAATAGGTATTTAACCGCCTCTGTGGTCTAGTGGTTCAACCCACCGATTTTAGATCCAGAGGACCCGGGTTTGATCCCCATGGGGAGCACAATATATTGTGCTTGGTTTGGTTGGTGGTAGGACTTTGTTGAAGTCCGTCTGGCTAGCTACCACCGTCTTACCTAATTTTCTGTCGCCATAATAACAATTCTTAAAAAAATGTTGTGTTCCGGCATTCAGAGGTAAGATAGCCAGTTCCTCAGTTTGTTGTGGATTCCGGTCGAATTGCGCCTCCACCTTCGGCCTAATCTTAACTTGTTACCAGGTGAGATGAAGGCCAAGCGCTTCCCCGTCGTACAATAAAAAAAGGTCTTATAGTACATTGAATACTCCTAATCCCAAAAATCGAGAAAATATCGTAAACCTGTATCGCAAGCTTCGATATCGAGAGTAGATCCTTGAGAGACCTTCGTTGCTGATAATAATGAATATAATCATAAATTCATCCAAGCATCTTCTTCATACCTGATTACCCGTAATCTTTCATACGCAGATATTCATATCAAGTAATTCATCCCCTGTATTTCTATTTGAGTTAATTAAAATTCGGCGCACTCTTGGTTCAGGTATAAAAAGGAAACAGCTTGGTCATCAAAAGTCATAAAAGCTTGCTTTATCACATATAGTTTGGAAACATTAAAAAAGCTACAAATGTGTGTGTGGTGCACGTAGCACATTTTAGCTGAAAGTTTTAAAAGCCTAAAAATGTAAATAAAAGTTTAATGGACAGTCTGAAATTGGACCAAGCTCTTGAAAAATGCGCCATAATACCCTACAAGTTTTTGTAGAAAACTACTTTATGCGTTTTTTTTAACTACATGAAGGCAGATATATATTTGGTAACAAACCCACTAGGAACAGAAGAACAAATTAAAATCACGCGTGTTAAATAAAGAAAGAAATATCAGGACATGTATTTTACACAGCGCCATCTAGTCCCAAACTTGAGAGCTTGTAATATGGGAACTAGATTGTATATTTATTTTTTTAAATGAATACATACTTCTCATACAAAACAACAACCAAATACAGAACAAACATCTATATTCATCACACTAAGCCTCACAGCTCAGGTGGTAGTAACTCTGGCTTCTGCGCTATATGTTGTGGGTTCGATACTCACATGGAACAAATATTTGTGTGATGAAAATAGATGATTGTTCTTTGTCTGGGTGTTGTTTCATATGATATGTATGTATTTTCAAAATATATATTAGTATTGTATCAATTATCTAGTCCCCATATTACAAGATTTTCTTAGATTGGCAATAGGTACGTGGCGCTGTGTTAAATTCATGTCCTGTAATATTTATTTATTTATTACCCTCTGGAAATATCACCTTCAGCCTAACCCACCTCATAATCTAAAACCCACCTCATAACCTAAAACCAGGTGAGATGATGGCCAAAACCGGATCCGCGCAAAGCTGTTGCCCTCCTGGTTTAGAACCAGGCCAGCGTCATTTCAAAATGGTCGGGGGCTCGTCAACTTAGTAGCAAGACTATATTTCTTGACGATGTCTCGTTTAGAGGCGAAACATCTGTCGATAGATTTTTTTGAGGTTACTAGCGGATTTGTTACTCAATATTTTACTGTTTTCAAATGGCAAGGGATTTCCGTAAAGAAACTTCTGAATCAATTAACTATGGTATTGTATGAAGTCGTGACTATGTAACTTCTTCCTGTGACAACAAATGTACCAGCTGTTTTCTTTAAGCTGCGCTTAAAAGGCATAAAGTTATAACAAGCAAAGTTAACGAGGAGGAATATCGCATCAACGCTTATGAGGCCCTTTCTTGATAGCAAATACCTAGATTACTCAGCCAAGATTAGTTCAGATTTTCACACAAGCAGAATTCCTAACCTGATAATATATTTTTTACTAGTTAAATCTAATATTTCTGAGGGATCAACTCTGTATCTTGGGTTCTTAGTGTACTCAATGTAGTATGGAAATTGGAAAAGCCTTATTTTAAAAATATGTAGTATAACATAGATTAATTTTTAATTTGGTTCAGGGTTTTTTACGTTTATACGAATTCCGTTTGTTAATTTAGGTTTCTATGAAATGTAAATATTTTATTGGATTTCATTGGAAGTGCTAGTAAAATATTTGTCATTTTTTATGAGTGGTCAACCAAACTACCAAAAGCCTATAAATAAACACGGAACAAAAACATAACCAACGTTCCCGTATTTTCACGTAGTTTATCATAAGAGTTTTCCCTCTATTTTTCGCATTCCTACAAGCTTGATCAAAAAGTTTGTTCGAAAAACAAATGATAACAAAAATGTTCGAAAAACCATTTGTGGTTTTTTTTTATATTATTTTCCTCATTTCCAAATAGTTTTTATGATCACAAAAATCGACCACACTTGTAACATATTTTTTGACATCTGTTTTATTACATTAACAAGTTGTTAAATGTTTGATAATTTTTGTTAATGAAATCCGCCAAAAAAATAACATATTCTAAATAAGACTAGAAACTATATTAGATACTACTCTCAAAGAAGAAAAAAAAAGAGAAAGAAGAGAGCTATGCTTGGAATGTCTTTTCGTGTAAAATTCTGAATATGGAAATCCGCATGAGAACCAAAGTTACTGACGTAGCCTCAGAATAAGCAAGCTAAGGTGGCAGTGTGTAGGAAACATAACTTACAGAACCGATAATAGCTGGGCTTCGTTTTCGAAATGAGGTTCTCGCATGGTGACCACGATTAAACGCTAAAGGGAGTGCGGGTCAGACTCGATGGACCGACGACGTGGAGTCGATGTATGGAGATGTCTCAGGATCATTACGGACGTATGTGGGCTGAAATGATGAATGAATGATTGTCAAACAGACACAAAAGTCACTTAGATGTGAATTTCGAATATTTTAGATAACGATTAGACACTTGTTGTTTGTATATCTATTACTCGTTATAATGCATTGAAAATGTTTATAATTCTTTGCTAATTATTTATAGATTAATTAAATTAATGTCCTGTAATATTTATTTATTATTTATTATTATTATTTATTTATTAATCTTGACAAAACGAAACGCACTGATAGCTCATGATATCTCTTCTTGTGTAAAATATGTCGAAATCACGAATTACTGGGTAGCCCACGCAACTTATCGCCATGTATAAATATGATTTTGATTAATTTAAAACTTTCTATATTCGTAGGTGTTACTTGAGAAAGATATCGAAATTGAAATAGTAGTGGGATGTATGCAATGTTTTCGATATTTATCCGAATGCCTCAGAAAAAGGGGTTGACGTTAAATTTACAAGTAGGTACTTTAGTTTTTTTCTTATTATATGCTATTCTTACAAATCTAAAAATGCAAAAGTTTATTTGGATGTTCAGATGTTTGTCACTTCTTTACGATAAAACTATCGAATGGATTGAGCTGAACATTATGCACAGATATCATTTCAGATCAGTATAAGATGTACCTAATGCTAATTTATATCCGATTACGACGCTGGCGGTACCATAAAGTAAGAGTAGTAGAGCCCCATGTCAAAGGGCTCGTCCGTAGAAGTACTACCACCGTACCTATTTCAGCCACCCAGCAGCATTGCTGTGTTCCGGTTTGAAGGGTATGGTCGCCGGTGAAATTACGGGCGTCAACTTGAGGCATAAAGGTCTTAAGAAGCTTTTAAAGCTTTATGACTAAAGTTGACGGGCGCAATTCAGTGCCGTGTAGGCTATGTTCATTGTGGATTTGTCTTACGCAGTAAGGCATTATAATAGGCGAGAGATGCACTTAACATCAGGTGGGCTACTTGCTTGTTCCGTCTCATAGTTGTATTAAAAAAAAGAAATCATTAGTAGTAACGTAAAATAGTAGTAAATGCAAAATAGGTATCATCGTGATTTTTAGTTTTCAGTCTGTTTCTGTTTTATCCAAATTGGGATCAAAAAAGCGTACTTCAATAACCCAAAAATGCTTCACTTTATGATATTGATACGTTTACCGCTTTGATGTTACACAATTTTAAAGGTTTAAGCATACCTAATATTGTTTTGCAATATCATGTTTGAGATTAGATACTTTGAACCTTATAATGCGTTTGTAGAGCCATTATAATTTGAGTTTGCCATTTTTGTATTATTCTCACAAATATATAATTTTAATTTAAATACAAAAGGTTTGTAAAAGGTGACAAAACATGGCCCAAAAGATAAAAGTGATTCATTGTAAGATTTTTTTCTTAAAACTCTCAAACAGTTGAGTTACCTATAGGCCGTTTGTAATCTGACTGATTCCTTTGTACATAGTTAGTTAAATTGTACATGTTATTGAATAAAGTACTCTCAAACTGAATTAGTTTTTATTGAACTTTTATTAATAATGTAGGGCTTTAATTGCATTTACGATTCACGTGTGCGAAAAAACAGCGCATAACGCTTTATATAGTTTCTGTGAAATATCTAAATCGTGATATTTGATTTCCTGTTACCAAAAGCTTCCCCGTGGTACTTAAAAAAAAACAATTGTGGCTCTTATAAATACGTTGACATGACATGACTCGCTATGGCAAATAGAGAAAAAACAAAGTGAAATTTGTATCATAATTGAATACGACAGAGGCGGTCTCTCTGGTCTAGTGGTTCTCCTACTAGTGTCAGATCCAGAAGACCGAATCTGATCCCCATTGGAGTACAATATTGTGCTTAGTTTGGTCGGTGTTAGGACTTTATTTGAGCCTGTCTGGCTAGCTTCTACCATCTCACTTAAGACTGTCGCCATAATGATAATTCCAAATTGTGTTCCAGCAGTTAGAAGTTACACAGCCAGTTCCATAATTTGTTGATGATTCCATGTGAAAAGCGCTTCCACCTTCTGCATTATCATAACTTGAAACCAAGATGAAGGCCACACGCTTCCTCGTCGTACAATAAAAAAAAGATATGCCAAGACGCGTTCTAAGCCATATTTTAAGTAACCATATTTTGACATTTATCATTACCATCATTAAAACAAATGTGTTACTGCTCATATAATGTGTCTATATGTGACCGACAACACTGCAAGTAGGTGCATCAATTACAAATTTTACATTTACAGCTAGCTAATAGTCGATAACTAGTACAGTCAGTTAGCCAATGGGTAGTCCCACATTGACATTGAACATTTATAACAGGCTTTTAAAATGTAACCCAACACCAGCCAATGAACTATTGCCGCGCTTGAACTTGCTAAACGCTACCGCAATGGAGCAACAAGATTCCTATGGCTACAGATACTCTATCTAGCTGATAAAAACTGGTCAAGCTCGATCGGTCTTAGTTGAGATATGGCATGCCGGCATCACATACTTGGGATCAACTCAGTTTGTCAGGCGTTTAGGTTTTTTTTCTTCTAATTGCAGGAACGTATAAGATGAGTCAAAAGACAGTGCCAAATTTGTATGAATTGTTTAATAAGTTTCCGACAAAATTAATAGCGCAAATTATTTTTTTAAATTTAGGTGAATCAGGTCTTAATTTTTTTTTTCATGTTAAAATAATTAAACTGATCATAATAACGCAAACAAGCATATATCATAACTAACAACTAGCTATTAGTGTTTTGTTTTGTCATTCAGTTACTTCAGTTCCTCCTCGGATCTTTAAACAAAATATTTTACAATTATTTTATCTTATCGTCAATGTCTAGATTTTTTGGGTTTACCTATACATATTTTTTTACGAATAAAGTTTTTTTTCTCTAGAGTATCTGCACTCAGTAGAGTAATGATCTTCACAAGCTGATAAAACTGAAAGTGAGTAAGAACCCTAAGCGGCAAGCAAAATCTAAATTACCTCGACAGTTCCGGCGTCCGCGCACGTTTGCTATCTTAATTAGCGTATGTCGAGGAAAGTGTTGAGATAGCAGGATTTATGGCTTCGGCAGGTGACTTCGTATCTAGAACCCACATAGTACCTTAAATTTACTCCGTGGCGTGGCGTGGCGTGGTAACTATAAGTAGTTACCTACTTAATTAGATAGTTCATGTTAAAAGTGCAGGTTGTGCGGTACACTTTCGTTTTCATTGGCTTCAGATTTTGTTTTCTCTGATGATCTAAATAATAAACATTTTTTCGAGGAGTTGGTCTGCCTAGGCAGAACTTTTATACCCTTAAAGTTTGACGAAACATTATGCGATAAGATCTCTTTGATAGACTGATATTGTAGCGGTCACTTGTAATCGTTGAATGGAAGTAATTTATAGTTTACGGCATCGCATGAAAACGCCAATGGTTAGCAGTCGACTAAATTATAAAGATTAAAATAATGGAAATAATAGTGAAAGCCGCATGCCTAGTACTGGGCAAATTGGTTAATGGGTGATCAATCTCTTATTGGTTTACGCAGGGCAACGGAATTGCTGGCTTTTGCTGGTGGTTATGGCTGCAGGATCACACCACTGGTTGGTAGGACCTGTAAAGGCGCAGCGCACCTGACTAGCGACCACAGTCTTGCTTAAGACCGGCGCCGTAAGGATTGCCGTATTGTATTTCAGCGCGCGGGTGAATAAGTGCCTTCTGCGAAAGCTAGCTCCATCGCTGACCTCATCCTTACTCTGGTCTAAAGCAGACCTCGCAGCTGAGTTGGTAGTAGCTCTGCCTTCTGCGCTGTAGTTTGTTGGTTTGATTCCTACCCAGGATAAATATTTGTGTGATGAATATAGATGTTTGTTCTATGTGTGTGAGTTGTATTGTATGATAAGTATGTATTTACAACATAAAGCATTGAATTACTATATCCGTAATCTAGTTCCCATAGTACAAGCTTTAGGCTAGTTTAGTTAGTTTATCTATAGTATTATAATATGTATAGTAAGTATTATGTGTTAGTTTTAGTTTAGTTTGAGACTAGATAGATGGCACTGTGAGAAATGAATGTCAGGTAATACTTATAATATATTTATTATTTCTAAGAGTGAAACTTGCACAAACAATTAATAGCAAGAATACTTAGCTGCTTCGTATAACAAAACAATCAATAAAGGAGAACAAGTATGCTTGATTGGTTAAATAGATTTGCATTTAAAAAGGCATTTATTCCACGGTTCAATGATCACTTGTTTACAAGATCACAAACCCACTTGAAAACTCTGGCATGTAAGTTCTATATATATCTATCTCGAGGCATATCTAATACATGCCATCTAATAAAAGACAACGTGCAACTGACTGACTGACCAACCGACAGTCAAAGCGTAGCATTAGTCAGAGGTCATACAAACACATTTCCATTTGTATTAATGGAACGGTATGACGGAAACGTCGCGAGTTTTTTTTTTATACTACTAGGAGACAGGACAAGCAAGTAGCGTACCTGGTGTTAAGTGTACTCTTGCCTATGACAAAGCCTTACTGCATAGGTCACATCCACAAAGGACATAGCCTACATGGCATTGCATTGTGCCTAACTTGAGGCATAAAGGTGTTAAGCCTCACGTACCCGTAATATCACCGGCAACCATACCCTTCAAACCGCAACACAGCAATGCTGCTTGGCGGCTGAAATAAGTATGATGGTAGTATTTCTCCGGACGAGCCCTTTCACTAGGGGCTTCTACTCTTATGAGGATAAGTAAAAAATAAAATGGATTATTGATTTATCATATGGGCATTTCTATTACTGTTATTATAAGATTAGGAAATACTTTTTATACTACAGGCCGTAAAAAAATACTTTTTCTAAAGTATTTGTTGACCTACTTTTTTATTTGTTTAGTATTTGTGTAGATCGCAGGTAGATCGCAAAGAATCAATATAGTTGTTGCCGCATTGCTATAAGTCAGCAATTCTCTTCCACATTGTACTAATCGCTGCAACTTAACTGCTTAGCGACGCTAACAAAACCCGCATCTCTAGCTTAACCAGCGCAACTTGCTCTTACTATAGAAGAATAAAAAATGGATCTGCTAAATAAGTAGGTACATAACTTTTACTGTTGTAGTCGACATTTAGCAATTATTATTAGAAAAATGTAACCGCCCCTGCGGTCTAGTGGTTCACCTAGCGGTATCAGATCCAGAGGGTTTGATCACAAGGGAAGTACAATATTGTGCTTGGTTTAATTGTTAATAGAATTATATTCTAGTCCACCTGGCTAGCTACCCTCATCTTACTTGAATCAAGTGAAGTATGTGTCGACAGAAACATAATTCTATATTTTTTTGTATTTCGGCAATAAGAGGTAAGATCGCCAGTTCCTCATACTGTTGAGGATTCCGGGTGAATTGCACTTCCATCTTCAGCCTTATCATAACTTGAAACCAGGTGTGATAATGGCTAAGCGCTTTTCTGTCGTACCATAAAAAAAAGATGAATGAAGCTTTTTTCTGTTGAGCCCTAAATTGACTTAAACATCCGCGGAGTTAGACGGAGGAGGCCGCAACGGTAACGGGCTTCGCGGTAAGGCCTCATGACATTAATTTGACCTGGCTTCTAATCTAGATGTATAAGTTTCATACGTTGAGATTAAATAAAAAATTGAGGGCAACAAGATATTTTTAACTATTGGTAAAAGGTATGCCAAATATGCCTATATATATAATTACAGCCCAACACGTCTTACTGTCTGATCCTGTATCCAGTGTAACCAATAAGCGCTTTTCTTTGTAAAATACCGGCCTTTATAGTTATTCAGTATACACAGAAAAGCTACAATACAGACCGAGAAAATTACCGAATACAGAAAATTATTTTTTTACACAAATCCTTAGCTTTTTTTGCCATATCCAATAAATCTTAATCGTTCCGAAAAACCAGCAGCTAATTATGTAGCACTCTAGTATTTTCATCATGTAGCATAGTGTTTTAAATTCGCTTTACTAGATACCACTCTAATAAGGTAAGATGGGTTCTTACCTAAGTAAAATGCCATGAAAATAAGTATCATAGTAGTTTTCATTTAGAGGTAAAATAGCTAGTTTTTCAGTCCGTCGAGGATTAGTTTTTTTATGTATAGACATAAAAAAAACCTTTGCTTTGCTCCATGGAGTAAAATGTCGTTTGTTTTTTTATTTCATCTTATAGTTCTCTTCTAAAAATTACGATAATAGTTTGGGTACATCAAAAATGATTAAATAATTATAGAAGAATGGCGTTGGATTGTCAAGCTAGCTTCGACTATACTTAAAGATACACACTGAGATTACACCCAGAAATAAATAATAATGATTCATAATCACATGTATATTATGGGGTTTGTACTTGTACTTGAATAAAACCCTTGGACCGAGGCCCTGAGATGATTCTATTCGCTTTCAGTATTTGCATTCTCAGATTGAAAGGCTAATTCTCTAAGGGTCCCTGCTCCTTGTTTTACAATAAGCAGTGGTTTTCATTACAAATTCAAATTAGTTTTCAAGCTGATGACTCGGATGACAAGACAAATCGTCTTTCTCAACTGGTGTATAATGAAATTCCTCCACTGTTCTGATGCTGGACACGTTTTATATTACCAAATTACTGTTCTGAGGGGTGGCTTTAGTTTCCAAAACAGGTGGAGATTCGATCGGTGTTGACTCGTCATCTCATATTCTGGAAACATTAGCTATTATCGGTTAGCATTAGATCTCCATCCATTTCATTACCTACTAAATAAAATATATTTAAAATCTCCCTGCATTCATATTTTCACTTTATTAGCATAATAAGTTTAGTAAGCGCGTGGTCTTCACAGAATGGCACTGGAAGGCCCGTCGTGCTTATCACTATTTACATAAAGTTGAATAATTAGAGCATTTGCAGACTTGAAAACTGTGAAGCTTTGTGTATTTTAACCGTCTTTGTGGTCTAGTGGTTCGCCCACCGGTATCAAATCCAAAAGTCCTGGTTTCTCAAATGTATACCCCCCTGAGGGTTTAAATTTGAGTTTGTTATGACTTTGTTTAAGTCCACTTGACTAGCTACCACCAACCTAAATATTTCGTCATAGCAACAATTCTAAATTGACTTTTTATTTTAGATTTTACTCGTTCTTCAAAAAATAAATATATCAATGATTTCTGATTTGGTCTCTGTGTTGGTTGTTTTTTTCAATCATTAAGGTGAGTGGGATTTTAATTTGAGAGTTCATTATACGAAAAATTGAATTAAGTACATGTCTCTATCCTGATGCAATTCCAGACTTTCAGACCAGTTTGTCGTTTTAAAACTATCGCGATCAAAACACATTATTTTGATTCGAAAAACGCGTATTTTACCTATATTTAAATACGACGTTGGGGCGGGGTTGCACCAGCCGTGGTCGCGATAAATAATAAAAAATATAATAACATAATATTCGGATCGGATAATATTCGGACCCGATATTCGGATTTTTGACTACAGTTGATAATTATAAAACATGAATATATAATTATTATGCTACTTTACCATTAAAAAATCACCGATGCTCGTCTGTAAGCATCCCTTAAAATAACTTAATGGACAACGAGCTGCTACTCATGTAAATTAAGTTTTAAATAAACTAGCCAACCTATTTTTGAAAGTTGCCTCTGCAAAATGAATTTATGCGTGGGTACCGAAACTTTTTATAATTTTTATTCAATTTTCAAATAAACTTTTTAAAATATTTTAGAACTCATTTATATCAGGCAGTAGAAGTATTAAAAACCTGTCAAATTAAAAAATGCGAACCCTTTTATAAAGTAAGGCGTCTATTCAATACTTTAAGACTTTACCCAACACAAGGATTAAATGAAGTGATTTAAAGTTGCGTAGATAATTAACTAAATATAATTACTGGACATATGACGCAGCGCTTTCTAGCCCCAAGGTGACCTTACATAGCTTGTAATGGTAAACAAAGATGTAGAGATGATTATTGTAGTCAAAAATCATCTCTACTTCTTTCTATATCTATCTATTTCTATGGTATGGGAAAAAAAGAACCTGTTTTTGAAACAACCTACTTAGTGCCTTATTTGAAAAAACGTCTAAATTCGTTCGAGCAATTTTCGTCTCTATATAATTTCAACCTACAATTAACCTGCAGTTTATATTAGGTACTAAAAAACGCTAATACGAGTAACACTCCATTTAAATGAATAATTGTATTTAAGTCCATTGAGGAGCGATCGGCAAAGCATTCTACTCCAGACTGGATATAAATAGACCAATCTGAATGCTAATTGCTGATTCAGTCGACTCTATCGATCTGACACACGAAGGCCAGTGACTCGCGATAGCCACAGGATCATAATGCCCCTAATTATTTGCCGATATCATCGGAAACATTATGATCTGTAGCTACTATTGTTTCAGTGAATTTGCTGTTGTTTAAACAATTCGAAACTAGACAACCCTCCGCTCCATCAAACATGTAGCTATTGACCTTCCAATGGCAAGGATGAAATCTACGTTCAAGCTACTTTTAACTCTCTTCTCGAACACATTAAGGTCATATTGCGCTAATGATAAATTCGGACTCTGAAAGCTGGTTCCAAGATTTTGCAGAGCGCCTTTAGTAACCGTTTGTGCTAAATAAACAAAGCTTTATACACAGGGCATCCTAGTGTGGGGGCCAGTGTCCGATATTTTTTTACTTCAATTAAACTACATTTTTTTTTATTGAACCACGGGGAATTACTTGGCCTTCATCTCACCTGGTTACAAGTTAAGATAAGGCTGAAGGCGGAGGCGCACCTCACTCGGAATCCTCAACAAACTGAGGATCTGGCTATCATACCTCTAAATGCCGGAACACAGCAATTTTTGGAATTGTTTTTATGGCGTTAGAATTAGGTAAGATGGTGGTAGCTAGCCAGGCTGGCTTAAACAAAGTCCTACCATCAACCAAACCAAACACAATATTGTACTTCCCCTGGGGAATGAACCCGGGACCTCTGGATCTGAAATCGGTGGGTTGAACCACTAGAACACAAATGCAGTTAACCTACTGAGATAATGCTAGATTTGCTTGCACTAGCACGCATTTTTGATTTTAGGTTGTCATATTCATTGTTAGCTACAAATATATACTATACATAAATACTTTGCCAGATCAGGAATGGATCCCGACTTACTTACGGGCAACCATTTAAATTCGAAATTGGGATTTATCCGTCGACCACAAAACAGGAACTACTCATGTTATAAACTATGCCCAAGCTTCAAAGGAACACACTGCACATTTTGAAAAGAACAATTTAAAATACATTAATACAGAAAAGATAACTGCAAACGTCAATAATCCCAGAGCAATCTTCAAAATTGAAAATAGTGTTGCTTGCACAAAATATTTAATCTTATTAAATATTTATATAGGTGGTGTAATGATAGGTTTTCAAAAATCTTGCGGGGCTTTTGATTGAGGCGACCCGTGTCCCAAGGGCTGGCTCTTATTCAGGCCAGCGAATTAGCGTAGTTATTCAGCATGGCAATGCAGCCAGTGTCTTAGATATCAAAGAAATAAGATATCTCACCAGACAAAGCTTACTTCTGTGTGTTATCGAACACCATTACAATCCAGTGTGGATCCACCTTCGTTTGTCAAGCGTGGTGATTATCGTAGAACCCATTGATTTTGGATGGTTTTTTGAAGTGACGAAGTAGACGTTGTTTCAAGATATCGATAACTTATGCAGTTATAATTCCACGTACAAGCTGCAGACCACCCAAGCGATTCCCGCTATGTCCCAATAAAACAACATAGTGCTACTGAAGTGTGTCATTAGGATCCGACCTATTTCGGTACTACCCGATGATGTTATTCTTAGATAGATCATCGTCGATCAGGGTTTATTGCTCGCTCAAGATGCATACGGAAATAAATGTGAAAGCCAAACACAACACGGACACTTGTGTGTGAAATAACTCGTTAATTGAATTGAGAATCTTTCTGCTCTTAATGGAATGCAATCGTAGTTTTGATTGCGTTCAATTTGTATGTGTCAAAAATCGAAAGTGCTAATGTCGCTTACCTTTGATTTCACTTCATGTACATACATAGGGTTTTAACCGTCTCTGTGGTCTAGTGGTTCGGTTCAACCCACTGATTTTAGATCCAGAGGTCCCGGGATCGATCCCCAGGGGGAGGAATATTGTGCTTGGTTTGGTAGGATTTTATTTAAGTCCGCCCGTCTAGCTACCACCGTCTTACCTAATTCTGTTGACATAATAACAATTCTTAAATTGTTTAGTTCCGGCATTTAGAGGTATGATAGCCAGTTCCTCAGTTTGTTGAGGATTCGGGTGACCTCCACCTTCGGGCTTATCATAACATGAAAATCTGGTGAGATCAAGGACGAGCACATCCCTGTCGCACATAAAAAAAAGAAGAAGATAGAAATGACAAATTAGATTTTTTGGCTACCTTTCCTTTTCACTTCATGGACAACTTGGAATAACTCCCGCATAGCAAAATTATGTACGGCGATACGATTTATTGTTGAAAAATAATTTTTCAACAGCTTAGAAATTATATTAGTTAACGAGCTGAGAGTTCTGTTAAGCAGATTTTGACTTCATCATCAGACCAGCTCTGTTTTATATTATATCATCAAAGCATCATCGAAGTATCAAAGCTGAAGTTTGGAACACATTATAGTTCAAACTTCAGCATGATCGGGAAGAGAAAACAGACAGTCAGTTGAAAAATCTGTCAATATATTTATTACACACAAAATGGAATAAGTTGAAAAAACTTATTCCATTTTTGCACGATGACTGCAAAAGTAGAAGTTATCTCTATGTACCTACTTGATAATCCAATATTTGACATCACTTGAAGACACGCGAAGGTTAAGTTACAGCGAAAGCCAAGCGTGCTTTTGCACCCTTGGCTTGAAGGATTGTAGGTTATATTGGAAAAACAGAGGTTTATCAACGTCAGTTTTTATTCTATTTTGCAAACTTGATCTACTGGCTTAGTTTATTTTGTATTATTCATACTACATGAGCAACATTAATTGTAAAACCCTAAAACTGGTTATAAGAAATCAAGATGTATAATCCTATGACACAACCTTGGAGCACAGCTTGCATCTACTGGTTGAGTGCTGGCTCGCCGATAAGAAAGTAATATTAAAATGTGCAAAGAGCTTAAAGCTTTTAGGCTTACAAAGACTGTGATAAGGATATTACAAGTAAGTGCCACTTTTTACTAAAGCGTCTAAGCTAGCCACGTTGTGGCTTGTTCACTTTACGGTCGCGTTCTTTCGAACAAGTAAGAAAAACTATATATATATATATATATATACAGGGCACGATCATTATCATAACAGTTGGAAAAAGGGCATTGCACGACATACTATACCTGCCTTAAAACGTGTCACAGAGGACCGACGCCAAATAGACGTTTAGATAATTCAATTAAAAGTGAATATTTTTTTATCTTCTGTATTTCGCTATTATCGACATAGGCCTGACCTAATGGATGTTAGTGGGAGTTATTACGGCAACTTATTATTAACGCCACAACGTCTGATTCCCTATTCAGCAAATTGTTTTAGCGTGGGTGGGCTTATGTGTCACATTTCCGGGTTGGCAAAAAGCTTTTGATTAAATATTTCTTAAGTTTCGTTATAAATATTATCTTCATTGTGCATCATTGTCTTGCTGTATCTTGGCCACACTGCTGAATAAATCGAATGGATGAAAATACTATACTAATAGGTCTCTATATACTGTACCTACATCAATAAAATAAAAATAGATTATATTTGGTGGTCTTACCTCTTCTAGCGATTTCAGTACTTTGAGGGTATCACAACTGTTTAGTTTTACTTGTTTTCCTAAATGTGTTTTACCTATGTGATCAATTGTATACATCTAGCTATGTTCAGTAATGTCCAAACAATAAACTTACTATGGTATGAAAGGTTGCATTTCATGTAAAAAAGTACGAGTAGTAGAAGCCCCTTGTGAAAGGGCTCGTCCGGAGAATTACTACCACCATACCTATTTCTGTTGCCAAGCAGCATTGCTGTGTTCCGGTTTTAAGGGTATGGTTGCCGGTGAAATGACGGGCACGCGAGGCTTAACACCTTTATGCCTCCAGTTCTTTGTGGATGTGACCTATGCGGTAAAGCATTGTTATAGGCAAGAGATGTACTTAACATCAGATGGGCTACTTGCTTGTCCCGTCTCCTATTTGTATAAAAAAAATGTAAGGTAGGTACCCCGTTGAAAGTTGAAACAAAAAATCACACCATAATCATCATCATTTGCAAAAAGATACCCCACGTCTTGCAGCAGACATTTTTAGGCCTGGGTGATGATGATGAAATTATCTTCAAGGCATGAGCCACCTCCACCAAAAGTCTATTCTCAACTCGATCCTAACCAATGTCCATCAACACGTAAACAAATATCCTATGAAGAGCGCAGATTAAATTTTATGAAATTTATGTTTTGTTATTACTGGTGCACCAGCTTTACTAGCGATAAATCTTTGCACGCTTCATAAGCTGAAGTCTGTAGAGACGTTAGTCATAAGCTATAAACATGTCACCACAAAAGGAATTTGGAAAGCTCACGGCATCAATAAAACAATAAACCGAGCAATTACACCCAGAGATGGCAAGTCGCTGATTAAAATATTTTTCTTCGCAACTCCTTACGAGGCGCCACAAAAACCTGGCTCCTTTCCAACTGGTTTTCTGGTTTTATAAAATGTACGGTTGACTTGAATTTATACATGTCAGTTTGCGTAGTGACACACTGTCACCTTACCGTGAGTTACTTTGGTAAAATCGTCTGACGACTACTACAGTAGTGCCTAAGCCAAATAACGGTCAAAGTTACGGGGTGAAGTCAAACCGACTGGTTTGATTTCGTTGGGTAGCAATGGAGTAGGTACCTGCTTTAGCTCACGGATTGAGGTATATAAGCGTGCTTTATACACAGTTACAGTTTCTCTTGCCTTAACAAATACAGTTTGAAATATCATGGTAAGCTCACTGAATTGGTGCTTATGCTAATATTTTAAGGGTTACTAAAACAGTATATTTTTTTCTCTCATTTTTACCCCTGGCGATTGTTAAGTATTTTACCAACAGCCAGCAGCATTAGTGTATTTTTTTATTCTTGGAAAAAGTATTTGTGCCGAAAAAAGTGCTTAAAATTTCATTAGATCATTATGTATTGAAATCAGATATCCCTTTTTTACGTTCATTTTCCCATTTTCATTATTCCGTACTTAGACATAAAGCTGGCACAAAGGCTTTGTTCAGCATAGCCACAGTGGTAAATAAACAGCTGTTGTCGTTCGGTTCAAACGACTATTTTCCTTACTTTTCTCTTAGATTTATTATAAGATTTACATCTACATCAAGTCTACATCAAGGAATACTGCTAGTATTAACTACCTGCATTTTAATGAAATGCGACAGATTTGACATGTAAAAAACGAAGTCAACGATAAACACGAAAAAAATGTCTAAGAATAAAATGTAGAGCTCGTTTTGCTGATAACGAATATGTATAAAACTCCACCAGACCCATAAACAGAGTTATTGCACTTTTAATAAGGACGGCAGATGGACTTAAGCTGGTTAAGTCTCTTCAATAACTCTAATCCTATTAACCGCCTCTGTGGTCTATTGGTTCAACCCATCGATTTCAGATCCAGAGGTCTCGGGTTCGATCCCCAGGGGGAGAACAATATTGTGCTTGGTTTGGTTGGTAGTAGGACTTTGTAAAAGTCCGCCTGGCTAGCTACCACCACCTTACCTATAATTCTGTCATCATAATGCCATGTCGGCATTTAGAGGTTAGATAGCTAGTTCCTTAGTTTGTTTCGTTCCGGGTGATGCGCTTCCATCTTCGGCCTTTTCTTAACTTGTAACCAGGTAAGATGAAGGAAAAGCGCTTCCCCGTCGTACAATAAAAAAAACCTGAATATATGCATTTTATTGATTATTTTATTTCAGTTACCAGATTCTGATTTGTATTTTTTATAAGTTAGTATTTATCATTTATGTACCATATACTGAAATAGATTGTGCTTAGATGAGCTATGCTAGTCTTTCCAGGCGTAACGGATAGAGCCTTCCTCACCTAATTTACATGAATAGTGCACGGGTTTGTATAATGTTAATTTAATTATTTTTGCTTACAAAATAATGAAGTTACACCAAGTTTATTCTATCGTTTAGTAGAGTTTCGTTTCTGTGCTATGATGAAGTATTATTTGAATTAATCTTGTAAAATATACAGACTAGAAACTGTTGGATACGTTAATATCTCAAAAATTGGAGATACCAAATGCGCTTGACCACTTTATTTCTCATTCAATTTGAAGACTAAGATTGTACCGATACTTTACTGAACATGCACTGGTTTTTTTATGGTATGAATGAATTTGTGTATAACATAATTTTGAAAAAACATGCCTTGAAGGAGTTTATTTCAATATTTTAGTAATTTATTCTCCATCTGTTTCACGATATTTATATGAGACTTAATATATGTATTTAGTTTACTTAAAAGGATTTTAATTTCTAAATATACCAGTTCGCTCTGCAAGTCAATTATAGAGGCACAGAAATGATTTGTAGACGTAATTTACGATCGTTTCCTGTCATATACCACAGTGGATATATTATTCTCTGGTTTACTTTCTATTTTTATCAATTCAGTTAATTGACTTCTTTGTCTGTGACTATTGTTTTATAATATGTATATATGATAGGTATACTGGATACATAGGGTCGTATTTTCTAATAATGCTTTTCAAATGATGCCATTTAATAGGTGTAATGATGACGCCTAATTATAAAATACGACGATCACTACACGAGCGACTAATTCAAATACACAATAGCCCACACACGACTAGCACAATTACAAATTAAAATAATAAATTGTATCAATACGATAATATTTAAACGTTTGTCAGACAATGAGTTTATTTATATTATGGATAAAAAACGATCTTATTATATGACATATTTTTTTATATTATGTTAGATAATGTTTATTATGTAGGTGAGCGTAGTGGAAGTTTACTCACGGGTTGATAACAAAATGTGATAGCGTTTTTGTTAGCTTCAATTTAAATGAGCTTTGCCTAAAAAGTTTAATTTGAAACCTTTGATGTAGAAGGAAAGGCTGGCCACTATAAATAATGGAGGGGCATCATAAAGGCTTCTTTGTTCAAGGCGTGTGGGGAAACTTTTTGCGTCAGAATATCCAAAATAATTGCTGAAGCACGATACGGTAGGACTTTGTAAACTTAAATCAAATGTAGGTATAATCCGTTTAGATTGACGCCTGGTTGCAACCAATCAAATACTGGAGGGTAGAATTCTAGCAAACAGTGTGGATATGACGTTGTTTGGATTCCCGTCTGACTCTTCTATAAATCTAAATATTTTGTTTATTTTAGCAGGTAAGCTTCAGACTTACGTTACGAATAGTGATTTGAAATCTTATAGGCAAACCCGTGAGTGTATTTCTTCATAACAAAAAAATATGTATGTTTGAAAGAGAAAGAGGTGGAATCTTGATATCAAATGGTACCTGTTAAAGAATCTTTTTCTTACAATTCTGTTTAAAACTGGGTACATAAGCAATATGTGCGCTGAAATCCCTGGCCTTACCTTAATAAAGTAATAGCCTAGTCTATGCCGAAATCAGATACAAGATTTTGTGCTAATATAATATTATATACAAGTATATATTATATTCAAATATATATATTATATTCAAATATGTATAAAATGATACAAAAATTCACAACTTACGGCAGGACTTCTTAAACCCGTATCGTTTCCTTAAGCTGGAAAGGCTCTCGGTATTTTTATATCATTGTGATATTTATAAATGTTGGAAACCTAGTATTAGTTTGAGAAACCTAACCTAACCTAGTGTCAGAAATACTTCAAATACAAAAATAAAGAATTCAAAATTTTAAAGTATCACAAAATGTGTCTCAAAATCTTCAAACATTGACCGACATCTTAACAAGCCGCTAACAAAACTTTTTAGATCCATCATAATAGATTTCTGCGTTCAGAAACTTTGATACAACTGTCATCGTGACACAAAAAAACATATTTGTTAATGAAAGCATAGCATACATAGACCGGAAATGAGAGATGTTCCAAAATCGATTGTTATTCATGTTTCCGGCACATAATTATTTTCCTGTTAACTTTTATTATTTTCTTGATTCTGTTTGTTTTCAGCTAGTTCAGAGAATGTGATTAATATTATTTAATTTTGACAACTGACTCGTAGCAATTAAAATAAACAATTTTGGTAGTCAAATTATTAACAATGAGATTTATGGAAGAACATAATACTCAAGAGTATGAAAATGATATTGAATATGTCATTGTGTTCACAACCCGAGCAGTTAAATAAGATAAATGTATTTTTATGACATGAATACCAAATTGTTTCTAAATCAAATGAGCTACTCCTAAGGCAAACGTAGGTTACTGTACGAACCGTATGAAATGTATATTCACCATCGCTTAAAATTCTAATCCACACTCCATAAATAAATAATTACAAGGCGGAACCGGACATACATGAAATTCAAATTGCCACTGATGATTCACGCGCCGTATCTGATCTAATTTTGGTAAGAGGCATTGCATACTTAATAGTTACTAAAGAGTGAACTAGATTATGGGTTGCGTCACATCTAGCTTTGAATTAGCTCGTCATTCTAGATATACAGGAAATATTAATATCCAAGAAATTAATGCAGGATTTCATGGAATATAACCGTGCTGTGCCATTTTAACGATATATTCTATAAGTTTTTGTCAGACGTTGTGATATTTAGTTCGGAAAAAAAACTATCTGCTGTATTAAACAATTTATAAATTTCATTTAATTCGAAGTCATACGATTGTCATAGAATGAAAATATGAATCATCTATTAAAACGTTTTTCGAAATTTCCCAAACGTATCAAAAAATCCGCTCATTCAA
This sequence comes from Venusia cambrica, assembly GCA_951394065.1. Taxonomy (NCBI): domain Eukaryota; kingdom Metazoa; phylum Arthropoda; class Insecta; order Lepidoptera; family Geometridae; genus Venusia; species Venusia cambrica. Next base: position 15,128,973 of record OX596040.1, on the reverse strand, counting down.
TAAATACTAAAAACCTTATTCTCATAAAACCTGGCTTTCTGTTGGACAACACTTTCTACTAACAAATTAAACGACCAACTTCGTCGAAAAAATAACTTGCTTGTAAGCGCTTGGCAATATTTTAATTTTTCCTTCAAAAGTCTGGCTATTAACGCTGAAACGTAAGTACCTAACTGCAATAAAACTTTTGTTTGCAAAAGATAAGTTTCAAAGTTTAATATACAAATCAAAAACAACACTGCATTTAACTTTTGAGTAGTGAAACGTACATGAAAATAAACATCTATAACATCAAACTGCAATGAAAATTAACTTGTTCTCTTTTAATTATTTTAATTTTCAGAATGTCTTGACAGTAACTACTTTCTATCAGATGGGAAGCTATGTTAGGTCATACCTTATTGGTATGACAAAATAAAGATTAATAAATAGCTATTTTGTCTTCTGGAATCAAATGCATTGCAAGTTTAATGCGAATGTTGTATGTAATTCGTTAATTATGGATACAGGAGCTTCACAACCAGCCTCTGTGGTCTAGTGGTACGCCAACCGTTGTCAGATCCAAAGGTCCCTGGTTCGATTCCCAGTGCAATATTGTGCTTAGTTTGGTTAGTTGCAGGACTTTGTATAAGTCCGCCTGGTTAGTTACCACCATCTTGCCTAAGTCTGTCGCCCTATCAACAATAATAATTTATTGAGTTCCGACATTCAGAGGTAAGATAGCCAGTTCCTTAGACTTTTGAGATTCCGGATGAAAAGCGCTTTCACTTTTGGCATTATCATAACTTGAAACCAGGTGAGTTGAAGGCCAAACGCTTTCCCGACGTACAATAAAAAAAAACCGTCATCTCCGTTTATTCAATTAGAATTTCAGGCGCACTGTAATTTAATCGCATCTCTTTGATATTCAATGTATAGAAAACTAGCTTTTGCTCGCTGCTTCGCAAGTTGCCTGTATGTTTTTTTTTTATTTTGAGCAACATATGTGCAACGTTGCAGCTCAATCTGTTCAGAAGTTTTGGCGTGAAGGAGGAAGGAACGTCTGAACAAACTTTAGCTTTTATAATATTAGTGTAACTAAGAGCTTCCATGCATTTTTATAAAGCGCACAGCAAAAATTTGCAAGCAGGTAATTTCCCTATTATTGACCTGGTGATTATTATCAATTTTAAAGATTAATCTCACTTCGAGTGATGTTATATATTTTTTTAATTAGTCGACGGAGAAATGTTTGGTCTTCAACTCATGTCGTAAATATGCTTGGGACATGACTAATCTTATCTGTAATTGCCGGAACATAAAAAAAAACAAAAAATGTCAAGAAGGTAATGATAAATTTTTTTTACATGTTATAGGGTTAAATCATGAAAACCCTAGTTGGCAAATTTATTTGAAAATCAGATACCTGTATAAAAAGTTACGTTAGTACATATTTATCGTTACCTTTCTGCAAGCGACACCATAATCTGGAAAAACATGCCTCTTTTGTGTATTACGTTTACAAGCAATGTTTATCATGTGTCACAAGATAACCCGAATAACTTCACCGAATATGGAGTTACTATAGCGTAGTATTAAATATCCTGTGGTGAGGAGATCTATGATGAGTATTTTGAGTAGGTAAATTTGTAAAAAACATTTGCTTATACAAGTCTAGAATAAAATGGTTCTTTGAAGCATGCTCCACATTAAGTTACTTTACTTAATCATTACTTGTTGCTACTTGCTACTTGAGCTGGTGGTCAAACACTGAGCTTTCACATTAATGAAAAAAGAAACTCTCATGCTGTGCTCAGAATGTATATTTACAGTAGTTTAATTCTGTAGCTTCTGGTTGGTGCTAGAATTTTGTGGTTGGTTGTAGATTTTTGTTTAAGTCCGCCTGGCTAGATACCACCGTGTTACCTAATTCTGTCGCCATAATATCTATTCTTAAAAAAAATATTGTGTTCCGGGATTTCGAGGTAAGATAGCCAGTTCCTCAGTTAGTTGAGGATTTCGGGTGAAGTGCGCCTTCACCTTCGGCCTTATCTCAACTTGTAACCAGGTGAGATTAAGACCAAGTAGCACTTTAAAAATCTTCTGGACTTTGGACTATAGTAAGTTTATATGATAACTACTTAATTATGAGGCCTGGTTAGCGAAGTCCACCGCCAAGCAGTTCACTTTATTCAGTTGGGGCGTGGGGAGAGCCAATTCCCCCCTTAGGCTTTAGTAGGAAAGTTCGCTCCATCGTAAACCTCACTCCTACCTGTACAATTTTGCTGTTGAGCCCCAACATACCCATACCCATATCATATACATTCCCAACATTATAAATTCAAATGTAATTATATTTATTTGTTTGTCTATTTCTATTTCAACTTTTCATCAATCTTAGATTATTGAGAGAGGTTAATGGAGGAAAAGTACGAAGATGATGCTGACATTTAGAAAACTAGTGGGTGTCTTACTAATAAAAGAGAAAATACAAATGATACAAAGCTCAAGTGTCAAACAGTGTAACCCCATAAACGTGTGTAAGTTTATTAGTAACATACGATGCCCATAATATGTTTGTTTGTGTGAAAGTGAAGTCAAAGCAAAGGCTGAGTGAAAAGATCACCACCATACAGTTTCGCTTCAAGTAGGTACACTCAAGTAGCGAGTGGTAAACGGGGCAAATATTTGATTCGACGCCTCTCCGTACACACCGTTTTATTTATTCTCGCCAGGGAAATATTGGGCCTGCGCTGTTACGATCGAGTTTGGAATCGTTTGGATAACGCTTTTTGTAACAAACTTTTTACACTTACCAAATTTTTAGCTTAGAAAACGAAATGAATATTATTTTTGCTGCGTTTTTGATAGGAAAACATAACAGTCTTAATTTTAAATTTAAATAAATAAAGTTTTAATTTAATTTTCTATTTACAAACTGCAAATAAAAAATTAACTGTATCACATTTAAAAATAGAGAAGACAGACGTTTGGGACCGCATAATATACGAGTAAATATTCAAAGTCAAAGTCAAGTCAAAGTCAAAATTTGTTTAGATTTTTTAGGATAATTATGAAACTTTAAATCTACCGCCTATTTGTAATCACGAAAAACACACAAGGAGAAAGGTGAAAACCTCGGGCATGTTATTTTTTATGATCCATTTATATTTAGGTATACGTATAGGTGGTCGTCGATCAATGAGACTAAACTTGGATTTCTCGGATTGACTTAGGATTACTAAAAAGTGTTGTAAAATTGTTATCGTTAATCCAGGAATCTCAACACAGCTTGGTATACGCCAAGCGTGGTGAAAATGTCTACTAGAATATAGGGAACGGGAGTAGGTGGATCTCTACGGGCTCTTGTTTTTTAATTATTGTAGTCGGTATCTGATCATCGTCACCATTTTCCTGTGCGTCCCCTCATGCGTGGGATCTGCGCAATCTATGCTGAACCTTATACATTTTCAAGAGTTTTCAAGAAGGGAGTCCATCGTATTTGCAGCTAAAAAATCTAGAAAATAAAACTTATAAAAGTTTGTCACCGCTTCCTGGTTCATTTTCACAGGAAGCAGAAAGCCCTCCGATTCATACACGTTTGATACGTTTCTTTTTCTAAGTGAAAAATAACGATTCACGATTACCCCTTAAATAAGTTAATATAATTTGAAGTTGGTGCCGAATTGCCAAGCACAACAACATGTTTATTGTATGGCACCGCCTTCAAATTATATGAACTTACCATACAATATGTTGTAAAACCTACGACACCACGACGTCTCCGACACCCTATTTAAAAGTCGCGTGAGGGTGTAATAATACGGGATTCTGGGAAATATCTTCGCAATGATGGGAACGAAGATAAATACAGATTACTTAAACAAATGTTAAAAATCAGTCCCTACTATAGTGCAGTGTAGGGGTGCACTATGTCAGGATAATGGGAACGATCTCGCCCATTATCCTGTTTTCCTGTATTTTGATTTATAGGCCGTGGACTTTTATGGGCTGTAATGATGATGATGATACAAGTATACAGCGTTTATAGCCAGAATGCATCATAAGACATTTCCACTAAGCCCAAACAATGCTAGGTTATATTGTTTTTTTTTACGGAGTTTCGGTGAACATCGTCATCATCGTCATCTGATGATGAAGCCAAAGGCCTACCCTAGACCTACCGGAAGGCAGGCAGTTCAGTGGACGACTACGTATCATCATTACTGCGACCAACAACACGCCTGCCAAGCGTGGTGATTATGGCAAAACCCTAATAATGATGATGATGATTCTGGAAGGTAAGCAGTGCAATAGGTCTCTAGTGACCGTAAACACCACAGGAAAGCAGAATACGCAATTTCGTTTACTTGGATGACATATTTTTCCCAGTTATTTTGATATAAAAACCAAACTCCTGTACCGATTTTGATAAAATTTCTATGGGACTACCTCAAAAGTATGGCAAACATAACAAGAATCATCAAAATCTATTTCGAATTGACGGAAAAATCGAGTAACAAACAAAAAAAAAGAATACAGCCGAATTGCGAACCTCCTCCTTTTTTTGAAGTCTGTTAAAAATAGAGACAAAAGAAGAGTTCAAAACGATGTAACATTTACAAGGCACGGGTTGTAGCCGTACGTCTGCTAGTTCGGTGGTGGAGAGGTGATGGACGGATTGGTTTGAGGATATCGTGCAAATTTGAAAATACAGGCATACTTAACTAAAGCTTTCCATATAATTTTCTGCCTTGCGGTCAGCTGAATCGAGGCGATCAAATCGGGGGGCTGACCGCGCTCGACTGAGAAAATATTTCTGTATCAATAAGATAAGAGAAGCAATCTCCTGGTAGCTAGAAGCACGACACTGCGGTGAACCACAAAACGAACATGAAACTGCTGCAAAAAAGCAAAAAATATAATTATGTAGAACTGCTATCCCAGGTTGACCGTTTTACCGACCAAGCTTTTTGTTTCGCTGATGATATGACGTTTCAAGATGATCTTCAAAAATCACATACCAGCTCTTATACTATAAACCGAAATGATACCCTAGATAACTTCATGCCACTGGTTTCTGTGCGTTTCTGGGAGTCAGGACTACTAAGTCCTATGGGTGTTTACCTATTGCTACAACTAAATGCATGGGGCATGTCGTTTTCCTGTCCACGCAGCGACGGACGCTCCCGAATTCGGATCGCAAAAAAACTAGCTTTAGTAAGCACAATGTCACTGAGTTTTAGTATCAAACTTGTACGGTTTACCGCCAGCCAATATTCAACCCTATGTCCATTGGCTGGCTCAGATGTCTGTTTGAAACTTGATTGTACTACCATGTGCAATCGCAATCCTTTGTACTGTTGTTTCAAGAGGCTACTGTATGAGAAAGTTCTACAATAACAAAGCTGAAAAGCAAAACAAACAAGAAAATTGGTTTTACGAAAGTTTTGAGTGGTATCGAGTCATATCGAGCATGTAAAGCACACTCATACAAAGGGTTCTTTGTAAGAATTATAATCAAAACGTCTTTATGGTATTTAAAAAAATGTATACAAAATAATTATATTGAAGTCAGTTCCTCGTACTTATTGTACAATTAAACTAACCATGTACAAAGGAATCAGTCGGAAGAGTGCTCAAGACACTGGCTGCATTGCACGCTGCATAGCTATGCTAATTCGCTGGCCTATTTATTGTATATATATCTGTGTTTTTCCACAAACCGCCTAGGGAAAACTGCATGTATTAATTTATACGTTGGTTTTTAGGAACACATGTACAACTAAACCGTAAATAGCTTTACGTTCTTTCCGGTTTCATTGTGATAGTAAATCCCAAACCATGTTTAAGGTGTGAGTCAGTATATCAGCATATTTTTATTATGAAGCTAGTTCATTTAAATATAATATTATAACAATAATATTTAAACTTATAATACAACGATTTTGAAAGACCTATTTAGAATTATATACGTAATATAGTATATCGTTATACCTAATGAATTTATTTTTTCTGTCTACCTGGGGCTCATGATTCCCTTTGAAACTCCCATCAGATGATTTCAGATATTTTTGTAAGGCTTAACTTTGTATAAGTGTATAAGTAAAATAAGTAAAAATTCTTAAATTCCTCCTCTGCAAGCCAGTTTCCCCACAGGCATTCCCAGTTTTCATTTTCACAATTGTAAAATACCAGAGGAAACTGTTAACAGAAATTATGGCACTCCTTTACCGAAGCTCAACGTATAGGTTACCAGGATTCTTGTTGAGCTTTCTTAAAAGCTTCCGAGAATTCTCGAAAGTACGGTCAGAGAAGTTTTGATCTAAAGCAGCTTGAGCTAAAGCTCGGTCGGCGCATTGCAACTCGAAAATATTGAAACGATATTTTTAGAAACTTTGAAGAAATTCGATTGAAAGTTCTCACTGCGCTTGTGCAATAAATATAATCAAATATCACAAAGACGACTGACACTTGTAGTTTTCTTTGTTAAGATACAATTAGGTAAAAGATTTATTATTATTTTTGTTGACATAGAAACCCAGACAAGAACCCACGATATTGTAACGGACATGGAGAGTCAATGGACATAGTCAGCCGAAGATAGTTTTCTGAGACGTCGATTGGATGAAGTTAGTTGTGAGTACTGAACTGAGGATGATATTGATGATGATTACGGTAAATATTATAACCAATAAGTGACCAGCAGAGTGTAAAAATGAATGTCATAAATACTTAAGTACTTCATTTAATGGAAAACGATGATGTAAAATGATTGCTGCTGAAATTCTGATTACTTCTAAGATTGTGGACGTTTTGAGTGTGGCCTAAGGGATAGTCTTACGATAGATCTTACGAACATTGCGTTCAATATGCCAGGTTAGCAAACAGACGTGACAGGTTTCAAGCCCATAGCCACTCACTAGCTAATAATACATACTATTCGATGTTTTAATTTATATATGATATACCGGTTAGGTGTGATCTAACTCCAACGGCAACAAAATTGCTGGTTTTGTAAGCAGTTATGGATTACATCGATTCCGACGGTGCGCGGGAGAGCTTGTGGCTTCTTTGGTGTATTTTAGTTGAACCCAGTACCACAGAGAGTCAAAACCACTTTTTACAACACCACAAGCACAAACCAGGTTTTGACTCTTTGCTGTCTAGTGGTTCAATTCACTGATTTCATATTCAGAGGTCCTTGGTTCGAACACCAGGACCCCTCAGGATAGTACAGAATTGTGCTCGGTTAGGTTGGTGATAGGACTTTGTTTAAGTCCGCCTGGCTAGCTATTAAGTGTATAATTATTAAATTGTATTCCGTCATTAAGATGTAAGATAGCCAGTTCCGCAGTTTGTTGAGGATTCCGGGTGAAGTGCGCTTCCACTTAACATGTAACCAGGTGAGATGAAGGCCAAGCGCTTCCCCGTCGTACAATAAAATGAAATTAAAAAGTGAGAAATGCGATAAACTGTGAAAAATATTGCGCACGAGGTCAGCTAGTTAATAATAAAAGTTGTACATCAAGCAAGTGCGTCAAATGCGCATATAAACATTTCAAAAACTCGTATTTACGGCGCTTGCCCAAAATCAAACTCACCACCTTTAGACCAGAAAGTTCACTTGACCACACAAACAACGCGCAACACACAGCTTGGTTCAAAACAGACATCCAAACGAGTATCCCAATAAACTCTTCCAGAACACTCAAACTGAAGTAAAAACAACTTCTCATTCTTTTCAAGCGGCATCGTAAAAATTTCAACAGTTTAACGACCATTGGAACAAAATACGAAATGACATTCAAGAAGCAGTTGTAAATGAATTAAACGAGTCACTAAGGGGAATTCATACTGAAAGTGTTGTTATGAATGGAATAGAATAGAATAATATTTATTTGCCACTTATAAAAATAGGAACGGTGGTTTACAATAATAATAACAATCACAATTTTAACATAAATAAAAATAAAAATAAGGTTTACAAAAAAAACCTGACCCTGATTGGTTGACCACAATAATGAGGTGCACAAGATAATTATTAACAAACAATCAAACAAAGTGTTTTAAAATATAAGATTTAATTAATTATAATTAAAAAAATATATATGGTAGGTTGGGCTCTTCTATTATCTTTTAAAGGCTGCAAATTTGTAATTTTGTACGTAGATTAGTATCTTTTAAGAGTAGTAGAGCCTTTCGAAAGGGCTCGTCTGGGAAAGTACTAACACCATACCTATTTCAGCCACCAAGCAGCATTGCTGTATTCTTATTTCAGGGGTATGGTTGTCGTTGAAATTACGGGCACGCGAGGCTCAACAACTTTATGCCTCATGTTGACGGGCACAATGCAGTGCCGTGTAGGCTATGTTCTTTGTGGATGGGACCTACGCAATAAGGCATTGTTGCAAGAGATGCACTTAACTGCTTGCTTGTCCCATCTCCTAGTTGTATTAAAAAAAACCTTATTAAGTTCAAATTAAGATAGCTACGCATAATTTACAAAACATCAACCTAGATCCAAATTCAAAAATATATTTGCTTTTGTACTCATTATAACACATTTTTATCCTACCTAGATAGGCTTGCATTTGATCTATTAGCAGGTATCAGCCTATAATGAAGCACGTTTGCCTAGACGGAACCTAAACATGAAGATTTACATGTTATAACAATCAGAAAACACACACGTTATTTCTTAACATATGCAAGGCAATAAAAAAAATATAATTATCTTCATGTCACTTGTTCTTGGTCCAGAATTAGATTATGAAATTATTAAAAGAATTGAAATGATTATTCTCCAATTCACCACATCGGTTGTCAAAATGATGAATTCATCTTGTCATGAATACATGCTTCGTAATAAGTCACATCTTTTCTTGGCTGTAAGTGAGGGTGATCAAACGATTAATTTGATTTAATTATACAAGAGCTACTAAACTAAGCATAAATGTAACCGCATTTATGTTCGGTCAATGTAAATAAGCCCTAAGTTGAGTTAAATAAAACACTGAATTGTTCCTTTGCATTTCTGTCGAAGCTCGAGGGAACGTTAGAACATTCGTTTTGTAAACATTTCCCTCCCGTGTTATTGGAGTTTCCAAGTCGATCGTAGTCCGGGAAATTCTAAAATGTCTATTATTTTTACAGCCTCACAAAGAAGATAAGGCTTTTACCTTCGGATATTAGTAAAACGTATTGTTTTCTGTATGTACAAATGTGCAACTCTTTTAGTAGGTCTAACTTGAGGTAAATAATGATTATGATGAGTACCTGAATTGAATTCAAAAAACTTTTTATTATTCCTGGTCAAATAAAACGCAAGTAGTTTTGTTGATTTCCTTATTATATTGATACTGTTTCGGTGTCCTACGAATGAGCGCACTCTGTTGTTTTGAATTTAATGAAATTATAAAAGGGAACCTATTGACACATTACTTTTACTTCTTCGTTATACAAGGGACTCGTTATTTTTAATAATAATGGATGTAACAGATTTTTATACTTATATCACGCTAATCCAGGAAGCAGGGCCCCACTATTCCTGTAAAAATATATCTAATAAAACGTAAGAATTATGAATTATCTATCATTTTCATATTCATTTATTTCATGCATACATAATCACATAGTCTTAACAATGGAATATCTAATTCTAACACTGTACTATAAATAATTATGTGACCCAGTTAGGGTGTAGCACTTTTGTACACTTAACTAAATTTGTTTAGAACAATCATTTAAATGTTTAAGTCGGTGTTTTAATATGTCAAGAATTTATTATAATATTCCAATAAATTAATATAGTTCTATACTACTTTGTTAAGTTACCTATTTGAAGAATTGCAATGAAATTGAATTTAGTAACCTATATATATATCATATTAACGTCGCAAAATGAATTTGAATTTATACCTAGCTATCTATCTACCTATACTTACCAAACTATAAACAAAAAATCGAATCATCCAAAAACTCGTCAAGGCTATAGTAACATTTATCAATAAGAATGTCCCTTAAAAGTTTGTTAAATTTAAAATCATGTTCATGCTTCACTGTATCAGGTATCTTATTATAAATCTTGGCGGCCATTGTGCCTGGACCAGAACTATGCATAAACATGTTAGATTTAGGTAGTACCAGCTCATTTGGGTTATGTCTATTTACGTATCGTCTAGGAAAATCACTTTATTTAACTAAAATATCAGGATATTTTCTAACAAATTTACAGGCTTCCAAAAACTAAATATACGTTAGAGTAAGGATTCTCAGGTCACAAAAGTGTGGTCTACAGCTTTCAGGTTTATCATCATGCGATTCTTTAATATTTGCAAGGATTCGAATATATTTTTTCTGCCGGATAAATACATCGTCTGCGTCGGTACTGATGCCCCAAAATAATATTCCGTAAGTCAGATACGAAAATGCATACGCGTAGTATAAACAGGGCTGTTTTTAAGCTCCCTTAGTGCATATAAAAAGCTAGAAAGTTTATTCGTTACCTTTTTACGTGACTTTTCCAGTTTATGTGCGTGTCTATATCAGCATTGTGGCAGACGTGATCTACCTAGTGGCCACTTACTTATTATATTATTATACTGGTGCGGTGTCCTATGAATGAGCGACACACTCTGTTGTTTTGATTGTTTTTAAAAGGAAACCTACCGACATCTATCAGCTTTGGATTATCAGCCTCGGCAACGGGATCACTGGTTTTGCTAGCGGTTATGGCTGAATGATCACAACACTGTTGAGGACCTTTAAAGGTCGACCTGGCCTGCGACATCCGGCGCTAAACAGTTTTCCGTCTCCCGTCAGTGCGTGCAAAAGCCAGTGCCTTCTCGTTAAGCTCGTTTCATCGTAGATCTCATCTTTGCTCTGGCCTAGAGCTAGATAAGCGTTAATGAATGAATGAATGAATTAACATTCTTTATTGTACACCAAAAACATATAGAACAATTGTCAATTTAAAACAGTACAATGGGCGGTCTTATCGGTTAAAAGCGATCTCTTCCTTGACTAGGATAGTACAAATAAGGTTATGAAAAAAAAACCTTAAGGTGACTCATCATAAATTAGAAAAGCGCCATAACACTCATTCCGATTACTAATTCAGATTTTCTGCTTTAATAATATCACATACAATATCAAACTTCCTACTATCAGAACCGTAGATTAGCCAAGCTCTTGCACATAAAGGTCGCTGAGTTAAAAAGGCTAGTCACAAGTGATGTGTTCACACTAGCAACATAGTCCTCGACATATTCCACCATGTACTTGATAACTCCTAGATTCCGAGCTTATAATATAATTCTTTAACCTGTGGTTTCATGTCAATTAGTATGCGAACTTATATTGTCTTCACACTAACTGTGACTACCACAGGTTTATGCCAACTACTGGTAGAAGTCACTAAACTTTGAACCTGCTATCAAATACATTCAGACTAGCTTGGACTTAGCCTTTTTCATTTTTTTATTTTGAGCCTTTAACGTTATCGCTGGGCTTATATAAAAAATACGGTCTGAATTAACAGAAAGCTTAGACCTTATAGTTTTTTTCTAAATTAATTTCTTCAATGGCGAAATAATAAACGACAAAATGTGTCTATCGTCAGTGTTACTGTAGCCTTTGTTACATAACAGCCAAAACTAACGGGATCATTAAAAGATATTCACTCTAAATACCTAGCTTTGTGAACAACCGCAATCATTCTGGTTAAGTGGCGGAAATAGCCATGGATACAACATAAGGAAATTGATACTTAAGGAGTCTAAAAGTGTTTGTTCTTTGATAGACTAGCTGATACCCAGCTCGGACGTCTATTACGTTTATTTGTGGGTTATTTACGTCGTAACCAAAATAGCTGACACGATTTCATGCTATTGTTTCAGGAATATGACTCTCAGCTGGAGAGATACTGTGCTACGTTTTGAGGGAAGAGATATGGCTGTCTGATCTCTGGGCTTTCGTAAAATTTAACAAAACTTTATTTAATGTAGGTTGAGTATTTTTATGTATATAGATCCTTTAGATGAGCAAGTAAGTGTAAAAACCCCTTTGCGGGACTTGTTACTTTCTATTTAAAAAAAAATGGAATGTATAGAATTATTCATTGAATATATGCCTCATATTGCTTAGCGGAGTCGACCTCTACACTGTATATAGGCTTTAGAAGTTGTTAATGTCTGGATGGAGCTATCAAATGTATTTATGCCAGCCAGTCTGAGCTTAGTAGTTCTTCTCAGTAGCATAACTAGTAAACCTAGCTTTAACATAATTAAAAGGCGACGTAAGATCGATAAAATTTTAACACAATCACATTAAATTATCATGTAGACATCCTGAACGGTAATATTGCATAAATTGTGATCTATACCTTCTGTAGTGTACCTTCTGTTTTGCCAAAGCTCATGCTTCAAAAGTACTGATCTAATAGCTCAATTAGCTCTAATGGTCGAATAATAATTTCCGTTATGAAATAGTCGACGAATCAAAGTTTCTCTGATTATTCAAATCGGGATTTACTTGATTAATCGAACCACAAGTTTTGTAATCGATACGTTCGATGTACCATGATGATGATGCAGATGAGTCTTAATAAATAGAGAAAGGTACAGTGCGCGTCTCTTGCTATCGCGTAATTTAGTGTCCTTTACTCACGACAAATAACGTTGGCATAGGAGAATGGTAGTACTGGGCCCTTTTAAGAATCGACCACTACACTTCAGCCCGCAGAGGACGTAAAAGACCAACCAAAAGATCTCACCAAAAGAAGGGCAGTAGTTTATTTCTGTTGCCAAATGTGGTGGCTTTGGAATACTATCTGTCCAATACTGTTGGTAGGTAGTGGACTAATAGCCTGTTGAAAAATAAGTAGATTGACAGATCATAGAACAGTCTTGAAAGATGAAAAGTGAAACAGTGTGATGGATGACTTTCTTTTGATGAATTAGTTCATAATTTTATTTACATTTGGTGTTCAATAAAGAATATTGTATTGTATTGTATTGATGACCCCCCTTCGATGGAATGCGCATTCGATGGATGGCTCCGTTGCTAATTGAAACCTCAATTGGGGGAGGCATCAGCTTGTGACCTAACAAAACTACTAACTTATCTAACTTAACTAACTTATCTGTGATGAGTGCGAATACACGTATACAAAACGAGTTAGTGACTAATTTGTGCCCTTTTAATGTGCATAGAGAACTAACACGCACTATATTTTGGTCGAGACTCAGAACATCGTGGGCAGTATTTGTTATGTAAATGCGTTAGCCATTTATTTTTATCTCTTTTCAATTCAAGCAAACTATGTTAAAAACGTTGTTATCAAACTGCTTTAGGTCGGGTCATAAGCATACATGTCTTGAATTTTGTCGATAAGGCTCAAGATTATCAACAAACAAAAATAAAGATGTTTAAATGCTTTTTTTTTACGATGGGTCAGCTTTTGAAGCTCGAGGCTTGCCTGGGAATGATGTCTACGATGGAGCGAACAGTTATTTATTTTAATATAATAGACGCTGGCAGATGATACCAATTGCTTGCAATGCGCATTATAAATGATTTTTTGAATACAGGTAAAATACATAGTAAATTATTACATACTCATGATGATTCAAAACTGAATTAAAATATTACTTGTTTTGTTTTGGTACTGAATAAACAAAAGCACCTCAGTTTTTTATTTTTGTCAAGGCTCCAGCAAAAAGTTCAAGAGAAAGACTCTTTGAAAACTAGAACGTCTCGTTTCTAGCCGGGCAAGTTTACTCAGTGTGAGTTGGCGTGCAAGTTGTATTGGTAAGTGCAAGTACGAGTGTATACGAAATATTACAGGACTTCGATTTCACACAGCGCCATCTAACCTAAAAATAAGCACAGCTTGTAATAATGGGAACTAGATTACAGATAGAATACTTTTTCAAACCCAAAACAAACATCTATATTCATCACACAAATGCTTGTCCTGGGTGGGATTTGGGAGAATTGAACCCACAACCTACAGCGCAGAAGGCAGAGTTACTACCTACTAAGCTATGAGGCTTGTTAATAATTTTCATATGTGAGTGGTCTTACTGCAGTACTCGTACAGCTCTATTTACTGTCATGTCTCTTCACTCATATCATTTAATTAAACGTTACGGCAGTTTGCAATTCATAGATAGCAAGGGAAGTCTGCAGAACAGTAGTATGCATTAGTGTATCATGGTGCGATAAGTTGTACAGTAAATTGTCTCTTATCACGACCAAATTTTAATAAAAAAAATGTTCACCTTATATCATACAGCGCCAACCTAAGCATAGCTTATTCGTATGGGAACTATATTACGCATAGAATACTCATATACTTTTATTTGACGAGTGTTTCTTAAACCTCATCTTTACTTGTTATTTAAGTGAGCTAGTGGTCAAATGCTTGGCTATCACCAATTAAAAAAACATATAATGTAACACCCAAACACATAGAAAACAGCATGTAAACAATATTAATCACACAAATGTTTTGCCAGAGTAGAAATCGGACCCACAACCCAAAAGCTCCCAAAAGCTACTACCAACTGAGCTGCGAGGTTTGTTAAACCAATGATTCTGATATGTAGTGGCTGCGAAATAGCAAAAATAACTAAACGTTCAATAGGTATACACTGCAACTGTCAACTGTCTGAGCAGCAGCTTACTCTGTGTAAGGCAACCAAGACTTCGTGCACTTTAACAAGGGCATGAAAGGCTATGCGGAGAGCGCTTTTAATCCTTTTACATGTTCTTTGAAAATAATCTAAAGCAAAGTCACTACCCAGAGTCCTAAAAAACTATTGACATAGCACAGAAAAGGTCAAGTAACTACCACTTAGTCAGGGTATGAAAATACTAGAATTAATGTTTCAGTTAAATAAACCGGTCAAGTGTGGACTCGCACATTTAAATGTGGAAAGACAAAAGGTCTCGTATCAACTATCTACCTATCTGTTATCGTTCAATAGAAAGAAAGAAAAGAGATTTATTTACCCAATCAAAAAATAATAAAACCATACTCAGCTTAAAATAACTTATTCTAAACTACACTATGACGAACACAATTAATATCTTACAAAATTTAAATTTGGGTAAAAAGGTTCTCTGACTCAACTTTAATCGAGCATAATGCAACGGTTTTCAGCCAGGGCCATATTTGCAAGTGGCGTCACGACGATGACACGACGACGACACGACAAACAATTTACAGGTCATGTAGATAGGAGTAAGTATGTTATACATAATAAATGGGTCACTAAAAAACGTTCAAAAACACAAGCATTTTAACGCAAGTAGCACATAAATGACGTCAAATCTGTCAAAGTCAATAATATCACAATGGCGGGGGCGCAAAAAAAATTGAAGTATGTACAGACTGCAGCAACTGCAACATACAGATGGATAGATATACAGCAACATACAGATGCACAACGAAAGCTTAGTGATAGGATCTCGTTGGCACCCAGTGGGTTCGAAACAAAAGAAATACAGCCAAATGCATGTTGCTTATGATTCTAAGCGCTGATCACTCAAGTAAAGTTATAATGAATGGTTGGAGGGAATGCTGTTTATCAAGGATAATTTCATGGTATCCGAAGTATGGTCACAATCCGTGTGTGTTCGGAACAATTGTCTGGCACGTACACACGTGCCTTCGTAATAACGTTGGCGCATGACGAAGGCCTAAGCTGGCAATTCCGCGGGCCAGGACTAGCCTTCTGAGTAAATCACCATTCACAAAGGCTCTTCGATTAATCAACAGCTTATGTGAGCTTTATGATTTGGTTGTTTTCAATATCACGTACAATGACGACTTTTTTATATAAAATTATTATTTTCATTGTCACCTTCATGTAAAGAACCGATAGGTACTACCTCAGAACTCGACGCAACTTTACTCTATTTTTGAACTAACGGTTAGTTAAAATATAGGTGGCATTGCTGTGCGCTCAGCCACGGCGCTTATGACCATTAGGGTGACTGAGCTAAGCGCGATTTCCAACGTTTTATTTTGTAACGGTAAAAAATATTAATTTAAAAATTGTAAAACGCAGAGTATCGGCTAAATACTGCGTTTATTTATTGAACAAACGTACAACGCCTAATTAGGCGTATTTTTTAAATGGCGATCACTTTTGGTACAATCAAATTAGAATCAACTTTCTTTTTTTTTCTATAAACAACATTAAAAAAAAACGGGTTTTCGAATCATATATAGCATTAATCTTGAACTATAGCAAAATATTCATTTTAAAACAAATGCTTCAGTATTGTGGATACAATGATCGCTAAAGCTACACGATTTCAGAGAATTGTTTCAGATCAGTTTTAGACCGGAGGCTAATTTTCATCCGGTTACCACGCTGGTAAATACACGAGCACAAGCTAGTTAATTAATACATCGAACCGATGACACTTTTATTGGTTTATCTTTGTTATTTACCTTACAACTTCCTTACAGCATCTTGTAACGCTGCAATATTATTTCAGGACTCCAATATGAAGCAATTATCCTAGTTCTCCGAATTCCCGACATAAACCAGCGGCTTAAATTATTAATCCAATAAATTCCCTTGCGTAAACGTAAACCGACATTTCCATACAGTTTACATCGTGATGCAAGAGTATGTGTCGTTAATATTAAAGTCGCATACCTGCCTAAAGATGGATGGAAACCTTCACTGAATTAGTACATTTTAGTTCACTTAACTATCAACAATCTGTACCAAAAAAATCAACAATAATCACTTAAGATCTTGTTTTTCGAAATCAATTTGACTGTCGATAAAAAAATATCCTTTCTTCGCCTGTGTCTGTGGTCTAGTGGTTCACCCACCGGTGTCACATCCAGAGGCTCTGGGTTCGATCCCCAGGCTCGCTACCACCATATAATCTAATTCTGTCGCTATAACAACAATACAACAACGGTCTGAGGAACTCCTCAGACCGTTGAGGCTTCCGGGTGAACTGCGCTTCCACCTTCGGACTTATCATAACTTGAAACCAGGTGAGGTGTAGGTCAAGCGATTCACTGTCGTACAATAAAAAAAAATTACGTCCACCGTAAATATTTTTTGTATCCAGTGCCTTCTTGGAGTCAAGAGCTAACACATAATTGATAAAAAAGCTACAAAAGCGTTATGTTTCATTCGCAATATCATTTACAACATAATAATTCCAACTATCAGAACCTAAGATTAGTCTAGCACTCGTACCAAAAGGTCACCGATTTAAAAGGACTAGAAGTCACACAGAGATGTGTTCATACTAGCAACATAGTCCTCGACAAATTCCACCATGTACTTGGAGACTCCTAGATTCTGAGCTTATGGAATTCTTGAACCTGTGGTTTAATGTCGAGAAGTATGCGAGGTAATAAGCTAATTCTCACTCACTGTAGCTACTATAGGATTTAGCCTACTACTGTCGAAGTCACTAATTTAGAAATAATCTAACGATACGTATATACATCAAGATGATTTTATTTGCTGGAATAATTGTATTACAAGCCTCACAGCTCAGTTCGTAGTAGCTCTTCTGCGCTATAGGTTTTAGGTTCGATTCCCACCCAGGACATACATTTCTGTGATTAATATCGATGTTTGTTGATGATGATAAGTATGTAGTATTTACAAATAAAAAAGTATTTAAACATAGGTAATTTAGTTTCCATATTATATATGCTACCACCATCTTACCTAATTCTGTCGCCATAATAACAATTCTAAAAAATTGTTGTGTTCCGGCATTCAGAGGTAAGATAGCCAGTTCCTCGGTTTGTTGAGGATTCCGGGTGAAGTGCGCCTCCACCTTCGGCCTTATCTTAACTTGTTACCAGGTGAGACCTTGGCCTTCAGCCAAGCGTCCATCGTACAATAAAAAAAAAATTACAAGCTTTGCTTAGTTTGGGACTAGACGGCGCTATGTGAAACGAATGTCCTGTAATAATTATTTGTTTTATCACTTTATTGTTAGAATTACATTTATCTCTACTCAGATCAAACGGATGTGTTTTGTGTTGCTATCTAAAAATTGGACTGACATTACAAATAGCTGAAATAATATATTTGGGCTATAGAAACTAGCTACAGATGATGATGAAGATGTTAACAAAAGGTTATCTGCCAAAGTGAGATCCAAGTGAAACCATTCTCCATTAGCTATTGTTTAATCCTTGATATAGGTTTCGTTATTAATTCACGTTCCCAAATCACATGGGTCGCGGCCCGATGGTGTGACGAGCTGAATTACTGGCTCAAAATTGGTGCCCGCGGTTTTGGTGGAGCCAACGACGGAACAGGAATGCTTCTGACTACTGATTTGTCGACAGTTGCCGGACTTTATAATCGGAGCTGCAGTGGAGTCAAACATTCAAAGAACAGTATCTAAGTACATTACTTCAAGTTAGTGCCTTGGATAGTGCTAGGTCTTATTCTTTGTGGTTATATACTAGGTGGTCGGTTTTAAGGAAATTATTCAAAATATTATTCAATATAAGTATTTAAAAATGTAGGTATAGTAGGTATTTCATGTTTCTTTTTATCTACTTACTTTTATTTTTAATATTGTTGAATGTAGATGTTACCATACCTACTCGTACTACCTACTTAATTATGAATCTTAGTCTTACTTACTTACTTATTACTTAATTTAGATATTTTCGCATGTAAGGGAAATGTGTCTTTATGAGAATAAATATGATTTAACCTGATTTCATTCGTAAGTGAGCACTGTACTTTAGGATAAATGAGCTTATGATATTGGTGAATGATACGGGAGACAAATAGTACTACTCTCATTAATATTAAATTCTACTTTTTATACCAAGGTTATGCAGAGTGTATAAAAAGTCAAGGTCAAGGAAATCAGTAAAGGTGGTACATTTCTTTACGGAACAAGCAAGTAGCCCACCGGTTGTTAAGTGCATCTCTTGTCTCATCTACAACGAACATAGCCTACACGGCACTGCATTGCGCCCGTCAACTTGAGGCATAAAGGCGTTAAGCCTCGCGTGCCTGCAAATTTCACCGGCGTACTATTCTTACCGAAACACAGCAACGCTGCTTGGCCGGACGAGCCCATTCACAAGGTAGAGCCCTACTCTTAAAAACCTACCTACCTATTGAACCTGCATAGGGTTTGCTTGAATATTTATTAATTAGGTATATATTATACATACTTGCATGGTAAATAAATGTAAACAAATGTTAGCACTTCAATAATAACTCCACTGGTGACTTTCAATACACGTTTATTTCAGGTATCAATCCAACATAAATTCGTCTAGTTACAAAACTTTATAAATTTCTAGAGACGTCCGAACAGAGTGACGACCTCAGAGTGACTGCCCTAATGGCCAAGTCTTTTCGGCTTTTATACGTTTTCGCCTGCCCCAGCTGTTGCAAAACAGGCCACGACGCCCACTGCAACAGCTGAGTCATTAGTTTGTTTGCTACAGATATTGTCATACCGGAAATTGACAAATACTAAATTCTAAAATATTAAAAGTATTTTTTTTAAATTCGTCACAATATTGGATTTTAGCAAAACCTTACACTCGACCATCCTGATAACATGCATGTCCCCATGTATGCATCAGTTAAAAACCTTACACTCGCCATTTGGGTCGCACAAAAGTAAATAATAATAATACTATCACGTTGTACAATATAAACAATTTAGAAAATTGAACACAATTAAACACAAATCAACATTATCAACTTGACTTCAAAATTTAGAAAAACCCAAAAATCACAAACAGAAAGACTAAATATTATCTGAATAACCCAAATGTACAACAGTCAGATTACAAATTTTGAATAACCCGAAGGTTACAACAATCAGATTAACTTATTCTGAATAACTCGCAGGTTATAACAGTCAGATAACATTACTTCTAAATAACCCGAAGGTTACAACAGTCAGATAAATTTCTCTGAATAACCCGAAGGTTACAACGGTCAGATTAACTTTCTCTGAATAACCCGAAGGTTACAACGGTCAGATTAACTTTCTCTGAATAACCCGAAGGTTACAACGGTCAGATTAACTTTCTCTGAATAACCCGAAGGTTACAACGGTCAGATTAACTTTCTCTGAATAACCCGAAGGTTACAACAGTCAGATTAACTTTCTCTGAATAACCCGAAGGTTATAACGGTCAGATTAACTTTCTCTAAATAACCCGAAGGTTACAACGATCAGAATAACTTTCACTAATTCTCATATCTGAAACCAAATCAAGTTAATACAACCAACCTGCACATATTAATTAAACATTTAGTTAATAAAGTTTAAACACCACAGCAATAACTTTCTGTGAACCACCAATTCTTATCAGAAACCACTTGAGTAAATGCATGCAATAATCACCTGCACATAATCATTAAAAATTTAGTTAAACATATAGCCACTTGTAAATTGAACTAATATATTTATCTAACCATCATAGCCATCTTACATTATTAGGGATTATTGTTTTCATCATCAGTCTGTCCATCAAAAATGTCTATTTCATCATCATCATCATCATCATCATCATCATCATCATCATGACCAAGTTCTAAGGATGAAATATGAATCCATGGCTTCATACGGTCCGAAGCCACTGTGGTTTTACGTTTATTTTTCATTCCGTCAAAACCTTGAATGGGAGCTATTTTGTACCGGTCATTTCCTAGTACTTTTACAACTCTATAGGGTCCTTCGTATGATGGCAAAAGTTTGGTGCTTTTTCCGTTATTTTGGAATACCGTCTTTACTATTTTAACAAGATCACCATTACTGTATATTTGTGCGGGCTTTCGCCCTTTGTCATAGTAATGTTTTTGTTTTTCTTGTTCCCTATCAATTTTATTTTTAACTTCCTGACGAACTGATGAAAGATCATATGTCTCCCGAGTTACATCTACAATGTCATTTAGTACCGGATTGCATTCACTGTTCATCTTTGTACCAAACATTACCTCGGCTGGAGTTATGCCTATTGTTTTTTGTATGGTGTTGTTAAGACCCCATTGTATTCGTCCTAACTTATTGTCCCACTCTCTTTCATCATCTCTAAGGTTTTGAGCAGTTAATGAATGAAGCACTGTTCTATTATATCGCTCTACCTGCCCATTGGACCTTGGGCTGGCCACAGCATTTAGCACATGTCTGGTGCCTCTATCTAAGCAGAATCTTTTAAATGCATGAGATGTAAAACAGCTTCCACGATCACTGATTAGTCGATCGGGTGTTCTAAAAATGTCAAATATATCTTCTAAAACTCTAATAACGCTTAAGGTTTTAGTGTTTTTTACCGGCCTTATAAACAAGAATTTCGTAAAAGAGTCTACGATAACGAGTATGTGAGTGTTCCCACGTTTTGATCTTACGAAAGGTCCGAGGTGATCCAAATGCAAGGTATGAAATGGTGTTCCTACCTTAGCGATGGGATGCAGCAGTCCTTCACGTGAAGTTAAGGACTTTTTGGCGTAAGCGCAGTCAATGCATGCGTTAACATATTTTTTGATGAACCGCGACATTTTTGAAAACCAGTAAGTTTTCTTGATACGATCAAGAGTTTTCTCATAACCTACATGTCCTATATCATCATGGTTTCTCCTACATATTTGCCATCTAGCTCCCTTAGGTACCACCCATCTGATATTTGATTTGTCCCCATCTAAATATTTAAATAGTTTATTGTCGCGTACAATATAGTTTTCTCTAATGTAATCAAGTCCTTTTGTATTCAAGTCACTGTTTATGATTTCCCGAATTCTTCCCAATTCTGTGTCGCCCAATTGAAGAGTAAGTAGCCAATCTTCATCGCTGATAGCCATTATCGTAGGACATGGCAAACCGCTTTCATATTTTTCTACTATTGGATTTCGTGACAAAGCATCTGCGTGAGCCATTTTGACTCCAGCTCTGTATTCCACAGAACAGTCAAATTCTTGTAGTGTAAGCCACCACCGTGCTATTCGAGGTATCAGATCCCTTTTTAGAAACGTGGAGCGTAGGGCACTACAATCAGTAACAATTTTAAATTCTTTTCCCAGTACATACACCCGGAATTTTTTTAAGGAACAAACCACAGCTAATGTTTCTAGTTCGTATGAGTGAAAGTTTTTCTCTTCTGGGGTTGTCTGTCGACTGTAGTATGCTACTGGTTTAAACGGTTCAGTACTTCCCTGCGTTCGCTGCAGCAGTATTCCACCAATTCCCACTCTGCTTGCATCTGTGTGGAGCTCTGTCTCTGCGTTATAATCATAAATCGCAAGTACCGGCCTACTTACTAACCGCTCCTTGAGTGCATTGTAGGAATTTTCCTGTGTGGTTCCCCATTCCCAAGATGAATTCTTCTTTAGAAGTTTCGTAAGCGGGGAAGCAATCTCGGCGAAACCCTGTATAAATTTGCGAAAGTAACTAACCAGTCCAAGAAATTGACGTACTGTGTGTACGTTTTGGGGCTTGGGAAACTCTGAAACACTTTGAATTTTTGATGTTCCCGGTCGCATTCCTAATGAGCTGATCTCATATCCCAAATAGTCTATTTTGTTTTGTAGAAAACTGCATTTGGATAGTTTAAGTTTGAGATTGGCAGCCTCAAACAGTTGTAGAACTTCTTCTAGTCTATTTAGGGCTTCGTCTTCGCTTCTGCCGTAAATTAATACATCATCAATATACACAGTGGCTTTATTAAAACGAGCAGCCCCTAACACTCGATTCATCATTCGCTGAAAGTTAGCTGGAGCGTTTGCTAGGCCGAATGGTACACAATTAAATTCATAATGACCATCAGGCGTAATAAACGCTGTCAAGTGTTTGTGCTCCTCAGCAATAGGAACCTGATAATACCCGGACATTAAGTCTAACGTGATAAACCACGCCTGACCCGATAATCGAGAAACTTCGTCTTCAATTATAGGCATAGGGTATTGTTCTTTTACAGTAACCGAGTTAAGCTTCCTATAGTCTATACACATTCGCGTCGTACCGTCTTTCTTACGCACCAAGATGATGGGGCTTGCGTAATTTGATACCGATTCCCTAATTATTCCTGCTTGAAGCATTTCGTCAACCATTGTACGCACGTTGTCCCGTTCGGTATGTGAAAGCCTGTAAGGGCGATACACGACAGGTTGGTCATTATGTAGTTCGATTCTCATTTCAGTGATGTTAGTACAGCCAAGATCATTTAAATTAGACGCAAAACAATGCTCAAAACGCTGAAGCAATTTGATAAGCTTAGTTTTGTGCTCCTCGGATACAGAACTACCAATTTGTAATGATTGGTTGTCAAGTTTGTCAAATTGTGGTCGCCCTAAAGCTTTCACATCAACGTCAGAATCTGTTGAAACCGTCACCACCCTATTAATAAGCTTTACCCTCTCAACCCGGGCAAACACAAAATTTTCCTGAATTAAACATGGTGACGATGTGGTACAAGGCGTCACCGTTACATAGAGAAGTCCATTTTTCACCTGATGCAAGCCTCCTAACACAACGTACTGTTCATTGGGTCTCCCTACGATATTTGTGTTAAGCATGATACTTCCAGAGAAGACCGATTCGGTTGCTGCCCTTACGCTTGCCATGCCAAAGATGATGCTATGTTGTAATACTCTGACTCGAATTGGATGGTCTTCATCATTGGTGCATAGGGTGGGGACCTCGGTGGAAACATCAAGAAATTGTAATTTGGTCGCATCTTTAATGACGATTATGTGGGGTTGTTCTGAATATGTTTGACCAATCAACATGGGCTTGTGAAGCAGGCTGTCACCTACTACTTTACAGTTAACATCGGCAGTAACTCCGTCAATTGTTACTTTAAGAGTCACTGCGCCTAATGACTGAACCAGTGCCTTCCCGAAACCCTTCATGGTTGACGGGATATTGTCATGCAACACACCTAGACTTGAAAAATCCGACTCTCTTATCAAGGTAACTTCACTACCAAAGTCCACAAACGCTTCTAGGGCCACATTGTTAACGATGACTTCCTTAATGAATTTTTCATTTGGGTTTGAATTCGTTATACACATAGTTTTATGCACTGTATTAGTCTTTGAGGTTTGAATACCTTGCTTTTCTCTACAGTTTTCTATTACATGACCTATTTTCTTACAGTGACCACATTCGATCAGAGGTTTGGGGCATTTACTGTAGATATGACCCTTGGCTTTGCAATTATAGCAATATGTACCAGAGTGAGTCGGCCTGGTAAAAAACTTATTTTGTTGATTGCTATGAGATCCGTCTGTAGCCAATTTATCTTTCAAGAAAGGTTGATGAAGAGGATCTTTATTGCTCAATAAATATTGCAGCAATTGATCAGGCTCAGAACAGCGTAAGGCTAAGGCACTTGACTTGACAGTTTTATCGCTCAGGCCGTGAATGAGACAATCAACAGCACGTTTGCCTGTAATCTCGCATTGATTAAGTAATGCAAGTTTCTCGTAAAAATAATTTTCGATTGGCTCATGAAGTCTGCTTCTCCGTTTTAGCATATCCTCCAAGGACTGACCATAATTTTGTTCGCAAGGAAAAG
This sequence comes from Venusia cambrica, assembly GCA_951394065.1. Taxonomy (NCBI): domain Eukaryota; kingdom Metazoa; phylum Arthropoda; class Insecta; order Lepidoptera; family Geometridae; genus Venusia; species Venusia cambrica. Next base: position 15,104,429 of record OX596040.1, on the reverse strand, counting down.
CTTTGAGCAACTTTTCCTGCCATTCTGACCAAGAAAACAGAATCGTTGTCAGGCTTTGGTACCAAGTTTGGGCCAGTCCTCGTAGTTTTTGCATGGAGAAATGAATAGTAGCCTTATCATCCCACCCGTAAACCGATGCACACTCGTTAACCTTTTTTAACCAAACGTCCATGCGCTGGTTTTTTGTGCAAGGATTGAACTCAGGTAATATATTCTTGTAGTCTAGTTTGTTACTACTTGAATGTGCATTTGATTCTAACGGGTGGCACGATGAACTGTTTTTGAAAGATTGTATCAATTTAGCGACATCTTTTGAGGTGAACAGAGGGCTACGAGATCTTGACCGGTGTTCTTTTTCCCGGCGACACCTACCTAGTCCGTCATTTCGGCGGCGCCCAGGCGGCTCGTCGCTGCCACCACAATCCTCACGCCGTTCGCTGTCCAGGCGGCGCTCACGAGGTCCGATGTATCGGCGGCGTCCGTGCAGCCCGTCCTCGCCACGGCGGTCCTCACGTCGCTCGCTCTCCAGGCGGCACTCTCGTGGTCCGTTATCTCGGCGGCGTCCGCGCAGCCCGTCCTCGTCACGGCGGTCCTCACGCCGCTCGCTCTCCAGGCGGCGCTCTCGTGGTGCGTCGTCCCGACGATGATCACGCTGTTCGTCGTCTCGGCGACGTTCACGCTGCTCGTCGGTGTCCTGGCAGCCCTCGTTGTACCTGGATCTTGACTCCCGATCTCGTGCAATTTGCACGGTGTGCTCCAGCTGGCGTAGGCGCTCTCGTTGCAGCTCTAAGTCTTGTTCTTGAAGTATCAGATTGCGCTGGCTGGTCGTCTCGTCTCGGTGTAAGCTTGTTGCTAGACTTGGCCTCTCGGTACCTTGCTCTATTTGAGGTGTTGCCAGACGTCTTTTGCGATTGGGCTCATCCATCGTCTAGAACTCAAATGAAATTTTCATTTATTATCGTTTAAACACCACTTTACATAATAGGAGAGAGACAAATGAGCCTCATTGCTAAATTAAATATCGTGGTTACATATATTATATCTCAATAAGCAAGCAGTAGCACGTGTGTGTACGCTATCAAGTGTTATAACCATGTATAAAGTCACATAAGACTAATGTCTTTTTATATTGACCCCTTTTTTTTTTATCAACTTTTTTATCATAACATATAAGTACCACGGCCGATGCAACCACGCCGATACGTCGGGATAAAAATAAAGGTAATTTTACGCGATAAATACCCGTTATCACGTATTAAAATAATGTGTTCTAATCGAGAAAGTTTTTAAAAAAAGACTAAGTACTTATTTATACACGTTTGTTTAAAACGTCGGTCTGCCTTCTCTCAATATTGCTATGCCCTAGCAGGGTTTCTTATGTGTGACATTACCTATATTATAAGACCTCTGTATCACATAATGATTGCAATAAATAACTATGACCGACTATAAGTTCCACGAGTGACCATGTGTCACTCATGTGTTACCATATGTCACTCATGTGGAACCATATGTGTCATGTGTGGAACCATATGTGTCATGTGTGGAACCATAAGTGTCATATGTGGAACCATACGTGTCATATGTGGAACCATAAGTGTCATATGTGGAACCATATGTGTCATATGTGGAACCATATGTGTCATATGTGGGACCATATGTGGTCACATGTGATCATGTAAAGTTATGTGCGTCATGTCATGCAGCCACTAAGTCACTACCTAATGTGGACCAGTGGGGAGTATACTTGTAGAATGCTACTGATGGGCGTGAACAAATAAACTGCAATTACTTACGTGACATCAAGATGGTGATGGTATATCCCACTTCTGATGTGTTAGCACTTCAATAATAACTCCACTGGTGACTTTCAATACACGTTTATTTCAGGTATCAATCCAACATAAATTCGTCTAGTTACAAAACTTTATAAATTTCTAGAGACGTCCGAACAGAGTGACGACCTCAGAGTGACTGCCCTAATGGCCAAGTCTTTTCGGCTTTTATACGTTTTCGCCTGCCCCAGCTGTTGCAAAACAGGCCACGACGCCCACTGCAACAGCTGAGTCATTAGTTTGTTTGCTACAGATATTGTCATACCGGAAATTGACAAATACTAAATTCTAAAATATTAAAAGTATTTTTTTTAAATTCGTCACAATATTGGATTTTAGCAAAACCTTACACAAAAAACATCAATTTATACGTCTGTTTCATTACAATAGTCTGGTAGAGATCACCGCTTTAGCTATAAGTCTACCAATTGTTACAGAATAAGTCGATTAGTTATTTAATTTATATTTTTTCTATGTTTATTGCCTAGTGTAGTAACACAATTTTTGTAGCTTACAGCGAAACTATGATACCTATATATGAATATCTGTTAATTTATATTTATCTAAGCCGTAGTAGAAAACTTAAATCTTAAACGAAATCGCAATAAATGCAAGTCAATATCATTAACGGCAACAAATTAGAAGGTAATCAAGATGTAAACTGTTAATTCAAACATTCCTAAACGAATCTTCACCTTCTCATTATCAAAGGTTTACGTTTCGGATATACCAACGGAACCCTACGCGGCCGACCACAGAGAAAGTGATCTGTTTTCTCGTATCTTCTTTTCAGCACGGCAAACTCTAGATTAAAGTCCGTAACATCAAGTAGCTGATATGAAGACTGACAACCAACAAACTATCCATATCAAAAGATATCAACATGCGTTTTAGAGTAGCATTATATTTTCATGGTCGGACTGAAATTGAATTTATAATCAATTTTTGTTTTGTAAAATTATAAATTGCTCCTATTTTAGGTACCATTGGATCAGCTTTTGGCCTTGAAGCTTGACTAAGCAAAACTAGGTCTACGATTAAATTAATTAATAATATTTTAATATTACAGGACATTAATTTTACACAGCACCATCTAGCCCCTAACTAAGCATAGTTTATAATGTGGGAATTAGATTACGGATAAAACTTAAATACTTTTGTGAATACGTACTATATGATACAACACCCAAACATATATAAAATATCTATATTCATCACACAAATGTTTGTTCTGGGTGGGAATCGAACCCACAGCCTACAACGCAGTAAGCAGAGACTTCCAACTGAGCTATGAGGCTTGTTAAATGAGGTTAAACTATTGATTTCAGTATTAACCTAAAAACTCTCTTCTTGAACTTCTTCTTGGAGACATGTGATTGTTTTGATTTGTATTGTTCGTCCCTAACGCGTGCTGTGCAAGTGTAGCTGTATCATGAATGGAAGGGCAATGCACCGTCTTTGTTTTCATCCGAGAGTGTATTGTTTGTGATACCTACGTAGCAATCAAAGGTTTAGAGCCAACTGTAGGTAGTTTTATTTATAACACTGATAACATAAGTAGGTGTATGTAGAAATACTAAGAGTAGTAAGAATAGTAGTCGTGTTGTGTAACAACACAATAGTTTGTATCCCATTTGATAACAACTTCAAACAGAATTTGAAGATCAAGTACGGAGAGATTACGTATGTGTGCATGTTTTTGCTTACGTATTTATGGGAGTTGAAAGCTTTTCAAGGTGCACTCCGATGAATTTTTTGCCAGGGACATCAGTTAGCAATGTTGCGGCTGGTCACAAATGTCGCAAATAGAGAATTCTGGACATAACTATATTTGATGAGTCATTTGGGCCTTTTGGGATTGAGATCATGCGGTGATTTTGATTAAAGTGGCGCATGACCTAAAAGCTGTATCATTTAGACTAGCGAATTAACAATGCAATTCAGCGTGGCTATGCCCAGTGTCTTGGATATTCTTTCGTTTGGTACTGGTCTAGAGTCAGTTACCTATAGATTTCGATTATGCCTGAATCAATTATGAGCTGCCTGCAAAAGGCAAAGCTCGCTTTAAAATCTGTAAGGGCCGTTAATAGACGCACTCCCGTTTACTATTCGAGAGATTTAAAATAGCTACTTTGAATTAGCTTAATCGAATACCGATACCGTGCAATCTCACCAATAAACTTTCTGAATCACAGCCGAGTCCATTTTTACGATCCTCTTTACGATATTCTTTGAATATACAATGCTATTGAATTCCTATACTCTCTTATTTGTAAAATGATAAGATTAAAATTATAACTCGTGTTGGTTTTGTCGATAAATGTATTTAAAAGTAATAAAAGTTGCTATAGTATCCGCCCACGCAGATATTTGTCTAATCGATGAACATGAATACGAATCGTATATGCATTCATGAGTCTTTTACTCAAGGTAGATGTTCCACGGTTGGTATGCGTGTGACTGTTTCTTGTGAATCACATAAACATATCAAGTTTTAATGGAGGTAAAAATAACGGACTGACGCTACAGTAACCTTACCTAACTTTGTTTCAATTTGGTTTCAATTTAAATGGTGGGTTTCCTACTGAAATTTATAGGTTTCATTGAAAAGTCAAAGAAAACCACCTCTATTATTGTTACTTGTGGGTTGTATTTCCATGCATTAATATAACACGGGTTTTACGTGTTTACGTGTATTATGCTATAGAGGCACCAACAGTTTATACTTCCTCCATCCTTCCTTTCGTCCTCCTTTCCTAATAATATAATAATAGAGTTCCACTACTTTGGGTACGGAATCCTATAACTAATTCTGAACTGTTTTCTGAACTGTTTGAACTAGTGTATTTTGAAGATTCAATTTATTTCTATAATCTCACGCATACCTACCGTGAACCACCCACTTGTATATTAGGCTGTAGTCATTACAACAAAAATGCTACTTTATTGCATTATTTTCGAACGTCTACTAAAAAGTAATACAAAGATTACCATTCAGATAATCATTGATGTGAATCAGAATAAAATTATAATTGAGGCTCTTCAGCCTTTACAACCATTCGTTCTGATTAGAATCGACCGCAAATCAATTGCCTCTATCAATGGATAGGGAAAATATATCGGTTGATAGTAATTGATGTTCTCATTCTCAGCTTTTCTTTCAGTTTAATTCTCAGCCTTTGGATATTGTAAAGAAGACCCGGGATCATTTTATGAGCATCATCATAATTATCTCCTTGATTACTTTTAACCACCTCTGTGGTCTACTGGTTCGTCTACCAATGTCAGATCCCCAGGGGTAGTACAATATTGTGCATGGTTTAGTTGGTGGAAGGACTTCAAAGTCCACCAGGTTAGCTACCACCACCTTACCTATTTCTGTCGCCATAACAACAATTATTATATTGTTGTGTTCTGGCATTTAGTGGCCAACCATCTAATCAAATCATGTCCCAGGCATCACAACAAACTTCCCATTTAAAGGGGTGAAACTGTTATTATCCTTAATATACAAAAAACATACCATTCCAGCTACCAAGCATGATGATTATGGTGCGCCCATTGCACTATGGGAGGATGCCTATGTCGCTAGGTCACGTGGTAGGTATCAGATGAGATGATGATAATAGATATAGCTCTTATGTCTTACATGACAAAACAACAACGTTTTTAAATCAATATGTCTTTATATTAATCATTTTTTTAGTAGACCTCGCTAATCTGCTTGAGTACCTGAAGACTCTTATAAAGCTTGGAAATTCATTTCAATACAAAATATAACTCATTAAACACAAATGCCGTGTATGTGGTCTCACATAAACAAGTTAAAGCGGCTGTAACATGCTATTACTGAATGCAAGAAATCATCGTGATTACTAGGAAGCTATACTGTCATTAGCCTTTCAAAGAGGATATAATATTGATTTACGTAGGTAAATCAATATTATGTTCAAAGGCAATTGCAATATAAGGACTTGCCTTCACTGTAACATATACTAGATATATATCTTCATAAGGAGCATACTTTCTCTCGTTATTACGTCATAATGATACATTTTTAAGCATGGGTTTTGATCACTTATTCGAGAGTTCATGAAGGCATTTTGTATCGTTTCGCCTGATGATGGTTCCCTGGGAGAACCAAAACTATCGTACCTATATGTTAGTAAAATCAGTGTTTAATGTATCATTGTATCATTATATTAATAATAACATAATATAATAAAAACGTTTATTGTTCAAATATAGTATCTAGTCAAATAATAACTATCTTCAGTGATATAAAACGCATGATATTTTATGCGTTATTTGCTTCCTTTTATTATTATTTTTTTGCGTGTATTTCAAAATATCTAAAAGGTTAGTGTTAAGAAATTACAAATACAATCCTTCAAATCCTAATAGAAAAAAAATCGAGAACCATTTTTTTTATTATATAGTCGATGTATTTTTATATGACAAGCCTGATAGCTCAGTTGGTAGTAACTCTGCCTTCGGCGCTGTAGGCTGTGGGTTCGATTCCCACCCAGGACAAACATTTGTGTGATGAACATAGATGTTTGTTCTGTGTTTGGGTGTTGTATCATATAGTACGTATGTATTTGCAAAAAGTATTTAAGTATTTTATCCGTAATCTAGTTCCCATATTACAAGCTATGCTTAGTTTGGGGCTAGATGGCGCTGTGTAAAATTAATGTCCTGTAATATTTATTATTGTATTTGGGGAAGCGATTTGCCTTCATCTCATCTGGTTTTAAGTTATGATAAGGCAGAAGGTGGAAGCGGACTTCACCCAGAATCCTCAACAGCCTGAGGAACTGACTATCTTACCGTCTAAATACCGAAATACAACAATTTATATTTTTTCTCGGTGACAGATTTAAGTCAGATGATGGTAGCCAGCCAGACGGACTTAAAAAAAGTCCAACCACCAAACAAACCAAGCTCATATTGTCTTGTAAACTCGATGTCTGCCAATAAAACACATGTATAATGCACAAAGACATTATCCTGAAAGACAAAGCTAGCCAGTTCTTTTCCCACCAATCAACCAGAAGCAAATTGTGAGTAATAACTTTACAACCCATAATCGAAGTAAAGTGTTCATTATGAGCCGTGACAGGCGAACGTACAATCGACTCGAGCAGGGGCCTTACGATGACCAAGTGAGAGTTGAGTACATAGTAGACGGTCATTCTGTTTTATTCGTTTCTTGAAAATATTAAATAACATTATTTAATCATCATTAATTTCATACAGCACCTGCAGACTAGATACCAAACTATATAGCTTATAATATGAGAACTATATTACAGATGTGATACTTATATTCATATTTTATACAATACAACACCCAAATACAGAAGAAACATATACATCACACAAATGTTTGTACTGGGTGGGAATCGAACCCACAACCTACAGAATACAGAGTTACTACATCCTGAGTTGTGAAGCTTGTTACTGCTGTAAATTCTGTACTGGAATAAGTATATGGCACTTATCAGCTTGAGTCTACTCCAACCAATGAGACGCATTCTACTAGCTATTATAACAGTTTTTCTGTTTTTGGCGGATCTATCTACCTTATAGGGGTTTATCCTAGGTAACCGAATCATTGACCATTAGTTAAAGGTAACGCTTGAATGATCCTAACAGGAATTATTTGATGGGAATAGGATCATTCGGAGTTCATTCATTCAAAGATCTGCCTGGCTAGCTACCACACTCCTGTGAAAGTTCAGCACCAATTTAAGTTGTGTGTTGTGTTCCGTCGGATCCCAGGAGTGCCAGTGATTTTAATAAACAGCTCCAGCCATCCAATTGAAACAATTCACTTTAGAACGTTGTCATATTAATATTTTAATTCGTTTTTAGAATACCTAACTAATTGATATTATTATTTTTACTATTGTTATTGTATGTCACTTAATTATACGATATTCACTTAATTGATGTTTAAAATTATAATTATTATAGATTGTAATTAGTGTAAGTGGTTTCTGGCCGTTCTAATAAATTAATAAATATTTGGTTGCTTTACGCGTTTTTACGTTTTCTTGCAATCGATTTGCGGATAGCTAGTTTTTTTATGTCATGGCAAGGCTCCAGAAGCGGGTTGGAGGACAGGCCATCCATCAACTATTAGGCGGATAGTGTTACTCGATTCCGTTGAATTAATCTTGGAGTTAGAGCGTCTATCATCACTGGCATTTGATGAGGATAAAAACAAAATGTCCTATTTGCCTTCGTAAATGTTATTTGTTTATTTGTTATGCCAGCTTCTTTGTTAGATAAAACATTGCCGATGTATAGGTTATGCCAGAGTGATTCGAAAAGAAAAAAAGTTTGTAAGTAAGGGTAGAAGTTGGAAAGTACATGTTTTGAATACTTGCCTCTGAATAGAACAAATATATATTTGATTTGATTACTTTACTTGAAAAATATATGTAAGGATTTTTTTTCTTTGTGAATATATCTGAGAAAACATGTATAAAAAACCTTTTCTTTAATTTTTCTCTTACTCATGCGTCACTATGTATAAGCCGGTGGGATTAGGTATTGTAGTGATAAAATGTGGACATAACATTATACTAAATTCGCAACATTTACCAGTAATGAAAACGCTATAAAATCTGTTGCTATTGTGAAATGAGGGCTATAAACCTTTGCTAAAGACCTCTTATTAAATTTACGATTCCATTCTTGTTAGCAGGTTTCAAAAAATAAACCACGTTTTACCGCTCGTTAGCCGCAGAATTAGCCACAACTAGTGACAAACACTGCGCACGCAACAAACAAAACATACAACTTTAACTATGGGATTATGAAGACCTGAAGCAATAAACTAGGAAACTAGTTTATTGTAGAATATTCGCCGCCAGCCATTGAAATATAGAATGTAAGGTAACTCACCTAAATAATGTTAAATGAAGTTTGCCAGATATTTGAATAATCTTAACGGTCTGGCTGAGATATTTATTACGTTCAGTTGTAGTGTCCCAAAGTTCAAAGTTCTAACGGGATTGAAATCTTTTACAGCCAATTAATGTCAACTGCTGGACAGAGCTACCACGCTTGGCACGCGGATAGGCGATTGAAGTAAAGGTTAACAGAACACTTCTGTGTATCATACAGAAGTGTTCTGCTGCCTTTCTTCTAGTGAGATCTTTTAGCTGGGATTTATGACCTCCGCGGGCAGAGTTTGAGGAGCCATGATCGCCATGGCTTCACGGGATTGAATCCTGCTACTCAATTGCCACACTTATCATTTAACAATTTATTTACGCTTTACTAGTTCAGCAGTACTTTTTATCAATTATGTAGTAGAAAATAAGTAGAGTAACGTACATGCACATGTACATGCACAATGTACAGTGTTGTATCATATAGTACGTATCTATTTACAAAAAGTATTTAAGTATTCTATCCGTAATCTAGTTCCCATATTACAAGCTATGCTTAGTTTGGGGCTAGATGTCGCTGTGTCAAATTAATGTAAAAATGTCACGTTCAACCAGTACAACAGAATATGTTAAGAGCTTGATTCCTGAAATACAAGTGATTCACTTAGTTCAGGTGTCAAAGGACCATCCACCTACCTTATTGTGCACAAAATAATATTATTTTTGTTCGGCCTAATAATAATACAAGTTTTCAACTTAGTTTAGAGGTCATATATCTTCAATATTTTATTTATAGTGCCTACCTATTAGGTTTACCTAATAAGTAACTAGGCTTTTTGAATAATAAACGTTATTATTCTAAAAAAAAAAAGTACTACAACTATGTTTTCATACGGCGGAATATGTGATAAGTCATAATTACCTGATGCGTTTTACAGCCGCGGGTGGGCCTAGGAGTAGTCAAGTATATTCCGCCATCCAATTCGGTTTATGACTTCCTTCCAGCTTCTCACTCCGATAGATCTACGGTCCTGCTTCACTCCATCCAGACATCTGAGTTTTACATGGCCTGCCTGCCGAAGACGACCCGCTTTGATGAAATTTACAATATTTGTCTCTTGGAACTTAATACAATGTAGTTCATGATTCGTGAGCGCCAGAAGTCGTAATGTCATAATGATTTTTCTCTTGAACACCAGCCTCCCGACTTTGGTCGCGTACTTGCTAATTACCCAGCATTTCAAGTTATACGATAGAATAAATAAATGAACTTTTGTTTGAGTTCAAACTCGGCTGTTGATTATCAATGATGATACGAAAAAGCACGTTAGAAGGAATCAAACAGACTGTTGTTTGAATGATACAGCTTGATTATAATACGAGTATACCTATAGTCTGGCATGAAACATAGAATGTCACTTTACGCGAATTTGTTCTACGATGCCCCTTCGCCCATAATCCAAGCGATCGTGACAATGTTGTCACTTTATAAACGTCTGTCGCACATTTATCTTACGTTGACAATGCGACCAATGTTGGCACAAGTATCAAAACTAAGCCTCGCGCTATTAACTTGGACAAAAACAGCAATACTCAACCTTATTGTGTTGGTGTAAGGGTTATAAGATATGTCGCTAAGTGCCTGTGCCTACCGTAGTAATAAATCTCAGTGAATGTCTTAAGTGGTGTAGTGGTGCCTTATTTGTTGGTACATCGGTATACAGATAAATCTGAATAGTGTTCCATACGGGCACAGCAATTTAATTAATAGAATGCCAGAGCTTATGCGGTGGCATTCGTAGTAACGAGAGTCGTAACAAGGTTACGCCGTAACCTACTCTGAGCTTACTGTCAATACTATTCAATTCCCAAAGGGGTTTTTAATCTTGTTACAGTGGATTCATCCATAATTATATCAAACGTTCGGTTCGTACTCAGGAGCTGTGTATTTCTTATATTTTAGCCTGAGTTTGCTTTGTTTGTCTTACCAGAAGAGCAGCAGCTTCCTTCTGTGTATTATGCACAGAACATATACTACACCTTTACTGCGATCACCAATCTGCCTGCCAAGCGTGATGTTTTATGGCAACCCTCCAGCTCTGGAGGAGGCTCTGTTCAGCAGTGGACACTAATGGGATGTTGTTGTGTTGATTGTTTGACTGTGTGGTTGTCTTTATCGATATTATTTTATTGCAACTCGGTACTACTTACGTACCCTATGAGGCTGACATCAACATTATGTTTGCAAGCCTTAGAATAAATGTTTAATAAATAAATAAAAAAATACTCTATTTCTAATGTTTAATATTTTGACGCCGAGTGTTGGATCCAACATTGCATTAACATACATCAAACTAAAACGTTCCAAATGTTCATAATGTAGAGTTATGGTGACATTATAGGGTTAACTCATGTAGTAACATTAAAAAAATAAATGAAAAGCGGCTGGATTTTTAGATAAAAGCCATTCCTTGAATAAAATGACATAAAAACACTATTAACTCACAGCACCGTAAACATTACACAAACAAGCATTCATTCATACATGTCGAAATGAAAACACCATACATTAACACACTACAGGCCCGCTCATTAGTTGCAATCGTTTCGCAACTGCCTCTTTATCTGATTGTTGGTATTCTCACAGAGATTTGCTTATCTAACACGTTATATGAATGCTACTAAAGACTTCATATTTGTTTATCAGGTTTAAATAATTGAATTTACTCTGTTACAGCATTACAGAGTAGATATAGAGGGTTTATTTAACTTTAATCTATTTTTTTGGTCACAGATTTTTATAAATAATTTGATTGAAGACAAAACCTTCATAGTAGCCCTTTCCTCAACCTTAAGCGTGAAGCTATCCCATTTAGAAATAATTATACCTATTGATGTAGTTGCAACATAACTCCTAATCATGTAGTATCCTATACATCTGTATCATTACTATCTTGTAATGATCAAGACAGAAATGTCAACATAACTGGCAAAAAGTGTTATCTCGGTTCATTAAAAACTTTTAAAGCCTAAAACTCTATGCAAAGTCCTAAATAAAAAAGATGAACAGATATTAACATAATTAAAAAAAAACGAGCTTAGTGTGGCACGCACTCCGATGGTTCCGACCCAGAATTCAAGGTAAAATCATGTTTCTTATGTATGGGGGCCTCCTTCAATTTATAACATAAATTATTTTTATTATTTGTTGTCAAAGCAGCATTGAAAATACACCCACTGTGAAAATTGCCCAGCTGACAGACAAACATAAAGCTCAATATCGATCCTTTATAGAACCTGTATGCAGCCACCTTTGGGATGATACAGCCAAATATCAACTAGCCGCGCATGACTCGGTGGAACACAGAGCCAAGAGGCTCATAGGTACCTGAACATGAGCAAGGCCCAGCCCGAGCCATCGTCACATGGTTACGTGTTTGTAGGTATTTTATACATTTTACATTGGTGAATGTCATCAGGAGTTTGACAACTTATACCGCCTACGCCACTCTTTAATAGAAATTATATTATCATCACCACTTGGATGATATCCCACATATTAGACCTAAGCGCTTTCAATAATCTTTTATTAACCGCACTACAAGAATTTGGAATAAGATCCCAGTGTCTGTTTTTTCGGTGAGTTACTATCCTAATGTCTTCAAGAATAGATTTAATACGCATTTTCTGGTTAGGTTTTCGGTTTTTCCATCGTACTCTCATTGTTGCCTGTGTCAAGGTCAAGAAGAGACCCATTTAAAAAAAAAACGTCAGACGAACGGACGGATGCACGGACAGCGAGGCTTAATAATAGTGTCCCGCACCTTTTGCGTACGGAACCCTAAAAAAACACATTAAAAAAAAACGCAAATTTCGTAGTTAAAACGAAACCTTTATCTCACGCTTGCAGCTCCAAGAAGTCTCCTAAAACTTATGAAACGGTCGGCATGCAGAAACAATGCAGCGATATCCCAGAAGCCAGATGTTTTCGCTTAACCGAGTTTGAGTAAATACACCGGTGCCGCGTGGAAACTGGAGATGGAAGAAAAACATTTGCGTCATTGCAGGAATGTTACACAAAATTTAATTACCTAGATACTTACCTATTAAATAAAAGTGTTTCTCAACTAAGACGCAGTTGATCAAACAATATGTTTTGTGGAAAATAGCCTACAAAACGTTTTCTTTTTTATATATTTTTTTTAATAGATACTGTGCGACGGGGACGCGCTTGGCCTTCATCTCAACTGGTTACAAATTAAGTTAAGGCCGAAGGTGGCGTACCTACTTCACCCGGAATCTTCAACTGACTGAGGCACTGGCTATCCTACCTCTTAGTGCTGGAACACAACCATTTAGATTTGTTGTTATGGCGACAGACTTAGGTAAGATGGTGGTAGCTAGCCAGATGGACTAAATAAAGGCCTAAAACCAACAAAAAATGCTTTATATTTGATTTGAGTGGTTGGTGTAGAGAAAAGCGCGAATTCTGTTACATAACAACTTTGTTGATCGACTGAGTGAAAGTAAATGCTGTGAAAGACGGTGACATGATGATAATTGTGATCGGAAGAAAACATTTTTTTTTACCCATTCTATAGTTACGTACCCAACCAAAAAAAAAATGTTTTTGTGTATGTTATAATATCATTGTACCACCAATGTAACACAACAAAAAAAGTTTTTTTTATACCTACCTAGATTCTATGAAAAAGCTTGTACCCATTATTCAAGACGTAGGTACTTTTTTCGGATATAATTATTATGGAGGATTCAAAATCATCTAATGTGCTGACGGAACGTAAATCATATGAATGACTGAATTAATTATTGAATTATAATATAATTGATATTCTATCCCATTTTGTATTTTATTTCCATTAAACGGAGCTTATAACTGCGAAAGCCGTTTGTTAGTATAAAAATGTCGTTAAGAAACTGCATTATTTGCCTCGTATTAAAGTCGCTCTGTTATAAATGAGCTTTTGATTTTTGGTGAAACTGAGCTTTTCCAGACTTGATAAGTATACAATAATTTTGTTTCTGGTAGGGTATTTATTATATTAAGCTTTAACTGACTTTGTTTGCACAAGGTATGAAGTTTTTTTTTTATTGTACGACGGGTAAGCGTTTGGCCTTCATCTCACCTGGTAACAAGTTGAGATAAGGCCGAAGGTGGAGGCGCACTTCACCCGGAATCCTCATCAAACTGAGGAACCGGCTGACCTCTGAATGCCGGAACACAATTTTTTTTTAAGAATTGTTATTATGGTGACAGAAATAGGTGAGATGGTGGTAGTTAGCGAGGCGGACTTAAACAAAGTCCTCCCACTGATTAAACCAAGCATAATATTGCTAATAGGCTAAGTTGTAGTGGTCGATTCTTGAGTCGAAGCAAGAGTGCTATTTATTTAAATGTGGTGTGAATCTTCTGTACTTGTACTATTATTTAATCTGTGTTCGTGTTTAAATACCAAACACAAACCAGACATCAAGCATGAGACTTCAGCTCGGGGCGAACTACAGCATAAAACTATATAGTGGAACGCCCTGGACTTCGTTCCCGTCATTCTGGTGATCGTAGCGCCAGCTGCCGGGTTCAATTGTACATTTAAACCAACGAGGGACCGACAAAAATACACTCAATAAAAAAAAACATCAAAATCGGTCCAGCCATCTAATAAGGAGTTCAGTTACAAACGCACGTACAGGAGAATAATAAATAAATTTAAAAGGTGTCATTCCATTACAGACTGGGGTTCAGATTGATGTACGCGCAGCATTCATTTGTCCTACAGAACTCTTGCCGAAAATTCAATAAGTCATTGCAACATGTATACTGATTAAGGCAACCAACCTGGTTCAAACCCAATAATTAATCACTATCCTAATTATCATGTTAATTAGAAGCCTCATCGGTGCGCTCTATTTACTGTGAAATTAACCGGAAACTCTATTGGTGAAGTTTCAAACTTTCGGAATGTTTCGTAATGGACTCGCCTTTAGACAAAAGCTATTGTGATGAGCTGATTCAATAAGGTATTGGGAAGATACGGAATTTGGCATTGGTTTTAGACTAGGAATCGTATTGAAAACAATCTAAAGAAAAAGGACTAAATAAGTCACGAATATAGTAAGGCAATATCTTACTTTTTTAGGATATCATTGGTCAATGAAATAATTACTTGGCTATTATTATTATCATATTTACCTCCATGGTTTAGTGGTAGGACATGTGGCTCTTGTGATGTTTATTCCCGGTTGTAACATTGTCGGTCTGAATCACCTGATTGTCCAATAAGTAAGATGACATCGCAGCCCTGAATCACCTAATTTTCCAATAAGTAAGTTGAATCGTCGGTCCTTGGCGCTGCATAGTAAAAGACGTCAAACAGCCATGTGAGACACCTAAGGTGGCAGCTCGTGAAATCTGACAACAGGGATGTAACCGCCTACTCAAAAAAACAAAAACGTTCATCATTTCTCTGCCCATTTATTTATATTTAGGCCATTATGAGTGGGGTTCGCACAAAATGTCTTATTCATCCATTATTCTCTTGAGCATAGTCCTCAATAGTGAGTTATTACTCAGTAAGCCATAGCTTACAAGGATAAAATAAAATTCATATATTACAATTTATGTATTGAATGTACTTGAGATATTTTTAGCCAAAAGAACGCACTCCTAGTGCTACCATCTTTACAACAAAAAGTGATCCCTACGCCTATTTGTCTATAAATCCAATCAGTACTTGAAATCTCTTAAATTCGATCAAATTTACGATCAGAATTTCAAATGGTCCAACGAAGACAATAATTTGCAATCAAATGCTTGAAATATAGAGTTCATCTATAGGTTACAATGGCCCTTATCTTGATCATATTACTTGTGGAGTCAATGATTGTGATAAAGCTATTTTAAGCTGCATTACATGGTGATGTTGCAATGTAAGATTTGAATCAACGTTTTGTATTTTTGAGGGTCATTGAGCGTTATATAAATGTGTATTATATATCTCCTATTATTTTTCAAGTTTATTTGTTAGTATGGTTTTTTGCAACAATTATCAAAAAGAATCAGCCTGCGATGCGGTTGGTGCAACCCAGTCGAAATGTTGGGAATAATAAAAAAGCGAGTAACACGATTAATATCCGTTAAACAATACAATAATAGATAACGATTGAATCATGAATGTTTAAGAAATTCTAAAATAAATTTGGTGAGTGTATATTTTCATCACTTAATAAAAGTGCATTATCCCGTAGAACTTTCAAGTCTATTACTTTTATCGCGTGAACATAAATTAAAATCTTAAAGGTCGATGCTTCAATGTTAGTTCGCCATTTGCATTAAAACTCTAAAAATAGTTTATTACTCTGCGCCGCATTTACAAAGAGAGCAGGAGCCCAAAGACTATTATTATTAGTACAGTATTTGAAAATGAATTTAATTATATATATGTTATATCCATATAATTTATGTATATATTTATGCATTTGATTTAATGCATTTGATTTTAACATTTTATATATATATACATAGGCAGAACCATGCAAAAAAAAATGCCTAGTACAGGCAAATTTTGCTAGCTGACCTAATGTTCGCCCTGATGATTTTTGCAAAGGTAGGTTTGTGTATACCATTAAAACTTTATTTTATACATATAACATTTTTAAACATATAAGTTACCTATATCACACTTTTTATTTCTTTTTTAATCTGTTTCTATCTGTGTCTGTTATTGGCTTTATATTTCTATTATTTACCTATATTATCTTATTGTGTTTTTATAGCTGTAGACTTTCCTTTAAAAATATAAATATAATAAACTTATGACTGATGATACTTATATGGGCTGCAATTATGTGGTAGATAAATAAATGAATTCATAATGCTTTTGATTTTAACATAAATTTCGGGTGACTGTTACCAAAATAGTTTAAATAATATATTTTAATACTCATGCTTATAATTTAACTCCTGTGCAAATACGTCCTATTATGTGAGTGCACCTTATTGCCACTGGCAATTAGAGAAACCATTAAAGTTCTGATCTAATCTCGTTGGCTGGGCGTGCGCATTCGGATCTATCGGTTTATAATTGATAAAAAAATATCAGAATGATACATAGTAATATATCATATATTATGTATCATTTGTAAACTTTAAATATTGCGACGCTGCCGTTACAGTATACTGGTCGAAAGGAGACAATGGACGAAGGTTTGCAATCGCTTTGTGGCGTCGTTTGGGGAAGGCCTATGTTCAGCAGGAGACCTATATGGGCTGCAATGATGTGGCAGATAAGTAGATGATGCCATTATTTAGTATTACTAATACCATTAATGAGGCATGTTGACGCCATCAAATTGTGGACTGAATTCCATTGTCTTCTTAGGTACTAATAAATGAATGAAAATACAAAATTGTGCAACTTACAAATAACACTGGATAACTTTATAAATATATTAACAAGCCTCACAGCTCAGTTGGTAGTAGCTCTGCCTTCTGCGCTGTAGGTTGTGGGTTCGATTCCCACCCAGGACAAACATTTATGTGATGAATATAGATGTTTGTTCTGTGTTTGGATGTTGTATTGTATGATAAGTATGTATTTACAAAAAAAAAAAAGTATTTATGTATTCTATCCGTAATCTAGTTCCCATATTACAAGTTATGCTTAGTTTGGGACTAGATGGCGCTGTGTGAAATTAGTGTCCTGTAATATATATGTACACTGGGCGGCTTTTTAAACACCTTTTTTTATTTTTAAAATAAACTAAGAAAACTACCATATTGCGTTGGGTGTACGGAGGGGATTAAAGCCCCAGTATGGTGAACGCGGTGAATGTGAACAGTGATGGCAGAATAAGTTATACGTGTATATATATATATTTATATATATATACAATTTCATATTGTATATTATAAATGTTTTATATTATACAACATTCACCGTTCTCTACATGGATTTTACACGCACTGCCAAACGTCATCATTACCGGGTTGATATTCAATGTCTTAGGTCTAAGCGCTTTAAAAACGCTTTGTTTACCTCACTACAAACACTTGGAATCAGCTTCCAGCAACTGTATATGCGCTTTGTTTCATCCCAGTCTTCGAAATGAGAGACAATAGCGCTTTCTAGGTAAGCTTACTTCATCGTGGACTTAATTCTTAACTGTGCAAGTTTCAAGTTCAAGGGCTGACCCTAATAAGAGTAGTAAAGCACCTTGTGAAAGGGATCGTCCGGGGAAGTAATACCACCGTATCTATTTCAGCCGCCAAGCAGCATTGCTGTTCTGATTTGAAGGGTAGGGTTGCTGCTGAAATTACGGGCACGCGAGGCTTAACAGCTTTATGCCTCATGTTAACGGGCGCAATGCAATGCCGTGTAGGATATGTTTTTATGGATGTGACCTACGCAGTAAGGCATTAAAGGCAAGAGATGCACTTGTCATCAGATGGGCTACTTGCTTGTTCCGTATCATTGGAGGAAAAAAAACGAAATATATAAAAATATAAGTGTGTAGAGTGAAGTGGTAAAATGAGACATGTTTGTTCATTGTAATAAATAGTACATACGCGTAGCTATCGAGCAATGCATAAACAAACAATATATTATTACAGTCGTTAACCAGTCGTGTGTCTTTCAACAGGTGCTAAATCCGCCATTTTCAAGAAACATACTAACTTTGTGCTCATTGCAATAGGCGATTTAACTTGATAAATACCCAGTTACAAAACAAAAGCGTGCTTAGTAAACTCTGTGTATAATCTAACTGCGCAAATGCAAATTGCGTGGACAGAAACGAACTATCATTATAATAATAATGCCAAGTAGATTTATCCAAATCTATAGATGAAAAGTCTATTTATAATAATTCCGGATTCCTGTCACAAATCTCATCCTGAAAGCGAAGTTGAATTAACTTCCGACTGATCGCAAAGGTTTTTATATTGTGATAGATGATAGTAATAACCACTCACTGAGTTCTTCATAATGTAATACTTTTTTAAATAATAATAATGATGACAAAGATATAATTTATCTGTGAAGATGGGTTCTTTGAATTTTGGTACCTACTACTTACCTGATAGTTTCTGTTTGGTATCGTTTAGCAGGCTTTTGCACGCTTATAAAACGCTTCTATTAGAGCATTAATGCGTTTTCACTTTGATATTATCGCTACCTACTTCCATTCTTAATCTATAATGTCCTGTCTCATAAGTGACTAGCAGGATTACTCAAGAAGTCTGGCTCGCCAACTGTTCGACATTATCAAAGCATATAGGTACTAGTTGTCAAATTAATTTTAATGACGTATTTAATTAGCAGGAAATTTTGTTCAGGCATGTTCTATAGAAATAAATGAATATACCGCTATCTTTTACAACACATAATTAAAGTAATGTAACGAGAGGCTAGTTTTGGTTAGTGTAGGGCTTTTGTTTTTGTTTTAATAAAAATAATCTAAATTATTATTTCAGGCAACAATAGAAAAGTTACAGATCTTATTCTAACTTTGTCTACGGCCCATTAGTAACATATACCTACCTTAAAAACGAACATACATAAGTAGCTATACCCTAACTATTTATTGGCACGTAAAGTCTGTACGTGACTTACTAGTGTTGTGTTTGACAATCGTCCGCGATACCTTCTAAACACAAAACCTTTCGGCCGAAGTTCTTCTTTATTAAAAATCGATAGTTATTCAGTTGGGAGTCGCAACACAAACGATTTCAAATCATTGTGGCGAGATTCCAACTGCTCGATCCTCAGCAAGAACTTCGTCTTCTGCCTCACATACTCCACTCCACTATATCATCAGCCTTCATGGAGTGGTGTAAGTCCACCTGGTAAGTAAAGGTAAGATTGCTAGCTTCGGTAGTCTTACCCACTTCAGTGTCATTTTATCAATCCTAGCCAGATATTGGACTTTGCAGCAATGTCTATTGTACGTTATTTTCTAAACAATTACTTGTAGCTAGACAAACTTAACTCAGCTTTGTTTTATGCCATACATCAACCATAGCCACAAACCCACTATTATAGTGGAGTATCGTGGGTTTGAACTATATATATATAGTATATATATGGATATATATATATATGGGGGATACGGGGTTTCAAATCACATCTACGAGACCCAAGCCAACCTTACCTGCAAGTGGTACCCCTGCTAAACAACAGACAAGGCTCTGGCGCAACAACAGCAACACATTTTACCTGGGGATGGGCAGCAGCGTCCCCCACCAAAATGGAGTGTCTACTATAGAAAACGGCCCCTAGTTCCCTACAGCTCTGCTATTCCTGGCCACGGTAGCGGCCATGGTAACGGTGGAAAGTGTTTCGAGCAGGGTGGCGTACCTTATGCTCAGAATTACCGATCGGTATTCGCTGAAGGTCATACAGGTTTACGCCCCGGCCTAGAAACGCCCTGATGATGAAGTGGAGCTCATGTATGACGACATCTCTAAGGTCTGTTGTGATGGGGGACTTCAATGCGCGGCTAGGCGTGAGGAGCGGTGAGAACTCAGAGTGGGCCAGTTTGAATTTGGACAGCGGAACCGAAGGGGCCAGCGATTGGCTGCCTTCATGGAGAAAGAAGGACTCTTCGCGATGAACTCTTTTTGGAGAAGCGGTCGTCCAGAATATGGACATCGCAGGTGGGTCTAAAAATGAATATGAGTTAGACGAACACCATGTCAAACGCTCATGTTGCACCCATGCCTGTCAATGTTGGAAACGATGTTATCGAAGTTGTAGATCACTACGTCTACCTGGGCCAGATGGTCCAACTAGGTAAATCCAACTTCGATAAAGAGGTCAGCCGACGAATCTAATTCGGATGGGCAGCGTTCGGTAAGCTTCGAAATATCTTCTCGTCAAATATACCGCAGTCCCTCAAGACGAAAGTATTTAATCAGTGTGCGTTCCAGTGATGACATACGGATGCGAGACGTGGTCGCTAACTATAGGCCTTATGAATAAATTCAAATTTGCACGGCGAGCTATGGAGAGGGCTATGCTTGGAATTTCACTACGTGATAGAATCCGGAATGTGGATATCCGTAGGAGAACCAAAGTTGCTGACATAGCTCTCAAAATTAGCAAGTTGAAGTGGCAGTGGGCAGGCCACATAGCTCGCAGAACCTGTAACCGCTGGGGAGCAAAGGTTCTTGCATGGCGACCACTATTCAATGCGAAACGGAGTGTGGGAAGGCCCCCCACTCGATGGACCGACGACATTGTGGCTGTTGCGGGGAGTCGATGGATGGAGGCGGCTCAGGATCGCTATCTGTGGCGTCGATTGGGGGAGGCCTATGTTCAGCAGTGGACGTATGTGGGCTGAAATGATGATGATGATAATGACGATGACAAAGTATAATAACAACACAAACTTCAAAAAAATAAATGACCGTAAAATAGTTCTTAAGTTCTATGTTCAAATTAATAGATCCTTTTAATCTTGAATTAAAAAAGCTAAGGATATTGCACGAGTTACTGCAAAAATAGGTGCCATTTCAGGTATCATCAACTCTTAATAGATGGAAACTTTGTGAGACCATATAATCTATAAGAAACAATAATATAGCCATTGATACACTTTCAACACTGCAATTACGGCCAATATCCATCGAAGACAGTTGATACCCCCATTGTCACGTGACGCTGACGGGTCGTGCCTAATGGACTGTCATGCACACACACACACCATTGTTATCCGTATAATAGCGACACACGAAATTACCTGTCTTTCATGACGACTCTGACGGTTCATAAATTACGGTTTAAAACAATAGAGGATGCGCGATTAAACTGTTTGATCGTGTGTTTTGCTATAAACTTCCAGTGGACATCTTTTTCAGGCTTTGGTTTTGTTCTCATAAATTATATTAGAACAGCTTAGAGACCGAAGTCGTTTAAAAAATAAACAAATGTACGTATAAAAATTGGTTATTATAGTTCATATTTAGTCTTTTACTGACCCAAAATTGTGTTCCTCTCTAGAAAATTTCAGTAGGTGTCATCATTTATCATTAGAAGCATTATTATACAATACTATTTTAAGTGTACATTATTAAATACACAAAATTATCAATGTGATGTTTTTCCAACAAAACTTGCTTGGAGGTTCTCAGGGTATTATGAGAATGAGAATCATATTTGACTGTTATATATTAGTTATCTTAGTATCTATATAGTTAGTTTCCTACCAATTACTATAAGTATCACAACCTGTTTTTTTTATAACGTGCGACGGGGAAGTGCTATTTCGAAGTTCTCAGTTTGTTGAGGGTTCCGGGTGAAGTGCGCCTCTACTTTCGGCCATATCTTAACTTGTTACCAGGTAAGTTGAAGGCCAAGCGCTTCTTCGACGAGAAGCGAAAAATCTGTAAAAGTACTCATATTTTTTTATATATTTAGATATTTAAAAATGTATTTTACTTAAAATGTATCTTTAGGAGTTCTGAAGATAACAATTGCGCGCTTATTATAAAAAAATATACGTTATACCTAGTTCCTTCTTCACAAGCCATAGCTTTATGACGCATAGAACTTCCACCTAACCTGTGCGGCAGCCATTCTATATTCCCGTCGGTGGCAAAGTTCAGCACGTGACACTGATTTGTTGCCACCCGACCTGAGACGCTCGCAGATTCAGTTCGAGTGGAACTGTTCAGGAATTCCACCCTTTTACTCGTGTAAGTCAATAGTGCAAGACATGAATCACACTTCAGCCGCAGATGGCGCAGTAGTTACTATAACGTTGCGGCCACAGATTGGTAAGTAGTGTTAACTTTAGTTGTGAGCAATGAATCAACGTCTGAAAAGCTAATGGAGCAGGTATTGGCAACGGTTTTATTATACGAGGAAGTTTTTAAAAAAAAACAGAAGCAGAGTATTTTGTTTAACCGTTTTCATTGTTTAAATGCATTTTTAAGGTTTGTGTCGATACAGTAATTATTTAAATTAAGATGTTAATGCTGAGATCCATCTCATCCAAGTAGTAATGGTGCTCCCAACACTGTGTTTATAGTTATTTCAAAATTATTATGTATCAACAACCAACTGTATTTACAATGAAGCTGACGACATAACCCTGACCGTTTGTAGTTGACTCAACGTCAATGATGACTTTTGTACTATACATACCTAGTCATCCAAGTCAACATGTCTATCTAGGCTGTGACAGTGAGTCTACATAAAAAAAGTCTACCAAGAAAATGTGTCTTGTTAGTCACGTGACTCACACTGTCGCAAGGTGATAAATCAGAGCGTGAACGCGTATAATAAGATATGATTTCAAAAGCGTCGAGATGAAAGATCTCCGTAAATAGTAGCTATGATGTTCACTACCACATCTAGCTGGTTTGAGTCATGTTTTATTCACCTATCATGGTTTTGAATAAATATGAGAACTGAGCCAATATCTCTGCAATTTGCAATGATATTTGATTTTCAAAAACAGTTTTACAAAAACCGTATTTTATGTAAACATCATCATCATCGGTTCTTACACACCGTCCGCCTCCTGAGACCACCGAGGGTGAACCGTTGGAAGATTTTTTATAACTGCTCAACTCTAATAACAAGCTCTTCATCTGGATGTTCCTTGAAAATATTAAATTTCCACCGACCCCCTCCAGAACAAAACTCTTCAGATTTGAAGTGAAAAGAGATTATGATTGTAAACTGTATTGGTCTATTTTCAATAATGTTATGACATTGACATCATGATGACAGTGTCACAAATAGGTCCCTCAGAGTACAATGAGGGAGTTGCTACTACCACGCGTGACAGGAGGACAAGCCTGTCATCGCAGAATTGGTGTTAGGCGACCGCGTGCTGTGTCTCCTGGTGTGATTTCTCATACTGGCTTTCAATCACCGATCTATCCTTTGAATGGCCTACTAGAGATAGATATTTGACAGAAGTTCCAAATTAGTTATAACATACACAGATCTAATTGTGGACCAAACAATGGATTGATAGTTTATTGAAAATAGCAGTAATTCGATAATAATTTTCTATTATTTTTAATCGAGAGCCGCCGCGTACATAGACATGAACCAGCCAAGTACAATTCAAATACGCACCGAGAATTCCAACCCACGTTTCAAGACAAGAAAAGGCTTTTTTTGTTCAGGAGCAATTGTGTGGGTCCGACTCACGCTCGGCTGGCTTTTAGTATTTGTTCTCATTAGCGTAAGGACTATAACTATATTAAGCTTGAACTTTGTAGTGTTATCGCTTTTACTATAGAGCTGAAATAAAAAACGTAAAAATCGTATACGTTTTATTCACGTATACGATTATGTTGATATAGGCACCAACGGTTTCATCAACATAATCGTATACGTGAGTAAAAATGTATAGTACCACTCACGCAAGTTTTGAAAGTGTCTGTCTCTGTCAGTTTGTTTGTAACGTTTTCACGGTTAAACGGCTGAACGGATCTTGATAAAATTTGGTAAAAAGATTTATTGTATTCGGGGAAAGAACATGTGCTACTTTTTGTCTCAAAATACGAAATATTTAAAAGATTGAAGGGATAAAAAAGGAGATGAAAGTTTGTATGGGTAACTCATATTTCCTTAAGTTAGGGTTCTTAAAATTAATATTCAGGCTTTTGGTAAGAAATATATGTTTCAACGTTTTTGCAAAATCAAAGGGGATTAATTACACATCATGTCTGATTTTTTTTACCAGTTATATTGATTACGAAACAGAAGATTTATGTGAATAATACAGATAAATAAATAAAGACAGACAGCGAAGGCTGAGTAATAGTGTATGGAATTCTAAAAATTGTACCAGATACCGAGATATAAAGGTAAATGTAACAATAAAACATTCCGGTTGATTTACACTGTTTCCTGGGTTTACTAAGAATTTGGGTTGCTAACAAAGTGTGGACGCTACAAAGGAAACACTTTCCTTGGAACCATGAATTGGCATGAATTTATTCCGTCTGGCGTTGAGGAATTTTGTTAACATTTCCATATTACAGGGAGATTAAAAGACGGGTTCCTGTTTCTTATTGTATGAACACATACGATATGTTACCGAACAGACATGCAATTTTGGTGGTATTTCTCTTTTGTAACAGACAAGGATTATTTTATTATTGTTCTTGATTCAGCGCGTAACATTCAGATAGTAAAACAACAGATATTTATTCAGAAAGTTTTATTATAATTGTTGATGACAATAGCACCGGACTAAACTCTGACCGCAGTACGCCAATTTCGAAGAAACCTACTCAGTAACAAAACCACCTTTCCCTTTCAACATTCATTGGCAACTGTTTTTTAAAACAAAATTTTTCACAAATGTATAAAATCATAAATTCAATAATAATATGAAATAGGTATATCATTTTCATCAAGAATGCGTTATAGTTTTTCAACAGCAGCTTATTTCTATGTACTACCCAACACCTTTTCCGCGATTACCAATCCTTCAGCCAAGCGTGCTGATTATGGCACAACCTTCCAAATTTGGAGGAGGCTTTGTGCAGTAGTGGACACTACTGCACAAAGCCTCTTTGCTGTTGCTCTGGGCTGTTGATGTGAGCGTGTGTAATGCTTGGACTGACAATTTTTTAACTATTGGGAATATCGAGAAATGTCCAAAGGAGTTTTGAGACCGATTTTTTTGGTAACTAAAACAGCAGCATTTAATTAAAAAAAATGCTTTGCCAGGAATCGAACTTGTTAATATATAAATAATATCGTTCTTCATCATCGCACCATCCGGTAGTGCCCGCTTATAAGGGTCAAGTTCTAGGGAATAATGTGAAATGGCAAACGAAAGGGTTTAATATAATTAAAATCTTACCTTATAAACATTGAAACAAAAGCTTTTTTATAACATAATAGATGAGAAAAGTAAGCGGATTATCTCGCATTATACTGAATACAAACGCTCTTTTTAATAATATTAGGTAGGTACCTATATATATAAATATCATAGAACATTAATACATAGAGCTATCTTGCTCTAAACTAAGCATAGCTATTATAAGACTACATTACGGAAATTTACTTTTATCATTTTCATTTTGGTTGGTGGTAGGACTTTGTTTAAGTCCGCCTAGCTAGCTATCTTACCTAATTCTGTCCGCATAATAACAATTCTAAAATTGTTGTTATCCGTCATTTAGAGGTAAGATAGCCAGTTCCTCAGTTTGTTGAGGATTCCGGGTGAAGTGCGCTTCCACCTTCGGCCTTATCTCATCTTGTAAGCAGGTGAGATGAAGGCTTTGCTTACCAGTCGTATAATAAAAAAAAATTGTAAATGCTTACATAAGAAACAATATTACACTCAAACATCAATAATATTCATCAATCAAATCGTTGATCCGGGGAATCAAACCCACAACAGCTACATTGCAGAAGGCAGAGCTTCTACCAACTGAGCTGTGAGGCTTGTCCTTTATTACGCTAGTTCGTTTCGTATCAATCCTCAACACAGCAAAAAAAGCATGAGTAAGATCAGTCAGGCCATAAATCTAAATGTGCACTCGCCAATCAAATGCACACCCAGCTGAGTTTTATGTGTCGGCACACTACACTCAGACTGCGTTTGCACAGTGCACTCGTTTGATTTTAATCGGGAGATAATTTTTTTTTGAGATCTTTTCGCAGGGTTTTTGACCTCCGCGACTTTTGAGATAATTATTTTTGAAACATTGTTTTTTTTTTTACTGTACGACAGTTAAGCACTTGGCCTTCATAATCTGTTTGTTGCAAGCTGAGATAAGGCTGAAGGTGGAGCCGCACTTCACCCGGAATCCTCAACAAACTGAGGAACTGGCTATCTTACCTCTAAATGACGGAACACAACAATTTTAGAATTGTTATTATGACGGACTTACACAAAGTTCTACCAACCAAACCAAACACAATATATTGTACTCCCCATGGGGATCGAACTCGGAACCTCTGGACCTGAAAGTAAATATTTATTTTCAGCAAGTAACATGTTAGTAAAAAGATAGTTAGTAAAAACTTAACAATATTTAATCTAAATTTACATTTATATAAAATAAATATATGTAATCTTTGTTTGTTCACGTTATGACCATGAACACACCTACCACCTAGCATTGAACAAAAATTGCACATTTTGTGTTGTTTTTTTCACAACTGAAAGATAATTATATAAAAAGGTGTTTCCGTTTAGCTGGTCAGTGTTTTATGAAAGCCCTCTAACATTTGATCTCTCTGATTATGCTTTTGTTCGTTTTTCCAATCAACAAGAGAGGATTGTTCTCGCCAACAAATTTTTCCTTCAGTGGGTGTCATAATGAGATTAATGTTTGAGTAGAAGTTCACCGACAGCTCGTTAAATCAATTATAGTTATCTTTGTTCAATAAAATTTACAATTTAACTAACTATGTACAAAGGAATCAGTCAGATTACCTAAGGGCTGTTACAAACGGCCTATAGGTAACTCAACTGCTCCAGACCAGTATCAGTCGGAAGCGTGCCCACTGGCTGCATTGCCACGCTAAATAACTATGCTAATTCGCTGGCCTAAATAAGAGCCAGCACTTGGGTCACGTGTCGCCTCAATCAAAATCCCAATTATAGTTAACTGTATGTATGTCGTGGCGGTTGTGGCTTAGGAGTCGACCCCCTCCAATTTAGCCCGCTAATGTCTTAAATCGTGGCGAATTTCACTTTTTTTAATCTAGGATTTGTTTTGAAGCTATATATCAAAATCAGATCACGCGTTAGTGCTGTAGTGTTTCCTCTAGTGACCTAGAGAAGCCATTTTGAATAGCATGACTTGCATGATAAAGTACCCAGATCGTATCTTGTTAATAGATAGTACATTGAACCACAAGTTGTATTTTTGAACCGATTTGAAAGAATTTATGTAGCCATTCAATTCGCTACAAGTACTTACTGTAAAAAAACAAAATGAATATATATGCTGAATGAAAATAAACATTTTGGAATACAAAATAAATATCAAAATGAAGTGGACGGTGCCTGTATATTCCATTACAGTCCTTTGAACCGAGGAGCAAATGAATTCCTAAGTATCTGCCTATTCTCGTGCACCAATTTGCATCTCGCTGAGCGCACTCAAACGAGAACTAATTATCATCGGTTTCCACTCGTTCTAAATGTCCTGGACGTGCTTTGTGGCTCATTTCAAATTAATCTATTGTTGCATGCCGTATCTTTAGAATTTAGGTCTTGTTTCAAGACAGTAAGGTTTGTTTTACTTCGTGAAGAAAAAGGTCAATGGAATGGTCAAAGGAGAATGTGTAAGGTTATTATTATGTAACTAGGTTCTATTTTGCGACTAGAAATCTGTAAGCGCGTTGGTAGTTTTTAATCATTGGTATTCGCAAAAAATACCCAAAGTGTTTTTTTTTTGTTAAACTTATTTTATTCGGGCAAAAGATTTTTTGTTTCACTCATCAGAAGACATGTTGACTAAAAGTAGTCAGTTATTTGATTGCGAACATGTCGATAAACTCGAAACTAATCATGAATCACTGCGCCGAATAACAATAATTCATAGCTTCGAATTGGTAATTAATTTAGCATAATACCACCCAAAGGGTTTCATCATTTGAGGCACGCATTGTTACTTGATACCAGAACATTTTGTCAAAATGCCTATTACAGAAGCCAGAGGCAACAAAAGCTTTGCCTTTATGCTTTAGAATATTAATATGTTAGCTATATAAAGCTACGGTATGAACATCGTGCCTACTGCACGATATTTGCTAAACAGTTGCGTTTTTTTTTTTTTGAAGAAATTGGTCAACTCATGACCTTTTAGGCTTGTCAGACTTCAGGAGAGCAAGGTTAAGATCTACGACAGAGCGAGCTCCCTGAGAATGCATTGGATCTCTCGCAAACATGGCAACCAGTATGGCGCCAGACTTCGGCAGGAATTCGCCAGCCATGTGGAGCATTAAACATAAATAAATAAATAAATATTACAGGATGTTAATTTCACACAGCGCCATCTAGCCCTAAACTAGGGAACTAGATTACGGATAGAATACTTAATATACTTTTTTTTGTAAATACCCACTCCCAAACACAGAATAAGAATCTATATTCATCACACAAATGTTTGTCCTGGGTGGTAATCGAACCCACAACCTACAGCGCCGAAGGCAGAGTTACTACCAACTGAGCTATGAGGCTTTAAACATATACCAGTGTAGTATAACATCTCAAAAACTAAGATTGATTTTGTCTTCCTCTTTACTGGCAGACTAAATTAATCACGCTGAGTTTTGTAACTACTTTTACCTAATCACAAAGCAATTTAACATTTCTAGTTCACTATCATAAATTCATTACTACATTAGTAGTAATGTGATACTGACACGATAACATGAAATAAAACGTATTGATCTTCGTTAAAGTGTAAGCAACAGCCTAGAAGTAATTTGATTCGATTTGATCTTAAAATTGCCATTTCAATATAGGCAAAGGCAATATACCCTGACACAACTTCATAGAAAAAGGTAATTAAATTTTTCTTTATTAAAAAGGATCTTTGTCGCTTAGCGACCACATCGTCTGACTAACATAACAAACACAAGAAAAAAAAACTGAAATCTAAAATTTTTTTTTCTTATGAAATGTTTTTTTAGGATTTGAGCACGAATTGTCACCGATTCTAAGCGAATAGTGGCGGCTCATTAAATATTATATTTATTGATCATCGCAGAAAATCGTCTTTTTAGGGTTCCAACCTACTATTCAAGGAAATAAAACACGTTTCTAGACAAATATGTTTATATTATTTACTCCATGATTTTCAATTTTATTTTGTTTTATTATTTGTTTTTATAGCAATATCAATACATACAATGTGAAATTTTCAACTGTCTACCTATTACGGTTCATGAGATACCTATCGCCCTCTGACAGACAGACGAACAAACGTACGCACAGAAAGCGGAGGCTTAGTAATAGGGTCCCGTTAGCACCATTTGGACCATTTGTACGGAACCCTGTTTAGAATAAATCACAAATAAATCTGTTTAGATGCTCGCTAAATGTGCGTGTCCGCACTTGGCCGGTTTACTTATTACTTTCATAGCTAGTAGGTACTCATTCTTACGACTCTGTGCAGGTAATTATGTATTTCGGCACCCAAAATAACGACCAATTTGTATTCAAAAGTTCAAAGTGTTTTGTAAGCAAAGCGTCAACTGAGAAATCAAGACAAGGCAATGAGGTCCTCGAACAATAGACGCTTAGCCCTTTTTTCTTATTTTCCTACCATTTGTATGCAAGAGCCGTGCGCATAAAAATGAACTGTTATAACATTGTTCCATTATTTAAACGAACAGGGGACTGAGAAGGACCAGTTTTTTACAACCTATGTGGTCTAGCTAGTGGTTTTATGACCGCTATTAGATCCATAAGAACGGGTTTGAACCCCAGAGGGTACAATATTTTGCTTTGTTTGATTGTTCATACTTGTTTAAGTCTGTCTGGCTAGCTACCACCATCTTCCCTTAGTCTGACGCCATACCAACAGTTCTAATTGCTGTGTTCCACCATTTAATAAATAAAAAAGTTAAAAGAAAATAACTTATCGTTATAATTTATAAGGTAAAGTATTAAAACTACGTTGGGTCTCAAGTAGTCATATATAAAGTTGACCAAAACGAAGATTGAAGGGTACAAAAATTAAATCCTACGATACCTAGAGACTGATGCGCAGCAACCAAGAGTCACTTTGATCAACCTATCATTATCATATTCAATAGTATAACACAATCTTATGCTAGAGATGAACACGTATTTTCAAGGCGCGCTTCTGAACTAATAGTTGGCCATTCTCATCCATTCTATATCAGCTATGTACGAATGTCATCGCTCCATCCGCTGTGAAACTACATTTGCAAAACCTCAATTGAAAACCGAAAAATTTGCTTAAAAATAAGCAGGACTTATACACTGTAAGTACGTATTTTAAAACGCTAGTATATCCGCGAGACGGTTTTTCAAAATTAAAAAATATCTACTGAAAATTTGCGAAAACCAAACTGGGCAATTATTTTATCAAACAACTCCTTTATTCACCATATTAAAAAACATTAAAAGTGTTTACGCGGAAACAGCGGCGCAATTTTCAGAGTATTTCAATCAGCGCCTGCTATTTCAGTAAATTATCTTCTGACACAGGAAAAAGCTATCTCTGGTGGATAAAATGGACTGTTGGAAACTGTCCGGGACTGTGCACAGCTACGCTACAAAAGGAAGGTACATTGAAAAATTCTTCAGGACTCATGTAGCTTATTATTTTTATCCGACTGCCTCAGGAGGGTTATGTTTTATTCATTCATATTTCTATAAAGTTTTCTGAAAACGAGAAAGCTTTCGCGTTTTAATTATACATTTCAAGAAATTTCAAAATTACCAATATACACATATAATATAAGCCACATCCTTAATATTGTAATTTAAATCGAAATGAGTAAAGCCTCCTTTGTTCTGTAAACCTGATCCAAATTAAATTAACGCACGTTGCATGCTCCCTATTCTACACAATGGTCCGCTTACAATTGAATGTCTGACTGACTTTCCTTATGAACTCCAATTCTTGTTTATTCGTATTTTTATGAGAGCCATTCGCCAAGTAGGTATTGGCCCCATCCGATCATTAAGTTGGGGCTTAAATCTAGTCATAAACTAATGGACCTTTCGGTTTTTCGGAATTTTATGCGCGCATTTGACTAATCATATACTCTGAAGGAAGGTTACATCGTGAGGAAACCAGCATGTCATTATTACCAAATATCCAAATGGCAAGTGTCACTGGCTAGTATTCCGCTAGATTCCGCTAAGATGCGATGGGCTTGCAACTTGCAACAGTGGAAATGTGCCGAACGTTAGTTTAGGTGTGCCTCATTAAATCCACGCTCTGAGTAGTAATCAGAGGTGAATCTTTGAAGGTCGTGAGTCTATTACCTACTGTATTTTTATATTTTATACATTGCAATTTTTTCAATTCATTTCTGATTAGGAGGTTTTGGAAGTTAAAATGTTCTTGGGTGCACATCGACTGTAATATAAAATGTTCTGACAGCAAAACGTCCTCGATTTAAAATTACTTATCCAAATCATCAATTCTTAGACCGATATCTGAATTTTTATTTGTAATTTATAATTTTGAAGCAATTAATAATCAAAACAAAATGCACATAAAAGTCTCAAAACAGAAGTAAAACAATCATAATGAACCCAAGGACAGTTTCTAATTGAACTCGTAACTTATTAAGGTAAATAAATAAAAATGACATCTAACTTGGGTTTCCTGACTTTTGGGAGTGTTACAGTCTAAAGAGTTTTTTTCTCGACACCCAGTGCACAACTTTTCTCAGGCTATCGCGATATAACAGAATCTTTAAAATTTACTCTTATAAATAACTTCCGACTCCTTTTTAATAATAATGTGCTCAAGGAGGAGTGCTATATTTAGCATATTTCAGGTTTTGTGGAGTAGTGCTGAAACAATTACAATTCGATTTATGGAGGTCAAATTATGACCGTTACATACACAAACTCAAGCCGGTTTCCCAAAGGATTTTTTTTCTTAATTTTAAATAATTTTACCTATAACTCCCGATGCTTCAAGCGCGATACAGAATCGTTTAAATAATAGGTAAACAAAAATATTGAATAAATATCGATGCAAAAACTAACAAAAGATGTCATGATTCAGCAGCTTACTTCCAGATACAATTAGGTGGCCGCGTGTACCATCGCCAAATTATAAAGCTCATTGCTCATGAAATATAGCGAACGGCGAGATTGCATTTTATCTTGGTGAGTTATTCGTTTCTCCCAACTGCTGGCAATTATTGCATTTTTATCGGTGTTTTGAGTCGTATTGTTTTACAAACTACTCATAGTGTTTTTAAACGTATCGGAATTTATCGGAGAGGCCTGATGAAATTTTATACTATAATTTTTTCCATTCTGCATTTTTAAGCATTTTTTGAACTATGTAAGTATTTGTAAGAATCAAGGTGGAATTACAGCGGTATGTAAGAGACCGTTTTTAGAAAATTGCAGTTTCAAAACACATCGTGGATACGTGAACTTCGTCAAAACACGACTAAATGTATCCTAGTCGTATCAAATTTGAAATTCTATGCTCAAATTCGCAATATTGGTTACCCAACTGACCTGTATGTAGTGGCGAATTTCACGTTTTTGAACGATGTGTTTTGAATTTTCCAGTTTTCTGAACAACCAGTTGAAAGATATTATCTCTCTTGCATCGTAAATATTGCATAAGCGTAAGCCGAATAAAAACAAAAATCCAATGCTCTAGTCTCGATCCACGCTTTTGCGGTAAACATTTTTATGTATCTAATTCCTTAACATATAAAATTAAGTGGTCAAATATGGGTCCTCAGGAACAACTTAATAACTAACAGTACATAGGTAACGTACCGATTACCTATTGTACGCTACACCAACTCAGCCATCTCAATAATGACAAAAAATATTCTGTAATCTCAATAATGACAAAAACTATTCTGTAAGGTCTCTTGTCCCTTACAAAATGGTTTGCAAAGACCTTCCGTTGACACTTTTGTTTGGAGTTACGCAAATGTAGGTTTTCCTATTGCTCCTTGGGGATAGCACAGTAGGTGACATTTTCCTTTTTTGCAGTCATGAAATGTCGTTTTAATAATTCATGAACATGCCGATACCCAGTTATTCGTGGCTCCACAGGGAGTGTTTGCATATTAGTTGGTATTTTAGTTTATTTCACTATTTGTGATGGATACACTAGCATTTGTACATACCTATAACTAAAGGTGTGTATAAACTATAATTTGTATATTATGTTCCTACGAATAGTACAATTTAAGCAAAAGCTACATACCATGTCATTTAACGTCAAGTTAAGTTAAAATTTATTTACTCAGTAAGATGTTAAGGATAATTTTCAAACGTCAAATCTACTACCTGTTCGGAATCGCGACCAGCAGACAAGAAGAAAGGCAAGAACCTCGGGCTAGTTAGTTTTTTTGATGAACCATTCCGTAATCAGGTACAGAGTTTAAAATAATTTTAACAACATTTATAAGTAAGGTACATACTTTCTAGCAAATGTTCGACGCTGTATTTAATCTAATGCTCAAGGCAAATGAGCATTTACCTATATACAAGCCTCATAGCTTAGTTGGTAGAAACTCTGCCTTCCGCGCTGTAGGTTGTGGGCTCAATTCCCAGGACAAACATTTGTGTAATTAATATAGATGTTTGTGCTGTGCTCAAGTATTGTATCATATAGTACGTATGTATACTATATTATTATATTATTTTATATTGTATTTAAGTATTCTATCCGTAATCTAGTTCCCATATTACAAGCTATGTTTAGTTTGGGGCTAGATGGCGCTGTGTGAAATTGATGTCCTGTAATATTTATTTATATAACATTTCTTTCTATTGTGCGTTTACTGATAATTAAAATGCGCATGTGCCTTTCCTCAGCGAAATGTTACACAAATTTGTTCGCTGGTTTGTAAATAGTTACAAAACATCAAGCGTAGTGCTAAATATTCAGTGATCTTTTTTTTTTTTTTTTATATTAGAGCGGCTCAGATGTTCTGTTTCAAATAAATAATCTCGTATAATCATACCTCTCATATACATATAGTTCTCACACAATCCATCCACCTCTTCCTCGGTCTACAATAACGTCCGTTAATATGATACCTTCTTTAGGTATGTAACCTTAAGGTATATAACCCTTAAGGTATGTTTAAGGGGGTACTTTTAGGTAATTCTAGGCTATGTAAATAATAGTTCAAGTTGAGGTACCTACTAAAAGTTCAAAATAAATTAAATGGATTTAATTCAAATATTACCTAGTCACTATTTATGGTTATGTAAACACACCTAACAGTTTTATGAGTCTGATTATACAAAAGCTCGTTTGTACCAAGTTGTAAGCTGTAACTAACATCAGATCTGTAATAAAGTAATAAAACATGTCGTGTAAAAACCAAATAAGAGGAATAAATTGAGTTTAAATATGGTGCAGCTATTATCTACAAATCAACGTGTCTTTCATAAATAAATCATTGGACTGACTCGTTTCAATAGACTTTTATTAATGGTCGCTATTCACTTTGCTTTTCAAAGTATTGCTTCACTGTATTGACTATCAACCGTGTTATTGAATATAAAGTGCATAAACGAACTAATTGGCTAGAACAAACCTACATACAACAAGTATCTACTAGATTCACAGATTACGTAAACGCTTAATATATCTACTGAGGCCCATCAAATTCGTTAATATATCAAGTATCGATATATTGACATACGCTTTTGACATTATTAAATTTCATATCTGATCTAAAATTAAACGTGAAAATGTAAATAAGTTGATATATATGTAAAAAAACGCAGAAAATTCATTTTAAAAAGCACCATCTAGCCCCAGTCTACATTGATTGTAAATATATTGTGTAAATAGATAAGATAAAGATAGATAGAGCATAAATAAATAAAACATGACATTAATATCACACAGCGCTGTCTAGTCCCAAACTATGATAGGTTCATCGACAGTGCATGTTTCTGTAAAATATATATAACTGTAGTTTGAGTATTACTATGATAAGGTATATCGCACAAATGTTATACATGGAAAAGTTTTCGACACCGCGATTAACCGCAAAACGGATGTAGGTTCGACCGATGACTATAAGTCCATCAAGTGAAGCCGTAGGAAGCTTATGTTCAGCAGTGGAATGAAATCATTAAAATTATGTCTTAATACCATTCAAGCAGTATGCAAGTTGAAGAAGCAGTGTGCAGTGTGCAGGCCACATAGCTTTTAGAACCGATAACCGGTGAGGAGCACAGGTTCTCGCATGGCGACCACCGTTTAACGCTAAGCGGTCTATGGACCCCTTACTTGATTGACTGACGACATTGTGGCGGTTATGGGAATCGATGGATAGAGGCGCCTTATTCGCTATTTGTGACGTCGATTGGGCGAGGCTTATGTCCAGTTGTGATTTTTTATGAGCTTTAGTAACGATTATAATGTTCTAGTACCAATGAGCTGTAGTGTCTTGTAGCTATTCATATTTCACGCGGTAATCTTCGGTTGCTTTTGTGATCATTTCTCATTTGTCTAGTCACGCGCTTAATCGTATGTTTGACAGCAACACTGCACCTATGTCTTGACTTGGTGTAATGTTACTTGATCCACGTAACGAACGTCAATCACCCGTTAGTAATTGGCAATGTTATGTTAGGGTTTACCTGCCAACCGCTTACAAGATGGATTCCAATTATAAGAAACATACGTTACAGCAATATGTTTTGACATAAAATTACACAACTTATTTAATGGGAACATTTCGTAGGACGCTTTCTTTGGTTTTCGTTTGAGTATAGTGAATACCTACTGGTTTGTCAGTTTCTAGACTTTTATTAATTCTTTTTTTAGCTTCCTCGTGGTAGCTAGATCAAAAGTTTATTATGTTTTCCATGATACGCACTATATCTATGCCAAAAATTATTAGGATCCATTGCCATAATTTTGCATAGCCGTTAAGTCGTGATAATATAACAAAATAACAAAGAAATAAGCAGCTACTTTTGGGTTTTCAAAAGTATTTTCTTATTTCTTTGTTTATCCATTCTCCATAACAATTTTAAACAATATTGGTATGGAGAACGGATTAACTTATGGGAAGCTACTTTAAGCACACGTATTTTACAAATCAGAACATTGATATGACGTAGCGGAGCTCCGAAGAGTTGTAAAGCTCCTTGTAAAAGGGCTCGCCTGAGGAAGTACTACCACCATACCTGTTACGGATGCTAAGCAGCATTTCTGCATTTTCCGGTTTAAAGGGTATGGTTGCCGGTGAAATTACGAGGCACCTTTATGCCTGAAGTTTACGGATGCAATGCAGTGCCGGGTAGGTCATGTTCTTTGAGGATGTAACCGACGCATTCAGGCTTTGTTATAGGCAAGATATGTATTTAACATCAGGTGGGCTGCTTGTTATGTGCTGTAAAAAAGTATAAATAAAAGATACTTGACACTTGTTTTGTCCCATTTGTGTGGGAAAGATTAGCTATCAACTATTTAATGGTCTAAGGAACGTAAAATACGTACATTACGTGTCAATAAAAGAGCTACCAACGTAGGTATATACATATTTGTTTGCTGATTGATAACGATGCTGCCGGCGAATCATAAATGTAATCTTATGCAACATCTTTGTATGTTTCTTAAGCTAGAAGGTAGCCGATAGTTAATCGCATCCTCACTGGCGGAGGAACAGGTATCTTGCCAACTTTGATTTGTTGATGTCCCATCCAGTAGTGGAGGTTAACTCCAGTCAGATATCCACTCCACACTATGGAGACTATACCTTCGCGCACAGGAAAGTTTACGAGGAATTTTGTCCTGTCTCCCTGCCGAGGCTTTCCCTAGAGGCAGTATGGTATTGTTAAAGGGTCAACGATCTGAAGATGCTTCTAAAGTTGCAAGACACTTACTATCAGGTTGGCCGTTTGCCACCTTAATTGGTACATCGCAGAACTAATCCTTTCCAAGGCAAGCTTCGAAGAATAAACAAATAAAAAGCTGTCGTATCAAGCGTGCTAATCGATTCGAACACGCATTTTTTTATAGTACGACGGGTAGAGTGATAAGTCCGAAGGTGGACGTGCACTTTATCTGGAATCCACAATCAACTGAGGAGCTGGCTATCATACCTCTAAATGCCGGAACACAACATTTTTTAAGAATTGTTTTTTAAGACTAAAACAAAATCCTTCTACCAACCAAACCAAGCACAATATTGTACCTCGGGATATGACACCAATGGTCGAACAACAAGATGTAGTCTTGAGGTTACCCACATTTTGTATAGATACCAAAGTAGTAAAAGTACTTTGTGGTATAATTCCCTTCTCACGGAACTGATGCCGCTTCACATAATCGAATCTAAATATGTTGTACAAAACAAATTGGAATAGTGCATTGTACACGTTCATCGAAAAACATTTGCAAAGCGAATGCAATGAATGCCCACTGTCTGGCAGCGCGGGCGTGGTCAGAATTTTTATTTTATAAGGCAACACTTCTACTTCCCCGTGGAATTGGCACTTGAATTGTTTGTCTTGGAATGGGACTGTGAAAATTATATTGGTAGATAATCTCTTTATTGTACACAAAGAAATAAAACCAGAATATTACACAAAAAACAATTCATGAACAAAGTACAATGGGCGGCCTTATCGCTTAAAGATTACAGAAGATGAGATGAGATGAGATGAGAGGCTACCTTGATGAGAAGATACCTTAAAATTAATAAATGTATGTAAATGTTTAAAGCAAAAGGGAGGTTCTGTAATGTTATGTTATTTTATATTACTTGCAGTTATTACAATAATCAGTTACAGAAAAGCGCTATCTCTGATCTAAAACAACATTTTAAATGTTGTGTAAATAAAAGCCTGATATTCATTCATTTAGATTTTCATATTATAAAAAAGCTCAGCACATATCTAATTGATATACTCGTTTTATGAAAAATTACAAGATGTTTGAGTTTGAGTTCTGAGTTTTTGCAACACAACACTCAAGTGATAAAAGTTAACAGAGTTCACAGTTTCATAAAAAAATATCATTTTAAAAGATCTTTAGAAACAAGCAAAGCCACGGTCAAAATGTTATTTAATGAATAAAAAAAAACTTTATTTTCCTATACCTAGTTAATTGTTTACAATCGCTTACCTAGTATTAAAAAGTTAATTAAATATGTAAAATAAAGATAAAAAAAGTACAGTAGAGATGAAATAAGAAAATTATTAACTAATTACATAATATTATTACTTGTTTACTAATTTAATTACTTAAGTCTAGGTATGGACCGCCTGTGGCGGTGAAAGCCTCCTCCAAGTCCTTCCATTTCGTTCTGTCTTTTGCAGTTCTGAACCACATACTTCCAGCAATTCTGACTATGTCGTCATCCCATCTGGTCATTGATCTACCTCTTTTGCGTTTCTCTTCGCGCGGGGTCCAGTTGGTGGCTATTTGGCACTATTTGTCGCCTGTTATCCTCTGCAGGTGGCCCGCCCAATTGAATGAATATAGTACATTAATTCCATACAGTGCCAAACAAACTAATCAAAGCTTGTAATATGGTACTTGATAACGGATACGGAAAAAGTATTCAATATAAAAAAATGGTTCCTATATTATATGCTTTTAAGCATGGAGATATAAGGCGCTGTATAAAATTCGAGTCAATAAAAACGCTTAGTCATTGTCACACTAAATCTAATTATCAGAGCATTGTTCCGATGGACAAGGGGCTATCCCATCGCTATGAATAGAACTCGGACGAATTAATTGTGCACCGGACAAAAGTCCTTCAGGGCCAATCCATCAAAGTTTAACGTTGAAGGAGGTTGGACACTTGGTGTTCCGTCGCCTTTGCTACGTTATATCCTTATTGGTTAGGAAGACCTTTCGGAGGCTTTTGTTTGTGACGATATTTTACGCAACGATATCTATAGCCTAGAACTCAGCAAAGTTTGTGATATAGAATCTAGATTACGAATAGAATACTTGCATACGTTTTTGTACATACATGTACGCATGATACCATTTTAACATAAAATAAACATTTATAATCAACAAGCCCCACAGCTCAGTTGGTAGTAGCTCTATACCTTTTCAGAGTTCGGTTGAAACATTTCACAAAACTTGTGTGGTTTGATCCCTAGGGGGACTTGGTTTGGTTTGTCGTAGGACTTTGTTAAAATCCACCTGGCTACCACCGTCTGACCTAGTTCTGTCGCAATAACAACACTTTTAACAATTTGTTGTGTTCCGGCATTTAGAGGTAAGATAACCAGTTCCACAGACCGTTGAGGATTCCGGATGAAGTGCGCTTCCACCTTCGGCCTTATGTTAACTAACTTCAATAGATATTATGTTAACTAATTTCAATAGACGCATTTGCGTCTATTGAAATGTATACTTCTCTCTTTGGTTTAATTAAAAATGGATATGTTCCGAATTTCCATGTTCGCGTACAAAACAAATTTCCGCGGGTATGGATGTGACGAGCTGATATAAAAAATGTCTAAAACTGTTTTCTACCTAAAAAGCTCCAATTCACCACAAATTGAAAATTAATCGGATGGATGGACGCGGAAATAGAAACGACTGATTGGATTTCATAAAATGGTTTGCTTTTTATATATTCAAACTGATTTCATAGTATGAAGGGGTATTTTGAATTCATCTTCATCATCAGCAGCTCATTTAATGTCACAGTAATCAGGACTCTTGACAGGTGGATTGGTGATCCCAGTAAAATTGTTAAAGTAAAACACACAGAAGGAAGCATCCTTCTTGTGTTGAAAACCCTTCGTCGAAGTTTACGACATCCGTGGGCTGAGTTGGAGGGGTCACAATGCATTACAGTTTATGGTTCACTCGTCAATTGACCATTAAGAGTAAAAAACAAGAAAAACCTGTTATAAATTATTTCATACAAAATGCCTATTATAAACCATTTCTGATGGTTGGAGGCGTGAGTATTTTTGGTGGTTATACAAACTAACGGTAGGTATATTCGTTTATTCCTCATTCGAAACTCAACTATACAATCGCGTGTTGCAAATTAGGGAAAAATACATACATCATTTTAATTGTTTAGTACTTTCTAACGGTTTAACTATATATGCAGAGATCTAATCTATAATAAAATTATTTCTTAATGAGATGAACATTATGAATCCCACACCATAAGTACCTCTATCATCCCGTAGCGTTATTACACCCACTAATTTGTTGAAAATTATTACCTGTCTTCACTGATTACAACATTTAAAACTTATTACGAAAGATTAATAACGTAGGCTTACTTTCCGATGGTAAGTTAAGTTATTAAATGTTTTTTTTTTAATATTCGATCGGCAAATAAAAATCAGATAAAAGTGATTTTGACAACATTATATAATAATTCGTACGTAAATACTTTTGATGGAGTAAATCAGAGGGTTTTTTTTTGCGTCTACACTCATGGACATAACAAAGGAACGCAATAATATTTGTTTTAAAAATAGTATTCAATTCCATTATTATGTACCTACAGAGAAGTAATACTATGTTTTATACCTAATTGATAATAAATGAAAAAAAATATCTTTGTTTGGTTTTTTGTAGGACTTTTTTTAAGTCCGTCTGGCTAGCTGCCTCCATCTTACCTAATTCTATCGCCATAACAACAAATCTAAAATTGTTGTGTTCCGCATTTAGTGGTAAGATAGTCAGTTCCTAAGCTTGATAAGGATTCCGGGTGAAGTGCGCTTCCACCTACAGCCTAATCTTAACTTGTAACCAGGTGAGATGAAAGCCGTTGCACAAAAAAAAAATGTGGGCTACGACAAACTTACATGCAAAACTTTCACAGTCTAAATGGAGAAGCGCACTGTGTTCACATAATGAACGTGTACAAATGTATTTACAAATTAATGTACCGTAATCCGACGGCATATAATTTATATATCCAGTTAATGTGATTTGATAAAAATTACATGCTGTGTACGCTCAAATAAATCAATAAACATTGCATATATTATTATTTATATTTGATTTCTTTGTATGAATACTTGATATGATTAACGTTTTTCTAGTAATACCTTTTTTTGTGCGACAGGGATTATAGCCTTCCAGATAAGGCCGAAGGTGGAGGCGCACTTCACCCGGAATCCTAAACAAACTGAGAAACTGGCTATCTTACCTCTAAATACTGGAACACAAAATTTTTTGAATTGTTGTTATGGCGACAGAATTAGGTAAGATGGTGGTAGCTAGCCAGGCGAATTTAAAAAGTAGTCCTACCACCAACCGAACCAAGCAGAATATTGTACTTTCCTTGGGGATCGAACCTATCTGAAATTGGAGGGTTTAACCACTAGACCACAGAGGCGACCTAGACATCTTCTATCATATATATCATCAGTCTTCCATTCGCTTACTTCTAGTATCTCTACATCTTATTTTTCTTTGTCCTTTTCACTTGGCCCTCAACTGACAAGCAATATTGTAATTATTATTACACGTGCCCTATCAAAGGAACCTTTACAAACTTATTGTGAAACACTAAACCCACGCGCTTATAACGACCTATGAATAATCATTTAGCAATATTCACACGTTCCTTGTGTGTAATAAATTCGATTATTTATGTTAAGAGGTAATTTATGTCTAAAGATTATGTATAACCTTTATCGCTAGTAACTCACGGTAGGACTTAGATTTAATCCTGAGGTCTGTAATCTTCAAAAACTGAAAAAAATAAATGAAAAAAAATCAAGGTATGAATAATGTTACGGCCAAAAATTTTCTTAAACGTAACGCGTGATATTTCAAGACAGATTACGATATCAATAACCGACAAAAAAATATAATTTAAAAGTTGGTGTAGTGACTAGTTTATAGTAACGTAATTTAAGTTTACATGACTTTAAAGTCAAAAAACCGGGCCAAAAATCACCGAGATAAACAAGGATGCGCCCGTTTCGTAGCTATGAATAAAAAATAATATTAAGTTCAAAAACTAAAGACCACTGAAAAATCATGCTCTAAAGCAAAACCGTATGCATAAGCTAACTTTACATATAAATATATAATATTTGAAATGTGCTAATTAAGCCCTTTCATTTGACACCAACACATAGCTTTTAGCCAGCGGACAACCAGGACGCTTCTAAAGACCTCATTTGTCAAATTGTGACAAGTTGTTTAGGAGTTATGAGGGAATAGATGAACATACATAGTTATGAGGGAATAGATGAACATACATACATACCGTTCAAACACATAAACCTCTTTTTTGTTTCGCCGTAGTCAGGTGAAACCAATTGTTTTATTCATAAACAGATATTTAGTTCGGGCCGTACCTACATTATTACATTTCTCAGATCGGGTACAGTCTTATATTTCTTAGTCAATAATAAATGGTATCCATCAACGTAAGAGTAACATTTAATTCTAATTTATATGACATATTCTTGATTGTACCAACTCAATATAGAACAGTTTCTTAGAACCTCATATGATATTCTATCTCAATTCCAACAAGCTCTGGGGAATAAAATTCCCAGTTTATTAGCAGTTGACAAACGAATAGCTTTAGATAGGAGCCGCAGATGTTATTTGAAACTAGCTCATATAAGGAAAACATAGAATATCGTCTAATACTGCTCTTCGCTTCCATAAAATATTACATAAAACCCTTGTCCTGAAAATCCCTTTGCCCATTAGAGAAAAGCATATAAAATTATGTTTTAGTACCTACCTAATCTCCGAGATAGGTACATAGAGACAGACATATGTTTTGTTTTAAGCAATTTGTGATATTTGTGATGTGAAGAGTAATGACTACTACATACGTAGCTTAATACGTGGAGGAATAGCGATATCTATAGAAATACATTAACCACAAACATCAGAATACTAGCCAAAGTAGTTTTACCGTCTCTGTGATCTAGTGGTTCAACCCACCGATTTCAGATCCAGAGGTCCCGGATTCGATCCCCATGGGGAGTACAATATATTGTGCTTGGTTTGGTTGGTGGTAGGATTTTGTTTAAGTCCGCCTGGCTAGCTACCACCATCTTACCTAAATCAGTCGACATAATAAAAATTCTTTAAAAAAATGTTGTGTTCCGGCATTCAGAGGTAAGATAACCAGTTCCTCAGTTAATTGAGGATTCCGGGTGAAGTGCGCCTCGATCTTCGGCCTTATCTCAACTTGTTACCAGATGAGATGAAGACCAAGCGCTTCCTCGTCGTACAATAAAAAAAAAAGTAATCAAGATTTATTGCATAATTTTCGCTG
This sequence comes from Venusia cambrica, assembly GCA_951394065.1. Classification (NCBI taxonomy): domain Eukaryota; kingdom Metazoa; phylum Arthropoda; class Insecta; order Lepidoptera; family Geometridae; genus Venusia; species Venusia cambrica. Next base: position 15,060,755 of record OX596040.1, on the reverse strand, counting down.
AATAGGTACCTAACCTACTTACTTACTTATTAGATGTAGAGGAATTGATCTCTGAAAGAATTCGTAACCTATGTTGTTAGCCTAATCAATATTTCATTTTACTTTCTTTTTTTATTTTTACTTTGTATTTCGGTCAAGTGTGTGTGCCCGCATAATCCAACGTTAGTTTTTAAGGCTAAATAAAAAATCGAATCTGTATTCTTAGGTTTAAAATTAAAAAAAAAAAAACATCTGTCATACAAGCAACGCAATAAATTGTTCCATATTTTTTTATCCTCATAAAAAAATCATCACGATGTGACTGAAATGACACGATATGAAACCACTTTAATCTAAAAAAAACACGATATTGAAGGTCTTCTTCTCAATGGCAAAATTTTATCTAGTTTTTCGTTGAAAAGTGGTCGAATTTTCAATATAGTAACTATATTTTACTTGTCCAGTGCAATACTCGTATCAATTAAGGCCCCTTCAGTCGAAACGTTCCAAACACGATCTGAATTGCAAATTGACACTTTTTCTTCACTACCTTGCATTCGTCTAAAAATTAGGGTTGTTCCATAGTACTTACCAGCAGACAAAGCAGTAGGTATATACTGAAAATTATAAATATATATGATTAAAAAAACATTCACTGTGGGTAAGTACAATAGTATTGTTAAGTTAAATAAATAAATATCTAGCCCCAAACTAAGCATAGCTTGTAATATGGGAACTAGATTATACGGATACACTACTTAAATACTTTTGTTTTTGTAAATACATACTTATATACAATTCATATACAATACAACACCCAAACACAAAACAAACATCTATATTCATCACACAAATGTTTGTCCTAGGTGGGAATCGTACCCACAGCCTACAGCGCAGAAGACAAAGCTACTACCAACTAAGCTATGAGGCTTGTTCAAGTAACACTTTGTAGCTTTTGTAAGTTAAGAGTGTTGTTAAGTTATCTTGTACTTTTATTTTTGCGTGAGCGTGCAATAAGCATAAATACATAACTTAATTTAATAAAAACATGATTATTATTCAAGTCATAGTAAAGCATCATCTCACACATCAACAGCCCATTTACTGTCCACTGCTGAACAGAGCCTCCTCTAACGCTGGAGGGTTTTGCCATAATCACCACGCGGCAGGCGGATTGGTAATCGTAGTAAAGGTCCGCCCTTCTTCTGGCGAGATGCCTTAGTCGGCTTTAACGACATCCATGGCTGAGCTGGAGGAGTGGAGGGCAACTCTTTTTTTTTTTTTTATTGTACGACGGGGAAGCGCTTGGCCTTCATCTCACCTGGCAACAAGTTGAGATAAAGCCGAAGGTGGAGGCGCACTTCACCTGGAATCCTCAAAAAACTGAGGAACTGTCTATCTTACCTCTGAATGCCGGAACACAACAATTTTAGGATTGTTGTTATGGCGACAGAATTAGGTAAGATGGATCTTTAACCGCGACCGCCAGTACAGTATCAGTAGTACAGTATTGTTTCGCTGATTCCTTGATTGAGTCGTGATAATTTATTTTCCTAGCCATCATCATCATCATCATCACCAACATCTACCTATCGCACTGATGGAAGTAGGTCTCTATCTTGATTTTCAGCTTTTCCTTCCGCTCTCTGCCCACCACTGAATAAGGTCGTCGCTTTTCTAGCTGAAAGGCGTCCACACCACTTTTGCCTACGACGTGGTCTCCACTACACACTCTTAGGTATAGGTACTGCCAATACAGCTCGCTATCCCTTTGAACTATATTTTTTGTAGCACTAGAGCTTTAGTAAGGTCAACAAAGTAACGCAAATTGTAATTTATCGCTAGCAAGCGACAACCCTAGAATTAATGGATCTAATTGGAAATTCAGTTGCTCTGCGAATCGCCTGTCCGAGTTTGTCTCCCAGACCGAATTGGTTCTTTTGACAGGACATCGGATTTGGTTCGATGATCCGAGAGCTATCCGCTTTACCGAATTACAAGTGTCGAGAGACTCCAATTGCTTTTTGGATGCTCTGAGTGAAATGTGCATTAACACGTTTTTATTATGTTTCGAGATTTTCTCAGCCATCTTCTATATGTAGCACACAGATATACGTACTCAAATGAAATATAAAAATAGAAAAAAAACATTACCTTAGTACTGTAATCCATGAAGATTAGGTACATACAGTAGTAGTTATATTTTATTCGCGATAATCCTTGTTTTTTAACCGACTTCAAAAATAGCAGGAGGTTCTCAGTTCGGTTGCATAATATATTTATTTTTTAATGTTTGTTACCTCAGAACTACGTCATTTCTAAACCGATTTTTTTGTTTGTAAGGATATGATTCCAGATTAGCCCCCTATAAATTTTATCAATATCAGTTCAGTAGTTTGGCTTTTAAATAAAAAAACAAGATAATGGGGACGAATAATCGTTCCCATTATCCTGACATAGTGCACGTAGGGGTGCACTAAAGCAGGAACCGATTCTTAACATTTGTTTAGGTCATCTGTATTTATGTTCGTTCCCATAATTACGTAAACATTTCACAGAATCCCGTATTATTGCACCCTCACATTCTCAAATAGGGTGTCGTAGATGTCGTGGTGTCGTAGCTTTTACAACAAAAAAAGCTAAAAACAAGATAATTTTGAAAAAAAATGGAAACGACTTCACCACTAAAAACTTAGAAATAATTCTAAGGGTAAGTTCATAGAATTTGAAGGCGGTGCCATACAGTAAACATGTTACTTATAGGTCATAAGCATTGATATATATTGTTATATTGGTAAACACTGGTACTACTTATAGCATTATTGATATAAGTACAAAATAAACACTGGTACTACTTATATCAATAATGATATAAGTAGTACCAGTGTTTATTTTGTGCGATTATCACATTAAATAAAAGTACACTTCACCCTACCCAAATATTGATTGTGTTGTATGTCAGTCATGCAGTTATCTTAATAAGACAAATAATGTAAGCTCATTCATGGTCAAAAACGAGGCTAAGATTGTTTTGTACAGAAACAATAATGTTCAATTAAATTGTACGTTATTGTTTATGTCTGAAATGTTAAGCATGCAAAACGGTTGGTTAAAAACCCGCAAGATTTTTGAAAACCTGTAAGGGTAACCTTTTTTTTTTTTTTAATGCGGTGAATGCGTTTAGGCACCATAGCCTCGTTGGGGACGAGGCCGTGTGTGGACTCAACCCGTCCTAGCGACAGGCAATACCCACAAAACTCCGCAGTGACCCGCTATCGCCGAGTGGTGGTGTTGTGGGAATCCGGCTAAAGCCTTTACCGCCACAACACCACCAGCGATTGCCCCTTTACAGGGGCCCCACAGGCCCCCCCAGTGTGACTGGGGGGGATGGCGGGAACAGCTGGGTCGCCAGACTGTTCCCGCCGTTCGGCGGGGATGAGGGTCTGTGCAACACACCCTCACGTCGGATTATTCGCTGCCGTCGATAAGTCCCACAAGTGGGAAGTGATCGACGGCACCCAGGGTACACCACGAGGAGGTTATCCGACCCAGTGCCCCATGTATGTTCCCAAAAGGCTCAAAGTGGCTCTGTCGAAACCACTATATCAGCGCCAAGCTCTTAACAAGCAAAAATTCAGTTGCCGTGGATAAAATCGGTCTGAAAGACCGACTGGTATGATGATCATCATTTGCGCCTTTTGTAATACTTGACCGAATGGCGATTCGGTGTAACTGATGTCCTAGGCAGAAAGCATCTGAAACTAAATTGTCAATTTCATATTTTTTTTCTATTTCAGGCACTTTCTGGTACTAATTCTGCTCGCAACATCAAGTTCAGCTGACGACGGAATATTTGGCGCATCAAAATATCAAAATGGTAAGCTTTCTATTAAATTCACCGCCCGATTATTATATTAACTTCCTAAATATACATTTTCAATAGAAGCAGTATTCTCAATGACCGCTAGCAGAACACCATTCATGAAACGCAGCGGCGAATTCGGAATTCTCTCAACCAATTACGAATTCAAGTTGGTCACTGCAGATCGCGGGGATAATTGGTGAGATGGGGTATAATTGAACCATCTGAAGCTTCAACTTAACCTACCTTTATTTATAAACAAGTGTATAATATATTATATCAAACTGGAATAAATAAACAAAATAGAGAACATGTTATATTATTATAGGGAACTAAGAAAAATTCAATACAAAATGTATAGCATATATTGGTAACAGCAATAGTTATAAAACTGTGACGCCAACGCCCACCTCCAAAAACAAGGATCACCGTATATTTCGGTGTAAAAGCAACCTGATATCTTGGGGTTGGGATGGCAAAACATCAAAATACCTATAGAGTTTTATATCGAAATCTTTTTTCAATATATACCTCTAGATACATTTATTTTATGACGGTGAAGCGCTCAGCCTCTCTCCGAAAATTTGTTTGTCGTATATTATACTGGAAAAGTATTATAGTGTAGTAAGTATTATATAAGTAATCACCAGTAATGCAAACCATTACTTGAGATTTCAGTATTACGTATGTATTGGCGGAGCTGCCTCTGTTCTTACTCGTATATAAACTTATCCTGTTAGCAAGTTTGATGTTGAAATTTGAGATAAAGGAGTGAATGCTTTGAAGAATTGGTTTCTATACCTACATTCGATGTAGAATGAATAAAAAAATAATTTATTCAAATTTGACGTTTATTATGTTTTTATTTGATAATTTAATGTCCATATATTGATTTTTGTAATTGAATTGACTTAATAAATTGACTATGTATTATTTTTATATTGTTATTAAGTTTGTAACGGTCCTTCGGTAATCCGACTGCTTCCTTTGTACATAGTTTTTTTTTGTGAATATATATATTTATATATATATCTAATCTTATAAAATGTCTTGATAATAAAATGATGAGTAATTTTCACCTGAATTAGACAGGTGCTTTCTGCACACGCGGAACATTTGGAATGGCATGATTTTATGGCCATCCTTCTGGCCAACACATTTATAAGCTGAGTCATCTTTATTAGTTAGGCGTATGTTTGGAGCTTACTCTCGATCTCACCTTTCGAGTCCATTAGACCCAACTGTGCTTGAGCAATATTTAGTTGTCATAGAATTCAGGATTTAACTAAACACAAGAATAGATTTCAGGTTCCATTTCTACTTGTAGGTAAAATAAGTATACCTACATATATAAGTTTTTTATAATGACAAATATAGTTTAATCAAAAGTCGGATTTTTAGATTATTGATCCAGCTAAGCGTCTCCGTTTCAGCTAAGGCAAATACGCTTTAGTACCTAAATCTGTCCTGCAAATGGCCTGTTCTCTAAAATGTCCAGTTAAAACTTTAGCAGAAATATAGTGCATAGTGCGCCATCTACCAATCCATTAAGAACTAAATAGTTCTAAGGATACTCGTAGTACAAAAGTTTTCAATCAACACCGCACGGAGATATTAGTTTTACATTACAAGAATTACAAAAATGTTGATTAAATAAATGCAGCTAGCTTATTAGTTAGCTAGCTTGAAACAGTACCAGAGACACAACATTTCAAGGAGGTAGACGTATTCTAAAGCGACGGACAATTAGAGTGCTGATATTTTCTGAGCTTTGTCTAAATGGCGCTACAAACGATTGCAGTGCCACCATACAGGCTTATCGCTTTAATAGTTAAACATATTGTGCCATTACGGAGATGTATGATAGCGCAAAATTCCCGGATATAAATGGGTGTCTTTCTTAAATAAATTGCTGACGCTCTGGTTTCGCAGCGGCAGTTTTGACCTCGAGACTTATCAATGCTTACTTGTAAAACATACTTGTAGGTACAAAATAATAAAAGACTTTAGAGTAGATGATACACTATCATACCAACACGAAATAATTCTAAAATGTTTGAATAACCTTACTTTTAGCAGCATATTAAAGTCCACTGCTGGACCAAGCCTCCACCAAAGTATTATAGGTTTGCCGTAATCATCACGTTTGGTAGGTTGGTGATCGCAGTTAAGGTACTAGATTATATATAAATATAAATATTACAGGACATTCATTTTTTTACACAGCGCCATCTAGCCCCAAACTAAGCATAGCTTGTAATATGGGAACTAGATTACGGATAAAATACTTAAATACTTTTTGTAAATACATACGTACTATATGATACAACACCCAAACACAGAACAAACATCTATATTCATCACACAAAGGTTTGTCCTGGGTGGAAGTAAGCTGTTGCACTTCTTCTGGTTAGATCGATTTTTTTTTATTGTACTAGTGGGATGTGCTTGGCCTTCATCTCACCTGATTTTTCAAGTTTTGATAAGGCCTATAATCCGCTTTAACGATATCTGCGGGCTGACCTACATCCATGAACTGGGTGAACCGTTATCTAAAGAGGATTCGATTAGCGCTATGTAGATAATCAATGAAAATCTAAAAATTAGATTTATTTTATAGATGTGAAAGCCTCAAACCAGGTCGATGAATAAATTCAAGGCATTGCGGGGCTTTTTAACCGCGCCGCCTGAAAAACGTTTACGCCCCGGCCGAGTTATTACCACTCGTTTTAAGTGTCTCTTCACTGAGTTGCTATTACGGCAGCAGAATTAAAAATAAAATAAATACGGCGAACGCTGCACTGCGATTAAGAATGTAAAGTTGTGATTCTGTCGCAGGCAACATTGCCACTTTTTTTTTTTGCACGTTTTTTTTATTATTATGATTATGCCTATGATATCTATGCCAAAACAAGATTGAGATCTGAGACGCAGCGATCTTTAACTAAAAACACTGACTCTCCCTTAAATTTGGCAGGGTGGTTGCTAGCCAGGGGACTATTACACAGGTCCCACCACCAGTGTTGTGATCATTCAGCCGTAACCACTAGCTAACGCCTGCGATCCCTTTGCCCGGCATTTACTGATCGCTACGATTGGAAAACGGAACGGCTGATTTTCGCACTAATAAAAAGCAATAGTACTAAAAATATTAGATATTTTTACCCGACTACGGCAAAGTAAACAGGAGGGTTTGTAAGGGTAGTTGGCACACGACTACGGCTATCTTCTTAATATGACTATGAATAAATATTAAATACATTGAGATGTTGCATGTAAGTTGTTTATATAATAGACAACAATAGATATTGAATAGCTTGTACAAAACAATTTCGGATGAGATTTTTTCTTGTTTCATACATTTTAGATGGTGATTTTTCAGTAGTCGGGGTTTAGTTTATGAACTTAATTTTTAATACAATCTGCACTGTTTCTCTGTATATAAACTTTAGCATCGCCAAATTTTACTGTCCTCCGTGTGCACATTATGATTAAACGCTTACTCTTTGCTTAATTATATATAGTCAGGCGTTTGAACACTACCTAACTCGCTTAAAGACTGCAGATGTTGCCTAACATGAAACATGCTCGGCTATAAGGGAACCTATTTACTAAAGACTTGAAAACTCTTGAAAACGTATTGATTGCATTGATCCAAAAAAGCTATCGCTGGTATAATGGGGACTTCGTTTAACTGTGCTACTGCGGTTTCTGACAAATATAATAGCTTTATTTACAGGCATGTTACTCTTGAATAAAAACATACAAACGAAGCTTGGTAGTAATCTGGAGCCGTCCAAACCAGTACAGTTACTATGATCTTTTGCTTGATACAGCGTTTTAATTAGCTCACTGATAATCAAAATAGAGTGTTCTGTGAGTGCTTCATCGCAGTGCAAGTCAAAGCTTATCAAGCAGGAATAGTTTTATGGAGCTGCGCTGAACGGTTGGAAATATAAAAATGAAATCTGAAGATGTCTGCTATTTCAGCTAGTCCAAGCTCGTTATGATAGATGAAAAGAATTGGGAATGCTTGGTATGGACGCAATTCTAAGTAATAATAAGTAGTCATCATATAAAGATGTTAATCAATTAACTGTTAAGTGTTGATGTTTGACACAGTTTTGGATTCATACGGCTACACGTTTTTTTTTATAATCTTGTGATTTTGACATATAGGCTTGACTAGCTCTAGATCAGAGCAATGATAAATAAGCATTCCCATAAGGCACAGGCTCCTCCGCGCGCAGACAGAAGTCGGCAAACCGTTTGGTGTCAGACTTAAGCTGGAGAGTGGTCGCTAGCAAGGTGATCCTTTACAGGTCCGAACACCGGTGATTTAATTGTAGTTGTGACATAAGAATTGACCCCTCACAACATCACACTTCAAAACACCGTCGTTACTGCACTATCCGCCTGCCTAGCGTGGTCATTATGGCAAATTTATATTGAGGAACTGTCCAACAGTGGACATTAAGTAGCTGTTTTTTTTTTAACTTACAGATATAAACACTTGTTCGATGAACCTTTCCGCCTCAAAGCGTTACCCTCGGTATCGCCTTCGGCCTTTCCTATCCTCCCCCACCAAATGGCAACAGCTCAAGCCGAGGTCCGTAACTAAGTATTTCCCTTGCGCTTGTTGCATCAAACGTTTTTTTTTGGGCTCGCGCCTTCAACGCCAGTCAGGTTCGCGCAAAGTCTTCCTTTCAAAAAAAAAAAGATAGTTGATGTAGGCACCCACTTTGTTTCGGTTCTCCCAGGGAACTATCATCAGGGTGAGTGTGATTCCCGCATGAGATCGCGGTCAGTCTGTGCCAGTAAAAATACATCATTACACTCACTCAAGTTTTGAAAGTGGAACAAGAATTGTTGCTATGGTGTCATACTTAGGTAAAATGGTGGTAGATAGCCAGGCAGTTTTTTTTTTATTAACACTTCAGTAGTATATATTTACTATAATATTGTACCCTGTTTACCTATTGGTAGGTTAACAGGGTCCCAAGTCACATTCACTGTTCACCATCATTTGTGTTATAAGTATAAAAAGTAAAAAGTAGATATAAATAGATAAGTACTAACTGAACTTAAAACAATCCCTACCATCCGGGATTGAACCCGGGACCTCTGGATCTATCACCGGTGTGTTAACCACTAGACCACAGAAGTAGCTATAAGCTCTCTATAAGTTTTATTTCCTTTTTTATTTCAAATTGGTGAGATTGATTTACATGTAATTTTACAGGTATAATCGGAAATAAAAAAATTGTGTCTGTGGATCGCTTCTTTTTCTTAAAACATTGCGTTTTAAGAAAAAGAAGCGCTCCACAGACCACAGCAATGAAAATATATGAAAGAGAGTGTTTGAATTGAAAAACTCGTTTCATATATTTTGGTTTGTATTAGTTTTTTAGAAAAAGCACCGCAACACAGACACAGATTATCCCTATTCGATTCTACCTGCAAAAAATATTTTCAATCAGACTTGCCATTTCGAAATGAAAATGGAACTTCGTTTGTATGGGAAAGTAAGCCTACTTGGCCTTTTTAATCTCCTATATTCAGCGCCAAAGATCTAGCTGCTAGATAGCTAAACATGTTTTTATCACATTCACAATGTAATATTTATTTATTTCAGACATTCCCGAATACGACCTCCTCCACGCGATTGGAGTGCCATTCAGCAACCCAAAGACCCAATACTTTGACGAAGGACTCGATGGCTTCCCCGCATACGGTCTGATGCCTGGCTCCGACATCAAGTCACCATACCGTCTCTTCATGCCTGAGAAACTTTATGCGGACTTCTCCATCACTGCTACAGTGCGACCCGCGAACAAAGAAGGCGGTTTCCTGTTCTCAGTCGTCAACCCTTTAGAAACTGTGGTGCAATTGGGAGTACAGTTGATACCATCAGGGTCTGGATTGATGAATATTTCTTTGCTGTATACGGATGCGACCGCGTACGCGCTTTCACAGACCATCGCGTCGTTCGTTGTTCCATCGTTTGCAAAGAAGTGGAGTCGATTCGCTTTGAGGGTTACGACTGATAATGTCACACTGTTTCTGAACTGCCATGATTTTGACACGGTTGTGGTGAAGCGGAATCCTCTGGAACTGGTGTTCGATTCGGCGTCAACTTTGTACGTTGGACAGGCTGGACCATTGATCAGAGGTGCTTTTCACGTAAGTTCTTTTTGCATATTTTAGACAAAAATGAAACAATAGGTATATGTTACATAGGTGTTCTCAAGTGTTATTTAATATTGACTGTCAATTTTTCAATCACAAATCACGTGTTAGATTTTACATTTAATAATGTAAATAATGCATATTTTGTACCACTGGCGACACAACAAAAGTGATGATGTGTCATTCATAAACCTGTTATAGAACTTAAAAGATCATCTCCATTTCATAACGCTTATTTTTTTATTTTACAACAGTTTCTACTGTGCTACAATACAACAGCTGTAATCACGTTACAGTTAATAGCTTTTGGGAATATTAAATGGTATGTGTGATTACGACACGTATTATGTATTTCATTTTCATCAAACTCTTCTATATTTTATAAAACCATATTTACCATAGATTTTTATAGTATAGCACTAAAAATAAAAAAACACCTTCATACTTAAAAAAATCGGTTTCGCTGAAACTCACCGTCACATTATACAATTAGATTATGTAAGACAAAGCTTTTGTCTACAAGAACATGTTTTAAATACCGTCGAGCACATAAAAGGTTGAAAGAAAATTAATTTGGACAACAATGAGAGGATTGGGATAGCAAGTATTGACGTGGCATCTATAAGGGCTATGAAGTTTCTATTTTACAACCCGTAAAATATTAAAGGGTTGAGCACACACTACTAGACGAACTTTTGAATTTTCAAGAGTAAACATTGCAAGCTACATCCTTGCATGTAACAGAAAATTATAGCAAATTTGCCATCGACGTAAGACTTATATGTTGTTTTTATATGGTACATATTGAAAACATTTTTGTGAAACAATCTCGTAGAAAGCTTCTCCTCAACCAGTTTCTAGAAACATTTTAATACGTGAACGCCTATTATTGACAAAAGCTTTATGAGTCCAGACAATCCATACTTTACTATTACTTTGTACGAAAAAGATGTAGCAAAAACTACGTGTGAAGTATACATGAGCAACCGCCCTAATGTGTTTTCAAGCCTTTATTTCAGTGCTTGTTTGAAGGCCACGCCTACCTCTGTTTTATCGCATGCCTTTGTAAACAAAGCCTTGAAAATATAGATAAACCAAATTCTGTCGCTTTGGGCTAACAATGCTGATACATACGGACAGAAAATAAGTTTGAAAATGTTTTGACAAGCAAATTTAAGAGCAAATATGTGCATTTATAGTAAATTTAATTTTTTTAACGAAACCTGGGGAAAAAATAATATTTTCAATAGCCAATAATTTTGTTAGTTCACAATTAGAATGGTTCGGGTTCAAAATTGTTACCCACAGTAACATCTTCTTGATACTTGAATAAAAATCAAACCCACCCACCCACCTCTTCAATAACGATCAACTGAACAGGCAAGTATTATGATATCAATACTGTACAATAAATATTAAACAGATGGAGTGGGTGGGATCTATCTCCTTTGGCTCTACCCCGGGCGACGGGGCATGAGCATTAGTCAAAGGTTATGGCGGAATAATCCTATTGCCGGTGGTAGGACCTGTTGGGTCCGCCTGGCTTGCGACAACCCTCCTGCCAAAGTCCGTCGCCAAGCAATTTACTGTACCGTTGGAGTCCCAGTGCCTTAAGCAACTTCTGGGAGAACTGGCTCCAATGTATACCTCATCCTTGCCCAGGTAATGCCCACGCCTTGAGGTCAAGAGCTCAACCATATCAATATAAAAAAATACACCAGATTCACTATTAGGAATTGTTTGTCAACCCGAAATTCTGTATATTCAACTAGCGTAAACTGAGAACGTATTTCACCGAAATACCTACCAGTTTTGCCCCATATACCCCATTCCCCTTTCAACCCCTTCATTGTTCGTAAAACAATGTCAAATAATGGCAATGACATTGATTTTCTGTAAATTAAAATTTAACGATAATCACTGTACGTTACTAATTATTTTGTTCGAGAAAGAAGTATGTTATAAATAGGGTTCGCCAAACGGTGCGTGAGAGAATCCATACTTTCTGGTAAAGCTCGCTCTATCGAAGACCTTATCCTTGCTTTGGCGAACCTATCATTTGTGAAAAAATAATAATTGAGAAGTTTTTTTTTTCTTGTACGACGGGGAAGCGCTTGGCCTTCATCTCACCTGGTTACAAGTTGAGATAAGGCCGAAGGTGGAGGCGCATTTCACCCGGAAACCTCAACTAACTAGGAACTCGCTATCTTACCTCTAAATGCCGGAACATAACAATTTTAGAATTGTTGTTATGGCGAAAGAATTAGGTAAGATGGTGGTTGCTAGCCAGGTGGACCCAAACAAGGTCCTACCACAAACCAAAACAAGCACAATATATTGTACTCTCCATGGGGATCGAATCCGGTACCTCTGGATCTGAAATCGGTGGGTTGAACCACTAGACCACAGAGGCGGTTAGTAAGTATCCTTATAATATGTTATTCCGTATAATGTTTTATAGTCAAAGGTAGTAGAAACATTTATAAATCCTTTCCCACGCAGGTACCACTAGAATTATTTCTACCGCTAAGACATCTTATTTTCTATCATGTACCTATATGTTAGGCGCAGCACAGTGCGCAGGTCTTATTTATCTAGTCATGAAACCATCACCATCATCAACATATTGCAATCCACTGCTGTACATAGGCCTTTTCCAAGTATTCCGATGGGTTTGATCTTTGGCTCTTCTTTTTTTTATTTTTATTTTTTTATTGTACGACGGGTAAGCACTTGGCCTTCATCTCACCTGGTAACAAGTTGAGATAAGGCCGAAGGTGGAAGCGCACTTCACCCGGAATCCTCAACAAACTGAGGAACTTCATCCATTTAGTGCAATCAACATAATATTACCAGTTAATTACAATCATATTATTTTTAAAAAATATTTATAATATATCATTTGCGTACTTTACGTGTAAGAGACTGTAAGAAACGAAAGTTAGAACATTTTTCCAAATGATAAACCGTGTCTTTTTGAGATGAGGATCGCCTACTCATGCTTCCACTCACTTGCCGCCGTAACCCTAAAACACTATTCATGATAACGCACAAAAGCATAAAGCCATCATAAAGCTTTTCAGTTCGGGAATGCACCTTCACATTTACTGAGTGGCTCAACGCTCGAAGCTAGGGTAAGTTTACTCGGGGCGAGATGGCTCGAGCTAGCTACTAAACTTACACCAGTCAATGCGTCTGCCAAATTTGAACAAACTAGTTTGATATATGAGACGGTGACATTATTTTGTCGCCATAAAAACAATTCTAAATTGTTGTGTAGAATTTAGCATTTCGAGGTAAGATATCCAGTTCCTTTAGTCTGTTGAGGATTTCGGGTGAAGTACCCTTCCATTAACGGTCTCATCATAACTTTACACCAGGGAGATAAAGGCCAAGCGCTTTCCCGTCGTACAGTAAAACTATATTTTTCAGGCAAATGCTGTTTTATCAATCCTAATCAAATGCATTGTGCTAACAAGTATGAGATGCATACGTTCAATTAAAGCACATACTACCAATTACAATTTAAAACATACAAATCATCATCATCATCTTCTTTTTTTTTATCTCATATTAAGGTGGAGTTGGCACAGCATGTTCTCATTGGATGCCATACACATTCTAATTAGCTTACAAACTATTTTTTGAATCAGCTTGTAAGCTACGTTCTCATCGAGGAAGTTACTTGAAGTTCGCTAACTTCAAGTAACTTGCTCGTTGAGAACGTAGCTCGAAGCACTTGCCCGCATTCACGTCTGCTACATATTTGACTAGACACAGTTGAGCTTCAATGACCTTTTCCTGTGGACGGAATACGCAGAGAATATATGTTTTTAATTTAAATGAAGATAGTTAATTAGGATTTTACCAGATTTCGTTACATGTGAAACTGTAAAAAATTGTGGTGTTTTTTGTATTAGGTTTAATTTAAAGTAGTTTTCTGGCCCGAAACCTGTACATTTGACAATGGAAAACAAAGGTTTGTTTTTTTTATTTTTTATTTTTTTAACATAGCTTAGCTTCACGATCCTCACAGCACAGGATGAAAAAAAATTGGAAATTAAAATAGTTATTTTTTCACGTGACTATTTTGTAGACATTTATAGACGTTTTATACGTTAGTTAATATCCATACGAAAATTGTAAATATAATGTTTATACTTGGTTTGTGTTTTGTGTTTTTTAACCATAGACTTCTTTGAATCGGAAAGGAATGCCGTAACCGATCGTCAAAAACCAACGATTATAAAAAAGCTTTAGATACCCAAACCCTATTTGTAAAAGTGCTCAGACACACTTGTAACCAACTAACCACGCAGAAAAAACTGGGATTCGAATCTTGAGACTGAAACTAGATTTTATAAATCTGAAAATAGAGATCAGATTTGAATGCGAAGTCTATGTTTGTATGGATAAGAGCCGTTGGAATGAGTGTAGCATTTTTCAACACGTCTGTCGACAGGGGGTGGGTGCGATATTTGTTGTTTTCAATCGGTTTTAACGCAAATAACATTTCACAGAACGTGCATTTATGTATAAAAACGTGTTTTATGTGTCTCTGAAGCTGCTGGTGTTATTAAGAGCTTGAATTAATCAAAAAGAGGTAGACGAAGTTTGGATCCGTGCCATAGATTTCATGTGAATATATCGATGGTAGGATCTAATTGCAAATTTTCTGACTATTTTTCGTACTATCATAAAGTTTAAATGGTACTTTACGAGTAAGAGGTTTTCACGTCAAATAATTTTTTTATTAAAGTTATTACATAAACAATTTTTTTATGACATGAAAATGAAACAAGCTAGCGTAGCCCACCTATTACTTAAGTGCAGCTTTTGTCTACTATCTCAAATCACGGAGTCTATATAGATATAATGCTATTTGGCTGCGATATTCTGTAAGGCTTCAATACTTCCCCAGTTGGAGTGCACAAATTGTTAGTAGGAAATCATATAATCGTGAAATATTAACAATATTTGACTAACAAGTCTAAAGAACACATACCCAGAAGTCTAGATTCACATTAATATGAGAAAAACATTAAGTGCCATTCATGCATCACATTATGTAATGCTATTCTACTACTATCTACATAATGCTGAATAGCGTTTAGCATTACGTAGGTAGATCTTCCTCCTAGTTGTCTACCCCAGGTAACGGAATTTTTGACCTCTAGTCAATGGTTCCTATCCGATTCTATCGCTGGTAGGATTTGTAAAGGTCCGCTTGCGACCTTCCTGCCGAAGTCCAGCGAAAAGCAGTTTGCTGTGTCCCGTCAGTGCGAGAGTGCCAGTGTCTTCATTATGCAGATTCTGGAAAACTCGCTTTTAAACTCGCTATTGAAGACCTCATCCTCGCCCGGGGTAAGCTCAAGTGAGCCTCGTGGTCGAAAAAATAATTAGAACAATCAAATTAAAACATGATTAAAGTTATTTCGTCCATCTAACAGTAACTCATGCCCACAAATATAAGAATATTCCAATTGGAATATGCTAATGTTTGCAAAAAATGTTTTACTACGTTTGCAAATTTTTCAATTATAGGTTTACAAATGAAGAGTCATTATATATTTCCAACAAACAGAGAACCAAAACACTTAACTCGATCTATCTTTCGTCTTTGTCCTTTACCAGATAGAGATGAAAGCAAAGCATAAAATCTTGGGTTTGGTCATAATCACCACTCTTGGCAGGAAGATCGGTGATCAGTAAGGCTGTGCAGACACATGGACACAGAAGTAAGCTGCTGCCCTCCTTCTAGTGAGAACCCTTAGTCGGTTTTTACGACATCCACAGGCTGGATTAGATGGGTCAATTCTGTCGGTGCAACATCGTAGCAAACTCATAACACAAACCCATAAAGAATTTATACGTGCTTAATGATTATGTATTCGTTCTTGTAACTTAAATAAATAAATTTATCAGTCAGCCATAACATAGGTACTAAATTGTTAGTTTGCTTGAAATCTATTTGCATCGTGGTAACACAATAATAATTTTGACATTCGCACCATTAAGGTATTCCATTCCATACCACAGTTCAAACAAATCATATTCGCTCCATAACCCGATCTTATTTACCATTCCTGTGCAGACACATGGACGCCAGCCATTACATCACTCGACACAGACGTCAACAAAAACAATATACGAGAGCCGTTGAACTGAAACTCATTTTTTTTTAGTCTGAATTAATTTATTAGCGCTCGATATATATAAAAAACGTACTCAGTAAGATTTTTTTAGGATCACTTTGATACGTCAAATTTACATAATAATATTCGATAACTATTTCTTCTTAACCCGTTACAAAAGCTTATAGGTTACTACTTAATTATAGGAAATTAAGGTACCAATTACTTTCTCTAAATGCGCCTATTTAATCAGGCTACAAGTAAAAACATGTTTAGTATTCAATTGTTAGATTTCCAACATTTTCAGTAAGTCACGGAACCAATGGAGGGAATCTTGAATTATTATTCTTGGAAGAATGGGCAAGATATTTCTAGATTTCCTACAGATTCCCCGGTTCACACAGCATAGAAAATTTTAATAGCCTAAACTTATGTTTATTTTTCAAAATCTGTCCCTGAAACTTTGGCACGCTGCTTTTCAGGGTTCCATACCTCAAGGTTGTCAATGGGGCCCTATTACTTAGCTTTTGCTGTCCGTGCCATCTTTAAATCGTATCAATGATTGTAAAAATGTAAAGGTAAACAATATGTTTTTGAACAGAGTGGAATTTCTATTATTTTTACTACTTTTAAACAATCAAAATAAAATTAACCAATTTAATTTTGTTTTGATTAACTATTCCACTCGCATTGGGTCTTGGTAGGGCCCACAGCGTCAATTAAAGAGAATACAAGGGCCACACCGCAAGAAGGTGGTTTTTTGCCTTTTCACCTCAGCCGTCCGCCTAAACCAAGTGCCCGCACTTGGATACTTTGTTTACGGAAATAATGACTTACACATCCAACACATCGGTGTCGTGTCGTATAATAAATGCCGTGTAGCAAATTCACACGTGCGACGTTGCCACACGTATTTCATAAGCCGCAAAGCAGGACTTGTTCTTGTGTTATTTGGAAACAGGTTAAACCCATGAGCTACATATTAACTGACCCACTGACTGACAACACACACCCGACCAAAAGGTTTTTAAGTGGAGATAGGTACTGCATTTCGAATCACTATTACTCGGTACCACAACACTGTGGAGGCTGTTGCCTATAACCTAGTCTGTTAAAGGGAAGGTAGCCTCCACATAGCTGACCTATTATCTTCGCCCTTTAAAATAAATATCGTCCTTATTTTACCAGACTTCCTAAGAAGAAGGGTTGCTTAGTATTTCATTGTAAGATTGTAACGCTCTGCGGCATCGAAAACTTGATGGATTTTGATATGTGAGTGTATTTTGGTCCCACTTAATTGCGGGAGTGTTATAGGCTACATAATTTTAATGTAAAAGGTGCGAATAAATAATTAAAAGGATATAATTACGTTCGAATAATAACCGTTTTCATTATGACAGTGGACAATAATCGCGATAATTTTAAAAATGTTATATGGTATGTTGACTCTTAATATATAAATCTATGAATAAATTGTCTACTTTTTGTGTTATACATGTTTTGTGTGAAATTTTGCAGTAGGGTTTCAGATTTTCAACCATAAGCTTGTTTTTAAATAATAATCTTGTGATTAATAAGTTTTACTATGCAATACGTGACTGTTATAAAAATTTTTGAATAAATACACTTTACCCGCTGTCTACTCAATTTACAAGTTGCAGGCAAAAACTTCGAATATTTTTCAGGTTTTTGATATAACATTTTCCTCCACTAGATAACTAATAAAAAACAATCAAGCTATCTGTCTTCTCATTTATCAAGAATTGTTTTGCCACAAAATTAAATTTGGAATAGGCAATATGTTACAATCTTATAATTTGGTAACCATAGAAATATTTCTGAAATAATTTCTCAAAATTACCACAAAACGAATTCATTTGATAGATGGTATTTTATCGTTTTACAGCAAAAGATAGTAATATAATTTAATACATAGTGAAAAAACTATACTAAAATTTAAGTGAAAGTGAAACAGACATGTTTTTGTACTAAACATATATTTCATACAGATACCTACTAAGAAAGGTAGAGTTTTTAAGTATAAAAGCTCGCTTAGAGGGCCTTAGTCACCCCCATTACAGACAAAGTTTTATCTTATGTTCATCTATTATTATGATAAAAACTATGTTATTAGCTATCTTTAAAATTATAAGAATGTTGGGCAAAACCATGCCTTCACAAAGAACATGAAAACTACATACACAGTAAAGAAAGACATCAATTCAAGGACACAGGATTAACCAACGTTAAGCAGACTCTCAAATATCAACCTTATAACTTAAGGAAGAAGAGTTGAATACGATACCACGGAAGCTGTATACTTCTAAATGATTCTGTGAATAAATAAATGCTGGGGAAAAGGGAAAAACTTGAACTATTTACGTATACAGCAAGCCGAACTTTGTACAAAACTTGAGGAACACAAAACTAAACACAGCCAAGCAAAACTTTATAGTGTAAGAAAACTTGATACCTTTACACCATTTTATAAATTACTCTTCTCCCGGCTTTGAAACTAATCTAATACACCTTGTTTGTTCCAATGAAGTTTTGTCCAATGTTTTGGCAAGTAGTGGACTAAGCATCTCAGTCTAGTACGACGAGTTGAACGGATCGCACGTCATACCGATAAGTTATGTATCGAAATAGTGAGGTAGTGATGACAGTGAAGTGATGACATTGTCAAATCCCGTAGACCCGCTACGTAAAGTGCTACGCCACCCGCTACGAGCGAACACGTGCTTCGATATGACAGTTATTGGACGAACGGTTGACATTTCCATTCTGAATCTGGCTTTTTGTCAATCATTTCATTCATGTTCATTCATCATTCAAATCATGTTCTGCAACTTGTTAATCCTTATTTCATATGGTGTATGATTTATTTGTTAAAATCATTCGCTACTCGGGCAGTTTGAGAACTCTAACTCAAACTCATGAATATGCAACACAACTCAGTTTATAAACGGACCGAAATACGAAATTTATTAGCTGTCACCAAGACATATCTTATTCTGGATTTATTTTGACTGACCTTGTAGATTATACAGTATATGAACACTAGGTAGTCAGTTATGAAAATCGGAAAATATTGAAAAACATTATTGAAAATGAACAGTGTCATTTATTTATTTGTTCTTTTTTTTATCGTACGACGGCGAAACTCTTGGCCTTCATATCACCTGGTAACAAGTTAATAGAAGGCCGAAGGTGATAGCGCACTTCATCCGGAAGCCTCAACAAATTGAGGAACTGGCTATCTTACCTCTAAATGCCGGAACACAACAATTTTAGATTTTTTATTATGGCGACAGACTTAGGTAAGATGGTGGTAGCTAGCCAGGCGGACTTAAACAGAGTTCTACCACCAACCAAACCAAGCACAATATTGTACTCCCCCTGGTGATCGAACCCGGGATGTCTGGATCTGAAATCGTAGTGTTGAACCACTAAGGCTTTCGAACACAGAGGCTGTTCAAAAGGTGGTTGTTCTTCACTCTATACAGTCGAACCGTATGGGTAATAACCTCTCTTTGATTAAAACATTAATTGCGGAATACTCTGTATGGTAACTGGACTTACCATGCACTTTATACCATAAAAGGTATATCCATTTTATCACTAAAATGTTACTGTTTTAGAAGGTAGTTGACGCAAGTTTTCTCAAAAAATTACGGAACTCTGTGATTTTACGAAACTACTTGTAGGTAGGTAAACCTAAGACGCCATAAAACTAGAACATCACCAACGTCTAACTAAATTTTAATATTATTGTATCATATGTATCATGAATTGAAGCTGATTTGTAGCAGAATTTCTAGCATAAATAAGTGAATGCTAGTCTGGTAAATTACTTTTTTAGCTTAAAGCTCACAATCAGTTGAAATGAAGTTTAAAATTCTATTTACTGATTCCCAATGAAGTGCTAACATTAAACTGCAATAAACATCTACATTATTTAGCTTTGCTAATTCAATTTTATTTACAACTCTGCCATTAACAGCGCAAAAACGAAATGGTTTAGCGTTTAAATTTGTGATAGATAAATAAATGTCGATATTATTTCTAGGTACAGTTCGTCCCAGGTACTCCTGTATAAAATATCATCATCATTACCGCCCGAGAAATTTCACTGCAGTACAAAAGTCTCCCCCAAGTATTTTAATATTTGAAAGTATATCTAACCGCCTCTGTGGTCTTGTGGATTGCCCATCGATATCAGATCCAAAGGACCCGAGTTCGATCTCCAATACAATATTGTGCATGGTTTGGTTGGTGGTAGAATTTTTTAAAGTCCGCCTACTACTACGTCTATCACCTACAACAATTCTAAATTGTTTTGTTCTCGCATTTAGAGGTGGGTTAGCCTTTTAGTTCTAGATGAAGTGCGTTTCTACATTCAGCTTTATCGTTTAAAAAAAAAAAAAGAGTAGTCGAAGGATTCACACCGTAATCATGACTAAATTAATCAATCATGAAAATGGCATGGCTTAGGTTCAGATATGTTTTATAAATGCTGTGTTCGGAAGTTACAAAGATAGATTTCGACGACAAGCTAATCAATATGTAAAGCTATAAAGTGTACTCCAAACAACTTGAGGAACAGAGGAATACCCACGGGAACTATATCCAGTTTATTTTTTGGGCACGTAATAATGGTATACAAGTAATTATACAGTATATAAGAAAACCCTAGCAAAATTGCTCTGAAAAATGTTCTTACGACTCAGCGCACATGTAGCAAACGGGGCGCACACTAAAAATTAATATAGCAAATGGTTATTAATGATTAGATAATAAAAAACATTATGTATATTAAGAAGTCCAGTAGTCTCGCTTACCCATACAAACATAGTTTGTCGTTCAATACGAAATAGTATGAAATGGATTTCAAATTAAATTTGATAGTATAAGAAAAGCGATGCAAACCTAGATAATCCCTATCTAATAGGGATTATCTAGGTTTGCATCGCTTTTCTTTTTCCAAAAACACAATCTAAATCGGATTAAAGGGAATATATTCCCATACAAACATTTGTTTGCATGTATTATCTTCTTAGCAAAAGCAATGTGAATAAAAACCTAGACGATCCCCTTTCCAATTATAACTGCAAAAAATATTTTTTTTGCGAATTCACCATTTTGAAATAAACAACAAACCACGTTTTTACTGGAGACCGAAAATCAGTGGTACTCAGGAGCCCTCTTTCTATGGATATTTGAAAGACAATTTTGTGTTCATCTAAACATTGTTTTACTGTACAGCCATCATTTAATCAATTACATTTTCTGATTATACCTTATATCGGTTCCTGGTTTATGCGACATCCCTAACAATTGTTTAAATCTAACAAGAAGCCACACAAAACGCTACGTACTGTAACATAGGAATGGCTTTTTGGAGCCAACTCTCTGCGGTAGTCTGAGATAACGAGGTCAGCTCTGCAGACTGGGCGACGCCAAACTATTGAGTGTTGCTACGCATTTATGCGATCCTGGTTTGCGCTGCAGGGTATTCGGATTTTTATAGGAGATTGGTAAAGGAGATAAATACAACGCCTTTTCAAATCTTGCCTTTTCAAAATATTGCTCAATGCATGCTGCGAAAAATATTTAGTAGCATTTCACTAGACGAGTGTCTTTCAATCTCACTCAACTTCACACTACAAATTAGCTGGAAAATTATCATATGTTACTAACTATGGATTATTAGCTGATTTACTTTTACTTTTAGCCCATCGGTGGGAAGACAATAGGATGAAAAGCCAACAAATTCCTGTCTGTGTATTTGACTTTTGATACACGAACAATAAATACGAAGTATAATTCGAATTCTATTCCTTTATTTTCATTTACATGTAATTAGTTACTGTAAGAAATCATTATTACAAGATATAATTTCTAGAAAAAATATGCTTTTATTTTATAATACGACGGCGAGGCCGAAAGTGGAAATGCACTTCACCCGGAATCCTCAACAGTCTGAAAAACTCATCTGTAAAACGACCAGAACACAGCAATTTAGAATTGTTGTTATTGTGACAAACTTAGGCAAGATGGTGGTAGCTAATAATCGTTAAATGAACCAAATCGTATCGTACCTCGCGACTAACTTTTTTAATATCTTATGTGATGGTCGTTAAAACCAATTTTATCGAATTTAAACGATTCTAAATGACAAATTACGCGATCGGTAAGAACCGTACTCGCTCCGCAGGTGGACTTAAACGAAGTTTTACCACCAAACTAATCAAGCACAATATTGTACTCCCCTGGGTATCGAACCCGAGACCTCAAGATCTGACACTGGTGGGCCACCGAACGACTAGACCACCGATGCGTTTAATTTTTTTTTTCAGATTTATTGTCACTTTTATTTACGAAGCTGTTGCATTTCATTGCAGATATTTCTCAATGAAAATGACTCGGACCAGATATCTCATAATATTAAAGATGTTTATCTTGGAACGCTATCCCTATCGGTATTCCAATAGCAAAGCTCGGCAATGCAAACGCGATCGGTATTGTGCTGATGCCAACGTATGAAGCTTAAGCTCTGTAAAGGCAAGTGCGTTTGAATGCTATAAATTTCAACATTTTATGCGCTATTCACGGATCAAATATAGGTACCTACAAAACTGGTCTTTAGACTGACTGTAAATGTGGACTAACTAATGGAATTTCAGGACAGCTCATTAGATTTATAGCAAAAACCAAATCAGTGTTCATAAGAACTTGTAAATCGTTCACACAATAATTCTTGATAGCAAAGTAGTTTCCGTTAGCTTTGGCACACATTTTGCGAGGGGGGTTGAATCAATCAATATCCCCCTAACCCTCTCTGAAGCAGAAAAACTTGTTCGAAAACTGGCACAGCACAAGTTAAAAACAGGCAGATCTTACTTACTCAAAGTACAATTTCGAACTATTACAAATGAAAATACCTACCTGTACACTTTGTTAGGCTGCCTGAGGTCCTATTCTCTTTATATGCAGTTCGTGCAATTTTCTGAAAAATGTAAATTGTTCAAGTGATTGCGGATACCTTTGAACAATTAATGAAAAGGTCAAGGCGCCTCTTAGACTAAGACAGATCACCATTTCACATTTTATGGATCCGCATATCCGCTCCCTATTCGCCATAGTATTGATGTTCTCCCAAACAGGCCCGAGGCTGGTAGACAACGAGGTCAGATAAGGAGACGAGACGACGCCAATGGTATCGACTTAGCTGAACAGCTGATGCTCATTTTAGTTGCTAGTGGGAGAGCAGCGCGTGTAGAACGCAATTTTCCCGCGTAACAAAACGTATCACGTTGCTTGTAATTTATCTGTGGTTGAGTGCAGTGATTTAAAATAAGAACGATTTAAAAAAAGAACGAATATCTTTTTGTTGTGTGTACAGAATTTATAAGTAAAATGTTCAGTGAACCGTAAACATGGATAAATCAGTGGTTTCCATTCATAGTTAGCTGGATATAGCTCAGTGTAGGTTAATCATCAAATATTTGGCTATTTATGTAGTTCATCTAATATCATTTATGTGTTATATATGACATTTCACATATTCTTAAATAAAAAATCATTTACCATTTTATTTTGAGGCTTTTTTTAAGGCTTACTTAACAGTATCACAAGGTTCCCGAGACGCCTACACCCATGCGCTCCTATTTGATTGTGTAAGTACCTACTAGGGAGAGATAATCTGATACAAAGCAAATGCTTGGACTTGACAGACAAATATCCAATCTTTCTACCGCATATGAGAATCCTTTTCAATACCTGACGAAAAAATAAAGTAAGTAGCAAAACTTAAATGACCCACATTACATCTCTTATATTTAAAAACAACTCAAGAAATTAAGCTAAACACTAGATGAGAATAAGAACGTAGAAATCATAGTTTTTTTTATGGCCACAAATTTGACGTGAGTGAAAAGGATATATAATATTTTTTTACGATCAGCATTGGTATCAACTTATTCTTAGTATCTCTTATTATTAGTTTGCCCACCGGTATCAGACCCACAGGTCTCTGGTTCGATGTCCAGGGCAGTACAAATTTGTGCTTGGATTGGTTGGTGGTAAGTCGCTGCTACCATCTTACCCAAGTCTGTCACCATAACAGCTGTGCAAAATTGTTATATTGTGGCATTTAGATGTAAGGCAGCCAGTTCCTCAGTTTGTTTAGGATCCGGAATCCTGAAGTGAAGTGCGCCTTCGGCTTTATCATAACCTGGCATCAGGTGACATAAAAGCCAAGCACTTCCCCGTCGTACAATTTCATAAAATAAATAAAAAATCTTATTTATTCTTTATATTAGTTCACGTTCATAAACCTCAGGGATCGTCCAGGAGTAATGAGCAAAGTTTATTATACGTAAAAAATATAGTTCATGTCACTGCTTGGTCACTTACGTGTTTAATGATTAGTGCTCATTTGACGTGTACCACTCTGCTATTTTATAATCCTCATCTGGTCAATGTTTTATTATACTTTAGGATTAATACGCCTGCTGAAACTAGGAATCGACTTGCTGTGTAAGTTTTTTTACAACTGTCCAAATGGCTTCAAGACATTTAATAGGCACTCTCTGAGAAGGTTTGTTTTATTGTTGAATGCATACGGGGAGTATTGCAAGATGAGCCATTAAAAAAAACACCACTGCAGTAGTTAGACACTACAGCAAAATGCACGCGATACGAATTAAATAACAGTTAGCTGAATAATAGTAGCTTCAAAAAAATTCGTAGTCACTTTCTGAGAAGGTTTGCTTCGGTGACTACCATTGGGGAGTATCCCATTGCAAGAATCGAGGTCAATAGCTGACCCATTTAAAAAAAATAACACACACCGTGCATTAGTGCAGTAGTACCTTTTGCAGTAGTTGAAAACTACTGCAAAATGCACGCAATACACGTTTTAATGCAAAAATGTATGCCCGCCCACATTTTTTTCCGGCAAGCACTTAATGATATTGTACTAAAAGCATTCTGAGAGTAACTGGTCTTTTAATTGGCTGCAACCTATGTTGTGTCGGAAATATACATGCTATTGAAAACACTGTTGTTTGATACTAATTGGCACATGATATCACCAGATATTGGTATACAAACATATTGATCAAATGTTACATTTTTACATAAAGAGTTTTTAGTTATATTTTAACACAAATTTAAATTTTACCTAACAGCCAAACCGACTCAACCGACAGAATAGTCCAAAACACACAAAAATAAGTTACAATTAACAATGTTTAAAGAGTATGTATGTCAATGATTTCATATTCAAAAATGACAAAACTAAATTAAATTGTCATTTGGATATTCATTCACGAATAATATGCTTTTTCTACCAGAAGTTTTGTCAGTAAATTAAAAAAAATATTTAAATTAATGATATTTAATTATTGACGTATGTACGACGGTATTTTGTTTAAGATAATTTGCGTCATACAGAACACACTCTTATGCAAAAGTGCCGTATTTGATTTATGGTCGTGCGGAGTATCTTCTCGACGGCTGACGTAGTACATTCTACGGCAGCCGTCGGGAATCGTCGGGAAATAAATAGGGAAATCGGTAAATAAAAATGGTTTGGAATTAGACCTCAAAGTCAGTGAACTGTAGTTTTTTTTATAATTGATGCGTTGGCTCTTAAGCTCTAGACTTGTCTAGCTTTACGTCAAGGCAAGGATAAGTACGATGGAGTAAGCTTTTTTGGAAGGCACTGGCTCTCCCGCTCACCAACGGAGCACGGCAAACCGTTTAGCACCAAACATTGGCAGGTGAGTGGTAACTAACCAGGTGGACTTTTACAGGTCCCACCACGAGTGTTGAGATCATTTAGGCGTAACCGCTAGCAAAGTACAGCGATTCCGTTGCTCGGATTATTACTCTATGAATTAGAATAGACCTATCCCAAAACAAAATCAAGTCAAGTGCCACACTTCGCCTATTCAATCCCCAACTTTGCACAACGCTTAGCTTAATACACCAATAACCAACAGATACAAACAGCTAAAACCAGAGCTTAATCTTCATTCAGAATCGATATGATTTGCTCCCGAGGGCTGTCGCTTATCGGTTCTGATCGGCTTTTAGACCGAGCCTAACATAACAGTATGCAATAATTTATCAGATAGGTTACACCTACCTACATAAGTTGGTGTATATTCTGTTCAGAGCAGCGGCTCATTCAGGATTTTCCGTTTGAGTTTAGCTGTTGTACAATCGAATAACATGAGGTAACACTAAAAAACACTAAAAACAGACTTATTCCCTTACGAAGGAATCTTCGTAAATAAGTCTGTTTTTAGTGTTTGAATTCCATTTGTATATAAGTATTTACTGTTGTATGTCGGCTACATTGTCATTTAAAATCTAATATCATATTACCAGACTAAATGAAAGAAACTGAAATTAATAAATAGCGAACTCAATCGTTTTTTTACTTCTGAAATCAAACTTCTTTGCTACCGTTTGTTTTCGCTTCTTATAAAGCTTTGTGATATACAAAATATTATTGACTGTTACAGCCCTATCGCGATATGATATGTGGCATATTCATCCAGCGATTTGAAATGAAACCAACCAAAATCCAATCACGACAGGCATCACGGTGGGATCCTACTGGATAAAATGTGCAATATTTGTGGCTTTGTGCGGAATACCTTTAAAAGTAATATATGCAAGTGCAACACAAAGTTTGTCGAATATTTTATAAAAATAAAGGCGCGGTGAATTGGGTTTTTATATGACATTGGAGGTTTTGTTTTAAAAAAAAAATGAAAAAGAAAAAACATTTTTGTCTGAAGACCAACAATATTTGGATAGTGTTTTATGCTTAATGTCCTTATATATTCGTCTATTATTACCCGACTATGGCGAAGCAAAAAGGAGGGTTATGTGTTTGACCAGTATGTATGTATGTTGGTTGGTATGTGAGTATGTATGGTCACCTGTTCCACCATAACTTCTTAACTACTTGTTACAATTTGACATCAAATGAAAGGGCAACAAAATTGGCACATTTCAAAATATATATATTGTCAGCTGTTGCACGCAGTTTTGCTTGCATGCACCCATATTATATGGGATTAATTTATTTACAATGACGCCTCAAATGTGAGCCAAACATATTTTATCTCATTCATTTTATTAAATTTGTATTATTTTCTGATAATGTGATTACCCCAAAATAATTTAAATAAAAATTAAGTTCAAAAACTAAAACCCAACGTGTATCATGTTAGAACGCCTTATGTTAATAGCGGGCAAATGCGCACATCGTTTAGCTGTTACGACTTTTCTAGGGTCTAGTAAGAAGGAGTCAGTATAGTCGGTACAAATGGGTCGTTAAACTTTAGAAAAAAGTAGTTATAAAAAATACCTTCATAAAAAACTGGATCAGCCTAAAAAAAAAAACTAGGTCCGTGCAGGTCTAGAGCACTATCGATTCTGGCTAAGCTTTATGGAATGCTTTATACTCAGCTTCGATAAGAGTTAGTTTCAGTTGTTAAGGATTAAGTACAATAAAGCCTACATTAGCTTCAGTTTGAGAGATTAGACAAGCATCTTAGTAGCTCTTTATTTTAATAACATATTCATTCACTTAAAAACTTCATCTAATCATCTACTATACATATGGACCACCCCCAATCGATAGCGTACTGAGCCGCTTCCATTCATCGATTCTGCGACCGCCACAATGACGTCGATCCATCGAGTAAGATTGTCTTCCCTCACTCTGTTTTGCGTCTAATCGTGTTAGCCATGAGAGAGACTTTACTCCACAGCGGTTGTCTGTATTTTTTTTTTAATGCCAGTCTTTCTTATCTTCTAGGTAATCTGAAATTGTTTCATAAATAAGCTTCATATAGGATAGCTTTTGTTTTTAAAATTTTTCGAGTTTATTATTCGCATAGCATAGCACATCACTTGGTAATTTATGATATTAGCGGACATTTTGCCCTATGAACGATTTATTAACTATATGGAGCCTACTTCATCAACCACGTCTCAGATTCGTAGGAAAAAACTTATTAAAGACTTTGGTCATTTTTTTTATACAACAGACGGGACAAAGTAAAGTGCGTCTCTTGCCTATAACAATGCCATACTGCATAGGTCACATCCACAAAGAACATAGCCTGGCACTGCATTGCGCCCGTCAACTTGTGGCATAAAGGTGTTAAGCCTCGCGTGCCCGTAATTTCACCGACAACCATACGCTTCAAACCGAAACACAGCAATGCTGCTTGGCGGCCGTAATTGGTATGGTGGTAGTAATTCTTCGGACGAGCCCTTTCACAACGGACTTCTACTACTCTTAAAACGGCGAGAAAATATTATGAAACGAGAAGTTGCGTACCTACGTGATATTTTCAATCAATCTGATTTCCTTCTTCATCCGTCATCAACATTTAACCCACAACCTTACCTCGATCGATCAAGTGTTTCTGGTTCTAGCTATAAACTGAAATCGGACAGCTAAAAATAAGTGCGGTAATCCCAAGGAACGGTTACTACAAGTGATATATCCAACATGGCGATGGTTGTGTCTCGGAACTCGAAGCTATGTGTGTGTTTGTTGCTGTTGTTGGTGATATTAGGTGTCAGTTTGGCTGTGCTGTCTACTCTTGGTTATTTCGAGGTGAAGGAGCATCATGAGGCTGCAACGGCTGAGAAGTATTCGTATCAGAAGACCCCTCAGGTGAATGTGAGTACCTATAATAACAGACAAAGTAGGTAGGGTATCTCAATACCCTGTAAGGGTTAGAGGATGATATCTGACAGCAGTTCGATAAATGTCTATGAATAGTTCTTTATGGATATTCAGTTTTATTTTTCGGTTGAAGAAAAAGGCAAAGAAATATCAAGAATTTGATGTTTCAAAAATCACTTCTTACAGTAATATGAACTGGTTCTTTAATCATATAACTTTATTTTTTTACGTAGCTAAAAAAAGCTTAACCTTAAAATATCAACAACCATATAACCATATCAACGTTTATGTATTTACCATGTTATATTATGCACTTCTAGTCACATCACCACGTCTGAATTAGGAGTCAAGTTGCGAATGGGACTTCTCCTATTTATTTGACGCGAGAAAACTTTTAATCGTCCCCTTTTACGAAAATATATACCAGGACTACCTACTAACTATAAAACGAGAAGTAAACAGGTAGATCCAGTAAAACAGCAGTCTTCTAACCAACACGACCATCCTTAAGAGTTACGATGGTATTACTAACCAAATTACTTTGACCTTTTAGCCACCATCCAGTGAAAGATGGTAGAGAGTACTGTCGTAGCTGAAATCTAAGCTAGCTGACTTACTCAAAATGTTCTTCTCATTTATCTCTAAGCACGTTGTGCTTATACACTATATCACCGAAAATATTGTCATATTTTTTTTTATCTACGTTTAAATTTCAGATTTTGCAGCTTCTGCAAAAACTCTGCAGATATATTTTGTCAAATATGACAAACTATATATTTATAATTGACCACATTTCCAACACAGTCGAATAGGTATATGTCAGCTCGATAGCAGCATCTATTGTGTCTTTATGGAGCCCGCACGAAGTCTATGTGACCCATAAAATTGATAGCTTATGCTTGTCTTTTAAATGGAGTAGTATATCGGTAAAAGTGTTTAAGTTTATCGCGGCTTTCAGCTAAAAGCCTTCTTTAAGAGTTCTTTTGCATTAAAAATGTTAAAGTTACTACTTTTTTGTAATTACAGACTAATTTTAAAAAAATGTTGCTGAGAGCCGAGCGTTTGACCACCAGCTTACTTGAAAAACAAGTAAGGATGTACCTACAAGACGTGTATGAAGAATGGATTACTCAAACACAGAACCAAAAAAGATTTTTTTTTCATTTATTTTTCAACAGTTCTTCGCACATGTGTTTGTCCCGGGCGGAGATCGAACCCACATCCTACAGCGCACAAGCAGACCTATTGAAGCCAGTCAGATCTTTTGATCATGTCCTGTAAAGTAAAGGCAATAGTTGAAATGGGAAAAGATTATCTCGAAACTCTAAACAAATAGACTGGTTTATTTTTTTAATCAAATAAACCGCAGGATCGAATGCATGTACCCACAGCGGTAGACAAAATAACATTTTAAATCGTGAAAAATAATAATTCATGTTTAAAACCAAGCCATTCATTCTATTTACATGCCTTTGTGGGCTTATCCATCGCGTCCACCACCCCTATAAATCATGTGCAGGAATTAGCGCTATTTTTACGGAAGTTTTTGAGGTCGCTTGTCATTACATATATTCCATTATTAGGGTTTACGGACTCCCGAGTTTCGCGAGTACGTTTAACAGGTTTTAAAAATGTTCTTTGACACCATGAAACGGTAACGGAAGCATTTTCAGCTCTGTATTTAATTAAAAACTGGGAACTCAATTATGAGTTTGAGCACCTCCGAGGATATATAGTAATATTTTCTAAGCTTCACTTATAATACTAAGGCGCAAAGCGAAGACACTGATGCAGCTTTCTCTATTTTTAAAGTGCTATCAATAATTTTACATTCACAATAATGTGACTCCCACCTTCCCTCACCATATTTTGAGTATTACATAAAAAATAATAAACGTTGAGCACAACTACACAACAACTACTCAAAAATACAATTATCAAATCATCAATATAACAACATTCTGTGTTGTAATGTGATCACAGATCCAATTTGGAACTTATTACACCCTTATTCATAATTGTCTTAATTTTATGCGACTGCAAAATGTATTTATTTTCAAATCATTTCTTACTAAAAATATTTTTATTCATTCTCAATAACACAACAAACAGTTCATTAAAAACATACGAGTTCTTAACATAAGTATATACTCTTAACAACATGGAGATGGAACAAGCAAGCAGCCCACCTGGTCTTAAGTACAACTCTTGCTTATAACAAAACCTTACTGCGTAGGTCATATCCACAATAAACATGACATACGTTGCACTGCATTCCGTCCGGCAACTTGAGATATAAAGGTGTTAAGCTCTGTGAGCACGTAATTTTACCGGTAACCATACTCTTCGAAAGAAAACACAGTAATGCTGCTTGGCGGCCTAAATAGGTAGTATTACTTCCTCAGACGAAACCTTCACAAGGATCTCTTTAACGCTAATTTAAGGCTGTTTTCATTTTATCTATATCATTTATATTATGTGTGACTTTTGATTATGAATGGATCTATAAGTTAGCTGAATTAAATAAATTGAATTGAATTGTTTTATTTGCTGACACATAAAAGCAGCACACACCAATCTTTAAATTTATCCCACATTTCCATAACCCATATAACCGTACAGCCTGTCATACCCGCATTTCAATGTAATTTCCATAGAGGTTAAATAAAGTAGCGGGATTATTACCTCGACTTTATCTGTTTCAGCCCTCAGTGTCCTTAGAGGGCTGTAACTCCTCTGAACGGCCGACCGCTCTGTTAACAGTCTTGTACTTTTACTCCTATGTGCCACTTTGTGAATTGTTATTGTTAGCGTTTTGGCTATGATAAGAGAAAGTTAAACGTTTTTGGGGAACTATTCAGTACTTAACTTTTGAAACTATCATGGTTATGAACACAATAACAAAAATTAACGAGATATTTACTATGATTTGTTGTTTTGGCGCATGCAACTGCGTCGAAATATTGGATAACTCAAAAAACAACAAATCATAGTAAATATCCCGTTAATTTTTGTTATAGTATTTTGTTACTACTTTACTGATACTGTTGAATTACCGTAGCATATGCTATAACACAGCTTCTAGTTTTGATTTGAAAATGGTAACAAATGTTTTGTTATAAAAAGTTGTTTATTTTGCAATATTGTTCACAAAAACTCATCGACCAAATCATTATTTTGATGAATGAAATCTTATACTTACTGAAAACGAATCAGACGCACATTGACTAATAATATGACTAATGATGGCTACCGTAATAACGCGAAAACTCGAAATGCCCAATAGATAAAATAACAAACCTAACCAACATAGAAAAAATAACAAATTATTGGGTATTATTGGTAATTCACATTTCACATTCACGTATCACAATTAATAATATTTATAATCTAGTCGACTATTTCTACAAAACTGCGTATCTGAACAGATCAATGTTTATCACGCTGCGTATCAAGCGTCGTCCCCGTGATCGGACATTTTTGCCCTTGGTCTTTATCCCATCCCCTAGCTACCACAATGTTCCGCAAAATAAAATGGCCACAGTCAGGTATTACTTTTTACCGTAGCTTTTGGTGTCATAAAAATCGCAGACGGATCAGCTCATGTAGAACAGCTTTCAAAGAAAGTGTCAAATCAAAACTTTGAATTTGAGACTCGTTGCTCAAGAAAAACCATCACAACATTTGTATAAAGCTTTTAAAAGTGCTAAAGCTCCGTCATGAGTATAATAATGCTATCACTTTTTTCGCTTTTAAAATAACTATTGAAACTATAGTAATTGTATTGTGATGAACACCATAAACAGGTAGGTATTAGTCATGTGTGTCTGCGCAAGCAACTGAGTTAAAATATCAGATAACTCTTTCACCATCATGCATAAAAGATTTGATACCTAGCATTGAATTCTGTTCCTACAACCACTTTGTTGCCAACAATGACTTAAGCGAGACCTAATACCTCATAAAAGCCTTAGTAACAGTTTAAGTGTCCATTTAGATGTGTCGGGCTTGGGTAGTAATAACAAGCCAAGTTTCTTTTAATTTTTCAATAAGTAGTGTGGTGTCTGTAAACTTTTATTTTGAATTTAATTTGAGTCGTATTGGTTTATTCGTATGTCTATTCCAATATTTATTATGTATCAGCCGCCACTGAACTAGATTACTTATGTTTACACTTTTTCAAAGATATTAAAATAACTTCTACATACATTGTAAAAACCTTTATGTTTCTAGATTTAATCTTAATATGTGTTATTGTTAACAATAAGGCCAAAATAGGTTGAGCTATTTTGGCCGTTTCCGCAACCGTTCTCCTGTGACCGATTCACCATTTTTAACAATTTTCCATGAATATCTTACATCTATAATTACATTACTTAATTTTGACGCCATACTAAATAATTCTTAGAAAAAAATGTTGTGTTCCAGCATTTAGAGGTAAGATAGCCAGTTCCTCAGTTTGTTGAGCGCCTCCACCTTCGGCCATATCTCAACCAGGTGAGATGAAGGCCAAGCGATTCCCCGTCGTACAATAAAAAATAAAAGTGTAGCGCTGTTGGATTATCGAATAAATAAAAGACGATTGTAATAAATTATTTGTTTTCAATGAAGATTTCCACTTTTTTTTATTATGCTTGACTTTCAACTTTATTAACCTTAACTTTTCCCACATCCATCAACAAGGTTGAATAAAGAAAGTTACCCAGCAGGATCCTATTCAGCTATCACAGAGGTGCTACTCGACAAACTCAGTCCCTGCCCTCGTATTTTTAATTAAAAACATTTTGGCGAATCGGAATTCTGTTACCCTTTATTAGCAGCGGTCAAACGCGCCAGCCATTTTGTTAAAACGGCAATATAATTAAGATTACGCTATAGGAAGGGCGGATTGAAATTTACAAAATGAAAGGATAAAAGCAATGATAATTTGGATTGAAGGATTCAAGCTGATAGGGCGAAAATACTTCGTAATAATTATTGTGTTGTATATACTTTTATGTTGAATTTAAATACCAACCGAAGATTATTTTGCAACAGCCCATTATTGTCCACTGCTGGATGGTGCTGAAGTTAGGGGGTTTGGCTACAATCACAGTGAATGTCTTAGATAAATTGTAATATACCTTCGGGTTTCTTCGCAACCACTATTTTTTAGTAGAATTGAACTTCCGAAGTAGAGTGCAAAAGTTTAGTGCATCATATTCACCATGATGATACGGTTGCATGTGCGTCGTGCGTATTCGAATTATATCTAAATTTTAAAACTATACCTTACTTATTCATTTGTGCACTTAAATAGAAAAATAAGTGAACCAGTGGTACAAAATATTTCGCTTTTGACAATATTACTTTAGAATATAATATTAAAGTTATTTCGGTAAATATAATAACTTCTCACTAAAAATATGTGATTGACACGAAAAATCTATTGGAAAACTGTCAGTCAAAATGAATACATCGGTTTATGTGTTAACCATCATCATTATACAGGGTGCATTTCAAGAACTAAAGCTGTTCGGATCTTCGTCACAGGCTGAAATGCAGTGTGTCAACACATTTGAGGTAAGTTCAATCTTATTTTGATTACATATTCGATATACATACATACCCCGTCTGATTCGTTCGCGATGACGATCTACTTAAATTTGTTTGTTTTTTCCTGTTTAGCCTTATTTATAAATATTGAAAGCTTTTTGATACGTCGTCCATATACAATTTCAAACTAAATAATTATTTCGCAAATTTCCTCCATATATTTCTAGAAATGTTGTTGATTAAAAATATGACAATTATTAGTTCGGTCAAGAAATTTGTGCAATATTACATATAAATAATTGTATATAGAAACAGAATCTTAAATATTCAGTTTCTAGGATTATTACTTTCTTTGTTACATCTATGACATCAAATCAGTAACAAAACAAAAAAAAACCAAGGCACTTATGTTTACTGATCGTAAACAAAATATTTTTTTGTAAACGAAATCAATATCGAAAATGTAATATTTTATGCGAAGTAACTTATGTGCGTACATTTTTGCTATTGGTACATTATGTATATACATAATATCAAAGACAAATTATTGTCATGCTTTGGTGCCCCAGTGGAGAATGGAATGTATTAGAAAAAACGTTGTCTGTTCCACAGAAATGTACAATTTTCAACGTTTTGACAGGAAATTGGTAAAGGCAGCAGCGGCGAGGAGATTGACATAGACAATTTCTTGGTGATTACACTAGATTTATTATTTTATGTTTGCTTTTTAACGAGACAGCTCTTTGTTTGGGAGTATTAAAACAATGTCGAGACGTTTGAAGTAGAAACATCTTTGTTCTAATTCCTTTGTGTTGTTTAAATTGAACTTGAATAGAAACAAAGTTAATTGTAATGCCAAGATTCTAACCCTTTTAGTCATAGTGAGAAATAAAATATCTTAAATTGATGTTAAAATAAAACTATCACATGCATTGTATGGCTGAGTAACAACCAAGGCCTTGTCCAGATATACAAGAAATTAATGCAAATTAAAGATAAGATTATACGATTTTAAACAAATCAATGGTTCCATGCCGTTACAATGAAGACAAAATAAGGTATTTTTTTATTTTTTATTAAGAAAGGTCTACGTTTGACCCAAACCTCGCAACTTTTTCCCAAACACAGTGTGATGTCCACTAAACCAAGCAGCTATGAGAACACATAACAAAAATAACACACTGTGCCACTGTGATGTTGCTACTCACAAATTAACAATGCAACTTGTGATGTCTTTGCTATTAACAAACTGATCTTACACGAACTTGGACTGGCTTAATTGTTCACTTCGTTCTGATGATATTGTATAGCATTAACAAATTTAAGGTAAAATTATAAAGAAACCACTTTTGTATGTTATGTGATAAAACATAAATATAATAAATGTTATAGTTACACAAAAAATTACAACCCGTTACAGGGTTTGAAACAGCATCTTTCACATTAAGCGCGCTTCCGCGCTACCAATTGACCTACGAGGTTTCTCATACGATACGATTTTTTCGTCATATTAACTAAAACATTACTAACATTACTAACTAAAATATGTTTATACACTATCGAGTCTTTTCTCGAAAATAACCCTAGGTATATTTGAAGCTTATTCCAGTCAATAAATCTCGTCTGCTACAGATATCAACCCTTTTCAAGATTTTCAGAGTTGAACCGATTTTAAAATAATTGGGATCAACAGAATGCCCAAAGACCCAACGCACTAAAGATTTATTGCTATCTGAAGAATCGCAAGGACAATCATCTTTATTGTTCAGATGAAGATAAAGTCAGCAAAATGCCTATAGTAATAAAACAGCAGTAAAACTGGATCGTGAGCTAAATTGGTGCAGTGGTCAGCAATGAGCAAACATTGGTCCAATTACGAGCTAAAGCACTAGGCCCAATTACTAATAATTGGAGCTAATGCTTTTAGGCCTTTACCTATCTATGAATATTATTACAGGACATTTATTTCACACAGCGCCATCTAGCCCTAAACTAAGAAAAGCTTGTAATATGGGAACTAGATTACGTATATAAAACTATTTTTTTTTTGTAAATACATACTTAGCAGAACACTGCAACACCCAAACACAGAACAAACATCAATATTCATCTCACTAATGTCCTGTGTGGAAATCGAACCCACAATATCAGATCAGTAGTCCAGCCTCTTCTTTTTAAACTTTGAATTAAATTTTGGAGAACTTATTTTTTTTAATACTATATTTACCACTGTATTAATACCACTGGTATGTTACTAGTTAGAAATAACTAAAAAAATATATT
Source organism: Venusia cambrica (assembly GCA_951394065.1). Taxonomy (NCBI): domain Eukaryota; kingdom Metazoa; phylum Arthropoda; class Insecta; order Lepidoptera; family Geometridae; genus Venusia; species Venusia cambrica. The sequence continues at coordinate 15,024,046 of OX596040.1, read as the reverse complement.
CTGTGCCTTTATGTATTGTAATATAGATATTTTTAAATCTGATGAATTTTCCTGCATTTACTGGCACCAAAAAAACATTATTTCCAGCGTTGTACAACACTTTTTTAGAGTAAAAAGGCTAGTTTATCTTCTATCTCGTCTAATTGTAATCAATGATGCAGCCCACAATGGAGTACGGCTTACTAGAAGAAACCTATTTTCTTATGAATTGAAGTTGTATCAATGGCGTTCCACTCCTCTGCAATATTATTATTTCAAAGAAGTGCTCACGCAAGTCCAACTAATTATTTATTTTTTTATTGAACGATTGGGAGATGTTTAGCCTTTATCTCACCTGATTTTCAAGTAATGATAAGGCCAAAGGTGGAAGCGTACATCACCCGGAATCCTCAACAAACTGAGTCTATCTTACCTCTAAATTCCACAACAATTTAAGAATTATTGTTATGGCGAAAGAATTAGGTAAGATGATGGGACTTATGTATGCTATTGCGAGACACGTTAGTGGCAAGCCTCATAGCTTAGTTGATAGTAGCTCTGCCTTTTGCACTGTAGGTTGCAGGTTAGATTTCCACCCAGGACAAATATTTGTGTGATGAATATAGATGTTAGTTCTGTGAATTTGTTGTATCGTATGATAAATAGGTATATGTTCACAAAAATAATAGTATTCCATCCGTAACATAGTTCCAATAATACAAGGTTTACTTAGTTTGGGGCTAGGTGTTACTGGTCTGAAATTAATGTGCCTATAAAAAATATAATAGAATGAAATTTGTATTATTATTATTTTAACAATAATATATTCATGTTATTATCATTTCTTTAAAGGATGCGTGCTGAAAGAACCATGCCCAAAATGCACATCCAGTTAGATATATAATAAATATAAAATATAATATATATCAAACATAGTGGTCTCGACAGAGCATACCTATTTGAGCCTTTCGGGGTGGAGACCGTGGGTCCGTGGGGAGCCGGTGCCCTTCGGGTTTTCAAAAATCTTGTGGGGTTTTTGATTGAGGCGACACATGACCCAAGGGCTGGCTCTTATTTAGGTCAGCGAATTAGCATAGCTATTCAGCGTGGCAATGCAGCCAGTGTCTTGGGCACGCTTCCGTCTGGTACTGGTCTGGAACAGTTGAGTTACCTATAGGCCGTTTGTAACGGTCCTTAGGTAATCTGACTAATTCCTTTGTACATAGTTTAATTGTACGTTTTATTGAATAAATGAAATGATATATAATAAATAAATATATTTTGACGGTATGTTTAAATTAATTGTTTGGTTTAGTCTAAATTAATGAAAATTTAATTTAATCTGAAATGTGAAATTGTAGGACAAAATAATAAAGACTATGATTAATAACTTTATAAGTTTAATCAAGGAGCAAAAAAATTACTTCCCACCGAAGTACATGGATTTGTAGCATGGGCGTTAAGTTACAGAAAATGTTCTTCGTCAAAAATCATTCTGAATTCTAAATACCCCACCTTTTAATGACCTATTAAGTTACATAAAAAATATGGATCTCACAGCAAAATCCAATTACCCTCGTTAACATTTCCAAGTTTCAGAGTTTGCGCTTTGATTCAGTAACCAAATATTCATATCTAAGTAGATGTAGATATAACATAAGATTCCTTTGTTCCGTGCAAATATCTACTCACACTAACGACGCGTTTGTTTGAACAACAAGTGGAAGCGTACAATGCTACAATCTTTCACCTAAGGCCGGTTGCGCACTAAGCCTTCTTGTAAGATTCTTCTTGTAAAGCACTGAAACGACTTTCCATGACTGAGACACGACGCAGAGCTTACATTATTAAATAATGATAGGCAAGAAGCACTGGGGCTAATGTGCCTATTTCAGTGTTGGATTTAGATTGCCACTACACTTGGTTATTCCTTGTAGGAAATAGTTAATTGGTTTGTAAGCAGTTGTCCAGTTTGTTTTTAAAGTTGTTTATAGACGAGGCAGTAACAACTTCTTCAGGTAGACGGTTACAGTTTCGTATTATTCGATTGCAAAGGAAATAGTATGCATAATAGTACCTATATATCTAGATGTAGATAATATATAATTGATTGATGATTAACGATTACTTTAAATTATAAATAATGGCTAATAATGAGCCTAGTTAGACACCAACTAGAGCTTGAACTTTGTATTTTACATAATGTATGCCCCCTAAAATCTCATATCGTCTACGTATATTTTTTAAATATTCAATCAGCAAGAATCGGGTAAAAGTTTTTAAGTTATAAGAACTTATGGTAAAACGTATGGTAAAAAATAAATAAATAATATTTCCTATACTCCTATACGTTATAGTTCACAAATAGTATACGTTATAGTTCACAAAGTGCCATCTGGCCCCAAACTAAACAAAGCTTGCAATATGGGAACTAGACTACGGATATGATACTAAAAATCATTTTTTAAATATACGAATCAACACCCACAGACAAAACAAACATTAATAATTATCACATAAATGTTTGCCTTGCGTAGGAAATCGACCCCGCAACCTACAGCACAGAAAGCAGAGCTACTACCAACTGAGAATTTCGGGTGACGTTGCTTACTGCCGATTTCCTCACAATCATTATCGTGTGTGTAGAGCGTACATATTATGTGTTCTAAAATTGTTGTGTTCCGGCATTTAGAGGTAAGATAGCCAGTTCCTCAGACCGTTTAGGATTCCGGGTGAAATGCGCTTACACCTTCGGCCATATAACTTAATGTTTTTGTATTTCAAGTATTCACAACATAAATCATAACTTGTTAACCAGGTGAGATGAAGGCCAATCGCTTCCCCCTCGTACAATAAAAAAGATACAGAAACAAAATGTTTGACTTTCACTGATTATAAAATAGTTTGTGCACATACCTACTAACGTTCTTACTTATTACGCGGCTCCAGGAGTTGCGTAAGCTACTGAACCTATTTTCGTTTTGTAATGTGTCCAATTAATTGTAATTCGTCTTAAACATTATCATCATCATAATTACGTCAATTAATTACTTAAATTTATTTTTTATTTAATTTATTGAACGACGAGTGATAGTATTTGGCCTACATCTCACTTGATGTCAAATTATGATAAGGCCAAAGGTGGAAGCGCACTTCACCCGGAATCTTCAACAGACTGAGTACTATCTTACCTCTTCTGACGGAACACGCCAATTTAGTTTTGCTGCTATGGCAACAGACTTAGGTAGGATGGTAGTAGCTAGCCAGGTGGGCGGTGTCCTTTCAAGCAACTAATATAGTGAAAAGTGACGCTTGGCTTGTCGGAGATCGTAAAATTGGAATTAAGTATAAAGGCACATCTGCTGCCCGTCACCTGGTCATCCATGGGTAGAAAGAGTAAAGTACCTTCTTTGCAAAAGGTATAAGTTAAATCTCGACAAAGATCAAGTTTCTATTAAGCAAAATATTAAAATGAAATTACTGTGGCTTTTGCATTACCGGTTAAAATCATGAGCAATATTTGTATTTTTCCATACCTATACCTGGTTCTTACTTCTCTGTTTTGTTGAGTTTCAATGAAAAGTGGTACTCCAAATAGGGAGAATGGAATCACAAAACTAACTTGCTGGCAAACTTTGTCACATAACCCAAACTGCATTACGTGGGTAAGTTTCGAGTTCACAAGTGGACTGGAGTGCAGGCAGGGACGTAGCTAATAAGTGGGGCAGATTTTGAACTAAAGTCGCGATTACATAATTTACAAGAAAAATCCGGGTTGACAATAAAACATTTAACAGATACTTTGCTACGTGCACGAACTTGGTGCGTAAAAATATAAGAGTATTTAAATAAGAAGCCAAATATGTCACCATCTTGCAAGACCTGATAATCATCCATTGAAACCTCTCTATATTGAAAACCTTTTACAGACAAAACTAAACTAATTCTGAAATCCTATCATATGACGTTTCACAAGGCTTCAATCTCGTTTATCCATTTTGTAACCCATAATATCAATACAGGGGCGGTTTCAGTAAATAAATAATAGAGTAATATAGACAGTGAATTGTGTAGTCAACCCCATTAACATTATATAACTTTATAGCCTACAAGACATACCAAGCGTTTTACCATCTTTACGCGCTTCCGTGTTACAAAAACCTGCAAACTGCATTCGTCTAAGCACTAAGATTAGTTAAATAGTTTACGTTCTGATAAAATTCAAAGTATTTATAGGTAATGCAGTGGCCGAAGTATGGTAGTTTCGATAGGCACCATATATAGATAGGCTTAACCGCCTCTGTGGTCTAGTGGTTCAACCCACCGATTTCAGATCCAGAGGTCCCGGGTTCGATCCCCATGGGGAGTACAATACATTGTGCTTGGTTTGGTTGGTGGTAGGACTTTGTTTAAGGCCGCCTGGCTAGCTACCACCATCTTACCTAATTCTGTCGCCATAATAACAATTCTAAAATTGTTGTGTTCCGGCATTCACAGGTAAGATAGCCAGTTCCTCAGTTTGTTGAGGATTCCGGGTGAAGTGCGCCTCCACCTTCGGCCTTATCTCAACTTGTTACCAGGTGAGGTGAAGTTCAAGTGCTTACCCGTCGTTCAATAATAAAAAAAAAGGTACCTGTGTATCAAAAATGGTCCATACAAGGAAAAAATACAAAACACACCACTGCAAGGTCTTGGCTTGAAAACTAAACAATAATATCAGTATATTCTCATTTTTTTTTAAACAAATTCTATCTTAATTTCAACCTTAATGCAGATGATTAAATATATAAATAATATTACATTTGTTATTTAATAACTCTACTAAATTTTCTTCTTAGCGTTTTATTATTAATAATTGGTAAAGAGGCTTGTATTATGTGACTAATAACGTTTTAAAACTAAAAATAAAACAGACTTCAATGAATATTATACCCGAATGTCGTATTTTTTCAAATATTTTGATGACAGATATCCTATAAAGGGTCCGTCTTTTCCTTACTTTTGAGATTAATACACCCTAAAAATACCCTAATCGCTTCAAGTGTGCCTATAATATTTGAAGAGTTGTGAAGCCACCTGTGAAGGTGGTCCCATCAAACAAAATAAACATGTCCCTTTCAAACAAAATAAGATTTTTCGAAATCGGTCCAGCACCCTTATTCCGTATGACCGATCGCGTCTTAACGCGCCCGCGTTACGCTATGTCAATACGATGATTCCATGGAGATATTGTAACGCGGGTGCGTTAAGACACGTTTGGTCATGAAATGATTCCGACGAGTTGAGAACCTCCTTCTTTTTTTGAAGTCGGTTAGAAAGAGCTAAAAACATTGATAACTATCGCTGCACTACTGGGGTAAATGAATCTTTGGGGTTTTGTCTTCAATCATTAACAATTATATTATCTTCAACTCTGACTTTCTATATCGAGTATGTATCTGTCCCTCACATTTTGGGCACCAGGGTAGTTTTTTAACGTTGACTAGCTTCGACCCTGCCTGTAAGCCAAACAGCACTGCCCGAGTTTCGGTATCAAACACAAACTAAATCCGCGTTTGGGGAGCTGCTAACTTTATTGTGGTTGTTTCATACTGACAAATGTAACCGGTGGTAAATTTTGTTTCAATTTTAGCTAATTTGCGGTCAGAATCCCCGAGGGTAAATTACTAACCGAGCCCCAACAAGTTTTAGCAACAACATGTGTATCAGAATTAAATATATTAAGGCTACTTATGCTTAGATGATTAGATAATATAGATATTTAAATCGTCCCAGGATATTAGTAACCTTTGGCAATCAGCGATATAAAAACTGACTAACTCTTAACTCTTTCACTACACGCTATGAATATGTGTCGTCTTCATTTACGAAGGAATATCAGCGGTTGTTCGAACGCAAATGGAACTTAACAAAGCCAGGATTACTAAAAAAGGTAAGGCTGTTCCATCGTAGGATGATATATCCATGATAGCTATCAGGCAGAATAGCAATCAAACTCAAGCTTCAAGAATATAAAATATAGATCTTGAAACATTAAATAACCAATAAAAATCTAAATAAATATTTCAAAATCGCTCATTTACCTTCGTAATTTAGGCAGCTTATCTAAGACTAACCTTAATCCACATATCCTACCGGGATTGTACTTCGCATCATGTTTACCTCGCTAATTGCGGTTATGTTGAATATTTAAACGTGTTTTAGGGTTCCTTGTGTATAATGAATTGCAGGTTGACCAGGAAGAGGGAGACGGAGAAGGGTCCGGGAGGTACGGGACCATCCCGCCATTTCCACCGCCGCCACCGGGACTAGACGGTAACAATTGTGCTGATGATCATTATAAATCCTTGCATTCATCGACGCATTACAAAAACTCATAATAAACTGTTCGAGTTTTTTTGAGCCAATATAATCGTAGCAATAATAGATCTATAATAAAACAAGACATGCACGTTGACAAAAGATTCCCCTCCCGAAAGCTATTTACATAATGTATATGTAATGTATACGGGCATACCTATTCCAATAGAGTACCTACTTTAAATTCTAGTCTAGTCTTATCATAAGTAGTTATTAAAATTATAAAATAATTGATTAGGTACCTACATAAAAATCGGTCAGCTAAAATGACAAATTTGATTATTTTTTATTTATTATAATTAAGTAATTGATATTGTAATTATTAAATGATATTTTGATATTTTTTATTTTGGCATATTTAAATGAATGATTTTTAATTCGATTTCATTATTGTAAAAATCATTTATTTGAATATACAATTAAAATATCATTTAACAATGACAATATTAATAACTTATTTATGTAAATTAATGATAAAAAATTATAGATCAAAAAGCAATGAAGTTTTGAAACTTCGCTGTAAACAAAAAATAGAAACAAACAAAGTAAGAATTTAGATTTTATAAACATTTTGTTAAAATAACTACGTAGGTTCATTCAATGTATCAAAAATAGTGAATGAAGTGCGCTTCTCCCTCTCGGCCTTATTATAACTTGACAAAGGCCCCGATTCTACTATACCACAAATGGCCACTATAGGTACATTATAGTATTCTAGTGGCCATTCTGCGACGTTATCATTGTGAAGCGATTATGAAGAATCGGGGTTTGATGAAGGCAGTACGGTCAAATAATAAAAAAAACGGTTTTTGTTACATAATGTTTGTAAGATAAATTAATACCACATTGACCTTTGCCCTGTTGAGAGGATTAGCTACTTCACATACGTAAGCGACTAATAGATTTTGATAAAGCGATAATCTTATCGTATTAAAAATGATCGATTTGTAAACATTTAGCTGTATTTGTTGAATTCCTAAATAAATATCGATTTATACATTAATTTTGCAGTGCCATTTTTTGATATACGGTTTTTCCTTTCAGGGTACCCTCTGAGACTACGAGGTGAAAAAGGCGAACGTGGATCAAGGGCAAGAAATCTTCTACCTAATCTTAGTCAACCTCAAAGTGGGCAGTAACACTTTCTGTTTCAACACTTTTCTGCCTCTACTGCTAAGTGGCATCGTCAAACCCTCTCGGTTTTAAATGCCCAAGCAGCGGCCTGTTACAGTTTATTGTTCATAAAAAACACCCAACTTTTCAAATTCAAATATATGAAAAAAACATATTTGTTTTAACATAAGTATAATAATTTATTTACACTTTTAAACAAACAACAAAAGTGGTGATCGGTAACGCATATCGCGCAGTTTTCGCACAATGCTCGCGCTCGCATTGTCCCGTCGATTTATAGTCCATTTCACCACCCACTTTCCGGTGCCATTTAGCACACATGATATTTTTTGGTTTCGTGCTCTAAACTCTTGTACTGACTTTCATAAATACTTGGACATAAAGGTATTTGCAACATAAATGAAATGCCTCTAAATTGACGCTGCTATCACCTCGAATTCTTCAATATTGCTCGATTGAACAAAATATTTAAATCGTTCAAAAAATATATGATTTCTGTGTCAATTCGTTTTTTTTTTCAGTAGAACGACGATGAGGGATAGATCCCCATTTGATCTAAATATTAACCATCCTATATAATAAATACCAGTTGGTGCCAAAATATTTTACTTTTCTAGAACACAAAATAGAGTTATAATTTATTATGTTATTGAATTTTCCCGGTGAATGTCGTGTCGTGTGGTCGGTGCTCGTAAATGCCCCTCGACCTCTCACCGTGACATAGAACCATTACAGCGCACTTTACACAGTTTGCGATTGCCTCATACAATGTCCAAGTGCTCGAGTCTCGAGTGTACCTGATATCTACTTGGAGTGCAGAACATTCGAGTTATTTCGAACATTACGGCTCACGATAAAAGGAAAATCATGTTTGATTGATACAAGGGTTGATCTGTACAAAAAACCGATATAAATTTATTGCACATTATATTGTTGAATCAGTTTTGATGTAACTGCTTTAGTCATATAAAATATATCCAACTAATGATTGAAGTGTTAATGAGCGGATTCAAAATGGAATTAATAAATTACATGATAATGCTGTCCAATCCATAAGTTTAGGATATGACTTTTTGTCGGAAACTAGTTTGTAGGTACAATATTCAGAATCATAGCAACGAGACCAAAGTATAATATATTATTTATACGTCACGGAACAAATAACGTATTTAAATTCGTCCTAATATTTATTCTGAGTCTAGGTGTTGTCTGACCGCTGCGAGGACGACAAGCTCACGTCCGACGTCGACAGTGGTCACAGAGCTACTCATTGAAAGGCGGGCGCGCGGTGCGCTTGTAGTTTTTTAACTAATTCATGATTAAAATTAATTTTGAATTGATATCAAAAAACAAGCTTAAATTTATTAAGTATTTTTTTATTTAAATATTATTAAGCTTTAATGTAGATCTAGCAACCTATCGTTTAAAATAAATCGTAAGTCAATATTTACTGTAGGTATCACAATATTTCTCTTGTAAATTTTGAAACGTACCATTTTCAATAAATATTTTTATCGAGAATTTTTTCAGCTATTATGTTTTCAGCCTACCTTAATTGTAGATAGGTACCTTAAGTAATTAATATATAAAAAATAGACTCGTGACTTGTTCAGAAGTACTATAATTTTCCATTGGAAAAAGAGGAATCGTCTAATGACAGGGCCTTAACAAATTGTTCCTTCGTTTTCTTCTTCTCAGCCCTTCCTCAGGGAGGGCTGAAAAGTATAAGCTAGAACAAATTTTAGTAATGCAAAACCTAATTTGCGTGAAGCAACAATTCATCGCTGTCACCCAATAAAAATAAAAACGTAAATGTCATGTTTATGGAAAACTATCTCGTAAATAAGGTTTAATCAATCAAATGACTAAATGTGTAATGTTAATTACATTATTTTGAACAAAAAATCCGTGGCTAAATACATAACACAAATCAGACATCACGTGATCTCAGTTCGGAGGGAACTACTAACATCTCAAGGTCAAGAGCTTATAAAAGAACCCAATTAAAAACAGGATCTTGAATGTCCGCCAGATGTATCTACCTATCTAATAACTAAATCAAATTAAATAACAATATTGACAAAAAGTGGTTGATATTTTCAGGAGGATATATATGAATAAAATCAGGAATAAATAACACTTTTAAACAAAACAGTTTATTTATTCATTAATAATGTATGTATTTTATGACAATTCAATGTCTTTATGAGCAGGAAAAAGTTATGTCATTAAAAATATGGCTCTCTATTTTTTTGATGATTTCAGTATCATAGCTTTTTAGTTTCTGCGGATGTGACGTTTTTATGTATACGCTGACTTAATTAAGGTGTTTTGTCTACTACATTATTTACAATAACAAACCGTGAAAACGATTCATTTACATTTTAATGCCTTTTTCTTCAACCGTGGTATTGTTACAAAATTATGTCTGGGACCAGAAATTATGTAAACATTTTGCTATCTAATTATTGTCGGGGTGTGACGAGGTCCCAAGTCCTCTTGCGTAATGATTAGTAATCAGGATTGAAACGCCAGGAAATGCGTTCTCGACAATCCGTGTTTTTTTTTTATCCTTTCTTAGTGAACCTCTTCACTAAGAAATGAATTACTACAAAAGTAAGTTAATTAGTGAAACTTTTTGATTTATTTTCGGGTTAGGGCGCTCAGTTTTTATAAAACTTTTGCGTTGTCATCGTTCCAATTATAACGTATGCACCCTAAAATGTATAGTTCCCAATCAATATTTTTGAATTTGAATTTTTGAATAAACTACCCTGGAACTCTGGTTTTATCTGAAATTTGTTACTCAAAATAAGCGTGTTGTTATTGTTCTAGGAACCAAGCCCGTAAAAATGTGTCACGGATATTTTGAAAATAAATGTTACCTGTTTTTCTTAGTAATTATATTGATTAGAACAATGGTTCCTTATACTGATATTGCTCTTCCAATCCAGGGTCTACCAGGCGAATCAATACGTGGCCCCCCTGGTCCACCTGGTCCTCCGGGACCACCTGGACTCCCTGGGACATCACCCGTTCCTGATTTGTCTGGATCTGGAGATGATGTGAGTATTTTATCTAGAAACAACATATACGGGTTGCGTATCTGAATGTGTTCAAGGCCTCGAGGTTGGCCTATGCTTTCTTGGGGCGTGGGTGAGGTATACAATGGAGCGAGCTTTCTTCGTTTTTTTTTATTGTATATATAGAACTAAATGCCGGATCATAATTTTTTTGAAGCATTGATACTGTGGCGACAGAATTAGGTAAGATGGTGGTAGCTAGCCAGGCGGACTGAAATAAAATCCTACCACCAACCAAACCAAGCACAATATTGTTCTCCCTGGGGATCGAACCTGGGACCTCTGGATCTGAAATCGGTGGGTTGATCACAGAAGCGGTTAGATTGTCTACCACTCCCACGCACTGACAGAACACACCAAACTGCTTAGCGCCGGATTTCGTCATTAGGGTCATTAGGCGGTCTTTACTATTATGCGGACCGCCTAATTACCCTAATGACGAAATCTAGTGGTGGTAGGACCTGTCCTACCACCAGCAATAGGATCATTCAACCGTAAATGTTGACTTCGGGTCAACGATTTCTTTGCTCCACCAGTGTGCAAAGAATTCCATCCAAAAGTATTCCATCTGTTTTATACCCAGGGTTGATATTGATAGTCTCCTTGACTATTTCAATCACAGCACCAAATACAGGTCACTGAATGCTATTTATGCTTACTGGTTTGATTGTGATTTAATGCAAACTTGTATTATTATTAGATTTAACCAAGTTTTTATAAAATATATTCGAGATAATTAATCTTATTAGTGGTATTTTTAGCATCAAAGGAAATCTGGCGCCCACGATTTATTCTCTCTATATCAAAGACATTTCAATGCTAGCCTATATATTTGTATTTATGTAGCCTATCTTACTCTTAAGTAAGGTAGGTAACATTATTTTAGCTAGATAGATGATATTATAGATATAAATAAAGTAACTCTAGAAATCTATCTAACCTATAAATTACTTAAAATCTAAATTGTACATATTTATAATCTGTGGGTATCTGTATAATCTACCTATGAAACCAACTCCAAACTTGATTTTATGAATAAGGTACCAATTTAATCCTTAAATCTAACGTTATCAAAAGAATATGATAAAATTGTGTTCAATAATAAGTACAATTAAACTAACTATAAACTACAAAGGAATCAGTCAGATTACCTAAGGACCGTTACAAACGGCCTATAGGTAACTCAACTGTGTTATTTACCTGCCAAGTCTTAAGTAGATAAGTGAATAAAACTAGGAGCAATGAAATCTAAAGCAATGAGCTGAATTATTCCAAAGCTTATCACTGTCAGAACCCTGGCCTAGTGTGTTATGGAAATTGTTTCCTAAAAATGAGAAAATAATTGAATGTTGAGAATATAGTTACAAAACCGATGAGCTATATTTGTGTGAAGCTCAGACGCCACCTTCACCCAAGAATGTAAACTTTCGTTTTGGTAAGGATCCCTAATATAGCCTAGGTTACTCAGTGATACCATAGCATTCTACTGGTAAAAAAATCGCCGAGGCATGCCTGGAGATCCAGGGCTGACCATATATAAAACAAAAGGCCTTGCCACTGATCATGAGCCGCTCCTATGCATCAACTCTACGTGACAGCTCCGGTGAGGTCGCGGTGGCGAGAAATTTATTTCGGAAATCTTTGGAAGATGTATGTGGGGTAGTTGGGGTATAATTAATAATTCAAACGACAATTTAAAATCGGAAATTTTATCTCTAAAATTTTCAAATTGTTATCCATTTATTACCGGATATCCTGTGTTCCAAAAATCTGCATTTTAGCAACCAGGGTAAGTAGTCTGTATCAACAAGCCAAGACATACACCAAGATTTTAATCATTTGACCCACAACGTAAAAAACAAGTGACTAAACCAATTTAGTACGAGCATCTTCATAGTAACAGAACGATAAAATACCCAAAGAACTGCTGAACCAACTAAATTAGATTACTTACAGTTGCGACAATTCGACTCAAAAACCTCCTGGAGTGGATCAATTGAATCGATAGCATCAAATCGAATATAGTACGGTGCCGATGGCATAATAAAGTATCGACACAGTTGACACCAAGAAGCTGGTTTACTTTTTTATCTCGTTTAAAAAACTAAGGATTTACCTCTATTCAGTCCATACCTATTAGGTCACGCAACTAACTTTCTACAATTTAAAACGCAACGTTTGTAGCGACATTTTGCTAAAAAAACAGACGTTGATAATAAATATACAAAATATTTAATATTAATTGAATTCCAATTCATTACCTATGAGTCAATAGGTACTTTTAATTTATTTCAAAGGAAAATATTATAATTAAAAATATAAAAAGCACACGTGCGTATAACCAAAAACTGTTAGTAAAAAAAAGTAGCTTCAAAACACATCTCAGATTAAAAAAAAAGAAATTCGCTACTTTCTTCTTTCATGTGAGCTGTTTCCTGAGGCCCGATTCTACTGAACCAATCGCTTCATTATGACAATGGTATCATCGCAGAATGGTCACTAAAATACGAAAAGGTACCTCTCATCGAATCGAAATCATCGAAATACGAAAAGGTATCTCTTTGTACATCTCAAATTCCACAAAAAAAAAGTGATATTTGACCATCTCAAAAAAGTGACAGCGGATTTTAAACCAAGAGATTCGGAGACTAAGTAGAACGTTCCGTCTAACTATCCGTCGGGCTTTTACCAGTGTCAATGTGCCAGCCGTTCTTGAACCGAATGGTCTGTTACGTGATGATGGTAAGCGGCCCGACGGTATGACTCTTGTCCCTTGGGAAATGGGTAGGCCTTTGGTGTGGGACGCTACCTGCGTCGACACCCTAGCGCCATCTCATCTGCCTGGGACATCAGTTAGGGCTGGTGCGGCGGCTGATTCGGCCGAGGATCACAAAAGGCGCAAATATAGTGGTCTCGACAGAGCTTACCTATTTGAGCCTTTTGGGGTGGAGACCTTGGGTCCGTGGGGAGCCGGTGCCCTCCGGGTTTTCAAAAATATTGCGGGGCTTTTGATTGAGGCGACACGTGACCCAAGGGCTGGCTCTTATTTAAGCCAGCGAATTAGCATAGCTATTCAGCGTGGCAATGCAGCCAGTGTCTTGGGCACGCTTCCGTCTGGTACTGGTCTGGAACAGTTGAGTTACCTATAGGCCGTTTGTAACGGTCCTTAGGTAATCTGACTGATTCCTTTGTACATAGTTAGTTTAATTGTACTTTTTATTGAATAAATGTATAATAAAAAATAAAAAAAAGTAGAACGTAGCTCTGTTGAGTGATCTATCAGATCTTACAATAAGCTACACATGACCTTTTCAATTTACCGGCCAGTATTGACTGTGCTACTCAACCAAAAAATATTAAGGGTTGGAAAAGTCTTAGAAGAAAATTAAGAAAAATATTTACTAACGTGGGTTATGAAGATATTCTATGAACATTGTTTCCTTAAATTGGTAGGTAGAAGAGTAACATATTTTTATTAACTTTCCTTCTTTAGCGGTTTCCTAATTGTATACATACTTACTTAGTCTTTTTTTGTACGGTGTATAGGCAAAACCAAGGAGTATAACAGTAAAAACAAAAACCCACTACCACACTTGTATAACCAATTGTTTAACCAATTAAATGTCAATATTTTCACGCCATCTCCAACTGACCTGACTGGGAATCCTGGGATATCCATAGAAATACCACGTTAAGGTAAGTAGGAATCTAGGCTTACCATTACAACTAACAATATCATATGTTCAATGAACTAATTGTGGCCTTTCTAAGCTAAAGAAACTGCGGTGGGCATATGAATGTACCTTTTTTATAAGAACAGCCAAGTTATTGAACTCTTTATCGTCATCAGTATTTTCTTCTTCTAAATAACTTGAGGTCTTTTTAAGAAAAGAGTGAGACCATCGTACTGCATCGTCGGCCACATCATAACTTACCATCAGGTGAGATGGTGGTCAAACGATGATCTATAAATTATAAAAAAAACTGTAAGACCACATAATAAGTCCTTTTGCATTACATTTTATCGTATTTATCGTCAAAAAACAAGTCAAAAGTTTTTGTCGGCTTTTGACCACGAAACTTACACAGGCAAATATGAGATCTACAATGGAGTGAGCCTGCCAAGAAGGTGCCTATTAACTCTCTTCTTGAAGACTTTAGGGTCGTAACACAGCGGAAAAACAGACGCTGGGAGCTTATTCCAAGTTCTTGCAGTGTGACAAAAAAGATTGAAAGCGCTTAGTTCTAACATGTGGGGTGTCCATTTAATTGTTTGCCCAACCCACAGTTGTTACAACTCACCAACATTTTAAGGAAGCTCTATTTTGTGACCATAGCATATTACTAAGGATACATTTGAGTAAATTCTTACGGGATGATGGATTTAAGTCCCGATCGTTCGCAAATACATCAATTAAATCACAATTGAAATATTGACTTGCAGCAAATCTATGGGGAAAACTACGTGTCTCTCGGTCAGTGTGGCTGCAACTCCAGCACCATCGCTGCTCTGCTGCAAATTGCTCCGGAGTTGAGGGGTCCGCCTGGCCCGCTGGGGCTTACGGGCGCCGATGGAAGAACTGGCACTCCTGGCATGGTGGTAAGGTATCATTCCGATGTTCTCACACGCCTATAATCTAGTTACAGAAACCTGGCAACTATTGAGACTAAAAGTGCAGTGTTGCCGGTCTCTTAAATTTTCATATATTTGTTTGTGACGCCTAGCCGCTTAGTGAGGCAACCTGCAGTGCAGCAACAAGTAAAAATAATCCTGGTTCAGAAGTTCACTCTTCTAATCCTTATATCTTCGATATTTATTATACAAAGCAACCTTATCAAACTGGTTTTCTGGCCACATGATTTGTGTACGTACCTACTGTAACATTTTTTCCTAGAGATTGATAGCCGAATCGTTTCGAAGCCAAATTTATTAGTTTCAAGTATTTTTATAGGGTCAACCAGGAGTCGCAGGGGAGAGAGGTCCAATAGGTCCTCGAGGTGAAAAAGGGGAGAGAGGCGATGCAGGAGCGAGGGGTTTCGAAGGGATGTCAGGACCGAAAGGCGAAGCAGGTGTTGACGGTAGACCTGGCAGTCCAGGCCTTCCTGGTCCTCCGGGCCCAGCCGGGACATCGGATTATAATAACTTTGATGTAAGCACCTACATTTCTCTTTGCAGATAAAAAATGGCCATTTTAAATTTCTCGCAGCAAGGTTTGTTTGGTCTAAAGATTAACTAATATTTGTTTTAAATTAGGTGCTTATCTACTCTATAGAGTATCATACAATGTTAATGAGAGCTATTCGTAGTGGCAAAAGTTAGATAAGGATCAAGTTGGACATTGAATCGACTAAGCATCTTGTACTTAAAATTTCATGCTCAATAGCTAGATATAAAAATGTATTATGTAGCTATTATTTTGATGAATTTGTGTCGGATTATAAACATTAATATATTTATCTTTTTGCTATTTCATGCCATCCATTTCAATTATTTAGTCGAACTGGAAGCCTAGGCAAATTTATAAGGTAAGTTTTGAACACACGATCATGCACACGACCAACTGCTTGTTTATTACGTAAGTAAACAGCTTCGATTACGATCAAACTATATGGTAAATACATTTTTAAAAGACAGTATGGAGAGTAAATTGTATTAAAAATTCATTTACCATTGTATTTTAATGAATTATCTTTGAAGTAGGCCCCAATTGACTTATATCACCCAATTGACTGACCGCAAATCAAGACACATCCCAAGCCGGGTTCTTCCAGAAGACAAAAATCATTCGAAGAAAAGCTTTAGTAAAAATCCCACGGGCTATCGGGAACAATATCATGGGCGTTCTACAAATTAGCCATATTCAGTCTTTTCAACCAATGATGCCAAATGGAGGCACTGGTTGAAATATGTGTAGGTACTTATATATAGTATAAATGCTGCTATATGTAAATCTAGATTATGACCAACATTATAGATAATACAACATTGGAATCAATGTATATTACCTATCCTAAAGTAATCCACAATTGAACAACAGACATCTATCAAAGAACCAATAGCAGCGATCTGTTCTCAATTACCTTTTCATTGTCAAGTAAGTCACTTTCACTGAAACGGTCCTTTTAGTAGATTCTGTGCCGTTTTAGCAAACAAACAACTCCACAACTTTGGCAAAAGTGTAGAAAGGGATTGTTCAACGTTGTCGTAGCTAATTTTATGACAGCTGAGTAATAGCGCAGAATTTCTATATGAACATTATTACGTCGCCTTCATTCAATTTAAGCAATATTAAGGTCGTAACGTAGGTAGCATGTATCTAGTATATATTAGGTGTTATGTAGGTAGCAAGTACAGTCGCCTGCAATAGTATGCATACACTTCATAATTTTCAAAATGGAGCTGTTACTTTTATTTACATGTCTGGTAAATTTTGACATCTCTTTTACGTGTATTAAGCCTGTTATATACATTTTTAAACTAATGAAGTGTTAATACGAGTATTAGTGCGGGCGACTACATAAGGACCATTGTGTTATTTTAAATTTCTTTAATTTGGTCAATTTCATTGAATTCGGGCGACTATGTGGCACTCAGTCGCCAATAGCTTCAGTTTTGATACTAATTTATAAATATATAAACGTGATTGTGATTATGGATAGTTGCAGTGTAAACACATTTTTTTATTCAACTCTGTTTTTATTTCCTTTTAATATATAACATACTTAGTTATTAGCATCTAAGAGATGCGCTAAATTGTAGGCGAATTAACAATATCTGCCTGGTAGTGTTTTCTTTTTCCAAGTCTGTATACTTTCATCACTTTCATTTCTGAGGCAAATTAACAATATCTGCCTGGTAGTGTTTTCTTTTTCCAAGTCTGTATACTTTCATCACATTCATTTCTGCACTATGTCAAAGTTCATTTTGACTGATTCTTTGAAACATTTGGAAACTATGTTTACGAAGCAAATAGAAGATTTCGGTGAGCGTATCGAGGGAAGCACTTCACCAGCCACTGCTACTACTTCAAGCCTTGCATCGGAGCTTGCCACTTTTAGAACGTTCATCATCAAAATGTTAAAGATTCTTCAAGACCAGATTAAATCATCATTCGTCAAGTCGATGGCTTTGAAATGAGGAGTCAGTGCATGATGGTACTGTTATATGGTGTTCCTGAAGCTAAGGGTGAAAAAACCAGTAAGCTAGTTTTGGAGACGGTTATCCCAACGCTAAAGGTGGATTATTTCTCTCAATCTACTATTTAGCCGCTGCCACAGGTTGGGCCGCTCTAACACCGGTGATCGGCCAAGACCCATTTTAGTCAAGCTTCGTGAGTCTGAAGTGAAATATAAGGTCTGGTTCGCTAAGACTGCTTTGAAGGGCACTTGGATCACTTTATTCGAATTTCTAACGAAGTCCCGACACGAGACATTAAAATCAGCTGGACGCAGGATGGCTATATTGTAATCTTAGGCCTCGACGGAGTACGCCATCGGCTAAGTCATCAACAGGATCTGGAGAGATTATTAAGTCGCCTGGAGGTGGCTAAGCAGGTTTCAGTGATAGACAAGATTCCAGTGGCGGCGGCGGCGGCGGGTTCTTCAAGAAACAAGTGGTCAAAGAAAAAAAACACTCATCAAACCTACTAATAATAAGTAAGTACGTCTTTGTCCAATACGTACCTACAAAATGTATAACTGGTATTGTATTGTAATGATTTTGTACTAAACAAACATATTTAGCAAATTCGACGTCAGTCAATCAATCAAATTGACTGACTGCTGGCTGAGATAATAAATATATGTCATATTGAACTCAACTTCTTGATTTTATGTGAATGTGTAACTAAAACTGTCATTTTATTTGTACACTTCCTTTTTTAGTATTTGCGTTTGGTTCTTGCCTTTCTGTTTGTGTATAGCTTGCTAAATAATATAAATTATTTTTTTTATAAGTGCTAGTACAGACTTAATGGTTTTTTGAACTTACTGTACTACCAAAGTATTGTGTTTTGTGTTATACTCCATTATTGAGCACAACCGGCAGGTATGGTAGTTATTATAGTAAAGCGAATCATTAGTTTTATGGTTCAATTTGTCTAAGCATATATTGTAAGGTCATTTTAATTTCGTTTTAAATAGTTTTTTGTTTATTGATTATTTTACTTTTATGAATGCTACATAATATACCTATTTAGAAGTTCAGGTGACAGTACGAATCTATTGCTTCTTCATCTACTACGACTTCTAGTTCCATACTCCCGTTTCTATAAAAAGTTCTTGAACGCCTAGTCCACAACCAGCCTAACTCCTTTCTGTATATGCTCAACCTCCCAATATGGTCACTGCTTTAGTCAAAATCACGGATGACATTAATTCTGTATAGGTATGGATAATCGGCAACTTACGGTTCTTACCTAACTTGACTTTAGTAATGCCTTTAACACTGTAAACTTTGAAATCTTTCTTGCATTACTCCGCTCTCTTAACATCTCACAGCAAATCCGCGTCGGTGAGTCTTTATTGTCGTGGTGTGTGACGTCGGTTGGTGTCCCGCAAGGTGTCGTCCTATCTCCTCTTCTTTTCGCTTTTTTCAATAACTACATTTCCTCTAATTTAACTTCTTTCTATCACCTCTATGCACATGATTTACATATATATCGACTCAAGCTCCGTTAATTCGTATTTTTGATGCAGTATACTGTATCAATTGATTTTACTGCTTACTACTGTGCTTACTGATTTTACTACTGATTTTAGGGTAGTCTCAACTCCAGCGATCCTGTTTTACCAAAAACTTTGAACCAAAATTCAAAAAGTCGTAAAACAAACGTTGTTCCCCGAGTCGGGTCGGGTAACCCCGTTTCGGCATAGTACACATATTATGTTACAGGTTG
This sequence comes from Venusia cambrica, assembly GCA_951394065.1. Classification (NCBI taxonomy): domain Eukaryota; kingdom Metazoa; phylum Arthropoda; class Insecta; order Lepidoptera; family Geometridae; genus Venusia; species Venusia cambrica. The sequence goes on along the minus strand of OX596040.1, from coordinate 15,004,593 downwards.
TATAGTATATATAAAATTTTTGCGTTTGGTTTGCGAAAATTTTATTACGTTTCTCCCTTTCGGGCTTTGCTCGAGTGGCTCCCTATTCGTCTTCGCCGGGATATGCATATTCTTTCTCTTCTATATTCTGTACTTTTTTCTCCTGAATCGCCTGCTTATTAAAGACAGATTCAAATTTCTGCACTCCTCACACTCACATGGTCTTAGATCATTAGACTCTTTCAGTGTTCAGGCGGTTCGTCATTGTAAGGACTCACTTTGCGTCTATTTAAATCTGTCCCTGTCCAACTATACTATATTGATTTTTATATTTTTGTGCTTAGTTGATTTAATATTTTATTGTTGTTGTGTGTATTTGTCTTAAGTTTGTTTTATTTATTTATGTAACTAGTATCTGTTGTGATTTCTGTTTATATAATTTCGTGCACTACTTTTTTTTATTTTTTACTGTATTTTTTTCCTTTCAAGGTTACCTGGAATAAATCTCTTTTAGCGATAAGGCTGCCCATTGTACTTAGACACTTTTGTTACTAAATGTTTGTGTTATTGAACAGTATGACTACTGTGTAGAATAAAGTGTTAACTCATTGATTCATTCTCTCGAATCATTCATTTAAAGTGTATTAAGGATCACCGTGAACGTGTGACCTTCATTTCAATCCGTTGATATCGTAATACTAGATACATGACTAGAGAACAATGTGTTACACCAGTGGAAAGGCAGCATTCACTCGAGTACTTTACACTCATACAGCGATCACCAACCCACCAGCACAAGAGTGGTGATTATGTCAATTTCAATAATCGTCAAATTAAAAAAAGAAAGTAACTATTTAGTATTGTCAAAACTGAACTAGCCGTTGCAACATAAGCTAAATGTTTGTTTTATATAGCATTAATTATAACATTGTATGCTAATAGTATTGTCAAAACTGAACTAGCCGTTTCAACATAAGCTGAGTGTTTGATTTATATCGATGACATGGCCAGATAAGGGGATTTATCTGAAACATTCTCGTAAACTTTGGCTCCGTTGTCTGACAAAACATTTGGAATCATTATACACAAACTTTACGCAATAAAGGGACCTAAGTTTTGTGCAAGATAATATAAACAGACATTTCACCAGCTAATTTGGTGGTTATTACATATTTGCTGGCTTTTGAGTTTTGTTAACAGCTCATCTTCATTATTTAAACAAAATTATTATGATAACATTATGTCTGATCCGAATTGCGATCAAGTTATAATCTGGCATAAAACTCGGCTTGGTAACATGAACATTCTCTCAAATCCACATACGAATTTATAACATTATAAAAAACAATTGTGTACTTACAAAGTTAAAGGAAGGAAACCATTTTTTTAAATGCCGTAGCACTGTTACTAATTCGAAAACCTGACAAATCCAAATCAACAGACCAATAATGTTCACTGCTGGTCAGAACCTCCTCCAAACTTTGCATTTAATAGCCATTGTGGTTACAGGTGGCAGATCCAAAAGTCCCGGGTTCAATCCCCAGGGGAATACAATATTTGGTTTGGTTGGAAGCAGAAAGTCGGTCAAGTCCGCCTACCACCATCTTATCTAAGTCTGTTGCCAAAACAACTATTCAAAATAATAGTGTTCCGGTATTTAGAGGTATGATAGGAGATGTATGAGTATGAGATAGAGGTTCCTCAGACTCCTGATGATTCCGGGTTAAGTGCGCTTCCATCTTCGTCCTTGTCATAACTAGTAAACCAGGTGAGATGAAGGCCGAGCGCTTCCCCGATGGATAATAAAAATTAAAGAAAAGTGGCCACCACGCTTAGCAGGTAGACTGGTGAACGCAGTAAATTTCTAGATATACTACACAGAAGGAAGCTGCTGCCGAAGGGCAGCAGCAATACAATAGAAGAATACAAATACAATAGAAGTATTGTAAGATCCCTTACTCGATAATTATGATATTCGCGGGCTGAGGATGATTCTGAACAACAGCGACTTCGCTTCTTATGTTTTTCTTTTTCTTTATGTTTAATGTTTAGGAATCAGTCCTCGGATCATATGGAGGAGGAATGGGAAGACCAGGCGCACCCGGGCCAAAAGGAGACGCGGGACAAGTAGGGCCAATAGGCCCACAGGGTGAACGTGGGTTCATTGGACACAAAGGAGACAGGGGTCAACCAGGACAAAGTGGTGTTAAAGGAGACCGAGTAAGCTTTCTTCAAATCCTTAGCTAAGATAGCAAATTTATTACTTATGGGCCTTTATGCTATTCCTGGATTTTAACTGTATTTTTACAACATATCAGTAGTTTTGACGCGAAAGAGTAACAAACAACGAAACATCCTGACATTCATATATCTAAATAAGCTTTCCTATTTATAATTTAAGTGGTACGGGACAAACCGTTTTCTGAACATAAATATACTTAATCTTAATAAAAAATGTTTTAAGTAGTGTTTTTTATTGGTCATCATGACTACGTATAATTTATGTGAGCGAATTGTGACGGCATACTCATGAATGGGTTAATCGATTTAGATAATATTTTAAATAACAGATAACATAAACTATTTGATCGAAAGGAGATCGTGATGCCTGTTTTGTGTGAGGTATATACAAAAAAAATTTTTTTTCAAAAATAAATTAATTTAAACGAATTTTACTAAATCTTACTAACCTTAAAAGCACACTTTTTGACATTCTCTTTATACACAAATATCTTAACAACGTTATTTCTCAAATCTATCCTAGTTTAAATACATAGTTTTAAATTTATAATTGTTCGGATCAACCATTCAAAGGATCTGGGAGAAATATTGTAGTACCTTCCACCCCAATATCTCAAAAACGGTACTCTCATTCTGGTTTTGCATAATATGCGAGATAGCAACGAGAAAGCCTCGAACTTTCTTTTTGAGAACAAGTGTTCTTAGTAATGTGTAATGAAAGCACATATATATTGTAATGTTAAAAACTTTATTTTGTGATAAATAATTGTTGAGCACCTTATACAAACCAGAAATCACGAGATCTCAGGTCGGGGCGAACCACAAAATTAAATTCAGAAGGTATTATGTTATAATCGCAGTTTGTTCACGTTGTACCTTTTTATCTGTATTATTTTGGTTTTTATCTGACATTATCTATTGATCATAATTCAACTTACGTACGATATATCTTATTAACAAATGATTCATTTGTGAGTTTATGTTAGAACTATATTTATAAAGTAGATTTTACTATGCAGTTTGCACCTATACGGTTAGAATATTAAAAAGGATTTTTATTTAGCAACATAATAAAAATAATTCAACAAAATACAATTATTGTGACACCTCGGCTCTCGATCTGGAGGTCTGGGGTTCAAATCTCGGTTGGGGCACATTTTTTTATGATTGTTCGCAGTTCGTTTAGGACTTTATAAGGCTTGAACTACCTGATTATCCGATAAGTAAGAAGATTCCTGGGGCTTCAAAGCTTCGAAGGGGATGCCGCCGTCGGTCCCGAGTAGGTACTAAATTTAGTGGTGGTCGACAAAATATTTTTTATAACTTTATACTATTACATGGGTAAATGTAGGTATATTTATTGAATACTAGCTATTTGCAAACGCAGTGCGCATGTGCCAAACGTAAGTTTGAACTTGCCTCTGACTACTCCCTAGCTGATCCTCATAAGATCCACGCAGTAGTGATCAGGTGAATCCTCGAAGGGGAAAACGTCGTGTGTCTCTGTGTGTGTGTTGGGTGTGTATATTTATACGTTGTTATAATGTACTTGTAACCTGAAATAAATGGATTCATGATTAATTATACATTTTAATACAACCAGGGTCATCTAGGGCCGCAAGGTGACCGAGGTGTCAAAGGCGAACGAGGCAGTTCAGGCAACGATGGTAGACCTGGTCTACCAGGAGCTAATGGTAGACCTGCCGAGAAGGGGGAAAAAGGTAAGACTAATCTTGGTACCTTCTGAATCATCCAAAACAGGAACATTTTGTAAGAAAAATAAGTGTCCTTTAGCTCCCCTTTACTGCCTCTTGGACCTAATTTATATCTATATCTAACCTAACCTAACCTAAAAAAGCATGGCAGCAGGCCTGTCTAAAAAAGATCCACTACCATACCATTTTCTAATAGACCAACCCGCTGCTTAGCAGAGAAGGCTTTGTCGAGCTGTGGACATTAATAGGATGTTAAAGAAGAAGCTGAGCCGTGGTTGTCCGTAATATCTCCGACAAAAAATATGCTCCAAACTCCTCTTTCTATCCTCCAATAGATGTTCTTATGGGTTAAATCATCCGTTTGAGTACATAAAACCAACTCTACAATCGCCAACGCACCTGCTAAGCCTGCTGTTATTTTCTTTGAAAGAACCATGCAATTGAAAATTATCATCATGACAAAACTTAGCCATATTGCAGGTGAACATGGATATCCAGGTCCTCCAGGTCCACCTGGGTCCAGCACTGGAGTTTCCAACACGGACAACCCTGAATATATTTCTTCAGGTCAGTCGTTTTCACCATTTTCACTCTACCTATTGCAATATTTCTCTTGATAACTCAAGATACATATCAAGTTTTTAACAAGATACACTAGGTATCAAATTTGAATGAATTAATATAATTTATTGTACACCTCAGATATAAAATTGAATAATTATTTTTTCCCCGACGTCCCTTTGGACGGAGAGATCAGTAAATAAAAGCCACTTCCCAAGTAACAATTACGTCTACATGTCATTCTGTATGGTTTGAGCCTACAGCTTGAGATTAAATGTAATGTTTAATTTATTCAAGGTCAAGTGATCGGCCCAAGAGGCGACAAAGGAGAGAAGGTAAGTAGGTACCCCCAAGTAACATTTAAAATTCTGTTCACGCGTCTGTTTTTGATTCGATTATTAAAGCTCGCGCGATTATAGCTTCAAAACCCATTGTGCGATCAATTTAGCGAGACTTGTCACATACAGGCTACATTTAATAAGTCAATAAACAAAGTAACAATATATTTAAAATGTTATAATTATTTTTTTCATATTTGTCTGGTAAATATTTTTCAAGCAAAGTTCGCTTGTTTCTATAACCAATAATGTAAAATCTAAAAATTACATTTCAAATATATTGTTAGTATATAATAAATATATTACAGGACATTCATTTCACACAGCGCCATCTAGCACCATACAAAAATACAAAATTGACATTAAAGTTGCGGAAAATACTAAGCAAAATTTGGAGAAACATTTGTTTTGCGAGTCTATGATAATCATCGTTCTAAAATCTAAAGGTTTGTGCACCATCGTGTATAAGGTAAAACATGTTGTGTCCCGCACTAGCCTACTTAAATAGGTGACACCTCACCTGACACCTTAATGTACACATATTTATGCATATATTCATGATCTTTATCTTTTTATTTGTCTTGAAATAAACTCACTGAGCACTCTGTTCATAGAGTTTATTATGCGCGAGGGGGTCTACCTGAAAAATCTTTCGATACATTTAATTCACTTCAATTACTAATAAGTACTTAAGGGTAGACATGAAACATTTAATATGAATTTGGGAAAACCCATGTATATATGTATAGTGCATAACTAACCTTAGTGATGTCAATGACGAATGATTTAATTTTCATTTTAAATGGGTGCGCTCTTGAACTGGGTAGAACATTCTCCATAAACACCACACTTAACAGAGGAATTGATCAAGACTTCCACGGAAACTGTGTTGTGACCGTCAGGCACGTCGAGTTGGTATAGTTGTATTTTGCTGGATGGAGTCGGCACATGATTCGTAGGGCCATGGATTTTGAGACTTGTCTGGGCAGGAAATAGGTCTACAACGGAGCGAGTGTTCCGAGAAAATGTTTTGTTCAGCAGTGGGCTATAATGTATATAAATATATGGCCCGAACTGATTGCGACGAATTTATTACCTTGGCGCAAGTGTAGCTAAGCGTGGTCAGACAGTTAGTTATAAATAAGTAGTATAATTTTCAGCTCAATTTTATTCTAAATTGGCTGAAGTTGTGTTGATAAAAAAATAATTTGTGATCAGAATTTTGTGACATTTTGTTGATCATATTTTTTATGACATAGGTTGAATCTCCGAAAGATACCGATGCATACGTTACCAAAAAAAGCTAGCTGGTGTAATCAAAATGTATTTTATTACAAAGGTACTTTTACCTCATCCTAAAACTACATCTAAAATAAATTATCTTTTAAACAATATAATTATTCATGAAGAATGATCTTTTCTTTAGGGTGAAAAAGGCAGTCTAGGAGCCGACGGTACACCAGGCTTTCCAGGAAAAGATGGGAAGACCGGAGAACGGGGAGATATCGGACCTTCGGGGATGCCGGGCATATCTGGCTCCCCTGGATCACCAGGGCTCAAAGGAGAGAGGGGAGAAAGAGGTCCGCCTGGACCTATTAGTATGAACTCTGCGGGATCTGATTTCATCACTATCAAGGTAGTCCAGCCAGTACATTTGAGATTTTGAGGCATTTGGCTGCTTACCCAAGAACTGTTTATTAAGAAAGTTTATATTGTTATAGGCGAAGTCTTTTCCCTTTGTTTTTTAGTAAGTTATTAAACGGTATAAAAAATCTGCTAAAAATGAGCATATAATTCAATGTTATGGCGGAGTTAGTCAGTAGGTTGTTTAGTTTTTTTCCAGAAACACCATGCTTCATTCACTATGTTTGCTAAAAAATACACTTTAGAGCCGACCGAAACTTCTTTAGTTGAGCTGACTATTTCAAATACCTATTTTTACATACTGTAAGCCTAGACATAACAATAACGATTGCTAAGTGCTACGTAACATAATAATAACCTTGGAATATCTTATCAGCGCAAACAAACATATTAACTTCCATCGAACACAAATAATAAACGGTATCTATTACAACCTACTAAATTTGTGTTCCTACTATATAGGTAGGTACGATAATTCACATCACAAAGAATGATACCATGATACCAACTTAACATTTGTCGAGTCCAGGGAAGCTCCTTACTACCAAGTTTGCTCATTGCTGTTATCAATTTGTTGCGTTGTTGTGATTAAAATAAAAACAACGTTCTAATGTTTCCATGTCTTCATGAGTCATAGAGGTTTCAGAATATTATTTAGAATTGGCTGACCAATATTTTATTAGTAAAAAAACTCAGCAATGCTTTACTGCAGAAAATTTTATTGCATAGAATGATTAATCCTCCCTCCCTCCGACTCTGTACTTAATTCCGTAGCGTCTAATACTTGCTCAAGATAGTCCTCAATTTTAGGCATTTTGATTTATAGGGAGACAAAGGTGAACCAGGACTGAGAGGAAGAAGGGGAAGACCTGGGCCACAGGGCCCTAGAGGTCTTCAAGGCTTGCAGGGCATACCTGGGATTCCTGGCAAGTCTGGTGAAAAGGGAGATATTGGTTTACCAGGTTGGATGGTAAGTATTTTACTGAGTTAAATATTACAGGAAATTAATTTCACACAGAGCCATCTAGCCCCAAACTAAGCATAGCTTGTAATATGGGAACTAGATTACGGATAGAATACTCATACACTTTTGTTTTGTAAATACAACGAACTAACATCTGTATTCATCACACAAATGTCTGTCCTGGGTGGGAATCGAACCCACAACCTACAGCGCAGAAGGCAGAGTTACTACCAACTGAGCTATAAGGCTTGTTAAATGAATATTATTACACTGTTTGACTGCTGGACTTTTCTATTCCCATTTTTTACACTGCTATTTGCGCTGAGGCTAATAAGTTGAAATATCATTTTGATTGTGGTACGAAATCTACGAGATGTAACTGTCTAATTGTTTATTTTTTGCTTCATGGAAACAAACAGAACTCCAAGGTTAGTAAATACAAAGGCCTATAATTATTAAATAAATAAATATTACAGGACATTATTTTTCACACAGCGCAATCTAGCCCCAAACAAAGCATAGCTTGTAATATGGGAACTAGATTACGGATACACAACTTAAATACTTTTGTTTTTTGTAAATACATACTTATATACAATACAACACCCAAACACAGAACAAACATCTATATTCATCACACATGTCCTGGGTGGGAATCGAACCCACAGCCTACTACCAACTGAGCTATGAGGCTTGTTTTTATAGGCATTTTTAATTTAAAATGTATTATTTCAGGGTCGCCCTGGAACTTTGGGGCCTCCCGGATATGTAGGTGCTCCTGGACTAAAGGGAGAAAAGGGTGATTCTGGCGTTTTGGATTTATCAATGGTGAGTTCCTATGCTTTATGCGGATGCCCGGTAGAAAGTTCAAGAGTATACTGTTCAAAGTAGGGAGTTTGAGTAAAGGTGGTTCGAAGTCCGCATCATACGGCATGGACTTGGCTCATTGCTTACCGTCAATAGTTATTTTAATTTAAGGTATCCGTACAATATCGATATTGCACGGATACCACAAATCACTTGGGAGAGCATCGCGCGTCTGCTATGGGATATGTCTTAAAAATGCCTCTAGGTGTGGATTAGCCTACAGATGTGCATTGCGGTGTATCACTGATTAAAATATACTGAGGACACATAGAACTACCTTTCTGAGGTCATCCTCACCACAAATCACATGTTAAGCTTCTTAGTTATCTTTATATCTCGTTCCCTATCGTAGATAAACCTCTAATCACTACATAGAGCACAACATAGTGTCTATCTTTCATAGTTTCTTATCGATTCGTAAAAAGCTAATTCTGTTCCAAGACATTTCTTTGACAACATTATCGTATAAGCTTATTTTCACGATGTTGCTGTGGACGATGTCTCGAAACTAGATCAAAGAACACATATAATTGAGACGTTAATAGTAAGTCTGTAAGTTCCGATTCTACCATCTTTGGTGATCCGTCGGTATTTTCGATTTCAATGGACTCACCAACAGTATTACCTTTCTGTTTCATCTACAGCACATCGTTTCTCCCGGAGGGTTTAAAGCCTCTCGGTATGTTTTTTCACATATATTTTCCCGTCGAGGATTGACCTCTAATCACTACTCAGAGCGTGGATCTTAAGAAGATCACCTATGGTTGCTAACCCATCGCCGCTTAGTCAAATACTAGCCAGTGACACATACCATTTGCTGTCATTCAAATTTTAAATGTTCATGCCAGTTTCCTGGGTTAGTCACTAACTGGACACAAGAGACTGGACACACGCGTGTCGAGTTGGTGAAACTCAAAATTAGTATCACTTATCCTCACGATGTGACTCTCACCGTCAGAGCATGTGCATGTGCCAAATGCGCACATAAACTCCCGAAAATCAATAAGTCTATTGGTGCACGACTGGATTTGAACCCACAACCACCGTATCTGAAGGCGAGGCCATACCCACTTGGCAACACGGTTTATTTTTCCATCTTTCAGTAAATAGGTACTAAATTAGATGTTTAAATTTAATAGTGAACAGATAAATAAATCATAGAGAATTACGTTTTCAAGACACGTTTTTTCACTTTAAGCGGCAGTCCTCCAACGAAACCCTCTGAAACTATTCCAGTGGGTTCTGGAAGGGGATCTTTAACAGTGCACGTTGCTGGTTCCACTGAAAACTTTTGAAGCACAGCTGCTAAGCCCGCCATACTTTGCATTTGTCCAAGCCTTTCACCTGAAAAGTTATATCATGATTGACTATGTTGTAAAATAGGGTAAATTTTTATGATAGCAAATTTGATTTTATCAGTTTCCGAGCAAAACTATATTAAGATTTGGTTTTGAGTGGCTAAAGTTGTATCATTCACACACAACCACTAATTTTAGATTATAAATTGAGATTTTTGTATAGATCACTCTGTAATCGCGATATTGCGTTAATACAACTATTCGCTATTAAGAAGAATTATGATAAATCTAATTATCAATAAGGACTATTTGGGGGTTTAAAATTGAGACATAAAATGCACTTACCAACACACGCTCTCTGTCCTTCTCCGAAGGGTAAATAAGTAAAATTCCTTCTATATTCCTTGTATGCGCCTTCACTGAATCGATCAGGATCAAACTTTTGGGGATTCTTAAAATATTTAGGGTCTCTATGCAATGCTTGAATCGGTATCTTTATTATTACGTCCTTTTCTATTGTCAGCCCAATCTCAGGAATAGTATACTGCGGGTTTGTGCACTGTCTTACTAAATATGCCACTGATGGATACATTCTCATTGATTCGTAAAAAGCTAATTCTAAATAAGTCATTTCTTTGACGGCATCGTAGGTTAGCTTATTTTCATGTTTTGCTAACACTTCGTCGATCTGCTTTTGTATTTTTTCCTGGTATTCAGGATGAAACGCTAACTGGTGGAGAGTGTAGCTAGATGCTGTGGACGACGTCTCGAAACCAGCTCCGAAGAACACAAATACTTGAGACGTTATTAGCAAGTCAGTGAGTTCCAATTCCACCATCTTTGGTGATCCGTCGGGATTTTTAGTTTCTATGGACTCACCAATAATATTACCTTTCTTTTTTATCTCCAGCAACAGATCGATGAAATCGTTTCTTCCGGAGGGTTCAAAGCCTCTCGTTTTCAGTACTGTCTGCACTAAATGGTTGACACTCACTTCTAGTTCTGGTGACAACAATGTCATGTTTTTGCACAACTCTGGAAATGAAAACTTTAGTAACGCAGTAACAGCATCGCGGAAATTCCTTTCAAATATCCTTTTTCCAAGTTTTCTAAACTCCGAGTTCTCATCATTCAAAGTATCCATTTGAAGTCCAAAGCCGCATGCTCCAATAAAGTCGGTTGTATACCTTGCCATGAGTTCACGGACGTCGTAGAATTCTCTCTCCGCGACTTCTTTTGTTATGATTTGCAGTTTTTCAGCACGTTCCGTAATAATCGGGAACATAGCTTTCAATTTTCCAGTACTGAATGCTGGCGTAAACCGCTGTCTGATTAGTTTCCATAAATCACCGTCAGCGAAGAACAAATTTCTCAATAGGGGTTCGATGACGGTTTTATGGGGATTGAATCCCCTCGCGTAAAAACAATGAAAATCGGTGACGAGAATCCTTTTTATTATTTCCGGGTCTCTGACGACAAGTTCTGGCGTAGATGCTCTATAACCTCCAACGACCTTTTCATACGGGTATTTGTTGTAAGTTTTTGTCGCAAGCATTGCTATACTTGATTTTTGAAGAAAATGGTCGAGATAAGTTCCAACATATGGCCATGGCTTTTCGTATTTGACTCCCTTCTTTTTCCAATAATCGTATTTTCTAACCCCATAAAAGTATAAAAGCACTGCCAGAAGAAAGGAAGCGGCAACAATCAACATTTTACACTACGTAAAGTACCAAATGCCTACTACAAACTGAAATAATGTAACGGAACTGTAAAAGAACATATGTATTTAATCACCACAATCGAGTAATTACATGCTTATCTGATTATAACATTTTATATCAAACAAAAGCATGTCCGTTTTTAGTGTTCCGTTTCCAAAGAGTGCCAACGGGACCTATTACTAAGCCGCCGATGTAGCTCCGTCCGTCCGTCTATCTGTCAGTGGCCTGTATGTCATAAACCTTAACAGGAAGACAGTTCAAATTATCACATATTTTGCATTTTTTGCCGCTTCATAGCGTTTTCATCAAAATAAAAATAAACTTAAGTCAAAAGTTGAGGAACTTACAATGAACATGATTTTTTTCAAGAAATGCGGGTTTTAATGGAACTCTCGGTGTACGTGTCTTTGAGTGACTTGACCGGTTTTATAGTAAATATATATAATGATAATCTTTTGTACTTTAAAGGATTTGTGTTTGAATATGACTAGCCTAATTAATTTATAGATATTATTGATATGAAGGATACATATAATTTTAACCGTTGAGCATATTGTTGATGATTAGTTGTTTAATTATACGAAGAATACAAAATAGCTAAATTATGCTTCATAATTTACCATTATAGTAGGCCACCTACCTACATTGTGTATTATGTGGTCTGGATATAAACACCTTTTAATTAAATGATAAGCCAGCGTAAAAGATAAACACACTATAAATATATTTAACTTTACCAAAAAAAAAATATGAATACTACATGATACACATGCCAAACCGAGTTAGACCTTAGATAACTAATTAATGAAAAGTATAAATGCACACCAAAGTATTTATTACAAGAAATGGGTAGGACTCATAAAAATTAAAATATATGGGTTTCTTAGTGTTTAATTAATAATAGTATACATCTTTTTTTATTGTACCTACGACGGGGAAGAGCTTGGCCTTCATCTCATCTGGTTTCAAGTTATAATAAGGCCGAAGGTGGAAGCTCATTTCATCCGGAATCCTCAACTATCGAAACACAACCATTTAGAATTGTTATTATAAGGCGAAATATATGTAAGATTGCCACTCAGTTACACACACCCTTGAATTGCCTAAAAAATGCGATAAATTATGATAGTAGGTATTTTCCCTGTCCTTTGTACTTCTTATCTTCATTTGACATTAATTACTTCATTTCATGAATGATAATAGTATGAATAAAAATTGTCAAGCGTGTCAATATTTGTAAATAAAAAGATGAACCCACATTATGAAGTTAGGTAGATAGGTACATTACTCGGAGAACCTACTTGGTTTTGCACAAGGAACAGCGATTTCTTTGAACAAAACCGAATAATGTAGGAACAATAATTGCATTCTTGTACATAATTATGGTAATGTAATTGGTAATGTACAAAGAACGAATGTTTCTAAGTACTTTACCGGGTTTTGTGCGAAGATTTTTTTTACCTTGTAGGTTCATTGCTGGTAATGTAACTCAGTGATGTACAATTAACAAGGGTTTTGTCTATCCCCACTAGAGGATATTTTATCCACATTTTGCAACTTTTAGTAAATTTTTCAACATTAATAGAAATGAGTGTCGTGTCATCGAAGATGTACAACACTTTTTAATGGAATGTGTCCGGAACAGAACGCTAAGAACTATAAGTATATTAAGAATTATAAGTATTTTGTCTGATCCTCTATCGCAGGCGGCGGAGATCTTATGTAAATTGGCCATTACTGGTTTAAGTTAATTTAATAGCTTTTGCCCGCGATTTCGGTCCGGTGAAAACTACACTATGTTCTCTCTCAAGGCATACATACTATATATGACAAAGATCCAGTCAGCAGTCGTGAAAAGACGACAAACAAACAAATAAACAAACTTCTGAATCTATAACATGTTTATGAATTTTTACCATTCCAAATTTTCCCTTCCCTTTATTTTTGTGTTTAAGACGTCCGTTTTTTCACTTTAAGCGGTAGTCCTTCAACGAAGCCCTCTGATACTATTCCTGTTGGTTCTGGTAGAGGATCTAAGACACTGCAAGCTGCTGGTTCCACTGTAAATTTGTGGAGCACTGCAGCCAACCCCGCCATGCTCTGCATTTGTCCAAGTCTTTCACCTAAAAGAGATTAAATACGTTAACATATGTTTGTACTTAATCTGATAATTAAATGAATAAAACAGTCATTTTAAATTCCTGAGATTTAATAAGAAGTTTAATAAGAAGAAGTCGTTGAATAAATATTGTTCATTCGTAAGTTATTCTGCGATGAAATCATTGATTTATTCGTTTCTTAAAATGTTGTGTATTAGAAACAATGCATTTTTTACTGTTAGGATATTGTTTTATTTAATTCATTCGTGTATAGAATCACAAATAAAATAGAAAAAATATGTAGGTAGGCTAACCTTTGAAGACCTTGGCTTGCGCGTAACTTTGTTTTATTGCAAAAGAGTTCTCATTTAGTACCTGGTACAAATGTTTATGTTATGAATATAGATGTTTGTTCGGTGTGGGTGTTATAATGTATTATAGACCTACCTATAATATCGTATCTCTCTACCCTTTTTTATGAATACAATGATGTAATCATAAAAAAGTAAATACGTTTTTTTTTTTCTGTAAACTTGTTCTCATCGGCTTCGATTTCGTTCGGCTTGGGGCTAAAAAATGCTAGATAAAATGTATAGTATCATTACGTAGGTCTTTAGCAGTATAAGTATGAAGTAGTCGAGACTGAATATGTTCTTTTTAAAAAAGCGTGCTCAATCTTAAGCCACAACTATACTTGTTTTTTTAAGTAAGCTGGTGGTCAAACGTTTGGCTATCAACCAATAAAAAAATTAAAACTTTTACCAAGTTATCTTATGACCTTAAAAATCAACAAACTTACCAACACACGCACGTGGCCCTTCGCCAAATGGTAAAAATACCAATTGTCTGATAAAATCTTTCACGGCACCGTCACTGAATCTCTCAGGACAAAACTTTCCAGGATTTTGAAAGTACTTGGGGTCCTTTTGGAATGCTTGAGTAGGTATCATTACTTTCACACCTTCGTTTATAGTTAATCCAATCTCAGGAATAGTGTATTCCGGTGCTGTGCACATTCTCACTAAATATGCCACTGAAGGGTACATTCTCATCGATTCGTAAAACGCCAATTCTAAGTAGGTCATCTCTTTCACCGCATCGAAAGTTATTTTATTATCATGTCTCGATAGAACTTCATCTATTTGTTTTTGCACCTTCTCTTGATATTCGGGATTGAATGCTAGCTGATGCAGAGTATAACTTGATGCAGTGGATGATGTCTCGAAACCAGCACCGAAAAACACAAATACTTGGGCTGTGAGAATCATGTCACTTAATTCTAATTCGACTATCCTCGGCGACCCGTCTGGGTTCCTAGTTTCAATGGACTCTCCGATGATTTTACCTTTCTTTTTAATCTCGAGCAACAGATCTATGAAGTCATTCCTTCCTGATGGTTCATTATCCCTTTCCTTGAGTACAGCTTGAACCAAGTGGCTTATATTTTTTTCTAGTTCCGGAGCTAAAAATGTCAAGTTCTTACATAGTTCAGGAAATATTAGTTTTAGTGCTCCAGATACCGCGTCACGCATATTCCTCTGAAATATCCGTTTTCCTAGTTTTCTAAATTGTGAATTTTCATCGTTCAATGAATCTGTTTTTAAGCCGAACCCACACGCGCCGATGAAATCAGTTGTATATCTTGCCATTAGTTCGCGAACATCGTAAAATTCATGTTTGCTGATCTCTTCCGTGATGTACTGCAGCTTTTCAGCACGCTCAGTAATAATCGGGAACATGGCTTTCAGTTTTCCAGTACTAAATGCCGGAGTAAACCGCTGTCTAATCAATCTCCACAAATCTCCGTCGGCAAAGAACAAATTTTTCAAAAGTGGTTCTATGACAGTTTTGTGAGGATTGAATCCTCTTGCGTAGAAGTATTGAAAATCCGTGACTAGAATTCTTTTCACTATTTCCGGATCTCTGATTACTAATTCTGGTGCGGTGCCTCTGTAAAATCCGACAACTTTTTCATTTGGATATTTATTGTAGGCCTCAGTAGCCATCATAGCCATACTAGCTTTTTGCAGGAACTGTTTAAGGTTGTTTCCAAAATATGGCATGGGCTTGTCATGTTTGACACCTTTCTTTTTCCAATAGTTAAATGTTTTAACACCGTTCCAGTACACAAACACACCGAGAAATGTAAACAGCGCAATTATAATCCACATCGTCGAGTTTATTGACACACTACTATCCGGCCTGGTATCTGCTTTTGAACTACCTACTAACCTTGCCGACAAGCAACCGACGCATACATGCCTACCTACCTACATACATTCCAACAATTATATTTATAGTGGATACTTATGTCAGTTTTTGTTCAACGTTTTTGCGCAGCATCTACATAGATGCTGCGCAAATAGTTTGCGAAAAAAGTTTGCGAACATACATATGTTCGCAAGGTACATTATAACATAAATATTTATTATTAGTTAGCTTAAAATAACGGCAAATGAGTTAAACAGATGAGTGGGATTTTTCATCGACACATTGCATTCATCCTTAATTCCCAAGAGTCAAATCAAATTAATTAATTAATGGCATGTAGTTTTCGACGATGGGTCAGTAAAATGCAAGTAGTATACCTACATGCTAACATAGATCCCAAAGAAATAAAAATAAAAAGAACAATGAAACTACTGTAACCGACATTTAGACATACAAATTTCAAAATTTTCGTTAGAAAGAAATACATTAATTTAACTTAATAATGATTTATTATTAATGAACATAAATTAATATTATACTTTCAACTAGATCAAATGGTAAAAGTCATTCAAAAGCCGGGAAACAAAGTAATCTAGCCGTTCTCCCGCCGTAAACATTGTTGGCGCGAAGTAATCAACCGGTTATGAGTGACTGCACGAGTAGGTAGGTACCTACTTAGTATGTGATCAATTACCTGTTTTAAAGATTCATCAAAAAGTTGTATTTTAAGATCATGTACTTAATGTCTTTCACTTTTTGCACAACGCATTTGCACAGCATCTTTGTATGTTCACAAGGTACATTATTACATAATATAAAGATGACTCGACATATTGCATTCAGTTTCATCTACCTACAAATTCGATCGAGCACATAAATAACCAGGGTCGGGGGCGAAACTTGGGAGAGACCATTGTTTTTTTTTTTATTGGACGTGAATTGTTGGAATTTTACAATGTCTAAAATTACTAATTTCATTATTTACGAAGCGTAACATAGTGTTGTTTAACACAATCTTTTTTTGAATTGAATATATTAATAAATAAATGTAATTGAACAATGCACAATGAAACTAACTATGTACAAAGGAAGCAATCGGATTATCTAAGGACCGTTACAAACGGCCTATAGGTAACTCAACTGTTGCAGACCAGATACCAGACGGAAGCGTGCCTAATACGCTTCCGTCTGGTTCCGTCATTATATTGAATTTTGTTTGTGAATAAATAAATTCAAAGTAGTAGGTATTATTGCACAATTGCATGAATTTGCAACCGACGCATGTAAGCAGTTGTAACTGCCTCTGTGGTCTAGTGGTTCAACCCACCGATTTCGATTCGATCCCCAGGGGGAGTACAATATTGTGCTTAGTTTGGTTGGTGGTAGGACTTTTTAAGTCTACCTGGCTAGCTACCACCATCTTACCTAATTCTGGCATTCCATCCTCATTATTTTCACGGACAAGACGCCGAGACGCTCGGCGATAGCCCACCGGTTTATGGTGGAAATCCTTTCTCGCGGCGCACCGCCACGGAATGGAATGCTTTGCCCGAGTCTGTGTTTCCCGAACATAATAACATGGGGTCTTCAAGTCAAGAGGCTGGCAAAGGCATTGCTTAACATCAGGCTAGATAGTAGTCAAACGCAAGCCTATCCTTTATCTTTGTCGAACAATAAAAAAATAAAAAGACCATCAAGTGAAAACGTAATTTTATTATTCACATACCTACCACACTAATTGTCTTCTCACCTACCAGGTCAGTTAAAAAGCCAAATAACGCTTATTGTGCGTTATGTATTTGGCATAGAGAGAGCTATCAATGTGTGGCTTGTTCTCATTTTTAGGGTTCCGTGCCCAACGTGACTCTATGACTTCGATGTTCGTCTGTTAGAAACAAAATAGAAGACTTGTTTTTAATTAAGTTGTTATAAAAAATATCCAATATATATATAAAATTTTTTGATAAGTATATGACTTATCAAAAATTGTAATAAGTACATAATCGGTTATGGATAATCTAGGTTTGTAGATATTTTTTCTAACAACATAATTAAAGACAAGTATTATATTTTGTTTCTGACAACCCTTATTCTGTGTGACCATACAGAATAAGGCTCAGAGTGCTCAAGGGCTCAAGACAAGGTGTTAATGATCTTAGGAACGATATAGATACCTACCTAACCTTTTCAATATATATATAAATATAATATATTCAGACTGCGTACAGTTCACGTTTCAAACTGTGCTAGTTTATGGTTGGCATTTAAAATAATTAAAATCTTGCGAACTCGGACGGGTTTATATCCAGTATAATATAAAAACCATTCCGTTTTTTGTACCTTACACTTACCACATTTGTCATTAACCATGATCATCTGCTATAACCTGAACTACATTGAATATTACATTGTAATTCGCGATAATTAAATGATTTGAATTATTATTTAACAGTACTTTCATTATGTAGTTCAAAGGCGAAAAGGGCGACAGAGGTTTCGACGGTATACCAGGTCAGCCAGGGACTTCAGGAGCTGCCGGGCCCCCTGGTCCGCCCGGCTCTGTATCCGAAGTGTCCTTCACTCCTGGACCCCCTGGACCCCCTGGCCCACCTGGTCCACCTGGCGTCTCCATCGTGGGACCAAAAGGAGAACCAGGCATGAGCAATTACGAAGAGCATCCGATTCATGGAAGCACTAAGTTCTTTGATAACAGGCGACCAGGTAAATATCGCAAAAATATTTTACAGAAACTTTTAGCTTGGACAGACAACATGTGCAGAGTTAAACCTTCACATTGATGCGTAGAGAATGAGGCGCACCAAAACGTGTGCGTTATGAGGAAGTACTTTGGTGCTCTTGATCTGGGTGCCGTAGCGCACCCAGATCAAGACCACCAAAGTACCGAATGCCTCACAAAAACATTATGATTTTAAGCCATTCTGAACTTGAAAATATCTGAGAAAACACATTTCTTGCCGTGTACCGACAGCGGCGCAGACATTTGATGTAACAAGTGTCAAGCAAAATGCGAAATAGCGTGCACTAGCGCATTTTGACACCGGTGGATAATAATAATGTACATTGTGCTGAAAAACTGTTTATTTCTAAATCTGCAATCTTGAAAAACTATAAGATCTGTTATTTTTTCACGCTGCTCTCTGACAGCCGTAAAAAGTGCTCTTGACGAACTGAAAGCCTTAAGGGAACTAAAAGATTTGAGAGACGGTAGTCATCGACATGGTAAGTGCATTATTGTATTGTATTGTATAAATTTTATTTCAGTTTCTTTACAACCATAAAATATAATAATAATCATAATCACATAATAATAAAATAAAGTTGTGTAATATTGTTCTAGATCCACACTCATTACGTGTGTGCAACGACTTCATTTATTAGCAGTCTCGAATTTTAATATACCCCAAGAATTTTACACACGACATTTTACAGACACAACATGTATTAACAGTCCATTTTCATCGCTTTTGGTGTCTGACATAGCTCTATATCTATCGATACTTTTGTACAGTACCCGGGATGTACAGCTCACGTTACCTCTGAAGCACGGAATTCAGACAGTCATGTGACAAACCTTTAATGGCAAAACTAAGCTGCAAACTAACATCACAGATGACGATACCGGGAACTGAACCTGGAGGAGCTCCAGAGCTTTACTACTAGGCCACGGAGTACAAAGACATATATAGAGCCCTTTAATACTATCGTCAATATTCCACGGTTATTTCATGATCTTTGCTCGGTCGGGCTTAGTATTTTATGATAATTTTTCATCCGCTACACTTCACTTTTCTTTTTTCACTGTTTCATTTTTGCACGTCTTCAATAACAGCACTAATATTTTTTTAATAAATGTTTCTGGGCTTTTAACATGCGCACTCTTTCAGTGCGGTATGAACTGCTGTGAGACCATTCTAATAAAAAGCGCAAAGTAAATTTGTCGAGTTGTAATCTCCATACACCAAAATCTACGAAGACCATATTAAACACAAAAATGTGAAACTCATTGATATTCACAGTTCCAATGCCTACACACACGCAACATCACTCCGATGACGCAAAGGTCGGATCACGTGCAAGTTCAAGTTCAGTGCCTGGCGCTGCTGTGTTTCAAACGACTGAGGAGATGATGAGAGTAAGCTATGATCTTCTATATGATGTCAGACGAAGGCAATCGTTCATTGTTTTCATGTTTAGTTCACCAAGCAGATTACAATCAAATTTGCGTTACGATATTCACTACTTGTTTAGATCCAGATAAGTTAGTAACACAAGCAACGAAGAATTATTTATACAATATTCATGCCCATTTTTTTTATTGACGACGGGGAATCGCGAATAATATAAGTTATGAAAATGTTTTAATTACTCAGTTTGGTTGAATTAGCTACTTTTCTTAGATTTATTGAAATTAGGATCAAAACATGCAAATTTATGTAATGTGGGAGTTACATTTTTTTTAAGGCTTTGTTTTTTTATGCTTTTGCATTACTCAATTTAAACATGAAATCAGTGATACCTGTCCGCACCAAACATATACAATGATTATTATTTTTTAAATTATATAAAAATTAAAATTATCCCATGCACTTACATTTTAAAATTGAGATCAAATTGATGTGTTTATTAAAATATGTTCGCTTGCGTGCACATAGGGAAAAAACAATTTTAGCGTATTATTAGGCCTCAAAATGTGTTTAAGCATTATTTGGTAGATAAGTAAGTTCTTTTTTTTATTGTACGACGGGGAGGTGCATGGCCTTCATCACACCTGATTTTTAAGTTATGATAAGGCTGAAGATGAAAGCAAACTTCATCCGGAATCCTCAACAAACGGAGGAACAATTTAAGAATTGTTATGGCGACAAAATTAGGTAAGATGATGGTTGCTAGCCAGGCGGACTTAAAAAAAGTCCTACCACCAACCAAACCAAGCCCAGTATCGTACTCCCCTGGGGATCGAACCCGGGAGATCCATAGTCTGACACCGGTAAACATGTATGTGTGAAAAATAACTTGTGTAACCTAAAACATAGATGTATAGACAGGCCTTCCTTTTACTATTGACAGTTGGCATCGGCAAGTCCCGTCGGTGCTTTGGCTTATGTTGTCGAGGAGCAGGCTCTATTCGTAAAAGTCAACTCCGGGTGGCAGTATGTGCTGGTAAGCGAATTCAGGGATTTTTCCAACTCAATGTTGTCAGACTAGAGTCAAAGCTTAGCGAACTAACTGGTACATGAAAAATTGATAAAAAAACAAATATCCTTTGTTGAATAAACTTGTTTAAAAAGGGTGTACGTAAGCTTAATTTGATGTTAGCAATTAGTAGAGTTACTAGTAAAAAGGTTGCTAAACTAGAGTTGCTCTAATAAGGAATAGCTGAGATTATAGAGTTGTTTAAGACTGTATCATGTCTATATGCATCTAAGTTATGGTAAATGTAATTTGTTTAGGTTCCTTAACAGCATCATTTACCAATATCAGCCGGTAAATGTTCAAAGATGTTCTTTCAAATCAGTCATGATAAGCTACGAAAAACAAATCAGACTTCTTTAAGTATTGCGCCAACGGAGGAGTGTAGGTAAAAAGTTTATAAGAATAAGTACACCAAAAAGGCACTGTCTACCACTAGTAATGAAATACTATTATGTCTGAAGTCACTAACTAATACGATTAGTAACTGAAATTTTCGTTAGGAAATATTATTATTTTTTTGGAGATTTTAAATTATATATTTTTTTTTATTGTACTACGGGGAAGCGTTTGGCCTTCATCTCACCTGATAACAAGTTGAGTATGGTCGAAGGTGGAGGCGCACTTCACCCGGAATCCTCAACAAACTGAACTGGCTATCTTACCTCTGAATGGCGGAGCATTTTTTAAACAAGTGTTGTTATGGCGACAGAATTAGGTAAGATGGTGGTAGCAAGCCAGGCGGACTTAAACTAAATCCTACCATCAACCAAACCAAGCAATATTGTAATCCCCTGAGGATCGAACCTGGTACCCGGTAGATACTATATTACAATACACACTATAGTACATAAAATACAATAAAATCAGTACTTTAATTTTGTCCAATCAGCTCGGTTCCCTGGTGACACAATCGGTGCCGGCGCCAACGCCCCCCGCGCCGACTCCACCGATGCCAGCAGCGAGTTTGGTCCACGTGCCATCATTATCCAAACTGGTTGAGAATACCCCTGTGGCACCTGGACCTAGTGTAAGTACCTACACACAAACCAAGTGCAACTTATCAATTATTATCATATACCAGCGGCTTCACCACCTTGGTACCCGGATGAAACGTCTATGTGGCGTACACTATATCTATGCCAAATTTCACAAAGGTCCGTTTCGCAGTTTAGTCGTGAAAAATTCACTACCAAATATAACTACGAAAGCATGAATGGATTATTTTGACAAAACACTAATTAGATACATATGGAAAAATTTACGAATTTACACTTTTGTAGATGCAACACACATGTCAAGTTGAGTTTTGCAAAGGGACCACATTTATTACTAAATATTTTTCTGTTTTTGAATTGTAATAGATCTCCGCAAAGTATCACCTGAATCAGTTAACCAAGTAAATGTATATTTATTCACAAAAAGTTGAATATGCAAACGATTAAAATAAATACGAATGGGAGCAGTCAGAACACGCTACAAATGGTCTATAGGTAGCTCAACTGTTCCAGACCGTACCAGACGGAAGCGTGCCTAAGACACTGGAACTAAATATCAAGTTTTTAAAATATATTATAAACATTTACTGACGTTAATTCACTGCTTGCTGCTTTTGGCCTATGTTTATCAAATTTGTGTCCATATAGCATTTACACCTTTATTTTCCATCCCACTTTGCATAACTTTTACAAATGTAAAAATGAAAATAAACATTTTTAGCTTCGTCTTGCGGCGCTGAATGAGCCTCTACCTGGCAACATGCACGGAATACGAAGAGCAGACTATGCCTGTTACAGGCAAGCCAGGCGTGCTGGCTTGAGAGGAACGTTCCGAGCTATGATCACCAGCAGGTTGGTTTGTGGTTTAGACTCATAAGAACCTTCTAGGGCTTTCATATCCTGAATGGAAACTGATTTGGTTATTTTTATGGGCTTTGGGATCATCTGGAATTAGATAGATATAGCTTAATTACTTATTAGTATTTAATAATCTAAGAGAAAGCGATAATGTTCTGCAGACAACTCCAGCTATTACGGGGAATATAGAATAGAATAGAATAGAGTTTATTTGCAACAACAATGAATAATCATACAAACTTGTAGCAATAAAAACTAGAAAATATAGTAAGATAAGTAAATGTCGCTGCAAAAGGGTCCTTACTCAGCATAAAGCAGGTATAAATATATCGTCATGCAGAGTGCGCAAAAAGAGTTTATTTTGTTGCTAGTTGGCTCTAAATATATGATTGTTATAAAAAATGATATCATGATTCTAACACACGCACACACACATCAACAATACACTGAAGGAAGAGTAGATACTCCTTCAAGATATTGAGATTCATATCATTTTATTCATTATTTGTTTGACCTTTTTTATAACATTCGAATTAATTAACCTAATGAAACTAACAAGCTAGCTTTGCCTTACCAAAGATAGGATATTAATGTTGATCTAATTAATTTTCCAGAATTCAAAATCTTGAATCAACGGTGCGTTACGCCGACCGCCACTTGCCGGTTGTAAACTTGCAAGGGGATGTCTTGTTCAAGGAATTTTCCGACATATTTGACGGAAGCGGTGGCGTTATGGCGGGGACACCTAGAATCTACAGTTTTAACGGGAAAAATATCCTCACAGATCCCAGTTGGTGGGTATACTTCCTCCTCTTAGTTTCAGAACTGGTATTTAGCTCCTTCAACATATTATAGGTAAGGTTTATGGTCTCTCTATGGCTTGACTAGCTCTAGGCCAGATCAAGGCGCACACCGATGGAACTCCGCATGTCTTTTCGGCTCATCTGGTTCGCATTCAGCTGTTTTTGACTGTATGTGTACACTCTCTACGTATCTCTCATACGAGAATGCCCCTGCTTTTGCCTATATGAGCCATGCAGGAATGAGTAAAACTTCATTGAACATAAAAATGTCATGGAATAAAAAAAAATGGTGTCTCGCTTTTTTCTGTTCGCATAAAGGTCTATGCAACTACAGATTAAAATTATTATGAATTCTGGATCACTGATGAATTTTGGAGAATTATATATTATAAAAATTGCTGGAAAAATCTTACAGGCCTCAGAAATTCATCTGGCACGGAGCACACGCAAGCGGGGAGAGAGCTATGGAGACATACTGTGATGAATGGCAGATCAGCGATCCAGTCAGGAAAGGAATGGCCGCGTCACTATACTCTCACAAGTTGCTGTCCCAAGAGAGGTTTTTTATAGTTTACTTACATTCTATTATATCTTACACTACTACTTACAAATTCATAAAATAACAAGTTGAAAGATGAAAAACTAAAACCCAATTGCAATTTCTATCGTCAGGGTTTTACAAGAACACAGCCATAAAAGTATTAGAATCTACAGATATTAAGAATCGTTTCATTTGATGATGACCCATGCTGTTGTTTAAAAAATAACTTTTTTTTGCCCACATTCCCTTCTATTTTATATTCGCACCTCCACACGCACCAAATGTAAAATCCACCAGACCGCCTATGGTACAGAGCGCTACAATAAAATATACATACATAAATTGTCTCGAAAAAGATAACCCTCCTTCTGAGGCAGTTGGGTAAAATTGCCAGAAACATTAGCTAAATGTAGGTACATTATCATAGAGGTCGTATAACAATGATAAATACGAAACTTAACAAACAATGTATTTTTTTGCAGGCATTCTTGTAATAACCATTTTGCAGTTCTCTGCATTGAAACATCTTCAAAAAGCTATGCACGGAGAAGGCGAGACACCTCAAGGTGAGTTTAAAGGTCTTTTTAGGTTATTTTTGATGAAAAAAACCAATGCATTAATTAACACAGTATTAAACACCGAACAAAAAAGGAAAACAGTGAGTAAAACAATTATGTTAAATTAGTACGCAACTAAATGTAACTAAAAATAATACACTAACCACATACCTGCCATACGTTAGGTATAAAAAAAAAAATATTCATACCAACATCAAAAATTTAATAATAATTAACCAAGTAGTTAGGTAGGTATTAAAATACTTATACGTAGGTAAATTGTAAGAGTTTCGAAATGGCCAAATTACATTGTAAGGTTTCAAAGTAGATATAATTTTATATCTATACTAAGGGCTAATGACAAAAAACATCATATCATCCACCATTTTGAGGCGACGGCCATTTTCAATGTATTAAAATATTGAGTAAGTAGTAAACTCAATATGTAAAACAAATTTGTGTTCAAAACTTCAGCTCATTCGAAATACCAAAACGTGTTTCTAATTCAGCTTGTAAGATTTGACCTAATTAAGAGTCGTAAAACCTGATTTTGAAGTAACCTATTAGTAACCTATTAGTTACTAATTAACTACTTACCTTGGTACCAACCTACCATCAGTTTCATGTTTTTACTAAAAAACGAAAGTAGGTACTTATTTTATCTTAATTACTATAATAAATATAAATGTCAGGTACATGTCAGCTGAAGACCAATTATGAGTTTCCACGTACAGGTTACTAATTAGATGTAAAACAAGCCAATCACAAATAGAACCAACGTCACTTCAAAAAAGATAGAAACAGAATTTTGTGAAAAGTAGTACAGCCTTACACCTTATACCGCACTGGAAAACAAATTTCCTGATTCAGTGCGTTACAAGATACCCTGTAGGTACGTGACCCCTGTAAGTCGTGAATTTTACTAATTCCTGTATACAGGAAAAAAAATTACCTATACTTTCCATTTCGGTATAACTCTTAAAACATTTATCAGATTTCTAAAATAATTTTCTGGAGCAGGAGCTACAGCAGATATTACATAATATTACAATTACTCTTATAAATCATTAAAAAACATTTTTTGAAATTTTTCATGAATTTTAAGACTTTTACAGAAAACTCTCTAACAGGACAATATTGTAAAGTAGCACTAGAAGTAAATCTCGTACCAATCATATAGTACTTGTAAAGTTCTAGCTGCTAGTTCAATCAAAATGACTGTTGCACAAAAGGTGTTACCGACTTTTTTGAGTGACTAGTGGAAAACACGGGACTCTGTACCCGTAATTTTTATATTTCCTCAAGGTATCAATCAGAACCCCATTTTTCTGAAATAAGAGATACCAAATCTCGCTCCATCTGAGACCTCATCCTCGCTCTGGTCTACTTATTATTATATTATTTTCTTTGAGCTAGACAAGCCAATAGGTCGTG
Source organism: Venusia cambrica (assembly GCA_951394065.1). NCBI lineage: Eukaryota > Metazoa > Arthropoda > Insecta > Lepidoptera > Geometridae > Venusia > Venusia cambrica. The sequence goes on along the minus strand of OX596040.1, from coordinate 14,978,550 downwards.
AGCCAATCCATCTATTATATAACATAAGATTCGATGTGTACCTATATAGTGGGAAGACAACTAGAAAGAAGATCACACCTACCCTAAGCTACATGATTCAATAATGTTATTTCAGATACAATATGACGAATCCACTGGATGATGAAGATTACCTGTACAATGCTGAGGAGTACCAACAAATTCTGAACGAAATATTTGCTCAACCGTATAGAAACAATTAGGACAACATGCGTCTAGGCAACAGACAGATGTATCCGAACATCCTACTATTCTATGAAATCATGCTCTATGCTAAATAATCACCTGAGAATAATCAAACCGATGAAGCGCTAACACAGCATTTTATACGGTTAAACCCTAAGACCCAGCCAGCCAGAGAGGACATAGAAGTAGAATCAGAAAAGAGCAAAAAATATGTTCTAAAAATAAATGCTTTTGGTTTCGAGATTCCTATTATAATAAGAAGGCATCATAAGCCACAAAAGTTACTACTGACTTACGTGTAAGAATAGAAATATGATATTTGCGCTTTATACTGCGCTGTAGACATGTATATAAAACTAATACGTAGTTATACTTAGCTTAATTATTTTTTCTCGTCTTCATCGATTGACCCTTTCTGTAATGCCATAGCACATTCTGCAATCACATTTTAAGTAGGATTTAGTCCTATACTTTCGATCTTCTCGGGTCCAAATCGCTTCTTAATGCTTGTAATGTATAAAATCTTATAAACAAAAACCATTTCGACGTTAAAAAATGTAGATCTGTAAATATTACAAAGAGTTTTGATTAAGGAAATTGGTATTTATTTAGGTATTGTTCGGTTAAATTAGGTAGGTATAATTTATTGATTAGTTTATGATAGCTGTTTTTTTTTTACAAAACATCATTCAAAGAGTGCCAATTGGTAGGTATTCAATAGACGTATCCATTATGAGTAAGCAATATTTTTGTTTTGTTTAAAATTACTATTAAAAGTCTGATTTTTGCTATATAAACATTCATTATATTGTAGAGATACCTAGTTGATTTAGGTTAAGTAATTTGTTACTATTATAATAAATGGATAGGTACTATATAAATAGTTGGGTAACTATGTATTTTGGAGCACTAGTCGACATATTGATAGGTTTGTATTTTCGGTTACGTATGTAAAAGGAGCACCAAAGTTTTCCTGATCGCACTAAAATGAGCAACCTACCTGGTTATACTTTACTTTGAATTATTCTTCGTGGTCATACTTATTTTTCAAATCATTTATTCATAATATTATAGTAGAACTATTTAGGTAGGTACGCTATTTAACGCGTATGAATGTCATAAAAATGTAAGTTAAACTCATTACACGTATTATATTTAACTACATGACTGTATTTATACCTATGTACAAAATTTAATAGATTGAATTAAATGTTTTCACTGCCGTACATAACCATGTTTTTTTTTACTTTGAGTATCTTATTCCAATTAATGTTGTACATCTAATTCACAGCCAATTGTGTTAGTGTTTTAAGGAGCATAGGGTATTATTTAGGCGAGGAATGAGCCAACCCTCTTGTTTCTAGTTAAGTATTGTTTGCAATTGTGAGGAAATTCTCGCAATGGCGAAACAGCACGTCTTACCTGGCTGCGTTTGAGGGGGAATCAATTAGTCTGCCAAACGCAGGCACGCTCTGCAATATACCGTGTACACTCGCCGATATTAAACCAAATAAACCCAATGCAGAAAGATTTTGTTCAATTTGATCTATGTCATTATAAGATATGAGTAAAGTCGCATGGTGTGAAAAGACCGACCCAAAGGCCCAAGAATATAAAAGACCCAAGGATGTTAAAATAACATCATCATTATAATATGTGAATTATAATACACCATTGGCTTCATCTTTCACTTGGTCGGAAATTAAATAGTCAAAAAGGTGAATAATAACGTTCCAAAAAATGACAAACAAGAATGTAGACCGTGTCAAATATCTTTAGATTCGTATAGGTAGCCGACTGTACCCATTTGAAGGTACTCGTAAAGCCAGTGCACATCAAAGATAAATAAAACGGTTTCAATAGCTCCCGTCGAACAGTTATGGCAAAATGGATCCTGGTTTGGACAAACTGGATTAGGTTTGGTTCAGAGTCAGTTCTGTGCATTTACATACGTGCATCCATAGTACTATCTCTGTGGTAAAATGGTAGCCAAATGTCAGATCCCGAGGTCCCGGGTTCGATCCTCAGGGGAGTAAAATGTTGTTCTTGGTTTGGTTGGTGGTATGCCTTTGTTTAAGTGGCTAGCCACTTAAAAAGTTTAAGTAGCTACCATCTTACCTAAATCTGTCGTTGTTACAGCAATTCTATTGTGTTGTATTCCGGCATTTAAGATAGCCAGTTCCTCAGACTGTTAAGGATTCAAGGTGAAGTGCACATCACCCTGAATCATTAACAGTATACACAACAAGTATAACAACATACTTTCCACCTTCGGCCTAGATTCCTCTTCGCTTCCCGGTCGTGCAATAACTATCGCTTACATTATACCAAACTGCCTTTATAACACGTAAGTATTTGATAGAGCTGAATGATCAAGTGGGTAAGGTGACCTCCGGAACGGTAGACCCGTTCCGGAGGTCACCTGTGAGCTCAAATCTAGTCGCGATCAAATGAACTTTTCGGTTTTTAGAAACCAAATTTGCGCAGATGCCTTTGTTCTGACGGTGAAGGTCACATGATATTATTTAATTTATTTCTTTAGTTGGCTTCCACGATACTAATATATTTAGATTTTATTACAAAGCGGATAAAAACCAAATTTGCGTTATGGTTAACATTCCCTGTATACTTAGTTTCGTTCCTGATTACAACCACATTAAGTTAAGTAGGTAAACATAATAAAATCAGTGTTGCAAGCACAATTTTTACTATATCAGAGATATACGTGAAAAAAGTTATTATGATATTTTTGATATAAGTTATTTTTAAATGAATAAAGTACTGTTTAAATGTTTTGATTCCTCAGTTTATGGTTGAAATACCTATGTTAAAGATATTCTGATCAAATATAACACGATACTTGTTGGAATGTATCGTGGAAGCCAAATCGTTGTAAAGGCGACACATATCGGTATGGTAGGAAACCGGCATATCCCTTGAACCTAAAATTCGAAGGCATATGTCACTGGCTAGTATTCCGCTAAGCGGCGATAGGCTTACACCTTGTCATGTATTGGATACTAGCTACTTGCAAACCGTTGGCATGTGTCGAACGTAACTTTGGACATATGATCGCTCTGAGCAGTGATATGCTATATTTATGCTATAAATGTAGTAAGCACTATATTTATAGTGCTACTCTACAAAAAATTTAACCCGAGGGACATCTCGAACTATAGACCGATAAGTCTCACCTCATGTGTTTACAAGGTTTTCTCTGCAACTCTACTAAGACGTATCACTAATATTCTAGACGAATGCCAACCAATAGAGCAAGCCGGGTTTAATATATAGGGATTAATAAAAAAGGAGGAGGTTCTCAATTCGTCTGAATCTTTTTTTTTAATATATGTTCCCCGATTACTCGAAGACGCCTAGACCGATTTGGAAAATTCTAATTTTGTTTGAAAAAGTACACTTAACAGGTGGTCCCATTGTCATCAGGTCTGGATCTGATGATGAAATCCTGGGAACTTCAAATATTACATGCACACCGGAAATGTGCATATAATTGCAACATTACCATGTTACCAAGTGTCCGCTCTGTTCCTATGGTATTAATAAGCTGAAACTAAAAGTGATTTGGGTATATTTTTGATTTGGGTCGGTATACTTCCCAAGTGATCCCATCGTCATCAGGTCAGGATCTGATGATGAAATCCTGGAAAAATTACCTTAAAAGTAAAGAAAACACATACCCCATAAAGGATCACGCCTCTGTCTGTCTGTTTGTCCGTCCATCTGTCATCAAAATGGAGACAATATTCATCCAGGTAAACGAAATTGAATAATATTCTTCATTGAAGTCGGTTTTCTTTTTAGTTTTTAAAAGGTAATTATTTAGATTTAACGTGCTTCATGCGATTACGTGGAAATAACAAAAGTTACGCTACACGCTATTGCAGACAACATTTAAAGAATGAAAGCCATGCCTTCGGCTTCGCCTTAGTTGGTACATCACCTGCTTGAGGATCTAAATGAGTGGAATTCATTGTCAGCGACTTTCCCGAAAGTGAGCTTCCCAAAGTAGAGAGACTAACGTGCCACATCATAGCTTTCCATCTGGTGAGTTCGTGCGCAAACGTAGCTCTCTCATTTCGGTACCCATATATTAAATAAAGTGTTTGATATTTTCCTTCTGAGCAATAGTGCATCCCGGACATTGCTCCTAATTTACTATGTTACGGCTTCAATGGGTGGGCTTAGAATCTAGGTACGTTTTTTTAGATTGTCCTTTTAATAATTATTATTACTTTCATTCATTTGCTTAAAATAATAGTAATCTGTTTTAAGACATGTGTCTACCTAAGTACTAAATAAAACATACGACATGTTTTAAGTCATATGTCTATCATACAGAATATTAGCATTTAGTTACTGTTCTGAAGTGATTATCTGTCCAGTTGCTGAGAGAAAGTCAGTCTGACGCCTGCTACTGACCACTTCAAAGCATTCCACATGATAGATAGTCAACTGAGCGTTCCAAAGTTGGGAACGCTAACTTTGAATTCGGTTTTGTTAGTAATTCAAATACAATCATATACTAATGTATATAACCATATTAAAGCTTTAAAGTTTGCATTATAATACAATGCACTATGGGAATCAATATTCCCATAGTGCATTGTATTATAATTCGTATTATTATATATATAGTACCTATTGTAATGAATAACGTAAAGTCTTCCTGCGTAAATTATAGCATAAACTTACACCGCCGTCTATTCTCAAATAACTTTCTATAAATCTACTTAATTACAGATCCAAATAATCTTGATGGCATTTTCATCTCTTCTATCCCATGTGACTGCAACTGAGTTCATAAAACAATGTACATCACCCTTGGTTGTGTAACGTTCTGTAACACAAAAACCACCCCAACCCCATTTAATCAGGCGGGAAATCGCACATTCTCACGTCACGTCAAAAGTTCTAATGTGCACCCACATTAGCGTGATTGGAACCGCTCTGCTGAAATTTTGCAATTAAACTAAAATGCTGCATATCAAAATTGAAATAATGGAAGAGCTATAAACCTCAGGAATATTTGAATGTAACTATGCAGTGCTATTAAAGTTATATTTATTATTATATAACAGCGGTATAGAAGGAGAAGTAGGGAAGGATTACCTTATTCGTTTTTAGGTCTCTTTATAGAAATAATATAATTATTCTAACTTATCCACCAGTCCTATGTATATACTCTTATACCTACTCTTTCAAACCGTTATGACGAGGTATTTTATAACAGTAACGTCAAACAAAAGTCAAGGGTCGTCTTTATATCACCTATTAAAAAATACAACATTTAAAAAAGCTGAATATAGCTTTTGTATTAATAAAATGTAATTTTTACTCGGACTGCGAATGGCACATATCCAATGCGATGCTCTGCTCATTCATTGTTACTCTTGTCAATGTCAACAGATATCAGCTCAAGGGAAATCAACTTCAGAATGTTCCAAGTCGTAAATCGACGCACATTGCATTTGTAACATATTTCAATGTATATAATGCGTTAATAAACAAAATAATATTGATAAATAAGCAAATTTAAGTTGTGCCATAAACAATTTCTTAGCAAATTCAAATAGACACTATTTATTGATAGAGTTAGGTTGGGAAATCCGGCACTGTATGTATGTGGCAATGTTTGTGAGGGCATATCGGATTTGGATTAAATTTAAAATGTGATGCCAATTCAAGGGTGTCGATAAAATCAGGAATACTACAGGGAATGTTACTTTTGGGATATCATACATGTTTCATATAGCACGTCAACAGGATAGTATTGTCCACCACACACCACAGCAATCATGGAATGCTGGCTAGTCCTGAGGTAAGGTGTGAGTGAACAATTGACAATGATACATATATTTTTTAGATTTAACTCGACCGACTTTGTTAACAGTTGCCTGTTTGTACACAGTGTACCCACGGATTTTTAGATTTTAACCAGCCAATAAAAAAGGCTCCGCACCGCGTCAAAAATTTAAATTTCATATTTTTTTCTGCTGCTTTAAATTTTTTAAATACATTATTGATCAGTTTTTCTAGGTTGATATTTGCTACTTACGTGGATGCAACTATCTCTCAACGAGTTACAGTGAGAGACTATCCACAACTAAGAGTAGTAGAAACACCTTGTGAAAGGGCTCGTCCGAAGAATTACTACCACCATACCTATTTCGGTCGCCAATCAGCATTGCTGTGTTCCGCTTTGAAGGGTATGGTTGCCGGTGAAATTACGGGCACGCGAGGCTTAACACCTTTATACCTCAAGTTGACGGGCGCAATGCAGTGCCGTGTAGGCTATATTCTTTGTGAATGTGACCTATGCAGTAAGGCATTGTTATAGACAAGAGATGCACTTAACACCAGATAGGCTACTTGTGTGTCCCGTCTCCTAGTTGTATAAAAAAAAAAAATTGGACTAAGTAGATACCCGCCCACCCTTTCTAAAATCCTCATTCACAACCACTCTATCAGGTGTGCTGCATTGGATAATGCTACCCTACTTCGGTATCTGTGGCCCAAGATATTCAAGAACCTTTGCAAATAACATGCGATCAGTAGTTACTTTGCAAGGAGCATTTTTATGAGCACCGCTCAGATTAATAGCAAGACGCAAAAGATTTATTTGTTTTGATTGAATTAAAGATAGCACATTCTATTTGTGTTTTATGGTGTCATTGTAAGACCCCTTGTAAAACTATTGCTGCAGATAATGTAAAACTTTTTATACATTTTCATAGACTGCCATGGTGATTCTCTGATGAAAGAACAAAATAAATTTACCTGCTGATAAATATAATAATTCTTAAATAAACGATACCGTTAGGAGCTTATTAATGCTAAGTAGTTCCCACTACTTAGACCCTGCAGGATCTAAGTTGTGATGTTGATAACAACAATTCTGAAATTGTTGTGTTCTGTCATTTAGAGGTTAAATAGCCAGTTCTTTAGTTTGTTGAGAATTTAGGGTGAAGTGCGCTTCCACCTTCGGCCTGGGACGCTACCGCCGACGGCGAAGCCGATCTCCATTGATGGCTTTAAATTAGCTCCATGAGAACTAGAAACGATTTTTACCGTCAAATGTACTGAACGGATAGGTTTCATAACATGTGTACACTTTTGAGATGGGAAACGCCATTTCGGATATGACACATACCTAAATCGGTAAAAATCGTTTCTAGTTCTCATGGAGCTAATTTAAAGCCATCAATGGAGATCGGCTTCGCCGTCGGCGGTAGCGTCCCTTATCATAACTTTAAAATCAGGTGAGATGAAGGTCAAGAATCTCCCGTCATACAATAAAATTTGCGTTATCAAAAATGTTTCTGTTTTGTATGTTGAAATGGATCTCAGTATAATGAAGCCTGAATCAATTCGTTTTTTAGTTAAGGCATTTACCCCTATCGCAGGTACTCAGTGAGATTCTCGGCAGAAGCTGATTTCCTGTACCTAATGGAAGTGGATGATGATAAAGTTTTTGTGCAGAACAAAATTAACAAATGTATTGTAAACATGGAAAATGGAAAGGTTAACCTTTGTGCTCAACTTCGCGAAACATAGTTAAAAGTTCGCAGCATCCATTTCATTAATCTCATCTGCACCAGGGACGCTACCGCCGACGGCGAGCCGATCTCCATTGATGGCTTTAAATTAGCTCCATGAACTAGAAACGATTTTTACCGATTTAGGTATGTGTCGTATCCGAATGGCGTTTCCCATCTCAAAAGTGTACACATGTTATGAAACCTATCCGTTCAGTACATTTGACGGTAAAAATCGTTTCTAGTTCTCATGAAGCTAATTTAAAGCCATCAATGGAGATCGGCTTCGCCGTCGGCGGTAGCGTCCCTGGACAGGAAGAGTGGTATTTTTGAATTATATTCACAGAACAACCGGCGAACTTCCCTGGATCTCAGGATTGAGTTCTGTAAAACTTTACTCTTCGTTGAAACGAAAGTTTTGTGTCGATGAGACCGCATCGGGTGCCTAAAGTTGTTTTCGCATAAATATGTAATGAAGAAATTTGCACAGAGATTTATATCAGACGACCAAAATTCGCACTTTGGTAAGTAAGACTCCTTATTGGTCTGTAGTTCTTTAATCAAGTTCGAGTGTTCGGTTCTTGAGAAATCATGGGCATTGCTCGATAGCAATGCCCATGATTTCTCAAGAACCGCCACCCGATGGTGGTGGTGGGCCACACCCATTAGGGAATAAGTATAAGTACCTGTACCACAGAATAACTAATAGTACTACGTACAGAAGGATCACTCACTAGCTAAGTCATGTTTAGGTATAAAAATGTACCTACTCTTACTACTTGCACGCGAAATTGAATCTTATCGTGTGGTACTAGCGTTCATATTCCGTTTGACGCCGCTGACTTGTAACCGGTTTCGCGGTCAGCATAGGGCTCCCACTCGCCGATATAAATATACTTAGGTGGCTGGCTAGTTAACTACAAACATACGCAAATGCAACTATTACTGGGCGACTATTAGGTACGGCGCAGCGCGTTCAAGTTCTACAAACATATATCGACCTGTTTAGTTGATCCACGCGGTTTGAAACGGAGGTAAATGAAACGGTGGTAGGTAGGTGTAGGTACTTACTATCTATTCAATTAAAAACGATATACGAAAATCTAAAGAAATAAGAAACTAGGTAGGTAAAAAACTATTAACTAAGTTGGTAGGCACCTAAATAATAAAATTTCACACACAATTATACATTCGTTTTGACCTCCTAAAATGTGTATGTACTTAGGTGTATATAAATATATTTCAAATTATGTACCTAGGTACTACATATTGTTTATAAAAAACAACAAAAAATTACAGAGTAGGCAGGCTTTTATGTGATGGTTTGAATATAAAAATAGCTTACCAAATTTTTAAATTTTGGCGGAATTTTTAAAATTTTACTGTTGCTTCCCGTAGTTTAGTTTTCGTTTATTTTAACACCCGTATACAATACATAACAGTATCTTTTATATGAATTATTATGTTTCGAAGTAATAAAAATTGTATTCTATTTTATATGTTATCCATGTATGTTTATGCATATTGTATTGGAATTTGTATCATTATTATCTGCGGATGCTAGTTTTCAGTATAATGCGTATTTTTTTTTCCAAATATTTTATTGTGCGCCTATATGTCCATTTTTACATCCTCCTGGTTCTGTCCATGCAAAGGTTGTCTGGAAGAGATTGCTTTTAGCGATAAGACCGCCCATTGTGCATTATTCTTTTTTTTGTAAGATGAATTAGTTCATATTTTTTTTTACATTTGGTGTTCAATAAAGGATATTGTATTGTATTGTATTGTATAATTGTTATATAATAATTCGATCCAAAAATCATTAAAATAAAGCACGGTGACGACGACGCACGCGGTTAGCGCGCGAGCCGAGACGAGAGCCGAGTGGCGATCTGCTGCCATCATCCTCCGCGGGAGGAGCTCTGGCCAAACGTACCTAAACTTCGGAGTGACACCGGCCTGTACTATTAATATACCGTAGAACCTCTTTATAATTCGAGAAGAATTACTCGTCAATCAAGAAGATTCAAGAAACCACCTCTGTGGGCTAGTGGTTCAACCCACCAATTTCAGATCCAGAGGTCCTTGGTGCTCTTGGTTGGTGGTAGGATTTTGTTTAAGTCCGTCTGGCTAGCTACCACCATCTTACCTAATTCTGTCGCCATAATCAACGTTCAGTTTATTGAGGATTCCGGGTGAAGTGCGCTTCCCCGTCGTACAATAAAAAAAATGAAAAAAAAACTGTCTAGTTAATATCTAATTTACAGGCAAATAACATTGTTTGCCTGTAAAGGAGCAATACAAAATTAGACAAATGTCGGAAGGTTCCGACATTTGTCTAACCTGCCCAAAGAAGAAGGAAGAAAGGAAAGCTTGAACTCAACCGGGTCAAAGTGCAGAGCACATTTCCTGCCACCCACCAAATTAAATAGAATTAGACGCGCTTTTGGTAATTTGGCACCAGTCTTAATCGATGCCCAGATATATGTGGCGAAAGAGTGGTGATTCAAGTTGTATCCCACGTCCCACACCAGTCTCAGCAGATGATGCTGGCTCGTAGTATGATATTATTGGCAATGAATGGCTTAGCAGAAATTTTCCACCTCGGCAAAATGATAATTCATTAATCATTATTGTGCTTTGCTTATTTTTTTGCTTAACTAATACATGATATAGATTAGATGTCAAAATATAAAAAAAATGACTCACGATTTTTTCCCCTTCGTGGATTCACCTCTGATCACTACTGAGCAGGGATAGTCAAATAGACAGGTTCAGAGGCACGTCCAAACTTACGTTAGGCACATGGGCCGAAACAACATGGGGCATACTTGCCCACGCCTTGCAAGTAGCTAATATTCAATTTACTTAGATGTAAGGTAGCTTAAAGTGAATGTTGGTACATTGACCCTTTCTGGGCTTTGCAAGTCACATGTTAGACAAATTGATTAGATATGATTTTAAAATAAATCAAATTAATAAGAACTAAAATTGAGCACGTCAGCGGGTCAAAATATAAACAAAATAACAGTAAATATAATTATTTATAAATCAGTATATTGATTTAAATCAAATATATGAATAATAAAAAATATTATAAAATTATATAACGTTTTTTTAGGGTCGATAACTTGGGTCTGGTGGCCCTTCGGCTTCTTAAAACGGGACTTTTTATTGATATATTTTACTGACACGTGACCCAAGGGCTGACTCTTATTTAGGCCAGCGAATTTAGGCAGGCATAGCAATTCAGCGTGGCGATGCAGCCAGTGTCTTGGGCACAAATAGATGAATCGTCTGGTACTGGTCTGGAACAAATGAGTTACCTATAGACCGTTTGTAATGGTACTTAGGTAATCCGACTGATTCCTTTGTACGTAGTTAGTTTATTTGTACCTTTAATTGAATAAATTTTAATATATTTAGCATAAATGCGTTTTTTTTTTATTTAGTAAGAGTACAACGAAAACCAGGAAAACAATACTAAGATTAGCAAAATAATCAATAGCCGTCGATAACGATAACATGAAACGCGAGCAATATATTTTGAGTCCCTATCAGTTATCAGTTACCTGCGAGGCTCAAGGATGTGTGCATAATGGAAACAAATAAAGAAAAAGTGGTTTTCAAAATGAAACACTTTTCAAAACTCAACGATAAAATACAACAAAAATACGAGGAAATGCAAAGAAAACTTGAGAAATCAAAGTCAGTTGATGCACTCACTTTAATCAAAGACGATTTTGACTACAAAAGCCGAGAACATGGGAGCTGCGAAAATTTATGCGATTATTACGAAGTTGAAAAGCATGCTCCGAAGACGTTTGTTGTGGAAGAAGTGGCGTCTTGTAATGCAAGATCACGAGAAATCGATAGAGAGATCTCTGTTGCGGAGTCACTGGATGAATTTATGATCATAGAACAGGAAGAGATCGAACGCGAACATAATGAAATGAACAGGCATATGGATAATTTCAATTTCAGTTTGGAATCGTAAGTACCTTGTATTAATTTTCCATAAACGGTGGTCAGATTTTACGAGCCTCCCGTAGCGTCGGACATGGCTCTACGTATGTAGTACCCTAGACCGAAACGCACCCTCCAAAGCATGGAATCATCATAGATTTCAATTTTCAATTTCAATTTACATTCTCAAACACCACAGAATAAACATCCAGTGCATTAAACGTACTTTTAAACTTACATCATTATTAAGAGTTATCGGATAATCAGGTAAATCATGCGTGCTATGTCCTAATCTTAACCATACCGGAAACATACTTAACAAATAGCTGGAATTACGGGAATCGAACACAGGACCGACAGCCGTAGGTACTCTTAACCATAAAACTATGTAGGTGTTTTATTACACACATACAGGTAAAAGCCTGATTTTACTTATGTGTGTATAAGTTGCAACTTAGTGTAATTATAAAACAAAGCAAAAATACAATGGTATGGACTTCACAATGTGAACCTATCCATTTAGTAAGTCACTTAAGGAAACAGCACGTCTATCACCAATATCGAAAGCCATCGGATCCCTCCGATGGCTTTCGATAGGTCATTGTAAGGCCCTCCTTACAATGACCTAACACAACTGATAAGAATTATGAATATAAGCTAGGGAGCTCCTAGGCAAGACCACTAGAGTCTGACCAAGTAAGCTTCTCCGCTTAGTAATAGGTGAACTTACTCCAGGAGAACCTGCTCAAGGCACATCAGTCAGTGATAGTTAGGACTAGAATAGGATAGCAGATATACAAAATATCTAATAACAGCATTTGTTTGTGTGCAATTAATTTATAACTACTGAGGTATCGATAACTGTATCTCGATAAGTAGTCGTACCATTGAAAGGATAAAAAAAAATGACTTTGTCTTTCAGACTGTGCAAGTCAAACTGCAAAATCAACTAATAAATAATAATTTATTAAAAAGAGGACATCTTGATTAAGAGCTTCAAAAATAATAATATAATAAAATAAAATATATGTTTATTTTCTCTCACAAAGGTACATACATATAGGTATATAACATTATAAAATATAATTGCTAGAAAATCTAATTGTATATGTAGTTACCTGTTTTGTAAGAGACTGGTGCCTGAGATAGGTTTAAGAAAATCTGAATTACAGGTCACCAGGTCGCCTCACTCCACAGACTCAAAGCATAACAAACAGAAATAAAAATAAAAAATAAAATTGATAGAAAACAATAATTCTTAAAGAGTAAAAATAAAAGTTAAAATAGCATATGGATAAGGTAAAAAAAAAAAAAAAAAAAGATATAAGAACACGAAACATAATTAATTCTAAAATTAAGATTAAAGTTATGCAAGAACCAGACAAATTTTTTGAGTGTTATTTTGTTTGTGATGTGGGTATAATGGATGAGAGTGTTTTTGTGTGTGTGTTAAATGTGTGAGTAAGTGAGAGGATGCGTGTGGATTAGTGTGTATGTATCAGGTTACTTCGGTATCTACGGTAACTGTGAGTCATCATCATCGTCATTTCATCCCACATGCATCCACTGCTGGATTGGGTACCCCATATGGGGGCTGTTATTAATAACGTTAGATAATAGAATCCAAAAGGTTCTCAGTCTCCTCATAAGTAAGGGCTTTAAGCCACTTAGAGGTTACACTTTTACACTGAGATGTGCACATTGGATAAATGGTGTGAATGGTATTAATTTTGTTGTATAGGATTGGTCCTAGATAACATATAAAGTTATTGGAAAGGCTGGTGCGGAACAACTGAGTTTGACAGACTTTTCCTTTCCTTCGTCTGTCTCTTACTAAGTTAGAGTCGTAGGGGATAAGTGAGTGTTGAGTGAGAACTACTTGTAGTATGAAGAACTGCCTGACTGTCAACACGTCCCATTTTGCGTAAAGTTCAGTAGAGGGGAAACGGTAAAAATGTTTACTTCTTCTTCGACAAGCTAATTAATGTCCACTGCTGGACTGCAACGTTTGAATATTTTAGCCATATATCTTCTCGCTTATCAGGAAGATCGATGATCGCAGTGAAGGTGTAAGATATTATCATAATCTCAAAAATCCCGTAGTCGTCTTTAACGATATCCTACTGAAATGGTGGGGTCGGCTGCTGTAACCACCACGGCAACTTAAAATCTTTCTACAATACATGTGGTTTAATAAATTTGAAAATAGCTGTTATATTATCAATTATATATATTACAAATGTTATAATGACACAGAAAATCACAACCCTGGACGGGACTTGAACCCGCAAATTTTCCTCAAGCCGGAAACGCCTTCAAATAATTGAGCAACGAGGGTCCTTAGGCATTTTCCGACTTTTTGTGCCATATTCAACTCAGCTTAAGCACTGATTTACGCCATCTAGCAGAGATTCACTAAACTATGTGAAACTATATTTGTATCTGTAAATACTTTCAAATCACTAGTGGGAAATGGCGTTTTAGTTTTTTAATAGAATAAGAAGCATTAGAGCGTTTCCGGCTTGAGAAAAATATGCGGGTATAGTGCCCTGGCGAATTGTGATTTTTTTGCGTCATGATAACATATTTAAATGTTGGGGCCAAGTGCAAAATCTTGAAATACAAGAATAATATATAATGTCTAGCTTTAATTATTGTGTTTGATTACAGATTGAATGAAATAGCCGATGACACGGCAGACATTCCATCAATATCGCCCAGAACTACCATCCGAGATAGGATTAACTCCAAAATACTGGCTCGCAGAGAACGTAAGAAAGCGGAGAAAGAAAACGCCACGAAGAACAACAATAAAAAGAAAGAAAGTCGAGAAAAAGTGGAAAAGGTTCTTTTGTATTTAGATTTAACTCACCTACTTTTGCGCATCCGATCCTCCAAAGCTCTTTTTAATGTTTGACTAAATGGAATTGTTTCGTTTACATTTTTCCTTTACGCTAAAATAAGTTTGAGTCGACTACTTGGAATTTGAGTGATTCGAATACATTTAGCTAAGGCTTAGCTTATTTTTCTCTAATGCATCACTTCAAAACTTTCATCGCGTTATGTTAATACCAATATAATAGAAATTAAAAATGAATAATGATCTACTAAAAATTAAACGTGTATGAGGGATATATCTAATTGATATTTGTTTTGAGCACCGTGTTGCAAATTAATGTGTTATCGCTCTATTATCTCCAACTCTAATCTACCAAGCGTGGATACAATAGAAAATCGGGCGCTCCCTTGATAACTTGAGAAATCCATTGAGGCTCATGAGAGGCTCATGACCAACAATGTATAGTTACGAGCTGTTGATGCCTTTGTAGAGTAATCAAATATAGAATGACTTATTTCTACAATGAGAATTCCGAATTAAATGTTCATATAACCTCGATTTTGTGCTTCAGTTCATTCTGACCAATACAACCAAACACGAGTTTGCAAGAACATTTAAAAAGGGCAAAGTGGCGACGCTGACTATTGCTCTCATAGAAGCCTCTGAGTTAGACCCCGACGAGGCTGAGGATAAACAGCGCTTTATGGTTTGTCGATTCAAGTAAGTTTTTTTTTTTGTACGACGGTTACGCACTTGATCTCCATCTCACCACAAGTTAAGATAAGGCCAAAGGTGGAGGTGCTCTTCTCCCGGAATCCTCAACAAACTGAGGAACTGACTATCTGATTATAAAAATTTTAGAATTATTATTATGGCGATAGAATTAGGTAAGATGGTGGTAGCTAGCCAGGCGGACTTATACAAAGTCCTATCACCAACGAAACCAAGCACAATATATTGTACTCCCCATAGGGATAAAACCCGGGACCTCTGGATTTGAAATCGGTGGGTTGAACCACTAGACCACAGAGGCGGTTAAAGTGATAAGATATGACTGACTAACTCGCCCGCGTGGTACCTGGATAAAATGTAGCCTATATGTATGTTATTCCTGGTTCAGAACAATATTTGGGAATAATTTCAACTCGATCAGTAGTTTTGGAGTGAAGGAATAACAAAAACAGATCAGTTGTATATAGCGATGTGGGAGCGAGTTATTAAAGTATTCGGTTTGTTTGAAATTAAACAAATGTTGAATTGAATTGAATGTATGACGATAAATTTAAAAAAAATCTCTACCCTTCGTAGGTCAGTGCAGGTAGCATCTGCTAATGCTCTGATGCTCTCCTATAGAAAAAGAAGATAATAGCCGAGACTATTCATAAAGCATCTAGACGAAGACCAAATTATCTCAGCCAAATTCAGTTTCAAACATTTGCTTTTTCAGGTTGGGATCTGAGAAATATAAGTCAAAACTAATAAAAACAGACAAGACTGTTGTGAAATGGCAAGAGCTGTTTAATTTCGGCATGTATGATGAAACTATACTGGAAATCACTTTATGGGACAAAGATGTTTTTATCGGCAGGTAACTATTTCATTGGAACCTTTTTAATTATGAAACGAATACTAAACAATATTCCGGACCAACTACAACTACTAACACAATTCATAGTTCAACTTCAAACAATGCCTGGTTATTTAACAGAAATCCGAAATAAGTGTGAGTGTTTCAATGATCGAGAAACAAATCCAAGTCCATCCGCTTTGTTATAGGTATAAAAAATCCCTTTTGTTTTATCGTACAACGGAGAAGTGCTTAGCCTTCATCTCTCCCGGTTTCAAGCTAAAGGTGGGAACGCAGTTCACCCGGAATCCTCAACAGTCTTAGAATTTGAATATAGGTGCAGGGACACAACAATTCAGGATCGTCGTTATGGCGACAGACTTAGAAAGATGGTGTTAGCTAGCCAGGCAATGCATTGTACATTGTACTCCCCAAGGTATCTATAACCGGTCGGCCACCACTAGACCACAGGCGGTTATAATATTCATTTTCAGCCTACAAGCCTATTTTTTTTTTATTATTTTACGCACAAAACATATCACAACCATAATAAAATTATAGTTCAACAAAGATAGTGTAGATCAGATCTTGATCAAGAGTCTAACCCACCTATTACACAAATAACTAGATATTACACAACCCTACGTAGCCCCAAACTAAGCAAAGCTTGTAATATGGTAACTAGATTACGGAGAATATATTAATATCGAAAGAAATAGACGCTGTTACACCAGTTTCACTTTACAATTTCTGATATTTACAGAAGTACAATAGATCTTCTGGACCTAGAACAAGAGAAGACCCACCAAATGCGACTGGATATGGAATGCGAGTCAAGCAATGCCCAATTGTTCATTCTTCTGACTATCACTGGAACGGTTCTAGCTAATACTCTGGTAGACCTTGATGACTACAGAGAGACTCAGCGACGGCTTTCGACTTTCAGAAAGAAATTGGTAAGGGTTTAATATTTATTCAAAAATCTGCAATTTGTGGTCAAGAGTTTACCAATTAAAAAGAAGATATTTTAGTCTTCGTATTATCATGATATGGACCAATACTATAAATTAGTAGTCAATGGTATTATGCAGCTAAATAGTTCCAAACTAACCCATGTTTTGCTTACGGTCAAGGCAGCATTGAATAGATTTAAGTTCTTGCTATGCTTCTAAATCACGAAGAAGCCAAATGCTTCTTCGTTATTTAGGTCTACTTTAATTTATGCTAATATTAAAATCCGTTCACGCTATTTTTATTTAATTTTTGACGATTACATCACATTATTTTAATTCTTAACCGCCTTTGTGGTCTAGTGGTTCGACCACCGATGTCAGATCCAGAGGTCCCAGATTCGATCCCCATGGGGAGTACAAGTTGTACATTGTGCTAGGTTTGGTTGGTTGTAGGAGTTTGTTTAAGTACGCCTACCACCATCTTACCTAATTCTGTCGCCATAACAACAATTCTTAAAAGTTGATGTGTTCCGGCATTTAGAGGTTAGACAGCCAGTTCCTCTGTTGGACTTGTCTCATAATCAAGACCAAGCTGACGGCCGTTATTAAAAATGCCTTCGTTTCTCGGCGGTAGTTCTCAAGTTCTGATCCGTATAGTATTTCCAGGAAATTAATCATTTATTCAAAAATCAAATCATAAAATGTACAATTGAACTAACTATGTACAAAGGAATCAGTCAGATTACCTAAGGACCGTTACAAACGGCCTATAGTAACTCAACTGTTCCAGACCAGACGGAAGCGTGCCCAAGACATGCCACGGCTGCATTGCCACGCCGAATAGCTATGATTATTCGCTGGCCTAATTATTATTTCCGGGAGTAATTTTACAGGCTTGGTACCAAATCAATAAAGCAGGACACGTTGGGTGGTGCACTGTTATAGTTTACGGTGCTAAGGGACTTTCAGGCAACGAATGTTACTGCATAGTCGAGTTGGACAATGAACGCTTGCTTAGTCACACTGATTCTAAAACTAACGACCCTAATTGGATGAAGATTTTTACTTTGTGAGTATTTTTGTGATTTGTAGTATTGACTTCTGATTTCTGGATTTCTGGAAATTAACATTATATAAATCCTTTTATATGCCGTCAGTGATTAACCAACTTACATTACAAGAGAAGGCACTGAAACTGTACCTATTATGCTAACTAAAAGTTTAATGAATGGCTAAGATATGCAAATAACACTAAACATTGTTAATTATTAATAAATCATATTATAATGGTAACCTTCCGTAGGTAAGATTCGAGGAATAAGTAGAGACTTAAGGCATTGTAAATGGAAAAGTGGAATAGCTAAGTTTGGGTGGGACATAGTTAGGTATTATATCTGATTACACTCATTATTCTGATAAAAAGTTATGGATATGGTATAATTGTGAGATATACCAATTCTGATAACATTATTGCCTACTTCATTTTTTTCTGATTTGTTTTATCTACTACTAAAACTTTGTATGTAGTAAATATTTTAAAAGTTATGTTAGAGTTTCCTTCACAAAAAGTTGTTGGCTAATTCGAAACCAGTAAAAGCTTGACTTTAACTTGTCCACGTGTTCATCCCTTCTGTCCGTTTGTCACAGCAAAGAAAAAATTTATATAAAATCAATGAAATAAACTTTATTTACATACCGCCTCTGTGGTCTAGTGGTTCAACCCACCGATTTCAGTTCCAGAGGTCCCGGGTTCGATCCCCATGGGGAGTACAATATATTGTGCTTGGTTTGGTTGGTGGTAGGATTTTGTTTAAGTCCGCCTAGCTAGCTACCACCATCTTACCTAATTCTGTCGCCATAATAACAATTCTTAAAAAAAAAATTGTGTTCTGCCATTCAGAGGTAAGATAGCCAGTTCCTCACTTTGTTGAGGATTCCGGGTTAAGTGCGCCTCCACCTTCGGCCTTATCTCAACTTGTTACCAGGTGAGATGAAGGCCGAGCGCTTTCTCGTCGTACAATAAAAAAAAATGGTGGTTGCTAGCCAGGTAAACTTAAGCAATGTCCTACCATTAACCAAACCAAGTTCAATATTGTACTCCCCCTGGGGATCGAACCCGGGGTCCCCGAATCCTCCTGAAGTGCGCTTCCACCTTCGGCCTTATCATAACTTGAAAATCAGGTGAGATATGAAGGCCAAGTATTTCCCCGTCTTACAATTAAAAAGGTAAGTTTTGGTTTATTTTGAAGAGTGGTTCAAAATTTTTAATTTCAGTACTGTAAAAGATATAACTTCAATCCTAGAAATCACTATTCACGACGAAAAGAAATCCGAAGATGTTGGCAAGTTGTCCTTTTCCCTTCTCAACGTCAACAATGGGAAGAAATGGTATGCACTCAAAGACATCACACAGAGGGAGCGAGCAAAGGGGAATAATCCTAGAATACTGCTGGAGACCAAAGTCACATGGAACACTGTAAGAAATCATCGTTTATTTTCATGCGAGAAAGGTGTTATTTTTCGTTTCATCAGTACTTTGTCGTCAGTATCAAATGCAGATAAGTGCAATTAAAGTTTATACGCACGTATATTCATTTTTGACATTGACACTTATGCCGAGAATCAGGGCCAGACCTAATCTTTTTAAATCTCATTCTACTATTTTTTGTTTTACAATACCCCTAGGGTATTGTCACACGAGCTTGCCACGTATTTGCCTACAAGTTCATTGCAAGTTAGTAATTGTCAAATTCAAAAAAGGAAACAGTTTTTAAGAGCGTGTTCATTCTTTATCAAGAATGTTTTTTTAGTGTTCCGTACCCAAAGGTCAACGGGACCCTATTATTAAGCCTCCGCTGTCCTTCCGTCTATATCAGCGGGGTATATTCATGAACCGCATTGGTAGACAGTTGAAATTTTCACAGATTGTGATTATCTATAGCCGCTTGTTTTTTTTTTCATTTGTTGTAATGAAAAAAAAAACAATTTAAAAAAAGAAAACCGTATCCGCTTCTACACAAAAGTTAATTTTACACAGTATCCTAAAAGAAAAAAGTTTTTCGGGATTGATTTTGCGCATGACACATGCATATGCACTGACGGTTAAGGTCACATCGTGAGGAAACCGGGATGTCCGTGCGACTGAAAGTCTGAATGGCATAATGTATTCCTCTAAGCGGCGATGGGCTCGCACCCTGTCACGTATTGAGTGCTAGCTACTTGCGAACCGTGGGCATGTGCCAAACGTAAGTTTGGACGTGCTTCTGACTACCCTCATAAGAAATCTCTGAGTAGTGATCAGAGGTGAATCCCCGAAGAGAAAAAAACCCTGAGAACTTTTTTTACACATGATCCATGCAGTGGTTGGTTATTATTCCATCAAATATGTATGAAATTCCGATTGTTTTCCAGTTGCGAGCTTCAATGCGGGTCATAAATCCGAAAGAAGAGAAGTATTTAGAATTGGATGACAAATTAGCACGGCACATATTCGCTCGGAATTTATCAAGAGCGAAGGCCGTTTTGGAATGGATTATGTCTGCATTTCGCATTTTCAAGTATGTAAATTAAAAAATGCCCGCTATGCAACTACCGTAGGTGCCCAAAATGAGAGGGATGGTGTTATACATACTAGCGTGAATAAGAGTGAAACGGATGAGCGGGATTTCAATTATAAAACACAACTTTTGGTAATTACGTGGTAACTAAAAGAGGTATCGAAAATTCAAAAATCAAGAATTCGTTTATATTTATTACTTAACATTTCAACTAAAACCTACTCTATAATTGCATCATTTTATAGAATGCGCGCTAAACATAGTTTTTTCAGATTTTATTCTGTAGAAAAAATGTATATAGGTAAAATCCCTCTCATTTTGGGCATAAGTGTAACCTCTTAAATACGAGCTAGACTAGGCTCATACCATTTGAACATCCTGTCCATAATTTCAACCGTAGTTGTTGGTGCTTGTAGTTCAAGTGCCGTCCCAATGAAACCATATGTTTAAACCTCTTGTAGTCTTCCCGAATCCTCGACATTTTTATTTAATTTTTCAGAACGTGTTTTGAATGGGAATCAAGAAAAACAAATTTGTTTTGCTTGTCCATGTGGCTGCTGTTCTGTTGGTTCTTTAAAATGTGGATGTTGCCGCTTCTATTACTTCCTCCTTTTTATCGATACATGCCCTATAAGTACACAATAGGTGAGTACCTAGGGGTTCATGTGAATTCTGCTCAGTGAATATCCATAACAAATATGCTAATAACAAATATTGACATAATTTTAGTCAAAAATATGTTAGTATGTAAGTAGGCATTTTTCCATAAAATAAGTTTGAGATATGATAATAATGTTGCGTATAGCTAATAATAATGAAAACCTGTCCATATTTTCTGACACATTATTTAAAACTGAATAAAAACTTGATAAGTAAAGCTGTATAAAAGTTAATAAACCGTATTCATGACTGACCTAAATACATTAATGGTGCATGTTTCAGGTGCCAAAACATCCATGGAATTAGAATCATCAAAGAAAGATAAGGTACGAAATGCTAAATGAATATCTGCAATGCTATTATTGCATTTATTACTTCACCACATCAGTGTTAGGCCTGGTAGAAAAAATAGCTCCTCCACTAGCGGAGTATCCATCAAATTTCAGAATCAGTGGATGGATCATGACTTGATCGAGTACACGGCTGCAGTTTTCTCTCAGTTTTTTCATTATGTTTTGGTGCATTCTCAAACCGTGCCCCTTATGTGTGTCTTAAGGTTATTTCTCTAAGTTAAACAATCATGATACGGTTTTTGATAAATTGTAGCTTCAAAACACATCGTGGATTAATAAAAGTGAAAGCCGCCACTATCTTGTATAGTCAATATCACAAATTAACAAAAATACATTTGAAGCTAGATTTTCCATATTGCTTCCCTAATTGGCTGATTCTTTACAAGCAAAGTTCTTTGAGTTAGCACACCCTTACTTTTTTCTGCTTGGAGACGTAAAAAGCAAGCAACCCGTCTGATGTTAAGTGCATCTCTTTAAGACTTTAAGACTACTCTTGTACAATCAACAAATCTTGTACGTCTGAGACGAGAGCAAGGAATTCCATTCCTTACCAGTATTAATGATACAGGTAGAAACAAAAGGTAAACATGACCTACGTGGCACTGTCGTCAACTCGAGGTAGAAAGGTGTTAAGCCTCGAGTGCCCGTAATTTTACCTGGAACCATACCCTTTATAGCGGAGCACAGCAATGCTGCTTGGCGGCCGAAATAAGTATCTTTTTATTAGGATATTTAAATCCAGGAAGTGTTTTGAAGATACAATTTACCAAAATCCATATTGCGCGTACCGAAAAAGGTGAGGCTTAAAGTTGGAAAATTCAAGGTGATTTTGAGGCTTTTTCGTACAGTGGACTTAAATTTACCATTTACATTTTCAGGAAGAAAAGACTTCGTTGAGACAAAAAATAAACTCCCTACAAGAAATGATACAGTCTGTTCAGAACTTCATTGGGAGCTTTGCGAGCCTCGGCGAAAGTATTAAAAAGTAAGTTTAGTTTTAATCCAATCCCTCCCCATCGTATCGGGAAAACTTCTTTTTACCTCCTGATTGTATTTGTTCCCGTCTTTTGAAGGACATTGTATGTTGACGCTTGTGACTGATAAAATATTGATGGACGTGGTCAATTCGTGCATTTGTGAATGCGCAATATAGATCAATATTGAGCTGTCCTTTTGCTCTTGAACTGTCTCGGTACGGATAGTCCGACGGGAACAAGTCTATTCAATCGAGTTCCGGACTCGAACATTCCATTCATTTATGCTCACCGATAGTTCCATAACAAAGTTCCATGGTGGAACAAATGCAAATGTTTGATTCGCAGATGTTGTTAACGTGAAACTAGTGAGTTACTTACTTACTAGTTCCACTCTTCATATCACTCGCAGTTCCGCGGTGGAACAATCTTTGTAATGTTTTGTACACGAATTTATTTATCAAATATCCATTAGTCAGTGATATCTAAAGAACTTGTAATGAGTAATGTTTTGTAATCTAATGTTTTGTACACGAATTTATTTATCAAATATCCATTGGTCAGTGATATCTAAAGAACTTTGATGATTGACTTGTTTTTATCAGTTTTGTTTTTTAAATTTGAAATAACGGGCTTGTCTGGTCATTACCTGAGCGAGGATGTCTTTGTCTTTCCGAGTAGCTGCGTAACTGCCTTTTCGGGATACCACTCCCGAGCACCGACGGAACACTGCGGAGTTGGCATGACAAGCGGTTCTCTACAGTACTTAATTTCTTTTTTTTCAGTCTCTTCAACTTCACCGTGCCTTTTTTGAGTATTTTGGCCATCATCGCGATCGCAATCATATCTTTAGTCACTTTCCTAATACCTGTTAAGTACTTGTTTATGGTTTGGGGTAAGTTTTTCACTTTTCAATAATGTTTGGTCAGTTTTTTTTATTTTGAGCTGAATCACAGACGTTTGATAAGACACAAACCGTAAAAACTTGTCAGTTCATGGAATTATTCCATAGACTATCCAACCTTTAGACAGCATCAATAAAAGGTAGGCAGGTACTCATCAAGTTACAAATTAGCTTTTTACATATATAAGTTACCTATTTTATAAAATACAGGCCTCAGATTCTTCTTTATTCAAATACTAATGTGAAAGTATGCTACTGAGATTTCACTTGTTTTTGGTGTTTTTGAATTTCAGGTTCTAATTTAGAATAGTATTTTGTAGGCACGTTCGGATGTTTTTATGTAGATTCTACTCAGCATATTTACAATTAATAGAAAAATATTCAGAGCAGATTTATGTGACATTGCTGTTCAAATTCATGCAGGGTCAGCTGAGTGCAGATTCAATTCTTTCAAATTTTTCTGTAGAACTTTTTAAGGAACAAGCTAGCTAGCTATTGTCACCAAAAAAAACACGGCAAGGCTGTTTGGTTGCAGAAATGGGTTGTGGATGAGCCAGACAGAGGTCTTCATCATTAGTCTATGTATAACATATACAAAAAAGAGACGCAATATGATTTCTATTTGCTTGTCACCTCTTCTTATCCAGGTTCACAAGCAATTCATTTTCATAATTATTTTGTATGGTACGACGGGACGTGACTTGAGATGAAGGCCGAGCGCTTCTTTCGGCTATCATCTCACATGGCTATGATGAGGTCAATGATAAATAATACCATTTCTCTTTGATAGGGATACACAAATTCACGAGAAAAATACTGCGACCAAACAGAATACCAAACAATGAAATACTGGATCTCCTATCAAGAGTGCCTGATGATGAGACATTGGTAAGTTTCATTGAAATGTTTTACAGTTAGTTTCAGAAACAGCCAAGTTTAGGCAACTTGGCTGTTTAGGAAACTCACTGCTACGATAACCGTAAAATGTACTCTTTTTTATACTACGGGGAAGCGCATGGCTTTCGTCTCATCTAGTTTCAAGTAATGGTACTTAATTCTAAAGGCGCATTTCACCCGGAATCTTCAACAATCTGATGATGGATATCGTGTCCCCAATATATGCAAATATATTGGGGATTCTACTCTCATCACAGTTAATCTCATCACACCCATTAATTCACAATATATTCAAGTAGGTACGCTTCAGCCTCAATATAAACTGAAATGTCCTTTACGGGGCTTTCAGCAGCCATCGAGTTAACCGATTACTACTAATAGACGATCCTGTCAGTCATTTTTTAAATATATTACGAGTATTAATATGAATCGGTGCGATCACAAATTTTATCTCTCTCACTGATTAAATTAGCAGATGTATTCGCTTAGTTAATTATTTGTATGCACGAGCAGACAATGTAGTCTGATTTCAATCCCGGACCATTTGATTCGGATCATATTTTTAGTCACATGTAATGGTTTATGATATTACAAACTGCTGCCTCTACCTGCGATACCTTACCTGGTATTTTAACTCAAGACCTTCGGATACAGAGACCACAGTAAGGTTTGATACAAATGATTATTTCAGTATCATTTTTGCGTAACTTGCAAATTGTTTGGGCATTAACAACCACAACTCAGAAATAGAAAGTAAAATTGATTGTAGTTAATTCATTACTGTTTGAAAATCTCAAATTAAAATCAATATCGCACACAAGTGGATTATCATCGGGTTTCCAAATCGAGTGGATCAGAATTGGGTGGCAACTAGTCATAATTATTACATATGGTATACATGTATAGATCAAGTAATCAAGTGATCAAGGGCTATGGGTATGGTAAGCTGGAAATCCATTAGCACGATTGATATAATATTGATAATCCAAGTAATTTTCTAATTTAAGGACGTTCTTGTTTTTTATTGTACAACGGGCAGGGTTTTGGCCTTCATATCACATGGTTTCAAGTGATAACACTGAAGGTGGAAGCGCGGATCACCTGGAATCCTCAACTAGCTGAGGAACTGGATATTTTACCTATGAATGCCGGATTACAACAATTTAGAATGATTACTATGGTGACAGACTCAGGTAAGATGGTGGTAGCTATCCAGGCAGACTTGAACATTGTCCTACCACCAACTACAATATTGTACCACCTGGTGATCGAGCCCGGGCCTCTGGATCTGATACCGGTGAGCGAACCACAAGACCAAAGAGGCGGAAAAAGCCATATACCTGCAATAAGGATTATTGTCATTAAAAAATCAGTTATTCTTCAAAACACATCGTGGATTTAATTAGTTAAGTTCTTGACCAAGTACAAGCTACATCTACCTAACAAATACAATGTAAGCAACAATATTTTTTTAATTTTAGTTTATAGCAAAGTTCACTTAGCTAGAAAATTAAAACATTAAATTGAAAAAATATTATTTTTATTAGTTAGTGGGATCGTATCTAGTGGTGAATTTTAAATTTGTGTATCTACCATGTATTTTAAAGCTAAAATTTATCAAAAACTATCTAATGCGTTTCCAATCTTGAGGTTCCACCTGAATCACTGACAATTTACCAATAAGGTTTTCATTTTTTAATGTCGTCCCAGTATATTTGTTTTATAGGTACTTTTTAACTAGCTTTTATTTAAGGGTTGTATTGTTTCAGCTCAATATGCAAGAATTACCGTTGGAAGAAATGCCAAAAGAAGATTTCTGTGATAAATTATGATCTGATCTCTAAGGTATATCTACTTCAGTGTTTAGTTACTAAACAAGACAAGAAAACTAAATCTATATACAGTAGGTACATGTATTAGTAAATTTGCTTACCCATTTGTTATTTATACTATAGCAAAGAGAAATCAACCGTTTTTGTATTAGGAGAGACCCTATATGCTCAACTAACAAAAAATATATCAATAACACATCAATCTTTGACATTAGTAATTAGTTCAGTTCATGGATTCCTTTGGGCACGGAACCCTAAAAATAATTGGACAGCAGGATGGCAGGACCAACTTTAGAAATAAAAGTCGGATAATTCAATACAAACATTATTAACATTTATTTCTCTTCCTGGCACCTACACTACGCTGATTAAAATAATTAATAAATACACGTCAACGAATAAACATAATCACAGGTCAATGATGCAATAATTTGTACGATTAAACTATAAAAACTTTCAAAGTCGCATTCAAACGACAATATCTTTACCCAGCCTTTCGAATTCATTGGCAAAGTACACCATATCCTTGTGGTCTAAAGCCGAGTTTTGAAAAACAATGCGGAAGAAATTCACGAGGTCACCTTGAGGTTGGTAGGTGACCATCATGCTGCCTTCCTTTATCATAAGTTCCTTAATTTTTGGTGCAACCTTGTGTAGCCTTTCTTTGTAATTTGGTTCGTTCTCGCAACCGCGCAGGCACTTAGGAACATACCAAAACATGATATTTGTACACTCCGGCTGATCGAGAACAAGTTCAAATCCCTCCCTGTTCCGGATGTGATCGAGGAAGTACCTCGCGTTATCGAAAAGCGTGTCGATATGCTTCTCGAAGCCTTCCGTCCCTTTAGCCTTCCACATGAACCAGAATTTGAGAACGTCCGCGCGCCGTCCACATTGGATATGCTTATCTCCGGTATCATACGAAGTGTCGTAGAATTTATCCTTCTGGAAGAGGTACTTAGCGTTGGAGGAGTGTCCCCCTTTGAGCACGCCCTTGTGCCTAATTAGGAACGTGGAGCATTGTTGTGGCGCCGCCAAGAGCTTGTGAGGATTCCACGTCACAGAGTCGGCCCTGGAACAGTAAGAACACTCGTTAAGGTTTGGAGGAGTTCTTGACATTTTAATGCGAAGCAAGAAAAAATAAGTTATAAGTTCGGAGGCCCAAAGACAAGATAACTACAAAAAAATCGAAGCAATTTAGATTTTTTTGTATTATATTATCAAAACTCACTTTGCTCTGTTATCTGCGCTGTAGTTTATGGGTTCGATTCTCACCCGGGAAAATAATTCATGTAATTAATAAAGATGTTTGTTCTGTGTTTGAGTGTCATATTGTATCATTTATTTATATATTTGCATATGTTGTTTGTGTACCTAGATACTAGCCTAGAACTAGATATGTATTTACATAATACATATCTAGTTCTTAATACATAATCCAGTTCCCATATTATACGCCTTACTTTGTTTGGGGCATTGCATAAATGTATTTATTCAATCAACAGTCAGTAGATTGTGTGAGAATGTTGCAAGTGTGCATTTCTATAGTAGCGTCTGATTTGAGCCGTTTCTGTTTTCAATTATTTTGTAAGCCAAATAATTACTTTGTATGAGTAGATTGCATCCTAAAAATTTAGAACACATTTAATTGATTAGTTATTATTGAAACCCTGAAAATAGTGCGAACGTGAATTTAGTGTTGTCTAACTACATCGAACCTCGAACCGACCTCGACGTAACATTCAATGCTTCCAGTGCAATTACAGCTCCCCTCCGAGCCGAATTAATTGGTCCGCGCACCAAAGCGAGGAAAATAACAAGTTTGATGCTTGATACTTACAGCTCGATGCCTGTTAAGAGGTGCCTATGTTTCTTTGACATCAGAGCGCCCCCTCCCCATGCGGCGTCGACATGTAGCCATAGGTTATGTCGCTTACATAGCCCAGAGATTTCGATTATAGGATCGAAGGCTCCAAACACCGTCGTCCCAGCAGTGGCGGTGACCAGGAATGGCGTAGCCCCGTCATCCAAAGCTTGGTTTATCTTAATCTCCAAATCCGATACAACCATTTTGCCTGCTGAATCGGTCTTCACAAGGATGCAATTATCGGTCCCTATTCCCATGAATGTTGCCATTTTCTTTGTGGAGTAATGCGCGAGATCGGATGTGAACAGGACCAACTTGGGCACCGCGTAGACGCCTTTACTCTAAAAATAAAGTTACCTTTAGGAAGATAAAGTTTTGTCAGACATGTCCAATTCCTAGAACTCAGATCCGATATTTTCCAGGTGCATTGAATTTGTGGAAATAACCCACCGAAAAAAAACACTTTATGGAGGTACCTATGTTTAATATCAACACATTCCACTATAGCTAAACTTTATTCATAGCAGCACTTTTTAGTTATAGACATTGATGAAATGATATTAAAATTATACCTACACATCCGTCGTACAAATGAATTTCCGAAATAAATTATGTATCAACCTTAGTCAATTTATTCGCATAACATAATTACCTAATTTAAAAACAAGGACAAGGTCAAGGATAAGGAAAATAAGGTCAAGGTCACAATTTGTTTTATTATTATTATTTATTGTGTGTAGTATATTTTTTACCGGTAACGTGGCTATATCTTGAAACATAAAAATGGATCAGGAATGTCCTACTTATATGCCTTTTCTTTTACCGAATTAACTGAAAAATGTCCCTACTCTATACGTTTATTTTGTTCATTGTACTGTCTGTTTAATGGAAAATTGGCCTCGCAACTTAATTGGTAGTAGCTCTGTCTTATTTTCTTTATCATAAGCACTGGTTTGATTCACACCCGGGACTAATATAATGTGCCATGAACATCGTTGTTTTTTCTGTTTTCGTGTTTCAAAAAAATATATATGCAAGTTCATCCATCACGTTATCATACTAAAAGCCATTAAGTATAAGTTTTGGGATAGATGGAGCTGTGTGAAATGTCCACGAAGAATAGCTGCTGGTCGCTTGGTGACTTTGGTGGTCAAAGATTCAACCGCAAAAATGAGATATTAGGCTTTCTGCACTTCTTAGTTTTTTAGCCCTTGGCCGTCATCTCACAGTTTCATTTGTTGTAACTTTATCTAGGTTTGACATTTCTCATACTCCTCCGTGCGCATTATATAACTTCAAAAGGGTCCGATGTTTGCTCTTAGCGTATTAATATATATATATATATATATATATATTATTGTACGACGGGAATTGGGCGCTTGGCCTTCATCTCACCTGGTAACAAGTTGAGATAAGGCCGAAGGCGCACTTCACTCGGAATCCTCAACAAACTAAGAAACTGGCTATCTTACCTCTAAATGTCGGAACACAACATTTTTTTTAAGAATTGTTATTATGGCGACAGAAGTAGGTAATATGGTGGTAGCTAGCCAGGCGGACTTTAAACAAAATCCTACCACCAACCAAACCAATGAAATACCAACACATTCATTGTAATTACCTACTTTGACAATACGTACGACACGATCTTATAAGAACCTAATGATAGGCCTCCAGCATTCCCGATTAGACACGCAAACTGCTGATAAATTGCTGTTATTATTATTAAAAAAACGCAACCTAAAGAACCTTAATAATTACTATCTAACCGTGTAACCTCAATTCTGATGAGGTTACACTGTTACACTGATGAGGTTTATTAGGTATCATGATTTTATAAGTTCAGATGATAATTCTAGCCTAGACCTAAGCAGTCACTCTATAACGGGCCTCACAGCTCAATTGGTAGTAGCTCTGTCTTGTACGTATTAGGTTGTGGGTTCAATACATCGTCGATGTACCTATTCAAAATATTTTTCTATGTTGCGTATTATATTGTATCATATGTATGTAAGTATATACAAAAACAGTAGATATATATACAGATACTCTATCTGTCGTAATCTAGTTGTATGTAATATGTTATTGCGAATGTTTTAATTTTTAAATTTCCAGTATAGTTTATTATCAAAACAGATTTTTGACATTATCCTCATCAGTATAGACTGAGATCACGATTCAGAGTGTAGATCTATGAACTAATTCTAATCGTTTTTAAAAGTTTTTTTTAAGTAAATATCCCGTTAGACAAGTTTTAATTTACGTAACGTTAAGTAGTAAAAAGAATTGGTAAAAGAAGTGAATAGTGCCATATAGTTTTAGCCATATGTAAGAAATAGAAATCAAAATTCAAGGAGTGTACCTAAGCGAGTCAAATTCAAAAGGGACCATATTAATGTTATTTGTTTCAACTTGTAGAAAACCAGAACGCTTCGATTTCTTTAATACATCTAATGGCTAAGTTATGTAGTTTGTTGGATCATCGACTTGTCTGGCACTAACATCTCTGTATTACTTCAATATCATCCACTAAACTTTTTATATAGAAACTACCAAGTAGATGCCTCGTACACAATCGCCGAATTGAGGTTAAGGTGATTCTAATACGTGTTGATGCTTCCTCGAACAATTAAACGTAGGTTGTGTGAACACATTGGTAAATAATTAAACAATTGTTAAAAATAAACGTTGACTAAATCTTGATAGAGCCAGGACAATAATTATTTTTATTTTATTATTAAAAATCCATAGCTCTTATGGAATGATACATTAGACTTATATAATTAACCTACTATCAGTAACGGATTTTCATTTAATGGGGTCCTATGAGGGTTCTTGAGTGGAGATGGCTAAGGCCTGCTCTAACATTCCGCTGGGATAAACATTTGTGCATTATACGACCAAAATGGTTGTAACAGCGATAAAATTACAGGCATTTGACTTCTTTGTAGTAATGGAACGCATGGCTCACCCTGGATTATAGAGCGAATCATAATAATTAGCGCGAAAGAGTAAGAGTGATAAGACCACCACGTAGTACACTGAACACCACACGTGACCAAATAGTACACTGTACTACTTTGTTCGCTTAAGTCATTTTATTGATCCTATATTTTGGTGTACAATAAAGAATTTTCATTTATTTATTAATTATCCCTGACTATTTACTTAACGATTGCAAGTAATATGCCACACGAGCATTATGTTCTGTGTTGCGCTGTAATTTTTTTATGAACATTCTGGTGTTAGTCATTATTTAAGTAAATGATTTAAGCAATTTTAATAAAAAAAAATGCAGCACTGTGCAGTACACAAAGCACATTCGGCTCTATCACATACCTTGATCTCCGGATAATAGAAGTACCTCGCACAACTGATGGCGTATCCATTTGATATGGACCCTCCAGGACAGAATATCCCGTCCCCTTCCCCGTCCTTCCATCCAACTATTGCTCTCATCTCTCTCAGAACTTCTTCCTCCATTAATGTGAAGACAGGTGACACCTCGAAGGTGTATACGCTGGGGTTGAGGGCATCGGTCAGCCATTGTCCGATGAGACCGTAAGGGTCTACTGAGGAGAACAGCTGGTTGACAAAGTATGGGTGAGCTGTGTTGACTGAATAACGTGCCACCTGAAAAACAAAAGTAAGTTTAAAAACATTGTTATGTAGAGAAAGAACGAAGTACGTAAGGAAATATCGAACTGTGGCATTTTGTACTAGAATGTCTTTTGCAAGTGACTTACAAGCTATTATTTTCTATTATACCATTGATTAACAAATAGTCCTAAGTAAAACTCTACTGAAATCAGTGAAAAGAAAACTGCAAAGTTCTATTAGTTAGCCAAAGCCAATGATAAAGCAAATGATAAGGTATTTTTAGGAACACATTGTCAACCTTACAGCAGCGTGTGTAATACTGTGTGCCCGCAGTCAATGTTAAGTTGAGCCTCGTTGCTCGATTTACTAGTGCGTTTTTGGCTTTAGGAAAAAATCGGGTTCGAGTCCCGTCGCGGCTTGTAAATTTTGCATCATTATAACATTTTCAAATGTTGTGATCAATTTAATCACTTAAAATACAAAAATAATGTAAAAAAATAAAACTCACGTCCGCCATAAGTCCGAGAAGCACATCGTGTGACACCGGCCCTTCCCGAGGCTTCAAATCGATCGCCTTCTTAATGTCATCAGGAGCTGCCCACTCCACCACCTTAGCTGACCTCTGAGCTCTCCCAAACACCACCCTCTCTATAAGCAGGTCCGTAGCTCTTCGAATAAAATCCTCGTGTTTCGATCGGTCCGAGAGGCTTTTAAAAAGTGTTTTGTCCACCCCTATATCCTCGCCCCCGGGCAGTATAAGATCAGAATCAGCAGGCATGTTGCTCTATTCTTCAGCGGGAATAGGTTGTAGCTGCGGCCACTCGCCAGCCGAGCTAAGTGAGTTTGGCTCGAGGGTAACAGTGCAGTTCACTTATAAAGGCTCACGCCGATTCACTCCGTAAGGTTATTTAATAGTCACTGTAATGAATGTAAACAACGATTGATTCATTCATTTAATCGGCCTATTACTTATAGCAATCGCCAACCACTATGTTATTCAACAATATTAGGGAAATTTGTTCGTCACAACCAAAATTGTGAATAATACATCCCAAAAAATCAATAACTGCATTCCAGCTCATGTTTTGTATGGAATTTAGGTAAGTAGGTAATCTTCAGTGATTTGTAAACTTAGCACTCGAGCCGTAGACCTACTTAAACGACGATAAAAAAGATCTTCAGTGATCGTGATCAACCACTTCTAATTGATTTATTTAATTCTTGCAGCAATTTGTAAGAAGTATTTACTTAGTTGGACTTGACCAACTACCTCAAGGTCATAGCTTGAGTTGATGATAAGACTATATTTTGGTTGTATTTTAAGCCAGTTTTACTGACAGATAGGCTTTATTCACTTTCTATGATTATCTATCTTGTGCAACTCTCTTTCAGAGCGAGCCTATTTGAGATCATCTGATAATCTTTTCAGTTGCCTCGGACGACTCTTTCAGTGCATACACCTAAGTGTGATTATACGATGAAATACACATACGCACACACACACACACACATACACAAATTACTATGGTCCATAGATAAAAGTAATATAAAGACTAAGTGCGGATTCCGCCCTAGTTAAATATGAGAGAGAGCTTTTAATGTATCAAACGAGATTAAGATTATTTTGTTAAAGATTTTGTGAACACCGAGTTTGATTAACTATATGTGATGTCATTTTGCTACAATGCCGGTGGTCGTAGAAACTGACGGCAAGAAAATCACGAGATTGTAAAAGATCTCACCAGAAGTAGGGCAACTGCTTATTTATGTGTATTACTTATTTAAAACCTATCTACTGCGATCACCAATCCGCTTACCCAAGCCCTCCAAATTTGGAGGAGGCTCAGTCCAACAGTGAACTCTGGACATAAAAATGGGCTGTTAAAGTTTACTACAACACGCTTTCCGGCTTCTGTTCTTAACAGTTCTTAAAACGGGGAAGTAAATATGAATAAATTAAAATAAAATTACAATCGGACACATAAGTTTTGATTCCGTATTTTCACCGATATTTCCTATTATCATTGCCTTGACTGTTACTTTTTGTACTTATTACCTACTCGCTTATTAACTAAAGGTCAACTTCAACCTTTGTTACTTGGCTAATCAACTGAGAAATACAAAAACTCAGCGAGTTATTGTTTTAGTGCGCAGTAGCATGGCATAGTAAACAAACCTTATTTGAAGAAGCGCTCTACATTTTGCTATAATGATACGGCCTTCAATTATTCTTCAGTACCTAGTATTTTCAACTATTTAACGTGCATTTATCGTGCTATTCACCATTTCATTATTCCCGACGTTTCCGTTGGGTAGCACCAACCGTGGTATTCATCACCATCACGATTACAGCCCACACCCTCTGATGAGCCTCCGCCAGAGTGCAGTAGGGGATGCCATGATCACCACGCGTGTCAGGTGAGTTGGTGATTGCAGTTTGGTGTTGAATACTGTTGCCATCTCGGGCTGACAAAAAACTACCTATAAACCAGTAAAAAAATGTTATAAAATCTTGAAAGTTTAAACTAAGTCGCCTGCTTAATAGGTATGCATTTCTAAATTTTCAAAATGTAGTCATTTCATTTTATATTCGCATCTGGTAAATTCTGGTATTACTTTTGTGCCTAAAGCCTAAGAATATGTCACATTATATATATTACATATTAATAACAAATCTACCAGAAACAACTTTTTTTTTTATTATGAAATGTAGGCACATACTATTAATTCAGGTTTTCAGTTTAAAATCCATTGAGCACATCACTCGAAGTCAAGGAGTTCATATGTACAATAAAACCATTCGTGTTCGTTGATTTAATGATAAAATCTGATCACAAAAATAATTTATTTTTATCTGGTAGTAAATAATATCCAATGTCGTAGCAGTTGCTGCAATCGAAGCCGAGGAGTTCACAAAGATAATATAAAACCTTACACGCTCGATAGAAAGATGATACAATACTGCGTACTCGTTGATTGGATAATAAATCTGAATAATAAATATAAAAAAACGTAATTATGGTATAGGGCCATTGTCGTAGCAGTTTTCGTAGCATGGTTGCTACGCCATATAAAACATCGACGCGTATCATTTGCTACGGATTCTTTTTTATGATCTTAGACAGCTTGCTTCACAAGCTTTCTTAGATTAGAATAAATTAGAATTCTATTCCAGGCTGTAGATTGGACGCTTAAAATAATCCTTGAAATATTCATGAAATAACGTATTTTGAAATTATTCCTCGAATAACTCAAAAAGTAATTTACTGACATAAGACTTGATGTTGTATGTCAATAAATGATTTTTGACTACTGACCATTTACAAACTATTGACCACTGAACACACCATACGAAGAAGAAGAAGAAGACCATTTAAATACTGCAGTAACGAAAATTTTCGCTCTACAAACATTGTTTGTCGTTCATGTACAATTCAAAATAAATTTATGTGATGAACATCCGTTCCCAGATGTTTGTTCAGTGTTTAGGTTTGTATTGTAAGAATAATAAAACATTAAATATATAGATATAGGTAAGTACCTACCTAATCTAGTACCTTTATTACAAGCATTGCTTAGTTTGGGGCTAGATGGCGTGCAATGAATGTCCTGTAACACATGCATGTAAGTGTAACATATTTGTACTTACATGTCTCACACACTCAGAAATATTCACCTAGCCGTAAGGAAATTGCCCCCTTTCACCAGTACCTAGCACATTTAAATTCAGTGGTAGCCGCGCGCTCAAGGCTGGCCAGAAGTTGTCATCATGATGTTGATTGAATGGACTCTTGGACTTCTATATGCACGTGACTATGGTCATTCCATTACCTACGTAGGTCGAGTCGGGAAGTTCAAATCAGTTCTAAGAAAATAAAACCCCGTCCGTACAGATGACTTACTCACACATAAGGAAAAAGCATATTTATCCTATACTATACGTCATTCGCTACATAAGAAGCCTCACCTGCAGGTATTTTCCCCTGGTAATTTTATTATTATTGTCAGACAAAATTACGGTGAATAAAATAAAAAACATTTTGAGGCATCTTCACAAGATCCACCATGCTTAAAGACTTGCGCCGAGCTATTTACCAATCTAAGTGGTGGACTGACTGAAGGCGATAATTGCAATACAATATATTGATTGACGTTCGGTTTTTCCATGGTTTTTGTACCTCAAAACATTACATCTTGTTAGTCAATTATAGGCAAATGTCTCAGCAGTGGAATTATTCCATTCCTAATAAATTCATTTCCATTCATACATGCCTATTATCGGCAGCGGAAAGTGAATCAGTATAAGAATCTTTGAATATATGATTTTGTAAATGTAATTATGGTCTCAAAATAACACAGTTACAAGAAGTTAGGTACCGTGTAATAAGTATGCCAAAACTATACACTAAGTAGATGTGATGGAAGGTGTACCTATCTATCTATATTGTCGACGAACCGTCGCAGTTTTGTCAATTGACATTGAATTGTATGATTGCAACAATCTGTTCGCCCCTTTGAGGTATTTATTTCATTAAAATAATTTGACCTACCCAGGTAGGAACTTAACTACTTCCATATCTAGGTAGGTAGCTGGTACACATCTGCAATCTAAAATATCTCAGCTAAACATAGAGTCCTACAACTGAAACTGTACGAAAGAAACTTTACATTTAGTTTGTGTGCCATAAAGTACATTATAACTAGTCGTTTCCGTCGAAACCAGGACATAATTATATAATGTACCTTACCTGCGGCTCCAAGGAGCTAGCAAATGACCCGTAATAAAGATGATGATGATGATGACCACCAATGAAGTCAATGACAATGACAATTGACATTGACAAATGACATGGCTCTGTTGGTTGATCAACCACCAATGCTTCTACAAATCATAGCGTCGTTCCTACGAGGTCGCCAATTATATGTATCGGTGGAGCATAACAACTCACTACCTCGCCAAATCACCACCGGCGTACCGCAAGGGAGTCGCTTATCACCCGCATTGTATGCTCGCTCTATACAGATGACATCCCCACTCTCGCAACTGATCTCGGTCCTGCCCCCTCAGCCCGCCCCGTGCTGAGGGGGCTGGAGAGGAAGATGTCACCCTGGCACTCTTTCCGGATGACAGTACTTTCTTCTCGTCCAACACTAACTCAATTTAAGGAGGTAGATGCAATGTTTACTTGTCGCTCTTCCAGAATGGTTGGACAAGTGGCGGGTGGCTTTTAACGTAGCAAAAACTGCTGCCCTTCTTGTCACGCGCCAACGCACTGTCCTTACGCCGCCACTTACACTGTGAGGCCAAGATATCGAATGACAACCTTCTGTTCGATATCTTGGTGTTCGGTACCTAGAAAAGTCCTTGACGATGAACGCACAGGTCGAACGCGTCATTCGCCGGACCGACTATGCTGACTATGACTATGCTGCGACTAGGCCTTACATCAAAACTCCCGTTACGGACCAAGGTTGGAGTACACAAAACATATTTACGGTCAAAACTCACCTACGCGGCGCCGCCAGCATGGTTTGTGCTGTGCTCGGCTAGAAACCGCAACAAAATTGAGTCCCAGCTAAGTATCGCCTTGCGAATGTGCACAGGTGCGGGGCGGTATGTAAGGAACAAAACCATTGCCCATGATTTGCAAATGCCCAGTGTTGAGGAGTTCGTGGTGACGTTGGAGCGACACTTGTACGATCATGCGGACAATATTGTCACCAAGTGCATCTCAACACTATTGCCCCGCTTCATGCTAGACCCCAAGAAGACCGGGCGACCTCTTCCTCTTGAACTACACTAACATAAGATTGACACGCACACCGCAAGCCAAGAAGATACCAGCAGTCGAAACGCAACTGTAAGTCGCTGTAAGGTTTACAAAACTAGGCAAACCAAATGAGTTTCAGTTCAGCAGTCGTTACTGCTGAAGTTGATGCTAAAAATAAAGCTCGCTTCTTACCCGCACTTCCTATAAACGGTAGAGGTGTTGAAAAGCGCTGATGGTTGATCAAATCAAAATAAACAATGTCAACGTCCCTTTCCTTGACTTGCTTGTTTGTTTGTTAGTTGACTTTGTTGCACTGCCTGCCGTTGGGATATTAGTGTTCTGTGCTGCCTGCACACGTGCTTTGCTTTGCTGTGTTTTTTTTCGGTATTTTTCACAATATATTTTAGCAAAAATACTATGCTAAGCCATGTCTGACAATGGGCAATTCAGTGATATTGAAGAAGACACGAGTTCCGTCAAGGTTGTCAAAGAAATAACAAATAAGGTTAAGTCAGTGAGGGTACGTTATCTCAGTAATTCATTTTTATTTTTCTTTCGTACCTGTGTGAGTTTACACTATTGCAGCTACCTACTGTATGTAGTTTATAATAAATAACCGAAGCAAATATCTAGTTTTCAGACTTGCCACAAATAAAACAAATTAGCAGCAGTGATGAAAGCGACGGCGATAATGACGAACTGGATTCAGATGACTACTTCTACGACTCAGATGATCCCTCTCATAACACAACGAAAAGGGAGCATGCCAACCTACAAGCACCATCTAACAAAATCAGCTCTTACCAGCCGACCGAAAAACTTTTCAAAAAGTATGTAAATAAAATAAATGTGGACAAATACGAGCCCACAATCAACACTGAAAAGTTCCTTGATCAAAATGACAGAAAGTTTGATAATGTAAGAATTCGAATGAAGGATAAACATGACCGGGCAACAGCAGAACAGGTAATGGACCCGCGCACTAAAATGATCCTATTCAAACTATTGAACAGAGGAATAATCAATGAAATTAATGGCTGTATTTCAACAGGCAAAGAAGCTAACGTGTACCATGCAACCTCTAAAGATGGCAAGGATTACGCAGTAAAAATATTCAAGACCTCAATTCTAGTATTTAAAGACAGAGACAAGTATGTGTCAGGGGAGTACAGATTCAGAAATGGTTATTGTCGATCAAATCCACGTAAAATGGTGCGTACTTGGGCTGAGAAAGAAATGAGAAATCTTGTCAGAATGTACAATGCAAAGCTCCCTTGTCCTGAACCAGTGATTCTGCGTAGTCATGTGCTTGTTATGTCATTTATGGGTGAACAAGGTTGGCCATCACCGAAACTCAAAGATGTTGAGATATCTCAATCTACAGCACGTATATTGTACAGAGATTGTGTAGTTATGATGTGGAAAATGTTTAACATCTGTAAATTAGTCCATGCCGATTTATCAGAGTTCAATCTTCTATATCACCAAGGAAATGTGGTAGTCATAGATGTTTCTCAGTCAGTAGAGCATGACCATCCACATGCCTTTGAGTTCTTGAGAAAAGATTGTACTAATATCTCAGATTTCTTCCGTAAAAAGGGTGTAGCTACACTTACTGTGAAAGAGCTGTTTGATTTTATAACAGACTCATCTATCAATGAGAGCAATTTAGAGGATTGTTTGGAAAAGCTCTCGGAGAAAGTGGCATCAAGAGACTTGGAAGAAATGACTGCTCAGGAGCAGATTGAGGAGGAAGCTTTCAAAAACATCTATATACCTAAAAGATTAACTGAGGTATGTATTGTCTAGTGGTGGCAATCTCAGCCTAATCAACCACTCTAATTCAGCCTGTGGATGTTGTAAAAGCCAACTGAGAGATCTCACTAGAAGAGGGTCAAATCCACATTAATGGGCTTTGTTAGATAATAATCAATTTATTTCCTTAGTAATACCTTAAATTCCTCCAACTTTCTTTCTTGAGGTCTGTTGACTGAGGACTGTTGAGCTTTCTGGGTGAAGTGTGCTTCCACCTTTTGTCTTATCATGACTTGTAATCCAAGTGAAAAGAAGGACATGCATTCCCCCATTATTATTAAAAATGTACACAAAATCTTTTGCCATAATCACTACACTTAGCAGGCAAAATTAACCTACAGGTGTTTCCAGCTCCATGTTGTGTGTTAACTTGGAGTTTACTTGGCCAATACAGACATACTCTCTTCATGTTATATCTAACAGTAGTAAGGTATGAACTTTTATGATGAGGAAAGTTGTTTCAAAAATTTCATGTTATTGCTTCCCTCAAAATTAACATTAACACTTTCAGGTGATTAACTATGAGCGAGACATAACCAAGGCAAAGAAGGGTGAAACAGAAGACCTAACCTACAAGAAGATTGCCGGCTTCAATGAAGACCTGACAGGAACAGTCGACAAGCCAGACATACTGCAGGATGACCTTTCAGATACTGAAGGCACAATATCTGAAGACAATGATGATGATGACAAAAGTATGTATTGGTCATTTATTTTGTTCTAGGCTGTGTCGGTTCTATGGATGTAGAATCAAACCCGCTCTTGCCAGCGTCATTGTGTACTGTAGCAGTAAAAGACGATTGAGGGAAATAACCTATTGCCTGTTACTGACAGGACACACAGTACACAAACACCAAT
Source organism: Venusia cambrica (assembly GCA_951394065.1). Classification (NCBI taxonomy): domain Eukaryota; kingdom Metazoa; phylum Arthropoda; class Insecta; order Lepidoptera; family Geometridae; genus Venusia; species Venusia cambrica. The sequence goes on along the minus strand of OX596040.1, from coordinate 14,938,377 downwards.
CACAACTTGTCCTTATTTATCTGTGACTTGATTGTGCCACGTCGTGAAAATTCGTTAATGTTGCTTGTGTCTTCAACTGAACACTTTTACTTTCCTGTTATGTTATCTACACCTAATGCTTCCAAACATCACGCAAAAAGAGACCACAGGAGGCCACAGGAAACCATATGCGTTCAGTGTAAACAACTGGAGACAAACAATGTATTTGTCGGGACAAGGAGTGGTTGATTTCATATTGATTACTTATGATTTATGAAAATAAATCTGTGGACTGGTGTCTTTTACCCGACAAAAGACACGAAAGTGTCTTCATTTATGCAGCGCCTACACTCGTACTGTGACCATCAATCCGCCTACCAATATAATGTAAATTTATATATGTACTCCCGTTTCGTCTAAAGACTTGAAACATCTACTATTGGAGCAAGGCTCTGCCAAACAGTGTGGAGTATTTAGTTATTAATTAATGAAGAGTTAATTTATAATTACTTGCTAATTAATTTCAGAAGGAAAATTCAAGAACAGCGCGCGTCCTCGCGATGAATCACCCAGTACCAAAAAGGCTAGAAAGAAGGCTGTTAAGGAGGATAAAGCGGAGAAGAGAAAATCTAAAACTCCTAAGCACGTAAAAAAACGACGAGACAAAGGTTCTGTGAAGAAATAAGAACAAAGGTACATACTTTTGTTTTTATAGAAACTATTTACATAGAATATAGTCCAAATTAAACATTATACTTTGTATATCCAATTGCATTGTTTTATTATAAAAATACAAAAATCGTTGTTGAAAACATTGATGTACATTTAGGAGTACCTGCCTCTGTGCTACACTTTTTCTAAAAATACAATATACCTATGCAAAGTAATTTTGCCATACAACACTCTTTTGCAAATATTTGATTTCAATCGTGTTTTTGGAAAAAAATACGTACTAAAAACCTAGATTATTCCTATACTATACCTGTAGAATTTATTTTGAATTGGACATGCCATTTCTCAGTGGAAATACTCTGCCTTCTTATGCAATAATTTCTGGAATTGATTTCAATCACTGAGCACCTTGTTGCTTAAATATTAACAAGTAGGTAAATACATCACATTAATAATGAATTATGTTTCTTACATCATCTTATTACATGTACTTACACTCACTTTTCTGTATGTAATGGAATTATCAAAGCTGATTAAAAGCATATAACATTTATTCAAAACATAAAAAAAAATAAGTTCTAGAGATTCTTGGCAAATAAGTGTAGAATCTTGTAAATGATCTACAAGTAAAATATACACTAAAGAGGCAAGAAAACATTAACTAATATTGATTAAATAAATTCACTGAAATGTACTGTATCTACCGTTCTTTGATTCAGTCATAATAATGTGTTAAACTTTTCCAAAAATAAGAGGTGATTTCAGTTTAATAAACGTGTCAGAAAAACAAGTCTTAATTCATAATTATAGTTAGTTATAGTACATTTCCTTCTATTCTACTTATACGATTCAGACACCCATTTTATGATAGGTGTTAGGTGTTCTTAGGTTATCAGTGTCTAAATCGGTGATTGGAACATCAAATCTACCTTTTCGGAATAACGACCAGAAGAACCTCGGGCTAATGAGTTTTTACGATTCCATACCCAAAGGGCCCCAACGGTACTCTGTTACAAAGCCTTCGCTGCCCGTACGTTAGACACTTCAAAATTTCAAAGTATGTATGTCTATTGTCGCCTTAAATGCTATAACAACAAATTCAAATAAAATTAGAGTTTTGCCTTGAAATGTAGGTCGGAACAGAACCCTAGGTTTTTGTGTCTGCATTTGGTTTATTTTTTTTACCTATCGCCGACTTAGACGCAGAAAACATGAGACCTATCCTTAGTGTACTGTCTATTCATAATGTTTCTCACAGGCATCCATTACACACTACTTTGTACTAAACACATTTATTATCACATAATATTACACAATTCCACCAATTCAAGTTGCAAATCTGTACCGTAGGCCTAAATAACAGACGGATCTGAAGATCATCATGATAAATACCATAATACCGATTTCGTACCACACTGAGCTGGATTCGATGTCTAAATACTTCATAAGAACATCAGGCTTTGAAAAGTGGCAATACATTTCATCGCAATTTAGAGGTTTTCGATTGAAACCGAAGATGGTAAGGACCATGGCTACTATACCGCATCGGATGAAAGACGTCTTCATCAGTAGGTTCATAAGGAGAGGTATTTGGTGCGCGAAGTCAAATCCATAGATGCCGAGACCTAGGAATGGAGCTATAGCTGCAGGACCGATCGCGCAGCCATTCTGAAAAGAAATGAAAAAAATAGTTCAAAAACTTAATCATTCATACAATTTTCTGAAACGTTGTTTTATGTTTAGTGCGTCAAGTAGAAAGAACGTTGATTTCAATCAAGAACAAACTCGGTCACTGGATGTTCCCTGCGTAACTCTTTTATGCTCGAGCTTTACATGAATATTCTTGGTAACTCGTTTGCATCCTCATGAATAGCAAACTAGCTGCAATTTATTTTCTGTAGGTACCTAATTGAATTCCTTGTTATATCCAAATCGACAATTTATTGTAACTATATTACAATTATATATAAAATATAATTTATTATAATTATATATTGCATAGAATCGAAAGTCTTAGCAATTTCTATGAATTCAATGCATACCTACTAGATACTACATAGTAGGAACTACTATTTATTTTACTGTCATAGAACTATACCTAAATCAATTAAACGAAGATTGACTTTTGATTTAAAATCAGATCCCAAATAATCGAATGTATTGTTGAGCATAAAAAAAATGTGATCCAGCGAAATACTAGCGTATTCATCAAGGGAAAATACTTTTAGTTTTTAAGAGTATAAGTACTTATTATTATGAATGAAATACTTACCCGAATACTGAAAATGGATCCAATAGCCATTCCGAATCCTTCGGACACAAGTGAAACTATATTCCCCACTAGGCAGAAAACCGTGAAACGCATCACACAGAAGGGAATGCCAGCCATAAAGAACACTATGGTACAGAACACAATGTTCAGCGTCACTTGGACTGGTAGCTTGGACACTGTCAAGGCAGCATAGTAAGGTGACAGACTGTACCAGCAGTTGAAATGCTCCTTCTTTACCAGTTTTACTTCTTGGGGATCTGCAAGATAATTAAAAGGTATGAAGAAGCTCATATTAAATGCAGCAAAATGTTTTTTCAGGGTCACATATATGCTAAGGGTTGCAGGCAAGCGCAAACGCTTAGCCAGAATAGTGTGTCCGGTCTCATCAAAAAATGTATGAACGTCCAAAGTACTCACAAACTAAAACAGGGACCATTATCTGAGTGTACGCGAAGAATATCACCAGACCAACACACAGCTTCAAATGGTTGAACATCTGCGTTCCATCGTTGGCCATGTTCCAGAAACAGAAGCCAATGAGAAAGCCGCACATCACGTGATGAATCAGCTGGATCCAGAGACCTGGAATTTGGTAAGGGATTTTTGTAATTTTTTTCAGTAAAGTAAAATTCTATATAACATGTGCACTGAATGCGCTGGGTTTTCCACCAACGTACACACAACGTAACACATTAGAAAACATATTAAGCTTTTTCTGGGGAGCTCGCTCCATCGTATATACCTCATCATGCGCAAGCCAGCCTCGATGTCAATGGAAAACATACCACTACATTTGTAGGACTCTGTGGCCATTTAATTGTACAAATATTTACGAAGCTGCGTACAAAAAATCAGCTGGTTATAAGTATTTTTTATGACCTCGTTATTTCGACATATTGGGCGTGGAGGACGCTCCTACTCAAACCATTGATTTTGTGTAGGACAATTGTTTTTCCGAGTTTATTATCATATTATCTTACAATTTCAATAAAAAAAAATCTGTTGGTCAGACATTTTCGACACCCTACCAAATCGACATGTTTTACACCTGCGCACTCCATTACCTACCTCTTTGAGAATTTCCGCTTAGGAAAAACTTGGGCGTCTCGTCGTACCGAACAAGCTCACGAAGATTCGGCCTGTTATTAATCAGACAAAAAAAACAGGTGGTGGCTGCTGGACTGTAACACCAGTTCCTACCTATACGATTGAGGAATAGTGATCAATAGCGACATGATACATCATTATCATGAGATCATTTCACGTCGTAGTGGTAGGTACATAAATTATTGTTTTTAATGAATGCTACGAGTAGTTCCGTTCGCTGGTAATACAATTATATGTTTTTCATCCCACCATCTCGGAAAGAGTATTTTTACTATTCGATATCTGAGTGCAAAAGCCGTTTTTATCCGCTAGAGGTTAAAGTAAAATTGAATTTAGAACATCGTGTGCACTAAGTTTGTGAATTCATAACATCAATAAACCTATTTACTTCTACCTCCATGGTGCCGAATTCATCATACAACCTTTTCTAATTTGTTAAAAACTCGAAATCGGAACCTTCTTGGTGTATTACTTGTAAAGGCATCATTTATATATTTCTCTCTATTGCATAGGAGCCATTACACTGAAAGAGCCTCAGTCAGATCCTTGGACTGGCCCTTCTACATCAAAAATGAGCCATTACTAAACACCCAACCATCGCCCTCTCATGCCAACATTTACGCCAAGGGAATCCGATGAATCGGTACAACTATTAAGTATGACAGATAGTTTACCGAAAAACAGTACACAAGTGACTAACACCAATATTACAGTACCAAACAAAAATATTACACTCAATTTAAATAACTGTAGCAACGTTACTTTCAAATTTTCTTAATTATACCTTAGTATTATTTTGTTATAATTTAAAGATTATTCTGTAATACTTACCTGTCATAATGTAGTAGTTTATACCTAAACTGAAATAAAAGTACCTATCTTGTGATTGTAAACGTTTTTTTTTGCATTTAGTCATTTCCTCGCTGAGGTGGAATGAAAAGTTACGTGTTGCACTCGAGTGCAAAGATTTTTCACCTCGTGCTCTTTTGATTCCCTCGCTAACGCTCAGGATTCTAATTTTGAATCACTCGCTGCGCTCGTGATTCAATTTTAGAATCCTTCGCTTGCTCGGTCATCAAAATTGAACACGCGGTTAAAAAGCAACTTTGCACTCTTGTATAACAAATAACTATTAACGCTCTTTATTAATAAAACTTCCGACCCAATTTTAAACTAATTGCGCGCACGGAGCACGGAGATTCGACATAGCAAATGTTTATAACGAGGATGAGTGCAGAAAGCTAGTACTAAGTCCACGTGTACGATGTTTGATATTTTTAAAGTGCATGATTCGTTTCAATTGCGATTATTGAATCGCCTTTTATTAATCAAATTCGCGCCACGTAAAGTGACATCCAACATCGTCGGCGTCTATGTTTATTCATGCTCATGCTCACCTTGTCTGTTCCTCGAAATTTGCTTCAGCATTCTGCATAGCAATATTGAGAACTGTTCGAAAAACGAAGTCGGGTATCCACATGTGTCCTTCGAGATCTGGACCTTCATCCATGCCATCGAGGAGTTCACCTGTGATAGTTCACTGGACAGCGAGCTACGAGACTCGCTGTTGTTTTTATACTGAGCTACTTTGTACGTGCATTTTTCGTTTGTCAGCATGATTTCAGTTTCTATGTCGTTATCATCTCTTTGATAGCAGATTTTCAGTTCTATGTTGTTGCTCGGCGCTGGTTCAGCCGCTGGTTCAGTCGCTGGTTCCTCAAGTGTCGCTGGTTCCTCAAGTTTCGCTGATTTGTATAGTTTCCCGTTGAGTATTTGGTTTGATAGTAAATCTACAGTGTTCGAGTCCTCTGATACTTCCATAACTGAAAAAGAAAACGTCGTGTTTTTTATTTACTACTGCTATTCCATATAAAGTAATATGTTTATTTTTTATCGCCTCTGTGGTCTAGAGATTCGCTCACCGGTGTCAGATCCAGAGGTCCCGGGTTCGGTCACCAGCGGAGGTACGAATTTATTCCCGGTTTTGTTGGTAGTAGGACTTTGTTTAAGTCCTCCTGTCTAGCTAACACCATCTTACCTAAGTCTGTCGCCATAACATCAATTCTAAATTGTTGTGTTCCGGCATTTAGACGTAAGATAGCCAGTTCTTCACACAGTGAAGTGCGCTTCCACCTTCGGCCTTATCATAACTTGAAACCAGATGAGATGAAGGCCAAGCGCTGATGATGGGTTAACTATTGAAATCTACGCTCGTCTAGCTCTAGGCCAGAGCAAGGATTAGATCTACGGTGGAGCAAGCTTTCCCACGAGACACTGACTCTTCCGCGCACCAACCGAGTCCATATTATGAATATAGGTAGTAGGTATGGGTATAATCTAGATTCATGATTATTATCGGTTATATCTACATTTGTAGCGCACCATAAAACACAAAAAAATCAAAATATATTATTCAAAAGGGTGTTCGTATGGGAATTTTTTTTGCATCTTGCTAGGTTGCTATGTTTATGTAAAGCGCCGCAAACATAAATCATCCCCATTCAACTATACCCGCGAAATGATTTTAATCGGATATGCCATTTTGAAATTATTAACTAACTATGTTTATATGCGAAAGTTAGCTTAATTCCGGGGCCATATAATGCGTAGTGTGGGTACATTGAATCCCCTATTTTAATAAACATGATTCAGCTTATTATACTTACTGAAGTCTGCTGGGTTATGATGCTTTGGACAAGGCAGTCCAACGCTCTGTAAATAGGGCACCATGGCTGCTGTGTCGCCCTGGTAGATGCAGCGACCATCTGCTATCACGTACACCTGAACAAAATCACATAGGTACTTTTACAATATTTTCATGTCTCCTCTATCATAGTGTTGCACCGTGTACCTCGATCACCAATAAAACGTTGAAATTCGCGCGTAGTTCTGTCATCTGGTGGTCATAAGCGCCGTGGTTGAGCGCACAGCAATGTCACCTTTATTACAACCAAATCTTAGTTCTTAACTAGAGTAAAGTTGCGGAGTTGCAAATCTGAGGTAGTATAGGCCGTTAAGCTTAAATCGCAGATAGCGCAAAGAACTTTAAATTTTTAACAAAAAATTATACGTATAGGTTAAGTATTTTTTTTCAATGGAACCGATTTCACTCAAAACTGGTTAAGTTAATATATTTTTGCGGTTGGTGCCGACTTGTTAAGCCAAACAACAGGATCATTGTCGTAAGGTAGGTAATCTCATTACAAATCGATAAGCACCGCCTTACAAAGTAGGTACCTACCTATATCAACTTACCCATAGATTGGTATAGATAAAACAAATAATAAGACAGATACCTATTCATTCATACATCATCATATAATTAGGTACCTGTGTACAAGTACCTAGGTATCTGCTCATATTAAGAGGCATCAATTCCGCATTCTGCCTAGACTAAACTACAATAAGTATATGGTAGGTACCTGTAAGACAACTCGATTAAGTTTGGGGCCAAGGCTGTTTTTTGTTGACAGTTTTAGCTATTTGCCAGAATCTGAATCAGAAATATTTTATTCCTTTTTGATAGATACAGAATTCATTATTTTAATTCGAAAAACGGGTATTTGTGGCGTCGTGACTAAGAGTAATCACTTGAAATACAAAAACTATTAATTATATATCTATACTATGTTGCTATGAACCGTACTACGGACATCGACCGTAGCTGTAGGTACTTATACCTATTATTTTACCTCAATTATCGCGGCAAATAAAAAATATAAAAGAGTTCATTAGGTATCGCTGCCGCTGAATTCATAACTTTCAACTTAATTCATTGCATGAGATGCCCCATTTCTTACCTACTCGTGGTCCAATAGCCTTTTAGTATTAGGTCCTTACATATGAAATTGGCGTTTTGTATGGGAGGAACATAAAGGCAATTTTTTCATAGTAAAATATATTTTATTAATCAAAGTATGTACCATTGCTATCTATACACTTTTGCCATCTTATAGGTAGTTCATTGATCCCTTTACTAAAAAAACCATTCGGACGGGAATCAATGAAATCTTTGAAAGCGGTTTGGACTGCCTCATCAGAATTGATTTTTTTTCCTTGCAAGAAGTTATCCAAATTTCGAAAAAAATGGTAATCTGTTGGAGCAAGGTCCGGTGTCGCGGCAACCGCGAAGTTTCAGGTGTGTCCATAGACAAATGTCTTGTTTTATCCTATATTATTCTGCATGCATAGGAACGTCGAGTTGTCTATGGATAAACTGACAGATGGCAGCTCACAGAAGGCTCTTGCCGCGCAATGTGAAGCACCTACAGACGCCATTAATCTTTAGAGTTTGTGACTTGTGATTGTGAATAATCTTCAAGGCAGAGGTGTGAGAATCCTGTTGCTACATGGGATCACCATCTGCAGCAGCTTTAAGTTGAGTATCTCTTAGCTTCCCCACAGCACTTCTTGTTCTGATGTACTTGTATTCATAATGTGTTTTTATCCCTGTCCTAGCTGATGGCAACTGGATGCATGCTCATACAAGCGTATGAGATCCATCATTGTCAAGGAAGTTTACTGAGCTATATTTTATTCCCAAAGGGACTTTTAGTCCATGGGTCTTGAGTGTGTTGCACCCGGGGTTGCGACGGGTCTCTTGCTGCGGTATTGAGATTTACCCGGGGTTATTTAGAATCTCAGAATGCATTGACTGAGTACTGGTGAGGCGTGTGAGATGCTGAGAGACGTCTTATAACTCTCCACGCCATTGCGAAGAGAGTATCCTGAAACGTCGGGATACTCGTCGTTGTGATAAGGAATGATAGAGACGTCTGTCTTCTGGTTCACAGAAAGAGCTGATGTAAACTATCTAACTGTTACTAAATGTTTTGATGTAATATGCAATGTTCTAGAGTAACAGGTGTGAGACAATAGATGTTGTGGGAGGTACAGAGATGCTCATGTACGTTTAATCACAGGAGGTGACAAATGCGAAGCAGTAAGAAATATCAGCAGAATACCAACCAACCACAAAGGTTAGACATCCAAGACAGAGCTTACATGAACCCAAGGTATGTACCAGAATGAGTCGGATTCGGATAGCTAATAATAAATCCCACATAAGAAAAGGAGTTACATCCCCCCCGTTCCGACATGGTGGAGATGCTGGTCAAAATATAATTGTTGCCTGTCTTGGAGAGATTGATGTGCTGGTAAAAATATAATTATTGTCTGTCTATGAGAGATTGATATGATGGTAAAAACATGATGTTGCCTGTCTTGACATACTAAAATAGCTTGAGAACCATAATATCACTGAAAGTGAAATGGTAAAATGTGCTGGAGAAAATAGGATATTCATTATCATCATAGAAACAGCAAGAGAAATTATCATTATGTATTTCGGTGTCTGAAGCTGGTTGAAAATGTTTGTGTGTGTCATATTTTCTTTTCTTTTCTTTTCCTCTTCCTTCCCGGGGGACTGTCCGATCGACTATTGTTTGTTATGTTGGCAAAACCGATCGGAAGTCATCGTCTCACCGTAGGCTGTTTGTTAATTTCGGGACATGTCCTTCAATATGTCGGCAAAACCATTCGGAAGTCAACAAGTTGGTTATAAAGCTAGAAGCAAGCAAGAAGATGTCAATTATAAGGAGTCTTTATAGTAATAATAGTCTATCAGGTATTTTTATATCACGTACATAATTTTACGTACACAATTGAACAATTTCAAAGTAAATAGATATACGATCGATTGGGACGAACATCCCGATGAGTACAAATATAATTACAAGATGGCGCTACCTGTACTATGAAATGGAATTATTGATATCGAATTTTCTACTTTTTAACGTATTTCGAGGTATCTCAAAATTATTTCGGTCTATTTACATAAGATAATAATTGAAACGGTCAATTATACGCCTAGAATATAAGTTAAGTTATATGTGAATACAAAATATACACAATTTGAATTTCGCGGACAATGGAGAAAAAAGGATGTTATTTTACCCCCGACGTGAACGTGATACCTACGGCACGGCAACCATATTGGAAGATTGTCAGTTGTTCTGTTACCTGGTTCCCTACTGAAATTTGATTGAATTGAAAGGCAAACACGACAGTCGGTTATTCTAGTGAGATTTCAAGTGTAATTGTCAGTGTTATGTAAAAAGTACTTAGAAACAGTGCAAATACCTACATACAAACATTTGTACCTACGTTAATACGAAGACAGTCTCCATTCCATGTAAGTAGTAAGTGAAGGATAAGTTCGTGTTCTCATTTTGTCTTGTTATTGTATACATGTCGTTGTGAACATTCAAGTTGATCTAAGTGATAGCCGACGAACCGGCAACCGGCGGCGTCTTGGATCGTTGTCCTAAAAGCAGTTGGAGCTATTGTTATTATAGACTCTGACTTTAGATACCTACTGGAGCCTGCCCAAGGTTGAGCCTATGCGAAATCAGGAGATGTAATCCAATAAGCATATCTACCTACATGCGAAAGCTTCTACATATATCTATGATTAGTAGAATTCAAAAGAATTTCAATCCTAAAATATATATATATATATATATATCTACCTATGTACCTTCATAGGATTACTAGTAAAGTAAATATTTGATTCTATAGCTAAGTTCGCAATAAATTAATTACAGAAAATGGAGAGTGACAAAGAGGAAGTAAATAGCCCTTTAGAGGATATTATAAAATTCAGACTAAACCAGATAATTTCCCGAATAAGACAATACAAAACAGAAGCAGAAGCTTATTGTAAAGATGGTAGTGATTCTAGCGAGAATATACAAAAAGCACAAATATGTGCCTCAAAACTAGAAAGCAGTTTGAAAAGATTCACGACAGAATTAAATGAATATTTTAGATATTCAAACAATCCTTCAGCGGATGATATATCAGATATGAGTACCACACAGTTAGATGGTGAAGACATTTTAGCAGAGCTGAAATGTATATTAGACAAAAGAAACTACAAAAATACTATACAAGAACCTGATCACAAACATACATTTTCTGCAAAATTACCCACTCTTACATTACCAGAGTTTAGCGGAGACATACTAACATGGTGTGAATACTTTGACATATTCAATTCAAACATTCATGAACGTTCTATTTCGGATGTGGATAAATTACTTTATTTAAAATCCACATTAAAAGGAGAACCACGAAAAATTATAGATGGACTAGAAACAACAAACAGTAACTATATGATAGCCATTCAAATACTAAAAGAAAGATATGGTAAACAATCCCAAATTATAGATGCACATTACAGTGCACTCAACAAAGTAAAGATTGCAAGTAAATCAATTAATGAATGTCGCATTGTATTAGATGAGATAGAGAGACACCTCAGGGTGTTACAATCACTTGGAGAAGACACTAAGCACAACCATCTGAGACATCTGATTAGAGGAAAATTCCCAGAGGACATAGTATATGAAATGAAAATAAAAATGAAAGAAGACACTGTAGAAGAAATGAGGAAACAATTAGAAACAGTAATATCCGCTAAAGAAGAAGCATAACATGAACAAGATAACATAAGAAGAAGTATAGCAGTAGATACACGGTAAAATGGCCCTGGATACAATACCCACCAGACATGCCTACAAACTTCGGATTAGCATATGGAAGACTCAAAGGTCTAATCAATAGGTTAAAAGAAGAATTATGGCAAAGTCTAAAGTAACACCAAAAGAAGAAAGACAAAATCTGCGAATGCCAGACTAGAATTGCTTGGTTGCTACTTGGGCAGCAGATTAATGACATATGTTAAGAATATTATAGAGATTCCAATTAGTAAAGAATACCTATGGACAGATAGTCAAATTGTACTAAGTTGGATAAAATCCAACAAATTACTTCCCCCTTTAATTGAAAGAAGAATAAACGCTATTAAAGAAAATAAAAAACTAGAGATACGGTATATAAATACATCAATTAATCCAGCAGACTTAGCAACACGTCCAGATTTATGGAACAAGAAGAAGTCACTGTGGTTCAATGGTCCTGAATTTCTAAAACATGAAAAAGACAATTGGCCTAACAACTCTGTATTCGAAAATCCAGAATCTTCGTTTAGGCAGGGTCCTTCGGATACTACAAACTTAATGGAAATTGATGAGTTGATACCGGTACAGACATTTCAAGAAGACATTGAAACAGTAAAAGACATGAATAAAATGAAGCTGATTGAGAACTTACAAAAGCAACATTTTCCTCGAGAGAGTGAAGGAAAGAAAACAAGCTTATCAATCAATTTGGATTTATTCAAGGATGTGGATGGACTTTTAAGATGTAATGGCCGTATGAAAAATGCAGACTGGTCATTTGATAAACGACATCCCGTATTAATTCCTAGAGAGGATAGCTTTACAGAAAATCTTATCATAAAGACACACAAAGAAAATTATCACGTAGGAGCAAATCAAACGCTAAGTAAAATAAGAGAACAGTATTGGATCCCGAAAGGAAAAAGCTATGTACAAAGGATACTGAAGAAATGTCCAGAATGCATCAAACATAGTGGAGGTCCTTTCAAATTACCACCTGCCCCAGCTCTACCTCCAGAAAGAGTAAACTATGCAGCACCATTCTCATATGTTGGAGTGGATTATATGGGTCCTATCTTGGTAAATAACAGGAGCAGTAAGAGGTGGATATGTCTATTCACTTGCTTAGTAGTCCGAGCCGTACATCTGGAAGTAGTACAAGATCTTACTGCAGAAGAAGGATTATTGGCACTAAGAAGAATGATTTCTACAAGAGGTATACCAATATTAATAACTTCAGATAATGCCCAACATTTCAAACTGATAGCAGAAATAATTGCAAACCAATATTGTATTGATAAGGAAATAAAATGGCGATTCATAAACCCACTGTCCCCATGGGCAGGCGGATTTTACGAAAGGCTTATAGCTATAGTAAAAAATTGTATGAAGAAGACTCTAGATAAACATAAGTTTAATGACGCTATGCTCTTAACCGTCATAAAAGAAATAGAAGCAGTAGTAAACTCACGACCTCTAACTAACGTCGACTCTGAACTAGACTACATATTGAAACCATCAGACTTTCTAACAGTAGGAAGAGTAATCACGTTAGATGAATCATCAAAAGAATATGATCCTCAAAGTACATGTACAACAACGAAAACAGAATTAATACAAGGATGGAAACGAGCACTTAACATACTACAGGAATTCAAACATATGTTCACGAATAGATATTTAGTAAGTCTTCGAGAAAGATATGTTCATCTACCCAAGGAACCTCGAATCACATCTAAAATATCCCCTATGCCTGGTCAAATAGTTCAAATTAAAGGTGATTCCAAAGATAGGAATGAATGGAAAACAGGGAAGATTATATCATTAATCCCAAGTGTGGACGGACTGTGTAGAGCAGCTAAAGTTCAGGTGGGAAAAAGCATATATACACGTTCTATTGCCCATCTCTATCCACTTGAAATAGAAGATAGCTCAGCTCCCGTCGAAAACCTAAGTGAAATAGAACCTCGTACTTCGAAACCTGATATTACAGAAATAGATAAAAAAGAAAATGACTTACAAATAACCGCTGATCAGATGCCAAGTGAAGTAAATTATCAACCTGAAGAGATTCCTTCAATAGGAGTAAATCTTCAACCTGAAGAGATTCCTTCAATAGGAGTAAACCTTCAACCTGAAGAAATTCCTTCAGTAGATGTAAACATTCAACCCACAGAAAGTACTTCATCAGAATCCATTGAAGATCATATGATAGAAACACAGGATCAAGAATCATCATCGCTAGAATCAGAGAAAGAATCGCTACCTAATAAAACTGATGAAATGAACATATCCCAAAAACCAAGAAGAGAAGCAGCAATTAGAGCAACCATGAAAATCAAGGAATGGACCAAACAACTCACGGCGCTTCTACTTCAATCTAGTTCTTCGGCCCCGCCCGGGAGTGTCGCGGCAACCGCGAAGTTTCAGGTGTGTCCATAGACAAATGTCTTGTTTTATCCTATATTATTCTGCATGCATAGGAACGTCGAGTTGTCTATGGATAAACTGACAGATGGCAGCTCACAGAAGGCTCTTGCCGCGCAATGTGAAGCACCTACAGACGCCATTAATCTTTAGAGTTTGTGACTTGTGATTGTGAATAATCTTCAAGGCAGAGGTGTGAGAATCCTGTTGCTACATGGGATCACCATCTGCAGCAGCTTTAAGTTGAGTATCTCTTAGCTTCCCCACAGCACTTCTTGTTCTGATGTACTTGTATTCATAATGTGTTTTTATCCCTGTCCTAGCTGATGGCAACTGGATGCATGCTCATACAAGCGTATGAGATCCATCATTGTCAAGGAAGTTTACTGAGCTATATTTTATTCCCAAAGGGACTTTTAGTCCATGGGTCTTGAGTGTGTTGCACCCGGGGTTGCGACGGGTCTCTTGCTGCGGTATTGAGATTTACCCGGGGTTATTTAGAATCTCAGAATGCATTGACTGAGTACTGGTGAGGCGTGTGAGATGCTGAGAGACGTCTTATAACTCTCCACGCCATTGCGAAGAGAGTATCCTGAAACGTCGGGATACTCGTCGTTGTGATAAGGAATGATAGAGACGTCTGTCTTCTGGTTCACAGAAAGAGCTGATGTAAACTATCTAACTGTTACTAAATGTTTTGATGTAATATGCAATGTTCTAGAGTAACAGGTGTGAGACAATAGATGTTGTGGGAGGTACAGAGATGCTCATGTACGTTTAATCACAGGAGGTGACAAATGCGAAGCAGTAAGAAATATCAGCAGAATACCAACCAACCACAAAGGTTAGACATCCAAGACAGAGCTTACATGAACCCAAGGTATGTACCAGAATGAGTCGGATTCGGATAGCTAATAATAAATCCCACATAAGAAAAGGAGTTACACCCCCCCGTTCCGATAGTCCGGAGAGTACGGTGGATGTCTTAGACATTACAATTGAAGCTCCTCTAATTTGGTAGTCGTCTGTTGGGCCGTGTGTGGTCTAGCGTTGTCTTGAAGCAGCAGTGGCGTAGAGCGATTGAAAAGTCTCGGTTGTTTAACAGCGAGCTTTTCCATCATGGTTTGCAGTTGCTGACAATAGACATCAGCCGTAATCGTCTGACCAGATTTAAGAAAGCTATAGTGTACGACACCGGCACTAGTCCACCAAACGCTTACAAGTAACTTTTTTTGAGTCAATTTTCGCTTGGGGCAAGATTTTGCTGGTTCACCAGGGTTCAGCCATTGCGATGAGCGTTTACGATTATCGTACAGGATCCACTTTTCATCACATGTAATGATCCGATTTAAAATTCCTTCATTATTGTGCCGGTTGAGTAATGTAACGCAGCAGTCGCGCGTTTGTCGGTTTGCTTCACTCAATTCATGAGGTACCCACCTTTCAAGCTTTTTCACCTTCCCAATTTGCTTCAAGTGGATTAAAACGGTTTTGTCACTAACACCGCAGCCTGCAGCTAACTGTGATGTGGTTTGCGATGGATCTGCTTCCACAATAGCCTTCAATTCATCATTATCGACCTTGGTCTCCGGCCGTCCACGGGGCTTGTTCTGCAGGTCGAAATTTCCAGAGCGAAAGCGTTGAAACCAAAAACGCACGGTGTTTTCTTTTGCGACACCACCACCATACACATCATTAATCCTTCGAGCCGTTTCTGCAGCACTGGTGCCACGGTGGAACTCGTACTCGTAAATAATGCGATATTTTAAGTTTTCCATTTTGTGAAATGAGTGACGCAGAAAAAAAAAAGCAAAAGAGAAAAAAACAAATGAATTACGGTTTTCGAAACACAAATGCATGAGTAAATAGCTGTTTAAATTTGAATTTGGAATTCCTAACCAAAGACGAGATATTTCAGATCAAAGTGGCCAGTACGACAAAACGCCAATTTCATATGTAAGGACCTAATAAAATAGGAACTTTATACAACCGTAAATTATTATAACATTTCTATATTTAGCTACAAAAGTTACATTAGTTAAAGTTACATTAGTACATTTATTCAATAAATTAAACTAACTAAGTACAAAGGAATCAGTCAGATTACCTAAGGACCGTTACAAACGGCCTATAGGTAACTCAAGCTACAAATGGTTGTCAGAGCTTTATTCTAATCACATGCAAGACCGGATTATTATGTTTAATGCCACGGCCGTTTGATTTTTTGTTTGTTTTTAAACTAACTACTAGCACGACTATTGAAATTTACAAAACATAAACCATAATTAAAATTATGGTTTATGTACACATAATGTTCCCAAAAAAATCTTACTGAATATTATAATTGACCGAAGTCCGGCGACAAACGGTTTGCAGTGTTCCCTCGTCGTCGGTGCGCGGTAGAAATTTCAGGGAAAGCTCGCTCCATCGTAGGTTAGGTAGACCTCGTCCTTGCTCTGGCCAAGAGTTAGACAACTCGAGAGGTCGAGAGCTAACCCATCATTAAACTCATAATGTTCATGAGAGTAAACAAAAGAAGAGTTTCTCGTAGGTACCTACCTATTTTTAGATATAAGTAAAATACGCATAGGTACGAGAATGTCCTCCGTCCTGAGTCCTAATAAGTCTTTAGGAAAAGAGAATCTCTTTAGACAATTTGTATCCTAGATAAGATAAAAATACAAGCAAACTTCCAGGGCGTAGTTTTTTTTATACCACCAAGGTGGCAAACAGGCATTCTGACTATACAGAGTGTATTTTTAACTATGGGACAGTAGGGGGGCACCATGACCTGACGAGATACAGGTGCAGTTTCTTTTGAAACATCCTTTTTGGAGAAAAACATTTCGGAATTTAAAAAATTTTGGTCATGCGTAGCGCCTTAAAATGAATGAAATTAGTAAAATCATTTTTTTTATGCCAAACTCCGTCCCTTGTAAGGATATGTTTATTGTACCGAATGACAATAAAATGCTTGACCAAAAAAATTGTTCAAAAAAAAAAAAAAAACGCTCGGACAAACAGATTTGTCGACCAAGTGGGTCACAAATACGATGAGTATAAAGTAGGTACGAAGCACGATCAATGCGGCACACTAAGTTTTTTTTTATTTTTATTCAATAAAATGTACAATTAAACTAACTATGTACAAAGGAATCAGTCAGATTACCTAAGGACCGTTACAAACGGCCTATAGGTAACTCAACTGTTCCAGACCAGTACCAGACGGAAGCGTGCCCAAGACACTGGCTGCATTGCCACGCTTAATAGCTATGCTAATTCGCTGGCCTAAATAAGAGCCAGCCCTTGGGTCACGTGTCGCCTCAATCAAAAGCCCCGCAATATTTTTGAAAACCCGGAGGGCACCGGCTCCCCACGGACCCAAGGTCTCACACTAAGTTAATTTATTATGCAGTCAGATTCCTTGAAAACAATAGTTATTGAACATGCGATTTGATTCATCAAGAACTTTGGGGTCGTTTCGCTGTACCTACCTACCTACCTTGTTGGCGTTTAATTATTTCGTTTGAAATATATATTAATATACATTAAAAAGATAATTTAGTCCAGTGAATAAATTGTAATTAGAATTAGATAATTTTAAGCTATTGTAATGGATCATAAAAAAATCGAGCCAGAGGTTCTTCCCTTTCTGTGTCTTTCTGAGGTCGCGATTCCGAACAGGCGGTTTATTTCACGTTTACAAGAGGTTCAGGATCTGAAGAGTGAAGTAAAAATATTTGACTGGGCTTTGACTTAGTTTGCGTCATTCCAAGTCAAAGTTTATTTATAAACATAATACACATGACATTGACGAAAAAATATTTTTTGTAATTATACTATTATATTATATTGTTTGTAATGGAAATGTGTAAAATATCTACAAGTTAAAATTATTTCTTGAAAATCCATTTTGAGCATGCTATTTTGAGATCGGTGACACTTTATTTCATAATTCATATACAGCCAAAGCAAAGCCAAATATCTTGACCCTTCTCCACCCGACTCCATCGACTTCCCTTGACCATCACCTCCTTTGTCATCATCCACCATAATATGTTAAAACCTTACTGGCCAGCGAAAAACTGCTGTACCTGCTAGCTGTGAATCACCAATGATGTGGCGAGTAATTGTTTGATTCATTCATTTAGAACTAGAAAATAACTATGTTTTCGATAGTTTTGGAAAGCTAATAAATAAATGAATATTACAGCACATTAATTTCACTCAGCGCCATCTAACCCCAAACTATAAGTATAGCCTGTAATATGGGAACTCGAGTAATAACTATATAACTAGTTCTGTGAGGATATAATACTCAAATACTCTTTTTTTTAATTCATTGTATATTATGTATCATACAATACAACAACCATCTATATTCATCACACAAATGTTTGTCATGGGTGGGAATCGAACCCACAACTTACAGCGCAGAAGGCAGAGCTACTACCAACTAAGCTGCTAGTCTTTTTTTTTACAATAACCTACATATGAGAAATCGAACATGAGAGACCGCCCCTAAGTTTCGCAGGCTGCACTAAAAACTAGATTAAGCCGTAGGTAGGTACTATCCAGAAGGTTGCAACCGGGGCAGAGAGTTACAAGGGGCGAGTGTGACTGGTATGAGTGCCCCCGAACTAGTTGCTAAAACTAACTTACGTAAATATAAATACATCATGATTTTATTGTTTTTGTGGATACTTTCTCTACTATTATAAGTGTCTACATAGGTTTCGTCGCTTAGTTTTGCTAGGAGGTTTTTATTTCGTCATATTATTAACTGGATCTGCCAGAGGAGAAACAGTAGGTAGTCGTGCCGCTTATACTCTGGTAAAACCCGAAGCGTCTGTGGAGAGTAGTTAACGCGGAGTTAGGTCGAGGCTACGTACGAGGGTTAGTAGTACCTATATAATTATCTGCGGTCGAAGTAATTGCGAACAGCTAAATTTTACCGAGAGGATCCGACGAGACGACGGCCCGTTCGCCACCAAAGAACACCTCCATGAGGAATTCGTAACTGCAGCGTGCAAATGCGGCGCGCTGGCCGCAGACGCGACGTGCGCGCCGTCGTAACCTCATAACCTCATCAGCCGAGCTGAGGTTACGATTACGACCTTTCACATCAACCAAGATCATGAAGATCGTACACTGCCACATTGCGCCAAAAGATAGTCCCGATCTATATAACATGGTGAAGATAGCAGCAAAACTACTCGCTATTGTAATTACTAGGCTCTTCAACACACTACAGCACAAAATAACCAGGCTCACGTGACCCACACGTGATAATGCCACATAAAACAGGAAATAATCCTGCCGAAAATCAACTCCAGCAACTGTCAGAGTGAGTCTCTGTGACTTATTAATATGTAGTCATCGCGAAACAAACCTTGATTGGGAACTGCAATCTGTTAAATTCAAACGGAAGAGCAATTGGGATCAATGGTGTACCTAATATTAGCTGTACTCCCATAGCCATAAGAGTTCCTACGTATTTAATGTTTTATTTAATTGGTATTGCTTTGGGTTTAGCTTTTAGTTGAAGGCAACTGCATACCTATTAAAGACCTCGTCAGTTGTTTCATCAATTTCACCATAAACTGAAGCTCAATTATAGAGGAAGGTAGGTATCCAGTTCCTTTTAGATCGACCGAACTGCTCCTCTTGCTGATAGCTGGAGTATGGTGCATACTACACCTCCCCTGTCATGCCATCTGTTGTATTTATTCTAACAGTATCACTTTTCCTTTGATCTTTTTTTATTCATTATACGACGGGAAAGCGCTTGGCCGTCATCTGACCTAGAGCAAGTTATGCTAAAGCCGAAGGTGGAAGAATACTTCACGCGGAATCCTCAACAGACTGAACTGGCTATATTATATCTCTAAACGCCTGAATACATCAATTAGAGTTGTTGCTATGGCGATATACTTATATAAGATAGCAAGATAGACGGACAGTTACTTACCAGATCAAACTGCTCCAATAATGACATCGGCGGCTGGTGTATGGTGCATACCACAGTCCTCCCTTGTCTTGCCAGCTGCTTCAGCAGCTTAACGCACTGAGCCGTGGCTACGGTGTCCAAGCCGCTTGTAGGCTCGTCAAGGAAGAACACTGGTGGGTTGTTCACCATCTCTAGTGCTATTGATAACCTGCAATGCAGAGCACAGAATAATAGCACTACGTCATTCAAAATTTTCACATCGATATAGTAGTTTTTTTTTATTGTACGACGGGGAAGCGCTTTGCCTTCATCTCACCTGGTTATAAGTTGAGATAAGGCCTAAAGGTGGAGGCGCACTTCACTCGGAATCCTCAACAAACTGAGGACTATTATTTCATAAAATGGTGGGTTAACTTTTGACCTCGGCTTGTCTTACTCTATGTCAGAGCAAGGTCGAGGTCTATGGAGCGATCTTTCTCAGAAGGCACTGGTTCTACCGCGACTTCTCATGCAGGAGGATGATCGCTAGCCAGGTTATTACAGGTCCTACAACAAGTGTTGCGATCAATCAGCCGTTACCGCTAGTACCTAGATCTACCTGCTAGTGGTCTACTAGGAGGAAGATCATATCTACCCAAAAACCATATCACTATCACATAGCTACTGTGGAATCGTGGTCAATCGTTTGAATATTCGAGTTTTGTGATTTTTTAGGTTTATGTTCCAAAAATATTATACATATTCGTCTGAAAATCGGAAAACTGAATTGTTACATATAACTTTGATATTAATATATTCAAGCAAACACAGCATACGCGCACATAGCCTTCAATACTTTTTCGGTCACATTACGTATTCACTACGTAGGTACTTAAATTCCCAATAATGAATCAGGACAACGGATACCTAATTAACCTAATTAACTCCAATATTTTCAATATTATACAATTATTACGTACAGTTATGAATGACTTTTTACTGCTGCTAACATTTACAGCTTCACAAAAAGACGCAATCATGACCATCAACATTGGTCAGGTTACATTACAGCCCGTACCCTGCCCGTTATACACTATACATAGGTAGGGTAGGCTCAACCTCCGCAAAGCTCCGCAATAAAATTATTAAAATCAACACGCAGCTACTTTCACCTTCTCTTGACCTTTCAAAAGAAAGTTTCTAGAAACTGCCCAGAGAGAAAACTGTCGTAGATTTGGGGGCGGTTCTTTCTGTATTTACCTTGACTTCTACAAGCCTTTTCATGCTACAAGCACCAAAAAGTCTTATGGAATTCATTTTAGTTCCCATTTTGACCACGGCGATCCTATACCAACCTACTCTTGACATGCTCCAAGCACCAAAAAGTTTTTTGGCATCATTTTAGTTCCCATTTTGACCACGACGGTTCTCGTTCTGAACAGACCCTCTTCCGCAGTCATACACTGGATCATAGTGACCGCATTGTCTGCTCAAACAAGCCCTACTCGTTGGATACTAAGCTCCTAGCTGGTCTATGAAGAACACCCTGTGTTACAGCACCCAACAAACTAAGGTCATAGCCCACCGACCAACTAAAATATGGTGGCCGAACACTATAGTTAATTCACATCACCACACAGTCCAAATATCGCCGGCCGTTATGTTCATATTCTTACCGTTTCTTTTGTCCGCCTGACAGCTGATCTGTTTTCGTATTCTGGTGCTCCAGTAGCCCCAACTCCTGAAGTATCTCTTCCGAAGGTGCCTTGGAAAAAAAAAATGTTATGCCTCAACAGTAGCGCACATGGGGTATTCCCCATATAAGTAGGTAGTTAGGTGTAGCTGTTGAACTGTAATTAAGCATGTGAATTTCTATGCCTTTCTCTCTTCCAACCTATATCGCAATAGATCTAGTTAACTTTATTGTCTACTTCGCACTATGACTAGTCATACCGCGACTAACCACTCTACCAGGTACCTACCTGGTGTAGGTAAACCCTGGTGTGGTCTTAAATGTATCATACGTCTAACTTCTAACAGGCTCAATAAATACAAAATGCAGAAGACAGAGCTTAACAAGGTACAATATTCTTGAATTAAACCATATAATTCCATATTATTATGTACCCGATTTGTATATCTGTTATTATGTTTATGTCAATAAACTTTATCTAAGGGATAAGACAGCTCATTATATATATATTTTTCAGATATCTAGTTTTATTTATGAGATGTAAGAAAAGGAATAATGATTCAGAAAAAATAATTCACTCATTAATTCACTTATTACGAGTATAAGCAAGCGCCTAGTGCAATGCTCCGTGGCGGACTACCGGAATCATGATGAAGTGATATCTTTCTAAGAGCGCAACTTACCTTTACGCCCTTCGGCAGTTTCAAGCTCGCGGCCACGTCCATAGCTTCTCTAACAGTCAGTAAGGGCTGAAGTAAGTCTTCCTGTGTGATGTAGCACGATGACTTCTGGAACAGTTGCTCGTCCCTCGGCTGCCCGTTTACCAGTTGCTCTCCTGATACTCCTGCAGACCTGGAAAATAATACTCCTATTTTTACAAGATATGGTTAACCTCTTGACCTCAAATTTTGCACAGGCAAAGATAAGGACGGCGATGGAGCGAGCTTACCCAGAGGGCACAGGTCCCCCCGCAAATCAACAGAACATAGTGCAAGCGCTGGACTTCAGCAGACTTCAGCAGGGGGTGGTCGCTCGCAAGGCGGCGCTTTGCAGGTCCTACCTCTTTCCATACTACCAGTCGGTATTATTTAGCCATTAACCGTATAAGTGGTCTAGTGGTTCAACCCACCGATTTCAGATCCACAGGTCCCGAGTTCGATACCCAGGGGAACAATATTGTGCTTGGTTTGGTTGGTGGAAGGATTTTGTTTAAGTCCGCCTGGCTAGCTACCACCATCTTACCTAATTCTGTCGCAATAATGACAATTCGAATAAAAAAATATTGTTGTGTTCCGACATTCAGGCCAGTTCCCCAGTTTTTTGAAAATTCCGGGTGAAGTGCGCCTCCAACTTCGGCCTTATCTCAACTTGTTACCAGGTGAGATGAAGGCAAAGCGCTTCCCTGTCATACAATAAAAAAACAGCTGTTGGTTACGAGAATGTGCCTTGCTTCACAAGAAAGCAACAAATTATTATGTAGGTGAGTACCTACCTACTCCCTTAGAATTACGTAGGTCATGTCAGCTCCCATCCTAGTAAAAAAAACTATAAAATATTACAGGACATTAATTTCACACAACGCCATCTAGCCCCAAACTAAGCATAGCTTGTAATATGGGATCTAGATTACGGATAGAATACTTAAATACTTTTTTTTTTGTAAATACATACTTATCATACAATACAACACCCAAACACAGAACAAACATCTATATTCATCACACAAATGTTTGTCCTGGGTGGGAATCGAACCCACAACCTAAAGCGCAGAAGGCAGAGTTACTACCAACTGAGCTATGAGGCTTGTTAAAATTAATAAAAACATCATAATGTTAGGCGAGCAATATGTGTTGGTACTAATGTTATCTATTAATAGGTAATGAGAAAATATGATGGGTCAAGGATATCTTATCAAGCTTAATCCACTTACAGAAAAATTAATAATTTATTGAATGGCCTCCTATGAAGCACATGATAAAAAGTTGGAAAAATTATGATTATCAAATCATCAAGACCTTCAGGAAACAACATTATAATTTCCACATTAATTGCTTTGACTTTTTGGCTCTTCTAAATTGTATTTCATATGTTTTTTTCTGAAATAAATTATTATTATTATACATATGTGCCTCATCTTTAATTGAATACTCTGCTCAATAAATTTTTTACTAGTCGGTACTTACATTTAAAAATATAGACAATAGAAAAACAGCATTAGAATAAAAAATAGGTAGGTATCTCAAAAAGGTAAACCTAGTGGTTTGCCTTTTTTAGATTTGGAGCTTGACCCAAGCGACCGATGACTAAGGCTGCAGAGAGGAACATTATGCACAATGCGTCCCTAGTCCATCCTTCTGCATCTGGCCTTTGATTCAGCTACCTAGCGAGAGCCGCTTAAGGTGAAGCTCAAGGCTCTTCAGTACCAACCTACCTATTTACACTCTATATCTTGTTAATAATAATACTTACAAATTCAAACAAAATGGCAATAGTTCAAGGCTTTTCAGTACCTTCCTCTTTATACTCTTTATCTTATTAAAAACTAGCTTTTACCCGCGACTTCGTCCTCGTATTGGGTTTTTGTAATAGGCGCAAGTATTATTTTATTATAAATATATATTTGTTGGATATCTGCATAAATTTGACTGAATAGCTGCTACATGGTGTGCAAACACGCACACCGAGCGTTCTGACCCACCTTTCCTGGCAAAAATTGCTGGCTTTTTGAAGTAAGTGTCGGTCTGACTGACGCTTGGTCAGATAATACTTAAAAATTCAATCAAAATGACAATATATATAATCGTACTAGCAAGGTACCTACCTAACCTATATTTTTCTTTATATTTAAGTATTATTTGCCTTAGCCCGATAAATTTACTGCAATACTTTATTTTTATTTTAATGTACGACGGGAAAGAAAGCGCTTGGCCTTTATCTAACCTGGTTTCAAGTTATGATAATGGCCGAAGGTAGAGACGCCTTGCACCCGGAATCCTCAATAGTCTGAGGACACATGGGCACCTTATCAGCTACCATAATCTTGGCAGGCAGGCAGGAATGACATCGCAGATTAGCTATTCTCTTTCCGGGACCGCCACCAACCGATTCCACTTGGCCACACCAACAACATAAACAGCCCACTGCTGGTCAGGGTTTCCATTAGAAAGGGTTTTGCCCTAAAGACCGTGCTTAGCAGGTGGATTGGTGATCCTAGTATTAATATGGATTATGCTAAAAATACCTAGTTACATAAATTAATGTATAAAAATGTTTTAGCGTAGTTTGTTGATCCGAACATACAAAATTAAAATAAAACACGGACGTTTGCTGCCCTTTTTCTGGTCTCTTAGTACGTTTTTACGACATCCGTGAGCTGTGTTTGAGGCGTCGATTCACCGCCACGGTAAGCAACGCAACGGCTCACTAAGTTAGACATATACATGTGCAATTACTTTTGGCTGAGTCAGTCTGGCAAAAAAGGAAACTAATATACTTAGGTACCTATACATATACTAATGTAGGTATTATAAACAACGTACCTGTATCCGGAAATTACGTTCAGTAATGAACTCTTGCCAGCGCCTGATGGTCCCATGATGGCTACCAGCTGGCCCGACAGGAATCTTCCGTTCACTCCCTTCACCACTGTCTTGCGTGCCGCTGAAAAACAATGAATCGGTCAGAGATTGTTGTAAATAAACCACTCTAAAAATGAACGCCCCTCCACTGCGGTTATGCTCACATGCATGAAGGTAGGACGCAATACACATAAATATGCTTTGTCATTGGTTGCTCAGTCACCGGCTGACCGACCGGATTGATGGTATTTGTCATTGGTATCCATTAGAGACTGAACAACCAATGAGAAAGCATGTTTTAGTGCATTCTGAATAGAATACACAAAAACATGAAAGATGACATGATGATAGATGGAAGGTGATCCTCCGTAAAAGATCTTGGTATAAAGTTTGACCGATATTTGTCACGAAGCCCCCAACTTCAGGTTACGTGTAAGAAGCTGTATGCTTTGGCAGCGCCCTAGAGGAAATTAGATAATTTTCTGCCAACTGCTATCAAGATTGCCGTTGCACAGTAGGTATCTTATTTTACTTGTACTAGACTATGCTGATGCCTTTAATCTAGACCTTATAGAGTAGCTTGAGCGCCTTCAAAATCTGTATCGGGTTCATTTATTTATGGTATGAGAAAGTATGACCATCTTTCTCCTTCCATCTCAATCTTCCTTCTATCTATAAAAAATCCTTTTCGGGCCTATTCGTCTTTGCAGGCATGTTCTTTCTTATTTATTCTATACTTTTTAATCCTCTATCGTCTGCTTACCTATAGGATAGGATTGAATTTCTTCATTCTCCACATCCTCCTTATAGTCCCAGATCATTTGAACAATAAATGTCCCCCTCAACCATTATTTTTAAGGTAACTCTGCCAGTGGTCGGGCGACTGGTCTTTGCACTTTGCCTACCGATCCATTTGCGTTATTTACTTTCAAAGTCTCTAGGTCGGCTGTTTCTGTTTGGTATGCTCGTTGATATATGTCAGTCATATTGCCAAGTTATTTAGGATACTGATATTATATTAGTCTATATATATTTATATATATAATCTTGAGCATAGATTATCCTAGCTGGAATTTACAGTAATCTCACTAATGCAAATTTATGGCACACTGTGTTTCAAAAATGTATCAAAAAAAGAAGATAAGAATATGCTTCTTGAATACTAAGTTACATGATAAAAACATGCTTATAAATAGATACCTAATTAATTTATTAAATATAACAGACAAATGCTAATTTGCATACCTACGTTGTATTCAGGGAAGCTGACTGAATTGATATACTTATAATTGTACCTATATATAAAAATCTTCTTGTGGCGACTGACTGAGCAGATCAATCCAGATGTCCTTATTTAGAACATCTGTATTGAGCTGTTTGTTGATTGCTTATATACTTACTATGTACACTAGAGTTATATCTGTGGTAGTGAAAAATAAAGTAATACAAGTTTTGAAAGTGATATAAAGTACTTTATTTCTAGTTACTTTTGACACAAACTTACTTCTTCCCGAGGGAGAAACTGCTCTTGACATTAAGCCCGCCCATATTCACTGTGTCGATGTTTATTTGTACGACAGGGAAGCATTTGGTTTTCATCTCAAAACACTGGAAATTATCAGTTATTTTGTTGTTTGGAAAAAAACTAATAAGATAGGATTTTGAAAAATTCTCTTACAAAATGACGGGAGCGAAGTGCCTGGCGTTTACTAGTCATGATTATGCAGGAATAATTATAATCATTCCATTATCATATTTATGAGCAAAAACTAAAACAAGTAAGTAGGTATCAAGGCATTGTGAACAGATGATAACTTGAAACCGTGCAGTTACGCTTCGAAGAGGATGAACATGATTTATTATGTGCCGGTATTCTGTGTTGCTTTTAGGGGTACCGTACCCAAAAGGTGCTAAGCCAACAAGACTATATTACTTTACCTCCGCTGTCCGTCCGTCCGTCCATCTGTCTGTCTGTTAGCGGGATACCTATGATGGCAGTTGATATTTTCAGAATGTATTTCTGTTGTCAATTAACGTAAATGGGAGCACCCCATACTAAATGTAAAATAAAAAACGTTTTGTGTAAAGTAATTATTTTTTGCCTTTAAATCACCCTCGGTGTACATACCTACGTGTCTGCACTTCGCCGGTTTACTCGTTATAATTATATTTATGTCCACTTAAGAAACTAAAACAAAACATATCGTACCTAGTTTTATTTAAGTACCTATCGATCATTGCAGTAAAAGATTTATGAACAAAGAGTCACTAAACTAATATTGATATTTTTTTATCTTCTATTAACAGGATAGTAAGGGCAGGCACCTTAGGAGTTCTCAGGTCACTTACGTTTTTCGACCTACAGCCATACTGTTATTTATTCTGTGCTACAGATACGTGCAGCTTTGTCTTACCACATCATCTGTTTGTTTTTCTCTACTGTGTCTATATGCGAGAACCTTGCTACGCTGGGGAGCATGGTTCTCGCATGGCGAACGCGAAACGGAGTGTGGGCAGAAGATTCGATGGACCGACGATATTGTGGAGGTCACGGGGAGTCGATGGATAGAGGCGGCTCAAGTCACTATTTGTGGCTTCGACTGAGGAGGACTATGGTCAGTAGTAATGTTAATATTTTAACTACTATTACATATCTACGTAACGAAACCCTGTTTGAAAATGAACCCTGATATTAGTATATTAACGTAACGTAACTATAGTACAAAGTTAAAAAAAAACTGTTTGTTCGCAATTGTACCATTGTCAGAAAGGTTAATCGTTCAGTAGCTTGGTACCTCCGTAGACCAATACCTACCGTTTTCTGATACGAGCCCAGGACAAACTTGCAATCTTGTGTCATATAAGTAGAAATGTTTCTTATATGTTTAGGTGATGTTAAGATGTATTTCTATTTTACAAAATAAACGAATACCTATAAGTACCTACCTATTATGTCCGCTATGTTTGTTAGATATAACCCAGATATATTTATTCGACCATGTGATATTGTACCACGCATTAGAAGAGACAACAATAAAATTTGTGTACAGATCTCCAAGACCGCGTTGATGCGCAAGAGTATCTTATGTATGGCACCTTCTATTCATAATAAACTTCCTAAAACACTGAGGGAACTGCCGACCTCACTTTTTCAGAGAAAGTTGAAGGCCACGTTAGTTAGTAAATGTTATTACGAGATCGAACAGTTCATGAATGACTAGAATTTATTTTGACATTGTATTTCAGAAATGCTCAACCTGCTTATTATTTTTCCATGTTTAATTTTGTGTGATTGTTGTCTAGTTTGTTAATTAGTACCTATTTGTAAGCAGGTAATAGTTTTTATTTGATTTTAAAATACATTTTATAATTTATTTTAATTTGTATTGTAAGTACAATTTTTATTGTTCACCAAAACTGCACGCCGTATTACGGCAGGATACATTGATACTTATAGTTTATAAAACCTTACCACATGTATTTCAAGCAATAAATGTTTACTTTACTTTACTAACTTTTATTCAGATTGGGGCTAAATGACGCTGCGTGAGATACTTTTGGGGCAAGATGTTGTATGGGGCACCGCAGTGAATGGATACTGGCAGTCTCGTTATATTGATGACGATGATAATGTTTATGACGCTATTCATAGAGTTGTGTTTTCTTAAAAGAAAGTTTGTACATTAGCGTGTAAGTAGAGGTAGAATAGAAAGCTTGATTACTTTGCTCAAGAGATCTTTCTCCAGTTGCTTCTCTACGTTGTAAAAAATATTCAAAGTTATTTATTTTATGCTTTGTTTGTTTTAAAGTTATTTAGTCAAAGGCCATAATCTCAAATTCACTATAAGCCTTGTAAATTAAATAAAAACAGGCAGTGATGGGGACTGCCGACAGAAGTGATAACTTAGTAAAACTTTCAAACTACAGGTTACTTTCTGTTCCAGACCAGTACCAGACGGAAGCGTGCCTAAGACACTGGCTATGGCTATGCTAATTCGCTGGCCTAAATAGGTGCCAGCCCTTGGAGTCACGTGACGTCTAAATCAAAAGCCCCGCAAGATTTTTTTGAATCGGGATCATAGCTAGCTAGGCCGACTTTAACCTACCCCAAACAACAAGTTTATTGCATTCATCAAAGAGTACCTATATGAATGAGATAGTTCCACAGACTATTAAAGCCTTCGGCCTTATCATAACTTGAATCCAGGCTAGATGAAGGCCAAGCATGTCCTCGTCGTATAAAAAAATTGTTTAGGCGTAACCATAAGCTATCTTTCAAAGCTAGAAAGCTTTAAATAACTTTTAAGCTTTCTAGCTAACCTAAGTTAGCTAGTTGCCTTTCTCAATGTTTGCTGGTCGCGATTCCGATTAGGCAGTAGATTTGCTCTATTCCACTCTAATCCATTATACAAATCCATCAATGGATCTGTTTCCACTTTTTGTTTCGCTCTTATCCATTATCGCGATGGATAATAATCCATTATCTATATATTATTATTTATTAGATTTCACAATTTTGATATTCCGTTATATCCGGTATTTTCCGTCCATTACTGTAATGGATTAATAGAATCCGCTACTTTTTATACCCTTCATTCTCAGTAGTTCTATTGGTTGCAGGAGTACCTAGAAAACGCGTAATTCGATTTAACTAACTACTAGGACCCTAAAGTCTCTCTAGTACAGTTGGCTATACGAGATCGTCTCAAAAAATGATTTGACGTAAAAATATTATTTACGTTGCATTAAGTAAACTTCCTCCTTTGACGGGAGTAAATGAAAATATAAAATACGTTCAACTGTTTGTCTTCCCGGGTATTTTGTAAAAGCCAAGGAATGTCCTGTACATCATGATGGGCTGCCTATATAGGCGATGGAATGATCCCTGTCACCATTTGGTTCATGTTTATCTAAGGAACAGTCTCACAGACCTACAAGAGATCAAGTGTAGCAAGTGGTTTTTTTCTGGCTGCTTGTGACTCTGCGTACCCCTTCAGATATCACGAGTGTTAGTGTGTTTAAGAAAAAATAGCCTTTGACATAAGAAAAATAGTAAATACAGAACCCATATTTTCAACGTAAACAAATACATAAAAGAATAACGTAAGATAGGTCTCTGTGTAAAATAAACATGTTAATGTCATGCCATACTTTAAATTGATGGCATGACATTATAATTACCAATGCTAGTTGTTACGCAAGAGGTGTATTATCTATTATATGCTAATTATTAACTAACGAATACACAGTTTCTTGACTAATGCAGACATCGTCATTTCTCACTTTAAGTTAATATGTTTCTGTTCCAAAATAAATATATTTTATTTGATTTTGGATTAGATTAAAACGTACAAACAGATCAATTGATCGATTAAAGTGGAACCACTAGCAGAAACAGAACCATTGATGGTTTAGAGTGGAACAAAAAGTGGAAACAGATCCATTGATGGATTAGAGTGAAACAAAAAGTGGAAGCAGATCCGCAGATTAGAGTGGAATAAAGCGTAGATTTGACGTTTCAAAATGATCTTACAACATTTTACTTAATAAAAACGTGTTAACTTTGACTTTCACTAATGCTATGAAGCATTTTCTTCCTGTGTAGTACGGAGAGGGAGGTAGTGCTAATAACAAAGTAAAGTTTCTTTTTTTTGTACGTCGGGGAAGCGCTTGGCCTTCATCTCACCTGGTTACAAGTTAAGATAAGGCCGAAGGTGGAGGCGCACTTCACACTTCACTTCAAAAAATAGTTTGTTGAGTGCAAGGAATGTCTGTACTCAGGCACAGAATAACTAATAGTACTACGACTCAGGTCAAGACTACTCAATATACCCCAACTGAAGTGACGAGTGATTGCTCACTTTACTTTTCTATATTTTCTACTTAGCCGCATAATGTTTGTTTTTCGCATTTTTGTAATTGGTACCTGATCTACTATTTACTTATAAGATGCATTGTTATTTTGTTAGCGTTAGGAGTTTTACTTTTTATTCTAAATAGGGTATAAGTTATTAATGTAATCTTAAATTTTGGTCGAGTGTGTGTGCCTGCACAAACTAGCGTTGGTATTTAGGGCTCATAAAAAATACTCTTGTATTTTCAAGTAAAAAAAAAACAAAAAAACTTGATACATCTGGAAGTTGTGTACTGTTGATAGGTACATCACTAACACTCTAATTACTTACAAATAAACCTAAACTAAGTACTTTTGTACCAAGATCAAGGTTCAAAACTTAGTCAGGTGACACGTGATAATCACCTACTCAAGACCTGTCCTATTTGAATTTTACTTTGTATAAATTATGAAAATAAAATATCACGTATCACTGCTTAGGAACCAAATCTTTTGATTTCATTCATAATATACCAGCTTAGATTTTTCACCAAAAATGTACCTATCAAACTTTTCTGGAGAAAAAACAACTTGTTTAAACAACATTTTCTTTGGTCATAATTATATACTAGTTTACGGTTAGCGATGCAAACATGGTTTATGAAAACAGAAAGTGGACTTTAGCATGAAATCACATAAAAAAAAACATTTTGATAAATAAAAATAAAAAATCGACGCGTGCTTACGTTTCTAAATATTTTTCTGTTGTCATATTGAAATGGATCTCCAATAAATGACATCAGTCATCAATAGAATACATAGTAATTGATCTGTGTTCATCAATAAGCTATCAGTGTTCGATATTGTCTTGTGACTAATAACTAGGTTTTTAAACAGAAATTGCAGTAATATTGTTCCTGACAATAGATATTAGAAACAATTTATCTGAAACGAAATGCAACATTATGTGCGTGCGTCCTAAAACATTTTGCAATCACATTACATTGATAAGAAACTGCCGGATGTCACTGGGCATTGACAAGGCACTGGTTCCTTTACGCATAAGCAGCTGAGAGAATTCATCAGATTGAACTTCGCTCCCGGCAAATAGGACGTAGGCATGTGGGACGAATGACGAATCAACCGGCTTATTTTGCCCTTCTCTAGACCAAGAGCTTTATTGGTCCAGCCTTTACGATATGTTACTTACAAGTGCTGAGAGTAGATGTAGCTTATTGTAATAGACATGGGTTGGTAGCATCGGGGTCTGGGCACAACAGTGATTCTAGAATGGGTTAGGTCTTGACCTATACAGGCTTGTCTTATTCTAGCTTTCCCTGAAAGCACTGTTTTTTTGTGCACGATTGCCCTTGATTTTCATCTCATCCGGTTCCAAGTTATGATAAGGCCGAAGGTGGAAGCGCACATCTCCCGGAAACCTGACTGAGGAACTGGCTATCGTGGCTGGCTATAGTGTTCCAGCATTTACTTATAAAAGTAAATGCTGGAACACTACACTTTATAATTGCTGTTATGGTGATAAACTTAAGTAAGATGGTCGTAGCTAGCCAGACTACTACCAACCAAACCAAGAAAAATATTGTACTCCCCTGGGGATCGACCGGGACCTATGTATCTGACACCGGTGGGCAATTGCGGTTGTGTTTGAGTTGAGATCCCTTGATGGTTTAGATTCACAATTTGACCCAGTAGGAGGCGCTGCGATCGCTACGGGATGACACGAACAAAGTCCTGGGCGCTCCACTAGTAAAGATATTATAATCTCCTAAATTAAGGACAGTTTCGTTCGAACGTTTTCCTTTCAAAAATCCACCTCTTGTAACTTTTAGGAGCTCCTTGTGAAAAGGCTCGGCCGGGTAAGTACTACCACATACAATCTTCAGCCGCGAAGCAGCATCACTGTGTTCCGGTTTGAAGGGTGTGGTGAAATTACGAGCGCGCGAGGCTTAACACCTTTCTGACTCAAGTTGATAGGAGCAAAGTAGTTCCGCGTAGGTCATGTTCTTTGTGGATGTGACCTACGCAGTAAGGCACTTGACACCAGGTGGGCTGCTTGCTTGTTCCGTCTCCAAGTTGTATAAAAAAAACTAAATCCATCATACTCAGTTAAAATGGAAAAAAAAACATTACTCTAGCCTTATTATCTATGTAATGCCTAACCGTAACCGTGGCAATGCACCAGAGAGCTATGTAGGTACTAGGTAGGTATAATACATAAGTACACAAACCATGACGTACTTTAACCCACAGTAAAGTCGACGAATGGCTTCCGAAGCCAAACAACCTCAACCGTTAGTGGCCTACTTGTAAAGTTGCGATCTAATTGGGGCCTCTGCAGATGTTAGCTTGTACAGTCGCCAATAATTTTGCTATTGTATTCACGGCTGATGATGGTTTTTTTTTTATAAGACGGCATCGGAACAAATAAGCAGCCCACTTGATGTTAAGTGCATCTCTTGTCTATACTTTGTTACAGGCAAGAGATGCACTTAACATCAATACCATACTTCATTGATCATATCAACCCTGCGCCCGTCAACTTGAGGCATAAAGCTTTTAAGCCCCTTGTGCCCGTAAATTCACCGGCAACTATAACCTTCAAAACGAAACAGAAATGCTGCTTGGCGGCTGAAATAGGTATGGTGGTGGAAGTTCCCCGGAGGAGCCCTTTCATAAGGAACTCTACTAGTCAAAATAAACAAACTGGAATATCAAATTAAAAACAATATTATTATGTTAGTATTATGTTATTTATATGTTAATTAAATAAATATCCACATCTGTTTGATAATTGTCTATTTCATTTGATTCGGGAAACACATAAACTTGAAATCAAATGAATAGATAAATATCAAGCAGATGTGGATATTTATCTAGTTAAAAGTATTGTACTATTTTGAAGTGCATAGGTACATATTAGTGAAGGTGACTGTACAAGGTATGGCTTTCATTGTGAAATGCCTGCACTTCACATTGCTTGCCGCGGTTGTAGCTACCTTCACCTTGATACCTTCATGTTAGCATTGTTTATTTTAACTTTGCTATTGTTATCAGCCCTGTTTTTTAGAGATCCGCAAATTTAAATTCATTCCATTCAAGGCTGCCTAGAAGAAATTCGTTTTTAGTGATGAAAGCCACCAATTGCAATAAACCACCAGTCACCGTATGCTCGTATTTTTCAATGTAGTTTAAGCGTTAATTCATTCATTCAAATTCGATCACAATAAACTGATCTATTTTTATACATTTAGAGATAAATTATACCTCGGTATAATTGATCTTATAGTGAAATAATAATATATGAATTATAATGTCGGTAAATTTTGGTCATTTGTAATAATAATGATCCTTCTTCTGAACAGGATGTAGATTTAATGATTTAAAATGATTAATGTCTGACTGGTTCTGGTTTTTACTGGTTACGATATAAACATTTGATTATAATTTCAACAGGTAGGTATTATAAAAAAAAACTAAGAATTTAATCCTTTAAAATGTCAATGACATTTTTCAACTCGCAAACAAAAACCACGTTAGGTTAAAGAAATGAAACATTTAAGGCACTGTCAGTAGACGATTTCTCTTTTTCAAATGAAAAAATATAATACTCCTAAAAAAGTCACGATACGTCATGCAGAATAAGGGGGCAGCCCCCTTATTCTGTATGACCAATCGTGTCTTAACTGTGCTATCGGATAGACTTTGGTTTTTAGCGCATTTCTGTAAAAAAAATAACGATTTGTGCTCTCTGAGTTGCAATTTACATTTTATACGCATTTTTGTTTTCTGCCTAATTATGACATACTTGCATATCATTCTTGGAAATAAAACTGATATTTTCGTTTTAAATTTGTCTATTTTAAGATGTGTACATAATGCCTGAGCAATTCTATATAAAGAAGGATCTATTGTATGGGCAAGGTCATTCGTTTTTACAGTCTGATTCATGTAAACCAAAACTAGGCACTTATATTTCCTATCTACCATTACCATCACGATGTTTAGTTCCACTATAGCCTCTATCTCACTGTTATCAGATTTAACTGGATGAACAATTGCAAAGTTGCTATTTGCATTATTGCAGCATTGTTTTAATGAAATTGCATACAAAAATCCTGTTCGATTGCATATCTTACTGTCAAAATTAGAGGGTTTTTTTATTTGATTGGTCATGTCTGTCTTGATAATATATGCGTCGTAGAGCCAAGGCTCCACTGGATTATCGAACTGAATTTTGATTCTACGGAATTTTTACGAACCTAATGATTGATTCTTCCATTTTGAAACCCCCACAGGTAACTATCACAGCAGAATATTTCGTTTCAAAGACATAGCAAAATACATTTTAAAACACGGGTTTTACTCACGTATACGATTATGTTGATGTAGGCACCAACGGTTTCGATTCAACAGGTGAATCATCATCAGGGTGAGTGTGATTCGCCGGGTAGGTTGCGATCGTAACCTACCGCGTGAGTAAAACCCTTGTTTTAAAATGTATAGTACCACTCACGCAAGTTTTGAAAGTGATATAGCAATATTAGTTTTTATTATTCTATGCATACCTATCACCTACGTATGCAAAATCAAGTGTGGAAAATGAACAACTGATGCATCCTTATTATGTTCAAAGGTCGATACAGTTCATAAGGAAACTATTACACGTTCTGTTTCCATCTATTTCTTTGTTATTATTTAAGTTTATTCCATTTTAGAAATGATCGCTCTAATCAGGTGCCCGTCATACAACCTGCCACAAACCAACATAAGGACAAAGAAGTATTTGACACGGATCGACCCGAATTCAAATAATTCACTCTGAATGTTCTTTAGTTCTCTACATTGACATGTAACTTTTTGGGCAGCGTAATCACCTTATTTCATCTATCTCCAAAACCTGGAACCTACTTCTGTCTGATAGACTTTGGTTTTGAGCGCAATTGTTAAAACAAAATGCGATTTATATACATGTCTCTTTGATTGTACGCATATCTTACTCGAACCTTATAATTGATTCATCCAGTTTTAAGCCCCAAAGGATCTCTGCGTGATGTTTTGTTTTATTTTTAAGCCAAGGTTTTATTATTCCATGCGTACCTATCACCTCCGTATGCAAAATCATGTGTGGAAAATGAACAACTGATTCATCCTTATTATGTCCGAAGGTCGATATAGTTCATAAGGAAACTGTTACACGCACTGTTTCCATCTATTTCTTTGTTATTATTTAATTTTATTCCATTTTAGAAATTATCGCTCTCATCAGGTGACCGTCATACAAACTGCCTCAAATCAACACAAAGACAAAGACAGTCCGAATGTTGACACGTTTGATTTGATCGACCTGAATTCAAATAATTCATTCTGAATTTTCTTTAGTTCTCTACATTACCATAGTACTTGTTGAGCAGCGTAATCACCTAATCACCACAACTTCGCATGCGATAGGTATAATATCTATGTATCTATATCTATACTCGTTATACTTATTTATAAAATTATGTAAAATGTATTTCAATAATAAAAAGTTTTTTTTTATTGTTTTAATTTGATATTGATGGATGAAAGGTAGCGTTTCCGGTGAGCCCCTTGATGAATACTTTAAATATCCACTAGTATACTAGCCGAGAGGGATACATAAAACATTCGGGATATAAATTTTAACTATAGCCATCTATCCTCAAACTGATCCTCAAAGCATGGTATATGTCCTTGTTCCATTACCACGTTTTACATACTTGTAAATCATATGTAGTATCCTTACGCATAAAATCTTGTACCCATAACATTATAGTGCCTACAGCCTACTTATTTGTATCCTAAGAAAATGTTTAGTACCAAGGACGACTGTAGTATTTTGTTATGCCAATCAATCACAAACCGCATGGCAGGACAAGACCTACGGCAATGTCGAGAGATAACCTATAACCGCATAAATTACATTGACAGACTGTGATGTAAGCTTTTACATATCTATACATAATCTTACATTATAACATTAAACGAGCAAGTCTTGTATCAATAAATATATTTTGGTATCTCGAATACAGCTCTAACGATTTGTATCAATCGAAAACTAATGGCGTCTTTGCTGAAAAAAACGCTATTTTAGACAAAAAAATAACATTACAAACTTCTCTCGTGATAAATATGTCATATAGCACCATCTCGTAAACTCATAACTATATTGACTATGTTAAAACATATTTTCAACACTATGTAAACTGTAAAGTATATTGTGTTTACCTTTTAATTTCTGTAAAGTTTTAACCTTAACAAAGCATATACGTATACGCAGTAAAACAAGCAGATTGTTGAAAACAGAGTGTAGTACTAACAGTGCTTATGTATAGCTAAGCCATTTGTTTATAGTTAAAAATATAATATACGGTCGTATATCGTTCGCCGCATGACTTATATTTTATAAAAAGAGACCAAAATTAATATCTTAATTTTTCGGGTTAAAAATTAAACCGCTTAGTTATCTCATATTTATCTCAAATTTCAAATTAATTTGAAGCAACTCTGCTTTGAAAGTGTATATAAAACCTTACCTTAGTATTTAAATAATATTTTAGTTCATAAGATGAAATATTTATTCAATAACGCACACATTTCCATTAATATTGAGATTGAGATCCTTGATAAAGACAGTGATAAGTATGACTGGACTCAATAAAGTGGTCAAGAAATAATGGACATTAGTCATATTTTATTGCACTAATATTAATATTGCAATGTGACAAGGAGACTTCAATACAAATAGGTTAATCGTTTTATTGATATAATCAGTGAATCGATCATTCCTTGGGAAAAGGACAAGAGCAAATGTTATAAAGTTTTATTTAGTTAAATATAAAATAAAAATCAACATTTCTTAATATTTTTCCACACGTTTCTTATTACAAACTAGTAAGTTAGTACCAAACCTTTTAAAAAATGAGCGATATTTAGTCGGGGTTTATAATAGCGAAAACTCGGACTTTTCCTTATTTATACCTTATTTCACACAATTGTATACGCATATAGACATAGAATTCAAAAAATATGACTAAGGCGAGCTTTACTCTAAAAAGAGTTCTCTCCCAACAACTAGCAGAACCGGAGCCAATCATCAACTGCCCTTTAGCCAAGCTCGTACCTGGATTCGCGACTGAACAACAAAATTACACCAAAACTACTGGGCAAGTATACAGGACTGTTCAGGTAGTCAAAGGAGGCCTACCCGGATTTAAACCCGAGATACTCCCAAAAACTACTCAGCCTGAAACGTGACAAACTATGACGAATTATCGGTATTTTCAAAGGACACTGCTCACAAAATAAGCATTTTTATACTCATGGGTATAATAGACAGCCCTATATGTAGAGGAGGCATGGTAGCAGAGGAGACTTACTCTTAGAGTGTAGTAGCGTGGCGTCTCACGTCACCGAACCAGCCTCACTCTGCCTTCTGTGCTGTGGGCTCGATTCCCACAAAGGACAAACATTTGTGTGATGAGTATAGTGTTGTATCATATAGTACGTATGTATTTACAAAAAAAAAAGTATTCTATCAGTAATCTAGCTCCCATATTACAAGCTATGTTTAGTTTGGGGCTAGATGGCGCTGTGTAAAATGAATATCCTGCAATCGTTTTTTTTAATACCTTACCTTAGGGACACCTGGGATTGTTTAATGTTTTTTTTTAAATGAAGTCTAGCTTCTTGTTTTGTAACAAAACTATCATATTTGTATTCCAGCAGTCATCGTTGACCTGGTTTTGTTCTTGTTTACTATTAATAGTTTAACATTGAGACATTATTTCCGATAGCGTTATCAAATAGGATTTGCCTTCAATGAGGTCGTCTAGGGTTAGATACATAATTATTGTATTCGTGATATTTGTTTAGGTGCCGTTGTTGCTTACTTCTGCTTAACCCCTATTATACGTACATATATGAACCCATACAAATGGTGTTCAGCTCTTGGCTTCGAAAGGATAAGATCTACGATGGAGTGAGCCTATCCAAAAGGTTACCTTACGAAAGACTTTTAACGCTCTTCAAGACCATAAGAAATAGCAGACGCTGAAAGCTGATTCCGAGTTTCATCAGCGCCCATAAAAGTTTTTGTAAGCGCTTAGTTCTTTTATGTGGAATATCCAGGTGGAGAGACAGCTAGCTCTATGGTCGTGAAGCGTGTCCTTTTATGTTTATTATTTGTTGTTATAGCGGCAATAGGAGTACACACATCGTTTCTACTGCTGAACAAAGCCTCCTCCAAAACTGGAGGATTTTGCCATAATGACGACGCCTGGCAGACAGATTGGTGATCGCTATAAAGGTGTAGATAATACACAGAAGGAAGCTGCTGCCCTTCTTCTGGTTAGATCTGTCAGTTGGTTTTTACGACATCCATGGGCTGAGTTGGAGGACTCGATTCTAAACCACGGCATGGCAAGACAAGACAGGCAATAGAAGTATATACACACACTGAAAATTTAAAAGTTGACATTGACGACAGACGGATGTACAGTGTAGGCTTAGTAATAGAGTCCCGTTTGCACCGGTTGGGTACAGAACCCTAAAAATCAATACCAGCAGCAATACGTACTTTTAACAATCTCGAATGTTTACACAGACCACGTGGTGCCACGCTTGGATTAAGTCGTTAAACAGACTATAGAGGTACTTAGGTTAAGTAGACCACTTAATAATAAATAAATAAATAAATATTACAGGACATTGATTTAACACATTTTACTTGATCAATGAATCAACATCACCACCACACTGTCTAAAGGACAGTGTGATGATGATGACTATAGGTTAGTATACGTACGCCAAACAACCTACTCACGTAGGTATATCTACTCCTGCGTAAGTTCGAATTATATGCTATCAAAACTTTTAGGCCGGTTTTTCTTGCTGACCGAATATGTAAAAAAGTACCATTTAAGTACCCTTTATTACTTGGATAATATGCGTGCAAATGCAACACTGTTATTAACAAGTAGGTAACGTAGGTACCTACTTGCTTTTATATTATATGTGTACCTACTTACTTGTTTTATATTTTTTGTGAGCATGTTACTTCATGTACCTAGTTTTTTTTATAATTGATAACGGCTTGTTTTTGACTACAATCTACTATGCTCTTGGCCTCGGAACTTCTATGCAAGTTACGAGATCAAAGAAAGAGAGGCCTACGATGGAGCAAGCCTAGGCCTAATGACAAGGTCATAACACAATCTCCATGAAGACATTAGGATCGTATCGTCTCTGGAAGCCGATTCCAAGTGTTTAAATAGCTGTGCGCATAATAAATAACCCTGCGTCTGAGGCAGTCGGTTAAAACTTTATTGATAGCGCTTCGTTTGCATATTTATGACTAACCTAGTCTAATAAAGTGCAACTAAGTCCTACTTAATAGAATATCAACCTATACTAGATGATTAATTGGCTGTGCATCTGAAATCCCAGTCCTTTTGTGAAGGCGGCATAAAGTTTTCTTAAAGTTTTTGTTTAAAGGAAGAATCCCCCTCGGTTGGGACAGCCTAGATGGGATTTATGGGTACTTATGGGACTTATTGGGTCATATGGCTTGTTTAGCTCAAGGCCATAGCAAAGATGGAGTTTTTTTATGGTTAGTACGTACCTAGTGTTCCGTTCGTTGGACTGGCTTCTCATGGTGTAGAAAAGTTGGTTTGTTATTACATTATTTTTAACCTATATAATGACTTGAACAATGTTGTGACAACATAAATCATGTGTCCCACTCGCACCTGGTTAAATGATAGGTAAGGTTTATTTTAAGCGTACCTACCAATGCCCATACCTGATACTAGGGCTGTCAAAAAACCTGTTTTTTTTATAGTAGGTACGACGGGGATGTGCTTGGCCTTCATCTCACCTGATTTTTTAAGTTATGATAAGGCCGAATATGGAAACGCACTTCACCCTAAACTAGGGATGCCAGATGTCCGGTTTTCGACTGGACAGTCCGGTTTTCTTGAGGTCTGTCCGGTCAACAAAATCTTGGTGAACCGGACAAAAGAATGTCTGGTTTTTGTGAAAGTTTGTGTAATATCTGGCGCTTGGGTCGCCCGCGCTACTTGTAGATGTCCCGATCCCGACGGATGACTCCGGCCCACCGCTCGTCTTCCGCATCGCCCCACCACAATACTAAACCAAATACAAGAATTTACTAAAAATGCTCTAAATGTGTATCAAAGAGTGCTGGCTTATATAGAGAAGTGGTATCCGTTTCAAAACAACAGCTATAGAACTTTTAGTTATTTGGAAATCGAAAACGGAAGAAATAATCTTCAGTCTAATGGAAAATTAGCGGACAGACGAGAAAAATCAATATAGAAGATTGGCTATAACTTTAATATTTTTGTGAATACTATATTTTTTAAAACGTGTCTGGTTTTTTGTCAACCTGACTAGTCATAAAACTTTATGTACCATTCAAAGTCAAAGGTTTCCTTAGATTTTTTCAGAAATGTACATAATCTGAAAATCAAAGGGTTTGATGAAAAATTACCGGTTTTTAAAACGAACCATCTGGCATCCCTACCCTAAACCCTTAATAAACTGAGGAACTGGCTATCTTACTAAAGCTTCTTCTAAAAGGCTTCTAAATGCCGGAACACATTTTCCTGTGGCGAGAGAATTAATTGGTGTCAAAACATTGATGCTGTTTTTTTTAGATAGTTACCAAAATTCAAAAAGGTAAACAAACGTTGTTCCCCGAGCCTGCAGGTGGTATACAAGTACCTTCTTTACCGTTTCGGCATAGTAGGTTCACATTATGTTCATACACACTCATTTATATTACACGCGTGCTCTGCTAGTAATCGTTTCCGGTTTTATATGGACTTAGCATGTTTGTCCTAAACAAAATTCATAGACATGCGTGGTAGTAATGGAACTACTATTTTGATATCATACAATAATAGGTATACTTATTGAATAGTCTAATTATATGGAAAATCACCAACTTGTGCTATACTGCGAATGGATAAAAAATCAAGAATTGTGCAATGAGAGGGTTAAGTTACTCGGCAATGGGGCAAATTGAAATCCTCATATCTGAGCCATCATAGAGTTCGATCCTTGGCTGCATGCAGAGCATTGAAATCGATAGTGTCGAGCGAGTAGGTATAGTGCAGATCCCAACGCATGGGCTACGCGGCCTCGCGATATTTTCCCTCTGGAAATCCAGAGCTTTCTTAATGTAGATGAGAGCCTTGTAGTTATTTTTAATTGTTTCAGATTTCAACATTAAACCTATGTTCATAGAATGTGTTGCATTCTTCTTCACTATAACTCAAAATCATCTATGCCTTTGCGGTCTACTGCTTCATTGTGTTCCAAGCAATTAGTTTGACCCATATTATACCAACCATCACACAAAAACAATTCAAGTGTGAGGGTCGGGACTAACAATAAACTACAAAACGATATAAATAAGTAAAACAACGTTTGTTTAAATATAAATAAATAAATAAAAATTGCAGGACATTACTTTTACACAGCGCCGTCGTTATTTGAGTGTTTGACGTTTTGCCAGAGTAGGTACCTACAGTTTTGAGCGTTACTACAAAAACAGAGCTAAGAGTTTGATATAGGTATCGTAACTTGTCTGAATTGAGTTGACAGTGTTCCTATTTTGAAAACTCCATTTAAATAACCAGATTAATAATTATATTGAACGGAGTCTTTGAGTGCGGACATTTTACTAGAATCGCGCAGTTATGAATTGTCAGCAACATAATAATAAAGCAAACAATATTATTACTGTAACAGTAATGGTGAATTGAATCAAGTCAGTTAAAATGTGAAGTTTATGGAACAACCGTTTCCCTGTTTACTGGATAATTATTGATAGTAAGCTATGCTAATACTTTAGGTAGGTACCTAGGTATTCTGTATGTAAGTTTAATTTGTAAGAAAAGCTTCATACCCAAGCGGTAAGAAGGTATTATACACTGACTCAAGATAACGGACCTCAAAGTCACAACTCAGTTGGTAGTGGTACCTATAGGTTGTGGGTTCGATTCCAACCCAGGAAAAATATTAACGTGTATATATTGTAACCGTTTTTTGTAATATGTATTCACAAAAAAGTGTATGTAATAGTGAAGTTAGGTACCTACCTACTTTCAATTAATTAATTCGTTCATTTTCAAGTTTTTTTTATCCAGTT
Organism: Venusia cambrica; assembly: GCA_951394065.1. Lineage (NCBI taxonomy): Eukaryota > Metazoa > Arthropoda > Insecta > Lepidoptera > Geometridae > Venusia > Venusia cambrica. The sequence goes on along the minus strand of OX596040.1, from coordinate 14,895,147 downwards.
TTCAGATATATCAATATGAAATCATCGTCAATCAAATATGAAATTAGGTAGTAAGTAAATTATTTGGTACAGCTTTACCTATACCTAGTACCTACCGTTAGATAAATGTCTGATAAATGATTATGATTACTAGTAAACAAAATATAATAATAAAGGGCAAGTGCGTAAGTAACTTGGGCACCGAGGGTTCTGTTTAGGTTGGAAAGTCACCTATTACTAAAGAGGTTGTAGTTTGAGTAGTACAAATGAGTTGGGAATAGCACTTTCTTCCGAGGGATACAGCGCATATAGCAGTATATATAGCACTGTATAGATAGTCTAGTGCTTTAAACTCCTCGTAGGTATAAGGTACGGGGAAAAACTTCTTGAATTACAAATTTAAAATAATTTTAAATTAAAGAATTTGTAATTTATTGATAGGTAGGTACAGTTATTAGAACTATTTCTTTGCTGTTTAACTCGTTATTCCTTTTTTTTTCAAATAAATGTTTAGAAAAAGTAATTGGCCAGAACAATTTTGCGGACTTGGTGATATATTTTTTTTATAGTACGAAGGGGAAGGGCTTGGCTTTAATCTCACCTGGTAACAAGTTGAGATAAGGCCGAAGTTGGAGGCGCACTTCACCCGGAATCCTCAACAAACTGAGGAACTGGCTATCTCTAATTCTAAATCTTTTGGCGTTATATAAGTTTTCATACTGATTTGACCCAAAATAAAAAAAAGTTTTTTTCATACGCAAATTACTAATATATTTTCATAGACTTTTGCTGCCCACTCAGCACGTTCACAACGGATTTCCATATATTTTTCCCGGATATTAGTACAATAGTAATTACGTACACACGCCTCATTTTCTTAAAATGATCAGGTACTTTTCTCTATCAAGAATCTTTTATTATGCGCACTACAAGAACTTGCAATAAGCTTCCAGCGTCTGGTTTTCCGCTGTGTTACGACCATAAAGACTTCAAGAAGAGACCTTCTGGATAGGCTTGCTCCCTCGCACATCTCAACTTTACCTGTATACGTTTGACGGTAAAGAGCCGACTAGCCGAAAGAGCTGTTAAAAAAAAATTGGTGTCCCCTAAACCATTTTGCTACATCTCGTCGGCCACATCGTCACTTAACATCACGTGAGATTATGGTCTAACGATGTTGTAGTAGAAAGCTTCAAGATCCCTACAGTTTTTTTTTGGAAATTCCTTCCGATGACGTAAAAGAAGTCCTGGACGTTTCACTTGTATTTGGTATGAAAGGAGTAAAAAAACCTTGTTAGCTCCAAGATTTTTTGACTGCTTTCCTGAAATAGATTATTATATTCATTTTATTCAACAAAACCCACTTAAAACAATCTAGCTAATTAATAATTAGTTTTTTTGAAATTTCGATGTCAATAATAATTAGCCCTGCTTTAATAAGCCTACTAATAATCCTAAATAAATCAAAATGAAAGTTTTTTTTTTTTAATATAAAGCGATTTACAAGCGATTACACATTAGATGTTTCTACCAAGTTACGCATAGAAAAAAACTACATGAAATGGGTAGTGTAGTTTTTTTCCTATGTTTAACAGACATAATTATAGATACATAAACGAACACCTTTCTTCTTGTGTGCTGGTCGCGATTCCAAACAGGCGATAGTTTGGACGTTTCAAAATTATCCTAAAAAATCTTAGTGAATAAACGCATTATGACTTTGACGTTGACAGTTTATTAAAGTAACTTATAAAGGTTAGTGATGTTTATGCTTCACTTACCATACACTTTGAAGGCTCTGCTTTCTATAAAAGCGTGAGCTAGCTATGTAGCAAGCGACCAGAAAGTACCTGCTCTCGCGTCCCGAATGTACTCATACCTACAATATTCTGTTGCATGAAAGTATAGGTATTTGGTATCTACTTACCTTTTATTATTCGACTCTTGACGGTGTACGTCAAATCACGAAACTCCAAATCCATTTTTGAATTGGCTGAAACAAAAAGCATATAAGGTTTGAATTAATATTTCATATATAGGTTTTACCGGACTCACACCGGCTAAAGCCTCTCGGGAGAGTCACTTTCGCCGTCTCCCAGAAACGCGGGTGTGAAACATACTTCCGCAAACTCCGGCTCTTCCGAAAACTCCGGGGTATCCTATTCCAAGTCATTGTTTGCTTCGGAACCCTAGTAGAGATGGCTATAAGTTACCTACTACATCTGTTATTAACTTTCAAATTCCCATTTACCACTTAGTCGCTTTCATTTTCACACTGTGAACCATAAACATGAATACAAACATTGGTTCATTGTTCCGTTTGTTCTGCAAACTCTACCGTTCGTGGTAAGGAAATGAGAGAAGGCGCTCAAAGCCGCGTGCAAACAGATGCTTGTAAAAATAAACCAATGTCAATGTGACTTGCGTACGCACTTTCATCCGATAAAAGATCCCGCCAAGCAAGAAGGTACCGATGGTAGAAAAATCTGCAGTTAGCATTCATTTTACGTATTTCATGTTAATATGACTATTGACGTGTATAACAGTCAAAATAAGTATTTAGCAATGGACCATTTTAGAATATATGTGCGGAAACGGGAGTCTTGCATTTGTTCAAGATATTTATTTTCATTCATATTTACTTTTAGTCAAGGTTCATTTTGAATTGACATTGATGACACCTAGTATGGACAGGAAGATGAGATGGTGGAATTGAAATTGAAATGTCATAATTATGGAGCTAGCATGTCCATGCTTTTGTCCATAGTTGGACAAAACCACTCCTCCAAGATAGAAAGTTCTCATAATATTTATAGCAGGCAAGTTGGATATCACCTTTCTAGAAATGTTCGTCGCAGAAGGTAAGATTCAACTCTTAATTTTATAAATTTAATTTGACCCTAAAAGTGAACAGCTTTTTATGTTGACCGTACTACTAACAACGACTGCCGCGGAACGCGTTTCACCACTCACTTTCACTGCCAAGTTCAGTGTTAAAATTAAATTCATACCTTGTTCAAATAGATCTTCCTACAGCTTCCTAAAATAAGAGTATCAGAAAAGACTTAAATTTACCTTCAATACGAGAGTAGGTCTTTAGAGGCATGTCCATTTTTAATTCTCGGTATTCTTACCCGACTGTTACAGAAGGAATGGTTTTTTTTATTGTACGACGGGGAAGCGCTTGGCCTTCATCTCACCTGGTAACAAGTTGAGATAAGGCTGAAGGTGAAGGCGCACTTCATCCGGAATCCTCAACAAACTGAAGAACTGGATATCTTACCTCTGAATGCCGTAACACAACATTTTTTTTAAGAATTGTTATTATGGCGACAGAATTAGGTAAGATGGTGGTAGCTAGCCAGGTGGAGTTAAACAAAATCCTCTGGATCTGAAATCGGTGGGTTGAACCACTAAACCACAGAGGCGGTTATGTTTTTCGAAAGTATTTTATCGAGCGAAAATAAATTTATTCATCCTTATTTGGAAATTAAACTTGAAGTTTAAGAAATCATTCCGAATCTGTTCCCCGTTCAGACATATTGTATTTTAACATTCAAAAATGTTTCAACTGTACGGCATATATTTTGTATGTTCTGAAATAATTGTATGTGTGTGTGAATGGACTCCGAATCGGCTGGAGCAATTTTGATTAAATATTCATGCAATCTGCAGTTCCCCAATTATTCTAATAAATATTTTGTCGCAATCAAAGTGAAAAGTATAGAGAATAGCTCGGACCCAAATACTTCCGTCTGGTACTGGTCTAGAACAGTTGAGTTACCTTTAGGCCGTTTGTAACGGTCCTTAGGCAATCTGACTGATTCCTTTGTACATAGTTTAGTTGTACTTTTTATTGAATACTCGGTTTCTTAATCCTCCCTCGCCAATTTTTTTTTTATTCGAGACGGGTCAGCTCTTTACATAAAAAAATGTAATAATTTGTATAAATAGGCCTTCGATGGAGCTTAAAAAGCTGCATAATCATTCATTCGGGTCGTTAGATTACGAAAACAAAAACGCTTAAAGCTGATTTTTTAACAAGGTCAAAGTCAAATTTATAATATTTTTACCCACTCAAATGTGGGTAACGAGCATAGGGCACACCTCAGAAATGCCTTAAGTGAACGCCCTAGAGATTCCTATGAAGCTATGTTCCAGTTCCGTTTCACTGGACTGGCTAAACCTGCTACCTAAGTTTTGCAATCCAAACGGTGCTTAATCGGAAACATGGGTACCTTTCATCTATCTAGGTTCGCCTTCATCTACCTCTACCTACCTACCTACTCCATCTACCTAGTAGGTACTAGCTATAATTTCAGTCTATTATCGAACCTTTAATTGAAAAAGTATTTGTGCTTACACACTGATCCAAATCGGTGTCAGTAAAAGTCGAATCGGCGCAAATGATCGTTATGATATGATGGGTGGATGTGGCGAGGATGAGGTCTTTTTTTTTTAATTGTGCGACGGGTAAGCACTTGGCCTTCATCTCACCGGGTTACACAAGTTGAGATAAGGCCGAAGGTGGAGGCGCACTTACCCGGAATCCTCAACAAACGGAGGAACTGACTATCTTACCTCTATATACCGGAACACAACAATTTTATAGCTGTTATTATGGCGACAGAACTAGGTAAGATGGTGGGAGCAAGCCAGGTGGACTTAAACAAATTCCTACCACCAACCAAACCAAGAACAATATATTGTACTCCCCTTGGGCATTGAACCCGGGATCTCTGGATCTGAAATCGGTGGGTTGAACCACTAGACCACAGAGGCGGTCTTCCCAGAATTTTTTGGCTCTCCCGCGCATCGACGTACGACAAACCGTTTGATGCCGGACTTCGGCAGGAGAGTGGTTTTACCGCCAGTATTGTGGTCATTTAGCCGTAACAGGTAGAAAAAGCAAGGAATTCCGTTGCCCGGGGTCTATCCCTTTACGGGCTGTAATGTTTTTGTGATAGGTCACAGAACAGAAAATACGAGTTCTGTGGATATAAACGTAGATCCCACCTATCCCAACATCATCGTCATTGTTTAACATGAATTGAAGCGTAGTTTTATATTGTCCCTTTCAACAGTTATGCTAATTAACTAGAGTAAGTACCTAGTTTATTTAAATCAAACAAAACACCAACGGCCGTGGCCTTAAACTTAATTATCCGGTCTTGCAGGTGACTAAAACAAAACTCTGGCAACTTTTGTTGCAAATAAAGAAATATATTGTAATTTTCTGGTTGTAATGAGAGCCTTACTAAAAGGCAATGGAACTAGGTAAGAAATGGAGCATAAGATGCAGTGCAGGACATAAATAAATTGTAAAGGTACATGTATGTATATACAAATGTAGTGCCACCCATCTTATTATAAATTTTGTAAGTAGTGTTAAGATAAGGAAATTGGTTTCCTATCCAGTGTGGTGGTTAGTAAAATTATTTCCTAACCGTACCACCAGTGTGACAGAGCAGTGTGAAGGTTAGTCGGGCGCGAAAAAAAACTGTTCCCAATTCGACTTGGCTACGGTGCAAAGCGGTTCAATACTTTAAAAAAAGCTAACCCTTCCTTGCTTGAAGCAAGCATTGAAGTCTAGAAGTAATCTGTCACTATGCAAATAACAATAAATGACGATTAAAAATTATCCACGTGACTGACAAGTTAAAGAGGTTAGCCCTAATCTCTTTGCACACATTGTGATGAGGTGGGATGAAAGTAATGTAACGAGAAGAGTGTTGAATATGCGTGTCATGGATATAAAGGTAGAGATAGACCAATGAAGCGATGGATGGATGTGTGTTGATTATGAGTGTCAATGGATATAAAGGTAGAGATAGACCAATGAAGATAAGAATAGTGGAAGAAGACATTTGTGCCGACCCCACATAGTGTGGAATGAAGGGTATCTCTAGAATATTCTCCAATCCTCCTTATCTCCGTGAGCGGTGACTATCTTGTCTCCTGCGGTAAGCCCTGCAGAACAGCTGTTCTTCCTAGTACTCCCCATTACCCTTCTAACTGCTATAGTGGCTCATTTACAGTGAACTCAGTAAGGTTGTGGAGCCCACGATATCCGCGCAAATCCCTCGCTTGCTATCTTCAAGAGCATAGAGCATATCAAAGAGCACACACTCCATATAGATTATGGTATATATGTATGTATGTATATGTAATAGGTATGTATTATATTATATATTATGTATAATAAGATATGTTTAATTATATAATATGAACTGTATAATTATATGTTTAATATACCTGATGTAGTTATTAAGTTGTACACTTCTCCCTTCTATTTAATCTTGTTTATCTCTCTACCTAGGTTTGCTGGAAGAGCAAAGCTCTTTTTAGGGTTAAGCTCGCCTTTGTCATATATATTTTAATTCTATGTTTATAAATAAATGTAAGAATGAATGATTCCAGATTAAAAGTGGAAGTGTAGGTGTTGACTGCATACGCAACCGAGATGATTATTATTTTCACAACCTTATGTATTACTTGTAAGGCACCTTCTATCTCGAGTAGGTAATGACTTCTCAATACAAGTAAAGTAGTTAACAGCGTGAGGCAATTGAAGATTGCTCAGTGGTAATGGTAATGCTAAGATGACCACTTGAATTGAATTGTGCCATACTCAAGCTAGCTACCAGTTCAACGCGCAATCTTTGATTTGTTTAATGGACAATTGTTCGTGAACTTAATAAGACGGGTTCGAAATACATGATACCTATTCACAAAGGAGATTTAATTCTTAGACCGTTTTTTTATGATTCTTTGTATTCACACACAGGCGTATAATACGATGTCCGTAAACAGTTAGCAATCATGAAGAGACAAAACCAGCCAAGTGCAGACACGCACAGCGAAGGTTCCTACCCACATTTCAAACCAAAAAACTATGTTACTTGTAAGATTAAATAAATAAATTAATGCTTATTTTTTTTTATTTGATGTTATTTGTTGAATAGAGTGGCAACAGAAATACACACTGTGAAAATGTCAACGTTCTACCTATTACGGTTCATGAAATGCCCGCTGACAGACGAAGAAGGCCGGTCAGACCCACGACGGATGGACTGCGGAACCCTTAAAAGTAGTTAGGTTGTTGATTTGTTTGAATCGTCGATGAGAACAAGCCATGACTCTATACTTTGACTTTCGTTTATTTGCGACTTGTCACATGCCATTTGGAAATTTTGGTCAACGCAATACTATACACAAACACGCACCCACACAATATATTCAAAAACCATGCACGACCACATTTTGAACCCACTCTCGAAAGGCGATCCACTCTTTTACCAACTTCTTCTCACTGCCACAACATGTCAGACTGAAAGAGAATCTAAAATGTCTTGACCGCCAGAGATAAAAAGTTTTGCGACAATGAAACTGAATTACACAATTTATTCATGTGGCCATCCTAGCATTGCTGTCGATTTCCACCAAACCAAGGTTGGTCCTCGAGTAAAGTCGATTGAGCAATGCGTTTTGTAATGACGGATCGATTGTAAGGTGATAAGTGGCCGATAATTGAGATTATAGATTAGTGAATAGTCAAGTAGTTAGGTACCTACGTACCTAATACCTATACCAATTACCAATCCGATTAGTTCTATCTTTGACCACGAGAGTTATGTCCTGAACAAACTACCAATACCAAATTAAAAAAAATATACTAAATTAAATACTTATTTAACTATGGGTATTGTATGTATTTTGGTGTAGGTAAATGGTTGGAGTATATGGATCGAACTTTGCCTTAGTATAGACTGACCTTTTTCACGAAACTACCATACCCGTTTAGAACTGCACAAAGCACGCCTTAGGTAAGAATCAACAATATTTCAATGTTACATACATTGAAAATACAGTTGATACCTAGGTAAACCTATGTAACTTCCTAGCAGGCAACATTATGCACCGAGTTCGTTGACTCTAGCTTGCCTCGGCCAAGGTAGTGATAAATATGGACCGCTTTTAGACAACTTGGCCTTGGCTTATGCAATGAGAAAGATGATTCATAAATTATCATGACATTCGGAAATTATAGGCACAATCAATCTAATTTGCAATATATTATGTTAATTTGATCGCATTGAAATGTAACTAAACTCGAACTACAACTTTCCTATATTTCCAATTTGATTGATTATTACGCATTTCTTTCACAAATTCTGATTCCAACTATCACAATTCTTCGGGAATTTTCACTAAATTCTAAGCACATTTTCCAAGAGTTTTAACAAAGTCACACCACACGCACATTAAAACTTACCTGCTAACGACATTTATGCATAGTACACCTACCTTTTACCATTTTTTTTTTGTTTACCTAGTGCCAAGTAGTAATTGTGACAGCGTGTCTCATAAAATCTATATATCTAGACACCATGTGTCATTGTGCGTCTGACCACCTAAATGTGTCATTATGCGTGTAATCCATCTGTAGCTGTTGTAATAAAAATAAAGTGTCTGCACAAAATGCATATGAAAGTATAGGTACCTATCAACACGAAAACAATTAAATTAGGTACTTTTTTTCTGTCTGTTTTTTTTTTTGCTAATCACCGAAACAAATGAACTGATTTTTCCGACACTTTCACTGGATAGTTGAAGATATACGGAGTATCATAAGCTACAAAAAAATCTAAAATTTATAGAGGTGCAATAAGAAAAAAATTGGGAAATTCCCACGACATGACGGGAACAAAGGCTCGGGAGTTTGCTAGTAGGTATATATGTACCTTTATAATATCGTCCTGTGACTGACTCAAACACACTTAATCTTGGCCCTATTCCACTAAGTTCAACTCAAATTTCAACTCATTGTACTAAATGGATTTTGTTTTTCTAATTATTTTTTTACTTTGTAACTTTTTTTGTGTAAGTTGAAATAAAAGGAACATTTTTATCCAGTAAGTTCAATAGTAACAAAATATTATATATTATTATATTATATTTGTTCGGCCACCAAATTTGGAATGTAGACATATCATTATTTGTATCCCTTTTATCCCGATATTCTCACGAGAATGGGATTATACGCAAGTGAAACGATAACATCTCATAATATGTTAAATCAAAATATATACATATGCTTGAAATACCAAAGATAAAATACATACCTAATTATTGAAAAATGTAGATCTTCGTCAACGCTGAAATTTCAATATGAAGATATGTTTATTATATTTTGGGAGCTATACTTAAGTAATATCTACCAAAAGGACCAGAGCACAGTTAAAAGTACTAAGCCTAAAATCCGTGGGAAAAAAAACCGGGTCTACACCTCAGTCTGTGACGCATACAGACTGACTCTGACTCACGTTCTGGTTGTTGTTTCTTTAATTAATAGGTGCTCTATTTTAAAGTGGTAAGTACAATATCTATAGGTACTGTACTAGGTACCTATAATTGTTGTGGGGATCAACTGACCCGCCTCGCTTATCAAAAGCTGTTTTGGACAGGCGCGCGGCGGCCGGGTCTTGTCGTTCAATGAATACTGCCAAACAATGTTCCGACCCTATGTGTTCCTGTATATTTTCTTTTTAGTTTTATTACTTACATATAGGATCGCCAACAGTTTAGTGCATATACATTAAATTACACTTTGACAAAGGTAAATAATAAATTCTGATACAAAATGCCAGTTATATCTGTAGAGGTCCACATGTTTTCAATGTCTGTTTCCCTATAAAAAAATATGATTGTATGAAGATTGTATTTTATAAGAAACAGCAATTAATACACCCTCTCCACCACCCATCTCGTTTTACAGAATCTGTATATATCACGCTGTCCGGTACACTGTGTAGGTATAGTTAATCAAATAGTTATTTGGCTTTAACTATGAATTTAGTCATGTTTCAGTGAGCACTATTAAATGATAGTATTTTTTTAAAGACACTCGAGTAAAGTGTTTTTGTTTTGGTCTTTAAGCCCCGGAAGTTTTGGTAGAATATTTAAAAATTATCCCAAAATCTTAGGTGAAACTCTAAAATACTGTATTATGTCCAATTTAATCTACACGCAGATAGATAACACACGCGCGAAGGACATTTGCGCGAAAAAAATATTTATATATATATGGAAATAGAGGTTGTTTTTTCATACAGTATATCCGACTTTTCTTTATCCATTTCCCATGTTCCAACATATAAATATACATATTTTGTCGTAGAGCTTCGTAGAGCGTGCTACAATGCTATGGACCCGCGTAGGTATTATACATACAAAAGATTGCAACGCGCACCCACTTTTCTATAACGAACAAAATTCCTTATATCTCTTGAAATAAGGGTCTATTTATGAATTTAACCATTGTGTAGGTGAGATTTCTTTTTTTTTTAGCATAACTTTCTCTCACTCTTCCCCCTTCTCTCTCCATATCAATAAATATATTTTGACGTAAGCTTCGTAGAGCTACAATTCTAAGTCGGACCCGCACTTCGAAGCTCTATAACAAAATAAATTAATTTAAATGGAGGAAAAAGGGGGAGGGATGAAAGAAAAACAAAAAGAAAAACAAGAAAACTGAAAGATACTGTCTCTTCGCGCAAGTGTCTCTTCGCGAATGTGCCGTTCGCGAAAATATCTCCTCACGCAAGTGTCTCTTCGAGCTAATGTATTTTCGCGTTAATTTCCGAAGGACATGGGTCTCTCGCGCAAGGTTCGTGATATCGTGGGCAAACTACTAAAACACATAGGCGGTTACGGTTAAAAGCTAAAGATATGAGCTGATGTACGAGGACGTAACGAGATCGCTATATATTTAATGTTTTTAAACAACATGGAAACGGAGCAAGCTTAACTGGCACATCCACAAAGGTATGTATACCTATGCTGGCCTCGTGTGCACGTAATTTTACTGGCAATCATACTTTTCAAACTAAAACACAGCCATTGCTGTGTTTTCGCCAAGCAGCATTTTGCTTACCGGTCGAAATAGGTATGGTGGATTGGTGGTTATATTTCCCCAGACGAGCCCTTTCACAAGGAACTCTACTACCTCTACGGTACTTCAGTCTTGCTCTTGCATTTTAATATAAGTTCCTTCACCCTACCCACTCTAACTATCTTACTAGAATTTGGTCCCGAATCCATATAAGATATATAAACAACTAGCTTTTGCCCGCGGCTTCGCTCGCGTTAAGAAGTATTATTATTAATTAGGTATAGTTTTTGCGGCTTTACTTTTGTTTAGCGTGTGTAAAAAATTAGGGCCTACATAACATAAAAACGACAGTACATTCTTCAACTTCTCCATTAACGTTCAGATTTTCTTTAGCTATTTTAAAAAATTCTAACCGACAAAACCTATACTAAAACCAAACGAAAACAAAACAAATGCCAAATATAAAGCAGAGTCTATAACCGAAACTACTAAACCGAAACAAAACAAATGCAAAATCTCAAAATCCTTTCTTAGGGGATGCCTACGTCATAGTAGATTTATGCATGCAAAGTCTCAGCCCGATCGGTTTAAAATTGACGAAGTTTCATGCCCTATTTTATCCCCTTGGGGGTAGAATTAATCAATATCCTTTCTAAGCGGATGCCTACGTCATAACATCTACCAGCATGCCAAATTTCAGCCCGATCCGTTCAGTGGTTTGGGCTGTGCGTTGATAGATCACTATGTCAGTCAGTCACCTTTTAGTTATATTTATTTAGATAGATAGATTATAAAGGCCCCAATATCTGGTATCGGTTCCGGGTCCCTACTGCTTTATTCTACTAATGGGACTCAGAGGATTTCATTTTTTGCATGTCATCTGGATAATATTATCGTCATATCTATAGTAGGTAATTAGCAATCATATGAGCAATCGGCAGTTCTCTTAAAGTATAACACCTACTGCCTGTACTTACTTGTTTATTTCTATGCTTATGAAATTGTATGTAAGAAGTGTAGTTTTTTATTTTACAAAAGACGGCTCTGATGAAACGTCGCGTTAGATTTTTATTTGATAAGAGCTTAACGCAATTGGTTGAAGAAATTGCGGTCAAGGTACTGAACTATGGTGTGTTTTGGTTTGTGGTAGAGTTCATGGATTGTAAAGGTAGCTACTAGGAAGGGTAAAGTGTAACTTAGAAGTACATTTATTCATTATTTTTTTTTACTCTCTTTATTCGATAATATGTACAATTAAACTCACTACCAATGTACAAAGGAATCAGTCAGATTAAGGACCAAAACGGCCTATAGGTAAGTCACCTGTTCCAGACCAGTACCAGACGGAAGCGTGCCCAAGACACTGGCTGCATTGCCACGCTGAATAGCTATGCTAATTCGCTGGCTTAAATAAGAGCCAGCCCTTGGGGTCACGTGTCGCCTCAATCAAAAGCAAATCAAATTGATCTATAGATAATAATGTTCCAAATAAATTAGATTTCTTTGGCGAGGGCTCAGATTGTAAAAACGGTAGGTACAGGTAAAGTACTACCTACCTTATTTTATTGCGTTCCGATAAGCGTTTCGCAAAGAAACCACGTGCGATGCGACTGTTCAATGTAATGCAAGTTTTAGTGCATACATATTATAGATGTATAATTTGCGATACAAAGGGATAACACTATTATCTGCATTACCTGAAGAAAAACAAATAATACCAACAATTCATTAAAATTATCTACAGCTATGACGCATTTTTATCGTTGTTTATACATATTTTACACGTAGGTATTTTAACCGACTCTGTAGTCTACTGGTTCACCCACCGGTATCAGAACCAGAAGTCCCGGGTCGATCCCCGGGGAGTACCTACAATTGTGTTTGTATTGGTTGGTGATAGCACTTTGTTTAAGTCCAGACGGACTTAAACAAAGGCTTCCATCTTCCAATATTGTGTTTGGGTTGGTAGGTGGTAGGGTTCGCCTGGCTAGCTACCACCATTTTACCTAATTCTGTCGCCAGAACAACAATTCTAAAATGGTTGTGTTCCGGCGTTTAGAGGTAAGATAGCCAGTTCCTCAGATTATTGAGGATTCCGGGTGAAGTGAACATCCACCTTCAGCCTTATCTTAACTTGAAAATCAGCACTTTCCCGTAACACAATAAAAAAATTGAAAATAAACATTCCTGACTGAATAAAATTTATTGAGATTTAGCGAGTTTTGGGAGGGTTTATAAACATAATACCTCTTTGTAGATTTATAGATAGAGATTTTGGATGGGTCCACCAAGTACCAAGCGTCAAATGTTGTGTAATTATTGTATATTAAATTAATAATTACGTTTTAAAATCAAGAAAACCCACTTCAATGAAGAATATGATACAAATATGACTAAAATAGATATTAAATGATAAGGAAATGCCGATTCTAAATATTAATTGTTAGACTTTTAAAGCTTTGTTTTCGTAAAACCAATTTTTTTTTTTGCATCAAATAGTAATCTCGACTGTTAACTAGTTTACGATCGAATATTGAGACGAAAACAAGAAAACGAAGCAATAATTATTTATGATATGTATATGGTGTCAGTCTTAAAATTACCCACTCCCCAAAATTAGTACAGTTGACTAAATTGTATTGAACTTCATTCCCGGCTACACTACAAGTCAATGACATGACAGCAGATTACATATTCGTACATGCAGCTATCCTCGTGCGCACGCGCATTATTAGACACACACGAGTAACGGCAACCGAGTTGTGATGTGGCCGTAATTGAGAGTTGACTAGCAAAATCAATACGAAAGCTTTTACGCCATAGCGTTTGATTCTATATATCTTTCTATATAAAATGATGTATCAAGCCAGTACGAAACTCGCATATTAGTAAAAAGTAGTAGTGGAAAATAAAACCAGTCAAGTGCGTGTGTAAAACGCACACCGAGGGTTCCGTTTTCGTTTGGGTCCGACTACCACTTGGCCTATTTTTAGTATTTGTTATTAGTATACCTACATCAAACTAAAGACTTATCACTCCAAGTTTGAACAATTTAAGTAGGTACATAATTATGTAGTAATGCCTAAATTGTTATATTTATTGTTATTGTATATTAATATATACAATAACAATAAATATAACTGTGTCTGTGTATATGGTTTTATACTATATACATAAAAATCTTAAAAAATCACGTCTTTATATAACAAAATTAAGAATGTTTTTATTGCTTGTTATGTAGGTGTTAATTAAAGTGAAATTAAGTATGGTGGCAAAAAAATACACATTGTGTAATTTCTACTGCCTACATATTACGGTCCATGGTATACAGACCGCCGAACGACAAACGGATTGACAGCGAAGCTGAGTAATAGGGTCCCGTCCCGTTGGCACTTTTTGGGTACGGAACCCATAAAATCATCATCGATTACCCGTAGGAGATATAGCAACGACCTTACTCCAAGACTGGAAGGCTTTGCCATAGTCTTCACGCAGTTATGCGGGTTGGAGATCGTAGTTGGCTGGCTGGTTAGCCAGGGGTCTTGTTTTTATAACAATGACCAATTAGTATGAAGGTACTTTGACGTTTATACCTACCTTCTTATTCTAATAAAGTAGCCCGTCATTGATCAACTCTTGACTTCGATTGGCCTCGTTATACGCATAGACAAGAATATGGTCTACATAAATATACGATCTTTTTGAAGTGTGGCCCTCTTGGGATAGGGCATCTTACCTTACTCTGTCGCCATAACAACAATTATAAAATTGTTGTGTGCCGGCATTTATAGGTAAGGTAGCCAGTTCCTTAGTTTTTGAGGATTCCGGGTGGAGTGCGCTTCCACCTTCGGCCTTATCATAGCTTATAACCAGGTGAGATGAAGGCCAAGCGCTTCCCAGTCGTACAATAAAATATAGAAAAAAAATAGGGATTTTATAACTTGAAAACTTTTCAGTAACTACCTATGTAAATACATAGTATTACAATGAAAGATGTGTTTGTGTTTGTGTGTGTGTGCGTGACTGACCTGATTTATTCTTTATCATCAAAGTACTCTTACGACATAATAATATTAAGTATATTAAGCTCGCCGCGAAACGAACGATTTTACAGATTAATATTGACGAAAATAGAGCTAACACAAGCTCATGAGGTAGGTAGATACTAGATTACGTCTATTGGTTTTGTACCTTGTATCTTTGACAGCCCATGAATCCTCAAAAATTTGAGGGTTTTCAATAATCACCACGCTTGGCAGGCGCATGCGCAGAAGTATCAGCTGTTACTGCTGCCCTTCTTCTAATCTCATAATCGGATTTTACGACATCCACGAATTGCAAGACAATAGAAATCAAAATGTGCAGCTACATTTGAAAATATTTATTTTAATTAATTTTATAAAAATTAATTAAAATAAATTTTATATATATATTTATTTATATATATAAATATTTTATAATATTTAATGAAACGGTCAAAAAATATTTGAAGTCTGTTTTGATCTACCACATAAAATACGGTACTTAAGTACGTCTGTATATAAAAGTGTACAAACTTATGTAAGATACCAACATTATTTAAGTTTAAGATTAAGTTTCAAGGAATTGTACCTACATCTTAGTCAAATCTTTAAAGGTTTATTAGGTGTGTTCTATTATTTAAGTAAAAACTTTGAACATACGAATTAAATAAATGCTTGAGTTAAATATTACCTTGTATTGTATGGGTTTATAAAAATGTTTTTTATGCTGGTATTATAGGTGCCATCGTCTCCTTGACAGCAGTTATAACTAGCTAAAACATAAATAAACTGAAAATCGCTGTAACATTAAAAATAAACCAAACATTAAGGGCTTACCTTATCGTCACGTTCTAAATTTAAAAACACGACAAAGTTGCACAAAAATAGGGCACAAGCCAAACCGCGCGAACAACGTATTCACTTTATATTAGTACGCAATTCGAAAACACGCGATACAATGACAATCGATTTATGAATTTTCATTGATGTGTCTTTGCTACAGCGGATTCAGTAAACGCGCCCGACGCGCTTGTTGGCGCTCGACAGACGACTGAAGTGGCACCGGCCGGCGAACGATTCTACCGCCCCTGTCGATTCTACTGCCGCCGCAGTCCCGTCCCTATGTCGGCAGTAGGGAGGGACACCGTGCCAACACCCTCGCGCCAGCTGTCTCGTCACGACCGCTGTAGAATTCCGCGTCTAAAGGGCAACACAAGTCCCCTTTGTTTGGGTACATACTACAAGAACTTGCAAAGTCGTCCATCTGGTTCCCGCATCATAGGCTCGTTGCTCAGCGCCCTTCATTCTATAATCTCATATTCTATGTCTCTATTGCCTATGCATGGAACATTTTCGTGAATAAACAAATGGTTTATATTTTTATCGTCAATAAAGTCATTCCAAAATATTGATTTAAATTGTAATCGTTAACGATAATAACATTGATAATATGACGATAATATTATTTAGTTAATCACAAATTGTATACAAATCACCGTTGGAATGGAAACTGCCAAGTTTAAATAAATTGTTTTTTTTAAGCGGAAAACGGGTATGTAGGTCCTTATTAATCGTGAAACTATTTTACTTTTACAAATTGGTATCCCGAATTCATGACGTTTCGAAGAGGCCTCCCAGCGACCACGCGGCTGGTGCGACCATAGAATATTATTACTCACAAGGGTGCGACCCCACCTAAGCACCGGAATAAATATAGGCAGGTATTATACACGATAATATGTACCTACTGCTAGGGCATGCAATCGAATGATAACCGCCGCTGTGGTCTTGAGATTCGCTCACCATTGTCAGATCCAGAGCCCGGGATCGATTCCCAGTGAGTACAATATTGTACTTGGTTTAGTTGGTGGTACGACTTGGCTTAAGTCCGCCTAGCAACCACCATTATTACCTATCTATGTCACGCAATAACAACAATCCTTTATCTGTTGCGCTGCGGCATGTAGAGGTAAGATAGCTTGTTCCTTAGACTGTTGAGGATTCCGGGTGAAGTGCGCCACCTTTAGCCTTTTAAATAATGCGTTTTAATCATTTAAGGAAAAAATATACAAAAACATTTCGTCATCGACACGTGGGTTGTGGCGTCAATGGAGAGGCCAAAGTACTGAACTTAAGACCCAGTAGAGTTCAGTTATAAGTAGTACCTAAATATGGCCTTAAATGATGATGATGATGATGGTATTTTCCTTACATGATAGACGAAATGACAAAGGGCTGCTTTAAGGTTCTGCTTTTTTTTATACTACTAGGAGACGGAACAAAAAAGACTAAGACATTTGTACAACTAGGTTCACGAACAATAAATGAATTATGAATAATGATAAGCAAGTTGCCTACCTGGTGTTGAGGGCATCTCTTGCCTGTAACAATGCCTTACTGCATAGGTCACATCCACAAAGAACAAAGCCTACACGGCATTGCATTGCGTCCATCAACTTGAGGCATAAAGGTGATTAGCCTCGCGAGTCCGTAATTTCACCGGCAACCATACCTTTCAAACCGGAACACAGCAATGCTGCTTGCCGGCCGAAAAAGGTCTGCTATTAAGACAGCTGCACGCGCACAGTAGGTACCTACAGATCATTTATATTGTATAGGTAGCTATGTAGTCATGGCATGGTTTCATATGTAGTTGGTACTTAAAATTAGATCTCTACACGTGTTTTAATCATAATTTAAGTTTGTTTGAATGGCTTACATTGTAATTTTGCATCTATTTTGGATCATTCCCATCATCACCATCATCACAGGGCATAATTATATCATAAATTCTATAAAGATAATTATTCTTGCCACCAATCATCACTATAAAAACTTCAAGGTAGAGTAATTATGTGGGTGTATTCTAAGATCATCGTGCTACATTGTTGGCTTCTTACCATCTTAAATCACTAGAAGTAGGTATTCTTAAAAATGGTGTGTTGAGTACTGGACATTATTAAAAGTGGTCATTTTCATCTGTGGTCCCAAACCGCCGAAACGTTCCTAACATCCACATCAACCCGTCCCTATTAATATGACCAAAGAGTTAATTCAAAGTTGCGATGAATAGGTTGAAATTAGCCAACAATAAAAAAAAACTTTAGGAGTTGACGTGGCCACCTGACTTAAGTAACACTTTTTACGTTCTTCTTCTGTTGCTTTTCTTACTTGGTTTGACTTAGCTGTAGCCAAAATAATGCAAATGCCTTTAGTTCTTGTTGTGGCAATACCGTTTGTGTCTTTGAGAATTGAAACCTAATTATCGTGCCATAGAATTTAAAAAAAACCGATACAAGATGGAATCTATTCACGATTTTATTTCCTATGTTTAGCATCCGTAGAAGCTACGTTAAAAGCATTTACTTTAGAAACGTTTACCTGATACAGAAATTATCATTCGTATAAATAAATATTAGGTACAGGAAATTAATTTCACATTACCTACATCACAATTTTCCTAAACTAAACAAAGCTTGTATGGGAACTAGAATAAGGAAAAGTACTTTATTTTGTGAATACATACTTATCATACAACACAAATACGCCCTTTACCTCGTATTCTAATTTCTGGGCTGCGCTATAAAAACGTGACCGAATGAGTTCATTGATAAAGGTCTGACCCAAAATCCTATGATACGAGACGAGGCTCACGGTGACTGCAACTCGATAACGTAAGTCAGCACCAATGTAATCTTGTAGTTACGACTGACATAAGCGTATGACAATACTCTTTATCGAATTGACATCTACCACTGACTAACATTACTTACGGGTGCTTAGTTTACCAGTAGCCCAGTCATTTTGTACTAATAATGGGTTAGAAATGGTAAGCTCTTCACCTCAAAGTTTGCCTGGGAATTACTTGGGCAAAGATGGCGCACCGACGGAACACTGCGAACAGCTTGGCGCCGGACTTCGGCCGCAGGATAGTCGCTAGGTACCTATGTCGCCAGGTGGACCTTTACAGGTTCTACCAGCAAAATCAGTCATAACCGTTGACAACAGGACTGTATGTAACCTTCCTAGACCTAGGTACTAGGTGTAGGAACTACCTCAAATCATTATCAACTCAATCTAAACCTAGTCCCTTCGTCCTGGCGGAGGCTAGTCGGGCGTTCAAGGTACCGCTGGAGTGACGAGGTGGAGGAGCTTGCGGGAACTGACACTGCCACCAACTGGACTAAAGCGGCCATGGAACGATCTTTGGAGTCGGCCAATATGTAGGTACTTTGGGTTTCGCCGTAGCAGTATGCAGTAGTAGGCAACTTGGATATAGGACAAACAGATGATTTTAAGCATTATTTTCAAAAATGATAAGTAAGAAGGTATTATTAGCAAAAGGACCATTCACATTACATTATATATGTATTTTTTTATTGAACGTCTGGGAATTCCTTAGTCTTTTCATCTTGATTTTCAAGCTATGATAAAGCCTTAAGCGCACTTCACCCGGAATCCTCAACAGTCTGAGGAACTGGCTATCTTGCATCTAAATGCCAGATAATTCGAATTTTACAATTGTTGTAATGGCGATAGGATTAGATAAGATGGTGGTAGCTAGCCAGGCGGACTTAAACAAAGTCCTACCACCAAATAAACCAAGCACAATATTGTGCTCTCCCTGGGGATCGAGTCCGGGTCCTCTGTATCTGACACTGGTCGAACCACCAGACCACAGAGGCGGTAATGGGTAAATAAACGAAAGATGGTCGTAAGACTGCGAATGAGTTAGTGATAAGATTCATGTGATAAGAGGGAAGCCCTGACCCTAAACCTGATGATGCAAGGCGAGGCATACGATGGCAACAAGATAGACTCATCACAGATTGAAAACGAGTATCTAATCGAAAAGTTAAGTTACTTATTCGGTTTAACCCCAGACATTTACCTCTATATTCCTAATTGAAATAAAAATCAATTAAGTCTTGTTATTCATATCCTACAAATCATTCGGGTAAAAAAAATATTTCTCTTTTTTTTGTTGTTGGTGATGATAACCATGTGTGCTCACCCAAAACAACAAAGAAAGATTTGAAATCGATGAAAGGTACCTATTCACTCTGAAAGATTATAGAGAAACACAAAAAAACGGGAATTTCAATATGAAAAATTCCATCTCTTACCAGTAGGTACTAATGAAAGGTAGCGGGATCAATAATATGATGATTTTTAATAAATATCGAAAAAACAATAGTGTGGGACTTTCTAATTCTATTAAAGTGGGTTCTTCAATCCACTATGTTATACAATGAGTAGGTAAGTATATAGGCTAGGTAAATAAATGTTTTCGACACGTAGGTATAGGTTACTCTCTCATTTCTACCTAACTTGCACGACCGTGTGTGTTTGATTTAACTCGTGATGGATATCAATTCGCATGACGCATTTAGGTCTGCGCGGACAATGGATCGAATGTAGGGAACTTAAACTAGGTAGTGAGATAGTTGGTGCCTAACCTGTAACCACTAACCATTGTCTTTTGTGCATTTCATTGTGAAACAATTCGGCGTGGGAGTCAACTTCAGTTTCTTTACTCCTTTACACCATTCACCTGCATTTGGCCCCGGAGGATAGGTACCTACCTACCGCTGATTTGGAGCGAAGTTAGTTGTTTATTTCGTAATGGCTTGGCTGATTCAAAAGAGTCAGGAACAATTGGATAGGGATACTCTAGGTTTACATATTCTAAAAACACAATAAAAATCAGTACTTTTATAAAGCTTTGGATTTTGCACCAAGGGCTAGTATTTTATTATCTGTGCCAAGGAGAAAAAGCAGAGTCTTACGTCACGGGAGGCATATAAAACTATGAGCGTAACGAGGGACTCTAGAATTAATAAAGGTAATGATTTTTTATTTGAATCTACGACATAGAACATAGAGTCCTGAATGAAGCGCTGCCCAAGACGAAGACATAACCGCCTCTGTGGTCTTGTAGTTCAAGCCACCGATTTCAGATCCAGAGGTCCCGGGTTCGATCCCCATGGGGAGTACAATATATTGTGCTTGGTTTGGTTGGTGGTAGGACTTTGTTTAGTCCGCCTGGCTAGCTACCACCATCTTACCTAATTCTGTCGCCATAATAACAATTCTAAAATTGTTGTGTTCCGGCATTCAGAGGTAAGATAGCCAGTTCCTCAGTTTGTTGAGGATTCCGGGTGAAGTGCGCCTCCACCTTCGGCCTTATCTCAACTTGTTACCAGGTGAGATGAAGGCCAAGTGCTTACCCGTCGTACAATAAAAAAAAAAAAAAAAACATAATAAATTAAGTTGGTAGCTAGAGCAAACACAGTCACTTGTTGCATATTCTTTGAAATGGCGCCTTAACGGGCTATAGTACCTCAGATTAGCCACTCAACGCTACTTTATTCTAGTTTCGAACTAAGATACGGTAATAATAAAGGTGACATTTCTGTGCGCTCAACCACGGCGCTTATGACCACCAGATGACAGAAATATGCGCGTTTTTCTACGTTTTGTTTTTTTTACGGTAAATAAATATGAATTTTGAAAATCGAAAACACAGACCGTCTGCTGTATACTGTGTTTATTTACTGTACAAAGTTTCATGTCCTAATTGGGCGTATTTATTGAATGGCGAACATTTTTGGTATTTTCGAAACACAAGCGTTCTATCATCTATTCTGAACTATAATATATATTAATTTCAAAGTAAATGCTACAGTATTGTGGAAGATATGATCGCTGAAGCTAAGCCAGCTCACATATCATAGACTCTTAATTCTTTTTTTTTTTTGAGTTTTGAAAATCGAGCTAGCTATTCAGCATGGCCAGCTTGATTTTTGAACAAACCCTTTTTACAATGCCATTGGACATTTTACTAAGAGTTTTCCACGAGTTTCCACAGTGATTTTACTTTTTACTCCATAAGTTTTTACTCTTTGTTTTTACTCCTTAAGGAGTTTCGTTCATACCACTTTACCTCCCTTACGAGATTATGTTTTGCTTTACTTTAAGATTGCATGATATACCTACAGGTACGTTAGTTCTGTTAGTTATTCTGTGATACAGGTGAGATTTTTTTGCAGGGCCACTGAGGCTAAGTCTGAAATCGTGAGAGTTAGCGAAAAGTCATGTTAGGAGTTACGTGCTCGATATTGCATTTTTGAGTTCTATGTTTGATAGTTTAAACATTTAAAATTTATAAATTCAACTTTTTGAATTTAGTAAAGGTTATAAGTACGACTATCCTTAATTTGCTGTATTCCACATCCATTTTTCCAGCTGATATTGGGGTAGAACTACATAACTATATTTATAGACGGGCATCGCGAGCAAAGACGCGGGCAAAAGCTAATTAATAAATATAATGTCTGCATACCACGCATTACATGTTGTGTTAATTTAATATCATTGATACCGGCTGATCTTTACACGTTAGCGTCGATGTAAATTAAATACCTACCAACAGTAATTTTATTGCCACTTTTATGCCTCAGATGACTTTTTACGGGTTTGGCCTTTCACGATGTTTACTTTTCCGCGGTATTGTGGTAGGTACAGGGCGACTACGATAATAGTGCCCGTGGCCAAAACAGGAACTAGCGTAACACCAAGGCATGAAACATCATTCTTGCAGTTTGGTGAAGACAGTGGCGCCCTCACTCTCGTTGATAAGTCGTGGTCGGAGTGTAGGTGTGAGTGATGTAGGTATCTCTGTAATGTAAATTGAGGAAAGTAAAATAAGGAAAGATTGTGCTACAGGATAAAAGTTTTGTTCATTCTCTACATTCCACAAGTCCTGCTCACGAGAGTCATCGATTTTAAATTGTTGATTTTCCAAATTCATTTCACACACTACACACTCAGAAGTTCTTTTCAAGGATTAGTGGTTTGATTCCCACCCGCAACAAGTACATTATTTATTGTTGGGAAATGGGACCTATCCTACTACCAAGAGTATGAAAATAGAGCCCTCCATAGGTACTCAAAACACCAGTGATGGATTTATAATTGGTAGGTACTGTTGTTATTTGATATAGCTGCCTAGCTTCTTTTGAAAAGGGCTGTAATGGTTTCTCGACTGCGAACATTATCATTGCATCAGTTTCATGTACTTAGGTAGGTATTTTATTTTTTTATAAAAAAGGAGATTATATTTGATGTTGTACCCAGTCGATCGTGGTGCCTTGATCGATGGATGAAGGGCTCAATTTGACGTCGACACGGTTTCCGCCTAACATAAGTTGGCGGAAATTACTATAACTTGACAATTGTTCACGTTTAAGACTAGTTATCTCTTTAATTTGCATCTAAATTGCTAATTTATTGGCTAATTACTATAGAACCAGAATACCTTATTGATGGTGACAAACAACAGACACATTACCGGCACAATGTACGCAAGTGTACCTACCTAATATCACCTACCCACGTGATTAGCGGAACTTTGTTCTCTTTTCGAAATATTCCACTGAAACTAAAAGTCATTCGAGCAATTTCAGGGCTTCAGTTCAATGACCGGCACGTACCTACTTCTTGCATTCTAGGTAGGTACCTAAGCCCCGGACAAATCAATAAGGTAGCTCCGAGGGAAATGGTGCAACGAGAAATAATAAAAAGCATACCTGCGTATTAAAAGCCAATCTAAAAATAATCAGACGGAAAGTTTTAATAAAACGTGTGGTGGCTTCGAAGAAACGAATTCTTTAAGGTATGTATACTAAGGTACCTAAGTAACCCGTAGGTACCTTTTAGATGTCCCATCATGGCATTAAGGGTTACAAAGGGGAAGCAATGGTAAATTTAGGGTTTTTTTTAATCTTTAAAATTAAAGGGTTGGGAGTCCATTTTTTTAGAAAACAACCTTTAAATAGCTACATGTTTTGAAGAAAAAACAGATTGAAATATAGGTAATTAAACATATATAGGTAATTAAACAGGAAGTAACCATAATAATCCCGAAAACTGAAAGAGTGCCATTGGACCATTTGTATAGTGGCTAAGGTATTGCTACGGAACCCATTCGGGCTAAATAAGTTTGAAGTCTTCTGAAATGTCATAATACAAAGTTAAGACAGCAAAATTTCAATATAAGTTTATTTGTGCCCTTCATAGGGGTGGTTTTTTAAGATACTGGGTTGCAATTCAAATAATGGTCAATTAGGTCTTGCAAAATAGCGACAACGAGGTTTTTAATTAACTTTTTATTTAAATTAAAACCGGTCTAACTTTGCTCTGAATAGATAAATAAATTAATAAATAAATTACAAGACATTATGTATGTGTGTAGAAATAACTTCCTACAAAACTGTAAGATTTGGCCATAATCACCACGCTTGGAAGACAGATTGGGTATAAGTTAAAATTTTGTTTATACACCGAAGGAAACTGCTGCGTTATTGGTGAAACCGCTTGGTTGACTTGTACGACATCCACTATGACGAACGCTCAGTACTTAGGTGATTTGCTCTTATTCTAACTTTGGATAGAATTATTAGTAATTCAGTTAGCGTCGAGAGAGAGCCTCGAGCAGTCTTTTTTTTGTACTTAGGTCATTAAAAAGACATTGAGAAACTATGTGCATAAAGCAATGAAAGTAGTAGGTACGCTTTTATCTTAGTGTTGATAAAAATGGAGTTTCTTTCTCTGTGGTTAAATACCTAACACAAACCAAACATCACGAGATTTCAGTTCGGGGCGAACAATTAGTTTATAAGGTAGATATAATAAATTATTTTCATTTAATGTTCATTAAAAACTACCTGCTAGGTACCTCCACATACCTTGAGTGTTAGAAGTTTCTGTTTCATAATGAATATGGTGTCAGTTAAACTACCAAGCTTCGTGAGTTATTCTCCTGACCTAACGGAATTCAATGAATGGCAGCGTACAATATTTACGCATAAACCCGGCTAAGAATCGTCGTCGTCACGTCACGCAGTATGATTATAAGTCGGTTATCCAAAGCTGGAGCGTTAAAACCTATACCTATTTGCAATTGATATACAATGTGTTACCTAAACCAAAAGGTAAACAATGCAAATGACATTTTAACCGACTTCAAAAAAGGAGGAGTCTTCAAATATTATATGCACACTTGAAGTGATTTGGATATATTTAGGTTATACTTCCCAGGTGATCCCATAGTCATCAAGTCAGGATCTGATGATGGGATCCTGGAACGAGGGAACTCTTCAAATACTATTGGTAAACTTGAAGCGATTTGGGTGTATTACCTCAAAAGTTAGAAAAAAACGGATCCCTTATAGGATCACGCGTCTGTCTGTCCGTCCGTCCATCTGTCATCAAAATAATTGGAAAAAATACGTCATCCAGGTAAACGGAATTGTATCATATTCTTCATTGAAGTCGGTTTTCTTTTTAGTTTTTAAAACGTAATTATATCGATTCCATGACGCGGGCCTAATTAGACACTCTAACCGCCTCTGTGGTTTAGTGGTCCGCCAACCGGTGTCAGATCCCGAGGTATCGGGTTCGATCCCCAAGGGAAGTATAATATTGGGCTTGGTTTGGTTGGTGGTAGCACTTTGTTTAAGTCCGCCTGGCTAGCTACCACCATCTTACCTAATTCTGAGGCCATAACAACAATCCTTAAATTGATGTGTTCCGGCATTAAGATGTAAGATAGCCAGTTCCTCAGTTTTTTGAGGATTCCGGGTGAAGTGCGCTTCCACCTTCCAAGCTCCTCCCCGCAGTGAAATAAAAAAAAAAACACTACAAATAAGCGCAACGTATGAATACGTTGTAGGTATACGTGCCAGCTCTCCGTAATGCACCTAGAGCATCAGACTGCGAGTAGTAATTATTATTCATCATTATGATGATGAGTAACTACAAGCTAGCTTTACCCATTAATTGGCAACGCACCCTATGTGTTTTTTTTTTGTTGTTTGCCACCAAACAAACCTTATGCGTTCGAAGGTGAGGTAGAATCAAACAGTTTTTGACTATGCGCTTTTTTATTGTACGACGGCCTTCATCTCACTTGGTTACAAGTTGTGATAATGCCGAAGGTGCAGGCGCACTTCACCCGGAATCCTCAACTAAGGAACTGGCTATTTTACCTCTAAATGCCGGAATAAAACAATTTTATAAAGTGTCCTACAACCAACCAAACCTTGCAAAGGGGATCGAACCCGGGACCTCTGGATCTGAAATCGGTGGGTTGAACTACTAGACCACAGAGGCGTTTCAACATATTTCGTCATATTTGCCATTAATCTGATTGAAAAATTACGAAACGAGCAAAACAGTTTCTACCTTTGTTCTGAAATACAAGTAAAAGTGGCCCGGTGCAATTTTCATATATTTCGAGTGTTTTGGTGTAAATGTCATTTGAGCAATTGTTTTCAAGAGGTTACTTTCTAAATCAAATACAATTCCTTGCAAATTGTCATCTTTGAGCAAATTCAAACAAAATGTGCATCAAATGTCTTCAACGCAAACGGTGTAAATAATGATTAAAACATAAGGCTCGTAATTAGCATTGACTTCTTAGTTAGAGCTTGCTAGTTATCAGACTCTTGAAGATGATTTCCAGGAATGTACCATTAAAACAACTGCGCTAGTGTTCGGACAGATCCTTTTTTGAGCAAATTGCCAGCAAAACTAAATTGAAGGGCCATAATCTTCTCGATTGGCATGCGGATTTGTGGTTACAAACAATACACGTAAAATAGTTGTAGGTTTACCTAGTACCTACCTACCTAGTACCCACTAGGTACCTACAATAATAAATATGTACGTATAGTACCTACGTATACACTTCATATGTTTTTGTTCAGAGGGTGGCCCTCTAGATTATCTGCCTGGAATCATTACGGGTACTCAACACCGGGTGCTCTAGCTGCTAGTGACACACTCATCATTTTCCCGTGGCATTAGTACCTATCCTCCTAAGGGGGATAAGTCATGAGATAAGAGTAGTAGGAGTAGAGCCCCTTGTGAAAGGGCTCGTCCGGGGAAGTACTACCACCATACCTATTTCAGCCGCCAAGCAGCATTGCTGTGTTCCGGTTTGAAGGGTATGGTTGCCGGTGAAATTACGGGCACGCGAGGCTTAACACCATCATGCCTCAGTTGACGGGCGCAATGCAGTGCCGTGTAGGTTATGTTCTTTGTAGATGTGACCTACGTAGTAAGGCATTGTTATAGGCAAGAGATGCACTTAACATCAGGTGGACTACTTGCTTGTACCGTCCTAGTTATATAAAAAAAAAGATATGATCCATACCATATTCTTATAAAGTCCCTCCTTATCTCACACAACCGAGTCTTCAAATTTCAGACAAAACTCTAACAACATGTTTAAGAGCACATGGCTGTTGTGCTGACCCCACCTAGGTGGGATAACGTGCAGGAGATGATGACACTTCACAATTTTCAAAATGGTTTTGTATTCACATCTGGGCTCTTATTCACTATGACCAATCGTGTCATAACGCACCCGCGTTACGATTACTGCTACGATGATTCCACGCAGATATCGTAACGCGGCCACGATTGTTCATAGTGACTATGGGCTCTGGTAGACAATAGACATGTTATTATTTGGTATTTAAGTTCCTATCAGAATGACAGAAATTACCAGACGTGAATGAAAAAATTATGAAGTATATAGGTCATACATATTATCGCAGACGATTGTACATGCTACCTACGTACCTACTACGTACATGCTAATTAATTACAGGATGGTGCTTTGGTGTTAACGCAACGGACAACGGATTTAATTGGCTGTAAGGTGCACAGTGTTGAAATCAGTCTTGGGCCGGCTAATCGTCAAGGTGAATAAATAGCGTATACCTACTTCGTGTAATCCCGCTGCCCCAGTAAATAATGGATTTTAATAATATATTTAATGATAAAACATGCGAAATTTATACAGGTCTATGCGCAAATAGGTAGATACCTATTGCTTAGAAATATAGTAATAATATCGGAAAACTCTTTGCTCCTTTACTTACTTTAAAGCTCTTTTTATATAAAATAAAACGTATACCAATTGAGTTGTGATATGATATCGAATGCTAAGGCGCAGGGAATCCATACTTTCATGGATTCGGGGATTTCTGGACTCAGGGGGGTTATTTAAAAAGTCCCCATGACCCCTATTGGTGGTACCTTACACCTGAGGGTCAACAGGGAGGAGGAACAATTATAGATTGTTGTACCTTTTTATATGCATGCATGCGGCAGAAGGAACATCAACATCATTCTGAATGCATTATCCAATAAACGGGATAGCCCGTTCCTCAAGCACTGTAACCGGATAGAGATGTAATAATTGTTTTCATTTATTGCTCGGTTGCACTTTTTAAATAATTCTAATTTAATTAACTCGCATTGTCACCAACACCCTAACATAGGATAAGATTAAATTGTTACTAACATGATATGGATCTAAATTTAATTTGTATTAAATTGATTTAAAGTAGCCCGAAATAAATGATTTTTATTAATTTATTTATTTATATTGGCTTTTAGAGTAAAGGTAGCCAGTTCCTCGGACTGTTTAGGATTGACCATAAACCACACATGTTCCACCTTCGACCTTACCAGACCCACCATTTGGTTCCAATGGCGGCCAAGCGCTTTCCCACCATACAGTATAAGTATAATGAAAAAGTAACTAGAAGACACATCAAATCGTGGTCTAGTGGCCAAGTCAAATATTTAAATGGCAGGTTTCAAGTGGAACCTTCAAATGCGCAGCTGTTTCTTAATATTTGTGGTCAGCGTTCTAAGGTTGTGGGTTACAACATTTGTGACAATCGGATTAGAAAATAAGGTTCTTCGTTCTTATGTTTTATTTTATTGTACTTTTATTGTACTTGTCAGTATCAACCTTCTAAGGTCACATTCATAACACAGCGGTTTTAGCGTCACATTTTTAACCGCCTCTGTGGTCTGGTGGTTCGCCTACCGGTGTTAGATCCAGAGGTCTCGGGTTCGATCCTCAGGGGAGTACAATATTGTGCTTGGTTTGATTGGTAGTAGGACTTGGGTAGCTACCACCACCTAACCTAAGTCTGTCACCACAATAACAATTCTAAATTGTTGTGTTCTGGCTATTTCACCTACACATAGGTGAGGATTCCGGGTGAAGGCGCTTCCACCTTCAGCCTTTTGAAAAAATATGAGATGAAGGCCAAGCGCTTCCCCGTCCGTTGTAAGAAATATGTAAATGGATAATATCTGCACCTCAAACAAACCAGATAAGCACATTGATAGCTCTTTAAAAATAAGACGATCGCGGCCCTGAGATCGTAGGTAGTAATGTAGGTAGGTACCTACCTACATTGAGTTGTGATACAAGCTGCTAAACATATTAAAATGTAATTGTACCCACCCAGCTATGTATATTTACGAATTCTAATAACAAAAATGTTACCTAAGTAATTCACGTAAGCTAAGCGTAACTCGCAAGAGTAGGTAGGTACCATGCATTTACTCCTTAACTAATTTACTGAGCAATCATTCATAGATCACTTTAATATTTGCCTACTTTTTGTCATACCCAGGTGTCATATTTGACGTAAAGCTTCGTACATTTTTATTAAAATGGGTCAGTCCTTGATCTCGATGATGGAGCAAGCGTACCCAGAAGATACCTTTACCCTTTTCTTAATAGCAGACATAACAGTCGTACGTAGTAAGTAAGGGTACTTTTTAGTTAAGCACAATGAAAACCCTCTACCCTTTATATACTTAAATCACATAGGTAAACATTACCAGTCATACAAAATGACATTCAAAATTCTCAGATGCCCTTTATTGCCACAATAATTTACTTTCTCGGAAATCAAAGGCCAGGAAAGCTTGAAAAGCTTCCGCATTTCCCTGAATCAACTGCTTTGTTTAAAATTGTAAGTTCAACACCATCACCTTTTGGCACTTGATGCCCAGACTTTGATCTTTCCCATTTCCTTCCAGTAGCGACGACATTCTCTCAACTTTATGCGCCAAAGTTCATTCAAGTCTTAAGAAAGACCAGATCATAAGTACCTTTTTTTTTACGGGGGGAAATCTGTTCGCACTCTACTACTACCGAGGGATACGAAAAGGTAGTGTGAGGATGACGGACTCGTCGACTCACTAAAACCACCCCACTCCGGTGGACGGCCTCGATGCATGTCGAGGGGCTCCGACAACTCTTTATATAACATTTCGGTCCCCTCCTCGCATATCGCCTTAAAAGCACGTCCCGGGAACGACACAGTCGCCCCCGGTATGACCTACCCTAAGCCAACGAGCATGTATGAAGATCGTTATGAGAGTGAATGAGGCAAAAGAGGTGTGCAAGGAGCGTAATGACGTAAAGTAAATGGAAATCCATTGTCTGTCTGCCCCGTTGGGAAACAGGCGTGAGTCTATGTATTCTTGTAATTGCAGTGGCGGTAGCAGTCGCGGTAACTATAAAGTGAACCTTATGCCTGTTTGCCACCGTAATTGTAACAAGTATCTGGTTATTGCAACTAATTTAAACAACTGCTTTCGGATCACTGTTTTGAACAGCGACAGGAATTACTATTAGTTCTTCTACCAAAAGTCTCAGGGAGAAAATATATAAGGCGCTAATAGGTCAAGAACTGTGTGAATGACAGGGATTGTTGTCAAACTTCCATACACTTCCTATATAACCAGCCTTATAGCTCAGTTTGGGTGCTGTATAACATAGTATGTATGTACTTATTTACAAAAGTATTTAATTATTCTATCCGTAATCTAGTTCCCATTTTACAAGCTATGCTTAGTTTGGGGCTAGATGGCGATGTGTAAAATGAATGTCCTGTAATCATTATTTATTTATTTATATACAGAATTTCAGTGTCATGTCATTTAAATTCATTCAAGGGTGGATTATTCTAAAAAACGAAATAGCTTTGCCGAAAAATAACGAAAAGCATAGGTAGCTATTCAAATCCCATGAACTGTTACTGTTTTCGTAATAATGTTTTTAAAATTTTATAGCAAACAACACCCATAGAAAAAAAGTCAAGCAAGCAATTGTTGTCACACAATTACATTTACATATAAACAAATATTTCGAAACATTTTTTGTAATTATAAATATGTAGGATTATCAAGCGATGAAGCAGGGACTCCAATATTTTTAGTTGCAATTACAAGATAAATATAGAGGTATGAACCTTATGCCTGTTTGCCACCGTAATTTTACAAAAGTACCTACCTACACTTTGTGTACAAGGCAGATGATCAGAGGATGGGATCTATAAAAGCCTGTCTAATTCCATTTCCAATTACCACTGGTTCTGTAAGAACAGATCGAACCTGGTGTCTACGGATTTGTCTTGCATAGGGGGAGATGACTGCGTAGTCTTATTAGTAAACGTAGGTAAAAGTTTTCCCCCCAAATCATAAATTGAGGAACATGTGTGCCAATTTTCATCAAAATCGGTTGAGGCGATCCTGTAGTCGAGAACAAACCGTCAGTCGACAGCCGACAGACAACGGACAAAAGCATTTTTGGCCAATCTCGAAACTGAGACGCTTCGCTCGCTCGGTCAATTATAAGATAAGTAAATACAGTAGGTACCTATAACTAGTACTCAATTTCCCGCCTTATATTATGCTTATAAGCATTCCCGCTCATAGAACTAGTTTCTATGATCAATAATTTACAGTTCAGGCTGCAAGACTGTGGAATGCTCTGCCGTTCACCGTAAGGCAAGCTCCATCTATAGCTACTTTCTTTTTCTTTTTAGAGTCGCGTGTAATCGTTTTATTTGTCTGATTTTTCATAATTATTCATTATTTGTGCAACCGTATTTATCTCCATATCTATGAGTTTATTAAAATCAAATCAAATATTTATTTATTTTCTCATACAAAAAGGTCAGTAACATAGTAGGTTTAGCTAAAATTATAGATTAGAATAACCTGTTTTGTGTGAGACTAGTGCCTATGCCTATGGTAGGTTTGAAACAAACCTGTAATACAGGTCACCAGTGCCCGCACTCCACTGATTGAGCTTGACGACATAATTTCAACTTATTAGAACAATATGATTTGGGCTCGTGACCATACAACTACAACTAGTTGAAAATGTATACAGTGGTGGATGTGGATGGATAGGTGTATGTGTGGGTGAGGTACGAGTGTATTGGTACGTGAAGAGTAGTTTGTGTAGTTTAGTGGATGGAAATGTAAATGTAGGTGAGTGTAAATTCATGAATATTCATAATTATTAATGTAATAGTATAAATAATTAGGTAAGTACCTACAGTATATATTAATATACTTATGTTTATTATGTTGGTAAGTAGGTACATACCTATTCTAGCATATTCAAATTATTATAACATTAATTTAGATATGCTTTGTATTGTAAATATAAATATTTAATTATTCTCGTTTATTCTAGATCTGGAAGAGATCGCTTTTAAGCGATAAGACCGCCCATTGTTTTTTGTGTACAATAAAGAATTTTCATTCATTCATTCATTCATTGAATAAAATAACGAAAGTTCTAGTTATATCGGACACAAATTGGCATCAAGATGCTTTGTAGGTAGGTAGGTACTTAATTCTAGAAGTGTTATACGTTCGCATACAGCATGCTAAATATCTCTACCCACGTGTTCGGATGAATTCCACTTGTTTACAACATTTTTTATTAGACACGAACAAGACTGTCATAGAGTAGGTAAAAGCAATAGGGCACGGAAGCGAAACTGCTGAAATGGTGCACTAACTTAATTTTTATACATGGAAACGGTTTTTTTTATATTTGTGATTCCTAGTAAAGCGTTTGAACACCAGCTTACATGTAAAACAAGTAAAGATATGGGGCATAAGATGTAGCACGCTTGCCTATAAGGAACCTATTTACTCTGGACTTGAAGACTCCAAAATTGTACCTAATCGTGCGGAAAAACAGACGAAGACAAGGAATTCCATTCCTTACCAGTATAATAAAAAAGGTAGAGGCGAAATATTTCAAAGGTAGGTACGGGTTGTAGCCTGCCGTACGTCTGCTAGGCCGGTACTGGAAAGGGGATAGAGGGATAAGGTCAAAGTTATCGTGCGCAGACTCGCCGAAGTGGAAATTGTAGAACCCACCCGCCGTCTATGTTTTAGGCTCTGCGAATCGTCACCTATGAGCCTAAAGCACGACGCTCAATCTAGTCCAGGGCTTCAAGCTGATACTTGGCTGAGCCATCCCCAGAGATTGCAGCGGTACTCCATACAAGATCGTATGGTATACCTACCTACGTAATAACATACAGCATTGCATATGCATCGTAACGTAGGTAATGTTCTTTGGGGATATGGCAGTAACAGTAAGGATTTGTTATAGGCAATAGCTGCACTTAATCGGGTGGGCTGCTTACTTGCAGATGGAACAAACAATTAGCCCACCGAGTCCACCTGATCTTATGTGCTGTTTAAAAAAAACTACCAGAAGGCTACATTATTCCGTTGCCATGCACATGGAAAACCATTGCAAATGAATGCTTCTTAGATCGGTGTACCTATCATTAAATTAGGTGGGTACCTACTTCACATGTTTTATCATCTTTTTTATCTACTTGTCACTATTTAAAGGGGGAGTTTCAACTCTACGTCTTATAATTGTATGGCTCAGGTCAGATAAATAAAGGAGCTGATAAACTATGGTCTGGATATTCATAATAACATGTTTGTGGTGCAAACTTAACCTGACTTGATACCTACTCCGGTGCTCATCAAGACACAGCAAGCTCGCCTAGTCTCAACTTATTCAATCTATTTATTTATTAACTTCTCAAGACTTCAAAAAATAATTTAAACTTCCTTATGTTCAATCTATTTATTTATAAACTTCTCAAGACTTCAATAATAATTTAAACTTCCTTATTGCGAAAATTTCCGACGTGTTCTGGAATTAGATGTATCCCGAAGGATATTATGAGTATAAAAGAGCCGCGGCATTATCCCGAGATTGTAGATAAAGATTGGACTGCGGAGTCGACGCGACTGGAGACCACAAATTCGGTAAGTTTCATTTCATAGTGTTCAAGCTGACCCCACCGTAATAAAATAATAGTATTCCGTAGGTAGTAATAGTATCATGTAAGATCCATTTAATTCCGGTGCTTGGTGGAACGCCCTATCATGTTTTCGTCTTTTTGTTAAGATATGGCAACTATGGGTCTTACTTTCAAAATTTATTTGAAGACATCACAACTTATAGCAACCCATCTAAACACCTATGATGGATATGTGTAATTTTCATTGATCTATATTCCTTTAACGGCATAAAATAATATATAACAAGCATTATAGCTCAGTTAGTAACTTGGTAGTAACTCTGCCTTCTGCGCTGTGGGTTGTGGGTTCGATTCTCACACAGGACAATCATTTGTGTGATGAATATAGATGTTTGTTCTGTGTTTGGGTGTTGTATTGTATGATAGTAAGTTAAAACAAATAAAATGATGTAAGTATTCTAACCGTACTTAATCTAGTTCCCATATTACAAGCTGTGCTTAGTTTGGGGCTAAATGGCGCTATGTGAAATTAATGCCTTGTAATTAATTTATTTAATTATTTACTGATACTAAAAGACGTGGATAGAGACTTTGGTTCGGATATCGAATGTGTTCATTTTAATTAACAAACGAATTTAAAGAAGCTGTGAATGGAATCTTCTTGCAAAATGACTATTTTTATATCTGCAGATCACAGTAGGTATAAAGATAAAAAATGTTTACTGTTCACCAAAAACAAAACAAACAAGGAGAACAATAAAAATATTGTAACGTGCGGTCTCTATCTGACAACCTTTGAATGGAATGGACTGTTAGGGTAACAATGGTTTTGATACAGTTATTCCCTAGTATAGTCTATTCACTAAGCCTATCTGGCTTTCTATATTTTGCATAATGCTTGGTATGGAGCATAGAAGTAAAATAACTGTAAATGGTAAAGGTACTGTGATAGATTTTGTTTTCAGAGTAGTAGTCATGCCTAACAAATATTTGGTGCTCGTCGTAATGATGCTGTGCAACCGAGATATCGTCTGCTCACATATCCTGCCTTCTAGAGACATGCCTTTGACGTCATGTATGAAGATGTTGTCATTCGCAATTCGCGAACTATGTGAAATTTATGGAGAAAGTTCTTTAGGTAAGAAAAATATACTTTGCGTGGTATGGAACCGTGCGGAGGGAAGAAAGTCACATAACTAAAAGTTAGGTACGAAGGTGAGAGGAGTGGATGCCGAGTTGACAGGTGTCAGGGGAGAGTGGAAGTGAACGTGCTATGCCGAATCTGCCTTAGTATGGGCACAGGCAATAAAATACTAACGTATAGGTTTGGGATAAGGACAGGAAGAAGATGAGCCAGGGTATATGCATGGGGAATGCCCTACAGATACATTCGAGCTATAATATTGTTTAATAGGTACTACCCGGTGACGGAACAAAATGGTAATGACCCTTGCCTACAAGATCAACTACAAGTTGAGAGATTTCAAAAAAAAGGAATTGAATTGAGTTATAATACTTACCTACCTATCCAATATTTCTACAGGAGTAACCACAACATTACTTTTCTTTTGTAACTATTAGTCCGGTGTAGAAAAAACAAGACAAGTAAAGCTATATATGAATACAAGAACGCTTTTATGAGATTATAATAAAGATGCTTGTTTTAATATTTATTTAATTTTGTCACTGTCTGTGCAGCGAATTTTTAAACAATAATTCTTTAAAGGGATTGTGCTTGCTTGATGTCTGTAGAATTATTTCTTGATAGGCTGCCAAATGGTAGGTAAAAAGTACCTGCTTGATATCTGACGAATGTCCATCATCTTCTTAGTCCGTAAAATGTCCACTGTTGGATAAGTTTCTTGCAAAGGAGAGTGAGGGAAAGGTTTGGCCATTGGCCACGCTTAGCAGGCGGATGAGTGATAGAAGATATTGTTTACTGCCAATCTTGTGTATCTCTTAATCCTATTTTACGACGCCATGTGAACGTCTATGACAAAGGTATATATTAAGTCGTTGATAATGAACTTCCAGGGCCCCGGTTCTACTAAAATACTATGATAATGTATATTCGCAGAATTGCCACTATATTTTTAGTAGCCATCAAGCTCCAGATCTGTATCCCGGTCATAGGTAAATATTGTATGAAAGCATTCCCAGTCACATTTTTTTTCAGATGAACTAAATGCCCCATCCATGGCGCAACCAGTGGACCGTCGCTTCGATATTAGGCCGTTCATAGTGAAGCACTGTTGCAGCCAGCCCTGCACTTTACCGCAGTTACTGCTGGCTTGTTGAATGGTACCAGATACCTGTGGGAACCACAACCTTTTAAAGCATTCTTGTTTTAATATTACCTACTTTACATTTACTCGACGAAAAGTACATAAGTAAAGTTTTAAAACAAGAATGCTTAGGGGTTATGGTCGCCGTCCTGTACCTATGGAAATTACAATAAGGAATTTACACCTAAGGCCCTAAAGCATCATAATATTTTGTTGTAACGTTTAGTACCTCAATATAATTGCACCAGCAATGGTGACTTGGGTACCTAAGCATGTCCCCGTTTCCGATTGCCTGATATATTAAAATCCAATTATAAATCAAAAATCCCAAACCCATAACAATTATCCCGAATATTCTTAATTCTTATTTGTAAACAAATCTTGTGTCCGACAGTTTTTTATTCATTTTTTTTTTCTCATTATATATGGAGAACAAAAAAGATTCAGAACGAATCATAAGAAAAGCTTCTAACGAGTATATAATTATAGGTAGGAACGTTATATATTTTAGGTATATATAGTTTGAATGATAGCGGCAACGCACAATTATTGACTTGCCACAGAAATAACACGAACTTATATAAAGGTCTATCCTTTTTTTTATACAACTAGGACACGGCACAAGCAAGTAGTCCACCTGATGTTAAGTGCATCTCTTGCCTATAACATTACCTTACTGCGTTGGTCACATCCACAAACAACATAGCCTACACGGCACTGCATTGCGCCCGTCAACATGACGCATAAAGATGTTAAGCCTCGCGTGCCCGTAATTTCACCGGCAACCATATCCTTCAAACCGGAACACAGCAATGCTGCTTGGTGGCTGAAATAGGTGTGGTGGTAGTACTTCTCTAAGAATCCTGGCGATGTCAGTAAAAAAGTTGTCATACCATATTAAAGAGTAACTTTACGAAGGTCACTCGAAAAGTTAGTAATTTAAATAATAATATAAAAATAACATTTTCCAACTCTGCTTAGAAACTTGAGCAATTATTTTGTTGAGCCATATCATATTTTATGTTGAGTTTCGATTATTGGAAAAATACTGTACCTGAGCAGAACCATACACAACCATAGTTAACTAATGCAATTTATTGTTGCAGCAACACTGAGGCCGTACTACTATAGTAGTAGGATCGAACGTCGGTCGATACATGGTCAACGAATTTCATTTTGCGGTCCGTATCGGAACATGCCTATGAATACGTATTTCGTAGTAGAGTAGACCCCCAGTTTCAGTCCTGACAGTCGTCTGAAAATTTAGCTGTTTGATGCGTAAAACAAATCGTTTTCTGCTTGAGTGCTTTATTTAAATTTTGTTTACTTTTAAACATTACCTCTAGGCATCTATATAATAGGAACCTTATAGATAACATTGGGTAAAAACCACTAGAAATAAAAACCAATGAGTACATACCATCCTTGTTTTATTTTGCCTTATAACTATAACTTAAATCATTATCCTAATTATTTACAAACATCGAGTTTGGCAAAAAACCCAAACCTTATCCATTTAAAAATGCCAGCAATAAAAGTATTAACCAACATCATTGGTTTAATGATTCATAGTGATAATAATTCATTCGTGTGAATTTGGTACGAAAATATGGTTATAAGCCTTACTTTAGGATGCACATAGCGCGATTTAGTAAGAATTTCAACGACCTATATAACAAAAGGTGTTGTGGCTACGATTGCATTCTGTCTGTTTAGTTCTATGTTAGTATTTTATTATATGTGGTTCTGCTCAGTTCATAAAATAATTGTCAAAAAAAAATGTTACAATATTCACATTTTCAATCATACTTTTGTAGGTCCTAGGCCCAAGTAACACTGCTGGATTACTCGCATAATGACAGATACTGTTCACGCATATTGACGTACACGCATTTTGACGTACACGCATCATTGATGTACACGCATATTGAAACACACGCATATTGACTTACACGCATATTGACCTACACGCAAAATGACACAAGGTTAACACTAGATTCCGTCGAGCGGCTTCGTTTATTCGTGCATACATTATATCGTTAGATCTTCATTTCAGACAACAGATGTCATTTTGACAGCTGTCATCAAAATGCATTTTTTGATCATAGAGCTAAAGTCAAGCATGAGAAGCTTCCAAGATAAGGGCATTTAAAGTTTGACAGCTGTCAAACTTCAAACGGCCACTTCTCTGAATCTATTCGTCCTTGACTCTTTGTTCTTAGTTCATGTGAAAGCTATAGAAGTGGCCTATATTTTCAATGAAAGCTGTCAAAATGACATCTCTCATCTGAAATGTAGATCAGGTCTATGTTCTGACGTGAAACCGGGAATTCTAGGACAAGTAGTTTCAGAGATGTGACCGTTTGAAGTTTAACTACGGATACTAGACCGAAGATTCACCAAATTAAAAGTCTTGTTATGATGGATGGATGATAAATGAAAGATGGATCCATCATAGATCATCTTTCCACCCATCAATCACCCATCCATCCATCCGAACTATCGACCATCCATCCATCCATACGAACTATCGACCGACTAAATTTTACCTACAGCTCTATGAGTCCTACAGGTAATCAGTATGTCGAAGTCCATGTACGTAATCGTTCACGACCATGTATGTCATTTCGCGTAATTGTTCACGATGTGTCATTGTGCGTTTGACCACCTAAATGTGTCATTATGCGTGTAATCCGCACTGCTCTGTCGTACATTTCAAAATGGCAAGTCCGATTCTAATATAATTTTCCAGGTATAATTGGATAGGGATAACCTATATCTGTATGAACTTAAAAAAAGATTCAATTCAAAATATATAGAAAATAGTTTTCTCATGCAAACACTCTATTCCATACACTTTTCTCCTCTCTTCCATCTCACTTTTTAATAGTAGTTGTTTTTGCACAATACAAACCGCGTTTGTATCGGACGGGCCATTTCTAAATGAACTTTGAAACAAAGCTACTTTTCTGCTGTTGAAGTAAAACTACTAAGTTACTCAGTAAATTGAGATTATTTCGAAACATGTATAACAAGGCCACATAAATCGGCTGCATCGCTAAAGGTTAAAGTTAAAGTTTAGCGATAGTGATTGGGTCACCTTTTATGCGGACCAAATGATGATAGTTGAATGGGACAATTTTGACAACACAATGTAATCATCATCTTGACTGTAAGTGTCAATAAATAGGGCCCCGGAGTATCGCTGATGTTCGCTCTCCAGTACAAACGTAGTTCCTTTTTAATTTTGAAATGGTTAATCCGATTCACATAAAATTTTGCAAGTATAATCGGAACTTGTGTCTGTGGTGCGCTACTTTTTCTTAACGCAAAAACAATGAAAACTATGTATAAGAGATATGGTAAAACTCCACTCCATATATTTGTTTTGTATAATATTTATTTTGAAAAAGTAACGCTCCACAGACACAGATTATCCCTATCCGATTTTACATGCAAAAAATATTTTGGTCCGACTTGCCATTTCAAAATGAAAATGGAACTACGTTTGTATGGGAAAGTGAGCCTATTGGGCCTTCTTAAAGGTCATTGCCGATCAGATACCGAACCTACGATTTACAGATTGGAAGGCGTAGGCCATACCACTTTGCTATCTCCATTAGTTCTTAAATCATTTTCCCATACTAACACTTACTCTTTTGGATATTTTTAACGTTGAAACCAAGTTTTTTGACATACATATTGACCTCCATCTCGTAACGGAATTACGTTAATCAAATCAGTCTAATAATATTGTAACTGTACAAAGTTCTGGTAAACGCAGTATAATATGTCACCGGTAAATTGTAGGCGCCGACAGTTTATAATAAATCTAGCGAGATAGTAAACAAACGAAAGATCGTGAACAATTAGTGGTTTTAACAGTTTACATCCCAAACTATCGATGATTGACAATTTAAAGATGAGTAACCGTCGTATCGTGGCCATACTACACTGACGGAACAACAGAGTACAGTTTTGTAAAACTGCTGATCACAAAACTGGTAGTTATACCCGCTTCATTGTAGTGAAAATTCGTAATATTGTAAAGTAACGGATATTCAAAGACACATTAATTATGAACGCTGTCCGATTACTCTGGTCTGGTCTTGGTTGATATTCAAAGAAACAACTCTTGACCAGCTCCCATCTAGCTACATATATCTTTGCGTCACTGTAATAAGGCATATAATCGCTTGTAAACTGTTCTACGCCAAAATAAAAAGCGAAACCTTTATAAAAGTCCCTCCATTTCCCTCATGAACTGCATGTAAGCATCGTCTTTGCTCGGCGCTTGCTTGGGTAGATCGGCCGGCCGAGGCGCCGCAGGTTTGATGCCCGGCTTGGCCTTTTTGTCTTCGCGTTTGACTCGCAACGCGGAGGGAACGAACCGCGTGACGTCGGCCGACAGATTGCGGATCTGAGGCTTGGCTGTGATCGTTGCTCCTGTGAAATAAAATATCAAATATCATATTAAAGGGGTTAATACCCCTTTTCCTCTTACCTAATTCTGTCGCCATAATAACAATTCTAAAATTGTTGTGTTCCGGCATTCAGAGGTAAGATAGCCAGTTCCTCAGTTTGTTGAGGATTCCTTATCTCAACTTGTTACTAGGTGAGATGAAGCCAAGTGCTTACCCGTCGTACAATAAAAAAAAAATACTAGTCGCAATTTGAATTCCCGAAGGGGTCGTGAGTCTACATTCGATATTTTTAGTTTTATCAAATGACGCCCAGTGAACGAAATTCGAGCGTAAAAAGATACATAAAAAAAAACATGAAAACGTTTATTGCAGTGCCTTTTTTTTTACAAAGTTCCGGCATTAAGAGGTAAGATAGCCAGTTCCTCAGACCGTTGAGGATTCCGGATGAAGAGCGCTACCACGTTCGGCCATATCATAACATGTAAACCAGGTGAGATGAAGTCCAAGCGCTACCCCGTCGTAAAACAAAAAAAAAACATTTATGTGATGAATATAGATGTTTGTTCTGTGTTTGTGTGTTGTATTGTATGATAGGTATGTATTTACAAAAAGTCTATTACGATTCATAAGACAGCCAGACTGCGAACGACGGACAGCAGAGGCTTAGTAATAGAATCCCGTTGCCACCCTTTGTGTAACCCTCGGGTTGCTTACAAGGGTTCCGAGGCTTTCTCTTCCGTTATTAATGTAATTCAAGGTCCAAAATTATTTATACTAATATTATACACCACTGACTAAATATAATACCTCCGTAAGCCGCTAACCGCCTCTATGGTCTAGTGGTTCAATCCACCGATTTCAAATCCAGAGGTCCCGGGTTCGATCCCCATGGGGAGTACAATATATTGTGCTTGGTTTGGTTGGTGGTAGGATTTTGTTTCAGTCCGCCTGGCTAGCTACCACCATCTTACCTAATTCTGTCGCCATAATAACATTTCTTAAAAACAAATGTGTTCCGGCAGTCAGAGGCAAGATAGCCAGTTCCTCAGTTTGTTGAGGATTCCGGGTGAAGTTCGCCTCCACCTTCGGCCTTATCTCAACTTGTTACCAGCTGAGATGAAAGCCAAGCGCTTCCCTGTCGTACAATAAAAAATAAAAAAAAGTTCAAGTAGGAGCGAATGAGTTACCTTGAGGTCCATCTTTTTTGGTGATGAGCTGAGGAGCGGCTGTGAGCACGGAGACCGGCGGCATGGCTTTAGGCGGCAGCGGCACAAGGGGGCGCAGCAGGCGTGGCGGTGCGCCGGGCGGGGGGCCGGGGGGGCGGAGAATGCCGCGGGGGGGCAGACCGGGCGGGGGGCCGGGAGGCGCCGGCCGGAGCATGGCCATTCGCAGGGGTGGCGCGAGCGCTCGCAGTGGCGGCGGACGGAGTCCTACAATGTCATAAATCATATATGATGTATAATCATTATAAATATAGGAGTCTTCAAGTTGACATCATCTTCTTGTCCTTCTGTGACCATGGTGCGGGATAAGGATCAGAACTTCTTCTCTTCCATCATGATGTCTACACTAACTATCATAATTCCTTCTTATTCATAAGAAAAGATGAAAAACAGCACTGCCGAGTCCTTTTTCATCAACAACATGGACCTATTATAATTGCTTGTATATATATATATAAATATTGTACCTATGTGTGCAAGCACAATTTTGTACTCCTCATGGGGATCGAACCCGGGAACAAGAACATAACTATGTGTGTGTTAGAATAGTGTGTTTCATTTCATTTCAATGCAACAAAATTTAAAATTGTTTTTTTGCTATATTTTTCTGTTTTGATACAAGTAAGTACTTACCTTCGTGATTATCAACTAGATTAATAAACATTATAGTGAAACATATTATTTATATATATATATTTTTACAACATTCATTTATACAATAAAAAGTACAATCAAACTAACTTTGTACAAAGGAATCAGTCCGATTACCTAAGGACCGTTGAAAACGGTATAGGTAACTCAGTTGAGTTACCTATAGACCAGTACCGTAGTAGACGGAAGCGTGACCAAGACACTGGCTGCATTGCCACGCTGAATAGCTGTGCTAATTCGCTGGCCTACATAAGAGCCAGCCCTTGGGTCACGTGTCGCTTCAAAATCCCCGCAAGATTTTAGAAAACCCGGAGTGCACCGGCTCCCCACGGACCCAAGGTCTGACCCCAAAAGGCTCAAATAGGCAAGCTCTGTCGATTATTATTATTTATAATTAGTTTAGTTTATCAATAGTTCAGTAGTTTTACGATCTTCTCTAATATTGTTAGTAACGGACTATTATAATTGTTATGTTTTGTGTATTATTGTTACCCGGTGGTAGGAGCGGGTTGAGCGGCGGCGGCAGTTGGCGGCTCTCCGCTCCCGGCGGCTCGAGAAAGTCGTGCGGCATCGGAGCGAGGTGATGCGCGTCTGTGTGTTCCGTGTCGCTGTCCGAGTCGCTACCCGCCACGTGATGCCCGCCCGACCTTTTCAATGCGGTCAGTCTGAAAATACATAGTATTTGTGTGATGAATTGGGTGTTGTATCATATATTATGTATGTATTTGCAAAAAGTATTTAAGTTACAAGCTACGCTTTAGTTCGGGGCTAGATGGCGCTGTGTAAAATTGATGTTCTGTAATATTTATTTATTTTATTTATTTACTATGGTAAAATTATGATGATAGCTGCTAGAGTGGACAGCTCTTATAAGGAATTGCTGATAGCGTACCCTGCCCTACATTTTTTTTTTTATTGTTAGATGTTTCGAGATTGGCCAAAAATGCTTTTGACCGTCTGTCAGACTGTCTGTCTATTCTCGCCTACAGCCCCCTCAGCACGGGGAGGAGATAAAATTTTTGTCCTCTGTTTTTATCCACTTTGTCAGAGCATTTTGTCTCCCGATGGTGGAAAAAAACAGAGGACAAAAATTTTATCCCTGGCCCGTGCTGAAGGGGGCTGGTCATATTTTTCAACCGATTTTGACGAAAATTTACATTTAAGTTTCTTGATTAATCAATTTTTTTAGTCGATCGCAATTTTCGATTACAAAGAAAATGAGCTCCGCTTTCACAAGAGGAACCCGTAGACATCAGATTCGACCTCCTAGGACCAAGGTAAGGCGTGTGAAATAAATGTCCTGTCCTGTCCTATGTAATCGCTAAAACTTATACTCCTATGGGGTGGGTGTTAGGTGAGGCGGGGTGGGGATTCTCTCCAACATAGATAGGCTGGTTTATTTTTATCCGGGCGAAGCAGCAGGTGAAAGCTAAAATAGACATAATGTAAAACTCGGCATTCGTTTCATATTTACCGGAATTTCAATTACAATCTGTTGTAGACTATCATTCGCCGAGACATCAATTGGTAGCATCAGCTCCTTTGTTTGTAAGGCAATTCATATCTAACAGACAGACGATGGTCTCATACCTTTTTAGCAGAAAAATACAGGAAGTTGAAAATCTGCAGTAGCGTTTTTTCTTACTAATTTTCAAGAAGAATCAACTTGCCTGTCAAACATGGAGATTATGGCAAAACTTAATCTTGATGGAGGATTGCGTCCAACAGTGAACACTTACAGGTATTAGATGTTATGTATAACAAATTGCTTTCATTTTACCACACATTACTCCACCCAGTCGATGAATAAAAACTAAAATTCATTTCTGTAGGAATTTCTTCAAATCTTTTCTTAATGCGCTACTACACTACAAAATGCGCTACCATGAAAATTAAAAGCCTCTATGACCTCTGGTTTATTGTCAGTCAGTCAGTCAGCCAAATGACGATTTTATGTAATAAATAAAAGTAATTTATTTCAGGCTCATCGGTAAGAGTACGACCCACACTACCAGTTAACACTATCTCAATTAGGTACCTTTCTCTGTTTTAAT
Organism: Venusia cambrica; assembly: GCA_951394065.1. Taxonomy (NCBI): domain Eukaryota; kingdom Metazoa; phylum Arthropoda; class Insecta; order Lepidoptera; family Geometridae; genus Venusia; species Venusia cambrica. Next base: position 14,850,632 of record OX596040.1, on the reverse strand, counting down.
TATAATACTCTTATCTTTATTTCTTTTGTGGGTACCTAACTACTTAATTTATACCTATTATATATTAATTTATATATATTTATATCTAAATGTTAGTTAGTTTTAACCTCTTTGTTTTTAGACAACAATTATTATTATTATAGTTACACTGTAAAATAAAAGAAACAACAGAAGGACAGCGGCTTCTTTCTGAATACTACCCAAAACCTTATCTGCGAGCATCAATCCGTATGCCAAGCGTGGTGATTATGGCAAAACCCTCCAATTTTGGAGGAGTTTCTGTCCAGTAGTGGACACTAATGGGCTGTTGATGTTGAAATTAAAGGAACGCAATTATTTTATTAGTAATAAAAAAGATATGGCGCGATATGGATAAAATAAGAAATCACCTCGCATTCAAATCGGCCGCTCTGTCCCTTTCCCTCTTCTTGTGCACCTCCTCCATCTCTTTCATGAAATCGTCAATGTTCTGTCCGGAGAGAGCCAACATCCTCTGTTGCAACGAGGTCGGCTTCGGCGCGGCAGCACCGGTAGGTACGGGCGCGTGGTGCAGATCGTCCATGGCGACGTCCAGCGTTTCACCGTCCCCGTGCTCGTGCATTACGTGCGGCGGATTGTGTGACGTCGTGACATCCTGGAACACAAGTATCGTAACGATACGCCCTGTTTGTATACAACGACATTTGCAAACTCTTAGTACATCCACAGCAGCACAGCACCAAGGCAAGAAATATGTATGAAGTCTTTTTTTATTGAACGACGGGGAAGCGCTTGGCCTTCATCTCACCTGGTAACAAGTTGAGATAAGGCCGAAGATGGAGGCTCACTTCACCCGGAATCCTCAACAAACTAAGGAACTGGCTATCTTACCTCTGAATGCCGGAACAAAAATTTTTTTTTAGAATTGTTATTATGGCGGCAGAATTAGGTAAGATGGTGATAGCTAGCCAGGCGGACTTAGCGGGTTTTGAGATACGTAATGTAAATTTAGACTTGTACTAAACATGCTTATGTAGGTAGGATTCACTGTAGTTTTAGTCAGGCATCTGCGTTGGGAGTTTTTCACTCAAAGTGAAAACTTGTATGTAGAGGCCTGGGCTCTTGCTCTGCCTGACTCCTGACTGAGTGACATAAAAGAGTATCAGTAAGTACATTACTAAATATTTGTTTACTTAAATTAGATATGAAAATTAATCTAGTGCCGAGGCGGACTGGCACGTATTTATCACAAGAAAGACACAAACTGTTTATCATTTTAAAACTACTGTAGTCACGTCAAGCAATGTTACTTCTGTAATATGGACATTATTATGTATTCTGTGCCATGGTCAGGACACTGTGGTATCTCGGCCGCAAAATATTACAACATTAACTCTTAGAGACAGATAGCCTTTTTATGCTTTCAAGAAGACATGTACTAAACTGTTTTCCTTAATTACAGCCTTGCATTCCACTGCTGGGATACGGGCTGACTGATTTAATGACAATCAACACAGTCATAATGCACAGTCCAAACCAGATGTCCTAGAGACATTAAATTTTCAGGGTAGCTCCCTTTCGTAGTGTAGGAAATAATTGTAAGAAATTCCCACGGGACGACGGAAACGAAGTCCCAAACGTTTTACTAGTAAATACTTAATTTATATACTTTATCACATACAGGAACCGGTTCTCCCGGAGGCCCTTCATCTGTGACGTCAGCGAACCGCAGGCTTTTCTTTTCTTTCTCGTCTTTATGGTGATGGGGGTGTTTGGCTTTCCTCTGAACGTGTACTTCTAGCAGTAGAGACGCAAAGTCCACAGGCGGGCCGGGCGGGACGCCTGGTGGTTCGCTGCCATCCGGTTTTTCCTACAAATAGTTACTTCACACGATCAGATTGACAAAGAACATAATAGGCTATTTTTTAGTAGGATACGACGCGGACGAAGCTGCAGGCAAAAGCTAGTCATTCACCCATCATTTTAGTATCAGCGTCAGTTTTTCCTCGTGCGACAATCATACCTTTTTCAAGATAGAAAACACTTTCGTATACACACTAGGTAATAAACATAAAAACCAAACAATCATTATGTTACAATTACTATTTATTGTTTCTTCAATTGAGATTCCATGTGTTATTCCATTGAGTACTTCCTGAGACATATATTTTATGAGCTGATTATTATAGCTCAACCTTAATCTTTATATTGATTTGAAATTCGTAGCTGTAATTAAGTAATTAAAAAAAATTATTTACATTAATTAGGTATTTTGATTCTATTCTGAATTTTCCTCAATTTATTCATATTATGTTAATTTGTAAAGAGTAGTAGAAGCCCATAGTGAAAGGGCTCGTCCGAAGAATTACTACCACAATACTTATTTCAGCCGCCAAGCAGCATTGCTGTGTTTCGGATTGAAGGGTATGGTTGCCGGTGAAATTACGGGTACGTGAGGCTTAACACCTTTATGCCTCTAGTTGACGGGCGCAATGCAGTGCCGTGTAGGCTATGTTCTTTGTGGATGTGACCTATGCAGTAAGGCTTTGTCATAGACAAGAGTACACTTAACACCAGTGCGCTACTTGCTAGTCCCGTCTCCTAGTAGTATAAAAAAAAAAACAGAATTTATCGAATTTATACTTATGAAATTACGGGTACGTGAGGCTTAACACCTTTATGCCTCAAGTTGACGGGCGCAAAGCAGTGCCGTGTAGGCTAAATGAAATGAATGAATTAATGAAATGAATTAGTGGTCTTATCATTAAAGCCAAACAACCTTAGGATGAAGTTAATCATTTTCTAGACTTTCTTCTTGTTTAGGCTTACTCCATCGTAGACCTAATGCATAGTTGTGGTCACACACTCTTATCACCTCCTAGTAGACTACCCTGGGTATCAGAATCACTGGCTTTTGGTAGCGGTTACAGCTGAATGATAACAACACTGGGCTTGTAAGGTTCCACCAAACGCATTACTGTTCCGTGGATGCAGCAGAGCCAGTGTCTTCTATCATAGACCTCATCCTCGCTCTGGCCTAAAGTAGACAAGCCTAGAAGTCAAGAGCTAACCCATCAATTATGAAAAGAAACACAAAGACCAAGAAATAGTTTTTGGGAGCTTTCATATTACTTACTAATGGCATTGCTCTTCTAAAGTTTAAGGTGATTAGGGAAACCTGGGAGGGTTGCCGTATTAACCACTCAATCTCACACTTTCAATGATCCTACAGTGGCCATTATTGGGTTGTAGAGAACAACCAGACTAAAATCAGAGCAGAACACTATCAAAAATGTAAGTAATGTATAGTTTCTTAAACACTTTATTCACAAGATCCTCTTAAATTATACTTTTACTTATTTTTTTTTTAAAGTGCGTTGCTAATTTATGGTTGCTATTCGAAAATATCCTTTGATCACATATTTGATTCGGTTGAAAGTTCAAAAAGGTATTACTTACTTTATAAATTGAGTCTTTCTTCAAAATTGGTTTTGGTGCAATGATATTACCAGTTTCAGCTGGTAGTGGAATTTGTGATGGTAAATTGCCATACATCATATTTTCTGGAACCTGAAACACATAAATTACATAGTTATCAGTCCAATACTAGAGACTCCTACTAGCACAATTGATAGTTTCCCAAGATACTGCAAATATGCAGTTTTTAAACATTATCCAATCCCTCTTGACGATTAGCTGTCACTGATAATTTCAAAATGTATTCAGTACCTGTAATGTTGGCAAAGGTATATCGTCAACTTGAACTGACTGAGCGTGTTTGACAGACTCATAGTATGATATGAGATGAGCCCTTTTCTTATCATAATCCATTTCTTGCTGTTTTAGATCCACCCACTTTTCTGGCTCGTCTTTATCCTGAAAACAAGTTATTATACTGAGCAAGTGTAAAAACAATTTAAGCACCAAGCTGCAACAGCAACTGGTTCGATCGCCAATTTACGAAAAAATAACCTCGGAACAATTAGATATTTGGAGATACATGTCATAAACGTAATTTAATGACAATTGGGGTGAGAGGGATTTACTGTACATCCTATTTGTACTCCCCAGGCAACAGAATTGTTGGCATTCAGTCAATTGTTATGATTGTTTCTATCACTAGTGGCACGATCTGTAAAGAACTGCCTGGCTTGTGTCTGGAGGGTGGTGCCAACAAACTGCTAAGCAGTTTTCTGTGTTCCATGAGTGCCCTTAAGTGCCAATGTCTTTAAAGACCTTTTCTGGGAAGGCACACTTTATTGTATAACTACCTCGCCCAGGTAAGCTTCGAGGTCAAGAGCTTATTTATTATAATAAAAAATAATCATAATAGATAGTATAATTTTAACTTATTATTGCCAAGTAGTCCTGACACGTGAAACAAACTTTGTGAGTTTCTCGGCAACAATATCTATTTTTATTACTATACTTACATACATCTTGAGAACTCTATCAAAGGTCTCTCTCAATTTTTTTCTTTTCTCTTTTAACACTTTTTCATTTAGTGGTGAAGGCTGAAGCACATTGAATTCTGCAAAGCATTAATGAGAATAAGTTTTCTTAATTATCAATAACAAGCCTCATAGCTCAGTTGGTAGTACTCTGCCTTCTGCGCTGTAGGTTGTGGGTTCGATTCCCACCCAGGAAAAACATTTGTGTGATGAATACAGATGTTTTTTTGAGTTTGAGTGTTGTATTGTTTGATAAGTGGTATGTATGTACAAAAATAAGTATTCAATCGAGTTCCCATATTACAAGCTTTGCTTAGTTTGGGGCTAGATGGCGCTGTGTGAAATTAATGTCCTGTAATAATTATTTATTTTTATCTAGATTTATAGACATAATTAAGAAAATTAAAAATGTATATTACACGGGGGAAAAAGACTACCCTCCAACTAAATTAATCCAACATTAAGCACAATTACTTCACTAAACATTTCAACAAAATAAGAATATAATTCATGTTTGAGGCTCTCTCTTGTTGCTAACATAATGTATCCTTACTAACATGGAAAAGGTTGATGGCGTTTTGAAGTGCTCTCAAAACTGTTGCTTTAGTAGTTGTGTTTTAAAAATCTACCCCTCCAGCCAACGGATGTCGTAAAGTCAACCAAAAAGGCAGCAGCTTTTTTTTTTGTTTAAACAAAACTTTTACTGTGAGCACCAATCTGTCTGCTCAGCGTGGTGGCTATAGTACCATACCATACCGTATTGAGTGAATAACAATAGATAAATAGACCAGTTTTCATGAACATTCAAATACCCTCTCTTATCCTACAAGACCTGATGATCATCCTTTGCCCCCTTCATCTTAAAAACAACCCCTAATAAGGGCAAAATAAACTAATTTTGTAATCAGTCTCAACCCCTATTTCATATTATTATGATATTTTATGTTTTAACACATTTTCAAGGCTTCAATTTTAATTTACCCTTTTTGCAACTCTTAATGTATATACAGGGGTGGTTTCAGCAAATCAAAAGAAAGTTAATTGTGAAGTCAACCCCTTTTAACAGTTTATCCTAAAAGACATACACCAAGCGTTTTAACCCCTTAATGTGCCCCTTTGTTACAAAAACCATGCCTAATAAAAAGTAAAATATATATTTTATGAATGTGCAGCCGATGATACTCTTTCAAATGACACCCCACAAGCCAAAAATCATCTCGTCTCACTTAACACCCCTATTTCTCAAAAACTACCTAAGTGTCAAAAAAATCCTCAAACCAATTGATGAGTATTAATATAATCTCTGCATGTTCAAAATTTTGAATTGATTGAATCAACCATTCAAAAGATATGGGTGAAAAATTGTATTTCTTTTCACCCCAATATCTCAAAAACTACCCTATTAATCAAAATCCCCCGCAACAATCAAATTATATTTACGTTTTCTCTATTCAGTTTAAATTTAATGAAAATCAAATAATCCGTTCGAGAGTTATGCCGTGTCAAACATTGCTACATACATACAGTGTCGGATTTCCCAACAAGAGATCTTGTTCGCTTCACTCACTCAATCAATAAGTACTTAGTCATGAAAATACTGTTGAATTGTAATACTGTGTAATGAAGTTTTTTTTTTATAATAAGAATGAAAATTAGCAAACACATCATCCTACTAAATATTATAGCTAAAACTAACAAACTGATTCAAAGAAACATAAAACAACAACAACACACGTGTGAACAAGCCTCACAGCTCAGTTGGTGTTAACTCTGCCTTCTGCGCTGTAGGCTGTGGGCTCGATTCCCACCCAGGACAAACATTTGTGTGATGAATATAGATGTTTGTTCTGTGTTTGGGTGTTGTATCATATAGTATGTATGTATTTAAAAAAAGTATTTAAGTATTCTATCCGTAATCTAGTTCCCATATTACAAGCTATGCTTAGTTTGGGGCTAGATGGCGCTGTGTAAAAATTAATGTCCTATAACAACAATGAGCTTCTAAAAAAACTTTGGTGGTAGGTAGTTATATCTAAGTTTTTACCCATTTCATCAATCTTTTGAAGTTCATCTAATATTTGGTTTGGGTCTTTCATCTTGAGCACTGCAGCTCGAACCATCTGTCTCTGCTTTTTGTTTTTCTTCAATTCTTTCTTTCTTGCCTCCTTTCCTTATAAAATGATAGAATTATTACAAACCTGTAGTACTCAGAATTTATGAAATTATATTCAAAGTGTATATGGTATGCACCACACCTACTGAAGAATTAGTAGATTAGTTGGTCTACTAATTGTTTTAAAGGAAAAGTAAGCAATGTATTCATGCCTTAATATTGCGTGAAGAGCGAGGATTAAAATAACAAAAATTTTCAACTATCTACATTATATTAATTGATTATTTTTATGAATGGTTCTGGTATAGTTCAGATGAAGAAAAAAATCCTATATAAAAATGTGCTAGGGTGAGACATGTAGAAAATCAAAGCATTTACAAATTAGTCAAGTGTCTTTTTATTAGATACTTACTTGCTTGGTCCGTAGGATTCATATATTTGCCACTTTTAGTGGTATTTATTGACCTGCGTCCCATTTTGTTAGTTCCTTTGCTACTTCAAAAGGGTAAAGAAGTAAACTTAAAAATACTATATTTCTGTATAATGCGTAGGAAAGCAAACTCTATTATTAGCTGAGTAATCTGCGTTAGTTTGTTGTTTGTTTCGTCTGTAGGAAGACTAATTTCGTATAAATCATTGATCGATCGATTGATAGGAGAAAAAGGTTATATTTTTAAACGTTTCAAAGAGAACCAAAGCAAAGAGAGTAGGAGTAGCATATGAGATAGGAAAAGAAAGAGTATAGAGTTAATATCCATCCGAATAAAAAATACTATCCGAGACTTCCGTGACGCGATAATGAAACACGACGGCTGTGAGCATCTAATGGGTTCACGATAGATAGCGCTAGTACATCATCGTCATTAACATCGCAATCCCCATCCTCATCATCCTTAGCATCATCGCCACCAGCATCTTTAGCATCATGTATTCTGCTGTTTCCTGCGACACAAGAAATAAATGAATTTTTGCCTCTTTGATATGTAGGTACCTAATTAAAATCCGTTTCCTTCATGGTTTTGCAAATCGTGAAGGAATGCTTAGCACATATTATTGATTATTACATACATTGATATGAATTGACAGTTTTTTTTGCGTTATATTACTAGTGTGAAACTCTATCAATTGTTTTTTAGTCAGTGAGCTAATTGTCGTACTATGCGCTTAGGCAGTAAGTGTAAATTTTTGCATCGAGCGGTTTTAGTACCTAGAAGGTAACTAGGTCCAACTGGAACTAAGACTTTTCTACATAATTAATTTATTGGAAGTTTTTTTATACTTACGTGTATGTTCGCATGCACTGCTTAGTGTTAACCTACCTACGTAGGTACATTTTATGTTTAGTGCTAAAGAATATAAATAAATGCTTATTTGTATGGAAAAACTCAGGAAAATGTGAAGAAGGGATGTGTGGTATTCCATCATGATGGCGCTCTATCTCACGTAAGCCGGTCTGTACGAGAACAGCTCAACACAGTGTTCCCGGACAAATGGATCAGTTGAACCCGGGCATTGGCTTACTTTCGCTGGTAAACCTGCACTTCGCAGATGATTGTTCTTTTCGAGCCAATAGAACTGGATCTCGAAGACATGCTCCAAGACTTGAGTACCGCCAGCGGCGAGGTTAGGTTGGTTATTAATCATAACTGAATTACAATTGAAACCGCATAAATCGGTCAAAGACACAGATAGTGACCAACATTATATTGGCATGTTAATTATAATGTTGTTAGCGGGGAGTGACAAAGTGTACCTACTTCTGTAAGATACCTACATTATTTAAGTTTATTTAAGGCACTAATTATAAGACTTATCATAATACATTTCCAGGAATTGTACCTAAATCTTAGTCAAACCTGGTCGACGGTCAGAAGGTGCTGCACAATTGTACTGGTAATGTCAGATGATGGGCCAGATAATCTGTTCTGAATGTATCGTATGGTGTAAATATGGGAAAGGTCATGTGGATCGTAGCCTGCCTAGCCCTACAAACACCCCCGCTTGATTTTATCAGTGATGAACGGAAGGCGGAAATAAATGAAAAGATCGTTTCACATTGTCCTCATGTATTGCTCAGAATACACTTACCTACACAGTGCTCTTATATGTAACACATGGATGCAACAGGATTCTGAAGTAAAAGCTATGTACATAATCAAGCTTACATGAACTTCACCGTTTGAGGGATTACAAAAGACTCAACTCGACAAAACATAATGAGTAACCTTAGAGTATTAATACTCACATGAAATGTCACAATGAAGTTGTCAGTGTCATCATGCAAATATTGTATGGATTATATTCTCGGTAAATCGACCGATTATTTTAACACTACCCCTTAATCCATACAATACCATACATTAAAATTCACAGTTACAGAAAGTATTTGGGTCCAGACTCTAAATTACAACTCTACAAAAATTAAGTGACTCTACATTTCTTTGTCACTCTAATCCAGACCTCTACATTATAATCACATAAGTCAAGTAAACCTACGAGTCTAAAACAAATTATTGCATAAAAGCCATGCTGTTGCAACAAAAACAATATAACAAGCATAGCACAATAATCACTAATAAAATTTTAAGTCAAAGTTAAAACAAGAAAGTCATTCTTACAACAAAACAATTAAACTTAGACTTTAACATTCATATCTTTTACAAATTTTTCACGCTTTACAGTACCTAACGGTTTCGTTAGAATGTCAGCCACCATAGAATCTGTCTGCAAATACTGATTTTTTACAGTATTACTTTGAACCAAGTCTTTTACAAAATTATATCTTATGTCAATATACTTAGTTCGATTTTTCCCCTTCGAGGATTCACTGCCGTGAATATTCTGAGGATAACCTACTAAGGGGTAGTCAAGGGCACGTAACGTCCAAATTTAGGTAGGTTTGGCACATGCCCACTGTTTGCAAGTTGCTAGTATTCAATACGTGACGTTGCAAGCCCATCACCACTTGGTGGAATAATATTCATTGACACCTGACATTCGTACTTTTGGTCCTAGGAACATGTCGGTTTCCTCACACTGTGACCTTCAGCTTTAGAGCATGGGCATGCGTCAACATAAACTTCCAATGAACCGAAAATATCGTTGGTCACGGATTTAAAAGTCAAAGTCAAACCGCGTATTGATCCCTGCGGCACGCCCACGCCCATGCCATCGTAACTTAAGTTCCCGAAGATGCCAGGTGATGCGTGATCCCAGGCCTCGAAAATTTGCGATACTAAACTAATACCGGCATCAGCAGTAGAGCGACCTCTTGCATATCCAAATTGTTTATCATGAAATAGGGATGTATTCGAACCTCCGGATTGGAATGCGGGCCCATACTTACTTGGCCACACAGCACATTACTATTTGCAAGCCAAAACAGCCTGCTTTGGCCCAATCGACGAAGCCAAAAGTACCCAGTGGCAAGCTTGACCTGTTGGGCCAATTCAATGGGCTGTTATTTATCTTTAGAGGCTGCCTGCCGCACGCCGCCGCCGCCGTCGGCGGCGTGCGGCGCAATATCCTACAGGGTATACCTATAAAAAAAAGTATCTACCCGTAGGTCCACAGACTTATAGGAAGCTGTAGGACCATACTTTTTAATTTGCGCTATTACGTAGATACCTACTTCAAAGACCTTCTAAGTAAGTAGGTAGGTAAATGGTCTTTGAGATATTATGGTACTTATAATGGATAATGGAGACGATCAAATTAATGTTTTATAAATATAAAAGACCGAATCTGAGACACAACATTTCTTTAATACGTAGATAGGACGGGTAGATATACTCGTAAAAGGCACCTATGTCGAAGTGGTCTACTATGTAGGTACTACCTACGCCTATCTTTAATATTGATTTTCTTTGTAATTACAAATGTTTCCTGTGAATACTTAGACGTACGGTATAATGGTTTTGATTTCGTAGGTACTTATTTGTAGTAGACAAAGTTAATAGATAAGGGGACAAAATGAAACAAAATTGAACAGACCAAGAGATAGGTACCTAGATATTTTATTTAACATTTGTACCGCAGGTTTATTTTCATATTTCAGGCGCCGAAAATTATGACTTATGTAGGTATCTTATCTACCGAGTCGTGTTTAATCCGAATAATTAGGAACGTAGGTATACGCGAAGACTATAAGTTTGCGCTAGTCAAGATAATTGAGATCCAACATCAGAACCTTCAAATATGCTTGTTTTTGTGAGATGAAGGCCAAGCACGTCCCGTACAGTAAAAACGTAAAAAAAACTCCAGGAGTGCCGACAGAAGTGAAAACTTGAAGTTTGTCGATCTTTGCCGAAGAGAACAACTGAGATTGTTGGTACTTGAATCTCGATGTGATATACGTACAATAGCGCCAGGCCTTCAAAAAAAAGTGTATTTTCCTCGATAACTCTAAGGCGCCGCGCCGGGACCAGTTTGACAAATAAGTTTTTTGTTTGAAAAGGTACCTATTAGGTATATTTGAAGAGTTCCGGTCTCAGGTCAGGATCTAATGAACCATCATTAGATCCTGACATACTTACATGTAATATTTGAAGAGTTCAAAATAATAGGCACACTTGAAGCGATTTGGGTGTATTACTTACCTCAAAAGTAAGGAAAAAACGGACCCCATAAAATAATTGGAAAAAATACGTCATCTAGGTAAACGAAATTGTATCATATTCTTTATGTACTTATTATATTTATTATTGTATTATATTTCGGTATTCTTTTAAGTTTTTCAAACATAATTATATTCTCTTTACAATTAAAATTTTATTAAGTATAGTCTAATTAAAATCGAGTAGTGGTGTAAAATCGAGCAGTGGTGTAAAATCGAGCAGTGGTGTCTGGAAGATATCAGTGTCGCGAGTTCAACGGTTTTTTTCCCATCTCAAAAATGCCCAACGCGCCTAAAGAAGTTTTCACTAAAAAAAAACGTAACATACTTATATGAGTATCCACAGTAGGTACAGCTTCATATAAAAGTAACCCAATAAAGTAACCTACTTAAACTCATCCGGACCATCATGTCAAATATTTAAAGAAGTAAAGCAAGGAAACCCACTTTCTCCAAAACTGTTCACCAATATACCGGTCTCTATAAGGAATATCACTATCCATATATTAAATTACCCATATTGACTATAATAATAGAGATATCAAGGGGAGGGAATTTAGAATTCATTTTCTTCAACCAAACCGTACTCCGCCTCGCAATCATCAACCAGGCTAATGTTATCAAACGCTCTGGTACTGAACTTATATATGGCCTTAAAACAAAACTATATCAACAAGATTCTAGCAGGTTGCGACATTATTGCAGTAGAAGAAACGAATCAAGATGATTATATTACATACTCTGAAGTCACACATTCATAATAATTATAGTTTCCTGCGCCGAAATAGGTTCTTATAGGGGAGGTAATCTGCTTGTAGCCAAACCCGTCGATCTCTCCCGCCAACATCACCTTGAGTCCGGCCGTTTATGAAAAAGGTATTAAGTACCTACCTATCTATAATTGTGGATAGCTATATTAGGTCTTTCGCTAAAAACGACATGAATAGGTAGGTACTGCAACGTTGAAGAAAATATGTCCATAGTGTGTTACTAAAGCTCCCATTATAATGCGATATTAACCTCAATAGTAGAACATTGGTTATCATTCTGTTTTTTTTTATATTTTAGTAAATTTACGGATAATAATGGATTCTTCAACACAATTGGTGCACCTAAGTAAGTACCTACTAAACAATTTAATATAATATTGCTAACATCCGAAGACAGGTAGGTAGGTTATAGGTTAGTTATTTCATACCGACAGTCAGACAGGCATGCAAGCAGGTCTTACTTAGGAAGTAGGTACCTAAACATCTAAATTATTGATGACTGAACTTTGATGCTGCAACGTATTTGCTCATAGTACGAATAGTAATAGTAAGTTAAAAAAAAATAGTACTACTCGTAGTTTCACTATTCATTCATACCAGATTGACTTCTCTTTTCAGCCCATTCATACTCGTGAGTGCGACTGAAACAGCGTAAGCCAGCCACCACAACTAAATGGCGTTTGTTGAACCGCGTCATCGAATCGAGTAACTTCGGGCCGTGTCGGTGGGAATCGGACAAGGGAATAGTGCTCACTCTTTTCTTTTTTCGTTACTTCCTCTCCACGCGCTCCCTCTCGCGCAGTAGAAAGAACGCGTTCTTTCGGTTTGGGCGTTGCGTTTTTGATTTTGATTGGCTTCGGTCGGCGGTCAATGCGCGTCGGTGTCGGTTTGTGGAAAGAGCAGTGAAGTACGCGTTTACGCTAGCGTAGCAAGCGTGTATGTCTTCATTTCATTATTGATGCAAAACATCCACGATGGTTGATCATAACCAGAAATTGTTACAGGAGTTGCTGAAAAAACCTGGAAACAATGTGTGTGTCGATTGTGGAAGTCCGGGTATGTTATCGTGTTAAACGAGTGGTTTTAGTGCCTGTGTTTTCATTGTGCGTGTGTTTCATGGGGTGGCTAGTAAGCGGGGGGCGTAATAAATGCGTCCATGCCATGCCATGCTTTAGAGTTCAGTGACCTCGACGTAAAATTTATCTTTGAATTATATCAAAACATTGAAAACAAATCAACGACAATCGACAAACTTCTCTCGAACGATACGATACGATACGAATACGACCAATGCCCATGACAGATGATGTAAACAACCAGATAAGTGGCTTACTAGTAGTACCTACCTACCTGTCCTGTCTATTGGATAGGATGTGTTCTAGAGGTTGTTTGTCCTAATAATGCATTGCAGTGATTGCAAATACTTACTTACCTCCTTACTTAGTAGGTACTCACGTGCAATCGTAGGAAGGTAAATAGTAACATGTGTGTATAGTAACATGGTATAGTTACATTATAAATTCGAATGTAGAGAGGTAGGTATAACTGTATTAATTATATCTAGTAGTACCTACCTAACCTATGTTTGTTACAAAACGACGGAACAGATTCTAATAAAATTTGGCATGTAGTGTTTGCAATCGAATATTAGAATAATTATTATATTTGGTCGAATATTCGAAAAATAATATTCTATTTTTTTATTAACTTTACCCAAAACACATTGATAGCGTGTTCTAGTTTTTTCTGTAGTGACCAGGCTATCCTAACCTAATTATGGTTGAGCTGTATTTCACACCTATAAGTACAGGTTTTGCCTTTATTTGATTCAAAGCACATGTCGGTTCCGGTATGGAATATTGATGCTACATTTAGGATGGATCGGCCGATTACAGCTTACCGCACTACTCGGTGAAACGCAGTGCCGTCGTCGTCGTGAGGTTGCGTGTTAGTTGGTATTCTACAGGTTGGATGTAGGTACTTCGGAGAGTGTGCCTAGGAGCTTAACGTAATTCTATATTCACTGTTCTATAACAGAAATTTCAGACACACAGCTAATTATCATCAGCGTCCATCTGGTCGATTTTCCTTTTATAACGCTACCAAAATTATACATAAAGCGCACTGCAAAATTTTTGAATTACCTGTCAGCGTCTGTTTTTCCACTAACGTACAACCCTGACACCATCAAACAGATAGATCTCTTCTAGGCAGGACTCGCTCAATCGAAGACCTCATCTTTGCACAGATAAGCTTTGAAGTCATGAGCTAACCCATAAATAATAAAAAAAATTGAATATTTATTTCGTTCTGAAGCCTAAGCGCGAGTCAGACTCATGCTTGGATAGTATTTTTTGTTATAAATCTATGTAATGACTATAATCACACCAAGTTTAAGCATTGTAGTTATTACGGTTTTAAAAATAGAGCTCAAAGATGAACTGATGAAAAAACACGTTTCCTGTATGAGAATCCCCTAATGTTTTTGATAAATTATACTGTATATATCAATAATTGGTCTGCCGTAATAATACCTACTTATTATTTCGTATTTGAGGTACGGAACCCTAAAAAGATGTGTATCTAACAATTTTGTTTGTTTTCTAGTATTCGAATCATTCGAATAGGACCAAATTTACTCGAGTAGCAAAATTTTCGAATATTTGCAAGCCCTAGTACTTACCTACATAATATTATGTAGGTAGTTATCTGCTTTTCCTGGTATATGCCATATATTTTATGACATGTGGACAACGACGTCAGATACTTATTATGCCAGTACCTAGAAAATAATATTAGATATACCAATGTACAAATTACTTATATCTAGAAAGCTACAAAAATATCACGTAGGAATTATAAAAAGGGGTCATAGGAGACTCACTTGCGGAAAATGGCCCGCGCACCAAGTACCTACCTACCTACTTACCTAGGTAGGTAGTTACTTAACTTTATGTTACCTTAATGGTAACATAAGTTTTGTTAAGTATATTCAATAGGTAGTTATGTGATGTATGTAACATACCTACCTAATAACGTAAATTATATGGTAAGGTGATACCTAGGTGTTAGGTAGTATCTACACATACCCAATAAACCTCTGGCTGGCTACATTGTTATTGTTACCTACTTGAAGTTTAATTTCATTATCATTTTGATGCATTTCCTTGCCATCACCCCACTTTGCTAGCGTAAGTTTAGAGTAGGTGAGGTTAGTTTACTTGTCAGGTCAGGGCAGATCTAGGAGCTGGGTGGCGGGCGGCGGCGCGGCGGCGCGGCGGCCTAGGGGCTAAAAAAACCGAAATGAAAACGCAGTTATTTTTCCACTGATAATCCAATAGAGAGGGAAATTTAAAGCGTTCACATTACAAAATACCTTACTAGCTTAAATTTGCTCCAGCCTGCATATCGTATAGGATAGGTAGCATATTGTATAGTTAGGTAAACGACATCTTTTTGATCTTGATTTAGAATGTTTGCTCTCATATCATACACCTACCTACTTAAATTACTCTATGTAGGTATTAGGTAAGTAATTTGATTATATATTATTGGTTTTAGAAAACCTTCGCAGGTAATGAATTTGGTAGGTACTTACTACAATAATTAATTAACATATCCAACTTCATACATACACATACCATACCTAGGTAGTACCTAGCTAGTAGATAGAGTACCTAACTAAATATTTATGGAACAAACGAGGTAGGTAGGTAAGTAATAATTCTCAATCAAATCTGTAGGCAAATACTCTCAAAACTACCTATACCTACGCACGACGGTGAATGGCAATCAGAAATTGCAAACTTTGAAGACAGACAAAAAAGAAGAAGAAATTATCATAGATGTAACATGTTTGTCTTGACTTGACTTGTGATTGTGATACTCCAAATCTTGCGCAGCGTTGTTATTTGCGAGTGAGGCCAACGCTATTTGTGTGCGTGCGACTACCTATGACGTCGTGTCGGTGTGTTCGGCTCGCTTGTAAACACGGATGTCAGGTCATGGCATGCAAGACGAGCGTAGAAAAGGCGTATTTCGTCTGAGGAAAGCCAACACTGGGGTTATAAAGGCCACTTATTATGAATCACGAGATACTAACGATAACAGAATAAGTAACAGTTGGTACCTACCTCTGCCTACTATTCAAATCGGTTTAAAGTCGTTTATTCTCATATAGACAGTCACTTACATGAGAACAGTTAATTAACTAAAGTGATAAAATGCTTAAGTGGTACACATTTTGTTGATCGCTCGATTTAAATGTATACATTATAAAGTCAGGAGTAGGTGTAGGTAGGTAGGTACTTACTAAATATTTAGTTATTTTCTGCTACAAATTTAGCTAGTGCTCTTTTAAATGCGCAAAATGAGCTAACATTTTTCATAATTGCTGGTAGTTTGAAAATCAAATTCACATGTGATTGTGTCCGTATTAACCTACCTATCTGATAGGGTACTTAATATGTGGCTCATAATTTTAATTGAAGAGAATGTACCTATACCAATTTTCGAATCGACCGACTCGGAGAATAAAAAGTTTCATAGAAAATTCAACCCCCCACTTCACCCCTTAGGAGTGGAATTTTGTAAAGCCCTTTCTTAGTGGATACCTACACATCACAATGAGCACGCCCTCCAAATTTCGATCTGTGGTATATCAGGTAGGTAGGTAGGTACCGCAAACTAGACATCACGAGATCTTAGTTTGGGGCGAACTACTAGTTAGGTTGGTTTGATACATCGAATGCCTGTAATTAGACTTAAATAAGAACAACGCGGGGTTCTTCGTCTACCTAGGTAGGTATGTATAGGTACCTACACAAATAATTCTATTTTAACACGACCATCGCGATGTTCGTTTTTAGTAATACCTACCCACTAACACAAGTGATGACTGAGGGCTCATGGGCATGGGTGATTTGTCATCATCATGATCAACACAATTTTAAAAACAATGTTAGGTTAGGTGAGGTACGTACCAACCTACGGTAGATAGGTAGGTACCTGATACCATAGTAGGATGTAAGGACTAACCTGGCATGTAGGTTACATTTTCATTAAAATTTTATAGATGGGTAGGTTTATCTACGTCATTTAAAGTTCCATACGGTGTACCTAGTTAGGTACCTAACATATGACGATTTGTAAAGTTCTTATCTGCTACGTAAGCGTGTAGGTAGGTATAGGTCTACCCATTCGTAGATAAGGACTTGACAAAATTGTGCTTACTTTGATGAAAATATTTTTATGCACTTTTTATTTCCCTTTTCATTTAGTTATGTTTGCATTGTTTACATAACTGTACCAACATGTACCTAGTACCTACCTAGACTACCTAGGCACCTATGTATATGCCTACTTACTACTTATTGTATCTACTTAACTACCTAATCTATTTTTTATTTATTAATATCTGAGTAGGTAGCTCGCTAAGTACCTACCTACGTAAGTACCTACATATGTACCAACCTACCATCTCAGATAAAAATCTCGTAGGTTTACTTTGTACTTTTTTTGTTTTTGTGTAGTGACTTACTTTTGTTACATTAATTTGAAATGAAACTAACTATTGGGGACTACGATTCTTGCTTTGATACCTATTAGGTACTTTACTTTTGTAACCATCTGTCCAGTGTAGACAAAACGATTCAAAAGTAATGTACCTACCTATCAAAACGAGAATACTTTAAGAGGTACTTTACCTAGTAGTTCTGAGCACTTTTTTTTTAATTAGAGTATCTATGGTCTAATTGTAGTTTTTGAATTGTGGTTTCAGAGACAGAGTGGGCATCCTACAATCTCGGAATTTTTATTTGTATGCGATGTGCCAGCATACATCGCGGCATGGGGGCACACATCAGCAAAGTGAAACACTTAAAACTGGACCGTTGGGAGGACTCACAGGTTCAGAGGATGAAAGAAGTCGGCAACGTAACTGCCAAGAATAAGTACGAAGAACGGGTGCCTGCATGTTACAGAAGACCGAATTGGTGTGATCCACAGTATGTATTGAATTGAGTTAGAATAACTTGAGTTTGGTTTTTGCTTCTTCAGCCTAAATAACTTTATGAAAATACCAACTGATGATGGCTTCACATATTAGCATGGACCAAATTATAGGTAGGTACTTAGTCTATTTCATTTAACGGCTAAGCATTATTTTATCAATGCCTCGAAACTTGACCTAAATTACGTAGATTAATTGCAATGATAAGATATGTAGGGTATGTTTAGGTTAAGGTACCTTATCTGTCTCTATGTCCAAAGGATGTGAACTTCTTCGATCCTTGTATTTAACTTGTGAAGGTTAATGACACAACAGGCTAATTGTTTTTGCAAATACCTACATTAAATAGTCGACGTAGAAATCTTCTATAGATACTCGATATACGTATAGTGTACCTATTAAAAAAAAATAAAGCCTTTTGACAACGCAGATTGCGTTGTCAAAAGGCTTTATTTTTTTTTTCATGTTATCGGGGAGGTGCTTTCTCACAATTCACTTCAATAGAGAAATTACACTACATTTTTTGTACTAACGTCGATAGAGCTAAAATTACGATCGCTAAAAAACACGTACCTAGGCATCTTGTTAGGGGTGCGGAGCACCCATAATTTATGATAGTGCCTAATAGTAGATAGGTAGTAGTTTACGACAGTAGCCTATTATCACATTTTTTTATTGTAAGCACTACGGGGAAGTGGCCTTCAACTCGCCTGATTTTTTCAAGTTATGATAAGGTCGAAGGTGGAGGCGCACTTCACCCGGAATCCTCAACAATCTGAGGAACTGACTATCTTACCCCTAAATGCCGGAATAAAACAATTTTAGAATTGTTGTTATGGTGACAGAATTAGGTAAGATAGTGTTAGCTAGCCAGGCGGACTTAAACAAGTCCTATCACCAATTAAACCAAGCACAATATTGTACTACCTCTAGGGATCGAACCTGGGACCACTGGGTCTGATACCGGTAGGCGTCCCACTAGACCACAGAGGCGGTTAGAAAATACAAATCAATCGCAGGTATAAACAATAATATTATACCCGATTAGGTCGTTTTTTAGGATTGTTTTTATCGTTTCGCGTCTTATGATAAGGTTTGTGGGGGCGTCTCCAAAATATTGTGTTTATGATTACAGAGTTCTTATAGAACAATGGATTCGTGCGAAGTATGAACGAGAAGAATTTTGTCATCCGGAGCGCCAGAGTTATCTGTCTGGAACAATGGAAGGTTATCTGATGAAGAGAGGGAAGGAAGACAGCCGGTATCAGATGAGAAAATTTGTTTTGTCCGAAAGTGAGGATTCTCTCAAGTAAGTTTTATAATATTATATATGTTGCTTAGTTCATATCACAAAAACAAAGATAACATAGCGCCGAAACATGATAAATATGGCCAAACAAAACATACCTATGCTGGCATGCTTTATTTGGTTTGCATCATGGTTAAAAATTCATTAAATTTTATGACCATTCGTTACATTAAATTATGTTACTATGAGATCTAAAATCCTTCATCATAATTAAAAATTCATCACACCCGAAAATCACATAAAACTAGCACTTTCGGTTTTTACAGCATGAATAGGCGAGTTATTCACCTTAACTTTATTAACTCATGTTACTGACGTCACAACAAAATATACTATAACATGGTTACTGGTTGATTTTTACCTTGCATAATATAGGTAAGGAATATCACCTATCTACTCACCAGCTTTGTTTATGTATGAAAGGAAAAACATTGGTCATGGTGGGTACTGTTATTTGTACATCACTTTACGTATACTATCACACATCAACAGCCCATTAGCCCACTGAGAGCCAGAAGACCAGAAGGTTGTCAAAGCTGGAGGGTTTTGCTATAATCACGTTTGGCAGGTTGATTGCTGATCCCAGCAAAGGTTTAGATAATACGCAGAAGGAAGGTCTTCTGGTAAGACCCCCTTAGTAGGCTTTGTTATGGGCTGAAACCGCCACCTATATACTACACATGCAGACAATTAAATAGTAACATACGAAAAAGTTTGACCTAGCAAAGATGTGTATCATCTTAGGGAGTATTTTAACCTATAAGTCAAGAGCAACTATAGGTATGTGAATGGCGGTTATAAACATTTACGTATCGTAATCTTACATATCTTACTAGCTGTTGTCCTTGAAATAACTTACTTATAAGTTCGTAAGTTTGTAACTGTATCTATTTTCTATCTATGTCAATATGTCTCTGTTTCTAACATTTTTAAATTTTGAATAAAAGTTTCATAAACCATCGCTTAAGCAGTATAGGTGCTTTATTTGTGTCAGTGTCAAGCTTAATGTTGAAATGATAAAAATTTGGAAATCAATTGTAATGGGTTATTATAGCACGAATAACTCATTTGCCATTGCCAAGGTACGATAATGAGTATTCGTATCGTAACACTAATGAAATTCAGTTATCGCTAAGTTCCTCCGTAGGGATTAACTAAAAAGCAAATATATGAAGCATATTTTTTTTATGTATGTGTACGTATACAAGTATAGTTTTTCCTTGTATTTCCTCAATCGAGAGGTTGGTTGCCTGGTTAGTTAACTATTATTTCTAAATTTAGAATAAGTATTATTATATTCTAACAAATCCCTCATGTGAATAAACTTAACCATTCAATTGCTTGTTGTCAACTGATAGATTCTACATGCGAAAAAAAAGATTAAAAAAGAAATTTACTCGATGCCTTTTGTATATTTCGTGACGTGTATTGAACAAAAAGTTCCACACCTCCTAGTACATACATAACATACGTCAAGACAAGAGTACATACTACAATATTGACATTACAACGCGAGGACGCGACGTAGTCGTAAGCACTTATCAGTTCAGATATAAATCTCGATTATCAACTCTAGGTTTTTAGTTCAATTGTGATCTAAAAACAAACTTCAAGTCAATATTGCACAACTTTTACTTTATAAATCTATGACGCGTATCGTCAATTTAATTTACATCAATTTTCTCAGCGTTACTAAGTCACGATCACAAAGCAAAAATCATGATCTATAATTTACATTACAGTCGACACTTAGTTGAGCCGTTATATAAACACACAAGAATTGTATGCACAAAATGATGTCAGAAAAACAGGAAGTTTTGTGGAAGGAAATAATAGTCCTCGTAGGTATTGTTATTGTGTTGTTATAATTATTCACAATCTAAATGTGTTATGCCAGAAACCGTATCGAATGTAATAAAAATTGGTATATTGAAATCCCCCTTTTGCCTATACAATTCCGGCCTGGCCCCTAGGTACCACCCCGCGACTGACGGCTGCGGCCGTACCACGGGTTGTCTCGATCGGTTAATCGATCACCTCCGAGTCAAAAACCTTGGTCACTTCAGGTAAGGACGTGACTCAATTTTGAAAAATCTTTGTAGGAGGGTTTCCCCTTACTAACCATATGTGTGCTTATCATATTCATCTCACTTAATGTCATTCAAACTTAGTTTAAACGAAATGTGCTTTTTAAAGCATATCATGTGTTTAGATAGGTACCGAGCATTTTTTTAAATCAATTTTCAGATACCACGTGAGAGAAAATAGAGAGCCCAAAGGTGTTCTAAAGTTGACAGAGTTAAATGTTGTATTTGCACCTGCTAAGATTGGAAACATGAACTCAATGCAACTAACGTTCATGAAGGATGGGTCTACTAGGCACATTTACGTGTATCACGATGAGCCTGAAGTCATAAATAATTGGTAAGTGATCTTAACTGTAGAGGAGATGCTATAGAGGTTTCATTCAATGTAAAATGTTCCACTTTTTCTGCTCCTACTGCAGCATAACTACAACAAAACCAAATTAAATTGTACAATATAAACATAGGTAGGTAGTTGATATTTGTCTGAAAAATATCCACTACCTACCACAACCACAGAATACTAACATTGATAAAATTGTTTTATCAGTTATGTCGTTGTTGTTTATCATTTCTTAAATAAGTACATATCGAAACTGTGTCTAGTGTGAGTTGTTTACTTACTTGCTCCATACCTACTGGAACGCGTTTGCGTTTACTACGATTAAATGAAATTAATGTAGCGCCCTCTATTGTCATTAATCTGAAACACACGGCATATCTATCGAGCATCAAATATCGAGACGAGAGTGAGGACGCTATCGCTCATGATTTGGTAGTTTCAATATTTTTTTTTAAATAGTTACAATTTTAACGTAAACTTTAATCACTTGCCGTGACGTGACAAACAAGTATTTTTTATAGATTTTGACAATGAACCTCCATGAATAATTATGGTAGAACGATTTTTTTTGCTTGGAGGATCTTTCTTTGCTGCCGCTATGGTACAAGCACAAGACGTCTGGAATTACAGCGTAACGTGTTAAGAAGGTAGGTGGATATAGGTATATTATGTACCCATACCTGGTACCTACCTGTCAAAAAAAATTATCTCGCTGCATTAGCTAGGCAAATTACCTAACTAGTTATTAGTCTCAATACCTATTCGGATGGAGTTCAAAATCTTCTAGGTCATTTGCCCTATTTGATGGCACCTACCTAATGATTTTGGATTAACCTAATCTATTTATTTATAGGGCTTTATTTTTATCAGTAAACCTCATTTTGAAAGAAATCTGCTGATTAATAAAGTTAGTAGGTAGGTTAGGATTAGGACCTAACTTATCTCCTATTTCTGTTAGTAAAAGTACTACCTACTCTAATAAAATATGATAGGTTATATATATCTAATCCCTATTAAAATTATCTTAGAAATTTCGTAGAAAAGGTAGGTCGGTTGGCCGCGGCGGAGGCGGCTGCGCGCGCCCGCCTACAGATGATTTTTCATCTTTTTGATTTTTACTCACGAACGAATATGACCCCACTCCGTGCTAACCCTAGGTCAACAATTTTGGGTAAAGTCAGAAACAGCGCCATCTTACTGTATTCATTTATACGAGAAAAGCAGTTAGCTAAGTTTCAGAAATATAATATTTAATTATAATTAGATTTGATTCCTTTGTACATAGTTAGTTTAATTGTATTTTTTATTGAATAAATGTATTCCATTTAAAAAAAAAAAAATTAGATAGGTAGTTGGATTTGGAACAGTCAGTGTGACATCTCACGTTTTAAAAAGTAACTAATTATCGAGTTACGCTCGATTGTAGACACGTTGTCGGCGGCCTATTTAATTAAATTGGTCTAGGGTACAACGAGACTAGATAGTATAAAATTACATTCTAAATTTGTTTTTTTATCTCATGTGCGATGGTTTATTTTTACACTTACCACCAAAAAAATAACCTATTCATCATTCACGGTGGCATTCTGTTATCTGTTACGGCCAAACGCGAATCGAGTGAACTTCTATTGCCTAGAGAGCTGTACGGGCAATTTATAAAATGAAAACTCGTGACTCTCTTAGGGAAAAACACTTTGATTTGAGAAATAAACTGCGTGGTTGAATATCTAACACAAACCAGACATCACGAGATCTTAGTTCGGGGCGAACTACTAGTTTATTTATAAAAAAAGGTGAATCGACTAGATCGATGAGTTCGACTTTTTTTTTTAATATTTCTGGACAGTAATTTCACACAGCGCCATCTAGCCCCAACTAAGCAGAGCTTGTAATATGGGACTAGATTACGGATAGAATACTAAAATACTTTTTTTTTTGTAAATACATACTTATCATACAATACAACACCCAAACACAGAACAAACATCTATATTCATCACATCAATTTTTGTTCGGGTGGGGAATCGAACAACCTACAGCGCTTGACTTGATAGAACGGTAATTAAAAATTAATACAATTTACTCATAATGTTAATTTTGCCCCTACAATGAAAATGCTTTATTCTTATTAAGACCCTGTATTTATTCTGTGCCGTAACTTACTGTGACTCAATATTTACATAATGAAACACATCTTCCAGGTACACTGCGATCCGTTGCGCGCAACTACACCTACTACAAGTGGCGTTCCCATCGGCCCCGCAATCGGATCTGCTCTCGCGGCTTTCGAAAGACTTCGCCAGAGAGGGCTGGCTTTGGAAGACGGGGCCGCGGCCGTCAGACGCACATCGGCGGCGTTGGTTCACACTCGACAACAGGAAGCTAATGTACCACGATGAACCGCTCGACGCATATCCGAAAGGAGAGATCTTCATAGGTACGGTATCTACAAATCCAAACACACTAAAAAAGTAATATAACACAAACAAATAGCTAGGATATTTACGAGTAAAAAAATGTTTGCTATGAATGTTTATGTCAGTTCCTTTATACGTTTTCTGATGTGCACTAAGACCGGATTCTCGGAAATTTCTGTGGAACGAAGGAAACGAAGGGAAGATAAATAAAAAATAACTAAGGTCAGGCCTGATCAGATCCCATCGGATATATGAAAAAAGCTCGGTGAAACTAGAATAGTAGCCTGCAAGAGAATTTAACATCATCCTGAAAACATACACTATCCCGGAACAGCGTTCGGGTTCCCTGTTATATGAACAAAGGAGATATTACCCAATGTAGTACCTACCGAGTGGTTAAACGTATTTACGTACACGTTAGGAACTGGCTATCTTACCTCTTAATGTCGGAACACAACAATTTAGAATAGTTTTAATAGCGACAGACTTAGATAAGATTGTGGTAACTTATCAGGCGGACTTAAACAAAGTCCTATCACCAAACAATCCAAGCACAATATTGTACTCACCTTGGGATCGAACCCGGGTCCTCTGGATCTAACACCGGTGGACCAAATCGGATCTAAATCTATTTGGAACAAAAAACGACTGGTGATTTATTTGTTAAGTGTTTGAGGTGGAAAACATTAAAGATTTTGTCTAGGACACAAATTTCCATACAATCAATCACATTTATAATAACATTGAAATTTTCAGGGCACGAATCCAACGGGTACTGCATTAAAGTTTCAAACACTGGCAATGGATGCAAAGACGCGCGGTTTCCATTCCAACTGGTGACGCCCGAGCGGGTGTTCTGTTTCGCTGCGACCACGCACGATGACAGGGACGGCTGGCTAGCGGTGCTGCAGCAAGTCATCAAACGCCCGCTGTCACCACAAGACTCTACCAGTAAGTAAACATCAATTGAGGCAAAGGTTTATATTCCTATTTGTGACGAGCCAGTGTTCTGTTTCGCTGCGACCACGCACGATGACAGGGACGGCTGGCTAGCGGTGCTGCAGCAAGTCATCAAACGCCCGCTGTCACCACAAGACTCTACCAGTAAGTAAACATCAATTGAGGCAAAGGTTTATATTCCTATTTGTGACGAGCCAGTGTTCTGTTTCGCTGCGACCACGCACGATGACAGGGACGGCTGGCTAGCGGTGCTGCAGCAAGTCATCAAACGCCCGCTGTCACCACAAGACTCTACCAGTAAGTAAACATCAATTGAGGCAAAGGTTTATATTCCTATTTGTGACGAGCCAGTGTTCTGTTTCGCTGCGACCACGCACGATGACAGGGACGGCTGGCTAGCGGTGCTGCAGCAAGTCATCAAACGCCCGCTGTCACCACAAGACTCTACCAGTAAGTAAACATCAATTGAGGCAAAGGTTTATATTCCTATTTGTGACGAGCCAGTGTTCTGTTTCGCTGCGACCACGCACGATGACAGGGACGGCTGGCTAGCGGTGCTGCAGCAAGTCATCAAACGCCCGCTGTCACCACAAGACTCTACCAGTAAGTAAACATCAATTGAGGCAAAGGTTTATATTCCTATTTGTGACGAGCCAGTGTTCTGTTTCGCTGCGACCACGCACGATGACAGGGACGGCTGGCTAGCGGTGCTGCAGCAAGTCATCAAACGCCCGCTGTCACCACAAGACTCTACCAGTAAGTAAACATCAATTGAGGCAAAGGTTTATATTCCTATTTGTGACGAGCCAGTGTTCTGTTTCGCTGCGACCACGCACGATGACAGGGACGGCTGGCTAGCGGTGCTGCAGCAAGTCATCAAACGCCCGCTGTCACCACAAGACTCTACCAGTAAGTAAACATCAATTGAGGCAAAGGTTTATATTCCTATTTGTGACGAGCCAGTGTTCTGTTTCGCTGCGACCACGCACGATGACAGGGACGGCTGGCTAGCGGTGCTGCAGCAAGTCATCAAACGCCCGCTGTCACCACAAGACTCTACCAGTAAGTAAACATCAATTGAGGCAAAGGTTTATATTCATATTTGTGACGAGCCAGTGTTCTGTTTCGCTGCGACCACGCACGATCGTCGCTGTAGGTATTTAGCGAGTGTACAAAATCGTGATTAAAATATTAAATTGGCTGACAACTATTGTGTGAAATATATAATGATTCGTATATTCTATTTGTTTCAGTTGAAGCGAACCTAGTAAGAAAGCGGACGACATCCAACAGCATATTCTCTGCAAGGTAGTTACATTTTATAACGCTCCTAGGCTAAGATCACCTATATCTGAAATTACCAGTAAGCAATTTATAGTGGTTTTATACGCTTTAAAAGCTCTTATTTTAACTATTTGACTTTATATAGTGAAAAATGATGTATATCAATATTTAATTTAAGAAATATTGTGATTGATGATGGTGTTGTGAAAACTTATTAATATACCTGTTGGGTATGAATATATTGTAATTTATTTTTATTTTAATTTACGTTTTTATAATATATACCACCGAATCGAGCACAAACTATCATCAATAACAAATACGCTAAGCTTTGTAATCATTAGTGAAGTAGTCATAATCACAAATTGTTACCATTGTAACATAGCCAATAATATAGTTATAAACATTTCACATGATTTATCTCTGAAGTGACATACATAACGTTCTACGATATTATAACATAGTTGTGTCGCCTGCACAAAGCTAAACGATGTATTTTTGGTAAAATGAAAAATATTAAGTAACAAACCAGCTTGGTTCTTTTGAAAAAAAAAAAAGTTTTTTTCAAAAGAACCTGGCAGTTTTGTTATCTAATATTTTTCGGTTTTCATATTGAAATGGATCCGCAAAGTGACGATCTCTTAATAGATCATTGATTCAGGATCAATGATCTATTACTGACATAAATATCTGTAAATAAGATATAGGTAGTGCACATTTTATTGCCCACACACAAAATATTTTTTTATCGTACATTTCGGGTTTCTTTTAATAGAGTTAATTAAATTGAAGATAAAGATTATCACGGACTTAACGGGTGAGTCCGTTAAGTCCGTGATAATCTTTATCTTTTGTAGCAAGCGTTCCAGTGTGAGTGCGTTTTTTTTTTATAAATAAAAGATAAAGTAAATTAATTACGTAACTTTTATGTTAAAACCACAAGATTTATTAAAATTCATCGGGAGTTATGTTTTATCACACCGGTCACCCAGAAATTGGTCCGTTTCAACGGACCGCTGTGTTATGTTCCGTCATTTTGATGACGTACTCAAGTGTCACCCACGTGACCTTCACATCTCGGAGTGACCTACCTACATTTTTTTCCTATTATCAGCAGTGATTCTATGTTTATTTCTAGCACATAGAATTTGAATTAATTTGTTCTCGAAATTAACGTTATGTATGTCGCTGAAAACATTTACTCGATAAAAAAATGTGTGCTTTCTTTGATCATGGTAATATACTTAAAACAGAGAGCATTTTGAATTATAAACCATTTTTGAAGTTTATTCTAGGGTAATCAATCGCCTGGCCTTTATCTCACCTGATGTTAAGTTATCATATGGCCTAAGGTGGAAACGCACTTCACCCGGAATCAGACTGCATATCTATTTGCGCGGATCTATTTGGTGGACGAACCACTAGACCGCAAATGCGGTTAAAATTAAATAATATTAGTGGTTATAATTAACACTGAATTTATTTTAATATTGTCCATAAATAATCACAAAAATATAAACCTACTTATCCATTCAACTATTTATAAGTATAATAGGTTTTAGTCAAAACATATAAAATAATATATTGTCTGTAGTTGAAATTTGGCGCATTTAAAAAAAGAAGAAGTGCGTTTCTTCGTTTCAGCTGTCACTACCGTTAGCTTAAGTATAAAAAATGTTATTACATGAATTCTAAGCCAGTTAAATAAATAACAAATAATAACAAAACAAAATAATGCCTGTGCATGGCATTTAACTATTATCAATGTTTAATTATTTATTTTTAATAAATAATCTGACTGTAAGTACATAATTGAATATGTATTGCATATTACATAACCTGTGTGTAATCTGATTCATAGAAAAATATTAATTCGTGATACTTATGCTTTTTTCAATTTTTAAATCGCATTTTGTTTTGTCTTTATATAATCACTATAGTTAAAGTGTAGGCAGAGCTGTCGAAATGTCCAATAAAAAATCTGGGTCTACTCAAGTTACGTTAGGTATACTTAAGTATTTACCAAAAAAAGTCAAAATTTACAGATTCACGACTTTTTCCCCTTCGAGGATTTACTTCTGATCACTACTCAAAGCGTGGATCTTATAAGAATCACCTGCTAGGGGGTAGTCAGAGGCACGTCCAAACTTACGTTCAGCATATGCAAATGGTTTGTAAGCTGTATTCAATACCTATGACAGATTTCAAGCCCATCGCCGCTTAGAGGGATAGTAACACTTTTGGTCCTAGGGACATGTTGGTTTCCTCACGATCCGACCTTCACCGTCAGAGCATGCCAAAATGCCAAATATGCACATAAACTTCCGAAAGGTACATTGATGCACGATTGGAGTTGAACCCACCTCCGGATTGGAAGGCGGGCCACATACTCACTTGGTTAAATAGCTCTTTTAAATTTTAGTATTTACCAAATGCTAGATTAATTTTATTTGGCGTTTAACGTCTATTTTTATGTAGTTTTGAAAATGTAAACACAGTAATGGTTGCGTAGCTGTAGCAAAATATAAATAAAAACAATATTGATGACCAAATAATAGTAAAATGTATATTCGAAAGAATCAAAAAAAGTTACTGAATTGTAACAATTCAAGCTAGGATGCTACCAAAATGGTAGTCATAAATGTATACTATCTTTCATAAACGTGGATTTTTTTTAAATTAGAAAATTAAAACTAAGATTTAAATTCATTTAAGTTAGTAAAAGTAAGCAAATTCCAGGGGGCAGTGGTGGTCAAGGAATTCAAAAGAATTGCATATATTAAACTAGTACACAGCATATCGCAAACGCTAGAAAATTAGATAAACAAGCGTTTAAATGTTTTTATGAAATTATACTGTATGGTTGGATTTTATTGAGTGAAATGGAAAGCATTACTTACATAATTTTAATTCAGATTTTAAGACACAAAAAACTATTTACTGTCCTGAGTAAAATATATTTTAAAACATCGATAACTCTCGGTGCTTTTAATACGAGTAGCTACAGATCTAAGAAACATGAAACCGAATTGAGTTATCAGACACTTTTGGTGAATTATCTCTTCAAAGCAAAAAAATAACTGGAAGAACTGTGTTAGAACTTTTTTTGTGATGAGTAAAATCCCGATTATACGTTACACACTTTGGGGACCTAGGGTAGCCTCGTAATAGGTTTCCTAGTTTGTGTACAATGTTATTTTAAATAATGTTAGCTTGTGTGCTTACGAAAATACGATAAGTGATTTTAATTATTTATTTATGAGTAGTTTTATTTTAAATATAAATCACTAATTTTATGTTATCACTTAGCAATATTGTAATTATTTAAACACAATTACCAAAACATGCCTCGCTTATGTTTATGTTAAAACTTGTAAATAGTACCTTATAATTATACAGTAGTATTTTAGTGTGCTGTAGTATAATATAGTATTGTACCTAAATTAAATAACCTTTTCACACGCTAATTGAAATAATTTTATTTACCTATTCGATTTATGCAAAATACGTCCGTAATCCAGGTGCCACTACAAAATACGCATCAGAAAATATTACTTGCATATTTCAACATTTAGATAATCGGCGATGGTGACGCCTGGGCTTGCGCGCGTTTTCATAGTAGGTACCTAGGTAGTAAATATAGGTAGGCAGAGTACGCACATTCTTATTATATACATATTTCAACTAACTCGAAAGCAATTGACTGGAATTCACTTTTCAAGGTACATACAATAAAGTACCTAACTGACCACTTTGCCCTTCTTGGCATGGAGTTGACGGCTAGCCCCAACTTTGGCATTAAGCAATGAGTCTAAAGCGCAAATTGTGGCCAAAAAGCTGGTAATCCTAAATAAAGTCAATCGATATATAACACCTGGTCAACTTTTGACTTTATGCAAAGTTCATGTTCGAATCTGTATGGGATATTGTAGCCACCTTTGACCTTTGGGATGGTTCAGCCAATTATCAAAGTGCCGCGCTTGACTCGTTGCAGCGCAGAGCCAAGTGGCTCATACGTGAAGTGAAGAGTATCTGGCAAAGCAATGTTCGGCAGCCTGACCTAAGTCTAGAGTCGCAAGACTACGTAATTTGACAGTTTTTTACAGAATGTCTTCGGTGAGTGTACCCAGGGGCTTTACGACCATATTCCGCATTCGCCTTTCTGTAATTTAGACGTAAGTACAGCTTACATGTTATGCCATTATTATTACTATAAAGAATTTATGACTTGTGAACCTTTAGAGGATTTAGTAACATTCATGTATTCCCCATTGTGAGTATTAATCCAGATAAATGATTCTTGTGAAAACGGACAGTTTCCGTAAACGCACTCTACTTTTTGTTCCGTCTATTTTAGTGTTTGTTTTGTCAGGCTTGCTCTGAGACGTTTGTGACACCTACTTTGTTGAATATCGAGTTACCACTTTCGAGATTCAGGGTTGAGTTTCTAAGGGATAAGAACAAATTGGTGACTTATAACTAAAATGTCTATTATTATCTTAGTGGGACATTTTCTCGCCTTAGTTATTCTTACTGGTAGTCGTCCTGTGATTAAACATTAGGGATCTTGTGGGAAGAAAGCAGGGTTAGGTAGTTACAAATTTATATAAAAGAACTTTATTGAAATCTCTCATTTTTATAAAATTTACGTTCGTAAAATCTTTGGCATAGAAAATAGACTCATTATTCACTAGAGACAAATAATAAGGTCTCTATTTGTGTAGTAAATATAAAATATACATGGGGTATGAGGTTTTGCCCAGGAGTGGGCTTCCTTAGAGCGGTTGATGATCTCAAGGTAAGTATGTAAGTGTAGGTATGGCTGAACTGCCAACCTTACAAAGAGTATCTAAGAGCTTATTATGGGTCCTTGAGGGCTTAATTCATAATATTCTCAGAGGAGTAAGAATTTCTCATCTCATAGTAATTATCTTTGTACCCGTAGTTGCAGTACTGTGTTTGTTCGGCAGTGTCTTCGTAGCCTCGTTCGTCGTAATCGTTTTCGGAATACTCTTGCGTGTAACTCTCGTTTTGCTGTCGGTTGCTGTTCCGGGGTACGGCCTCGTTCTGCGAGCTGATATTCCAGCGTTGGGAAATGCCGCAGCCGAGTGAGCCGCCATGTTGAAACGCGAAGGGCCAAGCCTGGAATAAGATATGCAAGTTTTACGTTACAGGCTCCCCGAGCGGTTTGGTCCTTCGAGCCACAGAAAGGTCAAAATACAACATTAAATCTGGAATTAAGCATCTTTGGTTGTGTCTAGATCGTAATCGGTGATAGGTATTATAGACACCGGTGCCAGATCCAGAGGCCCCGGGTTCGATCCTTGCAGGGGGAGTACAATATTGTACTTGGTTTGGTTGGTGGTATTTTGTTTAAGTCCGCCTGGCTAGCTACCATCATCTTACCTCATTCTGTCGTCATAACAACTATTCTTAAATTGTTGTGTTCCGGCATTTAGAGGCAAGTAGCCAGTTAGGAGGATTCCGTGTGAAGACCCGGAATCCTCAACTGTTTGGGGAACTGCTCTGCCTTCATCTCTATGATTTACAAGTTATGATAAGGCCGAATGTGGAAGCGCACTTCACCCGGAATCCTCAGGTACACAACCATTGAGTTTGTTATGGCGTTATACTCAGGCAAGATCAGCAAGAGAAGATAGAGGAGGCAGCTTAGCCAGGTAGACTTAAAACAAGCCCTACCAGCAACCCCCTGGGGATCGAGACTGCCTCTCGGTCGGCCTTCCACTAAGTGGTTGAAATATATTATCCGAAAGTATCTAAAAAGACTAGAAAAGGACCTCCCACTGAGTTCAAGACGAACCGTATTAATAACTGTGAAGATTTTGCGAGTTCATAGATTGACCGCACTTTTTTACATCCATATAAACAAATAAGGGACCCGATGCACACGTGTTCTGATTTTATAAAATCCTCAAAATTCGGCCAAATGTGAGTGGATGGTTGTAAAAAACTTAAAAATAAATAAATAGATCGAATGTGATCGTCTTTGACAGTTTCTTGTATGTTGATGTTTCCTAAAGAAATGTACTAGGTGATTAAATTTTTGAAACAACGGGTCTTTCAAGTATGGAATGTCCTGAAAACTGAAGACTTGAATCACTTGATCGTCCGATAAGAGGTTAAGTGCTTCGGAGGGCTCGACGGCTCCTGGGTTCTGCTCTGTAGGTTGTTGATTCGATTCCCACCCAGGACACACATTTGTGTGATGAATATTGATGTTTGTTTTGTGTATGGGTGTTGTATTACTTATATGATAAGTATGTATTAACAAAAAAAAAGTATATATGTATTCTATTCGTAATCTAGTACCCATATTACAAGCTATGCTTAGTTAGGGGCTAGATGGCGCTGTGTGAAATGAATGTCCTGTAAATTTATTATGCCAATACCGATGGCTCGTAAAGTCTGACACCAGAATCAGGACCACGAAAAGAAGAAGCTGGTAAGATATGAATTTGTAGATATTCATACCCCTTACGATTGTATGATTAAACATTCACACCGAGCGGGGTAAGTTATAAGGTCTAGGTACCTAGGTAGGTAGGACTTTAAATCAGGATACAAATTAAATCCCGTTGAAACTGATTTAATTTGTTGGTAACGATTACAGACATTACGAAATGACCACCGGTCCTGTAGATTTTTTTCTTGAAGTGTGTGAAGATGGATAGGCAAGTTAAAGTACTCTTTCACTGATCTTAAAATCAACAATCCAAGTCACCGATTTGCATCGCAAGACAAAGAGGCATCCGGAGAAACAATAAAACGGAGATAAATTTAAGTATTTATACCAACAGCTGCAAACTTTTGGTCAGCGCGCGGACGTAAAACGCGTGTTTGTTATTGTAATTTTTTTGTTTCTATGTTCAGCTTCGTTCCAGTTGGATATGTTTGTGTTGAACGGAAGGGTCGGAAAAGTGACTTCCAAAAAAGTGGAACACACAAGAAGGTACCTACTTATTCCATAGCCATAGTGCCTACCTCAGTACTTAGTAGGTACGGTTAGTATTTTGAGATAATGTGGCCTTAGCATAATGTTAGGTAGGTGTAGTATATGTGGGTATTATACATCAAACATGCGTAAGAGATATTCCAGATCAAGTGAAGTGCTAAAATATTTCGTGGGATGCACTGGATTTTTTTTTATTATACAAAATAAGGCCGAAGTTGGTAGCGCACTTCACCCAAAATCCTCGAGGAACTGGCTGTCTTCGAGTACCTACCTAATGATAAGACTGAAGGGGGAATCGCACCTGGAATCCATTGAAAAGTCTTGAGGAACTGGCTATCGAACAATTTAGAATTGTTGTTATGGCAACAGACTTAGGTAAAATTTGGTAGCCAGCCATCCACCACCCAAATCAAGCACGATTGTACTTGTACTCCCCTGAGGATCCCGGGACTTCTGGATCTGACCCATTATGCCAGTTCATACTAAAATTGTTACGATTATTTGGTTTGTCATTCGGTTCAAAAGTAGATATAGGATAGGTAGGTACGACAAAAAATAATATCTATCACTACCGTTAGTAGTGATTTATGTTTTTGAAACGGTATTTTTAAGCTCTTTTAACCTACCCGTAGTCAAAGAAATTCGAAGCTTAAACGGAGTTCTGGAATAAATTCCTAACTATTCATATAGCTAAACTACCCCCCAGTCCAAAGATGTCGTTGCCGATGTACAGATGTCGGTACCTACCTACCCGGAAGAGTGTGAGAAGTGAGGAGTGGTCGAATTTCGACCGCTGCGTGGTCTTGTAGGTAACGTAGGTATCTATCTACCTATAAGAATGTTTCCGTAGCAAATTCACGACGACATCAAATTAGCAAACGAATAATGAGCTGTTTGCAAGCAGAAAAAACATAAATCACTGTACGGGATCGGTATACTGAACCGAAGTGGTACTCTATAATCCGGCTATCCATCAACATCGACCCTTCGTAGAACGTGCCGCTTAATCCTCAAAGACAGGCTTCAATGTGCTATTGGCAGAAACTGATTCATTTGTTGGTAGCACGGGAGTCCGTTTTAATTTTACTTCGGTAGGCTTCTTTTATTGTTATTTGCAACTTCCCAGGTCCAAGAATCAATGTCGGACAATACAACGAATTGTTGATTGACTTGTTAATATGGTCGATATTATATCCGAGGTCTCACCGTGGAGTATTTTTAGGTTAGGTTAGGTTAGTACCTTTTTCATGTAGGTAAGTATTTCATAGTCACTAGTGACTTTTCAGAACCTTAAAAAGGGCCAACATGACCCTATTAATATGACTTCTTTGTCCGTCCGTCTGTCGTGATACGGTATACAATTTTACAATTACGGTTTATAATTTGTAAAAAAAATATACTTAGATCTAATTTTAAATTGATTTATGTAAAAAAATATTATTGAAATACTGCCTTAAGTTTAATATTTTTATTTTATTATGATTAGATATTAAGGATGTATCTTTTGTATCGTATTAGCTACGTACTTAGCCTAGTCATTTTCAGTGAATTGTGTTATAGCGGCTGTTTACCTAACAAATAATCTAAACTAACGACTGACTGACATAGTGATCTATCAACGCACAGCCCAAACCACTGGACGGATCGGGCTGAAATTTGGCATGCAGGTAGATGTTATGACGTAGGCATCCGCTAAGAAAGGATTTTGATTAATTCTACCCCCAAGGGATAAAAAAGGGTATGAAAGTTTGTATGAGTTGAAGAATGTACTGTCGCTTTTAAGTTTTGTAGGCCCTAACTTCTTACACACGCTAAACAAAAGTAAAGCCGCAAAAACTATACCTAATTAATAATAATACTTCTTACCGTGAGCGAAGCCGCGAGCAAAAGCTAGTAGATATATATAAATATATATAATATAATAGATATATTATTCATTTCTCTGTTGAAGTGAATTGTGAAGAAAATGATCGTCGACTCTCGGGCTATCGTGGTTTATTGTGGCCGCTTAGCATCTCGCAATCTCAAGGTTTGCTTAGTAACGATTTACCAATCTGTGGTACGGGACTCGTGCTGTGGTTTATGGGAATTAGGGAGATGACAGCCGTGACAGATAATAAATTGTGAACAATTATGTGATTCTGCTCGTGTGTGAAATATCGGCGGGTGTTGATTTTTGTCTTGATCTTGGATTTGTTTCTTATTGTGAGGTGTCGAAAGGCGGTAGTTAGTGGGACGAAATATAAATTGGTTTCATCTATATACCACCATGGTAGTAGGTACATAATGTTAAAATATGATACCATTGCAATAATTTGGGGTAGGTGGGATGGAATCTAGCTCCTAGTAGCCTAACCCTTGGAAACGGAATCGCGAACTTGAGTTAGCAGCTACGACTGAATGATCCCAACACTTGCGGTAGGATATGTAAAGGTCAGCCTGGCTAGCGACCTCTATACTGATAGCCGATTCGCCGTTTTCCGTTGGTGCGCGGGAGACCCGGCGTGTTCTAGAAAAGCTCGCTCTGTCGTAGACCTAATCGTTACCCAGGCAAGCCTAGAGGACGAGACCTCATCATCTTATCCCTCTTATTATCTTCATCTGCTTCATCGGACTCGGCGCCGTCGTCGTAGTCGCGTCGCGTCGTCGCCGGCGCACCATCGATTCGTAGCCGTAGCTGCCTCTACGAGAGCTTCATTTACGCTACAGAGTAGTACCTCTCTACGAACCGCGCCGGCCGTGGTGGTAGCGCTAGCGGTTCGTAGATGGTAAAGGTAACGATTCATCAAGTGATCATCTTCAATTCCCTTTTTAGGCCTTTAGTATGTATACTTCTTTATAATGTAATTTTATAGAGTAGCTTCCTATCGTGGTTAGGGGTACACCTCTAAAATTACCCCTAAATGGTTGCGATCACGTGGGAAATAAACACAGGATGACGGGAACGAGGTCTCGGGTCCCGGGTGTTTGATCGTCTTTTTATAAGTATGTAAAAGTCTAGATGATAAAATCACAAATTAATAAATCAATAATGTTAGGTAAGTTGGTTCTATTATTAAATAAGTATAATTTTGAATGAACAATTAACTACACCCTGATTTTCTTCAATTATTTTAATACGGTGAAGATTTTGAGGATTAACTTCAAGTTTACTAATGATGCAGAAACACTCCATGTAAGCGGCGGCGGCGAGGACCTCGATTCTTGGCCGATAAGTAAAAACGTAACATAGCCAAGGAAGGTATGGTAGTATACAGGTAGTAGGCGAGAGGGGCTGAAATGTTCTATTAAGAGTTGTTGAAGCTCCTTAACATGAGTCCAGCCACCCACCGGGGTGGTTTTAATAGTGAGTCGACGAGACTGTCATCCTCAAACTACCCATTCGCATCCCTTGGTACGATATGGTATCAGAGTATAGACCTCCCCACGTAAAAAAAACGGTAGGTTAGGTACTTACCAAGCTAAGTGGATGGGGTGGAGTATGGGCCGACCTAGGCTCATGCAACAAGGCCCGAAGGTGGGCTATGTAGGAAGCTGCCAGTCGCAGGGTGTCCAGTTTGGACAGCTTCGTGTCCGCTGGTACCCAAGGAAGCGTCGTTTTCAGTCTATATTTAAAATAATATTTAACTAAATTTTTGTATTTCAACTTTAACTAGGTGAACTTGGTCACAACATTTAAAAAATATTGGTTGGTTTTCAGCGTTTCCGGCTTTAGGAAAAGATGCGGGTTCGAGTCCCGTCGCGGGTTGTGAATTTTTGTGTCATAATAACATGTGTAAATATTTAATTGTAAGGTACTTTATTTGCAAAGATATACAATTTTACTTACCTACAAAACGCCTTAGAGAGGACCCTCATTCTAGCCCGCTCTCTAGCATTGGCAGCGTTTCTGTGTTGTGGCTCTTGACTGTTGCCACCTAAGGACAAGGTATTTTGTGTATTGTAACTTCTGCTTGCGAATGCACTTGCGTGGTTCCAGATAAAAAGGCTATAATCATGTTGGGAATTTCTAGAACAATATCTGGGCAAAAACCGTTGAGTAGGCAGTTTTTGCGTTAAGAAGCAACATACATCCAAAGAAACTTTATCATTTTGGTCCTATATAATAATAATATGGTACCTAATCCACGTTGGGAGCCTCTCTTTGTGAGGTTGTGAAATCACAATGATGCCTTTGCTAATTCATCGGTCCATCAACCTCTACTTTTTGTTAAATCATCCATGTTAAGTATATATTATATACATAAATCTATTGCATAGGAAAAGACGAGCAAAATTAAAATCTTTGAATTTTCTTCTCAATTTGATTTGTGACTTCTGATCCTTCATACCTATACTAACCTATTTTCGCAAAATAAAGTATGTAGCTTACCTGAATTTGACTGATTATCATCGAAGAAGAAATCGTCATCATCACCATCTTCCGACCTCTTCTCAATAGGAGGTGATCTAATCACCCGTTTTCTTGGCATTATTTTTATTGCACATAAGATAATTGACACTAAATTTATCAACGCATCATTTTTAAATTTAGCACTTTCATTTTGTTATTGTTATTTGTTTCGAATTTGATTTGTTTTTGAAATAATTGTGGCAAAGGTCCGCATGTTCTAGTCACCGTGACGTTTCTGATTTGAGGACCGAAGGCGGGCGGCGTGGCGGCGCAGGCGCCTGGGCGGTGCCAAAGCTCGCCCCTCCCGTTGCATGAGATTACACTTTACAGGCCGACTAATAAAACCAAGCCGTTTTGCCGTTTTCATGTTTTGTTTGATTAAAATTAGCCCCCTCAACATAGTTTTGCAGCAAAGATCAGCGACCCATTCTTCTAGGAGGTTGGTATGTATAAACTGAAGGCCAATTACAAATTTCCATTATTAAATCTATCTTGGCATATTGGTAATCCTTATCTCTGCCATCACCACAGGAAGGATTTAGACAGCCCCTTCGACTCTCAAGTCTAGTCTATTTAGTTATTACCTGTTTCGATTTCAGCTAAAATTTAAAAGCGATTTGCAATTTGAACTCCTTATTTACAATTTTTAATAGAAAGATTGGTAACATAAGAATTAACTACCTATTACAAGACATGGAGTGTGAAGCAATTAGCGCCTTCCTAAGTGAGGCAAAGTGATTGACAGAAGCCGACCCTGGGTCGAGCTTCCGTGACACGTAATACTTTAACTTTCCTACACGTGCTACGTTAAAATACGAATGATCCGATCCTGTCCTTGTCATCATTATTAACACAGGCTGAAAACTTGCATACGGAACATTGATTTGTAAGTAAGTAGGTACAAAATCATTAGCATGTTATTGTTCCACTAGCTATAGCTTGAAAGCTACCTATTCTCGTCCGTCGGAGGTGATCACGTACCTCTATAGTCTGAGAGGTGCTACTTGTAGATGGATCGCTGTAAATAGGATGCCAGATAGGGTTGTCACACCCACACATAATCTGGGAAGGTATGTTAATGTTGAGCTAAGGACCTGTTATTTTTTAAATGAGAATGATGATGCGATGATGATGATGAGGCTATGTGAATTTGAGGTTGTTGGTGCTTCAACGACTAACTATAACCCCCGGTGAGGGCCTCGATGGAGCTCTGGGATATTTGTAAAAACTTCTTCCTGTGCCCCCTCGCATATCGTAGCACTACCGGGGGGCAAACTTTTGTAGGCACCTCATCTACTTACATAGGTGAGTTTTTAGTTTGATTAGTGTACAGCTCTGCCTTCTGCGCTGTACGTTGTGGGTTCGATTCACACCTGAGACAAATATTTGCGTGATAAATATAGATGTTAGTTTCATGTTTCGATGATGCTTTGTATTTTATCAGTACCTAGGTAAGTATGTCTGATTAACTATAAAATAGTAGGTACGCTTAGGGGATAAGGTGACCGATTACCAACAGGGTGCACTTTTTTCCGAGGAATTCATACCTAGTGTTATAAACCATACCTAAGACAACTCCTACTAGGATTTTTTTTTTTTTATTGAAATATAGTTACATGCATACCTATATGCATAGTTAATACTTTTTTTACTTGTGGATTTTTTAAAATTAATGGTTAAATAAATTAAGCAAGTGGCCAGTATCATTTGGCAGATATGGTGATAAAACCTTTTGTTCGTTTTTGTTGGTGGTAAGGTTTTGTAAATAAAAAAATAAAAACAGCACGCAATAACAATGGATTTCCCGTCCGCGTATTAGTATTAGGTACTAACGACGTTATATAAGTCTAGTGTGGTAAGTTGTATATTTGGATATTTCTTATAAGTACAATACGTTTGAGATCCTCCTCGCTCATTTTGAAAATATCCGTTCAATAAAATAAAAAATAATCATGAAAATCGTCTTCAATTGGCGGATAAAGGTACATTTTGATTTGCTGTTGTAGGTACGTTGAATCGTTTTTGGTCTCGTGTGTAGCGATTCTCAAACACACGGAAAGTTTTCGTATCTGAAACACCACTTTAGATTTCGCCGAT
The DNA here is from genome assembly GCA_951394065.1 of Venusia cambrica. NCBI lineage: Eukaryota > Metazoa > Arthropoda > Insecta > Lepidoptera > Geometridae > Venusia > Venusia cambrica. The sequence continues at coordinate 14,810,834 of OX596040.1, read as the reverse complement.
AAGTATTCTAAATACTTTTCTGAACATCTTTTGTGAAGGTTTAGGATAGTTAGGTACTAACTAAATTTCAAAATTTGTAGATTTTGGATTTTTGGAATAGCGATCCCAGAATCTCCATCGGAAGTTTCCGAACCCGATCCGATAAAGCATTCCGAATGTTTGAGAATAGCAAGCTGAAACATTCATTTATGAATAAAAAAATTGGTCATGAACTCGCAAAGTAATTCGTGGATACCTATACATTTAAAAAATATGAACAGAATTAATTACATTCACCTCTTTACAGATTGGATTCATGAACCAGCCCTATTCTTCCAGGTGGCACATATCAAAGCATTGAATTTAACCGTGCCGACGAAATGATTCATTTTAATGCGTCTTCCAAGGTACCTACTCACATATGTATACACTTACTACCTACCTACATAACTACTTACGAGTGTGATTTTGCAGTTTACACTCGGCAAAATTACTTTTAATGTCATCAATGTTTTCTTTATTTTACGAGTTATTTCAATTTGAAAATGAAATGAAATAAAAAATAACCTTCGACCTTATTCTTCTACATTTACATAGGTACCTACCTAACTGTTTCCTTTTAAATAGAGAAACCTAATCACGGTCTTTGGTGGCTGATGGTAGAGACAACACAACATTCAAGTCTCCTCTGATGGGGATATGCTTAAAAAATATATGTTATGTAACCGCCTCTATGGTCTAGTGGATCGCCCACCGGTATCAGTCCAAGAGGTCCCGGGTTCGATCCACGGGATGTACAAATTTTGCTCGGTTTGCTTGGAGGTAGGACTTTGTTTATATCCGCCTGCCTGGCTACCACCACTAATAAGTTGCCGTTACAACAATTTTAATTACAGCATTTAGAAAGTTCCGGGTGGGTTGCGCTTCTCATAACTTGACACTAGGTGAGATGAAGGCCAAGTGCTTCCCCGTCGTACAATAAAAAAACCCATCTGAGAGAAATTAGGATCCCCATCAAAAAGTTGTTTGCATAAGGAGGGTTAAACATTGCATTTTCTTTAGCGCGTGTATTATCGGGCTTATGACCATGCCGCCGCGCCGCCACCGCCGCCGCTACGTCCTGGCGGTGAATCGACCCCTTCGACTCGGCCCGCGGATGTCGTAAAAGACATGCAGAGATCTCAGAAGAAAATCAGCAGCTTAGTTCCGTTCATTATCTAACGTCTTGTACAGCGCCGATCACCAATTAGCCTGCCAAAACTTTCCTGAAGGTGAATACCGGGTGAGAGATTCAAGCCCCCGTTTTCCATAACTTACGCCTGATAATAAATAAATAAATATAAAGCTTGTGATATGGGAACTAGATTACGGATAGAATACTTAAATACTTTTTGTAAATACATACGTACTATATGATACAACAACCAAACACAGAACGAATATCTATATTCATCACACAAATGTTTGTCCTGGGTGGTAATCGAACCCACAGCCTACAGCGCAGAAGGCAGAGTTACTACCAACTGAGCTATGAGGTATGATGAGATGACTCTATCGACCAAGTAGGTAGATTTTACGCTGCTTTTTAAGGTTCCGTACCCAAAAGGCGCCAACGAGACCATATTACTAGGCCGCTGTCAGTCCGACCGCCGCCCGTCCGTCTTTCTGTCTGTCTGTTGAGCTGGTACCTATCTCATAACCAATATTGGTAGATATTTTTTTTGTTCTTGACTGAGTGGATTTTTTCAAAGATACTATTTGAGTATCTATCTAGTATGTAATAGAATCACCAAAGAGTACTTTGGTGATAAAGTTAGCTGAACCAGGAAAACAACCTCACGAAGCTACACCACATAGAATAGAACAATCTCACTTCTACCGATCATGTCTGAGAAACCATTACTAAAAAGACTAAAACCAATAATTGAGAGCATTCATCTGATTCAAGACTACCAGACCAGTTTGGTTTCAGGGAAAAGAGCTCCACGATAGATAAGGTTCATTGAATAACCTTAGCTGAGATATTAACAAATATCATATCATACTTTCTAGAGTTTTTAACTCTAGAAAGTAGAAAAGTCTGTTTTCTGTTTTCCTCGATGTAGCACAGGCTTTTGATAAGGCGTGGCATAAAGGTTTATTTATAAAGCTCAGAACCATGCTACACACTCAGTTTACTGAAATCTTTGAATCATATTCTTAGAATATTATTACATAAAAAATGAACTTTTAGAATAAAGCAATAAGATACCGTATCTGAAATTAAAGTTATCAAAGCTGGAGTACCACAGGGAAGCGTCTTAGGTCTGGTCCTGTACTTACTTTACACCTGTGATATTCCTAAACTAGAACATAACACGAGTGCGCCCTTCGCAGATGATACTGCACTGATGGCCATTGGTGAAACCTATGTCCAAGCAGCTGTGATTGAAGTCTATGATTGGACAAAAAAATGGCGGATTCATTTAAACGAATCCAAATCCATACACATTAACTTTACAAATAAGAAAGAACCATACTGCCCGTTATACATTGATAATAGGGTTATACCACAGGGAAACACAGCGCAGTACCTACTTAAGGATGACTTTTGACGCCAAGCTTCGCTGGAAAGCAAAGCATACTTTAAACAGAAAAGAGAACAGTTGGACATACGCTTTAAGCAGAACAAGAGAATACAGAATAAAATATTACTATACATACATGTTCAATGCCTTTGAGGACTTTTGGTATTCAGCTCTGGGGCTGTACTACAAAAAGCAACATCCTCATCATACGAAGATTTCAAAACAAAGTTCCTACTTAGAGAAGCTGTGAACGCACCCTGGCCTGGCCTAAAAACGACGATCTCCACTAATATTGATCTCGTCTCCAAAATAATACAAAGGTATGCCGAAGCTCACGTAAACGTCGAAGTAATCCAGCTCCTCGACAACGACACCACGGACATAATGAGAAGACTCAAAAGAACTAAACCTTTTGAGTTAGTGTCTTAAAGGTAAATACTAGAATAATGCCGTGTTGTGCTAGTGCTACTTAAAAAACTCATGAACGAAGTCAATAGCCTCAGATAGAGACAGTTAGAAAAGTGCTAATGGACACATTCTTGGTTATAACCCGAGGTTTACATCAAGGTTAGTTTTGAATTACTCACTACCCTACCACTTGGATAGATCTTAATCGTAATGCAATAGGGATTTTGGTAGGTATTCTCATAAACACCTAAAAAAACAAAAAGTACATAGAGGAACACTTCGTGTACAAAGAGATAACAGGCAAGAATACTACATTTCGTTCGTGTATTTTATAATTTTCATTTATTCAATAAAAAGTACAATTAAACTATGTACAAAGGAATCAGTCAGATTACCTAAGGACCGTTACAAACGGCCTATAGGTAACTCAACTGTTCCAGACCAGTACCAGACGGAAGCGTGCCCAAGACACTGGCTGCATTGCCACGCTGAATAGCTATGCTAATTCGCTGGCCTAAATAAGAGCCAGCCCTTGTGTCACGTGTCGCCTCAATCAAAAGCCCCGCAAGATTTTTGAAAACCCGGAAGGCATCGGCTCCCCACGGACCCAAGGTCTCCCCCCAAAAGGCTCAAGTAGGTAAGCCCTGTCGAGACCCCTATATTTGTGCCTTTTGTGATCCTCGGCCGAATCAGCCGCCGCAACAGCCCTGACTGATGTCCCAGGCAGATGAGATGGCGCTAGGGTGTCGACGCAGGTACCTAGCGTCCCACACCTAAGGCCTACCAATTTCCCAAGGGACGAGAGTCATACCGTCGGGCCGCTTACCATCATCACGTAACAGACCATTCGGTTCAAGAACGGCTGGAACATTGACACTGGTATTTATTTATATTATATAATTGTATTTTATTGCTTGATTGGTGGTAGTTTAGTTATTGATCTGTCTCATGTCTGACTGTGCACAGACACAGAACCACAGATCAACAACTATGTATTATACACAGAACGTACGTATCTGTTTATTTTGTTATTTTTATTCTTCGGACGAAATAATTTCTCGTCAATTTATTCAAATGTATGGTCTTTCTTCTTGTATATTCTATATTAATCATGAATTTTCATGTTGAGTTGATTTGAGAAAGCACTTTGCATGCTCACGAATACATTCCACACCTGCTCGTAGTACTTGGGATTCCCAGTATGCTCCCGGGAATCGGAGTATTCGGAACTGGTGCTGTGGCGAAGGTGATAGTGCCTTTCCTAAAGGAGAAAGGATTCCCAGTGGAGGCTATATGGGGCGTCACTTTGCAAGAAGCAGGAGCAGCCGCAAAGGAACTTGAAATCCCATTCTATACGAATAAAATTGATGATGTTCTACTAAAGAAGAACGTTAGTCTTGTGTTTATTGTATGCGCTCCAAATCTTCACTCTCAGATATCAGTAAAAGCACTAGGTATCGGAAAGCATGTTGTATGTGATAAACCAGCTGGGCTGAGTCAAGCGGAAGCATTGAAGATGGTTCGAGCTGCCCAGTATTATCCCACTCTTATCTCTATAGTAAATCATTCCCTTCGATTTTTGCCAGCGTTCAGCCACATGAAGAAAAGTATCCAAGAAGGCTACCTCGGCAATCCTGATGAACTGACATTAATAGATGTAAGAGTACAAATGGGTCCACTGTATGGTGATGTTTACAATTGGTTGTGTGATGATACAATGGGAGGAGGGACTCTCACTTTAGTTGGAAGCCATGTCATTGATCTAGTTTCATTTTTAACTGGCCAGAAGGTTGTTAAAGTACTAGGAGTTTTGAGAACATTTGTAGAAAATACTGATAAAGTAAGAGGCATAAGAAAAATAACAGCTCCAGATTTCTGTTCATTTAATTTGGTAATGGATAAAGGGCTTCTTGTTACTGCTACATTAACTAACCATTTGCCTTCACCATTTTTCAATCAGGAAATATGGGTGTGCAGTAAGAATGGCTATTTGGTTGTGAGGGGTGGAGATCTGCATGGAAAGTTGCACAAACCTAAAACAACTGAGGAAGAGAATTCAAGACCTGCTAAGGAGGATGTGATTTATGTTGATGTTGAGGATTTGAGTTGCACTTCCAGTGTGGTACCCAAGCCTTACATTAAGGGGCTATGTAAGATGATAAGTGCCTTGAAAGAGGCATTTTTGCCAGTTAAAGAACAGACAGATTGGGTGAAAGAGCCTGTGCAGGCAGCAGCTACGTTTGAGGATGGACAGCGAGTGCAAGCAACAATGGAGGCTTTAAGACAATCCCATGAAGATGGTTGTTGGACATCAGTGCATTTGCTGACTGAACCCCCTGACCCAAATCCAGCACTATCTGCTGCTGTACGACGGACAGCCATTTCGTTACAATAATTTATTAGCATTGAGGCCATTGTTAGTATAAATAAGGATTTTCGCTTACTCTTTGCTACCTATTCATATGAATTAATTCAGTATTATTTGGTTTGATTTTATTTTAGTCAGCCATATTAAGAGCTATTAATATTACAGAAGTAATGTACTGCTTAACTGCTTGCCATTGTAGTGAATATCAAATCCACATAAATTTATGGTAAATTAATCATGATATATTAGTTTAAAGTTTGTTTATATCACTGTAATTTGTATAGATTTTATGCATCAAAAAATCACATTTAAAAATTAAGGGTGATATGTGATACTGACTGTTAGTTATTCTTAGGAATGGTAATTTTTATATCAAGATTTAACCTACTTTATCTTAACATCAAAACAAGACAAAAGCTACTTCAGTTCTGGTAGGTATTTTGATACCTACTGAGTGTATTTAGATTAAAGTGGACATGGTATGACTTACTGTTCCAATTCACACAGGTAGGTAGTCCACATAGCACCATTTTATTTTCGGGACTCTAATAAAGTTATATGTAGATTAGTATCTAATGATAAGCTTAAGCACACCCTGGTGGGGCCGTTTTTATATATGGATATTGTTTAATATTTGTACTACACATTCCATAAAAGAAGAGATTTTATTACACTTTTCACTGTGATGTTTTGTTAACTGATAATTTTTTTAAGGCCCAGTAGTACAGCTGTCTAATTTGATTATCTGTAGAATGTCACATTTACTTTTAAAAAAAAGGTACAAATCAAAATACATGGAAGAGTTTCATCTAAGAATACTCATATTTTATCATTTTAATTGATGTGAATGTGCAAAATGAAAATGATTCTAATAAATAATTTTGCCAAAATACAAAGTGTGTAGAGTTGCCCCATAGACTAATAGCTATAATTGACTGCCCCCAGCCAAGACTAAAGGATAACACCCTAGTACCTACAACTATTCACACCAACCTACCAAGCATGGTGGTTATGGTATCACAACTGACTCTGGGGGAAGCTCATGCCCATGTTTATAATTAATGAACTTTATTAGCTGTGATTAATGTGAATGTAGCATTATTATAGGATGGTAAATGTACCTACTCAAGCTAGCCAATAGCTTGGAAAGTTTGAAACGTAGGTAGGTATGCAGTAACCTGAGAAAAAAACAAACATAGGTAGTTAAATCTTTCTCACTGCTGGAAAACACTCACTTATGCAATTAATAATATACTTATTGCTTCTATGACGCAATTCTAAATTAAAATTTTTACTAGACTTCGTTCTCTTTCTAAAGTTTAGGCCCATGTGAACTATTTGTAGGTTATCTCTAGAATGATGCAAGCACTAAATCTTTCCCTACCTAGGATTGAAGGTGAAAAGCCAGATGAATAACAAAACCACAGTTTTTTTAACAATATTATAATTAAAAATGCAATGGAGATATCATTGTACCTCGCCCAACATATTACACAATCACATCATGTTCATACACTACAGTCTCTGGAATTTATGACTAAACAGAATCAGAACCACAAATTAAAATTAAAATTACAAATTAAATTCAGTTTTCGATCTTGGCTAGGATATCAGACTCTCTGAAGAGGTGGTATTCTTTGTCATCGTTCTCAAGTGCGACCTTAGTGCCGCCGTACTCTGGTAGAAGAACTTTGTCGCCGACCTTGACCAGAATAGGAACGAAATCACCATTATCTCTTCTAGCACCGTTTCCTACCGCGACGACTTCGCCATGTAGAACTTTGCCTTGTGCCTTCTCCGGAATCACAATGCCACCAGCGGTCTTCGTGATGGCTTCTGCCCTCTTGACTAGCACACGGTCCAGCATGGGGATCAAACGTTTTACTGCGGCTGCCATTTCAGCGATTGTTTATTTGGGATTCAGGAAATAAAGAAACAAAACGCTGAGATGAGACTTATGAGCTGATCACAATCTAGAATATTCGATTGGAACAAAGTAGCCGGCAGTGAAGTGAATAAAGCTGACTGGAAAAAGTAGAAATAAATGCAGGAAACTGACTGAAATTGGCTGTCACTGTCAACTGTCAAGTAGGGCTGCCAACTTTTTAAACTATAAATATAGGTAATCTGACTGATTCCTTTGTACTTAGTTAGTTTAATTTATTGAATAAATGTAATTATAAAGGTTGAATTATAAATAAAGTATAAAAAACTAAATATTTACACAATTATCAACGGATTTTTTTTTTAAATCACTAGATAGGTTAGATTAGGTTCATTAGATTACACCTGCACTAGATTATAATCAATATTACCTACTGACGGATTACCAAGGCCGTAGTTGTCTAGGCAGTTCACAGTAGCTTAGGATAATCCTTTGGATTTTAGGTATGCTATCGTGGAAAATATCCAATGAAGCATCCGAGTTTAATAAAGCATTAAGGTGGCGTTGAGCGCGGCAGATTTGGGATTACTGACGAGCAACTGTGCGTGCTGCCTCAGAGCAAAATAGAGGAATACGCCCCTGGTGGAACCTGGTATATTTATCTGGCTCGTACAGTCTGCTTGCTACTGATAATAACTCAGAACCTATGAGGAACCCACGTAAAATGCGGCATATGTACATTATTTGCTCATAAAGTCGTCGAGTTTCAAGGGAATGGAATCCTAGGGTACCCTGTAGATATTTGGTAGTTTGGTTCAAACAGCTGCTGCAGCTTTTGCGCAATAGCGCAAAAGCTGCAGCAGCTGTTTGACCAGTATATTTGGTTCCTTCGTGTGAGATGGCGGGTTCAAAGCCTTTGTTCTTAAGATCGTGGATTAGAAGAAATGTTATTTTGAATGTTGGTTATGTAACTATTATGTGCAGCTGTAAATTTTACCCTGATCATGGATCTAATTGCTGCAAAGAAGCTGTACACATGGTGAGCGTTGCTGGTTTTCCAGATTTTGTGCAATGTCCATTCAATTTTGAGATCTGTTATAATACCATAGGTGTACCAAGTTGGAAATCTACGTGTCGGTGTTAATTTTCTTATTTTTTTAGAGACACATTGATCAAAATATGTATGTAGTTTAGAGTAAAGTAAGTACACAGCGTTATTTACATCGTATTCATTTTAAATGTCGTCCCATGATACATAATTGACTAGTTTGTATAATGAAAGAAAATCTGCTTTATTAAAATTCCGATCAGTTTTACTATCTATGTTGCTGGTCTCTAAAGGAATATCCATACCCGTAGTGACTTTAATAAATTAGATATCAAGGGGAGGGTGGTATTTATCAGCTTCGTCAACCAATCCACACTCTGCCTCGCACACATTAACCTGGGTAATGTTATCAATGTTTGTAAATACAATATCCAGTTTAATACCTGTTAACAGTTCATTTAAAAACTTATTTCGCGCACCTTTTAAGTTTACTTTTTGAACAGTTGTATGTCAATGAAATCAGTGATGCGTTGAATTCTAATCTTATTTGTGTTCAAGAGTAAAAAGTAAGACGTAGGTAGTGAAAAACAGTATAGTTGGCAACCCTATGTCAAGTGCAAGTCCAAGGCAATCCGAATTAGCCATTTATTAGAGGTAGGAAAAAAATACTGCTTAGGTAGGTAAGTACCTACTAGAAATGAGCCGAACCGAAGCGAACTCTCAATCAACCAACCAAATTCAGCCATGTGCTATTTTGTGTTGCTATTGCCATCTATTGCTATGATAATTATACCCTAACTGAATTCACAGAACACTAATATCCTAACGACTGAATTCAATCAAAGAGTAGATTTGTACGTACGTACAGTAAAAGTATGAATTTCAGATTGTGATTTTCCTGAATAAGGTAAGCATTACGCTTTGAAAGCAAAAATAAATACCAACCTTTAATATTGATGATAGCCAATAACGCTTCCACGGTCTAACAATAAAAAAAATCCTACATGCACGTCATGCACACTTACGTTGATTTGATGAGAGAGAAGATAACTTAAGTGAGATACATCTACTCAACAACAGATGGCAGAGCTTACCAACACAATTTTAATCTGAGTACCTATTAAGTATCCATCATGATCACTAACTCGATAGATGGCGCTAGTAGTTTCTTGATTCGTTGATGAGAATGTAACATCGATCATGGAGGGGTGTGCGTACTCCCGGCGGAAAAGTGTCGAATTTCATGATTTGAGCTGTAGTTGAGCAGTTTCTCTTGCACATAACACAGGACACCGAAAATACATGATTTTTTCATTTACACTTGGATCTTTCCTGCTACCCCACAGAAAAACGAAGTGCGATTTTAAAAGCAGCAGAAACAACTAAAGCACAACTAGTAAAAAATTAGATATTATAGACCCTCCCGTGGTTGTCGTTGGATTAGACTAAGTGATTTTACCAGATGAGTGGGCAGCAGCTTCTATCTATCTAAGAACCTACCTGACACCAAGGGGATTGTGGCAAATCACCACATTACTCTTGTTAGGAGATGTGTAGCAGCATACACTTTAGCACTAAACACAAATACTGCCATCATCAACTCGCCTGTCAAGCTTGGTGGTTATGGCAAATCCCCCAGTCACACGCGTTGAAACTTTATGGTTTAGAGATAAGTGTCAGCTACTACTCAAGTAGGTACTGAGTTGGCAGGTTCACTCCATCTTAGACCTTATCCATGTCTGAGCAAGTCTAGAGGTCAAGAACTACACATTTAATAAACAACCGCTTCTGTGGCCTAGTGGTTTGCCCACCGCACTGGTGTCCCGGGTCCCGGGCTCGATCCCCAGGGAGTACAATATTGTGGTTTGTTTGGCTGGTGGTAGGACTTTGTTTTTTAGCCCGCCTAGTTAGCTACCTTCTTACCTAAGTTTGTCGCCACAACAACATACAACATTGTTGTGTACCGGCATTTAGACGTAAGATATCCAGCTCCTCAGACTCATCCATGATTCCGGATGAAGTGCGCATCCACGTTGGCTATATCGCCATAACAAAAATTCAAAATTGTTGTGTTCCAGGATTAAGAGATAAGATAGCCAGTTCCTCAGACAATTGAGGATTCCGGGTGAAGTGCGCTTCTACCTTCGGCTTTATCATAACTTGAAACCAGGTAAGATGAAGCACAAGCGCTTCCCCGTCGTACAATAGAAAAATTCTGCGTCCAACGAGGTTCATTGTGATACCCATACAACAAAGTATGTTTAATTAATTAAATTGGTGTATACCGTGTTTATTTAAGGTTAATAAAATAAATAACAATTACAGACTCGCTTGCTGCTCGTGGCACATTTGCAGTACCTATTAGGTATTTATTGAGTGATGATGATGATGTTTTAAATTTCCTCAAACGACACCAGAAAATTTGTTTTCTTTGTATATTTTCTATAATTATCTTTAGTAGGTACATATACGCCAATGACAACGTCCTACACGATAAAATGAATGGAATCGATAGTAAAGACTCCAAAAAAAGTAACCTATGAAAATATTTATAGCCGTGCAGACGTGTGACGTGAGACTTGCAGATAAAATAAGACGCTAAGAAATCAACTTTGATCTCTCCTGTTTGCCGTTCAGAAAGAGGTACGTAGTGAGATTTTACAACACTGAAATCATACATTCCTAATGCAAGCTAAGATCAGTTTCTTTCATCAGAATGCAAGGCTCAATTTTATGGCGGCGGCTCCGCAATTAATATGGTTCCCTCTGATGGCTAGTGTATTTCAATAGATTCGACTAAGGGATTTCACCAGGAGATGGGCAGCAGCTCTCATCTGTCTTAGGTACCTACCTAGATACTGTGATAACCGACTCACTTGCCATGCATAGTGGCTATGCATGGCACAATATACCTATTTAGTAACTACGTTTACCACGTTTACGTTTTGTAGTGACAATGATTGTCGCTCGGTTCAGAGCAAGGCCAGGCCAGCGTCAAGCTAGTCAAAAAGAAAGAACTTCAGAAGAATGTACCGTGATGTTCCGTAGCCAAGGCCTAGAAACAACAATAAACAGCGATTCTGCATTATAGTAGTTAGATAGTATTTAACACTTTTCCATAGATACGTTTTACAACAGCAGATCATTTTCTAATTTTAGAACTTCAAAATTCCTGAAAATATTTTCAGCATAACAAGGCTTACTTGGAAGATGACTTGGAAGCTAACGCTTCATGCATTACTTGCTAGTCATCTGGTAAGCTTCGTTGAAGTCTTGGCTTGGAATCATTGGCCGTGAAATTAATAAAATTCTCTCTTGTTAGTAAAGTACCTACGAGGCCAAGGGTAGGCTAGACAGGCATGGTCTAACGTCACATGGCATGGTCACTTGCGTTTACTTTCCCGAGCTAGCTGCATAGTCCTAAAAAGTCAAACATGCATATGGAGCTTCAAAAAACGAAGTAATATTTTTATTATAGTCGCATCTCTTAACAAACAAGTTGCGATAATAGCCGTACGCAGATGTACAAAGCGTACAAAACAACAATCATGCTCGAATTCTGTAAAGAGCTGAGCCACTTTGTGGTATGGTATGGTCACAAAGGTATTCAAAACCTTAAAGCGCAACAATATAGTTCAAAATCACGTGTCATAATGGGATAAAGGCTTAAATCGTTTTGTGGAGTAAATGGTGGTTTCTCACGAAGGCACAGGTGCGCATCCGGCTATCTCAAGCTCAAGCGTGATTTGAATCTTTGAGGCATTCTATATCTAATTGTGATGATACCGAAACGTTGGAATTTCTAATTTTTTATTGTATCGGGAACGTAGTCCCATCACTACTTGGGAATTAGGTAGTTGTAGGTACCGCGCTGTTATATTATATTAGGAACCTGCTTACGTTGTTTACTACTTACGTTTTACTAGTAGGACCGGTGTCCTACTTTGTAACCCTCCCTATGAGTTAGATCTAAGCCTACAGGTACCTATAGGTATATTATATACTACAAATTATGAATACTTATGTAAAACCTTAGGGTAAAAGCGTACTGGCTTACTGGCAGGCTGGCCTTGAGTAGGTACGTTTTTTTTAAATGTTTTTCGGATTTTCCCATTTCCCATTTCGGATATTCGGAACGGAAACATGACTTTTTATCGGATTCGACTTAGACCGATAGACTTCAACGCTTCTCTCAAATCTTCTGTGGAAGTTTCAAATCCTAGTGTATTTTTTTATTTTTTTTTATTTTGGGAATAGCTTTCTCGGAAGCTCTGTCGGATGTTTCCGAATTCCGATGAGGCTATTTGAATGTTTGAGAATAGCTATACTGGTTGCCGCCAGACTTCAGCAGAATTCAGCGAAACAAAAAGATTTTTTGTCTTGAAATGTGGGTCGCTATCCTCAGTGTGCGTGTCTGACTCGCACTTACCTGTTCTGACAATTACAATTAAGGCACAGCCTCTGTAGGCTGGTAGGTCCTAGACGTAAAATTTTCTTGATTTTCAACTCCAGATTTAATTATTTATTTTCAATTCAATTCCTTGCACCTATTTTAATAAACCATCACACGGACGAAGTTGCCGTTAAAAGCTAGAATGGATATATAAGACTAATTGCTTTTTCCAATTGAAATGTACACGTAAATATACTTCTGATCAACCAAGATTCTATTTTTTTTGTATCTATTAAGATTTTTACGAGCATGAAAAAAATATGAAAAAAATACCAAAGTAAATTCTTGAAAATTGTACGATTTAGAAATTATAATCAAAATATTTTGTGAATATTAACATGAAGTTTCTTCTAAATGATAGGTAACATAAGGACCTAAATTACGTTGAGACTATTTTTTTGATTAACATAATTTTTTATTATTTTATTACCTTTATAAAAGCTTCTGCCTGATACTGGTCTGGAACAGTTGAGTTACCGATAGATCAGGAACAATTACGAAGGGTCGTAGGTACTTATCCACAGACACACAAAGTACCAAGAGAGGTAGGCAGACTAGAAGCAGGCCATCAATGGCAGAAATTTTGGAGATTGGAGAAAGCTTACAAGCAACAACACCAATAGCGGAGGATAAGAAAAAGTACCTCCTCAATGTATGTAAGAAAAAAAAAACATACAGGAAGAGAATGCATGTAGGCATGGTATGAAAACCTATACCATCTACCATCCATGTTGGCAGTGCTTCCGAGTCAGAGTAAATAATTATGTATGTGTATATTAAATGACTTAATACTATATAGACTTTATAGATTTGTTTTTAGTTTACAGTAAAAACGCCTGTTTTTGTTGATTTTTTGTTCGTTGTGTGTTTTTACATTTCACGCAAAACAAATGTGTTATGTTTTTTATTACAAGTCTTTTTAGTCATCAAACCGATAATAATTGTAGATTCTGCTCAACTTTAAATAATTTATATGTCTGTTTAAAATCAACTAATTGATAAACGTAGTTTATTCATGAAAAGGAACAATAAGGTAACTGCACTTATCTATAAAAAAAATAACTTCACGGTAATATCCTGAAGTTGAAGAACTGAATTACTAACATGATAAAGTGTATTAACTACACCTAACTTTCAAAACTTCAGTGTGGTGAAAATTGATAACATACTTTTGAGCTATTATCACATAAACGAAAAGTGTAAGGATCCCTGATCAGGGCTTAAAAGGTAATCATAGAGTTGTTAAAAAACATATCAAAACACCTACTAATGAAAAAACTTATCGTAGTTTTTGTAGAAAAAAAAACACTAAATCGACGTTTTCTCTCGATTTTGGTTTTGTTAATTATCTAATTCTTCACCTACGTTGACGATATATATATATGTGTAAATATATAATATATATATATATATATACATACACGGCATATACCTAAAAACCAAGGAAGAAATTTCGATTCAAAGAATTCGGGTTAAACAATATATATTTGATGCAGCTATGAGTGCAGTTACATACCTTCTACGCGATCACAGAATAATCTCGATGCACAATAATTTAACACCTACGCATGCGCCATCTACAGCTTGCTTATGTCAACTCTCTGAGTATTTTCTGTCATGATTTTAGCAGCGTACAGTACCTAAAGCGCCTTAAATTTAAAATATAGGTACTTACATAAGATATAATACGACAACTAACAGATGACAAGGTTAAACAAAAGAATATTTAAGAACTAGCTTTTGCCCGCGGTTTCGCTCGTTAAGCGTTAAGTAGTATTATTATTAATTAGTAATCGTTTTGCGGCTTTACTTTTGTTTAGCGTGTGTAAAAAATTAGGGCCTACAAAACTTAAAAACGACAGTACATTCTTCAACTTCTCCATAAACGTTCAGATTTTCTTTAGCCATTTTAAGAAAGTCTAACCGATAAAACCTATACTTAAACCAAACGAAAACAAAACAAATGCCAAATACAAAGCAGAGTCTATAACCAAAACTACTAAACCGAAACAAAACAAATGCAAAATCTCAAAATCCTTTCTTAGGGATGCCTACGTCATAGTAGCTTTATGCATGCAAAGTCTCAGCCCGATCAGTTTAAAATTGACAAAGTTTCATACAAACTTTCATTCCCTATTTCATCCCCTTGGGGATAGAATTAATCAAAATCCTTTCATAGCGGATGCCTACGTCATAACATCTACCTGCATGCCAAATTTCAGCCCGATCCAAATAGTGGTTTGGGCTGTGCGTTGATAGATCACTATGTCAGACAGTAAGTCACCTTTGTGTTATTACTAAACCGAAACAAAACAAATGCAAAATCTCAAAATCCTTTCTTAGGGATGCCTACGTCATAGTAGCTTTATGCATGCAAAGTCTCAGCCCGATCAGTTTAAAATTGACAAAGTTTCATACAAACTTTCATTCCCTATTTCATCCCCTTGGGGATAGAATTAATCAAAATCCTTTCATAGCGGATGCCTACGTCATAACATCTACCTGCATGCCAAATTTCAGCCCGATCCAACCAGTGGTTTGGGCTGTGCGTTGATAGATCACTATGTCAGACAGTAAGTCACCTTTGAGTTATTACTAAACCGAAACAAAACAAATGCAAAATCTCAAAATCCTTTCTTAGGGGATGCCTACGTCATAGTAGCTTTATGTATTCAAAGTCTCAGCCCGATCGGTTTAAAATTGACAAAGTTTCATACAAACTTTCATCCCCTATTTTATCCCCTTGGGGGTAGAATTAATCAAAATCCTTTCATAGCGGATGTCTACGTCATAACATCTACATGCATGCCAAATTTCAGCCCGATCCGTCCAGTGGTTTGGGCTGTGCGTTGATAGATCACTATGTCAGTCAGTCAGTCACCTTGAGTTACATATATTTAGAGATGAAGAGATAAAATAATAATAAAAAAAGTAGTTAGGTTGTAGACTTTGTCGTTTGTAGTCTGTCCTACTAAGACCTATTTGCTGTAGTAACCTACCTCTTATATAAATAGTGTTTAGTAGTTCAGCTGCAAATTAGAAGGAAGATAGTTTATTTTGCTACTGCAATGGTGGGCCCTATAATACAAACATGTCAAGGAAAAATACAAGGATTGGTTGAAATGGACGATAATGAAGTGGAGTTTTATACGTTTCTAGGGATTCCCTACGCTAAGCCCCCGGTCGGAAAACTTAGGTTTTCGGTAAGTACCTTACTACTACTTAAGGTAGGTACAACTACCTTAAGTATTATATCCATAGGTAATCTATAGATCCTATGTTTCAAGCTTTGAGTTTACTACTAAGTAAACTTAACTAGAACTCGCTATTTGAAATTAATGTCCTGTAATGTCCAGTAATATTCCTAAAATAAGTAAGTCCTGTAATATTTAAGAAATTCCGCTACGTATCGCGCGTTTATAATATATACGTAATGTTTATAAAGTTACTCTTAAAAAATTTAGTACTTATAGGTATTATTTAATTTAATGATCTTTCTTTTTTTTAGTGGAACCCAAATTTCCTCTTTCTTAAATAAAAGTTGCCTAAATGTTTTTATCTTTAGCAATTAAATACCTTGTTTTTTTAATTATTTTTTTTGTTTTTTAATATGTCCATATCAGTAGAATACTTTCATGAGCATTAAGTAAAAAGCTGTTATTTTGACATTACGAACAGACACTCAAATTGTATTTTAGTATAATTTTAATTCGAGAAACGGGTATATATTTAATACGCGATAAAAAAAAAACCCCGTTTCTCGAATTAAAATTATAAGTCCTATCACCAACCAAAACAAGCTTTTAATCATAAATACAATAAATAAGCTAACTTTATACCTCTAGATATGTGTAGTTCTTGGTGAGAGCAAGGATAAGGTCTACGCTGTCTTACATTTATATAAGTTTATTTTTTTTTAAGAATAATGTGTCCAAAATTTTTTGGCGTTTTCTCAAAAAACACTCTTTGGGTTTACCGGCTTTCTAGTTAAAGTGGGGCAGTATAGTAACATTAACGTTTGAACAATATAAGCAGAAGATTATTTCATTTGAATATCTACCATTTTCAACTTTCAGATACCTCAACCACCAGAGCCATGGACAGGAATAAGAGATGGGACAAAAGAGTGCAATATTTGCGCTCAGTTAGACAAGGTGACCAACTCTGTGGAAGGGGCCGAAGACTGCTTGTTCCTTAACGTTCACACCCCAAAACTACACTCTGAAAACTCATCTCCGTTAGCAGTGATGGTTTATCTTCACGGGGGCGGATTTTTAGGTGGAAACGGGACCGACAACAAAAAGCATGGTCCAGAATTTCTTGTAGAAAAAGATGTCGTTGTGGTATCGTTGAATTACAGAGTAGGTATACTCGGGTTCTTGGCACTGGGGTTGAAAGAAGCCCCGGGTAACATGGGCCTCAGAGATCAAATACTCGCTCTACAATGGGTAAAAAATAACATCAGGAATTTTAACGGAGACCCGAATAATGTGACGATATTTGGAATCAGTGCTGGAGGAGCCTCCGTGGAATATCTCCTTCTGTCTCCTTTGGCTACCGGCCTTTTCCACAAAGCTATAGCTCAATCTGGCTCATCTTTATCGCCATGGGCTCACAATAGCAGTGCTAATATAAAAAAGTTAGCCTCAAAGATACCAGCTCAAAGAGGAGAAACGATAACCGATGATGACAAACTGCTGCAGTATTTAAAATATATGCCATTGAACGATTTGATAATATCATCGACTGAGGTTATTTATAGTGAAAAGTACAAAGGTGGCATTTATTTCGGTTTTGTACCGACAATAGAAAAAGCCAATGGTTGGGCGCCACTCATAGATGAATCAACGTATAAACTGCTCGTAAATGGAGAATTCAATCAAGTGCCCTTCATGTCGGGAATATGCACTAGAGAAGGTCTCATAACAGAATGTTTCGATACACTAGTGCGAGATGATTTAGTGAATGAGAAAAATTTCATTGATCATTTTCCGTTTGCGGTGAACGATGATGACATACCCGATGTTGAGTCTGAGCTGAAGTCTATTTATTTAGAAGGAGAACACGTCACAGATGATGTAGACGCATTTGCTATTGATTTCTTTACAGATACAGATTTTTTTGGCGGTATTTACACAGCAGCTAAGTTGATATCGAAAAATAATCCAGTTTACTTTTATGAATTTACTTACGATGGAGCTTTGAATTACCTAAAAACAATATTTGGAATTGATCGCCAGGGGGCGTGCCATGCAGATGAAGCTGGTTATTTGCTTAAAAGCCACGGGTTGCCCGATAAATTGTCTTCATCAGATACATTTGTGAAAAATCTGATGCTAAGTCTTTGGACCAACTTTGCTAAATATGGGTAAGGGTTTTATACTATACCTATGCTTTGAACCTTTTTTTGGTTTAGACCTTGGGTCTGTGGGGAGCAGGTGTCTTCAAAAGTATGGTGTTTTCAAAAATCTTGCGAGGCTTTACTGATGAGGCAACGCGTGACCCTTGCTTGAGGGGTGCCTTTTATTAGGGTGAATTAACATAGCCGATTTAGCGTGGCTTGCAATTCAGCCAGTATCTTGGGTACGCTACCGACTGGTACTGGTCTGGATATGTTCAATTGTTACGTTTAGACCGTTAAGAGATTGGAGGTTAGGTAGCCTGACTGCTTCCCTTGCAATCGTTTCTAATCGGAATTGTAGATTTTGTTTAAACAAATTATGAAGCCTAGCAATTTCTTGTGGCTTTGCCGACATGGTACCTGAACAAAGCAGCCGTGCCATATTTGATTATGAGTTGTTGACCGTTAAGTAAATTAGTTAAGCTAATTTAAATACTTTAGTTAACATTTGTTATAACCAGGCGTCAAAATTAGAAATGCAGATTTGAAGTTGTGATGAGGTAAAAATTGAAGGCTGGCTTCTTTTAGTATCTAGACAATCATATTATTAACCGACTTCAAAAAAAAGGAGGAGGTTCTCAAATTCGTCGAAAATATATGTATATTTTTTTATTTGTATGTTCGCCGATTATTCGAAGACGCATGGACTGATTTCGAAAATTATTTTTTGTTTGAAAGGGTGTGGTTTCACAAGTGGTCCCATTGTCATCAGGTCAGAATCTGATTATGGAATCCTGGAGAAATCGAGAGAACTATTTAAATATTAAATGCACACTTGAAGTGATTTGGGTATTTTTAGGGTCGGTATACTTCCCAGGTGATCCCATCGTCATCAAGTCAGGATTTGATGATGGGATCTTGGAAAAATCGAGGGAACTCTTCAAATATTATAGGCACACTTGAAGCGATTGGGGTGTTTTACCTCAAAAGTAAAGAAAACAAGTACCCCATTTAGGATCACGCGTTTGTCTGTCTGTCCGTCCATCTGTCATCAAAATGATTGGAAAAAATACGTCATCCAGAACGAAAAACGAAGTAAACGAAATTGTATCATAGTCTTTATTGAAGTCGGTTTTCTTTTTAGCTTTTAAAACGTAAGCTATTTTTTGTTTTAAAAACATGACAAGAATGTCAGTCAATGTTTTTTTAATAATAAAGTTCCTATCTTCTTATTTAGGTAAGTCATCATAATTTTCCAACCCGTTACTTCTTGGTGGGGTAAATAGGTACTTACAACATTGTCTTCTTCTTCTTATTCCACATTCCTCTATCAAACGTCATGTCATCACTCAATCGTTTTTACCCATATCATCTCTCACACAATCCATCCACCTCGTCATCAGACGTTGGCCTTTACTAAGGTAAGAATATACTTTGTTTTCAGGGATCCAAATTCTAAAACGGATAAGGATATAACCTGGGATAAGATTCCAGAAACTGGAGATGCCGTCTTTGTGATCGATAAGGATCCGTACATGAAAGAAGAAATTTATACTGAGAGAGCCCAGTTTTACTGGAATATGTATAGAAAACTTGGTTCGAAAATATAGCTCTTCATATTATTATAGATAATGATCGTTTTGAGGAAAGAGCATAATCGATCGTACAAATAAATTTTTACAAAGTTACTTTTAGAGAAGAAATTTATACTGAGAGAGCCCAGTTTTACTGGAATATGTATAGAAAACTTGGTTCGAAAATATAGCTCTTCATATTATTATAGATAATGATCGTTTTGAGGAAAGAGCATAATCGATCGTACAAATAAATTTTTACAAAGTTACTTCTTAGTAGTGAAAGCTAATAGTGCACGAAAAGAATACACTCACACACTTTTGGGACAACCTGGGTTTGAATTACATGAGTTACATTTTACTTACCTACATAACATTATTTTTACTAGATTGTATTATAGATCATAAGGTGATAAAGATAAAACTAACGCCGTATTTAACATGAGCTCATATTGTTTATTTCCCCCTCTCTATTTTTACTAATGCTCTGACGGTAGAATATTCTAAGCATTCACGTTTTCTAATACTATTGAATATTTAGTTACAAAGCAAAAAAACGTAGCCTAAATATTATGTTAGATAACATAATATATATAATAAGATAAGATTTTATTCGTGCAGGTAGCCTACTAAGAAACCTAGGTACCCATATAAATATACCCTTGTCTACTGACTCATAATCGACTAATAAACTAAGCACCCCCTTACGTACGTGCTTTATAAATAAGTAAATAGGTAGAACCAGTAAATGTAAGGTAGGTTATATAAGTTAGATTGTTATAAAAGGGATAAGATTCTTACTTTGTCACATCAATAATCATACCAAAAACAGGGACAAAAATACATTTGCTCAGTATAAAATTTTTGTATTAATTATTATAAAACAAACATTGTATGTTAACACTACTGAACATATTTATCTTAAAAGTAAACACATAAATTACCAATGAATTAAACACAAAATTAGTACCAGCTATTTCTGAAATCAATATATCATTATTATCTTTTACCTAGCTAGGTAAATACCCAGTGCCTTCCGTCTACAATTTTCTGGTAGAAAGTTAGTTCATGAACAAAAAAGATCAGTAGGTAGGTAATAAGACCATTTGCTTTTAAACAGTTAAACTTTGTTAACTAAAATGTATCATATAAAGCTAAAAGAGGAGTACCTATTATATGTTTAAGTTAGATAGCCAGTTCCTCAGACTATTGAGGATTCCGGGTGAAATGTAACTCCACCTTCGGCCCTTATCTTAACTTGTAACCGGTTGAGATGAAGGCCAAGCTCATCCCCGACGTACAATAAAAAATAAATGTTTAATAGTCCAAGAAGCAAGAAGTATAGTAATCAAGTGCCATCTTGTACCTTACTGATGAACTAACTGAACTTGAGACAAGCCCGTTTGCTATCAGTTTACTAAGCTGATAGCAAACGAGAAACTTCATAGTCTGAAACAAAACATATTGTCATGTTGTTGCTGTCTCTATCAGCCTTTGTACACGACTCCCTGTGTGACTGCGGCGCGGCGGTTGGTTCTATTGTGTAGTGTAGGTGTACAATTCCCTTGAATGTTTTAGATGCAATTTTAGGTATCTTATAACATCTCATTTTGTGCAATGGCAAACCTAACAATAGAAACATGTGAGGGAAAAATACAAGGGCTAGTTACTAAGAACGATAATGGAGTGGAGTTTTACACGTTTCGAGGAATTCCCTATGCGAAACCGCCGGTCGGCGACCTGAGGTTTTCGGTAAGTTTGATCCACGTAATTTGTATATGGCATAGATCAAATAAATTTCAGCTGTGGTTTAGGGTTGTTCTTTTTTAAACCCATTCTTATTTTGTTTACTACAAGTAGGTTCATGATCTTAAGATAGTTCTGGGGCTCTAGATTGCTATTGGTTATATATAAGTATAGGACCTACTTCTGTGTATGTGATACTTAAATAAATTAATATGTATAGGTAGTAGTAGTGGGTAGTACTTATAGGCACCTACCTACTTACCTTGGAAATAGTAACCTTACCTAGGTTCCTACATAGGTACCCAAGTGGGTACCTATGTAGGTACCTATACTATGTAGGCTAATTTGGTATTAAAGTGTCATACCAATTTGATAAGGTTCCAATACATAAATAATCACAGTATTTAAAAAGCGGTGAAAATAAAAGAAATGGTTTCATATTTAATATAACGCCTGCATTTATATGTACCTTGATTCAAAATGCAAGCGACTGTACCTATAAAACTGGTAAGTAAACCATGTAAATTTAAACAAAATTGAATGGACCTACAGCAGTCAGCAGGTAGTATATAGGTTATAGTTATATCCATTGTAACTACATAATGTTAATAACCAGAAAAAAGACAAATATTTTAGTTGCAAATACGCTAAATATGTATTTTAAAAACGTGTGTCGATTTGAATTTACAATATGTTAATGTTTTCAGGTCTCATTAGAACCAACGCAAAATCATCTAGGTGATTAAGTAATTTCATTATTAAAATAATATACAAAACTATCGCTAAATAATGAATTACTACACGTCAGGTAGGTAAAAAAAACCTGCTAACATTTTTATATGATTAAAAAAAATAATAGCGCGTTGAAGTCTTTTGTAATGGAAAATTCAAATGAAATGCGCCCGTTTCCAGTAGTCTTACCAACTTAACTAAAAGACATTTTCATCCAAATATACTTACTAATATTATGACTTCGCTAGTGCAATTTTTCCCACCAGGTATATCCTGGTATACATAATGTAGAAATAATTGCCGCTTTCATTTTATTCGAAACAAAAAACAAATAAATATTTGAGACAAACACACCAGTTTAAAAAATCGATTATTGATTTTTGACTTTTGATATGGTTACAAAAACTTGACCGCTTTATAGCGGTCAAGTTTTTGTAAGTATTGTTAAAGTGCTACCATTTGCATCTTCCAGATACCTCAACCACCAGAGCCATGGGAAGGAGTAAGAGATGGGACAAAAGAGTGCAATACTTGCGCTCAGTTAGACAAGGTGACCAACTCTGTGGAAGGGGCCGAAGACTGCTTGTACCTTAACGTCTATACCCCAAGACAACCCTCTAAAGGCTCAACTCCTTTAGCAGTTATGGTCTTCCTTCATGGTGGAGGATTCTTATTTGGGAATGGAACCGATAGCAAAAAACATGGGCCTGAATTCCTAATAGATAAAGATGTCGTTGTGGTATCGTTGAATTACAGAGTAGGTATACTCGGGTTCTTGGCACTGGGGTTGAAAGAAGCCCCGGGTAACATGGGCCTCAGAGATCAAATACTCGCTCTACAATGGGTAAAAAATAACATCAGGAATTTTAACGGAGACCCGAATAATGTGACGATATTTGGAATCAGTGCTGGAGGAGCCTCCGTGGAATATCTCCTTCTGTCTCCTTTGGCTAAAGGACTTTTCCACAAAGCCATAGCTCAATCTGGCTCATCTTTATTACCCTGGGCTCAAAATAGCAGTGAAAACATCAAAAAGTTAGCCACAAAGATACCTACTCTAAAAGGGAAATCCATAACCGATGACGACAAATTGCTGCAGTATCTAAGAGATATGCCAATAAATGATCTGATCGTGTCATCGATGGCGGCAGTTGACAGTGAAAAGTTCAAAGGTGGCATTTATTTCGGTTTTGTACCTACCATAGAAAAATCCAATGGTTGGGAGCCGTGTATAGATTCATCAACCTACCAGTTGCTAACAAACGGAGAATTCGCAAATGTGCCCTATATGTCGGGAATATGCACAAGAGAAGGTCTTCTTACAGTATCGCATAGTAAACCAGTACTGGATGATTTAGTGAAAGAGAAAAACTTCCTTGACCACTTCCCATTTACGGTGGACGAAGTTGAAAGGCATGATGTTGAAGCTAAGCTGAAGTCTGTTTATTTAGATGGAGAACATATCACAGATGATGTAGAAGCATTTGCTATAGATTTTTTTACAGATACAGATTTCTTTGGAGGCATTTACACATCAGCTAAGTTGATATCGAAGCATAACCCTGTATACTTCTACGAGTTTACTTTCGACGGAGCTTTGAATTACCTGAAAAAATGCTACAGCATAGATCGCCAGGGTGCTTGCCACGGAGACGACGGTGGTTATTTACTTAAAAGCCACATTTTGACTGATAAATTGTCTGATTCAGATAAGTTAGTTCAAAATCTGATGTTAAATCTTTGGACAGACTTTGCTAAATATGGGTAAGGACTTTTTATTTTTTATTTTAAACGACTGTTTACAGCTTGATGCATCCTTAGACCAACAAGGTTTCTCGTGCTTTGGAGCACATAATTATCTGATTTGTCGGCAAATTTGGTAGTTTGCCTGTCCTACCGATCATGAAATCCCACAAAGAGTTCCCTTGGGAACTGAACCCAGGCCCAACAGATACGAGGTAGACAAAATTACACGCCCTATTTCAAATTAATCTATGTGCAGGAACGGGAATCTTTTATATTTACAAGTTACGCCCTGCCTAAGTAGACCACGGAGGCGTTGATGATGTGATGGCAGTGAGATTGATTGACTTACTAAAAGTGTCAGGGTATTTCGCTATGTTTCACGTATCGCAACCTAGGATTGGACGTAGGTTCTTGCCAAGGGGGCCACTGTGCCCAAGCTTTGCTCTTTTTCATCTCCCCTCTGCCCGCCACTATAATATACGGAGTTCGTAGTCATCTAGTCGTAGGGATCACTCCGCTTGCCTTGATGCGGTCTTTACTGAGACTGAATCTTTGTTTTTTTTTTATCTGGGCTATGCGTAGACTGACAAATCTACGCTTAGTCCAAACACAATCACAAAAAAATCTAAGAATGTGTTGTATTGTATTCATTTATTTCAGATAAATAAATAATCCATAGCACACATACACAAAATTTAATTTAATTATGTGTAGCTTTCACAGTCAATAAAACCATCAATAAGATTAGATATTATGTTACAAATTAACATTAGTTTATTTTATATTGTAGGTATTAAACATTCCCACCATACCCACAAACTGGTGTAACACATTTTGAAAATTGTTTCCACGTGGGAGACAGACAATGCTCCGCCACGGTTTTAGGATGCTGTTGTGTCTGGCCTTCGTCCTGTTCGTAAAGTAAAAAAAAAAGTGTTAAGTGAGTTTTTGTTTTTGTTTTCAGGGATCCAAATTCAAAAACTGAGAGGAATATAACCTGGGATAAAATACCGAAAACAGGAATTGCCTGCTTTGTTATCGATAAGGATCCATACATGAAGCAAGAACTGTATACTGCGAGAGCTACTTTTTATTGGGATTTGTATAAAAAACTTGGTTTAAATCAAGAGTGTGTGTGATAATAGACAACTATTTTTAAACTAAATCTTGAGCACTATTATAATCAACATGGCAAAAAAGGAACTAACGTAAAACCAGAAACGCCACAACGACAGTTTCCTTAAGACCCAGGTGCCCCTTCTACATCTAATTTGATCGTAGTCAGAATGTACCTACTAGGTACTTCCTGTGTAGAAGATACTCAAATATATATTTGCATAATAATAAGAAAATATTTTATATCAAATCACCACCGTATTCTTTAAAATTGTTGAATTGATAATAATAAGAAAGTGTGTAGTGAAACTGGTTTTAGTAAAATGCCAGAGTGTGTAATATACCGTTAGCCTGCTAGGGCTAAAGTTGGCATTGTCGACTCTGTAAAAAAACGGAATTACATATTGATGGCAACATTTTGTATTCTATTCATGATTTTACAATATTTACATCACACTAATATTATAAATGCGGGGTAAGTTTGTGGGTGTGTAAATGTTTGTTACCATGTACCT
The DNA here is from genome assembly GCA_951394065.1 of Venusia cambrica. Classification (NCBI taxonomy): domain Eukaryota; kingdom Metazoa; phylum Arthropoda; class Insecta; order Lepidoptera; family Geometridae; genus Venusia; species Venusia cambrica. Next base: position 14,785,356 of record OX596040.1, on the reverse strand, counting down.
CCGTAACCACAAAACAGATTTGGATAATATTTTGTATGTAAATAGTTTATGGTCTAGAATGACACATAGGCGAAAATGTTTCAAAAAACAACCCTTAAAAGGGTGAAACAGGATGGTAAAACCATCCTGTTTCATACTATGGAAAATTTAGATTTACTTAATCTTCGGTTTAAATAAACTACACTACAAAGTTAATAATGAATTTTTCTTTTTTATTTTGACAAAACTACCGCAAGGGGAAGTGCTATAGAGTTCTAAAATATGTATGGAATATGATTGTTACTCCTCAACGAAACTAAAACTGAATAATCCATCCCCACTTACGTTTAATACTCTTCTATAAGGGTCTGAAATTTGTTTGAAAAAATATTTCCGGATTCGATTCACTCCAAACTTGGTATAATAAGCTGTTTTTGAACTTGAAAATAATTCCATAGTACTACGTCATACTACTTATTTCACTCTTTTTAACCGACTTTTTTAACTCGAGAGGAGGTTCTCAATTCGTCGGAATCTTTTTTTAGTAATGATGGATATATTTCAAACTCGATTATACTTTAGTCTGTTCGCGTTATGCCACCAAAATATTATTGGTGCACGGCCGGAAACGATCCCACAAAATCGGCACTATATTGAAGTACTTACCTACCAAGAAAAAAAAATCCTGCAAATCGGTCTTCAATTGACGGAGATATTTAAGATTTGATTTCACCTTAATATTATAGGCACATCGCTGGAATCAAACCCACGACCCTTAAAAATAAAATATAAAAAATTACCATCGCAAAAAATATCATATGCAGGTGCTTGTCAAGCGGATTGGTAATCGCAGTAAAGGATTAGTAGTCAGATGGAAGCTGTTGCCGTTTGTCTGGTGAGATCTCTTAGTCGACTTTTACGACATGCACGGGTTGAGTTGCAAATAATAAATGCAGAAAATAATAATGGTAATAATTTGCTTACTTTGCTGTGTAACAATTTGCAAAAAATCTTTGAATCTCAATCTTCAATACTCTGATACCTACCCCAGGGGTCGGCAACCTTTTGAGTCAGAAGAGTAAAAAATTACAAATTACAAAATTTATAGGTTTTTAAAGAGCCCTATTTTTTTCTTGTCAACAATTAATAGTACCTACTTGCATAAACAAATTTTTTTATTGAAATACTTACCTATTTAGTCATAAGAAAAATATCTATATCTATTAACATAGTCATGTAAAAAAACACTAGTTTTATTTTACAACTAATTAAATAAAAAAGGTACATATGGTAATATTAGATAATCACTTATTATTTAAGTAAAATATTAAAACAATTAAACATTTACTTACAATTCTAACTTGTACTTCAATGACAAAACAATTGAGCAAAAAAATTAAATGGGAGCGATGGCTTTGCATGGTTATTCAAGTAGAAAATTTAAACTTTACTAAACAATATAACTGGTACCTAAAAAAACATATTTATATTGAGCAGACAAATTCAATGATGGCTTTGCATGGTTTTAGAAAGTTTGGATGTTTTTTTTTTCATAACTTGTTGTTTTAAGTGCAAAACACGACTTTTAATTTTAATTTGTTAGCTGGCTTCCTACTTTACTTTTATTATGTTCATGCAAAAGAACGCTTGCTCGCACGAATATGTCGACCCGAAGACTCCAAGCACTCCAAATCAACTTCTTCACCTCACTGGATTTCTGGAAGACTATTTCATGCGTCAAATAGAATAAGTTCATTGAATAAGTGCCGTTTATTTAAAAGCTGTCCACTTTTGTTGCGTTACGTACATACATTTCTGGACCTATAACTCTTCCAACTTACTTTTCAACTCTGTATATTTTCCACTCACAAAACACAAAACTTTACATAAATCGATCGATTGCATATAATTGCAATTACACAAATTGCATTTCTATTCTAGAGATCCAGTATCAAATCCAAATGGCTCAGTGTGAATTTCGTTACTATTTGTGTTGAGAGGATTTACTATGAATGTTAGAGTGGTTTTGTTGGTTTTTAATTGCTGAAGTCTATCAGCAAATTACCTAATCTTTATTTTTTTATAACAGTGCTGCAGTAATTCGTGTCAGCAGTTGCACTGGTTCTATCGCGATATTGCTTTAGAAATTGAAACTGAAGCCAATTACACTACTCTGAATAGCTTCTGCAAAAATGATTTTTTTTTTCGAAACAACCAATTCTTCTACCAAAACATAGGCTGCGTTTCCCTTTCCTTGCAGTTTAATATTCAGCTCATTTAATTTCGCTGTGATATCCAACATACTGCAATTTTTTTGCAACTATTTACAGTTCTCTAATTCAGGGTGCCTTTTATGTCATTCGAGAGCTTCCGACAGACTGACGACGGGACGACGTGTGTCACGGTGAGAGCTACAGTGGATGAGAGATAGAAATGGTGCCTAATCCTCTTTAATCGATTCTGAACAATTTTTTTTTTAATAATTCATATTTGCGTATGAAACTTCGCAGAAGAGTCGCAGCTTCACATCCGAAGAGCCGCATGTGGCTCGCGAGCCGCAGGTTGCCGACCCTTGTCCTACCCTGAAAGGAGGTCATATCCACAGAGAACATGGCTTAAGCAGCTCTGCATTGCGCCCGTCAACTTGAGGAATATATGTGTAGATATTGATAAGCCTCATAGCTCAGTTGGTAGTAACCTGCCTTCTGCGCTGTGGGCTGTGGGTTCGATACCTACCCAGAATAAACAAATGTGTGATGAATATAGATGTTTGTTCTGTGTTTGGGTGTTGTATCTTATAGTATGTGTGTATTTACAAAAGTATTTAAGTATTCTATCCGTAATCTAGTTCCCATATTACAAGCTATGCTTAGTTTGGGGCTAGATGGCGCTGTGTAAAATTAACGTCCTGTACGGCCTGTCCTGTAAGCCTTGTGTGCCTATTATTTAACTTATTTATTTAATAGTATGACAATATGTAAGGCTTAAGAATTATTTCACTGGAACGCAGCAATGCTGCTTAGCGGCAGGAATAGGTATGGTGGTAACACTACCCCGGACGAGCCCATTCACAAGAAGCTCTACTAATCTTCTTCTTCACTTGCAACAAATCAATTTACACACGGTTGAGGCCATGGGACACAGATACGTAGTACATAATATGCCGTGGTGTTCGCGGCTTAAGAATCGACCCCTATCACTCAGCCCGCGGATATCTTAAAAACAAAAAAGAAAACAGACTTCAATTAAGAATATGATAAAATTTCGTTAACCTGGATGACGTATCTTCCCCCATTATTTTGATGATAGATGGATGGACAGGCAGACAGGCAGATAGACGCGTGATCCTATATGGGGACCGTGTTTTCTTTACTATTGAGGTAATACACCCAAATCGCTTCAAGTGAGCCCATAATATTTAAAGAGTTCCCTCGATTTTTCCAGAATCCCATCATCAGAAACTGACCTAATGACGATAGGATCACCTGGGAAGTATACCGACCCTAAAAATACCCAAATCACTTCAAGTGTGCACATAATATTTGAAAAGTTCCCTCGATTTCTCCAGGATTCCATCATTAGATCCTGACTTGATAACAATGGCACAACCTGTGAAGTATACCCTTTCAAACAAAAAAAAATGTAATCGGTCCAGGTGTCTTCAGTAATCGGGGAACATAGATTAAAGAAAAAAAAAAGATTTCATTTGAAAACTTCCTCCTTTTTTTTGAAGTCGATTAAAAAGAAGGTGATAGCCAGACGCACTTGAACAAAGTCCTACCAACAACCAAACTATGTATTTTAGAATCTTTACACTCTTCAGGTTTGTTTTACCCATAAAGTCACTGCGAGGGCACCCTGGCGACTTTGAGGCTATGGTCTCTAAAGTAGCGAGGAAGTCGACTGTTGTCGTTATATGTCGTATCTCGCGTGACTACGATTGCCGCAATCAAAACAATCGGACTGGACATGAATTAAACTTATAGGTATTCGCATCGCAGAACAATCGGTGGAATAAAAGTACCCGAATACTATAGGTATAGATAGTAATATTAGAAATTTAGACATGGTTTTATTTTTATCAGATGTTAAGCGGAAGATCTACCGTTTCTTATATAAGATACCTTAGATCTTCCGCTCGTTATTGCTTAATTCATTCCTGTAAAGCCACGACCTTAAGTAACATAAGACGGTCACCGCTATTATGGAACTCACGGTCGCCATTAGGAATGCGCTAATACCATTACAAGCTACAACCAGTCAAAGCGAGTGGGTGGCAAGTACTACAAACGTGTAGACAGGGCACAAGACAAGCTTCAAACTTAAGTGTATCATCGCCAAATATTTTTCTGCTCCTATCACAGCATTGCCATTATCTGGATTAAGGGTAATGAATGCCGGTAGTATAAGCCCTATTTCACTACACCTCCTGAGATAATCCCTCCATGGGGAGGGGGGATGGAACCATATAGCTGTAAAATGTTACGCAAATCTAGAAATTCCTCTTTTTGTTCTGTTATCCGCCCAATGAGAAACTAATTTCCCAATTCCAGGGGGGAAAACTGATCCCCAATTTAACTGATACGTAATCAATCGTGTTTTTTTATTTATGTGTAAGCTCTTAACTACATAATATATAGCCTACCTATATATTATACAGGATTCCGGGTGAAGTGCGCCTCCACCTTCGGCCTTATCTCAACTTGTAACCAGGTGAGATGAAGGCCAAGTGCTTACCTGTCGTACAATAAAAATAAAAAAAGGTGTGACCACGTAGCCACGTAGCTTTATGTAAACGTGACCTGCGCTGCGCTGCAATGCGTTGTCACCTGTAGGAAAATTCACATCACCCAACTCGGCTGTAAGCGAATACACAGTGGGCAACCAAATAAGGATCATTACAAACGGGACATTGGTTGTTGACCGATGAGATCTTACAAAAATTGACAAACAACTGACTACGTGATCCGTAACAGCAAGGTTACATTAATTAGAAACTGGCAAGGTTATATTAATCAGAACCTATTCTATAATTTGCATGATTGGCGAAATATATTTTAATATGAAATCTACCTACATAAAGAGGCACTTAAATAAAGATTATGATCGCGTTCTACTGTTAGAATGTATTGTTTTGTTACGGTATTCTTTCATAATTTCAGTCTACATACGTCCACTGCTGAACATAGACCTCCCCCAATCGACGCCACAAATAGCTATCTGATCCGCCTCCATCCATTGACTACTCGCAACAGCCACAATGTCGTCGATCCATCGAGATTAGTAGGTCTTTCCACACTCCGTTTCGCGTTTAATCGTGGTCAACATGCGAGAACTTTTGCTCCCCCGCGGTTATCGGTTCAGCGAGCTATGTGGCTGTCCAATGCTGCATCAGCTTGCTAATTCTGAGAGCTATGTTAGCAACTTTGGTTCTTTTTACGGTTTAGTCGTTTATTTAATGGAAGTTATATATATATGGAATTATTTGTGACAATTCAGATGAGAATATTTTCTTGGATCATACTTTTTAGTGAGTGATTTTTTAGTGACCAGGTTTTAGTATTGAACTTACTTTTTATAATTATATTTTATTATAAGACAAGGAGAATTTATCACACAAAGTTTGAACTATACTATAACCGTTTTTGCTATTAAAGCTGTATTGATAAAACGTTAATATACTACGTGTCTTGTCTTAAGATAACTCGTATTTACTTTTCATTTTTGATCATTTGTTAGTTAGGTAATCTGGAATAATAAAATGTATTCTCTGAAAATTTTAACCCGCTACCTATAACGAATCAAAAGATACATCCCTGTGGCGGTAGGACAGGCAGACAGTCATCGTTGGCTTTATAAATAGGGTTCCATAGGCACGCTTTGGGTGCGGAACCCTAAAAAATCTGGCAAATCACCAAGTAAGCTATCGATTCTAGCTGAAAAACGGCGATAACGTGATCCACGTTATCGTTATCATAACAATCAGTTTATTTTCCACGAGTTAACTTCCTGTCCTCTCTCAAATAGCGACTTGAGCCGCCCCTAGTACACCGAAACATCATTACCATCACTATGACAGTCAACTAAAGTGACGGTTATAGTATTTTATAATTTTGTGGAACATTAGAACACATTTCGACTAAACTACGAACGATTTCTTTTTTTTTTTAACAAGCCTCACAGCTCAGTTGGTAGTAGCTCTGCCTTCTGCGCTGTAGGCTGTGGTTTCGATTCCCACCCAGGACAAACATTTGTGTGATGAATATAGATGTTTGTTCTGTGTTTGGGTGTTCTATTGTATGATAAGTATGTATTTACAAAAAAAACAAAGTATTTATGTATTCTATCCGTAATCTAGTTCCCATATTACAAGCTATGCTTAGTTTGGGACTAGATGGCGCTGTGTGAAATTAATGTCCTGTAATATTTATTCTGTAATATTTATTTATTTATTTCACTGATAAGATGTCGTTTTCTATTATTCGTTGGTAATTCTTACTGTTTCATGCCTTGCTCTAGTTTTTTCTCTTCTTCTTTAATTTGTTATATTTTCTTTGTGTTGTAAAACACTTTCAAAGCTCCACCCAGATGGTCTCAGGAGGGTAATAACCGCTCATTATCATCAGTAGGTCTCTCCTAAGCTTCGATACTAAGCCCGATCTTTATTTAGCCTTTCACATCCACTCTCTGATACCCGCAACTCGTCGTCATTCCATCACGCCGGAGAGCTTCCTACACTACGTTTGTCTAGACGTGGTCTCCACTCGTTGACGGCTGTCGGTTTTTTGTTACGTATGTAAATATGGCCTACCCACTGCAATTTAAGCCTGCTAACTCATTGAGCAGTGTCGACCTTTGTTCTATTGCGGATAAAATCATCCTGATTGTATCCTTCAGAGAAACGCCAAGCATAGTTTTTCAAAGGTTCTGACTCGGACTTGGACTGAAATGGTGGCCTCATAGCATAAGCATCTCAGTCTCAGCACATCGAGGATTGTAGAATTGCCCCGGTCTCGAGAAAGTCAAAAGCCTTAGTCCACAAACGCTAAGCACAGGGGCTTAGATTAACTCCTCTGTCTTCTATTTTATCTGCCGCGCTGTGTGAATGTCACCTATGGTGCCTTAGACCCCACAGAACATTATAAATATAGCATATTGATTATAGAAACAGCTCAGAAGTAAGAATGCTCTGTAGTTTTTTAGCAGGGTTTTATTATTGCCCACAATATTTATATTACATTTAAAAGTAGCACCACGGTACTCCAACCTTACAAGTTCTCTCATGATTGGAGACGAAGTTGAAAACACGAGTCTTTAGTTAGCTCCGAAGTAATTTTGCCTTCTCCAGGGGCTATGACAATCTGACTTTCTCTAATGTGTGTGCCTCCAATAACTCCTTAATCTTTTATGGGGATTGATCTTGTTGTTTCACGTTTTTTAATTATTCCTGTCGTTCTGGCTGAGTAACACCAACCGTGGTTGCGCTAGAACTGGTTTTGCCAAAACGTCAGGAAAAATAAAACATGAATAACATGAAAAATTCCCGTGCAGTTTAAAAATTGTGATGGTGATGGCAGAACTAATCTAACCTCAGAACTAATCTGAGATTGTGCTAACACAATATCGATTAGTTCTGCCGTCTACCAAGCGATATTTTTGTAATAAGGGTATAAAGCATACAATTAACCTTCCACAGTTCGTCTTGACTTGAGCCACACCAAAAAACTGTTATCTCTCAGATATAATTAATCGATATGTTAAAATGATACACGTGAGTTGAACTAACCTCATCTGCGATTCACCCTCACCTTAATGATGATTCACGTGTTGAATTGAAACGGTTGGTGCATACATAAACCAACAGATACGTGAGTGAAACCCGTGTTTTAAAATGTAAATTATTTTCTATCTAAAGAATTAAAACAAACTTGCATGATCTTATAATTATCCTAAATAGTAGGTATATTTGGTATAACTAACACGGCTTATACATATCATAATTACAATGATAACAAAACGAATACTTAGTTGGGTACTCATTATTTTGGTGATAATTTATAACAGATCGCCCATTATAAATTAATTTTCGTCATCTTTTATCTAGCGATCGTAGCGCCAACTACCGGTTTCAATAGTAAATTATATGGCCCACTTAAATACACACAAAAAACATCAAAAACTAGCCATTTTAGATGATAATAATGACCAAAAGAATTACATGTAAAAATAACAAATAGCAATGTGGGTAAAGGTGAAACGAAATAGGGCGATGAACTGAATTTTCAGAATAACCCCTCTGGACATTCTTAAGGTTAGGTTGGTCCCGTCCCGGCACAGACTAGAGCAGACTGGCCGTCGTCGGCGCCAGCAAGTCGCAATGAGAAATACTCAGGTGCATCCAAACCTGCCCACGGTAAACCGTATACAGCGTGATTTAATTGCACGTGTGGCTAAAGTCGATCTAAAATATTCACAATTTCCATGCTTTAGTCGAGTAAGATTTTTAGCGGTAAGGAAACCGCTAAAAAGCTTACAAGCGATAAGGCGGTATTGTACCTAGTTTATGTACTGCTTGTTTGTATTTTTATTTGTGACATGCGAGAGAAGTTCATCCGAAGATGAGATGGATGGACTATGTGATAGACATGGGTATGTAAGGCAATGTAGAGTCGACGGTTGATAGGAGTAAGTGGATGAGGCGAATATGTTGTGCCAGCCCTACCCAGCGAAGGATAAGACCAGGAGTTTTTTTATAGTACGACGGGGAAGCGAACCCTTCATCGGGCAGCTTCATTTCATCTTAGTGTCTGAGGAACTGACTATCTTACCTCTAAATGCCAGAGCACAGCAATTTAGAATAGTTGTTATGCTGACAGACTTAGGTAATATGGCGGACTTAAACTAAGTCCTACCACTAACCGAACCAAAGCAAAATATTGACCCCCGTGGGGTTCGAACCCGGGACCTTTGTCCTCCTTTTCTTTTACGTGTTCCGCCTGCCTGGGAGAGCCATGGCCTTCTGAGAAAGCTTGCTTCATCGTAGAGTCCTGAGTGAAGCGATTCAAGCTGCCTACGACGAACTTGTAAACTAAGACTACTTTTGACACCTGATTGACAATATTAAGCCAGTGTTCCATAAATTAAGTACCTCGGTATTCATTTTGTTACAGCGCCAAATCAAAAGATAATATTGTTGTTGGAAATATACTAAATGGACGGATTACGATCCGACTCAGCCTTGACTCCATTTGTTATTTATTGTCTTTGAACAAAGTCGTCATAGAATTTTTCGTATCTGTGTTTTGATTTTTCCGTTCCGGTAATAGATTATTAACAATCTCTAAAGCGTCTGTTTAATAAACTCTATCTACTAGAATTAATAACGCTCAACGACATTTTTTGTTAACACAAATAAAATATTTAATCAGATTCAGGTATTTTAAAATCACAGAACCAAACACCCTGATTTGTTTCACATTTTATGCAATCGCGTCTTTTATTTAGTTTTCTTAATCGAGCTGGTCATGAGCGATTTTGTTGAACATATCTTTACAGCACTTTTTCATTCTTTTTACGTGCGAGTTTTCCACGAGTTTCCACACGAATTTGACGTTCCAAATTCAAATCACTTTACTCTAGGGAGTTTCTTGCAATTTTAGCTCCCTTGAGAGATAAGCTTTACGTTGAGATTGCACGATATGTAATTGGACCTTGTCGAATAGGTGGCGTGATAACGTTTTTACAGGTATTGTCTAGGTTAGGTTTTTCCTCGTTTAGGTCTGAAAATACTAGTAATTGGATGGTTTACTTTATTCCTTACGTGATAACAAATAAAATTGACATAAACTGATGACTAAAATGTATGTTCGAGATCAATTTCTGCTATAAAAATAATCAACCTGTATTCCGAGTCTCGGAATCTTTTCATGGCGTTGCGCGTGAGTCGTGATTTGATTCCCACAGAGCAACCCGACTGTTTAAAATGTTGTATGTAGGTACTTATTTTCCTTTTCAAAAACGTCAATTTTATGGATTGGTTATCATATAGTGCATTTTTTCATAAGTCGTTTGTAACTTGTTATCGTAAAACGATAAATGCATGTATGCCCTTGGTACATACATCAATGTCATCAATAAAGATCGTAGGGATTAGTCAAATTGTTTTTTTCTTTTTTGTGATGTTGACTAAAACTCCAAAGACCAGATGTGGGGTATGTAAAACAATTTATGCTTCAGGTTATTCGAATTTGTTGAATGATGTTAAAAGCACTTTTTGAGAGTAACCAATTTTATTATACGACTGTCCTGTATAGCATTTCATATCTATAGCATTTCACAGCCATTCATATCGATCTAATAAGGCTTTCCGAAGAAAGCCTTATTAGATCGAATTCGAATGCTTTCGTTGGAGATTCTGATAACGCTATTCTTAACTTCGAAATCTAAATATTACCATTAGAATTCGATGCTTCCTACAGAAGATTTTCATAAATGGTTTATCGTTGAAGTCTATCGGTTCCTCGAATCCGACCGACAAGAAGCTTCCGATCCGAAAACTTTCCATGTGCCATGTTTCCATGTCCTCAACAAGCTGAGGAACTGGCTATCTTATCTGCAAATGACGGAACACAGCATTTTATTATTGACGTATTTATTACGTAGACGGTGCAAGATAATACGTTTAAAGGGTTCCGTACACAAAGGGTGCCAAACCAACGGGACAACATTACCAAGCCTTTTCTGCCTGTCCGTGTTATTGCGTCCGTTTTTTGACAGTAAAAGTCGTTATCCTCTGTGTACGAGTCCGCACTTAACCGGTTTATTATTGTGTCATTTGAAAGAGTATCGAATGCACATTTTAAAAAGTTATTAAAGTTGTTGAGAGGTTAAAATGCTTGATATCTCTTGTAGGATATAATGTAAGGGCGTTTAATAATTCACTTTTTGCTAATTTATTATGGGTTGTAAAGGGGGTAAATAGGATTGAAGTCTTGGGAAATGTCATTATGACAGGGCTTAGATAGTAGATTTTCAAATCAGTTTATTATCAAAAAAAAAAGGTTGCAAAGGATGATCATCATCATCGCAGGTCTTGTAAGATAGTGACGTGGAGTTTAAAAAAAAAAAACAATTTAAAAACACCCTTACGCTTCTTAATGGTCTTGAGTGGTCTTTTTTTTTTACTTAATAGGTAAGGTCAAGGGTGTCGGTAAGACAAGAATTACTTTTAGGATATCGTGTATGCTATAATTTTATACAGAAAATGATTTAGTAATGCTTTTTTTTATTTATTTTACAGGCGGACCCAAACAATGTCCTGTCACCAACCAAACCAAGCACAATATATTATACTCCCCTGGGGATCGAACCCGTGACCTCTAGATATGATTGGTGGGTTGAACCGATAGTATACAGAGGCGGTTAAAAATTGTATTTGTATTTATGAGAAACGCTTACGCAGTCACCTTCTTTATATCAAAATGAGTCAGGGCTCGGTCGTGGAACCCAAGTCACGATTTGAGAGTAAAGACGAAAGGAATGCGCACATTGTAGGTATGTACTCGTAGGTAGATACGCTGATGCAGGTGCGCGCGCGTCGCGTCTCGTCGATGGGAACACTTTGGGCGAGACAATGTGGAAATGTAGAATAGTTGCAATTTATCTATGAGTTATGGATGAAAAATTTAAAAAGCCCTCTTATACTATTCATGTCCTCACATGAGGAGTATCAGAGGGCTATATTAGTTCGCCCCGAACAGAGATAAAATTCTTGATGAATAGAATAGAATATTGTTTATTGGCATATTGTAACACTCATCTCGTTGCTCACCCTCGTTATTAAGCAACGCTGGACTGAGAGCAAAGCACCATTGCAACCGTACGACATAGCAGAAGGGTAGAATAAAATAAGTGACTAAGTCACCCATTACTTGTATGATATGGTTTATATAATGTTTCAACCTTGTTGAACAGTGCTGTCACAATCGATAGCGTGGTTTAAAAATCTACACCTTCAGCCCGCGGATGTCATAAAAGTCGACCAATGATTCAACAAAAAGGCAGAAACTTTCTTCTGTGTGTAAACAATCTTTAAACGTGAACACCAATCTGTCTGCCAAGCTTGGCGACTATCGCCAAACTATTGAAGTTGAAGTTGACTCTACATTGTGGTGGATAATGGTGCGATGTGCCCCTTGCAAGACATTCCAAAAGTAATTCTTGGATCTTATCAACACTCTTGTTTTGGCAATAAAAAAAAACTAAAATGTAAATATTTACACCAGTTTTAATTTAAATAGGAAGCCAAAAACCATCAAGTCACTATCTTTTAAGACTTGACGATTATCAAAACCTTTGTAACCTTATATTAAAAAGTTATTTTTAGAAAAAAAATAGACCCGCGTCTTCACTATAAAACTTGAAAATAGTTATACGGGTAAGTTCATATATGTTTTATAATTTAGATTTACCACCAAAAATTAATTCGGAATCGAACCCACGACCACTAAATTTATTAGAAAATATATTTTTTGGGTACAGATAGGTACCCAATCAATTAAAAATTAGTGGAGATATCTATGATTTGCTATTGACTGTTGAAGAGATTTGGTCCTCGGGTCCGAAGATATTAATCGGATATTCAACAAATTAAAATGAACCTTATTTCAGACCTAAGAATAAGAATTTTCCAAATCGGTTAAATAATGATAGAGTTCTGAGGTAACACACAATAAGAAAAAAAAATATCACTACTATCACAGTACATTATAGAACATTCATTTCACACGCAGCGCCATCTAGCCCGAAACTTAGCATAGCTTGTAATTTGGGAACTAGATGGCGGTAGAATGCATAATACTTTTTATTTTGTTGTAAAAGTATATGATAAAATATGCTATTGTAACCTCCTCCTTGTTTGAAGTACAGTTAAAAACCACTCTAAACAAATTTAGAAATCTGCTGTCTAATCACGGTAACTACTGCATTTTGACATAAATTAAATTTCATTTACCTTATCTTAACTTTTTACCAGGTGAGATGAAGGCTTCTCTGTCGTACAATAAAAAATATATACATATTTTAAAAAAAATAAAATATTACAGGACATTCATTTTTACAAAGCGCCATCTAGCCCCAAACTAAGCATAGCTTGTAATATGGGAACTAGATTACGGATAAAATACTTAAATACTTTTTGTAAATACATACGTACTATATGATACAACACCCAAACACAGAACAAACATCTATATTCATCACACAAATGTTTGTCCTGGGTGGGAATCGAACCCACAGCCTACAGCGCCGAAGGCAGAGTTACTACCAACTGAGCTATGAGGCTTGTATATATATATCTTCTTGTCATACATAGATTTCCCAATGGAACTCAGAGATTAAAATTTGTCAATTATGAATAAGCTTAAAGGTCTATCTATCTCTGATTATCAACTTTCCACTTTTTATCAAAGGAGAGAACATTCTAGTTGATAACTTCTCAATTCTCAATTTAGCGTGAAGATAATTATCGTATTCAATAAAAACAAAGTCATAAGCATTCACTAGCTTGTGTAGGTAAGGCGATGTTAATATAAAATTATGATGAAACTTCCTAATCTCTTGAAGGCAAAATATAGGTATCTGACTCTGTTTCTCAGTTAAGCGTGAAGATAAATATTATCTTCAATATAATGTTAATATGAAGCATATTATTGTGAAACGATATGATTTGGCAAATGATTCCAATCAGTTTGTAGGCACTAGGTAGGTAACCGTTGCTTACTAATCGTACGGTTTTGGGTAAAGGGTTTAGGGTTTCCCATAAAGCAAAATGATCTTTCATGTCGAATGTGAATAAGCAGGTATACTTAACGTACCTACGTTAAGTTGTTTTTATAGGTACTATGGATACCTATCCATAGTAGGTATATATCTCGGCTATTTCTGTTTCAAATCAAAATCATGATTTTTGATAATTTTGAAACGTCAAATATACCGCCTGTTCGGAATCAAGAACAGCATACAAGGAGAAAGGCAAGGACCTTGGGTAGTCAGTATTTTTCAGATCCATTCACTGCCCTTAATTTTGTGTTTCATCATCAAGCCAAATTTCACCCACCGCTGGGCCTCTGTATGTATCACTACGAACGGACTTGAGCCAGTCTCACCCAGGTGCGATGCTGGCTATATCGTCAGCCCATTTCGCTGCAGGACGCTCGAAGCTTCAATACCCGTTACTTGGAAGCCATTCCATCATAATTCAGTATTACACTAGACCACCTTCGTGGTCTAGTGGTCCAACGACGTCAGTTCCATGGTCTCGAGTACAATATTTTGCTTGGCTTGGTTGGTGCTTGGACTTTGTTTTAATTCTGTCGCCATAACAAAAATTCTAAAATTGTTGTGTTTCAGCATTTAGAGGCAAGCATTTAGAGCGCACTTCACCCGGAATCGTGAACAAGTGACGAACTGTAAGATAGCCAGTTCGTCACTTGTTCACGATTCCGGGTGAAGTGCGCTTCCATTACTGGCCTTATCATAACTTGAAAAAAATCTGGTGAGATGAACATCAAGCACTCACCCGCAATATAATAAGAAAAACAAAGTTAATAATAACTTAAATAGCATTAGTTTGCACCTTAATGATAAAGGTCTCACTACAGCCGCACATCTCAGCTCCTCATTCATCGGAGTGCTAACTAAACCCTCACCAATCCGCCTGCTAAGGGTCATAATTATGGCAGAACCCTTTTAACATGATGAGCTATTCAGCGTGGCAGTGCAGCCAATGTCTTGGGCACGCTTCCGTCTGGTACTGGTCTGGAACAGTTGAGTTACCTATAGGCTGTTTGTAACGGTCCTTAGTAATCTGACTGATTTGTACATAGTTAGTTTAAGTTTACATTTTACTGAATAAAGATATTTTTTACAATAAATAAATATCCCCAACAACCACATGATATTAATAATTATTCAAACAATATGTATAATTACACTTATTACAACAGAAGCTGTCAGGAATATAAGATGATGTCCTAATCAATGTAGTAGACGAGTAGAGAGTAGTAATGTTGTGTATAGAGAATGAAGTGCGTGTGGAGTAAGTAAAATATGTTTGTGAGAGATATGAAGAATGATGAAGCTGTTTGACCTGCTGTTTGATTATATACCATTTGAAATGTGGAAGTTTCAAAAGTGACGGATGGGAGTGGTTGCCTTATTCTTCAATAAGTTGTTACAAGAGGCGATCCCAGATGAATGGTACAACAGTTATGTTCCTTAGTGCTCATTTACAAACATAACGGTGATATACAAAACTGCAACAAGACAGAAAACCTCATGTAACAAAGTATGAAATTTTGGAAGAAAGTGATAGCGAGAAGAATGAGAGGTGAGAATGAACCCAGAACCAGTTCGGATTTATGCCAGTACGGGAGAAAACGGATTCAATATTCGTATTCCGCCAACTGTGTGAAAAATACAGACATGGAGTTTATCAACCCAGAGATAGCATTTTTTTGTTGTACGACGGGAAAGCCCTTTTCCTTCATTTCACCTGGTTACTAGTTGAAATCAGGCCGAAGGTAAAGGCGCACTTCACCCGGAATCCTCAACTAACTGAGGAACTGGCTATCCTTCCTCTAAATGCCGGAACACAACTTCTGTTCCTCGTCCTGTGATCGACTATGAAACTTGTACGGATATGAGTGCTGCAAATGGGACGGATAAAAATAGAGTGCATGCGACCGAAATGCGAATGTTAAGATGTGTGGTGTGACAAGAATGGATAAGATTAGAAATGAATATATAAGAGGTAGCTTACTAAAGAGTATACTAGCATGGTATGGTGAAGACAAGTTATGCGGAGGGGCGAAAGTCACGTTGTAAGTAAAATTTTGAGATGAATGTGGAAGGCTATAGGGGTAGATGAAGACCGAAAAAGAGAGAGAGAGAAAACGTGTGAAAGGAGTGGATGATGAGCTAGCGGATGATGAAAGGGGTAAAAATGTGCAGACCACGTTTTCCTTTCCGGAAACTGATTTATTGCTCATCGCTGCATGCAACGTAATATTCAAATTTAAATTTGCTCGCTGGGTTTTACCGTGACCTGAATATCACCATGAAATATTTAGCGCCTGCACTTCATAGAAATTTGTTGTGACTAATTTAAATATATTGGGCTAGTCTCATCTAGCTAACACAACATGCGCCAGTTTAATACATAGTAGTTGGTATTAGTTAGTTAGGTGGCAATCGAAATGTTTGTTGTGTGGATTATATTTGCCTTTATTCTTATTTGTGTTGTCTCACGTACTTTTTAGGGTTCAGTACCCAAAAGGTTCCAACGGGACCCTATTACTAAGCCTCTGCTGTCCGGTCCCTTTTTTTTTACACAGCACCATCTAGCCCCAAACTAAGCATTATAATTTAACATGAGAACTATTTACAATAATGTGTTCTATACGAAATCTATAGATATCGTATAGTTAAATTTTTGTAAATACACTATATTTGGGTGTTGTACTATATGATACTGTTCGGGTTTTTTAAGGAATTAAAGATTTATTTAAGAAATATGACTTTTATTATAACTTTCGCTAGCACTCACTGACACCATTACGTAGACTCTATAACTATAGACAAGTAGGCATCTCTTGGAAAGCCACAGAACATAGGCTATACAATAGTAGGTACTTACTTATATTTTATTGCCTCTTACAAAACATTTTAATACCACCCCTCAAGAAAATATTGAAAAAATGAATACAATAGTATAAACATGTTTGTTTTACATAAACATAACACTACTACTATAAAGAAGTTATACAGGCTCTGATAACTTAACTCTACTACTAAACTAGCACATAAACAGTCTCTCCCTTAATTTTTTAAACAATGTTCCCCCCAATGTCTTAGTAAAAATGTCTCCTACTTGGTTACTTGTATTTATATATTTTAAACAAATGATGCCCTTTTCCACTTTTTCTTTTACAAAACTTTTCTTAATTTCTAAATGCTTTACTCTACCAGTGGTCATATTGGCCATTTTAATAGTGGACTGATTATCTTCAAATAATGTGATCTGACCCACATGAAAATCAAAATCTACCAGCAAGGCTTTGAGCCAACAAGCTTCACTGGTCGCTTGGCTCAATGCCACAAACTCAGCCTCAGTTGAGGACAAAGCGACCGACTGTTGCTTTCTTGTAAACCAAATCACAGAACACCCAAATACCTTAAATATACATCCAGTAGTTGATTTTCTATCAGTACACCCACCCCAGTCACTATCAACAAATCCAATAGCATCATCATCATAATCGTTCCTAAACTTAAGACACAAATGTAATGTCCCCTTAATGTATCTTAGAACATTCAAAAGTAGCTTGTACATAAGTTTACTAGCACATACTTGATATCTACTCAAAATACATACTACAGCACATAGATCTGGCCTGGTTGCAACAACAACATACATTAATTTTCCAATCAATTTTCTACATTTATTTTCAATCTCTTTACTTTCAGGTCCATCTCTTATTAATAATTCAAACTTGAAATTTTTATCAATTGGCAATGACAAGGGTTTGCAATCTGACATGTTGTACAAAGTCAACAGTTCCTTCAAATAATCTTCCTGAGAAAGATAGGTTATCCCTATTTCCTGTCTCACATTTATTCCTAGATATTTGGATATTGTTCCCATTTTCTTCATTTTAAAATTACTACAAAGAGCATTGCTCAGGGACTCACACTCCTCCTTATCATTTCCAAAATACAATATGTCATCAACATACAGTAATAAAAATATTTTCTTATTACCTTTACATTTTGAGTACAAACAGAAATCTTTGTCAGAAGGGTTAAAACCTAAACCTAGCATGACATCATCAAAAGTTTTATTCCAACGCTTGGGGCTCATTTTCAAGCCATAAATTGATTTGTTAAGCTTACAAAATTTAAATTCTGATTTTAATCCTTCTGGCATATGTAAATATACCTCTTCCTGCATTGCACTGTTTAAGAATGCATTACAAACATCCATTTGCTGGACCTCAAGATTCATTTTAGTAGCTACAGCCATAAACACACGAAAAGTATTTAAAGTTGCTACAGGAGCAAACAAATCATAGTCACTAATATACTTTTGTTCAAAACCCCTAGCTACTAGTCTAGCCTTATATTTAATATCATTTTCTTCACTCTTTTTCTTCTTGAGAACCCATTTTGTGCTAATAATTTCTTTCCCTTTGGGCACATTAGACACTAAAGTCCAAGTATTGTTATCCTGAAGCTGCTGAAGCTCAGTTTGCACAGCTGCCTTCCATTGTTCAGCTTCATCGGATATCATCGCATCGGAATAAGTGATACCCTCACTTTCCACGGTCATACCAACTTCATAGTCCTGAAGCGCTAGTGGTTTCTTGACCACTCTTCCACTTCTTGTTTTCTGTTTTATTTCCTTATTCTCTAACACTTCAGGTTCTGGTTCTGGTTCATCATCTGACACCTCTGGTTCTGGTTCAAGGTCTGATATGTCTGGTTCTGAATCAAGGTCTGGTACCTCTGGTTCCGGTCCATGGTCTGGTACCTCTGGATCCTCACCTGTTACATCTGATTCCTCCTCTGGTAGCTGACATATATTGTCCAACAGAATAACATTCTCTTTCCTTTGTTTCTCTATATTTACCTTTTTACAGTTTTCTGTCTGGAGAAGAACGACATCCCTTCTAACCAGTACCTCATTTCTTTCTTTAATGAAAACTCTGTATCCCTTTGAACTTTCATATCCTACGAAAAGTCCTTTTTCACCCTTAGCATCCCATTTTAACCTCTTTTCTTTTGGAATATGGACATAAAGTTCTGATCCAAACACCAATGTCAGTTTGCTGATATCAAAGTCCTTACCTTCCCAGAGTCGGAACGGAGTTCCACTACTGTATCTGCTTTTAGATGTTCTATTGAGTACATATACCACTGTATTAACAGCTTCTGCCCACAGCTCTTTTGGTAGTTTCTTTGCATTTAACATAGACCTAGCAGCCTCAACCAATGTTCGCATGTCACGTTCAGCCCTACCATTCTGTTGTGGTGTGTATGGTATAGTAGTCTCATGTAGGATACCTTTGCTATGCAAGAACTGTTTCATATCTTTATTTACAAACTCACCCCCATTGTCAGTACGAATTTTCTTAACTACGCACCCGGTGACCTTTTCTGATGCTGCAATAAAGTTTTTCATGTTCTGGAGCACCTCAGACTTCTGCACCATGAAGTAGACCTGCCGATAGTTAGTAAAATCATCCTTGAGAAGTAGAAAATACCGTGACCCACCAATAGAGCTAACCTCCATCGGCCCACATACATCCGCATGTACCAACTCTAGCGGTTTCTCTGTAGCACTCTCACTGTCTTTGAAAGGTAATTTGTGTATTTTCCCTTTCATACATGCTTCACATGTTGTCACACTATCGTCTGTATGCTTGATATTGTTCATTTTTAACACATCTCTTACAAGTCTATAATTCTGATGACAAAGTCTCTCATGCCACACATTTACACTGGCCACAGCAGAAATGTCCTCGAATATGAAGTCCATCACATAAAAGTTACCTTCGCGTACCCCTAATGCACATAAATCATTGTCTTTGTGAACTAAACATTTTTCATCAACAAATGACACTTTGAAACCCTTGTTTGTGATACTAGGCACCGAAAATAAGTTAACTTTCAAGTCCGGTACATACAACACACCATGTAAAGTTGTATTTATGTAAGTTTGTCCATCAAAGGCCTTCAGTTTCACATCACCGACGCCAACAACCGGCAGTCGTCGTCCATCACCAACAATAACGAACCTGTTTGACACTGACAGTTCTTTATAATTTATGAGAAAAGTGCGTTCAGAAATCATATGAGCACTCGCTCCACTATCAACTAACCATTTCCCATTTTGACTGAGATTAGATTCTACATCCAAAATGTCTGTGGAATATGCACCTGCAACAAAAGCATTATTTTTGTTGCCAGAAACATTCTTTGCACTGTTACACTGAGATTTTAGATGTCCAGTTTTATGACACTTGAAGCACTTGCGAGTATCTTTATCACTTTTACATTGTGACATGAAATGTCCGATACGTCCACACTTGAAACATTTTATAATCTTGTTATTGTTATATTTCCCTGGCTGTGCATACAATGCTACACTTTCACCTTCACTGGCTTTTGACTTTATCCTCTCTTCTTCTATGAGTAGCCTTGCAACCAATTCATCGTAGGTTTGCCTGCTCGGCTCGACTGATTCCCATGCAGATATGAAGTGACTTAAAGTTGATGGCAAGGACATTAATACTTTAGTTATCATGAACTTCTCTGATACTTCTTCACCAGCTTGATTCATCTGCGTTTTTAATTCTTGCAGCTTTGCTAGAAACGTTGCCATGTCCGCACCCTCTTCAAATTTAAACTGGAAGAACCGCTGTTGTAAGATATGTAAGCTTGTGCTTGACTTTTGCTCATATACAGAATGGAGCTTTGCCCACATCTCCGCAGCAGTCTTGCATGATAAAATGTGAACCATTACACTCTCACTTAACCTCAAAACAATTTGTGTTTGTGCTTTTGCATCTTTCTTCCTCCACTCTTCACTCCCATCTGTGGGTTTAACTTCTGAGCCTTCTACTATTTTGTAAACATCCATGCCCCTCAGTAGCACTGAGACTTGGAACTTCCATAGATTCCAATTTTTCTGGCCTTGCAGTTTGATGGCCCCCAAGGCCCCCACTCCAACTGCATCCATGATCGTAGGTTATCGTCACGCGCACGCTGATTTATACTTTTGCCTCTGCCTCCCTGGCACCGCAAACCCTCAGCCACCCCGCACGTTGGTTCCTTGCCGCCGGCGAAAAATAAAAGCCCGCCAACCCAACGCCCCTCAACGAACACGCCACGCGGTCGCCGCCGTATCGTTGATCGTTGTTGACCTCTTGACACTTCCAATTCCTTTTATCCACGAAACAGAGTTATGAAGCAGACTGGGCCCATAACCTGTTCGGGTTTTTTAAGGAATTAAAGATTTATTTAAGAAATATGACTTTTATTATAACTTTCGCTAGCACTCACTGACACCATTACGTAGACTCTATAACTATAGACAAGTAGGCATCTCTTGGAAAGCCACAGAACATAGGCTATACAATAGTAGGTACTTACTTATATTTTATTGCCTCTTACAAAACATTTTAATAGATACAACACCCAAACACAAAACAAACATCTATATTCATCACAGAAATGTTTGTCCTGTTTGGGAATCGAACCCACAGCATACAGCGCAGAAGGCAGAGTTACTACCGACTGAGCAATGAGGCTTGTTTAGTTAGGTTTTTCTGCCAGTAGGCTGTATGTTATTAACCGTAATAGGTAATTAGGTAGATAGTCGAAATTTCCGCTATTCTATTACCGTTATAATAAAAAAAAAAAAAAATATATTAAATTATTAATAAAGCGTACACGGTTGTGACGTCATTATTTGCCTTGGAATTAGGTGGAAACCTTGGTGTGTGTTTCCGCACTCGGCTGGTAGTAATATAAATAAACAATGTCGTTATAGTTTATGTGCTATCTCTTATCATCTTTGTGTCAAATAAAGTCCTATCTTATTTCTTCTTTCCTTTTAACCAATTTTAGTATGTATAGGAACTTTCCACAAGGTATGTCTTTTTTTTGTACGACGAGGAATCGCTTGGCCTTCATCTCACCTGTTGAGATAAGGCCGAAGGTGGCGGCGCAGTTTACCCGGAATCCTCAACAAACTGAGGAACTGGCTATCTTACCTCTAAATGCCGGAACACAACAATTTAAGAATTGTTGTTATGGCGACAGAATTAGGTAAGATGGTGGTAGCTAGCCAGGCGGACTTAAACAAAGTCCTACCACCAACCAAACCAAGCACATATTGTACTCCCCATGGGGATCTGGAGCTGAAATCGGTGGGCTGAACCACTTGACCACAGAGGCGGTTTAAATCACATTTGGAAACTAAGTGGAAAAAAGCTTTACTATTAGTCTTTATCTGTCATCCGCAAAAAAACCGCGTCCCTAATCCGCAGAACAGCACCGCTGTGGAAGAGCCTTGTGCGATGATGATCATTGGAACTTTATCCCCTCCTTTGTGATCCTCGGCACATGAACTATTTAATTACATTATTTAATTTAACTTAGGTATTTACTAACCATTTTATTGTTTGTGTGTACTGACGTCTATGGATCTTGCTGTCCAAAATAAACAGTTTTTACATTAATTTTATTTATGCAATGTATGCTTGACTACAAAATAATTACCTAGTGGTTGAGTGCGAATGATTGGTTGAATTGTTACCATTTGTTCACATTAAAATGGTCCTATTTCAAATGGGTAATATCTCAATTATCAAATAGATGACATTTGGCTCCTACTTGTGTTCGCTAAATAAAATAATGCGTAGCATTGTGCACAATTGTACCCATATTTGTTAACAATAGACCGGATTCATGTTGACATCTGTGGGGTCTTCAGACCAACGCGATCGCATGGTACTGTATTTTGTACTCTAAAACAAATGGCTAATGGTCAAGTTTGTGTGATATTACATTGAAAATATTTGCAGATTGTTAAAACATGCCGAATTGCCACTTGTAAGTCTTGTAACACATTCGCAATAGTTGCTGGTCTGATTGTTATGACTTTTTGTGTTTTGCTAATAGTGCAAATTGTTACGTTTTACTGATGTTACATATCCAACAAATTTTCGATGAAAAATATTGAATCAATGAATTTCTAAAAAAATAAACAGATGAAACAAAAAATGGCACTTGACTTTTAACTTTACAAGAAACCTGTAACAAAAAAAAGAGAAAAGGGTTAGGGAGCAGGTCGTCCAGGTCTGGAACTAGTCTCAGGAACCACATTCACCTTTTTAAATGTGATAATCGGTAACTGGGCCCACGTTAGTTGAGATGTATTCTCGATTTGTACTGAACAATTACCCCAAAAAATACTTCAAATTTTCTTTCACAACTTTCTTTTCTTTACTCGATTATTATCGAGAGAGAATAGACGCAGATATTTAGATTAAATCATTATACCTATAGGCCGTTTGTAACGGTCCTTAGGTAATCTGACTGATTCCTTTGTACTTAGTTAGTTTAATTTATTGAATAAATGTACCATTTAGTGAGTACCAACCTACCATAATTATTTGCACATCTTTTTACAACAATGCATTAAAATTTCGTAGTAGTTACTTACTTAAAAATTAATTAGCTAAATACATGATTGTGTCACTGTACTAATGAGGGTCCACATTGTATATTAAGGGTACGTAATTCGTGTATCGCTATTGGTTATTGCATAATACAAATTACGCGTCGTCGTCACTCTCATCAATATACTAAGAACCCGCTCCAGCGGCTGCGTCATTTGCGCACGGTTCGGCACTATACAAGCGCAGTACGACGGCGTTCTGCACACGACGCGACGGCTTGTCGTTTCGCGCCGACTATACACACGGTGCACAGATCACACCGCCAACCCGCGTCTATATAAAAGCAACAAAAACCCCAGCTCCATATTATTACAAACAAGTGTACCGAAGCAACCATGACGCCCACACCTGACAACGAAATCAAAGCTTCGGCCTTGGATCTAATCGGCAACACGCCAATCGTCGCTCTCGACCGCCTGCACCCCGGCCCCGGCCGCATTCTAGCCAAATGTGAGTTCATGAACCCTGGAGCATCTATCAAATGTCGCTCCTCGCTCAAAATGATCGAAAGTGCTTTGGAATCCGGCGAGCTGAAACCCGGTGAACCTATCGTCGAAGTCACCTCTGGGAACCAAGGTTGCGGGCTCGCAGTCGTCTGCGCGGTATTGGGGCATCCTCTCACGCTCGCCATGTCGAAAGGCAACAGCGCACAGCGAGCGATCCACATGGAAGCCCTCGGCGCGACCTGCCTCAGAGTTCCCCAAGTTGAAGGCACGTACGGAAACGTCACTCTCGCCGACGTGAAAGCGGTCGAGCAAGAAGGTCTTAAGATCGTAGAAAATACCGGAGCTTACTACGTGAACCAGTTCAACAACGACGGTAACTCCCAATCGCATTACGATACCACTGGACCCGAAATTTGGCGACAGACCGGGCATCGCGTCGATGCGTTCGTGGCTACGGTCGGGACCGCGGGCACTTTCACCGGTACATCGAGGTATCTAAAGGAGGTGAATCCGAATGTGAAGACGTTCGTTGTGGAGCCAGCGGGAGCGGAGCCCATCAAAGGGGACCCGGTGACAAAGCCCTTGCATTTGCTTCAAGGCTCTGGGTACGGATGCGTACCTAATTTGTTCAAGTTCGAGTACATGGATGATACTATTCCTATCACTGATGAAGAGACCGTGGAGTACATGAAGTTGATCGGTCATAAAGAAGGACTGTACGTTGGGTATACCAGCGGGGCCAACGTCGCCGCTGCTGTGAAACTGTTGAAGTCGGGCAAGATCCCTGAAGACTCGTGGGTGGTCACCACACTCAACGACACAGGATTGAAGTACACTCCTATTTCTTCTGAATATAGATAATAATACTCATCTAGATGAAGTGTTTTGCGATATTACTATTATTATCATTGAAGATTGGCTGCGATTTGGCGATATTTCATAGATGATAATTACGAGAATTTACGATGTACTGCTATGTTATTTTCACTGTTTGAATATTTCATCTTATAAGTACCTACTAAGTTTCTATTAGATATAGATAACAATTATAGATTTTTCTATGAATAAACTAAATATAGAAAAATATAGACTAAAAAAATCAAATGGATAGTCTATTAAAATAGTATTTTATGAGCAATTTTTTTAAATAAGTAGGTTTATGACATAATTAAACATCTCATGTTTCTTGTGTGCAAACTCCGTGTTTAGCTCAATTATAAAATAAAATGTATGTCACAAGATGAGCGACTTTTATATAAGCATACCAAAAATAGGCAACGAAGGTACCTCAGGTCGAAAAATTAATAACATGCTATTTTTACACTATCAGGTAAAAGCAAGACTGTAGACTGTGAGAATTTCGACTGTCTGTCAATCAATGACAACCGTTCATAAGAGTTAGGCCCCGAATGGTCAAAGGACGCTTAGTAATAGGATACAGTTAAGGCACATCGGGTAAAGAACACTAAAAATTAACTTTTAAGTGTTAAAAAAATCAAACAATACCAATTACTACCAGAATTATAAAATCAAAAATCAACAAAACCAACTTGGATCGACTTAAGTTCGCAGCTGACTAGGAGGCGTTCCTGCACCTTTTTATGGCCGAATGTTATTCGGCATTTATAGAAAAAGGTACTAATTTGTAGCTTCAAAATGCCTAAGGCAAGAGCTAGCAATAAAACCGACTGGACCGTTTTTTGCTAATTATTAACACTTTTCGACTTTGCCAGGCGATTTTTTGAGAGAGATATTAAAATCGGTTTGGTCCTAAGTCAGGTACTTGATTTCAAGAGTGTATTGAAGTGGCCAGATAAACAACTGAAAATATAAAAAAAAAAAAATGAAATACTTATTGCATATTTATGTAATGTGCCGAGATGACTTCTATGTGTCGTAAGCTGCCTTTGGTCTGTCGTTAAAATGAAATATGTACCTATCTTTAGATCAACAGATTTTTGTATCCTCAGGTGACCTAGGCCTAGGAACTTCTGTAGTAAGTAATTTATCACAGTATTTTTACTAAACAGTGAAACGGCCGGGACTTGGCTACCGTCATGAAAGCATCTTCATCTGTTCAAATACTCAATATCTCAATGATCTGTTTCCACAAATAGGCAATTCGTACATTGAGCAATTGGTGCAATTCTAGCATCGGTACAATTTAGCCATTCGCAAAATTTCTCAGTTTACACATTTATCAATACGTTCCGTAAGCGATCGGGTACGACTTAGCCATTTGCGCAGTGATTTAAAACTAGCTGACTCGGTGCAGTTACGCTTGCGCCAAGGTTCTATGTTCATCACTTAATTTCGGGCCTGATAAGTAAGTCCACTGCTTATCAAAGCATTTTTTTGGAAGGCAAGCTCAACTGTAGACCATTCTTGCCCAGACAAGCCTTATTCAGGCAAGATTCAGGCCTGACCGCCGCTCACAACACAGCCCCCCCGGTGAGGTTGCGATGGCTGACGTATGCTATTATTGTTGATATCTTCAAGAGTTCACCCATTTTAATTGTATTTTTTTTACACACTTCGACTGAATTTCATGTTAAATGTAATGCATTTTTTTAGGAAACAACTTGCGGTTTTCCTCCAAATTCATATATTACATTTCATGTCAACCCTTTAGTACTTACTTGTAATTTAATTTATTGAATGTATGGAAAGAGCATCCAGTCTAGCTAAAGTGCTCATTACACCGTCCTAAATGAAGGATGCTAGGTTATTTAGCCACTGAATTTATGCACTTAGCATCCTAGTTAGCAAGAAAGTAAGGTCACTAACTACCGTCCTAGCTCAGTTAGCATCCGATATACGGACGGTGTAATAACATCTAGCATTCTAACTGCTTCATTTAGTCGCCGCGTGCATGCCCCTTACACACGTAAGGATGTGTTTTGCGCAGTAAAAGTAGTGCACGTACGCGAAATGTCCAAAGATAAAGCAGTTATTACGAACATGCGGCGTATCTTTGTAAAGTTTTACTTTATTAAGATATGCCTTGTATATATTTTTTAGGGTAGCACATAGATTGGGTAAAATTATTGATATTATTTAATTAAATGCTATGCCATAAACATCTACCTACCTACATAATTTACTTGCAAAGATAACTTTTTACGAGAAAGGATTTCTCGTAAAAATTGACTCGTGATTTATCAAACCAGTCAAGTATATATATATCTGTCACCTTGACAGCATAGATAAACTTGGCCTTTTTTCCTGTTCCGCTTTAAAAACTGGTCACCCTCTACTATCTATATACTAATTTTGATATCGTTGAGAATAATAAACACCTCTCTATATTAATCTGCGTTTTACCTCTGCCAACACTTCCTACAAAAAACCTTTCAAGAAAAGGAAGATGAAAATGTCAAGTACTTAGGTAAAGAAACTAGCTCTGACTGTGCGTTGATTGTCAGTCAGTCAGTCAGCAACTCGATAATTTTATATATCATATATTACGTATGTATTTACAAAAAGTATTTAAGTCTTTTATCCGTAATCTAGTTCCCATATTACAAGCAAATTTTGGGGCTAGATGGCGTAATATTTATTTTATTTTATTTAATATTAAGATAATGATTGATGATTGCCTTCGCGTTTACTACTTTTTGCATCTATTACCTTTTTGCATTTACTACCGGTGATTTTCTGAAGGTGACTTGGTCTCATTGTATGTGATTTATTGACGTTTGTTCTGAGAAATGAATGATCTAATAGCTTAGCTCAAATAAGAAGAATATCTACATCGTCATGGGCTTGTTTAAGAAAATATAATCTTATGTATTCTACCTAATAGGTAGAATACTTAAGATCATATGTTTCAAGCTATGGTTATGAACACTATAAGCTTTATTAACGGGTTATGAGGACTTTGTAAAATTTAGGTCATTAACTCAAATAATTCTCGGTTCTTGTAAAAGCCGCCGGTCACATTAAACTTTAGTGAGTTTAACCGCCTCTGTGGTCTAGTGATTCAACCCACCGATTTCAGATCCAGAGGTCCCGGGTTCGATCCCCAGGGGGAGTACAATATATTGTGCTTGGTTTGGTTGGTGGTAGGACTTTGTTTAAGTCCGCCTGGCTGGCTACCACCATCTTACCTAATTCTGTCGCCATAATAACAATTCTAAAATTGTTGTGTTCTGGCATTCAGAGGTAAGATAGCCAGTTCCTCAGTTTGTTGAGGATTCCGGGTGAAGTGCGCATCCACCTTCGGCCTTATCTTAACTTGTTACCAGGTGAGTGAAGGCCAAGCGCTTCTCCGTCACAAAAAAAAAAGAGTGAGTGTATTATTTTCAATTTGAGTTTTCAGAAAAGCGATTAGGTACTTACTGATTTTATTTTCGTCAGAAAAAAAACTGAAAATGCTATGTTTGCGCATATTTCCAAATTTGTTGTTGATTTGATGGTGAATGAGTTTTCCGATATGCCGGCATAGTTGCTTGCGCCATGATCACGGCTACATTAAATCGCATATTGCATACAATCGTAAATGAAAATAAATAAATAATAAATATTACAGGACATTAATTTCACACGCCATCTAGCCCCAAACTAAGCATAGCTTGTAATATGGAAACCAGATTAAGGATATAATTCTTTTTGTTTTGTAAATACATACATACAATATGATACAACACCCAAACACAAAACAAACATTTATGTTTATCCCACAAATGTTTGTTGCTGGGTGGGAATCGAACCCACCACCTACAGCGCAGAAGGCAGATTTACTACCAACAGCTTGTTATGATATATATATATATACGAGTATATATATATGTCGCTATTTGTGGTGTCTGTTTGTGTGTATATATATATATCCCGTTGATAGGGTAGGCCTCCCCCAACAGACATCACAAATAGCGACCTGATCCTCCTTCGTCCATCTCTCCGCGCGACAACCACAACTTGGTCCATATGGAGCAATGTTTCCCACACTCCGTTTTGCGTTTAATCGTGGTCACAAATGGAAGAACCTTTACTCCCCAGCGGTTATCTGTTCTGCGAGCTATGTGGCCTGCCAACTGCCACTTAACTTTCTTATTCCTACCCTACATAATATATATGCTATGCCAAGTATTTATTCACACCGGTTTCAGATCCAAAAGGAACCTGGTTTGATCCCCAGGGAGTACAAATTTGTGTTTGGTTTGGTTGGTGGTAGGACTTTATTTAAGGGTGCAAAGCGTTTCCACCATCGATCATAACGTGTTAACCAGTTGAGATAAAAGATAAGTTCTCTCCTGTCTCGTACTATAAAAAACACAATGTAATAAACTAGTGGTTCTGTAAAAACAGTAGACCTTAGCTGCCCTTATAACCATGCAATAACCGATGCTTTCCTCTTTCACTTTTCCTTTTAGAATTTTCAGCAAATAGGGGTCTAGGTTTTAGCGATTATTCGCGTTCCCTTGGTCTGAAGAGATCAAACCTGGTGTCTACGGATTTGTCTTGCAAAGGTGGAGAGGACTGCGTAGTCTGATTAGTTGGTAAGTAAAAAATGTAAAAAAAAAACAAAAATTGAAATCTTACTGCAAACTTCTCCCCTTTTCCCCCTCAACTCCCTCTTTTTTGATCTTTTTCTCAAAATCTTGTGTAGAATTAAATATTTAGTGTGTATTTCAAATATAATTGAAATCCGTTGATAAATAACGCTACAGCAAGCCCTTTTCCCCCCGATCAAAAATCGCGATCGACTAAAAAAAATTAATAATAATAATAATAAAACGTTTATTTCAGACCATTGATCCATATTATACTATACCTATGTTAGTAACAATTAACAATTAAATAACTTATAATAATCTATGTTAGTTTATAAAACAAATAAAACAAAAAAAAAAAAAAATCAATGAACATGTGTGCCAATTTTCATCAAAATCTATTGAAAAATGCGACGCGAGAACAAACCAACCGACAGCCGACAGACAGCCGACAGACAGCGGACAAAAGCATTTTTGGCCTATCTCCAAACTGAGACGCTTCGCTCGCTCGCGGTCAAATATAGAAACTGTTCATGTAATTATCATTCAACGTACAAGGGAACAGAATTATGACATACTTACAAACACAGTATAAATAAGCGTACAATGCGTGTCTTTGTAAATTCTAATAGGGATATTTCAAGATGATAAGTAAAACAGTGACTACGGTCACTGAGAGCCCGGGATCTATGAACTCTTAAAACCAGACAATATAATTATGACTTAATCGAGCTGTATTTTTTACCTATTCCTAATACCAGCCTGCCAGCAGCGGTCAAGTGACACTTAGCGACGAACAAACAAATATTTGAATAAATATTGGCTGGAAATACCGTATGTAGGTTACACTTTGTTTTATCTGCCAAATTGTAGCTTACCAAACCATTTAGTTTACACTGCGAAAATATAGTGTATCAGAAGATTTATTTGTTCGAGTTTTTGGAGAGTGATTATTATCACTGCGCTTGGGCCAATATCACTCCTAGCGCACCCTGTACCTCGATCCATCGCGAACCTTCGCCACGACGACAGTGGGACAAAAACTTTGAAGACTGGTAAGAAAAAATCTACCTTGATAGAAGTTGGAATAAAAATATCCACAGCATTAAGTCCAGATATAAATAAAAAAAACATCATTCAAACATGCCATAGATACACCTTCCTATCACTAATATAACAAAAGTAAGTGCGGCATTGTAACCCGTATGAAAATGCCGCACCCATTTCTTATGTTCAATAAATTTAACAAGCCTCATAGCTCAGTTGGTAGTAACTCTGCCTTCTACGCTGTAGGCTGTGGGTTCGATTCCCACCCAGAGCAAACATGTATGTGATGAATATAGATGTTTGTTCTATGTTTGGGTGTTGTATCATATAGTACGTATGTATTTACAAAAAGTATTTAAGTATTCTATCCGTAATCTAGTTCCCATGTTACAAGCTATGCTTAGTTTGGGGCTAGATGGCGCTGTGTAAAATTAATGTCCTATAATATTTATAATTGTAACAAAATATAAGACTGACTAGTAAAGTTAACATGTTAGTCCTTTTTATTGACAAAACTATTTACAAGGTGACTGAATACCTGAATATTGACTGTAAATATCTGAATGGCCAATTTCATGACTATACATATAGGACGTATAGGTACCTACTTACTGTTAATAATTATTCCCAGAGGTCTCGGGCTCGATTCCCAGAGGGAGTACAATATTGTGCTTGGTTTGGTTGGTGGTAGGACTTTGTTTAAGTCCGCCTGGCTAGCTACCACCGTCTGACCTAATTCTGTCGCCATAACAACAATTCTAAAAAAAAGTTGTGTTCCGGCATTTAGAGGTAAGATAGACAGTTCCTCTAGTTGTTTAGGATTCCGGGTGAAGTGCGCTTCTACCTTCAGCCTTATCATAGCTGTGAAAAAATCAGGAGAAATGAAGCCAAGCACTTCCCCGTAATACAATAAAAAATGAAAAGGTTATGTCTCCCCTTACTCGTTCTCTACGTCGTATCAGTATGCTCGTATTCATTAGATAGG
This sequence comes from Venusia cambrica, assembly GCA_951394065.1. Lineage (NCBI taxonomy): Eukaryota > Metazoa > Arthropoda > Insecta > Lepidoptera > Geometridae > Venusia > Venusia cambrica. The sequence continues at coordinate 14,754,098 of OX596040.1, read as the reverse complement.
TTTTTTAAGTTCATCATAGTACTTAAGTTTGTATTATGTTTCATCCAAGTTGACGATACCCCTATACAGCTAAATCCAGTTCGTGACTTATTATATTATCTGAGTATCTATTATTGTCATTATTTTTTATTAAGTTTTAAAAATAATAATTGAATATATTCACCTAATATTAAATGTTGACTACGCGCGAAGGGGTTTAGCTGGATAGTTTTTTAATACTTTCAGTTAAATTCAATTGCAAATAAGTAGGTAATGAAGGGTTGACATGAAATATATAATATGAACATCAAAAACCTCCTAAAAAAAGCCAGAGATAGGCACCTCATAGTACGGAAAAGAGCGAGGAAGTATTAGGCCTTAAACTGAATTGCCTCGAACTTGAATGGTTTATAGAAAGTTCATAGTAGGCAACGTAGTATCGCAATCCATTTATAGAAGTTGTGTTGTTCATTCTATTCACTATTTGTTTTTAAATTCCACACAATATAATGAAAATATTGTGCGGGCACTCACAAGAGTTTCATTGTGACACTTTCTCGATCAGAGCTCATGTAGCAATTATGATAAATAGTGTATTTCATAGGGGTCAGTGAGTATTGGCTGTACCAATAGTAGAACTTAGATGAGACTGTTTCATGCTGATATCGATAAGAGCATAAAAATATTTAAAAAAATGACGTAGTCATGTATGTAACTAAATTTATTATCAATAGTTTTTATGCTTCTTATTTCTTGATAAGAAATGGTTATTTATTATACCGCGTTGTGGTGGTGATCAATTTAGCCCAAGCAAGTTTTGAGGTCAAGAGCTTTAGGTACCCTGTCATGTAAAAAAACAGTGGAAGTCGTAAGAGCTGACTGAGGGATTTTAGCAGGACGGGCATAAGCTTAGTTCGGTGTAATAAGGTCTTACACCTTTACTGCGATGACCAATCTGCCTGCCAAGCGTGGTGGTCTAAGGAAAATCATCTCGTTTTGGAGGTTTATTCGGCTGCTCTCTCCCGCAATGGGCATAAATGGGCTGCTGAAGTGGGTAAGTACTAGGTACGTATAGCGTAAGAATATAATTAATTCCATGGTTTCGATACTCTAATCTCTAAATAGTTGAAGTAATGTCTAGCTGTCTAGTTGTAATGTCAAAATAACTTCGTCATTTATTAACCGATTAGGAAAATTATTTTCCCATTTTATAATTCTATGAAAATCAAGAGCAAATAATATATATCCGCCAATTAAGGTCCGTATGCATTTTTTTTTATTTGGTTGGGTTTATTGTACGATGGGGAAGCATTTGGCCTTCATCTCACCTGGTTACAAGTTAAGATAAGGCCGAAGGTGGAGGCGCACATCACTCGGAATCCTCAGCTAACTGAGGAACTGGCTATCTTACCTCTAAATGCCGGAACACACTGTTATAGCAACAGAATTAGGTAAGATGGTGGTTAGCTAGCCAGGCGGACTTGAACAAAGTCCTATCACCAACCAAACCAAGCACAATATTTTACTCTCCATGAGGATCGAATCCGGGGCCTCTGGATCTGAAATCGGTGGGTTGAACCACTAGACCACAGCGGCGGTTAAAATGATTATAAACAATAATTTTGAGATCGTAGGTTCGATTCCAGTTATGAATATTATTGTGACTAGTACAAGTGATCACATTGTTTTTAAAATGAATCATATATATAAGTTATGTTAATTGAAAAAAAAAATGATAAAAGAAGAATTAATTGAAGTCAATCACTAAAAACTTGAAATTAATTCAATGGAAGTTCATACATTTCGAAAAGGAGTATTTATGATATAAGATAACCTCACGCCAACAATCTTGTTGTTTGGCTCATAAAGTCGACACGACAACAACCTATTATTATATGATTATTTTCAATACTATAGTGATGGCGGTTCAATTTAATATTACAAATAACTTGTTACAAAATACAACAAGAAAGTATTTACGGTAATTCTAACAAAACAAAGTCTGTTTGTCATTTTGTTCCGGCTTATCTTCGAAACTGGACCGATGTTGATCTGATGTTATAGGGAGTAACTTAGGCTACCATTATATTAAAAAAAGAAATTGGGTTCAGCGACGTGTGATATAACATACATGTATATTGCATGCATATTTTAATAAAGGTTTTTTAAACGTATCTTAGGTGTCAGTCTCTCATGAAGCAGTAAATTAACGTATTTAATTATAATTAAGTTACTGTGTTGTAAAGACAAATAAATATTTGTATTATTATTATTATTATTGCTAATCTACCTGTAAATATGGGAAATCCAGTGGTTACTAGCCAAAAATTATATTAAAGCTTTTTTTTTAAAGGGATGAGATCTTGGACTGGGCTGACTATTGGCCATAAAGCACGCTTTTATTGTAATGTTTCTATCTTTGTTTGGAGACATAACCACAGATATTATTTCTCACAACCTAACACAATCCAAAAATATTTTTTTTACTGTACGACGGGTAAGCACTTGGCCTCCATCTCGCCTGGTAACAAGTTGAGATAAGGCCGAAGGCGGAGGTTCGCCAACTAGTAATAAGCTAGTTAGCCTCAACCGTAGGGTTATTCCTAGACCTTGAGCAAACCTGGGCAAGAATGAGGTCTACAATGATGCGAACCTTCTCAGAAAATGCATTGTTCAACAGTGGGCTTATACGGGCGGTAATGATAGTGATGAATTTAGAACCTAGCCGCAAGGGTGACTGCGCGGGTCAGGTAATATAATTTTAATATAATGTTTTATTAGAACAACATATATTATGAATTATAATATGTATTACAAATATTATTATCGAATGCCGATAATATATCTACCTAATAACATGCCTATTCAAAATATATGTATTGTTACATTTTTAAGGCCGTTATCTCATTAAACCATGATGTTTGAAATTTTGCAATTGGGTTTTAGTTTTTCAGCCGTTTTAGAAATATTACAATAAAAAACAGAACATTTAATAAGACTTCAAACTTTATTTTATTTACAAAAAAAATAGGTACTGGACATAAAATTAATTTCACTCGGCGCCGTCTAGCCCCAAACTTAGCATAGCTTATATTATATGGAAACTAGATTACGGATAGAATAGGAACATAAATACTATTTTTTTTGTTAACATATACTTAAGATTTAATACCACACCCAAACACAAAACAAACATCTATATTCACCACAGAAATGTTTGCCCTGGGTGAAAATCGAACCCACAACCTACAGCGCAGAAGGCTGAGTATGATACTGAGCTATGAAGCTTCCTAATAATAATCGGTAGAATTCACATGACGCGTTTTTTCTTAGATCAGAAAAAATCTTGAGCTTTTGTAGTAGGTATAGGTAGCTATGAAACCCTTTGGTAGCTCCTCAAAAAATTAAACACGTCAATTTAATTGACATTAAAAGCATTGCGTTGCTTATGCGGCGTAAAGCAACGTTGAGGTTCCACGTTGAGTGTTGCACCTGCCGTGATCTAATATCCCCGGAATGGGATTTCTAACACGATTCTAATAGGAAACGTGCCGCTGACCACCTGCCGCCCTCCTCCAATAGCATACCTTGATTAAATACCGATATGTGTCTTTTATGGGTAGGTTAGTATAGACATAGATACACTCGCGTTCAGAAGTTGTAACTGTAGTTCAATTTGTTTAGCTTTTATTGTTGCAATGGTCCCAATAATAACGATAAGGGAGATAACGTATGTACGTACATATTGTACGGGACACTAAATACTGGGTAGGCTTGCCAGTAGACCTCATCTTGCCTGTGCAAGTTTTGAGGTCATGAACTGACCCTTTTTTTTATTGTACTACGGCGAAGTGCCTGATATTCATCTTACCTGATTTTCAAGTCATGATAAGGTCGAAGGTGCAAGCGCACATCACCATCATCCTCAACAGTTTGAGAAACTGGCTATCTCACCTCTAAATGCCGTAACACAATAATTATTGAGTAATAATTGTTGATAAGTGCTAATTGTAACAGAGTTAGGTATGATGGTGGTAGCTAACCAACCAAACCAGGCGCAAAACATCCCCAGATCCACCGGTAGGCGACTACGAGACCAAAGAGGCGGGTAAATTTCCCAATAAAAATAATAGTAATAAGCCTTTCTAGTAATTTCAAGAATGCTTGAAATTACTAGAATCCAATGGCATTGCACAACTATTACGCTAGTATTTCAAGTGTGCTATCCATATAGTGATAACAATCTTTAAGAATTCATTATCTAGTACGTACTTTTTATCATTACCTACTATAGCTAGTACTTTCCAGAAATAAGCGGTTCGTTCGAACCGTTATCGTTGATAATTCATTATCTTTGATAGTTATCAATTTTTTTATCGTACGATGGGGAAGCGCTTGGCCTTAATCTCACCTGGTTTTTAGTTATGATAATGCCAAAGATGCGGAAGCATACTTCGCCTGAAATACTCAACAGCCTCAACTGGCTATCTTACCTCTTTGAATTGTTGTTATGGCTATAGACTTTGGTAAGAAGGTAGCTAGCCAGGGTGACTTAAACAAAGTCTTATCACCAACCAAACCAAGCACAATATTGTACTCCCCTGGGAATCGAGCCCTGGACCTCTGGGTCTGACACCGGTGGGCGAACCAACACCAAAGAGGCAGTAAAATAAAATACGAATATAATAAATTAAACGAAAATGTGTACATTATTGTAATCGTGATAAATAAAACTGGATAAGATAATATCATATTTAATAAGTAATCATCTATTTTGACATTATCAAATGATGGTGTGATAAATAAATCCGTATTGATAAATACATAAGTCAAATAACTAATTGATGTCGTAAGCTGGATTTTGATTTCGTTTCCTTCGATAAGGAAAATCTCCAAGACTGTTGAGAGTCTATTGAGACGTGATAACTAATCCAGGATTTCTTATCATGATATGAGGGTTAATCAGACCTCAGATATTTCATTTCACGTTGTTGTATAGTTTTAAATATACTTATTTCAAAAGTAGACACTTTGATATGACTACTAGGAACTCCCAGGGTGTGAAACTAAAATAGCGGATGAAATAGGAACTAAAAAAAATCTAGTGTTTTGAACTAACTCCTACAATTATAAATATATCAGAAACTGCAGATAAAAAAACATAAAATGAAGTCAGAAGAAAATCTCATACATTACTATTGTTACCTATATTTACTTTACAGTTTATTGAGGATTCCGGATGAAGCGCGCCTCCATCTTCGGCCTTATCTCAACTTGTTACCAGGTGAGAAATGAAGGCCAAGCGCTTATCCGTCGTACAATAAAAAAAAATATCTGTCAGTCAAACCCACACACATCACCATCAACAGCCTACTATTGGATAGAGCCTTTTGCCATAACCATCGCGCTTGGCAGGTGGATTAGTCTTCGTAGTAGATAGCTAACACAAAAGTCAAGTCCTTCTTGTCGTTCTTCTGGTGAGATCCCTTATTCGACTTAACGACATCCGCAACCTGAGTTGAAGGGTCTTAACCATCATGGCAGCACACACACATTTATATCTAGCGCTACTAGAATTAGTAGAATTCTCATAGATTGAATAAAAAATATCTGATTCTTTATCCTGTGAGACTTCTGTACCTGACTGTACTGAGTGTTGTAAAGAATTACGATCTTGATCTTTAATCAGAGAGATAGATCGTTTCGTGGTCATTCCTACGGGTAAATGATGATTGACCCTATTTTCTTACCGATATTCATATTCATAAAATGTATCGAGTTATTGAGAACCGAGATTAATAGCACACAGGTTCTTATGGTAGTATGTGATACAACTTTTTGAAAATCGTCTATTGGATTTCTCAATTAATAGAAGAAAAGATTTGCCACACACCACACCGACATATTATTATGATAGTGATAAACTTTGTAAAACTGCGCAAGTGTAACTGCCGATGGGTTTATAAATATGTACTACCTACATCAATATTACGGGACATTAATATCACACAGGGCCAACTAGCCCAAGTATTCTGATACCTGTGACATAACTAAGCAATGCTTGTTCCATGGTTCCACTAGAGTATGGATATAATATTTTTTGAGGGTTCCGTACCGCAAGAGGAAAAAAAAACCCTTATAGGATCACTTTCAGTAGTTGAATAATAAAGCAAATTTGTTTACAAAATTATTATTTGCGGTATCTGCATTGACCCTCTAGGGATCAAGGTAAAGTTAAGTTTAACCTAGTTTGTCTTTAGATGTTTGTTGAACAATAATGTTAGATGCTTTCTTAATGTAGACTTTAAAGAGAAGGTACTTGGAAAAGCGGAAATATAACTAACCGACATGTTTGAACGGAACCCTCGGTAAGCGAATCCGTCAATTTTAAACTTCTTTTACAGAAACACTGAGAAGATAACAAGAACTTCTTATCGTTATCAAATAATATGTTTCTATATTTTATTTCTACTTTTAAAGACAAGTACGCTCTCCAACTTAGAGCACATCTTTACTTGTTATTCAAGTGCTGGTTGTCAAGCGCTTAGCTTTCACTATCACTGATAAAAATACTTTTTTAATCCACGTAACGCTGATAATACAAAATAATGATATTACACCTCATTTCATGAATGAATAGGTACCCAGACCTAAATTGGTTCCTCTGATTTATGTACGCGCAATATGGATTTCGGAAAATTATAACTTCGTAATCGTAACACATTGGAGGATTTCAAAAAAAGTTATAATCGTCACTATAACATACAGGCTACACATTAAACAACAATATTTTTGAATCGAATGTTTAGTTTTCCCATGTTGGTTCGTTATCCGACTTCATTTTTACGAGCAAAGTTAAAGTAAAAAGTTAAAAACATAATATATATATCAGAAATATTGTTGATTAAATAGAGGTTAGAGGTAAATATCATGTCGTGGCGAATTTCAGTATTTAGAATCAATTTTATTTTTATTTACGACGGAGCAGTGCTTGGTCTTTATCTCACCGAATTTTTCAAGCTACGATAAGGCCGAAGGTGAAAGCGCTCTTCCCCGGAATCCTCATCGATCTGAGGAACTGGCTTTCTTATCTCTTTTAATTGTTATGGCGACAGAATTAGGTAAGATGGTAAACAACCACAGGCTTAAACAAAGACCCACCAACCAAATCTTTGACTCGATGCTATCAGCCTTTAACTCTGCATCCACCCCTTTCATACCCATTTCCTCTTTCACCCGAACCATCCATCTCTTCTTCGTCTTTCCTCTAGTCGCATAACCAACCACGCTCAAATTCGTAACCATTTTAGTCAAATGACTTTCGTGGCAACCAATAGCTAACTCTGATGAATAGCCCAGCACCGGAAGTCATGCAAAAACTTATGAATTATAACATCCGCAATAATACAGACGCACCCACCTGCTCGCACAGGAAAATGACAATTTTCTAGCATTAGACCCAATCAGTATCAGACCTATGAAGACTGTTCAGGGGCTGTCTAAAAATAGAACTCAATCTTTTTACCAACGCCTCAGAAGGAGGGTTATGTTTTTCGAGAGTATGTAACATTCTAACCATATATAGGTCAGTACAGGACATTAGGAATTAATTTCACACAACACCAGTTAGCCCCAAACTAAGCATAGCTTGTTTGTAATATGGGAACTCGATTACGGATAGAATACTTTTTTTTTTGTGAATACATACGTATGTAATACTTATATGAGACAACACCCAACCCAAAAACACAGAAAGAACATCTATATTCATCACACAAATGTTTGTCCTGGGCGGGAATCGAACCCACAACCTACAGCGCAGCAGGCAGGCTACTACCAACTAAGCTAGGTAGCTTGTTAAGATAAGGGTATTTAAATGTCGTTTTCTTGATCACGTTCTGCAGCCGAAACGGCTTGTTATGGGTTTTGACGTGAGAGTACCTACTTATAAAAACCAACTGCCACCAGTTGGTTTTTATGAGTACTGAGAAAAAAAACAAATGTTTATTCACGCTATTCTGGCTAGTGACCACCCGCCGAAGTCTGGCGCCAAATGGTTTGCCGTGTTCCGTCAGTGTGAGCCAGTGCCTTCTGGATAACTTTGCTCTCTCGTAGACCTCATCCACGCTGAGGCCTCGAGCTACAAGCCCAGAGGTCAAGAGCTAACCCATCATTCATAAAAAAAACCCTTACCGACGAGTTTTTTAAATAAATGTTTAGCTCCTATTTTATTTTTACACTAGCAAACGTCCGGGCCTCCGTTCCCGTCATCCCGCGGGAAATATCAAAAAACCCTTTTTTATTGCACCCTTATACCACGAAAGGATTTAAAAAATAAATGTAAATCTATCTACCAGTGAAAGTGCCATCAAAATCGGACCAGCCGTTTCGGAGCTAATCTCCGGAGCAAGCAGACAGACAGCAGCGGCAAAAGAAATACATACTCTGTGAAAATCTTTAATGTCTATGTATTTCGGCTTAGGAGATACAGCCCGCTGAGTAACAAACGGTTCACGTTCGCACCCTTTGAGTACGAAACCCTAATCTAGTTCTATTTCTATGCAAAAAATAATCTAATCTAGATGTAAAGGGGGAGAAAAATGTTCTGCACTGACGTCCCCCACTGTGGAACATTAGGTAAGTACATGCTATCCTGAACCTAGCTCGCCCAACTCTTTAAAACACGGACAAGGACTGGGGCGGACAGCATTGCTCCAAAGTTCCGAGGTTGAAGCCGCTTGTTCCTCAGCAGGTGGTTCAAGCAGATTTTGTAGACCGGATTTCACTCTCCGGAACCCTAAAAAGTACATGATGTATATTGTATAGAGAGTTCCACGGTTCGAGCCACCTGTGCACACGGCTCCGTTCCCATGCCTCCGCGTCAATATTTACCAAGATTACCTATATCAATTCTGGGGATGCGCGCTATCTCACGTCCACTGCCGGCCGTCAATGGAATCAAAGTGCATGGGATCGGCGCGGCCAAGATTCTTACAAGGCTAGATTTCCCACCATAATTTTCTTGAGCACTGCACTGGACATACTGATTAATCGTAGTGGAAAAAACAGGGTTAACTTGTTGACAAAATATTTCGTGGATCAGATCAGAGTGGAACCGACTTATTGAAGCCACTGGCAACAATGACAGATCCTTATCCTCATTTTTACTGTAATACTGTGTATGCTCTGTGTACTTTTTAGGGTTTCGAACCCAAAGGGTGCCAACGCAACCCTTATACTAAGCCTCCGCTGTTCGTCCGTCGGTCCGCCCTTCTTTCTGTCTTCTGTATCGCGTGAACCGTGATATAGATACCAAAACAGTTAAATTTTTTAAAATGTGTATTTCTATCGCCGAGTGTTGCCATTATCACCCACATTTCAATTAAATTTTTAGCTGGACAGATTAGTATCTGTTAATTATCTACACTAGTAAATTAGATAGGCCTATTTTCAGCAGTGGACGTGTGTGGGCTTAAATGATGAGTAGATTAGATTACAATTGATAATGAATATGAAACGCCTACGAGATAAACTAGCCCTTCGAGTAAGTGATTTAGGTAGGTAAGTATGTGAGTAAGACCATTACTAACCCCCAGTGGGCATTTTTGGGCTCGAAGTTCCGCTAGACACACAACGAAGACACTTATCGAACTTTGAAACAGTTTCAGAAAAGTCAGAAAGCACACTATAATTAACAATAAAAGCGGAAAACATATATGTGTATGGGAAAAGTACATTGTTCACCTAGTTCTGACCTATAACCAATGAGTTGTTGTTTGAGAAATAATACACATGCAGAGATGGGAGTAGCACTTTCTTTCGAGGGATACTTAGCTTTTTCATGCTTTATATTATACACGGAAAAAAGGCAATTTCTAGTACTAAAATTTAAATCAAGATTTTACAGTTATTAAAACTATTTTCTGGTAATAAAAAAAAAATGTTACGAAAAAGGATGTGGCCAGTAGGCATCATTTTTCAGAATTTGGCATAATATGAGTATAAGGTTCAAATACTGATTATATAATTATGAAACCTTATGATACTGACCCAAAATAAGCATTCATAGACTTTTTATGCCTACCTACTCAGCGCAGCCGTTCCATACACTTTTCCCGCCAGCAAATTAGTAACAGCATGACGTACACACTTACTAACAATTTTTTTAAAAAAGTATGAGGCACTTTCCGACCAGATTTTTTCCTTTACGAGACTTTCATAGCTGTCTGTACTGAATTTGATTTAGGAACGTGAGAATGTTGTTAGGCGACCAAAGAGATCGAAGGAAAATATAACATGAAAAAAGTTACTGGCCGGTTCATTTTATGCGGCAATGCGCCATGTAAAAGAAGCTCTCATGCGCATTCTTTATTTTTATTTCTTTTGAGTACATATATAAAGAATTCATAAAAATAAATATAGTATGTGTAAATGTGTATCACTCGGGGCCAAAACACGTTACGTTACGTTACGTTGTCTCTCATGTAACAAAACACGTTACGTTACGTTACGTTGTCTCTCATGTAACAAAACACGTGACGTTACGTTACGTTGTCTCTCATGTAACAAAACACGTTACGTTACGTTACGTTGTCTCTCATGTAACAAAACACGTTACGCTACGTTACGTTGTCTCTCATGTAACAAAAATAACGATTAAGTATTTTATCTTTGCCCACGGCCTGGTTGACTGTCCAAATCCAATATTCTATACTCTTTGGGTTAAACATGGACAAGGGCTATGCCTACAAGGTGGCCATAGCCCAAAAACGTATTACTATTTGCTTATGGACAATGATGCTTATTAGTTCAAACAACAATATACTTATTGTGTTTGCCGAAGCCACGGCAAAACCCCGCGGAGTCGTTTCTGGCACGATCACAAATATTTGCGGCGGTCTTGGCAAACAACATTATTGATGGAATACTGCTATATTACCAAACCCGTGATGACAGCACACAGTTTTATCTAATTAGCCACTCAAATTAATGAATGAAAACCTATAAATATACCTACATAACTAGATTACCCAGAGCAGTTACACTTTTGCCAAGGTTTCTCATATAAGCCTACTGTTGAACAAAGCATATTCTCGGTAGGCTGGCCCCATTAATGAATGTTTCACCCATTTGAAAGAATATAAAAAAATATGTACCTCATCACTGAATCTTATGTTAGCTATACTGGGTTACAACAAGCTGGAAGTAAGAAGAGAAATGGCACTCTTCGTAAAAGTGCTGAAAGTGTTAATGGGGTATGATCAACAACCCGAGTATCCTAGGGTTTATGAGGTTCATTGTGCCGGATGAATACGGAATAAACCCACCTTCGGCCGTATCTCAACTTGTTACCAGGTGAAGTACATGAAGGCAAAGCGCAAGCGCAAAAATTGTGAATGCGTTAAGTTAGTACCTGAGTCTATCGTTTACCTAGAAGAGGCTCCCCCGGTGGCTCCCTTAGGGGAGCCAAGGTGATTCTCATATGGCCTTGGCTCCCCATGGGAGATAAAACACCACACATTTTCCGTAATTTTAAATGTGTTTTTGGCTCCCCCTATTTAGCGTAAAAATATTTTTGGAATCGAAATTTTAATTTCATTGAAATAAAATTGTGGTATATTGGAATTAGTACTTATGTGGGTAGATCTGTCACGTCAGTTGATTGCGAGCCATTACACGAGTACCAGTGATTTTCTGTGTTTAATTGTATTATTCCTTTAAATACATAACATTTGGCGACGATTTGTTATCTACGTGTGAAATCATTGTGTTGTGTTTACGGGAAGTGTTGCTATGGCGAATGAAAACAATCCAAACGGATTGGAACGAGCGAAATCAAGTACAATGGTGTTCGGTGGCAATCTCTCGTTTGACCACCGCGTTCAAGAGTGGAGCATATTCAGAAGTCGATTTATTCAGTACTGTACGGCGAACGATATTCAAGACGACACCGATAAGGCTGGAATCAAAAGGCGAGCTCTGTTGCTCACTGCGTTGGTGGAAGATACCTACCGCGTCGCGAGAGATTTGGTGTTTCCTGACAGTTTAGATACCGTCGAGTATTCAAGTCTGATAGAAAAGTTTAATGACCATTTTCAATCGAAGAAGAGTACTTTTGCAGAACGGTATAAGTTTTATAAAGCAGAACAACGGTCAGGGGAAGATCTATCTGGATGGGCGGCGCGAGTGCGGAACTTGGCTCAATATTGCGGGTTCAAGAGTGAACTGGACAACGCATTACGGGACAGGTTCGTCCTAGGTCTGGAGAACACTAAGGAAAAAGAAAAATTATTTGCGGAAAGTATTGAAACTTTAACATTTAGCAAGGCGTTGGAGTTGGCACAGAGCGTGCGTTGTGCGCGCGCTGCGCTGCAAACCGCGCGCGGGGGCAGCGGGCCGGAGGGCGACGCGCAAGCGCAGCCGGTGTTTGCGTTGCAGCGGCGATCCGGCGGCGGCGGCGGCGGCGTTCTGTCTGGTGATAACTCGCGATTTTCGAAGTGTTGTGAAGTGTGCGGTTACAAAAATCACATTAAAGATCAGTGCCGTTTCGCTAATTATGTGTGTCAATTGTGTAAAAAGAGGGGACATTTAAAAAGAATGTGCAAATCTAAGATAAGTGATAGCAATTTTCTAGGAACAGATGACGATGGCGCTGATGAAGGTATTTACAACTTATTTAACCTTAAAAACACAACTAGGGACGAACCAATCTCGCGGAAAATAAGGATAGGTAATAGAGAAATTTTATGTGAGATTGATTGCGGTAGTGCTGTCTCTGTCTTGCCCGTCCACGTATATCAACAGCTGATCGAAGGCGATAACGTTAATTATAAATTACGGCCATGTAAGGACATTTTTAACTTCTATACAGGCGTAAAAATAGCTCCGATGGGTTGCGTAACAGTACCGGTGTTGTACGGAAGCTTCATGAAGTCCATGGTATTTTTTGTTATCAAAACAAATGAAAAACGTTTGCCTCTGTTGGGACGTGATTTTATGAGATTATTTAAATTGCATTTGTGTAATAAATTGAATTGCAACAATGTATCGCTTGAGTCGACGAGCTACAACTCAGCTGGAGAAGCGTTGATAAAAAAATATTCGACGCTATTTTCTGGAGAATTAGGCAGATTTAACAAATATAAAGTTAGCCTGAAAATTAAACCTGATGCGCAGTTGAAATTTTTTAAACCTCGTCCTGTACCGTTAGCCTTGAAGCCTAAAATAGAAGAGGAGTTAGACCGATTATTGGCGGCTGGTATCATAGAAAAGGTAGATCATGCGGATGTCGCTACGCCTATTGTACCAATCCTAAAATCTGATGGCAAGGTTAGAATTTGCGGAGATTTTTCGGTAACTTTAAATAAAGCATTGTATTTAGATAATTTCACCCTTCCTCGAATCGAGGATTTATTTGCCAAACTTCATGGTGGTGTGGAGTTCAGCAAGCTAGATTTGAAATTAGCTTATCTTCAACTGGAACTTGATGACTCAAGGAAATGGTGCGTTTTAAACACACATAGAGGTTTATATAGGTACACACGTTTGAATTTCGGGTTGGCGAACGCACCATTTATATTTCAACGCACAATGGAACAGTTGTTGGGTGACATCGATGGTGTATGTATTTATTTGGATGACATTTTAATAACGGCCCCTAATAGAACGTTACATGTGGAGAGATTAGAACGAGTTTTGCAGAGGTTGCAGGAGTCTGGGTTGCGATTAAAGCACGATAAATGTGAACTGTTTAAACGGTCCGTCGAGTACCTAGGTTATGTCATAGATAAGGACGGTCTGCACAAATCAAACAGTAAAATAGAAGCTATCGTTAATTGCAAACCACCAACTAACGCTAATGAGTTAAAGTCGTTTTTAGGAATGGTAAATTATTACCGTTGCTTTGTTCCGAATACGTCTTCGGTGTTAAGTCCCCTAAACAGTTTACTGAAGAAAGATGTTAAATGGACGTGGGAGCAAGCTCATTCGGAGGCATTCAAACAAATTAAACAGGAGCTAGCATCAGATCGCGTGCTGGCCCACTACCACCCAGAGTACCCCACGATAGTGACGTGCGACGCGGGCCCCGTCGGCCTGGGCGCCGTGCTCGCGCAGCGTCAGCCCGACGGCACGGAGCGAGTGGTAGCGTATGCCTCTCGTTCTCTGATCAAATCTGAAATGAACTACGCTCAAATTCAAAAAGAAGCCACTTCCATTGTGTTTGCGATTAAAAAATTTAATCATTACTTGTATGGGCGTACGGTACCATTTGTGTTGCGCACAGATCATAAACCGCTTTTGTCCATTTTTGGAAATAAGAAAGGCGTACCGGTTTTAGCCGCTAATCGATTACAGAGGTATGCTCTGTTTCTTTCCGCGTATAATTTCAGTATTGAATACGTGAAAAGTGATGATAACGTAGCTGATTTTTTGTCTCGCTCCGTTGCCACTCAGTCAAACGAATGCGAAGATTTAGTTTTAGACCGCACCCTATACATTAATTTTGTAGGGGAGTCGGTGTTATTACCAGTCACACTTGATGACATTCAAGTAGGTACGAGTAGTGACGAACTGTTGCAAAAAGTGATAGGCTTCATCAGTAACGGATGGCCAACTAATGTGACGGATCCACTCTTACGGCCATTCTACTTGTGTCGATTAGATTTAGCGGTAGAAAAGGGATGTATTTTACGGGGTCATAAAATAGTAATTCCGTCTAGGTTCCGAGAAAGACTGTTAGATGAATTACACAGTTCTCATTTCGGTGTTGTTAAAACCAAATCGGAAGCTAGGACGCGAATGTGGTGGCCTAACATAGATAGACACATCGAAGACAAAATAGGTATGTGTACTGTGTGCAACACGCTCCGCTACAACCCGCCCAAGGTGCCGCTAGCACCGTGGCCATACCCCGAGCGCGCTTGGGAACGCCTGCATATAGATATGTTTACGTTAGGAGGTAAACAATTCCTTATCGCAGTGGACGCTCATTCTAAATGGGTTGAATGTTTTCTGATGCAAAAAACGGACAGTGAGGCTGTTATTAGTAAACTGTGTGAAATGTTTAGCAGGTTCGGTTTAGTGCATACCATAGTATCCGATAACGCTTCTAATTTTTGTTCAAACGAATTCGAAACGTTTTGTAAATTAAATGGGATTCAGCATCTAACAGGTGCACCATATCACGCAATGTCAAATGGACAAGCAGAAAACAGCGTTAAAACAATCAAGAATGGGTTAAAAGCTATTTTAAATAGTAATAGCAATCCAAAGTTACTTTTGAAAGTTTTAAATAAATTTTTATTCGACTATAGGAATTCTATTCATTCGTCTACTGGTTTTTCTCCAGCACAGTTGATGATTGGTCGTCCTTTACGTTGCCGACTCGATCTGTTAAAGGACTCTGTACACTCACAGACAGCTTCTTCATCGCCCTCGTCGTCTGCGGCTAAAGAGAACGTTAATAAAGCACAAAAGAACCAATGTCAGCAGTTCGGAGGTAAAAGAAATGTTTGTTTCTCAGTAGGCGATAATGTTTTATTTAAATACTACCAAAACAACGGTAGTAAGCAAACCTGGAAACAGGGAGTTGTTAAAAAAGGTTTGGGTTCTCGAATGTTTGTTATAAATATTCCTAATACTAATATAGACGTAAGAAAACATGTAGATCAGTTGCTGGCGTTCAAAGGAAACTCATCATTGCACCATGATGACGATGTGAGTGATTTCGGTGAGTATTCCACCGAGCCTCCGGGTCCACCAAACGAGCCTGAGGTTGGTGTGGTATCGGACCCGAGTGTGATGTCACAGGACCAGATGCCGGCCTCCACCGCGTCTCCTGCGAGAGATGATAGGGGAGAGGAAAGAGGATCTGACACTGGTGATGAGTTTCTTGACGCAGGCTCTCCTGTTATGTCTCAGCCAAGTAGTGATGGTGACGTCAGTGATGGCGATACTGAACAAAAGGCGAGCTCTGTTGTCCGCCGAGTACCGATTAGAAGTACTAGGAAAAAAGTTAATTATAAGCTTTAGTAGTAAGTTATTTTAGTTTATATTTTGTTATTAGTGGTGGAGGAATGTGGTATATTGGAATTAGTACTTATGTGGGTAGATCTGTCACGTCAGTTGATTGCGAGCCATTACACGAGTACCAGTGATTTTCTGTGTTTAATTGTATTATTCCTTTAAATACATAACAAAAATATTGTAAACTTGTGTTAAATATGTGTATGTTTGTTTGGTCACCAAATTTGGAATGTAGACATAGCATACAATATCCCGACATTCCCACGAGAATAGGATTATCCTGCAGTGAAACGATTGCATATCATAACATGTAAAATCAAAATATATATCCTTGAAAAACCGAAGATTAAAGTAATAAGTACATAATGTTTGAAATATTTAATGCTTCCAAAACTATTACCAAGATTTACATTTTCAATGACAGCTGTCAAACTTCAAACAACAATAACTCTGAAACTACTCGTCCTAGACTATTCGTTCTTAATTCAAATGAAAGCTATGAACGATATCTATATTTTTAATGACAGCTGTCAAACTTCAAACGGCCATATTTCTGAAACTAAACGTCCTAAACTCTATGTTTGTAGTTAAAATTAAAGCTATTGAAGAGAAATACATTTCAGGTGGCAGATGTAGTTTTGGCAGCTGTCATTGAAAATGTAGATCTTGGTCATAGCTTTCATTTGAACTAATGACGGATAGTCTAGGACACGTAGTTTTAGAGATATGGTTTTTGAAGTTTGACAGCTGTCATTGAAAATGTAGGTCTTAGTCATAGCTTTCATTTGAACAAAAATGGAGAGTCTAGGATGAGTAGTTTCGATATATGGCCGTTTGAAGTTTAACAGCTGCCATTGAAAATGTAGGTCTTTTAGATAGCTTTGATTTGACATTTGACATTGACATGGGTATCTACGTAGGTAATGGAAATCCATGAAATCGACTTTGTTTGTGGATAGCCTACTGTATCATAATTTGAAATGTTGATAATTAGCTCACCCAGCTGTGGAAAGACAGGCCACAGCCGGGATACCATTCCTTTTTACATCTATACACGCAGCAAACTGGTTTTCCTTGCTCGGTAATGAACTTTTTACGACACAAAAGTCACTGTTTCTATGTTTGGCATTTTTTCCTGAAAGAATCGCTAAAATGCTAATGACCTGGGTTTGTCTAAAAAAATTGTAGGTATTTAATGCTATATTAAGTATTAAACGTTATGTCCACTTGCAAATCAGCTCCTGGAAAAAAGGTAATATCTTAATCGCCTCTGTGATCTAGTGGTTCGCATACCGGTGTCAGATCGAGGGGTCCCGGGTTCGATCCCCAAGGGGAGCACAATATTGTGCTTGGTTTGGTTTGGACTTTGTTTAAGTCCGCCTGGCTAGCTACCACTACCGTCCCTAATTCTGTTACCATTTAATGGTGACAACAACAACAATCTAAGTATTGTTCTAATTTACAACAATACTTAAATTGTTGTGTTCGGGTATTTAGAGGTAAGATAGCCAGTTCCTCAGTTTATTGAGGATTTCGGGTGAAGAGCGCTTTCACCTTCGGCCTAATTATATCTTGAAACTCAGATGAGGCAAGGCACATCCCCGTCGAACAACAAAAAAAAATAAGTAAAAACAGTGTCTTTGTGTCATTGATTAAAAATTACTTGCTCATCGATAATGATATAAACTTGATTAAGTAATTATCGCATCGCAGGTACTAGCTTCTATCTAATTAGCCTTTAAACATACCAGTTGTGCAGTATACCTGGTATGTTTTAACGCTAATACAATATGCTGAACAGGTATACCGTATACGTCATATAGGTCGTCAGAAATGGCGATGTTGAGCCGCCTCCATCCGTCGATTTCCCGCAGCCACTACAAAGTCATAATCTATCGGTTTTTGAACTTTCATTAACTCTTATTTATTCTGTACGTATCACAAGACTAAGCAAACGCAGTAAAATCAGTATTGGCAAGATATGTAAAATTTTAGTTCCCTATTCCTACTACGAACTATGTGTCATGTGTTATTTATTGGATACTATATAATAGCTACCTACCTAATCAAAAAGGAAATATACAGTACAAACAGAAACAAAGTAGGTAAATAAATAATTTAATGTTTAATTAGCGTAAGCCAATTTATAATTGATCTTGATCAGTTTTAATCCCTTGAGCTAATAAACGTCACACCTCTTGAGGTTATCCACTCTTGACGTTATAATCGATTATCATACGATCATTTTACGATTTGATTATATATTTTCTTCGATTTTGATTAATCTACCAAGTCATATAATTTGTCTCCAAGGTCAAATTGATGAATCGCGTCGGTCTTATTGAAGACCGCTCGTATGTGGAATGCACTAGTTGGTGTTGTGGTATTTTTCAGAGGTATTTGATCTTTATAATTACAGGAATATTACACGACATCAATTTCACACGGAACCATCTAGCCCCAAACTAAGCATAACTTGTAATATGGGAATTAGATTATGGATAGAGTACTTAATAACTTTTTTTTTTCCGTAAAAATACTTTCTATATAATACAACACCCAAACACACAACAAAATTATATATAATAATATTTATATAATAAATAATAATAATTATATATTCATCACAAATGTTTGGCCTGGATGGGAATCGAACCCACAACCTACAGCGCAGAAGGGAGATATACAAACTGAGCTGTGACCCTTGTGTGGCTAAAAATTACATGTATAAAATGTATTTTTTTCATTCAGCTCTCCCCAAAGTCTTTCCAAACGTCTCGGTCAGTATCCTACCACACTTTATCGAACAGGTAGACATCGTATTACCAATGGCTCAGCGGTGATATAATTCAAATAAATTATCGTTAGATAAGTTGTTTTAAATTGTAAATACTAAATCTGAAAGACTGCGAATGAATCTCATAAACTAACATGCCCGAGGTTTTAGCCGTTATCGTTGTGTTTTTTTTTTGTAATATATTATGGAGAAGTATTTGGCCTTCAACTCACTGGTGTCAAGTTATGATAAGGCCGAAGGTGGAAGCGCACTTTACCAGGAATCCTCAACTGGAGAGACTGGCTAATACTACCTCTAATAAGAACACAATATTTTTTATGTAGTGTGTGCTGGTCACGATTCCGAAACAGACAGTAAATTTGTGATCCTAAAAAATCCAACGGAACAATGTACTAACGATTGTTAATCGATAGATTTTTTTTCACGAAGGCGATATCTTTTAACCACTAAGGTTTCACCAGAGTATGACCATTATTGGGTCCAGAACGGATACGTCTATTCCACATCAATTAAGTACCACATTTTCGACAGAAATTTGTGTAAGTTATGAGGAGGATTAGGGTATTTAAAAGTCTCAATAAATTAGGTTGTGTTCTCGTTTCGAAACAGACGAAGTTTGGTTACGTTCATAAGGTTACATAAAATAATTACATTTCGGCGTAGCAGTACAGGTAACATTTTATTTGTGAAATTGTTTCTTTCACTTTCGTAACATTTTGTGGTGGTGACTGAAATTTAATTATGACTTCTTATGGATGTCATGATAAACTGACTTAATGTAGGTCTATTCAAATGCTAGCACAAAAACGTCGAATAACCTGAGAAAATACGAGAAAAAATATCTTATTTGTTCGATCGTAGAACTAGTAAGATTTTTTCCTATTTTTTTTTTCATATGAATAGGCTAATTTGATGTTTATTTACTATGTTTATTAAGGTGGTAACAAACCTTTTACCCTAATATGTAGAAGAAATAAATGAAACAATTTTATGACTACTGTTGAGTAGTTTTTAGACGAACGGTACAGCGAAGCCTATACCTAATGCTATTCTAATACCGGCTGGCACCTGCCGCGGTACTTTTTAATCTTGTACTTGCCTTATATGTAAGGTACTCGTGTAGAGTTACTCGATTACACCCCACGTCAAGTAGAGACAAGAATGATAGAGGAGGCAAATCGTGATACAGCCATTTGAATTTGGATTCACACCACGATACGATCATATCAACAACCCATTATGACAACGGTTGGAAAGGGAAAGTAAAATGTTTTTTTTACACATATAGAAAGTAGCACTTGAAAACATTAAAAGTTCAAAATCAATTGGTTTGTTAAAAATTGTTGTCCCTTTTGTGGCACGCACGTTACATTTTGCACATACCTACCTAAGTGTAAAAATTAGTACCTACGTGATTTAAAGATAAGTTTCATAAGCACAGTGGGCGAGATATTCTGTAACCCTTAACCCAAAATAATGTAGGACATTGATAACAACTACACAGAAAACACTGTTCTTTATCTAAGTAGTTTCGAGTTATCGACATATTTTTTTTCTTAGAATGAATAGTAAAACATAATCCTAACTACATTACATTCTAGCTGAGTGGTTGGCTAATAAGTAATTTCACACTTTATCCTTTTAATGTCTCTTTTTAATTTCAAGTTTTATTCACTTTGACAAGCCTCATAGCTCAGTTGGTAGTAACTCTGCCTTCGGCGCTGTAGGCTGTGGGTTCGATTCCCACCCAGGACAAACATTTGTGTGATGAATATAGATGTTTGTTCTGTGTTTGGGTGTTGTATCATATAGTACGTATGTATTTACAAAAAATATTTAATTATTTTATCCGTAATCTAGTTCCCATATTACAAGCTATGCTTAGTTTGGGGCTAGATGGCGCTGTGTAAAATTAATGTCCTGTAATATTGATTTGATTTATTTATTTTACTTTGTTCATGTGTGTTTTTGAGTTGCGCTTTTGCACTTACACTACACCATCACATTTACACTACAATAACTCTACGGGTGCTTTGAGTCTCCTCACTCTCGAGGAGCTGAATTGCTTCGACGCTCACGTGTTGATGCATGAACCTTCGCCCATGGGCTTTTGTATACTTTTGTTTTACTTTGAATATGATTTATTGACTAAAAATTCTCTACATCTACTTATATTTATAAATATTGAATATTAAAATACGAGTTTAATTTTTCCTGCCACACTGTCCATTCAAAGACTTCAATTTATAATTCATTCAATTCAATTCTATACGTTAGTTTGACTATGTGCGGTCATAGTCCTGCAGGCCTGCGGTTAATAGACGTGATTTGAACTCTAGCCACATAGAGCTATATAACTTAGAGTCGCATTGTATATTATGTATTTGGAAATTGAAATAGTCGAAAAGAGACACAGTTTTATCTATTTTAAGATTCCAAGGTCACTCTGCTGCGGAAAACCAGACGAGGACGATTTATTTGTTTGTTTTCACGCTCCATGGCATGGCTTTTCATTCCTGATAGGTACCAGTTATCATCTAGGTAAATTGTTACATTACCGTTACCTATTTACAAAATTTTGACGGATTTTTACGACGGATTATTGAATTTTAAAATGCAAGCATGGTCGGCTTGTAACTGGCACAGACAAAGATAAGTGTCTGTGATTATCAACTCGTTTCTTGAAGACATTCTTCACAATACAGCAAAATTACAGAAGCTGGAAACTGACTCCAAGTTTTTGTGGCGTGCATGCTTAAATACTTTTAAAGCACTGCTAAATCAACCGAGTGAGGATGATAATGAACATGATGCCCATAATTGGTTGGTGGAAACAAGCATCACTTGACACCGTCTAGTTTGTTTTGTTACTTAGACCGTGGCAGAGCAGGAACGCGTTTTTCTGTAATAAATCATATTTTTACAGTCTGCTTTTTCATTGGTCATAGCCAAGCGTTTGATAATCAGTTCACTTGAAGAAGAATACTTGTCTAAAGGAACCTTTTTACTGTGGACTGGAGACTAGAAGACTCCAAGATAGTAAAACATACTACGAAAGTGTGAAAATAGTACATGCCGAGGAGGCATTGATGGACGAACGTGTAAATGTCACAACACATACGTAATATTTGTAGCATAGCTTTACATAATTTATTACAATATAGGCTATTTAGCTAGACCCCTATTAATATGTTCACCACCAATCACCTCTTTAGCCATTAAATCCTCTCCATCCGAATGTCGTCTGGAAGATATAGATTATAAGCGATAAGACCGCCCATTGTCTTTTTTAGTAATCCAGATTTTTTTAAGGTGTGTAATTAAGTATTATCATGAAAATACTTTACATTCATTCATCAAACAACAAAATTGTTTTTTTTTTTCAATAAACAGTTTTCTATTTGAAATTTCACAGTTCGGAATTTAAATAAAACCTTTGATAAGTTACCTTCTTGGTTGCCATGTTCCCGAGTAGAAGATCGTTCCAATTTTAAATTGAATGACAGATATGAGTTAAATATGTAATTTAACTCATATTAATAAAACACGACAGATATGGATTTTCATAAAACTTTTGCCGGCCGCTGCTCGCATGGCTAGCAGGTTAGTCAAAATAATGCTCAATTGATGAGAAAACGCATGTTATAAATTTCTCTCCTTGGCAACTTATTTACTTATTTCAAAATCAGCCGTAAGAAATATTAAAAAATATTACTAGACATTTAGAGTTGTGAGTTTAGTTTGTCTTAAAAATAACCCAAAAAGGAAAAGATAAAGACGAGGCGAACATTTTATAATCTTTGTTACATTTTGAGAGTGCTTGTTCTTTATTTACGTAGGTATCCACTTACATTATTTATTATCTGTATACATTTAAAATCTTCGAGTATCTAATTGACAACCACCGCTCAAACGATTATAATATATTATTTTGCTCAACCCACACCAGAGGTCCTAGAAGTATTTTCAAGGGATGACGGAAGCGAAGTTTAAAAAGACAGCATCTGCGCCCTCGCTGTATTTACTTATTTTCGACAAAGATCTAGTCAAATCGGCAGGTTCTAACACTAAATTCTCTAGTATATGTGCTAGAACATAGACTTAGGTATAATAGAGGTCCTGTCACCTGCCCCCGCATTCCTGTCCGTGATTACACGCACCTGTGAGGATGTACTTGTTTGCGTTAGATTTATCACAGGAAAAGGATTGTAAGGAACACGTTTTACGTAATCTGCTTGGATTTCGAATTACTTTACTATGGCGTTGAATATGAGATGTTATATTCTTTTTATATTTACCGGATGGATCGACTACGAACTCTGCAATGTTATCATACCTATATATATATATATATATATATATATATATATATATATATATATATATATTTTCTAATTAAAAATGACAGCAAATATTATATGCTGTCATTTTTTATTTAATTTAAAAAAGTACAATAATTATTGAAGATTAAGACTCTTAGAAAA
This sequence comes from Venusia cambrica, assembly GCA_951394065.1. NCBI lineage: Eukaryota > Metazoa > Arthropoda > Insecta > Lepidoptera > Geometridae > Venusia > Venusia cambrica. Next base: position 14,730,812 of record OX596040.1, on the reverse strand, counting down.
CTATTTTATTTATTCAACGAGTGAGCTATAAAATTCAAGAATTGCTTTTGAAATGTCACGCAAAGTTTTGACTGCGCACATCCCACATCACAGCACATTACTGTCCACCACCATGTGAAAATAGCTACCTCTAAAACTGTAAGGTTTGCCATTATCACATTATCTGCTCACAAAACTAGTTTTTACAATGATTTTCTTACTATGGAGGCTGTACGCTTATAGAACGCGTTACCACTTTCAATAAGGCAGTCACCTTCTCTGGCTGTGTTCAAAGTAAGAGTTAAATGTTTGTGTGTACTTCAATAAACCTGTTTAAATAGTCTTTCTCCTCCTTCGTCACTATAAGTATTTTCTGTTTTCTGTACTGTTTAATATGTTTTATCATGGTACTTCTAGAATATTTATTGTATGAATGATAATATAATAAGGTGTTCATATTTAGATACTTAATTTCTGTATTGAATAGTATGTAGGTATATATAGTGTATTTGTAAGTATTTATATTATGCAAGTGTATAGTTATAGCATAGCTTTACATATTATAATTAGTAAATTTAAATAGACCCCTACTAAATAATGTGCACCAACAACGACCTCTTTAGGTATAAAATCCTCTCCATCCAAAGGTTGTCTGGAAGAAATCGCTTCTACGTGATACGACCGCCCATTGTATATATATATTTTTTTAATTTGTAATCCAGTTATATTTTTAAGGTGTGCAATGAAGTATTTTCACTCATTAATTAATTCACCACTAGCGCATACAGATGTGTTCACAGTTAAAGTTTTGTTTGTACACAGAAGGAAGCTGCTGCCTTTTTGGTGAAGCACATTGGTTTTCTTTTACGACATCCGTGGGCTGAAGAAGCCGCGTCTACTAAGATTTGAGAGTTACTTTCAAAAATTTGACATCAACCTTTTCATGTAAGTAAGGGGTGACTTATTCACTTATTGTATTCTACCACCTACTATGACGTACGGTCCGTGCTTTGTTGCTTTGCTCTCATTCTTGCTTTGCCTAGAATGAAAATTAATAACGAGAGAGAGCCTTGAACACTTGAAAGATTAATAAGCAGTATGCTCAGAGTAAGGAGTAATAAAAGCATATTATCGATCGTGTTTTAGTAATTTTCTTTTTGAGAAATAATTTAATACCTGAAACATATCGACATCACGAGATCTCAGTTCGGGGCGAATAACTAGTATATTTTTTAAATTTGAAATGGGTAAACTCTACCTCAAGGGTCGCCTTGGCATTACCTGGCCGAGGGTGAGGTCTACGATGGAGCGAGTTTTCCCAGAAGCTGCCTATCAAAGGCACAGACACTCCCACGCACCGACGTAGCACAGTAATTTGCGCCGGTCTGCAACAGGAGGATGGTCGCATTCAAGTTATGATAAGGCCGAAGGTGGAAGCGCACTTCACCCGGAATCCTCAACCAACTGAGGAACTGGCTTTCTTACCTTTAGATGCGGGAACACAACAATTTTTAAGAATTGTTGTTATAGCGACAGAATTAGGTAAGATGGTGGTAGCTAGCCAGGCGGACTTAAACAAAATCATACCAAACCAAACCAAGCACATTATTTTACTCCCCCTGGGGATCGAACCCGGGACCTATGGATCTGACACCGTTGGTCGAACCACTGGACCACAGAGGCGGTTAAAATGCGATATGATGATTCGTCGTAACCTTTGAGACAGGTCGATAATTGCATTGCCTCATGTTCCACAGTAGATCCCACCAAGCTTAGAATAGACTGGATTTAGTTAAACCGTCTAATCATAAAAAAATACTGGATAAAATTGAAATTTACAGTAATTACTAACTAGCTTGCTGATGCGATATCTTAAACATTGTGTTTCTGAAACGCCTTTCAATATAGTCATAGCATTCAGTTTTGCAAATTCATGAATTGTACAGGAATAATATTTCAGGAGGATATGAATACACGATCACTATCATAATTTGTGATAAAAAAGCATGTATGCTTTTATGTCCTAAGCCCCGGGTATCCAATAAATATAAACAATGTAATATGTACTTTTTCAGGCGTTTTACTGAAAGAAACTGAAAAAGCATTAATTTCTCCCAGACTGCTGGGTGATCTGTAAATTCAAATTAAATATTTTTTAAGCAGAACATGGCATTAAATATGATTAATTTTGTTCGGAGACAGTTCAAATATTTGTGTGTGGTTTATATGTGTGTACAGGTAAGTATACGTTCTTATTTTATTTTAATGTTTCTCATCTTATCTTACAAGTATCAGTGTTCCAGGTTCTCCATTTTACTCCATTTTAATCTACCTAATTGCGAACAGACGCAATTAAACAGGTTCCATTTTACTTATTTAGCGTAAACTGTAGCGTTGATACAGGTCTAGTGACGTAGACAAATGTCCGTGAAACGCTTAGTGTAATTCGCAGTTTAAGCTAGATATAAGCAAACCAGTAGAGATAATAGTAGATTACACCCATTAGATACAACCCGTACCGACATTATAGGTAGATGGTCTCTATTTCTTACGTACATCTTGGTAAAGGATTTAACTCATTGTCCTTGTCTGTTTTTACAATCCAGAGAGAACCTATTCAGGTTCCATTTTAGACCAAGTGCTCAACCAATTGGCTATGTTAAAAACAAACAAAAGGCTTAAAACTGAAGACGCCTTAAAAGTCCGTGCTTCGGAGAGCACGCTTCATTACGCGGGTACTGCCTCTTGTAATCATCTAGTGTTTCTCGTATATCTGCCTTCTACTGCTTACACGAAAAAATGAATGGGCGACTGAAAGATTCAACATCAGATGACCCCCAATACCTTCAAAATGTTGAAACAAAACGTGCATTTTCTGGAAAGGCGAAAAGGGACTCATGAAACTATCCGCCATTTAGCTGAAATGACTCTGGTAACCTTTTGTCTAAGGAATGTAGTAAGTATTTATAAACTCTGGTAGCGAAGTGAGCAATGCGACACTGCATCCTGGCGCCGCCGTAACGCCGCGATCTGCATTTAATTACCCCTTAATCAGTTGATGACTATATAGAGCTGTTGGTACCGCTGTTTTGTATTCATTATAAATTATGGGTCAGCTCCTGACCTATTGGTTTGTCTAGCTCTGAGCATGGGTGAGATCTACAATCGTACTGAGGTCTACAATGGAGTGAGCTTTCCCTGGAAGTGCCTACTGCCTGTCTTGCACACCGACGAAACACAGCAAACCTTTTAAAGCCGAACTTCGACAGGAAGGTAGTCGCTAGCCAATTGAACCTTCACAGTTTATGATCTGCATAAGCCAGTGGCTTTGTTGTCCGGGTAAAACCCCGAGCTATCTACCACTAGAAGGTATTACATCTACCCCAAGTCTACTACTACTACCAGTACTAGTATTCGTTTATAGTGGTAGGAGTTTTTTTAGTGGTGTTTTTTTGTATAGGCAGCTTTCGTATACTAGAACAGTAAGGTAATTCAAGACCCATTCCTTAATGGAACAATGAGTAACGTTGGTATTCTATGGATAACGACTTTGATTCTCTGTTTATTTCAAATTGACGATTAAGAAGTAGAAAGTTAGAGGATTCGTCCATATCGGGAAATACTTGTTCAAGCAGCAAGTAGATTTGAATTACCCGTACTTTCTGAATTTCCTAACACTCATAGGGATTATGAGCGTTTGGAGGGATCAATTGGCACTTTTTACTTGCAGCCGTATTGTAGAGAAGGTACGGGCACAATGGTATACATGAGATATAGGCACAATAATGTACAGTACAGCTATAATGGTGCTATCAGCTCTACACGATCCGCACCTGTGTCATGTAAATCTTGGAACCACGGCGAGTGATCTACCTTCATTTGAATATTATCAGTATCCTACTCAATATTTCCTGGCGTAAGTTTGCAAACCAATAGTATTAATTACTGATATCTCAAAGTGGATGGTGAAATCCTGCTATATCATTTTGTATTCTGGGTGTGTTAACGGCTAATAACGATTAAAAGTGTTATACGTGACTAGAGAGCGCCCAGGTTTCCCATAATCCCGTAGGAATTTACTAAAACTATTTCGTAGTGCACCCCTATATTAGGAAGATATACCCTAAAATGTCAAGTCAACACACCACTTGTCCGGTGAAAAATTTAGTGCCTTAAAATATTTTATTGTATTAAACTTGAACTCTGCCATTACCATTGGTGATACGTACGTGGACATGTGCCTGGACATGTCTCTTACTACCCCCTAGTAGGTGATCCTCTCAGAATCCCATTCTCTGTATTTTTATTTTTATTTAAATTTATATAACTAGGACTCGTAACAAGCAAGTAGCCCACCTGATGTTAAGTGCATCTCCAATAACACGTATGTCACATCCATAAAGAACATAACTAACACGGCACTGCATTGCGTCCGTCAACTTGAGGCATAAAGGTGTTAAGCCTCGCGTGCCTGTAATTTCACCGGCAACCATACCCTTCAAACCGGGACACAGAAATGCTGCTTGGCGGCTGAAATAGGTATGATGGTAGTACTTCTCCGGACGAGCCCTGGGGCTCTATAGCTCTTATATACTCAGAGGTGAATACTCGAAAGAGAAATAGCCGTGAGTCATAGTTTTACTTTACTTTTACCATTGGTAGACTATGTAGGTAACTGTCGACCACCTGCCTACCAAACACGAATATAACGGTTAATCATCAGATCATTCATTATCAGATGAAGCTATAATTACGTTATAAACAGGTGTTGTTACTATTATCACGTACTACGGTTAATGATAATGATGATAGTATCATTTTGGTATAGTAAAGGTGTAATTTAAGCAGTAGTTACCTGATTTTAAATTTGTATATCTATGATACGATAATGTACCTCATCACAAGTATGTATTTCGAGGTGAGATGATGAAGACAAAGCGCATCCCTGTCGTATAATTTAAAAAAAGTACTAGATGTCGTTGTATCCATCATTTATTTCTTTTTGAATTCTTCATTGTTAACAAACACAATATATTTAACAAATAAAACAGAAAAATATGCACATAGGCGTACAAGCTCACCTATTACATAGTTTTTATGTTTTATTTGTTGTTGTGTATTTGTTGAGATTTCTAACAGCAAATCCTCCTATGCTATATAATAAACAAAACAAAAGTGCTACCTTTCTTCGTCAGATCCTCCAGTCGACTTTTACAACATCCAGTTGAATTGTTGGGGTTGAATCATGAGCACCCACGACCACCTTACAAGCCTACTCGTTAACATGCAAAATTTCGTTACAGCACAACATAAAATACAAACTAATGGGTAGCTTTTGTTAAGCTACACATCGTTTGACTATAACATTACTTTAGCAAACTCGATTCAGATAGATAAGCTTTTCGCGTACCGCAGTAGCGCCTGACCACAATCTTCGATCAACCGCTCCCTTGCAATTACACCATTCATCAGAACAGCACTTTGACGTTCCGCCTACTAATATAATGGCGAAGAGAAATATTTTAAGGCGGAACTAAGCGTTAGGTACGCGTAAGACAGTTTTTGGTAAATTGTAACGTCGTAACACACCGTGGATACAAAAGCAGTGAGATTCGCTGCTATCTATGATCTACATCTCACTAATAACAAAAATATTTTTAAAATTAAAGTTGTAGATTTTCAATGTTTTCTCGACCTACGAGCAAAATTTGTTCAATATTGCTCGTAAATAATCACTCAGACAGTACTTAGCTATGAAGGCAATATTCAAAATTTAAACAAGGATATTGCTGCTTGTTTGCTTGTGGCGAATATAATCATTTTCGAAACCATGATGTGTTTGAATGTATAATTTACCAAAATCCAAATCGCGCGTACATATCCCAGAGGTACCAACCGCGGCGACACCTGTATGGTGGTAATTACGAGTGTCACATTATTTGTCCACGTCCAATAAAAGTGTCCGGCTGCAGTTCACTGATCCCATTCTGTGCTCGTTCAGTCGTCGATCATGTTACTTCAACTGCTTAGTGTTGGCTGCTGCTAATCCTTTATGGCTATCATTTAAACGGTCAGCTAATTAAATAGGTTTCGATCAGCTTCATCATGTATTTTATCAGCAAACAAAGTAAATGGAATAAGCAAGGTCTTTGGATGAATAAAAAAAATTACTGACATACTCCGCCATTAGTAAATGCTGTCAAAATGTCTTTAATCTGCATGTCCAGAACATGCTGACTGAGTATAAAAAAAATCCATTGTAAATAACAAAGATAAGAGACTTAAAATTATATTTGCGAGATCTGAATTGACTTTTGTATTCGCGTGTGATTTTACTTCAACTTCAAGATTTCAAGATTTGGCCATACGGGCCATACCGTGCCAAATCACACACATGATCGAAAAGGGAACTGATGTTTTCTGGCTTCGTCATTAAGGGTACTTTTATAAAGTTGCGATGCATTGCATACCTACTTTAACTACATAGTTCATGTTTAGTTTACATGTAAGATAATTCTATGATTTTGAGGGCGCGCCGTCGGTTACGGAAATTGCGGCGGCTTGTAAAGTCTATAGATGAGCCCGCAAAGTTTCACTTGCGGGTTTAGGTAGTACCTACTGCGTAAGTGAAACTATGGAACTGTGTGCATCGTTATCATTCCCGCAGAAATCCACTTCTAAACACAGGTAAGGATTCTAATACAGCCCCACATTAAAACTAAGACAGTAAAATGTAAAGTCATATCATCATCATTATGATTTAAGCACAAATCTTTACATGCCCTTACAACACATGCTTTTTTTCAAACCGCCTCTGTGGTCTTATGGTTTGGCCACCGGTATCAGGTTCGATCCCCGATTCGGAACGAATTTGTGCTTGGTTTGGTTGTTAGAACATTTTAGTTGAGTCCGCCTCGCTAGCCTATGAACTATGAACTATGAACTATGAATTATGAACTAGCTACCACCATCTTACCTAAGTCTGTCGCCATAGCAACGATTCTAATAGTACGAGCATTATAGACGAAATCAGACAAAGCACAAATAGTATGTACGAAATCTTAGCTATCGAATAGGGCAGCAGAGTACGCGTAAGATTCTTAATGAAGCACTGGAATTTCATAGCTACAAGTGAAGTGTTGCTAGCTGTGTTAACTGTCTAAAACCAATGAACATGTCAAAGATCTAATTTTAAACTTCAAAATTTTATTAGGACTTGAGTTTGGATATTCTCGGATCTCGGCATGTTATAGTAGATATTGTTCACTTAGATTTAAGAAAGTTATACGTGTTCGAAATGTAGGTATTCAGTATACTCTAAAGCTATGCTGTTTTTTTATAATTTATGGGTTAGCTCTCAGGCTTGCCAGAGTAAGGATGCGGTCTATAACAGAGAGAGCTTTTCCAGAAGGCACTGGGTCTCCCGAGCACCGACGGAACACGGCAAACCGCTTGGCGCCGGATTTTGACAGGAGGTGGTAGATAGCCAGGTAGACCTTTACGAGTCCTACCTGTCGTGATCATTCAGCCGTATCTGCTAGCAAACGCCAGCAATTTCATAGATCGTCGTAGCATGGGTAATGCACGTAATAACATACACAAAATTGGTCTAAATGGGAATTACTCTCAGTTTTTGGATGGTATCGTATCCCAGTTTAGTAAGTTAGTAACAACATCAAAGAACAAAGAACTTCCGATCCTATCTCCTCTGACATTGATAGATCGTAGGTTTAGTTTAGCGGCGACAAAAACAAACGTTGGTATTCGCGATACAGCCTTTGGCCGACTGGTTTTTGGTTCCGCGTCTCAACACAGCCGCCCAACCACAGATTTGATAACAGTTACTACGAAATAACTACCAATAGTCACCGATTAGCCACAGATCGTGAAGGAGTTAGTATCAAACGAGACACAGATTATGTTGTTATTAGTAAGGTCGGGTCCGAAGTTTACGAACTGGCCGACCGTCGGTGGAATGCAGCTAGCCTGCATTAATTCAACGTTGATTTACAGCTACCAGTCGTTTAGGTCCATTTAGGTATGAAGCAGGCTCTTGTTGTCTATCAGCTATTGCCGTGGTTATGAAAACCGTGGAAGAACTGTATAGATTTTGTTCTACTCCGTTCCGTTCCGTTTGCATGCTATTCTATTCCATTATATTACCTTACCTATATTCTAATCAAAGACCTTATTTATTATAGGTATGATAATGTTGATACACTATATTTCTTTCTTATAGCATCATCATTAGTTTATACACAGGATTTCCTAGTTTAGGAGACAGTGCAAAATATAGTAATCCTGCATTTTTTTTGTGAATACCTAATGATTATTGTTTATGAATGGGTAAAAGCTCTTGGCTCACTTGGTCGTTACCTGCGCGAGGATGAGGAAGAGGAGCGAGCTAGAAACTGCCTATTGAAGGCACAAGCACCGACGGAATACAGTTCACTTCCCAAGTAGCAAACAAGAATAGTGATTAAATCCAACATTTCTTAACTTGATCTAAAATAGGTTTTCGCTAAATTAAAACGGATTTCTTGAAGTAATTACTTTCTTTAAGACAATATAGTTTTAACCTACCGCTGCTTTAGCTAATTAGGAATATCCAAAACCCAGTTAAGTATTCTCAAAAGTGTTTTGTATTAAGAATGTCTAAAATTAAATCTTTTTTTACTATATCCTTACTAAAACTATATTGAATAATTGAAGAATCAATTTTGTCTTGCAAAGTAAAAATGGGTTTTGTAGATCAACTTAAGGTAATTGTAACACCAAGGTCTAAAAACTGATTCTCTGAAGTATATTTAATGCCCTTTTTACTTAAATTATTAAGTTTAAAAAAAAGTGCACTCAATGGGACTATTTCAACAAAATAGAACCAAGTGGATTCAATTGAAAAATTAAAAAGATATGGTGATTTTTGTCGGCGAGGCGTGTAGAAAAATATCAAAAAGCGTCAAACAAAATGATACGTTCAAGTGCTGCAAACGTTATTGACGCATCATGTTTGACTCTGGCTCAGACCTCAGTGAGTTGTTAACGGAGAATACAGATTGCGAGGAAGAAGTTACCACAGCAAATTTGGAAATTGATGAAGTGGACATTGAGCAAAGAACAAACGATAATTACGATGTACCACATACTGTAATCAAAGGCTTATTGCAGATTTAAAACAAACATGATCCTGGTGCCTAACCACAACGTCTTATAGCATTCTCGTTTTTTCAACTGCCTCTGTGGTCAACCCACAGATTTCAGATCCAGAGGTCCCGGGTTGGATTCCCATGGGGAGTACAATATATTGTGCTTGGTTTGGTTGGTGGTAGGACTCTGTTTAAGTCCGCCTGCCTAGCTACCACCAGCTTTTACCTAATTATGTCGCCATAATAACAATTCTAAAATTTAAAAGACGCGAGAACGCTTCTGAATAGGTATCTACAGCAAAATCTGTAGCTATCGAATCGAAATATGTGACATTGCGCAATGGGCATAATGGGTTAAAAAAAAATATTGTGCAGAATTTTGAAAATGTTAACCCAAATATCAATTTACTTACATATTAATGTAAATATCGATGGATCATTTTAAACTAAAACGTTTTACACAGGAATTCACTAATACGGTTTATAGTATAAATTAAGTATAATATATCTTAACTAGCACTACATCTAATGTATCCTGTCTTGGCTTTGTCTAAACTAGCCTTACGAGGTCAGGATTGTCTTAAGTCTTACTTCGTTAGGAAAAAACAAATTTAACGCCATTTTACACTGTAATAAAATAAAATAAAAAACATTTTCCGCCATTACTTCATCAAAAACTGGAGTAAATTGGAGTTTTACTTCTTTTATAGTAGTACCAATTACCTTTATTTACCACATATTTATAAAAAATATTATTTATTATGCACTATAGACATTAATATTTTTATTTGCGATACAATCATTCAATTTTATTTTGTTCTATTCCTGGAATTAAAGGCCCGTCTGTTTTATAGCAATTTCTATCGATTTTACACGAGAAACAATCACGAGTTTAAAAAAAAGGATAGAACGCCTAATTACAGCCTTTAAAATTTATCAAAATTAGTAGTCTAATCGCCATTTTCATAAATCTTTGCGTAAGTATTAGATATTATAAAAGTGCACCATATTGTGTAAAATAGAATTACATAAAGTAAAAAAAGGTTTAAATTTTACTTTATTGAGTAATGATAGTATCTGTGCAGTTAAATATTGAAAGCCTTAACTAGGTATTGTAGATGTCTTCAAGTCTATTTCTCTTTCTTAAGTCAACCTATGAGAAATCTTGAAACCCGTTTTTGGAGAAATGCAAAAGCTACTCTCTTAAGTAGGGTTTAAGTCTGTCTAAACTCAGTCTGTCTTAAGTTTGTATTAACTCTGTCTTAAGATTCTCCTAAATGCTGTGCCCACTTTTACTTTACTGAACCTTGAGGGATATCCCTAGGGATATCTAGAGGGACATAATAGTTTTACCCAAGACAACAGCTAGAATTCGCCTTCTTGCCTTCAAGATATATGCCTTTTAAGACTTTCCATTGCTACTTGGGTTGGCTTCGGGAAGGGGGGTGTAGGCGCTGTGCACCGGTTTTCTGTATGGATCCATGGATCCATCTGTATGTTTGAGCTGTTTTAGGTACAATTTAGCTGACGTATTTATTTGCAAATCCTATTTGAATATATTTGGAATATAATTAATTAATTTCCATGTTCATTTTATTAGCTGTTAATTACTTTGGCTTCACACTTTAAAATTGATTCCGAATTATATTAATAGAGGTTATACTGTTTGATAAGCTTAAGTATATGAGAGTATATAAATATCTGATGATTAAGATACAGTTAAAATGAGTTTCTTACTGAACAAAAGCAAGAGCTTAAAGTTCCGCAATTATCAAAGTAATTATTATTTTGAAGCCTAGCGTGCTCTACTCTACTACAACATGGACATATTATGATCATGACCGTTCTGTGACTCATATAATATTCCCTCGAAAAGTTAAAACGACAGTTACCTTCATATAACATTAAAAGTAAGTACCTTGTCGGTCAAGACGTAAGCAGATTAATAAATAAATACCATAACCCGAGAGCGGTAGCCGTGGCGACGACCAGGCGGCCGAACACCTGCGTAGGCGCATCTCGACATCTTCAAGCGAAAACCAACTTAATAGCTCCCACAATAAGGTTTATTTTCCAATATACTGGGTCTAACTCTCTCATTACGAATCACGGATGTAACAAACAAACCACACAAAACATTGTGCCTTAGCAAACTTGGGTTTTACGGTCAATGAGTGACTATAAAGATTCCTTAACCACGAGAATTATGAGTGCTGAGTTGAAAGGCTGTTCGAATACGTGTACATTTGTGGGCTTAGTTACTATTTGGTTGTGTTATCTGAGGCTATGGCTCTATAACTATGTTAATTTTACCGAACAATCATGTTTGTAAATAAAAGCGTGTTTCAGTTTTCTCATTTAAAAACCAGTTACCAACGTATATGCTACTATTATTACATAGCACAACTACGGCAAGAATCACTTACGCTATAATATAATATAATATAATATAATAGTGGCGTTTCTCATACAAATGTCCAGTCCCATACCGGAGCTCAGATAATAAAATCTACCAAAGTTGTACTTTGGTAAAAAAATGTAACTAGATGGCGCTTTTAAATTTTATTGACCTAAAATATTATAAGTTGTCAAGAATAACACAATTTCGTATCCACGAAACATTACAAAATGCAAAACACGCCTCAATAATGGAACCTTTATCGATAAAAAATAAAACATTATCACTAGTGTTGTTAATTAAAAAGTTATAGACAATACTATATTGATGATCTGGATCGCGCTTATGATTTTTTTTTCAAGTTTTCCACGAAACATGACATTTGGTATTGTACATGGGTTTCCAACCAGTTCAACTCCGGGGCTACCTGCTGAGTCTTCGTGACTCCCAAGCCCCGTGGAAAGTCCCCGGAGACGGGGCTGAGAGCGCCGCATCGTTATGATGTCAGGCCGTGGCGGCGCTGTAGGGGAGGTCACCTGTCCAGCGCTGTCGCGTGCGTTGCTCAGAGCACAGCTAATGTTGAAGGACTTCCGTCCAACCAAATGGGGCTTACTCGGTTTGGAAATCCGTTTTTTAGTTACCTTTTGGCATGGTATTTGTTTACCAGTAGGTACATTCCTCTGTTTCCACGATTTTTTTGTGTTTATAACCTATTTTCTCAGTTTAAATGTGTTTTTAGGGTTGCGTTCCCAGAGGGTTCCCAGATGTCCCAACGGGACCGTATTACTAAAACCTGTCAGATTGTCTGTCCATCCACCCGACTATCTGTACGACTTTTAAGGGGCTATAAATTGTCTTTTGAACCGTAATAGATAAACAGCTGTTGACATTTTCTGTAAAAATGCGCGAGTACGACGGATTACCAGAAAAAATATTATACATCACAAATTTAGGGGTTTTGTTTTTATCTGCAAAATATTTAAGCTCTTTCGTAAAACTGGTAATACCTATAGAATTCTAACATGTGATTATAATGCTCACAGAATAACAAGGCTTACCAAAAACGCGAGTCAGTTCCGCACTTAGGTTACATCACAGAACCAGAACGATATGCAAAAATATTTTTTTTTGCATTGTTATTTCAAATTAGTTCATTTCAAAACCCTCTCATTAATTAGTTCAAAACCCTCGGTGTGCGTGCCCAACCTCGACTTGGTAGGTTCATGCAAATATTTTTGTGAATATAAATTCACAAAAATAATTTAGCAATTCATTCAGTAAAAAAATATAAAAATAAAGTGTTATTGACTTGGTAGGCTCATGCAAATATTTTTATGAAAATAAATTCATAAAAAATCATACATTTGTACTGAATGAATTACTAAAATAATTTAGTAATTCATTCAGTATAAAAAAAAGTAAAAATAAAGTAAAATGCCCCCAGAGAGATTTGAACTCTCGACCCCTGGTTTACAAGACCAGTGCTCTAACCCCTGAGCTATGGAGGCTATGTCGAAGCATGTGAAATTAAGATATACACATGGCGTAAAGTTTGATCTTTGATGAAATCAAACAATAAACGCTGATGGGCGTCCCATTTTGCATTTTTACTATCATAATCCCCACTATGCTAACGTCACCAACGGGATTTATGAAAATTTCAAAGTTTTGTAGTTTTCCCCACTAACATTTTTAATCCTGGTTAGTGATATATATTAATATTAATAATAGGTACGTACCTTATAGGTTTATTTTATATTATCACTCCACGTTTGATGCTATCTTTCATTTAATAAGATTATTAATTTTTAGCTATGAAATTGACAGACAATTTAATGTTAACAATATTTTTCATAGTTGCTGTCCTTCTTGTAGACAATTGTTAACTTGATTTTGCCCGCGACTTTCTCCACGTTGATTTTAAAATTTGGCTCAGAGAGATATGAAACAAGTGTGAGTAGCAAAAAACTAAATATTTTCATCCTTCACGATACTTGCTCACAATAAAGAAAGTGAGTAAATGAGGCATATGAATTAAGTTTTTTGTAGAGTAAAATTAGAAAAAAATAATTAGGGTTTATTTTTTATTAGTATCGTATATACTTTCACATGCATTTAGTAAAATATGTTATTTTGACATTACAAACAGACACTTTTGTTTCATTCATTTGCTTAGAATAAATTTCCTATGATAGTATAGCATTACAGAATTTTATTCTAAGGTGTTACAGTAACATACTTAGCGCTAAATTTAAAACTACCAACAGAATTACTAAGACATTACATTTATTAAACCCAGCGATTAAGTCGGGATTTAAAATGAAACATATTGATTTTTCAGATAAAGTCTAGTGTTCTTACGATTTGACCTTCACCACCGTCACCAATCCACCTGCAAGCGAGGAGTTGGCAATACCCTCCTATTTTGTAATAGGTTCATGTGAAACAGTCAACAGCGTACGGTCTGTCGATGATAATGATGATTGCATTTGAACGCATTTTTATAGCTCAAAAAATGGGTCTACGTGAGGGGTAGACACTTGCGTAGACCCTCTACGAAAGTGCTACGAAGTTACATAAAAAGCCTAGAAGCAAAGTGTTTAGTAGTAATATCAAAGGTGGCGCTATTGAGTCATGGTATGGCGTATGACTTTTGAATTACCAGAAGTAGTACACGTACCCAATAGGTGGCGCTATGCGTTAGTTAACAAAAAATGCGATGGTTAATCATTCATGGAAGGTTTTACAAATAGATATCAGTATATTAAGAGATTATTACTTATGTTGCATAGAATACATTTTACATTGACTTTTAAACATATTCTAATCTAGCATAACTAGGTTATATAAACTACTCTTTGTATACACACACGATTAGATTACCCTATAATGGGTTCACTCTTTTATACGACCTGTTTTAAACATTTTGTCTTGTTAAGGGTATTTCTGTTGGGTGTCCATATTCATAAATAAATATAATAGTGTATAAAAAAATATACTTTAGGTACCATTTGATATATATATCAGATTAACACAAGGGAAACAGTCGGCTTACCTAAAGACCGTTACTAACGGTTTGTAAGTACCTAATTCAACTGATCCAGACCAGGACTAGACGGAAGCATGCCCAAGATACTAGCTGTATAGCCACTCTGAATAGTTAATATGTTAATTTGCTGGCCTGAGTAACGTGTCGCCTCAACCAAAATCCTGCAAGTATATTTTAAAAAGTTTTTAAATTTTTAATAATTGTTGAAAGAAATAATGTAAAAATATCATATGTATATTACTTAGATCCAGGTATACGTGTCAATTAGATGAACAGATGGTGTTGGGATACCTAAATACGGTGTATGTGGGACACGCTTATTTTAGCCACACCATTTTGCATGCCTGATGGCCATACAAGGAGTCAATCGCTCCTGGCTTTGGTACTAATTTATCTAGATACCTATATAACCATCATAACTCGTCGTGTATCAGAGCGACCAAACCAAACCACATAATTATCAGATCCAGAGGTACAATATTGTGCTTGGTTTGGTTAGTGGTAGGACTTTGTGTAAGTCCGCCTGACTAGCTACCACCACCTTACCTGAATCTCTCGCCATAACAGTAATTCAATTTTTTTTAATTCCGGCATTTAAAAGGTAGCCATTTCCTCAGTTTGTTGAGGATTTCGGGTGAAGTGGGGCTGCACCTTGGGCCTTATCATAACTTGAATCCGGGTGATATGAAGCCAAACGGTTCCCCGCCGTACAATAAAAAAACAGGTGCAAGAGAATTGAAATTTTTAATGAAGCTATTTTGGTTTAAGTAGGAGTGCACAAAATTGGATTCTAGAAAACTCCCAGGGATAGCGTGAGTAAAGTATCGGGCGTATATTTTGTTGTAATAAACACAGGTGTATTACAGAGCGATCTACTTCGTTAGTGTATGGCCTCAAAAATTTAAAACTATAACTTCAAGTCAACATGCAAAATCAATTTGGACCATCTGTGTATTTTGCTACTAAACATAAAGGTTAAATTAAATAGAATGCATTATTTACCATTCAAGAGACGAAAAAAAACATTATTGACTATTTCATGAGTTAGGTTTTTTTTACATAATATTGAAGACGGGTTTGCGTCTTAGGCAAGTTACCTCCAACGTGTGTGCGTGTATAAAATTCAATATCTATCTCATTACTTTTATCTATAACCGGAACGTATAAAGTGAGGGCAATTGAAAAAACACGGCTTTCTCTCCGATACAGTACAGTTTCGATAAAGCACGCAGCTCCATTCACTCAGAAATGGTCTCGTTCGGAAATTGGGTATCATTACGGCGGCCATTTATGGCACCGGCTTGTCCCTAGCTCACCAACATAGCTGGCGCAGCAGAGCAACGTTGTTATGTGGGTACCTACTATTTTGACCTCATCCAAGTATTCATGCGCCTATTACCCGACTGGTTATAAGCGCTTAAATACTTGATGATTTATTTAAATGTAGGTAGGTAGGTACGACATAAAACGGCGATCTCTTCGTCCATAACCGAGTTTCTTGTGTGCTGGTCGCAATTCAAAACAGGCGGTACATTTGACGTTTCTTCCCTAAAAATCTAACCGAATATACAAACATTTTTAATTTGAATTTGTGCATCACTTTACTTCACTAGTAAAAATATAAACCTGAGATATAGGTGTTAACTCTAGTGCGCCCGTAATTTTTCGGCCTTTACCCTTCACAACGGGAAACAGCTAGGTATGTTGCTTGGCGGCAGTAACTGCCAACCGCCTTTGTGACCGAGTGGTTAGCCCACTGGTATCAGATCCAGAGAGTAGATACAATATTAAGCTTGGTTTGGTTAGCATAGGCCTTTGTTTAAGTCTAACTGGCTAGCAACTACCGTTTTACCTAAGTCGTACAAACAATTCTGAATTTTAGTGTTCCTGCATTTAAAGGTAAAATAGCCAGTGACTCCGTCTGCAGAGGATTTCGGTTGAAGCGCGCTTCAACCTTTGGGCTTATAATAACTTGAAACCAAGTGATCTAAAGCTAAGAGCTTCCACGTAATACAAACAATCGAATAATAGGCATGATGGTAGTACTTGTTCATTTCTTGCACTTTGAGTTCGATCACTGTCTTATCCATGATATTCTATACTGCTCGCGGTACCGCAAACGCGTATGAAATAATTTACTAGCACCGGTAATGTACTCTCGATTTTTTAGCTTGTTTACGTTCATTCTCTTAATTGGATCCCGGAGCGCCTGGCCGTTCGTGTAACTGTATCGCGGCAGCAAATACACTGTATTTATAAAAACGAAACACAAAATGCACGTATTTTTCAACTAAAATAAGCACATTTTGTGTGTGGCGTCAGTAGTTTATTCAGTAGTATTATTTCGTAAAGAAAATACATGCAGGCTTTCTGTGTACCACACAATGAATGTGAGGCATGAATGCTATGATCATTCAACATTCATATCGTGTTGATAAATTCCGTTGATTATACATTTTTACGATTTTTGATAGTATTTCAAAAGATCTTTGTTTGACAAAAATGATGATAATATGAGATGCTTTTCACGACTAAACGGCTGATCGGATCTTTTCGAATTTGGTAAAGAGGTTTGAAACAGCGCGTGATAGATAGTGTTTGATAAATCGTTTAATTGCGTTTTCATTTGTTATGTAACCCAATTATAGCTATCAGTGGCAGAATTCAATTGAATGGAAGACATTAAAATTGTCCTGTTGCTGACAAAATAACTGACTGATATTTAACGCATACCAAACCAAGACTTAGAGACCTGGATGTTTCTGTATAACTTTCTTTTGTAGTGTAGATGTGCACTTAGAAAGGATTTAAGGGAATTCCCATTGGATAAGGAGAACGCAGTCCCTGGTGTTTCTCTAGTAACTGTACAAAATTCACTTTCACATAAAAGTTGCTAAGCTCGATGCTCTAAAGAAACTTATAAGCTAGTAACAGCTGAGATAAGAGACACTCAGTTCGTTCGCCTTTCAGTAGACATTATCACTGTTTATTTGTACTTACTGAAGACCAACTATCATGAGTAAGGAATCGTGATAACTATCTTCATTTCACATTTTGTATTTCATTTCATGAATGACAATAATATGTCAAGCTTATTTCGATATTCGAAAATAAAAAGATGAACCCACATTATAAAGTCAGATACACTACTACATCTGTACATCCTTGGTTTTGCACAAGGAACAAAGATTTCTTTGAACAAAAAATAAAAATAAACACAAAAAAGAATATTAATATCCTTGTACACAACTGGTAGTGTAATTGGTAATGTACAAAGAACGAAAGTTTCTTAGTACATTACCCGGTTTTGTACAAAGAATGTATTTCTTTTACATTGCTGGTAGTGTAACTCGGTAATGTACGAGTAACAGGGGATACTTTCTAGTTAATCAGGAAGTGCTTGTATAATTAGCCGCCGCTCTCTTTATCAATGTTAATTTTAATGTCCGGCTTTTAACCCAATCAAATGTCGTTACTGGCTATAGCTCAATTAATTTATTTAAAAAAACCTTGCAGTTTCAATACTACGAACTATCATCAATGTCTGTCTATTTTTCTGTTCAGGCTTTATAAGCGATCTATAATAATATATAACCAAGTTTACGTCTATACATAGCATACTCAACTCAAACAGCATAAATAGTATTTGAATTAAATATGCTCTGTTTGTTTCCATTTTTAATATTTATGTCAGTAGTAAAACTTATTTAAAGTCAGCCTGGCTAGCTACAACAATCTTTCTTAAGTCTGGCGCAATAATAACAGCTCTAATTGTTTTGTTCCGGCATTTGGAGGTAAGATAGCCATTGCGCAGTCTGTTGAGGATTTCGGGTGAAGTGCGCTTCCACCTTCGGTCATTTTATAACATGAAACCAGGTGTGATGAAGGCCAATCGCTTCTCCGCTAACAAGGTCACTCTAAGCTATGTTGCTCCTGGGGTACTGCTGCAGGTATAATGGTTTTTACATAATGGTGGCTCTTAAATTCAAGCACCAATCTGTTATAGCACAACAAAAAGAAAAACACATGTGAATGATCTTACTTAATATAGAAAATATTGCTTTGATGTGTTTTTTGTACTATCTAGTAAGCGGCCATTCTACCGCAAATTTTTAAGCGTAGATTGAATTGTTGTCAGCCATTAACCACAAGAGCTTGCCTATAAATTTAAATTAATGAAGTAAAAGAATAAACTGGACCTCATTTTATTTGTTACATAAGTTACTGTCTTATTTCGCGTGCGTGGTAACGGACAGCAGAGATAGCTTGTTTTGACCAGCAATTAATTTGGATCGAGGCTTGCCCCAGGCACGCTACGGGGCCACTTTGCGCGTGAGACTTTACTTGAACTTAAAACTCAATATGCAGGTATAGATTCGATTATATATCGCTTCAGTTATTCAGGCGTAGGGAGTGAAGATTCTCGTAAGGCGGCGACGATTAAAAGCAAATTTAAGTTACTGACTTTTTTTTTATTAGAATAGGTCAGCTCTACCTCGGATCGTGCTGTGGCAAGGATAAGGTCTACGATGGAGTAAGCCTACCCAGAAGATGCCCGTCAACTTCCTTCTTGAAGACATAAGGGTCGTTGCAGAACAACAGACATTAAAAGCTGATTCCAAGTTTTTGCAGGGCGCATAATCAAATGTTTACGATAGAAGTGGGTGATTGTGGATAGTGATTGTGACATCGGTTGAAGCTTAAGTTCAGCAGAGTGTGAAGGCATGCTGAATTATAGTGTTTATTTTTTAGTGTACAAGTCAAGATATGATAAGGCTGAAGTTGGAAGCGCAGTTTACCTAAAATCAAAGAACTAAGGAAATTACTATGTTACCTCTCAATTCAATGCGGAAAACAACAATTGCGAATCATTGTTACGGCGACAGACTTAGGATAGTGTTAGCTAGCCGGAGGACATGAAACAAGTCTACAACAACCAAACCAAGTACACATTTTTGCTTCCCTGGTGGTCGAACTCTGGGTCTGATACCGGTGGCCGAACCACTAGACCGTTACTAGACCACAGGAGCGGTATATTCCCATGTACGGTGTCCGTACTATTAAAATGTAATACAAATAATATGTACAATTCAACTTACGGCCGTTTGGAGCGGTCCTTAAGTAATCTGACTGATTCCTTTGTACATAGTTAGTTTAATTGTTCATTTTATTGTTTAATAAATATTAGTATAGTATAGTATCATTTATTTCAGTTTACACCATGTTAGTATTAGTAGTACAACAGCTTATCCTAGAGTTAGTATAAGTACAAATAATAATTATAACCAATTCATATAACATGTCCATTGAATACAATTAGAATTAAAATAAATACAATTAAAACTAAATGTCAACATATCACTCCATATAGATGAAATGAAACACAATAAAATATCGCAATTAATATTATTTGGCACAGCGCATGGCATTACATGCCGGCATGTGGGTCTGGTTTCACTGCTTGGTCATCAGACCATCCAAACGTCCCGCTACTGTGCTCAGGAGGGTGTTGGTACTGCCCCGTACTCGGCGCATCAGGGAGGCCACTCTTTTTCGAATGATGGCATAAAAGTCATCAGTATGTGCCCCCGCGAACATACCTGATGCACTGCAGTCTCGCGGAAGCCCCAACATCATCCTGAACGCATTATTGTATTGGACGCGAAGAGCGCTATACGCCACCTTAGTGTAATTTGTCCATAGGCCGCAAGTATAAAAGGACTGACAGTAGGCTTTAAACAGTGTTACTTTTACCTCATTATTGCAGTTTGCAAACCTACGGACAAGCATATTACACCTCACAGCTAGCGCTTTTTGTTCCCTCACAATGTCCATATCGTCCATGAGATTATCAGTAACCCAGTGCCCCAGGTATTTAATTTGTGCAACCCTGCTGATAGTCGTGCCATTCAAAGAAACTTCTGGTACAAGTGCATAGCATTTCGTTCCTGCCTTAAACACCAGCAGCTCTCTCTTCTTGACATTGTACCTGAAACCATGTGCAACCGCGTACTGTTCACATACAAATAACAGCTTTCCTCACCCGTTGATTGATGGGCTTAGCAACACGATAACATCGGCGTAACTTATGTTGTTTATCATATTTTCATCGATAGAACAGCCTACCATGATGGCACTGAGCTCACCAATCAGCCGATTTACGTACAGGTAGCCAACGAGATGGGTCTGTAATTACCTATGTCAGAAGGATCCCCCGTACGGTTCTTTACCAGGGGCACGACCATCGTCTTCATCAGAGCGTCAGGTAAGTACGCGTGACTGACACAGAAAGAAATCAACATAGCCAGCACTCTCGGCTGATGTGCGCCCGCGTGTTCAAGATGGTCGATACTAAGGAAGTCGTTGCCTGGAGATATTTCTCGCGTCATGCTTTTCAGGGCGGACGATATTTCCCTAGCACTGAAAACATGTAACCCGCATCCAGCAATCATTTCTGATGGACATGATGCTACTCCAGTCGTATCTAGTGTCGCTTTTACCTTAAAATGCTCCTTGAAGAGGCCCGCTATTTTATCAGACTCACTTACGCCCTCTATTGTGACCGGTAGACCCGACTTAAGATTCAGTTTGTTAGTTTGCTTCCAAAATGTATTAAACTGTTTTTAGAGTGATGCTCTGCCAAAATGTCCATTTTAATCTGCTCAGAAGTATCCTGACACCATTTTATTTTTTGTTTAAACGTTTTTCTTGTTTCAACCATTTTATTATATAGTAACCCAGAAGTAGGCTTCCCTCCAAGTATCCAATGTTTGAAACCAAGTCTAGCCTCCCCGTGCGCTTGCCTAACATGTTTGTTCCAACCCACATCATGCTTATTTCGTTTTTTAATACAATTTTCAAAACTGTCACTAGCCGCATTGCCGATAATCTACTGGAAAATGTTTATAATGGGAGTTCTGATCGTGACCTCTCTACATACAACCATATTACGATCCTTAGTCACGTCCCTAGTCTTAGTTCTAATAATATTTAAGTCACAAGTTATCTCAATAGGCACATGATCAGAGCACACAATTTCATTGTAGTGTACCTTACAGTCCAATATTGATTGCCACGCTGCTTCAGAGACCACACAATGATCTATTCAGCTGGTAGTCCCATGCGCATGACTCAAAAATGTTAACGTATCCGAGGTGAGACCCAAAACCTTACTAGGCGGACTTTTAGTCTGCACACCGCCAGCTTTGGTCCGCACAAAAGTCAGAAAGTTCATTACCAAATAACGCGCCTGGCCTAGCTTTAAAGTTAGTATTATATACACTGAGCTTATATCACATGCCTCGATGGTCGCAGCAATTTCACCTAAACAATTCAGGCAAGGAATTATAGGAGTCTGTGGGGGCATATGAACCGTAAACACTAGAAAGGTAAGCTCCAATAGCACTATTTTAATAGCCAGTAACCGGTCACTTTTACACAGTATTATTGTACCAGCTTGAAATACATTTTTGCGCCAAAGAAATGCAACGCCCCCAAACGGTCTGCCACGCAACAGTCGAGCACTGGTATCCATAGATCCATAAATGTTGTTATTATACTTACATTTCATTAAACTTACTATGTTCGAAGGAAACAGTCGGATTACCTAAGGACCGTTACAAACGGCCTTAAAATAATAAAAATTATCGCCTATAACAAATAGAAAACTTTATTTGGAAAACTATCGCAGCAACGCATTGATAAAATATCTGTAGAACAAGATGCGTCGATTGTTGTGCATCTTGACTTTGACAGAACAAAGTGGTCAAGTCAAGTCCTCGGCGGTCCGTCTGTCTGTCCAGCAGAGCGAGGTTTGCGTTGCGACGTGCGCTGGCCTAGCTCGGTTACCGCCTGACGCCGGATCGTCTTACGAAGGTATCAGATGACCTCGTGAGTTTATATTGCGAAAGATGACATGACGGCTCTGTACCGATAACAGTATCCAGTGACTTCTAGGAAATTGTGACAGGAACCCAGTTTTATACCATCTGCTCTTGTGGAAGTCGCGAATGTGAACAGGTTTTTTGTTTAGTTTTTGATGCGCTGATAGGAGCTTTTGCATATTTTCGTAGAGAGGGTGTAATTGAACACACGGCTTATTTCTCTTTATTTTTGGGGAAGAAGTACTATATCAATAATCAAGTCTTAAATGGGAGCCGTTAGCCAAATTGTATTTTTTGGGTTTCATACCTAAGGGGGCATCCCTTAGGTATGAAACCCAAATCGGGACCCTATATTACCAAGCCTCGCAGTACTTCTGTCTGTTTTTCTGTCTAATGAATACCGCAACCGTACCGTATACCTAGATGCTTAAAATTTTCTCACAGTGTGTATTTCATATTCTAATCTTATCTTTTGCCGCTATAATAACATAATATAATCAAAATTAAATTAAATTTCAACATAAAAAGGAATACAATAAATGTGGGTCCTTCAGTGCGCATGTGTCCAACTTTTTTATCTTACTTTTTGCCAACTTTATCTTAAAACAAGGACTGCATAGTATGAAGGTATGCATAATATGAGTATGGATGATTATTTAATTTCAAGTTACTGCTAGATTCAAGAAGCAGTAGTAGCTAGCCTTGTCTGTTTAATGTAAACAATATTAGTAGGTAGGTACCTACTGATCCTGGATTCACAGATATTTATGAGATTATTTTATGTCCGGTGGAAGGAGACCGTAAACCGATCAACCTCAAAGCGAGACATTTTGCAGATTACTCCGACTCAAAGGCATCAAACGGAATCGTAATTATTATACGATGTGCATTGTTAATGGAATTAGCTAGCTTGCAAAATATTTAGTGTTTCTCCTAAACTAAATCAGTACATGTTATTCTGGTAACCATTTACCGCATGCTAACTATTGTTTGCTTTGATTTACTTTGGTTCTTCGTATGGGCTGTGTAGCTCTCTACTAGAGGTCACCACAGGAAAAAATATTATGCACTATCAGGGTGTTTGGCTTGAAAGTAATTTAAAAGAGTTTAGTTGAAAGAGTGCAGTTTATTCAGGAATGGGATTGCCAATAAGACAATCCAGAGGTACACTCAAGTCTTTATTTTGGCATGATAGGCAATTTGATAAGACTTCCTGTGTAGTTGTTGTAACTGTACCTAGTAGTAATAACCTGTAGTAATTCTGAGTAGGTGCTATATTTACATACAGCCGTGTGTGTATCAGTCTTTTTCAGTAAGACTTTTATTAGTTACGAGTGCGAAACATCAAATAAGTTTCTCTATATATGTACCGCATTACTGTTGTCACCATAGAGCAACCCAAAATTGGAATACATTTCACGCATCACCGCGGCTTCCGGAATATATTTTTTTATGTTTTTGATTTCACACGGACACCCCCAATTCAATTGCAGCTTCGTGGGACTGTTTTTATGGTAATTTCCGAACAATCCCGGTTCATTGATTTGACTTACTAATTGCAATCAGGGTAGACACGCTTCCCCTATTTGGTCACCTGCCTATGAACAAAGTATGACGTGAGATTATCAAAAATATTTTTTGGGTTTGTAAAGTTCCTAAGTATGAAAAATATAACATGAATCTAAAGAGCACATTTTACTACTTTATTCATAGGTGCAACATCGTTTTCCAATAATGCTTTGAATTTATGTGGTCGCATCTTGTTGTTTGTTGTTTCCATATCGCCTATCAGGCTACAGAACAGACATAATGCGCCCATACAACGGCCCTTGCTGTATAAAACATGTATGTGCGCCTAGAATGATCATACTCTTGATGTTTGTGTATTTTTTAAATGGAAGGTTTATTGACACGCCTTTCTCGTCCAAGGCCTTCTTAATGCTAAACATGTAGTCCCATTAACGGAACTTTTAAATGAAATAACTGGTTTGTGATTGTCATCCTGCGAAGGCGTGAGAATGGCGAGTCGCAGGTTATTCTCATGGTCTCGTGACGTCACGGCTGCACCTGCATGCGTGAGGCTGGAGAACGGCGACAAAAGGACAATGTCGTTAAAGTGCTTATCCAATTGCGGTTTCAAGTTCGTACAAGTTCGTGGCCCAAGGTTGTTGCAATTGAACCGAACGTAGGCGGGTAACTCGATAAAAACTCCTTAAACAACGTTCATAATTGCCGCAAAAACGATTTCCAAACCGTTGCTGCTAAGGTTGTGTCGTAAGCAGAGATTGATAAGTGTATGATCAAAATTTACAGGGCAGGAAACCTCAACAATACCATTTTAATTGGACCACACTTGCAAGTACCAGTTATCGAGAAAATCAGCTGCAAATACTCGCTATTCTGAAAGCCTGCGCGCCATTTCTCAAGCTTGAAACTACTTATTCCATGAACAATGACGTTCATTAACGCCGCTTGTAAACTTTGCACAGACTATAAATTAAAGGATATATCGATCGGATCTCAAGAAAAATACTCCACATTTGTGTACAAAGCACGTAAGGATAATAAATGGTGTTCTCAAATATAATCAGATTACTCACATGAAGTGCGTAATTAAGGCTGTCGCAGACCCGTTCGCAATCGAGTTATATTGAAGAGTGGTTTCATGTACTTCTAGTCTCTACCCTTACTTTATAAACCAGATTTTAAACTGAAAATTGATTATGGCCTCTTTAGATACAAAAAGGATGATAAAAAAAAGTCTTTTTACAATATACACAAACTATTGCGTACCTACTCGTTGTACACCTTTACATCGGTATACATTGTATATAACTTTAGTAGGTGTCATCAAATCTTGTTGGCATAAGTATTTTCTATATTTTCAGAAAAATATGGTAGAATGATAATTCTGGCAAACTTCAGTTCCTGAAGATGTCTAAGAATATGTTAAGAATAGCGATCAAGTCGATGACGACTATGTTCAGTGACATTGTCCAGTCAATGTGTAACACGCTCAAAACGCAAAGAGCTATCTTTCATCTTTCTGACAGGACCGATTCAGCCTCGTAATCTGATAGTGTCTAATTGACTGGCTGTATTGAGAAGTATATCTTGATACCAGAATGATAATGTTTTAAGATAGCCTTACGACTTTTGTTGTTTATCAAGTTTGGCTTGTTGTAAAAAGCACAACAATAACGGCAGTGGCCAACTATTTTATAATATATTTATGGCATATTCATAGATATCGGAAAAAAATAGTTTTTCGATTGTAACCGAAACTTCAAGCGCTGCGCTATCATACGACAACTCGTCGGCCGTGGGCTCGTCAACGTAACAGCAAGGCTATATTTACTGAGGATGCCTCGTATTGAGGTGAAACACGTGCCGATTTGATTTTTCAATGGAAACTTGGGGATTTTATACTATATTAATATATTTTCATATCGAAATAGATCTTCGCAAAGTAACGTCTGGATCAATTAGTTATCTTACAGTGTAGTTTCTACTCTTGAGCTTATATTTATAGCTTAAATAATATTTTTTATAAGAAAACTATTTTCTTGTTTCTTTGATATGCAAATCAGAAACATCAGATTGGTTATCAGTGCAAAATAATGTTGAATCGGCAGATGGTCTGCCAGATGGTAGACGGTAATCACTGGTCATTAAACCTACAATACCTATACAGAACTCGGCATAAGTCTCAACCTACGCTGTGTGTTAGTCACCCAGATACACTGATAGGCAGAACTAATTAAATTCGTATTCTGTCGGTGCGCGGAAATGCCAGTGCCTTCTGGGAAAACTCGCTTCATCGTAGGCCTCATCCTTGCTATGGAGTTGAGCTTGACAAACATAGGGTCAAGAACTCGTTTGTTAAAAAAAAAATAGGCTTGTGTGCTAGGTATAATAAATATTTACTACCTAGTGGTCGTCCTGTCACAATTCGACCGTTATTAAAAAAAAAGTTGTTTAGGCAAGTCGATAATAAACTTTACTGAGTATGACATCCACTCCACCCTGCGCGCAATATGATTAAAAATGGGTTGAAGGTTTTATGCAGGGCGCAAACGTGGACACTTTTGTGTCTATCTGACATACAAGCTACCGATGAATATTTGATTTCTAGTATAGAACCAGTATGAAATCATCCACTCCCTGCGCAATTGCGCATACGTAAACATTTTTTATGTCCAGTTGCTACCACTAAACACATTAAAAGTGTTTTAATGTGTTAAGTAAGTAACACATGCAACATTAACAAATTTCCTTACAATTGTAATGATCTGCGATGCTTCCCTGCGATGGTGTGCCGTGTCGGCAACACAAAGTGTCTGCGTTTATAAGACACTTTTTTATTTTAAAAGTAGGTTATAAAGACTGGAAAAACATCAGTATGTTGCGTTACCGACTGAATCTTACGTCAATTTAGCTCATTAGATACAATGTTGGTAAGTACAAATAATACCCAACAATCTGAAAAATATGTTAAACCTGCCATTTCATGCTAAAAAAGTAAGGTTCTTCGTATAAATAATTGTTTGCTTACAAATAAAGCTTTTATGGGTAAGCTAAAATACTTGACAAATGTTACGATTTGAACATTTCGACCACGGCTTGATATTAATTACATTACATACCTGTTCTGTCGTGGGAATCTTTGACAGGTGTTGGATCTGTACCAGCTCCTGTCCTAAGTAGCCTTCATCACTTGTAGTAAAGTACAACGTAAAATGTGCCTTATTTCTTGAAAGATAAATTCACTTGAGACTAAGATAGATCCGGTTTAAAACCAAAGCGACGCTGAGTTTATGATAACCAGCATTCAAAATCTTAATGCATATCGGTATTGCCAATAATAAATGATGGGTTTCTTAACATTTAACCCCATTTCGAACCCTGGCCGGGACCTCTGGGTCTGTTACCAGTGAACCACTACACCACATAGTTGGTTTTAAAACCGTTTCAAACAGATAAAGTTTATTGGAAATGAGCTGGTTCAATTGGTCATCTGAAACTCTGTGATAATGCTAATGCTTCTGCACTGCTTTCCTATGTCAGTTGCATAGTAATATGTAATTTCATAGTGGTAGTCCTGAATCCAGTACTATTACTCCTTCTACCGCCATACGTGTCCTGCATCCGTCGATTGATCGCCAAAATGCCGAACAGCCTCAAAATATGCACATAATAACGTGGTAAGGACACGTCTGATGAGGTAAGTGAGCTGCGTCATGTTTTGTTTTCAGGTAGCCCTCAATTTGTGGTCGACTTTTTTGTACCATGATACACCGTGTAATGATGGTCATTATGAACGCTACAGCACAGTACATTTAAAAAGCAATAGAAGTAGGTGCGAAGAAGTAATGAATGGTGTCTGATGTCTGGTGGCTGATGCTCATTTTCCTAGGTCTAGTTGTAGAGAAATAATAACGTAGGTACCTAAATAATGAATGCAAAAGCGTATAGCTTATTAGTTAAATAAATAACGAAATATTACGGCATTTTATACAACGCCATTTAACACTTCTTAACAACTTAACAATTTTAACTCGGAACAAACATCTATATTCATCATACACATATTTGTCCATAGGTACGATTTAAATGAGGTTCAGCATAAATAAGTAAATGTTTGAATTGATTTGACAGAATAAGCATCAAAGAATATAAGGGACCAAAAAATACAAAAATCTAAATTGTGAGAGAGCTTCTAGAACATTCTAACCCAACAAAGGCTGGTTATCTCACATATTAGCTGTATCCTCCACAGGTACTAAAACATTGCGAATGAATAAAAAAGCTTATTCATCGGACGTGTGGGAACAGTGGACAGGTGCGAGTATATCCTTACCAACTATTCCCTAAGCTCTGACTATTTCTATAGTAACTGGCTGGTATTCTGTTGGTCTCAGGAAATCAGTACCAGCTCCTGTGTGTACTAATTTACCGAGGCTTCAACCACCTGTGGAAATTGCTTGGGCTATTCAAGATTTGTAGAGGAAATGAGTGGGGCTTCGAGCGAGCGCAGGTGTGAGGTAGTTCATAGACCCGGCTTAGATTAGAAAAAACTTGCTTGTGTGTAATAAAGCCAGTACCTACATAGTAAGATATGTTCTTAATTTGTTTTTTTCCTTGTTTATCTGTGTGTCTTTAATGTAAGGAGTTTCTGAAAATGAATACGATTTCGAATACAATTTTTCATAGAATGTTTGTTTAAATTTATTACTAAATTGTTTGCGACGGGGGAGGTAGAGATAGGTATCCTTTATTTTCAGATAGGAATATCGAATTGAAATAAGCCGGTTAACTACAGATAGTGCACCGAGGATTCCGACCATGGCATTTCATGGTAGAAAATATAGTTTCTTGTAATTTTATTTTATTTTAATTATATTTTTTATAAAGCGCTAATAGAAATACACACTCTGTGAAAGTTTCATCTGGTTAGCGTCCTATTGGCACCCTATAGATACGGAAATACCTATAGGGTGTATATATAAAACATAAAATAAAAGTCTTAAAAAAAACTAGAATAAAAAACATCAGAATAATAAATCAGAAATATATAAGAAGTTATATATAGTAGAATTCTTATTTGAGCAGATTGATCACTACAATCAAATTCCTTCAGTATTTTTTTCTCTATTGCTGGCACGTAGCCTGGGAAATCATAATTTTCTCATCATTGTGTGATGAAATCGTGGGAAGCCAAGGCAGGTGCGTGAGGTAAATTAACAAACGGAGTCGTTCTTATTTGATCAACCGATTGTTAAGCTGTCCCAGTTGTTTTAATTCTTTTGCTATGATTTTACAACACGATATCTAAAAGTATGTCCTAGCTGTTCGTAGAACCTAATTTATCATTTAATTTATTTTTTATTTAATCATTTAATTATACAATTACTTACATACTTTTTTGGGATCAATGAATTTTGGCTTTTTTTTTTGGCTATAAACAAAATCCATTCAGGCAAGCGTGCCCTATCTTAGGACACATCCACATTTTCAGTGAGCTGATGGTCAAATGTTTAAACAAATTTTATCGAAATAGGGTATACGACCACTAAATCGAATCGAATCAAACCGATCTCATCGTAAGAATGAAACGGACCGCATGGCATACAAGTGCGTCTACTAATCTACATCGAGGACGCACGCGGATGTATCGGCAAAATGTTTGACACTGTATACTGTCAGTAACACTGACAGTCAGTGGACACAGTTACTGCTTGCCCTTTAAACCAATCTCTCGACGATATGCTCCATCCTGATATTCCTCGTCCTACTTCTCACAAAACCCTCCTTAGGCTAACCTTTTCCCACCTTATTTGTATATTATGTAAATTTATACATAAAAATAGCATTAAACTGTAAATTTTGTATATAGTCATCACACTCTAATCTCATCGCTTTTATATATTTTTTAATAACAACTTGTGCTTGTATGTGTGTTTTTATTTTATAGATTGTAGATTAACCCTCCATTAAAAAAAAAGGGAATTAATCAATGTGCCGAATCTTCAATATTGTTCTCCCACTTTTTCTGTATACGATACTCACAATACTCGACACTGGCAGAATCGATAAAACGGTTGCACGCCATATCAAAGAAGTTGAAGTTGAAGTTAAGCCTTGCTGTTGTTGAAGTTCGACCGTAACAAAACATATAATCTTTCTGCACTTCATCTTATAAACTTAAACCATGCCAAATCTCACATGCGTCTATGAGCGCAATAAGATAAAAAGGGTAATAACACAAATATTGCGATCACCAACACGCCTTCTGGTAATACAATGATAATGGTAACAGAGTGCAAAGGGGCACTCTTTGAGATACTTTGGAGTGGCCTGTCCAGTAATGGACTTTGTCAAGCTGTAATGATAATGATGAATATATCACTCCCACAGGTTCTGCGAAGCCTTTCAAAAATAAATGATAAAAAACCGGAAAGCAAAACCTGGATGTGACATAAGCCGATACCGCAAGGATGCTAACCAATCCAGTGAGTCACCGTGGGAAGCTGCGCAGGTGACGAGCCGCTTGCGCACATTATACAGTCAACTTATACAGATCTAGCGGTGACCACTCTCTTTCTGTTTAGCAAACTTTCCGGAACTATTCAATGATTCATAATTTATTTATTGTAAAACCAACAGCTAAAATAACAAAGTTAAAATAACAAAAGCAATAGAATCAGAAAGCTAATAACAGGTTTTCACGTCTAGATGAAAACAAAAATGTGAACAAATGATCGACGTAAATAGTACCTATTTGTAAGTTTCATAAAATTGATACAATGTAATTATGAAGATGTCAATTAATTAGTCATGTCTTGTGCGAGAAAAGACATGCTCAAAAAAGGCTGCCGAATAAATGGAGTATAAAAGTAGCATAAAAAATATATATATATTCAGTTTTTTGGAATCTGTAAAGGTGTATTAGTTAGTTAAATGCTCTAGATTTTTTGAAGTCGGAACTTCTTGAAAAATCTTGAAAATTGGAAACAGAATTCCACCCGTCATTTGCTTTAAAAATAATTTTAAACATCACGCGGATACACGAACTTACTTGTTTTGGATATCGAAAAAATACTGTACAATATGGTACATTGTTCAACAAATTAATAAAAAAAATGACTATAAAATCGAGTGGATATTAGTCCCGAATAAAAAACATTCACTTCGATTAAGAGAAAAAAATCTAGAGTTCGCGGCAGTGTTTTATCCCGTGTTGTTGACAAACATATCATAGTATCCCAGTAGTAGGTCGTTTTCAGTTCCGTTTTAAAAAAAAACTTTTAAAGGCGAACTAATAGCATACTGTAAATGTATTTTCGTTCGCTTACGCTAAACACTGTTAGCACATGAGAAGTGAAACATTTATTTTAAAAGCCTATCAGGAAATCTAAAAATCTCAATAAACGGCTCTCATATTTAAATCAGTTCCATACCATCCACAGAGTATCTAAGTATACTGTATTTATCAAAAGGTTCACTATATTTTCGGTGGGTAAAGACTTTATGATTACATCCACTTTAGATTATATATAATTAATGTTTTTTTTTTCATAGTACAACTAGGAGACGGAACAAGCAAGTAGCCCATCTGATATTTCTCAATGATGTATCTCCTTGCTATGAAATCGTGGACACACGAACGTATCGCCCACAATCAACGAGCAGGCTCATCTCGTCCAACTTCATCTGAGGTTTTTAATGTGATTTTTCTCGTTAGATCACATTTCAGATGCAGCTAATGTGCTTGTCCTTTATGCTTGTTATGTAACAACACGGTTGGTAGTTTATATGTGAGGTAAAAACTTGTTGAACTTGCAATAATTGGAATAATAAAAATAGACTGAGGTAGCAACTAACATTGACTAAAGCGATTTCTCATCTTGAGTTCGCATGTTCTGAAATCACATGAACCTATGTTCAATACCTATGTATTGACTTGAGTTTTGTTTTATAAATGATTGATCAGCTCAGGTCCATGGGCTTGTCTAGCTGTAGGCTAGAACAAGGATGAGGTATCTATACTTCCCTCCTAATGAGATCACACCTGATCAATAATCCGCTAATCCTAAGATCATTTGAAAATCCATTTCTGCAGATCATCACCATTATCATTACAAACCATAAAAGTACACTGCTTTACATAGGCGTTCCCCAAACAACTTCACAAATAACAGTTCTGAGCCGCCTCCACCCGTGAACTCCTCGTGACCGTTAGAGTGAGGTCTTCCTAAACATCGTTTCGCGTAATGACACCTGAGAATTTATTCTTTTACTTCATTATATGTTATATAAATTACTTCGCTCACTATATACTCAAAGGAGTGATATAGGTAATTAACTACCTATAAAGGTATATAATGGTCAAGATTGATTTGACGTGTCTGTGTCAGAGAAACATGAAGCTTAAAGAATAGACCGCACACGAAGCAGATGCATCAACCTATTAATACGCGACTTGAAACAAACTGTAACAAACAATTTCCACGGCGCATGCGCATTGAGCACGCTTCATTTTCATATTACAGTAAAACTATTTTGTTTACTGAAACTACCCACATCCTGGTGGTTTGGTTTAAACGATGGAAACATTGCTTCCGATAACATTGTGAAGTGCCAGTAACTATACATACCAGTGGTATTATATTATTCCGAACTAGTGTTTTATTTTTTTAATTATTACAGTTTCAGTTGCTTACCTGTGCTGTTTATTAAAATTTTGCTTCAAATGTCATGCATACTGTTACTTGCCTGTTTAAATGTTTATTTTTAATTGAGACTTATCACATGAGCGTGGATCATCAAAGTGAAATTGCTACAGAGCACTCGTACCAAATTATGAATGATTAAATGAATGAATTCATGAATGAACATTCTTTATTGTATATCAAGTAAATAACAGTTTACACAAAACCTTGAGGCTTATAGTAGAAAAGGCGGTCCTATCGAGATAATTCAGACAACCTTCGTATGGAGAGGATCTGGACCCTGGACAGTGCTAAAAGGATTATTTATGGAGTTTTGTAGGACACTTTAAATACTACCAGAATCTCAGTCAATCTTCTAAGTTACGTTGATCAGCACTGATTTATATTTAATATGTGGATGTTTTCTAATATTAAAAAACTAGTTGTGTTGTACTATGAATGTGGAATAAACCATTCCACATTCATGAAACAACACAACCATTGGGAGGACTATATTTTGTTCCCACGTTTTTAGGATTCTTAAAAGAGACCCGCACGTCCGGTTACTATGAGCAGTTTTTTTAAGTTCAATAACAGCTCGATGAAAATAAAAGATTAACAATAATTCATAGACAACGAGGCAATTACATGGTAGAGCAGCGTCGTCGATCGAGCGTGTTTTATATTTGTAAGGCCTACTGCCCACTAAACCATTAGATATCATCCTAAGAGAAGCAGAAAGGCTGCCAGGGATATGACGCGAAAAAGTAGCGCATCATATCCCAACCTGCTGACCTGTACTTCCTCACTCGCCAACTGCTTGTAAGGCTGGAGTGGGAAAAGGATGAAACATGGGATGACTACACCAGATAACGGTCGGAACTACCAAGAGGTAATGAGACCAAAACATTGTAGCAATCTGGGTCCGTCGTCAGCAGAAGGTCAAGACTGTTTGCGAAATGGTCATCAACATGAGGCAGCAAAGTGGCGTAACCAACCATCTGAGAGAGTTTAAAGAGAGCGTGAAAGTAAGTGCCTGCATGGTCCATGGACGGGGAAAACCATTCCTGCTGATGAGCATGAAAGTCTCCAAAAATACCAGCTAAGCTCTGGGAAGTTTTTTAAGAGCCTTATCAGCACCATCACAAAGGTGCTGGATAAAAGAGGTTGCCTCCGGATTTTTAGTGTGTTCCTGAACTATGTAAAAAGCTTTTTTCCGTTCCAGTGTCGATCAAAACCCATAGAGTAGAGAGTTTGGAGTCTTTTAGGCAATGGAGACGTACAGGCAAACACCAGCCTTTGGCTTACCTAAGCAATTTGAGATTAGAGTGGAGTCCTCGTATGTTGACGAGGTATCCTTGGAGTGAGAGAAAGTGCTTCCGATAATTTATGTTTTGTGGGGGTGTGCCTTTAGCTACGGCAGCGTAGTCGCGGATATCCTACAAGCCGCGTCCTGCAAGGTCGTGGGAACAATTTAATCGACCTAAATATTACTTAATTTGTCAATGGCTGCACTTGTTCAATAGAGCTATTTTATCTGAAACCCGGGCATTGTGTTTTTGTGTTTCGTAATGTTGACAAACCTGTGTTTTTTTTTTAATTCATGTACATTAAAAAACATTAACATGTACATTAACTCGTTAAGAGTTTTCTTAATATGAGCGTGGTTGGACATGCGAGTAGAAGAAGGCCGAGAAAGAGATATATGGATTGTGTGAAAGAGGCCATGGATGTGAAAAGCGTAGATGAGGAGTTGATCTGTTAGGAGTGGCGCCTATCGTGGGATAAGGACAGGAAAATAATGAAATTAAGAGATTGAGCTCACATCGATAAAGAAAATACTGATTTGAGAATGAAAACTTGCATGGAAGGTGAGTAGACTTGCTATGCACCTACCTAATTACGAATGCTTTTATTCGAATGGCATAGACATAATAAATTATATAGATATCGCCTACTTTTTACTCGGGTAGTGCTGCAGACAAAAGTTTGCTCAGATAATTATATTTTATCTAAAGATTCCCACCGTAAAAAAACTTAATGATAAACGAACACATCGCAGGTGCACCTACGAGTATAGTTCCGCGCTGTGGCTTTTGGGACGCATCGGGATGGAACTCCTAAGGAGCCCTCAGGCCTGGAACAATCAGTGTGCTCACCCCGTAACACCACAGACTACTAGATAGCTTCTAGTGCCAGGTCCACCCACCCGTGCCCTATACTATTTGTAATGGGTAACTAAATAAACTGGCCAAGTGCAGACATGCATACCGAGTGTTCCGATCCACAGTTGTAGCGGCAATAGAAATACACAATCTGTACTTTTATCATATTTACTGCCAGGTAGATAAGTACTACGGTTCATGAGAACGGCCAGCGGTCTTCACAATCTTTGGTTACCATGGGCGTGCCGCACGGTTCAATATTGGGGCCTTTCTTATTTTTAGTATATATTCGTATTAATGATCTGCCCCAAATAGTTAAAGATGACCATGAGATTGTACTGTTTGCAGATGATACGTCACTTCTATTTAGATTGAAGCGACAAATGACTAACTTTGACAACGTAAACAATGCAATCTCAAAAATTGTTAACTGGTTTAATGTAAATAACTTAGTACTCAATAAGAAAAAGGCCAAATGTATTCGACCAAATGTAACTGAAGTTCAAGCTAATGTAAAAGTTAAAGAGGAAAACATAGAATTAGTCAAAACCACTGTATTTTTGGGATAACCTTAGATAATAAACTTCAATAGGGCCCACACATAGATAAACTGGCGAAGAGACTTAGTTCTGCAGCATATGCTGTAAAGAAGATACGTCTTCTCACAGACGTTGCTACAGCAAGACTAGTTTACTTCAGTTACTTTCATAGTATTATGTCATATGGCATAATACTGTGTGGAAGTGCTGCAGATATAGACACCATAATTCGTTTTGCAGAAGAGGGCTGTTTGCGCTGTTTACAAAATGGGTCCCAGAGAATCATTAAGAGAAAAGTTTAAGGAAATAAATATATTGACTATGCCCTGCCAATATATTTATGAAAATATTATGTACGCGCGTAAAAACATAAGCTTATTTGACAAAAACTGTGATAAGCATAATTATAATACTAGAAATAAGAATAAACTCGCTGTTCCCACAACTAGGCTCCATAAGGTTAACAAATCGTTCATAGGGCAAACTGTACGCTTTTATAATAAATTACCAAGTGATGTGCTAATCTTTTCAAATAATAAATTCAAAAATTTTGTAAAACAAAAGCTATCCAGGAAAGCTAAAATAAAATTTCATATTACGTAGAAGATAAGAAAGCCTGGCATTAAAAAAATGAATTTGCTCCAGTGAATAAATTGTAATTAGTATTAGATAATTTTAAGCTATTGTAATGGATCATAAAACAAAAACTAGCCCGAGGTTCTTGCCTTTCTCCTTGTGTGCTAGTCGCGATTCCGAACAGGTGGTAGATTTGACGTTTCAAAGTGATCCTAAAAATCTTACTGAATAAATATATTTGAATTTGACTTGATTTTGACTTTGAGAAATAGTCCACTGAGCGACAAACGGACGAACTGTAACAGAGGAGGCCTGATAACAGGGTCCCGTTGGCACCCTTTCGTTACGGAACTCTATAAAGGGAGAAGTAAAAAGTGTGATATTATTGTTTTTAATCACCAAGGAGTGTACACGATCAGTGACCGTAGTTACACTCTCTATAATGACCCGCTGAAGAGGTTAATGTTATTTAAGTCAACAGTCTAACTGGTACCTAAGCATAATTTAAAAAACAAATTTGAAATTTAAAGTTTGAAAGGTCAACCTTTAAACTAGCTATATCACTGAACAATGGGCTACTTGAAAAAAATCGGTTCCATTGTTGTACGCTTAGATTTGATTCAATAATTTATTGATTACTTAACTTTTTGAACTTTTTTAGTCATCGACGGAGACTTTACTTGCTGGTCAAGACCTATTTTTAATGAGTCCTAGCACCTATTCTACATAATTCTACTCTAACAGACCTATTACTCTGGTAAAGTATTTTTATAAACATTACCTGCACCCGCTAGGCCTCCGCGGAAGGAGCCTTGTGATGCGAGGGCTTCACGAAGGTGGTGAGGAAATATGTGAAGCCTTCTTGCACGAACCAATGTGGCACTGCATCCGGTGACCACTTATTCCGAGCGGAAGTACCCACTACGCAGATCTACGTGTCCCGCGTCCACTACGACGTGAAGACTGCAGAGGTGGTGGAGTACATCAAGAGGAAAGCCGGAGTGGGGGTTGAGGGTTGAGAAGCTGGACTCTCGTCATAATGTGAGTTTCAGCTCATTTATGGTGAGAGTTCCTACGGATCGCCTCTCGACTTTCCTGAGCCCTATTTTCTGTCCGAAAGGGGTGAAGTTCCGGCGATTCAAGGGTCGCCTGTCGCGAGATCCCCCGCACCGAAACACGTCAGCGACATCACGTGTGCCTTAGTTTAAGTTCTATTTTGTATGTATTTTAGTTTTAAGGTATATATTAATATGGGTCTTAGAATTAGTATTTAAACATCCTGTACAATTCTTACGTTACCTGAAATAAACTTATATTATTATTATTACCAACAATTAATAGATATTTGTTTTCTTGAACCACAGGCAGCAATTATTTTATTATTTTTCAACAAAAAATACACATGAAAAAGATTGCCTAAAAAAGACTGTACAATATCTTCGTCACTATGCTTCGTCATTTCCTCTTTCTGGACTTCTAAATTCAATAACAATACACAACCAAACCAAAAGAATCACAGACGTTTGGAGGATATTGGGTGTTGGCTGCTGTCTGCTGGCTTACACACTTGCTGCCAAATTTTGTATAAAAAGTGAGGCTTGGCTTTTAAAAACTGTTTGTAATTATTTTGCTTTTCTCCCAAACACATTCAGCTAACTTCTGGTCTTTTGCCAGGGCTGATTCATTGTTGCTATTTCTCGCACATTCAGTATAGTAGCCTCCAGTCTGATTATCCATCTCCTCATCGACTGCGCAATGTATCGTTGTTTGAGCCCCTTCTATTGCTGTCTTAGATATAATTCCGATGAGGAACAGGCATATATCTCTCGTGATCGGTTGGAGTCGGTTAAATATGTCAGTCTTCACCAATCCTGGGTGTACAGCATTTGCGGTTACTCCATCAGGCAAAGCATTCGCTAATGCCTTGGTCCAGAGAATATTACACAGCTTACTGTTACTATAATTCGTCCAGTAGTGTATTCTCTTTAGGCTTTTTATGTTGTCTATATCAAACTTAGCACATTGATGAGCTTTGGAAGACACTATGACAATTCGGCTGGGCTTGGAAGCAATAAGCTTGTGTTTTAGAAGGTTTGTTAGCAGAAACGGACCAAAGTAATTAATCTGCATCACCAAATCGATGCCATCTTCAGTGATCTTATGTTTTAGACCAGCGCATCCAGCGTTATTGATCAAAATGTCCAAACGATCAAAATCCTTGTCGAAATCCTCAGCAAACTTTCTGACATTCCCAAAACTTCCTAGGTCTAGAAACCTGTGCTCTACATTCTGGTTTCCAGTTGTTCTGATAAGGTCTACGACAGCCTTTGATGACTTTTCCTCGTTTCTGGAAGCGATAATGACTCTGGCACCTCGTTTTGCTAGATCTCGTGCAGTTTCCAGTCCTATTCCTGAGTTTCCACCAGTTATTAAAACTGTTTTCCCGTCAAGTCTTGCGTCACTTCGGCAGGTTCGCTTTGTGAGCGTAAAGTAGATTTTAAATCCTATAAGAATCGTTAGTATAGCCCCAAAGAAGTAAACGAGTAAATTAAATAAAATATTGAAAAAAAAAGTCAATATAAAAAGAAACATGTTTGCTATGCGATAGGTTGAGGGTTACTGCTCGAGATCTACCAACACGTTTATTGTATGTATAGTAGATGGTAATTTTTTTAAGGTCAACGAGTTTGTTTGAAGTTTTGATAATAAATATCCGAGAACTATGTACATCACAGCATAACCAGGCGATCGTAGTTACTTTTGTTAACTACAAGAACAAAACTGATAAGCTGTTTAAACTTGTTATCATTGGAGAAACTAATAATACTAGCAGGTTAATGAATGACTTTTATATTTATGTATCGATTACTAGAATACTTAACTATTAGGATAAGTGAAGAGCAGGAAGTTTTTTTTACTTCTCATGATATAAAAGTGTGTTTCATTATATACTAGCGTAAGCGGACTAAATTGCATTATACGAGTATAATCTCCACTCTAAAAAAAAAAAAAAAAAATGTTTTTTTTTTAATATTCGCTTGTGTCTCTTCGTAGGCACTTGTCAGCCTACGGAATGTATGTTATCCGAATAGTATGTAATCACTTCGTTTAAGTGATCCTCTTTAAAGATGCAGGTTTTCGAAGTTCCATTATAAAAAATATGAAGAAAGAACCTTTGTTTTATTTGTTTTTTTTTTCTGTACTGTTAGCGACCTCTGCTGCACCAGCCGTTGGATGTTTGCGTCAGTGTGTTGGTCCTTAGCATAATATTTAGTATGTTGGTCAACAAGAAGATATATAAAAAAATCTATTACTATATTTATTTTGATATTACTATACATTATGTTTTTTTCTTGCTATCGAAGTGAAAAGTAGTGTTTAACTCAGGATGAAACCCCACTTATACTGAATCCTATAGCAATCCAACAGCAAGGGAAAACATCTCGTACCTATATCATCACATTCGTCGTTAGAGTTCCTTGTTGAACAATCTACTACTATGCCGTGTGACCGGAGGCCCCTGCAAATTATGTACCCATCCATTTGCTCAGGCGGAGTGCTTCATACCCATGTTGCGATCACCAACCCGCCTGCCATGCGTGGTGCTTCTGAAAAATCCCTCCCAACTGAGCACTTTTTTCTAACTGTGAAGATAAAGAGGATGATTTTGTATGCCTTAGAAATAATACCTGACTGCATTTTAGAATTCTACAAGTGCAGCCAGACCTAACCCTGTGAGCTATGAAACAGCTTGTGCTTACAGTACCATTAAGCGATTTTCCATTGATATAGCGCGCAAACTTACGGACAAATAAACACATCCAATGATCCAGTCCCAGTTTATTTTTAATTGAAATAATGTTATTATGAAATTCCATAATTTTTCAAGATTAAATTAGGATCGTGTTCGTGTTCCTGTGTTCTAGCAATACGCCACCTACGGTCGCTTATTACCGACATCCTGCGCCGAGGGTGCGCACACGGCGAATCTCCTCGAATGTCTTCAATGCAGCGATCATACTGTGATTATCCTTTTGTTTCCATCTTTAGGGTGTGTACACACCGTGATTCCTCGGCGCACCTCTTATTCATAATTCCTTCGTCTTGCTCTGATGCCTCTTGGTGAATGACCGGCGAGAGTTGGAAATGTGATTCACAGGATTCATGGTGTCTAAGCACAGTACAAACGTATTTTTAACTGATTTCCTTCAACAGTCGATTCAATTGGG
The DNA here is from genome assembly GCA_951394065.1 of Venusia cambrica. NCBI lineage: Eukaryota > Metazoa > Arthropoda > Insecta > Lepidoptera > Geometridae > Venusia > Venusia cambrica. Next base: position 14,690,637 of record OX596040.1, on the reverse strand, counting down.
TGGTTGTTATTCTTAACAAAACATACAATAAGTCACTGACACTGCAGTATTCTATTTTCTTGTCAAAAGCTCCTAGTCACTTCACATCTAATGCAAATTATGTTCTTTATATCTCTGTTTTTGTTTATAATGTCTTATCTGTCATGTTTGTTGTTTATTTCTTTACTGTATGTGTGTTTTGTGTTTGTGTGAATAAACGTTATATCTGTCTATCTACTGAGTATTCTACTCGGGCTAGATAGCAAGCTTTGGCGGACAGTCGTCAGGGTGGACTGGATGTAAAGGCTCTGCCGGTTTCCCAGTCCTCCCCTCACACAGACGATGCGGGATTGCCGCTGGGTTGTTTAGTGGGTATACCGGGCAACTGGGTACACATAACCCTTCCACCACCCATTGGGAGGGCACATACCCTCCTAAAGTATTTTTCCCAGCGAAAAAAACAACAAAAAAAGATTGTAAGCTTTCAAATACCGGCAAGATCGGGAAATTGATCGCCTGTTTTCAAAACGCTTGGAAGAGCTTCAGGTCCATACATGAAAGGCGAAATACCACTAAATCTTTAACGCAAACTCATCGATATGTGTATCCTGCCCGTTCTAACCTATGGTGTCTGTGCACCATAGGCCGGCTATTGATTGAAGCACAAAATTCCAAGCTGTGGGCCAAAGAGTGTAGCATTCTCGCTTTCATTCGTGTGGAGTACATAAAACCATACTGTGCTCCCCATAGATGTCAGAAGCAAAACTGCGAGGCTCAAGTGGAACTGAGCTGGTAATATGAGTTACTTAATAACTTACATCCTTAGAAGTGGGCCAACATCATCACACATCCATGGCTGCCTTTAGTCGGAAAGCTGTGTCAGGTTCGGTATAATCTCGATTCCTTCTATAGAGACTGGCGGGAGATTGCGAAGGATCGAGATGCTTGGAAGGATTTGCTGAAGGCCTTGGCCCAGCAGTGGGACGAAATGGTCTAAAAAATTATTTCTACTTTTAACGGTAAGTCAAAAGCTCTCGTTCAGTGTACCTATAACATTTCAGAAAAGCCAAATTCTAATGTGTTATTCTGAAACGATTCCTTATTTTGAATTTTGAAAAAAAAATTTATCTCGCTGCTGTCAATGTGAACCCTTACATGACATTTATATCGGCCAATCATCGAGCAATTTCTGTAAATGACGTCCAATTACGATGAGGGCGTCGCGAGCGCGCCAATTAGGTGCCTGTGCGCACCTGGCTCACGGTACTCACGAACTGTATGGTCACGCGCGAACTCAGTTATAAATCCTTTCTCGATACTTATGTGCGATCAATTGGTAACAATACATCATGAACTGATCGTGACAGCACATGCTTGTAATATTCAGAAACAAAGGGAGATGTATTGAATGGATGGGATGACTTGTTCTGTTCATCTCAACAACATTTACAGTCTTTTTTATGATTGATAGACCATAATTTGACCACAATCTCACCTGATATTATGTGACGATTCACGACGACTCCTGCCAAAATCTGGTGCCAAGCACCAAGCCCTCGGTGCTCGGGAATACCAGTGCCTATGTGAGCAGCTTCTAAGAAAGCTCACTCCATCTTAGATATCATCCTCGCTAGGTATTGACCAGGTGAGCCTCGAAGTCAACAGCTGACCCATTTCAAGTACCTAGTTACTATACTATACTATACCTACTTTTTAATGTTCAAAAAGTTTTATAAGCGCCGGTAAACTACACCACGTTAATACAATAACGTGGTGTAGTTTCCTGGGTATTTACATACTCTTTCAAATTTGTCATTCATACTTATCCAATTAAATCACTACGTATTCAAGGCTATTTCAGTATCTGTAGATAGCGTTTTTAATTATTCAATTAGGAAATTCCTTTCAAAGGATATCGTGGATTTAAAAACAGTATCAATTTGAATTATGGGTTTGGATAGAACTTTGCATAACCTTAGATAGATTTTAATGAAACTTTAATTAATTATTATTACTAACATCATTGCCTAGGATCATGTAAACTTTTTGTCTCCCCTCCCCTCCACTGAAAGGGCAAAAAGGGATAAAAGCGCTTGTATGTAACTTTTTACTGGAAATGATTTTGAACACGACACTAAGTGTAAACATTCTCTATACTATACGATAATATAGTAATACCTACAAACTTCATTCTAATTCCTATGTACCAACTTATACTTTCACGTCTACTTGTCTTACAGTACTTATATTTATGTGCTACCTACCTGTTAGAACGACCTACTTTTAATTTGTTAAGATAAAATTGTTCTCATGTAAGTCATCTTGTATGTCTTTTTGAGAATAAATTAATTTAAACCAACCAACCCCATCATCAATTTATTAAAAATCTACCCCGTTGGAGAACTACAGGCTTGCAAAGTTATTTTACTGCATTGAACATATTGACGGATTGACTTTAAAGTTGCTATAAATACTATAGGAAACATTTCCAATGTCTCGGATCCCAATGTGAAAATTGGGAATGAGAGATTGGAGGTGGTAGATCAGTACGTTTATCTTGGACATATTCTATCTTTAGTCAAACAGCATCAGAAAAAAGATATCGCACGAAGAATTCAGTTAGGTTGGGTTGCGTTTGGTAAATTGGATGACATCCTCAAGTCACCTGATATTCCACAATGCCTCAAATCCCGACTTTTCGACCAGTGTCTTACCCACTATGACTTACGGTGCCGAAACATGGACGCTCAGCCAGGAGGCTGTGTATAGGATGAGAGTGGCACAGAGAGCCATGGAGCGCGCCATGCTCGGCATCAAACTTATAGACCGTATTCCCAACGTCAAGATCCGAAGACGAACGAAGGTCAAAGACATTGGGAACCGTATAACGGAGCTAAAGAGGAGCTGGGCGGGACACCTGGCGAGAAGGACGGATGATAGATGGAGCAAAGCGATGACGGAATGGCTCCCAAGAACCGGATATCGGAATATCGGTCGTCCAGCAGCAAGATGGGCTGACGATATTACCAGCATCGCAAACCTCACCTGGATGAGACTGGCACAAGACCGTTGAGCGTGGCATATGCATAGGGAAGCCTATACCCAGCAGTGGGTGAAATCAGGCTGCGGATGATGATGATGATAAATACTAAGAAACTATATAGTTTTACAAGTTAATGATCATAATCGTTTTGATGGATTTAAAAAAACCGCTATTGATCAAGGTAGTTGAATTAAATAAACCTGAGCTCTCTGTACAAAGTTTTAACTGGTAACTATTTTACCTGGATGGACATTTAATTCATTTACAAATAAGTACTAAAGGGTTGGCTTGATATGATTTTGGAAAACGCCCAGTTCAACATATTAGGTCCTTACATATGAAATTGGCGTTTTGTCGTACTGGCCACTTTGATCTTAAATATCTCCTCTTTGGTTAGGAATTCCAAATTCAAATTTGAACAGCTATTTACTCATGCATTTGTGTTTCGAAAACCGTAATTCATTTGTTTTTTTCTCTTTTGCTTTTTTTTTCTGCGTCACATTTCACAAAATGGAAAACTTAAAATATCGCATTATTTACGAGTACGAGTTCCACCGTGGCACCAGTGCTGCAGAAACGGCTCGAAGGATTAATGATGTGTATGGTGGTGGTGTCGCAAAAGAAAACACGGTGCGTTTTTGGTTTCAACGCTTTCGTTCTGGAAATTTCGACCTGCAGAACAAGCCCCGTGGACGGCCGGAGACCAAGGTCGATAATGATGAATTGAAGGCAATTGTGGAAGCAGATCCATCGCAAACCACATCACAGTTAGCTGCAGGCTGCGGTGTTAGTGACAAAACCGTTTTAATCCACTTGAAGCAAATTGGGAAGGTGAAAAAGCTTGAAAGGTGGGTACCTCATGAATTGAGTGAAGCAAACCGACAAACGCGCGTCGACTGCTGCGTTACATTACTCAACCGGCACAATAATGAAGGAATTTTAAATCGGATCATTACATGTGATGAAAAGTGGATCCTGTACGATAATCGTAAACGCTCATCGCAATGGCTGAACCCTGGTGAACCAGCAAAATCTTGCCCCAAGCGAAAATTGACTCAAAAAAAGTTACTTGTAAGCGTTTGGTGGACTAGTGCCGGTGTCGTACACTATAGCTTTCTTAAATCTGGTCAGACGATTACGGCTGATGTCTATTGTCAGCAACTGCAAACCATGATGGAAAAGCTCGCTGTTAAACAACCGAGACTTTTCAATCGCTCTACGCCACTGCTGCTTCAAGACAACGCTAGACCACACACGGCTCAACAGACGACTACCAAATTAGAGGAGCTTCAATTGGAATGTCTAAGACATCCACCGTACTCTCCGGACCTTGCTCCAACAGATTACAATTTTTTTCGAAATTTGGATAACTTCTTGCAAGGAAAAAAATTCAATTCCGATGAGGCAGTCCAAACCGCTTTCAAAGATTTCATTGATTCCCGTCCGAATGGTTTTTTTAGTAAAGGGATCAATGAACTACCTATAAGATGGCAAAAGTGTATAGATAGCAATGGTACATACTTTGATTAATAAAATATATTTTAATATGAAAAAATTGCCTTTATGTTCCTCCCATACAAAACGCCAATTTCATATGTAAGGACCTAATATTTGCAGTGTATATACTATAGGATCGTATCTCTATCTTATTATATGAATCCAGAGACGATGTAAAACAGTTTTATTCATTGGAAACGGGTGAGCTCTTGAACTGGGTATACATTCACCATAAACACCGAGGTCATGTTGAGTTGATGGATAGAGGCGCCTCATAATTATTTACGTAGTGTCAGCCCTGGATCTCGAGGCTTGCCATGGCAGGAATAAGTTCTACAATGGAGCCTTCCGAGAAAATACTTTGTTCAGCTTGGCCCAAAATTATAGTGATGAATATAGAACCTTGACGCAAGTGTAACTGCGCATGCTAGTCCTATAAATATTTATATTTATTTTTAAATGTCTATTCAATTATTTCCAGACTCAGATTTGACCTCAGTTTTCAACAGTGCTTTGATGGAATCTTTTGTCATGTGCGCCGGTCGTGTCCTTTGCCGGAAGCAGCGTTTAGGCCGCTAATGAGGAAACAGTTACTGGCGGCCGTGTATCCTGTGATGTACTGTACTGTTCCTATGTTCCGTGCTCTGCTTACTTTTTGTTGTCTGTGTCACGTCGAGTTTTGATTATAGCACCACGTGTAAGATCCTACGTTGAACCCTAAAATCAGTACCAGCATCTGCAGTCCCCCATGAGCAAATAATACTATACATGTGACGCTATGGAGTATATGGGTATATCCTATGTAAAACCCTTATACAAATCAGTATCAGTTCCCATAATAATGCAAAGTGACTAGTGGGTTAAAATTAGAAATTGGCAGGTACTACCACCTTGGTTACAAATTAAATCCTGTAGGCCTATTCGGACTTTGGATTCTATGAAACATTGATCTCAGACAAAGAGCCCTGGTGCAAGTATAACTGCGCGGGGTTGGCTAGATACGGTACGAGACGGTAATTCGTTGTAAGGACCGCTTTTGGCGGTGAAAGCCTCCATTTTTTTTAAAGGATAATACGCTGGCCTGGTTCTGAACCGGGAGGGCGACAGCTTTGCGCGGACCTGGCTGGCGCTGAAGGGTGAAAGCCTCCACCAAGAGCTTCCATCATTTATTTATATCTTACGCTATCCTAGGAATCCTCCGTAGTGTTGATAAATTTAATATTGTGATACCTCCTTGGTCAAATACAAAACAGATATCACGAGATCTCAGTTGGGGGAGAACTACTAATAAGTATGGATGTATTGAAAAATATATATTTAAGTATTCAAATTCTCTGAAATCTAGTTCCGATATACGAATTCATACTAGCTTAGATTGGGGCTAGATCGCGTCAAGTAGTATTTATTTATTATTATGTAGACCAATTTATAATCGACTTAAAACCATCAAGCCAAATTTTCTTGCCGTTCTCCTTGCGTGTTTGTCGCGCCATAAAAATCTTCATGAATAAGCGATAATTAATTTTGTTTTTGATTTTGACATCTCGAAATGGACGCAGTTCTTAATATAGTAAAGTCGAAAATACCTCATGTGCAAATTAAATTTTCTAGGGTGACTATTACAGAAGGTAATAAAAATCTTCGCATATTTTAATTCAACGGTCATCCATGGTCTACCGAGTGGCTACTGGCCCATTGCGATGGGAACTTCTTAACCTTAATCAAAGAACACCTGTTGAGGGTTGTTTCTTGAGGAATCTTAATCATGGGAATAATGTAACGCTAGGGGAAGTTTAAAATAATTCTGTGTTCCGCTAAAAAATAATAAGTGAGTCGATCCCTGCATAATTTGTATTCAAGATATCATCAAAACAGTGATGGACATTTCATTATGCTTATAAATACGATTATACTTGAATAAAATGTTACAAAGGACTTCTATTTTGATTTTTATTAGACATTAAAATTGCAAGTGCTTTGAATAAGAATAAAGTCCAACGGTTTTTTATTGAATTTCAGGCAAACTTTTGACGATTAGCAGATTACTCTCCTCATAACAATAGCAAAATCTGTCACAATAAAGTCAATAGCCATTATAAGCTCCGACAGTGAGATGACCAATCTGTCCAGTTTCAAAGGAAACAACCCTTTGTAGTTTAATACCGCCAAAATTGCGCGCCAAATGCCAACATTTTGTCAATGGGTGTACCAACAATGGTTCATTCAGGCTGGCACCTGTAAAGGGGTTCCCCAGCTCCCCACGTGGCATGGGCTCGCATATGTTGCTAGAGTTGGTAGGAACTGCTCTCACCTGGTGAAATCTGGCCCCTAGCGAGGGGTATATTTTATCCACACATGTCAAGCGGCTGCTACTGACAGATGCTAAAATACGTTAGTGCTGACATCGATTTTATTGTAATGTATAAAGTAGCAAAGGTTGAATAAACCAGTGATTGTCATCTAGTGCTATGCGAATATCATGTCAATATTCACCTATGCGGATAGATGAAAACCTGAATGGCGGTGATAAGGCCGCATTGAATCGCGTTGCATCTTTATGGTACGAGTAGGGAGAGATGTTTACAATAGATACGAGTAGGTCAGTTTATATTATTTGCATTGTCGAATTAAGTACGGGGTAAATTTGTAGGTACGTCCTTCTACAGTAGATATTGAAATAAAATAGAATTCAATTCGATATGTTTTTATTCAATATTTGCACAGATTGTAATTTTTGTATAGTTATATCTTATGGAATACCTAAATAATATGAAGCTGGAATCTAATACTTACCATTTTAATTTCTCTGAATTGAAAAATATATTTGCACACCAGAACAATAACTGGTAGAATGTACAATGTTCCTGTAACGCTTGCATTAAGACACATGGTCTTAATAAAACTAGCACATACATTCAGCAAATAAATTATCTTTATCTTTAATACGATTTTTAGGGTAATTTTGAACGCCTGTTTCGAACTGCAACAAGAAAATAAGGAGAAAAGCCATCCAACTGCTTTCAAAAATATATTATGAAGACTGTAATATATAACATTTTACGTAGACGGTACCTGCTTTTTCTTAAATTTTCTACATAATACATACAAAAATAAATATGTACATACTGTAGATTATTATTTATTTATAATTGAATGCCCATTTTATTCCTAATGATGAATGGGAATATAGTTTTCACATTGCTTACATCGCGAATGATATTGACGAAGTTAGTTTTTCAATCCGAAATGGAGGTCGTGGGTCGTTGTGTGATAGCAATAAGTCCCATCCACCATTCGGCGATGAGTCCACATCATATTTTATGTCCTTATAGCGTGCGTTTGTCTAAAGTAGGCCACTGTCCTGGCATGGCAGTGGGAACAGAAAAACGCTAAAACAACGATTCCTCAATAGTTGTCTATTCTTACCATTAGAAAATGTTACCGACAGATGGTGCAGCAATGCCCCTCGACTCCAACAGCAGGCATCACTTGCCATCTGCAATGGTCTGCAGGCGTCACCCCATTCCAAATCGGGCACCTTTCGTCTAAACATTCATTATTTTACCAGCACCGTTTGACCTCCAGGTGTTCGCTTTGACATCTGCGTGCGCGCAATCTCCGTTATGTCATGCTTGTATTGTTGTTTAGCACAATAGGACAATATCTACAATGAAACGCGCATTATGTTATCGAAAACCGCATCGAATACCTAACTGTAGGTACAATTCAAATGATCAAGGATTCGTCATACGTGTACTTACAAGCGATGCATAAATGACTTGCATCAGAGATAGGATAGGCTTTCGGTTCTTTGTGACATCGACATAACCTTATGGTAAAAACCTATCGTTGAGCTGCCATCATTCTGACAAATAAACCAAGTGTTTTAGTGATATGTTACGAAAAACAATATTTTGCGTACTTGCTGTTAAAACTGCGCAAACAAAAATGCCCTTGTGAAGCCGGCGGCGTCAGCAGCGGGTACCTCTAGTTATCAACATTTTGTAACTGACCTCATCAAGCCTCAAGGTCAAGAGCTAACCCATCGTACATTAAAAAAAACTTTGAACATAAGCCTCCTTTGCTTAATGTCGACGATAGTCATATTTTTCTATTGATAAAAAAGTTAAAGTTGAAATTGCAGAAGGATTATTATGTTTAGTTTTAAATGCTCTGCATCTTCATCAGCAGTCGATTTGTTTTATACAAATTTTATGTAATATAGACATTCGCTTATGCTTTTACTCTATACTCTACTGGACATCATACCGTCATCTATTACGAGTCATTATGTACATTTTAAAACATGGGTTTTTTTGCATGTACATTTTTATTACGTGCCTCCATCGACATAGCGAATACGTGGAACATAGCGTTTGTATTTTTAATATGTGTGTCGATTATTATAGTTTAAATGACTCGTTTGAAATAAGCTTCGCGCATGATATTTCAATGTGAATAATGTCATTATGTTCACGACATCCATTCAACTAACGTGATGATAGTGCCATGATCCTCGTCATTATACTAGCATTTTGTTGCATCAGGCAATTTGCACAGCTATTTGTACAGTTACTTTACAAAAGATGTATGTTATTTTCGTAGTATCTCAAGCTTGGCTGATATAATTTTGATTATTTATTTATATTGTATCATTACATCAACAGTCCATTAGTGTCCACTGCTGGACAGAGCCTCTTCCAAAGCTGGAAGCTTTTGCCATAATTACTACGATTGGCAGGATGATTAGCGATCGCAGTAAAGGGTAAGACAATACACAGAAGGAAGCTGCTGCTCTTCTTCTGGTGAGATCCCTTAGTTGGCGACATCCATGGACTAATGACACAAATGGGCGGTTGATGTAATGTGAAACGAAACCTGACACGTCGGAATTCATCAAGCCGGTAGAGCGCGTCGCGTGTCATTGAAATTGGCATACTCATACATACTCCCGAAAGATAAGACATACCTAGTACACTTAGCTTACCTAGTACCATATCCTTATAAGACAGTTGAGTATAAAGAAGCAAAGCTCACGTTGCATGGCGATTGTTTCAATGGGAATTGAATAAAATACAAATGATAAAAACTTACAAAAGTTATATTGTATCAGCATTGATTATTTTTGGGGCGAAGTCACAGAAAGAGATCGAAGCTGTTGGTTTTGTTGTTGAATCGCTGCTGCCAACACCTCCTCCCGTATAACCTTATGTGTGTATTTGATGCAGTATTTCTTCAGCATCTTGATAATCCACAATGATCCCACAAATAGAAGCAGTACTAGTAATATAAGGACCAGAACATCAACTAGTGTGAGTCCTAGCATCACTTCCGTATGTGCGTGGTTTGACATGGCTTCCAAATTTTCTTCACTTCTGCGCTACTTTTTCTTAATTATTCAATTCTGCACTGAAGTTCTTATATTAACGTGCGTCTTCGAATGATTTTGCTATAGTACACAGCGTATTGATTTATTGTATTAGTTGCAACATAGTTCCATCAGCATTTTGATGGAGCTGTTGGTGCATTATTGTAAATTTTGTAACGTTTCATAATGACTAATTTTACGTGGAGCAAAAATCATGCTTACTGGTTGACCTGTAATAGGATACCTTGAATACTTCGAAGTTAGTCTTTTAACATAATTTAATTTTTACATTGAATATATGACATTAAAAGTTATATAGTCAGAAAATAATAATAAAATATTTCATAATTACAGTTAGATAATAAAATGACACTGACTAGCACATGATCAAAAAGTGTGAAGAAATTTGGCGGATGGTGACGATCTTGGTTTATGAAAAAGACCTACTTTTGTCATGCTAATTTAATTTGGCTTACAAATAAATCTAAAGATTGTTGAATTCATTACCCGACTATTATCATCCTATGTAAGCACAAGAAAAACCTAGCTGTTACAACATAGAACGTGCTTGCAGCCTACAAAAAGCATTTTGTAATTATTTAGAGCTGTGAACTTTACCTGGCAAGAATATCAAAGGCTTGCATTGCTTAGCATTCCCACATCGTGCGGTTGGGGTCAAATAGCGCGGCGCCGGCGCACGCCGCACTCGACTCTGCTCATGTACAAATGTGAAACATGAGACTGTAGTATGTCTGCATATTTTACTTACCTATTGCATGAATAACGTCTCATTTCTTGACGATGTTATTAACCCGAGCTGTACCTAGTCTGGTGGAAAACTTATGAGTTATGGAAAAGTAGGTATTTATATTCGGAATTGAATGTTCAACGATTTTGTTGCCCGGAGTGGAGTAAGACCCCTAGGTTGACTCCCTCCCTGCTGGTCGCGATTCCGAACAGGCGGTAGAAGTGACGTTTCAAAATGATCCTAAAAATTTTAATGAATAAAAATATTTGACTTTCACTTTGACTTGACACCCTAAAAAAGTATGGTGACGGTTTGTCTTGCAATATGTATAAGCTCTGATACAAAGCAGATTAAATAATCAGCGCTAACAAAAAAAACTTGTCCGCACATTTCTTAACTTCGAGTAATGAAGATAAACTGGTTATAACGTATATAGGTACGGTAATATAGGTAATAAATAGGTTCATGGAAAATTTGACGCTGCAATAAAATCTATTAAATAAGTAGGTAGGTACATATTCTACCAAGTACTTGGATGTTTTCATTAATGTACAATGTTATTCTTCAGTTTTCCAGAAATGCGACAAACAAGCTATGTTTATTACGCAAACCAGTGCAAGTATCAATGGAAGGCGTCAGCTTCTCATTTGGCCAGCTGCATAGGGCTCCGAGCATACTGGCGGCGGCGACGCAGCGCGGCGTGCGAACGGCCTGGCATTTCACTGACACTAAAGTCATGATCTGAATGCTATATAGCTGCAAAATCGTATTTGGGTTGGCTCACAACTTCTACCTTTCGTATTTTGGGTAATTCACCAATATTTATAATGGACTTTCAGGGTGGACATAGGCTATAATATATATGTATATTATCCCGTTTCAATAAAAAAGGCTTTGCGTGGCGACCAATTTTGTGAAAAAAGTTGACGAAATACTGCCAAGGGAATGTTTTAATAACTGAGCTCATATTTTAAACATATTTTCCCATTCCCATAATGGTAAAGTATATCTTTAGAATAACTCACTACAATGACAAATACATGAGAGTATTTCAAATGGGTTCATATTGCTTGGTTCCGTAGAGAGCAGTCTCAGTGACATCAAAATTGAAACCACAATACGATTACAATATGTGTAAATAGTTAAGAAAAACCGTCTATTACTTACCGACCAACCAGGCTGTCCACCTTGTTGGTCGGTTGGTATTTTTTTTGGTAATTTTTTTTTTTCTTAATCGACCACCTGGTTCGTTGGTTAGTAATTCGTACCTTAGTTGTGGATTGCACAGTTACAATTGATTTCCTGGTCACGTTGAGTCCTTATGAGCTGAAAGATTAGTATCAAGATAGGTATCAAGCTTTTATGGCTTATATCATACTAGTAAGTGGTTTTTTTTAAAGGGTCAGCTCTTGTTTTCGTAACTTGCACAGGCAAGGATGAGATTGACCACAAAGCTAGCCTACCCAGAAAGTGACAATATGCTTCTCCATAAATACACGAGGGCTTCAAGCATTATTGATATTGGCTATAAAGAGTTTCAGGAAGGACGCACTCCGTCTTTTTGTAAGTAGAGTGTGTACCGCATATCGTCTTTGTACCACGTCCTAAGTGCCTTGCCATGTACTTTGGCGTCCCACACACACATAATAGCTGAATCGCATAGATATCTAGTATAGTTATGAGCTAGCTCCATTGATGGGCACAGCTGCTGGGCGACCCGCGATAACCCGCGAGGCGCCAGCGTCTGCGACTGATATGCTCCCCATTCATCTTGCTAGGGCTACCTCGCCTATGCTCGCTTCAAAGGGAATATCGGAAAGCTCGGCCTCGGTTTAAAACCTGTCTAAGTATTCATTTTTTGCGAGATATCTTTAAATTGTATTTTTCTTTGTAGGGTTTCGTACCCTACGAGTATTACTAAGTCTCCGCTTTCCGTCCGTCGTCTGTCTCATGAACCGTAATAGGTAGACAGTCGAACAGTAGAAACATAACATGAATTACAAGCTAAAGGAGTCCCTTATACCTGAGACGTGACTTTTTTGCCTTGAAATGTGGAACGGAACCCTTGTTGTGTGTGTCGCTTGGCCCTTGTTTTGTTTTTTTTCAACTGGTCCAACGACTCAGATGGTAGTAGCTCTGCGCTTTATTGGTGTTTGATTCCCATCCAGGACAAGCATTTGTATAATTAATGTAGGGTAGGTAGATGTTTATTTTGGGTCTTGGTATCTTGGTATGAATATATATTTACGGGAGGTAAGGCATATTATAGCATATTATAGCATATTATAGGCATAGGATATTCTACTCACTATTGAGCAGCCTTTCTGGAGAAGTACCTCCTCCGCCTTATAGAATATCGCAGCCAAATGGCACTATAACTATATAGTACTGTATCATGGAGTGAGTAAGGACGCCACGTCGCTAGAGATCTTTTAATCAAGAGGTTTGGGCATGCAGGATTCCCTAATTACTTTTTTAGAAAAATAGTACCACGCCTCCGAATTACAGAGCGGCACCCATACCAGCAAAATTTGGTATGGGTTTGTACTCATACTAAATCTTATCAGCTTTTTCAGCAATACAATTTAAGTTGCATCTATTGGCATTTATACGTAAGCGATATGTCTTAATTCAATAAAATATAGTATTTAGACATAATATCATAATCATTAGGTTATGATTGTATGTCTAAACATTTAATTAATTTAACTATGTACAAAGAAAGCAGTCAGATTACCTGAGGACCGTTACAAACGGCATATAGGTAACTCAACAGTTCCAGAACATTACCACATGGAAACTTGCCCAAGGTGTAAAATAAAGTTGTTTCATTTATTCATTCGCTATTCAAACGGTGAGAGAGCATTACGAATATACATCGAACATGATCTTTGAAGTCAAACTTTCGACAGGATCGATGTTCATTTACGATATGAAGAGCTGTTGTGATTTCTAAGTATCTATATTTTATTTTGAACTGACCGTAGCCTTGTTTAGGGTATAGTTTCTTATGGTACAGCGCGAGCATTGCGTGATATGTTGGTTTCTATTAAAGTTGTCTTGGTAGCCAGCAAGTATCCACCAAAGAAAAGTAGGCTACTCTAGCCAAGATGGTAACCCTGTAAGCAAAACAGCTGTTTGTTGGTACGATTAGTCTTAATTGAACAGCATCACGCGTTCCGATGCGACGCTTATGTAAGACCTAATGCAGATAGTGTTACTAGATGAGGAGCTAGTGAACTAACTTACTGTATATATCTAGTTTTAAAGAAGCGTTTGGCCTTAATCTCATCTGGTGCCAAGTTACTCGTATGATAAGGCCGGTGGAAGCGCACATTCCCGGAAACACTTCACCCGCAACTTGTGCAAAGTGCAGTAAAAGTCGATTGGTCTATAACTATTGTTTTCTTACGAAATTAAACCGATATTCTCCACTATTGGGGATATTAGACTGGTAGGGATATATGAAACAGGCGGGTATTTCGTTTTTTTTTATTTACGATGGGGAAGCGCTCGGCCGTCATCTCATCTGGTTTCAAGTTATGATAAGGCTAAGATGGAATTGCACTTCAATCGGAATCCTCAACAGTCTAAGGAACCGGCAATCTTAACTCTAAATGCCGGAAGACTACAAGTTAGAACTGTAGCTATGTCGACAGACTTAGGTAAGATGGTGGTAGATATCCAGATTTTTTCGTAAAATATGTGTCAATTCCAAACTCGAGAATGTTACAACATAGCGATATCAGTTCTCTGAGTTTTAAGAGTAACCTTCGATTAGAGTGATCGCAAAATCTAACGTTTTCATCGACACTCATGTACGAAGAAAATCACGGGCTCTTGTAACAAATGCACAGTTTGCACTTGTAATGATTGTGGGACGCTCATTTAATTGCATGAGATAAATAAGTGTTTATAAATGCATCTTGGAGGGTCGTAATAACAATAACAAACTAGTTGGAGTCAACTCCTTTGAAATCACACTATCCTTGTTTTTACATTCCAATCCAGGTTTGTTCTCTGTAATGGCTTTGTATCTCAATCGTGCAATGTGTACCTTGTCCTTCGTCCTTAGCCTTCAATATTCAGACGTCATCGTAATCATATTCCAGTTCCCTACATTTGTTTAATTTCTTTCAAAGAAGACAATTTTTTTTAAGAAATAAATGTATCAGGATTGCAAATAATGCAATAATAATAATTCATTTAAAAAACTCTAAATCTGAAGAATAGATTTTAATATCCTTATTTCATCATGAGCCTAAGCATCCCTAATAGCAATGTGGTTTCACCATTCTTAATGAGGCCTGCTTTGAATGCATTAAGTAAATGTTTATTTTTTTTATTTATTTCCAATGGGTAAGCTTTAGACCTCTAGGCTCACCTGGGTATTACCTGGGTGTTAATAAGGTCTACGATGGAGCCAGCTTTCCCAGAAGCTGCCTACTAAGAGCACTGGCACTTCCGCGCACCGATGGAATACAGCAAATTGCGTGGCGCTGGACATTGGCAGGAGCTAGGGTGGTCGCAAGCCTGGCGCACTTTCTTCAACGATAGAATCGATGCCCAAGGTATACCACTAGGAGGTAGATCCCACCCACTCCTGTTGCTAGGAGTCTCTTAAGCAATGCTAGGTTGGTACAAGTTGTAATGCTAGCGAGTTTGGCCATAAGTTTTTAAAAATTGCTTCGACTCAAATTGGTCTCAAAGCTAATTATCAAGTTTCAAAACTTAAATTGAATCGGTTATAGAATTCCGCAACCAAACACCGTCTTGATACGTGGAACCCAACAAAGCCTTTTGTTTGGCTCCGGCTTTTGCAAAACATTTTGCTCTTTTTGCATACCTCTACTGACCCAACAGCCGAAGACCTAAACAGGTTTATGATTCAAAAAGGTACATTTTAATCTCAAGCAGAAAGTGCTTTTCTTCCAAATAAAATATCAGCAATGAGAGAACAGAATTACTGATTGATGCCATTAATTCAAGCAATTAGCATGGGCTTAAAAGCTTTGGAATATCGTAAAACCACTTTAAAGTATAACCTACATTATTTTATAGAAGTCAGAGTAAGTAATGTTTTTTATTTTTTTGTTATGGTAAATACCAAAACAAAACTTTTGTAATGGTTACCTTTACGTAAACCTTATACATGATTCGAGTCATCTAAATCTATAAAATCGTTGTGTAGCTATCAGACTGACTGTCTGAATCAACGCAAAGCTCAAACCAGAGGTCCGAGAATCTTGAAAATTTCAGGGTAGCTTCCTTTTGTTGTGATGGTTGTTCAAGTAAGAATCATGGGATATTCCCACGGGATGACATACAAGTAGGTATTTCATCCGTAATATAGTTTCCTATAATACAAGCTTTGCTTAGTTGGGGGCTTGATGGCGCTGTGTGAAATTAATGTCCTGAAATATTAATTTAAATGTTTCAGGACCTGTAGATTACATTTAGAAATATTTAATTGAATGGACCTCGTCAATTTAAAAATATTTTCAGAAAAAAAAAAGTGAAATTATTTAGGTACGTTATGGATTTGAGTGAACCATTGCATTACATACTACATGGATTTTAATTAAACTTTACATAATTAACTTTTGCTATTATTGGCTAGGATAATGTTAACTTTTTTCTCTACTCTGATTGGGCGTAAAGGAGCTTAAAAATGTTTGTATGTTAATAAATCATAATATAATCCAACCTTATTATGCTCATAATAAGGTTGGATTATATTATGATTCTGATCTCTGTATAAAAAGTTAACTACGCGCGAGGGGTCTTAGCTGGATTTTTATACATTTTTGTTATTGGAGATAGCCAAGCGTTTGACCACCAGCTTACTTGAAAAACAAGAAAAGTTGTGGCCTATAAGTTGGATCATGCTTTTTTAAAAGGACTCTATTCACTCTGGACTTTAATATGGATGGTAAAATCAGACATTCAATTAAATTCAATTACAAGGTTAGGGCGGTGTTGGGGCTGCCTCGCTATTTCAGTGCCTCTGGGATATTTGCGGCAGGTTTTCATACCACCTTGCACAAGCGCGCTGCATCCTTGGTGCGCGGGCTACGGGACAGCCCCAATACTGTCCTAACAACGATAGCTGCTAGGGTGGCCCGCCCTCATAAAAACAGCGTGTGCTTCTCAAGTCTCAACATAGCCCCCAGCAAGATCAAATTGAGTTCATTGTGGCACAGATATCAGCATAAATTGTGGATATGAATCAAAAACTACATATTTATATGAGCAACTACATATATTTACTTATAATTTATCCAATATTTGTCATATTCCTTATTTCATATCTACAATGGGTACAAGTTTTGTTTATTGTACAATAACAGAAACAGGTCAAGTTCTGTATGTATAGGTAAAACAACTCGCCAGCTGCGCAACTATTTGCGGAAGCGAACGCTTATCACGTAACAAGCAAGGCAGTGGAGCACAGACATGGCATGACGTTTCCTTGAAGTGATTACATCGAGGTAACAGATGACCGGAGAATAAAGAACTAGTGGACGTCGGGATCTGCGGTTCCGTCATACCATCATTCTCAGACAGTCAAATCAAACAAAGCTTTGCGTTACGGTCAATATCATGTCTGCCAGAATATTGATAGGTTATGTGGGTTCATAGGATAAGAGGTTTACAATCAACATAACAAAATTAATTATGGCGCATATAAGTGAGTAAGTAGTGAGGGACAACGCAATGTCTATCCGCGTGAGTGAGTAAAATGGATGCGCACGAATTCACGAAATCACGCACGAAAATCATCAAATTCTTACCTACAAGAAAACTAATCCAAGTAAATAAAAATCCTTGAATTCAAATAAAAAATCTTGCCTTTCTATATCTTTTCTATTTTATATATTAGCAAGTATTTAAGACGTAGATAGTAATTGTAGGTAGGTTAAAACTGGTTCATTTCAAGGTTTATGCAATGAACCAGTTTTTGACCTTTCAAATAATGTAATTTTTTTCCTTCTATCCCATTAAAGATAAAACGTCTTAGAATGTTTTAATATTTTTTTATTGACTCATGATAGCTAATTAATTCAGGCGTCACAGTAACCATTCAAATGAGAACAGAAGAACATCTAGTAGCAAATTAGCTAAATTCTTTTGAAATAATCAAATCGACATGTGTTTCACCGCTACGCCGCTACATTATCAGGAAATGTAGACAGGCTGCTAAGTTGACGAGCACGAGCTCGTCAACTTAGCCACCAACACACAACTTACAACTTAACCACACAACATAGCCGCCAAATGAGCCTCGGCTGTCGTGCAGCCGCTCCGAGCGCTGCGCTGCAAGTGAAGTTTTTAAAGGGACTTTAGTGGATTTGCAATATTTTTATGTTTTGATGAATATATTGACACATCAAAAAGTAGAAATGTAGACTCCAATTCTGAGTCTAGATTTGAAACAATTTTGATTTGAACTACTATTAAAACAATTTTGATTCGAAAAAACTGGTTTTTATCGCAATTCTAAACGTACACTAGCTGCTGCTCGCGGCCTCGTTCTCGTGGCACCCGGAAAAAAAGAAGCCTATGTGCTTTTCCATGTTCATTTAACACTCACTAACACACCCATGCCATATGTGAATATGATTCGTTGAGCTGATTAGTTGTGAAAAGAAAAAATACAGAGATTTATAATATTACTAACATTTGTTCACGGCTTCGGCAACTGAATACCCGAATAGAAATAGTCAAATATGATTTTTATGGTCTGAAACAATATGTGAAAAGAATCCGTCCAGTCTTTTGGACCGGATAGGTTACAAACAACTAATCAGTTATTTATGGCGATGTCCCATATGTATTTGGATATGCCTAATCCCGGAATAGAGATTAGACCTATCCTAATCCTTATTCTAACCCTACGGGAACTGATGAAATGTAGCCTATGCCTTAGTTCCAGTCTACAACAATATCTGTGCAAAATTTCATCCCAATCCTTTCAGTAGTTTTGGCGTGAAGAAACAAACATCCAAAAGAGCATTCGTTTTTATAATTTACATATACATTTTTTTTGTAGTGCCGTAAGTTTTTTTATTTTTAATAAGTAAATTATTTTGTTGATATATGTATTTTATATGTATTGTATGTACATATTCAACATGTTGTGTTATCTGCTGGTATACGATATCTAGAAAAAACTTCGAGTCATCCGGGCCCAGATTCTACTAAACCAATCGCTTCACTATGACAATGGTTTCATCGCAGAATTGCCATTATAGGTGCCTTTTGGTATTCCAGTGGCCATTTTGCGACCTTACCATTTTTATAGAGAAGTGAAGTGATTGGTTTAGTAGAATCGGGGCCCAGGTCAAGTACTCGTGCAGACGCGGCGCCATCAAACGAATTGTTTACTTGAATCTGTGCACAAACACGTTCACAGATTTTATGTAACAACAAACACACACACACACACACACACTAATGCACTCATTAATAATTGCGAGACAAGCAGATCGGGCTGGTGATTAAAATGTGTCCAGGCGATGATGCCCTGACAAAATATACCTAGCTTACGAATATTTTTTTCACGCAAAAAAAAAAATGAAAATTCCATTTATAGGGAACATCATATAATTATTCAAACAAAATTGTTATTGCCAGTAAAACAGAGATAACTCCCATTTAACCGCTTAATTGCCCAAAAGTAATAAAACCACCTTTTTATATCAATTCCATTAATTACTAAACGCAAATCAACTTTTTGCTGTAGAGTTTTTGTAAACATTCTTGGGTACCTACTACCTACGTATCTTGGTAATAAATAGCCGAGCTCGGCCTTGCAAGGCCAATAATGGTCGGACGTTATTATCTACTGGTCATGTCTAGTGCCTACTCTAGTTAGGTGACTACACTACATAAGTAGGTACTTTGATGGCTACGTTTTCAAATAAAACAGATTGCCAACTCTGCAAGAGATCAACATGCAATTTAAATTTAAACCTATCTGTGGGTTGTATAGGCCGTGGTGGTTGTGGCATAAGAATCGACTCTTAAAACTTTCTAACGTAAAAGCCTTCTAAGATCTTACCAAATAAAGGGGAACACCATTCCAATCCGCCCGCGCGTGATGTTAAATGTGATTGTGAACCCTCCAATTTTGGAGGAGTCTCTGTCGGTATGGGCGGATGAAAAGTGTTGTTAACATTTGCTGTAAAGTCCAATTCTCGTGGCGGAAGAAATTATTGTAGGTATACTACTTAGTAAGTATTTCTTTCGGATGCCGATACATTGGTCCATGATGATACTAAGGTACTCGTAGTTTATATGTCTAAGACATGTATTTTTTTTGGAGTGATATGACCACTCTTTCAAGAGTACACCTACCAGACGACTAGAGTTTGCCTTTCTCCAGTTTATATATTAGTTTACATATTAGTCGCGATTCCGAACAGACGGTAGATTTGACGTTTCAAAATGAACCTTTACGAGTAGAATCACTTTGAAACGATAAAATACTAATGAAACGATCATAGATTTAGATTTTGGTGGTATATATAATAGGTACCCACTGAAAAAGTTCAACCAGATTTCCTACCAATGATTGGTATTGTTATGAAGCCGAAGCTTATCGTTGCTCGTTGTCCACTTTCTGTGTGAATTTAATTCTATGTAAACTAGACCATTCGATCTAAATTCTCCCACTCGACCTCCGCGGTGAAACAGGTAACAGCGAATTGTTAAGGCTCTCTACAGTTTTAATGGCACTGGCATGTATTTGTACTTGACATATTTTTTCTCAACATAAGCTTAAAAAACATACTTTTTTAATAAATAAACCCAACTCTATAAATTATTTATTTTGATAACATTTAAGATCGAAATTAGCTTTTAATTGCATGAAATTTCACTTAGACAATGGTTAAGTTCTGATCTATGTCAGTTATAGGCGACCACAATATTGAAACATAGATGACAGATTTACAAGCAATCAAAACACAACCCAACCCAAAGATCATACAAACTTTCAAAATCTCATCTTTTTAAAGATGGCGATTTTGTATCATCTGTTATATATTTTTCGAGACAATCATTATAAATTACGATGCTGACTTTCCAGATAACTTCAAGTGGGGTAAAATAGTTGTTTGCGCAAGATTTCACATTTCAGTGCTTTTACAGACGGAAGTTTAAAAGTTTAAGGTACTGTAACTCCACCTAAGCACAGGCTTTGCGACCATATGGCCTGCGCCCGCATTGTCTCCTGATATAGGCAAATCAACGCTGGCCAGACTAATAATAGAACATTGTAATTGAACATTCCTTCGACTCTCGTTATAAGATAACCGCAAAAAAAACAAAACAATATCGAGGCATAGGTATAAAAGGTCCATAGCAACATTTCGTTTTTATTAAAATCTGATCGACCTTGACATGTAACTGTTTTGTCGCAAATTTGGAATATCCCATAATTATGTAAATTTTAGACACTCTAAACTTGTTGTGATTCTTTGGCACAGCTGAGTATTTAATCGTTATACAATAATATTCACAAATCACGTTGGTAGACTAATAAATGTTCACTTTTAATGGATATTGTAACTTATATTAGAAAAATATAAAATCAACGAGAAATTGTGAAACGAAATAAGTGTTCTTTCATTTTATTTAAAATAATTTTAAGTCAAAAAGTTTTTTTATTTTTAACGATTTTAAGGATCAATATGAAACGTCATATCTACCGCCTGTTGGGAATCGCTACCAAAACAAGTGAAAGACAAGAACTTCTGGATAGCTGGTTTTTTGACCTCAGACAGTTGAGGTTCCGGGTGAAGTCGCTTCCACTTTCGACCTTATCAGAACTTGAAACCAGGTGAGATGAAGGCCAAGCGCTTCCCCGTCGTACAGTAAACAAAAAACCTGCTCAAGTCCGGCGCCAAGCACTTTGCTGTATTAAGTTAGTGCGTGCTAGTGCCTTGGTGCCTTTGTAATATCTGGAAAAGTTCGATCCATCGTAGAACTCATACTCCCCATGTATGCCCAGGCAAACCTCGAGGTCAAGAGCTTACTACAAATAATGTATATCCTTTATTTATATAATTTTAAATTTATAAATATACCTAGGGGACTACCTATTGATATCAGAAACGTATCTACTTGTATATAAAAGATACCAAAAGCCATACTTGTTAGTTTCTTGAACGGCATTGTTGATAAAAAATATCTCACGGAATAACCACTCCAACAATATACGATTCATCCTATTAATTTGATCATATATTTTAAGAATAGCGAAGTCATAAAAAACATCAAAAGTTTAGTTTTTTTCTGCACGCGGATACGACAACAAATTCTCAGGTGTGATGACCTCGGTGGCGGCGCGGAGCAGGGGACGTCTTGTAGGGTTGTCACTTTTCATCTGATATTAGCCGAGACGCCTATGGTGGTGGCTGTCTGACAGAAAGTCTGACACCGGCTTGTAGACAGCCCATATAGAGATCGAAATAAATTTGATATAAACAGCCAATACACACCTGATTTATTATCCAATATGAAGATTTGAATTACGCATTTAATTTTGTGGAAATCATGATCATGCTATATTTATAGATTTTATAGTACAATCTATTTTATTCAAACAATACTTACTATTTACAAGAGAAGCAATCGTGTTCTAGAGTCCGTTACAAACTAGCTATTGGTAGCTGACCACCAGATGGAAGTGTGCCCAAGACATGTTTATTATATATGTATATAGGTTATGGTAAATATGAGTAGAAATTTACATATTCTGTCTGTACGTCTGTCTACACAAAATATCAGAGAATCACTGTGCAGGTGATTTAATATATTTATATTTTTACACTAGTAATTTGTTTTTGTTTTTTGGTATTTTTTTTATACTTAATTATGCTATGTTTGTAAGCCCATATTATATACAACTATATTTTGAGAAATTTAAAGACGAACGTAATCTTACAATCAATAAACGTATGTCATTTCATTACATTTAATTTTTTCATATTTACTCAGTTTATGGTATTTAAACATAAGTTCCCAAAACATGATTGCACCCGTCACCCATCATAGCTATCACGATGCCTGTAAATAACCACCGACGAATTTCTCAAAATTTGGGCACAGCCCTATCCAAAGGATCCTATAAATTAATGTCGCTACGATCGATATTAGAGTTGGAATCCGAGTCTATGAATAATGCAAACCATCCTAATGGGGTCACATTTTTCCTTCAAGTGACCTTGCACCTGACAGATGGCGCTATCTCGGTCAATTATTGATCACGTCATCCCGGAACTCATACCTACACACAAAATATCATAGGCACTACTATAGCCATGATTAGACATGCTATGTATAGTCATGGCTGCCCCTCCAAAATAATTCTTGACCCTCCCAATCTTAAAAACCGATCATCAATTTGTTAAAAGCGCGGTGAGTTTTTTTATATTTTCATTAGGACCTTTGGTAGACCACAATTTGTATACTGCAAGCGTTTCCTGTTGTGTATTTCAACAATGCAGTCTGCAACCTACTTGTCGAGAGTACTGTTATGGCAATACTCTCCACTCTTGGCTCCATTCCAGTCTTTTAGGAGGCTTGTCATGAAGTAGTGATGATAGGAAATTATATGAAAATGATTCAGCGATATAATCACTATGATATTAGCATAATTTTGAATACTTAGCACCTCTTTAAAAGCTCAGGCTGGCTTATCAACGCACAGAAATAAATGTTCTTAAGTAATTATCAATAGGTTTAATCTTAATTTGAATCTATTTATGGAATATCTAGGAAATCCCCTTAATACAAAAGTCGAGAGTTCATGATGTCACCTGAACCAATCAGTGGATTAGCCATAACATAGCATCATCAAAGCGAATACATTTAAATAATTATGAGTGACCAAACGCCATGAGCTTTACAAATAAGATGATTATAATATTAAGATACTTGCTTTTGTCCGTGGTTTCGCTTGCGTGGTAGGTACAGGATATAATCTTTGTCGAATTTAATTAGGATCGGCTAGGCCGATTAGTAGTAGAAATGTAACAAATAACGAAACAAAGCTACTCGAATTTATGATATTCGTTTTTTATTACATTTTGAAACAATAACGCAACGCTTCTTCTTCAGGTATACCCTATCCATACTACTAAACTAAACGACTAAACGTGATATTAATAACCCCTCAAGTGACGGCGTGACTAAAATATCATGCATGGCCTTATCTCGTTATATCGATTAATCACCAAATAATCTAAAACGTGTCATATCATATATATATTAGATCATAAATATCGTCGTATACTTGACTGACTGACTAACAATCAACATACCGTCCAAACTAGAGGTCCTATTGACTTCCTATTTCCCTTTGTAGTGTTTAGTGTAGCGATGATGGAAATGATGTCCCAGGCGTTTCACTGCCGGCACGCAGTACCTTTGATGGTACTATTGGCACCGATTTGTCCCAATTGTACCATCATGATGATAAATAAAACTAGGATGCCGCCTGGGTTAACTCGCATTTCGGATTAATTAAAAGTAAATAAACACACAAAGTAAATAACAAACTAAATAAATGATTGCGTTCGCCACCGCGTCGTTATTGGAATTGTGCTGTCTAGTGGAAAACAGCACTTTGAGCATTGTCTCTCTCGCAACCATCTGTGTATCTGTCATCACTTGCAACAAATATTATCAAATTCTCACACCCGATAAGTCCATGTCAGTTTTAGAAATTAGTTAATCTCTTATTTAAGTGGCTTCGTCACAATATAGAAGTGCCAACAATTTGTTTGACATGTGTTGGGATTGGCTCGTAAAACGGGATATTTATGGCAAAATATATTGAATTTTAAACGGCAAACAGTTGGCGTAAACAAACTTGAAGATTAGAGGCCCCATAAATATTATTGGTAAGCAACAGAACAAAAAGATAAAGCATGTCATTTTGTGATACTAAGGCGGGTTGGAATACCACATACCCTACACATTACGTGTGGACTTACGTTTCAATGGTTACCTAGTCATTGTGAAATCCGTAGAGAGATATCGAGCTTAGTATTTCTGATTAAAAATACCTGTATCTATGATTTCCGTAAACGTCGCGGTTAAAGCAGACAGCGGCTTGATTTTATGTATTATTTAATCTTTAATTACAATCCACCTGCGAATCGTGGTGATGATGAGGATGACGTGGATGTGGCCCGATTCCCACTTTAGAGATGGATTTGGTGGAGTAGAGGAAATTGATGGGCGGTTGAAGAAAGCCACGACAAACCATCAAAAAATCATTTTACTTGAACATTTTTCATTCAAATTAACATTAGTGTGTAACTTAATTCATATACTATTATAGCTATTTAGCTAGAAATAA
This sequence comes from Venusia cambrica, assembly GCA_951394065.1. Lineage (NCBI taxonomy): Eukaryota > Metazoa > Arthropoda > Insecta > Lepidoptera > Geometridae > Venusia > Venusia cambrica. The sequence goes on along the minus strand of OX596040.1, from coordinate 14,665,628 downwards.
AATATGTGCTTGCAACACTAAATTTGCTTTAATTACATAATAGGGGCTACAATGTGGAAATAAATAATTAGTCAAAAATATTGTAAGGCAAATTCGATTGTAATCTGGTTTGTAAACTATATATATAAAGAACAAAGAAAAAAATAAAACAAGATGATTTGTAGTTTAAATTCATAAAATCCACATAAGTGGGTAAGCTGCTATAAAGCAGCCTTGTTACTTAGACTATTTTATTAACGAACCCATATTTTCGAAACCAAATCACGTCGCGAAACTAATTTTCAACAAAGGGTTAAGCGACTGAGCAACATAAAGTTTTTTATAAGACCACAAATGTTCCAACAAACAATCCTTTCCGTGTCCTAGTGTTCAGAAGAAACCTTGTAATTAGAACTCGGTTATAAAATAACCATGAAACGCACTCAAGAGGGACTGTATCGCTAATCCTCCTAACCTGGAACCTCTCCAAACTACATGTATAGCCTTACCGCTTCAGACATAAGGTTGATAATACGGTACCCTTTCTAGTTTTTGGGTTCAAGATATCGCAGTTAGCAGTCCGCTACATAAATTACGTTCAGTATGACAGGGTGCTGTTGCAAGTTTTTACGGTCGAAAACATCGCAGTTATTAACTTAGTCATACTTTAGGGCCAGGTAATTATTGTTACAGTTATGTTACAAGAAACCTTTTACATACGAAGCCATTAAAAACTAAATAAATTGTAATAAATTGCCATAAATGTCAAAAGAAAAAGCTGGTACCGAAAGTGCTTGCTAACTAATTTTATATATTTTTTATAATATTTCAAACGATATTCTCAGCGTTCACAACAAACATATTCTTAAAAATGTTAAGAAGAAAGGATTTCAAAAGGAGGCCGGTGATTATCTACTACCACCATTTTTGTAATTTGTTACTGCCTAGTTAAGAAATGTACCATAATTACCTACATGTAGTACCAGCATCATTATTTTGTTAATAATAATAGTTACAAACAATCAACGCTGCCGTTATCTGCTGGTTGTTTAGCAATATTTTACAAAATAAGGAACAAAGACTTTATGATAAAACCTAATAAACCTACTTACATATATATTTTTTAATGATTTAAACATTTACAAACATGTGTTGTCATACACTGTAGATATCTGGTTAATAGGACGAAGTCCCGAGATCTATTCAAATTAGAGCAACACGCCCACGGCCACATCTTGCGTTAAAGCCTTGTCGCTCTAACTCAGGACTTAAAATATAACTGGATAGAATTCCGGTTCCTATCTGGTTATTACATTTATCACATTATACAACATTTATTTGGTATCCTCAGATATTTTTTCAATAAATACTTAAAAATGTAGAAACCTGTGAAGCGCTTTCGAAATTAGATTCGGATATACTTGCAAACAATTGATGCCGTTGTCTGTTATGGTTATCCTTCTCTTCTTGTATCATATCATAAATTAGATCATAAATTAGCAAATAGAGAGGTGTAATTGTTGCACTTTACTTTTTGCTGATTTTAGATCATCACTTTGATCAGAAAAATAGATTAATCACGTATTTATACAACTCACTCAGTTGTGGGTTCGATTCCCATCCGGGACAAACATCTGTGTGATGAATATTGATGTTTGTTCAGTGGTTGGGTGTTGTATTGTATGTTAAGTATGTATTTACAAAAAAAAAAAAAAACTATCCGTAATCTATTGCCCATATTACAAGCTATGCTTATTTTGGGATTAATGTGTACAACGAATAAGAGCTGTTTGGGGTGTAGGCCCGCTTTCTGATCCGGAGATAGTGAGTGCAAATCCACAAGCAGACTGGAATTTAGATTTGAACCAACAACAACAATGGAAGAAATATTCGAATTCCGGTTTTTCGGAAGTTTATTTGCGTATTTAACACATGCGCATGCTCTGACAGTGAAGGTCACACGTCAGGAAGCCGGAATGTCCCTAGCACTAAAATCCGAATGTCATGTGTCACTGGCTAGTATTCCGCTAAGCGGTCATGGGCTTGCAATCTGTCACCTGCCAAACCTTTGGCATGTGCCGAACGTAAGTTTGGACGTACATCTAACCCTTGTGAGGTGATTCTCGTAAGGTCCACGCTCTGAGTCATCAGAGGTGAATCCTCGATGGGGCAAAAGCCGTGAGTCTGTTGTTTTTGTTTTAGAATTAATAAGGGAAAAAGTCAGTGGATTATGCTGATAATAATTTTCCATTTACTGTTCCAATTACGACCCAATATTTAATGTATATATAACATGTTTTAACATAGTTGTTTGTTTTTCCAAATAAATAAATAAAAATAGTGCACAAACATGTTAACTCACTATTTACAAGGGAAGCAGTTGTGCTACCTTGATCTACTAATCCAAACCAGTATCAGATGGAAGCATGCCTAAGACATGACACTGACTGCATTGCCAGGCTGAAAAGCAATGTTAATTCGCTAGCCTAAATGAGAGCCAGCCTTTGGGTCACGCTTCGCCTCAATCAACGCCCTGCATTTTATATAACCCGAAGGGCATCTAAACCAAAGAGGCTCAATAAATGAAGAGTGCGAACAAGTAAGAACAAACAAAAACCCCTAGCTATAAAATGATATTGACCAAGGAAATAATCCCAAGTATTTCCATACAACCTCGCAATAAGTTTGGCACGTCATCATATTTCGCCAAGTCTCCAATAAACAATGCAAGCGTGGCCTTACTATCGGACATTGTAACCGCAAGCCCTTCAATATTCAGTAGTCATACCAACGTCCACTGTTGATCATACATCGTATTATTAATTATCTAATATTTTACATAAAACAATTATATTTTCAACTGTCTACTTAATAGTAGATTATGTTTCATAATTCAGAAAATAAATTGATTGTAGACAATAAATTTATTGAAGAGAAACTTTTGATGGGAGAGTTATGAAATTCTGATCCGCAACCTTTTTGTGTGACGTTGGTGGGGCACTGTGCCGGGTAGAGTGCAAGCTAATTAAAATGTTTCGCTGAAATACAAAATCTACTATCGGGTGTATTTACGACATAACCTCTTTTTTATACTTGTTCGACATTTATCTCATCATCTCAGCCCACACGTCCACCGCTGAACATAGGCCTCCCCCATCGACGTCACAAATAGTGAACCTGAGCGCCTCAAGGCCGAAACAATGTCGTCGGTCCATCGAGGTTTACCCGTGCTCACTTTAAAACAATTAAATAAAGATAAAGATAAATAATGTATTCGCAGGCACACACATCAAGGACAGTTAAGTACAAAGGAAATAAAAGAAAGTATATTCAGAAAAGAAAAACAAGACATAACTTAAAGAATGCTTATATATTAAGAATGATAAACATACAATATATCAATGACAACTGATCTGTAGCCTACACAGAACGTAATTAAACTTTCATTTATTACGCGGCTAAACAGGTCCAGTCTCAGCTTTATGACATTAATGTAAGTAGTAGTGTACATGGTACGATAAAGACGCTGTTTTTTCAGTCTGAACCCTAAAATTCGACTTTTGTCATCAAAATTTAGTACTAACAATATCGTTGTAGATATGTAGATTATTATTTCATAGATAGACAAGTTTTTGACTATACTAGCTACAAGACTAGCTAAAAGAAAAGCCTCTGCACGAAATAAATTGGCGAAGTATGCAATTGTATGTTTTTTTATTAAGTTAATCAGACATTCAAATACTAATTCTGAATTATGAAACATAATTAGTTAGAATAACTAGTTGACAGAGGTCATTTAGCAGGCAATGAAGCATTTGAAAGGACGCGATCACCGATAGTCGGGATTGACATTTCAATAACAATAAATTCGATCAGCGGACTGAGCGGACACCGCAGCTGGTCAACACGTGCGATGGTCACGACGAGACCTCACGATACACCATCACGACTTCTTTGCGTCACCTTCCCGGATAGGAAAAATCTTACAAACAAGACCATAAAACCTAAAATAAAGAACACTGTGTGACTACCACATGATTATGCTGACTAGTGACTCTTATAATGTATGAAACTGTTACAGCGCCTGTAGCGAATAACATGTGTTCTAATTAGCAGTTTAAAATCAATTTAGTATACTGTCTTATTTCACGTATATAGCAATTTATTGTGATCCTGTGGTAGGCACACTTATTATTACGGACATAATATATTTATTTATATGGTTCTGGTAATACGAAGAGGATAATGTAGAAATATAGAATTTTATGTTATCGCTCGGAAAAAGTTTATTGTTGAAGATTGTTGAAGAGTGGAAGTTTACGGGCTGATATAATATTAACTAGTGGTTCTGTAAGAATAGTAGACCTCGCGAGCCCATATAACCATACTATAACCGATGCTTTCCTCCTTCACTTTTCCTTTTAGACTTTTAAGCAAATAGGGGTATATGTTTTAGCGATTGCTCGCGTTCCCTTGGTCTCAGGAGAGAGTGTCTACGGATTTTTCTTGCAAGGGTGAGTAGGACTGCGTAGTCTGATTAGCAAACGTAGGCATAAATTTTCCGAAAATAAATCAAAAATTGTAATACTACAGCAAACTTCACCCCTTTTACCCTCCACTCCCCCTTTATGGCTTTTTTTTCACAACATCTTCTGTAGAATTAAATTTTTGGTGTGTTTTTAAAATTAAATTGAACTCCGTTGATAAATAACGCTACAGCAAACTTCCCCCCTTTTCCCCCCTATTTCCACCCGGTCAAAAATCGCGATCGATTAAAAAAAAAAAAAAATCAAGGAATATGTGTGCCAATTTTCATCAAAATGCGACCTGTAGGTAAGAACAAACCGATAGCCGACAGACAGCGGACAGAAGCATTTTTGACCAATCTCGTAACTGAGACGCCTCGCTCGCTCGGTCAATTACATGAAAAAATTAAATGGAAATAGGCTGGTCACCTTATAAGGACAAATTGAAATAAATGGGCCAAATACGTCTTTGAATAGAGGAGGGAAAAGAGTGTGAGGAAGAACATTCCGAAGATGGGAAGATGATTTTAAAGATGTGATGCACTGTGGAGGAGGAAAGCTTGTGATCGCGAGCTTTGGAAGAGTCTGGGGGAGACCTATGCTGGAATGCAAAGCAAGCTAACTACCGATATCTAACGTTAATATGTAACACTAGATAAGTTTGTTTAATAAAGACAATTGAAATTGAAATTGAATATCTCTGAACTAATCCCTCGATCCTCTCTACCACCGGACGATAGACGATAGACGTTCGGCAAGCTACAACGCCTACCTTGTAACAGTTTAATTGTGCCGAAACTGTCGTTTCGCATTCCTTTATCATTAATATTGGTATGGAACTCCTTGCCTTCGTCTGTTTTTTCGCACCAGAACAATCTTGGAGTCTTTAAGTCTAGGATGAATAGGTTCATGTTGTTCTTTACATATTGCCATAGCTTTACTTGATTATCAAGTAAGCTGGTGGTCAAATGCTATTCTATTACCAATAAAAAAAGAAATAGGTTTGGTGGTAGTACTTCCCCGGACGAGCCCTTTCACAAGGGGCTCTACTACTCTTAGGTTTAGGCTTGATTTATCCAGACCTCATCTTGCTCAGGCAAGCCTTAATCAAGAGCTAACATCGCAGGCTATAACGAATCAAAATTTATGTAAAGATATTTACAGACAAAAGTTATTCAGTCGCAAGTCACAGGTTATGTTTACGGAAATATTCAATCGACGAACAGATGTTCATTCAAAGCAGTTCCTCACCTTTTCAATAATCACCCATTTGAATTTCAGGCACTAGGTTGACATGACAAAACAGCAAGGGAGCATAATTTTAAAGTGTTTATCCGATATGAATGTATGTATCTGTTGTTTTCGAGATCTCTATCTCATGTAGATTTGGGATGTACCTACTTTATGAAAGAAAAGTTTTTTTTATGACTTTAGTAGACAAACAAAGACGAACCATGACAAGCAACACGTAAATTAATAACGTACAGCACCTACCTTTTTAAGGTGATACGTAATGTTTTTACCGGACACGAGCCTGCTCCAAGTTAGAAACTTAAAGAGGAAAGCACCCACTAAAAAAACTTTACCGCTTCTAAAAGAGTAGTGGTTTTTCCAATATTCCGTCGTATGTTAGGTGTAGAACGTGGCGTTTATCGTAATATTTTCTCATAAATATCACATATATTTTTCTGAGATTATGTACGAGCTGTTTAGCACTAACCAATCATCTGTGATGCCACAACGTCTACATTCGTTCATCGAACAGAATCAAACGTCTCACAAAATAGACACACGCCGCCCCCGTGTGCAAAACTAAACATGTTTACCATACCCTGACACAGGGCAGTGCCTGCGACTGCTCAGTAAGGCTGACAATAAGCAGTGCCGGGTGGTCTATAAATACGTACTGGACTTGACTTGACGCAGTGCAGAGATGATTTAGATATTGCCAACTAGTGAATACCCATGACCAATACGGTTCCTACTCGTACTTGAACTTAAGTAGCTGTAGGTGTATACGCAAAAAGTTACCTTTTTCATTCGCTGTTGTATTTGAAGATCTGGATTTGATATTCGGATTTTCTGAATTGATAACCTGATTAAAAAGGTCAGATCGTAATATAATGAGAAAATGTATTTTGTCAGAAAAGTGGCAAAAAAACAAGGTGTTTCTGGTGCAAAACTAAACCTGCTGGCGTACATAAGTTCAAATCAAACACTGTCAAAATAAGTATTTAGCTGATTTTTCTTGCTGTTCTTTAAAATGTAAAAGATAATTACTTGCCGATTTTTAAAAACCAGAGCCTTCGGAAGATTTTGTCCGTTTAGTCCCGCTGATGGCATATATAGTGACACAGAACGGGATAAATCAAAAAATCATACCACGATTTTTAAGGTAACCTAAAAAAGATAATAGAATCACGAGACAGATACAAAATTAGAATATTGTAATGCCTTCCACTTGTCTGAGACCGTTTCAGTTTCTATTCAAATATCGAAAAATAATTTGTAACACATCCGAACAATTTTATATATTTTCCTCGTATTATTATTTTCTTGTTCTGCTTGTTGCTAGGTGCCAGTAGATCACAGTAAGTACACCAACGTAAAGCCTACACGAAAGTGAATAGCAGCAGCCATATCCACCTTTTATTTCTTCATCACGGTAAAGTTTCCATATTCGTACTTTAGAGCCATGCCGATGTCAGGTACTGGAGAAATTTCCTACCATGACGCTAATGATGTAGAATGGTCCCTTCCGATGCTTTTCCCGAGTCTACAGTACGGGGTCTTCCAAAAAAGGTTTCTTTTTATTATGTGAAGGCTCGACAACGCGCCAGTGATTTGGTAGCCTTTGGAGTTACTATCGTCTTTATGCTACGGTTAACGTTTACCTATAGGTAATAGTTTGCTTGAGCTTGTTTTTGATAATTACAAATAAAATGCTGATGCACATTGAAGGTATCTTCTTATAAATAGGACCATAAGCTCCTTGAAATGACCAAGACCTAAGTCGTATCCAGTGGTGCGAAAGCGCTCAAGCACTTCACAGCGTCGACTAAGTCGCATCGTTTCGTCGGCGACCACAAAGAGATTGCTATCTTCACCACCATTGTCCTATTGTACGAGCATGTCTATATTCGCGATGCGTGCGCAATCTTGACCACAGAATAAGCTATACCTCGAGGACGTGACAGAGATGGTAAGATACATGACGTAATCATTCACAATACTCTGTAATATCTGGCAATGCAGTGTTGCGCACGCTTTCGACTGGTGCTGATCTGTGAGTTACCTATAGACCGTTTGTAACGGTTCTTGGGTAACCCGACTGCTTCGCTTAGTTTAATTTTACATATTATTTGTATAGGCCGTGGCGGTCTCGGCTTAAAAATCGATCCCTCCAACTCAGCTTATAGATGTCGTAAAAGCCGACTAAGGGATCTCACCAGAAGAAGGGTAGAAACTTTCTTGTGTGTATTATCTACACCTTTACTACAATCACCAATGCGCCTGCCCAGCGTGGTGGTTATGGCAAAACTCTGAAGTTTTGGAGGAGGCTCTGTCCAGCAATGGACTAATGATGATGTGACTGTTTGTCTGATAAATTAATGTTTAGACATCCTCCTCCTTGCATCGATATCCTCATTGCTGAGGTTCGAGATCATTATATAGGTTCTTTGAATGCACAATGTGTCTCCATCGGGATCTGACACGCTAGATTCCAGCGTTGAGCGAAATTTGTCGTTACAACGCATAGGGCTCCATGCAATCGTTTCCCTTCCACTTTACCTGTTACCACGAGCCTTTACAGGTTGTTGTCGTCATTTCTGTTGACTTGTTTCGGGAACGTAAACTTACCATGTTAAAAAATATTACATGTCTAACGCCCTCTCATTCGCTTCTCTCAATGCTACGAGCTGTAACTATCAGATAGAAGCATAAAAGGACTATAGAATACCTTGAAACTAATATTTTACTTTCATATACCGCTAGGTATATTTTGAATCGGTATCATCAATTCTTTGGTTTAGTATCTACCAATAAAATTGTAGTGTTTTAAAACTAAGTTTATTGGTAAAATAAAGCGTATATTACACAAATTGTCAAAACTAGCAAAACAACAAATAAATCTCCTCATTACCAACTCAACTGTCACGAGATGGTATCAAAAATATTAAGTATTTGTAACTTTTTTTTTAACAGAAACATAACATTAATAAACCAGCCAAGTGAGACACACCAAGGGTTCCGATTCACATTTCAAGGGAGTGGAAAGGGGATGGAGAGATTAGGTCAAAAATATCGTGCACACACTCGCCAAAATGGAAATTGTAGAACACAGACAGCCTGGCGACCCGCCGCCGTCAACGTCCTAAGCTATATTTTTTATTTAAAAAAAAACTATACATTGTTGTTATAGCGGCGATAGAAATAATGTGTTTAAATTTCAACTGGTTACCTAATACATTCATGAGACAGACGCCTGACTCGCTGGCAGACCGATGGACGGAAGGACGGGTCCGGATTTTTTCTCATGGTTTTCAAATTGTCATGGTTTTTAGGATTCCGTACTCAAAACCTTTGAGTACAGAATCCTAAAAACCATGACAATATGAAAACCATGAGAAAAAATCTGGATCACTAGGTTTTGGATAATCCACAATTGTTTAATATGCTAATAACCGTCATGTAAATGAGTCGAAACGAGATGAATCCAATCAGAGCTTATTATCTAGCGAATGTAGCACATGGCTTGTCTGCTCAGCACGTGGATATTCGGCGAGTGAATGCCGCCCTTGTCTTCACACATGACGCCCACATGCTAGGGCTGGAAAACTGGAAGGTACAGGAAGTGTGTTCTCCTCAAATTAAGTACTAAGCTAGATGTATAAAACTATTCGTAATGCGTTAATTGAGCTGAGGAAAGGTGGAATGGCAGGATGGCTATGCAAACGTGACACGCAAACCTACGTCCGCCGGATGCCTACAGGTATAAGGTATCCCTTTAGCATGAATACCAACTTCTGGCATCTGCGAAATTAATATTCAAATCAGCTATATATCGAGTTATGTTGATATTTAGACAGGATATATTGAAAATTATAATGTTTGATGCCTAGCAAGTGAGCATTCTGATCAGTCTCTAGACGTATCATCAGCCGATGATAAATGTAAAATTGAGCGCCTCTGTGGTGAATTAGTTTGCCCACCGGTGTTAGATCCAGAGGTCCCGGGTTCGATCCCGGGGAGTACAATGTTGAGCTTAGTTTGGTAAGTGGTAGGACTTTATTTAAGTCTGTATGGCTAACTACCACCATTGTTCTGTAACAACAATTCTTAATTGTGCTCTGGCAAATACTCAGAGTGTTGTGGATTCTGGATGAAGAGCGTTTCATCATCGGTCTTATCATAGCATAGATTTGGTCTGCAATACAAGACCGCTGCTGGACATTGGTCTCTCCCAAGTGTCGTAGCGTACCTGGTGTTAAGTGTACTCTTGCCAATGACAAAGCCTTACTGCATAGGTCACATCCACAAAAAACATAGCCTACACAGCACTGCATTGCGCCCGTCAACTTGAGGCATAAAGGTGTTAAGCCTCACGTACCCGTAATTTCACCGGCAACCATACCCTTCAAACCGAAACACAGCAATGCTGCTTGGCGGCTGAAATAAGTTTGGTGGTAGTAATTCTCCGGACGAGCCCTTTCACTAGGGTCTTCTACTACTCTTATGCCGTTAAAGCCGGCTAAGGGATCTTACCAGAAGGGCAGCAGCTTCCTTCTGTGTATTATCTACAGCTTGACTGCGATTACCAATCCATCTGTCAAGCGTAGTGGTTATGGTAAAACCTCCATCTTTGGAGGAGGCTCTGTAAAGTAGCGGACACTGATAGGCTGTTGATATGATGTGAGCTATATAGTAGTAGCGGGATTAAAATAAAAAATAAAAATAAATATTACAGGACATTAATTTCACACATCGCCATCTAGTCCCAAACTAAGCATAGCTTGTAGTATGGGAACTAGATTACGGATAGAATACTTATATACTTTTGTTTTACGTGTAAATATTTCTGATTTAAGCTTTAGTGCTTCAGAGAGCAAAAAAGCCGTCACGACGGCTGCTGCATGCCGGATACTGCATGTAGTAGTGGTTATAAACTTTTAAGACGCCTGGTGATTGCTGGTAAAGTCTAGTAACACCAGGTTCTTGCACAGCCCATACGAAGAAAGAAATAGTAAGGCTGAGTTTAATTTGTTGTCATTCAGAGGCATTGTGCCACATCCCTCGTTTTAAAATGAGAGCTGTGTGGAAATAGCCTAAATTTCCTAAAATTATTTTTCTCATTAGGTATGTCCCAGCTTCCCAGGGAATGTATCGGTCTCACGGAGACGTCGCGCCTGCCAGCCGCTCGACAGAAAACCGACGTATTTAGGTGAACTAAAAATATGATACATACCTCTCTTTATTTATAGTTCACAATCGCCACACGACCAGTGCCATAATGGCCGATTTAGGGATATTCATATTATTTCTTTGGCTAACCGTTATATATCAAAGAACCGGGGAGAACCCGGGACCTCATTCCTGTTATTCCGTGGGAATATTAAAAATAGTGCTTAGTGCACTCCTTAACAGCGAGAGGAAGCTTACCCTGAAATGTAGGGCTGTGTCTTAGGGCTGGCAGTCAGTCAATAAGACCGTTACACAACGGTGTTATATAATTTGTTATCAACACTGAATTTAACCTAACTGTTTTTTATCGTATAGTTCTGTATATAAAGTATGCATCAACGAACGAAACGATATATTTTTTTAATTGAAAGCCATCTAATCATCGTCAGCCATTTAATCACAATCTGTGTATGTAAGTATTTGGCCTTATTATATTACCTACCTTTGTGTTATCAAAATCAATCAAATCAAAATCAAAATACATTTATTTGCAACTCTTACACAAAAATCAACATAGAAATAATAATAAATAGAGAAAAAAAATAAAAAAAAATTAAATAAGTAGTTAAATAATGATGTGGTTATAACTACATCATTATTATAACTTGGTTGGATTACCGAATAAACAAATTACACAGTACCTACACAATGCAACGCTAATTTGACATCTCTGTAAGACCAAAGTACGTAGCTATAGGTACTATAAGTAGGTAATTAAATAAATAACAAGAAACAAATATTTCCGAATATCTCATTAGCAACCAGTGTTCCTGGAGATGGAAACTTTGAACGCACCGACGACATCTGCAAGGCAGATTCATACCACCGATTGCCCAAAATCCTGCACTGCACATGGACGTGAGAACTGGAAGCATTTATTGTTTTTGAAGAAAGGTTTTTATATTTTTACAACTCTCTTTGGAGGTAACATCTGCCCAGACCAAGCTAGATTGCTGTCGTTATTATCGATCGTCTTTACCAAACAGCTGTGACGGCTAGGAAGGCCACATGGGCTGAGCTGCAGATATTGTTGCAAGTTAAGCATAGACATTTCTTTTAGGAGATAACCGTTACAAAAAAAAGGTACGGTCAGCTGGATGCTGAAGTTCTATCTTTTTGATTGCATAAGTACTTTAATTGTACATTCAATCGATCCTGGTTTTCCAATTTAATTGAAGTCTTAACGGTAAATGTTTTTTTTTTCGAACAGCAATAAAAATCTGCAAAAACGTAATTTAAGATTCGTGATTGCTGTCTGTTATGTGGGTCGGAAGCCCCGGTGTTTTTGTCCGCACATGCCAGGTTTAATGAAAACACGTTAAATTATACAATAGAACATAATTAATAATAGTATACCGAAACATCCCTCCTTCTGAGGCAGTCGGGTAAAAACTATAGTCTGTTTTTTTTCGTATAGTACCTGGATGCGATCAATGATTATTTGCGACAAGCACGTGCGCGCAGCTGCGCTCACACGTGCGATCTCGTCCACACAATACACTTTTTGGTACCATGATCATGAAGATCATTCTAGAAATATTGCTGTTATCTTAGATTTTTATGCTCCTAGTCGAATCCATACAAGTAATATTGCTGACTATTTGTGATGTTATCGACTGCATCCATCTGGTTTAGACTCCCTTTTTTCCCCTTTTTTTATCGTAAAATGCCGAGGATGTGCTTGGCTTTCATCTCACCTGGTTTTAAAGTTATGATCAGGCCGTAGGCACGAGCGCACTTCACCCGGAATCCTCAGCAATCGGAGGCTTTTACCTCTAAATGCCGGAACACCATAATTTTAGAATTGTTGTAATGGCGACAGAAATAGGTAATAAGATAGCCAGGCGGACATAAACAAAGTTCTGCTACCAACTAAACCAAGCACAATATTGTACTCTCCCTGGGAATTGAACCCGGGACCTCTGGATCTGACAGCGGTGGGTGAAACACTAGACCACAGAGGCGGTTATCCCTGTTTTGTGATATAATTTTCAACATTATCATCGCATCTTGTTAAATTCTACTACGGGAAATGGAATGAAGGCAGTATGTTATATAGTTATGTTTTTAAATATGCTCAGCAAGAATCAGCTATTCAGTTATTTTACATATATATCTATATAATTTGAGCTAATGGCAGAGTTCGTCAGTTGGTTGTTAAGTTGTTTTATGCACCCGAAACACCTTTAGCTTTCCTAATTCACTTTGTTTGCTGCTGACGAAAACCTCCTTAATTAGCTGACCGTTTAAATGTTCATTGATAACTATAAGAAGGTCAATTTTCTCAATGAGATCTAGCCCTGTGACCGAGTTTTATTTTAGAGTATATGTATTTTTTTTAATATGTTAAATGGGTTTACATATTATATTTATTTACAAACAACTCAAAATTATATGTTCAATTAAACTAACTATGTACAAAGGAAGCAGTTGGTCCGGTTTTTTATTCACTATAAGTGCATGATCTAGTTTTGCTTGTTTGTCTCTATTATCTCTGCTTCTATTTGTGGAGACAATTAAATGTTTCTAATATTAAGTACAACAATGTTTTCATTTGCTGATGGTATTCCTAAAACGATTCAATCAAATAAATTTGATTTAACACCCAGCCAGATTGGCCCCAGTCGTGCTAATTACATTGATAAGCACTATCGCTGAGGCATCTGTTGATGATAGATAGTTGTTCATATAACGGTTATTACTTCGCTACCTTTATGATACATCACACTGGATATCGTCATAGATACCGTGCGATAAGTGGCGTATTGTACCTATGTGTCGTTATTTTCACAATATCATCAACATTATCAGCCCATTTATGTCCACTGTTTCGTATTTGTCTTAATCACCACGATTGGTGTAAAATCGCAGTAATGTTACAAGATAATACATACCTATAAATAGAATCTATTCTCATTTTCTGGTGAGATCCCTTTGTCGACTTATACGACATCCTCGGACTAATTTGGAGGGGTACCACGGCATACAACACGGCACAGTATTTTCACAATATATACATATATAGTGAAGAAAATAAAGCAAAGCTTGGGGTTTATCGGAAGTAGATTACGGAGATTTGTTTTGATTTTTTTTATTTAGCGTTTGACCACCAGCTGGAAGGTTGTGGTAAACCAGCAAAAACAAGTAATATGGCCTAAAATGGAGTACGTTTATCTAAAAGGAGCTTATTCACTCTGGACTTGAAGACTCCAAGATTGCATTAGTGCAGAAAAACAGATGAGGGCAAGGAGTTCCATTCCTTACCAGAATGAATGATAAAGGTAGAGGCGAAACGATGAGTTCGGCACAATGGAACATTTACAAGGTACGGGTTGTAGCCTGTCCGTAAGTGGAAAAGAGATGGAGGGATTAGGTCAAAGATAGCATGTGCACACTCGTCAAAATGGAATTTATAGAACACAGACAGCCTGGCAAACCACCGTCCATGTTCTAGGCTAGGCTCTAAAATATCTGAATATGCATACATACTCGTATAAACCTTTTTTTGTATATACATATTTTGGTTATCACGTTTGTTGTTGACTAATTCCCAAATTAGGTTATTTGGGTTTTCAGTTCACGTGCACCGATCAGTACAAACAATTTATCAATATGTACTGACAGTGATAAAAATAGGTAATCAATACGTTAAACATAAAACTTTTCATATTTTGTATTGCGTCTATATTATATCTGAAGATAAAGTGGCGATTGCTTTTTGCGTCTTGATAAAATGCTGATTGCACAGATAATTTTAAGCCTAATACGTGACGCGTCTACCTCCAATTAAATTTAAGTACTAACACCTGCATGCACTCACAATTTATAGGTCATAATGACGATGAGTGCTTTGACTCAACCTTACTATTATTGTGTTATGCGTAAGATAACGTTGTATTTTGTATTCGCGAGTAATTCCTTCTATAAAAGTAAGATAACCGCCTCTGTGGTCTAGTGGTACGCCAACTGGTGTCAGATCCAGAGGTCCCGGGTTAGATAAAATATTGTAATTGGTTTGGTTGGTGGTAGGACTTTGTTTAAGTACGCGTAGCTACCACCATCTTACGTGATTCTGACGCCATAACAACAATAGGTACTTTAATTGTTCTGTTCCAGCATTTAGAGGTAAGATAACCAGTTCCTCAACGGTTCTAAACCTCAACGGCGGATCCTTCCGCCTTATCGTAACATGTAAACCAAGTGAGATGAAGGCCAAGCGCTTCCTTGTCAAACAATTAAAAAAAACTGTTTAGATAAGATATCTCTGTTGCATTAAACATGTATCTAGTTCCTTTTCAGTGCATTTTAGTTTAATTGATTCATCTCATCCGTTGTTTTTGTGGCTTTTGAAAGTGCTATTTTTATTCTTGTTCTTGCCAATCAATAATAAGTAATATAATAATATTATTATACGGTCTGGAACAGTTGAGTTACCTATAGGCCGTTTGTAACGGTCCTTAGGTAATCTGACTGATTCCTTTGTACATAGTTAGTTAAATTGTACTTTTTATTGAATAAATGATTCTTCATATTCATAATATTATTATTAAATATAAAGTACTTAGTACATTCTACTTCTAAATGAAAATTGATATGATTCTATTGTTTATATTTAGAATTTTACTAACGGTCTACCGTGATCACTAACCTGCAAAACTTCCCATTGCAGTTATTTTTTTTCCGGTAATAATGATGGTGATGATAATGGTCCATTCATAAGGACTAAACGTTCTTAAATTGTTTTAATGATGCGCATTGCAAACACTTGGAATCAGCTTCTAACGCCTGTATTTTCTTCGCTGACCCATATCTTCAAGATGAGTGTTAAAGTAAAAATAGGGAGTCATGGGGACTGCCGACAGAAGTGCAAACTCAAAACTTTGTATATACTACAAGTACTCGCTCTTGTACTAGTTAAATAATGGTAAATCTAAAGTACAATTTAAAGTATAATTAGGTGACACGGTCACATAAGGATATCGATAACGCGAACTCATAAATTTTGCGCCTACCAAAAATGGAAAAGAAGTTTTCACTTTAAAAAAATGACGTTGATGAGCTTTACCAACAGGTCCATGTGCCAACCTTCAGGTATGCACCGAGTACCAGCGGTAAAAGCAATATGCGGCGCAGATTTGCAAACTCCGACTACCGAGTATTCTGTGCCCGTCACACGTGCACCTTGCGAGAACCTGCGGCCCACATGGCGACCAGCGTTTTACGAACGTTTTACTACTAGCTTTCTATAGAAAGGTAATCGCCAAATGTTAGAAACTTCCGTCGTAAGTCGCTTTGTTGTCACCGTCGTGAAAACAAATATGACATCTGCGTAACTAGCTCGCGCAGCTGTTTGCATCTCTTGCCAAGTTTGAACACAAAGATAAAGTCAAAGGCAAAGTCAAAATGATTTTATTCAGTAAGATTTTTTGTTACGTCAAATCTCTCGCCTGTTCGGAATTCGACCAGCATACAAGAAGAAAGGCATGACTAGTAAGTTTTTTGATAATCCATTCAATATTACAGTACAGAGTTATATATCTTAATTGAAATAAAATTTAGTTGGGTACCTAAAAAATTTAATTACTGATCGAGTGAGCGAAGCGAACGTAGTCTCTCAGTTAAGTTGGGAAATCTGGCACTGCATGTATGTATGTATGTATGTTTGTGGCAATGCTTGTGACGGCATAACTGTCGAACGGTTTATCCGATTTTGGTGAAATTTAAACTGTAAAGAGATAACATAAATAGAAATTGATTTGAGGATTGTCGATAAATGGGGTAGTTTTTGAGATATAAATCACTCATCAATCGGTATTAGGATTTTTTTGACACTATGGTAGTTTTTGAGAAATAGGGGTGTTAAGTGTGACATGAATATTTTTGGCTGATGGGATGTCATTTGAAGGAGTATCGGGTGCTTATTAAATAAATACAAATTTTACTTTTTATTAGAGGTGGTTTTTGTAACAAAGGGGTGCGTTTAGAGGGTAAAACGCTTGATATGTCTTGTAGGATATACTGTTGGAGAGGGGGTTGTCGTCACAATTACCTTTTTTTAATATGCTGAAAGCACCCCTGTATTGATATTAGGGTTGCAGAAGTTCTGAAAACGTGAAATATCATGTGAAATAGGGGTTTAGACTGCAGATTTCAAAATTGGTTAATTTACCCTTTATTAGGGGTGGTTTTAAAGATCAGGTCCGGTCAAGATAATAGGTATTCTGAATCTCAATAAAACTGGTCTAATTATTTATATTATAAGTTTTCACAAAAACATCAAAGGTTGATGTCTTTCATGTTCACGTTAATCAGGGGTGACGTATTCACTTATTGTATTCTGCCCACCTACGATTTCGATTCTATTACGGCCGGTGCATTGCTCTCACTCTGGCTTTGTATATAATAAGAGTTACAAACAAGAGAGTGCCTCGAACAATGTTATATACCTAAGACCATCACGAGATCTCAGTTCGGGGCGAACTACTAGTATAAAAGAAGACCATAAATTTGTATACATATAACTAGTAGTTGTTTAAAAATATTTATTTTACGTTTAATTTACATTTGGTACCTAGTTTGATTTACTGAAATTGCCTAGAACATTAGAATGCAATAAGTTTGAGTTTATTATTATTACAATTTTTTTTTTATTACATTTATTCAATAAAAAGTACAATTAAACTAACTATGTACAAAGGAATCAGTCAGATTACCTAAGGACCGTTACAAACGGCCTATAGGTAACTCAACTGTTCCAGACCAGTACCAGACGAGACCGATTGTACTTTTTATTGAATAAAGAGATTTTATCTTCATCAACTGCAGAAAAATGTCTACCCTGAAACTGAATCATCATCATGTTAACCCATAAAAGTCCACTACGGAAAAACGATCTCGAAAAGGAGCCAAGAGCAAACATGCACACCATTTTATGGTAGTTTTTATACGTATGGTATTTTTTTAGTTTTTATACATATGGCAGGTTGTATGGTATGGTCCCGCTGGCATCGTTTTGGTACGGAACCCTAAAAGATCTTAAACATCTGAAGTTTTCCCTTATATTTTGTATATAGCAGTTAGGTATCGTATAAAAGTGTGAAAGCATTTGAAGGTTGTATTTATTGTATATAGTCTTTGAATGATAATGGATAGTGTGATGACGAATGTCTGCGGTTTTCAACTTGCTTACTATATTCTGATATATGTGCTATAGTTTAATTAGTACAGTGACACGCCATTAGTTCTTTGTCTATGGACGACTCATTATAAGTTGCTGTGGTTATGACTGGTCTAATTCCACTACTTTGACTAATAACTCAATACGACACCTGGTTTTAAGTTATAATAAGGCGGAAGATGAAAGCACTCTTCACATAAAATCCTCAACATTCTGAGTCTGAGGAACTGACTATCTTACCTTTTAATTCCTGAACACAGTAACTTAGAATTATATTTATGGCGAAAGAACTAGGTAAGATGGTGGTAGCTAGCCAGGTGGACTTATACAAAGTCTTACCACCGACCAAACCTAGCACAATATTGTACTCCCCTGGGAATCGAAGCCCCGACCTCTGGACCTGACACTGGTGGGTAAACCACGACTTCAGATTATAATGATCAGCTTTTGCTCGCGGTTTCGCTCGCGTTACTGCAATAATTCAGATCAATCTGTTTAGAAGTAAAACATCTTCCGCATTCGTAATATTAGTAGAATGATTTTGGTAGGATATAGAATACGTTGCGGTGAACTAAAATAAATACTCACATCTACATATTCTAGACAGGCTTCAAATCATTGCATAAGGTAGCTATTACGTCCGTACGAATATTTAAGAACTGAACAGGTCCAAATAAGGTTTAGTGGCTCCAAAATAACGATTTGCATTGTAAGATACAATTTACATGTCTTCGTCCGTTCGTAGAAATTGGCCAGATCATGAAATTTCTCGGTATAACAAACGTTCAATGCTGTTCAGGCAGGTTACAGCAACGGGGTAAGGCAGGAACGGGTATGTAACTTTGTCGCGGCTTAAGAAGTGACATAAAAACATCGTTTCTTATTATTGGCCCATTATACGGTCGGACTTCGAGAATTACAATAACATTGCAATATGGTTTGAAGAAAAAGTGTTTTACCTTGCTTGACTTGCCTACTCCGTAGTCAGTCAGTACCATTAATAAGTAAATATTAAATAAGTGTTTTTTACAATATTTTACGGTTCATTTTGTATATCCGATTGTCCGATACAACACAATATTTCTGTGAGTACATGTAACTAGTGAAATCATCGGGAATTCGTAACCGATTTATCCCGTTCGTTTGTCCTATAATCCTTTATTAGTGTGCCCTTTACTCCACAATAGGAAGCCAATATAAAATTGATGAAAATTTCTCGGGTTTTGACTGTAGGCTTATTGTAAGTCAGTCAATTGGTCATTTAGTCAGTCAGTGTGCTACATTTTTTTTCTACGGTTTCGTATAAATAAGTAAATATTACATGATAGTAAATTCACACACATCGCGGCTTAAGACTAAGGGATCTCACCAGAAAAAGGGCTTCCTTCTGTGTATTATATCTACACCCTTATTGCAATCACCGATCCGCATGCCAAGCGTGGTTATTATGTCCAAACCCTCCAGCTTGGAAGGAGGCTCTGTGGAGTAGTGGACACTAATGGGTTGTTGATGTGATGTGACACAATATATAAGGAAATAAATAAAGTACGAAAAATGTTCCACTTTTACTAACACAGGCACCAATGACAAAAATTGCAAAATCTCATGAGCGAAAGGTGTGTCCGTCTGTCTGTAATGTGTTGAAGCAAATTATTTGTTATCAGTTATCTTAAAACCGCTTACCTAATCTCAATAATCTAGTTTCTATTATCTTGAGAACACTTGTGCGCGACATTTTTGCTATGTTGCAAGGTATTTACCAACTTTGCACCTGTGTAGCCACCTGTGATACCTAATTACCCAAGAATACAGGCATGACGTAAAGCAGGTAAAAATCAAATCAAAACAATACAATCCGGCCGCATGAGTACATGAAATCATAGTTCATGTTCGTGATGACTAGTACGTTTACTGTATTTCTTTTTTTTTCTTAGAATGGGTCACGTCTTGACCTCGCAACTTGCACAAGCAAGAATGAGGTCTACGATAGAGCGAGTTTACCCAGAAAATACCTATTCACTCGACGTGACGATAGAACAGGCTGTCGAGCCTTGCTTTAGCAAAACTCTTCACCTATGAGCCTCTTAGCTCTAACGAGTCAAGTAATAGAGTTCAGATTTATACAACAATTGTATTTGTTAGTATTGACAAAAAGATCGAAAAAAACAACACCGAAACCACACAGGAAATAATTCTAGTTACAATTTTAGCTGGCAACTTTAACCCTTCCTCGTGCAGGTAAAAATAAGACGCATATTAATGATGGCCTGTCACATGAATAGACTGAATAAACTGACCTCCCTAATCAAGTATTACAAAGTATTACACTAATCCGGTTTCTAGACGCATTGAATTAAATTATGCAAGTAATAAAATCTCATTCAGCGAGTGTCCGTACAAAGATGTCTCGAGCACGCAATTTCTCAAAACATTGTCGCGTCATTTTTCATTGCGTCAATCAGCCCGATTGTGTGGACGGGAGCTCAACCTCCAGGGGTGGCACAACATTGAAAAAACTGCAGAAATATCAAAAAATAAAAGAATAATTCAAAGTTTTTTTTTCTTTCATTAATAATTTTAACAGGCGGTAGGTTTGACGCTCCAAAATGTTTAACGTCAAATCTACCGCCTGTTTGAAATCACATAAAACCATTACAAAAGGAGATAGGCAAGAAAACCTCCTCGGGATAGTTAGTTTTTTTATTATCCGTGTCATAGTTGTAGCTACAGAGTTAATCATAATTTAATTTAACTGATTAGTAAGTTATAAACCAAAATGATTGATAATATCTTTAAAGTGTGCATTACTAGCTAACTAACTACCTAATGGGCAATTTGCTTACCATTTTGCTGCCAACTGGTATTTCTAGGGCTCTACCGGCTAAGGTATCATCATATCAGCCCAAGCCCGTCAAGGCGGGATCATGACCACAGCTGAATATAGGCCTACCCCAAATATCCCCAAATCCCCTCCATCTAACGACTCCCCGTTGGTCTATCGACGGGGGGAGATCCCTCCGAAATATAGATCTCGGAATTAGTAAGTTGATGTGGCACTGGGCAAGCCATATAGTTTGCGTAACCGATGGGAAGTAAAAATTATTTCAAGACGATAACGATTAATCGCGAAACGGAGTGTGGAAACGATTCGATCACTGATACTCCAAGAATAGCACTCTCCATAACTCTCCAACTAAGGCGTAGCCAATCACAAAGCATTTAAATTAAAAATATTTTAAACTACCCCTAAAATCTATTTCAATTTCCCTTTATCATCTTGTTTTCTTAGCCAGTAAACCATTTTTTTAAAGTAATACTCAAATTTCAAGCAACAAAATTCATTGCCATTGGCTAAGCAAAGGCCCCAGAAATCCAAGAATTGGGAATAGCGTTATGCAAGTAATACCACACATACGCGAATGCGAAGGCACTGAGTCTCAGATTGCTCTGACTCATAAGAGACTGGTGTTCTCAGGAGTCCCACTTACCACTCACACACACCATGACATCACATCACATTTATCAGCAGCAATCTGCCACTGAATTTCGTATTCATTTTGTTGACTCTTCAATTTTCAAACTTTTCAAACCTTTCTATTTCTAAATTATTTCTCAGTTAGTGTATCTCAAATGAAGCCTTCTTTTTATTTATTTTTTATTTTAGACGTGGAAGTGCTTGGCTTTCATCTCACCTGATCTTCAGATTATGATAAGGCTGAAGGTGGAAGTGCACTTCACCCGGAATTTTCAACAAACTGATGATTCCTTAATTGTAACATTGTTTCATTAAAATCTGTTGATATTTTGTATCGCTGTTGGATTACCTAACAAAAAATTAGATATTTTCCAAAGAGATGATCGATGCCAACAATGTCCAGCAGAGGACTTTTTCGGGATTTACCTAATGATGATTATAAAGTCTCACGTAATATTTACTATCTTTGATTGAGCATATCGTGGATATTACGCAAACATTAGGACTTTTGCAAACGAATCGCAATTAACCCTCGCATGAGCAGATTTATAGTTGAAGATAAAATAAAGAGACTAGTTTTATTGCCAGATAAATAGTAGGTTTTATTTGCTCGACGTGACATCCTTGAACACTTGCAGGGTTGTCTCATCTACTTTGTAAAATAGAGTGTGAGCCAATGAATATTTTTATTGACGCGTCCGACGAGTTTACATCGAATCCCAACACCAGACTGCGTCGCTTATGATTTGTTGAAGCCTTGATATTTTGAACTCTATCACAATGGTGTACAGTTGCTTTTGTGATGTGCGTGGTGATATTAGGAGCCAAATAAACATAGGCCTAAGGTAACCAGGAATAAAGATTCAACTGCATTGGGCGCTGTGAGTTGTCCGGTGTAATCCAAGGCAAATGTCATCAACGTACTTACGCTAGAAGATTGCGATAAGTTTCTTTCCTGCGTTTCTCATGCAAATATTGACACAATGCTGCCATCATTAATCAGGCAAAACGCCAGCAGCCTATGAATGTGCCCAGATGGACCGTATTGTGAGACGCGACATTTGATGCTGATATCCATCAAACGCGTTTATAGAGGAACATCGTGTTTATACTAGGGCAGATTGTGAACGAGGGCTTTTTGAGTAATGGGCATTTGCACAAATGATTTATAATTATGATCACATATATTTTCATTTCAATATTTTCCACCATGGGCAAAAAGAGTAACACTTAGTGCCATTACTTAGTCTAATATAAACACCAAAAGGCAAACTGAATTTAAATGTGGTTGGTGGTAGGATTTTATTTAATTCCGCCAGGCGCATTTTTTTTTACTGCACGTCGGTGTAGCGCTTGGCCTTCATCTCATCTGGTTACAAGCTGAAAGAAGGCCAAAAGTGCAGGCGCACTTCACACGGAATCCAACAAACTGAGAAACTGGCTGGAAACATCTTACCTCGAAATGCCGGAGTTAAAATTGTTGTTATGGCGACAGAATTAGGTAAGATGGTGGTAGCTAGCCACTAGTAGACGGAATTAAACAAATTCCTATCACCAACCAAACCAACCACAATATTGTACTCCCCTTGAGATCGAACCCGGGACCTCTGAATCTGAAATCGTTGGGTTGAACTACTAGACCACAGAGGCGGTAAAAAAGTGTGTAGGAGTATGTGAGTGAGTATGTACTAAGAATATCAGAAAAGAAAAGATCTGACGACGTCAATTTTATGGATTCGGAGATAAGGGTTGCCAAATATAACACTAATTATCACATTTTTCAACAAATTGAGCCTCACAGCTTAGTAACCCATCTTATCTCTATTTGTTGTGACAAAAGCCCCATTTTACCGCGTTATCACTTTAATTACAAATACACCAGCTGTGCCCCTATCACTTATCTTGTTCTGTAAAAATGCCACTTAAAACAACAGTTTGCATCTACTTGTGGAAACAGTCACAATGTTTAACCAACACTCGTACAAAAACTACCAAATGTTCGCATGTGCTTCGCAGATTTTTACGATAACTCGTGAGAGCTCATCTACTTTTGTTAAGCGATTCTCGGTTCTTGAAATGTGTTGCACAGTTATCTTTGAGGAAAAAATCGTCTATTAAAGTATGAGAAATTTTGGAACCTTCCGAAAATTACCACGACTAGAAAAAAACTACAGAACCAGCGACAGCGATTGTAAGAAACGGTTACATAACATAAATGTCTATTATGATTTCAAGCTAGGCGCTGTATATCCAAAAAAAATTTTATTTTTTTATGTTGAACTCTATCACTATTTTGTAATACCTGCGAAGACCAATGGTACCCGAGGAAGACTCAAAACATATGCTTTTTTTTATCATTCCGTCTAAACTGATAAACAGAAGATCAATGAAAATAGCTCCATCACAAATTCTAATTAGCATACTGTAGCTATAAACTAGTGAAACACGTGTTCCTATATTAATCGCTAGTAGTAAAGTTAAATAGGAAACAATAAAACCAAGCAGAACACCTTTACGACACAATTGCAGCGAGTTGGGCGGGCCGCCTTACCGCCGCCGCCGCCGCCGCCGCCGCCACCGCCCGCCGCAGTAACCACCGAATGTGACACTTGCGGTGACTGATGCAGCTGAAAAATGTTGAAACGGGAATACACTTCATGTTACAGTTACATTTACCGGAACGGAAATAGAAATAGTAAATACAGAAAGGAACCAATGAGTATCCTGACGGTGGAGTCTAAAACGTGCGTGTGATTGCGCTAATTTAGAACTTGATTGAGGAAATGAGTGCTGACCGTAGATCTAGATACTCGGCACTTCAATTTCATGTCATGTCAAGATAATTTTATATTATTCTTTCATAGCGTACGGCTATAAGTACATTTCAGACAAAGGGTAGCTCATCTTGAAAATTAAATGGTATTAGATGTTAAGATTTTATACACGATGAGTTTTATAATAAGGTTCAATGAAATACTCACAGATACCTCACACAAATTGACAGATTTTTTTTTTTTTTTATGTTCTATCTTGACTTGACTTACATCTCATCTGGTGTTAAGATATGATAAGGCCGAAGGTGAGACTGGGACCAGACTGGGAAACTGGCGGTCTTATTTCTAAATGACGGAACACAACAATTCATTGCTATTTTGGCATTATAACTACTTAGGTAAGAATTACCAATTCTGGTAGCTAGCCAGAAGGACTTAATACAAGCCCACCAACCAAACCGAGCACAAATTCGTTCACCTTTGGGTCTAAAACCGGTGGGCAATCCACTAGATCACAGAGGCGGTTAACTTAACGGATATCAAACTTGAATTAAAGGGGTTCACTTCTTCTTATCGAATCAAATTATCCAAGTCTCAAATCTTCCCCGACCAGTACTGAGCAACCTCCACGGCTCTGTTGGTCGGTTCACTAATTGCAAGATGTGTAACTGTTACCAAAATACATAGGTATTAATTTTAGCCTGTCAAATAACGGCACATCAACGCTATAATATCCAAAGCAGATGTACCAGTCTGCACAAAGACCCTTGTTCCATCCACATGGAGCTCGTCGGAGTTGCATGTGCCAAACATGTGAGACGGTTCCCCTTCAGATGTTGGCTTAAACAGATATTAGGGAGGAAGTCGGCATTCCGTTACTGGCCAACTACAAGCTCTAACTTTAAGATCCTTCATTTTCTCAATGCGTGGTGGCTGCGATTCCGAACAGGGGGTAGGTTTTACGTTTCATAATGATCAAAAAAATGTATAAACATTTTTGACTTAAAATAAAAATAAACTAGTATGTATTATTATATACGGTTTTTGATAAATTATAGCCTTAAAACACACACAAAAATGTTTAATTCGCCACCTATAGGCTACATGAAAAAACAACAATATTTTTTCATTGAATGTTTTAATTTTCCATGTGGAAATATGTGACTGAATCTTTATGAACGAAATTTTTACAATGAATTTAAAAAATATTGTAATAACCAGTAACATTGCCTGTACGTTGTGGCGTATGTCTCATTATTTTATCAACAATGTGGTTTGATGCTACAATTTACCGATAACTATATTTCGCGTACCTTAAGCTGAGGAACAACCTTAAAAACGTTACGTTATTTACTACTAACAACATCTAGGGATGAGAACTAGAAGAGTTCTCAAGCTATGATAACCTAAATAATATAGGTCGTGCTTTTTAAAAAGTAGGTTGTACAGTGAGTACTTTTAATGAGTTTACTGAGAGAGAACTGTACTGGTTTTAAAACAAGTACAGTCTAACAACTTATTTACTTAAAACACGTTGATGATGATTTTAGTGCAGGTAAAAAAAACTTTTACACATTTTTAACTACAACATCAACCAAAAATTACAACACCCGAAATAAACAGTTGTATCCTTGCACCTGGCAATGCCATAGTTTATACCAGTCAGATTTCTATTTTGCTGATGCTATAAATATGCTAGTAAAACATTCAATTTATGCTCAGGTCTACAACTCCGTGAGAACATCCTCTTCTGCATTTTGTACCTATCTAAAGCTTAGTTATCTTCGATACGCCCATCGTTGGGCTTGGAGCCTATCTCTAATAAAAAGTGTTAGTTTATTAGGGCGTTTGCATACAAGCGGACAGCTGTGTCCGCAGCTGCGATTCGCGGTGTGAAAAGCGACGTACCACGATTCACATACGGACCATCTGTACTGAGATTTTATAGGGGAGCTGTGCTTACACCTTGCCTGAACTAGCCCTTATCGGCTTTTCTGAAAATATCACAACTATAAAGAAGTGTGACGCCCGTATTCCAGGAAGATATTATACAACTCATGCGTGAACCGTGATTTGAGGCTCGAGCTTAGATCGCCAACTAACCATGGATTGAATGGATTGACCATATCTTAATCTAAAATAACAACCAAATAGCTAAACAATATTACATAATTTGATTATGTACCTGCTTATTAGATTCTAATTATAGATAAATAACGCAAGATCAAAACTAATTTAGATATGATTAAAAATATAGACTTGTAGTGGTACCAATTCTATGATGATGTATTTTACAGCTGTCTGTCGCTTCCATGATCCAATTACGATTTACGATCTTCTATCCATAGGCTGATAAAGAGCTTAAATGAGGCGTCTTTTGACAATAAAACAACATTGATTGTACAGTTAGGTAATAGTAATGGTATCAAGCGCCTATATGTAAATAAATTAGTTGAATTACTGTTACATAAATTGGACATGGGGTTGGGTAAACTGATATTGTGTGCATTCCCATACTCTAAATTGCTTTCGAAAAATGAGAATGTTAATATTTTTAATATTAACCTTATGCTTTACAACTTGACATGTCGTCATAGTGACATTTTATTTTTTGACACTAATATTTTTATTAGTGACTTTAGGTTAACACCAGATACAATGTATCTCAGTAGATATAGTAGGATAATTATTGCTAAATTGTTAGCATTTAATATTTGTGACAAAGTTATAGGTACTATAGCTACAGACACTGACGGGCTTACAGTTAGTAGCAGTACTATCATGGGCGTTCAAACAGTAGGATCAGATGACAAGCATTTAAACTGACCACCAAGACAACGGGAAAGCCTAATAGGTTACACATAGTCCATCAAAATATTCAAGGCCTTTCCAGCAAAAACTTAGAAGTAGAATTATTTTTAAGTAAAATGAACATCAGTGTTATGGGCATCACTGAACACTTTATATTGCATCAAAAGTTACTACCTCATTATGAAGACTACTGCATTGTAAGCGCATACAAGCGTAGGAATACCACTCAAGGTGGTTCTTTAATTATTGTAAAGAAAACTCTCAAATGTAAGGAGCGTAAAGATATTGTGAAACTCACCATTGAAGAAGTTATAGAGCTGTCATGTGTTGAACTGGAGCAGCACATAGTGGTATGTGTCTATCGTCCTCCCCAAGCAAATTACGCGCTATTTGAGTCCACTATGGAAAATGTACTAAGCAAAATATTCAGTCGTAATAAATCAATAATAGTGCTCGGTGACTTCAATATTGATATACCTGTAAATCCTCTAACTGAAAAAATCATTAACTTGTTTAAATGTTTCAACCTTAAGCACCAATTCGATAAACCAACTAGGGTAACTCTAACAACTGCCACTTGCATAGATAATGTATATTGTAGTGATATTCCCCTTGAAAAAGACGTGTTTAAAAAATTTGATTCAGACCATTATGGTCAATATGTTTTATTTGATTGTAACTTACAACAAGAGCTACCGGAAATCACATGCAGACCAATTACCGAAGCTAGCATCATAAAATTCCAAAATAACATAAGTCAAAAGATTTCCCTGATCCCATGCTTGAATGATCCAAATGAGCTTTATAATATATTGTCTAATCTAATACATAAAGAACACGAGTATACGTTTCCACAAAAAACGTGCAAAGCTAAATCTGGTTCCATGTTTGCAGATTGGGCAACAGCCGGTATCTATAAAAGTAGGAGTAGATTGTATGAACTTTATGCAGAAAGAGAGTCAAGGCTACACGATTTATCATTTGTTTCTTTTGTCAAAAACTACTCAAAAGTCTTTAAAAAAGTATGTCATGCTGCGAAATCATTGCAAATAAAAAGGAAAATTGAGCAGTCATCAAATAAAATAAAGGCTACCTGGAAAATGATAAATAATCAAACAGGTAAAGCAAAACATTTGAAAAAGCAGATAAACTTAAAAGTTGACGATAGAATTTTGACTGATAACTATGAAGTTGCTAATGAATTTAACCGTTTCTTCTCTTGTGTACCAAAAATTGTTACTCGACCATTAAACTCCTCTGTTGATTGTGCTTTAGCCTTTCTTGAAACAAGTGTTGAAAGGTGTAATGCTTCTTTTAGCTTCAGACACGTCAATGCTGATTGTATTCTAAAAACTTTTAAGTCAATAAATATTAAAAATACTGAAGATCTCTGGGGGATGTCCGTAAAGATCTTAAGCACGATTGTTTTTGAAATAGCACCATGTCTAGCATATATATTTAATAGAAGCATCGACGAAGGAATCTTTCCAGATCTTATGAAATATAGCAAGTTGATTCCTTTATTCAAATCTGGAAATGAAAAGGATCCAGGAAATTATCGACCAATCTCAATTCTGCCAGCATGTAGTAAAATATTTGAAAAACTTATTCTTAACCAGTTGTTGTCACATTTTAACTGTAACAGGCTACTTCATGAAAAACAATTTGGGTTTACTAAAGGTCAACCACTGACGCTGGTGCCATGCTGTTGAAGTACGTTTTTAAAGCCTGGGAAGGAAAACAGGATGCCATAGGAGTATTCTGTGATTTATCTAAGGCTTTCGATTGCGTAGATCATGACACCTTAATCTCAAAGCTAAAACACTATGGCATTCAGAATCAGGCAATAAGCCTCATGCGTAGCTACCTATCGAATCGCATTCAAAAAGTAGACATTAACGGTAGCAAATCTTCGGGAACATCCACTAACATCGGTGTACCACAAGGGTCAATCTTGGGGCCTTTTTTGTTTCTAGTCTATGTCAATGATCTGCCTTCCTGTGTAGGGGATTTATGTGATATTGTATTGTTTGCAGACGATACTTCATTAATATTTAGAGTTGATAGGGCTAAAGATAATTATGATTGTGTAAATGCTTCTCTAGCTAGAGTTCTTGATTGGTTTACGGTAAATAACCTCTTATTAAATGAGAAAAAAACGAAATGCATTAGATTCACCTTGCTTAACGTTCAAGTCAGCAATGCTAACATTATCTTAAATGGGGAAATACTTAACTTTATGGAAGCAACTACTTTCTTGGGTTTAAATATCGATGCAAAGTTGCAATGGGGTATTCATATTAATACATTAGCTAGCCGGCTAAGCTCGGCAGCTTACGCAGTACGTACCATAAGGCATCTTACTGATGAAACCACGGCGAGGTTAGTTTATTTTAGTTACTTTCACAGCGTTATGTCCTATGGCATATTTTTATGGGGAAATGCAGCAGATATTGAAAGCATTTTTATCCTGCAAAAGAGAGCTGTACGGGCAATTTATAAATTGAAAACTCGTGACTCTCTCAGGGAACGTTTTAAAGAGATTGGTATTATGACAGTCAGCTCCCAATATATTTATGAAAACCTAATGCACGCACACAGGAACATTGATGAGTTTGTTAAAAGAAGTGATGTACACAGTGTTAATACTAGAAATAAAAATAAACTTGACATACCTAGGTATCGCTTAGGAAAAGTAAATAATTCATTCTTAGGAAACTGTGTACGATTCTATAATAAGCTTCCTCAAAGCGCCACCAAACTCTCTGCTCGTAAATTCAAATTGTATATAAAGAATAATTTAATTAAAAGAGCCTACTACAAAATAAGTGACTATATCGACGATAAGAACGCGTGGCCCGATGTTGCTATACCAGTTGACAGTTAAATGGTGTTTTTCAATGTCAAGAAACTGCCCATTAGATAGTTATGTAGTAATCAATGTTTTAAGATAATATTAAGTTTTTAGTTTTATGATGTAGGTAACACTTGTAATGTTATTAAATTATTATAAACAATGTACCTAAATGTTAAATGGATTTTCAAAAAAATTAATCAGCCCGAGGTTCTTGCCTTTCTCCTTGTGTGCTGGTCGCGATTCCGAACAGGCGGTAGATTTGACGTTTCAAAATGATCCTAAAAATCTTAATGAATAAAAATATTTGACTTTGACTTTGACTTTACGTAAGAGTTCTATTGTGGTAAGAAAATATTTCTAGACCACTTAAATTGATAGCGTAAGCCAATCAGCGCTTCATAAAATTTCATGTACGGTACTTGCTAGTTCTAATAATAGTATATTTTGCTGGATTTTGAGATAAACTTATTTTCTACGTTGCAGCAGCTGATACCTACCGTTTTAACAATGTAACGTATAATAATGTGAACAAAAGGACCAAACTTAAAGACCCCAAACATACTTTATCGGGAAATGAAAAGAGTACACAAATAAACCAATATTGCCGTCAAGTCGGTCACAATGCGCCATATCACATCATCACAATTAGGGTCACGAATAATTGACGCCAAAGGTTCAGGGCGTTTCTTCACAAACCGACATTCATAAAACCCTCATAAGTGAATCAAGATATCGTGCCCCGATGCACCTGGCTTTCACCCCGGGCTTCGCCTATTTTATTGCCAAGGTACTTGAAAAAATTCAATAGTACTTTCCTCGGTTATTGGGCTCGTGAATGGGCTACCGTAGTCAGCTGATTGCAAATTCGTCGTGCAATGTTTTCTATTGTTTTATAAGGATTTTGATAACGATCGGTATTAATTTTGTATATTCATTGGCTAATATACCAATGCAAATTATTGTTTTGATTAAGCTTTTTGATCTAATCTTTTACGCTATTAAATCAGAAATGAAAATTATCATTCAAAAATTGTATTTTCCTTATTAGACACATCGGGTAGGCTTTACTAATTTTGGACGTAAACCGATTGTCCCTTAGTAGGTAATCTTTGAAACATATTCGCTTTTTGGTAGAGCTATCTGAGGCTCTTCTCGAAAGGGAAACAGTTGGAGCCTGATATTTTTTTATTTATTTACTGTTATAACTTTAAATCGGACAACTTTAGATTACATACAGTTTTTTACATAATCTACTGCTATCATAGCGATATATTCCTTAAACGCTAACATACCTATTAATACTTCCTGATTATTTTGAAATGACCACAAGACAATAAAGGTATCTTGAACGAGTTACCACAAGTCTTCCTGCGGTTAGACCAAGTAATACCTGTGGATTTACCAAAAATATGCATGAGAAGTAACTATACAAAGATCCCATTAGGTTCCATCAATCAAGTCTGCATTCGTTCCAGTGCCAATATCTTCCATATCATAATCCAATATCCATTGATCACTACGAATGTGCAATGCGAATCCAACTAATGGTCCTATAGTTCCTTTATAGTCGAGTTAAGTGCCAGCACAATAGATGCAGCTCCCACGCGTGTCAAAACAGCCCCATAACATTCCGATCAACCATATCAAGTAGACCTTCTTCACTCCCCGCTGATCACCAAACTACAGCCAAGCAACGGTATTGCTTTGCAATACCAGGGCTCAAGTTCTGTTGGTTGTAAGTTCGCGGGATAACGTCACAAAGCACGGGGTGATCCTATAATCTGCAGTAACGATTGTGGGAAAATGACATAGATTTTGTTATAAATCTGTGGGAGTTTCGTTTTGACGTTGTAGTAGGGTTTGATTTCCCCCTTTTTCTCGTGCGTGAAATAATTGATGAAAATCTTTTGAGAAATCTATGACTACTGTGTCATAGATACGAGCAGGTTTCCCTTTCAAATGTAACGAACATTCCTTCTCTTTTTAACCGACTTTCAAAAATAAGAAGAGGTTCTCAATTAATCGGAATATTTTTTTTTGTAACTGATGTAATTATTACCCCATATTTCAGATATCTACGACAGAAATCGGAAAACTTTCCATCAAAGACTTGACAATCATATAACCAGACATTTTAAAACGGATTTTTGCGACACGGAAAGCTTGCTTCATCCAATGATGAAACAATTTTCGTGGACCTTTTATAGACATAAGGTCAAAAGCTGACCTATTTGACGTTAGTATATATCGTAGTAGATATATTCTATATGTGCCTATCTTTTTCGGCTTGCTTAGAGCGTTTCTCCAAAGCGACTTCTAAAAGATTTATGGCTTCTCCTATCTTTTAATAAATTACAGTAACATAAAACCTAATGTAATTCACCCCCGCATTTGCCATCTAAAGCAGTCACGTGACAGACACGTGACCCCTCCCACCCTACCCTCCCCGCGCCTTCATTACTCCGATTGCTTGTTATTTGTTCACGAAACACGCACGTGTGCGGACGTGTGCATTATTAAATGCCTTTTACGCTTATTGCGAATTAAAAATTCCCCATCATTGATTGTCAAGTTATTAATCTAACAGCGTTGTTATGCTCGGTTGTCGGATTAATGTAGCAGATTATTACTAAAATGAGCAGTCTGAAATTTGATACAGTATGGTCGAACATACCCTTAGGTTAACTTAACCCCTTATCATAATGACGATTACTTTAGATTATAAAATAAACGTGAAAAAATATCCTATCACACTATCCTATAACATTTTTTTGAAGCACATCCCAGTACAATGCAGTCACTGCTTATAGATCCCTGGCATAAGAAAGAAACAAGGCAAGGAGAAACAGATACCAAAAACATTACAGATGCGTACAAATTAGGGAAAATATTACTTACTTACAAGCCTCATAGCTCAGTTGGTAGTAGCTCTGCCTTCTGCGCTGTAGGCTGTGGGCTCGATTCCCACCCAGGACAAACATTTGTGTTATTAATGAAGATTTTTGTTCTGCGTGTGTTGTATCATAAGATGGTAGTACGTATGTAATTACAAAAAAAAAGTATTTAAGCATTCTATCCGTAATCTAGTTCTCATATTACACAAGCTATGCTTAGTTTGGGTCTAGATGGCGCTGTGTGAAATTAATGTCCTGTAATATTCATTTATTTATTTATTCTTACTCTTACTCTGAATCTTACCTTAATTTTAAAATCGTTATCTTATTTTGCTTGTTGACCTCTCATTAGGGGCCTGACCCATGACCCGACCCAAACCGAAGGCTCTCACGGTGGTTCTCACAGGAACGCAAGCCCATCGCCCAAGCTTTCATGGTTAAACCAAATTATGCTGCACAACCACAGTTTACTTTACCACGTTCTCACGTTTGATGCATGCCTTTGTAATTTTCATATGCTTTAGTGTTAAGGTACACGTCTACCATTTCTTAACGAGCCGTGATAAAATAACCTTGTAATACGGTGTAATAATTTCATTGCTAGGTATTCTTGACAGTTAGAACATCTTGATAACAAATTTACGCGGTCATTCAACTTTCTTCAAGTCTATAGGGACGAAAATAGAATGCACCTTTTGTTAATATATTAAGGTATCGTCTAGAAGAATCTAAGTGCTTTACTTTCATATTATTCATTGTAATACCATTAATAAGTTTTCTTGGGCACGCTTCTGTCTAGTACAGGTCTGGAACAGTTGAATTAACTTATAGACCGTTTGTAACGGTCCTTAGGTAATCAGACTGCTCCCTTTTTTACATAGTTAGTTTATGTGTAGGGACATACTATTTTTAATGTTTTTATTAAATAAACATAATGAGTTAAGATAATAATTGTTAAGTTCTTATGTACAAGATTCTAAAACTCATATGCGTACTGCGTCTTTGTTTTGGTATAGTAGGCGTTATCCCTTATATTACTTAAATTATGTTTCATTTCATTATGAGTCTACGCCTACCCGGTATTGATTTATGTTCAATGAGAATTAAAAGCCTCTCTCATAATTATTACTTAGGAGACATTTTCCGCATATTAGTAAATAGTATACCGAAGCAGGTACATCATCATCTGAGTACCATACCTCTGGTTTCAAAATTTACGGTCCTAAGAAAACTTCAAGGCTTTGATTTGATTTGGCCAATCACCGGGATACATAAAAGAAATCCCTATTCTACTTGTAAAGTTAGTGTTATATTTATTCTGGTTGTTTTATTTATTTTTATATGCGCTCTGACGTTGAAAGAAACAATATTATTTCGAGATTTAACGACAGTAAGATTTGCTTTGCTCCGGAATGACAGACGTTGTAATAATATATAACCATTATTGATATAGGTAGTTTATTTTGCCGAGAACTAGGGGTAACCCATAATTTATAAACTAATTGGTACCTA
Organism: Venusia cambrica; assembly: GCA_951394065.1. Classification (NCBI taxonomy): domain Eukaryota; kingdom Metazoa; phylum Arthropoda; class Insecta; order Lepidoptera; family Geometridae; genus Venusia; species Venusia cambrica. Next base: position 14,631,161 of record OX596040.1, on the reverse strand, counting down.
TGTTTAAAATGGTTACACATTTTATAACCATAGAGAAAAAACGCTTTCTGGTACAAGATCAAACCACAATATTAGCTTATTACCAGATGAAGCTTTGCCGTCGATCACCAATGTCAGCAGTTTCACCGTCACCTTGAAGTTCTGGAACAATCCCTCACTAAACATTTCCATTCGAACCTAAATGGAAAGCAGCCAATTGCTTTTGTATGGCCGCTGATTACTCCATTGACTTGCAAGGATTCCGTTACTCCGGCAGTCGGTTGGTTTCTCATGGTAATTTGCGGCCGAACGTACTTACTTTGCTGTTTACCGTACTGGTGATTGATTACTGTGTCCATTTAGAAACGCGACACGACTAGGCTTGCTTTAATGAGTAGCCACAGCACCATGCTAACCTATAATCTATACTAAATTTTGCTTGCATAAAATTAGATTTTTTATAGTACTATCTATGGAATAGTGTTTTCTTAACGAGTAACTGTAAAAAACAGACTCGCGACTTTTTCTCCTTAGAGGATTTACCGCTACTCGGAGCGTGGATCTTATGAGGATCACCTACTACGGGGTAGTCAGAGGCACGTCCAAATTTTCATCCGGTACATGCCCACGGTTTGCAATTGGCCAGTATTCAATACGTGACAGGTTGCAACCGATCGCCGCTTAGCGGAATACTAGCCAGTGACACATGCCATTCGGATTTTTGTTCCTAGCGATATGCCGATTTCCTCATGATGTGACCTCCACCGTCAGCACATAAACTTCCGAAAAAACGGTGTCCTTTGGTGTACGACAGGATTTAAAACCCACAACCTCCAGATCGGAAAGCGGGCCAATACACAAATATGCTTTTTACGGTGAGAGGACAGCGAGTTACTTGGTTCCTCGGATTTTTTATGACTTACTTTTTGGGATTTATTGAATAATATTACACCAATAAATGTTAAATATAAATTAAAAACTTTTTTCATAAATAACATTGAAAATAATATGTAAACAATAGAAATAATATTGAATCTCTATTTGCACCTACATTTCATAATGATGTAACGTAGCAAGTAGATATCCCAGGTGGATATCTACTTGCTACGTCATCACTACGTTATCACTATGTGAACAGTTTGTTCAATATTAGACAAATTCTGTTTTGCTGTTGGCAGCTATTTCTGTAAATAAGCTAGTATTAGGACAAACCTCCTTAGTTTTTTAAAGCTATGTTTACAACCATGTTTATTATTTAAGTTTATTTTGGTTTAAAAAAAACACACTTGGCCTAACATTTATGTAGAGTGTGCTTAATATACATGAATCAGCTTTCGGATACCTACATTAAGACAATATATCGCTATCAAAATTTCGCGATCTTAACCCGCTATACATGTTGTTAGCTAATAATTGGTGATATTTTGAGATTATCTGAGTTCCAAGTGTTTATTATGAAAATATTATTCATTTACGCGCAACTGTCTCAGCGTAAAGTACCCCGAGGTTCAAATTACCTGCAATGAATTTAGTGAAGTTCCCAGTTCTTATGGGAAGCGGCGAGTCCCGTGTGAACCGGCGTGGGAGAAGGTCACAGGTCGGGGTAATTACGAGCTATCGACTCGTCTGCGCACGCGCACAGTGGGGTATGGGAACTCGCCAAATCACAGGCCTCAACAACATCAATGGGTACTCTACATCAACAATCAGTAAGTGCTGACAAGTTCATAATGCTAACATTAAAATTGTCTCAGGTGTGTTCCTAACTCAGATCTAGATCGGAGCTCAGTAATAAATAACTAGGTATAATAAATACAAATATATTTATATAAAAATCGCATATGTTTTATTATATGTAATTAACTAGTTCGCCCCAAGCTGAGATCTCGTGATATATGGTTTGTGTTAGATATTTAACCACGGAGATTATTTCTCAAAGAGAACGTTATAAACAAACGATATAATGCTTTCATTATACCTTACTAAAGCACTCTTTTTCTCAATCTCTCTTTATCCATGAGTGATCGAGGCTCTCTCTCGATGTTAACTCTCATTCTATGCAAAGCCAAAATGAGAGCTTGCGAAAAGCACCAAACCAGAAACTGTACGTCATAGTAGGTGGGTAGAAAACTATTAACGGCCTATAGTACCTCAGATTAGCAACACAACGCAACTTCACTCTAGTTTCAAACTAAAATATAGTAATAATAAAGGTGATATATTGCTGTGCGCTCAACCACGGCGCTTATGACCACCAGATGACAGAAATACGCGCGAATTTCAACGTTTGAATTTTTTACGGTAAAACAAACATTAATTTTGAAAATTTAAAACACAGACCATCTTTTGTATACTGTGTTTATTTACTGCACAAAGTTTCATGGCCTAATTGGGCCGTATTCATTGAATGGCGAACATTTTTGGTACGAATTAGAGTCAACTTTAGACTTTTTTTTAATGTAATCGTGTTTTTAAAACACAAATGTCTAGCATAAATCCTGAACTATAACATATATTAATTTCAAAGTAAATACTACAGTTTTGTGGAAGATATGATCGCTGAAGCTAAGCCATTTCACGTATCATAGACTCTTAAGTCACTCCTTACGATGAAACAAAGGTTGATATCGTTTTGATAGATGATCTCAAAACCATTACTTTAGTAGTCGTGGTTTAAAAGTCAACCAAGGAGCTTCACCTAAAAGGCAGCAGTATTTTTCTATGTATTAGGTCCTTACATATGAAATTGGCGTTTTGTCGTACTGGCCACTTTGATCTTAAATATCTCCTCTTTAGTTAGGAATTCCAAATTCAAATTTAAACAGCTATTTACTCATGCATTTGTTTTTCGAAAACCGTAATTCATTTGTTTTTTTCTCTTTTGCTTTTTTTTTCTGCGTCACTCATTTCACAAAATGGAAAACTTAAAATATCGCATTATTTACGAGTACGAGTTCCACCGTGGCACCAGTGCTGCAGAAACGGCTCGAAGGATTAATGATGTGTATGGTGGTGGTGTCGCAAAAGAAAACACGGTGCGTTTTTGGTTTCAACGCTTTCGTTCTGGAAATTTCGACCTGCAGAACAAGCCCCGTGGACGGCCGGAGACCAAGGTCGATAATGATGAATTGAAGGCTATTGTGGAAGCAGATCCATCGCAAACCACATCACAGTTAGATGCAGGCTGCGGTGTTAGTGACAAAACCGTTTTAATCCACTTGAAGCAAATTGGGAAGGTGAAAAAGCTTGAAAGGTGGGTACCTCATGAATTGAGTGAAGCAAACCGACAAACGCGCGTCGACTGCTGCGTTACATTACTCAACCGGCACAATAATGAAGGAATTTTAAATCGGATCATTACATGTGATGAAAAGTGGATCCTGTACGATAATCGTAAACGCTCATCGCAATGGCTGAACCCTGGTGAACCAGCAAAATCTTGCCCCAAGCGAAAATTGACTCAAAAAAAGTTACTTGTAAGCGTTTGGTGGACTAGTGCCGGTGTCGTACACTATAGCTTTCTTAAATCTGGTCAGACGATTAGGGCTGATGTCTATTGTCAGCAACTGCAAACCATGATGGAAAAGCTCGCTGTTAAACAACCGAGACTTTTCAATCGCTCTACGCCACTGCTGCTTCAAGACAACGCTAGACCACACACGGCCCAACAGACGACTACCAAATTAGAGGAGCTTCAATTGGAATGTCTAAGACATCCACCGTACTCTCCGGACCTTGCTCCAACAGATTACCATTTTTTTCGAAATTTGGATAACTTCTTGCAAGGAAAAAAATTCAATTCCGATGAGGCAGTCCAAACCGCTTTCAAAGATTTCATTGATTCCCGTCCGAATGTTTTTTTTAGTAAAGGGATCAATGAACTACCTATAAGATGGCAAAAGTGTATAGATAGCAATGGTACATACTTTGATTAATAAAATATATTTTAATATGAAAAAATTGCCTTTATGTTCCTCCCATACAAAACGCCAATTTCATATGTAAGGACCTAATATTTCTTTTCACCCAAATACCGCAAAAACCTACTTAACAAAATCTCCCGCAATCGTCAATTTCTATTAACGTTATCTCTATGCAGTTTAAATTTCATGAAAATCGGATAATCCCTTCGAGAGTTGCCGTCACAAACATTGTCACATACATACATACATACAGTGATGGATTTCCCAACTTAAGTCGGAGATCTTGTTCGCTTCGCTCACTCAATAACAGTTCAAATAATACAAGACAACGATTAATGTGAAGTTGAGACACATCGAAGATGGGTGCAACGTATGGTAAACGGTAGGGTATACGGAGTTACGAAAGGAGCGCGTTGAAATCTTTTGAATTCTTATCCGCCTCTGGGCTAGTGGTTCATTCCACCAATTTTAGATCCAGAGGTCCCGGGTTTGATCCCCATGGGGAGTACAATATATTGTGCTTGGTTTGGTTGGTGGCAGGACTTTGTTTAAGTCCGCCTGGCCAGCTACCACAATCTTACCTAATTCCGTCGCCATAATAACAATTCTAAAATTGTTGTATTCTGGCATTTAGAGGTACGATAGCCAGTTCCTCAGATTGTTTAGGATTCCGGGTGAAGTGCGCCTCCACCTTCGGCCTTATCTCAACTTGTAACCAGACGAGATGAAGGCCAAGTGCTTACCCGTCGTAAATGTGCTTCAATTATGTAAGCTATTATATAACAAGTAATTACGTTAGTTATTACATTTTACACGATTTTTTCAATAAAACCGAAAAAAATATATATCTTTTCCGATCAAGCGATAGTTCAAGTGCACTCACGCATTCGGTCCGCAAATAGCAAAGTCGATATTAGAAAGACACGTGCCGGCACGCGCCGGAAAAACGCGTAATGAGCTGGGACCACGACATAGCAAACAGTTAGTAGGGAACATTCATAGAATATCTAATAGTTTGTAAGCCCACACCTGCACGACAGGAATTAAGGGATTTCTCGCGCCCCTCGTGGGAGCGGAGGGAAACTCATAACCCACGGGTAGAATGTTGACTCTGTCAATAAGAAGTGACTGCCAGCTCATATAGAATTATGGCCGCAGGCTAGTACGAGTATTTAATTAATTTAGTTACGAACCAAGGATAAAAGATATTGCTAGTCTTACTTACCAGATAGGTTTTGTCTTTCCTCATGGGACATTCAACACTATACATTAAATGTTGGTTGGGTTACGTATATGATTATGATAAACTTAATATTCCTATAAAAACACACACAAATCTTACATATCGTAAAAGTACCCTGAAAATTGTACACTTTAAGATTTACTTTTTATGGCTGAATGTCGGCCAATCGGCTTCACATTCATTTTTATTAGTGTTCTCTATGATTGTACCAAATTAAAGCCATAACAGTATTGTAATCGTTCTCTGTTTTTATAGTTGTAACAAGTTGGAATACTATTGTTTAGGGGCACACTTAACCGCATTTACACAATGGGTCGCGTATCAGTGCAGTATTAGCGTTCAATCGGGGTGGCTCACGCGATGGGATAGCCGTGCGCGTGGCGCTCCCACGGCACGCGTAGGGTCTAATGCGTAGACCTAAATGAGAACTTAGAGTTCAAACGAAACAATTTCTTTTAGAATTTCACTTCGATAAATTTACTTTTTATTTAACAAATGGTTACATAGTCAATTGCTGCTGCTTTTAATTAGTAGTTTTAGGGTAGCTTCGCTATTAATAATTTTGTAAAACTTCTGGGGGATATCGAGCATGTCGGGAGGTCAGTAAATTTACGGGTACTATGCTATGTTGCATTGGTTGGTGGAAGGACTTTCATTAAGTCCGCCTGCTTAACTACCACCATCATACCTAAGTCTGTCGCCATAACAATAATTCTAAATTGTTGTGTTCCGGCATTTAGAGGTAAGATAGCCAGTTCCTCAGTCGTTGAGGATTTCGGGTGAAGTGCGCTTTCACTTTCAGCCTTATCATAACTTGAATCCAGGTGAGATTGAAGGCCAAGCGCGTCCTAGTCGTACAAAAAAAAACTTTTTTTTAATTCTTGTTTCAAATACAGTGAATAGAAAACTTTTATATTGAATAATTTATGATGTATTGATGATTAATAAGGGTGTATCACGCGATGGGAGAGCCACGCGCGCGGCACTCCCACTACACGCGTCTCCCTAAAACCCGTAAGTAATCAGCGCGCCCGGGTCTAATGCCTTAATGAGAGTGCAGATTTCAATATTGACCGATGTGTTTTGGGATTTTAGAAAATCGGACAGAAGCTTTACTGTGCGCGTTATTTTTAAAAGCGCGCGTTATATGAATATGTTTTTTTTTTGTGTTACTACCACTTTCACTTTTATGTGTCGAATAAAGCAACTGGAATAATATAACCTAAGATTTATATATATATTAATATAATATAACCTCATCATACCAGAAGAAATACAAGCCCCTTACACCAAGCGTAAAGATTGTGACAAAACCTCCCAGTCTTAAAGGAGGCCAATATCCAACAGTGGACGGTTGCTGGCTGTTTGTTGATAATGATGAAATTTGGTAAAAGATTACAACCATGGTATGTCATGAGTTTTCACTTGTTTTTCCATAGATTATTATTACGTATTGTCTGTCATTTCATACATTCCATTCAAAAGTTGTCTGGAAAACATCGCTCTTTAAGCGATAAGATCGCCCATTGGTCCTATGTTTTTATTGTTGGTGTATGATGACCAATCAAAAATCTATCCATCTGTTTTGTCCCACCAATTTTGGCCTACCGGCCTTACGGTCCCGCTAGCTTAAGGCTAGTGATTCAACTATTTATTAAATAAACAAATACCCTCGTCACACTGATATCAATAATCAGATTATTGACTCGTGGATCCACCGTTTTATCATCGTAAGTCAAATTAGCCGTGTATTTTATAAATTTTTGGCTTCTTATAATACGTAGGTACCCGTATCTTATTTCTACAACAAGACAGGAAACAAACCCAACAATAATTACAATATCTTATTTGTTGCACCTAATTTCACACTTTAATATTGAATGCTCGTCTAGAAAGGACTTTATTACACCTGCAGGTTCAAAATGACTCGCCTATTTTTTCAACGTCATAAAAACACCAGACGATTGTCGTCCATAAGTTGTAAAGGTGTTTATATGCCGCTTAATTTTTTGTTGTCTCTATTTTTTCCAGCATGTATTAGAGATCCGTAGATGAGTTGGAAACTTTTATTACTATTTGGGTCAAGTGTGAAACAGTTCTCACAAAAAATATTAAAATGCAAACTATTGTAATTTTTATTCCTCATATAGCATACAATTTTAATATTACTACATCAGGCAGCTAATTATTGTATATCATCATTCATCAATAAAAAAAAATGTTGTATTATATTTATACGAATAAATAAATATTACAGGAATGTGAAATGAGTGTTCACACAGCGCCATCTAGCCCAAACTAAGCATAGCTTGTAATATGGGAACTAGATTACGGTAGATTACGATATAAAACTTAAATACTTTTTTTTCTGGTAAATACATACTTATCATACAAAGAAACAGCCAAACACCGAACAAACATCTATATGCATTACACAAATGTTTGTCCTGGGTGGGAATCGAACCCACAACCTACAGCGCAGAAGGAGAGACTACCAACTGAGGCTTGTCAATATAGTATAGTATAACTTCGTTTACTTCATCATTAACACACTTACACACTTAATTGGTACCTACAAAATGTGCAATCATTAATTCATTTTCATATACCTACCACGTCAAATATAAATTAAATTTTATTATAAAATAGCAATGTCATTTGACAAAATAAACCTAAAACCCACGAAAATGTATTCCATATCTCAAACAATGTTCACATTTGATAGGTGGTTAAGTATGTACAAGAATATCTGTTAGGTTTAACAGCTTCTCTTGTAAATAGTTAGCTTAATTGTACTTATTGTTTTTGTATATTACTTATGTTTACATTCAAATTAATAAAAAAACAACTATATAAGCAACATTAACACATGCCTAACAACCCGCTAAACGAGTCACAAACCTCCTTCGGCCACCATTTTTTTCATTACGACTCCATTTTGACAATGGATAGTACCTGTCTCCCTGAGACAATATCCTGTCAATTGCACTGCAAGGTGCCTTGGAGGCTTTGATGCAAGGAGGCTGGACCGTACGTGACAATGACCAGTACGTGAGGACACAATACTTACACCGGTAAAACAAAATTGCAGTCGTAAATTTAATTTCTCAGGTAGCCGTGAAGACACGTTTTGACGGATACAGCCACTAAATTAAATGTAACGTTTTGAATAAGCCCTTATTTTGTGTGAATGTTTGTGTTTTTCATTATAATGAAGTTTTAAAATTGAAAAAACAAGTTATTTAACGTTTCTATAAACTCTCCTTTCAGAATTTCTGTGTGGTACAAATCTGGCAATCTATTTGTAACTAGCTTCCCGATAAGCTAGAAGCTTGAGACTTCATGGATAGCTTGGAACTGCATAACAATGCAATATTAACTCACTTTCTGGTTTGTCTCATATCTTATAAAAAAAACTATATACTTCTGTAATATTGATCACGGGAAATAAAATTGCCCTTTATCAGGTATACATATTACAATAGGAGGCTAAGTCTGGAGTTTAATATTTTCTGAAAGAACGGTTTTACACTTGAATCCAAAAGTAATGAAAGTTTCCAATTCAGCTACGGAACTCTTAAGTACTTTATGTGACACAAATTACAGAAGGCCCATTTAATAAAATAGCTCTCTTATTAAAATAAAAATACAATCTATATCACTGATTAGGAAACTAATTATTCCGGAAATTTGGATGCTGAAGAAAGCAGACGAAACGCAAAAATAAGGAGAGTGGTATTCTACCATTCATAGTTGAATTTATAGGTTTAAAAACATTTATTTTCATACAGACACAGTCACTTACATGAGAACAGTTAATTAATTAAAGTGATAAAATGCTTAGGTGGTACACATTCCGTTGATCGCTTTGTTTACATGTTTACATTATAAAATCAAGAGTAGGTGTAGGTAGGTATAGATACTCATCTTGCGCATTAATACACAATTATATTTACAAAAATAGATAGGGGCATAATTAAAAAGTTAAAAAGTTACAAGGTGGTAACTTTTTAGCTCTAATTTTAACATGTGAACGGCAAGATGTTCCAAAGACGAACCACCCGAATACTAAAGAGTTATGGTATGACTATAATTGCAAATAAACGTTTGCCGTGGAGGTCGCGGCTTAAGAATCGACCCCTTCAGCTCAGAATGAATGGCGTACAAGACTACTACGGGAACTCACCAGAAGAAGAGCAACATCTTCCTTCTTTGTATTATCTACACATTTATCTATCTGCGATCACCAATCCGCCTGCCAAGTGTGGTAATTATGGCAAAACCAACCACCAAATGGCTGGAGGTTCTGTCCAGCAGTGGATACTAATAGAGTGTTTGTGCAAACGATAATGCTTTTGTAATACGACCTTATTAAAACACGCTCTTTACAGTAACACCATCCCATTATACAAATTATAAATATGTTAAGATGAAGCAATTCACTACCTGAGTTCTTTACTCCCGCCCCCAAGGTGACTCCGCTTTTTGTGCCACTTTTTTATGGGCACCGTGTTATTACGATTCGGACTCTTGTGTGGTCGGACCTTTATTAGGAAATCACATTACTATTATGCAGCGGCCTTTATAAAAGTAGATAATTATCAATCCAATTTTCCTGTCGTTGCTTTTGCAACGATTTATTACCACTAATGAGATGGGTATTGTTTTTTTCTGGTGATAGGAAGTGGTCTAATAATAGCTTTCCTCGCCAAATATTAAATTAATGCGATATGTATAAATAGGTGTTCAAGAAGCGCAGTGAGTGGAAATCCATTGTCTTTGCAGAAACAATCGATTGCCATTAGTGTGTATGACGAAGCTGTAAACCGTTATACAGGTTTTACGTCAGATGTCTGCCCCTATTTTTTCCAAACATCATAAATATAATTATAAAGAATCAACTATAATATGTAAAATTAAACTAACTATGCACAAGGGAAGCAGTCGGATTACCAGAGTACAGTAGGTGGTACCAGACAGAAGCGTTCCCAAGACTGCGGCTGCATTGCCACACTGAATAGCTAATCAAAATTGCTGGGCTAAATAAAAGCTAGTCATTGATCCCCTTTTTCCCTATAAATATTTAATATCATATTCATACGAAATATATATCTATATATAATATAAGATTATATATATATAATCTTATATATAAGATATATAAGATCCACGCTCTTTGCAGTGATCAGAAGTGAATCCTCGAAGGGGATAGGTCGTGAGTATATTTATTTATTTAGATACTACATTGGCAAGATATTACTATTTATTTAAACTCTCACATTTGGAAGCTAAAATGTGAGAGTTTAAATAAATAAATTTGCCCATTAGTGTACGTGGTATGCGTACTAATTCTTTACATAGATGTTTTTTTTTAAACGTTTGCAATAGTAACAAGTATATGAATTCTGAATTCTAAAATATAAGAAGATAAAATACTTCTGAAAACCATCAAGCGTGAATGAGGATTTTCATGTAAAAGTTGTAATTACTATTGCAAATTCCGCTTGGATACAGATTTACATTTTTCGAAGCTTTTTGGCTAGAAATGGACAAAACGTATACCTGACGCAACAGTCCTAATATGAGGTCAACGATAGTCCAATAAAAAATATGAGACAGTCGGGTTTTTTTAGTAGCAAAAGGAACCGATAGTTCTTTTGTGCATTGAATCTGTACACTAAATCTATAGAACCTCTATGCCCATTTAAGACCGTTTTATTATAATATTTTCGAGCGCAGGCTCCGTGAGAGCGCGACAAGTGGATGCCTTCACGTCGGACCATTGTTCACCCCCACTCCCCCCTTCCTCTTCCCGCTCTTGGGGTTCACACAGATTGTGTAATAGTGTATAGTAAAGCCTTTGATACGACCGTGTGATCATAGATTGAGAGAGCATTTTATACAGTAGAGCCTTATTTGTTTGCGATTATGATTTTCTTGAATACTTAGCTTTTGCCCATGACTTCGCCTGTGTGGTAACCGAATAAAAAGTAGCTCTACCCTGGCGTAAATTATGATTTACGCCAGGGTAGAGCTACTTTTTATTCTTTTTATTTTTTATTCTTTTTATTATTATTTATTATTTTTTATTTTTTTTATTTTATACTTTTTATTTTTTTATTCCTATGACTAATTTCAATAAGATATGTTCATCTGCTAAACCAATAAAAAGGAACAAGTAAACAAACAGAGACACTTTCGAATTTATTATATTAGCGTAGATCTACCATTTTTTTCCGCCACCAATAGTTTACTCAAAAAACTATTTTGGGAATCACTATCAACTCGTATGATAGTCTTGTTTAAAAACAAAGCCTAGTTATTAATGACTTATCCCAGTATATGAGCGATAAAGTAAATAACAATATAATTGAATTTCCTACCTTCATGGGTGATTGAAAACGCTATGTAATACCATACATTTCAAAAACTCTATGATATTGTATGATCCGATTACACGGAATGTAGACAAACAGGTGCCTCATTAAATTAACAACAATAACAATTTACGGACCCAGAAATAAAAAAGAATACTGAGGACAAAGTGCATGTCACGAGCGCAACGGCCTTATTCAGGGCCGCCCAGCGCAGGCAGACGCGGCGCCCACCGCGCCCGCCGCCATGGGAAAAATCAGGCTTCGGCGCCCCCGCCCCGCGCGCCCATTGGCCGCTCCGCCGCACGCCCCGCGCCCCACCAGACCCCATAAATACATGCGCGGCGCGCGCATCTCCTCATTCCTCACTCGTACCTCGCGCTACACGCACGCGTGTACTCTCAGTTCAACCCAGTGCTCGTGTTTAGTGTCACTCACAATGAAAGCGATAACAGCAGTGTGCGCGACCGGCGCCTCGGTCCCAGCTATTGCTAGCGGACGAGTCCAGAGGCATCGGGACGGCGAGAACGCGGAGATACAAATGTATCTGTCGAAGCTCCAGGATTTGGTGCCGTTCATGCCGAAGAACAGGAAGATCTCAAAGTTGGAAGTGATTCAGCACGTGATTGACTACATTTGCGACCTGCAGTCGGCGCTGGAGAACCATCCCGCTATGGACCAGTTCGATGCGGAGGGAGCGCTGGCGGCGGCGATGCCTTGCGCGCCGCAGCAGCGGCAGGCGCGGCGTCCGCTCGGTCCTCGCTCCACGCCTAACACCATCCTTCACAAGCAGACCTCAAGTCAAGAACACAGAAACCAAATGGTGAGTTACTTTGCTGTTTTCAATCGATGTTTCCTGCAATAAATGGGTTAGATAAGGTAAATCTAAACGTAAAATTATATCCTTGGTGATTATAGATGAGACGATGGCTACCAATTGTTTAATAGTGTTAAAGTATGTGTCATAACCATAACGTATTTTCCGTTACTAAAACTTCCTGCCCTCATAAACTCAATAGCATAAAACTAAATATACAAATGTATCGCAACCTAAATAAAAAGATAGTGTTGCATAAAAAGTAAATGGAATCGTTGATGTCTGTGTTTTTGCGGCGCGCACCTGCGTCGCGTCCGTTTCGCAAGCACGAAGGTAAAAGCGGGGATGCTGAGTTTCACAATACGTGGCGACATAACGCATACTGCGATCAACAATCAACTTTACTCACGTAAAAGAGTTACGCACACAAATCCTATCAAGAAAACCTAGGATCATTAGTGATGAGTGCTCAGCAAATATGATGTGTAAAGCTGAGCCCACGTTTGTTTGATGTTTATTTATCATGACCTCCTTATCATCGTCAGTTATATTTCGGTAAACAAGTTACCACAAAGTTGGTGTTCACGCATGCGTGACTGCTGCTTTGAATTTCAGCCTTGAAGCGCGGCCACCTGCGCCGGCGCCGCACAAACGACCGTGTACAGACACACAATCTGAATATTCAACACATATTTATCTTACATCGTTTAGCATTCCTGCTGACACGGCACGACACCTGTGTGATTGCCGTTTCGCCATCGCGCGTAGAGAGCATCATCTCCTCAAAGATGCAGACGGATTTAGGGATGTGGTCATTGAACAGAGAGGGCAGGTGCATCGCGCAGGATTTATTCGAGCGCCTGCGATTACGAGCCTCAAACGCAATACGCGCTCGTTAATACTTGGTCGCGGCACGTAAATTTTAATCACTGCCAGTTGTTGGAACAGAGGGAAATGTTCAAAACAAGCGTGATTTAGGAGACGCAAGCTGCCCGTGTTGAATTTACACCAACGTCACTTACAAATGGCTTCAATTATAAATTCACGTTGAAAGAAATGAGATGCATTTCGTAGACTATTTGAGCCGCCAGTTGCTTTAACTACTTCTTGAAATCACGTTTATCAGAATATCACGATTCGCATTATTCTGGTTGCTAAGTCCCAAGATAATATACGAACCGGTTTCAATATTTGTGTAGCATTAAGAACATTAAGAAACAACAGACCAACCGTTAATTAGCCTCGGGCGCCGGCGATATCGCGATAGCCACTGATATTTACTAATATGCCGCCTACTACAACCATACCGGAATGCCGACCAATCAGGCTACATTCCTGAATACAAATGCGGAATACGTTCGCGCAAGGACATTGGTCGCAGATCTCTACATCTGTAGCTTTAAAATTGCTCATAATGGATAGAAAAAAAGCTCACGGTGATCGTGCAGGAAACTGATGTTCCGTGTGGGTCGTGAGCTGAGCATTTCTTGAGAGTATCTCGCGGGGCATCGGCGTGCCACAAACCAACCGTCACGAGCATAAAGCACGGCTGATATCGCGACAGTAATTGTGGCCTGCAGCTGTTCGCCCGAAGGCGATTACGGGGCCGTGAGATCGATCATGGATTCTGCTCGGTTACTTTAGAACATTTTCACTGAGTTGAGAAGAGAAATCAATTTCTCTTCTTCAAACATACATCATAACCACACCCAAAAGCTTACTCCTTGTTTGACTTTTCACTCCAACCGTAATAAGCTGTTAAGTATCATAATGAGTATTGTTAGGCGTGTAATCCATTGCGGCGGCGGCACCCTACATTTATGCCCCATAAAGGGCTCCACCCCATTCATAATAACCATATCTTGTACTATTGATACTTGATCAACAATTGACGGATGTTCCGTTTGTTTTTCCTTGTCTAAGAGATGATCGTACATATCCCAATTAAAATTAAGTTACTGAACATCGGTTCCTTTAATTTACTGCCCGCATGATATTTTGTGAATCAATTGAAGGCCCCTCGGGAATCAATTGTTCCATCTGGTGGTAAGAGATATCGCTCTGCTAGATCGGTACTGGTTATTGGATCCTGTTAGTCGCGTCGGCTCAGCGCCTACGCGCCGCGCCACGCCGTCCATCCGACAGGCGACACTAACGAGCCGCCAGGTGTCCGCCTGCGCCCACGCTAGGCCGCCCCGCTCCTCTGAATATCTTTGTCTCCGCGCACCTCGCGCATAAATCGCGCACGTGAAAGTTTTACGAGCACCTTTACGCTTCCTCGAAGTAATAAACCTCAAGGCGAACCGCGAGCTGACAATGCAGCACCGCCGCAAACGTCTCGGCGAAGCTTTGCACACGTGCAGCGATTTCGCCGATAGCTCGAACGCCATCGACGACGGATCGATCGAGGGCATTGTGCGGGTAACGGTCGCTCACAGCTGCGTGTGAACACACGTGACGGCGCCGGTGGCCGGATAGCTAAATAAATGCGATGAACAGAACATACTATTATCCGGCCGACAATGCTCCTCTCATATAAAGGGATTTCACGTGTGCTCCGCGAAGTCCCAATCCGTTCGGGACATGTGTGCCCTCCCTTTGGTATGTCCGTAAATAGGGTGTGGCCACGTGCGGCCGTTCAGCTGTGCCACGGATGCGCGGACGGGAAGCAGTAATCTGATCTAGCTGATGAGCTGGAACGTCTGCAGCACCACAAACGATGCAGAGCAATTCCGAAACATTCTTAGATATAGGAGAGCATGCTACGGATACGAATATGCTTCACCTTTATCAGGAATAGGGTAGCAAGGTATAAGGCTGCTCCAGTGTCTAGGGTAATTAATAAAACAGTGTTGAATGAAACAGCACATATGCGGTGACAGATGGCCGGACGCGGGATGTGTATGTGCCATCCGATATAACAATTTTGTCGGCTGTAATCACTAAACACCAGTAGCACCAAATGGAAGTAATCATTGAACGCAATTAATAAAAATGGTTCTAATAATCTTTCCAATATACATAGCTAGTTATCACTACTTCTAATTATGTAAAAAATGTCGACATGTGCGCGCGCATCTGTGCAATGATTGGTAGCCAGCCCTCACTGATGAAATGAGCTCCCCTCTTGGTATTGATAGTCAAACCGCCTATAGCCATATCGTGCAATTTCCTTATTGGTTTTCTCTTTTGTTACAGACGCCAGAGAAGCAGAATCAGCCCGACAGGCCTTCTTGCTAAGTGTTTAGAATAGGATTGACTTTAATTTATGGCAAATGTACCTATACCTCGTATCGCGGCGCGCATCGGCGGCCACGGCGGGAGGCAGCGGAGCTCGGCCAGCGTCGGCGAGGCTCCGGCACAGTTCCAGTGATCATCCTGCGATGATATCCTAAATCGATCTCGTTACGATCAATTAATAATATAAATTGTTTTGTGGCATTACACAGACTTGCATTACAATGCAATAGGCCGTTGTCAAGCGGCTTGTTTTGTTATTTTGTGTAAAAAGCTTTACTAGTTAGTTTAGTCTGGTGAATGTTTGTAAATATGTATGTTGAGTGGTTTGTGGATCACCTTTCTGGCAAACTAAATATTATAGAAATAAAAACATCTGTATGATAAAGTCTGGAGACACATTGACGTATAAATGCAGTAGACCTTATATATCCACTTTATTTTATATATTTTTTCCACTTTTGTCGGTATCAGTCTTTAGATTCCTTAGTTTTATGTTTTAACGATGCTTCCATTTATGTCAAAGAAGTAAACCAATTCTAAGTTGGTTTACATTATTTAATTCTATTTTAGTTAAGTTCAAATTCTTGAGTGTGATTTTGCATAGCGATTTAGTTGCTACTAGAATTGATATATTTTGTGAGTGTTAAACGCAAATTCTTTGAAATAATTTATTGTTTGCGTTTCGCACGATTGTGTAAATATTGTATGTACCCGAAAATATAATACAAAAAATTATCAGTTTATTCCCTTTATGATTTTATTTTGAATATAAGGTGAAGATGCTTTAACTATCTTAAATTACTATTATTATAGTGTATTATAATTTGAATAGACTGTTATAGTTTTAGTTATTTGGAGATGCGTTGCTTGTGATCGGAAGGATAATTTGTTAGTATAATACATGATGTGGAAATGGTCTTCATCGATCTTGTTGTCTTTCTCCACTCCCAAGGCGCAATGGCCGAAGGGAACCAGCTAAACTACACATTATTATAGTCACAAATATAAACTTAAACTGCATTTCGCAATAACCAGTAATTTACTTTTTATTTAGTTTTAAAGATTGCACTGATTTTGTAAAAGTGTACCGGTATATCATTCAAGCAGAGAATAAAAAATATGATAAATTATTAACTATCAATTTTATTTTAAATAAAAAGTAACAGGATATGGATCCTTTTACTTTTGATTCCTTTTAAAAATAAATGTGTACTTACCATAATTGGACCACAACAGTAGCTTAATTAGGCAGATTGAATTATTATTTACCAATTTTATTCCAACCCCTCACTCATCCTTTATATTTCATTCCTTTTTAAATCAATTTTAGCATAGAGACCCTTGGACAAAGATTTGATTATAATTAAATAGCCCAACATTCATTAAAGCATTAACATCACTATACTTAGGTTAATACCTTTAATGACGTTAATGTTTTTTTTATTTAGGTATACCTAATGGTATATCTATATAAATTATTATGGAAATATTTTTTACTAGGCATTCTGCTTCTTACGAAGAGAAAAAATCCTAAGGTTAACATAATTATTTCTAAAAACCACTTCTTCAAAGAATACACATTCTATGACAGTCTCGGTGCTCAATAAGTTGATAAGAACAATTTAAATATATTCTGATTTAGATAATATTATAAATATATTGAAAAAAAATGATCATTTAATGTATTGCTAAACTAAGATTTGCTCGTTTTTAAGCAAATAACTAAAAGTCAGGCATTACATCACGAATAATTATCGTAATACAATATTTGGTCAGCTGCGTGAACAGTACTTACGACTTCGATACACTGCATTTTACACTGTAACGCAAAGGTCATAGCGAATAATTTTGCTTGATAGACATTTAAACTTCTATCATTCGATTTTACACCTTGAGTTGTGGCGCAAAACATACAACATACAAGCCATGGATAAATCGTAAGTGTTGGGCAAACATTACGCTATTAGCTGTTGAACAATAAGGAAAATTTACAAAATGGGTGAGTAAACAGCACAAAAAAATTAAGATCATAAAAAAAGATAACAGCGACCCTGCCAGGATTCGAACCTGGAATCTTCTGATCCGTAGTCAGACGCGTTATCCATTGCGCCACAGGGCCTGATGACGCTAAGAACGAAATAAACATACACGGTGTTACGAAACAAGTACATTTTTGTGAAAAGCATAGGTGAAAACTATGACATACGATTCATACCCAATTAAAACATAAGAATGGCGTAAGGTTAAATTTAAATAAAATATTTGTCTCGGAAACAAAAATAATCCGAATATTCTATAATTCCGAATATTATCCGAATTCTGTTTTTTTTTCATTGTATGACGGGGATTTGGACCCAAATAGGGACAGCGGGCTTAAATGGGTTTAAACCCGCTTACCTTTTGAAGAACGTTGACTTGAGCTATTTTGTTATGTCCCAACGCGATTTTACATAACTTTGGCTGCACCTAGCAGTAATGAAATTGGTATGTGAAAATATACCGAGTTGCAGTAATTTCCAGCGATAACAGCCACGTTATGAGCACAGGTGGATTTACACACGTTATCAGCGGAGCGGCTTTATCCGTGGTAAATAGCGTTACACGCCATGTTTACCGCTTTTACTGCGCAAATGCCGTAACTAGGCAATCCGTGCCGTTCTTGTGACATTTTTTACATTGTATTTAAGCATTTCCTATAATTCGGGCTGAATCAGTATAGCGAACTAAACACCTGTTTTGTGATTTCGATGAGCCCATTGATTTCAATTTTATTGTAGGGCTAGTTTCGTAAATTATCTTTTAACATGTATAGATTTAGTTTGAACTCTGTCATGTAATTTTTTTAATAAATATCTTTTGACATTGTCGATCTTTGGGACTTTTATGCTATTCAAGTAAGCGTGAAAGTGACTCCGCCGGTAACAAATTCTAATGAGAATTCACACATTTCAAACCAAGGACGGCTATCCTTTTAGAAGACAGGCTTTGTTCAGCCTATGGCTTGTCGATATTAGCTTATATAGAATTAACTCCATCGAAGAGGTGAGTGAAGGACAGCAATCAGCTCATCCACGTCTCACGGTGTAGTTGAAATTGGTCTTCATTAAGATATGTATTATATAAGATTACGTTTTAAAGATTGTCTAAGATTTAAGTAATTAAAACGTAATTTAGTGACATGTATCTGATAAGTTCGTAATAGGGATTGTATCTTGGTATATTGGTACAAACAGGTGGGTAGGTCAGGTGTTTGCACTTGTGAGTGTGAGTGTACTGGAGTGATAACAACTGATAGTGGAATTACTCATATCTGAGAAGTAATCAAATGCTGCAGGTGTGGGCGATAGTACCAGCTTAAAGGTGAGTTCGTACGTTAGAATGTCTATAGCTGTGACTAAATTTATTTACTTTTCAATTACATATACTAAAATACAATATGTAATTACTCAGCATAATATTGCTCCGATGATGAATAACGTAGCTTTTCAGTCAGGGCTTTGGGAGTTGCTGGGTTATGCGGGCCGACGGCGCGCGGCCTCCCAATTATGGTGATTAGAAAGATGGTTTGATCGTTTCAGAAAAAAATATTGAGGAGAGGTGATGACTAACAATACTAACAAATACAACGCCAAAACTGCAGATTTTTTGAAATAATGAATTATGTAGGAATAAACTTACACATATATTTACTACATTACATTTATATTTGTATTATATATTATATTTACGGGACTTCGTTGCCGACATTCCGTGGTGATAGCAGCGCTACCTACCGGGTCCAATAGTAACCTAAATCTTAGAGACACAATCCAACACACACAAAATAACATATAAATCGATCTAGCCGTTTAGGAAGAGTTCAGTGTCAAACACACGTACTGAAGAATGTGAATACATAAATGCACATAAATTGTACAATGTAAAACCATCTGTAAGAGAAACAATCAGGTTTACATAGGGAGCATTGCATACAGTCTACAGGTAACACAACTCATCCAAAAAAGTACCAGACCATAACGTTCCCAAGACTCTGGCTGCATTGCCACGCGGTATAGCATTGCTGGTTCGTATATAGTATAAATATTGTTGCGCTCTGTACGAAATTACCTTGTTTCTTACCGCAAACCTTCAAGATTACGTCAACTCGCGCAACAGGCACAAGTCGGTTATGCCAACCATAACACGTCGGTCGCCATGCACACAACTCATGCGCAATCACAAACAATGCTTCGTAAAATAGAAGCTACACATTCAAATTGAGAATAGGCACACAATGTTATGCTTATTGCTTCACTGGCCTTGTTGGTCTGCAGTCTGCACATAGGCTGACATACAAGCGATGGTATTACGTGATGGTACACCTACATGGGGTCTACGAAAGATATCAAGCACTTATCTTGTCAAGGCAGCTTTGTAAGGTTTTGAGCCAATGCAGAATGTACGTGAAGAATGAAATGTGCTAATAGTATTAGGAATTAATGAATTTGATTTAACACCTTACAGATGTTGATGGATATTGGAAGATGTTTTTTTTTTATTGTACGACGGGGAAGCGCTTGGCCTTTATCTCACCTGGTTACAAGTTGAGATGAAGCCAAAGGTGGAGGCGCACTTCACCCAGAATCCTCAACAAGTAAAAATGCCAGTTCCTCAGTTTGTAATTATAAATAATAAAAAAAAAGATATTATAGCTAAGAAGCGATTTCTTCAAAATAATCTTTAGATGGATAAATATATATAAAATATGACATTTAGGTATACAGAGTACAAACTAACTAAATTGTGGTTTAAATTTCCTTGTGAACAATATTTTGGTAGGTACCATTAGGCCAAATTATCTTATGACTTAGTGCTTACTGACAAAAAAAAGTATTTTTTTAACACGGACCAGCAGCATAAAAAATAATAGTAGTACCAGGGAATACGTTCCATCGTAGACTCCTCCTTATTGCTCTAACCTAGAGCTAGACAATCCGAGGTCAAGTCTCATCAAAAGAAAAAAAAATCTAGAACATTTGATGGAGGTTTTCACATTTTTATAGCCTTGAAACTCTGTATCTGCCATTACCATATACCTCGTGACTGGGTACACGTACCAGACAGTACGAGTACTAGGTAAATATACTTTGGCTGTATTTACATCCTTGCGATGAGTAGGTAATGATAAAACCTGCTATCTTTGCGTACAGGTGTCTGCACCGAATTCGTACTGTACGTACGAATTTTACACCGACTTTACCCAAATTATCATGATAATCAATCGCGTCATTTGAATGGAATAATTTGAGAGAAAACCGGCCAAGTTTAAGTCGGCCTCGAAGACAGAACCCTCATGTATGAACTCCTTGCATGCAACATAATTATATAATTTGTATCTAGCGAGATTATCTAAGATATGTAGATTTAAAATCGTAGTGTAGTTGAACGATTGACTGATAATCAAAGCACAGCCCAATCCAAAAGTGCGAGAGGTTTGAAGTTTTCAGGGTATCTTCTATTATGTCGTGTAGGGGTGCACTAAGAATGGATATAAATCATGTGGGATATCGGTAGTTTCCGATAGCCCACACGATTTAAATACATTCATTTCACGGGCATTTCGTGTTTCATGTTTGTGTAGGAATCGAACCCACAGCCAAGAGCGCAGAAAGCAGAGTTACTACCAAATGAGACACAACTATGAGACCGGTCATTTGTAAATGCTTACTTTATGAAAAGTTTTCCCTCTTTTTCCTCATTCACCCTGAAAGGGGAAAACTCTTCGTAATTTAATTTTGATCCATTTATAAGTTATCATTTGTATATCTGTTTAATATAACTTTTAAATGTTAATTATGAAAATGGTTTTTTGTTCATTTTGGTAACCTATAGCCACTTACATTGCAATTCAAATTTTTAGTCCTTAATTGCCTCATGCCGATTTCTTCACGATGTGGTTTTTATCGTCATTAGTAGGTAAATATAAATTTGTCAAATGCGCACATAATTAAGTTTGCTTAAATATGATGTGATCGAGATATTTCGATAAAAAAGTCGTGACTACTAAACATAATTCACAAAAAAAACCCCAGAAGAATTGAATATGTAGCTAATTAATTATGTATGTGGGCTGAAATCGTGATGATGATGATGATATACATTTTTATATACACCTGGGTATTTAACATCAATCATCAATGCTTCGATAACCAATCCGTTTTAAGTGTGGTTAAGATTCTTCGTGTGGTGTTACAACCCTAGTGTTAGACTTTACGAGCCGCCGTCATACACTTCTGACTTGGCTCTTTGACGGTCACTACCAGTGGCAGTAGATGTCAGGACCGACAACAGCCCTCCAAAGCAATCAGGTAATTGTAGCCTGCAATGTCCAAACCAAACGGCAAACAAATCTCACAAAGAGATGCGGCATGGCATCCCTTTGCGAGGTTTATTCAGTCGAACCTACGTGAACCACTAAACATGTGCGATTCTCTATTGCGCTGAGGATCCCAAATATTGTTGCTGTTGTTTCATGCTAAATGCAATGTTACTTATGCATACTACCAAACCAATAAGTACCAGGTTTTCTTTCTTTTCATTATATATTTTTATCAGAGTATAATTATTTAGATTTGAAAATAATATTTCAGAATAACCGGGCCGGTTCTTTGATCATCTATGTATAGCCATTCATTTTTCTTATTGTACATACCTATCGTAGCGAAACACTGATAGTATCAGCTAGCTATGTATGTATAAAACAATAACGACGCCATAACAACGATTCTAGTTGTCGGGTTTTGGCATTTAGAGGTAAGATCTCCAGTTTCTCTCGCTTGAGGATTTCGAATGAAGTACGCTTCTACCTTCAGCCTTATCAAATCTCGATGGTGAAGAAGAATTGACATGTTATTACCTACCGACTCTGTGGTCTAGTGATTCACCCAAGGTGTCAGATCCAGAGGTCCAGAGTTTGATCTCCAGGGGAGCAATATTGTGCATGGTTTGGTTGGTGATAGAATTTTGTTTATGTCCGCCTGGCTAGCTACCACCATCTTATCTAATTCTGTCGCCATAATTACAATTCTTAAATTGTTGTTTTCCAACATTTAGAGGAAGATATCCAGTTTCTCAGTTTTTTGAGTATTCCGGGTGAAGTGCGCTTCCACCTTCGGCCTTATCATAACTTGATAATCAGGTGAGATGAAGGCCAAGCACATCCCGTCGTTCACAAAAAAAAATTCTTTTATTTGAAACCCATATTAGGATTATTTAGAATATAGCCTACACTTCCATAATTTACCTATAGGAACCAAAAGACACCTCGCATGTCAAAATCCACATGCACTCTAGGGTGCAGAGCGTTTCAATGAAATATATACATATATACGCATACATACATTCATCATACATACATACTCTCCAAAAACATATCCTCCTTTTGAGGCAGTTGGGTAATCAAATACTGCATTTTCACTACTTTTATATCGTTATTATGTATTGAGGCAGACTGTTTTCAATTGTATCATGAATAAAATATCGGTATCGCGAGGTATCGTGAAAGGTTAACGCGATTGACGTGCCCTCTACGTATTTTACTTACAGCTCGGAAATCATATATCGCTACACGTAAATAATGCATCATGGTTTTAATATTTTATGCAATAACTTCTACGACTGGCGCGTCGATAAATAAATAAGCTCGAATAAGATATTTCAAAAAATTGGTTCGAATTCACTAAACACTTGATAAGTTCTTTTTTTTTTTGTTATTGTTAGAAGGCACTTTCTTCATCTTCAATAACTCTTTTCTTGAAAAACAGGTTTCGGTATAGGAGTGATCAGCCACCTAGTGGTCTAATCGCAGGCAATGCTTGTAGTTATGGTTGAATGATACCACAACTCTGGTGGACCTGTTCTTGGAAGGAACTTGTTGTGTGCTTTCAGGGAAAGATCGCTTCAAAGGAGTCTTTGAGCTCATCCTAGCTCTGCCCTAGTACCGGTTTCGGAAGCTTAAGATGGACTGCCTCTGTGGTCTAGTGGTTCAACCCACCGATTTCAGATCCAGAGGTCCCGGGCTCGATCCCCAGGGGGAGTACAATATTGTACACGGTTTGGTAGGTGGTAGGACTTTGTATAAGTCTGCCTGGCTAGCTACCACCATCTAACCTAGTTCTGTCGCCATAATAACAATTCTAATATTGTTGTGTTCTGGCATTTAGAGGTAAGATAGCCAGTTCCTCAGTTTGTTGAGGATTCCGGGTGAAGTGCGCCTCCACCTTCGGCCTAATCTAAACGGGTGAGATGAAGGCCAAGCGCATCCCCTTTGTGCAAAAAAAAGTCTTTATATAAGACTTTTCGCTTTTTAAAACCCAAATTAGTGTAGGTATAAAAGTATATTTCCTTACCTGTCACGTTAATGCAACATGACAGCGGCGGCTACTATAAAACTTCAATCAAGTAAATCCTTTTTGCACTCTACAGCGAATGGCATTTACCCTGTCGCAGTCAAAGAGTTTAAACTTTCATACGTCAGTGAGTGAAACTGACGAGCTGAGGCTTTAAATATTCAGAGGGTGTAAAGGGCAAACTGTGCATATTTCCCCTGGGTGGTCTTTGTTTACCCTCGGCTGTTTTGTATTCATATTGTACCCACCCATGTTATTTTAGTTTATATGAAATATTCGTCTGTTCTTTATTATCAATCAACTTGAACAACATTTATTAAATAAAATGTACAATTAAACTATGTACAAAGGAATCAGTCGGATTACCTAAGGACCTTAACAAACAGCCTATAGATAACTCAACTGTTCCATACCAGTACCAGACGGACGCGTGCCCAAGACACTGGCTGCATTTCCACGCTGAATAGCTATGCTAATTCGCTGGCCTAAATAAAAGCCATTGGGTTCAAAATCCCTGCAAGATTTTTGAAAACCCGGAGTATATATTTCGATCAACTTACATAGATCAGAATATTATTGCTATTTATAACATTAATATCACACATAGCCGCTAAATCTAGCTTCAAACTATCTAATCTAATGCAAAGTCCAACATGTACCTATTTTACTTTTGACACAAGCACGCCTTAGAAGTTCCATAATTATTGATAGGTACGACCTTGACAGATAATGAGTAACCAATTAAACACTGCCGCTCCAGTGCGTTTTGGTGGAGTTTTAAGTGAGACACGTGCGAAATCCTTTTTTTATCCATAGACATAGGCAACCATAAACAAAAATATGCAATACTTCATGGACGCTGTTACTACTGTGTTTTTTTACAATAGTGAAGCGACGTATTCTTTAATGATTAAATAATCATCGATATCGATAAATATCGGGGTTGAAAAGTAAATACGTAGGTTTTTCTAGTTGATTTTACCATGAAAAACACGAAATGAGGCCGTATTAGTTAAATATTTACAATTTATTTACAGGTATGTAGTATGCTGACGTTTTTTTTTTATGTGTGGGATATCTTGTGCTGTTCACCATTAGAAATTTTCAAAAAAGTGTCGTAATATAATTGGTGTTTTCTAAATATCAATTCGTAAATCCTTGATCCCACGTGAAAAATAAATTAAAATTTCTGCAGATTTCTGCAGAATTATACCAAAGTTTTAGGTTTTCACTTCTGTCGCCAGTCCCCATGACTGTCAATAGATACATACTTTTCATACATTTGTCTCAATCATTGTTGGTACAATATTAATTTAAAAAGAGAAATAATGAATGGAGGAGAAATAAAAAAAAAATCTATACAATTCTCCATCAATCACATTTAATAAAACAGCCTAATTGAAAAATTTCGCAAAAAATATAATTAAAACAGCGTAAAGGAAGGAAAATCAATAAAATTCTCGCCTCAGCTTGTTAAAACCCAAAGTCGATATTACAAGATAGAACATGATACTGCGTGTACTACATAAATCAATGTGAAAAACAACACAGGCAATTTGCCTCGACATTGTATACCTACATACAGTCAGGTATATATATAGAAAGTGTATCAGACGGTGCAATCGTCTCCGTGCTAAATATAAAACGCTTAGTTCACACTTCGGTATTGTTTTGCTGTCACTGCGATGCAGCTGTATGCAAAGTAATTTAGTGCCCTTACTACGAATGTGCTACAAAATGTATTTCGGAACATTTAATTGTCTCGATCAGGAAAAACATTTGCTAGAATATTTTGCTTTCAATCTCATTCTTCGTGTGGTCTGTGTAACAGATGCTGGTGTCACACTTTATGAGCTGCAGCCATAGCTGACATGGCTTTATAAACTACTTCTACGATATAACGAATTAATATACTTTATTGTAATATTCTGTTATCTGTAACTATATACAGTACCCGGAAACGACAACAGCTAAGTGTGTCCTCCGAAGCACGGAATCAGCTCACTTATCGGGCTGTCATAGATGATCCAAGCCTGCAATATCCGAGCTTAACTGGAAACACCTCTGGATCGAGAGCCACATGCACAGCCACTAGACTACGGAGGTGTTCCCTCCATGCTTGTTAAATTCTGAGTGTGATACCCCTGCCTACACACTGCCTACAAACATGCGTGTTGCTACACGCATATATGTGACTCAGTTTCAACGAGTCAAAGTGCCGTATGGTTTTAAGCAGAACTCAATAGCGTACATCCCTAACAATTAAAGGGTTCGTATGACCAAAAGTCTAAGCATAACGACGGTTTCTATTGATTATGTGTCCACACTATGATGTCAAATTAGCCTGCCAAGTGTAGCGACTTTTTTTTTGTCACACTTTTTTCTCCACTCTGTTTTTTGGTCCTTCTAATAAACTCATGTTTAGAATAACTCATTCATTGGACTCCTACGGCCTGTTCTTGAAACAAGAAAGAAATTGGAAGATCGTTGCTTAGCACCTAGCAATGTGAATTTAGGAACATATTGACTACCGATAAAACCGTTGCGATATACTAAACATTCATCTAAATAAAACAATAATTAATATAACGATAATATACAAACAAATATAAAATTTAAAAATTGGACGTGATAAACCTGACTGGTCAATTTTCATGACTGTATGTGTGTGTGACCTATGTGGCCTACAACATAACTAACATAAATCTGTTGTCAGATTTATACATTCGAGTTTCACATTATTTGTATGGACGTCTAGACTAGAGTGTCAAAACAAACAAAATGGGTGTCCGGATTTTATTCATTTACATATTTTGTGGTGGAGATTCCTTAGTAGCCGTCAGCATCCTTTTTCCAGCTACGCGCAACCTTAACCCCTTCAAAAAAATATGTGGTCTAGTGGTTCAACCCACAGATCCAGAGGTCCCGGGTTCGATCCCCAAGGGGAGTACAATATATTGTGCTTGGTTTGGTTGGTGGTAGGACTTTGTTTGGGTCCGCCTGGCTAGAAACCACCAGCTTACCTAATTCTGTCGCCATAACAACAATTCTAAAATTGTTGTGTTCCGACATTTAGAGGTAAGATAGCCAGTTCCTCGGGCTGTTGAGTATTCCGGGTGAGGTGCACCTCCACCTTCGGCCTTATCTCAACTGACCAGGTGAGATGAAGGAGAAGCGCTTCCCCGTCGTACAAAAAAAAAACCTTTGTCCAGGCAATATCTTGAGGATAAGAGCTGACCAGTCCGTCATAAATTAAAAAGCTCTGCAGTGCCTACGGGATTATGATGCATGTAATATAATGGGGATAACGGACAGAAAGATGATAAAGACTTATCTGTCGGCTGCGTAGCAGTCTAGGGCTTAGTAGTAGCCGTAGCAGTGCTATTGTGCGACGATACGACAGCATACCCAAATTCGTGACAGATATTTTCGAGGAGCATCATAAGCGCCCTGATGTCAGACTTTTTTTTTTAATTCGTATTTCTTATGTATATAATCAACTATTTAGATAGTTTTGGTTATTTATTATACGGGAATATCATCGTAAATAAGTGGTAAGGGGCCCGCTATTTAATTAATTAAAGAGTAGATTCATTAGTATTCCTGCTCGGTCTGGTACAGCGCTGCTTGCGTGTCAATGACGAAATGATCGCGCCTTATCATTAACTGAGCCACTAGCCACAATTTATATGTATGACGAAGCTTATGATATTCGAACATCAGAACGAACAAGTTTACATATATTCAAAAACATGAAAAAATTACAAAAGGGGCAATTGGCACTTGTGATACCTTTACCGATTGATTAAATTTATATATGCTCTACATTAATCAGTTCATTGGTAAGTATATATATATTATATTGTTTTAAAAATACCCAATAAACATTTGTTAAAGTCAAAGTCAAAATTTCTTTATTAATTCAGATTTTTTTAGGATCATTTTGAAACGTCAAATCTACCGCCTGTTCTGAATCGCGACCAGCACACAAGGAGAAAGGAAAGAACCTCGGGCTGGTTAATTTTTTGATGATCCATTCAACATTTAGATACACAATTTTTAATTATATTCTGAGTAGATACATCATAAACCTAAATACTTAATCTGAAAATATTTGTTATTACCTATCTACCTAATGGGCGAATTGTGTGATGGATATTCATGTTGCCTTCTGCGCTGTAGGTTGTGGGTTCGATTCCCAACCAGGACAAACATTTGTGTGTTGAATATAGATATTTAATCTGTGTTTGGGTTTTGTACTGTTTGATAAGTATGTATTTACAAAAAAAAAAGTATTTAAGTATTTTATCCGTAATATAGTTCCCATATTACAAGCTATGCTTAGTTTGGGGCTAGATGGCGTTGTGTAAAATTAATGTCCAGTAACATTTATTATTATCATGTTTGTTCTGTGTGTGGGTGTTGTATTGTATGACAAGTATGTATTAACAAAAATAAAAATTATGTACGTAAGTATTATATCCATAATCAAGTTCCCATATTACAAAAATTTAAATTAAAAATAAATAAACAAGCTATGCTTAGTTTCGGACTAGATAGCGCTGTGTAAATTAATATCCTGTAATATTTGTTATTATGTATCAATCGAATCAAAGTCCACCTATCGACCACCCTCATACCGAAGCTCGTGAAAAAAACCAACGGCCTGCCGTGTTCCGGCGGTGCCAGGGCTTCTGTGGCCTCTAGGAAAGCTTGCTCTATCGAAGACTTCATCCTTACTAGGTAAAACCTCAAGAGCTAACCCATCATTTATAAAAAAATCAGGACGGCATTAAAAAGTTTTACCTGAAAACATTGACCATAGGGCATAAACCAGGATAATAAAGATGTTAAACCTTATGTGTGGTATACCACACATAATAAGGAAGTATAGGTACTTCCCCAGATATTCCTTTTACAAGGTGCTCTGCTCATTTCTACTCGACCGGAATTGATATACAACCGCCAGAGAACCAAACATGACATTTTTGCTTGATTATACAAATACAGAAAGAAAGCAATGGTCTCGTTTCGTTACACGGGTCGGCCGTGTAACGAAACAAGACCATTGCTCACAAATAGAGTCAATGATCCACTTTCTTGACAAAGAGTCATTGTCAACATTACTTTGGCTGAGCACGTTAACAGAACACTCCTTAGGCCTTTGTTAAATAAAACTAAATCAATATGTAACAGCTGCATTGCCTAATCAGTTAGTTACAACAAATATTTTTTTAGATTCAATCAAAATAGTCAAATATCTGGTGGTGGATGTCGTAAAAGCCGGACCAAAGCTTTCAGACTTTGATTTATCTAACATTATTATCACGAATACGCCTGCCAAGCGTATGTAACCACATTGGAGGAGTTTTGCCCAGCTGTGGGCAAATTATAGGCAGTTGAAGTAGTGAGTCAATATGCGTAGTACACTGTAACCTGTAGCTGTAGCAGTGTAGCAGAGTTTTGAGAGTAGTTGAGCTCTTTCTGTAAGGGCTCGACCGGGGAAGTATAGGTACCACCTATTTCGGTCGCCAAGCAGCATTCCTATGTTCCGCTTTAGAGGGTTTAGTTCCCGGTAAAATTATGGGGACGCGAGGCTTAACACTTTTGTGCCTCAAGTTGACGGGTGCAGAGCAGTGCCGTAGGTCATGTTCTTTGTGGATGTGACCTACGTTGTTATAGGCAATAGATGCACTTAACATCAGGTGAGCTGTGTGTTTGGTTGTTAACAAATACTTTTGTAAATACATGCGTACTAAATGATACAACACACAAACACAGAACATACATCTACATTCATCACACAATGTTGGTCCTGGGTGGGATTCGAACCCACTGCCTATTGCGCAGAAGTCAGAGCTACTACCAACTGAGCTATGAATTGTTACCTGCCCCCACGAACATCCCCCACGTGGGGGCAGACGGTAGCACTTATGGCTATCTGCCCCCACGTATGAACGTTGGTGGCAGACGGTAATACATTATTACCGTGTGCCCCATTTCTCATAAGTGGGATTTCAAATACGTGGGGTTTCTAGAGGCTAGAAGAAAGAAGAGATAAATGGTTTGTATGGGATATTAAATAAACAAGAAAGAAGTCACACGAACTTCACACACATATATAGACTACAGGGCAGGCTTACATTTTTGCTGCTGTGATACCATTGGCTGATATGAAACCTTGTGAACCGCCGCCATGGGCGTCTGACATTATCACACATATTTATTTATATTTATCGTCAATAAATATATAAAACTAACGAATGAATATTACGGGACATTAATTTCACACAGCGCCATCTAGTCCCAATCTAAGGTATATGTGGGACTAACATATATATGGGAATTAGATTACTTTATATATGATAATAATGATGATGAAGACTCCGTTCACCGCTACATCACATCCATCAGTATACGTGACCGTTATCTTAGAGACCCAGATGTAACAGATAACAAATCTTCATTGTGGCTGTAAGCCTCAATAACTTTATAAATATGAAACGTCAGGCCGGATTTATTTTCTTGCACATTTACATTTCAACGTCATCAGCATAATTCATGCTTTGAACGGATCCAGTCCGTATAATGCCCACAGGTGCATGAATTCATTTCAGTAGCATTTTCATAACGCAGTGGCCAATTCAATCTCCATTGTAATATTTTACATCTTATGTCCAAGTCCAATAAAAGTTTAAATTAATACTTGAAGGCGAAGTGGGATCGTGGTTGCGTAGGTGATGGAACCCGAGAGCGGTGTAATGGCCGGCCCGCGCGCAATTTCACTGGACTCACTTCACCGATAACGAATGCGCGTCGGAGGAGTGTCAATTTATGAATATGATTTAGCAAAGTTTACTAACGTAGGTGTTCTCCACCTTTTTAACCGACTTCAAAAAAAAGGAGGAGGTTCTCAATTCGGCTGTTTTTTTTATATAAACATGAACTATGCTACGCTCAAATTAATTTGTATTTCTTTAAACTTCTACCACTTTGACGATCACTAAGTAGTTATCATAATTTGTTCGTGTCTATGAGTGGATGATTATAGAAACATTACACATTATGCACTATTATAATCTAGCTCGCTTGCCAAACATGGAGTTTATGGCAAAATGTCCATTTGGTTAATGGTGCTCTAATCTGATCTTAAACTATAAGTATTTCTCGACATTTTACACAACGCCGTCTAGCCCCAAACTAAGCAAAGCTTGTAATATGGGAACTAGATACTACTGAGACTCTGGAGACCGGAGAATATGAATAGTACTTGAATACTTTTTTTGTAAATACTTGTGATAGAATAAAACACCTTTACACAAACACCTATTTTTATATTTTATATGATCTATTCATCACACAAATGTCTATCCCGGGGCTGAAGACAGAGCTATTACCAACTAAGCTGTGATCTTGATGAATTACTGGCTGGGTAATCTAGATGTGTAAAATGTGTAAATTTACCGTTTATTTAAAAATGTATTAATATCTGCGATGTTTGTGAGCTTCCGACGGTAGCATCCAGTATGCAACAAGTAAGAAAGCGATATAAAATCTAATTGAACATTCATATTGTTCCACGCAGAGCGGAGCGATCAAACTCGATAGCCACATGTGATTAATCGCAGCACGCGCTTATCTCATAATCGTAAAGCGCACTTGTGCCGCGAACGGGATTTCTCGCTTCGTTTGTTTTGTTTTAGTGCCGCACTTGCAGCTGAGTAAATAGGCGGACGGTCATGAATAAGTCTGTAAATCAAAGTGGGATCTTCTATCTATAACTTTCCTATGGTTTCTCATCTCGGAAGGTCACACGTTGTCGCTAAATTCACTCTTTAGCCTAACATAATTAGTGTCACCTATATATGGGTAGGTTATAGACTTATTAAATTGAAGTCATCCACCACAACAATAATAAAAACTCGAATGTGATTAACTCATTTTAAGTTATTTAGTATTAATTCGTTTGATTGCTTGTTTTCTCTTCATGACATGGCTGAACGGACCTTCATTAAGCTTGAGGAACAACTTAGACTAAATTTTCCGGGTCTACACGGGCGAAGCCGGAGTCAAAAGTAAGTTACAGAAACAAAACAACAAAAATAATGTAAATAATTTCATTGAAAATACTTTTAATCAATAACCATACAATAACACTCGTAAATATTGAGATGTTCAGCTGGATAGTAATTTCATCTACAACATCATGAGCAGCCGTGGCCGAGCGGTTAAGGCGTCTGACTAGAAATCAGATTCCCTCTGGGAGCGTAGGTTCGAATCCTACCGGCTGCGAATCTTTTTGCGTTTCTGTAACGCACTTGTCGCAACTTAATATTTCTTTCGTCAAAATTTTGATAGTGTGGTGTTTTAAAATTATCGAACGTTACTGTTTAATTTCTTCTGTCGTGCCTATAAAACTTTATTTTTACGATTAAGAATATTTCTTTGATTAGATAGGTACACTAAATATTTTCACGCAATCCAATTAAACATTTTAATGAGGCATTATTCAAGGACCGACAAGAGGACAAGGGCTACATCGATCAGGCGATGTCCTTACATGGTCTCATTAAGGGCGCGCTCGTGCGCCTCGTATTTTACAATCACTGAATTTGAATAGGGTTGCCAATAAGAGCTAGAAAACTCTATTTATTCGTTTTTTTTTAATCATTATGAAAAGCACCAAAAAATGTGGTTCATTTTGCCATGGCGGTCGCGGCTTAAGAATCGACCCTTCCAACTCAGCCCAAGGATGTCTTAAAGCCGACTAAGGGATCTCACCAGAAGAAGGCCAGCTGCTTCCTTCTCTGTATTATCAACATCTTTACTGCGATCACAAATCCGCATGCCAAGCGTGGTGATTATGGCAAACCCTCCATTTTTAGAGGAAGCTCTGTCCAGCAGTGGACACTAATAGGCTGTTGATGTGATGAAAAGCTGTAGGTATAGATTATTTTACAGTACGTACAGTACCTACAATACGGGGCCTTTCAAAAACAGGGGTTTTTTAAATGTCTTAAAGGTTGGTAAAAGGTCGGCGGAGTCATGCCTTTGGTATTATAAGTGTTCTTGTTTGCCAAATTTGTTGAATGTAATATAATATAATTATATACATACCGTTGTAATGAAGTCTAAAATGTAGTTGGGTTACAGCCCATACATTTAAGACTTCATTACAAGCCCTCGAACGAATGGAGGATAGAAAGCGGCTAATATAATACATAAGAATGCGAAAGTTTGCATGTTTATATTTCCATGACGGCAAAACTACTGAACGGATATAGCTGAAATTTTGCATATTGATAGGTGTTGTTCTAGACATGCTACGTTTTATCCAGTACTACGTGGGCGAAGCCGTGAGCAGAAGATAGTGAACTAATAAATCGAACATCAAAATTTGTCGCCGTAGCCCTACTTCACTACTCTTGTGTAAGTAGCGAACTATGGGATTATACTACAAAACCAAAACGACAAGGAAACTTTGTATGAAAATAACTAACAAGACTATTATGATATACAAATATGCAGGAAAAAATATTTTCTGTCAAATAGTACCTACATAAGATCATTTTGCTCCAGCGACGTTACATTGAAGCATTAATGTAAATTAGGGTTTTTTACGAGTTTCTCATTAAATCTAAAAAAACAAGATGCTTATTTTATTATCACTGGTAAGAGACCCACTCCATATTACGCATGGGGTTATCTCGAAGAAAATTTGCAAAGCGTTACCATGAAGGGATATCATTAACGGTTACAAAAACCATATTATAAGTAGTACCTAGGTGCTATTATACACCTCATATGTGTAATTAAATACTTACCCTAATAATAAACCAACAATATATTGTGCTTGGTTTGGTTGGTGGTAGGACTTTGTTTAAGTCCGCCTGGCTAGCTACCACCAACCTACCTAATTCTGTCGCCATAACAACAATCCTAAAATATTTGTGTTCCGGCATTCAGAGGTAAGATAGCCAGTTCCTCAGTTTGTTGAGGGTTCCAGGTAAAGTGCGCCTCCACCTTAGGCTTTATCTCAACTTGTTACCAGGTGAGATGAAGGCCAAGCGCTTCCCCGTCGTACAATAAAAAAAAAAACTAAATCTATACGTTACTTCACTTTTTATTATTAGTACTTACCCAATTTGTAAATTATTGAATAATTTCTGAACATTTTTATCAGTTTCATTGAAACTACTGCAACCACAGAAACATAATCCGGGTACTGGTAAATTTATTACTTCGCTGCGTGGCGAGATCTGACAACGCTTCATTATGGTCCTGCACGTGTGGCGCCGATGGCATACATTTTGCCGTCAAGCCGTGTAATAATCATGTCACGGCAAAATAAAAGCGAGCGGTTTTGGAAGAGATTGCTCCGTGAGCTTGTTATACTATGGAGCACTTTGCGAAAGTCGATCGACATGATCGAACACTTTTGTAACAGCCCAGATTGAGATTGGTAATAAATTATATGTATGGTGCTATATTGGTCACCAAAATGTTTTTACAGTATGAAGATAATGAATTAATGAATAAATTAAACTTGTTTTTATCTTTTATCTAAACAATAAAAACAATAGATAATTTTACAAGCTAAAGCTAACAGTACAATGCGTTACCATATAGGCATATATAAGCCTATGATCTTTTTTTGGTTTGATCTAAGACGTTTGTAGATACGAAAATAAATTATATTATCTTATATTACCAAACAACAAACACCCATTACATTTTTGTTTGTCAAAATTTACATTGATAGCTAATAGAAGGATCATCCTGATAATAATCCTGGAAATATTCCGATTTTAGTAAAATCTAAAAAAAAAGAGAACAAAACGCACCGCCGTTCATGTATTATGTAAAACTAAACCATACACCGAATAGAATAAAATACCAAAATGATTTTGTAATACCTATTAAAATACCAACTAGTGTTTAAAGGCAGGAAGACGCTGAATGTACCTACAATATTGAAATTATCCAAAACCAGAACCCTATTCAGTTTCACCTAAATTAATTTACCAGTAGCAGGCCTCTAGTGTTCAAATCAGATAAAAGTTCCTACTGCTAGTCTACTCAGCTCACGGTTAACAAAAAGAACCAAAACCGCTCGGTATCGATCTGTCGTAAGATGGCGCTCATTAAGGAACGCACGTGCACGGCCGAGGGCATCGCGCCCTGTAGGGTTGCAACACCTTCCGATCTCCACGGACACTTGTCTCGACTGACGAAATCGATCAAATCTCAACAACAAATTACATAGCTAGCAGGCCAGTTGGCCCAATTGGGCTGCCCGCCTTTCGATTGCGAGAATCGAGACCGTGGGTTATGGGCTTTTGTTAAATGCACATTTGACTCTTGCACTGAGGTTCAGGAAAAAATCCTCCGTAAACGCTGGTCTATTGTAGCCGCGGATCGAATCGATCCCGTACCTACTCTTGATACTATGGCAGCATCTCTTAATTGGTTAGCACGCAGTTTTGTAAGGATATTGCAGGGCAGAAATAATCACAATCGGGAAAATTAAAACCATGAATAAATCTACCAAGTTTGTAATACAAGTAGGCATGCGGAATCCACACCAATACGCTGTCCAAGATTAAGAAAGAAGAGAAGAACATTTTCTTGTATCCACCAAAGCACATCCACCGCTCTGCCTTAGCAAAGAGGTCTACTAGAAATAAGTTCTTGAATACGTGCCTGAGAAATAGCTAATATTGTGGACGTTGCTTGACGATGATGTCCTTTCATAAAAGTTGCCCACCTACATAATTATGAATCAATGCAGTGTAGCTGTTATGAATAATGCTAAATTACGCAAATATACATAGATGAGTATTGAGGAAACAGGTTCCATGACGTCTTTGCCCTTAACGGTACATAAGTTTGCTAATTATAGAATTTGTTATTACACTGCTACTAGAATATATATTTATATTTTTACAGGTTGAGTATTCACTACTTTGTATTTTTTTTTATTCAGGTCTCTGCTGTAAGCTTACAGTCTAGTCTCCACCAATTAGTTATTAAATTTTTAGCTTTCTATTCGATATTCTATTTTTAACCGCCTCTGTGGTCTAGTGGTTTGCCTATCGGTGTCAGATCCAGAGGTCCCGAGTTCGATATCTAGGGGACTGCAATAGTGTGCTTGGTTTGGTTGGTGGTAGGATGTTGCTTAGGTCTGCCTGGCTAGCTACCACCATCTTAGCTAATTCTGTCGCCGTAACAACATTTCTTAAAATTGTTTTTATCCGGCATTTAGAGGTAAGAGTTCTTAGTTAGAAGTTCCTGAGTTTATTGAGGATTCTGGGTAAATTGCGCTTCTATCTTCGGCTTTATCATAACATGAAAAATCAGGTGAGACCAAGCAAATTCCCGTTGTACAACAATAAAAAAAAAACAGTTTTCCCAAAGGGTAGGTGACATAATTTCAAAGATTCCTTGATGTCGATCCCTACCAAAAATAAAGGGGCTTTTGTCCTACAGTGGACAACAAGTCCAAGGTGTAAAACAATAACAATTCTTCATTATTCATAGAAAGTCCTAATCTCAAAATAATTAAATTTTAAACAAATGGCTTTTTTATGCCTTTTGCGACATATTGCATGCCATATTGGATGCTAAACTCTATTACGATGCAAATCGGATTTGTCCAAAAAACAACTCAGTGCTTAGATAAAAACACAATTTGCGCTGCAAATGAAACAGTAAACCGCATTAGCTCCGGCCAACTGGCAGTTGCCACCCCTACGACCGTCGTCGTAGGATTACGAGTGCGTACCAGGGATTTAAGGTTTCATTACTTTGCTGTATTCCCCTGTCTCCTTTACCCCTACTCCGATATTCTCGTAACTTAATGTGTTTTTCTCAGGGCTATGAACTTCAAGATAGAGACTTCAGCTCCAGAATATGATGTCATCTGACCTAATCAACTCATAGAATCTCAATCTCAGAAGAAACAATTAAAAGGGTACGTTAATTTTTTATTCGTAGTGTAGGGGTGCACTAAAGATTTTCGGAAATTCCCGCTAGATAATAAAAACGAAAGTATCACCAGTGTTGTACGTAATAATACCTTCCCACATGTCCCGTCCCCTACTGATTTTTATTTCCATACCTTCATCTGCTATATCTGCCGAATAAAGAGTTAAACATCTCAAATAATATGATTGTGTTCCACTAGTTTCAGAATCTGATATCATTTTTAGGTAACTATAGTAGAGGCAATTCCCGAAAAACAGAAAGCCATAGAGTCACATCAAAGTCTCTACGAGGGAGCGTATCCAACCAAGACCTCTAATGTACAAATATTGCGGACGAAATGAATCTATTCGACCCCTTACATTGCTCACATAGCAGTTACTACAAACCCCTAGCTGCCATTGATTATTTAGCAGTTTCTATCAAAACGCCATAGATTTTGTAATATGAAGGAACCCCTGCAAGAGCAAGAGCGCGTTTTGATTAAGTCGCCCGGAGATATGAATTTATTATGGTGATGATTCGACTAGACATTAAGCACTGGTGATGGATCGAAGTCTTTATTGGACATGTATTTTGTAGTGGGGTTAATTGTGCATTGTTTTTTTGTTTTTATGGCACCAACTGTGCTATAAAAACGTGATCTGGTAACACCAGATCAAGGAATAGGTTTTGTCAAAAAGTGTAGAAATGGTTGAGCATCACAAAAGTCTTACCTTAATATACTCATGGAAATTCTATGTAAATGAGTAAAAGATAAAGAAAATAAGCCAACGAAAGTAATAATAGCAAACTACGTCATAAACAGAACAGTCATGTCGCGGGATCCCCTGAGAAAAAGGGTATACGGAACATGTTGCTGATAATGCTCCTAAAATAATGTTTGCTCGCGAATGTAGCCAGTTGGTTCCATTCCGCATCCAGCAGGTCCCAAGTGTCCTGATAATACTCCATATGGCGTAACACCGTCACTAAATAACCAGCAACAAAGACCCCTGATATCATACCCATTTCCGACATTTTGTTCATTGATAGAGATAAAGAAGGGGACATGGAAGGTTTTGATAAACTGGATTTATATTCATGGCATCACAGGGCGGGAAAGTGATGCAACGACATATGCAAGCATTAGGGATGGTATTCGGACATTAGATCAGTGTCTCAATTTGTGCAACTTGCCTGCACATTATGGGCACATTCTTTCATAATAAATTATAATTCATTCAAAAGGCTCAAAGGTCTGCGTGTATCATATTCCCTCCTAATATACTCGTCAGTGAAAAATTTGTGAATCGTTTTAAGGTTCCTCTGAGCAATGTACGCATGAAATGCATTTTCTTGGTTATTTTTCCTATAATGGTTCCCTAATTGAGCGAACTTCATTTAAAAGAGGCTTTGGCTTTGATCGTTCGGTTAATTAGAGAACCAGCATGTCAAACTATAACATTGTATTTCCAAAACATTGCTCATATTAGTTGCTTGCTCGTAGTTAGCGAATTTCACATGTTTTTATCCACGATGTGTTTTATAAAGCTTTTAATTTCCAAAAACACGCGTCTCGCGTCTTGCGTAGGGTTTATTGCTGAGGACTTACTTTAGACTTAGACCTTAGACTAAATCTTTTCAGATATTCTAGTAAGTAGACCTTTAGTTCTAGTGAGTAAACCTTCCAAAATGCATACCTGCTGGACTCACTGGAATAAAGCAAGAGCATTTTGGATTTGGATTCTGGCAATACAAACTTACCACGCTTATACCTCGCTTGTCTCAGGAGACGCACTCCATACACAAGGGCTGTTTAGAATAAAAAAAACTTCGTCCTAGTAGGAAGGTACTTCTTTTGATTTGTACAATCATCATTCAGATTGATTTCAGAAAGAATCATCTATCTCTATCTATGAGCTCTGAAACACCATACAAAGTCGCGAGCTGCAGCCATTATATGAAACCGGTTGTGGATGTGGTTATGCAATAATTACACAATCATATTCCGATAGCGGCGACTTCTCGTGTGTCTCAGATTCTAAGAATGCCGTCGCTCTGGCGCCAGTCAGGTGACACCTCTTGCGAGGCATTCGCCGCATTCTGCTTATTGCTTGTTTATTTCATTTGTATTCATTAATCTCGGAAAGATCTTACGCTATTTGTAAACTTCTAACAATAACTGTTAACGTAACTATTGCTCAGCGGGGCAATGCAGTCAGTGTCATAGGCACGCTTCCGTCTGTTGAGTTACGTATAGACCGTTTGTAACGGTCCTTAGTAACTCGACGGCTTACCTTGTAAAAAGTTAGTTTAATTGTGAATATTGTTTGTGAATTAGTCAATAAATATTCTTTAGATACAAGCACTCGTCATCAAGCAGTCGGGCTGCCTACGGACCATTACAAACAGTCTATACGTAACTCAAATGATCCTGTAGCAGACGAAAGCGTGCCTATGACACTGACAGCATTTGTAATCGTCCTAAGGACTATAACAAACAGGCTATAGGTATTAAATGATCCTGACAAGTACCGGACGTAAGCATGCCCAACACACTGGCTGCATTGCCACGTTGAATAGCAATGCTAATTTGCTGGCCCAGATACACTACGCAGCTAAAATCGCGACAGAAACGATTATGAGAGTTGACAACGGCAAGCTGTAGGTGGCGCATGCGTATCGTAAATAAAACCTTTTGATAATTCTTATTCTGAGATCGCGTTGCTGGTATGTAGGTAGGTAATGTGATCATATGATGGTACCTTTACTGGCACAGAACAAATAACTTATTTAAATTCGTCCTAATATTTATTCTGAGTCTAGGTGTTGTCTGAGCGCTGCGACGACGACAAGCACACGTCCGTCGTCGACAGTGGTCACAGAGCTACTGATTGAAAGGCGGGCGCGCGGTGCACCTGTAGTTTTTCAAATAATTCATGATTTAAATTAAATTTGAATTGGTATCAAAAAACAAGCTTACATTTAATGTAGATCAACATGTAACCTATAATTTAAAATAAATCGTAAGTCAATATTCATTGTAGGTATCACAATGTTTCTCTTGTAAATTTTGAAACGTACCATTTTTAATAAATATTTTCATCGAGAATTTTTTCAGCTATTATGTTTTCAGCTTACCTTTAATGTAGATAGGTACCTGAAGTAATACATATATAAAAATAGACTCGTGACTTGTTCAGAAGTACTATAATTTTCCATTGGGAAAAGAGGAAACGTCTAACGACAGGGCCTTAATAGGGCCTTTAGTCAGCCCTTAGGTCATAAGCAAAAGCCCTGCAAGATTTTTAAAAGTCTCAACCCCAAAAGGCTTTAAATATGTAAACTCTGTATAGACCATTGTATTTGCGCCTGATAACTCTTTTGATATGTACCAAGAAGGCAGAAATCTAGTTACTAGAGTAGCCAACACTCTCTGCAGAGTCTTGTTTTATTCCTTTTGTTTTAGTTAGATTTTGATGAAAGATTCAACCAGTGTATGTGTATGTCTGCTACACTACAAAGTTAATATCTTTTGGATATACTATATTAAAAAATACATCACATAAATCTCACCACCATCATTTCTATTACACACACTTCCACAACTAAACATAGGGCTTCTCCAATCGACGCCACAAATAGCGAGCAGCCTCCATCCATCGATTCCCCGCAACCGCTACGATATAGTCGATAATTCATACAAATCAAACTACACCTCACGCGTCAAAATCCGTTTCAAAGCTGTTACTAAGGGAGACATACTAGACATACATATAAACATTCTCTCGAAATACATAACCCTCCTTCCAAGGCAGCTGGGTAATCATTTCACTTCCCTAAACTTGATGAATAAACTGTTGCTTTGTACCTATAACTACTACAAAGCAATTTCTTGTACCAGATCCTATTGAACTCTATTACAGCTATGAATGAGCTAGGCAGAGTTGTGTTTGCTTTTCCCACGCAGCCCACGCATTTAACACCTGTGCCTTCAACGCAACTACCGGCCTCTAGAATGATAACTTTTAAAAATGATTTTGTAACGTATCAAGACGCAGCCAATATATTATTATAGTGAAGATGAAAATTATAAAAACTCGCTCGGAAAACTACTTTTGTTGCGAAATTAGGCAGGTAACATATTTTGAAATTAATAAATACCTAATTAAGTAAATACTTATTTATCATCGTGTCACGTCCACTGCTGATAATCCCCCAATCGACACCACAAATAGTGATCCTGAGTCTCCTCCAACTATCGCACATCTCACCAGAAGCAGCTTACTTCTGTGTATTATCATGTTTACAAACGTTTTTCGTTTTTCGTCCTGTGTCAGCATAGTGCTATACGAGTATCCACTTTATTTTTTGCTAAGTAATTTATGGGTTCTAGGCAAAAAATATTTTGCCTGGAGTATAATTATTACAAAACCGGCATTAATAGAATGTAGTACCATCAATGGTACTATGCCAAAAAAATCGTGTTGTACCATTGATGGTGCATCTGATGGTACAGAAGCGCATCTTACAAATTTAGTGTTAATAATATAATTAAAAGGCTGTCGCTGATGATGATGATGATAAATTCGATAGAAACACTTTTTGTTTGTTTGTTTCCTTTTCACGACTAAACAACGAATATAATTTATATAGGAATATAGTTTATACCATGGGGAACAACTTACGCTACTTTTTATCCGGGTATTTACCTACCACGCAGATTAAGCCGCGGGCAAAAGCCAGTTATAATACCTGCATATCACCTGTGTATCAGTATCAGTGTATTAAAGCTATCATTATATTTAAATACATCATTATTCATAGTGGAACAAGGTCCTCTTCCATTAACACGTCAGCAACAGTCTCAGCGATAGTTCCATTTTCCTCATAAAAATGTGGTTTTATTACGAACGAAAATGTTAAAAATGAAAATAATAGAGCTGTTACGAGTGATAAAAAATAATGCACCAGGTTAACACATTTATGCCGGAAGAAACATGCCCAGAAAAAAGTTAAACCAAAATAAAGATTTTAAAACACACTTCATTTGTTTTGAGTGTCCACTGTAGGATTTAAGAAGACAGCAAGTACAATACCATACCACCTTTATGCCACAGGGCATAAAATATAATAATTATTTAAAATCGTTGTGCAGCTGACTGACTGACAATCAGCACAGCCCAAACCAGAGACTTGAAATTCAGGGTGGCTTCCTTTTGCAGTACAGGGGCGCACTAAGAAAGGATTTTAAAAAAGAGTTGTTTCACTGGTGTGTTGTATTTTTTTATACAACTAGGAGATGGGACAAGCAAGTAGTCCACCTGGTGTTAAGTGCATCTCTTGCCTGTAACAATGCCTTACTGCATAGCTCACATTCACAAAGAACATAGCCTACACGGCACTGCATTGCGCCCGTCAACTTGAGGCATAAAGGTGCTAAGCCTCGCATGCCCGTCATTTCACCGGCAACCATACCCTTCAAACCGGAACACAGATTTGATTTGATTTGATTATAATAATATCAAGCGTTGTTATTCTTTCGGTTTTTTTTTAAGTACGACGGGGAAGCGCATGGCCTTCATCTTACCCGGTAACAAGTTAAGATAAGGCCAAAGGTGGAGGCGCACTTCAACCGGAGTCCTCAACAAACTGAGGAACTGGCTATCTTACCTCTGAATGCCGGAACACAACAATTTTGGAATTGTTATTATTGCGACAGAATTAGGTAAGATGGTGGTAGCTAGCCAGGCAGACTTCAACAAAGTCCTTCCACTAACCAAACCGAGCACAATATTGGGGATCGAACCCGGGACCTCTGGATCTGAAATCGGTGGTTTGAACTACTAGACCACAGAGGCGGTTGTATTAGTAAATACTTGTATACTGGCTTACGATTATCATCGGTGTACCACGATGTTTTGGGCGAGATTGACCCAAACGCGAAGGTAGACGGTTTGATAATTTTAAAACTATAAACACCGTCAAACTTTACATATTGCCAAACTTTAAGGTCAACTTATTATTTAACTTATTGTTTTACGATTCGGGAGGACTACTACGAAAAATAAACGTATATAACGTTTTTTAACACAAAAATGTCGGAAGTTATTTCGTATCCGAAGACGTTTGATTTTTGTAGTAGAGCCTAAGGTCTCATCTTAACTAGTCCAACCTTTCGTTTTGAAAGCAGTCAGTGATCCGTGTAGTTAGTATTTATAGATATCTTAGCGCTGAGCGAAGACCGTTCATCGTATCCCTCATCATAAACAAGATTCATGAACCTGGGCGCTGACGGCTTAACTCTACTCACTCGAGATAACCGAATAACTCGCAATAATAATAAAATGGGCAAACATATCTTTGACGCCGTTTGACCACCAGCTCACTTGAAAAACAAGTAAAGATGTGGCCTAAGATGTAGCGGAACACGCTTGTCTTTAAGCAAATAATTAAATCAACAATCAATATGCTAAATTGCGTCAAGCATATATTATTATGGCGAGTTGGTCGCGACTTAAGAATCGACTCTTCCAACTCAAACCGCCGATGTCCTAAAAGCTGACAAGAATCTTACCAAAAGAAGAGCATAGCAGCTTATTTCTCTGAATTATCTAACACCTTTAGGTACTGCAATCACCAATCTGCCTACCAGGTGCCAGGTTGGACAGGGGACGATGTCCAGTGGATGTGATGTAGTGAGAGTAGTTTCTCAAGGATATTTGTATCAAACATATATATTTTTTTCCGGGCTACAAATTGCATTTCACTTTTACATCGTACGAGTACCTAACGATAAAAAAAACAAGCAAGATAAAATAGGGTTCGATAAACTAACTTTTAACACATAAAAACCCTCAAAAGTGGAGAAAAACGATAACAGTCGCAAGCTTGGCGTGATGACAAATTTATTGCAACATTTTTTACCTCGGCCACTCAAGTGACTGTAGTGTCAGAATATTTAGCACTTTGCTTTATTAAATGACATTTATTACAAAAAAATGTTATCGGAATAACAATTTTCAGGTGAAACATCTTTAGTAATGTCCAGGAAAAAAATATTTCTGCCATGTTTATTGGCTATAAAACAGTCTGTAGGCACGCATGTCAATTTCAAATATTACAATTACAGATTCTCACCGTTCCCTAATACACTTCACTTCACATC
Source organism: Venusia cambrica (assembly GCA_951394065.1). Taxonomy (NCBI): domain Eukaryota; kingdom Metazoa; phylum Arthropoda; class Insecta; order Lepidoptera; family Geometridae; genus Venusia; species Venusia cambrica. The sequence goes on along the minus strand of OX596040.1, from coordinate 14,587,064 downwards.
ACAGAACAATAGTATATAAGAGTATAACTGTTTTAATAGGAATAATATCCTTCTTAGCTTATCCTTTTAAATCGGTAGGTACTTCGCAGTAGGTAGATAGCTCGAAGATAAAGATAACCCAAAGAGAATACAACTACTAGGTACTAATAACGTGTTGCGTCTGTGTTCGAGTCTAATGATGAACGACCACAGACGCAAAATAGATTCATGGTGTAGGATTTTATAATTACTCATCTGTGTATATTTTTTGGTATGATTATAGAATACGAGTATAGTTTAAAGATTAGATCATTATATTATAGTACCCATAGTACCTATGTAAGCATGTGGCCATCGCTGGTTCTCGTGATGTAGTCACTCTCAAACTGGGTCCTGACTAAAAACCAGCATTGCAGCGTTAACCCCGGTGCAATTTAATGAGACAGCGAACTTTTTAGCCCACACATTGTTATTGTTACGCGTAAATTTAATATGACTTTCTGTGTTATCTTTTTAGGTAGCAACATTTATTTGTATGTTTTCTGTTTAGTTACGGTGTATGTGTTTGTTAAATAGGTATCTATTAGGTAGGTACATACCTCCGTTAATTGTATTTACTTACTTACCTACTTATATAGTTTGTAAGTTTGTGTGGAATAAATGGATGTGTCTTTCTTTCTTTCTATGCTCAAAGGTGGCCTTGCTTAGCCTAGTGTTTGTAGATAAGAGGTTTTTATTATAGGTAGTTTTATTTTAAAAGCTTCCATTGTATTCACAGAACGCGGTCGGCAACGCAAACAGGACGTTATCTACTCAATAGCTATTTCAGTGAGCTTTATCAATTGGGGGTCAAGAGCGCGACTTCCGCCAGATAGCGTTCGATAGCAGCCCAAAATCGTGACGGCACAGCATCCCTTTACATTATTTATCACAATCGACAAAAACTCTCCTCTCCGATATCTCTTAAAGGCATGTTTGCTGACATGATAAGATACTTATTCGATATTCACGCATCGGTCGCGCCGTGCTCAAAAAAATCAAGATAACTTTTTGTTTGCTCGTGAAGTTTTAAATATTTTCCTTTGCTTTTAGTTCGTTGGCGTATGTTCGCTCGGCAAACATCCTGTCCGCTCTCAAATATTGATCCATCGTCAGTTTGTCTCTATTCAATCTTCAACAGACATGTGCGAGTGTGAGCTTAGGTATATTCTTTAATTTCATATTTTTGCCGAGGACTAAATAGAAAAACTAATCATAAAAAACTAGTAAGACAATAAATATGTTTTACAAAGTCCAGAGTCCAATACGACATTTTAAGACAGATTTACTTGGCTCGATTGGGTGTTGAAAATATCGACGTAAAATTCTGTAATTTTGTACACCGTTTTTAACATGATAGCAAGTATTTCTAATACGAGTTCTGTCCAACTTATAAGTGAAGGGATATTCATTCGATTACATATACTTTCATATTAATTTGATTTAATTGTGTGAACGACGATCGAGTCGTAATCGAATGATGAGAACCTCGCAAATTGATAAATCTCAACAGCTCGATTTTAACGATTCGTTTCGGTACTCGTATACTCGAGGAAATAGCGTAGTTCTGTGGCTACAGTCGTTGCTGCTTATACCTCTAGAGAAGGTAAAGCTCAACTTTTTTAAAAGAGGTCAAATATCAATACGAATTATGGTAACAAATCAGTAGCCAATATCGAAGCGTAGGTGTAAACTGGCACGTTCCGAATCTCGCACTAGTAGTGCCAGCTGACCCCGCTTATAATCTTACTTGTGACCGGGACTAATTTGCCAAAACGATACGATATGTACAGTGCCACTTTACCACTATTAAAATTAATTTAAACCGCTGAGCAGATATTGTTATGTATATATATTTCATTTTCATTTCGCTTTCGTCGATAAACGAGCGTGTCGGCATTAAAGCAGTCGTCGTGATTCGCTCTGCCCGCCCAACCGAGCACTCACGATGCAAAGGGAACGTCAAGGGTCTGAACAACCATCTAGACTTGGCCTACCGATCTTCTAATTCTATGCGAAACGGGGAATACCGTTTGTGTAAGAGAGCTCTTGAAATTCTGGTTGAAAGTAAGCCTTGGGGAAGAAAATGTTGAATATATTTGCAATAGAACGATGATTTCTATTGTCTTCTGCTATTAAGACTATGAGTGGATGGAGAGATTGATCGTCAATAAACTGAGTCCAAAAATGATTTCCTTAAAATATTGAATATACTAATGCACCTTTAGCTGATCTACGACCTTTCTCAAAATTAACGGTAAATTAAGCATTAGGCGCTGTCAAAAAATAAATAATTCCAGTCCCAAATTGAGGTTTGTTGTAGGTACCTACCACCAAAGTTAGCTGAGTATGCGCCATAACAACGATAGTTGTGTTCCGACATGAGGTTAGATAGCCAGTTCTCAGTCGGTTTAGGACAAGCTTCGGGTAAATTGCGAATCAACCTTCGGCTTTATCATAACATGAGATGAAAGCCAACCGCTTCTTTGTAGCAGGATAAAAAAATAGAGTACACTATTATGAGTAACATATAACAGAATGACAGTGTAAACATTCCTCCCATTAATGTCCCTTTATAAAGGCACGTGCTAGGCACGGTTGCGCTATCTGTCGCGTGTCGCGTCGCGTGTAACGAGCCCTTAGATATTAGGATATTGAACGGTTTACTGATAAAAGCTAAGAACCGTGATGAATATTGTAGATCTACAAGATAATTTTAACCATATATGGCCGCTCTTACACTGATCCGGTTCGATGATGACCGATGACGGGCTAGCGCAATCGTTCATTCTTTTTAACCCTTAGTACGGTCATTGTAGGAATACATTGACTGATGTCAAGGATCTTCTTAAGATTGAGGAATTTCCACAATTTGTGTAGAAATATAGATAAGCTACTCAAATTCGAAACAAAAACCGATCCTTAATATTTTTGTAATTATGTAATCTATGATAGGTTAGCTCTTGACCTTTGGGCCAGAGTAGGGGTGAGATATATAATGGAGCAAGTATTCCAGTAGGCGTGCGCGGAAGAGTCAGCCGCGAACCGACGGAACACAGCAAGCCGCTCGGCGCTGGACTTCGGTAGGAGAGTGGTCACATGCCAGGCGGACCTTCACAGTTCCTACCAGCAGTGTTGTGATAGCCGTTACCTCTAGCAACAACCAGCGATTCCATTTCTCGGGATAGACCACTAGATCACTCCTACCGCAAAATTAAAAGACGGCTCAAAAGTGGCCATGAAACGACATAAAACATGCAATTCAGACGTGTGGAACAATAGGAAATAAAGGGTACTTCTGTCTTGTAACCATAAAATTATACATGGGTATTATGAATGATAGTTATGAACATCAACATAAGTGCTAACCTTGGAAAGATTACAATGTTTGCAATAACCATGTATGAAAATTCATTTTCAAAACTCGCTTATTGATATTACACCTTTTGCTTCCCAGCAGGTACAGATTTTTTGAGGTATGTATAGCTTCCCAATGCCACTTCAACTTGCTAAATCTGAGAGCTTTGTCAATAACTTTGATTCTCTTATGGACAACTCTTTCCGGGTTTGATCACGTAGTGAAACTCCAAGCATATCTTTCTCCATAGCTGTGACACGTTGTTCCAGAAATACCAATGTTATATTCACCAAGATTTGAAATCTTCTAAATAATCATAAAATCTTAAATTTAATTAAGTACTCATTAAATACATTTAAAAACCCAATTGAAGGTCTTGGAATCATCTTCAACATATTGCCGGCGTCCGTTTTTCCAGTTACGTGGGACCTCCACACTTAACTCAAAAATAAAGTTAATAGGCATTTTCTGGAAAAAACCGCGCCATCGTAGTCCTTAACCATGCGCAGGCAAGCTTCGATGTCAAAAGCTGACTCATCGTCAACAAAAAAAAAGTCCTACTTCTTACTTAGCAAAGTCAAAGTCAAAGTCAAATATTTTTATTCATTAAGATTTTTAGGATCATTTTGAAACGTCAAATCTATAAATACATTAGATACTGTATAGGAAAATGAGGCATTGAAAATTCAGCGGAAACTCACACGCGTTTCCGGTTCGACACGTGAGCACATTTCCGGTTAAAACGTAGAGGGTGTCGAGTGACTGTGTGACTTTGTGGGAATCATGAAAATTGAACTCCATTTATAACCGTCAACTGTGTGAATCGATATAGGCTTGAATTTGCATGATTTGGTTTGCCCATAACATAAAAATGTTTTTTATTTTTTTACAGAAAAAGGACAATACGCTGGCCTGGCTCTGAACTAGCCCGCTAGCTATGCGTGGACTTGACTTGCGCAGAAGGCGCTAAGTTGAAAAATTGGTTTATTTGTGGCAACAAATGCAAAGGCACCACTTAGGTACGGACCATATATTAGGTACTTATCATACTTACTTCAACAGACCACAATTTAAAGTCCACTGCTGAACAGAGCCTCTTCTACTATTAGAAAATTTTGACATAATATCCACGCTTGTCTGGCGTATTGGTGAACGGTAGGCGGCAGTAAAAGTATTATAAATAAATAAATATTACAGGACATTAATTTCACACAGCGCCATCTAGTCCCAAACTAAGCATAGCTTGTAACATGGGAACTAGATTACGGATAGAATACATAAATACTTTTTTTTTGTAAATACATACTTATCATACAATACAACACCCATACACAGAACAAACACCTACATTCATCACACAAATGTTTGTCCTGGGTGGGAATCGAACCCACAGCCTACAGCGCAGAAGGCAGAGCTACTACCAACTGAGCTGTGAGGCTTGTTAGATACTTACCCAAAGTCGTTTGGTAGTGATGATGAGGTAACCGAGAGACAGACAGACGGTAGAGTAATTTCGCATTAATGGTAGTAGTGTGTGCCGTGGCTGTCACCTCTCCAACTCAGCCCACGGACGTCTTAAAAGCAGGGCAGCAGCTTGTTTCTCAAAATCGAGTCTTGATGAAATTTGGTATGGATACTTAGATCAAAAAATGATATGTATATGGATTTAATAGTTTTCTTGGTGTTTATCATGAGAATAGATCTACGGTTCTTTACAGGTCAATTGAGACTAAGCCTGGTAAAAGCTAGTTCTTTTGCAATATAATGTATATTTATTAGGTACTTATACGTATATTGCGGGTAAATAGATAATTACTACAATACATCCGCCGGAAACTAGCACAAATGTCCGGTTAGACACGTGGATGCATATTTACATATGTAAAATATGGGGTGCTCAGATCTCGTGGGAAATATCTACCGATTGAAGTAGTAAAGTCACGAGTTAAATTATGCTACGCTTAATCACCTTCAAGTCTTATGTTCAAAATTTAATCAAAATTGGTTCAACCATTTTGATGTCAATTAGTGGGAAGCATAAACTTATTCTAGCTTTTGCCGTCGGCTTCACCAGTGACATACCCGGATAATAAAAAGCGTATGCCCTTCTATGTAGCGTATATAGTGTACGCGATGGAAAATAATGACCATGCCTTCCATAAAGATCAGTTTAGTCGTATAGTGGTGAAAAATAACCAACACACCAATAAACTTATAGAAAGAAAGAAAGAAAGAAAGTTGAGTGCATCGCGAACGAGAACACACTACTAAAGATACTTAACCAAAATAAAAATTAAAAATATATATTTTTAAAATTTAAATTAAAAAACATATGTATACATTTATTCAATAAAAAGTACAATTAAACTAACTATGTACAAAGGAATCCGTCAGATTACCTAATTAAAATTAAAACTTGTAACCTTTACATATAAAGAAAATAAATGGAGACACAAAAAAAAATATATATATATAGGTAACATAATGGTAACAGATGCTAAAAGTACTTAGTGACAATTAAACTAGGAGATGGTAGGGGTATAATCTTTAGAGCTACTTTCACTCACATTTAATATTGATATGCATTTGAGAATATTTTTGTACTAAATATAAATTATCCTTGACATAGCATTACCTAAAGTAAATTCTCAGTTGAAATTCAATAGCAATAACGTTGCAATAATACGTATATGTTTTAGGCCCAGAACGAATATTCGCTTCTTCCTAGGGCCTTATTTGGACTGAAGTACGACCACAGGCCACATGAAAAGTACGACTATCTTTTGTTCGGTCAACACGCGTGGGCAATTTGAGGCCATCAAGTACAGTCGAGCTAAAAATACTTTTTACTGGTAAAAAATAAAAGTTTTAACTAGCAAACTCTGGCCTTCCTAGTCACACAGCTCAGTTGGTAGTAGTTCTGCCTTATGCGCTGTAAGGTTGTGGTTTCGATTCCCACCCAGACCAAATATTTGTTTATGTGTGTTCTATGTTTGGATGAATGAAAATCAGTATGTATTTACAAAAAAAACTAATAAGTATATCAGTATTCTATCTGTAACCTAGTTCTTATATTATAAGCTTTGCTTAGTTTGGAGCTAGGTAGCGCTGCGTGAAAAAAAAAACTATTTGCTCATAAGCTATTATCCAAGTCAGGGGGGAGTCACAGATATACTAAAAATTTATGCGGCACAGGAAAAGTTAATAGTCCGTACGATGGACCGGGCGGGGTCACAACGTCCCCAGGGAAATAGCAGATAGGGTTGCAATCATATACGTATAGTATAGTAGATGCAACATAAGACCTACCAACGTTATATCTGTTTCGGTGTTCTATTTAGCGGAAACACCCAAAATGTAGCGCAGCAAATAAACCTTTTGTTAACAAATTGTTCGTCGTTTATCCAAAATATTAAAATATTAACACAAAATTTCGGATCCGAAACATCACTTTGTCCACTTGTCGGATTCGACTTAGAATCCGGTAGATGTCAACGATATTCCATACAATTTCTGATTTTGTTCAAAATTTTAGGATTTTAGTTTTCAGAATAGCTTTTTAGGACTCTCCATCGGAAGTTTCGGAATTGAATCCATTATGGCTTCCTGAATGATTGATAATAGCTATTCAGAAATACAAAATGTTGAGCTAAGAGTTGTACCCTTACACTTATACCTTCTTTGTTAGCTAAAGATTCAGCTCAGTTACAGTCAACATACGAGTAGACTTCCCAGTTTTGGTGTACACAAAAGGCAATGGACACATGGATTCAGTTGCATACTAAATATAAGAGTATATAAAAGAAGCCTTCTCTTTGCCCTTTTCCGATATAGGTACTGTAATATCGTAAAATCTTTATCAAAATCGTTTTATTTTATACGTGAACGATGAAAGTGCCTGGTATGGATAAATATGGGGTTGCCTTCGTGCGTTATTGCCGCAAGAAATACTTACATGGTTTTCCACTCGGGGTCCCGTCGGGCTAAATTGTAAGAGACGTGACCGCACTCGCAAATTGTAGACCTTCTTCGCTGATGGAATATCGACGTTTTTGTATCGCGCCTCTGTTAGGAGAAATAGGAATAAATAATGAGGCTGTTATTCTTCATTCTTCTCGTCCGTATTCTAGACACGGCTTTCCCAATTCAATTAAATAATAAATAAATAAATAATAATTAATAAATAACAGGACATTGATCTCATACACCATCTATTCCAAACAAAGCATAGCTTGAAATATGGGAACTAGATTACGGATAAGTAGACTATTCGAAAAACTATTATTTTTCGCGTTTTTGCCTTTATTTACCGCGATGTTTCGGCTGGTAGGTATAGGTATAGTATACCTACTATAATATAAATTTCAATACAATATACATTAACATACCTATATTGACATAAAGATAACGTATATAAAATACGTATTTAATCAGCAATATAATAAAACAGTGCCTTCCGGGTTTTCAAAAATCTTTCGGGGTTTAAGATTGAGGCTACACGTGACCCAAGGACTGGCTCTTATGAAGGCATGCGAATTAGCATAGCTATTCAGCGTGGCAATACATACCGCCAGAGTCTTGGGCATGCTTCCGTCTGGTACAGGTCTGGAACAGTTGAGTTACCGATAGGCCGTTTGTAACGGTCCTTAGGTAATCCGACTGCTTCCTTTGTACAAAGTTAGTTTTATTGTACATAATTATTGTTAATGTTTGTAAATTATAATAAACACAAATACTTAATTTTATATTTTGTATTATAATAGATCAGAAAAAAATAACTAGCCGAGGTTCTTGCCTTTGTCCTTGTGTCCTGGTGGCGATTCCAAAACGGCAGAATATTTGACGTTTCGAAGTGATCCTAAAATTTATTAGATTTATATAGTGATATTTTAACCTTACATGACATTATCTAATTTTAACATTACCTAAGTATGATGAGGATGATGATAATAAAGAGATGGATGATAGCTAATGCTGCATGATCAAACTATTTAATAAAGGGAGAGACTGTGAAACATATTGATCCAGGTAACGTGCATTCCATAACCGAGTAGCTTCTACTGTCAATGAGCTGCCATACATGTGGTAAGGTCTAATATAGTCTGATACGAAACAGTAATTTTATAAAGTGCAGTTCTCGAATTCAACACGCCATGTTTTCATATAAAAGCAAAGACTATTTAATTACGAGGTGTAATGCAATTTGGGCGATGGGTTCCGTGAAGGGTGTCCTCTGATACAAATTGGCGGGCGCATGTCACGTAACTTAATCACGACCCTTCGTGTTCACCCTGTTTCGTAAGCAAATAGTGCAGTTTTATTATATTTGGTCATCTGTTTGGACTACGGCGATAACCGAATGCTGGCCTAGAGACACGTTGAAACCTAGAGGCTGATCACTCGTCCGATATGGTAAGAAGTTGACATTGTAAATGTCGTGAGTCTCAATGGATAAAGACAGCTCAGGACCGGAACGAAATTTGATACTTTCAGCCATATCGCTGTCGATAGCCCATACAGAACTAGTAATTCATTATCATCATCACATTGCACTACATACACGTTACAGATGCGCGTGGCCATGTATAAAACAGACAATCAATACTGTTCTTTGGATGTTAGTTTAATTTGCTTAGTTTGCTGAGAAGCGTTTCGGTGAACACGTGACCAGTCGTCCTTTCTGTCGTGACGAAGTTACCAATGGCGATGACGATTGCCTGGAAATCCTTGTCGTGAGTGCTGCCGAGGGCGATCCTCTCCCGAATCAGTCTTTTTAGCCACGAAAATAAGTAATCAACTAAACAAGTTTCACAGATTTCAAGGCCTATTACGATTATAACTAAAAACCGATCAGTTACATGTACTGGTATTGTGTCTACTCATGAGTAGGTATAGCTTACATAAAGTTTCCAGTTAAACATTAAAAATACACAGTCATAAAACAAGCATGTGCACAGATGTTTAAATGTGAAAATAGATAAGCCACCAAGAGAAACCAAAGAAAGTAGTCTGCGTCATCGGCAATAAGGAGTGCACGTGCTAAGCTCACAGCGAGGCACGTACATGTACGTATTACTCAGGGGTAAGGCTTATCCTATGATGATGTTTTTAAGCTAAAAAGTTTGCGATGTAGGTGCGGTGCAACTTGCATTTCATCTAGCTCTTCAAGTACCTATGTGATTGAAGGGGATGCAACATCCCGCCTCCTTATCCGCAGCATTACTGCAAAGAATAGTCTCACAGTTATAACCGCCTCTGTTATATATTGGTTCACCCACCAGGGGAGTACCACTACTACCAGTTTGTTAGCTACCACCACCTTACCTAAGTCGCCATACAACGATTCTAAATTGTTGTGTTCCAGCATTTAGAAGTGAGATAGCCAGTTCCTCAGATTGTTTAGGGTGTTATTCCGGGTGAAGTTGCGCTTCCACCATTATCATAACTTGAAACCAGGTGAGATGAAGCCTCCCCATCGTACAATAAAAATAAAATATTATGCGAAACATCTACAAATAGTTTCAAGTTAGAATTTTTACTAGGAGCTAAAAATGTATGACTATTCAAAATCAAAACAAGATGCCACAATAGTAGTTTTCTACAGGGATTCTTATTAATTATGGGTAATTATGTGTAAATTTTGGTCTGATAAATGCAAAGACCTGCCTACTGTTATGTCATTGTTTCTTAATAGTCAAGAATATCGAATCAAGATGGTATATGTGAATGTAAATAGCCCCTAAGAATACCCGTCTAATTAATTACTTTATCGAAACTAGGGGTTCATGGTTCAAACAAATCCATACAACAAACGGGAAACCTTTTTATTAAATTGGTTTAGACAGCTGGTGGACTTGTACGGGCGCGCCCGTATGATATATTAACTGTCAATTTGGGACAATTGGATTAATATGCCTAATTTAATCAGGATATCGATTGTTCTTACGTAGGTGTTTGACTTATTGCTGGCCTCAAATGGCTTCGGTCGTAGGTACTGGTAGATAAGTTTCACAAAGATTTAATTTTTATATTCTAAATCGGCAAAAAGAAAGTAAAAGAGTTTATATTGAACACCAACGGCCCCAGGGGCCCTACTTGTTAACAAATAACTGAGATGGAAGACAAATCCAGAAATTGAATCGGCATTACTAAACCTGATCGGCGTACCCGCGGCAGATCCTCTTTTATATATATATATATATATATTATTCGTATTATGTTTTATTATGTATTTAGTATAGTATGTTTTATTTGTATATTGTAGTTGTATGGTCACCTCTTGCTCTAGGCCAGAGGTGTGACGTCTACGCTGGAGCGAACTTTCTCAGAAGGTACTAGGATCAGGATCATTCAGCCATGACAGCTAGCAAAAGCCAGTGATCCGTTGCCCACCAGTTGCAGTTTCAATTTATTAAGAGCAAAGTTATATGTTATAAATCTCCTAAGGCGGAATTCATCAACATAGTTAAAAGCATCTCTCATCGCGGTCGGCTCATACACTTTGAAACGTAAACAATAACAGTGGAAACTTTTTAACACGTCATACAGTGTATTCTCTTAGCATTACGCGGGTGAAGTAGATGGAGGCGAATTATTCGGCCTGTTGTGAAAATATACACGCACGTGCGTTCTTTGGTGTGGTGCAAGGTCTGAGAGACTGAGCTGGAGCTGGAAGTTAATGGACAGGGATTCTGAAAGAAACCGTATGAGTGGTAGGAGAATATGAACTGTGTGAGAGACATACAGTGATAAGAGTGTATGATGGTTGTCTGGAGCGGGACAAAAGCCATAGCTCTTATGCCCTTTGCTATTTTTTTATAATCTGTAACTAGTGCTCGTTTTGTGTATTTATGCTCTTTTGTTTTGTTATTTTCTTATGGATTAGCTCTTATCTAAGTCTGTACTAATTTCTCTATTCGATTTGTATTTTTTTTAAGCGGTCTAAAGGTGCCCTCCGGGATTTCAAAAATCATGCGTTGCTTCTGATTGAGGCGACGACGACGGGGTTATAACAACGGCAACCCAAGGGCAGACTCTTATTTAGGACATTGAATTAGCATTGTTGTTCAGCGTGCCACTGCAGCCAGTGTCTTGGGCACGCTTTCGCCTGGTACTGGTCTGGATCAGTTGAATTACATGTAGGTTTTTTTCATAGGTATTTTAGGTACTTGTTATACCTTTATTATGTTCAACAAGGCAAGGTATAGGTTTTGCCTGCCCTAATGTACAATTGAATGAATGAATTGACCTGTCCACTCCCATTGTCAGTCATTTAGTCTTCATTAGCTTCCATTGAGGCTTTGCAATGTCATAGGTTTCTGATATAAAGTAAACCACGGGTAATGTGTTTAAATCACAGTCAGGACTTGTACCAAACTCTTAAACAAACAGGCAGGGCGGGCGGCGCCGACCGCGACGCCGCGAGATTATGATCGCGCGTGGATCGTGATTAATGCCAACTAGCGCCTGTGCGCAAGCGCATGCCAGAAACGGAACACATTGCAAGAACTTAGGCCTCAACATTGATACTATACAAACATGATCTCAGAAGAAGCTTTTACCAGCTCTAATCTCTGAATTAGAGTCTCCTATCAGAAAGTCTGAAATCCTATGTCTGAGTAAAATGTCATAATAATCTTTTTATTTTGGCGTTTGCCTTCATTAGGGATGCTCGCATGCCTGGTGCAACTTTACAGGGCCTACCACCAGCTATAGGATTAATGAATGAATGAAAATTGTACACCGGATAAAAAAGCTGGATAACATAGAATGATTGATATATACTATGAACGGTCTTATAGCTTAAAAGCGATTTCTTTCAGACAAATTTTAGATGCAGATGATTTTAAAAGACATGTTTATTGGAAAAAAACTTAACGAAATCGTTGTGTAGCTGACTGACTTGCAATCAAGGTACATCCAAAACTAGAGGAACTAGAGACTTGAAATTTTCAGAGTAGCTTCTTTATATGTAAATTTACCATTTATTATTGGATGATGGGAACAAATTCCCGGGCGTTTCACTTGTATTTACATAGTTAGATTAGAACCTAGCCGTCAGACTATGATAAAACTAGAGAAAGCATACAGCTACTGGCGACACGAAGAAAGTGGCGCTAATAAAATTAATGCAAATCTAGATACGATCTATGTCTGGGAGAAAATAGCAACAGCGCTACTTAATTTTCTGTTCAGAAAGTACTTCATCTTCGTCAATGATTATCAACATACAATCTGTGAAACCATACACTGTTGTTTTTTTTTATTGAAATGGGTAGGTAAGCTCTTGACCTCAAGGCTTGTCTGGGAATTACCTAGGCGAGGATAAGCTTTGCAGAAGCTGCCTATTAAAGGCACTGGCACTTCCGCGCACCAACTGTATTGTGACGTGATTATTTTCTAAGGCACGAAGGTTTTATCAAATTCTCTTCTAAAACAAAATCTAATAATCTAAAAAGAAAAGCGATTCAGATTGTGTAGTTCTGATTACAATGATGGCTTTCAAGTCATTCCTTTCTTTGATGCCGTTCAAGTGTCTATCTTGACAAGCATACCCAAAGGTATGCTTGTTGCGTTCAAGTGGCCTGAATGAGGCATCAAGTGTGATGTGAATAAATCAAGCGTGGTAAGATACCGTGGTGAGATTACACACTACTTTTTGATTGCAGTGATATATTCAAACTCAAATATGGAATTGATTTCTTTTTTTTTTATTATTGGTAGACAGGGAAGCTCTTGGCCTTAATCTCACCTGGTTTCAACTCATGATAAGACCGAGGGTGGAAGCGCATTTCACCCAGATTCCTCAACAGTCTGAGCCTCGGCGTTGGTCTCGCCATCAAATTCAACATGCATTGGTAGAGCAACCTCCTCACAGCGATATAATCGTGATGACAGTTGAATGACAACACCGTAATTCACTCTTTCGTCGAGTACAAAACAAAAGAAAATTATATGTATTTGATTATAAATATAACTACGAATTTAATTATTTCTTTCTTTTTGCCCTTTCATTCATATGATTCTTTAATAAATAAAAAGTGCAACTAAACTCACTATATTATGTAGGTAGGTAAGTACTATTATTTCTTTTAGTAATTGTTGATGTTTCATTAAAAAATACATCCTTATTGTTGCGTTGATTTCGTTGACATAATAATGTATTAATTCATGTGTCACAACATGAACAAAGTGAACAACAAAGTATTTCTATTTCACAGCGCTCACAAATCTCGAAAACGTAACAAATTGAAACTTAAATGCAATCCATGTTCAACAGCTTCTAAATTTACCGACAAGCAACTTATTTATAAGCAACATCCAATTAAATCGATGTCACAATGCAGTGCGATTTGCAGTGCGGTGTCATGGCAGTTTCTCCGTTGTCAACTAGCGTCAATTTTCCGCTTTTTTCCTATTCTCGCGCAAAACGGTGGCGATTTTATTTGTAGTATGTATTATCTTATCTGTGGTTTGGTATCTATAAATTTACTGAATAAGTTATAAAGGCTTAGTGTCTTCGCGACTAAAATTGATGACATGTTGCCTTTTTTAACTAAGAACACAAGTTCGAGTTAAGAGCAAAACCAAATAATAGAAGATCTAATTTGTTCGACTAGTAACAAACCTTTGTCAGTTGAATTCGCTCACCGGTGTCAGTCCGGCACATCCAGTTATCACAAATGGAGCGCAGTAGCTTTACCAAGAGTCACTGTAGTATAACTATAGTTATCTGACATAAATACAAGAGTTTGCCAAAGAATACCGATCAATTACACCGGCCTTTAAACAGCACCATTAAAACCAACCCTAACCTAAACGAAAACCGGTGATTTTTAGTTATGAGCACCATCTACTGCGTCTCATCAAACTTTAACTCAGTATCAAAAGAATAGGGGTGAAAGGAATATTTTGCGAGACCAATAGCTGTGAACTATCACATCATGGCACTCGGCTGTGATTGGTGCACTACAATACTGGTTTTATAATAACAGGGTAAAAAATCTGCTATCGCAATCTCGAATTATATGTCTTGACCTCAGCGAGTACAGTTTTCAAAAACGTATGGTACGTCCACAGTTATCACAAGTGGAGCGCAGCTGTCGAGACGAGCAGACAACAGTTGTCGACGGTGTTTGTCTTAGCTGCGCGCACGCACCGCGCACTGATTAATCATTACAGACTATTTTTCCTTGGACGTAACATGATTAAATTCATTATTCATAGCTGTTATGTGGCTTCAAGAATGAAATAAAATTGTTTAATATGTAGAGAATGAAATATTGCCACATAATATCGTTGTTGTTTTTCAGCAATGTGTCATCCCAACTCTAAAAAAACTTGTTCAAAATACCGAGATTCGGAAACGGACTAAGGTCCAGGACATAACTCAATGGTAATGGGCAGGGCACGCAGTTAGACGAGGTGACGGCCGGTGGAGCAGAACCCTCCTCGATTCGTGTCCGAGGAAAGCGCAACGGAGTGTTGGGAGACCACCTGACCGATGGGTCAGTGACATAGACCGGATCACAGAAAAACCCTGGATGTGATCCGCTTAGTGCAGGGATACTTGGCATTCATGGGAGGAGGCCTTTACCCAGCAGTAGGTGGATATGCTGAGGATAATGATGATGTATATTATACTGCAGGAGAATGATAAATTATATTTTTAAACGTCAGGAATACCTTGAGACACTTGTTTGAGTTTCAAAACAGACAAAAACATTCCAACAAAACATTCAACAACTCTTCTTCCCTAATCGTGAAATTTCATGAAAAATCACATTTCGTCGTAGTAATATGTATGCTTGGGAGATTGTTCATTTGTATTAATAAAAGATTAGCGCTACAGTATGAGTAAAGCGCGTTATAAGGACTAACTACTAGCATGTGTTGATTCCGCAAATAGTTCCGCTGGCGCTGGCGCCATGTCCACCCTTGGCATGTCGGCAGCTGGATCCTTTGTTTTTGATCGACATACATTTTCGCTTCTTAATTTTATTTTATGCTGACCACCAACGGTACAAAACCCTTTCAAGATAATCCTTGAAAAATTTAACCCATCTATTATCCTAAAAATAAGTGCTTTGATTATTATCTCACAAAGTCACCTTTGATGTTGATCTCCTGTTGAAAAATCCACTATATATAAGTCTCAAGGGTAATAAAAAGGATTGTGTTAATCATATATCACTGAGATCTGTATTATCTGGCATCCGAAAAATAACAGTCGGGATCCTACAAGATTTATTAATATGAGCTCAGTAAATTCGGAAAAGTAGCGAGTAGTCAAAATAAACAAGGAGATAAACTCAAAGTGATTGTTATGTACTCTATATACCGCTTGATGGATGTTAGCTGCAGGAAAACCATAAAATGGTGCTATAACGCTGATAGGTGCGCGCGCGCCGCCCTGCGCCACGGGCAATCATTCATCATCGCGCAAAACGCTCTGTTTCCATGAAAATTGCTCCATGATTTGTATGTACTTGTAGCTGCGCAGCGACGAGATGTATTGGAATGATTATACTCGTAGTAACCACAGGGTAACGTTTTTATGCTTGCACAGATTTACCGCAGCGTATCGTATAAAATCTAGTTTATGATGAATGCAGAGTCGTAAAACGTCCAGGTGTAGCTGAACGTTACTGCATGTAATAGCCGGCGTGTTTCGTTCGATAAGTTTTCATGTCTGATGGCCGGCGTGGGTGTTTTCCGCCGGCGGGTGGTGTGGCGCGCCGGATGCGCTATCCTTGCCGCATTAAACCGTCGAATTGTGTGATTTTTAAAGGAAAAACGTCCAGATGAGGCCCGTATCTTGTGACATGAACGAAAATAATTTGACGCAGCCGTTCGCCGGCGACATACGGCGACACGTGGCCACGATATATTACACGCGAGCCGCGTACTAAAAATATTGTGTTGGCAAATTAATGGGCATTCCCGACGTTAGGTGGTGGGATGAAAGGAAGTGCCTTTTATATGTGAAACGTTGGTTCTGTACAAAAGCGCGGCAGCCGGCCACACCTGTCTGCGCGCATTGGAGTGGCCTATGCGCAAGCACCGCGACCACGACGACGCACTCAATCTCGTCTAGGGTTGATACCAAACTCTGATCTCATCAAAGCGGGCTCTGCCTACGTACAAATTTCTATACAACTTTAAGTTAGCAGTTCAATTTTAAACCCACGCGCTTATAGAAAGCAAATTGTCGAGCGCTAAAAATATGCTTCCTTACCATTCCTTTAAGGTTAACCGATAATTTTCACTCAGTAGACCGAAGTTACCGAGTTATTTAGATCCAAGAACTGAACTAGTGTAAGTAAATGTTGAATGCTCAGTTTTTTTGGTCCTATGTGTGCCACCAGCCCTGACTAGAACGGATGTGACAAAGAAGACGTCAGTTTCATAATAATTGACCAGATTAATATTCTTGAGGTGCTCATATTTCGCCGTCCAGCCGCCTGTTGCGGTATTTTTCACTTTAATTTGCTTATTTTTCATTATTTTAATATTCAGGGATTTCTTCTAGAAATTGTTACGATTCGCTTTTATTTCACAGCACGTAAGCATTTCATTTTCAACAGAAAAAGGGCAGCAGCTTCTTTCTGTATACCGCCCAACACCTTTACTGCGATCACCAATAAGTGGTAAGTGAACCCGGATAATAAGTAAGTAGCCTATGTTATTCCTGTAGGTACACTCTTTAAGATCCGTTTCATCGTAAAAATGTTAGAGATACCTACATTAAAAAAAAGAGTTTCTTTTGAATATTATTATACTGGTATGGTAAATCTGTTTGATATATGTACCTTATAACAAAAACTATGAACAACGGTTGCAATATATTGTATCATTATTACACAATTGTAAGACAACATTTCCAAACCCGTAAATCCCGTAATAACCCGTATGCCGTAGGGCATAGGAGGATTTCTACTCAATATTTGAGCAGCCGTCTGGGGAAGTCCCTCCATACAGAATATCGCATTCAAATATCACTATATCTATATACATTTAAAAAAATTACACGCTAAGAGACGATTTCTTCCGTGTCTCCCTCTGTGTTCATATTTTAGCCAGCCTTGGTCCAACAAAGTTGCAAGTAGGTACGTTACAAGACGTTTAAAAACCAATAAGCCGCAATAAAAAAGCAAGAGTATCCTGAGGAAGGGCGGGCGGTTTAAATACAGAAGCGGCACGTGCGCCCGCGCAGCTGTGTGCCACGTGGGACACAGCTAAAATAGATCATTGTCTCGCCACGCCCACCGCCAGATAAAACACCACATCAAACACTATATCGATAGTAAAATCGCTAGATTGTTTGTTAGCACTATAACATCTGCCTCAGACTCGCGGTTGTTACTTTCATCTCGTTGTCTCAATATTTTGGCTTAGCTGTTGTGGATTGGAAAATGTGCTGGTTTTATTGTTACCTTTGTTTCCATATCACATTCAACATGTAACGTATCTTTAAGATAGTTTATCTTTAGTTTGAATATATATCTCTAGTGGAATCCGTTCAGAATTATTTCATCAGAGTGGAATATAGAAATTATTATTATGCAATATGCATAAATTTATGAATCATTAATATTTATCGCATCAAGTTAAATTACTTCTGGACTACCACAGGTTTATGGAAACTACAGTCCCAATACAAACCGCGAGCACGGGGAGCAACAATAAACGGCAGCGGAGCATCGACCAAGTATCCCTCTCTTCCGTAGTAGCGGATAAGATGACTGGAAACGGGAGCCGCTGAGACAGGAGACGATTGCAGCAAGGATATCCCTCACGCACAATGGACACTTAAGGGTCTAAGTGCGGAAACAAGAGTCGTTTTACATTTACATCATCAGCAAAAGGTCATAGTCCACTTTTGTCACATCCTGGGTCCAGACAATTGTGGATATTACCTGAGCCATCGACAAATCAAAATAGAAAAAAAGCCATTTAATATATATATACTCGCCAGACAACTGGCATGTGGCGACCAACGAGGCGTCAAATGCAGACCACAGACGGATACGTTTTAACCTAAAATCAGGTGAATCCAAACATCGCACTATACCTACATACTTTCCAAAAATACCCAGAATAAACTAGTAGCTCTTAAGAGGTGGATGACTCGTATACTACAACAGAAGAAGAACATTTCCAACTGCTGCTGAAAACGCCTATTCCAGATTATTCAATAAGAAAAACAGGACCGTGATCAAAATTAATTCACCTAGTGAAACAGACTGGGAGATAGCAGAATCATTAGTCTCTCAAGATACACGCACAGGAACTTTAAGTTCTCGCAGAAGAACTCACAAGAACAGTAAGACCAGTCAACAGCAACCAGCATGCCTATCAATCAGGCAAATCAACAGAGACCGCTTTAAATCATGTTGTACACAAGATTGATTGATTCTTGCAGATAAACAGTCATGCCTCATTTCATCATTATCACATTCATCGATATCGACCACCTTTGACAAAACTACCTTTCCGAGTATAGAGAAAGGTGTAATAAACATAGGTGTCAACAAATCGCTAAATTTATGGATGCAACAAGCGATGTAAACAGGGCATACAGCCATCATAGAAGGTTCAGCGTTCAGGTGTGTGGCAACAAAAGGATGCCCACAAAGTGGGGCCTCTCTCATCTCTACTTTGAGTTCCAGGAGTTTGTTAGTCCAGCTTCGGAGGTGGCTCTTCCCTGCAGTGGATATTCATTGGGTTGGGAGATATTATTTATTAGGTCTTAGGTCTTAGGATTTCATACAAAAGGGCAATTTCATAGAATTGCCCTTTTGTATGAAATCATTCCAAGTCATTTTTCATCTTATTTATTCCCTTCAATCAAAGTAATCGCCCATGCAGTAAACGCATCTTTGCCAGCGCAGTGGCAATTTATCGATGCCCTTCTTGAAAAAGTCTTCTTGAAGGGAGGCAACAAACTTTTCGAAGGCATTTTGTACTGCCTCCCGGGTATTTAATTTTTTTCCCGTTATGAAGTTGTCCAAATTCTGGTAAAAGAAGAAATCGTTAGGCGCAAGCAAGGTCTGGTGAGTACGGTGGATGACGGAGAGCTTCCAGCTCTTTTAGCGTGGAGACGGTCTGTTGTACGGTGTGAGGTCGCGTGTTGTCGTGCAGCAGTAACGGGGATGATCGATTCACCAAAGCTGGTTGGCATTGTGCGAGTTTCTCCATCATTGTGTTCAGTTCTTCACAGTTAGTACATATCTGCAGTAATGCCGTCCCGTTTTGTAAGACTTGTCCATCACTTTTTAGGTGTATATTTTCGTTTTGGGCATTTTTAGGTGCTGATCCAGGATCTAACCAACTCGATGAGCGCTTACGATTGTCGAAAAGAATCAATTTTTCATCGCAGGTAACAATGCGATTCAAAATTCCTTCCCGATTCTGTGCCTGTTGAGCAGCGCAAGGCAGACCTCAAAGCGCACCTCGCGCTTCATTATGTTCGTGGGGCACCCTTTTTCAAGCTTTTTTTCCTTGCATATTTGACGCAAATGGAGCAAGATTGTTTTGATGATAACTTCGAAAGCTGCTGCTAATTCGACAGTAGATCATATCAGCTTCCAATCGCCTTTTATTCTTCATTGTCGATCAAAGTTTCCGGACGACCACGGGGTGCATTTTTCAGGTCGAAATTTCCAGCACGGAAGCGGGTAAACCAATAACGGGTTGTGCGTTCGCTTGTAGTGTTCTCTCCGTATACGTTAATGTTGCGTGCCATTTGTGCCACGTTGCTACCCCGTCGGTACTCATATACCATAATTACTCGAATTTTTAACGTATCCATAATGACAGAAGACCCAAATGGGATGAAAATATAACGCTAATCAGTAAACCAAAAACTATTTTGAAAAATAATATCATGTTTTAAAAATAAAATTAACTTGAAATTAGAGTTCATAGACATTCAGAAATAGTATTTATTCGAAATGACCAGTACTACAAAACGGCAAATTCATAGGTGTTATGGACCTATTAATAATAAATAATTGATTTTGACACCAAAACAGTGTTACTGTTTAACATATTGAATCATAGGTTATATTTCAGGGTTCAGGGCTTTAATGTTTATGACATGTGTCTTAAAAAATATAATAGAAACTAAGAATATAAAGTTAAAATAAAAAAGCCTTCAATTGAGATAATGAGAAAATGTAGTAATTAAATTCTTTGAAGTCAACCTCAAAAAAAAGCAATTCAAGTTTTAAATAATTCAACATAATTATGCGACAAAAATAAATCAACATTCTGGGAAATTATACATTTTGGGAATTCAACTTCAAAATAGAAGTCTGTAAACATATTTTCTATGCCCTCATAATCATAGATTTACATCCAATTGTAGTTAAAGTTTTAATTTTAGTTTTTTACCAGATTCATCAAAACTTAATGTATGAGGTTATCAATCTGGACTTGACTGGACCTAAAAACGAACGCAGAAAGACAATTGACTTCCGGCAGAATGCTTCCGCAGACATCTATTTATTACCGTTTCAACACTTCCGTCGAGTGATTAAAGCTAAATATTGCATAAAGTCTTGTTTGATGAAAACTGAAAACCTTTAAAACTGTTGTAAATGCAAATTGCTTCAACCTGCCTGCCAAGCGTGGAAATAATCATAGCACCTTGTCAGCGTTGGAGACCTTAGACCTTAGAAACCCATGTTGACGGCCTTTTTCCTTGTATGAGATTCCAAACAGGCTGTAGATTTGACATAACAAAATGGTTTAAAAATGTTAGCAAATATATTTTTTTACTTTGAGCTCAAATTTGGCTATTATTCTTTTAATTTGCCTATATATGTATGGTATGTTACCTACCAACTAATTAGTTCTAACCAACAAAGTCAAGCAATTGAAAAGCAAGCTCTTGAGTTACACAATCTAAATTCAATTCACTACTAGAAGAGACAACTGATGTAATGAACGTATTGTGACATTTAGTGCATGTTATTCGTCACTCGATCAACGGCTGCGTCTGCGCAGTCAAAAATACGACACACGTGCACGCGTCGTGATTTACTCACAACATTGATCCTTTATTTTGACTCGCTTTTTTATTTGGTGTACTCACACACCATTATGCGTGTAGTGTAGTTACGTATAATATGTCATAAACAATTATCTCATGAAAACTATTACACTCATCACAATATTTACAATCTTTCTCAAGTTAGGTATCGTAATTTATAAGAAAATCTGACCTCTTTTCAGAAAACGTTTATAAAGTCAAATAACAACACCGATACATTTTGCGATAGAATTGTATGTTAAGGAGCTCTACAGTCAATTTGTTCTTGTAAGTACCGTATTTATTCACCCTCTATCGATCGTTTTCAATTAAGGCTTCATTAAAACCAGCATGCCTGGCATACAGAGTAAGCACATTTTTAGCGTGCTTCAGCCCCATCCCTCCTATCCCCCTAACCACCCCTCGATCGATAAACCGCCATCTTGGATTTTCCGACCAATGCTCGTCGGTGTGAAAAGCCGTTGCTATGGTAACGCGTCGTTACAGTAGGGGAAAGTGAAGGGAGGCTTTACTGTAGTTATTGTTTAGTTCAAGAGAAGGTCTTTTGCTAAAATATAGGCGTATACAGTTAGATCGCAACTTTAATTTCAATTCACATTCATTTTACCATATATACCGTTCCATCTAGAGAAAATCGGAAAAGACTAGGAGTACAGGCAAAATCCAACATTGGAATACAAAACTTTAAATAGTGACGAAAATAATAAAACATCTTCACTGACATAATATTTCGAAAATTATCTTTTCTGTTGCGTATTTTACTAGGACATATCCTATTAAAATATACAAAAGAAACTGGAATTTATGTACCTATTTATATGAACGGAATCAAATGAATGAACAACCGCTCAATCACAATTTCCTTACCACAAGACGTTGCTATTCTTGAAATTTAGACAATACTATCGATTCTCTTATTATGAAGTAAATTCCCACTTATAACAAGTAGTTCCTCATAATTCCTTATAAAAAATCAACCAGCATCCAATTGTTCACGCAGCCGTGCTTTATTACTGTTTGCCGACTCTCCAAAAACCCTTTATACTTTTGCAAAACTCTTCAAAACAACTTCCTCTTCTTTGTCCCAAACCGCACCAACGATATCTCGCCTAAGAGGCTGCGCGAACAATGTTTGTTAGTAAAGTATAAAGCAGCATCTACACCTGCGACCTACCTGTGTGTACGGCGAAATCTAAAACGGACTTTCGACTTTACAGTTTCCTGCGTTTGTTCCCAAACAATAGGCCATAAGGCTGCGGACGCAACGCAGTGTTGACAGCACAGCACCGCTCTCTATTCAAAACGCTGGCTGTGTCTACATTTCACGTTTCAAACATTATGCATTCAAATTGTTGCTCGTATTGAACGGTTGCAAACGCACTTGGAGAATGAAAATAATGAACATAATGTAGGCAGTACCGAGAACGCGTGAGCAACGAATTCATTCATAAAAGAACATCTCTACCGCAACTAATCCCTAGGTAAGCACTCAATGTTGAGGATTTAAAGATGACGTATTTTTAGTTTGTGAATCAAGCTTTAGAAAATTTGTAACAGGAGAATACATAACAACTGACTTTCAATTTTAGAAATAAGTTCAAATCTTCCTAGAAAATAACATATTGAAAAATCGGTCTACTAAATCGATCCCCACCGGACTATCAGTACTGGCAGTGGCAGGGTTCGGAACACTTAATACATGATAGAGCCAAGATAGAACATAAGAAAATGAAAAGAATGTTTAACATTTTGACAAAAATCTTTAGAGATAAACGGTTTGGGTTAGGCGATACTAAAACACTCGCAGCTGCGACAGATTCAGCAACCACCCACAAAAGAAGCATTCATCTTAAAATCGAGTTGAGACTGGCACAGAAGAAACATTCCGAACCGTAAGCCTTGTATTGATCGGACACGTGCAATATTATCCGTTTACAAAGATCATTGACTGAGACCGAAATGGTATTGTGATGATGCAGTGTACGAGTGTGCTGGTGTGCAATGCAAGGCAACAATTAAACCATGACTGCGCGTACATATTTTGTTTTGTGTTCTATAATAAATAAATTAACCATCACAAATAAATTTGTGTCGTTACATTTTTAGGTAAATCGTACTAAATTAAATATTAAAACGTAAATACATAATGCTTTGACATCATTATCATCATCATCGTCAACTTATCATAGTCCACTGCTGGACGTAGGTCTCTCCCAAGGTGCACCACTGAGCCTGATCTTCAGCCTTTTACATTTACTCTCTGCCCACCACTGCACCTTCGACGCTCCATTTAGCTGGAGGGCGTCCTACACATCGATTACCTAAAGGTGGTCTCCACTGAGGGACACGTTGACGTCACCGGTTGTGAGTCCTTCAACTACCTATGATGACTTGACTATACTGTATATACTCTATGCTCAGTACAACAGGTTTTCTAAAGCAAGATTTGTGTAGAAAAGACAAAGAATATTAGTCAACAGCACCTTATCTGAATCCTTAAGCTACGATATGACAACTACGCAATTATAAGCTATGTATAATAAAAAGGAGTTTAAGTATCTTTTAATACCTTAGTTCTGAGAAACAAACACCGAGGTACCTACAACTAATCTGGTAAGTAATGAAAAGTCTGATGAAAAAAAACATTAGAAAGAACAGATAAAATATACATTACCGCGGCGCCTCAGACCAGGTACTTACCTATAAGTGACACAAACTAGTCTCAGCCACTCAGCAGGATCTACGCTTTACGACAAAACAGGATTCGTCTCACAGCTCATCAATCACGGCTAAATACCGGCGCCGAAGCCTCAAACAATACTCCCTCTGGCTTTCAAAGCTATTCAAGCAAAAACGCCATTACAAATTGAAAGGCATAGTACCTCAGAACATTATTTCCATAATACACGTTGCTTCAAGCACCTAAGATAAAGTTACATGACTTGTAGACATCGAAGTTGAATAACCTATGGGTAAATCAGGCGAAGTATCGATACATACGCATTTTAAGTAGAATAAAATGATCGGTTTTTAAGTATTTCAGAAGTAAGTAGTTAGGTATTTATTGGTTAGATACTGAGAATCTGATGTATAAACAGAAATGCAATAAAACTAGCCTGTCCCATTAGAAGTACCTTTGCGATCCCCACTCTCCAAGGAATAAATCCTTGTTTTCCAATGTTCTTGTCATTCTCGACATACACCATTTATGAAGGTTAGACTATATACAAGTAAAGCATCAGCTGAGCGTAACATAATAATGTATATTATTAAGATAGATATAGATATAGATAATTATATCTGTCACAGGATTATAACGACGTTTATACCGGAAAAGACGTAATTTTCTATTCGGTAGTCATATCAGCGCCATTATCATTTTATTAACTCCTATGTTAATACTCAATTAGATCCTATGTCCCTACTAATATTTCTTCGTGTTATTCAAAGCTATGCAATGTCATCCAAGATTTTTTTCGATCGGGCATGAGATCATAAGTCTTATGGACTGCAGGTTGCCCCCACAATGATGTCTGCTTAAGTACTAATACACGTTTTGGTATGAGGTCCAACCTATAAGCGAATTCAGATTTTTTGCTTCTAACTCCGGAAGGAAAGTTGGCGTGGCCTTAAATCGAAAGAGCTCCTTATAATAAGAATCGCCTCGTTTCCACCAGCTTCAGAACCATATTTGGACAGCAAATGTACATTTTTATGCACAGTTATAAAAGGAATAAGAATCTGGCATGGACGCAGGTGAGCTCCAAGGCTTTTAAGGTCCCGTAATGAGGAACTGGAGAATATAAAAAGGGAATGATGATGCCGCATTTCTTTACTCTACATGGATAGGATGGTAAATTAATTGGACGCGAGCCTGAGCCATTTAATATATCTCATATCAAACTAGTCTTATTATACCATATTTAATTTGACCACATGCCATTCTTGGAATAAGACGCGCTGAGAGATCCTCATCCCTCATCGTGTATAGAAACAGCAGAAGTAAAAGTATATTCTAGCAGCACCTAGGTTGCCTTTGGTTTAGGTACTCAAGTCATTCAAGTCAGGTCAAGTAACATTATAAGCCAAGAACATTTGAACCGTCTCAAGAACTCGTAAAAAGCTTGTTCTTGTTGCAGAAAAACCATTCCACTCGACATTAACCATTTTTTTACGACGGTTTATTACTTGGCCTACATCTCACCTGGCTACAAGTTGAGATAAGGCCGAAGGTGGAGGCGCACTTCACCCGGAATCCTCAACTAACTGAGAAGCTAGCTATCTTACCTCTAAATGTCGGAACACAACAATTTTAGAATTGTTATAATGGCGATAGAATTAGGTAAGATGGTGGTAGCTAGCCAGGCGGACTTAAACAAAGTCCTACCTGGGCCTGAACCGCCTAAGGCGAAGCCGATCTCCATTGGCTTAAAATTAGCTTCATATGAAATAAAAACTATTTTTACCTACCACAAGTGTGAAATCCAAAATGGCGTTTCCCATCTGAAAAGTGAACACATGCTAGGAAACTTTCTTTGATTGGCCACAGCGTTTTGTTGCGTTTGCATAACATAATATTTTTCGGTTTTTTGAGTAAAATAATTCGTTTTAGGGTTCAGAGTAGAAATGACATTCTAATTTTTTTTAAAACACATTTTTATCGCATCGCATATCGCATTTTTATAAAATCGTTGCGTTTCCCTCATGTTATACTTACTTGTATCCTTTTGAAATCCTTATTCAATTGTATGCTAGGAATCCCATCATAACACTTTTGAACTTCATAAAGAATGGCGGTAGCATTGTAGACTTATCTAGACATGAAGATGGAGATGAAATCATAAGATGGCAATGAACTTCGAAGAAATACCCGGTTGGGCCCCTGTACTCCCCATGGGGATCGAACCCGGGACCTCTGGATCTGAAATCGGTGGGTTCCACTAGACCACAGAGGCGGTTTAAATAGATAACTGTCATTGATATTTTGTCTTCAGAACATCATCGATGTGTTACGTAGTGTCGGAGGGTCTAGCTGACTAATAGTCGCAGAATGTGGTCGACAGGTTGATAAGACGGCGCCGAAGCTCTATCCCCAGATAACCTCGAGGTATCGTCTGGCCACCACCTATCGTCGTTCTGAAACAGACGCTTTGTGGGTCTCTATCGATGACATCATGCAATTGTGCATGCACACCGATGGTGACGAGGTCCGTCTGACTAATGGTCGCAGAATGTGGCGGCAGGTTGATAGGGTGACGCCGCTCAGTCCGGCAGATAACCTTACTGACCTATGGTGAGTATTTTTATTTGAGAACTACCTAAAAAAAAACAACAAACGTTGTGCTTGTTAGTTGAAGTACTTATAAAAAAAAAACGTTTCAACAAAAGAGTACCAATCTATCTCTGCGTGATAGAAAAACCAAGTACCTTATGTACAAAATAGTTTTGTATGGCGATGTTTGTCGTCTCATTTCTTTCTCACGAGAACTGATTAGGGGATGAAAAGTAGCCTATGTTTCCTTCCCTTCTAGTTTTGACGTGAAAGCTTAACAAACCAACCCATATTCGTAGTTCATAATAACTGTTATACGGTATCAGGATTCGGAAAATATTCATAGCGAAACATTCCGGCACCTCTTTGCTGTGCGGTAGGTTAGCGATGAATGCAGAGCGTTATGGATTTGATAAGCTTCTTGAACACAAATATGCTTTGTTCTTATTAGACTGGTCCGTTAAAAATTAAGCATAAACAATTTACCCATTAACTACAAGAGCGTGAGTTATAAGAAGATAATACGCTAACAATGATTGTGTGTCAAGACGTTGTTTAATTCATTGCGTCATTGTTTCTTAGTCCTTTGTCAAAATAAACGTAAACAAAAGAACGAGATTTTGGTTTACATTCAAGAGCCACAAAGGGTGAGCACAAAAAAAGGCGCCCTCAGAATGAAGTATTAAAAGATTTCGATTATTGATGGAAAAAACAAAATGCCAATGATGATTCGACAATCATCAGTCCCCAAAATCATAATATTCTGACCGTGTCCTTTCTTCAAAAAAATATAACATTAATCGGCTTATCTTAACCTAATTTAAATTCTAAAATACCTCAGAAATTATAATGACATTCGATGATTCAACAAATTTAGTTGCACGTGTTCATCATGATTGATGTAGTGTTCCGTATACAAAATTATTCATCACTTGTGGAACGCCGCCCGGGACTTCGTACCTGTTATCACAGCATCCCTTCCTCTACACTATAAAATAAAATTACTCAGATATTTCCAAGTCTCTAGGACTTCTGGTTAAGTAGGGCTATGCGGTCATCGTCTGTCAGTCAGCTACCTATACCTTATTAATAAGCCTCACCACTAGCTCTGTTCCTTCTGTTCCCATATATACAAGCATTGCTTAATTTGGGACTAGATGGCGCTGCGTGAAATGAATGTTTTGAACACATTTATTCGTATTTACTGTGGTATTTTTAGTACCTATATTAAACGTCCTGTAAATCAAATGACTTAATTTTCATTGTATTTTAACTTCTTTAAATCCTCGTCAACATATATAACAATATGGAAGTTTTACTTATATTGATTTAAAGAATTGCGCAAGGAACCCTAAAACGCACCTATTAACAAACCTGGGAAACTTGACGTTTAAAACAGGACAAGAAAAAAACCGAAACGTTTCTTCAATACAAAAATGCACCTGAGAATGAAGGCGGACCACTTGACTAATATTCCGATTATTACAAATCACCGTGACGCGACCCAAGAGCTTGTTCACTGTACAATGCTGGTTTTGTTCGCAAGTTAGAAACCATCGGCATACTAAACCGTCAATGGTTTTATGGCGGAGCGATATTATCTGTCAAGGGTATGGGACCACGTGTGTAAATCTCAGGTAGTGGTTAATAATTCGTTTAGTCCAGAGAGTTGCGCCTACGTTTTTTCGTCGACGGGCCCACACAGGTGCAGTGCATCCTAATTTACTATTCGATGGAGGAACGACACTGGTTTGCTCTTTGTGACGGGATCTCTGTCTGATACCTGAATATTTTACACTGTGGAAAATAATAGTGCCTAAAGATTATTTAGTGTTCGGTAAAAGAGCGACACTGTTTCGCTCTGTGTGCTTTGCTTGCATCTTTGACATCAGGCCATTTTGCACTCAACGTTCTTGACGTTGTGGAGATGTTAAACTTTTTTTTACTTTTCCATTATTTATTCTCCGTAACCAGTTACGAAACCAGATAACGAAATGATTACAGAATATTTTTTTCAGATTCAGAGATCCCGGGTTCGATCCCCATGGGGAGTACAATATATTGTGCTTGGTTTGGTTGGTGGTAGGACTTTGTCGAAGTCCGCCTGGCTAGCTACCACGATCTTAACTAATTCTGTCGCCATAATAACAATTTAAAAAAAAAATTGTGTTCCGGCAGTCATATATATATTATATATTCATATATAGCCAGTTCCTCAGTTTGTTGAGGATTCCGGGTGAAGAGCCCCACCACCTTCTGCCTTATCTGAACTTGTTACCAGGTGAGATGAAGGCCGAGCGCTTCCCCGTCGTACAATGTCGATGAATGTGAATCAAATACTTAAATCTGGAATTTATAAAACGTAAGCTTTAAATTTATTACCCTCCTAGACATTAAGGTAAATTAAGTTGAAGCTTAGGCCACACTATGCAGAGGACCTTATAGCAATATTCACCAAACAATACGATCCAGCATTAATACTGAACTAGGTATAAGATAGACGAAGCAAAGTTTGGGTTTTAAAATAAAGTTTTAATCATTCAATCAGCAGGTAAGAGTTACATCATCGACATCAAAAGGCGAGTATTTCGTTTCGAAGCCACCTGCTTCCTCTAATAAAACCTAAGTAACATTTTACTCGAATCGTACTGTGTGATATAACCAATAGCTATATCATACAGTACGCGACCCACGCACATGCACATACAGACAATCTCCAGCAGAAAAACTCTAGAATTTTGCTGCACTTCACTTTTATGCACTTAAATTTGGTAAAAATATCTTCAACATGATTTTAATCCCCAAGTTTTAACATAATAAATCTACTACTGGACAGAGCCTCCTCCAAAGCTGGAGGGTTTTGCCATAATCCCCACTCTTTTTTTTAAATGGTATTATTTAAATTAAAATTTTAATGCAATTGTACGATGGGGAGGTACTTGACCTTCATCACACCTGATTTTTCAAGTTATTGTTGTTATTATACAAGAGAAGCGCACTTCACCCGGAATCCTTAACCATCTGAGGAACTGGCAAACTTACCTCTAAATGCCGAAACACAACTAATACTACTAATAAATAACCAATGGCTTAATACAATGTTAATACAATATTCGTTATAGGGAACAAAGAAATTCAGAACAAAACATGGTAACAGCAATAGTTATCCAAAACTGTGACACAATCACCAAAGCCCACCTTCAGAACAAGAAATTAGTCTGTGTAAATATAGGTACAATTATTAATTTATTTTTAATTTACTTTGACATATTTATGTCAAAGTGAAGGATGTCGTTCAAGCCGACTAAGGGATCTCAACAGAAGAAGGGATCTGTTTCCCTTGGTGAGCAACTCTGGTGAGTTGGTCCTTCTATGTATTATATACTTCTTTACTGCGATCGCCTATCCGCCAGCCAAGCGTCTGTCCACCTGGCTAGCTACCACCAACTTATCTACCTAATTCTGTCACCATAACAACAATTCTAAAAAAAAATGTGTTCCTGCATTTAAAGGAAAGATACCCAGTTCGTCAGTTTGTTGAGGATTCCGTCCGGTTGAAGTGCTCCACCTTGGGCATCATCTTAACTTGTAACTAGATGAGATGAAGGCCAAGCGCTTCCCCGTCGTAGAATAAAAAAATGGGTTTAATTTTACTACTACTACTACTACTACCACCATACCTATTTCAGCCGCCAAGCAGCATTGCTGTGTTCTGGTTTGAAGGTATGGTTGCCGGTGAAATTACGGGATAATGTCTGCTAGCAGTAGCTGTTCTAAGAGCTACAATTTTGCAAATTTTATAAGCAATAAATATATATTTAAGCATGGCTCAATTATGTAAAATAGAAGAAATAAATACATATAAATAATATATCAATGAGACACTAAAACATAAATCTAAAGCTGTTAGATTTTTTTAAGTATTGCAGCAAATATAAGTAAACTAGTCGCATACTGTGATAAACATAATTGGACTTAAATCAATCAATTTAATTGAGATTTAGATAAAAGTCAATAAAATTTACCACACCGGTCCCAATTATGCTTGGACTTTAAGAGTAAGTCAATTGATTAAGTTGTAAATTACATACCGAATGATAAGTTCGATACCTATCATTCGATAGAGTCATGTATTGATTCACTTAATTAGGTTATCCCAACTAATAAATTCAATTGAATCAAATAATCTATTAACTTACAGGAAATTGACCATTTCTTTGTGATGAAAAGCAAACGTCACTTACTAAATTTATTTTTCCATATAACTATATACGTATCTACCTAACTACCATATATTTACAGTACAGTTACCGTAGAAGTTAGAGCAATGTCCACTTCAGTTCTTCACTCAGGAGATTTTTTCTTTTACCTATCTATAATTACCTACAGACCATTTTTATACTATTATTTATAAATTATACGACTGGAAAGCGCTTGGCCTTCATCTCATCTGGTGTCAAGCTATGATATAGCCAAAGGTTGCGCACTTCACCTGGAATCCTCAATAAACTTAGGAACTGGCTACCTTACCAATTTAACAATTTAAGAATTGTTGTTATACCGACAGAATTAGGTAAGACGATGGTAGCTAGCCAGGCGGACTGAAACAAAGTACTACCACCAACAAATCCATGCACAATATTGTACTCCCCTGGGGATCAAACCCGGGACCTCCGGATATGACACCGATAGGACTAGACCACAGAGGCGGTAATCATCGCAAATTAACACCTGAATCCTTTAATCGATAGACAAAAAACGAACAACGTCCCGAAAATTCGGCGTGATCTGTAATGATTTTATCTTCATGATTATTTTCAAAAACGCAAGAATATTTTCACAATGTTGTCTTTCCGATCGATAAAAAGACCAGTTGGTACTTGCACGCAGGTGTCTGTTCGTTGTTGTAACAATAGTTGTCTTGATCCCGTCATCGCCGCCTGTTTAACTTGTCAAGGGCCCAATCGCTGTAACCTGATGACCAGTTCTAAACACTGACGATATGAGATTCCAAATGCTAATCGTTCTACGTACCCAGCGGAAACGTTTGGTTGAGAGGCCGGAATGTCTGGTGGGCGATAAACCATAGAGGCGCCATTTTGAATTCGTATTGTCGCCAATGCATTGTCGATGGGAGGTCACATCCGGCGCCGGCCATTTGCATCGGACGCGACCAGAATCGATTACAATAAATCTAATGTTAGAATTTGATTATAAATTAATAGAGAAATGCGTGGTGAATGTATAATTACCTATGCTGGTGGGCTACGGGTACTTACATGACACTGAAGATTTATAAACCTCGGTTGACCGACTGAATTGTAGCGGTTCTTCAGTCGATGGATAGAGACGGCTCAAGACCATATTATGGTGGCTTTTGGAGGAAGCCTTTATATGTTCAGTATAGTGGACGTATTTAGACTGATATGATGATGTTATACGAACAATGAACAAAGCAAAATTCTCATTGCTTATTGTCACATAGCCAAATGTATAGCGCATTCAGTCGTTTGTTGTTGTCATTGGTGAAATAGCTAAGCTTAAGTTATTTGTTTTGGTACCCAGCTAGGTACTTTGTTGTATTGTAACTGTAAGCGACTGTGTCTCGATAAATGATCTAAGGACCGGCTGCGGCCCTTATTAGTAAAGGTAGGCTGAAAACCAGTAGCAGAATGCTGGTAACCTTTGTAGGTCGACGACTTACACTTAGTTTAGAATAGCAGTTTCCGTTGTAGAGTATTCGGCACTCGTTTCGAAAGGCCTGGATTTGATTGTGAGGTGGTGCACAGCACATTTTTTTCTGATATTGTTACCAGTATGGTTAGGATATTACACTAGCTAGACTATCAGATAAAAACCGTGCGCCAGAAAAGGGCACACGAGGCCGTTGGTGAGTATAGGGTAGAAAGAAGAAGGTCGTCACCTTAGCAGCAAAACTAAACTTCCTGAGGAGGAACACGTGTGTCAAATTGTTTTTTTTTTTAAGGAACCTAGCGGATTTGTTATTATATATTTTTTGTTTTCATATTGAAATGGATCTTTGAAAAGGGACGCCTGAATCAATCAAACTAAGAGAAGATGACTACTGGAATAATGGACCTTCGCCGTTCTGTGAGTTTTTCAATCTAAGGCTAGAAGCTTATTTAATATCGTTTCTTTGGTTGAGATTTCTAACACCATTCGACCAAACTTTTTAACATAAAAAACATTACAGATTTACATTATACATGAACATGTTGAGCCCTCGTCACCAAAATAAGCTTAAAAAGCTTGTTCCTTCACTCTCTCGACACAATGCTGTCTTTTTAAAGTTCAATCAGAACACCAATTTGCTTACACCAATTACAATTTGCATTTATTCATTGAATTGGCTAGTGAATCAAACAAGTGCAGAATCAACGACAGGTGGTCACGCACGTGCTGCCTTGAACATAACGCAATTAATGTCAAATGTCTTCTCAAACCCACTCTTCTACCACCAGAAAACTCTACACGAATACCAACCTTCATTGAACACCAGAAAGCACAAAATCCTTCACCCCATCTTACACTTAGCCTGTTTTGAAATTACAGGCTAGGAAGATACTTTTTGATTCCATATCATTAAGATATTTATTGCGCGATGGTGGTAGAGAACCTTCCATTCAAATTTGACAGTTATCCTGAAGGTCATTGAATTCAGAACCGCGTGATCTGCATCCATCTCAGCTTGAGGGTTAATTCGCCACCCTCTATGACTGCCTGACTTTTCATTATCGAGATGTTTTATTAAAGGGGACCTGTTATTCGTCTGCGAGGGGAGATTTAGGGCTGTGGTGAACACATTGGTTTCTCTATATTTAAAAAGTACATCTTTCTAAATAGAAATTCAAAGATCCTTTCTTATAAAGCTTATCAAATTTAAGAATAATAGACATAAATATTTATTTACTTACTATTATTGCACATAAACACAAGCATAGCCAAACGAAAAACAAGGTTAAGAAACAAAGTCAGTAAGAGACTCTTCCCCTTCGAGGATTAAACTATGCTATAGTGATCACAGTTTAATCAAGGTGATCCTCATAAGATCTTAAGAGGATCACCTTATTAGGGGATAGTCAGAGGCACGTCCAAACTTACGTTCGGGACATGCCCAAGGTTTGCAAGAAGCATTCAATACGTGACATGTTGCAAGCCCATTGCTACTTAGCGGAATAGGTACTAGCCAATGACATAATGCCATACGGATTTTGATCCTAGGGACATGACGGTTTCCTCCCACACAAACTTCCGAAATACCGAATAGATCCCCTCTGGATCGAAAAGTGGGTTCACACCGACTTAACCACACAGCTGAAAGAAACAGAGAAAGAGAGAATATACTTACAAAGAAACCAATTTGGAAACAGAAAACCCGAATATAATACAATATTAACCGCCGCTGTGGTCTAGTGGTTCAAACCACTGATTTCAGACCCAGAGGTCTCGGGTTCGATCCCCAGGGGAGCAATATTGTGCTTGGTGATATCAAATGTTAAGATTTCCCATATTGGTCGCTAACTGAGCAAACTGTGCTGGTAAAGAATCAACTAGTTACGGAATCAATTTGGAAAATCTAAGCATTCAATAATATAAAAACATGAATATTATTACATGTAGTTTGTATGTACCTATAGTGAAGAATTTAACGTTTTTGAAGCCACGATGTGTTTTTAAGCTACTTATCTACAAAATTATATAAAACTGTCTC
This sequence comes from Venusia cambrica, assembly GCA_951394065.1. NCBI lineage: Eukaryota > Metazoa > Arthropoda > Insecta > Lepidoptera > Geometridae > Venusia > Venusia cambrica. Next base: position 14,552,626 of record OX596040.1, on the reverse strand, counting down.
ATGCGTTAAGTACGCTGAGGTTCCACCTTAAAGGAATGTTTACGGTCCAATTTTAATGAGATTTGTAAAAAGCAACCCTATACCGGTACCAAATCGGCCCAGGCGAATATTGAGCTACCCGCCAGGGTGCAGGCGGCCTGCTAACATTGAGATTGGGGTTCATCCACCCACGTGCCTATATTGCATTCCTCAGCTCTGTCGCTAAATTGTTCGATTACCTATAGAAAAAAATGTTCACGATCGATTTTCCTATTCATCTATAACAAATGTTTTCCTCACTGATTTATATAGATATAGAGCCTCATACGAAAAGCTGCGTTTTACCAATCTTGGTATTATTATTAGACGCGCCGTAGACATCGGCTAAGAGGCGAATAAAGGTAGTCTATATAGGTACCTGTTTTTACTATATTTCCATTGCCAAATCCAGCTAACTAAGGTCCAGCCCACTGCACTTTACCCTCACTAAGGTCCATGGAAAAAAGTACTTTTATGGTCTGTAAGCGATAACGATGATGATAAATCAAAAATAAAACTTTAAAAATTTACTTTAAAATAAAAAAAATGTCGATGATTTTGATCATTTTTTTTTTGTACAAAGGAGATTTGCTTGATCTTCATAAGGCCGACGGTAAGCGCTCTTCACCCGGATTCCTCAACAAACTGAGGAACTGGCTATGGCTTACCTCTAAAGGCCGGATCACAACAATTGATGACTTGTTGTTATGGCGACATAATTAGGTAAGATGGCGGTAGGACGGCTCTGTTGAGCTAGGTTTCTAAGTAGAGTCAGAATATCGCATAACGTTGGAGCATCAACTGTCTTTATTTGTACCCAGTATCATATAATAATGGCTCCAACTTCCATTATTATGTCTACCGCGACGTTTTGCGGTGCAATCAGACTGACACATCGCCACCGTACCATCAACACTAGTATTTCAATAAACAACGTTGTTATAACGATGATTTCCTCGAATCTATGTTTATATAACTGAACACAGACAAAGGCAACGCCACGCGCCAACTCCAAACATTTGTGAGTCAATCCGTTGAGTAATAGCGTTTCGCAAAACGGTGAAAAACTCAACTAAATTTTGCTGTATCTCTGAAAAAGCCGCCATAAGCTGTTACATAATGTACATAACAGGTTAAAATTACATACTGAGATGTAATATCTGTGTCTTCCGTCATTAAAATATGAGCTTCTCTATGTCTCCTCCCTTTGACGTTGTGAAGGGCAGGAGCATCAGCGTGAGTAATTAATACCATCATTACGATCCAATCCCCCCGCCAAAGTGATGATACGAGCAAATCTCCTATTGGATTTTTCAAGGGAGGACCATGTCCTGCATTAAACTTTTTCGGGCTATGATGATCATAAATGTCTCTTCAAACTGTCATCATCGTATTTGTAGTGCTTGTTTAAACTCCGTCTGGCTAGCGACCACCATCTTACCTAAATACGCGCCATAGCAACAGTTCTAATTGTTGTGTTCCGGGGGTGAGATAGCCTGTTCCTCAGACTGTTTAGGATTCCGGATGAAGTGTGCTTCCACTTTCAAAAAATAAAATCATCATCATCATTATTTAGTTAATGCAACCGCAGCCGCGGATGGGCTGGCCTTTATCGGCTCGGTTTCTGACTTCTTCTTACTCAATTGCTCTCGTCAACAATTGCTCTACGGTCAACAATTGCTCTTAGGTCCTGCTCCGCTCCAACCAGTCATCTAAGCTTTGATCTTCCAGGGGTTGCAATCTATGATGATGAAATGAGTGATCATTTTATTAGATCCTTTCTTAGACCTCTTCATAAGTATGATATAGGTACGAACGTACAGTGCTTCGCATAACATTCAAGTAACAAAGCTTCCCGTACATTTAAATCTGTAACGAAATCAACTCTATAATTTAGTTGTAACCAGATACCTGCTGTCGCCAGGTTGTCCACCGAATATTAATGGTGTCCACGTGCTTCATAAAATCTCACATCTTGCAAACGCCTACACTGACTCTTGCTTGCCATCGTAAACAAACCAGATAAATGAAATATAATACTATGCCACACAGCTTTGTGTGGCCAATTGAGTATGGACCCGATCCGGAGATTGTGGGTTCAAATCCAGTCGTGCACCAATTAACTTTTCGGTTTTACGGAAGCTTATGTACGCATTTGAAATATGCACATGCTCTGACGGTGAACGTGAACTCGTTAGGAAGCCGGCATGTCCCTAAGAAAAGTCGAATGGCATTTGTGATTGGCTAGTACTGTTTTTTTTTGTATATACACATTTCCATACGTTTTTTTCTTCGTGTGGACTATGTAACAGTTCTGGTATCAGACTTTACGAGCCGCCACTATAGGCGTCTAACATGACTTATTAACGACTACTAGCATACCTCAGAGCTCCGTTAGCACTCAACCGATTTGAAAAAATATTTTTTTGTATGAAAAGATAATTCCAGACCAATCTGGAATCATATCTTTTCATACAAAAAAAAAACAAATCGGTTCAGTTGTGTCCCATAGAATTTTGATCAAAATTAGTCCAGTAGCAGTAGACTTTTAAATCAAAAAACAGGAAAACAGGATAATGGGAACGAAAAATCGTTTTATTTATTTATTTAACACTTTATTGTACAAAAACTTATATATAAATATTGCACAAATGGTGAGCGTAATGCCAAGGCATTTTCTAACTGCTAACCAAATTGGCAGGAAAAATAACAAAAACGATGGCGTACTAACATAATTAAATAAGAAAAATTTTAGTCTATCTAACAAAAAATATAAATACCTTATATATATGATTACATACAAAACAACAACTAATATAAATATATACTAATAGAAACATTATAAGAAACGTACAAATACTGATATAAATATGAAATATATAAAAAACCTTACTAAAATTATCGTTCGTATTATCCTAGCATAGTGCACCCCTACAGTGCACATAGTAGGAACCGATTTTTAACACTAGTTAAGGTATTTATCTTCATTCCCATCGTTGCGTAGATATTTCCCGGAATCCCGTATTATTGCACCCTCAACGACTCTTAAATAGGTTGTCGAAGACGTCGTGATTTATGTTTTAAAAGTTTATGTACGATTGAGTGATACTCAATCAGGTTCAAAGTCAAAGTCATAATGCATTTTAGGATCATTTTGAAACGTCAAATCACTTTTCAGACGTTTTTACCTTTTGTATCGTGAAATTATTCACCGTCATATCTCCAGCGACGTCAAGAAAAAAAATGACCCTTTAGGAGGTCTAGGCGGTTAAGGAGGTTTTATTGTACCTACTTACTAAATTTAAAACAGATACCTACGTACTTTGCCTACGCATGCCACCATTATTATGTGCCTAGTGGATACAGCGCTCAGACAGTCAATTTACGAGTCTTGCCATTATGTCTGTGTGTATAAAAAAAAGCGAATATTTTTCCATTTATGTAGCTCTGCACACGTGCATTGAGGTGAGATCGTGACCCGCTCAGCTCACCTCCGCAGCGTAGGTACTGTAGACAAGTGGCTTTGTTCCCCAATACCACTGAATAAAAAAAGCCTTAGGTACCTACCTACTCGTTCTCCGTTCCTACCATATTCTGAACCGATTTTTTTTTGCATTTCATTAGTTTTTAGAGTTTCGGAAATTTTCACAGCACTCTGTGAAATTATTTTCATTGCCGCTTGAACAACAAACAATATAAACATTTTTTTTGTATTTGCACTTTTTTTTGCACTTGGTCACAACATTAACCCACGACCGGACTTAAACCCGCATCTTTTCCTCAAGCCGGAAACAAAAAAAAAATACGGGAGCACACAATCATTTTGCCTTGAAATGTTGGTCGGAATTCTCGGTGTGCGTTTCTGCACTTGGCCGGTTTTATTTAGAGCCACTTGTCTCGAGCCAGGTAATTGTATCTGCGGTAGATACCTTACCTCCCTACATAATTCAGTAGGTACTAGGAACCTACTTATGTCTATGAAATTACCATTGAGAAAATTACACTTGATAATTTTTCGAGGTTTCCTATTACAATTCACCGACAGCAGCTCTGAGTGAAATAGGTAGGTAGGTATAGTTACCTGAGTTACACTTAGGTACCTAACTTTTGTATGTAAGTACATTATACATATGTTTACCAAAATAATTCTAATTTTATAAATTCAAGATTTTGTTGCGAGCGGCTTATAATACTCAAAGCTCTTCTAAAATTCTCAGGTGCGCCTGGTCGCCTCGATACGCTGTAGCGCAGGAGACCAGAAAAAAGAGAAGCGCCTTTGTGGGCCACATTATTAGGGCGGTGTCCTTTTGAGTCTCGCTTTATTTGGAAAATGTTATGGAAAAAGTTTTGGAATTGTTTCGTATCAGTATGGTAGGTAGGAAAGGTACTAAGGGTAGACAAGGGAACCGCGAGTATGTACTATTCTGTTCCTATATCTAGTAATTTTACAGTACCGACCTACCTAACCTAGCTAAGCCTTTGCTGTCAGATACGAGTGAGTGCTAGCTCATATCTCCGAAGCCAATGCCTCGGAATCGCTATATATGTGACGAACGATAGCTCAAGTACACACCCACTTACCATAGAAAAGTATTACTCACAGGGAGATGCCACTGACTACCGACTTAGGAAGCTAACGCTTCTCACACCGGTGGCTCACACCATGTAGTAAAGCTATCGAGATATTAAGAACTCTACTTGTCTACCAACGCCATCTGTCACAGTATTTTCCCCATATCGACTAGCTACTTAGTAACGATAATAGATGTCGCTATCCACATACATTCTGGCACAAATTTAAAAATCAAGATAACATTTGTCAGCTACTCAATACTAGATGGCGCTGCTCTAGCTTGATGATTAGCAAACTAGCTCATATTTTAGGGACAGGGCAACCCTACCCTTATAAATAAGGTCGCCATGACAGGAAATTCTCTCATTTGATTGGTCGATTTCTAGGCGTTGCAATGGCGCGCCTGCGCCACGCCATTTTGCAGTGGAAGCGTTGTGGTTGTGGAAGTGATAGTAATTTTTTTTTAATCAGGCCGCATTGCGGCAATCGACTACATTTTCCTAAAGGTAAATATAACTGTTGTTTTCCCTGTAGATGAAATAACCTGTTTCTTTGAATATTTGCACTTGGTATCTCCACGGCAGGTAAATATCTATCGTGGTCGTTTTGATGGTGCTAGATTATCAAGCTCTCCCATTCGAAAGCACAAGACATCCTCTCTGCTTTCGATAGTTACGAGCATAACATTCCCTCATTACCTCGTGCTGGTTGCATGATGAATGGCCTACATCGATTAGTAATTATGATAACGTGTTATTTATTTCAGAAATAGGTTAGGTACGATGTATCTCTACAACTTGACTTTACAAGGCTCTTCAGCCATTACCCATGCCGTGCACGGTAATTTCTCTGGCACCAAACAGCAGGAGATAGTCATATCACGCGGTAAAACCTTAGAACTCGTCCGGCCGGACCCCAACACCGGCAAAGTGCATACCCTGATGAAGGTGGAAATATTCGGGATCATCCGTTCAATGATGTCATTTCGCCTTACTGGCGGAACCAAAGGTTAGTAAATTAATATCCACGTGGGGTCACTGAATTGACCCGGCGAGATCACTCAACATGGTTATATTTGCATTGTCTTGCTCCATTCTCCTTCATCAAAAGCAGTTTGGGATAACTAGATGCATAAATTAGAATTCATTACGTCGCTCTTTACAGTGTTAATGACTGTTGAGATGTACCGTCATGGGACAATTCCATCAAAACCAGTGTGATCCTGTGTAAGCATTGGTTTTGTTCTTATTCAAAGTTCTCATTTCAGATTATTTGGTGGTTGGATCAGATTCTGGACGAATTGTAATTTTGGAATATATCCCAGCTAAAAATATCCTAGAAAAAGTGCATCAAGAAACATTTGGAAAGTCTGGTTGCCGCAGAATCGTCCCAGGCCAATACCTGGCAATTGATCCTAAAGGCAGGGCTGTCATGATAGGTGGTATTGAGAAACAAAAGCTTGTGTACATTCTAAACAGAGATGCAGAGGCCAGGCTTACCATTTCATCACCATTAGAAGCTCACAAATCTAATACATTGGTATACCACATGGTTGGTGTGGATGTTGGATTTGAAAATCCTATGTTTGCCTGCTTAGAGATCGACTATGAGGAGGCAGACAGTGATCCTACTGGTAAGTACATGACTGTGATCAAGACATGAATTATTAGATTTTCAAATGATTATTTTGAGGTCCGTGTTTTTGATTGACAGTGACGCCAAAACCTCTTTTCATGATTAAATAATAAATTGGAACCAAAATTTATTAAATTTTTACACATGTTTACAAATGTTTTTGTTATAGGTGAAGCTGCTCAAAAAACCCAACAAACATTGACTTTCTATGAGTTAGACTTGGGGTTGAACCATGTGGTCAGAAAATATTCTGAACCCTTAGAAGAACATGCTAACTTCCTCATAACAGTCCCTGGTGGCAATGATGGGCCATCAGGAGTGCTCATCTGCTCTGAAAATTACCTGACATACAAGAATTTAGGTGACCAGCACGATATCCGATGCCCTATACCTAGAAGGCGTAATGACTTAGATGACCCAGAAAGAGGCATGATATTTGTCTGCTCTGCAACCCACAAGACCAAGTCTATGTTTTTCTTCTTAGCCCAAACCGAGCAAGGAGATATCTTCAAAATTACAATTGAGACTGATGAAGAAGTAGTCACTGAAATAAAACTGAAATATTTTGACACGGTACCAGTTGCCACATCAATGTGTGTCCTCAAAACTGGATTCCTGTTTGTAGCTTCAGAGTTTGGCAACCAGTAAGTATCTTATCTTAATAATTTTATTACTTGACTGACTTCGGTATATGCTTGTCTATTTATTTGCCACATTGTACAGAAGATTTTGGAACTTTCAACTGGTTCACAAGCATGTTTGAGCTTGTGAATTTGTCTCAATTCAAATTCACTTGTAAAATATGTTTACATGCAAGAGAAGTAATCTCTGAACCAAGGTCCTTCCTTTACCCCATTGAGGAAGAGCACACTGATATGAGATGTACAAATATTATTACTATACTGTATATAACCCAACTACTTCCCATGTATTATGTCTAACCTGCTATAACAACAACAGCATGCTAAAACACAGTGACTTTTACAGCTTTCTCTACCAGATAGCTCACTTAGGTGATGAGGATGATGAACCAGAGTTCAGTTCAGCTATGCCTCTGGAAGAAGGAGACACATTCTTCTTTGCTCCCCGACCACTGAGGAACTTGGTTCTTGTTGATGAGCTGGATTCACTATCACCAATATTAGGTAAATATATAGCATATTGACTTTTTTTTTTGTATGACTGGGAAGCCTTGGGTAAAGCCCAAGGCACTCATCTGGTTGCAAGTTGAGATATGGCCGAAGACTGAGGCGCACTTCACCCGGAATCCTCAACAAACTGAGGAACTAGCTATCTTACCTCTAAATGTCGGAACACAACAATTTTAAATAGTTATTATGGCGACTGAATTAGGTGAGATTGTGGTAGCTAGCCAGGCGGACCCCAAACAAAGAACTACCACCAACCAAACCAAGCACAATATATTGTACTCCCCATTGGGATCAAACCTGGGACCCCTGGGTCTGAAATCTGTGGGTTGGACCACTAGACCACAGAGGTGGTTAACGATCCAAATTCATGTCTTATACTTGTTGGTTTCAATTGTTAACGAGAATCGTGAATTTGGAAAGATAAATGTTTGCCTAGGTGAAGTTCTTGTTATACATTTTCAAGGACTTCAATCCGGCAAAATACACCTAAGCATAAATAAACTAGAAAACTGGTGATTTTGAACTCTTACTGATATTAAAAGTTATGTTATACTATTTCAGCTTGTCATGTGGCCGATTTGGCTGGTGAAGATACTCCACAAGTATACTTGGCCTGTGGAAGAGGACCCAGGTCATCTATCAGAGCTCTAAGGCATGGTCTGGAAGTAGCTGAAATGGCTGTGTCAGAGTTGCCAGGTTCTCCCAATGCTGTTTGGACAGTGAAGCGTCACAAAGACGGTAAGTTGAATGATAACTGTAAAAATTTAACACAAGAAATAAAATAAAAGCAGCTTACAAGTGGCTAATAGGAGACAATCGATGAGGGGAATCTTTGGAGCATAATGATTATAAATTTTTGGTCCGTGTTACTGATATACTGTGACGTTACAAGTAACCACTTATGAATGCTCCTCTTTTTATCAACAAGTTACTAATAAAACCCTGGTTGTTTGTCATACATAAACACCAGTGGTTTTTCTTTTCAGAAACTGCTATCGGCTGATGAACAATAGAGATGGTTTCTGCAAACTGACACAGGTAGGCATTGGAAGCTCCGATTATACTACTGAGGAAGCTGCCAGTTACTAGTGCTATCTCATAGACCTGTAAATTAGATTCTAGCTGTGAATTTTCTTTTGGTTGCAGAGGAATTTGACTCTTACATCATAGTGTCATTCGTAAACGCCACTCTTGTGCTCTCTATCGGCGAGACGGTTGAAGAAGTTACTGACTCTGGTTTTCTCGGCACTACGCCTACTCTGAGCTGTCACGCGCTCGGCAACGACGCACTTGTTCAAGTGTACCCCGACGGTATTCGACACATCCGCGCCGATAAGCGTGTTAACGAATGGAAGGCGCCTGGCAAGAAATCCATCGTGAAATGCGCGGTAAATCAGCGGCAAGTCGTAATCGCGCTTACTGGAGGGGAACTAGTTTATTTTGAAATGGACCCTGTAAGTTAACAGTGTTTTTATGTATACCCGACGTGTTTGCTTTAGTCATGCTTTCGGGCGTGGCCAGAGTAAGGGTGGGTGTAGCTGCCCCATGCAGTGACAGGCCCACAACGTCGTATAGCATGTCTCCTTCCCGCTCGCGGTAGAGGGAGGCACTCGGCATATTCCATAGCCATGCTGGAGTCTGTCAGACTATGAAGGCGGCAAAACCATGTCGTGGACAAGCACAACATATTTTACTGTTATTATTTTTCTATTGTAAAATATGTATCTCCTCCTAACATATGTTTTGATTTTTTAGACTGGCCAACTCAATGAGTATACAGAGAGAAAGAAACTGTCTTCTGATGTTTCTTGCATGGCACTGGGATCTGTGGCAACTGGTGAACAACGAGCTTGGTTCCTAGCAGTTGGTCTCACTGACAACACGGTCAGAGTCATCTCACTTGATCCATCTGTGAGTATTAAATCTGAACTGATAATAATGCTAGTAAAGTAGTGAGTTGATTCTTCTAAATGATGATACAAGGACACCACTGAATTTTTGTGATTACAAAAACCCAAAATGCGTTATTCAATTTTACTGATAAAATCTTTCAATCATGAAAGTATCTTCTATAAAAAAAGTCTAGGACTAAATTGGCTATTATGTACTTTCAGGATTGTTTGTCACCACGGTCCATGCAAGCATTACCAGCTGGTGCTGAGTCTTTATGTATTGTGGAACAACCTTTTGAATCAGGAGCCAAGTCCGCCTTACATCTCAACATTGGTTTGAGCAATGGTGTGCTGTTGAGAACCACTCTCGACTCTGTTACCGGTGACCTAGCTGATACTAGGACAAGGTTTGTACTAATTGATTTGAAAATTCTGTGTTGATGATACATTTTCCAATGATGCTACTTACTCCGTGTTTCATCTGAAATACTTTGAAGATTCTTAACAATACTGAGGATTTATAAGTAACAATCCATGAGACTCTATAAAAAGGCCAGCATTTAAATAGCTACTTGTCTTTTAGGTACTTGGGTTCCAGACCTGTGAAGCTTTTCAAAGTGCGAGTGCAAGGATCAGAAGCAGTGTTAGCGGTCTCTTCTCGAACATGGCTTGGATACCATTACCAAAATCGATTCCATCTCACGCCGCTGTCTTATGAATGCTTGGAATATGCTGCGGGCTTTAGCTCTGGTGAGTACCATGTCCATTTTTTTTTTAATCCCGACGTGTTTGCTTTGGTCGTGCCCTTGGGCGTGACTAAAGCGAGAGTGGGTGTAGCTGCCTATGCAGTGACAGGCCCACGACGTCGCATAGCATGTCTCCTTCCCGCTCGCGGTAGAGGGAGGCACTCGGCATATTCCATAGCCATGCTGGAGTCTGTCAGACTGTGAAGGCGGCAAAACCATGTCGTGGACAAACACATTTATCGCTCTACCACTTTAAAATTACCTTAGTTGTACTTTTCTAACCTTAAAACTCTTTTTACAGAACAATGCGCGGAAGGTATCGTCGCTATTTCGTCCAACACACTCAGAATTTTAGCTTTGGAGAAATTGGGTGCGGTATTTAACCAAACCTATCTGCCTTTGGAATATACGCCGCGGAAATTCATCATCAACCCTGACAACAACCACATCATTATCTTGGAAACGGACCATAATTCATACACAGAGGATATGAAGAGTCAAAGAAGGTAATTTGAATCTCATTTGGATATTATTTTTTAGGGACTAAATTTTATGATGACCAATTTACACAATATCCGAACTACATGTAGATACTCCTGCAGTACTGATTTTCCTTAAAAAATAATGAACCTTTGTCAACCTTGCCAAAATTCTAATTAAAAGTATATTTTTACAGAATCCAAATGGCTCAAGAAATGAGAGAAGCTGCAGCAGGTGGTGGACAGGAGGAACAGCAATTGGCCAATGAGATGGCAGATGCATTCCTCTCTGATAGCCTTCCTGAAAACATCTTCTCTTCACCAAAAGCTGGAGCAGGTGTGTATCAACTCCTATATTAACCTTATATAAATATATATATAGCCACATTCTCTGGGCAAGAGCAGGATTGGCAACAAGCCTTCCAACTCTAATCGATTGTGGCAACATCAAATCTCAACGTTAATCCCAGATGACCTGATTATAAGTCATTTGATTCAAGTTCGGGAGACATTCCTTACATCAAACTAAAATAAACTCGGTAGAACCATACACCATATTATAATTACTTGTAACACTAACCTATATTTCTATTGTTCAGGTATGTGGGCATCACAAATCAGAGTGGTTGATATGGGAATAGGAGGTGGTCAACCTAACACACTGTTCAAGCTACCTTTGGAGCAGAATGAAGCGGCGGTATCTGTGTGCCTAATCCGCTGGGCGGCGCAAGATGAGCAGGCGCAACCTCATCTGGTCGTCGGGATTGCTAAAGACATGATTCTCTCCCCAAGATCTTGCACTGAAGGCAGCCTACATGTCTACAAAATCTACTCTACAGGAAAATTAGAACTAGTACACAAAACCCCAATAGACGAATATCCAGGGGCTCTAGCAGCCTTCAACGGTAAACTTCTTGTTGGCGTCGGAAGAATGCTGAGGTTATACGACGTCGGGAGACGAAAACTGCTGCGTAAATGTGAGAACAGACACATATCAAATCTTATCGCCGATATTAAAACGATTGGCCAAAGAATATTTGTATCAGATGTTCAAGAATCTGTATTATGTGTGAAGTACAAAAAGCGTGAGAATCAATTGATAATATTTGCCGATGACACTAATCCTAGGTGGATCACAAACAGCTGCATACTTGATTATGATACTGTGGCTATGGCTGATAAATTTGGCAACATTACTGTGATGAGGCTGCCACAATCTGTCAGTGATGATGTGGATGAAGATCCTACAGGAAACAAAGCTCTTTGGGATAGAGGTAATTTGACAAAATTATTGACATAAAAAGATATAGCTCTTATTATTAACGATTAGGTTTTCTGATGCTGTCCAAGGTTGGGACAGTCTCTAGTTGGTTATGATATGTCAATGATGATAACTCAATAATACACACATGCTAGACTAATGAAAATCAATGATTCTACTATTTTATCTGATGCCTCCCAAACAGCAATTGGTTCTCCTACATAAAAATCCGTATCTAAAATAACGTAATTTTCAGGTTTACTCAACGGCGCGTCTCAAAAAGGTGACATATCAGTGAACTTCCATGTTGGCGAGACGGTGACGTCACTCCAAAGAGCCACTCTGATCCCTGGAGGTTCGGAAGCGCTACTTTATGCGACGATCAGTGGCTCCCTCGGCGTTTTGCTGCCGTTTACGTCAAGAGAAGACCATGATTTCTTCCAGCATCTAGAAATGCACATGAGAAGCGAGAATTCCCCGCTTTGTGGCCGCGATCATTTATCCTTTAGAAGTTACTACTACCCAGTTAAGGTGAGCTAAATACTGATAATCTAATAAACAAAAATGGCGAATTTACTATGGCCTGGTCTGAAATAGCTTCTGGAATTCCAATAGTAAGTCAGCAGGTGTTTTCTTGGCGAAATCTCTTGTGTTACACTGTTGGTAGATCACAGTGTCTGTTTGACGGCGAGTCCGCGTGCCGTTATGGCGGCGCCTCGCTGTTAACGGTCGCTGAGTTCCTGAGAGTCGAGAGTGTTATTTTTAATGCCCTCGTAGTTTATGGAACTGCCATTTCATTTTAAAATAAATGTTTACCTTGCATATGGCATTTTCAAAATCTAACATTAGCCTCTTATTTCAGAATGTAATAGACGGCGACCTCTGCGAGCAATACAACTCAGTGGAACCAGCTAAACAGAAGTCAATCGCATCGGACCTGGAGAGAACTGCCGCAGAAGTGTCTAAAAAGCTTGAAGATATTAGAACAAGATACGCATTCTAATTGGTTGTGATCTATTTATTTTTAAGTACTGTGTTGTATTCCACTAATAATAAATAAGTTTGTGTAAAAAAATAATACATTTTATTGAATCCGTAACACTGCATTTACGCCATCGTTCTAAGTTCACACTACATGTATAGACCCTAGTTAGTCTGTTGATATCGCTGAGTGTATGATGGTACGCATATCTGCTAATTTTAACTGTCGTGCTGCCACTACGGGTTCTGACGAGCTTCCATTAGTGCAGCCGCTTCGACCCTGTTTTAAGTGTGATAGATATCCGCTTTATTGTTTAGAATTATTGCAATTCAATAAGGACCGCAGGCTGCATCGCCGCGATGTGTGCATTACTCCAGCAAAAAAGTATCTTCTAGAACGAATTAAGTACAACAAATACTTGGGAGCGATATATGCTATATTAGTGCGTGTTACCGTTTTGGAATAAAACGTTTCCTGCTGGAGCAACGTTCTTCCAGCAGGAAGATTCTAAACGAATGACCTTAGCCATAAGTGATATATATGGGCAGATAGCTTATATTTGTGCATAAAAGTGCGCGAAAAATGGAATTTGTGGGCCTTAAGGTTTTTGAGATATTTTATTTCCTGCTGGGGGAACGTTTTGCAGAATCGTGTTACTCTGAAACCATTAGATGTGCACCCGTAAGATATACATACACGAGTAGCTCTTCATTTGTGATATATATTATCAAAATTATATACCTACCGTATTCGACCAAATTCGAATTACCTCAAAAAAGCGACGAATTCATAATCCTGAAGTTTTTCCTAGAATATACATACAGCATACATCGCTCTAAGTATTTGTTGAACTCAATTCGTTGTAGAAGATACTTTCCTGCTGGAGTAATGCACAACGCTGCGATGCAGTCTGCCTGGGCACAGTGCGAATTATCATTGCACCATTAATAGTAATGATAATTATTGCATTAAATAAAAAAAATAGCAATACAAATTAAAAAACGTACATAGGTAAGGGTTGGAAAAATACAAGGGCAATGTACCTACTTGTACTTGCCCTAAGATTTATAAAAAGAAAAATAACATGGAAATCAGATTGGTAATAGATATTATTGTTACAGCACTTAAAAAAAAACGACAAAATACAGAAGAAAACATAATCGAAGTGACAATGGGCGGCCTTATAGCGATCTCTTCCAGCGAACCGTTGGATGGTGTGGAAGTGGAACCTATGTATAGTGAATACCTACCTACTAGAATAGATGTAGAATGCAATTATATTACACGTTAATACCTGCACTTCGCTGGTAGATCTTGGGCAAGGTCAACCAGCGAGTAATTCTGTAATAGTGCACCTCTAAAGTCTACGTGAAGATTCGATTCTAAGTAGTAAGTAGGTAGGTAGGTACATAATTCATTTAGGTCTTCAAGTTGTGTTGAAACTTACAAAGGGACAAGAGATATAGGTACATTCAACTATCAACTTGTAGGTTAAATTATTTTATATAAATTAGGAGTTTCTGAAATGAAATCAAATAGTGTTTACAGATGATCTTGCACGTATTTGTAGTTACAAACGATGAGCGATGGTCGCAGCAGAAATTAGAAAAAAAATCTGGTAACACTCGTTTTGCTCCCGGCTGCCTAATCCAATGTAGGGACCGTTATTTCTTGAACATTGAACGTTAGAGGGACGCAGTGTATATTTTTCTAAATCGTCAGTCGAGCGCTGAGCTGCATAACTGAGGACAGAACCCTTTCAAGGCCAAACCAACTTGCACTTGATTGTTTCTTTTTTCTTTAAGTAAAGAGAGCGCACCTGTTCCTACTACAATATATTAAGAAGGCTAACACAATCTATGGTAAAGCCGCTTTTCTGTTGCCTTTTAAACATAGTTGGTTTATCCATTACACGGACCATTTTACGTATTTTTAAGATATCTCGTTAATTTCAGAGTGTATTGAGCTAATGTTTTACAGGCTACTTGAATCGAACTAGATGCACCAATTGCTGGAATACTTTTCAGTTTGCCAAACCAAAAAAAACTAGTCCAATCTATTGAAAAAGTTGGTCCTGTCTTCGTCTCGCTATTTTTCAAATAGTACATTAATTACTTAGAGTATCCTAATGAGACATGGGGTGACGTTGTAAGCAGTAATACGGCATATATTAAGGTATAAAGTTGGTCTCTAAAATCATTCTTCGAAGTGCTAGAACATGAAAACCTTATTTTATGTATCATTTTTTTCTTACGACCGGCACGTTTTTATTTAATTCTATTTTCACAAACAAAACAAACAAATTGCTAGCAACGTGTGTAAAAAAAGTCGTTAGGAGACCTTACCGTTTAGGAGATCCAGCGACAGGCCAAACGATCTCCCAATGAAGACTTTAATAACTCAGCAAACATAGTCTGCATAAATTTTATTTTAGCATACACATTTACCTCGAATCGTACTCTTACTGATGACATATTTTTTTTTCATGTAAGTCCATTTTGAGAAAAGATGCCGCTGGGAGAACGTTTTCACGCGTTCTTCCAGCGGCAACTGTTTTTTTTTTCAAATATCTCAAAAACAGCTGGATGCATACATTTAAAAGTGCCATACACTTTACACTCATGAAATTCGACATTTTTCCGCTGGGAGAACGCACACAACACTTTGGTTAGACCGCTTTTCTGTTGCCATTTAAACTTGGTCGGTTAATCCATTGCACTGACTAGTGTTGTTGCAATATCGATAGTCTTCAAAAACAGTCGATACTGCGATAGTCGTATCGGAATGCTGTAATACTATTGATAGTGAAAATAAGGCGATATTATAGGAACTTTGTCGATATTCGATAGTTTTTCGCGATCAAAATAGTCTATACTATCTATGATCTATCGACGTGTTTCAATAGTATCGATAGTTAGTTTTGTTTTAGTTACTATCGACGGATTTTCGATACTATCGACTGCGAATAAAAGGACACGGTCCAAGCAATAGCTTATGACCTAAGGTAAGACCTAAAGTAATATATAAAGCTTATGACCAAGCAATAGTATCGTAAAATGTTCGACTATCGATAGAGCAATAATATTGATACTGTTGGTACTGTACTGATACTATCGATAGTTTCGATACTATTGATCTTTGGCAATAGTATTATTTATTTTTATCAATTGATACTATCGATGATATTGTGAAGATTCGATATTTGTAAAGGTCGATAGTTTCGATAGTATGACTGATTTTCAAGGCCACGATACTATCGATAGACTATCGCTATCACAACAACACTAGCATGGACCATTTTTATGATAGGTATCTCGTTAATATCAGAGTGTTTTGAGCTGAAATTTAACAGGCAGATACTTGAATAGACTAACAAATCACTGGAGTACTTTTCAGTGTGCCAAACCATAAAAAACTAGTCCAAGCTAATGGCAAAATTGGTACTGGCTTCGTCACGGTATTTTTAAAATAGCTCATTAATCACTTGAGACTTGGGGTGACGTTGTAAGCAATGATATGGGATATATTAAGGTTTAAAGTTGGTAGGTATCTAAAATAATTCTACGATGTGCATGAACATGAAAACTTTATTTAATGTACCTACCTATTTTTTTTTCTTACTAGCGGAACGTAACTTTTTCACGCTGAAACGGCTGAACGGATTTGGTTGAAACTTGGAATATACCTACACAGTTTGTAACCTGGATCAACACATAGCTATTTAATATTATCCCGAAAAGGTAAAGTATTATCGTGGAATGGAAATAAACATACTATAAGTTACATTTGCCATCGCACGGGAATACTGAACTTTTTCGGGATAATAATAAGCAGTCAATGTGTTAATCCAGGGTATAAGCTACCTTCTTAGCAAATGACATCAAACGTTACTAATTGTTTCCTATGTTTGATTTAAATTGTTCTGTTTTATAGAATGTTGGACGAGGAGTGGTTGTGTGAAAGAGCGATTATGGCGCCTAAAATAACTTGGTGATAAATATAAATTTAAAAAATAAAGTACTAGATTAGTTTACTACTTAATACGTCTATCGACACGGCGGCATAACAATGATTACTAAACTGAGTAAAACCGTAAGAGTTATCGAAAATTCATGTTAGGAGTTACGGGTTTAAAATAAGTTTTTTAATAGTTTATCTGAAAAACAGAGATTTTGAAAAATAATGTGTTTGCGTTTTTGAGTTCTTTGTTTGATAATAAAATAAATATTGTAAGTATGATGGCCTATGGGATATGAAGGTTTTGGAACACTTTCATCACAACTTTCATAATTGAAAATTGATAAATTCAACTTTATAAATTTTGTTAAGGTTGTAGGTACGTATAGTCTGAAAAACACCCCCTAGTGGTTGTTTTCCTAACATAGGGATGCACCCTATGTTACGAAAACCACCCTTATTTTATGAATGTGTAGCCGATCTTTTAAATTACACCCCACAAGCCAACAATCTTCTTGTCTCACATTTAACACCACACACACAATTTCTCAAAAACGACTCTAGTGTCAAAAAAATACTCCCAACGATTGACGAGTATTATAACAATCTCTATTATGTTCAAAATTTTAAATTGGTCGGATCAGCCATTCAAAAGATATGGATGAAAAATTGAATATTTTACTTTTCACCAAAATATCTCAAAAACTACCCCACTTATATAAAATCCCCCGTGACAATAAATTTTTATTTACTGTATCTTTTTGTTTAAACTGTAAAGACAGTTTAAATTTAATGAAAATGGGATAATCCGTTTGATAGTTATGCCGTCACAAAAACTGCCACATACATACATAATACAGTGCTGAATTTTCCAACTTACATACATTCATACATATATGCCGGATTTCCCAATATAACTCTGAGATCTCGTTCGCTTCACTCACTCGATCAACTATCATAAATCCGGAGTGATATTAGGTAGGTAGGTACCTAGGTACTATCGCTCCGTTCTATAATGCAAGCTAGGTAAGTATATGATAATGCTGACTCCGTCGATGATATCATCTCGACTACTTTTATGGAAATGTCTTCCTACTTTTACGACAACTGCTTGAATACTAAACTAGTTCCTAGTGCTAGTACCTACCTATACCTACTGATTACGACTTTCAAGAGCGTGAGAGTTGTAGGTAGCAGCTGGTCTAGGTAGGTTGATTGCTAGATAATAGATTATAATCTTCGCTTACTCGCATTACCTGATGGCTGCAAGAATATTTGTAAGTAGGTACTTACCTAGCCTATACTTACGTATAATCCATGCATGTGCATGTAGTTAGAATCTATAGGTAGGTACACTCACAATAAATAATACCTACCTACCTACCCAGGTAATTGCAATTTCAAGGAAGTATGTACCTACCTAATGGACTATCACTTACTAGCAAATTATTACTTATAGAGCAGGGCTGGGCAGGTATACATACTTACTACTATAATTAGGTACCTACCAGCCACCTCGTGGCCTAAATGCAAATACAAGAAAAAGGCTCTAACTTCTTGCGATCACGTGAAACAAACGTTTCCATAGCTACAGTATCGACCGGCGGCTTTTCCGAGGCTTACCTCTGAAATTCCCATTCGCGTGACGTCCGCTGAACAATAGGGTGCTGAAAAAGTCTAGACGTTTGACCGGCAGCGGCGGCGACGCGACGACGCGACGGCCACGACGCTACCTCACGCGCTTGGACTAACTAGGTACATACGTTGCTAGAATAACGTAGGAAGTCAACGTGTATAACTGTTAGTTTAAAAACCCAGTGATTGAATAGCATGGTGTAGTGGTTTTGCGTGTCCAGCAGCCGCAGCCGCCTGGCCTGGACAATGAGTGCACGCGAGAAGCGAACCGCGACGCGCGTCCGCCAGCGAAGCGCACTATGCGCGTGGGTCCATTTTTAAAAGCACTCCGGAGCACTCATTAGCCGGTGCACCGTAACTCCGCTGCGGTTGGGAGATACCTACAGAAACGCAGCGTGTGCAATACGGGGCATTAGAAAGTGTAATGTACCTTAGTGGATGCGATGCTGTCAGTGGGCAAACCGGCGTCGTTGGTTCAACAGAAGAAGCAGCAGTGGGCGCGGGAAAGAGGTGCGTACACGCTACCATTACTTACTTACCTACGAATTTTCATATCCAATGAATTGTTGCGTCCATCCTGTGTTTATTGTTTCGCTTACACAATCGACAGCAGATATTTTGTTGCAATTGCTTAGTTCAATTGTACCTAGGTACCTACCTATACTCTGGTTATCCAGGGTTTGTGTTGTTTGTGAATCTCTCCAATCTCAACCAATCTATTTATAACTGACAGATTCTTTCGTAGGTGAGTTTTAGAGACATTTATTTAAGTTCATTAAAAAAGCAAAGTACCTAGATCATTTCACGAGATTTTGATTCCCAGGTAGGTTTAGTTTCGTTACAAAAAAAAACTGTGATGTGCTTTTTTGTACAGAACTATTGGGAATTTGTATACCTACATAGGTACTAGGTACCTAATATATTGATATTGTGCGACGGGAAGCGCTTGGCCTTCATCTCATCTCGGTCTCATGTTTTGGTAAGGCCGAAAGTGGAAGCGATCCAAACCAGAAATTCTCAACAGACTAAGAAGATGAATGACTGTACAACAATTTAGAATAATCGTTGTTATGGCGACAGACTTAGGTAAGATGGTGGTAGCTAGCCACGAAATCCTACCACAAACCAAACCAAGCACAAAATTGCACCTGGGACTTCTGGATCTAATACCGGTGGGCGAACCACTAAGACCACAGAGGCGGGTTTTCCCAGTATTTCTGTGGATTATAACAAGAGAAAATTATTTCGAGGCAGAACAATTTTATGAAGGTACCTGTGTGGATCCGCCTACCCTGTCCATTGATGTACCATTGTACCTACCTATTATAAATTCAAATAATTTATGTGGCTTAGCCGATCTAGCATTCAAATATTCTTAGCTATGTAGGGATGTACACATAATATACAATTTATTAGAACATAAATATCGATTGGTAGTGTTTGGGTGGGGTTGGGTGGGTATGGTATGTACGTTAGTATTCTGATATCTGTGGTATGGGTATCCCACGCAAACTACCTACCAATCGACATTAATATGGGTGGTAAACTAACAATCAATCAAAGTAGGTAGGTACGTGGACCTATTCATATCAAGGTTGGAACTTGGAGTAAAGCAATGACCTTTGAGCTTTAAGTTTGACCTGAGTGAACATTTATCATTGCGAATGGTAATCATATTTATCATCTACGTATGTCTCGACTCAAGTCGAGGGTGGTTCAGTAGTAAGTACCTATATAAGGTAGGGTATACCTATCGCATATTTATTATGGCTTTGACTCTAATATTGTTTCAGAAGCAATAAAATATCTGTTTTACTTCAGAGCCCTATGGGAGGTTTTCTCTTCCACATAAAAAGTGCAACATCACCCACCACAGTCAGTCACGCACGTCTCATCAAAACGTAGAAAAATGTTGTGCGTTAGCTAATTTCGTAATCGTAGCGATCACGTTATATGCCTAAGTAGGTATATTACAGGTATTGCGTTCTGAGGGAACGCAGGGAACCGTGCGTCCCCTCAGGACTCACTATATGTATAGGGAATATGTAAAGGGATAATCTAGGTTTGTGGCTCTTTACTTTTTCTTAAAACATAGGTAGGTAGGTAAGTACCTACCTAATTAATATGCCCATCCACAAAGGCCTTTTTTTTCTCAAAGTTATCTAGTTTGTTTTGAAAATAAGAAATGGATGGAAACCATTACTAGGTACTCGTACACCGTAAGCCTTTTTAAAATATGAATATGATGAAACTATTTTTTTATTTACATACTTAATAGTAAAAGTGTTGGTACTAAAATGAAGTAGGTACCTAATTAAATGGTCATGATCTGCAAAAAACAGTAAAGTACCTAACCACCGCACAAACGTTCACCGCAAGTGCGAGCACGAGAGCGGAACGGGCCTAAACAGAATATGCCAACATAGCCTCTCCATTTCAATTTAACCGTTTGTACCTAATATTATATTATGCTTCTTTACTTGTGTTGTGATAGTTGGCTACTAGACACGGTAGAAACTTACTAACAGGTTTCATTACAGTTTCAAAAGAAAAAAAACTATTGAACGTAACTTACCTAAGCCTCCTCCAAAATCACCACGATTATTTGCCAGGCTAAGAAATCTACGCTTTAGCTGATATACTGGAAACCAACTAAATTCCTAAACCACCCAAAACGAACTATGCCTACGTACTATTTCATCATCAACATCAACAGCCCATTAGTGCCCACTGTTGGATAGAGCCTCCTCCAAAATTGGAGGGTTTTGCCATAATCACCACGCTTGGCATATGGATTGGCTATCGCAGTAAAGGTCCTGGGTATTAAAGAATGAAGCTGCTGCCTTTCTGTCGAAAAAACCCCTTAGTCTTACGACATCCGCGGGCCGAGTTGATTCTCAAGCCGCGACCGCCACGGCATATACCTACTATATATTCCTTATTATTATTTATTATTTGTATATTTCTCGTTATACATATAGCTAGGTGCTTAGGAAACCATAATTTCCCTACTTTACTAATAAGAGCGATATCGTGACTTAGCTGGGCCAGAGGCAGGCGATGACATGCCAAGGCGCTACAATAACAAACCGCATGGGAGTGCGCGAAGTAGGTCTAACTAGTAAGTACCTACTAGTAGGTACCTACCGCAAAACCATGCCATTGTTTAAAGCTATTACCACTATTACCTAGCATAAGGTACCCAAGCGAAACGAAAGTGATCTTCGGTGATGTACACCAACATTTACGTAATTGAGTAATTTTAAAGTAGAGTATACATGCTTTATGACTTAGGAAGTCATTTATTATACAACATTGTGTCATGTCTGATATCATCTGCCCAACAACCGCGTTTAAAGAGGTCGCGTTCTATTTATGGCACACACCACACACATAATTTGATTCAGCAACTCATTTGCATTATTTACACTCGAGCAATGCAATAAATACGAGAACGTTATGTTCTTACGGTTCTTTCTTATCCGATACAGCACTGCTATAAACAACATTTTCAAGGCACCTACCGCTTTCCCGACTAGGTACATGAAAAGAATGAATAACGAGTTTTCATGCATGCGTATCGACTAAACTTTAAAACCCTTTGCCAACAATAAAGGGGAGTTTTTCATTTTCTTTTTCCACAGAGAATTGATATTTAATTCATCGACGACTTCAGACATGGAAGGTTGGGCTAGTCGTTGTGTACAAAAGTTTATCGTTTGAATAAACAAGTTAAAGTGACTTTGTTTTTTGTCTGGCTTAACTTAAATATTGCATTCGAATTCCAGAAGAAATGTCACACCTTTACCTACCATGGGGCACTGGTGAACGGTGCACTAATCGCGCACAAGTAAGGAATCAGTTCGCCAGCACTCTCGAGCTACACAAGCAGTCATCCTACGAATACCAAGACCAAGAGCCGATCCAACGACAGCGGAGTCCAAGCCTGCCTCCCATCCATCATGGAGAAAAGGAAGATAGGAAATCAAGCATATTAAATCGGAACATACCAAGTGCTAAACGATTTGCATTTTACGACGAAGACGGGGAAGGCGATACTTCAGGATACGGCAGCGAAACGATTAACCATATGAATAGAAATCAAGGTATGCCGGTACATGACAGCAACCGAAACCCAGTGGTCGCGTGGCAGCAAGAAGGGAAAGAAAACAGGTACCTACCTAATTAATTAATTAAGACCACGAATTTTGCGTGTTTGACCTAGTGACCCCATAAACCAACAATTATGTGTAGGTAAGGTTTAATTACTAGCGTACCAAGTGGCTAATACGGCTACTTAGGCACAGTCATGTAATAATACACTTTCACAGTATTTACAGTCACTCAGATATCACTCAAGCGTGACGGTATAAGTTTGTACTATCTCTTTCTAAATATAAAGAATCTAGGTTCCAACTTATACCAGCTATGTCAATGCCGTAATGAAAGCATCCACTTGAAATAGTTTGATGATACATTTTGTAATGTTAGAAACCGGTCCAGTGGTCCTAATTCTGCTGAAGATCGATGGTCTGCCAGAAGTCCTAGGACAGCTGAGGAAGGACGTCCCCGATGGGGAGACCGAGGTGTGGCCACTGGAAGACTATGGGAACCCACCGCACCTACTGCCAGACTCCCACAAGTAAGATACATATTTTTTAATCAAATCCTACTTTGTGTTCACTTTTTTTTAATGGCGATGTTGTACTTTTGTTTCAGATGCCAAATCAAAAGAAAGGAACCCCATCATGGGTGGAACGAGGCTTGAACATGATTGAAAACACTGCTGAAGTCCTAGTCATAGACCAAAGAAGCTCGAGCAACAACAGCACAGGACTCGAGTGCGATAGATCATCATGCAATGGCAGTGATGAAGGAAGGTACGTCTTATTTTTGTTAGCGCTTCCTCGTAGTATAATTAAAAAACCATAAAATAATTAAATAGGTAGGTGAATGGTATAGAAGCAATGTCTATGTTTCAGGACATATTTACGGGGCCAAAACGTTCCTCTCGAGCCTGAAATTAAAGCAGCAAGAGAAAATAAACGCATAAAAGCATTAGAACTGCAGTCTGCTATATTAAACCAACTAGAAGATCAAGAAAAACGACGCATTGAAGAAAGAGAACGTCAACTGAGAGAAGAACGATTAGAGGAGTTAAAAATACAAAGACAACAAGAAGAGGATCGGATTAAACTAGAAGAGGAAAAAAGGAGGAACGAGGAAAAACAACTCCAGGAACAAAGAAAACTAGATGCTTTAAAGAGAGCCCTTGATGATGCCGAAAGGACAGCTAGACTAGAAAAAGAGAAACGTTTTATGTGCCTGAAAAAACAACTCGATTCAGGGCGAAAATCTGCAGTATGTGATTCTGGTATTTCAACTGACAATAAAGTGAAAACAGAAGATTTTTTCACTGAAACAACGTCCAACTGTGAACGTGAAACCATTAGTCCGACCAAAACTCATCGAACTTATGATATTCACTCTGCTAAGAGCCAAAATAAAGATTGCGGCTCACACCAAACGACTGAATTCAACTCGCCCAGATCTATGGGCCCCGGCAATCTAAACCTGTTCATACACAGTGTACCACCTCTAGCTCTCGCTGAAAATCAGTTCAACATTGTGCCAATCGGTATCAACGGAAACGACATTGCTAGTCCACAAAACAACATTCAACTAGCAGTTTTAGTTCCACAAAACCTTACGAATAGCTTGTATAGTGTATCTTTAAATTCTCTCAATAATATAAATGATTTGCCGGAATCCAATAAGTTGTTAACGCCAAAGAAATATCGCACAGTTATGATGAAAGACGCTACTACACAGACTGAATCTTACGTGTATACAAAATCTACAACAGATAAAATAATTGAAACAGATGAAATCGAAAGAGATATTGATAAGAACTACCCAAATATTGATGAAAACGCGCCACAAGATAGCAATCACAATACAATGAAAAAAGATCGCCGGTTTCGATCAGAAGAGAGGTTTAAGAAAGATATAGAATCTCGTCCTAAATGGGGTGTGAATAGACCTGTTGCAATATATAAAAAGCAAAGCGAAAAGGACCCATTTTACAGCCAAAAGCGTAAGGTTCGACAGAAATATAGGCCTCAGCCACGGCAGTACCTATCACAGTCCAGTGAAGACAGCCGCTCTCCAAGTCCTCTTGGCAGACCAGAGAAAACGATGGAAAATGGCGTCAAACTGCGCAACTCTCTGAGTCAGTCATATTGGAGAAGTAAACGACCAAGTCGAGATTTATCCAAAAATAATAACGTCTCCGAACCGATCAACAGTTTGCAGATAGAGTTCAACCACATTGGTCAAATAACGGCCAATGAACTTAGTGACAACAAAAAGTCGCCTAAAAATATGTCTCCCAACAAAAGAATGACCCTATCACAAAAGTTTATAAATGATAAATATGGGAACAGGAAGCTATGGAACGACGATACAAATGATAGAAATACTAAAGTAGGGATGTTTGATGTTGAGAATAGAAAAAAAATCATAGACCAAATAAACTCAGCCAAACGAGATTATCTAGATAAAAACAACGACCAAGATACTTTTGTTCTAACAAATCAATACTAAAATATCATACCGAATACAAAATAGGTCACTTTTATGCATACTAGTCGTGCAATATGTTGTAGAGAATAAGGTTAACAACGGTTATCGACCTAACCGTTTCTAAGGGGCCGTAATTATTGGGTCGATAGGATCCCGGCAGTTGAAATACTCGTATTATAAGGAAGTGCACGTTTATTATAGAACCGTTACAATGGATGACCTCTTTGATAAAAAGAAAGATGAAGCGCCTATGCTGGATTTGTCTAAAGTAGTGATTAATACAGCAGAGGATTTTAGAGCTGTTATGGATAAAGTGCCTGACTTCAAGACTCGACCTGAAAAGGTAAAGACATTTACTCAAATGTGTAAATGGCGAATGACCATTAAAATTTTTTTTTTTTATTATTATTATTGTGGAAATAGGTAAAAGCAGAAGACATCAAAATCATCGACAAGGCAGAAGGACAGAAAACCAAAACTCGTCGTAAAGAAGTTCGAGCATATGAAAAGTTGGGGACAAGAGGATACGAAGAGAAACATTTTAATTTCATGGATCCGATACCAGTCGAGATGCAAGGACTAAAGTTCGAGGAGTTATGCGCGGTGCCTATTGAATGGCGAATGCTCACTTCTATCCGTCCTAAGTCTAAACTGGATGAAGAATACTTCAACAGGTAAATAAAACCATTCATTAGACATTGTAGACTAGCAAAAGGTAGACAACCTATTATTATATTTTCACTCTAGTGTTGTGACTTGTACTTTAGACATTGTATTGGTTCCAGATTGATAGAACTCGGTAAATCTGAGCTAAGGACAAAGGCACGGGACAAGAGGGAATTCTCTAAAAATCCAATGATCAGAAAGTCTAAAAATAAAGCTGGCGTCACTGAAACTAGGATCGTGTCTTGCGATGAATGTGGCGAAGAGTACTGCAATGGTAAGTGGCAAAGATAAATTAATCTACACTGTTATTATTAGAGAGAAGATTTGTATTCTGTTTTCTTTTTGAATAGACTCGAAAAACACTGGCACGATTTTAAAAAATCTTGCACCAGTAATATGCTATATGGTATCACTGAGTGGGTACCTAATGCAAAAAACGGCAAGAGCCCCGGAGTAACGCTGATCTTCGCTCCTGCTGCCGCTCGTTCGCAACTACAAACTTAGTTTGTCGATCATTACAAAATGGCACGTATGCTCCATAGCGTAACAAACCTAGATTGTATTGCTGCGCTTTTTCTTAATCCACAGCTAAAGTCAAAATAAATTGCTTTACTTATAAATAGTACTTAGAAAATACTTATTAATTTTATACAAAGAAAAAAATATGTGGGTAAATTATTTTGCATTATATTCTGATTTTAATTGTGTTTTAGATAAAGTAACGCACCACAGACACATATCTCTTACTGATTATACCAGCAAAATTAGTTTGGATCGGACGTACCATTTCTAAATGATCTACAAACTGGATAGTGGTAGGTACCTATTTTACGCTGTGTTGAGATGAAACAACAAATATTTCAGGTAAGATGTGCGTCATGACGAACTATGACATGTTCCTGCGACTCAAAGTTGAGGTGGAGACGAAGAAGGCTCAAGCCGCACCGGCGCAGAGCGGCAAGCCGCGGAAGATAAAACGCCGCGGGAAACGCAAGCCACGCAGCAAGAGCGCCGCGCCACCCGCACGGAAATCTACCTCCAAATCTGGAGCAAAGAGTGACTCTGAACTCTAACTCCTCTATCTTACAGCAACCGCTGCTTAATACTCAAATCAAATATTCCCGACTCGCACAAAATATCACAACACCCATCTCACTCAATTACACGTTTAGTAGGTATAGGTACGCCCTATATATTGCATCATTCGATTGTTTGCCCTGTCAGTGGATATTTGACAGAAGCACCATAGATAATAGATCAGAACTATATGGTGTCACTGGTCTAACAATTGAAAGATAATTAATTATTAATTTCGGGCGTTAGACAGGGCGGTCTCGTATACAAATTTCGATATAGAATCTCTCCGGTTGAAGACTTGTATATCGTATACGAGGATGTTCTTCAATCAACACGCCTTCCTTCACATAATCACATATTTACTATGTACCACATTTTTTGACATACTTCGCATATGAATTTGTTAAGGATATTGATTGTTGACCTCCAGTTTTAGAATAATAATACGACTGATTTTTTTTTCTAATATATAAGTTTACCCAGAAAGATTTAATTGTATTAATCTTAATCATTGCCTAGTCGATATTACATACTAATAGTTACGTAGGTACTTAACGGTACATGTATTCATTTTAATTTAGGATTTACTACTTTTGTATTCTTTTTGTATTGTAAAAAATCTTTACGTAAATAAATTGCATTTGAATAACTAACATTATCTTAATTTTTTTAACACATCAACGAACAACCTTAAGGATGTAGTAAAATAAAAATAATTTCAATATCACTCTTTATTGATTTAAAAAAATATTTATATTACACATTCATTACAATATTGTTATTTGAAGTCTATATTAACAACAACATTACCAAGACAATTAGACAAAATCTATGTATTGGCAACCACCTCGCTTTTCGCAGTCCGAACCCGTCTACACTACATTAATGAATATGAAGCGAAAAATATTTTTTTAATCTATTAATCCTACATATACGAATTTAATTCATCTTTATACTTCACTAGATGACAAATTCCTTTAACGTTTAGGCCCTAAGTACAGACGTAAAACTATAAAAGAGGGAATACAACTAACTGGGAAATGGAAATATTCTAAGATACACATACTTACAGAAGTAATAACAATGTAGTACAAGGTGCAAGCGATCAGGTAAAAAGGATTTTACAAATCTAAAAGATATTGCTAGATAGACCCAGCCGAGTAAAGTATCAACACTGACATTGTAGAATAAATAGTTGAGAAAAAAGAACTGTATTAGGTAGGCATGCAGTCACCAACGAACAATAATAATTATCAAGTACATTAAACTAATTCTGATCTCTTTGAAAGTCTAGAATTAAAAAAAGTCACAACAAAATCGACTCGCTAAGAGTTTTCAAGTTTTAAAAATAATTCACATTATTGCCGGATTTTTTACAACATTCTCACTCCTAACCTATAAATATTTATTTATAGAATTTAGAATTTCCGTACCTCAGTTTACAACACAGGATTATTCTTATAACTAGATTACAAAGTAGGAATCTGCAATTAAATGATTAAATGTGTAGTGGTGAATAAATAGCAATTTTGAACTGCAATAGGTAATTTATATTATGAAAATACATTGATTATATCACTTTGAAAATAGATATGTGTCAACTAAATTGGCTTATGATAATTGTATTTTATACTCTGCATCTGCAATATGTATTTAGATTACGGTGTGTGAAACTTTTTACACTATTTTTATTTGTGGGTCTACTGGTCTAGTGGTGTAATTATTATTATATTATTTGATTGGTCCAGTCTCAGGTCGCATTAAACAATTTGTCATGGGCAAATCACAACACCATTTGGCTTAATGGCATGATGTATACAATATGTTAGTAAGAAAGAACATAAATTCGTAAAATGTTTTGAGTCAAAACAAAACGAGTGCATTTTAAAAAAAGAAAAGGTAAAAATGCATACTCATGGAATGAAGGAGACTTATTACTACAAGCACCAGAAGATTTCGAATGGTAAATAATGTATTGAATCATGTTTTACAACTAGTCGGTTATACAAAGTATGTAGCTACTATTAACTCGATAACGATACCTTGACATAAGATACTTATATTTAATCTAAGAGAAAGAATTTTCTAAAAATACGTTCTCTTAATTCAATATTTCCAAAATATAATTTCAACGCGCAACACATTGCAGATTCCCAAAAATACATTTTACTCAAACATAATAAAAATATATGACTGACTCACAAAGAAAAAAATATTATGCATTGAAAACAATAATTAAATTATTATGAAAAACAAGTCAACGAATTTTAAATGTACAATAAAATATGAAACTAAAAACATGGACGTAACTTTAATGAATGTGCGAGAAAGAAAGGTAATAAAACTTAAAAACAATTGTCGCGCCCTGTAAACGTACGTCCCTGTTAGAATGGTATTGGTGAACAGGGCCGATACGTAATACCTGGCGCGCAATCGGCATTGAGCTAGCGACTGGCCGCACGGTGCCGGGGAGAGACTCACCCGTCACTGGTCTTTACGAGCTTTCTTTTTGCTGACTTTCTTAGTCACCTTAGCGTCGGTCCACGTGTCTGGAAATTACCATCAAACGTATTTCAATCAACGAAAAACAACGTTCGACTGTCGACATATTCCATCAACATTATTCATATTTGCTAAAGTACAGAAACTATAAACATGTTTTTATAATTTCGATACGTGATTATTGATTATTTATTATTAAGAAAATGAAGAATTTGGAATTCAGAAAATGTAATATTACTCATTTATTCATAGTTTATATATTTAATTCACAAACCTTAAAGATAATATGTACAATTAAACTAACTATGTAGAAAGGAATCAATCGGATTACCTAAGGATCGTTACAAACGGCCTACGCCAGACCACTACCAGACGGAAGCGTGCCCAAGATACTGGCTGTATTGCTACGCTGAATAGCAATGCTTGTTCGCTGGCCTAAATAAGAGCCAGCCTTTGGGGTCACGTGTCACCTCAATCAAAAGCCCCGCAAGATGTTTGAAAGCCGGAGGGCACCAGCTCCCCAAGGTCTCGACATCAAAAGGCTCGAATAGGTAAACTCCCTTTTATTCAAATAAAATTACGTAAGTATTACAAAGAAATTGGAAATTATATAATGTGGTAAATCTTGAATTTGGAACTCATCGCTGACACCAATACAAACACGTGTATGTTTGCACAGGTGAAGTGAATGGGCACACATAAATCTGACACACCAAGTCGCCGCTACCCACTGAACAATGGATATTTGTTAATGTGTCATCATTATTGAAATAGGTAGACCCCATCTTACCCAAGCCAGCTTCGAGGCGACGAGGTGTCAAGGCACTAGAATATTCTTTGCAATATTCAAGTGCCTTGACACCTCGTCACCTCGAAGCTGGCTTGGGTACGATGGGGTCTACTGTTTGACCACTATCTCACTGGAAGGCAAGTCAGGAAACGATGTGGCCTTAAATGGTGAACGTATATCGACGAGTAAGTCCGTATATTTACGCATCTGTTCATAATTCCACATACAAACCTCTTGTAGATAATGACGAGATCATCTACTATTATTATTAGTTTTAGAAAGCTGGGTAGGTCCTGGGTTGCATTTTGTTCTATGGCATGAAAATCGGGTGAAAAGCTAGTATGTAGTTCTATGGAAAAAATTGGGAAGAAAATGTCTCATTTTGTTTAATGACGTTATGTTCCATAGAAAGAATGGGACCTACTCGGAAAGTTAATATCAACCAGTGGAGTAGTCATCCTTCGATATTTGCATGGAAAGAAGAGAGACTTGTTGATGTATAGAAATATTTTGGAGAGAACTTACCACCGAGCTCGTCAAAAACAGGGGCGTTGGTAGTCTCTTCGGCCTTGTCAGAATCAGAGTCCTTGTCGACGGAATCGGCTTTGGGCAGAATCTTGGTCTGAATAAACAAAATAATAATCAACAACTGAATTTAATATTTTGTAAGGTCAGATATAATTTTATAATAAAAACGTTATTACTACAATGATCATTACAAATAGAAGTTTCGACACAGCATTTTGACGAAAATTTAAAGACTTTAATAGGAAATCTGGTTTAAATCCCTATCCACGAAAAACGATCCTATCAAAAGTACATAGTTACATTTATATCCATAGACAAGATGACTGCCACTTATATTTGGGTTCTGTAACTGACTCTTGGGCTCCTTTTGCAAATATATATCTACTTCGCCTGGACTTCGTTCCCGTCATCCCGTGGGAATATTCTTAAATCCTTTCATAATACACCCTTCACTACAAAGGAAGCTATATACTCGTAATTTATAGGTGTGCATTGTCTGTCAGTCAGATACACGATGGAAGTACGAAGTACGCCTTCTAATATAAGGAGAGCTCCTTATCCAAACATTGATGCAATGAGTTGAGGGGCTGGCAGGTGGGTATACTCCTGCCCAAGCCGAGCTCACTCCGTCGTAGACCTCGTCTACAACGGAGCGAGAACTTGCTCTGGCCTAGGGCTAGGCAAGCCTAGAGGTCAAGTGCTAACCCATCATTTATACAACAACGTATTGTGGTTGGTGGTAGGACTTTGTTTGGGTCCGCCTGGCTAGCAACCACCATCTTACCTAATTCTGTCGCCACAACAACAATACTAAAATTGTTGTGTTCCGCTATTTAGAGGTAAGATAGCCAATTCCTCAGTTTCCGGGTTAAGTGCGCCTCCAACTTCGGCCTTATCTCAACTTTTAACCAGGTGAGAAAAAAAAATGGGTCTTAATTCGACTTGATTACTCTAGAGGTTAGCTCTCGATATTTTTTGTGCTGGAATGGGTACCTCTAAATTATAATTGTGTGTCAGTTTATAACTTTTTTACATTTGTAGTTACTTTTAGATCATAAAACGTAGGCATTCTTAAATAACCTACACGTACCGAGATAAACCACTAACGTTGCTGGAGAGATCAGGAATAATAATTACATAACATTACGTACCAAAGGTATTATCACAATTATTTTGACCTTCAAACCACTTTTTGATAACTCGTGTATTTTATTCATTATCTAAGAATGAGTGAGGTAATAATTGGTGCAAAACAATTAAAACTAAGTGAGATTATGATACTTCGTCGTGAATACATACAAGTTAGTACGTACAGAGTAGTTAAAAGAAAGTAGGTCGGTAGACTTTAGGCGTCTGTTTCTTATTTTTATGATATTCACTGATTAAAAAGCTACTTTTGTCTTATAAAATAAACTCAATTCCGACAAAGAATGTATAAGGACATATTAATTCATAGCAACTATAGAATTACTATAGGAACTGCCCTGCCTTGCCTGCGTCTCAGTATACACTTAGGGCTGAGCATAGAGCTGAGAATCAGGCAGTGCAGATTTTTATAGTACCTGCTTAGATACTTCGTTATAAAATCTGCACTGCCTAGGCACGTCAAATTATATCAAATATTAAAATGATTTGCCCTATACGTCGACGTAGACCTGCGTCGCCCCCTGTGTCTCAGTCTCAGGTCTCAGCATATGCTTAGCCTAGCTTGATAGGTCACGAGTTAGGCTAAGCGTATGCTGAGACCAGTACGCAAAGACATTAGGTGTCTTCGTTCGTCTATCTAGTTAAAAACTTATGACTCTTACCTCCTTTTTCTTGAACTGCTTCTCCTTGTTCTCCTGCTTCTTGGTGGACCTAAGGTCTTTGACTTCGCTCAGCTCCTCGACTTCAGGTGATTCGTCAATGTCTCCGCCGCCACCGCCCAGAGCTGCCTTCTCGCTGCGTTCCCTCTGTTCACGAGGAATCAATAAAGATACGTTTTTGCTGTTCCAGGTCAATATTATTACATTAGCGGTAGGTAATTAATTAACATATTTAGCTAGCAGATTGAGCTATGAATAATATAAAAAAAAAAATGTAGTTTGCATTCCTATTGGGCACATACAACTATGTAAGGTAACTGAAAGTAACTAGTTTGCGCCAAGATTCCAAGTTCATCACTATCATTTCAGGCCATAGCAGCCCTGATGAACAAAGCATTTTTGCGGAAGGCTCGTTCCTCGAGATCTAGGGCTGACATTACGTATAGGTATAATCATGAGCCGCCTTTATTCAATCAACTCCACGCGACGTCCCCGCCGCGCCGGTCACAGCAGTGTGATGTTTATGGCGAATGTTATACCCAGTTCAAGAGTTCACCCATTTCAATAAAAAACATGTTTTCATACCTCTTAGTGAGGGTCTAAGTAATCTTAGGTTAGTTATACATTGCGAAAATATTAAAGAAACAACTGGAGGTTTTCCCAAATTCATATTATGTATTTCAAGTCATCCTTTTAGTACTTATTTGTAATTGAATTGAATTGAATGTATGGAAAGAGCATCCAGCTAAGACCCCTCGCGCCTAGTAAATTCTTTGTACAGAGAGCTTATACTAGGTTTTTTTTTTATAAAAAGATGATTATCATAAACTTAAAACAAAAGTCTCATGCTTTACTTTGCTATGTATTTATAGCAAATTTAAATCCGTCAATATAATCAATATCAAAATATAATCAATGCATTAGAAAAAAACTTTGCAACCCTGTAGCAACCAAGGGGGCAGATTTTCAAGAAATTGATGATGCCACATAATATTTATACACTAAGTTTCGTGTTTCAAACTCTTTGCAGTAAAAAGTTAATTAAAAACGATTTTACCCCTTTTCGCATTTAAAAAAAATTATGTAGGTATTTTGGAAAATAAAAATCCAACATGTTTTGTTTGGTATCTTCTGTGATCTTTCCAAGACTACGTAAATTACGAAACATTGATTTCCAAACTGAAATATTACGGAATGAATGGCAAAGCCTTAATCAGGTATTATTGATAAACAAAGTAAATTAATTACATAGATGTAAAAGTCTTATTGGGTATGGCGCAATTATAAGGAATGTGGGTACTGCCTATCTCAATTAGGTTCTGTACCACTTTATTACTTTTAACTATATAATATCTTTACTGCATGTCTTTGTAGTGAATGAAAATCAAATGAAGCACCTTTTCCTATTGTATGACAGGGAAACACCTGGTTTCAAGTTGTGATAAGGCAGAAGGTGGAAGCGCACTTTAGCTGTAATTGTCGACAGACTGAGAAACTGGCTTTCTTATCTCAATACAGAAACACAACAATTTAGAATTGTTGTCATGGCGACAGACTTAGGCAAGATGGTGGTAGCTAGCTAGGCGGACATAAACGAAGTCCTTCTACCAACCAAACCAAGCACAATATTTATACTCCCCTGGTGACTGAACCCAGGTTCTCTGGATCTGATACCAGTAGGTGAACCACTAGACAACAGAGGCAGTTATAAACTTTATTTATATTGATTGTATCACTCTCTATCTGCATGAGGCTGTTATATTGCTGTAATAATAATCCTTTAAATAACCAACATGCAGAGAGCATTGCGTGAATCACGTAAGGCCTTTTAGAAAAAGGAAAATCTTCCTAACCAACATAAGTGATAGGTAAGTTATGATCCAATGCAATTTTTCCATACAATAATGTGATAGTGCATGTACAATCAAGTACAATGTCATCAAGATAAGACCATTCCAGATTGAGATTTTATTGCTTTCTTGGTCAACATACTCATTTTATTGCAACAAGGTTGCATTAGACCTTGCATGCAAAATAAATTTCAATACACAATATTTCATTCATCATTTGAGATTTATTTTTTTTAACTTTTAATTCAGTGTGTTGATAGTATTGACTACACAGTCACAAAAAACCACTCAATCATCCACATATAAAAAGAAACAGACAAAATAAATTCTGCCAAGTGTAGACACATGACGGAAGTTCCAACCCATATTCTAAGGCAAAAAATGTTTCTTACCCTTGCCACCTTTCATATCAATTTTATTATATTTCTATTATTTGTTATTATAGCAGCAATATAAATTCACACTCAGCTTCAATCAGCTTCAAAGCTGAGTAATAGGGTTGTAGCATCTTTCAGGTATGGAACTCTAAAAAACATACCTCATTGAGAATGCGCTGGAGCTCCTCCACTTGAGCCTGTAGTGCCTTTGCCGCACTCTCGTCCACTTCTGGTCCAACAGCACTCACAACTTTAATGACTTCTTCAGTCCGTTCAATAGGACGAGCAGCTTCTAAGTCCTTCTCAAACTCCTTAGTCTTCTTTCCTCTTTTAGTTGGGCTTTCCTTCTTAGCAGCACTCTCCCTCTTCTCTTCAGGGGATTTCACCTGTAATACACATATTTAGCTTATTGAATTCAGAACAGTCATAATCAATAATAGGGCATAATCTTATGCTTATAGACAGAAAATAATTAAAAACCTTCTTCTTGTCACTCTTCTTAGGCACCTCTTCCCAGAGCCCATCATCAAAGTCAACCGGCTTCTCAGCTTCCACAGCCTTTCCTTTCTTTCCCTTAACAGCTGGCACATCTTTCTTAGCTGCTTTCTGGTCAACAGACTTATCTTTAGGCTTCGGTTTCTCTGCTTCTTTCACTTTCTCCTCCTTCTTCTCCTTGGACGGAGATTTCTTAGAGGATTCAGACTTTGTCTTCGCATCTTCAACAGTACGGTTGGGGGAAGACTTCTGTAATAAATAAGCAGATAGTAAGAACCCTTTATTGATTCCAGTGTTGTAGGTATTGCAGATGTGATCATCTCATGACACATGGTATACAATATACATAATACACATTGTCAACACGGGCATTCAATCTCCCAGATACTTCATAGTACCAGATAATGTAGCATATGCTTGCAGGTTAAAAATAAAATTAGCTCGCTGACAAAGGCAGAAGAAGGTAGGTTGTGAAACAATCATTGTAAGTACTCACTTTGTCCTTCTTTGGTTTCTTCTTACTGGACGATTTCTTATCATCGATCACCAGAGGCAGCCTGTCGAATTGCGGTTGTTCCGCTGAACGAAATCCGAACACGAAAACTAGCGCAGCGCATACTAAAACAACAGCGACTGCAGCTGCGGTGAACACAAACTGTGTGTAAGACACCTGGTTTAAAATTTCCATCATGGTGTTCAATCCGAAATCATCCAAAAGATATAGTTCACATAGAAAGTAACGTTCGTATGTTATTTGCTGAACAAATTAATTCCCGAATGATAAAAGCAGACACGGAGACATGATGACGCGGCTGTGACGTGACGTGCCAGTGCCAATGTTCTCACTGTGTTACCTGTAAAACGAAATACTCAAGATTTTTATTTAAGATTTTTGTTTGAATTTTGAATTAATTAACAAGTTTACTACTTGGCTGTATTTATAATATGATTTATATTCCATTCAATAAACTTAAATGTCAAGATACAGTCACGACATCAATAGGCATGATTTTGATTCCTTGAAATTATCCTTTCGAAAAATATACGATTTTTCGTATTTGAAGTTGTAGCGAATAAACGATTAAAGAGTATTCTAAAGCTATACTAAAGACAGGCCTTCCTTGGTGATACACACAGGACACAGCACTGAGCTTAGCTTAGAACGTAAGGTACACCATAGGTACACACAACACACAGCACAGGCAATGGGCCTGCCTGCCTACCTACAAAAATCATGTAATGTGTTATCTTTTTTTAATAATCATGAACCTATACAGGTCTATGATTACATTACAGTTATTTATCTGTGACTACAGATCAATAACTATGTTTTATTTATCTGTGGTTTGCTCCTTGACTTGATAGCTAGCAGGAGGCAGATTTTGATTTGAGGTTATGTACATTGCATGTTGTTGTTTATTTCCCCACTCAAAGAAATAATTTTTATTTTTATATCTATCTATATTCTGACTAAATGGCTGGCAAGAACAAAAGAAAACGTAATAATAAGAAGAATCAAATAAAGAGTGCTAAGCTATCCGAAAATACACAAAAAGTGGATGTGGATGACCTAAGTGTAGAGAATAACGAAAGTGTGGATGATGATGATGTTGCAATGAAGAGAGCTCATGATAATGAAGATTCAGATGCTGAAGAGACCCCGAGAAAGAAAAAAAAGAAGAAACACCCTGTGCCGGGAGACACACCAGCCACTAAGGGAAATAAATCTATCAGACAGATGAAAAAAGAAAAACATGCCCAACGACAAGCTGACAAAGAGGCTGCTTCAAAAGATCAACTAAAAGCTCAATGTATTACTTACCTCTCCCAGTGGAAACATGAAAAGGCTAATTGGAAATTCATGAAGATAAAACAAGTATGGCTTTTTAAAAACAAATTTTCTTCTAATCTAGTGCCAGAATCTTCGTGGAAAACATTATTAGAATACTTTGAATCTGCTCAAGGTAATATTAAGAATCTTCTCCTTGAAGATGCAAACAAACTAATAAAGCAAATGGATGAGTGGACTGAGGCACAGAAAGAAAAGCAGGACACTGCAGACAAAAAAAATGAAGATGAAACAACAGAAGACCAAAAAGAACCTGAAATAACAAAACCAGATGATATAGCTTACATGAGAGCTAGGGACATAATACAATGTTTACATTAGTAAAACATAGTTGTTTTATTTCCAAATTTACTCAACTACAATGTGGTAACAACAATAAATAATTAAAAAATAAAACAATTTAGGCTTTAATTTCAGCTTTCGACTCCTCAGAAGTGATTTGTTCAATCCATTTGCGAAGCTTGTCAGTATCTTGCAGACCAACTAGGCGATGCTGAACTTTGCCATTTTTTATGGCTACCAAAACCGGCACACTTTGTACATCATAGTCTAAAGCTAAGTCAGTCTGCTCATCAATGTCTACTTTTGCTAAAACTACTTTGCCCTTGCTCTCTGATATGATAGATTCTATGCGAGGTGTGAGTAGTCTGCAAGGATTACACCAACTGGAACAAAGTAAAAATAATCAGATGCTTGTGTTCATAGATAAATAATGAGCAAAGGCTAGTAAAAGGATAATGATCCTTAACGCAAATGACGCAATACTTACGTAGCAAAGAAATCTACCACCACTGGGACTTTGCTATTGATTACTTTATCTTTGAAATCCTCTGAACTTTGTATTTTAACAATGTCACCTTTTACTGCTGTCATCGATAAGTTCATAACAGAAGTAACATTTTTTCCTGAATAGATGTTCTTCACGAACAGGTTTGTGACACTTTTTGCAAACATTTTAGAGAAAATTTCTTTTAATTTTCTGATCTGAATAATCCAATCTGTCAATGACACAGAATCACAGATCAGTTAATTACTACCTTTTCTATACCTATGTATTCTACAGTCAATCAAATCTGTAGTAGTTGTAGTCGGATCAGAGTATAGAACAAAGAGTATGACGTGTGTGTGACAGTGATGTAGAGTACATTATCAGTAATAAATAGGGTAAAAAGCGCCTTCGCTATTATATGCCAACACATTTTGTTTCGCATCTAATAGTAATAAGTATAATAAATATTACCGTCAGGATATTAATTTTGCACAGCGCTATTATTTGTTTCCAAAACTTTACACACACAATTTATCTATCTACAGGTACAGGTACAGACTGAGTTTTTTCAACCGCCATCTGAGACGAAAATCTAAACGGCTATAGTTGTAATATAGTCGGAAAAATGTTGTTAGGAGTTTTATCAACATTTTTTAAACGTAGTTCTTATTTTATCTAAACCGATTAAATAAAATAAGAACTGCATTTACAAATATAAAAAAATATATAGTTTTTTTTTGCTTATTCTTATTCTTATCCTCTTCTTATCAATACTTCAAATGGACTATGGGTTCAATGTTGTTGGAACACTTAAAAATCCTTATTTTAGTTTTCATATAAAATGAATACAAAGTGTACCTGCTTAGTAAATTTCGGATGCTTGAAATAAAAAAAGGTTTGCTAGCTAAGACTTTTAGCTCTTTGAGCACGTTCGAGCCTAATTAAAAACAGTTTTGACACAGCCACCCCAAAAGGGAATGCAGTTTGTTAATTAGGATTGACCGAATTACTGTTCTGTGACATGTGGACTATTGTGAATGTGTGTCTATGCCCTATAAGTAAGTATGTTTACATGCCTGTAGTACTCTGTTCTTAGTTCTTATTCTCTTTGACTGATGTTTTTTTAGTAGCCTGTTTTAGCTGTGTGTGCGTGGATATCCCTTCTTTTCTATTTTTGGTTAAAAATATTTTTCATGAATTAGGTAGTTCGTAAATAATGGAGAAAGTATATTCTAGCGACGATTATAACGAGGTACATAAAAAACTTGATATTCATTGAAATACTCACCTTAAAGGTGAACATACTTCCTAACCTAAACACATCCAAACAATCATTTCTATGAGCTGATGATCTTACTGATGACACACTTTTACATCACACAGGGCTACGATTCTCATGGTGAACCCTATGAGCCCCATACAGGTGATCCGCAGTATGATTTGGAATACGACAGGTCGTCATACTACAAAATGCCTGATATGGTAAGTCTAGTTTTGATTCTCCTAAATTGAGCAAGACCTTAAACTAGAGTTGTTTAATAATATAAGGGTTCTTTTCATTTCATAGCTATATTAAAATTTGCTTATATTTCAGGTCAAAAAGTTTTTGGTTTACTTTCGTAACATGATAACCGAAGGAATGACCTATGAAATCACCAATTTGTATGAGAATACATTCCCAAAGTTGACTGAGCAATATTTTGATAACACTCCCTGGCCTCACGAAGATGAGGTTTTACCTCTTGTTGACAACGACCCTGTGAGTATACTGTATAAACTGTTTAAGATGCCCAGTACCACTCTCCCATACAA
The DNA here is from genome assembly GCA_951394065.1 of Venusia cambrica. Classification (NCBI taxonomy): domain Eukaryota; kingdom Metazoa; phylum Arthropoda; class Insecta; order Lepidoptera; family Geometridae; genus Venusia; species Venusia cambrica. Next base: position 14,513,192 of record OX596040.1, on the reverse strand, counting down.
ACATGATAAAAAATTAATTGTACTGTGTTTGTACTGGAGAGTGAAAATAAAATTACCTGGACTGTATTGAATAACAAAGAGAACATGCTATTTAAAAAGATTAAAGACATCAACCTATAGCAGTCCACTGCTAGTCAGACACAAATGGTCCTGTAAAGGTGCGTTACTGATCTATCTTGGGGATTTCTCATCCACTCTCTGCCCGCCACTGTATAGAGTTTATCCCTTCATCTAGCCAGAGGTTGTCTTACACTATGCTTGCTAGATGTGGCCTCCATTGAAGACTACTCAACATTTTTTATCAAAATCTTATTATTTAATCTATGATTCAAACTAGAATGGAAAATATACAGAAACATAATAGGTATACTAACTTATGCATTCCAGTCACTTACAAGGCTTTTAACATATAGTCATCACACTCTAACCCCACTGCTTTTATATATTTTTGACTAACAAGTTTTTATTTGAAAGATGGTAGATAACCCTCCAAAAAAAAAAGTAATTAATCAAAGCATATGCCAAATACTCAATATTTTTGCTAATCTCTGTTTATGACACTTGCAATACTCGACACTGATAGAATCGATAAAACGGTTGCAAGCCATCAGGATCACTCATTACTTACATAAGAAAATATATTGAAAGCTCAGCATTTTTTATATTCCTGATAATCTAATGATAACACTCCAAAAACCAAAAGTTTGTATTAAAAAATAGTACAAAATCATAATAAGTAAAACTTGTAAATTTTTCAACCGGCAACTCTTTCAAATAGTACTAAATTGCAATTTAATTGTATTTTCTAAAGTATCTTCTATTCTCTTGTATTTTCTATATATATTGTATCTTCTATTCTCTTAATACAAGCTGATAATCCTAATACAGAAATCATACATAATCTTAATGTAATGTGCTTGGACCACAGCATGGGGAGCTTATATGAGTCCACAAATGGTTGTAATGTCATGGACTTGCTCAGCATGGTACATTCTTATTCTGAGTGGGGGTGACCAAGGGCTGCACTGACATCCCGCTGTGGGGTGTATTGTGCATTGTCCCCCGTGGTTTTAACTAACCCTACCCCAGCCAGCCCAGCTCCTTAAAATACCGGAGCAGGACTTTGGGTTGTTGGTGATACTTGAGCGCCTGAGTTGGCGACAGCGACATTGAAAGTGACTCTGATGTTGTGGGCGATGATGATGCTTGCTCCAAGCCGGGGCCATTTTCGTAAGGCCCGTCTTCACCCTAGCTGATTCTGTAGCCAAGCAGTGTAGGATCACATGCTCTAGTGTTTCCTCCTCCTGTAGGCAGCCCCGGCACAGCGCGCTGTCCGTGACTCCGGTTTTGAGCAGGTGATAATTCAGGTCGCAGTGTCCCGTGATGGTAGGCATCATCACGGGACATCAGTCATAGATCACTGCGTTTCATTTTGATCAGAATGTTCGAAATTTTCCTATTTGGACCTGGGAACATCATCTTTGATATCCTGCAGTTCTTCCTTTTTTCCCAAAACTTTTTGTGCTCCATATCAGAGTATTGTTTCAGTCTTTTCTTTATTTCCATCGTTGATGGTCTTGTTAGGTCACGGACACTTGGTGTAAGATTTGCTCCCGCCCTGGCTAACTTGTCTGCTTTATTGTTTCCTAGGCAAGTGCCGTGGCTTTTAGTCCATTGGATGGTGACCTTATGCTCTGCAGTGAGTTTCTGCAGCGCTAAGTGACACTCTACTCTCGTTGCCGACCTTGTGTCCGGTCCGCGAAGTGCGTTCAGCATTGCGTTAATTCCTGTATGTCTTTTGCTGCTAATGCAAGCCCTATGGTCTCTGCTTGAAGAGCCGTAGTCGTGTCGTCGAGAGGCTGGGACTTTGAGAGTCCTGCTTCGGGGCAGTGGTACCCGCAGCGTGCTCCATTTGGGTTTCTCGCCCCATCTGTGTAAAGGTTATCCCAAGTACCGGGCTTGGTAGTTTCCGTTCTTATGTTGCGACTGTGTAGTTTTTATTTGTTAGATAAGTTGTGGCCACCCTGTCTCTGCCATACTTGGCTTCCAGAATAATATTGGTGACCCTGTTTAGTATTGTGCAATGATTTGTTGTTCTGTAGTGATGGTCTATTATGACCAGGTCTTTGATTATTTACAAGTAAATAATCAAAGGACCAGGTAAGATCCCACAGGAAAATGATGTATATGTCAATAAAATTGCTTTTCAGGTATTCATAATCCTTTACAAAGAGCTCTATTACCGTGACATTTACGCTCGAGTGCCTGGGGGTCCAAAGCCAGAGCAGAGATTTCACTCATTCTACAACTACTGTGATCTGTTCAACTACATCCTATCTGCTGAGACTCCTGTCCCTTTGGAGCTACCTGACCAATGGCTGTGGGAGTTGGTTGATGAGTTTGTCTACCAGTTCCAATCATTTGCTCAGTACAGGTAATTATAGAATAAAAGGCCTATAACATTTCCTTTTGCGATTGGTGGGTTGCAATTGCACCTCAAGCCATTATTTAAGGTGACTAATAATACATTCCCATGATATAAATACCCAGAGCAAATAATCATTACTGTTATTATTTTTCTTGAGTACATTACACTGCCATATTTATGCATTTTTATGTATTTACTAACTTTTACCTGCAACTTACTTCTTTGAACAGAGTTCAAAAAAAGGAGGTTCTCAATTCGGCTGTAATTTTTTTTTATTGTTATTTTATGGACAGATGGAAGACAAGCTTTTCACTATTGTTCTAGGTCTCGGACTTCAAAGCTGAGTCCGGCTGAGATTGAAGCTCTCAACACTGAGAACAAGGCCTGGAATGTGCTTTGCATACTCAATGTCCTCCACTCTCTTGTGGACAAGTCCAACATCAAACGCCAACTTGAGGTAAAATTGCAATTTTGAACTAGAAGTATATAATATTTAAAACTAAATAAATAAACATAATTGATTAAGTGAGCGCTTAGCTTTAACAAGATCTCCGAGTTAAGTTGGGAAATCCGGGTCTGTATGTTTGTATGTATGTATGTGGCAATGTTTTTGATAGCATATCTCTAGATATACTTAATCCGATCCGATTTGCATGAAATTTAAACTGTGAAGAGATAACGTAAATAAAAAGGTTAAAGGATATTGGGATGAAAAGAAGTACAATTTTTCGCCCATAATCTATGAATGGCTGATCTTATCAACTCAAAATGTTGTATATACTGATTATGATGTTAATATAATGTTTATAATACTCATCTATTGATACGAGGATTTTTTGCACATTCATAAATATATACTCGTATTTACTTTACAATGAGGGTGGTTTTTTAAACAAAAGGGTGTGTTAAAGACTGATAAATGAGTTGATTTCAAATTTAACTTTCTTTTTATATGCTGAAACCACACCTGTATTTACAATAATGGTTGTAAAAGAGGTAAATATTTAAGTCTTGAAAATGTGTGAAAACATTTAATATCATATGAAATGTGGGTTGAGACTGCAGATTTCAAAATAAGTTTATTTTTGCCCTTATTAGCAGTGGTTTTTAAGATAAAGGGGCAAAGGATGATCATCAGATTTTTTAAAATGTAAGGGTATTCAGAACCTAATTAAAACTGGTCTATTTATTTTTTGTTATTCATTCAATAGGGTTGCCAATCCAAAGGTATTGATAAAGTCCAAGAATTACTTTTGGGATGTCATGCAAGGGGTTTGACTGCGCATAATCCACACCATCAGCAACGAACAAAAACGAAAGAACTTCCTTTAAAATTATGAGGTTTGGCCATAATCACATAACATAATCACGCTTGGCAGACAGAATGGTGCTCACAGTTAAGTTTTGTTTACACACGGAAAAAACTGCTGCCTTTTTTTTGAAGCCCCTTGGTTGACTTTACGACATCCGTGGGTTGGAGGGGTAGATTTTTAAACCACGACTACCTAGACGTAAGGCAACGGTTTTGAGAGCACTTTTCAAAAAGACATCAACCTTTGTTTCATGTTAATAAGGATATTAGAATAAGTTGGCAACTAGAGCGAGCCTCGAACACTCAGGTGAATAAAAAGTAAGGTGTATTTGAAAGCACACTTTTATCATTTGCTATAATACCTTCATATTTGTGAAATATCTCCGTGGTTAATCTAACACAAAGCAGACATCACGAGATCTAAGTTCGGAGCAAAACAGCGCAAACACCCAAGCTGCCTAGTGAAAACAGTGGAACTGCCATAGATAAAAGAAGATACACGACAGATCATCTTAGCGATAATACCGCCCATTGTATGTAATTTTTTTTAAGTTATCCAGTTTTATTTTAAGGTGTGCGATAAAGTGTTTTCATTCATTCATCAACAAACAATTCTCCCTCCTCCAAACTTGTCTGGTCACTGCAGAGGAAAATAAATAATAAATATCATAAGACATTAATTTTACACAGCGCCATTTAGCCCCAAACTAAGCATAGCTTGTAATACTACGGATAGATAGATACTTAAATACTTGTGTAAATACATACGTACTATATGATCCAACACAAAATAAACATCTGTGTATTCATCACACAAATGTTTGTCCTGGGTGGGAATCGAACCCACAGCCTACAGCGCAGAAGGCAGAGTTACTACCAACTGAGCTATGAGGCTTGTTAAAAATGACTGGAACCCTCCAGTTTACCACAAAATAAGAATCAAATACACCAATTTAAAAACGAAAAACAGAATTTGCTATTCTTATTTTTGTACCACCAATTTACTCAGGACAGTTTGTTATATTTGGTCAGGTGTATGCGACCGGCGGCGATCCCGAGTCAGTGGCGGGTGAGTTCGGCCGTCACTCGCTGTACAAGATGCTGGGATACTTCTCGCTGGTCGGCCTCCTGCGTCTTCACTCGCTGCTCGGCGACTACTACCAGGCCATCAAGGTAATCATTTCGTTAGAAAAATCCTACGGGACTATGGGAATGATGTCCCGGGCGCTTAGCCAGTTTGCTTACAATGATATCTGTAATTAATAGTCTCGACGGCGCTTGCATTCTTGAATTTTTATTTCGCCATACCAAGACACTTCACTCCATTGTTCTGCGTTGACTGAGGAACTTGTTTCTTTTTCGATAAGGCTGAAGGTGGAAGCGCACTTCACCCGGAGTCCTCAACAAACTGAGGAACTGGCTATCTTACCTCTGAATGCTGAAACAATTTTTTTTTTTCAGAATTGTTGTTATGGCGACAGAATTAGGTAAGACGGTGGTAGCTAGCCAGGCGGACTTTTAACAATGTCTTACCACCAATACAATCAATCACAATATTGTACTCCCTTTAGGGATTTGATCCATTTGGGGAACAGAAAAATTTATAATTACTGTTATTGCGACAGACATAGGAAAGGTTGTCTTAGCCAGGCGGACTTAATCAAAGTCCTACCACCAACGCGGGCAAAAGCCTTAAACCTTTTTAAGGCTTTTGTCCGTGCTAATTAAATAAGCTATTTTTAACACGGATATAGTGTTAAACCCGGAAAAAAATAGCTTATGTTCGTCCCATCTTTCTGTTACAAACAAACAATGACACTTTTGAATTTATAATTAAAGTTGAAATATTTGAAGCTGTGTCATCATCAAAGAATGTTGTAAAAAGAAAAACGTACAATATTAGCTACATAATTTATTCTAATTACAATATATAATAATATAAGTAACTGTTTACAATACAAACACTGAAGCAAGATTACTTTTATGTGAAGCATAAAATTGTTGGCAATTTTTTGGTGTAAGACAAGTTAGTATTGTGTTACGTATGGCTGAATCTATTTGCAATGCTCTCGTCCTTGTTCCTGTTGACTCCTCGGAACAGCCAGCCGAAGCCCGGCTGCACTCGCTGCTCCTTCGTCGGCAGTAGCTTATCATCAGCGTCGAGATATTGTACTAGGAACATTCGCCGGATCCTGTCCTTGGAAGTGTTCAGGGTGCTCCCGTGGACGAGTAGGTATGAGAAGATGACGATGTCGCCTTTTTCGGCGATCACAGGTGTAGCTTTCTCGATGGGGTACTCTTTCTGGAAAAACACAATACAAACCTATATTCATTTGAGTATCAATTATTCGCTGAAGGTTATCGTTGAAGATGGTATCTTCTTGCAGCAGAAAGGATTCCTGAGTGGTGTTTAGTATAATTTTTAGGAACCCGTCCGCAGTTAAGATATTTGTTTATACTCAGGAGGGTCATCATCAAAATACTCACAGCCTGACAAAGTCCGGTGAAAGGTCCCAACCCAAAGTGTGAATCTTTTTTTTATTATTATTTTATGACAGAGAAGCGCTTGACCTTCATCTCTCCTGGTTACAAGTTGAGATAAGGTCGAAGGTGGAGGCGCAATTCAACCGGAATACTCAACAAACTGAGGAACTGCGTTGGTGATCGCAGTACGTATTGACGTTAATTACTCAGGTGGATGCCTCTGCCCATCTACTGGTGAAATCTGTTACTCGCCACCACATCCACAGTCTGAACTTGGAGTTGAATTAGGGAGCTAAGGCCACGACCACTGCGGCAATACCTTGTCAACCCAGTGAAAGTCTCCCTCCTTGGCACCCCAGTCCTCGAGCGGGCCAAGTTTGTGTGATCCCGGATACACGTGCAGCCCGCCGTTCTCCGGGTCACACCGGTCCAAGTGCAGGAACACTGCTACTAGGGAGTCTTTCTCGTGAGGGAAGTAGTGGTAGTCCTGAAATTCATTAACTTATTTGAAATAATGGTTTGAGATATAAATGCGGCATATAGCCCGACCTTTGGCCTTTATCATCCACTCTCTGCCCGCCCCTAATAAAGGTCGTCGCTCATTCTAGCCAGAGATCATCTTATGCACTTCGCTTACCTGCGTGGTAACCTGAACGACCGTTATCCCCACCGGTTGTCGGTCATTCGGCAAATATGCCCAGCCCACTACGGGCTGATGCTAAACCTTATGAGTTATGTCGACCTCCAAGGTTTCGGATAACCTCATTACTGATATTATCCTACTGCAACTCGAGGAATAGACAATAGATATTTAGATTACAATATAATGTCTGTGGATATTTTAGAGCAGATCCACGTGGGAGATTGAGTATCCGGATGAAAAATACATAGATGTTCGAAGTTTAGGAGAAACCTGAACTTTGTCAAAGTGCCCTAATGTCTCCTATGAGTCATAAAACCCTATCTTATTATGTATCTCATACCTGGTGCATTGGGTACATAGCTCCCTTTTCTGGCGGCTTCATGTGAGCTTTGGTGTGGTGCAGCATGATATTGGGAGTTCCCATAACATCCTCGAGAATGTCCAGTAGTTTCTCGTTACTCATGAACTTGCCAAAGCACGCGTGATGGTTTTGCAGATTGTGAACGCCCTTTACCTGTTTTACGGGAAAAGTGTGTATTTACAGGAGTGTGTCTGTTTATCTACTACTGATGTCCACACTTGCCAGGTGGGTTAGAGACCGCAGTGAAGGATCACATTAACCGAGAACATGGCTATCCATTTTCTGGACTAGAAGAGTTCCTTGAAAGGTAATCTGTATTTTAGACGATTACCTTTAAATCTACCCGTGAGATATGTCGTGAACTTCTAGAATATTTATTATACAATCATCCTTATATATAAATATGTATATATATTATTTGTGTAATGTATTTGTATAATATGTAGGTATTTATATTATATAAGTAGTGTGTATATTTGTAGCATAGCATAATGTGTTATATATAGTCAATTTAACTAGACCCCCTTATAAATATGTGCACCACCAACCACCTCTTTAGCCATAAAATCATCTCCATCCAAAGGTTGTCTGGAAGATATCGCTTCTAAGCGATAATACCACCCATTGTATAAATATTTTTTTTTTATTGTACGACGGGGAAGCGCTTGGCCTTCATCTCACCTGGTAACAAGTGAAGATAAGGCCGAAGGTGGAGGCGCACTTCACCCATCTTCTCAACAAACTGAGGAACTGGCTATCTTACCTCTGAATGCCGGAACACAACAATTTTTAGAATTGTTATTATGGCGACAGAATTAGGTAAGATGGTGTAAGTAGCTAGCCAGGCAGACTTCAACAAAGTCCTACCACCTACCAAACCAAGCACAATATATTGTACTCCCCATGGGGATCGAACCCGGGACCTCTGGATCTGAAATCGGTGGGTTGAACCACTAGACCACAGAGTTTATTATTACAGAATTTATTAGTATTTTTTCAAGTAATCCAGTTTTATTTTTAAGGTGCGCAATAAAGTATTTTTCATTAATTCAAAAACACGTACGTACCGAGTATGGGCTGTCGGTTATCCTTAAGCTGTCAACTCGTCCGCCAACCCACGAGTTCTCCATAATATCTTGGTTCTTCCTTTTGAACAGGTTGTCATATTCGGTGCTTATCTCTTCCAGTTCACTAGGACTTAGAAGCTTCTTGATATGAATGTAACCATTCTCATTGTAGAACTCGATCTGTTCATCACTCAGTCCTTTGCCCATTGTTCACTTCTAGTCGAGCTCATACAAACTGGTGATTAAACGTGTAAATGAGACTTTATGAAGGTATATTCAATAACAGCTGATATCAGATACTTCAGCGTTATTGACTTGACCTGTGTCGCTCGGCTTATAGGTACAGTCGAGCCCAAATCTGCAGTTGCTGAGCAACTCTAATAGAACAAAATTTGATGAAATGGGTCTGGTACACTTGCGCGAAAGACACTTGCGTTAAAGACATTTGCGCGAAGGAAAACTTACACAAAGAGACACTTGCGCGAAGAGACATTTGAGCGAAAGACACTTGCGCAAAAAATCATACCTGATGAAATCAATGTTTAATGGAAATTAATAATGGTTTTATCATAACTCATTTCACTTCAGCAAGGATGAAGAAAGCTTCTTGGGGGTAGGACTTTATTAAGTCTATCTGATGGCTGGCTACCAGTATTTTATCTATAAGTCTGTTCTCATAACAACAATTCCTCAGTCTGTTGAGGATTCTGGGTAAAGTGTGCTTCCACCATAGGCCTTATCATAACTTGCAATAGACGAAGCGCCGAAAACGTACCTAGATAAAAAAAATTGCTTAGTTGATTGTCTGTCGTCTCGAGCAATTTGTTCTACACAGAATAGGTTCAGAATAGGTACATTCTCCATTTAAGTGCTTGACTGTACCATAGATAGGCTAGGATATCTATCTTATTATGTAATCGCGCAAAATATTCCACTAGAATCAGCAGTAAATAAAGAATTTGTAGAGTTATCAATACACAATATGACCAAGGGGGTCAGAAGATCGATTAATACCAAACCATAGCATCAAACAGTGATTAACGTCATCATCGCTAGTGTTTGTAGGAAAAAAAACTAATATGTTTGTTGATTAATACTGATCAATCTGACTATCCAATAGAAATTTTAATAAACAAAGCATTTATTTCTGCCACAAATATACCTATACCGAAATATAAAGGAAATCTAAATCAACTGCACAAACAGTTGATAATTAAATTAAAATCACATTCTTAATTGTGGCCTTACGTGTCCCACGGCCGTATCTTTTTAAGCGTAAGGATCCACACAAAAACGCGATACCATGCGAATCGCGTCAAGCTGTATAACTGTTTGCTTGTGTCAGAAATGTTCTCAGAACATCGCGCTTGCGCTATTTTCAGGTTCTCGAGAACATCGAGCTGCACAAGAAGTCCCAATACTCTCACGTCCCGGCGTGTCAAATCTCCACCTCGTACTACGTGGGCTTCGCGTACATGATGATGCGTCGTTACGCGGACGCTATTCGCACGCTCTCGTCCGCTCTGCTGTACATGCAGAGGACCAAGCAGTTGTTCTCAACGCGCTCCTACCAGAACGACCAGATCAACAAGCAGACGGACCAGATGTACCATCTGCTGGCTATCTGTCTCGTGCTGCATCCTCAGTGTGTTGATGAGTCTATCCAGCAGGTGAGTGAACTCTTCAACCTGGGGTATGACCACGACCTGTTGCATTCTTGTTTTGATATTACTTTACTTTTATCACGATCTGTCTAGTGTAGAAAAATCGAGAATGCTTAAAGAGGTTGTGGTAAGGCCCCTGTTACTACTGTAACCAATAGTTTTTCAAAAAGACCAACTACATTTATTTTATTTTCTAGTGTAGATGTTAGTTCCGACCTAGGCAGTTTTTTAGCAAAATGGCCTTTCCAAATCTGCTCATTACAATTTTAAATACTGCACAGCCTAAACCGGTAAATGTAGAAGCACGAAGAAATCTTTTGTAGGAAAATTAGCTTGAGGGTGTGATGAGGTCAAACGTTTGAATTAAATTTCGCCAAAAGTACTTTACGTACGTTACGTTTGCGTACTTTTTGTTTGTAAATAAAAGGAAGTTGTATCCAAAAATACTGAATTAATTCCAATAAAAGCATGAATAAAATCCTCTCCATCCAAAGGAGGAAGAAATCTCTTCTAAGCTATAAGACCGCCTTATTAATGTTTTTTTTTTTTAAGTAATCATTTTTTATTTTTAATGGTTGCAATAAAGCATTTTCATAGATTCATTAATATAAATGGACATTCGTCATTTTTTGATGTTTGGATATCACCTTTGCCTACCCTCAGCGTGAGCCCATGGATGCGCTGCATTTCTGTAGGTGTGGAAATGATTGGTGTATCATTGTAGGTGCTCCGTGAGAAGAATTACCACGAGAAGATGTTCAAGATGCAGTATGGAGATCTCGGAGAGTTCGAGAGTTGCTTCACATTCGCTTGCCCCAAGTTTCTAAGCGCCTGCCCCCCGCCCATTGAGCCGGGCTCCAACTACGGACGCGACGCCGTGAAACACCAGACGCAAGTGTTTATGGACGAGGTCAGTCTTGTACATCATCATACTGTATGAACACTGGGTAGCATACTTTTTTTTGTGACGATGAATATGCCAGTCCTGTATTGGATAACATTTAAAATTTTTTAGGTCATCTAAGGATTTAGGGAATCACACACAATTGTATACTTAACATAAAAGCATAGTGGTCAGTTGCAAATCAAAATGAGTGAGCATTTGGTCTCTCGTCATTTGTGTCTGAACTCCACCAAAGGATGGTGAATGTAGTTTATGACATTCACAAGTGGCACTACATTAGGCACACTTGGCGAATCGGCCTTTATGAGATGGTACAATGATTTAAATTCGTCTTTAAATAATCAAATCTTTCACATCTCTCTCATTCATCTTATCACAGCAGCATTGACAAGGGGCTCAAGCTGGTCACTTGAATGTTTCAGCGTGACATCCTGATACCTGCCATGTATGAACATGTCATCTATAAATCGGATGTAACCGAGTCCACTCCCCAATAAAAATGCAAAGATAAAACTTTGGATCCCTTTCTAGCACGGAGGAGAGTGAGATTTGTAGTTCTTTTCGTTCTTTTACGCCTTCTCTTTACGTTCAAATTTAGAAAACTGCATGGCTTCTAATTTTTATTAATTCTACTTGCCTCTGAGACAATCTCCTGGAGAATATCTTAGGTAATGACGAAGAAAGTTCAACACATCAGATACAGATAATAACAAAAATAAGAAATGAACTTGCCACTGTGATGTACATTTGATGGTATGTGATGATGCATACATTTGATGTTTGACGTGGCGGTCGCTGCTTAAGAATCGACCCCTCCAACTATGCCCATAGATTTCGTAAAAGCCGACTTAGAGATCTCAACAGAAAAAGGCAGTAGCTTCCTTCTGTGTATTATAAACACCTTAACTGCGATCACCAATCCAGCTGCAAAAAATAACTTCAGCTTTGAAGGAGGCTGTTGGGCTGTTGATACAGCCTGCGATGGAAAATACCACAATGGATCAGTGAAAGAAAAATACACCATGCCATCGGAGACGTAGCTTAGCCACATGCTATTGTGTTATTTCCTATTTACCATTTTAAAAGGTCGCCATGCTCCAAACGTTCAACTCATTGTTTGAATTCCAGGTCCGCCAACAGAAAATGCTGCCGACCATCCGTTCGTACTTGAAACTGTACACGACCCTCCCGCTCGCCAAGCTAGCCGCGTTCATGTCGGCGGCGCGCGGCGGTGACCGCGACGCTGCTCGAGAGCACGCCGCCTTGGCCATACATCTGCTGTGCTTCAAGCATAAGATGAAGAATGTTGTTTGGTCAAAGGGGCCCAGTGGCTTGGACGGCAAGTTCCAGAGCGGTTCTGAGGTGAGATATACATATCAGATACAAGTGGCGGATCTAAAGTAACTTTTCTTTTAAAAATAAGTGGTCCGCCTTAAAACCGCATCATGCCTTCTCTGAGGCCTGCCTTAGGCCTCAGGGAAGTTTCAGGCGGTTTTTAGTAATTGTAGCTCGTGAAATTCGCTACTTAATACGGGTTTTTACTAAATCATTTAAATACGGTTAGTTGGTTCCCTAACGGAATTTCAGTTATTAGTTGCGTTACGAGCATAGTATGCTCAGTTAGGGAACCAACATGGAAAAATCTGAATTTGCAATATCATAAATACTGTTTTTTTCTCAATCTTTAAGGATAATTAAATTGATTAATTCACTCTCGAATTTACAACTCCGGTTTTGCGCATAAGGTAGCCAAAACTATTTAATGGAATGTGTTTCGATCGAAGCCTCATTACTATTGTTATTAGACTATTATGTTGGTGAGATAGATGTTTTATTAATGAACAATGTGTTTTGAAACTATAATTTGCCAAAAACTATGTAAAGCCTGAGAGCCTGAGAATGAACATCAATATAGCAGACGAACAGCTTTTAAGGTGGCACTTCTCTTTAAGAGATTATAGCAAACGAGCTGATACGTCACGTGTTGTTTGTTTGAAATATTAGTTTTTATTACCTTACATGCATATGAGAACAGCTATAAATGTATTAAAGATGATCCGCATCCTGCATAGCCGCTACTTATACCTATCTACCTTTTATCTCAAGATACCCCACCACATTGAGGATGCAATAAGGTTAGGTGAGGGAGGGTGTCGGAGAGTAATTGTGGCTGCAAAAACACATAACAAATGATTCCAAAGATTGACAGGAAGATAATAAATAGCTACCATGTTAGAAATGAGACGTGAAGATTCAACTACAAATTAGAAGGTTAGGTGAGGTAATCGGAGCTCCGACGGCAATTGACATACATGTATTAGTAGTAGCATCATCACCTCCATAAATAGAGTGAAATGGCATAGAACTTCTCAGTGATGTGTTTTCTTTGTTCCAGCTCGATTTCTACATCGACAATGACATGATACACATCGCGGACACAAAGGTGGCGCACCGCTACGGCGATTTCTTCATCCGGAAACTGCTCAAGTTTGAGGAGCTCAACCGCAAACTGCATCTTATCAAGATATAAACAGTAAATGTAAAGTTCGTGCAATTGTACATCTCACGTAGATGCATGTCAATTGATCTAGAGCAGTATTCAGTTTTGATTGGCCTTTCCCATTGGTTGGTTGTGGTTGTATCTACATAATTTGCACAACTGTATCAGCTATACTCGAGTCTATGATGTTTATAGCTGAACTATTTGCATTGTCATTTATTATTCAGCTATTTTTGCATCAATATATACCTATGGTCGCAAAATAAAACAGTATAAACATTAATGCGTTTCATTTATTCTTTAACTTCATACAGTAGGCACATATTTTATGTGTTTCCTATTTCTTTTGTAAAATTTCTTAGGTTCTTCTATCTCAAAAGGCTGTCTTTGGAAGGTTTCAGGGTATGTTTCATTGAACTGAGCCCAAGGATGTTCAGGTTTTAAGGCCCCTTCAGGGTTATTTTCACTTAGCCAATCTGTGTAGGCTTTCGAAAATATTCTGTAGGATTCCAGAAATGGACCACTTGCAATTTTTTTCTGAAACAGATTTTTATTTTCAATGAGGTGTTAGGTATATAGGGGAACTCTTAAAGGATTATATTATGTAAAACAAGTAGATGGTGCTGAATTTTCTGGAAATATTTTACAGTACTTTAGTACAAAAGGGACTAATAAAAACACAACTGCTTTATTTAATTTTATAGAATCAAAGGACTAAATGCGATTGACAAATACAAACCGATTTAATAATTTTCAAACATTTTTCCTTGAAAGCCTCTAAATGTTTTAAGAAGATATGGTTAGCTTGAATATTTTCATCCTTTGCTGCTTTCATGATATTTAGAACATATCCAAAATCACAATTAGCTGTGCCTTGTCTAAGTAATGTACCCAGAATCTCAATATTCACTCTGAAAAAAGTTGTAAGTAAAATCTAAGACATAATAAAGCCGTATAATGTAATATAATCTTATTATATATTTATAGAATAGGTATTTATGTTTCCTTCCTTTCATTTAATACCCATGATAGTTGTATTTTTTTTTTGTAATCACATATGGATAATGAACATCTTTAGAAAAATGTTTTAAGATATATTAAGTGTGGAAAGGAGATGTTACAGAAATGCGAAAAATCTGATTCTCGAAAAATAAACTTAAATTTTGACTACATTTGCTTTGAAAGTTAAAGCGCACTTCAGTAGCCTAAGGAACTGGCTATCTTTTCTCTAAATGCCGGAACACAACAATTTAGAATCACTGTTATGGCAACAGATTTAGGTAAGATGGAAGTAGCTAGCAAGGTGGTCTTAAAACAAGTCCTACAACCAACCAATCCAAGCACAAATTTGACCTTTTTGAATTCTTCAATTGGAACTGGACCTTGGTACTTATTAGTTGCACCACTAGACCACAGGGCCTGTTAAAATTATACATACTTTATTCGATCTTCTTTCATATCACTGAGGAGTTTATCTGCACTGTCCTTACTAGTGCAAGCCATGGCTAAAACACCATAGGTCATGATATTGGTTTTAAGCTGTAGTTTTTTTTTCAAAGGGTGATTTCTTTTACGCCTTTTGCTTTCTTGAACTATAATATTCTTAACATCCTGTAAAAGTAAGATATTTTATTATTAAAACTAGGCATATACTTAACTTGTTTTCTTTTATATTCCAATTATACAAAACTTACAAAGGCAGCATCATAATCCGATCTTAGACATCTCTTCTTGATAAGCATGTTGTAAAAATCTATGTCAGCATTCAAACCCTCAGTCTTCATAGATTCTAATAGTTTATTCTCAGCTTCTTTTGAATCTTCTAAAATTAGCAACATCTGTGTAAAAGTCTTTATATCCGGTTTTACAGAATATACTTTCATTTCTTTTAAAAAATCTTCCTGTCCGCCAATAACAGCAAACTTATCTTGAACTGTTGTTACTTCTTGTAGTGATAGTACTTGGTCCATTTGTAACTGTTTTGACAGCAAATTGGGAACAGTTCTAACTTCTCCTTGTTTATTCCTTGTTACTATCTGTGCTGAAATACTACTGTTAGATGGCACAGCTGGTTTGTTTCTTAGTTCTGGATTATTCATGATATGATCAGAGATATCATTCTGAGTGATTTGCAGGTCAGACACAATTTCAAATGCATTGTTGGTTTGTTTGATTGATGATTGTTTTTCTATTGAACCAGTAAGAGCAGGCTTTGCTTGTTCAATCTGCAAGTATTTTTTTTTACTTTCTATTGTCATTTGGCTTTGCAACATGCTGATGAGATCTTCAATATCAGCTTTGGAACCCATGTTGCATTCCTTCACACATTTTAACATGAGGTTGAATGAATATATATTTGGCTTCTCTCTCATTGTAAACATTTTCCTCCACACAATCAATGCATGTCTCAAGCCATTCTCTTTGTCAGTAATACAAGCTTGTAGCAGATGGTTGAGAGTGTGAACTCTTATTTTAATATTCATTGACATCATTTCGTCAACAATTTTGAAAGCTGTGGGTAAATCTCCACATCGCCCAAAAGCCTTTATCATTGAGTTGTAGTTTGTCAAGTTGAGCTCTACTCCTTTCTCTTTTAAAAGTTCTCGTAGGTTAGTAGCTTTTTTCAATCCATCCGATAAGAATGGACTGTTACTGCAAGCATGAAACAAACAAGTATAGGTATCGCCTGTTGCTTTCAACGCACGTTTCTTCATATCATTGTATAAACTAAAAGCTTTCTTTGAGAACCCAACATCAGCACAGGCTCCAATAAGAATATTGTAAATGTAGTTCTCGGGTTTAACTCTATCTTCTTTCAACATTCTTACCTCTAATACGTTTAGGGCTTCCTTTAAACGCTTATGTTTCAAGTATTGCTTGATTATATCTGCATACTGTTTGGTGGTTAGCTGTTGGAAAGGTAATGGAGCAGTTTTTTCGTGCTTCTCCTCTTTTAGATCGCCTTCATCTTCTAAGACTACTTTGTCCCTGTTCTGTCTTCGAGATAAAGTGCCAAAAGTATCAGGATCTTCGGTAAATATGAGGTCGTCTTCTGTCAGGGACTGTTTCGGTTTTTTATTCACCACATTCGGAGCAGCGATACTCGTTGAGTACACATGGTGGCGGAATAAGCATGAATTTCTTACTATTTTCAATAATGTGATGCAACGAATAGCCATACCTGTAAATCACAAAATATTGTTTTTCCTATGCAGGCGCTGACGAAAGACAAACGACCGTCAGAGTTATTATAATGTAACAACACTGAACCCACAGAACCAGAACACTACTACAACACCACTAATAAAACTACACAACAATAATAATTAATTAAAATCATCATCGGTCTTCTATACCTCAACAACTTCTGGGAGGTGTGGGTAAGAAGCGAGCATACGCTTTTATTTCTGGCTTTAACTTCAGCGGTGACAACTGCTGAGTCATGTAGTTTTATCGTGAAAGGAGTAGCCGCTAGAAGTTGTAGAAGTTGACCTTTCAGCGGCTTTGAATGGTCAGGTTTCGTTATCGCGGGTAAGGGAAGGCTGCACTTCGCTATGTTAGTTGTTAGTAGGCTATTGTCTAATACATTAATTAGTTTGGGGCTAGAAGGCGATGTGTAAAATTAATGTCCTGTAATATTTGTTTATTTATTTATTACTAACATTCTTACAAGAGAAGGGTACTCGAGACTTTTTGAAAATATTTTGTCTTCTCTAAAATTAAAATTAAATTAAATAAAAATAAAAATTATACACAATAAAGGGATGCATAGAATAGGCTCTATTTCTATAAAGAAGAGCTAGGTGAGCGTAGAAGCTCACGAGGAAGGGGCCTCCATGGGCAGCGGTGGCCTAGCGTGAAGTGGAGCAATTGGGTTTAGGTGTACGTGGTGACAGTTGTCCGCGCGGTCGAATAATCGTCGCGCCTATGTCACCTCGATCTCCTCAACATTGGGCATTTGTTAGTCCCGGGCAATAACATACTTCCTCACATATCTCCCAGTGCCTGAGCGAACTCGTAGGGTGAAATTTTGTTGGGACTGCATTTTTTTCAGTTAGTGGCCGAGCACAGTGAGTATCATGCTGGTGCCGGGTAAGTAAGTCGCGACCGTAGGTATGTTTTATACACTCCTGTCTAGGTCCTTAGAGGTAATTTAGAGGTGAGAACCGGTCGCAGCATGGCTCGGGCCGTTCGTGTTTGGCGAATCGCGCCCTCTATTTGAGCGTTCATCGTCAGTGTTCGGTCGATGTCCACTCCAAGGCACCGAACTGATGGCTGCTATTCAATCTCTGGGCCTCGCAGTTTGAGCGGCATATGAACAGTACGCTTCCGCGAAATCAAGACTGCAGCAGTTTTTGTGATATTGACATCTACTCTCCACTAGTCAAGCCAGTCTGGCAGAGTGTCGAGCAAGCATTGCATCTGTCCGCGTGCATGAACTGGGCTTATATAGGACGAAAAGAAGGCACTGTCGTGCGCAAAAAGCGCTTGGGTGGCGTCGCCTTCACCAGAATCAATGCTTTCTTCAAGAGTGGCGATGTCATCAGTATAGAGCGCATAACAATTAACAATACATACATACACACAGTGTTCACAATTTCACATTCACAATCACAACCTGAAGCCAGGCACATAGATTACTAATAGTTGGGTATCAGTGTTCCGTGTAATGGAGGGAGGTAGCTATTGGTGCTGCCACCACCTGACTTTAATTTTCCCCGGACTACACGTGAAATTCCAAATTATTTTCCCCTAAACATTAATGATGAATGAATAAGGATTAAACTACATACTTTTCTATTAAAATAAAAAATGCATCCAATGTTTCCTCTTCCAAATCTAACTCTTCAGTTTTTTTTTTTCATAATGTCGTTCGGATTTTTTTTCACCATCGTATCTTTTTTTTTTATTGTACGACAGGGAGGTGCTTGGCCTTCATCTCACCTGAATTTTTAAGTTATGATAAGGCTGAAGGTGGAAGCTTTTCACCCAAAATTCTCAACCAACTGAGGAACTGGCTATCTCACCTCTAAATGCCAGAACACAACATTTGTTTAAAGAATTGTTGTTATGGTGACAGACTTAGGTTAGACCAAGCACAATATTGTACTCCGCGTCTGTCGGGGTAAATGAAACCGAATACTTGTAATTCACTTTGACGCTGTACCTTACCAGCATCAAATTTTGAGATGTTTCAATAGATAATCGGTTTATCAGCTTATTTTTACTAATAAAACATTGAATAATATTAGACCACTAAGGTGGCCATCAGGCATACGGCCCACCTTATGGAACATATAGAACATATTTTGGTGTTAAAATAAAGCACTTCGTATTTGACATCTCTCTTCCGTTTATTATTTTTTCCTAGAGATGGAGGTGTGCCTCAGGAGTGCCTGACTTCAGGCACTTGCATTTGCATGAAAACTAACTAAGAATTACGTACTCTATGGTTCGGATCACAGAGTAGAGTACCTACGTTTGTTCGGATAAACGCAGTCACGCATCACATTTAGCGAACCAAAAAACATATTTTTCCCTTTCTACCCTCATTAATCCCCTAAATTATTATATACCCAAAAACATCCTCTAAACGTTAACAAATCCCCTAAATCTAGGGGAAAATAACCTACGGTGTGGCAGAGAACACTGGCAGCTATCGTACCAGTATGTATGTATTAACCTCGATATTTTTTTCCGTCGACGCTGTTTTGAAGACACGCACGTGACGCGACGCGACACAATCGCGATAAACATCTTATTTTCATTGAATAACAAGTGTTTATTTATTCATTCATTATTTCATTGTATTCGTTCGATACGTTCATGGTGTTCTAATTAATACATGATGAACGTAAACAAAATTAGGTTTGTTACGGAAACTCTGAAGACTGTTAGACCAAAAAGATCCGATAGTACCAAAAACATATTAATTATAAAAAATAAAGCGTTCTAAGGAACGTTGCGCATTATTTATGAGGAAGAAAACCGCTTAGTGCGCGTGGACGGTAAATTCACCTTAAAGCGCATCGCCGATCGTCGGGTTATACGCGAAAAGTATAGGGTTGGAATCATATTGCGTAGTTCCACTGCACACTCTCCTAAGTGTATAAGAAAGAAAATTGATAAGCATGCGACCTTGCGAATATGATCAAGGCTTTGAAGCATTGCCCTGACGATCTCGCCATCGCAAATGATTGTCTTGGCTCTCCCCTCAATTGTTTCCAGATTCTCAAGCTGGTACTGCGCGGATCCACCCTAGAGGTGAGAACAGTATTCCATACAAGAGTAGACTTGTCCTTGGTATAGGTTGAGCAGCTGTCCCGGTGTGAAATACCGTCTCACCTTTTTTTGCCAGTATAAGTACTTAATTTAGCCTATTGACTCACTATACAACAATCAATCAATGGCTGTGAAAAACGAGAGACAAGGTAGAAACTTTAGCCTTCCTGGGTAAATAAAAAAACACAATGTCTGTCATGTCATGTCATTTTATTTATTGTCAAAGTCATTCTGTCATAATATATTATAACCTCAAAAAACGCACGGCGACGACAAAACGGTGACAGACGTGTTTTGCTATAAACTTGTTGTTTGATTTTTCGGAAATCTTTCAAACTATAACCAATATGTCTAAGGAGAACGAAGACCAAATGGAGGCAAGTTCCTCTGAGAGCGAAGACGAAGATATGGAGGAAGGTGACGAAGAGAGTAACGCGGACGACGAGACTCCCAAAACCTACCTTCCTGGACAGCCTCTCAAAGAAGATGAGCATTTGGTGTGCGACCAGTCAGCTTATGTGATGTTACACCAGGCCCAAACAGGTGCCCCGTGTCTAAGTTTCGATATAATTACTGATAATCTTGGTAATGATCGACAGGAGTTTCCAATGACCGCCTATGTTGTTGCCGGTACACAAGCCTCTAGCGCGCATTTGAACAGGTAATTAGGTACAATTATTGTATACCTACAATAATTGAAACAACTGAAATGTTATTCTTCTTATCTTCTATGACATCCATTCCATACACATGTTTTCTCGCTATTTGTTTATTTTTTATCTAAACACAAATAAATGACTGAACGAATCTTGACATGGATATAGATCAAGTAAAGATTCAGCCATTATTAAAATAGTAGAGAAAGTAGAATACCATGGGGATCATAGGCTACTTTTTATCTGGGTACCAAGTAGGTGAAGCCGCACATTGCAGTCACAACCATGCATGGTCAACTATTCATATTTATTATTATTGGTTGATTGGTTTATGAAGTCAAATATATTTTTCAGTGTTATAGTAATCAAAATGTCTAACCTTCACCCCACATCCAAAGAAGAAGAGGAATCAGAAGATGAAGATGATGAGGATGATGAAGAAGATGAGGAAAAAAAGCCTCAGATGACCTTCTCATTTATAAAGCATCAGGGGTGTGTTAATAGGATAAGGGTAGGTTTTCTTATGGATTACCAAAAAAAAAAAAATTTATCTGCTAGATGCACTTGTGCATTTCATGTCACTGCAGTTTGCTGTGGTCATAAAAACCTGAGGTTGGTGTGGGTCAAGCTATTATATATGAATATGCTTTTGTTTGGTAAAATATAAAAGGTTCAGTGTTGATACATCATTAAATTTAATGCTTTACATATTTCTGTCATTGTGAATAATTATAACTAGTGGTTTTGTAAGAACAGTAGACCTCGGGAGCCCTTATTACCATGCAATAACCGATGCTTTCCTCTTTCACTTTTCCTTTTAGACTTTTGAGCAAATAGGGGTATAAATTTTAGCGATTACTCACATTTCTTTGGTCTTAACCTGGTGTCTACGGATTTGTCTTGCAAAGGCGGAGAGGACTGCTTAGTCTGATTAGTTAACGTAGGTATACATTTTCCGTAAAAAAACATCAAAAATTGAAATCCAACAGTAAACAAATCCCCTTCCTTTTTCACAACACCTTGTGTAGAATTGAATCCTTAGAGTGTCTTTCAAAATAAATTGAATCTGTTGATCAATAACGCTACAGCAAATTTTCCCTGCAATCAAAAACCACAATCAACCATAAAATTTTAATAAATCAAGGAACATGTGTGCCAATTTTCATCAAAATCGGTTGAAAAATGTGACCTGGAGGCCAGAACTAACTGACAGCCGACAGACAGTGGACAAAATAATTTTTGGCCAATCTCGAAACTGAGACGCTTGGTCAATAATGTTACTCAACATTTTTGTTTCATATTTCAGACAACAAACTACAAAAACTCTGTGCTAGCAGCAAGTTGGTCTGAGCTAGGCAGAGTGGACATATGGAATATAACACAGCAACTGCAGGCTGTTGATGACCCCACACTATTAGAAAGATACAATTTAGAACAGGTTACAAACCCAGTCAAGCCTTTGTATTCATTCAATGGTCATCAGCAGGAAGGATTTGGTTTGGACTGGTGCCCCACAGAATTAGGAGTACGTAAGCAAATTGATGTCAAATGATATAAATTAGGCTTAGGATTACTGCTACTACCTGCGTTGTGCAACTTGTCACATATTGAATGCTAGCTACTTGGGAAGTTTGAATGTTTTTGACTCTGCCTAGTAGATGATTCTGAAAGACCTATGCTCCGAGCAGTGATCAGAGGTGATCCCCTAGTAGATGATTCTGAAAGATCTATGCTCCGAGCAGTGATCAGAGGTGATCCTCCAGTCCTAGACTGGGAAAAATGTTTTTTTATTAAAGAATTGCAAAGAGTTTTCATATTATGCCATACCAAAAGCTGTGACATACTTATCATGGATACAATAATATTTTTTTTAGGTTTTAGCAACAGGTGATTGCAGAAGAGACATTCACATATGGAAACCAAACCAAGCTGGTACTTGGGATGTGGACCAAAGACCCCTAGTAGGTCACACCAGTTCTGTTGAAGATATACAATGGTCTCCTAATGAGCGGTAAGTTGTCACATACAAAAGTAGCTAAGAAGTACACCCAAAACATTATGTACCAACCTTATCTCAATCTTTATGGGCAAATATTATTGCTGACAGCTTTTTTAATATACTAGACTTGTGCTCTCTGTGGCACCTGGATAAAAAATAGGCCATATATTTTTCCTAGTCCAAAACAACATCCGTACAAAGTTTTAGCTCAATACATTTGGTAATTTTGGTACGACATAGGATGAATCAGTTTGTCATTGTTACCTCATTCCCATTCCACAGGAATTGTGTTTGATTTTGCGTTTTATGTAAAGAAGGTCCGAACATCCCTTTTTTTTTTATTGTATGATGGGGAAGCTTTTGGTCTTCATCTCACCTGGTTACAAGTTCAGATAAGGCTGAACCCTCTGGGTCTGAAATCGGTGGGTTGAACCACTAGACCACAGAGGCGGTAGAAATCCAAATCCGAACAAACTTTCGCTTATATCACTGTAAATATAAGTGCGAGTGGTTTTGCTCTCAATCTCTAAACTAGGCATTACTGGGCAAGGATGTGATTTATGATGGAGCAAGCTTCTTCAGAAAGCCCTGCCTTGTGCAAGTCATCTTGATCAAAATCCAGATTCTCTTTAATCTAGTCCGTAAGAAGCTTTGCTTAGTTTGGTGCTAGGTCTTGTTGTGTAAAATGTCTAGTAGTAATTAAATGGACTAAGTCATTGATTATAAAAAATATTTATTACCATAAAACCTATGGTATATACGCACAATAGATCATAGGATCAGGACAGTAATATCAGAACTGCATGTGTTTCAGCAATGTACTAGCATCATGTTCAGTAGACAAAACGATAAGGATATGGGACACGCGAGCCGCGCCACAGAAGGCTTGCATGTTGACGGCAGAGAATGCACATCAGAGTGACATTAATGTCATATCCTGGAATGGAAAGGAACCATTCATTGCCAGCGGTAATTTTCACTTTTAAAACATTGATTAAAATCCAGAAATCGTCACGATTTATCGATTTCTGCATGGCTAAAAAGGTATATTTTGCTCTAAATAGTAGAGCATGTCTTCATGGAATGCATGAACTATAACCCAGAAGATTAAGTAAAAGTTGTCTATGGTGTATAGAGGATAGTCATCATCATCTTATAGGCAGGGTTGGCAAATTTATAGGACTGTCACAAAAATGCAACCCCCCCCCCCCAATTTTTACAATTTAGACACATACCACACGGATTTTTCGTCCTAGAACATGCCGATTTCCACTAGATGGAATAACGGATAAGGGACATGTTTTTTTTTTTACACGACTAGGAGACTGAACAATCAAGTAGCCCACCTGATTAAGTGCATCTCTTGTCTATAACAATGCCTTACTCACTACGTCAACATGAGACATTAAAGTGTTAAGCCTCGCGTTCCCGTTATTTCACCGGCAACCATACCCTTCAAGGCGGAACACAGTAATGATGCTTGGCGGCTGACATAGGTATGGTGGTGGTAGTACTTCCCAGGACAAGCCCTTTCACAAGGGGCTCTGCTACTCTTGAAAATTATGATATTTTCTGTGGTATACCCGTTGATCTAACCCTTGGTGCCTATAACCAGGTGGTGACGATGGATTCCTGCACATCTGGGATCTGCGTCAGTTGACGGGCAGTTCACCGGTTGGCACATTCAAACATCACACGGCACCCGTGACGTCGGTGCAGTGGCATTACAGCGAGCCCAGCGTGGTCGCGTCGGCCGGCGAGGACAACCAAGTGGCGCTCTGGGACCTGGCAGTAGAGCGAGACGACGATGAACTAGTTGATGAGGAGCTGAAGGTGAATACTACATACAGTCGCCAAATGGTCGATATTCGAAAAAACATACGCGGCTTCGAAAGCGTCGTATCAAGTAGCTTAAATGATCTTCCCCATGTCATACTGTCTGTTTAATGCCTTTTCACAATTAAATGGCAGAATAGATTGTGTCGCTGTAAATGTCAGATGCGTGGTTAATCTGCGGATAAGCCACACAGATTAACCAACCTTAGCCGGTAAATGTCCGAAGTAGTGCTTTCAAATAATACAATTCTGACGTAAGTATACCAATACGATATTGATTACCTATCTGCTAATAATAAGATATGAACTTGAATCATCAAGTACAAGGCGGGTAACTTCTTAGAGGTAAAATGATGTCACACTCCGGTTAGCACACCTTCAACAAATATGGTTTGCCAAAATGTTTTTTATTGACTTTTATTTCGGTTTCTCCCTTTCAGAACCTGCCGCCGCAACTTCTCTTCATTCACCAAGGACAATCAGACATCAAAGAGCTACACTGGCACAAACAAATACCAGGTGTTATTGTGACCACTGCACATACGGGATTCAACATATTCAAAACGATTAGTGTATGAAATAAAACAAAAAAATATACATAATCTTTTAATTAGGAACAAATCGCCGACATCTTTTATTTGAAAGTTTGAACATGATTTCATTGACTTTTATATAAAGCTTTATAAAAGAAAATTTGGTACCTGCCTCATCACTAGAGTTTGATTAGAAAGAGTACCATTGTGGCCAAAAAGAGAACTAAAATGATTGCTATGCTCACAGGGTGCGTGCATGTATGACAAGTGCACAGGAGCGCCCTCAAAACTGACCGTTGTCTTTCTGAAATATGTAGCTAAATTTATTTATTAATGTCCTAGTACAGTATATTGTGCTTGGTTTGGTTAGTGGTAGGACTTTGTTGAAGTCCGCCTGGCTAGCTACCACCATCTTACCTAATTCTGTCGCCATAATAACAATTCTAAAATTGTTGTGTTCCGGCATTTAGAGGTAAAACAGCCAGTTCCTCAGTTTTTTGAGGATTCCAGGTGAAGTGCGCCTCCACCTTCGGGCTTATCTTAACTTTTCACCAGGTGAGATGAAGGCCAAGAGCTTCCCCGTTGTACAATAAAAAAAAAAAAGGTACGATGCACGAGTATACCTCTCAAATTGTAAATGTTATAATTCCTTTTTCCCATGTCAAGTAACGTCACTTCAGCGACACAGGCGACCTCACTCACGTTCCTAGTTAACCGTGGTTGGACTGTTTATTCTTTGGAACCACTTACGGTTAGGTTTTTGTGTGTACCATGGCTAGGTTGACGAGGTGGCGAATGGTGGGCCTTCCGTGAGGACAGTTCTAAAAAAAAACAAATCTCAATCTCTAGTAGATACTCTACATCTCTACTACAACGTATTTATTATTAGAAAAAAATTAATAGTCTGCAAATAAAGAAAGTCGGTAAACACCAATCAGACCATCTAGCTAGGTACCTAGTACATTACATGCAACGGAAAATGTTTAGCTGATTTTCTTAACTTAAATATATGATAAGTAGGTACCTATTAGTTGGTTATAATGATGTTGTGTTATGAGAAGTGACAAGAACGCGAAGCGGAGTGTTCGAAGACCTTCCGCTTGATGGATCGAAGACTTTGTAGCGAACGAGGGGAATCCATAATTGTGTCGTCGCTTGCGGAGGCTTACGTTCAGAGGGGCACAGGTAGTAGTAGGTATAAAGACTGCTCGATGATGATGATGAAGACAAATCCCATTAATGCAAATAGATGTTGAAAGTTGTAAATGTAAGGGAAAAAATTACACAAGCGAATCGGATCGGGCAAATAACGTTTACCGGTGATAACCAAACGTTGGACCACCAGCTCTCTTGAAAAACAAGTGAAGATATGGTGGAGCACGCTTGTCTAAAAGGAACCTATTCAAGACTGTGAACTGAAAAACTTACCCAAGGTTTATCAATTTGAGCCATATGATCCACAAGCTTCTTCATATCCGCTTTACTCAAAGCAGTGCCGATCATAACGGACTTCCGACACGCTCTTGACGCGAACATGGCTCGCACCCGACTGGGTCTGCAGTACTCAGACGGAGATTCCTAAATGAATAAGAGAGAATAAAAACCATCCATACATAGAACATACGTCCGTTGAGGATTCCGGCAGAAGTGCGCTTCCACTTTCGGCCTTGTTATAACTTAAAACCAGATGAGATAAAATTTCATCATTAATTAAACAAATATTACAGGACATGAATTTTTTTACAGCGCCATCTAGCCCCAAACTAAGCATAGCCTATATGGGAACTAGATTACGGATATAATACTTAAATACTTTTGTAAATACATGCGTACTATACTTATGATAGATTCCCCGTCATACGATAAAAAAATATTATAAATCTGAAAGTCATCAGTTTTTTACCTTACAGCGGAGTCTGAGATCTGGTTTCAAGTTATGATAAGGCCGAAGGCGCAAACAAATGACATAAAAATTCCTTCCGATATGCGGTGGCGTAAACGGAGACACTATTATATTATGGTATCACATTATACGGGAGTCCTGCAGGGCTAATTCGTGGTCTAATGGCCTAAAAGTAATTTCTTATTTGCTGTTTCTGGGAGCCCCGAAATGCTTAATGCTCAGCCCAAGTAAGTTTCATACTTACGCGTAACATAAATAGAAGCTCTTCAATATCGTCTTTGCCGAAAATCCAGTTCTTTGACATAGGGAGTGTAAGCAGCTTTACTCTTTTTGTTGGTAATGCCTCTTCATTTATTTGAAACGTAAATCCATTCTTTTTGAAGACATCTAAGTTGTCCATCAAAATTTGTTCATTCACTCCAGTTAGCTCCAGTTGTAGAGGACTAAAAAAAAAATTTAATAGGTAGGTATAGGTACCTGTGTAGGTACACACCTACTTACTTTTTTTGCCGATAACATTGTTCTCCTCGGCGAGGAAGCGGCGGAGGTCCAAAGCAGACTGGGAACATGACAAGATAAATTGGAGAGTCAGTCTCAAAATCAGCCTCACGAAAACTGAACATCTGTTCTGCGACTTTAGTGGCTCATCCAATTTCTCTCCTATTGGCTCAATTGGTAAACCTATCAGACTGCTCCAATTTTAAGTAGGTACCTTGACTCACTTATTCAAGACATTGGAAATATTGACCGATAAGTGAATCGTAGAATTAATGCGGGATGAAGTGGCGACAGGTCTCGGGAACAACATGAGACCCACAAATGCCTCTTTAACTTAAGGGGAAAAGAAGGTCATCAGACTTGTCGCGTTGTATGGATCAGAGTGCTGGGCTATGAAAAGAGAGTGCATGCTAATACGAAGGATGTGTGGGATGACCAGGTTAGATATGACAAGAAATTAGTAAATTGGAAGTTTGAGAGTGGCGCCAGTAGTTGAAAAGACGAAGAGCGCTAGGATATCATGGGCATGTAATAACATGTTAGTCTAATGGCTAATCCAACGAGTGGATGGATAGGTACGCTTAATGTTTGTTAGGTGTTGGGTAGGTATGGTGTGTAGGGATTTAGATTGAGTTAGGTAAATTATTGCTGTATAATACCTACGTATTTTTTGGTTACATCTATCATTTTGTTTATGTCTTGTTCTTGCTTATTTATTTAATTAATTTGACACTATGCTGCCTATTCTACTTTGTTAATCATTTGTATTTATCTTGCTTCTTTTCGTTATCAAATATATGTTTCTATTTCTAATCCTTATTAGGAGGGATGATAGCCATTAGACTAACAGGGTTATGAATCTGAGCGTGGTTGGACACGCGAGTAGAGGAAGACCGAAGAGATTGATGGATTGTGTGAAAGAGGACATCGGAATGAACCGCAGAGTTGACGGGTGGAAGAGGACATGTTCTTCCAACCCCACCTAGCGTGGGGTTCAAAATAAATATTATGAAAACAATCTAATTACTTTTTCACAAGTAAACGGCAAACGGATCCTAATGAAATTGGGCATGGACATAGTTTATGCCTTGGAGAACAATATAGACAATTTTTAACCAATTTATTTTTTAATTTATTTGTGGGCAAAGCCACAGGCAAAAGCTAGTAGTAATTAGTCGTAACTAATTCCATCCAAGATCCAATTCAGAATTTTCCCTATTCCCATTTAATCTTATATCTAAATAATATTGTGATTAATAAAATAATTATACTCACATAACTAATTTTTGATTAGAAAGTTCAGTTGTCTTCTGCAATGTCTCAAAATTATAAATTTCATCAGTAGCATGTTGATCTATGATGAAAAGATCATCCTCCAGCTTAGTAATGATAAATCCTAAATTAAACTGTCCTATAACTTTCATTTGTTTGAAAGAATCTTTAGATATTTCTTTACTAAGTTCTTCTTCACACTTTTTATTAAAAACTGGGTTTATTACACTTTTGAATTTGACTTTAGTGAGAATTGTTTTAGCTTTACTATTTTCGTAGATATCTGTTAGAGCTTTTACGTGTTCTATAGATGTTTTAAGTATTACTGTTTTTCTATTATACTTTCCTATGTCTTCTTTGTCTGTAACGATTCGGTTTTTTTTTACAGGTTTTTCATCGAAATGCGACGCAATATTATCTTTTTTACTAGGAGTTCTGGATTTGCAGACTACCGTGTGTGATTTTTCAACTAAGACTTCTGAGATATGCCTTATTTGAGTTGTAGGTAAGTTGTCAGTTGATTCTAAATAAATCATTTCACTTGGTTTAGCCAGCTCTGGTTCTTTAACATGGGTTATTTTTTCTGAAGTTATATCCTCTTCATCAGAATTTATTGAAGTTCTATCATAATTCTGTGTATCTGATTCTTCTGAATCATTTTCAAACTGAATTAGAGATCTATGATCTATCTGTTCGTCATCTATTTCCTCCACCTCTCTTTTAATTTTTATTTTAGGCTTCGAAGCCACAAAGTCTAGCATTGTTGTAGACTTTCTTTTTAACTCAAGTTTAGTTTTTTCTTTTGAGGTAAATGGTTCAGAATATGATTTTGATTTTCCAAACTGCTGTATAAATGAATTGAATATCCTCGGTTGTTCCAAATCTGGTTTCATAGTTGTCTTTGTTTCTTGGCTATGCAGTGATTGATCAACTTTTAATG
Source organism: Venusia cambrica (assembly GCA_951394065.1). NCBI lineage: Eukaryota > Metazoa > Arthropoda > Insecta > Lepidoptera > Geometridae > Venusia > Venusia cambrica. The sequence goes on along the minus strand of OX596040.1, from coordinate 14,483,910 downwards.
TCCTGGGTACACTTTCAAATAATTTAAGCAAAGAATTCTTCAGAACATCTAGTATAATTTTTTCTTTGGTCATAAATATTTTCCTTTTGTCTGGAGTCACATTAACATCAACAAATGTTCTTTCTATGTTCACATTTAAAAAGACAAATGGGTATTGGTGTGGGTTGTACTGCCTGTAAATTTCGTTCATAAGTTTTGTTACTTTTGTTGGTTCACAAGGTCTGCTGTTGACAAAGTAGAATTGTCTATCGCTACTTGAGCGGCCACTGCCGTGTGCACATGATGATATGAAACCAGTGAATGCTACTGGCGTTACACAGTTTTTGTGTCCTTGATATTTTTGTGAGGGAGATATTACATTGTTCTTTGATGTATCAGCTTCATTAGAATCTTCAGATAAATCAATATCTACATCTTCTATTTCAACACCATCTTCTATATCTTGAACTTCTTTAGATAAACCTTTGAAAATGTTTTCTTTTATATTGATAACATTATTGGGTTTAATTTCTAAGATGCTTTGCAACTGTTTCACTCCAAAGATACAGAAAATATTGTCTTTGTATGATGTGGAGCCTTGTGTTGCTACAACAATTGATTTTTGATTCGAGCTGGTTTGATTGCTGCATGTAATTCTGAAAAATATTTTTAAGGCTTACTAGTACTACTATTCCATACAAACGAAGTTTGTCATTCATTTTGAAACTACAAAATTTAATTTGATTCATAATGAACTACAAACTTTTGTTTGTTCTGGTGAATGAAAATTAGTTGTACTACAGGGCGTTATCACACCCAGGTACCTAAAAGTATGCCGATATAGATTGTACTTACTTTACTCCTAGAGAAATTAAACAGTATGCATATAGCAGCTGGGTCATTTTATTGAACTCTCTTTTAGCATTTTTATGGAATTCTTTCTGCCGTACAGGTAATGAGTAAAATAGATTAGTTAAACATACTGTTGTGCCAACTTGTCTTGAGCATGGTGTCTTCTTAGTTATGTTTCCTTTGTGGTCATATTCAATTTTGTTTGCTGAAAGATTGCATATACAGTATTGTTGATTGTGTTTGTCCATATAAAATCAATAATGATTTGGTGTCTAATAAAATTAAAATTATAAACCAAGTGAAAGAGAAGGTAGCTGTCAAATCGTATAACGAGTTCAAGGAGGCTGCCCTGGAAAGATCAATATGGATAAAGATTCATCAGTTATGCCGACATGAGTAAAGCTCTTAAATTATTTAAGAATATCTAATAAAAAAAAAAAATGAAAATGAACTCAGTGCTTACTACTCATATATATTATTCATATTCATATTTTATTTATTCATAAACAATTATACAATCGTGTCTGAAAACTCTTAAACTAAAAACAAAAATGTACACAAATATAAATTAAACATAGAAATATACAATTCAATTCAACAAAGCAAATTTTTTTAAGCATAGATAGTTATGGTGAATAAACACTGCAGGGATACAAAACAAATATAAGGACTAACATGGTTTCATCTCTAATTAAAGAGTCATTCTTGTTTTTATTGAGGTATTTTAAGAAAATAGTTACCATATTGTAAATCTTTGTGCCTGGTTGTGATTGTCAAGTTGGCTAATGCACAGAGAGAGCTTAATGCTTCACCCCTGAATCCAAAGCTTGATACACCCAATAAGTCAGAGTAGTCACTCAACTTAGATGTGTGATACTTAAGTGCTAAAACAGATAAATAAAATAAATGTCACAGGATGTTAACTTTGCATAGCACTTTCTAGCCCCAATCTAAGCACACTTGTAATGTGATGATAGATGTAATGGTATAAGTACAGTGATTATTTTCAAGATACTAAGCAAGTATGAAATAAATCAAGGATCAAACAAATTTATATGATGGTTGAGAATAAATAGGGCTTATAAAATGTAATAAATAATAAAATGTATAAATTAATTTTAATGACAAATATTATCTGTAATTTATAAAATGTATACTTAATGTACCTAATATTATTATAAATTAGAATTATACCTACCTAGGTACCTACTATATTTGGCAAGTCAGATAGGTATTTTTGAATTATTGTTTGAAGCAAAATGTATGGTATGTAATAAATGAAAGAGTCTTACTCAAAGCAGCATAGTTGTCTTCTGTAACGCCAGAGCCATTATCAGACACTTCAATCAGATCAATTCCATGGTTTTTGAACTTTATATCAATGTTGGTTGCACCAGCATCAAGAGAGTTTTCAACTAGTTCTTTTACAGCATTTCCTAGGCTAAGTACAACCTGCAAATTGAAAAACAAACAATAGGAAACCAAGCCACTTACAAGCCATGGTCAAAATAATACATAAGGTTTCTTTAGTAATTTTGAGGTCGTTTATCAGGAAGGTATAGCTTCTTACCTGGCCAGAACATATTTTGTGTACAGTGTCAACGTTGATAGGTTTAATACTGATTCCACTTGTAGGTGTGCTGTCGCAGTCGTTCATTATTAGATATAAATTATTGATTTCCCATAGATTTTCATTGATTATGGTAAAAAAAGCATTGTCCGGTGCCTCTAATGTAAACACAAAACAATTATCTTTATTTTTAAACAAAACAAGCTAGCTGACTAGGGTTGGATTCAGATCAGCGGAGCAAGTATGGTTCTTACCGATCGCATAATTTGACATTTAGAATCGTTTATATCGATAAAATTGGTTGTGTACATTCGTTAAATTATATCGAGTTTATCGATAAATAGTTCTTTTGTTTGACGTTTGAGATCGTATATTTTGTCTATTTACACGATTGTTTTATATACTTTGAAGGTCTCAGTAAAAGTTTTTATTATTCGATAAACTTAGAGCACTTTGACGATCGCAAGCGTATCGATATGAGTTACCGACTGGACTTCCATACTCGCTAGGTACGATACGATTCTGTTAATTTTAACGAACGTTGCGATTCGCTATTATGCGATCAGTAAGATCCGTACTTGGACCACAGACCCTCAAAAAAGTATTGTACATGGAAGTTAAAATATTCTCTTTGTCCAAAATGTACGTAAAGTTTTCTTTTTCCTCATTCGCAGGGATTCGTTTCGTTTTTCGGCTTAGACCATTTAACCAAATGGTTAAATTTGTTAAATGTTAAGTTTTTCGGCGTTTTTGTTTTGAAAGGAAAAAAAATCGGAAGTACGTGTGTATACACGTAACTGTACATACTATGAGTTAAGTATATAAACGTTTAGTTTTTCGGCGTTTTTGTTTTGGATTAAACGACTTTTTAGCCAAATTATCTTTGCTAAATATGCAATTTCTGTGAGGTAGAACCAGGTAGGTAATCAAGAGCAAAACTAACAAAAAAGAACACGAACATTTTACACTTCGCGTATATTTTTATGAAACTCGATTAGTGGCACTGGCAATGGCAGTGCACACCATTATTGATCGTCATGAATTTATTTATAGCATTAATTATGTCAGAGAGATGTCATAATACATATATACGTCAATAACTCAAGGAAAATTTGAGGCAATAGACAGAATGGTTGGATTTTGTTCCCGCACAGACTGACTCAAAGCATATTTTAAGCCTAATTAAGTGATTTTTATGAGCGCCTCGTTGTTAAAATCAAAATACTTTTTTTATTAACTAGCAGATATAAAGTCAGTTGACCTGAAGATAAAATTATGGTATTTTCGCGTAGTATAATGGCAACACAAAACTACATAAGTACTACACATTATGAAATAATGGTACAAATAGAAATTGAAATTGAAATCATTTATTGAAAAATAAATACATATTAACAGTGTCCGTTTACAAAGTTAACTGTGATCAGTTTCTCGTCTTATGGCGTAACTTAACTCTTAACAAATGTATAGGTACCTACCTACATTATATTAAATTAAATTAAATACATAACAACAAATAATATAGCTAACATCACAAATTTATAGGAACAATTTTAGTACAATAATTGATTAATAATAATGAAAGAGAGTGTGAAAGAATGTATAATTATACTACGAAATCCAACACTGTAGCAGACCGAATTAGCAGCTGACTTTTTGACAGATAAAAATGCCATTCGCAGGAAAAAATAAGGGTAGGTAAAATAAAAATGGAGTCAGCCAGTCTGTGATGTTTTTGTATGAGCCTGTCGTCGCGCGTCGCGTCGTCGGTTAAAGCACAGAACAGATCAATTACGAATTTACGATGTATTCGATCGTAGTCGTAGCGAGCAGGCCCATTACACGCAGCAGTCAATTAAACGTCGCTCTTTTGACGGGGCCCTGAACGCAGACAACGTTCAAATTGCATATAAATAATTTGGTTGAAACATTTTCTATTAAATTTGAACTATATATGGTAGTACCTGATTTCATGCAGCTTTTTTGTTTGTCAATGTGCCAAACTTCAAAATGTTTTAGACCAATCAAAGACCATAGACTTACTAATATGATTGTGCACTATTGCAAAAAAACCGGTCCTCGCGAGAGGGCTCACGTTGGTAGTGTCTCCCTTTCTAATGAGGTGACCATGACCAAACAGAACACAGGACAAATTGATTGTAAAAACGTTTGTGTAAGTATCCTGATTATATTGAAGGTACGTAACTACGCTACCTACACCTACTTAATTAATTGTACTCGTAGCTAAGTAAAAATTTAACCAATACATCGTGTGTATATTTTTATTGGGATCTACAGCACTTACCCTACACGTGGGTTAAGGGTCGACATTTAACAAACCTTTCATTCCTTAAAGAGTTAGTACAAAAAAGCTAGGTATGTTTGTCAAATGTGAATGTGAATAAAAGGAATCTATTTACACTGGACTTGAAGATTCCAAGATTGTACTCGTGCGGAAAAACAGACGAAGGCAAGGAATTCCATTCCTTACCAGTATTAACTATTTACTTAGATTCACTCACTACTAGACGAATATCATTCACACAAATACACTCTAAAAACATATTACGAATTCAGTACGAATTTGTTTTTATAAGCTCAAAGTACTGTACAATATCAGGCCATACCTAAGTGAAGAGCTCCGCATACAGTTAGTTGAATCCCTGGTACTTTCTAGATTAAACTACCTTGACACTGTGACGGGTCCTCGACTGCTGAGTCGTATAGATCGATACAGATACAAATACCGTATAGGGCTCATGTTTCACCATTCCTCAACCAAAGATCAATTCTCAGGATGAAAGCGAGACAAAAACTACACCTTGTTTGCTTTTTGGTGTGAACAAACACGAGACTCTCAGGTACCTATATGGACGCCTCTCTTGGTTCTCTAAAACCAAATCTTTGCGTAGGTGCTCGAAACAGCTATCGACGCAGCGCCACCGCACGGCCGCCTTTAGAGGCAGCTTTCGGTACGCAGCGTCGAAGTGCTGGAATAACATCCCACCCCCATTCAGAGATCTTCAGAGTATTCATAGCTTCAAGTTCAGGCTGAATTTTTTTCTTATTGACCATCAGAAACAGTGCGAAGATCTCAAAAACGATTTATCAGTATTATAATATTTAACGTCTTTTTTAGCTTTATTTATTTAACCTTGTTTCCTATGTGCTGTGTTTATTGCATTTTCAACTATTTTTATTGTTATATGTATATATATGCTACACACAAATATTTGTTTTATTATAATTTCATTAAATTAAATGTATATCTATTTATTCCTAATTGTTATGTTTGTATATGCTCCCTTATATTTATTTATAATCACTTACTTTGTTCTGTTCTCGTCCTTATTATTATGTATTATATTATAACACTGGTTACGACGGAAGATCACCATTGTATATTTAATATTTATTAATGCAACAAATGCTGAGTCGGATGCCAATTTGTGGCATCTAACATGCGAAAGGTAATGAAAGACACCTTCCAATTGGTTACTAGGTCTACTAGGCTAATTTAGTAAAGTTGTTTTTTTTATTGACTTGATTGTTTTGTACATATGTTGTTAAAATTACCAACATTCACTTATTAATATTATTATTGATCAGATGCTACAAATAAAGTTTTTTCTATTTCTATTTCTGAGCGCTGCTGGCTTAAATGCTCAGTGAGTCAGCTAGCAAGAGCCGCCGCGCCGCCGCCGCCGCCAGCGTGAGCGTCTGGCGGATATTAGAGTATTGTGTGTCGTTTGGGCCACAGAACGGTTAATGAGTATAAATCTGTGGTCAGGGCTGATTGATGATGGCTGCTGTAGGTAGTCTACTTATGCAAGTCTATGCTAATCTGTGGTTTAGGCATTCCTTTTGAGTGGCTATTTGTTGACGATATCGAAATTTTCGCAGATATTTTTCTTTTTTGGTGGCGTAATTTCGGATTTAGTATTTGATTGATTCCTTTACATTTCGTGTGCATATTTTAGTGGTTCTCTTATGGTTGCGTGACTCGATAAGTATGTCGCTAAATACAGCTCATGCCGATCACGGTGTACTAATACACAACGGAGAAGTGTGAGTCATCCTTGTCTGCTATTGTATCATTTAATTAGGAATTGTCTACATAGTTTGACTTATTGATTTGATATACACATAGGTTTGTTGCTATTTATGAGTGTGTAATTTACGCACGAACCCTTTATGGCACCCAAATTATGCTTAAAAATAACCAAGACTGTTTATTTGTAGGTAGGTAGGTTGGTATATACCTATATTTATATATACCTATATAAGTGTTATCTACAATCAATTACCATATAAGTTTGGTGATGTATATTTCAACAACTTTAAGACTGCAGTACAAATTTCTTTTACTTTACAGTATCATCTTGTTCTCTGACAATGTGACTGTAGAGTTCTATGGGAATGAAACGGCTGAGTTCAAAGGTCCCAAAGTGGGCCGCATGTATCTCACAACTCACCGTATGATCTTCAACTCCAAGAATAACACAGATCACTTGAGGTCATTTAGTTTCCCATTCATTGCTTTGGAAGATGTAAGTATTTTTTTTAGTTTTGTTGTGTTTGTATTCAAACAAACTTGTCTATCCATATAAAATATATTTTTTGAGGCAGTGATAATGTCTTAATCATAAACATTTTATGTAGCCTATGTATGAATTTTTATTCAATAAAAAGTACAATTAAACTAACTATGTATAAAGGAATCAGTCAGATTACTTGGACCATTGTATTATTTAATGTATGTACAAAGTAAATTAAAATAACACAAATTTATTTGATCAAGAAGAACTATTGGCTCTTGTACAAGCAAATATAGCCTATGTTACTCAATGATAATACAGTATTCTATTAGTGAAATTTATTAAAATTAGTCCCAGTAGTTTGTGTCTATGCAATAGGACCAAAATTATAAAAATACAAACTTTTTCTCTTTATAATAACAGTGTAGATTGAATGTATATGATGTTGCCAAATAAACTTTTTAGTTACTATTAAACCTAAATAAGTATGATACTGTAGTTGTTCAATACTCAAGCAAGCACACATGTATAAGTTTTCAGCGAAAGTAGTGTGCAACCTAAGCCACTTGAGACAAGCAACTATAACTTCAATAAATTGGGTTTTGTGGTTTTGTTAGTAAAGACTTAACTGTAGGCATTGCATTACCTCGGTATAGTAGGTAAGTATAAAATATATAAAAGTCATGATTATTGAATCAACACACAAGCTGTTGATTTTAACCAATTAATCTTAACAGGTCAATGTAGAACAGCCAATGTTCTCAGCAAACTTCATAAAGGGCAAAGTCCGAGCACAGCCAAATGGAAACTTTATTGGGGAAGTGAAGTTTAAGCTGACATTCAAGTCTGGTGGTGCTATTCAGTATGGTCAAGCTATGCTGCAAGCAGCTCGTCTTGGTAAGAACCATTTTAATTTATTTCTGCCCGACTATGGCAAGGAAAATATTTTATCATTGTAATCATACTGTTTATCAATTCATATCTTCTCAGCTGTAGACAAACAGCCGTTTACGTGCAGTGCCTCTACTCTACACATTTAAAAAAATGCAAATAAATTAACATATTGTTTTGCAATTTCATGCATTTCATGTGAAAATCAAAAATGTTTAGGTTGTATTTTAAAATTGGTTTAGATATTATAAGGCATAAAAAAGTGACTGACGCAAACTATGACACAGACACATCAGCAAAGCAGCAAATCCCAATTAAATTAATAACAAATCTTTTTCATAAACAATAATAGGTAGCAGATATCAGAATACTTACTTACGTAATGATATTTACCTAGTGGTCACCACTGGGTAACCACTAGGAATTAAAATTTCTTCAAAAATTTTAGTTCTTTTCACTTTTTTCCCACAGGGCGACCAACTAGTACTATTAATAAAAAAAACAATTTCAAAAACTATTAACTATATTTAATGCTAAAATAATATTTTGATAAAAAAAACTATACTTGGATCTATGAATTTTAGGGTACATGTTAAAATTTAAACAAGGACATTGCAAAAGTTTAATAATAACTGTTCAGCAGAGTTGACCCTCTATAGGAACATTTCTCACAGCGACAATTAGCCCAAAACTAAGCACAGTTTTATGTTTATTTTAGCATCCCGCCATATGCAGTCAGGAGCGTCTCCGCCGCCGTACTCGCCGCCGACCGGGCCGTGGTACGCCGCGCCTCCGCCCGCCTATGCGCCGCCGCCGCAGGGCTACTACGGCTGGGTGCCGCCCTACACTGTGAGTACCTACTCCAGCTTACTAATAGCGGGAAGCAGTTTCAGGCTAGGTAGTTGTTAAGCTTTACACTTTTCTAATGTAGCTTATTGATTCAGGCGTTTTAGACTACAGAGAACCATTACAATTTTGCAAATAACTTTTAAAACTATCATGGTTATGAACACTATAACATTATTATTATTATTGTAAAATAATACTATACTACAACCAAATGAAAAATCAGTTTTACACAATAAATCAAAAACATCAGATGTTTCGAACGTTTTGTCTTTGGTAATTTTCTTTTGCGCAAAGAGAATACAATACTGAGTGCGATAAAAATATTAGCCCTTAAAATTCTGCCTTATTGCATATATATATATATTTTTTATGAAGTAGCGATTGGCTGCTTTTGTCTTCGTGTTTTGGCGGTGGTTCATGGACTTCGAATTGTTTTTTCTTAGTGTACAATGGGGAATGGGGAACTTCATCTCACCAGGTTTCAAGTTATGATAAGGCCGAAGGTGAAGCGCACTTCACCCGGAATCCTCAACAGTATGCGGAGCTGGCTCTTACCTCTAAATGCGAAAATGAAATGTCTACTCGCCGCAAGGTGGCGCGTAATAACTTTTTTAATTAGGGCACTCTCTGTCTCCAAAAAATTACAGCTTGGAAAAGAAGCTAAGATTAATGCTAAAAGGTATCAATATTTTTAACAACTACTTAAGGAGGTTATGTTTTTCAAGAGTATAATGTATCTTCCAGACGCTCTGCAGCCTATACGGGTTAATGGGCATTGATGACATGTAAAGTATCATTTGGTTTGTTCTAAAATTGTATGATTGAATTTTTTTTTATATGAGGAGTGAGAATCAAATGTTATGGTACTAAAGTAAATTATTTCCAATGCAGGAATTCCCAGATCAACCACCACCAAACTCTGTCTACGTGAGCCCGAACCCACCTCCATACCCAGGAGTGACCGGGGCCACTTACCCCACTGGTGGGACTTTCTCGGGCACCGCTAGTCCCACAGGTGGATATGCTACCAATCCCACTGCACCGGGCTACCCAGGCGCTCCACCCGGGTATCCGGGCTCCATGCCGCCAGGATACCCGGGTGCCATGCCACCGGGCTACCCGGGTGGATTCGCCGCTCCAGGAGCCACGGCCGGAATGTCGTCGAACGGTGAGAAAAATTCAAAATTCAAAAACATTTATTTACTAGTTGGAATGCTCTCAACAAAATGAATTGCAATTAAACTCATTATTTCGTTCTCTATTTGAGATTCCTACTTTCTTTATGTGGGCTGTGTATTTGAGATAAAATAAATGATTTATATAGTTCTAAAGCAACTGTAACTGACCAACAGTACCCTTAGATTTACAATCAGGATAATCTCAACAATCAAACAATCTTAAATTCCTGTAAACAGTTGTCCCTTATTTTGAAAACACATCTTATTACACTGATTTAAATGTATTTTATATGTAAACAGAAGCCTTAATAAGATTAATAAAAGCCACTTTAATCCATATTTTCAGCTGTATTTGTTATTCTGATATAGCAAAGTTTCACCTCTTATTTTACCCCTACTGAAAATGAAGTTAATAAAATGTTGATTAAACATTCCCTTTTAATTGTAAACACAAGCCCAAACACCAATATTCATATTATGTACCTTCAATAAATTACATACCAACTTTCATATAATTAATTGACATCCCATGGGATAAGTCTGTATCCAAAAATCCTGATACAAATTGCTTCTATTTATAAATAGGAACCAAGATACTTATTTAGCTATAGTAAAGTGTGAGTATGTTTCGAAATATTAATCAGGGGTTTTTGAATGTTCGTAAAAATTACTTGAGCTTAGAAAAAAACATTTTTTTGAGCTAATTCCAGCAGGTACTTAAATTGAAATAACTTGTTTTGGAATATGATTTGGATGGGTTTTTAATGATGACTTTATTTAGAATAAACTCGGCCCGAGGCTCCGCAATGAGTAAGGCTTTGTAGTTTTTGTGCCTCTGATTTTGCTCATAACTAAGGTAAAATAGTTGTTGCTCTAGTTTGATTTACGATTACATTATTTTGCCAAGCCATCCTAGTCACTTAGCTTCACTTCAAATTATCTAGTACTTAATCAATGTATAGCCATTTATGTACTTTGTTTTAAAACTAGCAATGTATTTAGAAGTATGGAGGTTGCAGTAGTTACATTAACATTTGCAGATGCTAAAGCGGCGGAGGCGGCCCAAAGTGCGTACTTCGATCCCAACAGGCCTCAGACGGCATTTGTTCCGCCACCATATGTAAGTCGCACATTTTACATATTTAATCGCAATGAAGTGAAATCTACACTTTCACAAACACTGGAATCTTGTAATGGATCTGATTAATACAGGTAAGGAATGGAATTCCTTGCCTTCGTCTGTTTTTCCGCACGAGTAAAATCTCGGAGTCTTCAAGTCCAGAGTAAAAAGGTTCCTTGTAGGCAAGCGTGCTCCATCTTAGGCCACATCATTACTAGTTTTACATGTAAAAAAAAAATATTTTTAGGATTACCTAGGTACCTCACGTCCAAACCGTTGCGCATATATCCACGGTATGCAAGTACGACAAATACGTGACAAGGCCATCGCCGATATTTAAAATCGAATTATTAATAGTCGTTGTGTGTATGTTATGGACTCCAAAACGGCTGAGCCTATTTTGACGGATAAGGTTTCGCGCTTTAAAAAAAAACCCAATCACGCATGGATTTACATCCCTCTCGCACTATTGACAACGGCTGTTATAATGTGGGATGTGATGAATGTTACCGTTGTAGTCTATCCCATCAGCATTTCAACTGCCTCTGTGGTTTAGTGGTTCATCACCGGTGTTAGATCCAGTGGTCCCGGGTTCGATCCCCAGGGGAATATAATATTGTGCTTGGTTTGGTTGAAGGACTTTGTTTAAGTCCTGGGTAATACCACCATCTCAATTCTAAACTGTTGTGTTCCGGCATTTAGAGGTAAGATAGCCAGTTCCTCAGACTGTCGAGGATTCCGTGTGAAGTGCGCTTCTCGGCCTTACCATAGCTTAAAGGCATCCCCGTCGTTCGATAAAAAACCTGACTGAATCGGACATGCCATTTCAAAATGAACGACAAGCTTAAAAATTGATATTTTGCCCCCAAAACGCGACATAAATCAAATCATTGTTGTATTTTCAGGATCAACCGCCAACATACCAGCAGTCTACATCAAAGAAAGAAAATTGAATCACTGTCCTCATTTTCACATGACTCCGCCGACATCCGGTCACACGGCCGATGCTGCGATCAAAGGTCAAAATGTATAACTATCTAACTTATATAAATATAATGCAAGTATTCTATCTGTATTCGCGATCATTCCTACGTGCGAGGGGGTTAGACTTCAATAAGACTTAAAAATTCTCGTATGCGAATTATGAGATACTCACCTGTTGGAAATCGCCTACGAAGTCCTCTGAAATAAGTTATGCGTTTTTGGTAAATTCCCGCTTCAAACACATCGTGCTACAATCCTAAGATTGTCGCCATGACAACCATTCTAAATTGTTGTGTTCCGGCATCAGAGGTAAGATAGCCAATTCCTCAATCTGCTTGGGATTTCCGGTGAAGTGCGCTTCCAACTACGGCCTTATCATATCTGGAAACCGGGTGATATGAAGGCCAAGCGCTTTCCCGTCGTACAGTAAAGAAAGAACTAATGATAGAACTTCAAAAATATTGTTGCAGTGGCGAATATAATTATGAATCCTATTTTTGAAGTTACCAAAGACCATATCTCGCTTACCTTATGCTGAGGACCTTAACTGTTTTATGTCGCATACAAGATGAATTATGGTCTAATTAAAGCCTTTCCGTACTTATAAGCGAAGGCTGAACTGCAAGCTAAAATCTGCGTACATTTGACAGATCTGCGTACATTTGACAGATGAAGCCTGGCCAAATGAATTTGCATAGTTTAGCTCGTCAACGCTCTTTGACCTGTGCTTATAAGAATCTGTATCTTCGTCATTACATTTTCTTTATAAAATGGGTAAGCTCTTCACCTCAAAACTTACACACGCACTTGTAAAGGCAAGTATGTGCTTCGACGTAGACCCATAATAAATTAAAAAATACTGGGTTTACTCACGAAACACTTACAGTTGATGTAAAAGGTACCAACAATGTTTCAGTTATAACAGTGAACCTTATTATTATGCAGGGTGAGTGTATTTCGCGAACCAAGTCGCAGTCGTGGTGCGTGAGTTAAACCCGTGTTGTTTTTCATTAATTATTATATGATATTTTATTTTATTGCTATAGAAAAATCAATGATTTAGTTAAATATATAACATAACTGTTACAATCCCGACGCGCCCATGATAATGAAATTACTAGTTTGATGTTTTCGTAATTTCAACAAGCAGCTAATACGCTACATTCTACAATAGTCAAATTTAGAGCATGCTGTGATTTTGTATTGTATGTAGCTTACTTGTCTATGATTAGTTTAAATTATATAAGTATGCTTAATAAGTAGCACTATTGATTTATATTCATTAAATTTTAATCGTAAAGTTTTATCAACATGTTATTGCTAAGATTGTCTACGATATAATCAGAGAACAAAATTTATATTTTTTCTTACATTTATGTAAGAGGTATAAATGTATGTATAATACCAATCGTAAATAAAACCAAATGTATATGTAGTCGCTAAATAAAATGATTAGCTGTTCTGAAATTGTTGTATGATTTAAATTATAATAGTCTAGATAAGGTAGTATTATAGCTATATATTAGGGCAGTAGTAATAAAACAACATTCCCTCGTAGAAGAAGTAATTCATGAAAAACTAATAACCCAACGCAGGAAAGATAGAATTTTCGCCACTATTAGCACCATTAATAAGACAAATTTCGGACGACAGTCATTAGATGTAACAGGACTATGGCTGTACAATAGAATCAGCAAAGATGAAACATTAGAGACACTCAATTATAACCAAGTAAAAAAAAAGATTACAGAACTTATTATTGAACTTAAATGATGATGGTACCGAAAACCTATTACACGCTATTTATTAACACACACGCAAATACATTCAACTCACATTCAACACTCAACAACACTCCAACATTGCTCACCACGCAATTAAACACACAAACACTCACTCTACCTCGGCACACTTCATAATATTTTTGTATGTTGTAGCTTAAGAAAATACTTATTTTAAATTAAAAAAACGGTGATAATAAAAGCAAGAGCAACAAACACTTATATGACCTCTAAATGCGTTTTGTCCTAGCATGATGAACATAGATACCTTCGGTACAACTTTGACATCACCACAATTTTTTTAATAGATGTTCTGTAAAAGGATCTGTGGCAATTCTTGTGACCCTGCAATACAGGCTTTTTTTTGACCTAGTGTACAAGGGCTTCCTTACGGCTCTACAGTAATAAGTATTGTACCAGTACTTTATACTAAAATCAATCAAAAATATATATTATGTTATGATAAACTGCCATACTAAGATGCCAGCTATATTAGTCGAGATTCCAGGTGCTAAAAAAATAACACTTAAATACCAAAACCGGTTGGAGGATTTATTATAGGATCCGGATAGGCGTGCATTCTAGATTACTTTCTCGAAAAACAATCAACAAGATCGTTTGCCATGCATTCTTTTTGTTAGCAGGTGAATCTTGTTGACCTATTTGCGTTCTTCTGTCAATGACAGAAAAACAGAAGATTAGTTGACAATGTCATTGTTGAAAAAAGAATATCAAAAATGGAAATTTTGTGTACCGAAACAATGAAATAAAAAAATACAAAATTATGCAAAATTAAATAGAAATGTTAGTGTAACCAATCAAAATAACCTCTCCTTGCCTTGAAATATTATGGGTAAGTGGATGATTTTGATAACATTGTAGTAGTCACCTAATTTGACAGCTTTGTACAAATAAGCCTGCTGTAGATTTATGTTTTGTTACAAAGGAGCCAGCCTCTCGCTAACTCGATTGCCACTCATTCTGAAAAATTAAATTTATCGACAAGTGTTATACAAAAGTTCAATTCGCGCTGTTGTAAATATCATTGTCCATATGACGTGTCCTAATTAAACAATGTAACTGAAATGCATGGTCTGATGTGTTCGGTCGGTTCGATTTATGTATCTATCGCGTGCCAGGCATTGAACTTTTGTACAAAGTTGTCGGTGCATTGTAATGGGGTGGCGAATAGAGCCCAGTCAGTCGTAAACCTTGATCAATAAATCGCGTCACAAAATTACTATACCGAATTCCTGAGTAAAGGGAAAACCAACCTGCGCTTTAGTTCGCCACCTTTCAAGAACCTCTTCTAAAATCATTTTTTCTTTCACCTTTAGTGTAAAAATTGAAGCTGGAGGCACATCTGCGTACCCCACCAGAACACTAACATGAATAAAAAAAGTGAGTACTTACCACTCGAGCTTACGTTCACATATAACTTAAGGTTTTTGCATTTATCATGTACGCTCGGTCGGTGCGCGGTTTTCATTTTATATTATCAGTGATCACTCGGAATTAAATCTAACGGTTTGTGTAAGTTTTTACTTTATTCAATTGCTTAGAATGAGTGGCATATATTTTTAGACGCTGGCTTCTGAGTTGACATTAGCTGTATTTACCCACGCATTGTTTGATTTTGTATTTTTTTCAGAGTAAAACGAAAGTAACGCAATGTCTCACATCCCGTGCGTTCCGTCGGCATCGTGCCAGCCGGTGCGATGCCACCCGACGCCGCCGCCGTGCAAAAACCCGGAGAGATGCCTCAGAAAAACCCAGTCGAAGAAAATAAAGCCATGCCGAAGTGCTGTATCGATCTTGCAGTCGAGGTCCAAGTCGAATTGCGCGAGCTGCGGCAAGCCGAATCCGAGGAACAGGATGAAAGTCAAAAAGTATCTCAAGCGTAAATCGAAAGAGACCAGGTTGAAGAGAAATGACAGGCTCAGAGGGACTCATAAATATTTGAAGTACACACGATGCAAGGGTTCTGTTCGAAAAAGGACCGATTGTTGCGCAGGACATGGTCACAGAGGTCGACTGAAGAGGAGCTGTTGTTGCTGTGAAATTCTGTGACGAATTTCTGACGTTCGAAATTCTGGCCTAAGGAGCTAAGTGATAGCTACCCTCAAGAGCACGTCTCCTTTTCGTGCTATAAACCATGTTTAGCTTCACCTCTTATCTAGATTACGATACTAATGTAATCGTTATTAGATTATATACAATTTTAACTTTCTTTGTCTAAAACATATTCATGTAAATCTATGAGGGAGCGTAACATTAAAACATTTAATAAAACCTGTAAACAACTGTTGAACCTAACAAAGTTTTAATTTTCGGACTGTAATTATAGTATCTATAGTACTAGCTATTTAGTTGGCATCGCATCGGTAAGAACCAAAATTGCGATTATTTTCACACACGTCACATCCGTAAAGAACATAGTCTACACGGCACTGCGTTGCGCCCGTCAACTTGAGGCAGCTAAAGGTGTTAAGCCTCGCGTGCCCGTAATTTCACCAGCAACCATACCGTTCAAACCGGAACACAGCAATTTAAAAAATAATAAATTGAAGATCTAAATCTGTTTTATTATACATTAGTAACGTGTTGCGTTGCGCCGCCAGTCTGGTACTGGCGCAACACGTTACATTACCATGTCGGTGACATAATTTACCCCTACCAAAAATCTAAACGCGGATATTTCACCCCAAAAATGTTAAGAATTTTCATATCTGTTCCGTAACTTTGCTAGAAAAGAACGAAGGTTTTTTTTTAAATAAAATTTACTTTCATTATATTAAATTAAAAACAAAATGTTATAATTATGTTAGTATACAAAAAAAATGGCGTTAAGAATTTCGCTTTACTGGATCTACGATGTGTGAATTTGTATCAATTTACCAAAAGTCCCGTTCAGTGTCTAGTGCGAGTTTTCTACTTGCTCCATACCCACTCGAACGTTTACCACGATTTGTATGAAAAAGACCCATTCACCATTCACGTTGAGCAAGCGCAAATCGAGTGAACTTCGATTGCAACTCGTACTAGGCACTCCAGCTAAACTTTTTAACTTTTTTGGCATTTTTGGGTATGCAGATGACAGTACTGTTACAGAGAGATACATATCTAGTGCACGTTCTACCAATCTGGAGGTGTGTTCTCTGAGAGAGGCCATGATTGAGCGGACGAATCAGACTCTAAGTCTTGTTTCCCAATGGGGAGACGCTAATAGGGTCTGTTTCAATGCCTCCAAAACTCAGGCATGTCTCTTTTCGGCGAAAAAGCGTCAATTTGACCTGACTCCTACCTTTCAAGGTACTTTTGTAAAAATAACTGACAGCCTTGTCCTCCTTGGCATGGAGTTGAAGGCTAGCCTCAACTTTGGCACCTCCATCGAGTCTAAAGCGCAAATTGCGGCCAAAAAGCTGGGCATCCTAAATAAAGTCAAGCGATATTTCACACCTGATCAACTTTTGACTTTATATAAAGCTCAAGTTCGATCCTGTATGGAGTATTGCAGCCACCTTTGGGATGGTTCAGCCAAATATCAACTTGCCGCACTTGACTCGGTGGAGCGCAGAGCCAAGAGGCTCATAGGTGAAGAGTACCTTGCCAAAGAAAGGCTCGACAGCCTGAGCCATCGTCGCAAGGTTGCGTGTTTGTCAGTGTTTTACAGATTGTACTTCGGTGAGTGTGCTCAGGAGCTTCACGACCTTATACCGCCTTCGCCGTTTTTCAACAGAAATTTCAGACGCACAGCCTATTATCATCCTCACCTGGTTGATATCCCACGCATAAGAACTAAACGCTTTCACGAATCTTTTATTGTGCGCACTGCAAGAACTTGGAATAAGCTCCCAGCGTCTGTTTTTCCGCTGTGCTACGACCCTAATGTCTTCAAGAAGAGAGTTAATAGGCACTTTCTGGGTAGGCTCGCTCCATCGTAGATCTCATTCTTACCTGTGTAAGTTTCGTGGTCAAGAGCCGACCCATCGTAAATAAAAAAAAAAAAAAAAAAAACTACCGAAAGGTGCAGTGCGGCTGGCCCCGTATAATTCCGTACGCTATTCAGGAGGGAAACTTTTTTATGGGAGGGTTTCAAAATCTGATCCTCTACCTTTTTATGAAAAGTTGTTCCCACACTGTGTCGGGTGGAGTGGGAGATAATGTTTCCCTGTAATATAAAAGTTTCACTTCTATCGTGTGTCTTTACAACACACCCTTTTTTATCTTGGCGTCAGGCGGATGCTATGCGTCATACAGTGCGATACCTAGAGTAGTAGAGCCCCTTGTGAAAGGGCTCGACCGGAGAAGTAGGTACTACCACAATACCTATTTCAGCCGCTGAGCAGCATTGCTTTGTTCCGGTTTGAAAGGTATGGTTGCCGGCGAAATTACGGGCACGCGAGGCTTACCAACTTTATGCCTTAAATTTACGGGCGCAATGCAGTGCCGCGTAGACTATGTTCTTTGTGGGTGTGACCTACGTAGTAAGGCATTGTTATAGGCAAGAGATGCACTTAACATCAGGTGGATTACTTGCTTGTCCCGTTTCAAAAAAAAAACCTAGTCTAAATTAGTCCACTACAAAACGTCACTCCCAATCCCAAACTCAAGGTTTGCCACTGAGGTTCACGTCATCCAGTACTAGCCCACTTGCGCAATTCGTCGCTTCTTATCCGTACCTACCTAAAAATAGCAAAAAAACTAACTAAAAAGCAATATGGGTATCTAATGGAAATATTTAGGAGGAGCGTGCCATACAAGCCGGTTTTGAATATAGCCTGTCTGAATCCACAAGCATGTAATATAAAGAGAACGAATGAAGCAAGGTCTTCAATGACTGTAGATCAGGTTGTAAATCGCCTCTACCTACCCCGTTGGGTAACAAGCGTAACTACCTATGTACCTATTTGAATATCTGCAGTTGCGTTTTAGTTTTACAACCTTCGACTAATCATTACCGACCGAATGTAGTAGTAACAAATTCGTAGGTAGTTTCTAGTAGAATAAAACTAAATATATCTAGCTACTCTTTGGTCGATATGTCTTTAGAACCGGCTAAAATTTATCTATTTTTCAGCTGTATACTCCAACTCCAATCAGAGTATAAAGCCGTGTGTTTCTGCACCGACTTGCAGCGTCCATAGACACAGACCTCGTCCAGCACCTTGCCCAAAGCCAGATAAATGCTACCGAAAATGTATAAGGAAGAAGAGCAAATGTCCCAGTGCGATGAGCATCGTCACTCGCGCTGGTTCGCGTTGCGACTGCGGAAGGATACAAGCCAAGGCGTCCAGGAGAAGGGAGAAGTACGGATTCAATACCCATAAGAGACGCATTGAAGAAGCTGACAAGACACCCTCGACGGTATCTCGCTGGCGGAGGCGAAGAAAAGGCTTCTGGGTATTATTCAGATGCAGAAAATTTCGCTGTTTCCGCTGTTGCCGCTGTTGTCGGTGGTGCCGCTGGTGTTACTTATGCAGAAGATGCCGTTGTTGCAGAATATGCTGGCAGCGCTGCAAATGCTGCTGCCGTGCTATGTGTACTATTTTGTAAATACCACAGTGGGCTCTAAATGTACATCGCTATACCTACTACCTCGTTAAATAAATATCAGCAAAGTTGCAACATAAATACACGTATATTTTTAAATGTTACCCCACTCCCCAAAGCTTTCCAGGCTTTGTTATCATCGGCAGTCTCCTAGCAGTTGTGACGGAAGGAAATAATATCGTCACGTCAACCTTTTCGAGGCCTACCCGGCGCTCATTGTGTGACGATCGTCGCCCACTAGTCGGGGTGTATCCACCTTACATGGCCTGATAATGATAACCTCTACTTGAACAGCGCTTACAGATTTAAAAAATGTTAGGAGTTACACATGGTATCTACACGTTATGCGGAGGGACGAAACGGCGTTGCAAGGCATATTATGTTGAATAGGTATCTGTAGAAAGTGGAAGGCTATAGCAGAAGAGAAGAAACGTTGGATGGATTGCGTAAACGAGGACATGCGTGTAAAAAGAGTGGTTGATAAGCTGATGATAAGAGAAGAACGTATTGTGCCGACCCTAATTAAAACGGGATATGGACAAGAAGTTGATGTACGGTAAGCAATAAAATAGTAATTTTTTACAAATATTTTTAAGAGCTTTGTGGCCAAGTGGGTATGGGCCCGCCTTTCGATCCGGAGGTTAAGGGTTCAACTCCAGTCGTGCACCAACGGACTCTTCGGTTTTTCAGAAGTTTATGTGCGCATTTTAAACATGCACACGCTCTGAAGGTGAAGGTCACATCGCGAGGAAACCGGCATGTCCCTAGGACCAAAAGTCTCTTCAGAGACTACTTACGTATGTTTTGACTCTAATTATTTGTAAAACTTTATTTCTTCTAGAACGTTATTTCCTGCTGAAGCAATGCATAAGTCACCCCCTCGAGTTTGAAATAATTTGTTAAGTTATGAAAACAACATAATTACCATAACTGGTATGCCGAGTAGGTACCTAGGTACTATAACATTGTGTGCGTTATCTAAGCCTAATGTTGTGCTCTCTAAAGATGAAAGTAGGTACCTACCTGCGATAGAAAATTTCAGTGTTTCCGTTTCCGTTTCCAGTTTCCGAGTTGTAATTGTGCGCCAAAAATATAACTTGTGTGTCTAATACTTTCAGAGATATTTACAATAAACAGATTTTGCCAGGGTAATGTCTGAAACATTACCCCAGCAAAATGCTATACGGGAACCAAATACCTATATCTATAGACCTATCTATCGCAGGTAGGTACCACATCACGCTGGTCAATTGTGCCCGTGATTTTGAAATTAGTGCGCCTGAAGGTTTAAGAAAAATTCAAGATTTTGCCAGGGTAACGTTTCGCAGACTTCCCTACATCACGAAAACCGCGGGATGCTACAATTTCAAAATAATAGGTACATACCACGACTACGGTCTTAATTTGTGTGTTGGTTAGTATTTAAAACTAATTATTAATTTCACTGAAAACACTTATTATTTTAACGCTCTTTTTTAAATAATAAACGCTTTAAAATAGATAAATAACAAAATAGGTAATTAATTATATACAGAGTGAGTTTTTTCCAGGGCCACTGAGGCCAAGTCTGAAACCAAGAGAGTTATTGAAAAGTCATGTTATGAGTTACGTGCTCGATTAAAAAATAAATTCTGCATTAAAGAAAATATATTTTTTTTATAGTTTTTCTGGAAAAATAAGATTTTGAATCCTTTTTTTTTTTTAATTTTTTAGTTCTTAGTTTGATAATAAAAAAAAAAATGTATGATGACTATATGCCCATAGTTGTTGGAACACTTTCAAAATAGAAAATTTATAAATTCAACTTTATGCATTTAGTAAAAGGTTATACGTTCAGACTATGCGTAAGTTAAGCTATTAAAACATCTTTTGGCTGTATTTTCTGTCCATTATATTTAATCATCATCGGATTAAAAAACGTTAGTATTTCGTGGTAATGCAGGTGATGACAAGGCACGGACACCCTTATAGCTGAACATTTTAAATTTTGTTGCAGATAGAAAATAATTATTGATTTAATTATTTAAAAAAATATTTTTTAAGAACTTAAAATTTTTAAGTATCGCTTATTCTCCAGTTTCGCACAATAGCGACTCCGTTGTGTAAAACTGGAGAATCCAGAAATTTGATCCATGGCGTAAAACCAACTTTATTCTAATTTTGAACTTTATGGAGTAATTCTGTTTGCAAACGCTTAGTGATGGATCTTCGAATTCGGCTATACAAAGCTTTTTGAAGACGTTCCGATTTTCTAAAGTTTTTTTTTTCAAAAACTGTTTTCCAGAAAAACTATAAAATAGATTTCCTTAAATGCAGAAATTATTTTTTTAAAATCGAGCACGTAAATCCTAACATGATTTTTGGATAACTCTTACG
The DNA here is from genome assembly GCA_951394065.1 of Venusia cambrica. Taxonomy (NCBI): domain Eukaryota; kingdom Metazoa; phylum Arthropoda; class Insecta; order Lepidoptera; family Geometridae; genus Venusia; species Venusia cambrica. Next base: position 14,462,239 of record OX596040.1, on the reverse strand, counting down.
GCTTCAGACTTGGCCTCATGGACCTGATAAAAAACTCGCCCTGTATATTAATAAAAACACTTACGCGGTAATATCAAACAGTACCTAGTAATTTGTTTCTTTTTTGACAATTCTTATTGACTTTTGAAAAAAATAATTACATGTACCTATCTTAAAAATATAATGCATGTTATGTTACCTAACTTTACTTAGTTTTTTTATTATTATTATACATACCTTTGAGAAGGTAATTCGCTTCTAACTCTTCTAGTTGAAACAACAAACTATACGTCAATGCCAACGCACTGGTGAAGATGCCAAACTGTTTAGCGCAGAAAACCAATTAAAACCTACAGTCGAGAGCTTTCGATGGACTGACAATAGTGACGACGCGTGTCACGTGAGAGGGGCGCGGTGAAAAGCGAGTACAAGTGACTGAGAGATAGAAATGTTGCCTAATCCTCGTTAATCGATCCAGAATTATTATTAAATGTATTTTTTTATAAAATATATTTGCGTATGGAACTAAAGAGCCGCAGCTTCTCATCCAAAGAGGCGCATGTGGCTCGCGAGTCGCAGGTTGCCGACCCCTGCACTAGGCCGAACCAAGTTTGTTGAAACTGCGATCCTAAACTAAGCTCCAAGCGATCCGTGATTCAGTCGAACTCTTGCTGGAGATGGAGTCACACGACCTACAGCGGCGGCTTCGAATGCTGTGGCAGTAGCAACCTTTATTTTGTTTAAATACTTAGTTGGTACTTACCTACTTCCTATTGGTATCGCCCATATCACGAGAAATCTGATGTCAAGCATGTTTCTTATACCCCTAAAGGAAATTGTTAGGGTACCATAATCTTTTTTTTTATTGCACGACGGAGAAGCGCTTGGCCTTCATCTCACCTGGTAACAAGTTAAGATAAGGCCGAAGGTGGAGTCGCACTTCACCCGGAATCTTCAACAAACTGAGGAACTGGCTATCTTACCTCTGAATGCCGGAACACAACAATTTTAGAATTGATATTATTTAACAAAGTCCTACCACCAACCAAACCAAACCAAGCACAATATATTGTACTCCCCATGGGGATCGCACCCGGGACCTCTGGATCTGAAATCGGTAGGTTTAACCACTAGACCACAGAGGCGGTTCGATTTTATATTCCTTGTAAAGGGATGTTAAGCGGCGGTTTTACGGGATTTCCATGACTGATCGTGCGATCCACGCACAACCGTCTACACCGCCGCCTTTCACGAGGCACCTTTGAGGCATGCCAAAAAACCGACGAAAAACGGATCGACCGCGGCAAGAGCACGCGCCTCGATTGGTGAACTTAGATCGCACGCGGCACGTCCACACCAACCGCGCGCCTTTGGATCGCGCTCCTGCCGCGCGCGATTGGAGCGCGTTGGATCATCCGCTGTGGACCCAGCTAATCGGTTTTGAAAATCAGTATTTATCGGATTTACAAGTACCTAAACCAGTAGGTAAACTTACAATTACAAGGAATAACATACTGGTACCTTTCGGATCCGGGGTCAGCTAGGGTGAGGGCTCTGGCTGACCTCATGCGGATCCCGGGTTTGGTGACGGTACACAGTGGCATGTGCCGTCGCGAACCGCGAGCTGATGGGGCGGGGGAGCCGCCCCAGGCAAGTGCTACAGGCGATATGCGGGGGTCACTGGCTGAAGTTTCAACAAACATCCCAGAGCCCGCCTGAGCATCGAGGCCGGGCAACGCACATAACCTTTTTTTTTTTTATGTAGTATGTTCTATGGGTTATAAGGAGTTCTCACCAACATCTTTCGGAATCCAAGCCAACCTCCCCTGCCCGTGGTATACCCTGCTGACTAATGAACGAGGCTCTGGCAAAACACGCACCAACCCGCACTGGACCAGCGTGGTGGTTAAATCCAAAGTAGGTTTTATGGTATCTAATAAATGGAAAAATATATAATAGAGTTTTTAGCTTACTCTGATCGAGTAGCCGTACTAAAATTCAAAATCACAGCAAATAAATTCTTGACTGTCATCCAAGCATATGCACCTACGACAACACCCTGATATTGAAGTAGAAGAGTTTTACGACCAATTAAATAGGGCTTGCAGTGAAAACCGAGGCTCGTGGAATGTGATATTAGGTGATTTTAATGCAAAGATTGGAACACGACAAGATTTAGACAACGACAGAGGCCCTAGGCCCATACGGGCTAGGTGATCGGAATGAGCGCGGAGAACGCCTAATTCAGTTTGCATTAGGCCAGAACCTTAAATTTAATAACACTTCAAAAAACCTGAACGGCGCTGGACATGGGTATCACCGGGAATGAGGTACAAGAATGAAATAGATTTTGTACTCTCCCCTAAACACACCCTCATTACCAATGTACAACCCCTTAACAAGGTCAAATTTAGCTCCGACCACAGAAAAATTCGTGCCACCGTAAGGTTTGATTTGAAAATAAATAGACTTCAAATTATTTATTTTTATTTTTATTCGGAAAACCAACAGCTACAAAAAAAATCCTTAAAAACTTAAATAGAAATAGTTAGCCAATTACAGGTATTCACTAATAGTAACATTGTACCTAATAATAAATAATACGAACACTCATCCTGCTTAAATTTATAAAAACGGAATATACAATGAAGCTGCGCGCTTAAGAAATAAAATAAAATTGAACACACATTAACTAAGAATTAAAAAAAGTTGAGGGTTAGGCACCGCCTTGCCTTGGGAATACTAGCATGAAATATGTCTAAGTCCAACTGCTTGCTAAAATAATTAACGGTTCTGCTCGCTCGCATTATAAACGAATTCAGCCTATAGTTTGTTGAGACTCTAGGCACACTTAGTGGAGGGTTAGATCTTAGCGTCCTTGGAGGAACACTAAAATTAATTTTACTTAGAAGGTCCGGACAATCAATATCATTACTAATAATCTTCAACACGTACAGGTAATCAGCAATATCCCGCCGATTTTGGAGTGGTAAGAAGTGAAACTGTTTACAGAGATTGAAATAATTACTGGCGTCATAAGGAATCTTAAATCTAAAGCATAGATACCTCAAGAACCGTCTTTGGATACTTTCAATACGATCTATATAAGTGGCATATTTCGGATTCCATATTTGAGATGCATACTCTAAGTTACTTCTTACATACGTACGTATTAAAAGCAACATCAAAAGAATTTCACAGGAAACGTTGATAATCTGTAAAAGAGACTTCAATTTAGAGCTGCAGAATAAATTTTCTTCATTAAACACAAACACGGAGGAGGTTCAAGTAGAATATAATAATATTGAAAATTGTATAAGGAAGGCCAGCAATAAAATAAAACAAGCCCGAACTAAACACAAGAAACTAACTGAAAACACAATAAACTGATAGAAGAACGGGTAAACACTAACGTAAAACCGAAAAACCGTAAAAGTCTTTGCGCGGTTAGACATGACATGACGTGAATAACGGTGGATGGAGAAGACCTAGCATACGTCCAAGACTATGTTTATCTGAGCCAATTAGTCTCTTTCGAGGACAGGCAAAAGGAAGTCGCTCGGCGAACCGAAACTGCCTGGAAGAGCTATTGGTCCATGGAAGACATCATGAAGGGAAGTTTACCACTTTCCCTCAAGCGAAAGCTAATGGACGTATGCATCCTCCCCGTTCTAACGTATGGTGCGCAGATCTGGTCTTTGACCAACGCTCTCAATTCCAAGCTTAAAGTTTGTCAACGTGCAATGGAAGGCAGCATCTTGGGTGTCAAACGTTTTGTACGTTACTAGAATACGTAACACTGAACTGCGTTCCAAAACGCAAATCTTGGATGCAGCGCTTAAAGCTGCCATGTTAAATGGGACTGGGCTGGCCATGCCTGTCGCATGTCAACTCAACGATGGGCGAGGGTGGCCACCGAGTGGCACCCAAACCCGGCCAGGAGGCGTTGCGGCAGACCTAAGCGCAGATGGCGTGATGAGCTAGACGTATTTCTCGAAGGCTGGAGGTATGATGCTCAAGATCGGGAAGTCTGGAGGGAGCGGGGGAGGCCTTTGCCCAGCAGTGGGACACTGGCGGCTTAATATAATAATAATAAAAAAAGTAGTATGTTCCCCGATTACTCAAAGACTCCTGCATCGATTTGGAAAATTTTCTTTTTGTTTGAAAGGGTCATTCACATTGTCATCCGGTCAGGATCTGATGATGGAATCCTGGAGAAATCGAGGGAACTCTTCAAATATTATAAGCACATGTAAAGCAATTTGGGTGTAGGTAATATTACCTCAAAAGTAAGGAAAAAACGGACCCCATAATAGGATCACACATCTGTCTGCCTGTCTGTCCTTCCATCTGTCATCAAAATAATAGGAAAAAGTACGTCGTCCAGGTAAACTAGATTGTATCATATTCTTCATTGAAGTCTTATTTATTTTTAGTTTTTAAAACGTAATTATATTAACTGTGATTATAGGTAGGCAAGTGGAACCTTTGTATACGAGAGCGCCATCTATATTTATCACATACAACCTTTCAAATAAACCGCCTAATAGTTATTCTATTGAACCATCGCATCACTTTCACGGTAAGTGTCGGTGGCAGCAGTTCCACCGCCGGCGAATCGAGAGTAGAATTTATGTAGGTACCAATTCTGTGGGACAGACAGACAATTTTGTAAGGTAGGTAGATTTTATTGACGTTTCTATGCTTGAGCTAGCGGAAAATAAACGGTTTGGTTCATGAAATAACACATAGGTATATGTACTATAATTTCATTATAGTAGTTTAAACTAGGTACATAAATAGTTACTCTGTGCTAGAGACATTATTTTGTCAAACATTAATAAATCTCTACTTTGTCTGTGCCCTGTGGTATGTATAGTGATTGTTATAATTATCTATAGGCTGGGGTAGAGATGGGTCGAATCGGAATCTTGCAATGGAACTTCATTTCAACTTATCCGATACATATGTGATTACCTTAGCAACCTGTTCCGCGAATTTCAAGTTCTCGATATAAATCCGCAACAGAGATAAGTTCTTATCAACATATTTAAATCTATCATGGTTATTGACACTATTATATTCTTAGTACTGAGGTAACATTATCGGGATATAAATACCTACCCTGATTTGTTGGCGAATGAGTTATATGCTATAGTACAAACAGCTTTAAAAATATATCAACATAAAATATTTTCCAGTGGTAGTAGTCTCTAATTATTGATTTATGTATACACTATATACATATATAGGTACCAATCAGTATTTTTTTTACTAGAGGAAGCTCATCCAATACATTCATTATTTAATTAGTTTTTAAATTTGCGCACGGGTAAAAGAGATATGACTATTGGTAAAATAAACTATATCTAACCACCCACCCCGATTAATTTATGTCGGTATTCTTATCTTAACAACGATCAACGTGTTCTTTTTAATACTAAGTATACAGATTTGCATAGATGTAGGTACCATTATAAAAATGAATGACATAGATGTAAGCTTAACCGCTGTGGCCATAATATATATGTTATTAAGATTAGTATAAAACACTTGGTACCCACCTACTGATAAATGTTTGTTAAATATTTTATATCAAACAAAATGTACTTAAACAAAATTACAGCGCTCTATGCAGCTAAAATCGTGGCAGAAACGATAATGAGAGTTGATAAAGGCAAACTGTAGGTGGCGCATGCGTGTCGTAAATAAAACCTTTTGATAATTCTTATTTCGAGATCGCGTTGCTGGTATGTAGGTAGGTAATGTGACCATAAATATGATGGTACCTTTACTGGCACCGAACACGTCCTAATATTTATTCTGAATCTAGGTGCTGTCTGACCACTGCGACGACGACAAGCACACGTCCGACGTCGACAGTGGTTACAAAGGTACTGATTGAAAGGCGAGCGCGCGGTGCGCCTGTAGTTTTTCGAATAATTCATGATTAAAATTAAGTTTGAATTCTTATAAAAAAACTAGCTTACCTTTAATGCAGATCAACATGTAACCTATCATTTAAAATAAATCGTAAGTCAATATTCACTGTAGGTATCAAAATATTTCGCTTGAATATTTTGAAACGTACCAGTTTCAATAAATATTTTTATCGAGATTTTTCTGCTATTATGTTTTCAGCTTACCTGTAATGTAGATAAGCACCTGAAGTAATTAAATATAAACATTTGACTCGTGACTTGTTCCGTTTCAACCGCCTCCGTGGTCTAGTGGTTCAACCCACCGATTTCAGATCCAGAGGTCCCGGGTTCGATCCCCATGGGGAGTACAATATATTGTGCTTGGTTTGGTTGGTGGTAGGATTTTGTTTAAGTCCGCCTGGCTAGCTACCACCGTCTTACCTAATTCTGTCGCCATAATAACAATTCTTAAAAAAAAAATTGTTGTGTTCCGGCATTCAGAGGTAAGATAGCCAGTTCCTCAGTTTGTTGAGGATTCCGGGTGAAGTGCGCCTCCACCTTCGGCCTTATCTCAACTTGTTACCAGGTGAGATGAAGGCCAAGCGCTTCCTCGTCGTACAATAAAAAAAAAAAAAAAAAAAGTACTAAAATTTTCCATTTGAAAAAGAGAAAACGCGTTCCGAAAGGGCCTTAATTAAACTAATATGTTCCGTACCTACGTTATACCTTATCGAATACTGTAGCTGGCTTACTACTTAAAATCCGATGGCATTCTGTATTCTGTATTGCACGACGCGATCTGCGGCGCAACGTACCTTATTAAATACGTTTCCTCAAACAGATTATGCATTATGTGAGGGAAGGAACTGTCTGTTTCATTGAATTCAATCACAGATTATTGATTTAATGGAACAGGCGAAATGTGTAACGTAGATATGGTGCTCTGTGGCCTATATACCCAATACTCACCTATAGACATACTCAATCCAGTAAAATAAAATAATTGTGTCATGGAACTAATCCGTCCGATAGGTAGATATTATTTTATTTATGGGCCCATCTCTACTATAGGCTGAGTCGTACCAAGTCGTACGTACCACACCACACCAAAGAGGTGCGCACCGCACGGTCGTAGTCGTATTTGGAGTTTGGAGCATTGCATTGGAGTGTTTTTTTATTTATTTTATTAGCATGAATGAAATCGTGTGTGTGAAATAGCACGAGATAAACCCATGCTGTAGCTATGCAGTAAGAAAAAATATACAAGCTCTATCAGAATAGCGGTGAATGATACGAAAACTGTTTCTTTGCCGGAACGGAAGCAAATAGACTTCGTTCGTGCTTGCTAGCTGCTTCGCCAGGGGTTATTGACGTTTATTTGGTTTCTGTTCTGATGCTGTTTACGTATTATTCAATTACGCGAATGTGATGTAAAAGTTGTGGACATTCTAGTACTCTGAACATAGAGTGATATTTTGCATGTATCATAAAAGTGTTACGAATTGGTACTGATGTGGCAAACCGGATTGCTTCAAGTTGGAGAAAACGCGATTTCGTCGTAAGGTCGGTATCTGATAAAACACTATTATTTGTCTAATAATAAAAGCACTTCAATTTCTCAACATAATGATTTAAAATACATATTTAACTCATGGTACCTCTTGGCAAAGGCCTCATCTAGTGCCCTACTGTTGCCCATAAAGCTACCACTAGGTACTCTCTTCCAAAATGGTCAAGCAGTCAGTTTTGTCTTATTTCTATGAAATTGCTGATATTCCTCTTTGTCTGCCTTCTCATGGTGTGAAGTAGGGACAAACATTCAAACAAACTTTGTCATTTAAAATATTATTTGTAATTTGCAAAGGTACCATTGGTTTGGGAATATGATAATGGGTTATTAAAAAGATTAATTTTGATCAGGTACATCTAAAATTAAACTAATTAATACATCTACACCGATTTAGAGGTGCATTTAATATGACTTGCCAATGAATGGGTGGTTGAGCCGATCGACATGGAGATACCTGTATCAGCGACATTTAGTAAGAAATGCATCAAAGTAGCAAAAACAATGTTCTATACTTAATCTAGGGCAAAAGGGTGAGGTGATAATTTCCACCCTCAAGATCAGAAATATTGAAACAAACAAAATATTAGTAGTAAATATACCCTGTGTTATTGTTAGCTAGACTAGCAATAAATTGTTCAAAGTAATAATCTGTAGTATTGCAATCTCTAGTCTTTTTGTTGTGGAGGAGTAACAATTAATGAACCAGTTTGTATGGTTATGTTTCCTTAAGAAGGCTTAAGATATTAACATCATTGTCATTGATATCATTGTGCCTGAAGGTGACAGATGCAATGCAGTGGCCATATTCCAAGTGCAGGCCTCATATAGGCTAGAGTTGCTTGCTTTTGCCCTCAAAATCCTAAAGCTTTATTTATACTTAGTAATTAATTATTCTTTCAGTTTTTTTTTTTACAATTACTTAACAGAAAGGCAGAACAAAGCTATTTATATTTTTGACTAGCTGACCTCATGCAGTTACACTTGCACCAAGTTTCTAAGTAGGTACATCAATATCATATTAGTCTATATTAGACTACTACACTACTCACTACTGAACAAAGTTTTTTCTGGGAATGCTTACTCCAATGTAGACCTCATTCTTGCTCAGCCAAGCCTCAATGTCAAGAGCTGACCTTATCTATTAAAACAAACAGTCCTCACCAGTGATCATCAGCCCTCTATCCATCAATGTGACCGTCAATCAAAACACAGACCCTAGTGAGGTTGCAGAAAATTTGTGGTTCACCCACCGGTATCAGATATAGAAGTCTCGGGTTCAGTCCCCATGGAGGTAAAAATTTTTGCTTGGTTTGGTACTACTATCATACGTAATATGTCTGATCCTAATTGCCATAACAACTATTTCAAATTCTTATTTATTTAACCTTGGCTGACGACCTGGCCTAAACGTAGCAATAACGCTGAGGTAACGTCTCACAGACGTTAAATATTTAAATGATTATAAAAAACATGTATAAAGCATGACAGTTTTCAAAATATATTATTTTTATAGATATTATTCTTAGGTAATTAAATAAAAAATAATAAAATAAATAACACTTCAATTTTAAAAATAATCAACATTTATTCATAGTACCATAATAATTGCTTTTAGGACCTTACTTCAGTCTCCATTTTTTCTAAACTCACAAAAATTAACAAATGACCTTAAAAAATCTTCTCTTGGTAATATAAGTATGAAATTAAAACCTAACTATTAACTCTAACTTCTAAATAAAAAAATCTGACAACACATATATTTGGTACAGCTTTTGGTATTTACTGGCTTATTTTGCAGTCACTGCATACTTGATCGCAGCAAGTAAGGCACATTGGTTTTTTGCAGTGATAGTAAAAGTAAGAGTCTAAGTAACTAAAGTAAAAGTCTTTTTTCACATCCTTCTCTAGGCCTGGTAATTTTCAGCCTCTTTTTCATCACACTGTCCCAGTCATCGTCTCTTCTTCGTTTTGCCTCCTACAGCCTTCATTGCTATAAGCTTCAATTTCACTTCTACCCTCTTTATTTTCGTGATATGACCGGATCTTGTAGATTATCTTCTATTTGCGGACTCGCAGATTGATCTACATCGTCATCGGTGTGATTTGTGATCCGGTATTGTTAGTTCACTCCAAATAAAAATCAGGATCCTCCACGTCGTCACCGAAAACACTGCAGTCGTCATCAATATCAGTGACTTTCATTCAAAATTCGAGGTCTTTTTTGAACCGTGTAAATCAAACTCTCAGCAACAGCAGGTGTTCTCCGTTTTTGAGACGACGATATTGTGTCCCAAGGCATGCTGTAAAATTAATAATTAATTCTATGAAGCCGATGTCACGTCAATGAGACACTATAAGCCTACTAACGCAAACACCGAGGTCGACTAAGATACGTAAAAAGTTTAGTACATCTGTGACGAAGTTTAGGTCGTCTGTGAGACGTCGAAGGCTCCTGTACAGGCACCTGTGCACTCATCACGCTCGCAGAGTCGATTAGCGGCTAGAAGATGGCGGAAGGGGAAGGTAGCGGAAAAGGTGACTCCGCGCGTCGCGTATTTTTTCAAATATTTTTTAAACAAAATTTGTGACGTCTGTGAGACGTATAGGTTGGCAGTTAAAGGTTAAGTACCTATATGTATAATAATTAAAAAAAATATCCTAGATAGTTGGGCTTGCACACCGAGGTTCCGTACAAACTTGTAAGTAATGTAACTAAGTATACATAAGAACAATAGTTCGGCCATCTGGCATAAGTTTCCCTTTAAAATCTTCAGACCTACTATCATACATCTAATATTATTGCCCTAGCTAAAAGACAAAAGGTTTAAGGACAAACTTAACTTTGCCGTTCAATCCCTAGACACGGTTTAAATATAAATATTACAGGATGGTAATTTCACACAGAGCCATCTAGCCCCGAACTAAAGCATAGCTTGTAATATGGGAACTAGATTACGGATAGAATACTTAAATACTTTTTTTTTGTAAATACATAGGTACTTACATCTCTATTCATCACACAAATGATTGTCCTGGGTGGGAATCGAACCCACAACCTACAGCACAGAAGGCAGAGTTACCTACCAACTGAGCTGTGAGGCTTGAAATGTTCAGTTAGTAGGTATGTTACAAGTTTGATTTTTTTCACACCTGTGTAGACAATATACACATGCATTCCTGAGTATATGGTCTTGACTGACCAATGCAAAGTGATCCTCTAAGGGTTCCTTTTTCCTTTTGTGGTAACTTTAAATAGAACTTCCAATCTAACTAACATAAGTACTTCAATACTACTGATCCCAACCTACCTGTGAAGAATTGATTATTACATCAGGAATTTTATGAAGGAGCCCTTGTTTGTCCGCTATTAATATGCTAATAATATTTTTCATTTATTCATTACAATTTTACATTTTCAAGCTTACAAATAAAAACAAATGGATCAATCAAGTTGGATACAAAAAAAATGACTCGTTTTTAAATCACAGTCAGGACCCACAAGCCTAAGTCAAACACTTGTGTTGTATTGTAGGTCCTTCTTTCCTTCTAGGGACAAACATAAAACAACCTTAAAAACAATTAATTCAAAGATGATCAAAAGCCTAGGTAGGTTTTTAGGGTTTTAACTCATATACTGACCAAATGAGGGTAAGGTAGGAACTGTCAGCACTAAGGTACGCTACTACTTCAAGCTCGCGTTAAATAATTAGCAACATTGATATATTTTTTGTATATCAAGTGATTGCACTTTGTTACAACCTGCGACGGGATCAGCGCTCAAGCTGAGTACCTATAGATATGACACAAAGATTCGGAATCTGCGTCAAGAGTTTCAGGAGCGTTTCCGGATTTAGGAAAAGATGCGGTTTCGAGTCCCGTCGCGGGTTGTGAATTTTTGTGTCATTAGAACATTTTGAAAATATTGATATAGGTACGTACAGGCACTACATCATGCACACCTACACTTACTAACCTACTATTCTTAGTTACCTACCTCCGAGATAAATATAAGGTTATGTGGGTAATGTATTCACTTTCTAGAATCACTTTTAGCTATAACAACTACGAATAAATTGTATTCGTAGGATAAAAATCCAATTGCATTTCCGTCATTTTAAAAATTCTATTGAGTATTTATGCTCTTTTTTTAACCACTAAGGCAAACAGGCATACGGCCTAACTGATCTTAAGCGCCTGCATCAATTTCACTTGCTTACGTGTATATACGTGTCTATACGAAGTTTAGATAGTAGGGTGTTAGTGCTATCAAGGACTGTGACGTGTTCAAGTGGCGCATAGTGAGGGGCGTCGTCAGAGAAACAGAATCGAGAGTCCAACCCAACCACCCTTCAGCGACCCTTCAAAACGACTACGACAACCATTAGCGTGGCACGATATCGAGCTTTATGATGAGACATCCTGTTTTTTTTGCTGTATAAACAGTGCTATAGAGTTGGCAGAAGGCAGAGCTACTACCAAACCAAAAGAGCTGTGAAGCTTGTTAAATGTTTTATAACATTTAACAAGCTTCACAGCTCAGTTGATAGTAGCTCTGCCTTCTGGGCTGTAGGTTGTCGGTGCGATTCCCACCCAGGACAACATTTGTTTGATGAATATCGATGTTTGGGTGTATTGTATGATAAGTATGTATCTACAAAAAAAATAAAAAAAAACTTATATCTATTGTATCCGTATTCTAGCCCCCATATTACAAGCTTTGCTTAGTTTGGGAATAGATGACGCTGTGTAATATTTATTATTTATTATTTCAGCCATGTTCAGCTTACCGATTATCCGATGAATATAGGCGATCTATAAAAAAGGGCGCTGTACGCTGCTTCTTTAAAAGCAATGCAGTTGGTGGTGTTACACGCGTCTCGTACAATCCCCCATCATTCCATTCTATGAATACTCCAGGCCTATGTATCGTGATTTTTTTAATTGTGGACCCATTGCCTTATTGCATTGCATGTGCCTCTAGCCATAACCCTTGGTGGTTGGTGGTATAGCGGGCTCAAACCATACCACCATAATATATAATTAAAAAAAACAGTTTTCTCTAGTGTTGAACTACAAAACATCTTGTGTGCCAATAAATAAAAAAAAAAAAAAAAAGCCTGTTTATTCCTTAACAAATTAGTTACATACATAAAAATTGGAAAATTAACTACACAATTCAATATTAAAATTAAAAGTAGGTACATTATTTATAATTGCGAATTTAATAGATTAGATAATTATTTTAATTGTATATTATTATTATTATTATTATTCAAATGTCTATATCATTCACTGTATTTTCACATATAGCTTTGTGTGTTGTTATTCTGAGGTTAAGGACCCCTCTCGAGTAAAGGCCTCCTGTGTGCCAATAGGTGGTAGATAAGAAGTTTCAAAATGATCCTAAAAACATAGCTGAATAAACGATTTTTACTGATTGATCTGCAGATGTTTAAAAAGTTTATTTTCAGTCTACAGATGACTTACATAGATCTTCTGAATAAAAGATTTTTGACTGATTGATTTTCAAAATGATCCTAAATACTGAATAAACGATTTTTGAATGGTTGATCTGCAGATGTTTAAAAAGTTTATTTTCATGTCTATAGATGACTTACGTAGATCTTATAATTACCTTTGTTTACTCCTATCATGCTATTTAATAATAGCACTAACTCTATGTCATGTCATAGTAGGTAGATCAAATATTATCTACTCTGCACCGCCGGACAAAATAGTTGGATTACGAGAAAGCTTCAATATTTCTACAATTTGTTTCAAAGAGTGTTAAACCTGAGTAACAAATATTAAAATATCAATGTTATAGAGGTATAGGTATTCATATCTATATATCCTATATCATATTCGTATTATATAGTATAGTATGTAAGTACATATTGTATAGTATGTAGGTATTTATATTATATAAGTAGTGTGTATATTTGTAGCATAGCTTTACTTATAATGTATGATTTACGTATAGTTAATTTAGCTAGACTCTAATTAATATGTGCACCACCAACCACCTCTTTAGCCATGAAATCCTCTCCATCCAAAGGTTGTCTGGAAGAAATCGCTTCTTAGCGATAAGACCGCCCATTGTACTTTTATTTTTAAGTTATCCAATTTTTATTTTTAAGGTGTGCAATAAAGTATTTTTCATTCATTCATTCATTCATTCGTAGTGGGATTGCTTGAGTCTTTTGTAGCCTGTTATATTTACAAAACCAGTGACCTGTTTCACTCTAGTATGTTAGTTCTGTTCTCGGGCTTAAAAACTGAAATTTTAATATATTTTAATAAACCTGTGGCAGTTGTTATAACATAGTGTACAAAGTATATACAGTAATAGAACGTTTGTAACAGTCCCAAGGTAACCCGACTTCTTCCCATGTACAAAATTAGTTTCATTTTACCGCCATTTAACCGCCTCTGTGGTATAGTGGTTCAACCCAACGATTTCAGATCCAGAGGTCGCGGGTTCGATCGCTTCGGTCGCTCGGGTTCGGGTGCTTGGTTTGGTTGGTGGTAGGACTTTGTTTGGGTCCGCCTGGCTAGCAACCACCATCTTAACTAATTATGTCGCCATAACAACAATTCTAAAATTGTTGTGTTCGGGCATTTAGTGGTAAGATAGCCAGTTCCTCAGTTTGTTGACGATTCCGGGTGAAGTGCTTATCTCAACTTGTAACCAGGTGATATGAAGGCCAAGCGTTTCCCCGTCGCAAATAAAAAAAAAACCTATATTATTTTTAATTGTTGACTCACGAGTTTTTCCTCTTCGAAGATTCATCACTACTCAGAGCGTGGATCTTATTGGAATCACCTACTAGAGGGTAGTCAGAGGCACGTCCAAACGTTCGGCACATGCCCACGGTTAGCATGTTGCTAGTATTCAATACGTGACAGATTGAAAGCCCATCGCTGCTCAGCGGAATACTAGCCATTGTCACTATGTCATTCGGACTTTTTGGTTATAGGGATAGGGACATGCCGGTTTCCTCACGATGTAAACTACACCGTTGGAGCATGTGCATCTGTCAAACGCGCACATAAACTTCCGAAAAACCGAAAAGTCCATTGGTGCACGACTGGACTTGAACACAACATCCGGATCGGAAGGCGGGCCCATACCTACTTGGCCGTACAGCCCTTTAAGCTAGATACATACAATTTAGTTGACAAAGAACGGTGTATCAAAACAACTGGAATCGATTGCTGATACGCATAGGAGATATCTAAGTACCTACTGGTAGTAAATTATTCTCATTTTAATTGTGTATCATTGATAAAATATTAGAAGACCTCTGGAGCAATTAAATAAATGCAAAACTTAACTTTAATTACCTAGTTATAGCGAAGTGAATTCTGTTCTTTTTGAGTAGGTATTAAATTTATTTAAACTGAATTGGTAGCTTTTTTTATGATATAACTCTAACGTATAGACTACACGAATTCAACTTTCATTTGGCATATTGTCATGAATGTTTATCAGAATGTAATTAGCGTGATCTGCATATTTTCTGCCTGCTTGCCAATTCGTGCGATAGCCGAGAGAACTAAAGGTTTCGCAAACTAGGTCCGACCTTGCACTATCTAGAGCAGGTGAGGTGCGGTCGTGTGTCCACAGAAACTGCTGTTCTATCCGTGGCTGGTGGTAATACAAGTCGTTTGTTCCAGATGGAAGAGCGTGCGCGGAGCCCGGGCGGCCTGTCGGCGTCGAGTGACAGGCGCTGGTCACTTGGCCCAACCAATCAGATCGCTTTTGTACGGTGAGTATATTTATGTTTACAATACAAATCAAACAAATTACTCGTCGCTATTTCTCCAGTTTATCATACCTGCCATACTGAAATTATGAATACTATCTTGTATCTTCGTGGCATTATAAAAAGATAATATAAATTGAACTTTGAATCAAATATAAGTGTACTTAGCTATATTGCTAGATGATAAAATAATTTCAAAATAAAAGCTTGTAAACTTGAGGTTAGAGAGTATTTATTCTCATTATGAATTGAACATTTCACTATATCACTTATGAGAAAAAAACTTAAGGTAAAATAATTGTATGTGCTTCGACATATAAAGGTAATAAGTGAGTAATAATCATAAAAGTTAGATACGAAATCTACAGTAAGAATAATGAAAATATAAGTACATTTCGGCAAATGTTAGGTACATGGTAGGTAGGTCCTATATCGCATAGATAAACAAATATGTAATTTCCAATACATAACCTTCTACCAAACCTACCATGTTTTCTTTAATAACTCAAATATTTCGATCCTCCTTCTTTCTACTAAATTTCTCTATCCACCATCCCATTGACACCTCATTTGCACTACTCGCATAGTTGCATAAATTATGCAAATATGGGAAAACTCTCTTAACTCTTCAAGATATTCTGTAACTATTGGCTTCAGTAACGAGTTACTAACTTTTCAAGCTAAAACTTTGCTTTTGGGATAGTAAAATCGGAATCCTGTGAAATGAAAATATATAAAGTTTTACTTTTAGTAACCAAGATGTTTTGTAGTTTGTTGTTTCTCAATTTCAAATCTCAAAATTTTAAACAGTAGAAAATTGCGATTACATCTTATGCAGGTACTTTTTATTTGTTATCGCGTTAGTTTAAATCGCGTGTCTAAGCAAAACTAGCACATGTATCGCTAGGCCATGCTTCCAGCATATCTGTGACAGGGTAGCCATCGGAGTCAACACAATAGTACACATCACCGACATTCTGGTTCGGACGATAGTTGCCGTACGCCGAACATGTTTCCGTCACCGTCATTCCCTTGGCTGGGAAGTAAATCATGGTATCGCGAGCACATTCTGAAAACAATTAACATTTAATTGCCATAAGGATACATTAAAACTTATAGCGTCAATGTACCATGCTCATGAGAAATCGAGCATTGCATCGAGCGTTTTGATAAAAAGATTTACATCTCGCAACGAAATCGGGCTACCAACGTAACTGAACATTGTCGTTATGAGAAATAATGTGTGAGACTGTAATATAATTCCATCAAGGTTTCCGATTCAAGGTTTTCCGCTCGGTCAACAATAAAAGAGTCATTCAATCGTTTCGGACTTATCGCCGAGGGTGTTGTGTTATGGTTCACGGTCAATTACTTTTTAATTCATACCTCTCCCTGTTAAAAAAGATGTGGCTTTCAAATGATCTTTAAAATCTACATTGCCACTGTGCGACTGCTTCTTAATTGCCTTTAGTTTGTCGTGTCGTGCGAATAAGAACGATCCCACGTAACCAAAATGGTTATATATTATGCCCGAGGGGCCACCGGCCGCCCGCGCAACGCACCTTCTCGGGGGCCGGCAAATCTTAAAAACTGACCTCTTTGTACACACATCAGTGTGAACTTTAACTTGAGCTAGCGCACAGGTCGTTTGGTAACGATGTCTGATAAATTACACGGTAAAGTCAAGTTAAAAAGCCACTGCCTCGTTCTCCGCATTCCACTAAAACGGTGATATGGGCGGAACCGTATGTCGGGAACAGGGTCACGGCCGCGGACCGGTCGGGCCACAATGCGAATGTGCCATGTTAACGGTATACCGGTGCCTTCCAGCCTCATACATTCAACTTACGGCAATTGACATTTCTTCCTCCCATTTCACTTGACTGTATCTGCCAGGACCCCAGAATTTCACCATCTCTTCCGGTACAGTATGCACTGAAAATGTAAATAATTTGTAGTTCCGTGTTCCTACGATGGCAACACCTATCTCACGGTCATTTCTAGCTCTCATTTGGTCCACTCACATGCCGTTAGTGATCTGGTACGCTCCATAACTTCCATCGTAATCGCACAGGCCCGCAGAGCTTCCGAGGAAATTGGTGCCATGATCCGATTGCTCCTTATGAATGCCAGCAATTGCGTTTACTATACTTTCGCACCTTCTTAAATACTGCTCTCCGACGACGGCGGCGCTATCTGAAACAGAACGCATCAATACGAAGCGGTTTCATCAGTTTGTTGTGCTCGATCAATACCGATAAGAAAGAAATTGATGATAGGGGTTGCTGCCCTCTCTACTATTTACGTCATCGCCCGCCCGCTCTGTGATGTGACGTCGTCACTATTGCACCTGGTTTGCAACATTATACAAACTAGGTAGGTACGGTACATATCAGTTAAAAACTAGGTTACTTATATTTTTTTATATGTCATTTTGTTCTGAATGCTAAATGAAATTGTGCCTATTACTAGGTACTTCATACGTCTTAAGATATGGTGATTAGTCTTATCGCAAAGTTATTCCTATGCATTGTATTCAACTAGCGAAATCTAAAAAAAAATGCAAGTGGCACGATGCCCAAATCCCAATAGGATGATTAAAGAATGTTATAAACCATAATGCAACGAAGGAATTGTTGTATTTTTATACAGAAGCAAACGTTGCCCTGCTTTATCTCCCAACGTTATAACTATTTAAACAAGTGTATCTTACGTTACAGTTCTCTGTCGCTGCGCTACTGAATCGCCTGATTGTTGATGCATTTATTTGCTCGACAAAATAAAAGCTTAAAGTTATTTCTAAAGCAAATAAAATTTTGAAGACATTTCCAAAGTATTTATAACTGTTAGCTGCTGCTACAAATAAACTGCAATGTAATCAATACCATCCATCTCCATTACAAAAAATCGAAAGCATCTGTCAGTTAGTTAGTAGGTAGTTATATGCAACCATTGAGTTTTCAAGTCAGTCGAAAATTTCATAATATTTATGCATATATTCTGATCTGTCTATTCTTACAACAGGGAAGACGTGTCATATCTGTTTCCGTCACAGGGATGAGTGTTGGTTGTCCGGTTTTAGGTTCTGCGCACCAGCATAGTCCATCGTCGCATTGAAGGAGCTCGTAGTCTCCAGAATGTGTGCAGTGCAGGGTTGACTTTCTGCCGCTAGCTTCAATCTCTGCCCTTCTTCTGCTACACGCTACAGATATACAAGTGTTTTAATACACCGTAAACGCGAATGGAATGCAATTGCGATCTAATTCATAGAACCTGCACCATAAAATTTCATCAACATCACCTTGCTTCATATGCATTGACATATAAGACGTCAGATATACAATATTTGTCAGATAGGCACTAGTTATTTTGTCGCTAATAAATGGAAAACAATTTCGATGTTCTGATAAAATTTTTGTTTGTGATGAGTTATTAGTTTTAATTTGCTATAGGATAATGCTAGTTAGCCTGGCATACCATTTCTCTTTTATTTTTTTATCATACCTGTTTTCTTCTTTACACCTAAAAGAGATCTCATGATTGAAGCACCTATCAATTAAATTAAAATCTTCAAATCCTTGTGAAAATGTACCCATACAAGGTAAGATAAGAACCGTAACGAAATAATCGCTGGTAAAATAGTATAAAGTAATCTTATAAATGTTTCTTAGATTGTTAGTTATGCTCTCACCACAAGTCATGTCACTTGCTTCACTTCTCCACATTTGTCCAAATATCCTCTTGCCATGCTCGTCCGAACAGAAACACCTGTTCAAGTAAAAGGTATGAAAATGATACATTTTGTGTAAATAGAAAATGAGTCGATGCACCTATACGATACATGACGTGCCACGTTTACATTCACTAAAGTAATCCATGAACGACGTGCATTCAGCAAAGGTATGTCTGCGCTTTCGTCGTCGACATTATCGTGGATATTAAACTTTTGACTCGAATTGAGACACAGAATTCGTAGTGGTACTCACCTTCCTGTAAATATATCGCCCTTACACTGCACAGGTGAATATTTACCACCCGACAAGCAACTTGCTGGTGGCTTACAGCCAGATGTATCTGGTGATGGTGTGACACCTAGGTGAAAAGAAAAACACTGCCATGAAATCTTACTACTCTCTTTATTGAGGCCTGCGTTTTTGGACGCAAATGTAAAGTAAGCTCCACGCTCCAGCTGGCCTCACAGCTCAATTGTTTGGTAGTAGATCTGCCTCCTGCGCTGTAGGTTGTGGGTTCGATTCCCACCCGCGGCATTTGTGTGATGAATATAGAACTTTCTTTTGCAAAGCGGTTAGATAACCTTTTGAATGCAAATTCGATGAAAAAAGTACGTTATAATTACATGGTTGATGAAAAATTAGCAAATTCATAATTTATAAAAGGGTTTAAAACTTTGAAAATGGTTGTCAACCCGCGAGTAATACCTTTGGTGTTACAAGCGTCCCTGTAAGCTACGGTAACCTCTTACCATCAGGTGGGCCGTATGCTTGTATCCCCATCGTAAAATATACTTAGTTCATCATTCGACTATAATTCCTGTTATTTTTGTTGAATGTGTTACAATACATTGTTCGTACGTGGAAACATTGACGCGACAATAAGCTAAATGTTACTATTGCTGTCCAATTTAATGAATCTCATCATATGGTTTACCAATTTTTAGGTCAGCGAAAACAATACAGTACGGAAACAATCTTACATTAGCGTTAGTATTTTGATAACTGTGCATTAACCGATAAATGACTAGTTTAATAAAATGTACAATCAAACTAACTAACTAGGTACAAAGGAATCAATCAAATTACCTATAAGGACCGTTACAAACGGCCTATCGGTAACTAAACTGTTCCAGACCAGTACCAGACGGAAGCGTGTCCAAGACACTGACTGCATTGCCACGCTGAATAGCGATACTTACTTACTAGTTTGATAAGTTACTGCAATTAAAAACTGGCTCTCCAAAACTGCACTAAATGTGTAACCGGAAATTTTCTATGTAATGAGTTCTTTCCCGGAGACTGGAGTCGGCGATCGTGTTAAATTAACTTCCGACGGGTCTCTCTGTGTGTTATTCGATACTGAGCTGACAACACTCCTATATTGCCTGGGTCTGATATTTCACCTGGTTCTTATGGTTTAAGAATATCTGATGACCTACTTTTATCCTCCTGATGATTCCTTCCGGCAGGGAAAGTTAATTCTCAAAAAAGTCTAGAATTCCCCCTTGATAATGACTAGGGATAAATCTGTAGTCAAAATGCCCAGAAATACCCATGTTTATTTATTATTTATTTTATAATCCTAACTTAGTATGTAGGTATTACTGTTTTTTTATATTCTCTAGACAACGCGATGTGACTGGATTCTAAGTGTATGAAATCGCAGGCAACATCTCATATAAAATAAGCATAAAAACGGCATACACACATTACTTCAATTTAAATATGACGTTAATTTTAATTAATATAAATAACTTTACAACAATGGCTAAAGGATAGCAATGTATAAATTTGTTCTCTGTCAAAAATCTGGCGCATCTTTGGAGAACGATATAGAACTACCGACCTTTTAGAAGCGTGGCATAAAAGTATCAACCTACATTTGTTAACAAACAACGAGATAGTACCTGATGTTGGAATGCAACCCGGACAGCACCCAAATATTCCAGAATTAAGTGCCATTACAGTCCCCAATGCACAATCTTCTTCTATCACGTCAGCAAAACACACTTGCACTCCTCTACATGTTGTTTGTGATTGCGATACTACATTTAATACTAGGCCCACAATAATTACAATAATACTTTGATAAATCATATTTATTTAAATGTACTTTTAAGACAAAGAAAAGCGAAATAATCTAGTGAGTTCCACCATTTGCCAATGAAGCTCCAACGTCAAGTAAATAGGTTCCGAATGTAATAATATCAGATTATTTAATCAATATGATAGAAATCTAATCTAAATGATTAACACGTCATTCACAGAAGTGTTTGCTGTTGGTATTTTACACCAATATCCTTATAGAAACGGAGAACTAGGTTCTTTTGCAAGTATGCTTGTGTGTAAATTTTTGAGAAATAATGTCTGAAATGCAATTCCATAGTTATAATTGAGGTGTCCAAAAAATACATTATCTAGGCATTACGTTATCGTCGCTATCGCTATCTCAAGCTAAATTATACCAACAATCAAGGCAGGCTGGCGTCGTGAGTCGCGCGTCTGAGCTCAGGCACAAAATACCTGCGCTCCTCGTACACATTTCGCGACGCGCTATCTTTATTTTATCAGTTTCGTACCGCTTCAACTCATTTGCCACTTCCATGGCGCATCAAGTACTCACTGTGATCAATTCTTTCAGATTGGATTAAAACGGCTGCTCCCGCCTAGTATGGAGGAGAGTAACAAAAGACATTCGGGTTCTAAAGTTTTGAAAATTGCAAATATATTCCAAGGAATGCCGTCAAAAGAAGAAGAAGAGATGAGGGGTGCCGATGTGACTGTCGTCCGAACGGAAAGTCACCTAGCTCGGTTCAACAATGCTCGTGCACTATTCGAGAAATTGGGTGAAGAAAATAAGGGATTCCGAATTGAAAAGTCCCCATCGGCGGCGGCGAGCTTCGCCGGTACCCGCGGAATGCCTCCGGTAGCTCCATCGAGATCACGGTCCAGCTCCGCGGGCTCAGTGAGCCCTCCAAGGCGCATTGTCACACCGACGCCGCTGCCTCCGCCCTCATACAACGGTGATCGTTTCGCGAATGGCGCTGGGCAGCCGCCGCCTAAACCTGTCAAACCTAGTGTCTTACCAAAACCGGAAAAACCCGATAGGCGTTTCAACAAAGAGCTTATAGAAAAGCAAAGAAATTGGACAGCACATTTTAATAAGTCACGACAGGCTCGTAATGAAACGGAAATAAGGGTGGATTCTAACAAATATTCTAGTGCGTATCAAGATAGAAAATCACCAGATGTGGCTGAAAGATACGTCGTGCCATGTCGTGTTTACACTCCGCCACTATCGCCATGCGCTGGTGATTCCCACGCGGAACGACCCAATACTCTTCCCACTCCTTTAGTAAGTCGTGGTATGCCTAGTGCAAAATCTCCTAGTCCTATACAATCCAGGGTTCCTGTCACTCCTTCGCCAAGGCCCAAAAGCTCGCCGGTTACTAGATCAGAACCCTTAATATCGCCTTCAATAAGAAAGGATGTGAGTTCAGCTAAAATTGCTGACACACATTTTGAACAATCAAATACTAATGATCTTCGTAAGCACAGATCACATGCTTCGCCTATAACCGAAAAAGAAACTTGCGAAGAAGTTGACAATATAGCGCCTAAATTAAATGAAAACTTACATTCACCTAGCATTGCTTTAAAACCCGAACGAATATCTCCGATCCCACCATCTTCTTCTAATGTTTCATTAGTAGAAACCGTTCCTGCACCTAGAAATACTAAAACGCCATCGCCTTCTGCAAGGTCGCCGGTAATACCTCCGTCTAACGATGAAAATGATGAATCTCTTCACGAGCGACAGCGAGAAGTATCGATGTCTCCTCTGCCAGAAGACACTCCTAGCGGATCGGCTAGCGTTTCTGACGTTGTAGAAATCGCTGAAATTGATACGACAGAGGGGCCTGAATCTTTAGCAGCTCAAGAAGAAATGCAAAACTATATCGTTGAGGAGGAACCAGAAGTACCGCAGAATCACCAGTATGAAAACGTGTCTAACGTGGAAGTTTCAGTGGTTACATGTTTGGATGACGATGTGTATGAGCATGTGCAGTTTAGTGATGAATGGGATGATAAAGCTAAGCGACGGTCGTCGACGCCGGAGTCTCCAGCCGCGGCAAAGGTGGAGGCAATGCCGCGGTCGCCGCTCGCGTCCCCGCTAGCCTCCCCAGTCCACCGCAATCTCTCGCCGTCGTCGTCGCCGCCGTCGCATCATGCCTCGCCCTCGCCTGGTATGTACCCATTTCTCTTACGAATCGGCACACTTCAAATAATTAACGTTAATATTATTTTTTATGGAGACCTACATGCCTTATCTGTTTTGTTAATGTTTTATCTCCACGTTATCTTCGCTAAGAAACGGTATATCGACGTGTGCTTATCTAACTAGGTAGATGATGCGGGAAATAAAAAGTAAAACGTCATTATTAATATTGTAAGTTGGAATATAAAATATAAAATTAACATTATCCCTCGTAACTGAACGTATGTTTAATTTATACATGCAATACTGATCAACGTAGCAAACTGACAAACTTGTAGATACGATGTTCTATCGTGGGAAGCATATCCTAGGTAGAAATCGATTGTGTGGGTGTCGATTGACGTACGTTTGGCGGTCTCGTGCGTGGTGGGTTCAATGTAATATTGAGGAAGTCAAGGTATTTGAGTCGTTGCGAGAGTTGAGAGTCGATCCCGATTTAGATGCTCCGGCGCCGCCGCCTCCGCCGCCGCCGTCGCGACGCAGTAACCCGAGCGACATCGTCCTGCGCGCTCCACGCAGCTTCAATCGCTGATTTATTTTCCATTATGCAGTTTCTATCGCACGATTGCACTCTCTATTGAGAGACGCAGTTTTCTATCAACATCTTCAATTTGCATATTCAAACACGTGCGTGTAATGTGTTCGCAATTCGCATAAAAATGTTTGGTGCGGTATGTTAACAGAGCGACATCATTTCGCAATTTGGACTATCGTGTTTTATTGGTGATTGTTTATTAACTTTTTATTTTAAAAGACAGCCAGATCTTCTTAGAATAAAAGTTAGGAGCAGTTCGCTGTGGCTTACTGCAAAGTAATAGTATGTATTAAGTATTGTATAACTAAGTTTGAAACATTCCTGTCTTGCTGTCTCGTTCCCGTCCTACTTACAAGCGTCGTCGGTTGTTCCCGGCTGGCTTGCTAAATATTAAATTCTCGGACCCTCCCATTCGGACTTTGGATAAACAATTTAAATCAATTTGATAAGCACGCAATGGGTATACGTTCTTTCACCTACATTTGATCTCTCATTAACGATTATCTTTTTATTTCTGGACGCACGTAAAATTCTTCAGAGTATTTACGTTGCCAACTTGCTTATCTGCGGCGGTGTTTGTTTATAAAACGCACCGGCACTGGTGTCAAACGACGCCAGCCTCGTAAACTTTTACTGTATACAACGCCATGTTTACTTCTTTTGCGACGAGATAACGCATTCCTCTCTGAACAAGTAGCTGTGTAACAGTGTAGTAGGATTGAAGCGAGCAAAATACAGAGTTTTCGGTTCAACGTTTACGTGAGCGTGGAAGGTGTTAGCCCGAAGCGTGCTCGGAGATGGTGCTGTGATGAGTCGAGGGGCGTGCGCGTCCGCCGCCGTCGCTGTATGCGCTCCCTGGACATGCAGCTCTGCGGCTGTTGCCTTGGTTTGTCCTATTTCGATCAGTTCAAATAACCACAGCTGGTGAACGATTATGCATGCATAGCATTTATCTGATACTAAATCAACGTGTACAGCTTTTAAAACAATCATGGTTTCTTCCTCCTCTTTTTATCGATATCCATACTGCTGAGGGTCGAATTCGAGACCTTGATGCAGGACCTTCAAATGTACGAAATGTCTGCATCGGAATCTGTCTTCAGTGACGCGAATCAAAGTCAAAGTCAAAGTCAAATATGTTTATTCAGTAAGATTTTTTAGGATCACTTTGAAACGTCAAATCTACCGCCTGTTCGGAATCGCGACCAGCACACAAGGAGAAAGGCAAGAACCTCGGGCTAGTTTTTTTTTTCATGATCCATTACAATAGCTTAAAATTATCTAATACTAATTACAATTTATTCACTGGAGCAAATTCATTTTTTTTTAATGCCAGGCTTTCTTATCTTCTAGGTAATCTGAAATTTTATAATAAGCTTTCCTGGATAGCTTTTGTTTTACAAAATTTTTGAATTTATTTTTGACAGAATGGCGTGGTTTCATGGTTTTCAAATAGATTCACTATCAGAGGTTAGCGCAGTGACCCATGGAATAAATATTGGACTATCTAGCCTGCATGAAAATAAAAAACATTTATTGCTAGCTGTCATAAGTATAATATCTAGCAAGTTGTGTGAAACCTATGCACGAATGAATGAGCGCTCTCTCCATAAACAAAGCCGGGATTATAAAACAGACGTAGACCGCTCCTGGCATCTTGCGCCCATTCATTGCACTCTCATGCGAGTATTCATACATTAAAGTAGGTACGTGTATGACACGGTGTACTTTGAATTCTAATTCCACTGCCTTAAATTTCTTAACCGTTTTGATATGTTACCCCTTATCGAGGCTTATTGCCAGAACGGGCGTGGGGGATCCACTATAAGAATCACTAAGGCGCCGCTATATTATTTAACTGGTGTGCTACCAATTTAGGTATGTTGTTTTCCAATATTAACGCGTTATTTTTCGATGTAAAAAAAACTATTGGTTTATAAAGGTCAAACCTGTTAAAATATTAACATCAATGACTCACCTTTTAAATGTTCGTTGACTTCTAGATGAATGAAGATAGCTATCAACTTCATTATGGGTATATTGCAGTCAATAAAGTGTAGTGACACGAACATGGCATCGGTTAATTGTAGAAGACTCTAGGTAGTTATGCCACAGCTAAGTGAAGCTGACCACATAAAGACCTAATTTCATATCACTCCATATCTGTTGGTGTAATTAGTAAAGTGGCTGCTCGCTCATGTTTCCTCGCGGAGCGCTGCAACGGTTCATTGCGATTTCATAATTTTACAGGATTAATATTGTCATTAGCGCTTTTTTGTGTTGTTCTTATTACATTTGGAAGTCCTTTGAGAGAACTGAACTGAACTAAAGAAGTATTTAAAAATGGCCCATGTCATTTGCCACTTAAGAGTGGCAAATGGCTCGGCTTACGAAAATCACTCGGCTTACGAAATGGTATCGAAACGTATGGTAAGCCATACGTTTCGATACCATTTCGTAAGCCGAGTGCGAATAAATGAAACAGCCGAGAAAAACGTCATGCATGTAGGGATGGTCCTGTGCTACCCATAGTGAACTATAAGCATTTAATCGAATGGTCTTTCCATGTTTGGCGTCCAAGCGACGAAAGATCATTCGATCAAGCGTTCAAGCTTATTTCGAGTCACAATCAAAACAAAAATATTTACGACAATCTAACGCAGTAGGGAGATGTCTAAATATCCAGACGACAGTTCCAAACTCATTAAGGTTATTCAAGGGCGTGAAATATAAAAATACCGTCCGTTTACGTACCGGATTTACACTTCAGTTTCACTTCATTTGTATTGGAACGAGCGTTGATAATGTACACAGACTACATTTGTGTTTATTTATGTAAGGCATCTGTACGCTCGCCATCACTCAACCTCTATAGAAAATCTAGTGCAAAAAGTAGATGAGCTCGTTAGTCTACATATTTTTGCAGATACAAGCAATACATGTTTTAATCATGTTGGCGTTTTTACCTTAGTGATATAAACCTGTAGGTTTAGCAGCAGGGACCTAAGCATTTGTTTTATTCGAGCCTGTGTCGAAGCTTCGAATTTACGACGACATTTAAATACAGTTGGGGGAGGTCGCAAGTCTTCTGAGACGGAGGACACGCCGCCTCAGCGACGCAGCGGTTCGCGCGCGTCCAGCGTCTCCGACGAGGGTGGGTTCAATGAGCCGTCTCCCGAGGTGGTGGTCCGGCTCCGGCCGGCCGACTACCGGGAACCTCCACCGTCGCTCTCGGACGACATTCATGATGCGGAACGCACTCGCTCCGATCCTGATACCCTGTCGGTGCAGCAGCAGGTACGACCCGACGCCTATCTGTAGCGTGACTATAAACCGTCGTTGCTCGCTGTTACTGTCCCATCCACTACTCATGAGACAAATTTGCATAATCATCAACGTTCTCTAAAGTTTTAATAAATCTCATTGCATCCTCATAACTTTATCTACTTATCACAACTCAGGCGTTCAAGTCATTATCTGTGATGCGATGCGACGATGCGATATAAACACAATAAGCTCGGTCAATCAGATGTTGTGAACTATTGAATCTCTTTTCAGGATTCGGGAGTGGTGGTGAGTGAGGCGAGCCAAGGCTCCATAGAGGTGCTCGACAAGTCGACCACCAGCCAATGGAGCGGGTCAGAGGAGATCCCGGCGGAACGTCCGGACGCCGCTGAGCCGGACGCTCGCTGGGACGACAAACAACCGGACAGCATGACGCCCGATGAGGCGGAAATACTGCTCAGCTCGAGGTACACCTTACAAAACCCCCATACCAACTGGCTTGGTGTGCGAGTGGCCAAGTTTGGACAAATTTCGAGTTATTGTAGAGTGACTTTTCAGATCAAAAAACATTTTTTTATCTGAAAACTGCTCTTATGCTGTTGTCCTTGTGTTTTTGTAAACGTTGGTTTAGCAAGACTGCTTTGGCAAATATTGTCACACAATCGTTTGTGATAAATAGCACCTTAGACTGCGGTCTAGAAGTGTGTCACATACATAAATAATGTTCTGTGAAAATACTTCAATAGTGAACTGTTGGTGTAATGCTCATGCTGTAATTTGTAGTAGATTGTATTCCTTTTCATTGTAGTTCAGTTTCTCTGTATGTTCTTTTCTCATTACAATTTTATGTAGATAGATTTTTCTTGGGTCTGAAAGGGCATTCACACATGTCGTCGGCTTGGACTGAACCTGCCGCAATTAATTTTGATTTGTTCGCCTCAGCCCTTAGATTCGGCATTAACATCCAGCGAATCGTCGCCAAGTGTGAATGCGCCTAAAGCTAGCACTAAAAACACTGAAATCGAGTTGCGAACTTAGTATTGATCAATTCAACATTTATCTGTTACCAAATGTTTGTGTCAGCATGATCTATCTTTCTGCACTTTACAGACCTAAATAGGTTATTTCTATTACACTTCTCTATCTGTCTTTATAATACCATCAGAAACGGTGTCATGCTGACATAAAAAACCTAAGTTCTAAACATCTTTGTTAAGTTACACCTTCGTCTTTGTAGAGCTTCGTTTATGAATAAATGTTATTTTCATTTGCATGCTGCCTGTCCGCACAACGCTTCATTCTTGCCTGTGATCACATTTGCAGCATTCTGGAAAATAAACTTAGGTAAGCTCAATAGTGCATCAGTATGCTCGTTTATTTCTTACTGCTAGATTATTTGTGAATCTTTCTGTTTCCATTTTTTAAAGCATTATTAGATGCTAGTTATGCCCGGGAATTCGTTTCCATCATCTAGTGGAAATTTCTTTTAACAGAGCTCCTACCCCTTCTATTATTATATTATTTCTCCTAAGAGAAAACCTAAAATGTTGTGTTATTTTTGCCTGAATTGGTTAAGTTGTGCGCTAGTTCTGAGTCAGTCTGTTTTTAAATCAATACGCTTACCAACATAATTGTTTATTTTTATTAGAATTTTCATTTAACCTTTATTTGTGTTGTATTTGGCCATATAGGTATTTCCCGAAATGATCATCACATCACATCATATAAAAGTCCATCATTGTACCTTATGTTTAGGCAAGAAGCTCTACTGTCGGATGAGCAGGCGCAGGAGATAGTGGCGATGCTGTCGCCGCAAGCGCTGCCCCATGATAACGGAGTCTCGCTCAACGACAGTTACCAGTCTGTGCTCTCGTACGAGAGGTATGTATTCCATGAGAAACGCAACTGAGGGATTTTATTCATTATATCTGTTCTGGAGCCTTCGTGCAGGCTGTTTTAAAATATTTGTTGATATACATTAAGGAAGAATGTCCGAACCGAAGTCTACATTCAACGCCGTACATTGTGTTGAAGTCGATCGCATAATTTGCCTGATCATGAAATTCCTTGGCACTGGGCACATCGTAAAGTCAATAATCGTTTGCTGATCCTTGCGATACGGGCTTAGCCTAGTGTGCGGATCAACAGATAATATGTATTTGTCAATCCTCTCAACATAAACACTCCTGTTAAGTATGAAATAATTGATTACTATGTTTTAAGCTCTCCGATGTTTATGTAGCAATAAATATTTTTTTCATTTTAATTTTTAATACAAAGAAATACGATAAACTTTTGTAATTGCAGTCTGTTAATGTGTGGCGGTGGGTTATTTGAACGTATTATAAGATACCAGAGCAGTTTCAAATAGTTTAGTGAATCTCTGATAGATGGCGTTAATAAGCGCTTAAGCCGAGTTGAATATGACTCCAAAATTCGGACGGACACTGCGTCAGAACCCTCTTTGCTTAATTGGTTAAAAAAGTTTGCGGCTTAAAGAAAAGAAGAGGGTTCGGGTCCCGTCGCGGGTTTTAATTTTTTTGTGTCATTATAACATTTGTGAATGTTGTGGCCAAGTGCAATCACTTGAAATACAAAAGTATTACACACCCGTTCCCGCTTTACCCCGTTGCTGTAACCTACCTATTCCCTAATTCAACAATCGTCAAACGAAGATTGTTGATCGTTAAGAGGGGGCCCCGGAGTACCGCTGATTTTCGCTCTCCAGTCAAACATAGTTCCTTTTTCATTTCAAAGTGGTAAGTCCAATTTACCTAAAATGTTGCCTGTCTGTGGTGCAAACTTTTCTTGAAACGCAATAACAATGAACTTATATGGAAAAAAAGTGGTTTTACGTAAAAACTCTTTTCTATATATTTTTGTTTTTATTCGTTTTTTAGAAAAAGTAACGCACCACAGACACAGATTATCTCAATCCGATTTTACCTGCAAAAAAAATTTTGAATCAGAGGCATTTCGAAATGAAAATGGAACTACGTTTGTATGGGAAAGTGAGACTACTGGGGATTTTTAAGGTGGCCTTTCATGATATGCCGAGGAATGGTCTAGTCATGGTCTGGTTAGTTTATACGATATATGTATATATATTTTTTTTATTTGTAAATACATACTTATCGTACAATACAACACCCAAACACATTATAAAAATAAATAAGTCCTCTGTTCCACAATACCGTTTGTTTTCAGCATGCAGTCTGTGGACGAGAGCTACGAGCTCGTTTATCGAAAAAAGACGGATAGAATACTTAATACTTATTTTTTTTTATTTGTAAATACATACTTATCATACATTACAACACCCAAACACATTATAAAAATAAATAAGTCCTCTGTTCTACAATACCGTTTGTTTTCAGCATGCAGTCTGTGGACGA
Organism: Venusia cambrica; assembly: GCA_951394065.1. Taxonomy (NCBI): domain Eukaryota; kingdom Metazoa; phylum Arthropoda; class Insecta; order Lepidoptera; family Geometridae; genus Venusia; species Venusia cambrica. Next base: position 14,431,772 of record OX596040.1, on the reverse strand, counting down.
GAGCTACGAGCTCGTTTATCGGAAAAAGACGGATAGAATACTTAATGCTTATTTTTTTTTATTTGTAAATACATACTTATCATACATTACAACACCCAAACACATTATAAAAATAAATAAGTCCTCTGTTCTACAATACCGTATGTTTCCAGCATGCAGTCTGCGGACGAGAGCTACGAGCTCGTATCACTGGACGCCGAGAGCGGCATGGCCGGCGGCGACCGCAAGCAGCCCGAGCCGGCGCCCGAGCCCGAGCCCGAGCCCGCCTCCATCTTCGACTACTACCCGCCGCACTCGCTCAGGGAGCTCGGGGAGGAAAACGGGGTGCATTATTTTGAGGACGGACACTTCTACACAGAGGTGAGGTTTTCGAGGTATTTGTTACCAGTGAGACGGTTTTTTTTTTATTGGACGGCACGGAAGCGCTTTGTCGTCATCGCACCTGGTTACAAGTTGAGATAACTTCACCTGGAATCCTCAACCAACTGAGGAACTGGCTGTCTTACCTCTAAATGTCGGAACACAACGTTATGGCGACAGTATTAGGTAAGATGGTGGTAGCGCAGGTGGGCTTAAACAAAGTCCTACCACCAGCCAAACCATGCACATTATTGTACTCCTTGGGATCGAACCCGGGACATCTGGATCTGAAATCGGCGAGTTGAACCACTAGACCACAAGGCATTTAGAGGTAAGATAGCCAGTTGCTCTGTCTGTTGAGGTTTCCGGGTGAAGTGCGCCTCTACCTTCGGCTTTATCTCAACTTGTTACCAGGTGAGATGAAGGCCAAGTGATTACCCGTCGTACAGTTAAAAAAAAAAAAGACCACAGAGGTGGTTAAAACTTCAAATATTAAAAATGTGAGCTCATTCAGTACATTCAAGGCAAAACTTGAGCTAGTTTTGCCTGGAATGCACTGAATGAGCTCAACATATTGTTGAAAACTATGTTTAGATTGCCTTTACTATACCTACCTAAAGGATTATAATATAGGTTATCACCTACATTCTGTCGAATCATTTATTACGAATCTACCTGCTTAATTTTAAATTTTATTGTAAATTAAGTACAATAAGCTAAAATATTTTTATCATGTATGTGGCTTTTGTCTTAGTGAGAAAAAGATCTATAAACAGAATTTCTTTAGTCATTCCTTGTTCAGATATTTTTTTAAATTAATGATATGTTAGCTCTTGACTAGGCTTATTTAGCTCGAGGCCAAAACAATGATGAAGTATACGATGGCTCAAGCTTTCCCAGAATTTTGTGCATTTCACAAACTGTTCTGAATGTCATCAACCCAAAATGACATTGTTTACTTATCTTTTCGATTTGTATGACCAATTGCATTTTGCTTCAGGTGACTGGTCTACCGCCAGTAGAAGAAGAAGAGGACGACGATTATTACCCACCAGTATTTGTCAAGAAGAATTCCAAAGTTAAATTTAGGTAAAAATACTTACATTTCTTTCCACTACATACATTTCTTCAAGCAGTTTATGTTTGAAAAAAAGCAGGAACACGTCTCGTTTCAAGTCTAAAGCTACTTGAATCATATCACGTAAAGAAAACCAGAGAAAAAATAATTTAATATATGCTTATAGAGAGCATCAAACCCCCAACCAAGCATTTTGCGTGAGTGTGAATTTCGACATATTTAAAGTTTGTATGGAGGAGTACTGATGGCAAATATTTTTTACTGTTAAATTTCGATCACTTCCAAGTATTCGTGTTTAAAACCTTGCTACCCCCTTCCTGGCCACTGACTGACTATCTTCCCTCTGTGCCTGTATTTTTTACATTATTCTATTCTGTTGAACATGGCGTTTTCTGAACAGAAAAGTTATTTGCATGTTTGTGAATCCACAGCACGGGTCCAATGCAAGTGTTCTCAACGCATTCTGTCCGGGAGTACGATCGCAGGAACGAGGACGTTGACCCCGTCGCCGCGTCCGCCGAGTACGAGCTAGAGAAGAGGGTCGAGAAGATGCACGTGTTCCCCGTAGACCTCGTCAAAGGGGCCGACGGACTGGGGCTGTCCATTATTGGTGAGTTCACATAATACATAGTATACACGAGGACGTTGGCCCCGTCGCCGCGTCCGCCGAGTACGAGCTAGAGAAGAGGGTCGAGAAGATGCACGTGTTCCCCGTAGACCTCGTCAAAGGGGCCGACGGACTGGGGCTGTCCATTATTGGTGAGTTCACATAATACATAGTATACACGAGGACGTTGACCCCGTCGCCGCGTCCGCCGAGTACGAGCTAGAGAAGAGGGTCGAGAAGATGCACGTGTTCCCCGTAGACCTCGTCAAAGGGGCCGACGGACTGGGGCTGTCCATTATTGGTGAGTTCACATAATACATAGTATACACGAGGACGTTGACCCCGTCGCCGCGTCCGCCGAGTACGAGCTAGAGAAGAGGGTCGAGAAGATGCACGTGTTCCCCGTAGACCTCGTCAAAGGGGCCGACGGACTGGGGCTGTCCATTATTGGTGAGTTCACATAATACATAGTATACACGAGGACGTTGACCCCGTCGCCGCGTCCGCCGAGTACGAGCTAGAGAAGAGGGTCGAGAAGATGCACGTGTTCCCCGTAGACCTCGTCAAAGGGGCCGACGGACTGGGGCTGTCCATTATTGGTGAGTTCACATAATACATAGTATACACGAGGACGTTGACCCCGTCGCCGCGTCCGCCGAGTACGAGCTAGAGAAGAGGGTCGAGAAGATGCACGTGTTCCCCGTAGACCTCGTCAAAGGGGCCGACGGACTGGGGCTGTCCATTATTGGTGAGTTTACATAATACATAGTATACACGAGGACGTTGATCCCGTCGCCGCGTCGGCCGAGTACGACGATGAGATGACAGTTGAAAAAAAAAAACACCTGTGAGTTCCTCAGGACACAGGAGACCGTCACACCGGGCTGTTGCCTGGGTTAGACCACTAAGTAGATCATACGTTCAACAAAACGTGTCTGCAAGCTCAGCACATTCAATGTACAATTCTAATTCAAAATCAAATTCAAGTTTAAAATCTACGATTCAGGCGTTATTTTGCGGAAATTCATAGTGTACAGTAAATAATCGGATAATAGCTTTCTATCTTTATATTTAGTGACAAATCAGTTAAATTCGTTTGAAAAAATTCAAATCGACACGTGTTTCGCCTCTACAGACTATAGCAGCAAGACTATAGTTCCTGAGGATGCCTCGCATAGAGGCGAAACACGTGTCATTAGAATTTTTTTCAAACGAATATAGCGGATTTGTTACTAAACATCTTTCTGATTTCCGATTATTCATTTTCTACGAGTGTACTCAAAAATGGATCAGTTGCCAGCATCCGTTTTCGCACTGACTTTGTATAGAAAGATTTAGAGCAAACCTTCCTATACAAACTCAGTGGAAAAACGGATGCTGTAGAGTTCGTTCTTGCCCAGGCAAGATTGGAGGTCAAGAGCTGACCCAAATTAGAAAAATAAAATGGTGATGAGATCTGTTTCATAGGGATGGGCGTTGGCGCTGACGCGGGATTAGAAAAGCTCGGGATTTTCGTGAAAACCATCACCGAGAGCGGTGCGGCCGCGAGGGACGGTCGCATTCATGTGAACGATCAAATCATCGAGGTTGATGGCAAGAGCTTGGTGAGTAAACATACTGAATAGAAACTCTTAAATTAAAAATTAAAAAACTTAAATATAAGAATGCAGGAGCTATACATTTTTTTTTATTCGATGGAAAAGCGCTTGGCCTTCATCTAACCTGATTTAGGTTACGCGCACTTCACCCGGAATCCTCAACAGTTTGAGGAACTGGCTATCTTACCTCAATGCCGGAATTGTGTTTTGGCTTCAGTTTAGAATTGTTGATATGGTGACAGATTTAAATCTGTCACCATATCAACACATACAACATAAGACACTGGTGGCTAGTCAGGCGGACTTAAACAAAGTCCTATCACCAACCAAACCAAGCACAATATTGTACCCCTGGGGATCGAACCCAGGACCAGGATTGTACTTCGATGCAGTTGTCAAAGCCATCATCACCAACTTTCGCAGCCAGACTTTACCCACTGTTCAGTATTACGCCTCTCTTTGTAGAACCAATTATTTCTACCACTTACTAGACGACGCTGAGTCTATAAAGTATAAACTATGTCTATGGTGTTTGTCTATGTATCAAGTTGTCTCAAGATTGTCTCAAGAATATGTTCTAAAGTATTTTGAGACAAGTCAGTCTTAATGTTACGCTTAATAAAGAACCTATTTATTCTACACTTGAAGATACCAGATTGAAGCTAAATCTCGGATTCTGCTTCCCTAACATTGAATTGTAGTATTTATATATTCTTTGATTCACCACAGATCAAGCAGTAGTAAGTCCCGTACGGGCATCTTTCACATCTATATTTTTATAAAGAAGAGCAACGAACTCATTGGAACGCCTAGTCCGTACAAGGCTTAATAAAGCAAGCCAATGGACGAAACGTGTGTTATAGCTTTACCAGCCCATCGCTGAAACATTTAAATGGCCTAGTCCTGTGTCTTAGTATCCCCTTTGGCGGAAACCAAAAAGATTTATAAAATTTAAGTGAACAAAATAATAATAGTGTTAAAATTTTCAATTAAAGGTGGGCGTGACGCAAGCATATGCCGCGTCTGTATTACGCAACACGTCAGGCCCTGTGAAGTTTCTCATCGGGCGCGAAAAGGACCCTGATAATAGCGAAGTGGCACACCTCATTCGACAGTCTCTGGCCGCCGACAGGGAACGGGAAGAAAGGTAAGTTACACTAACACTAACTAACAGAACTGACATCACGTCCCGTCTGATATACGAGTCCTGTCTGATAACGGGACAAAAAATCAAATATCGGGTTTCCGTATGATTACGAAGCCATAATTTGAAACTCCGTTCGGTACGCTTATTGCGAATTTTACATCAATTTGTTAATCCAAAATGGCGGAAAAATATTTTGCTTATTTCGTCATGGGTATCGTTTTCCATTTATTAAATGAAACTTGTATACCCGGTATTTTGGACACGCTTATCCCGTGGAAATTTAACGAAATCGTATTTGGAAGCAGTGCCACACTTATGCACAAAATGTACCTATAACAAGAAAAATGTATCCATTCTTTGTGCAATTAATTTTAGAATTTCGAAACATCTTGACAAAGTTATGATAATTTACTTTCATTGTAGGGCCAAACGTGAGCATCAGCGCAGACAGCAGGTTGACGAAGAGGAAAGTCAACCCACAGCGGCCGAGGAGAAGACTGTGATCGTTCAGGCGCGGCATCCCGAGATCAACGAGCTACGAGCGTTCTTGAATGAGGTGAGTGATACATGGATTATTTTTTTATTGAAAACAGGTTGTTTCTCAGTTAAAATTCTCAGCTTAAAATTTAAGATTCCACATTGGGTAAACAAACATGGCACGTGGTTTTTTACTAACTTCTATGATTACTTGAAGTCATTAAAATAAAGAGATTTGATATTTTGACGACGATACATCGTCTAAAGTTCTAAACGATGACCAAGTCTATAGTGTTATAACTCCGAACACAAGGTTATATAAAATCAATGAGTTGTTCACAAGGGTTATATAAAATCAATGAGTTGTTTCGTCATATGCATACATTTTTTTCGTCTATAATTCGGTCAATACGTGCTGATAGATTTTGGACCTTATGGCATGTGTTTTGAAGGACTTCCCCACCTCATATACGTTCTATAACAACAAAAATACGCAATCGGGTGTTTTTAAATTGGTCGGTAAAATACAGTATGTGTGTGTACTACGGTGACATCGTGACTTTACTTATCTTCGTGATATGGTTTCTAGTATTTAGTAGTGCCTACTAGCTTTGTATGCCTAAGCGCTGATCAAAGCTCTAGGCGCTACATTCTATTCGATTTTGATATTAAAATGTAGTGCAATACAGTTCAAAATGTTAAATAATAACTTTGGTACTTCATCAGCTGGTGGGCATGGAGTCCGGAGGTGGTAGCAGCGATGAAATAAGCACGCGTGTTCAGGAGTGGTGTTCACAGAGGGCGCCCGACGAACACTTGCGGAGGGCGCTCACCGCCGCCACCGACACCGCGCACCGCGCTCAGAGGAAATACGATAAGGTAATGTTTATTAAAGGCATGGGAACACAAGGTTCACAAGTATAAGGCCGAAGTTGGAAACGCACTTCACCCGGAATCCTCAACGGTCTAAGGAACTGGCTATCATAGGTATAGGTACCTCTAAATGCCGGAAAACAACAACTTTAGATTTTTTGTTATGGCGACAGAATTAGGTAAGATGGTGGTAGCTAGCCAGGCGGACTTAAAGAGAGAAAGACTAACCAAACCAAGCACAATATTGTACTCCCCTGGGGATCAAGCCCGGGATCTCTGGATCTGGCACCGGTGGGCAAACCACTAGACCACAGAGGCGGTTAATATCTTTCAAATAACCCAACGTAGACATCATCTTTACCTTCGCGAGTTTCTAGAATCAAGAACCGACCCTTTAAAAAAATATGCTTGGAAGTTTCTTTTTAGAGAAAATATATAAATATTAATGTAAGTTGCAAACAGGAGGTTGACCTGTCGAAGCTCGGCGCCAAACGTCTATGTGGACAGTGCCTTATGGGAATACCTCTATCGGATACACTTCGGAGAGTGTGCAGCGGAACTACACAATCTAATTCCGCCATTCCCATTTTTTTCGCGGGCAACCAGACGCTCGGCGATGCGCCACCGGCTTATGGTGGATATACCTTCCTCGCGCACTAAGCGGTTTTCTTCCTCATTTATGATGCGCACCGCCAAGGAATGGAACACTTTGCCTGAGTCTGTTTCCCGAACAATACAACATGGAAGTCTTCAAGTCTGAGTGAATAGGTACTTTCAAGGCAAGCGTGCTCCATCGTAGGCTGCATCATTGATTAACAGCAGGCGAGATAGCAGTCAAACGCAAGCCTATTAGCCTACATTAAAAATAAAACCTCATAAAAAATGCTCATAGTGGAAAAAAACGAATTTGGATCACAGAGCGACCACTAGTATTTTGTATGATTTCAGGCCCGCCGAGCCCTTCGAGAATGGCGCCGTACCCGTGGACTGGTCCGTGCGCGCGAGGAGTGGTGGAGCGCGACCCTCCGCGACGCGCACAAGGAATACGCATCCGCGCTGTCGGCGCTGCACGACCGCGTCGCCAGGCTAGAGGTGTTGTTACTGGTCAGTACGCCTCGTGCTTTGTCGCAGTGCATCCTCACGGTGACACTCTTTGAGGATGCTAGTGTTCACACCCTGCCCCGTTATTATGGTAATAATCCGTTGGAATGGAACGAAAACCGATTTGCATATTTTATGTTTTGACCCATTCTAATGTTTTATTATCAAAATAAAGGGGTAGAAAACAGTCTACCCGTAATCCAGATCTGAATAGCGATTTTCAAACACAATGGTAAGTTTTCGGATCGGAAACATAACTTTTGGTCGGATACGTTAGACTTCAACGCTATTCTTAAACCATTTCAAATCTTCTGCCATCGAATTCTAATGTCAAAATATTTAGATTTCGGTGTTTAGAATAGCGTTCTCGGAATCTTCATCGGAAGATTCCGAATTCGATCCGATATGCTTTCCGAATGCTGAAAATCGCTATGCTGAACTTATCAAGCTTAGATATTCTGAATTTCATAAGTCTATTTGAGACAGAGTGATTGAGTGTGTCGACTCCGTTGAATTTCGTTTTGGAATACGGGCCCAGACTTAGGAAAGCTAACACGCGTCGCATTTTAATATTTCGACACAAATTAATCCAATGTTGATGACATTATTTCGATTCTTTTGAAGTTCCTTCTCTTTGCGGCTTCTGTGATGCAATTTTTTCAGGTTATGAATGCATGATTCAGAATCGTTTTATATCATGCTATGGCTTCAATTGACTGCCAATGGATTTTAAATATCTTTGCGTTATCATGCCGAGCTACAATGTAAATAAATTGAAATGCTTATTGTGTTTTTCTCGTTTTAGAAATGTTTTCGTACTTGCTTGGGATATTATAAAATATACGTAAAATCACTATATGCACAAACGTCGGAAATTATAAAAATATGCAAAGGCCCAGTAGTACCGCTCTCCCATACAAACGCAGCTGGCGTTCATTTTGAAATGGCATGTTAGAGAAAATGTTGCAATGCAATGTTGGACGTTTGTTGCACCTACGGAGAGCCAAGTTCACCGACACTATCCCCATAGTGTCGGTGAACTTGGCTCCTTCTTAGCCATAAACTTATCTTTACTTGTAACCAGATAATATGTAGACCAAGCGCTTCCCCATCGTACAGTACCGAAGGTGAAAACGCATTTCACCCGGAATCATCAACATTCTGATGAGGAACGGCCTATTTTACCTCTAAATGCCGGAACACTACAATTTAAGAATTGTTATTATGGCAGAATTAGGTAAGATAATGGTAGCTAGCCAGGCGGACTTAAACAAAATCCTATCACCAACCAAACAAGCACAATATTGTACTCCCCCTGGGGATCAAACCCGGGACCTCTGGATCTGACACCAGTGGGTGGGCGAACCACCAGACCACAACGGTGAAGCTTCACTATGAAAATGGTATCACCGCATAATTGCCACTAGAATACCAAAAGGCACCTATAGCAGCAATTCTGGAACAATACCATTATCATAGTGAAGCTATTGATTTAGTAGAATCCAAGCCAAGGGTAAGCCAAGCGCTTACCCGTCGTACAATAAAAAAATAAAAAAAATGGCTGAATATTAAGAAAAAGTATTATGAAATAGCTGATAAATCCACAGGAAACCCAGAAGAAGGCTGGTCTCCCGGTGATGTTACCTCACGAGCCGTCGGCGCGACGCGAGACGCCGCCGTTGCCGCGACGACCCGACCCCGACCCACTTCTTATCAACGGTCAGTAAGATACAGCCTTCAACAATAAGGCATATACTCGTAATATTGACTGCGGCCATAATGAATATTTTTTTACTAGCGATAGTCATGCGTTTGACCGCCAGCTTACATGTAAAACAAGTAAAGATGTGGCCTAAGATGGAGCACGCTTACCTAAAAGGAACCTATTTACTCTGGACTTGAAGACTCCAAGATTGTACTTGTCATTGTAAATAAACTCCTATATTCGTACGTTACCTTGGTATATTGCAATTCACTAGACATTCGAAAACATTTCTTCCTTATCGCCAGTGGTCGTGGTAAACAGGTGTTTCGTCTTCTTTGTCGCTATCCGGTACATTCCAACTTAGTTTGAAAGAAAGAAAGAAATAAATAAGATACATTTATTTATAAAATAAAAAATGCAACATAAGTAATCACATAGTACATTGTGGTGGACCAAAAAGTTATGGGGCTGGATGACGCTGTGCAAAATTATCTTATTATATCATTATCATCATTCACAGTCAGATTTCAACCACTGCTGGGTTTAGGCCTCTATCCATATGCCACGCCCAACGGTCTTGTGTCTAATATATTTATATTTTATCTATTAATTCTGTTGCCGTGATTGCCATTTTCCTAGCATGGTCCTCTACACGAGTGCACGTGTAGAGGACCATGCAGTGCTGCCCTGATTTGTTCTGTCCATCTCATGTTAGATCTCATATTAGATCTGCCTCGTCTTCGCAAAAAAAAAACCCTTTCGGCACCACATCTCTGAGGCCTTTTCTCACTTTATCATAACGTCCACGTCTCGGCAGGGTAGAGAGAAATGATGAAAAATTAATTATAATAATAAAATCCAAATATAACATACTTGTCTCTCTTGTTGGCTGCAACATCGTATGATAGCAAATCAAATCAAATGTACTAATTTTGTAAATGTAGATACGATAGGTTAGCCAAGTGTAAAATACGGTAAAATTGTTTTCTTCGATAGATCCTTGGAGTTCGGACAGCGACCTCTCCGACCTATCGCCCGTTGAAGACGAATACGCGAAAGTGGACAAAACGCGCCGCGAACCGCCCGACATCGGCGACGTCACGGCGACGACCGCCAGCGACGTGACGCCCGTCGCCAACGTCACCACCGTCTCCGTGACGTCACAGCCACAGGCGCACGAGCTGGCGGCACCGCAGAAGATCAGCCCGGAGCAGGTTGTAGCGAGTGTTGTGTCGACCATACCACCGACTACATACACCGATACTATGTAAGTCAATATTGAATCATCATAACTCGGAGACAAAAAAACAGACGTCTTTTTCCCCTTCGAGGATTCACCTCTGATCACTACTCGGAGCGTGGATCTTATGAGGATCACCTAGTAAAGGCCCACGGTTTGCAAGTAGCTAGTATTCAATGTGACAGGGTGTAAGCCTATCGTCGCTTAGCAGATTACTAGCCAACGCCACATGCTATTCGGACTTCTGGTCCTAGGGACATGCCGATTTCCTCACAATGTGACCTTCAGACCACCGTCAGAGCATGTGCATGTGTCAAATTTGGTGCACTACCGGATTTCAATCCACAACCTCCGGATCGGAAGGCGGACCCATACCGACTTGTCCACACAGTTCAAAACGAAATATTTAATTACTAAAATTTTGGGTCACTCGCATAAACGGTAATATTCCACTTCCATGTTGTCCAGGTCAACGACTCAATCTAGTGTGTCTGCTAACAATGGGTCAGTGGGCGGTGCGTCCCGCGAGTTGGACGCCGCGGTCCCTCGCAGCACGCTACTGGACACGTCGGCTCACCGCGCCCGCACCGACCTCGCGCGACACCGGCATCACTCCTCACAGTCTCCGCACTCGCCGCATTCGCTCAGCAACGCTAGCTCGGTACGTGACTCACAAACACAGATCAGTGGGCGGTGCGTCCCGCGAGTTGGACGCCGCGGTCCCTCGCAGCACGCTACTGGACACGTCGGCTCACCGCGCCCGCACCGACCTCGCGCGACACCGGCATCACTCCTCACAGTCTCCGCACTCGCCGCATTCGCTCAGCAACGCTAGCTCGGTACGTGACTCACAAACACAGATCAGTGGGCGGTGCGTCCCGCGAGTTGGACGCCGCGGTCCCTCGCAGCACGCTACTGGACACGTCGGCTCACCGCGCCCGCACCGACCTCGCGCGACACCGGCATCACTCCTCACAGTCTCCGCACTCGCCGCATTCGCTCAGCAACGCTAGCTCGGTACGTGACTCACAAACACAGATCAGTGGGCGGTGCGTCCCGCGAGTTGGACGCCGCGGTCCCTCGCAGCACGCTACTGGACACGTCGGCTCACCGCGCCCGCACCGACCTCGCGCGACACCGGCATCACTCCTCACAGTCTCCGCACTCGCCGCATTCGCTCAGCAACGCTAGCTCGGTACGTGACTCACAAACACAGATCAGTGGGCGGTGCGTCGTGCGACCGCGAGTTGAACGCACCTGGTCCTACTATGAAAATCAAAAGTCATCGGATTCGAAACAATAAATTTTTGAATAGAAGCGTGCAGTCATATTTCGTTTTTCGTAGTAGACCTACTGACGCGAGACTATTTTCTTTCACTTAGTTAAAACCATATAGCTTAGCGATCTCTATCAGCTATGATGTTTAATTTGCTTAATACTTTATTATGGATCAGATAAGAATCTAGAAGTTTTTATGCTCGGTAGCTACTATACTTATCCGAAATAAATATTTCAATTGTTATGTATCCTTACAGTTTCGCTGTAAACTAAAGCTAAAGCTGATCACAAATGTTTGTTTACAGTACGACGGCCTCGATGACTCGTACAACGACTCCGCCGACGAATCACTCAGTGAATCGACATCCGGAGCGCCCACTCACGGCACTGTAAGCATGGCTTTCATTTATATACTCCACCTTTATGGTGTGAATTATAATAAACACACATAAACATGTGTGACTACGCCAAAAGCAATATTTGTTCAGTTCGAAATAGTGCAGAAGTCCCTCCACACAAATACTACATTACAGTAAATCATTCCATAGATCACTGATAGGGATGAGGTTCCGCGTACTCGTTTTTTTTTTATTGTACGACGGGGAAGCACTTGGCCTTCATCTCACCTGGTTACAAGTTGAGATAAGGCCGAAGGTAGAGGCGCACTTCACCCGGAATCCTCAACTAACTGAGGAACTGGCTATCTTACCTCTAAATGCCGGAACACAACAATTTTATAATTGTTGTTATGGCGACAGAATTGGGTAAGATGGTGGTAGCTAGCCAGGCGGAAAACAAAGTACTACCACCAACAAAACCAAGCACAATATATTGTACTCCCCCTGGGGATCGAGCCCAGGACTACTGGAACTGAAATCGGTGGGTTGAACCACTAGACCACAGAGGCGGTTGTTCTTTCCAGATCTCCACTGTTTGATACTACAAAAGCATTGAAAATAGCAGTCTTTTAGAAGGAGCATGTTAAGCAGAAAGTTACTAGGTCAAAGCGTCCAACAAAAAAGCATCGATATTTCTTTCAGCAGCGCGACACAAGACAAAGTTGTGGCAGCTCTGTAGGCAGCGTGAACGACGATGCACTTTACTCTCGGGACCATAGACTACATCAACTATCGGGTAAGCACCATCATACATCTCTCTCACTCATTATTTTATGAAGATAGAGTGAGACAGATACAGTTTGTGCACCAAACGCAGCTAATGTCACTGCCTATTACGCCGGACGCTTATGTGTTTAACGTCACATGTTTTAACCACGTTTGCAAGCTTGATTTCACCATTAATTATAACGTGATTGAAATATTTTTTATGGAAAAATGTGTACGTCTTTATGCTGGGCTGAACGCTTCGGAAACATATAAATGGGAAATAGATGGTAATTTTAAGGTAGCATGGTAAGTTTTTTTTGATAAAACAGTATTATGACGCCCAATCACCCTTCATTTAGTGCACCAAACGTGAAGTTACATAATGTCTAAATGTAGTATCAAATCTGTAACGCAGGGCCTTTGTGAACGCAAATGTGACGGGGTGAACGATGCCCGACAATGTCTTGGGAATCATTATTGGCCACCTATTTCGGCCGTCAAGCAGCATTGCCGGTGAAATTAGCACACGGGACTTATGCCTCAGGTTGATTGGCGCAATGCTGTGCAGCGTAGGTCATGTGGATATGACCCACGCAGTAAGGCTTTGTTATAGGCAAGATAAATCAGGTGGGCTGCTTGATTGTTCCGTCTCCATGTTGTATCAAGAAAAAAAAGTTGTCGTGGTCGGTGGTAGGTCCGCCCGCGTCGCTCGCGGAGCAGCTGAAGCAGGTGTTGGCGGAGCGCGAGCGGCGCCTCGCGAGCCACCCCGCGCCGCCGCACGCCGCGCCCGACCCCGTGCAGCTCACCAACGAGCTCGTCGACGAGATCCGACAGGCTGTCAGCGAGGCCAACGCCAGAGGTTGGTACCACCGATCCGACAGAAGCGGCATGACATCACGAATGACCCCCCCCCTACACTCCACCTGAAGGGGTCAATGGTCTTCTATACTGCGTCTATACCGCCTTTGAGAGCTGCACTACCACTATTAGTCAAATTATTATTAGTCAATAAAGAGGTCATAAAAATGACTAACAACCAGCTGATTTATTGTATGCAGTATAAATATTTGTACTATTAAATGGCAACAGAGTACTATGTTTTTTCAGTCCTACGCTTGGAGGTTGTCGATTCCACGTTAACACTTTTTTCATTAATAACCGTAGGACAAAAAAAAGACATGTTAATTTAGTGCATTCTTTGCCTAAATCAAACGGTGTCCTACCAAAAAATTGGTATGTATCGCTAGTCCTACAAGAATATTGAAAATAACAATATTTCGAAGTTGTTTTTGTAACAAAGAATATAAAAGGTACTCTATTCTCAGAGTACCTTGAACATCAGAAGACAGTTCTCCAAGAGATGGACTGTGGGGGCCTACAAACCAATAATAATGGTACTTGTCATCAATTAATGCCCATCCGCAATTCTCTGGACTCTTTTCGGTGGAGCTGCGCATGTGTGTATATACTGCAGAAGTATGATGTCCGTTTAATCTGCTGCAGTAGCTCTTTTTTTGTTGGCGGTAGAACAGAGGGATCGTATCCAACAACGCGTACCATCCTTTGTTTACGTCACTTTTGGCTTTTAATGTACTCGTATACAATCTGCACACGTACTCTTCAAGAACCTAGAATACCTCACTCGATATTGTTAACTCGGCACGCCCGCTGTGCAGTTGTATAAAAGCCTCTTGAAGTTTTGTTTTTTAGAATATCAAAAGGCCTCTTCTTTCCTTTCCGGTAGAAAGCAGGGTTTATTATTGACTTCGTTAGAAAATATTTAAAAATTAACAATTATTAGTTAATAATGTTCAACCTCGTCAATAATTTCATATAATCAACTGTTCGTTAAATATGACTGGCTATATGATAAGTTACAAAAATGTCTTGATGAGAGAGGGAATTATTCATTCTTAGCATGTGCAAAAAATGCTGAGATATAAGCAATTTCTTGGACAGTCCTCAAAACTTTCAGAGAAACTATAGACCTTCTGCGCGGATTTTTTCGCGGTGTGGTCTTGTTAGAAAAATAATTAATAATTAACTAATGGTTCTTAATTTCTTCGATACTTGAAGGAAATCAATTGTTCAAACATTATTAACAATTTATTTCCACCAAATGAAAAATATAAAAAATCGCTCCCCGGGGATCGAACACTTACCTACCCTCAACACGGGGCGGGGATAATTTTTTTGTCCTCTGTTTTTATCCTCCTCTGAGAGCATTTTGTCTCTGAGGTGAGAGCCGAGCACTGCCTCAATGTGCTACAATCGTACTCGGGTAAATAATGGTGGAAAATGGTACATTGTTATCAGGGCCCCCTTGACACACACTACAGTTTTACGGAGTAGACAATTGTGTTTGGGCTTCTTTTTCAATGTAACGACAACGTGGTTTACTCGGAATTATTTACGCATTTAACTCTATATCAAAATGTAAAGTTAAATATGTGGACAAAATATATCGATTCCTGGAAATCCATACCACTTTTTGTGTAGGGCAGTGGTAAAATTGTGTTCTTTACGTTATTCCCGATAGGACAAAATCAAATCATTAATATATATAATCATACATATAATCATTAATAACAACCTAGATTGTTATTAATGAAAAAAGTGTTACCGTGGAATCGACACCATCCAAGCGTAGGACTGAGAAAACATACCACTACATTTGTAGAAGGTCTCTGTGGCCATTGAACTGTACAAATATTTACGAAGCTACATACAAAAAATCAGCTGGTTATTAGTCATTTTTATGACCTCGTTATTTCGACATATTCGGCGTGGAGGACGCTCCAACTTAAACCATCGATTTTGTAGGACAATTGTTTTTCAGAGTTTATTATCATATTATCTTAAAATTTCAATAAAAAAATCGGTTAGTCAGAAAATTTCGACACCCTACCAAATCGACATGTTTTACACCTGCGCACTCCATTACCTACCTCTTTGAGAATTTCCGCATAGGAAAAACTTGGGCGTCTCGTCGAACCGAACGAGTTCACGAAGATTCAGCCTGTTATTAATCACTGAACAAATCAGGTGGTGGCTGCTGGACTGTATACAAATACACTATAAAATAAAAACAAAAGTATTTAAGTACCTCTTCTATCAGTAATCTAGTTCCCATATTACAAGCTTTGCTTAGTTTGGGGCTAGATGGCGTTGTGTGATATTAATATCCTGTAATATATAATGTACTAATTTGGTAGGATCATCCTAGATTAGACATTTTTTTTGCCAGCGTTGCATAAAAAATATTTACAAACTACATACAAACATGAATTTTTTTGGTCAGTCCTACTCCCAGCGTGTCCCTGTGCTATACAAACCATATAAGGTTTCATGAATCAATGGGCTTTTGACACCAGCTTAAACGGGTGCTGGTTTACATTGACAGGACTACCCTAGACATTTTTATGCACAGAAATATGTATTTTTTACCCAGCCTGCCCCTTACCTATTTAATCAATGGACACTTTGACTATACTACTATCAAGAGGTTTAATACCGTTTAAATTTGACAGGACCATCCTAGACATTCTTATACACAGACATTCAATGCCCTAGACAAAGGGCATTGAATGTCTGTGTAATTTTTCAAATCCCTTCAACCATCTCGTAGGGTTATAAAAACAATTCAATATTCAATACAGCAATTCTACTATTAAACTTATTTTGAAATCGAACAATGACACCTGGCATGCCATTTAAATTTATGCACTTTTGTAACTAACACTTTACACCAAATAATATTACACTTCATATAATATACTGTCTAAAAACATTGACGCTACAATGCGATTTTACTTTCAGATTTATTATCCGTCTCATAGTTGTTGCAGAAACATTTTTTTTTTCTATGATTGTTTAAAACCTTTCGCTATTTTCTTATAGTTTGGTATTATTTCACTGTTTCTGTGATGGTTTTACTGGGTCATCATATGTTTGTTACACACATACTGATATGTGTTGAGCTTCTGTTTTGATACGTGATGATAGAGTTCGTATATAATATTTTTGTTACTCCTTTTTATCTATATTTCTTATCCAAATACTATCAAGACTTATTAACTTATATTTTATTTTTGTTCCTATTTTACGTTTGCCTACTTCTGTTAGTCCCTAGATATTAAATACACTATGTCACCTACATTTGTTTGGCAAAAATATCTGAAGTATAATAGTAATATGTAAATATAACTCACAACTCCAAACTCTCTACTTCCAAAGCAGATTTTGTATTATTCTAGATATTAATTAATTACACTTGTTATTGAGATTCACACATATTCAATGGTCAAAAGTAACAAGTATTCAAAAATTACATATTATTATAGCAGCATTTATTATCGATGGATTTTTATATTCTCTATAAATAAATATTAATTGTCGTTGTCAACTTTGTAAGTAGCACGTATAATTCAGATATTTTAGCCGTGTCTGTAGTGTATCGATGTTTGTATAACAATGCGTTTGTAGTGAAGAAAGCTCCGGCTTGCGTAGTCGGCGGCGAGGTGCCATGGCAGCCGCTGTCTAGTGCCGTGTCGGAGTCGAGTCTGACGCCGCCGCCCGGGCAGCCCCAGCCGATAGCCATTAGCCAGTGGACTAAGCAGCAGGTGAGATCCTAAACCTTTCTGTAACCACGTAGTGATCTTAAACAGAAATGGGACGAGCCTTTGCTTGTCTGGGGAAGTACTACCGTTTAACATCGGCTTTATTCGTATTAGAGACAAACTGTGAAAATAGTTGCTGAAACCGCCTCTGTGGTCTAGTGGTTCAACCCACCGATTTTAGATCCAGAGGTCCCGGGTTCGATCCCCATGGAGAGTACAATATATTGTGCTTGGGTTGATTGGTGGTAGGACTTTGTTTGGGTCCGCCTGGCTAGCTACCACCATCTTACCTAATTCTGTCGCCATAACAACAATTCTAAAATTGTTGTGTTCCGGCATTCAGAGGTGAGATAGCCAGTTCCTCAGTTTGTTGAGGATTCCGGGTGAAGCGCGCCTCCACCTTCGGCGTTATCTCAACTTGTAACCAGGTGAGATGAAGGCCAAGCTCTTCTCCGTCGTACAATAAAAAAAAGAATATGTATGGCCGACTTAAACAAAATTAACCGCCTCCAGAGGTTCCGGGTTCGATTCCCAGGGGGAGTACAATATTGTGCTTGTTTTGGTTGGTGGCAGGAGTTTGTTTAAGTTTCATTTTCTAAAATAGCAACATTGAGTATAAGACGGTCTGTATCATAATAAGAATGTCGCCTCCAGGTTTGGCAGTGGGTGTCTGGTCTCGGCGAGGGTCTGGAGAGACACGCGGGTGCGTTCGCCGCCCGCGGAGTGGACGGCGCGCTGCTGCTCGCGCTGTCCTCGTCCGACCTGAAGCTGCTCGGCCTCGGCGGCGACGACCGGCGCCGCATGAAACGACGCCTCAAGGAACTACGATCCGCTCACGAAAAGCACCTCAAGGCCCTCAAAAAAGCAGAGAAAAAAGCCAAAAAGAAATAAACGCGCTCGAAACGCATGCCATCACCAAAGAAAGGGTCAGTTCACATGGAATCGCTCTGCTCTTACAAATTATGTTGTTCTTTTCTCATCTATTACTTTCTTTTCTGTCTTTTCCATCGCGGTACTATGTGAACTGTCTTTACAATATATTTTACAGCAGCTTGATGTAAAGTTGTGTTGACTCAATTCTTGTGATCGCTAATCTTTCTCTATGCTGATTCTTGCCTTCGTCGAGGCTTTGAATCGATGTGTTGAATAGAACATTCTAAAATTTGAACTTTTTGGTATACTTATGAATGCTAATGTGGCTAGACCCCGAGGTTTATTCCCAAGACGTGAGAGCTGTGTCCGATAGCGTAACGAGTGCCATCTGACCTGTAGCTTAGACTTTAGTTACGTTAGAGCGCTTCAAACGAAGAAACGAATATTAATCGAAAATTAGGATTAAGTAAATGTGGAAAAAGGACAACTATTAACTAGCCAGAATCGTAAGCATTGCAGTAAAAAAAATGTTTATATATTACATTTGTTTTTAAAACTACATTTTGTCTAAATAATTAAAAATAGACTGGAAATAAAATTAAGTAAGCATTAAATCGCGGAACTTATGGTTCTGGCTAGAATTTCCCGGATTCATTGCTTAAATCAAGCTTACTGAATTGAAATTTCCATAAAAAGTCTACAGTAGTTAGACACACTCAAAACTAAAAATTGTCTCAATGCTATCGTGTTGGAAAAAATATTTTTGCCGTTCCTACATTTTGTATTAATTGTGTCAGTTTTTCTTAAGTCTAATAAGGATTGATGGACTGGGAAATAACACTGGCTCAATCTAGTCATAAGAATGAATTAGATGTTCGGAAGTCATGATGAATTACTATAACATTTTCTCTTAGAATATTTCAAGTATTTAAGGTGTAGGTAATAAGACTTTCACATTACTCAAGAACCATATGACTAACGAAATGTACCTACCGTTGAGTTTGAATTACAATGCAATACGTGTTTTGGTAAACTTTGGCATTTATTTATAGTTATAAAATGTATTGCACAAAAAGTATGTACTTAGTTGTGGTTATTGAATAAATTTACTCTTGCGCCATTCTTTAGTGTACTTATCTTAAAATGTAAAGTGAAGTAACATTCATCAAGCATGATCTCATTTCATGTAAGCATACCTACCATCTACCTATCGCCCTGCTACAGTATTTACTTGCTAAATGTGTGTCAGCTGATATCATTGTAAAACGAAATATTCGCGATTTTATAACATTCCAGTAAACTACTCTATAGATATTTCTGTGTGCAGTTGATTTTTAGATGCTTTATAGTTTTCATAGGCGACATTATTGTACCTACATACGATTTATCTAAGTGTTATTCTATGTATTCATGTGGGTATGTTTGGTTCCGTAGACAGTATGTGCTGTGTATATAGTCTCTGGTAGACTGCGCTCACGCACAGTCTCGAGGATAGTCTGAATCATTGTGTGACAGAAGTGTACATCTAGGATATTTATTTCGTGTAAGATTAACAACTTATTGTAAGTAGAGTCCAATAACGATTGCCAAAATTAATCAGTACTTTATTGTGTTGTTATATTTTTGTTTATTTACTTTTCCTTAAATTAAATATTTATTTCGGGACCAAATTAATTTATTACGAGCCTAATTATTTTTATGTATTTGGGTGTGTGTTCAGAAGATTTTTTATTTATAATTTAATAAACAAACCAAAGTCTACATAATATTGTTTTTTACTGTGTTTTGTGTGAGTATCATGTACATTTTATGAGATGATGGTAAAATATAATCTAAAATGAGATTTTTCAGTATTTTTATTTATCAACTCCATATTAAATTTGGATGTCAATGGTTTTTTTATTGAACGACTGAGAAGCGCTTGGCATTCATCTCACCTTGTTTCAAGTTATGATTAGGCCGAAGGTGGAAACGCATAGTGGAATTGTGGAAAGACAGTGTAAAATAGTAGGTACACAAAAATAACTGTAATAGCATGCCTTTTTTAGTTTATACAGAAAGATAAAGTTAAAAGGATTATGCCATATGGTAATCAATATTTTTATTCATATAGTAACAGAACTGCCTCAGGAGGGTAATGTTTTTAGAGCTTATGCATGGGATTTCTAACGTAAGTGTTTATGGTTATGTCAACAACAACCTGTCTAAATTTAATAAAATTCCTTGCAAATCATCATTTATGCCGCACACACTAATGAGACCCTGAGAAACAGTTGACAGGGTTTAACTAACCTTGTGGTCTGATTGTGGAACATGAGGTACTTTCACACTAGCGCAGGGAGGAGAGGTAATCGTGAATTACCCATCCACCCACCAGTGGGAAAGTCCAGTGGGTGGACGGATCACCGGAAAAAATGCATCAGGGATTTCATCCAATGCAAATATCTACATAATTGATTTAGATTTTTGATGCCACATCAATATTGTTAATCAGTCGGATTTTTTTAGTAGGTATCACTTTGAAACATCAAATCTACCTTCCTGTTTGGAATTGTGACCAGCACAAAAAAAAAGAAAAAAGCTTGTGCAATGTCTCATGACTATTTCTTCATTAGGTTCCTTTATTTCTTTATTATATTAATATCAATCAATATTTGAGAATCAATTATTAACCATCAACTGGCACCTAGCAATAAAAATATTCTAGGCTAGCTTTTATCTGCAAACTCGTCTGCATAATGATTTTTTAAAATAGGTGCAAACTGCAAGGACAGATTGACTGAGACTTGGAACAATCACTAAAATAAATAGTTTAAAGAAAAAGTATGTAACAAATAAAAATTTTATTCTTTATTTTTCGATTTAGGCTGCCTATTTCTTTTCTTCTTTTTGATCTTTTTTGTAGGAGGTGAAGTTACTTTTGCTTCCTCATCTCCATAGCTGATGGTGACAAACGCACCTGGTTTTCTTTTCTGTGCCTTTTGAGGTGCAAGTTCCTCTTTGTCATCTGGATCAGAACTTTCCCTGTTTTCACCATGTGAAACTGCTTCTGATTTTTCATCTTCACTCAAGTTTTCTTCCTTCTTGATCAAATGGTTCTGCCTATTCAAAGTAACACAGGTCACTCTACAGCTTGCATTGTAAGTACATATTTCACTCAACTTTGAATCATCCACAGAAAAGACTTTCAGTTCCCCTGAACTTGAAGCAGAGTATAACATCCCATTTTCATAGTGCAGGCTTTTGACTCTGTGTTTATGAGCCTTGTATGTCAAAGCTTGAGTATCTGTGATGGTCAGAGTAATGATATTTCCATTATCCAAGCCTACATACAGTCTCTCATCATTGATCCATTGCACAGATGTGGGTTTTGTATTACATGTTATTCTTTTTTCTACACCAGCTTTGCTTATTGTCCATACATCCACAGTTTGTTGAGATACAAGAGAAAATCTATCACCACCAGATGAGAATCGGATTTCTGTTGGGAGGTGTACTCCTTTACTGGCTAAATTGATGGTGAATGCAGGGCGACCTTTGATTAAATTCCATGTTCTTAGTGTTTTGTCTCCACCTATACTAAGGGCTAATTTGTCTGTTGGATGTACAGCAATAGCAGTTACAGGTTGACCTACAACAAAGGGTTTTAGTCAGTACACAAAAATACAGATTTATATACTGGTCTCAATATTCATTCTATAGAAAATGTATGTTTGGATAAAATTAATTTCATGTGAAATTTACCTCCATGTGCTTTTTTCCAAACCTTCTCAACCTGCCAGTTGCCAATTCTTGTAATAATTATAGAACCATCATCGCTTCCAGTCAGGAGATGCGTGCCACTGTGAGTAAAGGCTACAGCATTTATACTGCCTTCATGGTTCATCAAAACTGTAAGTTCTTGGCGGCTTTTCATATCAATTATAACAACTTTATCGTCTGTGCCTCCTGACGCCAAAAACCTTCCTTCCATGGAAACACATCGCACTGAAGCTGTATGCGATTGTGTAGCGAAGGTTTGCTTTAATTTATGGATCTGAAATAATTTTATGAATATCATACAGCGCTGGAAAGGTTTGCCACAGTTTCTGGATTGGATATAAAATAATTTCAATGTAAGGCTGGAAAGTAGTCGGGAGTGCTGCGTTTATGCAATAAGATAAACGTAAAAATGAGGTTGGTAGGTACTGACCGAATCTTCAGAGCGGAGAGAATAGCCAAGAACAAAACCCTCATAGGTTCCAACTATTAGTTCATCCATAACAAGTTAGAAAAATAAATTATTATTCGCAGCCGAGTTTGTAATACGAATCATAAACTAACCTAAAAAACTATCAGTATCAAACCAAAACATCATGATCATGCGCAACGCATTGCATGCATTGCAGAACATGAATTATTGATTGAATCAATCAATCAATCAACTCATTCGGGTCGTCTTACAGCTTTTCTTAATCTAGCTGCGGGTAAGGGCTTCTAGCTGGTGCTATTTACCCAAGCATCTACTCTAGTGGCTACAACCTTGAGGTGGCGGGGAATTGCTATGGTGCCTTCCTGTGGAGGTAATCCATCCGTAGCATTTAGGAGGCTTCATTGAGGGGGTCCTTTCTGATTGCATTCTATCCTACAGAGAATCAGTGGGCCCAGTATTTCATGAGGTAGGGGTCGCCAGTCCCAGATATTCCGGTAGTCGCGTGCAGTGGAGCAAGAAATTTGACGTGGGTGTGGCAGCAGTCTTAGGCGCGGTCATAGGTTCGAATTTCCTCAATGCTTAGGATCTGCATATCGCGGGCGATGACATCGTTCCTGGCATAACTCCCCGCACCAGTGCACTGACTGTCGTATAGTATAGAGTCTGGTTTTATTCAGAGATAAAAATTGTAAACAGGTAAATGTCAAACTATGTCATTGTCAAAGTGACCACCCAGGGGAGAAGCACATGTTTTCAATGTAGTGTCCACCTTATGGTATTTTCCTCTAGAGTTAGGGGATTTTTTAGGGTTTAAAATAATTTAGGGGATTATTGAGGGTAATAAATATGAATTAAGGTATCATAGAGGGAAAAATATGTTTTTGGTTCGCAAAATGTGGCGCGTGACTGCGTATATCCAAACAAAAGTAGGTAATCTACTCTGTGATCCGAACCTGTAGAGCATGTATTTCTTAGGGTGCGTTCTGTTACTAGCCACTTTCGCCGCGGTCGCCCATTTTGCCGTTGGCCATGTAGCCGCGATCGCCGTGGTCGAGCCCAAGAAACATCATTGTGACTTCACCGACGTCGTATGTGGAAGAGAGATGTCAAATACGAGCTGCTTTGTGTTAAACAGATATTAGTGATCTGTGGTTTTAAAGTCTTTGATGAAATGACCAACACGAAAACGGTTTCGTGGAAATTGCCAATTCAAATCAGGCACTGTCAAGTCAAGTTAATCAAGCAAAAACAAGAAGAAGAGAAGTCAGAAGATCTCAACGTTTCATTCAATTCAATTCAAGTCAATCAACAATCAAGCAAGCTCAACAAAATTAGCAAAAGTCTGAAGATTTTTCAGAGGTTTTGTGTTGGTTTTGTCCAATTTATCGAATGGATTTGTCAATAATTTTATTACCGAGTTAAATTTTTTTTTCAAACTTAGCTAGAGCAAGAATATTTATCATTCTGGTAAGTGTAACCACGTTTAGTTTTATTGTTTCGATGCTTATATCGATCTCCAATGCTCATGCTGGTATAATAATAATTGTTCTAGGATTCCCAAAAGAGGACATATTTAGACATCTACAAGATGGATTTGGCTGAGACGATGAAGAGTGTGCTTGCCAAAAGTACAGGGAGCTCTAGCGGTGCGGCGGCGTCTTCAAGCGCGTCGAACAATCACCCCGCGGAAGGCTTTGTCACTGAGAAACTGTACATGCTTCTGCAGCTTTATCTGCAAAACAAGGGCTGGAGCCCTAGCATAGAATTGCTGCAGTGTTTCAGCGACCTTAAAGACTCGTCCATGTTGCCCAGTGCTTCTTATTTACAGTGAGTTGGTGTAATCTATAATGGGCTGAAAAGGTGTATACAAGGGTTAAAAATACCTATAGGTTATTATTATATGTAGTTTGGTGACTAACACCATGTATATCCTACATCAGACAAGGTTGGGTCAAATATTAATATTCATTATTATTGTCCAATTAGAATCCTATGAGTCACAGTACTCACATTCTTACAATACTCTTAGCTTAATAATTGGAGCTACCCAAAAAGTATCAAAAATTCTGTTATCCAGACTGTTATTCTACAACTTGATCTAATGGAGAGCACATTTCCATGGACATTGTGGATTACCTGTAAAGATTTAATTTATTTTCAGAATGATGGCCTCTAGAGTAGGATTAGACACACAAGGTAGACTGATATTGAGGGATAATGGTAAAATAATATTGCCATATGAACACTTTGCAAATGCTGTAATGCTGAAACATATGAATGGACCTCATGGCTTGCATCTGGGTGTGGAAGCAACTGTTAGAGCTGTGAGTATATGTAAAAACAGTAAAAAAATAACATAGGCTTCTCTTTATCTGGATACCACACAGGCAAAGCCACAAGCTAAAGCTAGTCCCACAATATTATAAAGTTGAAAGTTTTATTGTTGTCTGTCTTCTTTCACTCAAAAACGATTAAATAATCTGGGTTCTCCTGGGATGGGATGTGAAATAAAGACACAAAATTATTGTTTTTTTGAATTAAGGTAATTTTTACCCAGTGATGAGTAAAAAAATATTGCTTGCTTGTGCCAGCAGATTTGCCTGCATTCTTATTCTTATCAAAGCCTGCACTGACCATCCCCCTGTGGGGTGTATCATGCATTATCCCCCATGGTTTTTACTAACCCTACCCCAGCCAGCCCAGCTCCTTAAAATACCGGAGCAGGACTTTGGGTTGTTGGTGACTGCTTTGCCTGCATGGTACCAGTATGAAATGTAGCCTATGTTGTTCCCTATGGCATTCATTCATTCATTATATCCATGCCAAATTTTGTACCTATACATATATAATTTTATTGTAAAAAGGTAGGTAACAAACAAAAAAAAAAGAGTTACTTTCAAGCCTGCACAGAATAGTTAAATTTGATTAATAATCAACTTAATCAAAATATTGATTCAAATGTGTAACAAAAAGAAAGGGTCATATAATTATAAAAACACATCTGTTCTGGAATGCTAATGAACTTCTACTAAGCTTGTTTGTTTTTGTTTACAGGTAGTAGAATCCTACACAATAGGAAGGGAACAATTTGGAATGGAGAAAGAGTTTATTCTTGAAGTGATACAGAATTGCCCGAACCCTGCTTGTCGATACTACAAGAGCCAGCTTGAGATGACGCAGAAATCTATTCAGCATTTGTCACAACAGCCTACTTACATACCAGGTAAATTGGGTTTTTCCTGATTTTTTCACCTGGGACTTGACTAAAGAATATGTTGTGCCAATTCCACATAATCTCCTGCCCTGATTTCCTTAAGGGCAGGAGAATAATGATTCATATCCTTTTGACATACTTGCGATTCCTTTAAGAACATATTGTTCAGGATTATTTTATTTAACTGATAGATGCAGGGGCGTCTAACCTATCAGACAGCCAGGCAGTAGAGCGGCTACTCCGCAGCGCCGCCTTACCTCAGGACTACCAGCTGCCCTTGGCACCGCACCTCTCCGCTCTCAGTGAGTTGCTAAGTAAACATCTCTTGTTATATTATTTTGATATGCTCTTCCTATCCTATTTACCTGATCCCAATACAAGATCAATATTATATCCAACAACTGTCTTATTTCCATACTGTCCATAAGTGTTGAAAGTTTTCCTCTTATGATTGTTTTTTTTATCAAAAAGCTACTCTGAATTACAAATACCAAAAAAATATATTATTAGCTTACTGCTACTTAAGAATGCTATTATAACCATTGAACAGACTCATCAAAAATAATACAATTTCAGCGAATCTCACCAACGAAAAAACCGAACGTCGTCGCGAGGACAAACTCTCGCAACACCAGCAAATGATGCTGCAGCATCAGACGCGCTCCCTGAGCCACCAGCCCATCGACAAGTACAGCCATTCTACTCGGTCTACCTCTTCTTCTCAGTCAGGCCTTGAAACCAAGTCCAAACATCATTATACGGAGGATCATAAGATAACGGATTTCTTGAGGTGAGAACACTAAAAAAATAAAAATCGCGGTATATATGTAGCTGTGGTAATGTAGCCATACCACAGCCACATACATACCTTAACCAAACTGTAAGACAATTTTAAATAAATTTTACAGGTATAACTGGATAGAGATAATCTAGGTTGCTGGGCTTTACCTTTCCCATAGTGATGGGGCCTGGAATAATCAACACGTTCGGCTGGCGAATCGATGAACGCTTTTTTTATTTTTTGACGGGGAAGCGCTTGTCTTTATCACCCACCTGGTTTCAAGTTATGATAAGCCCGAAGGTGGAAACGCACTTCACCCGGAATCCTCAACATACTGAGGAATTGGCTATCTTACCTCTAAATATCGGAACATAGCAATTCAGAATTGTTGTTATGGTGACAGACTTAGGTAAGATAGTGGTATCTAGCCAGGCGGACTTACAACATGTCCTACCACAAAACGATCTGATCTCTGTATTCATGTAAAAACCCTTAACCGCTAGTCGTTTATTACGCCATCCAAGGGTTTGAGGCAGCGTCCAGCAAACGTGAATGAAAGTGAATAAAACCTCGTTTTGTTCCAGGGCGAACCTAGAAAGCCTAGAGTCGCTATCGGGCGCGAGTCACACGGCTAGCGCGGCGGCGGCGGCGGCGGCGGCAGCGGCGGCGGCGGCGAGCGGCGCGGGCGGACAGGAGCGCGTGGTGCGAGCGTTCGCCGAGCTCGCTCGCAACCTGCAGCGCATGCGGCCCTGCGTACGCCCCGCCATGTGCAAGCCCTACGGGAAGCAGAGCGAGCAACTGCAGAAAAGTAACTTCACTACATACATTGTTGGGTTCTGGGCTTCTAGCTGTCTATGGAGAACGCCACGGGTGTATTACAGCACCCAATGAGCTACTCGTTGGGTGCTGAGCCTCTAGCAGTCTATGGAGAACGCCACGGGTGTATTACAGCACCCAATGAGCTACTCGTTGGGTGCTGAGCCTCTAGCAGTCTATGGAGAACGCCACGGGTGTATTACAGCACCCAATGAGCTACTCGTTGGGTGCTGAGCCTCTAGCAGTCTATGGAGAACGCCACGGGTGTATTACAGCACCCAATGAGCTACTCGTTGGGTGCTGAGCCTCTAGCAGTCTATGGAGAACGCCACGGGTTTATTACAGCACCCAATGAGCTACTCGTTGGGTGCTGAACCTTTAGCAGTCTATGGAGAACGCCACGGGTGTATTACAGCACCCAATGAGCTACTCGTTGGGTGCTGAGCCTCTAGTAGTCTATGGAGAACGCCACGGGTGTATTACAGCACCCAATGAGCTACTCGTTGGGTGCTGAGCCTCTAGTAGTCTATGGAGAACGCCACGGGTGTATTACAGCACCCAATGAGCTACTCGTTGGGTGCTGAGCCTCTAGCAGTCTATGGAGAACGCCACGGGTCTGTTTTACAGTACCCAATGAGTTAACGAAACAGACCGTGGGAAGACCACCAGTCAATAGATAGACATTATTGTGGTGGCTGCGGGGAATCAACGGATGAAGATCAGGTTCGCTATTTGTGTCGTCGATTATGGGAGGTATAAGGTCAGCACTGGATGTGTGTGGTTTATATTGATGATGATGAAGCAGTCATAAAAGCCTTCTTATTTGTGATCTAGTAGCACGGATAAAAAGGCGTTTGTACAGGTATGATGAAATGTAGCACATAATTGTGCATTTTATAATGGCTGGGAAAAAGTGGTTTAATAGTTTTTGGGTTTAACCTTTTTTTTTTATTTTTTTTTTATGTACGACCGGGAAGCGCTTGGCTTTGGTTTTCAAGTGTAGAAGCGCTCTTCACCCGGAATCCTGAACTGTTTGTGGATATCTTCTGGCTATCTTACCCCTAAATGCCGAAACAACAATTTGACCACAGAAGCGGCTTTCATGCGCTTACAGAAAATATTACAGACTAGTGTTTGTTTTCAGTTTTGTTGGACACTATCCAGTTGGTTCAGTCTCTGCGCAGCTACCTGCCGCCCCCACACATCCAGGTCACCTCCTGGAAGAATGATGACAAGCTTCGGTAAGTTATGTACCTTGACTAGTGCAACCCTTGTCTGTGCGTCTTGCTTACATCTATAACATCGAAACTGCAACTAAGATGATGCTAACGATATCACAAACTTAAAGAAGGATTCATCTATATCACCGAAACTGCAATATAAGATGATGCTAACGATATCACAAACTTGAATAAGGATTCAACTATAACATAGAAAATGCAACATAAGATGATGCTAACGATATCACAAACTTGAATAAGGATTCATCTATACCACCGAAACTGCAATATAAGATGATGCTAACGATATCACAAACTTGAATAAGGATTCATCTATATCACCGAAACTGCAATATAAGATGATGCTAACAATATTACAAACTTGAATAAGGATTCATCTATATCACCGAAACTGCAATATAAGATGATGCTAACGATATCACAAACTTGAATAAGGATTCATCTATATCACCGAAACTGCAATATAAGATGATGCTAACGATATCACAAACTTGAATAAGGATTCATCTATATCACCGAAACTGCAATATAAGATGATGCTAACGATATCACAAACTTGAATAAGGATTCATTTATATCACCGAAACTGCAACATAAGATGATGCTAACGATATCACAAACTAAAACTGCAACATAAGATGATACTAACGATATCACAAACTTGAATAAGAATTGTTGACAATTGATGTTATTGCTTGTTCGAATTGCTTTTTATTTGTATTTGTATTTCTACAGCTTGCGAATGCGGTAGAGCCCACATTAAGATTCCTAGTACAGAAAGTACTAGAAACAACCTGAAAAAAACATATATTATCCTTAATTTAATAGAAATAGCATTCAACTGCATTTTGGCTTGGGGAGCAAGACTTGGCTAGGGATAGCCAAGGCCAGTAGATATGCAAAATTTGAGTGAGCGTGAGATGTGTGGCTATGTAGGTATGAGCCCGCCTCCCCATCCGGAGGTTGTAGGTTCAAATCCAGTCGTGCACTAATGGACTTTCGGTTTTTCGGCAGTTTATAATAATAGTGATGGTCACATCGTGAGGAAACCAGCATGTCAAGTCCGGCTTTGTTGCAAGTCACGTATTGAATACTAGCTACTTGCAAACCTCTGACTACCCTCTAGTAGGTGTTTGTTATAAGATACACGCTCTGAGTTGTGATCAGAGATGAATCCTCGAAGGGGAAAAAGTCACGAGTCTATGACCGAGGGAGCGTTTTGTTGTATTATATGCCAATAGCACATTCATCTTTTTGTTTCAGTACTAACACCATGGACGATTTGGAGACGCGCAAGATTGTGACCGGAAACTAAGTGCGCCGGTTGCTCACAACCGGCTTTTACAAGTATGTGTATTTATATAGTACTCGTTAAAATTCAAAACAACTACTAAATTATCCTCGAATTATAGTTTTTTTGCAGTTTAGAGATGAAATTATGCCTATTGATATCAAAATGTAGTTCATTCTATTTACGAAAATTGTAGGCGTGCAATGATGGATCTTACCATTGGTTTGTATTATGTCTCGATTGGTCTCGAAATTATTTATTTTATTTTGTTTAGGAGGGCTTTTTGAGATTTCAAACTCATAAACTATTCTAACTTTAACTTGGTATGAAAAAAAAAACGAAAATGATTTGCGGCTGAAAGCTCTATGAAGTGATAATCTCATAAAACCCTACTTTTGTACACTTCACTATCTGTAGTACGACCGCGTTTGGTTCTTTAGCGAGGAATCTGATTCTAATAAACTAGTACGTAAGAATCAGCGCTGCTTCTAGCCATTTCGTATATTAGCAGTTCAGCGCTGACAAAAAGAAATTGTGGTGTGCTCTTGCAATTAATTTCAGCACACATATTACTTACAACTTGGCAAAAAAGTGTAGAAAAAAACTTTAGAATCACTGTTTATTAAAATTTTGTGAAAAATCTAAAATGGTATATTATTTTCTGCACTTTTAGCCAGAATTATAAATGATGTATTTGCATTTTATCCCGTTATATTACTTTGTTGGTATGTTTAAAACTTGTTTCTTTACAGATTTTCCGAGTTTTTCCTTTATTTCTGTTATCGTATGCTTTTGATGTTATATTTCCGTGCGGTATTTTATGATTCGTCCCAGTTTACAGATAAGTTTGTTTTTATATCGATTTAATGTCGTAAGTGCATTATTTACACTGTGATAAAGGTGTAATAGGTAGTTGTAGGATGAGCAAAGTCTTGACATGTATGTAACATAGTGAGGATAGGTCTCGTCTGAGTTACGCGAGTACAGTTAGCAAGAAAAAACAGTTATTATACTATTTTTATTGATTAAAAAAAAAAACTTTCATACTATTTTTATTGATTAACAAAAAAAAACAAGATTTCATAGGTCCATCCATACTTAAAAAAAAACAGTTACTTATTACATAAAAATATTATTGTTGTCTTGAAACTTTATTACGATTTTCCCTAACAGGATAAGTATATTTACAGTAAAAAAAAAGTAAAAGACACGACTTTTGCCCCTTCGGGGATTCACCTCTAAGCATGGATCTTATGAAGATCACCTACTAGGGGAAAGTCGAGAGGCATTTCCAAATTTACGTTGGGCACAGGCCCACGGCTTGCTTTGCAATCAGCCAACATTTAATACGTGACAGGCTGCAAGCCCATCGCCGCTTAGCGGAATACATAAGCCGGATTTTTAAACGCAGGTACATGTGTGACCTTCACCGTCAGAGCATGTGCATATGTCAAATGGGCACTTCAGAAAAAAACTAAGTCGATTGGTGCACGACGGGATTTAAACCCACTACCTCCGGATCGGATGGCGGGTCCATACCCACTTGGCCACACAAGCTTCCTCATATGTGGCACTGTACATAATAGTAATTAGACTTAATTTAACTTCTACTTCAAAATTAAAGTAGTCCCCCCATAGTAACTACTTTCTTATTGCTGACTGTACTGATCTAAAGTTTGTGAAGGCATTCATTACGACACGCTGATGTTATATTCAATGTGTTCACAATACTTTTGTTGCACGATACAACATAGCGTAAATTATAATAAGGTTTGATCGCCGTGTCTTGTCTTGTGAGCGATAGGAAGAATCGTATCTTATTGAAGACTGCATTTTTTTCACGTCGTAGCTAGTGTTGCCTGTGGATTCGTAAGATTAGTGGTTGGTAGGTTATACGTACTGCATACCGAGAAATCCATTCAAATGCCAGCTGTATATAATTTATAATACCTCTTTTTATTTCCTTTATATTTACCAGGAAGGAAACCTAGGATTGTGTGTGTACCGTATAGATACAATCCTGTTTTGACACACATTCTATCTGCCACATTCCTATATCGACACAATTTCAAAACGAGAGTCAAATAATGCATTGCTTTATTGGTAATATTTTTTAGACTTAACATTTTATATTTTTAACATGATAACTTGGCACCTGAGTAGAATACCTACATTACATAATTAAAATAGCATTATGTAAGCTCTGTATGAGTTAGGTCGGTGAAATCGTCCCATTAAAACTTATTTAAGCGCTTTGGACTTGTTTACTTGTAGTTCGCTCCGAACTGAGATCTCGTGATGTCTGGTTTGTGTTAAGTGTCCATTTAGGAGACTATTTCTTAAAATTGAAGTTATGAATACTAGGATATGTAGAATATACGAGGATTTTTTATCCGTCTCTCTTTATTTACTCGAGGCTCTCTCTGGTTGGTAACTTTAATTCAATGCACAACCAAATTGAGAGCAAGACACCAAATAATGACGTACCGACCGTACGTCATAGTTGGTCGGCAAAATACCATTTGACTTTGCATAGAAAAGAGTTAGCAACGAGAGTAAGCCTCGAAAACTCGGGTGAATAAAGAGAGATTGAGAAAAGAGTTGCTAAGAGAAGGGTGATATTAAAGCATTATGTTATCGGAGTGTTGATAGCTTTATTTTTGTGTGATAATCTCCGTTAGGATATACCTAACACAAACCAGACATCACGAAATCTCAGTTCAGCGTGAACTACCAGAAAGATACGTACCCGAGATTTCATCCGTTGTTTTATAATAATAATAAATCGTTTATTTGAAACAAAACATTTGGTTAGGTATTTTTACTTACCTACTTACATATTAGGTGCAAAATACAGTTTGGTACATTGATTTAGGTAAGTATATAGAGGGTAAATTTCCTCCGTGCTAGTTTAAAAACTGTTTACGGCAGGGAAAGAAACTGCATTCTATACTGAAGTAACATAACGACTTTATTTTTTTATTTTACATGTGACTGTCCCTTTTGACTTTTGTCGATGTGAGATTGTGTCAATATGGAACAAAATCAAAACGAGGCCCTTTAACCATACTAAGGTAAAGAGGATAGATTTTCATAATTATGTTTTTGTGATTGGTAGGATCGGTTCTTCGGTTTAGAGTTATTGTTCTAACTAGTTAATGTTACATAGCAATAACTAGTTGGAACAATATTACATTGTTATTGCTACTATTGATTTGTCGTACATAAATGTCCTAGGTAGGTATCCTTTCTGGCGAATGAATAAGTTGCCAAGGTCCATATAACCAAGAGATACTAATTTGCCTATTTCAAATAGAATTTTTGATTGTATGTTAGATTTTTATTAGTTTCGTATATTTGTAAGATAGTGTTCTGAAAATTAACGTTCTCCGAGTGTGCAGTAGTGTAAAGAGGTTGAGTGACGGTGAACAACAAGTCGCTATTTACTTCCAAATACATCTCATTGTGTGAAATAATGATTACATAAGTTTTTTAGTGCAATAAATTAGGCAAAGCCTACTTTAAAGTTTTGTATCCTATATAGTACCTAAAGTAATTATTCTAAATTGTAAAGGTATGTATTCACATCACTCGATTTGAAGTTTGCTCGTTAGGTATTTTATTTTTAATTTACTTTCGTCACACGTTTGAGACTTATTTAGAATATTTGAAGCAGCTCCTGCAAGTCTTGTTTTCTATTTTTTTTTCAACTTTGGTGTGTTGGCTTTCTACGTTATTTTTATTGCTATTATCCAATTATAACGAGGCTAAATAATCGATGACAACATACACAACACCTTTGTACCGAATAAAACAAGATGATACAACCGACGACATTTTTCGAATATACATAATATTCGAAAAATGTCGTCAGTTATATTAGCAGCTCCCACAAGTCTTGTATGAATAAGATTACATTTTTTTTAACTTTGGTGTGTTGGTTTTCTACGTAATTTTTATTGCTCCATTATCCAAATATAACGAGGCTAAATGAACGATGACAACATACAATGCACCTTAGTATTAATATTAAGCAGATATAACAGTCGACATTTGTACTCTTTAAGTATTAAAATTTCCCCTAGGAATCTCTCTCTGTATTAGAATAAGCTTTCTAGTCAAAAATTGTTTTCATATCACACTTTGTACTAATACGTCCCGACTAACTTTCTGAGGATGGAAAAGCCTGTCCGTGCTAATTATATTATTTATTTGGATTCATATGTTTGGAAAATTGATCTCAAAATTATGCTTACAATATTGTGGTGATGTTAATTAATTATAAAGCTTTGGTTTTAGGGCAGAAATGTTGGGGGCATTGTAACTTTTTTCATAGACTGGTTGGTTAAAATAATTTTATATTTCTCTATTTATATATTTAGTTAAGTGAATTATCTTTACGCACCAATGGTTACGCACTACTTAGTTATAGCAATTTTACAGAATAATAATCATGATAAGGATTTTAAGGATATCTAATAAATCATTGAATCGAAGAGTAAAATTTGAATCATTATCGGCATCTGGATTCTGTGATATAATTATCAAAATGTAATTTTGGCATATTATGACATATTTAAATTATTTTAACTCTTTTGTTATCAAATATTAATGTTTCTATGTGTGGCAAAGTGTAGATATTCCATGCTACATTATACTCTCTAAAGGCTAAAAAGAATACGTACGTACCTACCTATATTATCTAAAGAAATCTAAATGTCTATGCTTTGCCATTTGTAATATTGTTTCTGATCTATGTTAATCAGATGGTCATTTAGTAGTACCATTGATAACGTAATGACAAGCAGTGCTTAGAAATAAATAATATGAAAAATTTGATAGTTTTATTTCTCAACATCCCAGCAACTATTATCTTGTTAACACGTTGACTAATGAAGAAGCACGGGGAATATTTAAAAGGAAAATATGAAAAAAATAAGTAAAACATTTATTATAAAAACATCTAAGTATCACAAACATCTAGATAAAGAAATAATTATTATACATAATTTGAATTATGACTAATGATTGAATCTAAAATAAAAAAAAATGCAATTAGGTCTAATAAATGCTATGCAGTACACAGGTTAATTACAATTTCTAGTTTGATTTATGTAGCGTTGGACGCGTTTAAGTGAATTTTGGCACCAAACATCATGCGTCTTTCACTATCAAGTTTAAAAAGCGCTATTTGGTTTTCACTAAGTACTTTTGTTTATTCATATAATAATTATAGTGTAGGTTATTCCTAATTATTATGTCTTATTCGAATTATTATCTTAAAAGTAAGAATATGGTACAAAACATGCATTTTAATTATAAATTACTAAGGAATTATTTTCTTACTTAGTGCAGTACATAATACACAATAAGTATAGCTTATCACTAGTTTATCGCATCTAAGAGCAGGTGTACACATTGGGCGCTTTAAAACGCGCGCTTTGCTAACGCGCGTTTTGAGAACTAAGAGTTTCAATTGATGTGTACACACATGCGCGTTAGGACGCGCGTTGCGCGGGCGTCAGCTGCGCGCTTGTAGATACATGCGCCGCCATTTTGCCGTACATTTGATCGCGCGCGTAGTATGTACATCTTGTTAAACGCCGTGCTAAGGGCTGTGTATGTACGCTACCAACGCGCGCCGAACGCAGCGCCGAGCCCCCAATGTGTACCCGCTCTAAATAAGCTCAGTCATCCCCAAAAAAGAAGTAGGTAACAGACTCGCAACTTTTTCTCCTGCGTTTAAAATATTTCCTATAATAAACTGAAGAGAAAATGAAGACAACACATAAAATACCTTTATATTCTACCTCAGGGGGCCGCCTGGGTCTTCATCTCACCAGGGCCATTATTCTGAATGACCAATCGTGTCTAAACGCGCCCGCGTTTCGATATCTGCATGGAATCATCGTATTGACATATCGTAACTCGGGCGCGTTATGACACAATTGGTCGTACAGAATAAGGGTGCAGGTGTCAGTTATAATAAGGCCGAATGTGTGAGCGCACATCCGAAATCCTCAACAAGACTTATCGGTACAGAAGCCAAACCAATAGTTGTTTCAACTTTTCACTCTGTCTATCTTGAATGCAAATCACGCTGAAACTACTGGAAGGATTTGAATGAAACTTTGTGTAATTATTATTGACATTATAAGCAAGGATGATCCTTGCTTATAATATCAGTAATAATAAAACTGTAAACTTATTATCTCCCCTTACCCACTCTGAAGCGGTGGAAAGAGGTAAACATGTTTGTATGTATATTTTTACTGGAAAGGATTCGGAAAACGAAGCTTAGTGTAATATTCTTTATGGTAAACGATAATATACGACATCATTAAACGATAATATACGACATCATACCTTTTTTGAAAATTTACCGTTGCAGTACTACAGGGTTGCAAAGATTTTTTTTTATTAATTGAAAGTTGGATATTGGGGTTGGATTATTTGACTGGTTGGGAAACCACCTATATATTGAAAGTTGCTATAAATACTAAGCAAAGCAAATAATTAAACATTTGTTTAACAAAATGTACGTACAATTAAACTAACTGGCTACGTTCAAAGGAATCAGTCAGATTACCTAAGGACCATTACATACGGTCTATAGGTAACTCAACTGTTCCAGACCTGTACCGAGATAATTTTAAATTGTTTAGCGAGATATGATAATCGTCGTTTTTTAGGCTTTAAAAGATACTGACACAAAATGAATCATCAACCTTATATAAAGCTCTCTGTTCAACAGGTTTACTACGCGCGAGGGGTCTTAGCTGCATGGTACTTTCAACATTAAAATAAATTGTCATGAAACACAATATGTCCATGGGAAAACCTCCAGTTGTTTCTTCAACAAATGCAGTGTGTATAACTTACCTAAGATTCAGTGGCCGAGGTATGAACACAATTTTTTTTGGAAGCACACTTCACCAATTTAAGAATTGTTGTTATTGCGACAGAATTTGGTAAGATGGCGGTAGCCAGGCGGACTTCAACAAAATCCTACCACGAACCAAACCAAGCACAATATTGTACTCCCACTGGGGATCTAACTCGGGACCTCTGCATCTAACACCGGTGGGCGAATCACTAGACCACGGAGGCGGTTAAAAAAGAGTTCTTACGTTTTTAGGGTCGGCCCTGGATCTCGAGGCTTGCCTGGGCAAGAAAGGTTTACAATGGAGCAAGCCTACCCAGCAAATGTATAGTAATGAATTATGAACCTTTGGGTCAGCTAATCTTACCTCTAAATGCCAGAGCACAACAATTAGAATTGTTGTTATGGCGTCATACTTAGGAAATATGGTTGTAGCCAGGCGGACTTGAACAATCCCTACCACCAATCAAACCGAGCACAAATTTGTTCCCCTCTGGGATTGAACCCGGGACCTATGGGTCTCACCGGTGGTGGGTGGTCGAACCTAAAGTTACTTTTTAAGCGGGTAGTCACCACACAAAAGCTAGTAATTAGCTAGAACCCGACAATCACATGAAACATTTTTGGAGCTGACTGAACTTAACACGATCGACACCACATCAAGAAAAATAACTTTAATACTAATTTTACCCTTGCCACGTGTGCGTATTCATAATTTACTTAAAGAACCTGATATCATAAATCTATACGAAAAATTGTCTTTTACACTTAATACCCATTAGCCGTCTGTTAATCACAGCATCAATAAATAAGAACACGAGTAAAGGTATTATTGCATTGAAAATCCGTCCAATGTCGATACGAACCTGCGGACGCGTATCCAATAAATTTATGAACAAGTACAGTCAAAGATATTTGATTGTCTGTACACCTAACTAACTACAGTACACGTCGGACACCAAGCAGTACGTTTTGGTCACCGCGCCGGTACGACTTGACCACCTTCCTGTACACTCCGGTCATCCCGCTGTACACACCTGTAACCACGCAGAACATTTTGGACATCAAGCAGCACATCTTGGTCACCGCGTCGGTACGACTTGACTACCTTCCTGTACACTCCGGTCATCCCGCTGTACACACCTGTAACCACGCAGAACATTTTGGACATCAAGCAGCACATCTTGGTCTCCGCGTCGGTACGACTTGACTACCTTCCTGTACACTCCGGTCATCCCGCTGTACACACCTGTAACCACGCAGAACATTTTGGACATCAAGCAGCACATCTTGGTCACCGCGTCGGTACGACTTGACTACCTTCCTGTACACTCCGGTCATCCCGCTGTACACACCTGTAACCACGCAGAACATTTTGGACATCAAGCAGCACATCTTGGTCACCGCGTCGGTACGACTTGACTACCTTCCTGTACACTCCGGTCATCCCGCTGTACACACCTGTAACCACGCAGAACATTTTGGACATCAAGCAGCACATCTTGGTCACCGCGTCGGTACGACTTGACTACCTTCCTGTACACTCCGGTCATCCCGCTGTACACACCTGTAACCACGCAGAACATTTTGGACATCAAGCAGCACATCTTGGTCACCGCGTCGTTACGACTTGACTACCTTCCTGTACACTCCGGTCATCCCGCTGTACACACCTGTAACCACGCAGAACATTTTGGACATCAAGCAGCACATCTTGGTCACCGCGTCGGTACGACTTGACTACCTTCCTGTACGCTCCGGTCATCCCGCTGTACACACCTGTAACCACGCAGAACATTTTGGACATCAAGCAGCACATCTTGGTCACCGCGTCGGTACGACTTGACTACCTTCCTGTACACTCCGGTCATCCCGCTGTACACACCTGTAACCACGCAGAACATTTTGGACATCAAGCAGCACATCTTGGTCACCGCGTCGGTACGACTTGACTACCTTCCTGTACACTCCGGTCATCCCGCTGTACACACCTGTAACCACGCAGAACATTTTGGACATCAAGCAGCACATCTTGGTCACCGCGTCGGTACGACTTGACTACCTTCCTGTACACTCCGGTCATCCCGCTGTACACACCTGTAACCACGCAGAACATTTTGGACATCAAGCAGCACATCTTGGTCACCGCGTCGGTACGACTTGACTACCTTCCTGTACACTCCGGTCATCCCGCTGTACACACCTGTAACCACGCAGAACATTTTGGACATCAAGCAGCACATCTTTTATCATTTATCATTCATTTATCATTCATCTTTTATCTTTTATCATTCTTTTTCGCTTAGGAAAAGTAAATAATTCATTCTTAGGAAACTGTGTGAGATTTTATAATAAGCTTCCTCAAAGCGCCACCAAACTCTCTACTCGTAAATTCAAATTGTATATAAAGAATAATTTAATTAAAAGTGCCTACTACAAAATTAGTGATTATATCGACGATAAGAACGTGTGGCCCGATGTTGCTATACCAGTTGACAGCAAAATGGTGATTTCTCAATGTTAACAAATTGCCCATAGGTAGATAGGTAATAACAAATGTTTTAAGATTAAGTATTTAGGTTTTTGTTGTATCTACTTAGAATATAATTACAAATTGTGTATCTAAATGTTGAATGGATCATCAAAAAAATTAACCGGCCCGAGGTTCTTGCCTTTCTCCTTGTGTGCTGGTCGCGATTCCGAACAGGCGGTAAATTTGACGATTCAAAATGATCCTAAAAAATCTTAATGAATAAAGAAATTTTGACTTTGACTTTGACTTTGACTCTTGGTCACCGCGTCGGTACGACTTGACTACCTTCCTGTACGCTCCGGTCATCCCGCTGTACACACCTGTAACCACGCAGAACATTTTGGACATCAAGCAGCACATCTTGGTCACCGCGTCGGTACGACTTGACTACCTTCCTGTACGCTCCGGTCATCCCGCTGTACACACCTGTAACCACGCAGAACATTTTGGACATCAAGCAGCACATCTTGGTCACCGCGTCGGTACGACTTGACTACCTTCCTGTACGCTCCGGTCATCCCGCTGTACACACCTGTAACCACGCAGAACATTTTGGACATCAAGCAGCACATCTTGGTCACCGCGTCGGTACGACTTGACTACCTTCCTGTACGCTCCGGTCATCCCGCTGTACACACCTGTAACCACGCAGAACATTTTGGACATCAAGCAGCACATCTTGGTCACCGCGTCGGTACGACTTGACTACCTTCCTGTACGCTCCGGTCATCCCGCTGTACACACCTGTAACCACGCAGAACATTTTGGACATCAAGCAGCACATCTTGGTCACCGCGTCGGTACGACTTGACTACCTTCCTGTACGCTCCGGTCATCCCGCTGTACACACCTGTAACCACGCAGAACATTTTGGACATCAAGCAGCACATCTTGGTCACCGCGTCGGTACGACTTGACTACCTTCCTGTACGCTCCGGTCATCCCGCTGTACACACCTGTAACCACGCAGAACATTTTGGACATCAAGCAGCACATCTTGGTCACCGCGTCGGTACGACTTGACTACCTTCCTGTACGCTCCGGTCATCCCGCTGTACACACCTGTAACCACGCAGAACATTTTGGACATCAAGCAGCACATCTTGGTCACCGCGTCGGTACGACTTGACTACCTTCCTGTACGCTCCGGTCATCCCGCTGTACACACCTGTAACCACGCAGAACATTTTGGACATCAAGCAGCACATCTTGGTCACCGCGTCGGTACGACTTGACTACCTTCCTGTACGCTCCGGTCATCCCGCTGTACACACCTGTAACCACGCAGAACATTTTGGACATCAAGCAGCACATCTTGGTCACCGCGTCGGTACGACTTGACTACCTTCCTGTACGCTCCGGTCATCCCGCTGTACACACCTGTAACCACGCAGAACATTTTGGACATCAAGCAGCACATCTTGGTCACCGCGTCGGTACGACTTGACTACCTTCCTGTACGCTCCGGTCATCCCGCTGTACACACCTGTAACCACGCAGAACATTTTGGACATCAAGCAGCACATCTTGGTCACCGCGTCGGTACGACTTGACTACCTTCCTGTACGCTCCGGTCATCCCGCTGTACACACCTGTAACCACGCAGAACATTTTGGACATCAAGCAGCACATCTTGGTCACCGCGTCGGTACGACTTGACTACCTTCCTGTACGCTCCGGTCATCCCGCTGTACACACCTGTAACCACGCAGAACATTTTGGACATCAAGCAGCACATCTTGGTCACCGCGTCGGTACGACTTGACTACCTTCCTGTACGCTCCGGTCATCCCGCTGTACACACCTGTAACCACGCAGAACATTTTGGACATCAAGCAGCACATCTTGGTCACCGCGTCGGTACGACTTGACTACCTTCCTGTACGCTCCGGTCATCCCGCTGTACACACCTGTAACCACGCAGAACATTTTGGACATCAAGCAGCACATCTTGGTCACCGCGTCGGTACGACTTGACTACCTTCCTGTACGCTCCGGTCATCCCGCTGTACACACCTGTAACCACGCAGAACATTTTGGACATCAAGCAGCACATCTTGGTCACCGCGTCGGTACGACTTGACTACCTTCCTGTACGCTCCGGTCATCCCGCTGTACACACCTGTAACCACGCAGAACATTTTGGACATCAAGCAGCACATCTTGGTCACCGCGTCGGTACGACTTGACTACCTTCCTGTACGCTCCGGTCATCCCGCTGTACACACCTGTAACCACGCAGAACATTTTGGACATCAAGCAGCACATCTTGGTCACCGCGTCGGTACGACTTGACTACCTTCCTGTACGCTCCGGTCATCCCGCTGTACACACCTGTAACCACGCAGAACATTTTGGACATCAAGCAGCACATCTTGGTCACCGCGTCGGTACGACTTGACTACCTTCCTGTACGCTCCGGTCATCCCGCTGTACACACCTGTAACCACGCAGAACATTTTGGACATCAAGCAGCACATCTTGGTCACCGCGTCGGTACGACTTGACTACCTTCCTGTACGCTCCGGTCATCCCGCTGTACACACCTGTAACCACGCAGAACATTTTGGACATCAAGCAGCACATCTTGGTCACCGCGTCGGTACGACTTGACTACCTTCCTGTACGCTCCGGTCATCCCGCTGTACACACCTGTAACCACGCAGAACATTTTGGACATCAAGCAGCACATCTTGGTCACCGCGTCGGTACGACTTGACTACCTTCCTGTACGCTCCGGTCATCCCGCTGTACACACCTGTAACCACGCAGAACATTTTGGACATCAAGCAGCACATCTTGGTCACCGCGTCGGTACGACTTGACTACCTTCCTGTACGCTCCGGTCATCCCGCTGTACACACCTGTAACCACGCAGAACATTTTGGACATCAAGCAGCACATCTTGGTCACCGCGTCGGTACGACTTGACCACCGCCCTGTCCGCTCCGGTCATCCCGCTGTACACACCTGTAACCACGCAGAACATTTTGGACATCAAGCAGCACATCTTGGTCACCGCGTCGGTACGACTTGACCACCGCCCTGTCCGCTCCGGTCATCCCACGGTACATGCACTGGTGACCGAGCAGTGCACACTCTTCAAACCACTTGCAGGCGACTTCACGGAGCCGACGCGATCGCCAGCCAACCAGCCTACATTCACCCTGTGCCGGCGTCTCTGGACGGAGAGGGAGCAAAGGAAGTCTGGAAATTCCTCGGCCGACTCCAACACCGGAAATACTGACCCAAACCCAATGATGGGACTATTAATACTGCTGATAATCATGTTTTTGAATGTTTTTTTGATCATTGTCTGCAGTTTTTTTTTATTATCAAAATTTGCGCAGGCTAACAATGTATAGAAATAATGTTAACGATGGAGCAGACATATGGGTCCTAAGACAACAGAAACACAGACTCAGGAACCGATTCCACGTATTTGTTGTTCGCATTATTAAATTATGCTAGGAAGCGCTTATAAATGGAAAATCAAATAGTTTTTTTTTGTAAATAAACTCCATTTACGACAATCGACAATAACAAGATGAAGTTCGTTCGTTTCGTAGGAAATATCTCTGATTGTACCTATTCATATATTTGATTACCTTGGATACTTACACTTATAATTACACTTTCATTAAAACTAGATAGCATTACAAATGTGGTCAAGTTATAAGAAAACTTACAGAATAAATGTTGAAAAACGAGGTAGATAAGCGAAGAAAGAACAAAATGACGTATCTTTTACCTAATCACATTACTTTTATGTCTTTCGCAAGCTACCTACTATCTGTTGAAATCCATTTAGGCACAATCCATTGAAAGCTGGTCAACACACCGTTTACCGCGGCCTATAAAGCCGCAGCAGCGTGAAGCAGGTCAAATATCATCAAGCAACCATACAAGGCATACATTAATCAAGAAAATTCGTATAGGTATTCTAATGAGAATGTAAAAGTAGTATCATGATGCTCCATGTTATGTGAAAACATAAACTGTCTTAACCTATTTTGTCATAGTTAGAGTAACTTGTATAAGCATAGGTATCAAACAAGACCCTATGCTCTCCTGATAAATTCACCAAGGTGCTATTAACACTTGATCTAACATGGGTACCTCTGTACATCTATCATCTTTTTTCGTTCACCCGAAAGGTCTATGCATTACTTCAGCCATCCTATAAAGGTTTTTTCTTCATATAAAAATGTGGAATGAGACAATGAGACAAAAAATACAGCTGATGTATTCATGGTGATAAAACAACAGGCTATACTGTTTTTATGAACTGTCAGATTTTTGTTGACGCATAATTTGAAATCCATTACAGTTGACTCCTTATAGACATAAGTCTTACACCAATAGAGCAACAGGGCCCTTATGTTGATTACCAGTTCACTTATACTGTAAGCCAACGGGTAATCGACATCGACTTCATTTTTGCCATTTGAAAGCTAGCCTACATTTCAATTGTCACTTTCGTCTTTATTTTTGACAAATTCTGACTGGGTTTGA
The DNA here is from genome assembly GCA_951394065.1 of Venusia cambrica. Classification (NCBI taxonomy): domain Eukaryota; kingdom Metazoa; phylum Arthropoda; class Insecta; order Lepidoptera; family Geometridae; genus Venusia; species Venusia cambrica. The sequence goes on along the minus strand of OX596040.1, from coordinate 14,388,244 downwards.
CCACTGGCAGTCGGCTTGAATTTCACTGGTTTTCAAGTTATGCAATTAGACATCTGGCCCGAATGGGAAAATCGTAGTTATAATTTGGATAGGGGTCATCTAGGTTTGTGCTGCTTTACTTTTTTCAACACAATTAAAATATATGGAAAACAGTGTTTATGAACATAGCACGTTCAGAAATACCGCTTCTACAGCTTAGCGGAAAATTGTTGATCTTAAACGCGTGTTTATTTTAAACCTAGCAGTACCTAGTATTGTAGTAGTTGATATGAACGTGGTGTTTTAGTGAGCGCTGTCAGGTTTGGGAGTGAACACATAGACAGAGTCGTCGAGCCAGTAGTAGGCCTGCGAGAAGTCCCCTTCGCAGAGGTAAGGCGCGCGAGTCCACGAGACCAGGTCGAAGCCGGCCTCTTCCTCCATGAACGTGACGAAGGCGGCCGCTTGCTCCTCGAAGCCGACGCCGTGGATAGGGAGGCGCTCCTCGGGCTTGTGGTCGGGTGTTACTGGAATTCAATTCATAGTTTATATCAATACCACCTTTCAAACCGCCAACGATCGAGCCAAGTGGACTATTACGTTTTAAAATCTAAAAAAAAAACCGACTTCAATGAAGTGTATGATACAATTTCGTTTACCTGGATGACGTATTTTTTCCAATTATTTTGATGATAAAGACGACGGACAGACAGACAGACGCGTGATCCTATATGGGGTTCGTGTTTTCTTTACTTTTGACGTAATACCTACACCCAAATCGCTTCAAGTGTGCCTATAATATTTGAAGAGCTCCCTCGATTTTTACAGGGTACCATCATCAGATCCTGACCTGATGACGATGGGATCACCTATATACCCTTTCAAACAAAAAAAAAAATTCGAATTCGGTCCCGTCTTCGTCGGTTAATCGGGGAACATACATAAAAAAAAGATTCCGACGAATTGAGCGCCTCGAAAATAATCATTTTTTTTGTCGGTTAAAAAGAAAATTAGAGACAAGATCATGCAGATGTTACAACTCTACTCTGAGAAAACGATGCACAAAAATGACAATACAAGTTTATTTATGCACGCGGCTTCGCGCATTCTACACGGATGAAATGCAACAGTCTCTGTGGTCAAGTGGTTCGCCCACCGTTATCAGACCCAGCGGTCACGGGTTCGATCCCTACGGACAGTACAAATTTGAGCTTGCTTTGGCTGGCTGTGGACTTGTTTAAAATCCGCCACCAACGGTGGCTAGCAACCACCATCTTACCGAGTCTGTCGCCATAAGAACAGTCCTTAATTGTCGTGTTCCGCCAATAAATGCCGGTTCAGTTCCTTTCCTCGGTAAGCTGAGGGTTCCGGGAGAAGTGCGCTTGCACCTTCAGCCTCATCATAATTTGGATCCACGTGAGATAAAGGCCAAGCGCTTTCTCGTCGTATTGTTAATAAAAATCCTGGCCGAGTTGGACTTTCAAGACAGGTCAAACTTTACTTTGCTGTTCGATCCCTAGACAGTTATTCCACCAACGGCAAATATTCACAGTTGAAAAAGATCGTAGACCGGAGTATTTGATATAAAGTTGAAGTTTAATTTCCCTCTACGCATTCCCTTAAAAAAAAAGTCTTGCAGACAGACGGACAACAAAGTGGTCCTATAACGGGTAAATTAGGGGTAAGGAACCCTAAAACACAATAAAAATCTTTACCACATACATACGGACAAAATAGATTTAGTTTTAGTATTATTATTATTATTATAGATGGGTAGTACCCACGCTACCTTTAGAACCTAATTTTTATGTTACACGCTCAATCTCAAACTTACTAATCCAGTCACGGGTTAGTGTGTCCTTTTCACATCAAGGAATCCCTCAAGAACCCGACAGGAACCTAGACTAACTAAGGCTGGCTATACTAGCCGGACATTTCTCACCCACAACTTCTACTTAAAAGGTTAAAGGTTAAGTGCGGAAACGGAAATCTTTTACATTAGAATTTTGCAACATTGACATAGTATAAGTAGTCTAATTCTAATGTCAATACAAAATGGGGGGGAAAGTGTTCTGCACTGACCCTGTGGTGGTATATTTTACATTGCCCCTCTGCTATCCTGAACTCCCACAGACCAGCCCAACTCCTTAAAGTAACGCAGAACCTGGGATGCTGACAGAATTGCTCCAGAGTACCGATGCCGCTTGTTTCTCAGCAGGTGACGTAGACTCACCTTCGACGTAAGGCTTGTAAGGCAGCACCAGAGCGAGCATGAGCACGCCGCCCGGAGCGATGGCAGCGCGCGCCTGTCGCAGCATGCTCTTCGGCTTGCTGCATCGGTCCAGAAGATTCAGCATACATACACACTCGAACTGCTGATCTTTGCACCAGCCGTCGATGTCGAGGAGACTGGAAGATGATATCAAATACTTTACTAAGAAAATTACAGGTATTCATGAAATTGAGAGACGAATGAATTTGCTTCCTTTTTTTGTGAGCTAATAAGTGACTGACTTTGCGTTCGGCTTTGGCCTGTTCTAAGCTCTTTGAGATTGGGAGATGATATGGAGCAGCTATAAGTTGGTACGTTTTGAATCAAGCATTTAGACAACGATGTCACCTATATGATCGCTTACAATCAAGATACTAGGACACTTGGTAATTGAGAGAGCGCAGTAATCCCGCTTTCCCATATAAAAGCAGTTCCTCGTTCATTTCGAAATGCCAAGTCCGATTCAACACAAGTTTTGTAGGTATGAAATTGAATAAGGATAATCTGTGTTTTTGGTGCGTTACTTTTTCGAATAAACTAATATGAAGCAAAATATATGGAAAGGAGTTTTACGATTGAAACACCCTAGTGCATATATATTATTTGATATTGTATTGAAAAAGTAGTTCACCACAGACAATATCCTCAAAAAAATATTTTGAATCGTACTTGCCATTTCGAAATGAAATGAAATGAATTCGTTTGTGCTGAAGAGCGAAAATCAGCGATGGGTACTCCGGAGCCTTCTTAAGGAAAATATTTCACATAAAATATACTGTAGACACTTACGCATATCCTTTCTTGAACAACGCCTTCCTCATGCTCCCAGAGATTTCAGTCGCATATTTGGCAGTGTACAGATTAGAGAACCGTCGACTAACTTCTCCATCGCCAGCTCCAACGTCTACCAGCGCGCCGGAGCCGTCGCGAGCTGAACGTGGCGCGGAGTTCAACAACTTCCGGGTCTGGTTCTCCGAAAGGACGAACATTGATCCCCTTCCCAGCCAACTGTGAACACACAAACGGTACCTATAGGTAACTGGTTCTACAAGACAAAGAAAATCAAGTTGGAAAGTGGACCAAACGATTACATGCCAGTTATAACATCTCAATTAGAGAGAACAATTTCAAATCGCGGTTGCCGATGGCTATCAAGAATCCAAGCCGGTCTAAATTACCCTCGAAGGCGAACTATGAATCACAACAAAGTTAATTGTTCAAATAATGAAGTTAGCTCTTTATTACAACCTTCTAATTTAAACGTAGGAAAACTTCCTTGATAGCGATTTGCTGAGCAACAATAGCGCAATTATCCACTACCGTTGGTTGTGTGTGTTTCGAAGATCGCGCCAGGCTACAATTACCGAGGATGAAGCACAAAGCGGGCTGTGGGCTGCGGGCAAAAGCGGCGTCTGGCAAAATAGTGAGCCACAGGGCGCTCCGCCGCCCGCTCTTCGACGTCTTCATCGCGCCCCGGGCCGCGGCGAAAGTGGATAATGAGAAGTAAATCCAGCACTCATTAGCTGAGAGCGAGCGTCGCACCCATCGATACGAATTCGTCTTTGCTGGGTAAAGGGATAATCGACGCGAGACCCGAGCTGTGTTATTAGCCGTAGTACCATATATCACGCGCGGCATTATCCGCGGCCCCCGGCGTCCGCGCCGCAATTACTGCAGCGAACGGTGCAGCTCGGTTACAATACCCTATCTAGCCAGGCGAGGTTCAAAGTGCTCAATTACGAACATAGGTATACGAAAGTTTTCTGCGCTTCCTTTTCGGGCACTCGGATGGGTTCGATGGCTTATTGGATAGATGTAGTTACGAGGAGCATTGTGCGACACACGTGTCGTTACTGTGTGCGAACTACGAACCATCTGGGAGATCCTCGCAGCTCGTTTGCGGATTGATTGCTTTATTGTGATGTCGGCGGCGGCGGCGGCAGTAGCCAGCGACGACGCGCGATACATGTTACATGAACCGGCCGCAACTAATGAGCACAGGCACCGCGTAATTGTCACCCATAGCGGTGTAAACTCGCCATTCCAACACCTCGCTAACTACGATTGAGTCAACACGCAAAAACACTGCGGGAATATGAAGACGGTCGTTACCAGAGTGCAGCGAGACTTGTATGATTGAATTATTAGGGCCATAACGAGAATAAGAATCATTCGGGTAGCTTCTTCATTTAGCATCGTAAACAGTCTCAAAAGGATTCTGTAAATGCGTTCCGGTTTCCTCAAAGGTATTCGATGGCACATAACGAGACCTGCGCCTCAGAGTAATAGGAAGGTAACGTAAACCTCAACGCTGAGCGGTATGTCTGTAGTTGCGTCGAAAATTGTGAGGCAAGGGGTGACGTGTAAATCGAGTCGAGCAGTAGGTGGATGTGGATGTGGATAGGCGAGCGCGGGCGCGGAGTATCTATTTCAATAGAATGCGGTGGCTTGCAACAAGGAATCCGATGCGGTTATCGACGGCGGAGGTGAGAGATGTGTCGCCGGCCGGGCGGCGGGCGCCGGGGGGTCGGCAGGGCTCGTATCGCGATTGCATCGGAGAGCAAACAAGCGGGCGGGGTGTCGCGGTGGCTCCCAGCGCGCCGCTCAAATCATATTACCCCCGGCCTCACACTCGCTCCGGCTCCACACGTCATTTGAGTGTGCGTCGCTATGGCGACGGCCCGGGCCGTGCATGATATTAGTCCGTGTGCGGCTCATCTCCGGCCGTTTATACTTAACGCGCCACCTCGCGCGGGAAATTAAAACCGGCTCCGGACCGGAAGGCGCGATCGACCCTCGCGCTTTTCGCACGCCGCCGCCGCCACCTCGACACATCCGACCCCCAGCTCTAGGGACACCCGCGACACAAACTTTTACAAGACATCAACGTATAGGGCTATATAAAAATATAAATGCATTGCAGAGCCTATTAATGATCAGACACTAAAAATATAAAATTCATAAACATCGATATTTAAGGGGGTAACTTTATGTTGTCTGACTGAGAAGGTTTATTATTTTATCTATGTTAAAATTTTACTCAATACGATGGCTATACAGAGGACACTGAAGAAACCAGGTATACATACCTGGTATAGGGTCTAGTGGGTCAGCCCACCGATTTTCAGATCCAGAGGTCCCGGGTTCGATCCCCATGGGGAGTACAATATATTGTGCTTGGTTTGTTGGTGGTAGGACTTTGTTTAAGTCCGCCTGGCTAGCTATCACCATCTTACCTAATTCTGTCGCCATAATAACAATTCTAAAATTGTTGTGTTCCGGCATTTAGAGGTAAAATTCCTTAGTTTGTTGAAGATTCCGGGTGAAGTGCGCCTTCACCTTCGGCCTTATTTCAACTTGTTATCAGGTGAGATGAAGGCCAAGCGCTTCACCGTCGTACAAGAAAAAATAAAAAAAATACATGAATATATAATAAAGCAGTAGTAGCCGTCTTAACTGTCTCACGGATCTAACGGGAACTCACGGGACAAATTTACAGATTTTTTTAGAATGCGATAAGAGATATATCTATAACAATTTATAGTTATATAAGTATTCATTGCATACGTTTTTGATCATGGCACTGCCATTTCCTAAAATTCATACGGAACTCATATTATTCTACGCCCCATTTCCCTATTCATTTTCTGGGAGAGGAGCTTCTAAGCGTTATTTACTGCGAATAAATAAACACACTACGGATAGGTACACATTAAACACGGTGGCACAGATAGAAAGAGCTCCACCCCACGTATGTAGATACCTACACATTTGCTTTACTCAAAGACATTGTCGCTTTCAGGCACCTCATTAGAGAGCGTCCCATGTGAGCCTACCCACACTCCTCCCACCCCACCTTACCCCACACTCACACATTCCCATCGCATGGAGACGAGAGCAATTCTTTCTCTGCGCTCGCAAACTTGGATGGATAATTACACTTAGATAAGAACTCGTAGCTCCTTATGTGCTATACGATTTTCATACGGCTAGAGAGACAAAGACGTTTGAAAGTTGAAGAAAGAAAGCGTGGAAACGAATGAGATTCGAGACCTCTCTGGGGACTCTTGAACGAAAATGTCTTTGAATATTATACACTAAGTAGTAAAATTATGTATTAATTCCTCGACGACAGAGTACGGTTCAGACCAGGCTGTGCCAGTGCCAGGTAGAGGGTACGTATCTAACCGTGAAAAATGGAAAAGTTTCCGACTTGTTAGGGCGCTATAAAAATCAACTTGTGGGTAGGTATGAAGCGCATCGATTGCTGAAGCGCTCCGCGGTGTCATAACCCCCAAACAGCACTCAAGCTGCAATAAACTATAAAAAAGTGGATAGTAAAATGTATAAACAATGAGAGCACGGCTAAAACGTTTTAGTGTTAAGAGTGGGCCCATAAACCGTTGACACGCACCCGTAAAATATTAACGATACCTTCAAGAAAAATGACGACTATCAATGTACCGATTTTCGGTCGCGCGAGGACGCGCTACAAATAATGGCGGTGCCGACTTTATACGCGGATCCGAATTGGCCCGGTTGAATATTTTACCAGGCCACGAATGCGTCCGGCGATATTTTTCTATTTCGCCGCCCATTTTACTATCAATTGCTTAGTTTCCCCTTTGATATGATTCGTGCGACGACTCGCCTGATAGATCTACTCGCTTTAACACTCCATATAATTTAAGATTTACCTATGTGATAGCTTACTGTTGTTTCATGGTTATACTTATCTGTTTTTTATCTATGATAAAAAAAAATGTGCCATCCGAATGAATAAAAAGGACCTCCTTTTTTGAGAAGTCGGGTAAAAATTTGGCTTCTTCCAAAACATAGGCCCTTATTTCAAAATTTGCTAAATTGTGACTGAATCGAGACAAAATTTATTCAAGGTAGGCAACAGATTTTTGTGAAAATATGATAGGTCTCGATTCATGCTTTAGCATACACAGTCCTCAATACTACAAGTTGGAAACTTAGAAAATTTTAAAATTGAAGAACCTATGTAATTTTATGTTTAAGACTACATGTTTTCAGGCTGTGTCTGGACTACAATACAATACAAAGTGTTTTACTTTCGAAGATGAACTCCGTAAGATTACGAAGTGCAAATTATTGCTGGCGTTTTGGAAACACAATAACCTCTAAAGGTGGTAAAGGCGTGGGTTCAATTCGAATCCCAGGCATGGTTTAAAATAACTTCTCGACGGTGAATGGTTTATTGCTTATTGAGTAGCGCTGACGAGACGCGCCTCCGACGATAAAACATGCGCAGAGTGGAATCTCAGTCAATATCGCAATATACACGGAGACATTGAAATTATCGCTCGGTGGGAGGTGCGCTGGCTAAAGCAAAATAAGAATAAGAGGTTAGTTCGAAACAATGAGCATTATCGCGGTGTCTGTGCGTGCGAGGTGAGTTGGCACAGCGTGGTGTGGACGCGGCAGGCGCGGGCGCAGGAGCGGACGCGAGCGCGACCAGCGCCGCCGCCGCCGTCCGCTCGCTATTGGCCGCCGCGCGGTGGGCGGGGCGAGCGACAAACTGCGCGCACGCAAATAGCGCACCCGCACACAAATTAAAACAATAAAATGAAAGTAATAAAACAAAGTAAGCACCGAAGAGTATCCACTATCGAGGCTTAATGGCCGAGCGGAGGCGGCGGCAGCCTCTCGATTTATTGACGAGCAATTTCACCTGGCTGTTTCGGTATAAGACAACTAACTAAGTCCGTCCAGTATTTACTATAAATACTAATCAAATAATTTTAAGCTGCCAATGTATATACTGCAGTACTACTACTTCATGACAAATGCTAGGAAACGTAACATGAGTAAACGTAACTCTACCTCGAATCGTGAGTGGAATTACATAAAAGTTCCGATGACTTTAACTCGAATAAGTGTTTCACTACAAACTCAGAGATGCAGCAGCTCTACATCGCAGAGAGTAAAGTTCTAAAGTTTTAACTAGCGAATTTATCATGGCAGAAGCATGCACACGGTAGCAACGCGTAACAAATAGTTGGGGTCCTATTGAGATCGGTCTCGGAGCTTTCTCGAAGGCTTTCAATGAGGGAAATTCCGCGACGCTTGGTACGGGCAACGAATGTCGTCTCATTTACTAATGTGTCACATGCAGGCGGCGTTGTTTCATGCCGGCGAGGGGGTAGCGCCTTGGGTAGTGGAGGGAAGGGGGAGAATAGAGCAGAGATGACCAATAGCAGAGCGCAACCACCCGCGCTTGTGAACGGTGCAACGTTAATTACGGTGCACGGAGCACTGTACACTAGATAATACGTTAAGATAAGAAAATTTCTTCGTTGAACAATTTTTTCTTAAAAAATATGAGAATTAGAAGGATTTAATTCATTTTATGCAATCCAGTGCATAACAACATTTGTAACGTATAATATTTTGACGATAAATTTCCTACAAACTTATAAATGCGTTTGAAAAGAGATCAAGGAAACTTTGAAATCATTAAGTTACCTGTTTACTTCTTTATAGGTATAGTTCACTCGGCTTTAATGCAGGTTTGGCTATCGCTACGTAGCTAGAAACAAACATTTAGAGTGATTGTGAAAAGGAGCGTGATTACAGCACTGGTAGTTAGCGGAGGCTTCATTAGGAGTCGCGGGTCGGGGGTGCCTCCACCGTGTGCCTCGGGGGAGCTCATCTCGGCGGGTGCATCGCAGCTGCGCGCGCAAACAAATTAAAACGTAAGACGCGCCCTAATCAATAGCCGACTTCGCCGCGAAGCAGAATTAACTCGGCCGAATGAAAAAAATGAACAAAATTATATTCGCGCTTCACCTCAGCCCCCTACCCGCGCCCGCCGCCCGGAGGAAATTGCTTTTCTTTCAGTGGGCGCGCACACACTCCCCGCGCCTCGCCGCCGCGCGACGTGAGCGCGAGAGGGTTAGCGCCGACACACACAATATTATAATTTACGTTTCCTCGTATATCGAGGTGTAAGTAGGTACTTTACCTGGGCGTTGCGCGCCCGCTCAGCCCTCGGCTCACGCTAAATCTGAGCTTTATACGTTCACTTGACGCGACGAGAGCGATATTAGTTTTGAGCCGACTCCTTCCCTGCTACAATATTTATTAACGCTCTACCAACTTTCATATACGCAGTTACGCTTTTCATTTCCTCCTTTTTAAAGCGTTCTCAGTACCAACAGGTAATGTAGAATCGGGGAAAAGAATAACCCCAACTATGTAGAGGTATTTACTTCCTCGAACACGGTCATATCTTCAATCAGCGCCGGGCGCGGTTTGATCGTAACGTGTGGTAGGTTTGGAGCCCGCAGAGTGGTGTGAACGTAATTCTGAGAGATCTCATTATATCTAACATGATGAAATGTGATAGGTAATGTAAAAATGTTAGCTTACGAAGCACTCGATACACCAAAAATGTATCATTAAGTTTGTATCTGCCCTTATATTGGGTAGAGACTATGAGCTATTGGTACTACACCTCACATTGCTTTAATGTTTTCGCAACTAATTAAGGGTGGTCGAGCAGAATGTATATAAGGGTCCGAGCGGGTAGGTAACTAGAAGAGGCGAGTTTCATTAACAGATATCGCGAGGTCTAATCTGGGCCAGCCGCCCGCCCAATTAACGCGTAGGCGATGAGATGGCCGGGCGGGCGGCCGCCTCGCCGGCCAATAGCGGCCGCGCTGGGATTAATTAAGTAACTTCCCGTCTGCACCCCCTCACCCCTACCCCGAGCACCTCACACCCGCACTGGAGTCTGCGGACACGCCCGGAAAACTAACCACCTAATGAGGGGAGATGACCTCACGTGCTTGTGTGCTTTGTCTATTCAACGTATGTGCAAACTACGTTCATTTGTGTGCAAGTGTTGGCCTTTTGTGTGTCCGTTATGTAAGCGCGATGTACTCGCATTATCTACACGACGTAGCTTAGCTCTCGTCGCGAGGAAATAGAAAATTGTTGTTGGAATTCAACAACTAACAAGAGCTTGTATGTTGCCACCAGCGTGCACCGCAGTTTGATGTCCAATTTATGGCCACTGAACTAGTTGTAGGTACGAGTCGTTACTTTGAATTTGGAAAGGCATCAATTACGATACTGCTCAGGTATTCAAGAGGCATACGCACGAACTTATATCACGTGGAGGTTGTATTTCCTACTAAAGAACGATTATTAATGCGCGTTGCGTATCAACTTTACGTCCCGTACCTATGTATGCACCGTACATTAAAGACGGTGTCTTCTCACGGTACGTGACAGAAGACAAGTCAATTAAACAACGAGGCCGAACGTCGGAAGCGTATGACAGATGGGGTGTTTGTACTCGTACATCCATTTATCGAGATTGTCAGCATCGGCGCCCTAATCTTTGTATCGCGACGTCACAACAAACTGGCAGAGTGACCACAAACATTTGAGATAAAGAATTCCGTAACATTTTATACATCGTGCTATGATGATATGTTATTTTATTCTTACACAGAGAGGATGGATGGAAGCAGGTTTACGAATCAAGTATAGGTATATATCGATTGTGAATGGTATAGATGGAAGGGAAAGACATCGGCGTACGTTCTCTGACCAAGACGGATATGTTTTCGAAAAACAGATCAGAAGTACCCTAAGCCGATGAGCATGTATTAGGAACGTAATGAGAGTCAATGAGGTAAGAAGAGCTGTGAGTGGAAATCCGTTGTCTCTGCCTCCTGAGGCTCTGAGAAATAGGAGTCTATGTATGTATGTATGTATCACCACCACTTTAGTTCGTTCATTTATTCGCCCACTGTACTTATTGTATGTTACTTTGTCCATCTAAGTGGTCTAGTGGTTTACCCACCAATGTCAGATCCAGAGGTCCAGGTTTCGATCCCCAGAGGAGTACAATATTTTGTTTGGTTTGGTAGGTGGTAGGACTTTGTTTAAGACCGCTACCACCATCTTACCTAGTTCTGTCGCCATAGCAAGAATTCTTAAATTGCTGTGTTTCGGCATTTAGAGGTAAGATAGCAAGCTGAGGACACAGATTCCGGGTGAAGTGCGCTTCCATCTTCGGCCTTATCACTACATGAAAAAAAAAAAAACCAAGTGAGGCCAGGCGGTACCCATCATACAATAAAAAATAAAAATTGTTCTGACATAGTCTACTTTTTTTCGAAACCACGACAAACAGTGATTATCATACATACCTAACCATACAAATATTAACTTAAACTTACAAATAATACACACTGAGGACTGTAGGACCTGTAAAGGTCTATCCCTCATGCCGAAGTCCGGCACCAAACGGCTTACCATGTTTCGTCAGTGCGCGAGAGCCAGTTCCTTCTGGGAAAGCTCGCTCTATCAAAGACCTTATCTTTGCCTAGAGCTAAAGAAGCCTGGAAGTCAAAAGCCAGCCCATCATTTATATGCATAAAAAGTACCTATCATCATATTAGTACTGCAGTGCACTGTATTGTATCTTCAGGTAATGAGCTTGCTTGGAGGCTATATACGAATCAAGTATCTAACTATCACGAAACGTAACAATATTGTGATTCTAAACAAAATTCTTTATCAGAAACCATTCACCAATACATTACTACCACCGTACACAACGTATAGGTTACATTTAAATATGTAGCAGACTTCATAAATAAGTTAACAGCAATGAAACTTTTATGGGCTATATTCTTTATCTTATTTTGAATTTCATCATTTCGTCTGCAGTGCCGGATTTAAGTGTTAAGCTGGCTTGTCTCCCTTTTAACACTTCTTTTTTGGGTTTCGACTTTACATATACGACAAGCTTAATTGGTTTTATCTTAGCGAACCTCAAGAAGCATACATCTTGCTGTCTTAGCATTGTGCCTAGCAATATCGTTGTATCTGAAAATCTATGAACTGAACTGAAAGTACAAAGGACCCTACCGAGATTAATTGTGAGGGTAGGTAGAATATAAATCCTAAAAAAATCAGGTAGCATTGAAAACGTAGTTATATTAATCAAGTCGATTAGTAAAACATCCAGTGAAAGGAGGATGTAGTGTAGTGGTCCATAATCGAAGGCACGGGCAAGGGGCCGTGGGGGTGCCAAAATAACTAATAGTTTTCGCGGGGGCGTGTTAGCATTTTTCTTCTGGCGGTGACGGCAGGGGGAAGGGGTGGGGGGTATAATGGAATAACTCTCCTTGAGGAATGGCTACGCGGATCATTTATACTTCATCGGCTTACTTAATAATGGATATAATTAAACTTATTTATGGCTGCTCTTATGGGAAATATGAACGGGAAGTATCTTACGTAATATAGTAACAAGCCACACAGCTCTGTCTTCTGCGCGGTTCGATTCCCAGCCAGGACAAACATTTGTGTGATAAATGTATATGTTTGTTCTGTGCTTGGGTGTTATAATAGGTATTAAGGTGTAGTGATATGAGTATTCTTTATCTAAGGTATTCGTAATCTAGTTCCCATATTACAAGCATTGCTTAGTTGGGGGTTAGATGGTACTGTGTGAAATTATCTTCCCTATTCATGATAACTGATAATGCATGAATATAGACACAATGAATAATTTTTAATAAAAGTTGTTCATGATCGAGCCAACAGATCGTAGAAATCTATTCAAACGACTATACAAACCCTCGGTTTAGTTCACACGTAAAACGATAAAGAACTGCTCAAAATTTCACATCAACATCAAGAGAACATGACTTTATAGCACCGATAAACTCTTTCGAGCAGATATTCGAGATCGTGGATAAAAACATCACGTTTATGGAAAATAGTGACGCATTTAAGGCTGTAGCGAGGTGCGTAGTGCGTAAGAGGGCCATTTACTACGCGGGGTTGGCGGAGCGAACTAAAACTCAATTCTTTTGCTAGGGATGCCGAAACCGAATTCCGACAATTTGTTCCCACTAGTCCTACTTTGTTGAACTATCCCCTTTTACCCGAATTTATTTATTTATTTATTATTATAATTACTACGAATAAGCAAAAAGGAGAGTTATTGCTTTGACCGGTGTGCTGAATGTATGTAGGTATGTAGGTATCACAACATATAAATTACTTATCATCATTTGACTAATGAGTTATCGTTGGAAGCGTCTGGATTGTCCGCTGGTTATAGGTTATGTGACGTCACATTATACTGAATATGGCGCCCTCGAGGGGTCATAAAGTCATGTTTTTTTTTAATGATGCCATGTTGGGTCATAAATTAAAGGGCTCAAATTAGCACATTTATATTATAGGTATTAGTTAGCTGTTGCTCGCAGCTTTGCTTACATGCACCCGATAATCGGGAAAAATATATAAAATCACGTCTCAGAGCCAAATATTATACCAAATAACCCTAAAATAATTAGTAAGGTAAAAACTAGTTTTTTTATATAAATATAAATATTATAGGACATTATTTTTTACACAGCGCCATCTAGCCCCAAACTAAGCATAGCTTGTAATATGGGAACTAGATTACGGATAGAATACTTATACTTAAATACTTTTTTTAAATATATACTTACTATATGATACAACATCCAAACACAGAACAAACATCTATATTCACCACACAAATGTTTGTCCTGGGTGGGAATCGAACCCACAGCCTACAGCGCAGAAGGCAGAGTTACTACCAACTGAGCTATGAGGCTTGTTAATGCTATATGCTCTGTTTTTATGTGAATAATAAAGCCGAAGGTGAAAGCCCACTTAACCCGGAATCCATAACAGAAGTCTGAAGATATGGCTATCTTACCTATAAATGTCAGAAAACAACAATTTTATATTGTTGTTATGGTGACAGACTTAGGTAAGATGGTGGTAGCTAGCCAGGCGGTCTAAAACAGAGTCCTACCACTAACCAACCCAACCACAAAATTGTACTCCTGGAGATCGAACCCGGGACCTCCGGACAGAGGAGGTGTCGGACACGTCCAGAATCGGTTCGGAAAACACCACGGTAGTACGAACGGAGGCACATCCCTAGTTCCCACCTACATCTGTTTTACGTTCCAATGGATTGCTGCATGCAAATAGACCGGCGTTATTGTTCCTTTGATGGGATGGATGGAAGGAGCGTTTTTAGATCTTTATTCACCAACTTTACTACTATGTTCCGAGGAAATCTTTCGTGTTCTATCGCTCAACTTTTGTAATTTAGTTTTGAATACATGCTATGCCAGCTTATTCGAACACAGTTCTTCGTTTGACCTCTTTTCCGCTGATACATTGCCTAGTGCGCTTGAATATTTCAGATATTCCACCTGTTCAGTTCATTCAACTTGAGCGGCAGGAAATCTCAAACCAGGCCACACTAATAAATGATTTCCGTAGTTTACACAGCAGAAATAGATCACCCCATCGAATCGTTTACATTAGCGCGAGTCATCCTGAAACAAAGTAGGCAGTAGATAGACAAGGGAGTGTCCGCGCCACTCCTTCACAGTGATTAATTGCACGCCCCTAGCCGGGAAAATCACGATTTCACAACCCTTTCGCAGTCTTAATTACCACGCCTCGCTTCAGCGACGCTACGCCATTGGCTAGAAGCCTTGCCGCTCTATCGCCCCGCGTTTTAATTGGTCGCTTGTAATTAACGCTCGGTAATCACCAACGATTCGTCGCGAGGGGACGATGTACCAAATTTGAATTTTTAATTAGTGACGACAGCGGGCGACGGAGGCCTCGGATTGGTAGATTCATATCGCGTTTACATAGACAATGGCAATTGTCTTTGTGTTTTCTCTCCGCCTTCTATTTACTGAAAATCGCTGTGAAATGTGGGATCAAAACTACATTTACAACAATTATATCAACATGAGGTGAAGATTTGCGTTATATCTAGTACTAAAATTTTGCTCTCGTAAAGTACTAAAAGTATTGCCAGTTGTACATACGAGGTAAATCCTTAAGAATATGCACGAGTGCATTTCCCGCATTCCCTGCAGCATTACTACTTACGTACCTAAATCTGCGCCGAGAGCACGAGCGCTCAGTGCATGCCGAATTAGCTCATTACGGGAGCCAGCGCCTTCGTCGAGTTTCCCGAGATTTATCCTTCTACTCTCCAAATTTGAATAAGACCATTAGCCGCCAAGTATTCACCGTAGGGAATTCGGATTGGACAATTACGTCTAATTCCAATTTCAAGTTATATTTTATTCAAAATGAACCCGACTCTACGATCGAGAGTGATCGGGATTATTAAACTAGAAATCTGAGAGCAAAATTATAAAATGATCTTACCTGAAGATGAAGGTCCCTAATTGAAGAAGAGATTGGCAGTGCCAAGATTCAAAGGAAAATTAAATGCGTTGAAGCACTCAGGTTAAAGCTTTGCGGAAGTGCCTATACTTCGATCGAATAAATGATAACGTACCAGAAGAGAATCCAAGAGAGATTGGCACGAAATAATCATCAGTCAAATTAAATCCGATGGAGATGGAGGTGCTGAGAGGGCTAGATAACGTTTTAGTTAGTATCGCGGAAGGAGCATTGCTTCGATTAGATTGGTGATAGAGTATCTTCAAAGAGGTGTTTATGCGCGGGCGCGGGAGCCGAGCGACGTTGAGTGACGCGACCAGCCACGCTCCTTCTTAATAAGGTAAATGAGATGCGGAGAGTGCGCTCCGAGCTCGAACACCGACCACAGCGCTTTAGGCTCTACAATCGGTGCGATTCGTTGTATACGATTTGCATTCCAATTCATTGAGCTATGTAGCATCGCCTTTGTGGGCTGTTTCGCCTCCAGATCCCCAGGGGATCTGACATCATTTTGCTTGATGTTTTGGTTGGTGGTAGGAATGTGTATAAGTCCGCTTTTCTGGCTATGTTACTTTGAGTGTCGCCATAACAACAATTCTAAATTGTTGTGTTCCGGCATTCAGAGGTAAGAAGCCTGTCCCTCAGACTATTGAGGTTTCGGCCTTATCTAACTAGAAACCAGATGAGATGAAGGCCAAATGCTTACCCGTCCAACTATAAAAAAAAGTAATGATGCTTGACGAGCAACTTATTATTTGATAGATTAGTATAATAATAGTCTTTCTTTTTATTTTGTAAGTAACTTGATAATTTTGACATTAATTTCCTGTTTCTTTTTTTTATAATTATTTTATTACCACCTACATCACTACATTGGACTGTTTAATTTTGATATTATAACTTGATATAGGTACCCATTTGTAGGAACTCATTAGTATTTCTTTCTATTGTTTTATTACCTGTATGTTTTAAAATTCCAAAATAAAAAAAAGTATTTTTTTTATTAAAATTTTTTTGTATTTTAAGCGATCGCACTTGGTCACACCATTTACAAATGTTATAATGAATACAAAAATTCACAACCCGAGTCGGAACTTGAGCCCGCATCTTTTCCTAAAGCCGGAAACGCTCTAACTAACTGAGTCACGAGGGTCTTACGCAGATTTCGAGTCCCGTCGCGGGTGTTTTTTGTGATTATTATAATTAAAAGTATCGCAGTGAAAATAGACCGCAAAAAACGCGGCCGGTCTGCTTCTTTAGTCACCTTAGTCATATCATAAATATCAATAAAGAACTTCTTTTTATAGTGGTTCGTTTACAGCTGAAGCTATTAGGTTGTGGAACGCATTACCTGATAATATAAAAAATACGACATCGCAACACACTTTTAAATTGAAAGCTTATCAGTATTATCTATCTGTTTATTCTTAAATTATCATTTTTATCCTTCATTATTATTATTATCATGATTATTATTGATGTAATTCTATGTATGTATATTTTGTTTTATATTCGTTATTCGTATAGTCCGCCATCCTTGAAAGTCGTTATCCTATCTGTCTATCCAGCGGTTGCCTGGAAGAGATCGCTTTCAGCGATAAGGCCGCCCATTGTTTTACCAGTGACGCTTAGATTAAGTTTCAACTATCTGTATTTTGTTATGTTATTTGTAAATGGTGAACCATAAAGAGTTATCTATCTATCATACTTTACCGAGTACTAACCATAAAGTAGAAGCGGTATGTTTAATCTAAGTAAGAAGTAGCCAGCTAGATTTCTCAATTTATCTTGGTGTCTTCCACGTATTATAACACATAAAATACTATGTTATGTAAGCTGAAGCTGATTCTACAGAATAAAATCTGTATACTCAGTTTAAGATCCACTGCTTCATCACCGTGGACGCTACCGCCGACGGCGAAGCCGATCTCCATTGATGGCTTTAAATTAGCTCCATGAGAACTAGAAACGATTTTTACCGATTTAGGTATGTGTCATATCCGAAATGGCGTTTCCCATCTCAAAAGTGTACACATGTTATGAAACCTATCCGTTCAGTACATTTGACGGTAAATATCGTTTCTAGTTCTCATGAAGCTAATTTAAAGCCATCAATGGAGATCGGCTTCGCCGTCGGCGGTAGCGTCCCGTATCGGGTGATGAAGTTGGACGCAAAATCGGCGTGTTCGTAGTCTTTTAAATTAGCAACGACGAGCTTCGCCCGCTGAGCGCTGAGCTGGGCGGACAAACGCCTTGTTACGGAACGGATTTATCCTAAACGAGCGGACATTTTAGCGCGATTTCGTGCAACGATGTCGAATTACCCAGACGCAACTACCTACTAGTTGACAATGGCCGTGAACAGCCGAGAACATATCGATGCATTCCAATATTTGTGCTTTAACGGCTACGAGAGCTTTTTACTTTCATGTCAGTATTTTGATGGTGTTGGATTTTGAGTGAAGAGCGCTTTAAATAGGTAAAACTACTTGAACAAGAAAAGGCAAGATAATAAAAAATCTTATTCAAAACGACAGGAACATTAAACACCAAAGAAAAAGAGAGAAAAAAGAGAGTGGGAGAGATATACCAAGAATTATTAACATGATGGATTAAGGAAAATTTCAATAAAGAAATACAAAAGAGTTACAAAGCTGTATTAATCATACAAATATATTTTTATCTATAAATATATTTCGTGGCAGGATGAAAATATATTCATTATCGCTATATGTGGGTACTTATTTTGCTCTAAAATACCCACATAGGTTACTATGTGGGTATTTTAGATTCATAAAGTATCAAGATATGACGTGCTATAAAATAATATTATATTAGTATTGAAGTTAAAAATAATATGTAGTTTATTTACAAGTCTTCTTTCGTAGTAGTGCTACGGCGTAGAATAGAAAAAACATTAGAATAGAGATGGCGTATGGTTTACGACTTTATAAACATATATATAAGGTTAATTACAGTTCATTTGCGTCAGTCTTTTTGCGGAGCGTAAAGCATGTGCTACGGCGTAGCGCGGCAAAGGCTCAGACATTAATGTAACGAAGATTTTATTGTATGCGATATGTGTACTAGAAATAATGTACACAGTTTCATAGGGTAGAGCATGTGCTACGGCGTAGGATTACAGAGTGTGTACGGCATGTGATACAATCCTCTCGAATTGTAACAGTGTTTCGGATAATCCAGGTATTGAAAACAAAAACATTATACAACATCTTTATCAAAAAAGCCATTGATGCGCGACAAGTTATTCGAAAGCTCGTCAGATTTTATTTTCTATGGAAAAAGTGTGTATTTTTTCCCCAATTAAAGAGGTTCCGAGGCTTATTCGTTTTTACCTGAACGCGCTTTTTGTTCGGGGCACGGGTCAACCGGACTGAGACAATGCGCGGGCGACGGAGACAAACGGGCTAGTGCGGGCTCCAGCTCAACGAAAGTATACGGCTAAAGAGCGGTAAGTACTAATGATAAGTAATTCCTCTATATTGCTTTAAATACGCGTACAGGAGGAACAGATTTTGTGTCAGTGGTGCTTTTGAGTTCAATAAGCTTTACCTGTCGCTTACGTGTGTAATACGGAACACGTAATAATATGTTAACGCGACAAACTGAGAGTTTTTGGAAGTTGGTTAACAAATTAAAAACAATTGCATTTTTTTATTCAGTTTCCAAACATTTTTTTTTATTAAGTACACTCATCAGACCACACAACCTTTGTTTTTTTTTATTTACACAATCTTTTGTTCATGCGGTAAGGATATGGATCCAAGAGTACATTGGTAGCATACGTCTATAAGCAGATATTGTCGGTTTTCATGGCCCAAAAGTCTTGAATCCAAGAGGAGCAAATATATTTGTAGTACAATACATAGTTTACTAATAAATATAGCTAGCTGAGAATATATATAGGATTATGACTTAGCTTATAACTATAATTTAATCCCGTATGTTTTCATAAAATTCAATTGTCATCGCAGAAGATTGATATGTTTTGTGCATAGAGTACAAAAGCATTTACTTTGTAACTTGAATGAATGAATAAATGAAAATTCTTTATTGTACACCATAAAAATATAGAGCAATTGACAATTTTAAAACGAAAGTTCTGTTAACATTCGTTTTAAAATTGTCAATTGTTGTCTTATCGCTTAAAAGCGATCTTTTTCAGACAACCTTAGGATGGAGAGGATGGTAAAAGTACGTGACTTAAGAACCTTTGTTTCTAACAAAACAATTAAAACTTGTGTTTACAAAATGGATCTCTGTACTGGCTCGTACATTGTACATCCGCCCGGTAGGATTCAGGCCGCGGCAGCCTCTACTACAGCGTGCGTCGTGCCTTTCGGTTTGTTCCGCGTGCCGGCTGACCATTCAGCGGTAATCGCTTCATTCAGCGGGCGGCGAGCGCTTTTTCCCCCTTGGCCGATCGGTCATGCATTCCGTCCGCTCGTGGACACTGCACTACTGTTATATCAGACGGTATCGGTTCGATGTGGCGAATTAACGCGTGCTGATTGCAAACGCTTAGCGCGCTTGTTACACAGGCATTTCTGTAGCATTTATCGATCCACGATTCAATCATCATCAGAAGCCCGCCTGTACTGCTGGATATGTACTTCCTGTATGACTGGACGGTGTTGCCGTAATATCCGAGCTTGGTAGCTAGCAGGCGAGCTCACGTGATTGTTAAATATACAATAGCTTGGTTTATTGCGGCGGGCCTAGATCAAAGTTAAGAAATAAATCGCAATGCTATTTCATTATTATTATTACAGCCCGAAAAAGTCTGTTAAAGGTTTCGGATGTCTGCAATCGTGCAATGGTGGAATTTGATATAATCATGGTTGGCAAGCAGATACTGGTGATTGCAGTATTACAAACTAAGCATAGCTTGTAATATAGGAACTAGATTACGGATAGAATACTTATATACTTTTTTTGTTGTAAATAAGCACGTACAATATGATACAACACCCAAACACAGAACAAACATCCATATTCATCTCACAAATGTTTGTCCCGGGTGGGAATCGAACCACAACCTACACTCAGATGGCAGAGTTACTACCAGCTGAGCTATGAGGCTTGTTAGTATTATTCAACTAGTGATGTTTACTATGACTACTGCTGCTCATTCTCTTGTGAAGCCTTTAGTAGCTCTTTACGACATTCACGGATGGAAAGGGAGGGGACCATAGAGGCCAACCATTATTTTTTGTATTTGTAAGCAAATACAGCTCATTAATGTAACCACGTTGTGTCCATCAATACCTATGTTTTAGAACACGAAATATTTATCTAATTTTTTTTTATTTAAACCCTAAAATGTGCCAAGTAAATAAATATAAACATAAGCTAGAATAGAATGTATTTTTATTGTACAACGGGGAAGCCCTATCCTTCATCTCACCTGGTTATAAGTTAAGATAAGGCCGAAGGTGAAGGCGCATTCACCCGGAATCCTCAACATTCTGAGGAACTTGCTCTTTTACCTCTAAATGCCGGAACGCAAGAATTTAGAATTGTTGTTACGGCGTCGGACTTCGGTAAGATGGTGGTAGCTAGCCAGGCGGATTTCAGTCCTACCACCAACCATACCGAGCACAACATTGTACCCTCCTGGGAATCGAACACGTGACCGATGGATCGGATGTCGGCGGGTGAACCACTAGACCACAGAGGTGGTTAAAAAATTCAGATCGTTTTACATCAACAACAATGTGAACGACAGCAATCAACATCTCAACGGAGAGTTTAGGTCACTCTAAGTGAAAGTCGCATTAAGAATGCACGCGTTGATGTCTTTTGTAAGTAAATTGGCAAGTCACCTATTAAGCGCTACTTTCTTTAAGTACATTTTGTTACAAGAAGTTTTATTTAAACGAAATAAAACTTCTTTCTTTCTATTTACTGATTATAGTACAGTAACCGAGCAGCCATTCAAACGTTCTAACCGCCTCCGTGGTGTAGTGGTTCAACCCACCGATTTCAGATCCAGAGGTCCCGGGTTCGATCCCCAGGGGGAGTACGATATTGTGGTTGGTTTGGTTGGTGGTAGCTACCACCATCTTACCTAATTCTATCACCATAACAACAATTCAAGAAAATGTTGTGTTCCGGCATTTAGAGGAAGATAGCCAGTTCCTCAGTTTGCTGAGGATTCCGGGTGAATGCGCCTCCACCTTCGGCCTTATCTTAACTTATAACCAGGGACGCTACCGCCGACGGCGAAGCCGATCTCCATTGATGGCTTAAAATTAGCTTCATGAGAACTAGAAACGATTTTTTACCTACCGGGTATGTGTCATATCCAAAATGGCGTTTCCCATCTCAAAAGTGTACACATGTTATGAAACCTATCCGTTCAGTACATTTGACGGTAAAAATCGTTTCTAGTTCTCATGAAGCTAATTTAAAGCCATCAATGGAGATCGGCTTCGCCGTCGGCGGTAGCGTCACAGGTGAGATGAAGGAAAAGCGCTTCCCCGTTGTACAATAAAAAAAAAACAAGGATAGTTTTGTTGAACTCCTGGATTAAACAAAAGATACGAATACGATGACATTTTTCTATGCAGATGCGGATATTAGCATCCCTGATATCGAACAAAATAATAATGTAAGAACCATTATTTTATTACGAATCGAGAAAGTGTCAGAAAAATGGATCCGTTACGTTGCGAGCACAGAATACGAGGCAGTGAGACGTCCCAACAAGAACAGATGTTTTGTTGAAATCTGTACCGTGCGCCTGCTGTTTGTTTACCATTAGCGTTGCAGTGAGTGTTCTTCGGCTATTTCTTGTGCGAGTTTTAGGATTTCACCATAAAAAGATAATAAGAAAGGATAGATAGATAAAAACAAGGGCTTTAAAGTGCTAAGCATCTCCTTCATACTGAAACAAATTTCAGCTTTGCAACGGGTGATCTACGGCTATTTCTTGTGCGAGTATTAGGGATATGGGAAACAAGCTTATTGAATGCACAGACACAGACTACTTTGAGTACTATCTTTTCCATGATACTGAAACTAATTACGGCGTTGCAGTAAATATTCCTCGGCTGTTTTTTGTGCGAGTTTTAGGGAAATGGGAATCAAGTTTTTTGAGTACTAGTCTATTTTGTGATACTGAAACTTATATCGTGACTGGGTATAAATAATATCAAAAGAACTATAAATAAAACGTTGAGCACTGAGTGCCTTGTCATTAAACTGTTGATTTTATGTCATTTTATTGTTGTGTTGTATGATATTTAAGTATTTATAAAAAAAAAGTATCCTAGTATTTTATCCGTATTCTATTAGTTCCCATATTGTAAGCTTTAGTTGGATGGGGCTAGATGGCGCTGTGTGTCAAAAATTAATGTCTTGAAATATTGATTATTATTACGTATATCTTAACTTAGACTTACTACTTCAACAGCCTATTATGGTCCACTACTGGACAGAGCTTCCACCAAAACTGGAAGGCTTTGTCGTAATCACCACGTTTTGGCAAAAAGCTGACTAAAGGTGAGATCCTTTAGTCAGCTTTTACGACATCTGCGGGCTGAATTGAAGGTGTCAAATCTTAAAACGTGACAGCTACGGTAAAAAATGATCTAAAACACTTTTTAAACCGAGATTTATTATTTAGATACATTAGACTATATAGATCAGTTCTAACAGTTTAACCTAAATACACCCAGAAAATATGGGTATTTTTATAATGAATAGCGCTGATACGACTTTCTTCTAAACTAAAGGTATACGTTTCATTACATACAATACAATATTATTCAACAGCCTATTAAATATCCACTGCTGCCTCTTCCGAAATCAAGGGCTTTGCCATAATCACTACGCTTAGAACGCGAATATTACGTCAGGTAAAACAGAAGAAGCAGCTTAACAGAAGAAAGCTGCTTCCCTTTTTCTGGTGAGATGCCTTAGTCGGCTTTTAGGACATCCGTGGGCTGAGTTGGATGTGTCAATTTTAAAGCCGTTGCTGTACCACTATATTATTATAAAGATAAATTATTTTGTAGTTTTGTTTGTATTGAATAAGCTTTTAAACTACTGGTCCGGTTTTAAAAACTCTTTCACCAATAAAATGATATCATCACTGAGTAACATAGGCTATATTTTTTATCAGGTTTTATTAGGGGTCCTAACGAAAACTCTAATTATGTAACTGAAGGTGAAGGAAAATGACCGATAAAATTCCTTACATCGCGTTCGCTGCAAAAACTATTGATATTATACCTATTATCATATTATGATATTTTTGATAGATGGAACAAAGTAATATTCTACAGGTTTAGAGAACACATCAATGCCTACAAAAAGTCAATGATAGCATATGCTCCAACTATTACAGTTGTTACACTATAACCACTTTTTAATGTATTAAAAGTTAATATAAACGCTGGTAGAAAATATACAAAGACATTTGTACCTGAATGCTCTTTCCATACATTCAACTAAATTAAATGAAAATAAGTTACAATTCTATATTTCAAGTCAACCCAAGTAGGATTGACTTGAAATTTGGGTTGACTTGAAATACATAATAATAATTTTAATGTAATTTTTTTTTTATTAATAAAAATTTGGGAGACTGTATTGCTAACCTAAGATTTCGTGACGAGGTATGAAGACATATTTTTTCATATGAAATGGGTGATTAAATCTTGAACTCGTGTAGTATACAAACACTGCACGTAGCAGACATATTAGCCGCGACACCACCGGGGGCTGTGGCGGCGGTCACGTGGAGTTGGTGGATAGAGGCAGCTCATGATTACATACGTAGGTAGGGTCAGCCCTGGATCTTGAGGTTTGCCTGGGCAATGAGTTCTACAATGGAGCGAGCCTTGCGAGAAAATGGTTTGTTCAGCAGTGGGCTTATATGGCCCGAAACGATACTGATGAACTTAGAACCTTGGCGCAAGTGTAACTGCGCAGGGTCAGCTAGTACAATATTATAACAGATTAACCAAAATATTTTGCGATTTGAAATCGAAGAACATGAATAAAAGTAGTTCAAAGTTGTACGCTTATTTAGCGAGCGACGTTTCTGCTATAGCCGCTAAGCTACCGTGAAATAAGAACCGCCCAACAATGCCACACCGCTGTTACGTGTGCATCTTCAACAATCGTTTGTTTTTTTTTTATCTATTTAATAGTATATTGCGTAACGAGGGGTCAAAAAAGATAATGAACATACCAATACCAACTGTTCTCATTAACAAACAACATGGTATAATTTTACAAATCTATGTTTTTTTCTCTTTTGACATTATAATTTATTTTTATTTTATTTTTTATTGTTGACGGGAAGGTGCTTGGCCTTCAACTCACCTGATTTTCAAGCCATAACTTGAATATCAGGTAACATAATAAGGCCGAAGGTGGCGCACTTCACCCGGCATCCTTAATAAACTGAGGGATCTTTTACCTCTGAATGCCGGAATACAACAATTTACGAATTGTTGTTATGGCGACAGAATCAGGGAAGATAGTGGTAGCCGGCCAGAAGGACTCAAACAAAGTCCCACCACCAACCAAACCAAGCACAATATTGTACTTCCCCTGGGGATCGAATATCTTTCTTTCATGGCTTGTCTGGAGTGTTATCTAAATATTCATTTTTATTTGAATGAGTTCATCAATGGAACAAGCCTCCCCAGATCTGGCCACTTTTTGAAGGTATTACGCTCACGGAAAAACGAACGCTGAAAGCTTTTAATTATTACTGCATTGTGGTGCAAATATTTGCTTATGTATTTAAAAAAAATAAAAAAATAATTCTAATCTTAGAATATCAAAGCGCTATCCGTGTTCAAAGTTGTTTTGAAACCTGATTGCCTAGAGGAGCTCCTAAGGTTTCCCGGTTAGTGGTATACGAGTAGAAAACTTTGGTAAACCAACATCCGACTAGAAAAACTTATTTTCAACCTTATGTAATTTTTATTCACATCAGGGAGAAAAACCAAAAAGGCATATGAAAAAAACGGAGATACTTTGATCGGGACCTAAAAACAAAGAGCATTTTTCTGTTTATATTTTTTTTGATCAAATGATATTGGCGCTTTGAAATCAAAGCTAAAATTCGAGATGTTACGATGATAATAGGAGAGAATTGTCTGGAGGTGCGATCCAGAGTGTGCACGACGGGGTCACTCCTTGGACGGACAGTGACACGGGCCGTGATCGCGAGCTATGCACGCACAGCAGCCTTGTGTAACCCAAGCCGTGCGCAAGCGCACCGCACAACTCCAACGCGCCCGCGCCATAACATAATTAAAAATGATTTAAAGCATTCGCTCCGGCTGCTTTGTTTCGCGCATTATGTTTCACTTGTTCACGGGCACCACCATTTTTAACGCACCCACTCTTAATTCTGTCACAGTTTTTTATAAACCTTTTGTACTTATTAATTCCCTTTCGGCTCCGGTAGCGCTACGGTTCTCGGAAAACGATTTTGACGTGACATTTCTTTGGGTCGCGGCCGTGTCCCTGCGTTAATGAAGCGTCGGATTTCGGCGCCGCCAATTTAATAAAGGATTTCTGAATAGGACTAATCAGACGAAGGTCAGGTCAGATTCCTTTCAAAGCTTATAATTAGCAATTCTTGTGGGGATACGTCATCCTTTTCGGTGGAAAAATACCGTTAATTCAGATTCAGATCAACGAAACGTTTTTGCCAAAACTTTTTAACAATTTTGTAGCTGTCATGTGTCAGTGGCCAGAAATACTTCGCTTATAGGGTAATAAAACGGTGGCAAAGCTGGCGAACAATAGCAATTCGCCTCACGTTGGCAAGGAGTCATACAGTTGCCAGTAAAACGTATTAAAAATGATTAACTCCGGGCCGTTGACGTGTTGTGTTCGGTTATCGAATTTCGGTACATACTTGGTAATTGTGCTCTCATATTCATGGGCACTGCCAAAATGTCCATACGTACTTTGTTGATGGTATTACTTGTTATTGTATCGTTAAAGTTTTTATATTTTTTATTGTACAACAGAGAAGCGCTTGGCCTTTATCTCACCCGGTTACAAATTGAGATAATGCCGAAGGTGGAGGTGCACTTCACCCGGAACCCTCAACTAACTGAGGAACTGGCTATATTACCTCTAAATGCCGGAACACAACAATTTTTAGAATTGTTGTTATGGCGACAGAATGAGGAAATATGGTGGTAGCTAACCAAGCGGGCTTAAACAAAGTCCTACCACCAACCAAACCAAGCACAATATTGTACTCTCCCTGGAAATCGAACCCGGCACCACTGGATCTGAAATCGGTGGGTTGAACCAGTAGACCACAGAGACGGTTAAAAAGTTATTCAATTACCAGGAAACTTAATGCATACGAATTTACATTCGATGCGAATGCGACAATAATAACTAAACAGTTCACCGTGCTCTCTACAATAAACTAATGAGCCCCTAACCAGGGTGTTTCCCATCTGGTTGAGCTAATGCCATGTATTTGTGCGGTGTCTGCGGTCGTCGGTCGCCATTGGACGGACGCTGTCGATCCATCATGACGACAATCTATCAAGCTATCTCGAGGACACCCGTGTCTTACGTTATGTACATGTGGAAATCGATACCACATACCTAGGTTACAATGCACCATTTCCATGGAATCTAAAAGTTCTAAATTACATTTTGTGTTTACATGAGCATTGATTATAGCGAAACATTGTAAGCAATTTGTATTTAAAAGGATGATATACATTTGCGATTCGTGTTATTGACAGAGGTAATAATTTATCTCACACAGGTCATCGCTTCGAGGAACCGATCGGATCATTCGCGCAAGTCATCACAGCCGGAGTTCAGTAACACAAGGAATTAAAATTAATCATCGATAGTCACCGTTGTGTTGTTTTATTTTATTCTTGCGAATGAGGCTCGGATGCCCTATCTTGGTCCATCTCTGTTAATTAGTTTTTTGTCGGCAGCGGCTGGGCGGGTCGGCCGACGCCATCAAATTACGATGAGTCGGCCTTTCGGCTACCGGCGCCGCGGCATAATAATTATACACTCGTTACTACTGTGCTGCGCTGGACCATCTAAGCGACCAGCGCTTCGACGTGACGAATGAAATTGGAGAAATTGTTTTCGAACAGAATGAATAAATATTTGATTTGAGAAAGCCAGTTTTTACTTTGGACGGTGGCGTCGATTCGATGTGGAATAACGCTTCAGTATTGCATGTTAATTTCAGTCTAATTGCCGGTTCTTCGACGCCAGTAGCTCTAAACATTGTGAGAGATGAGTACTCCTCGTTTCTATGCGGCTAAATATCCAAATGTAAAGCACTGATACGATAAGGGGCGCACGCGCGTCTCGATCTGAGTGTCGACAATAAATTCCATCGATAAAATCGGCGGCGTCCACTCCGCGCCCGGTAATTTCTTAACGACAGCGTAACCCGGTGGCGACGCGTGCGCATACGCATTTTATTTCTCTCCATCAAGAGTCCGACTCCGAAATAATCGTTCTCCACTCAGCATAGATGGTAATCAAGGCTATTAAAGACCATCTTAATGTGACTTTTTTGAGCGAGAATTAGAAAGGAATGACGTTACGATTGCGAGTGAGACAGGCAGTGAGCGTTGTTTCAGTTTAGGGAATGGTGCAACTTCATCTGTTCTTCGGTGTACTCATATTATGAGGTTGTTTTGTTCGTGGAAGTGGCCAGCGGACGGCTTTTTGTGATTTTAATTGAATATTGGTGGGTAGAGGCGCTACTGGCTACATTGTTGCCGCTATTCATACTGACCGAATGAGCTTCCTTCTAATTACCGCTTCTCGGTCGGCCATTAGGGCTGTCAGGTTCCTAAGAAATTATTCCAAACATTCTTTCTTTTTTAATGTTGTTTTTATTTTATTCTCTTCCCATTGTTTGGAAAATTGTATGAATGACCTTGTCTTATGTTCTCAAGTCCTAAAGTTTAAGGAACGGTTGTTTCCAAGCAGTAGGTTAGATACTTGTGCAACCAAATATCATCATCCTCATAATTTCAGCCCACATAGGCCTCTCCCAATTGACGCCACAAATAACGATCTTAACCACCTCCATCCATCGACTCCCCGCAATCGCCACAATGTCGTTGGTCCAGTGGGGGAACCGAATATAAAATATTGTAGATCTAACGATATCATTCATACGAACAAACCTCACAGCTCAGTTGGTAGTTTTGCCTTCCCACTAGGGTTCGATTCCCACTAGGGACAAGCATTTGTGTGATGAACGTAGATGTGTTTACAAAAAAAAGGAAATATCCGTAATACGTATGTTATACAAGCATTACTTAGTTTGGGGCTAAATGGCGCTGTGTGAAATTAATGTCCTGTAATATTGATTTAATTTAAAATTATAGAAACTGATACACATAATTTGTTAAATGTAGTAAGAATCTTTATGTGGCGCATCACGTTTTAAGCATGTGCTTTGTCTAGCCGACCAAGTCACCAAAGTAATTGCTCTTATCTTTGTTGTTTTTATGATAGGCAGAAAACTTCAAAAACTGCCGCCGCCGCGCCAGCCCTACGCTGACGTGCTCCACAGCAAGTACGTGAAGCTATGTTACATTATCTTTAATTAAAACTCGGAGGGGCTCTAGATTAGTTAGAGCGGTCACAAAAAGGGTTAGATGGGATCAGACGAAACACCTCATGATTCGTCACGAATCAAAGATTTATTTTTATTTGAAAAGGAACCCTTTGTCCAGAGCTCACCGAATTTGCTCTACAACAAAAACTGGCTAATTAAGAAATGTTCGAAGAGCCGTTAAATGTTTTGGTTTTGTTTGGATACCATGTTTGGGTATACCGGATTTATTGGGTGCAGCCACTGTAGCTGTTCTAACTTGTCGAATGAAATAGCCGCGACTTCATAAAAAGTTTACTTTAGGATTTATTTTGTGACCTTATTTTATTGCTTTATATCTAGAGGGGCGAAATTCACATTGCAATGTCAAGTATGTATGTGGACGGCTAGCAGCCCATTAATGTCGACGGTTCAAATCGGGAGGGTTTTGCAATAATTACTACTTTTGAAAGGTGGATTGGTGATCGAATTAACGGTGTTGTATTATACACAGCAAGAAACTGCTGCCCTTCTTCTTGAGATACCTTAGTCGGCTTTTACGACATCTAGAGCGGAAAGGTCAAGAAGAAGACGACGATGACTATGATGAATCGCAAGATACTTTTCAGACTATATTCACCTATTATTAGTTTATATTAACCGCCTCTGTGGTCTAGTGGTTCAACCCACCGATTTCAGATCCAGAGGTCCCGGGTTCGATCCCCATGGGGAGTAAGTACAGTATATTGAGCTTGGTTTTATTGGTGGTAGGACTTTGTCGAAGTCCGCCTGGCTAGCTACAACCACCTTACCTAATTCTGTCGCCATAATAACAATTCAAAAATTGTAGTGTTCCGGCATTCAGAGGTAAGATAGCCAGTTCCTCAGTTTGTCGAGGATTCCGGGTGAAGTGCGCCTCCACCTTCGGCCTTATCTTATATGTTACCAGGTGAGATTGAAGGCCAAGCGCTTCCCCGTCGTACAATAAAAAAAAACTGTTTTTTTTACAAGCTTTTTTAACTTGCCGCGTTATTATGCTGAAATAGGTAGCGGTCTCGTTATGAGAGTAAACACTTTCAGCTGAATTTTAAACCAGTTTCCCCAACCGATTGAACTGAAACTGGAAACATTATAAGGTAACTTCGATGATAATGATTCTTCATCATCATTTCAGCCCATAAACGTCGAACTGCTGAACTAAAGCTTGCCCCAATTATCATTGGTTCGATAGAGAAAAAAAAAGCACTTACAAGTCAGTTCTTTTTTTAATTTGGTCAGCACTTGACTTTTTTTGCTATTAGTTCCGACGCCTATGTGACATGATGAGTCAGGGGTGTTGTGGTTTCCAAACTGTCGTTATTATAATGATAACTAACTCGATGGGTGCTACAAATATCGATGTGTTATATATATATATATATGTATTTAGAGCAGGACGCGCAGCACCCAATGAGTTAATTTTTAAACACTTAAAACAGCTTAGTACGTTATTTGGTCCCGAGAAGATACTAAGTGGGTAGTTTTTACAAGGCATAAGAAAGTGGTGAGTACATAAAACGGCGATCGACTACCAGTGTAGGTGGCGGTGGTCGCGTCTTGTCGCCTGCTTAGCGCAACGATAGTGTCAGCCATTACGCCTCATTCTCAACATTCCACAATTGCTTTCACAATGGCTTGCACTTGCACTTGACGGTTGGACGTGGAATAGACGCGGTTGGAGCTTGTTTCAAATTACTTTAGTTTTGTGGGGTTTGACGAGACATTTATTTGAGGTCTGTTGTACAGGGGATGTATTCGATATTTTTGCTCGAGTGTTGATCAAGACGTTATGACAGTTGCTCTATAAAATCAGTTTACATAATCTAAACATGACAATGCTTAGATTATGTAGCAGATGCATGCACTTTATATTGGCAAGTTATGAAATGGTATTTCATTTAAATGTTTAGACAGTAGGAAAAATCCGCTATGGATCATTAGCACTACTGAGTAGTTCAACTGGTACTATAAATTGTACAACACTGTATCACTATACAGGTAAACCTATAGTGATATATAGTGATAGCATTGGTTGTACAACTGAACCCTTAAGCTAAAAAGTTATTTCGACAGCATATAATTCGAAATTATGGCAGAGTACGTCAAAAAAGGGTGTAATTTTTTTTGCACCCAAAAACATATTGCTTTTTAATTCACTTTGTTCACTGACATAATAAATCTGCCAAAACTTCTTTAATTTAGCTGACCATTTAAATAATAGCCGCTTTTGTTCAATTAACTTACTCATATTGAATGAAAATATAATCTGAAATGTTTTTGACTCAACCGGAATCGTACTACACTGTTGGATATTGTTTGTTGATCAAATGGTCATAGCGATCTAGAAGATTGGAGCCAGATGGACCGCGGGGTAATAAGCCTCACCGTCGTAGGAGATATAATTTAAATCTAACATGAACTGGTTGCCAATGCCAATGTACAGAACATAGCAGGCGATGTACGCAGTAAAGTAATATTCGCAATGAGGGCGGATAATTGCGGTGCCGTAGCCTAATGTGCGGTGTCGCGGAATGTGGCACTTTCCATGTTAACGAGCATCGCACATCTTTACCATACGCAGTCATACACGCCTCATACAACACCCGGCCACAACGGCCGTCGCATTTTTACACAGCTTACACCTATTTGCGGTAATGCTCATCCTACTTTATAACTAAGTTTACGATCGTCGTGATTTATACTGCCGCTACTTAGTTAATAATGATGCACCCACCTAACGCGCAACGCAAAAGCAATTTAGCGAAATGAATACTGGATTTCTGGTACGTCAACACGAGACGTACGCTTTCATTACGCGAGGAAATAAATCAAAATAATACCAAGGTAGAAGATAGCGAATGGAAAATCATCCCTCCCCCCCGCCCGCCCCGCATGATTTATGCCTGTAATTTTCCGGGCGGTTACGTAAGTAACTCGCAATTTTTCTTATTACACACACGTACCTAACCTAATTAGATCGTTTTTGAACTTTCTTCGGTTGCGTACGCAGACTGATTTACGTTTCAACTATTCTGATGCTATTTTATTTAAATAACAGCATTCACGGAAAATTATGTTCATTACACTGTACGAGACATAAAGTAATTGGAAAGAGAATTATTGTAATAATTTTGCTCCAAAGTTAACGAGTTTAGTATTTTACAATTTAAGAGGATTAATAAAGCACACAAAGCCGTGAATTAATTCCGTGGCTCGGACCGGGACCGGTCGCCGGTCGCCTGCAATGCTCGGCTTGTTCCGTATTAATTTCTGTCACAGATTTAATTGCTCACCTCTGGCTTAAGCTTTTTAATAAATTCGAGGACAGGCAAGGTAATGCGATGCGACCAAAAAATACAAGCTCGGACGCGGCGGACTAAAAAAAGACGGATTTTAATTTATAAAAGACAGGACAAACGATTAATAATTTATTTGTATCCTCCGTTTCTTGGGCGAGAGTCGAGCGTTAAAAACAACCGTTAAAACCGACGACTTTGTATAGCTCGCGCTTAGTCCGAAATGCCAATTGCGGGTAGACACAAGTATACAGCCGGTCGGAATGTCGCTTCAAAAACCCCGCAAATAAATAAATCGCGTCGCACACATCGGCAGTGCAAAAAAACCTCCACCATATTCGATTCTTTAATGTGATTTAAAAAAAATAGAAGAAAACGGAGACTGGCTTCGATTGAAAATGAATGAGGGCGAGCGCGATAGTGGAAATTAGCATCGAGGCAGGATTCAGGAGCGGCTTTTGTGCGATCATATCGAGGTGTATTCTTTGCGCTTTTTACGGCAGCCGCGAGCACGGCGCGTCTTTTCAGTCCCATTACGATCCTGTCGCCTTTTTGTTGTGGATAATTACTGTCGCCCTTCGCAATCACTTCAGCCATTGCGGCCGCTTGGAAAGCTTCCAAAACTGCTCGAAAAACTTTCCATTGTTTCCCAGTTTGGCTTTAATGTTTTTATTATTCGTAGAGCCGTACTCTATGTAGCCATTATGAAATGTACGTTTACATGCTGCGTAATCCTCGCCATAACGGGTACCAGCGAAGAGCAGGAAAAGCGATACTAACATACAAGTGGAATAATATATATTAGCCATTAGACACAGATTAGATCGCAGGTGACGCCGAAGCGGTCAGCGCGATCCATAAATTAACGATTACGCATAATATACAACAATAATGGCAACAATGGGATTGAATGCAGATGAGCGGGGACGCTGCACTCCGGCCAAGCCACCGATCGGACATTTGTATGCGATATCTAAGCGCACAATTGGATGCCGGCGAGAGTCTTCGCGCTAATGGTACACTATCGAACGATCGCTCGCCGAGCTTGAAAAGTGGAGACCGCCTCGGAATAGGGACCACCGCTGTTTAGTGGCCACAATAAATAAATAAACATTCCGACTGGCTGAACAGTAGACGTCGATTACAGGGTTCAATATAAAGGCCTCAATAGCCAAGGTCTGCCAAATCAAATGCATAGATATTGGAACTTATTAAGGGCCGGCCGAGGTGTTTGCTCTTCCAATTTATTAACAGCGTGGTATTGAATGTACAGAGCCATCAACTGGCTGAAATAACCCTAAAAGTCCATCCACAGTAGAGAAGAGGTTCCTTTTAGACAAGCGTGCTCCATCCTAGGCCACTCCGTTACTTGTTTTTCAAGTGAGTTGGTGGTCAAACGTTTGACTATCATCAATAAAAATAAACCCTCGATTGGCCCTTCATACCAACAAACCTTACAGCTCAGTTGGTAGTAGCTCTGCCTTCTGTGCTGTAGGATGTAGGTTCAATTCATAGACAGGACAGAAGATTAGTGTATGATATAGATGTTTATTATGTGTTTAAGTGTTCTATTGTATAATAAAAATAAATAGACACACGACTTTTTCGCTTTCGAGGGTTCACCTCTGATCACTACTCAGAGATGGATCTTATGAGGATCACCAATTATGGTTTAGTCAGAGGTACGTCCGAACTTACGTTCGGCACATGCCCAAGTTTTGCAAAGCAGGAAGTATTTAAAAAAAATGTATTACAAGTTTGTATTTTCCAAAATAATTATATATTCCTACGGGTATATATATTCTATTCGTAATCTAGTTCCCATAATACAAACGTATGTGCCGTGCCGTGTCATTGTGCCATGGATTAAGTATCGACCCCTCAAACTCAGTCCATGGATGTCGTAAAAGCCGACTAAGGGATCTCACCAGAAGAAGGACAGCAGCATCCTTCTGTGTATTATCTACACCTTTACTGCAATCGTCAATCCGCCTGCCAATCGTGGTGATTATGGCAAAACCCACCAGCTTTGCAGGAGGCTTTTATTTATATTCATAATTCTTTATTGATATGAATGAACCGTAGTTATGATTTTTATTTCATCAGACGTAAACAATATAGGCCGCGTTTACAAATACAGAAATTTACACATTTATGTAAATAAGTTAACTGGTTTTAAATTAAAATTTAGGATATCAAAAAAAGCTTACGTTAATTAAAAAAAATATGTCATCATTTCAAGAAATAATGAATATCAGCAGAATCCTCAACCTTGTATAACAAAATTCCACGAAGCATGAACAACAATTATTTAACAACTGACACACAATAAGGGTAAAGAATCACTTTAAAATGCAAATCCCTCCATAAACGTTTCACATTATACATTAACGTGATTGTTATTGTGGACGTTAATTACTGCGACCTTTGAGGTGGTTCCTCGGCTTTAAGTACTAGTTTTACGTAAATTTAAGCTTCAAAACACATCATGGAATCGAATGTGAAATTCGCCACTACCTACAAGGCTACATCTAACTCCCTTCGTGGTTTATTTAAGCTATAGTATATATAAGTCTTATTTTATATAAATAGTATGTGTTAATATAATAAAAAAACAAACGAATAACAATAATATTTTGAATTTCAAGAGCAAAGATCGCTCAGCCCTAACCTAGCAAACCTCGCGAACCAATATTGAAAATCTATAAACATTCAATTTCAAAAACATTGTTGTTATAAGATAAATATGGCCTGTAGGTTTCACAATTTGAAATCTACGATGTCTTTTGAAGCTATATAATTTACCGAACACCGTTTCATGCGTACACAGCCCTGAGGAACCACCCTAAAGTTGCACGATCATAATTCGAGAATGCCGTGTAATTATATTTTGGACGCCTGTTGAGGATGTTTCAAGTGTCTGGCATTACTTTTTTGAATTTTATTTTTATGTAATGCAAATTACCCATAAATAAACTCAGTTTTTGCCGTGGCTGCCTCAACTGTCACCAACCCGCCTGCTAAGCGTGGTGATTAAGCCAAATACATTGATTGCACGGGGTGATTGGGCATGACCCATTACACTGCACCACTTTTATATTACCTATATATTATATTACCACTGCAGGACATCCTGCAGTGAAGCTATCAGGCTCTAATGATGACAAAAACACAAAACGATGTCTTGTAGAGATCGCACGCAGGAAAGTATTTTATATCTTGATGGATACGAATTCTGCTAATACTACTATAGCGCGAGTTTTGCTTTGTTCTTACGAGGCCCTTGGTTTTACGTTACCACTAACTACCCGTAACTAGGGGGTAGTCAGTAGTACATAACACCTTTTAAGGTTAACGTTAAGATCAGCACATGCTCAAATTTTGTTGACATTCAGTACGCTTGTATAATTACGTCAAAATCATCAACCTATTGCAGTCCGCTGCTGGACGTAGGTTTTCCCAAAGTTACGCTACCAAGCCCAATCAGTCTTTTACATCGATGTTTACACCCATAGTGCATCATATATAAAATACTTCGATACACAAATACATTTTTTTTTTATATATTAGATAGGTTTTGCAATGTCGCCTAATGGTAAGCAATGATGCAACGTTGCAGCCTGGCGATGGAACACGCTTGCCTAGAAGAAACCTATATAAACGAGACTTAAAGACTCCCAGTTTGTAATTATCGGGAAACACGGACTCGGGCTAAGCGTTCCACTCTTTCGCAGTGCGCATTATGAAAGTGGTAGAAACCCACTTAGATCACGATGGAGGAATATCGCCTATCGTCTGAATGTCAGATTGTGAAATGGGGTTGATGGAATCCAGTAAAATAAATAAATATTAAAGGACATTAATTTTACACAGCGCCATCTAGTCCCAATCAAAGCTAGTAATATAGGGGCCAGATTACGGATATAATACTCACATATCACACATCTACATTTTTTTTTTGTGAATACATACTTATCATACAATACAACGCCCAAACACAGAACAAACATGAATATTCATCACACAGACATTTGTCCTGGGTGGGAATCGAACCCACAACCTACAGTGCAGAAGGCAGAGCTACTACCAACTGAGCTGTGAGGCTTGTTACATGTTTTATTAAATTATGCAGTACCATGGCACACTCTCCGAAATGTATCCGATAAAAGAACAAAAGAAACGAACCAATAGACCACAGAGGCGGTTAAAAGCTGTGAGAACTTTTAACCGCCTCTGTGGCCTAGTGGTTCACCTACCGGCTTGGTTTAATTGGACTTTGTTTAAGTCCGCCTGGCTAGCTACCACCATCTTACATAAGTCTCGTCGACATAACAACAATTCAAACTCAATGTTGTGTTCCAATATTTAGAGGTAAGATAGCAAGAAGTTCTTCAGTTTGTTAAGGATTCCGGGTGAAGTACGCTTCCATCATCGGCCTTTTTATAACTTGAAAAATCAGAAGAGATGAAGGCCAAGCACCTCTCCGCCGTACAATAAAATAAAAAATACTTTACGCCTGAAGCTTCAATGCTGAATGATCATATCTTGATATCAAAGATTTCCGTGACTACCACAACCTAACAAAGCGACATAATGTACGAGAAACCGAACTCGACATCGACAAAATATCAGTGACACTTAACCAAGTTATGTTCGAAGAGAACAATTCGCCAATTGATATGGGTACGGGTGAGTTTATTGTTCGGTGCCGATGACGCCTGTCTGGCTGTAGATCGTTCAAAATTAAAAGGATCTGGTGAATTTTCATTGTCTGCGAATTTTCGCAAGATCACTCCATGACACGAGAATGTATGTTCTGATGGCACACAAAAAAACTATGAATGAACAGATCGCATAAATATTAATTTTTGATGCACAGCTAATTATCATTCACATATAACTGGAAAAGCGAGTAGACCACATCCTTGCCCAGGCATGCCTGGAGAGATCAAGGGCTGACCCATCATAAACAAAAAAACAATAAGGTAGTTGGGCGTTGGAAAATACACCATATTTTTTAGTTTTTTTACTTAATTTTCGGTTTATTTCATCATTCAAAATGATCAATCGATACGATATGAAATACGAGTAATTAAGCCATCTGATTGACGGGCAATTATGGTAAACCCTGAACCATTATTTTTAGACTCAGGTCCAATTTCGTCACATTTTTTAAAACCTGTGATAATTTTTCTTGTCTTTTTACAAATTTTCCCATACCTACCTATCAAGCTGATCTGACCCCACACTTGTACATTTACTGTAAAATCGATCGATTACCTCCAATCACTGCGGTATCTTCCCTTCAATAAGCGATACCCATAAATGTATTATCTTTGTAAATAGGATGTGCCGACATAAATCAAAAGTATCCAATTGAAATCCATTGAAAACGAATTCATTTGGACCGGAAAAGCGAACATTCAGTGTCTATTGAGTCATTTATAACTATAAGCAATGATTAATATCCCGGATATTTAGCATGGGGGAGCAGCAACCATGATAACTAAAACAAAACGAATCGAACTTAATGAGGATATCATGTTTGTGGCTCTGTAATTTGTGAGTGATTTGAACAAAAGGTCAGAATCCGTCTTGATGTGGTAGCCAAATTGTACTCTTCTGTGGTGCTGCAGTCAAATCTCTGGAGCCACATTTTGTATTCTATCATATGCCTAAGTCGGTCGCCATAGCAACAATTCTAAATTGTTATGTTCCGGCATTTAGAGCCAGTTCCTCAAACTGTTGAGGATTCCGGGTGACGAGCGCTTCCACCTTCGGCCTTATCATAACTTGAAACCAGGTGAGATGAAAGCTACGCGTATCCCCTTTGTACAATAAAAAAAATGAAAATATGTAGATAACAAGCCAGTATGTTCTTCGGCTCACAAACAACAAATAAAACAGTATCATCTTGTCAATGAAATATGAAAACGACTGAAGAACCTTTGAGCGGCACCAACCTTCTTATTTTAAAACAGATCCATTTATAAAAGCAACAACTACGTTGTTACTAAGAATTCCCTTAATAGGCGACACAACATAAATATGGATACGAAGCGTTCTCGTCGGAACATTTCTCGTAATCGCGAAAAAGACTTTAGAGCAACCATCTCCACATTAGCACTCAATACCTCAACTATCATTACAGCAATACCTGAGCGATCTAGAGGTCCTACCATAACGCCCCGGAGTATAGCTCTACTTTCTTTCTCCCATACAAACATAGTTTGTAGCTGAGATGTCCAATTCAAAATAAATATTGCAGGTATAATTGGATAGGGAGTATCTAGGATATCATATTGGTATCTATATGAGGATTTTTGTTAGAGTGAAGAAAGTGAACGAGATCTCCGAGTTAAGTTGGGAAATCCTGCACTGTATGTATGTATGTATGTATATATGTATGTATGAGGCAATGTTTGTGACGGCGTAACTCTCGAACGGATTATCCAATTTTCATGAAATTTAAACATAATACAAAAACAAAAAGTATAGAGATAACGTAAACATAAATTGACTCTCTCAGGGGATTTTTGAAAGGTAGGGGTAGTTTTTGAGATATTGAGGTGAAAAGAAATACAAATTTTCGCCCATATCTTTTGAATGGCTGATCCGATGCAATGTGCAATATGCAGAGATTTCATTAATACTCATCAATTGGTACAAGGGTTTTTTTGACACTAGCTAGTTTTTGAGAATTTGGGGTGTTAAGTGAGACAAGAAGATTTATGGCTTGTAGGTTTTCATTTGAAATAATATCGGCTGCACATTAATAAAATATATATTTTACTATTGAATAGAGGTAGTTTTAGTAACAAATGGGTGCGTTAAGAGGTTTAAACGCTTGGTATGTCTTGTAGGATAGACACGGAGTTAAAGGGGGTTAACTTCACAATTAACTTTATTTTTAATTTTTATTTTTATAATATCATATGGGGTTGAGACGGCAGATTTCAGAATAAGCTAATTTTTGCCCTTATTATGGGTTTTTTTTTAAGATGAAGGGCCAAAGGATGATCGTCGGGTCTTGTAAGATAAGAATGGGAATGTCATTAAAACTGGTCTATTTATTTTTTGTTATTCATTCAATGGGTCCAAACGAAGGGTATCGATAAATTCCAAGAATTACTTTTGGGATGTCATGCAAGGGGTTGACTGCGTATATCCCGCATCAACAGCACATTAAAACAATACGAGTGCGGCTGTGCGCCCCCGACGACGTGGTAGTCCCCCATGCTTAGACTACCTACAGCTAGGACTAATTTACTCAAGTTTGCACCGATGTCTTGCGCCATTAGACTAATTAACATAGTTTCGAATAATAATATTGATATTTTAGATAATAGCCTGCCGAAAGTCCTATTTATGGCACAGATTCTCTTAGAAACAACTACATAAATTTATTTTTTGTAACTAGAATGTTTACCTACCTAAAGTGTATTGTTATTGTTTTACTTATGGCACCGGTTTGGGTTTTTTATCTGTTATGGTGTTATAATTGTTTTTAAATAAATAAATAAATAAAATAAATAAAAAAATATTATACACCACTTCCTCTAAAACTATAAGGTTTGGTCATAATCACCACACTTGGCAGACAGATTGGTGCTCACAGTTATCGTTTTATACATATTATTATTAGACATAGAAAAAAGTTGCTGCCTTTTTGGTGAAGCCCCTTAGTTGACTTTACGACATCCGTTGTCTGGAAGGGTAGATTTTTAAACCACGACATCACATTTTTCACCGATCTCTTGTAGCTCACGATGCTGCTTTTTTTTCAAACCATCTCGTCCCATAGCTCGGTTACGGAACATTTTGCTCCTGATCTTTATTGGGTGCTCATTAGCTAGAGGCTATAGGTCTCAATAACGTTTTGCTTGTTTCTGCTGTTGATTTGTAATAAACTGCTATATAACTATAAAGAGTAGTATTCCTCGCGTATGTTGTCGTGTCCTAGTCGCGTAGCGTGGTTGTAGTTTCAAAGCGGCGCGGGAGTCCAAAGACTTAGGTAGTTCGGTAGCAAGTGATAAATAAAGCGTAATTGAGAGACGGAAACAGCCAATGAGTAAATCTCGTCCGTCAATTTATTTAAATTATTTATTAGTGCTTGGCTATAGACACCAAGCCGTGATCGCTTTCAGAGCCCGTTCACAGACAGCGGACGCTGGGAGGGCTGACTCGATAATTGGACTATCGACATCGATGTTACTCCGTTATCTATATGAGTAAATTTACAAAAAAAAAAGCACAATAATCATTTCTATACTAGATCATCCCTTGTCTGGTAGAGATCGCTGTTTTAGCGATAACATTGTAACGAGTTTTTTTAAGTTTCTATATTTATTTTCTAGTCTATCTATCTACTAATTATACAATTATACTATGCTCGTCTATGACAACTCCCATGAGTTGTCGAATCTGACCAATTGTTTCAAACTGTTTATTCCCTAGGTCTCAAATTATTAACAGGTTGCTGATTTAGCAATGCCCTGAATGTTCAACATGTTGGTCAGATCCTGGAGCCTAGATTCGAATTTGCTGACAACATGAAGATTCGAGACAAATACAACAAATAATTGAAACTGCAATTGTGCCCGAGATCCGTTTAAAACTGGGGTTCAGAGCTTATGAAAATCCTCATAGCATTGGAAACATAAGGACCGAGTTCCACCAAACATAGCTAAGAACCATCCCCGAATAAAAAGCTTGTTAAGTCAGCCCTTGGATGGTTGGTAGGACTTGTTTAAGTCCACCAGCCTACCTATATGTCGCCATAACGAAAATTATCAATTGTTGTGTATTAAGAGGTAAGATAGCCAGTTCCTCAGACTGTTGAGGATTCCGGGTGAAGTGCGCTATACCTTCGGCCTCTGGTGAGAAGGTGAGATAAAGGCGAAGCGCTTTCCCGTCGCAAAATAAAATAGAAAACGTCTAGGTTAGGTGCTATGGGGCCATAGACTGAAATCGATTGAGGCCACAGAGTATAAACCATGGAGCTACATAACATATCGATAAGTCTGATTCGAACGCTGGAAGCAACTATCAAATTAGTTAATTTGTGCAGATACGCTACAGTGGATGAGGAAATAATGTGTGCTCGTATCCACCCGCTGCCGGGAGATTGTAATTGGCGTAATTGGACGAATCTCGACGCTTAATAATGCCTTATTGTCGTAATTCAAATGGCAATTCATTGTATGTGATAGATGTGATTCATTACTATTGTATTAAAATGTTGGGGGGCTTCATTATCAGCATCGCTCGCGAACCTTACACGACAACTCGATGGATGATGTAAATCACTCACGTTGTGTATTTCATAGAGAACGGGATGCGCAACACCCAACGCACCAAACTAAGCAAAGCTTGTCATATGGGAATTACTAATCATACAAAACAACACGCAAACCAGAAAAAAACTACTATTTATCAAACAAATAGACGGATTCCGAACAGGCGGTAGATTTGACGTTTCAAAATGATCCTAAAAAAACTCGATGAATAAAACATTTTTGACTTTGACTAAATGATTATCCCGGATGGGAATCGAATCCACAACCTACGGAAGTGAAGACA
This sequence comes from Venusia cambrica, assembly GCA_951394065.1. Taxonomy (NCBI): domain Eukaryota; kingdom Metazoa; phylum Arthropoda; class Insecta; order Lepidoptera; family Geometridae; genus Venusia; species Venusia cambrica. The sequence goes on along the minus strand of OX596040.1, from coordinate 14,346,216 downwards.
GCGCTACAAAAATATTGCTAAAATCATAGCTTTTAGCCGCTGCTTATCATCACGATACGCGTTTATGGTACCAGAGGTGTCAGTCTGCGTTAAATACGCATAAAACGGTAATTGATAAATTGTTGCTTTAAAACACAACGTGGCTTCAAAAATGTGAAATTCACACCACTGGGCACAGGCTACATGCAACTAAGGTAGTTTTCGATATTTTTGAATCCAGGATGTGTTTTGAAGGTACAATTTCCCAAAGGTCACATTGCGCGTCATCATCATCATCAACCTATTGCAGTCCACTGCTGGTATGGCCTCTTTGAAGATTAGCCACTTAGCTTTAAGAGATAGTAGAAGCCCTACCTAGAGAATTACTACCACCATACCTATTTCGGCTACCAAGCAGCATTGCTGTGGAACACAGCAAGTTAGGTTTGAAGGGTATGGTTGCCGGTGAAATTACGGGCACGCGAGGCTAAACACCTTTATGCCTCAAGTTGACGGGCGCAATGCAGTGCCTATGCAGTAAGGCTTTATATAATGATTTAAGTTTTTCAAATATAACGCATTGGATGTATATTCTGCAATGTCATGTTTAAGAATGTCAATAAATAAATAAGGCATTGTTATAGGCAAGAGATGCACTTAACACCAAGTGGGCAACTTGCTTGTCCCATTTCCTAGTTGGATAAAAAAAAGAGCTCGGTCTTTGGTTCTTCCCACCCAGTTTTTGCCAGTCACCTTGCACAAATCATTTTTCAAGACATTGCGCGCACGTTTCCTAATCCTAAGGAACAATCGCTTGCTAAGAGTCATCAATGCAAATTAGATTGTAAATTTTAGTAAAACTAAACATTTCGGAAGTTCATGTTAAATTCATTGGTATTCAAACCGTCAAAATACTGTACATTGCTTATATCCATACAAAGGAAAGAATAAAAGAACACTGATTTAGCAATGAAAATAAAACAAGCACTCCACGTTGTTGGTTCAAATGTGACTGCGATATTTCACCTCGCATGAAACCATGAAACGATTGTTTACAAACTGCAAGTGCCTCTAAATCTAGATAAATGTTTTGCGTTTAGGTAGAGATTTGAAGTGAATGCTTACGACCGGGTTGGAAGCCAGACTCGACTGCGACACTAAAATTTGAGGATGCAGTTATCGAGGCGTTCGGGATGTTGTGATGACGAGTAACGCTTTTACGAGACCAAGTCACTTGTGGTGAACATGAATAATACAGAGAATGTAGTGATTCCTTCGGTAGGAACATCCATTTTTATGATGTTTAAATTATTATTACGTATTAAATAAGTTATGTTTAGTTTTGTTGATATAAATATAGATATTTTTTTATTCTCATTAATTTTGTGCACCCTCCTACCATCGACCGTACTTTTACTATCCTCGCCATCCTAAGGTTGTCTGGAAAATATCGCTTTTAAGCGATCAGACGGTCCATTGTACTGTTAAGTTAAGTTTTAAAATGGTAAAATGTTCTATATGTTTTGGTGTACAATAAAGAGTTTTCATTCATTCATTCATCCTCCTTATCCATACTTTGCATGTTTATTGAATGTATGTTTGTTACTCTTTCACGCTTAAACTACCGAAATTTTGTACAGATATTTTTAGTTTTAAACCAGGAAAACTCATAGTTTTATCCGACTACTACGCGGGTAAAGCTGCAAGCACAGTGTTAAACATTAATATAACGAGTAGCTTGGAATATGCCATCATGTATAGTAGGTAGTTAAGAGGTTATATGGTTTTTGTCAGCAATAAAAAAACCAAGGCGTTTCTGAATGCAAAAAAAAAAACAAACCACCAACAGACGTACTCAGCCATAAGAATTACATGCTGTCAAAATTACTTTATGGCTGATTTTACTTGACCGATTATAAAAAAAATCCATTCAATTAATTGCCCTTAAAATGTATAGTAATTACATCTATACTTTTTGCAAATACATACATATCATACAATACAACACCTAAACACAAGAAACCTCAATATTTATCACACAAATGTTTGTCCGGGTGGGAATCGAACCCACAACTTACAGCTCAGGAAGCAGACCTACTACTAACTGAGCTGTGGCTTGTTTTGTGCGGATGAATAGTAAGAAATAGTTTTAGTGCAGCTACCGTTTAGTACTACACCTTTGCCCTTGGAGCCTTGATGCTGACCGCCGAGAACCGAACAACCTAATGGTAACTAGTACACACCAGACACACAGTTTGTCCTCTGTGCATGCCTTCCAATACAGTAAATGATCATCTGCTGTAGTTACTAGATTCTTTTTTTTTAAATAGGTCAGTAAGCTATTGACCTTACTCTTGAGACTCGCACGGGAAAAACACCCGGGCGAGGATGAGGTCTACGTGTCTGCTGATTATTAAAAGCACTGGCACTCACTCGAACTGACACACAGCTAGCATAGATAGCCATAATGAGCTAGAAACAAGACGTAGCATAACTAAGCACTTTACAAAAATTTGTATCGAGGATTGAAAAGTGATTCAAAGACTTACCCATTGATATCTGTAACGGACCAAAAGTATCTCAGCACAGCCTTCGCTAGGAGGTACCAGATCTGCGTCCACACCCACTGGGACTTGTCCACGGAGTTGGCCAGAAATTCCTGCGTTTCTTCATCAGGATCAAGCTGGACGAACTTCTCGTTGAGTACTGGGCTGAGCCGGTCTGGGTTTACACTGTACCACTGCAACAATATTAACCCATTCAGATTTTTTTTAAACTAAAATAAGCATTTGGGATATTTCGTTTCCTTTAAAGTTTTTGCTACGCACTAAGTCGTAGCTTGTAGGAGAATAGAGAAGACATTCATTCAGAACAGAATGCGTAACTAATGAACGCGATAATCAACGTCAAAAGCATTACACATTAATAATGACATGCAGAGAGAAACATCGCAAATGCTATTCATGCATCACACAAATTGAAGTTTAACAACTTGCTCCAGGTTTCTAATGAAACTATACAAAAAGATGTAATCGGGTGCAAATAAGAGTGTAATAAAAGTGGCGCGTAGCTAGTCACCCGTTGTGTGTTTAAGTTGGCCGCCGCGGCCCTACAAAGAGCGATCCAGCCGCTGTTAATTTCACGCTGACTTCAAATTAACATTTCTTTACGCCACAGAATAATGACGAATTAAAAAAAACTTCTCGCTCCTACATGTACGTAATGACGGCGGGACGCGAACTCATCAACCCAACTTAATTAATACCAAGATCTGTCTTTATATTAAAGTCGAAACCCACAAAAAGTCGGGCGAAGAGTGAACTGTTCCATGTGGAGAGGGTTCAATGAAAATTCAGTTTTGTTTTTTTATTGGTGACAGCCAAACATTTTGACCACCAGCTTACAAGAGAAACCAGTAAATATGTGGCCCAATATGGAACATGCTTGTCTAAAAGGACCCGATTCCCTTTGGACTTAAAGACTACAAGATTGAATAGGCACGGACAAAAAGGCAAGAGCAAGGAGATCAATTCCTTACCAGTAGGTACTAATGATGAAGGACGTGGAAGCGCCTAGCCTTTATGTCACCTGGTTTCGAATTATGATAAAGCTGAAGGTCGCGCACCTCACCCGGATTCCTCAACAGTCTGAGGAATTGGCTATTTTACCACCACAATGCCGTAACACAACAATAGTTGTTATGGAGACAGAATTGGGTAAGAGGTGGTTTGGGTGGCGGAATTAAGGAAAGTCCTACCACCAAGCAATCCGGGCATAATTTTGCACTCCCTTGGGGATAGAACCCGGGACTTTTGGATCTGACACCAGGTCGAACGACTATTCCACAGAAGCGGTTAAAAGGTAGAGGCGAATCGATGTGTTCGGTCGGCACAACGGAACATCTACAAGTTACGGGTTGTAACCTGCCATTCGTCTGTGGTGGAAAGGGAATGGAGGGATGCCGAAATTATAAGGTCCCTTTAGTGAGGAAGTATAACATTCGCGTTAGTTCCATTAACACAATCTACGGAGCTACTGCGAAATTTGCATTTGTTCCATCATGGAACTATGCAATGGCTATAACTATTAAGATCATATTCTATGTAGTTCAATTAGGTAAGAAGCATGTGTGTGAAGCCTTTTATTATTTAAAGACTATATACCAACTAAAATAATTTGATATTATCCTGAAAGCACATAAATACTTAGTAACAAATTTGCTAGGTATTAAAAAAAAACAATCGATACGTGTATCGCCTCTACTTATAGCATCCTCAAAAAAAAGGCCTGCTACTTAGCTGACGAGCTCCCGGCCGACGTGTAGTCGCTTCAGCCTCAGACACTTGCATCTTAACGACCTATACTACCTCAGATTAGCAACTTAACGCAAATTTACTCTAGTTTCGAACTAAGACGTAGTTATAATAAAGGTAACATTGCCAGAACCAGATGACAGAACTATGCGCAAATTTCTACGTTTTATTTTTTTACGGTAAAAAATATTAATATTGGAAATCTAAAACACAGAGCGTCTGCTGTATACTGTGTTTATTTATCGTACAAAGTGTCAAGGCCTAATTGGGCGTATTTATAGAATGGCGAACATTTTTGGCACAAATTAGAGTCAACTTTGTTTTTTTTTCTATAGAGAAAATTTTATGTAATCGTGTTTTCGCAACACCAGCGTTATAGCATCAATTCTGCACTATAACATATATTAGTTTCAAAGTAAATGTTACATTATTGTGGAAGATATGATCGCTGATGAAGAATGGAGTGACAACACATCGTCGGCCGGCAGCACGTTAACTTAGCAGCCGGAGTATTTGGACTTTTTTCTTAATATTTCGATGGTTTTAGGTGAATGGATCTCCGCAAAGTAGCGCTAGAATCACAGAATCATCTGAACCACTAGACCACAGAGGCGACTAAAAAAATATTCGGCTAGAAAAGTTAAAGGAACACAAAATAAGTACAATATTGCTCTCTTGAATTTGCATAACGCTCATTTCCCCGATGGGTTTGCTAACGTTACAAGCTACTTCGTTTCATTGCCGCATGAAAAGCGAATGAATATCCAATAGTTTCATCAGAGGAACCCTAAATTGCCTAAACCGGTAGTTGAAACAATCGTCACGGCATCCATCGGCATATTGAATGGCTAACAGTCAGGTAACTTGTATTGAATTTTTATAGTTCGGTAGTCCTCTATAAATTATAGTTTTATGACTGCAACGTTTCCAGTTCGTCTCATTTATTATTTTATTGATATTTTCAACATAAACAATGAATATTAGTTTGTTCTTTAGCTTAAGATGACCGGGTGACGTACAAGTCATATTATTGTCAACCACACTTAATATTCTGCAAAATTCCTTCAACATCAAAACAGTTGCCTCAACATTTATTTTAGCTTAAAGCGGGATTTCGTAAATAAAATCGAGGTGTAGTGACGGTTAAAAAAGGTAACAGAAATTATACTGAAACACCTTTTTCGAATTTTTGTGTTCCGGCACATTGAAGTAAGATTAAAAGTTTCGTGCCATTGAAGTGCGTTATCTATGGCCTTATCATATCTTGAAACCAGGTAAGATGAAGCTTGGCCTTGTTTTATGTACCTATTGTTATCCGTATTTTTTTTTACTGGAACAAGTATTAGCTGTTTACTGTGAATTTTTTTTTATTGTTAGCAGATTAGTATTATAATAAATAAAAAACGACTGACAATAAACATCTAATACTTGTTCCAGTTGAAAAAAATACGGATAACAATAGGTACATTTTGCGTATGGGAGTAGATACAGCAATTTATAATGTAGGCAGTGGTATCTAGAACGTTTTACGACAAACCACAGAAAAAAGTATCGTAAAAACCAGAGGAAATAAATATTTAGTACTGAATACTGATAGCGAATCACGTTGGTGATTATGCAATGCGCCGTCTTTACATTTAAAATAGCCTGCATCGGAACTACGGGATTCAACGGGCGAATTCTCCAGACGGAATACAAATCGTGGAAAATTTTGAATTCTGTAGTCATCGATGTATTCTGAAGTTTACATTGTGTCGCACAATCAATATCATTAGAAGTGTCTTCGTATTGATATATGCAGAGACGGTGTCAAATGGCAATACAATACAAAAGGACATTTTTCAAAATGAAAAAGAAGGCTCTAGCTTTTTTTGTAATGCTTAGGTAACTTTTGGCTTTTTCAGATTGGTCATTCGAAAAAAATATTTGTGTCCTAAGATAATGAATGAATGGGAAAGAGGCATCAAATAGCACGGCATAGATGTTCATGTTGTTTTTGTGAAATATGTAGACTAGATCCTAGATTATTTATGAGAATCATGTTTAGGATTCATTTTCAGCTCGTGTAAGTTAGATTTGCATGAATAACAATTTCCTCATTTTGAAAATCTACCTGTTGGGAAGACAAATCGAGGTTGATTTATTCAATCCACGATGTATCGGGGACGAGGCGATATTTTATTTTGCTTTATGGCCTATGTACTTATTTTCATGGAGCGCGTCATTTGGCAAGAAAGGGGCTTAATTTGAATACTGTTGATGTTCATTCGACCAGTCATAGCCTTTTCAATGCATTCATTATGCTCAGTTGACTCGTTAGCGCTCAGGTCAGCGAAGGTGCGTCTGTGAAACGAATGCAAGGATGCAGGTCTTTTATCCTTAGGTCATTTGCCTGAAGCTAATGAATCAAAGCGCCTAGTCCGACCATCTTGTCAATACGCAGTTCAGTTGAATGATGAACAAATTCTGTGTTCATCGGCCAGAATACAAGATAAACTAGTCACCTAATAGGTCAGGTAAGTTACAATCTTCCACATCAACTGTTGACGTTTACATTGTTTATTCAAAGTTTTCTAAGATAAGAAACAGCTGAAACAAATGATTACCCACACGAAGTATTAAGATGTTGATGCGACTTTCATTCAAAATAAACTGGAGCCCATACATAGCGTCATAAATAAATTACTATGATGACGGTAAAAGATGTTTAGTTCACGTCAAAGCATTATGTGAAGTACAGTAGTACTATAAAACGTTGTATGTTCGCAGTTCGCAGCTAAGTGGCGCATAGGATCCCGGTGGATTTGCAAGTAAGCGGCTCCGAAGCTTGTTTGCCGGGCGCTCCATTAAAATAGGATCAGCTTGGATGCAGATCGCTTGGACGTACTGCACCGGGACGTGTAAGACTTTGCTAAGGAAAATGGATGATAGCATATTGATTACTTCGAAGTATATTTTATCATATTTTTAAAGGATAGTTCACTCGTCGGAATAATAATGGCATACAGAAAATGTGTCGCCTACACAACAATGAAGAGCTATGCCATGATACCAACTAAACATGCTAGATATATCGATATTGACCCACGGATTGTATTCATGTAGGGCCACAATACATAAGTAATAGTTTATAGCCTGGAGCGAACATGCAAGATGCCAGATAGTCTCAATTAAAAGCCCGCACTTGACTTATTGCCGTAAAACAATTGTTTTCGATTAACGCTCGACAATGCTACTAAACAATAAAGCATTCAAATTATATGTACTTACATTCGTATAGATTGGTTTGCAACGGATTTATATCTTAGTTTTAACCGTGGTTCAAACCCACCGATTACAGATCCAGAGGTCCCGGGTTCGATCCCCATGGGGAGTACAATATATTGTTCTTGGTTTGGTTGGTGGTAGGACTTTGTTTATGTCCACTTGGCTAGCGACCACCATCTTACTTAATTCTGTCGCCATAACAACAGTTCTAAAATTGTTGTCGTATTTAGAGGTAAGATAGCCAGTTCCTCAGTTTGTTGAGGATTCCGGGTGTATTGCGCCTCCCCCTTCGGCCTTATCTCAACTTGTAACCAGGTGAGATGAATGCCATGCGCTTCATCGTCGTACAATAAAGAAAAAGTTATGATTCTTCTCGCCTGGGCAAAATGAGTGTTTCATGCTGTATTTTACTACTGATAGAGTAGTACATTTAGCATTATTCACGTAAATAATGCTTAAATTTGAAAGGAGTTTAAATAAAAACAATGTTTTGTGAATGCAAGGATGTTCGAGATGTTGTGGCAATTTATCTTAAGAAAATATTTTAACGGAGCGACTACACGAAGAAACAGCTTTATCTGCCAGGTATACCAATGCTATGTCACGAAGTAAGGCAAATGCAAGTATTTTCTATGGTGTGGGAGGTACTTATGTGCTATTACTATTAAACACAATCGTTACGATATTTTGAATACTAACAAATTTACTATCAGAAGCGAACAATATCAGCATAGGTACGTGTTTATATAAGATCTGTGGATGAGTTAATACATCTTCAACGGAATCGAACTTGTCGTATCGTAGGCAATAAATAGAAGCTTGAGTGCAGATCTTCGGCGCAGAATATCACGTGCCCGCCCGAGGGCCACTGTTGCGTAATTGTTTTAAACTCGTCTTTTAATTGTTCTATCGGGGGTCGCGATTTATGGTCCGACGTGATCTCCACCCGTAATACCATTCAAATTCATTTACGTTGCTATTTCCGCGTCGGCGGTCCATGGGAATGCAACGTCCACGAATTTAATCAAGCATCATTTCGCTCGAATAATTTGCACGGCAATAAAATTAGCAACAGACGGTCTTGTATCTATTGAAATGATTTTTTTCTTTTTATTGACATTTCTTTAAACATGCTTCTGGGAATCTCAATTACAGAGGCCGGTATTTTTTTGAAATTTCAATTTACGAGGACAGTGTTTCGCAGTTGTTTTTTTTCATACCACAAACAACAATTGACAAGATGCGCGCGCATTGCACGAGACAACGTCATCCAAGGCGTGGGCACGTGTTCGTAAGATTTACGAGTATATTTAAACTGGTTCTACATGAAGCACCAACTGGACCGATTTGATCGTAAAATCAGCCGTTACGTTTCGAGACAATATCGTCGCTTGGTTACCATTACCACCCAAGCAGTGTTGTTAAATTAACTTAAGGTTAAGTATGTGTCACGACTCGCGACCGGTAAGTTGAGATTCCACATCTCATCGGTTCGTATTGATTCTGATTCGGACTTTTTACATGGAGAAATGAAGTTGTTTATCATCAGTTCTAAGAATATGTTGTTTTGGCTTGGTTCAGGTGTTGGAATGCAAGTGATTCGCCGGTAAAGAGAGCAATTAACTGGGCGCACGCCATGCCAAGCGATTGTTCGGATGCGAACAGCGATCGCAGCGCCCATTGTCCGTTGAAATTAACAGCAGGACGTACAAAAAAGGAATGACTCGAGAGCTCACAGCGGACGGCAGCCGTTTTATTGAATCAATATAATCTACTCGTAAGATGCTTGATTGGAGAATGGGGATTGAATATACTGTAGAATCAAGTTTTATGTATATACTAGTAAACGACCGGCCTTTGTTTCGATGCCTATTACTGTCATCTCGGGGAACGATCTCTCGAAAAATCGTTTATTAGTTTTCGAAAATAGGAGATTTGGATTAGATTTGAACACCACAATCCAAATTTCTGTTAACATTTGGTGATAGTTACCTTACCTTTTGTGAGAGACAAATAAATGATTTATTTATTTATTTATTTATTTATTTAATAGTAGTAGAGAAGAAATAAATAATGTACTAGGTATAGGCAATAGAATAATGGGTTAAAAGAAGGGCCTTCGCCTTTGTGAGAGTATATACTATTTTTTCCGTAGTTTTTTCTTCATTTTTATAATCCTGCCAAAACTAAAATCTTAGCATTCTTTACTCATTTACGCGACTCAAAGTAGACTTTCATAGACATAATAGTTTTTTTTTACACCAAAAAGTCTTGCTGACTTCATTTCCACTTAATGATATAGGCTATACATCAGTCAGTACTTACCCCCAATCCCACCACTTCGCGGAAAATACTAGAAAAACTTAATTATAATTTCATAAGATTTCATATCCGTGTGTACTCTGCTTTATCTAAAATTCTAAATCGTTACAAGAATCAATTTAAAATCGACCTTGACTGAAGTCTGGAGAAGTCCAGAGGCCCGACAATTTTATTCTATCATGTTTGACATAGAAGAGGTACATTATAGCATTGAATAACGCATTGCTTACGTGTTATTTGAAAAATGTGATTTTTAATTATCATGAATCGTCTGTATGTTATATTACATACACTACTATGAACCGCTAAAATACTCTCATCTGTCCTCAAAGCAACAGTGTTTTATTAGAAATGAATCGTCAAAAGCGAATCGAACGGTAGCCGTTGATTGAATTGATTGAAAAAGAAATGAAGGGGGGTGCGGGGCTCAGTCCACCGGTATTTTTATAGCCTGTACACGTCCAAGACACATTCCCATCGAGGCGACGTTTTTGCAGAGCCAACTTTCATTAGACACCGCGCGCCGCAGGGACCAAGCCGTTTCCTTTTAATAAATGAGTTATGCGTTTATATCCAAGATGGCTGCCGCAGCTACACCGCAAGTGTCGAGAATGCAACGATAGGCTTAAACTTTTTTCAGAACGCAATCGCTTATCGTATTAGATTGTTTTTATCACATTTGGGGTCATATTATTCTGGCATTTTTAGAGCAGAGCAACTTCCACTAAAGCTATTATAATTCTTGTAGATGTTGTCAATTACAAAACAATTTCGAAGCGACCACACGATGCCGCAATTCCCTTACCAACAAGCTGATACCGAGCTGTCAATGTAGAATTCATCAAAAATGTGCACAGGTATTTTCACATTCGGAAGACACGTACGATCTTTTTGTTAGCTGTAAACGTCCTCAACTCCGCAAGAATCACTTTTGGCGTATTTATTTACTCATTCAAACTTTTCTTACATGTCTGAGCTTCTGTTTATGACATCGCTACTTTTGATTTTTTGCAGTATTACTAACGGCGAAATACGATTCAATTAACAACGTTTTCTGGTCAACTTCAAGCTTTTCGAACCCTCCCGTATAAATACTTATCAACAGCAAGACGGTTGAAAGAATGGTTTATTTTTAATCGGGATTTATATTCGGAGCCTCTTAGGAAATAAAATAATCACGGCGGCTTCGATTTGCATACAATGGTAAAATAATTTTACGCGCGTTTTGCAGCGCTTAATTCTATTTTTTATTTGGCTTTCCGCACCCTATCTACGAATCAACTGACCTGTTCGCAGCGACCATTTAAGTGTTAACATTTTGCGAGATGCTTTACACTTTTTATGGATTTATGTAACTAAAATGCCTTTTGAGTAAGAAAGGCTCTAAAATCAAGTATATTTATTGGATTCAGACTATGCCCCAACATAGTTGTTTTATAATGCTCCAGACATGTGGCACAAACATACGACTTCGTTGAGATTCATACAAATAGTCAGAGTAAAAATTAAGCTGTACGCCTTCAAATAGGATAGTACCTACTGACCATAAAAGCAACATCAGGCGGCGAGGCGAGCTACGCACGGCAGACGGCGTGGCGAGTCCGCTCGCAGGCACAACAGTCGTCATGGCGCCGCCGCCGCCGCCGTCTACAAATACACACACAGCTTTTTAGCTCGAACATACCCCACATACCCGACACGATTAACCTTACCACCATGATATCAACAAAAGTGAAAATATCTATCAAAACTGAATTTACATTCAGAGCAAAGAACGCTAGTCATAAATTTACCACAAAAGTGCGAGCGACGGCCGACTAGCAACAAAAGGGCATGACTTTTCCCGCAAAAAAGATGATCCTTAATCTGATTAAATCTCCATCGCGGCGGACGTCGGACCGTGAAAGATTAATGAATATTTGTGCGAGGATTCCCGGAGCTGGGCTGGCACGTAGCGCTGTCATAATCATATTAGCTGCGACCGGAGGCCGGCTAGGCACGGGCACGCACGCACCACTGAGCTACGCTACCGCCAGACCCTGCTTCTTCTGCCGCTAGTGTCACACTCGCGTTCCAATTCAGTCCAGGCCTTCCTCTACGTTGTAGCTCCAAACATGTATGGAAAAAGCCCGATTAAGAATACCAGCGGAAATATCTTCAATGGAGATATAAGCGTGAACTGCTCCGCGAAGGTATTCGTTTATAATGCACTCATAGATAATGACACGAAGGAATTTAACCAATGTAGAATATAGATACATGTTTACAGAAATACCCTTTCAAAGGAGAAGCATTGCAGTAATGCGTTTTTCCTCTATGAATTTTACATGGAATTGGAATTTTATCCAAGAGGATGAGAATCTCTCGCCTGGAATTCAATTTAAATGGACGTCATTATGTCATAGTTTATGAAATGAGAAGACTACAACACTTGGACTTCACTAGCTCCTTACGTAATAAAAATATAAGAGGTATAAACATCGATATCATTGAATAGCAGGCCCGGGAATATGGTAAAAATTGGAAGATTAACTCTAGCAAGACCTTAAGTACCTTTATTTCTCGTAAGTAGCCATTGAAATTATAGCATCTCGAATGTGCTCAATAAACACACTCGTAAAAGAATCAATTGTTAAGAACCCGAAAGAAATTAAACGTGAGAATGTATTGTTTCATATAAGCGTGAACAAAACGAAATTCGCTGTTTGGTTTCAGAGTTGGTTAGCCACTCAGCTCGTTTTCGACCTGCTTTCGTGAACATAAATCCCATTAAATAAAAGCATTATTTATGACGTCCATACTTCCAATTGAAAAGCATATTTTTGAGCCCACGAGGGTTTTTGTAGACATAAACTACACGATACTTGTGCTGTAAAAACATTTGTGGCTAAAAATAACAACCAAATAAAATAACTCGAGACCTATGTCTTTTAAATATATAACCAGTACGTATTTTTGTATTCAGCTCGTTATGGTCATTATTAAGTTTTGCGGCTTACACTTTAAGTAGTTTTTTTTTTGCCTTTCATGTAAATTATTGGAATGATGTGATGACAACAATCTACGACCGTCGCGATCAACCCAAAATGCCAAGTTTGTTTAAAATTAACGCATGATTTACACAGAATATCATAAATTTAAAACAAACAATGTAGCATCGAAGTGTTTAAAACATTATTGATTGCTGTTTCACCTCTTATTTGGTAGTGTCTGGGCTGTTACTGTGAAAGCGGTTGCGTCGTATTGGTAATTAATTATTTGATATGGCTCGCGGCAGTAATAAAGGCGTGCTCATCAATGATTCACCGCAGTAAACAAAGAGCGCGTGTACTGCGGACATTATCCACCATCAGGCATCATAAACGGAACACCATCATCTGAGTTTATAAACAATTCATGCTCATCTCACATTTCGGCGCCCCTCTTAATTTCGCGTGAGCTTCTTCTTCGTTCGTGTAAAAACTTCGGGTGTCTTTTTATGACTTTTACTGCGGTATAATTGGGGTGGGGCGAGCGCTCGCGTCCCCGAGGTGACATAAATACACCCCCCTCCTCACTTCCAACTACCCTGGCTTAATCTCATGTAAGGCTATACTGCACGGAAGTAGTGCGCATTATAACGTCTTGGCCACGTCTCCGGCAGGTGAAATTAGCTTTGCTTATTGTCAGAATTTTCCACATTTTTACTGTTGTCTTTTATAAAGGTATAAAATATCAAATCATACATAGGTCATTATTACATTACATTCATTTAGGACTAGGAAGCTTTCAAATTCATTGACATAATTTTGCAGCGAATAGGGACATACAAGATTATATACCTAGGTACTTAGTTGTAGTCAGTAGATGTTACAAATACTAAACATAACACAATCATAATAGTCTCCATGTCTCTTCAGCAAATGCGATTTCAATTTTGTAGAAGCAACGGTGATGCGCTAGGTGGTGAGACGACAGCACGGGCGCGGCCGGAGTTGTATGCATGTGTGTATTTATTTGCAAATTCCGAATAGCTTTCAATATGTGGAGACGCGGTGACTCCCGCCTGTCGATCCACTCCAATATCGCACTCTTTGTAAAGTCAAGGCGACGCCATTATTCGACTCGACGATTGCCTCACGGGAGCAACGCGCAACGCTTTCTCAGGACGCCGCATGATAGATGACTTCCAAAAAACATAATACCTACGTAGGTAATTGAGATTTCTATTACATAAATTGAATGCGACCACATCTTTCCATGTTTGTTTACATAATGTGAGTGGCACGGCGCGTCGGCGACGACGGTGTGCTATCGCGTTTCGGAAGTGTTCCCGGACGTCAATTTGTATATTGTCATTATGAGAGTTGGCGAGGAAAGTTTGGGCGCGTTCATCCATCATAGAGCGACGGGCGAACCGGTCCGATATCGCGCCTAATACCTATTGATTTCCCACTTAGCGTTTTTCTTGGGAATCGCGGCGCTCCACCCTTCCGCCGCGGAGCTAACGAGCTGTTTGTCCTCCACTCTGATGACAAGGGCGCGCGACTGTCGCTTTACTTACTTACACCTTTGACCTACAATAGCTTTAATTACTATTTTGATTTGTAAATATTAATGTATTGCAAAGAAACATACAAAAACTCCACTACATCTACTTGATTAGAGCAAAAGATTCAAATATTTTTACTTGACATAATAAACTAGGGAAACTTGGCTCTATACCTTCTCTTAGCGATTCGTCATTGCACAATAGCTTATGTAAATGTGATCACCACATTGGTTACAGCCACGCAAGGCAACCGTAGGTCAATACCTAATACAAGAGCTAAATGCTGAAAAAAAGATTCGTCACCAAGGTCCCCGGTGGGGGTAAGTGGAAGGAGGCGAGAGAACAATGGTTTCGGTTCTCACACGTGTGGAGGATTATTTGCATTCGGAAATAAAGAGAGGAATGATAAAAGAAAGGCGCGAGCGAGGTCCCACCGCCTCAGGGTGGGGTGTGGGAAATGGTAAGGGGGTGAGGAGTCGAGGTGGCACCGCGGAGGGGGTGGGTGCTCGTTACGCGAACAATGGAGAAATAATGTACAGATTGCAGTGAGCGATGCGCCCAGCGCGACTCAGGTGTCTTAGCAGTGCGGACGTCACGCCTCTATCGACTATGTATTTTCGAGTACATCGTATCGTAACAAAGCATGACAAATGTGCAGAGAGGCAGACGAAATTCCACCTACTGTGTTTACACACAATAAAATCTTTACAACTTTCAGATTAGACAAGAGACTTTCAATTGAATCTCTGCCGTAGTTAACAGTGCCATAAAATCTGTTCGCCCCCATCAAACTAATTCTGGCATGTAAACGCCTCATCAAGTGTTCTCACAGAGGGCCTGTGTGTTAATAGAAGAAGAGGCGAGGCCGGACTGCTCAGTAGGACGTATTCCGTTCATAGGAAGCGCAAGCAATCACAACAATCACCCCATCCTCGCGTGACACCGAAAACGTCCTCGTTTATACAAGTATAAATTAATCCATTTAGAGCGAGCGACCGCCACCGACCGCAGTCGATTAACGGAAGCTTCTACTTAACTAATTTATCCTCGGGTGGTTTTAACAGAATGGATAGCAGTGATTACGGGCGATGGCGAGGATCGTGTGACGCGCAGCGTGTACGCAGCCGCAATCAAATGTCATTTGCAAATTGTAGGACGTTATTGTGTGACCTGACGATACGAGTACCTATAATATAATACGAGTGATCTTCAACGTATCAACCGCTCTGGGTCCCATAGGTATTGACTATTAATATATTGCGTGACACTTACACGGATTATGGATGTGATTATGTATTTTCTTATAAAACTTATGTCATTTTAGCATTCAGTTTATTACAGGAGCTGTCTTCCACATCATTTTCATGAGGCCGTTTTTTAGAAAAATTATACGTAGTTAGTGCGTTTCAGCTGAAAATATAAATTCGCGACAGTAACCAGCCACATCAAAAATGTTTTTTTGATTAGATCTTATGGATTGCGTTACCATAAGACATCGGACTGTGGAGTATTGCCCGTCGTACAATAAAAAAAAGATGATAAAAACGCCTTGTGAGTAGTAGTATAACACAATTCTGAAGTCCCTGGTATAGCTACAATGTAATTAACCAAAAACGATAAGCCGTTAAGACGACGTAAAGTGGCATTGTGTCAAGAAGTTGACAGAACAGTTAGTTACAGTTATTGTCGCCGCAGCTATATCGACTATTGTCCGCAAAAGCCGCTTATTCTAGTCAAATGTTTGTAATCCAGCCAGCTCGCGACATTTTAATAACATTGATCAAATAGAACAAAAGTATGTGGACCCAGCACTCGACAGAGATGAAAGTTAAAAGGGTCGCGTGGGGTGGGGTGGGTAGCGGGTTGAATGTCTTATTCCCTCCACTATTCAGAGGTATTTCGTGTTCTTCATACGCAAATATATCCTCGTTACCGAGGCACACGTGAGGCTCCGATTGCGTGCGCTATGAAATACTCCGGCCGTGAGCCGAGTTACTGGGTGACTGTACATTGTACATCTCTGTGATAGACCCTTACAGGAAAATTGGATCTAGCAATCAAACCGAACCCGACAAATGCTCGGTCGTTATAAAGCATGTTCTGATTTTCCACCCGATGGTACCTATCTACTAAGCCTTACGAAATACTTTTTCAGGCACAAAAATATAAGAACTTGAATACATTTGCAATTTTTTTTAGCATTCATAAAGTAAAGCAGGTACGTTGCTGTTGCTCCGGCCCGATTGTCTGTGTTGAAAATGTTCTAGAAAATTTCTAAGCAGACATACCTAGAGATTTTCACTAATGGAGCAGGTTTTCTTTTCTTGTTAGATTGTAACATGCATCGATACACCCATTACAATGGGAAGGTGGCAAGCAGAGTAGAATAACAAACGGTGTCGTACAAAGCGTCTACTTTGCAGGTCAGAAAATGGGCAGCAACATTCTTGCTTGTAGCGTTATAGGTATTAGAACTAGAGATAAGAAAATATGTCACACAGCGCCAGCTAGCCCCAAAGTTAGCTTATGTTATGGAGATCAACATAACAAATAACTTTTACACTTTCTTTATGTAAGTAGGTACATACTAGATTTTGCCCGCAGATTCAGGTCATATGGTCACTATATAAAGTGTAGCCTATGTCATTCTCCATGCCAAATTTCATTAATATTTTATCAGCTTTTTAATTGTTCTCCATGGCATACAAATATATGTATGTGGGCTAGTTGTTCAACCCACCAATTTCAACCACCTCTGTGGTCTAGTGGTTTAACCCACCAATTTCAGATCCAGAGGTCCTGGGTTCAATCCCCATGGGAAGTAGTATTGTGCTTGGTTTGGTTGGTGGTAGGACTTTGGTAAGTCCGCCTGACTATCTACCACCATCTTATCTAATTCTGTCACCATAACAACAATTCAAAAAATTGGTGTGTTCGGGCATTTAGAGGTAAGATAGCCAGTTCCTCAGTTAGGTGAGGATTTCGGATGAAGTGCGCCTCCACTTTCGGCTTTATCTCAACTTGTAACCAGGTGAGATGAAGGCCTAGCGCTTCCCCGTCACACAATAAAAAAAAACACCAAATGCTGACAAACAAACAAATCAATTTTGAATCTCCTTTGACCACCTCTGTGGTCTATTGGTTCACCCAACGGTGTCAGATACAGAGTCCCTGGTTCGATCCCCACTGGACCAAAAGTACCTAGTTGGAAAAACTTATGGAAGAGTCATAGTAATGAAGACAACAAAAAATATTGACCAGATATTTCCCACAATATGAAGGTAAATGAACGCTCCTACATTTCATCAGAGTTGCAGTTATGCATCCATGATTGTGGTGCATGCTGCTGCTTTAATTCAACTCAATTCAATTATTCAATCACAATATTTCATTATAATCACAATCACATACCCTACGAAGGAAGGTACATAATAAGATCTTACAGATAGTTTAGGTTTCACATGATTCAACCAGTGGGCCTAAGGTGATATTTTGTTAAAATAAAAGTTATAATTGTACCTAATTTGAGAAATATTAAAATAGCAACATATTATCCATCTTTACCAATATTTCCATGTAGGTATATATTTTTTTATATTGCATGACAGCAGAGCGCTTGGCATTCATCTCACAAGGGTTCAAGTTATGATATGAGGCCAAAGGTGGAAGCACACTTCACCAGAAATCATTAACCTGAGGAATTGGTTCTAAATGCGAGAACACAATAATTTAGAATACTTATTATGGCGACAGATTTTGATATGATGGTCATATGACTTAAATGAAGTCCTACCACCAATCACACCAAGCACAATATTGTACCTTCTTGGGGATCAAACAACCCGTTACCTCTGGATCTGATACTGGTGAGTGAAGCACTAGACTACAGGGGCTGAATAATATCTACGAGATTTACCTCAATTTGATTGTAAATGAGCTCTCTGACATTTTAAAGCAGTTGCATGCACCACAACGATGGATACACTCTGTAGAAATATCGGAGAGTTCATTTACCATCAAATGTGGTAAACATCCCAGGGATATTTTTTACTGTGTTCATTACTGATAGTTTCAAAAGTAGGTTTACTTAATTCCTCCTATGTTGGAAACGTAAAACCCCATTATTTCTTTTAAAGTAGGTACTTACCTACCTATGTACCTACCAGTAAAAAAAGTAACGACTTACAGGACCTTAGTGAATCTTCCATTCATGATTCATTAATTTTTTGTACATAGGGGACACTGCTGCTAGCCATTACTGTTAGTTAATGAAGAGTAAGCTCAAAATAGAAACTTACAAGTCATTTTATGTAATAAATAGGATCATTTTGAATTGTTGTAAGTTCTTCGTGTTGCTCTACACAAATCACACAGCAGCTGCATATAGTCTAACTCAAAACAGTAAGTGGTTGTCTGGTGTCTTGGTAGTGTGGTGAATGGTTAAATAGGCACATACCTTAGTTTTATCAAACTCCTGCAGTATTCTATCATTATTTTGTTTCTCACAGAGTGCCCGGGCCATTGCACTTCTTGGGCGGAAGAGTGAGTTTGTTCCACTTGCCATGTTCACACCGTCTCCGTTACTTTCAGTCAATTGGAATATCCAGGATTTGGTGATATCTAGCTCATTTTCATTATTTTTGCAGAATTGATGACTGTCCTTTAGATGGTAAGATAACAAATCAACTTGGTGACATGAATTGTCATTTTTCTTAGATATTACTTGGCTTAGGAAGAGTGAGACACATACAACTCGTAATTTAGACAGCATTTAGCCAGAATAGCATAGTTTTATAAAAATAAATGAATTATAAACGGGACCTGACCTGACGGTGATAGGTAATAGGCACTAACTACCACACCAAACAGTAGCCTTATCCCTGTATCACAAAATTCGTAACAATACTCGATATCACCGGATTTATTATTGAAACCTTGTTTTCGTATATTATATCTATTATTTGCAATATTTGGGTAAAAAATTGAAAATCCTACAGCAAATCAAAGCAATTCAAAAGTTTGTTTTGCTTTTAAGAAAATGACGTAAGCAAATGTCACTGTCATTGTCCGACTGATCCTATGAAAAACGTCATTTCCGTTAGATGGCGTATAGATAGCTGTTTACAGAGATTGCTATAGAAATTGAGAATTTCAGATCTACATACATTAATGAGAAACAAGATTGAGTAGGCACCTACCTGCCTACATTTAGTATATTATGATATGCTGTGATTTATAAATATGTAGGCAGAGTCAATTTCAAGTACGCTATCCTTGTAAATAATAAAAATAGATTCGGCGTCGAAAATTCATATTATACGAGTACCTACCACCTATGTAGAGATGCTAAATACTACCTTAATGTTGTTTTTGCACTTACCGAAATATTTTTGGATTCCATCGAATTTGAATTCATAAATTCCCGCAGGACCGATTTCACCATAGTAGCTTTACTTTTTACCACGTTCACTATCGTGGCAAAGATCGTTCTCGTTTATTTAATTACACTGGCACTACACACTATACAGATATGTGATTAACGTTTGCAATAAGTACCTAAGTTAGTAGGTAGGTAGGTACTATGATACCTACCAATATTTGTGATGTTATTAATTATTAAGAACGACTTGGCCTTGGCCGTGACCGGACATTCACTGTTTAGCTGCTGCGCTTGACTAGTTGTCTACCTACGTAACCTTCTTTTAAAACGACGATTTATAGCCCGTTATGCGACCGATACAGATAATTAAAAATAAGTAGGAAAGTAGTTACCTACCTACTAGTTTACCTACTTTATTTTTTGCAGAGTAGGTACTTACTCCTACCCTAATATCTATCCAAACTCCTACAATTTTTGACACTATCTACTGACTAGATATAGGTACCTATTCGTAGCACACGAGTAAAAACTCACAGCACAGCAAGGTAATATTTCACAAAAATCTCATGCATTGATCTTGCAACTTGCAATTGTGTAAGGTAAGTAGGATAGGTAGGTAGGAACAACCAATCTCTATATTTTTTTATGAATCTCTCAGGAATTCAGGATAGAGGAGGTTATTTACTTTGGTTTATGTAGGTAAGTGGTAGGAACTTACATGTCACGTTTCGTGTTCTGACTTCTGACAAATGTTCTTAGTTGCTATCTATGTTATCTTCAGACATTATCCAACTTCGTGACGATAGGATAGGTGAGATAGGTAGGTGACCTACTAGTAGGATCTTTGCCAAAAACAGACTTACCCCTTCCTTAACTTTAGGAATTTTCGTCTTTAAAGGCCATGTTGCCATTATAAAAGTCTTGAGAAATAGGTTACCACTTTATTTATACACAAAGTAAAATTAAGGTCGGTAAGTACCTTGGTACTTTACATGTGAATTTTAAAAATGTTAGTGCTATGATGTGAGCTCTGTGCTAAATGATATTATCGAATAATCGCTGCGATAGACGTGTTATCTTTGGTATTAGGTACAGTGAGTTTGATTAGGTAAGTATTTTATAGGTCGGTTGTGTGTTAAGTTGTAGATATACATAATTATATAAATAGTTTTTTTATACGACGATAGAGAAGAGCTTGCACTTTATCTCATCTGGTTACGTAAAGACGGAAGGTGGAAGCACTAGCCAGGCGGACCTCAGCACCAACAAAACCTGGCACTAATTTGTACCTCCCTGCATGGGAATTGAACTCGAGACCTCTGCCGGGCACCGGTTAGAAATCCAGTAAACACCACAGAGGCGATTAAATGGCATAAAATGGGTATATGAAAGGGCTATATCTAGGTACCACACGTGCTTCGTGATGCGCGCTGCGTTGGCAACCCCTCCACATCAGCCCGTACAGATCGTAGAAGGCGATTTAGGTGTATAGGACCTCTGAACAGCACCAAATACCTAAAATAAAATAATTTATTCATTTACAAAATGGGTCATTATGAGAAAAGCTTAAGGAAATAAATATGTTGACTATGCCCTGCCAATATATTTATGAAAATATTATGTACGCGCGTAGAACAAGTATATTTGATAAAAACTGTGATAAACATAATAATACTAGAAATAAGGATAAACTCGCTGTTCCACAACTAGGCTCCATATAGTTAATAAATCGTTCATTGGTTAAACTGTACGCTTATATCATAAACTAGCTTATGTCAGCAACTTCGTCCGCGTTTTTTTTTTTTATTGTACGACGGGTAAGCATTTGGCCTTGGCCTGGTAACAAGTTGAGATAAGGCCGAAGGTGGAGGCGCACTTCACCCGGAATCATTAACAAACTGAGGAACTGGCTATCTTACCTCTGAATGCCGGAACACAACAATTTACCCCGTAATGGATTTTAACTGACTGGGATTTCGAAATAAAGAAAATTTCAAGCTTACAGAGCTTACTTGCCTAAATAGACAGACCAGTCAAGTGCGGTTCTGTCACAGACATCGAGGGCTCCAACCCACATTTCTAGGCAAATAATGTAGGTTTTATGAAGTGGTAGCGCGGGTCAGTTTTTGTTATTTATTTACATCAAATAATGCACTATATTTACACCAAGTTTGATTAAGATAGGAAATATCAATTATTTAAATCGTTTCTTGTGGGAACCCCCTACTATTTTTATTTTCTTGTTTAATATTTGTCAGAAAATATTGGTCTGAAAATTTCAACCTGCTTCTTGTACCTAACAGTTCAAAATATATTGCTCTATAAAGGGGTTTTCCATAAATATTGGACCCCCTATTCTCTAGTTTTGAAAAATATTTATAACCCTTAACACACACCACACCAAGACAAACATATCTTCTAAGTTTAAAGTCTGTACAACCAGCGGTTTAGGTTGTGCGTTGATGTATCATACAGTCAGTTAATCAGTCATGACTTTGATTTTGTAAATTTAAATGATTTTGGAAAAACTGTGATACATATGTATTATTATTTTTAATTGAAGAGAATGTATACCAATTTTCGAATCAATCGACCCAAAGAATGAAATGTTCTTATCTTTGACCTAATCCCTCCATCACATCGTTTCGCCTCTACCTTAATCATCAATAGTGGTAAGGAATGGAATTCCTTGCCTTCGTCTGTTTTCCCGCACCAGTACAATCTTGGAGTCTTCAGTCCAGAGTAAATATAATAATAGGTTCCTTTTAGGCAAGCGTGCTCCATCTTAGGCCACATCTTTACATGTTTTTACATGTAAGCTGGTGGTCAAACGCTTGACTATCACCAATAAGAAAAAAAAAACATGGACATCACAACCCACTTTTTCAATCCGTTAGGGGTGGAATTTTGAAAACTCTTTCTTAATTAAAACCTACCCATCACAAAGAACACATCCTCACAATTGCACGTCCTGTATAGGTGACGTACCTACTCTAAATCACTAATTCCATTAAGGTGGAAAAATCTTTGTGTGGTCGGGCCATAAAGCTAAATAAGTAAAATCAATGAACCGCGTGTAAAAATTTGTCGCACTTATTTATTTTTGCACATTTCTGTGTCGGATCAATATGGGTTCTCAATCGCGAGGATTGCCCGAAGCGATCACTGGCTGCACCAGTGCGCAGGCGCACGCGGGACATTTAAAATAATTACAAGCCATCGGAGAAACGTAACAGCCCGTATTTTGAGACCATTACTTATTTTTTAATTCCGAAAAATACTTTTAAAAGCGCATACTTAGTGCCTATTGCAGTGTCGGCATAAGTGCGACTATTATGAGTCGTGTAATTTTATTGGATTAATATGATTATGTTTATTAATATATAATTCTACCAATATTACAATTTGGGACGTAGGTACAATAATCGTTCGTTCAGGTAATTTGCAGCCATTCTTAAAAGCGCTTTCGATTCGACTCTCCTTAGTAATGGATCATTGGAAGCTTTTCCGAAGAATCAAGTTAAAATAAACTGTGTTGCAAGTACTTAGAAGTAAATCATTAACAAGCCTCACAGCTCGGTTGGTAGTAGCTCTGCCTTCTTCGCTATAGGTCGTGGGTTCGATTCCCACCCGGGACAAACATTTGAGTGATGAATATTTAATATCTTTGTTCTGTGTGACACACTTATCATCAGTATCATATTTAGATACCTACCTGTGTATTTGCAAAAAAGTATTTTAGTATTCTATCCGTAATATATTCTCAATATTACAAGCTTTGCTTACTTTGAAATTGATGGCCTGTGTGAAAGTAATGTCTTGTAATATTTATTTATAATACATTTATTGATTATAAGCTGTTTTACGGGTACTGTTGGCGTTTTAAACCTATTAGTTATTCCCGACGTTTCGGCTGGGTTGCACCAACCGTGGTCGCGCGGGCACAGATTAAAATGATGTGTTCTCATCTTGAAAGCTTAAAATAAGTATGATCAGCCGATACCTCAATAAATTACGACTGAGATATCTGAAACAAAGCCCAAGCGGGCAGTTAATTTAAATCTGTGCTCGTAGTTTTTGCACCCCCAACCGCATTCTCACAGCCGCCAAGACTTGATGCACTTCACTTCTGATTGGATCATTACCGAGTTCATCATACCTTCGGCGATCCTCCGGCCATGACAGAGATAAACATACAAAACTTCCGCAACAACGATAGAGACACAACACGCCCAGCCGAGCACATCTCTCAGGAATTATATCATGATTATTGGAACTTTATTGCACTTTGTAACTAACAATTGACATTAGGAAATGCAATTTCATATTGATTCCGTAATGATCCAACGTTTATTTTTGCCAATGCGGCAAATGTTTCTATGATTTGCGGGTAACCATCTCGAGACTTGGTTGTTTTCTTGCGGCTTCACGTTCCGGGAAAATGTCATTAAAAGCTCGATAGGGGATTAAGTCGGTTTAAATTTTCACGTAGCTCGACAGGAAATCGGTTTATCCGTAACAAAGGGTGGGAAGAGACCGAGAAATTATCTTTTAGTCGGAATCGAAACCGCTAAAGTTGCAATTATAGCGTTACCGAGACATTGAGTTATCAAAATGTATAATAAGTTTTCACACCGGCCGGAAGGTGTTCAGGCACGTCCAGCCGCAATCACTCGGCCTCTGATTTCGGTGTACAGGCTCAGATTAAGTAATGGTATTGGTAACATTCGACAATATCACGTTTCTAATAATCCTCCGCTCGGCATCTGCCAGTTGTCTTGCGTAACCGCATTATTGCCCTTAATGGCAGACTTTCTTATTTATTTACTACCTAAAGAGACTAAGGTACTCTATTGTAGTTAAATTTATGGCTTCTAGAAGGTGGCATCTGCATATGTCATTAATAGGAGAGTCTGTTCAAAAGAGAGCCGTTGAAGATGTGGGAGAGGCTTCCGTGCTCATGACATAATCAAACACAATCAAGCGCCTTTAAATGCTAAGGTATGATTATGCTGGTGGCTCGGTTTTGATTGTATGTATATGTATAGCATACATACAAAAAACAGTAATGTTATTGCTGTACATGGCCGCTCAGTGTCGTCAATCTTTAACATGTTGATGCTCGCTCGCTATATTAGAACAGCATAACTAAGTAATAGTACTATGCTTTTTGTAACTTTTAATGAGAACCTTGTCTAGTAAACTATAACTAGTAACTTACCTAATAAACTAATGTATCTAATAAATCAATATTTATAAAAAAAATAACCACTTGTGATTTTTTTTTTCGAATGTAACCGATATTAGCAGTGGTTTTAGGATTTTTTATTTTTTTTTGATGATTTCAACCATTTTTCATTCAAAACAAAGGGATGCTTTCTCTTAGTCCGAAATCCCAATACCTAATTGAGCAATAAGCAATCAGCAATCACCAGAGGATGGTCGATTGTTCGTAGTGCACCGTAACATTGGTTGCATAGAACATTACCATCGAGATGGAAATGAATTAAACATAATTCGAATAATCGAGGCACGGCCAATACAATAAAACAAAGGGTAAAAGTACCTCTGCGGCCAGCCTTACCGAGGGAACGAAGGATTTCAATTTGATACGTGATGAGGCGAGTTTTCATTTACGTAGAGATTCGATGAGCCCGGTAATGACTCGACTCGGTAATCTGAATCGGTGCTTCTAGCTGATCTTTTTAGCTGTGTAATGCGATACATTTGATTTTAGAATATTACTTCTGCTCGCAGTTTCACCAGCGTGGTACCCGGATAAAAAGTAGCCAAAATGTTATTATTGATATAAAACAATATCTGTGCCAAATTTCAGATTATTCAGTTCTTTTTTTTTTCTTTTTTTATTGTACGACGGAGAAGTGCTTGGCCTTCATCTCACCTGGTTACAAGTTAAGATTAGGCCGAAGGTGGAAGCGCACGTCACCCGAAATACTCAAATAACTGAGGAACTGGCTATCTAACCTCTAAATGCCGGAACACAACAATTTTAGAATTGTTGTTTTGGCGACAGAATTAGGAAAGATGGTGGTAGCTAGCCTAGATCTCTAGAACTGACACCGGTAAGCGAACCACTAGATCACAGAGATGGTTAAAACACGGAGCCAATGTCTCGACCCCAAAAGGCTTAAATAGGTAAGCTTTGTCGAGACCACTACATTTGCACCTTTTGTGATCCGCGGTCCAATCAGCCACCGCACTAGCCCTAACTGATGTCTCAGGCAGATGAGATGGCGCAAGGTAGTAAGTTGTAGATATATACATGTATGTCTAATAGTCAGGTCCACTTAAAGCTGTCGCCCTCCCGATTTAGAACCAGGCCAGCAAATTGTACCTAAAAAAATGTAAGTATCTCACAGATTCTTATATCTAAACTAACAGATCAGTTTGACGAAATGTAGCTCTGACTTCTACCGTGTTAGGTGTGGGTTCGATTCCCACCCGGGACAGATATTCGAATGATAACTAGATGATTATTGTTCTATTTATGGGTGTTATATTGTGTCATGTTTGAATGAACAAGAAAAAGTATATTGTGTATGTATGTATAATGTATTATTTTTATTTTACCTATATATAAGTATAGTAGTATTTTCCCTAACCTATTTCTCATAATTATATCTCATAGCTTTGCTTAGTTTAGGATATTTGCAAAGTTTACATAAGAAATTTCGATGTTGACACATCACAAAGGTCCTTGACCTTATAAAAGAAAAAAAGAAAAGAAAACGAAAGGACCTGAAAGGACCTTTGTGATTTGTCAACATCGGAATTTCTTATTTAAACTTTGCAAATATCCTAATATAAAAATAATACATTATACATACATACACAATATACTTTTTCTTGTTCATTCAAGACGACCTATTTTTAACTCGTTGAGTGCTGACACTAGCAAACACTGGCTAAATAGTTTCTTATGTAGGTACTCTACATAATGTCAATTTTAATTACATTTTTAAGTTTTTGAATAAACATATGTTCTTTTAATAACTAAAATACTTCTGATATTAGGTACCTACATGTAGCCTTGGTGGTGGTGAAATCACGTTTCTAAGCCGCTATAATTTGCCAAAAACAATATTTATCCATGCCTCAAATAGCGATCTGAGCCGCCTCCCTTGACTCCCTGCAACAGTCAAAATGTCATTGGTCCATCGAGTAGAGGGTCTTCTCACACTCAGTTTCGCGTTTTATCGTGGTCGCCATGCGAGAACATTCGCTCTCCAGCGGATTTCGGTTCTGCGAGCTATGTGGCCTGCCCACTGCCATTTCAGCTTATGCTTATTCTGAGCGCTGTGACAGTAAATTTGGTTCTCTTACGGATATCCAAACTCCGGATTAAAAAAAATAATAATTTTAAAACCATATTAAAAACGCGTACCTAAAGCTGGGATTCATTATAAGGATATACTATACTCAAAAGATATTAGTTTACCTAATTACAAAAAAAATCTCATAAAGGGACGACCAAACCAAACAAGACAAAGCCAGATTCGATTAGAACCATATTTTTTCCATAAAAGAACAAACAAACGATATCTTCTCATTTTGCGCGGAAAAACTCCGGCACAAGGAAGCGTTGACAACAAAAGCTAACAAATCCTGTTTGTCCTGCGGGGAGCGTCCGTGATTTAATACAAATTATTATTAGACGACATAAATAACGCGGTACGGGGGTAGATGCTCCTTAATAAGTAATAAAGGGGTCATCTTTCTCTCGAGAAGTCTTGGAATTAACCCGTGGACATATGGTAGGTGGTGTAACAATGTGAGCTTACTCTGGGGAATAGAAGAGCATCTAATTTAGACTGCTTTGGCTGTTTTTCTTTTTTTCCATGATGGGTAAGTTCTTGGTTCTATGGAGCGAGCTTACCCCGAAGGCTCTCCCGCACAGCGAAACAGCGAACTGCTTCGACAGGAGGGTGGGTGTAAGACAGGCGGACCGAGTCTTTCCAGGTCCTAAGATTCCATTAGTTTTTTTTATTGTACGACGGGGATGCGCTTGGCCTTCATCTCACCTGGTAACAGGTTAAGATAAGGCCGAAGGTGGAGGCGCACTTCACCCGGAATCCTCAACAAACTGGGGAACTGGCTATCTTACCTCTAAATGCCGGAACACATTTTTTTTATTATTAGGGAGTAATTGTGGTTGGTTTGGTTGGTCGTAGGATTTTGTTCCACCATATCACCTAATTCTGTCGCCATAATAAAAATGTAGTGTTCCGGCATTTAGAGGTAATATAGCCAGTTCCTCAGTTTGTTGAGGATTCCGGGCCAAGTGCGCCTCCACCTCCGGCCTTATCTTAACTTGTTACCAGGTGAGATGAAGGCCAACCGCTTCCCCTACATACAATAAAAAAAAGGAAGCTCAGTCCAGCAGAGGACTTTTTACTGACGTTGTTGTTAAGGATTTTTTTATTAATCTATTTGTCAACATTACAACAACTTTTACGATGATTATCACGTGTCTAAGGATATATCATTTGGATATAGAAATGTCATATAGTGAAGAAAAAGCATTGTATATATTTGCATGCAGGTACCTGAGTTGTGTGTTCCTACCAATTAATTACTGTTATAATGGTAGTGGAACCATTTAGAACACATACTTACCCATTTGTGTGACGCTGCTCGGGAAAGTGACAGGGTAAAGCAAGCACCTGAGATTGTGCTCACAAAATATATTACATAATAGAGAGTCTAGTCATGGGTGCGGTTAATGGTTTAGCTTAGCTTTATGAAGAAAACATAATGTATGGTATAATTTTTCACTAAGTATGTATGTCTATTTAATTATCAAATACATTATGAAATTATATCTTCACTCATAATGAAACTGTAACGCGTCAAAACGATTTTGATCCGTGAGCGGTACAGATATATCGAATGCACCGATACCGCAAAAAAATATTGATATCATATATTTTGAAATTTTAAATTGGAGGAAACATGATAGTGAAGCTACTGAAAGCGCTTGGCGTTCATCTCACTTGGTTCACAAGTTATGATAAGATAATGCCATGGAAGCGCATGGGTGATTTCTTGACCAGTTCAGGTACTCTAAGTCAGTATTGACAAAGCAGACGAGTCAACAAGCCTAATAACTCAGTTGGTAGTAACTCTGCCTTCTGCGCTGTAGGTTGTGGGTTCGATTCCCACCCAGGACAAACATTTGATTATTATTCATTTAACTATCTTTACTTCGGGAAATATTTCTATTACAACGTTCATGGATGCTCTTTCTCATTTTTATAATACAGGTGCCCATTGTATAAAAGCACTGTCCCACCTTTTCTGGTTATGAATTTTGGTTGAGATATGTTTTTAATATATTAAATAACAATAATACACCAACGCAAAGCAAATTTAATGAGCAATAATGTCAGATCTCATCAATCTAATTTAAAGTCTATTATCTCTGAATAATTATACCCTTCACAACAAGTGACACTCAAGCAAAAAGATTACATACTTCATTTATTCATCGTAATAAATGCAGTATGTAATCTTTTTGCTTGAGATTACTATTTTCCATGGTTCGGTTGACCGGACAGCGGAAAATTTTATTATTTTTTATTAAATTTGACTTTTTCCATGGAGCGGTCAACTGTAAATCGGAAAAAACAAATTTTCCATAGTCCGGTTGGCCGGACTACACCACCGTACCATGGTTAAGTAGCGCATCCTGCCGAAGTCCCGCGCCAAGTAATTGCTGTGCTTCGTCAATCGTAGAGCTCACTCTTGCTCTGGAGTAGCTAGCACCTAGACAAACGACATCAAGAGTCAACTACCTCACTTGTATGTAACTATTATTCTTACTGTTTTACTGCTTACTTACTGCCATAAAAAACGCGTGCTAGCTTTTGATTCTTGTAGCGACTGTACTACAACGTTATAATTACATTGTGGTCCCAAACGCCTAAGAAAATGTTATGAAATTTATGAATCAGGCAATTGGGACCGCGGTCCCTTTTGGCAGCGGTCCCAATCGCCTGTCCTCTCACCTCACAAAAGTTATTTTATTTACAACCTGATAAAATTCTTACATCATCAAACCTTAACCCACTTCGTAGCCATTGCTTATAATCTGATTTATCAACAGAACATTGTTATTGTTTTGTGTACTTCATACCTCGCTTTATTAGCGTGGAGCGTGCGTGGAATACACATAGTCCTCTCATAGTCAGGGGTGCGGTCAGTTATCATTATTTATACGATACGATACAATTAACCCATTTGTGCGATGTGTTTATAAAGACTTATTGCAAGTTTATCGCCTGATAAACTTGCAATAAGTAGATAGATCAGAGAAGATAATCTATAATGGACTCACAACCGACCACGCTTTGAATGGCAGTTAAGTAGCTATAGAGTGACCAATTTCAGGTGCAAGTAACCATCCGTAGTACCTACTTGATCCTCAAACATCAACGGACCTGAGATTGTAACCTCCGATTGCACTCGTCTTTTTTTTGAATAAGTACAATCTTGAAGTTAGTAAGTGAGTATCCCTATAGACGTAATTATTACCTTTTGGCGATTCGACCGTGTATTACAAAAGGCCCCAATATAGTGGTCGCGCGACAGAGCTTAAAAAAATTGAGCCTTTAGGTCGACCCCTAAAGGCTTAAATAGGTAAGACCTTGAGTTGACCTTGGGTCTGTGGGGAGCCGGTGGTGCCCTCTGGGTTTTTTTAAATCATGCAGGGCTTTTGTTTGAGGTGACACGTGACCCCTAGGGCTAGCTCTTGTTTAGGCTTGCGAATTAGCATAGCTGTTCAGCGTGGCAATGCAGCCAGTGTCTTGGGCACGCTTCCGTCTGGTACTGGTCTGGAACAGACCAGTTAATCCGACATAGTTAGTTTAATTGTAAGCAGGTACCAATATAATTATGATTTTTGTGTTTGTGTATTAAATATATTATTTTGTAGACATGGGTTTACATATAGTTACATAGACAAATATGTGTTTATATAGCAGACACTCAAAAATAATATGTACAATTTTTTATAATAATTAAAATAAATGTTACTTACAGGACATTAATTTTATAATACGGAAAGTAATATAAGAGTACCGTTATTGTTAGATTGATGTGTTTGCAGCCAAGGACCTGATTCCCATTTTCTAACAGCTAAAGAGACGAGCACGATCTGCGGAGGTTGAGCATGTATGTAACAGATTAGAGAGCTCCGTGTCAACTCGTACAGAGGCCCGTCCCACTACCGTTGGGCTGAAAGGTGGTTTGGAGAGACTAGCTCCCTAGTATTAAGACTAGTGTTAGGAGTATCACTACGCCAAGCGTTTCAAGCCTCGTCAAGGTAAAAAATTTGGAGTGAACTCCCAGGAACAGTCGAAATAGATGGTGTTAGAACTTTCTCGACCAAAGAACTAAAGACTTAAGACAAAAACGTAAAAGCAAAGCATCACTAGAAATTTTGCGTGTGCCTAGCCCGCTTGTGACAATACTCTGCCATCTAACTCAATCAACCCTTTGGAAAGGATATTATTTATTTTGTGTTCTAAGCCTTCCACCAGCTCACTGTATTTCCACAGTTAACAACATTGCAAAGCATAAGTCAATTTTGGGACAAAAACACAAAATTGTAAGCATAATAGCGAAACATGAGAGTCAATTTTGGAAAGTATGACCGAAACCTTTATACAATTTTGAATTTTGTCGTTGAAAGAATTGGTAAACCTAGTAGGTGGAGTGAACTCTTATCTACAACGGTAATATTAGAAGCCAAAGTCTCAAACATTTTATAATGAAATTTCTATCTAAACATGTGTCTGAAATGTATATTTACATTTCGTATAGTTAAATAATTTAGAAAAAAAATGTTCTAAGGTACGATATATTATTACCTACTTAGTTGTTCTTGATTGCCTTCTCAAGAATTACTCTTGAATGCATAGGTATTGGTATAACTGTATCCCCAGTCTACCGTAGGCACTCCGTAATGTAAATTTCGACTTATTAGGCTACATGATTATTATATTAGCTGGAAGGGTCAGTCGCATATAGCATAAGGCCCACCGCACACAGTTTAACGTAGGAACTAATCTGCAGAGTGCCAGCCGCTCTAAACATCGCTTTTACACGTCTATCGAGCCATAAATAACGACTCTATGAAAATATAAATGTTTTTTTCTCTATCGTTTTCCGACATTCGTATTTTTTTCATAGAGTCAAAAGCTTGAACAGACCACTTTCGCATTATGGAATTGCCAAAACTCCATTTCATTTCGGTTTTCAAACAACGTAACCGAGAGATATTGCTCGGCAATTTTATACCCTACATCATCATGATACTGAGCAGTTTTCAGGCTGAATTTGAATTTAGCTAGATCATTTCGAGGGCAAAGGTCAACAGTGAGCGTAGAAATGAGATATTTTGGCAGTATTACGCAAATTGGATAGCTTTCAACACTCAACGGAGTAGGTTCCGAACTTTCGCGGGGAAAATTGAATTAAAAATATCATAAGACGTAAATATGTATGGTGAACGTAATGATGTTGAGGCCGCAGACGCTTCGTATTCAGATTAAATAACATCTATTCGGGTATGCGAACTCATGAAAACGTGCCAAAAGGTTCAGAATAATGCGCAATTGAGGCTTTCTGGGCTCCTTATCCTAGACCAGGATTCACTGTGAAATATTAACATTTCTTTAGACTTTCTTTGAATGTATGTAGGTTTTGTTTGGTGCCCTTACAATATAATATTCACTATTTTTGCAGTATGGTACACAATAATGATTTATACCTGGGGCCCAATTCTACAAATTCATAGTGAAGATATTGGTTTAGTAGAATCGGGGCCCTGGTTATGTTTTAGTGTCTATAATTTTAAAAATCTCGTCTGATTCTTATATTAATTTTAAATACCTCGTGGATCCTGCCAGCATTATGATCATAAGGGCAGATGATAATCGAATTTCGGAAATTAATTATAATTATACGACCTCATTTCCATAGCTAATGCTACGGTTTACTCCCTGCCCCCATCTCATTATAGCTATGAGCGAAAACACTCCTTGTATCGAGATGATTTAAAAAAATGCAAACTACAAAAATAAATCCGTTTGTATTATCATTGAATCCTTCACACGACCTTCCCAATAGGATTCTGAGCCGTCTCCATTCATTGACTTCCCGCGACTGCAACAAAAACGTTAATCTTCCAACACTCCGAATAATTATGTAACAATGAAGGCAGTAATATCTGAGGACAGTCTCATATATATCAAGCCTTATAGCTCAGTTGGTAGCTCTGCCTCCTGCGATGTAGGTTGTGGGCTCGATTCCCACCCAGGACAAACATTTGTGTGATGAATATAGATGTTTGTTCTATGTTTGGGTGTTGTATCATATAGTATGTATGTATTTACAAAAGTATTTGAGTGTTTTATCCGTAATCTAACCGCCTCTGTGGTCTAGTGGTTCAACCCACCGATTTCAGAGCCAGAGGTCCCGGGTTCAATCCCAAGGGGAGTACAATATTGTGCTTGGTTTGGTTGGTGGTAGGGTTTTGTTTAGGTCTACCTGGCTAGCTACCACCATCTTACCTAATTATGTCGCCATAGCAACAGTTTTAAAAATGTTGTGTTCCCGCATTTAGAGGTAAGATAGCAGTTCCTCAGTTAGTTGAGGATTCTGGGTGAAGTGCGCCTCCACCTTCGGCTTTTTCTCAACTTGTAACCAGGTGAGATGAAGGCCAAGCGCTGACCTGTCGTACAATAAAAAAATCTAGTCCCCATATTACAAGTTCATATGCTTAGTTTGGGGCTAGATGGGGCTGTGTAAAATTAATGTCCTGAAATATTTATTTACTTATTTTATATATTATTGGTATGTTGTATTGGAGATATATTAACACGTTTGATTCCCAAGCGTGAGATCAATCCAGACAAAAATCTGGAAATTATCATTTACAACGCCATCAGTAATTTTTGATGATTTCACAACCAGTCCAAACTGAGCATAATTACTTGAGTGTGGGACGTCATATAGACACACATACACAATAATTGTTCCTTATTAAAATGAACGTTAATCTTGTTTTGGAGCAGATTCCAGCGAAGGCGCACCATCGTATTATGTTTAAGAATCGACAGCTATAATTTCTGTTCAATCAAGATTTAATTGTTTTAATGAGTCTACATGCGTGAATGGCCGGCCCAATTATTGTTTATTTTTAATCGCCTCAAGTGGTTTTTATGTTCGCAACCAGCCACGCACGGCGGCCGGGGGCGATCATTTTCATTATTTTAATAATGTAAACTTCCAATAATAATTTACAGTGATTTGGGGTTAAACACGTTAGGAGATATTTATGAATTCCTCGATGGCTCTTGAGGTTAGACGGCTGTAATTTGGTCCTGGCTTGATGACTCTGCTTTTGTTCTTATTGATCGGAAAATTGGGCTTTATTACATTCCTGAGCAATCCATCTTTGCTTTAATTGAAGTAAAGGTTGATGAAATCAATTATCTTGCCGGAATGTAATTGGGCCAGAAGTTGTTTAAGACTATAATTTCATCATCCATTATCATCATCCATACAAGAAACCGGTTTATATGGTTACCTAATTTACACGCTCCGGACCCATCATACCCCGGCCACACGTATTGACCAACTGGCGTCAAGTCTCTGTTTTTAGAAGTTCTGGAATACTTAAACCCCTGTTTTGACCTTAGTGGGTCTCAGTTTGACACCACCGGTCTAATGTGAAAAGCCTTCAAAAATTCAGTTTGGGTTTTTAGGGTTCCGAGCCTAAGGGGTGCCAACGGTACCCTATTACTAAGCCTATGCTTTCCGTCACATGAATCGTACTATGTAGGCAGTTAACATTTTCAGTTGGTTTTTCTAGTGCTCTATAACTACAAATAAATAAATTTTAGGCAATTTAATGATCAATTTTAAAATCAAAGGGGCAGCATGCGGTATTTTTTTTTGCCTTGAAATGTGGGTCGGAATTAAACTTTTTTATACACCACTGACCAAATAAGTAAATAGTATCATGTTTGGATGTTGTGACAAATCTTAGGTAAATAGTTCAAATTCCCGTTGAAATCGGTGTTGCGGTGTTTAGCGTTTGGATCGTGTAATAAGTTAATTGACGGTTCGCGAGTGATCGATCTATGAATTGCGAGAGTATGCGCCGGCGCAACGTGGTACAGCCGCGGGCGACGTACTGTCTCACCTGCAGAGCAATAGGGCTGGCCAATGCAGTACGACACTCATCACCAACCATCATAATTCTTCATGCCCTTGTACTACGCTAGGTAGGGGCTAGCACAACATGTTCTGATCTTCCACTCAGCCGTTATCTCTACATCCTTTTTTTTATTGTACGACGGGTAAGCAGTAAGCCTTCATCTCACCTGGCTACAAGTTAAGATAAGGCCGAAGCCACCTTCAGCCAGCGCACTTCACCCGGAATCCTCAAAAAACTGAGGAACTGGCTAAATGCCGGAAAATAACGATTTGAGAATTGTTATCATGGCGACAGAATTAGGTAAGATGGTGGTAGCTAGCCAGACGGACTTAAACAAAGACCTACCACCAACCAAACCAAGCACAATATATTGCACCCGAGACCATTGATGAGGATTCCGGATGAAGTGCGCTTCAATCTTCCGCCTTATCATGATTTGAAAATCAGGTGAGATGAAGGTCAAGCAGCTCCCCGTCGTACCATAAAACAAAAGTAAGCCAAGGTACTTAAAGTTGGAGTAGTACGACAGGAACTTTACCATACTAGTAGTACTTTTACCAGGACCAGCCACTGTAGCAGCTTAAAATGCAAGATACATAAGATATTCATGGCTTTATACCGTCATCACCGTTTTATAAGTGTCAGTTCGTCTGAACTTCTTCCAAGCATCATTATAAAGCTCAAAGTCGAAACATGGAATCAGCTATCTCCTTCTGTAATAATGACCCTAATGTCAACACAGGAAGAGTCGAAGGTACCTTCATATTATTTTTCACCATAAGATTCGATTTCAGCGTTTTGCAAGCATTGAAAATGAGGCAGCCCTACACCAGCTGCATAACAAAGCAAAAATGGCTCAGATAATGAAGCATAATGCAAAGCGTGATATGAACTTCACATTCGCCGCGGGCTGGATTAACTTGTTAGTTAGATCCTCCCAAGAGTAACCTGGAATGCTCTCCTCTCATCAACACCCTTCAAAGATATTAAAGAGCCGTTGAAGGCCTTAATAACCAGAAACAATGATGAAACGTATCGGTCGTATCGGTAAGTACAAAACCGTTGAAGGCCTTAATATCCGGACACACTGATGAAACGTATCGTAAATATCAAAAGATATTCAAATAAATGAAACTAAACGACGAAGCATTTACGTTTCACCGTCCTTTTGTTTTTAATTTATTGTAATTTTTATGTTTGGTTGCACCGTGACAATAGAAATAAAAGGCTTAATAAAGTCCTGTTGCCACTTTTTGGTTACGGAACCCTAAAATTCGCTGCGTTACGGTGCTTAAAAATCGCATTATTGAGTGCATCATCATCATCTTCCTGCCCTTTATCCCACAATAAGTGGAGTTGGTACACTTCTATCTCCATTCTCCTCTATGGGGCGCCATCATATCATTCGTTCTTTTAGTGACCGTATCTTCCCTTACAGCAATCACTTCTTCGGACTTCCTCTACCATTATAACCATCATTCTCCTGCCCTTATCCCACGCTAGGTGGGGTCGGCACAACATGTTCTTTTCTTCCACTCATTCCTACATACCCATGTCCTCTTTCACACAATCCATCCGTCTCTTTTTCGGCCTTCCCTTGCTCGCATGTCCAAAAACGCTCAAATTCATAACCCTTTTGGTCAAATGACTATCATCCCTCCTCATTCCATGCCCATACCATGCCAACCTAGCACTCCTCATCTTTTCTACAACTGGTGAAACTTTCAAACTTCCCCTTATATACTCATTTTTGATCTTAACCTTGTCGCCCCAGGTCTGATAACCGTCTTGTAAATTTTCCCCTTAAGTTTAAGAGGCATTTGTGGGTAACATGTTGCTCCCGAGACCTATCGCCCCTACATCCATCCAGCATTCATTCTACTATGCACGTGCATAGTAGAATGAATGGATGGGGCGATGGATGGATGGAGATGTCTCCATTAACATTTCCGTCGTCTTGTTATCTACATGTGTGTATGTAACGAGAAGAGCGTTGAATAATAATTCAACGCTCTTCTCGTTACATAGCTTTCATCCCTCCTCATCACATAACCATAACAAGCCAATTGAGCTGATATACTTAAAAAAAAATTGTAACGACGCGCGCATCAAAATCTCCCAGTTTACATAACAAAGATTAGTAACTAACTTGCCTAAAGTGGTTACACAAAAAGATTTTACTACGAGTAAGTAAACCTATCACAATTTTTTTTATCTTTTCTGTTAATAAGAGCAATCATTGGCGATTAGGCCATCATATGTGCCCGATACAAAGAGACAAAACAAACCACACAAAACACAATCTCAAATAATATGTCTCAACAAGCGCAAACTAAGCGTTATAGAAAATTGGCCATTTTACCAAAAGCAGACAAACCTCAATTAGGCGCAACAGTGACGCAGTGTAAAAAGCTGGCGCCATTAGAAGTTAATGTCGATGACGGAACACATTGCTTGGTGAAATAATGAGAGGAGCGTGAACCGCCGACAATTTACCAAGTCCTGAAGGCGTTGATGGGCGGGGAGGTGGTACAGTCCAAGAACGGTCACGGCGTAGGTTTGCGCCAGGGGCTGATCCACCGTAGATAGATTGCTAGTTCCACCCAACGTGCATGCTTGCTGTTTGGGTCAGTATTGCAGTAAAAAGGACTACCTGTTTCGTGAAGCAGAATGGCTGATTTCTGTTTTAAAAGGTAGCTGAAGAAGCTGAGGAAGCTGAGGTAGGTGAAATTACGCAGGGGTACCAGTCACACTGGGGGTGGGGGGGGGGCTGTGGGGCCCCTGTAAAGGGGCAATCACAGGTGGTGTTTTGGCGGTAAAGGCTTTAGCCGGATTCCCACGACACCAC
The DNA here is from genome assembly GCA_951394065.1 of Venusia cambrica. Classification (NCBI taxonomy): domain Eukaryota; kingdom Metazoa; phylum Arthropoda; class Insecta; order Lepidoptera; family Geometridae; genus Venusia; species Venusia cambrica. The sequence continues at coordinate 14,308,329 of OX596040.1, read as the reverse complement.
CACTCGGCGATAGCGGGTCACTGCGGAGTTTAGTGGGTATTGCCTATCGCTAGGACGGGTTGAGTCCCACACACGGCCTCGTCTCCAACGAGGCTATGGTGCCTAAACGCATTCTCCGCATTAATAAAAAATAAAATAAAAAAAAAAGGTGAAATTACGCAGGCGCAATATTTTGTCCTGTCATCTGACCATGTTAAGCACAGTTTAAGATTCTAATAACCAACTCAGATTATTACAAGTGTGTACTTGTTGCACCATATGGTCTTTGACATCGCATTTTAACTTTATACGTTACTTATTTACGTGTTTATACAAAACGTAATAATATCAATGGGATCAGATGCCCGATGCAAAATTTTAATAAGGTCAACTGATCCCGTGGGATAAATACGAGCGGCCTCAGTGGACTAAAGAGCCGTTTCTGCGACATAATTTACAGCGATTGCGTATATGCCATGTCCAAGACAATATTATCAGCGTGGAAACATTCTTGAGCAAGATGACCGTAATGGTACATTATATCCCTCGGGCTAAGATTAGGGATTTTGTGAAGGACCGCTGAAAATTACTTTGCATCGGCAATAAATACGGTTCACTGACACCTCAATTTCAAAATCCAAAGGTCTATAAACTTAGACGCGATCGCAATGATAGAAAATTAGCAACATCCTGGTGGAGCCAGGGTGAGGAATGGATAGCCCCTAGCGGCGAGCGAACAATACTGGCTGCGCACGTCGCGACAGCCGCGGGACCGCCGCCGGCGCACCTGACAAAGACAAACATACATTTACAAACGCAACAGACGGAGAAAAAACAACTGCACTCGCGAGATTTTGATTTACTTCGTATAATTATCGAATAATCTGCTTTGCATCTCTTGTTATAAACATTACGATAATTCGGTTCCATTACATCGGGTCTAAGCAGTGACCGTTCGCTAGTACAACGATTGATAATAATCGCTGGCGAAGTATAATAGCGTACACCCACGGGTAATTATTGTTGTGCAGTCGTGAGTTCGTGAGACGGTGGAATGGCGGAATGCATCTCCTTCGGGGGTTGCCCGCTGTAAACCAACACGGCCGGCCGCGTAAATAACTGATCGCTTTCCGCGCGCTAATGATAGTGCACCGTACTCGCGTCCTCTTTAGCCGATCCCGATAAAATAATTACCGGCATTTATAAGCTCGCGCTTAATCGCACCTTACTCTAGTCATTAATCCCTACGTGTCTGCAAAAAACCTGGTGAAATCTGTGGGAACTCGATCGTCGATAATTAAACTGTAATTGGAGCTGGCCAATGTTTCGAGATATTAGATACAATGTTTCTGATTCTGCGAAGGAAGATAAAACTGTCTATACGCTACGGAGTTACGATGAAGTCATACCTTTGTTCTGAAGGATTACGCCTCAGGGATGCGTCGTCGCAAATGTACGCGTAAAACTTGTGGTTGCATTGACGTTTGGTCACGGGCATCGTGGAGCGCAGTTCTCCAGCGACGCTAATGGTCTGCCGGCCGTCGGCTCCGTTATCCCTCGTAGCTAATGATTGGCCGGCATTAAGTCCCGGCTGTGCCATGCGATTATTGGATCTAACAGATAATTTTATATCGCATTGTCCTGGAGCGTAAAATTTTCTGTTGTTATTACGGCGCGGGCCCGAGAGCTTCGTATCTCGCATCGCAGCGAAGGGTTAGCCCGGACAAATCACGAGCCGCTCACTATCAAAATGTTATGTAATCTCTTATGGGGAGAACAAATTGTTAAGGCTTGTTTTATCTACTTTCGACAACTAGGTTCCGAGTAAGGTTAGCGACATTGTTATCAAAACATCATCAAATGGTAATTAGCATCGACATCATCGTCTTAATCATCGATATGGTCTCTATCTCGGTTTGTTATTTTGACTTTCGACAACTAGGTTCTGAGTATGGTGAGCAAAATTGTTACCAAAACGTCATCAAATGATTATTAGCGTCAACATCATCCTCTTAATCATCGATATGGTCTCTATCTCGGCTTGTTATATTCACTTTCGACAACTAGGTTCCGATTATGGTTAGCAACATTGTTATCAAAACGTCATCAAATGGTAATTAGCATCGACATCATCCTCTTATTCATCGATGGTCTGTATTTACAGACAGGAATCTTACATTACTTTTAAATAAGTACACACAAAGTTGAAATGTAACTGGTTGTCAATTTATTGACAACACAGCCCAAAGCAGAGGTCCTAGAGACTTGAACAAATTACGGGTAGTTAACTTTTGTAGTGTAGGCATACACTAAAAAAGGGTTCGGGTTCCTATGAGATGACAGGACTTAAGTCCCGGGCTTTTTACTAGTGCCATAGATTTTTTTTATTCGTACCTATTATTATCAATTACATAAGATCTGCGTCATCTTTACTCAGTTAGGGCCTTATTTTCTTTAAATTTTACAAAATTGTTTATGTATAATATATCTGTGTCCTTCTGATTCGTTCCTCCATAGAGTTATCACCAACATTTATAAGTACCAACATCATTGCACAAGTCCTCTTCCAAATTTCGAATACCTACCACGTCGAAGACTACAACTCTTCGGTGGTTAGGGTTTGCACGAGCGCCATTCCTCCTCAGCTCGTAATGAGCGTAAATCAAACAATAGCATTAAAGTGTCAATACCGCCTCGGTAACACCTCGCCATTTTCTTTTGCCAGGAATTATGGCGATAAATCTGTGTACAAGGGGTTAACACAGTACGATGCTATGTTGGATTGCATTTGTTTCCTCACTTGGATCGTCATCAGTGCTGAACAAAGCTTCTCCCAAACGATGTCGCCACTTCTGTAAGCTTGTTTATGTAAATTATAGCTGATTATAGCCGATGCCTTTCGGGATTTCAAAAATCTTGCGGGGCTTTTGGCGTGATCGAAGAAATGTTTGCTCATTAAGGCCAGCGATAAGCATTGCTATCAAGCGTGGCAATGCAGCCAGTGTCTTGGCCACGTTTCCATCTGGTACTTGTAAAATTACCTATATACCGTTGGTAGCTGTCCTTATGTCAGTTTTCCTTGTAAATATTAATTATTCATTACCTCTTCATATCGTGTATAAAACGTAAACGTAAAAGAAAAAAAAATACTTTGACTTTGCCCCAAGCTAAGCTCAGCATAAAATATGGGAAGCTAGATTACGTATAGATTTACTTATAAACTTTTTGTATATCCCGAGTGGAAATCGGACATCACACAAAGGTTAATACCGGCCGGTAATCGGATCCACAACCTACAACGCAGAAGGCAGAGCTACTACCAACTAACAGAATTATGAAAGAAAAAAGAAGTTCATGTGTTAATAAGGCCACACTAAGCTACCACAGCTTACAATCGCTACAGTTTTGGTGTCCACGAGTAGGAGATCTTCTATATTGTACATACCATTTGGGTATGTATTATTCGTATTTACTTATATAAGCCATGCAAGAGCCTCTACCTACTCCCCAGCGATTATCGAATCGAATAGAGCTACTTAGCTACTTACTTTACCCGTAAGCTAGAAATAAATTCAATTGAGACTTTTGAGACAATTTTCCTTTTGAAACGGTCCAAAACAATATTTAAGTTTTGTTTCAAGCATAATTCAGGAATGCCTTTGGACTTTTCAGTAAAAAAAAGACTAGTAGGCGAAGTTTTTAAGTTTCTATAAATTTAAAAATCTTACTGGCTGTAGGTTAATTATGTAAGTCATATATGTATCATTTCATAAGAGATGTAGATTTTGTTTTAAAATAATATATAATAAAAATAATAATGAGGCAAATCTGGGTTCAAATAATTATATTTTCACAAGACTAAAATGCCACGTATATGAGAAAAATATTATGTGTTAAATTAGGTTCAAAAATATTATAAATTATAGATCTGTCGTTCCTAAAATAATTATTATACGTTGTCTTATATAAATAATAAAATAATAAATATTACAGGACATTAATTTTACACAGCGCCATTTAGCCTCAAACTAAGCGTAGCTTGTAATATGTGAACTAGATGACGGATATAATACTTAAATAGTTTTTCTAAATACATACGAACTATATGATACAACACCCAAACACAAAACAAACATCTATATTCATCACACAAATGTTTGTTCTGGGTGGGAGTCGAACCCATAGCAGAAGGCAGAGTTACTATAAATTGAGCTATGAGTTGATAACAATATATTATATAAATACAGTAACATTGAATTAGCATTTATTGAATTGATGAGATATATTGAGAATCAAAAATAAATTAACATTCTGGGAAATTATACATTTTGGGAATTCAACTTTATGAGAATACTTTTTGATCCTTAAGGATAGTGTGGGCAGTAACTGTCAAAATTACCTAGTGCTATTGAGAAACTAAATTATATCCATCAGATTTTGTCGGACATCTCGTAATCGGAAGGTGTAAAGGGATTTGACATTTGGCGGCGGTATTCGCAAATGACGTCTAAATTATGCAGTTAACTTCTTCTGGGCTAACTATGTCTCACACCCTTTAATATTTGACCTTCTCTATAATTTTATAATGGAGTTCATCTATTCACCCGGTACTTGTATTTTTATTGCTGTATTTATAAATATTTTAAAGCTAAATCAGTGCAGCAAAAAAATATTACTAGTCGTCAAATCTTGGTTATCCACTTCAGTATTTCCACATCACCACAGAATATAGACTAATACTAAATAAAACGTAATAAACTATACTACTAGGTAGGTACTTACGTGAAAAATCTGTTACCAGTCAGTGTACACAACTTTCTTTCGTTGAAAAGATCCTACTACTCAAAGGTTTACTGAAAATTTAATGTGTTTTTTTTATATTCAGTAAGCAAGAAGGATCAGCTAAAAACTTATTTTGACAGCATATAATTAGAACTTAAGGCAGTTGAAGTCTGTAGGCTGATATATTTTTTATGTACTATTACAACTGCTTTTTAAATTCACTCTATTTGCTGAAAATACATTTTGGAGAAAAGTCGAAAAAAAGCCTTTTTAGTTAGCCGACTAAATTATAGTATAACAAATAATAACAATAGTCGTATCTAGCGAGTGAGATTAAACTGACCATAGAATATATAAATGATTAGCAACCCGTTGATTAGTGATGTAACAGGATTATCACTCACTTGCGAAGGTCAACATCTCGTTACACACTCGCCCCAGTCCGGCTGTGCATTTGTATTGTTGTACAAATTGTACACCCCATGTTTATCTGGGGCGACCCCTTGCACGTATTTATCTTCAACCCTTCGACGGCATTACGTTGACTTTGTACCGTTTTGTTCGATCTTCGATATGTTTGCGCTGGACGAGAGCTTTGTCTTATGAGGTTTTTCGCTGTTGTCTCTAGTGGATATATTGCAATAAAATATAACAACAACTTTTTTTTTGGTTCTTGACCTCGCCTAGATACATAAGGTTTTCTATAGACTAAACTTACACCGAAATTGCCTTTAAACTCATTCTTGGATACAGTAGGTTTGCAAGACATCTGAAAAACAGACGTACCCTTACTGTTGTCTGTTGTGTTACACTAGGAAGTCCAAACTGCCTTCAAAGCGTGGAGATTATAACAAAATACTCTTGAAGAAGGCTCACGACCAACAGTGGACAATGATACGTATGTGCTGATAGTATGCTTGGAACAAATCAAACAAAAAAAAATGTTTTAATACGTAGTAAAAATGTTATAATCAGCTCACTTCTACAACATTTCAACCATGCTTTTATCTTTCTTTTTAAATTCTTGACAGCAGTGTCCAACTAATCAAAAGCTCTAAACATGACTTTCAAGCGGGTAGGTACTTAAGTAAAGTACACAAGCGGCGGTAGCTAGAGCTAATCCTCATTGTGGATGCCAGGAATAAACATCAGCTCTCATTAATCACCTGCGAGCTTGGAAACTTTCTCCATTCAAGCGACTCCACCTGACTAGGATATTTTCTTTTAACTTTTAAGCTTTGTTCGAAACTTTTGATGGACTTTGAGTTTTAAGTAAGTTGAATAGTAATATATCTTGTGCCTCGGCGTTTTTATTGTATTATCAAGTGTAACGTGGAAGCTTAATGCTTTTTTAAGTTCCTCCTTTACTACAGTGTTGAGCCAACTTTGCGTGATTAATATCGCGGCTACAAAATCGTCTATGTTTAGATAACATGAATACCACTAATATGAAGATATGATAAATGTGCTTTTATTTTGTTAGGCTGGCATATAACGATTACGATTATGTTGAATGGAAGCTAAAGATAGTTAATTTGTTCTGAATTCTCTAAAAAACAAATCTCCAGGTCGTTCAATCTCTATAATTTCTACACCTGAATTCTAAGGCTAAGCGTAGAAGACAATTTGTGAACTTTTTGTTTGTCAGCTTGTTTGTCTGAATTATGGGCCTGTAATACTTCGTGTATGTAATTACATAATACTGAAGTGCCAAATAACAGAAATTGCTCGATTACAAAAGGTCGAATTACTATAGTAACTAATATATCATTGCAATAAAACTTAGATCAAAAAGGTTGCTTAAATAGGATTTTTTGATCTTGAATTGTTGAAACTTCCTAACGTATTTTAGCCTTCAGATGGATGTCTCTCAGCATTAAAATTTGACACAAATTAGAGATAGATAATCAATGATATAGCTAATAACAACGATATAGTAGATATTCTATTTTAAGATTTTCCACATTGATTCCCTAACGAAGCAAACTTTGCTCGAGAAATTTCAGTCATTTAGGGAAATTCTGACATTGAATTTCAAAAGTATTTTTGTTATTAGTTAAGTACAATAGTTTGTAAGTAGTGGCGTATTTCACGCTTTTGAAACTACGATGTGTTTTGAACGACACTTTACCAAAAATTGCTTCGCACGTATTTACCCCGGAGGTTTCGCCATGAACCTAATCCTACTAAGTAAGCGCCATTACAATCTAACTCGGAATTAGTTCCACCTTATTGCCGACTTGAGAATTTTTATCACAGCTAACGCAATCAGAGCGCCAATAATTTCACTCATAATGACTTCTTGGTCGTAAAATTTGAGCATTGCGCCAAAATGGTGGCACATTAAAATTCTCTCCCCATCGTTATAAGCGGAGTTATCGGCGGGTTCGTCGATCGGGACAATCGACATTTCCATCTCAATCGCCCCCTTCCCTTCCCCTTCTTAAGACCGTTAGTTTTCTTTTTTAAATCACGCGTTAAGGATTTGGATTCACGCGTAAGGGTTGACACGCGGCCTGCCTCCACGTATGTGCCTGAGATACGCGCATGGATTAGGTTCCTCATTAGATATGGGATTTAGACTTGGCTGTTTGTTATCGTTGTTGGTTTGGTTTTCCGATTTATGGAACTTGAATATTCGTGTTCATGGTACACGTGAATATGAACTTAGTTGCAATAGTTTCAATTGGTTAGAGCGTTTCCGGCTTGAGGAAAAGATGCGGGTTCGAGTCCCGTCACGGGTTGTGAATTTTTGTGTTTTATCATTTGTAAATTAGTTGTAATATTTTAACAGACAATTTGAATAGACTAATTCAGAATAATTTCGCACAGCTCTAGCTTTAAACTAATCAAAGCTTGTAATATTGGTACTACATTACGGATTATTGATATACTTCTTTTTCGTAAATACATACGAAACACTTTCCAAATACAGAACAAATACTTATATTTATCATGCAAATGTTTGTGGGTGGGAATCGAACCCACTACCTGCAGCGAAGGGCTATGAGTACCGACCAACTGAGCTGTGAGGTATGTAAATATTGTAATAATATCTATCTCTAAGATTTATGCTGCTTCTGCTAGAAACAAAATATTTCAAAGTAGCTTCCTTTAAAGTGTGTGTATGGGTAGACTATGATAAAATTCTGAAAAATTGTATGTATGTACCTCTAAATTCGGGTATTCATAACGTATATTCATTAGTATTTATAAAAACTGTGTACTTACGGTTACCAAATCCCAACATAATGTTTAACTACTTCACGCTTCTAAAATTAGGTACCACTGCAACAGTGTCTCATATATGTAAAATAATGCGGCCGATATATCCTTACCACCACCCTCGGGGGTGAAAGGGGTGTGTGGAGATAGAGGCACCCCCGAGCGACTTATTCCGATATAATCAATAACTTAGTAAGATCCCCTTTGCATCCGGCCATGTGACAGTTCCTTGAAGGGTTGTTTTTTACTTTTTTGTTCAAACACTGCTTGATTAGAACGTGCCGTATGTTCTTTTGAAGTTGATGTCGTTTTACGAATGGCTAGTTTTTCCTTTTCGTGCTCATTTCCCAGATTGTGTGCTCTGGGCTGTAGGTGTTTGTCCCGATTCCTCGTTTGTACGTAAATGTTTGTGAAGCGGGCGCTACTAAGCAAGTTATTGCGCATCTGTGGATATTACAGTTCATTGGTATTTACATTTAAATGTGTACAGTCTGATCGCTTTTTGATACTGTCGTTTTCGTATGTTAGTAGTTTAATATTTGTTTAACGCTTAGGTATATATTGAATTGGTATATTTGTTTAATTTCTGAGAATCTAAGTCTCATGGCGCAGTTGGTAGCAGCTCTGCCTTCTGCGCTGTAGGCGGTGGGTTCGATTCCCACCCAGGACAAAAAAAAATGTGATGATAGATGTTTGTTCTTTGTTTGAGTGTTGTATCATACGTATTGTATTGTATGTATTTACAAAAATAAAGTATTTATGTATTCTATACGTATATTAGTAATATTACTGTAAATTCTAATCATTTAAGAAGTACGCTTTGTACAATGTGTTTTATGAACTTAAACCCAAAACTTATAATTATTAACTTTTGAAGTAGATTTTGAAGAAGCTACTCCTAAGATATTCATATACATTATTTTATAATAAGTTATTGTACTTTTTTTATACTATTTAATTTTATTTATATCTCTACTTTTGTTTGCTGGAAGCTATTTAGGGTTAAATTGCCCTCTGCCATACTTTTTAATTTTAAGGCATTATTCTAATATTCATGTGGGTAGTATATAAATGTTAATGGAATGAAAAAAAAATCTGGTGAAAAAGAAAAACACAGATCACTTAATTCTTCTTTAGTCTTTATCACCGTTAGTACCGACTTCTGTCGTCTAGTGGTTCTCTCACCGGTAACAGACCCAGATGTACCGGGTTCAATCCCAAACCAAACCAAACACAAACACTGATTTGTGTTTCGTTTGGTTGCTGGTAGGACTTTGTTTATGTCCGCCAGGCTAGCTTCCACTATCTTACCTAAGAACTGTCTGTCCTCAGAACATATATCAGAATATTTGACTCGGGATTTAGAGGTAAGATAGCCAGTTCCACAGTCTGTTGAGGATACCGGTGTAGCGGTATAGGTGAAATGCACTTCAACCATCGGCCTTATCATAACTTGAAACCAGGTGAGATGAAGGCCAAGCGCTTCCCCGTTATACAATAAAAAAAAACAAGTCTACTACAAAGAACTAGGTAGCTCCAGGAATTTCGTATTTTCATTCGAAATTTCAATAGAAATACCTTCTAAAGGATGGTCCGGTATGAGTTCTTAAGGAATAGTTTTTGGTAAATTGCAATTTCTTAGTGGACGCATGAAAATGAAATTTGCGACCATTACTAGGCTACATCGACCTTTTTTATTTTATGATGTTAAATTGTTAGCTTTTCTATTTTGATCTTTCCAATGACTGAATTATCGTGACGGTCACGGCTTTTTCCGACTTTTCCAACTCATCCCGCGGAAGTCGATAAAATCGACTAAGGAATCTCATCAGAATATTATCTAACACCAATCTCACAAGCGGCTATGGCAAGACTGTCGGTGAACTGTTTGACAATAACTGATTTTTTTTTTTTAAACTTTATCTTACATCTATTTGAACCTGACCATCTAAATGAAAATACTATACTCTACTAGATATATTGTTTGTGACTCTTGCTTTGGCTTTGGTAATATTGTCAGTCAGTCAGTCAATCCGATAAGAAACGTTTGGTATCATGGTTTCCGAAGGTGGCATGCCGCCTTCGCGTTAGTCTAAAGTCTGTAAAATGACAAATCCAATGTTATATATACTATAGGATTTCGTAAAGTTCTATCGCAGGAATCGAACCTGTTATAATCATTTAATTTGGTTCATAGGATTTTTGGAACCATTTTTAAATTTTCTTAGTATTGAATGAAGGCAGGTATCCAAAAATGAAACTCCGGTGTCTGATAAACTAACTTTGAGTTTATTTTTACCATTTACACTTGACAATGTATTCGTAATCTGTCGTGGCTACGGCTGGCTTGTGCTACGTCGTAGCGCGTAGCACGCGCGTAGAGTGCTACGCCCACGTCATGAGCGAACTAATTACTACGAAAATCTTCTACGGAAATTGACAACATTTTACTGCCTTTAGGTACAATCAACTGTTTTAGATAAAGTAACAGACCTACTTTGCATGTAAAAATACTAAAGTAAGCTTATTCTTTGATTGTACCTAAAATTAAAATTAACATAACAGTTATTGTATTTGAGTGCAAATAATGATAAGTGAATTTAGGATTTCAGTGATTACAATAACACTTCGTTACAGATTAAAATAGTAGGAACGGTATATTTCACTAGGAAAATTTAAAAATAATTTAATAGTATTACAAATACAGTATTAGGAACTATGATAGACACGAGCTACCTTTACGATCATAAACTAAATATTCGCAACCAACACCTAGTATGAATCTACGAACTGTTTCATAACAAAATAGCTTACAAAAAGGGTACAATGAGTCTCAGAAATTCAATAAAAATAAACAAACAACATGGCCGTGGCGGCACCTCTAGTAGCGGACACAACAGACTAGTCCGAATAAATCTTAAATATTAAAATTTGTATTCGGAAAGTAAAGTGAAACTCTAGATGCGATAATATTGAAATATACATAGGAACCATGATTCATTCCGCGGGCTCACGACCGCGGAGACATCGCACTACCGACTTGCCTACACTAACTCAAACTTACGTATCCGATCATCAACCGATACGATAACCTCCTCCTGCGGACCGCTGCGCCGCTCCGTCCGATAGAGGTGGAGTTGGAACGCAACATCTCAACGAAATAAATATACGTACGTGCTTCACCTATACTAAATACTAATCAAACGAAATCGTATTGTAAACGCGCGCCTCGCGTCCTAACATAGTTTCGGAGTTGCATCTCTCTCGCATTGGCGTCATTATCAATACCAATTGGAGGTACAAAGTAAACACTCAACTCAATAATATAATAAGGTAAACTAACACTATATTGAAAGGATACACCAGGACAAAACAATATATATTTGAATTTGTCGCTTAGTTTCAAGAACTCAAATACATTTCCGCGTGACTATGATATGATTTCAATTTCAAATATAATATTTTAGAAGGCCGACACTGTCGTATAGTTATAAAATAGTGACCCCAGACACCTCGGGAAGTTGTAAAGCGATACGAGAGAGACGAAACGCCACAAACATCGGCATTGCACACATTTTATAGATATAACAAGAACCGGCAACCGGTGGAATAAAACATTGCACTTTAGAAAAAACAAAACTCAATTTTGTAGTAGGTTTCACTCGATAAATATTGTAATACACTCCGCTAGATAAAATGTAAATTTGTAAAATACTTTAATAACGTTATCTGTGCCGAAAATATTAGGGACTCCACTCACACGGAAAGGCGGTAAGCATACATGCAACCGCGCTCTCCACTGCCTCCGAAGAGGCAGCATCGTAGCGCAGCCCGCATGTATGTTTACCCCTTATGTTCGGACTCACTTATGCAACTACTAATAATAATCATTACATATTAATAAAAATTCAAGAATCACACTTAGTTCCAAAATAAACTCACTTGTTTGCGAGGTAGGCTGTGCGCAAGCGCGCAGCCCGAGTTTCGAGTTCGTTCGTTTTGGAAAGTTTGCTACGATAATAATAATTATAATTAACTGTTACCAATAAGCCTACGCGGTAACGTCGCGTCTCCACGGGTGGCTCTACGAGTGTCCACTGTCCACCACCTACCAGAGGTAGCGCGGCGGCCCCTACCACTGAGTTCTGTCGGAGTTCGGGCAAGGCGGTATTGCTACAGCCATACCGCGGTAGTGCCTCTGCCTTTCGTCGAAAGACGACACTCCCAGCGTTCCGTCCGACACGAACATCAAGTCAGGTATCTACGTGAGTATACGAGAATGTTGTGAGGCCTCCGACTAGGAAACGTGATCGCGCCAAGACGCCGTTCCTGATCGGATGGGACCCGCGAGAGAGGACGACCGCTCTACTGCTAATATACGTACTAACTTCGCTTCATGTTTTAAAAAATCATATACGTATATCACTATATATCTTCATACATTTACGATGCATCAGGAACTTCTTACGAGAACGTATCTATGCCTAAAATTAGAACGATTATATGTATGTATTACATAGCTTTAAACAATAATTAAATCGTAATTATCAATATCGATAATATTATATGCCATAAAGATAGGAACTTGCTTTCCTGGGAGTTGATGGTAAGGAGTGAAGAGGCGTCGGTGTGGCCGCTCGCGTGCTCCGCAACGATAAACGTATTATAATAAAACCTGTCTAACGTATGATATGAAGTGCGGGCACGGGTCGCGGGCACGCCGACGCGCGCCGCGGCCGCTTCCCAGTGCGCGGGCGCAGCGCAGCGCGGGGCCGACCTAGGAACACTCGGAGCCGCGCAGTCGCCGGCTCCGCTACATACGTCTCACATTACAAAACAGGACAACGACGGTCGGCTCCCGATTAACCTATACTTAAACGACTACAAGCTTTAAATATATAACTAGGAAAGTGCCATTGCGGCGACATTCATCAACGAAAAGAAGCGTTAAGAGCTAATAGTGAACTGATGCGTTGTCAGACAACGGAGAGAGCGAGGGGCTCCAATAGATAGTAACTATACATTTCGTAGAGTAGGATTAGTGGCCGGCGCTGGCCAGAGGGAGCTCGCCTGGCGGCTGGAAGCGGGGTCCGGGCGCGCAGAAGTTCGCGTTGGGGTCCTTCGGGGAGTTGGAATCCTGAGCAGCGCGCGCCGCCAGCAGAGTGATCTGGTTCACGACGTCCTCCATCTCGTGGGTAAGCGGCTCGGGTTGCGCGGGTGGTTGGCTGTTTGCGCTATTTCGTAGGTGAGTCTCAGTTTCTCCGTGGCGTTTGAACTCTACGACGGTTCGGAAGCGTTCTCCAGGACACGTGCGGCATTCGAGCGCGGGTTGCACGACGCGGATTACACCACGGGAAGTTTCACGACCCGAGTAGCAGGAGCGAGTCTGGTGAGCTTGCAGGGGCGTGGGCGAGGGGAAAGCTACTTTACAGTGTTTACAAACGTAACACAGGTCAAAGTCGAGTTCACGCGCTCCAGCAGGTGGCTCCACGGCCGGCGGAGGCAGGCGTAGAGTCGACGCGCCGTGGTCCGCTGCGATGTGTCGGATCTGCTCCAAGGTGCTCGCCGGCAGCTGGAGAACACTGGCTCCGTTTCCCGTCTCCACTATCAAGCCTTGCGGTTGTGGTTGGAGCGGGGTTGGCGTTAAACCTGTAACAAAATAAACATCCTTCCATTAATCGTGCAATGAACAAAGACACTGGCGCAAAATGACATAATTCTCAAGAGGAAAACTAAATTAGGAACGTGCAACCATTTCAGACCTGTGTCAATCTCATAACACATTCATAACCAATGAAAAGATCAATCTATTTACAGATATGTCGAATCGCGGACAGGCGTCTAATATCGGATGTTGTGTTGTCTTGTATGAACAATAATCAGACCATGTTACAAAGGGGTTAATCCACTTAAAGGCTGAGGGTCAGCCCGACTGCCCCAGCCGTGAACTGACCTTTCAGAAGTGGCAGTCGCGACAGTGGCAACAAAATAAACAATGATATGAGGCTACAAACTACGATGGAATTACGATGACCACGCGTTGTAAGAATAAAAAAATAATTTATTAACATGGATTTATTTATGGATGTATTCAGCTGAAATCTCAGCGATCTCAATGTCTACGGGTCCCAAATTGGGAATGCCATTGTTCGCAATAGGTTAGCACCAGATAACCGCTGTTTACCTGACCGCGAGGCGATTGTACATGCGTGATGCGTTTCTAACGAGCTGGTCCGCATCTGTAATTGATTCGGACGCTGCTTTATGCCCACTGTATTCATGGAGCTACATTCGCTGAGGGTATATTCACGGATGCATAATACATAGCTCGAGTCGTTTTAAATCTGCGAGCGAGTATGGTCACATTGCTTTGGCTCGTGAATAATGATCTTGATTGACAGAGAGTTGTAGATCTATCTTATTTTACCAAACGAATGGAAGTTCTTTGAATATGTGGTACGAAATTAAGTTGCTTGTGTTTTGATATAAGCAGTTTTCAATAACATAAAGGATGTGCTCAACTATCGGCAAGTGCAAGTTATACCTGTCGAGTACTTCAAATATAATTTAAACCTAGTACCGATGTCTCCCCCAAAAGGGGGAGGCACTGGTACTAAAAATTCCCGAAGGCTCCCCCAGGGGGTTGACCAAGGGCGACACGGGCCCGAAGCTATTAAAATATGTTAACAAGCCTTGTTAACATATAACATATATTACATAATGATTATAGCTACTTAGCTCTGCCTTCTGCGCTGTAGGTTGTGGGTTCGATTCCCACCCAGGACAAACATCTGTGTGATAAATATTGATGTTTGTTCTGTGTTTGGGTGTTGTATTGTATGATCGGTAAGTACTTACAAAAAAAAAGTATAATGTATCATTTCCGTAATCTAGTGTCCATATTACAAGGTTTGCTTAGTTTGGGACTAGATGGCGCTGACTGAAATAAATATCCTGTATTTTTTATTTATTTCTATGAGCAAAATAAAATATTTTTCAAGGAAACAAGACCCAGTGTCCTGAAGGGGCTTCAGACGCCTGTTTAAGAGTATATATCACTGTAGATATGTAGGTAGATATTGCTATTAGCCGATGAACTTTACAAACGTTTCTTGGTTAAGTTATCGTGTGAAACGTACTAGTTCTCCCTTCGATCTAACAATCGACCTGATTGGCCGATCGTGTGCTGTATAATGAGGACCTAGGCCTTCGGCGATTACTCATTACTTGGGATACTTGCGAGAGCTTGCTTTACTTTGATCTCTCAAAATAAGATGTACCTAGGTTGATGGTATTGGTTTTACCTGTGATCTAGTGGTTTACCCAACGGTATCAGATCACGAGGTCTCGGGTTCGATCCCTAGGGGACTACAAATTTGTTCTAAGTTTGGTTGGTGGCATAAGGCTTGTTTTAAATCTGGCTAGCAACTACCATCTTACCTAGATATGACATCATTACAACAATTCTCATTATTTATTCCGACATATATAGGTAAGATAGCCAGTTCCTCAGTTGATTGAGGATTCCAGGTGGGGAGTGCTTCCACCTGGGAGTTGGTGAGATAAAGGCCAAGCGCTTCTCCGTCAAAGAATAAAAACAATCAGATATATTTATTAATAAACGAGTGTAAGGCTTCCCGTTCACCATGGGAATTACCAAAAATAATTTCTTAGTACACCCCAACCTTATAAGGGCACCCTCCAAATTTAAAGTCGCTAGGACTAATGGCATATATCACTGTCAGACTCACGCCAAGTATTTTTTATAGAATTATGATCATAGAAATCCATATACATTTAATGACCAACGTAGTTTTTATTTTCATTGACTTGGTATTACTAACATTCACTTTGCATTCGTTTTAAAGTCTAAATGGTTGAGGCTATGAAGCCTACAAAGAGGATATACGGAGATAAATATATTACCTACTCATTAATATGATGGGACTGATCTTTGCACATAAATCACTTATCAGTATTGGGGCTTCTTTAAAACAAGTTCCTAAAATATATAATATCTGTGGTTTAATGATAAACAAAATATAACTAGATTACCTATATCTTTAAATATTTCTGTCTATTCCTAAGACGGTGTCACAAAGCCACTTCACAGCGTGGCCCTGACGTTAATTCGCTACCCTTTCTGCCAATTAGTATCGAAATAGCCACACTATTGTGCTGCAAACACAATCACACATCGCACTTAACTATTCAAAACTGACAAGGCATTCTGAGCCCTATTACTAAACAGCCTCGGTTTGGTTTTATGTAGGTGTTTGAGCGTGGGTTGTCCATTTCTTCCGATGTCCAGGTTTAAGTCAAAGGGCTTCTTAATCCGGACTTGTAGGTCGTTACGCGTTATTATAACGCGGCCTGAGTCGGCTATTCCTTCACTCATTTACATCTCATTAAGGACGCTATTATTGAAGCAGAATCGCGAATGTAGGAGGTTCTTATTGCTGAAGTGAACTTTTCAAAGTGATTTTAAGTTTGATATATGATTATACGTGCCCAAACTACATGACTAATGGCGATCTCATAAATATTTTTTTTGTATTTATGAGATTAATTTGTTGATAGTTTTCAAATAATGACACTTTTTTATGTAGCGTATCTATTTCATTTTTGTATTTTTTTATTTTAACATACATTATAGGGAAAATGTGTGTTGAACTGTCCAGGCAAAGCTGTTTGGTTAGTTCATTCATTCAATATTTTTTTAATAGTAATAATTATATACCTACTTAATATAATTTAAGCTACGTTAGTAGTTTTAGCTACGTAGATAACTTTAGCTAACTTTACCTGGATTCATTCTTATCCAGGTAAAGCTGTTTGGTTAGTTGCATTCAATATTATTTGGTTAGTGATAATTCTAGACCTACTTAATATAAATTTAACTACGCCACTAAAGTTGTAGACCAAATATTAGAATAAATGTATCTACTTCAGTCACGAAGTGAAACTATGTACTTCTTGTCCTTTGTCTTAACAGAGACATGTCCGTCATTTCTCTAGACTTGATTGAAATTAATTGGACTCATGATATATAGTCTCTATTAGTTCATTTTCCGGTAAATGAATAACTTGAAAGTATAATAGGCTGCACGGGCAATTATCTGTTTGATTTGTATCAATAATAGTTAGAAGGGACAAGGCCACAATTGTTCAATTATAATTTTCCCATTGGGTAAATACACGATCCTGAATATAATGCCTTCATTATGCAAGTATTCATTCTTTGTAATAATTAAGCAATTTTTTTATATACGATGGTTCAGCTCTTGATTTCGAGGCTCGCCTGGGCAAGGATGAGTAGGAAATGCGTACTAACGTTTATTTTGAAGGTTTTGGGTTCGTACGTCGGTAGAAATACATTTTCCAAAAATATAAAAGATACGAGTCGCGAAAGCGCTTCAAAAATAAATTATATTTATTTTGGAAGCGCTTTGCCGCATATTTTGAATATGAACCAGATTACATTAACTGATGTATTTGCTTTATGTTTATCTTACTAACATATATATCGATACTTCATAATACATCCAATACTTAACTTTTACTTTAATATTAAAACCGGCCAAGTGCGAGTCAAACCTAGAGCTACGACCTACATTTCAAGGCAAAATAGCAGATTTTTGCATTTAATTTTAGAGCAGTCATGTTGGTTCGACTCACGCTTGGCCGATTTTTGTATTTGTTTTATATATCGAGGGAAGGATATCACACCAAGCTTGAACTATTTAGGCAATACTGCTTTTACGATAGAGGTAAAATAATAATCAGGTTAAATACCCACAGCGCAAGGTCCGACTCATATTGCAAACGTTACTAGTCGCCATAACAACAATTCTAAAATTGTTGTGTTCCGGCATTCAGAGGTAAGATAGTCAGTTCCTCAGTTTGTTGAGGATTCCAGGTGAAGTGCGCCTCTACCTTCAGCTTTATCTCAACTTGTTACCAGGTGAGATGAAGGCCAAGCGCTTCCCCGTCGTACAATAAAAAAAAAGTATGATCCCCAATATTTTTTTGTTGGCGGCAATAGAACAAAACGCTCTGAAATAATTAATTTTAAGTAACCACTTATAACGGTTAATGACTGACAGACAGACGGTCGGACATAAAAGTAAGTAATATGGTCCCGTTGGTACCTTTTGGGTACGGAACATTGAAGCATGTGGACTTCTGATTGCTAATGATCTAGAATGATTACTTATCATTTACAATGCGCTGCCGAAGCATACAATTTTCGGGTTATACTTTTGAGAAATACCTGTAGGTACCTAAAAGCAAAGGATATAAAGCAATCTCAAAATCAAAATATCAAGCAAACTTTCTTTGTACCTTCCTATCCCGAAGCTGTCATGTCAATAACGTCGTGGACAGTTCGGGACGTGTATTAGCTACATCAATTACCGCTATTCCGTATTGGGCCGGTCCTTAGATAGACGATACAGCCTCCGCCGTCTGAGTGATGGATGGTAATTAAACTAGAACGCTGGGAACTGACCCTGAAAGCTGAACTGCTGATACAGGAAGGAAAAGTTGTTGTTTAAGACATTGAAAGATGCCGATCGGTTATATAGCCTGTTGACGATTCTGGGTGAAGTGCGCTTCCATCTTCGGCCTTATCATAACTTGACACCAGGACACAAGGTCAAGCGCTTTCCGGTGGAAGTATAAAAATAAAGTGTTTGAGGAATTTTAGAGAACCATGAATAATTCTCCTGCTCAGCTATAAAAGGGCGACTAAGGGATCTCACTTAGAGATGGGAACATAACTCTACCTTACAAACAACTGACTTTACCTTCCAATCTTGGAGAAAGCTCATGTGCAATTTTCATAAATTTACTGGACAGAGTATCATATAGGAGAAGTAAAATTAAACTATGTACAAAGAAATCAGTCAGATTACCTAAGGACCGTTACAAACGGCCTATAGGTAACTCAACTGTTCCAGACCAGTATCAGACGGAAGCGTGCCCAAGACACTGAGCACTGAGCAATTAGCATAGCTATTCTGCATTGCCACGCTGAATAGCTATGCTAATTCGCTGGCCTAAATAAGAGCCAGCCCTTGGGTCACGTGTCGCCTCATTGAAAAACCCCGCAAGATCATATAGGTATATTATGCATATATTGCGGGTTAGACAGAGTATCGTATAGGTACTCGTATATTATGCATACATCGCGGATGAGGTCAATTCTAATCGATAAACTCGATAAAATCGATTACCGCATTTTAGTAAACCAACGTTGTTTTGGATGACTTCTGAATCAACCTCCACTTTCTATCGGCGAATCAATCTGTTCCTTAGAACGGAACATTATCAAGGTATTCTGAAGGCGTAGGGACAACGCGGGACAGCCGTCTGTCTCAACGTCTTATCAACGTCGCATCCAGCAATTAGACTAACAGCTTGAACTTGAGAGTTTGTTGCAGAACAGGAATCCAGAGAGCTTCGTGCATACGTGTACCCTAGCATTGAAATCTGTGACGACACATTGGGATATTTTAGATTTATGTTTCTGGTCGTCATCATCATCTCAGCCACATACATTGCCTGCTTAACATAGGCCTCCCCTATCTGACGCCACAAATAGCAAACCTGAGCCGCCTTCATCCATCGACTCCCCTCGACCACCACTATGTTTCTAGTAACATTTGGTAAAGAAATAATAAAATAAAAAAAATATTGTTAAATATGTTAATTATTTTTTTGTAAAAATGTGTTTGCCGTGGCGGTCGCGGCTTAAGAAACTACCCCTCCAACTCAGCCCATGAATGTCGTAAATCCCGACTAAGGGAAATTACCAGAAGAAGGGCAGCAGCTTTCCTCTGTGTATTATCTACATCTTTAACTTTACTGCGATCACCGATCCATATACCGAGCGTGGTGATTATGACAAAACCCTCCAGCTTTGGAGGAGGCTCTGTCCCGCAGTGGAAGCTAATGGACTGTTGATGTATGTTTGTATGATCCATATATGCTGCTAATCGAGGAGCCATGACCAAGGCCGTCTGGTCTTGGAGGTATAGGATTTACTTTGCAACAGTGGACAGTTATGGAACGCGGAAGTGGAATATAGAAAACAAAAGTCTTTCGGTGACTTTTTTTATACAACTAGGAGACGGGACAAGCTAGTAACCTGGTGTTAAGTGCATCTCTTGCCTATAACAATGCAACCCTTCAAACCGGAACACAGCAATGCTAGGTAAGGTGGTAGTAACTCTCCGGACGAGCCCTTTCACAAGAGGCTTCTACTACTCTTACGGGGACTTTTGAGATTTTTAAAATGCAGGGGATGATAGTGGATTTAGTCAATTATCCAATACTTGACCTGCCTGCAAATCATCAGCAACAGAAACATAACCCGGTTACAATAAGTCGATAGATACAAGAAACCTTAGTGTGAGACGCTTCCCTTTGTCACCTGTACTTGCAGTTGTAAGCAGCAGAATCGGCTTAGTTCATTACTTACCGCAGTAGGTAGGTAATCGAATTAGCGTCGCGTGTTCTAACACGTCTAAGGCAGTTTTATCATAAACACTTGCATGTGACTATGAATTTACATCATTATCTTAAGTAACGACAAGTAAGATGAAGCCTTAGGAGCAGCACACTTTTCAACCGACTAGAAGGAAACTTTTTACTCCAGACAAGAGATCCAGCATTACATTGACAATGAAATACAGATGCAGGCGATCAGCTCCACTCTACCCAGGGCTCTCCCTGAGGAGATAGTAACTGCTGCAAATAAATAGAATGTAGTATCATCGAAAAATACTTTATTTTGATTTTTATTGTGCGACGGGGAACCGTTTGGCCTGCATCTCAGCTAATGTTTATGTTATAATACGGCCGCATCTAACCCAGATTCCAACAGTTTGAGGAAACTTGAAAAGCATTTTTAGGACTTAAAAACCGGCAATGTGCGAACACGCCGGGTTCCGACTCACATTCCAAAGCAAAAAGTAATGTTTCTTGTATGGGGGCACTAGTACCCTCTTTTATAGCGGCAACAGAAATACACACTCAGTGAAAAATTTCAAATGTCTATCTATTACGGTTCATGAGATACATCCCAATGACAGACAGGGTTATTCGGGATTCGACCGAACAGGCAGACGGAAAGGCAGACGGTCGAAAACTGAGTAATGGGGTCTCGTTGGTGCCCATTGGGTGCGGAACCCTAGAAATAAATGAGCAAACAAAAAAACAGAACATACCCACGCGAAGCATTGATCTTTTTTTCATGGAGACGATTGAAAAACATTATTTTAGCAGAACAAACAATGTGACTCGCAATCTTAAGCGATAATCTGTGGGGCGACGATGGGACACCATCATCAATCAGGCCGCCATTGTCGAACCACTGAAAACTTTGTCAATAAAAAGTGTATTAAAGCTTAGATAAAGTGATTTGTTTGTTGGTATTCTTTTACAGAGTTTTCTTCAGTGCTTATAAATTAAGGGAGGTTATTGAATATCTGTTATTCAAAGACTAAGGAAACGAAAGATGATTTTCTTTTCATAAGGGACTTACGAAAACATCTTTTCCCAGAAAACACCATCCAAAAGCAATTGTAACGGCCATTAAGCAATAATTCCATCGAATTTTATATCCATCATATTAACGCCCGAGTGGCCTGAAACTTCCATTATCCGCCCTCCCCGAGGAAATCTCACCGCATTCAAATATTTAATTACTTCGGCTCTCGATCATTTATAAATTCGAACAGGAGTGCTATCATAAAACGCGCTAATGCTTTATAATTAAAATATTCTCAACAAGCCGTGCCGTAATGGCACCTCCGGCGACGGTCTCCGTCTTCGGAAAAAACGCATAAAAAATTACATTCACCCCAGAGGACTCACCCCTTGTGTCGGGAAAATCGATTAAAAAGAGGAGTCGCGGGTAGAGGGCGGGGGACGGGGAGTTTAATATGTACGAAAAAATGCACGACGCCGCGGGAGAGAGGGAGAGACGAGGAGTGGGTCTCGAGTTGCCTTCAATTTTTATAATTACGTTCATACGTGAGCGCCGTCGCGGCCCGTTCCTTACCGTGCCTACCCAGTCAGTACAGTACAGACCCACTCACACAGCCGCGCGCCCAACTCGATTACTTATTTAGAATAGTTCTCCTCACCGAGCTCTTACTCGAGATTGCTTTTTTAATTATTAAATGAAATGTGAACCGAATTTGTAATAGCTTTCTACTTTGCATTTTTATTTTAGTTGCGAAAATCCCTTACGAAAACACAATCGAAGAAACAGCTTGCCTTGTACAGAAACAAAATCAATTTCCATCAGCGAATCTCGAAAGTTTTCCACACAAAGCAATCAAGAAAAGAAGGAGGCAATACGAACGGGATAACCGAGTGGAGGACGTTATCTCTGGAGACGGTTTGCAAATGAGCGGGCGACGCACACACGCGCGTCACCCACACATGTGCTAATCTCGCGTCCACACACGGCGTATGCGTGCGTACATTTTATAAATAGATATCGTTTTTTATCCGGGTACAAGAATGGGGGTCGCCACCCGCGGGGGTACACCCTGCGGGGGACGTGTTGGATTTCAGATTGCTACGAACTGCAAAAATGAGGGATGAAAGAAATATAGCTTAAAACGCAGATATTTCCCGGCGTCTTAAGGCGCGGGGGCGCGCGGGGAGTGTGTGTAACAGAGAGTGCCGATATTGAACCAAAATGAAACGGTAAACGAACCGTGCGCGTCCGATCTAATGCGAATTTATAATTTGGACATAGCTCCGACTCTTTGAACTCGTGGGGTGGGTTGGGAATGTGAATCTACAAAGAGTGAGGATGTGATTTATAAATAGGGGTGAACCCGCTGACCGTTCGGGGAACTTTTCTCTATAAGTATTACCATTAATCTGGTTGGATAATAAGCTTGGTTTACAGCAATGAGCGGTGTTGAGGCGTATCCTCATTGCAGGTTAATGCGAGTGTCCGCCGACCTAATTGTCGTCTCGCCGTCTAATCGGGATATGCGCCACGCGATAATTGCGACAGATTACTCTAGTGCCGCAGATCCGACACTTATCTACCTAGACCGCGGCTGCATACCTTTGGATACATTCATACATACAGAATACGTAAAAACCACGCGGTAATGAGAAAACACTTTGGGCTGTCGAAATTTACATTGTAAACCAAAATTGCTGACAAGGCTAATCAATCTGAAACACATTGTAATTAAAAATGTCTCTTAACCCAATTATTAGCTGTAGAGGGATTAACCACATTACAATAACGAGATAATGGAAATGTTTTAGCTTGAGATAGTTGTATTGTATGGGGCACCTTGTTAGAGATTGCTTATATACTTGTAATATGCCGCACCATGCACTAGGACTTATAAATGTTATAGATGTTATATTGTGTTGGTACTGCGTAGTGGATTGACAGCCTTATAGCCTTCATGTTCTATTTTAATGTCTCGAAGAAATCTGATTTGTCGGCCAGTTAAATGCCCATTGCTTTTATTACCGCTTTAAGTGCGACAATTCTAAACTCAGCTAATTCGCTAATGAGTACGTAGGTGTAGTGCGGGCGAATGTTTAATGCTCACTGGCACATTAGCCGTAATAAGAACCAAAGGCATTATCATACTCTGCCTCATCATGTAGGTAAGGTAAAATAATACTGCAGTAATATACTGAAGTGAAAAGACTTGCTACAAAGCTGCAAACTTGCCCACGTCGCGTCGTCGGGCGAATTTGAATAAGTCCGAAAGTTACGTGATACGACGACATTATTACATCACATATTGAAATAGCGCAAGCACTGCGGAAAAGTGAAAATTGCGTACGTGAACTGGAAAGGAAAATATTAAAAATTAATCAAGAGATTCGAGAGGCACATGTGTCGACAAAAAAGCGTCTCCCTCTCACGAGTAGAGCAAGGGGCACGTGCGAAGAGCCGTTTCGGAAGTGTTCCGCCAGCGAGTTAAAAGTGCCTTCGGACAAACAGAGGATTTGTCACAATTACGGCGGGGCGGGAGCGGCGCGTCCCTACTTGATTAAAACCTAAATCACGTGACGTGTTTACAGCCGCGCCGGAGGTGTTTTCAATTTGCCGACTTCTGGACTCGCCATTGGCGTTCCGGACACGTCCACGCACCTATCCGGGGGTGGACCGGAGTTTTGAATTTGTTGCGAATTAAATTATTGACGATCTAATCGGACGAGCCGATCTCTCGGACTCACCCGCCCGCCGAGCGCAGCGATCACGTACCTTGATTATTTTCAAATGTCGCGCCTGAAATCGCGAAATGAAGATTTCGTTTCGCCACGGTAACGTTCCGGCTATAAAAAGCTACGTGGAAAAAGATTAACATTTGAATTAATCGGAAGATTAAACATAATGAAAGGAAATCTCATTACGGGCCGTGAAATAGCGGTAAGAAACGGTCGAGGGAAAACACAGCAAAGAAAAGGCGCGCGCGAAGAAAATTAAAAGTGAAAACGAAATTAAAAAATGTTACAAAAATGTAATCGACGCCGTGCGATTAGGGGGAATGCAAACAGGGCGCGGAGAGTGAGCGGAGAGAGAGGAGGCAAAGTTCTCAATTAAAGAGCGGCTACGGAAAGTCTGGTAATTAGATTATTTTTCATCTCCTCCAGTCAGCATCCTCCGTTGACACCGGTCTGTTTAATTTGTAATCGAGACTTGTTAGCCTCTGAGTTTCCGAGTTCTCTTAATTTTATTTTCCTGGATATCTCGAACTGATTGATATCCAATTAGAGGAAGCGAGCGCTGTGATTAACGTTCTGATTTCTTGGCTTTCCAAACGACTTCACAATTTCTCTTTGGATTTTGATTGCATAGCTGCGCAAAGTTTAATTGTAATTATCCTTGCAGGAATTCTGATACTGACAAATTACAAATGTTAGCATAGCATCATTAGATATTAACAATATTATTGTCACATGTCCAGACATGTTTAACCGCCACCGTGGTCTAGTGGTTCGACCACCGGGGTCAGATCCAGTGGTCCTGAGTTCGATCCCCATGGGGAGTACAATATTGTGGTTTGGTTGGTGGTAGGACTTTGTTTAAGTCCGCCTGGCTAGCTACCACCATCTTACCTCGGTCTGTCGCCATAACATGACATGTTCCAGCATTTAGAGGTAAGATAGCCAGTTCTCGGTTGGTTGAGGATTCCGGGTGAAGTGTGCTTCCACCTTCGGCTTAACATAGCTTCAAAAATCAGATGATATGAAGGTCAAGCACCTCCCCGTCGTACTATAAAAAGAACTTCTAAAACGCTTTTATATGATGAATTTATTTTTTAGTATGATGAAAATGACTCACCATAGCAACTGGGCGAATTCGCAACTGGACAGACTCTCAGCTGTACAGATTAGCAACTGAACAGAACGTGTACCTACAGTCCATGACATACTTAATCTTACATAACATAACGACTTATTAGCTTTATTTAAATGTACCTATTTAGTGACTTGTGCTTGTTTGGATAATTATGTCCATATATGCTCGTATATATCTACATAAACTTAAACTTCTTTGATATGGCATGCAACTGTTTTATCGATTCTGCCAATAAGTAAGTATCATAAACAGAAAAAGTGTGCAAAAATATTGAGGATTCGGCGTACATAAAACCTGCATTAAAAAATCTGTAAAAAGATACCTTGACAGTATCTGTATCAGCTTAACAGTAATAAAATAAAACACAGTTGTTATTTTACTCTGGGCTTGTTGAAGTACCATAGCACGTATCAATTGGGTGACCTAGAACGGGGCGCATTAAGCAATAAGCATCTCCGGTGCAGGATCCGCTAAGTGTGACGTGGCTTCATAAGAATTGCGTTTCGGAAATATCATGTACTAGTGAAACGCCCAGGGCTTTGATCCCTTCATCCAAACAAACCTCATAGCTCAGTTGGTAGTAACTCTGCCTTCTGCGCTGTAGGCTGTGGGTTCGATTCCCACCCAGAACAAATATTTGTTGTGATGAATATAGATGTTTGTTCTGTGTTTGGGTGTTGTCATCAAAAAATTAATCAGCCCGAGGTTCTTGCCTTTCTCCTTGTGTGCTGGTCGCGATTCCGAACAGGCGGTAGATTTGACGTTTCAAAATGATCCTAAAAATCTTAATGAATAAAAATATTTGACTTTGACTTTGACTTTGTGTTGTATCATATAGTACGTATGTATTTACAAAAGTGTTTAAATATTCTATACGTTATCTAGTTCCCATATTACAAGCTATGTTTAGTTTGGGGCTAGATGGCGCTGTGTGAAATTAATGTCCTAATGTCCTGTAATATTTATCCGTTGGGAATTTAAAAAATACTATGTTATTGCATCCCTTCACTACAAAAGGGACGTTAAGTAGCAAGCCTCTATGACCTCTGGTTTGGGCTATGCATTGATTATCAGTCAGTTAGTTATATATTTTTGATGATGCCAAAAAAGCAGCATTGTTTTTTTTTTCGTTTGTTTGATTTTATGATTTATTTACATCATATTTAAAACGATCTTTTGATTTTCACAATCTCGATTATGAATCCGAGCGCGACAAGCATACACGCCTCTATGGTCTAGTGGTCCTCCCATCGGTATCAGACTCAGAGGTCCCGTATTCGGTCCCGAGGAAGGTACCAATTTGTGTTCGTTTTTGTTGGTGGTAGGACTTTTTTTAAGTCCGCCTGGCTAGATGCCACTATCTTACCTAGTCTGTCGCCATAATAACAAATCTAAAATTGTTGTGTACCGGTTTTCAGAGATGATACAGCCATACGCGTACACCATTGGCCATAACATAACGTGAAAACAGGTGAGATAAAGGCAAAGCGCTTCCCTGACGTAGGTACAAAGAAATACAGCTTGAATATATTGATGCGTTGAACATTGCTTGTGCAATGCATACAGTGCAAGCCATGCTTGCTGCCTACATGCCCAGCAAAGTAACAGTTTGATCGCTGGCTTTGGTACTTTTTGTTTCTACTGGTGTTTCCTACTCATCTTACATCATACGTAGCTAATGTAAATATTAGGATTCTATTTATAATTTCTTAGTTCTAATTCTAATGACATATCTGACTACTTTACTTAAATTTAATATTAATCTTAATTAAAATGTTAAGTCTCTTATGATGTCTATGTTAGCTGTGGTTGCCTTTAATGAGTAAACACAAGAAATGTTATAATTGTTATGCTGTAATTGTAAGAAATGTGTATTATTCACTGGTAATCTTTAATAAATAAATAAATAAGTAGCTGTGCTATGCAACAGACATCAACACGCACGCAGTTTTCTATTCAACAATAATATGAGTTTTATGTTAAGGCATTTTTTTTCTTATTCTATGACGGGGAAGCGCTTGACCTTCATCTCAGTTAATTCACCTAATAATTAGGTCACATAAAACCGTGATCACCCACCGTATAGGTCAAATAAATGTACTTATTGACAGTCGCGTAATGTATGCTGAATAAAAATGTTATAATATATGCGTACGTTGCATATATATTTTTTAGTTATCCAGTTTATATACAGTGTGCAATCTAGTATTTTCATTTAATTTACACATATTAAGGACATAGGTGGTGAATTATTACAGTCTGACACTACGCTCTGTCCAAAAAAGTTCTGTACAAAACTTCTACCTAGTTCGAGTTCCTCCCCCAAGGTGCGACCTCAAAACGCCAGTCAATTAACACGAAAACCTCGTCAAAGCAACACGAACCCTCTTCCAAACAAACAGCTTAAAATTAATCGGGTGTCCGGCGGTCCGTAATTAAACATCTCGCCTTGTAATTACCGACTAAGTTGCCGGAATTGTCGGGACTTCTCGGGAAATGCCGGTTTAAGTGGTCAGGCCAATTAATGCCGCCCTCGACGTCGCGATTAAGCAATTAACACAGATGGGCGGGCGGACTCTCATTAAAGTGTTTAGGGAAAATTTGGAGTTCCGAGGTTTGAGGCTTTCCCGCTAATCCCCCTCGTTTGATGTTTAAGGGAGAAGCTGGAGTTTTTAATTTATTAAGATTTCGAGTGTATTTTGGTTTAAGACTGTCGGTAAACAAGTTGTTATTGGGATGTTTTTTGATCTATTTACTAAAGTATATTTTTTTGGGTCTCGTGCCAACAAGTCCGTTCGTCCATCTGTCTGTCAGCGTGCGGTATTCCATGAATCGTGAAAGATGAAAGTATGTGTAGATTGCCAGTATACATAACATTTTACAATTCATTTTTAATGATTAAATATAAATTTATTAAAACCGGGATTGTATGTCTATACATCGTCTATGTAGCATATAATAGTATGGTTGTATACTATTTAATTTAACGCTTACAAAGATCTGTTTGTTGCACCTCTACCTGTAGTTAAACAGTAATTTTAATGTTTTTCAAATTATATTAAGAATTGAGATTGGTGTATAATTTTTATATTTATGTCATTTAAGCTATTTTAAACGTTGAAGGTACCGAATTTAATTATGAATTATTCAAAATGTACCTGTCAAATAACGAAACTATTATTTACTAATTTACTCAAAGTTAAATGTGATATGTACCCATCGGAATTAAAGCAAGACCATTCCATTCTACCCATTTTAATTTATATTTACTTCTTTCCTAAAAAAGGAAAAACATAATAAACTTTTTTTTTATTGTACGACGGGGCAGCTCTTGGCCTCTTTATCTCAACTGGTAACAAGTTGAGATAAGGCCGAAGGTGGAGGCGCACTTCACCCGGAATCCTCAACAAACTAAGGAACTGGCTATGTTACCTCTGAGTGACAGAATACATTTTTTTTTAAGAACTGTTATTACTTTAACATTTGAAGCGATTTTAGCAGTTCATTACTCATTTCACCCATTAACACTGTTCCACAGTTAATCTGTTAAGCCATTATTAACCCGCTTGTTAACATCCTGACCCCTAAAGCCTTTACAAACTCTTTAAAACCTCAGCTAATGAAAGACCCCAAGGGTGGTTATTAATTAAGACGAAGTCTCCTAACAAAGTATCATCAACCCTTTCATAAATTTTAGGGATGGGGAACAAGCGAATATCTATGATGAGCCGATAAAAAAATATTAGTGTTAATTTATTCACGTAACGATGGTTGGAGAATCGTACTGTCATTGATGTACTTGGTTTATTTGTTACATTGCTTGTGAGGTTAAAGGAAAGTGTAAGGAACTGCAATATACGCGCATTCTGAATTGATTCGGGATAATTAATATTATGTTACCAAACATTTTTTCACCAACAATCTAGATTTCACCATTATATCTACGGTACGTAGTTCCAAACTTACCTCCCGGATGTAAGGATGCGTTAGGCTGGCTCACTGGAATGTCTGCCCAGATGGGCCACGGGACCTTTTTATGTATCATGTTTTATATTTATTTGTGTACGACGAGAAAGCGCTTGACTTTCATCTCATCTGGTTTCAGGTTAAGATAAAGCTGAAGATTGAAGCGCACTTCACCCTGAATCTATAGGGAGATGTCAGTTCCTCAGACTGAACTCAAGTCAACAGAAGTCTGAGGAACTGACATCTTCTTGTTATCTCCCTAGTTGGTTTTATCGACATCTACAACATCATCTACGGTCTAGAAGTAAGAAGACCTCTTCTGAGGCTGAGACCACCAGAGACTTATTTTTCATATTATATTGTCTATATATGTGTATAATACACTTCCATCCAAAGGTTGTATGGAAGAAATCTCTTCTGAGCGATTAGACCACCCATCTATCAAATACTTTATTCCACAGTTTATAGGTATACCTATAAGCTGTAGGAATAAAGTATTTTAATTAAATTTCATATTTTTTTTCATATACATCGAGAATTTGTTTTACAGCTAGCTACTTTGCACAACCCTATAGTCAAGAATCTAATTCAATAAAGCGGGTTAAACTGCGCAAACAGGCTGTGAAAGGGTTAATTTGCATGGAGGTATTTGCAGGGTAAACCGATGGCTCGTTAGGGTGGAGCAATTAATAATGGAAGGGTTGGAAAAGTCATGGGAAAGTTGGTCTAGGTCAGGTTTCATTTCAAGTTTGTGTTTTGAAAAGTAAATTGAGGGTGAAAATAGCAAATAACTTTGAATTCAGTTTTGCTACTATCCTGTTGAATCTTAATCTATATCCAAACGAATATGATAAATTTGAAAGTGTGTCTGTATGTTCATTTGTTGGTTGGTCACCTTTTAACCTTTTAATCGGCTGAAAGGATTTTAATAAAATTAGGATGGAAATACCATTACGAAAAACATAGGCTACTTTTTATCCGGGTACCAAATGGAGGATGCCGCAGGCAGAAACGAATAGTTTATAATATATATTTAGTTGTTAGTCTGTATGTCTTATACATACAATTTGGCATTTCATTTTAGATAAAATACTTAAATGTTTAAAACCAAAGTTTAAAATAATAAAATACCAAACAAATAAGTAATTTGTAATGAAAATAATGTTAGTTTGTTACTAAGCAGACATTTCAATGTGGGCTATGTTGCAAGCACGAAAGGTCTATTCGTATTTGTGATTGAAAAAAGTGGTGCATATTTGAGCAACTGTTTGACATACTGAACCGTATAATTACTTCGGAACTCCAAAAGAAGAAAAAGTTAAAAAATTAAAACAAAACACCGAAGCCAAATAAAAAATGATTCGGAAACACGAAGGGGCGTTCCCATACATTAGTTATTCACTAATTCGTTGTTTCAAACGGGTAAATTACAGCCTTACAATTATATTAGTATTAATGAGCCCGGCCCACTGTTGTTTTTACAACTTTTTATCTAAAAGTTTAAATTCTCTTTTCTATATTCGATATTCTAAGGGGTGTTTTTTTTTTCACATCAGTGACTGAACCTTTGAGTAATCTAAAAAATCTATGTAAATGTAGACTAATGCTTTCCAAGATGTGTTAGAAAACTAAAATTTACCAAAAACTGTAATTTAAATTATTAAATTAAACACAGGACGCAAAAGATCTATGGTCAAGTGAGTATGGGTAGGCCTTCCAATCTGAAAGTTGTGGGTCAAAATCTAGTCGTGCACTAATGGATTTTTTACGGTTTTCGGAAGTATGAGCACATTTGAAACATGCACGTGATTCGAAGGTCAAGGTAACATCGTGAGAAAATCGGCATGCCCCTTGGACCAAAAATCCAAATGGATTCATTTCAATAACATTTTCAAAATGGTATCTAAACCGTGAGAACTTTTGAGACAGCTAGAGTTGTCATCGCGTAGTAATAAAAAGAAAATAAAACAATTGATCAAATTTACGCCTATTAAATAATTATACTTCACACCTTTGTATGATACTACCGTTAATTATAAACGGTCAGAATTAATTAAATCAACAGAGCCGTCAAGGGCTATTAACCGGCAATTACAAGGAAGTTTGTGAGACAGCAGCTTATGAGGACTCGGCTGGTTTAGTTTTAGTTATCTGCTTTATAATCAAACACACAACTAAACAAAATAACAATTTTCACATCTCTTGCTCGAAAAGTGTCATTGGCAAAAATGCCATTAAGTTCAAGGGCGATATTGTTTTTTTTAATGTTTGTCTATTATTAACACCTGAAGCTTAAAGCTTACAAAAACATTGTGCTCTTAGAAAATTACTCGGCTTTGTGTTGTTTCATTAAAAAAATGAAAATGAACATTAAAATTTTTGGAAATAAAAATGGAAGTGAAAGATCTGCCTAGGGAGCAAGAAACGCTACGCGTGGTAGATGCTAGCGTTTCTCTTATTGGCGATCGTTGGATGATACGAGATAGGTATATATTCCACTCAGGGATGTATGCGTGCGTTTATCGTCAATGTAATTAAAAACTGAGGTGGACGTGAACGTTTTAACTATTTATGTAAGAATGTCATCGAGCGAAAAATAATCTACTAATTTTAATATGGAAATGGAACTAAAAGGCAAAGAAATAATTCTGAATCTGTTGACCGCAAAATATTATCTCTAAGCATTCAAAATTGTTCCAACTATATAAAAAAAAAATTAATGTGACAGACTAACTACATTTTTTCCTACGAATACATTTATTTCTCACAATCAGAAAGAAAAGTAGAGTCGCGGGCCATAATCACCCGGTTTCTTTATCCTCCCTTGCTGGCGTTCGGGAGTATAAACACCTCGGATATAATGTCGTTCTTGTCTCTTGTGTAGCAATCTACTATTATAATATCTGTTATGCTCCTGTTTTTTGAAAATTTTAATTTACAATAAAAAGCCTTTCAATTTATGTAATTTGCAAACTTTCAAAGTTGCCTTATCGAATGAAATAAAAAGTGACCTATTAGGTACTTATTTTCTATATGCTGAAATAGTTCTAATTATTAGGAGTTATACTGGTATGCATTATTTGATTCTGATAAGTAAACAATGATTTAATATTACGTTGACTTGCTGATGTTTTTGTTTGTGAATAACTTGATCAAGCTGTTTATTTTGTACCTACGCCAGCTCAAAACTAAAGTTGAAGAAAGAAATGGGTGCTATTAAAATTATCGTGAGATATATCGTGTAATTGTCGCGTTTTTGTTGTTATTTCACGCTTCAGGTTTTGTTGGGTATGAGCTTGCTTGTTTTTACAACTGTTTTATATATTATGATAATTCATTCTGTGATACATTTCCATTAAAAACTCTTCGTAGCACAAATCGTATTACTATATTCAGATTATTCTAATAATAAATAATATTACAAGACATTAATTTTTACACAGCGCCATCTAGCCCCAAACTAAGCATAGCTAGTAATATGGGAACTAGATTACGGATAGAATACTTAAATACCTTTGTAAATACATATGTACTATATGATACAACACCCAAACACAGAACAAAAATATATATTCATTACACAAATGTTTGTCCTGGGTGGGAATCGAACCCACACCCTACAACGCAGAAGGCAGAGCTACTACCAACTGAGCTATGAGGCTTGTTAATTGTTAATGTAAAATTTCGACACTCTCCAGTCTCCAGTCTAGGCCACGCGTCGGTCGG
The DNA here is from genome assembly GCA_951394065.1 of Venusia cambrica. NCBI lineage: Eukaryota > Metazoa > Arthropoda > Insecta > Lepidoptera > Geometridae > Venusia > Venusia cambrica. Next base: position 14,275,286 of record OX596040.1, on the reverse strand, counting down.
TGCCGCCCGTCAGCAGCTGACAGCTGCCAGTAGTCAGCACTCACCTCCCTCGCCAGGTTGCCGCTGCCCGTCTCCCAGTAGGCCACGCGTCGGTCGGTGCCGCCCGTCAGCAGCTGACAGCTGCCAGTAGTCAGCACTCACCTCCCTCGCCAGGTTGCCGCTGCCCGTCTCCCAGTAGGCCACGCGTCGGTCGGTGCCGCCCGTCAGCAGCTGACAGCTGCCAGTAGTCAGCACTCACCTCCCTCGCCAGGTTGCCGCTGCCCGTCTCCCAGTAGGCCACGCGTCGGTCGGTGCCGCCCGTCAGCAGCTGACAGCTGCCAGTAGTCAGCACTCACCTCCCTCGCCAGGTTGCCGCTGCCCGTCTCCCAGTAGGCCACGCGTCGGTCGGTGCCGCCCGTCAGCAGCTGACAGCTGCCAGTAGTCAGCACTCACCTCCCTCGCCAGGTTGCCGCTGCCCGTCTCCCAGTAGGCCACGCGTCGGTCGGTGCCGCCCGTCAGCAGCTGACTAAATTAATTCTATTTACCCCAATACCTCCAAATAGAGAGTTAATAGGCATTTTCTGGGAAAATTCACCTCATCGTATATCACATCCTTGCCTAGGTAAGCCTTAAGGTCAAGAGCTGACCCATTGTAACAAAAATATGTACATATGTTTGATTTAGACACATGGAAAAAAATCTAAAAATAATATATAGTGAGAAATGACACAGGCAGCCATGGTAACTATCGACAATAGTTATAACCTAAAACTTTGGAATAATTTTATACCACCTTCTGAAGTATTTTTTTTACGTAGGATCGAGGATTTATTGTAATTAATATAATAATACTTTTTTGTAAAGTCCTGATTAATTAATTGAAAGATTTATGTTTGTAAACAATAATTTAGCAAAATTTATTAAAAACAATGTTTTTTTAATTTGAGAAATGAAACTTATTTTATAGAAGTTTTAATTATAAAATCCGCGAAAACTAAAAAATGTTTTATTACGCTTGCCGCCAGTCTGGCGTAACACGTCACAATAATATGTCGGTGACCTGAACCCATAAATCTTAAACCAAACAAAAAAAATACGTAATATAAGTTAAATCATAATTTAATGTTTAGTAAGTGTATTTGATAACCATTGATTGAGCATAATTTTCACACGTCAATATAAGATAACATTGCTTCTGCGGTCTATTTTCAATACAATTTTAAATTGAATAAAGCAATAAATAAGTGCAATAATATTGTTGGCAATTGATCGCGGGCAGCTTGCAAAGAGAATCATGGAGTGGATATGTAAGGTAGGTATTTTGTTATTGTAAATTACATTTCTTTAAATCTTCAGAATCGACCAGTCCAAGTAAGACCAGCAAATACAGATGTCTTAAATACCAATAAAAGGATCTCACTAGAAGAAGGACAGGAGCTTAGTTCTGTGTATTATCTAATATTCATCTAATAACTGCGATCACTAATCAAATAAAAGTTGTAGACATGAATGGGCTTTTCAAGAATATTAACAATATACTAGTATCCGAAATAAATTATTCAAATACATTTACAAATACTCAGTATGATGATTACGGTATAATGTATAAACTTTGTCGACATTTTTTTTTGTATTTTTGATTCAAGATTAATTATTGATGTGTTACGGCATTCATAGGTAAGATAGCTACCTCAGTCTGTCGATTCCGGTTGAAGTGCCTTTCCACCATCGGCCTTATGATAACTTTAAATTAGGTGGGATGAAAGCCAAGCGCTTTCCCGTCGTACACTAAAAAACGAAACAACTGCGGTTGCCAGGCGTGGCGACTCTATGCGGAGTGTATCGCCGATCAATGCAATTTTGATCGATTGCATTGCTTACTGTAGTGTAACCAATCTTATTGAAAACTTGTATTGTAAAGGGCAACGCTGCGTTCGACACACGGCTTGTCAAATGGTTTAAAGTGAAAAAAATCGGGGGACAACCCTAGACCATTAGCGATTGTGACATTTTATATGTTTAGGGAGTTATTACGGTTTTTGGTAAAAATATTCGGTTCATTATTTACACAGTAGCTCTTTATACGGGACTGCGTTTTTGACATCACGTATGAATTATCAGTGAAACTCATCGCTTCAAAAGAAAGCAACCGTGAAAATATCGTCTCTAGGACCTCGTATTTGGGCTGTACTGATTGCCCGTCAGCTAAACGATTTAATATAAAACGATTTCGTTTAAAACATACTGAGTATGAAGTTCCTATCATTTTCAGACATAAAACAATACACAACGATGTATCTTAATTTAATAAGTCATTTTAATCTCATCTCGAATTACTCTTCCCGTAAACTAAGCAGCATTGCTGTGTTCCAGTTTGAAGGGTATGGTTGCCGGTGAAATTAAGAGCAAGCGAGGCTATGCAGTGCCGTGTAGGCTAGGTTCTTTGTGGATGTCTCCTACGCAGTAAGGCATTGTTAAAGGCAAGAGATGAACTAAACACCAAATGGGCTACTTGCTTGTCTCGTCTCCTAGTTGTATAAAAAAACGGTTATTATCGGTTTTTTTTTCACAGTTTCCAATTTATCTATAAATCTTAAACCTAGACTATTATTTACTCATCTACCTACCTAGGTATTTACCTTATTTTTTTTATGAATGCGTCATCTCTACACCATGAAACGTGCACATACTTGATCATTCAAACATTATAGACTTGCTCCATGGAAAACTGTTAATGAGTTCAAAAAAACCTAGATATAGGTCTGTTATTATACAAATTTTATCTGCTAACCTAATCGTTTTTTTTTGTATAGTCTAAATTCAGATTCTGTCGAAATAAATGTACGCTTGAACTAGTCAATAAATAGATGAACCGAATAACTTACGTTTTATCCATGGTTTTATCAACGTGTCACTCTCAAACGTCGATGTTTTCAATTTAAATCAATCGAGGACCTTTCATGTTCAGCAAGCATAATGGCAAGAGGGGCAAAGTTCAAATGGGATTAATTAGGGCGGACTTTTCACTTCGAAATTATTCAGTGAAAAATACTCCGATACCTAACAAGGAGCAGCATTTTTTAAATCACAAAGGAATGTAAACATCGTCAGAAAACAACAATTAGAATAGCCGATATCGAAGCCTCGGGCTCCCTAGCCAAACCAAACCACCCCACGCCACCCCATTATTTTATCTAATCAAAAAGTTTTAAAAAGAAAAATTATACCGGGCCTTTATTATGAGTCAAGTTTCTTTAGCGGGGGGGTTGATGTAATATATTTTTAATAACGATACCGTAGAAAATCATCTCACCGTCTATAATGTTCTGGGAATTCAACTGTTCTGTAGCAAAAGTTTGTAAGCAAAAGCTTTGTTTTAGGATATAATGTAACGGCTGTCTTCTCTCACCTTAGTATGCTAAGGTGATGATAAATATAGATTACTGATTGCATCATCGTTGGCATTGATAAATTATAAATATAATAAATTAATTTCCTTTAATGGTTATTTATTTATTCAGGAGCAGTACTTTGTTATAGAAAAACATAAAATCACAAGGAGTGTGTAGATTTTTTAAATGTTGGTAACACAGCTCATGCCCTAAAGGCTTGTTAAGCCTTAGAGCTTAACATTCTTGCTCTGGTGCCTAGGCCAGATGTAGACTGCGATTGAGCGAGCTTTCTCAGAAGGCACTTTCTCAATCAGCACCTAGCGACGGAACTCGGCAAACCGTATGGAACCGGGCTTTGGCAGAGGTGGTCGCTAATTAGGTGGACCTTTACATGTCGTACCACTTTGTGATCATTCAGCGTTAACTGCTAGCAAAAGTCTGTAATTCCGTTGACCGGGACAGAGCACTATTAGGTGGATCACGCCTACCCTAAAAACAAATGAGTCACATGGATTCTAAAAAACAAAGATTAGTTCTCTGTAGTCTTTTTATAAAGACGCACGACCCTTCATATTGTAGGGATCGCACTCGTAGAATCTGATTGAAATTACAAATTTTACCACCAACATAAAGCGTACTATCAAAGGCGTCAGATGAGACCAAAAATTCTACATTAATTAAGGAAAAAAGTGCCTCGAAAAAAGAGGGTGCGTTGATTCCCCATGCGTTTTCTTTGCTCAACATTTTCCCAAAACACAAACCATAAAATAAGAAAAGTAAGTCTTATTTCGAGGTGTCAAGATATTTTTTAGATGGCGTGGTTGCAGAAAATATTTATCTGAGGCAGCATTATTATTGCACACCTTGTATGCGTAAATCAGTGCCTGAGGCGAGCATTTTTCAGACAAAAAGATGCAATTATAATGCAAAGGGAGGGATCCATAGCGTAATGAGGTACTTTAGAACTTCTTAGGGGTGGCTCTAGGCACCCCATTTTCTTCGATGTTTTAAGGAAGTTTCGAGACATCTAGAAATGTACGGAATAACCAAATTGTTGTGTGACCTTGGAATAGCGAACTCTCAAATGATCTGCCAATCACGTGGATACCAATGCGAGGTTCACGACAAATATTCACGTAATGTATGGAGAACACCTACTTGACTACAAGTTTGTGTTTTTATTAGAATGTGTTTAATACAATATAAGCCACGTGCAGCTTTATCAATAGGTACCCAAATTAGAATAGGTCAAGGATAGTTTTGTTCATGATGAAGTGTTCCGAGATTAGTTTTATTCTCTATCGATACAATTCTGTGCAGGAATCGTGTTCATTCAGGCCACGTATTAATTTATACATACAGCTGCAAATAGCTTAATACTTTTAGGTGAAACATTAGATTGACCTACCTGTTAAATATTTTGATCTGGTCTTAAAACAGGTTTTGAGTAGTTTGGTTTTTAGGTGAATCGTGTTTTTAACTATTGAAAATATGTGTACCCGTCATGGTGATACATATTATCACAATTTACATTGTGACTTTTGTCTTCTGTTGAAATACACTTAAAAATGTTCCAAAGGTGCCTAACATTTTTCAAATAAATGTATTATTAAACGTACTGGACCAAGGTCAACTTTAAGTGCGTCATTCGTCCAGCTTCCTGCATTACGATTATGTCTATTTCAATAGGTACCTAATTCAAGATACAAATAGATAATACATTCATCTATTTAAAAACGTTATGCGACAGTTGTCTTTTAGGAAAATTTTCAGTGTTTAATGTATAAAAAGTGAACCTAAAACTATTCTCTCATGATACATTAGTATGTATCAATGGGGAATATTTTTAGCTACATTTTTTGTAGGTAGCTGCTACGAAAACTTACATCAAAATGTTTGGCATTTGACAGTACCTACTCATACCAATATCTTGAGGTGCTCTACTTCAAGTCTACTATGTATAAACTACTATATAGGTATAAGTAGGTACTATGGATAGAGTGAATTTCTCAAACACACGAAATTTTTGAATCAAAATCGGTCCACCATCGGTTTAGTAGTAGTTTAGTCAATGTCACATGTACAGAAGAATTATATGTATATTTGGGCCATCTTTTTGATTTTGCAAGTGTCATTAGCTTTTCTTCAACACGAAATCACAACCAGATCTCAGGGGGTAATAACGTATCTGTAGCAGTCGTCGTTTCAATGAAACAACAACACTACATTTATTATCTGAAATTACTACAAAGGTTAGAACCGCCTCTGTGGTCTAGTGGTTCGCCCACCGATACCAAATTCAGAGGTCCTGGGTTCGATCCCCATGGGGGTACAATATTGTGCTTGGTTTGGTTGGTGGACTTTGTTTACGTCCGCCTGGCTACCACCATTTTACCTTAGTTTGTCACCATAAAAATAATTATGAATTGTTTTGTTCCGGCATTTAGAGGTAAGATAGCCAGTTCTTCAGGATGTTGATGATTCCGGGTGAAGTGCGCTTCTATATTCGGACTTATTTTAAATTGAAACCAGATGAGATAAAGGCCAAGCGGTACCTCGTCGTACAATAAGCTGTAATACGAGTATTTTATCGGTTTCATTGAAACGACGAATGCAACCAAAGAAACGTCCAGGTGCTGTTTTTGATCATTTTCATTAAAAGAAATTGCAAAAGCACTCTCTTTTCATATGTTTACTGCACTGTATATCCGCAAAGAACGAACCGCCCCCTGCTGCGCTCTTTTACGTCCACAAAACACATTTCCGTAATCACCTTATAAAGGGATTACTATAAATAAAAAGGAAAAAAGGAAATTAACCGCATTACGGGAATCCCCTCCCCTTGCAATATGTGGCTGCGGCTTCCACTGATAAAACACATGGTGCTGTTTCGCGTAAATAAAACAATGTGTTTATGTTTCTATGATTATTATCGTTTTGATAAGGAAAATGGCGTCCATAAATATTGGCCAGTGAATTCACAATGTAAAACAGCTGCCATACAGACATTTTGTATTTTGAAAGACATGTAAAGTCCACTGTATGAGTTATATTTTTATTATTAGTAGTTCATTGCTATCAGATTACATAAACTCATAGAATTACAATCACTAATTCAAGATACACATGGAAATACAATGAAATTAAAAGAGACAGAGCTTCAAAAAGCTTCTGTATTTGACAGTTTACTCGCGCAACTATCATTTAAAGGATAGACTTTCATATTTCGATTTTCTTTATCATACGTTTTCCAGTCCAATTGTGTAATACTAGAATACTTATTTGTTTTTATTTAACAAAAATTGTGTGACCATAATTATATTTATCTTATAGGAGTTTTAGTCCTCTTGTCATATTATCACTTATATTAGCGTGTTTACAATACACTCATGGGTGCAATTGTCCCTTTGCGTATATATTGTACTGCTTGGCATTTGGTTTATATGTGATGCTTTGATGGAGTCAGTCATTAATTACGTAAGTCAGTCACTATTAAATTTGTTTAATAGTGACACACTTCGGAATCAATAAGTTTTACCAACATATACCTACTATGTTGTTTAAGGAAGCGTTAAAAAAAATCAACAGACATAGAGGTCGAGAAGCTTTTTAATCTTACAGAGAGAAGCACTCATCATAATTTATACTCAGAATTAAGAGCAAAGACTTATGGGGCAAACACCGGAAAATACATAAGACATAAGAAACAGGCATGCACCCCCGTGTAGGTTTATATCCTATCGGGGTGGCATGAGTAGGGGATAAAAAACAAAATGAGAAGTTATGTTTTCGGTAATAAAGGACGGACGAGAGAAATCGTTTAAGACGACGCCAAATGAGATGGAACGAATATATTTGATTATTTTTATGGCACGAAATTGCGATACGGTCTGGCCTCGGTCTTAATGTCTATTTGTTTTACTTGGATGTAATATTACTTTTATCGTGCGGTTTATAAGCAACGGTTTACCATTTGATGTGAAAATGAACCGATTATTTTACTTTGATGAGACATGCATTTTTTTTTATTGTACGACGGGTAAGCACATGGCCTTTAACTCATTTGGTAACAAGTTGAGATAAAGCCGAAGGTGGAAGCGCACTTCACCCGGAATCCTCAACAAACTGAGGAACTGGCTATCTTAACTCTAAAATGCCGGAACACAACAATTTTAGAATTGTTATTATGGCGACAGAATTAGGTAAGATGGTGGTAGCTAGCCAGGCGGACTTAAACAAAGTCCTACCACCAACCAAACCAAGGACAATATATTGTACTCCCCATTGGTATCGAACCCGGGACCTCTGGATCTGAAATCGGTGGGTTGAACCACTAGACCACAGAGGCGGTACCTGGTTACGTAATAATTTTACAAATTATACAGATAATCATTTTAACAGATAGCGACCAAACGATTCGCGCAATTTCATTCAAGACTTTGGCAGCCTAAGCCAATATCTTTGGCTGCGTGGACTTCAGATTGTGACTGTAAGAGTCTTGTAAAAGATCAATATCCGAAAATACATATTTCTCATCAACTCTCGTAAGATTTTTAATTCAAAAATCACATAAAAATCAGTCGAGTAGTTTCGGAAATTACCACCTACATCCAAACATACAAAATTGACTTTTAAATAATATTAGTGTAGATTTCTACCATTGACAAACATCATACAGAATAAAAATAATTGTGCCAACAATTTTAATCAAACTCCATAGAAACGTTATCGATTTACGATCACAATTGTGAGACAGTCGTTATTTTTATTGCTTCTAAAAAGAGGATAAATGAATCAATACCCGGGACAAAGCGTAATTTATAAGTCTGTCCGGGCATGTTTAATTGTATCTGAGAAAATGTGCGAGTGCTACCATATAAAAGGAGGGTTCTGCAAATGTTTCAGTCATCATATTGATTGGAGTATTTGTGTTTTACTACGGGCTCGCTGGCCCTTGCTAGCGGTTACCGCTGAATTCACAACACTGGTAGGACCTGTAATGGACTACCTGCCAAACGATTTATCGTATTCCGTCGTTGCACGGGAGAGCCAGTACTTCTGGGAAAGCTAGCTCCATCGTAGACCTCACCCTTGTTTTTTTCCTAGAGATCCTATTCAAATATGGAATTGGCATATTGTGTTTTTGCTCTGGGAACCCTATATCGATCCAAACTCATATTTTTTTCGTGTTAATTTTTTGAAGGATTGGATACGGTAGGGTGTAGGGCTACTTGTTTTTATTTATGCGTTTTTAGATTAGAGGCAGTTTGGTGAAATAGGATATTACGAAGGTTTTGATAGCAAGCATCTCTGACTCTCTGAAAGATTAGGCAATTACATTTTTACAAGCCTCATACACCTCAATGGTAGTAACTCCTTCTGCGCTGTTGGTTGTGGGTTCGATTCCCACTAAGGACAAACATTTGTGTGATGAATATAGACATTCTGAATTGAAGCTTAAGTTCTTCAGTAAAATAAAATTGATCTTATCTTATCTGTGTGGGTGTTGTATCGTAATAGTAGGTACGTATTATTTACAGAAAATTAAAAGTTCGTGAGTATTCTATACGTAATCTAGTTCCCATTTATTACAAGCTATGCTTAATTTAGGGTTAGATGGCGCAGTGAGAAATTAATGTCCTGTAAAAAAAATGCTATAGAAGAAAGCAATATCATAGTATTCTAACTAATCTTACAAGCAAAAACTTATAAGATTAGAATACTACTAACAAACACCAATTCCATCCAACCTACTCACAAATTTGCAAAGATCTCAAAAGCGTCACCCACACTCTCCACCCTCCACGGCACAGCGTAATGAAGGAAGGGCAGCGTGATATAATGCACTTTTTTATTGCTTACTTCTTATACTCACAGAAAAAAACACACACGCGTACATTTTAACTATTAGTGCTTTTTTCTGTATGGGTCGGGAAGGGTTCCGAGCTGGGGTTAAGCCCGGTCGCTTGATAAAAAATTTACGCCGATTCGAGTTTGCGATGCTCGTTTCAACAACGAGGGTCACTGGAGTACCATTGTTGCGTTTCACTCTCACTCATCCGACGGTAAACTTATTTTTTTTTTTACTTATTATGATTCTGATCCTACGGAAAGGACCGGCCATTAATAACCAAGGAATATAAATATCGCCGTCGCTTTCATTTCACGGGGATCGAAAACAAAGAGGCTCTTTGATTTTATTATTCTAATTTAATTTGGCTTTGGACGTCGTCTGCGCTTTATCGCCAGGTAGCCTTCTGTTTCTAAGAAAAAAATGTTTATATCTCTTTCTATTAGAAATCCCATTGTTCGCGCGAGGGCACGTCAGCACGCGACAAAAGGAACATTAATTATAATATCCGATTAAAAAAGCGCCATTTAGCTACGCGAGAAACGTCCTTTGTTTGAGATGATTGAATTCGGTATTACCAACATTAGCTACCTCCTATCCCGACTCCCCGGGGAAAAGGAGATTCATTATTAAAAGTAAGCACCTACTGTATTTGCGTAGGCGCGTCCGCCGTGACTTTTTCACCATTTGCACCGCCGATTCCTTAGTGCTCAAGCGATAAAGATATCAGATTACGCCTTGGAGTGTTGCCGGTTTAGACACGGACAAAAACTATGGGCACCGAGAGACTGCCGAAATATGAGGATCCAATTCCATAAACCACATCAGTGAGAGGAATCATCCGAGTTATGTCCGTACGTGCTCGCACATAGTAATTAGATATTACATACGAGCTAATCGTAACTCGCACGGGTGTTGTTTTACCCGAAAGGGGGAATAAATCACGGGGTTACACCGTGACAAAAAGCAACAGAAAAAAGAAACAATGTCAGTGCGCGGAACAAAAGAAATTAAAACGCGATCCATGTCGAAAAAAATCGTTAGTGTAATAAAAATGGTTAAATAAAAAAGCGGTAATAATAGCTGTAGAGAACAATAGTGCGTTTATGCGTTATGAGTCTAAGTTTATTTAGCAAAGCGCGATAGATAAACTTTTTGACAACTCGCTCATGTTGTTGCAGCGCAGCTGTCGCGATTTTTCGGATTAATCTCGCTACGATTATTTTTTTCTTCCAACTGTTTTTACAATAATTTACGCCATACAACAACTAATTATAATAAAACTGTGTTTGTGGTTTTATATAAATGATTGTGTACATGCTTAAATCTGGATTTTTCTTTTGTTGTCTGGGCATGGGCGCATAGACACATTTTTATAATGACACTAGCCACCAGATGTACTATTAATCTCACGAAGCGTAGTTATTCAATCTCGGAGAGTGGGATGAATCGTCCGCCGGATTATTAATGGTAGTGTATCACAGGAGCCATTAGGTACTTAAAGATCGATGTTAATTATTAACGTCGATCTTCAAGTAAAAAAAGAAAAAAAAACGGGAAAACGAACGTCACTCTCGGCGACGAATAAAAACGTCATTAAAGATTGATTGCCGCGAGAAAGTATCCTTAATATTATTCAATTAATAAAACGTAATTTAGCGACTCACCCCGCGGAGGAAAAAGCAATTAGTGGCTAGATTGCGATCCGTCAAAACAACTGCGTTGAATGAAGAAAAAAACGAGGAGCATTCATTAAAGTAAAATTCGCGAGGGGTGAATACGTAAGGACTTTTTTGCATAAGACGGTGTGGCGCCCTCATTTTTAAGTTTTTTTCTGTATTGAATATAAACTATGTGGGCGCACCACCATAAGCGGTTTTCGTCACACTTGCTGGGTGTTGACGAAGTTTTTTTTTAATTGTGCCAGTAATGAGTGTTGTTATGGTTTTATGGTGGAGTAATGAGCGGAGTTCCGCTGTGACATTTGCATGTCGCGGGGTGTTTTTTTTCGCGAGTTTGTTGATGAAGTTTTCAAACGTTTTTTTCTGAGACTGAGTTTTTGCATGGCTTTATTTGAAGTTGGTGGTTAACATTTCAGTGGCACGTTGTTTATGGTGGAGGGGTGTTTTATTGTTATCATTTGTGTGTTTATTTTAAATATTTAATGTAAATTGAGCATGCTACCTAACTTTTGTTAAATATCTTCGACAACTTTCAGAATTTGAATGACATCCATTTTTAACACGGAAAAATAAATTTTATCAATTGATCTCTAGTATATTTTTTGATGCAAACCCGTAACTTAGTTGAGATGCTATTAAACACAATCTTTTTCAAATGTTATATATATTTTTAATATTATTGTACAGCGCCATCTAGCTTCAAACAAATAATTAATTAAAGAAATCAGTAACAGTTGATAGGTAAATAAGTTTAAGTAGAGTAATGGGCGCGATAGAGGCAACCCCAAGTCGTTTCGGCTGCCGATAATAAAGGCCCGACTGACGTGCGGCCGCCCCGATTTGGTATTAGCAATCATTAAATTGGAAATAACGCTGTATTGCCGATACACTGGTTTCTTTTATAAATATCTCTCACGTGATCCCCGTGCCGAGTCGTGTCACGAACCTCACTGAAAACGATGGAAATATTCAAATCGCCATATAAAAAGACAAGTTAGGTAGCATTTAAAAAGCTTGTTTGTTTAGCGACGACGGATCGCTTTTAGTCATGACAAGGTGCACGGCGCATCCGACAGAGGCGAACACTGGCGGGGGCTACAAAGAGAGCCCACATCACGTCACATCACAATCATATCGCTAAATGTTCGCCACAAAATTTAAACCTGACTACATGCCTGCGTCCGAAGCAAATACGTGACAAACATATACTATAGTGCCATGATCTTTATTTCTTGTGTGATAGGGCTTATATTTACGGTTGTCAGAAGCAAATAAAAATTGTGAAACATCGCAGTTGGGATGAGGAATGGGTATGAAATATGAAGTCTTTTGGAAATAGGGCAAAGTGAACTTAGAAAACGTTTGGTGGGATTGTTATGCTTCATGAAATTGTAAGCTAATAAGAATCATGAGAATCTAAACAGAACTGTAGACAGTTCCGATCTAATTAGAATAGCATAATATTTGATATTTAATATTGATAGTTTTTCAAGCAAGTAATAAAAGGTTGTATGTTATAGCTTTTCCTTAGCTTATACAGCTCGTTGGAAGCTGTTTAACACTCTGGTGTGCTATCCATAGACCACCGTGAGTGTAGGTACTAGCTCTCAGAATCCAACGATAAAATATATTTTGACCAATCATCTTCTGCGTAAGTACCTACTTACCTTAATTTAATAGGCTAAGTATATTGTTTAGACTAGAACGTCTAGTTAAATTATACTCTCCTACTTACTAACTATCACTATAGGTACCTACATAAAAATACACACCCTACCACCACCAGAGGTATTGGCAAGTGGTATGGTGGGTCTGCTGCGTCAATATTTAGGTATATATATATACAAGTTTTTACGTAACAACCTCGGCACATCAATAAAACTTTTTCACGTTTGACCAAGATGAAAAACGTTTTTTCATACATACATTTTTATGTCTTGTACCTATAAACTGTCTAGTGAGTGCCTACAAATATTTCAATAGGCAAAACACCTGTGTAGGTACTTAAATATCTACAATATAAATAAATAAATATTACAGGACATTAATTTTACACAGCGCCATCTAGCCCCATAGCTTGTAATATGGGAACTAGATAACGGATATAATACTTAAATACTTTTTGTAAATACATACTTACTATATGATACAACACCCAAACACAAAACAAACATCTATATTCATCACAGAAATGTTTGTCCTGGGTGGGAATCGCGCCCACAGCCTACAGCGCTGAAGACAGAGCTACTACTAGCCGAGCTATGAGGCATGTTCATTTATCTTGTATATATCGATACAGTTTGTTTGTTTTTTGTGAACAATACAATAATTGGCGCGCAGAAATACCTACTTAGACTAGTAATAAACCTAATAATTGATTGTTGCTCTATTTATAGAATCAGAGAGTGATTTAATAAGCATTAGAAGTAAATGGAAAGTTTATTACATACCCAATTTAAAATACACATTATTATTTGTACCTACATGTTTTATCGAAGTAAAAGAGTTGACTCCCGTCAAGGTCAAAGAATACGACACAGTTTCACTTTATTAAATAAATTCATATTCAATAAATAACAAACACCACACATTAAGCGCGTGAATATTCATATAAATCACGATTATGTACTCTCTTAACAATAACCATTTATCGGAATCCAATTTATTTGCTTATTTATTGAAATTTGTTACGCATGTTAATATTTTTTAGTTAGCGTGTACGTTTTACAATGTTGTTTCGTTTTTTAATGAGTATAGCCGTGTGCTAGACAGAGACGCAGGATAGTCCAATCGGGGGAGAAAGTAATGCAAGTGATTTTGACTGAATCGATGTCATTGATAGGATTTATAATGGTTTTAAAAAATGGCGACAAAGGCGCGCTACTGCGACACAATAATTTATGACTGATCGTAAATTGTAGGTTAAATTAAATCGCCGCTAACTCATAACGCGTATTCCCGCGCTAGTTTTAATGTTTCCAATAATTGCAATAAATCAATTTTTTCTCAATACAAATGATTATGATATCATATATTTATGGTAACACGTTGCAATACAAGGGTGTATTGCAAGAAGTAAAACAGAGTAGAAAGTCGAGAAACAAAATGAACAAAAATGAGGAAATACAATACAATCTGAGGCGACCGCACTCTTCTACGGTGCCAAAGACAATGATAATTGTTCCACATGAAATATAGTGTTGCCACCGACAAAGGAGACATAGAGTGAAAAAAAAATATACATTTTTCATTGTAACACTCGGGCCATTCAATACAGGTGGGGTGATGTGGGGTGGGCAGGGACAATGGAAGGTATCAATGGACGATGCCAATATTTTTTGCGTTTTAAAAAAAACTAGGTATTGAACATTTTCGCCATTAATTATGTTAAAACGATGGCAATGCTGGGCGTGCGTGACGTAGCAGCATCAGGGTTGAGAGTAACGATTTCTAAAATGATGAGAAAGTTTCAGTTGCTTATTTTTTTTATTCTACGAGGAAGCGCTTGGAATAAATTTCAGCTGGTTTCAAGGTATAAGGCCGAAGGCGTGAGCGCACTTCACCCGGAATCCTAAACAGACTGAGGAACTTATCAGCTCAATATTTTGGCCGATTAAGATAGCCAAGCCACAGGAAGCTATGTTATTAACCGCCTCTGTGGTCTAGTGGTTCAACCCACCGATTTCAGATCCAAAGGTCCCGGGTTCGATCCCCATGGGGAGTACAATATATTGTACTAGGTTTGGTTGGTGGTAAGACTTTGTTTGGGTCCACCTAGCTAGCTACCACCATCTTACCTAATTCTGTCGCCATAACAACAATTCAAAAAAAATGTTGTGTTCCGGCATTTAGAGGTAAGATAGCCAGTTTCTCAGATTGTTGAGGATTCTGGGTGAAATGCGCCTCCACACAATAAAAAAAAAAACGTTACAATGACAAAATTATTGATCATCTAGGAATTGTCTTCAGCTCATTGGAGCAGTATCGTATTTTAAAGCGTATCTTTAGTACAACTCGGGTGATTTCATACTCGCCTGCCAATTGTCAGGTGGAATCCGTATCCGTATACCAGTTTGCCACCTGAGTGATATAAAAAAAATCCTAGGGATTATGGCAAAACGCTTTGTTCAATCTCATGTACTATTTAAAAAAAGGTAAAAAAGAAATAGGTATAAGCATGTTTCTTTTCCAACTTACTATTTAAACAAATCACTGTTGTAAATTTATAAATGAAAATGACGTTGTAAGATACTTACCTACTTCAGAATAAAATAAAAACCAGCTTCTGAATCACAAAGGGATCAATACATACCATTTGTTAGAATGAGCAGCTGTTCATGCGCCTGCGCATCCGTGTGTAAACTTGATACTTATTATGACAATAGCTGATCTTGATGAGTGGGATAAATTAACAGCTATAAAATTGCAAAGCAAATTAAAAGGATATTTTATGTTTATACATATATTACGTGTTCTTGTGTTTACCAAGAATGACTCTGTAAATTTATTATTTAACAAAAATAATAAATGTTATTAAATTCAAAAGAATAATTTGGGACCAATTTTGTCTTATAAGTCTGTAATTTACTAATCTTGGTACTAACCATGATAAAAACCTCTGCTCAAACTAAAACAAAGAAGAAATGGCTCGTGCCCAAGTATGACAGTTTTAATATTGTCTCAACCACTTTAAATTTACAACAGTCTACATTCTTGAAACAAGCAGGTAGTTAGGTCACAGAAAGCTCGATGCACAATAGCTGTTTTGTTTTCCGATTTATATGTAAAAACTGAACAAAATCTTTGAAAACAAAAAGCTTTACGTCACGGCTTTGTAATAAGAGGTGCCGTTTGTTAAGGGATTATGTCCCTAGAGACACGGGACTAGAACCGCAATTGTGCTTAGACAATGCGCATAAGTTCAGGTAGCACTATCAATACCAACATATTTTTCAGTTTGCTTTCCGCATTTTTCACTGAAAATGAACTCTATCGCGGTCGTATAGAGGTCATAATACAACTATCAAAATGAAGATAGCTGATTTGATACGCTATTTTAGCTGGGTTCCGCGAAAGAAACGATGTTTTGTCGTTTTAATCTCGGAGCATATTGTGTTTGAGCAAAGTTTGCTTTTGCTAACGGCTTATCCTAATGCAAGGGTAAAACTACATCGAGTGTATATGGCGCTATTTTTGGAATCAACTTAGTAATTTTAATTACCTACTTCCCAAAATCTTGTATATCAGTTATCTTAATATATTCTTCGATGATAGATGAGAGAAATGTGTTGCTTATATAAATTTTGATAGCCGATTTTGTTCATGTGGGTATTTAATGTTTTTATTAATCTATCGGAAACTTACAAAGCAAATGAAAAAATGTTTTAATTGTTTTAAGATAAGTATTTCTATTGACCAGTTCAGTAAACATAAGACAAACCAAACAGGATGCTAAGATCAGTCCACAAACATCACTAGCTCTGAATGGCCCATTCCGCGAAGGTATTTGAAGAAGATAACGTTTGCTTAGAAGATATACATATTGTCGAAGTGTAAACAATAAGGCCATATAAATTATAACCGAATATTGATCCTATCTGGTCCAGGGTAAAAATGGGAACTATTGACGTGACTTCGGCAAACCGAGATAAAATAAATATTTTAGGGTGGGCTCGCCCTAAACAAACACACACAGGATTTGCTGACCGTCGATATAGTTTCAATTTAATACGCCGAATTTCATCACATAGATTTATTTTACAAAAACCAACCTACGCATCTCAGAATAAAGTTCACATTCACAAAGATAATTCACAACGCCTTAAACCTTTTTAAGATAGCTGAAAAAGGATAAAATATAACGCTATCTAACACTGTGTTTGTAAATGATTTTTTTGAGCATCCGAAAAATCTTGGTCGCTTTCTTTTTGGGGAAGCGCTAATTCGATAGGTGTTTGTACTGGGGAAATTGCTTTACGTGAATCTGATAATACTGAAATGAGGTTTTGCAAAGATCATAGTAATTATAACACAGGGTGTTTCAAAACAAGAACAAAATACAATTTTAACAACATATCTCAAAAATTTAGAATTATGTATTCGAATATTGGACCGCCGCTGTGGTCTAGTGGTCCGACCGGTATCAGACCCAGAGGTCATCAGTCCCGGGTTTGGTCCTCAGGGAGTACAAATTTGTGCTTGATTTGTTAGGTGGTACTAGTTACGGTCATCTTATCTAAGTGTGTTGCCATAACAGCAATTCCGGCATTTAGAGTTACGATGGCCAGTTCTTCAGTCTGTTGAGGATTCCGGGTGCAGTGCGTTTCCACCTTTGACCTTATCACAACTTGACACTAAGTGAGATGTAGGTCAAGCGGTTCTTTGTCGTACAGTAACAAAAAAATAGTTTTTTCTTTCAGATTCTTTCAAAATACCGGTTAGTTGTAGTTCTTGAAGTCGTTAAAGACTTTGATCGAAAATTGTAACCGATGATACACGGTCTAAGTCATGAGCTTTGCTTTACTATACATTTAGTGTGATGAGGTTAGTATTGGCTTTTGTAATTTCTGGAGCACTCTGTGCAATTATTAAAAGGCTCGAGTTTTGCGCTCGAGGCGGCGGCGCGACGTAGTTATCGGGCGACTTATCAAAATCCCGCAATATTTCTTCATTAACGACACAAATCTGGAGGAGCCGGGCATAGCATCTGCTATGGGTTATTCGGACTCCAATTTTATTATCATAATCTCATTTATGTCAAAGTACCTAGTTCACTCATTACTAGCTTATTATTTTCCCCCAAGTAACCTTTAACAGGGTTTGATAAAACCTTACAAATTAAATATCATAATTTTTGAATGTTTTCTTCGATTGATTTCTAATTTTAAAAGGTTATTGGGTAACTTTTATTAATATTATAATAAGACTAACTAGTTGAAAACGTATTTGACATAGGTACGTTACGTTTATTGTTGTACGTTATTGATTCCTTATTTATCGTATCCCGCTCATATTGTCAAGCTTATTCCCAATTTATCTTTATAAATAAGTATTATGTGATTTGAAAATCTAACGTTCCCTAGCGAAACAAAGACAGAAATTACCAACTACGAAATTATACAGAAGGCCCACAATTTATCAAATAATATGACAGGACTGACGGAACATAATTTTTACGAAAATTGTAAAGCGTATTGTGTTTCATAATTAATGAAGCAAGACTTTCTTGGTAACAAAATATCCGATCTATGTTTTTTTTATGTTTCGGATCGTCATTACCTACCTCTTTGTGCGACATTCTTTTGCGCCCAGGTGTTCATATAATTACATTGGATGGCGAACGACAAGGATAGATAGACACCAAAATGAATGGGAGAGACAGAGAAATGAAATCACTTCTAGCGTTGATTGATAACTGTGACAAAAACGAAGCAGATGAAAAATAATAATTATTAGAACTTTTGTTAAAGGTGTGCGTTTAATAGGGGTGACGAGATTAGTTTCAATACTGATATATACTTTCTAAGAAAATTAAATGTCATTTAACTTTAAAACCAACCTATTAATCCAAAAATGTTACATATGAATTATGGAATATTTCTAAATTAAAAATAAGCTTAGCGAAACCGTCCCTACTTTAAGACATTACCTACCTAAGTCAGTACCTAAGTTCATATTCATACTGTATTTTTTTAATTAAACTCAATTCCTACATATATATATAATACAATGAGATCTTTACTAAAACTAACAAATCCTTGCGAAATTCTGAAAATCGACAACCCTACGAAAATGCATGAACATGCCGGCTGTGCAAGCTAGACAATGAGCAGCAAAGCGCTCGCAGGTAGATTATGACAACAAGCTTTATTTGCGACCACTGAGATCATTGAACTAACATCCTCCGCCTTATTATTATCCCTATAAGATATGTTTTTGTGAGTGTTGAGCGAGAAATGTAAGTTTGTACAGGTGTACTTACATTTTTTCATCTTTCATTAGCTAAGTTCGCGCTTCGGATCACGATCGAGGGTTGAACGACGGACGTGTCTTATTGTTTCGTCTTTATGAGAAGTTTTGTCAATAAAAGTTGGGTGGTTCGATTTTTTTGCTTTCTGTACGCATTTAGAGTCCAACATACTGGATTTATTATTCGGAATATTGATGACTTTGATGTTGGAAATGAATTGTTCGGGCTTTGATCCCAGAAGTGAGGATTTCTTTGAATTTGGAATGTTGCTTGTCCCTAGTTTGGTGATACATTAGTGTATCTTGAGATTATCATTCGTTGAAATTATGAATCGAGATTTATTTATTAAAAATGTTGTTTATTTAAGCATAATTGGTTTATTTTTAATTAGTTGCTAGAATTCACAATACTGCGAATGTGCGGGTTTCTTTGTCGGCATCTATAAAGCACCCAATGAATAGATACGGTTTGTTTAACGAATTATTGTTAATTATAGTTTTTGTTATGTTCGGATTTGGTTCTTTTGTTATTCATTCAAGATTATTATTGGAGATTTTAAAGAGGTACAGTCACTTAGAACATACACTCTCTGTATACTTCGTTTGGTGCTTACAAATTTGTTTCGTTGCGGCTTATATTTATGACTGTACTCATCGGAACGCCTAAGTACCAATCTAAAGGTACTTAGGCTTACACTCTCATCCACGTTGGTCACGCTTATTATTTGCTAGCGTAATTACCATCTCTATTCAGCTCTATCTGAAAGTTTAATCTATATAAACTAAATCAATTTAATCTAATTAAAAGCATTACATGTTTTTTGTTGAACAACGAAACAAGACGAGGTATTAGAAGATGAATCGTGGAGATAAGAGTACCAGCGGGTCACCGATCATATCTAGAAACGTCAAACCGTCCATCTGATGTCGAGAAATTATTCTAATTTAATTTAGTGATGACCTTTCTCGAGGAAAAAGACGGAGGTATCTCATGCAAGTTTCATTGTATTGTTTAGGGAGCGCGTTAAGGGGCGGCTCATCGATAAATGTAGCGTCGCTCTTGAATACTTATTGTAGCACGTTTTTAAAGATTCTTGCTACCATTTTGATCAGATCTTAGACACTCATTCCTTATGAAGGACAATGGAGTTAGAAAATTTACCTAGACTGGGATTATCAAATAAATAAAAGACATTTCCTTACTATTTGATGTTGATGCTAGGTTCTTATATTCTAAACGATACGAGAACTAAAAATCGTCTTGATTTAGGAATGCATACCCACTTATGCTTTAACAGCTCATCGATACATACAATAAGTATAGCATTATTACACAATGCTGTTACGGAATATATACATGGGTAAAAAATTACCATTATAAGGTGTCTTTCTTCGAGTAAGCTGTGTCCCGTGTCAGACCACTATGCAGCACCAGGAGCCGACAGCTTAACGTGCCCTCCAAAGCATGGAATCACCTTACTTAACGGACAATCAGGTAATTGAAGCCTGCAATATCCTATCAAAATATGGAACAAACATCGCAAACACGTGCCCCAGTCGCAATTTGAACCCAAGACTTCTGGATCGGAGCCACATACTTTCACTAGACCACGAAAGTGGTATTACCATTTATGGTCATGGAGCTTAACAAGAAGTAAAAAATGATACTAAACTCATCACTTGTATGAAACTGCTAATGGCGCATTTCGCTACACAAGCGTAGACTTTCCACGTGACTTTTATTGTACACTAGAGGTACCATACACAGTCAATGGTAAGAATTCAGTAGCTTAGAAGAATGTAAAGATGGAGGATGCTGCGTCTCGCCACGCAGTCTACAGCGGAGGTTTACGAGCCACTTTTACCACAGAACCAATAAATGTCTTTACACACGGGAGGTTCACTGCACGGTACTTATCCCAAACGTGTTCTTGATATTCAACTTAAAAGCAAGTGTGTTAAGGTTTGATTTAATTTATCAAATTTGAATATTCAGTGCTCGGACGTATTTACGTACTCAAAATGATAGAGCCATACATATCTCCAGTTCAGAGTGACACAGGCTTGATTTTATTAGCTACCTCGCATCGGAGCCTCCTCAGCCTCCCATTCACTTCAAGAAATACACTTTTTTATTGCTCTGTCACTTGGGTAATTTATTGACAATGAACACACGTGCATTTCTATTAATATTTTATGTTGGGTTTTTATGGGTCCGCTAGTCCCTTGAGCGGGCAGTTTGTTTATGACAATCTCGACGTTTAATTGGTGGGTGTAATATTTTGATATCAAATTGAAATAGTAATTTCTATAGTATTTATGAACACTCATAAAAAATAAGCCAGCAACAGGTAGAAGCTGAGAAGAAAAACGAGAATTCGTACATTACGTTACAGCAGTAACCAAAAACTTTACGAATACCTACCCGAATAGCAAACAAACAATAGATACCTAAATGGAGTAAAATGGTGCTATTGTCATAAGTGATAAAAGTAAATGGACATACTAGATACGTAGGTATTACCTGTGTTTTGTTGAGTTTATGCG
This sequence comes from Venusia cambrica, assembly GCA_951394065.1. NCBI lineage: Eukaryota > Metazoa > Arthropoda > Insecta > Lepidoptera > Geometridae > Venusia > Venusia cambrica. The sequence goes on along the minus strand of OX596040.1, from coordinate 14,253,867 downwards.
CTACATTTTTTTTTACTGTCCGATGGTTAAGCGTTTGGCCTTCATCTCACCTGGTTACAAGTTAAGATAAGGCCGCAGTGGGAGGCGCACTTCACCCGGATTCCTCAACAGCCTGAGGAACTGGCTATCTTACCTCTAAATGCCGGAACACAACAATTTAGAATTTGTTGTTATGGCGTCAGACTTTTTAATTATATAAGAGTTTCCTACTATCTGCAGACGATCATGCCCTCTAAAAGTAAATGACGGCCTCACTTTTCAGTTTGCATGTAATTGCCCGGCTCTGATTGACAGTCCATAAAGAATCCTCACTTGCGCCGTAAAAGTCGTGTGCGGTTTTTCAACGTCTCGCTTCTTTCGAAATTGTATCCGAAATAATGACGATTCGGAGACGGTGGTGGGTTTCCATTAACCACTATATTGGATACTTGTAATTTTTTTTCAGGATAAATCAAAGCATAACGCAAAATATAAAGTAATATATAAGGGGTTAAAACTAAGTAATGTAGATTTATCGAAGATAAAAAATTATACTTGCCCTTCCCAGCCAGAAACTTTATATTGTGAATGAAATGTTTTGCAACCGCCTTAGGCTTCTGGAAGCTTCGGAGAAATGGACACAGTTTCTCATAAATATGTGCACACAAAGTCTCCATATAATTAACAGTTATGCGCGTTATGGGCAGTAACTCAGTTCGCGCTTCCAGAACAATGTGCACGCGGTTCGGCACCTAATGCGCTGATTGAGCCGAGCTGGGTCGGTGATGTTGCTAAAGGGTAGCACACATCAGAGTGGATTTAATTCAAACACTGAACCGGAACACCTTAGTATAACTCTTTAGTACCTTCTCTATATATCAGGTGCTCGTGATACGGAGCTCTGAGAAATTGGTAGCGTAAAAACGTTGAAAATAAACAGACTCACGAGTCTTTCCTACCGAGGATTCTCCTCTGATCACTAAGAGTAGTCTAAAGTTACGTTCGGCACATACCCACTATTCGCAGAATCTTGCATTCAAAGCTTGACAGATTGCAAGCCCATCGCTGTAGTTAGCGGAATAGCTAGTGACACACACATGCCATTCGTAATATTCGTCCTAGGGATACCTATGCTGGTTTCTTTCAAATCTTGTGCATCAGAGTGCATGTGTACATGTCAAATCCAAAAACTGATAAACCATTTGTGAACCGAATTTGAACCCATAACCTCCGAATCGGAGTGAAGGCGCATACTTACGGCCACATAGCTCTGGTGGCTCTAAAACATTATAACTTACAAAAGTCCCGCTACATCGATGCAATTTTATTGACAAATAATATGATAAATCTCATGGGCGGGCAGATACTTTTTATTAATAACGGTGAAAATAGTAATGAGATCATACAATGTTACAATTCCGCCTATTGACACCATCTGCTTAAGTTTAAAAATATATTTAAGCCTACGAGTATCTCTGGCAACTTTATACTGCAGTGTATGCAAGACCTTAACTTGTGGTTGTGGTATTCGTTATAGGTGTTATTGGATATTGCCCCTGAGGAGGTGACAACGATTCGCGCTGAGGAATGGTTGCAAGCCACGACTAGAATTACTCGTAGAATAGTATATTATGATTGGACTCTTGAGAATATGCTAAAACTTACTCACGTTAAAACATATTTGTATGCTAAAGTTACTCGGAGTACTTACCTGAAACAAAAATGATTTGATTAGTTATGATATTCAACAAATAGTCATGTCATCGGCTCACGCAAAAAGAAAATATATACCTATGTTATAGGAATTTTCTTTTTGACCAAGAGAAATTAGCTATCTGTCAGATTTGAGTGATAAACGAATGGATTCAATTGTTCAATAAAAAAATATACTTTATTAATACGATCACACAACTCTTTCTGTAAACAAATATTTAGAAAAATAGCTTTTCAGGATAGACTGGTTTTTTGCACGAAATAACTGCATGACATAGGAGGTAGGTTTGCGCGAAATTATTTCGACGTTGAAACTTTTTGATGTAATAAAATTTAACTAGGAGAATTAAATGCATATTACATTTAATTTTTGACAGCTGTCAAATGCATTAATACTCGTAGTCAAATTTTAATTGCAGAAAACGTTTCAACTTCGAAATAAGTTTTAAAATATCAAGACAACAAAAATGTGTACGTAAAAATACTGTTTGAGTGCAATTAAAATTGTTAGCAATTACAAGTTTCGCTACCGATTAAGTCACCGACAGAAAGACAATTGAAATGGTCGAGAGTCTCCGCGTTCTTATCGACACATCCCGAGAGTCCGAGGCATACCGGCTTTTTTAACAAATTCCTGAACCAGTTTTCGCGCCACTAATTGTACTTAATTTCTGTTTCGTGCCTGCTTAAATACGGCCTGGATCGAAAATTGCGAGCTGATTGTCAAAACGTTTGGTTTGTGGAATGAAATTAACAACGAAAATATATAAACACAATCCAGAGCACCACTCAGATTTTGTTTATATATTTTAACGGCAATGACCTAGCAGCGTTTAACTGCAACAGATTAAGCTATAAAGCTTCAGTTTCTTGGTTTTTAAAATAATTTAGTAAAAAAGACAGCTTGTAACGTTACCATAAGTAACACGACTGTTTCGTCGAAAATAGTTATTCATATTGTGTACTTAATCATAAAATCGTTAAAAATAAGATAGTTTGAGTGAAAGATCTAGCGAGAGGAGTTGACAGAAGCGAATGTAAATTAAAAACATTCTGTGCTGACCCTAACTATGAGAACATTACATGAAAACGATACTTATTGATAAAATCTTAGCAGCCGATGCAATTTTGCCGAAAACAATAAAATGTCTCAAATGAGCCTCATAGCTCAGTTGGTAGTAACTCTGCCTCCTGCGCTGTAGGCTGTGGGTTCGATTCCCACCCAGGACAAACATTTGTGTGATGAACATAGATGTTTGTTCTGTGTTTGGGTGTTCTATCATATAGTACGTATGTATTTACAAAAAGTATTTAAGTATTTTATCCGTAATCTAGTTCCCATATTACAAGCTATGCTTAGTTTGGGGCTAGATGGCGCTGTGTAAAATTAATGTCCTGTAATATATTTATCTACTATAAAAAAACATATCAGGATCAGGATCGAGCCACATAAAATATTGCGAATTGTTGGGGTAAAGTAAAAATGGATTCTGAAAAATCAACTTCCAATGCAAAATTGCAGCAGATACCGCAACAGCTAAACTCACTTGAACATTTCATTCATTACAGAAAGCATGGGAACGTAGTAACGAGCCAAACCTATTAAACAAGGCGAGGCGAAGAGAAACATCTCACGATCCTGCCTTCGACTCATTACAAATTATGGCCGCATTCCTCTATCAAACTCCATTAAAGTACTATGGCTAGGAAACGAACGTAAATCGAGCAGACTGCACTCAATTAATATGATAAAATATGAGCAAAAACCAGTATCATGACAAATTGCTTGGTAAAAAGTCACTCTGTGAAGGATAATGATCAAGACTGAACAGATAACTGTTACAGAAGCTGCACTTCTGTTGCCACTTCATAAAAATATTTTTAAATTCATAACTTTCATTTCACAGGTAACACGTGATGTGTCTTAGTATCTTTCAATTTTTTTTTCTCAAAGAATAGAATTAAATGAGTGAATCAAATGAAGAACTATAAGGGAAAATGAAAGAAATACAGATTGTATACCTAAGTACTTCGGTATTGAGTATCAGATAAGAAACGTTAGGCGCATCATAAGTCCTTGTTGGTTTTAGTTTGGAAAAACCCATTTAATCACGCAGTGATCGATTTTTGGATTTCAGCCAAGCATTTAAGAAATGTGAATATTGAAGTCGTGGAGTATTGCTCTTAATTTTATAAGGGAAAATCCTTTTTGGGGTAGGTAAGTAAAGAAATAACAGTACATGTAAATAATTCTTAATTTTTAATTGAAGCCATCAATTTTATATTCAAACCATGTAAAACCATGGTTTGAATATAAAATTATTAACATATTTACTGATGTGGAAATTACGATGTATATATTTGTGGCAGTTGCATACATTCTAAGATTTTTCTACTTTATTGCAAAACTTTCCTAAGCTTCTTCTAATAGTAAAGTTAGTCAATTAAACAGTTCATTACATTTCAAAAAGTAAATGTATCGATACAAGATGTTACAAAAGGAAATAAGCATGTCACGAAAGTTCATTCCTTTTAGTACACAGCTGACACGACGTGGCACCTCAAAACAACCTTTGTACTCTCGTTAGCTCCGGAACGACCACCCGATAAGAATAGAATGATGACCCCTACCACGGATTCTCGGATCTATGATGTACTGGTCCAACACTTTTTATTTCATTTGATACCAGACAAAAATGCTCTACGGCTGTTGATGAAATAACCGAACGATGCATCAAAGCTTTCGAGTATCGGGCTCGTGAAAGTGTAGTAGGGTCATAGGAATTCCACAAGCGCGCGCCGATTAAACTCCTTGGTGAAAATAAAAGAGATTGTTTATGAAGCCCGAGAAGACGACATGACAATAGATGACGGTGATGGACCGAGACTTCTATGGCTCACTCCTAGCACCGACCGAAACTAGTATTTAACATTGAAGATTTAAAGTTCATTAATTTTCAGACGTGACCAAAACATGTGACTTTAAGATGATTAGGAAAAGTGGGGGCGTGATGTGCGAGGGAGAGCACCGATCGGAAGAGAAAGGGAGAGGTGTAGCATCGAGGGTCACAGGCGTGATGTCAGGTCAGCCACTTTTGCACCTCGCCGTAACAACGCGTCTCAAATTATTATGGACGTTTGATAAGTGTTTGAAGATTGCACCGTCTTGGTACTTTATGATGCTAATTAAGTGTTTATGTTACTAGGCGTGTTTATTTGATGAAACGGCGACTGGACGCCTCTCACGGCTCATTTATTTGAGGAAGCGTCATTCATACTTGAACCTGCTTTCCGTTCATACATTAACATCAAGTATTGGTATCATTATTACCTACCGGAGTCACTCAGTCAATATCGCGAGACATGACGTAGTGATCTCCCATCAAAATTTCATCTCAGGTTGATAAGATAGCAACACTTTAATGCGCTACTAAAATAGCCGCAATAAAACATTATTAGCATAATAACGATTTATTGCAATAAAACCGTTTATTACTTCGCTCAATAAAGTTCCTGAATTTAAAATAACTGAAGATTAAGGGTAGACTTCAGCGGATCTACGCTTCTCCTAATGCTTCTTAATGTATATTTTACGATTGTTACATAAGACCGATCCGTTTTACATCGGCTGAAGCGATCTCTATCTGGTGTTATTAAATCCTCTGATGTTCAGCAACATCAAATTATGAATGTGGAATAAATCAACGGAGCTCGTAAAATGCTTTATGTTTTTGCTCTGTTTGATTCGATCTAACAGAATGCTCCAGATGTGGAATTGCCAATCCGCAATGTGGCTGCGTATTCAAATTAAAATATAATTTGAAAATGGAAACGTTTCAAATATGGAAAATGTATTGGCGATATTAAGATCCGATAAATAGTGCTTTTAAAAGCAAAGTTTGGCTTGAGGGTTTGAGACCTCAGGCTTGAGTACGCATGATATTGTTTTTGGTGAATTTACTGTGAATTTAAATCAAGTCGCATGTACTCGTATCTAATAACAGTACTAAAGTATTTACAAATTAAATGTTTAAATTTACCATATTGGTATAACTGATCATACTTTCTTTGAAAGATTTTCAGAAGATAGCATTCTTACTTCTTTCTTCAGTTAGCAGGGAATCAATATGGAAAATCATAGCATTCAATTTCAAAAATATGTATGTTATTAATGATGTGATATCAATCATAGCCTGTATGTGGTAGTAAATTTCACGTTGTTGAATCCCTGATCTATATTAAAGCTATAATCTACAAAAACCAAAAAACGCGTGTATACAGCTGAGCAATAAACTTTGTTTTTTGCAATTCACAAATAAACCACCAACATTTATGTGTGAATATTTTTTTTATAAGTATACCACATTTTCAATAACATTAAGTTCTAGCCTACCCCAACAATCAATCTATTGACCACTCCTTATCCTATTTTGGTAATTCTTTCCAATAAAGATAGCGCATCAATACCTTACCATTGATCGAGTATCAAACGCATTACCTCTTAATGAAACATTATGAATAGCACATATTAATGTTGGGGTGCAGTGTCGATATGATAAATGTTTCAGGAATGACTGGCATTCAAGGTAAGAGAGAAAAAGCTATAGATGTCTTTAGACACCATGAACGTAAGTGAGTATGAACCAAAGTACGAACTATATACTAAAACTAAAAAATACATCAACAAAAAAATGACATCATCTTTTATAAGATATTTTTAAGAACTTGGAACTTAGATCGTAAAAATTACGAAAGGCTGAGTCGATAATTTTCTTGTTTAGAGATAACTGTATGTTCAAAATTAGGAACCGATTTTTATAATCCATTACCCACGTAAATGATTTACGATACAATTGTTTGTATTGTCATTACGAAGATTTCAATGTGATATAAATTTAATGTATTTACTTTTGCGTTACATTATAAATATCTTGTAGAGAAAAAGTGTATCGTCAAAAAAATCTAATTAACTGATTTGAACGTTTTACATTATTCATACCATTAAAATACAGATCTACTATCAATGCATGTAGCTATGCTCGAAACAATTTTAATATACATAATAAAGTCCGATTTAAAATTCATAAGATTGATTAACCGTCCCGCATTACCATACCACGGACAAAAAGATGCTCTGACTCCGTTTCTTAAAACATACAAACAATTGGATGTTAAAAAAACGTGATCAAAACCTGAACGAATACAATGACAACTGCATGCTGAATCAATCACAAAAAACGGAATCCGAACAAAAACAACAATTAAAGGCTCGACGGCCGGCCAAAGAAATATTTAGAATACGTTGCGAGAGCCACAGTTTTATTTTTTACTATTCAAAAAGGAACCTACACGTGTTCTGAGATGTCGTCTTTATTGGTTTAGTCCAATTAATGGTCTAATGTTGTTCTCGGAATGATCTTGGCATAATAAATTACTAATTTTCTTTTATTTGTGTTGGTGTTTTAAATTTTTATGAATATCAGTCACGCTCACTTGTGATTGTGACTGTCCTAATTTTAATTTATTGCTGGTTAAAACAATAACAAAACTAGTTAAAAGAATCTCGGTCAAACGGAAATTCCATAAATAATAAAGTTTATCTGAATTGTTCAGGTAAAACCAGATAAAGCAAAATCCATTATCAATCTTTCAAATCTTCCAGTTGGCTTTCCAACAATCACATCAACTTGGCAAATCCTCCATCCACATGTCGACAAGGAAACACAGATTTACGAAAATTTGTGCTATTCTAGTGTCTGCGAAGGAGCTTATTCAATAGCCCGATGTTATCGTAGCCCTTTAATTTGCAAATAGTCGATCGATATAGCTCGCTGAGTGATTGAGACTGAGCGTTGGGACGCATTGACGTTACTTCGCATTCTATGTAAAATATGAAAGCTTCGCTTCCAGCCGCCGATGCTGGACAAATGACTGCACAGATGGATGTGGCAGTCGAGCTAGCCAATAAAGTTGGTAAGCTTTAGATGGCATGATTGGAAGAGATTTGCTCTCGGAATGAAATGAATGGATTCTTGGAAATTTCAAATATGGAATGCATATGTGGATTTGATTTTAGAGACTACTTTCACAGGAGACACTGAATTTATTTGGACATGGGAATTCTAGTATTGGACGGTGTTTTTTCAGTGAAAATTCAGGGATTCATTATTTTATGAGCCGTTGTAATCGTTCACTCAAAGTTTTAACGACTTATAGATTATAACGTTTTTAGATAAAATCTTTTTATTTTTAATTTTTGTTGTACGAAGTAGAAGGACAAGCTTTCATCTCACTTGGTTACAAGTTAAGATAAGGCTGAAGGTGGAAGCGCATTTCACCCAAAATCCTCAATTTACCTCTAAATATCGTAACACAATAATTTTTGAATTGTTTTTATGGCGAAAGAATTACTTAAGTTGGTGGTCTAGCTACCACCACCTTAAGTAATTCTTAAGGTGAACTTTTTACCACCAACCAAAACAAGCACAATGTTGTACTTCTCCGGGGATCGAACCCGGTAACTCTGGATCTGACATCGGTGGTCGAACCACTAGACCAAATACTTTTCTAATCTTCTTTTGTTTATATAACTCGTTCAACGATCAGTGTATATCACCGCCAGCAGAACACTTGTGGAGTAGAATTTCAAAGGTAAAAGCTAAATTTTACAGTTTCGAGTCGTAATTCAAGTTACCACATCCGTATTCCGAGTTTGTTCCTTCCCACATCGCACCCAACGGTCACTCTGGCCAACCGCGGACCAAGATTGAATTATGGTTGCACTACAACTGATTAATGCGACATCCACAGTTGACGTACTATTGTTCTTGAATCTGCATCGACGACGATCAGATCGGAATGCATGTTGGTTGCCATATTCGTGTTGTGGTTTCGCTGCTTAGGGAGCCTCTAATAGATGGTTTTAGACCACAATTATTTGTACTTTTTTCGATTTCCAGGTGAAAAGTTTTGCTGTTTTGTTTTAAATTGCAAAGTCTTAAACTTAACCGTTTGCATAGTTTTCATGTTTAGTTCCCGTCGCGGGTTGTGATTTCTTTTTTGTGTCATCATATAGCGACTGCAAATGCTGTGACCTAGTGCAATCTTGAAATAAAAAAAAACGTTTGCATAGTGTTTATTACTGTTTTGTATTAATATTTTTTTAGTCAAGTGAAATAAAACATTTCTAAACATACTTTAATTGTTTCTCAAATCAGTAGGTGTACAATCAATAAAACACAAGATTCAACGCACACTTTCCCCATACAAACAAAAATAAATGAAAATTCAAAGGCCAAAATATAAAACGATAAGAGGATTAGGTGGAACGGAGATGACATTGGAAATTAAGGTTGTTTTCTTTTGTAATTTTCTCCCTATCTCACCCTCGGGGAGGTTTTCGTTAAAAATGTATGTTTCCGCAACCCCCGGTCAGGGAGGCTTCGCTTCGATAATTTTAAGGATGTATCCACACATGGTTTATGAACTAAGACAGCCTGTGCTTTGCTGTAAATATACTGAAATACCTATAAGGAGACTGTTGCTACACCGAGTCTGGTTATATTCCAACTAGTGAAACGCCCGGTACATTCCCATCATCCCATGGGAATTTCATAAATTCCTTTCTTTGTGCACCCCAACACCAAAAGATTCCCTGAATAAATCAAGTGCTGTGCATTGATTATAAGTCAGTCGGTCAGCTACACGACGATTTATATATTTAGATAAAATTGTTGAACGATTATGATCATCCTTTTATTCCATTATCAAAACCGGTACAAGTGCGAGGATCACATTGATCAAACTTTTTACGAACACGTCAACCAATAAATAACTAAATCAAAATTCTGCACTAAACAAACAATAATGGCCGCTGCTATCGTCACATTCCGTGCGGCCACAATTAAAGCGATTCGCGGGTAAAAAGTGAGCGGCCGTACGCGCGGTTTTCGATCGCCACTCGCGTTTTTGCCGCGTCAAAAACAAGCGGAGAGATTCGCGGCCCGCCATAAATCAGGACCAGTAACGAAAGTCGACATCTTCTCGATACCCGGAGGCGTTAAATAAAAACATTAAAACCTGAAATAATCGACGGGAAAATGCTATTTTGGTCAGTTTTGGCCTTCGGACGTGTGGACGAGCTTCTGTTTCATCTATGGCGCTGGTTTTTTAAGGCATCCCTTTCAATTGGCGGGTATGTTTAATTTTTGGTCAGAAATTAAATTTTGACTATCTTGAGCCAATAGTTTGGTTAGTATAAAAACATATGAAGTTTTTTTGAGATATTATAATTAATAATAATAAATTACAATGTTCTTTTGTTTCTTCCAACCTCTATGACAAAGTGTTTTAAATCTAAGTCCGTATATTTTCTTTAATAATAATACGGTACACATGAGTACCGTCTGAGTAAGTAATAAAAACCAATTACGATGCCAACATTACGAATGTAATTCAGAATCGAAATAGAATTAGTATTGAAGTTTCGAGACAAACCATTCCAGTTGTGTCCTCTACATTATTTAAATTGTACATTGATCTCATGTCTGGGCGCTAACTCGTATCGAGTGAATTTCAATTTATTTCAAAAGGTCGAAGACATTGTAGTGGCAATATATATGAACCTTCTTCGTAAAATTTATTTTCATGAAAAGGGGTTTTCACTATCTTATAAGCAATTATACTTTTTGCTACGGGCAAATATGAGGCATATTTGAATTGTCTTCAAAGTGCATTGATAAAACCATTTCTTCACGTATGTAACATTGCATGGAAATGGAAATGTTCTAAATCTCCTGGAAATAGCACCTCTGGCGAACAGTTGTCCGAATAGAAGGCATTAGTAATCCGAAATGCAATTTCAATGCGCTCCGTCCATATCTACATAGGGGGGTCCGAAGAGGGTGGCCAGTACACTCTACATATCCATCTTGTTAGGTATGCGCCCGGATGCGCCAGCTTCAGCAAACACAATAAGAGCCTTCTTACCCCCTTTTCCTCCCACGTTCTTATGGAAAACTTATTAGAGTACGGCCCGCAGGGAATCCTTTTTCCCTCGGTAAATATTTGAGGGAGAAATTAAAATTTGACAGCGTTTTCGGAGTTACGAAGGACGGGCTATTCTGTATGCTCGCACGTGATATTTGGGGCGTAAAATGAAATTTAGATTGAGTTTGGCCAGGTCACAAGCTTATGTACACTGCAGAAAATTGTTTGCAGGTTATGCTGTAGTAGTTTTATGGTATTACTGAAACTCAAACACCACAGCCGCAGCTCTACGAACCTTGTAGGTTCAATTCCCACCTGGGAAAAATATTCGTGTGATGAATATATAATATGTTTTATTTTGTGTTTGAGTGTTGTATTAGTATGATAAATATCTATTTACAAAAAAGTACATTTAGTTGTGTGAAATTAATGGCCTAAACTTCGACTACAACAACTTAAGTTTGCGATGCGATGTTTAAGGTACTTATCTATGCATTGCTTTTGTTTTTTAAATAAAATGTACAAATATACTAACTATGTACAAAGGAATCAGTCAGATTACCTAAGGACCGTTACAAACGGTCTATAGGTAACTCTCCTGTTCCAGACCAGTACCAGATGGAAGCGTGCCCAAGACACTGGCTGCATTGCCACGCTGAATTCCACGGTATTTCTAATTCGCTGGCCTAAATAATTTTGTTTTTGTTACAGTAAATGTGAAAAGGATTTTAGTTTCTCGATGTTATGGTCGGCGAGACCCCTACAAATCCCTTGAGTTTAATAAATAGGTAAGTATATAAAAGTCTGGTTATTTTGACAAATTATATTGGTTTGATTCACTTAGCACTAACACTCTAAATAATTATTACTGCTAAATGAATTATGGTTATGAGCCGCTCTGGTTGATGGTAAGACGCGAACTGATTTAGATTTACTTGATTCGCAGCAAACTGCCATTGTGAACGCTTACAATGCACTATGCGTTTTGCTGCGTGTTCAAATATCTTGAACAAAATGCTTATTTCACGACCTCTGAGTAGCGTTATCTGTCAGATAAAAATATATCCTTCTCTCTTTGTGACATGTAAACAGAAAGTGAGAGTATGACTTTTAATTGTCATATAGCGGAGTTCAGACATCATAAAAAGGGGCCCTTAGACCCTTCTAATTTAAATATGGAAATTCGTATATTTCTACAAAATTTCTAGCTACGGATTCAGGTTCAGAATAATGAAGTCAAAAACAACTTTTGTTGTACTTTTAATACAAAGTAAGAACGGTAATACAAGCATGTAAAATACTACGTTTTGTTTTGTTATTACTTGCAAGATTCACCAAACTTTTTAATGTGTGCGCGTACAATGAGAGCCAATTTTACGTAAGGCTTTTAAAGTTTATGAAAGGCGTGAGCGGCGGCTTGCATACGGGATTAGGTACCTACCTTTTATTCCTACCTAATGTATTAAGTACAATGTACTAGTACTTTTCTTGCTATGCAAACTTACGTACGCTAACTCCTAATATATGTAGAAAGTTCGTTCCAGGGTACATACTTTTATTATAAGTTCCAGAAAGTACTTTATACATATTATATGTTTAATTTCTAGGTTACTCAACTTATAGCTGGCAATGAAGTTCCAAGTATGGTATGTTAGGTTTAGTTTTCACTTGGCAGACAACAGAAAATAATCTCGTATACGTCATATAAAACAAAATACGTTTTACAGCGTCTATCAAATGGAGATTAAAGATCAGATCAAACCATTTACGGTGTGATCAAGGCCTAAGCGTGGTATATTGAAACTAAACAAACATTTTTATAGCCTCTACTCCTTAAAACACAAACTAACAGGATGCTCACAGACAATAATTCACACGTAAAACCAATGTAGTGAAAAATGAGAGAGGTGGGCGACGTGCCTCGCATTCGTACCACCCCTATGTAACAAATGAGCATTTGCCTCCACCTAAGCCTTAGCATTATGTATGTAGGGATGTAGTTTTGAGATATGGCTAATGGGGAATTTGGGACGCGACAACTTTGAATCAAAATGAGAGGGAAAACTCGTAGAGGGTCTACGAAAACTATTGTTATTTTGGGTTTCATGACCAACAAAAGTGTGTGCATTAATATTCATATTCATGTAATTTATATTCACATATATACTTTACTGCAATTTTATGACGTAACTAGTTATAGTTACGCATATTTTTTTTAGACTTAAAGAAAAAAAAGTCATATTATTTTCATTCATTCAAATATATACCTTTTTACAAAAATGATTAAATGTAAATAAGATTGTTCATTACCTATTCTATTTCATTAGAAAAGGTCCCATGTTCAACAAAGGAATATAATCTGAAGGCACAACCTTTTACCCGGCCTTAAAGTAATTACGTCAGAGATTGTATATAGGGCATTAAGGGGTAATGTCTTGGCAGTAATTAATCGGGGTAGGGGGTGGAGGCTGTGTGGCTGGGCGTGGTTCGCGCATGCGTCCTGATGTTTAATTAAGTGTAGAACAAACGTTCATTCGCGCCTTGCTTGATTAGGGCGCTGTAAGTATATAGGAGATGGTATGGGGATGAATCTTTGTAGGTAGTTTCAGGAAATTGATCTTTTTTTGTAGCTTTTATATTATGTTTTATGTTCGTAGTAGTGTCGATGTGATTTTGTTCAAAATACCTAGTGAACTCAGTGTTTATATTTCAGTATAATAATAATAGACTGCGGCAAAGTAGCACCTGAATCAATCAGATATTTTGAAGGTGACGTAAGCCAGTAAACTATGAAGTAATGTTTTCAAATTCACTTCGCGAATCATTTTAGGTATTTTTTTTCACATATAATTTTGACCGAGCAGTAAGGTAAGTATTTCTATGAAAATATGTGTTTTTTTGTTATTTCCTAAATATTTGTGGAAATATACTGCAATACTTATTAGCAAGATCTATATATAATGGATGTTGATGTATAGGTAATATGTTTTTAAAAGAATGCTAGATACACGAACATTCAAATCAAATGGGCTCGAAATCGCAGATAAGCCTTTATGGGCGATGGGGGTTGTAGGTAGGTGGGGTGGTAGCTTCATTGTCTGTCTGATTTGGACTTTATGTCGCTTTACTGTGGTTTGAATTCAGATAACAAATGCTAGCACATGTCTGCGGAAAAGTATTTTGGTGAGTACGTTTAGATTTGTAAAAGAATGGAAATTAAATCGTGGATGTTGCTTACTCTATAAACCTGGAGTTACCTTTAGTTATGTAGGTATACTATTTCATATGAGATAGGTATTATTTATACCTTTCCACGGCACTAAGATGGTCACGGTTGCAAAGATCATGAACATGTAGGCACTAATATCGTGTGCACTTCATAATTTTCAAAATGGTTTTTATCCACATCTGGTATGTAGTTTTATAACTTCAAGATATTCAAGTGAGATATATATATTAGCCTTGGATTCAAAAATAATGACAGAATTTACTATACGTGAGTATAAAAGTATGGGCTTTATTGTGAATTGTGATTAGTGCAGGCAACTATACCTACTGTACCAATGCGGCATCGCATTGTGTCACTAAGAAGTATTAAATATATAATATACATAGGTACATGTTTTGTTCAAATAAACGCATTTATTTTTAAGTGCATGAGTTGCCTACTTTTTCTGATAATTGTGATAATTATAGACTGTTGGCGATAACTATTAGTTACGTGGCGATATATGTCAGAAAAGGACATACAAAATTACAATTTACTACTCGTGCCAAATACTTTAAGCCTCACTATTACCGCAGAAGAGAAATGTCTTTCAGCATATCTAAATAGTATGATTTAAATAAAAAATCGCAGCACGCGACGCTGTGGCCGTGTTCACGAAAATCGTATATTCAGCAATCAAATCACGTACAGAGGAAGGGTGCATATATTTTTGATTTGTTCCTGTATAGGCAATTTTTTTTGGTAATCCATCATCCTTTTGTTGCATGATTTCGCTGTTGGAAGATGAGATGTAATTAGACTGAATATGGAATTAATCCACGCGTTATATCACAGTGAATATTTTGATCAAAATGAACGCGAGAGTGAAAACTGCGTTTGTCGTTTGAGAGTTTTCTTTTTATATTCTAATTTTATTTTGTAACAATTTTCGTCGGACTTATACGTCAGGCATACACAATCACCTAACCTATCTAGATTTCAATGCATCGTTCAGACCACATCGTGTATAATAAATACCACATTTAAGATGAATCCACACAATTCTAGTCAAGTATTAATAACACATGTTGGTTCCCAATAGAACTTGTTGTCTCTTGCTGTATTGTGGGATTGAAATATCCATGTATAGTAAATTAAATTTATTTTAAAAATATATGTTTGTTTGTTTGTTTGTTTGTTTGTTTGTTTGTTTGTTTGTTACTTTTTCAAGACTAAACGACTAAACGGTTCGTTATAAAATTTGGTATGGATATTGTGTATGCCATGGGGAAACACACAGAAAGGTTTTTTTTACAGGTAGGTCCACGCGGGTGAAGCAAAACCAAATGCTAGTCTCAAATATTAAGTAGATGATCTACGACACATAAAAAATAGATATATCTTCTACACAAATATTGAAATAAGTAACGGTCATCGACGTCCTATTATAATGAGCCTTATTTATATACCTGTTTCTCAAATCTGACAATCTCAATTCAGGATAAGACATAACCTAACAGAGATTCGAGTGGATCGGGTAGGTGCAAATTAAATGCCAGATTTTCGTATTTTCAATAATAGTTCCCAACAGTATAGTTACGTTCAACAAACTGTCCCCTCTATCTTTTCCCCGTCGTTTCTTATCGTAGATCGACCTATTAATCCTCGGAAGCCTTACTTTACTCGAACATACTTTTAGCACACGTCCACAGTTACCAGCATGTTTGAACTAAATCAGGTACCAAATAATATGTCGCATTCAACGACACTTGCACAAAGCAATTTCTACTAGACAGCTTATAGAAAATATGAGATAAAAATATATTTTTGTTCATCCACCACATTATTTATTATTTCATTTTTACCCCAAATAAAAAATAATATATGAATATCTCCTAGTGGTTCACTCCGGGCAACGGAATTAATGGCTTTTGCTAGCGGCTACTTTTTATATATTCTATAACAGGGAAGCGTTTGGCCTTCATCAAGTATCTAGTTACTCGCATGTTACGTCCAAAGCAAGAAGCGCACTTCACTCGAAATCCTCAACAGACTGAGGAACTTCTAAACAATTATCGGTTGAATGATCAATAAATTGGTGGTAGGATATGTAAAAGTCCACCTAGAGACGTTCCTCTTGCCGAAGTCCGGTGCCAAACGGTTTGCCGTGTTCCATCGACGAGCCTGTGAGCCAGACCTCATCCATGCTCTGGGCTAAAATTATAAGTACTTTTTATCCGGGTAGTATACGCGGGTGAAGTGGCAGACTAAACCAAGTATATTTATAATAAAGATAAATATATCAAAATAAAGTATGTATGATTGCCTATCTCAAATAACACCATTTATAAATAGGTAGGTACATAATATAACTTACATAAATAAGAGCCTAGGTGCTACTGTAATTACTTAGCTATTTACGATCCAAAATAAAAATGCATTATTACTGAGAAACGTTGTCATATAAAACTTTTATGACGCCGAGACACCTTAATCATAGTTACTTCTATATTCCACAGAGTACTAACGACATTGAAAAAATCTGCTATCTTAGGATTACACCCACCCAAGAGGTTTTATGGATGTTGTTATGAAAGCTGTGAAAGCATGTGCCTACTGAACCTGTGAGCTCAAATCCAGTCATGCACCAATAGACTTTCAGGTTTTTCGGAAGTTTATGTGCGCATTTGACACATGCACATGCTCTGACGGTGATAGTCACATCGTGAGGAAACCAGCATTTCCCAAGACCAAATATTCGAAAAGCGTGTGCCATTGGCTTGTATTTCGCTAAGCGGCGATAGGTTTGCAACCTGTCACATATTGAATAACGCAAGTTTGGATGTGCCTCTGACTATCCTCTAGGAGGTGAAGATAAGATCGACGCGCTTAGAGGTTAATCCTCGAAGGGGAAAAAACTATTTCGTCACTAAGACCTTTCCTTTCTAGCTTCCTTTTTAGCGTAAACAATTATATATTTTTAACACTAGATTCCAACCCGCCTGCAAAACGTTAAAATGAAAACCCTCAGAAATTGCTCATTTCTAATAGTAGACGAATATAGTATGTTAAGACAATGTTACACAACAATTTCGTCGCGTAACTAAAAATCTTTCAGATCATTATACCAATTCCTACACTGTAATGCGATCAATGGAATTGCTTTATCATATTTACCGGAACGTACTACTTATTACTGGAATAAACCTATGAACATGTAATAAATAAATTGGACTTCCACTCGAAACACTCGTGGCTCAACCGAGTATTTTATATAAAGGTTGTTCCTCAGGGCTATGTACGCGCATTATGTTTTTCGGTAAAATGTAGCTTCAAAACACACCGTAATTCGAAAATAACAAACATGTTGTAATTACAACATACATATTTCATGTAAGTAACAGCAACAATATTTTTGTAATTGAATGAATAGATTTTTCATATTGTTTTTCTTTGTGACTGAATCTTCACGAGCAAAGTTCACTAATTACAGGACAGAAAATTACATTACTTTCACACAGCGCCACCTAGCAACTAGTTATGCCAACATTAAAAATATATCGTAAGCATTGAATAAAAAAAATGTAGTCATTAGTTAGCGTGCATGTAGTGGCGAATTCCATATTTTTGAATCCACGGTGTGTTTTGAAGCTACATTTTACCAAAAACTGTATAACGCGTACTTAAAGCCGAGGAACAACCGTGCATATTTACGTTTTTCGTACAGAAATTAATTTCGTTTCCATCGGCATTATTTATGAGATCGAATAAGCAATAAACGTATGCCGATAACATGTATTTGCTTAAGGTCGTTAAGACCATGGATTTATCTAAAGAGAACAAAAATGTCCCCAGTCAACCCTGCCTCGTAAACGAAAGACTACTCTCCAGACCGAAGGCAACAAAAATACTTTATTTATATGCTAATGTAATTTATATGACGCTTAATGTCTCGTAGCTGGTAACGCACGATTCTGTTCCATTCTTCAGCGTGTAATGCCATACAAAACTCATCGTTATTAACTTGATTTAAGGTGTTTTTTTGCAGTGTTTTGACTATGAGTATGTCGATGCGATTATGAATGCGCGGTAGGAGGCAGCGTCCCGTCTTCCGAGGGAGGCTCTTTGGGAGAATCAATAAAAATACGCGGAAAAGCGTTGATTATACAACGAGAATTCAGTAGGAAAACTGCTTTCAATAATGCCTGTAGTCGAATAAAAAGGAACGTTTATTGGCTTAGTGGGGCCGATATTGAAATGATGGAGGCTTTATTGCGATATGTCGGCTGATTTACATTTGTATATTTGTTTTTGCTGAAAAGTGTGTGAATAATCTCAAGTAGCGTCGTATATTTTGTTTGATATTCAACATAATTTAGCTAAATAAAGGATAAAAACTAATAATGACAGAGCAATATAAGATTAATGAGCACCTCTGTTGTATAAGTCTGCACACCGGTATTAGGCGTAGCGTTCCCGGGTTCAATCCCTAGAAGAGTACATGTTTGTGCTCGGTTTGGTTGGTGGAAGAGTTTGTTTTAAGTTCGCCTGGCTAGTTGCCACCATCTTACCTAAGTATGACGCCATAGGAACAAAACTATATACTTGTTGTGTTCCGGCATTTACACGTATGATAGTCGGTTCCTCAGTCTGATGAGGATTCTGTTCGAAGTGCTCATCCTCCTTCGCCTTTATCATAACTTGAGACCATTTTTTTCTATCTACGATGGGGAAGCGCTAAGCTTTCATCTCACATGGTAACAAGTTGAGATAAGGCCGAAGGTGGAGGCACCTTTCACCCGGAATCATCAACAAGCTGAGGAACTGGCTATCTTACCTCTATATGCCGGAACACAACAATTTTAAAATTGTTATTATGGTGACAGAATCAGGTAAGATGGTGGTAGCCAGCCAGGCAGACTTAAACAAAGTCCTACCACCAACCAAACCAAGTAGAATATGGAACTTCCTCTGGATCTGAAATCATGGTGGGTTGAACCCACTAGACCTCAGAGGCGGTTAGAACTTCAATGAAGGGCAGTTTTTTTACCCGATTATTGAATAAAAATAACATGTATGAGCCAAATCAAATGTTAGTTGTATTCCACACCAATTTTCCATCTAGATCCCCTTAGACATCATCGGTTCGTGCCATCCAATACTCAACTCAACAGAACTGTGGCCACCCACTCAACAAATCACCATTATTTACCATAATCAGATATAAAAATAAGCAGCTCGTAATAAACTTTCTTTACAGAATGCATTATCCCCACGCCATCGTTTAGCCATATTTGTAAGCTGAATGATAAGACGTGCATTAGACATTCAAATTAGACGAAACATCGAAGGCATCTAGCTACAGAACGTTTCGCTAATATGAACAGTAAATTGAAGACGATATAGAGACAAAGCATGCACCTACTCATCGTGGACAAAAAAAGGAGAAGACAAGAAGGGTAGAAAGTTCAGGAAATTGTTTAATTTTTTTAACTAATAACTGTCACATTGATAGGTATTTTAATTCAGATGAATACCTCATGATTCAGTTAGTGCAGCTTGTGTTCAATTGTTTTGTTTAAGATAAAATAGATTGCGTGACATTTTACACAATGCCTTCTAGCCCTAAACTAAGCAAAGCTTATTATGTAATAATTTTATGAAATCAATTTAATTTTATAATTTATTAATTCAATCACAATTTAAACTTAGGTATTTCAAAAATATTTTTTTACATAAATCTATTTAAAATTGGGTGTAGGTACTACGTATACGGGAGCTAGATTATGGAGAATATGGAGAATATTAACACTTTATAACATTTTTTTTGTAAATACATACTTATCTTACGATATTACACCCACAGAAGCATTTTTTTGTCCTTGGTGGGAATCGAACCCACGACATACAATGTGTATGAGATAGGAATACCTACGTTATATTAAGAATTTCGCTAACTTTGCTGTCTGAAAAACTAATTAATAAATTACTTTGGGTCAGATTACAGTAGTTTGTATTTTTTTGTAATTCTTCACTTTCCTGCATGGTGTGCTTATATCGCCCGCAGGTGTTCCGTTAATCTAGAACGCCTTATTGTTTTTGGAAAAGTAAAAGGAAAGATTAGGTCTCGTAGAAAAAACCCCAAGTGCTGGACAGACCAGGTCTCTGGCAACCTGGAGGAGCACATCCGATCAGCACAGGTCTCCATGAGGCATAAGATAGAAACCGACGGAGAAAGGCCGTGGTGGACTAAAACAAAGGAGTCACAACCCTCAGTAATGAGGGAACGACGGATGACCAAATAGGGAAGAAAACAAGATAGGGCCTATTTTTATCTAAGATCTGCTGATACGTTTTGGTGCAGTTTGTGACACATTACTCTGAGGCTCTATACGAAAGCTAGCGACTAGTATATCTAGGCTCGTCTTATCTAGTGATGGACATTCTGTCTTTGACGACAAAGATTTGCATAAAAATATAGAAAATGAAGATGACGTGTGTTTAAGTGTATGCTAAATGTTAATCTGAGGGATCTGAATCAGATTTTGTGTGTGTGAGGGACCTACCTCACAGGTGATGCAACTTTTTTTTATCAGATAAAAACAGTTAGTATTTTTAGAATCAAATAAACATTTTCCTGAAAATACTTACTGTTTCTTTGAAGATCAGGATTTTAGGATTAGATATTTTTCAAAATAGTTACAGCAATGATCTAAAAGAAAATGGGAATAGCTTTTGCCCGCGGCTGGCGCGTATGTTGTTCCCATAGACTATGCTCATGCCATCGTGCCAATCTTTATTTTCTGTTTAGCCATTTAGTACAGAACATGTAACTATCAGATGATCAAAGCTTCAAAAGTATATATCAAATTTATAACATTCGTATGGAATTTGACATTATCAAATATTATTTGATAAAACTCACTGTTGCTTAAGACTCGTTATTGTACGGCGTGGACCAATACTCGACGAACAAGAATATTTAGTAAACCCACCCGAAAGGTTTCTTTAAAGTTATTTTACAAAATCAGGTTGATGAAATGCAAATCATGCGTACAGCCTGCGCAAATACGGCATTACAGCCTAGAATATTAAATAATATTCAGCGTAGTAAGCCCATGTTTAAATGCAGATGCTTTGAGCACAAGTCAGATAAATAATTTGAGGCCAAGAGCTACATGCATGAAAATCTTTTAAATCTGCTCATGTGAATTTCGTGCTTGCTTTAAAATACATGCAGAGCCAACTTTTAATAAGAACATGTTTTATGAATTCCATTTTTAAAATGCAGATTTAACATTATTTTTCACATTCCTTTATATTTTATATTCACAAAATGTTATACCTCATATGTATTATCTCCATTATCTACCCTTCATTTTATAACTTAGCCCAAGTACACTATATACTAGCACACATATCTGTTTTTAGGTATGATAGGCATGAATATAAATAATTAAGAAGTTTAAACCTCTTAATAGATTCCGGTTTTTTGAAACATTCAGTTTTTTATTGTACTATGGGGAAGCGCTTGGCCTTCATCTAGGTAACAAGTTGAGATAAGGCCGAAGGTGGAGGCGCACTTCACCCGGAATACTCATACTCAAAAAACTGAGGATCTGGCTATCTTACCTCTTAATGCCGGAACACAACACTTTTTTTTTTTCTTTCACAAAATATTGTCAAGGGTAAGTTTAGATTGTGTAAGACTTTTAGATAATCGCTCCTGCGCTATGATGGTTCATACCGCGTATAAACTTAAAAGGAAAATATTCACGTATTGAATGACTTGGCAGCTGAATACTGTCGGTCTTTGATATCGGAAATTTGAAGTCAAATATTCAAAAGAGCTTGCTCTTCCGGTTAGTATATGCTCTTGTTTTGTTAATACTATATGTAAGTTTAAGTAATGTAAGTTTAAGTTTAAGTTGTTATATGTAAGCTGTGCTTAGCTTCGGGCTAGATGGCGCTGTGTCATTTGTCCAGCAATATTCATTTAAATATTGTTGCAAATATATTTGTGAATAATATTTTGTCTGTATAGCAATACGTACTGAAAAACTTAGACTGAGAGAGAACTAAGAGAGATTTGAGAAAATTGTGTTTTACTAGAAAGTAATCGTATTTTCTGGCAATTGATTTAGTCTTACTAACAACTATTTAACTGAAACCATTACCGAAGAATACCATAATTTACTTCCACAATGACCTGCTCTAAAAATATCCACAAGGTGTTAAACCAGTTTTTTTTGCAAAGTATCAATTTACAAAAACATAATATCGGTCACAATTACGCACTTCCTTTGCACTTTTTACGAGCAAATCCAGATTATTACGAGACCACAAAATCATAACAATATTTAATATCTTAACGCACAATACCTCCCAATACGTGATCGTTACTGGTGGACTGAAATGAAAGACGATTTGGGATTGTAATTCTTGGCACAAACAAAACAGACTTACATTTTAACCTCATGATCCTAATATATACATACTATCTTGAAATAGAAGGTATAGAAACTACGTCTGAGAACAACAATGACAGTTTATGCTCAAAATTATAAACATTTGATTATTTCGTCCATATGGATTAGGATATTTGACATAGCTAGGGTATTTTGACATTGCTTGGATATTTTACATAGCTGAAATATTTTTATGTATGGAATAACAAGGCTATTTGACAAGGCTTATATATTTGAAACAGTTAAGATATTAAACATAGTATATTTGATATAACTTCGGCTTAATATCATCCAAATGCACAAAATAATAAAAACGGAAATACAATACGGCGTTGGAAAAGAACTGCATTTTACTGTCAAACATTCAAGCGATACAAATGTATTTCAGAGTATCACCCCATTTCATTCAAAACGCGAATTTCCCCCAAAAAAGGTTTAACATTTGCGGCGCGCCGATTTAAAGCAGCCATAATTTTTTGTCATTAGGATAATAATAAGACTTGTCGCGGGAACAGGACGTTATAATGTCTTTTGTTCGTCGCTCCTTCACTTGCATACCGATGAACTCAGAGCTTAAAATATACCTATACTTTACTCCGATTGCAGGATTCAGGCTGATCCATTCCTATACGGGACGACCGTCTTGCGGTCCTACTTGCCTTTAATTGATTTAGAAGAGCTTTTTTTCAAACTACACTCTCTTTTGTACTATCTCCAACATATAAGGACGAATATACTAATATAATATTATAACGCTTGTTTCATTATTTTTTTTGCATAAAAAAAAACTCATGTTTTATTGTTATCTCTCGCAAATAATAGGTACACTCCAATCAATACCTGAGTGTGGTCAGATGACCACATTTAATGACACACATTAGATGTGATTTTTTTATCCGTTTTGTATGTTTGTTCCGGTTTATCTTCTAAGCAAATGAAAGCTGTTATTTTATTGAGTATTTAATTTGAGAAAAATAATTAGGGTTCTGCACAAAAAAATGAAACCTATGATATCCAATATGTATTCAACACCTATATATTTTTTAAGCTGAACTTACTTTCATGGTATAGGAGAAATAATGCAAAAATAAAGGGTTTTTGGTAATTTGTATATAGAAATAGGAGACGATAGGAAGGAAGTCCTGGACGTTTGCTCGTATATACATTTGATTTTTAAATGTCAAACTATACACTTTGACTCAATTGATACATGTTAATTGTCAACGTAGTAGGTAGTCACGAGTTTGGCAAAGACTTTCCCACAATTCTATATCTTTTCAGTCCGCAATTAACTATATTTACCCTTACCAAACTAGATTACGGGACATTAATTTTACACAGCACCATCTAGTCCATAAGTAAGCAAAGCTAAATAATATAATATGGGAACAAGATTACGGATATATAATACTAGGTACTCATATACTTTTTTGATGAGAGGATAATGAAAACGGAACGACGTTTATTGCCAAACTGCTATTATCAAATCTTTCTTTGAGCTTATTAGTAAATACGAATGTGAAGAACGAAAGGGGGAACCAAAGCAGAGGATTGCCACAAATGTTTATTTATTGATTTTTTTGGGCAGGGGCAGAGAATATCTTACGTTACGGCTACGTCACTGATGAATGCACGTAGCCCCTTATCCAGCACTTGATCATTTTTTTTCATTACGCAATAAAACAAGCTACTTAGCAGGCAGCTGTGGCACTTTACATTTTTAAATGATATCGTTAACTGTGCATGTGCAAACAAGAATATGTTGCGTTGTTTTGTTCTTGCTGGTTATGAGTTTTTGAATGAATATTTTTTATACAGACTTAAAACGCATTTGGGACATTGAGACCCAAAAGCCTAAAGTGAATAACAGTATTAATATAACGCTAAATTTTTTGTGTGGTATATTGTTAAAGCCCATTGCTTCCCATAGTACATTGCAAGTCACAAATAACACATATAGGAACTAATCTCTCCATTAGACCTAAACAAAAACCCTGCTGTCAGAAACGAACCCACCAGCCACCGTACCGAATTCTAACGACTGAGAGAAAGCGGCTTGCGTTTGATAACTTATTTGATCACCTTATGATGGCGAAAACTACCAGGAAAACAGAAAGCAGAGAGCATAAGGCACCCGATGCAAATCGCCTGGATTAAGACGTAACGGAAGGTTCATCATAACGGTACAGAAATCATGTAACAACCATAATAAACACATTACAGGGGGAAAGGTAAATTACTTGCAATGTGTCAATAAAGTTATAGGAAATTTATGTTTGTAGATAGGACTGTCTAGGGACTTGCTTTAATCCTGAATTATATATTAAAAGGAAAATTCATACTTATTTTTTATTAAATATAAAATATAATACCTTCTTATAAGATATATTTGCTAGTAGGTAGGTACGTGCTGAACTGGAAGGATATAATAAACAATTTTGCTCTGATCAAGCGTAGCATCCTAATCATATTCTCTCCATCATCACCCACATCGCCATATACAATCAGGATAGCATATAAATGAAAGTCTCCAATAAAAATGTCACATTACCGATAAGTAACGAATCGACTACCTGAGGTAAAGAACCCATTCAAAGATCCCACATGATGACTCATTTAGGCGTAAAAATAGAATTACAAATTTTATCAGCAGTTGGCTAAGACGCGCCGATAATAAAAATAAGTTGATTTAAATAAAGTGTTAGTTTAGCATGCTGCGTGTGCGCGGATCTTTGCATTGTTTTCGCTAAATGACATCAAAGTTGTGTCGGCGTTGTATTTAGCATGTGAAATAAAAATTGCCATTTCCTAGAAATACGTGAGTCTAACAAGATGGACGTCTGCAGGCAGCTTTAAAGTCCACTCACATTTCCTTTGCTTTACTCGATTAATTTGTACCTGTAGATATTTGAATAGTACTCTATAATTACGGATAGCATAATAAATAATTAAATATTTTTCCGTGGCGGCTTAAGAATCGACCCCTACAAATTAGCCCGCGGATGTCGTAAGACCTGACTGAGGGATCTCACCAGAAGAAAGGCAGCAGCTTACTAAGGTGTTTTATCTAACACCTTTACTTCGATGACCAATCTGCCTACCATGCATGGCAAAACCTTCCAATTTTAGAGGAGGCTCTGTCCAGTAGTGGACATTAATGGACTGATTAAATAGAAGAATTAAGAGTATACGTACTTATACTATTTATGGCATCATGGATATTGGCAAGTACATGAAACAAAAAGAGAATTAGGTTGATCAGTGAGTCAATACGCCCAAATTAGTCCAGATAGGTACACTACGCAGGTTCTCAACAAAAAGCCTAAAAAACATACCTACTGGAGACTAGCTTTACCTATACGAAAACTGACTGACAGAAACCGAGGAAAAAACCGTATAAATAACTAGTGAAACTGGAATATCATTCACGTCATCTTGTGATGATCGCAATGCCATCTACCAGTTCCAATTGTGAATCTAAACCAATGAAGTGAATTGAATAAGACACAACAAATTCCATCAAAAACGGTTCAGCTTATTAGGAGAAGTTTGCTTCGGTAAACAAAGCTTTGTGCAATATGATATATGATATTCTATATGATACCTATGTGAAGATGAGAGATGCCTGCAAGAGTAATTAGTAATTATAACTCATCTGAACACCTTGGTACACAAATCAATGGGGGTGTGTATAGGATTTCATTTATTTAAACAATCAAAGACCTTTACAATAAACTATGTTGCTACTGCGTAGTTTATCTAAAATCACGTGCTTTTGAAATTTTCATTGGTATGAACTTTACCTTCAGACATGTAGATTACAAGGACTTATGATAATACCTCGTGGAACGTTCGAATATAGTTGTTTATGAAAAATCTCGAAGGTGTCACGTTGTCGCACAAAAAGGGGAATAACAAAAACGCTAAATTTACGGAAAAGAGTAAATACTTATTATACAAGCGCTACGACTGCTTACGGATTGTTTGGGTTAGAGTCACGTTTCTGTAATGACAAATTCGCGACCATTGTTGGTGACTTTTTCAATGGCCATGGACGTAATATGGACGTGTCAATAACACGACTATTGGGATTAATTAAGGTAAAGAAATAAAGGCATTAGAACCGTTACAGTCCATAGTTTTAAAATGAACTCATTGATATCCATTTATCACAAAAAAAAACATTTTTTTAACGATGAGTCCTTTTGACTTAGAATCTTGTCTGTCAAAGCTAGCCTACGATGGAACGAGCCCCATCAAAAATGCCTATTACC
The DNA here is from genome assembly GCA_951394065.1 of Venusia cambrica. Lineage (NCBI taxonomy): Eukaryota > Metazoa > Arthropoda > Insecta > Lepidoptera > Geometridae > Venusia > Venusia cambrica. Next base: position 14,227,237 of record OX596040.1, on the reverse strand, counting down.
TCTCTTTTTAATTCCATGTTGCTAATAAATCTTAACTAACTTCAATGTTAAGAATCTATACTGTGTGCTCGTTGGCTGAGAAAAATAATGGGCTCGATTAATATCTGAGTAATTCCAAGTCAATAGAGCAAAAAATAGACCTTCCACCTCCTTCAACCTCCTATCAACAAATTCTTATTCTGATCACGTTTATTGTTACCAACTTATATGTTCAAGTGTCCAAACAGGGAATTAAAACACCGAAGCGAAGTTATCACTAGCAGTGTTCGACAATTGACGATGCGACACACATCTGATCTGACCATCTATTCATTTAGCTCCAACAAAAAAATCTCGAGTTTTCAATAAAGACCTGTATGCAATTGTATGCTTTACACTAAGAGAATAAAGTGTTAATTATTTATTGAGCTTGACGTTTCAATCGAGCACCAACTATTCGAGCTGCACAGATAAGTTGGTCGTCATAGTTAGCACCTTAAAAAGGCGACAGTGAGGCCTACCGCGAGAAGTTAATTTTCAATTACATTGCTATCTTGGGTCAGAAGTGAAATCACGTCGCCCTCAAACCGTGGATGCGTGTAATTGCGATAAACGTGCCACTTAAACTCCTTGACGCAACGCTACAGACGTAGCAATGGCGGCTAATTACTCTGGGTAATTAATCGACGCCATTGCATTCACTTCCCATATGTGACGTGATATTGCAAGAACAAGTGGAATTGCCTATAATTACTGAAGTGCCCGTAATTACTGAAGTGACCATGATAGTTTCAAAGAGTGGACTTTTGCACAGAAGGACAAACATTTGTATTATGAACCGATATGTTTGTCATATAAATGTTTGTTTTGTTTAACATTATGTATGTAAAGAGGCAAGATGGCACTGTGTTAGAATGTAAAGTAATATTCTAATCAATTAATTTATTCAATAAAAAGTACAATTAAACTAACTAATGTTCAAAGGAATCAGTCAGATTACCTAAGGACCGTTACAAACGGCCTATAGGTAACTCAACTGTTCCAGACCAGTACCAGACGGAAGCGTGCCCAAGACACTGGCTGCATTGCCACGCTGAATATCTATGCTAATTCGCTGGCCTAAATAAGAGCCAGCCCTTGGGTCACGTGTCGCCTCAATCAATAAATTTTAGCTTTCTGCCCTTCAAAACCTAACCTATGCCAACTCTCACAAACCTCAGAGCGCACGTGATATCATCCTGAAGTGTAATTTTCAAGTAAAACAATTGACTTACATAGTTCTATTAAACCCAGCCCTTATAGACTCAGTTGTTCCAAGTCTCAAGTTGAGCATTAATTACTGTATCACGGAGCCCCATTAGAGCGCTCATTAACTGTGTAATGGATGGCAAACAATACCGTGATGGGGGAATCACGCGACGGTGACTTGCAACAGTGCACGCCGGTTGCATTGGCACATTTTATCAACCCAAAAATATTCACTATATTTTGGGTTGGTAAGGCCAATGGAAGCACACTTCACCTGGAATAGACATTGTATGAGGCAACAGTACCAGATAATAGGCAGCAAAACATTGAATACTTATTCTGCAATCACCCATACTTCTACATAATTATAATTCAATGAGTGGACTGGTTATTGCACCATGTTTGGCAGGTGGGTTGGTTATTGCAGAACAAGTATTCAACTTTTTGCTGCCCATCTTCTAGTATTGTTGCCTAATACGATGTGTATGCGAGGATAATTTGAGGATTCCAGGTAAAGTGTGCTTCCCCTTTGGTTTTATCATAACTGAATCTAGTGAGAAGTAAAATTCAATATTCTAAAATATGTTCAATGCCTGGGTCACCATAGGAGTTTTGCAAATTAAAATATTAATCACATTCATATTTCATAAAGTCTCAAGAGCTCTTTCTGATTTATTCGTTCTAAAAATATGCTCAGTGAATCGCCGTTTACTGGAAGAGTTTTGTCCGTTGTCGGTATCCGTCTTCGAAAGTGAAACATGTTAAACGTGCAATTATTGGGCAATTATGTGAATACCGCAACGATATGCTCGGACGAGCAACTTTTGAAATCAACCCTTTACATTGATCAATTTCGTGAGAACTCTCTCGATTGGACTCACAGGTGTTTAAGTTTACTTTCGTCTTAGAAACAGAACTGGGGGTGACCATGAGCTCTTGAAGCATTCGTGTTTTGATATTACTTTACTTTTGTCCTTATCTGTCCAGTGTAGAGAAACGAGACAAAAGTAATATAATATCATAACGAGAATGCTAAAAGAGTGTGGGGTGACCATGACCACTCAAAGCATTCTTGATTTGTGATTACTTTACCTTTGTCCTTATACGTCCAGTGTAGAAAAAAACGAGACAAAAGTAATGTAATATCAAAACCAAAATGCTTAAAGAGGTTGTGGTTAGGCCCTCTCATACGTCAAATGAGTAAAAGTAGCAGTCTTCTTAAAACCTATTGTCTTCTAGAACTTCTGGAGTTAGAAAGATCTAGTTTTTTTTTTATTTACTTACGTTTTTAGTTACGGTTTTAGCTTTTAGCAGCATTTTTTGTTCTGATATCTGATATTTTAATATGATTATATTATAACGTGAGCAAGATGCACGTTAGGTACTCTCATAAGATTTTTTTTAATGGATTATCAATAATATTTATTTGATAGACAATCCATTTTATAGTTTTCTTAACTACTGATAAGATTGTTTAAATTGTCCTAAACTAACTATTATTAAATTTTCATTTATATTAAAAAAAATATGGAACTCAATGTCTTTAGATACTTATTAGTCTATATGTAAGTTAAGTTAGTTTCATTTTAATTTATTTTAAATACGTATGTGATTGTTTGTGAATAAATGACATAACATAATATTTTTTAATTATTTATTTAAATACCCGTGTGATATTGTCTGTGGTACTTTTTATGTTTGTTTAATTTATATCATTGAGGTTATATTACATAATTATAATATAATAATTTATTCACCTTTTACGACATCCACGGGTGGATAACGAGAGCCCCAGCAACTAAAAAGGCACCAAAACTACCTTAAGGGACATATTAAATAATGTAAGTGATCAAAGCATAATGTCCCGTTTCACTGTCTCAAGAAAGTAGCAAGTTCAAGAAAAGCTGGTTAATTATCGCCGCAAATCACGATTTGCGACCACGATTCAGTATAATCACGTTATGACTAGCAGTTTACGGTAATCAGGAGTTAAAAAAAAATCTGTTCCATGGATACGACTGCGCATCCAAGGAAATCATACGAAAATTGAAAATGGACGTTATCCTTTTTTTTAATGGACAATGCGCTAGGTCTGAGTCCTGCGACAGCTCTGAGCAGACCTGGAGGCCTACTACAAAAAACGAAACATGACGTATCCGATGACGGATTACATGTTTTGTAGTTGTTTCATTAAAAATTGAGATATTGGTAAGAACTTATAGAGAATGTTTTACCCTTGTATTTGCAAGCAATGAGCATGTTCTTTTCAGTAAATTGTTTGCACGTTCCATAAGTGAAATTCTCGTTATCAAACGATTCAATTTTTTTTTTGTGGCAAAAAGAATGAATTTGCGTAAAAATTCTCAGCTGCGAGTTACGATTTTTTTTTGAAAACAGTCACAAAACATTAATTTGTATTACATAATTTCTGTTTACTATCATAGTTATAATTGTACCATACATGTACGCGGCTATTATGGGTGGCCCATGGGCCGCCCCAGCCGCACCCTAAGCTATTGCTACAGTGTGGATTCATAAGAAATAGTCTAGTCTGTAGTCTAAAGTAATTCTAGTTTACTTAAGTAATTGATTCGCCCCAATCATATATAAGTCGGCAGTTAAGTTAACAGAGTCTCATCATTGAAGACGCCAAGCATGTTTCGATTCGCCAATTAAGTCCCTATAAATTGATAGGGAAATAATTATGTGTAATTTGTGTTTTCGTTCCAGCTTGATTTTATATGTCTGTCCGGCGGATCTCTGTTCTTCTCTACAGGTCACATTTCTCAACCGATTCATGTGAACTTTTGTGAGCGAATTTTAAAATGACACCAAAAATTTACAATCCGCGACAAGATTCGAACCCGCAACTTTTCTAAAAGCTGGAAACGCTCTAACCAACTGAACTACGAGGGCCCTGACGCAGATTCTGATTTTTTTTACTCAAAACCGAAATTGATACTCCCACAAGAAAGTGTTTTAGGTCCGGTCCTATAACTAAAATCAACACCATTGCGACGTTTGCTGATAATACGGCTATAATGGCTGTTTCAAAACCCATACAGAAGCGGCAGAGAAGGCCGCTTCTGTATGTATGTATGCTATCAATAAAATCTGTGACTGGACAAAAAAATGGCGAATCAAGCTTAATGATTCAAAATCGGTGCATTTTAACTTTTCTAACAAAAAGGATTAGCATTGCCCGATATATATCAACAACAAGCCTACACCGTATGAAAACACCGCCAAGTATTTAGGCATGACCCTTGATGCGAAGCTTCGCTGGAAAGCTCACGTCAAGAAGAAAAAAGAAGAATTAGAGTTAAGATACTAAAGAATGTACTGCCTTCTTGGAAGACAGTCGTCATTGGCAGTACACAACAAGATTTTGCTGTACAAAGTAGCCCTGATGCCAGTATGGACTTGTGGTATTCAAATAAATAAAATATATTAAAATAATACAACGCTTTCAAAACAAGGTACTCAGGGACATTGTGAATGCACCGTGGTACATAAGAAATGACGACCACCACCGGGACCTTCGTATCGAGTTCGTCAATAAAGTTATTAAATAACAAACAGAAGCTCACGAAAAAAGACTCCTTTTCGTCAAGGTTGTCAAGGAGCAAATCAGCTCCTTGACAACAAAACACAGTGAGAAGACTGAAAAAAACTAAACCTTTTGAGTTAATGTAGTGTTAAATAGTGATAGTGCTACTTCGAAGAACATAATCAACAAAGTATCTCCCCTAAAATAGAAAGTGTAGGAAACGTGACATTGGATACATTCTTTAAATAATTTCTCTATTATATTACTAAGTTAGCATAAAATTACTTATTGGCCTACGCAGGCTAGATTATAATATAGTTTTAGGCCACTATACTACATTTAAAAAAAAAAAAATATATATATTGATACTCAGCTTGAGCGCTGCAAGATACTTTGTGAGCAAGTTCGATATTTATAGGAAAATAATGACGATTATTTCCCGAGAAAAAAACTCTTATTTTTATGTTTTTTTGCCTTGAATCATCTTAGCCTAGCTAAAACTTCACAAGAACTAAGAAATCCGTGTTATTAAAACGTATGTAGTTGTCATTGTTATGTAAGCCTTCATTAATGATTTGCAGAATTACATACATGTTTATGTGTTTACGTCGCCGGCACCTTGCTCTTGGCTCTGTACTTGAGTACTAATATGTACGTATTCATGTAATTATCAGCTTGCAAGATTGATTACCTTGGCGGCCCCGGCAAAAGATTGAGGGGGCCATCGCTATACTACCGTGAATGTCGTAAAAAGTGACAAGGGATCCATCTGAGACCTGAACACCAATGCTGCGATCCAGACGAAACTACCGCGCCAGTCAAATGTGGGATATGGTTTCACCTGGCCCAGTACCGGGCAGGAAGGGAAAAATTGTGTCATCGTCCCCTTCCCCGTCGAATTAATAATAACCGGGGTCTACCCCGGTGGTCCTAATAATTCCTATATAGATGACATGAATGACATTATTAAATCCTATATATATGATATGTATTTTCCCTTCCTCCCCGGTACCGGGCCAGACGACACAATAACAAATGTGGAAGCTAAGTCATTATAACATATTGCATTTTTAAGGAACCTTGCCTATATTCTGCAGAAGGCTTTCTTGAACTGTGATGATGATGTTTATTGCAGCGTCTTTATTTCTTCATGAAAGCGTTTTGAATAGTCTAAGATGAAACATAGATAGTGTCCGGTTACAATGAACGGATGGTGGCGTCATATTTCAAGATGTTTCACTATCCTATTCTTATGGAGATTCGAATAAAATTCTTGTTTTCTGTTTACAAATAAAAGTTTCCTTCAGACTTGTCACTCCTACAAAGTATCTCTCATGATAGACGTTTTAATAGTAGTAACAACATCGACACTTGCTGTGTCGTTGTGACCATGAATGAAGCTGACAAAGGTATTTCGAAGGACAGCAGCTTGTTTCTGCGTATTATCGTAGCCTTTACTGCGATTACCAATCCAGCTGCCAAGCGTGGTGATCATAGCAAAACCGTTCAAATATTGACAGATAGTAAAATTATAAGTCTAAAAAAAATTGACATCGGTGCAAAATCATGAATCTTGCACCAACTTTGAGTTGATTGGGAATTGTTTGATTGGGCATAATGACGATGACAGGCGAGTTCATTTTTCAAAACTTAGCTTACGTTAGAGAACATTAAAGTATTCTTCAAAAGAGAAGTGACATTCACAAAGCCAACACTAGAAATTGGAATAACCTTAATGTACATACCATGGACACGGCTTGCAAAAATTTCATTTCATTTCATTGACCGATCAAAACTTTGAATTATGTGTAAGAAAACAATTGATGGAAAAAAGCTATTATAATATAATAGAAGCTCTGGATGACAAAGAAATGTTGTCTTATAAAATTTGACAAAGCTTTTTGCTGTAAGTGGTACTAAATTATTTAATAGCAGTTCTTTCGCCTCTAGTTATAATAAGGTATTTTTAATGAATAATTTAATTTAATAAATAAATAATTTAATTTAATTAATGAATATTTTATACACTCTGACGATGATTTTGCTAATATGTTTTGTACCTATTATTTTGTAAACTCAATTCTGTAACATCTTGACTTGTGTTAATTATTTGGTAAGCATATATGTGTGACCTATCTAAGTGCAATGTAATTGTCTATAGATGAAATAAATAATTGTATTAAATTGAATTGAAGATACAATACATACAAGCCATAGAGGGTGACCTCAAGCCATCACTCACGGTCGCCATCCTGGTGTCTATCTATGAAAATCTGCCGACTGCTCCGGCGACTAAGCTAATTCTGAGAGTGAAGTTTTCGAAACTAAAAGCTAATTTAATGTATTTCAATATGAACGAGTATCTTAGTTATTGGGTATAAGTATCTAACATTATAGACTCATTTTATTACCTACTCACTTCTACTCTACTCACGGACTTGGTGATGGTTTGAAATAAATATTTCATAATGATTAGTATTTGGATCAACATTAGTGCGGGTGACCACAAAGAACCACTTCGTTTTATGGTATATTAGATGGCGCTGTGTTAAAAATATCATTTTATTTTATTTTATTATAACTACATTTTTCCAGCGACTTGGTCCGCGTGGATATAAACTAGCCTATTGCCTTCCCCATGACATACTATGTATGTGTATCCGTACCATGCTTAACCGTGAAACATTAGTGTAACAGATAGACGGACAGGCAGACAGACAGTGACTATATTTTTTAAAATATTAGTATGGATAAGATAAAGATAAATATCATCGGAACTTTGCTTGTAATTGTGAGTAGTTATTCCAGTTTCTTGGTTTCAATTAGAAGCAAATCCAGTGTTCCGTTTTAAGAGGTCTTGAATAAAGCAACTAGCGAGGGGGCACTTTGATTTGATACACTTATATTGTATCCCGTTGCTTTGCTAAATAAAAGGTCAGCACAAAGGAACTGGTTCTTAGGACAAAGGACCCTCATAATGAGGCCAGCATATTGTGCGAAGTGCTCTTAAAATGAAGCTCGACAATATGTTTTGTAAATCTTGGGTGACTGCTTTTCCCACCCTTATGTCTCAGACTTTCATTGAATTAATTTCATCAAAAAAAAAAATATTTCTTTAGAATTGGTATCACCCAGATATCGTTCGTTCTGTTTGTATGCAGACGGTTACAAGAACATGTTTTGGAACAGACAGGGAAGAGTAGAGACACGATATTAACTTCAATAAGAATGAATAAGAGAAAGATATTGAGAAATTGAGATGAAGTTTGACCTCCAATTCACCTGAAGAAAAGTAAAGTTCTAAGACAGCAGAACCTCTACCTGTGTGGTCTAGTGGTTTGCTTACCAGTATCAGAACCAGAGGTTCCAGATTCTAAATTGATGTTCCCAATCATACCTGAAGCCGGCCTAGCTAGCTCCATAAATCCATAAATCTATCAAGTATATCGCCATCTTAACAATTAAAATTATTATGTTGCAAAATTAAGAGGTAAGCTAGCCAGATCCTTAGTCTCTCTCTGGGTAAAATCTTCCGTTCCGCATATACACGTACACGTACATAGTACAAAAAAGAAAAGCACGCAATGTTTATAATTATTTACCTTTGCAAATATTTACAGCAAAGGAATTAATATCAGAAAAAGTCAATGAATCAATCAAAGGTAGTCTTCATTGTTCAGGATTATAATCTAATTAGACACTATAATACCGTCTGAACCTGGTCACGAACCTTGCTATCTAAACTTTCTTGATCTACGAATTGATCAAAAAAATTAAATACCATGAAACAGCCCCTTCAGCGAATAGATGTGCAACAAATTTTGCTACTGCCAGATATAATTATTTGTCGCTAACGAGCATGATGGTTGTGGTATATTTTTTTGAAAATAAGTGATAGGTTAGCTCTTAACTCGAAATAAAGCTCTATCCGGACGAATAGGCGACTGTGCATGGTAGACAGCATGCGTAGTGATTACGATAAAACCCTCCAATTATGGAGGAGGCTGTGTTCAGCAGTGGAACTAATTGATAAAGAAGAAGAAAGAGTACATGGTAATCACTCAAGCTTTAGACTTTAGAGTGTGTTTCTTCCTATGCTGATAGCTAAGGTAAACGAACAGTACAATACTAGATATCCCGTCCTATCACGCTTAGACACTCGCTTCCTTATTCTATTGGTTGTCGCTGTGAAATCTTTCAATCAGTTAACAATATAAGCCTCGCTTCAATCTGGACTATTTAGCGCGCGACAGGATTCAATTAGGTGGCGGATATGCGGGCCCCTTCCTAGTGGATGCGCGGCTAAAATGCTACAATCTTGATTTTGGAGGGCTGTTCTTGATAGTGACAATTGTTATTCTCATGTTTATTATGTTTTTATTTTCATTGTACGACGGGGAAGCGCTTGGAGTTCATCTCACCTGGTTACAAGTTGAGATAAGGCCGAAGGTGGAGGCGCACTTCATCCGGAATCCTCAACTAACTGAAAAACTGGCTATTACACCTCTAATTGCCGGAACACAACCATTTTTTTAAGAATTGTTATTATGGCAACAGAATTAGGTAAGGTGGTGGTAGCTAGACCACATAGGCGGTTAAATTGTTTTGTCTACAGTGAACAAAACTGCTCAGTCAAAATGAGCATATAGAGAAGAGAGCCAGTGCCTTTAACAGGCTGCTTCTACGGAATCTCGTTTCGTCATATATCTCTGCGTTGTCTAGGTAGATAATGTCTAATTATCCAAGCAAGCCTTGAAGTCAAGAGCTTACCCATTTCAAATAACAAACAAAAAACCAGGAACAATTATTTATAATGTCTACAACATACTCGAAATTGAAAATTTCCACTTGAATCAACAAGGATTGGAAACCTTCCATCATACATACATCTCACAGTCAAATGTTTAAGGTAATTTGTGACGATTTTGTATCTCATTTATTATGCAAGGAATATAAAGTACACACGGAATCGTAAGAATATACAGGCAGCTGCAAATCGATACGATCTGACTATCAAAGTGTTGATGGCGACAGATCTTCAGTATTCATTATTTTGTATGAAATATGGAGAACAATAATTTAGGTATGTAGGTATGTTATAGTAACCCAGGAACACGTCACACGTCTTTACGTCAGGTGGTTTCCAACTTCAGCTTGCAACCGTTACAAATGCCGTAAAAAAATAATATTGTCAAATTTATTGTAATAACATATAACGTTATAACAATTAATACATAATTATCGCAGCATGTTCAGATTTTGTGTTAAATTGTTTTTTAACCGACTTTCAAAAATAGAGGGAGGTTCTAAATTCGTTAATCTTTTTTTTATGTATTATCCCCGATTACTCGAAGACCCCTGGACCGATTTGGAAAATTATTTTTTTGGTAGAAATTTTATACTTCACAGGTGGTGCCACTGTCACCATGTCAGAATCTGATGATGGGATCCTGGAGAAATCGAGGGAACTCTTGGAAAATTATATGAACACTTGAACTGATTTGGGTATTTTTAGGGTCGTTATACTTCCTAGGTGATCCCATCGTCATCAGGTCAGGATCTGATGATGGGATCCAGGAAAAATCGAGGGAACTCTTCAAATAACTTTTAACTATCTTCAAAGGGTAGGTTTTGGTGTACAATTTATACTTCAATGGCCGATTATTGTCCATAGCTTTACAGAGCCTCCTCCAAATACAATTTTAAAAGAGGCTCTGTCTTCGAGACATACCATAATCTACGTGCTTGGCTGACGGATTGGAAATCACAGCAAAGGCGTTAAGTAAGCTGCTGTCCTTCATCTGGTATGATCGCTTAGTTAGCTTTAACGTAATTCACGGGCTGAGTTAGGGTCGATTCATAAGCCACGACAGCCACGGTGAATATAATAATTAATTTATAATTTCTAATTCAAGCAAATGTTTGTATTGAAACTCTCAGGGATTCAGACCATTGTCTAGTTCACCGGACAGCGGCTTGAGCCTATGACGAATAATATATATTAATATGTACGTAACTTTGCGTTATCTGAAAAAGCACAATGATCAAGTGCTTGTTGACATCTTGTACGTACATCGCCATAATATTTTCAAATAAACCACCATTTCTACACCTATGTGGTTTAGTGGTATCTGACCCAGATGTCCCGTGTTCGATTCCAAGGCATACTAATTTGTGTCTGTTATGGTTGGTGGCAGGCTAACAACAAGGACAGGTAGCAACGGGGCGATTAGCAAGCCCAGATCTAGGTATTTTTTGACCTCACTTACAGTCCTTACAGTATTAAAAGAGCCTACTACAAAATAAGTGACTATATCGACGATAAGAACGCGTGGCCCGATGTTGCTATACCAGTTGACAGTTAAATGGTGATTTCTCAATGTTAAGAAACTGCCCATTAGATAGTTATGTAATAATCAATGTTTTAAGATAATATTAAGTTTTTAGTTTTATGATGTAGGTAACACTTGTAATGTTATTAAATTATTATAAACACTGTACCTAAATGTTAAATGGATCATAAAAAAATAATCAGCCCGAGGTTCTTGCCTTTCTCCTTGTGTGCTGGTCGCGATTCCGAACAGGCGGTAGATTTGACGTTTCAAAATGATCCTAAAAATCTTAATGAATAAAAATATTTGACTTTGACTTTTGTCTTCCATGCGCAAGTCTATAGTGTTTGAATGATCAAGCTTGGACAAGTCTGTGCCAAGGTGCAGGTTTCATGGTTTAGAGCCGACCCATAAAAAAATAATTAAGTAAGTAGGTAGGTAGATGTGTAAATATGTAGTCTAGATTTAAGATTTGTAGATAAATATTTGGATGACCTGGAGGACCTGCATAGGTCACATACACACGGCACTGCATTACGGCCGTCAACTTGAGCTTATAGGTATAAAGGTTTTAAGCCTCGCATGGCCGTAATTTCACCGTCGACCATACCCTTTAAACCAGAACACAATATGGTGGTAGTACTTCCCCAGACGAGCCCTTTCACAAGGGGCTCAACTACTCTTAAAGTACACTAGTACGTAAAATACTTAATTTGTTCTCTCAACTCACTGTAATAAATGTAATACTAGTAGCTACTTGAAAACCGTGGGCATTTACCAAACGTATGTTTGGACGTTCCTCTGATTAACCCCTAGTTGGTGATCATTATAAGATCCACGCTCTGAGTAGTGTGAGTGGAGTAATATCAGAAGTGACTCCTTGAAGGGGAAAAAGTCGCGAGGATTTTTTTTTTTTATAAAAAAACAATTATGTATTTCTAAACCAACACTTACAGCGTAGGCTAGATATTTTTCCTAGTGATCTACTGCTTAATATTTACACATGGGACGGAAACCTCTTCACGCTATTCTGACTAGCACTTGACCGTTTTATTTATTTGATAAAATACTTAGATAAATGGTGGTTTCTATTAATTTTGGTGGTCACGGGTTCGATTCCTGCAGATTAAATCGCTACATTTCGAGATTAGACCTACTGTAATTATAATGATCAAAAAATCTTTCTGAATTACTATTATGAAAAAATTACTTTGAATTTGTTTTGCAGTTCCTACGTTTTTTAATATCGTGAAAATCTGTCAAGCTTTCAGCTTTTTTGAGTTCTTTCATATGGCTTAGTTGCAAAACTAACAATTTTTTTAACCGCCTCTGTGGTCTAGTGGTTCAACCCACCGATTTCAGATCCAGAGGCCCCAGGTTCGATCCCCAGGGGGAGAAATATTGTGCTTGGTTTGGTTAGTGGTAGGATTTTTTTTAAGTCCACCTGGCTAGCTACCTCTATCTTACCTAATTCAGTCACCATAATAACAATTCTTAAAAAAAAATGTGTTCCGGCATTAGATAGAGGTAAGATAGCCAGTTCCTCAGTTGGTTGAGGATTTCGGGTGAAGTGCGCCTCCATCTTCGGCCTTATCTCAACTTGTGGTGAGATGAAGGCCAAGCGCTTCCCCGTCGTACAATAAAAAAAAAACTGTATTTTGTAATTTTGGGGTAAAAGGATGAAATAGTGTTTTTTTAGGGTTTCGTACCTCAAGAAAAAGATGGAACCCTTACAGACACACAGACGTGGATCACTTTGTTGTCCGTCTATCTGTCTGTCTGTCAAGACCCTTTTTCTCGAAAATCTCGAAACTGAGACGCTTCTTGCTTCACTCGCTCGGTCAATTATTTTTATAAATGTTGTCTTCGTATTTTATGAAAAAATGAAAGTTATATGAAAATATGTATAATTTCATCTGTTTTCTTTAATAACTTTCAAAGTATGCATGATACAATAGTAAAAACTTTACCCATCATAATTAACCTTCAGAACCTGACCAGCACGGAAATCTATAAAACAGGCTCCAAACCACCATGTCCACCACTATTGTGATGTCCATGCGTGTTTATGTGGATGTGCCGAACGTTAGTTTGGACGTGCCTCTGACTACCCCTTGTAGGTAATCCTCGAAGTGGAATAAAGTCGAAGACCTGTGCCGATTGAATGAAGCTGTCCTGGATCTAGGTACTGTTGCACCTTATTGAGAATAAATAAATAAATAAATATTACAGGACATTCATTTTACACAGCGCCATCTAGCCCCAAACTAAGCATAGCTTGTAATATGGGAACTAGATTACGGATGAAATACTTAAATACTTTTTGTAAATACATACGTACTATATGATACAACACCCAAACACAGAACAAACATCTATATTCATCACACAAATGTTTGTCCTGGGTGGGAATCGAACCCACAGCCTACATCGCCGAAGGCAGAGTTACTACCGACTGAGCTATGAGGCTTGTCCAATGCCTAACTTCATCGTAGAGTTTTGGCTCTGGACTCAATTTATGAACCAAAGTTGAGGTCTCGTGGCACTCAGATCAAGGTGATTGTAATGATGTACACATATAGCTGTATACATATTTTTGAAAAATTATAGTATGCACATGTTTTTGAAAAACACGCTGTATACATATTTCTGACGTAAGCATGTATACATATTTGTTTTGATATTGGATACATTATTTTGTCAGAAACGAGTGATTACATTATTTTGAACCCTTTGTTGGATACATTATTGTGAAAATTTGTACTGTGACATCATTTTGAAAATTATGGAATGTATTCATATTTATGCAGGCGACTGTACTATTAGCTGCCTTAATAAAACCTGATCAAAAATATAGCCTATGTTACTCAGTGATTCACACATCACAAAGCATTCTAGTAGTTTTCGAGTTTATTTAACTAAACGAAAAATTTTATCTTTATAATCATAGTGCAGATCAACTAATGCAAATCTTTCATTGTTTCAGATGTGTATGGAAGATTGTAATGCATTTGTCACCTCTTTGTTATTTTATCACCTACTTTGTTCATTTGCAATTTTGTTGATTCCTCCAGCCGATACAAAACATATCGATTAGGATCTATGGCGCCTCGTGGTCGTCATAGTTTTTCCATTGCATCGCATTTGTCATTTAAATCGATGTTTGTTACGTGAATCCTAAATGTGGTGGTGAAAAAGTACACTAAGAAGACATATTGATCGAGCACAAACAATGTACAGGATTATTGGTTTTACAGGGTAAAGGTTGGTATCATTTCATTGTGTGTTTTAATTTACCTACCGCTGAAATAAATTCCACTGTCTATAATAGAAATTTAAATTTTGCCTAGTATTTAAATGTCGATGTGTATGTGAGTTCCCTACATATTCAGATTTGCCCAGCGGGTAATGCTGTGAAGTTAGAATTTTTTAGGTTTTTTGGCAACGAGTCAGCTAGGATATATTATGTGGACTAAGCTACCAATAAGTACGAAAAAACGCAATGTAAATATTTGGTGTCAAGCGCGCGTCCGTTTTACAACGAAGGTAACAACGCCTCTAACTCTTTAAGCTTCAAAAAGAGAGATTAAACGGCATTTCCGGGAATGGTCGCTCCGTCGAAGACATCAGTGCCACCGTAATCCTCGAAGAAGCTCAAGAGTTAACCCATCGTCAAAATAAACAAGGTGAGTTGAATCGAAGCTTATTGCTCAGGATGACTACCGGAATGTTCACCACGGTAATGAACATATCGAGACGGCGGCGGCGGCATGCGATAGGAATGTGCCACTTGTTGGTACGACTTTATCTATTGCAGCTTTGTTCATATTGCCATGGTACCCGTTTATACAAAGCAATTGCGACCGATTTATTTTTTTACTACATTATATGTAGCCGGGGAGATTTTACATAAAAAAACGGCTTTGTGTAAATATAAAGATTATAAAAAAAAGTGACGAAGTGGTTCAATTTTATCAACATATTTTTAAATTGCCAGTGTCTTGGGCACGCTGCCGTCTGGTACTGGTCTGGTACAGTTGAGTTACCTATAGGCCGTTTGTAACGGTCCTTAGGTAATCTGACTGATTCCTTTGTATAAAGTTAGTATAATTGTAATTTTTATTGAATAAACTTACTTTTTAAATGTTTTAATAATATTATATAGGTTACATTGCCATATAGCCCCAAACTAAGCATAGCTTGTAATATGGGAACTAGATTACGGATAGAATACTTAAATACTTTTGTTAAAACATACGTAGGTACTATATGATACAATACGCTAACACAGAACAAACATCTATATTCATCACACAAATGTTTGTCCTGGGTGCGAATCGAACCCACAGTAACTCGGCCACCAACTGAGCTATGAGGTTTGATAGTTTTTTATTATATAGAAGTGTCTTCTACCAATTTATTGTACCTAATTTCTTGTCTTCATTGTATTTGAGAAGTTGCTAAGAATTATACCTCTCGGTAATGTTGTAAGAGGTGGTTCGCCTACCAAATCAAGGGTTCGATCCTAGATCTACAGGGGAGTACAATATTGTGCTTGGCTTGGTTGGTGGTAAGCCTTTGTTTAAGTCCAGCTGGTTAGCTACCACCATATGACCAAAATCGGTTGCCCTATTAACAATTCGAAATTGTTGTGCTCCGGCATTTATAGGTAAAATTGACGGTTCCTAAGACTGTTGGAGATTCCTGGTGAAGTGATCATCCACTTTCAGTGTTATCATTATTCTCATCAACTTCACGATAAAAAACATATAATTCATACAAAGTAAATTAGTATGTTATTTTCAAAGAAAATATATTAGTCATCAAATAATTTGGTTGTATAAATTTCTATTGATACTATTATACATAATAATTCCAATTTGACGTCAAATGTGGTTGACATTTAATAAATTTACTCTATTACTTTATTTACTTTTAATAAAAAAATGTGTCGACAAGTTAAGTGTAAAAATTTACAAAAAAAATATTTTATGTTAAGTTTAATTAAGCCATACGGTCAAATTTCGGTGTGAAGAGGAAATGCGATGGTCTGTGTTTGTATACGTTCAATAAGTGGTTCGAGTGTGTGAGCAGAGTTTGTGGGTCTCCCGAGAACATCAATCTCTAAGGATTCTGGGTAACGGGAGGCTCAGTGGGTATTGCAAGCGTATATAAAGTGCTGTCGTAAAAGTGTTTTTAAGATTTTTTGTGATATTCGATTTAAATTGTAAGTGGTTTCGGTGACGTTCTTATTCCGCGACTTCCACGGCTAAGAGAGCTTCTCTTCGAATCGACGCCTCCAACTCAGTCCGCAGCTGTCGTAAGAGTCGACTAACGGATATTTTAACAGAAGAGTGCTGCCCACTCTGTATACTACTCAACACTTGCGATCACCAAACCGTATGCCAATATAAATGATTATTGCAAAACCCTCAAATTTTGGAGAAGGCTCTGTCCAGCAGTAGACACTAATGGGCTGTTAACTAAGCTCGCTTACCTCAAGAGTTTTTTGTATAAGTACTTATGTATTAATGTATTTGAAATTAAAAAATCGAACTCGAAATTCGTTTATTCAGTGAGGTTTTACGATAATTTTAATTCGTCTACTCTGTTTTTCTAGTTTTGAGTCTGTGATGCCCGTAAATGTAGTACACTTGCCATTGTCTGTGGTAGAGCTAAGATAATTACCGCTAATCCAGCCCGTCTACTTGGCTTTGTTAGCAAAACGATTATATTAGTAATCACGACTTTGATACTTGTGTAATAAGATGTTTGCTTCTCGGCGTCTACGACTGTGCGACTATAGACTAACAAATTTAGCCTTGCAAGTATGTAGGAGTACAGGAGGTACGTGATATATTAGTTAACAGAGTGCTATGGCAAGTTCTCCTACTTGCCATAGTACTCTGTTAACTGATATATCATAGACTAGTAAAACGCCCTGAATTTCAATCCCCGTTATCGTTTGGGTCTTTTCAAAATCCTTACTTATACACCTTTTAAGAAACACCCTCTAAATTTAAAGACGCTAGTACAAACGGTTTATTCTATGCTTATAATGTCAGTCAGTCTGTCACTAGCATATTATGTATATGGTTTACTTACTGTACCTACCTCGGGATACCTACACGCTGTAGCTATCGCGGCTTTATTAATGAATCTGCAAGTTAGCCCGCGAACGTATGTCGTTAAAGCCGACTAAGGGATCTTACCAAAGAAGTGCAACGTCCTTCTACATGATTACAAAAAACCACCATCTGCTAAGCGTGGTGGTTATGGAATAACCTTTAAGTTTTGGAGGAATCTTTGTCCAACAGTGGACATTAATAGACTGCTGATGTGTGATATGATACTACGAGAGAAAGTTTCTCTTGAACATCATAGTACGCAAAGGTACCAATAGTCTCTAAAATGTGTAGACAGAAACACTTTCAATGGCGAACTAGCGATGTCTTGTTTACATACATACTATTGAAGAGAATATTCATCGCAATCACGGACTGCTTCCCTTCAAACAATTACCTATACGTAAACTATATTGCCAAAGAGCAGAAAGCTGTTCAATACAATGTTACCAAATAGAAACACGGCTAGTTTTTCATCTCCCGTGCTCCAGAGGTGGGTGAGTGAACTTATAATTGGCAAGAACTGTCATTTGACACGCTGATGACTGCAGTCACGATCTTCAGATGGAGACTAATGTAGCTATTACTTTTTGTATTGATTTCATCACCAATTTGGATGGACAAGATTGAAGAGTACCGTTTCTAGCTACAATATCTACCACGTGAATATCTCGTTACTTTACCTAATAACCATGCAAAATTCCTTAAGGATACTCATACTAACAGTAGACTAAAGTAAACAAAAGACAAAAGAGTAGTGAGACAGTTTCCATCACTTGTTAACGTTTGTTACTACTCAGTAACAAATGGTAACAAGTAATGAAAACTGTCTACTTTCTTTCTTGTTTATGATAACCAACCGTCAAATTAGAGTCAGAGAGCTAATTCGCAATGAAAACATAATTTAGCTAGAGCCGCTAACGGTCCCACTCAGCCAACCGCGCTCTAACGAATTCGAGACGAAACAATATGGCGGACCGTAAATTACCATATTTTTAGTAAAATTGACACTTTACCTATTATCTACCGGTCGGGCACCGCAAGTCAACGCTCTCGAACCATCCGGATCTAATTGTGAGCGTAATAATGTTGTCATTAACAACGGAGACGGCACGTCCGCATAGGAAATGGAATCGAATCATTAGTAGTTTGATTACAAAAAAGGCTTAATAGAAATATAATAACAGCTGAGAAGAAATTGTAAAAAGATTGTAGAGCGATCCAATAATTGGCGGTTATCTGTCGATACGGTTTGGAGCGAGTAATGGCTGAGACTCGACGTGACTCCAGCCCACCCCCTCCGGCCCTAACCACCGTCATTATTAGATTCAACGTTTAGTGAAATTTGCGGAGCAATATGCTGGTATACAGCTCAAGAAGATTGACATAGCAATATGATTTTCCGAACAAGGTATACTCCAAATCATTGCACGCCTTGCGGAGGCCCAGTGGTTTTCCGGTGGGTTTTTTTGTACTGTTATTATGATAGAAGTACACTGGTATGGACCTCTCTGTATTATATCCTATAGCCCTATATTTCTTCGGTTCGGTTTTGGACTGAGTCTTATGCGTTGGAGCAATCAAATCCGCTCAACGTTGGAATCTAGCATGAGCAGACAGATCCCGATGGAGGCGCATGGTGCATTTGGCGGTCGTTCTTATAAGTCTCAACCCCACAGCAGTGAGGACATCAATGCAAGGAGATGGAGGAAACCTTCATCTATATACATACAGATACTGCACCTGAGTACCTAAACTGTGAATATCTACCTACTTGGTATTTATTCTTTACGCAATAAGCCGACACAAATAAAATTGCGGTGTGATTTTCTATAGATACAGATAGAAGCGTGAAATCTAAAGACATTTTTCAATCGACAGCTGCAGATAATCAAAATCTTCTATAAATTTGCGTAAAATGATGCCTTTGAAGAAATTCATTCAATGATTCTTATAAAAGGTGCACGAGCGTGAATTGAAGTGAAGTTGTGCTTTGGTACCGCACCAAAGCATATTTAGGTAGTTTATGATAGATGGAAAAGTAAGATTTTGTTAGAAGCATAAGCTAGGTAAATTATTTCATATTTCAGTCAGCTTATAGCTGACGCAAAACGGCTGCTGCTATAAAGAGGAAGTTTAGTGACATTTGTATATTTAACGAACTTGAAAAAAAGGAGGAGGTTCTAAATTTGCCGGAATTTTTTTTTTATGTAGGTATGTTCTCCGATTACTCGAAGACGCCTGTACCGATTTGGAAAATTCTAATTTTGTTTGAAAGGGTATACTTCACAGGTGGTCCCATTGTCATCAGGTCAGGATCTGATGATGGAATCCTGGAGAAATCGAGGGAACTCTTCAAATATTATATGCACACTTGAAGTGATTTGGGTGTATTACCTCAAAAATAAGGAAAAAACGGACCCCAAGATGATCACGCGACTGTCTTTCTGTATGTCAGTTCGTCCATCTGTCATCAAAATAATTGGTAAAAATACGTCATCCAAGTAAATGAAATTGTATCATAGGTATTCTTCATTGAAAACGGATTTTTTTTTTAGTTTTTGAAACGTAATAATTATTTTTAGTTATCGCTTACATTAAGCCATTATAATTCAATTGACGTAATAAACCACACATCGCAACACATAAATAAATTATAATTCGTTATTGTGGAAAATAGTTGATTTTTTTATTGTTACTTTCATTAGTTGTATCTTTTTATACCGTATTATGGATATGTAATACATTATCATGTAGTACATTATCTTACCTTTGTTCCAGAGGTGGGCATCATTAATTTAATTTAATTAATCATTAATCATCGTCAATTTAATCTTTACCTACGAGTAAGCAACTTGTTTTGATATTCAAATATTGTACTGTATATTATTGGTAACTACGTGTTTTATAATCAGAGTAATAAATATAAAATAATCCGGTAAAACGCCACACATCAAGAATCTGTTAAATATCAATTAAGTATTAGGTATTCATATTGATTTTTCAATGTAGATAATCCTATGTATTCTGAGTATAGTCGTAAATTTCACTGTTAAGTTTTAGTAGAGTAGTTTTTTTTTACTTAATGTGAATCAATATCATAAGGATGACTTCTTTATGATAGTGCAAGGTCCAATTCACTACTTAATCACGTTGGAAATAAAAACATAAAATTTCATTTGACTTGGTTTGATACCAATCCTTCGTTTTCAAAAGGTCGGTCGCCATGTCAGATCATATGTCAGCTTCGTTTTAATACCACTGGAAGTCGTAGTATAGGTTCTTTTAAAATATTTATAGACCCCGCATAAATACTTATAATACAAATACTGATAATAAAAACATTTTTAACTGCTGCTATGGCGACAGAACTAGGTAAGATGGTGGTAGCTAGCCAGGTAGACTTAAACAAAGTCCTACCACCAATGAAACCAAGAATAATAGGTACCGCCTAGAGATCAAACCCGGGACCTCTGGATCTGACACCGGAAGGCGCCACTAGGCCACAGCGGGTTCTAAGCCGTAATGTAATGTTTTACGAACAAAATCTTTAAATATATCGCTCTGGATACTTTGCGGTTTTGTTTAACGTCTATCCTATCCTACTGATATTATAAAAGTTTGCTTGTTTATCACCCCGTCAATCCTACTGAACAGATTGAGCTGAAATTTTGCACACATCATTTCTGGACCAGGGCACTAGATGCAGTCCGATAGGGAAGAATGGAAGAAGAAGGCACTTGCAGTGCTAACTCCTTGTAGAGTGAGAGAAGGAGCAGTAATTAATGATCATTATATCAAAATCAGAAATAAAATGACTAATTATTAAAATACTAATTTTGTCCGGCTATCAGGCGGGTTAAGCCGCGATTAGAATAGTAGTTGATAAATTCGTCCGTGATATCACTACAGCTGACAAAGTTTACAAACATAGGTTTTTTCACGACTGGATGAGCTTGGCCTTCATCTTACTTGGCTTTTCAAGTGTTTCAAGGCCGAAGGTGAAAGCGCACTTTACCCGGAATCCTCAACAGTCTAAAGAACGGGCACTATCATACCTGTAAATGCCGGAACACCACAATTTTAGAATAGTTTTTAATTCAATGGAATTAGTCATAATGGTGGTAGATATATAAAAAGTTCTACCTTGGTTGGTGGTACAAGCACAATATTGTATTCCCCTGAGGATAGAACGCGTGACCTCAGGATCTGATACCGGAGGACAAACCACTAGAGCACAGAGGTGGTCAGAAAGTAAAAAGTAAAGTTTTTATTTAATTTAAATAATATCGATTATTTTTACTATCACCATATAACCTAACAGTATTGGTTTCCGCATTTTCTAAAAGCACATTACAATATGAAAACGATTTTATAACGATTTATTTCAATCAACACAGACCAAGGCACTTCAATGATCCGTCTACTTACCTTCATCATATCGATTCCATATAAAAAACCTATTGTTGCATAACAAAAAGCCTATTTTCTGGTAAGCACGTCCTATATATTGTATAGTACAATAAGATAATTAGCTAGTTCAGTAACGGGAACACTTTTTCATCGGCATTAGCCTGATTTCATTGTATGTTTGTAATTTAATATTTTTTGTTATAAACCCTTGAGGTAAGTGAGAGGAACGCTGAAAAAATATCTTCGTTGTTTGTACAGGTGAAATAAAAGACACTGAGCCTGGTTTTTGTGGGATCGCAAATGCTCGATTTTTGGGAGTCATTTTGATGTAAGCCTCATAGCTCAGTTGGTAGTAACCCTGCCTTCTGCGCTGTAGGCTGTGGGTTCGAGTTCCACCCAGAACAAACATTTAATTTTGTGTGATGAATATAGATGTTCGTTCTGTGTTTGGGTGTTGTATTTTATAGTATGTAAGTATGTATGTATTTACAAAAGTATTTAAGTATTATATCCGTAATCTAGTTCCCATATTACAAGCTATGCTTAGTTAGGGGCTAGATGGCGCTGTGTAAAATTGACATCCTTTATTATATATATATATATAAAATAATATTTAAAACATTTTAAAACTGTTTTAAGTGGATCGATTTGTGATTCTGATAATGATTAAAAAAGAAACCGATAGCTATTGTGACTGAAAAAAGGAAGTGACGTCACGGAGTGGACGTTAGCCACTTTAGCAATTGACTAAAAGGGTTATGAATGCGTGGATTGTATGGAAGAGGACATGTTACCAAGGGATTAAGACCTATCGCGACTGAATCAACAGCCCATGGTACTCATACTTTGTATCACATTTACAATTAACAATTTACATTCCTATTCTATCATAATTACAATTCTTAAAAAAAATGTTGCTTTTGGAGGCAAGATAGCCAGTTCCTCAGTGTGTTGAGGATTCTGAGTGAAGTGCGCCTCCACCTTCGGCCTTATCTTAACTTGTAAGAAAACTGATCCAGAGAATAAATTGTAATTAGTATTAGATAATTTTATGCTATTGTAATGGATCATAAAAAAAAATACGCGAGGTTCGTGCCTCCTTGTGTGCAGGTCGCGATTCCGAACAGGCGGTAGATTTGACGTTTTAAAGTGAACCTAAAATATCTTACTGAATAAAAATATTTGACTTTGGATTTGATTTGACCTAATAGTCATACACATAAGTTTGTTCTACTGTAAGGCTGTGCCGGTGAGCCTGCATATTGTTCAGGAGGTTGTGGGTTCATATCCACTTGCACCAACGGACCCTTCAGTTTTTCAAGAAACTTTGCCGTCCGTTTATCCGTGCGCATCTAGCACACGGATAAAAGTTTAGTCTATTTATTATATGTATTCATTTTCGTTTATGCATCTGCATAGCATGTAATAAATTGTTTTAAGTAAAACTAATACCTACCTATAGTAGGTATCCTACTTCAAAAACATTTTTTTTATAATCGCTTTTTCTTAATGGAGAATAAAGAAAATAGAGATCACGGAACTTTTTCATAAATTTGCAATATTACAGGACATTAATTACACACAGCGCTATCTAGCCCCAAACTAAGCATAGCTTGTAATATGGGAACTAGATTACGGATATAATATCTACTAAAATACTTTTGTTTTTGTAAATAGGCAATACAATACAAGACCCAAACACAGGACAAACATTTATATTCATCACACAAATGTCTGTCCTGGGTGGGAGTCGAAGCCACAACCCACAGCGCAGAAGACAGAGCTACTACCAACGAGCTATGAGGCTTGTTAACATTATTGTTCAATACTGTAATAGAGGTCAAACTTTAAAGTTATAAATATGTGTAATTACTGATAGTCTTTTGTTTTGCGGAAAATAAACACGAATGCATGCGTCTATCCAAACTAGATATCTTCAATCAAATTCTATCACCTATATCATTCTATCACCTATATCATTCTATTATTCAATCTAATTTTAGTCAAACCAGTTTATTTTATATTAAGTTACATTGTATTTAGTGCCGTCATGATCATTTTCTTCAACGTGATGGTAATATTTATTTCATTTAAACTAGCAATCTGTTACCTGCATCTAACAAACTGTGTAAGCATTCATAACAAAGGAAGACTTCCCACGTCGAGTCAACATTTTGCAGTAAAAAATGTATTCATCTTCCGGAATCTCCATCACCTTGCGAGAGTAAGACACATAGGCTTTTGTTTTAAGAACCTCAGGTACAAGCTCTCAGAATTCAATTGTATCACTCTCCATGAAACCCTATACACCTGCAATTACCTTTACTGCTCACTTGCCCCTAAGTAACACGTTAATACTCCGTCTTAGCTGGATACAAACCCAAAAACTCGGTCTAAATACTTTTTTGCTCGCAATTCATTTCACATCGTCAAACAAAAGAAAGCAAAGAAAAAAAGCTTAAAATAATAAGGAACCAAGGAAACAAAAAACAAAAGAAACAAAACATAATTCAATAATATAAATATTGCATTTATTTCAACGAATTCTGCAAATAAAATAACTGTAGATAATTATAATAATACTATTCAGTTTACAAGACTTTCAATCTTTCTCTTTCGACTTACAATAGTCTATCACCAGAGAATTCTGTCACTGGCTGGCACAGGGCTTAGTTTCAAATAACTATCATAACGTCATCTGAATAACAGTAAATGCAGATCGCACTAATTATAATTAAATTATACAAATTAAAATAAAATTATTGGAAGTCGTATTGGAGGCAAATTCTATCATTGTATACGCCAGATGCAAAGGCGCAATCACATACATCTTTCTACAAATAATAATAAAACAAAATATAATAAAAGTAAAGCTATTGAACAAAAATACATACAAACAAAACTAAAATGAAAATAAAAAAATAACATAACGCGATATGCAAATAATCATGCTCATACTGGAAGTCAAATCGATGGGTTACTGTAGCACACATGCTATTTCGATCGAGTAAATAACGCTATATTCAATTTGCTAAGGCGAACGTGATATAACGATATTTGCATTTGAAAGATCAATAGAGGTGGATCAAGATGATTACGATACGGTAGAGTTTCCACATAATAAACATAAGTATAATGGCATCACCCGCGGCGCGTGCGTTGACTGTGCGTCTAGGCACGGGGCGTACCACGCGCTACCTGTATACATAGCCATACTCAAATTCAAATTTGGAGAAAATATTTGCATATCGCCTAACTCCCCAATCCCAAACCACTCTTATGTAAATTCTATAAAGAATAGCAAAAACTGCAGCCGTTCGGGACCCCACACGACAAAGACCTCATTATTATGTAAAATCCGACAAACACTAATGCTATGTCTGTATATATTTTTGTACTTTAGAACTCTTGATGTCGAGACACTTGCGAAATACGAATATACTAATTAGATACAGTTATATCACAAATTCTTATGATGCCTCTACGAAACAAACAATATAATTATTTATTTAGATCTATTTAAATACAAACTATGCAAATTCACATAACTAACAGCGGCCAGAGATAATTTTACAATGCACTATCATTCTATAATCTAATAGTATACTTTTACATGTTTAACTATGTACAGTGGAGTTGAGAGAATAATTTACATGATAATTGGATCCTACAAGGCACCTTATTTAAATAGCTATATAGACTTCAGGCTTCGCTATGACTTTACAAAATAACTAAAACGATTAAATTCTCTAAAATATATAATTTGGTTTTCATTACAATCCTACAACAATCGACATGTACCTAATATCTAATAGGAGTTTTAAATATGAACAACTAAGAGAATAATATTATGCAACAGATTACTAGTCTAAATCTACGTAGTGTTGGTTTTTAACGAGTCTAAACAATGGATACCCGAGAAAATATTAAGATGGTGTCATTTAAATAATTGATTATTCATGTAGAGCAAAATTCGTGTGCGTGTGATCGGTCCCATTAGATATGCGACGTCCTTCACGCGTCCTAACTCCTACCATTGTTGAGATTCGTTTGCATTTGAATAGTGGCGGGTTAGAACAGACGCCCACCGGCCCACCGGCGGAACGCCTCGTGAGCCTTCGATGACAACGTGTCTCGTGCTCGAGCCTTGCCGTCGATCGCAGATGTGCCCGATCAAATAACCACCCTTCAATTGCTTACGAACCCACCCATAAAACGGTAAAAGTTTAACTCATATCTAACAGTTATTACAAAGATTAAGTTATCGTCTTTACTGTTGAATTCCACACTTCAACCGATTAAGTAATTAGTAATTTTTATTTTGTAATTAGAATTACAAAATAATTTCTGAGATTGAATCGACTTACTAATCGTTTACTTAACAATTTTTTTTTGATCGGATTCTTTTGTGAAAACGTTTAAATACCAACATAACGCAAAAATAGAGCTACACCTAAAAATATTTACAAGACGACTCACTAGTAGGAAAATAGCAACGACCGTCACGGCACTAAAAGCTTCGCTCGAATCGAGGTGAAAACTACTGAAACAAAGTGATCATAACAAACCGATCGAGCGAGGCTTGCCGCTGCGAGGTTCTACGAAAATCTAGTATCGCGTAGGTAGGGCTCTAGTTAAGAGCACTAGCGACGTGTTCAAGTGGTGCACTCACCATTGCCGGCGAGCTGAGGACGCAGGAATGCGTTGTGGAGTTCACCGGCGATGCCAGATTCCAGTCGAGCTGCCATCTGCATGAGGGCAAGGGTGCCGTCATCTGTGCCAACGCTACCGACGACACTGACAGGGCAGCTACCGGCCTCGATCCGCGCACGAACAGCAGCAATATGTCCGCGAGTAAACACATGGTCCTGAACCGAGTACTTATGACTGTACTTGAAGTCACACACACGACACTCCTCTGGTGGCGGCGCGTCCGACACTTCCGATAAGCCGGCCGCTAGTCTAGCCTTTTTTTCTTTGGCACGTGCGTTTTGAAACCAAACTTGCACGACGCGTTTCGGCAAGCCGATTTCTCTTCCAAGGGACTCACACTCTGCCATCGTCGGTGTTTTGTAGTCAGAGAAAAGCAGTTTCATGATTTTTACTTGCACAGATGACATCTGGGTTCGGTATCTTTTCCCGGGTTGCCTTGCTGTTAGTTGGCCAGGGCCGGGCGAAGAAGGGTCATCATCATCATAAAACTCCATAGTCTCTGAAGCGGTGTCTGATCGCTCGTCCGCATCAGAGCCGGGTCTTGAGAGATCAACAGGCTTACTAAGGTCTAAAGGTATCTCTGATTTTCCATGTTCTGGGCGTCTCTCAGATGGATCAATGTTAGTGTCACCATTCTGTTGCGTGGCGTGAGCTTGCAGTTCACTAACATAACGTTTCATTGACTCTTCACTGTACTGCTTGATAAATTTCTCCATGTCTGAGGCAAAGGGTGGAAAAATAGGGGGCAACATGGGAGCCCCCACTTGCGAAAAATTTTGCTGCCGGTCACTTTGTTGAGAGCCGAAGCTAGGAGTTGATTCCGTGCTTAATTCTTCATCTGGCAAGGCATCGACGTTAATTTCTCCCCGCGCACACTGATCAGCATGTTTCGTAGTCAAATGACTTTCCAGAGCGCTTTTCACTTTGAATAAAGCCGGACAAAATGGGCATCTTTTGTTTATAACTTGTGCATGTGCACGAAATTGGCCTTTCCTTTCACGTGCTCGTGTGTTCTGGAACCACACTTGAACAACTCTTTTCTTTAAACCTACCTGACGTGCAATATTTTCAAGCATCTTTCGAGATGGATTTGATTCTATCTGGTACTTTTGGTAGAGGTAGTCCAACTGTTCAGGTAATATAGTAGTTCTCAGTCGTTTGTCTTTAGGTTGTTCTCCAGTATCGATTTCTTCAAAATCATCAAATTTTCTTTTCGCGACCTGTTGATTCAGTGCAGCAACTAATGGGTGATGAGCTTCATCGTTCCCCAAAGCATTAAGTTGTTGCAACTGAGCATGCTGTTGTAAGATCCCAAAAGGAGAATCTGGTGGATAAGATGGGAATAGGTTAGGATTCATAATGTGAACTAGTTGATGTTCTCGCCAAAGTTCAAACCGTGGGAAGACTAGGTTACACTTATCACATTGGAAATTTCCATCTTTCTCCTCTCGTGGCTGATGCGATAAAGGTGTCACTGGTGTAAGAGGAGCGGATGGTGGGGCCGGTGACACCGAATAGTTTGGGGCAGCCGGAGTAGGTGTTCGCGGCGGCGCTGGGGAGACTGGCACGTGTGGACCATGATGATCAACAGTACTCGAGTTTGAATCTTCACTGCTTAGTGTAGCAGCCACTTGAGCAGCTGCTGCTTGCGCTTGAGCAGATCTCTTTGCATCTTCTTCTTTAAAACAGTGTGTTTTCTGATGTCTTATCAACTCATAATAACGTTGGAATACCAGTTGGCACTTCTTACACTGGTAGTTTAGTCCAGGCGTTCGTTGAAATCGATTTGCGTCATCAGTAGCACCTGCTGGTGGATCTACAGCAGGTTGATTTTCATATACTTTTCTTGCTTTTTGGCGAGCATTTTGAAACCAGACAACTATTACTCTGGGACTGAGACCCAAAAGTTTCGATAGATACTCAAGATCGTCATCCTTGGGATAAGCGTTGTTTTCAAAAAACTCTTGCAGAACTTTTATTTGATAGTCAGTAAATCTAGTTCTGTTGGCGCGTTTGCCAGAAGACCCCGAGCTGTTGGATCCGTTCGAGTTGCCCCCGGAAAGTCCGAAATCGGCCGGCCCCCTGCCGGGGCTGAGGCTGCGATTTGGGGTCAAAGGTAGGACGTTCGGGGGCGCGGAGTTTGGGGACGTGAAATTAGGATTCATCTTTGGTGGTAGCATCGATGGATGAGGCGGCTGTGGTATACTTGTAGCCGGAATAGAGTCTAGTTGAGATTGTATCAACGAGTTTAGGGACATATGAGTTGGCGTCTGAGGCCTTGATATGTTATGGTGATGAAGATCTGAGTTGTTCATCATAGGAGCAGGACTTTGTGGCACCTGTGGGAATAAAAAACTTTTGTCTTCTTGATGCCGATCATCGTACGAGATGTATTTTTCTTCCATAGTCGGTTCATCGATCGGCTCTGACTTTACTTCCGGCTGATGATGTATGTATGTTGATTCTTCAATTTTTGCTTTTTTTTCGGGCGGTGGCTTACCCTCATCAGAACTTGCCGATGAGTCTAAAGGGGTTACCTTTGTTTCGCCTGTCTTTTCATACTCCTCAAGATTAAGTGTCGTCGAGGGAGGATTGTTGAAGTTGTACGGAGAATCTTTGTTGCGCTGACGCTCTTTGAAAAGCGTATTTCGGAACCAATGTTTGATTACCTTAGTGGGCAAGCCGGACTGTTTGGCCATTTTGGCAATAGCTTCATCGCTTGGCGAGTTATTAATGTCAAAGTGAGCCCTTAAGATTTTAAGTTGATCATCGGTGATGCGAGTGCGAGCTCTTTTTTGACCAGCTGCATTAGCCTGTAAACAAAAGATATTCATTTACTTCTAAACTTAGAGAAACTAGCGATTAAACGTAATCCATAAAAATGAAGAACAAGTTTTACAAGTCAACAAAAGAGTTAAACTTTGAAAGGGCTTATTTATCTCCAACCATTACTGGTCGATACAGGCAGGTAAGTTTGAATAATAACAGATCGTTGGTAATAATAAAGGCTCGACCCTAGACGCTCAACAATAGGAGCTCTGTTGCTTTGTGCAAACAGATAGCTAACGTTCAATCGCCATGCTTATCTTTAGAAGCCTTGTAGATATCCTGCCCCGTGATCGAATTTACACACCAACTGACGAAAATAATCACTTCATTGCCTCGTGTACCTTAAGTAAACAGTCAACGTCTGATTCAAAGTTATAAGGATTATTACTTAAGTATTTCCTTTGCTGATAGTGGTATAAATTTTCATAAATTACGGACCTACTTTTTAAGCAATAGCTTTGATTTTGTTATTATATTATATACTTTCTTACGCTTAAAATCCATGAAATATACATGACATCACTTCTAATAAACACAATATTTATATTATGTGAAGCGGGTCAAATACAACGAAGCCATTGTAATATTAGTTTTATTACATTGTATGTTCAACTACGAAATTTAAACATATTAACCTTTTAGAGTTCTTTTTTTAACCATCGCTTTGAATGAACGTGCCGTGACTGTTGCGGCTTAAAAATCGACCCCTCCAACTCAGCCCATGGATGTCGTAAAAGTCGACTAAGGGATATCACCAGAAGAAGGGCAGCAGCTTCCTTCTGTGTATTAACTACTCTACACATTTATTGCGATCACTAGCAGGTTGGTGCCAAGCGTAGTGATTATGGCAAATCCATCCAGCTTAGGAGGGGGATCTGTCCAGCAGTGGACAATAATGAGCTGTTGATATGTTAAAGCACATTATTTGAAACCAGTGTCCTCGTCGAAACATTGTGTAGATATATGTAAAAGCGCAAAACATTCTACGTTTTACGTTAAAAATAATGTGTTTTGTTATTGTCTAATTTTCTTACTGTACATCTAAATTATTTGTAGTTTTGCCGACTATTACAAATATAATCACACTAGCTTTGCCCGCGGCTTCTCATGCGTGGTACGTACTTTACCTATCTGTCAAAATAAACATTGTTGTTTCCTATGGAGTATCCATGCCAAGCTACATCAATATCCGTTAAGCCGTTTGGTTGTGAAAAGGTAACAAACTAACAAATAAAATAGATAAACAAACAGAGTTACTATCGAACAAAAAAAATATATATAGAAGGATTTTATGACTATTAAGATTCAAAACATGTTATTGCTTATCTTAAAACTAGCAGATAACAGTCAGCTTTAGAAACATTTTAATCATATTAACGTTTTTGTTGTATAGGTTGTTTATCATAGCAAGCCGACCCTGCGCTGTGATACTTGCGACAAGTTTCTAAGTTCATCACAATAATTCCAACCCATGTAAGCCCACTGCTGAACAAAGCATTTTCTAGGAAGGCTCGCCCCATTGTTGACTTCATTCTTTGCCCAGGCAAGCCTCGAGATCCAGATGATCCTACATATATAAAACAAACAGCCTCTCCAGAGCACATGAGCCACCTATATTCATCGAATCCACGCGATCGCCACCTTTCACAACACAGCTATCGGGGTAGTCGCGGACAATCGTCTGCTAAGTGTGGTTTTTATGGCCACCCAGTTCAAGAGCTAACGCATTTCAAATGAAAAAAAAAAACATACCTCGGCCACTAAATCTTAGGTTAGCTTTATACTGCAAACATTTATATGAAACAATTGGAGGTTTCTGCATACTAATGTAATATATTTCAAGTCAACCGTTTAGTATCTACTTATTTGTAACTGAATAAGATTGAATGAACGGAATGATAATATAGCTAAGACCCCTCGCACGAAGTAAACTCTTTATACAGAGAGCTCATAATAGGTCGGTTTCTTTTATAGGTTGGTTTCTTTGAAAGCCTTGAAAACGATGACTGTCATTAACTCGTTAAAAATGTCATCATTTACTTTGATAAGAATTTATAGCAACTTTCAAGTCAATCCATCAATATTTTCAAATTATCTAAAAATGTTGCTAAACTGGTATTTCAACAGCTACCCTGTTAAAGAAATTAATGATAACGTATATAATCGTTTACCATTACTAATACTCAAAGTTTCGTGTTTCAAATCCTTTTCAGTTAAAACTTACATAAATAATGCGTTTTGCATAGCTTGTAAGAACATAGATCATAAAGTTACTGACCTGTTGCTGTTGCTGAATCAGCTGTTGTTGTTTGAGCTGCGCGTCGTGTCCAAATTGCATCCCATCGAAGGGTGGTGGAGGCAGCATCAAAGGAACCAAGGGCGGTTGAAGGTTCATCGCAGCTAAAGCACCCACGTTCAGTCCTAAAGGTAGGCCTAATGAGAGCATCTGTGCCACCATTGGGTGCAGTTGACCCAGCTGCTGAAGCTGTATCATGTTCAACGCGGCTTGCATCTCTTGCACCTGAGCAGCAAGCAAGGCTCCAGCCTGAGCCTCACTCTGGTTGTTTCCATTTTCGTTGAAATTGACTTCACCACGTGGAGAAGGCGACCGGTCACCTTGCGGTGCAGGTGATGCAGCACGAGGGGAGTTTGGAGCACCACTTTTCCTTTCATATTCGGACTTGAATTGCTCAGCGAATTGTTCGAGAAACTCCAATGGCACTTTGTCTTTATGCACTTCCTCACAATGGGTCTTTAGCACGAACACACTTGAAAATTCCTTATTGCAATGCTGACACATTGATTTACTTTCTCCGTCCGGCGGTTTTTCTTC
Organism: Venusia cambrica; assembly: GCA_951394065.1. NCBI lineage: Eukaryota > Metazoa > Arthropoda > Insecta > Lepidoptera > Geometridae > Venusia > Venusia cambrica. The sequence continues at coordinate 14,195,215 of OX596040.1, read as the reverse complement.
AGGGGGCGGAGGAGGCGTCGGGATTCGCGCCATTTCACGTTCTTCTTGCATTTTCCTCCGTTGATTTTCATTGTATTGCATGACGAGATCGAAGCCGAAGGTCTCTAAAAGTTGTTTATACATTTGTGAGTTTCGTTTGGGCGGTTGGCCCTTAGCGACCATCTCGTCCAGAGCGGCAGCTTCGGCCTCACCTAACGGCGATTGCGCCCGCGCATCCCCGAATGGACATGAACTCGCACGATGTGCGTCGAGTAACTCCCCGGTCGGGAATGACGCGTGGCAGCGTTCGCACGAGGCGTTACCTGCGCGTGGGGATCGCGGACTACCTGGGCGAGCGGGGGGTGAAGAACGAGGCCCCCCGCTGCTAGTTGACGAAGGGGATGTATTTTTCGGCGACAAAACGTCTTGTAAAATTTTAGCGGGGTCGTTTCTGTCCGGCTGCTCTACTAATGGCCTTGACAGATCCACGTGTCCGGCAGCAGCGAGCTCTTGCAACTTACCCGCTCGCGTCTGGTGAAGTACTGATCGCATGTGGATATCAAGCGTACTGCCTTGTGTGTAGGCCACTTTACAGATGTTACATTTGTAGCGTTTGCGATCGTCCTCTTCGCTTGAGGTACTTTTAGGAGTGAGAGTTAAATTTGAGGGCGCAGATCCCGCTCCGGGCGAGATGGGAGGGTTATTGTTGTTTTGTTGTTCTTGCATTACTCTCTTTAATTTATGCAAGTGGCTCACGCTATTGTAATGAACAAGCAAAATATTTTTTTGGGTGAAAGACTCTTTGCACACATCGCATTTGAATGGTCTATTTGGATCAAGATATTTTTCCATGGGATAAGTTAATTTCTCACCTTTTCTGTGCAGAAGAGTTTTATTATGAGCTGTCAAGTAAGATTGGCGAGTAAAAGCCACTTTGCATCGATGACATTTATACTTTCGGTTTGGATCATTGTAAGAGTCCTCTGCCATAGCTTGAGAGTTCAGAAAATCTTCCAAGAATTGTTGATCTTTGTAAATGATTGAATCATCTGAATTTTCAGCATCGTTGTGACCAGACTCATCCGCCATTGTAGCACTGGAATCCCTGTCTTCTAGATCAGCTAAGTCATCATCGGGTGTTCTCATAGCTTCTTTTCGCATAACTTCGGCAGCGTTTGTATCTAAAGCCATGCCTTGATTAGCTGGCAGTAAAGGGTTAGAGGCTAAACTGCGTTTGAAAGTAGCTAGCTCATCTTCAGTTAGTTCAGAGTGAGAGGTTTCCACATGCTTTTGAAGTGCTAACACAGATCTGAAGCTTCTTCCACAAAGCACACACTTTGTTGCATCTCGAATTACATGATATTGGGAGTGTAATTGCAATTTTTCTATTGTCTTGAAGGCAAGACTGCATTGATTGCAACGGTACTTGTACACGTGTTTCTCAGATACTGACATATTCGTTATGGAATTACGGGCGTGCGCTTCTCTGAAATGGTTTTGTAGCGCATGTGCAGCATCAAAATATCTGTTGCATCCTTTCTTCCAGCAAAAGTAGCCCGGACCTTGCGGTGTTTGTTTCAGTTCTAAGTGACCGGACTCATTTTGATGTTGGCATAATTCATCGACATTGCGGAAGGTACGGTTGCAGGTAGAGCATCTTTCAATCTCACCATCAGTACTTCCTTCTGATCGTGGTGAAGAAATTTCACGTTCGTCGTCTCCTTGACGAGATTCATTCTGTGATTGAGGTCCACCGTTGAGCCAGTGGCTTTGGTCCACTAAAAGTAGCAGTCTCTGAAGGCCTTCAGAGTTGACCGAATGTATTTGCATGACATGTCGTTCAAGTGCATTCCGTTCTTTAAATGCGTCTTGGCAAAGAGGGCAGATGAAATGCCGAGTGTTTTCACTGTGTATTGTGTTAACGTGGGCGTGAAGTCGACTCTCACTGGTGCAGCTGAAGTTACAGTACGGACAAGCATGCGGCCCAGGAGTCTCACGATCTTCATCGTTCTGATGTCCTGAAGAATGGGATTGGCTCTGAGGCTGATGCTGTTGTTGTTGCTGATGCTGTTCCAAAAATCGCATCATTTTCTGTTCTTGAGTAAGTTCAGGTTTTTGGTCCACCGGTTCTTTCGAATCTGTTGACAAAATTAAATTAAATTACCGACAGATATTTCATCCACAATTCCACTAATAGGTATCTATGCACAAATAACCACAACTCTTAATTGTAGCAAACGAACCTTCTGCTATGGAATCTACAGACCAAATGAATACAGATCTGAATGCCGTAAATTCACAACGTCTACCTACGTCTACGTGCGATTTATGTACAAAAAAGATTATTTCTATAAATGAAACCCGCTTTTGTTCGGTGTATGCGTTTGTTACTTTTCTGAATTCAAGTTAAAAATAAAAATCTTTGCTTTTATTATTAGTAAGACTCGTTTTGTTTGCGACGTCCCGGCAAGACAAAGGTATCGCTCTATCCATCCCGTACGCACACATTCACAGTTGTATTAATGCTAACGTAACAAGTATATTGTAATTTTGCACACAAAGGAGATACAGGACGAGCAAACAATCATTGTTCATTATTACAAAAGGTTTCGAATATTCCGTTTCGCATCGGATCAAATGCGTTGGGAGAGTTGACGTATGTGAAGCAATGTGCGAGAGAGACGGCAGTAGTGAAGATATGTGAGTGTGCAATTATTATTTGACCAGGGATAAGTCCACAGCAGCGTGTGAAAGACGCTGGGTCGCATTGTTTACGCTCAAATAAGGAAGGTGAAAGAAACGGCCAACGAGGGGACATAGCCTGCACAGATTCGATTATATAGGTAACATTACAATTATGCTTTATTAGATGAGCAACTGAGTTAATAAGCAACACTGCATTTAAGGTACAATTAGAGCTAATTGTGAAGCATACATTCCATGATATCCATTGAGATGGGAACTGGAATATAGGTATAGATAGCAGCTGCAGTGCTTATAAGCTTTAAAAGTCCAGCATATGAAAAGCTTTCAAAAATGTATTGTTAAAACCTGGCAATTACAACAAAATTATCTCAATAGTTATGAACGTACAGTTTGTACGTCTACCAGGTTTTTGCGCTTAATTAAAAATTAAAATTATCTCACAATCCAGTGGAGTTAAAACCAGTCAGCCCCCTGTTTGGAACCCGTTCTATAGTTTTAACCAGCTAAAACCGTTACATCTAATGATGGGGAGAGGGATAAAGTAAATCCGAGAACATAATAACCATAGCGCAACTGACCCTAATTCTCAGCTTGGACTGACCAGTGAATGTAATTATTTATGATGTTAAATCGCCGACCCACAGTCTGGTAGGAGCATAGAACAATGACCAGGTAAAGGGACTTTGTCTGCATAAATGCGATCTCTGATGCTTTTTGTCAATGAACAAAGGACCTCTTCTAAGGAAACACCACATCGTTATAGCGTCGTAAAGTAAGTATTGTGCAGTTGAAGTTTTGTTTTGCGAGATTTAGGTCAGCATTTTTACAATGTGGCGTCAAGAATACAATGGGGCCAGAATATTTTACTGGCTTTTCGATAGGCTTGGTGTTGCAATGTTTTCAAAATTTAAGGAAATTGTTAAACTTGAATACAGATTAATATTTGTTATGAATCGAATTAATTTAATTTCGCGAGACAAATGAAAATTTTCAGAAATTATACAGATATAGTAAATATCAACATATTATCGGTAAATTTTGCATGACTATTATTCAGGTCATGTTTTTGATGACGATTTATAAACTTAAATCTTCTAAAGAAAAAGGACAGTTAGCTTGCCGAGTTTTTGTAAGTAAGTAAGTAATAGGTACTTGAAGTTAAGGCGTATAAACGTAAGCTGGGGTGTTACTTGTGTGACTCATTGAATAAAAGACCGGTTTTCATTCTGGTTTGATTGTGTCAAAGATGGGCATTATAACTAATTGAAGCAACCGAGGGGTCAGAGACAAAATATCTGTCTGATGAGTCTGGTTGGCAGAAATTATTTTCAGTGGTTAGAGTGTTTGAAGTGAATTCTTAGTTAAATTTTTAACGTTTCATTTCAACCATGTTATTATTTAGATTTAAAATATAAGTATGTTAAAACGATTGTATACACAATGTGATGGTATATTCAAATTGATGATGATAATAGGTATAAGTTAGAAGCATGGAATGCTGTATTGTGTAAGCCGGATTTCTTTCACCTCCACCTTCACTCAGGTTTATGGTGTTTCACCGTGGCCATAAACAAGTGTCGGGCGATGCGGCTGGCGACATTGTACGATGATGTAGCAGCCTCATCACAAGGGGGCAATCATCCTTAATGTGCGACCGCCACATACGTAATGCGAGTCATTGTCCCGTGTGCGGTACTTATGGAAAATTCGCGTTCTCAATTCAAATCTTCTTTCCGTCTCTCTCGCTCGCGGGGCGGAGCCGCTTCGAACCAATGACGGCATCTGACTGTGGCGACACCGTGTAAGGCGTACGTTATTAAAGAAACCTGTTCTAATGTTGCGCGCTTTAAATTAAATTTTGTCCGTGTGTAATTATCTCATTATTGTTATTACGAATTCTCCGCTAAATGCTCATCGCTTAAAATGGAGATTGCTTCTTAGATTGAACATGCAGGAGAGGACACGGTGGACGTTAATTAAGGCTTTGATGATGAGGACCGGACACATGATTGACCCGCACATTATAAAAGTACACAAATTAGCATGAAACAAATTGTATGTTTATTGACACGAACCACGGTAAGAAGTTCACTTGGTAAAAACTCAAAGTAAAATTGATTAAGGAACGAATCGGTTTAAATTGGAAACCGATAGTGACGTTTCGAAATCACATTCATAAGTCGACTCAGTATTACTTTATCGATACGCGCCGGTAATGGTTTCGGTTGAATTAATTTTAATGGAATTTTCACGCTTTATAGAAATATGTTACGAAATATCTTTAGCACGAGAGCAATAAATATACAAAATTTAAGTACATTGTTGCCACAGTAAGTGATAAAATTTTGCGTATCGCGACATCTAGCGAGAATTTTTCAAAGTTGCGCACGCGCACATTTGCATTTCACGTACAAATTTGTGTTCCTATGGATATTTTAAACACTTTTACAATTAAATTTAATTGCATTTAAGTTATTGATCACGCTAATTATCATTTAAGTTGTAGCTGAGGCAATGCTTCGAGGAAGTTTTTACGCAAACAATAGACATGATACGGTTGGAAAATTATCAGCCAAGAAATAGGTTGTTTCCTTATTACCACTCTATTGAACATGAATAGACAAACTGTTTTGTAGAAAGCACAGAAAACATTATTCACTTACTTAATTACTAAGAGGCTTTATAGAGATACTTAATTGACAAAACAAAAAACTTACCATTGTCCTGTTGGTCAAAGGGACTATTCATCTCTGAAGGCTGGGGAATCACTTGGAAGAGTTCAGCTACATCTGGCGTTGGATCTTTTCCTTCTGATCGCCTTTGTAATTGGTGGATCTGCTCCATTTGCAAATGTTTTACAGATCGTACGTGCTGAAGGAGCGGTAGTCGATGAGGGGCATTGAAACCGCAAAGAGCACAACGGTACACTCTCGGTCGCTCTCGAGGAATCCGTGATGAGCAGTCTCGAAGATGTCTCAAAAGGAGCGCAGCTGCCTCGTGTCTCGAACCAGCCGCATGTAGTTGCAATTTATGTGCGGAATTAGTATAGTAATCGCAAGCACAGCATCTCACTTGGACACCACCAACGCCGGCACCCCCAGTTCCAACACCACCGCAGAATTTCAATTTCCACTCATTTCTTGGACCTCCTTCTTTCACATGATTCACATGCTGCAACCTCTGTAAGTGCTTATCCGTCTTACAATGCAGTTGGAAGTTTGCTTTTAAGTTTGTCTTATACGTGCAAAGCTTGCAAACATAATGACCAGCAACAAGGGCCAAAATTTCTTGTTCTCGAATTTTGGTACGGTCTTGCGCCAAATGATGACCTAAAGCTTCTAGTGAATCAGTCGAGAAGCAATTACAGATGCAGCAATGGAAGGTTCTTTCTGGCTCGGGATCAGCCGGTTCTGGTGGCGGTTCCATCGCCTCTGGATTTAGACCAACGTCTAAATGAGCACCTAATTCAGGTGGTGAAGGTCCAGGTCCTCCAGTCATTAGTTGAATCATTAAAGCTTGGTTGTAAGCCATATCAGCCAGCGCAGCTTCCGGATTTTGTGGGGGACCTTCGCTGCCATGAAAATGTAACAAGCTCTCCAGTTGTTGTTGACTTTGTTGTCTGTGATGGAATGCTGACATCGATAAAGTTTGCATATGCTTAACATTCTGTTGTAGGACAAGCATATTGTGTGTATGCTTTTCAGATGTCATGTGTATTCTTAGATTACGAGCAACGTTGGTCTCATAGTTGCAGACGTCGCATCGAAAAGTAGGCTTTGGCTTTTGGCCTAGAGGAGAATGATGAGGTAGAGGGGGCTTGTGACTGCCTGGAGGTGTATGCTGAGGAGGAGGTGGGGGTAAGTTCCCTTCACCGGGATTGCCTCCGTTTTGTAGTTCTTGCATGTTGTTAAGATGTTTGTCAGACTGCATATGAATGCTCAAGTTTCCTTTCGTCGTAGTTGAATAATTGCACACTTCACATCGGTATGGCTTATATCCACAAGTATATGTTTCACCGCGGGCTAGTCGAGGGTGAGGTTGTCCAGCTATGCAGTAGATACAGCTTGTTTCTGCCTCTGGGTGCTTTTCTTTCATGTGTATTTCTAACGTTTCTTGGTACTTGTAATGCCAGTTGCATTTAGGACACTTCAGGGTTTTACAGGAGTTTCTACTATGCATGCCAGCCAAAGGGCCTCCTAATCTTCCAGAGTTTAAAATAAGTTCACATTTTGGACAGTCAGCACCAGACGGACGTCCACCAAGATGGTCGGGACAAACCCCTATTGTCGTTCCCGAAAGAAAAGCTGGTGGAGTCGTTTGAAAAGGTGGCGATGAGTTAGGACTGCCTCGGGGTTGAACAGACGCATTGATAGTATGTGGATGTGCCACAGAGATCAAGGAATGTTGTGGAATTAATGATTCTGCTATAGATCTAGGTGGTCTCCATTGATTTGGACTCGGTCTTCTATCATCACATGATCCATTCGGTAGTAATGAATCATTCTCTTTATCGGGAGTCATCATAAGATCAGGCCTCTTATCCATCGATGGACTTGACAGTTCTGACGTATTTGCTGGACTTCCTGACACTGGGACACGTGGTGCTCCAGCACCGACTGGTTCTAAAAACGATACTAATGGTTCTTTGTCCTTACCAACACACTGGATGATGGCAGAAGCGTTTTCTCTCGCCAAAGCATCTCTTTCGGTATCAAGTAACGATAAACTGTGGTCCGATTGAGCATGTGCTACGAATGATTTAGCGTAACCAAAACTCAATTTACAAATAAAACACATAAGGATTGGTTTCACCGGCACACTGAGGCACTCTGCATGTGGTGAAGGTGGTCTAGGAACATCCTTGCCACCACGAAAGCTGAACACTCTGTAACTGTGCATGACGGGTGCATCTGGTCGAGCCCGCGCTCGTTCAACTGCAAGTCTTCCATAAAGTGCACCATACAGCGAAGGATTTCTCGACACGTAGAAGGCGCTAGCTATTTGAGGAAATTCAAGCTGCCTTTCAAGGACATTGTTATCTCGACTATCTACGATGCAACCAGGATCTATTCTTGATAGGTCTGGAAGGCTCGTTTCACCCTCCGATCCTTCAGGGTCTTCGATAATATACGCGGAACCATCAGGATTGTAGACGATTTTGCCATCGAAGCGTTCGACATCGGAGGAGAGGGTTGGAGACTCTCGTCTTGAGGTGAGATCAACAGCGTCGGGTGCAGCGGGGGGGGAGGTGGGCGCCGGTGCAGAGGAGGGTGCCGGCGCTGGTGCAGCTGGAGCTGCGGGCACGTTGCGCGGCTCCTCCTCGGGACTCATGTTACCGTCGTCCTCGTCAGGCTCCGCTGTAGCCGAGCTCTGCGGGTCGTCGCGCTTGCGGCGCCGCTTGCGCTCCGGAGGCGGGCCGCTAGCGGTGCCGCCGGGCTGCAGCGGCGTAGGCATGGCGCCGGGCGTCAAAGGCCGGCATCACATGCTCTCCTGCAACAATATAGAGACAGAGCTTAAGTCTTTTGCTGAAGAACATCAGATGCCGGTAACAATTTTATACCTGGCAGGCAATTGCAGTGACATGGTAGCATAACAATTTGTTCAATGCCTTCATTGAATAATTGGAGATTCACACAAATGGGCGCAAACGCTCCAAAAGTAATCAATCACCTATTTCTCACGGGCCAGTTTCAACCCAGTTAGCTGAAGGTGACTATTGAATGGAATTGTGTTCACCGACCGGAAGTGGGTAGGGCAATCGTTATTGTCATCCACGTTGTTTTCCAAAGATAGATATCGATTTTTCTATATGAATTAAGTAAAAGCTTTGATGAGACTGTAAATATTTGATTTCTCCGGATTAAACACTTTTAATAAATCCGTCTTCGACGTGTTCGAGATATAAAAGTCACTTTTCAACTGATAGCGCGAGTTCCCATAGGTGATATCTAAATGTGTGTGTACCTACTTAAATTAACAAAATACATAGTTATCGTTATCGATTTGACATTTACGCAAACATCATCATACATTTATCGGTTTGACAGGCTGTCATTGCTGACACCATTACAATTAAGCATCCGACGAACTTAGATCTCGACAAACATATTTGCAATCTTGAGGTAAAAATCTTCAATGCATATAGCACTGTAATGGTTTTATATTAGAGGTGAATACTAGTTAGCAAAGTAAAGTCAATAATAGATAAAAACACAGGCAATCTTTAGAAGAAATTTCGTTAAAACCAAGATTAAGCTGTCGTCTGCGTTATCTTTAACGTTATCGTGGAACTTATCCCACAATACCTAAAGAGGTACCTAGAGGTACAATAAAATAAAATGTATTTGCTTCATTTGACAGGTGTGATAATCCATAAAACTTGTGACAAGAAATACCTAGTTGATTAGGTGGGCAGTCATTCAAAATGAAGTCATACCTTTACATATACTTAGCACAAGTATATGAATAATAATTAAAGCCTTTTATATTAACAGTTAGCAATAGTCTATATTGTTATCTTACACAAACTTTCCTCGAAAACACTGCCTGTATGTCCGGATATATGATGAGAAGAGATGTCACATAGAAAATGACACTTCAATAACTAAACCAACAATTGTTATAATTCGTTCAGTTAACCGATGACCCTATTACTGTAATTTCATCAAACAAAGGAATAACACAAATAAAAAAAAACAATCCAAATCTCGTATCTCTATAGTCACTGCCACAGAATTAATAAGAGTTACGATAAGAGGCTAAAGCATTTTTCTTGTTACAAAGAAGACTGACTCACATTGGACTCATATTGGAGTAACCACCTTAGTTCGTAGCGCTATTAGTATTAAAAGATTATTTTTATTATTATTAGTATTTCAAATATTAGTTTACATTTAAAAAGTGTTTTCCTTACTTATAGAGCAATGAAAAGTTGCTGTTGCTGAGAATAATTTTTCATTCGATTACGAAATTAACAAATATGTAGAAATAATTCCAAATTGACACGTGACGAACATGATTAAACCAGGATGTTGAAAGATTGTGTTAAACCGCAAAATATAACGTTACCGGAACTGATAACAATAATTATTTTTAGATATCTTAATAAATTATTACATCAATATACCCACATACTATTATGTTCTGCATACATTTAAAGGTTGATCCACAAGAGATACCATGCGTGAATTCTTGACACTGTGAAAAATCGTCTGTTTCGTTTTAGTTAATCAGTGACATTTTGATTTTTTAAATAAGGTAATAAAATCTAAGTTAAATTACGCAATAACAAAAAATCTGAGGTGACAAGGTAAAAAAAAAAATTGTCATAATAATTATCTATAATGTAGTCTAGCTATAGTCATCAGTAGATCATTTCGCAGTGCTAATGTGTTTGGAAATTATGCTAAGGCGTAATTATAGGCGAGGTGAATGCTCTGTAATACTATGATTTGCTTACACTCACAATATTGTATATAATATTCATATAAAATGCTAATAATAATAGACCATTTCGATTGGAAACAATTTAAGTGGCACTTTTATCATAAAAAATCTATGAAACTTTCAATTGACTCACTGGTACAAAAACTAGGTAAATATGACAATATAAAGTTACGGAAAAAATAATTACAAAGCTGTGTCACTGTGTGTCTATAATTTCAGCAAAGTGTTGGAAAGTACAAAAGTCAACATTGAAGTAGGTACTTATTTAAAATATATAATGTGGGCACACCAACAGGTGCTGATGTTCCCATAGCGTACACGTATTGTCAATTTCCACCAAATACCCTGATGCCCTATGCAGAACTAATTTCCGATAAACGCACACAAATATACATCATACCCGAGTAAATCATACAGCAATGAGTGTGAGCGTGAGAAAAGTACAACGGAAATAATGACGTATGTGTGCGCTGACACTGACGCAATTTGCGCGTACGCATTTCGCTACACTCACACATACGCACGGCCCGCATCGTCAACAATAGTTATCGAGCACATCATAATGAAGATGCGAGCTTTTCAATTCATTAATGAGGCTCCCTCTGTTAGATACAAATGGACACAACGCGTCCGTCAATGCACAATTTATGGCAACAGCTCGATATCACACTAGACATAAAAAAAGCTATTCAAAGAAGGAAAATTGGAGAATGATAATGCAGGGTAAATCACTAGCAGATTGACTATAAAACTTATAATTAGCAAAAGCAAACACCATGAGAAGGCAATCAACGCACTCGTTACCGTATCCACAGTATGGCAGTTCGTGATCCATGCATCACTTTCCAATGAGAATTTACTAGTTGAAACGGTGTCGTTGACGGGACTATCAACTTATTGCTCTACCGCTGGCCTTATTGCAGGAAAACTAAGAAGGGCACTTTATTGGAGATTCATTAGACAAGTGAAAATTATGAACAGTAAACAATTCAACTGAAGCAAATAGAAATCACGATGTTTGTTTCAAACGAGGAAATTAAAACGTCACAGGAATAAATGAGAAATGGTGATGAGCGCGAATAGAACTTTGCAAAGCAATCACAGAGTAACGAATTGCAAGATGCGTCATCACAATCACTAATAATAACGCCAGTTCCTAAAAGGTGTTGCACATCATATGACGGTGGACGTTTCTAGTAAAATAAAGCTTTACGTCCATATTCATAATCGCAGGTTATTACCAGAGCCCTCATTAGCCGACGCCACTCGCCGAAGAAACCGCAAAACACTGCTAAATAATTACCCTATGAGTGCTTTCTTCACGAAAACATCGTAAAACGCATTAAACAGCATCCACTAATTCGTTGCGAGGAATTACAATAAGTAAGGTATTAAGCCGGCAGATTCAGGCACCAAACCGAAAATGACGAAAAGCGATTAATGGAAATAAAAATTGAGTGAAGTCGGAGAGCGATTTAGTTAATACATTGATAATAAGTGGGGGAATGTATGTAAAACGTTGTACGTAATGGAGGGAGGCTCGTTAGTTGTGGGAACGTCGGAGCGAAGGTTGCTACTACATGGTAAAGATCGCGTTCAACATTGTCCACCGTTAGGGTTTTACTTTAAGCTTTCATTAATGGTAATAGTTTTGAACCCCGGCGATGGGAATGGCTCTTTTTGCTCGCGTCGGTTTGAGCTGTAATCGTCGAGTTCGACACGATGCAAGCAACACACAATGATGGCCCAAGATATTGGAAAGATCAAGAATACTAATAAGATCCCAAATAGGAAAATAACGTGTCTATAAAAATCTAATATACATATTCTTTATCAAAGATGCCAATAATAGGGGGTCGAAAATAAAAGACCACGAGTTCTGCGAAAGCCGAATAAGTTAGATATTTTAACGCTTTGCTATTCGATGATACAATCGACTACTAAACAAAATTAACTTTTGTATTCGCTTATCAAGTAGATGTCATTAATTACAACGGCTCTTTAATTTCACACGTTAAGGTGACAACGCAAATTCGTAAGCCTCAACGTGTTTATAATTACAAAGCAGTATTTATGTGTGAAACTCAAAACCTGTTCTCATTATCGAGCCTCGACTTTCTAATTAATTTGTCATTTTAATCAACCCCAAACAAAACACAACAAACGGAATGTACAAATTAATCTTTGAATTAGATCATAAGGCAGATGATTTTATGATTTATTTGCCTTCGAAGCTAATTGTGCTAGGAGCCCGCCGGCTCACTTTGCGGGGAGAATCTTTGATAGCTCGGTAAAGGCTTAAGGTTGTATGGAGTTTTTATGCAACATAGCTGGTAGCCGATGTCTAGTTATAATATGAAGTGGATACTTAATAAGGCTTTATTATACTGCCTATATGCAAAGCAATCATGCTTAGGATTCTGATACGGAGAATTAGGAGGAAGTTTTCTAGAGGTCAGGCATCGCGTGAACATGCTGTAGTCTACAAGGGTCCAGGTAACCTGGCAGGCGCCAGTCGACCAATCTGGCTCTTAGGAACCGTCAATTTGCGCCTGTAATTATTGCGGACCCTTCGATACTTATATCTATTTTTTCCTCAGGCTTAATTGTTGCAACAGATGACTTTTTTGTCGAACAACTCAAAGAGAGCGGAAAGGCATCAAACGCAGCGTCGAATTTGGAAATAATTATACATAAATAGTCCCTTGAGCGGCCGATTAAGACAATTTCCGAGGCAAATTGCCGCAGACGAGCATAATAGCACACGCTCTCCTCCGTCATAAATAAATCTGGATTACATTTGGTACGAGATTAAGATTGATTCGATCTCGATGCTTTCTGCTATTAATGTTTACGCGATGTAATGCGTTGTGTTAATATTTTTTTAATAATCATTATTCGTTTTTTGAGATGATTGCGTCCGACAAATTGGCGGGCGTCATTAGGAAGATAACGGGCGGAATACACCAAGCCGTAATTAAAGATCGATACATGTGAAATAATTAATTAGCGGTCGGCGTCGTATCGAAGGTGCCTCTGGGATCTTTACAAAAAACAATGACGTGCGGTTTTGGGTGCGCCGGCGCCGCGCCGTTGCCGCTGCGGCGACATCCGCCGCACTACGTCTATAATTTGTGAGACCTCGAATTAGTCTTAATCTTATTTCACCGCGATGAGCGTGACGCCGACTTAACATTCCCGAGGAATGTGTCATTAACGTTAATTTATATGATTGGTTATTTTTTTATAATTTCAGGGGTATTCAACAAAAGTACCTCAGTAAGTTCGGTGGACAAAAGAAAATAAAAATGGAGGTTACATTTTACGAGTGTGGTGCCACAATGTTTCTCAGAGGCAGGAGTGCGCTCAGCAACGTCGTCGATAATTACGAGTCAAAGAATCGTAATGTAGAAACAATTACGTAGGAAAGAGCTTTTTAGTGTCGTCATCAAGGTCAAAGCGTCAAGCGGTTTTGCTAGTGCCAGGCAAATAATTCATTAGAAATTGTTATTTAGAATTGTTTTAGCTCAATCATATATCATTCCTTGTACCTAATTTAAATGTCTTATAATCAGTGACATTGCAATATTTTTTATTATGACAAGAAATGTATCTATAAGACTTGTCAATGCTTATTAGGTCTAAGCACTGGTAAATTCTCAATGGTATCTTGGAAAGCTGAAAAGAATCGAATCTCCTTAAATCGCGACTCGTCTCTAGTTAGACCACAACCTAAAGAAGTTAGGGCTCAGTATTGTCGCGCAATGTGTTGACTTCATAATGGACGACTCAAAATTTACCTGAGGAAAAACGGCAGGCGGCAGGGGAGTAGAGGGGAGCACAGCGACTATAAAATTAGTTTACTTTAACTATTATTTAATGCTCTCAGATGGGAACCGGGTGACATACAATTGTGGGAATTTTAACGAAAACGTTGACAAACCACGTTTGAATGGATAATTACTGAGCTCACTGTTGCACTGTCAACGAGTTTTACATTTTCGGACAGATTTTTGATTGAAAGGAACGAAAGAAATGGTGTGATTAATGAGAGTTTGTAGTCAGTATCTACCATTATTTTAGTAATTGTGGTATATAATTTAAAAAAAAATGGCCACGGGCTCGTGGCCAACAAATAAATCGAACCATTTTTTTTGTGTATTGTTGCAATTTCAGTAATTATCGGTTATTTAAATAACTCCAAAATCAATACACAATCAAAAGTTCTCACGATTTCCAATACATCATCGACGAAACAGTGTGAGCGCTCTAACTCTGTATCGCGATGCGTGTGCGCAATTAAAACGAAACCTACAATCAGCCGCCATGTTTGTACACGGACGATGTTAATAGCCTTCAGTAATTACATATCAGTATCATGCCATCGTTGCTTCTCGGAAGGCTGATCAAATTAATAGAACCCATTTTTGGAATAATTTTAAAAAAACTTTATCTCTAACCGAATTTAATATCACGCGACATTCACGACATCAAGATTTAAAACGAATCCACATGTCTTCCGTTCGGCGAACTGCCAACCTCCCTGTCGTTATATCCGGGGAAAGAAAATCTAAATTCAATTACAAAAAGGCTTCTCCGTGAGGTGTGCCGTTGCACCCGCGCCTCCTCCGAAAAGGGTGTATAACAACTCAATTTCTCCATATTATTAAGACGGTGGAGTACTGGGGGTGAGGGTAGGTTAGGGTGGCATGGAACACAAAAAGAATGCTAATTTAAAATTCTTATTGCTGTGTTTGTATGCGCGCGCGCTTTATGTATCATTCGCGTAACAAAGGCGAAGGAGTGAGCCGCCCGAGCGCGTAATTTCAATCTAATATTCAATTTGAGGAGTATCGCGAGCTCCATCCGACATCTTTTATTTATTTTACTACATTCGTAGCGTTTTCCTTGGTTTCACAGATCATACAAACTGGGGAGCTTCTACAGTGCTTTGCGATTGCGATTCGTCAGCGGGTTTCTGCATCTAGGTGGCTGTGCACCTGTCTAAATGTTTTTTTGGTTTCATAATAACGATGTTTCTATGCTTTATGTTTTTAAATACTTATATTTTAACATAATTACTCTATAGTACATGAATTAAATTAAGGCAAATCATTTGCCGCAGTTTCCTATAGAGTAGACTTTCGCATCAAAGACAAATAATTCTAAAATCGTGATATATTAACCAAGAAGCTTATGGTGACCTCTTACCACACTTTGATTGAACGCTATGAGCTATTATGGTTGCAGCTTGCAAATGCCTCACTTTCTAAATAAATGTCGGGATATAAACTGTTGTCTAAAATAGATGGTATGTCAAGGATGACAATAGGTTTTAATTTCAATTTGTCACGATCGATATCATGCAAGAGTCTAAAAGGTCAAAGATTTTTTCCTGGAGTGAGTAAGTAGAGTTGGTAAGTCAAGGTGAATGATGCTTTACTGATGCCAGTAGTTATAAGTCTAGAGCGAATGAATAAATTAAATGAATGAAAATACTATATTGCGCAAATTAAAATAAATCAAGATTACAAAATAGATAAATATTAAGCGATAAGACTGCCTATTCTTCCAGACAACCTTTAACCAGAGGAATTTATGGCTAAAGAGATGGTTAGTGGTGCATATAATTTAATAGGGGTCTAGCTAAATTTACAATATATAATCGATACATTATGACAAGCCTCATAGCTCAGTTGGTAGTAACTCTGCCTTCTGCGCTGTAGGCTGTGGGTTCGATTCCCACCCAGGGCAAACATTTGTGTGATGAATATAGATGTTTGTTCTGTGTTTGGGTGTTGTATATAAGTATGTATTTACAAAAAAAAAAAAAAAAGTATTTAAGTAGTGTATCCGTAATCTAGTTCCCATATTACAAGCTATGCTTAATTTGGGGCTAGATTGAGCTGTGTAAAAAAAATAATGTCCTGTAATATTTATTTATTTATTTATTTATTTAAATATACACACTTCTAACATAATAAAAATACCTACTAGATTGAGTTTGCTTAGCTTAAGCTAGGTTTGGAATTTTGAATAAATCGATAACACTTACCATTCTTCTAAATAGGAATATGGACAATGTAAACTAATTATTTGCGAGGAAAGCAGTTGGGTTACATGAGGACTGTAAAAGCAGTCTATAGTCGCTGTGTAAAATAAATGTCCTGTAATATTTAATTATTTATTTATGGGTAACTTAGCTGATCCAGACCAGGACCAGACGGAAGCGTGTCCATGCTGTACCTAATAAGACACAGCCCTTGAGCCCGCGTCGCCTGAATCAAAATAACTAGTTTTATATGAAATTGCTGTGTCGCTGACTCGCTGACTGACAATTAACGCAAAGCAGCGAATTAAATTTGTTTTACATTTGTACTGAGCATACAATCAAAGGTAAGTATTCAGAAAGAGAACCGTCGTAGATATAGGCAGCACCCTATTGCGCTTTTTTTAAGCGTTCCGATAACCAAATGGTGCTAACGGGACCCTATTAACAAGTCTCCGCTGTCCGTTCATCCATCCGTCTATCCGTCTTTAACCGCCTCTATGGTCTAGTGGTTCAAGCCTCCGATTTCAGATCCAGAGGTCCCGGGTTCGATCCCCATGGGGAGTACAATATAATGTGCTTGGTTTGGTTGGTGGTAGGACTTTGTTTAAGTCCGCCTGGCTAGCTACCACCATCTTACCTAATTCTGTTGCCATAATAAAATATAAAATTGTTGTGGCCCGGCATTCAGAGGTAAGATAGCCAGTTCCTCAGTTTGTTGAGGATTCCGGGTGAAGTGCGCCTCCACCTTCGGCCTTATCTCAACTTGTTACCAGGTGAGATGAAGGCCAAGTGCTTACCCGTCGTAAAAAAAAAATAGTCTGTCTGTCAGCGGGCTGTATCTCATGAATAGGTAGACAGTTGAATTTTTGTATATGTAATATTTTTGCGGTTAAAACAAGAAATAAAAAAAATAAGGAGGCCAGGGGAGCCCCTACAAGAAACGTGACTTTTGCCTTGAGGTGGGTTGTGAAACCCTCGGTTATCATGTCCACAATTGGACGTTTTTTTTTGTAAATTCTACTACGGGGAAGCGACCCGGTGACGCGGCTTGTGACCCGGTCTCAAGAAGTTTTAAAACCGAAGGTGGAAGCGCTCATCACCCGGAATCCTCAAACGACTGAGGAACTGGTTGTCTTATCTGTTAAAACCGGAATACAACAACTAGACTGTTCTAATAGCAACAGATTTAAGTAAGATGGTAGTCGCTATTGAGGCGTACTCCCACCATCTAACTGACGTCATACAACATCCTAATATCATCTGGCAGTCATTTTAAATCCTGTTTTGACCACGATGGTCTCATTTCTGAAGAGACTCGTTTTCATAAGGAGTCTTAATGTTCCATCTCTTTAATTC
This sequence comes from Venusia cambrica, assembly GCA_951394065.1. Lineage (NCBI taxonomy): Eukaryota > Metazoa > Arthropoda > Insecta > Lepidoptera > Geometridae > Venusia > Venusia cambrica. The sequence continues at coordinate 14,177,676 of OX596040.1, read as the reverse complement.
AACAATTTTAATAAATAGTTCGTGTGTATGAAGCCATTAAAAGGTAGAATGTGGTGAAATGTAACCGCATGTGGGCTCTATCGTCGTACCAGCATCAGGTTCGAGTTCGATTGCATCACTCTGATAGTAGACACCTAGGGTGTGACCTGGATTTAACTTAAAGTAGGTACTTTGCAGGTAGTTTGTAGGGTACCTTTGGCCTTATCATAACATGGAAAACAGGTGTAATGAAGGCCAAGCGCTTCCCCATCCAACAATATATTAAAAAAAAAATGTTATCTCGTAGATATAATAGCAAATTCTTTATTGAAATGCTTTAAGTAGTACATGGGTGAACTAAATGCTGAAAAGCATTTTCTTCCAGATATATCTTGTGTAGTGGGTATGGAGTGGGTGTTAGTGCTGTGATATGATAATATAATATAAGATTCAAATTATTTTATAGGAGACCTGATTTTTTCATCTCATATTATTTTAGAACAGTAGCTCTGTTTGTCAGTTACTAGTCTTCCTGATTAAACATTTTTGTTCTAATATTTACTATGGCCAAGTTTAAGGTAAGATATTATGTAACGGTAGAATGCTGCGGGCACTTATATAAATTTGAAACATGAAAAAGTTACTTTATACTGATGTGTGTATACTGTGATTGATTTGGTTTAAAGGCCTTCAGTGTCTACTATTTTAAAATTTAAATGATACTAAACAATAAAATAATAAATCTATAAAGGAACATAAGAAAAAGGCGACTTTGAACAAACATAATCATAGTGTAGCGTCTAGAAAGTAAACAAACTGTTATTGCAGGCGCAGGCTTTTGTGTGGTGACAACTTGACCACGATAATGATGGTAATAGCAACTAAGTAGGTATAGGTACTGCAGGAGTAAACGGACACAAAACGTTTCACACATCCCATTAATGCTAAATCATTAGATCGCTTGTATATAACTATCTATTGTAACGCAAGTCGGCCATCGAAGTTACCAATGTACGATTTTTAGGTTGGTTAGTGTGTGCAGAAAGCGTGCGCAGGCGGTTCTTAGAGATAATTTGTTAGGAGCGACAACGCAGGCGCAGAAACCGTGACTCGATAACATGGCGGCTTTTAATAAATACATATTTCTTATGAACAAATTGTCATTGACATTAGGACAGGGACCGCTCACGTGCAGGAAACACACACACACACACACACTGACGCACAGCTTATTATCATCCCCGTCTGGTTGATATTCCACTTATTATGACTAAGCCCTTTCAACTATCCATTATTGCACTGCACTGCAAAAACTATAATCAGCTTCCAGCGTCTGTAGTTTTTTTCTGTGATGTGAATTCGTAAAGAATTTTCTATCTTCATATATTAATGCTTTTGTCATTGTTACTTTGAGGTGTTATCAGCCTATTAATTTCTTCTGTCGGGCAACAAACCCTGACCATGTCCTGCAGAACAAGGTTTTCGCATAATCACCAAAGGTGTAAAATAATAAACAGAAGGAAACTGTTGCTCATCTCACTGTGGGATTCCTTATTAGAGTTTTATAACTCGCGTGCTGAGTTGGTGGAGTCGATTCCCGCCACTCTAAGGTAAGAAGGACAACAAATCCTAATCTATCACAATACTTACTGAATCTAATTTATCACTTATGGGAGCATCGGCCATTAATTAAGTTAAGATATAAAAATTCAAAGGACCAAAAGCTCTAAGTCATATACTAAAATTCAATGCATTGAAAACAATAAATAAAAATATAAAAATCAAGATAAAACCCGACATTGTCGCATGATAAATGATCGGATTTGAATTTGGAAACCAAAAACTGGGCTCCAGAAGACCCTATAACGAACGCGAGCCTCGTTTATAATTATAATTAATATTCTCACAGTATTAGAGTGGCCGGACGGATAAAAAAAGTGATTCGACGCGAGAATTAATAACAAACAAATGGGCTACCTGCGGTGTTTTTTGTGCGCCCCCACAGGTAAGCTCGTGATAATGAAAGAAACTCATGTGTGTCTGTCTTAAAATTTAAACAATATTGTTCAATTTTGACACGGTTGCACCTTTTTATGGGAAAGGGCCTTCATTCATAGGAAGCGGTCATGCATACCCATAAAAACTTTATGTAAGACTCCGCTACTGAACGACAGATGGCGATGTGTGCTGTTACCTGCAACAAAATAAAATCGAATCAAATTCTCTGCTTAAATAAATACTTACTAAATATTAAATGAATGGGTCATAAATGTAACATAAATAAGTAAAAAGTAACCTTTTCCTTCTAAGGTTTCGAGTTTCTTCGCCGCTGAGACTGATTAAAAAAAAGAACCAAAGCTGCATTGGAAACAAGAAACCGACGACTCGAAATCCTGAACAAAAGAAAGGAACTCTAAACGTGATACCATAATGACAAAACAGAAATATGATTTCGATTAAACTGTGCGACAGAGATGACGTGATTGTTAGTGTTAATGGAAAGAGAAGGAGAGGAAATAGTTAATAATAAAAATACTTTATTTGTATAGTGGGGTAAAACACCCCCGCTGCGGGCCGTTTGGTCGGAACGGCATCCATCATCATTATATTAACCGATTTAACACTTTTGAACAGATATCCGAGCACCGGTGATTCTATTCATACAAAAGACACAATGTGCCGCTGCATCATCATCAGTGATGATTATATTTTCCCAGTGCTTTTGATAAAGTCGCGTTGCCAAATTCGTTGAATTATAAAGTAAAAATACTACGTGGTCTCAGCGAAACTATAAGTGAAGATGCTGTCCTCGTTTAACTGAGATACAGTACAATCATGCGGCTGCCTATTCATAGACGCAGTGTGATAGCCAAGCGTTTGACCACCATCTCACTTGAAAAACAAGTAAAGATGTGGCCTAAGATGGAGCACGCTAGTGTTACAAGCTGTATGCAACTTCAAGCCAAACTAGGTTCCAGTATCCATGTTAGGCGGTCGTCTGACCTGGCCTATACAATTCCCCGTTTGGTCACGTCTAGAGGATTATTAATTACGGGATCCGTGGTAACTGGGTTATCGATAGATCGGATCGCTAATTAAGGCGCCACCAAGTTCACATCATCTAACCCGCATTTGAATTTTGACGTATACAAAGTAAAAAAATCTACGGAGACCAGTCGCGACAAAAAGTCGCAGCGCTACATTTGGAAGTGACTACAGAGAACGATTGTAGCTTATAAGGCAAACCTTCGGCATTATTTTATTGCATAATTGAAACAGTTTTTACGTCAATTATTTCTCAGCGTAACATTAATTGACGTGTAACATGTTCGTGTGATTATAAATATTAAATGGTTCCATAGACGAAATGTTGAGCAAACTATTTAGGAAATGCAATTAAACGAAATGATGCATGTCGATATTAAAATAGGTATTGATATGCAAAGTCAGGTCGTTACGGATGCGGGCGGTGGCTGCTGCCTGCCGGTCCCATGGCTGTTTACATTTTTGTTCACCAATCAATAAGATTTGACCCTAATTCCAATTACTATTCAACTGTAACAATCATGTTAGCTACAATAGTTCTATTGTTTTGTTCATCAATGCCGAGGCCTTCGCTCTACGAACCACCGATTTCTATTTGATTGGCAGATGTTAGTTTGTTGTTATTTTCAATGGGTTTAGTACACCGGTACATAAATATTTTGTACTAGTAAAATGCCAGAGAACTTGTTTTTGGAGCACCCTGCACTACAAAAAGAAGCTACTCTGAAAAATTTAAATCCCTGGGACCTCTGGTTTGGGGTGTGCATTGTTTGTCAGTGAGATCACTACACGATTTTATATGTTTAATCAGTTTTCTCGATGTATTACTAAATGCACAAAGTCAGCGCAAGTCACGAACGGCTAACAGGCAAGTGTGGTCCAACCAACCCAACCCAGTAATTACACGCATTGATTAGATCCCCGATAAGACTCATTCCGCTAATTACTCCCTAAAGCTAAACGAACGAGCCTGTTTTTGCCATCGACATAATTTAATAAGCATATTAACCAGACCGATGCCATAGATAGTGCGAGCCGGAGGCACAGCTCGCTAATACCTTTATATTACTGTTAATACTCAGAAGAAAATCATGATCAAATACGTGTGTAGCTGACTATGATTCTGCGTCTGAGGTCAAAGAGGAATGACCACGTAAACGTATTGAAAGTAGGAGACGCAACTCGAATCACAACTGCTCAGCACTCATTCACATTACAATCAATTTAAACAGACATCGCGTCTGGTCAAGCCATCGCGTGTGGTACAACCGAGCTGCAAGTAATTCAATAAAATGGAAAACATTCGCTTGTTGATGCGACCAAGTTCAATATGCATCTAAACAAGACGCGTACAGCCTTCTCGTAAAATATGTATGTTTATATGTAGATCGGTAATAAAGCGTGTCACTAGTGTCCATCGGCTGACCTTGCGATGAATGAGGCCCATTAGCATCTCATAGGTTTAATTAGGGAACCGCATCGGCCGGTCGCCCACGTCCACGCGTGCCGTGTGTGGGCAATCAAATTAGAAACACGCAGACAATGGGACCGAAAGAGCGAGCAACCCCACGACAAAACGTTTTCTCGCAATCTTCGATCACCGGATTAAGGGAGTCTCGTCTCGCACGTTTTATCTCCGATTGTCCGCACTTAACGCGCACTTTACGCCGAGTGCCCCTCGAGAGAAAATTGAAAGCGATCGCTTTCCCGACTATCTTATCTGGTGTTGCACTAATTAATCGATGTTCGTTAGAGGTAAATAAAGGACGCATTGTGGAGGTTGCGGTGATTTATAGGTGTGAATAGACAAAAGTATGGCGGGCAGAGCGGGTCGGTACAATGGTGTGGAATGCCATCGCGGGCCGGTCGCGTTCGCTCGTGCGACCTGTGAATGCGGATTATTAATAACCCGCTCCGGTTCGGCACGACTGCGATGCGACCATCGCGACTCCCATCCCACTCCACGCTCCGGGCGCTTCCACCTGTACCATATGCTACGCCTTAATTTATTCACGATACCTTTTAATAACCGCATGTTGCGGTTCTCGTGTCCATGAAGTGAATGTTGCAGTATAAAGGTATTCCGAGATCAATCACTGTGCCTGGACCACGACTCACATTTATGAGGCACAGCTACGTCTCCCCTAGGATTCGCTTTCTGCCAACAATGCATGACAATAGACGGCGCGGCGCGGATTATAACAAATTCCCCAAATTGTGTGGGTTTATATTTGCGACGAACAATAAGACAAAATAGTGATAATGTCGCATGTGTAGCTTACCGCATTTGGAACTAATTGGGAATATTCCATAAACGCAGCAGTTATTGAATGCAACATCTGCCCAAATCGGCTGTAATCATTGGTTGGAAATTGTTTTCAAATTTGTGGTGTTAGACAAAATCATGCTCGCTATCAAATGATCATAGCCGAATAGTTAAGAGTTGTTTAAAAATAATAACAATGTGAAGGGCGAAGTGCTTTAAAAGCGTGTTAAACAGAAAATGCATGAAATTGCCTTTCACGTTTTGTTGGCATCGGTGAAACTAAATGAGATCATTTTTTATCGCGACATTATGTAGCCCTACTGTACGATGCTAGCTGTACTGTCACGTAGAGCTTCGTAACTTCTCAATTAAATGGTATCACGACAAGCAATTTAACAAGGAAACTACTTAGTAACTTTGGTAAGTAACAACTAACATTGTTGACGGTATTTCATTGCTATGATTATTATCATTTAATAAGAAGGAGAACCTGTGCCTTTTAAATTTGAAGAAGTTTGTTACTTCTTACGGCATTATGTCGATCACTTCTCATGTTGGAGTTTTAATACAAAAAGTTTTGATTGTATTCTAGAAAATTTCGTAGAAATTTTGCCTCATTTTCAACTCATCATCCAACCACCACTTGTAGTATTGCTGTGTTGTCTTCACGACTCCTTTTTTGCGTACTATTCTCATTGTCATGCTTGGTTTAAGTAACTATGTCGTGAGAGCCCCGATTGGTTACAGTAACTAACTAACCTTCAAAATGTGTTTTCGATAGAGAATTTTGGTGTCGATCTTCCTGCTAAGAAAACTTCATTAATTTGTAACCAACATTTACTTTGAAATTTATATTGGCAAATCCCGTTTTGAACCTGGAAAATAACATGGCGTGCTCTGTATTTTACTTATAATTACCGTTCGTTAGATCGTTTGTACAAAGTGGCTTATTAGACGTCGCCATTTACGTAAAACATCTCGAAAATTCAAATTTGAATCATTAACACGTTCCAATGCTAATTGCTGGTGCGTTGCGACAAACCTCTTTCGTGTACCATTTATTAGGCGTCTGGTTTTTCACAAAATTTAATTATCAGCATTGCGTTGACACTAAAATTAACGTAGAAAACAGTGGACTAGAAAAGGATAAATAGACAGCTAGTTCTGTGAGCTATGTGACATAGTAGTGCGGTGCTCAAATGTTTTAGATAGCATGTAATCCAGAGCATGTAATCAATACCAAGTCACCAGAGTTTAAAAATTAAGCTCACAGTGAAGGAATTTCAAAGACATTGATCAATATATTTATTGATTTATATGACCTTTTCTCATAAAATAACTACGACAACACTAAGTTAAAAGCCTCATAGCTCAGTTGGTAGTAGCTCTGCCTTCTGCGCTGTGGGTTGTGGGTTCGATTCCCCAGAGAGTGGATTCACCCAGAACAAACATTTGTGTGATGAATATAAATGTTTATTCTGTGTTTGCGAATTGTATTGCATGTATTTAGAAAGAAAAGTATTATAGTATTATATCCGTAATCAAATTCTCATATTATACGTCATGTAATATTTATTTATTTATTTAAAATCTATAACCGACTTTAACTATATTGCAGGAAATATTAAACAAAACCCGCTAGATGTTACCTGTATTCAATTTAAATTCCCAAAGAGTAAATCAGGTGTAGGTATTCTACTCAAAGTAAAATAGAGATTTTGTAGGTATTTTACTCAAAGTAAAATCTCGATTTTACTTTGAGTAAAATACCAAAAGTAAGAAAGACGTCAATTTACTGACTGAATCAAAATGTTGTACTGAAACAACAAAAGAGCTAGCAGATTTAAATGAAATGATTGATTTGATTTAACATTAATGACTTGCTTGAACGAAACCTCACAATAATATTGCTAGGGGTCGCTAAATGGATGACATTATGTCCATGTGTAGAGATGTCAAATATGAACGATGGTTTTCCATTTGTCCTGAGTTCTTAGCCATGATAAATTTCAAACACGAAATCTATATTCAAAGACGTAAGAAAAATGTGATGAATTTTTGATTTGAAAAAGGCAATTTTGATTGTGTAGTAATTATTTAATCATTTTTGTGATGAATATGGTTATGGAAAAACATTCTAGGTAGTAAAATGTTATTTTTATAATGGCCGCAACATTAAATTTAAGCACAAATACCAGAAGGGCAGCATCTTCCTTCTGTATATTAAGCTTATATACTGCGATAGCCAACTCGTCTGTCAAGCATGGTGATTGTGGCAAAACGCTCCATATTTTTTTATAGGTGCCCGTATCTAACAGTGGACATCAATGGGATGTTGATGATGAACGTTTGACGATAACACCTACACAATTTTTTGACAAATAGTTAAAAATATATCTCAAGCTTTTAAACCTTGAATGTTTGTTTAAATATGTTTAAGATATTCCTAAAATATTATAGAAACACGAACAATTTAAAATCGTGATATTTAAACATGATGATGAAACCGTTAAACCTAAAAATAAATTATCACGAGCATTCAAAGACAAATAATAAAAGCCAATTTACAAGTCAGTGACGACGTGAAGACTATCAAATTATAGTTCAACTATTTGAAAATGTACCATTCGTGATAGTTGCGTTAACACACGATGGCCAATCTCAACGCCCTGAAAATTCTCGATGCAGTAGCTCTAATATGAGCTTTATTTTGTACAGCTTAAGGCTTACGTTTGTAATTTTAAAGAATCAATGCGACAGTCATCTAATAAGTCAAAATGGCTTTTACCAGGTGTCCGGTAAATGGAAAACCACTAATTAAAGTTGGTACTTCATTCGAGACGTAAATGGAAGACGTTCGTTTGGTCGTAAGAAGTTAATTAATCTGCCTGTCGATGTAGCTAGTGGATCGATCTCTGGAACTCTGAAAGCGGTTTGTGCGATTGATTCTCTGTAGCAATAAATTCTACATCGTGTTTGTGCTAAGAATTTGAGGCGTTAGCGTTTCGATAGACAGACGATTAGCAAATCACTTATGGATATTGTTGTTACATAAACGAACTCTAATGGTGAGCTGGTTAAAGAGGCACCGCCATTTTAGCACATCGTTTTGTTACCAAGGACTACAAACAAGGCTACCAGTAAGCTTATTTCACAAGAGAAATCTCCGACTGCTTAATTCATACTGTTAAGGGGCAATTGCACTAAATTGTCATCATAAAATTTTTAAGGCACCATTAAAATCTCTTGAGGAGAGACAAAGTTCCTAATGTTCGACGGGACGAAGAAATTATTTACGCCACACGATGACACTGCTATGGTAAAACAAGATATAGAAATCTCGGTAATGATGTAAAGTGAATGGACTGTAGTAATTACAGTAACCATGGAGTCTGTGGAGCGTATCGTCACATAACTAATTGTCTAAATAATGATACTAGGTAATTTTGGAGCATTGTGTTTTCGAATTTTCTACTGTATTTCACGAGATTGATAGCATTCCGATGTTTATTATTAACATAAAATGATATAACACTGCAATAGAGAGATCCAGTTTCGTAAATCTTCTATTGTAATGTAGAAACGATATTTGGAAGACATTAAAATTCCCTAGATCGTATAATTACAGATGACACATTTTAACATAAAGACACCCACGCTCACTATGTTGTGGCTTTAAACTTGTATAATTTGTGTTAAAGCTGTAATATATGGGAGTTTTGAGTCCCTCGATTTCGGCGTTCCATGCATTCGATCGTTAATAAAATTATCAAAACCTAAACAGGTTTTATAAGCATCGCTCGTGCGTCGGAGACTTCGTTTCGGTCGGACTCCAACTTATGAATGGAAATGGTTTTTGGTATTTTAAGTGTTTATAAAGGTCGTAAATGATTTATCGCCGTTATACTTCCGTTGGCCGATTTATTATGTTCAAGATCAGCGCTAACTTGACCGGCCGGCTACTAGATGTTATTCACATTAGAATGTCGACGAAGCAGTACGGTAGAGTAGACACCGCTTTTGACGTTGTATCGTAGGTTTGCTCTCAGTAGCGGACGGTTGCGTCAGCAGTCGTGATTCAGCCTCGTCAAAACCACTCAGGCACTAACCGGCATCCGAGCTGTAATTATTCTGAGCACACGTGGACATGGTTTATGGCCGTGCATGGCCTGGCTTATAAACGTACACCTTTTTGTTTAATAGGTTAACGACTTGTACTGTATCTTTATTGATCGGCCAATATGTAGGTAGCCAACTTATGGAATCACATTTACCTTTGCACCTGCTATGAAATATCAACAATACTCAAACAAAACTAATAATAATGTAACATAAAATAATTATAATGTTGCAGTCAAAAGCCGATGCATGGTACTTTTATCTGGCAGAAATGATGTTAGATAGTTTGTTAGCTGTGAATACATCACACACTTGTAAAATTTCGATGTCAATTACAAATGAAGAATTACCTAATAGGCAAAAGGTGATGTCATCTTAAACATTGTGTATAATTGCGTAACTTGTAACGTCTTTTGTGTGGTTTCTATCAATTTGATGTTTTTAAACTCTTTCATCATACAAAGTTGATAGAGAAAGTTGTGCGTGCTAAGTGCAATCACGAACTCAGTGACTCATTTCCTTATAATGAGCAATCAAGGTTAATATATCCGCTGATTGGGGTATGAATAATGATACGTACCTGGTATACTCATTCGATTACATAGCATCAGATTTCAGGTAGTTTCTTAAAACAGTAATATGGGGGCGCTCGTTTCAACACGGATTATAGTCCGTGTTATAAAATTTCAACAATTGAGAGTAGGTATATTTTATCAGCCTTTATAAACTTAAGTATAAAGTTCCAGAAAAATAAAATCGGTTTTACGACAACAAAGGGTGTTGTGACACCAAAACTTGGTCCGTAGATAATGGTCGAGTTCGGACGTAAAACCGGTAGCGGCCACCAGCGTCGGTTATTCATGCCTATTGGTATTACAAGATACGCGATCTAACCTTGAAATTGACCATACGTTGACTTGTGAATGAATTCCCTACCCAGTTAGATTGAATGGGGACTATGTCAATTTGAGCGAATCAAAAAGCGTGACATGGTTTGTTGACGTTGTTTACAAATAGTGTGTCCTCAGCTAAGGAAAAAACCGAGTAAACCTCGTCTGAGCTAAAGAATCGCTTAGTGAAACCTAATTTGCGATGGAAAGTGGTGTTTCATACGATAGCGATGAAACCCTAAGGGCTATTTTTAAAGAAAAGATGTAACTGACTCTCTTTGTATTCTACATACAATTGTATCAGAAGATGTCAGAAGTGCGCAACAGAAATGTTCCAATGAGATGACAATAATAATTTGTGCCAGCCCAGGAGCCAAAGCAACAAAAGTTCAATACCAACGGATATCAAGTATATTCTTAAAAAATGCCTTATTGGATTGTGTTCTACAGTTTGAAACAATATTTTAGTTTTAAAATTTGAAATTAATAAATAACATTGAAGTCTTAATTGTGTTTAGATCGATTAAATGATGCAACAATAATCAATGTAATAAGATCTACTATATTGTATCATACTAGCAATATGTTTATTCCTAGAATGATACCCTAAAACCGATGACGGAATAAGTGGGACTCCCGAATTTGAAAAGAAGTCCACATAGACTGAGTAGAGGATTTTGTAACCAAGTTTAAATCATGCTATCGCCTTTCGTTCAGCCTGTCAAACGATGATGTTTTAAGAATTACAGGTTCAAAGTCAAATCTAACATAGAATAGGTACAAGAGTTTCGACAAATGACTCCACACCGATCCGGTAATTACCGGACGTGTAAAACCGGTAGTAAGGTCCATCACTCACCGTTACATGGCACATTCTGCCGACACCTCAGTAAGAGTAAAGTTACGGGTGAAGCGGGCTGCAGCCGGTTGCCTAACGATACTAACTGGTAAAAAAGCGAAAAAAACTTGCGAGGCGTCGTGGACACCTGATAGATGCGAAGCTTCTTGAAAATATTGATGTCGTGTCACAATAGTTGTTGGGTGTACAACCTAACAAATGTTTTTTATAATCGCTTGAATTTGATTACATTAATTATTCATTTTAAAAGCGAAGTTTATTAACATTCTCATGCTTCGCTTGAAATAATGATAGATATTATATTATTATATATTTTGAGTAGTAGAGCTCCTTGTGAAAGGGTTCGGGGAAGTACTGCCACGTCTGCCACCATACTTATTTCGGCCGTCAAGAAGCATTGCTGTGTTTCTGTTTGAAGGGTATGGTGAAATAACGGGCCCGCGAGGCTTAACACCTTCATTCCTCAAGTTGATGGACGCAATGCACTACCACGTAGGTCATGTTTTTTGTAGATGTGACCTCCGCAGTAAGGCTTTGTTATAGGCAAGAGATGCACTTAACATCAGGTGGGTTTGCATGATCCGTCGCCGAGTTGTATTAAAAATTTACCTTATTGACATATGACTGAATTAATCGGACAATAGCAAATTATATCTTTCCAGTACAATTTTATGACTTTTATATACGAGTTTGTTGAAATGTCGAATGCAACCTGCTTCATAAGTAAATTAATCTTTAAACGATGAGGCAACTAGAAACTCTTTTAATTGAATATTTTAAATTAATTTTGTACGAGATTATGCGCCAGTATTAATCAAAACTTGATAATTACGATACGTTGACGGCTAAAAGTGAGAGGTACGATCATTATCATTTCGTAATTCAAATGGCGACAAAATTGTGTTTTTTATTTTTATTAATATTTATAGAGACCTAGACTTATTTGTCAAACAGTACGTCACACCCGTATAAAATGAATACAAATAATGGAAAAAAATCTGATTTTGTATTCAGATAATTTATTGATAACTCCTAGTTAGGTCAGAAAAAAATGTACCTACCTTCTTAAAAAATCCTAATTAACATAAATACATGATCTCTATCTATCGTTTCTTTTGTACGACGGGGAAGCCCTTGGCCTTCATCTCACCTGGTAACCAGTTAAAATAAGGCCGAAGGTGGAGGCGCACTAAGCCCGGAATCCTGAACAAACTGACGAACTGGCTATCTTACCTCTAAATGCCGGAACGCAACAATTTTAGAATTGTTGTTATGGCGACATAATTTAGTAAGATGGTAGCTAGCCAGGCGGACTTAAATATGAAGTCCTACCACCAACCAAACGCAAGCACAATATTTGTACTACCCCTGGGGATCGAACCCGGGACCTCTGGGTCTGGCCTCGGCGGGCAAACCACTAGACCACGGAGGCGGTTACATGGTATATACGAGTATAGAGTTGACTCAATAGTCAACTCTACCCATCCTAATCTGTGTTTCAGATCGAATGAGTGGTTACTAGTTAATACCACACTAATTAATAAGCATAAAAAAAAACCTTGAACTTTTGATGCCCGCGAGTGGACAATGGAATCCTTACCGTGTCTTGCGACTAACAATCCAACCACACTGACGCGTATCTAAGTAATTAATCGAAACTTATGATTGATTAAACTCATTTGAACAAGCACGACTCACATTTAAATATTAAATCTATCTCAGTGACATAATACTCAAAACCATTTTGAATATTTATTTCATTTATATTTAGGAACAATAACGATGTCATGAATAAAACATCAGAACATTAGAGTTATGGAAATTCATGTCAAACAAAAGTTTAATTGTCGAAAAGATTGCACTAAATTTTAACCGGTATATTTGAAAATGCGGATTCGGAATATACCTAAAGTGAATATTAGCTTTGCGGCACCCAAACATTTTATCTTCTAGAAATAAAGATTACTGGGTTAAACCCAGAATTTTATAGTAATTACAGTGCAAATTATATTGCACTTGAATATAATACCTACACTCGATTCTGATTATTTATTACGATGCTTTTAGATTTCTGACTTTAACTAAAATGTTATAGAGTTGACGATCGCAAGACACAAGCATTAATCAAAATATCCGTCAATGGCATGAAATGCACTCATCGCAAGTAAAACTCAAGGATTCAATTCAAAGGATCGGTTTTCCTGCATGAACTCAAGACGAACTATATTTATCGATAAGTGTGAACTGTGAAGTCGAGTGGCAAGCCCTTTCCGCGGTAGCACCCGTGAACCACGCGCTCGCGTTTCGACAAACAAACGCTAGTGATGCGTAACGCAAACTTCGTTGACGACTTGTCGATATTTACCTTGTGACTGCAAACAGAACTCGATATTTGCCCAACTCGCGAGCTAATGGCGGTTCGAGGTGTGCGTTTTATACTAACTGGCTCTGAAACTGTGGCATCGTTTACCTCTGTGTTGTAATTCACAGGAAGATCGCTACCGTTGTTAACTTAAAAATGAAGCTAAGTGAACGAAGTTTTTAATAATATCAAAAATATCACACCCGTTTACATACACTACGGGTATGAGCAGACGCAGGATTATACTTAAAATAAAATAATAAGGTTTTGAATGAGAAAAAAAGAATCGTAAAGCCATAACTTCATTTTAAATTCCTTTCTGTATGTTCCTGTCTCACTCTGAACGCTCACAGCAGGGGGCGCCATCGTTCTCACCTCACGATGCGAGGTGGTAGCCGGTCTTTTAATAAGTATCGATAAAATATGTCGATAAATATGAATATTTATAAACATTTCCGATCCTTTACCACACTGCCTGCCTAGAAAAATAAGTATAGGTACTACTCGCCTTTTTATTTGGTTAGAAGTTGAACTTAAATTCGAAATGGTTAGAATATCTTTGTTGCGTGAACTCAACATTTCTTGTGGATATTATAGAATACTAACAGTTTAGCATAATAATGTTGCGGTCAACCGGCTATTGATACAATCATTAGAACTAAAACGGCAACAAATCTGCATTGAATGTGCGAATGCAGCGTCAAAAACATACTATACACCTGAAACCGGTTCGAAAATTCAATTTGTAATTCGAATCATTCGGATTTAGATTAATTGCCGACAAAATGTCGATTGGACAACACTAATTAATCAACATTACCTGGATAGTATTTCAGTAAAATTAGCTGCTACAGTGTACACGAAAAGCGGTTTTAAATACAAGTATATGAAGTTGAATATAATGTGAGCAAGCGTTTTTAAACATTATCTATAAGGCTATCAAAGTGTGAGGTCTACAAAACCTCCAAATGTATTTTTTTAACAACCATGAGAAGATTCATGATATAAATTGTCATTTTATAATGACTATTGTCATGGACGAAACGGTTAATGTGAAGCGTAGTTGACATGATACGATCTGACGAGTTTTTTTTTCCGTGGGACATGAAATCATTGTTTTTACAGCCTAATGAATTACGCAATTCACAAACGACAAAAACATGTTAAATAGTGATTAGGAAATCATCATCAAAATCTTGACACAAGCTATATTTTTATTCTAGAAGGATTGCAATACATTTTTAGTAGTGGTAATGGTCTTAACGAGTATGTCAGAGTCTTCCAGAGTGTATAGGTCTCTGACCGAAGCGGGTTCTATCTTAGGCCACATTTTTTCATACTTAGCTTTGCTAACAACAATAAAAAATATATAATCTACCATATTTTTTTTTAGCTTAAAAAATGTATGGCTCTGTTCTATACGTTCGAATCGTGATGACGCTACATAAAAACTTGATTATGTTGGAGTGTTGATGATATAAACAGTAATTATGTGGACAGAAAATGTTATTAAAATACGATTAGCTAGCGACAAACTCAGCGAAGCAAGGTGACAATTTCATTCTATGGTAAACTCTACCTGTAACGTAGAATAAAGACTCTTTATTTTTTTTTAAAGATGGGTTCTAACAAATTACGGACAACATAACTGGGTATCTGAGTCACGATGACAACAACCGCAGCAATTATAGATTTTATATTAATGTTACCAACGTTTAGTTCTTAAAACTGTTCTTTGTAGGACATTTTTATGCACACTACTCTTTATTTTAAATAGTTGGAGCTAGACTGTGCTATAAAACAATAGTAATTTTAAAGATCTAGAAGAAGCTGGCTCAGGTGCTTTATACTTAAAATAAATGTAGCTAAAAAATGTGAGGTAAATAAATTAGATCTTCAGCAAAGCGATATAGAAGTTGCAATGGGTACTTTTTACTTATTAAGCGGCCACACCTGTTCTCGACAAGGAGCGTTTTAAGGCGGGATATTTTCTAAAATAATTATCGTGCACATCTTTCGCGGCAGTGATCGCCGCAGGGTGCTATTGTTTTAAGGATTTTTTTATTGCTTTTGGCAACCCTGAACAATGGGATCGAGGAGGGTAATTTCGCGTCGGATGCAGGCTTAGCTTGTGGCGTAGGGCAGTGTATTATGCATCTTTATTTGTTTTTTTTTTTAATAATTAAAGAGACCATGCGAGCCTCTCCTACAATCAGATCTTAGCGTGAATGTGTTACATTTACTTAAAAATTAAATTAGTTATGAAGAGATAGCCATACGTTTGACCACCAACCTACTTAAAAACAAGCAAAAGTGGGCTATTCCTTTTATTCTGAACTCTAAGGTTATACGGATACAGAACTGAACTGCAACTCCTAGTTACAGGTCCTGAAAAATGAAGGTATAATAAATAACTTCTAATAAAATAATAATTGAAATAAATAAATGTCACAATTCTGGTAATAAATAAAAATCATTGACACTGTAAAACACATTTTCAAGCAGCCACTTTAATCTAGTTTTAAACGTACTGGTTAGATAGTGGAAGACTCATAATGTTGAGGTAGAATAGACGAGGGCAACTAGTTCCATGCCTTACGATATCAAGCAATATCACATCACATTTATAATACTAAAGCGTTTGTTTGGATGTTTGTGAAGGACCATCACGCCAAAATTACAGAACTGATTGAGCTGAAACTGAACTGTTTGCTTTAAACCTGTAAGGAGACAGGCCACAATTACAATATTTCACCTATTCATCCCATAAATCATTATTTTGAATTTAGAATGGGACGTCAGAGATCGCCATACAAAATTGATTCGTTCTCTTTGCTCCTTCACGCAACTACTATTGACTGAATCGGATACAGATATTGTTCTGTACCAAGAAACCTTATAGGCTACTTTTTATCCAGGTACCACGCAGGCAAAGTCACGGACAGAAGCTAGTAATTATATAAATGTGACAAGTTTTCTTGAAGCAATAAGCAGATGTCCGCTAAGTGCACTTTGTAATATTCCATAACTTTTATCAATGATGGCACATTTTAACGCCAAAGAATTGCGCAATAAAATTAATTTCCAGCGCAAAGGTGTTTTACGATCATTAATTTAAAGTACAATAAAATATAATCAGCACTAATTTGTCGCTTGTATAAAACGTAGGCGGTTATAAACCGACCTACTTTGAAATACCCAATTTTATTGATAATTAAAATTAATACTGTAATTACAACTAATTGTAAATCAGCTGGATTAGTGGTTCTAGTGCACGCGGCGTTCATACATCTTTATCTCTGTTTATTATTTAATTACAGGGTGATGCTAGAATCCGTTGTATATTTTAAGTTTTTCACATTCTAAATTTGCGTGAGTATGATTATACTTTTAGAGTACGCATTTGACTCACGTTTACGAAAATTTATGATGGCAACTTTGTTTCGTTTCTACCAGGGTACCTTAAGGATGAAACTTCTCCAAATTGACTATACAAACGAGAGTTTTCAAAATGTATTTTTTTTATATAAATAAATAAATAAATATTACAGGACATTAATTTCACACAGCACTATCTAGCATTATATAAGCGTTTCCTATAATATATATATAGATCTAAAATTGTTTTATTTAGGTAGCTACATAAAATTCTTTAATGACAAAAAGCGCCTGGGACTTTGTGCTCATCATGGGTCAAATAGCCCTAGGGTCACGTGTCACCTAATCTGATTCCCTTGTACATAGTTAGTTTAATCGATTGTTTGATTTTTAATTGTTTGTCAGTTTATTTTTAGTAGTAGTTTTTTTTTATTGTACGACGGGGAAGCGCTTGGCCTTCATCTCACCTGGTTACAAGTTGAGATAAGGCCGAAGGTGGAGGCGCACTTCACCCGGAACCCTTAACAAACTACAATGTAAACCAATTGTTTTAACACTAACATAACAAATAGTCGTTTCGATCTGCAAAAATCTGAGATTGTGTATGATGAAACTGAATTTTACTCGAACTAACTCAAAATCTTGAAGTAGGAATCACTTCACTCAAGATCGTGGTATACCGATCCGAGTATACCTATATTAATAACATAAAAACCCCTTGGTATAAATTACTGAGATTGAGAATAACCTTACTAATTAGTCATGATGACTTATCAAAGGGCTCGCTCAAGTTGTGCTGCATCATAGCTATTTCTGAACTCAACAATGAAAGGACATTCATAACAATCCTTACAAATGTCCACCACATTTGCAACAAGCACAAAAAACTTAATTAAAGTGACACTTGGCATGCATAACGAAATGATTCACTCTGAAAGAAAGACGAAGAGGCACGCAGATACTAAAGAAAATTCCACGAATATACCTACACTACATTTATTCAATAAATTAAACTAACTAAGTACAAAGGAATCAGTCAGATTACCTAAGGACCGTTACAAACGGCCTATAGGTAACTCAACTGTTCCAGATCAGTACCAGACGGAAGCGTGCCCAAGACACTGGCTGCATTGCCACGCTGAATAGCTATGCTAATTCGCTGGCCTAAATAAGAGCCAGTCCTTGGGTCACGTGTCGCCTCAATCAAAAGCCCCGCAATATTTTTGAAAACCCGGAGGGCACCGGCTCCTACACTTAATATAAATTAAAATTAAGGGGAATCGGGGTAGGTGTACCTCTTTTGGTTTACCCCGGGTAACGGTATTGCTGGCTTTTGCTAGCGGCTGAATGATCAGAAATCACAGCTCTTGTCGTACCACCTGTAGAGGTCGACCTGCCGATGTTTGAAAAACTCGCTTCATTGTAGACAAGCCGAGGCCAAGAGCTAACCTTTACGAAAATCAAATCCTTTTAGTTCCTTATTAAAGGAATCCTATCTCGTTGCCACAGTGTTCCCTAGCACTGTGTGGTAACAAGACGGTATATATATTACTGATTTACATTCTTTTTTTTATTGTCTTTTTCATTGCCCAATATTTGTCTGTCACAGATCTGATGACCAACAAGTACATTTTATTTTTATTATTTAGACATGAGTGGGTCGCATGTAGCTTCGAAACCTGTCGCCACTTTATCCATCCCGCGTTCTTTCTATTATTCAGGTCTTAGTCAACATTACCGTGTTTCAGTGAACAAGGGTATCGTACCAATAACTCCTAAGTTCCTTGTGAAGTGCTTTGCTTAAACTTCAACACCTGCTTTTAAACAGACATTTTAGTTCAATTTCATTCAAATTTCTACTTGAACGCAATTCTCGAGCGAGTAACACGTGAATGTAAACTATAGGCTTATTATTTAAAAATTATGAAGAATTCCTAAATGTTACGCAGTCGACATTACAGTAAATCGTTCCAACTTGTAAACAAAACTTCAGTAGGTATTTTTGTTTGTAAGAGACTTCAAGAATGTACCTACCTACATGTAAATTATGAATAGGTAAGTATCTGAAGCATTGAATCTGCAGTTTCAGAACAAAGTCAAAAGTCACGTTTTTTTTAAGAGTTTTTTTCAATCCGCCTGCCAAGCGTGGTGATTATTGTAAAACCCTCTATTACTGCAAGAGGCTCGTCCAACAGTGGACGATAGTTTCTTTTGAAGTGAAGGGTCTAAAGTATGTAGTTGTAGATTCAAGTTTAACTAATATTGCCAAGTAGTTGTAGATTCAACTTTTGCTTGCTAGTATTTTTTCTTTTAAAATTTGATATTTTACTTCAAACGTGATAGGTATCTCAAGTGGTTGTACATATCTTAGAACGGCTATTGAGATGATAACATCATAGATGATTGATAACTTTTCTGATAAGCATTAACAGGTAACAAAAAATTGAAATGCCACACGATTACATCCGCAGCATTCGTGAATGTTGAAATCTATTCGAAACTAGCTGACCCCACACAGTTATTATACTTGCCAAGTAGCCCAAAAAAAAAAAACTTCACAGTATCTAGATTAATCTGAAAATTGCCTGAAAATTCCTCCATTAAGATCACAGCCCAGGAACTCTGGAGTCTCTAGGATACATATCGAATTTCATACTCGTATGTTGCTGTGACTAGTAAAACAAGATGAACGCGCCCAATGACTCAACGTCACGAGACCAAAGAGGTTGAGGTTGCCTCTGTGGTCTCGTGGCTAGTCTATCAGCATCAGACCCAGAGGTCTGGGGTTCGATCACCACACATTACAAATTTGTGCTCAGTTTGTTAGTTTGTTCAAAGTGCGCTAGGTTACCACAATTCCAAAATAAAGAAGTAAGATAGCCAGTTCCTCAATCTGTTGAGGATTCTGGGTGAAGTTCCTACAACTTCTGCATTATCATAGCAAAACATCAGGTGAGATGAAAACCAAACGCTTCCCAGTAGTATATTAAAAAAATCCTACCTATGCCATTTATCAAAATGAATCATGATTACTTTGTTAATTAACAACATTCCTGGAAAAAACATTTTATAAGCGCGTTTTTTATGAACGCTAATTAATATAGGTCTTTGGAATTTAATATCTTATTGGAAAATAAAACCAAAAGCTTACGTTATTTTAATTAGTTATTTTATTAAACACGAATGCTGCTCTGACAAGACGGCGGATTCTACAAAACATTTTTATTACCTATTGTCGCATTGGGCCCCAGTCTTTCTAGAATAATCTCGATCAATTGAATGGCCCGAGTTGCCATAATTCTGCATCGTGTTTACCTAATGATAATCAAATATTAACTTTTGGTGAAAAGGTCAACCTCCAAAAAGCACACCTCTATTCCACTAAGTTCAAATCAAAGTTCAATGAGTTGAACTTATTGTTTTTTCCAATTATTTCAACTTTCACACACATTTAAAGTTATCATAATCTTATAGTAGACTTAGTAACTGTATTGTACACCTAATATTTGAAATATACTTTGGCAGACAGGAAATCCTCTAAAAAAGTCAACTAGGTAGCTAACAATTTTTTGGACTTTTGGCCAATGTTTGTTTTCCGACAAACGGTCAAAGGCAATAACCGACTATCTATTGATTATTTAATGACAAATAGAAGATTAGCCCTTTTGGAGTTATCACTAATTACTTGTTGATAACGTAGTACCTGCTTACTTTTCTCTGAAGGTTATTACCTACTCACTATTTTACTCATTGGTTCGATAGTGAGAGCCATATTATAACTGCCTTAGGATCTGGATGTAGTGGATTCAAATCCCGGATACGCATCTATTTAGTAGGTATAATCACGCTTGCTAACTGTAAGAACTACGGACTTTAAACTTTGCCAGGGTGTGTTGTTATGTTGTAAGGTGCTTACAAAGAACGAACGAAAGTACCGGGAGGTTCTTCCGGGGTACTTCACTAAGGGCGTAAAATAGTTTATATGTAAAATCGTTATTTATGATTCGATTGAGTTAAAAAAATGTATGTAGGTACTATGATAACTTTGAGATGTAAATTATGAAATAAAAGACTTGGAAATAAAAAAAAAAGTTTTGCCCCATTTCACCCTATTAGAGGAATAGGGTGAAATGGGGCAAAACTTTTTGTTTGATCCGATCTTTTTGATTTATGTAACCTAGCACTGACCCAGATGTGGATTAAGTTATCTTACTAAGTTGTGGCGTATACCAACAAACTGATTGGACATTAATGTCGGAAATTCTTCATTTACATTAGATATCCATATCAGAAGATAACTGGCAATATAGAGGGGATTATGTCAAATAATGATTATAATATTATTATACTGAGTAAGAAGGTACCTTTAAACGAACTAACCTACAGTTTAAAAGTCAGCAGACTGCAATCAAGTAGGTTTTCGTAATCTTTTAAGATTTGTGATGCTAACACAAAAAGAGCGCCGCAACGCATGGGCACATTTTTTTTTTGCAGTACATTAATTTTAAACAGTCCAAAACTAAGCAAAGCTTGTAATATGGGAACTAAACTACAGATATAGTTGTTGACTTGTACTATGTAACATATTTTTGTGAATACATTAATTAATAATAATACAAAAATATATCATCAGGGTTTTTTTTCTTCCAAAATCAACCTGTTTATGAACTTATAAGCATTTACGTGACATCTGTATTAAGTCGTGTTGAGGTTAAGTGATACACTACAAGACTACACAACACAGCCGCCTTATTTATATTACCTTGTTAAACAAATTACCTATGTAATGTTCATCGCACATAGTCAGACTATGTTGCTCAAGATCGTTTTAATTAGCAAATGCTCATATCAACAGGAAAGTACACATAAATAGGTACTCATAATATCGTCGTACCTAATAACTGACTGTATTAAAACAGTCACGTCTGTATCAAAAAAAATATAGAAGCATTTAATATAGAGGTGAATTATTGTTACACTCATAGGATTTTGGGAAATTTTCTATGCTATGTGTGAGTGCTACTGACGTGATAAGTATGTATTACATGAGTTTTGTACTTGTACGGTAGCGGGCAGAGTGGCGCACCTTGGGAGATACTTTCGTCCCGCTGTGGACTGCGATAGGTTTTCATTGTTGATGACGATGATGATGAGTTTTTTTGAGAGAGAGAGGGGGAATGATATTTTCACCAGAATTCAGTATTTACTTATTTCATGAACAATATACTTAAATTTGAACAAGCCTCACAGATCAGTTGACAGTAACTCTGCCTACAGCGCTGTAGGTTGTGGGTTCGATTCCCACCCAGGACAAACATTTGTGTGATGAATATAAATGTTTGTTCTGTGTCTGGGTGTTGTATTGTATGATAAGTATGAATTTACAAAAAAAAAAAGTAGAAGTATTCTATCCGAAATCTAGTTCCCATATAACAAGCTATGCGGAATAAATATATAGGAAAACGTTATTATGGGCTGTGAGGGTGGAAAATATAAACAGTTCCTAAGCTTTACTGAAAAATAAACCGATGAAAAGGGTGGGTATTCTGGAGTACCGCATCGCGCACGCTCAGTTTCTACAAACGAGAATCGCACACAATCTCCGCACCGAATAGGGACAATGGTCGGGCGCAAGTTCGACGGCTGGCCTTGAAGGAACCAGTCTGTCTCGTCCGAAACACCTCTGGCAATTATTCAATAAAACAAAAGCATCCACCAAGCACGTTTACTCCTCAGAAATGCTCATGCTCACCCAGAATTAATATTACTCTTTGATTTTGTTGCAAATTGACTGATGAAAGCTGCTAATAGGCGAGTTTATCAAGTTGTTTTCAAGGTATTACAGTCATTGTAGTAATTTTCCTTTCCGTGGCGTTTGCGGCCTCCGAATCGGCCCCTACAACTCAGCCCTCAGATGTCATAAAGCCGACTAAGGGATTTCACCAAATAGGCAGCAGCTCAATTTTATGTACCCAGTCCGCCTGCGGTAAGCGCAGTTTATTATTTAGTAGGTATACTTTGAACAGACAATAAACGAGTTAGATAAGCTAAACGGCTGTACACGCTCGCTAGAACGCCCTGCATTATTCACGCACGTGCGTCACAGAACAAGCCCTATTATCAACGACAAAAAAGATCTTGGGCACGAGCCGCTGAAAAATGTACCACGAAATTTGATATGACATAGTACCATACATCCCAAAGGCATTGTAAGCGCCGCGTCGTCGTAGACGCGAGCTAAACGAAATATTTCAAATGCAAATCGTGCTAACGCTATGAATGTAATAGTTTGTCGTGCTTTGCGCACGCGTCGAACACCGGAAACAAATTATCATAACCATATAAGCACGTACGAAATCGACGAATATCCTATAGATGTCGCTCAACTGATAAATTGTGCCATCGAGAAAATAAGACCGGATAAGTAGTAGACACCAAACTTTGAAAAGATACAGCTAACATCCGAGGCACATAATAACAACGACCGTCCAAAAGCGTTAGGCATTCCAATACGCTTTTATCAGTTTCTCATTGAAGAATTCATTTGGTGTAACGGTGACAACGTTTTCTATGTTTTTTAATAATATTTTTGATGCAAAAACTGGCGCGGACTGTCACTGTGTGTAAATAGTTGTCGAATGCGTTGAACATTCGGAAATCGATTTGTGTGACGCCTGACGCCGCCATATTTGTTGACATTCGATTCAAAAAACGAACAAGACCGATTCGGAACAGAAAATATTCACCAAGTAGGTTTATCTTCTCTTTTCTATCATTTAATTAGGAACCGTTCTAAGTATTCTTTAAGTATATAATTTTCCTTCTTAATTGAGGAAACCAGTATGGCAACGGACATTTTGTGTGTGTTTAACATAAAATCTAAAATTCACTAAAATGTATGGCAGTGGTGGTTTTCTCCTTCGTTTTCTTTTTCATTTCCCGCGTCAGGCCGGGTCGGTTTTCCTTATCATTCGCCCAGGCCGCACTCGCTCCTGGGTTGTCGTGTAGTAAGGTTGAGG
Organism: Venusia cambrica; assembly: GCA_951394065.1. Taxonomy (NCBI): domain Eukaryota; kingdom Metazoa; phylum Arthropoda; class Insecta; order Lepidoptera; family Geometridae; genus Venusia; species Venusia cambrica. Next base: position 14,153,759 of record OX596040.1, on the reverse strand, counting down.
TTTCTTTACCAAGCTTGCAATTATTCCATCAGGTAGCCACCAAGTTCAAATTGTATGGCAATGACGTTAGATAACGGAAAAACAAGTCAAGTCAATATGTGAATCACATACATTATTTGGAATGTAGATTTCGTTTTCGAAATGCAACTCGACTACCACTCCAGGTTACACGTGTATCTAAGTATGAGGCAGTAACGGTCTCATATTTATGCGTGACACAAAGAAGAAGGTGCTTTTTTGCGATTTTCTTATGCATTTTTCATCACAAACTGAATATCGAAGTATGTTTTGTTTCCCAAAGGAAAATATGTACCTAGGTATCTAGGTAAACTTATGTAACTATTATAACAGACCCCAAAGATCAGTAGGCAGTAGATCTGCGCTGCTGGTTGTGGGTTCGATTCTCACTCTGGACAATATTTTTGAGATGATGTTTGTTCTTTGTATGGTTGTTGTATTGTATCAAAAGTATTATAACAAAAAGATACAAAAAATACCGCCTCTGTGGTCTAGTGGTTCAACCCACCGATTTCAGATCCAGAGGTTCCGGGTTCGATCCCCATGGGGAGTACAATATATTGTGCTTGGTTTGGTTGGTGGTAGGATTTTGTTTAAGTTCGTCTGGCTAGCTACCACCATCTTATCTGTCGCCATAATAACAATTCTTAAAAAAATGTTGTGTTCCGGCATTCAGAGGTAAGATAGCCAGTTCCTCAGTTTGTGGAGGATTCCGGGTGAAGTGCGAAAAAAAAAGTGCCTGTGTTATTAAATAAAACGAGTTTTTATATATTAATATTTTCTGTAATCTATAGTTCCCATATTTTAGTTTGGGGTTAGATGGTGTTGTGTAAAATGTCTAGTATTCTTTATTTTTATTATGAAACTGTTTTAATGCTTTTTCTCTAGGTAGGTACATACATTAAAGTCTGAGATATTCATTACAAAACATATAGAAACTGACGCTTTTTTTTTATTTTTTCATGCATAACTACTCACGTTTTATCACTCACTATTCTTCTACCTTTCACATTGGCCTCCTTTACCACATATAAATCCTTCAATAAAGTTTCTAGTTTCCCTCTACCCCCTTTCTTGATGCACCTACCTACCAGTACTAGGTAGGTATACCTACACCAAATGATTTTTATTTGAGATCAGTTAGGGCTGGTGCGGCGGTTGATTCAGCCGAGGATCATAAAAGGCGCAAATATAGTGATCCTCGACAAAGCTTACCTATTTAAGCCTAATGGGGTCAAGACCTTGGGCCCGTGGGGAGCCGGTGCCCCACGCGGGGCTTTTGATTGAGGCGACATGGGGCTGGCTCTTATTTAGGCCAGCGAATTAGCATAGCTATTCAGCGTGGCAAAGCAGCTAGTGTCTTGTACACGCTTCCGTCTGGAATAGTTGAGTTACCTACCTATAGCCCGTCCTTGTACTTACGGTACTTAGGTAATCCGACTGCTTCCAGTGTAATTAGTTAATTTTTATTTGTAATATTTTTAAGGCTTAAATATATCCTTCACGTGATAAGCTAGCACGTGTATTAACCATAATAATCTTGTATATACATTTTATTGAATGCTTTTGATCACATTTAATTAATATAAGTTGTAATTCGTCTCGCATTCCTATTATAGTAATATATGTTTGAATTTAATTTCTACGCATTCACTTATTTATTTTTTTATTTATTTATTTTTCACCGGCTGTAATGTAACCTTTCATTGCTAGTCATGAGCCTCTTTCAACACTGACACCTACTACCTGACAAAGATGCCAATTTTTTTTTAAAGTTGATCCGATCATTTCCAAACATAACAGGATTACACGCTGAGCTAATCGTAAGATTGCCTAAAAATTTCATTAAAATCGGTCCAGACGTTCACGATAAAGAAAATATCCGATCGGATGACGCATTAACGAATGAACGAATGACTTAACTTCACGAGATCACCCTCTGGCCAAGTAAGTATTAGTGCGAGTAAGTATTGCATTACAATAGCGTTTCTAGCCTTTAGCTTGTTCCTACCACATAGAAATACCCGAAAAGCGAGTTTATAAAATCGTTTTAGTAATACATTTTCCATTTGGAAAGAGAGCTTCCAAAACTTGACCGTTAGTTCCACTACCGCCCACTAGATGGCGCTACGAGTAGTGTGCGCGGAGAAGCTTTCCGACAGAGCTTTTTACAATATAAGGTAAGACTTTTTGTTCTTAATTTTGTTAAAAAAATGACTAATACATATTTATTCAGTAATATTTCTTAGGTTCATAACATATTGCATCGTCAACTCTACCGCCTGTTCGGAATCGCGACCTTATATTTGTTGATGGTTGATAAACAATAATAAAAACTGATTCAAAACTGATGTAGGTAGATATTTATCGACTATTTTGCAAATAACGGTCTGAATCATTGTATTTTATCAAGAGTTTAAGTATACCTACTGTGTATTTCTAATATTATATATGCTAGTAAGCAGTATGTAATTGCAATTTTGTTGTAATTCGTAACCATCTAATCTGATTTCATTTATTTTATGTCTGAGTAGGTAAAGATACAAATATCAAAGTAGGTGTAATTTTAAATACGATATCCATTTATTCTGTGTTTGAGTGTTGTAATTTATAGTATGTAGATAGGTATTAATTACCAAAAGTATTTAGTATTCTATCCGTAATCTTGTTCCCATATTACAAGCTATGCTTAGTTTGGGGCTAGATGGAGCTGTGTAAATTTGACGTCCTGTAATATTTATTATTATGAATTGAATGCTACTTAAATATTTTTATTTCGATATAGGCCGATTATAATGATGATGATCATTTTTAATTAATAAACCAGATGCAGGTAAAAGGCTCAAAAGTATACCTACAGTAAATTCGATTCAGGCTATGTACAACCAGACGTAACTTACCTTTTGAAAGAAAAAGTAAATAAAACAAAAGGCAGGCGCTGATTAAGCCAAGCGATAATCTCAAGTACCTATATCGGAAGCAGAATTTTCCAAAGACAATCCAGGAGATGGTAAGTCGTGATAAGTCAGCCTCGGGTTATTATCACAGTGTTTCCAACACATTAAAATTGCTAATGATCTTCCTGACCTACCAGAATGCCTGGATTTACGGAACTGAGGGGGAATTGCCGGTTTCACCTTCCATATTTATATTGGTATTTATGGCCAAAACTGATAAACAAAATAATATATGAACTATAAATGCTAGTGGTCGAAATTCACCCGTTAAAATATATTTCTTCGTATACCTACGCTGTGCTAAAAAGAGGCGTATTATATTTTAGCGTATAATCAATATATTTCATAGAGATTCTAATAAGATTTAATTGTGTTATTGTACACACAGAAGGTTATAAGTAGAGCCCTACTGAAATCATCATCATAATTCAGGCCGTCTCGACCCACTATAGGGCATAGGCCTCCATTATTTGCCTATCCCGTTTTGGGCAGTTCTCAATGAGATCCTTGTTGCCTGAGTCATCTGCCTGCACTGCGTATGATATTCCTGCAACCATTCCAATAAGAAGGCCCCAGTAAGTACCGCTGGTTATCGCTCTTCAGTAACAACGTGGTTTATTGTTAATTTCGAATTGGCATGATTCGAATTCCTACCTATCTGTGTCAGTGACTCGTTACTTTTTCTAAAAACATCAAAACATATGAAAAAGAGTGTTCAAATACTGAATATTTGGAAAAAAATCTTTTCCATTACAACATCTTGCCTGATCGCATAGTTTTATTCAATTATAATTGTACGATGTGGAGCAGCTTGGCCTTCATCTCTTCGGAATTTTCAAATCATGATAAGGCCGAAGGTGGAAGAACACTTCACTCGGACTCAAATAATATCTACTTAGTAAAAACAAGCTTTCAGGCATCAAGCAGTAAGTGCATATAGGCAAAACAGTGTAGGTAATTACTCTACATTTCTTTTGATTTTATCTTAAGCTTAGATTCTCACGTCTCAATCTCAACCAATAGGAGCAGATTCATTACCTAATTATGTGATATAGACACCTATTTGGTAGTACCTACATACCCTTACATCGGTAACTAAAATAAGTTCATTGATTAAAAAATAAATAGGTGGATGATTTCACTTTATTATGCGCTTAGGACGCATATTTGACTTGAATATTAAAAATAGGTAGGTAGATACCACAAAATTAAGACTGGGTTTTCCTACAATTTAAATCTTTTCTTTTTAAATGTTTTAAAATAAGAGTAAGTTAATAAAAATATGTTATCACATAGAAATCTACAATTGAATTACTTATTTAATACGTTTTAAATGATTTAAATTTCAAACAATAACGGGCAGAATAAACAACGCGCGCGCTTACATTCCCTTCGCGACGGGGCGGCCATCTTGGCTCCAAATAATTCCCTCGTCAATCTATCGATATTCCAGATCGATTAATCATAATCGATAAGCATCGATCTCGCACTGTAGGTATTTAGTATATTATTGTTTATGATAATGAAGGAGAGAATTACTACCACAGTCATAAGTGCATGCATTAATTACAAACATATCGAAGACTATGTGGTTATTTTATAAAAAAAGTCCAAATCCTGTAAATTTTAAGTTTAAAAACGTCACTTTAAATTAAACGCGCGCTTTTAAATCACGTTCAACTTGAAAAAACCACATCTATTTGAATACATATTTTTGATACTGATTCGATAAATAAACACTTTTTAAAGATACCACCTGACAGGAATCTGTCAGTTCTATTGGAAATCTCGCCGAATCTATAATTGATTTTAGAACGATGCGTGGGCGCATAAGGTCGGTGCGAATAGTAACACAATAGAGCCACCGAAGACGATATGGTAATAGACCACCTCCAAACATTAATAGGTACTATGCACGTATTTGATGAATAGAAAGTAACACAATGCGGAATAGTAACAGCGTTTTTTGACGATACTTTTGTAGGTATCTGACATATTGTGCGAAATTTATTATTTAACTTTTGAAACTGTTATGGCTAATGCGATCACGAAAAAACTGAACTAACAAATCATGGAAATATCCCGATAAAATTAATTTATGATTAGTTTTAGTGAAATTTAAGATGTCTCTCCAATTTATGGAAAGTGTACTTCAGTACAATCTATTTCTGATTTTCAAATATTTTAAGACATGATTTTTTCAAAAAATATGTGTGGCACCGTTAAATGAGTAGTTCAAAAGTAATTACGACAAATGGATTCTAGTATAATGTTTAATTCTATGTGATGAGAAGAAAACTCAGTCTTAAATGTATACCTACCTATAATTATTATTGATGTGCCCGCACCAATCTCGCAGGACCTATAGGTTTCACCAACCTTACCTTGCCTACCAACCTTATTTTGGGTTTATTTTAATTTCTTATGATTTAAAGTATTATGAATCATCGTTTGGCTAACAGACTGACAGCTATCTATTACCTATATATATAGCTAGGGATGCCCTAAGAAAGGATTTAAGAAAATGTCTGAGGGTAACGGAGCGAAGTCCCGGGTGTTTATTTGCCATTTTTTGAATATTTAAGGGTACCTACTTGCAACGTAGTGCAAGATGCTGTTTAAAATTCTAATAAGAGGCCACATTGTTGTTGGACTGCTATCTAAAGTAAATTTTGGTTTGTTAAGAATTTATTTTTTTAATATTATATTTTATATATGATATATGTACACGTTCTACATAATAATGCTACAAACTTCAGGTAGATACCCTAACCTAGGTACGTATTTTGTTTTTTTATAAAATATTTTAAACAATTTTAGAACATAACTCTTAGACCGAATCTAGAGAGCTCTATGCAGGTTAGTAGGTAGTAGAGTTTGAAAAACCTTAGTCAAATTCTTTACTACCTATATTTACGAGTAGGTATGTTGTAAATATGAATTTTGTGTTTCTAATTGATTATTCTTTATTGTGCATTTTTGGAAAAAGATCACCAAAGCCTTTGTTTTAATGTTTTTCGATTGTGGTTTTGTTGTAAGAGTAAGTAGGTAGGTGTAAATAAAAGGTGTAAACAATTTCTAATAAGATCTGAAAATGTTTTGGTAAACACTCCAACAGAATCTGCTCCCAGTGAGATTCGAGTAGGTATGACATGTTATAATTTAAATGTTAACCTGTGAGCATCGCCTGCAGAACACAGCTAAACTCGTAATTGCGGCATAGCACGCAGTCACTTTTTAATCACTTGTCCAGTATCCAACTAAGTAAAACTCGAACAACACTTCAGTAAGTTCAATTCAAAACACTTGTAACTTTGTTATTGCACCAAATACACGCACTGTAACTGTTAATGAGGAACTAAAGTTGTGTTGTTGGTGTGGGGTTGTCGTTCGGGTTTGTCGGCGCGGCGCGCGCGACGTAGCACAGTCAACGGTCGCTGGCACACTGTGCGGCCGGCGGCAGCGACCCCCCGCCCGTCTCACAGTCCCCCCCGCCCGCACCCCGCACGGAAGGGGGCGGGGCCGCCGAGCGAGCCGAGGCGATGCAAAGCCCTAATTACGCTCAACGGGCGAAGCAGGACGGCGATAGCAAGTGGGCGCGAGCTATTAGCGCGCGGAGAGCGGGACGATACTCGTCTTAAGTATTTTGTATAAGTAATGAGAGGCGCGGGTGCGGGGGGCGCATCTCCCGCCAATCTTTAATGTTGATTACAGCCGCTGCCGCCTATGTGCGCCCCTCATTAACGCTTGGCCACGCCTTGATTTAATTACACTCGTTTTAATTGTCATTACTCTCGGACATCTACAGATGTTTTTGCTTGGATTCTGCGAATTAAGGTCTTTATCTTATTTCGCAAGATGATGAGAAGATTTGTAGTGTAGTTTGTAATTGGCCTTAATTATTATGCTATTACAAACACTGATTTATATTCATAAGTAACATACAAACCTGGTCAAGTTTGATGATAGTTTTTCGAATTAGAATCGACATAGCTATTTTGGGTATCGAAAATAATTCTTAATTGAAAACTTCATTAATTGTACCTTATGGCAGACAAGCCTGTCTTGTTAGACTGTAAAGAGGGTAAACGAGCCTCTGGTTTTAATGACCATTACTTAGTGGATATTGCAAAATAAAACATTTCAAAAGTGTCACTTTGAAGCTACAACATAGCTGCAAAACCATAAAATCGGTGGTAAATTCCATAATATTTATAGAAACAAAAATGTAAATAGTTTTGCGACACGCCGTGACGGTAGCCTGGCTATAAATAAATGAATATTTCCCTCAACATTGTGGTCTGCACGCCCACCCACGGCGCTTGCGCATGCAAAAAACACTTCGCAGGCTACCTGTCCTACTGTTTGAATAGGTGTGCTGCTCGTAATGAATTTTCGAAAGGAAATGTCAATTCGTTAAGTGTTTATAAATACGTGAAACGAAATGACGTGCAAAAAGGATCGGAAACAAATCCTAAAGCTTTAATTAAAAAAACATTGAAAAAAAAATACTGTTGATTTCAAACTTTAGATACATAAGGTGTCCTACCTAATATAGTTAAGGATGTAGGTATTAAGTGTACCTACACATTTTTTTTGTAGCAAATCGTTGACTTCCAACACACATTTCAACAAGCCTCATAGCTCAGTTGGTAGTAACTCTGCCTTCTGCGCTGTAGGTTGTGGGTTCGATTCCCACCTAGGACAAACATTTGTGTGATGAATATATATGTTTGTTCTGTGTTTGGGTGTTGTATCATATAGTACGTATGTATTCACAAAAAGTATTTAAGTATTTTATCTAAAATACAATCGTAAATAATAATCGTAAATAGTAATCTAGTTCCCATATTACAAGCTATGCTTAGTTTGGAGCTAGATTGCGCTGTGTAAAAATTAATGTCCTGTAATATTTGTACATTTAATAAACTAAGATGTGGCCTAACATTGAGCCTGTATAATATAATAAAGTTCACTTCAACGTCAAGTTACTTACATAGATTTGACTACCTCAATATATATACGTAGGTAGGTACGTGTGCCTACGATTATTTCGAAATAAAAGTAACGGGCTTATTTAAACTCGCTGTTACGTCGAATATAACGTACCATCATCAAACTTTCCTGCTAGACAAGTACGATTTTGCTTTGAAGTGACCGTTTGCCACCCCCGACTTGCACGATTTCTTTTGTTTTTAAAGGCCAATAGGAGCTTAGCTTCCATTTTTATTCCCAATTACAAAATAGGCCACACTTAAAACATTTCTTATAAACAAAACCAAAAAATTAAACCATTGTTCATGGCCGGCTAAATCCTACTCAAAACAAAACTAAGTACAATAGGCCGACCTATAGGTACAAGTCCTAATACCTATATTAAATACTTACCTAAACGCCCAAACAGAGATCTCTATGCAAGCGTACCTAAGCAATTGAGAACATTACTACATTTGTATCATAATTTAAAAAATAATCGTTTGAAGACAATTGTCATTTTTAACTTTTTACGACGGGAAAGCGCCTTCATCTTACGTGGTTTCAAGCTACGGTATGGTCGAAGGTGGAAGCGCACTTCACCCGGAATCCTCAACAGTCTGAGGAACTGGCTATCTTACCTCTGAATTCAATAACTTAGCAACGCGAATTATCTTATGGTCCAAAAATATTCGATTTGATATGATTCCACGATTTCAGACTCCATCTCTAATCGTTGATAAAACACTTTTAATTTAATCAATAAGGCTTGTCTCGAGAACTTACCAGAATAGCTAGTTTATAATAAAAAGTTATCTTGGCTTATGTAATTGTAATGACGATACAACTGAATGATTAAAAAATCAAACTAATTAAGTTGGTAGAGCCTAGCTCTACCAACATTAATTAGTTTTTTGTAGCCTAACGTACCTATACCAAAATATACGTTGGTATATTTTAATTTATAATGTCAGCTAATGAAAGAGGCTTTGGACGGCTTCAAAATGTATACTGTCAGCAAACGAAGTGAATTAAAAGAAGGTGTTTCTAGGTGCAAAAAAGAAACTCAGTGGGTAAAAAAAGCATCGGATATTATGCACTGCGAAAATAGTGGTAGTAAAAGATAGCAACCCTACATAATTACCTACTGTTTTTCAAACAAACAGCAACTTTTGGTTAAGATTTTGGAAATACATATTCGGGCAGATGTTGCGAAATCCTTTTTTTTTTTATCGAAGTTGAGGTACATACCTGCTCCACAATAAGTTAGAATTATATGTTGTCAAGATAAATTTTAAGCTGATGTTTTATGCCGACCGAATATTTGAAAGATAGACCATAAAATAACATGCCATTTTAAATTCCGCCCGTCAAACCATTGACCTCAGCCTATTCAGTCACAAAAGCGGTCAACGACCCGCGTGGCCAACCCCTGACCTTGGAGTATCGTAAACCGACTTACGTAACGCTGTTTTCCTGCTAAACGCACATGTTCTGCGACCGAACATGTTTTTTTAACAAGTGGAACGGGGTAACCGGCCATTGTCGGGAGCTTCCGTTATTCAATAGAAACCTTTTAAAATATCACAAATATACGAATATGTGTGATCTGAAATAGACGCTGTTTTTTTGCTCCTTTTTTTAGACGACCTACAGAATCACGCTTGTTTATACCTATTTGTTTTAAATGGCTGTCATCTAAAGAGTCAGCTAATTAAAGTGGTTTTGGTCAGCTCTAAAATGTATATTGTCAACAAACAAAGTGAATTAGAAAAGGTGTTACTGGGTGCCAAAAAAAAAACACGCAACCTGCTGAGGAATAGCAGATATTTTTTAATCTAGAAAAAATAACATTTTATATTGGTGATAGCCAAGCCTTTGACAATCCAGTTCACATAAAGCATTAGTAACTATTGAAAGCCGGAACATAGTACCCGATATTCATTGTAATGTTTTTCATTGTTTATCTTAGTGCGCCCCTACACTACAAAAGTAAACTACCTACCCTGACAATTTCTAGTCTTTAGGACCACTGGCTTGGGCTTTGCGTTGATTGTCAGTCAGACAGCTAAATACACGTCGATTTTATATAATTAGATATATGGCCTAAAATAGATTATTTATTTCATAAACAATTAGATATTATTTAAAATAAATCGGTAGGTACCTAGTGACATAATCCAAATGAAGTCCTAGTGCGGGGTCAACTAAAGTGCCTAATCCTAACGAAATGTTACTACAAATGTTTTTGGGTATAAATATTTGTATTTATATTTATTTTATAATTTTAAGGCTAACACATCATCATCAACAGCCTATTAGTGACAACTGCTGGACAGAGCCTCCTCCAAAGCCGGAGGGCTTTGGCATAACCACCACGCTTGGCAGGCGGATTTGTGATCGCAGTAAAGGTATAAAATACACAGAAGGAAGCTGCTCTTCTTCTGATGATCCCTTAATCGGCTTTTACGACATCCATTAAACCTACGGCTGAGTTAGAGGGGTGGATTCCTAAGCCACAACCGCCACGGTAGAAGGCTTGTAGACTTGTTTACAATCAGGCGTTTGTATTAATTCTGATGTGTTCCATAATGTCTCCAAGAACAGTGTTATTATAAGGCACCTTCTGGGTAGAAGATTCAAGATCAAGAGCCGACCATACTAAAAGGGTATGAGGATATAATAAGCTTTCTCGCATCTCTTGTGCAAGATTCCTCCATCCACTAAACAATACTAATGAACCACCTTCTTAGTTTGGGGCTAGATGGCGCTGTGTGAAATTATGGTCTTTTAATAAATTCTGGTTCTAGTGCCTTACCAATTAAAAAACTTTTTGATGATGAATGTCTTTTTGAGAATCTGCAAGATTAAAATGAACCTACTTTTTCGAACTCTGATAAAAAAGGTTTTCTCAATAGTTCCAAAAGGCGTATCACATGGTAGATACTCGTATGTATTGAGGCTTATTTTTATTTCTATAGATTTTTTTAGACGGAACAAGCAAGCACCTAGCCCACCAGATGTTAAGTGCATCTCTTCTTATAACAATGCTTTACTGCGGAGGTCACACTCACACAGAACATAGCCCACACAGCACTGCATTGCGCCCGTCAACTTGAGGTATTAACCTCACAGCCTCACGTGCCTGTATTTCCACCGGCAACCATACCCTTCAAATCAGAATACTGCAATGCTGCTTGGCGGCTGAAATAGGTATGGGTTGGAAATTGGTAACATTAAAAAGGTAAAGGTGTTGCAATTGTTTAGGTATATGTAACCTTTTTTTTGGATAACAATAGTAAATTTAAGAGTTGAAGGAACCGCCAACATAAACATTCTACCTATTTAGAGAAACATTCTGAAATAAATATTCAATACTATATAACTCATAGGTATGAATATTTTTTGGTTTCTCTTGTTTAGCTAATATTTAACTTTGATGAATGATGATGCATGTCCATATGGTTTTTACTAACTGCGCATGTATAAATTATTCTAGCAATGATAATTTAGTAAAAATGTTGGAAAGGATACTTTAGTCAGAAAAAAAAAACCTTTTCAGAATGTTTTTCAACAAGGGCGTATTGTAATGTTTATAGGGACGGAAACGCGCGTATAATTCTTCTGGTGTTACAAGCGTCCATATGCGACGTTAACCGTTTACGATCAGGGGGAGTATCACGACCTCCAATAGCATTCTTGTTTTGATATTACTTTACTTTTGTCACTATCTGTCCAGTGTAGAAAAAACGGGACATAAGTAATGTAAGATCAAAACGAGAATGCTACAAGACGTTGTGCTTAGGCCCCAGGTGAGCCTTGTGCCTGTTTTCTACGTTAATGGTATACCTAAACCACTTTAAAATAATTTTATATCAATAAAAACATTAAAATTCTATAAGCTGGTCTTTCTAAATAAATACAAATACTACTTATAGGTGATATGGCATGGTCGGTACTTACCTACCTAATTCTGCCAAACAAGCATTAGAGAAAAAACGGAAAGAAACACACACACCGCCCCCTATGCGAAAATACAGAAACTATTACGCCAACAAAGAACCCTTTTCAAGAAAAGGCGAGAAAATTCCTCCCTCATGTGGGTGCGCTACCCATCGTGTGTGCCAGACCACCCTATTTTTTCCCTGAACCAAACTGCCTACATACACCGCCAATAGTGCTGCCATCTACTGACGGGTAGTTGAAATATTTTCAAGGAATGGTGTCAATATCACGGAAATACAATGTCTCTGTTATAACAGTAACTTTTATCGGAACAAATTACGTATAGATGTTATTTAATATACTCTACGGCTTGTATCGTATATACTTTAACTTTAAAACTAACATCCTTTTTTCCATTTTTTCGTACAATATACGACGGGGCAGATGAACGCCATGCTTCATCTTACCTGGGTACAAGTTAAGATAAGGCCGAAGGTGGAGGCGCACTCCACCCGGAATTCTCATCAGTTTGAGTTCCAGAGAGAGGATCTTACCTCTGTAATGCCGAAACACAACAATTGTTGTATTGGCGACAGAGTTATGACTAGATGGTGGTAGCTAGCCAGGCAGACTTAAACAAAGAACTTTAAAAACCTATCACCAACCAAATCAAGCACAATATTCCTCTCTTTATTTTAACCTCCCTGGGGATTGAACCCGGGACCTCTGGATCTGACATCGGTGGGCGAACCACTAGGACTAGGCGTCTCTGTGGAGACGTTAAAACATATTAATATATACTAATACATATATATACGGTACATATTGATATATAACTACGATATTTTCTGATCCTAACAGCTTTCGGCCATAGTTCTGCTTTTGCTAAGACACAGAGAACATAGATGTTCAGTTTTTCAGTTTCATTGTGATATGGTCTGAATTGAGTGAATCGTTTGTTACCTGAGTATTAGTTGATACTGTAGAAACAGCGGTTAAACGTACCTGAAAATCAAATAAAAACGGTTAATGATTTGTTGAATGGTGTGCCTAATTATACATTTTATATTGATCACACATGACAGAGCCTGCAAAGCTACGCTTGGCGGGCGGATGGCGATCACAGTAAAGGTGCTAGATACTCTGAAGAAAGTTGCAGTTGGAAGGGTCGATTCTGTAGCCGTGACCGCCACGGCACCTCTACTGCTTATTTTATACCGTATTATGAAATTTTCGCCCGTTTACAGTCGGTATTCATATGGAGGTGAATCAAGGTTATTCTCAATCTTTGCACGCATCAGATGTTGTTTATTAGAATAATTGGTAACTAACTAGTTTTGTTTATTGCATAGTTACATAATAGTTGCGTAAAGGAAATGAAATATGTCATCATATGTTGTACAAAACATCAGAATGTCTATCGCAATAATCGTGTAGCCTTATTTTTTTAGAAGGTTCGATTCAAGGAGTCGTGAATGTGGTTATATCTAGTATGTAGATACAAACAGAACTTGATACTTTATCTTAAGCGGTACTAGGTCTTATTTGACTACCTAGTACAAGACAACGATTACAAATTATTGAGTAGGTACCACCATTTTGCTCAAGAGTAATGTATGCCAAAACTACTCAGCCCACCCAACCCTAAGCTCCGATATTTGATACCTATCGTTCGCTTGACATTTTCGCAAAATCGATAACACCCCTTATTGGTAGCGAAATGATTGAACATCCTATCGCGACATTTTTCTAATGGTCGATCGTGTTTGAGACCCTTTTCCTTTGTTAAGATCATTTTACACTAGTTTTGGCATTCGCGCTAAAATAACTTTGAAAATAAAATGTCAGCAATAGTCTTTTTTAAACTTTCGCGATTAGAACACATAATTTTAATTCGAGAAACGGGTATTTATCGCGTATTTTACCTCTATATTTATCCCGACGTTTCGGCAGGGTTGCACCAGCCGTGGTCGCGGGCAGACTCTATGTCTGCCCGCGACCACGGCAAATACGCGATAAATACCCGTTTCTCGAATTAAAATTAAAATGTCAGCAGTACCTTCCTTTTACGTCTTTGATAGATAATTAATGATTTTGTAAGACGAGCAGATATAATTGATTTCGACTGAACTATCTCAAAAGGCCAAGCAGCGGCAAACAGTTTGCCGTATTCCGTCGGTGCACGTCGGGCTAGCGCATCCTGGGAAAGCTTACCATCGTAAGCCTCATTCTTCAAGTCATAGCTAAACTAAAGGTAAAGAGCCTTACAGATATGACAATCTGATTGAGTATTAAAAACATTAATGAGCTAAATTCAGGCATTGAACACACACGTAGGCTAAATAATTCCAATCAAGGTTATAGTTTATAATAAGTGTAATAAGTTTGATAAAAATGATATCTAACTGTAAAAAGAAAGTCACTTAACTATAATAATGTTAAGTACGAATCTAAAACCGATAGAGATACTGAGGAATAAATAGATGGATTGTGTGTATGACGATTTGCATGTTAGAGATAAGGGAGAGTGGAAGAGGTGATGTGCCGACCCCACCTAAGTGTGAGAAAAGGGCAGGAAGAAGATAGGCATCATGAGAGCAATCATTAAAAATATCACATCAAAACAAAGAAAGTTAATTTGTATAGCAAACAAACAAAGGCGAGACAACCCAGCCTTCATAGTGCGTAGGCTGCTTTAGACCCCTTTTCTTTTTACATGTCGCAAGCTAACGACAATACGAAATCAATACCAACACCATCGATGCGAATATCGTGAGCAACACATACGCAAATATGTTTGCATGTGTGCTCAAATAGTATGCAAGCTTTGATCGTGTGGAGCAAAGACGTTAGGGTACCCATTATTTTAGAGGTATGAGGATAGATTTAATAGCTATACTGATTGGAAAAACATTGGTCAACCTTTTTATCTGTATATAATTATGATTTCAGATAAAGATTTTTGAGGTAGAATGGATCAACCTCTCAGTGATAGCTACCATGCCCAGCCTCTGATAGCTCTTGGCCTACCCTGGGCAAAGGAATAGCTAGCTTTTGCTAGCAGTTACGGTTGAACGAGCCCATCTTTGATGGTAGCCTGCAAAGGCGCGGTGGCTAGCTACCACTCTCCTGCCGAAGTCCAGCGCCATGAAGTCCATGTTCGTCGTGTTTAGTTAGTGTGAGAAAGCCGGTGCCCACTGAGTAAGCTCGCTCCGTCGCAGATCTCATCCTTACCTGTGTAAGTACTTGTGCAAGTTTTGAGGTTAAGAGCTTACCCACATCGTGAGAAGGAAACGGGAAGGGGAAAGTATCACCATACCTATTTCTGCCGCTAAGCAGCATTGCTGTGATCTGGTTTAAAGGGTATGGTTGCCGGTGAAATAACGGGCACGCGAGGCCTAACACCAACCACCAACCACCAGTTGTAACTAGGTGAGATGAAGGCTTCCCCCGCTTCCCCATCGTACAAAAAAAAAAAACTTTATGCCTCAAGTTGACGGGCGCAATGCAGTGACGTGTAGGCTATGTTTTTGTGGATGTGACCTACGCAGTAAGGCATTGATAGAGGCAAGAGATGCACATCACATCAGCACCCTTATTCTGTATGACGAATCGTGTCTTAACGCGCCCGCGTTACGATGTGTCAATACGATGATTCCATGCAGATATCGTAACGCGGGCGCGTTAAGACACGATTCGTCATACAGAATAAGGGCTCAGGTGGGCTGGTTTGTTTCGACTGCTAGTAGTATAAAAGAAAGTACAATATTCGAGTAGGCAAAACGCTTCCCTGTTACGACGGGATAACGCTTGGCCTTCGTCGGTAAAACAAATGAGGTAAAATAGCCAGTTCTTAGTAGCTCAGTCTATTGAGGATTCCGGGTAAAGATCGCATCCCATATCACCTTCCTTCAATCATATCATACTTTTACATGAGGTAAGATAAAGGCCGCTCGCTTCCCAGTGGTAGAATAAGAAAAATACTAGGTACCAACTAAGCTTTGAGGCCTGTTAACAAGGAAACGTCATGCGGCCCTAAATGCAAAAGATTAAACTTCACCCAATAACGATATTAGTCATTGCGACAGCTGCTTTAAACTAAAAAGTATACGTACTTGATATTTTTTTACAAATATGCAAATTTCTTCGACAAAAGCGAGGTCACCCTAAAAATTGGTAAAAAGAAAACGCATTAACACATATAGATGAGTCACACATGGAGGCTCACCCACACAGGCACACGCCACCCCGAACCTTCCTTAAACCACCCGCCACCCTCGCGAGTCTTTTGATAAGGAAATGCAGACATTTCAAGAAAAGCTAAGTATTGAATGAGCATTGGAAAGTAGCGTGCCGGTTTAAAAACGAATGTCGCATAGTAGGTTAAACTTTTTAGTAGTTTATCTACTGATAAGTGTGTTGTATGTATGTTATCATAATTATGTTGGAGTATCAAACTGTTGAAATGTTATTGAAATACTACTAGAGTCAAGTTGCTCTATTGTAAGCACCTCTGTGGTCGAGTGGTTTGTCTATCGGTGTCAGATCTAGAGATCCCGGGTTCGATCTTCAGAGAGTAACATTGTTGTGCTTCGTTTGGTTGGTGGTAGGACTTAAGTCCGCCTAGCTTGGTAGCTAGGCATTTACCATTAACCTGATTCTGTCACCATAACAACAAATCTAAAATTGTTCCGGCATTTAGAGGTTAGATAGAAGTTTCTCAGTTTATTACGGGTGAAGTGCGCTTGTCCTTATCTCACCTGGTGTCAAGTTATGATAAGGCCGGAGACGAAAGCGCACTTCACTCTAGCTTACCAGGCGGACATTAAACAAGTTCTACCACCAGTAAAACCTAACGAAATTTTGTACTTCCCTGGGAGTCAAACCCGGGAGCTCTAGGTCTGATACCGGTCGGCGAACCACGAGACCATAGAAGCAGTCATAAGGCGGTTTTGAGATGGTACCTATTAAATGTCTGCATTATGAAAGCACTTATTTAAATATACCTATAAAATCGTGTATATACCTAGTCGTGTAGCCGATTGACTGACTGACAATCAAAGCACAACCCAAGCAACAACCTAGTGACTTGAAATTTTGAGGGTAGTTTCCTATTGTAGTGTAGGGGTGCACAAAGGTTTTTGTTTTTTTTGAAATTATCAAGTGATGACGTAAACAAAGTCTTGGGCGTTCCATTAGTCGAATGTATGCGACAAACAACTAAATAATTCTAAGGTGTGTGATCAGGAACGATTGCAATCAGCATAAAAATGACAAAACTCCTCAGTCCGATACTTTATTATCTTCCATTAGCCGCTTATATGTTAATAGGTTTCCGATTTTGAATTAGCATAATCATTTTAATTTGTTAATTTGGTGTTTTTTTGTTATATCATTGGGAAGCGCTTGGCCTTCATATCATCTGGTGACAAGCTACGACAAGGCCGATGGTTGGAGCGCACTTCACCCGGAATCCTAAACAGTCTGTCTATCTTACCTTTAAAAATATTTACTAAATAAAATGTCTACAATCCAACTTACTATGTACAAAGGAATCAGTCGGATACCTAAGTACCGTTACAAACGGCCTAAAGGTAACTCAACTGTTCCAGGCTAGTACCAGACGGAAGCGTTTCCAAGCCACTGGCTGCATTGACACGCTGAATAGCTATGCTAATTCACTGGTCTAAATAAAATCCAGCCCTTGGTTCTACCACCAATCAAACCAAGTACAAATTCGTACTCGCCTGTGATCGAACTCGCGCCTGTGAGTCTGATACCGGTTGGCGAACCATTAGACCACAGTTAAAACTTTGCGTAAAAAAATGCGTTTGAAATGACGATCTCCCCTCGATCGTGAAGTGGTTTACATTCCACTGAAAAGCCGTAAACCTCGACGATATCCGCTAATAATCAAGCTCCCCTACTAATTAAAACCCGGTTTTAATTGCTCGAAACGGCCACCTGTTGCAAAACCTCTGCCTTTGTCGCACTGCCCTCTCTCTCGGAGGCTGGAACCGTCCCGTATCCGGATATCCACTACCAGGGTATAATTGTCAGAAAATTCAATTTCGGAACGAGATAATTGGGGCCAAATGAAATTTTCAGTCACACCCGGATCCCTTTGTTCGCGCGATTCGGACCGTCCTAATTGTTTGATGAACTAATTTATTAATTTAGTTTTAGAACGTCGGTCATCTCATTTGAAATTCGAATTTATATTTGAATATTCACGATTTTGACATTTCGAGTATCTTTATCGATTTGTTAATGGGATTACCATTCGGACCGTAGAAAGTAATGTCGCATACATTTTTAAGTCATTCTTAATTAGTCCTTAGCTATTTCGATCTTTTGATCTGGGCACTCATAAACTAAACACGCGTCTATTAAATGAAAATAATGAATTAAAAATAGATTTAGCTCCAAAATGGTGCAAGTAATCAATCACGGAATATCTCGCACGAATCTGAAGGCAATCTAAAGTCCCCACTTATGTTTATAATTCTAGAAAATTGCTCGATACGAAGCCGTAACGAAATTATCGAGCCATTATCAAATGGAACCCCTTTTCTTTAATTACCTGCATATAATTTTTGTTTGTTTGTATGTTCCGCCCAAGTCATTACTTTAATAACAGCGAACAGGAACAATTTTAGTAACAGCTACGAATGATTAGCGGCAATTTGGTTTACTTGTTAAATTACTAGTGAGTTAAGTCGTTATTAAAATTATGCTTTTTGTATGTAAGTATCGCAGCTTAAAAATCTACCCTTCAAACGGTAACCCGCGGTCGTAAGGGCTGACTAAGGGATCTTACCAGAAGTAGGACAATGCCAGGAACTACTTGTTAAGCAAATTATTATGGTAAAGCCCTCCTATTCTGGAGTAGGCTCTGTCCAGCAGGTATTATTGGTCAATTGAAAGTTTTAAGTGATCTAAGAAAAAATCCTAACAAAATAAATATTGATATTAAAATTCTCCAAAGTAAAAAGGAATTTCAACATCTTTGTCATTTGGTTTGTCATTATTAAAACTTTAAAGTATGACAAGCCTCATGGCTCAATTGGTACTTTGCCTTGTGTACTTGGTTGTGGGTTCGATTCCCACCCAGGACAAACATTTGTGTCATGAATATAGATGTTTGTTCTATGTTTGGGTGTATGATAGGTATGTATTTACAAAAAAATGCTATTTTAGTATTATACCCGTTATCTAGTTCCCTTAATACAAGCTATGCTTAGTTTGGGGCTAGATGGCGCTGTGTGAAATTAATGTCCTTTAAGTTTTTGGCCGAAAACCGATATTTTATTTGCTATTGGTTATCTCTCGACTTCGAGGCTTGCCTGGGTATATATAATGTCTACGATGGAGTGAGATTTACCAAACAGCCTATTAATTCTCTTTTAGAAGGTGTTTGGGTCGTTCATGGTGGAAAAATAATATTTTTAGAATATTTTTAGAGTACCTACATAAATGTATAATTTATAAAATATCCTTATGGGTTTTTCCAAAACCTCAATCTGTATATTGACGAACTATATAATCAATAGAAATCCATAAAAAAATATTAATTTCAGATTTTAACATGACTATCTTAATTTGCAACTTTTAATACCCCATAAAACGTGATATCTCTTGATTATAAAATAGTTTTTAACATAATCGAAGTAATAACACAGAAACACAATCAACAAGATAATCTCCTAATGTAGATATTGCATTAATGAAGTCGGTTGGTGGCAATTAAAATTTTTATGGTAATAACTTATTAACCGGTGTGACATGATTTTTGTTGACAAGCTAGCTATTACACGCAGGTCTTCATTTTGATTGAGTTCGGTTTAATATTACGATAAAATAGTCATGTGCGTCTGTCTGACTGACCACACATATTCCAAACTAGATGTGCTAGTATTTTAGCTGCTTTTTCACGGGATAAATAAATATTACAGGACATTACAGGACATTAATTTCACACAATGGCGCTGTGGCTAGCCCCAAACTAAGCATAGCTTGTAAGATGGGAACTAGATTACGGGTATAATACTTAGATACTTTTTTTTTGCAAATACATACATACTATAAATGATACAACACCAAAACACAGAACAAACATCTATATTCATCACACAAATGCTTGTCCTGGGTGGGGATCGAACCCACAGCCTACAGCGCAGAAGGCAGAGTTACTACTAACTGAGCTATGAGGCTTGTTGGATGAGAGGGGCATGTCCATAGCGCTTCTCTGCGCTTTGTAAAATGTATATGGCTGTTGTTACCAGTACAATATCATTGTGGTAGGTGATACAGCTTCTGGGAGACCTGTATGAGAAAGGCATGCAACATAGTCATAGAACAACATAGGCATAGGAAACTGGTTTAGTGGACCTATTTCATATTGATGGTGGTAGAGTTACATTCGCGCAACAAGTTAGTTTTAACTCATTTGTAGTGCGAGCGTCGACTTTGAAGAGGGCTGCATATTTAGCTCGTTGGGTGCTGTGAAACCACACGTTGCTCGGGACTCAGCACTCAACGTGTTAAAAGGACTTTTGTCGAAAACTGGCTGATACTTACTTGCCCGAGCAAGAAGCACGTCGCGGAATAACGTGTCAAATAAATCGTTTGTAATATTGTATGTTAGTCTTAGTCTGTTGTATACCGATAGACTTTACGTAGGGAAATGTACTTGCTACCTGAAATAAATGGAATTTTCAATATTATGGCCAAAATTGTGGGCCTAAAACCGGTATGTGACACAAAAATTATCATTGCCATATAACATCCACAGTTGGATAGGCAGGGGTCCATTTTATTTACCCAACTCATTAACTTAATGTATATTAACTAACAGATATTATATTAATTGGAAGGTAATAATATAGGCCTACGAACTATCCAATGAGGCTGTTGAACGCAATTGCGTAGGAGACGCTTTTGCGCAAATGGACTTTACAAGCTAGCATTAGCGGGCACACTGCCTTTAAATAAAGCGAGCTTTTTATATTTACCACCAATTAAAGCTGCCTGTGGCTTCACTGTTATGATAAATAAATAGGTTATATTACCTCAATTACCTAATTTGAGAGCCAATAAGTTCGCCGTGTTATGTCAGTGTATGCGAATGAAATTTGTGTTCTGGGTTTGCTCCTGCTCAGGCGCAGGACTAAATGGTAAAGATGTAGACCTATGTAGTTAAGCGATTGTTTTCAAGTCTGTTTCATGTTGTTTCCTGGGTCAGTTTCTCAACGTTATCCGTAAAAAATTGAAGATCAGTTTGTCTTGGGTCATCACTGTAGCGTTCACATGTATTTAACTTATCATAATTATTTAGATACCATGTAAATAAATATGCCGTCATCTATATAGGCAATTACAGAATGAAGACAAAACTTATTCGTTCAACTAAATTTCAGTGTGTCACATGCATAACCATCCGTCGCATACTATCACATACATTATTTAAATGATTTTGGCGTCGACTCTTTGCCTGCTTATGTCGTTTTTATTCTGCATCACAAATTCAGCAACCAGTTAGAGCTAATGTCTACTGTCTAATGATTTGCTCGAATAATCACAGAGGACGCGCGATATTACACGCATGAGCCGTCTTTTACTTGCTTTTACACCATAGTTAATGGCAAGTGTGGAGGGAAATGGGCGTAATAGTTACATGCATTGTGATGCCTCAACATACAATTTGAAAGTTGTTGACGAATGTGGGATTGTTGCAAAGATGTAATGACCGTGTGTCAGTAAAATGCGTGACGCGACGAGTCCACTGGGGTCCATTTGCCTGCGATATAAGGCATGATAATATTCTGACGACGAAGTTGTAATGTTAGTTGTTATGTGAAATTACATATATTATAGATTTATCTCTTTTTTTATACATTTGAAATGCCTGGTGGACCTCTACAGATCCTATCAACAGCGATAGAATCATCAAAAAACGTTCATGAAGGTGGATTATGTCAATGCACTTTTAACAATTGTGACTCAATTACAATTCAAACCTCATAGTGTAAGAACAAGATGAGTTCTTCAGTCAATTAGATACAACAACGTAACATCAATCAATTGAAATCCGCAATCCATGTTCGTAGCGATAAAAAGATGGTGCGAACTTTTTTCACTCGCACGGATTTATACTTGGACATGTGAATCGTTATCGTGTTGCAAGGTGGTTTCTCAAGGCTATGTACGCGCAATATGGTTTTCGGTAAATTGTAGGTTCAAAACACATCGTGGATTCAATAGGTGAATATCGTCACTACACACAAGCTAGGCCAAAACTGTTAAAAACATATTTTTTAAATTGAATGTTTAGATTTACCATATTGTTTTCCTAACTGACTGAATCGTAACAAGGAAAGATAGCTCGGTTAGGGAACCAATATGGAAAATAAAAAATATTGTTGTTGATTTGTATTTTAAGCTACAATTTACCAAAAACTGTGAAATGCATACCTAAAGTCGAGAGACAACCTTAATTTAAAATTCTCAACAGCTGCGTTGATCCCGAGTCTAAGTCGATCGATATTTATTCGAGGTTTGTGAAACAAATAAAATAAAGTTACGATTCGCGTTGTGGAGCTGGGCAGTTCGACCAGCTATTGTTTCTTAGCTGCTATCAATCACCTAAGGTTTGGGAGAAGGGAGCGGGCGGGGGAGGGCAAATAACGGTTATTGAAATGAGACGCGGCCCCCGCTTTTTTCCAAATTTAAATTTTGATAAGGCAAGACCCTGTTTTGTTCTCTAACTCTGTCTTCGTTTGGTGAGAGGGTGGCCGCTTTTTTGTTTCGATTTTCCGTCTGCATGTTTTTGTTTGGTGTTGGAATTTAATTTCATTCGGTAACTGGCCAATTTTCGGCTTAAAATATGATCATTTATACAAGCACATCTAAGCCAACAGTCATCATCATCTAAAACAACATATGGAGTGTTGGCTTTGATGGTGTATTTTTTGTTGCAATTTTTTCTGGTAAAGATGGGAAATCTGATCAGTGTATTTTGTTTTTGTGTTTATTTGTTGCATGTAGTTCAAGTGGTGATTTCATTTCAATGTATACACCAATAACCATCTCGCGTGTTTTCTGTAGTTACTGTAAGTAACTGTAATATTTAAACACGATTGGTAGGTCATTTCTAACGTCCATATAAAAACTAACGATCTCTATCGAATCTTTCAAATATTACAGATGATGTTTTTTGTACCGATGCCTCGTGTGTTAATTTGTTTTAACCATTTACATTCAGATAAAGCGCCTCGACACAATTCCAAACATTCGATTATTCGTTTTTTGCTGAGCGATCCAACCGCGTCGCCCGAATACTTAATCCGATCCAAAATAAAACAGAATAAACATATCCCCGATCTCACAATACATACTTTTAATGTAAAGTTTAGCAAGAAGGCCCCGTAGTACCTATACCGCTTTTGCCATCAAACTCTTCGCGTTCAAAATACATTTTACAGATGTAGTTTATTTGAGGTAAACTTAGCTTGCTTATTAACATTCAAAATAGAAAGGGAAACAATAGGGAATCAAAAAAAAAGTAACGCTTAGATTATCCTTTTCCGATTATTCCTGAAAAAAAATGTTTACACGAACATGCCAGATGTCAAATCGAAATGAGTGATAGCAAGTTGTATGTAAGCAGTAGGTACTACTCCTGAGTCTACAATAGGGAAGGAACGGCCGCATTGACA
Source organism: Venusia cambrica (assembly GCA_951394065.1). Classification (NCBI taxonomy): domain Eukaryota; kingdom Metazoa; phylum Arthropoda; class Insecta; order Lepidoptera; family Geometridae; genus Venusia; species Venusia cambrica. The sequence goes on along the minus strand of OX596040.1, from coordinate 14,130,148 downwards.
CCTACGTTTATACCTCAACCTTTTTTCCCAAAGTCCTATTTTTCGAATCGTCTCATCGATATTCATGGACCGCTGTTGTAAAACGCAATAAAACACAATTTTTATATCTTGTGTTTAGACAGTGTCCGAGAGTTGATAACGAAACCTGTAGTCGATACGAAGGACCGGATATCGCTGACCATTCACAAAAAACCGATACTCACACGGTGAAACGTGTGTTCATGTACACACACACGCACAACCGGCCACTGAGGTCCATTCATGAGGAATAGTACTTTTACAACGGACACGATATATACCACTGACATTACTGACCAAAAATGTGTAGAGTTCAATGTAGTCTCAATGCCACAAAGGTAATATTGTTATACGTTTGAGATAGTGCTGGGCGACGCTAATAAACAATTTGAGTTAATGTCGATAAAAAGATGAGCGTTATCAGTGTATGTTTTCCGAATCAAGCTTGTATGTCCGTGCGTAGTATGATCGTATTTAATAAGATATAGATAGGTACTTACATAGGTACTTAAATATTTGATCAGTGTATGTATTGAACACTAGTTACTTGCATGTGTCGAACATAAGCTTGGACTTGGGGCAGTCAAGGAGTAGTCAGACTCCCTAGTAGGTGATCCTCATTAGATTTACGTAGTGATCAGAGATCCTCGAAGTGGAAAAAGTCTTGAGCCTGTTACACTTTTACCGTATGATTTGATCGTTTGAACGGTGTTTACAGCAATTTGTTGTTCAAGTTTATTTTATGAATTTGATCATAACACCGAATGAATTAAATGAATGAAAACTTTTACCTACTCAGAAATAACATCGAACAATACATGAATTAGGTGACACATTGTTTACATAAAAACGCCCTTATCGCTAATAGCGATTTTTTTCAGGCAGCCTTGGAAGAAGTAAAAAATAAATCCTTTTTATTGATGGTAGCCGAGCGTGGCAGTGTCGAATATCACCAACCCGTATTGAGAGCTACATATTGGATCTATAGACCATAAAATGGGCGGTTTCGGTATTTTTCTTGTGTATTTTCACTTTTACACTTTCTTTGCGTTCAACGGCAAAACCTTAGATTCTGAGAGGAGTCTCATGACTAATGGATATGGGCTGTATAATAATGAATATGATTGTTTTGAACCATGTTTTAAACATAAAAATCGATTCAAACAATTTTTTTTAGTATAAAAGCGCTCTAAGGTGGATCACGCTTGTCTAAAAGGATCTTATTCACTCTGAACCTTAAGACTCCAAGGTTGTGCTGTGCTAAAAAATAGAGGAAGGCAACAAGTTCATTCCTTAGCAGTACAAATGATAAAGTTATTCATATTTTATCAAGGCAGTAACACGATTTGTGACTATCACACCTTTGCTGGATTCGATATTATTTTTTCAATAATAGCATGTGAATAAAGATCTTGTGAATTGAGATTAATTAAGGGTGCAATTCAAAACATTCCAGCCGCACCTTATCCGTAAGGTGGAGCCTCAGGAGTTACACATAAGACTGTTTTTGGTAAGTTGTAGCTTGAAAACATTTGGGATTTAAACGTGAAATTTGCCACTACAACTAAAAACAACATTATTTATATTAATTGTCTGTATAACGGTTTCCTAACTGACTGAATCATCACGAGCAAAGTTTTCTCAGTTAGGGTAACCGACAGAAAATCTGAACATTGAAAAATGTTGTTGTTATAGATACTACATGTATCTATAACAACAACGTTTTTAACGCCAATAAGTAGTAACGAATTTCACGTCAGGAAATCCACACGTGTTTTGAAGCTACAATTTACCGAGAACCACGTTTCACGTACCTAAAGCCGAAGAACTACCCTGAGACGGAATGAATGAGTCATTCGAGTCTAATCCAGTACCAACCATAAAAATGTCGATGCTGCCTCTAGTTCCGTTCCATTTACCCGACTGTTGACATCAACAGAGAACTTGTTTTTATATTCACGTGTTAATTAATTCGTATGTGGGCGTTGTGCCACCATTATCGATAGAATTATGTGGTAGCCCTATACTTTATAGCTGCTATAAGTCTTGTCGAAATATGATAAAGATGCTTCAAGGGGGACTTTAGATATTCGTTTCAATTAGCATGTAGGTATGCTAATTGAAACGAATATCTAAAGTCTCTGTTTTATTGTACGATGGGGAAGCGCTTGGCCTTCATCTTTCATCTCACTTGGTTCCAGGTTATAAGGCCCGAGGTGGAAGCGCATTTCACCCGGAATCCTCAACTGACTGAGGAACTGGCTATCTTCATGTAAATTCCGGAATACAACAATTTAGAATTGTTGTTATGATGACAAACTTAGGAAGTCCGGTGGATTTGAAATAAGCCCTACTCCTCATGGAAATCGAATTCGGTACCTCTGGGTCTGATACCGTTGGGTGAACTATTAGACCTCATAGACTGTCAGAGGAGGATTAACCTTTACAACTTGGCCCTCATCTCACCTTGTGAAGTATGAGGCCGAAGGAGGAAACGCAGTTCACCCAAAAAACTCAACATACTGAGGCTGAGGAACTGGCTATCTTATCTCTGAATGCTGTTTTTTTATGCTTTGGTCATTCAACCAACATACATAGTAAGTATACGGGACAACGAATGATCAGCGTTGTGTTGCAATTTGTGTAACACAGCAAAATGCTGAGTCAGATGCCTTTTTGTTAAACAGGATAGGTAGTAACTCGTAGTTGTCAATCGAAATGTTTTTTGTGTGTATGTTTTTAATTTATTTTGTCTTTTTCTAGTTGCGTATCTGATCTCAATATCATATATCTTTAATGTTTTTATGTACTGCGTATGCAGAACTACCTATGTGTCCTATAAAACATTTTGCTTTCTCTCTTTATAGTTTATCGTTGTAGGCTAGGCAGTAGGCACATAAACATACAAAAAGGTGTGGCCTCTCAATATCCACTTCAACATGCTTGTATTGAAAGGTGCATCAAGTAAGGTGGTCGCAGATAATCCTATCTCCTTTACAAGCTTCAATGAAAATGAAAACACTGAAATTACGATTATGACACGAATGTAATTTCTTTGACACTAATTTGGCAGATTGCAGGAGGAACATAAAATAATGATTTTATTAACGAAAAGTATTAAAATAACCTTCGCTTCGTCGCATTTACGAATTTGGATCAATGAGATCGTTTCGGAGATGACACAGGAAATGATGCAATCGCACCCACAAAGCTATGTTATTTGACACCAAAATGGAGAATAAACTTAGCAAGTGCTCGTCATCTCTGAACCTTTTTTGTTCCCACTGTAGGGAGTGGGAGGAAGGCCTTGTATTGGTGTGATGCATGGTTCTAATCCCTTATGATGTATAATGTATGCCTACAAAATAGTACCTAAATCAAAACTGTCTTTATTACAAAGCACCGGGTTCGATCCCCAAAGGGAGTACAATATTGTACTTGGTTTGGTTGGTGGTAGGTCTGATTCTGTCGCCATAACAACAATTCTAAAATTGTTGTGTCCCGGCATTTAGAGGTAAGATAGCCAGTTCCTCAGTTTGTTGAGGATTCCGGGTGACGTGCGCCTCCACCTTCGGCCTTATCTTCACTTGTAACCAGGTGAGATGAAGGCCGAGAGCTTCACCGTAGTACAATACAAAAAAAAACATATTCTTTTCTACTCTTGTGAGAACCCGAACCCTTAGAAGTTATATTTGCTTGTTTTGTCTTTATAAAAAATGTAGTGAATATGAAATGATACACTACACCATTTCTAGGTACCTACGTAACTACCTTTTAAATATTGTTATTTATATTATACGTGAGAAAACATGCTGCTTATAGCATACATTTAAAGCCATTGCTGTATTTTTAATGGGCTGTAAAGACAAAGCCACAAAAAAGCTCATTTCAGACATTGTAGTTAGTTAGCTCTAAACGACCAAAGAATATGCTTTACCCATACGAAGCGTAAAATACATCATAAAAGGTAAAGTACAAAGTTTACACTGAGATGTATGGATGTGATTTATTTTGTTCTTCGTAGTTCAGGAGCCACTGATTTTTTGTTCACGTCACACACTGTTGACAAACATCAACAGGGTCATCGTAAGCTAAACTCATCGATTTTATTAAGGTGTAGTCTTTGTAAGGATCTTGGTCTGTGAGATTCTATGAAAATCTAAACATGTTTCTTATACACAGCTACAAAAGAGACTTGCTTATGAAAACAACTTTATTTTATAGACATAGGACTATGGGAAATACAGATAATTATACTTAGGGAAGTCACATCTTCCCAGTATTTCGATCGACTCTTCGCAATTAATCTAGTCAATATAGTCCATGCTAAGTTACTGTTGCTGATACGTTCACTATTTTTATTTACAAGCAGATATTTATTTCTAGTGAGTCCATCGGTGCACTACACTGCAAAAATTAAAAGATTTTCGGATCCGGTGTGGGTTGTACCTTAATAGTCACTTAGTCAGTCAGTCAATTACATGACAATGTTAATTTTGAAATACTGCAGTGTAGTGTAAACAATGCAGCGGAATGCAACAGCGGAAAATTACACACAAAATGAACAAGGACTATTATAGGATTATGATGTGATACTTGCTCAGCTCATAGCGTAAACGTTAAAAGAGACTTAAAAATGTAAGTTGGCTCTTGGACTACTTCTATGTGATTTGTTCTTAAGGCTAGCCACTGGCTGTTTGCTCATTTGATTTGTAACTTCATTTGTAGAGGCATCTGGATTGAGTTGTCAGAATTGTGTGGAGAAATACAAATTGACGTAGAAGCCAGTGTTTGCACGCATTGTTAGTTACTACGTAGCAGATTACATGCTTATGAGTCGGTAATAGATTGGTCAATGGTAATAAGTAACGTTTTTGAATATACTATTATAATTAGATTATTTAATGAAGTTTTTTAATAACAAAATAAATATACCATGATTAACGAATTTTTATCATCATCAAGGACTATCATAAAACTCCATGTTATACAAATATATCTCTTTAAAATTGACTACAATATTTTGAAATAGAAAACTGCATATTAAATATTCGAATATCTGCAAAAATGTGTGTGATTTAATTCGTTTTTAAGAAACACGGGTTTTACTCATGTACCTATACGATAGTTTTTATAATTTATTCAGATTACAATAGTTAAGCTTGCGCAATAATTTGCGGCTTTGCTTCTATAAATGCAGTCTATGAGCCTGTGATGGACTAATCCCTTTAAATCACAATAAGTGCAATGTATATGCATCAGACAAAATGTCGAAGGGTTATTCTAATACAGAAAATAATCCTTTGACATTTTGTAAATATAGATATGCCCACACCCATTTTGCACTTCCATTGCGAAATGGAAGTGCAAAATGGGTGTAATTATTACTTATCTATATTTGTCGCTTTCAGTGTGGGTGAAATGTCTGGCTCGACCTTTATTTGTAGCAACTGATAAAAGCGTTGCATAGGCTCTTTCATTGTAATCGTTGGGTAGATAAAACGCTTTTAAGATGTATCTATCAACTAGAAAAATAAATGGACGCATACTGGCTTCATGATGCAATGACCGTCGCGGTGTGGAAGCCCATCCCAGGTCGCGGTTGTCAAAAAAACCGATTAAGGGATTTCATTGGAAGGAGGGTAGCAGCTTCCTTTATAACACCAAGTGTTTCTGTCCAGTAGTGGACATTAATGAGCCGATGTGTGTGTGGATTATAAATTGAAAATAAGTCAAGGTTAAAAGTGATTTTTTTTCGGAGGAAACCCACGGAAATAAATTAGTATATCATAATACATATACTGTGAAATATTGGGGTTTGTTTAATAGAGTTAGTTCTGTGAACAGTACATAATTACAATTACGAGTAAAATTGTCCTGAAACTCATGTTAAGAACACCTATGCCAGTTAAAACATAGCTATCAGCTATCTTCTGCCTAATGATGATGAATTCAAATGAAAACCAGATAGGTACGTACGTGCTGCGTGTTTTCGATATGTTTCGATCAAACCAAACAATAAGTCTCCATTCCAACACGTAATCCGCACAAAACAAAGTGGACCGTTCCAGAATACCCCGGCAGACATGCGCTCGCGCACTACAAATTACAATCAACACCTCTAACATGTTCGCACGTGGAGACAGCCTATATCAATTTACAAGGACCTAACGACTGAGTACATGCTGAAACCAGGTAATCGGAGTACCTATATGACTACAGCTATGTTTTATCTTATAATATTTTAAGGACTTCGTTTCATAGGTAAAACAAGCCATTTGCGTGGATCAATCGATAGGATTGGATAGGGATTGGTCCCATCTTTATCTTTCCATGAGGGACTTTAGCAGACGTACTACAGGTTTCAATCTATAGGTACCTTGTAGATGTTTTGTTGTGTGAAATATATAGATTCGCCGCTACCACTTTTGTACTCTCTGCTGACAAATGTATTATAGAGAGTGAATATAAACTGGTTAATAATTATATTATGCTTTCGTCAGTTTTACTGCATCAATACAATCATAATAGTCTTAAAGTCCAGAGTTCCTTTGTCGTGTTCTATCTAAAGTCACATCATAACGTGTTCTTCAAGTAAACTGGTGGTCAAACGCTATATTTTTAATGGAGATAGCTAGATGTATCTTTTGCTGAGTTTGTCTATAGTTCTGTACAAATCCGTTCAATAATCTTGAAAATTTTCTTATCAAAGACGCAGAACACAATAAAAGTAAGCGCCGAAAACCTGTCTCCCTTCTCTGAACGATAGCGTCCATCCAGGTATGGCTATGTATATTGCAAGAGTAATTTCTCTATTACCCAGCCCTTATCTCTTTGCTAGCGTAAAGTGGCGAGATAACTATTATTTTAGCCTTTTATTATATTTTGTACGACTTGTTTTAGTTCAAGGTATCTTGTAAGTGTTTATTGTACTTAGAAAATTTTTATAAAAAACTTACATAGAAATCAACTGATATGGTAGTATATGAGTTATAATAATAAATCATACACATGCTAGATTTAAATTTTTGATTGGAATGTCCTATATATATATTTTCTTAAAAAAAGTTACGTTATTTTAAAGATTGATATTTTAAAGATTTTAAGGCAGATGTTTTTTTTTTTTTTTTCATTTTTTATTATTTTATTTTATGTTTAAACAAGTTAGGTTTATTTTTATGATTATTTTATTTTATGGTTATCCATTTTTTTTATTCAAAGATGGGGAAGTGCTTTAGAGCTGTTTTTTAAAAATATTTAAAAACAAAAGGCCCCGTGGATGAAGCCCCAAGCACTGGGCAGACCCGTAGTCTAATACTTGAAATCCATGAGATACTTACCAGTAAACTTCAAGTCAAAACCCACCGGTGTTAAACCCAGTCTTTGTGACTTTGAATTTGACTTTAGATTTTTTCAAAAATCAAGACAAAAGTGACTATGAAGCCTAGGTTTCAAATGTCAAAAATGAAATCGATATTGATTACCAGTTGACTTACACATTAAGGGCGCTGGTCTCGAGCAATATGGAGATGCCAATCTGCATGGTTCTTCATGAGGCACAAGACAGAATTCGATGGAACCTGGCTGTGAATAGGCTTCAACAAAGGAATCCCGTAATGTAGGAATGACGCAGGAAGAGGTGCTTATTACTCATAGGTAATAGGAATAAAACGACTCATTAATTGAAATCATTTTCGAAATGTATCCAAACGCAGTACATTTTATATCCCAGATAAAAGTAGTTATTCAGACAAATCATTGAACTGCTCCAATCGATCCATATAATTGATTCCATAGAAGTTTAACTTGCAAATAAATTGAAACTTGATCCTGGCGGTCTGTGACGGTTGGACATTGTAGAAAGCCATTAGCTAAAACATCGTCCTTAGTGTATGAATCAGAGGTGTTTATTCTACAGAGACAAGCTGTGTCGAAACATCCGTCAAGGGGAGTAGGGCTGGCGCGGGAACTTCGTCTATTGTTTTAAAGCTATTATTTATTTATTATTATTAATTAGAACGGCCAAAAACCACTTACACTAATTAAAATTTATGTAATCATAATTTTAAATGTAATCAATTATATATAATTAAATCACACACAATGACAATAGTAAATATAATATAGTTATAAATTAGTTAGGTATATCATTTGAATAAATAATCATAAATTAAAAAAACGTATTCAAATATTAAATGTTGTTCATGTTTTTCTTAGGTTTTCTATTGGGTAAAATTAATAAATAGATATTACAAAACGCCTTCTAGTCCCAATCTTATCACAGCTTGTAATATGGAAACTAAATTACGGGGAATGTGAATACTATAATATACTTATATATCTTAAATTGTTACCAGGTGAGATGAAGGCCAAGCGCTTTCCCATCGTACAATAAAAAAAGACTAAAATACTAAATAAGATGGAATATTCATTAATATGAATCTGTCTTTAGTTTTTCAATTTGGATAAGTAAGTATTCTGGTTATTGCTAAGGAATTTTCCAAGATTAATTTTAAATTATTCGTAGTGTGATTAATTTGGACAGCAGCCGCTTATTAGTGGATTTATCACGACTGATTTTGGATATTTGGATAAATTTGTTACAAACACGCGATGTTTTTGGAGAATACGAAAAAGTTACTATAGGACATTCTGCAAAACATAACCATCGAACTATCGCAGGCCACGGCTGGACGGAGGTCTCTTAAGATGCACCACTGAGCCCGATCTTCGGCCTTTCTCATCCACTCTATCCGCCAATGTACGGAGGGTGTCCTACACTACGCTTGCCTAGACTTTCTCTCCTCTATTCTGCAAATGCCAGATAGGTATTTATTAAGGAAGGATTGCTCTACAAAACTGTGGTAACCCTGGCCTCAAGTTGCGAGTGTGGCCCCGAGGCGAGCGATTTACAAGCAACGGGCGTGCTAGAGGTGACATGTGACATCGTACTGTTTATATAGAATCTCTACATTGTCCTATGATAAGTGCAATAACTTTTGTTTTGTTCATTAATCAGTAACATAATTTCACTTTCTAATCTGACATGAGTATAATTGTACTTTAAACACGGGCTTTCACGTTTATGACAGCTGATAAAGGCACCTTTGTATCGGTTCTCCCAAAGATTGACTACTGCACTTATTATACAACATTTACATTCATCACACAAATACATGTCCCGGGTGGGAATCGAATAAATTACAAAGCAGAAAGCAGAGCTACTTCAAAATGAGATGTGAGGCCAGTCAATAAATCATAGCAATATTAACCCACAGTAAACAAACGCCCAAAAGCCTACTTCATAACCTCATTGAAATAGTCCAGGCACTGATTTACAATCAGGATAGGACTGTCGATCTGTAGCGTTGCACCCACGCATGTTCTATTCTAACTAGTGTGTATTATTTATGGTAAGGAGCTTACTGAAGATTATGGAGATCGGGCGTCAACAATGCTATATTTTTTAGGATTCATCGACGCAATCCAAATAATGCTCGAAGAGATTGTAGATATACTATGAATATTACAGAATATTCATATCGAAAACCAATTTTTACAGATACATAAAATAGTGTAGCCGTCTTACTTTAATTTTCTTATTGACTTTCATATGACTCATACACGAACTTATATTTTTTTGTCTTAATTAGGTTAATATGTATTATTACGTGAGAATACAAAGAACATTTGGTAATAATCATTAACATCATCATCTTCATAATAATCAAGATTTTCACTGCTGTACATCGGTTTTCCCAAGGTGAGCGACTGAGCCCGAACTCAGAACTTTTGAGTAAATTGTATAAATGGTTATTTGTCATGTAATGCAATACTGCTTACTAAGAAGCAGATCTCAATCAAAAAATAAAAAAATGCCTGCAAAAAAAAATACATTATAATTTTGCCAATAATAATTTTGTGTTGTGAAACAAAGATCTAAGGTGTTTTTTTATGCAACTACGAGACGGGGCAAGCAAGTAGTCTACCTGATGTTCAGAGAATCTCTTGCCTATAACAATGCCTTACTCGTAGGTAATATCCACAAAGAACCTAGCCTACATGGCACTGCATTGCACACGTCAATTTTAGGCATAAAGCCTCACGTGCCCGTAATATCACCAGCAACTATACTCTTCAAACCGGAACACAGCAATGCTGCTTGGTAGCTGAAATAGGTATGGTGGTAATACTTCCCCGGACGAGCTCTTTTACAAAGGGCTCTACTACTCTTAATGTGGTGATATGTTATTTCAAACAATATTGATGATAGTTTCCTTGTCGGAAAAGGAAAGCTTTCCAGATATAAATTGATCTTGAGTCGGTTGGTACGTAAGCTTTAAACTTATTTCCCTTGAACACGATCACTGTCATATCCAGTCCACAAACCGATGTACAAACCTTTGATTACTTTAGAATTACGAGTCCATAGTTGATTATAATTGCGTGGACGGCGCGGATCTGATTTGCGTGACCAATCCTGCGCAGGTAATGACGTGGGCCTACCGCCTGTGTGCGCATGCGAATGGCCAAAGGCGATGCGCATAAGCGGAGAAATGTAAAGCGTGGGATGAAACTGTTATAACTGGTTTATATGACCAAATAATGCGACTAAAATAAACTAAACTGCTAACTTATAACTCGCGTTTTTCCGTGGCACAATAAAGAAAAAATAATTGGAACTTGGCTTTGGGTTTTTCAGTGTCTTACTACTATGACCTAATGTCTTTAAGAAGGTAGTAAATAAGCATATGCTGGGTAAGTTTGATCTATTACCCAACGAAAGTTTTACGGTCAAGAACCCATTTTGTATAAAAAAAATAGACAATAAATGTCAAACCAATTCCACAAAAATATGCCTGCACGTCTTGTAATATTTCAGGGGTGGTTCCTATGGGCTATGTACGTGCGATATGGATTAAGGTTGATATTGCAGCAAAAATAAAGAAACACTGTAAACGCGTTCCTTAAGCTGAAAACCACCGCATTATAATTTATATTATTGAATTCAATTGTAACTTTAAGTGATAAACGTTACACCCACATTTAATTGCCATACTAAAATATTTCCGCCATAATTTTTAACTGTGTGAGCTCAGCTCAACTTAACTTTTGAGTTGTGCTGTTTTTTTTTTTGCAATACCGCGATATCTTCAACACTCCGACCACACCTTTACTGGAGTAGCACGACCGCCTTACTTTCGCACTTAATCGAGAAATATGGCGCGTGCTCTTATGCCTTTATTTATTACGCCAGCCTTCCAGGGATTAAGAACATCGATTTATATTGTCCTCATTAGTGCGTCTAAATTGATTAGTGTAAGCTTACGAAATGTAGGAATATTAATTTGGGGTTTTGGAAGGTGAAGTTCAGAAAATACTTTCTAGCTTAGTAATGAATAGATATTGTCGGTTGATGAAAAGTTATTGTGTATTATGTAGTAAATAAATAGCTGGAAAATATTGTGCAATCAGGGTTTTCAAAAATCTTAAGGGTCTTTTGATCGAGGCGATGCGTGATATAAAGGCTGGCTTTATTTAGGCTAGTGGATTGGCATATATATTCAGCGTGGCAATGCAGCTATAGTGTCATGGACACTCTTCCAACTGGTAGGATCAATAGTCTGGAACTGTTGAGCAGGTAAAACGACTGTTTCCCGTGTAAATAGTAAGTCAATGATAGTTTTATTTAAAAATATATATAATGAAATTTGAATTATGGTACAACATTATACTACTCGGTTTTAAAACATTACCAAATTATTTCTTAAAACACCACATTAAAATACAGGCACAGCACGGTAAAACTGATTTAAAACTTCTCCTCAAATTCGCTAATTTTTATGCGATAAAACTCACCTCCAAATTCAATTCCATCGAATTGTGTTACGAACAAACGCAAAAACAAAATAAAAATAATTGAAACGGAACAAACTTCACTAATTACACGAATAAATCCCAACAATCCGGCTCGAACCCTGCGAATTAAAAAGAAAAACCGACAGATGGACAAAAAACCGCCGTTTCCTTGACAAGTTTTATTTACCGCAAACATTGTTACGGAAAAACGGACGGAATGAAAAAGTTTGCATTCATTAGAACCGTTAATTAATTCAAATGAAACCGCAACGAAGCATTTGCATTTCTCGCTTCCTCTTACTCCAGGAAAGTCTTAGTTACTCAAAACAAAAACAGTACTACTTAATGTAAATAAAGCATTTTAAGACACCGGCGAAGGAATTTTTAATTCTTTTTTCTCTTGCCCTTCGCTATCAGCAAGGGTCGAATCGAGCTTGTGCTTTATAATGGTGTAATAATTAAGTCAAAGTCCCTTGTTTCGCTGATAACTTCGCTAATTATTCATTTTGAACGGTTGACATCGGATTTTATGGGGTGACGATTTGTAATGTTTTTGTAGGTCATTAATCTTATGTTTTATCTTTCGTTTTTCTGTATAACACGATTGGTAGAAAAACTGCCTATCTTTATTTTCATGGTACTCTTTGACGATCGGTTAGATCTAGAAAAGAGCATAAATGTTATCTATGATGGAACGAGCTTAACCAGAAGGCACGGACCTCCAGCGCACCGATGGAACACGGCAAACCGTTTAGCGCCGGACTTCAGCAGGAAGGTGGGGTAGTGGTGGATCTACACAGTTCCTAAAATCCTGCCATTCCTGATTCCTGAGGATTTCGGGTGAAGTGCGCTTCCACCTTCGGCCTTAATATAACTTGAAAATCAGGTGAGATGAAGGTCAAGCACCTCCGTCGTACAATAAAAAAAAAAGCTTCCGTTGCCTAGGTTGACCACACCTTTTTTTTTTTTTATTGTACGACCGCGAAGCACTTGGACTTCATCTCACTTACCCCAAAGTTGAACGTTAATTTATAATCACCTATCGTTGGTTTGGTTAAACTCGATGTAGGTACATATCAACTCTAGAGTACAAGTCTTTCCCGGGTAATGACTCAGGTCTATAATAGAGCAAGCCATTTTAGAAGACGTTACTCTCTTTTAAAGGTCATTTGGGGTCAAAGTGGAAAAACGAATCTTTAAAGGTAATAAGTGTGATTTAGTGTTAGATTTAGAAGTGTGCTTTCAAAATAAATAATGACACTTAGCTTAACATCTCCAAGTGAACATATATTGAATAATCTCCAATTTCCAAAGAAATGTCGCGGTAGCCACTTCAAAGCTTATTAGAAGTTTTCACTATTTTTTAACACACAACAACAAACTAAATACTTTAAGTACCGGCAACATTGTATTCATGTTAAGGCCCAATAAGGATCTGGGCAGACGAACGACAAAACGGTTTCGTTTTGGGAACAGTCAACCTACAACTACATACCTCCTTACTTTTCACTGCCTTTGCGGTCTTTTGGTTCACTCACCGATGTAATTCCATGACTATAGGTAATACAAATAACGAAGGTAACACCACCGCCCATTATCATAATCATAGATATATATAGAAGCAAGGAGCAATAAGGTCACATTGTGTCAAAAGGTGGAAACTCGTGTGGCTTATCCCTAAGTTTTTATTTGTCAATTAAATTAGGCAGCAGTGCGCGCGCGCCTCTAACTAAAGTGCCTCAAAATTGGTTTACCGCTTGTATAAGGAATTTCATGGCTATTGGTGGTTGTTTAGTTTCTTAATTAGTGTCCAGAAAGGCGTTTTTGAACATGGAATGTCGTGGGGATTAGGGCTCTTCTAGTTACAGTAATTTAGATCCGAAGCTGGTTTATGAGGCTTCATTGTTTTACAGCATTTTCTTGAAATATTTTTAAGTTTTTATGCCTATGCTCTTGCTGCTGAAATAGGCTAACCCCAATTGATGACACAAATAGCGCGATCCTGAGCGGCCCCTATCCATCGATTCTCCGCGACCGCCATATCGATATCGGTCCATCGAATGAGGAGTCTTCCCAAACTCAATATATCTTGATCAATATGCAAGAAACTTAACTCTCCAGTGGTAATTTCTGCAAGCTATCTGGCCTGCCTCCTGCCACTTCAGCTTGCCACTGACACTGGAGACACTAGCTTCACACCACAGATTGCCACAGATTTCATGTAAGATAACATTACATTTTTACAATTATTTAGAGCTTATGATACAAGCCTCATAGCTCAGTTGGTAGTAACTCTGCCTTCTGCGCTGTAGGTTGTGGGTTTGATTCTCACCCAGTACAAACATTTGTATGATGAATATAGTTTGTTCTATGTATAGGTGTTGTATCATAGTACGAATGTATTTACAAAAAAAGTCTACAAGTAATGCAGTTCCCATATTACAAGCTACGCTTAGTTTGGGGCTAGATGGCGCTGCGTGAAATTAATGTCCTGTTGTAATGTCCCGTAATATAAATCCGGGCACGTGATTTTTACACCAACTCTTGATTACACGACACTAAAAAAAAATGCCAAACAAATTATCTCAGCATAAACGCCATGTACTGGGTTCCATCTGATAATGCGCTCCATTAATTTGAACAAAGTCCGCGGCGACACCGCCGTCGCCTTATAAAGGTGAGGCGACAAAATTTATAAGTTCGATTACTTTAATCTCGGTTAACTTATGCGAATACAATTTCAAAGCTGACAAAAGAAATGCGAGCTATAAATTGCGCGTCGACTTATCTCGCACGTTATATTGTGGCCGGGCCAGTAATTAATGCGCCGCAAAACAATGGCTGATTTTCGTTGATAATTCATATGTTCTCAAAAATTTTGAGAACATATAACTTTTGAAACTGGTTATGAATATTATAACTTATATTAATGGGATATTTACAATAATTTGTTGTTGAATGAGCTATCCGATATTCATTAACAAATGGTAAATATCCCGTTAATATCAGTTTAAGATGTTGTGCCGACCCTGCCTAGGGCGGGATAAGTCAAGAAAATGATGGTGATGATGAATTCATACAATATAGATGCATCACAGTCTTTGAACCGCCTCTGTGGTCCAGTGGTTCAACCCACCGATGTCAGTGGTAGTAGGACTTTGTTTAAGTCCGCCTGGCTAGCTACCACCATCTTACCTAATTCTGTCGCCGTAGCAACAATTCTTAAAAAAAAAATGTGTTCCGGCATTTAGAAGTAAGATAGTCAAGTGGCTATCTTACCTCAGTTTCTTGAGGATTCCGGATGAAGTGCGCTTCCACCTTCGGCCTTATTTCATCGTAACCAGTTGAGATGAAGGCCAAGTGCTTACCCGTTGTACAATAAAAAAATGTCTATTAACGGGTGTCATATTAAGTAATGGCTGTCCTAAAGTCAGACCGTCTCTGTAGAAGAAAAAAATACTCGATAGACTCACGCCAAGAAGGTTCCATACATTTCTAGTATATGACTTTTTTTTTTATTATTTGCTAGGTAATCGCCGCCATAATATCACATTATTCTCTGAAAATTTCAACCAGCTACATAACGAATAACAATATACTGTCTTTTAAATTTGTGATGTAGAACAGAAAGACAGACGGATAGATAGCGTAGGAATAATAAGATCCCGTCAGATCCCTTTGGATACGGAACTCTAAAATTAATAGTAAAGCTAAAGACGGTATTTTTTTTGTCACTGATTATTTATTTCCCAGACATTATTTTACCAAGTGCACCTTAAATTTCCAGACAAAATACGAAAGTCTTATCCTTGTGTAATTAATATAATGAAGTAGTACGTTGTCACGCAAAGTTTTTGGTCGCGTGTACTGTCCTGCCGCTATTTCGGACGGTGAGTTATACGAGTCTACGGTATTTTGGTATCTTTTTGTTGTAGTCCATGAGCTGCATGTATGCCTACCACAAGATAACTTATCACAGGAAAACAGTAGTTTACTATTACTACACGTAACGTAAGGCAGCTTACCTCACTGACTTTGTTGACAAATTTAGTATCTATATTAAGTGCTATAGGGGCTATAGTTTTATATCAGTTTTCATAAATTTTCTCTACTGTCCTAGCGATAGTAGTTGGCATAAACCTGTGGTAGCTACACTGCCTTTGGCAAGTTATAAGGTGATGGTAAGATAATTTTTGGGAACATTGGAAGCCACGTTGCCGCTATAGTAGATACGAGGATTCCAACATTTACCTAAATATCTTTGTACTCGTAAATACTGAGAACTTGCCAGAGTCTGACGATATAGCAACGATTTTAGATTACTGTGTTCTGACAGTTAGAGATTAGACAGCCAATTCCTCAGATTGTTGAGGATTCTGGGTGAAGTGCGCTTCTTCTTCTTACCTTGTGCGTTCGGCTTCTTACCTCTAAATGCCGGAACACAACAATTTTAGAATTGTTGTTATGGCGACACAATTAGCTAAGATGGTGGTAGCTAGCCAGGTGGACTTAAACAAAGTCCTACCACCAACCAAACCAAGCACAATATTGTACTCCCCCTGGGAATCGAACCCGGGACTCTGGGTCTGAAATCGGTGGGTTGAACCACTAGACCACAGAGGCGGTTAAAGACCACAGAGGCGGTTAGCCACATATCTTCCTTAGACTGAAATGCAAACGCAAACAGAGATTTAACATGGACCTGAACAGTAATAAAAGGCTTTCTTGATGTAAACTGTAGAATCCTAATCAAACAAAACCTGACAAATAATAACAAAAACTCCCCGCAATTATGACTTCACTCAATTATAACGAAGACGCTCAAACGCTCCCGCTAATAAATTAGAGGAAGGGTTAAAAATGGGATACCGCTTGTCCTATAATAATTTAACCCGTTTATCAGTCGAGTAATAAAGATTAAAAAGTTTACTTTTTAACACTTTCGGTGTTAATGAGGGGGCGTTGGAAACAATTTGAAGGATTACCTTCTAAAAGCTTCCGGCAGGTTTTTAATTGAGACTTTTTTGTGGGTAGAAATGCTTTTAGCCCCTTTAGCGCCTTGCCTTTTGTGGTGATCTATTAATGAAGGAATATTTTTTCCGAGCAAAGGCTTTGAGATTGTTTTTTTGTGGTTTGTTGTGAATTGAAATCAATTGGCTTTTGACTTAGCATTTCTTATAGTACGACGGGTAAGCTCTTGGCTTTTATCTCATCTGGTCACGATAAGGCCGTAGGTGGAAGCGCACTCCACACAGAATCTTCAATATACTGAGGCTATCTTACCTATAAATTAAGTCCTACCGCCAACCAAACGAAGCAAAAATTTGTACTGCCCTGGGGATTGAATCCAAGAAGTCTTGGCCTGATACCGGTGGGCGAACCGGTAGACCAAAGAAGCGGTAAGATAGATATTAACATTTGATATACGTATATAATTTTCATATAATATCTTTTCGTTATCAATCACGTAACGTAAATTACTTTACACGTCAAAGACATGATATAGCTAAGTTTGTATTAAAAAAAAAAGTTCCGACCCACATTTTGAAGAATAATTAACGTTACTTTTATTTATTTGTTGTCAAATCGGCAATAGAAATACACACTCTGTGAAAATGTCAACTGTCTTCCTATTACAATGCATGAGATACAGCCTGCTGATAGACAGACCTACGGCCGAGCGGACAGCGGAACTTTAGTAATAGGGTCCCATTCGGGCACGGAACTCTAAAAAACAGCGCATTATAACGAAGTGACTCAAAAGAACGCAAAGAGGGGCATAATTCTAATCTCAAAGTAAGACATTACGAGAATACCAATGCATGCGCAAAAAATCGATCGCAGTGCCGTCTTAAATTCCTCACCCTTTCTGAGGGGTCTCCCCCAAAAAAACGAAAGAATAGAAGAGGGAAAAAAATCTAAATCGTCTCATATCTCCCCCTCCCACCCCCGGACACCTCCGTCATGCGCCCTCCTTATTTCGTATGCGAGTTCCTCCGGCAATCATTATAAGGATATCGATTAGGGCCAAGTCTGTAACCTGCCCATATCTTTGCGTTACACTCGTGTGTATTGGATTATTTTTTCATTTAAGACTATTAAAAAAAAAACGATGATTTTATAATGACCGCAGCGCAATTGCGCTTATCATGTAACAATGTGAAGTCCACATTCACATAAGAAAACCCTTTCGCAATTTTTTAAAACATATTTTTCTACCACTATGATCAGAATAAACAAGTCTGGCTGATGATAATGACAGTAATAAAACAACCTTCGAAACAGAACAGAAATAACGAGCAACATTACTATACAATTCAATTTCACCACAACATACCTCACTCCGGCAAACAAAGCCTCAAAAAACAGACCTCCGAAAATTTGCAATCGAAAAAGACTGATAGCTAACTACCAGGGACGCTCCTCGCATAAGCAGATGCAAATTGTTACCGTTAAACTATTTCGGAAGGTAAACATAGGGACGGAGGGACCACGTGTGCCGAGATCCGGCGAACGAGATTAAAAATGCTAGATGGCAGACCGCCGAAAGGCGACCCACAGTCAATCCAGTAAAACAACTTGCCAGGACACGAACGAGACCATTTGATTTCTTAATCATCATTATCACTGTTATTAAAATTAAGACTATTTTTTTTTCTCTGTGCCGAGTATGAGCAAAGAAACCCACGTTGAGGCCATGTAAATAGGAAACAACAGAAGTCATGTTTGAGTCTTGTACCCGCCAGTGGACGTGAGATTGTTGTCATATACACTTACTACTTGCTGATTTTGGTCATTTAATGTTCAGAGATTTTTTTTTCATCATTAAATAATTTCATTCATACTTCATTCGGTGGTCCCCGGCTACTTAGACGATAGACGAAGATTAAACAAACAATAACTTAGTAATAGCATACACTGGTATTACTAAGTTATTTTTTGTTTAATATTTTTACTCTATTCATTGAAAGTATATACATAGCTCTTTTTAACGTGTTTTACATGTTGCATGTAGTATGAAAGAAATGATTTAGTACTTTATGCAACGGTTAGGAAAAGTAGCCTGCGTAAGTTTTCTTCCATTCAGCTGTCTGAAGTACACGAAATAATTAATTTTTATTCTTTACATATGACACTGCAGAACGACTAATCTAGTAATGTTTTGATTGTGTCTATTTTCAAGTTACATACTGTTTTATCTTTTTACAAGCTACTTATAAACCAGCAAAAATAAAAAAAGAGTTTTTTTCTGATACACAAGCTGCTCTTCTGTAGAGGAGTATTTTTTATTCTGTGCTGGGGTCGAGTATGAGCCAAGAAATATTGGAGTTTTCGAAGTAACCCGCTTTGGGGGCATGTAAATAGGAAACTACAAAAGTAATGTTTGAGTTTCGCCGTGTGAGTGGTCGTGAGATTATTGCCATGGGTCGCCAAGCCAATTTATGATGTGATTCATGATTTTATTAAAGTTTACTAGTTTTGAATGAAGAGGTAGAAACGAAATAATAAATTGGAACCATTTCAACTAAAAAAAGTTGTATAAAAAAAGAACCAATCTAAAAATGTGTAATAAAATGTCCGAAAAAGTTTAATTAAAAAGTTAAATATATATGATGAAAAAAAACTCGCCAAGAACGACACACTCTACAAATTGAATCTTGTTTTTCCTGACTTTATTCAACAACAGCTTTTTTATTCAATTCAAAAACTATTTTTAGTTTTCTTTAAGAGACCGCAGAGTTAATTGGATTTTTATCAGAGGATTTTCTTAACTGGAAATCCTTAATTGCTTTTTGTGATACAGATACTGAACTGTCATTACATCACTGAAAACGCTATTTAAGTAATTTCTACTTAATGCCTTATTATTCCGAAGTTTCTACATCATAGTACCTTTTATTTTATTGGTATAGTGAGAAAGACGTACGCACCTAAGATTTCAGATTTCAGATTTCATATCATTTATTTACCTCTATTACAACTGTGTTCGTTATCATCATCATCAACATATCAGTCCTCTGCTTGACCAAAGTCTTTTCCACTAAGCCTGATCTTTGGCTTTTCTCATTCACTATCAGGCCGCCACTGTACGAAGGTCGTCGCTGCATCTAGCCGGAGGATACATTATAATAGTTGATATTTTGAAGATAAGCATGTTTTCAAAGGCAGAGACGAGGCAAAGCAACTGCATATCATTTAAAAGCCAATAAAAAGCAAAAAATATATATGAATATAGCAATAATAAGAGAATTCGGTATGATTGCTATGCTATATGCCAATGTTTTGACAATAACAACAAACAAATAATTTAACAAATCTTTGGATGTAAAAAAAAAGGTCGATCACCTAATTGACATCACATCTCAGTAGAGATGAGAAAAACATGCTAGAAAATCATGTACGTTTTATAATGTGAGTCAAACGGGAAGGTAAACCTTACATCTCCGAACATATGTTAATGATTAAATTGATTTGTTAAATCTAATTTAATCCTGTGATTGTCTCTTTGGCAAATCTAATAAGTGTGGACCGTTGAACAGAGGATATTCAAAGCTTTTTCATTATACCGCATTAGACGGCGCGGTCGGCCACGCAAATCTTAGCGTCCCTCGTAGAGAACCCCCAATTTCCTTCATTACTTACCTCCCGTCCGAGACAATGGCAAGACGACGACAAGAAAAAATAATAATTTCAAGTGGAATAACGCTGAAAATCTTTTCACGGAAAGAAGAATTATTGTTGTTTTGCAAGAGCTCTCAGAGACAAAATGCACCATCCTTATTACGCTATTGTTCCGTGTTACGAGCTTTATTCATTTTTACTTGGCTCGACTTGAATGCTTATTAATTTAAGACCGTGATAAGCTTGGATTCTTTTGAATAGACGAAGGAAATGTCTGGCTATTGTTATAAATTATTTTACATACCATTAGCAGCAAAATTCGAAGAATAATTTTCGCTCTTCATTACAAATTCCTTCAACCCGCTATTGAAGGCTTTCAGTTCAGAAATTAATACATGTAAGCTCTGTGAATAAGTACGTATTATGAAACGTAAATATACATGACACGGAACGCTTTATGGTAATCGAAATATGCCGAAATATGTTGTTAAGAGGGAAGAAAACTACCAGCAAACATGCAAAGGATGAACTACGCTTTTAAAATTTGCGGGTAGCCTGTAACTAAGCGGTTCTGAAACTTTGATATCGTGTATGTCGCTCGAATTTTTTAAGACGACCATAAATATAAAATTCCGACAAGCCTTTTATGCCACTATTTGAACAACGCCTTGCCGCCTGCCTCGTGCTTCGTGCCTCGTCATAATGTCATACTTATAACGTCTGAGTAACACAAATTATATGAAATGTCACATTAAAAGAATTTTGCAAGAACATTCAAATCGTACTATTTTAAAACCGCGACGTTCTTCAAAGCGGTCGCGTTTCAAGACAAACTCGTCCCCCAGGGGGGTCGAGTCAAGAGTGATTACGAATTTTAATTATTTTTTTAAGCCGGTGGCGGTGAGGTGATGTTTCCCCAGCGCCAGCACGGCCGAGGCTTATGCAAACAATCGACTCGCACTTGGAATTAATCCGACTCCCGTTTTTTCCTTCGCGACAAGAAATTAACAAGCAAAGAAGTCATTAAGTCGGAAGATATCCGAGGATTCCTTTTAATTGCGGGTTTCCTTGTCCAGATATATAATTGGTTCGCGTCGTACAAATTGGACAAATTGAATTTCCCAACGAGCTTCGACGGTAATAAATCGGTCTTTTTGAAATGCGTCGTTTTATGTGACATGAGCAATGAAATGTCATTACAGTGCATAACGTTCTGTCTATTATCCAATTATATCTAACCTTTCTGGGTTGTTTCAGTGCAGCAATTACGCCACTTGGTGGGTTTAAACGTCGTGCATGACAGTGTAAGTGATTGTATGCGGTGAACTAAGGCTCCTAATGAATTATTTGTGGCTCGCGTGCGCCAATCGGAGCCCTAATTATCCAGCTGTATGAGCTGTTATGACGTGGCATGCCTTGATTTTGTGCTATTTTGTTGATCCAAGACATTGTTACAAACAACCAATGTTCAATACACTAGACACGATGGTAAAATGAACTTAGTCTTCGAGCTAATAAATTTGCGACGCAGAGAGACCAATTGCTGATAACATTTACTTTTATTAGAGAAATCAAATAAAAAGGCTGATTGGGCATCCCCCAAATTACTCATTTATATTAACGACCAAACTCATCAATACTCATTCAGACCATTCGGATTTTTCCACGAAGATCCGTCACTAATTGAAATTGAAATCTGATTTTCCTCCCCACTCATTGAGCCGGCACAATGATTAAAAGTATTCAGAAAAAAATACAAATAATCAAATTACAATATCGCTAACGACGGGACCGTCTCCCCAGAATCCTTTTATATTTTTAGGGAATAAATTAAGGCATAGAACGGGAAAAAGAAGGGCAAGGTACCGCAAACAAGGACTAACGATTTTTTGTTGCTCACCGCATTTTAATGATACGACGTTTTTAAGAATTGCTGAAGTCTTGGCTTGTTGTATTATAATTTAAAGCAAGTTGTGCCTTTGAAATAAGTGTTCCTAAAATATCTTGTCGGTACCTACCTGTTTGATATTACCATAAAATACTTAGGTTCTTCTCGCGGTTCTGCCCGCGTGGTACCCGGGTAAAATGTAGTCTATTCCTGGCTCAGATCAATATATCTGTATAAAGTTTCATTCCGATCAGTAGTTTTGCGCAATGGAGCGAAAAAAACAAAAAAAAACAATCATAGTGGTCTAGTGGTGTTAGACATGCCATTGAAAATTCTTTACGAGATAAAAGTAATAACATGTCTCACTCCAGGTCTAAAGCAAATATGTGCCAAATTTCACCTTAATTTGTTCAGTAGTTTTGTCTTGAAGAAGGAATAAGCATCTATCCAACAAAAACAACACATAACAACAACCAATTTTCACTTTTATTATACCAGTGTGACTAGTCTTACATCCCGATTTCCCCCATTGCCCTTGCTAAGTCTCAGTAATGAAGAAATTACCTTTGCATACAAGAGGCGCAAGTAGGTGAAGACGAATGAAAAATTGCCTTATTTTAAGGATGGATGACGCGAATTAAGAAAGCAATTACTCATCGGAAACGCACAGGGGCGGAATGTTAATAAGAGGAGAGAAGAGAGTGCTATTTTTCATTTGGCCTCTTCGGTCGGACTACGTGAATCTATGATTATACCTCTGTAAATACAGCTTTCAACATAAATTGACTCGAGTATGTGTAGAGTAGATACAAGCATTTATTATTCACACAGCTTCATTGTACATTTGCCTCATCCTAAGATGTAAGGACACCTATACTATAGATAGATGTACATACATATGTAACTTATGTAACTTAGTAGTTAGTTATACAATTTTACACTTTTTTTACTCATTCGAGTAAAAAAAAAGTCCTTAACAGATAAGAAATTGTTACAATAAATTGTAATTGGACACAATTATTAAATGAAATTGTAATTTACGCAATTTTTTAGGTATACAGTGAATATCTTTTTATTAGATTTTAACGATAAGGTCGCTCATTGTCACTACTTAAAGTATTGTTCGTTGGTTTCTTTTATGTCTTTGGTGTAAAATAAAGAGTTTATATATAAATCTATCAATTTCGTACGGATCTATATCACTTCCGATCACAAACCGAAGAAATACAAACGGCAGACGGTTAGAAAATAGTTTCCAAGGTCAGAAGCTATCACTAGAAGCGTCTGGCGGCCCACGTTTTCCTGTGTTAAGCCTTCGAGTTTTCTCCTAACTTTTTCCGCTTGGGGCCACTTATAACCCCCTACTCTCCTTGCCCCTCTTCGCCCTTCGTCCATCGAGCTCGACCACTAATTGCGTCCGTTAATTAGGAAACGTCATGAGTGTTTACTCGGTGAGGCTAAGTGTGAAGTTCTCTTCCCGTAAAGCTGGGTGCAGACTGAAAGATGTTCACCACATTACTAAGCGGTGATACACAACATACTATTGAAACACCATCTCTACTTTTTAATACAATAAAATATTATCAATTACTTCGATCTACCTTACTATATGATTTATAGTGTTATAGATGTTTGAGATGTTGCGAAACAAATAGAAACAATCATAAATCAGTATAACTAGTCATTTTACACAACTTCATCTATCCTCAAACTAAACAAAGCTTGTAATATAGGTTACAGAGAATATTCTTACTCACATACTACTTTTTATCACATACATTTGAACGATACAATAAAACACTTATTTATCTTCATTACGCAAATGTGTGACCCAGGTTTGAACGAGCCCACAAGCTACAGCGCAGAACATTCTATCAGCTGAGCAGCCGTAAGGAAAAATAAAAAAGCCAGTCGAAAGAAATCCACAAATTTTTAGATATTCTCGATAATATTAAACGACCAGTAGAAAACCTCATTCTTTTTAAATGGCGGATAACGAGACTTTTTAGATTATAGTGATGTAGTCTATAGCCGTTTGTTCAAGTTTGTGATGGACTATGGGTAAAATGTGTATGAATATCGTGGATATTATCTACCTGGGAGCTTTGCAATAGATCAGGGCCTCTTCTCATGTACATGCATCTTTATATCCCCAGCGAAATTACTTCCTCCGTTGAAACTTTTTGAGAACTAAACTTTCTGGGATTAATTAGCTGATGGGCGGTGGATTAGCCGCGTCTGAGCTTTAACAAGATTATAAGAGTTTTCGCAACTTTTCAACTTTACTTACGTTAATTTTGTTTACCACAGTTTAGCGGGTAAACGATGTTGACTGGCTTTGTTCTAGTTCTCAAAGTTGTCTCTATATTTGTACACACTGAGCTAATTTATTTGAATCGATTGTCTTTTCTTTTCCTGTCTTTTGACAAACATTGTTTCTGCAAAAACACTGTGAACTATTTGAATGGAAATACCACGATTTTAATGAATAAGTATCGAAAGAAATACATAATCTTCATACAACTAGTAATCTAGACACCATTTACAAGCTTTGCTTAGTTTGGTTGCGTAAAATGTCTAGTATAATGATTTTATATTAACGCCACCTAGCACCACAAGCTAAACAAGAAATATGTGTTTTGATTTTTTTATTTAGACTTGGCGTTCACTGGTTTTTTTTTTATTGTACTACGGGGAAGCGTTTGACCTGCATCTGACCTAGTGTCAAGATATGTTAAGGCCGAAAGAAAAATGTATCTAGATTTATTATAGAATTATATCTAGCTAGCAAACGTTCAGGATTGTATTTCCAACATCCCGTAAGCTTTCAAGGTAACCCATTAGTATAGGTATAGGTGTGCACTAAGAAATTACCTTGAGAAATTTCCACGGGATGACGGGAACGATCCTGGGCACTGCATAGTTTGGTATCGATACTTAATTCCGGGTGCAGTTCGTTTCCACCTTTGCATCAGATGAGATAAAGGCCAAGCAATTCCCCGTCATGCAATAAAAAAAAATGCTCTCTATCCAAAAAAAACAAACCAAATAATTATTAAATCCGGCCAATCCTATTTACGAAACAAACAAAACGGCGAAGAAAATGAATCGAGGTGAGACTTGATGTCTCCGTAATTAACACGTAGCCCGCTTAATTACAGGAGGGTAAGTGAAATGTGTCATTGCGGTCACCCCGCGACGCTTTAGAGGTTATTGATTTGTAGTTTGAACCTATAAGTGTATAATGGTTTATTGTTTCGGACTTAACTTGGTTTATAGTTCATTAAAATTAGAAATTTTATTACTTGACATTGAATAATAGATTTATTTTCGTTTCTTTCGCTAGTATTTTAATTATGAAAATACTTCTTAATGGTGTCAAGAGAATAGTAATAAGGAATCTTAATTAAAGGTGGTTCAATCTTTCGGAAGATCCTGTCTATGTCTGTGCAAGCTTGAAGGTCGAGAGCTTTTAGCTCTTTAGTGCCCACCTTTCAGAAGATGGTGCAGGATAATGCACATGAATTTGTCATGTTTTTGTATCAAAAATCATTTTGCTCCAATGCTAGTCCAGAAATACTCAAATAAGTTTAATATTACAACATTTCCATAATTAGCCTTCAACTAAATACCTAGGACTAAAAAGACACACTAAGTTAAAACATAAGGTTACAAAAAATTTACAACTATTGTATGAGTAGGAATACCTACTTCCTACTTCTAGTAAAAAGTCAAACTGACAATAAATGCTGAAACAAAAAATGTGCATACTGTTTTGATAGTAGGTTGTTACCTGTTTCCTACTTATAGTTTTCCGTTGAGTGTTGTAAACGTGAATAATACCGGTAGGTTCTATATGATTATGTTTTGTTATGACAAGCGCGAGATGGCAGCGTGAGTTCGGCGACCCCTGAGTTTTAATGATAAAAAAATTCGTACAGAGAGGGCTGCGTAAGTGCCATCGAAGGAGGAAAAAACTACGAAGGAAAATATTTGGTGCGACAGGTTACCCCCTGAGGGTGAAGCGGGAGGGGTTGCAGACCTTGATAAAAATTAAATCTTAACGACGGAAATTTAAAGATGACGCTCGAACGATCAAGAAGAGTGCACATCTGAGCCTGAGGGTGGGCTAATTGGGCCGAGTGTACAATAAGGATGTTGGGACGCGCACAGAATTTTGTGTTTCTTGATTGATTGACACCAAGGATTGAAACGACGAAAGAGGAACGAAAAAAGTATTTTTTTATTGTACGACAGAGGGAAGTGCTTGGCCTTCATCTCACCTGATTGTCAAGTAACGTAACGCGTTTAATAAAAATTATGTGTCTCTCGAATAAAATATAAAAGATGGACATGTTTTTATGATTGATAGTCTATCGTTTGACTACGATCTCACCGTGATATAGCCAGCGATATACCACGCTGGTCTAGGAGACATAAAGTGTTGGACATATCCATGTTGATCAATACCGTTTCAGTGGTTTGCCCATCGATATCAGATCCAGAAGTCCCGGGTCAGGAAGGTACAAGATTGAGCTTGCTTTGGTCAGTGATAGGACTTTGTTTAAGGCCGCCTGGCCAGCTGCCACCATCTTACCTAGGTATGCCGACATAACAACAGAACACCCGGAAGATTAAGTACGCCTCCTCCTACGATCTTATCTTAAATTGAAACCAGGTGAGATGAAGTCCAAAAACTTCCCCGTTTCGTACAAAAAAAGTATGCTTGACTTCTTCAATTGAGGCTTTACTATCATCGCTTGGCAGGTGGATTGGTGAATACAGGTCTTTGATATACAAGGTAGTAAGCTACCCTTTTTCTGGGGAAATGCCACAATTGGCTTTTACGACATCTGCAGTCTTATTGTAGGGGTCGATTCTTAAGCCTCGAGAATAAACTAACTGAAATTACTCATAAGTACTACATCTTATACGCTACAAAACAATTTACGGCAAGATTGTGCAAGCGGCAAGAAGATTTGTAATACCAACTTCACGGCGCTAAACGTCCAGCATTCTAGTAACAAACTATCAAGTTTAATGTTTATTGAGTATTCTCCGTTTTATTTTGAATTACATATTCATAGAAAATTATGGAACGTTCGAGTTGGTGCAATAAATAGCTACCGTACATTTGAATTGTTGCGTCACAATTGTTCAATTACTTATTTGTATGGAAAGGAACGCTTTCGCGTCAAAACTGATCAATTTGTGAATGCCGTAAATAAAGCATCTCAGTGAGGTATCAAGAGAGCTATGAACATATTGTATTGTAGGGATTTCATATAAACATAATTATGCCGTTACGAAATATTCTAGTGTGATGTATATGTCACCGTGAGATTGTAAAAACTGTCCGTTTATATATCAGGCTTGATACCAATACTATGGCAGAATAAACAATACTATGTTAGACATAAATATACAAGTAATGGCTTAATTTTACATAAATTATATGTGTATATAAGTTGACTGTTGGACATGAGCATTCTACAAAACTTTTTGCCATGATCATCACACTTGGCAGGCGGGTTGGTGATCGCAGTATTGGTGTCACGTACTCAGGCGGATGCTGCTGCCCATCCTGTATTTTATTCCATTAGTCAACTTTTACCACCTCCTCAGGAGGAAATAGAGGGGTCTTATTCGTTAGCCGGTACCACCTCGGCTACGATAGGTCAGCATTACATATATTTTTAAGCCCAATGATGAAATACACAAAATTAAACACCTCATTTTTATGATGACTGCACTAGGCTGCGTTAAAATGATATTACTGTTCAATGATTTTAAAAATCAAAATGCAATCGCAAAAAGCCCAAATGTAACTTGCCTTACGGCTCAATTGGTAGTGGTTCTGCCTTCTGCGTTCGAGGTCGCTGGTTCGATTCCCAATCGGTACAAACATTTGTGTGATAAATTTAGATGTTTCTTCTATGATTGAGTGTTATATTGTATCATAAGTTGGTATATATTTACATAAAAAAATACATAAGTATTCATAATCTCCGTTATCAAGATCCCATAATAAAAGCTTTGCTAAGTGATGGAGCTGGCTGAAATGTCTCGTATAATTTAAATAAAGCTTAGAACACACACACACACCAACTCAAGCTCTTGCCCTTTCAAATTCAAATCGGGATGCAAGATTTGCATCGTGCAGGCTTCGATTATTGATTTCGCCGTCTTGAGGGCATCGCAGTGCTTGTTTAAACTTTTTATTTCACTCTTCACTCGCGTTTTTTGTTTCAACCACTCGCCCCAGGGTAGGCTCCCCTACGCAATCCCTCTTGCATAAAAAAGCTTCTAATCGATAATTTCTGTGGGGGTGCATTAAGCATAACGGTGCCGCGCACCGAATGTTTTCTCCTTTCAGATTTCCACCCTCAAGGCTATTTATGTTTTGGCCATCTTTGGAATTGGTAGCGTACCTTTAATCTGGGTATTTATGCCCTTATACTTTTTACATTATCCGTGGCCCCTTGTTTTAAAAAAAGCACTCTTGATCACATTAAAAAGTTAACCTAAGATCCTAATATTTTTATTTTGAGGTCAAGCATAACTATTTTTTCTAAAACTACACCACAACTTTCCTACTGAGTTATTATTCTCAATAAAACTGCAGTGCAACTAATGAATGACCTATTAGATAAAAAACTGCGAAACCACCATCTTTACAATTGAAACGGGCCATAACAGTGCGATCTAATCAGCTAAGTCACATGGCATCAAATGTTTTAACTGCCAATATCTGATGCTCATAAGGCTGGGAAACGACCGGCTTTTATAAGATAATAGTGAATCCGGCTAAATAAGAATATAACAATCACCACTTTTGTGAATCATAGATACTGAGAGCTTAGACTGATTCTGACACCGAGCTGATAGAGGAAAAATCTAGTATTAAGGAAGATTTCAGCTCTGAGCACTTCAATCTCAATCTTACGGTTTATTTAAACAGACCCTAAAAAGTACCTTGATGCTTGCCTGGGCAGGGATGAAGTCTTCAATGAAATGAGCATTATGATGGGGTTAGGGTTGTATGTAACTGGAAATAAATACGCAGGCAGCTGATAAAAAAAATGCGGTGCGCATTTTAAATCATTTTTGATTGACTTTTTATTCATATTATTTATGAAAAATTAATTTCCGCTAAATAACGCGTATATCAATTAGCTATATTTAAATTAATGCTTAGAATAGTTATACACTATTTGGTATTTCTTATTTCAATACAATTATTAAATCAGAATAGTTAGTTAAAAAAAAATTGTGGTCCGGCATTCAGAGGTAAGATAGCCAGTTCCTCAGTTTGTTGAGGATTCCGGGTAAAGTGCGCCTCCACCTTCGGCCTTATCTCAACTTGTTACCAGGTGAGATGAAGCGCTTCCCCGTCTTTCTGTATTCGATATTCTGTAAAAGCATCAAATATTATCCGTCTTTTTGTCAAAAGCTTAGTTTTCCGGCTACCGTAACCCTTAAGCTAACTGCCAATATCCGATGCATCGGACACACTGTCCCATTGTATTTGTTCTTTATGTTTTTTCGCGTGGAGGGACGCGGGATAATGTTTTTATGGCCACGAGGGTCGCCTTAATCAGGGTACGTTGTGATTAAAGCAGCTCAATGTTTTCGCCGCGTTTTAACACCTACCTTGAGGGTGATTTCGATTCCGTGATGAAAACATCACGGAATCGAAATCACCCTATATATACCAGTAGTATATACCAGTTTCTACCAAAAGGTAGAAACTGGTATATACCATTTTGAGAAGGCTCTATGTGGGCACGTCGTGAACTAGTGTTGTACTCATGAATAGTTTTACAACGTAATTAAAAAAATGTAAAAACTGCATTTTCCAAATACTTAGACCGCACTGAGTCAAATAATGAACTAATGAAAGTATTTTATTGTAGGTACATCTGATATAAAAAACTCGATAACTTATAAAAATAAAATAAAATTGAGAAAATCATATACGTTCCCGTCATTCCGTGGGCATTTCGTATATTAGTGCGCCCCTACACTACGAAAGAAAATTTCAAGTTTTTGGGTCTCTGGTTTGGGCTGTGCGTTGATTGACCAATCAGTCGGTCGGTTATTGGACGATTTTACAGTTTTTTTCGGATGGACAGGATTAATGATTAAGGATATCTAAGTCTAGAATAGGAATTTAAAGTAACGGCTTATCTTTGTGATGTGCTAATGTTAATTTAAGGAAAGCGAAGAACGTTGGGCGTTGTATGAACTTTCGTCTTTTTTGTATTTCTTCGACTGTAAATAGTTCATTTATTACCTCGCTAGAATAGTTTATTTAAATTAAACTAGTTGAGCCAATATAACTCGTGTTTATATGTCAAATGCTCTTAGCGTGATCATGTTAGAAACGAATGATTCTGTTTTAAAATCGATTATTGCTGCATTTAAAATAAAGTTTACGAAACGACTTATCTCTTCAAAATAAACCGGCTAATTTCAAGGTAAAACAATGTTAAATAAGTACGTTTCTTTTGTCGGGAACCTCAGTATTTTTCAGTTGTCAAGTTATTTGTTATTATACTGTATTGTTTTAATTTACCTACCTACTAAAATAATGCTAAATAGGGTCCCGTCAGCACACTTTGGGTACGGAAACCTAAAAACAAAATAGCAATTATTCTTTATGAATCGCTAATAGTACGATTGATTCATGTAGCAATTGAGAGTTCTTTCCAGCATAATGCTAGTTCTAGCCTTCATTCGTTCGATAACACTCAAACGCCGATTTAAGTCTGAGTTTTTCATAAAACGACGCAGCAAACATAAGGAACACCCCACAAGTTCACCCCTATCTCGAAAAAGTCACCCCCGCACGTAGAAACACAAAAAAGGGCACCGGAGGGACGTTACGCATCCCAAGTAAGCGAAGCTCATTGCTAGGGTCTGCAGATGTCTTTAATGGGTTTAAATTATATGTAGAGAGCTAACTGCCGTAGGTGATAGATGGCCAAGGATATTGGAGATTCCATTGTCTTCCCTTCTCGGTTTCTATTGTAACGGGTCGTGTGTAGACAGTGTCTGCGTATAGCTGAATGACCCTTTTATAATCTAGACGAGATTTAATGGCTACGGGATCAAATACGCGCGATATATTAGTTTTTCGTTTCAAACAAAGTTGTGTTCATCAAATCTGCTATTTTGTAATGTCAAGAAGTGCACTAGAATTATTTCAAATGGAATCCGTTGTCTTAACGTGTTTCATTATCATTAAAGCACGAAATAAACAACTGTAGGAAATGGGTCTCCACAATTTGAATTTGTTACATACTTGGCAAGCGGTTGTGTAAATAAGCTTCTATAAGTATTGAGTAAGGTGGATAACTTTCAAAGGTGTCAGCCTTTAGTCACCTCTTACTACATCCGCGGGAGGACTGAAAGGAGCCCAAATCGCTTAAGGTGGCTACCGCTGCCACAGTGTTTTAATACTTAAGAATCAACATTATATGTGTTTGGTGTAGGACTTTGTTCAAGTCCGTCTGGCTAGTTGCCACCATCTTAGCTAAGGCTGTTTCCATAACCACAATTCTAAATTGCTTTGTTTTAGCATTTAGAAGTAAGGTAGCCAGTTCAGGTAGAGGATTCCGGGTGAAGTGCGCTTACCCCTTCAGCCTTATCATAACTTGTTCACCAGAGATGAATGCCAAGAGCTTCCCCGTTATATATATAAAAAAAAAAACAATAAACTTCGTTGCATATTCCTTTATCTGAAAAAAAAGCTGTATACTCTAAAATGCTCTTACTGACTCTCACAGCCCAAAACAAACTGTCCCAGGTACTTGTCCTTCTACGCAAAGGAACTAGTAGGTATTTCATCTACATATTTCTTCAGTTTTCTTTCTAGGTAAAGAAATGATAACAAGCCTTTTAAATAAAGTGCTGTTTTCTTGCAGGAACTCATATGAATACTAATTTCAAAGCAGCAGAGTGCACGGAGCACGACATTGCATTTCATTACGGAAAAATAATGGAGAAATAGGAAAATAATGTCAATTACAGTACAAACGCAGCAACAGTGACTCGGCTAACGAGTGTCATTATACGCATTACCACAGAACGGGGAATAGTATCAGGTTCGGATATGCCACTTTACTAAAGAACTAGAGAAACAAAAGCAATCTACAGAAATTAAAAAAAGAATGGGAAAGATGAGGACCATAATTGTTTAAAATTTTCCGTTTACTTGTACGTATTTTTGGCTTATTAAACTTGACCTACGTTTGATCAACATCTCGATGATGGTAGCGGCGATGTGGCCTACCATATATTATATAATAATGTAATATAATATAACAGGACATTAATTTCACACAACGCCATCTAACCCCATAATAAAGCATTGCTTGTTATATGGCAAATAGATTACAGATTGAATACTTATAAACTTTCTTTTTGTAAATACATACGTACTATAATAATATGATACAACACCCAAACACAATATAGGACGCTGGACACCTTTTTTTTAATTGTACTACTGGGAAGCTCTTGACCTTCATCTCACCTGGTTATAAGTTAAGACAAATAAAAACTTAAAATCACATTAATTTCAGAGTGCCTTTTCATTGGCACTCTGAATACATTTTCGCGAAATTTTATGATACATTATAATTTTAGTTTAGTCCGCAGGCACTCTATGTAAAACTGTGTTGTTCAGATTCGATAATTCGAAAGTCGATAAATTGGCTTTTAGCATTTGCTTTACTGCTAGTTTTCAAATCAGCTATTTAAGTAAAGCGATTCACGGAATAGTCAAGCCATGGCGAAACAATAATTACGTGTACTTATGTGGCCATCAATAATTACGTGTACTTATGTGGCCATCAAAATCGCTTTCAATATTACACGGTATTGTTACTATTACTTACACCGTCGTGTAACTGACTCACTGGTTGACAATCAACGCACAATCGTTTAAAATTTAACAAGCCTCATAGCTCAGTTGGTAGTAACTCTGCCTTCGGCGCTGTAGGCTGTGGGTTCGATTCCCACCCAGGACAAACATTTGTGTGATGAATATAGATGTTTGTTCTGTGTTTGGGTGTTGTATCATATAGTACGTATGTATTTACAAAAAGTATTTAAGTATTTTATCCGTAATCTAGTTCCCATATTACAAGCTATGCTTAGTTTGGGGCTAGATGGCGCTGTGTAAAAATTCATGTCCTATAATATTTATATTTATTTTTTATTTTAAAATCGCGATTTTCCTACAGGAGGTCCCAGGTTCGATCCTCAGGAGGAGTATACTATTTATTGTGCTTGATTTGGATATGCTAGTACGACTTTGTTTATGTCCGCCTGGCTAGCTACCACCAGCTTACCTAATTCGGTCGCCATAACAACAATTTTAAAATGGCTTTGCGGCATTTAGAGATAAGATAGCCAGCTTCTCAAACTGTTGCCGATTCCGGGTCAAGTTTCTACCTTCGGCCTTATCATAACTAGAAAACCAGGTGAGATGAAGGCCAAGCACTTCCCCGTCGTTCAAAAACCAATACAGAGTTTTTAGTTCCAATTTTCAGGGAATTTTCAAAAATCCCTCGTGACGACAGTTAGTAGTCCCCGAGGTACCTATTTTACTAGTAAGTAATGTAAGCGACCGTTCATTGAAGTGACACAGCCCCATGACGATTGCGTAAAAATGCGATTTCGTCGCGAAGTGACGCGGGCGGAGTCGCAAAGTTTTCCGCTTCGCTTGTCGCGTATTCGCTTGTTAATATAATCATGGCTTGATAGGTTATTTTATTTATCTTTTCTTTTTTCTATGTTTTAGCTTCCACATAAAGCTCTAATATTATTCAGTCAGATTTTTATGATTACAGTCTGTGAACATAAAAGAACACAACAAAACAATCATTATAACTAGCATTAGCCCTTCATGGTGTGACAAACGTGGGCTCTGACCCTTTGTTGATGATGTTCAGATTGTGTCTGAGAATAAAGTCTAATAAGTCCTTACCTCTGACGTTTGTATTTGGACTACCCCAGACAGTACTGTGGGCACTGTGAGCATCGACGCCTACAATGCAGTCTGTGTTGCGGCTACCGCAGTAGAAGAGCAGCTCTTCGAGAGGGACTGAGTGGAGTCGATGCCGTCTCCATCCAGGTATGCTCAAGAATGGTGCTTTGCCTACCCCCAAGAGCCGTTTCGAGTTTTACCACGGTAAAACTTTTTTTTTAATTGTACGACGGGGAAGCGCTTGGCCTTCATCTCACCTGGTAAAAAGTTGAGATAAGGCCGAAGATGGAGGCACACTTTACCCGGAATCTTCAATTAACTGAGGAATTGGTTATCTTACCTCTGAATGCCGGAACACAACATTTTTTTTAAGAATTGCTATTATGGCGACAGAATTAGGTAAGATGGTGGTAGCTAGCCAGGCGGACTTAAATAAAGTCCTACCACCAACCAAACCAAGCACAATATATTGTACTCCCCATGGGGATCGAACCCGGGACCTCTGGATCTGAAATCGGTGGGTTGAACCACTAGACCACACAGGCGGTAAAACTAAAATTGATTTGACTAAATGTTCTTTTCATGACGGTTTTTTTATATACAATATATATTTTATAGGTGGTCCATGAGAAACTCTTAAATTGTTTAATATCTATGGTGGAATGGTGTGGGTGAACTCTAATAGGACTGGAATAGCCAATTTTGGCTTTATATGTACATATACTTATGTTAGATATGTGCAAAGGATGGTACTCCAGATTTCCAGATTTGTACTGCTCTAGTTGCTGGTGTCACACTAATCATTCTCCCGGTAAATTAACATCCTCATCCCGCCTTATCGCTTTAATTTACTAAAATTTACTTAATCTCTATCCTCTCATCCCAAACAACCATGGGGACTTGGGGAGGGTTGGACTGACATCAGGTAGGTGATTTTTGGTTTCAGCCAAAACTCTTACATGTCAGAAGATATGCTGTGCAGCCTCATCTGTGATAACAGGCAGGAATATGATAATTTACAGGTAATATAGATTTACAACTGCTTTGTTAAAATCATTCAAAAACAAAATAATGTTCTATGACACTCATTGAGTTTTTTAGAGTGAGTGATAATATGACGTCCGTTAGAGGAGAGTGTAGAAAGAAAACATGTTGTGCACACAGCACCTTTTCTTTACAACAAATTTGGCAAACAAACATACGGCCCACCTGACGATAAATGGCCATCTTAGTGTATGGACGTTTGTAACACCAAAGGCATCACTCGCGCCTAGTGTGAGTTCTTAGGCCACATCTTTACCTACTACGTCAAACGTAAATAAATATATATATATATATATATAATATATAAAAGTTATACATTTATTCAATAAAAAGTACAATTAAACTAACTATGTACAAAGGAATCAGTCAGATTACCTAAGGACCGTTACAAACGGCCTATAGGTAACTCAACTGTTCCAGACCAGTACCAGGCGGAAGCGTGCCTAAGACACTGGCTGCATTGCCACGCTAAATAGCTATGCTAATTCGCTGGCCTAAATAAGAGCCATATAAAATAACTTCACAAATATATATAATATATTTGTGAAGTTATTTTATAGAGGACTTTCAAACTTGCGTGAGTGAGATTAAACATTTTTCAACACGGATTTTACTCATTTATATCTAGATCAAAAAACATCCATTCGCCCGAATGTGTCATACCGAAAACTCTGCCAAAACGCACTGGAGCAGCAGCTTACATTCAATGGGTCGTTGTCTGTCAAGATCGTAACGAACTGTTGCTAACTTTGCTTAAGGCCCTTATTTCTTAAAACTTTTTTTTTATTGTACGACGGAGATGTGCTTGGCCTGATTTTTCAAGTAATGATAAGGCCGAAGGTGGAAGCGCACTTCACCCGGAATCCTCACTAAACTGAGGAACTGAAATATGAATTAGAAAAGCTGTAATTATACACATTGCTATCTTTTATAAGCATCACATGACAAATTATGCCACTATTTTCGCAGTGTAGTAAGTTGTGCGATATGGTATAGTTGATGAAATCACTAACTTTGTTTTGGTTCTAATATCATTCAGCCATCATTCATCAACTAAAAGAGATTGAAATATGTGTCACGAGTTTAAAAATGTCTGATAATGAATAGGTTGTACCAAAACAGGAAGTGAACATTGTTTTACACGATCAACCATCAATGGTTGTAAAGGTGCGTGCAGACCGGCGGCGATCGAGCGTGGCTTCCGCGGCTTTGTGACATACTACAAACGTGAACGGTGATCAGAGGCCCGATCACGAATATGCTGTCGTACGGTAAGCGTATCGTTCACGTTAGAATTTTGTATAGGATTACGCACAGCACCTCTACAGTACGTAAATAGAACTTAATTTGCAATCACGAACCTTTTGACACATGTATCGTAATGTAAAGGTAACGTTAAGGTATCGTCACTCGACGTCACTCACGTTTACCTATCGTTGTTACGTGAGTGATACGATGCTTACGTGCTCCGTGCTTCCAAGTAATGTAAAGGTTCGTAAAATCGTTACCTTAACATTACGATAACGTTAGACATTCATGATCCAGCCACAGTTCAATGCTTTCAGTGGGCCAATCGCGGTGCGCCGGAACGACACTGGCGGTTTTACGTTTGACGCTCCAAGCATCGTTCCTCATAGAAAGAACGATACTGGAGGATAAGACGCCAATGTCGTTCCTGCTGCATCGCGATTAGCCTCCAGGTCCGCGGAAAGCTGTTCCACTCTCAGTTCAAAACCTAGGCAGCGTAAATATATAAATAAATAAATAGACTGACAGGTTGCAAGCCCGCTTAGTGGAATATGTACTGGCCAGCATATTTTCCTCAAAAAAAATATTCGATGCTCGTATGCGAATAACTGAGTTACGTTAGAATCATCATCTAATTATTTATTTGACTTATATGATATGATTTTATATTATTCTGATAGATAATGTTAGTGTGTCGGATGGGATAACGGAATCGCTGGCTTTTATAAGCGGTTACAACACTGGTCCACCTGTAAAGATCCACCTGGCTGCGACACCGGGAGAGCCAGCGCCTTCTGGGAAAACTCGCTCCATTGTCGGTCTAAGCCTTTTACTGGTATAGAGCTAGACAAACCTAGAGGTCAAAATCTAATCCATCAATAAATTAGAAAAATATGTTAGATATATATATATATTTCATTTGGTTGGTACAATATTTATTTTCGATTATCATTTAGCAGCTTTAATATTATCACCCCATGTTTTACGTCATAACTACTTTTGTAACATAGTCTTTTCAGATTGTGTTTGATGTATGAGAGTGATTGTATATTTTCTTAATTAAAACAATGATTAAATTTATAGTAAGTTCTTCTCTTGTGCTTAAAATAACATTCGCAACACCAGAGGAATAAAAAATAAGCAAAAAGTCACGTTCGATGCTATGTAGCTAGCAGGGAAAACCTCCACAGGAGGATCATTCCACAATTGAATAATGAAGTAAAAAGTGAAGATAGGTTTTCAAAAACTTTTTCACTTACCGTTTTAGGCCAATCTGCTAATTTAACGGGTATTGTATCATAACGTTGGACTCACCTTCTGTAACAAAAGAAATCTGGTTTATCAAACACATTCTCACAAAATCTCGATTTTACAAAGAAACATTCGTAGTATTGAAATAAAAACGTAAATTCAAAAAAAAAGATTGAAAATAATAGGGCGATTCTTTTCTTGGTCTTTAGTCGCTCATTTTTTTCTCTTCAGAATCCCATCGAAGGGATATTATAAAATATGTGTGACAATTATCGGTACACGACGTTAATAGTCTGCTTATAATGTAAGATTGCAAAAAGTTCCCCTCCTTGAGGAAGATTTATTCGCAAATTACTTATTTTTTACTTCCTAAGCTCTTCGCGATTCTCCGTTGCTATTCACCCTTGCCATTTCAGACCGTATTTTTAATTCAATAAAGTGTAATATTGTTAGATATTTTATGATCATATTACTGACACTGAGCCGCCGACTGTATCATATTGGGCTCGCATACAAAAATGTATTTAAAACGTCACTGCAAATGATTTATGTGATACCGTGTGTCATAAATTTGTCTATTTAAGATTACACCAAGGCGATAAATATTAGTTTACGCATTTTATATGAGGTTTTGCATTTATTATAGTACCAAAACCTAGTATTATGTCTTATTCATCCTCTTTCTCTTCGAGAATTCATCTCGGATTACTACGCAGACCCTGGGTCTAGTCAATAGTAGCCAAAGACACGTCCGAACTTACGTTTGGCATGTGATGTATTCCCAAAAATAGCACCAATTTCAATAGCACCTATCGACATGTTAGTTTGGTGTTCAGTTTGGGAATAGTTCCTATAACTTTTAATAAAAATCCCAGAAATAGCACTTACAAAGACGAGGCTAGTGATGAGGTTTTCGATGTTTTATTTACATAGCAGCCCTTATTAAATTTTGTATTTATGATGCCTCCGGTTTGCAAATAGCTAGTATACAATACGTGACAGGTTCCAAACCCATCGCCGCTTAGCAAAATACCAGTCAGAGACATTATGCCATTCGGATTCGAAAAAATATGTATATATACTTCAAAATGTCGCTAGTGTATTTGATTATTGTTAGTTAGTCAGTCAAACAGCAACAAAACCATTGAGTACTATTTAGAGTGTATGATATCGGCAACCAAATTTTGTGTGAAAATGTAAGCAAATTCAATAAGTGCTTTGTGAACACCAAAACTCCAGATGTTGATGTTCAATTACATTTCCAATCACTCGCGAATCAACAAAGCGCAGAAGCGATCAAAAGATGAGCAAAAAATTTAAAGACATGGGAATATTCATGCTCCAGTACCGCTTTAATTTATGCAAGACGATACTGATGCTTTAAAAAAAAAACAACAAAGGCTCTCGTCAAAAATTGCGATTCAGTGTCACCCAACACTTTGAAGGGGCGAAACAAAAAAATATCCTTCAACCCCAACCTGACATGTCATTGTATTTCCTATTCTATCACTTTATTTTTTTCTTTAAGGCTGAGGAACAAAAACTTTCTAATTGTAACATTTTTTAGTTGCGATTTTAAGGTCGATTATTTTTTCTTTGTGAGGAATAGATCGAGTGAGGATGAGAACTGCTAAGCTTCATTCGTCCCGTCCAGAATGTTTGTATCGCTTTTAATAAAAAATAAATGTATTTCCGCAGTATTTTGACTATATTTTCATTCTTAATGTCAAAAATGCTGGCACCATACAAAAAAAACGGAATGTGGGTACTTATTCCTTTACCACTCTTACAACTAGCTGTAAAGGAGGAGAAAGAATCGAAGTATGTTATTAAACCTATCCGATCGATAAGAAGGGTTCTTAAGAAACTTATAATAATCGCACAAAAGAGATCCGGTTTTAGGATTTCTATTATTTATAAGTAGTTTCCGATCAGTTTGAATACGCCTTAATTATCGACTGTGTATTTGGCCTGAGAGTAATAAACGTAAATATAACCATTGCAGCTACCACTGGCTTATGGCAACAAATGTCACAATATGAGAGCAGCACAAACAGAACAAAAAGAGAACAGGTACTAAGTTTGGCAATATTAGGGCAGTAAACTGTCCAACGTCCCGTATAGAAAACTAATGTTATCCTGGACCTTAAAATACCTTATCCAATATGAAGTACCACTATGAACACTAAGCGTAACCGATGATATTAAATCAACTATCGCTCAAGTTAAAATTATATACTAATATGGTATT
The DNA here is from genome assembly GCA_951394065.1 of Venusia cambrica. Taxonomy (NCBI): domain Eukaryota; kingdom Metazoa; phylum Arthropoda; class Insecta; order Lepidoptera; family Geometridae; genus Venusia; species Venusia cambrica. Next base: position 14,089,969 of record OX596040.1, on the reverse strand, counting down.
TTTTTTGTAATTGTATTTTTTGTCTATAAGTTCTATTTAGATCTGTGTATGGTAGGTTGACAAGCCTCATAGCTCAGTTGGTAGTAACTCTGCCTTCGGCGCTGTAGGCTGCGCGTTCGATTCCCACCCAGGACAAAAATTTGTGTGATGAATATAGATGTTTGTTCTGTGTTTGGGTGTTGTATCATATAGTACGTATGTATTTACATTATTTAAAAGTATTTTAAGTATTTTATCCGTAATCTAGTTCCCATATTACAAGCTATGCTTAGTTTGGGGCTAGACGGCGCTGTGTAAAATGAATGTCCTGTAATATTTATTTATTATTTATTTATTTATATTGAAGTCACTGATATTTATATATGATACTTATGTATTTTTCTTGTGTATTCTTGTTAGTATGTCAATGAATTTTTATTATTTTATTTTAGCATTATCTCTGTAGGTATATTTTACACTACTGCATTTTCATGATTTTATATTATCATGGACATATTATGAGCACATTATTTATCTAGTTTATTGCAACTTTTCTATATGATCAAGAGTTTGCTGTAAGAAAACTCTCAATGGCTTGAGATTCTCTTTTTTTAAAATGAAAGTAAGATTTAAATATTATCTAATATGAATTTCATTGCTTTAATGATTGATGTATCTTTGTAATGATGGATTTTAACTTCGATCAATCTCAATTTTTTTTTGTCATATAACAAAAAAAAATGGAGATTGTAGGTATTTTTTATAGGTGAAAACAATGACTAAAATTATAGAATTAAGAATAAAATTTTGAAATTAAACTTGGCAGGCCGATAAAGCTCCTCAATTTATTTTAATAATTAATTAATACAATAACATTTGATTTGGTTTCATGCAACAGATTCACTCCATTGTTGGCATAAATAAAGAAAATAATTACCTACTCCTTGCGTTCTACAGCTATACCTGGGTTGATATTACTCTGAGAACGCACCCCTAATTTTGTAAAACTTTCACGGGTGGCGGTGGTACTTTCTCGACCTGATTATTTTTAACCAGTATGTTTTTTGTAGATATCTGATTATTAATTTGACACCTTTTGTTATTTCCCACACAAAAAGTGAAAAATGTGTTATTTTCAAAATAATTACGCGGCAAAATACAATGGTAAAAGAAATAAAAAAAAAATACAAAGCACTTTTTAACCTGTTGTGGTTAGTAGGCTTATTCCTTAGTGTGTGAAGAATTATCAAGCTAGAATTTTAAGAGTTCCGTAAACAAAGGGTACCAACGGGACGCTATTAATAAGCCTCCGCTGTCCATCCGCCCATCTATCTGTCAGCGGGCTGTATCGCATAAACCGTAATAGGTATATAATTGAAAGTTTTACAGATGTGTGATTGCCAGTATAACAAAAAACAAAAAAACATTTTTCCTGAAAATGTGAGTAGGAACCCACGGTGTACGTGTTCGCACTTGGCCAGATGACTTCTCGACAAAAAATATTTGCTGCAGCAAACATTAAAACGAAATCGCCTCAAACATATCTGTCTTCAAATATTGACTGAGGCTTACCGTAACCGTACCGGGTTGGTCGGACCACAGCGGATGGAACTAAGTGTCTACCTGGCTCGGTTTAATAAGCTAAAAATTGTTTTGAAATGTGCTCGGTAAGCGTGAACATTGAAAGGATTAAGTAGCGTCAACGTATTTCTTTGATGAACCGATTCTCAAACTTTTTTTGATTAGCTGTCAAACATAATGTATATTAGTTTTACTTATTTACAGAAATAGGCATTTTTTTTTTAATTGTACGGCGAAGAAGAACCTTCATCTCATCTGGTTTTCAAGTTAAGATAAAGCCAAAGGTGGGGAGCGCTCAGACTGAGGAACTGGCTATATCTCATCTCTTAATGCCGTAACACAATTTTAAAATACAATTTCTAAAAATTCAACAATTTTAGAATTGTTGTTACGGTGACAGAATTAGGTAATATAGTGGTAGCTAGACAGGCGGACTACCATAAACTATTAACGTCCTACTACCCACCAAAACCATTTTCAGGAATCTATATGAATATACCTTGATTAGCACTTGAGAGCATTTTTTTTAAGCCTGACCTGAATTGGTCATTTTTAATACTTTAATAAGCATGAAGATAAGATTGATAATTTCTTATTCCTGTAGTACATTACGTTTAAGCAAGTATTTTTTCAGTCTGCCCGCTACCACGGCTGGTGCAACTCCGCCGCGCGAAATGTCGGCATAAAAATTGGTAAAAACGCGACAAATACCCGTTTTTGTGAATCAAAATAACATTATTAAACTTCGCAATTTTTGTAATCAGAAAAAAATGTTGAGAATCAAAGTTTAAGGCACTACTGTTACAATTGATTGGTACCACAATGAGCTACAAACTTTGCCCTTGCATTGTCGAGTGATATATTTATATTATTTTCTACCCTCTGCTCGAATAAATCGAACAATAACCATCTTTAATCCCTACAAACATAGACAACAAGAGAAATGAAACTAAAAATGAATGTGGTGTTTGAAAAATTACAATTTGGTTGACTTCTTGGCAAATATCTTAAAACGTTATCTATGGAGATATTAATGTGTTTGTTTTGTGGGTTAATGTACGTGAACGAGTTACAAAGTGGTACTCGAACAAAGTACCTACTCACGGCATAGCGTATTCGTTGATAAGATCTGAGTTCAGATAATATGCAATCAGTACCTACTTGGTTATTGTGTTGAAGTATGGGGGGCAGTCTGGACGAGCCAGGGTCTGAGAATTGACCTAATACTTTTTTGCTGTTTATTCAAGTGTTGTTGCCCTAGCGACCCCTCGTACTCAGCCTGTGGATGTCGTAAAGCTCAATAAGGGATATCACCAGAATTGGGGCAGTAGCTTCCTTCTGTGTATAAACCAGCCATTTACTGACACCAATCCACCAGCCAAGCGACCACGCTTGGCAGGTCGATTGGTAATTTGCAATGAGGCTCTGGGCAACAGTGGAACTGTTGATGTGTGAAGATAATGCAAAAACGGCAATTTTCCGCAGAACTGGTAAGAGTTAAACTAAATAACTTCGATTTGCAAGATCTTAGTTTCGTGTTTTGCGTATTGAAATGCGTTTTTTGTCACGGGTACAAATACTTTGCAGCAAATAACTCCAGGAGCTTTGTTTCAAAACGAGATGGAAATTTACAATTTTCAATATTTAACTCCATATGCGCAAACATAAACATTGCATTTATTACATTAACTGCGCTTCTCACGGTACCGAGCAGATGGGTTGGGCACTGATCAGTGAGATCATAGGTCTATTCCGGGTTAGTTAGGTCATTTGGCCTATTGTCAGTTAATTGATTTTGTACATCAACACACATACAATACAAATACACATTTGAAACCAACGATATGCCCGAGGCCAATGGTCTACCTACAAGCTTATCTCATATTAATGGTACCTACTATCGCCTGAATTAATATGTTTACACTTCAGAACTTACAAAATGATTTGTATCTACATCTGATAGATATGTTATTTATTTGGTATTCATATCTATCAGGCTTGATTACAAAAGTGATAACATACCAGACGAAAATATTAATGTAATGGCTTTATTTTAAAAATGATGAAATTAATCTGTGATTTATCATGTATATCAAGTGCAAGTGTCTATAACATATTTTTGCGTTCCACATTCTCTAAGATTAGTAAAGCTTCTCCTACTTTTACAGCGCATGATAACTTTATCATTCACCTCAAGGTATCGAGATCTCAAAATGTTATGACAGTAAATCCGAGCCGGCAACCGTAAAATAACCATATCTGACATATTATATGGTCTATAAAAAGTTACCTACTGCCGCGGTGATGGGTAAAAGGGTGTCTAAACGCGTATTAAAATCGCAAACGATACAAACTATTTGAGCGGAAGTTGTAAGCATGTAGAGCTAAAAAAATATAGATGTGTTTTACAATTCTTGCGTCGGTAGAGTAGACACAACGTATGGTCTTGTTACGAGTATTATCCCTGATCTTGATCTGTTCGACGTGTTTTTTTTTTTTCAACAGTGTTATTGTAAATCTCTTTTTAAAAATGTTAATTCAGAGTTGATATGCTGTTTTTTTTGCAAAATTAAATTAAATTAATGCTTAAAGTATGAGCAAGAACTTTTCTACGAAATTATTTTTCATACGAAAATTTATTTACGGTTTCTATTTTTAGCAGTATTTAATTAATTTATTCTGAACAACTGTTTGTAATCCAAATACAACAAAATAAATAAATGTATATTTTCTCAGCTCTAGAAATGTCTGTACACATGAATAAGTATTTACGTGGTTACTGGCATCAACAAACCATTCACATTAACAATCCTCACAGCTGATTTGCTAGTAGCTCTGCTTTCTGAGCTGTAGGTTATGGGTTCGTTTCCGACCAGGACAAACATTTGTGTGATGAATCTTGATGTTTGTTCTGTGTTGTATTGTATGAGCAGCATGTATTTACAAAAAAAAGTATACAAGCAAGATTTCCCTAATCTATATCCCATATTACAAGCTTTGCTTAGTTTGGGACTAAGTAGATGGGCATTTCTTATATTTTTGTTAATTTCAAATAGGTATTTTTTTCAAGTTTTGCACATATCTTCTTGCCTTATATGTCTTGTTCATGCTGTGCAATAGCATACATTAAATATCAAGAGTAAGTATATTTTGTGACAAACTTACGTTTGAGAATAGGAAACGAAACATAGATGGATATAGGAAATATGTACTTCACATAAAACTTGCTATCTATCAAACACACTTCTACATTCATAACTCTACATTATGTAGAGCCATTTAAGTCTCAGGTAGCAAAGTTAAGCATGTGAAAATTGTGTGTTCAACATACAAAAACCCATAAATAAGACATTAGCAGATCGTACACCATGCTTTAATTGTACTACCGTTGTGCTCATAGTTTATGTGTTCAGATATTTATGAGTCTTTCTTAAATGGCCTCCATGTTGCTCAGTTATTTATTCGTTCTGAGAAAGACTTGCTTTATTACCTTTACATTATCTCACTTTTAACGGAAGAAAAAACCGACCGTGTATGGACATGCACCTATTTACGGTTCATTTGATACATAACGCTGACAGTCAGACAGACGGATGGACGGACGGTCCTGCTGGCACCTTTTGGGTACGGAACTCAAAAAAACCCCAAAAACATACTGCATGAATGATCAAAACACTAATGAACTTAATACTAATCTTATCAGAACACCGTTACATCCTAATCCATCAAAATACATCAAAAAATGACACCGATCGATTAACAAGCACTTCAGATAACACGACGATTATACAAAACACGTGTTTGTTTTTATCAACATAATATCAGTGGGAAATATTACTGAGGGCCGAAGTGTCAAAAAGGCGAAGCGGACGCTAGATCGCCCGAGATAACACACCCCACCTGTGAGTCTCGCTGACCATGGGGCTTTGCTTGTTTTGGTGTATTTTTTTCAACATGCAATAGGTGATCTCTTTAAACCGCCTCTGTGGTCTAGCGGTTCAATCCACCGATTTCAGATCCAGAGGTCCCGGGTTAGATCCCCAGAGGGAGTAATATTGAGCTTGGTTTGGTTGGTGGTTGGACTTTGTTTAAGTCCGCCTAGCTACCACCATATAGCCAGTTCCTCAGTTGGTTGAGGATTTCGGGTGAATTGCGCTTCCAACTTCAGCCTTATCAAAACTTGAAAATCAGGTGAGATGAAGGTCAAGCATATCCCCGTCGTACTATAAAAAAAAAGCTCTTGCACATACACAAGAAAGGATAAGGTGATGGGGCTAACTTACCCAGAGGGGACTGGTTCTCCCGCGCATCAATGGAACACAGAGCTTGCCTGGCGAGCCTTTGCCACCAGAGTTGGGGTCATTCAGCTGTAACTGCTAAAAGCCAGCGATACCATTGCTCAGGCAATATCTATCTCATCATCTACATAATTGACTGGTGTGACGGAGGCTATTGCTTCTAGTCACGCATACTATCATCAATGAAGGGAATGAACGTCCGAAAACTGCACAGCCTTTGTACAAGTAAAGCTTGAACTCAGCTACCAGAATCTATATTTCCATTGTCTATAGACCCTGATGATTTTGAACTTTAATCATTCTTCATCACTCTTCACACCTTCTTGGTAAACTTGAAGCTTTTGGAGCTCCAAGAAAACAGCATTCTTGCCTACGCAAGTTTAAAGGTGAATTATTTCATGAGATGATAAAATTATTTTGCTGCTGGTAGGTCTGGTTTTATGGCCTTGCTCGCTATCGACATCTCATCTAAGTCTGTCGCTGTAGCAACAATTAATATAAATTGTTGTGTTCAGGCATTGAGTGGTAAATACTCAGTTCCTAAGTCTGTTAAGGATTCTGGGTGAAGTGCGCATCCACCTTCGACCTTACCATAACTTGACACCAGTTGTGATGTCTGAAGTTCCGATAGAAAAACGGTGATGGTGAAAAAACGTCACATCGCTCCTGCACTCTTAAGAACATTATCTTCTAAATCAAAACGCATGTCTAATGTAGATAAAGCCTAATAATTATCAACCTTGTGTATAAACAATGACACGTTCGCACAATCAATATTATTGAGCGCGCACACTGGGCCAGCCCGCATCCGGTCGCCGGTGCCGTGAAGTGACCTGTGTCACGCCAATGTGGTGTGCATTCACAGCCTATTCATAGAAAGATATGGCTACCTATCCGGGATGGGTCCATTCTTAGCCGTGGACCTTGTAAGAGGCAACTCAGGATTAGTCACCAACCTGTGTAATTACCACCAACGGATATTTGGTTTTCATTTAGTTTTGATCCACTCTTGATCTCGAAACAATGACCAATTTATTTTTTATTTGCTTTTTTCTGTTATATTGACAACCTATACAAGGAAGCCGTCTAAAATGGAGCGAACCTACACAGAAGGTGCCTATCAACGCTATTCTTGTAGACATTTGGGTCGCACAGCGGATATACAGACGATGGAAAATGATTCCAAACTTTTGAAGTCCTAATAAATGGAATATTAACCAGGTGGGGATGATAATAAGCTGTGCTTCTAAAATGTGCAATAAAATCCATGGCTCTAGCTCTACTAGGTCTATTTGGGAAATAGGAGACATGGGCTGATGATGATAAGTGTATTAATAGAGAACTCCAAAAGTAGTGAAACCTTTGACACCACCCTACCGTATCGAAAGTTTCCGAACAGCTGTCTAATGGGCAATAATTAACAATCTAACAGACACCCATCGATCGGGGTAATGAATGGCGGCTCCGGCGACGACTGTCCGCCGCGTCCGGCCGGACACGACCCGTGTCCGTCATTACACAATTATTTACATTATCTCCCAAAAATATACTGAAGTCTGCCCGAAATGTCTAAAAGAAAAGTGTTTATACCACTAATTTCTGTAAAATTTCTCCAGTATCTCGAAAACAAATGTAATACGTATAATTTAAATGATCGGCTCTAGCGAAGATTTACGTTTACTCATCGTTTTAGACCAATCAGAGTCAAGCAATCTTGCAGACGTAACCATTTACACGAAGTTCTCAACGCGTTTATAAAAACGAGGGTAGAAAGGTAACTAATATGAACCCTAAATCTATCAAAAAAGTCTGCATAACCTCAGTTGTTCATACATTCTAACTCTGGTACTTTCCGTGGCGTGGCTGATTGCATTAAGCAATTACAGCGTATTTAATTACGAGACTAATTACAGAAGACTGTGTAGTGCAGCTACTACTAGGGTTTCCCATTTACACTTGCAACTGCAGTTTTGTGTTGTGTTTGTGTTTATGTTCGGATTATGAGACATACTACGTAATAGTATATTAGACTTATCACCCACACCTGGACTTATAACCCTTATGGATGTAACTCGCTCAGTCTGGACCAACAATAACAATGCAGTCCAAGTATTATCTAGATTTTACCAAAAAACCGTCTAAAATGTAATATAAATAATATCCTAATTGTATTTCTTTCCAAAATACGATGACTACTAAGCTAATTCCATAGAGTTTATTTTATCTTCCTTTCTTTAAATGTAAAGCATTTAAAAAATGTTATAAATACCTAAAATGCCCTTGTCAAGATTTTAGGTAAATTTTTTGTATTTCAAGTGATCGCACTTGGTGCGTCAGACCCTCGTAGCTGTTTAGAGCGTTTCCGGTTTTAGGAAAAGATGCGGGTTCGAGTCCCGTTGCAGGTTGCGAATTTTTGTGACATTATAAAATTTGTAATAGGACAAATGACATTAATAGCCCACAAGTTTGTCAAATAATAACATCATACTTAAGATAAAAAAAATAAAAAATTACGCGACTAAATAATGACGTCTCTCCACGTATAAGGTACATCGGTTTGAAAGCAAAACACATCATACAACGACCTCATGACCCTGATAAAATAAACACTTTTTCCATAAACCTGCTAGCAATCACAATCTTACCTCTCAAGAGGTCGTCATAAATAATAAAAAAAATCACAAGTCTGATAACCCTCAATTAACATTCAAAGTCGTAGCTACCCCGCCGCTTGCATTTTGCACGAAATTTCGCCGTATTTAATTAACTCCATGAAAAAGTACTGTGAAATCAAACAAACTTTTCGACGCTATAGCCTAAATTTGTGACAACTGCACGATATTTTCGCCTAAATTTGTAAATACCGCACGATAATGGTGAAATTACGATGACTTCTCGACTATTAGCGGGTCGTTGGCGTCTAATAAATTGGAAAGTGATACAATGCGTTGCCCTGACTTTGCTACTTAATTGTAACTTAAGGCCTTTGCACACTACCTTGGTATTTTTTTTATGTTATGACGGGGATCCGGTATTATAAACTATGCTTTACAGTCATTATTGTTATTTTGGATGAAAATTAAAAAGATTAAACAGTCTACCTATGCTACAGCAATTATTCTTGTAGTTCTTAAATACTTTTATGTAAACGTATATGAGATTTTATGCTTGAAATAAATGAATTTTATTTATGCCCAAACTGTCTCGTTTAGTTATTTTGTTTTTAGTTTTCAGTTGAATTGTTACATATTGTTATTCAGGTTTGTATATTATAATAAATATATTTTTGTTATTTTGTAGGTATAACTATATCTGCTCACATAATTATTCACTGGTCACGAGACTTTATCGCGAATACTTTTTTAACATAGTTATGTTTACGTTAACACTTATTGGTGTTAAATAGTTGTATTTGTGTCCGTTCGATTAACTTTAGATTTTATTTTGTCGTTTTTGTGACGAACTTTAAGACAACGTCATAATCCATACACGCAGCTTATACCGTAGTAACTCCAGATTGTTACATCCTATGTGGCTAATAGATGACGAAATGGATGGCGAATAACTTTAAAATAGACTAACTTCTTGATAATCAGCTGTCAGTAAATACTTCTTGCGCTACCAGAAAATGTTTAAAATATATATTTTTAATGTATAACGTTTTATTCGTTTAAGCGATCGTAAGTCATGCTTTCCTGTGAAATATGAGCTGAGTGCAATCTAAAGTACATTAAACTAAAAGTTTTTTTACTCGCCGCAAAAATGCAATATTTTTCACCCTTGCATATTCTAATTACCACCCACCACCCATATTAAACTGATCTCTCAAGCCTTGTGCTGTCTGCGCATCCAAAGTTTTTATCAAAATGGTCATCAAATCAAAAGCCCATCTTGAAATGACATAACTCGACACTCCCGGAGTGCAAAGTGACTGGTTTTGATTAAAATTGAGATTAGTTTCTGACGATTAGCATATTAAGTGACAGACGTGGTTTAATGCATTCATTGTTATTGTGTTAGCGAGTTGGTTGGTAACTGTACTTTCTTTTACAATTGACTATGAAGATGGCAAGTAACAATGGGTAATGGTAATACTAGCCCTTGACTTTGGCTTCGACCGCATGGTACCCAGATAAGAACTAGCCTATTTTTTCCCCCATGGCATACACTATATTAATGTCTAATTTCATTAACACCCGGTCAGCCCGTGATACGTTCAATCGTGGTAAGGTAGCAAATAAACAACCAGAGAAACTTTTGAATGTATGATATTCATATACACCTATAATCTTCTGGACTTACATTAGTTGATTTACAGCTTATTTAAATTGATGGGTCAGTTTTTTTTATACAACTAGGAGACGGGACAAGCAAGTAGTCCACCTGATGTTAAGTGCACCTCTTGCCTATAACAATGCCTTACTGTGTAGATCACATCCACAAAGAACATTGCCTACACGGCACTGCATTGCGCCCGTCAACATGAGGCATAAAGGTGTTATCCTCGCGTGACCGTATATTCACTTGCAACCATATACCATTCAAACCGGAACACAGCAATGGTGCTTGGCGGCTGAAATAGGTATGGTGGTAGTACCTCCCCGGATGAGCCGTTTCACAATGGGCTCTACTACTCTTAAACCTCTAGTACCTCTAGGCTTTTTAAGCTCTAGTCCAAAGCAAGGAAGAAATCTACGATGAAGCGTTTCTAGAAGGAACAAGGCAAACCGTATATTAAAAAAACAGACTCACGACTTTAACCCCTTCGAGTGTTCACCTCTGATCACTACTCAAAGCGTGGATTTTATGATGATCACCTACTATAGGGGTAGTCAGAGGCGCATCCAATCTTACGTTAGGCTCATGCCCACGGCTTGCAAGTAACTGTCAGGTTGCAAGCCCATCGCCGCTTAGCAGAATGCCGGTTTTATCACAATGTGACATTCACCGTCAAAGCATGTGCATGAGTAAAATGCGCACATAAACTTGTGAAAACCCGAAAAGTCCATTGGTGCATAACTGGATTTAAACCCACTAACTCCGGGTCTTTTATCATATATTAGCTGATGTATTTTGAACATAAAGTTAAATCACGAAGTCACGTCTGAAGGTTAATTAATAATTTTAAGTACAACTATCGATTAACTACTTTTCTCACAACTCCTTGTGATATGCAAATTTATATTAATAGCTCGAGCAAGCAAGTACTTACATTGTCAAAACATAAATTTTGCATTTTATGGATGGCACATGCACTGGCCTAAGGGTGAGCTGATGAAACCACAAGGGCATGGAGAAATGAGCCAAAGGAATATGCAAAAATAAGCACCATTTTGATCAAATGTATAGTGAGGTAGCACAAGCCTCTATAGCATCTATGACAATGGACACGAGTCAGCTTAGAGCTGTGGGCATGCAAATTTTTGTCTATTCTGTAACAGGTATAGGGCAAATATGATACGTTATTTTATGCTCTATAATTGAGTTTGACAGTTTTGTTGAATGGCAAATTTTTATTGTACCCCCTCAAAAATACATCTTACCCAACATTGTCGCCACAGCAAAATTCTAATTTGTTGTGTTTCGGCATTATGAGCTAGTAAGTACCAGTTCCTTAGTCTGTTGAGGATTCCGGGAGAAGTTTGATTCTTCTTGCCTTATCGTTACTTGACACCAGGTGAGATGAAGGTCAATAAACGCTGCCCCGTCGTACATATAAAAAAAAACAACAATAACAAACACTATACTAAATAATAAAAAAAACAAAAACCTTCCTAATTATGCATGTGCGCTAAGCCTTCCTATTGAGTTGTGTTTATGCCTATATTTTTTGTAGAGCTGTTGTCTAGACTACTTACTATCTGCAAAGCTTAGTAGGTCGTACTCTAACCGCTTGTCATGAGGCAACCCTCTGTCTTCAACCATTACAAATTTTAATAGGAAGAGAGAATTTTGACTTCAGTATGCTAATTCCAAATCCACAGCACGCGTCTTCTTCAACTATTTAAATATATGCAAAGCGTTTAGTACCTGGAAAAGATAATGGTGCAAAAGAAATATTAAATTGTCTGATTCTTATGTAAATGTATGTGGGAAATAATCTAGATATACCCAAGTACATCGGTATTAGCGCGGTCGTCGCACACGATGCTGCCACGCGTCTTCAATTATAATAATATTTATCGCGTTGGAATATCATATTTTCTATGTTTTTGCGTTCTCTAGAGACCATTCAGTGAACGAACACAAGTTGGTTTTTACCTAGTAAGCAACTACCCGTATCTCATCATTGTACAAGTAAGAACAAAAGCTATTCAGAAATGTGCTTTGCGAGCGTCCACAGGAAACAGTGACGTGTGTGCAGTGTTTTCACAACGACAACCACAACAATTAGGTTTTCACTGCTCACTCTGAGGAGGGTACTTTTGTAGCAAATTCTTGATGCACAATGGATTCTTTGTTTAGACGATATTACGATTGAAATGTTACAGCATAGGTACTTTACATACATAGCACAAACCATTATTTACAATCGCATATTCCATTGTTGACCAAAATTGTGAGACCCGTAACGGATCGATCGAGTGATCCTAAACAGTGTATTTGAATATTATTTCAATCAATAACTGTTATGCAAATGTTTCTGAAAAATTTAAACGACAATACGACAGCCGTTATCGGAACAATTTAGAATTTCATCAAAGGTGCACAAGAAATAATAATTGATTGAACACTATTGTTGCGAATGATACCAAGTGGGACCCTTCGAGCATTGAGAGGTTGGAAGTATCCGAAAATTAACCAATGATAGGTCTAAATTTAATTTTACGATCCAATACCTGCGCTGATCAGACAAAGGTTCTAATCAAATTATGCAGCCGATGCCACTATTGTCGTCTACATGCATAAATTTAAGGTAAGGTATTGTAGGTACATTGAAGGGTTGTGAGAGGAAGCTCACAATAGTCAGGATACATCAGATGGGTATTGAACATCATCTCTCGTGTGGGAAGAAGGGTTTAAGATGATTCTTATCAAATGATTGTTACGAATTACAGCATCTCGGGATTAACTTGATATCAAAACGATCATCATCATCTGACAAATCGAAATCAGAGCCAAATGTGACGTCGTCGCCATATTGTACGTCATCCAGGTCTTTGAACAGAATATTCTCTCGTCAACTCCAGTAACACTACCGTCAAAGCAAACCATGCCAATCAAGGGTCTGCAGCAAATCCCACCCTTAGTGGAAACAACGGGAATATCGCATTACAAAAAGTTCGTTATGAAAAGAAACCGTTACTATTACCAAAGGGTATGACAACGCGCAAGAGGGCGATCCAATTTTAGTGAAATTCTTATAGCCGTAATGATATGGAGCACGGGCGTTGCATACTTTAGCAAGAGAAAAGAAATTTCGAAGACGTTGCGAACATTGATATGTAGATGAGATGGCACAGGTAGGGAAGGGTGTTATTGAAATTAGAGATACATATGAAATTCGAGAATGGCGAGGTATTGCCGATCGATGCAAGGGTACGTATTCCAGACAGGTGTGACGTAAATGCAACTGTCGGAATATCTTGGGAAATAAATAACGTATTTTTATGGTGTTACGTTTGATTGAAAAGTTATGCACCGATATTCCGAAGAAAAATATACTTTCAAGGCATTTCCGAAAAAAAACAATCTGTCAAAAAAAAAATCTTTGCATTGAAACCCGCAGCTTGCAGCTTTCATGTTATCATTATGTTGCACTGTATGCTGCTTACTACATGATGTCTAGTTTGTACCATTTTTATTGGTTAAAGATTAAAATAAATTATATCACCATTAAACCCTAACCCATTTGAATAGCCGTAAGTAATCACCATATTTCAATCAAAATATTGAAATCTATGATAGGGCATCAACATAAGAAAAGACGAAATAGTTACAAGGCATAGGTAGGCTTCTACTTTGCATATGAAGAGTCCACGCGCGAATTACCATACTCCCCAAATGTATCTATGCTGTACTTTTTACCTCCCCAGCGAAGGCACGAGTCACAAATTCATATAGCCAGTAGGTACGTCGAATGATTTGCATAAAGTCCGGCACGAGCTAAATATTTTTGCATAAGCAGATAACACTTCTTCGAAACGTGGCTTATGCAGCGTGAGGTGTTAGGGCGAAGGGAATTATTGATTTGACTCTTTTACTTTATGCTAATGATGTAAAAATCCGGAAATGTAAGATGTAAAACAGTTTTATTTATGGCTACACGTATCATGCCGTGATAGGAAGTTGTAATTCGCCATTTCACAATGGCCTGATATGTCAACACATAACAAGGGACATGCAATTAAAATATATTTTACGACAGTTGCACTGAATCTGAAGCGTTTCCATGTTTATGGGAAACAGCATGGAAATAAAGCCGTGAGCGATTTGTCAGCGTTCCGTATCAGGCTAGGCTGAGTCGATAATAAAAAAATCCTGTGGTTTTTTCTCGTTTTTCGGCTATATTAGGCACGCGAGGGCCTGACTGCCGGCTAAAACCTGGCGGTATTTTTTCATTATTTGCCTATGACAGAGTGAAACACAATTGCTAAAACTAAATTAATTGCCGAAAGTTCTGTTGCGGATAGCATAATTCAATTTTATGTTTGGTGCAACCGTTTGTATTGCAAATATTTTAACTTATAATAACTTCCATATTAGGTGCTGGTTATAGATGGATGGAGACTCATCATAGATCGAGTTATGACGCGCTATTGCAAACTAGAAATATGCGTTCATGTCTAACGTAGGTGTATATTGGAGATTCTTCATGGCTTCAATTGCAAACTGAGAATCTGTGTTCATATCTTATATTTAACCAAGCGTTTTGAAAACTTTCCGATTTTCAAAAGTTCTACACAAACAGCAAAAGAGGATTAAATAGTTTAGCTGACTCATTTCAGACTATACGTATAATCTTTACTTCATTCAAAAAATTCATAAAGTTATATTTATAAATTGTCAATTTCAAAAGTGTCCCAACAACTTTGGGCACATGTTTTTTTTATTATTAAACAAACAACTCTAAAATGCAAACAAATAAAAAATAGTAACTCAGTTTTCCAGATAAACTATGAAAAAATAGATTTACTTTAATGATGCAGAACTACATACATACAACATATTAAATCTAGCACGTAACATGATTTTTCGATAACTCTCACGGTTTCAGACTTGGTCTCAGTGGCCCTGGAAATAAAAACTCACTCTGTATATTGGTGTATATATTCTTGAGACTCGTCAAGGATAATGTTTTGACGCGCTTCAGTTGCAAAATGGAAATCTCCGCGCCTTACATTGTAATATGCGAAAATTTTTAATTCCATACGCGTGTTATTTTTTAAATAGTGTGAGAGTGACCTAAATCTATACCGTTCGATGATATTGGAATTTGCCAATTCATATATTTTTTAGGTTTAAGGTTCTCATAATAAATGTAGTATTTATTTTAACATTACAATAAGGTGCGGTTATGCGCATTGGAAAACGTTTGTTTTTTTATAAAGCATTGGAACTCCAGGTGTTGATTCCCATAAACGAATATGATTGTGTAGTAAGAAATCACCAATTAGCTACCAACCGGTCTCTATAAATGGCCAGGGTGGAATATTCCTATGTTTATAACATACCCAACTAGGCCGTCGACTACTCAAGCTAGAATTAATCAAATCAACCAACCCCTACCAACCACTTTCCGATATAATTAAGCCGTGCTTGTACGCGTGCCGGACAATACGTACTGACCTTCTCTGTGTGCGATAATGAACGATTATAAGAGACCTAGTTTACTTAACTACGGCTCTATCTTGAGCCTCGATCAATCAATTGTGTACTCTATAAAGCAACCGGTAAGGTTGAATGTCGAGATTTTGTGTTGGTTAATAATGCGTTATGCGTTTATAGTGTGAGTGTGAGTTGTTTTTCTTAGTGTGTGTTGATGAGTCACATTTTTTTTTGTTTCGTGGGTAAGGCGCTGGGGTGCCGCGTGGGGTGGCGTGTACCCCTTGCTTGCAACCCCATCTTATTAATCAGTGAAGTACCGGCCGTCTCTTCACATGTCTGTTTGGTGTATGGAAGCGTTACTGCTTATTAGAAATTCATCGCGTGGTCTAATTGCTATAAAGTTCAGCCTAAATTAAAAAATAAATAAAAATGTAAACTTTTTTTTTTATTTCAATGAATTCATACTATTGTTTATTTAGACCGATGGGAGTATGTTGAAGCAAGTTCAAAAATTGTTATACAGCAATAACTTTGTAACAAGATGAATTTGAAATCTTATTAGAGTAATTATTAAAATCAACATAATTTCAATCTTTTTCAGTTTTTTAAAGAGCTAATCGAACACGAACATGCACTGATAAGAAGATTCCATCTATCACGGCTCACGGTTGTGGTTGACAAGATTGCATAGAATTAATTGTATATAGCGATAAGGCCGCCCATTGTACTTATACACTGTGTTTGTATAGTTCGATGTTATTTCTGAATAAAATAAAGTGTTCATTAATTCATTCGTTCGTCCGCTTCCTATTAATCAATAAAATAAACAGAATCTTTTAATATCACGATTGTCACGATTTATGGCTTCACCCATTTAATCATTTATAAAATAATACCACACCTGAAACCGATCAAACTTCAGCCTAACTCATAACTGCAGGTAAATTATTTTCCTCGGTCTACCATTAATGTGTCAAGCGAGGTGTTCACGACAGTTAGCCCCTATTATTAAACTGTACAACTAAACTCACCAACGTACTGATCTATAGAAAAGAGCACAAAGCTCGCATAGATAACAATCCACACCCCTGTCTTAACCCCCCTTTTCACCCCCTCTCATTAATATTATCGACCCCATTCACTAATTATGTTGCGAATGCATGGCTACTAGTGTGAACTTGCACACACACATACGAACGTAATGGGCAGTGATGGGCATAAAATTAAAATAGAATAAAAATCGATAACTCACTCATCGAATATTAACATTCGTTTGGTTTGTGAGTGAAAACGATCGCGTGATATCCGACTGTAGTGATTGCTAAAATGTTAATCGGCGTTTGGATTTTGGGAGATTGCGCTTTCTTTGGTTGGCTTTTGACGATTCGTTGCATGAAAGGTACTTCACTGGCTCGGACTTATAAAATACAGGTAAAACGTTTTTGTCAACGCGTCAACATGAATAAAATAATATGGCCATTTTTTACACACAAGCATCTAGCCCCAAACTAAGCTCAACTTGTAACAGGGAAACTAAATTACGGACGAAATATATTTTTTTAAGTCTCTAGGTACCAAAAACATGCACAGGATTTGCCAATCAAGGATTAAATTTCCAAAAAAAAAATCTACAAAAAAAAAAATGTAAAGAAATTTGTATTGGCTCTGAAAAATAAAAAAAACAATTTGAAGTTTTCTATAGCTTGACGTCTTTCGTAGTAGCATGGAATTCGTGTAGTGTGCAACCAGTTTGT
This sequence comes from Venusia cambrica, assembly GCA_951394065.1. Classification (NCBI taxonomy): domain Eukaryota; kingdom Metazoa; phylum Arthropoda; class Insecta; order Lepidoptera; family Geometridae; genus Venusia; species Venusia cambrica. The sequence continues at coordinate 14,072,589 of OX596040.1, read as the reverse complement.
GTTGCGTGCGGCGCATGTGTGAGTGTTTGGGCAAGGTCAGGGCTGCGCTATCAGATCAATGGCCAGATTCGCGAAACGGCGAATCGATACCATAACAGTTCAACATTCGAATAAGATCCTGATACTATGGTATTCCAGCTTGAAATGTGCTCACGAATTAGATTTATTATTAGACATTAGATTCATGTATTCTAAATTATTAAATTGTATATAATTTAATATAGCTACTGGTCAATTGTTACAATAACGGTAGTTATTAATGTTTCATATTTTCATAATTGATAAAAAATGTAAACATCACGATTTTTAAAATGATTCTAATTAAGTTTCACACAATAGAGCTTTTTATTTAACCGCATTTGGTAAACATCGATTCAAGGCGCACAAAAACCGACTCAACCTAATAGAAACTGTATAATTAATCACTTGATTAATCAGTGTGACGAATAAAAACAGTGTAATGACCCGCTTCCTTGAATCGATCGACGTGACGTCATCAATATTTGAATGTAGAATCACTGTGACAAGACTAAAAAGCTTATCGATAAAAAAATATGAACAAAACTAGTTAAAGTTTTCTGAAAGTATTTAGAGTATGATTTCAACATCAGCGGCCTGTACTACTGAGCTGATACATAAACTGCATCTTTTTTAGTTTTGTAGCCTGGTAAGATATCGCAGAGAAAATAAAAATATTGTTGCTGTAACCAATTTTCTGTCAACGGCAAAAACAAAAACATATCTTACCTATATGTTCTTTAAATGTTTCAACCTCCATAACTACTGCATTAAAAAAAAACCTCCGCCTAAAACTGAATGGACAAAAAAAACATATAATTATCGAACCGGCTCACAAAATTTTTCGAGAATCTTTTTTTCATTTATTTATTGTACTACGGATAAGCACTTGGCCATCATCTCACCTGGTTACAAGTTGAGATAAGCAATTAAATTAAAACATATTGTTGTTTTTAGTTACGTACACCTGGTTATAAGTATGGTGGCGAATTTTACTCTTTTAAATCCACAATGTGATTTGAAGATACATTTTTCTAAAAACTGTAAAACTCGTACCTAAAACTGAGGAACAACCATAAAGTCAACGAATTATCAAGCTACGTTTCTAAGATGTAAAGTGAAAAATGTGCTTAACCTATCATGAAGCTAAGAAGCGAAAAACATTGTGAATTAATCTGGGTTTCCTAAAATCGTCAACTCACCCAAGAATCGATAAAAAGTAACACGCGCCAAACACTAAAGATAGGGTGGCAACGCGTTAGATTCTCGTGGGGCAGAAAAAAGTGAAAAGCAATCAGTGTGGCATAATTAGTGCGTTGTAAGTATGGGGCGGGTTGCCATGGCAACGGCGTCTGTCGATACCCTGCTTACTCGCCGCGTTAATTTCCAACGGAATTAATCGAATCAAGTTATCAATCGATATCGAGGAATTGAAATGGACGGCACTATGAAGTTGTTTGGCGTTTAGTAGATCGTTTGATGCCGATGTTCGTATTATGATGACCGATGAAGTACTTAGTTAGTACTAACAACTATTAGCTACTATACAGTTTTCTGAAGAAATCAGTCCTAAGCGATAAGATTTCCCATACCCATTCAATCATCGCTTTTTTTTCCGATTAAAGCACTTACGTTTCGGCTTGAAGTAGGTAAGTTACCTGAAGAGCAGAGCTCGTTATCCAAGGGCTTGCTTGGGGGAACCATTACCACAACACCTATATCTATCAATCAGCAATATATCTGTCATTTTTTGTTTGACGGGAAGCGCTTGGCCTTCATCTCACCTGGTGTGATAAGGCCGAAGGTGGAAGCGATAAAATGACGGAACAGCTTGTTGTTATGGTCATACTTAGGTAAGATGGTTGTAGCTAGCAAGGCGGACGCAACAAGTCCAACTACGAACCAAACCAAGAACAAATGTGTCTCCGTTGGACATCGAACCCAGGACCTCTAGATCTAATAACAGTGGGCGAACCACTAAACCATAGCTGATGTTTTTGGGATAGTATGGCATGGTTGCTACTGAAATTACAGGCACATGAAATCGTAAATTTTATGACGGGGAAAAAAATGAGTTTTTGTAAGGATCCCTAAAATACCTGATAAAAAATATAGCCCTATCACTGATATATAAATGACAGTGATACTATAGCAGTCTATTGGTGAAAGTTTATTTTTTACTTTTGAGTCAATTCATTACAAAAAAAATATACTGACATACACTCTTTTCTCTTTGTTTGTTTAATAATAATCACATATGTAGAATAAGAAGTCTACAAATGCGTCAACTTAGCTTTTCTTATGATGTACTCGCGCACTGACTGCAAAAGACTGTCCATAAATGGCGTGACACGAAGGCAGCCTACACCCATTAGGTTGAAAACAGCTAAGAAGAGGTTAATTTTATAAACTTACCTTCGCCTACACTACAGAACGAGATTGAGTGAATGAGTGAATGTACGTGAATGTGAGGAAAGTCGCATCGACTTGCAAAAATAATGGTGGTGTTGGTTATTTCGAATAAACATAAAATACATTTCTGATCCGCTCTCTTTACGCGTTCTTTTTTGTATTGTACGAAATGGATGTATCATCATAATTATAAGATTTCACCAAACCTGACGTACTTTTCGTATATATCAACTGTTCGATATTTTTATCGAATTTTAATAAGCGCGTAGAAAATACCAATGAATACCATAATTATTCACAACAACATGGAAGCGGCATCATTGTTGCGTCTAACCAAAATTAAGGAGGCCATCATTTTAACCGGCTTTTGTATTCAAAATTCGATAATTTATTGCCGAAATAATATAATTACGGACTGTCGGGACGGATTGGTTCACCGGAAACACCAAATTACTGGAGAAATTAAACGGAAACATTTGGCCGCCGCTGGCAAGATGGTGCTTCGATTATCGTGTCTGTTCCATTTATGAATTATAATTATTGTCGCCTCTAATTATTTGTTTTGTCCGTAATTATCTGTTATTATGGATTATTGAAATGCGGTTGAATAAATAATTTCCTATGATGATTGAAACTTCCAATTCCATGAGTACCTCATAAAAAGTGGTTATTATTTAACGATTGTGTCTACAAAGCGCAAAGCTTCTTGAATTGTACGTTCAGAATACTAACAAAACATTGTTCATCATCTTCATCATCATTACAGCCCACATATGTCCACTACTGAACGGCCTATGAAAGCACTCAATGTTACAAAAAGCGATCCATTGAGTATTTCTGCACGCTGCGTTTTGCGTTCAGTCAAGGTATTCGAAAAGTTTTACTCCAAAGCAGTTCTGCGAGCTATGTGGCCTACCCACTGCCATATCAGCTTGGAAATTATGAAAACATGTTTACCTTTAAGGCAATTTTCAAACTAACTTGAAATAAACCAATAGCCAACAGTCCACTGTTGGTCATAAACCTCCTTTTAAAATTCAGGGGGTTTTAAATATCTTCTCTTAGCATTTAGTCAGTTTATTATGTAATTTTTCAATTGCACTAAAAAGCCGCATCTTCTATTATGCAGTTTTTTATGCGACATGGAGGTGGAACAAGAACTGATATTAAGTTGAAATCTTGCTTATAACAAAACCTTACTGCGTATGTTATATCCTGAAAGAACATGACCTACGATGCACTCCATAGCGCCCATCAATTTGAGGCATAAAGGTGATATGCTTGTAATTTCACTGGTAACCATACCCTTCAAACCGAAACACAGCAATGCGGCTTCGTGGCCAAGGTATGGTGATAGTACTTCCCCGGACGATCCCATACAAGGAACTCTACTACTCTTAAACACTTCAAAGTCAGCTTGTTTTTTATTGAAGACTATATAGACTTTTTCACTTTTCAATACATTTAAGCTGCTAAAGATAAAGATATAGATAAAAAGTTACAAAACGAATTAAAAGCTTATTGCGTCTAGCATTGTAGGTTTTCCAATAAATGTCAATACTGTCTAATCAGTCTCGGAAAATGGGAGCCGACATCGCGTGAGACCAATAGCCTGAGTGAGTTCAAACTCACTTCATAATTACCTATAAGAAATTAGCTCAATGTCTGGGAAAGACATCGATCGTTCACCTTTATTAGGTGGGATGTCTACGTCTTGCCAAGTTTTATACATGCCTGGTAAGTATCAGAGAGTTTGTGCCCACAATCCCGTGGGAATTATTCATAGTTCTTTCTTTACTAGTGTACCTGTGGCAAATCACACAAACTTTGTTTTGATGTTTGTTCTTCCTTCACGCTAAAACTACTGAACCAATTGGGCTGACATTTTTTACAGATATTGTTCTGCCACGCGTGCAAAGTTGGAAGCAAAAGCTAGTCTAGCATATCCAATCTTGTATCAATTCAAAGGCACATGCGGGAATATTTATTATGTTTTTTTAATATATAAAAAGATATCAAATAATTAGAAACTTACCATTTCTGAAGAGGAGGCGCATGATACCATGGTGACGCTTCGTTTTGGAAGTGTCTATATCGTAACATTCATTCGCTTTTTAGCACTTCAGTCTTTTCAAGTGAGTAACATTCAACTACTCTCATAAGAATTCAACTATATAAAAAACCGGAATTAAAAAACTGATAACACAATTTTGATAAAAATAGATAAGAGAAAAGAAAGTAAAGTTAAAATAGTGTAGCAAAATTAAAAGTACATAAACTTAATCGATCAAAGCTTGGAAAGTTGCATCGAACAAGATGTAGGACCGAAGCGCAAACAACGCGTGGTCGCCATAATAAATCATACAAAAATAAATCACTCAGGGGTTCAAATGTGAAATACTTTCTCTAAACAAAAGGCATTGTGTATGCAAAAGTGCATTCCGATTCGAATACTTTTCGTCGCCTGCCTCTGCCCTTAACATTTTTTATTTGAATAAATATTGTCCGACCGATTTATCGATAACTTTTATATATGAAACCGTCGTGTTGGATGATCACGATCGTTGTTTTAATATGAGTCCGCGGTGAAATATCGCCAATAAGTGAAGTAGCCCAAACAAAATATACTTTAGTTTCAATAAGAATACATACGAATATGAAAAGTCGTAAACATAATAACATTTTTAATTCTTATATTATATGTTGAAATGCTGTTTTATTAACAGCTGTAAACGTTATTTTTAAACTCGGTCTTCGTTTTCCTTACAAAATCAAGATTTATTCAACTCACCTTGATGGCTTATAAATCACTTGAAGGCTAATTAAAAATGCCCTTTTTGAAATGCGAAATGCGCATCCTGTGAGTTGCTAACCTGTGAATATAATTTACGATATCTCGTCGGTCATTCGCACATAAACTTTCTAATTTGGAGCTCGGAATGAATGTTGCAGATAAAATTATTTTTTTAGTCGGTCTTCCCTCGTAACTAAGCTTGCGAAATTGTGTCAGGAATTATTTTTTTGGTATCGTACCTTTGCACGACAAATTACTTTTTATGGTTCCGTACTCAAAATATGCCAATGAGACCCATTTACTAAGCCACCGATGTCGTTCATCCATCCGTCCGCGGGCTCTATCTCATGAAGTGTATAGAGAGCTGAAACTTCCAGAGTGTTCCAGAGTATTTATAAATAGTTACTATTTCAAAAACGTGCTTATTTTTCTTTGAAATTTGCCTGGTTTATTTCACAATAATCTTATTCTGTTAGCACGTAGTCATATTCATCAAAAAGACCACATGCCAGTTCGTAAATGTGTAGGTCCACTTAAGAAATTGAAACCATCCAATTTGGTTACTAAAGGAAGCTAAATATTTAATTCCTACGAAACATCGCAAAGGTTACAGGTGTTCTCAATGCTAAAATTGGACAGTAGGTACTAATAAAAACAAAACCTGTGAAAAAGCGATAAAATATCTTGCCAACCCTGTTCAATTTTGTTTTGACCACACCTGAAAGACTGACCGATAACCGACCCATAACGCCTGTCAAAGGAGCAATTAAAGGTGTTTGGTGTTGCCATAAACTCAGGATTAATTCCCTTTTTACGACTAAAAAAAAGGAATTTTTGCACTCTGGCACGTATACTTGCGTGTCGGCGTTCATAATTCAAATTTGTTCTTTTTATAAAATTAATGCTACCTTATTGGCACACATTAATTTGTACGTGGTTTTATCACCGGGCGCACAGAATTTTAGTTTTGATTTCTTGACGTGTTTCGTTTTTATGACTCTTTTACAGCTGTACATTATAATTAATTTCTGATTTATACCCGCCCTATGACGTATGTGAATTATTAATTTATGCTTTTATAACTCATTGATAACCAAATTTCCTCAGAAATGTTGTCTATTATAATAAACAGGTACTTATATGTGTATTACGATAAATCATATTTATAAATTCAACATTCGATTGTTAGGTATTTTTAAAGATTTATTTACCTTATTTTGACTTATCACGAATATGATATTCACTGGCAAGCCTAGGATTGGTACGATCATTCGACACCAGTTATTTATTTGAATGCTCGTAAAATCTCACTCTTGCAGCACTAAAGGTAACATTCTATCGTACTAACACGGCTAAGGATTACAGTTCGAGTACTAAAAATGTTAAAAAGCTTTGCTACACTTAGCATTCAGCGATCACTCGTCAAACACTGGCGTGTCACCGAGAATTACCGTCAGCCATAGAACTGATAACTCGAAATGCACTTGATTTACATATATAATTTATTTAAAGATCCGAAACCGAGCACGCGAATAAACAAACACACGTGAATATTCGGAACAACTTTTGCATAACACTCGAAGTATTTCACATAGCCTCTTAATTGAACCGAATAAAAAGTAGAGTTAACGAGATGAGAAAAGTTACTTAAAGAATATACGGAAGTTAATTAGAAACGGAACGAAAAACAACCGTAACTGGTGGCGAAGTTGGTCGTTCTAGTGCGGCCAATGGTACGAGGCACTCACACAGAGAGCGCTCACCACCACCGCGCCAGGCATTTGCATACCGCCCGCCCAAGCTCACGCCGCCGCCCAGCCTGAGCGACAGGGACAGAGCACCATTTTACTACATTTGACACATCACTTATTCCAAATTTAAACTTTATTCAAATCCATATCGGTCAGTATTAAAATCTTAAAATCCAAATTCAAGTTCGTGTTTCTTATTTCAGCGGTGGAAAGTGTTACGTTTATGAATATTAGGGTGTAAAGCGTGGAGAGAAGGATGAAAGCAAATTTATCGCCGTCGCGTCGGATGCGACACGGTTTGATAAGTAGTGAGACAATGCGAACGAGAGAGCATGAATGGGTTAGGTGCCTTTTAATGACTCGCGTGACTGATTGAATGACGTGTTGTGGTTCAGTGGTTCAGGCTTTTGTTTTATTTTGGTATTTGACATTGACGTTCTAACGGTACAATTTTGGGTAGGCACCTACTCCACTTTGTTAGTGTGTTTCCTTTTATTGTTATTGACTGTCGAATATTCTGTAAAGTTGATGGTCCTTTATGCTATGAAATTGGACTGTACTGTATTTCTATGAATTGTAAAGATTTTCACATGCTTTTGATAATCAATAAATTAACAAGATGATTGAACAGTCAAGTGCGAGTAGGTTTCGCTGGATTAGGGTTACGAAAGGTAAAGTAGGGCAATCGGCCTACATCGAATGGAAGCGGAAATCTGTTTTTTGTTTAATGACGACAAAGTTGCGGGGCGAAAGTTGTTAATATCATTGTTTTTTTTTCATACCGTACCAATTGTTTTATTTTTGGGACTTGTTTGGGGAGACATAAAGAAGATTAGGAGAAGGTTGTATTTTACGTATTACCTAGATAGGAAGGGTTCTTTTGTTTAAAAAAAAGGACAAATATTGACAGCATTCAAATTGTGAATTGTGTTCTTTACTTGTGTGCTTTAATTGGTTGGTAGTTTTGTGTAAGTCCACCTGGTTAGCTACCACCATCTTACCTAAGTCTTTTTTTTATACAACTAGGAGACTGAACAAGCAAGTAGTCCACCTGATGTTAAGTGCATCTATTGTCTATAAGAATGCCATACTGCGTAGGTCACATCCACTAAGAACATAGCCTACACGGCACTGCATTGCGCCCGTCAACATGAGGCATAAAGGTGTTAAGCCTCGCATGCCCGTAATTTCACCGGCAACCATATCCATCAAACCGAAACACAGCAACGCTGCTTGGCGGCTGAAATAAGTATGGTGGTAGTGCTTCCCCGAACGAGCCCTTTCACAAGGGGATTTACTACTCTTAGTGTACAAGTCTGTAGCTACGAGTATAACAACAATTCTAAATTGCTGTGTCAGCACTTAGAGGTAAGATAGCCAGCTCATCAGACTGTTGCGGATTCCGGGTGAAGTGCGTTTCCACCTTCGGTCATAACTTAACTTGTAACCAGGTGAGATGAAAGCCAAACGATTATTGGTAGTTTTTAAAAGGCGTCTTCCTTTTGTTTGTCCTCTATCAAGGTAGCAAACCTAAAAATGTTTATTGTCGTAGGCACTGGCAAATCTGCAGGGAATATAAAAGTTGATACAGGTATCATATTTTTTAAGAGTAGGTACCAATCATCAGTAAATAAGTGGAAATACACGTTTTCATCTAATGAAAACACACAACAGACAAGAACATTGTAATTACGAGCTAAGAGATTTATTACTCGCACTCGAGGGTAGACGTGACCGCAACAAAAAATACTATAAAACCAAATTAGTATATAGAATACTGCGCCTTATTACGATAGTAATTAACACCAATTTTCCATGAACGAAATACCACTTAAACCTAATACTTCCTGATCAGTCATGGCCTGCAAGTATGCACACTCAACAACAGCCCATTAATGTCCACTGTTGGACAGAGCCTCCTCCAAAACTGGAGTATTCTACCATAATCAATACGCTTCACAGGCGGTTCAGTGAATGCAGGTAATGTGTAAAATTATACATAAAATGGAGCTACTGCCATACTGTTAGTGAGATAAAGTTAAAGGGTGGACTCTTTAGCCGCGAAACATTGTCATGTACAGGAAAATTAAAATGGCCTAAATACACGTTTTCAATCTCATCTCACTAAACAAAATTTTAATAGATTATCAGGTAATTTTCATTCAATAATCATATCGAGAACTTTCGTATCAGGATATTTGTAGAACTACCACTGTCCAAACTTCTTTCAACCACTGCGCAACATCATTGTATTAAGCGAGGTTCCCGGTGAAATTAAAGGCATATGTAGCATCACATCTGTATGCTTTAGGAAATCCATTGCGCATTTTAATATACATACATAGATATCTTGTTTTAGATAGATACAGACATTTATCTTTAGTGTTCTGATCTCTGTCTTAGTTCACATCTAAAATGTATTTATAATACTTAAGCGTGTCAGATATACAATTGATTAAGGATCCAAAGTGATGAAGCCCTAACATGCACTCGCATTATTTGTGTGAATACTAAGAAAACGGAACGTAGGCAATAGTTAATTTTTGCGCAAAGCTGGTGCGAGCGAGAGGTGTACTCATTTAGAAATAGTTAGTACGTGTGTAAAAGAGAGAGATGATCTAGGGGTTAATTAATGAACGTGGAAGCCTGCGCTCTTTATTGCTTTCGTGGCTGGACGCTAAGACGTTTAAGGAGTTTTCCGCTGTGGAAATACTGCTATGTCGTATATGTTGTTTGTTTTAGCAGAAATTTTGTATATTTATGAGTCATTTCTTGCTTGCTTTTTCTTTCAACGAGCAAATGCTCGTTGTGAAACTAAAAACTCTACTATAGTATAAATGTAGCAGAATATAGTTTTTTGTTTTTAATTATCCACATTAATTTAAATATAGATCTATATAGTCTTTGTAAGGTTATGGCGGGGCTTATATTCATTACAAAGGCCACGTTCATATGGTATATATGGTTATATGATAACTAGTGAAACGCCAAAGGCATCGATCCCTTCATACCGTGGGAATTTCCAGAAATCTTTCTAAGTAGTTACACCTCAACACAAAAAAACTTCCCTGGAAACTTCAAGTCTCTAGGACTTCTGGTTTGGGCTACGCGTTGATTGTAAGTCGGACAGCTGGAAGACGATTTAAAGTATTTAGATGCAGATAATGTACCATCATACTATATAAAGGCGCTCTTTTTTTTCTGAACGGTTTTCTTAGGAAAATATAAATCTAAATTTATTATTGACAACTACTAATACCTATAACGTACCTACTTACTTACACATACCTATATATTGACAGTACTTAGTACCTATTTACAACATATATTTTTAAAATCTCACCGTTTGACTGGATGCGTGTAATGAGTATAATTATAATGTCGAAATGTGTACCTACTAATAAAAAATACCAAACCGAACGCATTCGAATCGACTATATCGTAAATCGACAATAATCAACTTTAAGACAAATAATTGTTCTCATGTAAATGACAAAGTAATTTTCAGAATGAATTTCAAGAAACCTGAAATACTGTATATAAATTTAATTCGTTTTTAATCGGTACAATTGTAAATTGCAAACAGAACACTTTTTTTTTTGTACCTAATACGGGGATGTGCTTGGCCTTCATCTCACCAGATTTTTCAAGTTATGATAAAGCAGAAAGTGGAAGCGCACTTCACCCGGAATCTGTCGCCATAATAACAATTCTAAAACTGTTGTGTTCCGGCATTTAGAGGTGAGATAGCCAGTTCCTCAGTTTGTTGAGTATTCCGGGTGAATTGCGCCTCCACCTTCAGCCTTATCTCAACTTGTAACCAGGTGAGATGAAGGCCAAGTGCTTACCCGTCGTACAATAAAAAAAATTGTGTATATTTAATTGTATTTTTTATGAGGTTCGTGTGATATAGCTCCTAGTGGTTTACCTCGGGAAATCAAAACGCTGGCTTTTTCTAGCGAGTGCAGCTGAATGATCACAAAACCGTTCGTAGGAACTGTAAAGGTCTGGTGTCTAGCAACCACCCTACTGCCGAAGTTTCCATTGGTGCGCGTAGATCTAAGATTACCTATGTTATCCGCCATAACAGCAATTCAAAATATTGTGTTCCGGTATTTAGAGATAGCCAGCTCTTCAGACTGTTGAGGATTTCGGGTGAAATGCGCTTCCAACTTCTGCCATATCATAACTTGACACCAGATAAGATGAAGACCAAGCGCTTCCCCGCGAATTGTTCCCCGTCATACAATAAAAATAGACATACTTGCTGACAAGCCTAGTGGCCAATTCCTATCCATTATTAATAAAAAGCCTGTATTTCCTGTTACTTATGCTTATGTTATCTCTTATGTCACTTCTTCTTACGTGCTGCCTATATATGTGTCAAATAAAACATTTTTCCATCTCTATTTCTTTCTAACATTGATTGTATTGGGCTATTTCCACAACACCTGTTTAATTAAGCAAAACAACATTTACCGCTACGTGGACATTCTATTAGAACCGTCTGAATGCGAGTCTCAATTAAGAGAACGGATAAGTACGGGTTGGTCAAGGGTTCTACTGTTTTTTTATTTGAAATGGCCTTGCCTGGGCAAGCTTACCGACCTTGACGCTTGCCTGGGCAGTACCTGGGTGAAGATTAGGCTACTATGGAGCCAGCTTTCCCAGAAGCTTCCTAGTAATGGCACACCGACGCATACCGACGGATCACTGCGAACTACTTGGCATCGGACTTCGGCAGGAGTCTTGTTTTTTAAAACCTACAAAACATCATTGCAAGAGCTTATTATCAAATGAGGTCCACGCTACATACGCTTACGAGCGTATGTAGCGTGGGTCTCATGATTTGGATATGAAAATCGATTGGTGCAATCTGGATATGAATATCCAAAACATCAGTTTGCATAATTCGTAATCATTATTGAAAACAATGTAAACTTCCAAACTGTTTCAGACGGTGAATAACAAATGGGATGACATTTTGATTATGGAAAAATCACGTGACCCTTCTTAGGTAAACATGACATCCTATACATTTTTTTTGTCGAAAACTATGAGTAAATATAAGTAGTAATATAAGTTAATTCAAAGTAATATGGTATATAAGCGTATACTGATACGCTTATATACCATAATACTTTGAATTAATTGAATGCCTATGTTCAACAAAGGAAGTATGTGAGCCAAAATTATGATGTTGATGATGATGATAAGCATATTATGCCTAATGATCAGAGCGTGTTCATGAATGGCGGTTTCTTTTTATCATATTTAAAATCTTAAGATTATGTTTCTGTCGCGTAGACTTAATAAAAATGCAAAATATAAATGACGTAAAAAAAATAAAATTTCCGGCCTACTAAGCACCTTTATTCATACCTATGCCTCAGTGAGAACCTTTATGAAAACTTCATTATCATACCAACCATCCCCCACAGCATTGATAACAAAAATCTCCAGCCTACTTAGCACCATTATTCATATGCTTCAGTAAAAACCTTGACTTGTACCAATAAATTAATACCAAGAACCAATAATTTCTTACGAAAAAAAACATTTCAACCGTCCCCCACAGAATGAATGGTACAACTTTTCCCCACCCGTCTCCATTTTACAAACAAAACTATCTAACAAGAAAGTCCAGCGATAAATAGTGACCCGTAAATGTGGTGAATGTTTTCTTAATTTCACCCCGCAGTGTGGTGGTTAAGAAATTAAGAAAATGCGCCAACGTCTACCCGCCACTTAAGCGCCGGCTTAGAGTGTATTGTCTTCAAGATGGTTTCTGTCGCAATAAAAACTTGTAATTACGTTGATATGGCGTACTAAGCTTTGTTTTGTGCCAATGAACGGTTGAAATATTTTGGGTTTCAGTTCAGCTATGAACTAGATCATTATATGGCCTGATTTATTATGCCAAATAAAATGGACTTGTGAAAGAATTAATGAGGTGATGCTGAGCCTCACTATGTGTGAAAATGAGCAGCAAATATGGACACTTGCCTGTCCCGAGTTCCAGTAGTATAAAAAATAAATAAATAGTGAGACCATTTAAATATTCTATTAATGTTTTTCGTTTTTTATTTGAAATGGGTAAGCTTTTGACCTCAAGACTAGCCTGGGCGAGAATGAGGTCTACTTACAATGGATTCCCAAAAGCCGTCGGAACATAGCAAACCGCCGGGCTCTCGACGGCAGGAGGGTGGTCGCAAGCCAGGCGGACTTTACAGGTCCTACCATCAGCGATAGGATCATTCAGCCGTAGCAGTCACTCTATAAAGCAATTTACAGTTCTAATTGTTGCTGAAATAGCAATATCTGATATTATGCCACATTCATTAGTCCTATCCGTATTAATGCATAGCACAAGATAAACTCAAGAGTCATATTTTAGTGGAATGCAATTATAGTAGGGGTGTCACGACGTCTAGGGGAAGCACACATCGAAACCTCATACTCACACATTCAAATGTCTGTCTGAGAGTAGGGTTGGCCCTTTTATAAGGCACTGGTTTCATTGATTTAACCGCCTCTGTGGTCTAGTGGTTCAAGCCACCGATTTCAGATCCAGAGGTCCTGGGTTCGATCCCTATGGGGAGTACAATATATTGTGCTTGGTTTGGTTGGTGGTAGGACTTTGTTTAAGTCCACCTGGCTAGCTACCACCATCTTACGTAATTCTGTCACCATAATAACAATTCTAAAATTGTTGTGTTCCGGTATTCAGAGGTAAGATAGCCAGTTCCTCAGTTTGTTGAGGATTCCAGGTGAAGTGCGCCTCTACCTTCGGCCTTATCTCAACTTGTTACTGGGTGAGATGAAGGCCAAGTGCTTACCCGTCGTACAATAAAAAAAAATGAATTTTCCTTGCTAAAAATCATTTAATATAAATAGATATATATGAATTCTTATTATCATTTAATTTAGTAATTTTAGGCTTTTAGCCAACGCAGTGGCGGCCTGTGAATTGATTCACTTGTGTTTATTATCTAGTACCTTCACTATTAGCACCAATCGTGGCAATGTGGCAATTATGGTAAAACCCTTAAGTTTGGACACAACTTTTTCCAAAAGTGGCCATTGAAGGGCTTACGATGACGATGATGATAGTTATGATAATACTTTCACTGTAAGTAAACTAATATAATAAGATTCATAATTCTCATCCCAAAATCCCACACGACCAAGTAGTCGTTGTCAAAGTAAAGTTGACGTAACCTGTTTTAATATATCAGCTAAAACTTGGCCTTGAAAAAGAGATGTTGTGCCGATCCCACTTAGTGTGGGATAACGGACTGGAAGATTATAATGACGACAAGTCTCAAAACCAATAGGAAAAGCATTTTTGAAAAGATACTTCCATCGGGACGACCTGTGGATTGCATATTTTTCTCCAATCTAGTGAATTAAAGACAAAGTTTTTTGTAATAGAAATCCTTTACAGAAGTCGTTCTAATATTTTATGCAAATCAGAAGGTTTGCTTCTAACGGGCGTCCTCACCTTGCGCTGTTCTTTCAATATGTTTAAGTTCGGATAAAACCTTTAAAACATTGTGATAATAATAATTGTGATATTTTTTATGGTTGATTTATATTATTAGTTGCAGCGTTTAAACTTTAAACATTGCTTAGCTACTGGTTTGGCTAAACCGCCTTAACTTGTCTTTTATTTTGTGCATTGCAAAAACTTGAAATAAGCTCCAGCGTCTGTATTTCCGCTATATTATGTATATCCCAATGTCTTCTAGAAGAGAGTAAATAGGCACTTTCTGTGTCAGCTAGTTCCATCGTAGACCTTATTCTTGCATGTGCAAGTTTCGAGGTCAAGACCTGACCTATTCTCAAGAACAAAACCGCTTGACGCACGAACAGAAAACGAGAAGTGTTTGACACCCCTACTGAGTATATCTGTGTAACCGGACGTCACCCTCAGGATTAGTCGCGTGGGTATAAGATTACCACATCGCCCGTAAATGAAGAATTACAGATTGTAATTAATAATTAACAATTCAAAATCAATAATTAACAAAGTCGCCATGGTTCTCGCGACTTATGAAACGACCCCTCCATCTCGGCCCGTGGATGTCATAAAAGCCATTTTTTTTTACATGGGCTCTTGACCTTTGAACTTACTCAAGCATCTTGCAAGGATGAGATCTACGACGGAGTGAGCCTGCCCAGGATGGGTCTGTTAACTCTTTTCTTGAAGACATTAGGGTCGTAACACAGCGGAAAAACAGACGCTGGGAGCTTATTCCAAGTTCTTGCAGTGCAGTGCTTACTTAGATAAAAGATTCTTGAAAGCGCTCCGTTCTCTTATATCTTATACTTTCAACATACCAATCTGTTAAAAATCCTGCCAAACGTGGTGGGTATATCAACACTCAGTTTTGCACGAGGCTCTGTCAAACTATGGGCATAAAATGGGTTGTTGAAGTTAAATAAACTATGTTTAAATAACATAAATTGCATAAGTACTATGAACTTACAGTGAGTTATTGTAGGCCACCGGTGACCCACGAGTTGAGTGATAAGCACGTAAAACTTTAATTAATAAGGATTGTTTGACATGAATATTTCTGTTTACGGATGAGTTCGTATATTTATCTCGTTTTTTATGCGGTTTCATAATAAAACTAAGTCTATTAAACTATTCATGAAATGAAGCGTTCAATAGTTACTAACTATACTAGCAGGTACCTAGATACGACTTCATAAAAGCAATTTAACCTCAGTTACCGTAAACAAACTGACAGTGCAATACCATAAAGTTTTCACAAGCGAACAGACACTCGTAAACTGCATACAACCCATAAAGTAACCGATTTACACATCAAATCATAATATTTACACCAACATTTGTCCTGAAACATTAAGCTTCTAAAATAACCAACAATTCAGTACTTACTCATACGCAAATAATCCAAAAACTCCGGACACTTAGCAGCGCAATTAAATCAACGTTCTCAAGTTCATAACTCATGTAATATACCTACTCATAACTTAAAAATACCTTTCCGAAAAGCCGGACAACTTTTGTTTACGTTTCAGACGCGAACGTCACAGAGGCACATGTAGGTACGGGTTTTGACAGATCATAAGGTAACACAAGCGCGCGGTCACATTTACATACGTGTGACGATACGGTGCGGGATGGGATGCGCGTGTGCGTTCCGAAACAAAATGATTTATTTAGTTTGCGATACGATTTCAGCTCGTCTCTCGTGTGTCCGTCACACAGTTTGCCTTAGTACTGACCACTGGTTAGGGCGCCGGGTTTGCGGCAGTGTGCGTGTGTGGAGCTTTCTGCACGCGATCTTCGAGCTTACATGAGTAGGGGGTGCGTGTGTGTGCGTGGAACTTCACTTGTGGAAGTATCAGGCTAGACTCATTGACTGTGGCCCTTGTATAAATGTGGAAAAATTATAGTGTCAAGTGATCGCCTGGAACGGTGATGCGTATTGTTTATGGTACTTGCGACCACTTAAGTTACCCAATTTGTGGAGAATGTTACTGTGTTGCCGCTTTGTCTTGACTCACATTACTTACAAAGAAAAGGTTTTGCCTGAAAATTTCTGAACCTTTTGCTACGCCTAGACACTTCAATTACGTAATGAATAATCAATTATACAAATAAACTTCTCAGATAAAATTTAGAATTGAATAATTCAATTCAATTCAATAATTCAATAATTTTATTTCAGCTTAATAATTAAGATTAACATGAATATCACAAATTACAGCCATATTTATAAAAAAGTACAATAGCAACAAATTTTTGCATGTAGTGCATGCCTCAATAAAGCACTGGATTAAGGTGCACAGTGTGCACCCTCGTCCAGTGCCTCATGATGGCACCGTCCCCGTCCATTCTCTCCGCTATAAGCTTCAGGTAGCTGTTGGCGCTGCCCCGCACCCGGCGCATCATGGACGATGTTCTTTTGCGGATGATCGCGTAGAAGTCATCTACGCGAGCATCCGCAAACATACCCGATGCGCTACAGAAACGCGGCAGCCCCATCAGCACCCTGAAACCATTATTATACTGGACGCGCAGGGCATGCCAGCATCTCTGCGTGTAGTTGACCCATAGACTGCACGTATAAAAAGATTGGCAGTACGCCCTAAACAGACTTGTTTTAACGGCCGTACTGCATCGGGCAAATCTACGGGCCAACATATTAGCTCTGACTGATAACGCCCTGCGCTCCCTTTCCACATCTACATCATCAGTGAGGGTTTCGGAGATCCAGTGACCCAGGTACTTGAACTCTTTCACTCTCTTGAGTTCGCTACCTGCTAGCGAAACTGATGGTACCTCATTGTATGTTTTTGAACCAGCTTTAAAAACCATCAGCTCGCTTTTACTGGCGTTGTACCTGAGCCCGTGGGCCCCCGCATACCTCTCACAAATATTCAGCAACTTCCTGAGAGCACTGATCGATGGGCTCAGCAGTACCATGTCATCGGCGTAGCTTATGTTATTTACTGTTACACCATCAATAGAACAGCCGATCCTGGCACTGCTAAGCTCACCAATCAGACGGTTCATGTACAGGTTAAAGAGTCGTGGTGAAGTCAGCCCACCCTGCCGCACCCCACACTCCAACCCGTAATCTTCCGAAAGCGAACCTGACCATCTCACAGAATTTCGTTGGTTACCGTACCAATACCTAAAGAGCATCACCATCTCAGGTGGCAGGCTCGTATCACACGACAGCTTCTGCCACAACCTGTCATACGCTACAAGATCAAATGCTTTAGAAAGATCTAAGAAGCAGGCGTAGACAGGTGTGCTTCTGCTGGTGTAGTACTGGACGGTGTGCTTAAGGTTCAGTATTGCTGATTCAGTGGACAACCCAGCTCTGAAACCGAACTGGGCGTCATGCAATTCAATATGTTGACTAAGATGTTCATTAAGCACACCATCCAGCACCTTCGCTATCACTGTCGCCAGTGATATGGGCCTGTAATTACCTACGCTGGATGCGTCACCTGTTTTGTTTTTTATTATGGGTACAACAAGGGTCTGCATCATATCAACTGGAATGTAAGAATGCCCTATACAAAAGGTGAAAAACATGGCGAGCACTCTTGGCAAATGTATTCCTGCATACTTAAGGTGTTCAATGCTCAGTAGATCATGGCCAGGAGATTTACCTCGTTTCATGTTTTTCACCACCTGCTTGACTTCTTTGGATGAGATCCTTATAATGTTGCCCCCTGCAGTCCCCACATCTGAGTTCGGCTCTGCACGCAAAGGTGATAAAGGAGACTGTACTCTGAAGTGCTCTCTAAACATATTGGCAATATGGACATGTTCGCTAATACCCTCCACACTAACGGGAACGTTCGGCTTTGGATTCAGTTTATTAGTTTCTTTCCAAAATTTACTGAAATTTTTTGCCGAGTGATGTGTCGCTAGAATGTCCATCTTTATTTGGGTCTTATTGTTCTGACACCATTTGAGCTTGGCTTTGAATTCCTTTCGTGAATCTCGCATCTTGGAATACATAGGTCCAAATGATGGTTTTCCGTACGAAACCCATTCCTGAAACCAAAGCCGAGCCTCCCCGTGAGCCTTTCTAACATATTTATTCCAACCTATTACATAATGTTTATTTTTAGTATTCCTGTTTACACACCTACTATGAACATTTTTACCATAGCAGCTCGTAGCAGATGCTTTAAGTATATTTGTAATTTTCTTATACATTGCATCAATCACTTTCCTATGTTCTAAGTCTATACACAAATGGTCTGCACATTCTCTAAACTCGGAAGGGAAATCAATCTCTCTAAGCTCTTTTGAGCAAGATAACGCATACTGTTTCACCTGAGAACTATCCCTATCCTCCCAGATAACAGAGTTATTAATCGAGTTTGTCACATCATTAATTTTCGACATCAATATATGAAGATTACAGGTCAACTCTATAGGGAAATGATCCGACCAAGTGACAGTATAGTTAACTTTATAGTCCGCTATTGAGCCTCTCGCGGCTTCGGTAGTAACGGCATGATCTAACCAAGAGCAAGTACCATGCGCATCACTAATGTAAGTATAAGTGTCCGACGGCAAGCTTAAAAAGTCAATACCCGCACATACCCATCTTTGCTCCTCACAAAAACTTTTTAGTTCTTTGCCAAATAACTTACATGGATCCGCATTGAAATCGCCAAGAACAAAAACCGAGTCAACGCAACAACCCTCAATGACTGCAGCAATCTCACTCATACAGTCTGTGAACTCCGCCAAGTTATCATTAGAGCACGTCGGCATATGGACCGTAATCACTAGTAGTTGACGATTTTCTAGCACTACTTTAATCGCAGCGATACGCACACTCGCGCAAACTACCACAGACACGGACCGGAACACGCTCTTCCTCCACAATATAGCGAGCCCGCCGTACGGCCGCCCGCGCAGCATCCCCGCTGAGGTATCCATTGCTGATTTTCCGGTGTAGGCAAACTCCTGGTCAATTGTGCCGAGCAACGCAATGTCATGAGGCATGAGCCATGTTTCTTGTAGGGCCAAAATGTCGGCACTGCGACATAGCTCTCTCACCCCATCCATTGATCTCTTAACCGAGCTACAATTAAAACTAATAAATTTTGACTTATTTAATTTCTCGTTGTCTCCCATTATGAATTGTTTTTATTTCAACAAATCTCCTCACATAAACTCCTTCCGGCCATAAATTACCGTCTAAGAAAAGCGATATTTTTGAAATCGGGACATACATTTTATATGCATTGTATTGCTTCTGTATCCTCGGTTTTATTCTTTGCAATGATACAATAATTTGCGTTTTCTTAAGTATGTACTCCGAAATATCCTTCTCACAAGTACTATCATCTACATTGTTTATAAACAAGGGAGTTCTTATATCGGCTGCCTTAAATTTTTCATTGATACAAGTTTGAGCTTTGCCCTCCAGCGTAGAGAACCGATTTCTATGTCTTTTCCGCTGTGCAATTATCCATTCTTCACCGGGCATCTCCTCCTTCCATTGCCCATCCTCCGACACTTTTTTAGCAAAGCTACTGGCGATCGTAGTATGCGTGACCGACCCGCCGCCGCCGCCGCCGCTAGCAGAAGTAGAAGCAACCGGCGGACACACATTGCACGATCCTGCTATACTAGACAAGTCGCAAAGTTTCGCTAACTCCGGCACTGTACTCGCCGGACACGAAATCGCCGCCGCCGCCGTTTCGCCACTAACAGTGTCGTTCACTTGTCTAATATCCTTATCATGCATTTCGACCGGTAACGGCTGCGGTTGCGTGTGCGAAACAGACATATCGCACGCGCGTGCACAAGACAAGGATAGCGACGCCGCATTCTCAGCTGACTGACACAGACTCACATTATTTTGTTTCTCAATGTGAGGTAGGCCCGCTGGCCCGCTGTCCATATAAAAACTATCAGAAATACCGCTACCACCGCGTTTTGTATTGACGAAACAATTATAATTGTTCACTAACGATGCTTGTTTTAGATTCAACAAATCATTTTTTACTTCTTCTAGTGTCTCCGTTGTTACACAGGTTTTCTTAAGATTTTGAATGTCTCTCTGAATAACAAGTATGTCCTTTAACAAGCGGGTAGCATCTATGTGATCGAAGGTTACGGGTGGTAATTTCTGTAATTCTCTGGCAACAAATATAGGGATCTCCTCTGGATCTGTCTCCTTAAAAATAGTTATAACGTCGTGGAGATCTCTTTTAGAGCGTCCTTCTCTCTTCCGGCTAATCTTTCGTTTTGCAGTAGTAATGGACTCGAAAAGCAAGTTTTTTGCACATTCAATATCTTCTACTGAAAATGACGTGGTACAGATCTGCACCAAACTTTCTTCATTCATGACATCCACCTTATTTTGAACGAAAGCAAGAACTTCACTAATAACTATATTACAACTGCTACATTTAACCACGTTTGACGTCATCTTGCAGGATGAGTCACTAAAATACGTTCGCTCACTGTCGCTGTTGAAATTGCTCTGATATATGAACTTACGCTCAATATTCGATGTTTATAAAGAGCATGTACTCAGTATTGCTAACAATACAATCCATAAAACAATACCACGAGTGAACATTAATCAACAAATAGTGAGAACAACATAAATACATATATCATTGGAGTCAAAACTTGGTGCATTCTTAAAGTTGAAATTGAACATTTATCACGGCCGGTCATGCGCGGGTTGGTCCATTAAGAGATTTTTCTGAATCATAAATCTCACTTCGCCTCATCTGGTACTACAGATGAAGTAAACATTGCAAACTACGAAATTTCTTTACATGCAATTAATGCTAGAAGTAGCAAAACGAGATTCAGTATCGTTGGCAAGAAAATTGTTTTTGCAATTGAATTTTTTTGTCAACGAAATTACTTTGAGGACTCCTATAAAGTAAATTCATTGTCAATAGAATACATTACATTTATATTAAAACACATTTTTTACATTAAATTGTTGGTAATATTAACCTTTCCTAGCTAATGGTACTGAAAATAAATGGATCTGTCTAGTAAATTAGTATCTCAATCAATGGAGGAGGTGAATCAAACTAATAAAAATTCTTTCACAAATATCGGTAGCCAAAATAAACAGGAAATAAAAATGAATCGGCACCGATCACCACTCTCGAACTCACAATGCGAATACAGCCTTTCTCTTTTGCAGAAGAGTCTAAAGTCCCTTGATCAGTAAGAAAAGTTATTCAAGACTCTCAAGCCTATCATACGTTCCACAGTAATTATTACTTGGGTGCTTTAATTGCTGGCTGTGTTTTGTACTAACGTCATTTACGTCATTCGTACACGCCCCGCGTTCAAGTTTTAAGTACCGAACGATTCTTTCAATTTTGAATAAAGATCTTTTGTTTATGGCCATGTAAAGAGGTTTCAGTGTTTTGATTGAGCTATCCAGCGGAAGTAATTACGTGATTTGATTGTTGGTTTTATTGAATTTATTGTTTTTTTATGTGGGTGGCTTAGAAAGCTACTTTATTTATTTTAACTCTTCACTTCTATGGATACTTATAACGTAGATTTACTACCTACCTTTCTTTGTTCGTATACATTGTGCCTAGTGTGTTTTGTCTCTTTTCCTCAGAAAGATTTGAAAAGACACATTGGACGCGGAAATTACCGCCATAAGCTTTATATCGACCAGATGGCATCCGCAAGTATAAATGACCAGCAATCTGTACAAAATTAACAATTGCGCAATCTCGTTTCATAATCACGCCCCGTTTTAAGTTATTACAACTTACTTGCTTCCACTGTAAGTAAAGTACGTACAGTTAAATACAATATTATCCAACATATGGCCGGCCGAACGGAAGTGCGTATCGTCTGTCAGCCCTTTAATATTATAATGAAATGCTCATTTTCTTTACTGACCACTCACAAAGAAGACAATGGGATGGGAACGTTTGACGTGCGCTCATCCGGAGGGGCCTTTGCGGATTTTGAATTTGGAATTTGCTTTTCAACGCGTCTGTACCGAGTTCTTTTGTTCATTCCTTTTTTTAAATTATTTAAATACAATTCAAGGCTATAACTAACTGTATTTTTCCGTTTCAACAATTATTACATACCTTTTATATATATATTTTATGATAAGGTAACTATTTCAGCAGAATCATATTGCGCTTATATTTTGCTTCAACTAAAATGGCTTTTTCGAACCTTTAGTAAAATTTCTGTAAATTATGGAATAAGCCATCACACGACAGTGGCATCTCATAAAGTAATATTTAGATTATAGATACATGATTCTTCATGTGAATGGAAGTTTACTGCGTAACACGGACAATCACGACGCGCCGTTTTACAACGAGGGCGGTTAAAAAGCTTCGCGTTAAAGTGGGACAAGTTACACCGAGACGTAACCAAGACGTTACCATATTTTGTTTTTAATCTGTAACGGATGTACGAATTTTTCTTTTTTTTTTTTATAAAAATGTGCTTAATTGGCATGACACAGATCTTTTTTCCGATACAATAAAAAAGAGAAAATTTTAAAAATATTAAAATCAATGCAAATATGGTCCGGCTTACTTCCTACTTATTCTCCTAAAAAATGTTTGGTCAGAAGTCCCAAGGCCCCAAGATACGAAATAAGGCTTTACCTGAAACTATTCTAAACCATTATGCTTACTAAGATGTCCATACTACGGTGTATCATCATCCCTTTTAAAATTGAAAGTGACGTAAGTGCTGTTTTAGTGCGCAATCGGCGGACAAAGGTCGTAAATCAAAGTTTTAGTGTCGAAATGTTGGGATGCGTTGGCCACTGGGGTGGCCGTTTTAATTTTTTTTACCGAAGTCATTTCAAAAAGTAGAAGAAACAATATGACGTTTGGCTGGTCGTTGGCAACATTTGCCTATTGTTCGGAGATGGACGGTGGTACTTGGAACGCTCGCGATGACATTGTGCAACATTGTAATTATTAATTTCGTTACGGACATGCACTTCACCGTTGACGTCCACAACCTCCAATATAAAAAAGGCAACATTCCACATTGTTTTCATGATTTGAAGCAGAACTACTAAAATGTTCAACGATTTCCTTAAAAATCATTGGAATGGACCAATCGATGTTCAGAGACGAGTCTCTGGCTACATCATTTTCAAAAGTAATGCTGTTTGCTAGATTTTGATGTGAAGAGGACGATAAGCTGTGTTCTTATATGGCCACTCACTTTATCAAGTTACAGCTATGTTGGCTAAAATTATATTTATTCCGGACATTTTAAATATTACAGGACAGGACACCAATTTCACACAGCGCCATCTAGTCCCAAACTAAGCATAACTTGTAATATGGGAACTAGATTACGGATAGAATACATAAATACTTTTTTTTTTTTGTAAATACATACTTATCATACAATACAACACCCAAACACAGAACAAACATATATATTCATCACATAAATGTTTGTCCTGGGTGGGAATCGAACCCACAACCTACAGCGCAGAAGGCAGAGCTACTACCAACTGAGCTGTGAGGCTTGTTTACATTTCACCTGATGCTTGCCTGATGAAGATATCAATGATGGAAACACAGACTCAGGCATTGCATTCCACGTCCAGTACAGAGCGTTATGCACATTTAAAAAACCTATTAGTGTTTTTTTTT
Source organism: Venusia cambrica (assembly GCA_951394065.1). Lineage (NCBI taxonomy): Eukaryota > Metazoa > Arthropoda > Insecta > Lepidoptera > Geometridae > Venusia > Venusia cambrica. The sequence continues at coordinate 14,048,451 of OX596040.1, read as the reverse complement.
GTTTGAAAAAGGTCAGTTCTTGACCTGGATATTAGCGCAGGCATGAGTTCTATAAAATCACATACAGACGCATCCAAGCTTTCGCTAGTTTTGAGGTCAAAAGCTGACCCATTTATTTTTGTAAAACTAGGAGATAAGAAAGTAGCCCACCTGATGTTAAGTGTGCATCTATCGCCTATAATAATGCTTTACTGCGTAGGTCACATCCACAAAGAACATAACCTACACGGCGCTATGCAATGAACCCGACAACATGAAGCATAAAGGTGATAAGCCTCCCGTAATTTCACCGGCAACCATACCCTTCAAACTGGAACACAGCAATGCTTCTTGCACTAATGCTTCAGCATTCTTGGCGGCTGAAATAAGTATAGTGGTAATACTTCCCCGGACGAGCCCTTTCACAAGGGGCTCTATTACTCTTAAATGATCCATTTCGTAGAATAATAATAATAATAGGAAATATATCGGATAATTTTTGATAAGCTCTCTTAATAATGGAATACCTGACTAACAGTAAACCCTAGCCAACCCCTCAACGTAGGACTAAATCGTCAGTTCATTATAACAAAGTCGTCGTTACAATACAAGTGACTAAATTACTTCGGTCGTAAAACAATAGCCGCAAACCGCGCTCTGATTCGAGGAACGCTCAAAATTAACTGGCACATATTCGTTGAACTCAGTATCAAAGCTTAGTATTGTAGCTATCGCAGTAAAAAATAGGGATCTTTTCTTTTATGGAAGTTTTAAGAGTTGACATCAAGAGTTCAACGTTTCATATTAGACATTTCAGACAATCAGCTAATAATCATCGATATTTGGTTTTTATACCATTTGTAAGGACTAAATGTTACCATAAATAACTTACAATGTGCATTGCAAGAAATTAAATCAGCGTTTGCTTTTTCGGTTGCGTTCGACTCCAAAACTTCTAAAAAGAGAGTGGTCATACGCATTTATTTATATAACTCCATCGTAGACATCTTTGTATAGGCAAGCTTCGAGGTCATGATGATTCATCGACTCATGATGATTGTCGTATAACCCTTTTTGCTCAAAAAGCCCTTGTCCTACAATAAACTTCTTCAGACTGTTATGATGATGATGCTCCTGACATATTCATTTGATCTGTATTTTTGTTAGGATCCTATTTACACGATTTTTTTGTAATATTACAATTAATGTTTTTTTTCACCATCGTTCTGTCAGTAGAAGGAATAGAGATTAGAGCTTACTTACTGGTAAATATATTACTGTGTGTTGATAGATGTCGTGCAAGACGAAGTAATTGCCAAAATGAAACAATTTACTGTTCGTTTTCCTATCAATTTAAAAGAGGTGAAACCTAAAAGAGTTTTAGCTGGAAACTAAGTCACTATGCTACAAAATAATGACTTCACTATCAAAAAATTGAAAATAATTTAGTTTAAGTCAGTTTCTGAGAAAATATATTATCAGTAATCATTGTGATGGCCTGTGGTAACCAAAATAATAGTAGATACCAATTTCCTTTTACAGGTATTGTACAAGAAGAGGAAATAGCTGCCTCGTCGAATATTATCAACACTGCTTCAGCCCATCTGTCAAACTGGAAAATTACTAAAGACTCCTCATTATTACAGGACGCCTAAATCCAACAGTGAACAGTTACACAAATGCCAAACCTGTCATTTAAATAAACATGTAAGTATCAGAGTATGTTAAAAGAACTTGTAAAATTACACCTATTTTAGACGGAAGGTTTGTACTTTGTGGTGTAGTTTGGGTAAGTACTAGTAAGTGTTTTCCTACCGTTAGATGTTTAAACTTAAGAGCATCTAATATTTTTTTCTTATAAAACGCTAGTTCTTCAGATAGTTCAGAAGTTAATCATCTAGCTCCAAAGTCTAGCTTGTAAACAAGATTACGGACAGACCGCTCATAAACTTTGTTTTTTTGTCACATACATTTTTGATACAATACCACCCAGGCATAAAAAATAATGATCTTCACACAAATGTTTGTACCGGATGGGAATCGAACCCGCAACCTACTACGAAGAGAGCAGAGCTACTATCAACTGAGCTGTGAGGTCAGTATTAACTTTATTTTATTAGTAAACTGGATGACGGACACAAATGTAAATGTTTTGATATTATACGATATTTATATAATAATGTACTTTTGCGTCAAAAAGAAGTTACAGATAAAACTAATTTCTAAAACCATTATGGGCTAAAGAACGGTTCTAAATATCTGTGTTTTGGTACTTAGAGGTAAGATAGTAAATTCATCAGTCGTTTGAGGATTTCGGGTGAAGTGCGCTTCCACCTTCGGCCTTATCATAACTGGATATTAGGTGAGATAAAGACCAAGCGCTTGACCGTCGTACAACAAAAAAAACCTATATGTAATGTAACTTTTCTTGAAATGCTATCTACTTATCCATTACATATTACCGACCTGAAGCCCTTGTGCGTCGTTTTCTAAGATACAAGCTCGAACCGCCCTTGACCGTGACGGCTGACGTCATCGCCCTACGATTCCGAACAACCTGCTTCTCCACACACTATTTGTTTTCATTCTATGCGAAAGGTTTTCGTTTTCAGGAGAATTTTTGTGATAGATACCGAGGATAAGTAAGTTGATGGTAAGGGGTAAGTTTCGAGTTTAAGCGAATATATTATTGGCTCGCACAATCATACTAAAATAAAATATAATACTTACAGTCATGATAAAAATACTAAATTATATATTTCTCTCGCAGTTTCAAAAAGTTGTCATCATCATCATCGGTATCATAATGATAACCGCGATAAGCCCGAACCAAAATAACTATAAATACCAGAATAGGCTTGAGGCTTGCTACTAGGCAGATAATAGGTCGATAATAGAGTGAGTTTTTTTAAGAAAATGTATTCATTTCTTGTGTATTTTCTTTTAAACTAAATAGAAAATAAAATTTAGACGATTGTAGATTCATCAACTGATTTTAAAATTATAATTATGCACATTGTGACAAGCACTTTGTACTCCTAATTTATTATCAAACTAAAAGCACAATTCATCAGTAATATCCAATTATTAATGTACGTCATAAAAGCAATAACATTCCCAGCGGTAAGTAAAGTACTTAGAATTTGACGTCACAGAAATTCGATAGACCATTTACGCGGTTCTCCGTACAATACTTTGTTGGAGAGTGGGCGTAAGATCTTAAAACTTGCAAATTGATAGTCAACCCGGGGTGGCCTGTCTGATATTGCACTAGTTTGTAAAACCAACAAGGCTTCAGACACACTTGTGCCAATATATGATTTTTGACCACCTCTGTGGTCAAGTAGTTCACTTTCCGGTGTCAGATCCAGAGGTCTCGGGTTTGATCCCCAGCGAGTACAATATTATGCTTGTTTTGGTTGGTGGTAACACTATAAGTCCACCTGGCTAGTTACCACCTTATTAAGATTCTGTCACCGTAACAACAATTCTTAAATTGTTGTGTTAAATTGCGTCGACACCTTTGTGCCATTTCATCTGCTTGGGACATCAGCTAGGGCTGGTGCAGCAGCTGATTCAGGTGAGGATCTCAGAAGGCGCAAATGTAGAGGCCTCGACAGAGCTTACTTATTTGAGCCTTCCGGGGTCGAGATCTTGGGTCAGTGGAGAGGCGGCGACCTCCACGATTTAAAAAATATTGCAGGACTTTTGATTGAGGGGGCTATGGCTGGCTCTTATTTAGGCCAGCAAATCAGCATAGCTATTATAAAGCGTTACATTGCAGCCAGTGTCTTGGCCGTATACCGTTTGTAACGGTCCTTACAGGTAACGCTACTGCTTCCGATGTACATAGTTAGTTAAATTAGTTTTAATTGTTTGTGAATTAATATCAAGGAAAACCATATCATATTAGCGTGATGTGATACCTAGTTAAAGTATTTAAAAATTAGTGTAAATAATATATTACAGGACATTATTTTTTACACAGCGCCAGTTTACATAGTCCCAAACTAAGCATAGCTTGTAATATGGGTACTAGAGTATGAGTATAGGATGGCTTTTCTTGATCGTAGTATTTGTAAGGCTGATTGTCTGACTGACTGACCTAAACAAGAAGTCTGGTTTAACTTTCGGGGTAACTTAATTTAAATTTTCACTGCCTCTGTGGTCTAGTGGTTTCCAGGTCCCCAGGGGGATACAATATTGTGCTTGGTTTGGTTGGTGGTAGTACCTCTTTCAAATCCGCATGGCTCGCTACCACCAACTTACCTAAGTCTGCCATAATAACAATGATAAAGTTGTGTTCTGGCATTTAGAAGTAAGATAACCATTACCTCGGACTGTCAAGAATTCAGGGTGCGCTTCCAATTTCAGTCTTATAAAAACTTGAAACCAGATGAGACGAAGGAAAAGCTCTTCTCCGCTATAAAACAAATAATAAAAATAAACTTGTAATGTGAAGGTGTACCGAGATATAATTTAGAGACATTCCCTTAACAACTAACTGGAATAAATTCGTAATCGTCGTTACTCGTATATTTAAAACTCCTTTTCTTACAATTTGATACGTAGGGGTAGATAGAAACTAGGACTGATTGACAGTTTATTACGTATTCGAATAAAAGCGGTGCTCGATGCTCAGAAGAGGGTATCGGAACGCCATTGTGAACTAGCCTTACACCGCAGGGTTAAGCAGAAACGTCCATTAATTGTCATATTTACAGCTTTCTCTCAGTAACTGGAGAATGCAGATGAGGAATAGCGTTACTGGAGAAACCATTTCAACTATTATTACTATTCTGGGAAGAAGCTCTTTGTAGGTATTCTGAGATGCTACTTAAAACGGGACTCGAATTTCAGGGTCGTTGTTACTTTTTCTTGTCATTTAATTTTCAGATTGATTTTATTATTCGATAAAACAAAAAAAAAATATACTTAATAATGCTGTTTACTATAAAACAATTGATATTTAAAACCTTAATCATATTAATTGCTTTGATAGCATAAACTTCAAACCGACCAACAGACTCCTCGAAAGCTGGGTGTTTTTTTATAAATATTGCCACCCTTTGGCACGCTTGGCAGTCAGATGTTGATCGCAGTAAAGGGTGGTAAATACAATACATATATAAATAGGTACATATACAGGGTGAGTTTTTTTTCAGGGCCACTGAGGCCAAGTCTGAAACTGTGAGAGTTATCGAAAAGTCAAGTTAGGAGTTACGTGCTCGATTTAAAAAAAAAATAGTTCTGCATTTAAGAAAATCTATTTTTTTTAATAGTTTTTCTGGAAAAGTGAGTTTTTGAAAAAAAAAATTTTTTGCATATTCGAGTTCTTTGTTTAATATTCAAATAAATAATGTAAGACGACTATGTGCCCAAAGTTGTTGGAACACTTTCAAAATTTTAAAATTATAAATATAACTTTATTGCAATTAGTAAAAGTTATACATTCATACTATGCTTAAGTTAAGCTGTTAAAACTCCTCTTTTGCTGTATTTTATGTTCATGATGAGCTTAAATTTTATCATAATCGGATTAAAAAACGTTAGTTTTTTGAGGTAATGCAGCTGATGACAAGGCACGGACACCCTAATGGCTGAACATTTTAAATATTGTCGTACCCACTATACAGTTGCTGATAGAAAATAATTATTTGAAAAATATTTTTAAGGACTTTCTTTCTTTGAGATTCAGTATCGCTTATTCTCCAGTTTTGAACAATGGCAACTCCATTGTGCAAAACAGGAGTATCCATGACATACAATTAACTAAACTTTATTCTAATTTTGAAATTTATGAATTTGTTATATCTTCGCATTCGTCGATACTATTAAGCTTTTTGAAGAAGTTCCGATTTTCAAAAGGTCTACACGGACAGCAAAAGTCTACGACAGAATGAGTTTTTTTTTTAAACATATAGTCTATCGTGCACTGTTATTAATAATGCGTATTACACAAAAGTAGCTACCCTTCATCTAAACTATATATAGCAGCAGTTTCGTTCTGTGTATTCATTATGAACTTGAAAAATCCCTTTAGTCGACTTACACGTCATCCGCGAGCCACGGAAAATCATACAACAAACATTAGAGCTTCAAAAGCTTTGGAAAGTTTATTTATCACCAGAATTATAATAGTAATCAAAAAAGATGAATGCACTCGTAAATTGTAAGTTGAACTTTAGCAGAGGTACTCGTAAGTCTATAAAGTCGGCAATTTATGCAATCCACATATTCCAAACTCAATTATTCCATGTGATTGGCAACACTCAGTAAACCGCTATGAGCTGTTAAACCGATATTAATTATGAAAACGCGTTGCATATCACCGCAGCTATACTAACTATGCATTATCTATAGGATCCTTATAGTAGGTTGGTGATCATCTGTGGCGCCTGACCGCAGGGTAAACGAATCGCGGGAACGGTCTTTTGTATGCAAGCTCTCATTAATGCAATGTATGTCTGAATGTCTCGCTTTACGTGTGATGTTGAAAGCGTGAAATTCAAAATACGATAATCGTGATGAGAACTTCTCCTTCAGCGAGCTTTGGAGAGTGCTTGCTTGGAGTTTTGCTACGTGATAAAATCAGAAATTGATATCCGTAGAAGAACCAAAGATACCGTCATAGCTCTCAAAATTTGCGAGCTAAAGACAGAGGGCAAGCCACATACTCCTTGCTCGTAGAAGCGATAACTGCTAAAGTAAAGAGAGGGAGTAAAGATGACACCTACGGTGAAACCCACATGAAGACCACGATTGAACGCAAAACGAAGGAGGTTATCTTTCCATGAAGAATTGATGGCATTGTGGTAGTCGCGGCGAGTCGATGGTAGAGGCTCAGGTAGTTTGTTGTGGCATTGTTTAGGGGAGGCCTTTGTTCAAGAGTAGACGTATGTGGGATTATTAATTTTTGGGTAGTTGAGTAGTTAGAGGTAAGATAGCAAGTACCTCAGACAGTTGAGGATTCCGTGAAAAATGCGCTTCCATACCTTCGGCCTTCTCGTAAACTGAAATCAGATGAAATGAAGTTTAACAAATAATAAAGAAAAAAATATCATGATTTTCAACATTATAAGCTATATTTCGTGGAATGGAATATCATACAGCTGGTCAAACTTTAAAAGCTTAATGCCCTTAATTTGTTTCGAACTTTTTTCAGATCGGTCAATAAAAATCGATGTTTATTAAATACGAAGTTGGTTTATGCACTGACCCACACCACTTGTATTCTATTATACTGACTTTCAACAAAATTGGTACTGGAACATTGTATAAATCAATCCTATTCACCCAAGACTCAAACCTATAAAAACATAATGTAATTCAACTAACTTATCTGTGTGTATATCTTGTCGAAAGCATCCGAACACAATGTTTGCCTAGCGGAGCTGTGAATCACTGTCACACCAAATCTCTGATTAACTTTATCGATCCAAGCACCGACACGCTGGAATCATATATCTGTAATCTCAACTTTTTGCATTCCCACCTCAGGCTATAACGACACAATAAACGTATTTTATACGCGCTCACACTTAACGTTTATATCGCCTTATAAGTAGATCGAGAAATAATAAAACTAAAGGAGAGCGAACATCAAGAAAGCATAACATCATTATCATAGCAAGTCCGCCATCTCTTTCCAATAGGTCTTTCCCCTTTCCCCTTGGCCCCGCCCACCGCGTATCTCCTCTGTCACCTGTATATCTCGAAACATTACACATATGCAAAACTTTCGCGTTTCGCGCTCGCGTCTCTAGCACTCACACAGGCGGGATTCGATGCTAGGCGCAGAAAAATAGTACGGAACAGTCTATGCAACAGTGTACAAGAACACGTGATCGTATGTGTGGAGCTGTGGCAAGCGGGTAATTACATAATATTACTTGCTAAAAAAGCTCATAATTTTATTCATTTCATGATTTTACACCGCCTCTGTGGTCTATCCATCGGTGTCAGATCCAGAAGACCCGGGTTCGATTCCCAAGGGGTGTGCAAGGACTCTCATCTTATCTAATTCTGTCGCCATAACAACAATACTTAAATTGTTGTGTTTCGACATTCATAGCCAGTTCCTCAGTTTCTTGAGGATTCCAGGTGAAGTGCGCTTCTAATCATAGCTTAAAAAAATCTGTTAAGATGAAGGCCAAGCATGGGGAGGCCCTCAATATGTGCAGCAGAGGGATGGGAGGATCACTTACTAAATAGAATATTTACCAGGTTAATGATAATCAGCAGAGTGTTTTAGCTCTAAACTGAGAAAAAATATGAATTTAGTCTTGTCGTACTTTTAACTTTAATTATACAGGAAAGTGTTTTTGTTTCTCATCATCCCTGTATTCATTTGTTTCAACGTTTTCTTAAGTCCCTATCTTTCTACGTAGAAATCTCTATCACACTATCTGACAACTTGCGCATGTGAGTTTGATTTTAAAGCTCATTGTTGAGTTGATGCGGTTCTGTTGTGGTTAAACATATCATGATAAATAGTAGTACGCCTATTCTAGTTACGATTGACTCGATTTCACTTTCACAAATTAACACGTTCCTTCCGTAATGATTTGACAATTGCTATCATCTAGAAGTTAGCAATGATATTATGTGATCGCACACCGGAAAAACAAGTTAGTGTCCGACTGGGCAGAGGCAAAAAAAATATAAGAAATAAAAAATAAATCAATAGATATTAATTTCTAATCACTTTCTCGAAGACACTTAAAACCGGTAGTCAATTACCAGTAAGCTAAAGCGATGAAAATGTGATCAGGTTATATTATTATAATCAATATAAATTTAAATCACCTAACTGCACTGCAAGCATTTATTCTATACAGTCAACCATGTCAATGTGTGTGCGAATAAATATACTACACTCGAGAGCAACAATTCCGTGTCATCTATAAAGATTTAAATATCTTGGATACCATAAATGCTATGATACTAGCTTGTTTTTTTTGTTATTATACGACCGGGAAGCGCTTGCCCTTCATCTCACCTGGTTACATGTTGTGATAAGGCCGAAGGTGGAGGCACACTTCACCCGGAATCTTTAATTAGTACAAACAATCATTTGTTAATAGACAGTTGAATTTTCTGAAATAAATGCTCTCAAAATTACATAATTCAAAATTTGTGGGGCTTGGAAAAGGATTTACGAATTCACTGCATCTCAAAAAAAAGTATTTGAGTATTCTATCCGTAATCTAGTTCCCATATTACAAGCTATGCTTAGTGTGGGGCTAGATGGCGCTGTGTGATATTAATGTCCTGTAATTTGTTTATTTATGTATTTTTTGTCTTTTCTTTTTTTACATTTTAAATGGAAATATATTTAAACAATCTTTTTAATGTTCAATATACATGAACAGCTGGTATATTGTCATTTACACACGAAGAATGTACCAGAATTCTCTCAAACGGCGGAGTCAACGTGCTACAGCTAATACAGTCAGTGTGTCAATATCAACCGTACAAAGAGTTCTCCAACGTTACGAGGATATCGGCTTTAACCTACGCAGATCAGGAAATGGAAGGCACAGATGCACCACAGCACGATAAAATCGTTACTTGGTAAACACCAGTATCTACGTCTTGAAGGAATAAACCTAAGTGTAAGTAAAGTAAAACAAACTGTAACACAACTGGCGGAAGCTAATTTGAAACTATTTAGTCTGGTAAACAGCCCTAAACTGGAGCATGGTCATCGTATTTCAAGACAAAGTTATGCACGAGATCACTTAGATTAAATGGTCCATGAAGATTGATTGATAGTCATATTTTCAGATGAATCAAAATTGCTGCCTTACAAGCACGACTAATGAACAAAAGTGGGTAGAAAACCAGGGGAACGATCCAATCAAGCATGCTTCATAAACTAGCATTCAAGATTTCCGAAATATTTAGGTTCATTAGATGACCCGAAATTTTTGCTCTCGAGTGTAGATAAAAATGGTACTGAATCTACCCGTGCTCGTATGCAGTCTGCTCTTTTTTGTTTCGATGCTGTAGGCGTGCCTAGTAAGTTGTTTGCACCTCGGAGTGGTCGATATTTCAGTTGTCTTGAACGACATTCCTGCAAAATATAGCTTGTTGATGTTTGCACTTGCTTTTTCATTGTTTTTTGTTGTGGACCCTGGATAATTATGGCTTATTACTTGCGGTTTCCATTAGACTATAGCAATAATAAAAAATGTTAACTTGGCATGATGTACATGCAACGAAATTGTAAAGTCATCACATAAACCTTCTGACAAGTAATGTTAAATTTAAGGCTGTCGTTTATAGCTACTCAAAGAGTTTGGTCTGCTCCAAAATATACTTTGTCAGCAATAAAATTTAATGACAAAAAAACTCAACCTACGAATATTATTTGAAATTAAACTTGCAAAAAAAATATTTACACACGGATTTTTAATGCTGGTCAAATATTTAAGAAAATACCATTTAAATACTTTTTTTTTATTGAATTACGAGTCGGCGCCTCATTTTCATCTCACCTGATGTCAAGATATGATAAGGCCGAAGGCGGAAGCGTACTCCATCCGGAATCCTCAACAGACTGGGGCAGGAAAGAAACCTAGTAACGACTACTTTTTTTTATTAACGACAAAATCTTTGCCTCGAGGCTTGCCAGGGCAAGGACGACTCAATTGAACTTAGCTGATAATAGTTATAGGGGTGAACACTGTAGGTCTACGGCTACTTTATTTTATATAGTACGAAGGGGAGGTGCTTGACCTTCATCTCACATGATTTAAACTATATAAGTTATGATAAGGCCCATGATGGAAGCGTGGAAGCGCACTTCACCCGGAATCCTCAACCAACTGAGGAACTGGCTATTTTACCTCTAAATTTCAGAAAACATAAATTTTTAAGAATTGTTGTTATGGCGATAGACTTGAGTAAGATGGTGGTAGCTAGCCAGACGGACTTATACAAAATCCTACCACCAAACCAAGCACAATATTGTACTCCCCATTGTAATCGAACCTCTGGACTGACACCGGTGGTTGAACCACTAGTGGTTCAACCACGGTTTTGATGTGAAATCAGCTAAGCAACACACATATTGTTGTTTTTTTTATTTTTCCCAATTGTTCTTTCAGTACATCGTAGTTTTCATTTACCCCGGCTTACTATTCAATATTTTTAGTTCAGACCGATTAAATCATGGGCAATTTCAGTCGGGTCCTACTGCAATTATCGGCATTGTATGAGTACTGGCTGTAATTACGTTGCTCTGATTCAACCTATTGTTCAAATATCACAGTCGTCAGGTTTCAATGTAAAAATTGTACAGCTTATTAAAAATGAACAGCAAAATAACGTGTGTTTGTAATTCATATTTTTATCTGTTTTGATCTTAATGTGTATGTTCCTCTTAGAGAGAGTAAATGAATGAACATTTTACTGTATACAAAAATGACACAGTATAATACAATCATTAAGTAAAACAGTGGATAAGAAAAATTAACCTCAGCGTACACATATTTATTTATTAACATTAAATATAATATGTATAATTAAACTAACTACAAAGGCAGCAATCGCGTTACCTGAGGACCGTTACAAACGGCATAGATAACTCAACTGATCCAGACCAGTACCAGGCGGAAGCGTATAACCTTATTCTGAAAAGATATTTTTTCCAGGCACTTTGGAGCAGCAACATTTTAGTTGATGGTAGGACTTGCGAGCAGAGGAAGGCGAAATAAGAGATAGTTTAAAACAGGAAATTGGTATGCAAGGCGTGGATTCAGAGTTGACGGCTGGAGGAGTGAGTTGATGAGGAGAGCATGTTGTACTGGCCCCATCTAGCGTTGATAAGGGCAGGAGAATGGTGATGATCTCGGAAATCTCAAAAAGGTTCGCTTCTATCAAGCATACTACTACACCTCGCACTATTCTATAAAAATCTAAAGAAGTACTACTTTCATTTACGACGGGACCTTTATATCACCCGATTTCAAGCTATGATAAGGACGAAGGTGGAAGCATTTCATCAGGAATCCTCAACAGACCGATGAACGATCATAACTCTAAATACTGGAACACAACGATTTAGAATTGTTATTATGGCGACAAATTTAGATACTATAATGGTAGCTAGCCAGGTGGACTTGCCTTTGACTATGCATGGTTCTGAAACGCGGGCATTAGTGTTTCTATAGAAACACATATGTCACCCTTTGAACTTTGATAACATTGCCTACAAAATATTGTATGACAATCGGGTTCTAATCTATCGTGACTGTAAATCATTGTTTCAGTGTAAAACAATTAGCTGTGGAACTCATTTACAGAGTAAATGCAACAATGTAACGACATTCAACAATTGCTTTGAATATAAAATTGTATTTTATAATCAAAGCAATTTTCGAATTTTGGTATGAGTAAAGATTACATACCATCTAACGGTATATAATTTAAAAGAATAGAATAGAATAACTTTAATTGTCTGTGTGTGAGAGCTGTGTGACTAAGTTACTATGGGCTTGTCTTTCGATTCAGAGGTTGTGAATTCAAATCCAGTCGTGCACCTACATACTTTTCAGGTTTTCTCAAGCTTATGTAAGTCGATGTCTATCGATGAAGGTTACATCATGAGGAAACCGCTTAGTCGCTGTGACCAAAAATTACAGTACATCAATTACAGGAAAACTATTTTACACAGCGCCATCTATATAGCCCCAAACTAAGCATAGCTTTTAATATGGGAACTAGATTACGGATAGAATACTTAAATACTGTTTATAAATACTGATACAATACCCAAACACAGAACAAACATCTACATTAATCACAGAAATGTTTGTCCTGGGTGGGAATCGAACTCACAGCCTATATAGCTCAGAAGGCAAAGTTACTACCAACTGAGCTATGAGGCTTGTCAAAATTCAAGTCAAAAATCCTAAAGGCATTAGTTACTAAGATTAAACCAAAAAGTAGAAACAGATCTATTGATTGATTAGACTAGAACTAAATGTAGAAACAGATTCACTGATGTATTTGTTCAATGGATAGATGATAAAGTGGAATAGAGCGTATTTTGCTAAGCGGCGATTAGCACGCATCCTGTCACGTATTGAATATGCAAAAATAACGTGGACGAAGAAAAATACTATAATAGCAACATACATGTAGCATGTAATAAGGAATTACATGTGACGTACCTATGTAGTTCCTCAAAAAGATTTTATGTAAGCATTCTATCCGTTATCCATATACTAAGTTTGGGGCTAGATGGCGCTGTGTAAAATTAGTGTCCTGTAATATTTGTTTATTCATACTTTTCGTATACTTTGCTCAGTTTGGGGATAGATGGCGCTGTGTGAAATTAATGGCTTGTCATATGTCCATGTAATATTTTATATATTTATTGCCAAATCTCTTAAAATTAAGCGTTTTTTGAAAAATCCCATTAATACAACGGTAAGTACAAATGTACCAGTATGTGCAATAAGTATAAATATTACAGGACTGGACACTAATTTCACACAGCGCAATCTAACCCCAAACTAAGCTTAACTAACATTGGACCCATTCTTTTAAGTAATTACTATTATAATACTAAGTTAACACAGACGAGGGGATAAAATTACTCATTTGCCTACGCAGTCTAGATTGTAGTGTAGTTTGAGGCCATCATACTAAATGCCTTAAAAATATTTTTATAAAAAAAAGCGTGCGCAATTGATGTTGCGTCGTAGAAAAACATAAAATTCAAGATAATGACTATGTTTAGATAAAAACTGTAGTGCACACGAGCGACGATTACGTCCGCTTACCGTTCCTGTAATTAAACATTTTAATAACTATGCTTTGTGCTGTTCGTTTTGTTTGTAATTATTATAATATTCCGTGTCCGTGGGGTGGAATGAAAACAACTGTCACTGTTATGGTTTATATATTATTGTGAAACACCCGGGACTTCATTCCCGTCATCCCATGGGAATGTTTTACAAATAAAGAAAACTCCGATAAATTTTAAGTTACTATTACTTCTGGTTTCGGCCGGCGTTGATTTCAGTTAGTCAGCTTTCTCTACGATTTTATCGATTTATTACGTTGACTATTTATCGTTATAAAAATATTTGCCAAGATCTTGATAGAAATAATTTTATTTTACCTTTACCATGTTTTTATGATGAAAATATGGATGATTCTAGGTAATCAGAAAATTGTGAAATTAACCAACTTCGAATCAAGAGCCGTCGACATTTCACGCTTAGTTTAAATAAAGGTTCCATGCTAATTATCCAGCATAGCTCGGCGACAATTTATTTCACATTAGGCGTATGGCACAATAAGTAAGGAAAATACCAGTAGTCACAATTCATCATATGCTGTATATTTTTTTTATTTAATAATGATTTTGAGAATGAAAATTAAGTTATGCCTATCTGCCTATATTGTACAATGAAATGGTATGTGTTTTTAATTTATGAAAAGTTTTGACTTTTTTCTTGTAATTTTTGTGAGTAATAGAGTCAGCGTATCTATAATTTTTTTTTATTAATTAAAATTGTTTTGACTAACGTCTAAGAGAAACAAAAAAAAATTACGAGCCAAACTTCTATTAAAAGTTCAAAAAATAATAATCCAAAAAATGTAATTAATGATAACTTGAAACTTATAAATATAAATTATAAAATTACAACCTATTGATGAAATTGTAATTTCTTATAAGATAGTATTTGTGTTATTAGTAGTTTGTATATATAATCAGCAAGAAAAAAATCCTGTCAAGTTTAACTAAAAGCATACTCGAACAAATGGCGGAGTACGGTTGTTGTTTTTATTTCTCTCAAAAACACCTTCCTTTTTAAATTACTGTGTTTGGTGTCAAAATACATGTTGGAACTTACCAAAGCCATCTGCCTGATCTTTTTTGTAATAATTAGATGATCGTTTATTTCATTAGCTGACTTTATAATGACATAAATATCATGATTTTGTGGATTGTTTGATGTACTGAAAAATAAATAAAAAACAAAGCACTCTAGACTGCAAGCCCACACACTAGCCTCACTATCACCTGTTTATCTAACATTTGAGCGTTTTTTTTTATTGAACCACGGGGATGTGCTTGGCCTTCATCTCACCTGATTTTTCAAGTTATGATAAGGCCGACAGTCGAAGCGCACTGCACCCGGAATCCTCAATTAACTGAGGAACTGGCTATCTTACATCTGAATGCCGTAACACAAGAAATAAAGAATTGTTGTTATGGCGACGGAATTCGGTTAAATGGTGGTAGCTAGACCTATCACCAACCAAACCAATCACAATATTGTACTCCCCCTGGGAATCGAACCCGAGACCTGATACCGGCAGGCCGACCACAGAGGCGGGTGATAGAGGAGTCTTGAATAAATTGTGAATACTGTTAATGCCAACGTTATTGTGCTCAGGCATAACCTTCGCTTTTCGGTCGCCCACCTCGATACGATTATTTTAATTTCGCTAACCACACTTTAATTACCGACTCGGAGGTCGCTTCAATCTCTGCAATTATTGAAATTGTGGGTAATTATGAATGTTATAATGAAGCGGAGTCGTCAGTTGTAATTTCCTGTTGGCCTTTGTGTCAAATTTTAAAACGAAACGGGTATGGCAGTGGTTTTGTTTATGGAAGCCCTAAGCCGACCGTCAGTACTGAATTGAACTTTTCTATTTGAATCAGTAATTCACCATTCTTAATTTGAAAAAACAAAGCCAGTTGTAGTAAATTCAAACTGTGTTTAAAACTTTACATGCACATAAACACTCAAAATCCTGAAATGTGTCTGATGTTCGGCCTAGTACATTTTATATCCCGATCGTTAGGTACTTTTAAATACATAAGATGTGTTGTTCTACTTGCATCGTTGACATCTGGAAATGTTTTTTTTTTTTATTTATCTAATTTAATTTATGAAATTTATCGTTGAGTCGTAACGTTTTTCATTGATTCATACTTAAATTCAGCCTATAACCGTGGAAATAAATTATAAAAGAAAATGTGTTGAAAATCCACCAAACCATAACAAAAATTATAAAAATTGTTGTGTTCCGGCATTTAAAGGTAAGATAGCCAAGCCAGTTCCTCAGTATGTTGATATCGGGCGAAATGCGCCTGTACCTTTGGCCTTATCTCAACTTGTAACCAGATGAAATGAAGGCCAAGTGCCTACCCGTCCTACAATAAAAAAAAAAGTAGGTATATACATTTATACATACAAGTTACTGTTTGAAGACGACTGTACCAAACGTGGAGGAAATTGATCCCACATCAAAATACTGAATATTATTAATCCCCCACATTACTTAAGGCGCGGTCAAATTGTCATCGAACCCCAAGTAAGGCCGATTTACACGAGCCTTTTGACCGTCGATTCCCCACGATTGGCTTTGTCTAACCGGAGTTTCAATTCGTCGACCATTGTGTCGTCGAGATGAGTGGACGTCGTTAGCGAGATTTCTCGCCGGTGAGATAAGGGCTTAGTACAAAAGGGATCGCTGTAATCGCGGTGTGCTCATTTGAAGACAGAGGGTGCGGAAACTGTTATTGAATATTTGCGCAAGATGTTATGGCTGGTAATTCTTTTTGGTACAAAAATAGTCCAACAACATTTTTAACTTGTGGATCAGTTGGTAACTAGCCTCAGCTTAGTTGGTAGTAGCGCTGCCTTCTGCGCTGTAGGTTCTGGGTTCGATTCCCACCCAGGACAAACATTTGTGTGATGAATATTGATGTTTGTTCTGTGTTTTGGTGTTGTATTGTATGATATGTATTTACAACAAATAAAAAATATCTAATTATTATATCCGTAAACTAGTTCTAACATTACCAGCTTTGCTTATTTTGGGACTAGATTGCGTTGTGTGAAATAAATCTTGCATCTTGTACATAATATTCATATTATTTATTTTTATTTAGTACTTGTTGACAATTTCCATGTCAACAAGTATATGGGCCCATTACTATTTCAAGCATTCTTTGAGAAGGGTCGCTCTATTGTACACCTCATTCTTGCCTAGGCAAGCCTTGAGATCCAGGGGATTAATACGCATACAAAAAAAGACCGGCCTCAACAGTGATTATGAGCCACCTCGATCCATCAACTCCACTTGACCGTCGATCACAATACATCCCCCGGTGAGGTTGCGGCCAAAGAGTTATACCCAGTTCAAAAGATCACCCATTTTAAATGGAAAAACAAAAATGTTTTCATACCTTGGCCACTGAATCTAAGGTTAAATTATGCACTGAAAACACTATAAAGAAACAACTGGAAGATCTCCTATATTAAGTTCATATATTTCGATTCAACCCAAAAAAAAAAATACAAATAAATAGGTACTTATTTGTGATTTAAAGTACGGAAATGGCATCCAGCGAAGACCCTTCGCGCGTAGTAATACATTTTTATCGAGAGCGCATATGAAGTAGTTTTTTTATGTAGATTGGTTCTTTAAGAGTTTCTTTAAGAGCCTAAATCTTGCAATGTTTTCTTTGCTTACTATTTACCGACTAATATACTATAGTCCAAGGCAGAATGGAGGTCAAAAGATCCCGTGGCCGCTCTCCAACCAGATGGGGAGATCTGATTAAATCTCTCACTAAATTCACTATGACCGATTGCTCCCACAATGCGTCCAATAGAGCAGAATGAAGACGCATAGCACGAGCCGTCATTCATCAAGACCCACCCATGTCCACGACCACTCTGCCAAGAGTGCCCGACTGAGAAGAAGAAGAATTTACCGACTCTGTGGTCTAGTGGTTCGTCTACCGGTATCAGATCCAGAGGATCTGGGTTGGATCCCCAGAGGGGATCGATATTGTGCTTGGTTTGATTGGTGGTAGGACTTTGTTCAAGTCCGCCTGGCTGGCAATCACCATCTTATTTATGCTATCGTCATAACAATAAATTCTAAATTGTTGTGTTCCGGCATTTAGGCAGCTCCTCAGACTGTTGAGGTTTCGGATGGTGCGCCTTTACCTTCGGTCTTGTCTTAACTTGTAACCAAGTAAGACAATTGCAATTTTGGAGTCAATCCGTCATCAATTTATTTAAAAAACTTCGCATCCCTGTAGTTTTTCGTTACATGAATGATAGAGGGTATATTATCGTTTACCGTAAGGCATAAAAAATATTTTACACTATGTTTCGTGCTCTAAATTATTTCCAGTAAAAAGTTTTTACCCCTAAAAGAGTAAACGTGTATGAATGTTTAGCCTAAACGGTTGATAGATTTTGATGTTTAATGTGTCGCTTGGTTTGTATGAATTTTGGCAGTGACATAATTATAATTTTAGAATGGGGGTTGTGAATCAAAAATTTAAGGAAGGGGAAAATTAAACATGTTTTATTTTAATAATATTGCTATCAATTGAAAAGTTGTATCATGCTGATTAGAGAACAACATAGATTACTTTCTGAAAGTACTTGTGCACCGTTACGAAAAAATACGGAATTGCTGCACATATCAGGATATAATACAGGGGTAAATATAGACAGGGTTCCTACAAACAAGGTTACCTGTAATTCAGACTTGTTCTGTTCGCATATACTTTAGTCAGTCCACGTCATTTATAAGGATGTCTTTCACCAACATTTAGGTGACATGCATACAATGCATGCCGCACTTTTTTCAATATATCACAACAGCAAGAACCCGTTGACAACTGAGCTACCAAAAAATACTTATGGTCTGGTCTTTAAGCAGGCGGTTGTTGATCACACTGAAGTTATTAATTATTAATATATTGGTTAATAATCAGGATGAAAATGTTGCCCAAGCTATGTTGAGATTGTCTGTTGAGTCTTTGCCTAGATCATCATGGCCTCAGCTTAAGCCGAATAAAGTACTTACTAAATAAAAAGATGATACAGTATGCTAAATATAAAGTCTTGTATCTGCGATATGGTTTCGGATTGTAGGTATCATGCATATCGAAGAAAATAATCTAGAATAGGATTGATAGCTCATACAGCTAGTAATGAATATCACTCAAGCGTACCCATATGAGGACAACAATGTAATGCGATCCATTTGAATAGTAATTGGTATCTTAATAGGATGATATGCTCTTTCGAGTAGCATATTACTTACGGTTAGGAAGATCAAAAGAATAAATCCATACTGAAGTTATTTTAACAAGCCCCACAGATCAGTTGGTTGTAGCCCTGCCTTCTGCGTGTTAGGTTATAGGTTGGATTCCCACCTGGGACATGCAGGGTAGATGTTGTTCTGTGTTTGGATGTAAGTTTTTTATAACAAGTAACTAAGTATACAAAAAAATATTGGTATATTAAATTAACGTAATATATTATATAAAATAATAATATGAATATTTCCCGTAATCTCGATCCACACATCTTTGCACAGGCAAAGATGAGGTCTACGATGGAGCGAGTTTACTCAAATGGCATTGGCTCTCCCCCTAACCAGCGGAACATAGCTGATTAGCGTTGGACTTCGGGGAGCCAGCCAGACAGGCCTTTGCCGGTCCTACCAGAAGAGACTTTTCAACAGTCATGTGATCTCTTCTATTTGAATATTTTTTTAAATAACGCATTTCCTACACTGTATTATATGTGTCTCATATTATTGTCTACAAGATGTCCACCATCAGCGTATCTATACTTCAAACGCGTAATCAAGCAATATTCTTCTTAATCAACCCCACCTAGCCACGGGGGTCGATACCAACAAAGGAATTGATTAAGTAACTATACCAAGATATTACCCCGTATTATTCTACCATAATAAAGAGGGTATAAGGGCTTGGCAACCGTGGTACTTAATGAGAGAAAACTCGATTAGAATTCGTATTAATCGTAGTGAGGGAACTTACTTGCGACTGTACCGGGGCTTCTTTATTGGCGACGCGACGTATCATTGTACATACTATAGATACCTACGAGTTCATTGATAAATGAATGAAGTCAATGAAAATATGGTGCATGGTGGCGGTCCTTAAAGACAACGATATTGTAACGGTCAAAGTAATCGTCGGCTAGACCCAAAACAAGGATTTCCAAGGAGAATTGAGGTCAAGCAGTTATAAAAAACCAGCCAAAACTCGTTCCAATTTGAATCTTGGTATGAACAATAGAATGCAAGAAAATTTTAGGGCCGTACCTCCGAGGCGACACACAAGTGCAGCACTAAAAGATGTAACCCTCGCAGCCTGCTCCAACTTTAAGTACCTTGGCTCACTTTTCTACAAGACGACGGTAATATTGATCGAGACGTAAATAATAGAATGAATGTGTATTGGATGAAGTGGCGACAGGTCTCGGTAATAACATGTGACCCACAAATACCTCTCTCCTCTTTAACATGAGGGGAAAATTTACAAGACGGTCATCAGACCTGTCACAATGCATGGATCAGAGTGTTGGGCTATGAAGGAGACGGAAGAAATTAAAGTGCATGTTACTAAGATACAAATATTGAGATATGTGTGTGGGGTGACAAGGTTGGATAAGATAAGAAATGAGTCTACTAACTAAAAGAGTTATGATGTGAGCTTGGTGGGACATGCGAGTAGGGGAAGGCCGAAAAAGAGATGGATGGATTGTGTAAGAAACGAAATGGTTGTGAAAGGTGTAAATGCAGGGTTGGTGGTTAATACGATTGAGTGGAAGAAAATAACATTGTTGTATGGACCGACCCCACCATGCGTGGGATAAGGGCAGGAGAATGATTCTTATATGCTGTTAAAACTGAATAACTCATATAAATTTATGATGTTTTATTCCAGTCAACCTTTGGGCTTTTGGTTATCTTTACGATAACTGTTTGACTTGTAATCTAAGGACTGATATAGTCATTAGATGCCTAATTTCAAATCAAATTAAAATTTTTCTTAAAACAGTGTGCACCAGCTAGAAAAAAAATTTGGATTAATAGTTTTATTGAACAAAAATGTTTGAGATTCCACCATCAAAATTAGATGGCAAACGTCGTCCTACTTTTTACATATCCCTTCCTTAACGTAGATTAATGGAAAGCCATGTTATATTTTTTTTTTCATTTCCTTCACGATGTTTCCTTTACCGAAAGTGTTAAATGTGCAAACTTTTCGCAACGAAGAGTTGAAAGTCGAACGAAACACCAGCTAGTAGTTAGATCACAACGTCATATATTAACCGACTGAAAGAAAGAAAGGGATATCATCAGCTTTAAGTTCTTTAAAAACCTATCAACAGAATTGAACTTGGGCCAACGCATCAGTGGGCCCGTTTACTAATTAAGTTGATAAGTTCGCGGCAGTTCGCGTTGCTAAACTTACGGTCTTATCTAAATGAGACCATCTTTCGTTATATAAGCTAACTTAATTAAGAACTAGCAGATGAGAGTGGGCGCCGGCGGGCGGTATCGCAATGATGTATGTATATGTCATCGGACTGTTCATCATCATCAATGCAGTCCTCTATGCAGAGGGTGCATGGCAGCAGAGGAGACAGCCGCGACGTGCTCTTAGAATGCAAAAGAGTCTCGTCTCAACAGCTGCTAACTCACAACAGTCACAACAGCTGAGCTAATTCCTTGGTATTAATAAATATATTAAAGACTAAATATACTAATAATTAAAAAGTAAGTAAAAAAGTATTTCACATTAATTAACATTAATTAGTGCATAGTATTAATTTTTGTTAAATTATATTTGAAATAAACGTTTGAAGACGTAATTTTTTTTCTGTTGTTCATCGTTACAATGATAATGTCGACAATTCTTTTAAAATCCTAAATGTGAATACATTGAATTATTGACTTAAACTTGATGTAGATTGAACTGCAGATTTTGAAATTTTTGGCTAGGTTAAAACACTCGATTTTCTACACCAATTACAAGGGGTAATTTAATACATTGCGCGGATATTCAACGGTTAAGAATGATGGTGGTAAATTTGCAATTTAATCCATCTAATAACACTATAATTTTGTCATACACGGTACCTTATTGTTTTTTGCGAAGCACAAGTCATTATATTTTAAACGTTACTTGTGCATGGATAATTATATACTGACGCATGAAGTCGGGCAAAAAGTAAAAAATGTACCTATTTATGTTGCGTACATTTCCACAATGATTTAATTTACTCAGTTTCATTACTGAGTAAATTGAATCTAAGCAATTATTTCTAAATTAAACTCACAGCTACCTACAATGTTGCATCCGAGGAGGCTGCTAAACTAAGTGCCAGCACTCATGTGTGTGTTCTATAAGCGTATGTATACGTGAGAATGTGTTTGTGTGCGTGTGTGCAATGGATTAGTGTTATAATAAAAGTTTTTGTAACAGATGTCAGATATTAAACACGGCTTCATATTAATAGCCAAGAGACGCGACCGAGGAAAATATATAAAAACTTGGCAAATTAGGTTCGCTAACAATAATTTGTTGTTGCGACTCGTTTGGCTGATTTGTTTCTTCTCATTTTATGGGTATTCGTTGTTATTGTGTTATTTTTGGTGATTTACTTGCTATTTTGTGCTCTCTTCTTGTACCCAAAGTAACTTTTACCTAATTTAAAATGTAATATATTCTTGATTGAAGTAAATATTATTTGTTATGTTTATGTGAGTTGATGAAATAGAATAAAAAAAAAAACAGAAAAATCAATAACATCCAGTAATTATTATAGAAACTTTCAAAAAGTATAATCCATCTTTTGGAACTTATCCTGGCCCAGGCAAACCGCAAAATCCAATACTGAGCCATAAAAAAACGGATTAGTAGACTTTTCATTATATTTTTTACGCAGGTTAGGAATGGACCTGTCCAGCTCAGCCGTAAAGTCCAACAAAGGGGTCTCACTAGCATAATAACTTGCTTCCGTGTTTTATCTTAATAACTTTACTGCGATCACCAGCCCACCTGCCAAGTGTGGTGATTATGTCAAAACCCTCCAATTGTAGAGAAGGCTCCCCAGCAGTGGACATCAATGGGCTGCTGAAGAATATTTACAACTACTAAATTTGAGCCATTAAACATATTCGTAGCATCCCGTAGACTTCGTAGCACTCGTAGACAAATGCTACAAAAAAGCAACGCGTCGATATGTAACCTATTATGTAGCCGTACTAATAAGTACCTACCTAATTAGTCGTTTTTTTTCCTTCTTTAGTTTAGTTGGCTGTTCTCTGTTGGCTTAGATGATCACCGCAAGAAGTCTCTCTTGCGTGAGTTGACATTATTAGATACAATATCGCTGTGGACCATCAAAAGAAAAGTCCACTGGTATACGGGTAGTTATGGTGAGAGGAAGGTCACATCCCCGACGTAAAAAAAGGTTTCATTATTTTACAAACTGCCAAACTGCCAAACTGTTATAGGCATCTGACACGGCACATATTTGTGTTTTTATCTCTCTAAGACATTGAAGCTTGCAATTAAGTCAAATAAATGATTCTAGTCTCCTAGTCTTCTAGTAATCCCACGCAACGCCACAAAAAAAAAACAACTGACACTGTACATAATATAAAATGATCTAATTAAATCTTACTGAATTAACAAGTTTTGATGTATTTTCTTTGAAATTGGATGAGGTGTGTAAGTCGTTTCTTGACTCCAGTCTTAAATACAAACTAGAATGTAAAGATTTGCGTTTCTCTAGGCCAGCACGTACCTCAATAATGATGTACGCAAACGAAACTAATTCCGCCGATCTGTCCAGCTGACCCCTCTTTAGTTACATTTACTCGGAAAGCTGGTTTCTGCGGTTACCGGCACAATACTGGCTACCTTACAATTACGACTAGCTTTAATATTTTTATCTAGGAAAAGCTACAGGCTAAACCAAAGTGGAAAAGGCAAAATGCCTAGTAGACGAAGAGCGCTGGATAGACCAGCTGAACCTGCTGATACCAATTAGTGTTATCCATGAGGCACGAGATTGAAACTACAGAGTCAGCTGCAGGATAAAGGAGTTATGATCCTCAGGATGGAGGGAACGAGGGAAGAAGAGGAGGAGATTTTGCCCGCAGTTTCTTTCTCTTTTTTTTATATTGTACGACGGGGAAGCGCTTGGCCTTCATCTCACCTGGTAACAAGTTAAGGCCGAAGGTGGAGGCGCACTTTACTCGGAATCCTCGACAAACTGAGAAACTGACTATCTTACCTCTGAATGCCAGAACATAACAATTGTTTCGTCCGCGTTGCCTTTTTTTCTCCATGGCACAAAGTACACAAAGGTATTTCTATTCTTGGAGATGGGTGTTGGTGACTGCGTCAGTTTTATGGATGGATGGGTATCTTTTGACCTTCTAATAAATAATTTTTCAGTACTAACACTCTGTTGCATATGTTTTAATTAGATTTTAATCGGTTTTAGAATTTGCAAACCAAGATTATTCTAAACCAATTTTCCTGCAAATTTATTTTGAATTTGACATGCCGTTTCGAAATTCACATCAAAAGTGTTTGGAAGAGAAAACACCAGTTACTTTGGGGCCTTTTTAATACATAAAATTGGATCCTTTTTAGAAATTACGTGAAGAGTTTTTAGAAGAAAAGTTGATACAAAGGTAAAATCAACTCTATTTCATTATACCGGTGTGAGTCAACTTGCGAATTACGTAAAAGCATCCTCTGACACCAGCTAATTACTTATGTAAACCGACTGCCCTTTTCTCGTTCGTGTGTAGATAGCCTTTACTGATTTGGCGACAAACATAATTCGCACGGCTTGCGGAGTACAGTATTACATTGGTTTGATTAGTGTTTTGACGAATAATTTTGGAGTCTCGGCCCATGCTTCACCTTGGTTCATCTGGTTGATTCACGGGATACTAAGAGGTTCTCAGGCTATACAAGTAAGGTAACTAGGTTCATATTGTAAAACGCGAAATCGAAAGAGAGAGCGTGAAGTAAAAAAAGATGTTACGTGGATTCGAACTCAAAAGGACTCGAGTCCTTTTGAGTTAAAAATATATCTAACGTTTTACGGATTGATCTTAAAAAATACCATTTAATTCGTTGCGATTATAAAATCAATGAACAAATATCATCAATGAGACCTTATACACTATAAGTGTCTTTTGGTATTTTAGTGGCCATTCTACGGTGATACCATTGTGATAGTGAAGCGTTTGATTAAGTAGAATCGTGTCAAAAACAAACATGATTGTTTTTTGACATAATTCTAGAAATAGCAGTTGCGCCTCGCATAGATCAAACCATGGCAAGGTTATACTCGACCCTACACTCAACAATTTTCGTGTCATCGCAGAAAACAAGTAAAATAACAAGAAATGATTAGATACTTTGACTCTCACCACAGCCATTACAAACAGATGGCAAAAGGGGTAACACTTGCACACAATTACAATGAATACCTATAATTTGAACTACGGAAGAAACTTTGTTTTATTTCAATGGCTGTTACGGCAGCAAAGGTGTCTAATGAGGTTATGAATAACGATGATATCAAAAAAATTACCCCAATTATTTTAATCTTTTGATATTTACGCCATAATTCAGCATGTTCTTCTCCTATTTTGGAGGAGATTCCACCTCGGCCTTATTATAACTTGAAAAAACTGGTGAGTTAATTTTTCAAGAACATCCTCATCGAACAATAAAAAAATGTCAAGCTGTGGACATTAAAGGGCTATTAAAGCAGAAATCATGAATGAAAATGCGTAGTTAGTAGGAGTTATATGTGTTAAATTGCATTATTATGTGCACTCTATTCCAAGATTCATCACCAATTCTTCTCGGCTTCAACATCGTGATGAGCCGCGTTCGGTTTTGTTTCTTTTCAAACGTAATTAAAGTAAGACCACAACCGAACTACCCGAGGTGTAAGAACTCGTGGAGTAATGACATTTTAATTGCGTGAGTGATTACAGTCTGTCGCGTAGTTTCATCCTGTTATTACGGATAATTGCATTACGGTTCGTTACGGTGGAAAAAAAGCAAATAAGTTTAATTGACACTTGCTTTCTTTGTTCGCGCGAACATGTGTAGGATTCACACGAGGCGCGTTGTTTTGATTATAGTCACTACACTCACTAACTGAGCTATTTATTCCTTTTTTGAACCAACGAATCACATTACTGTGGCTACAAGCGTATCAGTGAACTTTAAAATAGACAATGTTATTGGTGCTGGTAGCAATTATATTTGGCTATCATTTCAACAAATTTAGCAGGTAAAGTATTTTATCAGCAAACAAAATGAAATTAAAAAGCATAATATTGTTTATGGGTGCAAAATAATCGGAATAACCTACTGACGTACGTAACTAAATAGGTATGATTTATATGCTGTTAAAATAACTAATATAAAAAATATAGAAAAAAACAATGTATGTATATTTACTTTTTTTTTTTATTTTACGATGGGGATGTGCTTGGCCTTCGTCTCACCTGATGTTTCAAGTTATGATAAGGCCGAAGGCGGAGGCGCACTTCAACCGGAATCCTCATTTAGCCATTACATTTTAGTTTTGTTTGATTAAATATTTCTCACATGTTAGCAGCCAGTGATTAGAAGGAATTTCAGGCAAGCTTACATAGTTCAGTGAGTATTCGCTAGATGGCGCTAGTCTTGTCATAAGTTCTATGACATTAGAACAGTTAGTAAGTGTAGAGTGTATCATAATACAAAATAAAGTACGACATCCCAAGTGGTCATGGTGGTCGCGGCTTTGGTAACAGTACCCCTTCACTCAACTCGTTGACGTCGTTGGCGATGCTATTACAGTGAAGAAGTGCAACTGCGACCACCTATTCGGCTTGCCAAGCGTGAAGATAATAGAGAACCACCAGATTTTTTGCTATAGGACTCATATCCCAGATGGTAGCGGGTTGTTCATGATGATATTATGATGTGCTGAGTGTGAGACTACGTCAAACTCACCATGTGTATTTCTGAGCAACCAGCAAGCAAACCTTATTATGATAGTGGTTTGTTACTTCATTTCGTTGTTTTTTATATTGGTAGATACATCAATAGCCCATTGATGTTGATTATTATAGGGTTTTCCATAACCTCTATGCAGGAAAAAAGCTGCTCTTCTTCTGGTGAGATTTCATGTCGGCTCTTACGACACCCGCAGGCTGAGTTGGAGGGGTTGATCAAAAGCTGCGACTGTTACGGCAGTTAATTTTTGGGCTATACCCAAAAATTGAATCAAACTGACCTAGAACTGAAAAGTATTGTAACTATGTTGTTATGGCCTTTAAAATTGTCAAACAGCATAATCATCCCACACAATAAACGAAACAATTCGTGATGCCATTGTGAGCAAAAAAGAAATTTAATCATGAGAAACAATAATAACGACTTCTAAGAAATTAGACTGAGTAAGTACGGGAGCCACGCAACTTAGGCTTGGTTGTCATTTTTGAATACCACAACCATCACTATCCAAGGAATAAGAAACTCTATTCTGCTACAACAAAGTTTAAAATAGGAATGGTTATTGCAGTGATTTCACTATCGTAAGGCTCTATGACTATTAATTATGCCCAGAGTGTGTGAGAGTGCATTGTGATTGAACAGTAGCTTTCATTTGGTCATTCTGATGATTGAAAATTAAAGCACCGATATTATTTGAGATAAATAGTGATGGCTGCTCAAAGAACGATTACTATCATCGATAAAAATTGATTGAATTGGAAGGCTTTTAATCTGATGGTATTCATGTTGAGAGCTAATTTCTGACCGTGCGTGGGTTGAAGAAGATGAACTTTCAACTGTATGCTACTTTATGGCATCGTGACCCAGAAATTTCAATAGTCTGGCGAATTATGTAACTCATTTACTTTTCCTTTTTCTACGATTTTATATTTTATTCCGGTTGTTTGACAAAAATAATCTCTTTTCATAGGATAGCCAGTTCCTCAGTTTGTTGAGGATTCTGGGTGAAGTGCGCTTCCAATTTCGGCCTTATCATAACTTGAAAAACAGTTCCCCGTTTACGATATGAAAAAATCGATCGAAATAGATGGTGGTAGTACTTCTCCAAACGAATCCTTTGACAAGGGGATCTACAACTTAAAATTTACTTTTTTTATAATTTAATTTTCAAGGCGCAAATATAGTGGTCTCGACAGAGCTTACCTATTTGAGCCTTTTGGGGTGGAGACCTTGGGTCCGTGGGGAGCCGGTGCCCTCCGGGTTTTCAAAAATATTGCGGGGCTTTTGATTGAGGCGACACGTGACCCAAGGGCTGGCTCTTATTTAGGCCAGCGAATTAGCATAGCTATTCAGCGTGGCAATGCAGCCAGTGTCTTGGGCACGCTTCCGTCTGGTACTGGTCTGGAACAGTTGAATTACCTATAGGCCGTTTGTAACGGTCCTTAGGTAATCTGACTGATTCCTTTGTACTTAGTTAGTTTAATTTATTGAATAAATGTAATTGTAAATCTAAAATTTACTTAGATTCGGGATATTGAATAATAGAGTGGGAACATCACTAGCTCTCGACATTAACACGTCACTCATAGATGATAATACAGAGTCTGTACCCCAGTTAATTGCTTTAATAACTTCCTGTGTCAAAATAACAAAAGAGCTATGGGTACAAAACGGATAATGGTGTGCGCGGTAGACTACCGTGTTTTCATAACATCTAAAAGGATTTTGCAGGGTTTGACTCAAAAACCAATGTTTACATACATTTGTGATGATTGTTTGTGAGTTTGAAGTTACCGTTTTGCAGCGTTTCACCTTAAAAAAACAATTCGATATAAAGTTTATGCAAAAGAGTGTTTGTATTGGAACATTCTTTTGAATCGGACATGCCAGTTTGAAATAAGCGACTAACTATGTTTCTATGGGAGAGAAATAAACCAGCGTTACTCTGGGACTTTTATATTAAATATTATATGACTAGAAATTTTCAACAATGCCTTGTTTAAAATTGCACCGATTTGCGATGGACCATCGTCATTTCAAGAAAATGTATTGGATCAGTGCGCACAAGTTCTTCAAAGACTCTAGTCTCTTGTATGTTTTAACATGTCCAGTCCAAGATTCTGTGGACCAAGAGTCAATGGATAAAACTACCTCATTAAAATATGTACGAACTAGCCTATATAAATGTATATTGTTTAACTGTATATTTTCGAATTTTGAAATCGAGTTGAAGTTAAGGCACAACCTTCATAAAAATCGCTAGCTAAGGTTATCAGATATTGATCTTGCTTTATTGTTGTATAAGATGTGTTTGGATGTAGGTGAGAAAAAAGAGCCTTTATTGTATATTAGGAATTTGCTTGCATAAAATAGGTTTGAAAAGTAACTTACTCTGCCAAAAAAAGTGTTTAAATCCTTTCTTCACTACAGAAAAAGCTTCCTTTGAAACATTCAAGTCTCTAGAATCTCATGTTAGGGCAATTTTGACATATTTAGACAACTTGCTCCAACCGTTCCTTATGTCATCAAAAGACAGCAACCGGCGTTCAGAAGGGTCCGATACGGAACGATGAATCGCGCACCGCAATTATAAATACCGCATCCTTTTCAACATATTTCGGATTTGTCTGCTATTTGATGCGTCGAGTGTGACGACGAATAAGTAAGCAAGAATCTACCTACGCTGACTGAACAAGGGATTTCCACACCTCGTAAATATTTTTTTATATACCCAACAAGTCCACTCTACAATTTTTAAATAGATGATCGATTTTTTATCGTGTTTTATTGGCAAGTGCTGGCCAAGTAGGTATGCCCGCCTGTCAATCCGGAGGCTGTGGGTTGAAGATCAAGGTCTTTTGCTGAAGGTCACGTCGTGAGGAATCCGCCATGGGACCGAAAATCCGAATGGCATGTGTCTTTGGCTGGTATTCCGCTGAGCGGCGACTTGCAACGTGTCACGTATTGAAAACCAGCTACTTGCAAACCATGGGCGTATACCAAACATGTCTGCATGTGAGTAGTGATCAGAGTTGAATAGGTACTCGTAGGGGAAAAAGTCTGTGTGTGAGTCTGTTAATTATTAATTTAGTTTTAAATCGCATTTTAATTAATTAAAAAAAATCAACAAAATCTTTATCTAAGTCATAATTAGTTTCCTTTCGAATTTCTCAAAAAAAAAAAAACTATGTTTAGTATTTTATCCAGTATTGGCAATTAAACATAGGCAACGTTGCCATATAATACCATCAAGTCCAAAAGGTTAACAAAATTACTAGATCTAAAAATAATCAATTGCGACGTCCGACCCGTTCACAAAGGATCATTTGAATCACACGTGTGACCTTCAATGCTTGGCAAGTCTCGTACTTGTAAAGTAGAGTACTTTAATTACCTTTGTTTAGCTCTCCATGGTGTCCACACGTGTTACATAATGAATGGTTAAAATATGAAAAACTTCTTAAAAAGGTCAAGTGGGCGTCGAATTGAAGCAAACACTGTGATGTTATGTTATACATTTTAAGCACGGGCTTTACGTGTATACGATAGTCGATGAAGGCACCAACATTGTTTCGGTTCTCCCGGGGAACCATCATCAGTGTGAGTGTGATTCGCGGTCACGGCACAGACTTCCCGCTGGTTCCCTGGAAGAACCGAAACAAAGTGGTGCCTTCAGCTATCGTATAATGTGAGTTCAACCCGTGCTTAAAGTCACGCAAGTTTTCAAAGTGAAAAAAAAAACTATGTGCCAATTTTTAATCCAACGCGATATCAAAGCGATTGTTTAAAATGCTCCACTCTTTGTAATAAATTCGTTTTATGCAACAACTCAATCCATCTGGAAAAATATCAGCTTGGTAGCCATTCATTACGATATTATCGGCACATCAAACCGTTTAGGGCTATTTACATGAAAATGCATGTCAAGCAATTAAACATATACAATTAGGTAGGTACAATAATGTGATTCATTAAAATGATTGTACGTCTGTATACTCGATGATACTTCGAAAGGGACTTTGTAATTATGGTGATGTAAGTTCGTCTGATTGTGAAGCTATCTTGTACCGAGCTTATGAATTTATCATCTAGATACCCTTATATAGGGATGTGTCAAGTTTGGAATAAGTACCTGAGTATATACCAACATTTTTTTTTACAATATCGGTATAGATCGTACCTACTTACTCCATCATGGTCTCTTGGCCTTCGATACGAGAACTCGCCATTTTTATACGACTCTTGAGGAATATTAAAGTTAAATATATATTTATTTGTATTTCAAGCGATTGCACTTGCTCGTAACGTCCCGAGTCCCGTCGTTGTCATTTTTTGTGTCATTATAACATTTGTATATATACAGTCTTATGCATAGTCACATATATGTAGAGTTGAAGGTTCTAGTATCCCCTATATTGTCGGTATTAGAAGCTACGTAGTATTTTGGTACTTTAATCTTTATTCATAAAACTAAGCGCTGAAATACTTGTGGGTATGATACAATCTGAGATTTTAGGAATAAGCTCCAAAGCATCTGTTTTTATGATATTAATATCAGTGCACATACACCGTTGATACCATGTTTATGTTTCTTTTTTTAATTCTTTTTCTTACACGATTTAAATAGTAAATAATGGATCTCGCCTATATGATACGTGTACATTCCAAGCAAAGCCGAATAACATTATACATCTCATTTCTTCCTTCGTTCATGAACTGTGAAATTACTGACACTAATTGCATACCTACGCGGCTATACAAATGCTATCTACTTAAGTTTCATTACAACTTAACAGACTTTTAACGCCAATTACACCTACCATATCACATTTTGTCTACGATCTTTGATATGCAATTTTCAACCTTCGCAAACGGAAATAAAACGTATTTTAAATGATAAAGAAAGACAAGATGTTGGATAGTGAAAAGGGGAGGTGTATTTCTTGATAAATTACAATAGATTTTGAACGTTCTTAGATTACCCATGTAATTCATTTATAAATGTTTGTTTATGTTTATTACTCTAAATTATTTAATTTGAGCTATTCTATTGTTATAAAAAAGGAACGGTGGGTAGTTATACAAAGTTAAGGTAAGCGCATACATACACAGCAGAGCCGCAAAAATAGCACGCGCGGTTTGTTTCAAATAACATTTGCTTACATATGTTATTCAATAATCTTTTGTACAAACCTAGCTGTAAGTTTTTCAAATTTTTTTTTTAAAAAAGTTCCGTAATATAGTTAGTTCCCTGATACAATATTTGCTTGCGGGCTAGATGGCGTTTTGTACAATATCTAATAATATTTATTCATTTATTTCACCATAAAGCGTCGCTGGTATACCGGTACGATTTGGTTCGGTGCTCGATAATAAGTCGGAAGAAAGCATCGACAAAAAATTATGACAGCGACCGATTAAGTAAAAATCTTGCAGGCAAGACAAGTGTGCGTCCACCACATTTTTGTAAAATCAAGTCTTATTCAAATAAGTAGCTTATATTTCCCTCATCTATACAAACTCGTGTAAATCTGACTTGTAAGAAATTCAACTACAATCAAAAACCACATGATAAATTAACGATAGTTAACATACAAAAAGAAAAAAAGTCTGTTATTAAAATCCACTGAAGGAGACAGAACATAAAATCTTGGAGTAACAATTAGGAACCTACCATAAAAAAATAAGAGTATGAACTATAGATGTAAGAACTACCTAAAAGAAAAGGTTGGTTAAATACGCGATTATTACCCGTTTTTATTTGAATTGAAATACTGTGTTCTATCTTAGCGATAGAACAATATTTTAAAAAAGACTAAGATCATTAGTAGAATGTGGGTCTTTGAAAGTATGCACAAAGTATTAGGCTTTAGTGTGCACCTACGTTAAGTCTCTACAGCCTATAATATTTGTCATATTTTACCATAATAGCATCTTTTGGCTAGCGGATTGGTTAGTGCAGTGTAGTGTTAAAAACTCAGATGGATGCCGCTGCATATCCACTGATATAAGCCCTTAGTCAATTCATACGAAACCCACGGGGATATCAAAAAGACCCATTCTCTTACCAGAAATGATCAAATGACCCAGGCAAGTGCTAGACGGTTGCTTTAATATTATTCCGGGTTCGGCCTCTAGGAAGGCTTAATTGAGGCCTTACATCGAGCACAAAACAGCTAATTGTAGCTCAAAGTGTGTATTGTAAGTTTGTTCTTACGAAGACCTAGAGGAAGTATACAAGAAGCGACTTACCTATCAGATGCCAAATACTCGACTTTACGCTATGCCTTCGGATATGATGGCATGGACCACAAGATGTGTGAAAATATATCATAATAAGCATAATTAAGGGTGTTTTCTTTCAGTGTGATGCTAAGAGATAGATGGTGCTTTATGGAACAACTGTATTTTTTTCATAACATTATCAAAAATCAATACTTATTAATTTTAACAAGATTGCAGATCAAGAGAAGATCTGTAAAAACATTATTATCTATTATATAAAATCGATTTACCACTGACGTGATAGGTAGGTAGGTAGGTAGGTATAATCACGCTAGCGCCGAAACTGTAAAACCTACGGACTTGAAATTTTGCCAGGGTGTTCATTGTGACATCTAGGTGCACACTAAGAACGGATTTTCGTAAATTCTTCCCCTAAGGGGGTGAAATGGGGTGAAACAGTTTGTATGCAAAATCTTTATTTATAATCCGATCGAGTTGAAATTTTGTATGTGTATTTGTAATAACTTTGAAATAGTAATTATGAAAAAAAAAATGAAAAATGTTCCTCTTAAAGGGTGAAAAGGGGCAAAAGTTTTTGTATGGAGATGTATTTATATTTGATCCGATCGAGTTGAAAATTTGTATGTATGTTTATTATAGCTTAAAAATGCATATTTAGAAAAAAAATAAACAAAATTTACTTTTAAATGCCAATTACGAAAAAAAAGTTTGGGGTTTTTTCCTCTAAAAGGGTGAAACAGGGCAAAACTTTTTGTATGGAGATGTATTTATATTTGATCCGATCATGTTAAAATTTTGTTAATGTGTTTATTATCTATATATTAAATGTATATTAGAAAAAAAAACAGAAAAATCTTACTATTAAAGAGTAAAATGGGGCAACGAGTTTGTAGGCAAAATCTTTATTAATAGATAAATAGATAAATAGAATAGAGAACCCTTTATTGTTCACCATTTACAAAAAACATAACAAAATACAGATAGTGGAAACTTAATCTAAGCGTCACTGGTAAAACAATGGGCGACCTTATCGCTGTAAATTCCAAAGTTTAATTTATTTTGTGTTATGCGAAATTCAATGATAGTAAACTACTACCAACCAAATAAGCACCAGGTTCTATTTATTCTAAATACTATATTATATATTATTTGATACCTAATAGTATTAATTAATATCATCTGGACAT
Source organism: Venusia cambrica (assembly GCA_951394065.1). Classification (NCBI taxonomy): domain Eukaryota; kingdom Metazoa; phylum Arthropoda; class Insecta; order Lepidoptera; family Geometridae; genus Venusia; species Venusia cambrica. The sequence goes on along the minus strand of OX596040.1, from coordinate 14,014,161 downwards.
CTGGATCCTTGTCGTTATTTACCCCTGTGTTATAGCCAGGTATCACAGCCATTTATTTTTTCTTATTTTGCCATAGCTAAGGGTATTTTCAGCTAGTTTATTATAAAGCTAGAGAGCTACTATTCATACCTTCTAATACTCTTTACAGCCCTCAAAAGCGTAATAGAGTACTCTTTAACGTAGGAAGGACTGTTAAGAGATGTACTAAAGAAAAACCTTCTGGCAGCTATCACAGGCTATCATAGTAAAATCATGTCGTGGTTGAGAAGGCTGATAATACAGCTTATACTTTGTTTGTATATTGAACATTATGATATTGTCCAATACAGGTACTCCATATTTTGCACAAGTTTCTAAGTTCCATACAATTTGACACTGTTTGACAGTTTTACTTGTCCAACCACCTGTCGAAGTCTATTGCTCAAAGATTGGCGGTGTTTTGCCGTCGCGCTTTAGAGCCAGCGCCTTCTGTTGCCAAAAGGTTGGCTGTGTTTTGTCGGCAAAGAGTCAGCTTTTGGGAAAACTCACTGCATCAAACACCTCATACTTTCCTAGCAAAGTCAATTAAAAAGAAGTGTCATGCTTCGCTTCCCTAGACATGTTTGAAATGCTGCCTCATCCAGTAAATCTAGATTCATCTTTGTACGTACGTGGTTCTCAACTCCATTCGAGTTTATACCCTCCGGTAAATTGTGTGAGACCGCAAGATATGACTGTTACTTATCCAGGCAAATGTAATTATGTGTCAATTTGTAATAATGAGTACTACAACACTTATTTCGTAAAATATTGGTTTTAGCACAACGGTGTAGCGGCAATCTGTTGTATTGTCTGATTTGTTTGTTGTTACGTATTTGTTGCTTGTTAAGATAAATTTATATTTATAAGGTTTGAACGTTTGTGTAATATTTACTTAGTAAAGGTACTGATGTTATATGGTTGGATATACCTACACATAATATTTTTTATCAAAATAGACCACTGCTAAAAAAGTTATACGAAATCCATTCTATAACTATACCGAGAAATGTGGATTTGAACAAGTGAATTTGATCGTAAATAATTATAAAAACATGTAATATATTAAACTCGTAAAGTTGTTAATAATGAAGCATAATATTGAGCTCGAATTCAAACATTATACTAAACTGATCGCATTACGTCAATCTTACTAAGTCTGAATGTGCTCAAAAAGCGGTATTACATACCGCCATTTAGCGGACGGTAGCATAAATGAGGCATTGATTAGGGCTATCATTTGAGTGGCCAGCGAATTAAAGAGGTTTGGTCAGCTTCAAACTGCATGTTAGAAAAAAAAAGTGAATAAGCAAACAATAATGTAGGTAAGACTAAATAATTAGAAGTCAAAAAGCATAAGGTATTTCTGGGAACAAAAAATGAAAAAACCTAGCAACCTTTTTACATACTCCGCCATAATATATATGTTTGGTCAGCTCCAAATTGCATGTCAGCAAAATAAAGTAAATAAACAAACAATAATGTAGGTACGATTAAATAATTAGAAGCCAAAAAGCATAAGGTGTTCCTGGGAGCACAAATGAAAAAACCTAGCAACCTTTTAACGTACTCCGCCATAATATACCGGTGAAATTTGAACACAAGATTATTACATTATGCTGTAAACACAAATACCATGACAAATACAATTTAATTACTGGCCTTTCAATAGACACAGTCATATTTAGTAGGGCAAAACTTGAAAACGACTGAACAATTTTCCAAAATTATTCCATTTCATGTCACTTTATTACACCAGCTATAGTAGTGTAGTACTTACTGTAGTAGAATCAAATAGTAGTCCGTCATATAACTTCGAACGCTATCATGTGAAACTCAAATAGATCTAGGTGAACGTATGTGTTCAGTTGTAAATCTTTCTCAATTTGCGTACGTTCATGAATAATGACGTACATTTTCAGAACCAAAATCTTTTTAAAAATAAATAGTCTACTCCAATTTACTTATTTCTAGTTAAATGATATTACCTGCGTACACAGTAAGGTATTATAGTTTAGCTGAATGATGAAAATGTTCTAACTGTTTTTTTACTACTAATTTCGCATACAGCAGGTATACCAATCTGATGGTAACCGGTGACCATCTGTCGGGTCGCTCGCAAAACCAGAAATGAAGTTCCTAGTCCTCGATAAGAAACATACGTTACAGTTGAATACAGTTTAACCACCCCTGTGGTATAGTGGTTTGCCTACCGGTATCAGATCCAAAGGTCCCGGGTTAAATCCCTGTACAGGGAGTACACAAGTGTGCATGGTTTGGTTGGTGGTAGAACTTTGTTTGAGTCCACCTGGCTAGCTACCACTGTCTTACCTAATTCTGTCGCCATAACAACAATTCTTCAAATTGTTGTGTTTTTTGAGAATAACATGAGATTCTCAATTCTATGTATGGAATGAGTCGGATTACCTAAATTTTGTTAAGTACAAACGGCCAATAGATAACTCAACTATTCCAGACCAGTACCAGACGGAAGCGTACCCAAGACACTGACTGCATTGCCACGCTGAATAGCTATGCTAATTCGTTGGCCTAAATAAGAGCTAGCCCTTGTGTCAAGTGTCGCCCCAATCAAAAACCCCGCAAGATTTTTGAAAACCCGGAGGGCACCGGCTCCTCACAGACCCGAGGCCCCCAAAATGCTCAAATAGGTAAGCTTTGTCGAGAATCTTTGCGCCTTATGTGATACTCGGCCGAATCAGCCGCTGCACCAGTCTTAACTGTTGTCCCAGGCAGATGAGATGGCGCTGGGGTGTCGACGCAGGTAGCGTCCCACACCAAAGACCTACCCATTTCCCAAGGAACAAGAGTCATACCGTCGGGCCGCTTACCATCATCACGTAACAGACCATTCGGTTCAAGAACGCCAGGTTCATTACCACTGGTAAAAAAATATAACATTGTAACCTTTTCTGTTTTCCCAAAACAATGTGTTCCAGTTAAAATTTAAACGCGATAAATAGATACCGCCTTACGAACTTCTCACCTAGCCGTATCTAGCCTTGGATCGCGGGGGCGGCGCCTAATGACCGCTAATGAGTGTTTTTTATTTTGACCGCTGTAAATAATTTATTTTAAGCCTCTTTATACCTAGATAAACATCGAAACTCGCTTCGCACCTCCATCTGATAATCGAATTATGTTCACAGTCTATCGAAAAATAGCCGATTCATTTCGCATAATTGTTGAATAGTTGCTCGAAGTGAATATTAACTAATGGAAGAACTAACAGAAAAAAACTCAAATAAGTGTAATACTTGTGCTAATTTTTTGTTTTTGATGGTTGTAGTTACAATCGATACATTTGTTGAACGATTATTACCGTTTTCCTTAGATTATTATTAGCATTAATTTTGTGTCTGTTGACATTCAACAATTATTATTATATTTCAACTGCTCACTTTCCACAGCGAGAAAGATCATTCCAAAATAGAAGGGTTTTACCCAAATAATTCGGCGATCGCAGTATAGGTAGGTGTTAGATGATACACAGAAGTAAGTTTTTCCTGACTCTCTTTTAGTAGGCTTTTATGATATACTGGCGTGCTTGGGGTTTGAATTCAACAATTCAACAGCTACATTCAAACGGTTCCCTTGTTTGTGTTTTTTCATGCTTTTCCTGAAATGCATTGACGATAACATTGATATGCTTTGGTCGCAGCTAGAATATTGGTCATTTCAATGGAATTTATAGTTTTAAAGTTTGCCTAAAACATGCTTAATGATAACTGACAATAATTGTCGTTTTTTTTTGGTCCATATTGTAACGACATCAGATCGAATTGACCAAGCTCTTGATTTTTACCTGTGGCAATACTCTCTTACCATTTCACGCAGTTTTATTGCTTTTTGTGCTGTTAATATGGGGTTTTATCTCGTAATTTTGGGTTATCACTGCATTCGATTGAAATGATCTGAACTTTTCGGGTATACTTAGAAAGTGATACGGAAGTACTGCATAATTCATATAACGAACTTTTTAAGCATTTTGCAAAACAGTGTAAATTTTACAATTCTATTGTTTGATAAAAAATATGTCGCTGACTGATATCACGTGTCGAACATCGACTTTTAACTCTAATATTTACAATAATTTTATTAAAAGCAAGCTACTTACTAAAAGACACCAGATCCCATCCAGATAAAAGTAGCCTATATTGTCCCCATGTCAAACAGCAAACAAATAAACAATTTTTTTTATACAGTATGGATGAATGAAAAATCTTAACTTTATGTGTAAATAAGTGTAGTTATATCAATCAAGATCACAATTGATATAGTTCTCCCACCAATAGAAGAGTTGATAGCTGAGCTTATTATTGAGGCGACGCGGGACCTAAGGGCTGGATTATTTGAGTTAACTATTGTTCGTATCAAGTCTAAGATAACCCGATTGCATCCCTTTTATAGAGTTAGTTTAATTGTAGGTATATATTGCATACTACATGCTACATTCACAGACGCCTGTTTTCCAGAGGGGTAGACAGAAACAACGGATTTCCATTTACTACGATCTTATCATACCTCTTTTGTCTCATTCAATCTCATCACGTTACTTCTGACCTGGCTTTTCTTCAGAACATCTCCAACATGGCTATAGAGAACATTTCACGCTCGACATACAAAACATTGAATACTTGCTTTGTCAACCTGCTTTCATCCATCTGAATACCCAAACCAACTGAACCTTTTATGAATAAAATAAATAGACTTTCGCATTTTTCTCCTTCGAGGATTCACCTCCTATACCTCAGAGCGTGGATCTTATGAGGATCACCTACTATTAGGGGGTAGTCAGAGGCACGTTCAAACTTATGTTCGGTACATGCCCACGTTTTGCAAGTAGGTAGTATTCAATATGTGACAGGTTGCAAGCATTTCACGTAGTACTTGTCTCTATATTAATAAATCATAAAATAGTTATTGTTTAAATTTCTAAAACACCTACCCGACAGACATTATTATCACAAATTGCACAAAATAAAGCCGTAGCATACAATTTCCCTGCTCAACTTAAATACACTCGCACTCATATAATAATGCCTTCCTCCAGAACAGAGCTTATCGGCATCCGTGATCAAGATCCTCGATAAAGCCCCCGAATACGAATATTACCAAAACTAAGTATAATGAAGTACACATTAATTTGAAACTGTTTATCTTTTGTGTTAAAACAACCTTCGGGTGTTGATGATGTATAATAACATGTAATTTCCATTTCTCGATTTTCGAAACGAGTTCGACGTATTGTGTACGAAATTTTCCGGTTTCATGCATTTTTATGGCCGTATTTTGGTAATAACAAATAGGTACCTACCTCTTTTGCTTTGAGTTTTTTTATTAGAGAAATGTATCTTTATTTCAACTTGATAAAGACAATGAATCACGACTTTTATTTAGAGGTAAGGAATTGTCCTCAAGTTTGCTCGTGCAAAGAAGAAGGTGGACCTCTTCACGGTGGAGCGATCCTACCCAGAAGGAGCCTAACTCTCTTCTTGGAGACATAATGGTCGAAACACAGCGGGAATAATCTGAAAGTTGATTCCATGTTTTACAGTGCCAATTTTTTTTTAAACTACTTAGTCCAAATAAATGGTATATCAATATTTGTTATGTGAATTGTTTAGAACCTGATGATATAAAATTGACGAATTTGTCACTTTTAACTTCATCCTTGCATCTGTCGTAACGATATTGTCGTCATCTGTCTCTTCCTAGGTTCTGTATATTTATCAGCAAATTTCAGCTCAGTAAGTATAGTAGTTTTGGCGTGAAGAATTACCAAACATCAAAACAAAATTTCCCCACTATAATATTAGTATGAAGTAATGAAACTTTTCCCTTTTAAATATTCCCCTGTAGTCACTACTAAGAGTCAAAATTATGAAGTATACCTATATATAATAAATGATTACAGGCAATGATACCTTTTTACCATTTTCGATAAGTAACGTAATTTTCTGCTAGAGTATGCACAGTTTCAGTCAGTTTGGGCGAGTTTGTTTATTATTCACAAGGTAAAATTAGGATGTGCAATTTTCTAAGCGTTTACTTATTCACCGTTTAGATTAATAAATCAAAGCCCAAAAAAGTAAGTAGAATTTAAAGTCTTTTGAAAGGAGTTCAGCATCGTAAAAATCTTCAAAGAGTTAATAAAGCTGTAGGTATCTTTAAATAGTTTGTAAAAGGTGTTTTAAACGAGCATTCAAAATTGACACAAAACAGATTTTTGCTTGTTTTTTTGTCGCGTCTCAGAATACTGTACAAGCGCACTTAATTGGTCATTTTAGATTTAATCTGACAATCTTTTATTTTTATTAAACAACTAAGTTTGCAAACAATCTGATTCTCGTTCGACGCGGGATCTTAGGAGGCTAAGAGCACCTTATATGAATACAGAATACATGGACAATTCAAACGTGCTCAAGTTTCAAACTTCAAATTTATTTTTTAGACCTTATCATCAAAACATGACCTGATGAGATTAGGGCCAAGCGCTTTCCCGTTATACATTAAAAAAAAGTTAAACATTGTATACACCTTCAATCATTACGAATATCGTCGAAATCATTATCACCCGCCTTACTTCAACCAAATATTCAAGTTCATCTGAAGTTTCCAGGCAACTATTAGTTGCCCTGTAAATCGCTCGTGCGCGCGGTATAAACACACCTATCGATTAATCCGAATCTGGGCCGTTACGTAATTAGCCGGCTATCTCATTTGTGTCTGCTATATGTAAAACATTTGTTCCATGTCAGTGCCGATTAATAAAGAAATAGTAGATCCCGCATTCAGATGTCTGGAAAAGCAATTAATAGATTGGAAGGAAAACATTGCGTGTTGCCGTTGGCGAAGATGTTTACGATGAGTTAAACATCATCATCAGAGCAAAAATGTTTACTGCAGGATAACGAGAATCCCCAAATCTTCCCAGAGTGTGCAGTGGGTAGAGGAAATGGCTTATAACGATGTCTGCGATTAGTCCTCAATTTTCCACGTGTGAATAACGCACGCTTAGAAGGTGGTTTGGTGGTCACCGCATTCTTGTCAATTGTATAATCCAGGATCGCAGGAGGAGCAATGGTTCTCGCATGGTGACCACTATTAAACGCGAAATTGAGTGTCGGAAGATCCCCATTTGACGACATTGTGGCTGTTCCGGAGATTCGATGGATGGAGGCGGCTTAGATCGCTATTTGTGATGTCGATTGGGGGAGGCCCACATTCAGCAGTGGACGCATATGGGCTTAAATGATGATGATGATACAAACCAGGCAGATACTACTGCTGCGTTATGGAAGCTTTATACATTTTCATTTTTTTTTTTTATTATAATAATAATTCATTTTTATTATATTTTGGTTTAGGTATTATGTATCTAGTGGTATCCCCAGGCAACGGAATCTACTGGCTTTTGCTAGCGGTTACGGCTGACTGGTCACACCTGCCAAGGTCTACCTGGCTAGCGACGATCCTCCTGCCGAAGTGTTTTTTTTTAGAATATTCCGCCGAAACGCGGGTGAACCGCTTTCTTCAATGTAGACTCATCCTGTTCTGGCCTAGAGCTGACAAGATCAAAATTAAATAAAAAACTGGTTAAAAATACCTAAACATTCTTCTTTGGATAGTCCTTAGCACAAGGCATCCAAAATCTACAAAAATCTAATCCATATTAGATGGTATTGTGGGTTTTGGTTCTCGGAAGTTAGATTATATGTTTGATAGCCAGTTCATTATTTAGTTGATATTTAATAGACCAAAGAAACACCGAAACAACACGAAAACATTCGTAATATCGCTCGAGTAAAAACACGAAAGCATTCGAATGAATGAATGATCCAAAGTATCTGCCGAAAAACCGCGCAAACACTCACACCGTCGGTTCTAAATTTAAATTATTTACACAGCTATCGAGAGCGGGTAATTAATACAATCTTTGTTAGAGGGTAATTTGCCAGAGCTAATGCCAGCGTGTGTAATCTTCAAAGGGGATTTAGAAACACGCGTTCTAATCTATTTTAGTCGTGTTCTGAAACAGAGAAATATTTACAATCTCTCTGGAGCACTTCAGCGCATCCGATGGCCGTTACGCGAACGCATTGATACTGAATGAATCTAGTAGCGGTACGATTCTTGCGATTTTACTCGTCAGTTCCTGCGGTTACTCCAACAAACATATTAATGTTTTACCTTATCAGCTTGATATTTATTATATACTTGTTTACTTGTAATGTACACATAAACACTTAATAATGTACAAAGCGAGGTTGTCCTTGAAAAACTTTTTTCACAATGAACTATAACCTAAACCTATTTAACCTATTAGCACAAACAATACATTTCTTTTTTTCAATCATTAGCATTAAATAGTACTTCAGTAACCTACAATTGCAAATAAAAATTCAGTCTATTATTTTGTCTATTATTAGTCAGTGTAAAAAGCTTTCATATTATATAGCAACACTATTTCTATAGACTGACATCATTATTTACCGGCTTTAGGAAAAGATCGAGACTCGTCGCCGACTGTGAATTTTTGTGTCATTAAAACATTTGTTAATGTTGTGACTTTATTTTGATACGAAAAGCTAGTTGACCATGTTTTTGTATCAAAATGTATATATTTTTGGTACATACACATTTTTAATAATGAGATCAATGGCAAATCGTATCAGAAATCGGTTAGTTAGAAAGCTTTATATGATAGCATTTTTATATCACTGACAAAATAATAGAATAGGTGTATTTCTATAGGTTAACCGCCTCTGTGGTCTAGTGGTTCAACCCACCGATTTCAGATCCAGAAGTTTCAGGGTTCGATCCCCATGGGGAGTACAATATATTGTGCTTGGTTTGGTTGTTGGTAGGACTTTGTTTGGGTCCGCCTGGCTAGCTACCACCGTATTACCTAATTCTGTCGCCAAAATAATAATTCTAAAAAATGTTGAGGCATTTAGAGGTTCCGGGTGAAGTGCGCCTCCACCTTCGGACTTATTTCAACTTGTAACCAGGTGGATGAAGGCGAAGCGCTACCCCAACGTACAATAAAAAAATAATATAAGAAAAACTAGCTAGCTTTTCTTATCAAAATATAGACTTTTTGGTACCTATCTACTCAATTGGAATAATATGATCACTGGCTTAGCAAATCGTACCAGAAATCGGATAGTCTGTATATCTACATCTGACTCAGGCCAGATTTGATTGAGATGAGCGGTGATTGAGATGCCTCATTAATGTCTGACGCTCGCTTGCATTCCGAGCATAGCTACGAAGCTTTTAATGTGGTTGCAATACGTTTTCCTGCATTCTGTTGTGATAGCAGTTGTTGCCTTGTTTCTTTCTTGCGTTTTTGCCTGTGATTTGTGTATTTTTGAAGTGGAGCTTTGAAGGATATAATGAAAGTAAAAATCCGCCTTTTTTGTAACGGAAGTTGAGAACATAAGTCAAACGATTCTATTTATCGAAGATTTGCTACTATCAGGGGTCCGATAGCATTTCACAGTGTATTTTTTTTGTTCTGGTTAATGATATAAATGAAATAATGAATACGTCACCCCTTATTAACATGAACATGAAAGACATCACAACCTTTGATGTTTTTGTGAAAAGTGCTCTCAAAACCGTTGCCTTAGACGTCGTGGTTGGAAGATCTGCCCCTCTAGCCCACGGATGTCGTTAAGTCAACCAAGGGGCATCACCAAAAAGGCAGCAGCTTTCTTCTTTGTGTAAACAAATCTTTAACTGTGAGCACCATTTTTTATCGACACCCTAGGTTTGTCAACACTATTGAGTGAATAACGAAAAATAATTATACCCGATTTATTGAGATTCCGAATACCTATTATCTTGACCGGACTTGATCTTAAAAACCACCCCTAATAAAGAGTAAATTATCCAATTTTGAAATCTGCAGTCTCAACCCCCATTTCATATGATATTTCACGTTTTCAGAATTTTTCAAGGCGTTGATCTTATTTACCCCTTTCTACCCCTTTTGCAATCATTAATGTCAATAAAAACCACCCCTAATTAAAGTAAAATATGTATTTTTTTAATATGCACCCGATACTTTTTCAAATGACACCTATTTTTAAAATTTCAATGACCATTAGCCAAAAATCTTCATGTCACATTTAACACCCCTATTTTTCAAAAACGACCCTTGTGTCAAAAACAGTCTAATACCAAAGATTGATAAGTATTAACATATTTTCTGCATATTAAACATTTTGAATAGCTTTAATCAATAATTCAAAAGATATGGACGCAAAATTGATTTTCTTTTCACCACAATATCTCAAAAACTACCCAAATATCAAAAATCCCCTTGACAATGTTTTTCTATTTATGTTATCTCTTTACAGTTTAAATTTCACCAAAATCGGATAAACCGTTCGACAGTTATGCCGTCACAAACATTGCCACATACATACATACATACAGTGCCGGATTTCCCAACATAACTGAGAGATCTCGTTCGCTTCGCTCACTCGATCAATTATCTGTATTTCGTTTTTTGTATGTGGTGAACAATAAAGAGGTACTTTTATATTTATATATAAAAGCCAGAATTTTACCTGCATGGTTAATGCCCTGGCCTGGTCATTCCATTGTTAGGTAAAGACCTCCCCTCATTTCTTTAGTAGCTATTTGAGCTACTGCGATGAGTAGTAATAGGAAGGCTGGTACTATTTAAATACAGTTTTAGTGACTTGGCGCCAAATCATCGCACATGGTACTTTTTATGTGACATCAAACTTTAATTCAATACTCCCACTCGTCTTTAGTTTTTCGAGTTTATGGGATGGGATATCTTTAAACTTCTATGGTTTTTTTTATTATTTATTCAAATAAAGATATTGTTCATCAATTATCTTATGGATTTTTTTTGGATATTTTTCTTACATTTCTTTAATACCTAATGCAGATGTAGGTGCATAACGGAGAGCGTATACCACATCCATACATTTCGCTTCATGCTACTGTTAAAATTCTTGCCATTTATATTGATTATTTATAGGTAACATCAAATAACATTTTTGAAACACAGAAACATTCAGGCTTTGGATAACCAACCTATAAATAGCTCTTAGCTTACACAAAGCCAGTTTGTGACAATTTGTTGGGATGTTTTTCGAATACATCCAACATTTCAGACGTAAAGTAGCCAGTCAGCAGTAATAAGCCAGAGGCGTGCAATTAACTACATTTTGTATACGAAATTATTGAATCTTAGAGATGTAGGTATCTAGTGTTTGATTTTAGTCTTGTAAGAGATTGTGCAGCCGTTATCATCAAAAGCCTCAAAATGCCACCTCAGTCGACAGTGGAATGAAAAGCTATTTTGTCATTTGTCTACAGCCCACGCCAGTGGTAATTAAAAACGAAAATAAACAGAACAGAGTGCTCCATCGTAAAAAGTGTATCTATGTCGGTTATAAATGAGTACAGATGAACGAGGAGCAATAAAACCGATTCAAAGTCACAAAAATAAATCTTACGATCTCAAAAGCATAGGTGCGAAAGTTTGTTTGGCCGAAAGAAGAATGCCATTAAAATGATATCGATCTCAGCGCCACATGTGATCGAATCTGAACAGGTACGTTCGTGAAACAATAAAATTTACGGAATCCGCAATAAATTTGGATGATGTAATAAACGTAACTGCAAGCGCGTAATAGAGATTCCCTCACTTGTAACGCATTACCCGGTTATTTGATATATATTGAAAAAAATACTTTTCTTGGCAGCTAATAATAATTTGACGCTACATTTGTAGGAGTGTAAAGCAGAGCGAAATATTTTTATTTCATTTACATATTTCGCTCTAGGACAGAATACTGATGAGTCCGGAGATCCTTTCATTGGATGAAGTATTCCTACTTGTAAAAACATGCAACATCATCCACACATCTGGTTGATATTTAATGGTTGGACATGCAAGCAGAAGTAGGCCGAAGAAGAGATGAATGGATTGAGTGTAATGAAAAATATTTGATTATGGCGTTTTGACAGACTTCCAGTTGCCTTTGACTCTTTTACAATGAAATATGAAGAAGATCATTTATCTCTCATATATTAAGTTACATAAATTAAAATAAATAACTATAACATGACATTCAGCGTCATCGAGCAAACTAAGCAAAAGCTTGTTATATGGGAACTAATTTACGGAATAACTTCTTGAATACTACTTGAATTTTAGTAAATGCAGACAGAACAGAACCAACATCTTTATTCATCCATCACACACATTTTGTCCTGTGTGGGAATCGAATCCACAACCTACAACATAAAAAGCAGAGCTACTACTAACCGAGTTGAGAAGTTTGTTGTAACTGTGTGTCAGATCAACAGCCCATTTTGGTCCACTGTTGAACAAAACAGAGCAGTTTTGGAGGAACTGAAAGTTATGCCACTATCATCGCGCCTGGCAGACGGATTGATGATCACAGTAACGGTATTAGATAGTTCACAGAAGAAAGCTTTCCTTCTTCCTTCTTTTCCTTCTTTTCTTCTCTTTATTTCTGGTTTAATCGCTTTACCCCACCAACAATCCAATGTCCATTTTTAAGTCACGATTAGAGGTTTATCAACCTGTTAGAATTTCAGCAGGTAGATAAAGCAATACTTAATTAGATAGCCAAGTCATTGAGGGTCGTTCGTAATAACTATTTCCAAACGGTTGCAATAAAAATCGGTCCAGATTCCAACATCGAAAATAAGACGTTTTTGGTCGTCTGCCAAGTTCATTATGAGCGTTCATGAAATTTCACATTTGAATTATTTTACTGTCTGACTTATGGCCGTTACTTAAATATTTGGTAAACAGGAAAAATATCGCTAAAGATCGATCAAATTTAATGGAGAACTGAAATAGCGGGTAAGTGGATCACGGCGTATTGTTGAGATCGACGTGATTTCAATATTTTAACGTATTGTTTGAAATGTTGCAAGATTTAATGGAAAGATAATCAATCGAAGCGATATTGCGAATTACGTATATTTATTGTTGGAACAACCGTTTGCTTTGATCCATTAGCCGATATTTTCCGAATAATATCAGCAGGACCTTTTTGTTCATGGTCATCTATATCATCAATAAGCTGGAAGACGTACTACAAATTTCGGTTATCACCACCCACATTAAAAAAAAACTAAAATATAAAATGTCGGTAAATGTATGTCAATGAGACATATCTTGTTGCATACTTACAAAATATCTTAGTACTCACTGCCCAATCTATAATGTAGAAATAACCCGATTTTACTGTGACATAAGGTTTCATTACTTATCTTCAGGAAAATTACTTATACTTGTTTTTTTTTAAATGGCATTCCCGGAACAATCTATCCGCCCGCGACACATGAAATCCTGTGTCACAATACAGAGTACTTTTTCTTACCCACACTTATGGCAATATTTATGTTGTTTTGTAAACGATACCTAATGGATTACACTTTCAAAACTTTCGTGAGTTACTATACATAATACACACGGGTTTTACTCACGCCTACTTTAATTCATGAAGACACCAATTTGGTTCGGGTCTCTCTGATGATGGATCAGGGTGAGTGTGATTCTTGCATAAGATCTCAGTTGCGGCGTGTCATCCGGATCGACGTCGCGTTTCACACTCGCTTTCACCAGATGATGGTTCCCTGGAAGAACCGAAACAAAGTTGGTGCCCTCATCAACTATCGTATTGCGAGTGAACGTGAGTTCGCCTCAATCCCTACCTTATTTTATACAGTTCAGTACTTTACTGATATCAAAACAAATTCATAAAGGAAATCATGAAGCACTGATATAATAGCATATATAAACCCATTGCATAATTTCAGATTGCACACCAGCCAACAATAGAACAGAACATTATGAATCATCTCTGATCCATACGAGCGAAGATTATCGAACTAGAGCACTAACACTTGGACGCATTAAAACACACGTGAATCTAATTTACGCTTGCAAATAATCCTTATGACGTATCCGAACCCAACTTTAACAATGTAGCAGTTGATGCATCAAACGATGTGACATTTGTGCCTAATAAACACACAAATGTAGCGGCGGACACTTTTGGCGTTTTATCGTGTCACATATTACGATTGTCAAAGAGCAAACTCAAGAACGTACATTCACTGTAATGCTCACTCTAACTTAAACTTATGCAAACGGATAAGGAGCTGACGCTGCCTGCGTCTGTTCTCCCTGAAAATTACGACATAGGCCTCTTCAAGGCCAGAGTGAATAGGGGTTCTCTATGCCACATCGTTGCTTACCATCAGACGAGATTGTGGTCAAACGTTTAAATTATAAAAACAGACTATAACATTTGTTGTATAAAATCATTTTTGATCCATAGAATCATTGTATTTTTTTTGTTTTTTTTATATTGTATGACGGGCAGGTTCTTGGCCTTCATCTTACCTGATTTTCAAGTTCAGTTTAGGCAAAAGGTTACGTTTAAGGTTAGGTTAACTTTACCCGGAATCCTCAAAAAACTGAGGAACTGTCTACCTCTAAATGCTGGAACACAACGATTCAAGAATTGTTGCTAAGGCGACAATTGCCTATATATATTTTATTTTTGGAAATCATTTGATTAGTCCATAGTATCTTAGGACGAGCTGTCTGAAAGAAACGAAAGAGAGGTTTTTGTTGCCATTGAATTTGAAAAGCAGAAATTATCTGTACCTGAACTAGTTGTCGTATAATTTATGAAATGTATGATTTTCTCAAGTATTCGTGCGCATCCATCTCACTCACTCGCGCATCACAGATTTATATCGCGTAATTTGTATCGCTGGATCGGCGACAGTGTAAACGCCTAATGATGAAAATGTACTCATTTTCATCATTGAAACCTCACCTACCTTCTGTTTATAACAAACTTTTCAAGTATAATTTCACATATTTTTATTACATTAGATTTGGCGCAACAAAATGTCGCGTACCCCAATCACATAAACACGTTTGACAATAAAATGTGTCCGCATATTCGCGTTACAAACACTGAAAACCAATGCTAACTAGAACTTATATTTATAGCCTGCCATCCGTCAGATAGTAACCGTTCCATTTACAAATTCAAACAGTGTTCTAATTGGATTGTATTTTTGTTTTGAGTGCTCCTAATAATCTCGCGCGCACATTGTTACAAAAAGCTACAAATTCTTTGATGTGTTTACTTTTTCGCAATTAGATCCATTGATGTATTGGTATGATTAACTTTGATCAAAGTTGGGTCTTTTTTGAAGATTGCTTCTTTTATAAGTGGTAGAGTCAGCCGATTTCTCACTCTGTCCTTTAATTTTCACACGTTGACATTACAAAGAAAGCTGTTTGATCAGAAAGTTATTTTTTTTCATCATTGCTATTTTGTTATCAGTATAACAAATAGCAATGATCAGGTAGGCATCTACCAAAACTGAATAGACCCAGTTTTCACTAGCCATTGAATCAGTTCTACTATTTTTTTTAATTCTACGACGAGAAGCAATTAGATTTCATCTCATCTGGTAATATTTATTGATATAGTTATAATAAAGCCGAAGGATGAGAATGAAGAAACGAGGTTCGTACCTCATTTCAAACATTTTCATGAAGTAGGTTTTCATATTTTCTTGTATTAATACGTGCCTTGAAAACTTCATAACCTTTTTGCGCGCACGCAGATTTGTAGTTTTTTTTTTATGATCGAATATCGGCTACTTGTATTTAGCTGAAGAGACCATTGATACTTTACAAGCTGATCACTTCGCGCTGTGGTCCTGTTCTAGTGTGCGTCCGATTGAGAAGTAACATCTTCTGGATCTGGAACTGATTAGCGCGTGCGCATGTGTGCGTTAATACGAGTTCGTGAATAGATTCTATGTGTTGTCGAGCATTAAGTACGCTTTTGATTTTATTATTTAATGATTCATCTTAGGGTTATGGAAATAGTTGGGAATGCGTTGCGAAGCCAGCAATAATAGAGCATTGGCGCATCTGCCCAACTGTGTTCTGCTTATTTTGTTTTAGTTTCATGATTGTGAAACACTTTATAACAGTTTGTCTGTATTGCCAGGCTAAGATGACATGGAGGATGATACTTAGCTAAGTTTGGCGGCCAGTGGTGTAGGGTCCTCTGCCATATGGTCAAGAATAAATTACCTGTTAAGACAAAGTAGGATCGTGGTATCAACCACGGAATCCATCAGGAAGGCGAGAGTGGCGTAAAGACCGGCCCGCGCGCAGTTTCACTGGACGTTATTTATAAATGTTTTTTTTTATAAAAAATTATACTCCTGTGTAATAAAATAAAATCATAATCGTCTATAGTATTTATAAAAGAACACGTAGACGAAATTGAATGAAAAATGTAAAATAACTAGCAAATTAAACTGCCTTTCTTACTTACATCAAAATAATGTATCAAATTCAATGCTATTTTGTCTTAAAATTTATTTTCCGTACAGTCAAAACGTGGTTCTTGGGATCACTTTAAGGTCATGACAGGAAAGTGGTGGCCGCATGCATGGATAGACCTGGACAAGCATTGTGCATTGCATACAAACGTAGTTTATCGTTCATTTCAAGATGTTTATGTCAAGAAAAAGTAGAACAATACAAAACTAGATTATTCTTACCTACTACCTGCAAAGTTGAATAGAACAAGCTATTTTCAAACTGCTTTTATATTGAGTGAAACAGTAGTCATAATTACATCCAGTGATTCAGAATATAAGTTATTACATCATATCTATGTTATAAAAGGCGACTAATGGTTTTTTTGAGCAGGCAATCTAGTATTACTTCCTAGTTATACTTGTTTTTGATGTCTATAGTACCAAAGTATGCCAGCACCAACTTTGAAAGTAGATCCACTGTTGCTGTGTATATTTAATAGTAAAATTTTCCAATATCACAGTTAATTTTAATTGCTGTTCTAATAAAATTTCTCTGTTATTCGATTTAACCGTTGTTTTTTATTGAGCTACGTGGCCGATGACAGGGTTAAGGTTGTTTACGATTTTACTAAGATTGAATTAAAATTATGAGCAATAAATTTGGTTATTATGACATACTAACTATCTTCTTAGTACTGTTACGTGGGCGGATGAAATGTTTGTCTGAAGTATCTTGCTTGTAGTTGCGGTATTGAAAAATGTCACAAGAGATTTAGTGGATGTCAGAATTGTAGATAATTTTACTTACAATGAGTATAATACCCATTTCACCATCGTCATATCCCAAAACTTTATAGGACCTATGTAATTCTGAAGAATGCAATAGGGGATATGGTTTAGTCACCATGCTCAGCAGTTGAAATGGTGACCGCAATATTGGTACTCAGGTCCCATTTTTTTTGTACGACGGGGAAGCGCTTGGCCTTCATCTCACATGTTAAGATAAGGCCGAAGGTGAAGGCGCACTTCACCCGGAATCCTCAACAAACTGAGGAATTGGCTATCTTACCTCTAAATGCCGGAACACAAAAATTTCAATTGTTATTATGGCGACAGAATTAGGTAAGATGGTGGTAGCTAGCCAGGCAGAGTTAAACAAAATCCTACCACCAACCTAAAAACCTCTGGTATCTCCTTTCGGTGCCACTTATGACATCCATGGTCAAAAAATAATACACCGTTATGTGTTGGCACGTGAAAGGAATTTTGAGAATATGCGAAATGCAGCTCTGCATATATAATTAAGTAAATAGTTTATAGTCACACAGAATTGATAATGATATTCTAATGGCAATTTTGGCCGACAAGAAACATCTGCTAGAGTTATTTTGACAGCATTATAGAACTTATAGCTGGGTACATTAGAAGGTAGTTAGATAGTTAGATTTATTTTTTTGCCAACAGGATTGAAAAACACAGTTTGGAGGTGTCCAGCACCAATACGAGTATAATAGATGACAGTTAATTGATTAGGTGACAGTCAAATGATAGCTTTTTCTCATTTCTTCAGATGATAAGTCTTGCGACATTCTAATAACTTAGGGGAAACCAGGTATAAACTGACCACTCGTTTTGGTCAACGCTTTGAGTCTTATTCACACGAAATTAATTCCATCTAATTTACACAATGGTGCACTTAGTTACACTCACTATACAATAGAACACCGTTTCATAAGAACACGAAACTTCCTAAATCTGAAATTAACGTGTTCATATAACCAACTTCAACGGACCCATTGCTCCTCATTCATGGAAACAACTTTGTTCTGGAAAGAATAAAATGAGAGGTCGCATTGGCTGGTTGAATGATCGCAACTTAGTAAAGCAGTCCCGTAAATGTCGATCATTAAAAATGAATTATAAAATGAAAGAAAGCGTAAGAAATGCAATCAGAGTCATCCATTATAGTGATTATCTATGTAATGTTCTTCGTCATTGCTTGTTCTGGCCTAAATTATTTATATATTAAGAGTAGTAGAGTTACCTACTTGTGAAAGGGATCGTCTGGGGAAAAACTACCATCATATCTATATCGGCTGCCAAACAGCATTGCTGTGTTTTGAAGGGTATAGCTGCTAGTGAAATTATGGGCAGATAAGGCCTTTAACACCTTTATGCCTCAAGTTGATAGGCGCAATACAAGTGCAGCGTAGGTCATGTTCTTTGTGGATATGATCTACGCAGTAAGATTTTGTTATTGGCAAGAACTGCACTTGACTTCCAGGCGGACTGTTTTTAATACTTTATCATAAGATTATATGTAGAGCGTTTTATGATGCAACAACTAGGGGAGTTCAATATTTTTATCTAAATATTGAATAGTTGTTTAACAATTGAAACCAAAGCCAACCAAGGAATTTCTACAGCAGAAGGACTGGACATGGACCGGTTCTGAATGCGGATGAAGCGGGCTCCCTTCTTTTGAAGCCCGTCTCTCCGAATCCCTCCAAGGTACCCTCAGTCTGTCAGGGCTCCCCCTGATTAGCTGAGTTCCATATTTTTCTGTGTCGTCCATAAACTAACCGTCACAACTGAATTACACACCTTGGACATTATCTGATCAATTAAATAACGTCAACATAGTGATATTCTGGACTGATAATAAGGCTGAAATGTAGGCCTCCGTGATCCACGGACCACAGATATTCTCATGTCTGAGCTAGAATTATTTCTTAATTTTTAAAAAAAGGCGCCCAACTCTAATTAATATATTTAAATAATAGCATAACTAATATTTCTATCTGTAGTTTATCCTACACTATAAATGCATAGTTAATTCTCCACCTAATAACTCTTTTCTTTATCTAGCTTACCATAGGTCCTTATCAACATTAAATTTAGCCATAGACCTCCGTCCTCCGGACTCTGCGCAAGTAAAAGCGTCACAAGCGCACTTGATCTGAAATCCTCAACAGTCTGAGGAATTTGCTATCTTATCTTTATATGCCGGAACAGAACTAGGTAAGATGATGGTAGCTAACCAGGCAGACTTTAACAAATACCATAGACCAAAACCATAAGCAAGATATTGTAGTCTCCTGGGTTGAATCCGGGGCCTCTGGAGTTAACACCGGTGGGTGAACTTCCAGACCACAGAAGCGGTTGAAATCAGGTCAAATTATCTATTGAAACTGAAACAATAAATATAAAGTAGCATCATTCTCTTTATTTTCGTCACTGACATTGACACACATTAAAAACAAGTCTTGAGTCTACAAAGAAGTGAAATATGCTGTTCCCTCGCGGAAGATTAATCACCTTCTGTTTATTTTCAAGTTCGTGAGATCTCTGCGATAATTACGACATATATTTGAAAATTGATTTATTTGACTGTAGTTTGAAATCATGAATGGTTATCGAAACATAGAGCAAAAAAAACGTATCAAAATGTTTATATAAAACAAGCCTCATCAGTTGGTAGTAACTCTGCCTTCTGCGCTGTAAGCTGTGGGTTCGATTCCCACCCAGTGCAAACAATTTTGTGTGATGAATATAGATGTTTGTTCTGTGTTTGGGTGTTGTATTGTATGTATTTACAAAAAAAAAGTATTTAAGTAGTGTATCCGTAATCTAGTTCCCATATTACAAGCTATGCTTAGTTTGGGGCTAGATTGCGCTGTGTAAAAAATAATGTCCTGTAATATTTCTATTTAATAATGTCCTGTAATATTTATATAAATAAAACATTTATTTTTTTATAAATGATAGGTTTGCCTTTAACCTCAAGGCTCTTGGCTATTCTAGCTAAGCCAGAGCAAGGACGAGGTCAACGATGGAACGAACTTTACCAAAAAGGTTACCACTAGCTCTCACACACCAAGAGAATACGGAAAACCGTTTGGAGCCGAACTTTGACGATGGTGGTGGCTAGCCAGCTAAACTTTTACAGCTCCTACAGTTGTGATTCTTCAGCCAACATCACCAGCAAAAGCCAGCGATTCCGTTGCCCGAGGTTGATCACACCTTTTTTTTTACGTGTGGAAATCTTTGAGTATACCTCCCGAGCTGAGGGGACTGGGAGGTTATGCCAGACTTCCTGGCTAAAACCACAGCCACACAGGGTTCTATCTCAGCGAAAATTTACCGAGGCTGTGGGTACACTTAAAGCATTCATCCTGGAACCTCCACGCGCGCTGTCTCGAGGCTAGTAGAAGTGGACGGTGGGCACCCCCTAAGTGCCACTGGTGTGCAAAGTTTCTCCTCCGGCGTCCGGTTCTACTTCTCTCTCCCTTTCCGCGGCTTCCTTTTGCAGTAGAACTGATTCGCACAAGAAAGCGACCCCTTGCCATGATCTCTCACAGGATACCATGGCAGTAGCTATCGTCATGAGAGACAAATCCCTTCCACCAAAAATTGTTTGCAGTTCTTGCCGGGGGGCAATCCATGCGGGGCACTCTGCTAGCGTGTACTGAGTTGAATCCAGGCTGGAGGAGCAGCAGTTGCATGCAGTAGTTGCTTACCTTCCGATTTGGCACAAGTACTTCGAGACATCCATGTCCCGAAATCACCTGTGTCAACCGGAAGGTCAGCGAGCCGAATTCCCTCTTTAGCCACTCACTAAAGACACGGCGAATCGCTACGATCGTTCGATCGTTCTGATTCCCGCGTTTGGGTTCGCCAGTCTGTAGTACCTCTCCACTTCTAGGCTATCTTTCAGAACAGACCTGTAGACTTCTAAATCTCTAAGTGCCGGTCTCTGTCCCAGAACAAGTTGCTCTTCCCGCCAGTGGTTTACCATTGCGAGGCCTACTGCATTTAAATCCCAGGGCAGGGAGCCTGCCAGGAGACACACTGCTTAGGTTGATCACACCTACACCATAAGTATTTACTAGTAGTAGGTAAGTAGGTAAGCTGCAGAAGGTCTAAGCTTCCATAGCCCACATGTTTTTACGTTTTTATTCCACGTTGTGTACTAAGTACCTTATACATATATAATGGCAAGTATCTTACAATATTAACTTAAACTTTTTGCTATGCACTAGACTGCAGCGTCAAACTAAAACTTTGTCATAATAAAATCATTAGCGACAAGTCACCGTACGATTTGCTCCGCTCAAAGCTCTCCAAAACCCGGAACATTATCAGATTCCGTCACACTTTGGGTAATTTTGACCCCTTAATGAGTCACAGCAACGCAACGCAATGGACGTAACTCTGATGTCAGAGTGACAATAGACTAGCTAGAGTGAACATAACCTTCCAACTAGAGTATGATCTATGTTACTGTAAGGTTGTCACATTAGTGTCATTCAAAATGTCTTTTATATATATTTATAATTAATTTAAATTAAAATATATTTCAATAGTGATTAAATAATTACTAAATAAATATTATAGGACATTACGACATTACGCCGTCTAGCCCCAAACTATGCATAGCAATATAATCAAACCTCACTAAGCTTCCGTCCCACCATCTAGTCCACAACTGAATTAGAATAAATAGTAACGCCAAATGTTTTTCAAAATAAAAATAAATATCATATATCAAAACGTACCTACGCATACTACTATGGTAAGCAAGCTATTATCAGAGTCAGTTTTACCATGGTAAGACTTATACCTACCTTGTCTAACGGTCAGCGTGCCTTGAAGTATATTTTCCCTCTATAGCACTTACGATTATGAGTGCCGGGTCATTATGGCTTGGCCATTTATAAAAGTAATTATTGTAGAAATTGGGTTCGTTTTTGTTAAGTTACCTTGGTACTCTATATACTTACACACGTGAGTTATGTTTTTTGATATAAATTATATTTACCTCTTACTAAATTAGTTACTATTAGATATGGCTAATATTCTAGACGTATAATATAAATAATTTGGTAAGAATGTTGTCCTTAAACAACGAAATTGAATTGCGGTAGTTGAAGCAGCAGTTCCTTATTCGTCGTGACAATAATTCGTTATGTTTTTCTACTTTGACTAGAAAGTAACCACTGTAATATCTGAAACTTAAATAGCTCTTCTTGGAATTCAAGAAATCTATTTAAAAAAAAAGATTTATGTATGTGCTTAGCTTTCATCTCACGATAAAGCCGAATGTAGAAGCGCACTTCTCCCGGGATCCTTAAGAGCGCGCCCAATGCTTAATTCCAAATGACATGAAAATCCATTCGCAGTAATATTTTTCTAATAAATAAAAGTAATAGTACCTATATAATTTATCTAAGTGTAACGCATTTACTGTACTCAACGTCACAACCTCGAGCGATCGTGGCGCGCTGTGGTAGCTTTATGCACTAGAGCGAGCGGTGCAAGACGCGCGAGTGAAATATGATTTTCCTGGCATTGGGCGCGCTCTTAATAAACTGGCTGTCTTAACCGTAAATGCCGACACGCAACAATTAAAAAAAAAGTGGTTTTGGCGATAGACTTGGGTAAAATGCCTGAAAACGCCTGGCTAGCCGGACAAAGTCCTACCACCAACTAAACCAAGCACAATATTGTACTCCCCCTGGGGATCGATCGGGACCTCTGGATCTGATACCGGTTGACGAACCACTACACTACAGAGGTGTCTTCTATCTTGTGTCTATATCTTGTGCCTGGCAGGAAAGCAAGTTAGCATAACAAAAAGAAATAGCTAGTGTGATACAAGAACAAGTGAAAGACCTATGAAATATGGATAGTTGTTCTAATAGACAATGTAGAGTCAACATTTGGTCTCGATGTTTCCGTATTAATAATTCTTTCCCTATTCACAATGCTAATTAAGGTCAAACTATACCAAAGTTCATCACGCAGAAATCGCTTCGCATTACTCCCCTAGATAAAAACATTATTCATTAGCAGCTACACAAAACTTGTATTGTCTTCCACACGTCTCTACGATAACTCTTCAGTGATAATTTATTAATTTCTCCATCCCTTTGTTTGAGATCAATGTTTCCTCCCCTAATGTATCAAAGTATGTTGCGTAGAGATACAGCATGTGCGACTCCTAGAACAGTAAGTATGTGTCTGTGTTTATAATAATTACCGCCTTTGTGGTCAAGTGGTTCAACCAACCGAATTCAAATCCAGAGGTCCCGGGTTTGATCCCCAGGGGGAGTACAATATTGTGCTTGGTTTGATTGGTAGTAGGACTTTGTTTAAGTTCGCCTGGCTAGCTATTACCATCTTACCTAACTCTGTTGCCATAACAACAATTGTAAAAATTGTTGTGTTCCGGCATTTGTGAGGTGACATGAAAGCAAATCGCTTCCCCGACGTACATTAAAAAAAATGTAAGTAAAATCTTCACATGCGATTGAAAACATGGTCAAAGGTCATGAAAAAAAAAGAAACCTACTCAGAGTAGATATAGATCAAACTGTAGGTAAGTGTTTTGATCTTCCTTTTTTATGTCTAGGTGGTCAAGTGGTTCGTCAAAAGGTGTCAGAACCAGAGGTCCTGGGTTTGATCACCAGGACAGTACAATATTGTGTTTAGTTGGTTAGTTTTTTTTTTATGAATTATGGGTTACCTCTTTAGTTGTAGCTCTAGGCAAGGGTGAGGCTTATGACGGAGATGATGGCGATATAATGGAGGCGAGTTTTGGTCGAACCATGATCCATAGTTATATAGTAATCAGAGAATGAGTCTAGGCTGAAGCCTCATCCCTAATCGTCTATTACTGGATAAAAGCCAGGCTTGGCAGATGGATTGAATATTGCAATTTCAAAAATAAACAAAAGAAAACGTTCAAAAATCAGGTGAGGCCAAGCACATACCTGTAAAAAAAAATACATATACACAGACGATATTAACACGAATTATTATCTGTACCCCTAACTCTTCTTTGCCTCAACATTGTTCCCAAAGATTAAGTACAATTTATTCTGTGCCAATGATAAGACTTTTGTTTTCGTGATTACACTTTGTTAATCATACTTTCTTAATTGAAGGAAAAGTTGGGGCTAATTTTGTGATTGGCGATAAGAAGTTTGACGTACCTTCGTGCTAATGAGTTCGTAATCGCGATGCTCGTTTTGTTATCGGGATTTTCATTATTTTTAATTAGCAGGTGCTACCACGTTTAGCTTTATTCTTTATTTTTCAGTAAATTGACCTGCATGTCGTGATAGGTGGATCAAAAACATTAATTCTCATCTTCCTGTCCACCATCCCACACTATGTGGAGACGGCACAACTTGTCTTCTTCTCCCATTTTTTTATTTTATTTTACGACGGGGAAGATTTATCAGACTTCATGCCATCGCACAAGGCTTTCTTACCCACATCTTCTCTCACGTACATCTTCCTTCGGAGCTCAAAATAATAAAATAATCGAAACAGCTTCAGATTTCTTTTCCGTTATCAGTGTTGGGACACCGGCTTTTATGGACTGAGGAAAGTGGTCGGGTCATATGCTACGCAAATCGAAAGCGGATGTATGGCACATGACTTCAAACTTGGGGGTCTAGTCAAGGAACTGCTGTTTTTTTTATTTCATGTCTTGGCACTTGGCTTTCATCTTACCTCAAAACAGTTATGATAAGGTGAAGGTGGAAACGCACTTCGGTGAAATCTCAACAGACTGAGCAACTGGCTGTCTTACTACCTCTAATTGTCGGAACACAGCAATAACAATTGGTATTGTTGTTATGACGATGATACTAGTGACCTAGCTAGCCAGGTGGACTTGGCAGGCCCTATACCAGACCAACTAATACCAACTGATACTAGCTAGACTAAAGAGTCTGTAAAAAAAATCGTTCGATGTTCATATTCATATTAAGCACACGTGTCGAATCCACATCGAAAAGATTCAACACTTTTGATTAGGAAGGCGACAACCCACTCGTACAATAAAAAGCAACCATGCAATGTTTATTAATGAAATATAAAAAAGGTACATAAATAGTATAGTTGTCTGTACCCACTCGCATCAATGTAGCTGGTATAGTAAAGAATATCCTACTATTTTATCAGAGATCTCTATCAATCGCCAAGGCATTGATAATTGTTGTTGATTTTACATACCAAAACCAGGAATCGTATACAGTTCACGCGTTTTTAATGCAAGCAGCTTTCACAATACAAACCAAATCGCGCCTGGCCGTAGGGCTGTTCTCCTATCAATCTCGCAGATGATAGTCTATCGCAGGTACGAACTCGATGCATAATGCTCGACTCAGATAGCTGTCTCGGGCACGAAGCCTCGAAGCTTTGCAATTTATTGTTTCACGATCTCAACCTAGCTCATTATTAAAACGGTTTGATACGTTTGGAGGTGTTGCTGACGCCCGAGGCCCGACTGCGCCAATTACTCGCGGGAATCGCCGTTGTTTGACTTTAACAGCCCGCTTGACTTTTAGTGGTGCTTTGACTCTTGGATGTCTATGCTGCCCTGGTACTTTGTTGCTTGGAGATTTTACATCGCAAATCTGGATAACCCAGTATCGATTATCGTTTCACGACTTATTTACTTCATTACTAGGAACAAATATTTTCTCAGAAGTTAAAATGATTCTATGTTATACTATTTTGCTTATTCATATTTTAGTGGATGCCAAATTATTTTATTCAGTTATTTGAACTGAAAAGTATTCTGGTAACCCATTGTAACCCTAGGTAAGTAATCACTTTCCATTGTAAAAAATTCTCTTTGTTTTTTAATAAACAATAAAGGGTCGCCCTAAATGACAAGAATCCATTAGTGGTACAAAACGTCGATTAAACGAACTAAAACAATTTTCTTCAACTTCAACAAACAAAATCGATTGGGCTTAATTGCCGTCTGATCAATAACTAATTGTGTTCACCACACGTACGACGATAAAGAATAATTACTGGCTGCCGGCCAAATGAATCGATCCACATCAAAACGCGAGGTTAATCCATCATTTAGATATTACGGCCTGATTGAAGCTCAACTTTTTTAATTCCCAAAATTACACCCGTAGCTTGAAGGCGCCTAAGCACGTCATAATTACCGTCCCGTGAATCGGCAGACGCGAGGGTGGAAGGGGGCAACTATCGCCTACCTGTCGTGTTATTCCTATAATCAATTTCATTCTGAAACGCGACATTAATTAAAATTTAGTTTCAGAGCATTAGTCGCCATCGCGTTCCTTTAAGTTTCATTTTTTCCCTGTAATTATAGGGTGCGAGGCTAAATGGCCACGGTAATGATAAATAACACTGTATTGAAGTCAGACATGAATTTTGTATTCAAATTAGTCGAGGTGTGGATCTAAATGTTACTGCATTGCGCTTTTATTAATGACGCGTAGTTTTAATGCGGCATGAAATTATTTTAACTGGTGTTTGATTAGAAAACGGACGCCGCAGGGCAGAACTGGTTTAGGTTTGGTTAGCCTCGTGACTCGTGAGATTTTACCGGTAATAAGGTTGTGTATACACTGTACGCGTTATTAATTAACAGGTCGACAGCAAACAGAGAGCCGGCTACCGGGCTGCGCTGGGCACACAAAGATATTTGCTCGTCGAGACTCAGGAGCGGCGTGAAGAATCTCATTACCGTGATTCTGAGAATGTTGGAAGTGAGAAACAGGCCTAAAAAAATAAAACTTGAGCATCGTTCGAAACTTTGTGTGCATAGGTAGGTTCGTATTAACTGGACTTGAAAACTGAATAGCTGGGCTGATTCTTAGGACCAGGGCAAGATTTGGAAGGTCAGGTGTGTGAACTGAGTGATCACACGTTAGGTAGCATAACTTTTTGTTAAATTCTTTACAAACTCCAATATTTGAAACTTTTACTAAACATCTGCATACAAAAACTACGAAAAAAATATGTGGTCACTCAGTCCTCACATACAAACACTTGTAAATGAAAATTACATTACTTTTTTTATTGTTGACGGGGAGGAGCTTGGCCTACACCTCATTTTCAAATAATGATAAGGCCAAAGGTGGAAGCGCACTTCACCCGGAATCCTCAACAGTCTGAGGAACTGGCTATCTTACCTCTGAATGCCGGAACACAACAATCTGAGAATAGTTCTTATGGCGATATACTTAGGTAAGATAGTGGTAGATAGCCAGGCGGACTTGAACAAAGTCCTACTACCAACCAACAACTTTGCGTAATTTCCGTTTTTGGAAGGTCTTTGTTTAGCAATGACAAAACTAAGCTGAAATAATGAATACGCTGAATGAAAAAAGTAGTGTTGTCCTCTAAAAATAACATCAAATTTGCACTCAAAAGGTTTTTATCATAACAAAAACCGAAAAAAACTGGAAACTTTATTTTAAAGTGTCCTAATGAATGAAGTTACAGGCTCTACTTTCCAGGTGCATTATGTATACAAAAGTGGCATGTAAGAAAATGTTCGTTATAAACGGCGTAATAACTAACCGATCCGCCGCAAGGAAACATTCGCGGTACTACATCAACTTAATACCTTACGGTCGCACTCAGATTCGGACAAGATTGTATGGTCTACCCCCAGATTTATGTGAGAGAATAATCCAAATTTGACCAATTTGCCTTTGTCCCAACAAATAAATAAGAATCAATAGTTGTCTTTAGCTACCTACGTTTATACTGAACAAACACGCTTGGGACGATACTTTCTTGTTATGGCGAAGCAAAATATTTCTAAGACATTATTTACAAATCCTGCCTTGAAAGTTTTAGGTCTCTAGGAGCTAGGGCGTGGGCTGTGCGTCATTTAGAGATCGTCAATTAGATACATTGCGATATGATATAATTTGAAACCTTCCTAAAAACTTGACTTGTCTTGCCTCTGTTATTTTAAATTGATTGTAAGGATCGTGTAGATCTGAACAAAGTAACGTAAAATGACAGACATACCTGAATATACACCAACGTATAATAACGTGGTCACTTTCGATTTAAACGTTCACTCGTTTCGTCACCACAAATATCATCGATATAACAGCACTATTCGATTTTAGAACGCGATTTTCATTTGGGCGGGCGGTAAAGGCGTGCGCAGACACCGGTATCGGAACAGTATTAGCGGCAGTCACTGTCTCGGTAGTAAACTTAGTATTTGTAAGCATCTTGTTGCATTCTAAAGGGCGATGGTCCGTATTTTATAACGGGTGACAAGTCTTGTGTCATACGATGAAATTTTAATGACGTGATGAAAACAATGATAATAAAAATGTATAGGTGCTTTTTGTGGAACATCACTATTATAATGTTCCGACGAATGATTTTTTCTCAGGTAGAGAACTTCAAAGAGCTTTGATTGAATTTTATTTAAATTTTCTACACTGTTTATGTTCTAATTCTTAAAATGAAATTCCTTATTCCACTAATTAAAAAATCAATTATGACATCTATGGAAAAATGAAAAAACAACATCACAAGTTGACGTTAATATTATTTTAGTTTTCAAATGACTTAATAAACCTGAAAATTGCTAAGGACACCTATTCTTAACACATTTTATTATAAAAATGCCGCTTCATCTCTCATTCGCAACTAATAAACTTTAATTTAGAGGAATACACAGAAAACCATCTGAAATAATTGTAACTGATGACTCCATTCCTATTTTTTATCGGGACGTGGAAAGTTATAATGAGATAGAAATCTATTTGTGTAGCACTCAGGATAAGAATACATTGCAGATCAACAGCTCAAGCAGAAGAGTAGCCAGGTTACTCTTATTAAGAGGTGCCACACAAAAGTAGCTGCTAGCAAAAAGATACGTTAGAAAATAGCTGCTAGCATTGTATTAGATTTAACAGCCAAGGTCGTTTAATTTTTTTTATTATATATTTTTTATTTGAGCAAGTATTGTTTCTATTATAGCTCGTAGTTATGTTATTTAACGCATACGCACCATCTGGGTTCTTCGGCGGAATCGTTTATTCGTTTTGATGATTAGAGTCTTATATACCAAAATTTGCCGTGAAGGATGCGTGGAGGTCACGGCAGGTTTGGCACATGTGTGTCATTTGATTCCTCATTATCAGCACGTGGATTTCATGAAAGTTGAATAAGGGATCTCACTAAAAGGGTAGCAGCTTGTTTCTGTGTATATAGCCTTTATTGCGATCGCCAATCTGTCTGCCAAGTGATTATGACAAAACCCTCGAGTTTTTGGAGAGAACTCTGTCCAACAGTGGACAATAATGAGCTGTCGATGATGCTGGTTAACATCATGTTCTGTACCAGCTGTTTTCGATATTGTTGCACGGGGATTTTATTTGACTCCGACCTTGGCTGTTTAATCGAAAGTGTTGACATAATCTTGATTTATGAATTTCATAAAATTCGATTTGAACGACGTAAAATCAAATATTATTATAGTATTTAATGGCAAACGTGGGCCTCTTTGTTTTATTGTGCTTAAAATAAACGTGTTAGTAATGTTCCTGCGCTGTGCTTCACCTAATAGAATTCCTGAGAATCAAGTGGATGATTCGATTTCGTAGTACTCACCGATTTTTTGTGTTTTTCCTTGTTATGATCGACCTAAGATTGGAATACGGGATTTTTCAACAGCCGTGATTCGCTATTAGTGCTTGCTTAGAGGCTCTGTCCAGTAGCGGACATTAATTGGCTGTTGAAGTAGGCTTCAACAGCCAATTTATGTAGGAGACCAAAGAAGCGATTTAAGAATTCAAGTTGTTTTACTCATTAGGACTAAGCGCTTTCAAAAATCAGCAGGAACTTGGAATTAGCTTTCAACGTCTGTATTTCCGATGTTTTAAGGCCCTTATGTATTCAAGAAGGTTAAATGACACCTTCTGGGTATTGTCCCTCCATCGTAGACCTCATCCTTGCCTGGAGAAGATTTGAGGTCAAGAGGTGACCCATTCATACTGTTAAGGCCTTTTAAATGGATTTCTATATAGATGCAATATAACAAATAATGTCCAACATAGATTCCCATTGGTTATTTTGAGCACACTAAATGTAGCATATCTGGCCAATATAAAGATTTTATGGCCCAATCGAAAAGCTACGAAAGCAAAGCTAAGAAAACACGCGACCAATTTACGAGATATGTAAGCAGCATAAATACATTATTATAATGATAACGGATATGTTCGATTACTTTATTAGTTTTAATTATTTACGAATAGATATGAAAAATAATAATTTGGATAAAAATTATAGGTAATACGCTTCCGTCTGGTACTAGTCTGGAACAGTTGCGTTACCTATCGCTTGTAACGGTCCTTAGGTAATCGGACGGATTCCATTGTACATAGTTAGTTTAATTGTACATTTTATTGAATAAATTGAAGATAATTAAAAACAATAATTAAAACTCATATCGAACAAGCAAAAAATCACAGTGATATTTTTTTTAAACTTGGTGGTTTTAGAACATATCACATATCACATCACGAGGGTAGCAGGTGTGATTGAAGATGATGATGTCCGTCCGAAGAAATACGTACAACTTTTACATATATTTTTTTATGTGGACTGCGTAACGGCTCTGTTTGCGTCTTGCAATATTAACCTGAAAAATGAAAAATATTTATTAACCGCAAAATTTCTTTGAAAAATATAAACTCGACACGAGTTTCGCCTCTACACGAACCATCCTTAATCTTCGGTGCGGCAACACGTCGATACAGGGCTCGTCAGTTCAGCAGCAAGACTACATTTCCTGAGGATTTGTTAAAAATGTTTTTATCTCTTTTCATGTTAATTTTGAAAAATTGATCTCTCGCATAAGTAGGATTATATCGCGTCATCACTTGTTAGTGATGACGCGTATATAATCCTACTAAATTAAAAATTCCATCAACAGATGGAGGCACTTAGCAATTTTTTATTTAATGTCTCAACACTTGACCTTGAAACATGACACTACGATAGTTTGAACCTATCCAGCAAATGCCTTTTACCTCTCTTTATGAAGACATTAGGGTGCATGATTGAGAGTACATGTATAGTGGACATTCAGACGCTGGAAGCTCTAGATTAATCTAGGTTCCGTCAGATCCTAAAATAGATCTAAGCTAGCGTCTAATTAGTCAGATTTGGCGAGACGAGATCGTCGTAATTAAACCGACCCCACTGACACTTGGTAATTAGGTTAATTTGATCGAGAACTTTATTAACGAGTGGCCTAATTAGCTCTGATCGTAGTTGAAGGTACCTCTTGTATGGTTTGTGGGTTTTTTTTTTTACGATTTTTCAGCTCTTGACCTTGAGGCTTGCCTGGGCACGGTTTTAGTTTTAAACCACAACCAA
Source organism: Venusia cambrica (assembly GCA_951394065.1). Lineage (NCBI taxonomy): Eukaryota > Metazoa > Arthropoda > Insecta > Lepidoptera > Geometridae > Venusia > Venusia cambrica. The sequence continues at coordinate 13,982,520 of OX596040.1, read as the reverse complement.
CATATACTACTCTCTTTTAAAAGGTGTGAAGCTGTAATTGGCGGTATATTAACACCGTAATCTAGTGGTACAGCATGTGGCTTTCGATCTGAAAGTCCTGGGTTCCTGGATGGATTACTAGGTCAATCACAGGTTTGTTCCTAGATATGGACATCGCAGGCAAGAATCACCAATTTTTTCGATTTGAAAGAAGATAACATCCTCCCAGTAATGTCAAAATTTGACAAGAAGAGATCGTTTCTGGCGATAAGACCGCCCATCGTGCATTTTTTTGTTACATTAAATAGTACATTATTTATTATTGTGCTCAATAAATCTTAATTAGTTGTGTGTTATTTTATTATAATACCCAATTGCGTACAATGGAAGCACTGAGCCGTCGATCTCGGGTACTATCACTAAGGCAAGGTAAGGTAAGTACTGGTAATAGCCATATCAGACGCCTAACACAAGTCTCGTAGAATTCGACTCAGCCCAAAAAAAAACGATTTCCATCAATATACATAAAATTACTAAGTAAGCCATATACTCGTAGACTCATTACATACAAATTTATCTTGATAAACAAATTGAGGCGCATAATATATAAAAATAAATGAAAGTCAATTTCTTTAATTGTATCCAAACAAAACGTAATGATAAGAGACATCTAAATTGTGATTTACTTTAGGTCAATTAGAGTTTTAATCACGACAATAATGTGCGATACGACGCGTTAAGTACTGACAGCCGCGTTACAATTTTGCCATAGACGTACAAACTGATAGAGATCTACTGTTTTTTTTTAATTTACGGGGTCGCGCTTGGCCTGCGTCTCTCCTGGTTTCTAAATTATAATAAAGCCGAAGGTAGAAGCGCACTCGACTCGGAATCCTTAATAGACCTTCTATTCTATACAGTTCATGAGATACCCGCTGAGAGAGACAATCGGACAGCGGAGACTTAGTAAAAGAGTCCCATTTAAATCATTTGGGTATATGGTATAATAGTGGTGAATATTACTTTCATGAATCCACGATGTGTTTTGAAGATACGATTTTGTAAAAACTATCTGGTGCTTAACTGAAAGTAAGCTTGAAACTTGCTTATTTAATAATACGGCTTACAATCGAGCGAATGTTCCCATGGCATGACGCCCAATATTATCTTCTTGATGAAGATAATAGAATGAAAAAGTCAGTTCTGTTACTTCTGAATCCACCATGAATTTCGAAATGCGGGCGTCGTCCACCTAATTGTCGAATTAATTGTAACATTCATTTAAAAACCACAGGCCATTGTGTTCCGTTGACAATTGTCGCCTAATTCATCCACACTGATTGGAGCGCTCTTGCAACAATATGCCTAATTGGGAATATGGGCTTGTGGAGCTTCATGTGGCAGAATTTAAGAGGGTTTTTACACACTTTTGTTTATTCATCAGTACTGTGGGCTTACCTTCAGCACTGGCAGATATATCGTATGACGTTACTACAGAGGCCGAAGAATACGGTGAAATGACACCGGCTGGTCTCACTATTGAGTGCCCGTTTAGCGGCACTCAAGTACCCGTAGTGACCCGTGTGAGCCGAATAACCAATTGACGAGTTTTTAATATGACATTAAAAACTCGTGGATCATGGTAAATCTACGATTTACCATCATCTCACCTGGGCCAGGATTGTACTAAACTAATTGCTTTACCGAAATTGAAGACCTCATGGCCGATAAAATCATAGTTGAATATAAATCCACCGACTTCGGTGGCTCGGCCATGTACATCGAATGGGGGAAGATCGAAGCGTCAAGAGAGCATATCTGGGTAGACTGTTGGCCGTCGAACGGTTGGTCATCCCAAGTATCGCTGGAGTGACAGACTCGAAGCTGACCTGCGCGAGCTTGGAGCCGATAACTGGCAAGACACCGCGAAGGACAAGGTAAAGTGGAGTTTTCTCGTATCGGAGGCCAACACTCACATTTGGTTTCTGCGCCGTAGGAGTCCGCCTCTGTGGTCTAGTGGTTCAACCCACCGATTTCAGATCCAGAGGTCCCGGGTTCGATCCCCAAGGGGAGTGCAATATATTGTGCTTGGTTTGGTTGGTGGTAGGATTTTGTTTAAGTCCGCCTGACTAGCTACCACCATCTTACCTAATTCTGTCGCCATAATTACAATTCTTAAAAAATATGTTGTGTTCCTGCATTTAGAGGTAAGATAGTCAGTTCCTCAGTTTGTTGAGGATTCCGGGTGGAGTGCGCCTTCATCTTCGGCCTTATCTCAACTTGTTACCGAGTGAGATGTAGGCCAAGCGCTTCCCTAAAGGAGTAAGTGAGTAAGTTAGTAATCGCTTTACTATGTCAATGATTTAAGTCGCATCACTGAATGGAGCAGCTGTTATGGATTGAAAATCAATCCTAACAAAAAGCAAACCATTTTAATTGGCAGCTCAAGAAGACTCTGCGATATTGATTGGCAAACACTGCCCCAGGTTGAGTTTGATGGAGTAGTGATCCCTTACAGTGAGACTGTGAAGAATTTGGGAGTCACGTTTGATCGCACCCTTTCTTGGGAGGTGCAGATGGAGGCTACCAGCCGTAAGCTGTTTGCGTCTGCCGGCGCGTTAAGAAGACTCCGAAACTTTCTCCCTACTGCTACTAAGATCGCGCTTGCACAGTCTCTCTTGCTCCCCGTGCTTGACTACGCCGATGCTTGTTATCTGGACCTTACTGCGGATCAGCTTAACAAGCTCGAGCGTCTCCAAAATTTTTGTATTAGGTTTATTTTCGGCCTTCGTAAATATGATCATGTGTCACCTTTCCGTGCCAGACTTAAATGGCTTCCTATTCGGCAGCGCCGGAATTTGCATATTCTTTCTCTGCTTTATTCAATACTTTTCAATCCCTTTTCACCTTCCTATCTTAAGGACAGATTCGAGTTTCTGTATTCTTCCCACAACTTTTCTCTTAGGTCATCAGACACCCTGTTGTTAAAAACCCCGACGCAAAGAACTTCTTTTTATAGTGGTTCGTTTACAGCTGAAGCTGTTAGGCTGTGGAACGCATTACCTGATACTATTAAAAAGACGACATCGCAACACACTTTTAAATTGAAAGTTTATCAGTATTATCTATCAGTTTATTCTTAAATTATCATTTTTATCCTTCATTATTATTATTATTATCATGATTATTATTGATGTAATTTTATGTATGTATATTTTATTTTATATTGGTTATTCTTATAGTCCGCCATCCTTGAAAGTCTTTATCTTATCTTTCCATCAAGCGGTTGCCTGGAAGAGATCGCTTTCAGCGATAAGGCCGCCCATTGCTTTACCAGTGACTAGATTAAGTTTCCAATATCTGTGTTTTGTTATGTTATTTGTAAATGGTGAACAATAAAGAGTTATCTATCTATCTATCTATCAATATCAATATGAATCAATCGTAGAATTGCCACTAAAAGTGCCATTTGGTATTTTAGTAGCAATTCTGCGAAGATACCATTGTCATTGTGAAGCGATTAGCTTAGAAGAAGATTTGAAGATGTGGCCTACGATGTAGCATGTTGGTTTATAACACCAGACAGTTTCTCTCTTAAGGAGTTGGAACCAAGGCGCTTAATGCTGATGTGCGGAAAATAACGAGGTTGGTATTTTAATGCTCTATGCGTCTGATATTCTTCTATTGGAAGGGAGATGATGATATATTAATGTGTTTACAATTGTCCACGTGCTAATGCTATAATCTTACTTGCAAGGTCTTTACAAACATATTCGCGTATATCAACCTTCTATTAGGATTTTATTTTTATTTTCTAATCGCGAAAACTTAAATATCTTTCCAAACCCTTTGTTTTGCTATATGTTGATTAGTACCTTCATTAACCAGTCTCCAATTTATATAATTAGAAAACAGACGCCTAAATCTTTTGATACCGGCTTGTATAAATTACCAACTTATTGTTAGTTATTGACACACTTTATTTTCTTCGCAGTTGTGGCTATAGAAATTAACTGAACTCTTGGATGTGACCCAAATTTCGGCAAAATTAATGGGAAAGAATATTAATTTTAATTCGGGCCTCGTAATCACCTACCTATGTGGATAGCAATGAATCAAGATCATAAAAAACTCTCATTAATCCTCGAAATAATGATTTCCTAGTAATTTTAGCTCGGAGATTAAGATGACAAGAAATACTTTTAATACTGTTGCTGATGATTTAACACTGGTAGATGGATGTTCAAATAGTGCATGCAACTGAGATGCGAATGCCGAGAGCGAGGATGCATAATATTACAAAATAATTATATACGATGAAGCTTGAAAGAAGCGCAAGTGACTGAATAGATGAGGAGTAAAAGGTTGGCATGGTATGGACACGTTATGCGTAGGAAAATCACGATGCAAGGAAAATATTTAGTATAAATGTGGAAGGCTATAGAAAAACCGAAAAAGAAATGGATAGGAAGGTACATTGCGTAGAAGATTACGTGTGTGTGTAAGAAGTGGATGATAAGCTGGCGGATAATAGAAGTAAATGGAAGAGCAGAACATGCTGGACCGACCCTGCATAGAGCGTGGTAAGGACAGTAAGATGATGATGATTTTAACTGATTGATGGTGTCGCGAAATATGCGACCAGCTCCATGATTTTTGCTGGGGCTTTGTGAGGCAGTGGGCCACTACCAGTATTGACGTGAGTAGTGCCTATACGTGAGTAGTGCACGATGACATAATAATATGTTGATAGATTGCACGTTAATTTATACACAAATGAGATACATTGATTCAGATCCGACGACGTATGATGTTTGTGGTAAATGGTGCTGGTTTCAAACAACCAGTTTTACCCAGTTTAAAAAACTGATGAGTGATTTGGTCATAATGCCTTTCCCACTTTTTAGTCTAGGTTTAGCACTTTGGCATGTCGTTTTCCCTACAACACAACTCGTAGATGTCGTAAAATGTTTTAACCGCCGCTGTGGTCTAGTGGGTCAGCCCACCGATTTAGATCCAGAGGTCCCGGGTTCGATTCCCGTGGGGAGTAAAATATATTGTGTTTGGTTGGTGGTAGGACTTTGTTTAAGTCCGCCTGGCTAGCTACCATCATATTACCTAATTCTGTGGCCATAATAACAATTCAAAAATTGTTAAGGCATTCAGAGATAAATAGCCAGTTCATCAGTTTGTTAAGAATTCCGGGTGAAGTGCGCCTACACCTTTGGCTTTATTTTAACTTGTAACCAAGTGAGATGAAGGCCAAGCGCTTCCCCGTAGTACAATAAAAAATAAAAAACCAACTAAAGGATCTGACCAGATCAAGAGCTAAAGCTGTGTATTGTCGGTCTGGCACGTCACATATTTTACTAAATCTATTTCCTAGAAAAAACTAGATAGACGGAACTATATGAGAAGGTCTCTTGCACTATTAACACTCATCTACATATTAACCCCTAGACTCGCAATAGACTCGCATTGGTTCAACCTTGAGCAGAACCGTACTTGGGGAACTTAGAAGAGCGAAAAAATTCTAGGAATTTGGTTTGACGAAGTATGTGTGCAAGTTTTGAGAGTATTCATTTTATATCGTTCCCGAGAGACCTACACATTTGTGCGTATTCGGGGTAGGACTTGTAAGTTGTGTATATCCATTTACCTAGCTACCACCATCTTACTTAGAGTAGCCACAACAACAATTCCTAATTGTTATGTTCTGGCATTTAGTGGTAAGAGAGCCAGCTCCTCAGTCGGTTGAGGATTAGGTATAGGTGATGTGTGCTTTTAGCATCGGCCATATCATATAAGTACTTGGTGTTACCAGGTGAGTTTGAACCACCAACCGCTTCCCTGTCATTCTATAAAATAGAAGTTCACACTACATAGATAGGTACTTCATCATCATCATAACAATCGTTAGCATTATGTATCAATAAATACTTAAATATATCGAGAGGGTATTTACTATATTACGAACAAACGAACAAACCTTTGATATTTATTATTTTTTAGATTAAAAATTTGATATAATAAAATGATTTACAGTGTGCCACGTCCTCAATTTCTGTCGCTACTAAAACACCGTTACATTTTTCGAGCCTCGTTTGTCATTGAAATAGCATTTCCATTTCCACGTTACGCTTAGAATTATCCCAAATTATGATTTTGCTGTTTATCATTTCAACGATATATTTAAAATGTATGAAAACGTGTTTAGCCTTTATTACTTATTTTTTTGTCACAAAAATCCCCTTTTATATCTTGCTAAATTTATAAAATACGAACCTAATTTCCAACATAGAATTAAAAACTGGAATTACACCGAGATTTTATAAAAATAACAGCAAAGAATGCAAGCAACTATGTAAAATTCATATTCTTCTCTCGAAAACAGCTCATTATATCACTTTAATTATATTGGTTCCAAATTTAAACTTTCAAACGTTCATCATGGAGGATTTGAGCGAGTCGCATTCAATGTAGAGGTGTGTGCGTGACTGTCACACATTTATACATTGAAAGAGTGTGAAAATGCAAAATGAAAATAAAAGCAATTATTTTCAATTAGCACTGAAATTGAGTATGAACTGAAATAGATGATCATAGAATAGCTAGGAGATAGAATTGACATCAAAAGTGCTAAATTAACTTTAAAATAATAGTATATTATTGTATGCCTAGAAACTATCTTCAAAACAAATTAAATGAATACGAAATCAATATTCGCCTTGGATACGCAACAATACCCATTCTTTTAATCAAAAAAATTGTACCTATAGTAGGGTAGTGAGAAGATGGATGTAAGAGCGTTTTTCAATAACATTACTTAAGTATCGTTTTTTTTTATACTACGTGACCGTGATACAGGGAATTCTAGTATACTAGTAGCTAGTAAACTACAAAATAAAAATGAAATTTTTATCAAACTCTCATATCTTTATCATAGTTTTGATTTAGGCCAGCGAAGTATCATAGCTATCCAGCGATGCAATGCAGCCAGTGTCTTGGGCAAGCTCCCGTCCGGTACGGTAGCCCGACTGCTTCCCAAAGAGTTAGTTTACAATGTTAGTTATGTTAGTTATAATTAGTAATGTTGTTTTTTGTATGAACAATATGAATTTTGTGTCATAATAAAATTTAGTTTTAAATAGATTTAGCAGGAAGCTAATAATAATAATAACGTTTATTGTTCAAAAAAACAGTTGTACAGCCTTATCACTTATTAGGTAAACCTAATAGGTAGGTAATGTATTTAGCACTAGAAATAAAATATTGAAGATACCTCTAAACTATGTTGAAAACTTGTATTTTAGAGGCCGAACCAAAATAATATTATTTTGTGCACAATAAGGTAGGTGGATGGTCCTTTGACACCTGAACTAAGTGAATCACTTGTATTTCAGGAGTCAAGTCTGAACATATTCTGTTGTATTGGTTGAACGTGCCATAATTTCTGAACTAATTCAAATTTCATTGAATATGTACCATACATGATATATAATATGTACGTTACTCTACTTACTTTCTACTACATAATTGATAAAAGGAAAAGGAAAATAAAATTAATTCATGAATATAAATATGAGATGACCTTAGGAATAACGAAGCTTAAAACCTAAACTTATTTAGACTATTGGTTAGTATGAAATGACCTTAGGAATAACGAAGCTGTCACGTACTAATTTGCGACGATAGTGAGGACAATCAAAATATTAAAATCATGTACTGGGACAATGCTTTTATTTCTCTGTGTCGTGTAAAATTCAAGAAACGGTTGATTTACATGCCACAAATGTTTACGGACGCATTCAAACAATTAACGTTCTTTTTATTTGATTGTTTTGATCCGAATGGATTGATAGAGCCGTCGTGGAATGTTCCATGAGTTGTATATATTATAACGCTTTTCTGCTTGAATCACTCAGGAGGTACCTTACAGAACTTTACTACTAAGCTTCTTTTTTTTTATTGTACGACTTGGATGTGCTTGGCCTTTATCTCACATTATTTTCAAGTTATGATAAGGCCGAAGGTGGAAGGGCACTTCACCCGGAATCCTCAACAAACTGAGGAACTGGCTCTCTTACCTCTTAATGCCGGAACACAACAATTAAAGTTCTATGACATTGATATTAGCTATATAACGATGAGTGCGTACATCTACTGCCATATTTATACATTAGATAATTTGAGATGTCAAACAAATAAATATGTAGTTTTCAGATCATTAGATTTGACGGTAAAATTTCGATCATTTACTAATTTTTTTAGTAACTAAACTATAGGTTACTGGCATGTTCTCAACAAAACTCTAGTTAATTTTATTTCTTTGTTCATGTTGGCTAACTAAAAAAATAGGTATTGATTATCCAAAGTCATTCAAGTCATTTTAAGAGTAGTAGGGTACAATTTGACATTTGATGAATGTCCTGTAATATTTGAAAGGGCTCGTCCTGAAAAATACTACCTCCATAGGTACCTATTTCGACCGCCGAGCAGCATTGCTGTTACGGTTTGAAGGGTGTGTATGCACGGGGCTTAACAGCTGCATACCTCAAGCTGGCAGCGTAGGAAGGTCATGTTTTTTTTAATATGACATACCATCGCTGTAAGGCTTTGTTGCACTTAACATCAGGTGGGTCGCTTGCCTGTTACGTCTCGTTGTGGTATATTTGGTATATTTTATGGTCATCACTATGTTTTTTTTATTGTTGATGGGTAAATTAATTAAACCCAAGGCAACGTTCTTTGTTACATCCGCAATTCCTCACAACCATCCTGCAAAACAAGAGAGAGTAAAGCATAACTAATGAAATACCACGGTTTGATTAAGCAGCCGCTGTCATCACCGCACCACTCACCACTGCCAAGATCATTAATTGGCCGGTTCATCGCTGTAATGCTTCATTTATATTCAAACTATATCGGGCGATGTGTGGAGCGGGTCTAAGTTGGGCTAATGTGCGGGGCTTCTTCTGTTTTTTTTTTGTAATGGAGTGTTTGTTGACGTCACACGATCTTATTACGCTACTTTCAAAGTCAACTTACTGAGGCAAGAAGGTAATTCGAAATAAATCAAATAAAAAAAATGTTACATCCAATTATATTGCTTTCTTAATAATAAATTTTCTAAAAACTGTATTTTTTTAACTTCAAAACTTCTTCTTCTACAGCTCGCTGAGACAGAACCTATTCAATGTTGGTGGGTTTATTGCTTAGCCAGAAAATTATTGATTGTAGATTTACCGACGCTGAGACATTTTTGAAATGAAAATACGCACCAAAGCTTTAAAATAGCTCATTCCCATATTTTAATTAAACCTCCTTTAAACTGAAGTCGCATGTACAAATATCGATAGCGTCTGAGACACCTGATATTTTTCAACTAGTAAGTATTAATTAAAATAATCAACGAAATTCCATAAGGGCCACTTGAGATAAAACGTGTAGGATGATCACTTCACACCTAACTAACGCTACGTTTCTCGCACCAACGTCTCCAAACCCAACCGACTATTACCACTATCCGACCAATCCATGTAGTATTTCAAAGTATTAATTCGATATTCAAGTAATCTGACGTCCATAGGCCTGAGTTCTTATCCTATATCGGATTACTAATCGTTCACTAATAGCTTTAGAACATACTAACACATTTTTCTCATGTTGTGTTACCACACACACATTACCATTCCCACGTATGCAGTAATTTGCATGAGGCTTCTATGTTTCGAAACTAAGTGATGTTTAAGGGTTTGCTACATCTCTTAGTAATGTTGTAGAAGTAATTGATTTATTAACACAAACAATTCTGTATAAAAAATGAACGATTTACAAGAAAAGCAGTCAGGTTACTAAGGACCATTACAAACGGTCTATAGGTTAATCAACTTTTCTAGACGGATGCGTGCCCAATGCACTGCATGCACTGGCACGGATAGCCGTTGGCTAGTAAAGATTTTGGATTGCGACCTTAACCTTAACCGTATCATCATCATCATCATCATTGTCAGCATCTTGTGTTCCAATATTGGATGTATGCCTGCCCTAATTCTTTCCACTGTGCTCTATTCTGAGTGTCACGCTTCCACTTCTGGCAACCTTAATCTTACCTTACTTATCTACTAATCTTTAAACCTTAACTGTATGGCATATAATAATCCTAAACTTCTGAACACCCTCGGTGGTTTTTCGATAAAAATATAACTGTTCGCATGTTTATGTTAGTGTTAACCGCCTTTGTGGTCTAGTGGTTCAACCCACCGATTTCAGATCCAGAAGTCCCGGGTTCAATCCCCAGGGTATACAATATCGTGCTTAGTTTGGTTGGTTAAGGTTTGTTTAAGGTCCGTCTGGCTAGCTACCACCATCTAACCTAATTCTGTCACCATAACAACAATTCTAATATTGTTGTTTTCCGGCATGTAGAGGTAAGATAGCCAGCTCCTCAGTTTGTTGATGATTCCGGGTCAAGTGCACCTCCACCTTCGGCCTTATCTATCGTAACCAGGTGAGATGAAGGCCAAGCGCTTGATCGTCATACAACTAAAAAAAGTGTTTGTCGGTTGGTGTAAAAACCTTTATAAATTCCTTTCCGTTGATTCGAAATGGATAATGAGAATACTTCCTTTTAAAGAACCGATAACACCGTGGCGATCACAGGTTGGAAGCGTTTCATGATCGGTCAGGCAGCATTAGGGACACAGGCTAAAATTGTAAAATTTTAGATTAGTATTATTATCATATGAGGTATTATTATCATAACAAAAAAATGTTACCGTGTGTAAATGCGCTCATAATGTGGTATGCTCAATGATTTGATTAAATTGTTAATGATAAAATAATCTACTCAAAGTGAATGTAAAAATACTTGTGAAAGTGACTTCATCTAAATCATATAGAAACACTACAAAGAATAATTACGAACACGCGTCGGCCATATTGGAATTCGATAAAATAACAATTAAGCCAACATTAATGGACGTACAATGGTGTCTGCTGCGCCCGCGCTGATAAATGGACCTCTCCTTGGGACGCTTACGGCGTGTGTTTGATTTATAACATTATATCTAAAAATAAAAGAGTATTGTTTATTCAACCGTAATCGATCCAAAGATCGCTTGGAATGCTGCATCTCTCTAATTACGATTAGAAAAGACCATTGTTTGACTTTTGAGATTTGATTAGTTGATTTTCTGCTTTGTATAATGCTCTGAGCAAAATAAGATTTATCCTTATTTTTATTCGTAGTCGTTTTAGAGTTCAACCTTTTGATTTGCAGCAATCACTGAGAATGAGCATCTATATGATCTGTTTGAGAATAGTGGTTGCACGCCGGCCTTCTTACGGAGGTTTGGAATAAACTCTGGGTCTCCAAATAATATCAATGCCTGCAGAAAAGTACAATTTCATAAAAGTAACGTTATCGTTACTTTCAAACATAGTTGGTTTAAACATAGTTCTACGCTTTGTTTAAGTCCGCCTGGCTAGCTACCATCATAATACCTAAGTATGTCGCCGTTATAAACAATTCTAAATGGTTGTGTTCCGGAATTTAGAGGTGTGATAGCCAGTTCCTCAGTTTGAGGATTCCGGGTGAAGTGCGCTACCACCTTCGGCCTTATCTCAACGTGTAACCAGGTGAGATGAAGGCACGAAAGAAACAAAAAAAAAAAGATGCCTTACGCTGCACTGCATTGCGCCGTCAACTTGTGACATCAATGAGTTAAGCCCCATGTGCCCGTAATTTCACTGGCAACCATACCCTTCAAACCGAAATACAGCAATGCTGCTTGGCGGCTGAAACAGGTATGGTGTTCTTAAAGTTCATATCGTAGACTCGGTTCCTCAGACTGTTCCTCAACATTAACTCTGATCTCTAATCTCAACTGCGTATTCCGTGTAAAGTGCGCTTCCATCTTTGGCCTTTTCATAACTTGATACCAGATGAGAAGAAGGCCAAGCGCTTCCCCGTCGTTCAATAAAAAAATAAAATTGTTATCAAATAATGACGAATCAGACTTCTCCTGTTGCATGTGTCACATCATATGAATCTTACATCTGTACATACACTCGCGTGTCTTGAATAAAATGTTGAATGAATAAATTTTATAGTAGGTACACAATCATTACATCAAATATTACAAACATTGAGAGACACAGTGTACAAGTACAATGGGCGGGACTTCCAGGCAACTTTTGAAGGTGAAACAGAAAGTAACAAAAATATACAGATATTATAAAAATAAAACGAATGCAGATATAGATTTAAAAAAAACATAAACTAACACGTATAACAAGCATCATAGCTCAGTTGGTAGTAACTTTGCCTTCTGCGCTGTAGGCTGTGGGTTCGATTCCCACCCAGGACAAACATTTGTGTGATGAATATAGATGTTTGTTCTGTGTTTGGGTGTTGTATCATATAGTTAGTATTTATTTACAAACAGTATTTAAATATTCTTACCGTAATCTGTTCCCATATTACAAGCTATGCTTAGTTTGGGGCTAGATGGCGCTGTATAATAAAAAAAAACAAATGAGTGCTTAATCAGGTAAATTTTACTCAAAAGCTATGTTGGCGACGAGATCGGTGCGGACGAACGCCAACGTGAAGCAAACCTCGGCTATAGTCAAGTCTTGTTACCGCCACACCGCCTCCCCATCATGCCTTCAAGTCAGCAGCAGGTATACAGCTTTATGAAATCTGTCAGCAAACATAGATAACGGCCACAACTTCATTTTTAGATACAGAAGACAGTATGACTGGTGTATTCATCCACAATTCAAGAGTCATATATTAATCATATGATTATGCTAATGAGTTGTATTGGAATTTGTCATTCAAAGTTATTTCGGCTGTAGATATCGTGGTAACTGTCACATTTTGATATATTTTGAGTAGCAGGTGTGACATATAATTATTATTAATGCTATGTAAAAATTATACCTTCTTTTTCTTCTATGCGCATAAATTGTTCCAAAAGAGGCTCTATTTTGAGGTATTGAGATAATATTTTGAATATCATTTTAATGTGCGTTTATGATAAATCATGATTAAAATTTTAGGGCAAGCGTAGGTTCAATAATCTTGGATATACCGTTGATTAATCATAATTTAGTTGTAATAAAATTAGCGGAAATTAAAATCGAGTTTTGTGAGTGGTAGCACCCATGTTGAACGGCGGCACCTACTGTTTTATTGATTTTAGTTTAATCAACTTTTTATTTATAGCAGTCTCCCGTGGTGGATGTGCTCGTTTGAGATTTGTAGGTAATTTGAAATTATGACATTATAAAAAGTCGAATACTCAAGTTATATCGTATTTATACTAGATTTTTTAAACTTTCGCGATAAATATAGGTAAAATACGCGATAAATACCCGTTTCTCGAAATAAAATAATTTATACTAGATGTTTGAATTTCATTTTCATCATTATTTCAGGTCACAGTTGTCCAGCTGGACGAAGGGGGAGGGCCAATCGAAGCCACAAATAGTCACTTACCTACCTCCATCCATCGACTACCCGCGATTGCCATAATGTAGTCGGTCCTTCGAGTACATTTCGTGGTCATTATGCAAGAATGCAATTCAAAATTGTTGTGTACTGGTATTTAGAGGTAAGGTAACCAGTTATAAATCTGTTGAGGTTTCCGGGAGAAGTTCGCTTCCATTTCGGCCTTATTATAACTCGTAATCGTCACGTAGTGAATCTCCGAGCATTCTTGAATTTAATATTTGAGCATCAATTGACGAAAAGTCTTATAAGTATAAGATCCCGGGTTCATTCCACAGAGGAGTACAAAAATGTGTATGGTTTGGATGGTGGTAGGACTTTATTTAAGTCTGGCTACCACCAGTCACCTACCAGTAAAAAAAAACACGGTTTATCGTAAAGACACACGATAGTAGTGAAATATTTGTACTTCAGGGAAACATTTAATTGTTCTCTACACCCGACACAGTGCCCCACCGCTTCTCTTTAGGTACTCAAAAAAGTTACGGATCAGAATTTAAAAATCCTCCCATATAATCAACCAGACACGGTTCCTCACCGTATTTTGTCACACAAAAAGTTTGTGGATCAGGATTTAAAAATAATCCAATAGTTTCACTGCAAAAAAAAAAAACACCCGCTGCGAAAACGTCATATTTTTTTCATTCATCGTAATTCTTTAATTGTAATGTACCTAGCGACAAAAAATAAGTCAAACTAAAGAAATACCTACTAAGCCAGAACCTAATAGCAGTATTCTCTGGGGGGTAGAATGAAAATTATCATTTTGTTTGAAAGGATGTCTTCATCCTATCGTTGTTTTATTAATTTTGTTTTAGTGTCTATTTCACACAAAAAGTTTGCGGATCAGGATTTAAAAATAATCCCATAAATAGTTTCACTTAAAAAAAAAAACACGAAAACGTCATATTTTTTCATTCATCGTTATTCTTTAATTGCAATGTACCTATATACAATAAAATAAGTACCCACATCAAATTAAGGAACTAGCTACTAAGCCAGTATTAGCAGTATTATCTGGGGTAGAATGAAAATGTTTATTTTATTTGAAAGGATGTCTTCATCCTATCGTTGTTTTATTAATTTTGTTTTAGTGTCTATTTCACACAAAAAGTTTGCGGATCAGGATTTAAAAATAATCCCATAAATAGTTTCACTTAAAAAAAAAACACGAAAACGTCATATTTTTTCATTCATCGTTATTCTTTAATTGCAATGTACCTATATACAATAAAATAAGTACCCACATCAAATTAAGGAACTAGCTACTAAGCCAGTATTAGCAGTATTATCTGGGGTAGAATGAAAATGTTTATTTTATTTGAAAGGATGTCTTCATCCTATCGTTGTTTTAGTGTCTATTTTAAACTATTTCTGATCAAAAAACTGAAGTTTTAAATCCATGGCTATCCAGCGACAACTTTTAAAAGGGTACAGACACAATTTTACGATGAACATAAATGCCACATAAAAAAGGATAAGGTGTTTTAATTTCTCTCGGCTTAAATGAGCCGGTGTTAATTTTAACTCGCCAGGGAATGTATAGCGTATACTAATTCTTTGTCATTATAAGGAGGTTTATTAGGGTTCTGTATGCTTTACGTTTAACCGCCTCTGTGGTCCAGTGGTTCACCTAACAGTATCAGACCCAAAGGTCCCGGGATTGATGCAAAGGTAGGAACAGATTTTTCTTGGTTTGTCTGGTAGTAGAGCTAGTTAACCAATCCATAAATCTGCCTAGCTATCATCTAATCATCATAACCGATCATCTTATCTAAGTCAATACGTCAAATTCAGGGTGAAGTGCTCTTTACCTTCTGCCTTATTAGCTTGACATCAGGCGATCTTCTGGTTAAGGTTTCTTCCCCGTCGAAAAATAAAAAAATGACTAGCTATATACTCTTACAGACACAGGTATATAGGCTGATAATTGATTTCGATATGTGTCCTGTAATATTTATTTATTTCATCTTAAGTGCACTATAACGCACAATACGACGGAACCCTACCGCTTATCGTTCAACACGTCCTTCACATTTTATTTTCTCTTCTCGCATAGCTGATGGCCGTAAATAATGTCCAGTTATGTTTGTTGGTTTAACTTTAATGTGTTTCATATAGATTAAATTCTAATTTATTTATATATGAAGTCTACAGTTGCGTGGATTATAGTTAATACATGTTTTTATTAGACGTGAACTGTTAGGTCAAATTGTAGGAGATGTTTGACAATTGACCTGTTTTCATAAGTGTCATCTGTACAATTATTTTGAGCATTTATAGCTGAGATTATTGCGGGTGTAAGGTTTATTTGCCAATGAGAGTTAACAACGAGAGAGAGCCTCAAACACTCAGGTAAATGAAAAGAGATCGATAAAAAGTGTGCATAGAAATGAGAAATGAAATCATGTTTTTTGTTAAAAACGTTATTTTTGAGAAATAATCTCAGTAGTGAAATACAAACCAAACATAACGAGATCTCAGTTCAGGGTGAACAACTGTTTAATTATATACAATAATTTTACATCGAAAAATGTATTTATAATTATATAATACGTCAATTAAAAAAAATGTTCTTGTGGTAATTAGCCAAGAGCACTGGTTGTATTCTCGCGTTGAATGGCCAACGATCATTTTTGAGAGATAAATGATCCAGAGAGATCTTTATTGACGTCAATATATTTTGGGACAATGCACTGATACAATATTTTTTGAAGTTATACTTCTATTGAAGCGTTTGATAAAACTGATGACATTGAATAACCTAAAAGCGACACCATGAAGTTGGTTGCGTTTTCTAAAAATGATTAGTGTGATTTTTTTAACCAAAGACGTTGCTTTTTGTCCCTTAAGTTTTCGTGAGAACTGATAACTGTATTTAAATAGTATAAATTATTATTAATGGTAAAAAGGGTTCAAAGAGTATAATAAGAATGAGGTAGTTATTCAAATATATATGAATCGACAAAACGTGTTTAAAATCAATAGAGATAAAAACTATTCATTCATAAATATACATGTGTATTATGTATCATGCTGTATGTGTGTGATTTTAAATTATATATGGAGGTGAATAATAATTTACTGTGATTGATCAATGTGTTTTTTTTATGGCATTTATTTTAGCTTAGTATTCATACAAAATCAATGTTTAAAAAAATACCAATCAATCGTGTAAACCTATATTTACACAGTGCCATTGAATCACATAAACTTGTGTTACTGTGTAACTGTGGCAAAGCTCGACCATCGATAAGATTCTTGACAATCGTAAAGTGACTCTAATGACTGTACCCGATCCAAGATGAAATAATCTAACGTGATATTTTAAATAGTTTTATTTATCAGACCCTCGTACAAGAGCATTATCCAAATGTTTACGGAATAAATGCCTCAATAAAGATAAGAGCTAAAATCCTACTCTAATTAGTGACAAATTGGTCACAGAAATAAAATTTATGATGTGGCCAGTTTTTTTGGAACTTCAGTTTTGTTTTGAGAAGATTTTTTTTATTCCAATCCATTAATTTAAAACAGGACCCCAGAGCTGGGCATTTATTTCAGCTAGCGAACAAATAGCATTGCTATTCAGCATGGCAATGCAGCTAGTATCTTGTGTATGCTTCTGTCTGGTATTGGCTTAGATATCATTAAAATTAACTCGTTGACTGCGACAGCCCAGTGCACCATGTTTTTTTAATGGGTAAAATCATGACCTCGAGGCTCGCCTAGGTGTTACCTGAACTTGGATGGGATTTCGATGCTCCGCGCACCGATGGAAAACTGCTTGGCTTTGGACTTCAGCAGAAAAGTGGTTGCAAGTCAGGCGGACATTTACAGGTCCTAATCACTAGTGATTTTTTTTTATAGTACGACGTTGAAGCACTTGGCCTTCATCTCACCTGGTAACAAGTTGAGATAAGGCCGAAGGTGGAGGCGCACTTCACCCGGAATCCTCAACCAACTAAGGAACTGGCTATCTTACCTCTAAATGCCGGAACATAACAATTTTAAGGAATTGTTGTTATGGCGAAAGACTTACGTAAGATGGTTGTAGCTAGCCGGGTGGACTTAAATAACACAATATTTTACTCCCCATGGGGATCGAACCCGGGACCTGACACCGGTGGTCGAACCACTAGACCACGGAGGCGGTTAGGATAATTCCGCCATAACTATTGATCTGAGGTCAAAGATTCCGTTGCCCGGAGTAGAACAATAGGAGGTAGATCCCACCAACCTCATCCAGGGTGGTTCCAGTCAACTAGAAACAAGTACCTTGCTAACATTCTTCTCAACTGAAGTTTCGTATTGAAGGTCTAAAAATCAAAGCACTGGAAAAACTGCACTTTAAACTGTATAAACAATCCTCGTAAGGTTTATCAACAGCAATTAATTCTCATACATTATTCGTATGATATTTTAGGTACAACCGTGACAGGTAAATATTGGTTTCATTGTGTAAACTTTCACCTTTAATGAGCACCAAGAGGTGTCAACCCTCGTGGCTTGTTAAAGGCAACTGCTTCATTACGTGTCATGGAAATATATTGAATCACCGATATCAATATATTAATGATCGCCCGAGAAATATCAAATTTAGTATCAAATATAATTAGATGTTAACTGTTGCTAATTCATAGTGACCTTAAAATTATTTGACCTCAGATTCTTGTTGAAATAATTATTATCTATTCGACATTTTGTAATTTTATAAATATTGACATTTTCTAAAGTAGAGGTATTCTTGATTGAGTAATGATTCTTTGAAAGGCTTTAAAAGCTCAGGTTACTCTGCATTCTGCGCTGTAGATTGTGATCTTGATTCCCACCGATGAACTTCATCTATCCAAAGCACAAATTTCTGTTGCTACAAATTTTTGTCCTGAAATGTATGATTTCATAAGTCCATGATGCCAAATTAAGATAGGGTATCGCATAGTTTTAAGGAGGATTAAATCCAGCCATTTCCTAGTAGGTATATATAAATATAGGTAATGATTGAAAGGAGTTGCCATCAACAAATGCGCAGAACACGTAATGCGTCTCGACCCGGTCAAGTTGTACCCATATATTTACTTTATCTTGTTCAATACACTTAAATACAAATTAATACAACCGAAGGCCCAGACCTTAATGGCGGCCCTGACTGTTTATTTTACAACTCACGATGGGACACGGATTTTATTTTTTTACCTTTTTATAGATCCGAGTCACAAACCTAAATACCTACGTTATGCTTTTAGCGCCTCTAAAAGGTCCTAGAATGTCTTTGAGACTTACTTTTTGTTATACTTGAGGGATTGGATTTTATATGTTTGGATATAAATATAGTATTTTAGAGATTTTTGTAAATAAAATTATGATATGAGTTAGGTGTGGAAGTCATTTTTTGTACGACGAGGAACCGCTTGCCCATTATCTCACCTAGTTTGACGTTTTGATAAAGATGAAGGTGGAAGCGCACTTCACCCGGAATCCTCAACAGATTGAGGAACTGTCTTTCTTAACTCTTATATTATGCCGAAGCACAACAATTAAGAATTGATGTGAAAGTGTAGGCTGAATTAAACAAAGTCCTACCACCAACCAACACAATAACGTACCCCCATGTACAATAATGTCTATTAATGTGGGATCGAACCCAGTACCTCTGGATCTATTACCGGTAGGCGAAACACTAGACCACAGAGGCGTTTAATAGTCGCCGTACATAGTGGAAAACCCCGTGTGTTTCTCAGCACCCAATGAGCTAATTCCTAGGCATCGTGACAAAGTTTGCAGGTTGGAGTGAAGCTGCCCCGAATATTTGGAATTAGGTGTTTTTTTTTTTTTATTGTACGACGGGGAAGCGCTTGGCCTTCATCTCACCTGGTAACAAGTTAAGATAAGGCCGAAGGTGGAGGTTCACTTCACCCGGAATCCTCAACAAACTGAGGAACTGGCTATCTTACCTCTGAATGCCGGAACACAACAATTTTAGAATTGTTATTATGGCGACAGAATTAGGTAAGTAGCTAGCCAGGCGGACTAAACAAAGTTCTACCACCAATCAAACCAAGCACAATATATTGTACTCCCCCTGGGGATCGAACCCGGGACCTCTGGATCTGAAATCGGTGGGTTGAACCACTAGACCACAGAGGCGGTTAAATATAAAAAAAAAATTAGGTATATTTAAAAAAAACAAATATATTCCCATATAAATATAATTCCAAATATATATGCGTAAAATTTGCATAAGATTTTGTAAGTACCAATACCTACTTTAGTATGTAAATAACGCAATAAAGCGCCACTCACGCTTCACGGAATATGTTCCTTTAAGCCCACCTTTATGTCCAGGAATCCCTACTAATCGATTTAGAAATGACTAATGGCAATTCCTAAGCATCGAGTACCATTATGTAAAATAATAGTAGGACAACGATGCTAGCCAGTAATTATTTATTAGGAGATTATTCAAATTGTTATTTTATCACGTGTTAAATATTCAATTTTATTCATCAACCTCCATTCATACACGCAATATATAAAATTAGTATTCTGCGCAGCTCTCACGTACATTGCTTCAAACGTTTATTCCATACAATTCCAATTTCCATTTATATTATATGTATGGATAATTCTAGTTGAAAACGCTAAGCAATGCAACTCAATTAGTAACGTAGCAAGTACAAATTCCATTATCGATTTGGGGAGAACAGAAATCAAATACTACTAGTAATCGAAAAATATTGTCAAAGCGTCTCGTTGGCCGATAAAAATGTCGGGCCACACACAGCAGGTCATTAGACACCTTCTGGAGAAAAATAAATTAAAGAAAAGAGAAATCTCCACCAGCAACCTTATTACCGATGCATAGCCTACTATTTTCACTACACCAACAAATGTCTCAACAACCATTGCTCTCATAAACCAGAGAACCATTTCACTGGCACAGAGAAGCAAGCAATGTTTAGCGTATGTTTTTTACCGTCGCACATTTAGTTAAAGAATAGGGATGTAAGCCCCGGATCAATTAAATGCCATAAGATACAAGCACTATAAGTCAGTGCGGAGGCGAAATCCAAGAAGTAATGATCAGGACCCTAGTTTATGGGATAAAAAAGGTAAACGAAATGAGAAGTGTGTCGTTTGACCGTCAGCCAACTTGCTTAACAGTTTTTTAATATGTCTTGTGGCTTGTTTCGCGTAATTAAACACATTCTGGGATGTGAGTTTAATGCCTTGGTGGTATTCCATTTCACTTTAGTTATTGGAATTTTATTGTTTGCCAGAAGAAAATACTGTTTCAACTAACCTTCTTATTTTTTGTTAATATAAAAATAAAGTATTATGAATAGTATAATAAATAAAATATCACCTGGGTCCGCGGGAAGCCGGCGCTCTCCAAGTTTTCAAAATCTAGCGGGTCTTTTGTTTGAGTTGCATCCCAAGGGCTGGCTCTTATTTAGGCCAGCGAAATAGCATAGCTTCAGTGGCAAGGGCAATGCAACCAGTGTCTTCGGTACGCTCCTATGTGGTACTGGGCTGGAACAGTTGAACTACATATTCGCTAGTAACAGTCCTTAGGTAACTCCGACTGCTTCCTTCGTACATAAGTGCCATTACTGATAATTTCCATAAAATGTATCTAGAAAAAAAAAACCCCAGAAGATACCAATGCTAGTTACCAATGCTATGCAGACCACTCACGTTTTGAGGACATGACTTTTTAATTTGAAATCTTAAATTGATGTGACTGAATTTTAAATTTTTGGTCATACAAAACGAACGATTTGTGTTGTATTGTCTATATATTGTATATACAAAACGTATCTGAGTATTATATCCGTAATCTAGTTCCCTTATTACCAAACATAACCGCCTCTGTGGTCTAGTGGTTCAAGCCACCGATTTCAGATCCAGAGGTCCCGGGTTCGATCCCCATGGGGAGTACAATATATTGTGCTTGGTTTGGTTGGTGGTAGGACTTGGTTTATGTCCGCCTGGCTAGCTACCACCATCTTACCTAATTCTGTCGCCATAGTAACAATTCTAAAATTGTTGTGTTCCGGCATTTAGAGGTAAGATAGCCAGTTCCTCAGTTTGTTGAGGATTCCGCGTGAAGTGCGCCTCCACCTTTAGCCTTATCTCAACTTGTTACCAGGTGAGATGAAGGCAAAGTGCTTACCCGTCGAACAAAAAAAAAAAGCATAGTTTGGGACTAGATGGCGCTGTGTAAAATTAATGTCCTGTAATATATTTATTTATATAGAACTGAACTTTTTATTGGAATTTCTTCGCCTTGTAAACAAACACGTTACCGTTGTCTATTAAAGTTCCAAAAGTACCCATTTTACGACCGCCATACGAATTCTTAGAATACAAAGTGCCAGCCGCCAATTGGAACGAAATAATTAAAAATCTGTTCAGTATGCATTGTGATACGCACAAACTGTAGTTCGCTTGCTTTTGTTACCAGTTGAATGGTCTACTAAAACAAGGTGTAGATTTTTGGCTGTATCTACCGCTCGAAGGATTATAAGCGAGGCCTAAAAAGGAACTATACATTAATGAATGAATTAATGAATGACTGAATTAATTAATTAATTAATGAAAATACTTTATTGCACACCTTAAAAATAAAACTGGAAAAAATAATACAATGGGCGGTATTATCTTTAAGAAGCGATTTCTTCCAGACAATCTTTGGATTCCAATTCTGAAATCCAAAGAGGATTTCATGTCTAAAGAGGTGGCTATTTTACGAACATAGCAACAAAAAACGTCGTATTTACCATGCAAAGACCCTAGCGCCCATACACACGCTTATATGATCCATGTCGGACTATTAGTATTCGATTTTAATGTTGCACTCACAGAACACATGTTAAGTAGATTCATTGTTCTGTGGTTGCACTCATGAAAAATATTGAAGTAGATTTGTTGGTTTATAATTTGGCTTAAAATTGAATCACAGCTCAGTTGGCAGTAGCTATGCCTTCTGCGCTGTAAGGACAATAGAGTGTTCTAATCGTCAATAACCGGGTTTGATTTTCTCTCGGTGCAAAGATATTTTAAAAACATGTCACAAATCAAATTAATAACAATTATTTTAACTTTGTTTGGGTGTTATATGTATCAGTATAAATACATAATAATATACATAAGCATGTATACACAAAAAAGTATGTAAGTATTCATATTTCCCATAATCTAGTTCCCAAATTACAAATTTTGCTTAGTCCTAAGATGAAATTGTGTAAAATGTCTAGTAACATTTATTTATTTAGTTATTTACCTATGTTAAAAATAATTTAGACCAACATTACTTTTATCCATGAAATATCATTGTTTAGAAGAGATCGCTTCTAGTTTTTAACCGAAAAGGAGGTTCTCAATTCGGGTGTATAGATAATATATTTACAGATGCCAACATTATATGGAAGAGTGTAATAAGTAAAATAAAATCTGACCATCTAGGAGAAATTATTAAAATCGAAACACAATGTAAAACTAATATAAAAAGGAAAATTAATTTTATACCACTGACAGCTGATAGAGTGGAAAAATTAAAATCAGCACTAATGTCTAAATTACCTGTTTCATATAATGGCAACTATCCTGATTGTTTATATAATACATTTTTTACTAATTTTAGCAACATATTTAACTCAATATATACATCCAAAACAATCACAGTCTCTGATAATGCAACATTTAGTGAGTGGGCAACAGCGGGAATACATAAAAGTAGAAGAAAATTGTATGAACTTTATGGTGAAAAACAGTACAACTTTAGTGAAGAGTTTAATGATAAAGTAAAAAAATATTCTAAAATCTTTAAGGAAGTTTGTGTGGCCGCTAAATCCCAATACTTGAGAAAACAGATTGTAAATAGTAAAGATAAAATTAAAGCTACTTGGAAAATTATTAATAGTGAGACTGGAAAAGGGAAAAGCAGCAACACTAACGAATTTAATTTAAAAATAGGAAATCTTAACATATCCCAAAATATTGATGTTGCAACAGCTTTTGAAACGTTTTTTACTGATATACCTGTTTCTACCACAAAATCATTGAACTCTTCAAATATTATGGCAGAGTCAATACTGAAAAACAATGTACCATCATGTAATAAACCATTTTATTTCAAATATGTTAATAATAACGATATTATTAAAGCATTTAAACTTATAAATGAAAAGAAGACCTCTGACCTCTGGGGCATCTCTGTAAGCATTGTTAAACCTATAATAGGCGTTATAGCGCCTGAATTAGCTTTTATTTTCAACGAATGCATCGACTGCGGCGTATTCCCTAATTTAATGAAATATAGTAAAATAACTCCTCTTTTTAAATCTGGTAACAGTTCTGATCCAACAAACTTTAGGCCGATATCAGTACTACCGACATTTAGTAAAATCTTTGAGAAGATTATTCTTACACAGTTACATAGTCATTTTTATGCTAACGCCCTATTTCATGACAAACAATTTGGATTTACAAGAGGTCGCTCAACTGCTGATGCCGGTATTAGTTTAGTATCGCATATTTTCGAGGCCTGGGAGAAATCACATGATGCGTTGGGAGTCTTTTGTGATTTGTCTAAGGCTTTTGACTGCGTGCACCATGAAACACTGATTATGAAATTAGACCACTATGGTATCAAGGGTGTTGCACTAGACTTACTCACGTCTTACCTAAGTGATCGCATACAGCATGTCGACGTGAACGGCCAGCGTTCTTCAGGATCTTTGGTTACCATGGGTGTGCCGCAGGGTTCTATATTGGGGCCTTTCTTGTTTTTAGTATATATTAATGATCTGCCCCAAATAATTAAAGATGACCATGAGATTGTGCTGTTTGCAGATGATACGTCACTTCTATTTAGATTGAAGCGACAAATGACTAACTTTGACAACGTAAACAATGCAATCTCAAAAATTGTTAACTGGTTTAATGTAAATAACTTAGTACTCAATCAGAAAAAGACCAAATGTATTCGATTTATTTTACCAAATGTAACTGAAGTTAAAGCTAATGTAAAAGTTAAAGAGGAAAACATAGAATTAGTCAAAACCACAGTATTTTTGGGATTAACTTTAGATAATAAACTTCAATGGGGCCCACACATAGATAAACTGGCGAAGAGACTTAGTTCTGCAGCATATGCTGTAAAGAAGATACGTCTTCTCACAGACGTTGCTACAGCAAGACTAGTTTACTTCAGTTACTTTCACAGTATTATGTCATATGGCATAATACTGTGGGGAAGTGCTGCAGATATAGACACCATATTCGTTTTGCAGAAGAGGGCTGTTCGCGCTGTTTACAAAATGGGTCCCAGAGATTCATTAAGAGACAAGTTTAAAGAAATAAATATATTGACTATGCCCTGCCAATATATTTATGAAAATATTATGTACGCGCGTAAAAACATAAGCTTATTTGTCAAAAACTGTGATAAACATAATTATAATACTAGAAATAAGAATAAACTCGCTGTTCCCACAACTAGGCTCCATAAGGTTAATAAATCGTTCATAGGGCAAACTGTACGCTTTTATAATAAATTGCCAAGTGATGTGCTAAGCTTGTCAAATAATAAATTCAAAAATTTTGTAAAACAAAAGCTATCCAGGAAAGCTTATTATAAAATTTCAGATTACCTAGAAGATAAGAAAGCCTGGCATTAAAAAAATGAATTTGCCCCAGTGAATAAATTGTAATTAGTATTAGATAATTTTAAGCTATTGTAATGGATCATGAAAAAAAAAAACTAGCCCGAGGTTCTTGCCTTTCTCCTTGTGTGCTGGTCGCGATTCCGAACAGGCGGTAGATTTGACGTTTCAAAGTGATCCTAAAAAATCTTACTGAATAAAAATATTTGACTTTGACTTGACTTTGACTTTGGTGTATGCTTTTTTTTTGTTTGTTTGTTATTTGATTTCTCCGCCAAATCGAAATAGATTTTAATGATTCTTATTACGTTTGGTAGGCTATACTTGCGAGGTGGTCCCATAGAAATTTTATCAAAACCGGTTCAGTAGTTTGGTTTTTATATTAAAATAACTGGAAAATATATGTCATGCAAGTAAAAGATATTGCGTATTCTGCTTTCCTGTGGTGTTTACGGTAACTAGAGTAGACCTTTTGAACCGCTTACCTTCCAGTATCATCATCAGGGTTTTGCCATAATCACCACGCTTGGCATGTTGTTGATCGCAGTAATGATGATACGTAGTAGTAAGTGGAATTGACTTTGACGCATTCTGGCTATAAATGCTGTATACATGTATCATCATCATCATTACAGCCCATAAAAGTTAACTGTATAGGACATGGGCCTCCCCCAATGCTAAAGAAAGCAATGGAGGGTTTTGCCATAATACTCACACTTGGCAGGGTGTTGGTGACCGATGTCTCTTTAACGACTACTACTGCATTACCTCAGCTCCCTCAGCACGGGGAGGGGATAAAAATTGACTGTTTTTATCCACCATCGGGAGACAAAATGCTCTCGAAGGTGGATAAAAACAGAGGACAAAAATTATATCCCCGCCCCGTACTGAGTGGGCAGAACTCCGTTATTACTCAACCGATTTGGAAAATATATTTTCGTACAAAAAATAACGTAGTATTGTACCCTCACACGACTCTTAAATAGTGTGTCGGAGACGTCGTGGTGTCGTAGGTTCTACAACGAAAAAAAGCTAAAAATAAACTCTTTTGGAAAAAAATGGAACCGACTTCACCACTAAAAACTTACAAATAACTCTTAGGGTAAGTTAATATACCTAATTTTAAGTCGGTGCCATACAATAATCATGTTGTTGTGCTTGGCAATTCGGCACCTACTTCAAATTATATGAACTTACCCTGAGAGTTATTTGTAAGTTTTTAGTGGTGAAGTCGGTTCCATTTTTTTCAAAAAGAGTTTATTATATTGTGAGTTGTATAATCAAGTATTTCAAAAGAGTGAGGTCAAAATCAACATTCCTAAAGAAGGCTACAACGAGGTATAAAAAACTTTAGTTCCGAGTAAACTTAAAAGAAAGAATAGTACGTAGTAAAAAAGTTTGAATCAGCTTGAAAAAATAAAGAATAGCAATCAAGAAACCAAGATTGCATTATGCAAATATTTTAAAAGCAGTAAAACTGTGACGATACTCCGTTGTCAAAGCCAACTTAACAGTTCTGTTTTAGTAGTTAACCCGCTAATTTACGAGCATCGTTCAATGCACGCAAGTATAAATCAAGATGAATTACAACAATCGAATCTGGCGTTCGATGTGATCTTTAATATTAGTGTTACAATGTTGAATAAGCATTGAAAAGTGTGGGAGAGTGTTGACAAAATCAAAAAAGCTTTTTTTTTTAATAGTTAAACTCTCTACACAGCCCTGTCTGGGCATTACCGACATCTAGAACGAGCTTTCCTGGAGCAGCTTATTAAAGGCACTCTGAACACAGCACACTGCTTGGCGCAGGGCTAAGGCAGGAAAGCCAGGCGGATCTTTACAGGTCCTACCAGAAGCGAAAGTATCATTCAGCCGTAACCATTTGACAAGCCTCATCGCGCTATAGGCTGAGGGTTCGATTCCCACCCAGGACAAACATTTGTGTGATGAATATGATTGTCTGTGTTTGGGTGTTGTATCATATAATACGTCTACAAATGTATTTACATATAAAAACAAATAAAGGAAAGTATTTAAGTATTCTATCCGTAATCTAGCTCCCATATTACATACTAAGCTTAGCTTGGGGCTAGATGGCGCTGTGTAAAATTAATGTCCAGTAATATTTATAATTATTATTATTTAGTGTAGGTCAACAATTCTGTTGTCCGGGGAGGCTGCTAGTAGAAAAAACCCCAAAAATCAACATAAGATATCAGTATGATGAGAAGGGAAGAAGATATGTAACATAAAGGGTATAGCCACCAGACTCATTAAATCATCCCTTATTATGTTTGGGTACTCATGCACGAATCTCCATGATCGGCAGGTTGTTTGAAGTTAAATGTTTTATCATCTGACATTACTCGCCTACCATTTTGGCAAAAAAGTTTTACATTATCTGTTATGACAATGTAAAACTTAACTAAGGTTACGATGAAAATAATAATTATGTAGATACATGACATTATATTCATTTTCTAGGGACCGAAACTAGGTTCTATTTAAATTACATTGTTTATATTTATTTCGTCAATAAAATATTGAAGACATCCTTTTTTGAGCGTCATCGTGCTCACTTAAGCTGTTGATTAAACTAAGAGCCTCCTGAATGGTGCTTTACTCAGCAGCCTAGGCCTTCGTTGAGTTCCTATGTGATTATCCGGCACGTACAGATTAACATAACACCAACCAAACCAAGCACAATATTGTACTCCCCTGGGAATCGAAACCGGGACCTTTTGATTTGAAATCGGTGGGTTGAAGCACTAGACTACAGAAGGCGGTTAAAAATTTGAAGAAGTTGAAGATTTGTTTATCAGCATTCGCGAATTATGCAACATACCTCGGAGTAGACGAAAAATGTATGGTGCCGACAACATTTCTGGTCTCACTTCTAATTTAAAATATCCGACAATGCCCAACACTAATAGTGTTGGTAATAGAGGTAAGCCCCATACAATTTCAAGTAAAGGTTCCTGGTGAACTTCATAGCATCGTTATATTGTCGAAGTCAGAACTCTGGCGCAGTATAAAACCGACCTGGGCTTTCTTAAGGCCTTCTTGCAGACTTGCAGAAATCATGTGGAGGATCCACATGATTTTGGAAGTTTAATTCCGTGTCTAACGTATCCCCAAATCACGAGACTAATAAGTTTCCCCTTAGTGAGTAGGTATTCATGTATAGCCGGATTCTGTGCTCTTCCGTAGACACAGGGTTTTGAAATACTGAAAAAAAAATTTTTTTTTTCCAAAATTTGTTTTCATAACTCCTCTGAACAAAGCAGTAGATTTTTTGCAAGTAATTCCCAATATATAGGTAGGTCGTTTATCATAAAAAAACTCAACAGCGTTGGAAGGAACACGGCCCAATGCTCTATTCTATCGAAGGCTTTTCATAGTCAACGAAAGTCATACAAATGGGCCGTTTGAACTATTGACTCTTTTCCGTGAGCTGTTTCACCTTGTCGATGTGGTTAGTTCAGTGATAGAGAAACCATTCTGGAAGCCAGCATACTGAATAGGCTGGTTATTCATCAAGTTAGCGGGTTAGTCGGTTGCATATAATTTTTGCGAGGAGTTTTGTATATATGGAATTTCAGACTTCTTTTTTTATCGAATTAAATGATCCAAGTTTCAAACCTGCCTCGATCAGTACTGAGCAACCTCCACGGGTTTGTTGGTCTTCCATCAGGTCTGCATCACCTACAGTGCATGCACCTACCCAGGTACCTGTAGGTAGAGAGACAGCGCGCAGGAAAGTAGGTGGGCCATGACTGATCGGCCGGTAGTTACCTCGGCAGTGTCATCTTTTTTGTGGGTGGTTGAGTCTGTGGCGTTTTTCCAGGACTCAGGTGTCGATCACCGTTCATTCCGTCATCATTAAATGTAGATGTGGTAGGTACTTTAGTTATACTTTTACTCAAATAGCACCAAAATAAATAAAGATTATGTAAATGTTATGAGAACATTAAAGTAGCTTAGAATTTAGCGTAAATAGGTATAACAAATATTGACTAAGAATTTTATCGGGATTACTAATTTATCAGTTTAAGGCACTAGATTTTATCAGACAATAGATGCAACCGATGATAGAGCTACACGTCCAACTTTTAAATTTTATTGACAAGATTAGAAAGTAGGAATGGATAATGTCAATTATAATGACTAAACTTGTTAAAAATATCTTAAGATATTACCAATTAAAATTAGACCATTGTTTATTGGTTTTGGGTTTTCCATGTAAGCGTTAATGTATGCTGAGATGTAGGTGTTTATTTTGGCGTTTCGAGATGCAAGATAATTTCTTTTTTTGATCGACGGGGAAGCGCTTGGCTTGGCCTTCATCTCACCTGACTTCAAGTTATGATGAAGTTATGACTTAAGGCCAAAGGTGTGTGTACACTTTTCCCGGAATAGTAGTAGAAGCCCCTTGTGAAAGGGCTCGTCCGGAGAAATAGTGCCACCATATCTTTTTCGGCCGCCAAGCCGCATTGCTGTGTTCTGGTTGGAAGGTTGCCGGTGAAATAACGGGCACGTGAGACTTAACACTTTTATGTCTCAAATTGACGGGCGCAATACAGTGCGGCGCAGGCCATGTTCTTTGTGGATGTGACCTATGCAGCAAAATTTTGCTATAGGCAAGAGATGCACTAATCATCAGGTGGGCTGCTTCCTTGTACCGTCCCAGGTGGTACCAAAAATTCTCAACAGACTGAGGAACTGGCTATTTTACATCGAAATCTTCATACTACCTACTCTCCTGCCAAAGTCCTGCGCCTCTTCGCATAAAAAAAATCTAGTTAGTTGGTCCAAAAACTTTTCAGATTTGATTTTAGGTTAACTGGTAGGTGTGTGCGGGGAGTCTATGTGGTAAAAGTTATTCGGACTACCTACCTGTATGTAATTGAGTCTGTTTGGCACCCACGGGACGCGGAACTATAAATGATTATAGGCTAGTTAAAAATATAAACAAGTTAGAGGAATTCTTATACATTTACATGACATACTTTTGCTCGCGGCTTCGATCACGTGGTACCCGGTCAAAAAGTAGCCTATATGTTCTTCTTAATTCAGAAAAATATTTGTGCAAAGTTTCAGCTCAATCCGTTCGATGCAAAATATCGTTGAATAGTTTTTACATAAAGAAATAATAATAAACTAGTCCGTTTTGCACGGTTTGACACCACATTCACATCCAACAAAAGAAATATCCGTGCAAAATTTCAGCTCAATCCGTTCGATGCAAAATATCGTTGAATAGTTTTTACATAAAGAAATAATAATAAACTAGTCCGTTTTGCACGGTTTGACACCACATTCACATCCAACGAAAGAAATATCCGTGCAAAATTTCAGCTCAATCCGTTCGATGCAAATATCGTTGAATAGTTTTTACATAAAGAAATAATAATAAACAAATCCGTTTTGCACGGTTTGACATCACATTCACATCCAACCAAAGCTGATTTATGAAAAGTAGCCTATTTCTTATTCCTAATCCGTTTAGTAGTTTTTGAGTGAAAAAGGAACAAACATCACAAACTTTCGCTTTAGTCTTATATGTGTGATTTTATGGTATTTGTGCCTATAATGCTCCAAATCGACGTCCCATTAATTATTTCTGTGGGTATACTGAATAGGCTGTTGCGGTAAACAACCATTTAGATACTCACAGAACAAAACAGCCGATTAGATATTCACAGAACAATACAATTGGAAACAACTAATGGTTCTGTGACGAAATGTGGGTCGAATAGTTTTAGAAAGGTGTGATTTGGTGGAATAAACCTGAAGTAAACCTATTTAATTCATCTTTTTAGATATACAGGAACCAAAAAGGGGTAGGCAGCTTTTGGGAAGGCTCGCACTACGGTTGACATATTCCTTGTCCATGCAAATACCGAAGTCATGAGTTCGGTGGTTTAAAAAAGACACCGCGATAATATATATTGTTTGTGAAATGCAGAATGTACCCGTAACTAGTTGAAGGTTAAAAAAGCTACTATGAAATTTTCAGCGTCATTATTTTTTAAACCACAACATTAAAAGAGTTTAACAACGTAAATACTTTTAGAATCAAAATGTTATTCCTATTGTCATTAATTTGATACCCATATTGTGCAAAAAACATTGTCACTCCCGCAAAACGACAAAAAAACCTAACGACACCGCACGGTAGATAACAAAATCTATCAACATGTTAAGGCTGTAGAGCATGTTAAGGAAAAACACATACATACATACTCTCAAAAACCAAAACCCTCCTTCTAAGGCAGTTACGTTAACCAATTGGGCTGACCGAATATATATAAAAAAAAGTTGTCAAAAAAATATGCTAAATAATAAAAGCGACAGCTCACTATCTCATCTCTATGAGATAAGCGGAGGCATAACCAACTAAAGAACCCAGCTGTGTTTTTATTCAAATTGTTCGGTTTACGACATTTAGATGACGATGCTAATAGTTGCTGAGCTTGTCAGCCACTAAAACACCATCTAATAAAGCCCACGTACCCACGTAGAAAGCATGATCTGAGTCCGCGCATGCCACAAGCCTTACGTCACCTGTACGTGTTTTACCGCTAACAAACATAACATTAATATGGAAAGCTCGATCCGCCAATGTGCCGGCCAACGCTGCCCCACGAAGATGGCCATTGTCTTTACAAAACGTGACTTCAAATGTTAATTGGACTATTAAAAGCCGAATGCGGGTCATTCCGACCATTACGGGTGTAGCCCTTTGAATATGTATATTAAAATTATTAGGCTCAATTTGTGCTAGGTTTCTAATGAGGTTATGCGCTTTCTTGTCACAGATGGCGCTCGTGTGTTGAATGCGCAAGCGTGCAGCCGGATGCGCGAAATGGTTATTATTGTAACTGTCAGCATCCGATGCAGAATATTGTGTCAGTGAATGTGGGAGCCGAGTCGTTGATAGGCTTAACATATTTAAATGTTAATACAATACAAATATTATTTACTGTACACCTCAAAGTACACCACATTGGATTGTGGAAAGACTCGATGGACCGATGACGTTGTGGCTGTTGCGTCGATGTAAAGTCGATGGATAGAGGCGGCTCCGTTGGCTATTTGTGGCATCGATTGGGGGAGGCCTATGTTCAGCAGTGGACGTATGCGGGCTGAAATGATGATGACACTTCAAAATGTAATGTAGGTACAATCGACGGAAGGTGGAGGAGAACTAATTTTTGTCTAATCTTAATATATAAATCAAAAATTAAATTGTCTCGTGTGGAACATCTCTACAATTTGCATTGTTTGGCTCATTATCTACACAAGTTTCTATTCCATGGAAAGCTTTCTTGGTTTATTGCCAAAGCTGAATATACATATTAATCTGAATATATTATGTTATGTATTAATGTTTATTTATTTTGCACGGGAACGTCTTATCTGATTAAATTGTTTCGGTTGCTGTATCAAATAATTATAATTACAGGACAAGACATTGAACCATTCACACAGCGCCATCTAGCCCCAAACTAAACAAAGCTTGTGATTTGGGATTTAGATTACGGATATAATACTAGTTGGTATACTTTTGTGAACACATACAAATGGAACCCCATCTTATTTCTAATATAATACTAGTTAACATACTTTTGTGAACACATACAAATGTTACCCCATCTTATTTCTAACATTCTATTCCATCCGATGTTGTCTGATTTAGATATCTTTTAAAGCGATAAGACCCCACATGTCTACAATATTTTTATTATTTTCCTTGTTTCTTTTTTAACTAGATTGGTAAACTATAATTATTTTTAAAGTGTCAAGCCTCATAGCTCAGTTGGTAGTAGGTCTACTTTCTGGCAAAACATCAGTTCTGGGAAAACATAAATACGTACTATATGGTACAACACCTAAACACAGAACAAACGTCTATATTCATCACACAAAGGTTTGTCCCGGGTGGTTTTCAAACCCACAGCCCATAGCGTATAGAACAAATACCAACTGAGCCGTAGGCTGTTTAAAAATAAACAATATGTTCACATCTCCTGTTAATTTTGCTAAAGGCATATTCTTCTGTGTACAAAGTTGGTAGAGACGGATAAGAATTTTCGTTGCACGTTATTACTTTATCTCCTTCCCTCTATTTCTATAAAAGAAAAAAAATATATGTGATATTTTATTGGTAATTCAATTGTTTATCTAGAAATCTAAGATTCATTATTTAATCGTTTACAATGTAAATGGGAAATAACATTAAGTTGTTAGGGAAAATAATTATGCATAAAGATTGTGGTTATAAAGACAATTAATGTCTCTGTCTGTAAATTATATATGTATATTCAAATGAACTCCAAAAATACTCAATGTCAACGACCCCTTTTAAAACCGCAAATATGTAAAAACGCGTGATGAAAATCAAACAATATGACTAACTACCAAAAAATGTCTTCCAAGTAAACTCAGTGACATTTTAAAGAAAATAAAATTAACGAGCATCAAGCCTTGAATACACAATTGTTCAGAATTGTGTACAAAATCATGCAAACAATGCATTTTTAGTCAAATAAATTGTGTTTTAAGTTCAATCATTCACAGGCATCGCCATGCATCGTATAATTATTTACTCAAAGACTAACATTAAGTACATGGCAGCCCGACGGTATGACTCTTGTCCCTCGGGAAATGGTTAGGCCTTTGGTGTGGGACGCTACCTACGTCAACACCCTTGCGCCATATCATCTGCGCCTGGGACATCAGTTAGGGCTTGGCCGAGGATCACAAAAGGCGCATATATTGTGGTCTTGATAGAGCTTACCTATTTGAGCCTTTTGGGGTATCTTGGGGAGCACCGGCTCCCCTCGGACCCAAGAAAAAATCGTTTTCAAAAATCTTGCGGGGCGTGATTGAGGTGACACACCCATGGGTTGGCTCAAATTTTGGCCAGCGAATAAGCATTGCTATTCATCGTGGCAAAGCAGCTATTACAGCTAATACTTCCTATTTTAATACAGTGATCTCAAAAGAAGGTAAAGTGTCAAAATGGCCTGACCCATTTTATGATGGATTTTCAGAATTGGGATTTTAGCTCAAAAAAACACTTCAACTCATTGTTATAGAAATAAAGTGGGCACGAAGTGCAAAAAGATTCATCAATGGATCTTAACAATAGATTTCAGAGGACCGAAGAGATTTTTTACATACATTTCTGTATTTTCAGACTTGTTAGATCTAAAAAATCCACTTCAAATCATGGTTATAGAAATAAAGTGGGCATACAGTGCAAAAAGGTTCATCAATGGATCTTTACAATAGATTTCAGAGGACCGAGGAGATATTTTTACACACATTTCTCCTCACGATCTTTAATTTTAGTCCAATTTTACTTGTTTTTTTTTAATGGCAAACTTGCCTTGAGGCTCGCCTGGGCATTACCTGGGCGAAGATGAGATCTACGAACGAACGAGTTTTCCCGGAAGGCACTGGCTTTCCCACTCACCAACGACACATGGCGAACTGGTGACTTTTTAATACATTCTTCGTTCGATGCAAGTGACCGCCGGTGTCCGATTCAGCTCACATGTCGAAGCGTGCATTGAAATGATCAAGATTTCTCGGTCGCGATCTAGAAACAGGTGCTTGCATTCGACGCGTGATTTATTTAACCAATTGATTTATTTATAGCAGTTTTATTCGGAATTTAATTAAAAGTGTCAGACGGGCGTGTGCTTGACTGTGAATAAAATAAGCCGATACGATAAACATTCGCTGTGCTTTTTACTTGCAATGGGTCAGTTCTTGAACTCAAAACTTGTACAAGGATGAGTTTGCGATGGCATGAGCTTACCCATAGTACATTGACTTTCCAGCGCTTCAACGGTATACATCGAACTGCTTGGGTTGCTAGCCAGTGCCTATTCACTTCGGATTTGAACACTCCAAGATACAACTAGTGCTGAAAAACAAAGAGGAATAACGAGTTTCATTCTCAACCATACTAATAATAACGTTAGAGGCGAATCAATGTGATCGGTATGACGGACCATCTACAACTTCGGGTTGTAATCCACTTGATTAGCATGCGATCTGCATCGACTGCTAATCCAGCAGAAAGCGGATGAAAAAATTTGGTAAATATATCGTGCTCACTTAATATTGTACCTAACGACTTCAGAAAATATTTGAAAATAATATGTTTGAAAAAACAATAAGAGACTGTCTCCTAAACGTACATATTAGTAATTACGACGGAAGATTTCAAACAGGAGCTTCAAAGACTATACAAATCAAAAGGTTCAGTCAAAATCTGCATACAAAATAAGAAAACTGCTTGAAATTCATGTCATGAAAATAATGGAACTAAATACATGTTTAACAATCGCTTACTGTGTTCGTGGTGCCAAATCTGTACGCTAGATACATTCGTTGCCTATTTATGGAACACGTTTTCGAATTAAGTACAGACAACAATTCTGGCCATCGTATCGCCTAGTGGAACGTTTGTTTTATTTAAATTTGTATTATTTTTTTTTAAATCGGTCAGCTCTTGACCTCTAGGCTTGTCTAGCTCTAAGCCATGGATGATGTACGATGGAACGAGCATTCCTGATGATTCCGGCTCTCCCAGTAGCAATAGAACACAGCAAACCGTGCGGCAACAGACTTCAGCTTAAGGTCAGTCTCGGAGGTCACTGGCCAGGTGTTAGGATCTGTAAAGGTCAGTCTTGTGATCATTCAGATGTAACCGCTAGCAAAAGTGCGACCAACAGAATCACTGCTGTTGGCCGGGAAAGATTATTCGGGTACTATTATACCAATATTCCTATTGGAATATTGGTATATAATACCAATCATACACCACCCTCGAGGATTGAGGTTAATGGAATGATTTTTATATATTAGTCAAGCTCAGGCTGTTTGAATAAAAAAACAAAAAAATGTGACAATTACAAAGACCAAGTGCAAATAATTGTCCGCAGTTGACCCGGCCAAGACCCCTATTATTACTAGCCAGTAGATGATTTATTCTAATTCCTTAAATATTGTTTTTTACTTTTTCTCCACACTAAATGGGATATGCAAAACGTGTACAAATAATTACAAAATAAATTCATTTGCTGGTAGCCGCCAAAGAAAACATACATACAAAAAACACATTTTACGTAGGTTTTTCTTTGGCGGTGCAATAAAAAACATGGTTAAAAGAATGGCCATTGCCCTTTTAGCCTCTCTTGCAAACCTGAAAAAAGCTTGAATGAGATTTAAAAATGATAATCATCTTGTTACAACGACACACTAGGGTGTCGCGAAATCATTTGAGTAACTTTTTTATAACAATCAGGTTCCTCGCGGTATATCACAGCAAAGCGGTACTTTTATTCCGTCTAAGATACACATCTTATACGTGAGTGTCTTCTTAAGCACACAGGGTACATCTATGAACGTCTTTATTACATTATTCTTAGTCATTTGTAAGATTTTCTCATAATGATTGTCCCAAAAGCGAGTGGTTGACGGCAAAGCCTTTGTCTAATCGCTGTCATGACTCTGTATCACGTGTTTTCTTATTGTTGTAATGGCCTTTTCCGCTTTGTATGAGTTTTTGGGACAAAATTACGAGCTTCGAAGAAAGTGCGGAAAACATCAAAGTTTACTTGATGATATCATGTTTTCAGAGATTTATTTAATTATGTTTTATTCTACTTTATTATATGCAAACAATATGTCCAACTAAACCAATTATTTACAAAGGAAGCATTCGGGTTACCTGAGGACCGGTATAAACTATTTTGCAGGTATAATTTGATAGGGATAACATATGTATGCATCGTTTTACTTTTTGTAAAAACACAATGGGGATCGAAACAAATGGCAAAATTATTATACCACACATTTTACGTATTAAAATTTTTATTCCGTTTTTAGAAAAATGAAAAGCAATTAAATGTAAAAAAAATACGTGCAAATTTCACTTACATTTGATATAAATGAAATTGTATTGATTTGCATTGACTAAAATATAATAATATTTTTTCACACAAAACAAATCATATAATTTTTTAAATGTAAATTTAAAAAAATATCTGAATTTAAAACCTAGGTAAGTATACCTAGAGTTATAAATAGATACACAGACACCAGAACACAACAATTATTTTAAGAATTGTTATTGTGGCGACAGAATTAGGTAAGATGGTAGCTAGCCTGGTGGACTCAAACAAAATCCTACCGCCAACCGGGATCGAACCCGGGTTCTCTGGATCTGAAATCGGTGGATTGAATCACTAGACCACAGTTGCGGTTAAAGACACTGACAGTAGGAAAACATAAAGTACGCAGACCAAAAACCTTCCATGTTAGATTAGAGCTGTGCTACCACATGGTAGTGCTCTACACCCCATCATGTAGGTACTTAATTAATTATAGGTATGTCGTGATCGTAAATTAACATGTACATGACAAGATATTTCAAAATGAATGTCAAACTATGCTTGTACTGGAGAGGGAAAATCAGCGGTACTCTGGGACCCTCTTATCATGACCATACCAAGCTAATCTTTACATTTACTAACAATAACCAACTTATTATACAGTCATGTTTTGAATGATATGCGGTTGAGATATTCGCAAATTATTTGAGCACATCCATACTAAATCAAACATACCTACTATTTTAATATCAAATTATTTTGTACTAACTAAATGAGTTCAAACTAAAGTCGCGCGAATAGATGCAGTCAGGTAGGTGACTTTCTTACTTGACAGTGGCATCAGCGCAATTGCTAAACTATGTAGATCCAACATTTTACAGCGACATTTACATAATTATGTCACTCTTTTCAATCCTAGGCCCTATTCCCATTGCATGTTTATAGTATCAAACCGAATCTGCCTTCAAATTACCTATGAACATAGCTTAATATGTTCCACTTACCCATTCCAATTGATAGGCAATATTACTATGGAAATGCAGAAGCGACGTGACACCTCGAGGTATGCAATATTATTTGCATTCATATATCGGACACCCACATCGCATAACACTTAGAAGCCGGATCAATGTGTAATTAAACTACCAATACACGGACTCAATATGAACAGCTCACCAATGGTAGTGAAGATGTCGAAATAATTGAAGAGGCATGCTTCTATGCGTTCTGTGTTTTCAAAATGGGTTTCCTCACAACTTGAATTAGGTACATTGAATATAATTGAAGTTGTAAATTTTTCATGTTCTGTTCAACAAGGTCATTCGAGAGATTTCTCGTTGTTGTTTCTTTTCTCTGGTTTGGGTTTATTGAGCTTAATCTGGTCATAGAGTGATCAGAGGAATCCTCAGAAGGGAAAAAGACGTGGACAATTTTTTTGGCGTTCTACACAAAGAGACTTGACGGGCCCATATTACTAGGTCTGTATTTTTATTCCCAATATTTAGTTGGTGGATTTCCTGACACGATATAAAATAATATGAAAATATTAAGGGTCTCCATAAAGAGGGACTTTTGTATGGCTTATATCTGTATATATCTGTGGCTTGATCACGAATGTCTAACGTTATCGTAATGTTAGGGTAACGTTTTTACGGACCTTTACATTACTTGGAAGCACGAAGCACTGTCATATCCCTCACGTAACAACGATAGGTAAACGTCGATTGACGATACGTTAACGTTACCTTTACTGTGTCAAAAGGTTCGTGATCGCAAATTTAGTTCTATTTACGAACTGTAGAGGCGCTGTGCGAAATCCTATACAAAATGCTAACGTGAACGATACGCTTACCGTACGATAGCATATTTGTGATCGGGCCTCTGATTCTAATTATATGACGAGAAAGCCTTTTAATCAGCTGATCCCGCTCACGGGATGAGTTGACAATATTTTTTTTTTTTTTTAAATAACTAAAAACCCGCTTTTTTATCTTGAAATAATAAGAACTTAGTGTGCGTGTCCAACTCGCACTTGGCACTTTATTATTTCATCGTTGTACAACTTTGCGCTGTGCATTGCTATGTAGCCCAGCGGTTTTGCCAAAGCATACCGCGATAAAATTACTAATGAACAAGGCAAGGCTTCCAAGTAACGGTTGGCGATGCATAAAATACGCGCTATGAATTATGGATACAAAACTAACGAATCTGATAAAACACTGTCTTTACACTTGTTTATAGTTGTGTTTAATCGTTGGCAGTTATAATGGTGTCCTGTTTTTGGCCATTGTCCATGCTTTCGCGGGCTTGTACGACGTGATGTGTTTCTTTGAGAGGTCGAAGGTTCTAGTATGAGAGTTGAAAACTTCACTATCTCCCGTAAACGTGTGTTTTTGATCGAGTGAGTGAACCGAACGAGATCTCCGAGTTAAAATAGGAAATCCGGCGCTGTATGTATGTATGTATGTGGGCCGTTTTCTTAAAACTTGTACATGACGGTTTAGGAGTGTCCCAGAACTTGAAATAATTATTTTTTGAAAGTTACTATTTATGACAGGGATGTAGAATTTTATTTATGTTTCTATGACTATCACGTAGAAAAATAACTGCTTTACATCACCCTCGGCTTAGAAACTTTTATGTTTTTAATAATTTACCACATTAATATACCAAGTTTTCACATGTCCTATGCCTACTTTGATAATTTTATATTCAATTTGTAACTTTTTTTTCTATTAACGCATGCAATATTATTTACTAGCTTTTAAATGTACATTTCCCTACACATGTAGCAATGTTTATTTTATTTAAATTGTCATAAAATAACGAATAATTAAACAAAATATTTAGTCACACAAAAAACGGAAAGTGGAAATCTCCATTCCGAAACCATGATATTTTAACAACACATGTAAAAATTTACCACTTTGGGATTATTTGTAGGATTATGGCAACATTTTAGCCAAATCAAACTACTGCCATTTTGTTTTGATCTGTCATTTAACCGGTAACGAGCCTCCCATCAACACGTAGCGCCGTGGTACGATTGAAGACTTCCGCGTTCCGAAACCAAAATGTATGGTAAGTTGGCATTATTTGTTCAATAACAGTAGTTATAAACGGAGAAGGACTATTTAGAATTCTAGCTCTGCATAGCATGAGCGTTTTGGTTGTAAAAATACAAAGATATTGAGTGATATTTCGGCATGAGCAGCATTCCGAAACCTCCCTTCCGAAACCAAATTGATGGTAACGTAGAAGCGGAATAAGAAAGTTTCGGAATGGAAACTAAGAGAGACTTTACACTTTCAAAATCACCATCATCATGATCAGCCTACACTTATACGTTCTCTGACTTCCTGCGAACTATAAAATAAGTACTTTAATGAATTATAATCAATTTACATTGTACGATTGAAATGCACAAAAAAAAATGTTTAGAATTTAAATAACTGTTTGATTGTCTTTATTTTTTTTTCCAAAATAGCTTATCCGATTAATATGCGGTTTTTTATATTTTTCTGTATTAAAATTACTATTAATTATCTCAAATTAATTAGTAAGATTTCTCTGAGCTGTATTTTGAACTTTTTTGTAATTAGACGCTGCGCGCTGGTTTTTAAACAAGATTCCAATTTTCGAAGTTATTTTGCATGGGGATTGTTAGGAAACGGAAATTGTGTTTTTTAAA
Source organism: Venusia cambrica (assembly GCA_951394065.1). Taxonomy (NCBI): domain Eukaryota; kingdom Metazoa; phylum Arthropoda; class Insecta; order Lepidoptera; family Geometridae; genus Venusia; species Venusia cambrica. Next base: position 13,941,747 of record OX596040.1, on the reverse strand, counting down.
TGTGTATCGCGATCGTTAATATAATATGATATATATGACGAAAATAGATGATACCCCCCCCCCCCCCTATCTCCGAAGAAACTGACCCTACAAGTTTGAAAAAAATATGGAATACTGGCCGTCACTTATATTTTATAGGAAAACCTAAGAAAACTTCGTAAGTCTTACAATTCCACGGGAATTGATAAATAATCAGTCCCTCCATGCATTAGGTAGGTACACCGTTTTGAAAGGATGTAGGTACCTATCTTCAAAAGTTAGGTAGGTCTACATGTGGGACGGAAGACTCTCCTCGCGAGTCCGACTCGCACTTGACCGTTTTATTTTTCTTTCAGATGCCTCTCACGGCAGCAGAAAAAATGAAAAGATACAGGGAGAAGTTAAAAAAAGACCCCGAAAAATATGAACAATACAAAAAAAAGGATACATGTAGAATAAAATATTGATGACGCTATGAAGGAGGAATGTACTGATCCTTTGGTTATTACGGAAAAAGATCAGCCTGACATATATGATTGGATAAAAGAATGGAACGATGGTATAGTTTTAAGCGAACGTGATCTCATTATTATTGATAACTTTAAGGAAGCTACTAATAATGAAAATCAGAAAGAAAGTGATGAAAATAAAGAATGCAGTGAGACTAATAATAATAATATAAAAAATAACGAGTTTTATGCTAATGATAATATGAAGAATGGATATAGTGATACTTTAATCTTTGATTTAACGAAGGAATGCACTGATACTACAACTCTTACGAGAAAAGATCAGGGTGAAATGATTGACTTGACAAAGAAATGTAGCGATATTAAAATTAAAAAGGAAAAGGATAAATTTGACTGGAGGGTCAAAACAGAAAATAATTCGTTAAAGCGTCATCTTATACCTACTGCATACGACAATAAACGCCAATTTACAAAAGTACAAAATATACCTGACAGTAAAAAAAAAATTGTATATAAGAAAAACCCATCAATAAGAACTGTAGTTTCTCGTGAACTGCAGTGTGTCGGATGCAAAACTAAGTTGCCATTTAGATCAAGCGACGTGGTTAAATGCATGGCGTGTAAAAAAATATATTGCATACGATGCACTGGCGGTCAGAACGACTTTGATTATATTTGCCGTCGTTGTTTTGGGGAAGAATAGTGATTTTATCTCAAAAATCGTGTATATTGTAAAGCAACCTTTACAATTCTCTTCCGTGACCAGGGCATTCCTTTCCGTGACTGTCCCACAACGATTTTGTGTGATTAATAATGTTTAACTAAAAGTGATAAAGGTTTATAATAGTGATTGTTATGTATTGAATAAGTAATTCCATTATTTTATAGTATATCTTCAAAGATCTCGTTTATGTGCCTTAATGTCGAATAGATAAAGAATTATAAGTTAAAAACATTCCAAAGAGTAACGGAACTGATAAAAAAATTGATTATTAAATGTTTATTGAGATAGTATTTGAATTACTTATTGTTACTTAAATAATTTGTGTGCATGTTTATTATTTTTAAATACAAGTCATAAAATATATATATTCTATGTTTTATTATCATCACAGTTAGTTGGTTTCGGAATGGAGCGTCATGCTACCTGGACCAATGAAAAAATATTAATAAAAAAATAATAAAGATACTTAGCTATAAACAATTCGCTTTTAATATAAATTTCAGGTATTTCCTATTGGTGATGACCTAAAAACCTACTACATTGAGACAAAATTAAATTTATGGCATATTTTATACCGGGTCAAGTTTTAAGAAAATGGCCCACGTGGCAATGTTTGTGACGGCATAACTCTCGAACGGTGAATCCAATTTTGATAAAATTCAAAAATATCAAGAGATAACATGAATATAAATTGATTATTTTGAGCTATTGGGGTGAAAATATATTTGAGTGGTTAATCTGATCAATTCTAAATTTTGAATATGTAAAGAATATATGAATGCTAATCAATCAGTATGAGGATTTTTTTGACACTAGTTCTAGTTTTTAAGAAACAGGGGCGTTAAGTGAGACAATAATATTTTTGGCTTGTAGGGTGTCATTTGAAATAGTATCAGCTGCGCATTCAAAAAATTGTGGCGACTTCTGTAAAAAAAGGGGTGAGTTAAGAGGATAAAACGCTTGGTATGTCTTGTAGGATTTAGACTGTAAAATGGGATTGACTTCACAATTAACTTATTTTTATTGCTGAAACCACCCCTGTATATGTGTAAATGTATAAAGGGTTACTTAAAATAAAACCGTTACAGGTCCTGGTCCAGGTACCTATATATTTTGAAAATTTTAATTAGGGGAAATGGGAGAAATAAATATCATCAAAACAGAAGCAAAAACAATAATTATATAAGGTTTGTATAAAATCTGTCTATGTGTATATTTAACGCTTCTGAAACTAATAAATGTATCTGAATGAGACTTTGTAAATCATTAAAAGGATCTCTATAACTGTATTTGGATCTTGTATTGTATAATAAGTATTTATTTACAAAAGAAAAGTATATAAGTATTCTATCCGTAATCTAGTTCCCACATCACAAGATATGCATAGTTTGATGGCGATATGTGATGAAATGAATGTCCAAAACAAAAAAAATCTTATTACCCCCCCTCGAACCCCTGTGCAGCGGTGAAAAGGGGTAGAAAATTTGTATGTATTGTATTGTACATGTAAACAAAAATACAAAGCTCTCATTACAATATTAGTGTAAATTAAGTAAGAGTTCAAAAAAAATATGTAATAAGTAGCCAGTTTTGAAATTTTAATTGATATGTGTTATTTTGGTGAATCACCTAACAGTTAAGTTCTCAATATGTTAAAAATAATGGGGGAACTGAGTCGGTTATTATTTTTACAGCTCGATCATGATTTCGCAAGTAGCGCAACCATTTGCGTATTTAGGTATTGTTTTCGAACTAATTTACACAGGGGGTAAAAAAAAAAACATTTTTATCCCCTCCCCGTGCTGAGGGGGCAGGTGGGAATAGATTGAATAATCCACAAAAAGAGGCACAGTTACAATTGTGTTTGGTTTACAGCGATGAACTTTCATCAGCAGATCCTAAATCTTAGTTTGTTTAAAGGTAAGTACTCAGCTGGTTTCGACGGAATACCAGCTTTGTGTTGTAATTTAAATTATAACAAAGCAAATTGCCGAGTCGAACGCCAATTTGATGCACTGTCATGCCTAGGTATTAAAATTGTTTCAATAATAGTTTGTTACTCAGATCAATTTAAAATTAGGTGTACTACTAAATAGTGGTAGAAAGATTCAAATGAATTTAAAATTTATACAAAAAATTCAAGTACATAGTCTCATAGATTTTGTACTATATTATTTAAGAAGGATTTTTTAGTTATCAAATAATTATAATTATAACGGTTTATGCTATAATTTCAATTAATTTATATATTAAACCAATTAAACAACCCTCATTATCAGGTATATGTAGGAAGGTACTCGTAATAGTTTTACTCGTTGTAAAAAGCACGCCCTTGTTAATAATTTTCAAACCATTTTGAAATATGGTTTATGCTTCGTTCGTTCAACAATTATTCAAGAATCAACATTTACCCAACATCTGTTTAAAATTTCAGCTTTCCTGCATAAATCACTACCCCACAATTCACGGGGCGTGCCTCAACCGTTCGACATTAGGATTTTCGCCATCGAATATGAATTTTCCACACACTATAATGTTCATGTAACCCTTCTAAGGTACATTTAACTTAATTATAGGATTAGTACGGGCTGCATTTTAAGTGGTATTTTGGTAATATAATAGTCAGATGGCACGCCCGATTGCCAGCCGATACTTGGAAAGCCCTTGCTTATTATGAATTCGGGACGCAGACTGAGTGTGTTGGTCGCGAACAACAAACTAATAATTATGCACTGGATTGAGAATTAACGGGGATTATGGATTTGTGCGTGTTGCGAAGTTTTTTAAGTGAAAACTTCTTTAGCGCAATTTTTGAGATGGAAAAATATCATTGAACTCTCGACACCATACACCTTACCGACACCACTTTTGACACATTGTCATGTTATCTTTCCGATCCTAAGAGGTACGGGTAAGGACCGTTCGAAGACTGCCTCTACCTAATAGACGACATACTTCAAATTTTCACTTCTGTCGGCACTCCTGGATTGCCATTGTTTTTCTTCTTTCCTTACGGCAGGATAATAACTAGGCATAGGCAAAGTAGTCCACTCGTCTAGCAAATACATGCTACCCTTATACGACAAGTTACTACTAAGGATATAATGTTTTTGTCATCTCTACTTTACTTCTTACGTTTTCGAACTGGCTACACAGTTCAGTTGGTAGTTATGCCTTCTGCGTTGTTGGTTGTGGGATCTATTCTCACCGGGACAGACATTTTTTTGATGGATATAGATGCTTGTATAAGAAGCTTTGCTAGCTTAAGGCTAGATAGCGTTGTGTAAACGGTCTGGTTGTACCTATTAACAGATTTGACAGCTAAATATAATTTTGAGGGATATTTTGTGTGTTTTCTCAAAATATGTGAGCCAACTTTACATAGCTTCTCATACGTGAACAAAATAGCTAACTTAAACTTTCGCAACATGGAATTAAAATAATTGGCCTTTTATGAATTCCTAGTTCATGTTCGTGTTTTGGCTCCAAATTACTCGTATCACAGCGTTTTTAATATAAGAAAGTCAAAGCTGTACATACAAAGCAGGTAAGTACTTCTTTCATTTTTTTTTCGTTTGTTTCATAAAAACGTGAAAGAGAAAAGTATCTCAGGCATTTGGCCCAAAGAAAGAGGAAGATAGATGTCTACCTTTTCTACATATCGTTCTTGCAAATTTGTAAGTAATGTTTTTATTTTAGTTTAGAGTCATTTGATTCAAGTCCTCTAATTGTCTGCGTTTTGTACAGGCTAACATGAATCTACACCAAGTTTCACTAATGTAAAGAAATATATTCAGAGCACGAAATATCTTATCTTGCAAAGTATGGAAGTCTAGCTTGCTTAAAATCATCCTGTGAGTTGAATTCTCAAAACAACATACTTATTCAAAAGGTAAATAAACCTCTTGCACTTTCGGCGGTTTCCGTATAACGAGTCACAAAGAACGCCGCCAGTAATGTATGTGGGACAGTAATCCTTCAAGATGCAGATTAACATGTGAACAACATCATCAAATTGTCCAATTTCCATGACTTCTGATATATACAAAAAACCAGTAGCTGAGGCAGTCACGTGTATCTGTGCGTGCAATCGTGCATACATATACATATCGACTAATATACGTCGGGTTGTTTGATTTTCATGATGGTTTAACCGTAGAAAAATAAATGTCACAGGATGTAGCTCGTCAACGAACGCTTTGTTTATACAAATCAAGTTAAAAAACGAAAACCTAGCTGCAAAATTTAATACGTAATGGATTTACGAGAATACGGAATTTAAAAGTTCAACAATATAGATACATTTAGAAGTGACATGTTATTTCCTTATATTGTTATATTTATTATAACAATATAAGGAAATAACATGTCACACACACATTTTTTGTATCCTCCTCCTTTTATTTTGTTTTATTATTATTCTACACAACTTTGTTAACATTTTATCTAGCAGTAATTAAAAAAAATATTAAAACATTGGATTTCTGTTTTGGACAAAACTGTCTGCTTCATCCATTTATGTCTATTGTTGACATGCAATGGACATGGATTGCTACATCTGTTGAAGTTGGAGGGCAAATAAGAAAGCCCATGCTTAAAAACGAGCTATTTTCAATTTTTTGCGAGTATATTATGCAAGATAAAATGTAAACAAAATAACTTATATACAACAAAACGATACTCGAAAAATCATAAGGCCACTCGTAGATCACCAAAACAATTTGGTCACTAGTGTAACAAAAAGCGTAGAACATGCCAGGATTTAGATTTTATTTAGTAAGGAGCTCACAATTAATATACACTTACATGCAATCCACTTTACTAACTGGCATAAAACAATGTATTTTTCCTTGTACTTACTACGAATTTGTATTCAGCCCAAGTAAGTAAAGAAATTTGTGGCTGGGTATTACAGAATGAGTCATTTTAACAGCCGTTATTTTGACTGTAAGCATTTCAAAGCAACTTTTGGGACGCACTTCGCAAGCTAAATATGTCATTATCCGTACGCCTAGTAAATAATAACAATATTTTAAAAACAGCTTTAAAAAATATTTAAATTGCGCTACGAGGTCGCCATGTACGCCAGTCTGCTCGCAGTGCAAAAAGTGTGATTCCATTAACATCGCGATAAATAATCGCTTAGGTCACTCTCTCTTCCACCAACGACCAAACGTATTGTGCGACAGGGAAGCACTTTGCATTCATCACACATAGTTTCAAGTTATGATAAGTCTGAAGTGACAACAGTCGAAGGAACTGGCTATCTTGCGTCTAAATGAAGGAACACAACAAGTTATTACTGTTGGTATAGTGACAGACCTATGTAAGATGGAGTTTGGTAGCCAAGCAGACTTAAACAAAGTCCTACCACCAAACAAACCAAGTAACGTAATGTACTTCCTTGGGAATCGAATCCTGGATATCTGGATCTGACATCGGTAGGCCACTAAACCACATAAGTAGTTAAAATCTCGTCAAAAGAAGGCAGCAGCTTACTTTTTTTAGGCAAAAACAAAACCTTTACTGTGATCATCTATCCACCTACCAAGTGTGCAAACCTCAAATTTTGGAGGAATACATTTCTATATCAATTGGCTGAAGAAGAAAAAGAAGACTCATCTATGTTACTTCTTGACCTTAAAGGTAACCATTTTCATTTCTGTGTAACTTGGTAAAAACGTCTGATATTACAATGACACTTAAATTGCCGAAACATTACACACGATTTCCTAAGAAATGTAATTATACAAGTAGGTAATGAAATGCAGTGGGTGGGGTCGTTTAAAAGGCAGTAAACAAAATTATATCGACCCACGGCAGCAATTAGTTCAGCTAGAATTAAATCGGACGTTTTCCTAAGGGACTTTCATATTAGTCATTGTTAAAGGATGGCACCAATGTGACTTAAAGTAACTTCTGAGACGTTACATTCAATAAAATAAAACAAAATTTTTCATCAAGGATGCAATTTTGATCTACCTTGTATAAATTATTAAGAGAAGCAGAAGGATTTAGGTAAGTGTGTATCTACACTAATATTTTTAAGAGCCAAATTTTGTTAGTTTGGATTAATGACATAATTTCCAAAACTACTCGTCTGATTTAAAAAAAAAACACCCATATTTTTAATCAGTATTAACATAGGCTATATAAATTATTATTATGTATTTTTCTGTACGACGGGGAAGCGCTTGGCCTTAATCTCACCTGGTAACAAGTTGAGATAAGGCCGACGGTGGAGGTGCATTTCACCCGGAATCCTCAAAAAACTGAGGTACTGGCTATCTTACCTCTAAATGCCGGAACACAACAATTTATAAGAATTATTATTATGGCAACAGAGTTAGGTAAAAATGGTGGATGCTAGCCAGGCGGACTCAAACAAAATCCTACCACCAAAAAAACCAAGCACAATATTGCTCACCCTGGGGATCGGGAACCCGGGACCTCTGGATCTGAAATCGGTGGGTTGAACCACTAGACCACAGAGGCGGTTGTGGAGAGTTTTGTGTATTAATTTTTCACTGATACTCTTGAAGTCTCAAACTGGGTTAGTATAAGTTTATAATGACGAATTAAAATGGTTAATAAGTTTAAAAGAAAATGTTTAAAACAGAGAAGAAGCTTTAAAACAATTTCTAAAAATCAAACGCAGTTATGTCAGGCGTACGTCAATTTCGCCAAGTGTAAAACCCCTCTTACCGAATTAAAAACGTTGCACGCCAAGTAAATGTGAATAATTACGTATTTAATAACGCTTTTGTTCTCGGACGGTCGACGAGGAAATTCGAGTAATTCAATTGTGTTTAAGACTTGTTTAATTCAACTTGATGCTAGCGAGTTGCTTTCTAGAACGCACTGTGATACCACTTTTAGGGTTATTTATATAATTTTCATCCGCTGAATATATTTTATTATGCACTAACGCGTGTAGGTTTATAATTAAAATATAAATAAGGAACTAGTTATGTTACTTACTTAAACGGTTTCACTGAAAGGTAGTAACGAAAGTATAAACAAAATAGGGACATTTTACTCATTGTATTTTAGCCCAAAGAAATAGGAATTGAACCCACAATCTACAGCGCAGTAGGCAGAGGCACTACCAATAAAGCTGTGAGGTGGACGTCAAACGTAGATTAACCTGTTTAATCTACGTTTGACGTCCACCTCACCTATGGTGGTGAGGTGGACGGTATGGTATAGTGGTTTATTACACCTATGGTGCCAAAAGTCAAGGGTTTCTTCACAACCCTCATGAATAAAAAAAAGGTATATTACAAAGTTCTTCAGAATCAATAACTTAACTGTTAAAAAATCCGATGGTAACTAAAAATAGAGAATAGACCGACAATAAAGGAATATGACTATGAATGTACGAATAAAACCGACTGAACTTCGCTGTTGTATTATTTTTTATATAAGTGCGCAACAACTCATTCAAACATGATAACTGTCACAAAATATTAGCGAAATCATAACTCAATTATAGGTACCTACTATAAACAACATGTTATTATAATAAAAGAAGAACTCTAAGAACCATTTAATTTACAAAATGAATTAAAGTAAAATAACATAAGTATATCAAATAAGTAGATAAGAGAAAAAGAAATACAAATAAATTAAAAACATTAAACACTTATTATAAAACAAGAAAAAATAATGATATATTTCAATCAATATCAAAACCAAACGAATGTAGATTCAAAATATTAAAATAGAATGAATAACAATATATATAAATTACAAGTTAAAATATAATATTAGGAGAGTGAAAATAAAAATCTATATCAGAAAGTCAGTCCACAAACTTCCTAAAACAGCAAATTCAATTAGAGAAAACATAAATTTAATGTAATTATAATGTAGGTTTATATTTTTTATTAACAGTAACGCCATCCTTTGTAAAGTAAGTGCTATTAATATTAAAAATGCGTCAGCTTTTGACATAGAAACTTAGTTGGCAAGGATGAGGTCTGAGAATGAGCAAGCTTACTAAATAAAGTGTTAACTTTTGAAGACATTAGGGTCATAAGCCAACGGAATCCCAGACGCAAGTGGTCGGTTCCACGTCTTTGCTTTGCTTGTTATAAAAAATGTTTGGAAGCGCTTAGTCCCAACCAGGTATAGGTAGTCATTTGTGGTGCGTGCTGTTGAAAGCTGGAGTGGGGTTGAGGGTTGAGAAGCCGGAAGGATCGGAGGGTCGTCAGAATGTGAGCTTCAGCTCATACATAGTGAGAGTTCCTACGGAACGCCTCTCGACCTTCCGGAGCCCTATTTTCTGGCCGAAAGGGGTAAGTTCCAGCGATTCAAGGGTCCCCTCTCACGACATTTCTCTTACCGCTACACGTCGGCGACATCACGTGTGCCTTTGGTATATCTTGTATGTATTTTAGTTTTAAGTTTTAATCTGGGTCTTAGAATACTGACTACTGTATGTTTACGTTGCCTGAAATATACTTATATTATTATTAATAATACTAACAACTGTTCAAGGCATTGCTGCGTACAACCTACGAGACCTTTCCTAATAAAAAGCCTACTCCCGCTTAACCTTTTGCTAGTTTTGTAGACTTCTTGTAAATTGTTAAAGTGTGAACGCAGCGTGAATTTTAAACAATTTGAGGTTGATTATCTGCTAACGGTATCATGATTTTAAGCCCAATGAGAACGTTTTATGGTTTGAGTCATAGAAATTATTGTGAACATGTGACTCATTTACAACATCCTTAAGGATTCGTGACTTGTGAGCTCAATTGACTTAATGTGCGAAGAACAGGAATATAGGCTTGTCCCCGACTAGTTTAGGTCTTCTGATTTTTCAATTATCTGCCAGTATTTATCATCACAAAATCGCAATAATTTCAACTGAAGGATAAAATAAATTCCTTGTGTGTCAAATGGAGGATTTTGACAAAATACGCTTGGCAGGAGAGTTGGTGATGTAATATCAATGCGTGTCAATAGTGAATTAAAATAACACTGTATATTCAAGCTTGACCAGCTCAATTGTCAACGGATTAGGTATATTCCTTCCATTAAACTCAGCCGGTTTTCCTAATCACAGAGTTAGTGAATTATATAGGTACCCATGGTACCTATATAATTCACATAGGTTACATATAGGTTAAGATTTATTGATTAACAATTTTTTTGCTGGTAATGTTAAAAATAATACCTAGGCGATAGTAATAACACGATTGATATATTAAAATAGTCAGATAAACATAACTATTTAAATAATAGCAGTATTCTTTGATTTCTTTTATATTGTACGACGGGGAAGCGCTCTATGCCTTCATCTTAGCTGGTTTTCTATATGATAAGGCCGAAGGTGGAAGCGCACTTCACCCGAATCCATCCCGGTCCGAGGAACTGGCTGTCTTACCTCTAAATGCCGGAACACAACAATTTAGAATTGTTGTTATGGCGACATTCTTAGGTAAGATGGTGGTAGCTAGCCAGGCGGACTTAGACAAATTCCTACCACCAACCAAACTATGCACAATATTGTACTGCCCTGGAGATCAAACCCGGGAACCGAGGCTGATATCTGGCCTGCATCATTACGGGTACGCAACCCTGGACTGCTTTAGCTACTAGTGTCACAATCACCATTCTCCCGTATTCCCACCTTATCCATATTTTTATCCCTCCATATATCCCCGTTATTAACTAAATGTTCTTAATGCCTAACCCCTTATCCTACACCACTGAGTATTTCCAAGGAGATTTGATGTCAGGCAGGTAGCAGGTCTTTACATTTTAGCCGAGTTTTGCCTAAAATTTAAAGACTATGCAGAAAATATGTTGTGCCGACCTCACCTAGCGTGGGATAACAGGCAGAAAGATGATGATGTTATGTTTATGATCAGAACTTAATAAAGTAATTATATTAATACTTGTTTTATTTGCTTTTACCTACTTATACCTATTTTTAAAGGTAGGATAATGTTTCCTTGTCCCAAAATTGCGTAATGTCATGTTAGGTGAAAGTGCAGAGGTCTACCCGGGCAAGAGTCCCCTAGACAAGGCACTTTTCTTCTGACCGTTAATAATAAAAATAAACCCAAAATTATTGACGACAAATAATGGGTAAAAAATACATAAAATATATTTATTCACAAACAATTAAAAATAATATGTACAATGAAATTTACTATGGACAAAGAAAGCAGTCTATTTACCTAAAGATCCATTTAAACGGTCTATAGATAGCACAACTGTTCCAGACCAGAACCAGACAGAAACGTGCCTCTACTGGCTGCATTACCACGATGAATAGCTAGATTATTGTATGACTATTACTGTAACATTGCCCTTAAATACGTACCTACAATGTAAACGGACAACATTTTCAGAAAATTAAGCAATTATTTAAAACAAAAACTTGAAATAAATCACGTTTATTACAAGCCGGGTGTTTAGGGGGTGTAGTTAATCTGGCTCAGGAAATTAAAGCCGGAATTACCATAATTGATACGGCTCGAATGAACTGGTGCGGAAAACCGATCGCGCTTAGAGGATGTTTCGCGGATATCGGAATTTTAATGAACATCGCCTTAAATTGCATGGAAAGCTATTAAAATGTCTTTGGACGTTTTGAATGGTATTTTTTCGCACCGGTTGGTATAACACATTTTTTTCGTCTTCGATGGGGATCCAGCGAAAGCCAGCGTTTGCTTTCATGACTCTTGGTGTCAATTTATGATAACGCTGAAGTTGGAAGCGCACTTTTCTTAGATATCCTCACCAGACTGAGAAAATGAATATCCTATATCCAAATGGCGGTAAGATTTTCTAATTAATGAATTACGAATCCAACTTTGAATATTATATTTACCTAATGATTTGAGTGCCCGTACTACACGCAAATCATTATGTAAGATATAGAGTGTGCAGCATACTGCACATTTTGTATTCCAATTCAGCTTGTTTATAGCTTAATAAAACAATATTAATACGTAAAAAAATTGTCTTCTAAAATCTTAAAAGCTTATGAATGGGTAAACTCGGAAGTACCCTTTTAATTTTTCATTTATTAGTAAGCGCACAGCTTTGTTTTTTTACTTCAAATCGAATAAACAATGCCACAATGAATGACTCTCTATCACGTAGATAAGATCCTGATTAGAGAGGACTCTCACAACACACAGCAACCATTCAAAACACACACGATCAAACACAATAGCATACCTTCGATTCGATTAATGACGTTTGAGAGTATTCATACTAGTGATGTGGGTTATACCATTGAGTCATACGGACAGCGATGGGGTGATTTCTTTACTTTGGTAGGGTTACGCACCCGAAAGGTGCCAACGTATATTGCTAAGCTTTCGCTGTTCGTCCGTCTGTCCTTCTGTCTTTCAGCGGGTTGTATCTCATGAACATTATAGGAAATCACTTGAAATTTTTGTAGATTGTAAAATTCTTTGCCGCTATAGCAAAAAAAAAGCGATTAAAATTAAAATATTTAAGGGGTCATACAAAATACGTGTTTTTTTTATCTAAAAATTGGGTCCCGTCTGAAAATTATTGTTATTTATTTTATATTAACATTATCGACGTCACAAAAAGTGTTTTTTATCTGCCTCATTTCCATCGAAATTATATCAACGAAATACCACAATTATGGATAAAGATAAAAAACTTGCTGGCTCTTCTCCACAAGCACTTTTATTTTTTAACTCGATGGGTGCTGTAAAACACTCACGGTGTGTTTTACATAGAGAGCGAGACGTTCAGCACCCAACGAGTTAAATATGCTCTTTGCACGAGATAAAATATAACGAGGCTATTATTTCGTTCCGTAATCTCCGTATATTTTTGTACAGCGGGTAAGTTGGCACATCACTAGTGCACAGCGACACTCCTACACCTACTTAGTTGACATTATGTAAATACCGAGCCCACTTTACATTGTCGTACTCATTATGCCGGGGAAGATTCGTTAGGTGAAGAAACACATGTTGTTTTATCCTATCTTTTGAGGTACAGCAGTAAGAAAGTTGAGTCGAGATTTTTGTTGGTAGTTTTTTGACTCATAACAATATAGCAATAATTGTTTTCTGGATTGAACCTTATGTACCTTGTAAGTTACTAGTTATTACAATACCGCTGATACCGATATTATAATATTCGCCGTGGCGGTCGTGGTCTAAGAATCGACCCCGCAAACTTAGCCCGCGGATGTTGTAAAAATTAACTAAGGGCTTTTTTCCAGACAAAGAGCAGCAGCTTATTTCTGTGTAATATTTAACACCTTTACCACGATCACCAATACGCTTGCCAAGAGTGGTGATTGTTGCATTTGCCTCCAGTTTTCGAGAAGGCTTTATCCAGTTGTGGACACTAAAATGCTGTCGTTTGTTATATTACTATACGAAAATTGTAATCACTAGATACTAGTATCAAAGAGAAAAAATATATTTTGTATAGAAATCTATACAAAAAATACGAACTTTTTTGTATAGTTCCTCACATGATTTAGTATCTGTGCAACAATTATTTTTTACAAACAACTGGCTCTTGCACAGGCAAGGGTAATGCGATGGAGCGAGCTAACGTCGAGGGTCTGGCTTTCCCGAGCATCAGCGGACCACAGCGAACTGCTTGGCACTGGACTTTAGCAGGAGCTGAGCCAGGTCAGCGTTTCTAGATCCCACCACCAGAGAAGGGATCATTCAGCCGTTACGGCAAAAGAAAGCGATTCCGTTGCGTTGTAGACCACTATGAGATAGATCCCACCTGCCCAGTTCTGCTGACTACACTGCTCCATGCGCCATCTATATACCTATTTGTTTTTTGTATCGGTTGTGTTAAGGGGCGATACTTCCTCAGACTAGCAACTCGACGCAACGTTATTCTCGTTTCGAACTAACTACTTTGAACTTAGTAATTTTGGGGACTTTGCTGTGCGCTCAGCCAGGGCTCTTATGAACATCCGACGACAGAACTACGTGAGACTTCTCACGTTTTATTTTTTTAGCGGCAAAACATTTTTTTTAATATATAAAGCTTTTGCTTTTGTAATACTCTATTTATTTACTGTACTTATAGCGTTTCAAGGCTACTTTGATAATTTTTGGTACAATTCAACATAGTATTTTTTTCTATTAAGAAAAAATCGATTGACTCGTGTTTAACATCACTCCTGAACTATAGCATAATGCTTATTGTCAAGTATTTCAGGATAGTGAACTATGATCGCTTAAGCCAGCGGTTTCAGGTAACAGACCTTATATCAACTTGTAACCAGGTGACATGAAGGCCGAGCGCAACCACATCGTACAATAAAAAAAAAGTGAAGCCTGAAGACTTTCAACCTCCCGTGCATTTCTCTAGATATATCTCAGCTCACACAATGAGATGATTACAATCCGTTATATCTATCTATAAGGTCTACACTAAAAAGACTTCGGCATGCGCTCGTGGGCGAACGAAAACAATGATCCAATGAACAAATGCTCCTTCTTGCTCTAATTTCAAAGGTATGACACGAGGAGTGGTAAATAGCAAGTGATGGAGCGGCCGAATCACAAATCACAATAAGATTACTCCTACTTATATGTCAAAACTATGGCTAAAAAAACGGTATTTTTATTTATTCTGCCATAAATATCAGTTATTTTGACAGCATATAATTCGAACATATGGCGGAGTAGGTACCGTCAATTGGTAGTGAGGTTTTTTGCACCCAGAAACACCAAGCTTTTCTAGTTCACAATTCAACGCTGACAAGTGAATTTTAGAGCTAATATTGCATGGTAAGTCCTCCTTTGAACTTTTTGAGGAGGCGCATGTCCTACTTTATAGCTGTCATGGCTTGAGTCGACTTCCGCAACTCAGCCCGCAGATGTCGATAAATCCGAGTAGGTGATCTTAACAGAAGAAGGCTGTAGCTCACTTCTGTGTATCTGACACCTTTACTGCGCCAACCTACCTGCCAAGCGCGGTGGTTATGGCAAAACCTGCCAGTTTTGGAGGAGGCTTCCAGCAGTCAACGGGATATTTAAGTGTGTCCAGCAAGAGACTTCTAGGGTTATTATAATGATACACAAAAGCTACCCGCTTCGATCCCTAAGGTGAGTACAATATTGTGCTTGGTTTGGTTTGTGGTATGAATTTGTTTAAGTCTGCCTGACAGCTAGCTACAACCATTTTACCAAATTCTGTCGCCATACCAATATTTCAAAAAAATGTAGTGTTCCGGTATTTAGAGGTAATATAGCCAGTTCCTCAGACCGTTGAGGATTCCGAGTGGAGTGCTCTTCCACTTTAGGTCATAGCATAACTTGTATACCAAGTGTAATGAAGGCCAAGAGCCTTCCTGTCGTATAATAAAACATAAGAAAAAGCCTCGTCAAGCTTCGTCTTTTGAACTCCATAGCTATTAGTATCAAGCACTCTGAATGAGATAAAAATCTTCCGAGTGATTTTATTAATACGAACAAGAACAAGCCTTTAGTGAAAGGGGTAAGTATTCAAATTGCTGACGCGTGCCGATAGAAATCTGGTTATGTGTAAAGTTATTAATAATTTGGTTTGAAGTAATGAAGTTTTAATGATTTTTATGTTTTTTTCTCTGTAATCGCACCTGGTGGTTTCTTTTTAAGTGTATGTGTAATCATTAAGGCCTAACCTGAAATGGCTTAGCTTCGGGGATCATATCTTCTACAATTCTGAAACATATACTTTAAGATTGATATATATGTAATAGGGATTCGGGATTAGAGTTAGAGCGCTAGGTATGGAGAAACACGATTACAGAAAACATTCGAGAGAAAAAAAATGACTCTAATTTTTACCAAAAATGGTCGCCCTTCAATAAATACGCCTTGAAACGTTGTACAGTAAATATACATAGACAGATGAGAACTGAGAACAGATGCTCTGCGTTTTAGATTTTGAAAATTCATATTTGCTTTACCGTATACAATCAAAAGTAGAAATTTGCGCGTAGTTCTGTCATCAGGTAATCTGAGCGCCTTGGCCAAGCGCACAGCAATGTCACCTTTAATGTAACTGTAATATTCGTTAGAAACTAGAGTAAAGTTGCTTCGAGTTGCTAATCTAAGGTAGTATGACCACAACGTCATCTGATGGTAAGCGACGGTATCGCTGACTATGCAACACAATGGTCCAGGAGACACCTATTATTTCATAACTCAATAAGATCCAAGTTATAAGTAGCAGGAAAGACGGATAACCGCAACGAGTTTTTTTTTTTTCATTTTATTTGGTATTTACGAAATGTCACCTTAAAAAGTAGCGTGAGTGATATGACTCATTTTTATGCAGGGTTTTTACTCACGTATAAACATGATAGTTTTGTAATATGTTAAAAACGATGTCAAAAACAATGCCAAAGGATATTTTACTTTTTATTCGCGTATGCAGACTTAATTAATTGATAAACCAGGTTCATTCGACATTCGAAAAATACTTTCCATTTCTTTAAAATAAATACTGAGCCTGTTGGAATAGTAAAGTGGATCCTTGTAAATGTAAACACAACGAATAAAACCCATGACAAATGTTACCAGCACGGCGGGAAGAACCAAACTAAATTAGTAAATGAGTTATACTTAAGGGGAATCCGCCGTTATAGAAATGCACGTGATTGTTTTAGGAACATTGAAGCTTAACACTTCGCAGATCCATGATAGTAAAATTTGCTACAGCAGACAGGACAAAGACTCTATATTGTAGACTTATCCTTGCCAAGATGCCTAGAAGTAAATAAATTACCAGCTTAAAATATAGATAGGACATTTTAGAAAAAAAATAACGGTTATTTATATTTTTCTTATTGTTTCCTGAGCTGATCATATGAACGATAGATCAAACTGATACAAATTATTCACAGAATTTTTCTTTCATTATAACATTTGTAAATATCAGTTCGATCTATCATTCATATATATTTTTTTGAGAATTTGTAAATGTTGTGACCAAGTGCAACCACTTGAAATACAAAAATTTCAACTGATAATGTTATTTTTAGCCTGAATGTTGTCAAGAATTTGACTTTATTTTAAAGTAAAATGGGTTTTCTTTCGTAGTCTACCTTGTCCGTCCTTGTCTTGCGCACTAATGGAACACAGTGATAAATTTTGTGCCAGACTTCGGCAGGAGTGTGGTCGCTAGCCAGGCTGTTTTACAGGACATTTTTTGTTATTTACCACCTATAAATTTAGTGCTGAGATTATTCCTCCGTACTAACGATACTCAGCTATTCCGTTGCCCGCGGTTTCATGAATCCACATTTACAAAAAATCATGTACCGCGTACCCAAATCGAACCATTCACCTTAATTTATAATTTTTAGAAGCGAATGTCGAAGTAAAATGATCGGATGTGAATACAATGGATCTCGGATCTCGCATTGGAGTCCCGCTGCGGCTGCGCACACCAAAGTGACATAAAAAATTAAATGAAATCCTTATGTTAATGAAATTTTTATTTGTGTGCGGAGATTATACATATTTTAAAGTGACAATACAAGATCATTTTGATACTGAGGTGCGATAGTCTAAAAAAAGTTTTGCCAGAATGATATATTATTATGACGCATACTGAATTCGTAGGCGTCAAAATGATCATTTATTTCTGCGTAGGTATGTAGCTCCATATACATTTCTAATCATACAATTTTTACTGTGCATTACTATGTAGGTATCTTCAGATGGTACCTACTTATGATAATGTTACAAAGAATTCGTGCCAATATTATGTTTTTTTTTTTCTCCTTTATCTGTTAATCTGCTTTCATACATCCTCTCTATGTCCAAACCACTTAAGCTTTCCTTTCTCAATCTACGTCACTACATTGTTGCACACCTTATGATTTTTAAAAACGTTATTATCGTGATAGAGCAATCACTATAGTAAAGTTTTCAAAAATCTTGCGGGGCTTTTAATTGAGGCGACACGGAACCCAAAGGCTGGCTCTTATTTAGGCCAGCAAATTACTATAGCTATTCAGCGTAGCAATTAGTCAGTGCCTTGGGCGCGCTTTTGTCTGGTACTGGTCTGGAACAGTTGACCATTAGTAAATAAATAGGTAACTGCACGGCATCGGCACGGTAACTTAATAATTATTGCATCACAAATCAATAGATCCAACACTAGAAACCCACAACAAACGAACAAGGTGATTTACAAACCTATAAATATTTTAATTTATTACAAAATGGTAAACGGCTAGGTTTCTATTGTAAATTATGATGTTACCGATGTTTATGGTCATTGTTTTAATAAAAATCATTATGCAGACGTCTTTTTAATTATTTACATTTGTCTGACCTCACAGGTTGGTTGGTACAGGTGGCTCTGTAGTTTTAGCGCTGTAGGTTGTGGGTTTCATTCCCATCGGATAAATATTTGTGTGATGAGTAAAGATGTTTGTTCTAATATCAGTAGGATATAAAAAAAATTGTTACCTATTCCATATTTTCCGTAATCTAGCACCCAGATTTCAAGCTTTGCTTAGTATCTGGATTGATAGCATTGAGTTAAACGGCTAGTAATATTTATTATCGATGTTATGAAAACATTACTTGCATACTAAAGCATCATCTGAAAGAAATTTCAGGTATACCTACTTTAAAACTTTTTGAGTGCACACTGAATAGCTATAGCAGATTTAGAACCAAGCTCAGCTTTCCATTCGTCGAAGGATGATTGGTCATCCTAAGTCAACTGAGTAATGTCAATTTACCTCGTCATTATCTAAGTCCGTATGTCGGCCAAACCAAAAATATCTAGATTTGAAAAAAATAGCTTCAAAACTTGCACGCTCAAGGCCTAATACTGGGTGTAAATAAATAACATACGGAAAATGAAGCCTTATGGAAAATTCCCTAGGATATTTTGATCAAAGGTACAAATACCTAGATTGATTTTGAAATTATACATTCAATACCTAGTTCATTTGAGCCATGCCTCCCGACGAACAAATTGTTTACCCTTAAGTATGATACTAGAAGAGTGCTTGTAAGAAAAACATTTAACACTATAATTGCTATCAAAAAATTATCTACTTACTTAAACCTTTGTTACACAGATTTATTTAACAAAGTAAACTGTGTTTTACTTTTTTAAAAAATTACAATATTTTATAAGATTTCGAACAAAGATAATCGAATCAAATATAATTCGAATAAATATCGATCGATTATTGATCTCGAAACTTACGTAGGTGTTTTATTGTACGAGGGGGGAGCGCTTGGCCTCCATCTCACCTGGTTTCAACTTGTGATAAGGCCAAAGGTAGAAGCGCAATTCACCCGGAATCTTACGTCTTAATGTTCCTTCATTTAGAGTTATGATACAAAATACGATTTAGATTTTTTTATGATGACAGACTCAGGTAAGATGGTGGCTGGTAGCTACGTTGTTGTAAATATGCCAAAGTACTTCTCTGTCCAGCAGTGGACTGTTTTGGTCTAGTGAATTGATATTTAAGCTACGATGTCAAAACCAGATAAGCATTTTCAGGGTTCCGTAACCAGACCAACAGGATCCTATTACTTAGCCTCCGCTGTCTGTTTGTCAGCGGACTCTATCTCATGAATCGTAATAGGTAGTTGGACTTAAATTTTCACATTGTGTATATTTCTAATTCCACAACATACACCATAAAAATTACTTCATCAACAAACCATACAACTAGTTGTTATTTAAGAACAGTAGACCTCGCGAGTCCTTAATAACCATGCATTAACTGATACTTTCCTGTTTTACTTTTGCTTTTAGACTTTTGAGCAAAAAGAGATACAAGCTTTAAGGGAATACGAGTAATCCCCTGGTCCTAAGAGGTCAAATCTGAAGTCTACGAGTTCGTCTCAAAAAGGCGGAGAGGACTGCGTAATCTGATTGGTATACGTCGCTATAAATTTTCCGAAAAAAAAAAAAATGGTAATCCAAGCAAACTTCTCCCCTTTTCTCCTTCCACTACCCTTTTTTTCACATCGTCTTAAGTAGAATTAAATCCTTACTGTTTCTTTTAAATTTAATTCAAATCGGTTGATAAATAACGCTACAGCAATCTTTCCCCTTTTCCCCCCTATTTTCCCCCCGATCAAAAATCACTATCGACTCAAAACATTTAATAAATCAAGGAACATGTGTGCCAATTTTCATCAAAATCGGTTGAAAAATTCGAGAACAAACCGTCTCGCCTACAGGTCGAATTTTTCAGCCAACAGACAGCGGACAAAAAAATTTTTGATCAGTCTCGAAACTTAGACGCTTCGCTCGCTCGGTCAATTAGAGTCAAACAGAGGGTGCAAACAGGACCTTATTACCTATTTCTTGTTAGTCCGTCCGTCTGTCTGTCACCAGGCTTTAGCTCATGAACCGTAATAGGTAGACTGAAATTTCACAGAGTGAATTCCGTATTTCTAATTCTGCTCTAGCAAAATAAACCGTTAAACGTATTTTTATTAACTTACATGATGTCTATTTTTTTTTCTGGCAAAGTGGGTCAGGACTCTCAGTGTGCATGACCGCACTTGGCCTGTTCATTTATTCTAGAAATCAATGATGTTATTTAGTGTAACATGATATTATTGACCGCAGTTTATAGTCTTTTATGACTATTTTGTCAATGTGCTTTGACACATCAAAATCCGTGTTATCTTAATTGCTCGTGTCACCTTTTTATTTTTCGAATAAACGTACTTTATTGTTTCCATTAGTGGATTCCAACGTGTTTATTTGCATAAGAGATTAGTCTTCAACGTTTCAGATGATGATATTATTTTTAGTTTTTTCCATATCAAGTTCATCATCTTGTCGTCTTACTATATTGTTTTACTTTTTCGGCCAACGATATCTCGAAGATTTTTAAAGTCAGAAAAACGTTAATGTTATTTGTAAAGCAAAGCTCGGATGACAATCGATTTTAAAATTAAAAAATATCACTGGCTCAGGGAAAGTCTTAGTCATAGTGCCTGCGAATTTTACCTTATCCAACATTTAACGCTCTGAACCTTCAGGAAATGCTAAAATATTTCAAGAAGCTGTTTCAAATAGCTTTATGTAGTGTTTTAATAAAAAAAAAAACAGTGATGTCATTTTTTAGCCAAATAAATGAAATTGAAGTGTCCATATTTGTAATGTCAAAATCACAGCTGTTTTCTAAATTTTTATAAAAGTAGATAAAGATATAACAAAAGAAAATGTTATCCGTCTGTTTAAACATTGGCTAATCTCCGACTGCCAGTGTAAGTCTTGTCATAATCGAAATCATCAGCTATTTAGCTGATGTTATAAGGAGTAACTCAGGCTGCTTTTGTATCATTAAAATAATTCGGTTCCGCGCAAAAAAACTCATGAAATCCAATCAATTTAATCGATTTTTCAAGTAATTTTATTTCGCGGTTTAGAGGTGAAGTCCCCGGGTTTGCTTGTATAATATGAAATCAAAAGGTGGGTTCTATTATATTCTATATTTGAATATGAATAGTTGCTATTTTAAATAAAAATCAATGCATTATGCACGTATATTATGAGCGGTGGCCGGTAGACTCCTCTGTTTCGATTCTACTATTATTTATTGTAGTGGATCTCAATGGTACCCCAGTTGAACACCGTAGGTGGCTAGGTTTGTTACGGTTACGACCGGAATTGATGACACAAATGTGATAATTTACAAAACTAATGATCTTAAAACTTATTGCGATGTGTATAAACTTTAAAATTTTAATGGTTCTGAGTTCAACTGCTGAGCGGGATCCGTTAATATTAGTAAATACAAGAAAACGATAAATACTATCGAAAATTACAAATGACCTTAAAACAGTCGATAAAATACCATTCAGACCAAAATCTGGAAATGTGTGTAAAACGTAGTGCTGATTGTGATTCCCAACAAGTGGTAGAGTTTACGAATAAAAATAACATTACAAAAAAAATATTAACTAACGTATTTGTTTATTAACCAAGTTGATTTTATTGATGTTTGTAAAAAAACAGCAGACAAATAGTTTTTTTTATTAAATTTACATCAATTCTGAACACGATCGATATCATAAAACCCAAGTCACCCAAAATGTAGGTTATCCGCAGCTTATGGTTTTCAAGACCTATTTTACATGAAGCGCGGACTCATAATAAATACTTTAGGTCAAGTAAATGATACCAATGGGAGTAGTTGTGTTTATATATAAAAAGAGACAAATTAGAAATGTAGTTTTGGAATACAAGTGTCATGTGGAAGATACTCAATTATACGGGTAGCCCATGGCATCCACTTATCGACAGATTGTTTTTTGTTTTGGATAGCAACTACTTTGCCGACTGTCAACTACCTCCTTGTCGATAAATTGATGGACGTGATAGTTCTTGAAGAAACATGTGCTAAGTTTGTACCAAGAAATCCACTCATTTAATGTATTCCGTCAATTTTGTTCCGTATTACTACGGGATGACATAGCTAGATAAATAGAAAATTATTTATTGTTTACCACAATGTAACAAAAGAAAAGGAAAAAAAATGTGCAACAATGAGCGGTCTCATCTACCATTTTGTATGGAATGACTTTAGCGACCAAATTATGGCTGACTATCGTTAAGGAAAGTCGATTTCAGGATTTCATATTAGTGTTAATAAAATAGGTAAATATCAAATGATACCTATTAAGATAACCTTTCGTAACGGTCTTTCAAAATATCAGTTTAATTCAAGTGATCCTATGTAAATTAATTAGAAACATTATACATAACTAGGTTCCGTTGTGACATATCAGTTTAGTAAAAAACCGGCCGAGTACGGTCACACATACCGTCGGTTCCGTATTACCCATATTATAAGCCATACAATTACATTTGATGTACTTTTAGAGCAAAATAACGGACGGAGGATCGTTATAGGGTCCCGTTGTCACCCTTTGGGTACGGAACCCTAATAAATAAGTTGTTTTATTGGTTACCTCGACTGGTTGCTTCGATACATTTTTCACCTCAAATTAGCATCAACAATTCTTTTTTTTTAACACAATACCACTCATTACGGTAAAGCACAGACGCATCTGCTACATATTTGCATACCCCGATTGGGATACAAGATTAATCCCTATAATATTTTTTGTCTTACCATCATTTAGGTGCAATCAAGCGTTCGAAGGAAAAAATGATCATTATCATGCTTCAGCCCTTGGCTATTTTTTCAGACAAACAAAGGGTTGCTTGTTTGTTATTAGGTTAGGGGCGATAATGTAATGCAATTACTTTTTTTAGGCAAAAAACACGGAAAATTATTATTCAAATCCGCCAGCTGAGCAAGCGGCACGGTAATTTGGGATTCTTGTATTAGGACACGTGCTATGTTTTAAAATACATTTTTTAACATCTCTCGTTCATTCGGTCTCAACTGGTGCAGCCCTGGTGATAAAACTTCGGTGATGGCGCCATAGGTTTTTGAGAGACATCAACGACCACTACCAGAGTTAGTACCAGCGTACCGATGACTGCTTGACTTGTACCCTCAGAAGTGTGAACAACTTTTGAAGAATGGATTTTGGAACGTTGGAAGGTGATGCTTAGCAGCCCGGTGATCAGGTGGGTTAAAAATATGGTTCACTCTTGTTTTCTTGTTTCAAAAAAATGTTAACATAATCTTCAAAACAGTGTCTCCCAAGAATTAATGGGAGAACACAATAACATGAGTTTAAAACTAAGCAACTGATTAGTTGCTTCAGTGTCAATAGCCCTGACTATCGAGCCATTTTTAACATTTAACAGTAAAACATAAAAAAAATGATGTTAAGCAACGTTAGGACTCGTCATAAAATAAAACAAGCCCCTTTATTAATAAACGAGAGAAATTCATACAGTGACTTATCACTTCATCTCGTAACAATAACGACCCCTGCAAAGGCATCATTAGGCGAAATAAGACCATTAGCAGTCCTTTCTCTTAGCTGCAATGAAAGGGTTAAATCGGCCCTTTTGGCGCAATCGCTTTATTTAGAGTTGCTACTTTTTGTTCGGTATTTCGAGCTTGGTTACTTTCGGCTTTTTTAAGGCCTTGATTTGAATTCAGGCAAAAAAAAAACTAGCAATATTATTAACTGCATTAAAATCATGATAATTATTGTATTCTTTAATGTGCAAAGATAGTTGAACAATAATTTAGTTAAATAATTAAATTAGCAAATCATACGAAAAATATTTTGGTAATAGGTATTGAGTTGTTAATAAAGTATAAACTTTAATGGCAAAAAATATTAGATATTATTAATAGAAGCCCTTCAGTGGTAAAAAATTGACTTTCCTTCATATTAACTTTAATGATATGGCAAATCACAATCCATCAAATCCTGCGTGCGCGCATTTTGTAAAAATAAAAATCAGATAAAATGAAAGATTTCTCCGCCGTACAATAAAAAATATAAAAATAATAAAATATCATAGTAAGCATGAATACGAGCTAAGGACATCATAATGATAATGACATACAGATGTTTGTTTAATGTTTTCTTAGATAATTTTCGATCTTTTCGAAAACTTACTTTATCACTAGAGTATCTGCCTGTTTCTTTGCCAGTTTTCGGCATTCGGCATTCAGCTACTGAAATATATTTTTTAGAACACTTCTAGTTTATTCTATTACAGACCCGCTTACACGCGCGATGATATATATGAATGTTTAACGTGGATTATGCCCTTTTGAAGGGGTCAAAATATTTGAATATGTAAGAACAATTTGTAAAGGGTTTAATTGGTAGCCAGAGCTAGCATCAACTAGGTAGTAATTGCGGTTTTGTAGACAAATTTACGTGTCTTGAGTGAAAGTTATCATCTCGTGCTAGAATCTTTATAGACAACAAGCATAATTAAATGGCAGCGGGTTAGTCGAATCTGCTAAGACTTGATAGCTGTCTGGGTGAACCGCTTCTAGAATGCAGATCATGATTTTTCTGTCTAATAGCACTGAATGATGGCACGAATCAGCATCAATTACAAATCTTGAGATATAAATAGGCCCAGCAGTAAACTGTACTAGGTTCAAAATGCAGCATTAAAATGTGAATGTAGGTGTGGTTTCCAGTGCAGGACCTTTTCCATAAAAACTTTACTCATCCAAAGATTTTAGGGAAGATGAACGATGAAGCCATTTCCATTTCTTTTTCATTTGTTCTTACTACTTACGTAAGTATGTAATATTGGTATTATATGCCTCTTTGCTGCATTTTTGGAAACCTTAGATCAGTCCGTTAATCTTTTGAGGTCATGGCACTTGAAAAGAATTCTACAAAATCAAACAGATCAAAATAAAAACCTCTTTTTTGGAAGAGAGTAATAAAATCATAGAAAAAAAATAGTTTCGAAGATTCATCATCGTCTGAGATAATGTGACCCTTTTGTAATATAATCTCCCGAGTTTTACAGCACAACAACATGTGACACTCCATACTACCCATGTTCCAAATCCAATAATTACTGCCGAATAATTATCACTTTAATCCGCAACTGAACAGATGCGAGCACCGGGCCACTCGGCGGCCACTGTTTCGTTCATAATTGTTTTTTTTTCTTTGTACTAGGCAAAGCGCAAAGCCCCTATTCAGCTCTTTGTAATTAGCCATCGACTGACGTTGATTCTGTGAGTGATTATTATGCGGACCGGTTGGTGATGGGATTGAGAGCACTACACTGTTATTGTTGGTGTTTTTATGCTAATTCTTTGACATATTTCACTCTCAAAACTTGCTTCAGTATGATTATACATTTTTAAGCACGGGTTTAACTCACTTATACTTTAACTTATAGGTTTTACGTTTTAACATTTGTGTTAAAACGTAAAACTTTTTGCACAACAGGAACTTTGGTTCCTGATGTGCTTCATCGACTATCGTATACGTAAGTAAAGCCGTTTAAATATTCTTCCGGCGGCAATATTATATTTAACTTAAATCATTGCTTTACTTAATTTGTTAAATTAAGTCATTTTGATATCATTATTTAGCTTGAAATAGTATAATATAAGTAAGTTCTCAAGTAGAAACGACTTCTAGTGAAATTTTACTCTATAGAAATCGGCATACCAATAAATATCAATAGTACCAACCAAGCCTGAGACAAGCCGAAGATAAAACGGTGTGAAAGCAGCAGCTTGTCAATGGCTCCGTCAAGGCTAAGACACAATCTTCAGCAATTAAAAATAAGACCAGAATTATATTCGTATGTTTTCCGTGTTTTTCAGTAGGTAGTAGCTGCATTTCTTTAAACACGCTCGTTTGCTATCAATTTAAAGTCCTCTAAGAAAAGGCGTAGATTTATTTTTTTCCAGTAAACATTTAGCCATTTTAGCAAAAGGGGTTACCTCGCAGCATATTGTCCATGCGTGAGCATGCCACGCGCTAGTAAAAGGGTTACTATTGTTTCACTGCAGAAACAAAACGAAAAAAAGAATTCCCTGATGGTATATCGTTTTCAATGACGTAATTACTATGATCCTACTAATTGTTACCGAGGGAGGGGAGTGTTTCGCTTTGACTGTACTCCCATATTGAAATTGAAGTGTTCTGTTTTGTTGCAGACAGTTTTATTGCGATATAAAAAGCCATTCAGCGGATTTTCGGCTTTAATACCATTTACGTATCAAAGTTTTCATTCGTTGCGAGTTTTTATTTGATGCTGAAAATGTTTCGGTTTGTGTGCTGCTAAGCGGAGCGGAATTTGCGCACATTTTGTTAATGAATGAATAAAAAATGTTACTCAAATTTATATTTATACCCAACTGCCTCAAAAGGAAGTTTATGTTTTTCTAAAGTATGTTTGTATACTATTTCTATGATTATTTCATAGGTACGCTCTACAGTCTACACGATTTGATTGATTTGGACTTTAGTTTTTAGTAAAGTCTTTATTGTGTGATGAGTATTGATACTTATGATAAGTGTGATGAGTTATTGGGGAGGACAAGCTTTATGAGGTAGGTAATAAAATTCCAATTTGAAATAAATAGGTTTCGTAAAATATTTTGGTTATTTCATCTTTGAACTAATTGCAATCTTTTTTATGCAAAAAATTGTTTCAATAATTATAGCAATCGAAATTTCAACATTGTTTACACTAATTTAACATTTCCACTAACCAAACAAACATTATCATAAAAATCACACTTAAATCCAACCGGCTTCACCTCATTAACAAAATTCGACTTTATTCAAGTACAGTTCGCAACTTAAAGTCTAAAATCGATACAGGGCACATTGCACAAAGGGTTTATGCATTTAGCATTCATACCGTAGTTTAATTACACATTCAAATGCAAATGAGTGTTTGAATGCGTCAAAGATTCATTCGTACTACATTATTTTGCCGGTTTAAATATGCATTCGTGGCGTGCCTCTGTATTGTGTGTGACTGTAATTAGTAGAGAGATGAATGGGTGCTATAGAGCACAGAATTGTTGTAGTCGTTCCAGGTTCGATCTCTAGGTAGGTACATATTTTTCCTTGGTTTGGTTGGTGGTAGGACTTGTTTGAAGTCCATCTCACAAGTTTTTTTATTGCACGACGGGGAAGCGCTTCGCCTTCATATCATCTGGTTTTCAAGCTATGATAAGGCCGAAGGTGGAAGTTATAGGTTTCCTTTGTTTGTCGGTTGTCTGGAAGAGATCGCTCTCAGTAATATGACCGCCGATAGTACTTTCCAGCATTGTTTCTGGTTTTCTGTTTTTTTTTGTGTTAAGAAAACTTGTTTGGTATTATTGTATTTATATCAAAAATAGTCGTAAGCCACAAGTGATTAACCAAAAGACACGATGGAAAAAATATGAACTTGTATAGTTCTGACTAATCGTATTTAAACTAGGTACTAATATATCTAAGAAGTGTTTATTAGTATTTTAATTTAGCTTCATTATTTACGAGGAAAGCCACCGCACGATAAACAAAGGTGATGAAGCCTTTTGTCAGTGTAAATCCTACCGATGTTATGGTAAATAAAGCTATTAATTTTAACGACTATTTAGGAATTCAGAACATTATTGGAACAGGCAAAGTATGCGGAGAGGTAATGCGCATTCCACAGAGTCAACGACATTTTATAAGTAGCCTACTTGTAAACAATGTGGATACGGTTTTGTATTGCTGGAAATTAAGTTGCAAATTTATTTTGATGCTAGCAAGCGGCCGGGACTTTGTTCCAGCTATTTTGTGAAGAAAATTTCCCAAAAACTGTGCTATTATAAGGGGTGCATCCTGTACCATGAGATGAAGCAACTCGAAAAAAAATATTTGGATTTTCATCTCATTGGATTTCATGGGTTTTAATCATTGCGCGGAACCCTTATTATTTTTACTAAATAAAATTAACCTAAGTTACTCCTGATAACATCAGCTATTTGCCCATTTTCAAATAGTCGAAACAAACAGACATACTTATTAAGTAAATAAATAAATTTGTATTTTATTATTAGTCTCGTATATACTTCCATTTGCATTTAGTAATAAGTTGTTATTTTGACCTTACAAGCAGACACTTCACTTCAATATTATATACATGTACGATTCTTTTTCTTGGAAATAGATGTATATATTTTTATTATTATTATTTATTTGTATGTAACGTAGGTACTTATAAAATAATATTTAATATGTACAAAAAAGCAAAGATATCAGACATTATAATAAAAATATACATTAAAATCATAAGTTTATTATATTTTTACAACTTGAAAACATTATTATACGTACCTATCCAAAAAATTGAAAATAAGAAAACAAAAATGTTCTTATAATGGTCAGATTAAAAATAATGATAATATTATAAACAGCCTTACCTAAAGAACCTTAATGCACAGTCATTGTACATACCTCAGCAGATGTTCCTTAAAGTAACCGTATTATTAAATCCTAAGTAAAGTATCGTCTTCATTTTATCAAGGTTCGAGTGTCAATATATTGTTATAACGGCCATACCTGGGTACTAAAGAGTGCAGTCCAGATAACCAATGTGGATGTACTCCCCTTGTTAACGATCCCACAACCAAATAAATTTGTAACCAAATTAGTCCCAAGCGATAAAATTTATTCGAAATCCACTGAGGAGAGTAAAAATAACACATTCTCTGTCGGATTAAAGAAGAGATACGAGCGAGATACCGGCCCGAACGCATCTTCCGCCCGTTTTTAACACTTCCAATTAATAAAATTGATTTTGTTTTTTAATTAAGCCCGTAACGAAGGCTCGGGGCTTGTTTAGGGCCTCGGATCAGGTATACCTCTTAAAACAAGATTTATTTTATTGCTTAAAGCACAGCTTTTCGATATGTGGTGCGATCATTGTACCTACACGGCGATATACCAATCGCCTACATTTATTGCGCCAGCGATGCATAAAATTTGGTTTTTACAAAAATGTAATTGAACTCGGAACAATTACGTGGTATAAAATTACACGGAAACGAAATTTTGTTTTAATATTTTCATTGTGGAGGTAAAATGTGCTTTTTGTGTTGTTTTTACGCTTAATGTGTGTTGACAAGGTTGAGAGGACAATACCAGTTAGCCTTTGAAACATTAAAATCGCATAAAAATTGCGTAAAAAATATACAAAAACAGGAATCATGGTACTCCAGCATTTCCAGTATTGATTACATCCCGTAGTAATTAACAAATACCTTCTTCTTTGATATCCAATTAATATCCAATGCTGGACAAAACCTACTCCAAAATAAGAGGGTTTGACACATTAAAATTTAAAATTAATTACATTATGGGCAAAGCCTCCTACAAAAATTTGGTTTTGCCATATTAAAATTAAATTTAATTTCTTATAAATTTAAATTGTGTTCCGGCATTTAGAGGTAAAATAGCCAGTTCCTCAGTTTATTGAGGATTCCGGGTGAAGTGCGTCTTCCATCTTCGGCCTTATCATAACATTAAAATCAGGTGAGATGAAGGCCAAACACCTTTTAGACTTTAATAAAAAAAAAAGATCCCTTAGTCAGCTTTAAAAATTTACGGGATGAGTTCTAGGGGTCGATTTATTAGATGCGACCACCACGGAGAAATGAATACGTTTTGATATAAGAATATCAAATAAAAAAATGAACGAGCTATGCTTGCAATTTCACTACGTAATAAAATCCGGAATATGGATATCCGTAGGAGAACCAAGTTGCTGACATAGCTCTCAGAATTAGCAGGCTGAAGTGGTAGTGGGCAGGCCAAATAACTCGCAGAACCAAAAACCGCTGGGGAGCAAAGGTTCTCGTTGGCGACCATGTTTAAATGCGAAACAGAGTGTTGAGAGACCCCCTACTAGATTGACCAACGACATTGTGGCTGTTGCAGGGAGGGATGGAGGCGGCTCAGTATCGCTATTTGACGTTAGCAGTGGACTTATGTGGGCTATAATAATGAATGATGAAGATTATGATGATAATGATGATGAAAAGCTGAGCTTATCCATTTACTGCTGATACATTGCTTTTAGGCAAAAATAATGTAAAAAAATATTATTCAAAAACATAAAACAGTAACAATATTTTCAATATAAAAAGAAACCGGTCGTAGAGCGAAACCAATGGAGACGAAATCTATTGTAAAGTGAACAATAGTGTGAGTACATCGTAAAATGAAACACTGCAAGGATTGTACACACGGAACCTGGAAGAGGCGGGCTTGATAAGTGACAATTCATACGCCGTTATCGACACTTCACAACAATATGATGATACCTAGAGGTAAGTACTTACTTTCTAAGCAGTGTATGTTTTCCTTTGGCACCATAGACGCATCATTCTTGTCTATATACAAGTTTTAAGGTAAAGCCTAACTAGAAAATGTCTTTAAACTCACAGTACAAACTCAACTGTTTTTTGTCCAAATCAATTGGTTTAAAAAAATATACTATCACGTAATTTTTTTTGAACGTGTAGACTTGGATATGCATACCGCATAATTGTTAATTATGTTTGCCAAGTAAAGCCTAGCCCATATGATATATATTTTCGATGTGAAACTATCTCACATTATCACTGAACGGAGCCCAAATGACTTTAAACCTGAGGTGGAATTGGGTCAAACAACTGAATTCTTTGATGCTACAACTGTTTAGTAGGTAAGGTTTAGTACATTTACAAGCAATAATGAATGTTATACCACAACCACGGTTGGTTCAACTTGAAACTTAGGGAATGTAGAAAAGTTAATAGCAGCAGATACGTCTAGTAAAACAGTTCAAATAATATGTTGAGAGATTAAAATATACAAATAATAGTAATGATGAAAGCCAAGGTTTTGTTTAGATTTTGCATGAAGGTTTTCCTTCTTGCACCTTGACATTGAACCCTTCCAGCTCATCTAGCTCAGCGTACCCCAGAATAAACAGATCAAGCGGTATCAGAGTGTGGGCCGCTGCTGAACACGACCAGCCGCCGATTGTAACTCTCCACTACATCGAACAGGGCCGGACTTGTAAGACTATCGATGTGATTATTCAGAAGCGACATTTTGGTAGAAAGGAGTATTAAATTTATGCAGGTTATGATTGTGTCTGAGTCATAATTTCTTGTACAAATTCAAGAACGGAATATTACATAAAACCAATTGGTCCTATCTAGTGGACGAAATAGCAGGTATCTTTTTAAGAGTTGTAGTCCATTATTTAGTGAACCTAATTTTTTGGGACCTTATTAATAACTTACTACTACTGTCTGTCTGTCTGTCATCGGGCTGTATCTAATGAACCGTAACAGGTAGATAGTTAAATTTTACACAATCTGTATATCTATTGCCGCTTAAAAAAGTAAAAGTGCCCCCACATACGCACTAATATATTGTTCGTACGCCCACAGGAAAAAAAAACATAATTTTAATTAAAGATAAAGTCTCATAGGATATTTTTTAAAACCTGCAATCGTTCGTCATAGTATTTTGGCAAATGATTGTACATTTTTATTGATATAACGCACAACATATTAAACTGCGAAATAGTTCGAAGTGGAAAGAGTATTTTTATCCAGTTGAATATTTTGTTACTTAAAAACTAAAATATACTATTTATTAATTAAATCAGAAACCAACGCTGGATTCTGATATCGATGGGAAGTGCAAAGCACTGTCGGCGCAAGCCAGTGGTGATATACTGCGCGGGGGCAACCTAACAACGTCACGTGGGCACATCAACCATCTCAGTGCGACGGTATTTGCAAAACAACAATAATAATGTGATATCACTTACTGGTAACTGACATTTTGAAGAAATAGATTATATATTAGATTCATAATAGAGGTATATCAAATGTAAAGCCTGACGCCTAAGAACGAAACATAAACCTGAGCTACGAGTAGGTAACACTAACCCTGATGGTGATTCACCTGTCAAATTGAATCATCATCAGGCCTACCACTGGTACCTACATCAAAATACGATATATTGTTACAAAATAAAAGATATGATAAAATACATACACGAGTAAAACCTGTGTTTCAATCACCCTAACACATCTCAAAAAACCTAGTGATAGCAAAAACTCAGTCAAGAAATCACAAAATTATATAAAAGATACAGATTTACACAAAAAAGTCTCCAACCGAAAAGTTGAGCCACACATTTTTTGACATAAATTAGAAGCATAGCGCATTGCATCTATAAATCATTTAACAGGTGTTATACGATGTATAAATTAACAATCGTGTTAAATCAACGTCCAATCATGCAGTTGAGCATTGAATGACGTCACTCAAGCGGGTTTTTATCTATGAATTTGTTTGACCCCGGGTCTACCACACACGACGCAAGAAGTACCATTTGAATCCAGTTTAAAAGACAACACATCATAAAACTGGACGGAGACAATAAAGGAGAAATGGAACACCTCTCCTAAACGTCTACAACAACCTACAACAAACTGCTAATAGTCAGAATAATGATCGACTATGTTCAACGTTCAAATAGACAAACATTCTGCCGTGCGTATTCCAGAATGTTATAAAATTTAAGTTAAAAAGATCTGTTTTACAAGACTTAATAGTATTATTATTATATGTTTTATTCGAAAAATTTCATTCAAAGCTTTACCTAACTTCTAAAAACTTCTACAGTTAAACTTCTGTGTATTAATGTAACCATTACTACGGTCACCACGCCTGCCAAGCATAGTGGTTATGTCAAAATCCACTTTGGTGGAGGCTTTTTTACTTAAAAAAGCTCTTGATGTAGGCACTGACACTCCCACTCACTGACCGAACGCAGCAAATTTCTTGACGCCTGACTTCGGCTGGAGGTTTGCAAGCCAGGTGGACCTTTACAGGTACTTTCAGCCGTAACCATTGAATAAAAATCAACAGTTACGTTGCCCGGGATGGACCACTTGGAGATAGAATGTCACGTATCTTATTAGTGAAATATTAAAGAAGTTATACAAACGAATTTAGCATCTAAATGCTTATAGCATAGATATTATCGATCGTTCACACGCAAATCACGATCTCAATTTGGCATCAAAAACAAACATTCGTATAATGAGATGTAATCAAGAATCAAGAATCCGTGTTTGAGTCATGTGCCCATTCGGAGTGACCCCGGGTCGGGCTCTCACCCGTCGAATCATAATTACCAGTGAAATAACCTGATTGTGATCACGAACGCACACACGCACGCTTTTGTGTTGGGTACCAGGGGTGCCCAAAGTTTTGCTCGCAACTAAATGTTCCGAGCGGTAACCCGCCTGGTCATAGAGGTTCTCGCAAGGCGACCAGGATAAATGCGAAGCGGATAGTGGAAAGACTCAATGGACCAGCTATATTGTGGCGGTCACAGAGTGTTGATGAATGGTTCAGGATAGCTATTTGTGGTGTCAATTGGAAGAGGGCTTCGTTCAGCAGTATGTCGCATAGATGATTATGATGATTATGACAAACGAAGTTTTGATACGATCAAAAATAATTTTGACAAAGTCTTCTTCTTCCTCTAAGAACTTATTTAAGAGATCTCTATCTCTCATTAGGTATATTAAAGTGCATAAACAAGTGAGTACTCTTCTTTTTATTTAAAAAGTTGGGTAACTT
This sequence comes from Venusia cambrica, assembly GCA_951394065.1. Taxonomy (NCBI): domain Eukaryota; kingdom Metazoa; phylum Arthropoda; class Insecta; order Lepidoptera; family Geometridae; genus Venusia; species Venusia cambrica. The sequence continues at coordinate 13,907,530 of OX596040.1, read as the reverse complement.
TTATGGGATACCATAATATGGTATCCTATGGTATCAATCGTAATCGAGTTTATGAAAAACATCTTCATAATATGATTATGAAGATTACACGCTACACGATTACATTTGGCAGACGATAGTGAAAAGAGTGCAATTTTAGTTAGGGCTTTAACTATCCGTAGATTTCAATTGTAGTGTCAATAGTATGCACCCCTCTTTAGTTGCGTATTATTGACACTGCCACGGCAATATTTTGGTATTAAATAATTTTATAAAGATTGAGAGCCTCAGTCACATTCATACAAGCAAATCTTGTAAGCACCCCAGTCCCATACCAGCGCAACATTTTGTCTATCCGTCTGTTAAATAGCCGGTTGGAAATGCCGATACATCAATCAAGCAAACAAACGTATCATTTGAGATTCCTTTTCGCTTCAATTAGATCTTTTGTAGCTGAGATACAAGTCTTCACGTGAAATTGAGCGTATTTAAAGGTCTTTAATTCAATTGTGATTTTGGTGTAAGTGCATCATTGTCGGACTTTTAACACTTAAAGAGTGATTGTTGAAATCTTGATATAGTGTTGGATTCAAATGAAATGACATTAGGATTTTAACCGTTTATTATTTTGAATGGGTCTGACCTTGAAACTTGCAAGGGCAAGCTTTTTGCCTACTACAAGGGCATAGCCGGATACTCGGATGTTGCCCATTAACTCTCTTCTTGAATATATTTGGCTCGTCTGTGGAAATGTGGACGCTGGAAGCTGATTCCAAGTGTTTGCAGTGCGCAAAATATTATTTTTTTAAAAGCGTTTGATTTTGATTCATCTCTCATGCCCCCTCAGCACGGAGAGGGAATAAAAATGTTGTCCTCTGTTTTTATCCACCTCTGAGAGCATTTTGTCTCCCGATGGTGGATAAAAACAGAGGCCAAAAATTATATCCCCGCCCCGTGCTGATGGGCTGGTTTGAACGATGAACGCTTCCTCCAGATTTTACTAAAATCACCGTACCGTTCAGCTGAATTGGTGATCGCAGGATAGATGATACACATAATCTGCTGTCCTTATTCAGATGAGATCTGTTAGTCCATGTCAACATCTGTAGGTAACGTTGAAAGGGTCGATTCTTAAGCCACGACGGCATGATTGAAAACGAGCGAGCCTCATAGACAATTAATATTGCCACATAACATTGATCACTCGATTTCCACTTACAAATACGAGGCAATGTGAGCTCGTTCAATAAATGGGTACACAGAATTACTATGCAAAATTCAGTAGCCGCATTATCCTTATTTGTAAGGCATTGATTTGCATCAGTTAAAATCGAGTATCATTCGCATGTGCCCAGGACCATTTGATCAAATCAATGTGCCAATCAATTTAATTTATCATTCAAATGAAATATTTTAAAACTCGGGGGTAATCGATTTAGTGATCACAAACAGCACTCAATCATTTTGTGCTGCTATCGGGTTGATCGCAACACTTTGTTGTGTATCTGTTTGCTGGTATGCGTTGGCCACTTAATGTTGCCATGTAGGCCGATAATTATAAAGTATTCATTATGGTTCTGTATAAGTATAATACTGTATTCCCTTAGCGTCTGATCAAGTAAAAAAAAAACAATCTTTGTTACGAACGTTATTGTTTCCTTTTAATATTCTTTACCATTAATTTTAACAAGCCCCACAACTGAGTCGGTAGTAGCTCTGCCTTCTGCGCTGTAGGATATGGGTTCGATTCCCACCCAAAACAATCATTTTGTCATGAATATAGATGTTTGTTCTATCTTTGGAATAAGTATGTATACTTATTGTATACTTATTTATCACTACAAGCTCAGCTTAGTTTAGGGTTAAATGGTGCTGATTGAAATTAATGTAATATTTATTTATTTAATATTTCATTAAACAACAATTCCTTTCTCGAGATCTCTAACGTATTTAACTGTAGCTGTGGTTTTAACTTTTTGGCAAATATTAACCGCCTCTGTGGTCTTGTGGTTCGCCCATCGGATCCAGAGGTCCCAGGTTCGATACCCGCAGGGGGTTTAATTGTGCTCGGTTTGGTTAGTGGAAGATCAAGTCCGCCTGGCTAGTAATCTGACCTGAGTACAATTGTTATTTGAGGTAAAATAGTCAGCTCCTCATTCTGTTGAAGATTCCGCGTGAAGTAGCTACGCATCCACCTTCGGCCTTATCATAACTTGATACCAGGTAAGATGAAGGCCAAGTACGCTTCCCCGTCGATGGAAAATAAAATGTCCCTCTTTCATTATTTTGTTCGTGCATAACAGACTCACGTTTGTTGCTCATAAAGTCCCACATCTCATGCAATAACTAATCTCTCAGACAATTCGTCAGCATCACCAAAGGGCAATCTTCAGTCGATTGGGTGCGACCTTATCTGCCTTTATGGTGCGATCTTAAAAAGATTTATGATAACGCACGGTCGAGACCACAAACACTTTTGAGTGCTTACATACGGACAACTTCAAAGCAACTGTTTCTGGAAAGTTGCTATACGAATGTGGCTGTAATTTGAAAAAAGTTATTGTTGAAAAAAATATGTATTTATTCAAATTGTTTTTGCTGGTTTTGTTGGTTTCCTAAAGCTAAAACGAGTGACAATACATATAAAGCTAAATCAACCGACTTTTTCTATCAAAGTCAATACCTTCTCGATGTCATTTTAGTGCTTGCTCAGTATATAACTAAATTATAGGTTTCTGTTAAAAAACGACGGATTAAGTTTTATCAAAAAAACATACATAACACAAACTGTACCTCTACCTACGTGCTTCTCACAAGGAGAAAAGAGAAAATGTATGGATTTTTTTACAGCGCCTCTAGCAAGAACAATATGAACTAGAATTTAGTATGGTAGTGATACACACTGATGGTGATTAATAACTTAATGTATCTTAAACAAAACAGTTGCTATAATGTCTTCAATAATAGAGTTTTTAGGCACTTTCTGGATCGGCTAGCTCCACCGTGAACCTCATCAAAGCACATATAGTTTCAAGAGCTAAATCCTTTTTTTTTTAAATCGCTGGTCTATGCAAACCCTCAACATAAATGACAAGGAGTCGCTCGAATTGTGATGGAAATGCTTTCTGCAGTAAAATTAAACGATAACCCAGTCGTTTAGTGAGATTTAAATGGCTTAGGCAATTTTATTGGATGCTCGCTCGGGGTTGCGATCTTACATCTTTATAACCCTGCCCAGGTGCTTGTCTGTAGTACTGAATGGGTTTTAGCTTATCAATGGAGAAAGGTAATTTTTATAGACCCTTGCAATTTATGAAGGAAATAATCAAATCAAATATTCTGTTGTAAAAGTAGCCTAGTCCAAGTCTTTAAAATATTTGTGTGGTATTCCTATGGGATGAAGGAAACTGGATAAGTCGAGACGGATTATTGGAGTTAAGAGGGGAGAAAAACTTGTATTATATCCGTAATCTAGTTTCCATATATTACAAATTATGCATAGTTTGGGATAGTAAAATAAATAGTCCCGTATTTTTTTTAGTTATTTAAAATTCACGAAATTTAGAGCAAAATAAAAGTCTACTTTGTGACTACTTTGGCTACTTTTTTTGCGGGTGTTACACTAGTATAAAAATATATTTTTTATATTGGTCACCCGTTTCTTTAAAAAACACCCAATTTTCTAACTATGTGTACAATAACTAAGCATTAATAAGTAATATATATACTTTTTACAAACGATATATACAATTAAACTAACTATTTACATGAGAAGCAGTCGGGTTACCTAAGGACCGTTACAAACGGTGTTCATGTAACTCAGCTGTTCCAGACTAGTGCTAACTTCTGGCTACTAAAAGTTGTTAAAAATTATATAAATTTAACAGTTTCTCTCTTTCTTTACTAGTTACGTATTCTTAGCCAAATAAGTCAAATACGAGATAGGTTCTCCTAGGTCTTTCTAAGAACATGTGTTACTTTTTACGCTGGGAAAACATTCAATAAATCATAATATGGTTTTAGTAAAACCAATCCTAAATATGCTCTGCCAAAGCTGTATTTGTTAAATACTAAGTAATCATGATTATATATTCTATTAATCTGGACCAAGGTCTTTCTCAAAGTGTCCTAGGCATTATTTTGTCGATGTAATGTAGTGCATTTAATGCTATCATGTCTCCAATTAAAAAGATAATATTTCAATATATTAGTTAAAGTTTCGATTATAATCAGACGCCCGTATCTCTTTCAGATTATCACTTGAGTCACCGGCCTATTGAAATTATTTTATTTAACTAGAGTTGTAGGCTACAAAATGTTTTCCGGCTAAATAAACTGGATCAAAAGTCAGCTAAATGTATATTGTTACTCACCGAATGAAAAAGTTTCATGGGTTCGGTAGAAATGTAACGGGAACGTTGACATAAGTCAGTGTCATCCTCCCCGGATCCACGTTGAATAATTTACTTAAAAATGCTGGTACTGAATAGCCAATTACTGACTTGTTAAGGTGTAAGGTAACCAAGCACCTTAGCAAATCAGTATGTGGCCATCTCTATGCCTATTAATTTTTGCTCTGTTACATAAATATAATGTTTGCGTATTTAAACGAGAGGAGACTGGAAAAAAATAAACCAGAATTTTTGCAAGTGACATAACAGATAGTTACTTAAATAAATCATGTTTTTTTGTACTATTTAATGGCAATTTTTAATTGTCATTTTACACAAATTCATTTATCGTAGGAGAATAAAAATAGAATATATGTTTTAGTTTCCCCAGACTATATGCAGAATCCACGATGGCGTCGGCGCAACGGCGGTGTATCCAGTTTATTTAACAAAAAGGTCGTTCATAGTGTCCGGCTTTTTTTGAACCGCTCAGCGAGCTTCCCTAAATCTTGCATTGAAAGGCAGAGCATCGGGTTATCATATGAAATAATAATAACATTACAATATTTTGTACATTAAGTGCGTTCGGGGTGTGGTATTTCGGATAAGTGAGACGGCTTTGGTCAAGATACGCATTGAATAAAAACTGGAATAGAATTGACACACTGTGATTTCAAACTGTACTCTGAATAGGCAAGATAAAAAGTGTACCCAAATAAGACAATTTAGGCCGTTGTAGAAGAGACCAAGAGGAAGTCAGAAAAAAGGTGATAATGAAAAAAAAGGTGGTAATAACAAAGGTAAAAACATGTCTGCTCTACTTAAATTTAAAATTAATTCAGTTCATAAAAATACGAACAAAAATAAACGCCATGACAAGTCTACACGTTTTAAAGCCAATGTTAAAAGAGCCGTAGGCGTCGCTAACGATTTTTCAAAAGGTAATGTCGAGCCTAAGCACGCTGTAGCTTGGCACCTTTACTTTGTCCAAATTAGGGATTCGCAAGTTTTACATAATCCTTTACCTACATTGTCGTTGAACTTTAGTCAACAATTACGGCTGAATTATCACTGGTGGTCGATTCTGTAAAGGTCCACATGGCTTGCAACCTCCTGTCAAAGTCCAGCGCCAAGCAGATGTGTTTCGTCGGTGCGTGGGAGTGCTTTTGGTAGGCAAATTCTGGGTAAGCTCGCTCCATCATATACCTCTATGGATCATCAGGCAAATAGGTCGAAAGCTTAGTTTTATTTTCGATTTAAATATAGAACGATAACATATTTTATATGCAGATAATCTATCAAGATAATATTTGAGGAAATTTTTAGTAATAAACATTTAAATCATTCCTTTTTAACTGAAAACATTACCTTGATGCATTGATGCATCATGCGAGTGTCAAGGTAATGTTTAAAATCTAACTAAGCATAGTTTGGGGCTAGATGGCGCTGTGTAAAATTAATGTCCTGTAATATTTATTATTATTATTATTCATGTAATTTTAAACATAATTTCTACACAATTCAAAGTTTAACTTATTTAAAAATAAACCGATCGTTTAAGTAATGACATTCTGCTACGGAACCCTTCACACCAGAATTTAAAGCTTTATACCCTTAAACCCTCACATGTAGGGTCGAGGACGATTCTTTTATTAAAGACACTTAGTGACCACTTATTAAAATGTGGGCGGACCTTTACCTGAATGAAATACCTTATTGCGTAAATATTTTGGTAGTAATGTTTGTTTTACATGTCAAATGTAATTATTGTTTCCAGAATTAATGTGCACCCACCCACTCATTGAATTGACATCTTAGCGGTTGTGAAGAATATATGAATGAAGATCTTAAGCACAGTTTTGAGAAAATGATGATGTGATGACGATGAACCAATGTAAGATAATCTACTCTGATACACAGATACTAAATACTTGTCTAGTAGTAGTAGATAGTGAAACAGTGAGAACCACCGACGGATATTAGCTATATGTATCAACATCGTCACAGCCTTCTTCTCAAAGAGAAGGGATTGTCATAATCGCCATGTTAGGCATGCAAGTCGGTATTCCCAGAATTGGTACTCAACCTGATTCGAAAATGTGGTAGGTACATAAGTAGTAGTTATATACTAAGATTGGAGGTAGGTACCAATTACACGAATTTATTTCCCTCTTCATCAATTTCAAATACTAATCAGAGTGATCAGCAATCACGTCTCGAATTGACCTTTCATTGACACTGGTTCCTCGAACTCATTTCGAAACAATTAAAACAATCTGCCTCGATCAAATCCGCATTCTCTTAATTATTGTGTCCTCTTTGCACAAGCTATGTTTATGTTACTTGTAATTTTATAGAGTGCCTACAGGTTTTATGGGAAAGTGCTTCATATGTTTTTACGAAACTTATTACTTCCTATTTACCTTCGTTGCTTATTGTCAAAATAGTTACCGAGTATAACTTTTTTTTATTGCCATCATGATTTGGTCAATATTTGTTTCAACTTTTACCTCTATGTTCTTAACGACTCGGGCGACGTTTTCGAAACAAACGTTTTCGATCGTGTAATTCTGACATTGCATGTTGAACGAAAAATAAAAACAACGGACGCGATGAGTCATTAAAAATACAAGAGAGAAGTGAGAACTACAATGTCAATGAATATTAAGAGAAGTTCATCATTCGTATCGTAAGCTAAATAAACGGTGAGTCATATGATAAAAGAAATAAAATCGAAAATCGTTAAGCCGATTTCAAAAGTCAAGGTTTGACGCGTCAAGTCATCGGTCGTTAATCTATATTAAAATTAGAATTGTTTATTTGAATTTTAGAATCAATCATTTCGTAAACAAAGGTTGAGAAAAACAAAAGATAAAATCGTAATAATTATATTTCCTAGGTCCTTGTTCATGCACAATCGATAATGCGCGCATACTTATATTGCTTAGACATAAAAATATAAATTAAGAATCTACATACAGGTTGAGTTTTTTTCCAGGGCCACTGAGGCCAAGTCAGAAACCGTGAGAGTTATCGAAAAGTCATGTTAGCTGCGTTACCACGAAGAAGCTCATCACGAACAGAAAATACAGCAAAAGACGTTTTATTAGTTTATTTTACGCATAGTCTGAACGCATAGTATAACCTTTACTAAATGCATAAAGTTGAAGTTCTAAATTTTTAATTTTAAAAGCGTTCCAACAACTTTGGGCACATAGTCATCATACATTATTTTTTTATTATCAAACAAAGAACACATAAATGCATAATTTTAGTTTTTTTCAAAAATTTACGTTTCCACAAAAACTATAAAAAAATAGATGTTCTTTAATGCAGAACTATTTTTTTTTAAATCAAGCACGTAACTCCTAACATGACTTTTCGATAACTCTCACGGTTTAAGACTTGGCCTCAGTGGCCCTGGAAAAAAACTCACCTGTACATGAAATATGCAATTTCTAGTAAATTAATCATTAAACCTGAAAATAACGTATTTTAGAATATCTATTGAACAGTAATCAGAGTTTTTTTTTTATAAAAAAAAACTACTTTAAATTGATAACTATGATAAAGCTGATAGTAGAAAGACTCTTCATGCGGAATCCTCAACATTCTTTGCCTCTTAATGCCGGAACTTAACAATTTAGAATTGTTGCCATAGCGAAAGACTTAGGTAAAATGTTGGTAGCCAGGCAAACTCATACAAAGTCCTACCAACTAAACCAAGCACAAATTTGTACTCCCCTGGGAATCGAACTCGGGACCTCCTCTTGGTCTTAAAATGAACCTGGGTCTTAAAATTACGACAGTTAATGGTTCAAGAACCCATGTTATGAATTATCATCATAATTCATTGTTCTAAGTACCGATGCGCATGATTTAGTCCCAATTCAATTCTTGTTTGAAACAGTCACAGCAGTAAAGCCCCGAGCTAATCAGAACGCTAAAGATTGTGTCGGAAGACAAGAGAAAAAAACAATCATCAATATCGCAAGTCATTCAGTTTCTAAGAGGCATTCGATATAATCGTATTAAGCTCCGGCATTTTATAACGTGCCTAATAGGAAATACTGTAAAATAGTTCTTGAATTTCAAGTGCAACAAGCGACCTGACGAAAAAAAAAATTTAGAAGACTAGAAGATTTCGAAATTGTATTGGTGCAGAAAAACAGACATGATAAACGAGTTTCATTCCTTACTTACTCTGGCTCAGCGACCTGAAGTGGATATTGGCCTCCGATACAAAACTTCTCCAAACTTCTCGATGTTGCGCTGTCTCACGCCAGTTTCTCGTCTCATGGTAGCGTTAAGCTCACGCAGATCACCTTCCGCTTCGTTGATCCGGCGGTACCTGAGGCGGCCGACAGGTCTTCGCCCCATGGTTTACCATGATAACCTTTTTTACAGCACGATCTTCACCGATTCTCTCCGCGTGTCCCAGTTACGGCAACCGGACTTACTTAAAATTGCCAATAATGTTCGGTTTCGCCAATTAATCACCACAAACAGTACTGTCTGCTAGTCCGGTGATGGGAATGGAAATAAATTAGGTCAAATATATGGTGGGCTTATTTGCCAAAGTGGAATTTATAGAACATTGACAGGCTCGACTGGAAGGCGGAACTTGTCTCATCCAACCAGCCTGCACTATTGAATCTCCATAAGGCAGTAAAATAAGCATCATAGCCAGCACTACACCGTTCAGTCGGCTCTCGATAGATTGTGGTGATATCTAGTCTGGGTGTTTGCCAGTTCAATTATCATTACGAGTCGATATCTGTCGAGTCATTCTGTGGGTGACCCGTATTAAATCGGTTAATTCAAACTATTTATCAAATCACTCACTAGGCGCTGTTTCTACCAAAGCAGAAAGGTCTGTAAAAGAGCACAAACAACGCAACTTAGATTTATACTCTGAAAAATAGGGTTCATATCGTAAAATTACATTAGGAAGTTCAATACTTTACAGCAGAAATATAAGAGACTAACAAACAATATTGTTGATATATTTAGTAAGCATATAGTCATAAATTCACCCATTATTGAGTCCAAACAGATTTTGTCCATCAGTCCATGTCCTATGACACAGGGTTGGTGGATGATAGATGCAAGTGAAAGAGGAGAAAATGTTATGCTGGTTCCACTTAGCGTGAAATACGTGCTGGGGAATGATGCATTTGATCCCTTGTTAAAAACAAAAGGTCCTACCTACTTTAGTGGACACCAAGCCTCCAGGATCAGATATTGAAACGATTTGATATTGTTGTGGCACGGGGCCCATTGTTGCACTTCTCCGCCCGGCTTAGTACGATAGGAGTGTTCTTCCTAAGTTAATCGTTGTAACATTGATTGAATCTATTGAATGCTTTGGGTAAACATAATGTCTTCTCATATCATTGGCTATTACGGAATCTATTTGACTGCCTTTAATCCGCCGCCATTTGTTTACGGTATAAGCCGCAAACCAACACCTACGTTGACTCATGCAGACAAATGTCCCAGAGACAGGCGATCTAAGCTCGTCGTAGAAAATTGTCTAAGAATACTTCTTTCTATCTTACCGTGGAAGTCGTAAGATGCGACTATACATTGCGATGATTTAAGCATGTAACATCTCATATCACTCTTCAGGTGAACCGTATAGTCGAAATGTATACCTATAAAACTCATTGGGAAAAGGTGTCGTGTCCTGCAGCAGCCTTTTTTCCAGCCGTTTTTGATAAGATGATGATCAACTGAATAACTACACATACCTCATAGTGGCCATCGTTTCGGATTTGGTTTTGGGGTAGCCCAAGGAACGGAACCGCTGGCTTTTGGTACCGGTTTGCGCATGAAATATTCCAACTCTGATGGTATGACCTACAAGGCCCGTTTTGCTATCAACCACCCTGCTACCGAAGTCCAGCACCAATCGAGCGCCAAGCAGCTCAATGTGCGTGGGATAGCCAGTGCCTCTCCTTGTAACCTCTAGGTAAGCTCACTTCATGGTAGACCTCATCCAGGCCTGTGCAAGTCCATGTTCAAGTTCTGAGTTCTAGAGCTTTCTCATTTGGAAAATATAGACTAGTGTAAGTACCACCATGAACAACAAACCTTCGATAGAATAGTTCACATCACAACAATGCACGACACAAATGAGCAGCTAATTGGAACGTTGCAACATCACTTGCCGAAACCGTGATCCGATCGCGCGATACCTGGATTCACACACGTAACGAGGACTTAATTTGCAATTGTTGGTTTTCGGTGAATGGCAATTGTTTTGCAATGGACCCATGATCCTCATTAGCTTAGTAATAGAAGCGTTTCTAGGCTATTTAGGAATAAAATCGTGTTATTATCCTTCAAAATATTATAGTTCTGATTGTAGGTGTACACTGCATATCTAAGAAGCAAAATTGCTCAAAATCTCAGATTGTTTTTGAACAAAATATCGAATTCCTAATGAACGGAATAACGCTGTTAGTAATAAGAATTTGTCGTTCATATTCTATTCTTATCCTGAGTAGGAACGATTAAGGTCAGTTATATCTATTGTTATATTGTGAATTGCCATCGTTGGCATAAACCAGATGACTTCCTCATAGTACCCGAGCAGGATTTTTAATTGATAATGATGATGATAACGCCCTAGCCAATGTTTTCTTGAAATGATCTACATGCTGGCCTTTTTGGTCTGAAGAGTCATATATGCCTTTTTTTTTGTACATCATGTAAGCACTTGGCCTTTATCACACATTACATTAAATTAGGCTGAAAGTGGAAGCGCACTTCACCCGAAATCCTCAACAAACTGAGGAACTGACTATCTTACCTCTAAATGCCGGAACACAACAATTTTAGAATTGTTACTATGGTGACAGAGCTAGATAAGATGGTGGTAGCCAGGTGGACTTAAACAAAGTCCTACTACCAAACAAACCAAGCACAATATATTTTACTCCCCATGGGGATCGAACCCGGGACCTTTGGATCTGAAATCTTAAACTTAAACGGTTAGAGGCGTACTTCTAAGACACTTGTCACATATAAGTTTGAATATTTATTCAAAAAATGTACAATCAAACTAACTATTTACAAAGAAATCAGTCAGATTACCTAAGGACTGTTACAAACGGCCTATAGGTAGCTTAACTGTTCCAGACCAGTACCAAACGGAAGCATGCCCAAGACACTGGCTGCTTGTCACAGTGTACCTAAATTCAATAAAATTCATTGAATATTGTATTAAAGACAGGTCTTCGCGCAGAATAAAAAATGACAATCCATAGGTACCTTAGTTATTTACACAGATATACAACAGAGAAATAAAGATTACCTATTCCCCACAGCTTCCTCATGCTAATTGCTTCACAAAATGAACAATGGTGGGCAAAGGCCAGTAGTAGCGATAGGAGATAATCCTCATCCCAGCTGACATTTTGAAGTATGTCAGTCAGTCGTGACGCGGAGTGGCGACGCGCGACGTCGTGATCCAAATTAATTAAACTAAATAGCTATCAAGATTGGAGGGTTAGGGAAGTGTGGATAAGACTTCATTAGCTAATGAGGTGATCTAAGGACAGTTGGAAATAGAGACTCATAATTCTAGTTTTCTGATTCTGTTCTTTGCATTTTTCTGAGGTGCATTTCACTTCAAAATTAATGGTCTTGTAAGAAATCACATCGACTAATTATGTATATATAATATAATTTAATAATTATGGCTAAAAATAAGAGATAGAATCAAATACCGATGTAGTGCCTCTTAATTCTCTTCTAAAGTAGTTGTTATTTATATTAGTTTTATGATGACAAACGCAAACAAATCTCGATCATTACAAACTGTAAATTAACTTATTCTAGAGTTCCAGTCCAGCATTCATTGCAATAATATCGATATAGTGTGAGGTTGATTCATGGTTACTCCTGGGGCAGTTGGACATATCCATACATTGTAACTCCCATAAAATCCTCACCTGGCCCACCGCTGAGTAGCATGAAACACACGCTAGCCGTCACATTTCGAAATACAATATGCTAATTATCATCTTTTTTCACCTCTCGGGTATGCAAATTCTCGAACCTTTAATTACACCTCGGACACGACACGTAGTTTCCAGAAAGGTGCAGAATAACGAATAGTTGGTATCATGAGATATGAAGTGAGTGGTTTGGTAAAGGTTAAGTATGATTTTATTTTTAGGTTAGGTTTTGTAATTGAATAAAATGGTAACCGATAAATGCACTGTAAGCTTGCTAGGTACTGCTAATTAATTAAAAAATATACCTATACTTACCAGTATTAATATATACCCATACTTACCAGTAGTATAATTACAAAATGGATACAAGGTAATCTAATTATAATTACAATACAAAAGATATACCTAGATGCTAATGCCAATGAATTGATAGGAGCCGTTGGGTGTAAAAAATAATGACAAGGAGTCGGGAGAGCATAACCTTATATGATACATGGATGAAGCAAGTTTAAAAAAATAAGCAAAACATAATCGTAGTCAATAGATCCATTAAGTAAAGTATCCTTGCACAAAACATCCATTAAGGTCCTTCTACGAAATCCATTACAATTATCAATCTCAGAATCAATGCACAATCAAGGTAGACCCTACAAGTGTCCCCAATCAACAATGGTGCGACATTAATTCTATCCATCATCTCGAACCCAAAAAGGGTTGAAGTTCATTAAGAGATGCATTCCTCAAGTATTATTCTTTGGAAACTGGTAATAAAAATAATAACAAGACGGCCACCCTGCCAAGTGATATCAGCTCCATCTGTTGTCGCTGCGGACAAACTCACCTAATGAACGATGATAAATCATATTCGAGAGACGGCTTGCGGCCCTGTCCTTGCAATTCTGACGATGCGTTATTTTTCTGAGCGTGCCTGACCATTGCTTGTTGCACTGCCATCGTTTTTTTGGGTGTCCCAATAAATGCGGTGATGTATTGATTAATGTTCAAAGTGGTTGTTCCAGGTGCATTATTTATAGAGCATTTTGTGAGGTGTCTCGAGCCGTGTCGCTGCCCGCTCACCATTGTGCTTACTAATGATTTTATGCAAATGTAGCCTCTTCAGATCGAAGTCTTAGCGCGATCTCAAACCGTCAGGCTCGAAGCTCGTTGTTAATGTTTTGAAATATGATTTTAATATTTTGGACTCGATGTCCAATCAAAATATAAGTATAGTATTACGTAGATACTTAACCAAACTTACTTACCTGATTCATTTTATTCATAAAAATATATAAAAATGTCGTATATATCGACATGGAGTGGGAACAAGCAAGAAGCCCACACATGACACACTACGCTTCACTATATTGCGCCCGTCAAATTGAGACGTGCCCGTAATTTCACCGGCACCCTTAAAACCGAGACACAATGTTTCTTGGCGGCCGAAATAGGTATGGTGGTAGTACTTCCCCGGACTAGCCCTTTCACTAGGAACTCTAAAACTCTAGAAATCTAATAAGGTTCTTAATTAATTGCAAATCTAGTTGACTACCAAAAACTTTCAGATCTCTATAAGAAAAGCTAAGATGAACGGATAAAGATACCAACAGTACTAGTCTGTGATCTAGAATAGGTAGCTTATTACCTGTCTATACCGTACCTAGTTGTCTGGTAGAAATAACTCTTTGCACAATAAGACCTTGATTTTTGTTTAATATTGATGTACCAACTACAATGGACTATGTTCTATCAATCTACCTATCTACTTGTTGACAATAATAATCAAAAGCATAACGTTATAAATAGTCAGACAGTACAGAGATGGCCCGTACACCACATTCATACATTGCGCTTGTGTTGTCTGTGAATAAGTGTGCGTTATTTGTCAGTTACTATTCTAAAATAAATATATAGACTCTACGACCTTTTCCCCTTCGAAGATTGACCTCTGATCACTACACAGAACACACTTGCCCACGGTTTGCAAGCTGGTAGTATTCAATATGTGACAGGTTGCGACCCTTCGCCGCTTAGCGGAATACTAGCCACTGACACATGTCATTCGGACTTTAGGTCCTAGGGATATGCCGGTTTTCTCACGATGTGACCTTCACTGCCAGAGCATGTGCATATGTGTCAAATGCGCACATAAGCTTCCGAAACCGGCGATAAGTCCATTGGTGCACGACAGGACTTGAATCCATAACCTCCGGACCGAAAGGCGGGCCCATAGCCATTTGGCCGCACAGGTCACTTATTTGTTCACACAGCTCTTTCGTGATTTATGTTGGTTATTAAATAGATAGCATCATATAACATTTTTGAAACACGCTATAAATACTATTAAGAATTTGAAACACTGGTATATAATAAAATTGCATTTGTGAGAGTACTGTGAACGTTTCAGCTTTCGATACCTGACATAATATGTGTATTTGCAATGGATGATGCTTCAGCTATAATATAAAAAAGGACATCTTATTATCAAAGTTATTCATCAATACTGGCTCATGGGATCATATAAGTTTAAAATTATTATCTACATCATATGACCTATTATTCAAAAATACACATACACAAATAAATCGTGTATTATAAATTTGATGTCTACAAATTGAAGTACAATGATGTACTCTGACGCATAACGTGTTATAGGTGTAACTAACAAAACTCATAGTTAAAATCACACGACTATTTGTTAGCATCCATTAGTTTATTGAGATCAGCACAAACAGGTCGAGCGTGTGTTGTAGAATCGGATGATTATGAAGACACTGATTGAAGAAACATTAACAAAACATTTGTGCGTGACTACTTACATTTTAAAATCATAAACTTCATGGTTGCACGAAAAAACAACCTTTTTATTTTTATTTTTAATGTACGACGGGTAGGTCCTTCACCTCACCTGATTTTCCAAGTTACGATAAGGCCGTAGGTGGAAATGCACTTTACCCGTAATCCTCAACAAACTGAGAAACTGGCTATCTACCTCTAAAATGCCGGATTACAACAATTTAATAATTGTTGTTATGGCGACAGATTTAGGTCAGATGGTGGCAGCTATCCAGGCGGACTTAAACAAAGTCCTATCACCAACCAAACCTAGCACAACATACTCTACTTGGGGATCGAACTAGGGACCTCTGGATCTGAGTAGACCACAGAGCGGCCACTTATAAAGATTTGTTAGCTGTCGGTCCAAAAAACAGTACGTCCATCTCGCATTTTGTCGTTCGTCTACGACTCAGTTCGTCCATAATTGGATTTGTCAATTTCGAGGTTCGTCATAACGCAGTCCGTCCATTTCGAGATTCGTCATTACGCAGTTAGTCCATTTGGTGACTACATTACACCTGACAAACCAATATACCCCTACTTAATATGTGTATTGCTAAATCGTTACGATATCGCAGAATATAGGTACAGCCTAGGAGTACAGGTACCCAGGTGAGAGTGGGGAGAGAAATACAACAGATAAAATATAACATAGTTATATCCTTTCAAAATACAGTCCCATCACAATATAAACGGTAACGGGCTTTTACTAATAAAAGAAATGGAAAAGAGAGTTCCACTTGTAATTAAAGTAACAGGCTTTTATGAAACGCCACCCTGAATGACTGATAAAATTCGTTTGGATTATCCCTATAGTTAGTGCATTTGAACAAAATATTTGTTGGGCGAATGCTTGTTGGACAAAATACGTGTTACACCAAACACGTGTTGGACGAAATGCGAATTAAAATTCCATATGGACAAGCTGCTTATTGGACCAGCAGCTAACAAATTCTTAAAAAGCCTTTAAAAGTCTTTATATCAGTTACAATCCATATACATTTAGCCTTTACCTTTAATTTACTAGTAAGATACGTAAGATACGTCACTGTCAATTTAAGCAAATGCTCCACAAAATAAAAGAAACAAGCGATAAAAATTATAACAATAATAATAACAAGAAACAAAACAGGTTACTAAAAGATGTGATACAAATTAATTTCCAAAAATGTTAACTACTTACTGCCTACAGACCTACTACCAAAGAAGTAAAGGGATAGGCACCGCCTCGCCCTGGGGATGCCGGAACACAACAATATAGAATTGTTGTTATGAAGCCAGACTTAGGTAAGATCTTAGTAGCTAGCCAGACGGACCCAAACAAAGTCATTCCACCAACCAATCAAGCACAACATTGAACTCCCCTCCGGGGATCAAGCACGGATAGGCAAATCGCTAGATCACAGAGGCGCCTATTTCATCTATCAAGCCGTCGACGACTCAAAGATTCAGGGGCGACAGCACTCAGGCTACCTTAGTTGCAATCTGTGTAGCTTTTCCACCGGCTTGTAACTTTTAATCACCGCCTTTTAAACATGATCTTAATTACAAACATTGTCAAATTACGAACAAAATGATTCAATTCACGGTCCCACGAAGAACAAAGGAAGCGTTTAATGATTACTTAGCCTTAATTGCAATTATTACCAACTGACCGCTCTCGCTGACAAAATGATTTATTACACTTCAATAGACATGTTACTTTTCCGGTTTGTAAGTACTCATATCCGGCTTTTCTTTAACAATTTGTGCTTTACTCTTTTTAAAAGATACAAAAAGTATTGATTCGCAATTTATGCAACGTAGGTAATACAAAATTATAAAATTAATTTATGGCATAAGGTTTTGAATAGTAACCGAGTGGGCTATTAGATATTGAGCAAAAATGTACATGAACGTAGAATGTAGTTAGTTACTCAGTTTGAATCGAAGATCATTGAAATATAATAACTAAACAATTATAGTCTGATTTCAAACTGTATATCGATGCCTAATACGATCTGAGGTGGTAGTTTAAAAACCTGGATTCTATATTTCTTAACTTACGACTTTTTATTGTTGATAGCCAATTGTTTGATCACCACATGACAGGTCACTTAAAAACAAATGGGTAAAGATAACTTATAACTATCCTACCTACAAGGATTTTTTGTTCTCTCTGAGAAATATTCCGGCTTTTCTAATTTCCCATCAAGTTACACGAGACTACAGAAGCCAAACGCTAAATAAAGCTAAATATTTAGCTAATGGGCTAGGAGCGTGGGAACTTCACAGGTTAGTCTGATGAATGGGCTCGAAACCGCTAATGAGTAATAGACCGCTAAATGGGTAAGACATTCTCTAAGCTAGATAAATTAGTCGCTATGAGAAACAAACAATTTGTGATTTTGCACTAGGTAATGAATGAAAACATATTGTAACAGTATTTGCCTGTACAAGTATGTTTCTCTATGAACATTTTAACCATTCAAGGCTCTACAAGACATTATGTTCTCACATCACATCAACAGCCTTCAACTATTCAAGTATCGACTGTTGAATAAATAAATAAAATAAATATTACAGGAAATTAATTTTACACAGCGCCATCTAGTCCAAACTAAGCATAACTTGTAATATGGGAACTAGATTACGGATAAAATACTTAAATACTTTTTGTAAATACATACGTACTATATGATACAACACCCAAACACAGAACAAACATCTATATTCATCACACAAATGTTTGTCCTGGGTGGGAATCGAACCCACAGCCTATAGCGCCGAAGGCAGAGTTACTACCAACTGAGCTATGAGGCTTGTCAATAAAAACCTTCTTCAGAGTTACGAAGAAAAGAAGGGTTTTGGAATAATCTATAGTTGCTTCATAAGGAAATATCTGTATTTCAACCTTAAAACTTCCAATAATAATTGACAATAGCCTTTCCCTATCAAACACACCAAGAGCAACCCCCAACCAACGACTTACAGTTACACGTCTGCTAAAATTACAATTACAATTAGTCCACAGGATTATTATTAGTCCCATATTGTCACCATCAGACTTATCAGATGTACGCATAAATATGTTGGGAATTCCAATCTGACAGATAGGAAAGTTATGTGTAGGTACATTATAAAGATTCAGGCATACGTCAAGTGGTTTTTGGTACTAGTACGCTTTATGGCTTGAGCTTCATTAAAAAAAAATACAGGACATTAATTTTACACAGTACCATCTAGTCCCAAACTAAGCAAAGCTTGTAATGTAGGAACTAGATTACTGATATAATATACTTACATATTTTTTTTTGTTGTAAATACATACTTATTATACAACATAACACCTAAACACAGAACAAATATCAACATTCACAGCGCAGAAAGTAGAGCTACCACCAACTAAACTGTGAGACTTGTTTGTGTAGATTCGAAAACGTTAAAGCCGAATATGTGCGAATTTAACCACTACATTTTTAATGATGAATCCATGATGTGGAAACTCCAAATTACCAAAAACCATCTCATGAATCTCAACCCTGAGGTTCCACCTTAAGAGACAAACTTAATTAACACAGCCGTTAAGATAATTTATCGAAAAATAATTAACCGAGGTAATGTAAAATGGAAATGCGAGCATTCCCAATTTATTGACAACAGGTTTATCTTGTCAATTAGCAGTTTTATGACTATTACCGTAGAATGTTTCGTTTTTAAATCACTCAACTTATTTAGTATTTTAAAGTGTGCATTCTAGTCTATGTTAACGTATCATTGAGGCAACAAAGTAGTTTTTCCTAAAAGTTTTATGTTTTATGTTATTCATAAAAGTCAAAATTTCTTTATTCAGTAAGATTTTAGAATCAGTATTAAAACGTCAATTCTACCACCTGCTTAGAATCGCGACGTGACCAACACACCAGCAGAAAGATGTACCAGTCTGAAAAAGAACGGCCTTCCACAGAACGTGATTATTCTAAACGCAATTTTTATTAGGTACTCTACTCGCATAGTCTTAGGTTAATGTTTACGGTATTAGTTTAGTCAATTCATTGATAAACGATAGCATCGCAATGTAACGACGTAACAACTAATAACACTCAGAATTTAGGGTCAATTTGTGACAGTGGGCATTAATTAGAGTCACAACTGCTGGCGTAAACAATTTTTTGACCATTTGATACTCTGCTCTTTTCTTTGTTCCATTTCACGCTAAAATACTATTATTTTATACTTTTTATATAAAAAAAGTTATAGAGTTTAGAAATCGATTTTCAGCTAATATTGAAGTAAAGTTTAATTAACTACCAATGATTTTAATTAGATCTTAACCTTATCATAATAAATATCTGACATTTGTGTAACCTAGCACAACGGCTCTAAATGAGTATTCTTTACTTATGGCAAATACGTGATTAAATGGAAGTTTCAGTAAATATGTTTTTTTTTTTTTTATTATTTTTATTTTTTATTTATTTACCATTTACACACAACAAAATACAATATAAAATTAAAAATAGCAACTAAAAAACCACAAAGGTTATAAATTGCGCTATTTTGAGTCACTTTGTCACAATAATTATCTAGGTAAAGCAATAAAAGAACATAAGTAGGTACAAATAATTTGGTAAATAGGTAGGTAAGAACTTGTAGGTACATACTGTTACACGGGAGCTAGGTAAGTAAATATATATAAAAGTACATGGGTAATTAAGTAAGTATATGTTTATTCATAAGTGTGAAGAAAAAATGTTTTTTTAATTTAAACTTAATGTTATTATGCGTCAAACTATTACAAAGATCGGTAGGTAAGTTATTGATGAGCCGAGGAACTATGAAACCGGTTGTTCGCTCACCATACGCGTTGTTAGCGCGCTGAGTGAGAAGCCGATCCTTAGCAACAGCTCTGGTGTATATGGGATGGTTTATAACAGTTCTTAAAGATTCATTAAAAAATTGATCTTTAAGTAATAAAAATGTTACTTGAGTATGGACTGGTAAAGCTTTACAATGTTTAAAGAGACCGTTTTCATTGTCATGAAATTTATTTTTAATATGAGGTGAGACTAAAGCTTTAAGAATTCTAACTTGTAGTTTATAAATGTCATCCAGATACGTCCTATATGTGCGACCATAACTATTTAGGCCATACTGTATATATGATTCTGCAAGTGCGTTATATAGCATAAGTTTTACTTTATACGGAATGCGATTTTTGAGTAATGTGATATTTGCAAGAAATTGCCTTAGTTTATTGCAGACTCGTTCAATATGATGGCTCCAGTTAAACTTATCATCTATTATCAAACCGAGATATGTTTGCTTGTTGACAATTTCAATAGATGGGCAGTTGCAACTTGTCACGCCCACAGTATGTAGACAGTAATGGTCATGGGCTACTAAATTATGAATGGGTAATTGCTTAATGTATGGAGATTTGATAATTAATAATTTTGTTTTGCTTGAGTTAAGTACCAATCCTGCATCATGACACCATTTCGTTAAAACATCTATATCGTTTTGCAAACGTGCGCATGCGATTTGTGGATTTTTATCTGCAATTACTAAGCATGTGTCATCTGCGAACTGATAACATGTGCTGTTAGTAATGCAGTTACTCATGTCATTCACGTATGATAAAAAGTGGAGGGGCCCTAGGACGGAACCCTGCGCTGTTCCCTCAGTCACAGATATGGGTTCACTATACGTGTCATCGACTTTAACGGAGAACTTTCTGTTGTTAAGATAACTCTCACACCAGGTTAGCAATGGGCCGCGTACTCCACAGTCATCCAGTCTTTTAACTAGTTGATTATGCACCAATGTGTCAAAGGCACGGGAGAAATCAATAAAGAGAGCAAGGACATGTTTTTTGTCATTTAAGTGCAAATTAACTTCATCGGTGAATAGTGACAACAAGCCCGAGGTACTTTTACCAGATTGAAAACCGAATTGGTATGGGTTAATTACCTCATGTTTCCTATAAAACGCATGTATTTGTTCAGAAACATATTTTTCAACAATTTTATCTATGGAAGAAAGCAGAGTTATTGGCCTATAATTTGAATAATTATTACGTTTTCCCTTTTTATGTATCGGTCTTACACAACCTACCTTTAAGTCATCTGGATACATACCAGTTTCAACACTACAGTTAATTAGATCAGCAATAGATGTCGAAATGTGATCTCCTATCATTTTAATATCTGAAACCTTAACATGGTCTAAGCCTGGTAAAATCACTGACATCATTTAGATTGTGTACCGTTAAATAAAAGTTGTGTGAAGGCAAATATAAATAAAAATACTCCACTAAAAATCACACAAGAAGATACCATCTATTTATTATCCCTCCCAATTGAACACTATTTATTTTTGTGCATATAATACAAAAGGTAAGAAATGGTCATTTGCATATTTTAATGCACACTAATTCATTGGTTTGGATCCTTATAAGAAACGTTTGTGGCGTCATCGTTTTGTGGTCTCTTAATCTGCCATTTATCCGATGTCCGTACTTTCATCGAAGACGTCGGCGCAACAGGCTTTTTTTCTCTATCAGCGGTTCTCTATCTGAGAAGTCACTGCTGGATACGAGACTCCTGTAAAGAGTGCAAAGAGAGGGAATTCACCAAAATCCCAACCTACGTTTTGCAGGCAGATTGGTGATCATAGTGTACTGAGGTTAATGTTATTAACCAATCCTAGTTTTTTTCATTTAGAATGGGTCTGCGACCTCGAAACTTCTACAAGCGTTTATGACGGTTAAATCACTCAGTTTTTCCGCTACCTCACCCTTTCCTTTAAATATATGTTGGCAACTGTTGACTTAACAAAATCTATCAAAACTGTTAAAAAATAAATTCATAAAAATAATAAGGAAAATTTTCCGTCATCACCAGTTACTTTCACCGTTAATTTTTGTTTCTGTGTGAGAGCTTGATATCGAATTTCTCAAAAATTTGATCGTTTTCATAAATTAATACAATGATAAGTCTAAATTAAATGTAAATATTTAGCCCCAAACTAAGCATAGCTTATAATATGGGAACTAGATTACGGATGGAATACTTAAATACTTTTTGTAAATATACATACGTACTATATGATACAACACCCAAACCCAGAAAAAACATCTATATTCATCATACTAATGTTTGCCCTGGTTGGGAATCGAACCCACAGCCTAGAGCGCTGAAGGCAGAGTTACTACCAACTGAGCCATGAGGCTTGTTAAATGTGAATGACATCACCCGATTCAGAAAACAGTTTAATCCAAGTCTAATTGCAATTTATTAATAAAAAAAAACTCATGACGTCAAGTCCGCATTCCTGTGACGTAAATCAACTCAGCGAGATAAGCAGAGCTAAAAAACGACTACTAGCTTTTACCCCCAGTTTTATCTGTCTGGTTTTTATATTAAGTATAACCCTGGTCTTGATCTCGAGCTTGCACATGCAATTATCTACGAGGTCTGCAATGGAGTGAGCATACCCAGAAGGCCTTATCAACTCTTTTTTTTTGGGCTCGTAACAGTGAAAATACCTACGCTGGAAGCAGATTCCAAGTTTTTGCAGTACGCATAGCTAGCGGTCACGCTCAGCTAACTACCTGCTAATTGTCCAACTCTAAACAATCAAAACAACGATTTGATATTCTTTCGACGATAGGATAGACCAGTGGGAAGATATTAGTTTTGGCTAAATGCCTGCTTTAAGTAGGTGGTGATTACTGTAATTTATTTGATTAACGTAATTCGCTGTACGTGCCTATCTAACGCGTGATCTGAGAAAAAACACAATCAATAAACAAAATTTATTTTTACATCTTTCTGAAATATTTTAAGGGTTGAGCTTGTATGTATCATACTATCCTTTTTAATTCTGTGTCTAAGCTTATATATGTGTCTAAACGGTCTACTACCATCTAGTATGGGATAGCGAACATGAATATGATGATCGGGATGAAGTTGGCACAACATGTCTTCTTTAAGGCCATGTTGTCACAGGTTTGGAAGTTTTGTTTTAGCTTTAAGACCTCACTGACGTCAACCCTCCTTGGTAATACAAAGAAACAAAGATATTAAGAATTTATAAACACCACAATATAATACTCAAACTCTAATGAGTTGAGTAATCTCAAGAGTGGTACCTACTGGATGAGTAACAAACATCGTGGAGGGTCCACTTCGTAAAAATAACAACTCAAATGGTACACTGGAGCTGTCAAATGACAGCAACATTACTCGGAGGCAAACAAAGATTCACAATTCGAAATGTTTTAATTGGCATTAAGTATGACGACAGACAGTGACTTGCCTAATCCTCCGGTTAATGATATCGATACAGAGCTGTAAAATGAATTGTGATCTACCAAAGTCGAAGTCAAAATGATTTTATTCATAGTAATAATAGAAACGGGTATGCGTACTTTTTGGTTTTCCCGACAGTATAATCAAAAGGTAAGCGCAAATAATACCCGTTTTCATTAGTACAAGATATGCATCATGATAGCGAAAATTTAAAAAATATTTTGTTCATATGATTTTATCCCTTCAACGTCAAATCTTTCGCCTGCTTGGACGTATCTGACAAACGCTGATCGTAGGGATACATGTACTTGAGGCAATGTTATGTATTGTACTAAAATACTGTTGATAATCAATAAAAATACATACCCAAGTAACAATGGTACTAACAAGCCTCATAGCTCAGTTGGTAGTAACTCTCACTTCTGCGCTGTAAGCTGTGGGTTCAATTCCCACCCATTACAAGCATTTGTGTGATGAATATAGATGTTTGTTCTGTGTTTGGGTATTGTTTCATATAATAAGTATGTATTTACAAAAAGTATTTTAAGTATTCTATCCGTAATCTAGTTTCCATATTACAAGCTATGCTTATTTTGGGGCTAGATGGCGCTGTGTAAAATGAATGTCCTGTAACATTTATTTATTTATTTAATGGTATTAAAAATGACTTTTTTTTTTACTTTTAAAATCAGAAATAACATAACAATTTTGCATGCTCATTAATTTTGTATGAATTACGGGGGTGAAATAACCACTTTTTGTCAATCTCCCAATTCAATAAACACAAAAAATTAATCCTAGGCCAATTCTGATTCACAATAACTAAGTAGGTACCTCTACTACTTAAGAATTTTTTATTTTCATGAGCTTAAAACCAACCTACTAGTCAATTGTTTATCTGCAGCATAAAGTTATAATAAAAATATTTTTAGAGCCTTATACAAAGACATTTAAAAAGTGATTTTTTTTTTCACATTTAAGAAGTGAAAGGGAATTATGAAGGTTAAAAACCCTCAGATTGATAAAAGCCACTATTCGTTTTTTTAGGAGGAGTTGAAGACTATGAAAACTCGTGTGTTGTATCAGCTCTAGGACTTCGTTTTCTTCCCATTCCATTCTAATCTGTCACGTCTATGAGGTCGGCTGGTGTAAAGTTCATCAATGCTGAATTCAATTATCGATTACACCATTATGTTCCGCTCTATCGATTTATATTTAAATACCAAACGTTTATTAGAATTACATTGTGAAATTGGACAAGCTGATATTTATTTTATTGTATGTGACGGGACCGCTCGCCCTGTCTAACTCTAATTGTTCGTAATAGCAAAATGTGTAAACCCAAACATAATAATATATAATAAACATAGATACAATTTTGGTTTACATAAATCTACGTCTCAGGACATTGTGGCGGTTACGGGGATTCAATGAATGGAGGCAGGTCAGCTACAATTCGTGGCGACGGTTTGGGTGGCCTATCTTGAGCAGTTGACGTATGTGGGCGATTTTTTTTTTTCTATGAAGATGGTTTAGCTTAACCTTTGCCTAGTTCTAGGCTAAAACAAGGATGAGCTCTACAATGGAGGGAGCTTTCCTTGAGGCCGCTATCTCTGTCTCGCATCGACAGAGTACGGCAAACCTACCCATACATAGATACAGGTGATGATGATGATGACGGCTAGGTTAGTCAACAGCATTTTTATATACAAGTACCTAAGCTTTAACTATGCCAAATCTCGCATTCCTCCGAGCGCACAATTTACATAAAAAGGGGTCCAAAGTTTCGTCTTCGCCTTTTAAATACGGTTTATTGATAGTCTATCATTGTTATTTTACCAATGAATAAAAAATACAGAAGCCCACCAATTAAGAAAGAACGTTGTCTCATAACAAAAATGTATCGGTTGATGGAGCGAAGCGACAATTTCCTTGGTGGTCTCTGTGGCTCGTCGTAATCTGTCATCTGGCCTGTCAAATTACTAACGGACGGACGACCGATCGGCTACTGAACTTGTTGTAGATAACCGATGCATTGAGACAAGCTTTAGGATTTTGGATCAGATGATGTACCTGCTACCTAGTCAGCTTAAATCACATTTTGCCTCTGTGAGGCTTTGCGGGCGCAGCGATGAAAGATAGAAACATTTTTTTTACTTTTATTTATTAGTTGATATTGACCATGTAGGTATTGTTACAATAAAACAACTACTACAATTTTTTTTTCTCAGATCTGTATAGTTATATGAAATTGAAATAAAAATAATATATAATATAAAAGCGTAGATGACATTGGTTATCAGTCATTTTAAAATTTTTGATATAAATGTAAAAACCATTATTACAAAACATTATGTTGATATATTTAGATACCTAATTATATATTTTTGATAGCTTCAATCTTCGTAGCTATTTATCTTAATCGAAAGCAATAAACATGTCATTCTGTAATCTTAATCTTTGACCGTGCACAAATAAATCGAATGAACGTAGGCGTCACCCATGAGGACACTTGATTCTTTTTCTTTTTTTTACATGGAATTTTAATTAATTTTTGCTGTCAATTGAAGTCGAACAAAATTTTATGATTAATCGTATGCTTATTTGTGTGTCATCTTCAGGTGCAGATGTAGTGAATAGATAGAATAGAAAAATTAACCTTAGTCTAAGTTTATACAGAATAAAGACAAAAACTAGTTTAGATCGAGACGTAAAAATCAATATTTGCCTCTCAATTAATTCCCAAATTAAAACATATTGCGAAACCAGTCCTTGAATGAAGAGTAATCTCAGGTTTGTCAGCAATCGATTTCGTTTTAATAATACTTATTGAGACAAACGACGGGTTACCAAGCAATAGCAGTAAATTAGACTCATCAGTTAGAGGCTAAACTTTAACTTACGCTTTTACTACGTGGTTTGAGTGTGATGTTTATTTTTTATTATCGTGTTATTCATTATTTTCAGTGATAATAGTGGGGCTGAATACTGTGAGTAATTTTTTTTTGTTTGTCCCACAAATTAAAAAAAATGTGTCAGATTGTTTGGATGTTTGTTGCTCCTTCATGCTAAATTACATTTTGATTATTATAATACTATTAGTATATTTATTTTAATTTACATATTTTGACTTACATTTTTACACAGCGCCATCTAGCCCCAAACAAAGCAAAGCTTGTAATATGGGAACTAGTTTACGGATAGAATACTTAAATACTTTTGTAAATTCATACGTACCATATGATATAACACCCAAACACAGAACAAGCATCTATATTCATCACACAAACGTTTGTCTTGGGTGGGAATCGAACCCACAGCCTACAGCGCAGAAGGCAAAGCTACTTCCAACTGAGCTATGAGGCTTGTTGCGTGTTTACTTTCTAGTAATGGAGGTGAGTTGAAATTTGGCAAATATATTGTTCAATATAATAAATAACATCAGCCGCGCGCAGAAACTAGTAAATTATAATTTTGTAAAAAATAAAAAATATATAGATAATCTGTGCGAAATGTTGCAAAATGTGCGGTACAACCTACAATACCTTGCATTATTACTTTTCATTGATGAATGATTGGCATGTTGTGGCAAATAGGTCATCGAATCGGTTTGCCAACAAATGCAGTAAACTGGTGTGGGGTAAACAGTAAACATTACAAAACAGGCTGTCTAATTTCAAAACTAGAAGACCATTAATTATATCTTACGATAACGAACTGAATTCATTCTCTATTGTTCCAGCGGCTCTCAAAATGTCACATTAATTGATTTAAGAGTTGGATTACAAGTAAACAAGGGAATATAATGGTCGCGACACTATTTCATCAGGAAATTAAGCAATAGAGCTAAGCAGAAAATATCACGTCAATGACTGAATTTGTAAATGCCTAAAAATACTCGACTGCTTTCATTTTTTTTTTTTCTTTTTCATTTTCATTTTCATTAATCGTGAATGTAAACACCATTGATGATATATATGGAATAAAGCTGTACTTAATTACAAATAACAAGCCTCATAGCTCAGTTGGTAGTAACTCTGCTTTCTGCGCTGTATGTTGTGGGTTTGATTTCTACCCAGGACTAGCATTTGTGTGATGTATATAGATGTTTGATTCTGTTTTTGGGTGTGTATCATATAGTACGTACCGATGTATTAACCTAAAAAAAATATAACTATTCTATCCGTAATTTAGTTCCCATATTACAAGCTATGCTTGGGGCTAAGGTGGTGTGTGAAATTTATGTCCTCTAACATATATTTATTTAATTATATATTAAATGACCAGTCGTAAAAGATTCATGAAGATGTTTGATATTTAAAAAAAACTACATAAGTCCTATCTCCTGTAGTTTTCTATCATTGCGTATCTAGTATTTACCGGCATGCGTTCTTTTTAAAGCTTTTTTTTGTGACATGGTGAAGGGTGATGATAGAATGCTAAGGCCGAAAGTGGAAACGCACTTCATTCGGAAATCTCAACAGTCTGAAGAGCTGGCTAAATTACCATTAAAATGCCGGGACACAACAATTTAGAATTGTTGCTATGGCGACATAGCATTAGGTAGGATGGTGGTTAGTAGCCAGGTGGACTTGAACAAAGTCCTACCACCAACCAAGTCTACCTACTTGTATTTTAAGGTCTGTAGGTACCAAAATTAATTACAAATCAAAATACTTACTTCAGCTCCAAACCAAGAATTAGGATAAAAGATAGAGGAAAAGTGAATACAGGTGCATAATCATGATGAAACTGTTTGTTCGTATCAAAGTCCATAGATTTTCGAATCAAGCTATCGCAAATATTTTGCTCAACCCGCATCAATCCATCATGGGGAATGCACTAGGGTCAGGAATCTGCAGACTCATAATTCCAGTGATTTCTTGTCATTATTCATGATCGGGTAATAGTTTTCACCCTGTAGTCTCGGCTCTTACACAACTTTTAATGAAATGTGGTATGATTTGGTTTGCGCGACTGTACTTAATAGGGCTGTCACTGTCAATGTATAAATCGTTGTCAAAGTCAAGGTATTAATACTTCATATTCAACAGCTGGTTACAGATCATGTTGTTATTATTACTTACTCTTTTTTTTTTGTTAAACATCTAAAGTTCAAGTTGGTACATAAAAATTAGGAATAATGTTGTCGATAAATGTATGTCAAATTTATTAAAAAAAAAAAAAAAAATAAGTAATGTAGCACGTTGGAGTTTTGCAATCCATAGTAAATAAAATCCTTTGAGACAAGCGTGTCCCATTTCAGGCCACATCTAAACTTGCTTTTTAACATAGGCGATCACTAATAGAAAAATAATACACTTCTTATTTTTATTCTGTGTAGAATTGACCAAGGCTTCACTGTCGTTCCAATGTGCATTGTCCTCCATGGTTCTAACAAACCTTACCCCAGCCAGCCCAGCTAACTGAATTACCGGAACAGGACTTTGACAGGTAGGTACATTCAAATTGAGCGCTTGAATTTACAACAGTGATGTGGCAACGACGCGTGCTCTGAGCTTGGGCCAAGCTTTTCCCTTAGGCTCTTCTTCTCACAAGCTGATTTTGTAGCCGAGCAAAGAAGGATTGCGTGATTTATTATTTCATCGCCTGTAAGAAGACTTGGCACAGAGGGTTATCCGTGATTCCAGTTTGGAACAGGTACCTTATTGAACACCTTGTTTAAACACTTCGGAAAACGCATACCTACTCTTCACTCATTCCTAGGACAAGTCTGTTTTGTTGAAGAACTGGATAGAAAATTTTCGGGGACCACCCCGAAATGGTTTACACAGTGTGTAAACCATTACACACTGTGAATCGAAGTTTGACTATGGAGTCACAATTTTACGTTGAGTATGACTTGTTGGGAATTGTTATGGCAAAATACAATGAACTGTGACTGGTCGAATGTAGGTCTATCTTAATAACAAAAAAGCAAAGCAAGATCATTTAAGAAAAAAATCAGCATCAAGTGCTTTGTACACTAAATTGTGCGATAGGGAAGCGCGTGGTCTTCTTCACACCTTTGTACAAGTTATGGTGGATGGCGGATCCGATGGCAGAAACGCACTTCTAAGCGCATCAAAAGGCATCACTTCCATTAATTATTCAAGTAAGATAAGACACTTCGTTTATAATGACTCTCAGACGTGGTCCATTGCTCATCATTGTGTGATTCTTCGTTTCCACTAGCTTTTAGAGTACCTATTGTACCAACGCCACAGCCCTGATTTTGAATCACTTCTGTCCTCATATACCTTCACCGATCGCCATAGTACCAGTTTCACAGAAAGAGGCATCACTTCCATTTATTATTCAAGTAAGATAAGACACTGCGTTTATAATGACTCTCAGACGTGGTCCATTGCTCATCATTGTGTGAATCTTCGTTTCCACTAGCTTTTAGAGTACCTACTGTACCAACGCCACAGCCCTGATTTTGAATCACTTCTGTCCTCATATACCTTCACCAGTACCAGTTTCACAGCAAGAGGCATCACTTCCATTAATTATTCAAGTTAGATAAGACACTGCGTTTATAATGACTCTCAGACGTGGTCCATTGCTCATCGATGTGTGATTCTTCGTATCCACTTGCTTTTATTTGTCGAGTGGAATCATTAAGCTTTGTTGTTTGATGGTACTTTTTATGAGTGGGTTATCATTAGTTTTGTTTATGCATGCATTTTATTTTTAGATTTGGTGTTTTTGCTAGCAGAAAATTAAGTAGAAAATTATCTGCAAGTAGACATTAGAATCATGTGAAGTTATTCTAGCAATATTAATGATTGTTATTTTTCAATGTTTTGGTAGGATAGGTTTTACTTCTTCAAGCATAAAATAATTATAAAATGTATTGTATTTTTGTTATGTAATTTGTAAAATAACAGGCACAGATTTTTTTGAAGGAATGTTTCACTCAGCGTGCAGTCTAATAATCAACCTAATTAGCTTTCGTTAAGTACCCAAATATAGAGAGCTGATTTTAAACTTCAAATATGCGTATGTCCTTCTATAGACAAACTCAAACCGTAAAGGGAAAAGGACTAAAAACAATATTATTAAAAGTGAAATCCTCCAACTCTGATTGACCACAAATCAATATTAATGATCTAAACCAGCGGGTGTCCTCTCTGTTTCTTCCGTCCTTATTCCTATACGAGGATATGAGTGAGACAGACTCAGATTTGGACACAACGCCCTTAAAGCGTTTTAAGTGCTAAACGAATAAAACCATTAATTATACACAATTCAATGTACATATTGAATTTATTCAAATGGTGATAAATGGCCGTGTGGAGTGTGAATAAGCTGAAATTATGATCCAGGATATTATTTTGTACGCATAACCAGAGACGAAAGAAAGTCTGTGATCCTGTCATGTAAAATATTGTACATTTTTGTTGAAAACTAAGATATAAGCACCCAAGCTACTTTTGTTTGCTTCACTCACGTAAACCGGTATAGGTTTACGTGAGTGAATCGTATGAATGAATACGTTACCTAGGGGTAATCAAAGTCAAAGTCAAAGTCAAAGTCAAAGTCAATGGCCGCAATCCCAACATCAGCTGCGATTAACACTCACCCTGGTGATGATTGTTGAAATTGAAACTGTTGGTACCCACATCAAAAACGTATTGATATGAGTATAGTCCGTGTTTTAAAATGTACTCAACTCACGCTTTGAAACTGAAGCTATATATTACTATTTTTTTCATTGCGCAATATTTTGGGAGCGATTTTCTCCTACTCCTACCTATATATTCAATATCTCAAAAAACCGGTTTACTCAAATAGTCGATAGATATTGGTGTAACAAACTGCCGCTTAACACTATAAATGATATTTTATTAACTTTATTCTATTGTGAAGATATTAATAGTATTCAAACCATCAATATTTATGGTTATTTTGTTATTATTTTGACAGTTATCGATTATTTCTCATAAGACTAGGCATTTAGAGGTAAGATAGCTAGTTCCTAAGACTGTTGGTGATTCCAGGTGAAGTGCGCTTCCACCTTCGGTCTTATGATAACTTGAAACTAGTTGGATGAGGGCCAAGCGCTTGCCCGTCTGATAAAAAAAACATGTAAATCATCACTCCATGACTACCTTAGAACAAGAATTTTTTGGACGGATAAAATTTTAGACTAGGTTTTTGAAAATATTTCTCGCTGGTACTACTAACGCCATCTAGCAACAAGTAGGCATCCATCCCAACATGTAGACGAAACAAACGTACCTACGAGTCTTTTCATGGTAAATTATGAAATTATTCATACAGTTTGTAAAACCCCAGAACTTAGAGTCAGGACCAGTGACACGCCAACCAAAATAGGAACAGGATGAGGATGTACATATAAAAATAAAATTACAGTACCTGCTTATTTTCCATAATATGATCCTTTTGCAATAGTACTCTTATATTGTAAGACGGGGAAGCGTTTGGCTTACATCTCACCTGGGTTTAAGTCATAATAAGACCGAAGGTGGAAGCGCACTTTCCTCGGAATCTTCACCAGTCTGAGGAATTGGCTATCTAATCTCTAAATGCCGGATCACAACAATTTAGCATGGTTGTTATGAACAACACTGTACTGCTAGAGGTATTTTTATTATAGTTACGTAAGAAAACACTACCATAGCGTAGTGTAGAGTATAGCGAAGAGGTGTTTTTATTATAGTTTACCTAAGAGGAAATCAGTACCATAGTGAAGTGTAGAGTAGAGTATATATCAAAGAGGTTTTTTTACTATAGTTTACATATGTAGGAAAACACTACCATATTGTGGTGAAGAGTAGAGTGTAGTGAAAAGGTGTTTATATTTTAGTTTATTTAAGAGGAAAACAGTACCGTAGTGTTTTGTAAAATTGTTGTGTTCCGGCATTTAGAGGTAAGATAGCCAGCTCCTCAGTTTGTTGAGGATTTTGGGTGAAGTGCGCCTCCACCTTCGGCCTTATCTCAACTTGTGTAACCAGGTGAGATGAAAGCCAAGTGCTTACCCATCGTACAATAAAAAAAAAACAAAAAAAGAGGGTTTTTTATTATACTTTACATAAGTAGTAAAACACTACCATAGTTTAGTGTAGAAAAGAAGAAGAAGAGTATAGAAAAGAGGTGGTGTTTTTATTATAGTATACATAAGTAATAATTTCGGTAGTGTAAAGTAGAGTAGCGCAGAGGCGTTTTACTGTATTTTACTGATTTTACTGATTAACATAGGTAGGTACTCGACTGCAATGCTGTTGCAAAAACCGACCTATTTAATGCAACCCGCCCCGATATCGTAAACATTTTCCTTTCGTGTATTGCTAAGCACCTTTACTGCAATCTACCTGCCAAGCGTGGTGATTATAGAAAGACTCTTCTGCTTTGGAGAAGACTATTGAACATTAATACGGTTGAGGTAAGTGAACCTACTACCCTGCTGTCGAATCTCCGCTATTTCTTTACACAAAAACAAAGGTATCCCAAAATAACGAGAATTAAAACAATCCCCAAATCGCTTGAGCCCTCAAGGTACTTACTAATCCCGGTCCCTCGTTAGAGGACCCACAAATCTCCGGGACCCGGAGTGTGACAAACACAAAAACCATAAAATTAAATTAATGCGTTCCAACCACTTCCGACAGATAGTTGAGACCGTTAAGGAAAACTAAGCGGTATCTTGGAGGATAAAGCGATGGTCACACGGAACGATCGTAAGACACTGCAGTCGGGAAAATACCGACACAGCCGGGACTTTTAAAAATGCAAATTCTATTAAAATAGTTTTTGGGAGCAGACAAATTATTCAAGGCAAGCTATCACACTTCATAAAACCATAAATACCACGTTGAGCAGACGGTTTGAAAAGTTCTAACCTACCTGCTAAGCATGGATTCCTTAGAAGAGGCTCTTTTCCAAGATTAGGGACTAGGTATAGATGTGAAAAAGAAGAGACGGCATGATTACGGTGAAATTCCTCAGACAAACCATTGACTTATTGGAAACTAATTTAGCATGTTGTTAGGCGTGAGATTAGTATTATATTACTAGCTTTTATCACTCAAATAAAATGTTGTCTATGACTTAGGTACACCATATCCATGCCGAATTTTTAGGATCCATTTTGCCGTTTAGGCCTAAAAGGATAACAAACAGAAACACTACCATTTTTAATTCAAAGTTTTTCTTCTCTGGTTCTCACCGTGTGCATAATACCTATGAAATTTATTCTAGTTCTCGATCAGCATATTTTCTGTATGGCCTGCTCCTTAGGGGTATTACAACTGTTTGTTATAATAACCCTGTCATGCTTGCATCGAAGTTTATTTACATCTAACAGGAGATGGCATCGCTGGTTGCTGGGATGCTTACGGTAGTAGGTTCGAATTCTACATTAGAAGAAGAAAGTAACGTTGATTATACCTCCTAGGTAGTTTTGGTACGGTTCGTGATATCTAATAAGTCTGACATAACAAACATTCAAAAAACTATGCAAGCTGAAGTAACAGTGGGCAGGCCACATAGCTTGCAAAAACGATAACCGCTGCGGGATAAAAGGTTCTCCATTTACGATTAATCGTGGGCTTGATAAACCGAAGACATTGTGACGGTCGCGGAGAGGCGTTTGATGAAGAGGATCGCTATTAAATTTGCAGCGTCGATTGAGGGAGGCCTATATTCAGTAGTAGACGTGTGTGGGCTGTAATGATGATGATTAGGTCTGATTATGGTAACTTAATCATAAAAAACGAATCATAACTTCCTTATTTATGTAAGCTATTAAGGATAGACACAAAACTCGGTGGGTAAAGAAACCCAATAATAACCAACAATAATTCTTTCTTACAGGCTCTTTATAATAAAAAGTTGAAAATCAATATGAAAGTTTAAATGGAAAAGTGCGCAGATTGAACTTTGTTCATTAAAACTGAAGACTTTCCCGTTTTTATCGGGAAAAAGAAAATTACGTTTCTCATTTAATATAATGAGAAAAACTGTGCGTTGGTTTTTTTCCTAAAAATATTTGCCATATACATCAAGTGATAATTTTTTTTCTGATAATTAACTCAAACTTGGGATACCCTTAACCTATTACACCATGCTTGGCAGGTGGATTAAAGAGCGCAGCATAGGCATAAAAAAAACAAGCTACTACCCTCTGTCCGGAGAGATTCCTTAGTCGGCTTTGACGACATCCGTGGACTTAGTTGGAGTGGGTGATTCTTTGTTTACTTGCCTTTTATTATCCATTAATTTCTATTTCTTATTTTGTAGAGAAAACTAGCTTTTGCCCACCGATATTCACGGATTTGATCAGCCTTTATTGAAGTCCTTACCATTTCATTTTTCATTTTTATTTTGTAGAGAAAACTAGCTTTTGCCCACCGATATTCACGGATTTGATCAGCCTTTATTGAAGTCCTTACCATTTCAAAGACCAAACATAGAATGAAATAAAGAAACAGAATTCGAATTTACATTATTGGTATGGATTATTGAAAAACTTTTAAGGAGTCGCAGGTCGCCCAGCAGCCAATGCTTTTAGAAGTATCTGTTTGCACGTTAAGCGTGAATCAGTAACGCCATCTAGCGTCGAGTAGAACGCACGATTGAATCTGAATAAAATATTTGGTGGGCCTTTACAAGTCCTTGTGTTGCGATCATTTAGCCGTAACTGCTTTTTGCTTTGTGCTTTTTGGGTAGTCTAAATAGGAGGAAGATTACACTTAGGTTACCCAAAAAAGCACTCAGCAAAAAGCAGTTACGGCTCAAAAAAATTGCTGCATTATTTGATTGGCTGAGATATCTTCTGGAAAACCCTCGGATAATGAAAAATCATAAAGGTATGTATTCATGTGATAATATGGTAAATTGTTATTATTTATTTTATTATTATTTGGGCTAGGCGAGCAGCATTGAGGCTGAGTGCCTATTTCACAGTGTTGGTTTTAGATTTTTGGTTTAGTTAGTCCTTGTAGGAAAGTTTATTGGTTTGTAAGAAGTTGTCCAGTTTGTTTTTAAAGTTGTTTAAAGAGGAGACAGTAACAACTTCTTCAGGTAGAGCGTTCCAGTTTCGTATTACTCGATTGCAAAGGTAATAGTATGAAGCATTCTTGTTCTTCGAGGGTTCACGGTTTAATCTCATGCATTTTATTGTTAAAATAAGGCAAAACAATACCTAAGGTACCTAAGGATTCTATTAAATCAGTTTTCCAATCTACCTTTCCATACGCTCCCAGTGGGTGGGGCTCTGTCGGATAAGCTTCTAATTAATCAGCCAAACCCATAGGTATCGTTAAACCTTTTACGATTTTTCTATGACCATAGATAAACAGTGTTCACAATACTCACCTATGAATCAAAATATTGTAAGAAACGACTACAGTAAAATGTTTCCGAACACGATGCATTTCAGTGTCTTACTTCTGTGTTTTTTTTTAGTATAGGTACTACTTAGCTTAGCTCTTGACCTCGAAACTTGCTCTTTTTTTTTGTGAACGGTGAAGCTTTTTTTATTGTATGATGGAGAGGTTTAACCTTCATCTCACCCGATTTTCAAGTTATGATAAGGCCGAAGGTGGAAGTGTACTTCACCCGGAATCCTCAACAAACCGAGGAACAGGCTATCATACTCAACCATTTTTAAGAATTGTTGTTATGGCGAAAGACTTAGGTAAGACGGTGGTAGCTAGCCAGGTGGACTTAAACAAAGTCCTACCACCATCAAACCAAGCACAATATTGTACTGGGGATCGGTGGGTGAAATATTGACAGGGGCGGTAATAAATATATGAAATAATGTTGTTAAGTTCCTGGGCAAGCTATTATAACCGAAGTACAAACCTGCTACCAGCTATCAGCCATTTGATAACGATGGCTCAGATACCCTTCACCGATGTGACTCTTGACCATATTTTGCTTCACATACACTTTTTTTTAGTTACTGAGTCTTTATCTTATATGTATTTTGTATCTTATTTACACCGCAGGCTTATATTAAGCAACAGGTAATTAGTGCAGATATTGACATGTCTATTAAAGACGAAAGCCAAAATATTTCCTTCAGTTCGTACTAAGAAACACAATTTTTGTTTACCTCTTTACTATTAAGACATATTGCGTTTCGCGTTTTTGAACTCGCGATTTCGAAGGGTATTTACGTATTCACACTCGCATTACTCCAAGTACGTCAAGATGAGATGTGGGCGTGTGGGAGATTTGTGTGTGTGGAGTCAGCTTAACGATACCAGCGAACCTAGACCCCTTTTACCTCCCGCAGCCGTATGCAAATGGAACGACATCGCCGGTGACGTATGCAAACGAAGAGATCTCAATTCAGTGGTGATATACAGCGTAGGCTTTCGTGTGCGTGTGTTGGTATGCCAGTCGCCTCTAGGCGCGCAATAGACGGGGGTGGGCAGCCGAGAGGATGGGGTATAAAGGAAAACCATTTACATTTGAGCGATTCGTCCAATTTAAAATTCCTACAAGATAGTAGACATGGTGCCATTCTTTTGAAGCATCGCTTATAATGCAAGGGAGCTAGTGTTGGGAAACTTCGATATATTTATTATAAGTAGAACCTTGAATCGCGGGTCGATAAAAACTCAGGAATTAATGAATGTTTTCTAGGACGGTCTGTCACGTTCCGTTTCATAGATTGGTTCGGGGTTTCGGGTGAAATATGTCACCGTTTTTCGAAGGTATCGTTATGAATATGAATCTAGGGTACGTCAAATCAGTCGGGGAGCGTTCCATCAAAACGTCATAGGTCGCTCTGAGGACAAATTTGCCCGCTTGCCCACGTCCCACGTTTTACGAGCCGAGCCGACGAAGATTCAGCACCCAAGGGACACATTCCGCCTCCAAAAACTTTACCCGTTACAAATTTGTTTTTTTTCGCCTTATCTGCTCCCCGCGTTTTTGGCGAACCTAATTCCGTATTCAAAAATATTTCTGCAAGTATTGTGCTCGTACGGTAGCGTTTTATTGCCGCCCATATAACGTTTTAAAAGTTAGCCAGTTTCGCCACGCGGCCGGGCTTTGTTTGTTGCGTACGTAGCGCCACTTTGGTGTTTCATCCATAATTATTATTGTTGTTTGATAACTGTTGTATTTTTATAGTCGTTTGAAGTTACTGTTTTCTAGTTGGGAATGGTAGGCGTGACATAAAAACTCGTGACTTGTGAGTCTTGTCGTGAGTAAACAGAAGTGTTGGGCAATCATTACTATCATTACTATTTTATGAATTCATGTAGGGAGAAGTTCATAAAAGAAGCGGATTCCAATCAAATTCAACACGAACGAAGACAATACATGCTAGCGGCTTATTTTGCATTCATGGAATATTCTTAACCCTGCGACAGACGAAGTGCTCGATCGAACAAATTACGTTAAAACTAGTAGGTATATGCGTTTTTTATTGCTCAATATAATTTGATAGGCTAGTTTGCATATATTTAAAATGCCGATTTATTATAATTCGTGACGTATAAAATAGGCTTATCTAGCCTACCTACCCGATCTCAGTATTCTCCATCATAAATTAGTTTTTCCTTATTTTGCATTCCTTAATAATTTAACTCGGCTTTTTCCTTGCAGATTATTAGTTATTACTTATTATTTACTACAGTAAGTTATCTCAATTTCAAAAAGAGCTTTTGTTTCTTCTATATATTTTTCAAAATAAGTTTTTTTGTATAGTGTTCATTTGATGACTGTGAAAGAACAAGCTAGATGAAAATACTTCTTTAAAATTGGTTGCACATCAAAGGGTTAGACAAGCTACAATGGGAGGTTAAGGCATAAAGTGGCACGTGGGCGCTACAGTCTCCTCCATTCATATTTCAAAGTCAATTGGCCAGTAATTCCAGAGGTCTACGGATAAAGCATTCAGGTGGAATTGGACTGGGCATAAATGACACTGTGGATTCTCGAGCCACAATTCTAAGGGTACCAATGTAGGCCTGTAGATATTGATGGACTGAAAAGCTCAAAGTAAATAACAGGTCTCAAAATTGGATCGCAAATTTTATCGTTGGAAATTAAACCGGCCAAGAACAAAAAACTACGTTTTCTGTATGGACCCCCAATATTTTTTTTTTATAGCGACAAAAGAAATACACATAACTGAAAGTTTTTTACATATTTCGGTAATAGGATTCCGTTTGCACCCTACAACGGTACGAAAGGGTACGGAACCCTAAAACTGCCTCGGCATATATATATATGTTTGTTCTGTGTTTGGGTGTTGTATTGTATAATAAGTATGTATTAACAAACAAGATATGTAAGTATTATATCAGAATCTAGTTCCCATATTACAAGCTTTGTTTAGTTTGGGACTAGATGGCGCTGTGTAAAATTAATGTCCTGTAATATTTATTTAAATACGTTTTGTGTTTTTTACACAACCTAACAGCTGTAGGTATATTTATTTTTATTAAATACCTACAGCTGTTGGTAGCGATTAAATATTTATACATACTATACATATTTAATCGATTCTCTATGTATATTTTATTTAATAATTTTGCAACATTTTCTGTCTGCTAATGCTGACAAATGGTAAAAACACGCGATAAATACCAATACATTTTTATGATGATGATAATGATATAAACAATACCTATGATGTGTCATGGACTGTACACATTCTGTCCGGTTACTAATCTCTCCGATGCTCCGGAAGGAAAGCATCCCGCTAATTTGTAATTCTGAGTCTTCAGTCAATTACTCCAATGCAGGTCTGTACGTATACACAAATACCGAGATATTCCCAATAGTATACCGCACCTTTTCCCGGCGATATATCAGCGGCAACAGTTTCAATTTGATTTCCTCCACCATTCCATTTTTAAGTAGCAATCACGACGTTATTTCCATTTCAAATCTATTTTATTCGTAGCGACATGGTTTGCCTCTCACTACATATATGTATATCATTTTATTTTCATGGACGAATATAAGGAGATCACATGGTTGGATCAAAGCTAAGTAAATCTATAGGTGTATAGTACCTTATATTTATACAGTATATTTTGAAAAATGTGTTTTTGTATGTAAAGGGCACTCAACGTATCTTTACCAAATATTCTTTAGTATTTAATCAATAAAGTAATTGAGGAACAGATGGAGTTGGACAGATCACGTGGTCAGGCGGAGTGAAACAAGTCAAAACAAGGTGTTTTGGTTAATAGTCCAGTATTTTAGGACAAGCCTCATAGCTCAGTTGGTAGTAACTCTGCCTTCGGCGCTGTAGGCTGTGGGTTCGATTCCCACCCAGGACAAACATTTGTGTGATGAATATAGATGTTTGTTCTGTGTTTGGGTGTTGTATCATATAGTACGTATGTATTTACAAAAAGTATTTAAGTACTTTATCCGTAATCTAGTTCCCATATTACAAGCTATGCTTAGTTTGGGGCTAGATGGCGCTGTGTAAAACGAATGTCCTGTAATATTTATTTATTTATTATAGAATTCAATCCGTTATGGATATGAGCATGTTACCTATGTTTTTGTTTTGATTCGTAAGATATTTCGATTGATCATGAGAAGTACTTAGGTACGAATTCCTGTTCTATTGTATATTTTATAACCAAACCTCTTGACCTAAGATTGGAGTTTCTGCATAAAAGCTTTGGAATCGCCTTCAAAACTACCTATTTATATCATAAGGATAACCGAATAGACATCAAACTTAATCGCGCAATCCTGATAAACCATAGGCTCGCAGTTTCTTTGAAGTGCAATTATAATTTGCACTTCTGCTAAAACCTTTTCCATATTAAATTCATGCAAATGTCACCCGTGTAACACTTAAATACATATCAATTATAATAACTAACGCATTTGTAGTCGCTTTGCGAGAGCTTATCTAACGCATTGCTTTGCCGCGTAAAAATAATGTTCTGAGGTGGAATCGTGGCGAGTGTGGAGTCGCATCGGCTTGGAATAGACCAGAACCCATCATACTTTGCCCGGCAAATCTAACTAAATACCTACTTAGATATGTACTTATCTGTTTTGACAATCAAAACACAGTCCATAACAGAAGCCAGGTCTTCTCCAGATCATATCACCTGTTATCAAGTTATGATAAGGCCGTCGAACAAAAAAAAACAAAGGCAAATGAATAATGAATGAACGATTATTAATGAAAATAAGAAACTCCGAAGTTTAAATTTGGATTAAGGTCAAACAGAGCTGACCAAGCAATCCATGATGTAATTGATATCAAGTTTACAAGCAAAAAAATTAGTTTATAATACCTCGCACCTTTAATCGTTTTATAAACATGTCATGGGCCTCTTCGGATAAATTATTAAAAAGTTATCCAGTAGAAATTCACCTGCACCTGTGTCGGATCATCGTTTGCATGCTAAACCAATTTGCATTTACAGAGCTATTCAGTTCTGAAGAGCCTATTGACTATATTTGTTTTGGAGGGGCGGGGGTGGCGCTTGCAGGTGGGGGGGTCGGTCATATAATGAAAGACACTTAAATAACGTAAGTAGCATTTAAAAAATAGATAAAAAATATAAAAAATATTTTCTGCAATTGCTTAAATTTTATTGTCAGATTAACTTTTTGTTTAAAAAAAGCAATATATATATTTTCACACTATTCTCCCCCCAGTCTCTATTAATGTCCTCATTCCCTTTATCCATAACCATCCTTATCCACTCACTTTACCTAAATTTACTTAAGTATTCTCATAGAGCACTTATCAATGTCAGCTTATTGATTGAGGCGTTTGTTGAAGACTTTTATGAGATCAATTATTTTCAATATAAACTGGAAAAATATTTATTACGTAAAATCTAGTTCAACACTTGTTTCGCTTGTACACGAGGCATATTTTTTCTGAGGATGCCTCGTGTAGAGGCGAGGTTTTTGTTACAAAAATATTGCTCTGTTTTCATGTTTCCATATACTATCTATGTTTATAATGATAAATTAAACATTTGTAGTTATTACAAATTTTCTGCACTAGTTACGTGTTTTAAAAAAAAAAACACGTTTAATTTTTGCTGATGTTGTTTTATTCAGCGTACAATATTTTGTTTATATATAATATATATAATAGCCAGTAATCAGATTTTTCTACCTAGATAAAGTTTTTGAATACTCATAAAATGTACACTTTACTGTCAACGTTTTTAGTGTTTTATAGGCTACAATTAAAACAATATAATGCTCAATATTACATACGTTGGTATAAGTTTAGGTGAATTTTAGTTAAATTACTAGCCAAAGTAAATCACATAAAATTCGCTATTATTAAATAAAATAAGGGTGAGCTAAAGATTAGGTAACTGCAGTTTGTAAAGACATAACCTAACCGCTCATCCACAGAGCGCTTCGGAAACCCTAAAAGCCTATTACGCGAAATTGTTCGCAATTTCCTTACTATCCGTTTAAACGGTTTGCAAATGCCGATTTTCCGATTTCGCATACATCATAATTCTTCACCATACAATAAAATTGCAACTCACTACTTAGTTCCAATTTCCGTGTATTTGTTCAACTCAAAGACAAATCACTCTATATGTAGGCGTGTCTGTGTAATGATGGTAATTTCGTAGAATATTATCGTGGTGAAAAAGAAAATGGATTTAATGGCAAGTAAGAATCATTTATAGAAAATAGTAAGAAGATTATTTTTCCCGATAACAATGATAATGAGTATGAAAAATCTTTAGCTATTTTTTTTTATTGTACTACGGAAAAGTGCTTGGCCTTCATCTCATCAGATACCTTTATCTCATCAGGTTAATTATAGGTAGATATAGATAGAGTTCAATAAACCACTACAGTTTATTGAACTCTATCTATATCTACAACTATGCCTCCTAGTGGTATTCCCCGGGCAACGGAATCGTTAACTAATAGTAAAGGTCCGACTGGCCTTTGGCCACCCTGACGAAGTCCGGCACCAAACAGTTTGCTATGTTCTGTTGGTGCGCGGAAGTGCCTTTGAGCTTTCAAGATTTTACGGGTTCACGCAATTTATCCACCAATTGCATATATAATCTACGGTACCTACTTGGCCTACTATTAGTGTAGAAAGTTACAACACAATTTTTTTTATTCACAACATAATTTATTTAAGCATTATTAAAAAAAAACATAGTTGAAACTTGTGAAAAGATTTATAGGTTAGTAGCTTTTCTTTTTTACGACGGGGAAGCTTTGGCCTTCATCTCACTTGGTT
Organism: Venusia cambrica; assembly: GCA_951394065.1. NCBI lineage: Eukaryota > Metazoa > Arthropoda > Insecta > Lepidoptera > Geometridae > Venusia > Venusia cambrica. The sequence continues at coordinate 13,864,851 of OX596040.1, read as the reverse complement.
ATAAGTTGAGATAAGGCCGAAGGTCGTAGCGCATTTCACCCGGAATCCTCAACAAACTGAGGAACTGGCTATCTTACCTCTAAATGCTGGAACACAACAATTTTATAATTGTTGGTATGGCGACAGAATTAAGTAAGATGGTGGTAGCTAGCCAGGCGGAAAACAACCAAACCAAGCACAATATATTGTACTACTCATGGGAATCAAACCCAGGACCTCTGGATCTGAAATCGGTGGGTTGAACCACTAGACCATAGAGGCGGTAAAATATGACTAAATATATTTTTAAGTCACAAGAGCACAAAAGACTAGAGTCATCAATTCTCTGCCTCTGTCAGTCATCACTTCACTATTACTCTGCCACACGTGATATGCCGATCTAATAAGGAACATTAAATCAGGGACACAAAACTAAGTCCCCACTAAAAAAGTTGAAAAACTAACGACTCAGAATCACGCATCGAAAAGTTGGCCAAATTAAAAGTTGCCAGTAATAAACAATAAAAAATGCCAAACAAGCTATTTCGATAGGAGTTTTGGTAATCGCGAGTTGGGTAAATAGGGTAGAATACAACTTTACTGCTTTTATAGTGGACTGATGGCTATAGAAAGTTTTTGACTAAGGAATGAGGAAGAAAATTAAGGAAAAATCGTAAAATTGTGAGGACCAATTCTCGGGCTTTCTGTTTGAAAGAAGACTTATTGTTTTAGCTTCGTCTTGTGAGAGGTCTTGGGCTGAAACCTCATAGGTCAATCAGGAAAACATTCAAAATGAATTCATACGCTATGAATTATAGCTAAATTTAAAAGAATGAAATTTAAATGAAATTACTGAAAAACAAAGAGGATTGTGCCCATTCTCAGGTGATATTCTCTTTCGCGATTACTCTGTGGAGTTGTTATTAACATTAACAGAAATATGCACGGTCCAATTTGCTGATTTATATCTTTATTTAAATCATTGTATAGCTGATCGGTGGACTGATTGCTGATCAACGCACAGCTAAAGTTTCGAAATACTTGACATTTCAGAATCCGAATTAAATTATGATAGAGTGCACTCAAAATGGATTTAAAAATATCACAGAATAACAGATAATGATAAAAAGAAACAGATTTAGGTACGCTCCCTTACTAGCTTACTTGACATTTCAGAATCCGAATTAAATTATGAAAGAGTGCACTCAAAATGGATTTAAAAATATCACAGAATAACAGATAATGATAATGTTTTTTTTTATTACTAACTATTATACTAACTAACTAACTATTTTTATTTACTAGCATCACCGATGCAGGCAAAAATATTGCAATGCTAAAAATTGATTGGGCAGTAAAATTATTGAATAATTTTACTGTACCTAGGTGTTTATGTTACCTACATTACTTTGGGTTACATACAACTTTAAAAGTTAAAAATGGTGGTGAGTTTATTGAATCCAATCACAATGTAAATGAAATTGGTTTCAGACAATGTTTTCTATCATATGAAAACTACGTAGGTAGGTAGGTAAACGGTAGGTATAGGTAAGTAACATACAACCTACTTTTTGCTACTGCTTGACAGTATTAACACTGCCGATTAGGGAGTTAAGAAGTTGTGTCAAATATTCCAATAACCTCCTTGCCCTAGTGCGGCCAGATGCCCTTAGCAGATCCATAGAGAATAACTAAAAAAATTAAGATAAAAAACAAAGTCAACAAACTATGATATAAAACGGATCTAGACAATCAAGCAGAGATTTGTACTAAAAGATTGTTATCCATGCGATGCATTTTGTTGTCATTCCGAGCATTCGATACGACTTTCGACAGACGATGATCAAATTCGATGTTTTGCAGAGTACCATTGTATCCGATTATTCGGAAGACTATCGTATCGTTTCGAATATATCGCAATCGGTTTGTTTGTAGTACCACGGCAGTATCATTTTAGTTGTCGCTGTCACGAACTCAGGCGCTCAATAAGTGTCACCTATAACCTAAAGTACTGGTATTTTAAGGAGCTGGGCTGGCTTGGGTAGGATTAGTTAAACCCATGGGTGACAATGGGTATATAGGATTAGTTAAACCCATGGGTGACAATGGGTATATAGGATTAGTTAAGCCCATAGGTGACAATGCACAAAAATACGGGGTGTATTGTGCATTGACAGCGGGACGTCAGTGAAGGCCTTGGACACCTCCACTCTGAATAAGAATAAGAATTGTTATGAACTGGTGAATGTCCGCAAAGAGCCGCAATGTGAGTAAATAAATGAAAGAGACCTTGGCCCAATGGGAAAATAAGGTTAACTAAAAAAAACAATAGTGAAGGCGTTCACTACTAAGTAATATTGATACAATATAAATATTGTATCAATCAATGTTGTATCAATATTACTTACAAGTACTAACTAACTAGCTATAACTAGTTAGATATATATTGTATCAATATTACTTACTAGTACTCGTACAAACTGACTAGTTATAACTAGTTATATATTGTATCAATTTGAATATTAAATTAAAGCTAAGTAGGTTTAACCACTTTCATGTTCTTTCGTCTGGCACATAATTCGAAGTAGCTACGGCCATTACGCATAATCAATTTGCAGTAACATCAAAGTGTAGACACGATACAAAACATTGACTATTAACTCGCAAGTGGAAGAAAATAAAATTGCCGTATGTATGAGCAATTACAAAAATGGCCATAATACCCCTAGTTAGGCATTCACAAACGACTTGGGAAAATTCTTAATAAGACATTGATTAGGTTGTAGTCATGGAAATCGGCTGGATGCATTTACAAAGAAAACGGTCATAGCCTTTTTTTTATGGGGGGAAATCTGTTCGCAGACACAGTAACGCACCGAGGGATGCGAAATACGACTCACTAAAACCACCCCGTTGGCCGGCCTTGATGCACGTCGAGGAACTCTGACAACTCTTTATATAACATTTCGGTGCCCCCTCGCCTAATTTAACTCAGCACTGATTTGAGTTTGAACTCAGCAATAGAACTGGTCTCATAACTCAGTAGGTAGTAGTTCTCCCAACCGAGACAAACATGCTTTTTGCTTGATGAATGTTTAAAATAAATAAAATAATAAATATAACATGACATTCATTTCACTCAGCACCATCTAGCATCATCTAGTTTGTTCTGTATTTGGTTGTTGTATTGTGATAAGTATGTATTTACAAAATAAAAGCACAGAAGTACTTATTATTATCATAATAATTATGCTAGTTCCCATTAAACACGTTTCTTAGTTTGGGGCTAGACGATATGTGAAATTCATGTCTTGAAATGTCCATAGTCGTATAGAGACATCTGGGGCCTAACCACAACGTCTTATAGCATTCTCGTTTTGATCTTACATTATTTTTGTCTCGTTTTTTCTACACTTGTCAGATAGTGACAAAAGTAATAGCAAAACAGGAATGCTATAAGAGGTGTTTAGTACAGCTAGCAATTGTGTTTATTTCCAAGTGTATCAATTTACTAATGCACAAAACATTAGAGGCTGGTGTTTTAAAAACGTGCGCTATTTTTAAGGTTCCTGAAACGAAATAAATTAATATATAAAACATACGTTTTTTTTTATAGCGATGAAATCAAATTCGATCGTATTAATTTAAAAAAGGATTTTTTGATTGGGCATAAAACTACACTTTTTCCACATAGGTACAATTAGTTAAACAGGGGATGGGCTGCGTGACCAAGTGGGCTTAGACCCGATTCCAATCTGGATGTAGGGTTCAAATCCAGTCGCACACCAATTAAATTTTCTGTTTTTCGGAAGTTTATGTGCGCAGTTGACACATGCACATACTCTGGCCGTAAAGTTGATATCTTTAAAATCCGAATGGCATGTGTCACTCTATTATGTTACACAACTGATCAAAATCAGTACCAGACGGAAATGTGCCCCAGATACTGACTGCATTACCACACTGTAGCAAATCCTAATTCACTGGCTGAATTATAAACCAGCTCTTGGGTCACCCTTCACCTCAGTTAAGCGCCAAGCAGGAATTTTGAAAACTCTGAGTTCACCGGTTCACTACGGACCCAAGGTCTCAACGCCAAAAGGTGTAAATGTATGTAAGTTCTGTCTAGACCACTATATTTTACGCCATTTGTGATCCTCGTATTAGCCGCCGCTCCATTCCTAATCTGATGCTCCTGGCAGATGAGATAATATAAGAGTGCGAAGGCAGCGTACCACACTAAAGGCCTATCCCCAAGTTTCTAGTATGTACCTATAAGTACCTTATCGTTTTCTCCTCGAAACTAGTACTTGGACCATATATATCTATTTAAAGATCTGGGTAGGTACATTAGTACTTACATATTTCTACATCTTAATTCAGTCGTCCTGTTTTCTGCATAGAGTGTTTAAGCTCATTCGCATAATGACAATTTAAAGACATAAAGGTCGATTTTATTATCATATTGTATGATTCTTGTGGAACTATTAGCCCTTATGACAATAGCGTAATGATCTAGCGCACGCAAGCTCGTTTTTCTTATCGGTGTTGTAGTAAGACAAATACTTATTTCTTTTTACAACACTGAAAAGTTTGAACTTTTACATTTTATGGGGTTATTTAGGATTGTAAAGGACACTTAAAGCTCTTGACAATAACATACCTATTGAATTATTTAGATGGCTATTATATTGACGATTTCTTTGCATGCAAGATGAACCAATCTGTAAAACCTTAGATAAAAAATACAAGATATCGCACGCTCATGCACTGCAAAAATAGTAGCATATTTTATCGTGCAATAAGGGGTAGCATCATGTTTAATTACCTACTTATTTAAATCAAATAGCAACACTAAAGAATTTAAGACTTAAAATGCAAAGTAATCAACTGTTCGTTACGACTTTGACAGACAACTAGTAACTTAATGCAAACTGCTGCTCCGATGCGTTTTGGTGGAGTTTTAGGTTAGACACATTTAGGTGGATGGTGCGAAATGTTTTGTTCTCTTTATCTAAGTATAGAAGGGTTAATTTAGGATCACGTCCAATGCAAACAAATGTTGTACTGTTTGTATTTTGCACTCAAGCTGCGTGCAATATGCGAATGCTCGCATTGCAAGCAGCTCAGATTGAGCTGCGCGACATTCGTTTTTTTTTTATTGTACGACTAGGAAGCGCTTGGCCTTCATCTCACCTGGTAACAAGTTGAGATAACGCCGAAGGCGCACTTCACCCGGAATCCTCAACGAAGTGAGGAACTGGCTATCTTACCTCTGAATGCCGGAACACAACAATTTTTTTATGAATTGTTATTATGTCGACAGAATTAGGTAAGATGGTGGTAGCTAGCCAGGCGGACTTACACAAAATCCTACCACCAACCAAACCAAGCACAATATATTGTACTCCCCATGGGGATCGAACCCGGGACCTCTGGATCTGAAATCGGTGGTTTGAACCACTTGACCACAGAGGCAGTTAAAAAACATAATTTAAAAAACATAATTTGAGCAGCGCAGAGTGAGCGTGCCAGCTCTTGCTAGGTATTCACTCATATGTCATAAATATATTTTCATCTACTATGTACTAGACCAGATCTATAATGTATGACTATTTCTTATTATTTACTTGCATCTTCTGTGCACACCATGGACCTAACTTGTTTACTAGGTCCATGTTGCAAACCCAGTAAAGAAGTTAATCAGTTTTTCTAATTGAATTGTAGATAATGTGGCAATTTCACAACAAGCGTCCTTTTTCTTCAATTAATTATAGTAAAAGGGTGTTCAGGGTCGCATAATAAATCGTATATAATCGCCAAAATACAAACGATCGAATAACGGCTCGATCTGAGCCGGCAGAGCCACGCTTTGTCGCACAAAGCGAGCCGCTCGCTGAGCATATCTTGAGTCGCTCACTGCATTGGCGCTTGCATGTCGATACGCGGTTTAAAATATGAGATATTTTACTTCAAAGGTTCACGGGATAGGTAGCTGATTATTAAAACAAATTAAGACCAAGAGATGTTGTACATTATGGAAGGTTATACCTACCTCAATTAATGAAAATTGCATAACAATCATGAAAAACTGTTCAGTAAAGTAAGTAGGGGTGGTTCACTAATTTATTAACCTCAACTATCGATGGCCCCGTACAGAAATTAACTTCACCCATATTGCCTTCATCATGCATAGTATGTAATATAATCGAACGGTCTTGATACTTTCAAGATGTTGAAAAAAAAAATAACAAACGCAATAGCAAAGTTGGTCTTAAGGTCCATTATAGGTCTACAATATTAAGTTATCTGGTAAAGATGGCAGTGTAAGTTTTTTTTGTTTTTCGGCGAGAAAGCGCATGGCCTTCATTTCACCTGATATCAAGTTATGATAATGCTGAAGGTAGAAGCGTAGTTCACCCGGAATCCTTAACTGTCTATCTTACCTGGAACACAACAATAATAGAATTATAAACAGACTCCTACCCATTTAACAAAATAAAAACTAAACCTACTAACTAAACCAAGCACAATATTGTATTCCCCCGGAATCTAACCCGGAACCTCTGGATCTGAGACCGGTGGGCAAACCATACACCATATGCATGCCGAGTTTCATTAATACAAGTTGCCGTTAACCTACTCATGAAATGTTATACACATGTAGTTTTAGTTTGAATTTAGAATACACAAACGTGCCAATGTTTTTGTTTTGTTGAAAACCTACACCATTACACCATTGATAGTATTTAACAATATTAAACATTCGTGTTTAAATTACAACGGATTATCGTCATCATCATCATCATAAATTTCATAAAGCCCTTCTTTGGATCTATGCACTTCGTGCAAACTATAATAGTGACGTCACTATTCCTAATAGGCTTGAAATTTTCTTATAGCACAACTTTTACATAGATTTTCTTCAGGGGTGGCTGCTTACATTAACTAAGGTAGGTAGATTGGTAGGTACGTACGGGCTATTAAGGTACTAATCTAAATTGATGGGGCGTCCGAAAACCGGGCATGTTTTCATAACATTAGTAATTTCTTTGGCGTAAAATAATATAATAAACATAAGCCCGTGGTTTCATTACTTAGGTGAATTTCCATCAGAGGTTAAGGCAATAATTGCATGCCTTTATGTCTTAAACTGTAGCGAAATTTGAGGCAATTTTGTTTATTGCGGAACAATATAATCTTCAGAGAACCTTGATACCAGATATTGTATCAACCAAGATACAATATCTGGTATCAAGGTGCTTTAAAAGATGAGTGCCTACAACATCGCTTAATTTTTTATACAATACAAGGAAGTAAGAGGTCGAAAGGCTTCATGTGCAATAATTTAATATGTGCAATATGGCTAAGGCGTTGCATTGCGTGGAGTGCATGGTAAGCATGTTTTTGAAGTTATACTTCTATTGCCGCGTTTAGGATAAAATATGAGAGTATTTTTTTTAAGATGCGTGCGCACACCGACCCCTAAAAGCTACACCATGAAGTTGGTTGCGTTTTTGAAAAATGATGAGACTGATTTTTTTACGGTTTTAACTTACGATGCGCGGGCACACATACACCATGTGTGCCCCGCGCATCGTAAGTTAAAGTTGGTTAAGTTTTCGTGAGAACTGATCAAGGTTATTCAAAGAATATTAGGGTAGTTATTCAAATAATGAATTTACAATAGCTACGTGTTTTATATCAGTGGAGATACAAAATATATTCACACATAAATGTACATGTGTATTAGTAGTTTTAAATTATCTATAATGCAGAATGATAATTTATTGTGAGAATTAACACGCAGTGGATATGTGAGGTCAACTGTCGGTATTCTTTTAAATCTATTTATTAACATTCAAAATTATTATTATTTCGTTATTTTTGTTTTATTACAGAAGTATTATTTCTGACGTGCGTACATAATTACACACACATGTGTTTATTTAATACCACTACGTCGGCAAACAACCTGCCAAGTGCAAGTCAGATAGATTTCCAACTGGTTACAACCACCTTACACTTCCCATTACCATTAGTGGTAAGAATGATTATTGTCTCACATTGGGGTTAATCCTAGTATCATAGTAAATCAGTTCTTGAATTTGAATTGATTAAAAATTATATTGAATTGATTCCACTCCAGTGTGTTGGGATACGTACTTTAAAAAAAATATATGCGAACGAAAATTTAGCACAACACTACTTACGTTAATTGTCGCAGTCATGTGAGACTTATTGGAGATCAATTATCAGCAATTTGAATCACTTGCCTGACAAAACAATATCATCAATTATAAACTCTATTTTTCAATGAACCTTACGGTAGCACACATAAAGGTGAGAATGTTTTGGCAGATACAGGTGATGATAAGAACTTGAACGCACTAATTGCAAACAGAAGTTCGTAGACCTACTTCGATGGTTAAATCGTTTTTGTTTTCTTACAAGCTGTGACTAAGAAAAAGACATTTCTTGGGTTTTTAAACATAATAAACTTGTAGGTAGAAATATCCTAAAACGCAAAATTATCAAATAGACCAATTGACAAAAACAAATGTTGACATAAACCTCTTTGAGAAAACCTTATTATGAACTACAAATAATACAAATCTGCCTGGGACATCAGTTAGGGCTGGTGCGGCGGCTGATTCGGCCGAGGATCACAAAAGGCGCAAATATAGTGGTCTCGACAGAGCTTACCTATTTGAGCCTTTTGGGGTGGAGACCTTGGGTCCGTGGGGAGCCGGTGCCCTCCGGGTTTTCAAAAATATTGCGGGGCTTTTGATTGAGGCGACACGTGACCCAAGGGCTGGCTCTTATTTAGGCCAGCGAATTAGCATAGCTATTCAGCGTGGCAATGCAGCCAGTGTCTTGGGCACGCTTCCGTCTGGTACTGGTCTGGAACAGTTGAGTTACCTATAGGCCGTTTGTAACGGTCCTTAGGTAATCTGACTGATTCCTTTGTACTTAGTTAGTTTAATTTATTGAATAAATGTATACTTGTCATGAAACTACAAATGATTACCCACCAAATTGTAGGCTTTCTTCGTGATTATTATTATACCATGGCGGTCACGGCTTAAGAATCGACCACTCCAACGCAGTCCATGGATGTTGTAAAAGCCGACTAAGGGATCTTACCAGAAGAACGTAATGAACGTAGCTTCCTTCTGTGTGTGATCGAAACATTTACTATGATCACCAATCCGCCTGTCAAGCGTGGTGATTTTGGTAAAACTATCCAGATTTGAAGGATGCTCTGTCCAGCAGTGGACAGTAAAAGGTTAAATGTCTTTGGTATATACGTTCAATATATCTTGACTATCGGTAGGTATAAGCACACGGAGAGTTCCGATCCACATTTCAAGGCAAAAAATAGATTTATTGTATGGCAGCGGACCGCGTAGGCTTAATGCTAACCGGAGGCTTTCCGTACATACTATAAAGAGCAATGCGGAATTTGCATTCCGTAATTATAAGTAAAATCCTATTTTTTTCGTTGTAAAATCTGGTAATTTGGTCCATGTTTTACTTCAAAAAAAGGAGGAGGTTCTCAATTCGGTTGCATGATTTTTATTTTTAGCTTGAAAAGAAATGATTTCTTCGGTTTTTTTGTGTTCGGCGCCTGTGACTTTGAGGCTGCTTCATCTCCACCACAATCGTGCCCTCGTGACATCTGTTGTACCAGCATAGTTGCACATAAACGCGATTAAAATAGAGACATTTTATAAAAATGGTTTATTAAACAGACATTATTACAGCTTTTTTTACCTATGGTCTACACACTAGGCTGAGCCTGTACTGTAGAGGCCATAATACAAATTACCATAAAGTTTGTGCCTCATGATACTCAATGAAAGACCACCGACAGCTACGAAAATCAGACTTTTGTTTTAAATTATTTTGTTTAAGTAACACGCATGTGACACGTCTATAGATAACTCAGCGCAAATCTACGAAAGAGCAATAGCAAAGTCCGGAAAAGGGTCCCACTGGCACTCTTTTTAGCACTGGCAACCCTGAAAAGAGTAATCAAAATTCAGAGACTACAAATAAATCCAGATGCCCATCAAAGCCCGCCACAGATTCATGCAAATGCCACATCTGCATGCACACATACGCACAGGCAATCAGCACCAATCAATAATCTATTGGCATGCTTAATAACTAGCCAAGGATGTCAGGCGGTCGCCACTGACTATAATTGGTATACGCTGACAATAATTGGATGCTCTCAATAATAGATGGAATAATTAGAGACATTGTGATTGCTGACTGCTTTTGTAATGTAGATTGTATCATCATCACCGTCTTTTTATTCGACACCAATCTTTCAAAACAAAATGTTTTGCTTTGAAATGTGGATCAGAACCCTCGGTTTGCGTGTCAGACGCACACTTGGGCGGTTTACTTAAGCTCATTCATTTTGTAGATTTTTTGCTTTATTCGAAATGGACTCTTGAACTCGAATCTTGCACGGGCAAGTATAAGATTTACGATGGAGCAAACCTACTCGGAAGGTGCTTATTGACTTTCTTCTAGAATACATTAGGGGCCGCTAGTCGGCACAGGGTTTTGAGAAATTCCAAATTCAAACCGATAAACATTTTTGAACACTAACTTACAAAAGAGGTGACCGACAGATTAAATAGATTGTCTATGTAACTTGAGCAACTCATAAGTAGGTATAACTAGAATAAACCTTTACCATGCCAACTATAATTAAAAGTCTGTTTGTTAATTTTTTTTTGTAGTACGACGGGGAGTTGCATGATCTTCACCTCACCCGATTTTTCAAGTTATGATAAGGCCGAAGGTGAAAGCGCACTTTACCCGGAATACTCAACCAACTGAGGAACTGGCTATCTTACCTCTAAATACCGGAACACAAATTTTTTTAACAATTGTTGTCATGACGACCGACTTAGGTATATTATGGTGGTAGATAACCAGGCGAGCTTAAACTAAATCGTACCAAAACCAAATCAAGCACAATATTGTACTCCCCATGGGATCGAGCTGGGACCTCTGGATCTGTCACTTTGTGGTCGGACCACTAGACCACGGAGGCGGTTAAAATTATTCAAATTTCTACTGAGACACCGGCCTACAGACGCTTAGATAAAGAGTAATATGCCTCGAAACAAAACCAAAGCATTTGAAGGTTTTTTCATCGGTATTTTTCAGTTTTTCTGAACGTTTAGTCAATAATACAAATTTGAAAACCAAAAAAAAATATGTAAGTATTATATCCGTAATCTAGTTTCCATATTACAAGCTTTGCTTAGTTTGTGACTAGATGGCGTTGTTTAAAATTAATGTTCTATAATATTTATATTTATTCTATATTTAATACACTTTTCGAGCTTATTTGCAACTTTTGTCTCCATCTATTGTTTTTGTTTTAATGTAATTAGGTACATAATTGAGCGTGATTTTTGGAAATGTTATCCTTATTTTAATCGTGTTTTTAATTTGTCTTATTCATATTTTAATTAGAAAGATATAATATTAAAAATAGTCATATAACTGAGATTGAATTTTCAAATTAAGTAATAATCTAATACGTATAACTCATTAGTGGACTTATTAATGTACCGACATGTAAATTATAAAATAAAAGGAACAGCACTGATTACCAAAACACAAGCGAATCGTAGCTTACATTGGTAATTAGGCCTACACAAAGTTGAACCAAAGTACATTTAATGTGTATCTAATAAATATTTTTTATTTCATTTTCCAATACCAAAGCATTTTAGCAGTCTTCAATAAAAGGAGGTTTGCGATTCGGTTGTTTTTTTATGCTGTATGGTAACATAAAAAAGTTCTTTTTTTAAATTTGATAAAATTTATAAATATGTAAAGCAATTCGTTTTAATTGTTTGCTCCAATCTCCTTAGAGTTCAGACCTCCGGGAATATGCGTCAAGCCCACGCGCCATCAAACGTTCAATATTATAGGGAAGTAAGGAATCCCACTCTTTGCCCGATTGTTGTTCAGCGTTAATAAAACGGCGTATATATTAGATATTTTGACAGTTCTAAGCTGTTCGTAACAAGGTGTACACACGGCTCGTAAGATTGGTAAACAAAACGCTTCTGTTACAAGGCTAATTTTGAATGAGGTCGCATAAGTGTTTTTAAACATTGAGACCCTTTGTGTGCCTTTAATAACTGGAAATTTTTATTAAGTATTCTAAATATATTGAAAAAGGAAGATATGTGCTCTTTAATGGGCAAAGTAAACCACAGGCTTAGAAAGGATAGACTAAGAACGTGTTGGACTAGCTGGTATTGAAAAAACAAATTTTGTATTTAATATCTTGTAGTGTTCAAGAAGGAATCTCGCAAAAAAATCATCCCACAAGAATTCGCTGAAGTTAATATACTTATACTTTTTGTGTAGGCTCGTATTATCATACGTTAATTGTATAGGATTCCGGTGGAAGTGCACTTCCACACTCAGCCGTATCATAACGAATAATAAAAGAAGAAAATTACATACTTAGAATATATAAAAACAAACGTTTGTTTACTCTTTAATTGTATCAATTTCAATGCTAATGCCAGGTCAGAATCAGAATGACATTGTGATAATAATATCAATGTTAGCAATAAGATCATCTGAGACTCATACACTGCGTGAGTATTAGGATTCGATTCTCCCAGGGAACCATCATCAGGATTAGTGTGTTTTCCGGATGAGAACGTATGTTGGTGCCTTCATCAAATATCATAAGGTAAGAAAACCCCGTGTTTAAACTATGAGTCTGTGTGTCGTATGTCTGGAAGCAACTAGAACGCCCACAGTCTTCGTGAAAGCTTACAACTTGATTTGTGATTTCAAAGATTATTGGTCTAACATTCCTTTGTTGGGTTGAATTCATTGACTTCTGTTGTTTTAACGTAATAAAACGCAATTTAAGAGATCTTTCTTACGAGACTCAAAGTTATCGCTGATATGGGCTACATTTACCTAAAACAAAGGCTGAATTAACCATCCAGTATTAAGTAGAATGCTTTTATGATCAGTCGAGGCTTGTAGCTACTGAGGCACCGGCACAAAAAATTAGGGCCCTCCCCGATTGCGGAGATTTAACCGCCTCTGTGGTCTAGTGGTTCAACCCACCGATTTCAGATCCAGAGCTCCCCATTCGATCCCTAGGGGGAGTACAATATTGTGCTTGGGGAGTACAGATGGTGGTAGCTAGCCAGGTGGACTTTAACAAAAACAAGCACAATACATTGTACTCCCCGTGGTGATCAAACCCGAGACCTCTGGATCTGAAAACGGTGGATTGAACCACTACACCACAGAAGAGGTTAAACATTTCTACAACGGTCTGTTGTTTAGCTTGACAAGTCGGTAACAACATTAAATATATAATGAACTTACCCTTAAAGGTAGTCATTCTTGCGTTTTTAGCGAAGCTGGATAAAACTTTTTTGAGTAACTTATTTAGCCCGTGCAATTATTAGGTACATTTATTATATCCATGAACTTTTTAGCTACATTGTCCAGAACTCAGAACTAAAGTAAGCGCACGTGACATGACGGATTCTGTACGTAGGTGGCGAAGAATGGGAACCTCTTTGTTCACATTTTCAAAGAAGGACATTAAAAATATTCTTATCAGATGATTTTTATCTCAGTGTCATCTTCGTAGTATTATTTCATTACGTGCTACTAAAACGAAAGGGCACGTGACGACGTCATGTGGGTAAAAGGAGTCACTTTTTACGCACTTCCTTCTTTGTAACTCTAGCCCAAGATTTAATGAAATATCTTTTTTTGTTGTACGACAGAGAAGCGCTTAGCCTTCATTTCATCAGATGATTAACCGCCTCTGTGGTCTAGTGGTTCAACCCACAGATTTCAGATGCAGAGGTCTCCGGTTCAATCCCCTTAGGGAGTACAATATGTTGTGTTTGGTTTGGTTGGTGGTAGGACTTTGTTTAAGTCCGCCTGGCTAGCTACCACCATCTTACCTAATTCAGTCGCCATAATAACAATTCTAAAATTGTTGTGTTCCTCAGTTTGTTGAAGATTCCGGGTGAAATGCGCCTCCTTCGGACTTATCTCAACTTGTTTAACTAGGTAAGATGAAGGCCAAGTGCTTACCCGTAAAAAAAAAAAGAAAAAAATGTCAAGTTCAGGCCGGTGAAAGCGCACTTCACCAGACTAAATCCTCAACGGACTAAGGATTTGGTGTTACTATAATAGTCAAGACATTCCACGCAATAATCTTCATCTAGATTCATATCATCTTCTCCACTATTTTCATCAATAGAACTATATATTCGAACAGGTTTTGCCTTTTTAGACGTTTCTTTGGTTTTGAAACATAATTTGTCGTGTTTTTTTTTTTATTTATTTAACTTCAAAACTGCTGTCCTCATTCTTTGTATTAATCATTGTCACTAGAACTGTAAATTTTCATAGCTGTTCGCTTCCTTGGGTTCCTTTTAATTTGAATTTTGTCTTTTCTTTGTTTTTCAATGCTATTCTTTTTGTTAGTTTCTTTTTCACTTTTATCACTTTCAATACTATTCTCAGTAATATCTGTATCGCTTGACTTATAATGACGTGAATTATTTCTTTTTTGCTTCTTTGTTTTGGTTCTTTTCAAATTAACTTTTTCTTTACCTTCTTGTTTCGTTCTTTTCACTGGTATCCCTTTTTTAGCTTTCCTCTTCTTTTTTTCCTCTATTTTGGAATCTGAATTCAGCACTGCAGCACCTTGTTTACCCCTTTATGAAAGGAGCGTCGGAAGCGTAGGAATTGGTAACGATTCATGAAGCAGTTTTGATGGAGTTTCTTTTTCCGTAGAAGTAGCAATATCACCAATAACTGATGGATTGTCTACATCAATTATATTATTCGTAACTGCCGGATTGTCTGCATCTACCAAATCATCAGCAATTTCAACGTCCTAGATGGTATTCCGTGTCGTTTTGATATATCATTGACGCTAGTTAGTTTATTCGTCATTTCTGCCATAGCTGCAGCCAATGTATCCTCGGTCCGAGTAATGACACTCGGTTGGACGCCGGCTTTACGTTTGTATTTCCGGTGCATTTCCAATCTGAATCATATAACATACACTAAAGTACAGCAAGGGATAGATGCCCTTAGGGGCGAATATCCCAAAACTTATTGGGGCATATATCCATTTTCACAGGGATAGATGCATCTGAAAAAAAATATGGTTAATACGTTTATTTTATAGTAAAAATGTAATTCACAATAATCTATATACATTACTCCTTATTCAGAAGCAAAAAACAAAAAAACTTACTAATTAACTCCAAAGTTATAGAGGGCTGAAAATCATCCATCAAGTAAAATCACGACTGTTTGACTCGTCACTGTAACTAGCGCTTCTACGCACAATCGCACGCGCCAACTCTTTGTGGTAGACTGAAGTGAGGAAGTAGCACGTTCGTATTATAAGGTATTCTTTTGATCACATGTCTTACATTTCTCACAATTGCACTGCGGCGTCTATCCCACTTGGGCGTATATCCCGGAATTACCCTACATGTAAATTTTTATAAAGTTAAAAATATATTTGTATTAAAATTAAATTGCATTTGTATTTATGTAAATTGTAAGCCATTCTCATTGTATGCGAAGGTGGCAGAGCACAAAAAAATATTAATCACATCAAAGAATGCAGGATTAAGGTGTATTTTCACACACCTAATTGTGATTCGGCCCACGCCACTGCCTCTGCCAAGAATGCACTAAAAATATAGCTGCAAACCTTTAGTCCGAGATATATTACCATGTACTTAAATAATTGAGGTAAGGAAACAACATTGTGGAATTACACATACGGGAGAGAGGTTGCTAGCGCCATCTGTTGGTGAGTAGATGTTACCGATCTATGAATATACTGTGATTAGAAGCCATTGTCGAAATTCGATCGTAAAATATGAAATAAAACAAATAGAAGTAATATCATTCGACACTACTTATCCTTAAAAACTTAAATCATCAAATATCACACTCTTCCGTGCGCGAAAGGCATCAAAAGTTTTCTCTTAGCTTAACAGGAGTTAAATAAATATGTTTTATGTTTCGTGTGTTTGAAAACTACCTATGTTTGATACCACTCAAACATACTTTTCAAACACTTTTCGTTGAGAAATCTAAAATGTGGGAAAAGTTAACATTCACTTTTCTCATTTCCGAGTTTCTACAGCTAGATTTGAAGTTTGTAGTATTAAAAAAACAAAAAATACTGGGTAAGGTGACATCTCGCTCCATAAAAATCGAGATATCCTATTTTTAAACGTTTATGGTAAGATTATCCCGCAACAGATATACGGGCCAGTAGTCAAGACGAGTCAAACAATCTAAAAAAGCCTGGTTCCGTATTTCACCAGAGATCCAAGTGTTTTCTTTTCCTTATTTTGCATGACGTTCCTACTTCTACTTCAACCGGCCACAGCTGGACTGAGCCACTTTCAATGTTCTGATTTAAGAAATTTATTCTCAAAATTCTAAGAATTACAGTTCACACAAAAATGCTGGAGGGGGTTTCCATAATCATCACGCTTGGCAGGCGTATTGATGATTAATAATATCCCTTAATCGGCTTTTACGACATTCGCGGACTAAGTTGGAAGGATCGATTCCGCCACGGTAACGTTTCTACTTACACAAGTCTTACCATTTTCTCAGTATAGGTTCCTCAACTATTTAACATCACACAACTTATTTAAATAAAGTCAAGCTTAATCATAACTTATCTCATTATAAGTTTATCCTTTGCGCTGGTTTTAATCTAAAGAACAAAGGATTCCTCGCGTTTCAATTAGGGATTAGGGCAAAGTGGTTTTGTTCGGAATAAAGCTTTGAGCACATGTGGGGTACATTTCACTGCAAAAGTGGTAGATATTTGTAAAGTGGTCTAATAATTGATTGAATAAATTGTGTTGTTACCCAACTGCCTTAGAAGGAGGGTAATATTTTTAGAGAGTAAATAAATGTATGTATGACTATTTCATTGTAACGATTCTGCAGCCTAGACGGCTTGATGGATTTTGGCATGTGAGTTGTCATTTGGTTCCTCACAATATTGTGGAATTGTCATTGACTAGGTATATCATTTTATTATCCGGTGGGCAAATAAAAAACCAGAAAGGAGGATACAAAAAAATGTTTTACTGTAATAAGAGCATTAAGAAAGTTTATTTATTTACTATGATATATTTGGAAATGTTAGAACTACTTATTTACCTATATATACACTTTTATGTTACCACACAAAATGATTGACAAATCGATGGGTCGCGTGTCCTCAAATGATAATGTATTACTTACAATACGAGTATATATTTTTAAATACACATCAGTTATTGTTAGCGACATAACTGATGTGTATTTCTAGTGTCTATTATCAGTGGCAGTACTTGCCAAACTCATTTAGTTCTACTAATAAAAAAGGTCAAGCATCATTATTATGGCTGGGATACTAAGTCATTTCACAAATTTCATCCAAGTTACATTTGTAAGCAATAATTATTTTAAAAATAGAACTACGCTCTGTATACTCAGCGAACACTTGAAATAAACTAAGGAATCTGTGCCATCAAAATTTGAGTGCCCATAGATTACAGTCGATACAAAAAGGGCTACGGATATCCAAGTACCAATAAGTGTAAGGTTCGTGTAGCAGCAGCCCAATAAACAAAGGAATTAATGATTCGTGCCGACGAAACACTGATTTTAATGCTTCGTGACGAGCTGTGACATGCCTATTTATTATAAGTAGACTGTGCGCGACTGTACTTCAACTGTTTATAAAGACGATTTTAATATGAGTTAGGATGGTTTGTTTTGGTATGCCCTTGGAATATCCAATGTTGATTAAAGCCGATGCTCTTTATTCTTTACAAAATTATAGCAAAGGATTTATGTAGGTAAATTAATGTGCTATTAACTGTATTTTAATTGTTAATTTTCGTTATCATCATCATCATCAACAAGAAAGTCCAGAATGAAGTCCACCGCTGGACATAGGTCACTCCAAATGTTTACCAGTGATCCCAGTTGTCAGCTCTCCCCATCCATTTTGAACCGGATACGTTGCACAAGTCACTTCTCCATCGTGACGATGGTCGTCCATCAATACGTTTGCCGAGACGCGGTCTCCACTCCAGGGGGCGTAACACGACCTCTTATAGCATTCATATTTTGATATTAAAAAAAACATTTGTCACTATCTATCCAGCGTAGAAAGAACGAGACAAACGTAATGTAAGATCAAAACGAGAATGCTATAGGACGTTGTGGTTGGGCCCCTGAACTCACTTATTCCGCAGCAATGGTCGGTTCTCTGATTGGACCACTGCCACCTCAGTCTGCTAATCCGTTGGGCTATGTCAGTGACTATGGTTCTCTTACGAATATATTCGTTTCGGATCACATCCCTTCCAGAAACTCAGAGCATAGCCCGTTACATAGCTCGCTGAGTGACTTATATCTTATATATCCGTGCCACGGTTAGTGTCCACGTTTTGATTATTATTAGTACTTATATTACCTACTAATTTTAACCGCCTCTTTGGTCTCGTGGTTCATCCTACCGATTTCAGATCCAGAGGTCCCAGGTTCGATCCCAGGGGAGCAATATTGTGCAACATTGGTGGTAGGATTTTGTTTAAATCCGCCTGAGAAAAAAAATTGTGTTCCGGCATTTAGAGGTAAGAAAGCCAGTTCCTCGGTTTGTTGTGGATTCCGGATGAAGTCCGTTTCCACCTTCGGCCTTATCTCCACTTGCAACCAGGTGAGATGAAGGCCAAGCGCTTCCCCGTCGTACAATAAAAACCATACACCTGGGTACCTCCCCATACCTGTACATGGTGTTTCGTAAGATATTTAAGGAGTAAGTGTTGAGATGAAGTATAAGGAGGAAAGCGGCATTGTAGAGTAGCGACCGTCTTGCGGATTGAGAACAAGAAATAATGATATTTTGTACTGCTACAGCTAATAAGTGTTTAGTTCATTGTTGACAGTGTATAAAGTACTTTACATTTGCATCGAGACAGCAGTTATCCGTGCGTCATAAGCTTTTTTCAAGATATATAAATCATGGATGTGGTTTATATTAGGTGGTTACTTAATTTACCTTGGACTAGGTATAAGATTTGTGAAAAGCAACTTATAACCTTACTTTTTAGTCTAATGCTTAAATTGCTTTTTTGTTACTTCTGCAGTGGACGTGAATATTCGATTGCAAATCGATTAGATTTCTTCAGATTTTTTCAATTTAAAACTCTCGAAATGCGCTTCCACCTTTGGCCTTTGCGATGAAAGCGAATAGCGACACCGTAGTAAAAAAAAAATATGGTCCAAATGGAACAACATCAAATAGGCTAGACTATTTGAATTTCATAGCAAGCATATTATATAAGCAACTCCCTCTCCACAAATCATCCTTCTACACCGATTCCTACACTGTAACTGCCCATCAGCCTCTGGAACTGACTGTCTGTGGATATTCGCACTCCTCCTTCTTTAGGCATCTCCAAATCTAAAGTTTTCCATCTTTTCTTACAAAAACAAAATGTACAAAATTGAGTTATTTATGTAATATATTATGTATATGTATGTCTACGTATTATGAGTAGGTATTTGATCATCTTATTTCATTTTTTTATTGTAGCTATAAGTAAGTAGGTATAAATTAATTACTAGTAATAAATTATTAGATCATTTCCCCGTTAAATAGCACTCAACCCACTCCATACTACATAAGGGTTATCTGGAAGAAAATGCTTCGTAGCTTTAAATTCACATATGTTATTTTATTTATTAGAGCAATAAAGTATTTTCTATGTATATTTTCAATAATTGAGTCGACACGTGACCCTAGGGCTGGCTCTTATTTAGGCTAGCGATTTAGCATATTCAGCGTGGAAATGCAGCCATTGTCTTGGGCATGCTTCCGTCTGGTACTGGTTTGGAACAGTTTAGTTACCTATAGACCGTTTGTAACGGTCCTTAGGTAATCTGACTAATTCCTTTGTACATAGTTAGTTAGTTTATTTGTACTTTTATTGAATAAAGATTTACTATTTGCCTATCTATCTAAGCAGGTAAAGTAATATTACCATAGCAAAAGACGCTAAACGTTGCAAGCCAGTACCACATCCAATCTCCCCACATCATCAAAACATTATTCATGCGTCTCGCTATTTGTATTAGTTACAAATGAACGGTTACCGAAATAATTTAAATGCTAATTCAATAATTAAGCGGGCCCGCCCGTAACCGGCCGTGCTCGGTTGCTATTCAATCGATGAGCAACATAACCGTTACTACTGTTTAAGGACTGTTACGTGAACGTTGATGAGCTTTTGACGTTGAGTTATCGATCAATGATGTGATTTTGTAGGTACCCTTTTTACATAGCGCTGCGTGAAGTTTTTGCTTTTTAACCAGGGAAGTTGTCATTGATATCGCGAAAAAATCAAATATCGCGGACAAAAATAAACTTTATTTGGTCTAATGACATCATCATATCATCCCACATACGTCCACTGCCGAGCATAGGCCTTTTTTTTTTGTACGACGGGGAAGCCCTTGGCCTTAATCTCATCTGGTTACAAGTTAAGATAAGGCCGAAGGTGAAGGCGCACTTCACCCGGAATCCTCAACAAACTGAGGAAAAGTCTATCTTACCTCTAAATGCCGGAACACAACAATTTTAGAATTGTTAGTATGGCGACTGAATTAGGTAAGATGGTGGTAGCTAAACAGGCGGACTTAAACAAAGCTTATGCTAATAGTCCCCCGATCGACGCCACAAAAAGCGAACATAAGCCTCCTTTATCCATCGACTCGCCGCGACCGCTACAATGTCGTCGGTCCATCGACTGGAGTCTTCACACACTCCGTTTCGCGTGAAATTGTGATCGATATTTAAGAACCTTTATTCCCTGGCGATTATCGGTTCTGCTCAGTGCCACTTCAGCTTTTCTTCTATTTTTTTTTTGGATTAATAACACACAGAACAGTAACTTATATCTGATCTGACCTTGAATTAGACAAGTCTAGGGGTAAAGGCCTGACTTACTTACGTTCTTACGAATTTTACTCACATTAATGAAAAAAAATCGTCAAAATTCGTGGGCAAGAAAATATTCAAGATAGTACTTAGCTAACTACCAAAACTCAATTCTAACCATCTCTCGGCATTAGCATCACAAAACTTGGCACCTCGTTACACCGAAACGCGCATAAATAAATTAAAGTCATCGCTCGGACTCGGTGGCGAATTAGCCGGCTCTTTGTGCAATCAAGCGAGCCCTTCGCGCCCTAATGAATATGAATACGGGTGAATACGCTCAGAATACTGGAACATCACCCGCTCGCAACTCATTAAACTGGCTGCGGTCACACCGAAACGAGCCTGAAGAAACTTATTCTCATTCATTCAAACAAGCCTCATAGCTCAGTTGGTAGCAACTCTGCCTTGTGCGCTGTAGACTGTGGGTTCGATTCCCACCTAGGACAAATATTTGTGAGATGAATATAGATTTTTGTTATATTTTTGGGTGTTGTATCATATAGAACGTGTGTATTTACAAAAGTATTCAAGTATTCTATCCGTAATCTAGTTCCGATTTGTCCTGTTATATTTATTTATTTAGTCAATCATAGAATTGTGTTAGTTGCAATCATTGTATAATTTATTGATAAACATTTATTTAAAAAAAGACTAGATAACATTTCAAAAGAAAGATTAGCATCCAAAACGATTTGCATTGTTTGGTTTCATTTGATTTTTAAATTTATTACATAATTTTATTTTTTAATATAAGTATAAGAGTGTCACAGAGGCGACTGAGGATGTTAAAACAAACAAATATTGTTATTTTTTCGAGTCTGCATAATGTTATTTTTTATCAATCTATTTATTTAAATAAATAACTACAAATATAAGTTCAATAAAGTTTTGCAGACATTCAAAATTCCAGGAAAGATATCATATTTATCTACTTTTTTGTGATAATTACATAATCTTAATTGATCATAATATTTCTAACCTAATTAATCGTAATCTAGTTTTTACAAGCTTTACTTAATTTTGGACTAGACGGCGCATGTAGCATTAATATTTGACTGGTATAAATGTGAGTACCTATGAGTGCAATTAGAGTTAAATGTGTTCTGCACATTACGCGTCGGTGTGATTAAAGAATATCTTGCAGTTATGAATACGCAAATCTAACTTCTGCCTATGTTCATTTCAGTGGTTAGTTGGACAAATTTATTACAATTTGCATATTACAATACAATAGCTCAATTTAAACTTTCAAGCAACCCTAAAAATTATCAATGTGGTTAGATATCTTGAGGTGTAGAGAAGGAAGAGAAGTGTCATCATCGATTCATTTAAATATAACATTTATTCAAACAATAAGTACAGTAAATCTATTTATATACCAACATGTAATGCAGTCGGGTTACATAAGGACCGTTACTAACGGTTTGTAACGGACCTGTACCAGATTGAAGCGTGCCCAAGGCATTGGCTGCATTGCCACGCTGAATAGCTATGCTGATTCACTGGGCTAAATAAGATCCAAGGGTCACGCGTCACTTCAATCAAAACCTCGCAAGAATAATGAAACCTGAAGGGTCTGAGTCTTGGCGGACCTAAGGTCTCAACCTCGAAAGGCTCTAAAGTAAACTAGTCTACTAATGTCATATGAAGTAATATATATTTCTTTTTAATGGGTCGAAAACTTCGAATCCAACCGGGGCTAGGATAAGGTCTACGACAGACTGAGCTGTCCCAGATGCTGCCTACTAACCCATATATGTAAGCATGTCCAGAACTATTTTGGGTCACCGATTTATGTAATTGTTGGATATGTTATTAGTAATTACGTGTTTTAAAACAAAAAAAGAGATTTTTCAGGTTTCATTTACTGAAAGTGTGTTATTTTCAGTGGGTCGAAAGAATTCGAGAGGCTCACTTTCTTCTGAAAGTCTGAGCAGTTTGTAGCAGCAGTTGATGCCTATTCAGTATGTCGAGATAATTAGACTCCGCCCCACCAGAATCACCATCGGATATTTCACCACACTCTGGCGGCTCCACTTATACATCGATAGATAGGTACAAAGACAAATTTGTATCACACCTGCTCACGGGGTCTTTTCCGACCACTGGTAAGGCACGGGCATTCCCGCGCACCGACATAAGTAAGCGTATTTTAAGAAAAATGTTACATAATGATCTACCTACTGATAGAGAAGATATTGACCAAATACTATAACAACAAAATTCAACACATTACCTACCACTGCAAATAAATATAGCTAGATGTATTTCTGTAAAGATGTATTCAATATATATTTTCTCTAGAATTTTGAAACATAATAATTATTTCCCTGTGAGTGTAGTGCTTAGCAGGTGTTGACACTTTGACATCCTTACATTTTAAAATAAGACCTACCTACATCGTGTTCGTTAAGCGTTGCCTTGCACGTGCTACGAACCTTATTACCCGTAGATAAACATCACTTAATTTTACAAGAAACCTTTCTTTAGGACGTGGTCCTCTTTAATATTAAAGGCACGAATGCTACCGGTTACATTTTTTCTAAGTTAATTGTTTTGTCGCTATCAACGTATCGTTCGTGGGAATCGTCATCCGCCATTTTGATCTTTGTCGGCAGACATTTTGTCTTCTTGGTAATGAATGGAGTGCAGTTGTGATTTTATTTTTAGGTATTTTTAAATCACGTTTAGTTATGCCAATCGTGAAACAAATACTACTACAAGCTTGGAGTTTTCGAGTCTTCGAGGCCAGATTGAATAGGTTCCGTTTAGATAAGCGTGCTCCTTCATAGGCCACATTTTTACTTGTTGCTTGTGAGCTGATGGTGAAGTGCTTGGCCATCACATAAAAAATCTATGCATGAGTTGACTCTCAGGATAGCAGGACCTTGACAACAAAGAAACTGTCAGGTACTATCCAGCAGTCTGTATTTATCCGTATAAGGCTTTGGTTCTGAAGTAGGGTCAATCAATAAATGTGTTAGTTAAAGTGATGTCAATATGAATGAAAAAACTTATCCCAAGGATCACTCCTATCTGGAGAAACCTTACTCATGAGCACAAAATTCCCTTCTCTTCAAACATTTATTGGCAACAGCGAACTATTAGAACAAAAACATGAAAATCAATATAAAAAAAAAAACATTGTTAAATACAACCAGTTTGATCGTCATTTATGTAAGTGCGTGTATTTACCATAGTACTGAATTTATTTATTTTAATGCAAGTAGGTAGGTACATATTTCTGATATAGAAAATATTTTGAATATATTATATACCTACACTACAATTATGTCCGTGTGTAATATTTCCCGTTGTATTTTTATTTATTTATTTGTTTTATTGTAACAAACTTATGTTGCTCAAAGCTTCGTATCATTATGGTTTTTATCGCCATTGTTAACGTTAGCACGAATTTACTTAATGAGGTTTATTGTTTAGATAAACACGGTTATATTGTGGGAAATAACTGTATCTTCAGTAAAAGAAGGTTAAACGGGTACCTAGGTAGACCTACGCTAGTACGATTACGTTTTGAAATTTGTGTGTAACTGTTTTGCACTGTAGCTGTTTTTGTTGAGAATGGGTTAGCTTTTGACCTACTGGCTTTTTTTTATGGTACGATGGGAAGCGCCTTTCCTTTATCTCAACTGGTGACAAGTTGAGACCGAAGGAATCCTCAACAAACTGAGGATTTGGCTATCTTACCTCTAAATGCGGAACACAACATTCTTTTAAAAATTGTTATAATGGCGACAGAATTAGGGAAGATGGTGGTAGCTAGCCAGGCGGACTTAAACAAAATCCTACCACCAACCAAACCAAGCATAATATTGCTCCCTCTGGGGATCGAACTCGGGACCTCTGGATCTGAAATCGGTGGGTTAAACCACTAGACCACAGAGGCGGCTTGGCGGTTGTAGCGCAGCAGAAATTCATGCGGCACTTTGAAGTTTAATTTTGACAAAGTGAAAGAGATATTCATTAAGAATCTTGGCCTAAAATTCAGATAGTTTTCTAGAAAATATTTTTTCAACTTTTTGCAAACTCAACATTTCAGGAATTTAAAACCCTTTGCAAATTCAATATTGTAGGATTCAACATGCTGCGAATTCAACATTTTGCAAACTCAACATTTTAGGAATTCAACTTTCTGATCCTAAAGGCATCTGAGGTAGTTACAAAAAAAGCTGTTTATACATGTTCATATTTTTCATGACATGTCATGATCAAAAGGCCAGTAGGTTACTCAACTAAATGGTACAAAGGACTTTTTGCAATTGGTTTAATTTAGGAACCTTTCCTAGTTTAAAAAAATATAAGATACCTTGAATTAGTGATAACGATAGGGTCAGATTAAAACTACTAGTTGCAGGTATTTTTCAACATTGCTTTTCCTGGAGTTTCATCTCGTTTGTCACTTACAGTTGCAGGTCAGTTCTTCCTTATCTAAAATAATGATGTAGCTGTTATTGCTCTCCACATTACCACTATTTTGACGAAATTACTTATTTTTTCTAGACATCTTTCCACGTTTTATCTTAATTGCCACATCAACTCATCTATGACAATTCTAAGTAGCTAATCTAACACACATCTTAAGACATGTTCACCCACACAAAGGATTTGAGGTGGACTTATTCACATAAGCAGTTGTCAGTTGTTACATAGATGATGAGAGATACAAAGATGGCGGTAAGGATAATAAGTCAAACACACACATCTAGGCTTTATGGACCTAGGTACTAAAATAATAAATCGTCAAGACACCTACCTACCAGCATTATCTTTAAGATTTGTGAATTCCATCCAGGTACTTTTAGCTCTATCTTAGATTACTGCAGATTTTTTTATAATGTAGCTAAACATATCAAAACCATAAAACCAAAACGAATGTTTCTGTGGGTATAGTTACCTACATGATAGTTTACACATATTACACTCGCAAATATCTCAAAGAAACCCGTAAGAGGTAACTAATGTAATAAATAGGAATATTTGTTTTGTATGTATGTTACTCCTGCACGTCAAAACTACGAAACTGATTGTGCTGAAATTTTGAGCAAGGTTTGTTTTAGGACAAGATTACAATATAGGATACTCTTTATCCGGCACTAGGTACGTTTATTTCCCAGTATCACGCGGGTAAGCTGTGTGGCCAGGGTATCCCGCCTTCAGATCTGGAGGATTTTGGATTGAAATCTTGTCATGCACCAATTGACTGTTTGGAAGGAAGCTTATGCGCGCATTTTATACATGCATAATATGTTATAACGGTGTAGGTAAGGTAAAGCCATGTCCCTAGTACATTCCGCGATGGAGTTGCAACCTGTCACGCACAATACTTTAACTACTTGCAAGCCGTGAGCATGAAAGTTTGGAGGCGACTCTGACTACCTATATAATAATAGCCATAATAGGTGATCTCATAAGATTCACCTATGTATCCTCTAAAAAGTAGTTTATATGTTTTTTTTAAGGCCCGGCGAAAGCTAGTATTTCATTAATATAAATTTAAAAGTTTGTTTGAATGTTTGTGCCTCCTTTAAACCAAAAATACGAAATCTGCCTTACTTAGCCTGTAATACGCTCAGGCTAAAATCAATAAAAGTCGGAATGAGATTTCAGAGTACAAAGCAAAGGGATCCACTATCCCAATCCAACGCTATCGAGTGACGTGATACCCTTTAATATAATGTGTTGGTTCTTTACATGTTAGCGATACGTATTGGGAACTGATTTTGTCTTGTTTGAAAAGATAAAACTATAGAATACTTCGGCATATAATACGAAGAAACCCTGGCAATGGCAAGAAAATTTAAAGTCAGATGGTGGATTTGAATCAGTAGGTACAACCGTTTAATATAATCTACCTATACGTTCAGTTGAAGTTAGAATATTTTACGTACATATATACCTACACATGTGATGTAACAGGTAGTATTTATTGTTATATCTATTTGCACTGACTTCGAACATACGCAATGTAAATTGAATTAACGACTAAGTAGCCAATAAGATGTTAAACTTCTTTATATCTCATACTAAGATAACGAATTTATAAGATTTTTTATGAGAAATAAACTCTTTAAACCGAATCGTGGCAATCTTGAAAAGTATCCGTCACTGGGGAAATTAATTGGAAGTGGTCCAGAGGTTGTAGTCCTACCAGCGAATAGGACTGCATTCGATCGAATCCGCACGCAATGGACACCCAATTTCATGACGCATTCAAACCGCCAACGATCAAACTAAGTGGAAGAAGATCATTAGAGTAAAGATCAAGCAAAGAGGTCGCAACCTGATAAAAAGATGAAATCCTTATTTCGTACCAAAAAGAGGAACATATGAGAAAACGTAAGTAAAGAATCGTTACAAAGGATTATATTTCTGACGAATTAAATAAATTAATTTTACAGGACATTAATTTCACACAGCGCCATCTTGCCCCAAAACTAAGCATAACTTGTAATATCGGAACTAGATTACGGATAGAATACATAAAAACTTTTCTTTTTAAATAAATACTTATCATACAATACAACACCAACACAACACAAATTCTGAAATTAAACAAGAATTCTGTAGTGTAAAATAACATTTTGTGATAAACCTACATTATTTGGAACATCAAGTTTATATTTCTAACCAAGTTATATATCTGTATTATGTATAAATAGCAGTTATTCATACATTTTATTTCTAGTCTTGTTAACTCCATTGATATCCCATCGTAAATCTAATACTTAGTCTATGCCATCCAATGATTCTGTAAAAATACTCTTTAATCTCTAATAGCAAGCCCATTGCCACAATTGCCAGCTAATTTGCAAACCGTGGGCATATGCCGATTGTAAGTTTGATCGTGCTGCTGACTACACCCTAGCAGGTGATCCTCATAAGCTCCACGCTCTGATAGTAGTGATCAGAGGTGAATCCTCAAACGAAAAATAAGTCGAGGGTCTGCAACTTTTACTGTTACAATATGTTGACGTTCTGTTCTCCTTGTTTGTTTATGTGGCATACATATACCTAGGTAAGCAGTAAATAATATATATCTATCTATCTACCTACAAAGCATAGTAGCAATTGCAAATTCCTATTTTAGTACGATATCGCGATGATCGGGGTCGAATCGTCCCGCCCGAATGTTTTTAAGAATATTGAAAACGTCTCGCGGATCGCTGACGGTGCGATCGGTTAAAGGATTGCTAAGCTTTTAGGTTAGGGTGAGTATATTGATATTCAGAATTTCTAATCTCTGTTACTGTTACTATGTTACTACTTACTAAAATCGCATCTACATACAAGTATATACTTAGTTAGAGCGAGGAACTCCATGTAATGTACGCCTTATGGTCTTACTTAGACGTGCAACTATGTTTAATTTGCTACTGTTGTTAAACCAATTATGTTCGCATTCCATATTTTAGCCAGTAGTAAGATTTTGATTAATTTTACGTGTTAATATTTTATAAGACAGAAATAAACTATTCTATAATAATTCTATAATTATATTCTATAAGAGCAGATGTTATACTTCTGTTGTTTTTCTGATTTTATCCGCCTGAGTGGTCTAGTGGTCCTGTGTATGATCCCCATAGAATATTAATTTGAGCTCGGTTTGGTTGGTGGGCTTGGTTAAAATCAGCCTACTACCATCTTTCCATATAGTATGTCACCATAACAACAGTTCTAAATTTATATACATTTATTCAATAAAAAGTACAATTAAACTAACTATGTACAAAGGAATCAGTCAGATTACGTAAGGACCGTTACAAACGGCCTATAGGTAACTCAACTGTTCCAGACCAGTACCAGACGGAAGCGTGCCCAAGACACTGGCTGCATTGCTACGCTGAATAGCTATGCTAATTCGCTGGCCTAAATAAGAGCCAGCTCTTGGGTCACGTGTTCCTCAATCAAAAGCCTTTTCAATTATAAATTGTTGTGTTCCAGCATTTAGAGATAAGGTAGCCAGATCATCAGTCTGTCTGTCAGTCTGATCAAATAGATTCCGTCCTGGTGAAGTGGGCTTGTTTTAAACACCTTGAAATTGGATCTAGCCAGGTCACCTTAAATGAAATGCATATCTTGCCTATAACTAAAATATCTTATCTACAAAGAACATGACCTACGCGGCACTGCAATGCGTCTGCAAACTTGAGGCATAAATATGTCTGTAATTTCACCGGCAACCATACTCTTCAGACCGGAACACAGCAATGCTGCTTAGAGGCCGAAATAGGTATGGTGGTAGGACTTCCCCGATCGAGTCCTTACACAAGGAGCTCTACTAATCTTGTTTCCACCGGCCAAGCGCTTCTACGTTATACAATAAAAATATACATATCCTCTATTTAAGAACCGCCTTCAGATTACCAAGATTTTATAAAACCATAATAGGACCTATATACCTACTTAATATGATAATAGCACGAAACAGCTCGCTATGCATTCTCAGCGGGAGCTCATTAAGATCAAATAGATTACAAAATGGCGCAAAACCAGACAAAATGTGGAGCTATTTAGTCAGTATCTAGGACATTTACTTCGAGGTATGTAACATCAAAAGTAAGGCTGCCAATCAAGATAAAGGACTACAAAATAAACCAGCAACCTGTTAATAAAATTAGGTATCTACTCGTTATCATCAGGATAAAAACAGTTTTAAAGATCTAAACATGATCATGATCATGATCTATCTAAATTGTGCTGTTTGGTTGGTGGTAGGGCTAGTCGTGCTAGACTAGCAACCATCAGCTTTTAATGTTATAATTATTTTACGACGAAGAAACGCCTGACCTTCATCTCACATGGTTACAAGTTACGATAAGGCCGAAGGAAGCGGTCTTCACTCGTGATCCACAACAGACCGAGAAACTGGCTATCTGCGGAACACAACAATTCACAAGAATTAGTCTTTTTAAACTTTCGCGATTAGAACATATAATTTTAATTCGAGAAACGAATTATATTAGAAGAATTAAGAATTGTAGCTAGCGACGATGCTTCTACCTTACGGGCTTATAAGTAATGACTTTATATAAGGTTAATAAGCCCGCTAGGTAAGGTGAAGGGCAAACATTTTCTCGCCTTAAAATCAAAAAAATCGATCTTGAATGTTTTCATAATATGAGTAACGCTGAACCGGTATAGAATTTCAAATAATGTATAAATAAATATTACAGGACATTCATTTTACACAGCGCCATCTAGCCCCAAACTAAGCATAGCTTGTAATATGGGAATTAGATTACGGATAAAATACTTAAATACTTTTTGTAAATACATACGTACTATAATGATACAACACCCAAACACAGAACAAACATCTATATTCATCACACAAATGTTTATCCTGGGTGGGAATCGAACCCACAGCCTACAGCGCCGTAGGCAGAGTTACTACCAACTGAGCTATGAGGCTTGTCAATGTATGTGATATGTATGTGATATAAAGACATTTTATTCTAACCAGATCGATATAAATTTACCTACACAAGCAGAAGACAAGCTAAATAGTCAAGAATAAATTTCGTAATCATACCATAATCCAATAAAGTAACCCTTCAGGGATCAAAGACAAGAACACAAATCCCAACCGACCCAGAACCTAACAATTGTAATTAATACAACTCTTAACCCGGAAATATCTGCGCACTCCATCAAACTCTCATCAGATCACAAAGGCAATCAAACGAAATTAAACTGTACCAATTCGAAGTTGAAATTCACAGAGCGAATCCTCGAATTCTCAGGGCAAGTGGCAAGACCCTGCCTTTTAACCCTTCTTGTCATTTGAAGAACAAATTAATCATCATCATTTACATGTAGCACCAGTAGCCAGATTTGTTCCTGCGATTATGCGACCCTCGCTTCGTTAGCAGAGGGGCGGTGTTGAACAGATTTTGGATGACTTGTTTTATACTTTTGATGGTAATTAACATTTACCATTGTTAGGTTATTTTGGCCTTGAAATATTTATTATGTTTTATTTTATATTTGATAATTTAATAGTTTATTTGACTTTTCCACCATCCTTCAGGTTTGTTGTCGGTGCATGACACAACAAGCAACAGTTTAAACCGACTCTTTTGTATTAGTAATTCGCCCACCGGTGTCAGATCGATCAGGTAGTCAGGTTCGATCCCAGGAAGACTACAATATTTTGCTTCGTTTGGTTGGTAGTTGGACTTTGCTTAAGTCCGCTTGGCTACCACCATCTTACCTAATTCTGTTCGACAAAAAACCAATTCTAAAATTGTTGTGTTTCGGCATTTAGAGGTTTGATTGCCAGTTCCTCAGACTGTTGCGGATTCTGGGTGGAGTGCGCCTCCACCTTGCCTTATCTCAATTTGTAACCAGGTGAGATGAAGGCCAATGAAGGCCAAGCGCTTCCCCGACGTACAATAAAAAATAACCTTAGTGGCCTTAGATGAAGCACGCCTTTTAAAAAAAGGTTCACTGCCTTCTTTTTAACGTGAGCTGATGGTCAAACGCTATCATAATAAAAAAAAAACAATTTCCAGTAGTTCTGCTCTACCCCTTTTTGTGCTAAAGATCACTAGCAGTCCAGTGACAATTATTGCTTTCATTTGTATTTGGCACGCCGGACCTTTTGACCCGCAGAAGGGTTGACAGCAGGACGCGTGACGAATGATTGTGTGATGTTATTAGTTAGGGTTATAGCTGTAGGCATGATGACAATGGATTTAGATAATCACCTTTAAGGGTTAAGGTTTGTTCAACAAATACCTAAATTTTGTTAAAACACCGGTCACTGGTTGAGTTTTTAGGATAGAATTGCGAAATCATTGACAAATCAGGGAAAAGTGTGTTCTTCTTTTTTATTTTAATTTAATGCTTAAGTGTACCTCCATATTGCATTTTCTAGGTTATTATTTTCAAGTAGGTCTAAGTACCACAGAATATTTAAAGAAAATTAGTTTTACAGAAACTATTCTATTCAATTCAATTCAAACTTAAAGTATGTTCTGGTAAGTCTTAAGGTCAAGAGCTATATAGATAGCCGTATCATCATTAACAGCCAATTAGTGTCCACTGCTGACGGAGCCTCCTCCAAATCTGGAGGGTTTTGCCATAATCACCACGCATGGTCGGATTGGTGATCGCAGTAATGGTGTAGATAATACACAGAAGGAAGCTGCTGCGCTTTTTCTGGTGAGATCCCTTAGTCGGCTTTTACTACATCCATCGGCATTTTTAAGCCTCAACTGCCACGGCAAACGGGTGGAACAAATGGAACTCGATATCAAGTAATAAAAAAAGTTATAACAGTGACATCAGAGTGGACCTTTTTGTTCGCCAAATGAGCAACCGCAATCGATCGAAGCCCCTAAAAATCTGTCCTTAATCTGAACTCATAAAATATCTCAAGGTTCAAGCAACGCGAAGTTTCCTTAATAAATAGCAGAAGTTCCCACCGGTTCATTAGTTTCTACCCCTTAGCACTTTGAGGGGCTTTCAAGGAAAAGACAGCAATGTTTGCCTTCATCTAATATCGATGGATTAAACACCCTTTTAAATTTAAAACGAAATGAAAATGTCTTATAAAATCGCTGTCGGAACGTTTGAGGATGTTTGTTAATCTGAAATTTATTGCCGCAAGCTAAAATTATGTGCTCCTATTGTTCAAATAAAGAAATGACCAGAACACAATACCTTCATAATTTATTTTTCGATGCGTCTCTTCCACAGACTAAGTTCAGATAAAGTCGTGATAACAAATGGTAACTAAAATAATAAAATAAGCCTCGGTGCTGTGCAGCAAGCGACATATTTCATTAATAAATACAAAACAAACATCATACGAGCTCACTCTGCAGTGTCCATACGTTACGGAGATAAAACAAAGATTCGAATTCCGTTGAATTTATGCGCTATCGAAGTAGGAGTGATGTTCGGGAGAACAATGGGCAGTCGTGGCGCCCCATGCGGCGAAGCGCGGAACTCAACGACATTAGCAAGCACGCGTCGCGCAATGACATCTATTGGCGAGTAGTGTGAACTCGCGATTACAATAAAAGGTGAGAGAGAAACGAAAGGTTAAAGAACTTAAAATAGTCACTATGCTATAAAAATATTATCAACTTCGTAGCACATACACAAGTTTGTTGTGAATTTAATGAAAAGGTCTGATCGATACACAAAACTATAATTTAGAAGACAAAGTTGAATAAAAAACGTCCCCAATAGAAAAGTGGTGAATATTGCCAAAAATATTCATAAGCTGTCATCAGGCGACTGGACGAACGCCAGATGCGGGGAACCGACGACAAAATATTTCGCTGCAAAATACTTACTCAAGCAAATCACCCCTCTTTAAAATCACTTTTCAGAAATTGAGCGGCAATTTCTCTGGAAATGTTAATATATTGGGCAATGTTTAGTGGTTTCATGTATGGCCTTTTTATCTGGGTATCATCATGATCTTTTAGCAGTCCATAGCTGGACGTAGGTAACTACACATAGCCCGATCTTCGGCCTTTCACATCCAATCTCTGCTCTGTGGATGTGGTTATGGTAAGTTAACTAGTAGTGAAACACCAGCTCACTTTAGACTACCTATGGTGATTGATCAATGCTAAACGGAAAATAGGCTACCTATATGTGATTGATAAACGGAAAATAGGCTATGACATCAAACATGATGGTTCTTGATCTATCTGCTCTCCTCAATGTTGCCTTTGACTCGTAGCATTTGTGTAAGCAGCTGTAAGATTCCATAAATTGTTGTAATTTACAAAAATATTAAAAAAATTAAAGGCTCTCTCTTAGTACACCCCTACACCTTATACGGAACACATCATCCAATCGTCGCTTTAAAAGCTTAGGCTGCAATGTCTGTGGTTTGTCAGTACGCGCCTCACCCACTCACACCAAGCTATTTTATAGTAAGTACCACCTATTATCGATTATGATATCATGAAACCATATTTGTTAAGGAAAATTTAGTAGGTAGTATTTTTCAGAATATTTTCTCGAATAGGTCATATGCGTAATAGAAACGCATTAAAAGCAATCACTTCCGCATTGCTCACAAAACACGCCATTACAAAGTCACTGACTACCCGCGTTATTTATGTGCCGCATTAAAACAAAATGATATGCCTTCGCCGCTGAAAATCTAAAAAGAATAAGCAATAAAACGATAAAACCCAAATCTGATACATACTAGGGCCACAGACACCCACCAGTGCACCCAGTGCGAATGAGACAGAAACACACATCGGCAAAATGAAAACGACGGCGCTACTGTTTCATCTCTCACCTCTATCCCTTCGTAATCTGCGAACTGTCCTAACTCTCCAGCCAATAAAACAGAAATAGACCTTATTCTAACACAAAAATATCCAAATTCGAGCGCGGATTACAACAAATGGATTTGAGATTAATATAGTACCAAACCACCCCGTCTCATACCACCCCATTCGGCGTTCAGCATTCAAATAGGAATCGAATGGATGACCAAAACATAATATCTTTCGGAGATCCAGCCGCCATAAATCAAATGAGGAATAATCTGTTTCGGGACGAGATAGTCGCCGATTCTGTGCGCCATAAAAACGCAAAACGTTTTGTTTGATTGAAATCGTTACTTCGGCTTTCTCCCTGCACTATTTCTTTTTTATTTTCCTTGATGTATAATCAATGTGTTAACGGATGGCCGCGAGTCGGGCCGAGTAGATTTGCCACACAAAAGATTCTGATATTGAGTTTGAAAGTAGTTTTTCTTCTCGTTTTATGTTAATGGCAGTTTTGGTGGAGAGCGGTACCTAATGGTTTGTGCGGATAAATTTATCATTTCTACCAAACGCATGTGACTTACACACCTGAATTATATTTACGATATTATTATTTGATATTAATGTTCTTACTCGGATGCGAGCTACTGTCCAACTTGCAATTGCGAGTACTACACCGTGCGATTTGCAGCGCTGCAGCTATTACCTACGTTATATATTTAGTTAGAGCGTTTCCGGTATATAGGTACCTACTTCTTGCTTGATTGTTATTGTTACTAACAGCTAGTTCTTAAGATTTACTTACATCAATAAAGATAAAGTCTGAAATAAATTATTATTATTTCATTTTAGTTTATTTAGGAAAAGATGCAGGTTCGAGTCCCATCGCGGGTGTTGAATGTTTGTGTCATTATAACATTCGTAAAGATTTTTAAGTATCACTTCGAAATATCAAATCTACTGCCTGTTCGGTATCGCGAGCAGCACACAAGGAAAAAGGCAAGAACCTTGGGCTATATTTTTTTTCATCCATTACAAAGTATCTTCATTAATAATTACAATTTATCGCTGGAGCAATATTTTTGAATAAATGGCTTTCTTATCTTCTAGGAAATCAGAAGAAGAGTTGAATTTTATTGTAATTGCGAAGTCTAAGTTAATTGGTTGTGATTTAAATCATTACTTCTTCTCACTTAGCTACCTACCGGATTTGTGAATTAGCTGTGCTGTGATTGTGGTGAAACATTTCAAAAAAGTTCTCGAATTTTTGTGTAGGTACTTAATGGAAACGAAACATGAAGTGCCTACCTACCAACCTACCTATGTGGTTGCTAAGCTTGTCGATTCTTCGGAAAGGTTTGTTTTTATTTTTTAATTCATAAGTTATGATCCTTGCTTCTGTTTATTTATCTTCTTAGGTATATAAAATCACAATTTTTCAGGCACTACCTACCGTGAACGCATCCTCCCAAAACTGGTGCCCATTTTATAATAGAAACCTCAGATTACCCTCGCATTGACAAAATCAATTAAGGTAAGTCATCTCGCATTTAAAAGATATGTAGGTACCTTACCTACCTACCTAGATTTTTGAGTAGGTTAAGGCACCTACTCCATCAAAATGATTAGGTCTGGGTAGGTAAATATTTATGTACCTACCATTTCTACACTGGCGCTATTTACGGGCAGTTCTTTTTTTTTTATTGTAGACTTGGCCTGCATCTCACCTGGTTTTCAAGTTATGATAAGGCCGAAGGTGAAAGCGCACTTCACCCGGAATCCTCGACACACTGAGGAACTGGCTATCTTACCTCTAATTGCCGGAACACAACAATTCAGCATTGTTGTTCTGGCAACAGACATAGTTGAGATGATGGTAGCTAGCCAGGCAGACTTGAACAAAGTCCACCACCAACCAAACCAAGCACAATATTGTACACCCCCTGGGGATCAAACCCGGGACCTCTGCATCTGACACCAGTGGGGGATAGAAAGGTGGTTCGTACAGGGGAGCATGACCAATGGCTTCTCGGCAAGTTCCACACAATCAATAATTTTCAATATGTAAGCTACTTATTTATTGTAATACATAAACTATTTACACGTTTATTTTTCATATAGACACTTTGATACACTATTACTATCATAAAACACATGTCATAAAATGTTGCTTACTCCATAAATATGAAGTATGTACATAAAAACTCATAACAAATTACAAACAATTTCTATAGACACATTAAAACCTTCTTGTTTTATTTTAGGTGACAAGGACCCTCTGCAGCCATAGGTTGATGACTCCTACGGACCAATCGGTACCTACTGGCTCTGCAGAGCAAGCTTACTAACCCGGAAAGTCAAGCCGAAGATGCAGTGATGTCAATCTTCTAATAGATTTTCTATTAATAGATAGTTTATTAAGCAATAAACTAATTCAATAAATAATAAAGACATTTGGACATCTCATCCGATCTATCAACAGCCTTTATCCATGCGGGCAAAGCCTGCAGACAAAAGAGATTAATATTTTATTTAAATGTAAATGTTGGCTTCTATAGCTAGCACAACTCCATCCAGAAACGCTGAATGCTCTTGGGTTTTCTGCAGGTTTTACTGAGTGACCACAGGTTTCTTCGGTCCTTGAGTGTTTCCTTATGCTGTGACAGCACAAACCATTCCAGGACTACAAATGCAGCTAATTCTTCTTTGGTTGAGCACCCTCTGCATAAAGGGCTGATGTTCTCTGTCTGTTCTCAGCACTAGGCCAAGGTCACCTCCAGCTTAAGCAAAGGGATTCCCTGCAAAAAATAACGTAGAACTAAAATTAACTTTTATTAATTCTATGGCATGGAAACCCTTACACTTACAATACCCCCAAAATACTGTTTTGTTTTTCCAGTAATTATCAATTTACAGTAGATTTTACAATAACTACCTAAATTAAAAACCCTCCAATTAAGCGATCACTATGCGGTAGGTAGGTACCTAGGTAGGTATGTCATAATAATGAGCGAGCTATAGATAATTCTGAGGTAGGTACGGATGGAGTGTAATCTCGTTAAATTAGTTCGAAGGAATTGTTAAATTATAAAAACTTACATCTTGAAGTTGTTATTGGTGTGCAGCCTCTCCAACCTGCAGGCTTTTTGCCTTAAATCGAACGATTTCAAAGCTAGGTACCGATGGTTCATTATCGTACCCGAACCGTACACAATTATTTAAAATAACATTACATTCATATAACACTAATTATCACAAGTTTAGATTACACGAAATAAAATGAAATAAATTGTTTGTTTACACAATCATGTAAGCAAAGAGTAGAGTTACAGTAGCGCAATTAGACAAAGCACAAATAAATAATGAAATAAACCGCGGGAAACTGACAAAATAATCAAAAGCAGAATACATAATCATTCGTTCTTCAATTAAATATTTCTGAATTACTTGTAACACTACCAATTTAACTGATAAATGTAAAAATCAAGTTAGACTTGTCATTTGGGCTTTCTAAATGTAGTTCAACATAACCTAATAGGTTATAGGAATCCTAAACCTAAGATTTTGAATGTTTGGTTAGGAATTTTTAGTTTGAAAGTGCCAACCGAATTGCCACCAAAGTTTTTGAAT
The DNA here is from genome assembly GCA_951394065.1 of Venusia cambrica. Classification (NCBI taxonomy): domain Eukaryota; kingdom Metazoa; phylum Arthropoda; class Insecta; order Lepidoptera; family Geometridae; genus Venusia; species Venusia cambrica. The sequence goes on along the minus strand of OX596040.1, from coordinate 13,826,880 downwards.
TTAATATTTGACAAGTATCTAGAATAATTATCACATCATTTGGTATTTTAATATAAAGGCTTATTAAGAATAAGGCTTTTTGATTGTGTGCTTGTTTATTACGAGGTTATTTTTATTGCTAGTATTGTATTATAAATGTTTATCACATTTTTTTTCAAACGATTCTACGTTTTTACATGCATACATACGTACATAATATTTTCATAGCAGGGCATCTTTAAAATGTATTAACTAGGAATAATAGGTACCGTTAATATTTATTTTAGTGTACCTTAAGCTAAAACTTAAACCAACACAGCAAAAGCATAAAACTAATTTGATCAAACACCAATACGATCCCTATAAAATTTAAATTAATAAATTAACGATACAATTTGTTGCTGGCAGATTGTGCCATGTGGTCAACCTGTCCCATAACTGGCACATGCCATGCTTACCTTTCCTCAATTATTACCGACTAAACATAAAAAACATTTTGAGAATCCGTTCACACTCACTAGGAAAAACATCCTTATTCCACTACAGCTGAAGGTAGATAATAGTATGAGATTTTGTCAGCGTTCAAGCCATCTGTTCCGGATGATGGCTATCAAAAAATTAACAATTTGTTTAATGTAAATGAAGCGAGGTCAAGATCGATAAATTATTGGTGCATTTAGCAATTTCTTGAGACTTTTATGCTCACCTAATGTCACCTTTCCTGCTTCAAGTGTTTACTTATCGGTTTCATCGCTTGAGTTTTTATTCGTCGATATATTTTATTGAACAGCTGTTTGGGAGGTATAGTCTAGTTTTATAATACATTTTATTCGCTTGTTCGGGAGCATTTTATGCGTCAGTAATGCTGCGTATGGTAACACTCTAGGTACTCCTTTGGTGTAAATAGAATGACAAGCACCACCATCATCATCATCATTATCATCCGCAGACTAACATCACCTATTGCATGATGTAGGATACCTACTCTGAGTTTTTACCATTATCGCGAATTGAGTATCCTGGCGTATATTTTAATGAAAATTGATTGCAGGGCTTTTGATTTTGGTGACGCGTAAACCAAGAGCTGGTTTTTATTCAAGCCAGCGAATTAGTACAGCTATTCAGCGTGGCAATGCAACCCAGTGTCTTGGACATGCTGTACGGCCTGGAATAATTGCGTTGGTCACCTATAAATAGACCGTTTGTTACGGTTCATAGGTAACCTTATAACGTTCAATTGGCTTCCTTTGTAATTAGTATAAAAACTGATCATAGCAACAACAACATATTTTGTTCCGTGTGGTGAAATAGTTTTTGGAAAATTCCCACAAGATAGGTAATCCATTCCTCAGTAATTTCTAGCTATTCTACTCTACTAACTTATCTATTTATTTTGCCTTTACTCGGCAATTACGTACCTATTTAGATAAGATGCCTAGCTTTTATTTATTAGTGATATTTTTTTTTATTAGTGACTGGAATGTTTAAAATTACACTAAAACAACTTAACCAAGTCAAAATCAGTGTAGATTAAAATTTCATCAAAATCCGTTCAGCTGTTTTGAGTTCAAGCATCCGATCAGATTTGCTCCCACTCAAGCAAACGTCTAGTACATACAAAAGGTATAATATACAATACACAAGAGATTGTCTATCTATGTCTGCCAATATTAGGTACAAGGTATTTTGCTTTGAAAAGTATTTTTGTCTTGTTTGTTCAATATGTTGTTAAGTTACTAATATGTTTTTATTGTAATGCTTGGCGCAAACGGGCCACCGACCACAGCCACTGTTTGGAAGCCGCCATTGTAAGTTTGCGCAGCGGAGAGCGGGTTATAAAATGTGGCGGCTTCCAAGAACCGGTGGCTGTCGCGCGTTTGCGCCGAGCCTAAGACTGGGTAGCGCTTTGATTTCATAAAAAAACTCATAAACTCAAACAATCTTACCCAATTGTACACGTCAATGAAAATAAAAGTAGGTACATCATTATTATATTATGAGGTACCTACATTATTTTTTACAAGTCTTAAAGAATTTTGGTCAGATAGTTGTAATAAACTTATTTTTATTTATTTTACGACGGAGATTCGCTTGGTGCTTGGTCTCATCTGACATAACATTATGTCAGGTGTGTGTGTCAAAATATTTTACAATGACACAAACAAAATTACAAACTGCGATGGACTCGAACCCGCTTCATTTGCTCGAGAAAAAATGCTCTAACCAATTATTATAATTTGTCACTATATTTTGCAAGATGCTACTACAAGTAAACTTTTCTTTTTTTACATGTCAACAAGAAACAGTGAAAAGAGTTACTGTTTTTGGTAACATTTGAATAATAGGGCGTTGATAAATTAAAACCCATTCATCTTTTACTGTTCCGACCTGTGGTTCTAACAATCCGTTTCTTCATCACGCAGTATATTACTGGTACAGTCATCTATAAAAAGTTGATTCAATATTTACTGAGTAAATGAAATACTTAAAAAAAACACCTAGTTAGGCCATTGGGTATTTTTTTTATTGGACAATACGTTGGCCTGGTTCTGAACCCTGACATGTTTTGCGCGGACCTGAAAAAAAATGTTGTCATGATAAAGAATAGTTTATTAGAGAAAAAATTGGTCATATAAAATGTATAAGGACTAATCGCTTTCAAAAATATTGTATTTGCGCACTGCAAAAACTTGGACTCAGCTGCCAGCGTCTGTATTTCTGCTGTGTCAAGAGCCTAATGCCTTCAAGAAGAGGTAATTGACAACTTCTTGGGTAGGCTTGCACCATCGTTGGCCATATTCTTGCATGTGCAAGTTTTTTTTTATCTCGCTACTTCAAGGCTTGTCAGGGCAAAAATGAGGTCTACAACAGAGCAAGCTTTACAGTAAATACCTATTAACATTCTTACAACCATAACACTAACAACTAACAAAATAATTGTCCGTGTCAGATTACGAGATTTTGTATCATTGTAAGTATTTTTATAGGGTGTCTACGGAACCTTCTTATTAAGTCTGTCTGTCTGTCTGTCTGTCAGAACATCTCATGAACCTTAAAGTAGATATTTTCCCAAAGTGTGCGTTACTATATATTGCAAACAACGAATAATAATAACAAAAAATAGGCCCCCATATGTTTACAAGGTTCGTGTTTTTTTTTGCTTTTTAATGTGGACCGGATCTCTCAGCGTTTTGGTATAGATATTCGTTTAAAGATATGAATGTTATTAATTCGGCTGAGTGTACGTACATACCTAATTTTATTTCCTGTGTTTTTACAGGTAATATCGACAGAAATGCACAAATTTTATTACAAAAGAAGGATTAATAGTTGACAGGAAGCCTTCTTCGCATAAATATCTCATTAAGTCGTGATTTATGACTTAAAATAGTCACGAAATTGTAAAAAAAGTTTGGAAAGAAACGATCTTGATAATTACTTGAGAACATGCGATTGTCTATTTGGGCCTCGGGTTTAATTCGCGTTTTTATTTGCCGTAATATATCATTTTGTTAATGACACCTGAATGAATGTGATCACGAAGACTCACAAAAAAAACTAGTAATGACCCAATGTCTCAATGACTCTTTATTTTTACAATGTCAGCTCTTAATCTTGAAACTATTACATGTCATGTAAGGATGAAGCAAACTACTTTTTTTACTTTAATAAATAAATGAATATCAGGGCGTCAATTTTACACAGCGCCATCTAGCTACTAGGTACTACAAACTAAGCATAGCTTGTAATATGAGAAGTAGATTTCGGTTAGAATACTTTAAACTTATTTTTTTTTTGAAATACATACGTACTATATGATAAAACACCCAAACACAAAACAAACATCTATATTCATCACACAAATATTTGTCCTGGAAGGGAATCGAACCCACAACCTACAGCTCAGAAAGCAGAGTTACTACCAACTGACCTATGAGGCTTGTCGAAATATTTAATAGAGCTATCGAACTTAGAAGGTGCATATAAACTGTCTTATTGGACACATTTGGGTCATTATCGTATCGTAAGACAACACTATTATAGACGCTGGATGGCTGGCAGTGTGCAAAGCTGTGTTTTTAATATAATGAAAAACTTATTACATCTAATAAAGAGGTAGAAGAGTATAGCATTTCATGCATTCGAGGTACTTTCATACATACGCGACTTTCATAAAGCGTCCAAAACAAAAATATTGCATTTTTGTTTTGGACGCTTTATGAAAGTCGCGTTGGTTTCACACTTTCTTTCCGAAGAGAACAGCCTATTTACGGTACATTCAGATTTAGCCGGTGAGTAAGAATGGTACTAATGACAGCATCATACAATTTGTGTGTACCATGGTTGTACCATGAGAATCTTCTCATGGTACACTCAAATCGTCTGTATTGACAATATTTTTTTTTCATAAATTTGACATGCACTGCAATGCTGCAAACTTAGATTATATCTTCTCACGGTACACTCAAATCGTCTGTTTTTTTTTTTTTCAGAAAATGACATGAACTGCAATGCAAACTTACATTATCTCTGAATTCACTTACACCACCATTATTTTAAATCTGACATGTCATTTTGATGTTAAACTTTTTATAGACGCGAAATTAAAACATCTAATTATGTTTTTATTTGATTAAGACCTTTGAAAAGAGGTGCAAATTCTATAGAAGCCCTCAGAGTTATGTTAGTAGGTCTATGTCAGGGTAAAACATATTTAGCCCTGTGGAATGCCTCTATGTTAACCCGTTGAATTCCATGACTGCCACTTAACCCCTTCCTATTTTAGTCACCTGTTGTAGTCAGTTGACAATTGACATACGGTAGCGTAATACGAAATTCGTTAAAAGTTTTTCTAATAGATTACAAGAACTAACTGATGGTTATCCGGATAGTAATTAGCATAAGGGTGCATCGCATTAACAGACACGAGCGGTTAATTGCCGTGTAATTGACGTTTAGTTTTATCTAGGAGATAAGCGTCGGGAATTGTTTGTGAGTTTTTTATAATGGTAATTTCAAAGTGGGAATGCGCTTACATAAAAAAATACAAGTGGCTTTATCTGTTGTAGCCGGAGTACCGCTGATATTTGATTTTTTCCCTCAACAAACGTAGTTTAATTTTCATTTCAAATGGTATGTCTGATTTAAATCAAATTTTGCTCGTTTTTATTCATATTTTTTTGTTGCATAGGGAGGTCTTGGCCTTCATCTAACCTAGTGTCAAGTTATGATAAGACCAAAGATGTCGTACTTTACCGAGAATCCTCAATAAACTGAGAATATATATATATATATCTTACTATCTTTTTAATATCTTACCTCGATATAATCTTACAACTACATAGGATTGTTGTTATTGCGACAGACAGGTAATAATGTGGTAATTCCTACCCTACCAACCAAACCAAGCACACATTTGTAACCCCAATAACAATCAAAGCAAACAGTGTACATATCAGAAACCCCCTTCCATGTACTTTGTTTTGTAGTATTTTATTAAATTTATATCACAGTTGTAGATTATCCGTCGCTGATTATACATGCAAATTTTCATTTGAATTGGCCATGCCATTGAAATTTCAAACTAACGCCAAACTCAGTTTTCTTTTTATTTTATTAATTCGGTTTACCAACGGTTGCTAAAACATTACCTGCTTACTATAAACTTTTCATATTTATAGCTAATTGCCCAACCAATTAAAGGCAAACAGCATGCAAAGGAGAGTTCAGTTTATTACAAATTACACCCTTCAACATAGCTTACGGATGTCGAAAAGGCCAATTAGGTAAGATATTTCTATATATAAAGCAGCAACTTACTTTTGTGTATCATCGTACAGATTTACTACAACAAAAAAAAAAGAGCACATCACAATAATATATGTATTCCAAAGTAAATTCATTATAATAATTATGTAAAGAACCTACTGAATTTGTAAATAAAAACCATTAATAATTTAAACCATTCAGGTACTGTAGTAATTCAAGCCCATTGGAGCACACTTCCTATAAATTAGCATAAGTACATTTACATAAATAGCGGAGATAAACAACACATACCTATCATCGCTGCAATTAACACTTTGTTCTATAAATTATGAGAGCAGTGGTCTGTGAAGGAAGCTAAGAGAGAAACAGCTGGGTAAGTCTCTCGAGTATCTTCTCCATTTTATGACCACTGCTCGTCAAAGCCTTCATCAAAATGATTTTGCCATTATAACCAAATGTGGTAGGCGCATTGGTGATAGCAGTGGAGGTCTTATATAAAACATAACCATAATAACATAACCGCCTCTGTGGTCTAGTGGTTCGCCTACCGGTGTCAGATCCAGAAAAATGATTCCGTGTCAATCCCCGGGGGTTGTTGAAGTCCGACTGGCTAGCTACTACAGTCTTACTTTAGGTAAGACTGTGGTAGCTAGGTCTGTCGCCATAACAACAATTTTGAACTGAACACAGGTTCTGAAGTTTAGAGGTGAGTTAGCCAGTTCCTCAGATTGTGGATTCCGGGTGAAGTACGTTTCCACCGTCGGCCTTATAATAACTTCAAAACTCAGATGAGATGAAGGCCAAACTTTCCCCGTAGTACAATAAAAAATCTGCATGAGCTGTTGTTAAAAATATATTGAATGAATGACTGAATGAATGAACACTGTTTTCACAAAAGTTACATTGGGCCGCCCATATCACTTACAATCTGTGTTTACCGCAAAAAATGATTCTTCTTGACCAAAAAGGAAAGACCTAAAGGAAAAACAGAAAGTTAAAAAAACACAGATGGTTGCGCACAGATTCGGGTTTAATAGCCAATTTGACTATTAATAAATTAAAAATAATTTTATTGTTGTTTTTTTCATAAGCGATCAAGCTGCTATCTCGATATACTACTTGTGGGGCTAGCCTACCTCTATACGAGTTCTTGATACTATCATGAATACCATCTTTGTATTGATTAGTAATTGTTTTGACAAGAGCTATGTTTAATTCGTTACGGATTATTAGTGTGTCCGGTTCCTTTTCTTATCGATATTATGCTTGTATAAATTATACTATGTGTCGCATGTTTGTGATTATTCTGATTAATATTTTTGTGTTCAAGTTTCGTTCATTCGCTTTCCAATATGTACCTAACTTACGTACCCAGATAGAATAGCTGTGTAACCTATACCTATTAGTTAGAGATTAAGTCATATTTTAGGGAATAAAGTTATTTGTTTAACCTAGTTATTCATATTGTTTCAACATTGTAAATGTTATTAAGATCACGAAAACATTGCCGTTCTCCTTTTGTGCTATTCACGATACCGATCTGGATGCAGATTTGGTGTTTCAAAATGGTTCTACTTTTATTTTTAGTTTTTTTTTTGTATCATTAAACCATTTGAATGTACAACCTGTACCTATAGTACCGACTAACTTGCTATAATTTTTACTGCTTGATGAAACATGTAATTATATAGCTGTGCTTGTCATCACAAATAAGCAGTGTTGGTACAAACTCTGTTATTAAAAGGAAGCATAGAGCTGCTTTTGGAGGTCTATAGATTTTTATTTTTTAATACATGGGGAGACGAAACAAGCAAGTAGCCTACCTAATGTTAAGTGCATCTCTTGCCTTTAACAATGCCTTACTGCGTAGGTCACATCCTCAAAGAACATAGCATACACAGCACTGCATTGCGCCCGTCAACTTGTAGCATAAAGGTGTTAAGCCACACGTGCATGTAATTTCACCGGCGACCATACCCTTCAAGTAGGAATACAGAAATACTGCTTGGCGGTTGGAATAAGTATGGTGGTAGTACTTCCCCGGACGAGCCCTTTCACAATGGGCTCTACTACTCTTAACTTGCTATAGGTACTTATCTCTAAAAGGTTATAAAGACTGGCTGACCGAAGACCGTCTGGGACTGACAGTGGTAGATGTCTATCCATGGTTATCATGTAAGGAACAGAATGAATGAGAACTAATTACCATAATAAAGTGGCACTGAAACATCGTAATCACGTGAAGTTATAAAAATACCGTAATAAATCCGGAAACAAAATCCTGTTACGGCTAAACTCAGGTAATTTATCGCGCAGTGCGGAATAATCACGAAGGTGTCGCATAAATCGTGGACCATTTGTAAAATAGGAATTACGAATACTTTCCGGGTATTGTCGTTGGCCACAAGTAGACGTTCAGTTGGCTGTACACTGTACAGGCCGGGTGTGACTGGTGCTTTCATAATTTTAAAAGTTATTTAGATGTCAACTTGTTACCAGGTGAGATGAAGGCCAAGTGCTTACCCGTCGTACAATAAAAAAAAGATGCATTTTCAATATCAATGACTTGAAAGTTCCAAATCCTAGCCGAAATAAGTCTTGAAATGAAGAGCTCAAATCAACTAAAAATAGTGATAGTTACGCAGACTTTTTTTTTCTTCGATATAGAAACGCTTGGCGTTTATTTCACCTTGTAATAGAATCAATGTTATGGCGTCTGTCTTAAAATGGCGAGCCAGGCGGACTTAAAAAACCCCTACAACCAAGTTTCCCAGGGAATCGATCCCGGGACCCTTGGGCACCGGTGGGCTTGACACTAGACTATATAATGTTTTACTAAAGAGACTTATAGCAGCTGAGTTAATAATACGCGGCTTTTTTTGTCTCAGTAAAGTCCTTTTTTTAAGGTATACCTAGTAGGTATACCTAGTATATATAGTTTTTTTTATACTACTAGGAGACAGGACAAGCAAGTAGCGCACCTGGTGTTAAGTGTACTCTTGCCTATGACAGAGCCTTACTGCATAGGTCACATCCACAAAGAACATAGCCTACACGGCACTGCATTTCTCCCGTCAACTTGAGGCATAAAGGTGTTAAGCCTCACGTACCCGTAATTTCACCGGCAACCATACCCTTCAAACCGAAACACAGCAATGCTACTTGGCGGCTGAAATAAGTACGGTGGTAGTAATTCTTATTCTTCTATATACCTTACTACTTACCTACTAGTAGGTATAGTGCTTCTTTCTTACAAAACTCATAGCTCAGTTGGTGGCTGTAGGTTGTGGGTTCGATTCCCACCCAGGATAAACATTTGTGTGATGAATAGGTATAGATGTTTGTTCTGTGTTTGGGTGTTGTATTCTATGATAAGTATGTATTTACAAAAAAAAATTCTATCCGTAATCTAGTCCCCATATAACAAGCAATGCTTAGTTCGGGGCTTAATGGCGCTATGTGAAATCGATGTCCTGTAACTTATTTATATTTATTTATTTAAATTTTTCCACTTGCAGAATACGTTGACCGCTACTCATTTTGAAAATTATACTTTTCGTCACAAATAAACAAACATACAACTAGAATAGGTATTCCTATCGTCACGCAAACAATGCCCACAAATCTCATATCCAAAACAACAAGATCACATTCATGCGCCAACAATCTCAGAAATCCCGCGAAATTCTAATAAACGTGTCATGTACTCCTCACTCAGCGCGAATACTCTGTGGAATTTTTAATAGTTTTACCCCTTCGAGGCGTCAGCTAATGTATTTGGAATCTGTCCCGAAGCTTTATCTATTGGAAATGGCTGTTTCGAACTGTTGGCCTCAGGAACTACTTTTAACTACGAGCAATAAATCCAGTGTAAGGCCGGTTACCGTCTCTGCAAGTCTGCATGAGAGGAAGTTTGGCAAAGTTGAGGAAATTGTCATGTGTATTTTTAACCACATTAAGATATATTTACCGTCAGGCAGCCCTGGTTGAATAACTTTATATCAATTGAACCCGTGAATAATAATGACAAAAGTATGATATTGCAGGGTTACAAAATACTAAAAATAGTTAAGATATTTGGTGGTACGATGATAAATTGAAGATATTTGAAGGTAGCTATGAAAATTCCAAAAGGCTCTTACACAAATGAAAATTTGTAACTGCCTTACAAATTTTGTAACAGCAATTCATGCAATTTTCGTTAATTCAAATTCAGGTCCCAGACCCGTAAAAGAAACAATTTCCTAGACAGTGCATAATTAAAATTTAAGCGCATTGTCCATTGTAGCCCAACTTCCTCGACTGTATCGCAGACGGGGCTTTATACGAATCTCTCCTCTCCACGAAAATGCACATTAATATTAAATGGCTTGGAAATGCTGCGTTGTGGGGAGAGTGGGGGGAGGTGGCGCTATAAAAAGCGTCGATGACACTGGTGCTAGCTTTACTTGTTTTGTATCAGTGATTGTAATGAGATTTTCGGATATGATTCTTTTTTTTGCAGTAAAATATCTTAAAATCAATTAGACATAAGACATTAGAGTTCTTCCTGAACTATAAATGCCTCAGTATATATTAGAACGCAATTAATAAAAAACTGTTTTTAACTGCCTTTATGGTCTACTGATTTGTCTACCGGTATCAGATCCATCATGGGGATTGAACCCGGGGACTCTGGATAGGTCTTGCTTCAAGTTCACCTAGCATCATCTTACATAAGTAGGTATATCGCCATAACATCAATTATAATTGTTGTGTTGCGGTGTTTAGAGGTAAGATAGCCAGTTCATCAGTCTGTTGAGGATTAAGGGTGTAGTGCGACTCTACCTTCGGCCTTTTCATAACTTGACACCAGGTCGTGCGCTTCTCCATCGTAGAATAAAAATGGTGTGCAAATGGGTAATAATGGTGGATATACTAAAAAATACCTAATAATTCAGTAAGCTCCAGAGATTCTTTACTTCTTATGTGATTCACATAAACAAACGACTTTCAACCCTGAAACGTCAACCGAGCCATTTCCTTACAAAGATCACCGTACGTGTTTTCCTTATATTAACTACGTAACACTATCCCCCTACCTCCCCAACCACCCTGGTAGTGCCAGCATCCAATAAGAGGTGGCGTTTGAACAAACTACTGCTCTCTCTCGAACAATTTACTCCTTGCACTAATTAAAAGAGCCAGTGAGATGCCACGCCCATTGCTGAGAACAAACAGACGGGGGGAAGCCACTGTCCAATCAGGACGCTTGATTATTTGTAATTAGAACGCCGAGCTCTACCTCCGGTGAAGATGACCAATGAGGTTTTGTATTTAGCAGCTTTATTCTGTCGTAAAGGAAATTCTTCCAGAGATTTAATTAAAATTTCTTGTGACCGTCTCATTTGTTTAAGAGCAATCAGTGTGACGAAATGGGCGTCCTATTTAGCAACCGAAGTTTTACTTAGGTACCTACTCTGATATTTTTTCATGGATTGTTAATTGCAAGTTTTTAATCGTTTTGTGGTCAATAAAAACCTTTTTTTAGTGAAATAGGATAGAGCTAAGCCTCCATTACAACAAATGTATTTCTTGATTATTATTAAATAAAACTATCATGGAACGGTAGATTGGTGTAAATAATAAACAAAACTAAATCGGTATTTTAAAAATAGATTTTATACTATGGACGGTCTTATCACTATAAGCGATCTCTTCCAGATAACCGTAGTATGGAGATAATTTTATAGCTAGAGGTGATTGGTTCTGTTCAAATGAATACCTATGGGTCTAGTTTACTACAGATTAAAAGACATAAACAAAAAAGCCTACCTATTAGTAAATACCCTATATGTAACTGATAACTACGCAGCAATATTTAAAGAAATCTAATAAGTAGATTAACATATAAACTTTCCTTTCGCAAAGGGTTAGGTACTAAGTATGTACCTACTTTTCACAAAAAAAAACGCTCAGAAATTATAATCTGCAATACGCTGAAACTTCTGGCTCATCGAAACAAGAAAACTAAAGCCGTATTTCCATAAGGAATCTAGAACGGACTTTTCAGCCGAACAAAAACTTTCTCATTCCCATTGAAACAGCACAATCATTCAAAGAGGGGAGAAAAAGAATCAAGCGGCCACAATGAACGGACGAACTTCTAGCTGCCAGTTTGCATATAGAGATAAAAGTGGGGAATATTAATGTGAATCGCTGTCCCCTACCTCCCCATTTCTTGGGGGTAAATGGGAGAGGGTGAGTGGGGGGCACTTTCTTTCAGGGCGAGTGGACCGCGGGCCGGTCGTGATTTTAATTATATTGCGACGTGAGACGCTGGAGAGTTATGGGTCCCTGGTAACTTTTGAATGTTGTTTGATATCGAATTTTATTTATTTCGGTTGACTGCTTTAGTCAGTACCTACAAGATTCAGTACCTACCTAAATAAGCAGATTATATACCAGAGGCCATTTTTCTGTAACTACTTTACAAATATGCACTCCGAGAGACAAAAGCATATTTTTTATTATACGACGGGGAAACGCTTAGCCTAGCCTTCGGCCTTAATAACTGGTTACAAATTATTAAGGCCGAAGGTGGCCCCAATCACCAATGGCCCTCAGATTTAAAAAACTTGCCCGTACGGTGTCATTGTACATGAAACCAGTTTCATTTTTTCATTATTTCATTATTTTCCCGTAGCTGTTGAAATAATATTTTACTAAAAGATGTGTTTGATCATCCTAAGAATTAGAAACTAACGCTGTAATCACCAATCCGAGAGCCAAGCTATTTCACTCAAAATCTTCAATAAACTAAGAAACTATCTATCTTACCTCGAAATGCCGGACTACAGCAATTTAAGAATTGTTATTATGGCTATAGAATAAGTAAGATGGTGGTAGCTAGCCAGACGGACTTAAACAAAGTCCTACCACCATCCAAAACAAGCACAATATGTGTGATCCCTCTGAGGGTTGAACCCAGGACCTCTGGATCTGACGTCGATAGTGGCCGAACCACTAAACCACGGAGGCGCAAAAAAAATCTCCAGGAGTGAGCCAATAAGCGTCCAAAAGAATTCTAAAGTGCACAAGCTTGCTGTGAAGATTAGTTGGTACATCAATGGCCCCCAGATTTTAAAAACTTGCCCGTACGGTGTCATTGTTCATGAAACCAAGGAGGGTTTCATGTTTCCATTATTTCATTATTTTCCCGTAGCTGTTGAAATTAGATTTTACTAAAAGATGTGTTTGATCATCCTAAGAATTAGAACCTAGCGCTGCATTCACCAATCCACAAGCCAAGCTATCTAAGAGTAGTAGAAGCCCCTAGTGAAAGGGCTCGTCCGAAATTACTACCACCATACTTATTTCAGCCGCCAAGCAGCATTGCTGTGTTTCGGTTTGAAGGGTATGGTTGCCGGTGAAATTACGGGTACGTGAGGCTTCACACCTTTATGCCTCAAGTTGACGGGCGCAATGCAGTGCCGTGCAGGCTATGTTCTTTGTGGATGTTACCGTGTGAGTGTATGTAAGTGTAGTGTGCAGTAAGGCTTTGTCATAGGCAAGAGTACACTTAACACCAGGTGCGCTACTTGTTTGTCCCGTCTACTAGTAGTATTTAAAAAAAAAAAACCAAGCCTGGTGACTGTCGAAAATCTCCCATTGCAATATTTAGGGGAAGCAAGATTTTTCAGACCGGATTATGATTATGAGTATTGTGAACTTGAAAGATTTCGAAGACATTCTAGAGAATGTTACGAAGTGAAGATGAAATAACAGGATCAGTAAATTTACTTACAAAAACATGATTTGATTTACGCTTTGAGATTCATGCTGTAGGTAGTAATTATTCTAGCAATCCGTTTGTATTTACTACCTGAACTACATGTTAGGATATGCAAATATTCTTTTACACTTTGCAAAGTGTATACCTGCAAACAAATAAAATCATATTTATACCTGCTCTAAGTTACTTTAATAGCCTATACAAATTAAACAATTTACAGTAACAGACTCACAACTTTATCATTTTCGAGCATTTACTTGGGTTGAGAAAAGGCCGAAGGTGGAGGCGCACTTCATCCGGAATCCTCAACCTACTGGGAACTGGCCATCTATTTCACCTCTGATCACTCTGACAGCTTGTATCTTATGAGGATCGCCTAGTAGGGTATGTCCAAACTTAAGTTCGGCAAATGCTCACGGTTTGCAAGAAGCTAGTATTCCATATACTAATCCGAGACGCATGCCATTTGGATGTTTACTCCTAGGGACATGCCGGTTTCCTCACGATAAGACCTCCACCGTTAGAGCATGTGCATATATGCACATATAAACTTCTGAAAACCGAATACCAATGGTGTATAGTGCATTGGAATAGTGTAGTAAAAATTGTAATAGTGCACGACTAGATTCGAATCCACGATCACCTGATTGGAAGAGCCCAAACCTACTAAGGCCACACAGCTCTGCTATTAAACAATTAAGTAAGCGGATATTGTAACAAAATGATAGAAGTACCAAAATCATCAAAACTTAAATGTTTTAATGTACACAAATCCGATTCAAATGGTCTACAAATAGGTTGGTACTATTTTGATCTCCATACATCACATGATTTGTCACAAACTAGCCGGGATAAACCAAAACTACCGATAAAGTTACAACAATACCATCCCATAAACTTAACCCCTTATTCAACTAAACATTCAACTCACATAAATTTGATTCGACAGACTAATATCAATGTAAGAACGCTATTACTTGCGTTAAACAAATTCCAACGGAAAATCTGTCTACAGTACGACCACAATCATAATGAACATCGGTGAGGGCGCCTCCGCCTTCGTAAAACTGTAAAAATGACGATACTTGTCTTGGTTGTACGTTAGTTCATTTTTTAGCCGCGTTCATTATTATAGTGGTTGCTCTGTATGTGCGAGGGAAAATGTGGATGTGTTGTGTTTCGGTGTGACGAGTGAATATGCATATGTGGGAGCGTATGTAAATACATGAACCTTAAATTGAGGATGTGTGATGCAGGCTCTGAGAGCGAGAGGTCCTCATTATCGACCTAGGGTCACGGCGCATGCTCCAACCTCAGTCTTCTCCTAACGAACGCCTCATAGCGACAGCGGTTCATCTGAGTAATTGAGTTACAACTTTTTACGTAGCAATTTCGTTTTCTCTTAGAACCGTCGTACACTAATTGGGGTACGCAATTTTTTTTTCTTAGCCGCTTTCTTTTACAAATATTGGATTAGGCGTAATTCACTTCAAATAGGTTAAGCTTTGAAGGCTGAAGCGTAGATGGAAGTTATATTAGAGTTTTACATTTAGCTTTCCATATTTTTCATAATTTCATCTCCTTTGGTATTTTCGGTAAAAATAAATTTAATTTAATGTTAATAATGATTAACATTTTTTTTTGTATACCTAGGTATTTGAAATCTTTTAAAATGCCTAACATGAAATGATCCTTTTCGTGATAATTACATATTAGTTTCAGCAAATAATGGGCCAAAGGATTTGTGTATTACGAATTTAAAAAATCGTGGGTACTCTAACAAAACTTACGCACCTCAGTAATGGATTCCTAATGTAGTAAATAATTACTAGATTCTTCAGAATTATACACAAAATAGCTGAAATATGAAACTGTACGCAAATGACATGGGTGCACAGAATAAACGATAGTTACTTTACCTTACGTAGCAAGACGGGCACAGGGAAACGCGATGGGGTTATTCGTTTGTTAACTGAAGTTGACATAAGTATGGATGCATCCAGAGCCTCATAGGTATTGAAAATAACTCTTATTTTTTAAGATGTATTATATAGCAGCAGTAGAAATACTACACTGAAAATTTCAACTGTTTACCTTTTACCTGACATACAAACGGACGAACGGACAAACAACGGAGGCTTAGTATAGGAGCCGGTTGGCACTCTTTGGGTACAAAACCCTAAAAAGTCTCTTAGCGAAAGATCCACTTCAAAGCTTTATGTAAATCGTAATTGTTTGACTACATTCCCATCTCATCTCTTTTGACTGAACATAATCAAACAACATGAGTGTTCTAGAGCTTTTTTTTTAACGATAGGGAAGCGCCTGTTCATCTATGTTCATAATATCATAAGGTGAGATAAATTATATTTTGTTAACTGCTGTTTTTACATGCTTTAAATGAAACAGCTTTACATCAACATTCATGAACTTTCTTTAAGACTGGAGAGTTTTTCCATAATCACCACGCTGAACAGGCGGATTGCTGATAGCGCAGTAGGTACTACAGTAGATGTGTGCATTTGTTGTGGAATCCGCAAGGAGTTAGAATAATCCATGGAATAATTGATGTCGTAATCAAGGACAAAACACGGTTTGTTTGTGACAAGGTTCTTGATGAGTTTCTACAAAAACTGAACTATGATGATACTGAACAACTGTTAGTGATCATTTCTTAGATTTTCATTTCATTATT
Source organism: Venusia cambrica (assembly GCA_951394065.1). Lineage (NCBI taxonomy): Eukaryota > Metazoa > Arthropoda > Insecta > Lepidoptera > Geometridae > Venusia > Venusia cambrica. Next base: position 13,810,663 of record OX596040.1, on the reverse strand, counting down.
TATGCTTGCCAGCTATTCTCTAGGTTATTATAAGTTAAGTTAGTCCTTAACAGTTACATACATAAACAACAGAACTAGTTATAGTCTACTTAATGCTAGTGTAAAGTATCTAAATGACTTGTACATATTCCAGTTAAATTGTAGTGTTAATTGGTTGTCTTTGTTGTTATCATTTTGTTTGGAGCTATAATTTAGTTATTTTTAAGCTTGTTTTATAAATTTTTAGTTTAAGTAATGTACCTACATGACATAGTTTTAAGAAAAAATATATTGTACTCCCCATGGGGATCGAACCCGGGACCTCTGGATCTGAAATCGGTGGGTTGAACCACTAGACCACAGAGGCGGTTTAAATTATATTGAATCCATACTATTCTTTCTATAAAAGAGGGTGCCCGGACAGCGGGCGACGAGTGGTGCAAATTAATCTCCATGCGTCCTCCCTCTCCACTTGTTACCCGAGACAGTTTGTTAGAGTTGGCTATAAGATGACCTATTTTTTACAAATTATTATCATTATACAAAAATCTTTTTGAAATTATTTCCCGATAGTAGCAACCTCTGCTACAAGTCTTTGAGACACAAGTGAAGTTTCTGATAAGCTAGCGTGCTGATTCATCGCTTGTCATCAGACAAGATTGCAGCTGAACGTACTCGTAAACCTATCAAATACAAAAAAAAGGTCTTCTGGGATCATACTCAGAGCGTGGGTCATATGTTGATCACTTACACTTGGAGATGGTCTATGGTTGGTCAGAGGCGCTTCCAAACTTACTTCGCCACGTGCCAAACGACAGCAGTTTGTAATTTTTTAATCAAATATAAAAAAACTCCCTTCTGGGATCATACTCAGTGCATGGAATTTTTATGGATCACCTACTAGGAGGTGGTCAGAAAAACACTTCCAAAATTGCACGTGCCGTACGTCAAAGGTTTGCAAGTATTCAATACGTGACAGGTTGCAAGCCCTAACCATATATAACCGATTACACATGCCCTTCAGGTTTTAGGTCATGCTGGTTTCCTCACGATGTGACCTTCACCGTCAGAGCATATGCATGTATGAAAAACCGAAAAGTCCATAGATGCACGACTGGTTCAGACAGCTCTTTTACAATTACAATAAAACAACAACGAAGAGCATAATGTCGTACAAATCATCCCAATGATACTCCACGCATACAACCGACCCACTGTCAAAACTTAAGTCTCAAGTACCATTTATTTGAGCAATATCCACGGTAATGTATGGAGATTAGGTAGTGGACAGACGCGCCCGCACGTTGATCCGACATGATACATCAACGTCCACCGGACAGTGGACACTCCCCCTTACGTTTGTGAACTTGGATCGCGAAGCGGAGGATATGGCATAAATGTGAGTACATATGATTTCTGGATTAATAGGTTATTCATAAATAAATGTTACAGGACTTTAATTTCACACAGCCCATTTATTTCCTCTGTCGCCTCCTCTAAAATTGGAGGGTTTTGCAGAAAAAAAAAATGCGTAATGCTTAATCATGTTTAGATACACTGGAAGTTGCTTTCTTTTCATATAATATATCAACAAAAACAACAAAACTGTGGAGCGGTTATCCTATATATATTTTCTAATGGATAGCCGCTCCACATTTTTGTTCATCCTCTCTAAAGACTAATAGCAGAGTAGATGTTTGGACATCAGCTTTGCATACGGCACTGCTTGTTACCGAAGAATTAGCGTAAATGTCCGTGCGCTTTGCCAGTTTTGCTCCCGTATATTATTTATATTATAGGTTCAGTTTTTTTATAGGAACTGGATAATACTGATCAGCACATACATCCTAATCCAACCTGGTCCGTTCCGGTCTGCAAGCCCACCAAGTAGAGATGAACCCAGTATGTTGATATATTTTGTTGTCATACAACAGCAACATTGAAATAGTGATATGCTTATACTCGTCCATAATCTCTCGGCGGCGGCTGGCTCAAAAATAGCTAGCAAATCGAGAATTGGCCGCACTGGTAGGTTTGTGACGAACAGCCTGGTTTCAATTTAATCTGGCCGGTAGGAATAAGAACCAGACCTGACGGGAAAGAACAAAGGCTTGTATGTGCGTGCTGGCTCTAGCACGTTAGTCAATTACCTTCAGCTCTCCTTTCACAGCATCGCCAACACTTTCTTTTAAGTTTTAGTTTTAGTTTCAGAGGTCCCGGGTTCAATCCCCAGGGGAGTACAATGTTGTGCTTGTTTTGGTCGGTGGTAGGATTTTATCTTACCTTATTCTTTTGCTATAATAACAATTCTTTGATTGTTATTAAACCACAAGCAAGCCCTTCGTAGAATAAAAAAAAAGTAATCTTTCTTGCGTAAGTAAACGCGCCTTGATTTGTAGATATTAATTATAATAATATAAATCGATAATAGTAGTACACCCACCAATCACTTAGCTATGAATCATAATCATAGTCTTTTTTTTACTTGTTAGCTCTACGCCAAAGTAGGGATGGGGTATGCGTTGGAGCGAACTTTCCAAGAAGCAATGTCTTCCGCGCTCTGACGAAACACGGCATACCGTTTGGGACAGGACTTTGGCAGGAGAGTAGTCGCTAACCACTTTTACAGGCCCTACCATTACTCTTGCTATCAATCAGCCGTAACCGGAAGCAAAAGCCCAGCGATTCCCTTGCTCTGGTTACACCTCTAAGATGAGATCTACTCATCTAACTCAAACCGATAAATTCTAAACTACTGTTACTGTTACCAGTTTCAATGAAAATGTATAGTAGTCTAGGTTTATATTTTTTTTTACAAACAAGTAGGTAGCTACCTAATATTATGTAGCTACCTGCTAAAGGTAGTTTTAAAAACCTTTTTTAGTAAAGTTTTCAAAGGACGTTCAGTATAAACGCTTTAACAATAAAAATACATCCCATGTCTGCATATCATAATGGTCAACCTAAAGCAACTAGATATGACCAAACTTCACAGATCATCTTCCTTCCCCATTAAGTTATGTAATTGAACCTAAAGTGGAATATCAACTTATTAATTTATTAATGTATTTCTTAAATTTATTATTAGCACGATCAAAAATGGCCAATTACACTTATTTAACTTACTATTATCTATTCTCTAGTATCAGCTCGAAGCCCTGGACTCGATTGAGCGTCTAGCTGCTAAGCTATGTGATGATTCGCTTGACAAGGACAATTTACACATTCTAGAACATAGGCGGCGGGTTGCCAGGCTGTCTGTATTCTAGTATAAATTCTACTTTGGCGAGTGTGCGCACGTTATCTTTGAACTAATCGCTCAATCCCCTTTCCATCACCGGACTAGTAACGTAAGGCAGGCTACAACCAAAAAAAAAGTAGGTAGGTCCGGGGAAGTACTTCCACCATATCTAATTCAGCCGCCAAGCAGCATCGCTGTGTTCCGGTTTGAATGGTATGGTGGCCGGTGAAATTAGTGGCACGCGAGGCGTTACACCTTTATGCCTTAATTTGACGGGCGCAATGCACTGGTGCGTGGGTCATGTTTGTAGATGTGACCTAATCAGAAAGGCTTTGTTATAGAAAATAAATGCACTTAACACCAGATGGGCTGCGCTTGCTTGTTCTGTCCCCAACTATAAAAAATACAGCCGGGTTCTGGTAAAGAAGCCTATTGAGAGCGGCGAGGGTTCAAGGAGATGTATTGGCGCGAGCAACTTTTCGACTAAATGGCACAGAGAAAAGTCTATGTTTTCTGCTCAGCAGGTAGTTATTAAGAATAAAGACGAATGAGAAGGTTTTGCAAATCAGGAGCGTAGATCGTACTACGGAGCACCTTCTGTTGCTGTCTGATTGTACGATCCTCTGTTTTTTATTATATGACGGAAACGCACTTGGCCATCATCTAACCTGGACCCCGATTCTATATACCTTAGTAGGTTGGTTTACCAATAGCTTCACTATGGCTTCGTCACAAAATGGCCAGTCTACGATGAAACCATTGTTATAACCGCCTCTAGTGTGATCTAGTGGTCAACCCACCGATTTCAGATCCATGTCCCGGGTTCGATGCCCATGGGGATTACAATATTGTGCTTGGTGTGGTTGGTGGACTTTGTTTAAGTTCGCCTGGCTAGCTACCACCGTCTTATCTAATTCTGTCGCCATAACAACAATTCTTAAATTGTTGTGTTCTGGCATTTAATGGGGTAAGATAGCCAGTTCCTCAGTTGGTTGAGGATTCCGGGTGAAGTGCGCTTCCACTTTCGGCCTTATCTTAACTTGTAACCAGGTGAGATGAAGGCACTTCCCCGTCGTAATAAAAAAAGAGTTCCTTCCAGAGCAGATACATCTTTGTATTGAAGACCCACGACAATGTTTTCGTTCGATCAGCAGCTCGTGCCTCTAAAATGAAGTTGGGTATTAGAAACGCAGCTATCTCCTAGAACATTTTCAATTTGCTAATATTTTTCTTAGTAAGCGTGCGGTAGATTCCGTATTCCGTAGGTATGACGAAAATTTTGTGTAAGCTTGCTTGACATTGCATTTTATTGATAGATTGATGCTACTTTTACTCAGTTTGTTTGAATATATCTACATACTCAAACCGTACTTATCTGTTTCACAATTCGCAGGTAGTAAGCAGGTGTAGGTACATATGCATGGGCTATCATTTAAAAGGGCTAATTTACGAGGTTTTGGTCAATTCCAAAATGTATTTTATCAGTCGTATCCTGCATAAGTTAAAATCATATTCTGTCAAAATAACATTCTATCAGATTTTTTTACTGACCGAATATTTAAAAAAACATCGATTTACTTGGTTTTTATAAGTAGGTATCAAACGCAAAGTCTGTCCGCTCAAATCACAATTTCTGTCTTTGATTCTTTTCAACTTAATTGAAAGTTGTATTGTATGTAGCGATCGAATACAATAAAATTACATGAAAAGCCCTGCATGGTGCGCTCAGTTTCTTTATCTGTTGATTATTTGTTACGTAAATACCAATCATTGGTTTTTATTACCAAAATTCTTACCTTCTATTTTAGGAAAGCATCTGGGGCTAATAAGCTGATGGCGTATTTTCACAATTATTTTGTTTTATTTTCTTTTAAAATCTTACGAAATGTAATAAAAAGACGCGAAGACACCGACACAAATAATCGAAATTAGAATTTATTAGTATAGGAGTAGGGGTTCAATTTTGTGCCGTGTGTAGCAATAATGCGTAAAAAACTCATCTCCGACCCCACGACCCGAGGACAGGACCGCAGCTAGGACAAAGGGCAGAAGAATTTCCTGAAATAACGTATTATTTTGCCACGAAAATACGAACCACCGAAACATCAGGATAAATATCATTTTTTTCTGATGGAAATATATTTCCAAATAACTTGAAGGAGTTTTGATCCAAGGGCTTAAAACATTTTTGGTATAATCTATGTCACCGTAGTCACCATTTAAGAAAAAAACAAACAACTGTGATTAAACTCATTCGTTTTGATTAAAGTATCGACCTAAGTGGGTAATATACATTAAAAATAATTTATCTGTTGAATTTAGGTATACCATAGCTTAGGATACAAATGATAATAATATACTGATTTTTAATTAAAATTAATTGTAGTTATCGTGGCAATGCAGCCAGTGTCTTGGGCACGCTTCCGTCTAGTCCTGGTTTGGAACAGTTGAGTTACCTAGGTATAGGCCGTTTGTAACGGTCCTTAGGTAATCCGACTGCTTTCTTTGTACAAAGTTAGTTTAATTGTACATATACATTTTTAAAATTGTTAGTAAATATCTATCTTCTTAGGTCTGTTTTGCCTGAAGAAATATATATTTTTTCAGCACATTCATTTAACTCAGCGTCACCAAGACTTAAACTACGCAAAGGACTTTTACCCTGACTACGAGCCTGCGCCCCCCCAACCGTCCTCCAGTGAAATATGATGTTTTCCCATCCCGAGCGGACGCGATTAGAAAATTCGTCGCGAGATATGTGTGGCCTACAGCGCGATGATAGTTTCCATGTAGAAATTGGATCAGAATTTCAAGGATTCCTTTGCAGGATGCATACATATGAGAAGAGCGATTCAAACTTTCTAAGTATACTAACAAAAAGAAAAAAAAAAGAAAAAAATCTAAATACCTACTCGTATTTATGTGACATCAACTTTTTTTATGAATGATGGGCTAGTAACCTCTAGGCTTGTCTAGCTCTTGAGCTCTAGGAGGTTTAGGATGGAGTGAGCTTTCCCAGAAGGCACTGGCTCTCCCACGACAGAACTTGGCAAAGGTCTTTTGCAGGTCCTCAGGTCCTACCAGGTTTTAACCATTCCGCAGTGACCGCTAGCAAAAGCCAGCGATTTCTTTACCCGGTTTAGACCGTACTAAGAGGAACATCACATCAACCCTAAAAACTACATTATGATATGTACCTATAAGCAATTATGGACACCCTATGATGGAGCGCGCTTGTTTAGAATGAACATATTTATTTACCTACTTTTCGATTGAAAACTCCCATGTTGTAATAAAAGACTTCCTCCCGCGAGCTTCCTTTTCTTCTTTCCTTTGAATAGTGGTCTTTATTAAATTTATTAATATTCTAGGAAAACCAACAGCACATAAATGAAAAACAGAAATAATGAGAGGTTTTCACGTATAGGATATGAATGTGTGAACAAATCAGTTTACAATAAAAGAAGAGTAGATAACAGTCATGGAATAAAAATAATACAGAAAGAATACATTCCGAATGTAGTGGTCCGAATTTTTTCTGTTCCAAGGGGTGCGAAAAAGTGCGTTTTTTTTAAATTACCTAACGAAGTGACGATTATGGCGTTGCAGAGGCGACGGTATAACCGATTACAATCTGCATGGAATCAAAGTATTTAAGTGTCGTAACGCGGACACGTTAAGACACGATTAGTCATAGTGAACAAGAGTGGGCCATGATATGGCAGCAGTTGGAATATGTAATTTCAACGACATCACCTGATTATTTACATTCCTTGGACCATCCTGGGGAGGATGTAGCGCGTAGGATCAAAGCCTATAAATCAGACTAACGCTGATATGTTAAATAAATATCCAACCAGGATATTGGGTTACGAAAAATGAATGGGAAATAAATGCTTTCGAAAGGTTTGTTCAGAGCGTTTGTCAGCTCAACGGGCGAAGCAAGCATTTGTACTACAATTATCGGATATGTCAGCGCCATCTGGTATAAACTCAGCGTAGCTTGTAATACGGGAACTAGATTATTGATAAAATACTTGTATATTGTGTATATACATGCCTTGACATTCATGATACAATAGGTATACAGTCAAACTCAGAACAAACATCTGTTATTCCTATCACAGATTATGTTTCTCGCGTTGAAATCGAACCCCCAACCTACAACGCAGAAGGAAAAGCTACTACCAACTGAGCATTAAGGCTTGTCTATACCTGAGTAGATAATGATGACATCCATTCAATAAATTTACTTCTGTATTCAATTCGATCACAGATATTTTCTTCTGATTTCGATGATCAACCCTATTTCGGGATATAATGATGATGTGTGTTATTGTATGAAGACTTTGCCCCTAAGCAGTAAGGAAAGCCACACTTATTTTTTTTTCTACTACGGGGAAGCGCTGATGAAGGCCAAGTCTTCATCTCACATGGTGTCAAGTAATAATAAGGCCGAGAGTGGATAAGCGCACTACACCCAGAATCCTAAACAAAAAATCCTATGAATGTCTGAACTATTTGCTGATACTTACCTAGATTGAACTAAAATTAAATTGAACTACTTTTAACTTTTAATATATTTTGTATATATTCAATACCTATATACGGGTAGTTCTTGTATACATCATCATTCATCATCATTTTCAGCCCACATACGTCCATTCATCGACTCCCCGCAACAGCCACAATGTCGTCGGTCCATCGAATTCTGTATACAAACAAACATAACATAACAATAATGTACATGCATAATGTAGTAGGTACTTATAACATGATAAGTACATACCTATGTGGTATAACTAGGACCAAGATTCTCGTAGATGACACTACAAGTGCTTCCCGCAACTCTCTCGAGACAGCGTTCATTAAAGTAACATCTTGCTACTTCAAACTTCCCCAGTAAGGATTTCTACAGACAGATTTCAAAACTAGGACGCTAAAGTCGGTTTCGAAATGGATTTTCAGTGGTTGCATAGCTTTTTGGATGAGTAAGGTGATTATAACAAGACTCTCAAATTTTGTAGGAAACTCTGTCCAGGCAGTGGTATCAATGGTCTGTTGGAAGATGTGATGTGAGATAGAAAGGTTGACGTAATCCATACTTTAAAAACATTATCGAAAAAAAAGCTGGGGTCTTGCTTGTATCATGTACAGTAATATAATTATTTATTAAATGAGAAGACAGGCGTTTGGGACCGCTGCCAAAAGGGACCGCGGTCCCAATCGATTAATAAATTTTATTATTCAAGTCCGTGTATACTAAGTTGATCTACAGCCACACCGCAATGGCACTGGCACTGGTGAGAGGTGCAGTACCTGAACAAGTAAAATTATAGAGATTCTGGTCACTTTTCACTATTATGAAACTTAAGAAGTATTATTAGATGGGTGAAGTGCCTTCCACCTTCGACCTTATCTCAACTTGTAACCAGATGAGATGAAGGCCAAGCGCTTCCTCGTCGTGCAATAAAAATATACCTAATTAATAATATATATATACGAGTATACCTAATATCGATTATTAATATTCATATATTTATAGAGTTTATTGTGTGTTGGTATTATCAGAGCTTCTCGAAGACATTAGGGACATAACACAGCGGAAACACAGCTGCTGCAAGCTAATCCCAAGTTTTTGCAGTGCACATAATTCAAAATTTAAGAAAGCGCTTAGTTCTGATAAATGGAATATCAACCAGATTGGGATTAAAAACAGCTATTCTTCTTGAATTCCTATCAAAGAACGGGAAAGCGGATTAAAGTCGTGAACCTCCTGGACACGCTCACAGGAGTTCCAGTTATACGGGGGGTTACTCGATATCATTCAGTAGGTGCGACTATCAACAAAAATTACACACGCCTCAGTAGGGGAAGGAGTGACGTCACAGGCGAGAATAAATGTCATGGAAATAGGAGCATTTGTTTACCCATTTCTTCTCACACTTCTGACGTTAAAAGGTAAAGCGGAGCTGTTATAGTGGGCGCTGTTTTTGTTAGTTCTGAAATGGAAATGGAAGTAGTCTCAAAGATTATTTTTAGCAAAGAGGTTACTACGTCAAGTTTCTTAGCTAGTTTGTCTCTCAACAATAATGTGGAAGATAAATCTGATGAAACGCGATTTATTTTTATTTTATTATTTGGAATGGGTTTTCGGGAGGCTAGGGAATAGTAAGATTTTCCCACTATTTGATACGCCCGCTTAGGGAAGTATCAACTTGCACGTTACAGAATATCGCAGCCAGATAGCACTATAAATAGGGCTGCCAGAGCTAATTTTTATGGGTCGGCAGCGAGTGATGATTCTGGTATTGCAAACGTCCATTATGCGGTAACCGATAAGATTTAACCGCCTCTGTGGTCTAGTGGTTTGCTCATCGGGGTCTGGTCCAGAGGTCCCAGTTTCGATCACCAGCGGAGTACAATATTAAGCTTGGTTTGGTTAGTGGTAAGACCTTAAGTCCATTTTGACAGCTTTTTTTTCTTTAAAGGTTAAATATCCAGTTCCTCAGACTGTAGAGGATTCCGGGTAAATTGCGCTTCCACCTTCGGTCTTATCGTAAATTGTAACTACGTAAAGGCCAAGAGCTTCCAATCATATTCCAAAGCGAATTGCAAAGGCATGAATGAAGTCTACGATGGGGCGAGTCCACCTAGAAGGCCCACAATTGTCACTTCTTGAAAACAGGCGTCGTAAGACATCGGAAATATAAACAGACGTTGGAAACTGATTTCAAGTTTATGTAGGTCGAATAGTGAAATATGGTAAAATGTTTATACTTATAGTATATATCCTGATTTAAAACTCTCATGTGCTTCCAACCACCATCATTCTCCTGCCCTTATCGCGAGATGGGGTCGACTTTCACAACCATATCAATTATAAAAGTAAGTCAATACTTTAGCCAGTACGCCAATTATATAAATAACATAAATAATAAATAAATATAGAGAATTATTTGACATTTATTCAATAAAAAGTACAATTAAACTAACTATGTACAAAGGAATCAGTCAGATTATATATAAATAAATATTACATGACGTTAATTTACACAGCGCCATCTAGCCCCAAACTAAGCATAGCTTGTAATATGGGAACTAGATTACGGATAGAATACCTAAATACTTTTTTTTTGTAAATACATACGTACTATATGATACAACACCCACACACGAACAAATATCTACATTCATCACACAATTTTTTGTCCTGGGACGCTACCGCCGACGGCGAAGCCGATCTCCATTGGAAACGATTTTTACCGTCAAATGTACTGAACGGATAGGTTTCATAACATGTGTACACTTTTGAGATGGGAAACGCCATTTTGGATATGACACAATACCCGGTAGTAAAAATCGTTTTTAGTTCTCATGAAGCTAATTTTAAGCCAATGGAGATCGGCTTCGCCGTCGGCGGTAGCGTCCCTGGGTGGGAATTGAACCCACAAACTACAGCGCAGAAGGTAGAGTTACTACCGACTGAGCTCTGAGACTTGTTACTGCTTGTACACGATTCCGAGTGAGATCTATTAGTCGACTTTTACGACATCCATGGCCTGAGTTGGAGGGTTGCAGGTTGAATGAATATGAGCATAACTAGCTTCTTGGTCACGGCTTCGTTTACGTGGTATCGGAATAAAATATAGCCTATGCCCAGATCCTGGTCAAGAGTAACATAATGTGTAAAGTTTTAGCTCAATCCGTTAAGTAGTTATGGCGTGAAAGAGTATCAAAATACCCAAAAATACCAATCAGATGACATCCGATAGTTTGGCATAAACTAGAAACAAACAGCCAAACAAATTTTCGCTATTATGATATGAGTGTGATATTTTAATTGATGATTAGGTACCTAAAAGAAACCAATTAAGTATCTTTTTCTTTCTAAGTAGGTACAAAAATACAAAGTTGTCTTGTGACAACTAACTTAATCCCAAGGTCTAATAGGAAAATATTCCGGACGTTCCAGCCTTCCGTAAGCCATAGTGTAATATTTCACATTTTTCTATCAACATTTGTAATAATATTCGGTAAATTCTAGAAGGGACCTAATAAGGGGGCCGGGCAGCAGTCCAAGATTATTTGGGAGAGCGTAAAATTTATGTTAATGACCCTCTTATAGCGGAAAATATCATAGCGTTAAACTAAAGAAGAAGGCATCCCCGATAACGTGTCCTCGTTAAATGAGAGGAGACGGAATATTCTTGAACTGTTCGAGATTTTGTGTAAATTTGGAAGATTCTCTGTTTCCGAAGGAATATGTAATAGTTTCGGGAACGACTTGTAAGAGTTTTTTTTTGCATTAGGTAAGGATAAGATACACTCAAACACAGAACAAATAATTTTAATCATCGGGATTCGAACCTCAAGCTACAGCGCAGAAGGTAGAGCTACCAACTATGTAAGTAGAGGTACTTTCAAACAATGATTGTGAGCTTAAACCTTCTATATTTCACTGTTCGGTTGGAAAACAAAGGTTTGAACACGAAACAAAAATAGAAGATGAGTGATTCAGTCAAAGACCTTTGTAAAGCGACAAAATTACCATGGGCTAAAAAAGTAGTTCTCAAGAATACTCTCCCAAGAACTACGCACGCAAAAAACGTGGCTGGGAGCAAGCAATTCATTCGTCTCTATATCCCGTTATCGTCGGTTTATCATACGCCCGAGGGCTACAGTTACTCCGCCGAGATTATTTTAAGCTTCAACCCTAAACGTTTGATTAAACTGCCATTGCTAGGCTGGTGTAAGTACAGCACGTTTTCTTTGTTCCTGCTTTCCCCGTACATTATTTCAAGGAGAGGCTAGGGGTTAATTTTAACATCGTGAAATCAATCCAACGAACGCAGCTCATTATAATTAATATAGTGCCAATCAATTAAGTAAATATAGATGGGAAACAGATTACGATCATCATGCATATTTATGCAGCCATACAGACACCCTAAGTAGGCTGGAAGAATTACGTGGATACGGACAAGTGAGAGCCTGACACAGTGGTCTGCGTGGCGTGGATAACCACAAGATATTAGCAAATTGTGTCTTCATCTGACAGAGGCCAAGACCCACGTCAGGCCATTGAGCCAGCGGAGTAAGTAAAATGCGTCCAAAGTCTGGAAGCGGCAAATTTAATCGTTTTTGTGTTTGTCCCGTGACAGAAGCCTTTGTTATCCTGCTCTTTCATCTTTTCTCACTTTAACCAAACCAGTGAAAGGTTTACACTAGCATATTTGAAGCCCAAAGGCAAGCGAAGTAGGAAATTATAAAGAGCGAGAATGTCCGCAAGGGGCGAGAACAAAGCCGCGGCCGCATGATTGCACTCTTTGGAGATGGGAATTCGGAGGCGATCGCAAACCGAGTTCCTATTTTACATGTTTTCAGGTTTTGTTGAATTTTTACGACACCTTGCTTCAATTTTGGTTTGTTATATTTTCATTTATATGCTTCTAATTTTCGTCGACTATAATCTAGTTTACTTTTTCAAGTGTGGTCTACACTTGACGTCAAAAACACGGCAACGGTCTTACGGCGGCAGCGCAATTAAGGCTTTTCCGGATTTTTGTTTCGTTTAGTATGAAAACTGTTGTGAAACCGCAATTGTACCGTTCCGATACCATCTAGTTAAAATTTGTACATTTTTCCATAATCCCATATGGTATCTCTTGATATTACATTTCATATCACCTAATAAAACGACATATTATGTAATTAGAACTGAATCAAATTCGGTTACCTACGTAGAAAGTTAATATTGAGAATGAATCAATTCACATCGTCACTATTACGAATAGAACGAATTCTTACAAAAAGGCCTAGCAATGGATAAAAAACTGTAATAATTCAAAATGGCGTCTGGCTACTTAATAACTGGCTGACACCATTGGGAAATATAATTTAATTTTTATGTAGTTCTCTCTTTTTCGACCTCCTTGGAAAATCGTGTTTGCATCCTTGTCTTGCAATTTCCCAGTTGAGTCTCCCACCCTAGTAGGTTCGGGGCACATATTTATTCAGATAGTTCACTGAATGTGTGGTACCTACTTATTATCTAGATGATGAAAAATAAACTTGTGAAGACTCAATACTGACCGAGCAAGGTTTTTTCTCACTTTTCTTGTCGTAGCAGATTTTTAAAAGAATGTTGGACCTAATATAAAATGCAAATCATACGCGACATTTTTTTTCGCAGCACCACTAGCTCCGAACTGAGCCACAATTGTAGTTTGAGAACTATTTATAATTGGAATTAGAATATTTACATAAAACTATTGACAGAATACCTACTTAGTATTTTTTGTTCAATTACAAATACATATGCATATAATTGTAACATGTAGAAGATGTAGAAGGTAGAATTATAATACAATACAACATACTTTTCTGAGACTCTTCGTCATTATCAAACGAACAAGACCCGCCACACATTTGGACATTCGGACATCCGACTATATAAAAAAAAGAACCTAGACACAAAGGAGGGAAATGGCATAAAATATGTAAAGGTAGAGCTGAACGTAGGCTATTCAAAAAAGGACTGAACCAGCTGTACCTTAGTAAAATGCAGAAGGTACCATGTCACCCAATGTTCTGGACAAGAAATATTTGCGATATTGTGTATTAGATGATTTGTGTATTCGCGTGTACGTGGTGGGAATTTATCGAGCTATTACATTCCGGTATCGAAATGGCCTCAGCGGTGGTTTTTTCTGAGGAATGTGGTTTTTATGGAACAAGGAGAATTGCGGTAATCCTTTGATTCTATATTATTATTGAAGCCTTTGTTGTTTTGGTACCTATTTGTGTAAAAAAAATTACAGGACGTGAATTTCACAGAGCGCTATCCCAAACTAAAAATAGCTTGTAAAATGGGAATTCGATTACGGATATAATACTTAAATATCACACATACGTACTATATATCATATACAACACCCAAACACAGAACAAACATCTATATTCATCACACAAATGTTTGTCCTGGGTGATCGAACCCACAACCTACAGCGCACAAGGCAGAGTTACTACCAACTGAGCTATGATGCTTGTTTATAATGTATACCGACCTACAGATACTCTACTAACATAATCAATTATTATTATTGTTAGTCAAATAAATGCGTGTACCTACGATCATAATCCACAACGTGTTGCTTCTACATTTAAACTCTAACACCACTAATTGAATCGTTGACCTGAATGATCTTATCTCTGGTACACACCGTAAAGGTGTCTTACAAACATCCTCCTTCCGAAGTGCGTCGCCAAGCAGTTCAAAGCGTGGGAGTGCTAGGGCCTTTAATAGGTAGCTGGAGGCGGAACAATCAAGTAGCACATCTGATGTTTAGTCCATCTTTTGCCTATTACGAAATTTTACTACGTAGGTCACATCTACAAAGGACATGACAAACGCGGCACTGCATTGCGCCCGTCAACTCGAGGCATAAAGGTGTTTAGCTTCGCGTGCCCGTAATTTCATCGGCAACCGTCAATCCAAAACACAACAATGCTGGTCGAAATAGGTGTATGGTGGTAGTACTTCCCCGGAGAAGCCCTTTCACAAGAAGCTCTACTATCTACAAATGTATATAATTACGATGGAATCCATTCGCTTATCATTATCACCATCAACAGTAATTTCTATTTTAACCGACTTTAAAAAAAGGAGGAGATTCTCAATTCGTCGGAATTTTTTTTTTTTGTGTAAGTTCCCTGAATACTCGAAGACGCCTGGACCAATTCAAAAAAAATATTCATAGAACGTTCTCCTAAATTAAAAGGTACCTAGGTACCTTCCTAGGTACCTTTTGGTAGTCCTAGGACTACCTTACCTAATATATTTCTGATAGCGCCATCCAGCGGCATATGAGCCATAGCGATCATTTACGAGCCTTCAGTTTCCTAAATAAGGAGTAACGACGCTCCGCATTTCCCTAAGCATCCAAAATCAGCCAAAGTAACCTCGTGGCAGCCGTAAAACTAGACAAAACTGTATTTACCGATCCACAGGGACAGGTGTGGGAGACTGGGTAATATTCTAATGTGGGTAAGCGACCCATCCATAATAATATACCACCACGCCACCCTTTACCTACATTAGGTAGGTAGATACTTACGCTCTTTGACGTTTGCTACCCGTTGAACAAGACACTACTCAGGTACCTACCTAACCTATCTACCTTATATATATAGGTAGGTAATTAAATTAAATTGAATTGTAATTCTTCATATAGTTAACTCAACAATATAGTATACGAGTAAATTATACTAATTTATTGGCATGTTATAATAATTCCTTGACATTCTAAAATACGGACTTAAACATTTAAATTATTGTTCTAAATAATCGGTCAGGCGTCATCGAGTAGGTAATCGGGGATGATAAAAAGATACATTAAAAAAAATATTCCTACGAATTGAGAACTCCTTTTTTTGGAATTTGGTTAAAAATAGAAAGGTAGAAGGCAAATATTAACAAGCCTCACATTTCAGGTGGTAGTAGCTCAGCCAACATTTGTGTGATGCATATTAATGTTCGTTCTGTGTTTGGTTGGTATGATTAATATGTATTTACAAAAAAAAAGTATATCAAGTTTTATTTCGTAATCTAGTTCCCATATTATAAGCTTTGTTAAGTTGAAGGAACTAGATGGCATTGATTAAAATTAATGTCCTGTAATATTTATTTAGGGCTGGCTCTTATTTAGGCCAGCGTAAATGCAGCCAGTGTCTTGGGCACGCTTCCGTCTGGTACTGGTCTGGAACAGTTGAGTAACCTATAGGCCGTTTGTAACGGTCCTTAGGTAATCTGACTGATTCCTTTGTACATAGTTAGTTTAATTGTACTTTTTAATTAAACCAATAAAATATTTTTATTTATTTAATGTCCTGAAGTGGTCTTGATGAGAAATTATAAGCTATAAGAGCGTCCATTGTACTTTTAGCTTTAGTTAAATGTAATCAAAGTGTCATGCACTATATTGGTACAAATATTTTTATTAATTCCTTTTTTATTATGTACTTACACTGGATTATTAACCTGACCCATTATTATGAGTTTTTTATAAGATTAATGCAATGCCATAACTGTATATTATTTACTTCGAATCAAAAATATATAAATCTTGCATAGCTAAGGATTTCTTTAAGGAAAAACTTGTATACATTTTACGTAACAACTCCATCTTTTCGGTAACAGCAGAACTAAATAATGGCACTTACATCAACGTTTTCATTTCAGACGTTTGGTCGTCTCAGGCCATGATCAAAAAATTTAACCTGAAAAGGCTAAAGAAGTCTGTAGAAATCTAGTTCATCTAAATGCACACAGATGGCGCTTTCCGAAACTAATCATTATTGAAAAGGGAAACACGAAGATAATTCGTTGTAAAAAAGATGTGCTTAAACAGAGTCATTGTTTCATTCATTGTATTGGACCGAAAAGACGGAATCCCCCATTGAATCAGGATCATATTTTCCCAAAGCGGTATGGAATAAACAGATAAAATTATGTTTAAAAAAAAAGGAATATAAGTACCTACTTAGGGTACTAGGTTCTTACCTGTAACTTCTACGCTACTACTCCAAATATATTCGATATCCAGGGTGAGTTTTATATGCAAATTAATACCGACTATATAAGCGGCTTCTAATTTTGATTGTAGTTCAAAATTTGAAAGATACTCTTACGTGTCGCCAATCAAAATTCTCACTCACATCGACTATTTGCTAAGAGATTTCATTCAAACCATTTTAATCTGCTAATACCTCTTATTCTCATAACTGATAACAAGCATCTATTACAATCAGACGTTTGAAAGAAGCAGACATAACGTGTGTTTAAGATGAGGAATATTACAGTGCCCACTTCTCCCATATATTTCAATATTGCGGAATATTGTTTGTTTGGTATAGTGCTTTGTGTTATAATAGGGATCATTTTATACTTCAACTTAGTCAACACGCATAGTACAGTGTCTGATTTCCTGTTTGCCGGTAAAAATATGTCGATTGTATCCATCACACTTGCCCTCATTGCGAGGTAAGTAGCCTTTAGTGAATAATGCACCACGTATAATTGGTTATCTGTGCGCTTTTACATCGCATAATAAACCGGCCAAGGGTGAGTCAGACACACACACCAAGGGACCTTTCATGGCAAAACGTGCATGTATGTATAATTTCTTCAACTCTTATGTGTACGGATCAATGAATCATTGGAAAATGTAACGAGTGGGCTGTGATCTACTACCTGTAGTTTACCCGGGCAACGAAATCGCTAGCATATGCTAATCATAACTTTAACTTATTATAAAAATATGAAGCCAATAATACTTTTTTTTTTATACTACTAGGAGACGGGATAAGCAAATGTTAAGTGTACTCTTGCCTATGACAAAGCCTTACTGCATAGGTCACATCCACAAAGAACATAGCCTACACGGCACTGCATTCAAGTCAACTTGAGGCATAAAGGTGATAAGCCTCACGTACCCGTAATTTCACCGGCAACCATACCCTTCAAACCGAAACACAGCAATGCTACTTGGCGGCTGAAATAAGAATGGTGGTAGCAATTCTCCGGACGAGCCCTTTCACTAAGGGCTTCTGCTACTCTTACTACTAAATAGCACTACCACATAAGTTACTCCACTACCACAACTACATAAAATCTACCTATATCGATGAAAACTCGGCATAGTGTTGCAAGCTTACCGCCTTTGTAGTCTAGTGGTTCACCCACCAGTGTCATATCCAGAGGTCCCGGGTTTGATCCTAGGGGAGTACATTATTGTGCTTGGTTTGGTTGGTAGAAGGACTTTGTTACATGTGCGCCTGGAGTGGTAGCTAGCCACCGTCTTACCAAAGGCTGTCACCATAACAACTAATTAGTAGCTAGTTCTCTCGACTGTTGATGATTCCGGTTGAAGTGCGCTTCCACCTTCTTGAAACCTATATTAAGGTCAAGCGCTTTCTCGTCGTACAAGACAAACTAAAAAGTCACCCATGTTACCTAAATATTGTTCATTCTGTGATGTTGAAGTGATCGTGTGATTTCAGCCACCTGACAGGTATCACCTTACTCGGCGTGCCAGTAGAGATATACTTGCGAGGAACTCAGTACTGGGCGTCTGCGCTCTCTCTTATCATCGTCACGGTGCTGACGGCAGCCATCTATTTACCTGGTAAATATTTTCATTGATAACGTTAAGTATACATGGGTCATTGTATTTATATGCAAACAATATATGTAATTGTGCTTGTGGAAGATGTTCATAGGTTACGTTCTTTGATATGGTAAGGTGAACGATTGTCAAATAGACTAGAGCAGTAGAGCTCCTTGTGTAAGGGCACATCCGGGGAAGAACTACTATACCTATTTCACCCGCCAAGCAAGCAGCTGTGTTTTGGTTTGAAACTTATGGTTGCCAGTGATTTCACGGGCACACGTGGCTTAACACCTTTACGCCTCAAATTAACGGTCGCAATGCAGTGCCGTGGAGATCAGTTCTTTGTTGATGCACATCTATGACACATGACATACGCGGCACTGCCTACGCAGTAAGGCATTTTTATAGGTAAGAGATGCACTTAACATCAGGTGAGCTGCTTGTTTGTTCCGTGTTTTTTTTTTATTGTACGACGGTGAAGCGCTTGGCCTTCATCTTACCTGGTTACAAGTTGAGATAAGGTTAAAGGTGGAGGAGCACTTCACCCGGAATCCTCAAGAACCTGAGGAACTGGCTATCTTATCTATAAATGCCGTTTCCACGTTGTTAAGAATTAATAAAAATGTTTGGTGATCGTCGGCGTAAACTCAATTACGTTGTATACAAGTTTTGGATTGGTATGTCACTATTAACTTTCCCTTTGTAGGTGCTTATGTACTTGTGTTACAACATATTTTAGTGTAATATATGTATTTATTTTGTCATTTGCAGTATTCCACAAACTCCAACTATCTTCAAGCTTCGAATATTTGGAAATAAGGTTTTCCATGCACACGCGTACAATAGCTGCTGTTCTATTCGTAATCAGCAAGCTTATGATCTTACCTATCGTGCCGTATGTTCCACTGATGGCGTTTAGATTAGGTGAGTTTTTATTAGGTATTTCGGCTAATCCGCTTGGTTAATGCGCATTGCAAAATGTTATGTACAATTATATTTGAGTCGTTGTTTGGAGTTTTTAATAAATGAATTGAAAACTCTTAATTGTTATGATTGTTCGTCTCATTCATGTTCATTCATTTTCATGATAAAATATTGGTCAGCCATATTAAATATGAAGAAACGAATTATACCTACTACCAGTAGCCAGTTCTACAAATAGTCGATAGCTAATCCTAATCGGAATCTAAGCCATCAACTCAAACACACAAACAAAAACATCAAAATCGGTCGAACCCTTTAAAAAGAGCTAGTGACAATTAATGACCGAATGAATGAGTGAATGAATGTGTGAGTGAATGAGTGAGTGAATTAATGGATGTATAAAAATTCTTTATTGTCAGTAGGTACACTAAAACATACAGGACAATTGTATTTTTTTTATCAAAGTACAGTAAAGTAAGTAAAGTTCATTGGGCGGTTTTATGGGTGAGAAGCGATCTCTTCCAGACTAGTTAGCAAGTAGTAGCAAGAGTTATAATTATGTGAAGATAGTGAGCATATGAAGTAGCTCATCGTTTTTTTCTGATCTAGAATTGGATGTTTCAGTGACAAATCCTTTTGTGGGCCGTATAACTGCAGTGATCTGCGTGGCTTGTGCCACGTTCAGTGCCGTTGGTGGACTCCGAGCTATAGTAGCCATAGGTATTGGCACTACGTTCCTTGCACTCGCCGGAACTGCTTTACCGAGCGGATTGGCGTTGCTGCCAATGGGATTTAAGAGGATGTGGGAGATTGCTAGCGATGGCGGAAGACTTGTGCTATATGAGTAAGAATACTTGTGCTCACCTTGTTGTTCCTACCTTTATTTAATTACCGTTATATACCGTTGCATGTTGTGGGTTCGACTTCCACCCAGGATAATCATTTTGTGTGATGAGTACTGATGTTTGTACTGTAAAGTCAGTATTCATCACAATACTTGTCCTGTAATATAATATATATAAGCGCACATAATGTATTTACGTTGTTTTTTTTTATTGTACGACGAGGAAGCGCTTGGCCTTCATCTCACCTGGTAACCAGTTGAGATAAGGCCTAAGGTGGAGGCGCAATTCACCCGGAATCCTCAATAACCTGAGGAACTGGCTATCTTACCTCTGAAGGCCGGAACACAACATTGTTTTTTTTAAGAATTGTTTTTATGGCAACGTAATTAGGTAAGATGGTGGAAGCTAGCCAGGCGGACTACCACCAGGATCGAACCCGGGACCTCTGGATCTGAAATCGTTGGGTTGAACCACTAGACCACAGAGACGGTTAGTTCACTCATCTTACGAGCTAGCCTTACTGGGATGTTAATGTTGGTATACTGCTGGTATCCTACGAGTGATAGATAGCCTTCTCACACTGTGATGAATGAAAAGGCTACATAGATAATGTAGCCTTTTCATTCACCACATTGTGTCACCCCTAAATCACCGCCCATTGTTTTACCAGTGACGCTTAGATTAAGTTTCCAATATCTGTGTTTTGTTATGTTATTTGTAAATGGTTAACAATAAAGGGTTATCTATCTATCTATCTATCTCTAAATGGTAACAGCCCAAGCCGAGGTCCTTACGACTCTCGTGCTTCTTGCTATAAACATATGTATTGTATTTCGTGTATGTATTTCGGCTTAGCTCCTCTGCGCAAGTCAGGTCCGCGCAAAGTAATCAGAGACCAGGACAGCGCATTGTCAACGTGTGTAACGCATTAATCTTTTCAGCCCAGATCCCGAATTGGCTCATCACACATCATTTTTCGCAGTCACATTGGCCCTCAGCACAAACTGGCTATGGAAAATAGCACTCAGTCAATCATCCCTGCAGAAACTCTTGGCCGTACCAACGATAAGGAATGCCAGAATTTGTCTGTTCCTTTCATGTTTTGGTGTGATACTGATGAAGCTGCTCTCTTGTTTCCTGGGCCTGGCACTGTACGCGTGGTTTGCTGGCTGCGATCCGCTATTGACTGGACAAATTAAAAAACATGAACAAGTAAGGCTGCTTTTTTAACTCCAAATGGTTAAGCTCTTGAACCTTAAACTTGCACATGCGAGGAAATGGGCTATGATGGAGCAAGCTTACCCAGAGGGCATTGGTTCTCCCGCGGTCCAACGGAAAACAGCAAACTGTTTGGCACTGGACTTTGGTAGGAGAGTGGTCGCTAGCCAGACGGTTGTTTGCAGGTCTTACCACCAGAGTTGGGATTATTCACCTGTAAGCGCTAGCAAAAACCAGTGATTTCGTTGCACATTGCAATGCAATGACTAGCCCGGCCGGGTCGGGTTTTTGCTTGCATTATGATGATGATTTCAGTAGGTACTGTTTTAGAAACATCAAAATTGTGTATCTCTGATTTCAGCTGGTCCCACATTTCTTGAACAACCTATCAGCGATGTTTCCGGGGATTTGCGGCATTTTTATTATGTCCATCTTCAGTGCCACCTGTGGGTATGTAAATATTAACAAGACACATCGCCGCTAGCCCGAAACTTATAGGGAAGCTGTAATATAGGGAACTAAATTACGGAAATATTTTTTGGTAACACATACTTACTAAACATGCGATACAAACACCCAAACAAAGAACCAACATGTAAATATATTTCTTATTCATTTAGTTTTCGGGATACAGAACCTGGTACCTACTTATTAAGTATATTTTTCAGATGCATGGCTACTCTGATAAACTCAATTTCTGGGGTATTGTTTGAGGAGTTCATCCGACCTTGGATGCCCATAAACACCAATGAACAATCCTGCTGCAGAATTATGAAGGTAATTTTATACATACCAAAACATTTAATTACCGTTACTTGCTAGTTTACATATTATTAACAAGTAATAAATTGTATTTGTCCCGAACAACCAACATGATAGCTCCACAAATGTGAACATAGAATAACTAATGTGCAAATAAAATTTGAAAATGAAATAGGTAGGTCCTACTTCCGTAACTTAGTTTAATTGTACATACCTATTTTTACTGTGTGTATGTGAGTATATTTACAACTACTTAGCTTATCATATTATGCTTATTTCCATGGAGT
Organism: Venusia cambrica; assembly: GCA_951394065.1. Taxonomy (NCBI): domain Eukaryota; kingdom Metazoa; phylum Arthropoda; class Insecta; order Lepidoptera; family Geometridae; genus Venusia; species Venusia cambrica. Next base: position 13,788,234 of record OX596040.1, on the reverse strand, counting down.
ACCTACTGCACTATTCATCCATCCTTTTTGCCATTTAATTTGTGAGAAGGAAACAAAGAAACAAACGTGACCTCGCATCACACCTGTGGGAAGTCTGTAGCTGATAGATAGAAAGAAAGAAAGAAAGAAAGGAAGAAATACATTTATTTGACAAACAAAAATACAGAGCATAACGCATTACATAGCAATATACGACTATGTCACAATCTTTATCATAAGTAGGTAACATAAATAGATATAACGCACCTATTTCTACCTACTCCGTCTACTTTATTAGAAATAATTACGTTTTAAAAACAAAACAGAAAACCGACTTCAATGAAGAACTTGATATTATTTCGTTTACCTGGATGACGTATTTTTTACAATTATTTTGATGACAGATGGACGGACAGACAGACAGACGCGTGATAATATATATAGATAACGCTATAAGGGGTCCATTTTATCCTTACTTTTGAGGTAATACACCTAAAAATACCCAAGTCACTTCAAGTGTGCCCATGATATTCCCTCGATTTCTCCAGGATCTCATCATCAGATCCTGACCTGATGGCAAGGGTCCATTTTTTCCTTACAATTTAGGTAATACACCGTTAAAATACCCAATTCACTTCAAGAGAGTTCTTTCGATTTCTCCAGGATCCCATCATTAGATCCTGACCAGATGACGATGGGACCACCTGTGAAGCCCTTTCAAACAAAAAAATATTTTCTAAATAGGTCCAGGCGTTTTCCCGTAATCGTGGAACATAGGTACAAAAAAAAAAGATTCCAACGAATTGAGAACCTCCTCCTTTTTTTGAAGTCGGCTAAATATGAAAATATTTTTTTACTTTTAGATTCTTTGCGTTCTTGTTGGTGTCTACAGTGGATGTGTTGTTTGGTTCTTCGAAGACCTGGTTAAGCTGCAACACATCGCCTCAGGGGTCACAGGCATCACGGCTGGCACTTTGCTAGGAGTCTTCACTTTGGGCATCGTATTCTCAAGAGCCAACTGTGCTGTAAGTCTTTTAGACCAAAAATATCAATTAAAATTTAGTACAACATATCTTCAGCGAAGCAAAATATTTATAGCAATACCAATACTTATTCAATTCTCACTCACTCTTATATGAAAGCGATTCCAATTCTATGTTTCCATCAAAAATAATTGTAATAAGTTGTTTATAATATAGCGCTATCTACCGCGGCACTGTAGAACTAACTCACAATAAAAATAATTATTTTATTATGCATGTGAAAAAGTTTATGTCAGTGCTTTCAAAGTCAGTCTTTCAATTTTACAAAGATGGCGCTACGTTGAAGATTTGAAGAATCGTTTTCTTAAAGTGTTCAATAGATGGCGTTGTGCATGTTATAATAGTTTTACACTGCGTAACAAAATTTACCACTGTGAGTAAGTTTGAATAAGTGTGCTTCAGTCAAACTCTCAATGTTATATAGATAACGCTATATTAAATAACCTCATTTCCTAAAGCGTTCGATAGATGGCATTGTGCATGGTTTCAGTATTTTCGCTGTCAGTAGGAACCTAAATACCTACTAATCAGATCAAACGTTTTTTTCAAGGGCGCACTGAGCGGGTGTCTTCTAAGTTTGGTTCTTTGTGGATGGCTTCTGATCGGCGCAGAAAATGCTCTAGCTTCCGGAGCATTAACCTTCCAAGGAAAACCTTTGATAACTACTGGATGTGGCAAAGGGAACATAACACATCCCATAGCAAATCTTACTGCAATTAACAGTGTTCTGTAAGTACCTACCTGTTTTGTTTTCAATATCATCTACAGCGTGACTGATAACGGCCACTGGTTAGATATGAGCCTCCTCCAATGTTTAAGGTTTTACAATAATATGGATTTTAAGTAGCCTATATCCTATTTCTAGTCTAGAACAATATCTGTGCATAATTTAAACCGTTTAGTAGTTTTTGCATGACGGAGCAATAAAGAACGAATTCGTTTTATATGGCGATGTTTGACATCCTATTCAATTCCTACGGGTGCTAAATATGAGATTAAAAGTAGTCTCATTTCTAGTTTAGGGCAATATTTATTTATTGTACGACGGGGAAGCGCTTGGTCTTCATCTCACCTGGTTACAAGTTACGATAAGGACGAAGGTGGAGGCGCACTACACCCTGAATCCTCAACAAACTGAGGAACTGGTTCTTACCTCTAAATTAATGCCGGAACACAACCATTTTTGAATTGTTATTATGGCGACAGAATTAGGTAAGGGTGGTAGGCCAGGCAGACTTAATCAAAGTCCTACCACCAACCAAACCGAGGACAATATTGTACTCTCATTGTTATCGAACACGGGACCTAAAACTCTGGATCTAAAATCGGTGGGTTGAACCACTAGACCACCGAGGCGGTTAAAACATGTGTGAAAAGTTTAGTTTTGACGTGAAGAGGGAACAAATTTAATATCCTTTAATACATCCACACAATCTTTCGCTTTTACAATATTCGTTAGATGTGATGGTTATCATACGATCATCAAACATGTTAATTTCATAATGTCTATCGTAAATTATATTTAACATTAGGGGTATTATTGTCCTTTAAACTATTGAATATGAATTGATTTAACCGTGATTTAGGATTTTAGTTTTAGCGCAGAGATGTCCTTTAAATAAATAAAATTAAAATTGGTTCAGATATTAAAAAACAGAGTTATTAAGGAAAGAAACTAGAAACTAATTTGTCAGTAGATAAAAATACAGAGGTACCTTAAAATTTACCTAGGTATACAGAGTCCAAGGAAAGATAAAATGCGAATCGAGTAGTAGTAATATGGGAAAAGTTTTAATAAGGGGGGAAATAAAAGAGCTCAAGTCGATATCACCAAAGTTACGAACGAAGATTAAAACTTGGACGGGGGATCTCTAACCGAGTGTGAACTCATTGGGGCTGTAATAAAAACGTTTCGGTGTCGTAAAGTCAGCGATATGGATGTAGTCAAGATGTAGTTGAGTGAACGACTGGGGGGATCTGAAGATCGGGAGATAGGCAATATGAACCGAAGGCGCGAGCATCAGCCGCGGAAATCGAGTGATAAGATTTATTGCAGCACCTCAAATGTTCAAGCCCGTTTCTAAATCGAAGGCAGTCTATCATTCTTCCTTAAGCTCAGGCTGCAATTTTGCAATATTTTCTACAAGAATATTACCCATTGAACTAAACGAGTAAGAAAATATCTTAGCTTATTCAACCCTAGCATAATTATAAACAGGATGTTTTTTTTTCCAGGGCCACTGGCCAAGTCCTAAACCGTGAGAGTTAACGAAAAGTCATGTTTGGAGTTACGTGCTCGATTTCACAAAAAATAAGTGTATTCAAGAAAATATTTTTTTATAGATTTTTCTGGAAAAGAGGGTTAAAAAGAGCCTAGATATTTTTTTTTTGCATTTTACGAAACTTTATTAAAACCTGGAGCACAGATATTATAATAAGTATCTATCTTTTCTTCTTCATGGACATAGCTGCTGCTATTTATAATAGTAGGAGGTATGTATACTCGCACGGTCCTACTATTCTAAGATAATGAATGAATTCTCTCATTCATCTTATCTTATACTAATATAAAATGCTAACTGACTCACTGATAACAACGCACAGCCTAAACGGCTGATCGTAGAGACTGGAATTTAGAGGGTATGTTTTTCTTGATGCGAAAATGAGCGTTAAGTAGGCGATTTTGAAAATTCGTACCCTAAAGGGTTCAAAAAGGGGTTGAAAGTTTTCATTAAAAGTATGCCCTAATTTTGAAACCGTGCTCATGCACGGTTTCAGAATTAGGTCAAAATCATATAAGGGTCATATAAGGTCAAAAAATTATTTATAGATTCCTCATATGAAATAGATAAGAACGTGATTCATGGTTTTTTGTTTTATCTATAATTGAAGGGCTGGGGCAATTTTATAAGAAAAAAAAAACAAAAAACATTGTTATTCAACAGAAGAAACGCGATGTACACGTGGTTTCTATAATAAACTGGTGTATTTTTAGTGTTCTTTATGCAATGGATGAATTTCAAAACTACCAAGGTCTGATGATGGAGTAAAATCAATATAAAGGGATTTTTTTAGTAAATAACTGTAATACAGATTAAGAGCGTTGCGCATTTAAAATGTGTGTATGAGTGATACTCTTCTACAAACCATGTAAACCAGGGTCTTATGATGATCTTGAATAATACATGGTATAATAGTAGTGCTTTATCCGGCCGTAGCAGTCGCGGCTTAAGATTCTACCCCCTCCAACTCAGCCCACGGATGTCGTAAAAGCCGATTTAAGGGATCTCACCAGAGTATGCTACATATGCTGTATGTTACATAACACCTTTACTATGCCATACCAATCCGCCTGACCAGCGTGGTGATTATGGCAAAAACCCTCCCGTTTTTGGAGGAGACTCTTTCCAATTAACCACTACATAAATGGGCTGTTAACGTGACTGTATTCACGACCCTTGACTACTTGATACACAGTAATCTTCTAATGCATAAAAGGACAAGTCCTGAGTGACTGACTGACTGATTCAACTAGAAACAACGCACAATCTAAGCCGTTGGACGTAAAGACTTGAAATTACAAAGGAATTTTGTCAATTCGCACCCTTAGGGTTCAAAATGGGGTTCAAAGTTCGTAGTAATATGTTGCATATACCTGAAACCACAAATGATAGGCACTTGAAAATTAGTATGTTGATTGCCCATAAGGAATAAGCTATGGCATATTTTCGGTTTGTAATAATTTTCAGAAATAAAGGGTTATATAGGAGGAGAATATTCAGACCTCACCAATAATAAACAAAAAAATAGGGGGTTCCCATACATGAAACGTTTTTATAAATTGTTATTTTCAACCTGTATAATAACATAGTTGGTGTGAGTATATATTGCTTACTTTGTGGTAAATAAATAAATGAATAATAAAATCTGGCCAAACGTGAGTCGGACCGGAACTAAGATTTCAAAAAACCTGCATTTTTTGTCTGGGAATGTGGGTCAGAACCCACGGTGTGCGTGTCTGCACACCATGTAGGAACTAATCGGTTAAATTTATCCAGACATCCAATAAATATATATTTATAATGTAATACTTGCACCTATTTCAAAAAAGTAATACGCGGACGAAGTCGCGAGTAAAAGCTAGTATGGGATAATCCGAGTTGAATGAGAGAATTCGTTCATCAATTTCAGTTCTTCAGTTTATTTTATTCTTAACATCTAGCAAAGTAATATACGCAATGTCACAAACAATCAAATAATAATAATTAATGTCAATAAGTATTTTATATATGTATTATTATAATAAATGCTTTTATTAAAAATAAATAAAGTTTTGTTGATAAATTCATTAGAAGTAAAGACATAGGTACCTAAACGTAGATATAGGTAAGTTAAAGTATAAACTAGATGATTAAAAGTACAAATTGAAATAAGTCAAGAAGTCAAGTGATCAACAAATTTAACATTTGTGTTCAAGCAATAGTTTGTGGTTGTTATTGAAAACTGTACGCTTATGAACCGCCTCTGTGGCTTAGTGGTTCGCTCACCGGTATGGACCCAGCGGTTTCCGGGTTCGATCCCCAATGGCGTACAACTTTGTGCTTTATTTTGTTTGTGGGAGGCTTCCACCATATTAGCTATGTCTGTCACTATAAAAACAATTCTAAATTATTTTGTTCGGCATTTCGAAGTAAGAAAGCAAGTACAGTCTGTTGAGGGTTTTGGGTGAAGTGCGCTTCCATCATAACTTGACATCAGGTGAGATGAAGGCCAAAAACGCTTCCCCGTCGTAAAAAATAACTCAATGCTAGATCTGTGTATATGATTGATTTTATCAAATTTAACACTATCATACTATACTACAATTTTAAGAAGCACGTGCACTGATGACGTTATTGTACAGTGAATCAGTAAATTGTTTTCCTTAGATGAATCAAAAGATCTAAAATATTAATTAAAAGGAGTGATTTTATATTTACTAAAACACTACTACAATTTTATTTATATAATTTATTTTATTTAACACAAAGTATTAGACTGTTCATCATTATCAGATTCAAGACAGATCATCTTTATTGTTAATTGTTCACTAGGGGTAGGTTAGGTACCTACCCCTAGTGAACAATTAACAATAGCATCGCTCAGTCGATAGCATTCTAAACTTAACTCCCTAACTATAGCAGCTTTCAGAACTTTGATCAAAGCTGTGCTACCGGCAGGCACTGAGCAGGACTGTAATATGATTATTCAAAGGGATTTTATGGCCTGATGAACTCAAGTAATGTAGGTACTTGCACAAATTGTTGCAATTTCATTATCTTAATACGCAACTAATGGAACAGAAATTTGCAGTAGATTTTTTGTAGTAAGGGTGGAAAATGGCGCTTTTATTCCAGATATATATATATTGCGTAAATCAAATCCTTCGAATGTGATAACGAAAAAAATCTAATCCAGTTGATCAAAACTCAACTCAAACACTAGATCTACAGACTGTAGTTCTATACCTAGTTTCTGCGATCACTGCTGTCTACCCTGTATTGTTATGTTACTTACCTACGTATTAAGAAGTTGAAAACTAGTCTCACAAAATAGACTTCTCTAATGTAAGCCAGTGTTGGCTACGCAAAATACCTGTTAAGCCTTTTCGTAGATAATACATCCTATAGCTTATCAAAACCTTTCAAAATATATCCGATTGCATCAGACGAATAAGAAGGCTGTAGAGCCTCTTAACAATTGTACAACTGAACTGTATACTAAACTGAAAACTACTCTGACTGGTGTTACTCTGACTGTAGGGTGCGTGTAGGACAGTTTACAGTGGAGCAGTATCCCAGATACCCCACATGCCAAAAATAATCTTGTCTCACTTAACACCCCTATTTCTCAAAAACTACCCTAGTGTCAAAAAAATCCTTAAATTTATTGATGAGTATTAATATAATCTCTGCATTATCAAAATTTTGAATTGATCGGATCAGCCATTCAAAAGATATGGGCGAAAAATTGTATATCATTTCACCCTAATATCTCAGAAAATACCCCACTTATCAAAAATTCCCCGCGACAAGCAAATTCTTTTACGTTATCTCTTTACAGTTTAAATTTCATGAAAATTGGATCCGTTCGAGAGTTATGCCGTCACAAACATTGCCACATACATACAGACATACATACAGTGCCGGATTTCCTAACTTAACTGAGAGATCTTGTTCGCTCCGCTCACTCGATCAATAATACTTACTTAATACTTTACTTAGGTACATATTTTTTTACTATATAATTTAATACATATTTTTTTTTTGTAAATACATACTTAACATATAATACAACACCCAAGCACAGGGTTTGTTCCCAATTTTACAGATTTCCTTAACAGATTCCTGTCTCTACAAATTCCACACAACAAACATTAATCACAAAAAATTTTGTCCTGCATGGGAATCGAACTCACAACCTACAGCGCAGAAGGCAGAGCTACTACCAACTGAGCTGTGAGGCTTGTTAACCTGTGGTACAGGAATGTTTATTTTTTCAGAAGTCAGCTGCCAAAGAAGCCTCTGAAATCACTATTCAAGATAGCTTTTACGTACTGTCCGTTCGCCGGCGCCATTTCAGTACTCCTCATAGGAATACCCATGAGCTACCTCACTGGCAAGTCGAAATCAGACTCCATGAACCCTGATGTCTTCTGCCCCTTAACTCAGAGCATACTCCATAGGTCTACTATGAGAAGTGATACAACATCTTTAGAAGAAAGGCCACTAAATACGCCAGATGTGCATTTAGCACTAGACGAAGCACTGAAACATTTAAAGGAGGTTATAAATCGGCGATGATAATCCTTATTTATTATAATTATTATATTACGGTGATTTACCTTTCTACGATCGGTTTTTTTTTGTTTTCAAAAGTGGTTGAGGTTGCTCATCTATATACGGATAGCAGACTCATTTAACTATGGAAGGCTGTGTGATAAACATTGGTTGTTTTTACTGAAATGATCTTTCTACTGTTTTGTATTTTTTTATTGTTTAGGTATGTTTTGGTTTTATTGTTTATAAATGTAGATTCATTTTTGGCCATATGATAGACACTTATAAGTTACAGGTATTAATATTGTATACAATTGTGGATTTTGTATAGCAATAAAAAAATAATAAATAATAATATTATGTACGAGACATTTCGTTTGAACGCAGCGCCACCAGCTAGCTCCAAACAAAACAAAGCTTGTAATAGGTATGGGAACTAGATAACGGATATTATATTACTTTCATACTTTTTTTTTGTAAATACATAGGTACCTATCATACAATACAATACCCAAACACAGAACAAACATCCATATTCATCACACAATTTTTTTTATCCTGGGTGGGAATAGAACCCACAACCTACAGCGCAGAAGGCAGAGCTACTACCATCTGAGCTGTGAGGCTTGTTACAATGGATAACCTACTTTACGAAGATAATAAGCATCATGTCATGATGCTTACTTACTTACGCTGTTCTCGGTAACAATAGTCATAGAAATCACTAGAATCATGGTACAACCTGATTTTAATATTAAAGAACACGAATAACAAGCATGATTTTTAAATAAAACAATTCTAAATATGTTAATTCGTTTCTAGAAAATTCAATTTGCGCTTTGCGTTTACACAGCGAGCACAACCATTAGGTTTGCTTATAAAAACACTAGTTAACCAGATACATATCAGTACAGTAGTTTAACAGATACGATCGCTCGAAATGCGCAATTTTTGTTGACGATGTATACTTAGGTATGAACCAATTACACCACAGACCGCAATTTTCTATGTTACTTGAGGCCATTGTTTCTATAAATACTTATCTCTTTTACCCGACTTCCTCAGAAGAGTTATGTTTTTCGATAACATGTTCTGCTAACATTTTTTTCCCAACACAACTCGTCCTGTGTAATGTGCAAGTTATACTAAACGGTTATATCTAGTACATAGCGATAAAACATTAAAAAAATACTTTTATTTTTCACAACATTCTCTTCATCTCACGACCAATGCAGCTGATAGAGTCAAACGCGATAAGCAGTCAGGCAATAGACACAGAATTCAATTTCAAAAGCCAATGCAATACTCGCTATATAAAATTTGTATTTATTGTCAAATTTTAAAATTTGAAGGAAATGCAGTTTGACTAAAACACACATCACGTCATCAGCCTATTATTGTCAACTGCTGGATGCTGCATTTGGAGCTTCCTCCAAAGATTGAGGGTTTTGCCATAATCGCCACGCTTGGCAGACGGATTGATGATCTCAGTAAAGGTGTAGACTCCCCCCCACCCATTTTATCTTTTTATTCGCACCCCTAATATTAAAATTAAATCTATTTTGTGACTACATACGATAGTTAAGAGGAACCAAACGGCACCTCACATGTCAAAAACCATGCATACCTGCATACATCATACATAAATGTTTTTGAGGCAGTAATTTAAAAATTAAAATAGGAAACCATTACTTTCTAAATAAAATACATAAGTAATTATATAACAGTTAGTAAGTTAAGAAATAGGCCTCATCCATTTATATCTGTCTTTCGCTTCTTTCTTCCACATCGTTCCTACAACTATTTCGTCTTCCCATCATTCTGCTGGTCTCGTTCTTTTTCTCGTAGATATACACTTACGTTAATGTATATTAGAAGGTAAGTTTTTTTAAGCAGTTGGAAGGACCGTTACAAACGGCCAAACGGCCAATAGGAAACTCAACTATTCCAGACGGAAGCGTGTGCAAGACACTGGCTGCATTGCCACCTTAAACACCCCTTGGGTCACGTGTCGCCTCGATCAAAAGCCCCGCAAGATTTTTGAAAACTATATTTGCGCCTTTTGTGATCCTTGGCCGAATCAGCGGCCGCACCAGCCCTAACTGATGTCCTAGGCAGATAAGATGGCACAAGGGTGTCGACACAAGTAGCCTCCCACACCAAAGACTATCCATTTCCAAAGGGACATATCGTATTGGGCCGGTTATATCATACTATAACAGACCATTTGGCTCAAGAACGGCTGGAACATTTACTACTGTAAATGTACTACTGGCAAAAGTTCGTCGGATAATGTCATTCAAGCTTGATTGTAGTAGTTATAGTATCGAATATTATTGGAATAACACATTATATTCACACAAATCTGTAAATACCTACACAGAGGCAGTTTTCAACAGCCAAATAGCTTTCACAGAAGGAAAATAAGATAGAGTACCTACAAGATACCTATTTAATTCTTATTTTAATTCCTAAGAATACTAGAAGTCGAGGGCACCTGAAACAATTACTGGAATCAATTCGATTTCCTCAGTCTCGGCAAAATAATTTCTATCCGAAGTATTTTCTATTAAACTTTTTTGGTATTACAAGATGCTTGGGAATTCATTCTTGTTTAAAGGAACTTTAGTAATAAATTTTTCGTTAGTATTATAAAAGGAATTCTTATACATTTTAATACTAGCTATTTGCCCTGTATTCACACTAACCAAAGACTCGAATCGATAAGAACTGAATGCCTCGAAATTGGAATTTATTATGGTCGGTGCTTTCTGGGAAAGCTCCATAGTCTAGGTTTCTTTCTTCCTTTGTGTGGACTGTGTAACAATCTTGATCCCGGATTTTAGAAGCCGCCGCTAAAGGCGTCTAACAAAGTTTCTTAACGACCAGTACTAATAGGCAGTACCACAGCTTAACGTGCCTTCCCAAGCACAAATTTGTCTTTCAGATCGGATAGTAAGGTGATCCAAGCCTGCAATATCTTATCCAAACTGACATCAAATATCAGAAAGATGGGACCCGCGGTGTATAAACCCGGACCTGCTGATAAAGAGTCAACACGGGCGGGTTTATGTCACACAGGCAAAACGTCAAGAGCCATTGCAAATAAAATAAAAATGTTGCTTAAATGTTTTACATTGAAGGCGTGAGAATTCGTACTAATATAAGGCAGGTCGGAAGTTGGGACTAATTTCCTTGAGTTGCTTTGTACTCGCATTCGCTCTGTTGTGTCGAGAGCTCTCTCACTTGGCACATTTACTGTGAAACGTTGAGCTGCGAAAATTCTTTGTCCAGTTTAATTAACAGAGCTTTGATGTTTATGATATTTTGAGACTCGAGAATTAGGACTTTTTGAGAGTCATTCAAAATAGCGTGCAAAAATACCTACGTATAGGTACAATTGATATATTATATTTGGTTCTTATTCAAAACAGGAGATTTAATATAAGTAACAATTTTAATTTGGAACTTTATAAATAAATTCAAAATATAAAACGATTTATCAGTTACTCATGAACCAAATTGTACACTGTACATATTAGAAACATTGTGTTGTACCTCTATAGGTACTATGTACCTATAGAGGTACAACACAATGTTTCCAATCTTCTTAATGTTTCTTTACGATACACAACTATACTAAATTCTTTGTATTTAATTAATAACAAAAAGGGGTCTTGATCGCCTTTTATCATATGAGAATGGTTCGTGAGGCGACTGAGATTAGGAAGTACCCAAATTTCAATCGCGAAGACGGCTATAAACTCAGCGTCTTGGAACCCGACCGTTAATAGGTGTTTTCGCCGTGACGATACATCGCAGTGCGAGGATGTAGGGAGTGTTGTGTGCCGCAGTGTGAATACTGACTCATCTGTTTCCAATAAACAAGTGAGGGTAGTTGGAGAAACTACCTCACAACGACGACGTCAGTAGCAGCGAGTACTTCAGTCTACCCGTGACCACGGCCGTTGTAACACGGTCGAAACTGTCGGGAATATAAAAAGGTACGCGATGAAGACCCGTTTTTGTTATTAATTATGTTCTTTAAATTTGTTTTTAAGGCCTAGGTACTAAATGATTAGGTACGTATCTATAGCTACCTATGCGTATACACAAAACAAACAAAATAAACCTATAACCGTTAGCTTTAGTGAAACACGCACGCAACGCACCCCATTCGAAGCCAGATAATAACCCTTGTAACGGGGTGTCTATGATATTTCACCACTGGTAATGGTCCAACAATTAGTGTGACAGCCATTAACAGCTGTATATTTGTTCAGGAATGTACATTTTGTAGGCACTTTGATGGATGCGTCTAGCCAGTTCGATCCCCCTTGTAATACTAAACCCTTGTCACCCTATACTAGAAGATTCAGGGCCATCGAAATACATTGTCGCTATCCAAACATCACCAGTGCTATGGGGCACACTGGACATAGGTAGGTTACTTATATGCACAGCTAAATAATACACTTATTGATGCAATAGTACCAGTAGCGGTGACAGAGCCACTCTGTGTGTTCTGTCGAAATTTAAGATCCTGTATAACTCAATAAACGGCTTTTTATTATTATTTTATTATTATAAATCAATTAATTTGCAAGACCTGCAAATGAGACCGGGGACAACATTAGAGTTTAGCATTATTTTCCTACTGTTTTAGTACATTGTCATACGGTCTACATTCCCTTAGTGTCGTTTGATGAACGTGTATCATTTAGGTCTCAGACAAAGTGCTCGAGACATAGGCTCTTAGTCGAGCGGTCTAGGAATTAATGTAGCATGTCTGAGCTGAGCCTAGCACGCACCTCTTCAAGCTGTTTTCCTTTGTTTCATTCATGTTGCAGGCTAGCTTGCTGTCGAACGGTTTAAATTGAGACCGCCTCTGTGGTCTAGTGGTTCAACCCAGCGATTTCAGATCCAGAGGTCCCGGGTTCGATCCCCATGGGGAGTACAATATATTGTGCTTGGTTTGGTTGGTGGAAGGACTTTGTTGAAGTCCGTCTGGCTAGCTATCACCATCTTATCTTACCTTACTGATTCTGTCGCCATAATAACAATTCGAAAATTTTTGTGTTCCGGCATTCAGAGGTAAGATAGCCAGTTCCTCAGTTTGTTGAGGATTCCGGGTGAAGTGCGCCTCCACCTTCGGCCTTTTCTTAACTTGTTACCAGGTGAGATGAAGGCCAAGCGCTTCCCCGTCGTTCAAAAAAAAAACGTTTTTCCTAGCAACCTTATGAATTTCCTGATTGTTTGCCTAAATATATAGAAAACAATAAAAAAGCAGAGATTATGGTCGTAAAGTGACAGTAAATCGGAAAAATCCATATTTCATTGTCTTTTCTATCTTTAGCGTCCAAAAAGTTTGATCAAAAGTTTTATTTATTTATTATAAAATCGTCAAGATGATTTGAAAATATATCAATATCATTAAACAATTCTAATCATTAAATAATAATGAAATCATTTGAAAGAAAACCTGGTAGTTATTAGACTGGTAGGTTCATTTTGCACAACAGAAAATAATATTTGGAATCCTCAGTGCATAGAGAGTCCTGTCTAGTGTTTTTGCAGTTCTAGAGGATCGATTCACGCTTGTGCGGGATCTCTTGTATTTTTTTTTTATTATATGATGGGAAATTCTTGGTCTTCATCTATTATGATTTTCAAGTTATGATAAGGCCGAAGGTGAAAGCGCACCTCACCCGGAATCCTCAAGAAACTGAGGAACTGGCTATGCATATCTAAATGCCAGAATACAACAATTAAAGAACTGTTGTTATGGCGATAGAATTAAATAAGATGGTGGTAGCTAGCCAGGCGGACAAAGTCTTACCACCAACCAAACCAAGCACAATATTGTACTCCCCTTGGGGATCGAACCCGAGACCTCTTCGTCTGACACCGGTGGGCGAACAACTAGACCACTGAGGCAGTTAAAAAAAACCTTTGTGCGTTTTGTTGGCCGTTTAGTTTGGACATTGCTGGCTAGAACTAAAAAAAAAACAAAAACACTAAATAAAACACTAAACTGCTTACATTGGAGGGCCTTCGTCGGCCCCGGGCACTTATCGCCAACGGCACTGGACGTCAAATGTGTCATGACAGGTGACAGACACATATAGTGGCGCCTCGTAAAGTCAGTAACTCAGGCCACACGACAAATCTGAAACACTCATATATCAAAAACAGATGTTAAATACTCAGGTTGATGTAAAATATGAGGAAGAAGGCATTTTGAAAGGTTTGTCCGGAGAAGTAGGTACTGCCACCGTACCTATTTCGGCCAAGCAGATTGCTGCTTTTGAGACAGTTGGGTTAAAACACGCAACACACATACTAAATCTGTAGCGCTAAATATTGATACTACATACTAAGCCGCACACTGCTGCTATGGTAACTTGATAAAACTGGTTGACGTAATCACACAAAAAAATCTACCGTAGCTTCTATGATATAAAGGCTTATTTGCATTGTACTGATGTCTTGTTTATCACGTCGTTAATATGCATGATATATATGCGTGTGTGTGTGTGTTAGGTTAGAATGAATGACAAAACCAGTCGAACAGAAGCATTATCTATAAGAGCGTACTACGAGTTTTGTGGAACTTGGGCCAGTATTTTGGTCAGTACTCCAAGGAACATAGGCGCGTGCTGTATTTTGAAATAGATTTTAAGGTGTTTTGTGAAGCTTTGTGCTAGAAAATGGAATGGGGGTTATCGGAATGCGGTAAGACATACTCTAGACGTAAAGTGTTTATAACATTTCCACATCGCGTCAACAGTCCATCATCGTTGTTGGATGTAAGTATCCTCAGTAACTGTTTTATAACTATTTGTTTAATTACTGCAAAGTTTTGTCCCAATCTCAATGACAAGCATGCAAGAGATCGCAGTGAAGGTCTGGTGGTCTGGAGGATATCTACCCATCCCTAACTCAACTTGGTACTTACTATCTTCAGTACTTATTGCACCGTTTGTTATGTAAGCTAGGTATGTAGAAGTACCTACTTACTTTATTTGTGATTTTAATTTTTCAGGAAAATACAGAATAGAGTCACTGACTGCCAAAACCATTCCAGGTGCTTTAAAAGTAAGTTGCAGTTTTAGTAGTTACTTACCACTCTGTACCTAAACGAATGGTACCTAGTCGTTTTTTCTAAGAGGGAAAGGGAGGCCAAGAATTAGTTTCATGAGCTGGATAAAGGAGCTGTTCAGGTTATATAGGTACCGTTTAAGGAAGTAAAAGTTGGTTGTGCAAATCTCGCCCCAACAGCGAGGTGCACACTTAATAATAATAAATCAATTATTTGTCTCTCACACAAGGTATCTTAATCCTAACTCCATAACTTAAATAAAAAGTAAAAATACCTAATGGTACCTGCTTCGTGAGAGACAGGCGCCTGAGATAGGTTTAAAAAACCCTGTATTAAAGGTCACCAGTGCTCTCGCTCCACGGATAAGTATAATGTAACAAAGTAAAATAAAATTAAACAGAACAAAAACTAACCATAAAATAACAATCAATAATAAAAAAAAACACGCTTACAGGTGGTGTTTACATGAGGTTGGAAAGGTTTATATGAGTGAGGTGGGAGTGTGTATGTGATAGTGTGTACGTTGTGAATATGTTTGTGTGTCGAATCGAAAATTAAAACGGTCTGGTGTGTTTTTACAACTAATTACTTATTGTGAGGGGGAAAGTAGTTTAATTATATATATTGTTTGAATAAAAAGTAAAACAACGTTTTGTTTTTCGATTTCAAGGTTATAAAAGATGCATTCTTCGTTGATGAGACAGTCTGCATAGGAACGGAGGTCAACAAAAACCCAGCAGCGGCTGAAGAGTTACTGGAGCTGTGTGCTGATGCAGCGTTAGATGGAGTCTCCTTGGTCGCTGTGGAGATCAGCTCCGGTATAGTAGCATCAGCTACATTTAACAAGCTCCAGGTTTGTAAAACATCTTACTTCGTATATGCATATACGATAGGCAGCTGTTTTTTAAACCGAGGCGGGGTAATGGCCAGTGGTTTATTGTTGAGTGTTGTAACCCACACCATGAATTTATGTGGAGAGTGGGCCTGGAAACTCCGCACTAAACGAGTTATGACCTTCCAAATGGTTTCCGAGAGCTAGTTGCTAGAATAAAGTTTCCGCAATGGTGCCTACATCCGATATTGTGTATTAGACCAACCATGTCAGGCAGTGTTGTGTGCCTACACGTCCGTTTTTACATCCTCCCGGTTCTGTCTATTCAAATATTTTCTGGAAGAAACCACTTTTAACGATAAGACCACATTAATATGATTCTCATAAGATCTACGCTTTCCTGGAATCCTGGGAGGGGGGAAAGTCGGGAGTTATTTGACTTGTCTGTTTCCAGGTAGCGAGTACAAACGCAGATGAAAAAACCTTTTTCGACGAGTTCGTCGAACAACGCTGTAAGCAGCCTTCATCAAAAGCCTTGATCAATTTCATGTCTGAAGTGGATAGCGGATGTAATTTCTTCGAGAGGTAACATAAAACACGACCAAATGATCTACATCATTCCAATGGAACAGGTTCTATAGTATACTAAGCCTTACAGCTCAGGTTTTTTAGCTGTACCTTCTGCAATGTAGGTTTTGGGTTCGATTCCCGCGCAGGAACCCATAAACATTTGTGTTTGCAGGTGGGATGTTACATTTTACCATATACATACAAATATTTATATAGAAGAACAATATTCCATAAGTAATCTAGTTCCCATATTACAAGCTACGCACTAGAGGCTTTTACATTTTTAACCGACTTCAAAAAAAAGATGGGGTTCTTAATTCTTCGGTTGTTTTTATTTTTTATGTATGTTCCCCGATTACTTGAAGGCGCCTAGACTGATTTTGAAAATTTGTTTTTTGTTTGAATAGGTATACTTTCCAGGTGGTCCCATCGTAATCAGGTCAGGATCTATTGATGGGATCTTGAAAAAAAGGGGACTCTTCAAATATTATAGGCATACTTGAAGCGATTAAGGTATTTTTAGGGTTATTATTGCTTAATTGCTACATCCAGATACCTGTCTAAGTATTAGAATGGAAGGATGCTTGATGATTTCAGTAATAAACCAGCGTCAACCGAATACTCTTGTATTTTAACGGCCTAGTACCTCAAATTAGCAACATAACGCAACTTCCCTCTAGTTTCGAACTAAGACATAGTTATAATAAAGGTGTCATTGCTGTGCGCTCAACCACGGCGCTTATTACCACCAGATGACAGAAATACGCGCGAACTTCAACGTTTTAATTTTTTACGGTAAAACAAACATTAATTTTCAAAATCTTAAACACAGACCGTCTGCTGTATACTGTGTTTATTAACTGTACACAGTGTCAAGGCCTAATCAGGCGTATTTATTGAATGGCGAACATTTTTGGTACAAATTAGAGTCAACTTTGTTTTTTTTTTCTTTAGAGAAAATGTTATGTAATCGTGTTTTCGAAACACAAGCGTTCTAGCATCAATCCTGAACTATAACATATATTCATCGCAAATTAAATGCGACAGTATTGTGGAAGATATGATCGCTGAAGCTAAGCCATTACACGTAACATAGACTCGACTCTTCTTCCCGCTGACCTCACCTCAGATAGTTGCATTAACGTAGTAACAGATAATAAAATACTAAAAGTAGTGAAGGACACCCTCCAGCAAGCTGGAAAACGCCATACAGTGGCGGGCAGAGAGTGGATGAGAAAGGCCATTTATTGAGCTTAACCAGCGCACCTTGCGAGCGACCTACATGTAGCAATGGGCTGCAGGTTGATGATGGGTCGTGATAGTTACTTTTCAGTTGAATTACCTGTTTGGAGCAATCTTACTTTGGTATCAATTTAATCTTCTAAACTCTATCAACTGGTTCACTATTTATTGTCATGTATCCCAAATTATTAATTGCCATTAGACCCTTGTGTAAACCCTGCTTCCAGAAAGAGAAGCGAAACTATTGATATTACGAAGAGCGCAATATGTAGATATTTAGTCTTATAGAGTTGTAGAGAGTCCTATAGTTGTTGAACCATACAAGATGGTCATCATCACTAATGGTTCATCCACCGGTATCAGACGCAGAAGTCCCGCGTTAGATCCCCAGGGGGTACAATATATTATTGGCTTGTTGTTGTTGGTTGTAGGACTTTGATTAAGTCCGCCTCACAACTCCCATTCTATTAGTTGTGGGGTAAGATATCCAGTTCCTCAGTATAGTTCAAAATTTCAGAGTCCTCAGTAGGCAGTGCGATGCGTTGGTGGAAAGCCAGGTCTATGAACTATCTTCGCCAACTCTGACCTACATAGGTACTACTGTTTATCTGCAATCCGTAACAGTAATTATACATATTGTAATTACAGATTGCTCCCATTATCCAACCATGTGATCGGCTATCAACGTTTATGAGTCAGGGAATACTATGCAAGTTAGATTGTTGTATTGCTTGGTAGGACTAACTACTTTAAAGTAGACACTGAAGGGCATCGCTGTAAATTAAAATAAAAAACCCCGCCAAGTGCGAGTCGGACTCCGCACCGAGGGTTCGGTACAAACTTGTAGGTAAGGTATCTAAGTATATAAGTTCAGTTGTTCGCCCATCGAAGACTTTTTCTAAAAAGGACAAACTTAACTTTGCCATCATTTGATCCCTGGACACGGTTAACGCACTTCGCACTTCGCAATTTATTTCTTTTATGTTATTGAACTACTTTTTACGGTTTTTAGATTTGTTTCTTTTACATGTAGGCTGCAAAACATTGCTTCTTGTCAAATTTCGTGATTCTATATTGTTTTTTAGAACACTAAGCGCTTAGATAAGAGCCTTTTCAAGTCGATATTTTCAGCCGTCCCTAAGAAAACAAGGTCTTGATCAAATAAGGTTTCCTTTTTTTGTACATAACTCTAAAAATATTGTTTTCCGATTTCAGGTACGGAGTAGACTGCAGCTTAGAAATAATGTTTCTAGCCACACTCCGAGAACACAGAAAAAATAAACTCGGTTTCCTTCTGTGCAAGTATTCTATAGACGTAGCAAAAAGACTTCAATCCGGTCCTGTATCTCATATCACTCTAAAAGATCTAGGGCCGAAATACTCACATATGAAACCTCGAGAAGTGACAACGAAGGTTCCGAAGATCTGTCAAGCTATTGGGACTTCTATAGCCACTCAAAAAATTGGAGCAGCACTCAATTTTACAGTACACTTGAGGGTCCCGTTTACGGAGTATCAGTATAATGGGAAAAATTACGTAGAAAGGAACGGATTCGACCCTTACTGTGAAGGTATAGCGAGGCCTATAGATTATTGTTCATAACAAATGTAAAACAAATCATTTATGTATCTAAATTGTATATGTAATAGAATATATTTAAAATTAATAAAATGTACCTACCAAGTTTTTTTTTACCCATATACCCATGGCCTCACTCACTATAGGCGATGAACAAATAAGGGCTACGTTGGAGCGAGTTTTACCCGAAGGTTCCCGAAGGGAGTTTTACTCTGGGAAACTGCTGGTGCTAAACAACAGTACACACCAAACTGTAAATCAACATTCCTGTTATCTCCTTCGTTATGAACTACATCAATAAAAGCAAGAATCACTGTGCATGACTGTCGGTTTGTGTAATACAGGACTTACTTAGAATTAACTAGTATGTGTTAATACACAGCAGCAACGGAAATAATTGCAGTGACGCCGAAAAGCAGTACCATCATCCATTTCACCAGCTTACCTGCTTAAACTTAAATTTGTAAAAATATATATTTATGTAAATAAAAATATTTGAACCACTCGAAAAATATACATTTTTAAAAGTATTTATAATTAAAAAAACTTTACCATTTATAATAATCTAAATCTTTGAGATAATGTTAAAATATCCTTGTCATAAGCGATAACATATATATTATTTTTACAACTAGGAGACGGGACAAGCAAGTAGCCCACCTGGTGTTAAGTGCATCTTTAGCCTATAATAATGCTTTACCATAGGTTACATTCACAAAGAACATAGCCTACACGGCACTGCATTGCGCCCGTAAACAGGAGGCATAAAGGTGTTAAGCCAAGCGTGCCCACAATTTCACCGGCAACCATATCCTTCAAATCGGAACACAGCAATGCTACTTGGCGGTCGAGATAATTAAAAAATAAAATAAAGGTGGTAGTAATTCTCCGGACGAAACCGTTCACAAGAGGCTTCTACTACTCTTACATCTATGTAAGTTGAGTGAAAACTTTTCTTTTTGTTTACCAAAACGTTTGTTTCGGCGATTTTTCGACGAAGTTGGTAAGTAGTTCTAGAAACGGGCTCAAGAAACTTATCAAGGCAGAAATTAAATCCCAATACACGTTGCTAACAAAATGCCAGCCAGTTATTACCGGCTGTCTTGTCCCGGCAGACTCTCTAATTGCATCGTCCAACTCCGAGCAAATTGCTTCTCGTTAATTGATTCGGATTCCAGTGACGATGTCGTGCTTATTCCATTAGCCCCGATTGTTACCGGAATATTCTGATTTTGGTGCTATTTTGTATTTCAGAACAATCATTATATACAAAAACTTTAAAATGTCCAACTCCATTCGCTATTTTTATTTTTTGGCCTATAACCAGTCCTGCGGGTTTATTCTCGTAATACTAGTGCGATTAATCAATCTAACTTGTTTTTTTATTCTATTCATGATAGCTTTTGAGGACCAACTCACATGAAAAACAAGTCAAGAGCCTAATATGCGAAAAACCGACGAAGGCAAGGAGTTCCATTCCATTATTAATTATTAAGGTAAAGGAAAATCGATGTGTTTTGTCTCGTAGCACTGCTATGACTATGAACTCAAGTGCTACGTAAACAACGGAAGCATTTTGTGGCATACTCGCATGCATCACAAAAAGGTGTAGCTTGGCGTGTGACATGGACTGGACATGGCTCATGCTACGACCACAACTGAACAGTACCGGCAAGACCGGCTGTGTCGTCATCACCGTCGAATGATGACGACATAGGCGTCATCATTTACCGCTACTGGGTCTGACATGGCTTATGTAAGGTCGATGCCGCAGTCCATGCTACAGAGACGGGAGTTTGACAGCGTGCTCTCTGATGATAGAACTGTCTTTTAACATTGAATCGCGATGTCAACTGATAGTACCTAGTTTATTTTTACTAATAAGTTTTTTTTTTTTTTTGTTTAAATTATTACATTTATTCAATAAATTAAACTAACTAAGTACAAAGGAATCAGTCAGATTACCTAAGGACCGTTACAAACGGCCTATAGGTAACTCAACTGTTCCAGACCAGTACCAGACGGAAGCGTGCCCAAGACACTGGCTGCATTGCCACGCTGAATAGCTATGCTAATTCGCTGGCCTAAATAAGAGCCAGCCCTTGGGTCACGTGTCGCCTCAATCTACTAATAAGTTGCACTGCTACATCTGAGAAAACTTGCCACGTAAACAACATAATTATATTTTTTATGACAAGCACGCATGCATCACAAAATCTCTTACACTACAAAGGAATCTACTCTGAAAAGTTTGCCATTCTAGCTTTCCTATATCTAGTTGTCGGGTTGTAGATAATCAATTAGCTAAGTATCTGATGTACACAAAGATAAATATAAATAGCACAATGCCTATCTCATATGTCAAACAAAGCCTGCTCCTTGTCTGCCTCTGTTGTAGTAAGACGGTAAAATTTACTCAAGAGTCGAAATTGATCCTTCCATTGTTAGTGCTCTATAATGATCAATTATATGGAATTTGCATTGTGTTTTTCATTCATGCTTTGTCAATTTGAATGTCTTGTAAATTTTGCTGAATTGTATGTTTTGCTTGGTAATCATTGTAGTGATCATTGATGCATATATATTTTTTAAGCACCGTCAGATCCGAATAATTTAAATAAAATGAGTTAAAAATAAGATTTCTTCTTAATTTTTATTTAAATTTGGCGCCTGATGATCACAGTCTAAAGTTAAAAATCATGAGACATTTAAAAAAAAATGGAGACTTAAAAATATATAGGTTTATACAACAAGAATAATACAAAGATAGGTAAATTATTTGTAGAAGAAATTGTTGTAGTCTACAAAGGATCAGGTTCCGCGTAGTTGTCCTGATTGAGACAATAACAGTAATGTTTGATAGAGAACATTAAAGCAATCTCGATGGGTTTGGATCGGATTCACTTTGCATAGCTCTTGAAATTCTAATGGTGCAGTTCATATCTGAGCCACCCCTTGCTTAAGTGCCTCCGTCGCCATGGCAACTTTGTCTGCGCAATATGCTGTGTTTAACTCAATGAAGATACAATTTTGTTTCGAGTGCTCTCGCTTTTTATGTGCGCTTGAAAATCTGTCTCAATATTGTCTGATAAACGTTTTATTATATCATTTTAAATTACTTCAAAAAAAGGAGGAGGCTCTTTTTTAATTTTTTTTTTATTTAAAAGGTTATATTTACTTCACACGTGGTCCCATCGTCATCAAGTCAGGATCTGATGATGGGATCCTGAAGAAATCGAGGGAACTCTTCAAATATTATAGGCACACTTGAAGTGATTGGGGCATTTAGGGTGTATTACCTCAAAAGTAAGGAAAAAATGGACCCCTGTTATCAGGTCAGGATCTGATGATGAGATCCTGGGGAAATCGTGGGAACTCTTAAAATATTATAGGCATTAGGGTGTATTACCTCAAAAGTTAGTAAAAAACTGAACACTTATAGGATCAAGCGTCAGTCGGTCTGTCATCTTACATCAATGTAATTGGAAAAAATACGTCTTCTATCTAAACGAAATTGTATCATATTCTTTTGAATAATCTCGGTCGGTTTTCTTAAAACGTAATTATTATACATTCAAATGTCTCTGTATATTCGATAAGTTTCTCAGCTATACACGAAATTGTATTTGGCAACGAGTGTTTATAATGAAGAAAAACTAGGCTTCATTTCATTTTGGTTTAGACTTTAAAGAATGCTTAGTCTAAATACTATACGGGAGAAGCCGCGACCTAGCTAATTTATTAAGACGATGTCGATTTTCGTTTTTGTGAAAGTTTTACGTTATTTTGATACAAAAAACTGCGTAATTTGCCTTTATGCATCCTGACTTTTCGGCGACGTTGCACCAACCGTGGTCGCGGGCAGACTTTGAAACTTGGAAGCTTCCATCGAGAAGCGAAGGCGTTTTCAACTACTCTCAGCTTGATCTTGATAATAAGATAAGTTTTGACACAAATCAAGTCCATGTTCAACACGACGACACACAATTTGTCTTTTTTAATGTTTGAAAACGCGCGCCCGTCTTCGCAACCGCGCTAGTTGGCAATATGGACTCACACTTAGTACCATACCTAGTGCACCTGGCTACTACTGAATTGTAAGAGGTAGGTTGTCTGAACCCGTCTACACGATTTAAATCGGGATACTTTTAAAATGAAATCGTTTCCCGAACCATCCTCTTTGCTCATTGTAAATCACTTTTGGGTTATGCACACATTTTAGGTATAATATATTAAGATTATCTTGGTTTTGTCTATGATTTTGTTATGTAAATAAGTGGTAGAACAAATACACGATCCCAAAATTAATTTCTCGGGTCTTAACGATTGACCCTTTTAACTAAGCCCGCGGATGTCGTAAATATAGGATCTCATCAGAAGGTAAATTCTCAGTGATGGCTGCCAAGCGTGGTGATTATAGCAAAACTCTCCTGCTATGAAGGAGACTCACAACAGTGGAAATTTTAGATTTTGATATTTCAGGTTGAAAAATATTACGATATACCTAGCTTGAATGCGAATGCGGATCGCGGAAAATAGAATGCTTGAAATCCGTCCCAAAATCTATTTTATTCACTGGCAGTTTTTTGCTTTAACATGCCATCTATTTTGAAACTGCAAGCGACTGAAGATCGAGGAATAAGTATTAAACATTCTTGAACAGTGACCTACTTTCCGCAATTCTAGGCACTGAACATGTTTGTCATCACATCAAACTTTTATTGCCCCCGAATGATCTCAAATCGCAAGATCGTCGTGACCTCTTGGCCGCTATAACCCAGCTAAGTACCGAGTTTCCGTATTAAATTTGCCCTTTACGATGTTCTCGTAAAGAAAATTACTACCTAGACAAAACGCTGTGCGTAACACGTAACACGTTAAGACGATCACATATGGATTAGCACACAGTGAGGAAAATGACAAAAATAAACGTTGGTTTTACTTTGTCTATTCGAAGCTTGTCTTTGATACATTGATCATCAAAAGCGTATTATACCTTATTCAATACTGAGCTTAGGCGTCCTTCAGACTGGAGTCGAATAAAATTGTTGCTTTTATGTGTCTTTGTTATATAAACCACAGTAAGTTCTACTTTAACAAAACCAGCGCTGCTGTGTAGCGATACACTGATAGATTTTGCTGAGCTAGGTCAAGTTTTACCACCACAGATACTACTATATAATAGATAGAACTATATTTGATGTCTATAAATTAAATTAAATTTGGTGATGAAATAAACGGTTTATTTCTTTTGTCTTTGCTACTGTATGAATGTACTGATAAAACCCAGCCTCAAGATCAATCGCAGCGACTAAGATTAGTTAGGTGTGTGTATATATGTTATCATGAAACACTTGTATGAATTTGTTAGGTATCGAAAGGATAATACAAAACTTCTGAAATTGAAATTATGTGCGGCTAAGCTAAACGTTAACCTGATAAGTGCCACTTTAGGAAATGAAGGAACCAAATTTGTTCCGTATTTATTCCAAAATACAGAACAAACAGATCTCTCCCGCATTCAAGTTTCAAATAAGCCACAATTTGGGCGGTGACCCAGACCCGTAACAAGGATGTTTAATAAATAAATTCACAGAGTAGAAACTGTTTTAGCTCTGCCTTAGTGTTCTAACAGGACGTTTTTATTTATATTAAGCTTTGAACGCTGCATGTGACAACAATCTATAGGTGTCGGTACAGACAGACTTTTGTTTTATAAAACAAGGAGACGGAACAAGCATGTAGCCCACCCGATGGTAAATGCATCTCTTGCCTATTACAATGCCTTACTACATAGGTCACATCCACAAAGAATATACCTTAAACGGCACTGCATTGCGCCCGTCAACTCTCAAGCTCATGACAAGCCTCATAGCTCAGTTGGTAGTAACTCTGCCTTCGGCGCTGTAGGCTGTGGGTTCGATTCCCACCCAGGACAAACATTTGTGTGATGAATATAGATATTTGTTCTGTGTTTGGGTGTTGTATCATATAGTATGTACCTATGTATTTACAAAAAGTATTTAAGTATTCTATCCGTAATCTAGTTCCCATATTACAAGCTATGCTTAGTTTGGGGCTAGATGGCGCTGTGTAAAATTAAAGTCCTGTAATATTAAAAAAAAAAAAAAAAACTTGAGTCATAGATAGATAGATATAACGTTTATTCACACTAACACAAAACACACATACAGTAAAAAATAAACAACAGACATGACAGTTATGACATGACTGCGTGAAAAGCCCCGAGCTGAGCATATGCTGCATAAAGGTCTTCAGCCTCACGTGCCCGTATTTCACCGGCAACAATACCCTTCAAACCCGGAACACAGCAATGCTGCTTGGCGGCTGAAATAGGTTTGGTGGTACTTTCCCAAATGAGTTCTTTCACAAAAGGCTCTAGTACTCTTCATACTATTCTTTTTTATATGTGTATACTATTCTTACATTTTTATGTGTCTGATTTTGGATGAAAGGCTTTTAAGGAATTTCAGCGGCGGCGTTTTCAGGAAAACTTATTTGCTGAAAACTTAGATCAACAAAGCCTATAAAACTCTCGCTGGTGTTGAGTAACTATAGTGACTGTACATAATGTGCCGTACCGAAAATAATCTTTTTAAATTTTAGGTTCGCATACTGTGGGTAAAGCCAAACATTTATAAGGGATCTGAGTTTAGATAAAAAGGCTTAGCTTGTTTTGCATTTTTCGCTGTGTTATGGAAACACCAGCCAGTGGCTTGAAGCGCCCCCTATATAATCGAAATTTTGTGCTTTGAATCAAATTCAGATTCAGATATATTTATTCCGTTCAGATACATTACAGTACACTTGGAAAAGCCACAAAAAAAATAAGCATAATAAAAAAAAAAAAAAAAAAAATAGTGTAGGTAGATAACCTAAGATCAAGCAATAA
Source organism: Venusia cambrica (assembly GCA_951394065.1). NCBI lineage: Eukaryota > Metazoa > Arthropoda > Insecta > Lepidoptera > Geometridae > Venusia > Venusia cambrica. Next base: position 13,762,156 of record OX596040.1, on the reverse strand, counting down.
TAATACAATTTCAATACAATATTTCAAAAACATCATCATACACACATGTCAACCTAATTTATCAGCAAGTGCTTCGTCAAGAGAATAGTAAGATTTTTCCATTAGCAAATTTCTGATCCTGATACTGAAATCACTTCTGTTCCGTATTTCGTATCTCTTGTGATAAATTAGTAAACAGATTCACACTTATACATAAAAAACTATTTCCTACTTTCGCGAGTCTATGTTTGGGTATACAAATGTCATTTTTATTTCTTGTATTATAATTATGAATGTTGTGACATCTTTATATACATTAAGTTCTGTAAATATTCCCCAGACATTGTCATTATCTCAAGTTGCTTAAAAAGTAATCTGCAGGATTCTGAAATGTTAAGCTGTAAAATGGAACGAATAGCTCTTTTTTGCAATATAAAAACTCTATTTGATTCCGAAGCATTTCCCCATGCGAGTATACCGTACACCATAATTGAATGAAAGTATGAATGATAAATTATTTTGGCTGCTTGTACATCACTAAGTAGTCTCATTGTCGTAATTGCATACACCGCTGATTTAAGTCTCTCAATCATCTTCCAGCGTCTCAATTTGCGCTGTATTACGATCCTAAGGTCTTCAAGAATAGTTAAAGGGACCGTTTCGGCAAGCTTGCTCCATCGTAGATCTCCACCTCGCATGTGCAAGTTACGACCCATTTAAAAAAAGAGCAGTCTGGTTCCCATCGTACGTAATAACTCTGTCAACTATATCGTCATACTTGTATCTCACCAAAATTTGAGTGCAAATACCAGCATTGGCTTTATGTTTAAATACTAACGAACTTATATATTACCATAAGTAATCGTCAGTTTGATAAATTTGATAAATATATGGTAACTAGATTACGGATATAATAATTAAATACTTGTACACCCAAACACAGAACAAACAACCACATTCATCACACAAATGTTTGTCCTGGATGGGAATCGAACCCACAGCCCACTGCGCGAAAGACAGAGTTACTCTCCGAGCTATGAGGCTTGTTAGTTCTGGAGCCCTAGTGCGGTTCTTTCTAGGTATAAATATTTTGATATCTGCGCATATATAGAATTAGTACTACTTCACAAACCACAAACAGACAGACAAACTGGCTGACTACGAAGTCTTAGTATTAGGGTCTCATTGGCCCCTTTGGGTATAGAACCACAATAAAAGTGTAATTTTGTTCATACCTATAATTCACCGCACATAGTTTAACCACCCTCTGAGAACAAAACACATTTCCTCCCCTTCGGCTAAATAAAAGAACGAAACTTTTTTCCAATACGATGTAAATAACCAGCCCATCAGACAACCTCAAGGGTTTGAAAGCAATCTAGGGGCCCTACTATTGGTTCGTTCCTTACTTCGCCCAAACAAAAGATCTTTAGAACTGCCAAACAATGGCTGTGGAAGTATTGAAACTACTACGTACTCACTAACGGTAAGTAAGGATTTTCAACTACGTAGATGTTAGATTTAATTGGTTTTCAGAGGATAAAGAGAGAAACTGAGGTAAACATTTAATTTATATGAATACTCTGCTGCATCGGTAAATAAACAACATTCAAAATGGTTTCACTCTGCTCAACTTAGTATTTTTATAGCGTAGTTTCGCAGATAACCTCCTAAATACAAACCTCTATTACACTAAGCTCTACTTTAAGTTCAACGAGTTGAACTAATTGACCTTTTTTCTATTATTTACTTAATCGTTGTTACTAGTTTGTGAAAGTTGATAGAAAAGGAATATTTATATCCAGTAAGTCATTTTTTTTGCCTTAACCTCACCTGGTTTTTATCTAATTGAGATAAAAATATTGTTAAACTGTATATTGTCAACTAGTAATCATTACCGCGCATAAGTCATAGACGGTGTTGTTTGCTAGCCCCTGATATATGAATGTTTCTTCGGCTAAAAATGTTGATTGTAGACACACTCTAGAGTAAAAAGTATGATAAAAAGTAGGATAGAAAGTATGATTTGTCTAGACATATCATACCTGTTATCTATATACATTTTATTGAAACGATTACCTACATTTCACAATATATAACCTTCGAATACCAAAACGCATTCAGAATCAACAACAGTCTGAGAAACTGACTATCTTCGCTCTAAATGCCAGAACATAACTAAAATACTTAATACTAGAAACTAGTATTTTTATTATGGTGACCGACTTATGTAAAATGGTGGTACCAATCTAAGTTATACGTTACTCACAATTCAGGTTACACTATAATTGTACATTTTTACTCAGGACGTTTTCCAACTAACTTTCGTAATGTTTTATGAGGTTTGCTTAGGAATATTCCAAATTTTCTTCTCGAAGCAACAACGCAATTGTGTCGGGTGTTGCCATCTTAAAAATAGGTGTTGCCTTTCAACACTTTCTGCGATATGAAACGCTGCTATTTTTCCTATTCACCTTGTTCGACGGAAAAAATGTATGAAAGGTTCTTCATTTCAATATCCGTCAAGGGCTTGCACTCGAAAGGGAAACTATATTTTATGGCATAAAGCGAAAAATACGAATCCAAAAGGTTCAATTGTGTTTACTTACAGTATGATGTTTTATGATTACCATTATTTGAATAAAATATTATTTGTCAGATGTATTATTCGTAATTTTTTTAAGGACGTACATTTACCCAGGACATAGAAAGTTCACTAACTTTTTTATAACTTTTTTATTGGGGTTTTTTTGAGACTACAAAATGTTGTCTCTTTCAAAAGAAAGACGCATGTGATCAGTTACCGATCAACGCCATCAAACGAATAAATATAAGTGGACATTTCACACAGCGCCCCAAACTACATATAGCTTATAAATGAGAATCATATTACGGATATAATAACTTTATTTTGAGTTCAAATGCCTTTATTCGTTTCAGTTTTTTTTGTATAATTTTGTAACGTCAAATATACCGCCAGTTTCCTAAAAATGAATGATTTACTTTCCCTACGTGATTTTGGAAATACCCAAAATAATACCCTTGTCATACAACATAAAATCACTGAACAAACATTCATCATACAAATATTTGTCCTCAGTGGGAATCGAAACCATAACCTACAGCGCAGAAGGCAGAGCTACTGCAAACTGAGCTGAGATACCGGTTAACTATTAAGGCATTATTCTTTAGTCGATCCTATAGGTACTCATAATAGTATAGTAATGTTATACGGAATATAAAGCCCTCAATTCAGCAGACACGCTCATGATTTCGCATCAACACATTTTCATACCATAAAAGATCCAAACGTTCACATTTTCGCATTAACACAACCTTTTCACGCATAATATAGCACTAAATCTGCGCTTTATCGTGAAAATAAAAATAAAATGCTGGTCTCGATACGTTAAGCGCTTTAGCCCCCATCAGCTAATGCATTGCCGTCCATTTTTCTAGACAGGCTGGTCGATGTGGCTCAAACATCCGTAAATCTTTATAAAATACCTACCCATATGGGTGCTTTGGACGGCAGTGTGCGGTTCCAGTGTGAGCGATTGCTGTTCCAGTTGATAACGTGATGGTGCTTCTAGCAAATCAAATCAAATAAATCTTGCGGAGCTTTTGATTGAGGCAACACGTGACCCTGGCTCTTATTTAGGCTAGCGAATTAGCATAGCTATTCAGCGTGGCAATGCTGCCAGTGTCATGGGCACGCTTCCGTCTGGTACTGGTCTGGAACAGTTGAATTACCTATAGGCCGTATGTAATGGTCCTTAGGTAATCCGACTGCTTCCGTTGTACATAGTTAGTTTAATTGTATACCTACATATTATTTTAATTCATACTTTTATTTTAAAATCAATTCGAATTGATTCATTTTATCAGACATGATTACCTTACAAATTGTAAAAAGGCTTAGTTCCGTACACAAAGGGTGCCGTTGGCACCCTATAACTGAGCCTGCGTCCGTCCGTCCATTTGTCTGTCAGTTGACTGTATCTCATGAACTAGGTACATACAGAATTTAAATCTTCATAGAGTGTGCTAATAATGGTAAAATTATATTTCCCACTTCAAGACACAAAACAAATATCTGAAAAAGACCGGAAAAGAAGCCGATTTTTTTTGCTCCTTTGACAAATCAAACAACGCCATCTGAATATTTTATTAATTGAATTCACAGCTTTATTACAAGTGAAATGCATACAACAATGTCCGCTACCAGTCTGACTGCAACCGATAGTAGCCTACTTAAGATTGAAGATTGATATTTATGTACATAGGGTGATTCGAAGGTTAGACTAAGGAGGTGATTAGAAGTAGTATAAGTAATATATTTCTCTACGCTTTAGACAGGCCAAACTACTCTTTTTTCATTATTGTGCGAAGGGGAAGCGCTTGGCTTTCATCTCACCAGTTACAAGTTAAGATAAGGCCGAAGGTGGAGGCGCACTTCACCCGGAATCCTCAACCAACCGAAGAACTGGCTATCTTATCTCGTTTAATGCCGGAACACAACAATTTTTTAAATTGTTTTATGGCGACAGTATTAGGTAAGATGGTTGTAGCCAGGCGGACTTAAAGTAAGTTCTACCACGAACCAAACCAAGCACAATATTGTACTCCCAATAAGGATCGAACCCGGGACCTCTGGATTTGAAATCGGTGGGTTGAACGACTAGACCACAGAGGCGGTTAGTTACTCTATTTTACTTTTGAATTTTAAGAATTAGCTGTATTGAGACAGTGAAATGGCGTGTTACCTCACTTTCTGTCATCATTACAAAATCTTATTACTAAGCCATTCCTCACATTCATAATTAATCACATTTTTAGTAATATAATTACCTATCGTGTACTTGTACTGTTTTGCATAAGCACTTAACGAATCCTAATCAATTTCGTGAGCCGTATTTTGTAATAATATTCTCGAAAGGCTCAATCCAAATAAACTTCGCATAACCTTAAATATTCATAATCGATCGCAAATATTATATTTCTAAGAACACATTTCCATGAAATCTAAGAAGAATGTTATTGAATATTAATAAAAAAGAAAAAGCTGTTTAGACGCACGTCTGTCTTATCTTGACAAGGGTATTTACCCGAGTTATATATGTATTCAAATAGAAAACTTTTAAGGTCAGACCGTGATCTGGTTGCCTATAAGCTGTAGGTATTGCTTACTGAAGCAATATGATTGAATCCACTTGAAAAGTTACAAGAAAGACTCGTCAGTCTTTCTTGTAACTTTATTCTTTAATTATATATATTATATTTTTCTTGTAATTTTATTTGTCCCTCGACAATTTACAAAATACCATCGTCCATACGGGCTATCATTAATTTAAATATAAAAAAAAATGCTCCGACAAAAACTTCTGGTAGAAAAAGCATATTATTCGGTGAATGAATTTCTAAATGACTATTTAATTTAGTTTTGTCATTTTTTTAAGTATAATCATTGACATTCTCTTTAAATATTGTTAATTGTAACTTTTTGTGTGTTTTGGACTGTTCTGTTGATTGACTTTTGTTTTTTAGGTATAAATAAAATTTGTGTTAAAATAAATCTAAGTACTCTTTATGTAAATATGGGCCATTTGATGAATATTATTAGTGCATGCTATTCTAATGTTTGCATACCAATGTCTGGTGGAATCATGTGAGACCTAAACTATCTTTAATAACTTATTATGTGCCATGATTTAACAAACCATTTATCATTATCATAATATAGTAACAAATAATGAAAATAGGGTATTTTCATAACTTCCACACCAATACTGTTAATTCTGAAGAAACTCTGGTCATTCATTTGTTTTCCACCTTTTCACAACGAAACTATGGATCTTAATATTATTTGGCATGGATATAGTAAGTATTTGGCATGCGTATCGTATTTGGCATGTATTACTTATTATATGCCATGAGGCAAAAAACGAAAATAAAGTCTGAACAGACAAAGGCCGAATCCCACGCAAGCGAAGCCGCGTACAAAAGCTTCTCTTCTTTATATTTGGGTTATCATTACTAAAGGTCAAGTTCATCAAGGTCAATATTAGAAGATATTTCTATTACTGCTATAGTAACAAATAATGAAAATAATATTCTGTTTTAAATTATATTAAACGTGATTTTTCCCTTGAAATACCTATGCTAATCCTTTGGTGTGCGTGTTCCGCACTTAGCCGGTTTAGTTTGAGAATTAATCATACGAAGATCAGCCGGGATCGACGAAAGTGTAAATTGTTTCAAAACCGCCCTAATGGTTTGGTACCAGGTCTATGATACAAAAAGAACAGAACAGTTGTAGTGTTTAATGTTTATCTCAAAATGTATTGTTACGTGAAAGGTGTTTGAATATTGCCTAAATAGAAAATTGATATCTCATATTCATACAATCACGAAACCATTCAAATGAACAATATCTCCAATCAAGATACTCCAAATAGCAGAGCGTCAAAGGGGTAGGTATGATAGCGTGGGTTACTATAATAGGTCCAATTTCGCTACTTCAATCAAGTGTAACATTATATGTAGCGTTTATCGTGAACGGTTTCAACGTATATGCCATGAAAGGGTTTTTTTTCGATTTAAGACCTTACATAAAATGTTGCAGACATCCTGGTGAGGTAGAAGCATAATGTATAATGAAATTAGTGATTTTTTCGTAACTTGAAAATGACAGACAAGTTAGCTAGAACAAATCATGAACTGCCTCGCAAGACCATCAACGATGAACATTTTTGAATGACTAAAGCAGCACTCTGTTGTGGAGCACAAAAAGAAGGTCAGTAGGATATCAAAGATGATATTCTCATGTCCGAACAGGAAAATATCAAATAATCTGGTCAATATGGAACGCAGTGATCTACGACTGATGGTGTTCAACATTGCGACCTGAACTACTACTACACAACGGTGACTGTGTCTGTGCCGGGGCTGCTTACAGAAGGAAGAAACAATAGAGCACGTGATCATAGACTGCTCGGCTACACCATCAGATAAGGAGAAGACAAAAACACGAAGCCCTCCTCCAGTTCATCAAGGAGTTGGGTGGGAGCCATCGGGACACAGCACAAAACACGCCCCAGTGCGACGTCAGTGTAGGCCTTGGAACCCTCACATAGAAAAAGACACTACATATAATAAACTACATATATAAACACTACATATTTTTTCTAAAAGAGACTATCGCTTTTAGCTTATATTAGTTATAAAACGGTCCATTGTACCTACTTATACACTGTGTTATGAGTGTTTGTATTTATCGATGTATCATTGTTGTTTCTTTAATTATTATACTTTTATTTGGTACAAATAGCATATTTTGTTGTCTTTGATTTCTAATAATACGAGTTTTATAAAACCTGTGAATAATAATCTATATAATGGTATTGAGAAATGTTGGTCACTCAGTTCCAGTTTATCTCAATCTCCAGTAACCTCAGCCGTACTTCCTGAGTCGCTACGTAGGGGACGATCAACCCTGTGGGGTGAACGTAAATTATTTACGACGCTGTTTTAAATTGGGCCCAAATATCTGTTAGAGCCAATGTTATATCATTTTTTACCAAGTTTTACCACCGATTTGGTTACGGTTTTGTTTTATTTCAATCTTCATGCTATATTTTACTTCCTTATTTAAAACTTTAATTAAACTGTTTATATTAAAGTAAATTATATTAAAACGTGATAAAAATCGTTTAAAATATCCAAAGGATATTATTCATGAGAGAATGCTAAGTTAGAAGCATTCTGTGTATAAAAAAAAAACATCAATTTATTGCTTTTTATGTTTCTTTGCCATAGTCATGTATAAAAAATAATCATAAATTTATATTTTTTTATCTTTCTTTGCCGTAGTCATGTTTTAACACAGAGGAACAGTGTTTTTTACGTTTTATTATCTGAATAAATTATCTGTATATAAAATCGTCGCTAATTGACAATCAACGAACACCTCGAACCTACTTTTGTATTGTAGAAGTGCAATAAGAATGATTTCAGAAATATCCCACGGAATTATGGGAACCTTCGTTCCCCTGGTTCCCGGGCGTTAACTTTGTAACGCGCCAAAATAGCATTCATTTGGAAAATGTTGTGATGATGACTTGATCTAATTTGTTGAATGGAGAAAATTAATTTAGTCAGACTCCTATTCATATTGCTTTTTGAACAAAATTTAAGGATTCATTTTGACCTTTGAATCTGCATAATAAAGCCGGGGTTTTAATATAGAATTTCTTCTTTGAGCAAAATGCTTGGAATATAAATAAAAGAGCTGAAAATTCCATCCCGTCTTATGACTTTTTGGCCAATAACTAGTGGTAAATGTGTGTAAGTAATTAAAAACAAAACATCAAGAAAAGTAGAAAAGCAAATGTATGAAAATATAGGTACCTACATACATTTCATAGGTAGGTAAGTTCAATTTCACAGATCAAACCAATTCAATTTACTCGTCGTTTTCCTATTTGTGATAACTTGTATGTATGTTTGCTACTCCTCCAAGCCAAAACTACGAACTAAATTGAAATTTTACAGACCACGGGGGATACCACGACCTTCTAGAGCATTCTTGTTTTGATGTTACTTTACTTTGTCACTATGTCTAGTGTAGATAAAACGAGACAAAAGTAATGTAAAAGCAAAACGAGAACGCTATAAGACGTTGTGGTCCCGTCGTTAGGTCCCAGAACAATATCAACCATTTTCTGCCGAAGTCCGGCGCTAAACGGTTTTCCGTGCTCTATGGGCGCTTGGGAGAGCCAGTGGTTTTTGGGGTAAACCTAAAAATATATATTACAGGACATTAATTTTACACAGCGCCATCTAGCCCCAAACTAAGCATAGCTTGTAAGATGGAAACTAGATTACGGATAGAATACTTAAATACTTTTTATAAATACATACGTACTATATGATACAACACCCAAACACAGAACAAACATCTATATTAATCACACAAATGTTTGTTCTGGGTGGGAATCGAACCCTCAGCCTACAGCGCAGAAGGCAGAGCTACTACCAACTGAGCTATGAGGCTAATTAAATCTAAATAAATATTATAATTGTTAAAGATTTATTCATCATATTACACCTCATACTTGCTCTGACAACGCTAGACAAGTCTAGAGGTCAACCCATCATTAATAAAAAAACTAGAATAACATATTTCATAGCTATTAGCCGAGGTGGTTCCAGCTAACGAATAGGACCCCTCAATGTCTTTGTGAGGATGTCGTAAAAAGCAACTAAGGGAGTTAAATACACCAGGGAATGGGCAGCCGCACCCGCCTGAGTATATTTTATATATATATTGGTAACACCAATACTGCGATCACCAATTCGCCTGCCAAGCGTGATAATTATAGCAAAAAAAAAAAAAACCTTCCAGTATTGGAGGAGGCTAATGTCCAACAGTGGTCGTTTACGGGCTGTTATGATGATGATGTACATATTTCATACTAAAACATGTCCCTCTAACACGAAAAGCCGCGAGCAGTAGGTGGTAAAAATTAATGGAAAAGATTACCTCGTAGCACAATACAGATTTAAGGTTATTTGTGAACTAAAATACGTCCCGCCTGATCTTGCAAATGGAGTCCTCTCAGTCGCCACAGACACCTCCCCAATAATTGTTTCGCAACATAACCGTGACCGAAATCGAGGGCCTCTAACCTCATTACGGCCCTATGTTTTACGTCAATTTTCGCAACAACGCCCCGGGGCCCAGACCCCTGGACCCTTTGGCTGTATTCACATGTAAATCAGGCTATTCTAAGCTTTTTACGGAAAACATTTTTTTTTCAAAGGGTTAGCTCCTGTTGGTAGCGAGTATCACCCGGAATCTTCAATGAACTTAGGTAACTAAATAAACATACATATTTACTGTAATAACGATAAAATAATTTTAAGGCAATTTTACGACTTTTTTTATTTTTTGTACGACGGGTAAGCACTTGGCCTTCATCTTACCTGGTAACAACCTCTAAATGCCGGAACACAACAATTTTAGAATTGTTGTTATGGCGACAGAATTAGGTAAGATGGTGGTAGCTAGCCAGGCGGACTTAAATAAAGCCCTACCACCAACCAAACCAAACACAATATACTCCCCGTGGGGATCGAACCCGGGACCACTGGATCTGAAATCGGTGGGTTGAACCACTAGACCACAGAGGCGGTTCTTACGACTTAACATTAAAAAAATGATTAATGTCAAATAAAATTATTGTAATTGAAATTGTAAAAGGAAATGAGTTGTTTTGGAAAAATGTCTATGCTAGACTAAAAACCTGTGTTATCGACATCCAACAAATGCCGGAAAAAAAACAATCAGAATGGTTTATATAACGTCATACTAAGGTAAGACAATGATAGCTAGCCAAACGGACTTAAAACATACCCTACCACCAACCAAACCGAGCACAAATATGTGCCCCTAGGGATCGAATCCAGAACGTCTGGGTTTGATACAGGTAAGCGATCCACTAGCCCACATCGATGGGCACGGCGAACCATTTGGTGTCAAACTTCTGCAATAGGTCGCTAGGCAGGTGGATGGTAGCATCAGAGGTTCTACCACCGGTGGTGGAAACATTCAGCCATAGCCATTAGAAGAAACCAATGATACCGTTGCCTAGGTTAGGCTAAAAGGTAGTGGTTCCCATCTCCCCCTCCCCTCCATTAGAAGTCTACATTTCACACAAAACTCGGCCAATCAGATTTGGCCATTTAGAACACGAGAGCCCTGATACTGCTTTCAAGTAGGTACCTACATCGTAGCTTGTGCTGACGTCCAAACCAGTACACAATGTAAAAGACGCCAAGTTAATCAAGCAGTTCAGTTTGAGTTTGAAAGTGTTTTGTGTGATGGCATTTCAATTTAATGAAAAAGTTTTGAATAGCTACACCTCAAAGATCACACAGGTGCACCTATTATGGCTTTCCCATTGAACACAACTACTTACTTAGATGCTATGATGGTATAATTTTATCTCTCTAATCTTAATGTTGTACCATTTTGCATTTATTAGGTGTCAAGCAACGCGTCTTCTATATCATGAATATTAGCATACACCCAGTATATTCTTAGAAGCCATAAACCAGCAAGTGAAACGCGTGGCACTTCGTTTTCGCCAAAATTCTTCTTAGTGCACCCCTACACTACCTTTTGTAATCCCTAAAATTATGAAGCGCTATAGATTGGACTAGAGGCGTCAGTCCGCCTATTAACTCTACGTTGGTTTTATATTTATATAGGTCATGATGGCTTAAGCTTTAAGTTAATAAACGACTGTTAAACTTCACAAACAATATTCGTATTCCAAGTACCATTACAGGATACAGTGGGTTGTTTGCTTTATGGGACCCGTAAAGGGTTAACCAAATTTACAGTGCCTTGTAGAACTGTTGGTCGTTTCAAATATTACAGGAGCACTCAGGCTAAATATTACACAAAGGCTGTTAAGTAAACAGACATTGCAGTATTTTGCTTCTATTTACCTCTGATAAAAGTTTTATCTCGCGATGACATTAAACACCTGTGGAAACCTACTTTAGCTAAAGTGACTGTGTAGTGGTTTTTTCTTATGCGATGTAATACGCGTTAAAATAAGTCAAAAGCTTCTATATATATATAACGTTAGCTGTGTATTAAATTAAACGACCATCAGATACCGCGTCTTGAATTGAACTGCGTTGCATAGAGTTAATTTTTGTATAGGTACAGCTTCGAGAAAAACAAGTAGATATCTAATGAGCGGTTTTCTAATAGACGACACGACTCCGGAAACGGCATGCAAAAATAGATATTGAAAAACGATGTCCGGTTCCCGCCGTAGGTACGGTACACAATGTCATTGATATTAATATTATGATATGAATGCGTTTCGTGTTGTAAAAATACCACATCCCTCTAATCTCTCCACCATCACCTCTCTCCAACAACCAAACTATCCTGTTTGCCTTTAAGGTGGTCTGGAAAAGATCATCCTCAGTTTCTTGGTGCGCTTCCACCTTAGAATTAACATAACTTGAAAAATCAGGAGTGATAAAAACCTCACCTTCGTAAAAATAAGATCGCTCTCGAGATCTTTTCATATTTCAAGTCATGTTTTCAAGTACTGTACAAGTAGAATTCATTAATTCATTACCATGCTTATCTCATGGAATGAATGCCTAACTAATTTCAAGAGAATTCCGGGATATTAAGAAAGCTTACAATTATTTCCAAGCAACGAGAATCCTACGTGCAGAACAATGCCGTCACTGTCAACAACTTTAGAAGTCCGACTCTAAGAATAACACAAAAGGTGCAAAAGTGCGTGCTAATTGTCTTTTTATCCTGTAGTAGCAACTAAAATAGAAACACGAAAATGCGTCACCGTAAAAGAGTCCAGCAAAGTGGAAAATAACATCTTTTTTTTAATGGGCAGGCGCTGGACCTATTCTAGCCTATTCTCGTCTTATTCTAAGTCTGGGCTTGAGCAAAAGTGAGGTATACGGTGGGAAAGAACTTGCCTAGAAGGCAATGCACTCCTGCATACCGACGGAGATCGGAAAACTACCCTCTGTGGCACGCTTAGCCCCAAACAAAGCTCTAAACATAGCTTGTAATATAGCAGCTAAATTAAGAACTTTTATACATTTTTTTACAAATACATACAACACGGAAACAAAACAAACATCTGAATTCATCATACAAATGTTTGTCTTGGGCCTTCCGAGAAAATGCTTTGTTTAGCAAATGGGCCTATATGGCCCGAAACTATAATGATCAACTCAGAACCTTGGCGCAAGTGTGACTGCGCAGGGTCAGCTAGTATATCTTATAGAGAACAATAATAACATTTTAACATTTACGTTATAATATTTTCTGCCCTGAAATGTTCAAACCCATGTTAAAACCAAAATTGCCTAACGGGAGGAACGATTTAGTTTGCTTTGCCAAAATAGAATTCAATTAATTTGCGGTAGGGTACATTCATCTCACTAATATTATAAATGCGAAAGTATGTGTGAATGTTTGTTACCTAGTGGTAACAAACATCTCCATAACTAATAAATCGATTTAAATGAAATTTTGTATATATAGTTTAGGTTTTAGAATAACAAATAAGCTAATCGAATTTTTGAAAATCATCATCTAGAGGAGTTATACATGGTGGTAAAGTTTCTATGGAATAAAAATCCTCGGTTCGATTCACTCAAAAGTCGGCTTAAACAAACGATTAATCGATGAAAACAAAGTTCTTTATTTTTACAAAAGTACCCAGCAATACTTTTCTGATATTTGTACCGGAAAAAAATGTTCCTTGGTTCCATTCACTCAGAAGTCAGTTTATTGAATAAACGATAATGTAAATAATGAAACGTATATGCATATATATTATATAATACAAACATACATATCCATATTGTTCTACATTTGACACGTAAATTTCCATGCCGGCGTAGCCGCGGGACACAGCATAGTTCTTGAGCCAGAATACGGCCCGTTTGAAGGTAAGTGTGTAGCCACTTACCATCTATAATCTGTGAAGTTTTATATTGCATCATCATAGTAGTTTTTGCCCTTGACTGTCCACTATTGGATGAATGTATTATGCTCACCTTCATTGTGTTTCTAGCTCGTGAAAACTATCTGTCGCAGGAATTTCCCACACACACCTTTCCCATTACAACCCATACTCACACACAGAACACCTCTCAAATTCACGGGGCCTCCTGTTACCCAGACTCTTAACAGATTGATGTTCTCTGCCCCCTCAGCACGGGGCGGGGATAAAATTTTTGTCATCTGTTTTTATCCACCTTCGAGAGAATTTTGTCTCCCGATGGTTGATAAAATAGAAGACAAATATGTTATCCCCTCCCCGTGCTGAGGGGGCAGGAGTTTCTTCAGTCCCCCCCTCACTACACTCGCAAACACATAATTATCCCTAGCTCGTAGACCCCTTAATTATTAACTGCTAATTTTAATATTTCTAAATACTACTTACACTGTACTGTAACCAATCCATGTTTGTTATGGAAGAGCGGGGTCTTCTAACACAAGTATTGTTTACATAAACGAAGACCCCAAATTATACAAACAAAACCATGTACACAAATATTGTCAAATTGGTTACTGCAATAAAAATCATTTTCATTTTCAATATACCTTTATTAGTGTAGTACCTTTACCACCCTACACTCAAAAATAAACTACCCTGAAATTTGAAAGTTATAATTCTAAGTTGACTCACTGCAAAAATACTTACCTACCTACTAAAGATGAGAATAAAATAAAAATGTATGAAAATCTTGCAGCGACTGGAGACAACGTCTGAATTTCCATAAGAATCCAAATGAGTTCATTTCCGGTTTACTATTTCCGTCTTTCTCACTTCCGTATTTACAAGAATGTTTAAAGTTTGCATCAGAATTTTGAACATTTAAAGAGAAACAATCTGAGTAAAAACATATTTATGAGGTAATTCAACCATACAACCAAGCCAAACAGACTCACGACTTTTTCCTCTTAAGAAATTTACTGATTTAATACTCAGAGCGTGAATCTTTATTACCCGTAGCTAGTAAGCCACGGGATGGTTAAGGGCGGGCTTCAAACAAAACAAAAAAAACAAACGTTTGGTTCATCCTTACAAAACAAATAATAAGTATAGTCCATCTCATTCAAAGGTGCGCTAATTGTGACAATGTTTTTAATGTTCTCCTTGTTTGTGTGTATTGTGCAAACCATAAATAATTTTCTATAATAAAGGAAACATTATTTATTTTTCGTTTTTTAGGCTTATTAAAAAAGACGTCTACCTTATATTATTTATCTTGATAGTGCTCAAATGTGTTGCTTACATTATTTAATAATAGCAGTCACGTAGAGGTCAAAATTTGTATTAAGTTAAAAGTTAAAAGTGGTTTTTTTCAGTAAAAAAAAGTTTTTTGGAATCTTCCTTCATAAAAAACTACAGCTGTGCCAAATCTCACACTCCTCTAGTTTTTTATTAGATAAAATATAAATAATATGGTAAATTTGTAAATAAAATTGTAATGTAACTTTTGAATCTATCATGGTTACAAACACGATTTTTATCACGATTTAATGGTGGATGAGTTCTATGATATGCCAGTTGCGTATCATAGATTTCATACACCTTCAAATCGTGATATAGATCGTTTAAATTGACATTGATTAAAATGAAACACTTTTGAAACATATTAAAGTGTTATGTCAAATAGGACTTACTATATCTAACCGAGTGTTGAAAGAATTTATTTACGGTATTGCAGCCGCCATCATTTTAATATTAAATAGAAATGTGAGGGGATTTACTTATAACCGTATCAATAATTCATACTGTATCAGGCAGGCAAGAAATACCCTCATTACTTAGACGTAGCCGTACTACATGTAGCCGATGCTATTAGACTAACGGTCCTACGTTGATGTCACATTTTTGTGAAACATTTTAAACAACTGATTTTCTAAATCACTATACATTTTTTGTTGTACGATGGGGAAGTCTTCATCTCACCGAGTAACATAAAGCCGAAGGTGGAAACGCACTTCACTCTGAATCCTCAACAGTCTGAGAAACAAAGTGTCTAAGACAGGTTGGATAGACTTAGATGGTGGCAGCCCACTAATCAAGCAAAGCACAATATTGAACTCCCATGTGGATCGAACTCGGAACCGCTGTATCTGATACCGGTGGGCGAACCACAGAGCCGATCAAAATACTACAGCCGATTTGAATACTCAGAGCTACCTCTGATTTCATTCAATTTCCCAGGATATGGGGAACTGCCACCTTATTTGGTATGTATTTTTCTCCTCAATATTATGCAAAGGTTTATTAAATCTATAGTAGTGTCAAACGTCAGTAATGAAGCTTCACTTGAAGGCTGGTATTCACATTTGGTTCAGAAAATTATATGCAGTGAGGACCATACATAAGCATGTTTAGTACTAAGTCTAATTGTTTTATGTTTTACTGGAATAAAATTTACTTCATATCCTCAGCACAGAAAATTGCGATACAGCAGAAATCCGGTACCGTGTGGTCCATGCTTTGAAAGGGGTGGGAGATCAGATAACGTGAATAAGCCCTTCCCAGTTTTGTTGCGAATATTGTAAATACTTAATAAGCACATAATTGCGCTCTTCTCTTCCACGTTTGAAGATAGGGGACAGTTGAGCCTTTATAAGCCTGCCTAATTCTCAATTTTCTTATTCATAATATACAAAGTTCCGGAGTATTTTGACAGTGTAGCCACGATTTGTCTATGTAGGTAGATATCTGCCTAATTCACCCTATTTAAAAGATAGGGAACGATCGGGCCTTTGTAAGCCTGCTTAGTTCTTTATATTTTACTTAATTATGTTAAATATAAGGCTGCGGAGTTTTTTTTTGATGTAGTGACGATGTTGTGATGACGACAGGTTCCTAATTTGACCGTTAAAGTGAAAAATATGGTTTTAAAAAGTGATAAGCCTTGACAGAGAAAATTGCATAATTTGAGTTCATGATTTTCTTTCTATTAAAATATTTTAATATAATAGATTAAGTCGACTTATTCGTCTGTAATTCGCCACTGTCACTTATCTGCCTTCAGCAGGTCTGCCAGTGTGCATCGGATGTACTATTAATAATCCTATAATCATAATGATGGTAAATCCTCGAAGAGAAAATGTTTCTTTTTTCTTTTCGAAATTAAGGTTAATAATTATTTTGCCTCGCTTCTGCAAATGAACTGGATGACCAAAATATGATTTACGAGTCTTTTAAGTTTTTTTTACGTTTGTATATCACCTTTAAATTATTAGCTGATGTCAGCGCAATCAAAGCTAAGTTTACGCTACATACAGTGAAAAATAAACTTTACGATCAAGCCACGCTCACATCGCTTTAGCTTTACAAGGTACCCGTAAAAGCAGGAAATGACTCGTTTTACTTTACGGTAACATTAAATTCAGAAAGTAGATGTTCATGTGGAGTACATTTTTGGTTTTACCTAGACGTTAATGTAAGAGCTCACTGTTTACGTAACTTTTGCGCTCGATATTTTTCGTATTTAGAATACGTAGGAAACGTATTCGAATAGTAAATACTACAATGCCTGGCATAATCATGTTGCAGTCCTTTGCCGAGTGGCGACTATTAAGAATTATAACAAAAGTATTTGTTCATCTTGATTTTGCTAGTTTATAACTGTTTCTATCTGTCTGTTTATATTTTTTTTCAATTTTTTTTTTATTAGAATAATTATAGAATATTTTTAAGACTTTGTATTTTGCGAATGTGCTTGATGGCTACATCTAGCTTGATATAGAGGCAACATTGCGCGGGAATGTTGCCTCAGTTCACTGGAACAAAATTGTATAAATATTGCAGGTCAAGAAATTAATTTCACACAGCGCCATCTAATCCCAAACTAAACAAAGCTTGTAATACGGGAGCTAAGATTACGGATATAATACTTATATCCCATTATTTTTCCGAAATACATACTTATATGATAAGTACATATACATACAACACCCAAACACAGAACAAACATGAATGTTTATTTATAAATAAATAAATATATAAATAATAATAGGGTAATAAGCAGCTTAAATAATTTAAATCACGCAGTGTCACTTTCACAAAAAGTTCAGCGGCATTCATACAAAGGTTAAGTTTACCAGAAAACTTTAAAAAATCAAGTCCCACGCCAAACCGTTCGTTTAAAAAAAACTTTTCTTTAGTATGTTTCTGAATCTTAGAACTAAAAACTTATACTATCCAAGCATTGGATATACGTGGAGAACAGCTACAAAAATAATAATGATGTAAGCCGCGGCTTATGGTGGTCGATACGTTTTGACAGCTGCCTAGATCCCTAGTAGATGTCCGACTATATTTTTTATCTTCGTGTGAAATGAGCATTAGAATCACTTCATGACTATGCAGTGATCAAACTTGATTAAGTTCCAATGGAGCATTATTGGAATTTCTTAATTTCCATGTTCCTGGGATTTCACATCCGGAATTCTACATTTCTGATAGGAAATAACTTAATCGTTTACTCAGGGTATGTAATACACTAAAGTTATTTACAAAATAGCACTTTATGCCATTTTGAATCGATAACACGTGGCCTACGTGTCGAATTCGTGGATGTTTTGAAATTTAATAAATAAAATAATATTACAGGACATTAATTTCACACAGCGCGATCTAGCCGCAAACTACGCATAGCTTGTAATATGGGAATAGATTACAGATAGAATACTTATATTATACATTTTTTTGTAAATACATACTTATCATCAATACAACACCCAAACACAGAACATACATCTATATTAATCACACAAATGTTTGCCCTGGGTGGGAATCGAACCCAAAGCCCACAGCTCAGAAGGCAGAGCTACTACCAACTGACCTACCTATGAGGCTAGCGTTTTCCTGATTTCGAATAAATCTAAATTGCGATAACCAATCTGCCTGCCAAGCCTATAGCTATAATTGAAGTAATTAGACTTCTGTTTTGGATGAAAATGCCACCAAGCCCATTAATTTCTCCCTTTTCCGGCACATGTTTCACGAGTTTTTTTTTTGTACGACGGGGAAGCGCTTGGCCTTCATCTCGCCTGTTAACAAGTTGAGATAAGGCCGAAGGTGGTAGCGCACTTCACCTGGAATCCTCAACAAACTGAGGAACTGGCTATCTTACCTCTAAATGCCGGAACACAACAATTTTAAAATTGTTGTTATGGCGACAGAATTAAGTAAGACAGAATTGGGTAAGTGGTAGCTAGCCAGGCGGACTCAAACAAAGTCCTACCACCAACCAAACCAAGCACAATATATTGTACTTCCCATGGGGAACCCAGGACCTCCGGATCTGAAATCGGTGGGTTGACCCACTAGACCACAGAGGCGGAGTTGCTTTAACTTTTCGACCCCGAAAGTAAGGCAAAAAATGCAACTCGTTTGATTTCTCCAGCTAAATTGGACCATGAATATTGTGACTTTCATAATTTGGTTTTACATAAGCGGTTGAGTTTTTAAAATACGGTGTCGGCCAAAGTACAACAGCTGTTGCCAGGCTGAACTAAATGAAATCATTCCGCGTTTTTTCCTTCACGAGCCTTACTATGACCAAACGTAATATACCTATAATAGGCCTACTTTAGTAAGTATTGTAAGCAATCGAGGCATGTAAACAAACAGATTTTTTTACTAGCTTACTGTTTAGGCAGTGGACTGTAAATTATAATAATAATAATATAGCCTCTTTATTTCCTTATTCATACATTAACAATTAACAATTACTTACAATTTCAATTTGAATTAATAAGTCAAAACAAAATAATTATTAAATACATTTAGATTAAATACATTATTTTTATTGATAATTTAAGATATTTATATATAAGATAAGGACCTCTCATCGAGTAAAGGCCTCCTCCTCTGGACTGTAAATTATGAATTTTATTATAATAAAAGAGGCTACAAGATAATGCAAATTTTGCAATAACATGTGATCTGTCGTGCTGAAAGAGTATGTTTCAAAAAACTTGAACTTCACGTACCTTTAAAGCTGTTGCCGCCACGGGAAGAGATCTAGATAGAACGAGGTCTACTTTAGGCTGAGAATCAGCTCGGACCTCACTAAAATTCAAACCTTATAGCAGCCGGGTTATCCAGATGTTTCACCCAACAAGCACACCTTCAGTTCGCGAAGCCCAGCCGAAATCACTCCACAACACAACACATGGTTTTTATGCAGTGTAGATTTATTGTTCATGAGGAAAATATAACGTGTATTCACCAAGGGAAAAGTAATTAGTTAACTTAGGTACTTGCTCAGTTCAATACAGAATTCGAAGTGTCATTCATGATCGAAATTGAGCGGCAAAAACTCTTCAAACTTCAAACTGTCAGATGACAGTGAATGAGTCAATATTGTGACAGGTGTCATTCCTGAACACTTACTTTAATTTGTTGTACTTAGCTTAGATTTATTTAATAAAGCGAAGGTATATTTGTGACTCAAAATGTTTATCGTCAATTTGAAGACAATATTTTTTTTATTGATGATAGCCAAGCGTTTGTCCACCAACTTGAAATTCACTTGAAAAACAAGTAAAGATTGCCCTAAGATAGAACACGCTTTACACTTACTTTACTTACCTTTACTCTGTACTTGAATAATCTAAGATTGTAATAGGGGCGGAAAATCAGACGAGGGCAATGAGTTCCATTCCTTACCAGTTACCTATTCATGATAAAGGTGGAGGAAAATCGATGAGTTCAACACAATTACTTTCTGAAATAGCCATAGATTTTTGCCATCTATAGGTATGTTTACTTTGCCGAACAGTCCAATGACGAATCGGTCATAGGAGAACGGTTGCGGAATCAGACTTTGCAGTGCTGGCTTCTAATAGTCGTATAAAGACTGCAGTTATTTTGAAATCGTCACCATTTTTACGCTCCTAGGGGTTTTAATTAAACTTGTCGGCGCGACACGACCGGAAGCCGTTTCAAAAATTCATTAAAACCCCTTTTGCCCAATTTTTTTGTAAACAACTAATTTATTTTACTTCGGTGTTCTAGCGTAAACTTGTTTGTGAAATCGTGCTACGGGAATTGTGAGCAATAATATCTTTACGGTATTTTTCAACACAATTTCATTTTACGCTTAAGTGATTAAACAGTCGATTGAGTTTCGGGGCTAACATTCAATGATTTTGGAACGCTTTACGTTTTAAACGAGTGCTTTTTAATTTATAAATAGTGATCTAGGCGTGAAATAGATAGGTGTAAACTGATTAATATATTGTATATATTGTAAAAATGGCACACATATCAGCTTCAGCTCGTTGCCGGCAACTATAAGTTATGGAACGGTTGGTGAAATTACGGGCACGCGAGACTTAACACCTTTAGGTCTCAAGTTGACGGGCGCAATGCAGTGCCGCGTAGACTATGATCTTTGTAGATGTACCTACGCAGAAAAGCAATATTATAGGCAAGACATGCACTTAATATCAGGGCTAATTGCTTGTTCCAGTATAAGTATATGTATGAGACTTGGAGGTGTCTAGGTCGCAGGTAAATAGGATAACACATAACACATGACACATAAGTATGTGTATGTACCATTAGTTAAATACAAATTAAAGATAGCTTATTACATCTTCAGAGAATATCTATATCTATACTTATAATAAAATCGTAGAAAAGCTGTCTGTACATTTAAAATAAAAAAATATATGCTACCTACTTAAAACACGCAGCTGAACATATAAATACAATTTCAGAATTTTTGTCTGTTTGTTTGCGCACGCGTATTTCCGGAACGGCTTATCCGATTTGGATGGGGTTTTTGATGATGTGTTGTGTATGGTTCAGGGCAGGATTTGACGATCAATTTTTTGAAAAAAAAATAATGTTGTATCGTCTTTTATAACATTTTGTTTTAATGAATGTATATCTTTTTTGTTTATGATTGGAGTTTGATAAATTAAACAAATGTTGTTAACCCAAATATTACACAAAAATGTTAGTTCATCATCATCAACTGTTATTCTTCTGCCCGTTTCCCAATCGTAACCGAAAAAAGTTTGTCATAATCACCAAGCTGGGCAGGCGGGTGGTCAGTCTTACTGATATCGTCAAGTTCCTAGATATATATATGCTACTTGTCATCCTCTGGTCGCCTTTTACGTCATTTAAGATGGCATATCCCATAATCCTGCCATTATCTCATCTTATTTCATTACTTCTGCATCGCATTTGCCTTATAAGTAGGTGGTGCTATTTTTTTACTGAATGGTCTTTCAGTGGCCTTGCTCTGAACAGAACGACAGTCATTGCCACTAACTAGAGATAGTATGAGCAATGTTTGTACTGGTGTCGTTTTTAGGTTTTTGTGTTATAATCATAGCCCAAAAAGTACAACTGCATGACATGGGCCACGCTTGACAAGCGATTCGGTAATTGCAGTGTTGGTATATATAGCAGGTGATCCTTATAAGATCCACGCTCTGAGTAGTGATCGGAGGTGAATCCTCGAAGGGGAAAAAGTGAGTCTATTTATTTGTTTAATGGGGGATTCATTGCATCAGAGGGACTCATATTAACTGGAAACCTTATACTCTAAGATAAAAATGCTGACCAAAGCTTGCGTTAGAAGTTAACTATGTCAGTGGTGTAAAATCAAACTACGTAGGTACTTTCTGAAGGGCAAGCAGGATAAAGCATATTTCTTGGCGTTTTGTTTTATGTGCAAGTGACACTGCACAAGTACAGCAATTTTAGGGCCATAGGTGCCATAATAGTTACTATTTTGGAATCATATACTTTTGATTTCTTGCATGTGAACATGTTGGACGTTGCTATTGCGCGTATACGTACTAATTTTGGCATCGTTTTAGGAAATTTGAAACATCATCATCATTTCTCAAAAAATATTACTACAGAACAGAAAAAAACTAGCCCGAGGTTCTTGCCTTCCTCATTGTGTGTGCTGGTCGCGATTCCGAACAGGCGGTAGATTTGACGTTTCAAAATGATCCTAAAAAATCTTACTGAATAAATATTAGGTCCTTACATATGAAATTGGCGTTTTGTCGTACTGGCCACTTTGATCTTAAATATCTCCACTTTGGTTAGGAATTCCAAATTCAAATTTAAACAGCTATTTACTCATGCATTTGTGTTACGAAAACCGTAATTCATTTGTTTTTTTCTCTTTTGCTTTTTTTTTCTGCGTACTCATTTCACAAAATGGAAAACTTAAAATATCGCATTATTTACGAGTACGAGTTCCACCGTGGCACCAGTGCTGCAGAAACGGCTCGAAGGATTAATGATGTGTATGGTGGTGGTGTCGCAAAAGAAAACACGGTGCGTTTTTGGTTTCAACGCTTTTGTTCTGGAAATTTCGACCTGCAGAACAAGCCCCGTGGACGGCCGGAGACCAAGGTCGATAATGATGAATTGAAGGCTATTGTGGAAGCAGATCCATCGCAAACCACATCACAGTTAGCTGCAGGCTGCGGTGTTAGTGACAAAACCGTTTTAATCCACTTGAAGCAAATTGGGAAGGTGAAAAAGCTTGAAAGGTGGGTACCTCATGAATTGAGTGAAGCAAACCGACAAACGCGCGTCGACTGCTGCGTTACATTACTCAACCGGCACAATAATGAAGGAATTTTAAATCGGATCATTACATGTGATAAAAAGTGGATCCTGTACGATAATCGTAAACGCTCATCGCAATGGCTGAACCCTGGTGAACCAGCAAAATCTTGCCCCAAGCGAAAATTGACTCAAAAAAAGTTACTTGTAAGCGTTTGGTGGACTAGTGCCAGTGTCGTACACTATAGCTTTCTTAAATCTGGTCAGACGATTACGGCTGATGTCTATTGTCAGCAACTGCAAACCATGATGGAAAAGCTCGCTGTTAAACAACCGAGACTTTTCAATCGCTCTACGCCACTGCTGCTTCAAGACAACGCTAGACCACACACGGCCCAACAGACGACTACCAAATTAGAGGAGCTTCAATTGGAATGTCTAAGACATCCACCGTACTCTCCGGACCTTGCTCCAACAGATTACCATTTTTTTCGAAATTTGGATAACTTCTTGCAAGGAAAAAAAATCAATTCCGATGAGGCAGTCCAAACCGCTTTCAAAGATTTCATTGATTCCCGTCCGAATGGTTTTTTTAGTAAAGGGATCAATGAACTACCTATAAGATGGCAAAAGTGTATAGATAGCAATGGTACATACTTTGATTAATAAAATATATTTTAATATGAAAAAATTGCCTTTATGTTCCTCCCATACAAAACGCCAATTTCATATGTAAGGACCTAATATATTTGACTTTGACTTCGAGAACATGGGCAGAGCGTAGCAAGCAAGTCAGTATTTGTGGTGTTGGTGTCTCTATGACAACCGTGGAAGGCAGATTTTTTTATGTACCGCTCTTGACCTCTAGATATGCACAGATAAGGATAAGGTCTACGATGGAGTGAACCCACCCTGATAACCTATTTGAGTGTATGCTGCCACTTATCTCTCAACTGAGAGACTCTCAGTTGAGACTCTCAACTCTCAATGAGTGTGACCGGGGGATTTACCATAACAACCACGCTTGAAAGGCGAGTTGATGATGGCAGTATTTGTGTTTAGTACTAAAGAGTATGTTGCCCATCTCCCAAAAAGAGTAATGGGGGGATTTGGCAATATCCCCACGCTTGACAGGTGAGTTAGTGATCACAGTACTGGTGTCAGGTAGGTTTTTAGATGGATGGAAGGTGCTGCTCGCCTATTGCCTAAAATCCCTTAGATGAATCGAATTACATCCACGGACGAGTCAATAAGTACCTCCGCTAGCGATTTATAATAGTCTTTATCGCGCTGCTGCCGCCACGAACTAGAAACATTGCATTAGATAGGTAATATTCAGGTACCTGATGTCGGTGATGTAAAATCTCACTTCTTTTTTCTGTGGGATAAGCAGGAGAGATCCATGTTATGTGCAAGTGAAACTGCACTGGTACAGCTAGTTGTTACTAAAATTGAAAACATGACTAAAATGACCCTTTCTATAAAATTGCTTTTTCTAGAAGAGACTGAATAGGTAACCGTTTTTGTGGAACCCCTGGAAAAGTGTATAAGGGTGTGTTCCACCCTTGTTAATTGATCCAACACTTGATTCTTAATGGGTGTATGTACCCCGATAGTTCCTGCCTATTACTACAGATGAATGGCCTCATAAACGCCTACATTGAAGGGCAAACGTGTTTTCAATAGCCATTATGGGTTCGTGGAAATGTATCTGCAAACGGTAAAAGAAATCCGTTTGTTAAGCATAACGATAGACACACCCATCCTTATCTTTTGTGGACTAGTGGTGGAGCGTTCGGCTCTCGAGCTGGAGGTTCTGGAATCGACGGCGGAGGTAAATTCTACACGAGGATGCTCCCAGATGGTTGATGAGTTACATAACTCACGCCTAGCCTATTTCTCGGCATTGTCAATATTTTTTACTTTCAAACATGACAAACACCTATGTTGTCTCGAAAAAGTCTAATACCGGGAGTTTCACAAACCACATTAATGTAAAGTAAACTCATCATCATCAAAATCAAATTTAGATAGTTTAGCCTTTATCGCAGACCTGACTTTTTCCATCTGTGGGTAATTGACAAAAATGTCTATTTAGTCTGTAGCTGTGTGTTTTTCTTGGATACTACGTGTTTCTCAGCAGCCAACGAGCTTATACATATACATATGCCTATTAAATGGATCTCTAATTATAGAGAATATTATTAAAGCAGTAGGAGTATCATTACAATAAGGCGTGGTAAATGGGTTGTGTGTTGCGTATATCAAGTCTGGGTTTATCAAACTGGATTATCGTCATAAAGCCCCTGAAATTAACACAGCCCAAGAGGTTATTGCTATGAGCGTAGAGGCGTAGAGGCAACATAGTATGTTGCCTCTACGCCTTAGCGTCGACGCGCTACGTATGTCTACGAATAATTATGTGTAAGGCAGTAGAAATTTAATTGAGTAAGTATTGAAGTGAAAGAAAATTTATTCTCATGAGAAGTAAATATAATTATTTAACCATAAGATTAAAATAAGTGCTTCGAAAAAATGTGCATTTCGTACTCTATAAATGATTAAATTGTATACCTTATTGCGTCCGACTAACATCTCATATTAATGAATTATTATATTTCAGTATAAAATCTATCATACTGATATTGATAGCAACTTGGTGGTGGTTTCATAAAAATGAGGATATTCACCTCACCCTATTTGAAAACAGATGGACCGTGCTCCACGCTTCCATGAAAAACGAGTTTTTATCGAGAGAAAAATTTTGTGTCTAGCTTAGTTGTTTCAGATGCGAATTTACTGGACGAAATATTGTTTATACAAAGTGAATAACGCAATGTCGATGCAAATAAACTTCACACTTAAGTTCGAAATCAACTATCATTTGTTCATTTTTTTTTTTTAATCATTTTAAAACGTCAAATCTTACACATTATTAAATTCTTTCCAACTTTATTATTTTATTGATTAAAGATAGTAAAATTTGTTAAAAGTGCAACTCGTAGTTATTCTATGCACAAAAAAATATTATTGTACTTTTGTTTGTATAGGCTCAAAAAGGACTAGACCGATCGTAAAAATTCTTTCACCAGTGTAGCATTGCCACTATAACTCTAACTATATATATCACTATAACCACCATTGAATGTTTGTAAAGTTAATGTTAACGTCGGTCGAAAATATACCACGAGATTTATGCCTTGTTATTTAATCATTATCCAAATAAAACACTTCATTGAGCTGTTTTAAAACCTGTAGAATTTGAATTTGAATTGGTATTCAAATTGGACATTCCATTCAAAATATTATTAACAAAAAAAAACCCGGAAGGATTTGAACGAAACTTTGCTAATATTGATACATTGACTAGGATGTTATAAATACAAAGCAAAGTAAATTATGTTACATCTTTTCATCTTCGTTTCAAAGACTTAAAGAAACCAATCTATTAAAAACCAACCATCTTATCTAATTCTCGCCATAACAACAATTCTAGAAATGTTTGTGTTCCGGCATTTAGAGGTAAGATAGCCTCAGTTTGTTGAGGATTCCGGGTGAAGTGCGCCTCCAACTTCGGCCTTATCTCAACGTATAGCCAGGTGATATGAAGGCCAAGCGGTTCCCCGTCTAAAATAATTATTATATTACAGGACTTTAATTTCACACAGCGCCATCTAGCCCCAAACTAAGCATAGCTTGTAATATGGGAACTAGATTACGGATATAATACTTAAATACATTTTTTTTTAAGTTTATAAATACATACTTATCATACAATACACACCCAAACACAGAACAAACATCTATATTCATCACACAAATGTTTGTCCTGGGTGGGAATCGAACCCACAACCTACAGCGCAGAAGGCAGAGTTACTACCAACTGAGCTATGAGGCTTGTTATATGAGCTCTCTCTGCATGCTCTGTCCATTCATCCAACTAAATTACAAATAAGTAAACTTGGGTCAACTTGAAATATATAATATAACTTTCGGAAACCCCCAGTTGCTTATTTCATACTTTTGGAGTGTATAGCTAACATACGATTCAGTGACGAGTTATGAAAACCTTTTTTTTGTTTGAAATGGGTGATATCTGGAACTGGGTATACATTCGCTAGAAAATAGAAACACTTCACTTAACATACTTATTAGCCGCAACCTCACCAGGGGCTGTATTGTGACCGGCGGCGGTAACGTGCTCTGATAATCGTGATAAAGTTTGAAAAACTTAGCGCATATGAAACTACGTGGGGTCAGCTAGTATTGATAATAAATTAGTATGATAAATTCGTAAAGTTTTTCAAGTCACATCAGATCCATTCACAAATATTGCTTTTCACAATTTTGCGTTCCAAACTACCAGAACTTTTTGGGTAGGTACTGTTACATGCAAACGCCTGGTTTTGAACTCGCACATTGATTGCTATGTCCGTGTACTAGCTTTGTATGCAAATGTTACTGGACTGGAGTTGGTACAGAAAAACGACAGCAGCGCTAAAAAAATCGACAGGAAATCGCATTTGAATATTTTTATACAAGATACTAGTCTCGATTTTGTGCATAAAAAACTTTTTTCAACAAAACTATTTTGAGTTTGAATTCAGAACATATTTTTAACAGCGTCGCTCCTTTTTGACCGACATCAAAAAAAAGGAGGTTCTCTTTTTGTCAGAATCTTTTTTTTTTTTTATGTTCCCCGATTACTCGAAGACACCGGGACCGATTTCGAAAATTCTTTTCTGGTTTGAAAGGGTATACTTCACAGGTAGTACCATTGTCATCAGGTCAGGATCTGATGATGGAATCCTGGAGAAATCGAGGGAACTCTTCAAATATTATATGCACACTTGAAATGATTTGGGTTTTTAGGGTCGGTATTCTCTGTATTTTCAGTATCCCATCATCAGATCCTGACCCGATGACGGGATACTGGAAATACAGAGGGAACCCTTCAAATAATATAGGCACACTTGAAGTGATTTGGGTGTACTACCTCAAGTAAGGATAAAACGGACCCCATATAGGATCACCGTCCGTCCATTATCAAAATAATTGGTAAAAATACGTCATCCAAGTAAACGAAATTGTATTCTTCATTGAAGTCGGTTTCCTTTTAAGTTTTTAAAACGTTATTATACTGTAACTGACCCACAGGCTAATCATGTAGAATGTTTATAAAATTGTTTTGTTATAAAATTGGCATTGCGTGGTAGTGGAAGCCCGTTCTGATCAGAAACATATGATATCAGTTATGTGATAAAAAAAAACTTTCAATTATTTAATCTCATGAAGGATTCCCATTGTCGCTTGTTATACTAATTTCATCAATTAATTTTCAAACAGATGTCAGTAAGTAAATAATATACATAAAGTGTTCGCAAGAAATATTTCTAATTATTCACTCGTTTATTAATTTCAAAGTTACCTTATGAGTTTAAATAATTACGCTTGAAGCTTTATTAATTAATTAGAAAATTCCTCAAATTATTTCAAAGGCGATTTTGATAACAGCCTAGTGGGAAGTTCTTTGATCTCAAAATTAATTATGGGAGCTTACGTATTGGACAATTATATTAAATTATCGTTTATAAAAAAACACAAGACTTTTTACATTAAGTCGTCTAGCCCCAAGCAAATCATTTAATAAGGGAACTATTTAATGGGGAATATTAATATTTTGATACATGTAGATAAATACTTATTAATTACAGGGCGATTTTTTTTCCAGGGTCATTGAGGCTAAGTCTGAAACCGTGAGAGTTATCGAAAAGTCATGTTAGGAGTTACGTGCTCGATTTTAAAAAATAGTTCTGCATTTAAGAAAAACGTATTTTATAGTTTTTATGGAAAAGTGAGATTGTGATTTTTTTGCATATTTGAGTTCTTTGTATAATAATAATAACAAGATGTATTACGACTATGTGTAAGTTTGGAATACTTTCAAAATTGAACATTTATAAATTCAACTTCATAAATTAATATTAAAGGTTGTACGTATAGTCTGAAATGCGTAAGTGAAGCTGTTAAATCATCATTTGCTGTTCGTGTAGAACTTTTGAAAATAGGAACATCTTCAAAGAGCTTGGTATCGCCAAATGCGTAGATACAACATAAGTGTTTGAACACAGAGACTTTTCGATAACTCTCCACGGTTTCAGACTTGGCCTCAGTGGCCCTGAAAAAGAACTCACCCTGTGTATATAAATAAATGTATGTATAAATATGATATATGTGGTAATTATGGCAAAACGCTTCAGTCTTGGAGGAGGCTCACGTCCAACAGTGGACGTTTACGGGCTGTTATGATGAAGATTATATATATATACTCATCATGATAAATAATTACAACACCCAAAAATAGAACTAAATTTTTGAGACATGATGTTTTTTTCTTTTCATCTCACCTGGTAACAAGTTAAGATAAGGCCGAAGCGCACTTCACCCGGAATCCTCAACAAACTGAGGAACTGGCTATCTAACCTCTGAATGCCGGAACACAACAATTTTAGAATTGTTATTATGGCGACAGAATTAGGTAAGATGGTGGAAGGTACCTCTGGATCTGAAATCGGTGGCTTGAACCACTAGACCACAGAGGCGGTTAAATGTATGAAGAATTTGGATTCATCATACAAATGTCCTCATTTGGAATCGAATCCCCAGCCTACAGCAAAAAAGGCATAGCAACTACTATCTAAACATTGATGCCTGTAATATACAAGTATAAGTTTTTGTTTACCCATATCAAACATAAAATATCACCTGTAAACGATCTGTTGGTGGATGAAGCTGAAAAAAAATATGTCATGCTCCTGGGCAGAACCACCTTGGCATTAATACATTTTATTGGTTCTGAAAATATCTATAGGATTACTATAAAATTAAATTCCTATTAAACAAAGTCTATATCTCTAGTTTCGTGGTAAACTCTTATTCAAAGGGGTTGTACTGGGGAGCATCTCTCCAGCAGAACCACCACAAAATATGGAAAGTTTAAGAAAATATATATGATCAAATAATTCTATAACAAGTATATATTGACCTAACATCCCCAAACTCTTGATCTATTTTGAATATACGAACTTACAACACCGTACATTTTTTCGTTGAAATTATCAATGGACACCTAAAAAACAAAGGAAGTAGAGACACGCGTTTTTCCTAAATGCATAAGGATTGACGTTACCACTCAAGCAGACTATTTTTTACAAGTTTTTATTTATTTTACTTGCAATGTAAGCATGTTAATGTAAGTAGCAAAATTATAACCACTACCATTACTTGACACCCGAATGAGCTGGAATTCGGAATTAAAATTTTATGGCAATGCAATTACTTATATAATATGTTGACAGCGAGCTGATCTGATAGTGGAGTCAAGAGCTGTTCAACAGAACTCTTCAGTAAATAAGCTACTTGAGTAGAAACTTGGCATACCTGTCATGTTCCGACGATCATGTAATACTTTGGGTACAGCGAGCTGATCTGATGAGTCAGGAGCTGGCTGTTTAGTGGAACTACTCAGTAAATAACAGTAAAATATCCGAGCGAGGGCTGGCTATGACCTTAAAAAATAATGCTTCGAAAAAAATTGTTTCGGGTTTTTTGTAGGTTTTCTTTTTCGTGGGAATTAAGGGTGCCCTTTACCTATTTATGGTAAATAAGATTAAATAAAAGAAATTTAAATAACAAAAACAGTTTACTTCTTGCAATAAATTAGAAATACATATATGAACACATGTTATATACAGTTAAATTTTGACATAAATTAGTAAATCTACCTACACATTTTTTTTACATTTGATTTTGTAACATTCTGTGATAAATCATCATTATACCATTTGGCGCCACTTTTGTAGTGATCCTTATCCGGGCACATATTCTATGGCGGAAACGATGCAGTATTTTTTTTTTCGGTGAGGACTATCGTGTTTGGTATGCTGCTTATATTTACATCGTCAGAAATTTCAAAAACTATAATATGATCACTTAATTTGTATGTTTCAGTGATTAGTCCCATTTCTTGATTAGATCGATGACTAGATGGGTGCGTTTTCGCAATCGCAATCAACATCGACATAGCAGATTTTTCCAATCCGGTTGCCAGGCCATTCTCAGCCAAAATCTGTATATTATTGAGACAAGTCCTTTCCGTTTTGAAGTCACATATGGCTGTTTTTTATTGTTCGTGTTTTGCACGGTAATATTCATTCAACAATAGCCCCTCACATCCTGGTCATGTTACAGCTGCAGTCAACCATTTGTGTATTATTTATTTTCTCTATTTTAAAATAGTTTGTCAAAATTTCCGCTCTTAATCTTAGAACAACCACAGCATTTTTTTTTTCAAAAACTGTCTTAACCAGCGTTAAAATGATGAGTCTTTCGGTTCTAGTAATGCTTTAACACTGGTACTCTCTTTATAAGCAACCGCGAATGCTCTTACCACAGCATCAAAGGCACAAGTATTTTGCAATATTAAGTCTTTAATATTTGTGCGACTTATATTGCCATTTGGTAATAATTGCACGTAATTCTTATTGTATTTTGGCTTATTTTTTTCTACCAATGGTATATTCTTACACTTTTGGGTTTTATTTTGCCAATTTTCTTCAAAGAAACTTTGATAGCAAAATCACAATATCTCAACCAGCCAGCAACCTTCATTTCACACCATTTGTCTTAGTGTCCAAGTTAATATTTCAGCAAGATCAAATTACGTAGCTTGTAACATATTGCGAGACGGATGGCGGGTCCAAAGTTATGTGAAACAAACGTCCGACGAATTGATACGGTCAGCGAGCGTTTATTTATTCTCGAGACGTTTTCTGTGAGTACCATGACTTCTCGTAAACTGTAGGCTCTCGCTTGCGAGTTTACTATTCATAGCCTAGTCCACTGCCAGACAGAGCTAATCTTGAATTTGTTGGAAGTTTCATTGCCATAATCACTACACCTTTACTGCGATCACCGCAGATGGGATCGCAGTAAAGGTGCAAGATAAAACACAGAAGTCAGATGTCCCTCTTATGGTGAGATTGCTAATTGTCAATTGACTTCAAAGCATGTATGTATTCAGTTAAAAATAATTAAAAAAAAATGTAAAACGTCTTGCAAGGATCTCAAATAATTATGATAGAGAGATTACTCGTTATTGTTCTCCACTTACAAAAGACATAAAATATAGACATCTGAAACATAATCTCTGCACTTGTAATACAATGGCCTTCTCCCTAAATTCAATACCTTTTAGGCATGATCATTTAAACTAGTTAATCTAAGTTAGTTTTATGTACAGATGGCTTACACAACAAGTTCCGCCAAAAGGCCTCTGTGAGACCTCAATGTTACGGCAGGCTGCTGGGGCCCGATTCTACTAAACCAATTGCTTCATTGAGACAATGGTATAATCGCAAAATGGCCACTAAAATACCAATAGGCACCAATAGTGGCAGTTCTGCGATTATACCATCGTCATAGTAACGGGATTGGTATAGTAGAATCGGGGCCCTATAGTCACGTCAGTCGATGGAAAACATGTGACCAATAGTAGGGCTACTGAAGCCATATTGATGGTTGCAATAAGGACTAGCCTCTCGTTTCCTCAGGGTATGTCGTGTTATCTCTAATAGTCAGAGTAGTTGTCATACCATATAACTTGCAAAGCAGATTCAAGCAACCAAACATTGCTTGACCGTTTGGCCTTCAACTCATCTGGTGTCAAGTTATGATAAGGCCAAAAAATATTTCAAAAGGTCTATTACCTGCATTAAGCGCCTCCTTACTGTATACAGGGTAAACATTTTTCTTTTTTAAAAACTCACTTTTCCAGAAAAACTATAGAGAAATAGATTTTCTTTAATGCAGAACTAATTTTTTTTATCGAGCACGTAACTCCAAACTTGAACTTTTCGATCACTCTCGAGACTATGTCATTTGGTACCTTTGAAATGTAATTGTTTATAAAATATCCCATTGTACTAATTTTGTGAGAAATAAATGTTCTATTTATTTATTTTGTACCCAATGCTGAGTGAAGGCCTCTTTTAATGCACTCCATGCTTCTCTGTATTGTACCCCCTTGGGAATCAAACCCGGGACATCTGGATCTGACACCAGTAGGCGAACTATTAGACCACAGAGGCGGTTAACTTGAGCCCTCTTCAACTATTTTCCATTTGGACATTGGACATTCTTTGACCAGGTCGCCACATTTCGATGACCAGTTTTTTCAAGAACTCGTTACCTCATCAGGTCCCTGGTATATATGGTATATGTGGCTAGCCCACTTCCACCTCTTTTTGGCTATAACCATGGCATTATTTTAGGAATGCAAATAGCGCAAAAGACAGAATGGGGGATATCTTGTAAGCTGCAAATTTACTCCAGCAAGGCTGCGATCCGGACATTAGGGAGAGAAATAACTCCCTCGAATGTGTCCATATACGTATTACGCAGTGCTTAGGACTTCAGTATCTGGCAGCTGTTTGAGCTAATTACAAAGGGTGTTTAGTAGAGAAATATTGGGCGTATCGTGTGAAGATTTTTTTCGTAACAAACCCCCAATCCACAACAATATAGTATACCTATAAAGCTCGTTATTCTAAACACGCAAGACATACGTAAAATGAACCATCACAGTTATTGCTATAAACTTCAGATGTTTTTTTTTGCATGTTCTATAGTTTTGAAATTAATTCGTTTTTTTATTAGAGAATTTTTACGTGTAAAAAAAAAGAATTTGAATTATAATGAATTATCATCGTGGCATGATATTTTCATTTGTCTTGAAATCCTGGTCAGTAGGTGTTAAGATGTATTTATATTACAACTTTTTTGTTATTACTAATTGTATAATTATTATTATTATTTCAGGATCATTTTACCCGACCACCGTAGGTAAAAATAATTGAAATTAAAGACATAATCTGCATGTCATATATTGAAGGGAAAAAGTGGTTAGACTTTATCATATTTTTCTTGTTTTTGACGGCCTTTCACTGAGTTAAAAGCAACCGTGTTTTTGAACTAACCCTTCGTCGGTTCCATGGTGTAACGGTTAGCACTCTGGACTCTGAATCCAGCGATCCGAGTTCAAATCTCGGTGGAACCTGTATTTTGCATCATTTGTCAACGGTTTAGATAGTTTAGTTACGACACAGATGTCAGAATAGGCTACGTTAGCCTATAATATGCAAAACCTACATTTCATATATTCTGAAATCATAAACGCACAACAAAATTTTATAAAATTTGCTTATTCATATACTACCTACTCATATAAATTGTATTTCTTAAAATGATAGGTTGTTATAAAGATAGGTTTGCAAGTCTTATTCATTTTAAACCGCTCTGTGCGGTTTTGGAAAAAATAAAAACAATATCTCAACCGCCAGAAGGCGTCACTATAAATCTTTCTGCAGTTTCATAACTCAATTTCTCTAGTTTCAGCGCGGCAACAAATAAAAGTATTGTGTATCTTGTTTTGTGTTTTCTCGGGTATTTCTTTGATTATGAATTTGGTTTGAAGATATTGGTAAACAGATGTGAAATCCAATGTTTCTTAACATTTAGGAATATTACAAACATATCTTGGCGTGGTCGAGAAATGTAAAATAGCTGAACGGCTTTTTAAATCGCTGAAATTTGAATGACATATGCAAAAGTTAACAGCATTGCGTAAATCTTTAAATAAAATTCCTTTAAAATTGTATTCTTAATTGATTTCGCTGTCGGACTTTTCAAGTCTTAGTTGATTGTGGAACGGTCTATATAATAGAGTTCAATTTTGCGTGAAGAAAGATTAGAATCCAAATGCACATTGGACTATAAACAACGGCTAATGGACTTCTTAAGCTTGATAGCACAATTAAGAACGAATTGATAAGAAGTAATGGTTTTCTTTTGGCTATTTAGTTAATTCACAGATTGCTTACAAAATTGCTTTTCGAGTTTCAGTTTCGAAAATAGTATTGAGAACCATTTTAAATTGTCTCATGTTTTTTTTGCGCATTTTGCCATGCCCAGTAGTTTTGGTGCAGTTTTGTAGTTTGGTCGTGGAGCCAGGAGCGAGCTTGGCTGAAGGGTAGAGGGATGATTGGCTCTGGACCGGCTGGTTGCATCTTTGCCAGTACGCTAGCCTCGGCTTTAACTCTGGATCCACTATGTCCTTTGATCCATTGGAGTGTGACCCTATATATTCCGCTTGAAGATCGAATTGTGTTAGCCCAGTGCTGTTGAATTGTGAATGTTAAGGTCGTCTGATAAAGTTCTAGCTCCCGTACCTGTTATCATTTTAAAGCCATCTGTGTATATTCGCACTTCATGTATGTTTGAGCAATCACTAGGCTCCTCTTGTAATTGTATAGTAAAGCTTTTAGAGTGAAGGTGTTTCTTGGGTACCCTATCATAGATGGACTGGAGTATAGGGTTTCCCTTGGCATACTCCTCTATGATAGTGGGATGATGTGCCTGTGTGTTGTGCTCCCATAGTTTGAGAGTCCAGAGCCTCAAGGCAGCTGTTGCTGCCTCTTGTTGAACGAACAGGTGTAGGGGCAACAAGCCGATCAAGGCTTAGAGTGCCGTAGCTGTAGGGGCAGTCCTCATAAATCCTGGTGTCGCAACACAGGCCAGTCTCTGGAATGTCATAAGTTTGTTTTTTTTTGTAGTATTATGTTTAGTTCAAGGCCACCATACTAGAGCGCCATTTGTTAATGAACGCCTTATTACGGTGTTGTCTGCCCAAGCTAGAATAGGATCTACGATAGAGTGATGCTTTACAAAATATGTATGTAGTTAACCTGTACATAAAGTTACTTACGTGTTACCGAGAAATATACCCCAATCTCTCTAATATCTTATTCTATCTTCTATCTTCAGTTTAAATAATACGCCATGAACATATAGTTTGAAACTCAAACAGTTGGTATGACTTCACAATATTTCACGCTATTTGCCCATCATTAAAATAAAAGGATCAACAATTTACAAATATTTTATTAAAAGATTTTTTTATAATGACTTTTTATTTATATTTGCGATGGGTTAGCTCTTAACCTAGGCCTGCCTTTGAGTTCCTAGTTTCTACACGACCCTATAACTCTACGTATTAATGAATTTCGCAATACACCACAGAAAATAATGCCTGTCCAGTCTTTTTTATTAAAATTAGCATTTCAAAGTTACTATAAATACAGCTTCAAATGTTCAACTCAATTGATAAAGATTTTGCATACAAATTGTTTTGCCCCATATTACCCTTTAACAGTATCTGATTCTTATCCTATAACATTATTATTAGTTTCGGCGCTTGCGTGGTTTATGGTATACCTGCCTACCTATAATGTCAGGTATATTAATTTTATGTATTATAATAAAATAAACCTTTATAGTTTTATGTTCCAAATGAAATAATACAGGCGATACTGTTCCAAATTGCATGAAATCATTTGGCCGAATGCTATTTGGTATTTCGTCCGCTTTGGGTTGCATCCGGCTATTCAATCCGGTTTCCTGTAATTTGCTATGTAAAGCCGCGATTACTCTAGTCCATTTGAACTAAATCGTTGATAGTGTTAATAATTCATAACTTACTACAATTACTAAAAAGTAATTGCTATACATTTTGAATATACGAAAGCAGTTCTGATCTTGGCTTAGGACTCTCCAAATCAGTCCGCGGATGTCGTTGAAGGGATCTTAAGAGAAAAACGGCAGCTAAAGTAAGCAGTCCTCTTCTTTCTTTAATTACAAAATTATTAGGTAGGTACCTGCCGAGTCCGTATTAATAGGTAAGTACATTGGTTATTTTTATCATAATTGCACATGTTGCTATAAAAGTATACGAAACAATTTGAATTAATAAAAACGTATATTTAATATTATTATTTTTGTTCTTAAGGCATTTATTAGTAGTACTTATTCAATAAGGAACACTTGTTTCCTTTACCTGTTCCTTGTATTCCCTCACTCATATCAGAGCCTCTTTCTAAACTCGCCTCTTTACATGCCTTATGATATGCCTTTGTTTTAATTGATCGAGTAAAAAAAGCGAGCAAGATATCCGAGTTAAGTTAGTACTAGGAAATACGGCACTTTATTTTTGTATGCATGAGACGGAGATGAAAGTGTGATGCGAGTGAAATTTTGCAATGAAAGCACACTTTTATTTTTGTATTAACAACTTTATTTTTAATTCATAATCTTCGTGGCTATATTTTGTATATATATAGGTATTGGTCCCTAACCCAACTATAACCAGACATCCTAACTCTGACGCCATAATAAAAATTCTTAAAAAATGTTGTGTTCCGGCATTTAGAGGTAAGATAGCCAGTTCCTCAGTTCTTTGAGGATTCCGGGTTTTACCTTCGGCCTCATCTTACCTTGTTACCAAGTGAGTTGAAGGCCAAGCGCTTCCCCGTCGTACAAAAAAAGACCTCGCAGGAGATCTTGATTTGGGGTGAATTTCTTGTATTTATGTATGTAGATACAATAAAATAACTTCAGAAAAAAATATTTGCTTGGTCTCGATATACATGATTACCTATTTATTAAATTCATATATTTATTGTAAATAGTTTGTACATAATAGTTTCATATGATAATTATGAAATTTAATGATCTTATTATTTTAATTATTTTGGGGTATTATATAGGTAGGTTAATTATTTCCGGGCATTATATATGATACAGCACCAAAACATAAAATTATAAAAAAAAGCAAGGTCGCGCAATACAGCTGACAACACGGAATGTTTTATTTAGTTGTAATGCCTTTATGTCCTTTAGAGGTTACCTTATCTAATTTAATGTGACATCACATAGCCTATGTATATAACTAGCGAGCACTCCCAGACGCTGCCAACGATACCTCATTTGTCAAATTATGATTAGTAGTTGAGGGAATACGTGAATATACTTACGTACATATCAACAGATCTATAAAGTCCACTGCTGGACATAGAATCCTCCAAAGTTTTAGCGTTTTGCCCATTATATACCACGCTTGGTGGGTAGATTAGTGATCGCAGTAACGGTGTAGATAAAACACAGAATTAAAGAAACTGCTGCCTTCTGGTGAGATTACTTAGCTTTGAGTCTGCCTTAACGACATTTATAGGCTGAGTTGGAGGGTTCGATTCTTAAGCCCCGACCGCCACGGCATCTTACATACATACCAGTCAAAATCATAACCCTCCTTTTGCTTCGCCGTATTCGGTTAAAACGCACATTCAACTTAGAAATAACATCGGAAAGTTGAGAATACACTGCCGGAACTGCCCATGTGCTCCTAAAATTCGCGTAATTAAATGTTAACTGTTCCGAGCATTTCACTGTTTAAATTTCATTAATTATGAGCAATGTGTTACCTTGCCTGTGTAGGTGCTGTTATGACTAGTTTAGTAGTTTCATTGAAGATAAAAAAAAAAATCCATCAATGTCAACAAAAAAAAAGTGCAAGTATCATATCCGTAATCTAGTTCCCATATTACAAGCTTTGCTTAGTTTGGGACTAGATGGCGCTGTATGAAAATAATGTCCTGTAATTTTATTATTTATAATATAACCCATAAAGGTAGACTTTTTCATCATCATTGTTTATAAAAGTCCACTGCAGGATATAAGCCCAGGATACACACTAAAACCGGTGAGTGAAATTTATGAATTAATTGAGTGGATTTGGTATTTAACACTTTAGGTTTGGTTGGATGTTTGATAGGTTTAATGTGCAGGGTATTTGTTGCTGTATTTGTCTTTTAAATTTTAATTTAAAAAGATATCGTTCATTTGAATAAAAAATAAGGCAAGGTTACACTTACTTACGTAACTTATACAAGATACAAAATAAGGTTAGGTATAAATTGAATTTAGTAAATATATTGGGTTAATATTCTCTGTGCCAGTTAAAAACTGTGTAACGGCAGGGAAGAAGTCCTGCATAATATACAGACAGACAATATTTAGATTGACTTAGCGGCTAATTTATTGCTGTTTTTTTTATTATACACCTGGGAAGCGCTTGGCCTAAATCTCACCACGTTTTAAGTACCTATAAAAAGACCAAAGGCGGAAGTTCACTTCACCCGAAATTCTCAACAGACTGAAGAACTAGATAAAGAATTGTTGTTATGCCGACAGACTTAGGTATGATGGTCGTCGCTAGCCAGGCGGGCTTAAATAAGTCCTTCTACTAACCAATCCAAGCACAACATTTTACTCCCTACATCTGGGACGCTACCGCCGACGGCGAAGCCGATCTCCATTGATGGCTTAAAATTAGCTTCATGAGAACTAGAAACGATTTTTACCGTCAAATGTACTGAACGGATAGGTTTCATAACATGTGTACACTTTTGAGATGGGAAACGCCATTTTGGATATGACACATACCCGGTAGGTAAAAATCGTTTCTTAGTTCTCATGAAGCTAATTTTAAGCCATCAATGGAGATCGGCTTCGCCGTCGGCGGTAGCGTCCCTGATGACGCTTAGATTAAGTTTCCACTATCTGTATTTTGTTATGTTATTTGTAAATGAACAATAAAGAGTTATAATTTAGCTAGACCCCTAATAATTATGTGCACCACCAACCACCTCTTTAGCCATGAAAGCCACTCCATCCAAAGGTTGTCTGTAAGAAATCGCTTCTTAGCTATAAGACCGCCCATTGTATATACATTTATTTTTAAGTTATCCAACTTATATTTTTAAGTATGCAATAAAGTATTTTTCATTCATGGATTCATTCATTCATTCAGTTATCTATCTATCTATCTGATCTGATTTCGGTGGGTGAAACACTATCTAAACAAATAAAAACAATTTCAGCTCTATACCATCTTTTTGTATCTTTTATTTTGCAAGACTTTAAAGGGTAAGTATAGGAGTGTCAAATCAAAATTATCATAGTCAGCAAAATTGATACATTTAATAAAATAGTTCACCTGAATTGCTAATGAACAAGGTACTTATATATAAGATACGTATATACATACAAATATACACATAATTTGAAATAACATTCCTTACTTCTTATACAAAAATATTGGCACACAATCCAAATATGATAACAAATTATTACCTTTGAAGGCGCAAAGCTTTACAACAATCTACCCTCTGAAATAAAAAATGTACACGCATTTAACGCATTTAAATCTAAACTCTCTACACATATTATGCAAGACCACTCTTTGCTTATGAAATAATTGCGTTAGATACGTTTAGTCGACGACATACCTACCCACTGTATATTGTTACCTAAGATCATACTGTTCATAAGTGAGTGACATTTGTCTTTTTATGAACAAATGTATAAAACCTAATATGCTGGAAAATGTTGTGTAGTCCACCCAAGTTCTTGTCTGAGAGGAAAACCAACCAGAGTTCAATAGCATTGTTTGATGGCACAGAGAAGCTGGCGGCAAATTTCCCGAAGCTCGCTTAATCGTCAGCTAACCAAATGTCTGAAGTGCAGTCGCCACCAGGGTACCTGGAAATAAAAGCAATAGAGGTGGCTTCTTGTAGTGTACGGGAACTAAGGTTTTTTTAATTAAACCACGCATTTGATCGTCAGGTTATTTTGAAAAACCAGATGTGGCCGAAGATGGAGCACGCTTGTTTAAAAGGAACCTTTTTACTCTGTTGTTGAAATATTATTATTATAGGAGAATTATATTCAATTATTATCAAAAGATGGCTTCCAAAATGTATAGATTATGTTTATTTATACTTTATTTATACTTTATTGCACACATAAACATAATAACAAAAAAAAACTTAAAAATTAAAATACATGGCAAAGGCGAGCTTAACCCTAAAAAGAGTTTTCTTCCAGCAAACCAGTGATGTGGAGAGAGAAAAGATAGTTAAAAATTGGGAAATAGTGTACATAACAATTTGATAAAGTTTAATAAGTAACATATAACTAAGACACATAAATTATACTAAATTTATCGATAATACTTAATTTACTTACTAAGAATAAGAGTTAAATATAATATATATGCAAATATAATCATATACATAGCATAGGTATATAGATATACATAACATATATAGATATACATAACATATACATATTATACATATATACATATACATATATACATATTAATATATTATGAATCTATAAGGAGAGGTAGTGCTCTTTGACTTTACGCTTGAAGATTACAAGTGAGGGGCTAGCGCGAATGTCATGGGGAAGTGAGTTCCACAGCCTAACTGACTTCACAGTAAACGAGCCACCATAACAGCTAGAGGAGTGTTGGGGAGTAGCAAGAAGTAGAGATTTAGCTGTTCTGCAAGGCTTACCACGGGGAACCATAAATTGAAACCGCTCACGGAGATAAGGTGGAGAGAGAGGATTGTTGAGAATATTATAGAGAAGAGAAAGCACATGTGAATCACGGCGTTGACGAATAGGAAGCCATTTTAACTGGGCTCTGTAAAAGGAAACATGATCAAACTTACGCAATCCATATATAAAACGAATGCACAAGTTTTGAAGACGTTCCAATTTATTGCAAATTTCCTCCGTGGCATCAAGAAAACAGGAGTCTGCATAATCCAGAAGAGGTAAGAGGAGAGTTTGAGCTAGAGAGACCTTTGTCTCAAAAGGTAGAAACTTCTGAAGTCGCTTAAGGGAATGAAAAGAGAAGTAAATGCGCTTACTAATTCCATTGACATGGTTCATCCAAGATAATTTGGGATCAAAAATAACACCCAGATTTTTCGCGACAGTAGTATAACAAATGGGGGCACCTGCATAGAGTAGTGGAGGCAGTGAGTTTTGTTGTGCCTTATTAAGCATATACGGGCTGCCGCAGATAAGTGCCTGAGATTTAGCAGGATTAACTAGCAAGCCAAAAGCCTCCGCCCACAACTGGATACTTTTAAGGTCAGAATTTATCTGAGCTATACCAACAGACATCTCATCAACATTGATATGATTATAAATTTGAAGATCATCAGCATACAGATGAAAATGAGAAGAAATGACTTGAGTGATGGCGTTTATAAACACTGAAAATAGAAGAGGAGAAAGGACACCACCTTGCGGCACCCCCACAGTAATGCTACACCAATCAGAGTAAGACTCTTCCGAGCGAACACACTGTGAACGGCCTGAAAGATAAGAATGGAACCAAGAGATTACAGCGGGAGAAATATTGAGAGAGGAAAGGATGGAAAGAAGTATATCATAGTCAACTGAATTGAAAGCACTACTAAAGTCAAGTAGCACAAGGATAGTGAGAAGTCGATTGTCAATGGCCCTCCGAATGTCATCCGTTACTTTAATCAAGGCACTGACGGTACTATGGCCAGGTCGAAAACCAGATTGGAAGGGGTTCAAGAGGCTGTTTTGAGAAAGGAAGAGAGACAATTGCTTATGCACAACCTGCTCAAGGATTTTGGATAAGATGGGTAGAATGGAAATGGGTCTAAATTGGGAAACGGTAGAGGGACTGGAGGTTTTAGGAAGAGGAATGACAAAGGCTTTTTTCCAGATGACAGGGAACGAGCTTGTTTCTAAAGAGAAATTTATTATGTGAGTGATAGCCGAAACAAGCTCAAAGGAGAGAATCTGTAGCATGTTGACACTAATGCCATCCACACCAACAGCTTTTGTGGAGATGGATTTAATGAACTTCAAAATGTCTTCCTCTGTAACCTCTTTAAAGTCGAAACTGGGGCAATTAGGTTTATCGGAACGAGTTAAATGGTCAATAGTAGTACGCTTAATACTTTCGTCCAGCTGCACGGGAGAAGAGGAAAAGTGAGCGTTGATAGAGTTAAGATTAAAAGAGATAGGCGTGTCGTTAGAACCTTTTCCAATTCCTAATGAGTTTAGAAATTTCCACACATTAGGGGGGTCAGAGTTATGAATTGCATTATGAATGTAGTGTCTCTTTGCATTCCGACATAACTTGGTACATCGGTTGCGAAGACTCCTATACGTGGTGAGGTTACCCTCTGTGGGATACTTCTTATAGCGCCTTTTTGCTTTATCCCGCTTGCACATAGCTCTTTTTATAGGTTGTGTCAACCAGGGAGCTGGGGGGTGCTTAATTTTGACACGTTTAAGCGGGGCATGTATATCGTATAGGTTAGTGATAATATTATTAAAGGCAGAAACCTTATCATCGACATTGTCGGCCACAATAACAGGAGACCAATCTATGTTATTTGCGTCACTCTTGATACGAGCCATGTCAATGTCTTTAAAACTGCGAAGAAGACGAAATTTGGGCTTAGGTCTGGGGCAACGGATTTTATACGAAAGAAACAAAAGATCATGATAAGAAAAGGGTGCTGTCAATTGACCATGTGTCGCCACACGGTCAAGCTCTGAAACGATTATCAAATCGAGAAGGCTAGGGGTACAGTGGGGAGCATGGTGAGTAGCAGATAGCGGAAGGATATGCATGTTTACTGAGGAAATTATAGAAGTAAGGTTCCTAGCCCGAGAGTCACCCTTAAGCAGACATGTATTAAAGTCCCCAAGAATGAGTGTATGATCATAAAGAGGGGTGAGTGATTCAAGTTTTGATTCAAAAGAAGAAAAATAGTTAATGTCACAAGACGGAGGATAATAAACGCCTAGGAGAATTTTAGAATGATTTACTGTGATCTCAATGAAAAGGTGTTCAGCAAAGT
The DNA here is from genome assembly GCA_951394065.1 of Venusia cambrica. Lineage (NCBI taxonomy): Eukaryota > Metazoa > Arthropoda > Insecta > Lepidoptera > Geometridae > Venusia > Venusia cambrica. Next base: position 13,718,361 of record OX596040.1, on the reverse strand, counting down.
TACAATAGTCCATCGGTGAGTGATCAACGATATTAGCGGGGATGTCAGCGCGTAAGTATAATATATATATAAGTATAAGTATGTTGTATAAGCTTTGTGTGCAAGTTTGTCCACGTTACAGGTTCTTGGATAAAAAGTCTTTATTCTTCCTCAGAATATATTCCCCAGATCCCTTTACAAAATTTCATTAAGATGCGTCCAGCTGTACGTACAGTCGTGAAAATGTATCTTTTTTTTTATATAAACTGACAGAGTTTCTTTCAAATATATGTTAGTGACAAGAATGGAGTTATTTTATCATATATGCACCGCATTAGTTCTATGGTAATTGGAACCTTACTAATACACCTATATGGCTGTAATAAAAAAATATATTTGAAGGCGTAAAAATAGTACAGGACATTCATTTTACACAGCGCCATTTAGCCCCAAACTAAGCATAGCTTGTAATATGGGAGCTAGATTACGGATAGAATACTTAAATACTTTTTTGTAAATACATACGTACTATATGATACAATACCCAAACACAGAACAAACATCTACCATTCATCGCACGAATGTTTGTCCCGGGTGGGAATCGAAACCACAGAAGGCAGAGTTACTACCAACTGAGCTTTGAGGCTTGTTTAGTAGTAGGTAGCTATTTAATAAACGGATGTGACGTTCTTTTTTAAAAATACCTTATTTCATGCGGCAATGTGGGTCCATCCGGCTCGCTCCCAAAGTGGACCAGAAAGTCTGGGTCCAACGTCATGCCTCCGCGTGCTGTGTCCACGTCCAACTTCGCTATCCAACCGCCCTGTGGGTTAAACGAAGTTGGAATTTCATCAGTGCTATTAGTTTTTCGCCAATGAAGTGTTTATGGCGTAGTCGAGTACCTACAGTTAAGTGATTTAAGCCGCAGGCAACTCAACGTTGCACAAGTTTGGGTTAAGTATTGGAATAAATTAATGGTTAGTATACTTGTCGTAGTTTTTTCAACCTCGCAGAGCGAACTTAATCTTCAGTGCAAAACCCAAGATAGAAACTCAAAATTTTATTAGCGTCAATGTATACAGAGGTATTGTGAGGCCGATTCAATAACTAACCGCATATGTAAAGGGATGTTTTCCAGCACACAACATTTATTAAAAAACCACCGAACCATTAAATTGCAAACTCCAGGTTATTACAGGTACCATTTCAGAAGAGAGTTTCGCTCATTAAAATTCCGAATGTATCCTCTCATAAAACTTAGACTACCCGCTTACAAAAACAATTTAAAATAACACCGTCTCGTACCTATTTGTGATACAAAATAAGCGCCGTGTCTTTATGAATTATTCATAAAAAACAGGTGACACTGGTCTCAGAAAAATAGCTTTATAAGGGTAACGACATAAATAAGACAAAGTTTTTGATATAAAGCATAACGCCTGTTTATTGCGGTCTACAGGCTAAGGGACCGAAGTGGGAGTGTATCCAATAAAATACTTTGTTCACGACCCTACATTTCTCGGAACTATGTTACGCTTAATAAAGTGAAGATTCTTACGCATCTACGTGGCTTACGAGGTATCGTAATATTTTTAGTTTATTGCTTACAATTGCTTAAAATGGGTCCCAATCAAAGGTTAAGCGCTATTCAACTAAGATGCAGCAGGCAGGCTTTCAGTTTTCTATCTAGATATGAAGAGAGATAATAACTACAGATGCAGGCACCCATGTGAGACGGCCGAGAAGGCATTCGGCTGCCGCGGCCCACCCATTCCTATTCAAGCCTAGCAGTCTTGGACATCTGCGATTCTGGTTTTAGTCCGCATTCGGTGTTACGGATCCTGTCGGTCTTTTTCACCCCTAAAACACTTTGCTCCATGGCTCTTTGACAAACTTTTAGTTTCGATTTCTGAAGCTCGGCCATTGACCATGTTTGGGCACCATAGGTAAATACGAGAAGATTACACATGTCAATGGGTTGAAGTTTAAGTGACAATGAAAGTGCTTCCTTCGGTAGCATCTTCATGGACCAAAATCACCTCAAGGAATTTTGGACTCTGCGTTTGACTTCTTTGTCTTGCCTGTTGTCGAAGGAAACTAGCTAGCCCTGGTAAATTTACTTCTCAACGTGGTTTTTTTTTTTCTGTGAGCCTGTTTGCTCAGTGATGTTGATAATTATCTGTGTCTTTAACCGATACATCAACAACCCAACATCGCCGCTTACGCTGTTCAGACCTTGGAGAAAATTTTCATCACAGAAACGCTTTTCTCGGGTAGGAATAGAACCCAATGCCTAAGGTGCAGAAGGCAGAGCTACCAACCGAGCTGTGAGGCGTGTTAACTATATCCTTGCTCAGTCAAGGTCCCTCTGGACAGCTAACTACGATAATTAGTAACATAAACTCACCTCTTGAGCCATTTTCGGGTAGAATTGTTTATCCCAAACCGAGTATAGAGAAGAAGATGTGTAAATTCTTTTTCCGTCTAAAGATAGCTGCAACATCTGAGGGCCCCCTTGCAATTTCTTTCCCTTCAAGATGAGTGGGTTAGTTTGAACCTAAAACATGTTGCAAACGTCTAGAAATTAATGTGCTCGGTCGTCTACTGCATTTCGAGCAATCTTAGGTTTTATTTTATGATTTTGTTTATAACATCATGCCTCCATAATGCAACTACTGAACTCGGTGTCTATTGTGTTGTTGAAATGATAAAATGAAAACAACAGAAACATTTTGACAAATGGAGGAACGAGAAACAATTTGGAGCAGCAAAAACTGAAATGAAAAGAATGACGCGGCAAAATGGTAATTGTGCTAACTCACGGACCTTTCATTAACCCATTACAATCGGTATGGAGGAATTTCTCTATGTCGGTTGGAATTGAGGATTACTTGGTAGGTATGGGTGTCGAATATAGCATTCACAACTTCTATCCTACATACTTTTCACCAATTTGTGTTCGTACAGTTTTAGCCGGAGGTTGTAGTTTCACTGTTGACGAATTGATTTTTGATTCCCTTGTAGGAAATAAATGAATACTAGTAGTTCGTCCCAAACTGAGATCTCGTGATGTCTGAATTGTATTAGGTAGGTTTTTAACCTGGGTGGGCAGAATACATTAAGTGAATAAGTCACCCCTTACTAACATGAAAAGATTGTTATCTTAAAAGTGCTTTTAAAAACCGTAGCTTTAGTATTTGTGGTTTAAAAATCTACCCCTCCAGCCCAAGGATGTCGTAAATCAACCAAGGGGCTTCACTAAAAGGGAGCAACTTTTTTTCTTTGTGTGAACAAAACTTTAACTGTAAGCACCAATATGTATGCCACGCTTGGTGATTTCGAACCTCAATACCTTACAGTTTTGGAGGAAGTTCTTTCCACATTGTGTTGGACAATAATGTGCTGTTGATAGCGCAGTCAAACCCTGGCATGACATCTCAAAAGAAAGTCTAAGATTTTATCGACACCCTATGTTTGGCAACCCTGAGTGAATAACAAAAAAATAATAGACTAGTTTTTATGACATTCCAATTACCCTCTCTGATCTTGCAAGACATGATGATCATCATTTGCCACTTCATCTTAAAAACCACCCCTAATAGGGTTAAAAATAAACTTATTACTCTATCTATTACTATATCTTATTACTATCTGCAGTCCAAACCCCCGTTTCATACGATATTTCACAATTTACAAATTTTAAAGACTTCGATATTACTAACCCCTTTTGCCCCCCCTTATTACAGGGGTAGTTTCAGCAAATAAAAAAAGTAAGTTATGCAGACAACTCCTTTTAACAGTACATCAATCAAGACATACCAAGCGTTTCACCCTCTTAACGCATCCATTTGAAAACCACCCCTATAACAAAGTTAAATATATTATATTTTTTGAATGTGCAGCTGAATTTCTTTCAAATGACACCCCACAAGCCAAAAACCTTCTTGTCTCACTTAACAGCCCTACTTCTCAAAAACTACCCTAGTAGTAAAAAAAAAGTGTACCGATTGATGAGTATTAATATATTCTCTGCATAGTCAAATTTTAAAATATTTTGGATAAAAAAAAATGTATTTCTTTCCAGTTATTAAAAGGGAACAAAGGGTTCATTTTAACAACTAGTTATAAAACAGTGACGGAAATTGCCTTTTTCGTAGCTAGTTATGAAAAACAGTTATTAAAAGGGAACAATAGGTCCATTTTAATATCTAGTTATGAAACAGTAAAGGAAATTACCTTTTTTGTAGCTAGTTATGAAAAACAGTTATGAAAATGGATCAAAGGCAAAAACTACCCCACTTAACGAAAATCCCCCGCGACAATCAATTTCTTTTAACGTTATCTCCTTACGTTTTTATTTTCATAAAAATCGGAAAAACCGTTTGACAATTATACCGTCACAAACATTGCCACATACATAAATATATATATATGTAGTAATATAAAGTAAATTAATACCAACAACTCACAGGAATTAATACACGGGCTACCAAATACAGTCCTTTAGTACCTTTGTATAAATGATAATTAAAAAAAAATATTGTATATTACACACCAGTCCCCCAAACTTCACTTGGCCGACCAATTTAGGTTGAGCTGGATCAGTGATGTTATACTGCAAGACTTCGCCATGAAACCAGCAGGAGATGTATAGGTATTTGTCGTCGAGAGATATAAGAATGTCTGAGATTAATCCTGTAAGTGTAGAAAACGTTATAATAGAACTCACTATTTTGAAATACTTTTTTTTATTGTACTACGGGAACATGTACAACATATGATAGTAATACAACATATGGAAACATATGATAAGGCCGAAGGTGGAAGCGCATTTCACCCGGAATCCTCAACTAACTGAAGACCGAGGAAGGACCGAAATACCGGGACACAACAATTTATTAATTGTTGTTATGTCGACAGAATTAGGTAAGATGATGGTAGCTAGCCAGGCGGACTTCAACAAAGTCCTACTACCAACCAAACCAACTACAATATTGTACCCCCCTGGGGATCGAACCCGGGACCTCTGGATCTGACACCGATAAGCGAACCACCAGAGCACAGAGGTTAAAATTTCTGATATCTTGTGTTCTAATAATTGAAATATATTATTTAGGCTGGTCTGGATCAGTTGTGTTACTTATAAAATGTAATCTTACTATTTACTTACTACATGTATCACCTAAAATTAATTACCAAATGGGAATAACCACATTTTGTCTTGAGTTATTGCAAACACGCGTTTCAAAATGCAGTACTTAATAAACTGTATCGCTGTAGCAACTGCTGGTTACAAAAATACTTTGGTTCTTCTGGGACTATTATTGAATACAGTATAAAAGTGTTAATTACAAGTATCTTAATATACAAACCTTCGCATAATGTCGCAAAAACTAATAAACCTTTACCCAAACAGTTCTAAAACTCCAAAAAATCGATTGAGTGTGTGAGTTTGGTATATTACCGCAACAAAAAGCTTTAGCCAAAAAGTCCGTTGAAGTTCTCCAAATAAAAGAAAAACAAAGCGAAGTTACCGTTAATCTCGGACTGGGCGCCATCTTTGGTAACTTTTTTCGCGGGAATGTCGATGACTTTATCGGCTTTCCATGTCCCGTCCGTAGTTTTGTAAAACCTAAAGAAATAAAAAGCTGTGAAATTGTGACTTTGGGGTTTCTAATTGAAAAAAGTAATAGGAAAGGTTTCGGGACTGTTGCAAGTATCTTAATAAAAATAATATATTTTTTGAAACTTATAACATCCGGTACACCAAAATGGTACCTACTTATTCTGGAGCAATTCTGTCATTGAAATATTCTTCTAAAATTGATGGAGAAACTGATTGTAACGCAACTCTGGATTGGTAGAAGGTATTTTGAGATGACGTGGTGGTCAAACATTTTTTTTTGTTGAAGAAGCAAGTCTTAAAAATTATTGTAGATATCGATGGATAAACTAGTAGATATAATACTAATGTTAAGGTAAGCTGCATTTTTTTTTTAACAAGTAATATCAGGTTAACCTTCCAAGTGCAAGAAGGACACGCACACGACCCCACCACATATTTGACTTACATATCAAGGCAGAACATGGTGATTTATTTGCAATTCGTTGTGGAGCATGTGAGTCCTACTCATGCTTGAACTTTTGATGGGTAAGACTATTATCACACCAAGGTTGATCTACGTAGGTATAACTGTTTTTAATAAAAAGCTAAAATAAAAAACGTTAAATATTAAATACCCCAAAAACATTATTTAATTTTATATAATTATTCAGGTAGTCCTGTGTATAATAACACATATATTTTAACCATCATCTACCTATTAAAAATCAAAAGACAGGTCAATTAAAGGTAGGACCGACAGATTTAGGCTAGGTAATAGGGTACTTGGGTAGGAAATCCTAAAACATCATCTCTACGAACCTGTAAACGTTGGCTTCGGTCGCACAGCCTACAAATCCCTGTGTGGCTTTCGGATCATGGAGGAACCTGATCTCCAAAGGAGCGCAGCCTTCTACACCCAGATCTATGACTTGTTGCAGCTCGCGTGTTGACCACTTGTATACGTTGAGGGAAGTGCCGTATCGTTCCTTGTTCGGTATGTCTTCAGGGTGGAACCCACTGGGTACAACAATGCCAAAATTAGAACCCAAAGAGACTTGTACTTATTTGGAAACTATACTATACTACATTTTGAATGACTATTCGCTATTATCACATATCTGTAGAACAATAACACCTTTTAATTCGATCTCAGACAAATGTCTCTCACAAAGCAGGTTTTACTTAGCTTTGGGAGGAAATGGTTTAAGTATGTATTTATTAATTATTGCTACACTTATAGAACGATCATGATGTGTGTATTATAAAACCTTTAAACTGTCAGCTGCCAATCTAGCAATTATATTACAGTAACAATTGACCAATGGGAATCTAATCATTGGATTGGTAATTGACTAGTGTTCAATCCCTCAATGTTTCAACTAGAATAACTAATCTTGCGTGAGTATTACTCACGATCAGATAATTAGTAATTATTGAATACATAATCAACCTGTTATTTGCAGGTCCGCTTTGCGTTTAACCGCCTCTGTGGTCTAGTAGTTCAACCCACCGATTTCAGATCCAGAGGTCCCGGGTTCGATCCCCATGGGGAGTACAATATATTGTGCTTGGTTTGGTTGGTGGTAGGACTTTGTTGAAGTCCGCCTGGCTAGCTACCACCATCTTACCTAATTCTGTCGCCATGATAACAATTCTAAAAATTGTTGTGTTCCGGCATTCAGAGGTAAGATAGCCAGTTCCTCAGTTTGCTGAGGATTCCGGGTGAAGTGCGCCTTCACCTTCGGCCTTATCTTAACTTGTTACCAGGTGAGATGAAGGCCAAGCGCTTCCCCGTCGTACAATAAAAAAAAAAAGGTCCATATGTTTTTTAACAATAAGATAGTGAATTGTTGTGTTTGAAAACTCCCTTTTGAAATTGAGAAACATTTGGCTTACGCTTCGATTAATATTTTCAAAAGTTTTGTGTATGGAGACTGAAAAGCTTGATATTTTTAAAGTATAGTTACATAACTAAGGTCTTTTAAACTTTTCTTTCAATTTTGGAATCGACTTCATGCTAAAAACATAAAAATAATTCCATAATTTTATACATTTTTGAAGTTGGTGCCTCTTTGCTAAGTCAAACGATTAGGCCAAAATGTCGAATCGGATCTTCACCAAATTAAAATGGGACCAATTTAAGACCTATCTATATATCCTCTATCGATCTGCGAAACAGCTTGGAATGGCCAATGATATTGTCCGAGTGAGAAGCAGACTCTACTCTCAAATGACGTATAAAACATAATGATGAGAATGACCTTTTTGTTTGAGTTTAAATGTTTTAAATAAAAAAAGATGTCTGTAAAACTCACGACTTGAAGAACTTTGGAGTTCCCCATTCTGATGCGATCATAACATCGTGGTAAGGCTGGTACCAGAAATCGTAACCGAATTTCGCTTTGTCTCCCTTTGTCCATGTTCCTGCAAGCAATGAAATAATTATTGTCACCACAATTGACAACAAAAAATAACTAAATAAAGGTTACTCAATAAAGATTACTGAAAAAAATATGAATACGTTTATACTTTGTGTATAGATTAGACTAGACTAGACTTATGATACAGTATAACACCCAAACACATTTTTTTTCAAAGTTGAATTAACAAATGTTTGTACCGGGTGGGAATCAAAACCACAACCTAGGTACAGCGAAGGAAGCAGAGCTACTATTAACTAAGCTGTCGAGCCAGTTATATCTACAATATAATAAAGACCTATTTCAATGTTAAATTGAACGAATTCTTCATTGGAACAAAATTATCAATCGAATTTTTGAAAGGGAAAAAGTGGTGAGATTGCTACTTTTTGCTTTAAACATTATTACTTTAATTTCATTCACTGTATTTTAAAGTAAAATTAATATTAAGTTGATAGTGCACTTCACCCCAAATCCTCAACATACTGAGGAACTGGTTATCTGACCTCATACACGCCAGACCACAACAATTTGAATTGTTGTTATTGCGTCAAACTAAGGTAAGATGGTGGTTGCTCTAGCACCAATGAAAGCGAGTACAGATTTGTACCCCCCTAGGGATAAAGCCAGGACCTTTAGGGTCTGATGCCCGTGGGTGAACTATTAGACCACAGTTATGGTTAGTTTTGAAACAAAAAGGAGGTTGTCAATTACAAGTCGTATTTTTTCGATTCTTATATTATCGAGCACTATAATAATGCGAATAGAATGTAATTGCTTTTCCTGCTACATTTCCAGTAAAAATAATCTTATACGGAAAAATAATTCCCCGAATGTCATCAACGTAATCATATTATTCCCATTTTCACATCCACCTGTCACTTCCCCAGTACTTACTCGCATTGGTGAACGCGAAAATCGTATAAACATTTGTGATTTCTCTTTCAAATGGGTTTGGTTTAGTCACATCATATCACACATCAACAGCCCATTAGTATCCACTGCTGGACAGAGCCTGTTCCAAAGCTGGAGTATAACCCCCATGCTTTGCAGGCGGATTGGTGATCGCAGTAAAGGTGCACAGAAGGAAGCTGCTGCTTCTTCTGGTGAGATCTCTTAGTCGGCTTTTTCAACATCCATACATCCATTGGCGGAGTTGAAGGGGTCGATTATTAGGCTGCGACATCCAAGGCAATTGGTTCAGTTCAGTCAAAAATGTGTACCTATGCAGGAGTCCGTTTGAGATCCCCAGGGGGTTTAAAATGTGTACTTGGTTTGGTTAGTGGTAGGGCTTTAAGTCTGCCTGGCCTACCACAATCTCACCTAATTTTGACGCAATAATGTTGTTCTTTTTTTGTTCTGGCACTTAGAGGTAGAATAGCCATGTCCCTCAGCTCTCTCCTCAGTCTATTGAGAATTATAGATGAAGTGCGTTTCCACTTTCGGCATGGCCATAGCTTTGAAACCAGTTAGATAAGAGCAAGCGCATCCCCGTTGCAGAACAAAAAAATATGATGAACACAGTGATTGGTTATTTTGGCTGATTAATGTTACGGCAACCCCTCTCTATCGTCCCGCGGATGTCGTAAGAACTGTCTTTGGGTAAAGCACAGATAAAGTAACGAGCACGATCAAATTGGAAGCTTATCAATACTGCGATCACCCAACCGCCTGCCAATCATGGTGAGATAAATTTATTTAGATATTGTGCTTATCTTCGTGTTTAATATATTGTTAAAAAGATAGAGATTTTGTTCAAAGTCAACAACTTTTTATTCATTAAGATTTTGTAGGACTAACCCCGAACTAAGAATATTTTGTCGTATGGAAATTAGATTACAGAGATAACAAATACATACATAAAAAACTTACATACCTTTTTTGTATATACACGCTTGTGATAAAGAAAGGGTGAAATTTATAGGTGTATTGATAACACCTATAAATTCACCCTTTCATAGTCGGTATTGTCCTGTATTAGTCTGCATGTTTCATGTGACAAACGTCAAAGACATGTTGTTTGGTTGAGCTCAACAGATTACTTTATTCACAAAATAATACGCACCTGTCACTTTCAAAGACTTCGCATCGATGAGCACGAAATCCCCTTGCCCATTTTCTTCCTTATCGCCCATCGTGGAAATCATGATTTCCCCGGTCGCCAAGCAGTGAGCTGTATGCGGGAAGCTGCAGTTCAGCGACCTCATCTCCGACCCGTCGATTACCTGTCGACATTTCGGAGATTTTAATGAGATACCTACGGTTGCTTAGGGCGGGAAGCAATTTGGCCAGAATGGCTGGCATCAATCGTGGAACCATCATACGAGTACCTAAAATGCATTGAGATAAAATTATGCAGTTTTTTTTTTTTTAAATGATTTGGATTAGTATATAGGCACAAAAAAATATACAATTAACTAAAATATGTACAAGGGCAGTTGGGCTACCTAAGTACCGGTACAAACGGTCTTTAGGTGACTGAACTACAGCAGATCAGTCCAGCCAGGTTTCCATTGGCGGGCAATCATTGCGAGATGGCTTTTGTTTTATTGAGTTATGATTATGTCTGAATCAGAATAAATTTCTTTGAACTGAAATGGATTGAGACTCAACTGAATAAATTTTCGAATACAAATTAAGTAACCAGTTTTGATATTTCCCAACAGAAAAACTTGTACTTGAGTTTCTGTAGATAAAAAGGCTGTACCTTTTCATCTAGAGAAACTCAAGTACCGTAGACAATTATTTTTATCTTGAATATACAAAGTAAATCAAATATAGACAAACGTTTTAAAATACGTAAACCACCCAATATGAACGTAGTCTGACAAGTTTCAAAGAAGCAAATTAATGAATAGTCAAACTAGAGCTAAAAGCTCGCAGTTTTCAAAGTTTGTCACCAATTCAAATCAGTTTCCAAAGTTTTCGAAGTTTGCTTGTTGGTCGGAATTTGCGTCCAAGTGTTGTCATAATTTTGCAACAAATTAAGTAAGAAATCGGGCTATGAATTTCTCTGGAGTTCAGCGAAACTTCAGGGCAAGAATGCAGTTGAGAGATTTCTTCGCTGACTACAATGTAAATAAAGATTGAAAGAACGTATAATTGTTAGGGTGGTGGGGGTAGGGGTGTCCATTTTGCATGTTAAAGTACTGTGTCACCGGTACTATGTAAGTAATGTGGGTAATTTGGGCTATAATCGAATATAGATTGCCACAAAAATTACTATAAATTGGTATCTCGCATGATATGTCAAAGGTATGTGTTATAAGGTATTGCTGGCCAACTTTATACGCAAAAAAACATGCAAGAGCATCAATATCAATCAATGTACAATTTAAGTGTGGGTATCAGTTAATTTTATAGTAACCATATTACTATATATAGCCGTCAAAACTATTACTCACGAATATAGGGGTTTGATGCTTTTACTTTGCCGAATTAAAACTAGCACGAAGGGTAATTTAGGTATTATAGCTCGCTAAGTAAAAGATACTCCACAAATTTAAAATGTACAACTATTTTATTTTACAATGAGTAGGCACAATTAACTATGTCTTAAACATAGTTAATTGTGCCATTTATTTTTGCGAATTAATTATCTTTACCTATACTAAAAACTTTTTCTTTATTTGTGCTATATAGGATACATAATTTTTATACATTGCAGATTATGTACTTTTTAAGACTTTTTTTAGCAGGTTTTTATGTTAATACTTCTCCTGAAAACATGTGTTTTTTGATAAATTTCAATGAAGCCAAGTTCACTTTCTTTCAGTTGGAGGAAGTAAATATAAAATAGCTCTAATTAAACAAAGATCTAATCTCCCGAGAAGGATTTCGGAGAAAGATAAGATGAAGCCCAGTTAGGACAATAGGTTAAATTACTGAGGGATGAAATATCAGTGCCTATTCAGTTACCAGAACGAAATCGAAATTTAGGGAATTCAAACGCCAATTATTCTTGAGATTACTTTGAAATTATCGTTTTTGGATACTTATTCATTTATCATTGAGTTTTTCTCACGATAAAACATGTTATACTCGTACATTTCTGCAACATTACGAAAAAATCGCACCGCACCACTCAAACTAATATTTTGCGCCAAATAAATATCTTACAAGAATAATTAACTTTAAACAGGACAAAGTTTACAACAGCATGCGAACGGGTAATCCAAAGCAGTAAAGCAACGAGAAATTAAAAAAGTTCTGTTTTGTTGACATAAAAATGCAGCTTACGCAAGCACTTTTCAACAAATACCTATAGTAACAATCTTGAACATTCACAATCTTGGTACGCTGTTAATAAGAGTGTATAGGAACTGGGTAAAAAGGTCTGAAAACACCGATAAATATCGGTTCTTGCAAAAGAAACAGATCTAATATAAGTGAACATTAAACTAACTTAGTATTTTGTCTTTAAATTTGAGCTTTCAGTAACACAATTGGTGAAGATTTGAGGTTATAATAAATTAAGGCTTAGGTTGTGCGTAATCTGTATTTTTTTTTTATTGGTGATAGTCAAACGTTTAACCACCAGCTTACATATAAAACAAGTAAAGATGTGGCCTAAGATGGAGCACGCTTGCCTAAAAGGAACCTATTTACTCTGGACTTTAAGACTCCAAGATTGTACTCGTGCGGAAAAACAGACGAAGGCAAGGAATTCCATTCTTTGCCAGTATTCATGATAAAAGTTTAGGCGAAACGATGTGTTCAGCACAATGGAACATTTACAAGGTACGGGTTGTAGCCAACCGTACGTCTGCTAGTCCGGTGGTGGAAAGGGAATGGAGGGATTAGGTCGAAGATATCGTGCGCACACTCGCCGAAGTGGAATTTATAGAACACAGACAGCCTGGCAACCCACCGTCTATGTTCTAGGCTCTGCAAATTGGCCTTAAAAAGCGAATCATCACCTATGAGCCTAGCAGAACGACGCTGATAAAGATAAGTATACAAATAAAAATATCAGAATGTTGCCTTAGTAAGAATCGATCCATCCGGTGATGGCGTAAACGTTGATTAAGCGATCTCGACTGAAGATGGGCAGCAGTTTACGTCTTAGCTTAATGAACACCTTTACTGTAATCACCAATCCACTTGCCAAGCGTGGTGATTAGGCAAACCGTTGAGTGCCAGGTCTGGAGGACATTAACAGGTCCTACCACCAGCTTTATTGAAGGATCACAACCGGAAAGTCTTCATAATTTTTACGAGTAGCCACAATTATCTGATGTAATGTTAACCGCCTCTGTGGTCTAGTGGTTCAACCCACCGATTTCAGATCCAGAGGACCCGGGTTCAATCCCCAGGGGAGCAATATTGTGCATGGTTTGGTTGGTGGTAGGACTTTGTTTAAGTTCACCTGGCTAGCTACCACCATCTTACCTAATTCTGTTGCCATAACAATAAATCTAAAAAATGTTTGTGTTCCGGCATTCAGAGGTAAGATAGCCAGTTCTTTTCTTGAGGATTCCGGGTGAAGTGCGCCTCTATCTTCGGCCTTATTTTAACTTGTTACCAGGTGAGATGAAGGCCAAGCGCATTCCCATCGTATTATAAAAAAAAAGATGTCGTTCTAACAACTTCAATATATAAGTACCTTATAAATCTCTGGTTTCCTCGGATTGGTTCCAACATCAACAGCGAAGACATTGCAAGAGTGCAGCGACGGAAGGATGAGCAGGTTCCTGTTCAAGGTCTTGTCGCTATGGCAGCTAGAGCAGACGTTCCACCCGCTGTGGTGGAGCTCATCCTTTGTACTGCCAGTATAGGTACGGTGGATCACCTGATAAGAAATTAGACTGATACATTTTAGGTGTTTTTGCTGACGCATCATATTTTTTTGTCTTCGAGTCTTGCCTGCTTAAGAATGAGGTCTACAAGCCTGCCTAGAAAATGCCTATTTAAATTTGTCCCTGCCTATTACTCCCATAGGTCCATGCTAGTAATAGTATCTGCCTACTAAAAACTATTGTGCTTTGTGAAAAATTATATATATTATTTAATTTTTTGTTTGTATTTGATAATGGTTTATTTATAATAAATGTGTTTGTTGTTTTATTTTTAGTTGAATTGATTTGCTTAGTTATCTTAGTTATGTTGAAATTTGTGCGCTATTATTCGATTCTTTTACACCGTCTTTATCCTTCCAAAGTCGCATTTAGCGATAAGGCCGCTCATTGTACTTCAACACTGTATCTCCTGATGTTTGTTTTGTTCGATGTAAAGTGTTAATTCATTCATTTATTCACATATAAACTCTCATTTTGAAGGTGTTGCGAGGTCATACGTTGTTGGAAAATCGGTCGCACAATCACACACAAAGTTGTTTAAATATAAAACTATTTTGATCTGTTGACACAAATTGAGGTTAATTTACCTGATTGTATTTATCCAGTGCCCGATGCCCGACAGACCGACAGCCCGATGCTTGGCTCTAACATTGATTGCATTCAAATCTGCAGTTCAATGAGTTTTTATTTCAACATTACACAAATTTACATGAACCTGTCATGGTTCATGAGAAGAACTGCTACAAAAACTTTGAACAAAAATAACAGGTTTAAAACATCACAGTATCTAATAAAAGATTAAATACAAATGTATATCTAATCCTCGCGAATCCTGCGATATATTGCATTCCTCCTGTTAATTTAGCCCAGTACCTACTACTACTGATTCTGCGGCAGAGCAATGTTCATTGTACAATTCTTCTTACGTCCAGGATTACCGGGCATTGCCTTCCGACAAGGTGCTCACTCAGTACGATATCGTTTTATTTGTTAAAATTGTGAGCAACCATTTTATTCTGCTCAGGGCTCTTTTTAGGGTTCTACTTAAATACTGACATTTGAATCTTACCTAGTATTCATCTTCATAGGGTTATACTAATTTCCACTCAGAATACAAAGCTACAATACCCTAATTATATTCTCTAAAAGTGTTTATATATCACTTTTCTATCACCTATCCTATATATCTAGGGTGACCTAGGCTATATTATATTTAAAAGAAAAACCTTACTAAATAACTCCAATAATGTAACCCAAGGTGTTAAAAAATTCCATACATCGCGTGCGCTGCGAAATCGAATTATGATAGAACAAAGTAATGTTCAACAGTTTTAGAAAACACATCAATATCTACAAAAAAGTCAGCGACAGCATATGTTCAACTATTTAGCTCATGGCACTATAACCTCTTTTTAATGTTTAAAAAGTTAATATAAACGCCGGTAGAATCGATACCTCGATATAATATCGATATAACTCGATAGGGTCAGCCTTGGATCACGAGGCTTGCCTGGGCAATAATGAGGTCTACAATGGAGCGAGCCTTCCGAGAACATGCTTTGTTCAGCAGTGGGCTTATTTAAAAGTATAGTGATGAGCTTAGAACCTTGGCGCAAGTGTAACTGCGCAGGATCAGCTAGTTTATTTATATGCTTGTTATTTTAGCGAGTAATCTTACCACGTACTATTCATTATGGTATTTTCTTTGCTTTTCCTCTGTTGTGTTAATATCTCCGTGATTACTGTCTCAGGGACGAAATTGCTGGGACCTCATATTTCGCGAGTTCTCGGCTAATGAACTATTATTTGAGACAGCGCAATCAAGCCTCGTTTCCCTTGTTGCTGCCATGTTTACAATATTTTTTGCTAAGGAAGAAAATCCTTATTAGGACTATAGGTATAATAATGTGTATACTCGTAGTAGAAAAATGTTCTGTCATAAGTTTAAAGTATACCTACTTGGTAATGGAATTGTACAATTAAGTCAGTTTTATACTGGCATATGTGATTGTACGGAATCCTTGGTCTGCGAGATCAAATCACACTAACTAGAAACATAAGTCAGGCTTTTTACCTACTGTGTATGCTGTCAATAAACTGTGATAAGATAAAAGTTCAAGTAATTTCAATTGACCAGCAACGTTAGGCAAGGTTGCAACCAAATGTATAGACACATCACTAGCTTTGCCTGCAGCTTTGCCCGCGTGGTACCTAGATAAAAAAGCATACATTGTGCCGAACTCATCGTTCCCCTACCTTGGATATGTTTTCATTAATTCATTTTTTTTATTTTGTAACACACCTATTTAAACTTATTTTTGCTTTGTTTGTTTAAATAAATAAATACTACGGGACATTAATTTTTATACAGCGCCATTTAGCCCCAAGCCAGGCGGGTGTCACTCCAAAGTTTAGGTACGTTTGGCATGAATAGTTAAATATAATAATATAAAATAATAGTGTATAAAATGAATAGTTTTATACCAACCTAGTTTCTGATTTATGGTTATTTTCGTATTCCGATCGTTCACAAATAAAATTAGATTGATAATTGATTAGATTAGTACCTACACATACCTAACACCATTTAACTTACCTCCGTTTCAAACCGCACGGATCAACTGAACAGGTCGATACAATCGTGTTTGTAGAACTTGAACGCGCTGCCGTACCTAATAGTATAATACCTAACAAGCTCCATCTTTGGCCACATTTACTTGTTTTACAAGTAAGCTGGTGGTCAAAAGCTTGGCTATCTCCAATAAAAGATGTTTGTCCTTCCCTATGATGTGTAGAAACCTATCATAGGCATAATGAACTGTACTGTATTATGACTCGTTTTTGGACCATATCTACCATATCAAAAACTTTAAGGTAACCTCTTTGCAGTCACCGGTTTCCATCATCATCTCAGCTAACATACGTCCTCCAGTAAACCGGCTTCCCCAAGCGACGCCACAAATAGCAATCGTTAGCCACCTAAATTAGCAGTCACCATTTCGGCGGTCCATCGAGTGCGATCGTGGACGCCATAATAATAATAAATTTTACAGGACATTAATTTCACACAGCGCCATCTAGCCTCAAACTACGCATAGCTTGTAATATGGGAACTAAATTACGGATAGAATACTTTTTTTTTTTTTGTAAATACATACGTTCTGTATGATACAACACCCAAACACAGAACAAACATCTATATTCATCACACAAATGTTTGTCATGTCATGGGAATCGAAGCCACAGCCTACAGCGCAGAAGGCAGAGTTACTACCAACTGAGCTATGAGGCTTGTTAATGCGAGAACCTTTACTCCTCAGCGGTTATCTGATACCTGGCTATAAATCACACACAATGGACCACTCGGGAGTCTAAGTGCGGAAACGGGAGTCTTTTTACATTTTACCTGGCTATAAGTAAGTGATTCCGGGTTCACATCCACGGTAGACAAGTAGTCTTGTTTCGTCTGATCTGGCTGCACCGTAACTACGTACAGAAGCTCTTCTCTAGGACCATTTCTGTACGCGTCCATAGGGGACGCGTATCCTGGGCCTTTACCTGAAAATACATCCAAACAATGTGTAACTCAATTATGATACCTACTCTTACCACCGCTTACCGCTTACTATCTAGGTGGGCCTCGTTTTTTTTGTTGATAGTCAAGCGTTTGTCCACCAGCTAACATGTAAAACAAAAAAAATAAAAAAACTAAGGACATTAATTTCACACAACGCCATCTAGCCCCAAACTAAGCATATCTTGTAAAATGGGAACTAGATTAAGGATAGAAAAATTAAATACTTTTTTTTGTACGTACTTATCATACATTACAACACCCAAACACAAACATCTATATTCATCGCACATATGTTTGTCCTGGGTGGGAATCAAACCCACAACCTACAGCGCAGAAGGCGGAGCTACTACCAACTGAGCTATGAGGCTTGTTGGCTTAAACAAGTAAAGATGTGGCCTAAGATGGAGCACGCTTGCCTAAAACTCGTTGTTTTATCGGAATACCGATTTTTAGGTTTCTGAACGCAAAGAGAGTCAACGGGACCTACTAAGTCTCCGCTATCCGTCTGCCCAATCGTTCGTCTGTCTGTAAGTAGGCTGTATCTCATGAACCGTAATAAGGAGACAGTTTAAAATTTCTCAGAATTTGTATTTCAATAGCCGCTATAGCAACCAATATTCAAAATTAAGTTATATATAAAAATATAGGGGGTCGGAATACTCGGGGTGCTGTTGCCGATTTGCTTTTTTCCGGCCAAGTGCTGTGCCGCACTTAGCCGGTTTTATATGTAACAATCTGCTTGGAGTGCATGAAATTCCTAACTTCATTTTGTCTATTACCTTTCACAGAAAGTTCCTTGATGTAGATATACGAAGCAGGTTTTGTATTATAATTTGCCAATGTGACGCGGGACAGACCTCCCTTTCAGTTTTACAATTTTCATGCTCAACAAAGCACAACAATTTTGCATATGCACCAACAATAGCTTATTGATGGGATTACCCCAAACAAAGGGCGTAATTTATATGCAAGCATTACCTGACGTGATTACTGAAAGGGACGTTTTCCCCCAGCCATGGAATAAAAAGTAGTAGATACCCCGCAAACGAAGGACGGTCTTCCCCTTGCCCGTAAGCGGACCCTCATTTGTGCAAGGGAAAATAATGTTGTGATGCCTATCGACGATTTATTGGAGGTGACGGGTTCTTTGGGAGACGCTGGGAAAATTGAGCTTTTAAATATAACAGAAAAATCAGCCTCTTGCAGATTTATAGGAAATTCAATAATGTTTGCGATCACTCAGTAAAAATTGTCTTTTGATTTTCGGAACCGGGTGCAGGCATGTAAATTAGGAATTTGTTGAAAGTTACTCGCTTTTTTCGAATTAAAAAATAATGGTATTTTTAATAAATAAACAAATTACAAGACATTTATTTCACACAGCGCCATCTAGCCCCAAACTAAGCAAAGCTAGTAATATGGGAACTAGATTACGGATAGAATATTCAAATACTTTTTTTTGCAAAATTACATACAATACGACATCCAAAGACAAAGCAAAGATATTCATCACTCAAATGTTTGTCCTGGGTGGGAATCGAACCCACAATCCACAGCGCGAAGGCAGATTTACTACCAACTGAGCTATGTATATGTATACGGGCTTGTAAAATTTCATAGCATTTGACTTCCTGCTCACTAGATACACAAGTAAGATGTGGCCTAAGGGCACACTTGTCTAAAAGGGACCTATTCACCATGTACTTTTTCTGTTGTAGAAGCGGGTGACCTCCATTTTACTTGGTTAATTGATGTTTTCTGGCATTTAGCGGTGCCAGCTTCATTGTATGTTAAGGATTTCGGGTGAAATAGGCTTCCACCTTCAGTTATATAACATACCTTGACACCCAGATGAGATGAAATCAAAGCGCTTGCGCGTCATATTATACAATAATATATTTACACGCCTGTTGATAAGTGTATCTTTGTTTTGTGCCTGTGTCAATTAAATGATTTTCTTTCTTTCTTTCTTCTTTCATAAGTAGGTACCTAGTCTAGGTAGGTACTAAACATCTCAAACTCAGGTAGGTAATGCCTAAACTTGAAATGTCTCTCAATCTCAATTCTGACAAAATATGTCCCGTTTGAATGTCTTCTGTAAAACATTTTAACATTTTCAACCGCTTTGAAAATCCCTTTAAAGTTTGAAATCCGGGAAGCGTTATCTAAACAGCAAGATTAAAATCAGTGGGGTTTGAGCGTCGTCGTTTGAGGTTCTTTGATGTTACGCCAGGGGGCACGAATGATAAATTGCAGGTCACTGATGTGTCTGACACTTTTTCCACATTGACCTTTCACGGCTCCTTTATTTCGCTTATCACGAGACGCGGACGAATAAGTTTCATAAGAAGCTGACAAATAGGGATAATGGTACGACTGTGTTTTTCTTTTACACGGGGATATTACTACTAGATATTGCTCCTGGCTGGGTCACGGCTGGCTTTGTTTTACTTGAAAAGGAATTGAATAGGTTCATATCGATAATGAATCACGCCGTTACCATTTACTAACCTCCACCTTCGGCCTTATCTCAACTTGTAACCAGGTAAAATGAGGGCCAGGCGCTTTCCCGTCGTACTATAAAAAAAAATGAAGACTTTTTGTTCTATTTTTTTATTGTACGATGGGGAAGCGCTTGGCCTTCATTTGACTCGGTTACAAGTTAAGATTAGGCCGAAGGAACGCACTATTTGCGTTCATGCATTTTAAAACATATGTTTTACATTCGCGCCCATACGGTGGGTAATAAATTGCTGGGAATTCACAGAAAAAAAATTACAGACATGCACACTGATACTGACTCACACTTCAAAGCAAAACTCATGTTTCTTGTATGATAGTATCTTCTTCAATTTCCTTGATCCTTTTCAATTATTTATTATATTTAATTAATTATTGTTACAGCGGCAATAGACATTTAACTTACAGACAGACGGATGGAAGATCAGACAGTGTAGTAAGGTTCTATGGGCACTCTTTGGGAACGGAACTCTAATAAGCGCAAAATGAGGTTGAACCTTTCAGGCCAGTGAGTAACAAATATGTTCGCCTCGAACCAAAATCTCGCAAGGAAACTCCACAGAACTACAGAGTATTTTGAGTAGATATGATCTACCTCCTAGTTTACCCTGGGCAACGGTTACGGCTGTATGATCACAACACTGGTGCTAGGTTTGCCGTGTTCAGTTGGTGCGAGGGAGAGCCTTTTGAGAAAGCTGCTCCATCGTAGACCTCATCCTGTTACGACCTAGAGCTAGACATGCTTAGAAGTACCACTTAAAACAAGAAAAAGCTAACCCATAATAGCCACAATGTAGTTTTCAACAAGCCCAATCGGTTTGTTGAACGTTAAAATGTAAATGTTAAATTAACTAACCTAAAATTTACAATTAGTAACCACTTTCGATGGTAAAATGTTGTGTTAGCGCGTTAAAATATGTGTCAAAAATATCTCAGTAACACAAAGGCTTCTTTACAAAACCATTGAAAGTGAATATAGCTATCTATTACAGAAAATTGTAAAAGAAACTCACAACAAGACATAGCCGACTTTTCCCCAGGAGCAAAATGACACAACGACTGCACAGAACCGGCTTTTGGTGAGTGTAAACACAAGCGTAAACACACGCAAATAACTACCTATCTACATATTCTAGGTACCTATAGATAGTCAGAGCATCAGTGGTGTTTTATCCGCGAGTGATTTGGCAGTAATTCAGATATTCTAAATGAACAGAATGTAGGTAAGTCGTGGTACTTTTCTCGTATTAATTACAGTTGCCGATTTTCTTGTTATTAATAGGTACATTCACTAATATTAAACACTTCTTTTTCGGAATCAAAGTTATGACTTTAGTAGTCACGTCTGGTGAAATCTGTCATTGTAGCCTTGTTATACCACACTTGAATAACAAATAAATAAAATACCTACCAGCTGTGGATACAAAACTATAAATAAGAAACCGAGTGTACTCGTATATGCCTATATTAGGTACTTTGTGCATATTCGTATATATATTGCTTTGTGCAGGAGACTGTACCTTAACGTTAGTTAACGTAAAACGAATAAGGTACGCCTGACGCCGAAAAAGGAAGGAAAAAAAAGCCATCACACGAATTTTTTTACAAAACTTTCATATCCAATGTTTACAGAGTTATAGGTGAGTTGCATGTAAAAACATCGGCTCTTAAACTATAATTACGCTATCTCGCTCTGTCAATAGTACTTGCTTATCAATAACCGACCGGGACAGATATATTTTCTCATCTGTATCTCGGTCGTTTAACCGCTAGGTAAGGTCAACGAAATAACTGAGATAAATGAAGTTCATAAAATCGGACAGCAAATATTAAAGACGTAAGTACCTACCTGTTATGTGGATGGTCCAAAGTATACGTGTGATATTTCTATTGATCAACTATTAGAGCTCAGTTGATAGTAGCTCTGCTTTCTGCGCTGTAGGTTGTGGGTTCGATTCTCATATCCAAATTGTATTATTTCTTCTACACGATCTATAGCTTCTATATATTTTATTCTATCTAGTTCCCATTTTACAAGTTTTACTTAGATCGTGGATAGATGGAGCTGTGGAAAACTTATAAAAATAAAATGAAAAACTGCAGAAACCTACCTACTTACCAGAAACCAGACTTCATTACTTCATTACTTACCGACAGCTCCTAGCTATCTATTACTAGACATGAGCCTCTTCCAACCAAGACCGAAAATTTCTTGCCATAATTATCATATTTGCTGTAAAAAATAACCTAAAAAATAACCTTTTATCTGGACAAGTCCTAGTCTAGTTTTGTAGGTTAAGGGACATCACGCCCTCTCAAATGTAATACACGTTAGTATAAAGTGTAGGTGTTATTTTTAACTGTGAAATACCACACCGTATTAGTAATAATCAACCTTTTTCCGATAATTTTCCGTTTGACCACAGTCTTGCCTGATATGAAGCGATGATGTGGCACGCTGTTCTAAAAGCCTATTATTCACTCTTTCCGTGAAGAGACCCATGGTGCTGTTAGGAAAAAAAGACGCAGGTAACGAATTCCAATTTCCATACCTCTTATTCTTCGCTTCTAGGCTTCTAGGCTTGCCTGGGTCTACAATTAAATGAGCTTCCCCTAAGCATTCGTCACTTTTATGTTGAGATTGATGTAACTGCCTGTTATTTTACCAAATGCTTTTTAATAGAAACAACAACACGAGACTATAAACAATTTATAACCATAATGGATCGGAAAACTATTTTTCTACAAAGATTTTGCAGAAATCTTCCGTAAAAATCGTATTTACATTGTTTAAACAAAAATATACATTACCCACACAGATGTCTCCTAGAAAAATACTCTTTGTATATCAGATTTGATCATCACATCAAAATCCGATGAAAAAATTAACCTTAGAAGTCCACCAAACCAAGCAAAAATTTTCGCACGCTAGCCAGGCGGACTTTATGAAAGTCCTACCAACCAAACCGAGCAAAACATTGTGCTCCCCTGGGGATCAAACTCGGGACCTCAGGAATTGACACCGGTGGGCGAACCACTAGACCACAGAAGCCACTGACTGCGGTAATTGTAGTTTAAAGCTATTTGAATACCAATACGTGAACTAAATTCTTGATGAACGCTCCGTGCATTACAGAATAATAATGTGCAATACTGACAGTGCTTAATTCATTGCATCAAACTTTATTAATTCAAATATTGTGTATCATTATGTATGTTGGATTAATAATTATGAACTATGAAATTCATAGTTAGTTAGGTTCGGTTGGTGGTAGAGCATGTTTCGCCATTACCACAAATGGAATTGTTGTGTTCCGGCAATTAGAGGTGAGATAGCCAGTTCCTCAGTCTTTTGAGTATTTTGGGTGAAGTGCGTTTACACCTTCGGCACTATTTTAACTTTTGATTGAAGTGAAACTTTGAGGCTGGCTGTTTTAAGATCAGCGAACTAGCATAGCTTGCAGCCAGTGTATTGAGCACGCTTCCGCCTGGTACTGGTCTGGAAAACTCAACTGGAGTTACCTATAGATCGTTTGCAACAGTCCTCAGGTAGCCCGTCTGCGTTCCTGATACATAGTTAGTTTTATTGTACATACCTATATAGGTATTATTGTATTGGTGGTACGTCCGCCTGGCTAGCTACCACTATCCTAACTAATAACAATTCTAAATTGTTGTGTTCCGGAAATTAAATGTAAAATAGTAAGTTCCTCAGACTGTTGAGGATTCCGGTAGAAATGTGCTTTCACCTTTGGCTTTATCATAACTTAAAACTAGATGAGATGATGGTCAAGCGCTTAAGCGTCGTACAACAAAATAAAAACGATCTTACATCAACCAAACTTTTTCTCTTCTTCCCATCCTAACTAAGGTTGTCTCGAAGATATCGCTCGTCTTAAATAAATATTTTTCATTCAGTCATTCATCCATTCGTCCATTAATTCATCCATACATTATTTTATTCTTAGAAAACAACTAAAATATGGCTACTAAAATAAAACTGATTTGAATACTCATCTTCCTGGCGTTAGATCAAAATGTAATCGAAGTTCATGTATCGTTTCGCCTGCTCACATTATTGGCAAACATTTACTCCACGTAGCATCAGCATCGTTATAAACTGAGTGCCCAAGAATAGAGAAGCTAAAGAAATAAAATAGACATATGGTACATACGTGTTCAAGGTACCAAATGCACCCACACCTCCACAGAAAACTCCACTTATATACGTTATTGTCAGTTCAGAATACAAAGTCTCACGTATACAAAAGTACTTATAAACTAGTAGCAAGTCTATCTTGATATGAAAACTTTCCTTCGATTGTGAACATGTGTGTGGCTATCTTGCATGATTCTTTTCAAACTCGCATGCTCGTGGAACTGGTGTCTGATAGTTATATGTCTGCTTATGTTCTTGAACATAATATGCCACAAAGCTTTGTCCTTGTTCTTCCACAATATATCCGCGGTCTTCTCCTTAATCCTACGCATATTTTCCTCCAGTCTCCTAGCCTTAATTTCCATTTGTATGAGCGAGCGAGTCGTATTTGTCAAAAGCCGGTAGAGGTATTCTTTTCTTTTCGTTGTGCGCGGTTCAGTCGCATTTGTTATATCCTCGTATTCGATGTCCTCGAACTGAGCTTCATCTGTTTCTAAGGTATTGTCGTTCCGGGAACGCAAAAAAACGCCTGTGATTATTATAGCAAGCGCGAAACTTATGAGCATGAGAAGCTTCGCGTGATTGTACAGGGGCTTTGCTATAAAATTCATGTCAGGTGCTTTTGTATGGCAACTTTGTCAGGTTACATCGGGCTGCATGGTTTTTTACATGTTTACGGTAAGCGGTAAGCAACAAGTCACGTGGTTTCGCGGCGGAGCGCGAGTGGCGCCCTCTCGCGACGTTCGCGCAAATGGCACTGGCTGGGTGGAATGAAAACACGCCGGTGCGTCGCACCCTACGAATTTCCCCAATGACTTTTCATCTTGGATGCGCGAAAGCAATAAAGGATATGGCGTTTATCATTACACTAAAAGTAGTCCTTAGAGTATTTTCCTAAAAACAAATGTTACAATACATCTCCAGCCCATAACCATCCACTTTTAGACTTGGGACTCTATACCAACTGCCAATATAGGTACCAATTTTTTGTACGTTTTGCAGGCGAGCTTGCGAATTTGCTATTCCCTTTTTCCTTTTCAAAGTTAAAGATCTAATAATGCTAATAACGACCTTCGGCAATCAAGGGACTGGGCTGAATGAGCCCTTTTTTGACGAAACTATATTTTAAAAAAATACGATGATGATTGGTTAGACCGTAAAAAGCAATGCAGCGCTCAATCGGCATAGTACCTCATCAACGCTTTAGAACCTTTCACAGTCGGTGCGTGAGGGCACTACAAGTGAGTATACCATGTGGGGAGGATCTAGTATGCCACCTCGCTTACCGTCATTTACATTGTTAACTGGACTGAGAACCGCCATTGTCTGAAGGTAAATATAATCTTTTTTGTATTGTTATTCAGTAACTCAATATCTATTTTATCAATTAGCTACTTGCAATAGGGTAATTGAAAGCTGGGCTTGATTTTTCAACTAACCTAAAATATGGTTTCAAAGAGCTGATGGTCAATCGTTTTATGACGAACTTCAAGATTAGTGTAAATAATTCTATTATTTTTTCTTTCTTTAAACTTTAAATTTTGGTTGCCCGACTATCTGATATCTAATATCTAGATGTTTCAATTTCCAGCTCACCAATTTTCACCCAATCACAAAACAAAAGACAATCTCAGCGTCATAAGAAAGCTTTTATTAAAATTGATAGATCCTGCCGGTCTATTGGTCCTGTTGTTTCAACATTGCTGCCATTGAAAGATAAGGGACCCTTTCTTTTAACTCGTCTTAAATTGATTTTGGACGCTAAGCCTGTAAAATATTAAGCAGCTTCCCTACAAAGTATACGAGGTAACTGAGTAGAGTATCGATTCGAGGACTTTGATAGTCTCGCTCG
Organism: Venusia cambrica; assembly: GCA_951394065.1. NCBI lineage: Eukaryota > Metazoa > Arthropoda > Insecta > Lepidoptera > Geometridae > Venusia > Venusia cambrica. The sequence continues at coordinate 13,692,451 of OX596040.1, read as the reverse complement.
TCCGTTGACATTTTGCGTTTTTTGTACGACTTAGTTCGAATTCGTGGATTCGGAACTCGATTTTGCTTTTACTAGGATCCCCTTGAAAGTCAAATATCTACGTGGCTATTTTTTTAATGTCGATACTATACCAGCTACGAAACATATTTTCTCTTTGAACCGATATGTTTAAAATAACACTGGCTTTTCAAATCCATTTGGCAAATCGATGTTGACCATCATTCAGCCTCACCACAACCTATTAGATTAACTGCACCAAATTAATTTCCCGCAACTCGTTTCCCTACAATTCATTGTGATCGGAAGGGAACAAATTGAGGATTTTGTTATTTTGCGGTTTTGATTGGGTAGGATTCATGTTTATTCGTGTAGGCACTTTACTATCATAGCTATATAAATAGCTTTATTTAATAGCGATTTTTTAGGAATAAATTCCCTATCTGGGAATTTATTATTTATTGAACCGTGTCAATTCACTTGCGTGGTCTCAAGGATTAATTAATAAATGTAATAAAATAAATGTCCTGTGTAATCACAGGACATTCTGCAGCTTTCTCCAAATAATGAAATTCCTTGATTTCATCCTTTTGCAAGTTCATAACATTGCAGCTAAAGCCAAGCGCTTCCCCGTCTTAAAAAAAAAACTTGAAAGATATATTTTCTATTTGAGTATTTTGTTCTTAGCTAAAAGGGTTGTATTGTCACAATTCTTGTGGAAAGCAAAGCTATCTTTACCCTTTCTATGTGCGTTTGTCACTCCATTAACTCTACAATGATTGTCCCTTGGGATGTATATTCGATTATTCGAGTGTGTATTGTCAATTAGGTCTTCTCCACGGGCCTCTAAATTTCTATTTTGTAGAGACGTCTCTGATTATCTGTTTAGAAGGGTCGCGGTTTGAATTTATTGTTATCTGGCTCGGTCCATTAGGACAGTAAATATATCTAGCTGGGCTGGTCTGCTTTATGAGAATCTATTGTTGTGTGAAACTAGCAAGAGTTTTATTGTGTGATTGTGTAATATTATATTCTATGTTATTTTATGTGTAGTCAGGCATTCGAGTTTCAATTAAACCATTTAATCATAATGAAGAGGTTTTGTCATATATGCAGCCCTTCGCTTTTAATTTGATATAGAGATTTAAATTTGTTTAATATTTTGAACGACTATGGAAGAACTCGATGATCTGCTTCAAAAATAAGACATTAATCGTCTTGAATTTACAATAACAGAGAGCTAAAAAGAAACGTAATATTCTAGTTCGACAGAAGACCACACAATAAAAGTCATATATAGCCAAAGCATGGATTTTAAGTCAATAAATGTTTTATTGACAAAAAAATATGTACTTACTACATATTTTTTGTTACTTACTTTTTAATAAAGATGTAATATTAAAAATAAAATTAAGATTCAATAATTCCTATAATTAAATAAGACATAATCTACGATTTACTTTTTAATGCTAGAGAATGTAGCGTATCATATGTGCAATTGATACGCACCTCAGTATAACTCTTGTAAAGCAAGCAGAGCTCGTTAATTTTTAATTGTTTCTACAAATAATTACACAAATATTATCTATATACGAGTAAATGCATAATATAAGTAAAGAGCTTTGGGGGAAAGGAGCAAAGCAACTTATTGCACCCACTGAATAGCTCAAGGGATTACCTTAAGCCCCTTAAGCTTAAAAGGTACCATACATGTAGTTGTAAAACTATTCTGGAATCTAAAACAAGCGTGTATGGTTGTATTTTAAATAAAATGTATTAAAGGCTAGTTTAGAAACATATCGATACTGTGGCTTACAGTAAAACATCATTTAAATTTTTGTTACTACTATAGTTTTATTGTAATAATTAATGTGACAGCTCAATACCTGCAGGATTGAAGTCGAATAGAGAGTAAGTGACCACGCATAGCCGCATGAGGATGACTCCTTACTAGGTTTGTCTAGCTCTAGGCCAGAGCATGAATAAGGTCTGTGATGGAGTGAGCATTCCCAGAAGGCACTGATTCTAGCACACACCGACGGAACATGGCAACCATTTGACGCTGTACCTCGGCAGGAGGTTCAGGAGGAGACTAGACAGGTGGACCTTTACAGGTCCTACCATCAGTGTTATGATTACTCAGCCAACGCTAGCATAAGTCAGGGATTCCGTTGCCTGGGGCAGATTACTAGGAGGTAGGTCACACCTACCCCAAATACGCTTGACCTTCATCTCACGTGGTTACAAGTTAAGATAAAGCCGATGGTGGAAGCGTACTTCACACGAAATCCACAACAAATTAATGAATTGGCTATCTTACCTCTAAATATACTCAAATATAACACAACAATTTTAGAATTGTTGATATGGCGACAAAATTAGGTAAGATGGTGGCAAGCCAGGCGGACTTAAACTAAGTCCTACCCCCAACCAAACCAACCACAATATTGAACTCCCCCTGGGGATCGAACGCGGGACCTCTGGATCTAAAATCTGTTGTTATTGCAGCTGTTATGAAGAGGTCACCTAAATACTATTGTGTTTTGTAATCCTTTTTCCTAACCACGCCAAGTAAACGTAAATACCTACTACATGAATAGCTTCACATTTTAAGTGGAGTTGAAATAAAATATTTACCTCCGCACAGGAATTATATTTTCCTTTTGTTAGAGCCCCTTTGGTACAAATAAATAACGCAACCCTAGAATCAACTTTCCCAAAGTTCTTTACATAATTTACCCCACAAACATACCAAAATACCCCAAGTTCAAAAGTCCCACTTGACGCGTGAATTGGAATAAATCAAACCCGCGTCTGCTGTGGTCAGTAGACCCTCGCTGTAAGTTCGGGGCACGCATGAATAATTCCCATGTTTCTTTTCGTACCCTTACAGTCGGGAAAAGTCAGAAAACCTTCCACTTTTAATTTATTTATGAAGGCGGAAAGTAGTTTGCCTAGATTTCTCCTTTATATACAATCAGCCGTGACATAATCAAAGCAAGCTTATCTCCGGAGCACTAGGTAAATATAAGTTATGTCACAAGAAATTTCAGAAAAAGACAAATCTCAGTTTATTACCCGTGAACCCTATCTTACCGCATTTTATATCCTACAGAATAAACTTAACAAACTCCGCCCAGCCATTTCCAAAAGCTGTGCCAAAAGTTACGAGCGGCGCAATGTTTCAGCCTAAAGTTTTCCGTAAATTATTTTATATTTTCGTCGCAAAAACAAAGGATAGTAGTGGTAAATCGCCGGAGAGTGGAGTTTAACAAAAAACACACAACTTCTGTCATTACGACTGCGGAGTGCAAAGTTCACTTCGCCTGCCACAGAAGCACGAGAACAGAACGCAGTAAATTTTACTTTCTGACCGGTGTTAACTGTGTTTCTTTTCACACCACAGATAAATTCACTTTTCTTATTTTTTTTCTCGGAATAATATTATAGAATATTACAGGACATTGATTTCACACAGCGCCATCTAGCCCAAAACTAAGCATAGCTTGTAATATGGGAACTAGATTACGGATAGAATACTTAAAATATATATTTTTTTTTGTAAATATATACTTATCATACATTACAACACCCAAATACAGTACAAACATCTATATTCATCAGACAAATGTTTGTCCTCGGTGGGAATCGAACCCACACCCTATAGCGCAGAAGGCACTACCAACTGAGCTATGAGGCTTGTTAAAAATGGGTAAGCTCTTGACCTCGAAGCTCGTATAGCGAAGGATAAGGTCTACACCATTGTAGTGATCCTACTCCGAGGGTGCTTATTAACTCACTTCTTGAAGACATAGGGTAGTGAAGTTCTTCCAGATATGTATGCCGGAACACTACAATTAAGGCATGTCTTGGGCACGCTTCCGTCTGGTACTGGTCTGGACGAGTTGAGTTACCTATAGGCCGTTTGTAACGGTCCTTAGGTAATCTGACTGATTCCTTTGTACATAGTTAGTTTAATTGTACTTTTTATTGAATAAATATATGATTAAGGCATTGTTGTTATGGCTACAAAATTAGGTAAGATGGTGGTAGATAGCCAGGCTTACTTAAACAAAGTTCTACCACAAACCAAAACAAAATATTGTACTCCCCTGGGATCTTACTCAGACCTTTGGATCTGACACGCGGAACACAAGACCACAGAGTCTGGAACAGTTGAGTTACATAGATACCATTTAAAACGGACGTTAACAAAAAACGCTGTCTATCATCAACTTTTCTTCTCTATCTAGCAGACGTACGCAAAGTACTTTGTAAATGTTCCATTGTGCCGAACACATCGTTTCGCCTCTACCTTTATCATTAATACTGGTAAAGAATGTAATTCCTTGCCTTCGTCTGTTTTTCCGTGCGAGTATAATCTTGGAGTCTTCAAGTCCAGAGTAAATAGGTTCCTTTAAGGCAAGCGTGCTCCATCTTAGGCCACATCTTTACTTGTTTTACATGTAAGCTGGTGATCAAACGCTTGACAATTGATCAATAAAAAAAAATTGGAGGTAATTTTTTTTTTCGAAAATCTATTGAGGGATCCGAAGTAGGCCTAGGCCTTCACTATATCACTATAAAAGTGTCTGGTACAGAAAATAATTGAGGTTTTTTTTTTGATCATTTTGAACGTCTAATAAATGATTAATCAAATATTCTCTAGTCAAACTCTATTTGAACTAACAAATATATTTTTCTATTGAATTTTCTAATCCTCAAAGAAGTCAGTCTAAGGAAAAGCGATCCGAGCTACACACATTCACCAAGAAGTTAGTTCGCATCAATGCGAAGTGCTGATACCATAGAACTGTATTAGAAAGTTGGTAATAGTGTTATAGGCAGGAGTAGATAAAAGTTTTTCCTGTTTTAGTTCTTATTTTACTGAGCTGATTGTTGCAGTTTCATGATTCTCCGGATTCATGTCCACATAGACATTTTATCAAAAGTAAAGCACTTCCCCTAACCTCGCAAGGTGGTACTACAACTGAACATTCATATCCACTTCTGCACAGCGCCTCCTTCATAAATTGGAGGATTTTGGCACAATTGCCACTCTTTGCACGGAAATTTGTATTCTCAGTTAAAAAGGAGCAGTAAGAAGCTGCTGCCCTTCTTCTGATGAGATCGCTTAGTTGGCTTTACGACACGAGTTTGAGGGGTCAATTCTTAAGCCGAAACCACCACACACAAGGAGGTAAGAGAAAATAAATTCCATTACCTCGTCACTGCGGTGACAAAGTGGTATGCATAAAGGAATAACCGGTAAAAGGATGATGTGGATCGATACCCGATACCGTAAAATATCCCGTTAAATTTAGAGTACAAAGTATACTTTCTTTAGTATGAACATTTCTTGTTGAAATAAAACTTGAGTTGGGATGACCATGATGTAACGAAATGATCTCTGCTGCAGTCTAGTGGTTCGCTCACCGATGTCAGATCCAAAGGTTTGTTTATTTGTAAAAATGCTATTGGAAAAATCGATTATCATTATAACCGCATTTAAAAGGACTTTGGTCACGTAATTATCAAGTATTTTACACCGCAATATCGCACACGCATTTGCTTTGTTGACAACATAATATTTTTTTCTCTGAATACTTGGGCGATCGGGTATGCATGTGAATGTAAGAAGTAGGCATTAATAATATTTGTTCCTCAGAGAATATAAAATTGAATGTGGGTTTCTAATCTCTCTCTCATTTCTGGGGATTTCTTTGGCATGGCGTATCAAAGAAATTTTCCAGTCCAGAAGTAGTGATTGTCGTTACCACTGGGACATATGGGCCTCGGCCCGTCATAGCTCTGATTTTGAAATCTGATCTTGAAAAATCCTGGCAAGGCCTTGGTTGATGTTGAACATCTTATGAGAAGAATTTGCAAGATCAATATTGTGGTTGGTGTGGTTGGTGATAGGACTTTGTTTGTCCGCCTGGCTAGCTACCACCATCTTACCTGAGTATGTCGCCATAACAACAATAAGCCAGCAGACTTAAACAAAGTCCTACTACCAACCAAACCAAGCACAATATTGTACAACTCTTGGGATCGAGCCCGAGTGTGAACCTGAACCCGAAAGTGTGTAAATTGCAATAAAAATTGATTTATTAACAAGAAACGTGATTCTGCCTCAAATATGAGTTGGAATCCTTGGCGTACTTGTGTCTGCTTGGCCGGCTTATGATTAGTTCCGCCTTTCTGTGTCCATGTTGGTCGTGTAAAACTCATTATCGGGCATTTGTTCAGATCATACTTTTCATACCAAATCCATATTAATTCTCCCAGTACGGGTTCCATTACCAGGATAATTAAGGCGACCTGATAGCTGGTTAATTAGTTTGTCTAGTGTGCCACCGACGTGGTCGGAATTGCTCCAGGAAAACCTATTTACTACTGATTGAAAGCTCGGTATACCAAAGCATGAATTGTTTGATTGCTTTGAATTTAGGCTGTAAATTTCAAGCGTTTAAGCGTTGACAATGAAAGATAATTCTTTGTGCAGGTACCTGCTATATACAAGGATGCATCTTGTCATGATACATATAGTTAACTATAGTTATATCTATATCTGTTTCCGACCAATGTTTTAATGACACGATGGTATGCATCCTTGTATTTAATTATGTGACAAGCCTCATAGCTCAGTTGGTAGTAACTTTGCCTTCTGCGCTGTAGGTTGTGGGTTCGATTCTCACCCAGAACAAACATTTGTGTGATGTTTTGTGTGATGTTTTGTGTTTGTTCTGTGTGTGGGTATTGTATTGTATGATAAGTATGTATTTACATAAAAATAATGTATTTAAGTATTCTATCCGTAATCTAGTTCCCATTTTACAAGCTATGCTTAGTTTGGGGCTAGATGGCGCTGTGTGAAATTAATGTTGACTAATATACTGGTGAGTTTTTTGCCAGGACCACTGAGGCCAAGTCAGAAACCGTGAGAGTTATCGAAAAGTCATGTTAGGAGTTACGTGCTCGATTTAAAAAAAAAAGTTCTGCATTAAAGAAAAACAACATTCTTTTTCTGGTATTCTAGGTTTTCTGGAAAAGCGAGATTTTGAAAAAAAAATGTTTTGCATTTATGAGTTCTTTGTGTGATAATAAAAAAAATAATGTATTATGACTGTGCCCAAAGTAATTGGAACGCTCAAAATTAAACATTTAGAAATTCAACTTTATGCATTTAGTAAAGGTTGTAGGTTCAGACTATGCGTAAGCTAAGCTATTAAATCCTCTTTTGCTGTATTTTTTGTTCGTGGTGAGCTTAAATTGAATCGACATCGGATTATAAAACGTAGTTTAGGTCAGCTCTGCTGTGTTTTACATGAATATAATCGAACACCTCCGTTTTATCCATTGGATTATTATTGGAAGTGTTTGAGCGACACATTACCGGAGATCCTCGAGTAAATGTGGTGAGAAATTACTACGTTACTCGGTCGATGGTGTGAAATATATATATATATATATGTGTGTTACGATTCGGTTACACAAAAATGAAGTTAATGTTGAGTCGTCTGCCGGACAGGCTGCTGTCTGTTGCGACCATGGTTATTCAATGGGTCTCTCCACCATCCGGGCGTTAGCGTTCCACTTATCGAAGCGAGAAACAATTATCACGAGTGATACAAGACTTGTATGGAAATATTCAATACGAAGGCGTCAAAGCCTTGTGTAAGATGTTTTGTATGAGAAACACTTGCAAAATAAACACTTCTCTCTTTCACACACGCACAGTTAACCGTTCCGTCGAAATGTCGGCGGGGGGTTCACGCGTTATGCTCGAGAGTTAGCTCCCTGGTTGATCCTGCCAGTAGTTATATGCTTGTCTCAAAGATTAAGCCATGCATGTCTCAGTGCAAGCCGTATTAAGGCGAAACACGTAATGGCTGAACATTTTGAATATTGTCGTACCCACCGTACAGTTGCAGATATAAACTTTAATCTGTTCTGTATTTGCGTGTTATGTTGTGTCGCCTTAGTGAAATTTATAGAACACAGACAGATAATTCATTGGCCTTAACACCTATCTTTAAAAAGGATATAAGTAGAAAACTACTTACCTAACTAACCTGAGGTCTGTACCGGTTACAAGTAGGAGGTAAATATTGTTTTCATTCGAAAGCCACGTCTGATCCGCAGACAGTTTAGAATGCTAATATAATTAAGAAATTAATTAATATTACACGTCTGCTAATATCACACAGCGCCATCTTGCCCCAAACTAAGTATAGCTTGTAATATGGGAACTAGATAGAATACTTAAATACTTTTTCTTTTTTTTTGTAAATACATACGAACTAATAATACAACACCCAAACACAGAACAAACTATATTCATCACACAAATGTCTGTCCTTAGTCCCACCCATAACCTGCAGCGCAGAAGGCAGAGTTGTTTATTTATATAAATAGTACAATTAAACTAACTATGTACAAAGGAATCAGTCAGATTACCTAAGGACCGTTACAAACGGCCTATAGGTAACTCAACTGTTCCAGACCAGTACCAGACGGAAGCGTGCCCAAGACACTGGCTGCATTGCCAGTTATATAAATAATTATATAAATAGTAATATTATATAGCTATTTGATATAGTGGGTGCTGTTAGTTTACAGCCAAATTACAGTTATTTTAAGCCGTGTTCCTCAATGTGATAATGTAAGTTAGTCAAAGTTTATTCTTTCCATATCAACCATAAGGTTGGGATGGTATGTATACTATTCACATTATAATTTTCTAATAATAGCAACGATTCTAAAAACTTAGAATCGGCTTCTCGCGTCTGTTTTTCCGCTGTGTTACGACTGTAATGTTTTTATGTAGGTTCGCTCTTTCGTAGTCTCATACTTGTCTATGTAAGTTTCGCGGTACATAACAAAAATAAATAAAAAATGTTGTATTTCGAGGAAAGATAGCTAGTACCTCAGACTGTTGACGGTCCCAGGTAAATTGCGATTCCATCATATTACATCAACTTGAAGTCAGGTGAGTTAAATGCTAAATATTTCCTCGTCGTGCCATAAAAAACGCATTTGACAACAATTTCAATTCTATATTTTGTGTAAAAATGCTTTCTAGGTACATCTACATAGTGAAAATTAGAATTACCTTTGTGCAAGTCATCTGAAAAAAAGCAATATTTCCCGTATATTCTTCATTATATTCATTCGCAAGCTCGCTCAGGGGCTAACATTATTGGCATCGATATAACATGAGGCATCCCGCATGTCATTTCGCTGCCTCCAAGCGCAAGAAATTGCATGAAACACGTTCCATGACAAATCCAGCTTAGACAGATCCTCCCTGCCCATGTATCTGATACTAACTTATGAAGTGTGTTGGAAAATGAGAGATCTGGTGTGGTTGGTTCTGTCGTGCTCTCCGTGTGTGCCTTAAACATCCCTACAGGGCGTATCGGACGCAATCTGCGATACCTGACGAGCTAGGGAATTTCATTATTGTGCAGTTATGCCAGTTTCTGTCCGCGATTACGCTGGCACTTGTTTTAGGTACCTGTAAAAGTACAAACCTTAATCTAAATGTAATACGTCCTGTAAGCTGAGTGCGAACCGTTTTGTAAAATCGCGTTAACGTGACGATCAAGTACATCGAGTTACGCCAAACGCACAAACGCATCGTCAACGTAAAATGTGCGAGTGTAAACGTCAAAGTAGAGTATAACTCTACTATTTTAGTTATGTTTACTCGAAACGTTTTCGAAAAAAATTACGATCGATGCTCGAGAATTGCACAGATCTATAGCGTACCAGATGTGGCAATTTCAAGGGAAATGTATAGAGATTTTCAAAGGAATGTCAATGCCACTTCTATATCGGCCCATTATTACTTAGATCTGTGTCGAGCTCGAAATAATTTGAAATGTTCAATGGCCAAGCAAGAGTTTTTATCTTATTTTAAAGGCCAAGCACGAGTGCATTTTTTTCCTTTGGACCTCCATTTTTTTTTTGACGCATGGAGATCGAAATCAGCCCGATTGCAGCGAGGGACGATCGAGGCACCACGACATTTGGGACTAAATTGGTCCGAGCGCAGTGAGAGTCGATCGCTGGTCAAAGCTCGGTCGTCCAGGATAAAAATAAATAAGTTATATCAAAATAGGATAGTTAAATAGTTATAACATAGTTAAATAGCACGCCTTAAGACTCAAAGACAATATATGTTAGGTACACCAAAATAAACAAAATACGCGATTGGTCAATGGAGGCCTGATGCTATGACCGTTCTCTTGCGGAAAACCTTAACGTATAATCAGTCACGGAATCAGCGGCACTACTCAGTACTAAAAACATGAATTAGTCCTAGTAATTAAGGACATAAAACTTGAGATTGGATGGTGATAACATTACAAACATCGTTAGTAGTAGTAGCTTTTGATGAGCACAGATTGAAGTGTGATTCTGCATTATTTATTCGAATATGATTTTGTGGGTTCGATCATGTTTACAGATATTTTGTAGGTGTGTAAAACTCCTAAAGTTTTGTTCAGTGTGTGGAAATTTCCTCAAAAGTATAGGTAGCTATAGTCTCGAATTATATTTTTATAAACAAATAATGTCCTCAAACTACTTTTTTTTAATTGCGCGACGAGAAATCGCTTTGCTTTAATCTCATCTTGTTTCAAGTTATGATAAAACTATAACAGGAAGCGCACTTCACCCGGAATCCAAAAGAGATAGCCAGTCTAAGGAACTGGCTATCTCTGCCGGAACACAATATAAGAATTTGTATTGCTGTAATTGTCCATCGCCATAACAGAAATTCTAATTATAATTGCTGTTATGGCGAAGAACGGAATTAGCCAGTAGGACTTAGCCAGGCAATCACCTTCCTACCACCAATCAAATCAAGCACAATATTTTAATTTTTCTGGGATCGAACTATAATTTATCAGAAACGTTTTCAAGCGTATCTTAGACCTAACCCATATATATTACATAGGTAAGCACTAAGATTAGAGATATATTGCTTTAATAAAATATGAAATATATATAGAATAAAATAAAATAATCTTAGTATGGATACTAAATTTACCAGTAATACCATAAACCAGTTGTTTTCATAATATCGATTTAATGTCGGAAATATATAAAACTATTAATATAACGTTTATTTACATTACCCTGTCCTGTGGTGATATACATTATGCATAATGCCCGGGCTATTTAACTATTTTAATAGTTATTATCACATTGCCCTCTCATTTTTGTCATTTTTAAATGCCATGTAAAGTGTCCAATTAAAATAAACAATTAATATATTTATAGGCCCGTAACATATAAAAGTGTTAATTACTGGAAATTTTACACAGTGCCGTTAAGTCGCGAAAGATATAAAATACTATCTCGATAACGCTTGCACAGAAGGTTTCGATTCAATAAAGTCATGAAACGCTTCAAATTGATTCCAGTCGCGGTCACTGTCCCCCACCCACGCTGCAATTTGCTGTAAGGTTTTCACTGCTAGTAAAAATTTACATTTCGCTTAGCGTTTTGTAAAATTGCAAGGAGATAAGAATATGTTTTTTCGAAGATAGCTTATGAAAAATTTGCGGGCAAAAAGTTATACGGCAAATAAAACACAACAACAGCTATTTTCCCTACCTTTATTAGATCATTATATGGTAACGGTAAGGAATGAAACTCGTTGCTCTCGTCTTTATCTTTGATTGTTCGGCCGGGAGAACAGTTGAGATGAAAGCTTGGCCTTCATCAATGTGGAGATGTGCCTAGATAGGTACCTGCTTAGCTCTGGATGAGTGATATTACCAGTGCCTTTTGTACCTTTATATGGTACATAGTTTTATATTAGGTAGGTACCTACTTCAAATATAATCTCAGATTATGTAGCTATGTTAAGCTTTAGCAATGAATGATGGAGACAACAATGTTTTACATAATGCACACAAATCATACATAAATTGTAGGTATCCAAGTAGGTAAATAAAGTCTGTGTAGGTACAGCAAGTAAGTATTACTGTATGGATTCTTTGTAATTATATCATAAATCTAGTGATTTGGATAAACAAGTTGTTAATTACAGCTATTGGATGTAAACAAAGTACTTATAAGGTTATAATGTTAGTTTATGCTGTGTCTTTGTAGTTTTATTCTGTATGAGGCAAATTGAGTCTACAAATAACTTCCTAAAATTATTGTTAAGTTATACGAGTACATCAGTGCCTGTGTGTGTCGGGTCAGTGACTCATATTCATGAGTCATGTAGGTAATGTTGTGAATGTAAAAGTATGTTGTTATAATGTTTAATTAAAAAATAATATACTCCCCCTGGATATTTGGTAATAGTTTGCAGCTCAGGTATCGTCTGCAAGTCAGGGTAACGATTCCAAATCCAGAGATGAGTGGTCACCAGCGGCGGCGTACGTTACGCCGACAGTAATTTAGCACTACAAAACAAGTTTTTACCGCCCTGAAGATCGAACCCAGAACCTCTGAGTCTGATACCGGTGGGCGAACCACTAGAACACAGTGCGATCAGCCTATCTCCCAAGACCAGTAAAATCATGGATTTACTGAAACCACCCTTGTATTCACATTAACGGTTGCAAAGGGGGTAAATAAGATTTGAAGTTGAAGAAGAGAAATGGCATAATGACCGGGTGTCTAAACCCAGTCATTAGGACATTTCTCTTCTTTAAAAAGTAAAATATATAAAACTAATCTGTTATCTTTAAAAGTAAAGATTTATAAATTAGTATATTTTTGTCCTTAATAGAGGTGGTTTTCGAGAAAAAGGGTCGCAAAGGATGATCGTCAGATATTGCGAGATATATTGTTATTGTGAGGGTATTTGGCTACTTGTTAAATGAAAACTGGTTTTTATTGGATTTTTATAAGAAAAAATAAAATAATGGCGTTGATAAGATCCATGGATCAGGGGTTTGATAGCGTTCATCCTTCATCAACAGCCCATCATGATCCACCACAATGTTGAAATAACCTTTTTCAAAACTATAATATACAATGGTTGGTCTTATCGCAAAAAGTTAGTTCTTCCTGAAAACCTTAGATAAACAAAATGTTGAGTAAGTTTTGGAGTTAGAAATGTAAGTTTTGTTTTTACATAGAAAGCTGACTTTTTGAACAACTTCAAAAAAAGGAGGAGATACTCAATTCGGCTGTGTTTTTTTTTTATTTTTTTGTTACTCGATTTCACCGCCAATTCGAAAAAAAAAATTGATGATTATTTTTACGTTTGGTAGGCCATACTTTCGAGGTGGTCCCATAGACATTTCATAAAAATCGGAAAGAAAAATATATCATCCAAGTAAAAGAAATTGCATAATTTGCTTCCACGTGTTTACAGTCACTAGAGTAGACCTATTGAACTGCTTACCTTTCAGTATCATCATCATAATTATCAGGGTTTCGCCATAATCATTTATTATTTGTATTAGTATTGTTGATATTTGTTATTATCTTATTATTATTATTATTGCTAATGTTTAAGGTCTTTGTTTTTATCTTAAATTTTCTAAAATAAGTAACAGTTTAACAATAATTAGGATCACATCTTAGTAACTACTTAACTACCTTTTTGTATAAATATTATAATATGTAAAATTATCTGCCTCTGTAAATGAGTATAATACAAATCATCAGTAACAAAATGGAATTCCAGAGCCCCAAGACACAGGCATCACACGCCTAGTTTGGGTCTCGATGAAAATCGCATTATACCTCATGCAAATACCGTATCAAGAACTAAATGTACTATGTGATATTATATAGGTAGTAGGTATTTCTATTGAAATAAATATTCTTTATTCTTATTCTTTATAACCTATTTATAACCATTATTCTGGCTATAAATGATGTATACTTGCATCATAATCATCATTATTATCATCATTACAGACTGTAAAAGTCCACTGCATAGGACATGGGGCCTCCCCCAATGCTAAAGAAAGTAATGGAGGGTTTTGCCATAATTATCACGCTTGGAAGGCGTGTTGGTGATCGCAGTAATGATACTTGTATACTTTTTTTTGTGAATACATATTTTCATTCTTTCTTTCCTCGTGTGGTCTGTGTAGCTGTTCTGGCATCAGACTTTACGAAAGAGTTTCCATTATCATGATATAGTGCAACAGTTTTATATGTTAAAAAAGCGGTTCCTACTATAATACAGTTTAGGGGCACTGCACTATAGTAGGAACCGATTTATAACATTTGTTTAGGTCATCTGTACCTATTTATCTTTGGTCCCAGCATTGCGTAGATATTTCCCAGAATCCCGTATTATTGCACCCTCACTAAGGTGTCGGAGACATCGAAGTGACGTTTTGTTCGCCTGGCTAGCTACCACCATCTTACCTAATTCTGTCGCCATAATAACAATTATTTAAAAAATTGTTGTGTTCCGGCATTCAGAGGTAAGATAGCCAGTTCCTCAGTTTATTGAGGATTCCGGGTGAAGTGCGCCTCCACCTTCGGCCTTATCTCAACTTATTACCAAGTGACCGCCTCTGTGGTCTAGTGGTTCAAGCCACCGATTTCAGATCCAGAGGTCCCGGGTTCGATCCCCATGGGGAGTACAATATATTGTGCTTGGTTTGGTTGGTGGTAGGACTTTGTTTAGTCTGCCTGGCTAGCTACCACCATCTTACCTAATTCTGTCGCCATAATAACAATTCTAAAATTGTTGTGTTCCGGCATTCAGAGGTAAGATAGCCAGTTCCTCAGTTTGTTGAGGATTCCGGGTGAAGTGCGCCTCCAGCTTCGGCCTTATCTCAACTTGTTACCAGGTGAGATGAAGGCCAAGTGCTTACCCGTCGTACAATAAAAAAAAAAAAAAAGATGAAGGCCAAGCGCTTCCCCGTCGTACTATATAAAAAAGGTTTTACATCGAAAAAAAGCTTTTTTTTTTATAAAAACGGAACCGACATCTCAACTAAAAACTTAAAAATAACTCTTTGGGTAAGTTCATATAATTTGAAGGCAATAAACATGTTGGTGTGCTTGGCAATTCGGCACTAACTTCAAATTATATGAACTTACCCTTAAAGTTTTTGTGGTGAAGTCGGTTCCGTTTTTATTCAAAAAATTGCATGTGACATCCCTGATCGACTTTTACATCATCCGTGGACTGGTGAGACTTGATTTAAAAAAAAATGAATACCGCAGCAACGTTTTTGAGAGCAATATAACTGTTTTTAACCTTTTGACATTAGTTAGGGCTGTGTGAGTAAGTTTAGTGACTTTAATGCACTTATTGTATTCTGCCCATCCACTATGACGTACGGTCGGCACTTTGCCCCCATTCTGGCTTTACGAAGAATGAGAGTTAGCACACACTGCCTTGAACACTCAGATAAATAAAGAGAGATTGAGAAAAAGTGTGCTTAGAGAAAGGTTTAATAAAACATACGACAAGTTTATCGTAGAGTTGATCAAAACAATTGTAAGATAATTTCGGTTACATAGGCCAGACATCACGAGATCTCAATTCGGGCCGATCTACTGTGAAACTGTAACTCTTTTTACAGTTTCACAGTAGATCGCCCCGAATAGAGATAGTAAAATGTAGCCTTCAGACTAGACTAAAATTAAAAACACAAAACATTTTGATATTGCAGTAAAAAGCTTTGTTTTATTCCTTTTCCATTTTTTATTCTAAATATTAATATGTCAAAAAAACTACTAGAACGTCTCAGTGAATAAATCTGTCTGATGCTTAAGTTACTTTAGCTAACTTTACTTTCGTCATAAAAGATTAAACAGGCTGAGGACAGATACGCAGGTATCTGTCATCCTTTATAGTAGATAAGTATTATTAAAGGTTTACTCGGTACGTACTTTTATTTGAACAAAGAACAAGATAATCCAATAAATCCATTAAAAGTTCGAAGAGTTTTCAGTCTGTTGTTATTTAATGTGCCCTTTGGGTCACGTAATGGGTTTCGAAATTATTTTCTTTATATTTTCGTTAAATTTACTCAGACTCCTCGATATACATCAAAATTACTAAATTTCAGCAATTACTTCATAAATCTACTCGCTTTTTAAGATCTATAATTATTAATGAGTTTATCGAAAAAATATTTTATAATAACACTATAATATATATTTTTTTATACAACTAGTAGTCGGGACATGCAAGTACAGCCCACCCCCTTGCCTATAACAATGCTTTACTGCATAGGTTACATCCACAAAGAACATAACCTACACGGCACTGCATTGCGCCCGTCAACTTGAGGCATAAAGGTGTTGAGCCTCGCATGCCCATAATTTCACCGGCAACCATATCCTTCAAACCGGAATACATCAATGCTGCTTGGTGGCCGAAATAGGTATGGTGGTAGTAATTCTCCGGACGAGCCCATTCACAAGAGGCTTCTAATACTCCTTAAATATATATGCCATCCTTGATTATCTGGAGTGGATTTACAGTTGTGTAGTCATCATCATCACCATCATCATTATCTAACCATTCAAATCAGCTGTAGGACAGGGCCTTCTCCAAAAAAAGAGTTTGTTTACACAATCATAACGCTTGGCATGTGGGTCATTGACAACAGCAAGGGTTAGGTAATACACGGACACAAGCTGCAATTTTCAATTTGTCACCTTATACGACTTCTGTAAGCTAATTTGGCGGGGTCAATACTCAAGCCTCAACCACCAAGGATTAATAAACCTATGGTCTAGATCAGTATTTACCTACATAGAGAAAACATCGTTTTGAATTTTCTCTATCTAATTAAATTCTGAAGTTTGCTTTGACTCATTATTTACCTAGATGTCAGAGATAGAAACTAAATAATGCGTTTAACTACAGTAAAACGCATTATTTAGTTATGTTAAATTATGTTAGCTATTAACTTTATCATTATTGATGACATGTTGTCTGTCGTTATTTTAGTGTCTATCCCAATTCTTCGCGCGGACAACCGGACGCTCGGCGATGTGATCTTTTCTAACTGTGAAAGAGCTTTCTTTGCCATACAACTATAGGAGCCAACAGGAAAATCGAGTATGTCTTTAGAAATCTAGATAATATTAGGTATTCCTCGATATGAAATTTCGTGCCTTGGGGCATAGGTAAGTATATTGAATCGGTATCCCCAATCGTGTTGCGATCGTGTGACGAACACAACGCCTACGTAGGATTGCATGCGAATTTGATTTCGAATCGATTTGAATTCGGTGAAATATCAATTGGCTATGTGACCAACCTATCGTATGATAAGCGACAACCGAAAAGACTATTGCAACACACGTATGTTACTGAACCTTTACTATTTCTAAATTTATTTTAATACTTATTTTACCATAAATAGGATATATAAACTTGTACCGGCAAGAATGCGGTCTAAAATAGAGCGAGCTTATACCAAGATGTGTCTATGAACTCTTTTCTTTAAGACTGGGCCATGTCTTGCAATGCAAAATTCAAAATCACGCTTGACGCGGCCCCACATAATAGTTGCAACCCCTGCGCGTAGCCGCGTTCCCTGCATAGATAGTAAGACAACGGAATTACAGACGCTGAAAACTGATTCCAATTCATTGCAGAGTGCATAATTAATGATCATTTAATGCGCTTAGGATAAGGGAACTGAGGAACGGTCTATGGGAAATCCAAATATCACCAGGCGATAAATTTAATAGGTATCTATCTGTTTCGATCTATAAGAAACTGTTATCTACTTTTTTATTGTACGACGCGGAAGCGCTTGGCCTGCATCTCACCTGGTTACAAGTTGAGATACGGCCGAAGGTGGAGGCGCACTTCAACCCGAATCCTCAACAAACTGAGGAACTTGCCTCTAAATACCGGAACACAACAATTTAGAATTGTTAAAATGGCGACAGAATTAGGTATTACCCTTAGTCTGCCTTTTGTATCTACAACGGCCAAATTTATTCTTAACTACTTAGATATACAGCTTTATACAAAAAAGTCTGGCTGCGGTCACAGCCAAGATAAAACCGTCAACGGGGACTTTATTAACTTAGGGCGAAGATTTATATGAACCCTTTTGTTGGAGTTATCCGTACAATAAATCCTATTTGAGTCTACTAAGCACTTTATCGTCCAGCCTTTCTGCACGCAAATCAAATTAAATACCGATTAGATGCCAGCTATGTATGACCTAGATAGCGTATAGGGGTGGCAAAGGTTTCTTTTGCACCCTTATTTTAGCTAGTGAGCAGCGTGAACTAGGTTCGCGGTTCGATTTCTCCGATGTTTTCTTGAATTGCCTCTGTGGTCTAGTGGTTCGCCTTCCGGTGTCAGATCCAGAGATCCCGGGTTTGATCCCCAGTGAGAGTACAATATTGTGCTTGCTTTTGTTGGTGGTAGGAGTTCTTACGTTATTCTGTCGCTATAACAACAGTTCTGAAATCGTTGTGAGGTAAGATAGCCATTTCTCAGTTTGTTGAGGATTCCGGGTGAAGTGCGCCTCCCACCTTCGGCCTTATCTTAACTTGTAACCAGGTGAGATGAAGGCCAAGTGCTTCCCGGTCGTACAATGAAAAAAAGCTAATGCTAAAATCTGCAATTTTCAGCGATCTTAATTTTTTTTACTGTTCGACCATTACAATTCACCGACCCAAACGATGGTGCTTACCTGTTTGTGGGCATTTTCTTAAACGTGTGTCTTAATCCTCTGACAAATTAGATTCAATCTTGATAGCTGCGTACAAAACCGAGATCGACCGAAATAACCTTTATTTTGAGTAGGAAGGTGAAATAAATGCCTGGTTAATGATGTGGTTACCCTATTCCCGACCGACTTTCCAAGAAATATGGGACGATTGCTATTTAAAATGGCTACGATATTGTCTCGTGTAGACATTTGATCCTAATATCAATTTATTGATTAGAAGTTTCCCCCCCAGCTGTTGCTACTCGCATCTTATGTGTGTTATTAATATGGAAAACACGAATGTGCGTTGATAAGGGTAACACTACCGGTTAGGGGTCAAATGGGATCATCATCATCAGCGTTTATGTTTAGGTAAGATTAATGCTTATTGGCAGCTTACTTATGCGACTTGTACGTATGCGGGAATGAAAACTTTTCTGATATAAACCTTATCAGCATAGGTATTTTCAAACATTCGAAAGGTTTATCGGATCGAAGAGCTTCGGAAGCTTCCGATGGAGATTCCGAGAACGCTATTCTTAACTCCGAAATCTAATTATTTTGACATTAGAATTCGATGCTACTAAATATTTTCATTAATGGTGTAAAAAAAGCGGATGTGAAATGTAAAATCATTCGGATTCTATGTCGGATCCGATAAAAAGTGATGTTTCTGATCCGAAAACTTTCCGAATGTTTGAAAATACCTATGAAGGTAATCCAATTTACACGATAAAGCAACAGAGCAGTTTAGTTATTTCATGAACCATTTATTGGTAAGTTCTCTATCGTATACCTATATTTTATTATTTGCAATGCTATGCTAATGCCATGTTAGTACCTGTCGCAAATTTCACTTTCAAAAGTACCTACTCCAATGTATTTTAAAGCTACAATTGACCAAACATCAAATTATACGTACCTATTTTATGTTTACTTTGGATGAAATTATTGACATGGAGTAGGTACCTAACATTTATTTGGATGTAGAGAATAAAACAGTACACATATGTAGTTTCAAATATTCTAAATTGCCTTAATTTTGAAGCCTAAGAAAACCACACGCGCCATTTTTACGACGTTCGCAGTCAGTGAGATAAAAATGCGTATTATAAGAAAACATGCTCCCAGGCGTAAACATTGCACGCTAAGGGACTTTGGACAGATGACCTTTCCAATCTTCTAATATTGTAGGCAGGTAGGTAGGTACCTAAAACAATCATGCAAAAACACCGTGGCAGTATGTTTATCTTAACATGATTCACATGTTTTACTGGCCACATTGTAAACGTATTTTTAGTAGGTAGCTAACTTAACTGTAACTGTAACTAAAATGTAGTATGTACTTAATAGGTAGGTCAAAATCTTTAAATAATATTTGAAAGTTCTGCTAATACAGTCAATTATTTAACTTCGTGTAAACTTATCTAAAGAATGTATATAATAACACAACAAACTAATTATTCAGATAGGTAATAACTAAGTAATTGTAGTTGCATGTAATCAAAATTTATCTATAGCTGTAGGTTTAGATAAAGCCTCGTGCAGTGGAAACTTTCTACTTTCTTGTAATAGAAATGCGATAACTTTGCAGAGAGGTATTTAATAAAACTGCTTATAAAATTCTTAAAAGGCCAAGTAGGTAGTACAAACAAAAATTGTCGTTCATTTCAAAACGTCCAATTGAAATAAAATGTTGCAATCGAATAGAGGTTTTTAGCTTTTTCTATTGACTTCTCTATACAAACACTCATTAATTCTAAATACTTTGTTTATATTGTTTAAGAAAAATCAACGCACCACAGATACATATTATCCCTATCCTGAAAAATTTGATTTGAATTGGACGTGCCATTTCAAATACAAAGAAAAAACTCCGTTTGTATTTGCGAGCAAAAATCACGATGGTACTGCACCTACCTTCTCTCAAACACTTCGTACGCCAAATTGTGTTTCAAAGTTACAAAATTAACAGAAACTATCGATAATAATACTTGACAGGTACTCATAATCATGTACGGTACAAGTAATTGATGAGATAACTTAGAATGATCTCAAGCTACGTCATAGGTACATTCCACAGCACTACCACATCATAAATATAATATTTATCTTTAAACATGTAATTTTTCTAGATAAAAGGTACCTGTATTCATAAAGGATTGAATAACCAGGTGGATATTGTTTTGCCTTACTTTGTTTTCGTATGGTACAACAGTTACAGCAACAGTTTTTCCGTTGTTTACGTTGAAAAGCAATTAAAGTTTAATAGATAGGTACAAAATTGAATAAAAATAGCGGTAAATATGATTATGAAATAATTTATTATATTATTGTTGTTTACATCGATTAAATAAATAATCATGTTATTTATAAATAGAGTAATTATTTTTATAAAAGATAGGCTGGCATCCTTGTATCTCTTGTTGTTTTGGTACAGAGACATATTAGATGACCTAATTAATATTATAATTTGTAATACTAGTTCTGACAGCAGCTTCACTTACGTCTTGTCTGTGAAGTAAGGCATTCATATGAGGACTCCCAGTACCTGTATAAAAATAACATAGGTTTCTTCCTTGCCCAGGATACAATCTATCTCCAGACAGTCTCCAGACTACAGACAGACAGTCTTTCGAATTATATAATATTATATAAATATACAATTAGCAGGTATTGATACGGTTGACAGTAGTTATAATTGGACTATATTTATTTAGCGTTACTGTAAAAGTATTAATAGAAAATGTGGGAAGAAAAGAAACGTGTTTGTCAAATCCATACATTTGTTTACTGTTCAAATAATAGCGTTTCCTTTTGTATAAGAAATCTTGGTAGACTTGAACTTTATGAGACAAATGTAAGTGTTTTCAAATAGCAAGTAAAAAATATGATTAAAATATCAATAGAACTCTAACTCAAGGTTGTACAAGGTGTAACAAAAAAACTTAAAAAGCAAGCAAGTAGCAAGAATACCATATACATATTTATATAAATGTAAAAATATACAACACTTATTCATCCTTCGTGCTAGCTATTGTGTAAAAAACCAAAGATACCACGTGAAACAGTCACATTTTTAGCTAAACATGAACAAAACTTAATTTTCAAGTATGTTTACGGAGTTCTCTGGAAAGGACGGAAAAATAACTTCAGTCTGGCAAAACTACTTCCTAACTTTGATTTATCAAACCAACATTTGCTACTTTCTTTGATGAAACTTTAACTCGACTTGAAACTAAAGATCTATCGAAAATATACATCTCAAGAGACTGGAAATATTACTCTGCAAGATCTTGTAAAAAACCTGTCTTTCAATAATAAAAACTATAAAACAAGCACACAGAGGTAGGTAGGATACAATGATAAGTCTGATCAGATCAACACGCGCTAAACTTATTTCTAGTCACTGAATCCCTCGCAGCAGCCGGGCTCCGGATTAAGCACATCAGTCAATACCACTTTCGTTTACCGAAAGGGTTCGTCACGTGAGATGTTCACCACGTGTCAGGGCAGTACTGGATCAAATCAGCCACAGAACAAGGATGAAGGCAGCACTCGTCCGCCACTTGCCGCCGTACTCTTTCTCTTGAAAATATCGCAGCCCTCTTTCCCCGCACTTGCGACAAGCTTTCCATAGGCAAATCGCTAATTTGCACGTTCCCAGTGCAGATTTGAAATATCAGCGTCGACAAAGATCTACTGCACATGTCTTGGACCATGGAGCTTAGTGTCAGAGATTCTCCGTGCACCGAGTCTAACAAGAATAGAGTGCATAAAATCCAAAGGAATTTTGTGCTTCCTCGCGACATTTTAGAAAACTAGTCTGAGAGACGACTTGGAGTAAATGAAGCTTCCGTCTACAGCAATGCCCAGTCAGTGCCACAATTAAATAGAGACGATAACCTGTGTCAACGGTGACAACAGAACAACATAAGTTCAGAACAACAAGTTGGAGGGCCCGAGTCAACCAAGACTGTAATTTGATATTTATAGAATATTGATAACACGGTTTTAGAGGTTCGTTGGTGGTGCGCGAGAAACGACTAGCAATGGAATTATGAGAGTGGGTTATTGAGTGATTTATATTTATTCATTGGCACTTGAGCTTCATTAGATAATGACTCGTCTTTGCTAATTGAAAATAAAATACGAAAATAATATAATTAGACAATTATTTATAAGTAGGTATTAATAAGCATAATTACACCGACGAAAACATCGAGTTTAAATAAAACCGGCCAAGTGCGAACACGAACACGAATGATTCCGACCCTTGAACATTGACCCTTTTGACGACATTTAAATGTTTACAAGACAAAAAAAACACGTTTCTAGTTTGTTCAGTTGTATATTGTTGATATAGCGGCAATGGAAATACTTACACTCAATGCTAAAATTTAATGTGTGTATCTATTCGGTGAATGAGACACAGTCCCCTGAAAGACAAAAAGACGGACAGGCGGATGGACAGCGGTAGCTTATTAATAGGTTCCCATTGGCACCCATTGGGTACGGTACGGTACGGATCCTAAGAACGAAATAAGCTCAAAACCCATTGTTACAGAATGAAAGAGGCACTTGTTTGAGTTCCGAGCATCAAAAAAATCGAAGAACCCTTTTCATCTTTACAAAACTCCTGTTACTTGTAAAAATAAACATGTTTTTATCGAAATATATTGTTTGGTCATACAAAAGTGGCCCACAAATCTCAATGCGGTAGAGGTCTTTACAACAACTGATAAGCGTAGTAAAAACATGAAGTACAATAAAACCGCCTGAGTTAAACATCTTCGATAGTTTTCTATGACTAATATTATTATGAATGATAGCATGGATGAGGTCTACGAAGAAGCAAACGGTCACAGAAGGCACTACACGACGCACGGCCACGACGGAACACGTCAAACCGTCTGGCGACGGACTCCAGTCAAAGGGAGGTCACTAACATGATTCTGTTATGCAAACAAATGTAAACGGCTATGTATGGAGTAAAAGTTTCTGCTCGTGGCTTCGTTCGAGTATACGGATAGAAAGTAGCCTGAACGAATCGCATTAGTGCAAAAAGTTAGCTCAATCCATTCGGTAAAGATATATTATTCATTTATAATTTGAATAAGGTATATTTATTCTCCTCTTTGGCATATGGCGACAGATGATCATTTCGGATCAAACTTTAAGTCCATTAATTATCTTAAGCCAAAAGCAAGTATACATATTAAATGAAATATATATATAATATTGTTGACTTGCTTATTTAATGCTACTTACTTGTTGATGTATGTATCTTTTGTGTTTTTTTTTTATAATTAGAGTACCAAAATGTTTGTTATTTTTAGCTACTTATACTTATAAGTTTCCATCCGTATTTTATTTTCAATTTATGTTTCTCGTTTGCTTTTAACAATGCCGTCATTGTGCAAAGACACTATGTAGCCTTGTTTTTGTATTATTTGATAAATTTTTGTGTACCATAAAGTATTATTACGTTCTATTATATTCCAAGTCCTTTCTGCACAGGTTACACGTAATTTCAATAGCTATATTTTAGAGCTTAGTGATTTTATGAGCTTGACTTACCCACGTATCTTGTAGAAATAGAATTTAAACCTCTCAAACTAACGAAAACATTGGTTGGTACTTATAACGTACTTCTATAAGTACAAGATAGTCTGCAGTTGCGGCCGTTCATACATTGGACAAACCAAACGCACTTTAGCCGAACGCGTGAAAGAACACATTGCAGCTTTCAAGAACCGCCAGGTGAATAAGTCTGCGATAGCGGAACACCTAGTGGACTCAGGGCCAAATTATTGGATCGAACTGCACAAACCCAAGATTCTGTCCAATTAACGCTATTATCATAGGAGAATGGTTCGTGAGGGGATTGAGATTAGAAAGTACCCAAATTTCAATCGCGAAGACGGCTATAGACTCTTAGCTTTTTGGAACCCGATCATTAATAGGTGTTTCCGCCGTGACGATACATCGCGTTGAAAGGATGTAGTGAGTGTTGTGTGCCGCAGTGTGAACATTGACTCATCTGTTTCCAATAAACAAGTGAGGGTAGTTGGAGAATCTACCTCACTACGACGACTACAGTAGCAGCGAGTATTTCAGTCTACCCGTGACCACGGCCATTGTAACACGGTCTGGAATATAAAAAGGTACGCGATGAAGACCCGTTTTTGTTATTAATATCGTACTTCTAGGTGTTAATATTTTTACCTTTTAAATTTTCCAGATTAATTCATTCATGTTTATCAAAGAAATAGAAAGCAATACATATCTATGTGAATTAATAATATTTTACAAAGCGCCATCTAGTCCCAAACTATGCTTGTTTTTTGATTGATATGAACTTTGATTCATCCTCACTTACATAATATTTTGATTCATCAACTCTCAGAGTTACTACTTGTTTTTAATTGCTTAATCAAAATTCTCGGTATATATCTATTTTGATATATACCGATATATGACCTGGGTTCCAACGGCTGCAACCTCTGAAAGCTTAATTATTTGAATATTTTTTTACTTTTAAAGACAAAATCAATGTAATGAAACAACAATGCACAACACTTTTACCTACCTCAATAATTATACACCAAGTTATGTATTTCTCCCGTTCACTTACATGTTTATTCTATCCTAGGAAAAAAAAATGTTTTTTCCTAAAGACTATGATTATATTTTTAATAATTTAATATCATAAATCACATTTGGGTATTTTATTGTATTATTATATTATGTTTCTGCCGATGTGGCGTTTTCAGCTTGTAACCTACACTATAATTAAACTACTCTTTATATTATCTCAAACTTCAGATAGCCTTCTACAAGTTACAAAATATGAGCCGCATGATCACGTTTTAAAGAACCGGTAGGCTACGTGCCTCATATTTACTTACTTTCAGTGCTTCGTCTCTTTCTAGGTCTTGTTTTCCGCTCCTCAGTCCAACCAAAGCTCTGCTAAGTTTGGGTCTAGATGGCTCTGTGTGAAATTAATGCCCTGTAACATTTAAAGGCGTGGATTGAACTTACGGCTTTTTGTGGACTACACTTGATAAACTCTCGTCGTGCAGTTTTCCCATTTTGTTTCTATAAGTAATCATCCTCTTTATCTAAGATCCTTGACTTTTCTGGAGTGATTTAATCAGTAATATCTTTGCGCATTCTATAATTCTCCGTTAGCATACAGCTGAATTTGTGACTTAATAATGATAATAATTTTCTTGGCTTGAGGTGGAGCGATGTTTTTCATGAATCCAATAAAATGAAGAAATGTTAACATTTTAAATTACATCAGCTTTACCGAACTATACAATGGAGGAAAATGATGCGGGGCCTAGAAACTGAGTAAACGTAAGGTTTTCCTTGAAAAATGGTACCCATAGTTGCAACCCAATACAGTTTTTCTTGTGATAGCTCTGACTATTCTATAGAATAACATATAATAGATCTTGTGTACACACGTATATATTTGATTACGGATAATCTAGCGCTTGGGTGTTGCATCTGGATCTGTTCCCAAAAAACATACCCATATGAAAATTTGTGCACAGTGGAAATTATAATGTCGTGTCAGTTTGTTAATTATATTCATATAATTATCAAATCGTTGGTAGAATTTATCAACGCCCTAACAATAGTTTATGATGTAATGATCAAATCTTGAGTGGTATTTATCAACGCATCATTTGGCTATTAGCAATTCCTGTCATGTAAAATTTTATTTTGTGACATGATAAACATCATAAAAAACATTTCTCAACAAACGCTATCAAATGCAGTCCAAGCCATTCCTCCTTATCAATATTATAAATTAGCTAATCCCGATCAGTTTAACATGCGCAAAGTTGCAAAAAAACTGCTGAGCTAATTTAAAGAATGCCATAATTTTATCAAAATCGGTCCTGCCGTCTCGGAGTCCATAATGAACTGACATACATAACATAAGCACATCGATTTTAATACATTAGAAAGCTTATCTGTTTTTACCTATTCACGACTAAGTGGCTGAACGGTTCGTCATGAGATCTGGCATCTGGATAAGTTTAGTTGCCATGTGGAAAATATAGGCTGCTATTTATCCGAGCACCACGCGGGTGAAGCACCAGGCAAAAACTAGTAGACCATAAAATAACTATCCGTACAACTCCTTCTACAATAGTATATACGTTTAATGATTTGCGAGAGTTAGATAGCACATTCTTGTAATAAATAAGGTATATAATTCTATTCCAGACTTCAAAACAGTTATAATTAGCAAACATTATTCAAATGAAGGACACATTGTTATCTGTTTACTACATTTGGACACATGAAATGAGCATGACCAGATAAAATGGTACCTATTTATAGGTAAATAGTAACAGTGTAAAGTTTACATTCAAAACAAGAAAGTATGTACATAAATAAAACTGTGTTACTTACCTATTGCTTTAAGTTTAGTGCAATTCGATGACTTAGATATTCGTGCCGATTGAAAGAAGAGCAGTACAATGATTTCTTTATTTTGCGATTCCATGCCAAATTTCGTGTTTTAAATATACATACACCATAAATCCTATAATATAAATACACCATTATTTATTTTGAAATGTCAAATAAAATTGTACGTATTTTACTGACATTCGTCAATCGACGAAAACTGAAGAACTGTGACACTTATCCGTAAAATGATATCTTTTGCTAATAACGAAGGGAACAATTTAATTACCCAAATTAATAAAACCTGTTATAATATTTTTGAAAACAAGGTTTTGTGTGATTTTAATTGACTTTCTCTGTACGATTATTATAGATTGATTATCTAATGCGGATCCCCGAACTGCTATCTAGGGTCATAAAAAAGTTGCAATAATTGCTGAAATCGACTTAAACTGTAATATTGCCGGCTCTGTGATTTTTTTTTATCGGCTTCCTGATAAAGGGTCGTAAAACATAATGGATACCGAAATATAAACGTATAAAAAGGTTTTTTCAGTTAGTAGTAGCAAGTTACAGCAGCCAAGTGTAATTTCAAAATGTACTCTCCCATTTTGATTGTTTTCTTCCTAAGCAGTGTTTTCTGCAATTCTTGCGTCATTTATGACTTTGACGATGGCAACTTCAATGACCTATTCAGCATTGATGGGTTTTGTACCGGGCTGTCACAATGGGAAGAAGGAAAGTATTTGTATGCAGATGTAGACGGTCCAAACCCGCACAGTGAAAGATTCATATCAGCTCCAGTAGATCTCACCTGCGCCAACTCTTTCCCTTTCACAATGCAGAATAAAGGAATCGTCAAAGTGAGGTTGTATCTGGAAACTGGAAATGTTGCTCACTTGGGGCAGATCAATGTACTCGGTGAGCAATTGGTAGATGGCGGCATTAGAGTCAACGTCGGCATAGCTCTTTACAGTACTCGGGATAATGATTTTGAAAATGGATGGTATACGCTGAGCTTCACGATTTCAGGTCCTGAAACATTCACCGGTCATGTAAGTAAATATGGATAAGGATGGTCAAATAACGGTCAAATAACTAAGTTTTCTGTGTAAAAATAATGTTTTTTTGTGTTATATGTTTGGCAGTTTAAAAATTTTTCGTTAGATCTTATACAACTAGGTTTTGTTTATGGCTTCAAATTTCAGGTCACTTTCCTGGGTAGTGCCGATAGTAATGCAACAGTTATAGTTGACCGTTTTGCATACATTCCTCCAAACTATGAAGGAGGTTGTTGGATTGGAGACGAAGAAATCACAACTACTGCAGAACCTACCACCACTGAGCAACCTACCACCACTGAGCAACCTATCACCACTGAAGAACCAACTATTACTGAAGAACCAATCACTACCGAGAAGCCAACTACTACTGAAGCACCAACCACCACTGAGGAACTAACTACCACTGAGACAACAACCACCACTGAGGAGACCACCACCACAGAGGTACCAACCACCACTGAAGATCCAACTACCTCCGAGAAACCTACCACTACTGAGGAGTTAACCACCACTGAGGAGCCAACTACTACTGAAGAACCGACCACCACTGAGGCCCCTACCACCACTGAAGAACCGACCACCACTGAGGCCCCCACCACCACTGAAGAACCGACCATCACTGAGGCCCCTACCACCACTGAAGAACCTACAGAGACATCGACCACCACAGAGGCACCACTTATCACTGAGGAACCAACTACCACCGAGCAACCCATCACTACAGAGGCCCCAACCACCACTGTAGAGCCAACTACCGCTGAGAAACCCACAACTACTGAGGCGCCAACCACTACTGAGGCGGCAACCACTACTGAGGAGCCAACTACTCCTGAAAAACCTACCACTACTGAGACACCATCCACCACTGAGGAGCCAATTACTCCTGAAAAACCTACCGCTACTGAAGAACCATTCACGACTGACGCACCAATCACCACAGAGGAACCAACCACAACTCCAATGCCAACTCTTCCCAACGGATGCCCTGTAGACCCACATTTACACTGGCTTCTTCCTCACAAAAAAAACTGCACTAAGTTCTATTACTGCGTTTGGGGAGCTTTGGTTCTGAGGGAATGCCCTGCATCTCTCCACTTCAACCCTGATCTCCAGGTATGCTCATATTCCATTTTTATTTTTGAAAAAATGTGAGTAGATTGCAGATGTTTTTTTTTTATTGTGCGACGGGGAAGCGCTTGACCTCCTGGTAATAAGTTGAGATAAGGCCGAAGGTTGAGGCGCACTTCACGCGGAATCCTCAACAAACTGAGGAACTGGCTATCTTACCTCTGAATGCCGGAACACAACAATTTTAGAATTGTTATTATGGCGACAGAATTAGGTAAGATGGTGGTAGCTAGCCAGGCAGACTTCAACAAAGTCCTACCACCAACCAAACCAAGCACAATATATTGTACTTCCCATGGGGATCCCGGGACCTCTAGATCTGAAATCGGTAGGTTGAACCACTAGACCACAGAGGCGGTTGGCGGTTTGCCAACTTCACAGCATCCATTTTCAAGAATTAATAATAAATTAGGAGAGTTTTAATATGCTTAAGGATTGCTCATCATCAACAACCAAATGTCCACAATTGGACATGGTCTCTTCCAATAACTAGCAGATTTGCCACAGTCACTACGCTTTTCACGCGGATTGGTGATCGTAGTAAAAGTGTGTAATACACAGAAGTAAGCTTTTGCGACATTCACGTTAGGAGGGTTCGATTCTAAGACCGTTACGGCAAGGATTGCACAAAATTCCTCAGCCACTGCTCCACGCACTACTGAAGAACCAATCACTACTCCTAGGTTTACCCTATTCAGGCCTTAGTCAGCCACACGGGGGGATGCATGCCGATTGGCAAGTAGCATTGCGTGTAGATACTTCCGTCGACGTTCATAAAGTTACCTATAGTAAGTATTATTTTTTTTATTTTCAGGTATGCGACTGGCCATTCGCAGCAGGATGTACTTCTGAAAACTAAACCATATTCGCCTTGATCAATGGAAGAATTACATGCAAGAAATACAATTTTATCAATGATTCCTGTTGACTTTTTGTTATAAACTATCGATTCGAAACTATCAAAATAGGTCAATTTAGGTTTCTAAGTTTTATAAGATTTGCCAAGACTGTGGTCTGAAATGTTAATAAAATTAACCCATTTAAGCACGCTGTCCTTGTTTTAGGACATCTCTAACTAATAAATAAATAATTAACATCTTAAACTACCCTCATTTTTCACACATTATTGTTGTGGTTGTTTAAATTACTAATTCACATTGCCAAATAGTGTAACTTTATGATACAATCAACATCATTATAAATATTTGTATAAACTGGATACAATTGGTGATTGTTTTACATAGTGGAGCAAATAAATAATTAGCCAAAGGTAAGTCCATCCTTTTTACATAATTAATTAGAATTTCATGAAACTTTCTACTTTGTTTTACTTAGAAATAAGTTTTCTAGTGAATAATTACACATTATTACAATTAATTAATTATTATTAGATATTTCATATGATATAACACCATATAGAAGTATTTTAGTATGGTGTCCTTAGATTGGGTCAATGGGCTGATTGCTACATAATATATTATTTTATGTTCTTGCCGGTTTTGTTACGTCGTAAACAATGACTAAGCGGTTCTTTCATGCTGGAAATGACTTCGAGGGACTCAAGGATGCTATCCAAAATGTTTTCGATGGAGAGTATGATCAGTGTCAAAAAACAGCTTTATGGAAATCTAAAAGTTAATGCACTTCAGCGACAGGGAATCCGCTGTCTACACCACCTATGAGATGTTCAAAATAAATGACCACTTGCTAACTTGCTCATCAAGAAAATCTTTCAGTGGGGAGCAGTCTACGAGCATTTTCCATTAGATGAGTCTATTTTCAATCATTTTGGACTTCACTCATCCAAGCAGTTTATAAGAAGCAAGGCAGTTTTTGTTCCATAAGTATGAGTTTGTTTACCCTCTGGGCAAAGTAAAAAGATAGAGATATGCAGAACGAAGAAAGGTAGACGTGGACATCCCATTTGTTTGCCAAAATTCCAATAAAGGAATGGGGAGAGTTGACTAGGCTGACCTGTCTATCCCAGTATACAGATCAGCAATACGAGGCAAACAATGGCGGTGGACCTTATTTACCTACACGGTGGAGTTGGCTGCAGCTAATGCATGGCGACTCCATATCGTGTCTGCTAAAATAAATTGGACCAGCTCCAGTTTCGCCGTGGTATATACCGATTCTAATAGATTATCGTGGGTTATGATAGATCAAATGAAAGGTGTAGTAACTCTTCTAAAATGGTGCCAGAGATAACCACAGATGGAGTTGGACACCTTCCTGTGAGACTTTCAAGACAGCTATGCTTTGAATGTCATAAAAAGCCCTTGAGTAACGTAAGAGATGCATAAAAACGATATGCATCAAATGAGGATGTTTCAAAAACACGCTCAAGCTCATAGTCCTTATTTAAGGACGGTGTTTTTTTTAGTATAAAAAATAATATTTTTAGAGGGTTTTTGATTGAATGTGTTTGGCTAGCTTCTAGTAATACGTAAATAAAGTTTTTTTCCATATTCCAGAGCTAGTTTGTATTTGGGTCCAAATGGGTTAATATCATACAGGTGTAATTTTAAGGGTAGTACAGTTAGTGATCAGTTGACAAAATATATCAAATAAAAAATATTTGATCCGAGTCAGTTGATAAGAAATGTTTTATAAGGTTAAATACCAATTAACGCCTACACCACCTCTTTATTCATAAGTGTAGAAGTTCTTTAAATGTTTACTTATCAATAATATAGGTAATATAATAAAAATAATAGGTAATTCTAAATAGCATGGACCAATAACTATGGTATAAAAACTGGTATAGTCAAATAATAAAATATGGTTGTATTGTACTTGTACCCTGTTTTGATATAAAGAGAATAACTATAATAGCAATGTCTTCTTATAAAAAAACCCCTCATTTTTCAGAGAGTTTTGGATATTTTATAGGGGACGCCTTCGGAGTAGCATTTTAATGAGGGCTTTACCGAAGGGTCCGTATGATGAGTTATTGTCATCCTTCAAAATCCCGTTGATCACTTCGCGCCTATCACGTTGTCATTTTCAGTGAGGGTTGGTTTTTGTTGAAGATCGTTTTTTATCTACTTACGAAAGAATGCTTTGGCGAAAAGAACAAACTATTTTTTCACCTACAAGTTATGTATGCCAACATTATGCCATCCAAGACGAGTTTTGGAGGAGACTCATGCCTCCTCCAAAGCCGGAGAGTTTTACCATTACCCCCAAAGATGACAGGGGGCTTGTAAATCGTAATGTTAAATATTATACTTTGTATTCAATGGGATGCTGCTGCCAATATTATCTTTATTCTGTGAACGTAGTCACATGTAGGATAAGATTAGCTACTACTAAATTTAAGCTTGAAAGATGAAATAGGTAGCTTAGATCTTTTCTCAAACAAAGCATCATTTTGTTGTCTTTGGCTTGTCTTTAATTTAGCAGCGTGTAAGGGCCTCTAGTTAGCGCTTTTTACAGCGTATTGTTAGCGTATTATAAAGCGTATGGAAGCACAAGTAACAAATACATTGATACCGCATAACTGTGAACCCGTAATTTTACAATCCTTTATGTAAAATAGTCCCAATAAATATAAATTAAATAAAAGCCTATGAGTAAAAGCTATAGAAAAGATGATGACATTGTTTACCTATCAAAGTCAAGAGTATTTTGTTGTCGAATGATAAGAAAGTTTATGTTGGTAAGTAGCTAATTATCGCTATAACAAACAAAATCATATTAGTTTTAGGCGTCTAGATACTATTTAACTAAGGAATACCAGCAGACGGGACTTTGTCACGAGTCATGACCGAGACAGTAAATAAGCCGAGGTTCAATGTGTACTAAGGTGCCAGAATTGGGAACATAACCTATAAAAAATATTTAGTTAGGTATTAGGTACGTCTGAAAAGTGTCATCGCTACATACGAAGTCTCGTCTGTGTGTCTCAAAAAGCACAAATCGGATTTGAATTTCTGTTGAAACCAGTCTTCAGGTTTGATTTTGATAGTAACTGTTTAGATTTTTTTTTAATTTGATTTGAAAATATCACCTTCAGAGTGTTTTTAAGCATTATTTGTCAGAAAAACTGCAAAATCCTGGTTATAATTATGGTAATCACATGTGAAACTCACGGGACTTCGTTCCCTTCATCCCGTGGAAATTATTTAAATTACTTTCTTAGTTCACCCCTACACAACGATCGTGAGCTACCCTGAAAGTTTAAAGTCTCTAGGTAGGTCCTCTGGTTTGGGCTGTGCGTTGATTGTCAGTTAACAAGTCAGTCAGCTTCACGACAATTTTATATAGGTATTTAGATTAAGTTACATAACACACTCACACATTTCTCAAAATCAAACCAGTCTTCTAATGGAAACAGACGTACATAATAGTCTTGTGCATTTCGAGAAACGCAGACACGGAAAGTAACTTTACTTGCTTGCATATTTCAAATGCGCTACCTTTAATCGTTTGAATAAGTAGTAGTAATTGTCTACTTTTCAATATAGCCATATAACTGGATGGCTAAGCCATAATTATTGAACAACGATAAATTATTGACGGTAAAATTAAATAAAGGCCTGTGAGTGATGATGCCTAAATGACTGCATGTTGGTTAACCGTTGTAGGTACTAAAATAGGATATCGAGAAATTCCTTAGCAATAAATGTTACTAAGTTCTACGTATTGTCTATTAATAATGACCTATTAGTTATGATGAGGAAAATGATAAGTAAACTGCAGCAATCTAGACCCTAATAAAATAAACATGTTGACAATTTCATAACTAGCCTTGCTGGTGTGCTCCTAAATAAAGTAATTTGTCATTGTAACCTTATCACACCACACGAGTGAAGAAAGATTGTTAGACAAAAAATATCATGTTTTAGTTTTTTTTTTTATTGTACGACGGGGAAGCACTTGGCTTTTATTTCAATATCCTGGATACAAGTTGAGATAAGGCCGAGGTGGAGGCGGACTTCACCCGGAATCCTCAACTAACTGAGGAACTGGCTATCTTACATCTAAATGCCGGAACACAACATTTAAAACAATAAAGTATATTTTATAAGCTTAAATATATTTATAATTTTAAATCCAACAATATGTAAAATTGATCAAAATATTAACAAGTCTGGTATAGTCACTCTTAGATTTATATACCATCGTCTGATCACAATCTCATCTGATGTTATGTGACGAAGTGGCCGATGATGTAAAATGATGGCATGTCTCTTGCCTTTAGGCAGCAGGAAAGACTGAGGACGGCAAAGTGCTGATCTTATAATTAAAGTGGATTACAACCGCTTAACTAACCATGTATATAAGTTATGGATGGAAGTCTGTACGTCTGCTCGTCATGTTTGCAAAGGGATTTATTTTTTTAGAACGTCCCTCAAATTGTTACACATAAAATATCGATAGGCAAGCGACTTGCGACTACTATTTTATTTCGTCATTTCGTTAAAACTTCGGGAATTTGAAGTATTTTTTCGTTGTACAACTTGATTTTATTTAAATAGAAACAAGAAATATGCCTCGGGAGTAGCTCTAAACTAGACAAGTACTCCACTTATATCACAGATTGTTACATAGCCTCTTAAACCTTAATTCGCCAATTGCCATTTTTGCTCGGACATAAGATGAATGGTTTTGGATTGTCAGAATTTATCTTTCTTGGAATCGGGTTGGAGTCGACTCAAGCTTGTTGCCCAGAAGAACTCACATTATCAGCATATCTAACCGTGTTTTTTTTTGCAAATGAACTACCACAATTCAAATATACTATGGCCATCAGATGAATCAATACAATTCCAATGGATTTCGTTGGATCCGTTCGACTTGAAGCGAATGTGTAAATTTTTTAAGCGTGGGTTTGCAAAAAAAGTCGTAGCGATTCGGAGTTGAATTCGAATGTACCAAAAATCTATCGCGATGAAACAATTGCAATTTCAACTTGTATTTTGAGCTTTTGTTTCCGATACCTTATTGGACATATTCTGGGTGTGTGTGCAATCATCTGATAGGTTAGAGTTACATAGGTACTGTTATTATAAGACACCTAGTCGCATAGTGAGACATCCCTTATTTGACCCTGAAGACTTGCTGTAGTCGAAGAATACGGTAGCTCCTCAAAACTTGCATTGTATCATAGTAGGGATCGGTGTACAAACTGATGATTTATGCGAACAGAGAAATTGCGTAAATGGCATAATGGTACCGATGCTAACTACAGGAATTGATAATTTGTGCAAACAGAGATATTGAGCTATTGTGCGATTGCCTAAGTTGTACCAAAGATGATAAAAATCGTTCCTTGCACGATTTGAGAATATGTGTAAGTATCTGTACTTACACACTTCTACATTGAATGAAAGAGAAATTGATGACCTTTTATTCAATTAAAAATATTTATTTTACATATGTTTTTTGTTCTTATTTCATTATTTTTTGTTGGATCTTTCTCCTTCCACTTTGCCAGCGACTACGAGTTTCTTGAGATAAGCGCCGTCTTTCCTAGAAAAGGTACCGAAGTAATCCGAAACCTTCATTTAGACAGGTAAAATAGGGCCTTGTAGTTAGTTTTAAATGTATCGGGACTGATGTCATTACAGGCCAATAAGCTGTCCATGGAATACGCAGCAGTCCTCTGCAGCACCAAATCTCAAAAATATGTACCTATGCGCTTGCAGGCTGAGACATGGACTATACAAGAGTCCATCTCTCAGCACTATAAAGAAAAAACACCTGCATACGAACGAGCTTTATCTTTGTATTCAGTGAGATATGAGTATTGATGATGTCATGCGATAGAGATAATAAACTACGTAAATTCACTGCGACATTTTGATAGGATATCATACTAAGGTGGAAGATAACAATTATATCGCTCCATCGTAGAACTCATCCTTGCTGGTGTAAGTTTTGAGGTCAAGAGCTATGTTAGAAAAATAAGCAATCACAATACATAACTGTAACTGTAGGTAAGATATTAATGGCCTGCTAAATAACTATATTGAGATGCTAACGCATTAGGTACCTAAAATCTACTAGCTTGATAGACCTGTATTTATTAACGTACATTACAAATACCCAAAAGGTACTAAAAAAAATGGTACAAGAGAGTACGTTTCTAATACCCAAAAATCAAACAACTGACAAATTTTGTATCAATAGCTTCTTTACAGGTGGGGATGTAGCGAAAGTAAAAGGTGGGCATGCAATCCGATCATATGACCCAAAAAATATTCTTAAAATCCAACATGAATAAAAAGTATTTCCACGTAATTCCGCGGCTTGTTTATCTAGTTCAAAGTCAGAGTTAGCCTCACTTAGGGCCCCTAAGATGAATTGCATGATTTAACCAGTTTTATCATTATTCGTTAATAAAAATGAGTAGAGTAATCCGAATGGTTTGCTGTTGACATTTTGTGGAAGTATGTTTGTTCGTGTCAAAAAAAGTGATTCATCATCAAAGGTAATCATGGAACGCCGATTGCAATGGTACGGTGAGAGTAAAACAAACAAACCTCGAATGGAGATAAAATCGATAGACTGAATGTTAGTTATTTTACCAACAAAAGAATTTCTGTTACATGAACATGCGAGTAATTACTAACATACCTCAACGTCGACCTCGTTGGAATCGATTTCAAGAAATACAACAGTAATGATCCGTGTATGTGTATGTTAAAGATTCTAGAAACCACTGACATAGAAATTCAATGTAGCTCTACCTTCTGAGTAGCTTGACGTAACTTGCTGGTTCGATTCCCAGAGACATTTGGGTGGTGCTGAACATACATTCTGATTTTAGCTGTGGTGTTTATTTACAGAAAAAAGTAAATCCGTAAACTAGTTCCTATGTTACAAGATAAGCTTAGTTTTGGGCTATAGTCTTCTTCAAGGCCATGTTGTAAGAGTTTTGGCTGAAATGTTAAGACAGGCCTGCCTGACGTCAACTCTCCTTGAGAATACTCGGTTGAGTGTGATGAGGTTGACACTAGTAGCTAGAGCAGTCCGAGGTTGCATACCCGTAATGATTCCAGCCAGATATTGGACAGATATCTGAACCACCACACACAGTAGACCTCGCCCTTATAACCATGCAATAACCGATGCTTTCCTCCTTCACTTTTCCTTTTAGACTTTTGAGAAAATGGTTTTAGAATAATCGCACTCGCGATTCCTTGGTATGACGAGATTGAACGTGGTCTCCACGGATTTGTCTTGCAAAGGCGGAGAGGACTGCGTAGTCTAATTATTAACAAAGGTGGTAAATTTTCCAAAAAAAAAAAAAAAATTGAAATCCTGCAGCAAACTTCTCCCCATTTCTCCCTCCACTCCCCTTTTTGTTTTTTCACAAAATCTTATGTCAAATGAAGTCCTTAGTCTTTTAATTTTAAATGAAATTTGTTGATAAATAATGCTACAGCAAACTTTCTCCTTTTCCCTCCCTATTTTCCCCCGGATCAGAAATCGCGATCGATTAAAATATTATTAAATCAAGGAATATGTGTCAAATGTATATCAAAATCGGTTGAAAAATGCGACCTGCAGGCGAGAACCAACCGACGCGACGGCCGCCAGACAGCGGACAAAAGCATTTTTGACCTATCACTAAACTGAGACGCTCCGCTCGCTTCTCTCGCTCGGTCAATTAAAAATGCTCAGTAAATTGAAAAAGCAATGAATACTGCAATAACAAGCCTCATAGCTCAGTTGGTAGTAACTGTGCCTTCTGCGCTGTAGGCTGTGGGTTCGATTCCCGCCCAGGACAAACATTTGTGTGGTGAATATAGATATTTGTTCTGTGTTTGTACCATAGTAAGTATGTATTTAAAGTATTTAAGTATTCTATCCGTAATCTAGTTCCCATATTACAAGCTATGCTTAGTTTGGGGCTAGATGGCGCTGTGTAAAAATTAATGTCCTATAATATTTATTTATTTATTTTATTTAAATTAATAATTTATTGTTTATCAATCCGAAGCAAGTCTTGACTTAGGCCAATTTACAGGTTTTACAATTTTTTTTACAATTTACATTAAGACTTACTTAGTGACTACCTATTTCGAAACCATGACCATGGAACATGACTTCGATACTACATAAGTTAAGTAATTAGGTTACAGATTATGTGCCCCAAAATTAAAATGAACATGCACAAGATCCCGAACTTTAACTAATGAGTGCGATATTTTGGCAGCAAAATAACATTATAATAATGACGAACGTGCGTCATACAGTAAACTTAGTGTTACTGCTATGAAGCAACAATGGCTATTTTACGAAATTGTTTCAATTGGAAACTTGGCTTATTCATAATACCAGCTCCCAAATAGGCATAACATGTAAATATATAGTTCGTTTTCATCCTATTTGAGGACCTAGGTACCTTTTTTCCACGTTGGATAGAACCGGCGTTTGCGGTTGTGAATAAATTAGGTCGGCTTTGACATTGAAACCGAAACATACTGCAGCAAACAAATCCCTCGTACAGTTGCGCGGCTAACTGCTAACCGGTCAGGCGGCCCTTACGGCGGCCTTGCATCATAAATAGAAACTAACTACGATCGAATCTGTGTTCCGCTGTGTCGCCAAACTAGTTACTTACTAAAATTCAGTCTTATCACTGAAAATGCCTCGATTACGCTGTAATCGCGCCGCGCTGAATCGAAGACTGTTAATAAATGTAAAAACGTCGCAGTGAAGTGTTGTGATCGCCGTGTTTGAGAATGTCTTCCTCGTCGTCACCGAGTGGTAGGAAATGTATGTTTAGTTTTAGTGTGAAATTGTTTTTTTTTTACTATGGGGAAGCGCTTCGCTTTCATCTCACCTGGTTTCGAGTTATGATAAGATTGTGATTTTTGTGGTGTACGTTGTCAAGTCTCGTAATTGTGTTGTTGGCAAGACTTTGACTTTTCAGATAAAAATTGACACTTATTTATAAGATACCTGGATTATATCAGGCGCAAATATCCTAACGGATATAGGATATTTTTATTATAAACATTTCATAAATTTCATAAATTTACTTATTTATACTTACGTACCTATTTGATCTGATTAATAATATTAACCGCCACTTAAATAGCAAATGGTAGCAATTAATAAGCTTAAAAAGAGTTGAATTCAGTCTGTAGATTGCCTGCTGTAAAATACAATGATTTTAGTTGATAAACGTGCTCCTTCATTGTATATTAATAGAATGAAACCAATTAAATGGACCAAGACAATAGAAGAGGCAGACTAAACACCTGTTGTTGGCCAGTCCAATCAAAACCGCATTACGGTACGATAGTGTTGTTCCGCATAGGTACGGTGAAAATAAAACATTACCATTATGGTAACATTATGGATCACTGAAACAAACTCCGTATCCGCAGTTGTTGTAGTGTCACAATGTTTAAAAAATATAGATGAATGATAAATAAATGTTTAGCTATATATATATATATATATATCAGATTATATATATATATATATATATATCATCATCCTGGGACATCAGTTAGGGCTGGTCCTGCGGCTGATTCGGCCGAGGATCACAAAAGGCGCAAATATAGTGGTCTCGACAGAGCTTACCTATTTGAGCCTTTTGGGGTGGAGACCTGGGGTCCGTGGGGAGCCGGCGCCCTCCGGGTTTTCAAAAATATTGCGGGGCTTTTGATTGAGGCGACACGTGACCCAAGGGCGGGCTCTTATTTAGGCCAGCGAATTAGCATAGCTATTCAGCGTGGCAATGCAGCCAGTGTCTTGGGCACGCTTCCGTCTGGTACTGGTCTGGAACAGTTGAGTTACCTATAGGCCGTTTGTAACGGTCCTTAGGTAATCTGACTGATTCCTTTGTACATAGTTAGTTTAATTGCACTTTTTATTGAATAAATTATATATACAGATTTTATTTCATAAATATTTTATATATATTAGATTATATATATATATAATCATCTTTTTTTATATATCATCGTTTTATGTATCATCGTTTATATATTTCTTTTTTTATCCATTCATCTGTATTTTTTCAACGCGGATTGAAAAAATATTGGGGGATTTTTTTTATACGAAATTTTTGGACCTCATAATTTGCACTGGCAATTATGAGATCTATGATAGAGCGATCTTACTCAGAAGGTGCTTATTAGCACTTATTATCTTATCAGGGTCATAATATAGTAGAAATACAGAGGAATTTCTAATTGTTAATCACAGTTCCACACAAAAATACGCTCACCACGTTCGTCGTACTTTGAGAATAATCTAGGCCTATAAAAATACCTCGTTGAGTCTAGTATACCTCTAGTCAGCCTAGCCTGAAATAAAACCGGCCTTGTGTGGCCACGTAAACCGAGGGTTCACCTACTATTTGAAATAAAAAAACGTATCCTGTGTGAATTTTTATTTTTTATGGAATGTTTAATGTTTTTCCGAGCCAGCACCAAGGCTCCAGAATATTCATTGATAATCTCGAGACCCTCTCTGTGCATGTCCGAATTGCACTCTGCTGTTTTATTAAGTGCACGTCAACTTATAAGAAACAGAAAGTCATGACTTTACATGTCTATAACTCTAGAATACAAAATTGATCTGTATAATTTTATTATTTATTTTTAAATCGAGCTGAAGAGAACATCACTATCGTCTGAAATAATCCAAAGGACTTAGTCCTATTGTTGGCAAATGCAAACAATTACCGAATAAGGTATGTTACGGGTGATAATTATACAAATATCTGCTATTCAAATAAGATGGCTATTTGAAACGGGTAAAATTAATTACTTGACTCTGGGATTTATAGGTATAAGTACGAGGATCGATAAAAAATATTGAATAGGTAACATTTAAGTGGTTGAACATTAGTGTCCTGTTCGTTCGGGTTTTTTTTTATAAATGATGGTCTTATGAAAAAATGAAATGGAAAAAATCGTTTATTGAACTTAAAGCGAAATGGATATTAGGGTACATGAGAAACAGGGATGACTGCTAAAGTTATATAAAACTGTGTTGCAGCACCACTGCCCGCCTCAGCTATATACTATTATATGGTTCAACTAGATTAAATGAATACCTTAAAACTATACATAATAAAAACAACAAAGACATTTAAAAGAGACAATTATGGTTAGAATATTGGTGGGGGTATAGGTGAAGTGGTAAGTCATAGTAGGCCTATAGGTCAACACTTGACCTTAGAGTGAGTTTGCTAAGAGTGAGCTATCCCAGAAAGCACTGGCTCTTTTGCGCACCGACGGAACCGGTAGGCGCCAGACTTTGGCGGACTTTTTAGGACGTTGCGGACGTTCGCAGAGCCAGATGGACATTTATAGTTCCTACTACCATCGTGTTGATTCAGCCGTAAACGCTATCGAAACCGCCTCTGTGAGGTCAGAGGTCCTGGGTTCGATCCCCAGGTGAGTACAATATTGTGCTTGGTTCGGTTGGTGGTAGGACTTTGCAACAAGCGCTTGCCTGTCATACAATTAAATAAAAACCAGCGATTACGTTGCCTGGGTAGTCACTAAGAGACCTACCCCATATTTTTTGATTTCAACTTTTTGTAATGTTTGGTCAGACCAAAAGACGTATTGCAGACCAAAACAACAACAGAAACGATGTCATCTTTGAGAAAGTTTGAATCCAGTATGAGAACTTAAAGAAAGAAGAAAGAAAGAACGAATTTTCTTCGTTTATTTGAGGCATAGAAATGCATCAAATTGGCGTACGACTCAGCAATATGCTGTGTTATAATATAAATTATAACACAACGCTGGTCTACATTTAAATAATACAAACAAATAACACATCATGATACCTACTAACAATTAACTAGATAGATAATAGGTTAGGCACAGGGTTAAAGGCGTCTGGTGTGGAATCCTTCAATCTATTAACCTAACTTCTTGACGTTTGAGTACTTACTTCCGTACTACGTCTAACGTCGCCGGGTAATTTTCCAACTCCGGGTAAAAAAAATGTTAATTTATTTTTTCAGTGATCCTCTCCACGCTGTTAGAAACAGATCACTACGAGAGCCTGATCAAGGATCTCACCTGTACAAAGTGCAACAATTACATAAAAGCACCCATCCACCTTTGTGTGGACGGGCACAGTATCTGCGATCCGTGCTTTGGAAAGAGCTTTCAATGTCATATTTGCAAGGTAAACTTACACACGATCACATCATATAAAACCACCTGCCATCAACTAAAGGTCCAGCTTCTTGCGAAGCTGGGCTGCTTAGTTCAACCGCAGCCCCATGCCCTATACGTCAGTGCAACTAATCCCTGACCTCCTAATAAGAATAAGAAATCTACTATCTGGTTACTGTCCATTGTTGGACGTAATGCCATATGGTTTTGCCGTGGAGGTGGTATTATGGCTTTTAAATAGATCCTCTAATATAGCCCATGGATGTCGAAAAAACAGACAACGGGATCTCAGAATGAAACGGGATCCAGGTCAAGGGGTAGGAGCTTACTTCTGTGTTTATCTAATACCTTAATAGATATCATGCACCAACCCGCCTGTTAAGCGTGAGTATTATGGCAAAACACTCCAATTTAAGAGGCGTTGTCCATCAGTGTAC
This sequence comes from Venusia cambrica, assembly GCA_951394065.1. Classification (NCBI taxonomy): domain Eukaryota; kingdom Metazoa; phylum Arthropoda; class Insecta; order Lepidoptera; family Geometridae; genus Venusia; species Venusia cambrica. The sequence goes on along the minus strand of OX596040.1, from coordinate 13,649,633 downwards.
ATATATGGGCTGTTGAAGCAATTAATAGGTTTGACATATTATTCTTTATACAAGAAGAGACGGCAGAGCCTTATTTCTTTTTGTATTTACACTTGGTTATCACATTGCTATAGATGGCGTATTTGTGTTGTTGGTGTTTAGAACTGAAGTTGATGCTACGCATCACCCACTATCGGTTATTCCCTGCTCGCTTCTTACGAAACACACATGTGGAAGTAAGGAATCCTATGCCTTGTTAGGGCTGCGGCATCAACTACGAATTGACATTTATTTCTTTCTTTCTACACAGAAAGAGTTCTCGCTGATTCGACCCGTAGCGCTGGAGTCACTTGCAAACAAGGTGCTATTTCCGTGCACCAATACGGGATGTACCAAACACGCGACCTTGCCAGTGCTAGAACAACACAGACCGCACTGCCAATCCCGGATCATCAACTGCTTCATGGCTAGAGTTTATGGTGAGTAAACGCGTTACACCCTTTACTTGACATTACACAACCAAAAAGGACGTATGCTATACGTACGTATGCATAGAAGCTTTTCCGTGCACCAAAGCGGGCTGATACCTAAAAGGTGACCTTGCTTGCTTACACATACTTTGTAGTGCCTCAGAGTAATGAACAGTAGGTACGTAGTGCCTGAACAATTGAACAGCACTTTAACTGGTCTCATCATTGCAGCGGTTAGCTAGGAGTTGGCAACTTAGTGTTATCATGTCAACGGCAGATGTCGAGTCACCGGTAAAACGGTCATAATGGTCTTTGTCATTGGTTGTTTTTCACCATTGGTGACTTAGCATCCAATGTCAAAGCATGTGTATAGCGTTATACACCTTCCTTGCGTGTAAGCGTAACTGCTCTGTAATAAATAAAGAGTGTATCTATGTTTCTATGTATCTAATGTCAACATAGAAAAGGCCGGCTAGAATAAGAACTCCCTAAAATGGTCAGCTATGCGTGTAAACAATTACACAATTTACTATGTGTCGAAAAGTCTTGGAGTAAGCTTGTAAAGGTTATGTAGGCTGATAAATGCTACACGTGTTTTCATTACCTTCAGTCATTGAAAAATCATGTAGTAACTAATCAGTCTGTAGTTACCGTGATATTGATGATGTAGGTACATAGTTTACTATAAATCACACTAATGACTTTGAATTATTATTAACCCTTATCTTACCCAATCGGTACCATCTAGATAACATACTCAAGTAGGTAATCTATTTGTTATCGTGTACACTGCAATGTAGGTGATAAGTGTGAAAAAACATTGTTATCATTATATTCAATTTACTACATAAAGTATCTCAACTAAATATTTCGTTGAATAAAACCCTATATTGGTCGATTTCATAAGAAACAACATAGAATGTGGATAAGGCTAGGACATTAGTTCATTGACTCGTAGGTATTATATATATATATATATTACTAAGGTTAAGATAAGGCCTATTAAGTTAAGGTGGAGGCGCACTTCAACCGGAATCCTCAACAAACTGAGGAACTGGCTATCTTACCTCTAAACGCCGGAACACAACATTTTTTTAAGAATTGTTACTATGGCGACATAATTAGGTAGTAAAGTAAGTCGTGGGTAAATAAGTCGTTTAGGCAGTGCTTTATCTCGACCATGAAATCAAATATTAGACATGCATTTGCCAATGGAACTTTTTGTAGCAAATCTTACCAAGTCTTGATCTTCCCTACACCATACCACCACCATCGGGAAACAAAATGCTCTCAGAGGTGGATAAAAACAGAGGACAAAAATTTTATCCCCTCCCCGTGCTGAGGGGGCTGGAGGAAATAAACGTTTGTCAGATATCTAGATATATTTAAAAAAAATTTAACAAATTCTTAGTCGTTACCGATTTTAAACTCTAATATATAAGGCTTTTTAATGTGGCCCAACAGTGCCTTCAAAATATAATACCAAATAGTTACATAATACAACAAGCCTCACAGCTCAGTTGGTAGTAGCTCTGCCTTCTGCGCTGTAGGTTGTGGGTTTGATTCCCACCCAGGACAAACATTTATGTGATGAATGTAGATGTTTGTTCTGTGTTTGGGTGTTGTATTGTATGATAAGTATGTATTTACAAAAAAAAAAGTCGTATGTATTCTATCCATAATCTAGTTCCCATATTACAAGCTATGCTTAGTTTGGGACTAGATGGCGCTGTGTGAAATTAATGTCCTGTAATATTTATTTATTATTTATTTAGTTCATAATTTCTTTTTTTTATATAAATGCTCATCATTGATATGAATTCTACAATATATTATTTAGCTCTTGACCTCTAGGCTTGCTTAGCTCTAGGCCAGACCAAGGATGAGTCTACAATGACGCGAAGCTTCCAGAAAGCACTGAATTTCCCGCGCACAAAACACGACAAACGGTTTGGCGCCAAATTTCGACAGGAGAGTACTAAAGTTTCACTTTCCAGGTGACTGCAAATGGGAGGGCAAGGCTGGAGATTGGATTGACCACTGCTTCTCAGAACACAAACAAAAAGTTGTAGAGCTGCCCTTTATCACGGTTAAAGATAAATGGAACGGGAAGAGGACCGAGCCAGTTTTGAACTACTTCTTACTGAGGTGCTATGAAAAAATATTCAATGTGTACCAGATTTATGACAGAAAAGGAGGTATGGCTTTTTCATAATATCCAAGATAACAGGGAACCTTTTTATGTATAAATTATGGTGAGCTCTTAACCTCTGGGCTTGTCTCGTTCAACGCCAGAGCAAGGATGAGGTCTACGATTAAGCAAGCTTTTTCAAAAAGTACTGGCTCATTAGCGCCCGGATGGATTACAGCAAGCTGTTTGGCGCTGGACTTCGGTGGGAGGGTGGTTGCTAGCCATGTGGACTTTTAAAGGTCCTACACCAGTGTTGTGATCATTTAATTGTCACCTGTCTGGCAGAGTGACCTAATTGGTCATCGCTCTCTATTAGCCTCTTTTTTTGTGTTCAATTTTCATCGGAAAAAATCGGGATAACGTTCGCTGAACACAAACACATAAATAAATCAATTAAAAATGATGTACATTGGCGAGAATTACCCTTGTAGAGAAACCATCGATTATATAGAGGTTGCAATTAAATGGATAAATTATGTGTACATAAGATATATAAAATCGTGATAATCATTAATTAACTTTGTGTAATATAAACGAACTAATTTGAAGATCAATAAAATAGTTGAAAACATTTATATTGGTTTATCAGGCGGCTGGTCTTAAAATTTCAGCCAAAAGAATACATGTCAGAGGCTTCAGACATGTTATCCCACACTAAGTGGGGTCAATACAACATGTTCAAGCTGTGCTATTCCCAACTAGTTTTTTTTTTTGTACGGCGGGAAAGCTCTTGGCCTTCATCTCACCTGGTTACAAGTTGAGATAAGGCCGAAGGTGGAGGCGCACTTCACCCGGAATCCTCAACTAACTGAGGAACTGGCTATCTTACCTCTAAATGCCGGAACACAACATTTTTAAAAATTGTTGTTATGGCGACAGAATTAGGTAGGACGGTGGTAGCCAGGTGGACTTAAACAAAGTCCTTCCACCAACCAAACCAAGCACAATATTGTTCTCCCTCTGGGGATCGAACCCGGGACCTCTGGATCTGAAATCGGTGGGTTGAACCGCTAGACCGCAGAAGCGGTTAAAAACACTAGTGTGGGGTGATGAATTCAGTTGTAACCGCTAGCAAATGCCAGTGATTATATTGCCCGCAGTAGACCTATAGGAAGTCTGCCTGAGACTCTTATCAGTCATCGTGATAGAATAATTATGTATTTTCTACGAAATACCCCAAAATTTATTTGGGGGTTTCGATAATGTTTCGTGCTCTTACTGGTTGTAAGTTGTTTTAAATTAATAAAAGTAACAGTGCCTATATATCTAGGATCACTAGTTACTAGTCACTAGTTTTTATTATTAGATGATATTTTTTTGAATAATTTTGAAACGTCAAAATTTCCGCCTACTCGGAATGGAGACCAACAAATAAAGATACAAGAACCTCGGGCTGGGTTTTGTGTAATCCATACTGATTAGATCTTTTTTTTTTTATTACATGAACACAATATTTTCTTATTTCAGGCAGAATGATGTGGACAGTGTTGGTGAATGATGACAATGCAGAGCATTACTACTTTGAAATTGATATTTTCCTCCCAAATCTTCCCAGCAAAAGGATCGTTTACAGGTAAAAAGCATTATTACTATAGGTACTTAAATGAAAGTTAATAACTTAGTTTTAAGAAGATACTATTAATATCAGTCGAACTTTAACCAACGTGTCTCGCAAAACAGACGTTTGAAGTCAGTGGTTTCTTTGGGCTATTGGTATCAAGGAGATTGTAAAATATATATTTTTTTTTAGAGTAAGCTAATAATGTCGCCTAGAATGGCACTGAGAAAATCAACTGTGCACCACCAACTACCGTTTCAGCCGAGAGTTATAATCCTTTCCGTCCAAAGGTTGTCTGAAATAAATAGCATCTACGCCCACTGTATAATTTTTTTTTAAGTTATCAAGTTTTGTTTATATGGTTCACAAAAAAATGTTTTCTCTTTAATCGCCAAGCCGCACTGGCCAGTATGGCGTTTAATGGCCAAATCCTCTATTATGATAAGCTATAATTTTATTAACAGTTAAAGCAGTTTGGAGTATGATGGATATAGTGGTAGACCACTAGGAGGTTGGATCTGTCTCCTAGTGGTAGACCACAATATGTGGTAGACCATGGTATGACCTGCAAAGGTTCGCCTGACTAGCGATCACCTTACCGCAGTACAGTGCCAAGCAGTTTGCTGTGTTCCGTTGGTGCGCCCTTTGAGTAAACTCACTCCATTGTCGACCTCGTCCTTGCTTATTAAATTGCCTGTGCAAGTTTCCAAGTCAAGAGCTTACCTATTTTACGTAAATATAAATATCATTCTACAGTTTGTGTCCAAAAAATTTTATCGAGTAAGAGATGTTTTAGTGGCTGGCGTACCCAAATTTTTCGCTGATAAATGATACATTATCGCTTACAAAGTTTGTTGAAAATGTTTATTTCCTCTGGGAAAATACAAATTTTACCGTGCAATTTCTGCAAAAAAGTTTGGGTTGTTTGCGTTGTATTCTTTCCCCATGCTTGAATTTATTATAATCATTACATGAAGGTCGGTAAAACGTGAGCGCAATGTAAATGAATATAATGAGTAAACATACCCGTATACAGTCTCAGACATTAAGAGAAGATCTGTTGTATCCACCCCTACTAAATACCAGATATTTAAATCTAGGCTTCTTCATTGTAGCTCCGGGCTTAACTACAATTCGTGCACCAAGTTGTTCAAAATTTCAGATGAATGCTTATCCAACTTTCTATTAACCACAAAATGATTAATAGGAATGTTAATTGATAAAAAAAAAAACTTTTAAAAATTTCCCGTAAACAAATTAAAATTCGTTAAACATCTTTTACTATCCTTAAATATGCGCAATGCTTGATCGTTTCTACATAATTAAAGTTATTTTCAACTCAAGTTTTTTTAAATGAAACTTTATATGGGAGGGTTTTTAAACTCTGATCCACACCTTTTTGTGTGACGAAAAATGGTGATGTAAAACTAAAGTTTTATTTCTATCGTGTGTCTTTACGGCACATATTTTTTTTTATTTCGATGACTGTGGAGTCAATGATGCGAACACGCAGTAGTCATCGAGTTAAATAGGCTCAAATTGTAGAGATAGGTAATTGCAATGGCCTATACACTTGTTGAGTGGGGCCCGTGATGATGATTGAGCAATGCCTCCTTGAGTGGAGACTTCGTTTAGGCAAGCGTGTGTAGTCCAGCAAGCAAGGAGTCAATATCATTCCTATAAGAATGCCTTACGTAGGTCACACCCGCAAGGATTGTATGTGAGTGCCTACGCGGCACTGCATTGCGTATGTCAACTTAAGGCATTTAGTTGTTAAGCCTCACGTGCCCGTAAATTCACCGGCAACCATACAAACCGAAATGCAATGCTGCTTAGTGGCTAATAGAAAGATAAATAGCTTGGCGGTTTCATGGAGTGGCGTATCGTACGGTTTAATAAAGTGGCGAACAGAGAGTGGATGTGATACGCCGAAGATCTGACACAGTGGGGCATCATGAGAGAGACCTTCGTTCAACAATGTACTGCAATAGGTTGATGATGATGGAGTAAGCTGTGCCACCGCCCGTTTCCCATACCAATCTGTATAGGTATATTCTCAAGAGGTTCAAATCGTGAGCTTTTTAACGTCCCTCAATGGATACCAACCATAAGTGCCTACTTACGATTCTGAAACCGTATTTCTTTCAGGCGACCTTGCAAGTGCGAGAAGGACGCAGATTTTCTGGAGCACACACAAAATGTCTACATTCCTGTGGAAAATATATTTTCAATGCTGGACGAAACGGAATCCATAAACTTTATTGTTAGAGTCGGTAAGAAATTTTCTTGACAACTTTTTAAATTTTAAAAACGATTAATAAATTATTAACAAATGAATAAAAAATATTAACAACAACATACCTTTTTTTAAATTGAGGTTTATTTTATGGTTTTTGTTTTAACATTAAATACACACATCAATCAATAACCCATTAGGGTCCAACAGCTGGAAAGAGCCTCCTCCAAAGCTGGAGGCTTTTGGCATAATCACCACGCTTGGCAGGTGGATTGGTGATCGTGCGCCGATTCTTAAGCAGCGAACGCTATGGCAACTTGAAATATATATAAGTACCTAGGTATTTTCTTGTGTTTCTCCTTTTTTCATTTATAACTAGAAGTCATACAGCAAAAAACATACTCACATATCCCTATCATTTGTCTGAAGGTACCACAAGTCGAGGATAGGTGGTCTAGTTTTTGAAATATGGCTGTTTGATGTTTGTTTACATCATATTATACTTTGTCATATATGTCATGTTTATGTCAGTTTCATTGGTTCAAAGCTTATTCATATATTAGGGTGTTATCTAGTAGCCAGTCTGACCATAGGATTCTTCTTTGGTTACTATGGAGCTTAGACTCTAGTTAAAATAATATGAATTTAAAATTATTGCAGAGTTATGGTACCTATGTCATTGATAGAAGTTTACCCACGATCATGTATGATGGTGAGTGGTTGGCAAAGACAATTTCAAATCACTTAAAGGAGTTTCTAACAAACCAGTCCTAAACAAACGTGGGCTCCAAACTCTGTAAGAATTATACTGGATATTTATAGGGGCGTAAGAGCTGAGCTAGAAAGATAAAAGTTTTTTATTTAGCGTGGCTTGCTTGAGAGAAACTCCTTCAATTGCCAGAGCACTATTCTATTCTCCATAATTTCAATCATTAATTTACTTAAAAAGGCTAACCTGTTGCCCAATTCGTGATTATTTCCATATATTGCTTTTATCGAAATAAAACTAACATGCAATACATTATAAATTGTTAAAAAAATCGTAATTTGTTCGGGTTTTTATAAATGTCAATTTTTATTACATTAGTTTTCAACTATTGAAGCAGAAAATGTCCAGTTTACTTGTTGTATAGAGATGACTTTGTTATTTTTTCAGGTGAAGTTGATAATCTTCCCTTATCGTTTACACCGAGTGCCAGCTTGAATTTACAAGAGGATATCCAACCATCAACTGGCATTGAAGACAATGAAGAAAGCAATAAAGAATAAATGCTAAACAAACTTAGAGTAAAGGTATTCTAGGCTTGTTTTGTTGGAGCAAAAGACAACTTTGATTTCTAGAAACGTAAAGTGAATATTGAACATAAACATTGCATCAACAATTTTGATATTTTGAATCGTTCATTGTACAAAAAAGGCAGTTAGTAGTTAGAAATTTTCATATTATGTGCGTGTTCACACTTTTCAATAGAAAGTTACGTATGTGATGAAGTCAATGCGTTTTGTAAGAAATAGGTTGTAGTTTACCTTTGTGAAATTAAAAAAATATATATTCAGATAATTTTATTTTTGCATTGCTCCCTGCCTCGTGTTTTTTGTTCGAGATTCCTCGTGGTGATTACGGCACTGAACCAACTTTCATTTTCATATGTTACTACATAGGTACCAAATCAAATCCAAAATCGATTATTCATTAATATATTGTAGGACGAAAGATTATTAGGTAGAAGATTTAATATTCACATCTAGTAAATAGGTTTGTTATTAATTTGAAATTGAAATATGATATATATATCAGGCTCATATAGTATGTAGGTTTGTTATTAATTTGTAATTGAAATGTATATGTGAGGCTCATATATACAAAAGTTTTTTTTTTTATTGTACGACGGGTAAGCACTTGGCCCTCATCTCACCTGGTAACAAGTTGAGATAAGGCCGAAGGTGGAGGCGCACTTCACCCGGAAACCTCAACAAACTGAGGAACTGGCTATCTTACCTCTGAATGCCGGAACACATCAATTTTAGAATTGTTATTATTATGGCGACAGAATTAGGTGAGATGGTGGTAGCTAGCCAGGCGGACTTACACAATTCAATTCAATTCTTTATTCCAATTACAAAATACATTGTGTGTGGAGCTTAATTAATACCTAATTACACACGATTATTATATATTAGGTTAAATGAACAAAACAAAACAGAACAACAACACAATAGTACCTATCCAAAAGTAAAAACAAACATTATCTTTGCTAAAACACAGAGCATAGCATACCATACAGAGATTCATGGTTGTGAGTTGCCAGCTACGATAGAAAACCTACCAAAATCAGAACATTATAAAAATTTCAAAGCATAATCTAAATAAAATAAAGCAAATAAGTTAAGCAGAGTGTTCAGAATAATGTCAAAATTAGTTAAATGTCAAAACAAACTGTTTATAAAATAAAATCTTCAGAATCAAGTCAAAATGCAAAAATGTAAAATGTCAGATCAAACTTATACTAAAACAAAAACAAACAATAAAGCAATGAGTGATTACAATGATACAATGTTAATGATTTAAATAATTAATTTCATAATAGTATAATTTAAGAAGTCTAAAATACAAAAAATGGTCACCAAAAATCAACAAACAATAATTTACGTATAAAGTTAACAATGTCAGAAATTTAAATTGTATCTACAGGTCGTCAAGCGTATATAGACATTTATCCAAAAGAAAAAGCCTCAATTTACTTTTCAATAAAGTCCTTTGGTGTATTAAAGCTTTAATATCTTGTGGAAGTTTGTTAAATATTTTTACTGCCTGATACCGTGCAGAGTGTTTTGTAATATTAAGTGTCGGATGTAAATTGTTGCTTAGATTCTTGGTTCTGCTATTTAAACGTGTTTTACTTTCCTCTGGAGTTTCGAAATCAAATATTTTTTTTGAAAGATACATTATAAGAACATATACATATATACTCGGTACCGTCAGGATACCCAAGTTTTTGAAATGTCCCACACATGATTCGACCTGAGAAATTCTAACGATTGTTCGAATACTACGTTTCTGCATGACAAAAGCTTTTTGTATATTATATTTGTAGCTATTTCCCCAGAATTGTATGCTTATCTTAGACTCAACTAGAGCATAGTAGACCATTTTCAGCTGATCAATAGTTAGTTCGTCACGCAGAGTACGTAACGCATAGCACGCTGAATCTATTGCATTGCCTATTATTCGCAACTAAACTGGAAAGAAGAACTGTCAGGCAGTTCTTCTTTCCGGTTTAGTTGCGAATCAATATGAACGCCTAAAAATTTCACGGATCCTACACTCACTAAACTTTCGTTGTTGAAAACTGTCTCAATAGTCTCTTTGTTTTTAGCTGTGGATTTGAACAACATCACGTTAGTCTTACTAGTATTGATGGTTAGTCTATTCGCTGAAAACCATTTATGGAAAACTGATAAAGATTCATTAATTTTTAATTTGAGTGATGTCATATCGTTAGCATTTATGATAGTATTTGTGTCATCCGCGTAAACAATTAAATTTATGTCTGTTATTGTATTATTTATAAAATTGATTAAGTCATTAGTGAAAATAATAAACAAGATAGGTCCTAAGATTAAGCCCTGAGGAACTCCCGTTAAAATATTTGTCAATCTTGACTTATAAATGTTTTCTTTGCCATCTGCTAGGGATGAACTTTTGATCTCCACAAACATTTTCCTGTTGCATAGATAAGATCTGATTAAATTTAAAGCAATGTCACGCACACCATAGTGTTCAAGTTTTTTTAATAATATATCGTGATCTACCGTGTCAAATGCTGCACTTAAATCTAAGAAAATCCCCGCTACCTTCTTCTTTTCATTTAAGCTAGAAACAGCATAAAACTAAAGTATTTACAGCGTCAATAGTCCCTACAAATTTTTGATAGCCAAATTGCCTGTGGCTCAAGATTCGGTTTGAATTGAAATGAGACAGTAAACAGATTTTTATTATTTTTTCAAATATTTTTGAGAGTGTAGATAACAAAGAAATTGGACGATAATTTTTTGGATCAGATTTTGAACCTTTTTTGTAAACTGGCACTATTTTAGCAATTTTGATTTGGTCAGGAAATACTCCTTGATCAAAACATTTATTAAAGAACCTCCAAAACAAAGTCCTACCACCAACCAAACCAAGCACAATATATTGTACTCCCCATGGGGATCCAACCCGGGACCTCTGGATCTGAAATCGGTGGCTTGAACCACTAGACCTCAGAGGTGGTTTAAAATGAATTCACCAGAGGTGAACGTAAATTTAGAAAATTTTGAAGTGCATAATATTGCAAGTGACTGTACCTACATCTACTATCGCGGCAGCATTCGCATAGAAAACTTTATCTAAGTATATGAACCCCTTGAAACTGGGGCAGCACACAGCAGAATTTATATTCAAGAGATAAAAATATTGGCACCGCAATCGATCTGCACCAAGCCATTAAACTTCATCTGTACGGAAACATCCAACATCGGAAATAGAAAACGGGACAAAGCAAAATATTCCTTTGAAACTATTCTTTTAGCAATCGACTTCATTTGAGAGAAACTTTTTTCTGTTTTTTACTATAAACAGCAATAATGGAATGTTTGCTTTGCCCCTGTTTGAGGTTCGAAGATAGCTGTAAACCCTTATTTTATTGTGTAAATATAGGGAAAGTTGTGGTAAGCTTTTGTAAGCGGTATGATACTACCGTAAGCTAAGTAAGATTAAGATTCCGGGTGAAGTGCGCCCCCCACCTTCGGCCTTATCTGAACCTGTAACCAAGTGAGATGAAGGCCAAGCGCTTTCCCGTCGTACAATAAATAAAGAAATTCGTGATCATTCAGCTGTAACCGCTGGCTTTTGCTAGCGTAGTGCGTTTAGCGTATTTGACTTTGGTAGATATTGTTTCGGGCAGAGATTGGTACTTGATGATGGAACGAATCTAGTTGGTTTTTCTTCATTTTCGTATGTTAATTCTGACTGTTCATGTTCAAAAGAATGTAAATTTCAGGGAGGACGACCTATTCATACGATTTTTTCAGGGAATTAGTGTTGAACTGAGCAAGCTACCACAACTTTTATAATTTTATAGACCACTAGAAATACCCGTTTATTACTTTTTTTCGATCAAAATAGTACGAAGATGTTTGTCATATAGTATGTATTATTACTAACTAAATAGATCCGCAATTTAGTTCCCATATTACAAGCTATGCTATGTACCTATGACATTTATTTGTATATCTATACAGCTAGATGGCGCTGTGAACAGATGTGAATAGAGATGTCTCGTATTATTAAAGAGACGTCTATTCTTAATGCGGTTGGGCAAGCAGAGAAACCTTGAAAAGAATAGCTTCCCATCTCATCTCCCGGTTTGGATATCACCGGAGGTTCCAATGGCAATTGTTTTATAATATTCACCCAGCCACGTTTAATTGGCATATTGTACAAAAACCATTTCGTGTCACTGAATAATGCCGTAAATCATGGAAGAGAATTATGAGAGCTTGAAATTTATTACATTAGCGTCCGCTTGCAAATTTTCAGCGTGTAATTTTGTACACAATACATTTATTTTCGAAATTACAACCGCATTTTACCAGCAGGCTCAAATGTGGTGGTTCTTTTGCCCGCTAAACTGTGTAAGATATTTACAAGTACAATAATGATGACATTTACCATACAGGCACTATCAGTTTTTTTCTCTTTCATTACGTCCTCCCATCAACCAAACTTGTACTATCCTCTCTATTCTAAAGATGTCTGAAAGACATTTATAAGCTATAAAACCGCCCACTACTACCTAATCTAATCCGTTTGAAGATACAATGTCATATTTGAGTTGGAGTTCTTTTAATCCAAAAATAACCTTTAGGATCAGAAAGTTGAATTCTTAGAAAGTTGAATTCCCAAAATGTATAATTTCCCAGAATATTGATTAATTTTGACGCTCTGACTTTCATATTTGTTTTTATCTTGTAAAGATTTAAATTTGTTCGTAAAACACATTTCTCGCTTTCATTTCATAGCCAAGCATGGAGCACGCTTATGTAAAAAAAACTATTCGATCTGGACTTGAAGACTACAAATCTTGTACTGGTACGGAATATCAGATGGAGGCAACAACTTCCATTCCTCAAAAATGATAAAGATACAAGCGAATAGATCTTCAGAACCCCTTTTATATATAGATATTTTTTTTATTGAACGACGGGGAAGCGCTTGGCCTTCATCTCACCTGGTAACAAGTTGAGATAAAGCCGAAGGTGGAGGCGCACTTCACCTGGAATCCTCAACAAACTGAGGAACTGGCCATCTTACCTCTGAATGCCGGAACACAACAATTTTTAGGATTGTTGTTATGGCGACAGAATAAGGTGGTAGCTAGCCAGGCGGACTTAAACAAAGTCCTACCACCAACCAAACCAAGCACAATATATTGTACTCCCCATGGGAATCGAACCCGGGACCTCTGGATCTGAAATCGGTGGGTTGAACCACTAGACCACAGAGGCGGTTAAAACGTGTCTCCGTTAGTAAACGTAGGCAGCACCACTCATTCCGCTAGAATTAATTCTCATCTGCCGAAATTAATCCCCACTACCTCTATCCACGTATATAGGTAACAGTTTGTTCTTATTACGAAGCCGCAATTGTTATGGTCTGAGACAAAATTAAATCCGCCTTGCGAACCTCTTTCACAGCACCTTTGAAACAGCTCGCCAACTTGCCTTGGTACGACTTCGCGTTGTATGTTTAGTTGTCTACATTATGAAAGGTTCACATTTCTCCCGTTTGTTAAAAAAAAGACAATAATTTCACACAGCGCCACCTAGGCCCAAACGAAGTAAAGCTTGTAATATGGGAACTAGATTACGGAAATAATACTTTGTTTATATGTGTATATATATACGTACTTATCATACACTACATCGTCCTCCTACATATAATACATGTTTGCATACGTTCTCGTTTCTTCAGTAGTTCTCTGGCTCTGAAAAAATATAAGTACTTAATAAAAAAAATAGGTAACACAATGGTCCTGGTGGATATAAGAGTAGAAGAGTTCCTTGTGAAAGACTCGTCCAGTAAAGTACTAACACCGTACCTATTTCAGCAACAAAGCGGTAATTCTTTGTTTTGGTTTGAAGGATATATGGTTGCCGGTAAAATTACAGGCACACTGGACACACTTTTTTGTCTCAAGTTGCTGGGCGCAATGCAGAGCAGCATAGGTCATGTTCTTTGTGCATGTGACCTACGCAGTAAGGCTTTTTATAGGCAAGAGCTGCACTTAACATCGTTGGGCTGTTTGCTTGTTCCGTTCATGTTGTAAAGAAAAAAATAATAGTATCCGGTTTTTTGGAAGTAACCCAATAAAGTAAAAAATAAAAAAGTAGGCGTGGGTAGTTCAAACAGTACAAGTAAAAAAACAAGTAAAAAGTTATTTGTTCGTTAAAGTCAGCTAAAGAAAAAAATTGAATCTACAGTTAATTTAAATTATTTCAAAAAATTAAGGCTACTTTTTATCCGGGTACCACGAAAATGAATCCGCGAGCAAAAGCGAGTATATAATAAATTGTGGATACCAGCTATGTCGCACTCGACTATGATTCTACGTACAGTAATATCTTAATTTTGTGCTAAGACCTGGAGTATTTCAACGGGCAGCCTACAATTAGAATCCTCACTTTTTGATTAAATTAAAGTGAACTTTTTGTTTGAGGAAGAATCTCTAATTAATAGTATAATTGAACCCATTTTAAAGGAAAATATTTTGCCATATTGTACTTTTGATACTGTACAACTTAAATAATTTATTTTTATACAAAAACTATTATATTACATTACTCGTTAAGATTCAGACAATAAGGAAACCAATATGGAAAATCCTAACAATACATTTTAAAAATATTGGTGTGAGGTAGTTAGATGTACCATGTATGTAGTGGTATTTTTCACTTTTGAATCCACGATGTTTTGAAGCTACAATTTACCGAAAACTACATTGCACGTAAAAAATCTTGGAAAATTTTGTAACGCTAGTAAAATATAGCAACGTATATAATTACTGCTTTTCAAACAAATAGCAACTCCAAGTATTAGGGTTTAAGATGCAATGTAAGCTACGGTTCGTTACGATCTTAACAGACGAGTTTTAGTGGAGTTTCAGGTAAGATATATTGGCGCGAAATCCTTTGTTTTTTTGATCTGAGAGTATTCCTAATATTCAATTCTATAGTTATCTATTTGAGTTTCATAATCTACTAAACACGAATGCTATACATACTAAAGAGTGTATACGGTTTGCAGGTGGATGCTGTTGTCTATTATTATTCTTAGTCATATTCTTGTTTTGATATTACTTTACTTTTGTCACTATCTGTCCAGGGTAGAAAAAACGAGACAACAGTTATGTAAGATATAAAACGAGAATACTATAAGACGTTGTGGTTAGGCCCCAGGTGTAATCTTTCAGGCGCATTAGAACATCCATGGGAATAAAGGGATGACTACATTTTTCGCCAAGGCCACCACAAATTCAAGGCTACCAGTTGTGAGAACGGGCAATTTGTATACTTAAACTAGAATAATGATCAATCGCGTCCCTTTAGATAATTAAAGGCCTGAAGAAACCTATTAATTAACGGAACTTAGATTGTTAGGAATTAATTCCCACTTTCAGGATAAGCTGATGTAAAGCGCTAATACAATAAACCGATTAAATTATTTTGCTTTGATTATATTCGTATAAGAACTTGTCAAATAAACGAATCAAGATTTCACATCCACCGTTCCTCGGATTTGTTTAACCTAACGTTTAATTTTCTTCAATGCTGTAAATTTTCTAGCCTATTAACGTTCTCCATTATATGTAAGATGGAAACTTTACTGGTTTCTGTGCTACATTTTATGAATTTTCTAATTGCATGCTAACGCTATGCGTGGCCCGATGTTGCTATACCAGTTGACAGTTAAATGATGATTTCTCAATGTTAAGAATCTGCCCATTAGGTAGTTATGTAATAATCAATGTTTTAAGATAATATTAAGTATTTAGGTTTATGATGTAGGTAACACTTGTAATATTATTAAATTATTATAAATACTGTATACCTAAATGTTAAATGGATCATCAAAAAATTAACCCGCCCGAGGTTCTTGCCTTTCTCCTTGTGTGCTGGTCGCGATTCCGAACAGGCGGTAGATTTGACGTTTCAAAATTATCCTAAAATCATAATGAATAAAAATATTTGACTTTGACTTTGACTTTGACCGCCTCTGTGGTCTAGTGGTTTGCCCACCGGTATCAGACCAACATCTGGAGATCAGTTCCGGGTTAGATCCCCGATGGGTTTTTACCTCGCTGGGGTGTTTCGTGCTTGGTGTAAATGGTGGTAGTACTTTTTTGAAGTCTGCCTACCTGGCTACCACCATCTTATCTAAGTCTGTCCTAAATTGTTGTGTTCAGGCATTAAGATGTGGGATAGTCAATTCCTCAGCCTGTTGAAGATTCTGGTTGAAGTTCGCTTCCATCTTCGGCTTTATCATAGCTTTATACAAGGTAGGATAAAACCCAAGTACTTTCCCCTTCATAAAAAAGTACTGTCTGTTTACTGTCCATGATAAAATAAAATAATATAACTTTACATATTTTTGAACTTTGTTTTACAAACAGCACACAATCCAAAGGGATAATAAAAAATACTTTCGCCCGTGCCGCGACAGACGCAAATGAAGGCTTCGCAAACAGAAGGAAGCCCATTACAGTTTGAATATCAAATGGAACTACGTCCTTGTCAACACGAGATACATTTTCTGTTCAGACAAATTGCTTTCTCTGTATTATGATGTGGCAGGTTAAGTTATATATATACATGAATAATGTCGACGGTATATCGGATTCAAGTGTCTTTTGAAACTTTCCTATGTCCGAAAGGGAACTAGTAAAATTTAAACTTGAATATGATAGCCCGTAGGTTTGCACGTTGCTCGAAAGAAATAAAAATAACACTTTTCAGGGCTTATTGTTCGAGCTTCTATACATGCAGCCTGTGGGTGAATCATACACAAATACAGTACAGTGCCCTACGAGTACAATATAATAATGCGTTCAGAGTGCTGATGTATTGTAGCGCGTCGCGGATGTTTACCGAGGCGCGCGTGGACTGTTTCTACAGTACCATGCGCAAGCGGGGGACATCACTGGTGCGCAGGGTCCGAGCCAGCTCCAACGGTATTCTGAGGGTATTCGCTAATAGGTTTGACTGTGTGTTCCTGTACCATAGTTCTTTGAGGCATGCTCTCACTAACAATAATAAATTCCGATTTGACATTTTAAAGTAATTATTTTGTATTGACATTTTTATTGTATATACCATTTTTCTCTGAGGCATGCTCTCATTAATAATAATTAATTCCAATTGACATTTAGTAGTAATAATTTTCTTCTGACACTAACGTTTTTTTTTGTGTTCTGTATGTTATGTAAATTTTGTATGTTCTATGATCCTGTGTTGATTGAAAATAAATGAATTGAATTTTTTAAAATGTTGGATTTACATTTGGTTGACAATATTTTGATCTTTCAGGTTAACTTGTTAACACCCTATTCTAGGTTATAAAATCTGATTGAAATAATATTTGTCTATTATGAAGGCCTAGTACTGTCGCTCTGGCATACAAACGAAGCGTGTCGTTCATAACTAAAAAGCAACATTATCAAAATCCGATTATTCCTGCAATTATTTGAATCAGACGTGCCATTTCGAAACGAACGTGAAACTATGTTGTACTGGAGAGAGAAAATCTATGAGCCGGGGGCTTATAAGTGTTTTAACAAACATAGTCACAATATTTACCGCCACAGGCGGTTAATATTGTGACTATGTTTGTGTCTTGTGGTTTGCCCACTGATGTCAGATCCAGAGGACCCGGGTTCGATCCCCACGGAGAGAAGGTACAATGTCGTGCTTGGTTTGGTTGGTGGTAGGACTTTGTTCAATTCCACCTAGCTACCTCCACCTTACCTAATTCTGTCGCGATAACAACAATACTAAAATTGTTGCGTTCCACCATTAAGGGTAAGATAACCAGTCCCTCAGACTGTTGAGGATTCCGGGTGAAGTGCCCTTCCTCCTTCGGCTTTATCATAACTTGAAAACCAGATGAGATGAGGAACAAGCACTTCCCCATCATACAATAAAAACAAAATAGGTACCTACACAATAATTCTAAATCCATGACAGGATTCAAGCCCGCATCTTTTCCTAGGGCCGACAACGCTTTACCAATAACAAGACCACTCAATAACAAATGAAATTCAGGCAAATTCTCTCAAACAAAATATCAATTATTCAGCAGTTCCCTGTATTCCGGTGATGCGCAGGAGAGCCAGTGCCCACTGGGTAAATTCGCATCGTAGACCTCATCCTTGTCTGGGCAATTCCCTGTGCAAGTTTTGCATTCAAGAGTTAATAAAAAAATATCGTAATAATTTCCTTAACTTCTACTACCGTATTTTAATTTGTGAACTGGGACATATTATCCTCTCCCGAGGGTGAATTTCAAGCAATGATACTGTTAAACGTTACTTATCCTCAGTCTGTTTGCATAATACGAGATTACTATTTTCGTAACTGTAATCCTGTAATCCCATCGCAATAATGGTAAATATAGCCCTGTTATACTTGCCCTGTCTGAAGTTAGCGTCAATCAGATTAGCCAAGTCATCAATATTCATGTTCTACTCAAGCCAAAACCTAACAGCGTATTAACTAATTTGAATATCTATTACCTGAATGGAACAAGATCACAAGGGATGTTATTATGAAATCACTATACCATACCACTACACTCACTCTCTTGTTATAATCAGACGTAAAGCTAAGTATCAAGCCTCTTAGCTCAGTTGGAAGGTAGCTATGCCTTCTGCGCCGTAGGTTGTGGGTTCGATTCCCACCCGGTACAAACATTTTTATGATGATGTATAAGTTTGTTATATGTTTTGGTGTTGTATTGTATGATATATTACATTGTATTGTATGTATTTACAAAAAAGTATGTAAGTATTCTATCCGTAAATATCAGAAATATTCTATACGTAAAATATTCAAACTAAGCGTAGGTTATGTAGTTCAGGGCTAGATGGCTTTTTTTATATTATCAAAACTTAAATATTATACTATTTAAGTTTTGATGATATAAAAAAAAAGGAATTTTAATGAAAGATAACTAGACTAGTTAGGTACGTGTAGATAGGACCCCCATGCAAATAGTTCCGAGACACTTTTCAACACGAAATTCAGACCCACAATAAGGATCTAGAACAGAATTCTAAATCCAAAAAAAAAATCATATAACCTTATTGAATGGTGAAGTCGAGTAGGAAAAATAAATTTGAACGACGACATTTTAAAATGTACCTACAGGTCGTTTACGGGATAGACAGGATCGACAAGTCTGACACAAGCTAGGAGAGGCCTTTCCTAGCAGTGGGATGAGACAGGCTGCACGTGATGATAATGATGAGGATCCGAACCCTCGGTGCTGTACTGAGGTAACGACCTCCTTGGTCCACCACAATCTGCTTGCCTGCCGTCTGTTGGTATATGTGGCAATGTTATAATTTAAACCGTTTTTTTTTAGTTTGTAGTTACCTAAGCCTTGTTTTTATTTCTTTTTGCCTGTTATGTTGTGTACCATAAGTACAAAATAAATGTATTTTCTTTATTCTATATTTTACTCTTTCTTTATTTATTTCTTTCTCAGTGAGCTAGTCCGACTTCCACGTGCCTCATATCATTTACCCACAACATTTTTTTTCTAGGACTGAATCTGTATCAGTTGATCACGATAAATCGTAAGCAAGATTGAATACCACCTAAGTTTGAGGAATAGTGGCACGCAACATAACTTATAGACATAGTGAAGGGAACAATGATCATCAGTCATGACCAAAATGTCTACGAATCCCGTGTTTCGTGCCAGTGACATCGACATATCAAACACCCTACCTAGCTTTACATAAACAATTAAATTTACACGTGTTTCCTTGTGCCGATCCTTACTAACAACGTAGGAAATAACAGATTAATTAAGACTATTTGTGTTTTTTTATTGTACGACGAGGAAGCGCTTAGCCTTCACCTGGTTACAAGTTAAGATAAGACCGAAGGTGGAGGCGCACTTCACCCGAAATCCTCAACTTACTGAGGAACCGGCTCTCTTACCTGTAAATGCCGGAACACAACAATTTTAGGATTGTTGTTATGTTTCATATGATTGTAGCAGGGAAATAGGTAATTGATTTTACGTTAACATATCCGTCACATGGCTCTTGAGACATCGTATTTGTCACGTCAAGTAAGTAAGTAGGGGTAAAGT
This sequence comes from Venusia cambrica, assembly GCA_951394065.1. NCBI lineage: Eukaryota > Metazoa > Arthropoda > Insecta > Lepidoptera > Geometridae > Venusia > Venusia cambrica. The sequence goes on along the minus strand of OX596040.1, from coordinate 13,629,779 downwards.
CATCAATTCAATTTATCAATCATCTGGATTGATAAATTGAATTGATGACTTTACCCCTCAGATAAAAACAAATAATATCGCACTGCAAATGTTAGTGGTATATTGTTTGACAATACAAACTAACAATACATTGACCCTCAATTTTGATCTAGTTCTCCGGTGCGTTTTGGCGGAGTTTCAGGTAAGATAGTAGGGGTGAGTAAGGTAAGGTGTCAGGCGGATGATGTAAAATCTTTTTTGAAGTGAAAAATACTTTAGGCGTGTTGTTCAATTTTTGTTATCATCACCGTCACCGTCACCGAACGCTTTCCATAAGCTATATGTATACTTTTATACTGTGTACTGTGTATTACTGTGTACTTTTTGGGTGAACAAAAAGCGTGAAACTCGCGACATCGACACCGCACGCTCTTGTGAATTATATCGTCGAGCTATTAGATTATTATTTTCGAATTATTTATAAAGAAGTGATTATGATCAAGGATTAGTTTAAATTGGTCAATTAACAAGTCTTTACAAACCAATAACATTAAAAAAAATCTAATAGCTCGAAGATACAATTCACAAGTTACTTAGTTTTCACTTCTATCGGCAGTCCCAAAGACTGCCGCGCATGTTTTTATATCTTAGCTTATTTTTTAATTTTTGAAATACTGTTTTACAGACTGCTCTAATAACCAAATACTACCAACTAAATGAATATACATAGAAATAGAAACATTAATTGATTGATTGATGAATGATTAAATAAAAGTTATAACAACTAGTTGTCATACACAAACAGTATCTGTTATGACATAATCAAGAGAAACAATCATGAAAATTATGTGCCAAACAGCTTTTGCCTGCGGCTTTACCTGCGTTTTACCCACCCGGTTAATATAATACACTGTAACTGAACAGCCCATTAATGTCCACTGCTGGACAGAGTCTCCTCCAAAACTGTAAGGCTTTGCCAGCGGCAAGGCGGCTTAGTGATCGCAGTAAATACACAGAAGGAAGCTTTGCTTTTCGTATTATTAGCCCCCTAAGTCAGCTTTTACGACATCCATGGGCTGAGTTTAAGTGGTCGATTCATAAGCCGCGACCAATTTCAGTAAGTTTAGTCGTGAAAATGTAACCAACAAACAGAGCTACTTTCAATTATGTGAATAGGAAAATGGCCTTTGGAAAAGTCTGGCCAATAACCGTTCTTAGATCATATCATCATCGCCTCCTGAGAAAGTCCATTGTAGAACGAGCGCTTCCTCCAGAGATTGGGCAGTGGGGGAATATCCCAGAATCACATCGCATTGCCAGGAGGCATGTGCAGTATCGGACTCAAATGTATATCCACGAGAGAGAAGGGAAGCCATATTTTTCCTGTGCCGCTAAGAACCATATAGCTAGCGCAAGGCCAATTTGTATACTCTCTCGGCTAAAACAAAACCTCATGCATTATTCCAATGCAATACCTACTTACCTGCCCGCAGCTTTGGCTGCGCTGCATTGAAACAACTGTGCAACAAGTATGTGGAAAGAACAAAGTGGAGCTCACATCCAGCTACATTATTTTACTTTTAAACTAGCAAACCCCTGGGACTTTGTTTCCGTCATCCCGTGAGAATTTCCCAAAATTGTTTTTTTTTTCTTTTTACACCCCAATGCCATGAAAGGATGCTACTCTAAAAACCGGCTCTGTGGTCTAGGCGTGGGTTGGACCACCTGCGAAGCATGGTTATTATATCACATCTATATCTAAGGTGGATTTTTTGGGTTTGATTAGACAAACATTAATGAGATTAAGATTCAAAATATATTTACAAGTATTATCTACAATACTCGCTCGTATTGATCTTGTATTTTTCAATAAAGGATGTAAACAGAAAACAAGTGAAGTTGAAATACTGTTAGAAAGGTCTACGCAGGTTTATTGTGGAAACAGTTTATACGGGCATGCAACGCTTAACTTTGTATCTGTCTTGTACAGTAAAACAAAGTGGATAGTGGCAGTTTATGACGTTAGTACGAATCGCTTGTATTTTATTGCGAGTACTGATGCTGTACTTGGACTGAATAAACATGTTCATTGTGCTTAAAATAGAGTATTTTATTAGACAAATACATACTAAGCAGACAAAACAGTACGTAAAACTAGGCTACGTGACAGAAAGTGATTACTGTTACTTATAGAGTTACCACACACACTAAATGGTTTTGGTACGTGGTAGGACGTTTAAGTCCACTTGGCTAGCTACCACCATTTTACCTTAGTAACCCTAGTAAGTAGGAAGAACTTACCAGGAGTATTTTGAGTGCTGCACCTCATATAACCTCATGAGTACTTTATTTTTTCGAACAACGGGTATTTATCGATTGAAATTAAGAGTATCCTAATTTTAATAGTGAAGACGGCCTTCAGACTCTCTGCCTCTTGGAATCCAGTGGTAGCACGGTGCACTAGGTGTGAAAAATTGTGTTGATACTGTCATTGTTGTGTGTCGTCCTATTGTGAATGTGTCCTATTCTAATAATCAAGACCAAGTTGTTAAAAACGCCTTCACTACTCGATGGTGGCTCCGAAGTTCCAGCCTGCTTGCGACCACGGCTGGTGCAACCCCGCCAAAACATCGGGATAAATATAGGTAAAATACGCGATAAATACCCGTTTTTTTCAAATCAAAATAATGTGTTCTTATCGTGAAAGCTTAAAAAATAATCATAAGTACTCTTTTGTATATGGAGACGAATAAACTATACACGTACAAGTTTCTGAAGAAAAGAAAAACGCACCTCTCGCAAACATGTCGCCTGTGTCGTTGAAAATTAGCACAGCACAAACTCAATAAGACCTAATTCAAACTCATCAAAGCCTTCTTTGACGACCAAAACACAATAGCCTGTGTGATAGACACCCAGCCAATTTGAACCGTACTACTTCTGGTTAAAGTTGAGAATGCTTTCATTGTTTAGTCTAAACAGGAGAGTGCGAAACTAGCAGTGGGTTATAGGCCGAGTACATGCCAAGCTACCCCGGTCACGTTTGACAAAGACGAGACACGCAGATCGCTAACGAATGTTTGCTTTCCCTTTACCGTAGCAAGCTTTATAAAGGCTGCATTGTATTTGTATACTTTAAGACATGATCCATGGTTAAGTATAGTCCATTTGTTTGGTTGTTGATGAAAAATCTCTGTCTGTAAGCTCTGAATTCCGATATAAAGGGCGTTAGATAGCAGGCCAGTAACTGATTTTACATGTATAGTATTCTCAGTGTCGCTAATCATGATTACGTACCATTATTAGCATTAAACCGAGATGGTTGACAAAGTACATTCTATTGTTATCGCAGAGCAATAAAATAATGTTTATTTTGTGATTTTTATTCAAAAAGAGGATTCACATTTCTCTTTTTTATTAAAATCCAGCTTGATTTTACAGTAAGGGGTATCTTGGGTCCGTGGGGGGCCTTAAAGATAAAAGAAAAATCTCCTCTACAAAATATATGTATCTTCATTTTATCTTTAGCATAGAATTAAGGTCTTACGTCACAAGGGCCAGAGTGCGTTTCAACCGCCTCTGTGGTCTAGTGGTTCAACCCACCAATTTCCAATCCAGAGGTCTCGGGATCGATCCTATGGGGATCAATATTGTGCTTGGTCTGGTTGGTGGAAGGATTTTATTTAAGTCCGCCTGGCTTAAGATTCCAGTCCGCCAGTTCCTCAATTTGTTGAGGATTCCGGGTGAAGTGCGCCTCCATCTTCAGCCTTATCACAACTTGTTACCAGGTGAGATGAAGGCCAAGAGCTTCCCCGTCGTACAATAAAAAAAACCGGCTTCGACCTAACTGCAGGACTTCACCTAAAGCTGCAATCAGGGATTACCAGGGGATGCTTAGCAATTAATGAAGGTCCCGGTGCACCGTTCATTTCAAAATGGCATTTTGACAAATGTTTGCAGGTGTAATTGGATATCACGCGCACATATCCCAGAGGTTTCTGTAAACTTCCAGTTATGGATAGGGCCTGTGTCCAACAGTGTTCAGTTACGGACTGATAATGTGTTAAGGATGGCACCTCACGAAGACAGAAGAAGATACAAACAGAAATGGGCTGACATAATTATCCTTATCCCTGACCAATAACATTTTTTTCGGTAAGGTAAATATTTACTCGTTCTTATGGTCCTACATGGTAGGTATGGTCTGCGACATGACTCAATTCAAGCTTCATTTTTAGGGTTCCGTACCTAAAGGGTGCTAACGGGACCCTGCTGTTTATCAGCGATCTGACATCTTGAACCGTAATAAGAAGATATTTTATATTTTCCGAGTAAAATTGCAGCGATAACTTTTATTACTATTGTTAGCTATAAGTGTCCCACAGCTGGGCAAAGTACTCTACCCCCTAAGGAGTGGACTGTCCAATTTAGAGCTGTACTTCCCCAGATCTCGGTGAACACTTTCAGCTCGGCCATTTGCGTTTTGGTCTGCGGCTAAGCCTACTCGCTGGGTCAGGACGCCACTTAGTGAACACCCTTTCCCGATGCTGAATCGGCATGCGACTTAACATTGGGCAATGACTCAACTATGGGCAAAAATTGCCACAACAATAATTTTTTTTATACTGTTGACGCCTTCATCTCACCTGATTTTTCAAGTTATGATGAGACCTAAGGAATCGGACTTCACCGGGAATCCTCAACGTTCTGAGGAACTGGCCATCTTAACTCTGAATGCCAGAACACAACAATTTAAGAATTGTTTTTATGGCGACAGGATTAGGAAAGATAGTGGTAGCTAGCCAGGCGGACTTGAACAAAGTCCTACCACCAACCAAACCAATTACAATATAGTACTCCCCTGGGGATCGAACCCGGGACCTCTGGATCTAACACCGGTGGGCGGACCACGAGACCAGACGGTTAAGTAATAAGGAATAAATAATAAGCAATACCAAAAACCTGATTTTTTTGCCTTGAAATGTGGGTCGGAATCCTCGGTGTGCGTGTCCGGAATTGGCTGGTTTTATGGCTGGTTTTATGTTGGCCACGAACCAAGGCCTATGAACGTGGTACAAGAGGCTTAAGTTGAACGGAACGATGGGTATTCAATCACGTAAATTACGCTGTACCCCGTAATAAGAGGCACCATTGTAAAAGTATTTTCTTATCCGGATATTACGAAGGTCTATTTAGGGTTCCGTAAAAAGGAAACCTTATTAGTCGGATGCCTTTTGTGATACACCTGATATAAGACGTTGGCTACTTGAATCAAAAACAGTAGTGAAGCTGGTTGTTTTGAAATTATTATTATTACAAGACTATATTTTATCTTGAAACGATTTTAGTGATAAGACCACCCATTGTACTAATACACTGTTACTTTATATTTTAATGTTCGGTTTAATTTATGTGAACAATAAAAGCAATAATTCATTCTAAAATGTTTAGTTTTGACTGTACCTACATTTTTACTTCGTGGTACTTTTGCACCTGCAATACAAGTTATGCAGTGCGATGATATTAAATTAAAACGATTAGATGATGATGATTTTTTTATTGTACGGCAGGGAGGTCCTTAATTGACCTTCAACCCATCTGATTTTATCTAATTTATGATAAGGCCAAGATGAAAGCGCATTTCACCCGAAATCCTCAACAAACTGAGGAACGGCTATCTGACCTCTAAATGCCGGTACATTACAACTTAAGAATTTTTATTTTGGCGAACGAACTAGGTAAGATGGTGGTAGCTAGCCAGACAGACTAAAAAAATATCCTACCACTACCCAAACCAAGCACAATAATGTCTCATGTATTTACGAATAGTGTGAGAAATGTGAAGATTTGGACATGAAGGGGATTATAAAGGAACTCTAATATACTTAATTTTATTAAATTTAGCTTAATTATATATATATATATTTTACGACGAGGAAGCGCTTGGCCCTCATCTCACCTGGTAACAAGTTGAGATAAGGCCGAAGGTGGAGGCGCACTTCACCCGAAATCCTCAATAACCTGAGGAACTGGCTATCTTACCTATGAATGCCGGAACACAACATTTTTTTTAAGAATTGTTATTATGGCGACAGAATTAGGTAAGATGGTAGCTAGCCATGCGACTTAAACAAAATCCTACCACCAACAAAACCAAGCACAATATATTGTACTCCCCATGGGGATCGAGCCCGGGACCTCTGGATCTGAAATCGGTGGGTTGAACCACTATACCACAGAGGCGGTTGAATGGATATAGGAGAGATGTATTAGAGAATTGAATTAGGTATAGGTATTGTCAATATTATTTGATCTCAGATACAACAGATCAGCCGAACCATAATAAAAAAAACACATTAGCATTCTAAAATCCATATAGGAACCGAACATCGAACATACAACGTTAATAATCCCCTGGAGGTTCTATAATGTACTGTTATAATAAAGAAAACTGGAGATCATTAAAACGATACACAGGCAAACATAGTTCTCAGGTTTAAGAGGAGAGCTACAGAACTTTTTGTAAGGATTTATTTGACGGAGTACAACCACTTTACTCGTTTCAGTCGCATTGCTCTGCATAAATTGTGGCAGGTTACAATAAATGCATTTTTTATTATCATTCGCTATGTGACGAAAACTCAATGGAAGAACAGGCCATGGTCTCATCTTAGGACTTACACATTTAGGCTCTGTAATTGGTATGAAATACACTTAATTCTAAATATAGGTAGGTATTAACAATATTTGAAGCTGCAATCGCGATATCCATTTAATCCTCATTTTCGGCACACTTGTATGCCACAGATAATTTTAACCGCGTCCGTGGTTAGTGGTTCGTCTACAGGTGTCAGAACCAGAGGTCCCGGGTTCGATCCCCAGAGGGAGTACAATATTGTGCTATGTTTGGTTGGTGGTAGGACTTTGTTTAAGTCCGCCTGGCTAGCTACCACCGTCTTACCTATTTCTTTCGCCATATCAACAATTCTAAAATAGTTGTGTTCCGTCATTTAGAAATAAGATAGCCAGCTCCTCAGATTGTTGAGGATTCCGGGTGAAGTGCGCTTCCACCTTCGGCCTTATCATAGCTTGAAACCAGGTTTAAATGAAGGCCAAGGGCTTTCCAATAGTAGTTCAGTAAAAAATAGGAAGAGGTTTTTCTTACTTAGTTTTTTTCCTCATACATTACTCAATAGTATACAAACTAAATCAGCATTCCAAAAGTTGCCTGCCAATAAATTTAAATCCCACTGCCCTACTTTTCGCAGTTTAGTTAAAATTCCAAAGCAAAAGGGTTGACGCCAAATACCCAAGTGGATCGCTTTAAGCCCCGATTTTCCTGAAGCATTTAAATCGATCCGATCGAGTTTTTAACTAATTGCCTATCTTTTAAAACGATACGAAGCTTAGCAACCGATTGCCCTGCGCAATCAGTGAAACTCGTAACATTTTCCATCTCTCAATGAAATATCCTCTGATTGCTTATTTTTTTATTATTAATTATAAAACCCACGTGAAAAAGTTCTCTGACAGATACATTACCTACTTATTCCGAATATTTTTTTTAATGTATTTTTGCAAGCCTCATAGTTCAGTTGGTAGTAACTTTGCCTTCTGCGTTGTAGGCTGTGCGTTCAATTCCCATCCAGAACAAACATTTGTGTGATGAATGTAGATGTTTGTTCCGTGTTTCGGTGTTGTATCATATAGTACGTATGAATTTACAAAAAGTATTGAAGTATTCTATCCGTAACCTAGTTCCCATATATTTTATTAGATTAGATATATTTTATTAGCTATGCTTAGTTTGGGGCTAGATGGCGCTGTGTAAAATTAATGTCCTGTAACATTTATAATTATTATTATTCATCTCTAAGAATCTTCCCTAAACTATAGAACTGGTTTGCTACATTAAAAATACAACGAGGTAAATTTTTAAAACAGCTTTTCCGTGAAAAAAAGAAATAGTCTAAAGTTTATGAAAAGTACTTGAGTACTCGCTCGACCATACATAACGTGGGGTTGGTCTACGCTTGACATACTTAATAAAACATAAAACTTATTTTTATACTGATTTGAAATGCACAACCAAAGAGTTAAGCAAAAAGTTACTTGCTGTAAATTAAATAATTTTATGAATTTCAATTCCTTTGCTCCACTGCTATTATTATAACGTTCTTGAGTCTGATTGAACATGGAACGACTTTACCTACTCAGAAAAGATATCACTCATACAAATATCATATTTGAGTTACCTTCACCGTTTTCAGTTAAGCTCGCCTTTGTCATATTTTTAAATTTTATATAAAACGTAAAATAAAATAAAAAGAAGAAAATATACAAATGAACGTACTTTTATGTAGGTACCTAAATATCATTTTTATAATCACCATTCATACATCACACGAAAGCTATAGCCGCTCTTTTGTACAGTCAGTCAAAGTTCAAGCGCTTGCCCGTCGTACATTAAAATAATTAAAATATAATACAGGATGCTACGAATATTCATCACGCTCAATGCAGGCGCCAGTAACAACACAAACGCGATAGTTCCGCTGACAAGACGGAATCGCAAACATTCGTTAGGTATTCCTTTGTCCCGTCCCAGCTTTGTAGGACGTCATTGAAATACTGGCTCTCCGCCCCGAACTCAGAACTTGACACTCAGGGCATACGCTAGTTTACAAATGCGAATGATTACAGATCAACTATTAGTCGTTTAAGGGGTAGGTGTTATCTACCTCCTAATGGTCTGCCCGGGCAACGGAATCGCTGACTTTTGCTAGCGATTACGGTTGAATAATCACAATACTCGTGGCAGGACCTCCTGCCAAAGTCCAACGCCAAAAATTTACGTGTTTTATCTGTGCTTGGGAAAGCCAGTGCTTTGTGGGAAAGCTCGCTCCATCGACCTCATTATTGCTGGCTGGTCATTAACAAGCCTAGAGGTCAACAGTGAACCCGTCACTTATACAAAAAAGGAGATTTCTCAATTCATCCCAACTAGAACCAAAAACCCGTGGGATCCGCACACACATCTCCGTAACACGCAGTTATGAAGGTGTTCCTATATGGATGAAATTAGAGCTTTGTATCAGCTTGAAAATCTAATCTAAATCCATGTCACTTTGCATTGATATCGACACTAGATACATCTTCAATACAGAGTATCACGCAAGTTGCTTTCTACTATTCTCAGCAAGCTGTATATTCAGTCTTTAAAGTTCAATATTTCAGCGTTGTGGTAGTATGTGAGGTGGACTGTACGTTTCCGATTTTGGGCCAACTAAGCGGACAGTGGCGCCGATTGATACATGATTCTGTTTTCGATGTACGATTTGTGGTGCTCCAAAGGTGTCCTGCTACACTTTGATTTGTGTCCTTGCCTTAAATCCAGGTGAAATATTGCCTAGTCAAATTTTGTGGCTTACGTAGAACCAACAGGAAAGTAGGTGGAACAAGCTCTGGTAAATTATGGGTGATGTCTCAGTTAAATGGGCATATCGATAGTGTTTCATTTGGGCTATGTTTTAACCAAACATATCTATATATAATCGGAACATTTTGCGAAGTTGTTACAAAGAATTGGACGTTGAAATTAGACGTAGGATAGACGTATTGAACATAGAGGTTGATATAACTAGTTAAATGTTGAAAAACTAAAACCCGAACGCAAAATTTATATTTCACCGTTTTACTAAAATCCAACCTTATACAATTTTATTTTTAAGAGAAGACACGTTATGACTTTTCGTTTGATATCCATGCAATGTTGTAATATGTAGATCATTTCTTTGTATCCTCCCCTCTCTTAATTTTTCTCCATTCTAATATTGTAAGTCCTATGTCTCTCCCACAATAAAATTGATATGACGCCTCACACATCAAAATCCATCTAGTCGCCTGCAGTGTCTAATGAAAATATACATGATACCTTCAAAAAGTATAGCCATCTTTCTGTTTTGCAGTTTGGTAAACATGAATAACCACTGCGAGTATACCACAATCCTTTACATGTTTACATTCATTAACCTCATTCAATCAAACACTAATCGCTACTTTTCCGTGACTATGTACCTATGCGTAGATTGTCTAAGTAAAAAAAAATGTCATAACTTGAAACCTAAACTAAGAAGGGTTCGAAAACGTCAAATCAATGTATGACTCTGGCCTGAGGCTTACCTGCAAGCTGAATAAAACATTCCACGCGTCTTAACGTATCCAGTACAAACACGATAATCTTAGCACGAATGTCGCACGTGAGTGTGCTGCCTTACAGGATGAAAACAAATCTCTGCATGCTAAGGCTATTTGCACACTCGCGACTTTAACAACACCTAATATTCGCCAACTGGCAATAATAAATAAATATTACAGGACATAAATTTTACACAACGCCATCTAGCCCCAAACTAAGCATAGCTTGTAATATGGGAACTAGATTACGAATGGAATACTTTTTTTTTGTTAATACATACTTATCATACAATACAACACCCAAACACAGAACAAACATCTATATTCATCACACAAATGTTTGTCCTGCGTGGGAATCGAACCCACAACCTACAGCGCAGAAAACAGAGTTACTACCAACTGAGCTATGAGGCTCAGTTGGTAGTAACTCTGCCATCTAATCTACTTTCTAATGTGTATATACCTTAATGCATTTATTTGAATTCCACTTACTCTCCCTACATTATTTTTATCAGCCGACTTTCAGAAAAGGAGGAGGTTCTCAATTCGTCGGAATCTGTTTTTTTTTTGTTATTAATGTTCCCCGATTACTCGAAGACGCCAAGTCCGATTTAGAAAATTATGTTTTTGTTTGACACTTCACAGGTGGTCCCATCGCCATCAGGTCAGGATCTGATAATAGGATCCTGGAAAACTCGAGGCGACTCTTCAAATATTATAGGCACACTTGAAGCGATTTGGGTGTATCACCTCAATAGTAAGGAAAAAACGGACCCCAAATTGGATCAGGCGTCTGTCTGTCTGTCCGTCCATCAGTCATCAAAATAATAGGAAAAAATACGTCATCCAGGTAAACAAAATTGTATCATATTCTTCATTGAAGCCGGTTTTCTTTTAGTTAAAAACTAACTAAACGTTATTATGTTGAATATCCTCTATGACGTGAAATACTGTCACAAAAAAAGTCTAACAGAAAATATCGTTAGAAGTTTGAATGACGCAAGCCATACAGGACTTCCTACCACGGCACGATAGCGGCGGCGGCGCCGTAAAATGGTGCGTGTTGTGAAAATTTGAAATATTTTTCTTTTTTCCTATTAATAAATGCTATAGAAATTGATATATATTACATTCTTTTTTTTTTATTTTTATTTATTGTACGACGGGTAAGCACTTGGCCTTCATCTCACCTGGTAACAAGTTGAGATAAGGCCGAAGGTGGAGGCGCACTTCACCCGGAATCCTCAACAAACTGAGGAACTGGCTATCTTACCTCTGAATGCCGGAACACAACAATTTTAGAATTGTTATTATGGCGACAGAATTAGGTAAGATGGTGGTAGCTAGCCAGGCGGACTTAAACAAAGTCCTACCACCAACCAAACCAAGCACAATATATTGTACTCCCCATGGGAATCGAACCCGGGACCTCTGGATCTGAAATCGGTGGCTTGAACCACTAGACCACAGAGGCGGTTAAAATTTCAATAGGAATCTAATCGAACATGACTATAAAGCTTTTAGAGACAATACCACTACCACCCACATTTTTATGGATATAATGCTGCCGACATTAATCGTATAAAATATTCATTATCATCTTTACCTAGCTTACTTTCAACAAAAGTACTTACGTAAGAAAGACATGGTGCAAATAGTCAGCTTTATAAGTAGTTTCGAGATTATAAGTTTGAATAACTTACACACACATTGTTTTGCCCTGTAATCGGTGAAAATAATGGTTTTTAGTCAACTTCGCAATTGGGTACCCGCAGTACATACTAGCCCTAGTGCAGGGTCCAATAAAATTACTACTACTGTGTGTTAACTTATGTCAATCTATAAACGAAGTATACGAAACCTACAAAAATCATTATTCAAACGTTCCCTACGTAGGATAAGGAGTTGTATTTATATCAGTACTAAAATGTACATTGTGTCTCATATCATAACATGTATTCTCCAAAATAATGCTTCATTAATACAGCCACAGATATCAGAAGAACAAATGCGACAAAATGTCTCAAGTATGCAATTTCACTCAATCCATGAAATCTCAGTGCAAAGAAAGTATTGAAACGTGCATAGAATTTTTCGAATCACATTTCAAATACATTCCCTGGATATGAAGGCTGAGTTATTCAATGTGCTCAGTTACCTATTCAATGAAAACACCTGATTTTACAAGTTTCAAACATGACTCAGGTGGGGGAGAATAAATTTTGTTTGCGCTCTGGCGGATTTCAATTGAACAGCTTGCCGGCTTGACTTGTGTTTGGGAAATTCATCGTAGTTCTATGTAACACAGGTAACACATTAACTCGGAATCTAAAACTTGTAATCTTAACGACCCCGGTGGTGTAGTGTTCCAACCCACCAATTTCAGATCCAGAGGTCCCGGGTTCGATCCCCAAGGGGAGTAGAATATTGTGCTCGGTTTGGTTGGTGGAAGGACTTTGATTAAGTCCGCCTGGCTAGCTACCACCATCTTACCTAATTCCGTCGCCATAATAACTATTATAAAATTGTTGTGTTCCGGTATTTCGAGGTAAATTATCCAGTTCCTCAGTTTGTTGAGGATTCCGGGTGAAGCGCGCCTCCACCCTCGGCCTTTTCTTAACTTGTAATCAGGTCAGAAAAAGGCCAAGCGCTTCCCCATCGTACAAATAAAAAACCTCTGAAAATTAATGTTTATTTTATTAAGATATGCCATGAAAGATCGTATTTAGAAGGCGTGGAATCCTTGCAGTCCTTGAGAAGGCTCTTCTAAGAATTTAGAATCATGTTGAATTCATCGCATCAAAAATGCATGTCTTTTCTCGGCTAATAAAGTCCCAGTCATCCATCCGTGATGTGCTCATTACCATAGGTGATCTCCGATGTGTTTCACTATCACCAGACCTCAACTTTTGTTCATACATTGAGTCCAGAGCCAAAACTGCTTCGATGTAGTTGGGCATCCTCAATAAGGAGCGACGGTACTTCACTCTTGGACGGGAATACTCTATTTCCGGTCAGGAATAAATTATTGTCGTCATTCCTGGGACGGCTCAGCAGATGGCAGAGCATTCAAACTTTTTGGAGACACTTTTTTTTTATTTCGAAGAGGCGCACTCTCCGAAATCAAGAGTGATCTGATCCCGCCATCATTCCACTACAAGAATAGCAAACGCAAGGAGAATTACAATCCCTACCTCATAAACGTCCCGCCTATCCTTAATGAATGCTTTGGTTCTACTTTCATCCTGCGAACGGTTAAGGACTGAAAAACGTTAAAATACGCCTGCGTCTGTTTTTTCCTGAAAATAACAATAAGGGCCAATTTAATACGAGAGTGAATAGGTATCTTCTAGACCAGAGTGCAACAATAATCGCTTACCATCTAGCGAGATTGTGGCCCAAACGTTGGTTATCCTGAACTGACCTAACCTGACCTATCCTTAAAGCATTTTCTGAAGAATAGAAACGTATTGATATATGCTATAGCTATATATAGCAATAGCCAAACCAAACCGAAACCAATCTATAAAAAGAGATGTGCTACTGCGAACTGAACCCAGGACGATAAGATTAATTCAATAACGGGTGTCCAAAAGAGTAGACCAACCCAACGTTGTCTTTTGCAACACTCCAAACCGCCTGCAAGTAACAAGCGTGGATATATAACAAAATTCTCCAGTTGACAGCTTTGAGCTGTTGGCGGTAACAACTGCTTTATTCCTCACGTTTTTGCTCATACCCATAATTACGCAAAAAAGCCTAACTATCAGCTAGCGAAGACATTAATACAAGTATGGTTGTGCCATAAAGCGGAAGTGGAACAGTCACAAACAAACAGCGCTCTATTGCCACAGACAGACAACAGTCATAACGGCGGCACTCTTGTTTTTGCCGGAACCGACCGAATAAAATATAGCACTCACTATTTATGCTGTTGGTAGGTCTGTGGTGTGTTCGTGCTTTTTGTGTAGTGTAAATGCTAGGAGCTATTACACTGAGAATTATTTAGAGCTGCTCTACTGCCAGTTATCATGCAGTCTGTCGAAATTGGTGCAGCTATTTCAACGTTTAAATCAAAGCTAAAACCGTATAATTCCTAATTTTGCTGTTTATACGCATGCAATCTAAATATTTGCATTTTAACGTTTTCAAATATGAGAAGGATTGTTATTTATACCGAAAAAATATACGCACATGTTATCTTGAGTAGATCTTTGCATTTTGCGTTAATTTATAGTTTTGTGTATATCAGTAGGTAGTAAGTACATTTATCTGATTATCAGATGTTTTGTCATGACGATGGGTTGCACAGATGATAGACTAAGCTCTTTTGTGGGTTGCACCAATAAACAGAGAAGCTAAGTGTGTTTATAAGCAATAACAAATGAGGTAGTTGCCAAAAGATCTAAAAAAATCTGATAAAAATATTTTTTGACTTTGATATTCAACCGAAGTCAAAGACTACTGTATTGCAAAGACTGTTGTATTCTATTGTAAAGGTTCAAGCACTTGTAGGGTTTCTGAAACTATTCCTACAAAAATATACCATTTAAAATATCATTACTATGAACGTACCTATCCCTATAACTTTACAATATGAGTCAGGATTAAGCATGCCCTTAAATAAAAATATTATAAAGCTGAATTTATTCAAATCATCACGAAATTCTTACTATCTTCAAACTTTCCACTTTTGCAGCAAAATTTATTTCCATTTAGCTACTATTTTTATGACCATAAAGTAACTCAAAAAGATATAGCCCCACTAAAAAGAACTTTTATTAAAGTTGCCAGAGATCTTCGCAGCATGAGACGTTGGAATTGTATTTTATTGCGAATGTTAAATTTTTACGAAGAGGTCTGTCGTCATGAAATGTATCTCTACGGTTTACTACTCCCGCGGGTATTTGTGAATTTTTCAACCGTGTGTATAATTGCAGGATGAACGTGGTATGTCCTCGACAGCTAATATATAATACCCACTCTACCCGCAACGAATCAATTGAATTATTGATGAATCATATTGCATGAATTCAAATTGCAATGAACTTAAAAAAAGTACCGCCTCTGTGGTCTAGTGGTTCAACTCACCGATTTCAGGTCCCGGGTTCGATCCCCAGTGGGAGTACAATATCGTGCCTGGTTTGGTTGGTGGTAGGACTTTGTTGAAGTCCGCCTGGCTAGCTACCACCATCTTACCTAATTCTATAATAACAATTCTAAAATTGTTGTGTTCCGGCATTCAGAGGTAAGATAGCCAGTTCCTCAGTTTGTTGAGGATTCCGGGTGACGTGCGCCTCCACCACCAGGTTGCAATCGGGGTATATGAGATTGAAGTCTTGTGATAGGGTTTGACAGCAGATTTCCAAATTAGTTTATTTTTGTCCTTAATATGGGTAGTTATAAAAAAAATGGTAAGGTCAGAAAGTTAGAAGTCTTATTTAAATTAAAACTGATCTATTTTTTTGTTACCATGCAAATGGTGGCGATTGAATCCAGGATATACTTTTGGGATGTCATGCAAAGAGTTTGAGTGCGCAGTCATTGATCATAATAGGTAATATCCAACTGAACAAAAAAATCTCACATTAAACTACAATACCAAATGCTTAGATAAATATAGTGTTATATTAAGTCTTACTACCTTATAGTGTGATAGTCTGCACAGGAGATCCCTCGCGTCTAAATACAAGTTATATTTAGATAGAGCGATGAGTCATGTTCGACTGTAACTCAGGCTTAAATAGGTTTTTTTTTTATTGTACGACGGGGAAGCGCCTGACCGTCATCTCACCTGGTAACAAGTTAAGATAAGGCCGAAGGTGGAGGCGCACTTCACCCGGAATCCTCAACAAACTGAGGAACTGGCTATCTTACCTCTGAATGCCGGAACACAACAATTTTAGAATTGTTATTATAGAATTAGGTAAGATGGTGGTAGCTAGCCAGGCGGACTTCAACAAAGTCCTACCACCAACCAAACCAAGCACAATATATTGTACTCCCATGGGGATCGAACCCGGGAACTCTGGATCTGAAATCGGTGGGTTGAACCACTAGACCACAGAAGCGGAGAGGTGCCTAATCACTAAAGACAACACAAGGAACTATCTGTACCTATACCTAATAATCCAACTCCTAAATATATATGTTATATTACATACCTACAGATAGCCTATTAATAAATTACACTTACGTTATTAAGTTAACTTTTAGATGAGATCCAATATTTACAAGATATAAATGTTTTTATTATTTATTATTATTATTTATTAGTATCCACCAGAATGTGCTAAAAACTTCCTTACAAACTGTATGGTTTGACATTCTAACCATACTAACCAATCTATGTATTCTATCCGTAATCTAGTTCCCATATTACAAGCTATGCTTAGTTTGGGACTAGATAGCGCTGTGTGAAATTAGTGTCCTGTAATATTTATACTATGCGGTTTTCAGAACCCTTTTCAAAAATTCAATACGTTTTCATATTAGTACCTAAGGGGTGTCTTTTTAACTCATTGTATTCTGCCCACCCACTATGACCTTCGGTCGTTGCTATGGTGCTTTGCGCTCATTCTGGCTTTGCTTTGAATGATAGTTAGCAACGAGAGAGAGCCTCGAAAACTCAGTTGAATAAAGAGAGATTGAGAAAAAGAGTGCTTAGAGTAAGCACACTTTATCGTAGTGTTTCACTTTTATTTGATAAATTTTATTACGTAATAATTGATTTGTGTGGTTTAATAATTCTAGAAACAAACTAGAGATCATGAAATCATCGTTGAGCACATATCGACATTGCTAATATTTAACCTATTTCCAAAAAAAGCACCTATAGAGAAGAGGCTCCAAGCGATGGGGATATCGTTGTTTTATTTTAGTTTTATAGTAACCAACAAATACTCATTAGAGAGTAGCTGATATAATAGCTAGACAAACTTTCATTAAATTTGATCAAAATACTTTTGTTAAAGTGTCTTGTTTGAGGTGGATTCATATGCGAGACTTTCAGACAACCGGACGTACAGAACATACGGGTGCTGAAATTCAAAGTTAGCAAACAATACGCGGTCGCTTGCTGCGTCTGTTTCAACAGTTTCCGACCACTGTCATATGAGCAGACAGGCGACATCACAGGATGGACACTCGGTATATATATGTGTGATCGGTGGGCTCTCTATTGTAATCACTTTGTCTATATAAACTTACGTTTTAGCTACGTTGGAGACGTACTATAGGGAAAAATCCATTAAAAATCAATAAACTAATAATTTTCTAAATCGAATAGTAAATCATAACACGAATGAGAGCTATCTAGAGCATTAGAGAAGATAGCTATGTTTCGGACGAACTTACCAAGTGATGTTAGGTCGATCCATACCAAATAGAGTAATATATTTATTATACGACAGGGAAGCGTTTGGCCCCATCTCACCTGATTCCAAGTTATCAGATGGCCGAAGGTGGAGCTGGCTTTCTACTCCCCAATGCCGGCACACAATAATTTCGAATTGTTAAGATAGCTAGCCAGGAACAATTCGAAAGTAACTTTGTTTTTGTTATTTATCTGTTTCCTTCTCATTACATATGGATATAGTAGCTATATAGGTCAAAGGACCCATGCGCAAAAGACACTAGATAATCATATTAATAATATAATTTTATTTCGGGCAACAATAGAAAAATAACAGACCTTATTCTAACTTAGTCTATGGCCCATAGTAATTCATACCTTAAAAACTAAAATACATAAGTAACTATACTTTAACTATTTATTGGCACGTAAAATCTGTACATAGTGTTATGTAGTGTCACTAAATGCCCACCCGCGCAAAATGTCCTTCGCATATGTGTCTCTCGCGCAAATGTACCAGACCCAGCTACATGGCATGGGGAGCTACATAGGCTACTTTTATCCAGGTATGTGAACCCGTGGTAAATTGTGTTCAAGAACATTTATATCCGACGGGAATAATTTCAAATTAATCACAAAATATCTATCTGCTAATTACAATTTTGCCCAAATGATCCAGTTCACCGCAGGGTTACCGGGCCTTCAGTAACGTTCGACGAATTGATCTCAACTATTTAATTGGACCCGAATCGTGTTTGAAATCGCTAACAATTAAAGGACGATTAAACGAGGACGATACGTATTCATCATCATCAGATTCGAAATAGGCGGTATGTTTGACGTTACAATATGATCCTAAAAAATCTTATTAGATAAGTAAAAATAAAAATCGTTTATTTTAAGCTTTTTTAAGATAGCGCTGTGCATCACTAAAAATACAACAATGAAATAAAACATTTTGACTTTGACTAAGACCGGTATCGCAGATGTTGGTGGTAAGACTGTCAGGCTGAAATGGGAATGGGCGGGTCACGTCAGTCGAATGTCAGCTGACAGATGGACAAAGGCTGTCTCACGATTGGTGCCTGCAGATGGAAAACGAAGTAGAGGCAGGCCAAGAAAACGGTGGCGTGACGATCTGACTGCATTTAACCCGGACTGGTGGGAAACGGCGGATGACCGCAAATCTTGGAAGGATATGGGGGAGACGCATTCATTGTTCTGTGGGGGGACAACCTGCAGTGGGATAGTATAGGTTAATAAATTGTTATAAAAAAATTACTTTGACTTTTATTATTCGCTGGCCGTCGATCAATATGAATGAGGCTTGTTAATGCGACTGGATAGACATTAAATAGCTGAAAACGATCTGTCTAAAACTTACTTTGAAATTAGTTTTGTTGAAGCGCGCGTCTATTCTGGGTTCATTCATAACCAAACCAAGTAGAAAATCTGAGCTCATATTAATATATGTAAATATTTGTATGTAATTCTTTCTATCCTAAATATAAAGCTGTATCGGGTAAAAATGTGTACATTAAATATATTTAGAAAATTTTAATTGGAGAAAACACTAGTATCGGTACTGAAGCCTAAACAATAGTTTTTCATCATATTTTTGTATGTCAAGTGATTTTACTTGGTCATAACATTTACAAACGCTCAAGCTGAGTATGGATATGACACAAAATTCAGAACCTGCGTTAAGACCCTCGTTGCTCAATCGATTAGGTTAGAGCGTATCCGGCTTGAGAAAAAGGTGCGGGTTCGAGTCCCGTCGCGGATTATGAATTTTTGTGTCATTATAGCATTAGTAAATAGATTTTCAATTTAGGGTCTATCTGTAACTTGAACGCACATGACGCTGCAACTACTGGATGATATCATTGGTGCGAATTATTACTTATTATAAAGAGGTTCATCTTAGTGGAGAAGAACATAAATCAAATTAAACTCTTGATTTTTCAATTTCATGAAGTGGCAGAACAACATCTGTGTAAATTTCAAATATTTACCTATTTTGTTTTATGAGATACATGCCTGCTGACAGACAGACAGCCTGTCAGCAGGCTGTCTGTCTGTCAGCAGGCAGACAGACAGACAGTAGGACGGACGGACCCAAAGGTTGGCACCCTTTGGGTAAGAAACCCTTTAACCTTAAACCTTACCCAGAAATTACTTATGTACGATCACCTTCGTGGAAGTCTAGTGGAAGAGCATGTAGCCCTAAATCCGGTGGTCTCAGGTTTAAATCCACAAAGACGTGTCTTTGTGATTTGTGGTTTCTTTTTTATTGTACGACAGGAAGGCGGTCAAAACGGGGACGGTTCCCAGTTTAGCTAGGACATTGTAGGCTTGAATCACCTGAAGGCTCGATAAGTAAGGTTATGTGTTTTTCATGACACATAAAGCCGTAGGTCCCGGGCACTGCATAAGTGGTCGTTAAAAAGCCCTGCCAGATGCATATTGCGGAGCCTCGTATAGTCTGATATCAGAGTCTGTGACATAGCTCAGTCGTAGAAAGAATATAAAATACTCGAAATCGAAGACTGAGCCGCATGCGTGCCGTGGCGGTCGCGGCCTAAGTCGATCCCTCCAACTCAGCCCGCGGATGTCGTAAGAGTCGATTATGAGTTTTTTTCAACAGAAAGACAACAACTTCTTTCTGTAGAATACCCAACACCTTTACTGCGATCACCAATACGTATGCCAAGCGTGGTGATTATGGTAAAACCCTCCAATTTCGGAGGAGGCAGTGGACACTAATGGGCTGTTGATGTTGATCATGTTGAAGCCGCATGTTTACTATAGTATGGTACGGGTTACCGTACCATGTAAATGTTCCATTGTGTCGAACACATCGTTTCGCCTCTACCTTTATCATTAACTGGCAAGGAATGGAATTCCTTGCCCTCGTCTGTTTTCCCGCAAGAGTACAAATTTGGAGTCTTCGTCAAGAGTAAATAGGTTATTTTTAGACAAGCTCCATCTTAGGCCACATCGTTACTTGTTTTTCAAGTAAGCTGGCGGTCAACGCTTGGCCATTACCAATAAAATTAAATCTATATAATTATATAGTAAACTAGTATTTACTTTGAACAGCCCTCATTAAACTCGGTGGTCGGTTCGGGCGAAGTCTCTTTTAGTGGTCTTTTGGGAGACTTTAGAATAGACCTACGAATAAACAATGTTCTGATAATGGGGTCGTATCATTTAATGGTAGGTGCTTTGGTCACAATCACCTTGTTATTAGTTGATTAATGTTGCTATAAAGCTAGTAATAATATTAAATAGTTATAGTTTTTTATTTCGCTTCAAACTTTTTGTTAATACATATGAGATACCTAGTGAGATTATAGAAGGTATCTACTAGGGTACGTAATTTTTCTGACACATTTCTTTTTTAGGGCACGTAAAATGCTTTTTGATACGTTAAAGGGTAACACGACCAAATTCAAACACAGCAGGAAACACAGCTTAAAAAAAAATATCCAATTTTATCCCATCTATAAATAACGATAAAGCCGCAAATTATTACAAAAAAATGTTTGACTTTTTTTTTGTACAATGTGTTATACAATCATGTATTTTTTATCTTAATAAAACATATAATGTTGCAACGTATCAAATGAACTCACAACCCATACAAAAAGCTGCAGTGATTTCTATTGTTGGTAACATTAGAAGTGGAACTACTAATTATCCACTACCATAGTTTTCCTTTGCAATAAAAATGAGGAAAAACAACTAAAGCTTATAAAGCTACTGCGAACATTAAACTCCTTCTGACCTATATCGTCGGGGACATCCACAAACACTTTAGAAGAAATAAAACTGAGTTCTTGCAAACACTGTAAGCACTACAAAGGTAGGCACTGAGCGAAGAAGAAATAACAATATCCTTCCTCGCACAACAAAGGCTATTGCCGAGTAAAATACAACCTTATCTCTCAGACTTTATGGCGACATGTGAAAGGTTTCGCGAAGGCGTTGATCGTTTCAAAGAAACCGTCAGTGAGGGGCGCGTCAACATTGTTTTGAGAAACGTTTACGTGAGTTGAACGGGTTCATTTTGTTGAACTGTGTCAACGGATATAATTCTGTTAAAATGTACAAACGTCTGCTTTGTTCCGTGTTCTTACCCGACTACCTCAGAAGGAGAATAATGTGTTTCGAGAGGATGTATTTATGTATGTCTATTTCATTGCTCTGCCGCCTAGACCGCTTGATGGATTTTGACATATGAGGTGTCGTTTGGTTCATGTGGTCATAGCCTGTATTCCAAATACTAATATGACAAAAAAAATGTTATGTTATTAACAATTTTGTTTGTCGTATAATATTACAGGTGCCGATTCTAAATATTCGGCGGGAGCGCTCTGGGGACATCGACACATTTACCCGCCTCTGTGGTCTAGTTGTTCAACCCACCGATTTCAAGACCCAGAGGTCCCGGGTTCGATCCAAAGGGTTAGTACAATATTGTGCTTGGTTTGGTTGGTGGTAGTTTTTTTTTTGCGAAGAAAAAAGCGCTTGGCCTTTATAGGAAGCGGCAGGCCTTTATAGGAAGCGCTAAACCAAGCGCTTCCACGTCGTATAATAACAAAAAAAACTAGTAGTTCCAAGTAAAATAGTGATAGGTACAGATGTGCTAGCAGTAGGTGAGGCGGTTTATAGAACTTTTTATGTTTGATATTGCCCAGGATTGTGTGAACATCAATCTAGGCAGTTAGTTGAATATTGCGAGCGATAATTTTGTACAAAAACTTGCCTAGCTTGATGATCAAGCATAAATCCGTTGCGAATGTTTATGAACCTAATTTTGTAGGTAGCAGAGCTTAATTCAGGTCACGTAGTTGTGCGTGCCTTGTTTACGTGCTGCTAAATAGTGACACTCCACAATTTTCACATCGTTGAGGTAAATTAACTTGAGTATGGTTCAATGGTTCTTAATACGTTCTGATAATTAAAAAAGTAGGGATATCATTTCAGCGGTCAACTAGATTAAATATATTTTGGCAGGTTAGATATGTCAACAACAAAGTGAATTAAAGAAGCAAGGTGTTTCTTGGTGCAAAATCAATCTCTCCACGATATGCTCCCTCCTGATATTCCTCGTCCTACTTCCCTCAAATCCCTCCTTAGCCTAACCTTTTCCCCCCTTATTTGTATATTATGTTAATTTATACATAAAAATAGCATTAAACTGTAAATTTTGTATATAGTAATCACACTCTAACCTCATCCCTTTCATATATTTTTTACTAACAACATGTGTTTGTATGTGTGTTTTTATTTTATAGATTGTAGATTAACCCTCCATTAAAAAAAAAAAAGGGAATTAATCAAAGTGCCGAGCCTTCAATATTGTTCTCCCACTTTTTCTGTTTACGATACTCACAATACTCGACACTGGCAGAATCGATAAAACGGTTGCACGCCATATCAAAGAAGTTGAAGCTGAAGTTGGTGTAAAACGTCTAAAAATCTACTTATGTAGTTCGCCATAAGTTTGACAGACATATTGTCCAAAAAAATATAGTTTTTTCTAGCTATAAGATTGCTATATATATTATATATTATAAAAAAACTTTTTACAAATTATAACATCTCATAATTACTTACGCTTGGCGCTCAACAAATAGAATATTGTTTAGTATTATGTGCGATAAAGTATTTTCATACATTATTTAATTGATAATGTTGAAAATTATTTATAAAGTTAAAAATACCGCCGAAGGAGTTTTCTTTATACATTCAATCAAACCAACACACTACAAACCTTTACGGTCAAATAACTTTTTTGGATTATTTTTGTGACACAAAATCTTTAGGTTAGTACATAACCATCTTACCTAAATCTGTAGCCAAAACAACAATTCGTCAATTGATGTGGTTCGGCACTTAGAGGTAAGATAGCTAGTTCCTCAGTTTATTGAGGATTCCGGGTGAAGTGCGCTTCCACCTTCGGCGTTATAATAACTTGAAAAATCAGGTGAGTTGGGGGTCGAGCACAACCCCGTCACAGAATAAAAAAATAAAAAATGTGCACAGCCTTTATCTTTATCATTTATTAATATAGCTTGACGCCCAAGGGATCAAATATAATATAAATTACTAGTAGTAAGCTCTAGGGATACGTCTAGATATTACTGAGGTCATAAGGATTATAAGACAAATGAAAAGGGGCTGGACAGCGTCAGACCTACGTCAAGTAGTAATTACGATTTATACCGCTGGGCCCTTATCATAACCTTTTGTAAAAGAAGCTATTGTTTTGTATTCACGCTAGTGGTGTGAGCTATAAAAATAAATAAAAATACTTGAGTAGAAATAGAGCAACACGATAATTATAGTATTTCTTACACTGATGGGCTAAGGCGAAAGAGAGATAAAGTTAAAGATCAGATAAATATATGTAACAATTATAGAACTACAAGAAATGATGCTTAGAGCTACGACAGGCGTACTAATCTATAAAAAGCATCAAGCATGTCACCAGACCACCTTTGGGTTTACATATTCGGATGGATGCAAACAAAGGGTTTTCTAATATATGTGTTTAGGTGTCTGTACCCAAAAGCTGCCAACGAGACCCTATTACTAAGCCTCCTCTGTCCATGCAGTCCGTTTGTTTAAATGTCAGCAATGTCAATCATAAATGAGTGTTGAATCATATAGTACGTATGTATTTATAAAAAGTATTTAAGTTCTCTATTCGTAATCTAGTTCCCATATTACAAGCTATGCTTAGTTTGGGGCTAGATGGCGATGTGTAAAAATTAATGTCCTGTAATATTTAAAAAAATGAACAGCAATAGGTAGACAGCTAAAATTTAAATGGAGTGAGTATTTCTACTGCCGCTATAACAACATCCGGCTGGTTTTTTTAGCCTGCACTATTTCTCAAGGGAAAAGGTCTACCCCAAATTTAAAATAGAATAGTAAACTGTCTACCTTTTTTGTAAATCTGACTACCTTTTTAGTTGTAACTATTATTGTAACGATGTCTAAGTTGTCATAGTATGGCTACTGAACAACGAAACAAATCAATGTCAGTATGAGCGCTTTATGGCACGGCTAATTTACTGCGTGAAATTACTTCGGTGTGATAACATCGTGTCGCTTCCAGCTTAGTGAAGCAAAGTTGATGAAGTTGAGATCGACGTCAGTTTTTTGACTAGTTTTTACAACTTATGATCAATGAACTGCTTTCCCATGGCCTCCTTGTGTTGGTCGCTGAGACTGTACTTATTGTATGGTGGTACTTTACCAGTATCTCCATCAAACAACGGCTGATTTCAATTTATTCTGGTAATTAGTGCAAAGTGCAAGGAGTGTGTATCTATGCCAGATGCACATTTGCGTTGCATAGATACACTTGCACATCTTATCTCAACTTCACATTCCTTCCATACATATACCTAGCAAAAAAAAATGCTATGTTCAATTCGCGAGAGTGAAAATTAATCAGCTCAGGTTTGTAAAGTCAGTAAAAATTGCTCAGCGTAAAACATTTTTTTAGTACTTAATAGAAGAGAAAATATCAAATGATGGTTATTATCGTAATTAGCGTCGTTAAGTGAGAACATTATTTTCAACTTACAGACCGGATTAAGCCAACAGCGAGAACACCAAAAGAGTTTTAATTTTCAAAATTATAAATCTGTAGTTACTGTGTTTTTGAGGAGAACGGGTTAATGTGGTCGGCGGCAAGAGTAGCCACTTTTTACTGTTTTTTTTATAAGCTTTTTATAAAAAAAACTGTATTTTATAATTTTTATAATTAATATATATATAAAAAATTATAGTCAATTAAAAATGTGTTTATTTATATTAATTTACTATATTTAAAGTTAATCATAGTAAATTAATATAAATAAAAATACATCGTTTCGGTTTATTTTTATAACTAAATATAAATTTAAAAACCTCTTATTCCAAACCCTTACAAGCTGTGATCTATTTTAATATTATTTATTTTATTGTAGAAAAGTTCAGTTTCACTTCGTTTTTAACTGGAAATATAATAATGTTAGATTTATGTCACGTACCACTTACAATGCATTAAAATGGATTCACCGCTGAACAGTTAAGGCAGCTGCTCAGTTTTACTAATACATTGTAGTTACGTCTTTGTATCTCAAGCTGGCCAAACTAGCCAAATATATGATATCTTTTTTTGTATATAGTCGTCCAGCCCACAATTTGCCCAGCCTCCTCTTTAGAACACGCAACAAAGCAAAATTGCATTCTCTTGTTTCCCCAAAAAGTGTACAATTACCAAGCTAAGGGCGCTCTCAAAGATATTTATTGTACAATTCCGTGTTGATAGGGTTAAGCCGAGTAAACTGGGGTGAATTTTAATGGTTGTTTTGTTACTTTGTTAATTTAAATATTTTCGCTTAATTAAAACTGTTTCTTGTATCTTGATTAGTCTTTTGGAGCAAAGAGGAACGTCTCAGCTAGAAATTAAGCTTGTGTTTGAGTTTCCATTTCGTAAACAGACAAATTGGCTATAAAGTTAACTGTTTTGTCTCAATCGATCTTCTTGAAATCAATTCAAATGTAGATATACTATAAAACAAGAATAGATATTTTCTTGGGGTTTTTTCGTGGATTTACTTTTCATAAAATAAAAAAAAATGAGTCCGGACACCCGCCAAAACTTCCCTTTGGAAGTATTTTCCCTTTTGGGGAAGCCCTTTGCCTTCATCTCGCCGTTTTTAATTTATTTTAAGGCCGAATGTGAAAGCGCACTTTAGCCGGAATCCTCAACTGTCTGAGGAACTGGGTATCTCACCTCCTAATGCCTGAAAACAACAATTTAGAATTGTTGCTTTGACGACAGACTTAGATAAGATGGATGTAGCTACCATGTGGAATAAAACAAAGTCCTGCTATATCAAAACCATGCTCAATTTTGTATTATCCTGGTGATCGAACCCGGGAACTCTGAATCTAACACTGGAAGGTAAACCACTAGACCACAGACGCGGTTTAAAAAGCAATTATATCAAGAACGTTGAATAATTTTTTGAAATACTTATGTCAAAGAAAGACTTGATTTGAATTATGTTTATCAATTTATGATTGGATTCTGCTACACCATTGCGTCGTTTCTGTTTTACTTTTTCTCAATTAGGTTTGCATACGAACGTTGTAACGATATCCAAAAAAGAAACATTGAATCGTTTAGCATTTTTACATTATTTTACACAAAGGTTCAATCGCTTAATACCATTTACTAAGCCATTTAACACAATTTACTATTTTTAGGGCTCAATTCTATCACTTTAATAACATTTTCTCTAAAATATTGCTTTAATTATGCTATACAGGCTCTTGTTTAGCAGAATGGCCCTATAAAATGTTTATCAACGTAATTTATATCCAGTTTAGTCTGATCTTGCGTTAAGGTGCCTTCTGACTGGGACAATGAAACAATCTCGAAGGTTTTATATCTGCTTAACTTATCTACGCAAAAAAATATAATCATGGTTTAAGGAATAACATATTTTCAGATATCAGATCGTATTTTAAAGAAATAAATACAATAAAACATATATGTACAAATAGATAGGAAGGTAGACTAGAGAATGAAACATAATTTCTTGCTATTATTTACAATTGAGTCGGTAAATGAGAAGAGGTAAAGGTGATTTCTCTGGGGTAAGAACGCGCGATATAGATTTCGGAAATTTGAAGCTTTAAACCTCATCGCGGATTCAAAGTGATTTCAACAATACAGTAAGTATACAGGCTATAAGATTAAATTAACTTTTTCATCCACGTTGTTTTGAAGCTACAACTTATTAAAAACTGTAAAACGTCTACCTTACTAAGGAACAACCTGAATTATATTTTTTCAAGATATGTATTTTATACCACGAAGGTGGCATTTAAGGACGACCCACCTGGTGGTAAGTGGTTACATTCGCGCATTGCCAACCCTTTATAAATATTAAAAAATCCTGTTTGAAAACCCCATACTATAGCTGGGTTAAATTTTTGTGGACAAACCAACCATTTTGCGTTAGACGACACCGTAGACGTCCTACGCAAAAAGTTTTTATGAATTTCTTAGTAGTGGTAAAAATTGTATAATTTACATATAACGTATGTGATCAGTATATCTGAGAAGCAGTGAGCAAGTGAAGCACGAAGATGATACCGAAAAGTCTGTTAACTTCTGCTTTGATTGATTATTTTCCATTTACAACGCATTATCAGAGATTGTTCTAAGGTCACGGCCCACAAACGACGTTCCTATGAAAAGGCGCATCCATCAGTCTGTGACGTCATCCATTTATCACCATCGAAAGGGTTGATTGAATACGGAGCGATCCCTCACGATGTCCTGTCACTAACATTTTTACGTTGGATTTGGAAAGCGCTGTGCTATAAATACTTGGAGAATTTTATAGAATGACAAATTACCCTCGAAAGTATCATAGAGCGGGATAATTTCGTTTGTATCTAGCAAAAAATATCGAATAAAGATTGATCTGCTTTCCACTGTCTACTTGTCTGCAAATTTTTGTGCAGATAGTGTTCGCTAGAAGGCAGATTAAGTTTCTAGAAAATATCGAACTAAGATTGATCTACTATCCACTATAACAAGCCTCATAGCTCAGTTGGTAGTAGCTCTGCCTTCTACGCTGTAGGTTGTAGGTTTGATTCTCACCCAGGACCAATAGGTACTTGTGTGACATATAGATGTTTGTTCTGTCTTTGGGTGTTGTATCAAAGTAATTATTATTGTAAGTATGATAAGTATGGAAAGAAAATGTCGATTTAATTTAATGAACTCACATTAATGGTGTAATTTAAAATAAGACGTGTAACAACATTAATTTGAAACAAAATGTGAAAAAGCAAATAAGCTGTACATTTTTTTGTAAATGTTAGTTACATTTATTCAAGGCGCTCTATGCAGCTAAAATCGCGGCAACGATTATGAGTTGACAACGGCAAGCTGTAGGTGGCGCATGCGTATCTTATCTTATCTTATATCCTATACTAATATAAAATGCTAACTGACTCACTGATAATTGTAGACATGAAATTTGGAGGGTATGTTTGTCTTGATGCGAAAATGAGCGCTAAGAAGGGGTTTTTGAAAATTCGTACCCTATGGGGTTCAAAAAGGGGTTGAAAGTTTTCATTAAAAGTATGCCCTAACTCTGAAACCGTGCATGATAAAAGGTCGAAAATATCAGTATCGATTCCTCATATGAAAAAGATAAGAACGTGATTCATGGTTTTTTGTTATTTTAATAATTGAAGGCCTGGGGGGGTTCTTTTATTTTTTTTACGTTAATTTAACAACGTTATTTAACAGAAAAAACGCGATGTACACGTGGTTTCTCTAATAAACTGGTGTATTTCGAGTGCTCTTTATGCAATGGATGAATGTCAAAACTACCAAGGTCTGATGATGGAGTGGAATCAATATAAAGGGTTTTTTCCAGTAAATAACAGTAATACATTTTAGAGCGTTGCGCATTTAAAATGATTGTTTGTGTGATACTCTTCTACGAACCATGTAAAGCAGGGTCTTAAGATGATGACAGCGGAACTCCTGAGTAATGCATGGTATAATAGTCGTGCTTATACGTTTTGAAATCGGTATAACGAGGCATTTAACGACAAATGTTTATTTTTAATTTACGCGGCCGTAGCAGTCGCGGCTTAAGAATCGACCCCTCCAACTCAGTAAATAAATAAATTAATAATAAAATCTGGCCAAACGTGAGTCGGACCGGCACTAAGACTTTAAAAAGCATGCATTTTTCGTCTGGGAATGTGGGTGCATGTCTGCACACCATGTAGGAGCTAATCGGTCAAATTTATCCAAATATCCAACAAATTATATTTATAATATAATACTTGCACCTATTTCAAAAAACCAATACGCGGATGAAGTCGCGAGTAAAAGCTAGTCGTTAATAAAACCTTTTGATAATTTCAACAAGCCTCACAGCTCAGTTGGTAGTAGCTCTGCCTTCTGCGCTGTAGGTTGTGGGTTCGATTCCCACCCAGGACAAACATTTATGTGATGAATATAGATGTTTGTTCTGTGTTTGGGTGTTGTATTGTATGATAAGTATGTATTTACAAAATAAAAAGTATCTATGATTTCTATCCGTAATCTAATTCCCAAACTAAGCATAGCTTGTAATATACAAGCTATGCTTAGTTTGGGACTAGATGGCGCTGTGTGAAAAGTGTCCTTTAATATTTATATATTTCATTCTTATTCTGAGATTGCGTTGCTGGTATGTAGGTGGGTTATGTGACCATATTATGCTCTGGCACATAACAAATAACTTATTTACATTCGTCCTTCTATTTATTCTAATGCTAGGTGTTGTCTGACCGTTGCGACGACGACAAGCACACGTCCGACGTCGACAGAGGCACTGATTGAAAGGCGGGCGGCGTGCGGTGCGCCTGTAGTTTTTCAAAAAAATCCTGATTAAAATAATATATTTTAATTTGTACATGTAACCTATCATTTAAAATAAATCGTAAGTCAATATTCATTGTAGGCATCAAAATATTTCGCTTGTAAATTTTGTTTATAAAAATATTTATTTTCAATAAATATTTTTATGGATTTTTTTTCGGCTATTATGTTTTCAGCTTATCTTAAATGTAGATAGGTACCTGAGTAATATATATAAAAATTAGAATCGTGACTTGTTCAGAAGTAAGTACAGAAGCAGAGGGAGTACAATGCTTTTAATTTGCTTGGTTTGGTTGGTATACCTAAATCTGTCGCCATAACAACAATTATAAAAATAGCTAATTGATTCAGGCGTTATTTTGCGGAAATCCATATTTCAAAATAAAATCTGAAAACAGAAAAAATATTTAGTAATAAATTCGCTAAATCTCTCTGAAAAAATCAAATCGACACGTGTTTCGCCTCTACACGAGGCATCCTCAGGAAATATAGTCTTGCTGCTCACTGACTAGCCCTCTGTGAACGTGTTGTCGCTCCGAGCTCTGCGCTGCAAGTAGAGTCTTGCAGCGCAGAGATTTAGCGGATTTATTACTAAATATTTTTTCTGTTTTCAGATTTTATTTTGAATTCTAAAAATAGTTGTGTTCCGGCATTTAGAGCTATGATAGCCAGTCCCTCAGTTTGAGGATTCCGTGAGAAGTGCGCCATCGCGTGAGATTAAGGCCCAAACCCTTCCCCGTAGTACAAAAAAAAGGCCGAAGGTGGAAGCGCACTTCTCCAGGAATCCTCAAAAGACTGAAGAAGTATTCTATCAGTAGGTAATCTAGTTCCCATATAACAAGCTATTCTTTGTAGTAGTGCTACGCTGTATGAAATTAAATATGTTTTTAGTAGGTATTTCTGCCTGCCTACTAATTACTGTGCAATTATTGTAGGGTGGCTCATTTAAACCTTTATTTAAGATACAAACTATGCAAAACTGTGTGTTACTCAAATTATTGAGATTTCATTTTTATTTGTTTAAAGGCTGTTTTGTCTGAGTGCCTATTAGTAAATTTAGCCATAAAATGTATTTTCTTTAGCCACAAAATTCCAAAATGTATATTGAAGTTATCATATAGGTAAAATAACCGCTCGTGACACGGTATAAAAATGAAACACAAGCAAAAAACTTAACAAAGTTCAGTCACCATTTTTCATTTCGTTACAAAAAAGTCATACGCTGAATTCATCACTTTCGAAAGTATCAACTTCTCGACTCGGAAAGTAAAGTCAACTAAAAAAACTTTCAGGACGAATTTCTACCTAAAAATAACTTGCTGGCTTTTTCCGTAATCGCGTTCACACTTGACCGTTTGCAAAGAGCCGACGTGCATCAATCATGGTGTCATTTTCTGGCAGTAGACTTAGGAAAAATGGCTTCATCGACTTTACATCCAGAGAGAAATTTGAAAGTCATTAATCTTGCCGAAGGGGATAATTTATTGGGAAGCTGTTCATTTTTGCGTGATATTTACACAATGGTGGGTGACTTTTGAAAAGATCTTGATCCCTTGAGCAATGGCAGCAATTATATTTTTTAAAAACTAATGCTTCAGAACCGTGGTAGCCCGCCAAAAATTGACCTTTTTTATAATAAGGTTGGTTAGTTCTTGAACTCTAGGCAAATCAAAATCCTGCCTGGGCAAGCATGAGGTCTAAGATGCAGTGAGCGAAGGCACTGTGGCTCTTCCGCGCATCGACGGAACACGCCAGAGAGCTGGCACGTATATACCTACAACACATTGCGCTAGTGTAGTGTCTATGAATATGCTCGCATCATATTACTGTCAAAATGATTGTCATTTTGTGACAAGCCTTATAGCTCAATTGGTAGTGACTCTGCCTTCTGCGCTGTAGGCTGTGGGTTCGATTCCCACCCAGGACAAACATTTGTGTGTTGAATACAGATGTTTGTTCTGTGTTTGGATGCTGTATTGTATGATAAGTACTTACGTACTTACAAATAAAAAGTATTTAATCATCTATCCATAATCTAGTTCCCATTTTACAAGCTATGCTTAGTTTGGGGCTAGATGGCACTTTGTGAAGATGTCCTGTAATATTGATTTATTTTAATGGAAATTATCAAATTATATTTTTGAAACTCACTATGTAGCTGATTACTGTTAATGTTCCAGCTTAAAATAACTAACGTGATCGTTACATGATCTCTCTTAGATTTACAAAAGATTTAAGAGATACTGCATAATTATCGTTATTCCACCGTGTACATCAAGACAGCTTTGAACATAGACTCGCTTTGAACTCATGATTTCAGCTGCAGACTGATGTATTTTCAAGCCCGAATACTGCCTACAGCATCAGACGCAAGCCGTGCATTTTACAGATAAATGAATTTGTATGCGCATTGAATGTAAAATTCAGTAGAATGTGCACATAAGTGCGGTTTAACGCGTTCATAACACATTTATTTGGTGGTGGCCGGTGTTTTTAACTTCTACTAAATAGGAATTGGATTTGCTTTAAACCTTTTTTATCTACTTTTAAGTAACTTTAAGCAATCACCAAAAACAATAGCTATTGAATTAGCCCTCATTCGTTTAAATGCAAGTCCTTTTTTTTTATAGTACGACGGGGAAGCGCTTGGCCTTCATCTCACCTGGTAACAAGTTGAGGTAAGGCCGAAGGTGGAGGCGCACTTCACCCGGAATCCTCAACAAACTGAGGAACTGGCTACCTTACCTCTTAAATGCCGGAACACAACAATTTTAGAATTGTTATTCTGGCGACAGAATTAGGTAAGATGGTGGTAGCTAGCCAGGCGGACTTAAACAAAGTCCTACCACCAACCAAACCAAGCACAATATATTCTCTCTCTTGGACCTCTGGATCTGAAATCGGTGGGTTGAACCACTAGAACACAGAAGCGGTTATGCCCTACAATGAATATACAATTTCTTGGTTTACTTGATACTTAAGAAAAACTATGAACAAAAACGGGTCTTCATCGCGTACCTTATTATATTTCCAATATGTCGTTTGTATGTGTGTGTTATGTATAATAATCGCGATAATTAAAAAAATACTATTTAAGAATAAGGACAACAGATTAAATAGTTTCACTTTAGCAATCCTTGCAACAACGATGGAACATTTCTTGTATGTTTATATTGTTCTAATGGTAATTTTCAAGTTCCACGACCATTAAAGTTTTAGACACATAATTTAGGCTAGACTCATAGTTACAATTCCTACATTTCATCTATATTTCACTACAAAATATCATCAAAGTAGACACAATCGACTCTAGTGTCGACATTAATTTGTGTCCATTATATCTGTGATTATGAACAACCGACATAGTTGAAAAAAAATGGTATTTCATGCAGTTTCTTGTTCTAAAATGGAGATTGTAATTTAAACACTTCACATTTTGGCTACTATTATCTGTGTGCCCAAAAATGTTGGTTGTAGTAAATCTTTGCACTGAATCTTCTTAATCTCAATAGATAAAATCAGCGTGAATCTGACCAACAGACTGACAATCAACACACTGCCCAAACTAGAAGTTCTATTTAGAGACTTGACATTTTCAGGGTAGCTTCCTTTTGTAGTGTAGAAGTACACTAAGAAAGTAGGTAAAGGTAATGAGAAATTTTGCACCTTCTAGGGTTCAAAATTTGGGTAGAAGGTCAGAATAAAATGTTCTGTTAACGCATGGTATTGTAGCAAGGTCCATTTTTTTCTTACTTTTGAGGTAATACACCCTAAAAATACCCAAATAGCTTCAAGTGTGGCTATAATATTTGAAGAGCACCCTCGATTTCTCCAGTATCTTATGGTCAGATCCTGACTTGATGACAGGGGTTCGTTTAAGTCCGTTAAGATTCCGACAAATTGAGGACCTCTTCCTTTTTTTTATGTCGGTTAAAAAGAGCTGTAGAGACAGCGTGTGTGTTTATAAACAATTGTTTTGCGTGACAAATAATGACAATTACAAAAAACTTGAAATACCAAAAATTTTAAATGTTTTAAATGTTCATTACTGTTTAATAAATCAGTGCAACGATTTACGGTAGTACTGCAGCAATACCCGTTGGATTTATTTCGACGGTGAATTTGCGCTGTACCAAAACCATTGCTGTGTTTCACCGCCATTGAATTTTCCACAATCCATTGGGTCTTTAGTGGACGGACAGCAAATAAAAGCCGTTTCATGAATATGTGGGAAGATAAAACGCAATAACCGTGAGCTAAACTGACTTTTGCCCCCGTCTTTGTGCGCTTCATTTAACACAAACGACTGCTAAGAATGTTCTGAAAATTTACACTCGCTTACACAAGAACGCTTTGGCTTTTGTTCAGAGATCTCTTGATTAGAATAAGTGCGTCTTTCCTTCAGGCACATTCCATCTGCGGATGGAAGTAATTGGAATCGTCTGTATCAAAATTGAAAACATAGTGACTCACTAACTTAGCAAGCCTCATAGTTCAGTTGGTAGTAACTCTGCGAATGCGCTGTAGGTTGTGGGTTCGATTCCCACGCAGGACAAACATTTGTGTGATGAATATAGATGTTTGTTCTGTGTTTGGGTGTTGTATAGTACGTAAGTATTTAAAAAAAAAGTATTTAAGTATTCTATCCGTAATCAAGTTCCCATATTACAAGCTTTGCTTTGGGGCTGGATAGCGCTGTGTGAAATTAACGTCTTGTAATATTTATTTATTTATGTATCTCATAGTAGGTAGTTAGTGTGAGTGTATCGAAAATCGTAGCTGAGGATTGCGTTCGCAAATGCAAGCATGCGTCAAATTTAAATCTCCAGAAAATTCTAGGTACTTTTGTTTATCGTACGACGGAGAAGCGCTTATTCTTCATCTAACCCGAAATCTTCAACGGACTGAAAACCCAAATATCTTAAGCCTTGTACGGACTAGGCATTCCAATGTACTCGTAATCTAGGTATGTTGAATACGCGTACAGGTGAATACGCGTACAAGGCAATCAATGTTTTTTTTTTCATTTGATTTGAAGGCACCTTATACATTGGGTGATTATGAAAGCATGGTCACAAGTCGCGTGTCGGCCAGTCCAGTCCATTAACTACGAGTATGTGAAACTAGAGCTGTCGCCCTGAAGCCGACTGGCGACGACACGCGGGTGTCAATAAGCGTGCTCACAACGTATACGCATTGCTGCAGGTACGGACTAGGCGTTCCCGTGTACGCGTAACCGACTACGCGTACATTGGAACGCCTAGTCCGTACAAGGCTTTACCTTTAAATGCCGGAACACAATAATTTTGATTCGTTGTTCTTGCGACAGACTTTGGTAAGATAGTAGTACCCAGCTACTAGATGAAGCCGACAACACCTCGTAAACATTCGTATCGTGCAATGTCTAATTATTTCCTAAAATGCTGTTTATTTTGAAAGCCTTACTTAAATATTGTTTATCAAATAGATATTTATGGATGTTAACTAAAACTCCATTTTAGATCACTATCTGTGTATTCAACACGCTTTTGTGCCATAATAGTATCGTGCATAAACACATGGGTAATTAAAGAGAAAATGTCAACATTTAACTCGATTTCACCAAGGCTACATACCGTGCTGCTTTTTATGGAGCCCTTATTCATGGCGCTACGTGCCTCAGGCCGAAGAATAAATGATAGAAGCCCTGAAACGATGCCGGCAAAAAATTATAATATTCCTTGCCGCTGTTACCTACCGCGTACAAAACTCACATGGAACGGCGTCTTTAATCAAATACTCACAATAATCTTCAAAGGAAAAAGTAATTAACCTTTCATATACCTTCTATTTGGAATGAGGAAATATTTTTTTCACATAGCTATAATTCTTTCTATTGAAATAAATCTTCAAATTAACCATTTTACACCCTGGACCTTGAGCTTTGTTTCTCTTAATATCCAAACTTAAAAAGGAATATACAGCATAGGCCTCTAGATATGTATATATAGAGATGGATTGTGTGAATGAGGAAATGGGTACGAGAGGCGTGGATGCAGAGTTGACGGCTGATAGGAGTGAGTAGAAGATACCCTACCAAGCGACCCAATAAGGACAGGAAAATAATGATGACAGCGTAAAACATCGCTAATAAAACTATTTGTTTACTCAATAACGTTCCCTGTTTACTTTTAATTCAAACGGATCACTTCGTCTTCGCCCTTCAATCCCCGAGGGGTGTCGTTTAAGCCTACATGTGACCAATAATTTAGGGCTCGTACAACTATCTGGCGGTAAACAGAGGGGTGTTCGAAGTAATAGCAGCAATCTGGCAAGACGCGTCTAGCACGTCTTCGAATTTCCCGAGGGGCGTCATTTTTCGGTAGACATAGGATATTGCTACCACAGTATTGGCAAATGGAATGTGGTGAATAAAGTGATATCATAGTTGTTCCCAAGTTTGAGCGCTTTTATTAGTTTACCACATGATCTTTTAGAACTTCGTTCTTACACCTCCTGGGGAATTTCCCATGTTTCTTAGTACACCCATAAAATATCAACATATCGAGCCAGATTTACACGTTGCTTTACTAATGTGAAAATATATGAAAAGAGGGTTCAGACCGCAGATTTTAAAATTAGTTAATTTTTTGTCCTTATTATGTAATGTTAATATGGGTGTTTTTTTTAAATAAAGAGGCAAATGATGATCATCAGGCCTTGCAAGATAAGAGAGGGTATTAGGAGTTGTAGGCATTGCAAATTGGCATCAACGAGCTACCTATACTACTACCTATGAGCCTAGCACGACGCTCAATCGAGTACGTGCATGTACTCGATTGAGCTGAATAATACTTGGCTGAGCCATCCCAATAATAGCAGCAGTACTGTATATAATATCGGACCTGGGCTTTCCAATTTAAAAGCTTAGGATTAAGAACTGATATATTTTTGACTTACTAACCTTATTAGTTTAGGATATCACAACTAAACATCTATCGAGTCTGCCCGCGACCATGGCTGGTGCAACCCTGCCGAAACGTCGGGATAGATAGGTAAAATACGGGATAAATACCTGTTTCTCGAATTAAAATAATATGTCAACTAAGTTGTAGGATCTACTAGTACTAATATAATATTGTCCTAATATCCTCATAAAGTGGCCATGCACTAAAAACCTTTCATTCACCCCATGTCCGTAAAACATAATGTAAACGTAAGTCCTGCTTTAGAGCCACAATAACATTATAGTAATCGTAAAAAGTAACAGCATTTTTTGTACGAGTTTCCAAATTACAAGAAAATATTGTTTGTTTTCCGCGAAAACTACGAGACTCGTAATATTTTACGATACAATAAATAATATTACTTTTAATGAATTCCGAAACTCAATTTTATCGAAACTGCTTTAAAAATAACAGGTAAGAGATTTTTACAGCATTTTTTATTGCGAGTTTGTTGAAAGCACGAGTTTAGTGTTCTACGTGCGTAAATAGAAAATATATTTTCGCAAACACATTTTCGCCATTAGGTAGGTACCTACCTACCTAATGGATAAAATGTGCCCAAACCCAAAGCGATAGTGATGTACCACTGTCACTACAGAAAACCACCGCAATATCAACCGAACGAAATGAAAACGACGGTAATGTATAATTACGGCTTGATAAGGGTCTGACAGCCGTATTTGGGACAGGAAGGTACCATCTTACTAGCAATTTCAAAAGGTGCACCTGAGATAAACGCAATAAATGTAACGTTTGCTAACGATTTGGAAGCTAATATAACTGTTATGGTACTACGGCTATGGCATGACCGTTTTGAAGTCCGTCCGGTGTTGCCATTACGCAACAAGTAAGTATTTAAGGATTTTCCGAATACCCGTGATAAGGTTTTTATTTTAAACTTGCTTATACGAAGATATTGCTATTTCATGTCAGACTAAGATTTAGCGAAATGGGGTTTTAACCGCCTGTGAGGTCCAGTGAAGGTGTCCCCACCGGTGTCAAAAAGGTCCCGGGTTCGATACCTAGGGGAGTATAAAATATTGTGTTTGGTTTGGTTGGTAGTAGGACTTTGTTTAATTCGATCTGGCTAGCTACCACTATCTGACCAAAGTCTGTCGCCGTAGCTACAATTCTAAATTATTGTGATCCGGCATTTAGAGGAGGTAGCCATGCAGTCGCTTAGACTTTTGAGGATACCGGCTGAAGGGCGCTTCAATCTTCGGCCTTATCATAGCTTGAAACCAGGTGATATGAAAAGTCAAGCGCTTCTCTGGCGTACAATAAAAAACAACTTGTTAAAAGATTAAGCCATTAAGAAGAATAGTTTGCTTGGGTTCAGTTAGGGAAGTCATTTACTAGACTTATTTTTAGGTCCAAGTAGCACAATTATTTTATGTTCAAAATAGTATATGCTTGCTCATGATATAACAAGGATATTTGCAATTTAACAAATTTTATGTTTCCAAATAAACGGCCTTCAAAGTGAATGTGATCTTAGCATTTTTACTATACAATGAAAATCTATATATAAAACACTTTTTTGTTATTAGATGTAAGTTAATACCTACCTACGTAAGATGTGTGTTGTGTTGCTTTTTGTTCTTGGTGCCAAATAAATATATTTCTTTCTTTCTTCTTTATTTTTCTTCATCAGCCCATTGATTTCCACTGCTAGACAGAACCTCCTTACTATGTCCCTAAACTTAAAGGGTTTGCCGTATCTATTCATCATGCATGACAGATGGGTTGGTGATCGCAGTAAAGGTGTTAGAAAGTACAAGGAAGTAAGCTGCTGCCCTTCTTCTGGTGTGATCTCCTTTTTTGTTTTTAGGATACCAGCAGGGAGATGTTGATTCTAATACCGCGGTAACGGTTTATAGTTTACAGAAAAAAGTAAACTATCAAACATTCGAATAGCATGTGTATTCCTGATACACCACGGATACATGGGTCATTAAAGCATATTACAGTCTAATGGTATGTAGTCAATAAAAGTATAATTATGTAATTATCAAGTTATTTATTCATATTAATGTCGCTGACTGTGTACTCGTATATTAAGGTTACGGTGGAGTAGACACATTTCACTTCCATTCGAATCATTTCTCTTCAAATCAATTTGATAATGAGAAGCAGCTCCTTTGACAGTTTTATCAAGTCACCGACGAAATTGCTTTTTTTCAATACATTTCGAATCGAAGGGTGCCATATCACTTTATTTTCACGTTTGATATTTAAGACGATTAATCATTTTCATCATTAAACTTATTTATTTCTTTGTTCAGCCCATTTCATCCAGCAGTTTGTCCCGTTGCTAGGCAAAGGCCACCTACCGATACCTAACTTTTAATATAATGCAGATATGTTATACCTTGAACTATAATGTTCTGTAATATTTATTGATTTATTTATACTTAAACTAGACCTATACCATACTTGAATAATCCAAAAAGTACGGATTCAAGCTCATTTTCAAGTTTCTAATTTTCAATCAGAAGAAATAGGGTATATATGGCTATATAACAGCCATCAACATGTTTATTATTTATCTGTATTGTAGGTATGTATATATATTTATTATATGTTAATAATTATTAGTGTACATATATATAGCGTCAAACATGGGAACTTGGTTACGGATGGAATACTTATATATTGTATGTACCTACATACAAGCATACATACAATACGCAAGCACAGAACATACATCTATATTCATCACAAAATATTTGTCTAGGCTGGGAATCGAACCCACAACCTATGGCACAAAATGCAGAGCTATTTAAATAAATAAATAAAGATTAATTTCCGACATTAATTATACAAAGCGCCATCTAGTCCCAAGCAAAGCGTGTAATATCCCATTTTACAAGCTTTGCTAAGTTGGTTTAGAATATGGATATAAAACTTTAATACAAATGTTTTATTGTAAATACATACTTATCATACAATACAATACCCAAACAGAGAACAAACATCAATGTTCAACTCACAAATGTCTGTCCCGGGTGGGAATCGAACCCATAACCTTCAGTGCTATGACCAACTGAGATGAGAGGCTCGTTGTTTTTTCGTATATTTTTGTCATTACTATTTACTAATAGATTTGAATGGAAATAAACAAAACGCTATAATACTAACTAATCTACCCGTAGGTGAAATAATGGTAAACAGTCACCTACATGATGATCCATATGATGATAACATTACTATTATCAAACAAAGAGCATAACATAGAACGTATTAGTTAAGTTACTTACTAGATATATATTGTAATGATTGTTTACATCCAGGCTATCCTGTCTGTGCCGAACCTAGTTCAGTGCACTTTGTGATCCCAGCCTCGAGGCCTCCAAATTCATAAAACAAGAATTCACATGAATCCCATTATTCCGTTTATTGCTCCGGATGCCGACTCGGTAGATAATTCTTTAGAAAATTCGAATTTTACGACTGATCCGCACCTTTTTTGTAAAATCAATGCAAAGTTATCTATATCCTAGTTACACATGACATATAGCGCCATGCGAGCCTTAATGACATGTATCGATGAACTTTTACCATTGTCAATGTTCCAGCTATTATCGAGCCGAATGGACTCATGGAAGATGGAATATCGTTGGGCCGCTTACAATCATGATGTTGCCCACTACTTGATGATGGTACTTGTCTCATGGGAATTGGGTAGGCCTTTAGTGTGGGACTTTTCATCGTCATTCTTACGCAATCTCCTCTGCCTGGGATATCAGTTATGGCTGGTGTGGCGACTGCTCTGGCTGAGGATGCAAAAAGGCGCACAAAAATAGTGGCTCCTCAGAGCTTACTCACTCAAAACATTTAGTGTCAAGACCTTGGGTCGGTGGGGAGACGGTGCCCTCCGAAATTTAAAATCTTGCGGGGTGATAACGCAACCTGTATCCCAATCCTATGCGCTGGCCGCAAACGTAGAATAACATAGCAAGAAAAGCATAGAAAAGCGTAGCTATTCAGCGTGGCAATGCAGCCATTGTCTTGGTCGCGCTTCCGTCTGGTACTGGTTTGGAACAGTTGAGTTACTTATATTAGTATCGGTCCTTAAATACCTGACTAATTTCCTTGTACATAATTAGTTTAATTGTACATATATTGAAATAAATTTCGATATTAAAAATTATATTAAAAAATTCGTCTTTTTTTATCCCGAATGTAAAGAATAAAATAAACATCGTGATGTTTGATTGTTTGTATAAAAGCACAGTATCACACAGGATATACATCATATATTTGAGAATGTTGTGATATTATGCGTGCTACGTTCAACACTCAAAAACTACATTGGCTTATCAGAGCTTACAGCGAAATACATTAAGACCAAGCCGAGTACAAAAACCAACATGATTTTGTTAAGTCCTCCACAATCAGCTTTAACAGTAGGTTCGCTGAAACTGCAGAACGAATTCATTTATTCGCCAACACGTTCATTCGATAATAACATATTGTCGACTTAAAAGTTGCCTTCGTACTAAAAGCGATTTTATAAGCGGCCAGTTTATCAGAGGAATTTATCGCAATGTTGTCCCAAAAATATTAAAAAATCATTCCATTCTTGCAGCCAAAACCCATGGTCGTCATCTGTTTTATTATCTTCGATTTTAGGTCTCAATATGATTATCAATCAACAGATGCCGTGGTTTCACTTTTTGAAATATGTCACGCATTACGGTTGTGATAGGCTCTATCGCATCGTGTTTGCATCCGCAATGTTGTTTTTTCAATTACAGGGTCTGAGACATTTATTCCGCTAAATCGCTATCAAACAGACAAACGAAACACAAAGCTTACTACTAATACATTTGCAGAGCTCTAAAACCACTAGTGGAGCACGACTTTCACAGTGGAAACTTTCTGCAACTCAAACATTGAAGACCTTTAGCTGTATTTGCCTGGATATTGCTTCTATTGGAAATTAATTGCGGATTTGATTACGTGGGTCGTGATGTGTTATATAACTTAGTGTCTTATATAACTTAGTCAATGTAAAGACCTTAGATCTTATTATAAAATTAAATTTTCTTCAATTTAAGAGGTTTGACAAACTGGATGGAGCATAGGCTGAACCCCTGTTTACCCCCGTGTTGGACTTCCAACGGTCTAACGGTCCAAGAAGCTTGGACCTTTTAGGGCTGTGTAGTCTGTAGTAGAGGCTACATATAGCTAGAGATAATAGTCGGGGTTGTTATTATTTTTTGTAAAACCAACTACACATGTCTAAATTCTCTTTCAAATACTGTCACCTTGCAAGTATACTAAAATCACACGTTTTATTACAATACAATCGTCAAAATGTGTCCTATACAATGAATGATTAGTAGTTACTTAATAGTGAAAATTTGGACGTATTCAACAATAAATTAGTTAGTTAAATTAACGACATCTTTGTCTTTGAGAACATTTTGTAATATTATTTTTATCATCATTGTTACTTTGTGGCTAACGTCCAAGCATTTTTTTTTCTTTTTTTTTTTTCTTTTGTATTACCGAGCGTAACACAGAACTGTCTAGCTTTCTTTTTGTAATCTTGTTGCGTACACACATCTTTAGAGATAACGATCTACTTAGTTCTAATATGGTGATTATCTATATTTTGTTTCCATCTGGTTGTGTTTTGTTTTGTGTGCTTTATCAATAAATAAATGAATGCCGTAAGGATCGTATGT
Source organism: Venusia cambrica (assembly GCA_951394065.1). Taxonomy (NCBI): domain Eukaryota; kingdom Metazoa; phylum Arthropoda; class Insecta; order Lepidoptera; family Geometridae; genus Venusia; species Venusia cambrica. Next base: position 13,587,095 of record OX596040.1, on the reverse strand, counting down.
AATATTTTCCTTTTATGGTTATTTCAAGGTTTTTTTAGCTTTTATAACGTATAAGACGAAATTTCAGTCCTTAAGAATAGCTCCCAAATCATACGGGAGGTAAACATTTTGTAACGATGAATCCAAGCGTTTGACCACTTTACTCGAGACGTTTTGAAGGCAGTTGTAGCTTATCAACTCACACACCAGGAGGCCAACGATGAATATCAAAAGAGAAGTCTCTATCGCGTGTGTTTTCGTGGCGTAGCACCGCTACGGTGACTCGAATCAGTGCTACGCATATCATATGACAAGTTGAAATACTTGTCACAGGGGTTCAACACAGGCCCCTCAACATTTAATTGTTCTGGAAAGACAGACGAAGGCAATGAATTCTATTCCTCACCAGTATCCTCCTCTGTGGTCTAGTGATTTCGACTACCTGTGTCATTTCCAGAGGTCCCGGGTTCGATCCCCAGTGGAGTACAATATTGTACTTGATTAAGTTGGTGGTATGTTCAAGTCTGTCATCTTATTACCTAAGTATGTCGCCATAGCAACACTTCAGACTGTTGAGGATTCCGGGTGAAAAGCGCTTCCACCTTCGTTCGTGTCATAACCAAGATCAATAAAGGCCAAGCGCGTTCCCATCATACAATAAAAAAAAACAGTATATAGTTAAAATGGTAGAGCGGAGCCGATATCTTGAGGAACTTCCATCCACTGAATCTCGGCGACCGCTAAAGTGTCGGCCTAGCAATGGAGGACCTTCATGAACTCCGTTTGGCGATTACTGCTAGTAAAAATAATATTTTTCCGTAACTTAAACCATAACTCACGATAATTATCTTCGTGTTCAGCCGATATGAATCTCTAGACTTCCTTTAAAATGTTTAGTGGGCCCAATCTTGAGAAATTTTATCACGCTTTAAGCTTGGTGCATTTGGTAAACTTGGAATTCGATATGGGCTTATAGCATTTAGCTCCGGAGCCATAAAGTGCGGGTCCGATATAATAATAAAAACAAGCGTGAGACGGTTTTAAATCAGGTTTATAAAATACAACGATAAATGCTCTCTCAACCTTGCGCTCGTTTTAAATTAACCGATACCTACATTTACTTGTACTTCTAACAATTAATATGGTTTTTTTTAATTATCGCGATTATTATACATAATTAATATGGTGTTAAATATTCACCTACCTTTTTAACTTTCAGATGGTTATAATTACAATAATGTAATTATGTATAATTTCGCGGCATGGAACCCTTAATGGCATTATCCGTCGAGCTTTTATCAGTGTTCCTGCTGTTCTTCCGCCGAATGGTCTGTTACGTGATGATGGTAAGCGGGCCGACGGTATGACTCCTGTCCTTTGGGAAATGGGTAAGCCTTTGGTGTTGGGCGCTACTTGCGTTGACACCCTAAGGGCTGGTGGCAAAACAATTACAATATGCGTATACGTCAAGATGCGTAAACAATATCTGTAATTATCCGTTAAATCGATCTCAAAAAACTTCAATCTTCAAGTCATTATGCTAGTAATGACGAACAGATTGAAGTTTTTTAAGAAGGCAGGTTTTCAATATTTTTGGTACACCTTTACCGAACCGTAGACGATGGCATTATTATGCATACATCCTTGTTTACCCTTCATATTCACTCCCTCATTGCTTTTTAAACGTTCAAGATTCCCAACAAAATTTGGTAAAAGGCAAATTTAAGATACAGGCGGAAGTCGTAGCTTTACGCACTTTTTTATACATACCACAAATGTAACTTTTTATACACATATTATACACATATACAGTGATGGGCCGCCTTTTTGTATTATCATAAAAATATAAAGTGTAGGGGCTCTAGCGGCTTACGTTTACAAATAAGACTACTTACTTTCCTCCAGCGACCATCAATCTGACTACCAAGCTTGGATGATATTAGATATAAGATCAGATAGGCATTAATGTTGAAGTGATTTTGCACATTTGGCATTGGGGTTATGTAAGTCATAAAAAAACCTTTTTTGTTTACTATAACGTTTGCCACCATCTTAGGTACCTAAGTCTGTTGCAAAAACATTAATTCTAAATTATTGTGTTCCGGCATTTAGTGGTAAGATAGTCAGTTCTTCAGACTGATGAGGATTCTTAGAGTAAAGTGCGCTTCCATCTTCAGCCTTAATTTAATACATTTGACGTGTACAAAACCTAATTAGTTGAAATTAATCCTCAACCTTACTACATTTACTGCAAAGTTCCTATATATAATATAATACAAGTTTTTAAGCGATATTTATCGCGTGTATACCTTTAAATTATCCAAGCTGTATATAGCAAGATATAGAAACTACTCTTTTCATAAATGTATGGGGAAATTCCCATGAGTTAAACATTTTTTAATCGCAGGGAAACGTTACATAATTGTGGGAACGATCATCTGTGGTCTACACCTTATAAATGGATCGGAGAAATAAAATAATAACATTTAAAAGCATTTATTTACATTGTTACATCCATCAGTTAATACACTTTATTTTATGGGTTTGCGTTGACAAGGACATTATAATAAAAAATAAAAACCTTATCGAGACACAAAAATTGAGAAGAAAAAAAATTATTTCATTTTTAATTAGACTGCATAAAAACTTTTTTTGTACATTAATAGCTTTCTTGAAGAAAATAGGTTCCAGGAATATTTTAAGTTTCTGAACAACATCAATAAAGTAAATAAAACTATGCAATATACAACCGCCACTTTATAATATAAAAAAAATATAAAAAAGTTGGTAAATAATGTACCTCTAAGATAACATTTTACTCAATAAAATAATTGTTTGTGCGGGACTTCGTTTTTCATCGAGTAATGGTATACATAAGTGGTGTATTACCACATAGCCTTTGCCCGTAGCAGCGCCCTCATGTTAGGTACTTACTCTAAAGTATATGCCTGCCTAGTTTCTCAATGGTTCAGAGATAACAAACAAATAAATAAGCAAACCGCGTTACTTTGAAAGTATAATATTCATTTGAAATTTTGTATATACTAGTAATACAATATTTTTTGCATCATAAGCGCCATCTGAGAAAGATCGCTCCATCGTAAACCTTATTCTTGCTCAATCCTAGATCTAACCTGTTATTTATAATACAACATAATAAATGTATCAGATGAGATGAAAGCCAAGTACATCTCCGTCAATAAAAAAAAAAAAAACAGCAAAAGTACATGACTTTCGTGTAGCATGACTCGTTGATGTTGCCGTATTCGACATTCAGAGTGTCTAGTTTTATATTAGGTTTATACACAACAAATTGTATGAAAAAATAATATTTATTCACCATTTACGGTGTGCAAACGCAAATCAATTGCAGCTCGCAGTAGGCACTCAGGCTTCGTAAACTTCACAATAACAATCGTGCCGTTTAATATAATAACGCTCTGGATGATTATACAGATTGTTAAGAAATTAACCTGACTATTAGATCACTGGGAATCTCATGCCTAACTTGCAACATAATAGTGGCGAAGTTCGTGGCGCAACCACACCTGTCACAAATCAATGAAATAATTAAACTAAATAAAATAAAATCTTGTACTTTAAAAGACTAACCAAACCAAAACACAAAAGTGGCAAATGTCTAATAAAAAAAAATATCACCAGTATTCTCGAGCAACAACATTGACAAACAGCAATATAGTTATATTTGTACGTATACGGTAAGATAACGGTTCAACCATAGATTTTGGGTCGATACTCAACCATACTTTCCCAAATATTGTGTGCGAGTTCACACAAACTCACTAGAGAAGAGTTAATTCAGGTGTTGTTCTAGAAAACGGCAGAATTAGGTTTCTGATAACATTAGTGTTGTCATATTATTATAAGATACAATATTGTCTTAGTCAATAATCTTCATTGAACACTTTGTACAGTTTAATTAACTTAGTATTTACACAATGAGTAGGTATTATGTATAGTTATGTATACTTAAATGTAATCTGGTATAAAATATTTACAATGTGGTGTGTTTTACGATCTCCATGTAATTAAAATTAGATTGGGAACAAGAATCATCTCGTCTTCAAATTTTCTGTTTTAATTTCAGTCTCTCGACTCGAGATCTTTTGTGAAGTGAATGTAATATAATTATCAGCTTTTGAAGATGGAGAAAGGTTCTATTATCAAATTAAAGTAATATCATACAAACATAAAGTGCCTAAAGAAACAAATTTGCATATATACATTATCTAAGCATATTGCTTAGAGTCTCAGGCATATAATCCAAAAATTAACACAAATGAAATAGTTACACAAGCATTGATGTATCATAGTTCGGATTAATTTGGTTTAAGCTAACTATATCAAACTTGAAATGACCTAAAACTTGAAGCGTTAACTTTCAAGATTCGGTATGAAGTTGGTTATTAATTTAAATACTTACTACATAAATGCTTTACGATAATATTTTATTTAAAACGCTCCGTTGTTGAAGCGAACTTTTAATTAACCAAGTTAATGAGTTGGCAGAGCCATATTAGCGGATTTCGATGTAATTAAGTACTTAACAAATAAATTATTATTGCGACCCTGAGGCTCCTCCATCTACTAATTCTTTGACAATATAACATAACGAAGGTTTATTTCGGGTTCGAAGGATCGTATATAGCGGTAAGTGTAGCGGACACGCACGCCGTGGGTTCCAAAAAACATTTATAGGCTAAAACTCACGCTTCTTGAATGAGTGCCCTCTTTTAATTTTTATTTTAATATTTGTTGTTAAAGCGGCAATAGAAAAACACATTCTGTGAAAATTTCAACTGCGTACCTGTTTTGGTTCACGAGATACAGCACGTTTTCAGACAGACGGACGGACGAATAGCGGAAGCTTAGTCATACGGTCCCATTGACACCCTTTAGGTACGGAACCCTAACAAGTCATAGCGTATGCATGTTTTATCAAACAAATGTATTGCTGTACTCGTAATACCAGCTCGCGCTGTCATTCCCACGATACAAATGGTCCCCTCACGTGTGATTCTCCTGTTTATTGTTCCCGATCTAATATAAAACAATAAAAACAATTTCATTTAATAAACGGCATGTTCGGCAGCACGTCGTCTCTCCGCCGGTGATGTGTCCCATGGTGCCTCAAATGTATTAACGCTTCTCTCATTTTTTGTTTCCGCAAAGACCGTATATATTCCTCATCGACCTCATTTTTATCTTTTCCTCCTCGCTCCAGCTTATCATTCCGCTCGCCGTCCTTAAATAAAACACACCAGAGAGACTTATCCTTGTTGTCCCATAGCAACGACTTTGTATACTCCTTTAATCGCCTGCTGTTTTCTTCGACGCGGCGCATCGCTATTTCTATTTTGATCAAGTCTTTATAGTGGTCCGAGATTGGTTCGGTGCTGTTCACGTCTGTTTTAGCGGTGGTTATATTAATTCTCGACAAGTAATAATTTTCATACTGGCTGGCGGTGGCTCGGCTCCGCAATAGCCAGACGACACTGGCAATGAATGTGCACGTCACTATGACAGTTAATATGAGGAGAGTCACTCGAGATACTAGCCTTGGGGATGCACAACTCATATCACTATTTGTTTATATTTGCGGACGCACGTTTGTGGTTCGGACATACCGCGTCGGCGTAGCACTCGTAGCGCTCGCTACGCGACCGCCCGCTACGTTCACCCGCTACAAACTGCCGTAGACCGTCTACGACGCAGCGCTGTTTATCTCGCCAGTAATTTGCAGTCCAAAGCTGTATCCAGGCTGCGGATGCTTTGAAATCTCTTTGTACGGTTTTCTTTGCACTTTTGTGCATTCATTGTGGTGGTTTTAAATTCGTCTACAGCCGGACTGGTTACTCGTAATTGCGCAGTTTTCATTACTTTATACGGTTTAACGGTTTTTGTTGTTTCGTGTATCGCAGATACGAGTGTTGAAGTGATTGTGTTGTTTGTGTAGGTTGTGAATGTATGTTGATCGGTAGATAAGCAAAGTGGGTCGATGTTTCAAGGTTTAATTTGGTAATTTGGCTGTAAAGGCGTCAGCGATAACGATCGTCGCCGCCACTGCAATTATTGGGCAGGTTTTGTCAAAGGGCTATACTTAAGTTGATTACGGATCAAATATGCTGACTCATCAACACAATAGAAATGTTATAACATGTGACTTCTACGCGCATTGCGAATATAACTATTTTTGAAAAAATAAGTTTTGTAAGCTCAGAGTCGTGGGACCCATCATTTGATGTTAATGTGCTAAGGTTAAAAGACCTTTCATAATGTCAAATGAACCTTTTCTGTGCAGTTGCTAACATGCAGCAATACTTCCGTAAGCACTTTGTCAGATCGTTGTGGTTTAAAATCACCACTGGTGCTTTTTTGAACATGATTTGACTGTAAAAAGGAGTGATACCAGTCCACACCAATTGAACCACATAAATGCAAAGACTCACGCCTTCCCAGCGGAAAAACCCAACGGAACATACTAACTACAATTCCTGCACTCCTATTTTGCATCATTAACTCCTCTGCGGTCTAGTGGTTCAACCCACCGATTTCAGATCCAGAGGTCCCGGGTTCGATCCCCCGGGTGAGCAATATTGAGCTTGGTTCGGTTGGTGGTAGGAATTTGCTAAAGTCCCTAGCCAGGCGGTTACCACCATCTTACCAATTTCTGTCGCCATAATAACAATTCTTAAAAAAAAAATGTGTTCCGACATTTAGAGGTAAGATAGCCAGTTTGTAGAGGATTTCGGGTGCGCTTCCACCTTCGGCCTTATCATAGCTTGAAAATCAGGTGAGATGAAGGCCAAGTACATCCCGTCGTACAATAATAAAAAAAATATATAAACTGTCATTAAGTTCTCAATACCAATTTGTTAGTTTATGGATCAGATAATAACATCTCCATTTTTTATAACTCCGATTTTGTTCTTGAGTTTATGACAACACGAGTTAAAATCAGTATGTCAGCATTGTCAAACATTTGTTATTATTGAATCAATTTATTAAATCAATAAGAAGAAGTATGCTTAGTAACTTATTAAATTGATTTAATAAGTTACTAAGCATACTCTGGACGAAAGACAACACAGGTTGTATAGGACGAGAGCTAGTTTTTCTCCACTAATAAATTATACCACATATAAGTTAAAACACCAACTATAGCTAACACAAAATATTATTTTGTATACTTACTGATTTTGCGTATTTCTTCATTCTAGTTTAAAATTATTATCAATAATGGAATGCATTTTTTTATTGATTAGGTACGTTTATTTACGACACGCAAATTTTAACAACAAAGATTACTTAAACGTATACTTATTATACACGTATTCATTCTCAATAGAAGAAGAATCAGAACGTGCCAGCAATCTATTATGAAATATTTTAAAATAACCTTTATTGCATATTTAATGCCTTGCAGAACTTGTACAAAACAGGGCAAATATGTATAATACTAACAATGTAATAAATAAGACTTGTATTCCAGTAAAATGCCTTAACTTCAGTTATACAGAACATCCATCATTGTTCCAACGGGTTCCGAGGGTAAGCCTCATTCATACATTTTCATTCGGAGCGAAAACCTTCAGAATCCTACATTACGTCATTCCATAAAGAAAAATGCACATATAGGTAGGTAAGGTACTCGCTTTTTATGTGGCATACCCCACGTAATTCAATTCCCTTTATTCGTTTAACATACGACCATTTTTGTGCTACTAAGCTTCGTTCTCTAGTTGGTACAGATAAGAAAAATCTCTTGATATCACTGTTTTCAATCGCTGTGCTAACTATGTACAAAGGAATCAGTCAGATTACCTAAGGACCGTTGTAAACGGCCTATAGATAATTCAACTATTCCAAACCAGACGGATGCGTGCCCAAGACACTGGCTGCATTACCACGCTGAATAGCTATGCTAATTCGCTGGCCCAAATAAGAGCCAGCCCTGGGTCACGTGTCGCCTCAATCAAAAGCCCCGCTAGATTTTTGAAAACCCAAGGACACAATAAGGTACCTTATTATACCCCAAAAGGCTCAAATAGGTAAGCTCTGTCGAGACCAATATATTTGCGTCTTTTGCAAATGAATTTAGCTTTTATTATTAAAATAATTTCACACAGCGCCATCTTGTATATAATAAGTATGCAGTTTGTTATGATTTGAAAGAAGAGTTCCGTACCCAAAAGGTGCCAAAGGGTGTTACTAAGCTTCCGCTTTTCGTAATTCTGTCCATATGACTATCAACACGCTGTATCTTACAAGCCTTAATAGGTAGACAATTAATAATGAGGCGGGTTGAACTAAAAAATGTTATATGATATACCGACGCATATCCTACCGCTAGCCTGGAAAATTTCAATTTAAATTTCGAACATTCGTAGTTCAGCCAACTCGTATTAATTTTAGCTGAAACGCCATACCAAAGATAACCGCTGTCAATACGTCTCATAGCATATGCAGAGACTGCCCACTAAATATTAGAGTAGGACCGGCCTATTCATTCGTCGGACTAGCCGCTCAATTTTATTTTATTCATTTTATCGTGTTAAGGAATATATTTTTAGTTTTAAAAATGAGCTCAAGCGGTCGCTGGTATTTATAAACAAACTGGATTGATGGATAGACTCTCTAATGTACACCAAAGAAACAAAAAAAATATTGACAGATTATCTAGTAGCAAGTTTAAGAAGTGACTGCAAAATATTTAATAACATTGTTATGAAGGTAACCCAAAGGGACATTTTTTACACGTTCTACGATCATTTCTTCCTTACTTGCTTCATTTGCTCTTTCATGTCGATTCATATCATCATTGGTTTCCGAATATTATTCCAAATATACATAGATTATGTTACTAGCCTTCATTTGATATCATATTTAAAAAATAATACTTTTTTACTATATCAACTCCTCTAATAATTGATCCGCACATTAAAATATTATAACCTATTTCACTTCAACCTCACATTTAAATGGTACCAAAGAAATGTAGATACTTTCAAAAAATAGCATTACTTCTGATGCCGATTAAAAAATGTACCTTCATTCTTGTTTATGTTAAATACTTTCAGTGTTCAATTTTATCTAGTATTTTTTTCTCCAGAAAACGAATAAGTTTATCACAAAAATATGTATCTGTAACTAGTGGAACACCCGGGTATCCGTTACCGTGATGGATACAGACTTATATAGATAAGATAGTGTTAGCTAGCCAGGCAGACTTAAGCAATGTCCAATCACCAACCAAACCATGCACATTATTATACTCCCCTGGGGATCGAAAATCCTCTGGATCTGACCGGTGGAAAAACCACGACAGAGGCCGTATAAAGCTAAAATCTAGTTTTAATTATAATCATGACAGTATATTACATAGCTGTAAAATTATCAGAATCGTTTGTAAAAATATTTATCGGTTATTTTGAAAAGTAGGATGTATCGAGCCACAAAAGTCGATCATAGTTAAAGTAACATCATTTCACTGGTTCACTGGTTCCCGTACTAAAAGAATACAGTAACATAGTCAACAACCTATTTTCCCAAATAATTTATGCAACCCCGATCTATCGAGCTAACAGAGACGTATATTATGTGGAATTATTCGTGACGCAGCAATAACGCCAAGATATGTTTATTCATAGCCGGATACAATCAAACATACTGGTATTTAATGTACTCGTACTATGTTATATTTGCTTTCGAGTCTATTATGTAATATTATTCTTATTAGAAGGTTGGGTGAATAGATATCTACCTACCTATTTAATTGTTGTAATGTAGCTTCTTCTTCTTCTTTTAATTCAATCCTATTATTGTGTTTACATTATTTATACTGTCGTGCTGTGTTGTTGTGGGTCAATAAGATGTTTTTCTTTCTTCTTCTTTCTTTCTCATTACATTTTTCATTTTTACTTAATGGTAGAGCAAATATTACTCATAACACTAGCTGCTTCCACTCTAGAGTGCTCTACAAGACCTTATGTCTTCAGTCAGCCCATCTAGGACCTCTGTTAGCAAAATGTGACAAAATAAACCAGTTGAGTGTGAGTTTGACACGTGCACCGAGAGTTCCAACCGACATTTCCAGGCAAAAAATGCGGTTCATTCAGGTCAGTAGTTGTACTGCGGGTTTGAATCACGTTAAGACATTTTTTTTTAAATGTAAAAATTGCAAATACATATTTTTGAAAAAAATAAAAATACGTAATCTCAAATGTCATGATGCGTGGATTGTGGTCCTCACTAGGCCAATTCAAGTTGAAACTGCGATCTTAAACTGAACTCCAAGCGATCCGTGATTCAGTCGAACTCTTGCTGGAGATGTAGTCACTCATACAGCGGCGGCTTCAAATTGCTGTGGCATTCGAAGCCGCCGCTGTACAGGCAATATTTGGTACTTCTTATTGTTTGGTCCCATATCACGGGAAATCTTATGTCAGGCATCGTTTCTAACATCCCTATTAGAGTAAAGGAAAATGTTTAGGTGCCATTCAATTTTTCAAAACTAAAACATAAAACTGTAAAGCTGATCACGCAATTCACGCACAACCGTCCACACCGCACGCTCCGCGCACGACAATTTACCTTACACCTTAGAGACAATATGTCAAAAAACCGAAAAAAAACGGATTGACCGTGACAAGCACACGCTCCAATTCCACACCGACCGCGCCTTTGGATCGGTCTCTTGCCGCGCGCGATTGGAGGGCGTTGAATCGTCCAATGTCTGTAAAAAAATGCAAAGTGGATGAAAACAAAAAGCTCATAAAAAGATATTAAAATTAAATTAATTTTACGCGTCGTTTTTACGTAACCGAATTTATTTTATCATCTTAATCATTGTCACATTCTTCCACTGCTTAACATAAACCTTCCACCGATCGACACGTATAACAATGGTGAGCCGCCTCCATCTATCGAGTCCCACCGACCAGCAAAATATCGTGTATCTACGATTTAACGCAATACAGGCGTTTAATCGTTGTCGCCATGTGAGAAATCCACAGGCATTATTTAGTCGTTTTAATATAATGTAATATACTCACCTGGTTTTCATGTCAGCGTTTAAAAATAATAATTCTGAAACGTAGACTATTAGTGGACTGTTAAATATTCATAGGAGTCTTGTAGCACGTACCGACATGCGTGAAAAGCCAATAATGTCCTTTTCTTTCGACCATGTCCCAGTAAATTATGACCATTTTTTGAACTATTTTTTTATAACACAAATTGTATTGATGTATGAAAATTTATGTCATCGAGTTGTTCAATCTCATAGATCAACCAATGGACTGCTTGTGGTGTGTTTTCTTAATGTGTTCCTGTTGGTCCAACTAATATGTATTTCAGTAAACTTGTATGAGTTGTACATGTTTAATTGAAAAAATATACACGAGTAACTGGGTACAGATCAATAGAGATGATAAATCAAAGGGAGAAGAAGAGTGCGGTAACATTACTTAAAATATTTCTACATTTACGCGCATTTTTTTCACAGCCATCTTGCCTCAATAAGAGCAAAGCTTGTAAAATGGAAACTAGATTAAGAAACGCCTGAACGTACGAATTGGAGACATTATATATGTAGGTATATAATATTATCTTCCTGATTTGTCAATATAAAGGTAAAAGGTCTAAAAGCAGAACAAACATCTACTTATTATTCAACACACAATGAAAATCGAACCCATAACCTAAAGCGCAAAAAGCAGCTACAAAGTACATATAATTTAAATTAAAATTTAATACAAACTTACAACTACCAACTACGAGCTGTAAAGTCTGGTTAATATTTTGTTGCCTCATCAATTCATTTCGCTTCCCACATAAGCTACCGAAACAAAGCCAACATGTTCTCATTTCAATCAACATTACCAAGAATATTTTATTGCAACCGACCGTTGTATTACAGTAAAAACAAGTAGCTCCACAAACAAAGAAACTCAATCCACGCGAAAAGTGACAAACGAACCGAAATCAACTCGCCGAATGAAACCACCGATGGAAATTGAATTAATTGCTGATGAATATGCAAAACTGATCACTGCTCGCTCATCGCGGACTATTGTTCGATTAAGCTCTTATTGTATTCGACGCCTGATTATTGCTTACAAAACGGACAACGCCATTGTGCGAATGCTCCTTATCAGTTTCAGTTTATTGACGATACCGGCTACAACAAAACCGGCACAGTAATTGACTAACGAGAAATTTATTCAAAAACATTTCGTTGTCATGACCTTTTTTTTATAAATGTTGTATTCGCTCTTGACTTGTCTAGCTCCAACCAGAGCAAAGATGAGGTCTACGATAGAGCGAGCTTTCCTAGACAGCTCTGGGTCTTTCGTGCACCGATGGAACACAGCAAACCATTTGGCGCCGAACTTCAGGCGAACTTATACAGGGTCGTAGGACCTCTTCTCTTAACTCCAATGTTTGAGAATTTCCCCATCACCACCCCGCTTGCTTGGTCGGTGATAATACACAAATGTAAGCTTCTCTGCTTATCTTCCGGTGAGATCCCTGAGTCGGCTTTTAAGACATCCTTGGGCTGAGTTGGAAGAGTAGATGACGCAGCGTGTGATGAGAGCAGTGTGTTCTTTAACCGCCTCTGTGGTCTAGTGGTTGGCCCACTGGTGTCCGATCCAGAGGCTCTGGTTGTTGATGGAATGACTTTGTTTAAGCCATCTTGGCTAGCTACCACCATCTTATCGAAACCTGTCGCCATAACAACCAGTCTAATTTGTTGAGTTCCGACTTTAAGAGGTAAGATAGGCAGTTCCTCAGAATGTTGCGGTTTCCATGTGATGTGCGATTTCACCTTTATATTAACTTGTAGATGAGGTGAGATGAAGGCTGTCCTCGTCATACTTAAAACAATATAAAATGTTCCACCACCCACAAGTTATAGGAATATGTACTTCGTGATGGACAAGCCTAAAACTTTCCACGGGCAAGCGTTAGCCTGTTAGCCCAAACACGACAAATATGCTGAATCATCTCCTTGATTAATAAAGTAGCCGTTTGTTATTCATTTCTCGATTTACTCAGACGCAAAACACAATTTTGTGGATGGAGGGATGAAATTGAAAAAGTTTTCAGTTATTTATTTGGACCGTTTTGCCGGCGGCTCCGCCATCCGCCATTCAATTTTATTTTTCAACTCTCAAATCCTTTCATTAAACGTAAATAAATATTTGTTTGCATGAATATAAAACACGTATTAGCTGTTGAATTTGGTTTGTAAATAACGTTGATCGCTTCTTTATTGGAGTATTTGTAAATCTCCAGTAAAGATGTTTGAACTCCTTCCAGACAGTGTTATCGTAAATTTTAAAAAAAAAAAATTCAAAGGACTTTAAGAAAGTATTGTATTTTGGTGTGAATCTGGAATGGTATTGTAAACATAAAAATAACAGGACCTTAATTTTACAGTCCCAAACTAAGCGCAGCTCGCTAAATGGGAACTTGATTACTAAATGTGATAAAATACTTCAATACTTTTTCAAAAAATATTATTAAGTGGTTGCAGTCTACTCAGAGCTCAGTGATATAGGCCATAGTATTACAGCATTCCGAGTAGGAGTGTAGTTAATTTTAATAGAAATTGCCATAAAGTTGATTTACATCTAACCCTCTAACTTTGAGGATATAAGGTTGATATTACTGAGCAATTTTCAGCCGTGGGTTGTCATTAGATAGTTACATAACCAACTGTAAGTGGGTGTATAATTTCAGAAGGGAAATTACTAAACATGCCAACCGCTGAAGGAATGCTTTGTGCCTCTGGAAGTTCCTCAATTAGTTAAAGAGGGCCAAAGAGGGAAGTACTGAAATTTATAACATTACTTATTTTCATTACCAGCTCATAATGCGCGAGTGATGATTCTAGTGTTGCCAGCGTCTAATGGTATAAAAATCAGTCATGGGCGAGTCGAACTCGCCCACCGAGGGTTCCGTACAAACTTGTAGGTATGGTATCTTCTAAATAGGTATATATAACTCAAAGGTGACTGACTGACTGACATAGTGATCTATCAACGCACAGCCCAAACCACTGAACGGATCGGGCTGAAATTTGGCATGCAGGTAGATGTTATGATGTAAGCATCCGCTAAGAAAGGATTTTGATTAATTCTACCCACAAGGGGATAAAATAAGGGATGAAAGTTTGTATGAAACTTTGTCAATTTTAAACCGATCGGGCTGAGACTTTGCATGCATAAAGCTACTATAACGTAGGCATCCCCTAAGAAAGGATTTTGCATTTGTTTTATTTTCGTTTGGTTTAAGTATAGGTAAGTATAGGAAGACTGTCAGTTTGACTTTTTTAAAATGGCTAAAGTAAATCTGAACGTTAATGAAGAAGTTGAAGAATGTACTGTCGTTTTTAAGTTTTGTAGGCCCTAATTTTTTACACACGCTCAACAAAAGTAAAGCTACAAAAACTATACTTAATTAATAATAATACTTCTTAACGCGAGCGAAGCCGCGAGTAAAAGCTAGTCTAAGTTTATAAGTTCAATGGTTCACCCATCGAAAACTATTTACGCTTTTCTAAGTAATTACTTAAAAGTAATTACTTAGCTCTTTATAATCAACATTGTGAAAGCATATTACATTATTGCTGTATCTAAAAGAAAAACTAGTAAAAGGACAAACTTAACTTTGCCGATCGATTCCTAGACACGGTTAGGTCGGTTGCATCAACCGCAACTAATAAGTTTGTAACAGTTTTTTTTGTACATCTACATATTTACGGTTTTCAGTTTTTTTTCCTTAACATGTTAAGGAAACTTAACATGGTAAGACGTTGCTTCTTGCCAAATTTCATGATTCTAGGTCGACGGAAAGTACCCTATAGGTTTTGATTCCCTTGTGAAATCGCAAAATATACAAAAACATGCGTCATAAGCGGTCATATCTTTTGATCTCGAAAACAAAGTGATCCTCTAAGGATTCCTTTTTCCTTTTTAGGTACGGAACCCTACAAATAATATAATTTGACATAGAAAGTCAATATTTTTTTTAATTAATTTGTTGAATCGGAATACGATTCAATAATTTCATTATAAAATCTATGGTGTCCTTGGGTTGAAACCCGTTGATATTCATGTTTATAATATTGTTATTGTTAAACAACAAACAAAACTATACAGTTTAGTTAGTTAGTTTATCTATCTTCCAATCCAGGTGGCTAGTTCCAGATATTAGTAATAGGGACCCTACGAGAATTACAAACGTAACTTTTATCACTGGCCAGTATTTGGCTATGCGCCGGTTGGCCTGCAACTAGTAATTTATTGACTGCTTACAAACCATAGGCATGTGCCGAACGTAAGTTTGGACGTGCCTCCGACTACACCCTAGCGGGTGATCCTTGTAAGATCCACGCTATGAGTAGTGATCAAAGGTGGATCCCCAAAGGCAATACGTGAGATTGTCACTTTTTGCTATTAATATTACTTTTGCAAGACAGCCTCTATTGAGTGAGCTCAAAACCTGAAAATTAAGCTCGAGCTAACATAATTAAAATGAGCATCTAACTTACTTACAATCAACTTTAATGTAACGTCACTGAAACTACATAAGTAAGTTTAAAACGACTAAGTTGGTCCTGGAACTCAGAATTAGCTCCATTGTAGGAAATGGCTCAAGTCTGCAAAGTAAACACATCATTGTAATGAAGTTTGTATAATTACTGTTTGAAGGCTCTTTATACCTTACTCGAGACAGGCTTTGGCCGAAGGGTGTTGTATTTCGGCGGTTTAGTGAAAGGGTTGCCGATACCCCCCTACCCCTTCCCCTTCCACCTGCAACACGTTGGGGAATGACATGCCAATTTAGTAATTTGATGTGTAATATGGTATGATAGTTTGTAAGGTGCCCTTAAATACTTTATAGGTACGCTTAGATTACAAAAGTAAATCACTCGTCTGTCAAACTCAAAATTTCATAGATGTATTAGCTTGTTTGTGCAGGCAAAAAATATGCCCTATTTTCGAATTAAGTACATAGGTTCACAGGCGTGTTTTTTATCTTAGTTTATATGGGTCAAATGTATCTATATTTATATTTTGTTTGAGTTACTTGTAACCTGCAATAAATGGATTTATTTATTAACTTATGTAAGTCTCGGAGGATTCAACTGAGTCTCCTCCAAAATTAAAGGTTTTGCCACAATCAGCAAGCTTGGCAGGAGGATCGGTAATTGGTAATTTACCATTGCTTTAGTAATTTGCCGATATTTTACTCGTTTCCTATTTATTGCCAGTCTTTTTTACATCCATCCGGTTATATACATTCAAAGGTTATCTGGGTGGAATCACTCTCAGCGACAAGACTGCTGATCGTACCTCATAGCACAGTTTCTTGTTATAGCTATTTTCGTTACTTTTTTTAGGTGTACAATAAACAATACTTGTAATTGTATTGTGGTAAAATGTATGTTATAATATAATAAATGTATTTATGTAAATGTTGTTCGATCCGATTCATATATATTCAAAATTGACTTCTCACTTACAACGGTTTTTAACGGCAACATGTTTATCCCACTCACGCTGATGATGATGATACAAAACGGCAGGAAATTACATAAATTTCCTACCCGTCGCTTGTCGAGTAGCCAGTGGATTTCATTTCTTAGTTCTTCTTGGTTATACATTTATCGACTGCGAGTGTTCTTAGAATGTTGTATTATTATCGGTTATGGTCTGAATATATCCGAAATTCAGCGTGTCAATGCAGCCAGTGTCTTGGGCACGCTTCCGTCTGGTACTGGTCTGGAACAGTTGAGTTACCTGTAGGCCGTTTGTTACGGTCCTTAGGTAATCTGACTGATTCCTTTAAACTAACTATGTACTAGTTTAATTGTACTTTTTATTGAATAAATAGTGTCAGTTGAAGATATTGATAAAATCAGCTTCAATCTTGCCTACCGGTTTTTTGTCCCTGATCAAAAAGTTTGCCAGTGATTCTCGATACGACAATCTTTATCTAATGTTTTGGTATATATTTCGATTCTGAGAGTATTTAAATCCCAGAGTATTTTAATAATGTCGTAATGGTCTAAATACACCAAAATGACAGAATCAGCTGACGAAAATTAACATTTTGTATGGTGTCTTTGTGTTACGTGAGCCGCGGTGTATTTGTTTAGTATTTTGATTAAATGACAACTCAAAAATTTTTGGTCAAGCGTGAGTAGTGCCTTAAAAAATGAAATTGTTAAAACCGTACCCCTAACTTCACTTTTTTTAACAAAGTGTTTTTTTTAACTGGGACAGTACTGTCCAGTATATAGGTTATATAGTGATATTTATGGGCAGGTAAATAGGTTCTTTTTAGTATTTGCAAAGATAGAAAATAATATATTATGTTACTGTGTTAGGATTAAGATACCTTACCTTTTGTGAGAGACAAATAAAATAAATAAATGATTAAATGATTAAATGATTTGCCTAGTGTGACGGTTAAACTTTCATTGAACCTAAGCGACAAACAAATTCTGATTGTGAATCCATGTCTTCGTTAATAATAAGACAGGTTCCATCGTGGCATGTTGCGGTTTGTTTCGTGACAGTTTGACAGAGTCTGAATCTTATCTTGGGGGTCTCGGGGGCTTCATTTTTTTAATTGTCCTCGGTTAGGGTCGAGACTACACAGCTTAGTGAATGAACCCAGACTCTCAGACCAAGCTGAAATATATATAATTAAAATTCAACAACAAGTATGTTTTTTTTTCTGTGTTTGGACGTTGTATTGCATGATAATGAAGTATTTACAAAATAAATAAAAAATAATTAATTTTCCGTAATCTAGTTCCCATATTTAGGTTTGCTTAGTTAGGGACTAGATGGCACTTTGTAAACATAATTTATTCAAACAATACCTATGTACTTAAACCTTACTATTAACAAGGGAAGCAGTAGGGCTACTGAGGACCATTACAAACGGCCCATTGGTAACTCAACCTGATCCAGACCAGTTCCAAACGCAAGCGTGCCTAAGACACTGATTGCATTGCCACGCTGAATAGCAAAGTTTATTCGCTGGGATAAGAGCCAGCCTTGGGTCACGCATCGTCTCTATCAAAAGACCCGCAAAGTATTAAGATTTTCATGACAATGACTATTGATAAATTAATTATTGAAAATACCTATTGTACTGGCAAAAAAAGTTAAAGCTTATAATATAAATGAGTTTACCCTATGATCCGATGACTGGCTGTCATTTAAACCAACGAATCATCAATGCTGTTCAGAGAGTTAATGCAGTCTTTTTTTTTTGTTTTATTGTACGACGGGGAAGCGCTTGGCCTTCATCTCACCTGGTATCAAGTTGAGATAAAGCCGAAGTTGGAGGCGCACTTCACCTGGAATCCTCAACAAACTGAGGAACTGGCTATCTTACCTCTGAATGCCGGAACACAAAAATTTTAGGATTGTAATATGATTGTTCTATTCACTGTTTGGGGTACGTTTTCGTCTGTTAGAGTATCATGGTCATCAGCGGAAGTGAAACAGCTTGCAAAAAAAAATGTGCTAGGTGAATTATGTTTACGAGGGAGAGATCATACAATTTTTTGGAATAATATATAAATTTCTCAAAAAAAATTTGTTATTTTAATCAATTCAAATCAAATTACAAAAAAAAAATAAGTGAAACTTAACTTTTTATTTATCGATAATTCACCTCTGACCACTACTCAAAGCCTGAATCTCCTGAGGATACCCAGGATCCTGGATCCAGGACTAACTGATCTGGCTAGACATATCCAAACGTGAATGAAATTATAATATTCTTCTATTAATCGCAAAAGGATTTTTAATTCAAGTGCTTTTGCGAGTACGCATGCGAATTATTTACGTTCACAAGCCTCTGTCTCGAACCGTACAGATCAAAGCCAAGCCACGCCGTTTGAAATATTTCTTACGAGATTGTCACTGACGCTGTTTGTTGTCTCTGTAGCCCACTTCCAAGTCATAATTGTTTTTTTGAGTGTTTTCTCTCGAGGGTGGCTTTCATCCAAAAAATCCGCTATTTACATAGAACTGGAGTCTTTGCGAATTAAAGTAATATTCCAACAATTCCGTTAATACTTTAATAATATTGTGATTGCGACAGTTTGTTAGGATAACTTAAATGCTTATATAATTAGTAACAGAAACGGGTCTTCATCGCGTACCTTTTTAAAGGCTTATTACATTCAAGCAGAAGCATAAAGGGCAGTATTGATTAAACAAAAAAAAAAGTGGCACTCCGGGATAGAAGTGAAAACTTGAAGTTTGTCGATCTTTGCCGAACAGAACAGCTGAGATTATTGGTGCTTGAATCTCAATGTTTTCGCGTTGGTCGGTATATTTATGAATGAAGGTTGTTGTTGCAACACAACTGACACAATCTTAGAACTGCCGTTGATAGATGTCACTGCTGTCAACCGTCTGTCTATAGGTGAAAAAAAAAATTACGAGTTGGATAGATAGAGGCAGACTTCGAACGTTCCTTACCCATACCTCTTAGGATCGTAAAGATAACGTGACATAATGTTTTAAGTCAAATGTGTCAAAAATGGTGTTGGTAATGTGTCGCAAGTTCAATGGTTTTTTTCCCATCTCAAAAAATGCCCAACGCGCCTAAACAAGTTCTCACTTCAAAAATACTTTCAAGGTGTCAAGTATTTTGAGGTTGGTCTACGTACTTGGTTAAAATTGGAAATACTGGTTTCAAAACCTGATCGCGTACACGCGCTTCATCTCTAGTAGGTATGTATAACCGTTTTTGTTTTTCGTGAAATTATTTTTGTTATTGGTAATTTCGTATTACCTGGTGATTGACTATCGCTTGGGGCAAATAATTAGTAAATCAATTTGCATTAGTGCAATTTCTCAAAATAATCTCTTCAGTAATATATTTTTTAAAAAAAAACATAAATCTGCTACTTTATATATTGTGAAACAGATTTGACAATAGCAAAGCAGTATGTGCTTGTTGCTTATTAATTGTACGCTAAAGATATTGTTAGAGAAAAAAGCTGACACGCCTTTTGTGACACAAAGCTGCTTTTTCATGCGAGATAACTAAAGGTTTTTTACTACATCCCGTTCAGAGACCAGAGGCTACCACGGGGTAAAAGTGTGATGCTTTAACTATCAATGTATTAGTAATACCTAGTGATCGGAGGTGAATCCACGAAGACCGAAAAGGATTACCGAAAGGATAGTAAAAAAAAATTTCGATCATCGTTTATCGTGAATCAAACCTAATAATTTATAATTCGGGTGGAAGCATTGTACCAATGCACCACATCAGTCGTCAAGATAAAACAATGCCATGTATTTAAATTACCATTTTAATTTTGAAAAACAGCAAGCAAAAATATAAAAGCGGTCAACTTTTTTAATGGTTGATCTTCTTTCTCTCAGACAAAAAATAAATCAAATCAATCGCTTTATGATCTGTTTTGAGCTACGCAATTAAGTGGTAATAGGTCAAATGAGACTGTTTTTTTCGATACCGTCTCACTATACCCATTGGAAGTCAAAAAGCAAAGTATTTCTGGGTCCAGAAATAAAAAAAAACCTTACAACCTACTGACGTAGGTACTCCGCCATGAGATCCTATAAGGACGGCCATAACGCCGTGCGTAACTTATAGACCAATAATTAAAAAAGGGGATCAAATATTAATCGAGATAGTTTATTTAAAAAAATTACAGTAGATCAATCAGATTATTAAGGATCAAATAATATTATCCCAAAAAAAATATTCGATTTTGCCATTGCACTATGTTTATTTTGTCTCAACAAATTTTCATGTTCTAAATATATTTTATGAGATGTAAACAAATCCGTTGCTTGAAACCGAGAAGGGAATTCCTTAAGACCTATTCGACTTTATGTTTTTCTTACAATCCTTTGAGCTCAATTTGCTTTATCGGAAACCCAACGTTCAAACTCCACGAATCGAATGTCAATTCTGGTACATGCTACAAGCAAAAGCGGCTAAACTCTCGATGGCCGATAACTTTTTAGTCTCAGTATACTAGCTGCTATTGTTGTATCAGTATCACAGTAAAAGCGTAGCAGTTTTGAAGCATGTATATTGCTTCGTATCATTTTTGTATCTTCATCGTAGCAGTTTTCGTTACAGCGTCGTAGCTGCATCATAGTCTTTCTCACACTGTAGCGGCTTAGTAGCAATCCTCAAACCTAGAAAATAGTAGCGTAGCTATCTCGTATCTTAAAAATGCCGTTGAAAATAGCAGCAGTATAAAGAAGCTACTCATAACTGTTATGTAGCTACACCGTAGAAGCACTATATAGTGGTGGCGTAGCAAATGCGCGTGCACCATACCACATCGTAGCAGTTTCATATTTATCCCATAACTGCACTATAATAACTGTATAATTTTCTGCAGATAATAAATACCTCAGCAGTATAGTGTAGATACATAGTAACGTTTTAGCAGTAGCTAGATTGTTCAAGATATTTGAACACGCAGCAAAACGCATAGTGCGTTGTAAGCATTCACAATGGCAGTTTTGCTGCGATTCAAGTAAATATAAACAAGTTCGCGTCTTACCATCAACCAGAGCGGCTCATAACCATTTTACCATAATTCATTTAGTAGTAATAATTACTTAGAGTGTTAGTGCTAAGTGAATCATACCAATATAATTTGTCAAAATAACCAGACTTTTATATACTTACTTACTCACTAAGCTCAAAGGTTTTGTAGGGGTCTCGGCGACCATAACATCGAGAAGCTACAAACCTTATCATAGATTATGTGCCCTCCAAAGTAATATAATTTACCAGAACTGAAAATTAATTAATTTTAAAATCAAAAAATTAAAGTTGCTAGGTTCCGTTATTCTACTTACCCCAAATCCTTCACAAAGAGAGTGAATAGGCATTTACTGAAAAGGCTTGCTCTACCGTAGACCTCATGACATCATGACTTTAAAAAAAAACCCAGGAACAACAATTATTGTTTGTAAAGTTTCACTCTCTCTCAACTTAGACTGATGGCAATCTCTCAGAGTAGGGATACTGTCGAAAGCCAACCTGCCTAATCAATTTATAGCAATGCTCGATTCGAGGAAAGTATATTTTATAATGAAACAAACATGCTCCGCTGCCTCCATTAGAGAAATGCAGACGCTTCATGTTTCTCTTCGCTTTATCGATCTTTTGAGAGTAATTTCTTCGAGCTACTGCACGAGCTTACCGTAAACACTTCTGTGTGTGGGTTTTGCGATAGGTTACCTTGTTTCAGATGAGAAAACTAAACGTAGTTGTAGTTCATTCTTATATCCATAAATGTATATTATTAAACAACTATCACACAATACTTATTAATTATTAAAAGCCTTAAATATTAAACCCAAATAAAATGTATCTTGTAAATTTTAATTAACTATTTACAAGGGAAGCATTCGGGTCACCTCCATAGATAGTCCAACTCATTATTATACCGTTATAAATGGTCTATAAATCCAGAACAGTACCATTTTCATGTTTCATGGCGAAAAAGCATATAACTAATTAATATATATACACTTATTTCAATTAACCAAGGCATCATATTTACACACCTTTTAAATAGGTAGCTAGGTAGCATAATAAATAAATAAATAAAAAAATAATTACGTTCACATATTTTAGATAATTCATACCAAAATTTGGTACGTGTCGGTAATTATGCCCACAGAATTTTTTGTAATTAATAATGTCAAAAATATTAGGAATAATTAATGACAGAAATAGGTAATGTTAATATTAGTAAATTTCAAACAGCAAGAAAGGAAAATATAACGTCAGATAATATTATATCTTTTAATATCACTGAAGGATAGGTAAAACCAACTTGCGATTATTCCATTATAAATGGTCTATAAGCAACTCAACTGATCCAAAACAGTACCAGGCGGAGCGTGAAAAAAAAAAGTGTTTTATACAGAAACAATATGTCTCGTTCTTTTTCAACCAGACAGATATATAGTGACAATAGTGATATTAAAACTAAAATGTTTTTAGTGGTTGATGTTGCAATCACTAGCAACACAATGTTGAAAAAACATAAACACAATTTATGTTCGCAGAATCGATACGCTGGAAACACGCCAAAACAAAAAAGATAAAGTTAATGTAAATTTACAGAATAACAATTTGATTTAAAGAAAAACTACCGACTTCTTCACATTCATGAGAGTACAATAAAATATTTTCACACGTGTATCAGTCATTCACATATTACCTACACAATTCTACGTGCATATGATTTGTGATTCCGTACCTACCATGCGTTTAGTTCCTCCCATATGAATACAGATAGTACACGAACCAGCTTTTAGTGCGAGCAAACATAACTTTAACGTCATCCGGTTGTTGACTCTAGCGCGCATTATGGCCCATCCAAAATAAACATGACAGTTTATAACGTATACTTTATAAAGCATGATGTCTGTCTCGGGTTTCGTAAACAATAAAAAATGTACAAAGGAATCAGTCAGATTACCTAAGGACCGTTACAAACGGCCTATAGGTAACTCAACTGTTCCAGACCAGTACCAGACGACAGCGTGCCCAAGACACTGGCTGCATTGCCACGTTGAATAGCTATGCTAATTTTCTAGCCTAAATAAGAGCCAGCTCATGGGCCAAGTGTCGCCTCAATAAAAAAAAATTACAAGACATTTTTACACAACACTAGGCTTGATATCCTAACGGACTTTACTAATAGCTCGACCAAAAAACGTTCTATATAGAATACAATAACCAGAGACATAGATTAAAGACACGACACTGATTGTCTTATCATGATTATGAAGGTATGTGGCCAGCGCTGGTTCTCGTGATGTCACTCCCGATCTGGGTCCTGAAAACCAGCACCGTTAATTTGCGCCCGGTACAATTTTAACGCTGAGACAGCGTCGTTATTATTTACCTTTATCTGTTTTATTTTTTATGTTATGATAAGTAAAACAGTTTTTTGTATATTTGTGTATTTTTTATTATACCTGCCTGCTGCTACTGTACGTGTTCTTTTTTATACATTTACTAAATTACTGCATGTATATTTACTTCGTAGCCTATTCATATAGGTTTTAAGTTTATGTGTGTTAAATAACTGTCTTTCTTTATTTCTTTCTAGCCCCAAACTAAGAGAAGCTTATAATATAGAAGACTGATATGATTGTACTAAATAACGATAGTTATATACAGAAGTAATACCTACTGTAAATAGTAGTAATACTGGGTCACATAATTCATAAAAAAAAAAAAAAAGTATTCTATCCGTAATCTAGTTCCCATATTACAAGCTATGCTTAGTTTGAGGCTAGATGGCGCTGTTTGAAATTCATGTGCTGTCCTGTCCTGTCCTGTAAATAATAAAAGTGTAGGCATAATGTTCCCTAATTACCTATCAACACACAAGAAGCGCTTCAAGGTAATACAGCTTTTAGCAAATTGCCTCTGTGTTGGGCACTCTGAATCTAGGCCAACTCATTAGACTGTTACATTCTGTTTGATAAGCCAAACAATAAGTGTATGATCCTAGGCGCCAATCATTTTATAAACTGACCAATTCGAGTGGGACCCGCGCACTGAGGGTTCCGACTTATGTTTTAAGGATAAATATGCAGGTTTTAAGCATTGCGATCTGGAGCATTCGAGCTTTCTTGAAAAACGAAAGTTGTGGCCTAAAGAGCACGTTTTCCTAAAATGAACCTATTTACTCTCGACTTGAAAACTCCAAGATTGAACTCCATAGTTATTTTAGGTAGAAACTATCTGCCAACTGCCGTCGTCCGTAAAAAAATGGCAAAATAGGTTTATATTTTTGGAATCACATCACTGCAGCCCGCATCACATTAGGATACATTTTCTCCAAATCTGGAAGGTTTTGCCATTTGAATATGTTTAGAGGAAGTATGAAAGTTTTGGACACATAACAATGTGTCTGGGCGAGAGCATATTATTCATAACTAGCTGTACCAGTGCAGTTTCACTTGCACATAAAATAAAACGCCAAGAAATAAGCTTTGATCTATCCTGCTTGCCCTTCAGAGAATACGTAGTTAGATTTTACACCACTGACATCGTTAATTTCTAATGCAAGCTTTGGTCAGTTTTTTTTTATCTTAGAGGTTTCTAGTTAATGGGTCCATCTGCTAACCGCTCCTGGATGTCATTAGATTCGACCAACCGATTTCAACAGGAGATAGGCAGCAGCTTTCCTCTATCTTAGTACCTACCTACCTAACACCGACACTGTGATCACCGATTTACCTGCCAAGGATAGCGGCAATGAATCCCCCATTACTCTACAAATAAATAGACTCACTTTTTCCCCTTCGAGGATTCACCTCCAATCACTACTCAGAGCGTGGATCTTATGAGGATCACCTACTATTATACCAACACTGCAATTACCGATTCGCTTGTTAAGCGTGGCCCATGTTGTGCAGTGATACTTTTTGGGATATGATTATGACATAAAAACCTTAAAAGCACACCAGTACAAAAAATGCTTATACTATCTTCAGTTTACGTATCGTAGTGGAAATGACTATCGTTCTGTTCAGAGCAAGGCCACTGAATGGTCTAGTAAAAAAAAAATTGACATGCCTTTGCCCACAGCATCAGTAGCACCACCTACTTATAAGGCAAACGCGATGCAGAAGTAATGAAATGAGATGAGATAATGGCAGGAGTATGGGATATGCCATCTTTCATCAGTACGACTAACCCGCCTGCTCAGCAGATTATGAAAAACTTTTTTTGGTTACGATTGGGAAACGGGCAGGAGAATAACAGTTTATGATGATAATGATGATGATAAACTAACATTTATGGACAACAAATAAAAACTACTTTTTTTTTAATGTACCGTGATGTTCCGTAGCCAAGCGTTTACACAACAATACACAGCAACTCTGAATTTGTAAGGTTCGATATTACGTACCTTTTACGATTTTGCATACCTTTTACAACTACAAATAATAAATACTAATAGAATTAAAATCTCCAAAGAGTATTTAACTCATCACTCGTCATCAACCTTTCGCTTAGGTATACTTAGAAGTTAAAAGTGTGTTAACATTACACGCGCTATTCCGAAAATTTCTCTTTGATCACGCTAATCTCCGAAAGTACTGAACCGATTTTAATGTAATTTGTTTAATTTATCAAAATCCAATCATAAATAAAAAAGATACACATGCGTTAAAACAAAATGTTATAAAAGTCAATACAACTTTAAAAAAAAATCGATCGTCAGATCCTGCCCTGAACCATACACAACACATCATTGAAAACCACATCCAAATCGGATAAGCTGTTCCGGAAATACGCGTGCACAAACAAACAGACAAAAATTCTAAAAATTGTATTTTTATGCTCATTTGCCTGTTTTAAGTAGGTAGCATCATTTTTTTTTTTAATATTAAATGTACAGACACAGCTTTTCTACAATTACATTATAAGTATAGATAGACTTTTCGGTAGTTCGTTGTTCACTTCTGCAATAAAGTTGCTTTTTGCATACAGAACCCTCCACGCGAGTTAAACTCGCACTTGATCAGTTGATTTTTTATACTTTACTATGTCATATCCACACGTCACTACATGATTCATGATTCAATTTGGAGGGTTAAAGCGTATAATTTTACAACCCAAAAAGGACGAAAAAGTCTTCGATCACAACTGGACACCAACCGGGACACAGTATTGCTGCTTTGCGGCTGAAAAAGTTATGGTTATGGTACTTCCCCGGACGAGCTTTTTTACAAGAAGCTGCTCTGAAATATTCGTATACGGCCGAATGCATATTACAAGCAAATACAAACAATATAAGCGTTTTATTGCGAATTAATATAACGTATATCGTATTCTACTATACATTCTATATTTATATCCAGACACTTTCCGCAGGCTGCCAACTTTAGCCTCTACTGTCAAACGGGTGCACTCTGAAAAGAAATACAGCTCACGCATCGATTAAATTTAATCACTTTGCAAGTTTGGAACGCCTCCAAGAGGAAGTTGGGTCAAACCAATATCTCTTTCGGCAATGTTTCATTTCCGATAACAAAAGCCTGCGAGAGGCAAAATTACTAACGATACAGGGGTGATAAATTTCACGAAATATTTTGCTAGGTCAATATGTTTTGGGACTTTTGTTACCTATTTGCATCAAGATTTATTAATAATATATCCATTATCCACTAGCCCACTGCATGACACGGGCCTTCCCATGAGCATTTCCTTTTATCCGACTGCCTCAGAAAGAGTGTTTCGAGAGTATTTGAATCTTAGTAGGTACTAGCTTCTACTCGTGGCTTCGTCCGCTAGATACTCAGACAGAAAGAAGCTTAAATATTATTCCTTGCCCAGAGCAATGTTCATTAAAATTCAGCTAAATCCATCAAGTAGTTTTTAGAACCATACAAGGTACATTTAGGCTTCGAACCCTGTTTGATTGGCGTTAGACAATAAAATTGTGTTTAATTCACACAGTCGACTGAGGATTTCTTTAAGCCACACTTAAGAGTGACTTGCGTTATGTCACTCGTATTTACTGTCACATCGTCCCCTTTCCAAGATAAATCATTTCCTCTTGTACTTTGCGCAGGCATTCTTCTACTGCCGTCTATATACCAGTGCCCGTAACACGTACATACGCCCGCTCGTCATCCCTTCAACGCCAAATTGAGTTACCCAACAGAGTTAATAACGAGGTCTTTACGTGATCAGAATTGCGAAACCACCGCGACTAAGTTGGAGAGTAAATGGAGATTAGGAAAGAAGTCTTGTGTAAGCTCCCTCGGTTGATATTAAATAGTAAATTTATGCGTTGCGGAGACTCCTAGACTGTGTAGTGTAGTATGCACTTGGTGGTTGGTGCATCTTGCCTTGGAGTATTTTGTAGCAAATATTTTAAGAATAAAATGGTTTCTGTGAAAGAGCTAGTTTTTTTTTTATTGTACGACGTTGAAGCGCTTGGCCTTCATCTCACCCGGTTACAAGTTGCGATAAGACCGAAGGTGAAGGCGCACTTCACCCGGAATCCTAAACTAACTGAGGAACTGCTCATCTTACCTCTAAGTGCCGGAATACAACAATTTTAGAATTGTTATTATGGCGACAGAATTAGGTAAGATGGTGTTAGCTAGCCAGGGGGACCCTAACTAAGTCCTACCACCAACCAAACCAAGCACAATATATTGCCCATGGGGATCGAACCCGGGACCTCTGGATCTGAAATCGGTGGGTTGAACCACTAGACCACAGCGGCAGTTAAGTTCAAAATATAGTACGTTATAGTCACGTAGCTGTCTTCTTGTCTACTTTCACAGACTAGCCAGAAGATGCAAAAACGAATTCATGGTTTTAAAGGCATATAAAAACACATATCTTGTTCTATGATTTTCAAGTTTATTATATTTTATGAGCGGCAATAGAATTCAGACCCCAACACACACCTCGCAGACAGACAGATTTAATTTTATAACTTTTAGGAAAACTTACAGCTAGATACTTAAATATACTTATATCACAGAATAACTAATAGTACTACGTACAGAAGGATCACTCTCTAACAAAAGTCATGTTTAGGCATTAAAATGTACCTACTCTTACCACTTGCACGCAAAATTTAATCTTATCGTGTGGCACTAGCGTTCGTATTCCGTTTGGCAACGCTGACTTGTAACCGGTTTCGCGGTCAGAGCGTAGGGGGAACCCTATTGCCGATATAAAATATACTTAGGTGATCGGGTAGTTAACTACAAATATACGCAACTATTACTGGGTGACTATTAGGTACCTACGGCAGCGGGTTCAAATTCTACAAACATGTATCGACCTGTTCAGTTGATCCGCGCGGCTTGGGACGGAGGTAAATGAAACGATGGTACTTAGGTGTAGGTGTAGGTACTATATCTATTCAATTATAAAATCGAATTTTATTTGTGAACGATCGAAATACGAAAATCTACATAAATAAGTAACTAGGTACCTAAAAAACTATTAGCTTAGTAGTTAGGCACTTAAATTACAAGATTTCACACAGTTATTCATTCCTTTAGACATCCTAAAATGTATATATGTACTGTGGTGTATATAAATATATTTCTTATCATGTACCTCGGTTATATCTGGTTATATATCATGTAACTTACAAAAAGTTACAGAGTAGGTAGGTTTTGATGCGATGGTTTGAATATAAAAATGGCTTAGGTACATTTCAATATCTGTCAGTATTTTGAAAAATTGACTGTAGTTACTCATAGTTTAGTTTTTGTTTATTTTAAAACCCGTATACATCACGGTATCTTTTATACGAATTATTATGTTTCGAAGTCTTTATAATTGTTTGATTCAAAAATCACAAGAATAACGCACGGTGACGGCGCGGTTAGCGTGCTACCCAAGACGAGAGCCGAGTGGCAACCTACAGCCGTCATTCTCCCCGGAAGGAGCCCAACCGTACCTAAACTTCGGAGTGACACCCCCTGCATATATACCACTTTCATAGCCATTTAAAAGTGCTAATCAAAAGGCCAAACGAAATGGACGGACAGACGAACGGACAGCGGAGGCTTAGTAATAGGGCCCCGTTGGCACCCTTGAGGTTTTTCCTATTTGGATTCCTAAAATGGATTTTTAAAGTTGGCCATCATCTGACGGAACATTATTTAGCGTCCTACTAGTGCAATGCCGATAAATATCAGGATTGCATTAGTAAGATATAACGATGTCTCGTAATGAATACCCGGCCTTACTGATATCGAGGTCGGTTAGGAATTAGCGGGAATCGGAGCCTCGTCGAAGCGCTTTAATCCATGGATTATTACTCACACTCCGGCATTCGCTGTATTTAAAATACGTTAGCAATTTTCAGTATATAATGCAATATATTTCGCCTGCAACAGTTCCTGCAAGAAACTGTTGCAAGGCCCCTTTTTCTACTCCTTTATACAGCATAAAAGGCGACTAATATCACACATGATGTACCATATCAGAATTCATAAAGAATACAGGTTATGGTTTTCATTTTGAGATCCCTCATTGCACTTTTTGACACACTTGGACTTTCTGTTTAATTTTCTGAACTCAATGTTTTATTGGGATTAATTCAGTATCTAAAAATACTGAATTAATCGCCCGTAATCGGACGACCATGTGGTTGAAAGTTTGAATCGAAAATTGGTGTTTAAAAATTAACGTTTCTAAATATAATATAGTATAAAGTATAATGGTGGATGATATTTTGAGATTTTATCGACGGGATATCAATAAATTTATCCATAGAAATCTAGTTCACAAAAATCCTTCAATTTCTTTGAGTACAGGAAATGTTTCGAATTTAGCTAAATTTAAAACGGTATTCTTGTCTCGCTTAGTGGATATTTCTATCCTAGTCACGTCAAACGCCTTTCGACTTTTTGTTTCAAATATCTATTTTATCATTGTTCACTGAAAGTACCTACTGAAAGTTACAACGACCGTAAAATATTGACTTTTGTAAGCTAAAAATGTTGCTAAGTAGGAATAACTGGCAGCTATGCTCATAAAAATCTCCTAAAAGAGGGCATTCTGCCTGAAACGACCTCCTATATTACACAAAGGTAAATGTGTAGAGCCTTGTTAAGGTAAATATAGACCCACTGAAATAATCATAATAATTTAAACGTTGCTTTAACGGATAACGAACCAACGGCACTTTCAGCTGGTTTGTTTTTGTATTGTTTCGTTTTCTTACGGCCATAGGCAACTATTGGTTAAACTATAGCTATCATCAACCTAATAAAGGCAAGCTGAGCAATTTAATTAGATATTATGTGCTCCTATTCCTTTTATGAATTCATAATGTTACTGTACATTTCTGTTTGATCTGCAGATTGGGATTGGGACATGGGACATATGATTATGGGACACAGTGCCCCATCTAGCCCTAAACTAAGCAGAGCTTGTACAATGGGAACTTGATTACGCATATAATACTCACAATAACAAAATAATCTAGATTAAATTATATTATACTTTGATGAATTTTACATGAAAATATGTCCTACTTGTACGAATTCGTCTACCCAATAAAAAGTTTTATCTATAAGTCAGTTCTTGAGCCTATGTATACTTAAATTATTGTTGTGAGGATACTTTGGTTTCAGTCGCGGGGAGACAGTTGTATATTTTCGGTCCCATCACGTGACTCAGTTTTGATGTACTTGTAAGATGATGTGGAACCACACAAACGCAAATCATCGCACAAACGTTTGTACCGGGTGGGAATTGAACCTATAACCTACAGTGCAGACGGCAGAGCTACTTCCAACTGAGCTTTGAGGCCTGTGTATCGGTTTGTCCAATTGACCGGTTACTTTGCAGAGTAACCAACTGCAGGCGGAAAATATCAGAAATGGTGCTTTTTAATATTTATAACAAATGAGGTAACGTTGGAAGCGTTTAAATTGTCCTCTGGTTAAAAGTTAAGTGTTGACTCATAATATTGAATATGGCGCCCTCTAGGGGACATAAAGTCATCAACTAAAAATAATATTCATAGAATTTAAGAGGATAGCCATGGCCATAATGCCACTTTGCCCTATTATGATCGCATACTACTGTAAGAATGGTTTTGGTAATGCACGACGGGCAAGTGCTTGGCCTTCATCTCACCTGGTTTACAAGTTCTGATAATGCCGAAGGTAGAAGCGCACTTCACCCGGAATCCTCAACTGTCTGAGGAACTGGCTATGTTTCCTGTCATTGCTGGAACACAAAAATATTAACATAAAAAAGATAGATTCTTTGGTATGGTGACAAAAATAGGTAAGATGGTGGTAAGTCAGAATTCAAAAAAATCCTTATAACTTGTAAGCTTTGTTGCAATTTGTCACAACTTGTCAGTAGGATTTATTGCACTTGTGCAACAACAACGATTCTGTCCGTCTTTTTAAAAAACAGTCAATCTCATATCTGTGATTTTCACATGTATTACGTGTAAGTTGTTAATTGTAAAGACAATAAATATTGATTAGTCTGTTCACAACAATTTCAGAGTGGCGAGTGTCAGTTGTAATATTGCTCCATATCTACTCGATCGCGTTAGCGTTTGCCACGATTTGTATGTTATTAAGACATCGCCATCTAGTGTAATTACTAAGAAGCACAATTCGCGAGTGCAAGATTTGTACGGCAAACCTATCGAGCATCGACTATCGGACGAGAGTGAGGACGCAATCGCTCATGATTGGTTGTTTCAACCAACCACGATAATTTTGGCGTAAACTTTACTTTACGCGTTCGTAAAGTTATCACTTGCCATCGCTTGGAGCACCAATTAAATTATAATTATAATAAAATAGGGATTAGATATATTTATATTTTGTTTTATGAGTAGATATATAGTGAGTAGATACCTGTGAGTAGATAGCTACCTGATTTAAACCTGCCTATCTGGTCAAAACATAATAGGGTATATAGGTACCTAATCCCTATTTTAACATATCTTAGCAAATTATCATAATAAATAAAAAATAATATGAAAATAGACGATCTAAATTTGGTTGGTTTAACTCACGTTCGAAAAATAATACCTTGTCACCATTCGCGGTGAACAAACGCTCATCGAGTGATCTTCAATTGTAACTAATGCATACAGAGGAGAATGTTTTTGTTTCATACTTTTTAGAGCATTATTTTAGTTTTTGAACTTACTTTTTATTGCTCTATTCAAATTAGATCAATATTGATATCATAATCAGCACCGCGTAATGTATTATAAAAAACCTAATAATATCCTAGATATATGCATAATATTATCATGGCGATACAGCTTGTCTCATAGGTACTCTTCCATCTGGCACTGGTCTTATGTTTAATTATCTATAGACCGTTTGTAACGGTATTTATGTAACCCAACTGCTTCCCTGTCTTATCTTGTACATAGTTAGTTTAAATGTACATATTATTAATGATTACCTGTATTTTTTTTATATTTGATATGATAGATATGGGAGTACTATACCGGAAATTTACCACCTGTGGTTGGATAATCTGCAGATTTACCACTTAAAACCTAAACACACATGACATATCAAAAACTCGTAACAACACATACCCAGCACTTAATATTCGCAAGGCGAAGTAAAATTACGTCAAGTATCTTTGATGATACGCGATTTAAAAGCAAACGTAGCTCGATTGAGGTATACGTGGAATACGCAAGCAGGTCGCATCACACTGGGAAAATATAAACCAAAAAAGGTGTACTATGAAAAAATAGCAATGTTTCAAAACATAATACTAACGTACGTGATACAATTATTATTTTCAAAATGTAAAATACAAGATCATTCTCCGATCGCAACTGCTTTATTGTTGAATACTTTATTCTCTTAAACTTAACTATATTTATACTCACATTTTATACTGTAATTTGTATACCGTATTTGTTTATCATTTTTGCAGCACTAGGAAAGCAGGCACATAACAGTGTGTGGATAGTCTATTGTACCATATACAACATTGCGTCTTAATCATTAAGTCTACGAAAATAAATTATGCTTCGATATTTTCGTAACTTTCTTTTATCTCATGTCATATTAAAGATATTAACTGACATTATCGTGTAACGTCAGAAATAAATAAACCGGCCAAGTGTGGACATGCACAAAGAAAGTTCTGATCCACATTTCAAGGGAAAAATTCACGTTTCTTGTATCAAATTTGTAATTATATTTATTCATATAGATATATGTATACGGCACATATGTACATGAGATGAAGGCCAAGTACGTCACCGTAGTACTATAAAAAAAAATAGAATATCCTGTTTATTAATACTTATAAAACTTATTTTTTTTAAATCGAGCACGGAACATGTCTCTTCGATAACTCTCACGGTTTCAGACTTGGCCTCAGTGGCCCTGGAAAAAAACTCGCCTGTATATAAATAGAAACCCGCAATTTTTGTTTTATTACAAAAATAATTTAAAGGTACAGAGTATTTGTTTAAAAACTTTTTCATCTATTTAAGCCTGAATAAACAGACAAACAGTAACGCTTTACTTGCGGCTTTTGGCTTCATTCAGAACACAAGAAACACACAAAAAGTAAAGCACTATTAAATTTAAAGTGAATCTGATTTTTTGAAAGACAACCAATTAGAGAACATCGTTTATAATTAAATTTAAGTTAGCCTTCTGTCCAGAGCAACTGCTTCCAATTCCCGCTGTGAAAGACTATCTAGAGAGTCCGGACTGGACTAAGACCGTAAAGTAACTAGCACAGCCTGAAGATAATATTACACAGCATTTAGTGACAACTATTTCTCATGTTTACTCGTTTTGAGAATTTGTTTCATGAAATAAAACTGTCAGTACATAAATGACATTATTTTGTAGTGAAGAACTCATGTTTTAAAAACCATATCTTTCGATTTTCGGTAAGATCTCTGGCGGCTATCAGCTTTGCGACCAGTGGTTTCGTTTAAGAGAACATCTTACAGAATATTGTACTAGGAAACTGCTGTAATAACATGTATAATAAATGAGAGTTATAATGTAATACTAGTTTTTTTGTAGAGTTTAACTTTCAAGATATATTTGTCACGAGTTTTTTCTATTTTTTAAACAACCCATTTACTTTTTTTAAGTGAGTAGAAGGCCAAACGCTTCCCGCGATCGTTCCATAAAGAAAAAAAAATAAAAAAAATATGTGTAATGTGTAAAAATGATATGTCCAATATTAAACACATCAATCATATGTTTTTACACAGGGCTATCTTGCCCCAAACTAAGCAGTGACTAAACACACGTTTTGGATGTATTTAATATCGGAATATTTTTTAGTAGCGTGATGAAAAACTATGTTTTTATCGACCAGTTTTTTACGAATAAGTATGAACATGTTATTACATAGGTATACAACATTGTATAGTTAAACTGCGAAAATCTTTAACAAGTTTTAGTTATATAACTACGCGTTTTGGCTGTATATAAAAATCGGATTAATTTTGGATACACAATTTTAATGCCACCTCATTTTCCCTGAATCCATTTCTGCACTTACTCTTTCATGAAACTTTCTCGCTAATTATTAGACACCAGAATCTACCAAATTAATTTTAACGTGCATTCAGCCGACGCCTTCAAATATACCGCTGAAGTACTTGAGGGTAACCTGACGCCTGTTTCTCAGGATTAATGGCCTCCAGTACCATTAATGGATTTACTTTGTCAATGGGTTGAAGACGAGACAACGATGAAAGGATCACTTTTGTAGCATGCGAACCTATATATATGTCTGGCAAGATAATAGCAGGTGTTGGAGAACTTTTTGTGATAATGAGTTAAAGCTTGTACAAAAATTTCCTTTTCACCTTGCAGCATAGTTGGTTAATAATGACCAGTGTCTAGGGTTCGAAATAAAAGCATGATTACAGAGATCAGAGGGTTTACTTTCATTAGTCCTAAAATTTTGTTTTGCCGCATATTTGCACCAAGGTCTATTGTTTGTTACTGGCCTAAATTGTAGAGAGCCTATATTAGCAGCACCAGAAGAGAATGCCGGCCAGGGCTCCTAAGTTTGGGAACTGCACCCAAAGAGTAGCTTAGTGGCAATAGTAAGTCAAGTCAGTAGATCTATGATGTAGAGATGTACAAATATAGATGGTGATGAACCCTCAATAGGCGATCCCATAACGAGCACTGTTGTTCAATCAAAGCTACGAGTGTCTGGGATCCTCTCAAGTTGTTTAAGCGGAAATGAATTTTCTTAATATTAAAGGCTAGTAGTTATGAAAGCCTGTTCACTACTCGACAGGATTAGATGGCTCCCAAATTTCAGTCTAACATACAAAGTAACTTTTTATAAACAGCACAGCTGATGCAACCCCACCGTAACGTCGAATGACCAAAATGAGATTAGAATGGCAAAATACACGATAAATACACGTTTTTTCTTTTGAAATAAAAGTAACAAAAATAATAACCACAACAGGTGTTGCCTTAATATTGAAATAGTATATTTTCAATAAAGTTGGTTTGGTAGTTTATTTTTATTATTCTGGTAACATTATAGATTGATATTAGTGATGTAGGGATTTGTCATTTTCGTTTTATGTTATTTTTTTATTTTTTTATTTATTAGGTTTACCATTTTATATTAATTGTTAGAATGATATAAACAGGTACTATTATATTGTAGATCTCGCAGACACTACAGGATTACACTCACAATGGCGTCAATATCTTTTTTTTACTGTTCGACGGGGATGCGCTTGGCCTTTCATCTCACCTGGTTACAAGTTAAGATAAGGCCGAAGGTGGAGGCGCACTTCACCTGGAATCCTCAACATTCTGAGGAACAGGCTATCTTACCTCTCAATGCATGAGACCGCTGATTTTTTAACCGCCTCTGTATCTTCCGGGACCTCTAGATCTGAAATCGGTGGGTTGAACCACTAGACCAGTGGTTCAACCCACCGATTTCAGATCTAGAGGTCCCGAGTTCGATCCCCATAGGGTGTACAATATATTGTGCTTGGTTTGGTTGGTGGTAGGACTTTGTTGAAGTCCGCCTGGCTAGCTACCACCATCTTTCCTAATTCTGTCGCCATAATAACAATTCTAAAATTGTTGTGTTCCGACATTCAGAGGTAAGATAGCCAGTTCCTCAGTTTGTTGAGGATTCCGGATGAAGTGCGCCTCCACCTTCGGCCTTATCTTAACTTGTTACCAAGATGAAGGCCAAGCGCTTCCCCGTCGTACAAAAAAAAACAACAATTTTAAAAATATTGTTATGGCTATAGAATCAGGTAAGATGGTGGGAGCTAGCCAGGTGGACCTATTAACAAAGTCCTACAACGAACCAACCCAAGCACAATATTTAACTCTTTATTATTTTATTCGATCTCGGGACTTCTGGAACTGAAATCGGTGGGTTGCATCACAAGACTACATATTTGGTTTAAAATCCATTTGAATACTAAACATCAACCCGTCGGCCAAGCGTGGTAATTATAGTATTCATATCTTCATTTTATTATACATAGTAGTAGGGTGGGCCCATGGTCCAGCATTGTAGCTGCTATCTTGTGATAGTGATGATAATTCCTATCTCACCAGTTCCAAAAACTTAACAGGATACAACAGAGGTTTCTCATATCGGTTCTTACAGTAACACGATAGAGTTTATATTACAATGCAATAATAGTTACAGGTCGGGGGACAGAGTAAATAACTTTCAGCGAGAAATCAGTGTTCATCTTGGACAACGAAAAAGCCGGCTTTAAGGGGCTCGAGCCGCGTACAAACCATTTGTTAGTTTTTGTACGAATACCTTCCTATTTTCGGTCCTCGAATTTAATTTAACTGAGAGTGCTACAGATATTGATTGATGTTTGTTAAGTGTCTATTCTATGTAAAATAGGTAATAAAACACTAATAGGTCTCATTGCTTGTAAAAGCGAAAGATGCAAATTTCAATAAAAATTGGTGTTTTCATACCTCGGCCAATTCATCTGAGGTTTCACTTGAAAAAACAACTGGGCGTTTTCCCATATTCATTTTATATTTCAAGTATTTGGAATAATAAATTCAGGGAGGTTAACGCTAACAATGCTTGTTTTCTATGTGAAAACCCTGTCGGGATAGGTTGAGTAAGGCATCATATCGGGGCGCGGCGGATGTCCGCCGGGCGGCGGGTTTCAGCAAAATTTTCAACCGACATGTAGATAAGAAAATCAATGCCCTAGTTACGTGAAATGTACCTGCTACATGGTCGATGAAATACTTCAAATAGCAGTTACTTTTTTAAGATTCCTATTTTAAAATTGTGGGAAATACACACTATGTTCTACTTCATATTTTTGTCTCTGCCTATGTCGGAGTTTTCAAGCCAGTATCATTTCGATATCGCATTATATGCTTGTCTGGGCATTACCTGGGCCAGGATGAGGTCTGCAATAGAGCGAGTTTTCCCAGAAACTGCTAGAGGCACTGGTTCTGCCGCAGACCGACAGAATACAGTGATCAGCTTGGCGCCGTACTACGGCAGGATAGGGTAGTTGGTCCTACCACCAGCAATAGAATCATTTATCCGTAACCGTCCAATAAAGTCACTCTATTTGCAAACTAAAAAAAAACTATTTGCGGGCAACACTATCCGAATTAAAAAAAATATGATTCTTATTTTAAAATTGTGTGAACATGGTTACTACCTAGCTACTTATTTTCTTAATAAACAGAAGATACATTCTACATTTACGATCATTTTAATTTGCGCATCTGAATTTGATCAAAGCATTTGCTAATCTGTTCAGGTTTAGCTGTACATTCTCGTTAATGAAAACACTTCTCTATTCCTAGGTACTCAAAATGTACATTGCGGGAAATCAGTTATTCATAATCAGAAGCCTGCACTTGGAACATTAAGGCATGATTCCGAACGAAGCCTCATTCCTATTATACACGCATTCTCTATGTAATAAGAACACTATAATGGAGGCAGATGTAGCAACAAGCAATCAATCCTCTTGCCGAATTCCGGTGATAAGTTCGCTGTTTCGTCAATTAGCGGGGGTGCCAGTGCCTTTAACATTGACTGCTACGACGGGACTCGATCCCGCATAATCGCAACGCGCCTTGAACCCGCGTAGTGGGTTGTGAATTTTTGTGTCATAATAACATTTGTGATATATGACCAAGTGCAATCACTTGAAATACAAAAATTTGATTAAAAAGCAAAAACGCCATTTCTCGCTAGTGATTTTGAATGTAGTTTCGAACACTAGGGCAGATCACAATTCATTGAATCTCTGCTAGATGACGTTATTAGCGCTTCAGCTGAGAGATATGACATTAAAAAAACGGAATCTGCGTCCGTACCCCGTAGCTCAGTTAATTAGAGCGTTTCCGGCTTTAGGAAAAGAAGCTGGTTCGAGTCCCGTCGTGAATTGTGAATTTTTGTGTCCTGATAACATTTGTAAATTGCCTCTAATATTTTCCCTAATATTATCTGGGCGAGAATGAGGTCTAAAGGATTTCTAAGTAAGTAAGTCTTTTGGCAAAACTCACTCCTTTAGACCTAATTCTCGCTCAGACAAGGTCAATAGATTATCTTTTACGAATAAAAAGTGTAATAGAGACTGCATCAAAAGTAATATCCCTCGCCAAGTTTATTTCTTGATCCAAAAAGCACGTTTTTGTGCTAATCTGGAGATTTTTATGAAGCAATTTTTGCCAAAATCATCTGCTGATCAAAATAAATGTCATATTTCTAAATCAGTGATCGATAGATTTCGTATTTTAGTTTGGCGTGAGTAGGTACTTACCATTTATCTCCGTTCGGCGCGAAATTGCCAAAGCTAATTAGCTCTGTCTTGAGAGTTTGAAAGGCTTTTTGTCTATGTATTGCAGCATTCCATAGCTCAGAGTCGCACCTTATAGCAAATTGCGAACGTAAATGTGAAACTACGTTGTTAAATTCAAACGCTTCAGCGGTTATAACTCGATCAAACCAGGCTCTTTGATTGGTGCACAGTGCAAGCTCATTAGTATTTTACATGTTTCGTATCGTGTCGATAGCTTTGTATTCTTACCATTTGATTATTAAAATACAATACATTTCAGAACGCTTGCATTTATTCTATTTCAGGAATGTATATGCGAAATAAATTAAAAAAGGACATCATTAGTCCACTTAAAATAAGATAACTATATCAATCTATTTTAAGGCTAGTCATGTAAGTATATGGTAGGTATTTATAAGAAAGTATAGGTACTATATTTTTTTTCATAAGTAAGGTAGGGACTTACTTTTGAACCATAGAACATTTTGCTATTTATCCTTCAGTTTAATATATTGAACTATTTAATTTTTACATATTTCTGAATCTGTGAGTCAAGTTATTAAGAGCATTTGGAGTTATACCTATTATTTGAAATAGTACGTATTCAGGTATGGTTTGTAATTTGTATTTTACTATATTAACACACCTATTATTTAATACTAATAGTATAATCTATGATCAATTGTAATTAGTTTAATTTAATATTTTATTTTATTATTTTTAATATGTTAGAAGTATTTATTTTAAATATAGACAGACCTACCTATTTCTTGAAAAGCAAGTTTTTATCGTTTATTACAGATTTGATTATTATACTTAATATATTACTTAGGTTTATATTTACTTATGTACCTAATCTCATCAGATTCCTACTTAGTGTTCCAGATCTCATGCAAGGATA
The DNA here is from genome assembly GCA_951394065.1 of Venusia cambrica. Lineage (NCBI taxonomy): Eukaryota > Metazoa > Arthropoda > Insecta > Lepidoptera > Geometridae > Venusia > Venusia cambrica. The sequence continues at coordinate 13,546,812 of OX596040.1, read as the reverse complement.
TTATGAAGTAAACCTACTAATAATAAGCATTGAGTCTAAGTTAAAAATAATGTATGATTAGAATATATTTTAATTACCTACTTAATAAGATACGTATATTCACAAACATTTCAAAGAAATACAGTTAAACTATGTACAAAGGAAACAGTCGGAATACCAAAAGACCGCTACAAACGGCCTATAGGTAACTCAACTGTTCCAGACCAGTATCCGACTGGTTGCATTGCCACGCTATTGGGTCATGTGTCACCTCTATCAAAAGCCCCGCAAGATTTTTGAAAACCTGGAGGGCACCCATGGATTCAAGGTCTCGATCACAAAAGGCTCAAACAGGTAACTCATGTCGAGACCACTACATTTGCGTCTTTTGTGATCCAACAAAACATATTATGTTATACCGAATGTTGTAGTCGCCTCTCAATTGGCATAATGTATCAGAGCTAAACCTTTGTCAAAGTAAATTTAATGTATAGATGCACTAAGCTGTTGGCGATTCTGTATGAAATAAAATAAAATAGTCATGTATTTCATTGAAGCTAGTTGACCACTTGTATATGCATGCTAGTTTTTATATCCATGTGCCTGATTTAGAAAAACAGTGCCAATACTTGTACTAGTACCAGTGCTAGCGTCTGCGTGCTTCCAAACTGCTAGACTAGGGATGGGCGTTTGCCCGAGGCTGTCCTGTGAAGCAAACCATGGTACCGTATCTGGACATGGTATCTGGACGGGCCTTGGGCGAGGTATATACAACACTAGGAAACGCCTGGGACTTGGGTTTCCTCATCAATAATCATTTAAGTAGCTAATCTAATAGTAGTAATCTAGTGCGTGTTTTCCTCTTGCTCCATACCTGCTCAAACGCGTTTGCGTTTACCACGTTTTGTATGAAAATACCTATTCAACATTCTCGGTGAGTACCAGGGTGTCCTAACAGGGTTTATGTTTGAAACTTTTATCCACATAACACCTGTATACCTAATAACAACATAAGTGCAATAAATAATTTGAATTTGAATTTGAATTTGTACCTACACGCGAATCGAGTGAACTTTGATTGCAACTCGCACTACATAGGCACTGGTGGAAATTTCTTGGTACCATTACTATTTTCCTCTTACCATGAAGATCTAGACCGCGTATGTAGTCTAGTGGTTCGCCTACCGGTGTCAGGTCCAGAGATCCCGGGTTCGATCCCTAGGGAAAATGATCCCTAGTTAAGAAGGTTAAACACCTCGCGAGTGAACTCGGGGATTGCCTCGCTTAGCTTCTCTGAGCCCAGATAAAATAATATTTTTATTTCATAAACAATATTTTCTTAACATAGTTTTCACAATTTAAACTGATGTTTCCAGCAACAGCACATCAATATTTTTGAGATAGTATTTAGGTGTGATTTATTTATAAATGTTATTTAAACTTTGTAATTAAAATAATTAACTAAAATAGAAACTAACTAGCCCGAGTTATGTGCTGGAGGCGATTTCAAAAGGCGGCAGATCTGATGTTTCAAAATCCTAAAAAAGCATCTGACTTTGACTTTAATGACATAATTTCAATTAATTTATGTTCTTGCTAGGATACCCTGAGTTTGCAAAAGCTAGTTCTCTTCCTAGTGTTGCATTTTAAAAGGTAAGTTCTGTTCTCATTTTTTAGTTATATATATTTTAGTTTATTATCTAAGTTGTGTAGTGAGGTGTGATGTAGTGCAATGTAATATAGTGTAGTGTAATGTAGTATAGTATTGTGTAGTGTAGTGTTTATTAGGATGTGCAGTGCAAATACATATAGTGTCGTGTATTATAAATGAGTATTGTGTGTTGAAAAATAGTAAAATATAATGTGCGATTGTAGTATAATAATTATAGGTAGTTCAGAGCATTTAGTGGATTAAATTTGAAATGACGCTGACAGTGAACAACTTTTATGCAGACAGGTCTGTTAACAGTAGCTGAGATAAATGATTAATTCGTAGAGAATTTACAAAACGAGCCCATAAACATTTACTCGTGGCACTTAACATAAAACGCGGCCAACCTTTTAAGCCACGAAAAAAGGCAAATTAAACGAACATAAAGTGAGCGTCTTATAAATAATGCGGTCATCAAGTCCTTGCAAGAGGTTACTTAAAATACCCCTCCTTCCCCTACGTCGGTAATATAATAAGTCTGCGAATAATTATGTAAATATACCAAGTAATATAGTACCAACGGTTCTCAAATAATGGATCTGTTAGATAAACAACATAGAGACGCAATTGAAACGAGGGCGGCGACAGCCGTTTAAATTTTTATACTGTTTACAATTTTCTGAGGCTTTTTTTTTATAAAAGTGAATAGAGTATGTATGTTATTCTCTCACGAGGATGTTTAAAAATTTTTAATCCGCTTATTTCTTTACGAGCAGACAACTAAATCACTTTTTTTCTGTTGCGCTTTATGTTTCATTATTTTACGTTGTCCTTACAAACTATCTTGAATCTTGTCATAACAAAGCCTAAAAAATATTGCTTTTCCCTACCTAACCTTTCTCATCTTATATTGCTTGTTAATAACAATAGAAAACATGATAGACGATATTAAGTAAAGCGTTCACAATGAAAATCGAGAGCTTACCCGTGGTACTACCGATGCATCGGTATCGCGATGGTGCTATTGGTAGTAACACGGGTATTATTTTTGGCGGTAGTAACTACTAACCTGTCCAATACTAAATGTAACACTCGTGGTACTAGACAGGTTGCACGTTAGGCACACATCTAATGTTTTTTTTTTACCACTTAATGACCTAACAAGCAAGCAGCCCTGATGTTAAGTGCATATCTTGCCTATAAACAAAGCTTTACTGCGTAAATCACATCCACAAAGAACATGGCCTACGCAGTACCTACTGCATTGCACCCGTCTACATGAGGTATAAAGGTGTCCAGAAAATGTCACATAAGATCAAGAACATAATTATTTATAAATTTTATTACATTTAAAGATGTTCTAGATCTTTTTTAATGTTGATTCAACGATAATGAAATAATATTAAAAATCTACCTAGTACCCCCCATTAAGTTGCTTCGTGGCATTGGAGGGTCCCGGAGTCCCGCTGATTTTCACTCTCCAGTACAAGTAGGTATGTCGTTAATTTCTAAATGTAATTTTCAATTCAATAAAATTTGTGCAGGTTTAACTGGATAGGGATTATCTAGGTTTCCAGTACTTGTTTTTTATAAACATACTGAAAATCAAAATATATGCAAAACAAGTGTTTGTCTACGAAAATAATTTTACCCTTGTTTCAGTTTTGATTGTGGGTACTTTAAAAGTAAAACGATGCAAACAGAGATTATTCCGATAGTATTATGCTTGCAAAATTTCAATATAAATAACCTGAAAACAAGCATTTCAAAATGAACGACAAAAGTATTTGTACGGGAGAGCGGTACCACTGGGACTACTAGATGTAGCAAATTTTGCTTGTACCTGTTTTTTTGGATAAAATATTACATAAACTATATATGTAGGTATGGTAAACAGAATTTTTGTATGGTAATTTTTTTTTAGTTTTGGTTACTAACTGTGCAAGCTATCATGTGTGATAACACAATATAAATGGATATGACATAAACTTTGAAAGTCGAGGAAGCTTCGAATCAATTCAATAAGTCCATTGCGAATGTCTTGAACAGATATCCGCAGTTAAGTGCAGAACCGATATGAGGTAGACGCTTTGTCTGACCGCCGGATGGCATACGAGATACCCTGTTCAACTCTACATTGTTCAACTCTCACTTGAAATACCGAACGAAGACGAAACTTGTCTGAGAAACTTCGTAATACAAAAAAATGGTTGAATAGGTACGTGTTAGAGTACTAACCACGTACTTATTCAACCATCTTTTTATATAAATAAAGAAAAAATAATAGAATATTTTTTATCGCCAAGAAATTACCTTACGGAGATGCTTAATTTACAAGACTACTTAACTAACTACCTACATTTATTAATATAAAATAGAAATGGAGTAAATAGGTTCCTTAGAGGCAAGCTTGCTCCATCTTAGGCCACATCTTTACTTGTTGTACGTGTAAGGACAAACGCTTGACTATCACCAATAAAAAAATATAAAAAAGAGAGAAGAGAGAATATCTATCGAGTCATGAGTTATCGAGTTCAAATCATAATGACGCTATTGAAGACGAACTTTGTAATTTACAGTTGAGTAATTATACCTTGTCTAAGTCCCTTGTAACTGTGACATAATATAAAGTTTTTTTACAACATTAAGACAAAACACTCAGTTTCTTAAACAAATTTTCTTAAAGTATATTAACTAAAATTCATATTATATTAAAACGAGTAATATTAAAACACGTAAAATAAAAATCCATCTATGAAAATTAATCTCAGTAGAAAATTACCTTGTCAAGTTTCAGCAAAGCATTCCTCGCCGTGACTATTTTTCAGAGCAGAAAATCTTTGAAATTGAAAATTAATATTATGTTTGATGTAAAAATGCTTGTACCAATCTTTAAATATAAATTCTAAGTATGATTTTGTGTAAGTTGCAGACTTCGTATTCTTTCATGTGTACAAACTATTTTCTATTCAGTAGCAGTATCATTTATATTCGGTTCAAGCGAGTATTTTTTACAAAAATCAGTATTAAAATGCCTTTTGAAAACCCTAACAATTCGGTTGCCTTTCTGCATCCATTCACAAAAGCCATTCGCCTATAGTATATGTGGATGAGCTAAGCTCACATAAAAGGGTGGGGACAAAAACCCTGGCATTTTTAAACCCTTTTTACCCGTCCGCGATGCGTCAATGATGTTTACCCTTCCTAAAAGCCTCTGCCTGCGGATGTATTTTGCGTGGCTGAAGGGATTTTCATGTAACAGTCTGATCTGATCAATAGGTTGATGGTGAATGCTAATGCATTCTTTAATCGGTTTAAAAGTATATTTTTTCGTGGGTGTCTTTTTAAAATATAACGCAGACTGCCTTAGCTAGACTACGTAGATACATAGTACTTTGTATTAATATAAGTGTCAAATTAATCGCAACACACTTGAAAAGAAAAGTTGAATAGTTATAACTACTTTATTTGTTGAGGATTCCGGCTGAAGTGCGCCTCCATCTTGGGCCTAATCTTCCCCGTAGTTTTTAATAAATAAAAAAAACGTATATAAATAATTATCTGTTAATTATTTTTTTATTTTAGTTAATCGGAAAACAAGCAGTACAAAGTTATTTATAAAATTACAATATACGAAACTATATCCCAATAATATTTTTTCATATATGGAAACTAGAAAAAGCTTGATTGATCACTAGATATACTCGTATAGGTAGGTATAACATGTACATTTGTAGTATTCTTGTAGTTAAGTATACCTACATTATGATGTATTAGTTGATGTATTAGTAGTTGAACACTGCCATCCTTGCTTTATCTTCTCTGTCCATCAATCAGTTGCCTGGAAGATATCGTTTTCAGCGATAAGGCATGATTTTAGTGTCGCTTAAATTAAGTTTCTAGATATTATGATATATTTTTATTAAAAGTGAACAATAAAGAGTTATCTGTCTAGATATCCATGTTTAAGAGGTAATCGCTGGAGATAAAAATATAAAATAATTATCAAGTTTTTCACGTCAACATCATCATCATCGTGTCAGTCCGCTGTAGCCTTAGAGATCCTGAGCCGCTACTATCTATCGAATTCCGCGACTGCTACAATACCATCGGTCCATAGAGAGTCCAAGAGTCACCAATATCACCAATGTAAATGAATATTCGAATATCAGACAACACGGTGCTGACAATACGTAGGCCAATTAACCAAAATATACAACCCCTGCAATCATCCCCAAATGGATGACACACACATATTTTACGGATAATGGGCAGAGTGGGTCTTGTTGATACATGCCGATGGACTATTGTCACGAACACCTACATCGACTGACAACTGCCGGCCAAAACGTTCGGATAATAATACAGCAAGTATAGGCATCACAGTATGAAATAATTTTATTGCACTGCTAATGTGTTGCTACCTTGTTTGTATGTAAATATTGACAAATAATCAAAAATAAAATGTACAAGGGAAGCAGTATGCAAGGTAATTAATGAAGAAATATTACAGGACATTAATAATATCACACAGCGCCATCTAGCTTGTGGCTAGATGCATAGCTTAATAAGCTTGTACCTATTAAGGGAACTAGATTATGGATAGAACACTCAAATACTTTTTTTTTGTATATACATACGTATATTACATGTGTACCCAAACACAGAACAAACATCTATATTCATCACATAAAAGTTTGTCCTGAGTGGGAATCGAACCAACAGCTACACAGTGCGAAAAGCAGAGTCACTCCCAACTGAGTTATGAGCTTGTTCAACTGTTACACATCTGTTAGTTTTACCTTGCTATCTAACTAATTTTGCCTTTTTATCTGACTAGTTAACAATATGTATGAGAAATCGAACACTTGGAATTAAAGAAAACAGTATTCTAAGGTAAAACACCAATATGCGTTTATAGAGTGTAGATGGATCATGTAGAGTGGATTATAACAAGTACTAATTGTCAGCTGATCCCCACACTAGGCACATCTAGTGTCACAGTATATGTGGCCTATGTAAGCGCTATGTAATTATCTACGGATGAAATTTATAATTAAGTTGAACAAGCAAATTGAGTAAATTTGATGTGTAAATTGATACTATCAGCCAGCAATTTGATTACATATCTAATGACCGAGTTTCATGTTGGTAAGATAAGCCGTTACTAGTAATTTCTATCATCATTTTATTACATGATAATTAGTACACATTTTATGATTAAACTGGTTGAGCTCCTGAAAATTTAAAGAGCTATGTGAATAAAGCTAAGTCTCTATGACCTTTGATCTGGCCTGTGCGTTGATTGCCAATCAGTCAGTAGTTTTTTTCTTTTTTATACAACTAGGAGACGGAACAAGCAAGTAGCCCACCTGATGTTGCACTTAACATCAGCTGGGCTACTTGCTTGTTCTCTTGCCTATAACAATGCCTTACTGCGTAGATCACATCCACAAAGAACATGGCCACAGCACTGCATTGCGCCCGTCAACTTGAGGCAGCCTGTACATTTATAGTTAGTTTAATTGTACAGTGAATATCTTATCAACAATATCTTGATGTAAATAAGGACATGAGCAATTAGGGATCACGCAGTAAACTTGTTCTGCGAAAGCTCGAATTATACAAGTACAGGTACGGATTTAAATCAATAACAACTTTGTAACCAACAAAATTTAAATTGGCGAACTTCCGCCGTAGCTTGTCGCACCCCACAGAAGTAAGTACGAACACGTAGTTACCACTGCTAAACTAATAACTTAGGTTAATAGGTTTTTTTTTCCTAGTTATTAAATGATATTTTTTTTAATATTGGATCAGTAACCAAATCTGCAAAAAAGATTTTTTGTCAGCATATTTTTCGAATTGATGGCCGAGTACATCTGTAGATTGATAGATTATTTAAACCCAGAAACACCTTGCTTTTTTTATTATTTTTGATTGCTGATAAAATAAATTTTGGAGCTTACCCTAAAATTAAAAACTAACTCATAAAACTAGACTTTTATTATTCTGGTGCCAACATTCTCTTGTTTTGTGACTGTTCGAAGAAATTATCATAAAAGAAAACAAAATAATAACGGAACCAAAAGCGCATCTTCTGCCAGTTGTTTCATTTAAGTAATTGCATTTAGTGTCGAACAGTCGAAAGTTGTATTTTTGCGAATTTGTAATCACAGTAGAAGCATAGAGGTGCAGGCAGCACTACAGTGTACACACGGGGTGAAAGTTTTCCTGGTATTCTAACGCACAGACTCGTTTTGCACGTAAACTTGTAAGTGAGACGACGCGAAACTTGTTTATTCAAAACTTAAAACTCCCTGCGATTTCTCGCCGCTTTTCTACACGGTGTCACAAGTGACGCGTCATGGCGCGCCTGCCAATTCCTGTATCTTTTGAGCAGGATTAATTAAAACATTGAAATCAACTTATATTATAAATGGGAAAGTTGGTCAGTGTGTGTATGTTTGTTACTTCTTCACGCTGAAACGGATGAACGGATCTGTCTAGAACTTCGAAAATCGGGATTTACACATAGACTACATATTATCCCGAAAAAGTTGAAAATTCCCGTGGGATATAATCGAATCGAAAATCGGGATTTACACATAGGCTACATTTTATCCCGAAAAAGTTTAGTATTCCCGTGGGATATAATTTAACCGCCTTTGTGGTCTAGTGGTTCAACCCACCGATTTCAGATCCAGAGGTCCCGGGTTCGATCCCCAGGGGGAGTACAATATTGTGCTTGGCTCGGTTGATGGTAGGACTTTGTTTAACTCCGCATAGCTACCACCATCTTACCTAATTCTGTCACCATAGCAATAATTCTTAAATTGTTGTGTTCCGGCATTTAGATGTAAGATAGCCAATTCCTCAGTTTGTTGAGGATTCCGGGTGAAGTGCGCCTCCACCTTTGGCCTTACCTCAACTTGTAGCCAGGTTAGATGAAGGCCAAGCGCTTCTCCGTCAAATAATTTAAAAAAAGTACCTGTCGTAATTAAGCACTCATTTGGAATGTGGGATTTTCTGTATTTTCAATACTAATTTAGTGTCTTGCAAAAAACACAACTTTCGCTTTTTCCCATCGTGGGATGTTAACTTATTAACCGCGGGTAACACCGCAGGTCGCAGCTAGGATGTAATATAATGTCACCCCGCTACAAATTGGGAAAAGTTAACGGTATAAAAATATGTGATCCTTTTTATCCCAGTATCTCAAAAACCACCGTCAATAATCTGCTGCTGCAATGAATTACTATATATTACAAACATAACTACATAGCTACAGTACTTCACTGTATCTATATAGCTATATTGAATCCCCATCTTGAATCGGAAATCTCCTTCGTCTTGCTTGCTCTATCAACGATATTATGTTACTGTGACTCTAAGTACAATTCTCCTTACCTAAAAATGTATCTCTTTATATACCTATAATATGTTGATGGTCCTTAAGTTGAGTCCGTAAGTCTGTTTCTTTACAATTCTTTTGTAAGAGAAAGTTAATTAATGAAACTCTTTTCCCTCGTCTGTTTTTTCGCACCAGTACAATATTGGAGTCTTGTAGTCCAGAGTGCATAGGTTCCTTTTAAACAAGCTTGCTCCATTTAAAGCCATATTTTTCCTTGTTTTTTTTATGTGAGCTGGCCATTAAACCTATAAAAAAGAGGTTAAAATTCTTTATAACTTCATGTCGTGTCCGTTTGCAAGAACCTGAAGTGAAAAAAGTGCTGGTACTGATTTACTCGCCGAGTTAGCGAGTGAATCGTCTTCGTAGCTATGGTAAAATTGAGTTTGTTCATGAAGATTAGTTTATGTTTGTGTTAAAGCAAGCTTTTACCGTAATTTTATAATCCATTATTTTCATTCTGTTTGGCTTCGAAAAGGTATTAGCTTTGAACGGCTTTCAGACAAACACTTAGGTTTCCATTCTTATTATTTTTAAAACATATTTGGATGAATAAAGATCGGTTAGGCAACCAAAATTTCGGTTTAACTATATGAGCTGATTGTCAAACGCTTTACTGCCGTCGATGAATAAACGCTCAACTTTTTCAGAAAGTCAAAAACCCATTTAATAATAATAAATAATAATAAAATCAGGCCAGTATTATGCACTTTCTTCAACATCGGATTTACAGAATTCTCCAAATAACAATTCCTGCTGCATTATGCTTCCGACATTACCTTAAAATTGTCCACTATAAAATTAATAGAAAAATATTACGAAACTAACTTATCTTGCCAAGTTATAACAGAAACATTTAGACGAAACTGGCAACAAACATCCAAAACTGCTTTTATCAGGGGCCTGTCACAGTTCATAACCGGTGGTGTACCAGTACTCTTGGCTTCGTACCAAGCACAGCAGTGAGTAAAGCTTCCTACTCTAACCCTCTGTATTTTTTCAAACAAGATGGCGACGCTCCAAGATGTATTACATTATTCTGATAGTGAATACTTTTCTGTATTTATGACTGTACAGCTTTTTTATGCTTCTAGATTTATTTATGGCACTTAAGAATGTGTATTATTGCTTCACTAAGATAGAGAGACTCTGAAGTAATATTTAATGATCATCAATATCATCGTCATCGTCATGTATTTACAACAAAAAAAAGTATTAGACTAGATGGCGCTGTGTGCAACTATTGTCCTGTAATATTTATTTATTATTTATTTATTGTATAGGTACGGTAGGTAGGTGGTATAGGTACTAAATAAGGGGTTATTTAGTACCTATGCCTAACCATAATGAAAGCTTTGCTTAGTTTGTGACTAGACTGTGTAAAATGTATGTCTTGTTATTAAAGCAATGTTTTACGATAAGACCTCATTCAGATTCTGCTGTCCATCTTCTTTTGTAATCCCTTAGTCATTTCTTACGAGAGACTCTTTACTCTTTACCAGGGCCTACGGATTAGACCTGTAGATATTAGGACTACTCACTACATACACACTACACATAACATTCTCCTGCCCTCATCCGACGCTAGTTGGGGTCTACACAACATGTCCTCCTCTTTACTTACTATCAGCCGTCAACTTAATACACGCCTTTCAAACCCATATCCTCTTTCACACATTCTATTCATCTCTTCGTTGGCCTTACTCTGCTCGCCTGTCCAACTACCCTCATATTCATAACCCATAAATAATATAAATGACGAATGGTTCCTATCATTCCGACTCCTTAAATGCCCAAACGTTGCTACCTAGGACTCCTCGTCTTTTCTGCAGCTGGTGCCACTCGCAAACTTCCCCTCATATACGCATTTCTTATCTTATCTAACCTTGTCACAAATGGAAATGTTTTTTATAATAATTGACTACATGTCAACTGCCCATTGCCACGCACACAAAATTCTAGTTCCTTTATTCATAACATAGGTTACACGTCCTCTGTAGTCTAGTGGTTTGTCCACCGTGGTCTGACACCTGTGGATCCACAGGTCCCGAGTTCGATCCCCAGGGGAAGACAATATTGTGCTTGGTCTGGTTAGTGGTAGGAATTTGTAAGTCTGCCTGGCAACTACTACCATTTTACCTAAGTATGTCACCACATGTCACTATAATAATAATTCTAAATTGTTGTGATCCGGCATTTAGAGGTAAGATAGCCAGTTCCTCAGAATGTTGAGGATTCCGGGTGAAGTGCGCTTCCGCCATCGGTTTAATCATAACTAGAAACCAGGTGAGATATAGGCCAAACGCTTCTCCGTCGTACAATAAAAAAATCTAAAACTTAAACTAAGGTATAGATAATCACTTAGATTAAACTTAAACAAATAAAAACGAGATAAACTTACAATATGTACATCTGTAACCAACACTGGCGATTACACTGGGTTATAAATACGTCATAATAATCTATTCATAACAATAATCAAGAAAATCATATAAAACATTATTGGTCTATCATAATTATTGGTGGTTATTGGTACTCTGCCTTCTGCGCTGTAGGTTCGATTCCCACCCAGTACAAACATTTGTGTGATGAATTTAGATGTTTGTTCTGTATTTGGGTGTTGTATCATATAGTACGTATGTATGTACAAAAAAAAAGTTTTTAATTATTCTATCGGTAATCTAGTTCCCATATTACTATGCTTAGTTTGGGGCTAGATGGCGTTGTGTGAAATTAATGTCCTGTAATATTGATTATTTTATTTTTTATTTAAAGAGGTATAATGATATTACCCTTGATATACCGGTAAATATAAATAGGGATGTTTCTCAAGAGTCGCGCCTTTTGATCCCACGTCAATCCGTAAAACATTATTCTTGTCTTTCATTTCCGACTGAAACGAACCTTTGCCAAATTTCCGGGAGAGTAAAAGCTATAAAAGTCAAATTACTGTTCGCGTCATGCATCACGAAAGTTTTGGGTTCGAGTGTTACAAATTGAATAAAATTAAGGCCAGTATTTTGCTTCACGAGTGTGGGATGTGTTCAAAGTAACTATTTGGTTTTGCAGGGTAACGTGTGTGTGTGTGTGTAAAGATCATATTATTCATCTTGTTAGGTATATATTGGAATATGAATAATATCTGGTCTTTATATTTGTGTCGAATTCTTTACTATGTTTATATTAAGGTGATGATAAAAGTTAATCAAATCTTTAAAGAATGTGTGATTCAAAATGTACACTTACACATTCTTTGTTGTAGAGCCAAGCATTATTTTAGACTCGCAATTTAAAGATTGAACATAGTCGTCATGATACAAATTAATAAAACCCTTCAGAAGCCTTGCTTATGTCGACTGTGCCAAAGCATTTCGTGTATTTGAGTGGATTTTTATTTGTTTTATTTAATAAATGTTGCCGTATGTGAGCGGGAATCTTTTACGTACGTGATGGGAAGGAGCCTGATAATCTTTTTTTTTATACTACTAGGAGACGGGACAAGCAAGTAGCGCAACTGGTGTTAAGAATACTCTTGCTGAAGTGTACTCTTGTTTTGTCATAGACAAAGCCTTATTGCATAGGTCACATCCACAAAGAACATAGATTACACGGCACTGCATTGCGCCCGTCAACTTGAGGCATAAAGGTGTTAAGCCTCACGTACCCGTAATTTCACCGGCAACCATACCCTTCAAACCGAAAAACAGCAATGCTGCTTGGCGGCTAAAATAAGTAAGGTGGTATTAATTCTCCAAATAATCGATGTGTTACTAACAATCAACGCATTCATAAAAATAAATTGGGCTTTTGATTGAGGCGACGCATGTGCCGGGGTTGGCTTTAATTTGCTAGCCTAAATGGCCAGCGAATTCTTGCTATTCAGCGTGACGATGCAGCCATTTTCTTGGACACGCGGCCATATATAACTCAATTGACCCAGACTAGTACTAGACTGGTGGATCAATCGACTTAACTATTAAAACTACCCCTGTTACCGTCTGTAAAGGTCCTCGGGTAACCCAATTGCTTCCTTGCAAATATTGCTAGCTGATTTACATTTTACATATTGTTTCTGTATTAGTAATAAAATAAATTTAAGGGTTTGGTTTTTCTTATCTATTACTGAAGTGAAAAACAATGGTAGAACTACAAAGTTCACTAAGTATGAGTTATGCTATACATTACTAAATATGAGTACCCTTGTGACCACAAATCTTACACAAACTTATTCGCCCTTCACCTGTGTCTTTGCTTCAAATCTTCAAGTAAATCCGATTACCCGGGAATTTCATTGCATTCGAGATACATATTTGAGCTGCTCAATACAGTTTGGAGCAGAGAACGCTTTGAAGTTTATGTACTTCTGGTAGAGACAATCTTGCATTGAGAGCTTCCGGTAAACCAACGAATATCTTATATGTATTCACGTTCCAACTACGAGCTAAAATAGAGAAATACGGCACAACTGCACACGTTGAATATAATTCGACAATAGAGTAGCATACTAGTATTAATTAAAGGATAGAAAGCCTATTTGTAACAATATCTCTGAAAAATTATAGCTCAATCCGTCTTCATTTTCCAATCCGAGTCTTGGCGTGAAGGAGAAACCGGCGGCCATCCAAACAAACTTTCACATTTTCAATTTTAAGTGGGTAATAGTAAAAAGATTTTCGTGTCTTATATCACAGGACGTAATTCCCAAGTAAACGACAAGAAATTCTATTGTTCACGAGTTTAACCTGAGCTTTCATTAAATAGGCAACTTTGGCTTTATTAAAACCGCCTAGTACCCTGTCTCTTATCCAAGAGTTACGACACCTCGGGGACAGGGGAAAGTTAAGGTTGTTAGACCCATTTGAGACGTGTGAGGTCGGGTTAATATATAAGTATGGAGTATTAGGTGCATGTATATATATATACATGTTTACCTATGTATATCTACGTGTTTTCAAATCTATAGGGAAACAGAACTCAAAGCAAAGAAGTTAACTGATACATACATAACAGTATGTTGCATAGGGCGAACACAAAAAAACTTTGCGAACAATGTAGAAGTCTGAAGTTAGGAGGCTAGAACTATTAAGTTTGAATTAGGAAGTGAGCGGTAGCATTATACCTACATTTTTGATCGTTGGGTGCTAAAAAACACTCACGGTGTGTTCAAGACGGTGGTGCGGCAACGACTCAGCCCCAACCAGCTAATCTCTATTTTAATTGTATTTTACATTATAATTGGACCCGATGGTTTTGTCCCAACACCGGGACAATTAGAAAAAAGTCCCATCCACCCCGGTGGCAATGCGGTGGCAACCAACTGCCCCAGTCCGGTGGTACTGAGTCAAAAAGAGACGGTCCATTCTGCCATTTTCTATCAACCTCTCCTCTCAAGAAAAATAAAAACAATCTTATTATGCAGCATAAAGAACCCGTGTTTCAATATAAAACTTGGTAAACTTAATTTCATACACAATCGAGCATCATTTTGCGTCTAAAAGAGTCTTTGCTTGGAAAAATTAAATTATAATTTCATGAATCGCTTTATATTTTTAATATCAAAGTCTTGTAAAACGCGGACAAATTTATATGACACGACTTTTAACAGTTAGGTACCTTTTGTTATAAAAACAAATTATAATTATTTTCAGAAATATCAATAAACAATTTTGAATGACGATGATTAGGTTAGTGTAAGGTTAAGATGTCTTAACGAATAAAGTGAATTCGAATGGAGCAACAAATAAGAACTACGGTACGTGTATTTTTTAGATGTTGTTTCGCTTACCGTGGTGGTCGCGGCTTAAAAATGGACCCCTCCATCATCGGATGTCATAAAAGCCGAAAGGATCTAACCGGAAGAGAAATAGATTATTTTTGTGCAGATTATATATACATAAAAATCCTGCCAAGCTTGGTGATTATGGCAAACCCCTCCAGATTTTGAGGATGCTTTGATGTTGGACAAAACATTTTAGGGCTGCTGATTTATGGTTCTGATACTCACAACAAGCCTCGAATTCGATTTTTTTTGCCAAATTAGCGTAAACGTAGGGGCGTTCAACCGGCCTCCTTTGCACAGACCCTCATCCCCGCCGAACGGCGGGAACAGCCTGGCGACCCCAGGCTCCCCCAGTCACACTGGGGGGGCCTGTGGGGCCCCTGTAAAGGGGCAATCGCTGGTGGTGTTGTGGCGGTAAAGACTTTAGCCGGATTCCTACGACACCACCACTCGGAGATAGCGGGTCACTGCGGAGTTTAGTGGGTATTGCCAGTCGCTAGGGCGGGTTGAGTCCCACACACGGCCTCGTCCCCAACGAGGCTATGGTGCCTAAACGCTTTCTCCGCATAAAAAAAAAAAAAAAGGTACAGTAGAACCCTCCAAGTTATAAATATGCCTCATAAAACTCGTTCTAAAGAAAGCCTTGGTGGAAAGGTTGGTGGTAAGACTTTGTTTTTGTCCACCTGGCTAGCTACCACCATCTTACCCTAATTCTGTCGCCATAACATCAGTTCTAAAAATTGATTTGTTTCGGCATTTAGAGGTACAACAGCCAGTTCCTCAGTTAGTTGAGGATTCTGGGTGAAGTGCGCCTCCATCTTCAGCCTTATCTTAACTTGTAACGGTGAGATAAAGGCCAAGCGCTTACCCGTCGTACAATTAAAAGAAAACCCTCTCAAAACGTTTATCCATAACCCCAACCTCACACCCAGAAATGGCCGTGTCATCTCACCTTGATAACGGAATACACTGTATTGGCTTGTTTCTAGACCTGGCCAAGGCTTTCGACACTGTTTCTGTGCCAATACTGCTTCACAAACTGAACAAACTGGGAATTCGAGGAGTCGCCTTGGATTGGTCTACAAGTTACCTGACGGATCGGAAACATTGTGTAAGGATTGGCCAGATTATTAGTTGCTCTCAAAAAAATAAACTCGGTATTGGGGGATACCGAATTTATTTTTTCAGCAGCATTCTAGGTCCCTTATTATTTCTGCTTTACATCAATGACATACACGATGTACCAATTCAGAATGGAGACATATTCTGTTATGCTGATGACACCGCCATAATGTTTTATGGACCGACTTGGCCTGCTGTATTTTCCTCAGCGGAACGTGGTATGGCACTGGTCTTTCGGTGGCTGGACCATAATTTCCTTACATTAAGCTCGAAAAAAACAATGCCAAAGTCTAATGAAAACACATGTAGTGTTTTCATAAGACTTTGGCCTCAGCCCCCAATAGTAGCGCTCACATACAAATCCACAATAGCATATTATGCTCCAAGGGGGCCTGCAGTTGTGAATAACTGACGCGAGTTATGGATTTGAAGTATCTAGGAGTGCACATAGATCAAAATCTGTCTTTTGTACCTCACATTGTGTCTCTTTCAGCCCGCGTTAGAAAAGTGATTCACGTTATGCGTAATTTAAGAAACGTTGCAAAATTTGACAAGCTCAGAATGGTGTATTTTGCCCTGTGTCAATCACTTATTAGCTACTGCATAACATGCTGGGGGAATGCTGCTAAAACCCATATCATATCATATCATACAGGCTGAAAGAACGCAACGTTCGGTTTTGAAGGTAATGCTCTGCAAGCCCTATAGGTACCCAACGTCTTCCGTCTACGAGGACTCCGGTGTTCTGAGTGTACGACAGCTTTTATATTAAATACATCTCTTTTAGTCCATAAACCAGTTATTTCATCTCCTAACTATGAGTCTCTATTAAATCAAAGAATCTTTAGATTAACCACCCCTTCAACCAAAACTAGCTTTGCGCAACGGGTTGGTAACTTTATGAAAATTCACGTATATAATAAAGTCGTATCTTGTTGCGACATCAAAATAAAATCAATACGACAATCTAAACTCATTTTACAAAGATGGCTGAAAACACTAACATACGATTAAACAGAAGATATGTTAAATGTTATGGTTTAATATTCCATTTACCTATTGTTATTTGTATATTATAATTTACTATTACACATTACTTATTACTATTTTTTTATTTATCTATTCATTATTGATTATTAACACTAAATATTAATTTCATTATATTAGGACCCGAGCATAAAAATCTACCCAAAATGTCGATAATAAGATTTCCCGACCCAGGCTTAGCCTAGTGAGAAAACGGACAGATATATCTAGCTTTAATATTTGCTGTCTGTTAAATATTTATTGTATTAATGTTAAAATGTTACCTACGAACCTTTGTTTTCCTTGAAATTGTATAATTTCATTTAACAGTAATAAACAATGCTTACCTTTTTTACTTTTACTTTAGAAACACTAATAATGAGACTACCAACCTAATGACCGACCATTTTGAAACTACGCGGGCTAGTTCCAACTTTTCTTATTACTTGCCTTAGTACTTCACATCAAACGCTTATGGCATTATTTACTGTAATAGGTTCTCGACACCCCAATGCTTTTAGTATTATATCGATTTATCCTTTTTATGTTTCATCTCGAGCCGTCTGGCTTTTTTTTGCCTCCCACTCAGCATGGAATGGTACTTTAATCACGTACATTAAATTTAAATACACGTTAATAATCCAGTAAGCTTGAAAAATCGGTATATTAATGAATAGCGTAGGGTATGTGTATGGTATCATGGTATGTAATAAAGAGGCATAGGAGTGAGTAGAAGTAGAACTCCTTCTGAAAGGGCTCTTCTGGGGATTGTAAAGTACATTAATCTCCAATATGGTGGTGTAATACCACCATACCGGAGATTAATCCGTTGGGTAAATTAATTATTTTCTTTGTGTATTATTTATTTGCCAGAAGTTGTTAATAAAAACGTGAGAATATTTATGAATATATAAAAAATATATTAAGTAAGAACTCCTTACAAAGTAGTGCAGCCAGCGCTAAAGGGCCAGTCACAGACCTGAAATAAATAAACACAATTCAATATACCGAATATTTAAAATCAAAAACGTAATCACGTTTTTTCCTCTTCGACGATTCACCTATGATCTCTACTTAGAGCGTGGATCTTATGAGGTTCTACTGGGGGTAGTCAGACTTTCAAACTTACATTCGGCAAAGCAAGAAAAAGTGCCCACGGTTTGTATGTAGCTAGTATGAAATACGTGACAGTTTGCAACCCCATCGACACTTAGCTGAATACTCGCCAAAGACACAATGACATGCCAGTTGCAACCCCATCGACGCTTAGCTGAATACTCGCCAAAGACACACTGACATGCCATGGGGTTTTTGGTCCGGTTTCCTATCAATGTGACCTTCAGCGTCAAGCATGTGTGAAATGCGCATTTATGCGCATAATCTTCCGTAAAAACGAAAAGTCGGGGATATGAAAATGAACCAAAATCCTCCGGATCGAGAGGCCCATACCCACTTGGCCACACTGCTCATTATTTTATGTAATAGGAAGCAGTCTAAACACATAACACATTCTCATGTGGGCATATTTTATAGAAAAAGTGTAAATGAGCATGTTTTTATAACCAACTATAAATACCTGTAGTTCAGGATTGAAGTGAAGACTTGCAGGGCATTCCCTCAGAACCAAGGCTCCCCAAACGCAGTAATAGAATTCAGTGCAGTTATTCTCGTGAGGAAGGAGCCAATGTGTATGCGGATCTACTGGGCATCCGTTGGGGAGAGTTGGCATTGGAGTTGTAGTGGGCTCCAAAGTAGTTGGCTCAGCTTCTATGCTTGGCTCGGTTGAAGGTTCAGTGGGCGCTTCAGTTGGGAGTTCAGTGGTAGCTTCATTTGGGAGTTCAGTGGGCGCTTCATTTGGGAAATCAGTGGTAGCTTCAGTTGGTAGCTCAGTGGGCGCTTCAGTTGGAAGCTCAGTGGGCGTTTCAGTTGGGAGATCAGTGGTAGCTTCAGTTGAGAGATCAGTGGGCGCTTCACTTGGGAGCTCAGTGGGCGCCTCGGTTGGGAGATCAGTGGGTGGTTCAGTTACATCTACTGTAGTTTCTTCTGTAGTCTCAGTAATAGTCGTTGAAGGTTCAGTAGTGGTATTAGCAGCGTCTGAACTCCAACAACTACCATCGTAGTTGGAGGGGGTGTAAACAAATGAATCGATCAAAAGTTTCGAACTCGAGCTCGCCATTCCAAGGAAGTGCACCTGCAAACAAAGGATCCCATATAAATTATGGTATTTATGTATGTATGAATGTATTTGTAACAATTATGTATTGTATTATATATTATGTATGTTTAATTAGATTTGAAGTATATATTATATGTATAATCTAATATAGTTTATCGTAGTATTCCTATGTTAGGTATGCTAATAATTAATGTTGTACACTCTGACATATCCCTTCTATTTAATCTTGTTTCTCTCTCTACCAGGTGTGCTGAAAGAGAACTCTTTTTAGGATTAACCTCGCCTTCGCCATACTTTTTTAATTCTATGTTGTTTGTACAATAACGTATAATTAAATAAGAATAAATAAAGGAGACATGAGACATGGTTAGAATAGCAAAGATGAAAATCTATTTCGACGTTGTTTCTGTTTCTCCAGAAGAATGCCCATGGTATCTTTCGCTAGACAATACTATTATTTTCTTTTAAAACATATAGATAATGAGTTTTTCCTATATTCTCTTCGATCAGATGTCAGGATAGTAATATTGCAGATAACTTACATAACCTTCAGATGTACTGCTCGTCGCAATATTCAATGTCAACGTTTGCCATCCTTCAAGAAGAGTCTCCGGAGATATGAATGTCTGGCCTACTACCACAGTTCCGCCTGAGATTATCTGTTCCGCTATCACAATCAGTTGATCCGCCGCTGTCACTGAACCCAAATAGATGACAAATTCTATTTTACCACCGGATGACATAGGAAATGTAAAAGATGTGGAACAGCTGTATTCAACGCGAGGGGAAACGAATCTCAGACTGGTATCAACCGGATTATTTACATCAATTGATGCGTACTCTCCCAGTTGCCAGGATGGCATGGTAGCGCATATGCTGTTATTGTGGAAAAGTTCATCAAAGTCCTCTTCGAAGCTATATATGACACAATCATCACAATAAGCCCTGGCTAAGAATAAAGTGAACAAGATATAAGTAAGAGAACCCATTTTTAAGAAGTCAATGGACTATGGATTTTAGAAATAGAATGGTTTGTTTGAGAGAATTCAATTGCTTATATACAGAATCCCAGTTAAAATCTTTATAACCCATTATTACGGGTCTGATAAGGAATTAAGTATCGGCAAGTACTAATAACATCGGTGTAATCAGAGTACTTTTGCATCATTTTACAACCCCTAACATAAAAATAAAATACAATGATTGATAAATGTATAACAGGACTAAACAATTAGATACCGGTGTATATAACTAGGTGCGGGTATCTGTGACGTCAAATTTACATTAGGTACCTGTCTATCAATATTCTACGCTATTATTGTGCTGGTTACAAGTAGCCAAGCCAAGCGTGTTGATTATTACACTTAAATTGTTTAAGAAGCTCTCTCCAGCATGATGAGAGAAAAGTTAATTAGAAAAGTAATAAACGGCAATGTTTCCAAATATTCCTGTCTTTGGATGTTATTAGAACCGATACATAGATACTGAAGCTATAGGTACGGAGTAATTTAAATTTAGTTAATAGCTTTAGTTCTCTCTTGTTTTGTAAGTTTTCATCTTAATTATGATTACTGTTTATCATTGTCAACTTTTTTTTATCGTACGACGGGTAAGCACTTGGCCTTCATCTCACCTGGTTACAAGTTGAGATAAGGCCGAAGGTGGAGGCGCACTTCACCCGGAATCCTCAACAAACTAAGGAACTGGCTATCTTTCCTCTAAATGCCGGAACACAACAATTTAGAATTGTTATTATGGCGACAGCATTAGTTAAGATGGTGGTAGCTAGCCAGGTGGTCTCAAATAAAGTCCTACCACCAACCAAACCAAGCACAGTATATTGTACTCCCCATGGGGATCGCAACCGAGACCTCTGAATCTGAAATCGGTGGGTTGAACCACTAGACCATAGAGGCGGTTAGTTCTCTTTCCAGTGTCCCAAGTTACAGGATTTTTCCTAGTGCCTCTCGTTAATGTGTTTTTGTTTTAACCTTGTTTTTGTATTTCTTACTTGTGACGAATAACAACTAACATATTGAAGCAAAAACAAATAAGCCACATTCCCGTCGATAATATTTCCAACGTTCGTTGAAATTGCTACAGCAAAATCGAAAACAATTTTCACGTACAAAGAATCCATTCAGCACAATATTCCGCAGATTTCTGCACCCATCTGTACAATTCTTAACTGCGTACCATTTCTCATTTCGCGTCTCCAAGCTCCGTGTATTATACATTCTTATCTAGATTGTGCATGGCAGGGAAACGTCCCGGAGAATATATTATGAGGTGTGTCGACGACATGTGGCACTAAACAGTGCAACTGCTAGGTGGTAATACAGCTGGTATTGTAAGATTGGGTGGGTAGCAACGTTTCTGAATATTTCGCTGTCGCATATATTGCTAATTAGTAGTATCCCTCATAGCTCAGTTGGTAGTAGGCCCCTTCTGCGCTGTAGGTAGTGGGTTCGATTCACACCCAGAACAAACATTTGTGGGATAAATATTGATGTTTGTTCTGTGTTTGGGTGTCGTATTAAATAGTATGTATGTATTTACATACTAAAAGTATTTAAGTATTCTATCCGTAATCTAGTTCCCATACTACAAACTATGCTTAGTTTCGAGCTAGATGACGCTGTGTAAAACTAATGTCCTGTAATATTTATTTATTTCAAGAATTATTAAGACCTTATGAGTATAGTAGAGTAATCCGCCATTTTGTAATTGTAGCAGATGTTGAATAAGACTCTGAAGAATAAGATTGATTCGGATCTTTAGTTTTAAAAAGTGTTTAATTTTGATCGATTGATTTAAATCTGGTGAGCGAAACCAAATAGTATAGAATCACTGAGCAAAACTAAAGTTCGGTCGGAATCGTAACGGATCGGACCACATCACTCTCGCCTGTATAGTTTAACGCTAGTTTTAGAGAGAATACAACAAAAATATTATAAATACATATACCAACAACAACGTTATATATTTTATTTTATTTTATGTAAGTAACATAAAATTAAATAAATCATTATAAAAATAGGTAAGTATAAAAAAGTGCCTGACCTTAAAAATCTTTCATTGTGTCAATCATTTGTAATTGTTGTTATCGTGTTCTTTCATAATCATTTTACATCAACTCGGTTTTTCTATACGCCAGTTAGTATTTACTCACTGTAGTATTTACTTTTTCCTAAAGCATTTATATTACTAAACTAGATAGAAAAAATGTAATGTAATTTCTGTGTTGTATTAGAATCAGAACTAGTGATCCGAATGATCCAACCCAAGTTTCACCTTCTGTGTCAATATTAGAACAGAACCTGTGATCCAAATGAGCCAAATGAAACCTTACATGAATCTTTAGGCGGGTACGAAAGATCCCATCTCAACCAAGATACGTTTTTACCACCTTTTTTGGACACATAGTAAGAAGGCATTCTGACAACCTAAGCTAACATCACCTATAAAATAGAATGAAAGAGGTCCAGAGGTCGCAGTCCTATTCGATTGACGGATCAAATCCGTAGGTACCTCATTGGACTCTAAACTTCACGACGCCTTTCAAACCGCAAACGAACGAGCTAAGCAAATCACTATAGAAAAGATCATGCAAAAAGGTTGCACAACTCACCATTTATTTTTATTGTACCACATGGATGTGCTTGGCCTTCATCTCATCTGATTTTTCAAGTTATGATAAGGCTGAAGGAAGCGCACTCCACCCGGAATCCTCAATAAACTGAGGAACTGGCTATCTTACATCTAAATGCACGACAATTAAAGAATTGTTGTTATGGCGATAGAATTAGGTAAGATGGTGGTAGCTAGGCGGACTTAAACAAAGTCCTACCACCAACCAAACCATGCACAATTGTTCTCCCCCAGGGGACCGAACCAGGGATCTCTGGATCTGACAACGGTAGGCGAAACACTTCACCATAGAAGAGGTTATAGTTGCGGCCTTTTGTTGGCGGCTTGTAGTTTACTTCGAGGATACGATTTTAAAAAATAATGTAAAATTAAAAATTTATGGCACAAGAAACATGGTTCGCCCGTCTACCTATCCCCAGTTGGTCGGAATATTTCATGTCGTATATTTTACTGATTTGGACCAAATTACGATAGGATTCACTCCAGTCAGCTATTATTCAATTACAAATGTTAATTCCGAATTTTTGTGTCAAATTGATACTCAGCTTGAGCGCTGATCAACGCCATTTATATTTTTAAATGTTGTGACCAAGTGCAATCATTTGATTTATGCCAAAATCGTCCCGAGGAAGTTCGGCCCACATAAAACAATATGCTTTCGTCCCGCTTTGTATGCCGTATATGGCCCATAGCAGAATTTATTTTAAAAAATCTGGTTTCGTCCTTCTTACATTCGGTCTAAGTTTGTTTTATTGGTAAATTATAATTATTTTAGTACAGTTGAAGCAATTAATCTTCACTTGACTTTTATTTTACATGATATGAACGAGGCTGAGGTAGGAAAACCCAAAATCCCATATACGGTATACTTAAATGATTAAAATGTGGGTAATTCAAAAAAATATTACTTTACAGTAATTACAAATCATTTTTTGTAATTATGAATTTGAATTTGATTACTACCTACTTTCGTAAAGTTAATAATAATACAAGTAATGACCATCACTATTGGGTGGCGGTAAGGGCTATGTGGTAGATAACACACTTCTGAGTCTTCAGCCTTTAAATAGGTGATAGGAGAGGTGAAAAAAATATGGCATAAATTAATCACTTGAAATCCAAAAAATCATCTCCACAAACACATGAGAAATTTGATGTTTTGGTGAGCTCTGTTGGAATGAATTAATACGTTTTCTCTATAAGTGGAATCCTACAAGCAAGGCTCTGACATGCTCGTAAACTTGCTCCAGGTTAACCTCAGCTTAACCAGCCGTTAACCACAGAACGGGCAGCAGCCGTCGAACCGAGCCTAATTAGTCGAGGTAGTTTCGAAACTCGCCTAAATAGTCCGTTACTAGTTCTACATAGTGATGGCCGAAGCTTCTTGTTTGAATTCGGCTATATTGCATATTTGCTGAACTAAACCTTCAGATAAGTTTAGACCATGCATGCTCAATTTACTCGGTTAGCGGAGCAGGAATTAATAAATCAAAATAAAACCCATTTATTGCAGTTTATGACCCATACCAAACTGAATCAAAATATTCACATACATTCATAAAAATAACTATATTTATTGTATGACAAGAAAGCGCTTGACCTTCATCTCATCTGGTTTCAAGATATGGTGATGCGATGGTGAAAGCACTTCACCTGGAATCCTCAACAGTTTGAGGAACTGGCTATCATGCCGGAACAACATTAGACTTGTTTTCATAGTGACAGGCTTAGGAAAGATAGTGGTAGCTAGCCAGAAGGACTTAAACAAAGTCCTACCACCAACTAAACCAAGCACAATATTGTACTCCCTTGGGGATCGCCCCGACCACAGATATGGTTAAAAGTCATAATACCAAAATATAATTCACGTATTCTACTCTCGGTGAACTGCAATCTATGGTACATAGGATTGGCTAAGTATAGCGTACAAATGTTCAGCCACTACAGGCACTTGACATTATTTCTCATAACCAACATCAAAGAGAAAGAAAGCCTCCTAGGTTTAGTATTCGGCTCTGCAATAGTTGTTCCCACTCTATTAAATAGTCTCATTCGGTACCATTGGCGCGTTATTTTTTAATTAAACTAATGCAGAAGAATTTGCTTAAATTATTAATGGATTGGATGACTGTAGTAACATTATTGCTTGACTAGAAACCATGACGACAATTATTAGCCCTGACAGCCTCAGGCAAAAACATGGACGCATCATCTACTCCAGTATGTCATAACAGCAGACTCAGGGCTTAGACCAGAGGTTCAGCAGTAGTATTCACCTGAGTAATTAGCATGAACAGTACGACCTAGGTGGTGATAAAGGCAAATCCCTATCGCAGTCTTTAGGATGCTTTGGAGGAGGCTCATATACTGTAGTGAACTTTTTTGAACTGCTATGATGATGATGAATCCATGGCGGCAGCACTTTCAAAGTAAACCTGGTAATACTAGAAAGAGCTTGCAAAACATTTTTATTCGACCATAAAAAAATATGCGGGAACCAGTTTTTACTCAGTCACAAGAAAAAATACTGCGCTCAAACTAAAATACGTTCGCTTTCCAAACGGTTAATTATTGTCAAAGTTTGTCCGAAAGCCGAGTTTATATTCACATGGTGAATACTAAAATGCGGACGAAAATCAAGGAAAAAACTAATGAAGCCGCTGCTCAAAGTCCCATTCAGCTAACTTTGAATGAATACGAAGTATGGTTATTAAGAACTATGTATTCCGTTGGCTTGTTTTTCATTAAATCTCGTTGCATGCTTTTCTTTTCTTAAATGAATGGCTTCCATACACTGTAGGCAAATAAGTGGATCATGCGTCCTTGACACAAAACTTACCTATTGAGTCCTGATTGGCAGTCATAAAAAACCCTCAAAATTAAGCAAGACCTTTTAAGGTTAGATTAAGAAATCTGTAAAAAATATATCTTTTTATTACGAGTAATATTTAAAAATCCTTGATTTGGTTTCTAGAGGTTAATTATAAGGTTTATTGTACATACATTGTTAAAGTATAATTATAATCACGGGATTACAAGTAGGTTGATGTTGAGTCTGGTACCGCATTGAAATAAATTATTTAGTTTATGAATTTCGCTTAAAATCCAGGAATCGAAACTAAAATTGAATATTTAGCGGTCGACCCTCAGAGAGTTGTGGCGGCCGCTGCGCACTTCTAACTACCCGCCAATCAAAAGCCATTCCATTTGGAATCAGAATAGATATCTACGATTTAAACTTGAATTTCGAATTGTATAGTCATGAGATATTTATGCCCTTGGGTGTGACTTTATAATAATAGCTTTTATTTTTCTTTGCACAAATATTTTAACTTAAATAACAACGTAAAAAGTATATAATCTAAAAGTACATAAAGTAGATAAAGGACTTTTTTCTAGTCTTTCTTTGTGCATATACCGCTTTTATCGGCGGCCTCCTCCAGCTCTTTCCATTTTTCTAGGTCTTTGGGTGTGACTTGGATGGGACTAATTGGTTGGGGGAGACCTATGTTTAGCAGTGGTCGTATGTGGCAGAAATCGTCATGACGATGATGATGATGATGGTTAGGACTAAATCAAGCTTCTGATCACGACATCGTGGTACCCAAATAAAAAATAGATTGTTTCGTCAAACAATTATTCAAAACACAAAATTCCAACTCGATCCTTTCAGTTGTTTTTTAACCGACTTCAAAAAAAAGATGGAGATTCTCAATTCGTCGGAATCTTTTTATGTCCCCCGATTACTCGAAGATGCCTAGACCGATTTCGAAAGTGGTCCCATTTTCATCAGGTCAGGATGGAAAAAACGATGGAACTCTTCAAATTAATGCTATATGCAAACTTGAAGTGATTTGGGTATTTTTAGGGTCGATATACTTCCCAGGTCATCCCATCGTCATCAGGTCTGGATTTGATAATGGGATCCTGGAAAATCGAGGGAACTCTTTAAATATTATAGGCACACTTGAAGCGATTTGGATGTATTACCTAAAAAGTAAAGAATACATGGACCCTACATAGTATCACGCGTCTTTTTGTCCGTCCATCTGTCATCAAAATAATTGGAAAAAATTCGTCATCCAGTAAACAAAATTGTATCATATTCTTCATTGAAGTCGGTTTTTAAATCGTAATTATGCGTGAATCAGTAAAAAATTATGAATCAGTTTTGTATGATAATGTTCTGCTTTGATCAGCGGTGGGCTTATACGATTATATTGGCTGAAATCATAGAGATGAACTTAGAACCTTGGCGCAAGTGTGACTGCGTATGGGTTTATGTGTGGGGTCAGCTAGTTTATAATAAGGTATGGATCAGGTAATATTTTTGCCCATTTAAAAACGATTCAAGTTGTAATACCTAATAATTCACTGCATGTTAACAGATATTAATAACCCATATAAAATGTCACGGTAGCTAAAGATTTCAAAAGCCTCGCATCCGTAGGTACCACACGGAAAAGTCGTATGCCTTTTCCGTGTGGTATAGCGGAAGTTTTTTTTTTATATATTGTACGACGGGTAAGCACTTGGCTTTCATCTCACCTGTTTACACAAGTTGAGATAAGACCGAAGGTGGAGGCGCACTTCACCCGGAATCCTCAACAAACTGAGGATTTTGAAAAGAAGTTGAAAATATTTGCTCCATTTACATATTTCACTTCACACTTAGGTTGTTAATTGACTTTCGGGCGACGCGCACTGCCTAGGAGAGCATTCGCAATACATCCACAAAGCCTTAATCCTACATGCTTCATGAGTTTGAACCTTACTGCCCTCGTATCAAGAATGAAATCGCACCCTTGTAACAGACACTTTTGTTTCATTCACAATACGTTTTTGTATGTTTTCCTTTTTCTTTACTCCGGTTATTACGTTCGGATTTTCATCCTCCGCTCTCGAAATGTTCTCGTTACTCTGAATTTTACTCGTCTAACAGATCCGAATTGCGTATAGTTTTTTACTGGTTTGAAATATATCATACTCTTAGCACATTCAGAAATACACCTCAGTTGGGAAAGTATTCCAGTATTAAAACGTTATTATATTTATTTATTTTAATTACAACTTGTATTCCAGCTAGATTCAAGTAACCGGATGCCAAAAATATCGAAAAATGTCTCCTCATCGGACAATGTAACAGGCGACTAAGGGAAACATCTCAAGATGGTTAGCACCATTAGCCAGAGAACTTAAATCAAATACTTTGAATACTAACCCGCTGCCAAGCTTCGTAATTCTGGAAAGTTCTTTCTGCACTCTTTGGGGGAGGCTCATGTCCCGCAGTGGACTTAATCAGACTGTGATAATGATGAAATATATGCATTACCCAGTAAAATTGATTTGATTATATATTTTGTTGAGTTTCTAAAAACGTAAACGTTCTAAGATTAGTAGAAGCCCCTAGTGAAAGGGCTCGTCCGGAGAATTACTACCACCATACTTATTCCAGCTGCCAAGCAGCATTGTTGTGTTTCAGTTTGAAGGGTATGGTTGCCGGTTTAATTACGGGTACGTGAGTCTTAACACCTTTATGTCTGTTTACGGGCGCAATGCAGTGCCTTGTAGGCTATGTTTTTTGTGATTGCGACCTATGCAGTGAGGTTTTGTCATAGGCAAGAATACACTTAACACCAGGTATAAAAGTTAAAAGTAGTAGCATAAAAAAAATCCTTATTAAACCATTGGGCCTTATTAAAACGTTATACGATTCATAACGAACTAACAACTAACTTTATAACCAGATTATGTAGATTCATATCTATCTTTAGTCTTGTAAATGCATGCCTTGTGAATATAAAATTTACCAGACTCCCATTACCATAATGTCTGCTCAGGCTAATCTACATTATCGTTAAACGCAACAAAATGTCGTAAACAGATATCGTAAAACCCCGAATTCGATGGAACAGCGTGGTCAGCGAACGGAGAACTGCTGGTCGTCTGAAGTGGAGTTTTGTGAGTAAGCGTTTTATTTTATAAGCAAGCTTAAATATGGAAACTCGATAACTAGAGTTACGTACCCGGAGGGTGCAAACAGAACCCTGTTCATAAAACTTCGTTATCCATTCCTTAATCCTCATACTAGAAACGTGTTTTAAGACGCAAACGAAAAAACCTACATGTGTCAAATCTGGTCAAAAACTGACCAAGTTTGAGCCCGACCCAAACTGGGGCTCCAGAAAAAAATGTAAAAACCCCACATTTGCCGTTCAAATGTTGGTCGGAACCCTCAGTGTAAACAATAGAATAAATATTGCAACTATGCAGAATAAACATTGGCGCTCTATTATATTATCATACAACTCTATTCCTAAATTCGGTTGGTCGTGATACACAAACCGGCTACTTGGCCTATTTTCAGACTGTAGGGTTTACATACCCTGGCCTTTCTCCTTGAGTGCCGTGATTCTGAACAGTCGGTAGACTTGACGTTCAAATTAATCATAAAAAAAATTAAATGTAAACGCATTTGACTTTGACTTTAGGCTTGTAGGTACACAAAACTGTTCGCACGACTCATCGCAAGAACTCGCGAATTGATTAGCCAGTTTCTATGTTTCTTTGTATTTTTTTATAACTTCTTATCAAGAACGCAACTTTTTTTACGATTCATGTCAATTCCTAATTTGCAAAATACGAAATCCAGTACTGTTGACGGTCGTAGAAGAAATAGTTAACCGAACCGTGGAATGGGAGACGAACGAAATCGCATTGCGTCGCAGTTTTCTGCGCTGCGAATTGGCCCAATTCGCAGTTTTTTGTGCCCTTTATCTACACACCCATAACGCTCTGATCTACAACTGCATGCCTTCTGGATATAAGTGACGCCAGCAGTAAAAGGACAACTTCCGAATTGAAGTTATGCGTAGCTGCACACTGTTCCATCCTATTTCGCTTTACGAGGCGCAGCGCCGGTCTATAAATCCCATGTCGCTGAATTAGTACTTCCGTCTTCTCTACAAAATTGCCATATAATACTCATAGAGAACATACATACGCATAGAAACCTATGCGTGGCGCCCCCGGTTAAGAATAAGAGCCACTGTATCTTTTCTTGGATGTAAGAGGTGACGCGGCGACTTAAGGCCGAGCCTCATCATAATCAACATCATCAACCTATCGCAGTCCACACTGAACGTAGGTCTCTCCTAAGGTGCGCCACTGAGCACGTTCTTCGGCCTTTGGTATCCATACTTATACCAGTCACTGTACGGATGTCATCGGTCCATCAAGCCTCTGTCATTTTTTAGACAAACAAAGGATGATGTCCCCATAGTGACGAAATCAGCATCATTAAGCTGAGGCAGGATCAATTTGACGGACTCAGCTCAGCACAGAGCAGATACTATATACATATATCTTATATATGTACCTATATACTATATACATGTTTTTAAAACGAATTGTGATTGAGATTGTGACATAGTCGTATATTGTATGTAATGCGTAATGCTCTTTGTTGTTGCTTGTAATTATAAAATAAATGTATTTCTTTCTTTCTTTTTTGATACATATGATACACAAACATTTGACGTTTGAAGGCATTTTAAGCAAGGCGTAAGATGATCGTAGAACAAGTTTGAGACTATCGATTTCGCCGGTATCGAGCTACTCTTTACGAATTATTTCAGGGTAAGACCGAGGAAAATAGAACCTAGATGAATTAACCCAGGCAAAAATATTGGGCGACTTAGTGATCATTGGGTGGTATTATTTACATACTTTGAATCACATTTCTATTAGCTAGTTGGTAGATACTAGCTTTCGCATCACAACCTTCATTTTCATCCCCACAAATAGCGATGAAACATTGCGAACCTTTTATTATCGAGTTAGGAGGGTCCTGTGTATCCTTCCATCCTTTCTGGGAAGGACGCACTGCGACATACCGAGATTTTTCTGCGAATTCGTTACATAATGTGAATTGAAATACCGAGATGAGCCGAGATCGCTACCCATCCAACTTAGCTCTCGTAGTCGACTAAGAAGTTTTCCCAAGGCCTCCTGAAAACGAACTAATACCTTCACTGCATTATCCAATCAAGCCGTGGTGACTATGGGAAATCCCCCATTGCAGTTTCGGAATAATTTAGGGGAGGCGGGGCGTATGTGTATGACTTTTTCCGACTACAATGATGATGATGATAATAATATGTCAGAGATATAGATAAGCATTGTTTGCTTTACCATTAGCTTGATTACATATGCCGATAAAATTATTGCATGTAAGTATGTCGTTACATGCATTCTATCAATTTATGTCTGATTAAACTAATCTCTGATACATAAGATTGCTTTTTAGGGTTGTAGTTTGTGTATTTCTACTGCCGGCAATAACAACAAATTATCAAAATTCAATGGTATAAAAAATTATAGACCTTTTGACTATTTCCCTTAAAATGTGGGTCGAAACCCTTGGTGTGTGACTCCGCACTTGGCCGGCATATTAAGTAAAAGTCTAAAATCGTTGTGTTGCTGATTGTGTCTGTGTTTGTCACGGATGGAACCTCACCATTTTCTGTGTGGATGTCGTAATAGGCTATCAGTTAATAAAATACACAAAGTGTTTTGAAAAGGTGCAACCAGCTGAATATTTAAGACGCTCACTGCGATCTCTAATACGCCTGCCAAGCGTGGTGATTATGGCAATATCTTCAATCTTTGAAGAGGCTTATTTCCAGCAGTGGATGATTACAGGCAATGTTATATCGTTTATTAACTGCCTGTGCCTGGCTGACTAAATCAACTAGC
Source organism: Venusia cambrica (assembly GCA_951394065.1). Lineage (NCBI taxonomy): Eukaryota > Metazoa > Arthropoda > Insecta > Lepidoptera > Geometridae > Venusia > Venusia cambrica. Next base: position 13,515,260 of record OX596040.1, on the reverse strand, counting down.
TTTATTGAAACACTTTGTGGTGCGCAGTAAGTAAGAATTTTGGGAATAGGTTGATGGGAATAAAACCCGATTAAAAAATAAGAGGATATATGTGTACAGATATATATATGTACAGAGGATATTGTATATCATGTTACATCATGATCATCATATCAGCCCACACAAGTCCACTACTGAACAAAGACCTCCCTCAATAGACGCCACAAATAGAGATCCTAAGCCACTTACACAACGGCCGCCACAATGTCGTCGGTCCATCGAGTGGGGGGCGCCTTCTTACACTTCTTTTCTCGTTTAATCGCGGTCGCCATGCAGCACCTTTATTTCCCAGCGGTTATCGGTACTGCGAGCTATATGGCCTGCCCACTGCCATTTCGGCTTGCCAATTCTGAGGGCTATGTCAGTGACTTTGTTCTTCTGCGGATGTCCACATTTCAGATTTAATCACGAAGTGAAACTCCAAGCATAGCTCTCTCCATAGCTCGCTGTGCGTATATCGTGCGATACTGTTTTTATCTTTTTCATTACGTCTAGTCGGCATTGTATTGAGCCCTTGATCCCGAGACCTTTTAAGCTGAATAACAGCAATACTGACGACAAAAATAGCTATGCAGTTATCTTTCTCGGACGAGCACCGTCGGAGTATTATAAATATTTTGGGGATAAAATCACCCTCACTTCACGTTTTTCACGTTGGTGCATTTTCGCAGTACAGGCTGATCAGTGGGTACAGCTTTATTGAATTAGGGTAATTTACAGTCTGTTTGATGTCCCAAGGTTTTTTTATATATCTTTCTAGTGATTTTTTCAACACGTACCTACTTGTTTGAATAATTTAACATTAATTAACGTATTTATATTTACCCATGTCAGCTTGTAATTGAATTACCAATTAAACGTAATGCTTTGAATTCTAAGCAAACCTTAAACAGTTGGCGACATAATTACGCTACCTGCCCTGCATCAAACGATAATTGTTTACAGAACAAGTTTCGCACAATCTCTTCAGTTCTCTTCTGCACATCCGTTGGTGCGACGGCTGATTCGGCCAATGATCACAAATAGCTGGTGCGCCTCCACCTTCGGCCTTATCTCAACTTGTAACCAGTTGAGAAGAAGACCGCTTCCCATCGTACAAAAAAAAATGTACAAATGTAGAGGTCTCGACATTTTGGTGGACCTTGGATCCGTGGAGCTAGTGCCTTCCAGATTTTCCAACATCTCAGGGATTATTTGATTTATTGATGCGACTCGTGACCTAACGACTAGTTCTTATTTAGGTCAGCGAATTTGCATTGCTATTCAGCAAGGCAATGCGACATGTCATGGGCATGTTTGCGCCTGGTACTGGTCTGGATCAGTTGAGTTACCTACCTATAGACCATTTGTAACGGACCCTAGGTAACCCAACTGCATCCTTTGTTAGTTTAATTTTACATATTGTAGGAAGTTCTACAATATGTAAAATTGAAAAAAACCAATATCCCATATAACAACTTTGCCTAGTATTTTATTATATACCACTAAGATGGCAAACAAGCATACGGTCCATCTGATCGTTACCGTCACATATGGACGCTTACAGCACCTGAAGCATCACCTGCGCATTTGTGGCTACATTGGCACAGTGTAAAGTTCATGTTATATTTAGAGAAGAGAAGCAGAAGCACAGGAATATGTCTGTGCACTTGTCGTTTTGCTTTAAGGATGTGAAAATAGGCGACATCGTGACCATCGGAAAATATGTCTTAGACTCTTAGATTCAACGTACTGTGCTTCAAAGAGCAAGTGATCCAAAAAATCCTTCAATAATCCTAATATACCTATTTATTTAGAACTGTATGGCCAAGTGGGTATGGGCCCGCTAATGCGCAGGTTTTGGGTTCAAATCCAGTCATAAACCAATTAACTTTTCGGTTTTTCGGAAGTTTATGTGCGTTATTAACACATACATATGCTCTGACGGTGAAGGTAACATGCGAGGGAACTGGCATGTTAGGGACATGCCATGTACCAAATGGCATGACATGTGTCAATGTCTAGTATTCCGCATAGCGGCGATGGGCTTGCAAGCTGTCACATATTGAATGCTAGAGACTTGCAAACCGTGGAATGTGCCGAACGTAAGTTTGGACGTGCCTTTGAATACACCTTTGTAAGTGATCCTTATGAGATTCCACGCTGAGACCGGTGGTGTATTCTGGAAGAGGAAAAAGTTATAAGTCTTTTTCTTTATTTGTTTCTATTATTTGTCTTTCCGCATTAAAATTCGTTTTCGGTGCGTCAATTAAAAAAAAAATTGACAATCGACTACTATTAAGTATTCATAAAAGAGTAGGTACATGAACAAAGTCTTCCCAAACTCTGGATGTGTGCTGAATAACATCATCATTTCAGCACATATCCCTCCTCAGCATTACAAAGCCTCCACAAACGAAACCACTAATACCAATCACCATCCTCTAACTCCAAGCCACCAGTAAGATAGTGTCGGTCCATCGGGGAGATTTTTCTAAACTCCATTTGTAAATCGCGGTCGCCATACATTATATATGCACCTAGACCTAGTACTTATTTAAGAACACTCAAACACTCTCTCGAACCCCGATACAATGCACCTCTCCCGACCAAGTGCTAAGCTAGCTGCGAGCAAACAAACGACCCAAGACCTCTCGAGAAGACAAAGCCGAAGAACATAATATACATGCAAACAGCGGCTTCGATTCGATACCCTCAATTTTGAACTGGGAATTGTGTCGATATTTTCACGATGATATTGTACAAATAGGTACGCTGCGAAGTGTATTTGGGGAATATATACCGATTCATTTTTTTTTATGTTTTGGCCTCTAGGTTTGTCTAGGTCTAGAGCAGGTTTGAGGTCTACAATCGAACAAGAACACCTTTTCAGAAGACTCTCCCGGGTACCGAAGGAACACGGCAAACCGTTTAGCGCCTGACTTCGGCAGGATGGTCGCTAGCCAGGTACACCTTTACATGGCTTACCACATCGCCACTCACCACTCGCGCTAGCAGAAGCCAGATATTCCGTTGCTCAGTTTAGACCACTAGAAAGTAGATAAACTCTACCCCAAACTCTTTAGTAACTCTAGGACTAAACAAGACTTTTATGCCAACATGAGCCAAATAGTTTATATTGAACAAGTTTAAAAAAGTCTACGAATTCCAAAAGATTATTATCATAATTAATAAGAAAGACAGAAAGATAAAACATGTATTATGCCCATACAACAGACATAAGCAGTTAGCTACACATACAAGACAATAGGCAAGTCAGAACATCAAAGAAATGTAAAGCTTTGTGTATTACTCGGCATTCCATTGTACGCGTAATCTAGATATGTGGAATACGCGTACAGGTTGAAAGGTACCTTATGGGGTACCATTGGGTAATTATAAACGCGTGGTGACAAGTCGCGTGGATCAATAACTATGTATATGAACTAGAGCTGTCGAGCTGAAGCCGACTGGCGACGACTCGCGCGAGTCGATACACGTGCTCACAACGTATGCGCATTACTCGTAATCGACTACGCGTACATTGGAACGCCTAGTCCGTACAAGGCTTTACAGAATAGAAAGAAAACTAGGCTTAGACTAACGACGCGCAATGTAAGTCGGTGCTACGAATCGTAGCCGCTACGAAAGCGTAGCAATTATAATGTGGTAGATCTTGTTTGCACTTCCAATGTGACTTAATGAATTATACACACAATTTGTGCCGTACAGTTGTGTTACTTATACAATCACTCCTAAACATCCAGGTAGACGCAAAAGGAACCTTCCATTAAATTTTAAACATGTTCGTACAATATAATTAAGCTCTATATTTGACTAGTAAAGGGTTGAATGCTTTCAGTGGAAACAAACTAGCAAATTGAAAATGGAATAATCCTGTTAACGACTTTTGAATATTAATTAACCTTACTTATACTGTGGTTGTTTTAATGTTATATTTTGTTTGAAAGGGTCGGGTGAAAATGGTATTTTGTTGAAAATCGGTATAACTAATAAATTCTTAATGATTGTGGTACACTGGTAAAATTAAGTATATTACTTATGTATTTATGAAATCTGTGAAAAAACCGTCGCACATTTTGTACTTACATAACAAAATGTACAAACTACAATATAAAACCTAAAAAACGAACTAAATAGTTTTTCATTTCTTCTTATATCATACAACAAACGGCACCTAGATACCACGATCGGTAAATATAAAAGCAAAGAGTGTGATAATTTTACACAGTTGTTGATAAGTCATTCTTCAGAATCGAATCATGGAATTCCCGGCTATCTGTTATCGTACGTACATTGCATTTAATCTATCGAATATTCTGTGATTTGAGTATGAATAGTCTTGAAAGAGCCCGCATGCGTCTGATAAGATACAAGGATTGATTACAGTTCGTTTGAGAATCATAATGAAGGAATGAATGAAAAAATTAGCGAATGAAAACACTTTATTGTTGAACTTTAAAAAAAATACATTTTAATTTCTTCGACACCTTTGGATGGCCAGGATTTCTTGAAATATCTGAAATCCTGGCCATCCTAAGTCTAGACGAAGAAAGAAGAGAAGTTTGAAATAAATATTTAAATAATTGGAGAATACGAGGTCTCAAATACTATCATGGAGACCCAAGGCATCCTTACCTGCAAGGGGTAACCCCTGCTAAACAATGGACAAGGCTCTGATGCATCAAAACCAACACACATTCCACCAGGGGATGGGCAACAGCGTCTTCTTGTGTACTATTTAAAACACTCACTGCGATCACCAATCTGCACGAGTATAATTTTTATACCCTTGCAATTTTTTTTTATTTACGATGGGTCGCCTCTTGACCACGAAACTTACACAGGTAAGAATGTGATCTACGATGGAGCGAGCCTACCCAGAAAGTGCCTATTAACTCTCTTCTTGAAGACATTAGGGTCGTAGCACAGCGGAAAAACAGACGCTGGGAGCTTATACCAATGGAAAATGGTTGAGACAATGAGACACGCTCCGAAATACCTCTACACTGGAGGATATATTCAAGCTCTTGGATACTGACGATGACTTGGAAGGACATAGCATTAACATCAATGGCGATTACATCACTCACCTTCGATTTGAAGACGATACAGCCATGATGGCTGAATTGCTGGACGATCTAGGATGCTCAGAGACCTCAACATTGCATCCCGAAAGGCGCGGTTAAAATTAACATGCGTAAGACGAATCATGTCAAACGCCCATGTCGCACCATTGCGACCATATTGAAAACGATGTTATCGAAGTTATACATCATTACGTCTACATAGGCCAGACGGTTCAACAACGTAAATCCAATTTTGAAAATGAGGTCAACCGACGAGTCCAACATGAATGGGCAACGTTCAGAAAGGTTCGTGATATCTTCACGTCAAAGATACCGCAGAGCCTAACACGAAAGTTCAATCAGTGTGTGTTGCCAGTGATGACCGATTCGAAACGTGGTCGCTTACCTTACCTCGTGAATAAGTTCAAAGCCGCACAGCGAGCTATGGAGAGAACTACGCTTGGAGTTTCGGTACGTGATCTACTCCGGGATATGGATATCCGTAAGAGAACCAAAGTTACTGATGATATAAGTCTCAGAATTAGCAAGCTTAAGTGGCAGTGAGCAGGCCACGTAGCTCTCAGAACCGATAACCGCTGAGGAGTAAAGATTCTTGTATTTTTTTTATATATATAAGAATGCATAACAAAATACATCCCAATTGCATTACGATCTAGCCAAGTGGTAGGCTAATGAGTAATTCAAAACTGACCTAGATTTATACATTGAGTTATAACTAAGAATGTGTCCGTTAGCACTTTTCCTACTGTCTCTATCTAAGGTTACTCACTTCGTTCATGTGTCTTTTAAGTAGCACTAGCACAAACACTACATTATTATATTATTTACATTACACTAACTCAAAAGGTTTAGTTATTTTGAGTCTTCTCACTATGTCCGTGTTGTCGAGGAGCTGGATTGCCTCGACGTTTACGTGGTAAAGAAGTCTTCGCTCATGAGCTTCTGCATATCTTTGTATTACTTTGGGGACGAGATCAATATTGAGGTCCCGGTGGAGATCATCGTTTTTAATGTACCAGAGTGCGTTCACAGCTTCTCTAAGTACTTTGTTTTGAAATCTTTGTATGATGAGGATGTTGTTTTTTGTAGTACAGCCCCAGAGCTGAATACCATAAGTTTATATAGGCATTAGGACTTGTTTGTACAACAATATTTTATTATGTATTGTATAGAGTGGAATTTCTACCAATCAACCAGTACATCTGCTTAAAGCGTATGTCCAACTATTCTCTTTTCTTTTTAACGTGTGCTTTCCAGCGAAACTTGGCGTCAAGAGTCATCCCTAGGTACTTCGCTGTGTTTTCATGTGGTTTTATTCTATTATTAATTTATAACGGGCAGTATTGTTATTTCTTATTTGTAAAGTTAATATGTATGGATTTGGATTCTTGTATGCTGACTACGATTAAATTCAAAACGGAGTGTGTGAAGACCCGCCTAGTATATAGACCGACGACATTGTGGCGGTCGCGGGGAGTCGATGGATGAAAGAGGCTCAGGCCATTAGTGGCGTCTATTGGGAGAGGCCTATGTTCAGCAGTGGACGTGTGTGTTTTGATATAATGATGATGATGATGATGATGATATACGTATATATTAATGGTAAACACATTACTGATGATTCAGAAATTTGTTTTGAATCAGGCAGACAGAGACCGTGCGTTTAATAAACCATAATAAATACTGTTCATACATAAATTGACATTGGAAAATAGACTGAATATATTTTCAACTAATATTCGACAGCTCAACCAATGCCAAAGCAGGCCAAAACAAAGTGCGGTGATTGTAAGCGCCATTTTATAAATTTAGTACCCATAAGAGTATTCAATAACAATTACACGTTGATGGCGAACGAATGGACATTTTCCGGTGTCCTGTCCATACGATTTGAGACACAGCGTAGTAAAGGCAGCTAGCTCACTCAGTAGTAGAGCCCCTTGTGAAAGGGCTTATCTTATTAATAAATAAATAAATTAATATTACAGGACATTTATTTGACACAGCGCCATCTAGCCCTAAACTAAGCATAGCTTGTAATATGGGAACTAGATTACGAATAGAATACTTAAATACTTTCTAAATACATACGTACTATATGATACAACACCCAAACACAGAACAAACATCTATATTTATCACACAAATGTTTGTCCTGGGTGGGAATAGAACCCACAACCTACAGCGCAGAAGGCAGAGTTACTGCCAACTGAGCTATGAGGCTTGTTCTATTCTTATTCTTTTTGTAAGTGGGGTTGACCAAGGCCTGCACTGACTTTTCGGTGTGGGGTGTATTGTGCATTGTCCCTCATGGTTTTAACTAACCCTACCGAAGCCAGCCCAGCTCCTTAAAATACCGGAGCAGGACTTTGGGTAGTTGGTGACACTTATTTAGCGCCTGAGTTCGCGACATCGACAATGTAAATGACACTGGTGTTGTGGGCGATGATGCTTGCTCCAAACCGGGGCCAAGTACTTACCTGAGGCTGGTCTTCTCCCTAACTGATTCTGTAGCCGAGCAGTGGAGGATCACGTGCTCTACTGTTTCCTCCTCCTGTAAGCAGCCCTGGCAGAGAGCGCTGTCCGTGACTCCAGTTTCGAACAGGTGATAGTTCAGGTCGCAGTGTCCTGTGCTGATGCCTACAATCAGTCGTAGATCACTGCGTTTCAGTTTGATAAGAATATTCGATATTTTCTTATTCGGACCAGGGAACATAATCTTTGATATCCTACAGTCCTTCCTTTTGTCCCAAAACATTTTGTGCTCCATATCAGAGTGTTGTTTTAGTCGTATCTTTATTTCCATCGTTGATGGTCTTGTTAGGTTTCGGTTGAGCTCGCTTGGTTCAATATTTGCTCCTGCGCTGGCTAACTTTTCAGGTTTATTGTTTCCTGGGCATGTGCAGTGAAAGGGCTTGTCTGGGGAAGTACTGAAGCACCAAACCTATTTCAGTCGCCAGCATTGTGGTGTTCCGGTTTGAAGGGTATGGTAGCCAGTGAAATTACGGGCATGTGAGGCTTTATGCCTCCAGTGCAGCGCAATGCAGTGCCGTGTATGTGCCATGTCTTTGTGGATGTGAATAAAATAAAATGGGCAACGATGTTCTTGGTTCATCCAACGAAGGCTAAACTAATTTTATAAAATTTAAAAGTTAAAAAAATCCATTACCCGATAAAGTTCGCTAGCTTAGGGAACCAATGTGGATTATTGTATATTCGCACAAATACACTGACAGAGAGGTAGCGTAGGACGATGCTATGATGACGAGAGTAACTTACACAAATAATGTTATAAAGAGAAGAGATTTAATGTTATGTACATTTTTTTATAATAAAAATATACTAGTAAGTAGTTTGTGTCACTTAGTAACATAAGCTATATTATATATCAGGTTATATAAGGGAGCTTAACGAAAACTCTAATAATGTACCCCAAGGTATGTATGTACCTTAAGGAAAATGACCGATATAATTAACCTTACAACAGAAAGCAATATTAAACAAAAAAACCGCAAAATTTGTATGAAAAATGTCTAATTCGACACGTATTTCGCCTTTACACGAGGCATCCTCAGGAAATATAGTCTTGCTGCTAAGCTGACGAGCCCTCTGTGGACGTATGGCCGATCCAAGCGCTGCGCTGTAACCTGAACCTGAATTTAACCGGTCAGATGACCGGTTAAATTCGTTACATCGCATGCGCTGCGATGATAGGACAAAGTAATGTTCTACAGTTTTAGAGAACACATCAATATCAACGAAAAAAAATAATGGGTGACCACACAATAGAAGTGAAAACTTCTAATTTTATAAATTAAAAATATGTATTAGTAGCACAAATTGTAAGCACGATAATATACATATACATACATAGATTAAAGATACGAGTACATTACAAGCCTTATAGCTCAGTTGGTAGTAATTATGCCTTCTGCGATGTAGGCTGTGGGTTCGATTCCCACCCAGGACAAACATTTGTGTGATCAATATAGATGTTTGTTCTGCGTTTTAGTGTTGTAACATTTATTACGTTTGTACATACAAACGAATTTAAGTATTCTATCCGTAATTTAGTTCCCATATAACAAGCTATGCTTAGTTTGGGGCTAAGTGGTGCTGTGTAATTAATGTCCTGTCCTGTAATATTAAAATACTACACTGTTTACAAGTAGAACGTGGCCTATGACTATGTGTTGTGACCGGTGGTCACGTGGAGTTGGATAGAGGCAGCTCATGATTATACACGTAGGGTCAGTCCTGGATCTCGAGGCTTGTCTGGGCACAAATGAGGTCTACTATTGATCGAGCCTCCCCAGAAAATTATTTGTTCAGCAGCAAGCTTAAATGGGCTGAAGTTATTATTATAGTGGTGAACTTAGAACCTTGCCGGAAGTGTGACTGCGTGGGGTCAACAAGTTTTAGATACAGAAATTGAAGTTCAAGATTCAGCTGTTTCCTTTTCAACTGGATGGCCGTCCATCGGCCTGGACGGGCGACGCGATAAGTCGATTTGATTGATGATAGTGATGTGGTACCGCAGAGTTCGCCTGAAATACGCCTGTAGCCATCTATAACAGACGAATAAATCTCTTTAGATGAGCGAGTACATACATAGATATATGTAGACATCGCTTGATGTCAAAAAATACTATGAACGAGAGGTTTCCACAGTTTAGGTTTCTCTTTTTTTTGTTTTAGGTTTGTTCGTAAATAAATCAAAATAAATAATGCAGGACATTAATTTCACACAGCGCCATTTAGCCCCAAACTAAGCAAAGTCAAAGTCAAAGTCAAATATTTTTATTCATTAAGATTTTTAGGATCATTTTGAAACGTCAAATCTACCGCCTGTTCGGAATCGCGACCAGCACACAAGGAGAAAGGCAAGAACCTCGGGCTGATTAATTTTTTTGAAAATCCATTTAACATTTAGGTACATTGTTTAGAATAATTTAATAACATTACAAGTGTTACCTACATCATAAAACTAAAAACTTAATATTATCTTAAAACATTGATTACTACATAACTATCTAATGGGCAGTTTCTTGACATTGAAAAACACCATTTAACTGTCAACTGGTATAGCAACATCGGGCCACGCGTTCTTATCGTCGATATAGTCACTTATTTTGTAGTAGGCTCTTTTAATTAAATTATTCTTTATATACAATTTGAATTTACGAGCAGAGAGTTTGGTGGCGCTTTGAGGAAGCTTATTATAGAATCGTACACAGTTTCCTAAGAATGAATTATTTACTTTTCCTAAGCGATACCTAGGTATGTCAAGTTTATTTTTATTTCTAGTATTAACACTGTGTACATCACTTCTTTTAACAAACTCATCAATGTTCCTGTGTGCGTGCATTAGGTTTTCATAAATATATTGGGAGCTGACTGTCATAATACCAATCTCTTTAAAACGTTCCCTGAGAGAGTCACGAGTTTTCAATTTATAAATTGCCCGTACAGCTCTCTTTTGCAGGATAAAAATGCTTTCAATATCTGCTGCATTTCCCCATAAAAATATGCCATAGGACATAACGCTGTGAAAGTAACTAAAATAAACTAACCTCGCCGTGGTTTCATCAGTAAGATGCCTTATGGTACGTACTGCGTAGCATAGCTTGTAACATAGGAACTAAATTACGGATAGAATACTTTTTTTTTTTGTAAATACAAACGTACTATATGATACAACACCCAAACACACAGAACAAACCTCTGAATTCATCACACAAATGTTTGTCCTGGGTGGAAATCGAACCCACAGCCTACAGCGCAAAAGGCAGAGTTACTACCAACTGAGCTATGAAGCTTGTCATAACTTCATTTCTCTTGGCTGTTAAATTGACACCGAAGAATGAAACAAAATGAAGATGTCAGGATTTCGAGACAAAGATATATCTATTTGTTAATATATTTACTACTATAGACTTTTACACTTTTCCAGCATTCATAGATCCTGTGTTCCATTATTCAATGATCAATGTAAGCTTTACTCTCAAAACTTGCATGAGTAGGATAGGTAGGGCATTGTAGGATTTTCTACTCACTATTTAATCAGCCTGTCTGGGATAGTACCTTCACCTTACAGAATATCGCAGTCGAATATACCATATATAATAAAGGCTCCTGCGGTTAGTAAGGTCGCCAGAGCTCCTTTCAAAAGGCGCGAGTGATGAGTTCTGAGGTTGCAAATTTTCATTTAAAAAAATTAATAAGTAATTAATCGAAACATGCTCCGTAACAGAACGGAATAAAAACCATTCCTCTCAAAATAAATCACACGAAAAATATGAAAATTCAGTCAAAAAAATCTCTGAAAATATTCCTAGCTAAAAATATCCAACAATTGCATGACTTTTTACTTTGCCAGCACTAATTGATGTGCATGCGTCCAATTATGAAGTGGGAACGGTATAACTAGGTTTGCATGTAATTAATGAAGTGACAATACTTCCCCAGGCTTCATTTGCTATATTGTCTCGATACAATAAACCGGTCAAGTGCGAGTCGGACACGCACACCGTGGGTTCCGACCCACATTTTAAGACAAAAACGCTGTTTTCTTTTTGCATTTCATTCTGGAGCATTTGTATTGGTCTACTTTCGCTTGGCCGGTTTTTTGTATTAGTTGCTCTACGCCAATCTATGTATAAAATATATATTCCTAACGTTATTTATTTATATATTATATTAATAAAAATTACAAAAATACGTTTCTTGTACGGAAGCCTTATATTTTTATAATTTGTCAGGCAATCCGCTATAACAACACATATTCTCTGAAAATTTTAACCAGCTAACTATTACGTACCACCTAAGATAAAAACGCTTTATTGGCAGGACATACATCTGATAGGTTCAATTCTTTGTGCTTTACCGCGAGGAAGTCTGCCTATTGTTCAGTCTTCGTTCTTTAAAATCAGTTTATTTTTTGTATTAATTGACAAAGGTCATGGAATCGATACCCTGGGTACGCAAAAGCACACGTACAATAAGCGTGCTTATTGTATGTAGAGCACAAACTTGTGCTTAATTTTGTAGGTGGTAGGACTTTGTCTAAGTCCGCATTGACTTACCATCATCTTACCTAACTCTGTCGCTGTAACAACAATCCGGAATTTTGAGTTGAGTATGCCAGTTCCTCTATCTATTGAAGATTCCGGGTGAAGCGCGCTACCACCGTCGGCCTTACCATAACATGAAACCAGGTGAGACGAAGGCTTCCCTGAAACACGATAAAAAAGGATTACGTTTTAAAAACTAAAAAGAAAACCGACTTTAATGAGGAATATGATACAATTTCGTTTACGTATTTTATCCAATTATGTTTATGACAGATGGACGACAGAGGATCATTTTGAAACGTCAAATCTACCGCCTGTTTGGAATCTCGACCACCATACAAGGAGAAAGGCATGAACCTCGAGCTGGTTAATTTTTTGATGATCCATTCAACATTTAGATATACCTACAGTTTTAAATTATATTCTAAGATATTCTTCTATACATATTCTATATATTCTTCTATACATCATAAACCTATACTTAATACTATCTTAAAACATCTGTGTATATATATATACCTATCTACCTATTGGGCAGTATGTTAACACTAGGAAATCACCGTTTAGCTGTTAACTGGTATAGTAACATCGGGCCACGCGTTCTTATCGTCGATATATTCACTAATTTTGTAGTGTTTTCTTAACTTTTGAGGTTAATACACCCAAATCGCTTCCAGTGTGCCTATAATAATTGAAGAGTTTCCTCGATTTTTTTCAGTATCTCATCATCAGATCCTGACCTGATGACGATGGAATCACCTGGGAAGTATACCGACCCTAAAAATACCCAAATCACTTCAAGTGTGCATATAATATTTGAAGAGGTCCCTCGATTTCTCCAGGATTCCATAATAAGATCCTGACCTGAAGACAATGGGACCACCTGTAAAGTATAGCCTTTCAAACAAAAAAAGAATTTTCGAAATCGGTCCAGGCGTCTCAGAGTAATCGGGGAAAATACATTTAAAAAATTAAAAAAAAAAACAACTATAAAATTATAATGAGCTACTAAAATTGGAGGTCAAGTCTTCTTTTTCTTCTTTGCTCTAGTCTTTCTTTCTTGATGTCATGTCTTATTTTGTTCCAGAAGATTTGAGCATTGATAAATCTCTTTAAAATAAGGGTTAGAAAGTAACAAGTTTTGCATCGTCTCGTGTTATCGTCACTTGGTGTCTAACAAAAGATACATTCTGAAAAACTGTATAAATTAAGAACATGATTTACACAAAATAAAATATCCGCCTAATTCAGATTGTAGATTATTCATAGCCACCGTTCCTTCCAATTATGAATTAAAACGCGGAAATATATTTTATGAAAATGTGTCAGAGTACAAATGAACGCAAATTAACGGCCCCAGCGAGGGTCTGAGAATTAAATTGTCGGTCAATGAAACATGCAAATGAGTTGCAATCACGCTTTGAACTGCCACCATTGTTTTGAAATCATGTGTGGTGTATTTATTATTAACATATATTACTATGCTATTGTATAGCATAGTAATATATGCTTGGAGTTTCACTCCGTGATAAAATCCGATTACATGAACTATTGGATAAAAACTGGAATGTAGATATCCGGAAGAGAATCAAAGTTACTGACATAGTTCTTAGAATTAGCAAACTGTATTGGCAGTTGGCATATGACCAATGATTGCAGAACCGTTAGCTGCTGGGCAGTTTAGGTTCTCGTATAGCGACCATTGTTAAACGAGAAACGGAGTGTGGAAAGACTCTGTAAACCGGTCTGGTGGCGGCTCAGATCGCTATTTTGGCGTCGATTGGGGGAGGCAAATGTTCAACAGTGGATGTGTATGGACTGAATTGATAATGAAACTGATAATAAAGATGTTCATATTCATCCATAGCATAATGAAAAATTACGATATTGTTATTATCCTATCGCGGTTTGGTTTGATAATGTTTGTGGCTCGCTAGTTTGCTACCTGCTGAATGTATTTTCATTTGTCGCATACCACTTGAGTCTAACAGTCTGTTTTGTTAATTAATTATTAGTTATGCAATAACGGCATGGGGAAATAATAATGTGTTACGGTGCCAGCAACGAGCAATAAGAATTTAATGTGGCCAGAGAAATTGGACATCATAACAAAATACGTAAGCACAAAATTATGACTGTAGTATCGCTTTTACATTTATACAAAAGCCTTTCAGTAATCTACCAAAACAAAGAAAAGTATGTTTTTTTTTTTAGTAGAGTATACGAGTAGAATATGTTTGACATTAACAATTATAATGTAAGAAACAAAGACAAGATAGGTATATCAACCATGAGTCAAATTTTGTAAAGCTCAAAAGCAAGTAAATTATAATTAAATACTTAAGTAGTTCTGTTAAGTACTCTTAACTGTTCACAAACAGTTCAAACGCAGAAAATTTTATAGATTAATCGTAAAATTAAAAATTACTATCAGAAACATCAATGCACATGCTCTGACGATGAGAGTCACATCGTAAGGAAACCGGCATCTAGGAACAATAATCCGAATGTCATGTGTGTCACTCACTGGCTAGTATTTCGCTAAGCGGCGATGGGACAGGTTGCAACCTGTCACGTATTGAATACTATCTACTTGCAAACCGTGGTCATGTGCCGAACGTAAGGTCCGTCACCCACGGCGACTTTTTGTAGCGATGCATCAGCGATGCTGTCGTGCGTTCGCATCGATACAGTCGCGACGCTGTCGCCGGCTGTGTACCTTCGCCCACGGTTTACCAAACGCGCGCCAGTATCGCTGCAAAAAGTCCATGCAAATAGGCTTATATTATTCATACTTCTGTATTACTTTGGAGACGGAATCTGTATAGAGGTCCCGGTGGAGATTGTAGTATATTAATACCTGGTACATTAGTACCAGGGTGGTTTCACAGCTACTCTTAGTAGGTACCTATTTCTGGAATAATTTAATATTGAGGATATTGCTTTCTGTGGTCTATTGCCCCAGAGCTGAATATCAAAAGTCCATTTTGGCAATAGGAATTGAATATACAGTAACAGTTTCTTATGTATCGATGGAGAGGAATATCTACCAATCGGCCTCGAAATAGCGTTTGTTACCTACTTATGGCTTATGATGGATGAACTACTTACTTCGATTCTCAATTTTGCTCAGCCCGGTTTTTAATGCGAGGCTTTCATTGAGGCCGGTGAATTAGTCCCTCAGCTTAGCTTAGCAGACCCATGTCTTATCAGTTACCTACTATCTAGGTAACGCAGGTATTAATACAAAAAAGTCCTTTTTCGACCTTCAGCTATCGATCTTTTGTCAAAATGTCCCAGCCCACGTTCGAATCTACCCGTGTCTAGATTTCAGACGGATTTCAGACCCTTTTCACTTTGTTTTTGCGGATCAAGCAAAGCCACTGCGCCTATCCATTCTACTTTCTGTTTATTATATGTGAAACATGACTGGAATGAATCCGTATTAGCTGTGAACCGACTAAGATAAATATGGATTTATGTTCATGAATGGATTTTGTAATCGAAATCAGCTTCATGAGGTCTTCATTAGGAATAGTTGTTGGTGGTAGGATTTATGTAAGAATATTTTAAATTCTATCAATATTTCTTAATGGACTCTTTGGTAAATTGAAAACAATAGAATCATGGACATCTGGGAATAAGCGAATTCCGTCAGTATTCAGTATGTGGAGTGCAATGATAAACTAAGTTCATACGTTGTCGAGAATTTTTCACTGTACTTTCTTCTTGTTATTTATGCAGTTTCACCATATTGTAGGTAAGTTCACTTCATTCAGATTCATTTGCTGAAAAATTGTGGGAGCGAGAATAAAAAAAGTCTTTGATGGTGGTTTTGACTGCCTCATATGATATGAATAGTTTTCCTTGCAAATTGTCCTTTGAAAAAGTGGCGTCTCGTAAATCTGTTGGAGAAAGGTCTAATCCAAGGTCTCTGCTAATCCAGCGACCGTCTGTTGTGCAGTGTGTGGTCTAGCGTTGTCCTGTGCAGTGGGCTAGAGCTCTGTATCGGTTGTTTAACGGCTAGCTTTTCCATCACGGCTTACAATTGTCGACAATACAGAACTGCTGTAATCGTCTGGCCAGATAGCTGTAGCTACACCACTGGTCCACCAGACACCTACCTTTTTCTAGTACCTTTTCTAAAAAAGTTCAGAACGAAAACGTTGAAACCAAAAACGTACCGTGTTTTCTTTTACAGTAGCTAACCCATACACGTCATTAATCTTTCGAGCTGTTTCTGCAGCGCTGGTGCCATGGTGGAAAACGTGTCCGTAAATAACGCGACATAAAAAAATACAAATGGCGCGAATGCAAATGAATAGCAAAAATCTAAACACAAATACATAAAACTAAATTAGAAATAAATTTACCTTTCGAATTCCTAACCAAACACCCGATAATATCAAAACGCCAATTATATAATTATGTTTGTTTTTACTAATAGACCTACCTGATAAAACAAACATGTACCTAGGTCCACGAGAACACCCCCCTACATTTGACACAATCTCGCAAAAATCTCGATGAGAAGCGACGATGTGGCCTTTGATGTAGAACGCCGCTCTCGAAGACACCTTCTCAATCTGGCCTTGATGAGGTCCATATTGTAAGTTTTAAGGAAAATAGACCCAGGCAACGAATTCCATTCCTCAGCCGTTTGCATGATGAAAGTGGAAACAAAGCGTTTCGTACGTGATGCTAAGGAGGCCAAAATGCAAAGCATCGTCGGAAGGTTGACCTTTCGGTACTTACATTACATAACGTATTTTAAAGACTTGATTTTATTTGTTTTTTTTTAATTTCTTCATTCACGGAGCATGACCATCCCTAGATGGTAAGATAAAGATACGATAAGATAAGATTTATTTATTGAAAAAGATGACAACAGTTAACATTTTTATAAAAAGTTAATGTGACATCAGTGTCTCGTCAACTTATTCTATTACATTATGTAAAATGTAAATATGATACATATATAATAAAATATATAATAATAGATAAATATGATAGATATGATAGTAATACTCCTTGCGTCTGCTATTCCTGTAGGAATGAACATATACATAAAAATAACAAGCAAAACGCCTCGGAATTCGTTCCAAATCCATCCGTTTCTGATCCACTCAAACACACACACAAAAAAACATCAAAATACTTAGCTGGACCAAGTATTTTGATGTTTTTTCGTGTATGTCCCGTTTAGTACGAATTCGATCACAAACACACGTACAGAAGAATTTATATATGTAAAGAAGAAGATTGCTACTGCACAGATAAATAATAAATAAATATTACAGGATGTTTAAATATAAATTATTGTAGCACTAAGTAACTTTATAATTATATATTAGATTAAGCCGTCAGTGTCCCACTGCTGGGCAAAGGCCTCCCCCCACTCCCTCCAGACTTCCCGATCTTGGCCATCATTCCTCCAGTCTTCTAGAAATACATCTAGCTCATCACGCCATCTGCGCTTAGGTCTGCCGCAACGCCTCCTGGTCGGGTTTGGTTGCCACTCGGTGGCCACCCTCGCCCATCGTTGAGTTGACATGTGACAGACATGGCCAGCACAGTTCCATTTTTAAAAATGTTTAACCTACTTTATAAATACACGATTTTTTTTTTTGTAATATTGCAAAATGTGCTGCATGCAACTTGTGGAGTTTGACTTTCAAGTTTAATTTAATATGAGTTTAAAGTTTTTTTTTTAACTAAATAATAAATTACTAAATACTAATTTCAAGCTTCTTTGACTTTATTTAATTTTTGAAAAAAAAAAAAAGCTGTTGACACCGAGATACTTATGTGGTTCATGGCGGTCGTAAACGGCAGCTCCAAAATAATCGGCGGTTGTGCTCCTGTAAAACTCAAAACCTTTATTATAATATTTGCATTTTCGTATCAACAATATGGTTCGTGCACATAAATCATTCATTTAAAAAACGCGCGCAAGTAGCACTGAACTCATGATGCAACCTTGCCGGAGGATTTCGTAAAAGCCGATAAAGGGATCTCACCAGAAGAAGGGCGCAGCAGTTTCCTTCTGTGTATTATCTACACATTTACTGCGATCACCAATCCGCATTACAAGCATGGTGATTATGGCAAAACCCTCCAGCTTTGGAGGAGGCTCTGTCCGGCAGTGGGTGTTGATGTGATGTGAAGATGGATCCTCAGCGGTATGTACGCATAAACAGTTTTTGTACGCAAAAACTGTTTGTGTTTGTGTTTGTGTTAGTGTTGCACAACACTTCATGAATTACAAACGTATGTAGGTATGTACATCTACATCTTGTATGTAGTGGCTACGTGTATCCACTAACTGATAGCTGACTGAATATTTACGAGCATAGTTTGCTTGCATGTATAATTTAATGTTTTTAATCCAGTGTGTTTTAAAGCTACAACTATCCAAAAACCATATAACGCGTACATAAAGCTGAGTAACACCTTTAGTACTAACTTCTATAATTGCTCATATAAAATGATACGCCAACACCACCTGAGTTCTAGTGCATACATAAACTTTCAGTTCAAAATCACAAACTACTTAGCTATTATAATCATTTTCACGTTTCGTTCAGATATTCAAAGCACATGTACTAAAGTCGTGCAAAAGTGCTCAATAAATTGGTGGTCTCATTTCAATATCGGCAAATATAATGACTTCTGGGAAAACATTCTAGAGAACGTAGATGCTGTAACCAGATATGTGAGCTGAAGGCGTCCGCAGGGATCTTCTTGAAATGCTGTTGAAATTGGACTGGGGCTTATTGCCTTACGACCTGTTAGTTCTGAGTCGGGAAAACTTATTTGCATTGGAAAATGGTGACCGCTTTTAGAAGTTAGCTCATTATTCTTTGCATTTTTTTTACCGTTTTGGTTGGATAACTCGCTTTTGATTCATCGTCAAAGAGAAGAAAAACTGTTAAAAACGTTTTAACCGGAATAGTTTTCTTTCAGTTTCATATATTTTTTTTAATCATCGCGATTATCACACAATCATCATCATCTCAATGTCTCAATCGCGCATACTTTTTAATATTCCGGACAGATACTGTGGATACAGTTTCTGAGGTATGTTGTAATTAATGTGAACGCCGACTTTTTTAATTTGGAAGAATAAATGAGGGTAGTTGATAAAAATGCCTCATAACGACGTGTAGAGAGTAGGTACTTCAGTCTGCCTATGCCTCATTTTTAAAGGTATGCTCGATATGACTTATTTCGTATTCATTTATATGTAAGATACATGGTTATTATTCAAAGTTGTAAAGCGCTAATTGCCAATTGAATAATAATTGGCATAACTGTCTAGCAGACTTGCAAAGGTTAGAAAATATTTGTCCATAAAAATGCAATTCACCTTATCTGGTCTTCGCACGACTCTGTCAGATACAAGAGCTGTATAAGCGCTTAGAAATGTCACAAATGCTTTTCCTAAAGTGGATTTTGTAGAATAATGTGACACAATGCTAAAATACTACCCCTGAGATGCAATGCAAAATTGGAAAAGTTGTAGTTTGTTTAGCTATTCTGGATTCTTAGCATGATCTCGTTTCGATGCTGCTTTGATACTGAAATTGTCTTGTCACAGCGCCTTCAAATATCTACGGATAAAGCGTAGGTCTAGTCAGAGGATTATATACATACTTGTATATATTTACCAATATTTTGTGTCGGTAATAGGTTGTGTTGTGATCGTTATGTTTATCGTGATGTTCACTTTTTTATCTGATACACTTTAGTGTGTTTCTTTAGATATTCCTCGGTTTGTTACTAGTCTGTGAGCTAACCAAACAAGTTTTACAAGTGTACCGATAATGACAGACATAATACCATAAAATTATAATAAAAATTATACACATAAGAAAACATTTCACTAGGCAACTAACTACCTACCTTACTAATATCAACGTGACTTGTACATATAGCGGAACATCTTTTGGAATCCGACACTAACAATTGGATTTAACTGCATAATCCACAAGTAATCTCAACAAAGCAACATTCAAAATCCAGATAGGTTCAAGGGCCTAACCACAACGTCTTAGCATTCTCGTTTTGATCTTACATTACTTTTGTCTCGTTTAATCAACACTGGCGTTAGTATTTTATTATCTGTGACACTGGATAGATAGTGACAAAAGTTAAGTAATATCAACATAAGAATGCCAGAAGGGGTCGTAGTAAAGGAGGCGATTGAGATAACCAACCACAGGAATTTTAATCGTTATGACGGTTTTCAACTATCTGGAACCTATAATCCTTTTGTGAAAAAATGCAAAAGTCAAAGAAGTGCAAGAGAAAGATATTTTTAGTGTATTTAGCCGTGGCCGAGTTGCGTTCTAGACGGAAACCAGTAGTAAATATTTAAATAAATATTACAGGACATACATTTTACATAACGCCATCTAGTCTCAAACTAAGCACGGCTTGTAATATAGGAACGGATACATTTTACAGATAGTAGTAGTGTCGTTATAGTCGCAGTAAAAGACAGAGGAAGACGGTAGACCGTTTAGGCGACCAATAAGGACCAACTACCTTCATTCTTACTTTTTTTTATTGTACGGGGAAGCGCTTGGCCTTCATCTCACCTGGTTACAAGTTAAGATAAGGTAGAAGGTGGAGGCGCACTTCACCTGGAATCCTGAACAGTCTGAGAAACTGACTATCATGCCTCTAAATGCCGGAACACTACAATTTTAGAATTGTTGTCATGGGCGACAGAATTAGGTAACATGGTCTTAGCTAGCCAGGCGGACTTAAACAAAGTCCTACCAGCAGCCAAACCAAGTACAATATTGTACTCGCCCTGGGGATCGAGCTCGGGACCTCCGTATCTGAAATCGGTGGGTTGA
Source organism: Venusia cambrica (assembly GCA_951394065.1). Lineage (NCBI taxonomy): Eukaryota > Metazoa > Arthropoda > Insecta > Lepidoptera > Geometridae > Venusia > Venusia cambrica. The sequence goes on along the minus strand of OX596040.1, from coordinate 13,494,191 downwards.
ACCACTAGACCACAGAGGCGGTAACTCGCAAAGACAACAGTGTTTCCGTGATCATAGCGCATGCAACTGCGTCGAAATATCGGAGAACTCATTCACCCACAATCATGGTAAATATCCCGTTGATATTCGCTTTGTTAATAAACATGATAGTTTCAGTTATAGCTCCTACGAGCTATAACTGAAACTATCGATTGTGTCGATTATGTTGGACGCCAGTTTTGTACACAGATTGCAGTATCTATGTACAAAACTGGCATCCAACATAATCAACAACTTTATCCATAGTTTTCTAGAAATTATATGTCCAGAATACGGGTTCTGTTTACATCTACAATGCAAAACTGCTCTCCCGGAAATCTAGGACACTGAAATATTTTAATGATTAATGAATTTCCAGCGTCCATTGTATTGTGTTTTGAGTAATCATGATTGAGATGCGAAGACTGTTGGTTCCAGTTGCAATTTGTACAGGTTTCACTATTTTTTTCACGCAGTTTTTAACATATTTTACTTTTTTAAAACATATGTATAACATTATTGAATTTAACAAGTTGAAAGTTGAACAAAGTTCATAATTTTACGAGAACACGGCCTCAAAAAAAATTAAATAAATATTATTAATTAATTTTATACAGCGCCATCTTGCCCCAAACTAAGCAAAGCTTGTAACTAGATTACGGATGTAATACATAGTACTTATTTTTTTATAAATACATCTTTGTTGTACAATACTATTACAATCTACTTATATATCGGCATATTCGGCAGTGTCTTTTATTTTCATATAACATAAATAACAATATGGGTAATAATAATAATAATAGTAATAATAACCCTTTTAATTTGTTATTCGCACCTCCCATGTTGAAATTATAAGTAAAAGATATACATACAATTTTCAATTTATTTATTTATGCAGATAATTTACAAATCCATATTTTGTTAGTTGGCTTATAACAAAGGGTTAGTACATACTTAAAAATATTAATAAATGATTTTGTCATTTGGACCAATTTATAGACTAACTTACTAAACTAACTTTATGGACAGTCAAATTTTAAAGCTATCACAGTTAGAATGCTGTTGCTGCTCCCGCTGGTTCTGCTAAGAAGTGAGGCTGATTTTCATTTTTTTCCTTCGCCAGATAGCATCGAAGGTGTCGGCGCGAGCCTGGGCGAACACGGCCGAGGCACTGCAGAATCGTGGTAGTCGCAACAGCAACCTAAAAGCGTTGTTGTATTGGACCCACGCAGCATTGTAAGCCTATTGGGTATAGTTGACCCACAGACTCGCTGAGTAAAATGACGTACAGTATGCTCTGAATAAGGTATGTACAGATGCGGTAAAGGTCACCGCATCTGAACATCGTGCGAATCTGCGGGCCACCATATTTGTCCTGACTGACAATGCTCTGCGTTCCATATCATCGCCGTCCTTCAGGTCTTCAGTCACCAAGTGTTCTAGGTATTTGTAGTTAGACAAATATCGGACACTTGCTTCCGTGTTTGAAAACCACGAACTCCGACTTTTTAACATGGTATTTAGGTATAAGTCCATGTGACGCAGCATAGGACTCACATACAGCAAGAAGCCTCCGTAGTGCACTGATTGAGGGGGCCAGCATACACACATACTATTTTATTGTACCTAACGCACTGCAGTCTTGACGTCTTAATGGATTTTACATGTTCGTTCTGTTCCTTTAAACTGTGGGAGTGTCATATAATAAATGGAAATATCATAGGCTTTACAATTTTAATATGGGGGGTGCTTATAACAAATTAAAAGGGAATATGCAATAAAATTATTGCAGTGGACACTAATGGGCTGTTGATGTGATTTTATGTTTTATACATGCATACAGTTTTTACATACCTACCTACTCTCGAAAAATAATTACCCTTCTTCTGAGTTAGCCGTATAAACTACTAGCAGCATTATATAATTATTTTAGGAAATTCCCACGGGATGACAGGAACAAAGTCCCGGGATGTTCACAAGCCTATAATAAAAGAAATCTAGACAGAGGGGATAAGATCTATACTAGCTAAGCGTGCTTTGTATTGGAGCCATATTTCTTTACTAAATAAAAAAAACTGGGTACTAGGCAAGTTTCTCCATCAATTTAGAACAGTATACCCTCATTTATGGACAGAATTGCCAAAAAAATAGGGTTATCAATGCTATTTCATCTTATCAAAACAAAATGACTTGACATAATTTCCAAAATGGCTTCTGCTTTCTTGAAAGGATATAATCTCGTTTTATCTAGCAAACTACCAAAAGTACCTACCTATAACATTCTTTTTTTTTGTTATCTAATTCATTTCCTCGTTTGTTTCGCGGACCAGTATAATCTTGGAGTATTTAAGTCTAGAGTGAATAGGTTCCTTATAAACAAGCGTGCTCCATCTTAGACAACATCTTAACTTGTTTTTCAAGTGAGCTGGTGGTCAAACGCTTGGCTATGTACACTAAAAAAAACATGAAATGTGCTAGACTTTTTAGGTACAAATAAACAGAACAAATTTTCACATACCAACTTACCTATACTGGGTTCCATTACATATATACGAGTTTCGATTTACAACGATATCAGGAAACGGTAATGGTCAACGATGATCCCAGGAAATTGCGTCTATTTTACCGGGATCATTAATATTTGTCAAAACCTCGACGGAGCGGAAAAGTACAGTCCAAATGGCACTCACATTTTGTTGTTTTCGCTGTAACATCGCGTAGTTTCATAAAAGTTGCACAGTAGCAAGATATTTTTTTATTTTTTTTATATTCTACTTACTACAGCAGAATGCTTTAGCAGCAGCGCTTGCAAAGCATTTTATTCGTACAAAAACTCATAGTATGTAGACATTGCTACAAGCATAAGCACTTTGAAAAAAAACGGCCATGTGCGTCCCACACACCAAGAGTATTTTAAAAATCACGTTTCTTGTAAAATTCACGATTTTTTTAAAGTGAAAACTACTGTAGGTGCGTTGGTCATTTTTTGAGATGGGAAAAAACCATTGAACTCGCGACACCTTACCGACACTACTTATGACACGTTTGACTTTAAACACACTGCCACGTTATCATCACGACCCTAAGAGATAGACCGTAAGGACCGTTCAAAGACTGCCTCTACCTATAGTATAGATAGACGATTGACAGCCGTATGGTTTTTTTTTTGTGTGGCGAAAACAACCCACATTAATAAATATTGCAACAATAATAAATAAATAAATATTACAGGACATTAATTTCACACAGCGCCATCTAGTCCCAAACTAAGCATAGCTTGTAATATGGGAACTAGATTACGGATAGAATACATAAATACTTTCTTTTTTTTTTTGTAAATACATAATTATCATAAAAGACAACACCCAAACACAGAACAAACATCTACATTAATCACATTAATGTTTGTCCTGGGTGGGAATCGAACCCACAACCTACAGCGCAGAAGGCAGAGCTACTACCAACTGAGCTGTGAGGCTTGTTTATTTACATATTATTAGCAAACGCGACAACATTGAGATTCAAGGACCAATAAACCCAGCTGTTCTCTTCGGCAAAGATCGACAAACTTCAAGTTTTCACTGCTGTTGGCACTCCCGGAGTGCCACTGTCACTAACTGTTTGTTATTTCTATTTATATCTATTATCTATCTACATCTCATAAGATACCTACAGCCCACTCTGTACAGACAGATGGACGGATAGAACAATAAAAAGTACTTCCAACACAGACTCTCTTCAATGACTCCTCTCTCAGGGGGAGCAATATTGTGCTTGATTTGGTTGGTGGTAGGCTTTGGTTACAGTCCGCCTGGCTAGCTACCACCATCTTAACTAATTCTGTCGCCATAATAACAATTCTTAAAAAAGTGTTGTGTTCCGGCATTTAGAGGTAAGATAGCCAGTTCCTCAATTTGTTGAGCCTCCGCCTCCACCTTTGGCCTTATCTTAACTTGTAACCAGGTGAGATGAAGGCCAAGCGCTTGCCCGCCGTACAAATAAAAAACTCTTCTCCTTCTACTCTCTACCTATGTTTACACGTGTTGAAAATAATAATCGTAGATATAACATTTGGTTATATCTACGTGGTTATGTGGTCATATCTAGTGATGATACGTTCACCACGTTAAATAAAACGGTTTCAATAAGAATCAAGCCACCTGCCTCAACTCAACATAGTAACGTGTAGTTTGCACGTACGTCGTTAGCCACACTTGGAGCACAGTTTAAACTTCCCTTTTTAAATGAGATCTTGCAAAATGTTTTTTACGATGGGTTAGCTCTTGATTTTCAGGCGTTTCTGGGCAGGGAGATTTTAGAGTGAGTCTTCCCAGAAATGCTTATGCTAAACGTGCTTCAAATCAAAAACTCTTCAGTAGCAACAAGCCTCATAGCTTAGTTGGTCGTAACTCTGCCTTCTGCGCTGTAGGTTGTGGTTTCGATTACCACTCAGAACAAACATTTGTGTGATGAATATAAATGTTTGTTGTGTTTGGGTGTTGTAACATATAGTACGTAGGTATTTACAAAAAAAAAGTATGTAAGTTCCCATATAACAAGCTATGTTTAGGTTGGGACTAGATGGCGCTGTGTGCAATTATTGTCCTGTAATATTTATTTATTATTTATGTAGCGAACGTACACGATATCTTTGACCTAATCCCTCCTTCCCCTTTCCACCACCGGACTCGCAGAGTTACGAACCCGTACCTTATAGATGTTACATTGTGCCGATCACATCTATTCGCCTCTACCTTTATCAGTAGTACCTACTGATAAGGAATGCATTACGATGCCTTCGTCTGTCTTTTTGCACCAAGACAATCTAGGAGTCTTCAGTCCAGAGTGAATGGTTGCTTATAGGAATTAGATTACGGATATAGTAATTACTACCAAATACTTTTGTAAATATATACAATACAAAGCCTAAGCATAGAAAAAAACATCTCAAACATCTATATTCATCACACAAGTTTGTTGAGGATTCCGGGGGAAGTGCGCTTCCAACTTCAGCTTTATCATAACTTGAAAATCTGTCGTACAATAAAAAATATATATATATATTTAAGCTGGTGACAATTGAACCAACAGCCTACTGCGCAGAAGGAAAAGCTTACTTTGTAATTTAGCGCAATTTAGGTTTATAGATATTTATTCTCATAAGAACATAATTATAAGTTCGCTTAAAATGAGATAAAATGAGAAGGTTCTTGCCTAAAATGAGATTACAAGGTTCTTAATAATATTACATACTATTTACAATAACAATATTATGCCTCTGGGCTGTTGCTTGTATTAACTACAAATACAGATAGTATAATATGAATGATCTAAGTACTACATCTACTGTCATAAACATCATTCAGTAGGTATTTTCTCATCTTTCTCTTGAACAAATCTATGTTATCGCAATCTTTGACGTCATTAGGTAGACTGTTATAAATTTTTACTCCTTCGAATAGTATTGTTTTCTTCCCGTAGTTTGTACGTACTTTTTCATAGTAAAGATTATTTGAATTAATTGAATTTGAAGTTATATTTTTAATGAGTACACAAGTTGAGTATTTATACAGTTTATAAATATTTAAGTAGTTAGTTTTTTTATAGAGTAGGTTCGTAGGTGTTAGGTAATTATAGTGATATAGTACTTTGATTATTTTATTTTGTGTTCTTTGTAATGGATTTATATTTGTGACAGCAGCTGATCCCCATACTTCGATTAAATAATTTAAGTGAGACTTTACTAGTGAATTATAAGTTACAGTACGTACCTTTGCCGGAATGCAGTTTGATATTTTGCGCAGTGCTTCTAAAAGAGGTATAAGTTTCGCTTTTACATGGTTAATGTGCAGCTTCCAAGTTAGTTTGTCGTCTATCAATAGGCCAAGATATTTTTCTGCGTGAGACTGCTGTATGATATCATTGTTTAAAGTAAGGTCATTATAGTCTGGTATCGGTTTATTTTTTACGGCAAATATCATATATGACGTTTTTGATGTGTTTATCGTCAGTAAATTGTGCTTTAGCCATTCATTTAGAATATTAAGGTCATTTTGAGCGTTAGTCATTATGTCGGGGATTGATTTGCCGAAGTAAAAAAGACATGACATGTATCGTCCGCGTAAAGTGTTATTTGTCCTGTTAGTCCTATGTTTTTTATGTTATTAATGTTAATTAAAAATATAAGGGGTCCAATTATTGGTCCTTGGGGAATGCCAAAAGTCACATTTTGCGGTTTACTTGAGTAGTTATCTATTTTAACGACCTGCTGCCTATTATGGAGGTTTGAAGCAAATATTTTAAGGGCTGTCCCAGTGACACCTATCTTATATAATTTTTAAATAGTTTTTTGTGGCTAACGGTATCGAATGCTTTTTTTAAATCTATAAATATAAATACAGCAAAACAATTTTGATCTATATGCGTTTTTATTTTGGTCACTAAGTCTACTGTAGCTGTCAAGGTACTTGATTTTGGACGGAAACCGTACTTTTCGGCAATAAAGAAATCTTTTTCAGCCAAGTAGTCATTTAAACGATTATATAAAACACGTTCCTATATTTTTGAAATCACTGGTAAGACTGACACCGGCCTATAGTTACTTGGGTCAGTTTTCTTTCCAGACTTGGCTTACCTTTAGTACTAATCGGGCTTACCTTTGCTATTTTCAACGTATCTGGGAACTTGCCCTGTAACAAACATTTATTTATACTTATATATAGTCAGTCGCTCAGCAATTATGTTTTTAATGCATTTGATTGCCTTGGTACTTATTCCATCCAATCCTGTACTAACGTTGCTGTCAAGTGCATCGATTATTTTTGTGATCTCATCCGTACTACACGACGCGAAATCGTTTAGGCTTGATTTATGAGGATAGTCATTTTGATACATTAATATATTTCTCGTGTTATCGTGATAGACTTTAGGTATTTTGTTAGCTAGCACTTCACCTTTTGTGGCAAATAACGAGTTAAATAAGTCACAAACAGCGTTTCCCTCCGTAATAAGACCTGAGTCAGATACAAGCTTTGGTGGGGCGCAATTTTCTTTTAACTTGTTTTGTGCTAAGTTGTTAATTAGTTCCCACATTTTTTTTGAATTATTACTACTATCATGAAATAATTTGTAGTAGTAGTTTTTTTTCTGTATTTTTATCATAGACTGGAACCCTATTTTTTGCTTTGTTGAATTTTTCTTTTATGTTTTTGTCTTGTGTAATAATTTTAGTTTGGTGCCAAAGACTATTTCGTAGGTTTATTGAATCAATTATATTTTTAGTTATCCAGTCCTCTTGGGGTGGATTCAAGTACTTAGTTTTGTTAATTTGACTTTTATTTATCAAAGTTTTTTTTTTTTTTTAATAATCATAATCATTGCTATAATTAAGGTATTCTGTGTTTAATGTATTTGTGATTAGGTTTTGGTAGTCTAGTGCTTGGTAATTTATTTTGCAATTGATTTTTGGTGATAAGTTACTTATTTCAAGAAATATATGTTTGTGATCAGATAGGGAAGATTCTATTATTGAGATGCTGAACGAGTTATTTTTTAAAATTTGTACATACGTGATCTAGTAAAGAATTTGTTGTTGTAGTCTTACGCGTACTGTAGTTACTATCTACCTTATTCAATATTTCGTAACCATTTTAATGCAGTTCCTGTAGGTAGCTAGCTGGTGACGTCACTATCCGGACAAAGTAGGTTAAGATTGATATCTCCTATAACGATGGTTCTCTTTCGCTTCTCCAACTGTGCTGAGTAGATATCCATGAAATTGCTCACATTGGTATCTCCAGGCTTGTAAATGGCTCCAATGTTTAAAGACTGATTTTCTATATGTACCCACAAGTAATGGTTTCCATCGACGTACAATTGTTCCGTAACTTCATATTTTATGCTATTATGTACATAAATAGACACCCATGCTCCTCTGCGATCGTTTCTGTAGTTGTAAATATGTGTATAGCTAGGTAATTGATATAGTTTGGCCTCGTTTTCACAGGTAAACCATGTTTCTGTGAATATAAGTATGTGTGTAGTCATAGGTATCGCTTTTAATATGCATTTTATCTCGTCGAACTTCCCCGCTACCCGAATACTTCGCATATTTGCATAGAAAAATCTCAAGGACGATGAATGTAGTGGTATATCACTGTATTTTTGCACATAATGGTGTTGATATTTGTCAGTTATTATTATATTTTGTTTAAAGGGCCTTACTGGTTTTTTTTATCGGTATTTATGATGATTCTTGGTACCCTTTTTATGTACTTAATAGTCAAATCTCTCTCGCCCGCTTCGGTGCGTTTTTTTAGCTCCTCTTTCAAAGATCGCAAGAACGACTGTTGTGAAGGGGTTTGGTCCCAGTATATTTGTACATTTTCTGTCAGTTTTGTTTAATTTAATAGCAGGTACTTTTCAGACAACCTTCACAGAGCTTTAAGTGCTCAAAGTTCAAGGAACCTCAACATTTAAGGAATTCAACTTTTTGCAAATTCAACATTTTAGCATGCAAGGCTTTCTAGGCTATTTTAGTGCACCTGTGGATTGTCAAAATTATTTATTTTATCTGTGATAAAATAATTAGTTGATTTATATTTATTTATGTAATAGTAAAAATATGTATGCTTATTAATATACCTAGGTATACATATTTAAGCAAGTACCGATGTTATCTTGTTATACCTATTATGTTTTGTGCACTCTTCTACTATCAACCAAACTTGTACTACTTGTCTACTCCTCTCCACCACTTTGGTTGTCTGCCAAAGATCGACCTCTAGCGATAAGACCGCCAATTGAACTAGCTTTAGGTTTTAATAGACAAATGTTCTGTTTTATTTTTGTGTTAAATAAATAATTTTCATCTATTCATTCAATCATTCATATGCGTCTGCTGAATTTAGAATCCTGTACTGCGGACAAAACATAATCTACCTTAAATTTAATGTTCTGTGCCTGTGCGCCATAGGTATCATAATGCGGACCTAAACTGCCGGGGAAGGTCTGTTTCTCGCAAGATTAATCAGGAGTTGATGCTATTGTCGCCCTAATGGGGCTTGTAAATCCAGGGAGAAATATTGTAGTGCTTAGTGCTTTCCGGAAGCTTAAGATTTAAATAGAAACTAAGCCGAGCTACTTTAGTAAAATTCGAACTGACTAAACAATATGCATTCGGAATATGGAACAGGTCTGCGCAAAACTGTCGCATTGCTCTGAGCTAGCCCAGCAAATGTAAATATTTTTAAACCAAGAACCGACTTCAAAAAAAGGTGGAAGTTGTCAATTCTGTTGTAATTGTATGTTTTACCTCAGAACTCCGTCATTAGCGGTTGGTCCGCTTAGGAATAATATAATCATATATTTGAAAGATTTAAAGATTTTATTTTATTTCTAAAAGTGTATCAGTAGTATGATTTTATAGTCAATATAACCGAAAAAAGGAGTAGGTAATACACAATTACAAATATTATTATGACACAAAAAATAAATACCGCAACGGGAATCGAACCCGCATCTTTTCCTAAAGACGGATGATGAAACCAGTTTCTACTATAATTTCTCAAGTATTTATTAAATTCAGTTCCAACTTTTTTGAAATAACTTACCTAAATTTGAATTATAACGTAATCTTTACATTTATTTCGACATAACCGTCGACTGAGTCGCCAGTAGCAAATCAAATATTTGTTACTTGTTTCTCAAAAACTTGAAATCTCCGTGACACAAACATATCTCAGGATCTTCAAACGTTAACACTGGAATAAATCAGAAACAAACACGTATTTCGCGCCTGACGAGAACTTACATTTTCCGCTGTTGAGCGTTGCCGTGTTGCATTTCGATACGATATCGAAACAATTCTGTGTGTTTTTCTGCGCTTTCTTATTTATTCTTTTTTACTCCAGGAAACCAGCCCTTTTTGCCACTTCCTTCAAAATTCATTAATTTTAATGTAAACTTCAGCCTCAGTGTCATAGGTCATAGTAGTATAAGTTTTATAACATCTGTAACTCTTCTATTGCTGCCTGAATTATACGTTATATGTGTATATTAGGTATAGGATAGCTGGATGCTGTTGAGTCTGTCTGTATTTGGTCTGTCTGTAAGTATATATAATATTTGGTCTGTTTCTTTGTTTACTTTTTGATCTTCAAATCGTGATTTCGTGGTAATCAAATTTTTTCGTCTTTTTAAACTTTCGCGATTAGAACACATTATTTTGATGCATGCAACCACGGATGGTGCAACCCCACCGAAACGTCGGGATAAATGTAGGTTAAATCGCTATAAATAGGTAGGTACCCGTTTTTTCGAATCAAATTAATGAAGTATTTTTATGAACTCGAATAGTGGATGCTAAAATTTTTGGGTCGTTTCGATTGGGGCATTTGTGGGTCGTGTAACCCTGGTGCTTCCATAGACATCTGACATATCGCTGTGTGTGTCTCTGTGTCCCGGAATGTGTGGTATGTATGATTTGATCGCACTTTGCCTACTGTCGCACTTAGTTGACTTTTAAATATTTTCATGATATCGGTAGCTCCATGCCAACCTTTGCAAACCTCCATAACTTAAATCGCACTATGCCGACTATCGCATATGTACAACTATATTATTAATCTAGGTATTCTGATAGCAGCATGTCTACGTTTGCTATTGTTAGTGATTTTGATATGCGTATGGCCTACAATTTGTATAGTCATGTCTGTAAGCCCTATTAATGTATTGTATGTTATTAATATAGTATGTGTTTTTTTTATTATTATTTTAATTATTAATGGTGATTTAAATTAAAATCAATGGGGTTGTATTTAAGTATATGAAAACTTAAAAACGTACTTTACTCAATCTATTTAAACATTCGCCAATATCCATTTTTTGATCCATAAAGTCAGCATTGCAATACGTTCGTTTTGGTAGCTTAGATAATCAGGTGATTGAAGCTTGCAATGTTCCAACCAAACTGGGAGCAAGCATCGATGGATGGAAGCGGCTCAGATCGCTATTAGTGGCGTCGATTGGTGGAGGCCTATGTTTAGCAGTGGACATATGTGGGCTGAAACGATGAATCATGATAACGATGACCTTCATTTTTGTAACCTGCTCATTAGGAGGAACACGTTTCCTATTTCTTTTTTTTATTGGGGTAGAACATTGTCTGCCCCAGCAAAGGATTCGAAGACCTGAAGACAACGGTTACGTCTCCGATCTTATCGCTTGTGATACGCAGTAAAAGTCCGCCTGGCTTGCGACTTCTCCTGCTAAAGTCCGGCGCCAAGCAGTTCGCTGTCTTCCGTCGGTGCGCGGGAGTGCTAGTGCCTAGGCAGCTTCTGGAAAAGCTCGCTCCATCGTAGACCTCACCTTCAGCTAGGTAATGCCTAGGCAAACCTCGAGGACCAGAGCTTACCCGTTTAGAATAAAAATAACACTTACCGCGGAAGGATAACATAATTTATATGACACCGACGTTTAATTAAAAATCAAAATAGTTTTACTCACCGAACGCCAAAAGCAAATTTCCGTGCGCAGAACAAGAACGATTGTGTACCCATGACCTGCCGCTAAGATTTCGCTTCCCGAAGGTTGTTCATTCTATAGCCTCTTCCAACTACCCTAATCCCTTGAAAGCTACTAATTAGAATCACTTCTAGTCGAGTACGGTAAAGAAAAGAAAATGCAACCAGTTAATTAGCGCGGATGGAGCGGCGTTGCCGTAAACAGAACTTTTATAAATTCAATTTTATATCTTAGAATTTCTTTGCCTCTCATAGTTTAGACCAATATTATGCAGAAAGAGAAAACGGTCCAATACTGATTGTATTCGCATCGAAATACTCACAGCTGGTGAGAGTTGTTTCATTTACCTTGTTTATGGTGCACCAAGAATTCTAAGCACAGTCGCACAGCTCCTGTCGTTATAAATTGCAAGCGTTACCGCAACGTAACACGAGGCTTGACACATTTACCGATACTAGGTACCTACTAGGCACTATGTATGTGTTCTCACCACCTAGCTTCGTAGGTATTATGTGACATCAGAATGAACGTGAAATAATGTTCTATTCAAGGCTTTTGCTAGCATCCATAAATCATCAGGCTACATAGAGAAGTTACATAGAAGAGCCTATGCCGGCCTGCCACATGTGTAGCGACCATCCTCCTGCCGAAGTCAGGGACTACCACAAAGGTTCGCCGAGTTCCGTCGGTGCACGGGAAAGCCAGTGCCTTCTGGGAAAGCTCGCTGTATCGCAGATACATCCTTGCTCTGGCCTATAGCGTTAGACAAGCCTAAAGGATTACATCTATCCCATAATTAGTAATATAAATATAAAATCTATGCTACAGTTTTGTGAGGCGATGTGCAGTCAGTCCTCGTAGCCTACTTCTCGACTACTGTGTAACAAAAACAAAGTGTAATCTGAAAGCAAACATTGCATCGCCTAAGGAGCCCTAAACCGATGCATAGACTGCAGCACAGTCGCCGGATCATTTCCATACCCCCGATACATTTACATAGCTTTGCCCCAGGGCAGGACAGTAAAATGCCAAAGAAATTCAGTACATGTCTGATAAAATAATAAGTTTGGAAATATCTTTACATGAGGTGACCATGAAATACAAGAAAGCTGAACAAGACTCTTGTGAGAATATTAAAAAAATTAATAATATTGTAGAAATGGTTAACAATGAAAGTATATATGTACAAGTACAACATAGTAGCTCCCAGACCGACCCATGTACCACAGACCAGCCAGTGACTCACATTGCTTCATCGGGATGTGTGGAACCACCGGTACCAGCAGTTGTGCAACCCGATTCCCCTGTGGTACTACTACCAGAACAACATGTGCAGGCTGAGGCAGGTCCAGTGCACACAACACAGCCTCTGGTTAGGCAACCTCAAACCTGCCGACAGACCCAGAAAACTGTGGTGTACTCAGATAGTCTAGGAGTAGGGTTGGGTCGGTTGCTAAGCGATAGGTTAGGAGACCAAATGGTAACTAACTACTGCTTTCCTGACTCTTCTATCCATAGGCTGATAAAGAGCTTAAATGAGGCGTCTTTTGACAATAAAACAACATTGATTGTACAGTTAGGTAATAGTAATGGTATCAAGCGCCTATATGTAAATAAATTAGTTGAATTACTGTTACATAAATTGGACATGGGGTTGGGTAAACTGATATTGTGTGCATTCCCATACTCTAAATTGCTTTCGAAAAATGAGAATGTTAATATTTTTAATATTAACCTTATGCTTTACAACTTGACATGTCGTCATAGTGACATTTTATTTTTTGACACTAATATTTTTATTAGTGACTTTAGGTTAACACCAGATACAATGTATCTCAGTAGATATAGTAGGATAATTATTGCTAAATTGTTAGCATTTAATATTTGTGACAAAGTTATAGGTACTATAGCTACAGACACTGACGGGCTTACAGTTAGTAGCAGTACTATCATGGGCGTTCAAACAGTAGGATCAGATGACAAGCATTTAAACTGACCACCAAGACAACGGGAAAGCCTAATAGGTTACACATAGTCCATCAAAATATTCAAGGCCTTTCCAGCAAAAACTTAGAAGTAGAATTATTTTTAAGTAAAATGAACATCAGTGTTATGGGCATCACTGAACACTTTATATTGCATCAAAAGTTACTACCTCATTATGAAGACTACTGCATTGTAAGCGCATACAAGCGTAGGAATACCACTCAAGGTGGTTCTTTAATTATTGTAAAGAAAACTCTCAAATGTAAGGAGCGTAAAGATATTGTGAAACTCACCATTGAAGAAGTTATAGAGCTGTCATGTGTTGAACTGGAGCAGCACATAGTGGTATGTGTCTATCGTCCTCCCCAAGCAAATTACGCGCTATTTGAGTCCACTATGGAAAATGTACTAAGCAAAATATTCAGTCGTAATAAATCAATAATAGTGCTCGGTGACTTCAATATTGATATACCTGTAAATCCTCTAACTGAAAAAATCATTAACTTGTTTAAATGTTTCAACCTTAAGCACCAATTCGATAAACCAACTAGGGTAACTCTAACAACTGCCACTTGCATAGATAATGTATATTGTAGTGATATTCCCCTTGAAAAAGACGTGTTTAAAAAATTTGATTCAGACCATTATGGTCAATATGTTTTATTTGATTGTAACTTACAACAAGAGCTACCGGAAATCACATGCAGACCAATTACCGAAGCTAGCATCATAAAATTCCAAAATAACATAAGTCAAAAGATTTCCCTGATCCCATGCTTGAATGATCCAAATGAGCTTTATAATATATTGTCTAATCTAATACATAAAGAACACGAGTATACGTTTCCACAAAAAACGTGCAAAGCTAAATCTGGTTCCATGTTTGCAGATTGGGCAACAGCCGGTATCTATAAAAGTAGGAGTAGATTGTATGAACTTTATGCAGAAAGAGAGTCAAGGCTACACGATTTATCATTTGTTTCTTTTGTCAAAAACTACTCAAAAGTCTTTAAAAAAGTATGTCATGCTGCGAAATCATTGCAAATAAAAAGGAAAATTGAGCAGTCATCAAATAAAATAAAGGCTACCTGGAAAATGATAAATAATCAAACAGGTAAAGCAAAACATTTGAAAAAGCAGATAAACTTAAAAGTTGACGATAGAATTTTGACTGATAACTATGAAGTTGCTAATGAATTTAACCGTTTCTTCTCTTGTGTACCAAAAATTGTTACTCGACCATTAAACTCCTCTGTTGATTGTGCTTTAGCCTTTCTTGAAACAAGTGTTGAAAGGTGTTATGCTTCTTTTAGCTTCAGACACGTCAATGCTGATTGTATTCTAAAAACTTTTAAGTCAATAAATATTAAAAATACTGAAGATCTCTGGGGGATGTCCGTAAAGATCTTAAGCACGATTGTTTTTGAAATAGCACCATGTCTAGCATATATATTTAATAGAAGCATCGACGAAGGAATCTTTCCAGATCTTATGAAATATAGCAAGTTGATTCCTTTATTCAAATCTGGAAATGAAAAGGATCCAGGAAATTATCGACCAATCTCAATTCTGCCAGCATGTAGTAAAATATTTGAAAAACTTATTCTTAACCAGTTGTTGTCACATTTTAACTGTAACAGGCTACTTCATGAAAAACAATTTGGGTTTACTAAAGGTCGTTCAACCACTGACGCTGGTGCCATGCTGTTGAAGTACGTTTTTAAAGCCTGGGAAGGAAAACAGGATGCCATAGGAGTATTCTGTGATTTATCTAAGGCTTTCGATTGCGTAGATCATGACACCTTAATCTCAAAGCTAAAACACTATGGCATTCAGAATCAGGCAATAAGCCTCATGCGTAGCTACCTATCGAATCGCATTCAAAAAGTAGACATTAACGGTAGCAAATCTTCGGGAACATCCACTAACATCGGTGTACCACAAGGGTCAATCTTGGGGCCTTTTTTGTTTCTAGTCTATGTCAATGATCTGCCTTCCTGTGTAGGGGATTTATGTGATATTGTATTGTTTGCAGACGATACTTCATTAATATTTAGAGTTGATAGGGCTAAAGATAATTATGATTGTGTAAATGCTTCTCTAGCTAGAGTTCTTGATTGGTTTACGGTAAATAACCTCTTATTAAATGAGAAAAAAACGAAATGCATTAGATTCACCTTGCCTAACGTTCAAGTCAGCAATGCTAACATTATCTTAAATGGGGAAATACTTAACTTTATGGAAGCAACTACTTTCTTGGGTTTAAATATCGATGCAAAGTTGCAATGGGGTATTCATATTAATACATTAGCTAGCCGGCTAAGCTCGGCAGCTTACGCAGTACGTACCATAAGGCATCTTACTGATGAAACCACGGCGAGGTTAGTTTATTTTAGTTACTTTCACAGCGTTATGTCCTATGGCATATTTTTATGGGGAAATGCAGCAGATATTGAAAGCATTTTTATCCTGCAAAAGAGAGCTGTACGGGCAATTTATAAATTGAAAACTCGTGACTCTCTCAGGGAACGTTTTAAAGAGATTGGTATTATGACAGTCAGCTCCCAATATATTTATGAAAACCTAATGCACGCACACAGGAACATTGATGAGTTTGTTAAAAGAAGTGATGTACACAGTGTTAATACTAGAAATAAAAATAAACTTGACATACCTAGGTATCGCTTAGGAAAAGTAAATAATTCATTCTTAGGAAACTGTGTACGATTCTATAATAAGCTTCCTCAAAGCGCCACCAAACTCTCTGCTCGTAAATTCAAATTGTATATAAAGAATAATTTAATTAAAAGAGCCTACTACAAAATAAGTGACTATATCGACGATAAGAACGCGTGGCCCGATGTTGCTATACCAGTTGACAGTTAAATGGTGTTTTTCAATGTCAAGAAACTGCCCATTAGATAGTTATGTAGTAATCAATGTTTTAAGATAATATTAAGTTTTTAGTTTTATGATGTAGGTAACACTTGTAATGTTATTAAATTATTATAAACAATGTACCTAAATGTTAAATGGATTTTCAAAAAAATTAATCAGCCCGAGGTTCTTGCCTTTCTCCTTGTGTGCTGGTCGCGATTCCGAACAGGCGGTAGATTTGACGTTTCAAAATGATCCTAAAAATCTTAATGAATAAAAATATTTGACTTTGACTTTGACTTTGACTTTGACAGAAAACCGTGCTCCGCTTGTACGAAGCAGTGCCGTATCTAGGGTGAAATAGAGAAAGTAAATCAACTACCGTTTGACACACTTCCTAGACTTCCTAAATCTGGTAGGTTTATCCTTAAACACCACGTTCGACAGGCTTGTTGGTAATTTTTTTCATCCAATGGGTGAGCTCTTTACCTCAAAACATGCAAGGCAGTTTCATAGGCGAGGTCTACGATGAAGCGAAACTACACATAGGGCACTGGCGCTCCCTTCACTTCGGCAGGGTGGTCGCTACCACCATAGTTCAGACCAATAAGCCGTAACTGCTATCAAAAGTTAGTCTACCCGGGTTCGATCACCATGGAGAGTACAATATATTGTGCTTGGTTTGGTTGGTGGTAGGACTTTGTTTGGGTCCGCCTGGCTAGCTACCACCATCTTACCTAATTCTGTCGCCATAACAACAATTCTAAAATTGTTGTGTTCCGGCATTTAGAGGTAATATAGCCAGTTACTCAGTTTTTTGCGGATTCCGGGTGAATTGCGCCTCCACCTTCAGCCTTATCTCAACTTGTAACCAGGTGAGATGAAGGCCAAGCGCTTCCCCGTCGTACAATAAAAAAATAAAAAAGACCATTAGGAGGTAGAACCAACCTACCCCGCCTATAACAGCCTACGTGGTCTAGTGGCTCACCCACCAGTGTCAGATCCAGAGGCCCAGGGTTCGATCCCAGGGGTAGTACAATATTGTGCTTGGATTGGTTGGTGATAGGACTTTGTTTAAGTCCGCCTGGCTAGCTACCACCATCTGACCTAATTCTGTCGCCATAACAATAATTCTCAAATTATTGTGTTTCGGCATTGAGGTAAGATAGCGATTGATTGATATAGCTCTATTACCATAATGAGAATTCTATTACCATAATAGTATAAATAAATTCACACACCTCACACATCATTCAACAGTCCATTTGGATCTGTTGATCAGAGCATCCTCTTATACAATAAAATACATAAATATAAAAATCCGATACAATATAAATGTATGTATTGGGGTGAACTGGTGATATAAGTAAATAACTATCACACTTGGCTTTGTGGTCGAGTAAAGTTTATATTTAATACACAGACAGGTCCTATAGGTCTTCTCGTTTTGATCTTACATTACTTTTGTCTCGTTTTTTCTAAGGTGATCTATCCACCTGTGACAAAAGTTAAATAATATCAAAACAAAAATGTTATAACAGTTCGTGGTACCCCCCCCCCTGGACTTGTTTTATTTCATCGCCTCCATCGCTCTGATTCAGATCGTCAAAACCTAATAATCATAGCAACTACCGCGGTATTGCTTGCATGGCGAAATGATCATTGCGTCAAAAACCAAGTACGTCCCTGAAAAGTACGCCCTTGGTATGGTATTATTCAAACTACTGCCGTATCTCGCTGTATAATTGAGAACGCATTCTGTTATTCTTCTAGGTTTACTGCATTTATGACCGAGCATGAAAAGTTTGTTTCAGGGAACGATTCGTAGGTATTTCAAAATGTTTATATTCTGCTCGCTTGTGTTTGCACTGAGCTAAAAGTTGTACTCATTTTGCCTATATAATTGTTCGTACATAAATATGACATTTTCCATCCACACCCTTATCATCTTTAGACAGAACCGCTTCCTAAAACTGCAAGGTTTCTCAGAGGTACAATATCGTGCAGTATTGTGCACCTGCAATAATTTTTATTTCACATTTTACATTCCCCAAACTAAGCAAAGCTTGTGATATGGGACCTAGATTACGGATGTTATAATAAGTATATAAATCATATAATGTATTATAATATACCATAAATATGATATAATGTAATATGCTAATATACGTCTACTTCATAATTTTCAAAATGAACCCATTAGGTACCTAGGTACGTTTATACTCTGGTAAATTGTGTCATTACTTTTGCATTCAAGCCTAATATATATATACATCTCACTTGATTACTAAATGAATCACATATCTACAGATGTGGGTACATAACCATTTTGAAAATTATGAAGATGGTTCCCTTACTTTAATATTCACGTCTGGACAATACTGTCATTATTATTCTTTTTTGTACCAGGGCAAGTGCCTGGCCTTCATCTCATCTGGTGACAGGCAATACAATATAATATACTAATTACTGATATATATAAGGCCTAAGGTGAAAGCATAATTCACCCGGATTCCACTACTGACTGAGAAACTGGCTATCTGACCTCTAAATGCCGGATCAAAATAATGTAGAATGGTTGTTGTTTATTTGTTGTAAATGATGTCACTATTTTTGTATTCCCTGATACATAATTATATCACTTAAAATCCAAATTAAAAACATGTCTATCGAATTCAGATACAAAACCATTTAAAAATTAAGATGATATGTACATAGGTTTTAGTGTAGGTGACTGTACATAACCTACGTATGCAAAACATTGAACACCTATAACTAATATGAAGCATTTGAATGAATTTAATATATGTTCAGCTTGGGTAACTCATAAAAATAATATCTCTACAAAAACAAAGCTTCATAGAACGTTAATCTCAATTAATATTGCCACATTTGATATTCACAATCAGACTGAAGCACACGTTGGTTCCGCGCTTAATCCACATGATATGCGGATTAATTTCTACGGGCTATTTTTGTGCACACGAATAGCTTCGAAAAGGATTACGATATCATTTTGTGTACATGGGCACAGCGAATGTAGCGAGCCGTGAATTGAAAAACAATATTTTATTGAAATGACACAGATTGGGCATAATGGAAATGGAATTCCAATATGTCGTCCGTTTTTACGTCAAATGGAATCGCTAACTTGCAAAGAAGTCCATTTTACCAGCACTTGCATTCAATACAAAGAGTTTTTAATTCGTGAAGCACTCAGGCTGGAAATGCGAAATGGACAGAGACGAACCAGCAATTAACTGCCATTAAAAGGAAGTGAAAAGTGGTAAAGTAATTTTCCCGTTCAGAATACAGAATATTTTAATTTCCACAGTAAACAAACATTAGGAAACACAATAAACAAACAAGAGGGTAAATGGTGAATTCGTAAACAAAGACAAGTTAATGATATTATCGCGTGGTCTCTCGTTGATGTCAAACTTTGGCATAGTGGAAAACTGCGATGTTTCTTTATAACCTCAATTCCACTAAATGTAAGTACCTACTGCCCCCTCAGCACGGGGAGGGGATAACATTTTTATCCTCTGTTTGAGACAAAATTCTCTCGAAGGTGGATAAAATCAGAGGACAACATTTTTATCCCCGCCCCGTGCTGAGGAGGAGGGTAATAGGTAAATAATAAATATACTTTTGAAGTTAATCTTTTTATGGGAGGGTTTTCAAATTCTGATCCGCATCCTTTTTGCGTAACGAAAAGTGGCGGGGCACTGTGTCGGGTAGAGTGGGGATAATAAAAATGATTCCCTGTAATACAAGTTTCACTTCTATCTATATAGTATTTACGAGACACCCTGTTTTTATAATTCGACACGATTAACCTTGAGGTCTTCCTGAGCGAGGATGAGGTATTTGATGTAGCTATTTTCCCTCAGCTTTGGGTACTTACCCGTTATTTGGTTTGTGGTTAATGTAAAAAATATATTCAAATATATTGTGGATTAAAAAAAGTTAAATTCGCCTCTGCTTATAGGCTACATGTATTACATAAACCATTTTTTTAAATGTATGTAATTTAATATAATTTTATGTAATGTTTAATTCTTTGTATCACAGGGTAAAATTATAGTAATATGTCTAGTGTTATCCCTTTGGCTGCTTATAACACAAACCTTTTGACACATGGCAAACCAAAAGGCTTTTTTAGAAGCTGGTCACTGATGTCGGATCTATAGCTAATTACACTACGTATATAAATTTGATAAGAAATAAAACTCTTAGCGTTTGCCTTGGGCAGAACCCCTATCGGTGCAGAAAACAAGCCCTAACTATTGCATCGGAGCGCCAACTTGCCCCACTCCGTTCACAGATCACTGAAATATATTACACGGTACTTAGATAGATGCATCGAAACTTGACTGAACAATAGATATGTTTTTTTATATCTTACATATATTATATCAAATAATATACTTATATATTATATCAAATAATACAGGAATATTACGATAAACTACATACTAAATACAACCATACTGTTAATATAATGTATACATATCTTACTAAACATACATAATATATAAAAGAATACATACACAACTATATAAAGAAGTAGCTCTTTGAACCTGCTCTTGAAGGTAGTAAGTGAGGGACTAGCGCGAATATCGTGAGGAAGAGAGATCCACAACCAATCATTCGCTTTTAAATAAAGGTATATATCCCGTTAAAAATGCATTGTCACAGCTTAAACATTTACCATCTACTCGGCATAAGGCTACACCGAAGTGTACTTACTCTGAAGATCTTCTGGACCATCGCAGCATTCTTTCCGACTGTAGCAAAGTGCCTGAAGTGTCTGCAAGAAGTTTTGTCGTCTCCATAAACGGCTCAGTAATATTATCGCATTTCCCATGGCTGATATCGACGCGTGTCGACGACACAGAGACGCTAGTTGTGTTAAGAAATCTCGAACTTCTCCAAACTTCCATCAGATCCGTTGCTGCAACTAATCTGCTAACTCAAGATAGTTCTTAGATTAGCCGGCGGTAAACTACAACGTAGGTATGCTGAAACAATCTGTAGAGCGGTAAATTACACCGAGTTCTGTGCCACAATACCTCCTGAAGTTGTTGGTTGCAAGTTACATAATCCGGAGATTTTGACACGATCTTTTTTTTTTATTATTACTAGGGGAAGACCGAACGTGGAGTAGGGGTACGCTTCACCCGGAATCCTCAACAAACTGAGGAACTGGCTATCTGACCTCTAAATGCCGAATCACAACAATTTTAGAATTGTTGTTGTGGCGACAGTATTAGGTAAGATGGTGGTAGCTAGCCAGGCGGACATAAACAAAGTCCTACCACCAACCAAACCGAGCACAATATTGTACTCCCCCTGGGGATCGAACCCGGGACCTCTGGATCTGAAATTGGTAGGTTGAACCACTAGACCACAGAGGCGGTTAAAAGTATGGCGGTACTATATAGAAAGTATCGATTTATCAATTCAATTTTTCATCACAAATGGATTTATATAGGTTGAATGTAAATAAAGTACCCATCTATATAATTTTTACCTGATATTTGCTCTTCATTGCTTAAAATTTCGTGTTCCGGCATTTAGAGGTAAGATAGCCAGTTCCTCAGTTTGTTGAGGATTCCAGGCGAAGTGCGCCTCAACCTTCGGCCTTATCCTAACTTATAACCTTAGAGACCTTAGGGTCCATAGGGAGCTGGTGATCTCCAGATTTTCAAAAATCTTGCGGTGCTTTTGATTTGACGCGTGACCCAAGGACAGGCTCTTATTTGCGCTAGCGAATAAGCGTAGCAATACAGTGTAGCAATACAACCAGTGTCTTGAATACGCTTCCGTCTAGTAGATGCTGATCTGGAACAGTTGAGTATGGACCGTTTGTAACTGTCCGTAATCCGACTGCTTCCCTTGTAAATAGTTTAATTGTTACATATTGTTTGTATAAAATAGTTTTATAAGTTTATAAACTAATTGAACTAAAAAAGTTGTTACCTATAGTACGATGGGTATAGGTAACATCTAGCAAACACGGATATGACCCGATTCTCCCATTACCAGCAACATAGGTACTGCCTACCTTCCTCTGGTAACTGCGATCCGTCTTGAACTCTATCCGATGTGACGCTCGGCAAAGCAGTTATGACACAAGAAAGCTTTTATCTCGAACCATGCAAAACGGTATTGCCGATATTCAGTTCAGGAAGAGTGGAGTTTGAAGATGTCACGGAGTTTGTAAGTATTATAGCTTGCACAAGAAATGGAGATAATGAGATGGAAAATAATGTTCAAAACTAAAAAAAAATATTTATTCGTAGTTTTGAATAAATTTATTTCCTTTAGGATCAGAAAGATGAATTCCTAAAATGTTGGATTATAAGTAGGTTCAAAATAAATAAATAGTTTCCTTCGAGGATTCCCCTCGGATCACTAGTCAGAGCGAGCTTATGAGGATCAACTACTAGTCAAGTCAAGTAAATTTTTTTTATTCATTAAGGTACTAGGGGGTAGTCAGATGCACGTCCAAACTTACGTTTAGCGCATGCCTACGTTATGCAAGTAGCTTAGTATTCAATACGTGACAGGTTGCAAGCCCAGCGCCGCATAGGGGAATATTATCCTATGACACATGCCATTCGGACTTTGGGTCCTAGGGACATGCCACCAGTTTCCTCACGATGTGACCTTCACCGTCAGAGCATGTGCATGTGTCAAATGCGCACATAAACTTCAGAAAACCCGAAAAGTCAATTGGTGCACAACTGAATTTGAACCTACAACCTCGTGATTGGAAGGCGGGCCCAAGCCCACTAGGCCACACAGCTCTTTTAAAAATAATGTTATGTAGAACAAATCATATTATGTAGATACCTACTTACTACATACCAACATAGCAATTATCTTAGACACATCAAGAATCCAGCCTGTAAACGTCCACGGTTGGACAGATATTGCACAGGAGGGAGCCATAACCATCATGCGTGGCAGGTGGATCAGTGATATCAGTAATGTGCTGCTGCCAATCTCTTGGTAAAATATGATTACAGCTTTATTTTACGACATCTATGGCTGTATTTAAACTTAGTACTAGTTTTATGGGAGATGGAGCCAGCTTTACCAGGATGCCATCTTGCGTTTCGTTTCAGAACCTTCAAAGAAAACAGGATTGGATAAACTAGAACTAGCCTATTACGAAATCAAGGGACCACCACGGTTCTTTGCTTTCAAACTTTCAGAACACGGCAGTTTCGGAGCACCATCTATGATACATAAGAGTGCGTGTTCCGTCATTGAGCTACAACCAAACAAACTGCTCAGCGCGTCACCTTTGTTATTCTGCAGGAAGCTTGTTCAAAGCGATTACACAGTGAAAGCCATGAAAATAATAAACACGTTATGTACCTGGTGGCGCAGTCGTGGTTTCAATGTGAAAATAGTACAAAGATAACGTACTAGATGGCGCCTCACATGTTGATAGCACGGCGCACGGGTGCAATAAGGTTAGTTGTTGGTGATAATAATGGTAGTCAGTATTTTATTACCTGTGATATGGCATACTTATGGCGTAGTACGGTAAGTACTACGGTACTACGAATATACAGGTACTATAACAACTTACTTATACAACTTTTATTTGGGCCGTACTAATCATTTATTTAACACACACAGCTGTTCAAGATAATTACTTAGCTGTTTGTTTTTATTATTGGTGAACCTTAGATCAAAAAAACACCATACTACGGACCATACTAAATAGATCATTTTGTTTAGTTCCTTCGCACTTTTTTAGTTTTCAACAGGCTTTTAGCTTCACTTGTAACTAACCAACAATGTAATAAAATCTAAGAAATTAATTTTAACCTATATTTACCTACTTTTAACTGTCGTATATATCAAAATGAAACTTTGTAGTAGTATCTTATAAATCATTATATTTTTTCTGACAAAAACTACTTATAATTTGGTGTCTTGATACTGATCTGATGATAGACGAGGAGATGGTACAGTGGGACTCCTGTGGCTACCAGAAAACCCCTCGAGTTTGCTCATATGATTTGTTTTGACGGGTTCAATGACTGACAAGACTGCGCTTGGTGACGAGGGTCTGAAGATAGTGGAACTCTTCAGTGGCTACTAGGCAACTAGCCTCTTTTAGCTACGTCAAGTTTCACGCGTGACAAAAGTAAACATTCAGACAAATGTCAAAAGCACAGCGTGTTTTTTATGCTACATATTATGTTTACTATGTATATTATGGACTTTCAAAAACATTTTCCCTACGCTATTTGCTTGACGTGACTTCGACCACAGAATAATGAATAGTAGATCCCACGTTATAAGTATACCTAGCTACTGTAGCAAACCTTCCATATCAGTACCATTTTTTTATTAAACGATGGGGAAGTTGAAGGCCAAGCTTTATCTCAATAGCTTTCAAAGATATGATAATACCAAAAGTGGAAGCGCACTTCACCCGGAATCCTCAACAGACTGACTGAGACGGAACTGACTATCTTACCTTTAAATGCCGAAACACAATTGTTTTATTGTTCTATGGTGACCAAGCACAAATTTGGACCCCCTACGGATCGAACCCGGGATCTCTGAGTCTGGTGCCGGTGGGTGAACCACTAGACAGCGAAGGCGGCTACCTATACCTACTGCCCATACATCTAGCAGACCTTAAGGTATGTAGGTATCACCTGTGCCCATTCCCACAGAGCAGACACGAGGTCATGTTGAAATGGAAAACATTAGCTAACGTTACAATGGACTCGGTAATAAATAATTGCCCGTATTACACAATAAATCGCCAAATAGAAACTATAGGACTGTAGTAATTTAAAAATGTTTAACTTACTAACATAAATCACAAACACTAAGATATAAGATGGGATTATAAATCTCAATAACAAACACTTAAAATAATAAAATGAATTTGTAGATCAACAGCCCACCAAAAACTGGAGTATTTTCCATAGGTGGATTGGTGGTGAGAAGGTGTTAGAAAGTAAGATGCTGTCATTCTTCTGGTGAGGTCTCTATATCGCCATTTTCGCGTGCTGATGAGGTGAGGTCGATTCTTCAACTGCGGCCACTATGGCAAATGGTAGATTTACCCACTGTAAATGTTTTGCATGCTTTTTGTACATCCACCCAAACGCAGGCATATCCAGATCCGCAATGTTTTTAACAGACTTTTACACCGTGCGTATAAATAAGGAGGATTAGTTCATGGTAAGAGAAATCGCCTTCAATGCGCCAGTCACCTATATTAAGATATATTTATTTCCGGATTTTACCAAATAGTAGACTTTTATGGTTGCTATCTGTCATCTGTTTTAATAAAATTACAAGCCTTGTAACCGATGGGATTATAAATCTCAATAACAAAGCTAACCGAATGTCAAATTCGTTGCATGGTGTGTCTCTTAATTTGCCACCTAAGGGTGAGTTTCCAAAACCGCGATCAACATTTTTGGAAATTCATTTAAAAAATTTCTTTATTCTTGTATTGGATGGGCAAGGGTGTTTTTTTTTATCTTTAAGACATCTAGTAAAATGGCCTAAAACTAAATTACAATCTAGCCTGCGTAGGTTAGCGAGTATTTTTTTTATAGAGCTACAGGGAGGTGTTTGGCCTTCATCTCACCTGATTTTCATGTTATGTTATGATTAGTTTATGATAACTTGGTAACTTTGATAATTATATCTGAGAAATTATTTTAAAGAATCTGTCCAATGTCACGTTTTACAGGGAGACACTTTTGTTGAGCATATTACTAAAACACTGACTTTACATTATTCTATTTTGCACTACCCAGAGTGTTTAGTTATTTTAATTCTTCTCACGTGTTGTCAAGGAACACCTGGAACAGCTGGATTGCCCCAACGTCCATATGTTTTTGAAGTGTTACAAGGTTCTCTATTCGTCAGAATATTTTTATTTTTTATAATTATGTTCCCCGAATACTCGAAGACGCCTAGACCGATTTGGAAATATTTTTTTTTGTTTTGAAAGTTTTTTATATTTTACAAGTGATACCATTGAAATCAGGTCAGGATATGATGATGAGATCCTGAAGAAATCGAGGAAACTCTTGAAATATTATAGGCACACTTGAAGCGATTTGGGTATTTTTAAGGTGTATTACCTCAAAAGTAAGAAAAAAAGGACTCATGTCATCAGGTCAGGATCTGATTATAGGATCTTGGTGAAATCGAGGGAACTCTTTAAATATTATAGGCACACTTGAAGCGATTTGGGTATTTTTTGGGTGTTTTACCTCAAAAGTAAAGAAGAAACGGACCCCTTATCACGCGCCTGTCTGTCTGTCTGTCTTTCGGTACGTCCATCTATCATCAATATAATTGGAAAAAATACGTCATCCAGGTACATTGAATCATATTTTTCGTTGAAGTTTTCTTGTTAGTTTATAAAACGTAATTATTGTTCTTCTGCTGTTGTCAAATTATTTTGAAGTCTGGTGGTCATCGAAACAAGAATATGCGTGTGCGCATGCGCTATGTCTTTCATATGAACTTGTGCACTTGTGGCGGCGAAGTACCTCTGGTACGCATGAAATCGGTTATGTAAATTAGCGGAGGCCTACTTACGTGTTAACCGCCTCTATGGTCTAGCTAGTGGCTCTGCCGGTGGTTCACCCACCGGTATCAGTTCCAGAGGTCTCGGGTTCGATCCCCAGGGGGTACAATATTGCTCTAGGTTTGGTTGGTGGTGGGACTTTGCTTAAGTCCGCCTGGCTGGCTACCACCATCTTACCTAAGTCTGTCACCAAAACAACAATTCCAAAATGTTTGTTTTCCGCCATTTCATAGATCATATAGCCAGTTCCTGAATCTGTAGAGGATTGCGGATGAAGTGCGCTGCTATCCGGCCTTTTGATAACTTGAAACCAGGTGAGGTTGAGACAATGCGCTTCTCCGTAGAACAATAAATAAATATTACTTTTCTTTCCTTCAAGGTTCTTCACCATGCTTGTCAGGTGTGTTGGAGACCGTAGTAAATGTGCTTTAGATAATACAGAGGAAGCTGCTGCCCTTTGTCTGATGAGA
The DNA here is from genome assembly GCA_951394065.1 of Venusia cambrica. NCBI lineage: Eukaryota > Metazoa > Arthropoda > Insecta > Lepidoptera > Geometridae > Venusia > Venusia cambrica. The sequence continues at coordinate 13,466,717 of OX596040.1, read as the reverse complement.
TCCCTTCGCTGACTTTTATGACATCCGCGGGCTGAGTTGGAGATGTTTGCGTATATGACCCAAATGCATGAGAGTGAACAGGGGGCACGCCGAGTCTCATGATATGTCGGAGGCCCCCAGAGGCTTAACCACAACGTCTTATAGCATTCTCGTTTTGATCTTACATTACTTTTGGTTCGTATTTCCTACCTTGTATCGATAGTGACAAAAGTAAAGTAATATCAAAACAAGAAAACTTTGAGGTCGTGATACCCTCCCTGGTCACAAAATTGCGTAGCACTGAGATAAGCCGCCGTACAGTATGTACTACGCCACGACTACCAACGCAAAAGAGACTTCTCGCGGTATTCATCGTAATGATTTTCTACTTAGTCAAAGAAATCGTTTATCATTTTAAACTAAACTAGTCCACTTCTAGCATAATTCAACCCTAAAAAGTGTTTACTGGGGTTCGTCGCTATAGAGACGAGCCAACAACAAAGGGTTGAGAACAGGTACTGAAGCCTGTTTGTAGAAACTGGCACGGTAATAAATGATTTCGCGAACATTTTTATTTCACTCCGCTTTCACACAAGAACCTCTTTTATTTTTATTTTTTTATTTAATCGTAATTACCTGATTGATTTTACCCTTCAACATCATCAACATCGACAGCCCATTAGTGTCCACTGCTTATCACCACGCTTAGCTTACGGATTGGAGATCGCAGTAAAGGTGTTGTGCATATACATAAACAAGCTGCTGCCCTTCTTCTGTTGAAAAAAAATCTCCTTTTTTTTTTTACTGTACGACGGAGAATCGGCCTTCATCTCACCTAGATTCTAGGACTTTAAACAAGTCCTACCAAACTAAGCACAAATTTGAACTACCCTGGGTATCGAACTCGGTCCTCTGGGTCTGACACCGTTGGGCTAACCACTACACTACACAGGCGTTGTTCCCGTTTTATTGATCATAAGTTGCCAGTAAAAGCCGCATCTTCTAGTACAATACAATAATCTTGGAATAAGATAAACCGTGACAAAATCATGGAGCTATGATAAATAGCCTATCGGTACAGGCCCTTCAAGGTGGATCCTATGAGATATGTACGCGCGGTATGGATTTTGTTAAATGTATGCTTCAAAACACACAGGGGATTAAAAAAGTTATAATCGCCACTATATGACAGACTAATTTGTTAACAATTTTTGTTTTGAAATTCAATGATTACATTTTTATTGATATCTGGTATTGGTATTCATATCTGACTGAAACTTTGCTCTGCTTTCTGAACTGAAGGTTGTGGGTTCAATTCCCACCCAGGACAAACATTTGTGTGATGAATTGATGAAACATTGGTAGATGTATGTTCTGAGTTTGGGTAGGTATTTTATTTTACTTTATTATATGTATTTATTTACAAAAAAAAAATATTATTTCCGTAATGTAGTTCCCCTATTACAACCTTGCTTAGGACCAGACTTTTGGGACTAGATGGCGCTGTGTAAAATTAATGTCCTGGTCTAATCTATATTTATTATTATTCAAATAAACTTTGCTCAAAAATGTTGTTAAGTTAGATAGCTTGAGGTTGTGGTGAATTTTGCGTTTTTTAAATCAAAATAATATCACATAATATCGATATCACATAAGACAATGAAGTAATGGCGTGTTGATGGCTAATAATCTCTCGAATAAAACTAATATCAGTGAAAAATTAACCAAAAACTAAAGGCACGCTCCTTAAACTGAGGAACAACCTTGAATCTGATAGTAATAGCTAGTCACGGTGAGACCACCCAAGCCGAGCCCTCGCGTCCATTACCTATCATCTGAGGATATTACGGTCATTAGTAAAGTATACGCTTTTAAGTTATGGAGCAATTTGTTTACAATTCAGTTGATGAGCTTACACTCTCACGGGCTTATAATTATAGATTCTAATGTATGTGTGTTTTTTAAAATAGAATTGATATCGAAACCATTAGAGAATCAACGTAAGCATTCATTGAAAAAGACCTGGAGCCTAACCACAACGTCTTAATAACATTCTCGTTTTGATCTTACATTAGATACTTTTGTCTCGGTTTTTCTACACTTGACAGATAGTCGTGGTAACCCCCCAGGATAGAACTTGAGTTAATCACAGAGTAAAAACTACCTACTATGATATTTTTACCTAGCAGCCCATAAATTAGAGTTATGTTTTAAGAGAGTAAAAACCTATGTTTGTTTGTGTTTCTATCGACACACTATACAGTATTGTTCGGTTTGTCTCGATTGTGGGAAAGAAATAAGGCATTGACATTAGACATGAGCTTTTATTATTATAATGTGGAACTTGCGGATCCAAAATAAAGAGGAGGTGCATAAAAAACTATTCGATTAGGTACTACAATATGAGTATCAAATGAAAGGGTGTACGCGCGTATATTTATATTCTTAATGTAAGTAAATAATATGATATGTGATAGTTTTAAGGCCCTGTTTTCATAAAACCATTAATTTTAAAACTTGCAGTTGGGTTTTAGTTTTTTCAACTCTCAACTACATACTTAGTTTCTGATACGTTTTCATAATTCGATTGAACATTTTTTTTTCTAAACTCTAAAGCCAGTTGCGATTGATATGGTAGGTAGCTACTTTATTTGAGTAGAGTAAAGTACCAAGTTTGTGTGTAACTTGAAGTTTGTCGTTTCCCCTGGGCAATGCATCAATGTCACTTGAAGCTAGGATGTCGCTCCGTTGCCATAGATAACACAATGAATGTGCCTATTAGACTCGGCTATTTTGGTAAGATCTACTATCTCTGACTTGGAACTCTTGGATTTGTGGAATAATAGATTTTTTGTGCACACAATCCTGAGATATTGCTCTGCGACACACGTTTAAGTTCAACTGAGGAGCAATGTACTTAGCGGGTATAAAACCTGTTTTTTTTAACAGGAGCGACTTCGAAAATGCATAGACGTAGTGTGCATTATTATTCTAAATAATAAAAAAACCTGGGCACTAATTTCACACAGTGCCATCTAGCCTAAAACTAAGCAAAGCTTGTAATATGAAGACAAGACGGATATATTACTTATGATTAATGTTTTATTTTAAATTCATACTACTTATCATAATAATAAAATATCAAATATAATCAAATATAATACCACACTCAAAAAAAAAATTTTTCATCACACTAATATTTGTCGCGGGTGGGATCGAACCCTCAGCCAACAGTAGGTACCTACAGAAGGCAGAGTTACAACTACTACTAAAATGTGAGGCTTGTTAGTTCATCATATTATTATGTACTTAGATGCTATCGCACTTGGACAGTACAATGGTGGTAGATGATAGATAAATGATAAATTGTAAAACTTTATAATACTTGGTAAGTATGTTTTTAACAAGCCTCATAACTCAGTTGGTAGTAACTCTACTGTGGGTTCGATTCCCACCCAGGACAAACATTTAAATAAAATAAATAAATAAATATTACAGGACATTAATTTTACACAGCGCCATCTAGCCCCAAACTAAGCATAGCTTGTAATATGGGAACTAGATTACGGATAAAATAATTAAATACTTTTTGTAAATACATACGTACTATATGATACAACACCCAAACACAGAACAAACATCTATATTCATCACACAAATGTTTGTCCTGGGTGGGAATCGAACCCACAGCCTACAGCGCAGAAGGCAGAGTTACTACCAACTGAGCTATGAGGCTTGTCAAATTTTTGTGTGATGAATATAGATGTTTGATCTGTGTTTGGGTGTTGTATTGTATGCTATCCGTAATCTAGTTCCCATTATTATATATATATTACTATGCTTAGTTTGGAGCTAGATAGCGCTGTGTGAAATTAAGGTCCTGTAATATTTATTTATTTATATTAGATCTCCAAGGTAAGGAAGTCCGGCACGTTATGTATGTATATGACAATATTTGGGACGCATATGACACTAAAGCGATAACACAAATATACATTGATTGTCACGGGGGATTGTGTAAACTGTGAATAAGTGTGATAAGTGGGGTACATTTTGAGATATTGGGGTAAAATTAAATACGAAAACTTGTATTTAATTTTACCCTAATTACTTAATATTTTACGCATATCTTTTGAATGGCTATCCGATCAACTCAAAGTTTTGAATATGCAGAAAATATAAATAATTACCTACTCGTGAATCGGTATGAGGTTTATTTTGATACTTGGGTAGTTTTGGAGAAATAGGGGTGTTATGTGAGACACGAAGATTGTTGGCTTGTCTACTTGTCTAAACAATAAACTTGTCATTAGAAAGATAATCTTCTGCACATTCATAATATTTGACTAAGTATTGGTGGTGGTTTTGGTAACAAATGGGTGCGTTAAGATGGTAAAACGCTTGGTACCTATGTCTTGTAGGATAGACTGTTAAAGGGGATTGACTTCGCAATATTTTTTTTTATATGCTGAAACCACCCCTGTATTTATAGACATTAACGGTTGCATAAGGAGTAAATAAGTTTGAAGTCTTGCAAATGTGTGAAGTTGTGAAATGTCATATGAAATGGGGATGGGAACTGCAGATTTTAAAATAAGTTTTTTATTGCCCTTATTAGGTCTCCTTCATTTCATTCAAGAAATGGATAAGGATGATCATCAAGTCTTGTAAGATAAAAGAGGGTTTATTATAAAATCCAAGAACTTATTTTGGGATATCATGCAAGTGCTTCGACTGCGCATATCCCACATCATCAGAACATTACCTATTGTCCACCACAATGTGGACATACTTCCTCCAAAACTGTAAGGCTTGGCCATACATATTGAGTGATTCTTGTCTCCTTGAAACTACTTATTCTAAATCGTTCCTAACATTTCCACTTACAAATGGGTGCGTCCTTAGTGCAGTCGCCACCGCCTGATAAGACGTCGAGACATGTTGAGATAACACTACAATGGTTTTTATTTATTCCTACGCCGTAAATGTGGTAGCTAGTTGCCTCTAAAAGCTTGGCTCTTTTTTTTATAGTACGACGGGTAAGCAATTGTCCTCATCTCACCTGGTTACAAGTTGAGATAAGGCCGAAGGTGGCTCTTTTTTTAATACCAAAATATGGTACTCACACGAACAAGACAGTTATTTTTATTGACATTCGAAAATCGTGGATTCCACTTGTGATTTTCAGAATTATACCCAGGGCCCGTGGGAAACACAATAGGATTTTAAAGTATTCGAGAACGAAGTCGGATAAAGCAAAATTTAAGAAAAAGATAAAAATATTATGATCTATATGATGATAACTAATCATTGGTAGGTTAGGTATAGGCACAGATAACAAAATACGTATAGGTATTCATTTATTTTTTGTATGAAGTAGGTATGATGTATCGTTTATTGCGATATGGTTTACCTATAGTCCATCAAATCTAAGAAATACACTTTGACAGCTGTCAGATCAACTTGTTTAGGGATGTGAACCAAATAATCGCCATCGAAAATATTCGATATTAATGAGAAATTAAAAAATCGATATTGGTTTATGTTTTAAACTAGTTTTACGAGATTCAAAAATAGATCATGTACTGGAGGAATGTTTAATAAATATAATTATTCATCGAGTTACAAATTTTTTGACATTATAAGAATAACTGTTTGTAAAATTTTGTGTCTACGATTGAACAAAGTTATAGCTTAATAAGAAGAAATGCGAAACTTCAAAATGTATTTCTTAGATTTGATGGAATGTAGTTACTTGCTTTTACACAATCCCAATAAATAAGAATAACTAACAACAATAAAACCTCAAAATGTCGGTCCCTTAAGTTCCATCTTACAAAAGTACGCACCGCACTCAGAGTTCGGAAGTCATGCAGATCGGCTGCATGTTGTATTATAAAACTAACATGTGCGCCTTCTAAATACTTACTATACCTACAAACATTCAAACGCTGATCCGCTGCGGCCAGCCAGCTCGAATCACATAGCACACATCACATGCGACCGAACCGCGACGCGAGCGAACGCATCCGAATTTTAAACCGAACGAACGAAACGCAAACGCGCGCCAGTCGGGAGGAGACCGCGGGCGGGGCGGCACGTGGCACGTGCTGTGCACGCCTCGCGACTTGCATTGTTTTCAACCAGTGTTTCAGTGCTCAACAATCAATACCGTGTCGCGATTGACGGCCTAAGCCTGCATTTTTGTTGTTGCTATTATAATCTTACTGATATCGAGTGATAAACCGAGTTTTAATTCGAGACGGTGTGGTGGTTTATTGGCAAGTGAAACTCTTGGTCGTTCTATTCATCCTAGACGGTTGTTTGTTGGTAACAAGTTGGATTGGTGGACAATGTGCAAGTGATCTTTGGGAAAGGAAGGTTGCGAATCAATAGGTAGAGGATCTTTTGGCGACCAGCTGAGCTACCGTGAACGGCACAGCGGCTGCATATTGATTTATCCCTTACCGGGATTTCTAGGAATTGATTGTCATTCTATCACGGTGAGTGTGAATATACCGAGTTACTTTATTTATTTATAACAGTATTAATTTTTAGATGATTTTGGATGGCTCAGTGTCAAAAGACAACATAAAGCTCAAATTGCACTCTCATTTGAACTCAACAAGAAATCATTCAATTTTGATTCTAGGTAGGTAGGTATATGAAATACCTACAAGATAACAGGAAAGAACAACACGTAACTTATCGTTATCACAGAGACAACCATTTAATACCTAACTATAATGATTTGCATTCGCAATGCAGTAGGTACGTAGGTACGCCTGTCAGTTTTATGTTTAGTTAGATGATTGAAAAGTTTTATCTATATTGAAGAAGTAAAGGACACGCTCACACCATATCTCCATAGGTAGCTGAAAATAGGTTTAGCTTTGTAACGTAAGATATCACCTAATTGATAAACTTGACAGCTGCTCTTACACCTATAAACAAACAGTCGTTATACAACCCAAACCCACAAGCATTATCCTACATAATGAGGAAGAACCCAAGTTTGTTTATTAAAAACCCAGGACTGATGATACGAAACATACGTCACATGTTTTCATAACACACTCAAGTATTTACCTACGTAGTAAGTACCTACCTACCCATGTTCTAAGAAAGGCAGACAAAATGCTTGTGTGATATGGGTCAAGTGACACTTGAACGCTTGAAAATATTGGAATCATTCTTGATAGATTCCAATTAGTAGAAATCAAACATGTTAAACCAATAAACTTTAATGTGCAGCTGCTCCTCTCGCTACGGGAGATAAGCTGGAATAAGATTATTTGAATTGGTAATGAAGAAGTAGAAATAAATGGAAACGATCCCATCTGAAGTAAATGGCACCATTAAATACGAGTACTTATTAGTTATAAGATATAAGGTATGTACATACCTACAGCTGTTCCAATAACATTCAACATTGAAAATCCGTAATTAGGCGATACGATAGTGCTGCCTACAAACAACCTAACTACCTTTACTTACCTTCATTTAGAAATCAATAGTGATGAATATAAAAACAATGCTAAAGAAATAGAAATCATATAAGTATGTAAAGCTGCCACAAAATAATACGATTATCATTACTAAACGGGAGAAATACTAGGTGAAAAATTGTCCAACTATGCCATCCTTTTGTCTGGAATGACTGCGGGTACCTGCGCGACCTCGTGTCCAATCTTCAGTTGCATCTTTGTAACAATGGACTTTGGAACGAGAACTCAAAACAGGTAGGACAATACTCGAGATACACATCACAGTTTCGTTGCTGTTACTAAACATAGGTATGGATTTCGGTTGAAGGAGCCAGTCAGTAAATCCAAAAGCAATCAGCTGTTTCCGGCCACATGTCGTGAGCCTAAAAGCTATCTGAAGAGGTATTATTACCATACCGCAGTGCGCGAATAAATCTCGGTGCAGTTGCAGAACACACCTGACCACAACGAGAAGGGGGCAACCAGTTTCGCCACCTGGTCCGCACGCACACATAGCACCACCTTGTGTTTCATAACATCTAAAGAAAAGTACAACCAGCATAGAATATCGTTGATACAATACGAATAGAAAGCGCAATTCATTTACCGATCGATAATGCCGACTTGCAATTACCGCTCTTACTCGGCACTCTATTAATTTCTTATTACTTTACTTGGGAATTCATTATCTTCAATGATGCGTCCATTGTCTTTTTGCCGAGCGCTTGACATGACTTATTGCACTTTCTATACGACGATATCTTGGGAAGATGTCTTGCCTCAGAATCAGAAGTTCGCAAAGTGTTTTGTGGTAAGGGTTTACAAGGACACTAGGCATATTGGCTACTGTCTTCGTGTTATCCACCTTTATATAGGGTCATTTTTAACAACCGCCACAAAGTTTTAAAGATTCGTTATATTATGATGACGTTCTGAATCACTGTATCGGTATTCAAGGGTTTTATGTTGTTGGACATTCCGTATCTTCCTGTGATTCATGTGTAAATTCTTGAGCCACCTTTTTTAATCGTTTTAGGGATTTTGAAGGTATTATACCGCTATGATTTATACCTTGTGTCCAAGAAAGATAGGAAATGTAGGGGTTTTAATCCGAATTACAAAAAAAAAATAAGGTCAGAGCCTGGAGTCTGGAAGCCAGAAAGTTGAATATGTTAGATCAGCACCTAAAGATAAAAACATTTCTTTGCTAACATTCAAGTAAGAACACTCATAGTCTTAATTACTGAAACTATTAAATAATTTGCTGCCATACCTCGGTTTGCTTCTGAAGTACTCTTTACTTATGTTATGTAATTAATTAAAGCGTTATTTTAAGCCTATAGTGGCAAGGCTTCACGGTTCGCTCATTAATTCCGTCGGCTAGCGTGGAGTTATCTGCAGCCTTCATCTGAATACTTACCCTACATTTATTCATATGAAACAATGCCCTCCCCATTTCAGTAAGTGCCCTATTCGAGCAAATTTCGCCTACAGTATAATCATATTTTAGACGCGTTCATGACGCCGGCTAATATTCGTCTCTGCTAAGTAACCAAAGTAAGTCGTAACCACTATCAGACAGCCGAACTCTCCCGTGGTCGGTACAACTTCAAAAAAGAGGAGGACTCTTAGACCATCCACTCCTCTCACATGCATATCGTCAATCACACAATCCATACATCTCTTCCTGGGTCTACCGATACTTATTTATTATTATTATTTTTTCCATTTACTCTTCTTTCTAACCGTCACGTCACGGTGGTGTTACTTTCAGACCCCACTTTTCAGTTCCCCTGTAAATCAGGCAAACCAACTCAGGTTTGCCTGATTATATAAAAATCTTTAATTCACCTCGTGAGAAATTTAAGGTCTTTGTCCAAAGACCCTGTAGTACCGCTGTCCCATACAAAATAAATAATAATACGAAATATCTTGTCCCAAATAAAATGTTGCTAGTATAAAATAATAGGGATTATATCTTTCCAATTACACCTCCAATTTTTTTTTAATCAAACGTTCTGTCCTAGTGTGCCTAAGACGTAGTCTGACTTATTCGCGTTATTCCTAGAGGCAATCGAGAAGTATTCGCATTAAGTCTTAGGCCTGTTGCGTTTTTGTCCAAAAATGAACAGTGACATGCCATTTCGAAATACGTTTGTACCGGAGCGTGTACTCCGGGGCTGATTCAAACAATGTTTCATTAAATCGATGATCGATCATCAAGGTGTTGAGATCTTATTCATTTTGCCATTGAAGACTGTAATAATGGATGAACTATTGCACGTCGAACCGGATGGGTTTCAATGACCACAATTGGGCTGTTTTCCCACGCAGCAGCTAACGACCCACGCTCACAGCATTTGAATCTGAATGCTGAATGACACATTACAGACGGTAAATTATACCGACAATGAACTCTTGAACAAATTACTATTCTCACTACAAAGCTTCAAATATATGATTTGATTATGATTTTTACATGAATGCCCTTGTTGAAAGACCTAGAAACTGAGCCACAGAGCGCAATAAATAAACTAACGACTGTGTTTAAGTAGAATTGAGATAGAGAATATATATAAAACTTAACAGGCAGCAGATGAAAATAGGACCTAGCATCCTTCATATTGGATGGTGTAATAAGAACTTAAGATGGTGGTAGCCAGACGGACTTTCATAAAAAAACGATTCTATTTTGTTTTAATTCAATTATTATGGAACGGTCGATATTGAATTGCCGAAGTGACCAGCTAAATTTGAGCTTGATTACGTTGATTCATGTCGTAAATAGTTCCCTAACACTTACGATCCAATACTGGGACACTTGGGGAAATCTAATAATGATAAGAGACGTTCTCTTGCCCAGTTTATATTATTATGTCTGTACGTGACTTGATGGGACAGTTTACTACATACATTTCGGGTCTTTCGTGATTGGACAACGAATATTCTAGCAGCAGCGAGGCCTGAGGGATACATTGTGTAAACAAATAGGTTAAATTAGCTATACTAACATTAAAAATTGAGATATTTTTTTAATAGTTACTTATACAAACAATATGTACAATTGAAATAACTTTTTCAAGAAAAGCAATTGGCCTATACATTGGACCGTTACAAACGGTCAATGGGTACTCTTTTATAAACTTTCGCGATTAGAACACATTATTTCGATATAGTCATCATCCAATATTAAAGATAAAGTAAATTTGTTATTAAAAACGCCTTCACTTCTCGGCAGTAGCTCCCAAGTTCCAGTCTGCCCCGACCACGGCTGGTGCATTCCGCCGAAACTCCGGGATAAATTTTGGTAAAATACGCGATAAATACCCGTTTTTTTTTTCATTTCAAAATAAAAGCTAACTCGTCTGATCCAGACCAGTGCCAGACGAAGCTTGCCTAAGACACTGGCTGCAGTGCCTCACGTATAGCAACTAATAAACAATATGATTTGCCATAAAACTATGTTGGTCATTTACATACTTCGGCTACTAGGCTTCGATTATTTGGCTTCACTAATTCAATGTCTATCAGTAATGAGTTGCAATATTTTAAGGTTTTTAAAACCCTTTGGGTTTAAAAAAGTTACAAATGTTATGTGTTGTGACTAAGTATCATGTTTTTGTATTTCAATCACTTGAAATACAAAATATGATAAAAAGTTCTAAAAGGTCAAATCTAAAGGGTCATACATTTTCTTCTCTCAACTTCTCACCTCTGTTCACTTCTCAGTGGATCTTATGAAGGTCACCTTCTAGGAGTTGTCAGAAATGTAAAGCCTCCGACCTTATCTTAACTTGTAACCAGGTGAGATGAAGGCCAAGTGCTTCCCCGTCGTACAATAAAAAAAAAGGAAATTGATATCAATACGTCTTATCATTTTATAAAAGTAACCGAACAAAAATGCAATCTCCACGATCGCATCGTTACGCAACCTCTACATCATAATCTACATTGTGCTTACATTTATGATTAACAGCTCTTGCACAACCTATTGTAGGTATCTTCCGCAGCCTGAGGTAGTTATAGCCGTAAAATTATGCTAAATCATGACTTTCTCACTGAACAACAATTTATTACGACCATCCCGACCAAGATTTGCGATGCCTTGCGTAGGTGAAGCCACTTTCATACTAATTTGGGCGTATTCATACTTAGTACCTAATACTTTGATCGCTTATGTTTCAGGCTTCAAATAAGCAAGCTCTCGAGATATTGACTTCGAGTTCGCGTCACTAAAACTATGCCTACTCAATCTCTTCTCATGCCTTTACTAGATTATGCTGTCGTCTGCTATTTGATGTCGTGGAGCAGCTTAATAAACTGAGCGACGTCAAAATGTTTGTATAGGATTTACTTTTGGTCTCCGAAAATATGACCATGTTTCTGAATTTCGTATTAAGCTAAAGTGGCTCACAATAAGCTTTTGCCGGAACTCATATTCAATCCTCCGAAATCCCTTGACCCCCAATAACTTAAAGGAGCGCTTTGAATTGAACCTCTCAAATTCTCGCTCTCTCCGATCGTCTGAAACTCTTGTTCTTAAATTCCCTACTCACAAAACTAGTTTTTACAATGATTGTTTTTTACTGTAGAGGCTGCTCGCTATGTTCAAAGTCACAGTTAAATTTTTTTACTCATACAACCATGAAATGGAAAAACAATTTGATAATATTTACTTTTTACAAAAATTAAGTCATAATCGACTATGTAGATAATAATATATTTTTATACGGGACATTTAATTATAATTTCAATATTTTATTTATATGAACCTGTTTAAATAGTGTCCATTTGACTAGGAATTGGTATGGTATTTTCTGCCATCAGTATTTGCTGTTTTCTGTAACGCTTTATATGTTTATCATGGTACTTCTAGAGTTTATTATTTTACTATCCTGATATGTTTGAAATAATTATTTTATTTGTACGTTTATATATTGTGTATTGTATAGTATTTAGGTATATAATGTATATGTAATGTAGGTATGTACCTATATTATATAAATATTGTGTATATGTTTGTAGCATACCTGTAGTATAAGTCTCTCCATCCAAATGTTGTCTGTAGGAGATCGCTTCTAAGCGATAAGACCGCCTATTTTATTTTCATTAGTTATCCAGTTTGATTTATAAGGTGTGCATTAAAGTATTTTCATTCATTCATTAATTCATCGTCTGTATAATTTATCTGTCAATTCGTGTAGAGCTTAGTTATTATATTATATATTTTTAAAATAGCTAAATGTACAGCATACTCCATACTCTATGGCACAACATCCCATTTTATCGATTAAGCTCTAATGAATCACAAAATAGTTATTTAAAATGGCGGTGTACGTGTGATCCTAGCGGTCAACCCCAGGCCGACGGGATCACTGGATTTTGCTAGCGGCTATAACGTTTCACGTGGCTAGTGACCACGATATATTTCCCAAATGTATCTTGTTGAGAGTTTTGTCTTCGAAACTTTCTTCGTGAAAGTTGAAGGATTCTTGTGTGAGTCTTGAACTTAAACAAAATCTGTTGAACCGAATTTAAATTATAAAAAATAAGGTAAATGAGTCTTATTTAGGCTCTTATTTAGGCCAGCGAATTAGCATAGCTATTCAGCGTGGCAATGCAGCCAGTGTCTTGGGCACGCTTCCGTCTGGTACTGGTCTGGAACAGTTGAGTTACCTATAAGCCGTTTGTAACGGTCCTTAGGTAATCTGACAGATTCCTTTGTACATAGTTAGTTTAATTGTACTTTTTACTGAATATAGAGATTTAAAAAAAAAAAATTGCCTGAAATAATAATTAAATTCACGGTAGGTTTGAGCTCATTGTAGTAAATGGAATGCAACGTATAAATACAAGTAGAAACCGTGATCAAGAGAAACAGTGTGCATTTCACTAGTGTATGTTTATTTTAAGAACAATCTTTATTTATACGCGTAGGCATGATCAAAGTTCTGGCAGTAAAAATCAATAGATCAAAAAGTAATTTAACCGAGTTACGTAACCATACAATAATAATAAGTACATAACATTATTATCGTGACGGAAAATTGTTTTATAAACGCAAAAACGAAACCCCATTCATCGTTGTCTGGTATTTGCTAAGTCACATCTTGGCGTTACTAAATTCAAGCGATAGCAGCAATCACAGTACCTATTTATATGAAAAAGAAGCTATTTTTTTAGTATGGATCAGCTCTTGACCTTGAAATCGGCATATGCAAGGATGATATTACGAATGGAATAAACCAAAATACACAATAAGTATTTGGATTTCAATAGCCTTAAACTCATATAAAGGTTATAAAAAACATATTCGGACAAGACTGAGCGCTTTGTAGCAAAAACTTGAACAGGTTTCGAAATAAACGGTTCAAAAAAAAAAAAAGAGCATTTTGCTAGGCTTGGGTATGGGATGGGTACGTTTAATAATCAGCCCGCATACAAGTCCCATCAATTGGCTAAAAGGGCCACATTGAAGAGCTTTTATTCCAATTGAGTTTATACAGACGGTGTCTGTCAGAGTGATGGAGAGTTTAATCAATTCGACCATTACATGATATCAAACATTTCATCATTATTTATAGCTGTTTTAGCACATTTTATCTTGTACCAATTTTTACATATATTTTTTTAAATGATGGGTTAGCTCTTGGCCTCTAGGCTTGTCTAACTCAAAACCAGTAATTATTATGTGGTCTACGATGGAGCGATCTCTCCCAGACGGCACTTGCTTACCCGCGCTCCGACAGAACACGGTAAACCGGGGAGCGCTAGCCAGATGGGCCTTTAAATTCCTACCACCAGTGTTGTCATCATTCAGCCGTAACCGCTAGCAAAAGCCCTTGGTGCCGTTGCCTGAGGTAGACCACTAGGGGGTAGATCAAACGTACCCTATTCCCATCATTACACAGACCAATGATACCTATTTGTAATGCAGTCGCCTACCTGTACCTACTCATACTCAACAGCCAAAATCCAGGATTCCATGTGAAGTGCACTTCCACCTTCGGCGAAATAAAAGCCAAGCGCTTCCCGTACAATAAAAAAAAAACTCAAATCACAAGTTCCGCGTTTTTATTTGCTTCGTGGCGATTAGTTGTCAAACAACTGACAGATAGGTAATGGTACCCAACACATGACCTATTTTGGAGTTGGCTCCACAAAATGGATATCACATTTGCGTGGGATGGGAAACCAATTTTAATTGCAGTTCGTTCGACTAGTACAGGTCAGTAAGCAATCGTAAAATTTATATTCCCTTCTTGCTTTACCCCACCGGTCACGTTCGAAAAGCACACAACGCGACTCGACTTTAATTTACTATCCATTCAGAGCGAACTTGCTCGTAAATAAACGTTGACCTTTATAGAAACCTGCACCCAAAGTTTCTTAATAACTTCGTTCGCGTGACCATAAGATCCTAACAAGCAAGATCCCTTGAGCCTCTCGCGTTCGTGCGTCATCGACGGTAAAAACCCGAAAGATAATTCCATTGGCATGCTCTAATTTGTCCCTTATACCACGAGTGGTGAGATAGAATCTAGCTATTAAAATTCCATCTGTAACTTTCTCGAGTGGGTGGTGAACCGTCAAACACGACAGGTAAGACCTTCGACATGTGAATCCGCTCTCAACTAGCAGGCTGGTAGCTACTGAACCATTTAGCAGACAGATGACATGGCGATGTAGTCTTTCTTTTTTTATTGACCGACGGAGAAGCTATTGGTCTTTATCTCACCTGGTTACAAGTCAAGATAAGACCGAAGGTGGAGGCGGACTTCACCAGAAATCCCCAACAGTCTGAGGAACAGGAATCTTTCCTCTAAATGCCGGAACACTACAATTTAGGTACAACTGAGGTGTGATGATGATAGCTAGCCAGGCGGACTTAAACAAAGTCCTACCACCAACCACACAAAGTTATATTACTTTTTATTAAACAAATCTTAAACCCCTACAAATATCACAAAACAAATTGATTAAAGCATTATTCAAATATCACTACAAACTAAATTATTTAATGTAAAACCACTTTATGCACATTCAACATGTTTTTTAGTAAAAAATACATCCACAGATAACATTGACAAATAGAAAAAACACATATAGGTAGTTTGAGAAATAGTAACAAAATTAAAATAAGAAAACATAGAACAAATAATAGAATGCGTTGTATTATGTTTGAAGGAGCCCATTTATTTAATAACTTACCTGATTATATTAAAACCTTTGACTCAATAACTTTATTCAAAAATAAACTAAAAGAATACCTAATGGTGTCTCATTGATAAAATATTTATTATAAAATATTAGAAAACCCTAAGACCTCTGGAGCAATTAAATAGGTACATACTTATACATAACTTAACTTTAATTAGTTAAAAAGCCATTAGCTCTTTTTAAGTGAACTCTGTTCTCTTTGAGCATTACATTTCTTTAAACCGATATTATACAGGGGTTTTATTTCTCCATCTCACATTGCTACAAAAGTTTTCATTAAGTTTACGTAAGTTGGCCTGTTTATACTGTACTGAGGAGATCAAACGCTGCTTTAAAAAAAAACCGTCCGGTCCTTGAGATCTGCCTTTGTTCCTCTTTGGTTCACCGAGCTTAACTCACTTATTCCCACGAAATGAGGCTATTCTTGTGACAATGGCTCGCACGTAAGTGGTTATTGATCTGAAATATGTAAAAGGTTGTCTTCGTTGTCTAGCCGCGACGTAACCGCGATGAAACTGTATAAACGTGCCCAAGTACCCGTTTTGATGCTCGCGCCAGGCCAGCGTGCGCTACTCGCACGGCGCTCATCGACTCGGGATATTTTTGAACGAATATTACTTTCGTTTTGCAATCTTATAAGCCATTCTCTCTGGCATATTATTATTATCAACCGCCTCTGTGGTCTAGTGGTTCAAGCCTCCGATTTCAGATCCAGAGGTCCCGGGTTCGATTGCCATGGGGAGTACAATATTGTGCTTGGTTTGGTTGGTGGTAGGACTTTGTTTAAGTCCGTCTGGCTAGCTACCACCATCTTACCTAATTCTGTCGCCATAACAACAATTCCAAAATTTTTGTGTTCCGGCATTCAGAGGCAATATAGCCAGTTCCTCAGTTTGTTGAGGATTCCGGGTGAAGTGCGCCTCCACCTTCGGCCTAATCTCAACTTGTTACTAGGTGAGATGAAGGCCAAGTGCTTACCCGTCGTACAATAAAAATAAAAAAAACATAGTGGTAAGGAATGGAACTCCTTGCCCTCGTCTGTTTTTCCGCACCAATACAATCTTGGAGTCTTCAAAAAAACATTCTCGAGCTAGCGAACTGCATAAGACAGCTATGATAACAATAATATGACTATTAACGAATTTTTTTTTTCAATATCATAGGACTACGAAACTAAGTTTAAGTAAACGGAATAAAAGTTCCGTTTGGTTAGATAGGTCGACTTATCAAAGCATTACGAAATACCTACTTTATTTACGCCCTTTTCCTATTTTTAATTAAATGAAATTATTTATTTGTATGAGTACAGGTATATCAGGTCTAAAATATAATAAGGTTTCACTGTACTTGACCACTTGTCGTACAAATATATATTTTGTATTTTTAATATATATTATATGCATAGCTTGTAATATGGGAACTAGATTACGGATATGTAGAATACTTTTTTTTGTAAATATATTAAACAACACCCAAACACAGAACAAACCCTCTATATTCATCATACAAATGTTTGTCCTGGGTGGTAATCGAACCCACAACCTACAGCTCAGAAGGCAGAGCTAAGTACTACCAATGCCAACTGAGCTTTGAAGCTTGTTATAATATCGACATCGGCAGGGCACTAATACCTACCAGCTACCTATCAAGTGGTGTGGTGTGTGTAATCTGTATTACTACCTAAGACTTACCTACTTTTGTATGTATAATTCTATTCGAGTCTCTAAAATCTTGGTCGACGACGTCATGATCGTGACAAATTACAAGTTTCGCTGGAAACATCCAAAATAACCCTGAGAATGATGCTCTGACATTGAGCTCCGGAATAGTGTGGTCGAGGGTGTTTATTTTTAATTTCACACCTACTAACTCACCGTTATGCCATTCGTCGTCATGTAACAGGAATTTGCTATTTGGCTTCTTTACGAGCTATGATTTGTCAGATAGCCAAAACTTATGATACGACATCCCTCCCTATAAAAACATTAAGGCGTTATGGAAGGATAGTCAAGAGTTTCCTCCCTCCATTCACACGGTCCAAAGTTCATATTCGAGTAGGTAATCATGCGTGATCGTTATCATCAGGTACTTAATGTGACTTGAAGAAAACAGCCATTATGCTTGGCCTGTACTCCACTACACAACCATTGCCTTATCTTTTTATTGTTGGGTGTTCATAAAACTGCTTTCACTAGTGTTTTCCCTTTATCTGCAAATAGAACGTTGAACGTTTTCACACATAGCCATGTTAGAAATAAGTTCAATGACACGAATGAAATAGACTAGATTTTGATGCAAATAATAAAGATTTGTTACCTACCTCAGAGGAAAGTAATAGGTAGTTGTCACGTGACGTGTTCCCACAGAGTAAATGAAAAAACAAACCATCTCGTAAATCGATCAACAGAAACCCAACGCTGAAGGGGAAACTGCTGCTAAGGTATACCTATATATATAGCTATACTATACCTTCACCTTTCCTTCAGACAAAGACGTCTGTTTATGGATTTATTGACGGTAGCCAGATTGAGACCGAAATAAACATTGTTTGTATATTCTACTGTGTACATTTAAATAGTAATCTACCTAAAGTTGGTATGTGTTTAGACGACCAAAACTCGAAACAAACACACGCACCTAATTAAAACTTCGCAGTCATGACACACACAGTGGCAAAGCACATTGTCATTTAGAATTCCCTTGTTAGAAATTCATTTAAATTCTTACTTCATCAAGCTGCCAACTCCCGGGAACTCCGTCCCCATTCGCATCCATTCATGATTACAAGAGATATTTATACAAGCTTTGAAGATCATCACGGTTTGAAATGGCATGATTTAAGTCGCCTCAAAATTTGTAGGCAACGTAATGTTCATGTTAAGGATTATGTCTACCTGAACAAAATCTGTCATTATGCAAGTAATCCCTTTTTAGGTGTTGAGATACACTCACGGTGTGCTAGAGATGTTTGTCATAGCATCGTAAAAGCCGACTTAGGGATCTCGCCAGATTCTTCTGGTAGGCAGCAGCTTCCTTCTGTGTATTAACAACTCTACTGCGATCACAAATCCGCCAATCCAAGCGTGGCGATTATGGCAAAACCCTCCTCATCAGCCGGCTGAGGAGGCTCTGTCTAGTAGTGGACACTTATCGACCCATCTAGCTGGACAAAATAGTAAGACGAAGAGAAATAGCGAATACCGATGCGATTTTAATGTCCGGTATGGAAATGTATCCTCACAATCCTCAATTTTCAACTTCGTTCTTTGTCTGATATAGACCTATTCACGCTCATTAGGGTTACTATATTGTGGTAAGTATCGGTGGCACGCAAGCTGCTCACTTATTACAATCCCATTTGGAATGACATAGTATATGTCCGATTG
Organism: Venusia cambrica; assembly: GCA_951394065.1. NCBI lineage: Eukaryota > Metazoa > Arthropoda > Insecta > Lepidoptera > Geometridae > Venusia > Venusia cambrica. The sequence continues at coordinate 13,447,645 of OX596040.1, read as the reverse complement.
TGTAAGTGATGTAAAATTGCAATTTCACACCATCTGCGATGCGATGCGATGAAATACGGAAATGATTGCGGGCGATGTTTTACCGTGGCATCGCATAATGCCGTGGGATGCGCCTGCGCTATGCCAATAACGCAATGATTACTTGGAATCCGCTGGCATGGCACGTGCGTTCGTTGTAATGTGCAACTATTTACGATTTCATGATATAACTAGGCGATTTGAATTGAAAGAAAGTGGTTTTCTGTTTTCAAGATATTCGATAATAAATAATCCTCCTGGTTCTGTCCACAGAAAGGTTATTTTATTTATTGATTTATTGGAAAACTAACAGCTAACTACTACTAAAATATAGTATAAAAACGAATTAAGGTTACAGTGAGCTAATAATAGGTTACTATGGTATCTGAGGCAGTGACATTACATTGCAATCAACTTCTCGCCGATGAACTATCCGTTCAGCCGCTGCCTTGCTGAACTGACGCTTGTCCAGAATAAGTCGAGTTTATCTGGAGGAGTTCGCTTTTTTGGATTATTATTGTAGTTTTAAAAAGTGAATTTATTAAGCTTTGGTGCTCTATAAATAATAACGGTAAATGTAATATTTTTTTTCTCGATAAATGTTATCATTATAGCCAACACACGTCCACTGCTGAACATAGGCCTGCCCTCGACGCCTCAAATAGCGATCGTGAGCCGCCCGCATCCATCGACTCCATCCGCAACCACCACAATGTCGTCGGTCCATCGAGTGGGGGTTTCCCACATTCCGTTTCGTGTTTAATCGTGGTAACCATGCGAGAACCTGGTTTGATCAACACACTGGGATGTGTCCAGAAGTCCTAGAATATGAAAATAAATTTGAGAAGAAGATTTTAAATTTACAGGGTGGGTATCTTGGAGCTAGAATGGGTGCAGTGCACTTAGAATGTTTTTTCAGAAATTCCCATGAAATGACGGGAATGAAGGCGTTCATTTTACCTGAAGATCTACCTACCTTAGTAAAGCTTGCGCTTTACGGGGTTATTGTTTGTTACACATGGGTACACACCTCACAAAAACCCCTTTGAACTGACCCTGATTATTATTTTACCGTATTATCTTTTGATTATATTCAAACGATTAACCTACTTATTAAATCCCTATACAAAGGGCCGGGTTCCTGGTTCACGAAAAATATTAATAAAGGATAACGCACGACCTCAGTTCTGTTCTCAGTTCTGGGTCACGCGCGCGGGGAAAATATCCTGCCTTGCAAACGCCGTATTTCCGCAAACACAGGTTGATTTATTTACTTAATACTTGACACTTTTAAAAGGAGTACTGTGTACTTTACCTACCTGCGTTCGTTTGTAGGATGTTAGTGAATTTATGTTATTTTGTCAGTTGAGTTTTATTGTAGTGTAGATTTGTAGAGTGATTTGTAGTATGGCGCTCGTTGCGAACTGCAAACTGCTCCAGACGTTGCGTGCACGGAACGTAGCTATTCGTATACTCGTATTTTCGCATTGAATTGAGCGACTAGTTATTGTAAAGATTGAGTGGTGTGCAGATCGTTCTGCATTTGTAGTAAATAAGTAGGTTAGTTTTAAGATATAGATTATCATATAACAATGTTGTTTGAAACTAAAAGCAACACAGGCATTGCAGTGTCGTCACTAACCTAATGTAATGGCTAGTGTACCTTTGAAGGGTACAAACTGTAATGTGCTCGCATGAACCGAGTGCTATATTTAGTTCTCCGTCCACACGCAACGAACCTCGTAAAAAGGCTATTCCAAAGTCGAAACGCAATAAAACGTGTCCCGGATACTTTCCTCTGCCTATCTTAGCTTAGGGTTACTCTCTGCTTACAGCATTTGCTCCTTGAACTCCAATAAACACTCGCAAGAGCCTTCAGGGAGGAAAATGGCAAGACATTTAAGACCTCTTATAGAACTTTGCAAGTTATACTGCCAGTAAAAACAAATTAAATTGCTCTTCGAAAGTCTAATCTTCTAAAGCGTTGATTGAATAGTTGATCCAAAGTTCCTTTGTGTTGTACAAAGTTTTATCACAGAATGAATTTGTTTGTATCTGTGGTGGAACCTCAGGCGTAAGTACGCATGGTTTTTGATAAATTGTAGCTTCAAAACACATCAGGCTACATGTACTAAACTAATAAGAACTAATAAGTTTGTAATCATTTTAGTGAATAGATATCTAAAGTACTGTTGTTATTAGATACGAGTACATGTAGCCTGTATGTAGTAACAAATTTCACATTCTTGAATCCATGTGCTTTGAAGCTACAATATACCATTAACTATATTGCGCGAACATAAAGCTGAAGAACCACTTTAGTGTAAATATTCCAATATCCATCCAACTTGAGTCAGAATATCATATCAAAAATAAATATGAAACCCATCGAGCTGTAGCGTTGAAGCTGGAATAAATATTTCAGCTTGGGGTAAGAATTTTCTGGGCTTAGCTATTTCATCCTTCGATGGCCTATTTCGAATATGTAAACGATCTACATCTTGTGTTGCTTATCTATTTCTGTGGTTTTAAACGTGTCTTATATTCTTATTCATATGATTTTTCAATGGATCTTAGCGGAATTGTTACTAAGTATCTGTTAATATTATACTTATTGTGTTGCTTATCGATTTCTGTGAACTTGATTTTTTCAAGGAAACTTAGCGGACTTGCTACTAAAATATTTGTCTATTTTTGGGTTGAAATGGATCTACGCAAAGTGATGCCTGAATCAATTAGCGACTTTCTTGTTAAATTGTAAGATCCCGGGACTATGTCCATTCCCGTGTCCTGGGCCAGGGGAATTTAATAAACTTCCGCGTTCCTTGCTTAGTGCTTCCCTACTGTAAAATTACATTACCATGAGTATTTACTGTCTACCTACAACCTGTGCGGTGCTTCTCTATCCACTGATGGTCTATCAGCAGCTTCACAATTATTCTACAGTTGGCATAGGTGCTTGTGGTATTACAGTAAACTCTTATATGCAGATTCATTTTGAAATATATTGTTCCAAGTTTTTATGCCTCTTTCTGATCTCTCTTTTTACTTACTCTCGGTCTCTTAGAATTCATTGTTGACTTAGAATCTCACCAATAACGCTATTAAACGTACCTACTTCAGCATCATCACCGTTAACCTAGTTAAGCCTACAGCTAGGCATAGGACTAGGTCTATTATTTATTCTGTGACGTATGACCATTGTACCTAATTTCTTCTCCCTGAGACCTTTCTCATTAACCCGGTATTCGGAACAATTTATGTTGGGAATAGACGAAAATCTCCCTGCGCTGGTTATGGCTTCCATCATCGTTCCCACCACCAATTTATACCTATGTTTATTCCCAATAGTTCTGTTAATAGGAATACAAGAAATGTAAATTCCCAGAAGTACCTACTGTCATATTGCAAAAACTAGCTAAATGCGAGTCCAACTCAAACCCACGGGTTTCAAGGCTAAAATGGATTCCAATATGGAGCATTCGTTTGGGTCCGACTCACGCTTAGCCAGTTATTTTATTAAACTTCAGAGTATGCACTATAATAACACCTAGTTGACGCTCATAGGTTTACCGTTTTATACGAGCAGTTTATAACACAAAACGTTTAAAAAAATCACCCCCTTACTTAATTATTTTAAATTGTATTTTAATTTTCATTATTTGTTATAGCGGCAATAGAAATACTGAACATGTAAACTGTCTACCTATTACGATATAATAGCACACCCTAGTGCAGACCGACGTAGAAAAAGATTTTTCTCCGCTCATCGACTCGATTCATCATTAAACTTTCGTGTCTAATTAATTCAAATGCTATTCCGAACGATTGCCAATGAACTGAATTCGGTCAAGTTCATTACCAAGCCTCTACGATACTCGTCATTAAAATTCTTAGATATTCTCAGTCGTGCGGATGCAGTTTAGGATTTGTTGTGTAAACAGTTAGTTGATGTAAACACGACTTCAACTGTTTACTTTTAAAATGCTGTAAAACTTGCCCTTTATATTTATTGTATGTATGACTCATTTGCAATGAAATGAAAATTCACTTGATGACAAAAATTAAAGTAACACATTAAATTACACAAGGAGTGATTGTGTTATGTCCCTGATTATAATAAAATCAATCCTTTATGCAATGAAATGAAAATTCACTTGATGACAAAAATTAAAGTAACACATCAAATTACACAAGGAGTGATTGTGTTATGTCCCTGATTATAATAAAATTAATCCTTTATGCAATGAAATGAAAATTCACTTGATGACAAAAATTAAAGTAACACATTAAATTACACAAGGAGTGATTGTGTTATGTCCCTGATTATAATAAAATTAATCCTTTATGCAATGAAATTGGTATACCAGAATAGGACAAGTTGTGTGATGGCGTATCAAAGCCTTCCGTTTGGTAGAAGATATGTTACAGTATCAAACAACATATTTATATGTAATGTATACTTTACGCTATTATTCTGATATCTGTGCATACTAACTAACTATTAGGTAGCGATTAAAAAGTACGAGTACATACGAGTACCAACATTTACCTGTGGATCACGTGGATGTTACAGAGAATTCATTCATTCACTCATACATTCATTCACACATTTATTCATGCATTCATTCACACATTTATTCATGCATTCATTCACACATTTATTCATGCATTCATTCATTCATTCATTCATACTTTAATCTTCTCTGTGGACTAGTGGTTTGGCCAGTGGGTTCAGGTCCAGAGGCCCCGGGTTCGATTCCCAGGGGTACAAATTTATGCTTGGTTTGGTTAGTGGTTGGGCTGGTTTTAAGTTTGCCTGGCAAGTTACCACTATGTACCTGAATAGTCATAACAACAATTATAATTGTTGTGTTCCGGCATTTTGTGGTAAGATAGCTAGTTCCTCAGCCTGCTGAGTTTCCGGGTGAAGTGCGCTTCCACCTTCGGTCTTATCATAACTGGACACGGTGAGATGAAGGCCAAGCGCTTCCACACATTAACCGCCTCTGTGGTCTAGTGGTTCAAGCCACCGATTTCAGATCCAGAGGTCCCGGGTTCGATTCCTATGGGGAGTACAATATATTGTGCTTGGTTTGGTTGGTGGTAGGACTTTGTTTAAGTCCGCCTGGCTAGCTACCACCATCTTACCTAATTCTGTCGCCATAATAACAATTCTAAAAAATTGTTGTGTTCCGGCATTCAGAGGTAAGATAGCCAGTTCCTCAGTTTGTTGAGGATTCCGGGTGAAGTGCGCCTCCACCTTCGGCCTTATCTCAACTTGTTACCAGGTGAGATGAAGGCCAAGTGCTTACCCGTCGTACAATAAAAAAAAAAAAAAAAAAAAAAAAAAAAAAACATAGTAAACTACAGACTAGACTTGGTAATAATAATAAAGTATATAATACCCCAACTATAGACCATAGGTAGGTTTATATTAAGAACCTATTATTTTTTTTATAAGAAAATACAAAACAAAACTCCGTTTCACTTGCGGCCTATTTATATCCAAGACGTCACAGTTACAAGTTGGAGAAGAGTGCCAACATGGTGGAACAGAATAAACCACAGTTAGGTACGGTCAGAAACAAATTTTAATACAACGTATTGTGTAAAAATTTGTACTCATAAGTACTTTAATTACCTAGTGATTTCTTTAGAAACTTGCCTCTCATGTTGGTTTTGATACAGACCATATTTCTTAAACTACCTTATACTTTTTGAATTTTAACGCAAACATTGGTAAGGTAGATAAGTTTAAGTGAATTTTGCCGCCTCGGTGGTGTAGTAGTACGCCCATCGGTGTCAGATTCTGAGATCCCAGGTTCGATCCCAGGGGTGTACAATATTGTTCTTAGTTTGATTGACTGATCTTAACTGAGTCAGTCACCATAGCAACAAATCTGAATTATTGTGTTCTGCCATATAGAGGTAAGGCAGTCAGTTCCAAGTACTGCTCAGGGATTCCTGGTGAAGTGCGCTTCTACCGTCGGCCTTATCATAACTTGAAACCAGGTTTGATGAAGGCCAAGCGCGTCCCAGACGTACAATGAATAGATGCGGAGATCAATAGGAGATAACTTACCTATTTTATAAAAAATGATTTTGTTTGAGTGACCTACATATGTTTATGTTGCGGAATAAATAAAAAGTACGACTTAGTCAATGTTTCATACAAACGAAGTAGGCAACGGTGGATTATTTTAAAAGTTTGTGTCGCTGACTGTACTTTGGCAGTGACATTGAGAAATGAACAAGCACCGCGGGCCGCAAGGAAAGCTTAATTGACTTGAAAGCTAAATTGCCGCCAACTATTCTAATTAGAACTTTAGAAAAACACGTGATCATCTTCACTCCTTCCAACAAACAAATCATAAACAAAAGCAGATTTTTTTAGCCCAAAGGTGGAGGCACACTTACCCGGAATCCTCAACAAACTGAGGAACTGGCTATCTTACCTTTAAATACCGGAACACAACAATTTTAGAATCGTTGCTATGGCGACGGAATTAGGTAAGATGGTGGTAGCTAGCCAGGCGGACTTAAACAAAGTCCTACCACCAACCCAAGCACAATAGTGTACTCTCCCTGGGGATCGAACCCGGGACCTCTGGATCTGAAATCGGTGGGTTGAACCACTAGACCACAGAGGCGATTGAATAAAGTACCTAAATCATCCACTTTCCTGCGAGTTCTTCTGGTTAAATGAACTGCACGTTTTCATATAAAAATACGAGATTAATAAGATGTTTCTATCACTTTTTACTACAATATTAATTGAAAATTAGCTTTTCTGTGTGGACATGACATTTAGCCATGGGCACGAAAAATAAGAATACCAAAGACAAAGACACAAGTTCAGTATGACAGTATGTATGTATGACATATCACTTTCAAAAGACACCGTTTCTGCTAACCCAATCGCTTCAATATTACAATGGTGTCGTGTCAATTTAAAATGATGCTAAATTCTAGATTCCGTTTTATTGTAAGAAATCCGTGAAATAAGAAATCTGCTAAATGATTGCGTAACCTGAACAGGCCGGTTAGCTGTTGAAAATGTTTTCTCAGAAGTGAAGTGACTTAACATTTTGTAGAGACGGAGCGAAATCACGGAAATGTTTTCTCCAATAATAACATGTCATAGGTACCGTACCATATAATTAGTAAACTGTGCCGAAGTTGTGTGTCGTGCCGTCACAAACAGCCAGCGAGCACCACAGTAATGCCAGTCATACCCAAGAGACATCGGGTGAATACTGGAAATTAAATACTCACTGCGTCTTCGCTTTACCAGTCGTAGAAGAGCAAGAGACTTAATTACAGAAAAAAAATGCATTGCATAATTCACTTGTAGTAATATAAACTAACAACTCGAAATGAAGTACAGAATCTCGATTCCCGACTCTCCATTTAAAGCCTGCCTGAAATTGATCGCTATTTAGAGATTGGACTGCCAATTTTCCTAGTATAAGATGTTCAAAAAATAATTTATTTGTCATTTACTTGTGTCATTTTGCTAATATGCTTGTGAATAATTTAATACGCGATTTGCGACCGAGGCGTAGATAACAAAATCAAGGTTCATGTTATGGTTAATTAGTGCTATGGCAAAGTTTTCCTGGATTGTCCTACATTCATGCTTTAGGGTTTTTTATATAAAATATGGCGGAAGACGCAGGTCACTTCTGAACGAAGTTTCTTTTCAAAAGGCCCTGAGTAAATTTCTGATTCATATTCCTGACATTCTTCTCCTGTGCTCGAACATATTTCTTAGAGCGATAACATTAACAAACACAATTTGTAAAACAATTCGAAATCAGTGACATTTTAGCGCATCTGTTTAAACTCGTTTAATTAAAACCAGCGTTGTACTGGAATTAAACAGAATGTATCACAAAGGGCTTATACAACATAAGTAGGTACTGAGACCGGAACAACGCCCCAATTACTACGGTGGATGTGTTGGAACGTAAATAATACAGAGGGATTCTGATGCTAAATATATATTTCCCAATGCCATAACAATGTTCATTGTATAATTTATGAAGTACTTACCTATAAGCACAGATATCAGAATAATAACGTACCTACTGTAAGTAAACATCAAAAATAATCACAGATGTAAAAATGCCTAGATTTGCAGTATCTTTAGCTTTGTATTGTACGGATGAGTGAGATATGGACCATGACAAAGCAAGACAAAGTGATAGATACTTGAAGTATTTGAAGAATTGGAATTCTATTCCACATATGATCCGTGCATCTAAATCTTTAAATATTTTTAAGATTAAAGTAAAAGAGTATTATCTGTCTTTGTAGATTGTTATCCATAGCTTAATATAATTTATGTATTCATCTTTATATGTATATATTTATCGTTATTGTATTTATTTATATGTGTATGTATAAAATATGTAAAGATATATTTTTATGTATTTAGTAGGTATTAAATATATTTGTGTAAGTAGGTATACTTTTGATATCTGTATGTATATTTAATTTGTCTATTAACATTTTATTTTAATTCAAGTACACTTTTCTACCTTTTCAGTGTAGCAACTCTCACTCTCTCAAAGGTTTGCTGGTAGAAAACTCTTTAAGGGTTAAGTTCGCCTCTGTACATATGTTTTCTTATGACATGTTATAATCTTATTTATGTGTACAATAAAGAATTACAAGAATTACAAGAAGAATGTGATAATGGAATCAGCGGGCTCAGCAGGTTCTAGAAGCGTCAGGAATGTAATGCAGCAAAATAGGGAAGTATAGATTTTGTTGAACAAAAAGTTTATAAAAATATTATGAACTAAAAATTAGATCAAGTTAAAGAAATATGTTTAAGTAAAGATAGTTTTATCAATTAAAGATCAAATGCAAGCTTTATAAAAACATCGAAAGAGAGGTAGAAGTTAAGGGAAGAACAGAGAGATCAAGAACTAGTTACACAGGAACCGGCTATCTTACCTTATCAAATTCCGGAACACAACAATTTTGAACTATTCTTATGGCGACAGACATAGGTAAGACGGTAGTAGCTAGCCAGGTGGACTTAAATAAAGTCCTAGCACCAACTAAACCAAGAAAAAAATTGAACCTGGGGTGAACCATTAGACCACAGAGGTAGTTAAACTGTAAAATAGAACACTAAACAAATAAAACCTGCACCAGTTTCCAAGACAAAAGCCTAGCTCTTTCAATAATTAATGACGTGCAATTTTTTTAAATGGAAGGTAACAAATATGCCATATGTTAAGTAACCTAACTTGCCTAATTCTATCATTCAGTGACCACCATACACTGATATACGTGACGCAGGTATGTATTTAAATAACAATATGCCATAAACAGTTAACTGTTCGAATAACACAGAAGGTGTTATTCGATATCACTTTTGATCCATTTCCAACACAATACCTTTTAGGTACTTGAAGAGATTACCGTAAGCTTAGAAGCTCAACCTATTAAGTTCAGATCAAATTACAAATACACGATAGCTAGTTTACTTGCTAGGTCGAAGGTGATCAATAACGTTGAAACGTGTGAAGCCAAAAATGTATCAGGTCAGGCCCTCTTTCTCGAAAATGATATCTTAGATTTTGTCAATAGATTTTGGGAATCTTTCTTTTAGTTACAATTCACGCACGATGGTTTTCTGAAAAGCTAGAGATTTTTACATAAATGTGTTTAGGTTATGAATCGCGCAAAGACGTTGATCTTAAATACGGATATGAAGTATATTGGTGGGCTAGTAGGTTAGGTTCATCGTCGACATAATGCTTGCCCAGGCAAACGTCGAAATACATCAACAAATAATTATTTTATTTTAATTATTTTACACTAGACTTTACAATGATTATAAGATGCTCAATCGGAGGCATGGGAAAAAATATGCCCGCTCCTCTTACAAATCGGGAGTTTCGATGGGAAGACGTAAAAAATCCGAGCTGATCTATCGTAAATAAGAATGAAAAAAGTTACCCTAAGCAAAGTGTTGCATGATGCGCGCTTAGAAAAAGTCCCCACTATTCGAGGTCATTGCACTGCATACATGAAGTAGGTGAGTGTGCAACAAATTGCTTCCGAGCAACATGCTCCAGCGGTAAAACTTTCAGGTTAAGCACCGAAAGGTAGCGCCCATTATTTTAGTGAACCGTACCATAATAGCTGCATCGATGGTATCGGGTACTTCCGGTAGCAGTACAATGAACGCCGGAAGTCGCGGCGCGTGCGCTCATCATGCAATCCAACTCTAACTTACTCTATGGCTCCGACCAGTTTGTGGAGAGATTTGAGATAAGATTACATTGCATATGCAAAGATTTGAGAATACTATACGAGCAAGCTAGGTAGATAAGAAACGATTGCATGTTAGGATAGGTATACATTCCCATGCAAAGTTCACAAAGTTTATTCTGATAAGCCTTACATTACCTACCTACCATTCCACACGTTGAAACCTAATATATATATTTGAGGATCTTTAATGATTATTTTACATGAGAAGGATACCTACATAGATTTATAGGACATGATTTTTAGAAATACTAAATCATCAAACCCTTGAAAGGTCTTCGGTTACCATCTACTTACTTAAATACCTCAGATCATTGAGGCACATAGAGATGACAGCTAGAACAAATGTTTAGTGCTTTTATTTCTATGAATTCACAGCATATTCATCACGCACTGGATGGGTGCGAAAGTATATAATAACGATGAACTCAAAAAATAAACGAAGTAAAGGGTAGTTTCAAAATATCTATTAAACAAGTGAAAAAATCAGGATAGCCATGTCGCGTCCATACGTTATTAATCTTTAACTCGATGGGTGCTGTAAAACAGTATATGAATCAGATTTGCCGAACTTGGTTAATTTAGAAACAAGGTACTACAAAAATACTACTCATCCCTTTCAAGACGATACACGTTATCTTCAATTATGGAAAAAACGACACAAAATCATCAGCAAAGCTTACCATATCCTCGTATTGTTCAGTCGCAACTGGGTACTTAGTTATTACCATGTATTGAAATTGAACGTTTATGTTGTTCCAGTGAATGCTTCGTTCATTGAACGCTTTGACGGATGCAATCAGTTGTGATTTATTGCCGTTGACAGCATAGGGGAAATTATAATGGGCGATCCCTGTTTTGAGGTCACGGAAAGTTCTACCTATACCTAGTGCCTTATCGCTTTAACCGATATTATACTAAGACTTATACACTGTCACCTAGTACCTCGTGTCACCTGTAATATTTGTATTGTTCGATGTAATTCCTGAGTACATTCAAGTGTTCATTCATTAATTCATTCATACTGTTCTCCTGTGAGTATATTTTTTGTTGCGTTCCGATTGAAGCAAAGTCTTGAACGGTTTCTTTTTGTTTGAAGTCCTTGTTAATATTCAAGATGTGAAAAATACCGTTTCTAGTGTTTGGCTATTCCTATGAGATCAAACAGTTTAATGAGTAAACGTAGAGTCAATATTTATTAATGTGTAGCCTTTTGTTGGATACGTTGTTTCATGCTCGAGTCTCTCATTACGTTGAATTGATGATTGTGCCATATTCTCGACAATAGCTAGAGTAGAGACGGCGCTAGAAACTCTATGTATATCAATTGAAGCCAATCATTTGAACATTTTCTAACTCTATTATATTTTACGAGAATCCGTTACCTTTCCCTTTCTACGTAGATAAAAATAGGATGAAACATGCGCAACTGAGGAGCATGAAACGGAACAATGGATAGTACTTGTATGAGAGAACAATATTGTGATTGCGAATTGTTACGCTGTGAAGTGAATCGAAAGGTAAGGTACCTTATAAGCAATCATCATCATCAGCCCAAAAAACGTCCACCGCTGAACATAGACCTTCTCCCAACCGACAAATAACGCGACTTAGTCCCTTTACGCATAAGGTACACCAGTCTTAAATGCCCAGAGGTACACCAGTCTTAAATACCCAGCAATTATCGGTTCTGCGAGCTATGAGTTTTTTTTTATATATTCACAACTAGGAGACGGAACAAGTAATCAGCCCACCTGATGTTAAGTGCATCTCTCGCCTATAACAATGTCTTACTGCGTAGGACACATCCACAAAAAACATAGCCTACGCGGCACTGCATTGCGCCCATCAACTTTAGCATTAAGGTGTCAAGCCTCGCGTGCCCGTAAATTCACCGGCAACCATACCCTTCAAACCGGAACACAGCAATGCTGCTTGTCGGCTGAAATAGGTATGGTGGTGTACTTCACCGGACGAGCACTTTCACAAGGGTGTGTATTTTGCTGGCGGTTACGGCTGAATGACCACAACACTGGTGACAGGATCTGTAAAGTTCCATTAGGCTAGCGACCTCCTGCCGAAGTCCGGCGGCAAACGGTTTGCTGTTTTCTGTCGGTGCGTGGGAGAGCCAGTGCTCTCTGTGAAAAGCTTGTTCCATCATAGACCTCAATCTTGCTCTGGCGTAGATCTAAACAAGCCAAAAGGACAAAAGCTAACCTGTTATTTATACCTATATTCATATATATATTTATTGTACGACGGAACTATCTTACCTTTAAATACCGGAACACAACATTTTTTTGAGAATTGTTATTATGGCGACAGAATTAGGCATAATTTGATTGAATTACTCGCATAATGACAGATATGGCGTTTTAAACGCCATGTCTAATATGAAATTTGGTGTATTTACCGACACCTGAACACAGATGCGATTTTATTGCAATTTATACTAGACTTGTTCCCGACATCCTTTAGCGATTGCAGCGCCACCTACCGGATCCAATTTTGAATTAGAACTATCAACAATTGAACTGAATTGAATAATGCTAAATTGTTATTAGGGAAGTGTCTCGTACTAATACAATAGGCGTACATAGCTTAAATCGATAGACAGATTACAGAGTAGCGCGAAAGGAGAAAATATTAAAATTGACAATTTAACTAAAAAAAAACAAGTAAAAAATTATATAACTATAAACTAAAACATACAACGATAATTAAGTTATCATTATCTAGGTATATTTTACAATACACTTATGGGTAGTACAATTAATTATTAACATAATTAAATAAATGAAACGGTTATTACCACAAAATTTTTACGTCGATTTGCTGATTTCAATTCTATAATTATTAACAGACCAGAAAAGACAGGAAGGCACTTGAGTATAGCCCGAATGGAGGAACATGGTCTTACTTTCTCAAAACAAAAATGAACCCACAAACACAAAAAAAAACATCAAAATCGGTCCAGCCGTTTAGGAGGAGCTCAATGACAAACACACGTACAGAAGAATCATATAAGTGTGAGTATTGGGGTGTCAGTTCAATAGTTATGGCGATGCTAATCCCAAAGTCATTGTACCCTTCTTCTATTACCATCTTCATAACTCTGCGTAATAGCTACCAAACTGTTGTTTCTCTGGCAATTGATCGAAATGGGCTCCTATCGAAAATAGCCTAGTGATCAGTATGTACTATGATACTTGTCTAAAACATCTCAACGTCTGCGTCAATGCTTGATCTCGTTTCGAGATAGCAGATAGCTGTCGGAATCAATCTCTCAAAGGGCTACGGGTAACGACTTCGCTAAATATATCCTAGAGTAACGCTTCCCGGTACCCTGAAATCAAAGGAAATTGCAATTTTGAAGTATGTTGGAGGAACACCCAAAAACTTTTTTTCAACAATTTCACATAAATAAACAAGCTAATAAAGATGATTGACAAAATGTGGTATATCAGAAAGTTACCGATCAACGCTAAAACATTTTATTAAATCTTTTTATAATACAAAAAATTGCAATACCGCGGCGTCCGTGGATTTACCTCTCTAACTCAGCCATGTATGTCGTAAAAGCCGACTATGGGATCTCACCAGAAGAAGGGCAGTAGCTTCCTTCTTTATATTATCTACTGCAATCTCCAATCCGCCTGCCAAGCGTGGTGATTTTGACAAAACCCTCCGGCTTTAGAGGAGGCTCTATCCAGCAGTGAGCACTTATTGGCTGTTGATGTGATGTGATAGAAAATTTTACACAGTAAAACATTATTAAGGAATCGGGCAGTAGAAATTTTACACAGTAAAACATTATTAATGATAGAATCGGGCAGAAGAAAGTACAGTGGTGGTAATACTACAGGTATCATTAATCGTATTTAATGGTAAATACAGGAAGTAGTAAATATGAACAGACTCATAGAAGCACTTAAGTAATTTAGTCTATCTAAAGGCTGCAGATGCTCACGCCTCTGATAGAGTTCATTAATTATCTAGTAGGTAAAGATCAAATTTCTTAGAAGGTTATGCATAAGTGTCATAGTTCCTACAAAAAATATTATGAAACACTATACATGTATAGTTTGGGGCTAGATTGAGCTGTGTAAAAAATTAATGTCCTGTAATATTTATATTTATACACACAGAAGTTTCTCAAAGGGGAAAAAGTCGTAAGTCTGTTACTGTTTGTTTAAATGTGATTTTAGGAACCCTTTAGTATAAATAATTTCATGTAAAATTCTCAAATTATTGAAAATATTGGAGAACATTATGAAAGCAGAAGGTTGCTTAACGCCAACCTCAACTACATATTGCTAAACAAGCGTGTATTAGCGAATAGAAGTACAACTTTCCCACCAACTGATATGATAAGTGAGAGAAAAAGTGCAATCCAAGAATGTTCTAACAAACGATAGCTCGACAAAAACGAGGAGTGCAGAGTCGCCGCGCGCGTTCAGTCTCCCGTAAAACAACATACCACTGAACCGTACCAAGCAATTACCCACTTACGCACCGCTCGATATGTGGGGGAACCAATCACATACTTACAAAAGTAGGGGAACTAATCGGGAATACCTTACCGTACGGATTCTTTGAAGAACCCATATCCGCGGGATTGTAATCTCGCTAGACGTCTTACCGGAGCAATGCACTCCTTATTTATAAATAAGATGGGTTAGCTTTTGACCTTGTCTCAGCAAGGATGAGGTCTCCGATGGAGCTAAAGCTTTCCCAGAAGGCACTGGCTCTACTGCGCAACGATGAAATACACGGCCCGACCTCGGTAAGAATATGGTCGCTTTGGCGGGGCTTTGCAGGGGTTATATCATTTAGTATGGCTGCATTCAGTACCGCTAATAAGTCAGTGATTCTGTTGCCCGGGGTAGATAGGAGATAGATCCGACCCACCTTACACTACCATTACACTCATGGAGTCTACAAGTCTAAAGTGAATAGGTTCGTTCTAGACATGCGTCCTAGATCATATTCTCACTTATCTCCAATAAATTGGTTATGAAACGCATGACCTTCATCAAGAAAAAATGTTCTTAACACAATTTAACGTGTGCTTTTATTTTCAGATAGAGAATCAAAATCACGAGAAAAACGAGACAAGGCAAGTGATTTTTTAGTTTTGCAATATTTATCCTCAATCGAGAATTATTGATTGGTTAGCCATAAAAATTCATACGAAATCAATAAGTTAACACACTGATGCACCTATTCGCCAGATGCCAATTGAAATCAATACAATATTTATTGATAAGTGGTCTGCGAATCAAAAAATAGGTTATTCATGCGATACGATTGCGATACACGCTACAGTCGGGTTCTGAGTTAAATTTCAGAGCTACACAGCAATTCTACATAAAACGCGGTAAATATTAGAAGAAATCAATTAATGTTTTTTTAAAAATCGTGTAACGTTGTCTATGGTTCGTGAGAACTTTATGCCAGCAAATTCAAATAAGCATTGACTTGATTAAAGGATCCCGACGTTCGAGGTGTATTAATATAGCTATTTATAGAGATGTGGGGCTCTAAATATACTGGTATGGTTGAAAGCTTCAAAGCACATGTGGGTGTGGGAACTTCCACCCCTATTTGAAGGGATGCAAGGTGCCAGTGCAACCACTGTGCCGGATACATTAACGCAATATGTTCTTATTCATATTTGATCAGATCAGAATAAAAGCTGATTTAGAACAACCTTCTCTTAGCAAACTGTATATGTCATTGAATAAACTTCAGTAACTTTTTCGTCACCTGGTTGACATTCAAGATACTTAGGAAATTGACTAAGTACACTAACCAAGACATTGATTGTAACATGTGCGAATTGGTACCACACATCCTATGCAGTAAGTATATACCATTTATACTTACTGTATATATGTAGGATATCTGTAATATAAATTTTAGCATTATCATACATGCCAAAGCGTTTTTGGATTGAAATAATTTTTAATTTTGAGTCTTATTTATATATTTTATAATTCACCAATTTTTTTTGACATTGACACAGCGCTACATAATATTCGTTCACAAATATTTAACTGGATGGGTACTGTTAAACACTCATGGTATGTTTTACATCCAACGAGTTAAATTGCGCACAGTGGTGTAAGTACCTACAGTATTACTTTCAAAACATGCGTTATTGTCGATGAAGGTACCAACTTTGTTTCGGTTCTCCCGGGGAATGAGGGATCCACCATTAGGGAGAGAAATATAAATAAGAAATATATATATCCCGGATGAAATATAGGTCGCGTTTCACAGTTTACATCTACAAGTTTACATACCTGTAACCTTATCGTTAAACCTTTTTAGCAGCACCATGTAATTGAAACCATAATGTTATGCTTAACGCCAGACAATGGTCTCAATTGAGTAGGAAGATAAGGTGTAACAAAAACATGAGACAATGCCTTTAAATTCTATTAATTTTATAAGTAGATTGTAAAAAGCTGTATGACATCATACAAACCACAACAAGGGTCAGATATTAATAATCACCATGACATCAGACTTATTGCTAAAAAACAGGTCAAAACAAAAACTAACCGCAAATACCGGCCTCACAACTCTGTTGGTAGTAGTTCTGCCGTCTGCGCTGTATGTTGTGGTTCAATACACACCCAGGATAAATATTTATGTGATGAATAATAATAATAGTGGTTCGTTCTTTGTTTGGGTGTAAAATTGTAACATAGTATCAATGTATTATCAAGAAAAGTTTGGAAGTAGGTTTATATATTTTCCGTAATCTAGTTCTCACAATAGAATCTCAAAATAAGTTGATCGAAGAATCTATTTTACATTTGGAAGCTCGAGTATACTAATCGTGCGTTATCGAATCCATTTAAAATCACTGTATTTTATGGGATAGAACAAGACTTCACTTGAGAAAAAATTCAGCGTAGTTGTGTAAATAGAATGATAATATTGAATTTGCAGGGTCACATTTTCCAGCTGTCTATTTTTGGGCTAGGTAAGGTAACGTTACGTTGGTTACGTTGCGTAAAGTATCTATCAATAAAAAAACAGAACAAACGTTAGGTGTACATTCTCAAGTAGGTATAGAAACATATAAAGCTCGGGCATTGCTGGAATGATTCGTAAATCGAATCGAATCGAGCACTGTTTACAAAATCTAACTTTATTTACTCATCCTCAGGAGGAATAATTGGAACGTTATCAAACACAATATAATCTTGTTTGTTTCCCGTTAATAGTCTGTTTATATACAAGCAAAGTAATAAAACTTGATAGCATCAAAATGATGGGGTCTTTATTCAAATGTTAGAGAGGCCTGCGGTCACCTTGACCTACAACTCCAGCCAAGCATTTCGATCGTCGTAAATGTCTTTCTCAGTCATTTTGTTTTCAAACAAATCGCTTGGCTTTCTCTTCACGTTATATTAAGTCAATGTTTACCAAATGTCTACAATACAAATTGATCAAGCGATTCAAAGGGTAAGGTACTCATTGATGCAAAAGTTTCTGCAATAGTTACTAGTTCTTATAAAAATTCCATACCCAAAGCATGCCAACAGGACCCTATCACTAAGCCTCCGTCTGTCCGTCCATCTGTCTGTGAGCGGGAATTTAAACTGTTTACCTTTTACGGAGATACACTCCTGAACCGTAAAAGGTAAACAATTTTAATTTTCACAGATTGTGCATTTCCATTGCCGTAGGTGATAAAATTAAATTAACTTATAAAATAAAAAAAAGGCCCCTTACACGAAGCTTGATTTTTATCTTGAAATATGGGTGTGCGAAACAGTGCCTGCAATTCGCTGGTTTATTTTACTTACAGGATTTGAACCAAGTAATAAAAAATTTCGAAACTGCATATCGCCTTTTTCGCACCTTGGTATTACACCAATGAAAGTCACCAACTCCAGCTGAACTAGAATCAACAGCCTCACCTCACTCATCTAATCCCCTGAAACCGCTCAATACACCGCCTCCATATTGTTTCCAAATCACTCCCCCTGATATTTATTAGGCAACTCGCCACTCTGGCGAAGCGTGGCTGTGAAAGTAGGTCGGATATTAGGGGACAGAAATGAGAGCGACCGGCCAAATGGGTCGCAGACTCACTGCTGGGGTAACCATTGATTTATTATGCGGGATAACAATTTTGATTCACTAGCCTGGGAAGGAAACCGTTGTTCATCATCACATTTGTTTTATCGGTGCAAATAAAACTTCTGCGTTACGAAAACGTACAAAAATAAATAAGCTATTTAAATTTTCAAGGTCAAAGTGAGTGTTTCTGTCGGCTTGTTTGATTGATCCAAGATATTTGCGAATGAAATTTACAGGTGATCTATAGGGTTCCGCACCCAAAAGGTGTCAACGGGACTTATGTAGGTATTTCTGTCGCCGCTATAGCACAAATAATGAGAATGGCCCTATACTAGAAATGTGATGTTTTGCCTTGAAATATGGGTTAGAACACCGCACATGGCCGGTTTTACTAACGTTTAACTACATATGTGAGTAAAGAGCGGTAAAAATGTATGTATTTAATATAACTAGTTTATGGGTCTTACATTAATTGCAGTCAGGGTGTCTTAAAGAATGTACGAGGATTGCATAGGCAGCTAGTCATCCGCAACTGCGATGAATTATTGATACCAAACGAAACGAAGTCCCTTTTCACTGAACAGACAGCACATCTTCCTTCAGGGCATAAAAAGTCTGGCTTTCTTTTTATGAGAAGGCTTAGGGATTATGTCTAGACTTCAGGATTTATTTACGAAGGATAAGCCAGTTCTTTTGCTGAGTAATATTACCAGAGCATAAAGCTGCCTGATCAGGTTAAGAATGTACGAAAATAGAACAAAAATGTTTTTATAAGACTCGCAGTAATATTTTTTGGGTATATTAGGTACTGATCATAGGATTTAGTTATTTTGTTCGGAGGATTTCTCAGATGGGAATTTCAAATACAGGACCTAAATTTCACAGCGCCATAGTAAGCAATGCTTGTAATATGAGTTCTTGATTACGGATAATAAAAATATAAATACGAATGTAGGTACATTGTGTTGTTTTGTATACGCAAACAAACTCGGAAAAAAAAAAAATCATCACACAAATGTTTGTAACGAGTGGGAACCGAACCCACATCCTACGGCGCAGAAATTAGAATCTAACAACTGAGCTGGGAAGCTTGTTTCTATGCAGCTATAGCTCCAAAAACAAAACGAACAAACGCAGCTTTATCTTATAGTTATATCTATAAGATAAAGCTGTGTTTATTCGAAACAGTCCTCCGATAAAGTATTCGAAAGTAGTCCAGAACTAATAAAAACAATATTTTTCAAAACATAAATAGGTTGGTAGGTATAAAATACATCTACTTTTGAGAGTAAATGTAAGTGTCGTAAAAACGTACAATGAAATAGAGTATCTGGAAAAGATATCAGCGAATCGAACTTAGAACATTTCGTTTCTTATCAATCTTGAATCAAGAATTTCATTTTCTTTATCGTCACCAATTTTTCCTCAGGCACCTACGCCTATAAGAGGGTAGCAATTCATCATGTGCTAACGGTTACAATGTTTGATTGTTATTACATCGATTCGTAATCCATTTCTTGTTATTATTTTGAAAGTAACTTTGTTTGTTGTCACGATCAGGCGGCTGAACGGATCTTGATGAATTTTGGCATGTATAATAGCCATGAGTAACAATATAGGCTACTTTTTATCGAGGTAGCTGTACCGTGGGAAGCCGCGGGCAAAGCTAGTAACAAATAAGTATTTCTTCCCGTTTTGTTTGGTACGCAAAACCTACCAATTATAGCATCTTCAAAGAGTGTTACACGACCATATTATCTATCAAGGAAATGGAATTCATTGAACACCAAGGTCTGTCGACGATTGAACTGCATCTGTTGACCTTTTGATAACACTTACGACTTGTGTCGCAGAATAAATAGACATCCATTTTGACTGACACCAATCTATGCTAATTATAACTTACAGCTAAGATTACATTTTATATAGTTGTTTTTTTAGAATTGTTTTTATGGCGACAGACTTTGGTAAGATGGTGGTAGCTAGCCAGGTGGACTTAAATAAAGTCCTACCACCAACCAAACAAAGCACAATATATTGTACTCCCCATGGGGGTCGAACCCGGGACCTCTGGATCTGAAATCGGTGGGTTGAACCACTAGACCACAGAGGCGGATAAAAACCTAAAGCACCTAATTCCCTGCTTTATTTATCAGCATTGCATCAAAACGTGTCGATGTTGACGTGATTTATTGACATACTCAGTACCTGCTTACTTATACTCGAGTAGCTTCACAAAGTAGGCAGTAATATGTAAATAAGCAATCACAGTAAGCGAATAGCATCAAAATGTAATCCGCAGATGAACTCTACGGGTTAAGTAAACTTTAGGTACGATCTACGCGCCTTCATAGACTATGTAAGTCCTATTTGTACCTAGGTACTTGGTAGTAATTAATATACTTTTAATCAACTTTTGTTTTTCAAGTTAGAGATAGGTTTATACCAAGCTACTCGTATGTAGGGCTATAACTTATTTGCATAATATTCCTAAATTGTTGTGTTCCGGCATTCTGAGGTAAGATAGCCAGTTCCTAAGACCGTTGAGGATGCTGGATGAAGTGCGCTTCCACCTTCGGCCTTATCATAACATGAAAAATTAAATGAGATGAAGGCCGAGCACCTCCCGGTCAAATATAAAAAATAAATAAAAAGATGATGGTGTCTTTTAACCACTTAGTAACCATTATAAAAGTCACATACTTTCTACCACTGGGACAAATGTTCTCCATCTACTTCTATAATTTGACACTATTTAGAAATCGTGACAAAGTATAGAATATTAGATCCCAGATCTTGGTCTATGAATTTTTTTATATTATTTCGTTACATTTCTTATATTTACCTACTACCTACTTTCGATTTAACTACACACACAACAAAAAACGTGATGTATTTTTATAAATAGTGAAAGATGCGAAAGACGCGGCATAAGAATAGACCACTCCAAATCAGCCAGCCCATGGGTGTCGTAAAAGCCGACGAAGGATCTCACAGAAGATGGGCAGTAGCTTCATTCTGTGTATTAAATACATATTTACTGCAACAATTCGCCTGCCAAGCGTAGTGATTATGGTAATAACCCCCCAAAGTGGGACGGATTGGCAGATGTCTGGATATTCATGAAAATGCGATATTCCGGTTCGATGAGCTTTACTTCGGCGTGTCTGTCTGCAGGTTGTCGTCAAGGTAGGATGCACAATAGTGTTGTATCGCAGAATCGTTTTGTCGACTATTTAATATATTTTTGAAAGTACTCTGGCCTCGTTCTGAACCGGGAGGGCCACAGATTTGCGCGTAAACAAAGACAACCAGCATCCAATTTATCCTATCAACGGTAGATTTCATAGAGTTAAAATGTCATAAAATATAAGATAACAATGAGTTTTAGGTGAAACTAAATGTATTGCTAAGGGAATCGAATATAAAGAAAAGTAATACAGACTGTTTTTTTTTCAATTATAGGTTAGCTAGCTCTTGACTTATTTTTTTTTTATAAATGATGGGCTAGCTAGCTAAGCTTACATTAATAGACTTATATGAGCAAGTTAATTATAAAGCAAGGATAAGGTACACGATGGAGCGAGAGAGAGCTTTCCCAGAGGTTTCCCTTTCTCCCGAGGCTCTCCCACGCACCCTCGGACCACGGCAACCCTAAGTTAATGTAATAGATTCAAAGATTGATTAGAAGCTCCTCCAATATCTGCCGTTGAAAACATAGCTATCACTTGATATTTACGATAGGTATATAGGAACTGCCTCTGCCTGAAAGCCTCGATCAATCAACGGTGACGACACTAATAGCTTGCGAGCCTATTTAAAGGTTCAAGGTTTACCGAAGTCAAATTACCATCGATAGTTTCCTATCGATTCAGCACAACACTATACACACCTGTCTAATTCAAACCCTGTAATTACTTGTACAAATGGAAAGGCCTTGGCTTCTTTAGGTTATCTAAGGCTGCAGTGTTGGCAAGGTCAAGACGGAAAGGTTTTGTGATACTCCGTTAATTGGAGAATCGACATTGGCTATAGCATTGTATGAAGCCGAGCTTGATATTTTAAGGATCTTTCAGTAAGCAGATTAGTCAATTAGTGATAGATAGGAAATAATAAAATAAACCGCCTCTGTGGTCTAGTGGTTCAACCCACCGATTTCAGATTCAGAGGTCCCGGGTTCGATCCCCATGGAGAGTACAATATATTGTGCTTGGTTTGGTTGGTGGTAGGATTTTGTTTAAGTCCGCCTGGCTACCACCATCTTACCTATTTCTGTCGCCATAATAACTATTCTTAAAAAAAATGTTGTGTTCCGGCATTCAGAGGTAAGATAGCCAGTTCCTCAGTTTCTTAAGGATTCCGGGTGAAGTGCGCCTCCATCTTCTGCCTTATCTCAACTCGTTACCAGGTGAGATGAAGGCTTCCATGTAGTACAATAAAAAAAAAGGAAATAAGACGATTTAATTCACATAAAACTTAATTGGGTAACTAAAATTAAATAAAAATATTTGCGATCGTACGCACATATTTTTTGATTTTGTGGGAAAGAGGAACAACTACACAATGATAAACAATTAACATCATAGGAAGTGAAGTGACACGGCGTCAAAGAATATTGTAAACATTCATAATTTTCCTACATTGTAGAGCATTATGCGGGGTTTGACAATTATTTTTAACCGACTTCAAAAAAGGAGGAGGTATTTTTAGGGTGTATTACCTCAATTCCTTCCTTCCTACATACCTTCATTGGAGTCGATTTTCTTTTTAGTTGTTAAAACATATTTTTTTTAATAAATATCACTCGCTCCATTTAAGAGCATCCAAAGAGTGAGTTTTATTCGTTCCTATTGTAATTGCCATGATTGCGTCCTACAACCAGTTACTATGAGATATGAAATTGTGTGCGGTTTAATACAAGAACAAGTTAAGCCGTAGACAGGTAATTATGCAGAAATTCATAGGGAAAGATCATCAGGTAATTTCTCGAGCCACTGGCCGCGATTACCAACTCCGAAGCCCCGGGTCATACAACTCAAACGAGATTATCCACTATCCATGAAACGATGATTATTAAATTGCAGTTTGCGGAAAATTGCAGGATTGCCCCGGATTGCAGATTATGGTAAGGGGTAGAAAGTTGAGAGCTTGTTTGTGTCGGTTTAGATATTTCGTCAACTCGCGAGCGTAAAACTGGCGAGTGCGCGCGAGTTTGTACCTCCCGATTTTACCTATTAATGTGTAAAATAATAGTAAATGAGATTACTATTTTATTTTATTAGGAACAACAAACAGCCACAATGTAAATGATAACAAAATCCTTAAAAATCAACAATTTTGGCGATACTGTGGCCCACAACGCTGTCCACAGTGTACCTACTAGTTACATAACGAACAATAAAATTTACTAGGTGACACTACAAAACTAGGCTAAATAAAAGTTATATAATTGGAGTAAGAAGAAAAATTACAAAAAGAGCAGAAGATTGAACGAATTTGATGTGTTGAATTGTGTCACTCATATTAGTAAAATTTTCCTATTAACGTCCTTATCCAGGTTAATCATTCAAACCAAACCTCGTCTCCCGCTCTCTAAATAAATTGAAACACTTTCAAGTGTTTTGAACTGAGTGCTCGCCATTTCCAAGATAAATCGAATCAATACTGGAAGTTCTTTGAAGTGGTCTTAGTTGAGACCGGTAGCGCGGTGAATTAATAATTTAGCTTTTTGCTTAGGTACCAGGATTATAAAAATACCAGTTACACATATAATTATTGTATCCCTTTAACAATATTCAGTAATGTATCTGTATCTGCGTCCGCTGCGTTGCCCAAGTGGAATTTATTTCGATTTTTTTTTTTTAAGTTTGTGTAAAAGTATTCATATTTTAATAATTTGTATATTAACCTTAATATATAATGTTGTCGTGACCCTTTTAGAGTTCTATAACTTTTAAATATATATAATTTTAGTATCTCTTTACCGTTACGGCAGCATTCGTAAAAAACGCATTCGCTCGACATTAAATGCAAAATTAGTTGTTTTACCGAGTGTGTAGTGCAACATATAACATAGGTAAAACAACAAAAAAATTAAATAATTTTAAATTAATCTACAAAATTGTACATTCATTTGTTTTAAATGTGTTGAACATAATTATTATAATACAGATTATAATACACGTATACACGTTACCTTTATTTAAACTTACAAAACGAAAATAAAAATGTTTGGCAAATGGCAACGTTTTTTTTTTGGGGTTATATCTCTTTGACTGCTCATGAAGATAGCAAGGGAGGTACTAGCGCGGATATCGTGGGGTAGAGAGTTCCACAACTTGACTGAGTTTACAGTTAATAACAAGAGTCGGCCTAATCCAAAATAATTAAAAAGAGAGATGGAGCTAGAATTACCTTAGTCTCAAAAGGTAAAAACTTTTGGAATCGCTTATGGGAATGAAATAAAAAGTGAACGCTTTTATTAATATTATTTGTCAATAGTGACGTAGTTCATCCAAGACAGCTGAGAATTTAAAAAATACTTAAGACTTTTCGTGTAAGTAAAATATGAGATGATAGAAACTGCATAAAGTAGGTGGGTTAGCATCAGGTGGACTACTTGCTTGTTCCGTCTTCTAGTTGTATATAAAAAAAAAAAGTTGAGGGGCAAAGGGCATCGATTTACTTTGACAAGCATATAAAAACTACCGCAGATAGGAAGGATTAACAAAATTTTCGCCGACAATTGTATGCTGTTAAGATCTGAACGGTGCCAACATACACCTCATTGATTTTATACATAAGATCATCAGCATGAAGATGAAAGTGAGAGAGATAAGACAAGATATAAATTAAATGAAAATACCATACAAGAAACGAGATTTTGTCTTGATTCGGTGTGCATTCTGCACTTGGTCAGCTTATGACAATTTTAGTGTGGAATTCAATTCCATCCTGCGTTCGTTCCAAATACACATTTACGTCATTTTAAATAGAAAAGTTTATCTTCGATGGAAGGATCGTAACTTTTTATTTTTTATTGTAAGACGGGGAAGCGCTTGGCCTTCACCTCACCTGGTAACAAGTTAAGATAAGGCCGAAGGTGTAGCCGCACTTCACCCGGAATCCTCAACAAACTGAGGAACCTATCTTACCTCTAAATGCCGGAACACAACAATTTTAGAATTGGTGGTGGTAGCTAGCCAGGCAGACTTCAATAAAGTTCTACCACCAACCAAACCGAGCACAATATTGTACTCCCCTGAGGATCTAACCCGGGACCTCTGGATCTGAAATCGGTGGGTTGAACCACTAGACCACAGAGGCGATGAACCAACTCGTCAGCAACAACTCGAGCCATATTGTATTTATATAAATATTATATAAATATTGTATTTATTCCATCATTAGATACACAATACGAGTTTAAACAATACTATTTCTGATGTGCTCTTATAAATCTGGGCGAAACACAACAAAACATTGATAGCCGCAATATCACATCACAAACTTGTTTTATTAGCAGAGTTAGAACTGTATCTAAGTATCTACTTAGATACAGTTCTAACTTAACCGATGGAATTAAAACAACTAGGTATCTACCTAGTTGTTTTAATTCCATCGGCCATATACCTAGCGAAACCTTTGGGTTATACATATAATGTTCATATACATATTTTGCAGTTATTTATTGTTCATCAGTTTTCTATTTTGTATACCTATGTTAGGATGGAAAGCTAGAAATTATTCAGATCATGTTCTTTTTAAAATACCGTACGGAATACTGTAACTTCAAAATGGATGAAAAATGAATGGCGTTTCATACTGCACGCATTTGCGATTTGCATAATATGCAATTGTATTGTGTACCGTTTTCAAGAATTCTACTAGTACCTCTACTATACCCATTAAGATAGGGTACAAGTAGCCAAGTATATACGTTTCGGGTTCCGTTGTAAGAAACACATTCTGAACTTGATTTGTATGAGTATGTCTTTTTTTTTATTATACGACGAGGTAGCGCTCGTCTCTCACCTGGTAACAAATTGAGATAAGGCCGAAGGTGGAGGCGCACTTCACCCGGAATCCTCAACAAACTGAGGAACCGGCTACCTTTCCTGTAAATGCCGGAACGCAACATTTTTTTAAGAATTGTTCTTATTGCGACAGAATTAGGTAAGATGGTGTTAGCTAGCCAGGCGGACTGTAACAAAATCCTACCACCAACCCAACCAAGCACAATATTGCTCCCCTGGGGATCGAACCCGAGACCTCTGGATCTGAAATCGGTGGGTTGAACCCACTAGACCTCAGAGGCATTACCGCGTCAATGACGACGGTGTTTCGACGGCCTCTAGTCACCAGTGGCTACGTGACCCACTATACTGCTCTATAGCCTTACTGACTGGACATATTTTATGAGACAAAACAATTTTGTCTCACATTGAGTTATAACATGTTTTTTATTGAATAATAGCGTGACGCGCGTGTGTAATTCAAGTTTTACAATCCAGCAAGCATAACACTGTTGCAACGGATATTATAGTGATGGCTGATTGATCGTAGTAACCTACAAGACGGCGTACCGTCTATGAGCAAAAAACCTCTGCTCGGCAGATTTCTTTTTCCAGCATAATTCCTCCCTCGTATTTTAGTTTTGTTCAGCTAGCCTCACGAATAGCAATTATTTACAAACGGCTCATTGATTCATTAGATTTCTCTGTAAACGCGTCGACGACGCAAAGATAAATCTATCGCATCCGACTCGGGATATATACCACTCTATTGCATTTTAAAACAAATACAAAAACCTACTACATACATGTAAAAGTATATATTATTAGGCGCACTACAAAATTTGGAATCAGCTTCGAGTGTCTGTATTTCCGTTTAAGTTTCGACCGAGAATTAATAGGCATCTTGCAAGGTTGCCTAAAAGAAATCGCTGTTAGCTATAAAGCTTAGCTATTATTAGCTATAAGGTATACAGTATCACATGTTTGTATTGGTCGATATAATTTTTGTGTCAAGTCTCCATTCATTCCGCTGCATTCTCATCTGTCAGCATTTTCGTAAATGAATGCATCTGAAGTCACACTGGAACAACTATTTAATCCACCTCTTCAAACATTCGAGTCCGGTTCAAACGGAAAGCAAATTGGAAACCTAGTGAAGCCTGCGGTTCGGCCTCAATCCGACCGTGAATTATACGGTTTTATCGTGGTAAACTAGAAGTGAAACTCACTAGGAATTCCAAATGTTATGGGTCTTTGTCACCAACAATACTGTAGCTAAAAAAGTACCAACAACATACAAAAACAACGTAGTTAAAAAGTACGTAACTACCTACATACAACGCTCTCAAAGTAGTATTTTTATATTTCTGTTTTCGTGCTCACATACCCCTACAGATATAAACAGACCCACTTGTCTTCTCCAGACATAACACTAGCCTACCTATTCTAAATTTAGTCTTTTTTGTTGCGAAAATATTTCGGGAATGGGGTATCATATCCATAACCAAATCAAAAGTTAGCAGCACATTCATGATTGCAAATCTGCCAGAGATCGGATAATATCTTTAAAAAATCTAGACCTGTACCTATTTGGATACTTTGAAATCATCTGCCAGGTTATACGATCAACATAGCATGCAAAACAAGACTATGGTTGTATTCGAGGGATCTCTAAAATTACTGAACCATCCTGCATTGTGCATTGTCTGAATGCATTTCTCTTTTGTATTGTCTGATTTATCCGTTGTTACCACAGAAGAAAAAATGAGTCAGCGGTCGTCAGTAAAGTAACAGCTACGTTCGTTCGCTCAGCGGTTTTTAAATTGCAAAAGTGGTTAAATTCAAAGTGACTCGGTTGTGACTTAGATTACTGTGTAGCCAGGGCAATACCTGATCCAGTGACGTTTGTAAAAGTGAAATCGGACTGGTGGTTCAGTAATAAATAGCGAAATCATTTCAAAAAAGTTGGTGTAACTGACCACTCACTGCCCGCTTGTATTGTTAGTGCGGGTGAATCATCGCTAAGCGGCCGGCCGGCCGAGGTACTTAGCCAAACGCAACTTGCTGCAGTACTACTATTGAAGCTGTGGCGCGGCTTGTTTCACTGCGTTTTGCGGAATAGTAAACAATGACTTCGACTACGGATTCCAGCATAGTGTGTTCCGGATGCCGAGGCCAAATAACGGACAAGAGTTACTTGGTTTGCTCTACGTGCAAACACACATACGACCTTTTATGTGCAAACATAAATCAGAGCGACTTCGAAATACTTACAACAGAGTATCGTAGCTCCTGGGTTTGTGTGGAATGTCACAGCAAAATTCCTAAGAGTGGAAATAGTAATACACCAGTGCGCGGCAGTTGTCATATTTCGTCAATACTGAATTATAACACTGTAGATGAGGAATATGGCAATGTAACCGCACGTACGAAGAATCTACAAAATAAAAGACAACAAACACCTTTCTCTCATCTCATAACGCAGTCGAAGTCCGGCGATTTAGAGGCAGACGTCCGCGTCCGTACTATTATGGAAGTGGAACTACAGAGGAGCACTGATGCACTGTATGAACGCCTGAAGACTACTGTGAGTAAAACAATAGAAGAGCAATTAAGGACATCAATGGATAAAACAATTATCGTAACTATGTTGGATCAGTTTGACAGGCTGAACGAGAGATTAAGTACCTTGGAAAATAAATTGAGTTTTTGTAAATGTAGAGAATCACCAGTCTCACCAGTCTCAACTAAGCCTCGGCCTTCGAAGCCAGCTAACAAAGCTTCTCCTGCATCAGATTTACAAGAGGGGGGGATTCAGTCAGAGCCCCAAATAAATAAATCTGTTGAAAAGAGTAAGCAAATAAGAAGAGACTTTACATCAGAACGCCAAAATATGCGAGCCGGATCGCCTAGGCAGACCCATTGTAGAAAGGCGCACGCCTCTACTAGCAGATCAGCTTCTGTGCTCACACCACTGCCTCTACCGAAGGCATCGGTACCCGAAGAGGAAGATTGGATCACGGTTCGCAAGAAAAAATCCAGTGAAAATGAATTCGCGAATAGGACCATGGACAACTCGAAGGTGACCACCAATGGAATCAACCACGAGCCGTCGAGGGACACGAAAGCAGCTAGTACTACTAGTATTGTAAGTGGCATTAGAGGCAGAGAGAGCGTACAACCTAAGATGGTGAAGAAAGGCCGGAACTCTAATAGTAATATGGAAATCCAAGCAATGGAAATAAAGAGATATCTTCACGTATGGAAGCTGGCGATTGGAACGACAGTGGAAAGTATGACGGAGCACGTAAAGCGAGTATGTGGCACGGAAGCCACGATAAAAGTTGACAAGATCAGGCATAAGACTGAGCGGGATTATGCCTCTTTTATTATCACGGTGCCGCAAAGAGAGTACGAAAAACTTTACCAGCCAGAAGTCTGGCCCGTGAATTCGGAGTTTGGCGAATGGTTTTGGTTTCGGAGACAGGCAAATAGGCCAATCGAAGAAAAATAGATCAATAGAGGTATACTACCAGAATGCGAGAGGGTTACGAACAAAGTTGGATATGATTTGTAACAACATCGAATCTTCAGGTGCAGATCTATTTGCAATCACGGAGACGGGTTGTGTAGAGTCCATTCACGATGCCGAGATAGTACCTCAGGGATACCAGATCTTGAGATGTGACCGGGTGGACGGACGCAAGCAGGGGGGAGTGTTCTTGGCGTCGTCGCACCGCCTTCAGTTACGACGAGCAAAGGTCCC
Source organism: Venusia cambrica (assembly GCA_951394065.1). Taxonomy (NCBI): domain Eukaryota; kingdom Metazoa; phylum Arthropoda; class Insecta; order Lepidoptera; family Geometridae; genus Venusia; species Venusia cambrica. The sequence goes on along the minus strand of OX596040.1, from coordinate 13,417,447 downwards.
GGATGGCGTGAATGTTGACGACTGCGCGTTCGAATTAGTTGGCGCCACGGTGTTTTTAAAAGAGAAGTTTTTATTTTTTTGTTGTGTTGTGTATATTCCCCCGAATAGTACAGAAAATGATTATTTAATTTTGTTCAGAATTTTAGAGAAATGGTGTCCTAACTATAAGTCATGTATGGTTATAGGGGATTTTAATTTATATTCTTGTAATAATAACGTTCTTAACTATTTTGAATATTTTGGAGCCTTTTGCGGATTCGCTCAGAAGAACGAGGTGAGAAATTGCAACGATAGGTTACTTGATTTGGTGCTGGTCTCTTCAGAGATGGATAAAGTGCACGTGTGCATGGCCGACGATGCACTGGTGCCGGTGGACCAGCAGCATCCACCGCTCGAGGTGACGGTGCAGCGCTGCGCGCGCACCGAACCCGGCCCAGCGCCCCAACCTCCGAACACTATACCGAGCTGGAACTTTGGTAAAGCGGATTACCACGCTTTGTATTCGTCAATAGCAGCAGCTAATTGGTGCGCTCTATATAGGGTCCAAGAGCCAGAAGACGCTTTAGATTGCTTTTATGATATCCTGAATGAGATCTTCGACAAATGCGTACCTAAAAAACGTACAGGTAAGGTAAATTCAAGATATAGTTACCCAAGGTGGTACACCGTAGAGATCATTCGAGAAATAGAGCACAAGGCCAGGCTGCATAAGTTGTACAAGACGAGGGGGTCCAAGGAGAACTACCAGGCCTTCTCAGATTCAAGAACCATGGTCAAGGATATGATACACACGAAGTATCTACAGCATCAGGAGCGAATGCAGAGCCGACTAGTGGAGGACCCGAAAGCGTTCTGGAACTATGTTAGAGAGAAACGGGGTGCAGTGGACCGAAAGAAAATTACTAAGGATGGTAGTACACTCCCGGAAGCAGAATGTGCCGAGGAATTCGCTAAGTTTTTTCTTTCGGTATACGGCACCGATACGGCGGCGCTTAACGTGCATAAAGCCCAGGAGTTAAGCAGCGCCGGGAGCTCGCGCGTTCACGTGCAGCGGCTGACACAAGCAGAGGTATGGGCGGCACTCTCACGACTTAAGCCAAAACAGTCTGCAGGCCCAGACGGGATACCCGTGTTTATAATGAGGGACTGTCGTAGGGTTCTAGCGGAGCCACTCGGCCATATATTTAACCTATGTTTGGAAAGCTCATATTTCCCGGAACGCTGGAAGGTTACCCGGGTGATCCCCATACCCAAAGGTGACGGTGGCTCGGAGGTAAGTGGATTCAGACCCGTTGCAATCCTTTCAACCCCAGCAAAAGTGTTCGAGTCGGCGGTGCAACGCAGCATGCAGCAGCAAATTTCACCTCATCTCTCGGATGCTCAGCATGGCTTCAGACCAGGCCGCAGCACAACCAGCAACCTCCTCAACTCGATGTCGTACATTCTCCCGAACGTGGACGCAGGGGTCCAAGTCGACGTCGCCTACTTTGATTTTAAAAAAGCTTTTGACCTGGTCGATAATGACATTTTAATGACAAAGCTGGCGACGATTGGTTGCACCCCTAAGCTGCTGCAGTTTTTCAATAGTTACATGAAGGACAGGCGGCAGTATGTGGAGTACGCGGGACACAAATCCGAACCGTACCTCACGAGAACAGGTGTCAGTCAGGGCAGCAACTTAGGGCCGCTGGAATTTATCGTTATGATTAACGATCTACCCGAAGTTGTAACGGCAGCCAAATGTCTTCTGTTCGCAGACGACCTCAAGCTGATCTTGCCAATAAAGGAGGAGGGAGATTGCGTCCGTCTCCAACAAGACGTGGATAGGGTAGTGGAGTGGGGCCGGAAAAATAAGTTGCAGTTTAATGTGAACAAATGTTCCATTATAACATTCAGTAGAGCAACAGCCCCACTCCACTACAACTACCAGATAGAGGAAGCGCAGTTGAAGAGGGTGGAATCGGTGAGAGATCTTGGTGTTCGTCTGGACACAGAGTTGAGGTTCAGAGTCCATGTTGTTACCGTTTGTAAAAAGGCGTACAGAATTTTAGGATTCATTTTACGCCGAGCAAACGGTTTCACAAATTTAAGGGCTCTGACGGCAATGTATAATGCCCTGGTCAGAAGCCAGATGGAAAGCGCAGCGTCTGTGTGGGCTCCGCATGAAGCTAAATATAGCCTCATGTTGGAGCGCATACAGAACAAGTTTACGCGATATCTTTATTGGAAAACATACGGCGTATATCCTTTTTATCCCTTGATGTATCCAACCTTATTCGTTTTGGGTATGGTTGGATACAACAAGCTGGAAATTAGGAGGGATGTGGCGCTTACAGTGTATGTAGTTAAGGTGTTCCGGGGGATCGTAACTAACCCGACCATCTTAGAGATGATGAGGCTGGGCGTGCCAGACGAGTACGTAGGGCGGAGAAGGCAGCCGCCTCTGTTTGTAATGCCTCGAGGAAGGACGAACCTGCTTAACAGAGCGCCACTAACACGCACCATACAAACACTGAATCGAGTGGCGGAGATTATCGACGTATTCCACTGTTCCCAGAGCGAGTTCGTAGGGGCTACAACGTATTATTTATGTTACGATAAATAATTACTGTGATACTGTATTTGATTTTGATTATGAATTTGTTATTATTAGATATGTGATTTTGACTATGATTTATTATTGACTAACTTTGTTTTTGTTTGTTTTGTATTGTGATTAATTATTATTATTATTTTTGACATGTGGATTACTAATTTGATGACTACTCTATTGTATTAGGTTATTAGCCTGTAAGGATAGATGTATTGATGTGGTAAATAAATAAATAAATAAATAAATAAATAAATAAATAAATAAGAAGAAGTAATGCACAGTCTGCCAACCGACACCGAAACGAATAATCGATACCAACGTAATGCCAAAGCGACATGACGCCAAATGCGATAACGTTTTTTCGATAATAAGGAAACTTACGTATATACTCAGTAAGTTTTCTCCTGATACCAAAACAATAATGTGTAACGGCTAACCTCTTTTTGCAATTACTTTAAAAACAGTAAGTGTAGTCACGGAAAACAACGAACTCGGCCTTATCGATATCGATACTCACGATTGAGCTCAACCACGCTCCATAGACTCTAGTGTACTGTTAGCAAAACAAATCGGACTCTTACTGTACGGTGAACGGGATCTGTTCTATACCTCTATTTGCTAAGACATAAATTAGAACAATGGAACAAACTTTTGCGTAGACACTAAAAGTGGTCGCGGACTGACTGAAACTCAGGAGCTATCGTCGAGACGCGACGAAGGTGGAGAATCGGAGGAGAAAGTCAAAGTCAAAAGTCAAATATTTTTATTCATTAAGATTTTTAGGATCATTTTGAAACGTCAAATCTACCGCCTGTTCGGAATCGCGACCAGCACACAAGGAGAAAGGCAAGAACCTCGGGCTGATTAATTTTTTGATGATCCATTTAACATTTAGGTACAGTGTTTATAATAATTTAATAACATTACAAGTGTTACCTACATCATAAAACTAAAAACTTAATATTATCTTAAAACATTGATTACTACATAAATATCTAATGGGCAGTTTCTTGACATTGAGAAATCACCATTTAACTGTCAACTGGTATAGCAACATCGGGCCACGCGTTCTTATCGTCGATATATTCACTTATTTTGTAGTAGGCTCTTTTAATTAAATTATTCTTTATATACAATTTGAATTTACGAGCAGAGAGTTTGGTGGCGCTTTGAGGAAGCTTATTATAGAATCGTACACAGTTTCCTAAGAATGAATTATTTACTTTTCCTAAGCGATACCTAGGTATGTCAAGTTTATTTTTATTTCTAGTATTAACACTGTGTACATCACTTCTTTTACCAAACTCATCAATGTTCCTGTGAGCGTGCATTAGGTTTTCATAAATATATTGGGAGCTGACTGTCATAATACCTATCTCTTTAAAAGGTTCCCTGAGAGAGTCACGAGTTTTCAATTTATAAATTGCCCGTACAGCTCTCTTTTGCAGGATAAAAATGCTTTCAATATCTGCTGCATTTCCCCATAAAAATATGCCATAGGACATAACGCTGTGAAAGTAACTAAAATAAACTAACCTCGCCGTGGTTTCATCAGTAAGATGCCTTATGGTACGTACTGCGTAAGCTGCCGAGCTTAGCCGGCTAGCTAATGTATTAATATGAATACCCCATTGCAACTTTGCATCGATATTTAAACCCAAGAAAGTAGTTGCTTCCATAAAGTTAAGTATTTCCCCATTTAAGATAATGTTAGCATTGCTGACTTGAACGTTAGGCAAGGTGAATCTAATGCATTTGGTTTTTTTCTCATTTAATAAGAGGTTATTTACCGTAAACCAATCAAGAACTCTAGCTAGAGAAGCATTTACACAATCATAATTATCTTTAGCCCTATCAACTCTAAATATTAATGAAGTATCGTCTGCAAACAATACAATATAATACAATATAGAGAAGGTCGTACAGGATCCACTTTTCATCACATGTAATGATCCGATTTAAAATTCCTTCATTATTGTGCCGGTTGAGTAATGTAACGCAGCAGTCGACGCGCGTTTGTCGGTTTGCTTCACTCAATTCATGAGGTACCCACCTTTCAAGCTTTTTCACCTTCCCAATTTGCTTCAAGTGGATTAAAACGGTTTTGTCACTAACACCGCAGCCTGCAGCTAACTGTGATGTGGTTTGCGATGGATCTGCTTCCACAATAGCCTTCAATTCATCATTATCGACCTTGGTCTCCGGCCGTCCACGGGGCTTGTTCTGCAGGTCGAAATTTCCAGAACGAAAGCGTTGAAACCAAAAACGCACCGTGTTTTCTTTTGCGACACCACCACCATACACATCATTAATCCTTCGAGCCGTTTCTGCAGCACTGGTGCCACGGTGGAACTCGTACTCGTAAATAATGCGATATTTTAAGTTTTCAATTTTGTGAAATGAGTGACGCAGAAAAAAAAGCAAAAGAGAAAAAAACAAATGAATTACGGTTTTCGAAACACAAATGCATGAGTAAATAGCTGTTTAAATTTGAATTTGGAATTCCTAACTAAAGAGGAGATATTTAAGATCAAAGTGGCCAGTACGACAAAACGCCAATTTCATATGTAAGGACCTAATATTATTAGTATTTATGTTATTGGCTTTAATTTTATATTTTTGACGTATATTTTTTTTATACCAATAAATTGAATCTGAATATGTATAATAAAAGATGAATAACAGTGAAAAGTTTTAAGAAGGCTTACACTAAAGTCTCATTCATTTCGATGAATGATAAGTATGTCTCCTAAGACACACCTATGTAACCTATGTAAGTACTGCGGTAGGCATGATGGTGTCAATTGTCACCTGAAGAGGACAGTTATATCCTGTCATTTAAAGCTTTTGTTGGTATAACCGTATAACTTAAACAAATTGTACTACTTAGAATGTAGGTCTGTACTGTATTTATTATGATTACATATAGGTAGCTACTTTTTTTTCTACCATTCAATTGGGTACTTCGGAGTGTGCCCAGATGCTTCGTGACGTTACTCAGTTCACCATACCATAGTATAGATTGCGTCTGAAAACAGCTTATTATCATCCAAATGATGTTATATGGTTGATATTCCATTTATTAGGACTAAGCGATACATAAAAATATTTATAATGCGCACTGCAAAAATTTGGAATCAGTCAGCGTCTGTTTTTCCTATTACGTACCACCTAAATGTCTGTTAACCCTTTGAAAAGCGTTAATAGACATTTTCTGGGTAGGCTCGCTGCACCGTAGACCTCATCCTTGCCTAGACAAGCCGCGAGGTCAAGAGCTGTCTGAACCTGAACCATCCTCGCGCGCAAATCAGCACAAATCAGCTATTTGACAAACTGATTCGGTTATGTTCAGTGATTCCTGAGATATTTCCAAAATGAACTTTATACATTGACCTACATTTTTTTTTTCAAACAATAACCTTGGCTACCTCATTCAACCATAACATAAAGCATGATTCAGTGACACCATAAAAGAAAATGTTACACATTAGCCATTCGGTGCTACGGAACAAAAACAAAGGCCCCTTGATTGCGGGATCAAATGCTGTGCCAGAATATTCTACTGTGCGACTCTTATTTTTTTAGTGAAATTCTTGGCTTACATTAGTATCAGATTAACTTCTTAGGAATTGTAAGAGAGATTCGTTTGAATAATTGAATAAAGTGGAGTTCGGATTCAGCCAAAGCTAACAATCACGAGATGAAAATTCATTTTAAACATTTTATCTAATACGTAACGAAAGCTACGACGAAAGTGTTAAGTGATTCGATAGTTGATTGACAAAAAAACTGTGTTTCCAAAATAAACATGTCTTTGCTCAATGTACCTATTCAGGCACATGAGGTGATAACGTTAAAGTAATCAAATTAAAGACCTAGAGCAGATAAAACTAACTCATCGTAAAAACTAAAAAAAAAAACTGAAAAAGCAAAAATTTACTGTTCAATAATTTACTGTAAGTATGCATGTTATAGAAACGAAGTTGTTTCTTGAAGGCATACCTAATGATTTAGAAACCATATGATATGACGGTATCACAAGTCACAACACAATCGAACCGCCTTCGGTTTACGATGTGAAAATATGTTACCGACTAAGTGCAACAACTAAAATAACTGCACACGACGAGAAAGCTTACCAGAGAGCAATGAGAATGATACTTTTTTGTATTACAGGGTATTAATTCCACACGTCGTCATATAACCTCTAGCTGAGCAATATATAGAGTATGTAATATAGAGGTAGGCAGTAAATTACGGATAAAATACATTTTTTTTAATATTTAGGTACTATCAACAAAAAACACTAAAAAACCGCCGCCTCCGTGGTTCCGTGGACTAGTGGTTCGCCTACTGTTGTCAAATCCAGGGGTCCCGGGTTCAAGTAGGTACAATAACAAGTACGTGCTTGGTTTGGTTGGTGGTAGGACTTTGTTTAAATCCGCCTGGCTTGCTTCCACTATTTTACCTATTTGTGTCCATAACAACAATTCTAAAATTGTTGGAGGAAATATAGCCAGTTACTCAGAGCGTTGAGGATTCTGGGTGAAGTGCGCTTCCACCTAAGGTCTTATCATAAACTTGTAAACCAGGTGAGTTGAAGGCAAAGCGCTTCCCCGTCGTACATAAAAAAATATGTATATACATCATACAAAATTATGGTCCTGGGTGGAAGTCAAACCCACAACAGCACAGAGCTTCTAACCAACTGAGCTGTAAGGCTTGTAGTTGGAATCACACCTACCTACAAGCTGGTTACAAGGTGCCAGTCTCCCACGACGTTATGCCAATACCATTTTGATCGGCATTAGCATACAATCCATATTTTATCCAGTTACGCCTCCATTGAACGGTGCAGAACGGTTACTTCCTGTGTTGCTATAAGATTGCGAGATAATTACTAAAATCCTGTGATTTACTCAAATTTACTACAAACAATACAGTTTCATAATTGAAATATAATAATTTTGAAATGAAAATGATAATGTTATAGCTACAGCGCAATAGTCTTATAATATCAAAATTAGTTGAAAAACTAAAACCCGACTGCAAAACTTTATGGTTTGACGAGAACACGGCAATATAATAGCTATGTATATATAAATATATAATTGGCATGTTTTTACCTTTCGATACTAGTTACTGTAAATATGAGACCATAGAACAAATATTACCCTGTTTGTAGGTATGTACGTATTAGATATAGAAATACTCCTGAAAAATAAAGAAGGCACTTGAGTATACCATGAAATGTTTCAGTAATAAATCAAGGGCGTTCTAAACATAAATCTGTTAATCCATCTCGCTCATTAAAATATAGCACAAGGTTGAGCTTATTCACCGCAGTTATTGGCAGTAAAATTAACCAGACTGACAGTACAAATAAACTGAGCTATCTTAATCAATTCAGGCTTGGTCTTTGGTTAATATTGAAATTTAATTCATTTCACTTAGTATACCTCACTCTAATCTGGTCCTCAGCTCGTTCGGTAGTAGCTCTAACTTCTCGCTGTAGTATGTGGGTTCGATTTCCACTCGGGACAAATATATGTGGTAAGTTCATGTTTCAACAGTTCTGTGTTTGGGTATTATATTTAACATAAGTATGAATTTGCAAACTACTGTGTTTGGGTTATATTGTACTGTGTTATATTGTAAAAAAAAAAAACTGAAAACAGAAAAAAAATGTAGTAGCTCTTGCAGCGCAGAGCTTGGAGCGGCAACACGTCCACAGAGGGCTAGTCAGTTAGCAGCAAGACAATATTTCCTGAGGATGCCTCGTGTAGGGGCGAAACACATGTCGATTTGATTTTGTCAGAGAGATTTGGCGGATTTATTACTAAATATTTTTTCTGTTTTCAGATTTTATTTTGAAATATCCCTGCAAAATAACGCCTGAATCAATTAGCTATGTTATATTGTAACTTTAGTATGAATTAACAAAATCAAAGTACGAAATCTGAGTAACCTGAATAAAACATTGAGTAATAACTGCGTGGTACCCGGATAAAAGGAAGCATTTCTTTATATGCATTTCTTAGTCCAGAAGAACGTCCGTTCAAATATTATGTTCAAACCGTTCAGTAGTTTTTGCGTGAAGGAGGAACGAACATCCAATCAAACTTGGGCTTTTATAATATTAGTGTGACAATAAGTAGTATTTATAGTCTCGGTAAATATAGTATTAATACCCATTATTACAAGCTTTGCTGGGTTCGGGGATGGTTCGGGACTAAATCATTTATAATGTACCACCGATGCTGAATATTGCTTATTTAATCGAACCCAGGCAAATCCTTGGTTTTGAATGTTTCCTCGTGAATATTGTCCCAATAAGACCACGAAAGTGCACAATAAATAAGTTTAGTTAATATTTTGTAATAATAGCTAGAAATCCTTGTTTTATTTTTATCTAAGACTTATCTTGTTACCATACGCTCACTCAAGTTTGTTTTTCTTTGTATCGAATGATTTTAGTGCTACTCATGTAACTGATATACCTTGTACCTACTGCCTCAGCTAATAGGGAAATCAACACCTTATAAAATTACGTTGATACTCGTATCGAGCTACCTACCGAGGTATTGTGTTTCTAGGGCCGGTCTAACTTACATCGATGATCAAGTTACAATATCATATAGCTGATCAATTAAACAAACCGAATACGACTACACAATCCACTGTCCACTTCCTGAGACCACCAGGGACCTTTGAAAGTTTTTTTTACAACTGCTCACCTTTTCCATCTGGGTGTTCCTTGGAAAATATAAAATTTCCACCGTCCACCTCGATATGTAGTCGTATTCGGTTGTAATATATATTATGTAACGTGGTTTATAAACTGTAATGGTACATTTTATTAAGTGCCTCTCGGGCATAGTACGATTTCCTTCTCCCTATTTGAACAGACCGAGGAAGTACCTCTACGCTATAGAATATCGCAGCCAAATAGCACTATAGGTATAGTGCTGTGTTCTGTGTGCTGTGAGGATGGGCGCCAGAGCTTCTTTAAAAGGGTCGTCAACGCGCGGATGATGCTTGGTACTATAATTACGTTTTAAAAACTAAAAAAAAACTACTTTATTGAAGAATATGATACAATATCGTTTACTTCATTTCATACATCTTCATCACACATCTTCTTTTCTTCATCTTTACTTTATTTTGATGACATTTGGACGGACGGGGTTCGTTTTTTCCTTACTTTTGAGGTAATACACCAAAATTGCTTCAAGTGTGCCTATAATATTTGAAGAGTTCCCTCGATTTCTCCAGGATTCCATCATCAGATCCTGACCTGATGACAATGTGACCACCATTTCAAACAAAAAAAGAATTTTCCAAGTCGGTCCAGAAGTCAGAGTAATCGGGGAACATATATAAATTAAAACCGACGAATTGAGAACCTCCTCCTTTTTTTTGAAGTCGGTTAAATAAAAAAAGGATGCAACGGTAATTATAACGTATGTTTTTGATAGTGGAGTGTGTACAATTGGTGTAACGAGGACCGGTGTAATGTCTTTATGCATCTGTTTTGGAGTACTCATACTATCTTGGGATTATTATAATAAACTTTCTGTGACGAGGACACAGAGTTAGAGTAGGTTTTAGTTTTTGGCCAGACAGTTATAATCTTCTTAATTTCGTACAATTTATAAATATACCTCAATTAAGATTCTCATTGATTGTGTTGTAGAGATTAGCGGATCTAATGGTTGGCTGTTTCCGGGCAAAGAAAGTCTTAGTGGAGGTAATTGTACCTACCAGACATAATCATTACTTCTACAGCTATTCGTAGTAATCTATGAGCTATTCAAAACCCTGAATCAGGATTTTGACATTGACATTATTGGGCTTACATTTTCTTCGAGCTATTTTGTTACTTCTTCGCTGACAAATAATTGACACTTGCTCTAATATCCGCCAAGCATCTGCCAGTCGAACAGGATAGCAGAGGGCGTTCGGGCGGAGACGTTTCTTTCATTACAAGTGAGACGATGGAAAAACGGAAATTAGTTTCCGCCACTATCAGATCTCTTGCCCTTGATGGGAACATCCTATACATACGGATATAACCTTCCTGATACAACGAGACCAGTTTTCTGTGCAAATACTTCATCACACTGAATAGATATATAAAGATAATTTATCACAGACAGGTTGAACACTTTTATTCTTAGATCCTTTTTTTGTACGACCGGTAGAAGCTTGGCCTTCATCTCACCTGAATTTCAAGGTATGATAAGGCCAAAGGTGAAAGCGCACTTCACCCGGAATCCTCAACAAACTGAGGAACAGGCTATATTACCTCTAAATGGAACACAATAATTTTAAGAATTGTTGTTATGGCGACAGAATTTGGTAAGATGGTGGTAGTTAGGTTAGGTTATGTTAGGTTATGCCAGACGGAATTGAACAAAGTGCTACCACCATACGCTGTCCTTTGTGTATTATGATTATAATTACATGTATACTATGTAATGCCATGTACACCACTACCTACTTTAAACTTAACTTTACTTTTACCATGAACGAATCTTGGTTTGCACATTAATTTGTCATAAAATTAAGATAATTGTGTAAATTCAGTGTAAGGACGCGCTTCATAGCAGGTCGGCTTACTCCGACTCAACGACTTACAATCCACAATTAGGCGAAAAAAATACAAATTGAAAACAAAAAACACGGAACTTATCGTTTGAGTTGAGTTCCTCGAACATAAAAACCAATGCTGATCGTTATTTTTAATTTGTTACAGAAACGAGCGTTGATGAGACTGAAGTGAATCGAATACGGAATCGAAGTTGTTTAAACTGGTAAGTTGGTACCTTTAATTCTTTTTTTTTATTGTACGACGGAGATGTACTTGGCCTTCATCTCACCTGATTTTTCAAGTTATGATAAGGCCGAAGGTGGAAGCGCCCTTCACCCGGAATCCTCAATAAACTGAGGAACTGGCTATCGTAGCTATACATGACGGAACACAACAATTTAAGTATTGTTGTTATAGCTACAGAATTAGGTGAGACGGTGGTGGCTAGTCATGCGAACTTAAACAAAGTCCTGCCACCAAGCACAATATTGAACTACCCCTGGGGATCAAACCCGGGGCCTCTGGGTCTGACACCGGACGGCGAACCACTACACCACAGTGGCGGTTAATTTAAAAGTTTGTTTAATGAAAGTATACGGGGTAGGTGGGATCTACCTTATACTGCCCTAACCCCGGGCAACAGAATCGCTGACTTTTGCTAGCAGTAGCTCCCAACTTTTGTGGTAGGGCCACACCTGGGCCCCGATTCTTCTATACCAATCGCTTCACTATGACAATGGTAACGTCACAGAATTGCCACTGTAGGTTGCTTTTGGTATTCTAGTGGCCCTTTTGCGATGATACCATTGTCATTGTGAAGCGATTGGTATAGTTGAATCGGAGCCCTGCAAAGGCCCGGCGGGCTAGCAACCACCCTCCTGCCAAAATCCAGCACTAAGCAGTTTTCTGTGTTCCATTGGAGAGCCAGGGACTCTGGGTCCTTCTCCATCGTAGACCTCACCCTCGCCTGTAGTCTCTGTGCATGTTTTGAGGTCAAGACCTCACCCATTTCATGTAAAAAATAAAACTTTCCTTTCAATGCACTACAGAAATAATTATCTTTGGAAAGTTTATAATTATTTTTTAAGTCAATTTCACAAAAACATTAACTGTCATTATATTGTATCGCATCCACGCGATTCGATTAAATTTTATGTTTGTAAAATTTATAGCTTTTTAGTTTAGACATGCGCATTAATTACACGATTCGCTCGCATGCATATCATAGACAACTTTATAAAATGACAAGGATAACCTAAATCTGAATGACTGCTCAAGACTGTTTCTTTTTTCTTATTTTTGTTAAGGATGGCTTAGGTCTTGACAGGCTTATCTAGCTCTAGGCCAGACAAGGCCATCATGGATGGAGGGAGCTTTCCCAGAAGGCAAACCTTTTTTGCGCCGGACTTCGGCATGAGGGTTATCGCTAACCAGGTCAACAGGTCCCCCAGTGTTGTTATCATTCAGCCATAATCAGCTCAAAACAAATCTGATGAAAACGCGCCAAATGTAGAACAAAAATACATCCGCTAAGACAGAACATAGCGATTTACTAGTAATATTGGTACCAGGGGGATACCACAACCGCTTATAGCATTTGATTTTACTTTACTTTTGTCTTGTTTTTTCTACACTTGTCAGATAGTGACAAAAGTAAAGTAATATCAAAACGAGAATGCAATAAGAGGTCGTGGTATCCCTCCAGGTCGGAATCACTTAGTCTAATGACAGGTACATAATACCTACGGACTAAAAGCAGCTCAATATCATTTATTAAATAAGCCGGCCAAGTGCAAACACGCACACCCTGGGTTAAAAAAAACTGGTTCCGTAACCGGTACCCTAAGGGTGTCAACGGGACCCAATTACTAAGCCTCCTCTGTCAAGCCCGCTGACTGTCAGTCAGCGGGCTTTATCTCACAAACATGATGTTATAAGTACTCGTAGACAGTTATTATTTTAATGGAGTATGTATTTTTATTGCCGCTGTAATACCAAGAATAAAAATTAAATTGAAAAGGGGGTCCCCATTTTCAAACGTGATTTTTTGCCTTGAAATTTGGTTCGGTACCCTAGGTGTGCGCACTTGTCCGTGTAATGACTAAAACATGTTATATTCTAACAACCGAACCGTAAAATCAAATTACCATGCTATGCAGCACGTGCAAAGTCGAGTATGGCCTAGTTCCATTTGAAAGTCATTCAATCAAACATCGCGATTGCTCAATGGGGAAAAAATAAATTGAATTACGTACAGAACGGAAAGAAAAAAATGTAGCGGAAGATCTGACGCGGTCATCGGAACCAGGGCGAGCTATGCCGACGTGCGAGCTGCATACGGCAGACCTGTTGCAGCGCATACCAGGTTGGATAGCGGAACCTAGCTGGACTGGTCACATCTTAGGAAGTTACTGGGGACTTTCGAGCTCGTTGATATAATTAAATAAATGAAACGGTTATTACCACAAATTTTTTACGTCGATTTGCTGACGTTTCGAGATCATTTGGAGACCCCTTCTTCACGCAAAACGTCAGCAAATCGACGTAAAAATTTTGTGGTAATAACCGTTTCATTTATTTAATTATGTTGCATAGCCACACAAGTTTCAATTCTCGTTGATATACCTACTAATTCAATTAAAATTACTAATAGTCACGCAGTGCTCAAAAATCCACATAAGAAATACAGCTTTCAGCACTTTTCCTCCGTATAAATTTGAAATGTGCTAAATCTCACAACGGAGTGTGCGCAAAATGTTGGTTCCGAAGTTTTCTCTTAGATAAAAATTGCTATCGATTAACAAAAAATCAACAAAAAAATAATCAGCCCGAGGTTCTTGCCTTTCTCCTTGTGTGCTGGTCGCGATACCGAACAGGCGGTAAATTTGACGTTTCAAAATGATCCTAAAAATCTTAATGAATAAAAATATTTGACGTTGACTTTGACTGACCATTGCGTAAAAAAAAACTTTTATAGAAGATGTTCAAAACTATTAAACTTGCCACACGCTAGCAAAACCAACGCTGGTTTAAAGTTAATAATGCAGTTTGGGCAGAGGCTAAAATGAAATGAAATGAACCCTTGATTCAGAATGATGAACTCCAGAAAACAAAAGCACTGACCTCATCCCATTTATCGCGATTATCGAACTTTGTAAAGCGTTGAACTCCGAAGGTGCCCTATATCTGCCCTTATGAAAGTGAACGCGTTGAAAACGATGCGTAAAAAAATATTGAATGATGAAATAAGCGATAGGCTGCTAAGCTTTAACTTACAAATGATTATTGGTCGTGTTGTTATTTATCTTCATAACTCAGTTAGTATTAACTCTGCCTTTTGCACTGTAGGTTGTGGTTTCGATTCCCACCCAGGACAAACATTTGTGTCATGAATATTCTGAGATGATAGAGTAGATGTTTGTTCTGTGTTTGGGTGTAATATTGTATGATAAGTATGTATTTACAAAAAAAGTATTTAAGTATTCTATCTGTAATCTAGTTCCCATATTGCAAGCTATGCTTAGTTTGGGGCTAGATGGAGTGTGAAATTAATGTCCTGTTATGTTTGTAGGACACCGAGGATTCCGACCTATATTTCAAGGCATAAATCACGTGTAGTGTATGAAGGCCCCCTTTCATTTTCATTGTTTCTTGTTATAGCAACAATAGAGTGTCTACACTCAGTGAAGATGTGACAGTTTTAATTTTTTCCTTATTATTCCCACTGATAGATGGACGGATAGACGGACAGCAGAGGCTTAGTAATAAGGAACCGTTGGCACCCTTTGGTTACGGAACCCTATAATACAAATTTAATAATACAAATTTTTGCATACTCGTTTTATCTTAAATCCATATAAATGAAAGTATTACCGAAACCCCAACTAATCCGGGTAACTAATATAGTTTGCAGAGCAAAGGCGTGGCTGAATATAGAGAAAGTAAAGGGCCAGTATTCGTCTTCTACTTTCTCTTGACTTTTAACCCTAGTAAGTACGTGCAGACAGAACGTTTCAACTCGCTTCAACAGACTTATTCTTATTGGATATAAACTAGCTTTCCAAATTCAGGGTAGCAAGGGATTATATCAAGACGGGTCGCGGATTGAATCAGTACAGAATTTAGCTGGTTGACGAGTTTCGTGATATTATTTTTCTTTTTATGGATATTTATTTACTCATATCGATTTATGAATGGTGTTTTGAATGTCTAGTCACAATGCACATCTTGTAAGTAGTTCTTTTAGTCGACACGGTAACCTTTGTGTTACCCGTTAAAAACAAAAGTTGCGATACAAGTTTTTCAAGATAGTCGGGTCGAAGGCCCGCCAATGTTCAAGTCCCACTGGCGATACGTTCAACCTCGATTATTTTTAATACAAAACTTTCGTTGCCCCACAATGATTTTAAATATTCGCTTTCGATTTTGAATTCCTATCTGTTATTCCTAAGAAGGACTGTTATATGAAGGAAAAGATTATATTAACATTACCAAATTTTCTAGTTTGGCTACGTCATACCTACTCAAAATTTAGGAATCATGTAAATGCTACTAGAAGGACAATACCTTACAATTTTATATGTTCAACCGCCTGCAATAATATGTAATGTAGGTATACATTTCATAATTGCCTATACACCTGGCTAAATTCGTTTGTTTTGTAAAAACAATGTTTAGATATTTCGTGATCCATTTATACAGTATCATTTTAAATCGTGTCCGAAAACGATTTAAAATCAGTGCGGACGACTAATTTTCGGTCGGTCATTACTCCCGTATTGCGAAGACCAAATTTCATGCATTACTGACACAGGTACAAAACTGATTTATGCTGCATAAAGCGCAAACTTTAGTTTCTTTGAAAACGGTCCAATGTGAACTTTGCGACATCCAATTACGGGTTACAAAGGCGGCAGGTGCGTTGACCGAACTGTAGCTTCGCATCGTTACCCAGGCTTGGTACAAAAAGTCGACGACACCGTCAGTCTGCCGCGAATAATTATTAAAGGGCACAGAAGCGGTGGTGGCGACATCTCGTCTCGACACGATGGGGCCCGCAAGCTACCACACCTGTAGTATAATAGCTTGGTATTAACGCTTTCATCTAGTCAAAGTTCCTAGCTGAATAGATCAATAAAACGGATAGACATGGTGTTCAGACAAACGGTCCAAACACCAAAGTGACCAAAGTAAACCCAAATGATGATTGCGAAAGCTATCAAAAATCCCGCTAGGATTTTATTTTGCGGCGTTTAAGATATTTAATACTGGGCAAAGTCGTTTCGTCAAATCATCCATAAATACTACTTTGGTAAGTATCAGGCCAGTCAAGTTTGTTCGATTAAGGTACTTTGCCAAAACCAAAATTGTTGAAATATGATTAAGTCTATGTTGGATACATGCGGGGTTTGTTTACCAAAAGATACGTTAATAGATCGATTTATGCGATAAGACCTTCCATTGCACAGTTAAATTTAGTTTTTAAATGTTTATTGGCCTATTATATAGCTACAATAAATCATTTTCATTTAATTTTATTTCTTATCATGTTAACTGGTTAAGAACCCCAATCGAACTTAAATTATTCACATTATTACGAAATTCCTTCAGTATTGGAACGTACAAGTACGAAAGGCGATGTTTTATTATCTATGTTACCATAATTAACGAAATAATCTCAGGCGTATATGAAGAATATGTTATTATTTCGCGAACCGCAGCGAGGCAGACAGATGCGCACTAAAATAGAACTTGATTTTGTACTGCAATGCCCGAACAAATGCACATTCCGAAAAGATTTTAAGAATATTGTATCGAGCACGCGTGCGTGAGAATGTGTACAACACGGCCTAACATTCACATTAAGAACGATTGCGCTTATTATCTACCTTTTTTAACAATTGTTTTTATTGTTTCCAGGTTGAACAAGAATATATAATGTTCCCGTTGGACGACAGCGTGAGATAGGCAGTATGGGTGCAAACATGGGCAAGAACTCGAGCTTGCTCGATGCGCTGCCCTCGACGCAGGGCACGCTGCACGTCGTCATGCTCGGGCTAGACTCCGCCGGCAAGACCACCGCGCTCTACCGGCTCAAGTTCGACCAGTACCTCAACACCGTCCCCACCATAGGATTCAACTGTGAAAAGGTCAAAGGGACCATCGGGAAATCCAAAGGTGTCAACTTCCTAGTATGGGATGTGGGCGGACAAGAAAAGCTACGACCTCTCTGGAAGTCGTACACGAGATGCACGGACGGTATCATATTCGTGCTGGATTCCGTAGACGTCGAGAGGATGGAAGAGGCGAAGATGGAATTAATTAGGACCGCAAAGTCGCCAGATAACAACGGTGTGCCAATATTAGTGCTCGCGAACAAGCAAGACCTCCCGGGAGCCAAGGAGCCACGGGAGCTGGAGAAACTGCTGGGGCTGCACGAGCTGGTGTCGTCTCCGCACGGGTCGCGCGACCACCACGCCTGGCACGTGCAGCCCGCCTGCGCCATCACCGGCGAGGGCCTGCACGAGGGCCTCGACGCGCTTTACGAAATGATACTCAAGCGAAGAAAACTTGCTAAACTGCAGAAGAAGCGCGTCAGATAAGCAACACTGAGACTACAGAAAGTTGGTTACGAATTGATTGTAAGGTGAATAGGTAGTGCGATTATTGCAAGTGTTTACATGCTCATTGAATCGTACGGATGATTTTTGTAACGTCCGCTGAAACACCAAATATTGTTTTATGAATAGATGTGTAACGTCTTATGAATTATTCCATCATAATGTTGCTCAATTTATATTGACCATTTTGAAGGGAACGAATAGGTATTTTGAAATTTATTTTTAACTACTAGTCATTTTCTTTTGAAAATAGCTAGGTGGAAGGTAAAACGTTAACAGACAAGTAATAAGGAAAATGAGGTAAACACGATAAACCTCCAAATGTAGGGCGAAGTAGGTAGCTAACGGGTAACCTGTTTAGATATTGCACCAGATCAGACAACCCGTAAGAAGTATGCAAATCCCACGGTACGATTTTCTATAGTTTTTCATTGAATAAACACGTATTCAGATAATACCCCGTGGGACCAGTAGTGTAATTTAGATTTTATGTAATAGAGAATGTTGGTCAGGAACGAACTAGAGACGTAAAGGCAATTTTTTTTCATAACGTTCAGGCAGTTGTCCTGTCTTCATATACCTACTTATTGATGCGTATGTTGTTGTTGATGGATATCAAGTAACACCGTGTGTATTTAAAACATCCCTTAGTGTTGTCTCACAGTTTGAATGTTATTTCCTAGTGTCATTGTTACCCATGCAAGTCCTATGATTAATACACTTCATTTTCTGCACTCTTTCCCATATAAAAAATCAAGAAGCATTTTATAGTTGTTTACGAATTGTAATTCACGGAAAAGAAAACGAGTCGCAGGAAATGTTGCGTTGCAAATACATTTTCAAGTCTCCTTTTAGCTATCTATCTGAAACTTTATCTTCGACCTTAGAATTTCCTTCCATTAATATCATCTTCTTTACTGTATGAACCTATGTAAGATGATTGTAGCATATTGAGTATTCTATAGGAAGAGGCTTATCAATGGTTGTAGACTGTTTATCTGTAAATAATGTGTAAATATAGCAAAAATTTTAATACGCTGGAAAATCTAGTTTTCGTCTTTCTGCATTGTGATGATTCAACTGCATACCTTCTATATTGATCATAATTTACTTTTTCAGCAAAGTTGCGACTTGTCTAATCAAAACTTTGCTGCTCAAATCTACAAAATCTTAGACTTTGTTGATGTATGCTTTTTACGTACCTATTTGAATCTATAAAATGTATGCTAACGATTACTTACTACAAGAAAAGCTTTAAGCCGACACGATAATACAGTACGATACTACGTGTCCATAAATAGTGTTTTAATAAGTATTTATTTACCTGTACGTTAGACTAAGTATAATCCCGGCGCATTAAATTTATGGAAAGCTTTTACCAGTTTATTTATGTTACTCACTTTGTAAATATGTAAATTCCAAGTAAATAGTTATTTGTCAATACCAAGAAACCAAACATTATATTTTAATGTGAGTAGAAAGTGTAAATTTTGTTACTAAAATATTTGTTTAAATATCGATATTTAACCATTAATGTATTGTGTTTTCTGAAAATATAGTAGACTTTTTTAATAACGACCCCGTAAATAAAGTCTGTTTTCAATAAAATGTGAGATTTTATTTTAATTTTCGATCACCATGTAGAAGATTGCTCGCTTCACCTTCTGTAGTTAAATGCATGTAATGAGAAGGATCTTCGTCTTTGGTCCAGTCTGTGAAAAGTGACAAGTATTCGATTTCAGCTTCAGTGATCTCATGTTGATTATTCTTTTGAATAAATCCTTTGGAAAAGCGGCGAGTAGATTTGCGTTTTGTAGGCTGATATACGGCTACTTCGGGTGAAGTTTGCCTGGGAGCGATAGGTGCAAAGGCACGAAGCAGCGATCGCTCTAGCCTCTCGAATAAACGTAATTCTCTCGCAGCTATTTTAGCTCGTTTCAATTTATTTTTCTCAATATCTATGTACTGAATGGCCGCTAATTTCACTCTATTACTATGAATTTCATCTAGTTTGAATAAATAATTCATGTAGTAATCTTCTAAAGCTTTTGCTGTTGCAAATATGGACATATTTGTAGGTTTGTCAATGAAGACTTTTTCATAACAGAACTCCAAATGTACCTGTAGTTTTAGAACATCTGAAGCACCGACACTATCATAAAATAAACCGTGAAGTACTTTAAAAAAATTAGTTTTCAGTTGTGATTTCGTGTTTTCAGCGAATTGTAACTGCATTTCGAAAAGTTTTATGAGATGTAAAACCGTTGCGCTGTCTGCAGAAATACACTCTTTTAATTGCTTTATTTCTTTCTTCAATTTCACGGCATGTGGTGCTAAATGAGTCACGTAAGTGAAATGGTGCAATTGCTGTTTTTCCATGGATTCGAATATATTCATCAAATGTTCAGGTCGCGTGAAGTACAAGGCTGGTTTAATGAGACCAGAAGAGCATTCATTACGCATGCTCTCAAATATCACATTAAAAGCATCTTCATCATGTGATGTGCCCAAATCGAACCCTTTCGCTTCTATTTCAATAGAACGAGCAAATTCTCTGTTTTTAGACCGCCAACTTGGCGGTGACAAATAATACAAAAATCTTCCATATTTTTGTTGCAATCCGTACATGTACTCCACTCCAATCAACCTCGCTTTTATAGTAAATTTGTCAGTTGCATAATTTTCCAATTCAAATATTTTTGCTTTCACTTCTTCTTTCAGTTCTTCCCATTTCATCAAAAACTCCATGGACTTGCTATAATCTTCAGATATAAACTTATCGAAAAGCCTAACCTGTTCCATGTATAAATTTACGCTAATGTCGTACAACTCCAATTCCTTCCTTTGATTAAATTCGATATTTATTACACAATCACGTCTACAACCTATTTCGTGTTTTAAACGTAGTTGTTTACTGAACAAACATTTCAGAGATTTGAAAACTGGGATGTGTTCCTGTAACAAACGCCCGTTCAGGTACCGAAAGTAGCTTTTATCAATATCAGTGACAGCAAGGACATCATCAACTGGATCTTCAACATGCAAGCGCTTTCGAAGAGCAGTGTAAGCTATCTTATACTTATCTAATATACCAATAGCCAAACGTTGTTTGTGTTTTACTTTATCCTCATTCTTGGCGTAAAGTGTATAAGAGTAAAGAACATCATCGTTTTTCTTCAGAGATTGTAATTTCAAAGGTTTGTCATCATGTAGCAAATATTTTCTCATCGAATCTGCAGATGGTTTCCGGACCACATTTTCAGTTTTTTTTTTACTAAAATTTCTTTTATTAACAGAATTCTTGGCACATACCCTTGGTTTAGGGATGGCTATAGTTACAGAGTCGGTATTTTTCTCATCCATATTTTTATGGAATAATTAGCACCGCATAAAAATATATTAAACGTTTTGACAAAATTCAACAATAAAAAGCATAGCTCCCTGGATTTATTGCGAGAAATTGGTCACATCCGGACATGTGCGAATCAAAAATTACGGTATATACTCATGTCATGATTCAAACTAATGAAACCATTACCAAACCAACCATATGGGTTTTGTAGAAATCAACTAACATCAAAACCCTTAATATTCTTTATCCGTCTTGACCTACTGAAACATTTAACAAAACTACAACGGCATGGAGCTTCTGACAAATATTCTACACTAATTGCAATAAATAGATTTTTTCCAGGAGACCTGTGCTAAGTTGTCATATGGCCAAGTGCCATTATGGCCAAATTAGTGCATGTTACCGTTTTAGAATAAAACGCGAAAAACGTTTCCTGCTGGAGCAACGTTCTTCCAGCAGGAAGATTCTAAACGAATGACCGTAGCCATAAATGACATATATGGGCAGATAGCTTACATTTGTGCATAAAAGTGCGCTAAAAGTTGAATTTGTGGGCCTTAAGGTTTTTGAGATATTTCATGTGTAAAGCTGAAATTTTCAGGATATAATTTTCAATAACCGCTCTAATTCTAAAGTATAAAATCACAATCGTGGGTTGAAAAGGTTTCTTGCATTTTGACGTCAAACTTATGACATTAAGTTTTGATCTAAGCTATATTATTCAAAAACGCTTGTATGTGCATTCCTGAAGTTTTATATGGTTGCATAGAACAAGAACCGAATACCGTTTACAATGAACTTGTATGTTTGCCCATTTAAGAGCTAGACACTTTTTAGGGTTTAAATAAAAAGCTAGATTACTTAAAAACGGTATATATTTTTGATAATATTAATATGTCACAAATACGCACAAATGAAGAGCTACTCATGTATGTATATCTTATGGGTGCACATCTAATGGTTTCCGAGAAACACGATTCTGCAAAACGTTCCCCCAGCAGGAAATGAAATAACTTAAGGCCCACAAATTCCATTTTTCGCGCACTTTTATGCACAAATGTAAGCTATCTGCCCATATATGTCACTTATGGCTACGGTCATTCGTTTAGAATCTTCCTGCTGGAAGAACGTTGCCCCAGCAGGCCATATATAAGCCATAAGTGACATATATGGCCATGAAAAAAGCGACGAATTCATACATATTGATGACCTTCATAACTTCTAACGGTGGGTGAACCACTAGGCCACAGAGGCGGTTAAAGCATGCATGTCGCACATTATTTATATATTAGGTACTGTGGCAACGGCCGGGACTACGTTCCCGTCATCCCGTGGCGATCGTAGCGCCACCCAAACCCAAACCCTTTCGAGTGCAGGGTTAAATCTTAGCGCCACCTACCGTGTCCAATTGTGAATCTAAATCATCAACACAACAAAAATTCTTCAACCTCGATCCAACCGTTTAATTGAATTTATTTTACGATCTGATCTGATCTGTACGAGGGAAGCACTTGGCCTTCATCTCACCTGGTTTCAAGTTATGATAAGGCCGAAGGTGGAAGCGCACTTCACCCCGAATAGTTCAGTGACTAACACACATACAGAAGAATTACATGTAAAAATAATCACCATTATCATCATCAACCTATAGTAGTACACGTTTTTTTTTTGTGACGTTTTAAAAAAAACAAATATAAATTGACTGTCGCGGGAGTTTTGATAAGTAGGGTAGTTTTGAGATATTGGGGTGAAAAGAATTACTTTAAATTTTTCGCCCATATCCTTTAAATGGCTGATATGACCCATTAAAAATTTTGAATATGTAGAGAATATATGAATACTCATCAATTGGTCTGAGTATTTTTTTGACACTAGTGTAGTTTTTTAGAGATTTGGGGTTTTATGTGAGACAAGAAGATTTTTGGCTAGTGGGGTATCGTATCGGCTGCACATGCATAAAAGATATATTTTAGTTTGCAATAGGGGTGGTTTTTGTAACAAAAGGGTGCATTAATAAGGGTTAAACGTTTGGCATGTATTGTAAGATAGACTGTTAAAGGGGGTTAACTTCACAATTAACTTTATTTTATTTGCTGAAACTACCCTTGTATTTATATTAACGGTTGCAAAAGGGGTAAATAAGATCTTAAAGTCTCGAAAATGTGTGAAAACGTGAAATTTCATATGAAATGGAAGTTGAGACTGCAGATTTCTAAATTATTTCATTATTGCCCTTATTAGGGTTGGTTTTTAAGTAAGATAAAGAGTGGGTATTCGGAATCTCATTAAAACTGGTCTTGGCTACTTTTGGGATATCATGCAAGGGGTTTGACTGCGCATATCCCACATCAATGGCACATTATTGTCCACCACAATGTGGAAAGAACTTCCTCTATAACTGTAAGGTTTGACCATAATCAAGTTATAGGTTTGTTTACACATATACAGATTTTTGGTGAAACCCCTCGTTGACTTTACGATTACGATATCCGTGGGCTGGAGGAGTAGAACTTTTAACCACGACTACTAAGGCATCGGTTTTGAGAGCACTTTACAAAACTACATCAACCTTTTCATGTCAGTAAAGAGCGACTTATGCTTACATTTATTGTTTTCTACCCTCCTACTATGACGTACAGTCGGTGGTTCGGTGCTCATTCTGGCTTCATTATTTGCATAGAATGAGAGTTAGCAACGAGAGAGAACCTCGAACATTCAAGTGAATAAGTAGAGATTGAGAAAAAGAGTGCAAAAGTAAGGTCTAATGAAAGCACACTATAATCGGTCTATCAAAGAAATAATCTCCAAGACATCACGAGATCTCAGTTCGGGGCGAACTTCTAGTTATAAAGATTGCAGGACATTGATTCCACACAGCGCCATCTAGCCCGAAACTAAGCAAAGCTTGTAATATGCGAAGACGAACTAGATTACGGATATAATACTTGTTTTGTAAATACACAGGTTTATGTACCAAAACACCTGTTTTTAGACTCATTATGAAATCACTTGATGAATATTGAAAATTAGAAGATACTACGAACAAATTTATTTACAATGTTAAAAACATAGTAGGTAGGTACTAAAAGATCGATTTTCGTGGAACCCAATGAAAAACGGGCTTAGCAAATTTATAATATTCTTTAAGATATGGCGCTGGATTCATTCCTTCACACCATTCCGTAAACAGTAACAAGCCTTCTCGATCTTCAGCAGATATCTTATACTTCTTTGGTTTCGCTTTCTCTCCGCTTAGCATTTCGGACTTCTTTTTTTCCGCAACCGCGAGACTTAACCGACTCTTTTTATCCAAAAACTTCTTGAAAACAGGACGAGTGTACTGTAATGGTGGTAAGAAAGCTTTATTCATGGCATTTGTCATCTCTTTGAAAGCTCTGAGTTCCCTCTGAGCTTTATAGGCATTGAGCATCATTTTCAAATCTTGAGCAAAGAAATCATTACGCGCTTGATTAACGATCTTAAAATCGAGAGAGTCCAACCTCAAGTTATAATCCTCGTACAAAACTTCGAGGATTTTCATGGGATCTTGCAGGCTTTGATGCCCTTCTTCACATTTACCTAATATTTGCTCGTACACAAATTCAATACATATTTTAAGCTTCAGTATACCGGGACTAGCGACACTGTCGTAAAAATCATCGTTTAGTATTCTAAAGAATTTGTCCTGTAAATGAGCTTCATTGCGACCTTCTCTGGAAATTTCATTATTTATGCTGTCTATGTAATATTGGAAATAGTCAAACTCTTGTTTCGTAGCCGCTTTTAACTGCTTAATACGTTCTTGCAGAAGCCTAAATGGTTCTCCAGTTTTTGATAGTTGAGTTAAATATTCTCGACTCTGTAATTCCATTGTCCGGAAAATATATATCATTTGGGCAGGTGTTTTAAAGTAAATATTAGCAGGTAACTGATTTTTCAACTCATTTCTAGCCGCTTCGACCATTCTATCGAGATCTAAAGTTTCGACTAAATCGTTATCCGTAGCAAATTCTCCGGATTCAAATTGTATTGATTGTATCTTTCCCCTCAAATTCTCATCAAATCGCTGTCTCCATATTAACGGAGCAACAAATATTAAATACGTTCTATATATTTTCAGTACACCTCGTATAGCATCCAACTTAAATAAAATATTGTTCATAATTGTTAGCTTTGTGACATAACCAAGAAATTCAGAATTCTTGGCCACCAAGTCAGCATAAACTTTTTCTGTTTTTGCAACCTTGGCGCATGCCTTTTTATAATCTTCGGTCAGAAACTTTTGAAAGTTTTTGATGTGCTGTTTCAATTCTGCAACGATTATGTCATGTTGTAGCGATTCTTCGACGCCTGATTGTTCTATCTTCATAACCAAGTCACGTCGATATCCGATTTGTTGGCGGTTCATGGCATAAGCACGAATATTGTTTGTATAAACTTTGATATCATCAAGTGCACGTAAAGGTCGACCCTCGATAACTGTGTAGAATTCAGGGTGTATTTCAACAACTGCCCTCACATCATCGGGAGGTTCTTCTAAGAAAAGTCTCTTAGATATGTCTCTGGTAGCAGCAATTCGCAAGTTATCTTTTTTGTGTAAAGGCTGTACCAGTCTATCTCTTGTAATGAGTTTTTCTCGGCGATCGCTGTACTTAATGTAAGATAAAAGCTTCTCTGATCGAGGGACACGGAAGGGTCTTCCGGGTTTCTGTTTAGTTGTTTCTTTAGGTACAGCATGTTTTCGGTTAGCAAAATAGAACTGAGTGTTAGGGACGTATCGACGTCTAAAAATTACATCTAAAGACTTTATCGGAACCATCGGTTTGCGTTCCTTTTTTAGACAAGACATGATTATAAAAAAATACTTCTATTTAAAATTACAATATTATTATTAAATCTGAATAAACAACCCAAAAACCTGAGCTCGATTCTCAATTTATAATTCTGTCAAATTGACAATGATTTTTTTAGAATCTGCCAAGATCTGCCATCACTGGATAAATAATAGAATACAAATAGGATGTCTATGATATGCCATGGAACCTGCGACCTGCTGCCTGTTAAACTCTTATATAAAAAAAAGTTGGTTTTCAAAATATTATTCAAACGTTTTCCTTCTGGATGGTTCAAACGAAGATTTTAGTCGTCTGTTCATTTTATCAACTTCCTTTAACATTTTCGCCGCCTCCTTCGCCTGTTGTATTTCCATAGCTCCACCCTCGTAAACTTCTTTTTCGATTCCTTTCACTAATTCTAAATCGTATGCTGAGATATCCATCATCAAATTATCATATTCTAATTCAATGCCCAGCATCATCTCAACTGGATTAAGTTTAGTTTCATTTGGAGCAATAAGGCTTTCGTAAGCAAACTCTACATAGTTTAATAATTGTAGGGCGGTTTCTGATGAAACAAGGTGTCGTATTTTTTCCTCAAGAATTTTAAAAAATACTTCTTTAACTTCAACTTCTCTGATTTCATTTTGTTTAATCATTTCGTCGGTTGCCTTTATCTAAAACGTTAGAATATAATGAGTACTTAAATTTAAAACGTAAAGTTTTCACCTACCATGAAGGTAGTAAGTAATCTAATACCATTACCATAGTAATTAACTTACCTTTTGTTGAGTAAAGCTCAGTTCTGCATATAGTTGTCTCTTTAACATATCTAAAGCTTTCAAAAACTTGTTTTTCTCCGAATTGAGCTCCTCGGTAACAAGTAAATAGTTTAAATTCTGTTTCTCTAACATTGAAAACACTGTTACCAACTGTTCAGGTAATTCAAAGTACAGTTTTGCAGGAGGCAAACCAATTACTCTCCCTTGAATAGCTTGAATGTCAATTTCATGAAATAAATCTGAGTTTATACAAAAGATCTCGGGATGATTGAAGTCTAACATAACGTTTTCTTTTTCCAGCCATAAGATAGGCGACGATTTGTGAAGAAAAGTTTGAAACGACAGTAAGATCAGTAGCGTTTCATCCGTATATTGCAGCTTGGATTTTATGTTTGCCATCTCGTAATTTGCCGATTTATGTTCTTCGGTTTGATTGAGAACGTCTTTAGCGAGCATATCTGATTTCTTCATTATTGCGATAGTTTTGTTATTATCGTCGGCGAGAAACTTGTCAAAACTATTTTGGTACTCTTCAAAGTGTTTTGAAGCAGTTTCATAAATGCTTCGCTCACTTTCCAACTCTTTGTTGATTCTCAGAATTTCATCGACCAAGAAGCCGTGCAGTGTTCGCTTCAAAGCCACGTCTTTTACGTTTTGTTTGTACAAGTGTATGGAATTGTTAGGTCTCACTGGTCTGCCTTCAAGGATACTATAGAACGACGGATCAACGTCTACAATGGTTCTGACCTTTCCCACGTTCCCTGGCTCTATCGGAGGAAGTTTGATGCCGACTATCGTTTTCCTTGATGTTCTTTTGATCAACTTTTTCTTTTTAGCAGTCTCCATGATTTAAATTGATAGAAGCAGAGTAATAACTTATATCCCAGCTAGGTACAGTGAAAATTCGTGGAATCGTTATCACTATGGTAACTTCGAGCAGATACGTGAGCCCCGCTATCGACCGTGACCGTGTCTATAGAAACCAGATTTCAGTTTAGACAAGCGAAACTAGTAAAATAGCCTAACTAATAAAACAAGACTTTAATAGTGCACCTCTACACTTCAAAAGGGAAGCTACCAGTCTAGGACATCTAGCTTAGGGCTGCGTGTTGATAGTTGCCTGTACTTTAGGCAATCATTTAATCAGCTACACGACAATTCAATATATTTAGATAACCAGTAGTCAAGGTTATGGATAAGCTTTCAAAATATAGAACAATAAAGACAAAATATGTAAAACTAGTGAAGCGCCAGAGACTTCTATCTAGTCATCCCATGGGAATTAGCCAATAACCTATCTTAAACGCCTGAACCTTGTTAAAAACACACTTTCAAAATTTCAAGTCGCTAGGACTAAAGATTATGCTGTGCTGTGTCGTATGCATGCAAAAGACATATCTACATTTCTTTGGCCCAATCAATTCAAAGTTATTGTATAGGTACCAGTCTGAGGAGGATCTAGTAAGACAAAGTTCTTAGAACTCGAAAGAGCTCAGAGAAAGAGATCCCTTTTAAAAGTGATTTATATTAAGCATTACCGATACGCTACAGTTATGCTCTACCGTGATTCAGGACTATCAGTCAGGAAACTCTATATCCAAAACGTGATAATGAAGCGACATAAAACTCTTAAATACAACACCAAAAATTTACATAAACGCAGAAGAGATAGAGTAGCTACTACAATAGTTTTACAGTTTGCACCGCGGCTGTACCTATGCCACGCAATCTGCTTACATCTACAACACTATTAATTGAACTTTAAGTATCTGCCCTCTGAACAATTAAAAATGCAAAAAAACTCTGAATTAATGACTATTAACACTTAACTACGAGGATACTGGAAATTGTTTCGTAATACACACCACACACACACACACACGCACACACACACCATCACACACAAACACACACACACATTTTGTTTTAAGCTTTGGATATTTTTTAGTTGATTAAGTTTTGTCTTTTGTCACTTATTTATTTTAACTTAATTTAAAAATTACGGAAAAGCGGGACTCTCTAACACAGGTATTTTCATACTTAAAAGAGGGTTTCAAACCATGAAACATGTATGTAAGTATGTTAGATTGTGAAATAAATTATTTGTATTGTATTGTATGCCAGTACGTCACTCACGCGAAGCTATTTTAAATAGTGTATTATGATTATGATCAGATAGACTAGGTATATGATGATTGTTGATTTTTAGAGCTAGAAACACCTTGATTACAAACTGCGTTATAAATAGAAATTGAGGGACTTCATTAATAGAAAGTGTTTACGAAATAAATAATGACACCAACTTCTTTTATATAATTTATTTCCTACAGTACAAAATGACTAGAAAGCACTCACATCTCGCTCTAATCGCTATCGGAGCTGCCGCTCTGTCTCTCCTGCTCCTCATCCTCGTTGACCTCCTTCTTTACCATCTCCCAGGGCATTACCGGGAGCGGCTCCACGAAGGAATCGTCCACTTTCAGCTTGTACAGCAGCCGCGGTGTGTAGTGTGTGGGTATCGGCCATACGCTTTCTGAACAGATAAACTCATTTGCATAAACAGACATTAATACCTCTCACCTATTCATTTCCAGCTAGGTATATCATAATTAACCATACCATTTATAAAGTGACACCACATTATTTATAACAGCGTTCAACATTATCTGGTTTGGTTGGCATAGAAATAGTTTTAGTAACACTGTGGTTCATGTTATTATAATTACTTACTTAGGTAAACAGCTCTACGATCTATCTACGTCTCAACTTAGTGTACAAAACCGATAGAGCAATACGAAAACAGTCAAAAGGTTGACATGCGGGTGAGGTCCACATGTGATTCATCTTGCCACCCTGCCCCTATTCCACGCAGTGGGGTCAGCACTACGTGTGGGCTTTTCATTTCCCTACATCCGCTAACTTGGTAACCACTCCATTCAAACTCATATCATCTTTCACATATTCATTCATCTTAGTATTCTTCGGCTATTAATATTGCGATATGACAATATTTTGACATTTTAACCGCCTCTGTGGTCTAGTGGTGGGGAGTACAATATTGTGCTTGGTTTGGTTGGTGATAGGACTTTATTTAAGTCCACCTGGCTGGCTACCGCCATCTGACCTAATTCTGTCGCCATAACAACAATTCTTTGGTTGTTATGATCCGACATTTAGAAGTAAGTTAGCCAACTGGCTAACTTACTTCTAAATGTCGTTCTAAACTGGTTCCTCAGTTTTATGAGGATTCCGGGTGAAGTGCGTTTCCACCTTCGGCCTTATCATAACTTGAAAATCAGGTGAGATGAAGGCCAAGCACCTCCCGCTGTACGATAAAAAGAAAGCATACTATACCCTCTATTGTGACTCAGAAAATCGAGTGTAATGAAATGTGAGATGTCATATCATATAAAATCAGGAAGAGAGTAAATAATATCTTTTCTTTTTTGAAGCTCGTTACATCGAAGACCTCTCTCATGCCCCAAGCCTCGAGGTGGAGAGCTTCCAAAATCACATTACTGATGCTCGTTACATCGAAGACCTCTCTCATGCCCCAAGCCTCGAGATGGAGAGCTTCCAAAATCACATTACTGATGCTCGTTACATCGAAGACCTCTCTCATGCCCCAAGCATCGAGATGGAGAGCTTCCAAAATTACATTATTCTGTGTCTTTGTTGCGCAAATGTTGCAGTCGTTTGACTTGTAAATGACTAGATATAGGTATTTATTAATTTACAAGCCGAATGACTATATCGTCGAACATTTGGGTGGTAGAGATCTCAGTGTTAAAAATGCTTACAAGAAAACGCTGCTCCCTTTATCTTGTTCTGACATTAGTTGCCCATAAGTCACCACACATGTGACTGAAGGCTACAATCTATTTGCACCTCCAGAATCTGCAAGACACCGTGCTACAACTACAGAGGAACGGGCATCAACCACTTACCAAAGTAGAACTGATAGTCGTCTACCCTCCGATGTAAGTGCAAGGTATTACGAAGGTCCATCACGTGCGGTGATTGCAATAGGAAGTCTAACAGGGCTACTTCGGGAAGCGCTTCCATCTTGGAATCTGCTGCGCTGAGACCTTCGAATGACAGCTGAAATACACTGTACTATTACACGAATATATAAAAACACCAGTCCGTCCTTTTGTACCTACCCAGTTATAGGTGTAGTTAAAAACTAAGAAAGGAATCTTCCTGTTGCCCGGAACAGAAGTCCAGAGCGTTTCACTAGATAGGCACCTAAGAAATAATAAGTGATATTATTTCATCGGGTGCTGAGAAACTTTGAGAATGTTGCGGAACAAGTCGACAGCAGCTATATTCTATAGCATTTTTTGGCATCGAATAAACGCCAATTAAAGAATGAATAATTCATAATTTTCATCAGGTTTGCACTGCTGCATTGCGGTGGCCTACCTGGCTATAGGTACCGACTTGGCAAATCAAATTAATGAAATCAAAAAACATTTATTGCCTAATTACTTACATGACTATATAAACTGTAACTTAGATTAGGTTACTTACAATAGGCAAAAGGGATAAATTCAGCTTTTGCTGGAGCTTCATTCCGCACAATTACGTAACGAACTCCAGCGCTGGTTTTCAATAAACCTCTCTCAATTGGATGGTCAATGAGAGTTTAGTTATAAGCGGCTGGGTTTTAATCTATTACTAGGTGTATTTTTTTTTTATTGTACGACGGGGAAGCGCTTGGCCTTCATCTCACCTGGTAACAAGTTAAGATAAGGCCGAAGGTGGAGACGCACTTCACCCGGATTCCTCAACAAACTGAGGAACTGGCTATCTTACCTCTGAATGCCGGAACACAACAATTTTATAATTGTTATTATGGCGACAGAATCAGGTTAGATGGTGGTAGCTAGCCAGGCGGACTTCAACAAAGTCCTACCACCAACCAAACCAAGCACAATATATTGTACTCCCCATGGGGATCGAACCCGGGACCTCTGGATCTGAAATCGGTGGGTTGAACCACTAGATCACAGAGGCGGTCAAAAAAAATAGTGACAATCAAAAAAAATAAGCAGGCAACATTACATTAAATGTGTAGGCTAAGATTATAATAGACACTCACTTAGTGTATAAATATGTCGGCTTGCCAACGCATAGCATTTTTAGTTATAGAAGCCTAACTGACTACACGTAGGTATGTACTGGGTATGTAGGTTCTTACTCGATTATCATCATTATCATCGGCCTTATAAATGTGTTTTAGACGATTTAGGTTAGTTTACTATAACCTACTGTTGTTTGGGTGCCTTTTTTCATATCTCAGAGCACAAAATGAATACCTTTTTGCCGACAAAGAGTTCACTTCGGCAGCACCTTGCACCTACTGCGAACACCAATACGTCTGCCTAACATGGTGACAATTGCAAGACCCTGCAATTTCGGAGGAGGCTCTGTCCAGCAGTGGGCATTAATTAGCTCATGGGCGATGCGATATGGTATAGGCTGCGTTGGAAGTTCAGAGGTTGTCTTCTGAGAATAGCTGTGTTTCTGACCTGTTCGTCTTGTTTCGCCAGGGCGCAGAGTCTCGTGATCTTGTCCAGACATATCCGCAGCTGTTCCATATGCTGGGACAGCGGGCAGTGTGGGTCCTGCCGACCGATCAGAGCGGGAGGGCGGGCGGTCACAGCGCGCCAGCTGTCGAATGTCAACTGGAAGTACAGAGCACTGAGGTCGGTACAGGTAGTCCTACTGACATGCTGGTTTACAGACGAGACCATGAATGAATGAATGAACATTTTATTTTCACAGTTTAAGGGGGGCACAAGGAGCGGCCTTATAGCTAAGAGTTATTTCTTCCAGACAACCTTGGAAGGAGAAACAAAAACTGCACATTTTTTTATTCGATTTTTATGTTATTTGTAAGGATGTTGATTATTGTAGGATTTGTAGCCCCGGACGTAATATTTATTATTTTCCACAGCCCACAGATATCGGAAATATAGAACGCAATATAACGTGAAATATATTGAATACGAGTACGTGTAGGTATGTGAATATAATTTACAATTGATGAATGCGGCTAAATTAAATCCAACATTGCTCAAACTCGGAAACAAAATTGTGAAAAGTGGAGAAATTTACCAAGAATCGTTGAAACACTAAACACACTTTACCGCCTCTGTGGTGTAGTGGTTCGCCCACCGATGTCAGATCGAGAGGTCCCGGGTTCGATCCCCAGATGAGAACAATATTACGCTTGGTTTGGTTGGTGGTAGGACTTTGTTTAAGTCCGCCTGGCTAGATACCACTATCTTACACAAGTATATCACCATAATAACAATTCTAACATTGTTTTATTCTGACATTTAGAGGAAAGATAGCCAGTTCCTCAGATCGTTGAGGACTGAAATCCAAGCGCTTTCCCGTTTTAACACAACAATAATTTTAATAAAAAAACTAAGCGATTTCATAGATCGGACAACGAAATAGATGCTCGTTTTAAGGTATCTAGCCCACCGTTAATCTTTACCGACTTAACCCAAATAACCCAGCTGATATAAAATTCTTTACCGTCTTGATAGAATGATAGACCATCAGAATCTTCAATCTCTTCAGCATTATCCGCTCCTTAGGGGGATCTTCATCCGGCATCACGAATGGATCGCCGGCTTCTTCCGCGGCCTCCCGCATCGCTTGGATCAGCGCTTCCCGGGCCCTCGCGTCTCTCTCTATAGACTCCTGGATCCAGTCGATTTCGCGCTGGAATAGGAACCTGAGCTGTCGGTGCACTGTGTCTTCTGAACCCTGGGGAAGATGGAACAAACAAGACTACGCAAAACGATGGTTACAATAGTATGTAACCGTCCACTGTAGGACAAGACACGTGGAAGGTACCGAGTTTATGACACGCTTATTGTGGTCGGAAATCAGTGTTGAGCACATACAGGTACACATAAGAAAAAGCTGCTGCCTTAATTCTTCTCTGTGGTTACTTCTGTTACTCAAAAAAGTCCAGTAAGTAGGACCGTTTTCCCATACAAACGAAGTTTGTTGTTAATTTTGAAATAGCAAACTATAGTACCTACGTTTGTATGGAAAGCGAAAACCAGCGGTGCTCCAGGGCCTTCGTACCTAAGCTGATTATTGCTCTCCAGTACAAACGTAGTTCCTTTTTCATTTCGAAGTGGTAAGTCCGATTACATTAAAATTTGCAGGTATAATCGGAGATCTAATCTGTGGCTGTGGTATATTTTGGTTTATATTAGTTTAATAGAAAAAGTAATGCACCATAGACACAGATTATCCCTATCAGATTATACCTGCAAAAAAACTTTTGAATTAGACTTGCCATTTCGAAATTGAAATGGAACTACGTTCGTATGGGAAAGAGATACTACTGGGCCTTCTTAAGCCACCACTCTCGCTAGTAAGACCAGGCCGATATCCCAGCCGTAACCTGTATAAGCCTGCTTTTACAAACCTCAAGAATATGAACGAAATAGCTATCGTAGACCAACAGTAATCCATGAATATTGATCTCGCAATATGTCGCGTTCACAGCATTGATTGTCTTGTGGACCTCAACCACCATTTCATCTTTGGGCAGCCCGTGCTCGCCGGTATATACCATTCGAATGGCATAGCCTTTCTGAAAATTCGTTAAGGTCAGGTCAAGGTTAAGGTCAGGAGCTAACCCATAAAATTAAAAAAAAAAAGTTCATCCAAGTTTATGTAACATACACTGACTGACTATCAGAGCACATCCCAAACCAGGGACGCTTCCTATTGTGTTGGGGTACACTAAGAAAGTAATTTTGAAATACGAAGGGTAGCCCAAACTAATTTCAAAAGGCCGGTTATTCCACGAATAATAAATAAATCGGTCAAGTGCGAGTCTTACACGCGCCGAGGGTTTAATCAAACACGTTTCAAGCCAAAAATTGCTGAGCTCCATAGAATTCTGGGAAATTTCCACGGGATGACGGGTACGAAGTTCCCGGCGAAGTGTGGCATTAAATATATTCAGATTTAGAAGAACCTACCGCTGTTTTCGGTCTGTCACAATCGTCCATCATCATTACAGAAAAGTCGACTGCAGGACATGGGCGTGACATAAAAGTCGACTGCAGGACATGGGCGTGACATAAAAGTCGACTGCAGGACATGGGCGTGACATAAAAGTCGACTGCAGGACATGGGCGTGACATAAAAGTCGACTGCAGGACATGGGCGTGACATAAAAGTCGACTGCAGGACATGGGCGTGACATAAAAGTCGACTGCAGGACATGGGCGTGACATAAAAGTCGACTGCAGGACATGGGCGTGACATAAAAGTCGACTGCAGGACATGGGCGTGACATAAAAGTCGACTGCAGGACATGGGCGTGACATAAAAGTCGACTGCAGGACATGGGCGTGACATAAAAGTCGACTGCAGGACATGGGCGTGACATAAAAGTCGACTGCAGGACATGGGCGTGACATAAAAGTCGACTGCAGGACATGGGCGTGACATAAAAGTCGACTGCAGGACATGGGCGTGACATAAAAGTCGACTGCAGGACATGGGCGTGACATAAAAGTCGACTGCAGGACATGGGCGTGACATAAAAGTCGACTGCAGGACATGGGCGTGACATAAAAGTCGACTGCAGGACATGGGCGTGACATAAAAGTCGACTGCAGGACATGGGCGTGACATAAAAGTCGACTGCAGGACATGGGCGTGACATAAAAGTCGACTGCAGGACATGGGCGTGACATAAAAGTCGACTGCAGGACATGGGCGTGACATAAAAGTCGACTGCAGGACATGGGCGTGACATAAAAGTCGACTGCAGGACATGGGCGTGACATAAAAGTCGACTGCAGGACATGGGCGTGACATAAAAGTCGACTGCAGGACATGGGCGTGACATAAAAGTACCTAACCTATAACCCAGAGCCATTAAAATATCGAAGTATATTGATCAAAGTTTTGTGGATGCTGCTGGCCTTCTCCTAACGTAAGCTTTTATTCGCCTTTTACAATATTCACGAGTGGATTCCATATTCTTCACCTGCCAAGAATAATTGATCCACTGAGGGCGGGGCCATCACGATTTATAAGGATAGGATATATATATAATGAATATACTCGTATATAAGGGGTTCCAAGGAGGACTTGCCACAAAAATAGTATAGCCCACTTTATGCTATTAGATTTGAGTAGGTAGGTAGGTACCTAACTTAATGCAAACTTTGGGCTGTGATATTCATAGAAAACAATTAGCTATGTAGCCGAGGAAATTGAGTTGTCCTTTTCGTTAGCGGGAACGAACGAAAAGGACAACTCAATTTCCTCCTGAGAATGTCTTAAAAGGCGACTAATGGGAAAAATACACCCGGGATGGACAGCAGCATCTGCCCGAGTACGTAAGCACCAATACTGCGATCACAAATCCGCCTGCCAAGCGTGGTGATAATGGTAAACCCTCCATTCTTGAAGGAGGCTCATGTCCGGTCCAACAGTGGACGTTTACGGTCTGTTATGATGATGTAGGTAGGTAGGTACATGATGAAAGAAAAATAACAAAGTAAACACTCACCAATCCCGCTTTTTGGAAGTTCTCTTCCACAACATCGAAAATCGATTTTATATCAAGGTCTGGTAACAAAGCCATTTCTCTAAAAAAAACACTCGGCAACTTAGTTCATCTTAAAACTTAGCTTTTTATTTACGTCCACTCTATTTACTTTATAAACATGACGCCATCGAAATGACTATAGACAGTTGCTATAGAAACAAAGTTACAGTTATTGATTTGTGAGTTACTCTTTGAAAGCTGTTACAGAAATAAAATGAAGTTGATATTTGCTTTTGGCACAGGTTTACCTACTTCCGTATTCTCAAACATTCGGAAAGCCTTATCGGATCGAATTCGATAACTTCCGATGGAGATTCCGAAAATAAAATTACATTAGTATTTTTTTTATAGTACCTAGATCTTCGAAACTTCCATCGATGATTTTCAGAAATGTTCTAAGTCAAAGCTGATAAAATGTGATGTTTCCGATCCGGAAACTAGACTCCCTGTGTTATTGAGAATCGCAAAGTAGAAAACATTAAATTCAAAATTGTATCATCACCAGTATGTCACCAACTATGGAGGGGAATATCTCGCCCGGAAACCCTACGGGAATCTTCCAAAATTCTTTCTTACATCATACCACCAATATCGTCCTTCATTTCCAATTTCACCAATTAACCTCATAATAAATAAATAATGTAGATGCCTATAATTTTTCCTACAGCCTACCTATCTCGGATGAATAAAACTATAAAAATTATTTCTAACAAATTATAATAGGTGTTATAATACATTGCAACAAATATTTAAAGCTATGTACTAATCACTCACATACTACTATTATCACTATCAACCTCCTTAGTCCTTACACACCTTCTAATGAGTCTTACAAAATGTAATATTCAATCATTATATTTCTAAATGCATGGGACGACCAGACATTGCTTTCATCAGAAACACGAAAATTATCGCAAAATTAAAATCGAATATTTGTACGACAGATTAAATTGCAAATAGAGCAAACACTGTTTCAAAAGTTCCATCCACTGGGATAGTTGAACAAGGCATGTTACACATAAAACTGCCTCTTTGTGGCTTACAAATGTAGGAAAAGCTGTTCTATCTCACGAAGTCTTTTTACCTTTGCTTGAAGTAGTGCATGTACATTCTAGATACATGATACATGTTCTAGATATACATCAAAATATATCTACTACAAAATGTTGAGGTTGACGCACCAAATATGCTTATCGGTACAATTTTGACAGGACATTCACATAGGACTTTGCAAGACATAACAACTATACAAACATTCTATTTCACTGCGTTGCAAGTTGCAAGGCTGTTTTAGTCCATGCAGGTAACTAAATATTATATAGGTACAATTTATTAATATCTACTGTCTTCGTCATCTTGGTCTCTGTTTTGTCGATTACTCCGGAAGCCTCCTCTCCTCTCCCATCGATTGTTGGAGTTCCAGTTTTGTGAGTTCGAATTCCAATTTTGCTTCCTGTTATTGGAGAAGTTGTTGAATTTCTTGAACTGTCTGTCTTTTGCCCTTTCGGTGTAAAACGAGCGCCCTAGCTGTTGTAGCTCGTGCGGTATTTCCTAGAAAAAAAAACAAATTTATGCAAATGGTAGATTATGATAAGTCAGTAAATGCTATCCAAGACGAAGATTTTAGAGGCAGATCGTTTAAGACCTCCAAAGATCAAAAATGAACCACTCTTATTATGTACTAGCATAGCTCGCGGATTCGCCCGCGTAAACACAAAATGTAGCCTCTTATCATTTTCGTGGTCTGGAACTATTTCTATGCAATGACTCCGCTCAATCAGTTTAGTAGTTTTGTCGTGTTGAGACATCCAAACAAACATTCACATTTATAATAATATAATAGTAGAACTCTCAAATTTCAGAGGCGGATCATGATCATGACAGTGGAAAGCTATGGACTATGAGCTCTCCTTTATCCTTCTTCTTTCATTTTCTTTCCACCTCTCCACTTAGTTTATAGAGCAAGAATCAAGACCAGTTAGGTGTACATTCAAAATTTGCGTTACTTTACTCACACCACAGATATCAGAATACACAGAGTACTTTATATGTATGGAAACATAGGCTGAAATTTGGATGCTACTTCATCCATAAAGCACCAACAGTTTCAGCTCTATCTAGCGAACCATCATTAGGGTTAGTGTGAATCACAAGTGTGTATCGCGTTTCACTCTATAAGTGTTTTCCCCAAAGGCCTTTCTACTTTTCTTAGTTATTCCACCAACATAGACATAGACAAGGATAAAGCTCGCGTTTAAAAATGTATACTCTTATTATGAGTGGGGGTGACCAAGGCCTGCACTGACGTCCGGCTGTGGGGTGTATTGTGCATTGTGCCCCATTGTTTTAACTAACCCTACCCCAGCTAGCCCAGCTCCTTAAAATACCGGAGCAGGACTTTGGGTCACCATAAGGTGACACTTGTTGACCGCCTGAGTTCGCGACAGGCGACAATGAAAATGACTCTGATGCTGTGGGCGTTCATGCTTGCTCCAAACCGGGCCAAGAATTTCCTTTAGGCCCATCTTTTCCCTAGCTGTATCCAAGCAGTGTAAGATTACATGCTCTAGTGTTTCCTCCTCCACACTGCACAGAGCGCAGTACGTGACTCCAGCTTTGAACAGGTAGTTCAGTAAAATTGTATCGCAGATATACCTGGTTAGCTTCCTTGAGCACAGCGATCAGGTTCTTAGCTTGCCGTCCATCCTCGCTGGTCAGTAGGGTGTGCGAAACTCCCTTGTTGTCTTGACGGCCGGTGCGACCGATGCGGTGGATGTAGTCCTCGGTCGTGTTTGGAAAATCGTAGTTTATCACGTGGGTCACGCCATCCACATCTGAAAATATCAACCAAATGAACCTTTCAATGATGATTGATTGATTGTGGTGAAGACGTAGACGAGTAAGGACCAAGTCAGTATTTCTGTTTACGACACTCACAATACTCGACACTGGCAGAATCGATAAAACGGTTGCACGCCATATCAAAGAAGTTGAAGTTATAAAAGATGTTGTGATGTGCCTGTAACATTTTTTCCCTGATGTGCTAGGTCTTCATCTCACCTGATTTTCATGTTATGGTAAGGCCGAAGGTGCAAGCGCCCTTCACCCGGTCCAGAATCCTCAACAAGCTGAGGAACTGGCTATCTTTTCATATTCTCATCCTTTAGATTCCGTCATCTAAAGGATGAGAACACAACCATTTTAAACGGAATGATGTAAGATGGTGGTAGCTAGGCAGGCGGAATTAAAAAAGTCCTACCACCAACCAAACCAAGCACAATATTGTACTCCCCATGGGGATCGAACCCGAGACCTCTGGATCTGACACCGGTGGATGAACCACAAGACCACTGAGGCGGAATGAAAGGAAGGATTTTTGTAAATGAAACGCGCTCAAGTGATATATTACCATTCAGAAATGTCCATAGGCTACAGTAATGTTAGTGGTAAAAAAATTACCCACCTAATCCTCTAGCAGCAACATCAGTGGCAACGAGAATACTCTTATTAGCGCGTTTGAACTTATTAATGATGTAGTCTCGTTGGTTCTGTGACTTGTCTCCGTGGATACCCTGTGCTGGCCAGCCATTCCCGCTGAGAGCACGAGCCAAGTTGTCAACAAACCTTTTTGTGTTGGTAAACACTAATATCTTTCCAAAGCCCTCTTCTGATATTTCATGCATAATATTCTTAAATCTGTAATAGAATAAGACTATTGTTGCTGTTATCAGCTTTGTTTTGCCTATGTCCAGTAATATTTATTAATTTTAATATTTTTTCAGGACACCTGCCTAATCGCAAGTGCAATTGATTGTAGGAGCAAATGTATCAAATACACATACACACAATATTAGTATTAGTCTCAAGTGCTTGTCCAAGGAAGTACTACCAACATATCTATTTTTACTGCCAAACAAAATTGCTATGTTCCAGTTTGAAGGGTATGGTTGAACTCTCACTGGTGTTGAAATCGCTACACTAATAGGATTTATACATTTAATATTGACAGATGGCCAATAATCAGATTAGAAAATGAAAAAAATATAAATAAATAATTAATTATGGAGGAAATAAAAAGATTTTTTCTTATCCAAGTCTTAACCTCAATATCTGATACTATGCAATTGAGAAGTACATGGTAACATAGTATAAGGTCAGATTTTCAACACAGTCAGGAAGATCCACTACAGAACATGTGTCACTCCCAGAGAATGCAATGACAATCACAGTATTGCTACTGAGCACTGAGATAGATGCTGCCACCCATCTCCCAGTGTATTCCCTTAGTCACCACATAGTATAAGCCCAAATTATTTTGCTGGGGCTGCCCCAGCTCATGCTAACAATAATATTCATGACTATTATTGTCCAGTTAACACATTCCAATCATGCAAGATACTCACTTATTCAACTTCTCTTGTTGCTCACAAATATGTACAAGTTGCCGGATATTGTGATTTGCTGTGAGTTCTGTAGATCCTACATTTACTTGCACAAATTCTCCAAGATAGTCTTTTGCCAATGACTGCACTTCCACGGGCCAGGTGGCTGAGAACATCAATATCTGCCTTTCAAGAGGAACACCTTCTAAAGCCTGGCGAATCTGTGGTTCAAAGCCCATATCTAGCATTCTATCTGCCTCATCCAATACCACATAAGTGCATCTTGATAGTGTTGTAGTTTTACTTGTGAGGAAATCATTCAGCCTTCCAGGTGTGGCGATGACTATATCCACACCGGACTGTAGTAGCTCAGCCTGGGGCCCTTTAGCAGCACCCCCATAAATACAAGCGCACCGTATATTGAACTTCCTTTCAAAATGTTTGGCTACTTGCTCAATTTGACGAGCTAGTTCTCTAGTAGGAGCAAGGACCAAAGCTACTGGTCCACGGCCCCGAGCCACTTTCTTCTCTTTTAAATGTATAACAGCAGGTAAGAGATATGCCAGTGTTTTGCCAGTACCAGTTTGTGCTATACCAACAAAGTTTTGACCACTCATCACAATAGGCCATGCTTGGGATTGAATGACTGTTGGTTTGGTAAAGCCTTGATTTTTTAGGAATTCTTTGATGTATGCAGGAAATTCACAATTTTCTATATCAATATAGGGATTAGGAATGTCTTGACCAATTATTGTCACATTATGCTCAGTGCGATAGTCATCGATTTCATCCTGCTTTGTTTTTACAGAATATAATCTTACAATTCTCAAGTCCCTAATGTGGGAAAATAGGTATTGTTGTTGGAAGGTAGAATAAGAAACTCTGTCATTTTTGAAAAAGTGGCCAGCTTCAGCAGATCGTCTTGCAGTTATAAGTCTTGAATATTGAAAAACCCTAAAAAATTCATAAGAAAAATCATAAAATTGAAATATAATTGTAACATTAGACCCCTCCCCCACTCTCAGACTGCGAGACCCCTAGT
Organism: Venusia cambrica; assembly: GCA_951394065.1. NCBI lineage: Eukaryota > Metazoa > Arthropoda > Insecta > Lepidoptera > Geometridae > Venusia > Venusia cambrica. The sequence continues at coordinate 13,375,638 of OX596040.1, read as the reverse complement.
TTTTGAGTTATGATTTGTTGCCAGAAGCTCTTATTGATTGCCCCTAAGAGTTGCTTGGATGAGTGAGGCCAAGCAGGGTGAGGGGGAGGTGGCGAGCAAGGGATTTCCAGCAACCTCTGAAGTGTAAATAAGCAACTCTCAGGACCCCCCGAGATTCTGGCTCCCACACTTTTTATATACTCATCACGCACAGAGACATGTGGCAGAGCATTGGGATTGGCAGTGTTCATTACACATACCTATACAAATATAATGTTTTTGCTTATTAGGAGTGGGCATGGGATAGAGAAAATCATTTTCTATAAGATACAATAATTAAAAACCTGAAATTCCATGTGCCCAAATCTAAAGCTTAACCTTCTGGGGCATTTTTACAACCCTTAGTAGGTATTTATAGGGAGTTTCAGTCAATAAAAAAAAAACTGTGAATTGAGAAGTCAACTCTCTTAACATAATATCCTAAAAGATATACCAAGCGTTTTCCCATCTTAACATGCCCCCCATGTTACAAAAACCACCCCTTTTTAAAAAGTTAATAACTTTTTAAAAAGTTCATAACTTTTTAAAATGAGCAGTTGATACTTTAAAATGAGCAGTTAATACTTTCAAATGACACCCTGCAAGACAAAGATCTTTAATGGCTCACTTCACCCCTATTTCTAAAAAACTACCTTAGTTTCAAAAAAAATCTTGAACCGATTTATGAGAGGGTATACATAATCTCTGCAAAATTATGATTCAATCGGATCTACCATCCAAAGATATGGGCCAAATATTGTATTTCTTTCCACCCCATTATCTCAAAAACTACCCCAGATATTAAAAACCACCGCGATAATCAATTTCTATTCACGTTATCTCTTTATCTATGTACTGTTTAAATTTTATTAAAATCGGATAATGCATTCGAGTTATGCCGTCACAAACATCGCCACATACATACAGTGCCGGATTTCCTAACTCGGGGACCTCGTTCGCTTCGCTCACTCGATCAATCATATATGTTATCTAATAATACTTTTAATTCAAATTAGCAAATTAGGAGGTTAACTTGAAGATAAAATTAATTTCATACGCATGTGATAATGTTCTTACCCAGTCCATGTATCCTTAAATTTTGCAAGTCTCGTTATAGTAAGAGCCATTACTCCAATTTAACTTGAGTGGAGGACAAGCAAGACTAGGAAGAAAGCTAAATTGTCCGTCGGGGTTTGAGGTTACTTTTAGGTTATTCTTCTTTACCCGAATAAATAATAAACCACTTCTTGTTTCTTGCTTTGTAACGTACCTATACCATAGCTAGAATTTTACTTTCAAAATACGAGTATGAGACTAGCGTGACACGGTTTTACTCTAAAACAATCAAATCTCATTTCAATACAAAATAGAATAAGAACTGATGGAGCCAGTGTCAGTGCTACCAGATGGCTCCATGCATTTCTCCCCAAATCTCACCCAAAATCCCCCCAAATTAAGGGTATTTTGAAAAAAAACATTCAAATACCTAAAACATACTTTTTATTCATATTACCTACCCAGATTTAACTGTGTTTATTACCTACAGGTGTTATTTTTTTATAATAAACAAAATATTTCACATAGGTACATAGTAATTACATGTATTTATTAAATAAAATGTACAATTAAACTAACTAGTTATGTACAAAGGAATCAGTCGGATTACCTAAGGACCGTTACAAACGGCCCATAGGGATATAGGCCGTTTGTAACTCAACTGTTCCAGACCAGTATGAGACGGAAGCGTGCCCAAGACACTGGCTGTATTGCCACGCTGAATAGCTATGCTTATCCTCTGGCCTAAATAAGAGCCAGCCCTTGGGTCACCCAATCAAAAGCCCCGCCAGATTTTTGAAAACCAACAATGTACACATAACAATTACTAATTGTGATGATGACCGATGACGAGGAGACTTGATTATTTGGCTAGGCAAGTCTTTATTTCCTTTCTCTGTGCTACACATCACACATCTCGAGTCGAGAACGAACTTCGCATCGAACGAACGGTCAAAGAACGGTCCTTTATTGTTGTATTTAATGATGGTTGATTGAAATACCTACAAATCGACCTAATTTTTGCCCCCGAAAATACCCCCAAAGGATTAGTCCCCCCAAAATTCCCCCCCGAGTGTTAAAAACACGCCCAAATTTGGAGGGAATCCCCCCCATCTGGCAACACTGGATGGAGTGTATAGTTAAAAGTTAGCTAGTTTCCTATTAGTCTGTGGAGTACATATATATATGATCGAATGAACCAATTAAATACAAAAGAGTATAGTTATGTACCTACACCTCTATTTACAATTTGTTCAACTTCAACTTCTTTGTCTTATGTCGATTTTAGAGGCTTTTGTTCTTCACAACTTCTAGTTTCAATTCAACCAGTGTTAACAAACTCCATAATTATTGTCACAAAAAAAAAGATATTGACCTCTTCTACTAATTATAACATAACTAAACATTTTTGTTTATCTGTTTCAAAATGGGAATCAGGTCTTTGGCTGCAAGCACATCCATCTTACAATACCGGTACACTTATGGATCCTGTAACATTCCGTATTGCCACTTGTCTTCGGTTGGGTGCAAGATGCTGCGCCTCTCACCAGTGCCGGTGCGGTGCAGCCGTAGATTAATTTGGTTTTCACGGACTTTCGTGCACAAGGTCTGCCGGCAGGATTTCGTGCCACGCAAGTCTTAATGACATTATCCGTTGAGCTTTTACCAGTGTCAATGTGCCAGCCGTTCTTGAACCGAATGGTCTGTTACGTGATGATGGTAAGCGGCCCGACGGTATGACTCTTGTCCCTTGGGAAATGACGCCTTTGGTGTAGGGCGCTACCTGCGTTGACCTAGGGTGTCAACGCAGGTAGCGTCCTACACCACGCGCCATCTCATCTGCCTGGGACATCAGTTGGGGCTGGTGCGGCGGCTGATTCGGCCGCGGATCACAAAAGGCGCAAATATAGTGGTCTCGACAGAGCTTCAGTTTCAGTTTATTTATTTTTCACAATAGGCAATTACATTGCACTTAGGAACGTCAAACATTACAATTATTTGTATCAAGTGTCGAAATATTCTTACACTTACCTATTTGAGCCTTTTGGGGTGGAGACCTTGGGTCCGTGGGGAGCCGGTGCCCTCCGGGTTTTCAAAAATCTTGCGGGGCTTTTGATTGAGGTGACACGTGACCCAGGGGCTGGCTCTTATTTAGGCCAGCGAATTAGCATAGCTATTCAGCGTGGCAATGCAGCCAGTGTCTTGGGCACGCTTCCGTCTGGTACAGTTGAGTTACCTATAGGCCGTTTCTAACAGTCCTTAGGTAATCTGACTGATTCCTTTGTACATAGTTAATTTAATTGTATTTTTTATTGAATAAAGAATATAAAAAAAAAACAACTAAACATTTAATTTAACTACGAATTCTTACTACCTACCTAAATTGTTCAGTGTATAATTTCACTAAATTATTTTTTGTGTGCGACCTACCCACCACAATGCATTTGTTCCTAGAACTTCACATACTTTTTATATTGTTGCACTTCGAAATTGCATTATGTACGACTACTGGCAGAGGCAGTATTTCACACACACACACGTTTTCTATAACTATGAAGTTGTTTAATGGGTACGCTGCCATAACGCCAGCTCGGAGGGTCGTTCAAGTCTTGTTCAATATATCCGTTCCTATAAGAGCAATCATGAAATGTATAGCTCGGGCACTATTTGAGCTCTATTTTTGTGTGTAACCTTCGTTGCTATAATAGAAGCCGTTTTCGAGTACGGTCATGTGTACGCTAGCTTGATCGTTATGCTGCGTACCCACTAAGAATGGTCATTATTTCTTAAACCAATGACACTATTTATTTTTGCACAAATTATGCTCTATTCAAGCAGTTTTTTAGGCATAACCACAAACGTGAATTTTGTGTACGCTACCATAACGGACACCACGAAGACTACTACTTACTAACAAGAATTAAAACAAGAAGCTACCTTAATTAAGTTTATTAAATTCTTACAACTTAGGTTGGAAAAGTACCTTCTATATGGAATTCAGGATCCAGAAAAATGCCAATGGCTGTTATTTTAGTAAAATGCCTAACTAGGTATGAATTGAGAATCAAAATTACTTGGCTATTACATAAAAACTGGCTATTAACAACTATAGGTACATTCATACATCAATTTGGACACTTATGATATTATTTTACGCTATTCCCAGCATAATGCTCGAGCTAATCCTCAATAGAATCACAGTAAAAAAAAATATCACAGTATTTAACTAAATACAAGACGTATGTTTAAAGGATATTCTTAAAGAAATTAGTCAACGACACAGAATAAATTAAATTAACTAGCGATCTGCAATTTACATTCACAGCTTTTACATTCACACAAAATGTGCTCCTATGAGGATCTGCTACAATACTTTAGAACTAGGTATACTAGATCTAAGCTAAGATCAATAGTCATTGAATCGTTTGTGTCCCGGCCCTTTGCCGCCACCGCCGCCTCCGAAATTGCTTCCGCGTTTGAAGGAGCCGCCGCCGCCGCCGCCTCCGCGACCTCCTCCATACCGGCTCCTGTTCCATCCGCCACCGCCACCTCCGCGCTCTGCCATTGTTTGCAACTGAGGGTTGACCACCTGTCAAAATGAAAATGAGTGTCACATCTAATTGTCCATGTCATATACCCAACAAACAAATTTAAGGCAATTGTGACAGCATCTGAGGATGGGATCCAGACAAGAATTGTGTGAACACCGAAGGCATGTAGCTGTTTTTATCTACCTCATACACGCATTCATGTTACGCTATAGTAAAAACGTACCCATGCCAAAGGTATGAGGATTAAATGTAGCTGAAATGAACTGACAATGAAGGTACTAACCTGATTCGCTTCTTGCAGTACCGATACAAGGTCCTTAGCTTGTCGGGAATTTGATGGTGTGAAGAAGGCATATGATGTGCCTGTTGATTTAGACCTTCCGGTTCTGCCGATTCGGTGGATATAGTCCTCGGAGGAATTAGGATAATCAAAATTGATCACATATTTGATTCCATCAACATCTACGGTTAAAAATAACGTTAATTTCATTCCAAGATTAATATCAAATTACATTTCATAATATATAATAAGCACTATAAACCATGAAATAATATAATAAGAACATGTAAATACATCTAAGTCAGGTTGTGGTAGGTAACTGATGTGTTACTTACATGAATGAGTTACACAGTATGATCAAATACAACAATAAGCATTTGCCTCTCACTCAGAACCCAGGAGACTTATAAAGGGCATTGGATCAGTCTGCATAAAAATTGTTTGATCTATTTATTATCATTGCCCTCTTCAAAGCTCCATTGTTGGCCGAAACAGAAAACCCTTGACATCTTGCAGACATCTTTCCAGTCAAGTTTTTCATGATGCACCATAGGACAAATCTTATCTCAATGCAATATTTTCAAAAGTGCAGTGCATCACCAGGTTTTCCACTATCAAGTGTATCCGCATGTATAACGGACATACCATCAAGTTTTCCGGCCTCGGGTCCCATCATAGTGAAAGGCACATTTGAGGCACCATAATAATGACGAGTTATTGCATTCTTAACTGCATCAGACACCGGTTCATCATGTTATCCAGTGCAGTAGTGACATGCCTGGTCTGAGGCAGTAATCTAATAGAACACAATAACATTCCGCCAGTGCCTCTGAAAGTAGACACAAAAAAAAGTTATTATAACAACAATAACATTTATGTAAGGAAACTTGATCATACAAAAAGTAACCATAAACCTGAATAGACCTCAAGGTGGGAAATAATGCTCACCAAGTCCTCTGGCTGCTACATCAGTTGCAACTAAGATACTAGCTCTTCCCTGCTTGAACTGATATAGTACATCATCTCGCTCTTGTTGAGTTTTATCTCCATGCATGCATACAGCAGGCCAGCCATATCGCCTGATATTTCTTGTGATATTTTCTACTTTCCTCTTTGTTTCAACAAATATAATTGTCTTTGCACCAGGTTCTTGACTTTGGCCAATCTCTTGAAGTAGCACATTTAACCTGAAAAATATTTTTAGAATTAAACCAATTAATTGAGTTGTAGCTTATAAAAAAAAACAAATATAAATATCAGATCTTCTTAGAGGAGTGTTGGATTTTTATAATCAAAATAATTCATACAGTTCAAACTCATCACACTATACACTATTAATATATATTTTTGTAGAATAGAATGATTAATAATGATATACATACTTGTTTTCCTTCTCATGCTCCTGGCATACATCAATAATTTGAAGAATATTGTGATTGGCAGAGAGTTGCATAGATCCTACATTGATCTGGACATAGTCTCCTAAATAATCCTCAGCCAGCTTCCTTACTTCCTTAGGCCATGTGGCAGACCACATGACAGTCTGCCTGTCTGGTCTGATTTGTTCAATTATCTTCCTGATCTGGGGCTCAAAACCCATGTCCAACATACGGTCAGCCTCATCAAGTACCAAGTAAGTGCAGCGTTGCAGGTTTGTGGTACCTTTGTCAAGGAAGTCTATCAATCTTCCAGGAGTGGCAATCACAATTTCAACACCCCTTTCCAAATCGCGGGCTTGCTCTCTCTTAGGCGCTCCTCCAAATACACATGTGTTGCGAACATAGGCTGTATTGCCAAAGTCGGATGCCACTTGTTGTATCTGTTGAGCTAATTCCCTGGTTGGTGCAAGTACTAAAGCGATGGGGCCATCTCCTTTGCGAATTGGAGGCTGGTTGTTGATGTGTACAATGGCTGGTAGTATGTAGGCCAATGTCTTTCCTGAACCAGTTTGTGCAATGCCAACTAAGTTCTTACCAGACATGGCAATTGGCCATCCTTGTGCTTGAATGGGAGTAGGCTCATTGTACCCCATGTTTTTAATGCTCAAGTTTACATAATCTGGAAAATTTCCTTCATCAAAGTGCTGGATGGCATTCGGCACATCAACTCCACTGATGGTAATTTCATGTGTATTTCTGAACTCTTCAACATCGTAGGGTGACCTATTTAGAACCGAGGGGTGTGGGTTGTAAAAGTTCTTGTTGAAAGGCTGCAGCGACATGGAATCCCAGTTAGGGCGGCGCATATTTTGACCACCAGAGAACTCTTTCTTGCCTCCATATCCACCGCCACCACCGCCATAACCCCCGCCGCTGCCGCCGCCGAACCGGCTACCACCGCCGCCGCCGCCAAATCTAGAGCCCCCTCCACCACCTCCAAACTTGGAACCGCCGCTTCCACCGCGGCTACTATTCCAATTTCCAGACCTATAACAAGTTTAATTACCAACATTAATAAACAATTTAACTAGTCTAAAATGAACTAGATTGGTATTGGTACAACGGTTACATAGGTACCTACCTACATTACATTATAACTGTGGTTAAAGCCGCGTTTTGACGATAAGAGTTGATTCGTAAGAGTGTATGTACTATGACAGAGTAGCCTACATCCTAGTGTACTTGTCCGACTGCACTCGGATGCCCGATTTCCACAATACAAGTGCCATTAGAGTGGCCGTCAGAGTACACTACGTCACAGTCAACTCTTATCGTCAAAACGCGGCTTCAGGTTTGTGAAGCATAAAATGCCACGCGCGACCGTAATATGTTCGACTTACAAAATGGCTACCTACATTGGCAAGCAAGCAAGAGCCGAGCAACCTATGGTGACTTGCCTATGAATAATGACCTACTCGCTACACATGCGCTTTGTAGCTGTAAAATGGGTAGGTAAAGGTACTCTCACACGATCAATAAAATGACAATGTGACGCAATGCAGATGCAGTCGAGACGACGAGCGTATGATAGGTATAATAATTAAAGTGATTTTTGATGATAGTACCTACCTACCAATTTAAAGGTACAATTTGGATGGGATGACTGTGGGATGACTCATGCGTAACGCCGCAATTGGTTATATTATATACTATGATTTACAGATGCACCACACAATCAAAATCTTAGATTTGCTCTAAATGATTATGCTTAAATATCATACTCACATGGTAAAATTTAATTTAACTATGAAGATGGTCTAGATATTGAAAGATGATGTTGATATTATCTAGATTTTTGTAGCAGGGTCGTCTGAAATTATATAGAAAATCACTAGGTATCACACAACACTACGCACAGAACTTTATAGTTTTTTTCAGTTAGGTATAATCAATAATCATTTTATATTGAATTTAAAATTGGAAGGATTTATTAATTCCAACCAAATGAAATGAGTAAGACGACCTACCTAGACCACTGCTATTTGGAAAAGAGTGAAGAGAATGTGAATGTGAACAATGTATGAATTCAATAAAAAAAAATTAACACAAAATCCTGACCAATAGAAAAGGGGCTTCTGAATGCGCGCTAACTTCAGCAGAATGAGTATACTGGGCAGATAGAGAGGGCATGATCCATATTCTTTGACAGTAAAAGGGACAAACATATTTCTAACTTTCAGTCGGACGGAGCCTACGTCGTCTTCGCCATAGGCTCCGTCCGATTATTGATCGTCGTGAAGTGCTTATTTTATTACACTTTCCTAAACTTAGTCGACTCAATAACTTAGCCACTATATTCAGTAATTTTTTATTTTTATAGTACATAGTACACATTTAGCAAGTTACGATCCTGATTAGCAACGAATATGGTCACTAAATTTAGCATCTTACTAGAAAGGATTAAATAAAGTGCAATAATAGCATTTAGTCACTGGATCGCGTTAGTCGCCGCGCATCTGTCACTGCTGCATATGGGCATGTTTCTATTTTATTTACAAATTTAAGTGTGACTGTGCATATTTATTCATGATTATAATTTTGGCGAAGTAAAGAGAAACATTATTCAAGTAATAATAAATGGTATACAAACATATATCTTCCCAGAATTTACCCATGTGATATATAGAGTATATTATGACAAAACATCAATAACCTTTGAAATATATTACGAATGAAACGCCAATCCCTCAAACATATCAGTAAGCAACCTAATAAGAATCAGTCATATTTTTAAGCTATATTCATTGCAATTTTGTATCAGATTACTACAATAATTTCAGAGAAAATAACTAACTCAGTATTATGTTATACTATTCAAGAACTTAAGTTTTTAAGTTTGAAGATCTTTTAGCAAAAAAGTAACAAATAATATTTGTTCGGGATTAAATCTGACTGGAAACCACATTTTTTTAATAAAACGATGTTGAACATATTACCAGAATGTTATCACCATAATAAACATGGCTATAAACATAATACAAAAAATAAAATACAGCATAAACTAGCCCATGGAAAACACCTAGTTTACTCAGAACTCTGCTATTATAACAGGGCAAAAGTTGCATACGATCAATCAATAATAGAAAAAAAACCTTAATTCTTCTCAAAATCTCAAGTTTCTAACTATACTCCAGCTCCTACTGAACTACTAGAGATCTATAAAAACCTGCCGATTATTTAGAGCAGTGAATAAATTCTTTGCATCAATTAGTTATGAACTGTGCAATAAAATATCATGTCCCGTAAAGAAGTTAAATACAATTACATTGAAATTGAAATCATTTATTGAAAAAGAAATATAAATTAACAGTGTCCCTTTACAAAATTAACTGTGATCAACTTCTCGTCTTATGTCGTAACTTAACACTAAACAAAGGTATGTACCTACCTACATTTTAATTAAATTACCTACATAGCAACAACAAACTACTTACCGCATGTAGTAAAATATTTGAAAAACTGATTTTTAATCAGTTACAGTCACATTTTACTGCAACAGGCTATTCCATAAAAAACAATTTGGTTTACTAAAGGCCGTTCAACGACCGACGCTGGTGTCATGCTGTTGAAGTACGTCATTGAAGCCTGGTTGGGAAAACAGGATGCCATTGGAGTATTCTGTGATCTATCTAAGGCTTTTGACTGCGTAGATCATGACACCCTGATCTCAAAGCTTAAACACTACGGTATCCAGAATCAGGCAAAAACCTCATGAATAGTACCTATCGAATCGCATTCAAAAAGTGGATATTAGCGGTAGCAAATCTTCGGGAACATGCACTAACATAGGAGTTCCACAAGGATCGGTCTTAGGACCTTTTCTGTTTCTAGTCTATGTCAATGATCTACCATCCTGTGTAGGGGACCTATGTGACATTGTATTGTTTGCTGACGATACTTCATTAATATTTAGAGTCGATAGGGCTAAAGATAAAAATGATTGTGTAAATGCTTCTCTAGCTCAAATTCTTGATTAGTTTACAGTAAATAACCTCCTATGAAATGAAAAAAAAACAAAATGCATCTAATTTACCTTGCCTAATGTTCAAGTCAGCAATGCTAACATTATCTTAAATGGGGAAAACACTTAACTTTATTGAAGCAACTACTTTCTTAGGTTTAAATATTGATGCAAAGTTGCAATGGGGTATTCATATTGAGTCATTAGCTAGCAGATTGAGCTCGGCTGCATACGTTGTACGTACAATAAGGCTACTGATGAAGCTACGGCGAGGTTAGCTTATTTTAGTTACTTTCACAGAATTATGTCTTATGGCATATTTTTATGAGGAAGTGCAGCTGATATTGAAAGCATATTTATTCTACAGAAGAGAGCTGTATGGGCAATTTATAAAATGAAAACTCGTGACTCTCTCAGGGAACGTTTTAAAGAGATTGTTATTCTTACAGTCAGCTCCCAATACATTTATGAAAATCGAATGCACGCTCACAGAAACATTGATGAGTTTAGTAAAAGAAGTGATGTACACAGTGTTAATACTAGAAATAAAAATAAACTTGATATACCTAAGTATTGCTTAGGAAAAGTAAATAATTCATTCTTAGGAAACTGTGTGAGATTATATAATAAGCTTCCTCAAACCACCACCAAACTCTCGGCTCGTAAATTCAAATTGTATATAAAGAATAATTTAGTAAATAGTGCCTACTACAAAATTAGTGATTATATCGACGATAAGAACGCGTGGCCCGATATACCATTTTGCTGTCAACTGGTATAAGTTGACAGCAAAATGGTGATTTCTCAATGTTAACAAACTGCCCATTAGGTAGATAGGTAATAACAAATGTTTTAAGATTAAGTATTTAGGTTTATTTGCTTTATTCCTTTATTTTATTTATTAAGTGTATTTACAAGGACTGAAGTTAGACTCGGCTACAGGATGGAATACTAATTACCCAAAATTTAAAAAAAAATCTCAGTTCAGTACCGTATTGTATCCCCAATTATGAAACTCTTTAACCTATGCATTGAACACAGAAAGTTTTCCTCTGCCTATAAAAATCACTAGTACTTTCAATTCCCAAAAACGGTGAACCGGTTTTAGTAACTAAAGTTTTGTTCCTATAAATTGTTTCTTAATCCTATTTATGACGACACTTTCCTAAATTTAGGAAAGTGTAATAAGCACCTAAGCTTTATTCAGATCGACTGCTACGCGCGAACTTCAGATCAGCTGCGATTCATTCATTTAGCAAGTAATTAAATCTGATTCCTCATTCTTTCATTCATTCATTCATTCTCTCTAGATTTGACGGGACTCTTGGTTGACTAGCGTGTGTGTAAAATACAGGAAAGGAAAGGAAAAGGAATAACATTAATTCACCCGGTGTTACGAGTGCTGTAAAGGTTTTTCTAAAATAAATAGCATTCAAATGGCTATGCAGCCCCACAGCAAGAAAAGAGTCTGCTACTATTACGACAGTAAGTGTTACATAGAGTTTGTTACCCGCCACAATTAAAATATTTGGTATTGCAATGAAAGTTTTCTTCCTTATTTATAAAAACTTCGACTACTGCTTTACTATTTAAAATACTGGTCACAAGGACTTATCTTTTTGTACACAGGCCTTGTCGTTTTCACTTAAACGAACCGTCTTCGTGCGTTTAGTGAAATGTTAATCAAGTCATTTCATGGCGTCTGTCCACAGTTCGACGCTCCCATTGGCTACACGGTTCAAGTTTGCCTATCGCGATGTGTAGTACAGACTGACTGTCTCGAGCAATGAAATGACTTGAGTAACATACTGTTATAAACTCTAAATTGGTAATACATGTTTGTTTTGTTGTTTTTAGGTGATATAGGAAATTACTATTATGGTCAAGGACATCCCATGAAACCGCATCGCATACGTATGACTCATAATTTACTTTTGAACTATGGTTTATACAGAAAAATGGAAATTTATGTAAGTTAATAGAACTAGCTATTACCCGCGCCCAATCGCTCACTTTGTTTTAACCTATGAAAATAAGTTAATATAAATGAGTTTAAAATAGTAAATAATTAAATCTCATGATGAGTCCAGAAGTGTAGACCTACCTACAACTACCAACCCTAACATTGACTGTTTATGAAATCTAATCTATCTTGAAGATGGAGTAAATGAGTACAAAGACTAAGTGTCAAAAATGTTCTAGTCTCATCTAATATTCTATCTGGCTAGTATAAGAGTGGGCAATGTAGAATGCCTAAAATTATAGCACATACTGACTTTGGAATCCTGAGATTAAGTCTAGAGCCACTTTATGGTGCCATTTTTTTTATTGTATGATAGGTAAGCGTCTACAACTCACCTGGTTACAAGTTGAGATAAGGCTGAGGGTGGAAGCGCACTTCACCTGGTAAGTACCTAACTCTGAAAAAATCTGCTTATTTACAGCGACCACATAAAGCAACTGCAGATGAGATGACAAAATTCCATTCAGATGAATATATCAGGTTCCTTCGTTCTATCAGGCCTGATAACATGTCAGAATACAACAAGCAGATGCAAAGATGTGAGTACATATATATTTTTGTAAGTTTTAATGAATTACTGATGAAAATTACCAACTAATATTAATTGATTGATCATGTAAATTGTAAGTTTATTTTTTCTATGTCAACTACACAAAGTAGGTTCCTATACTTACTTGAAATTAAATTAAATGAACATTTATGTGATTGCAACAAACATTACAGTAGGTAACACATTTCAACAAACATTACAGTAGGTAACACATTTCAATTATATAAAGAAGTGATGTTCCTGGTTATAAAATTAATCCTCGATGGTGACATGTATACCCAAACATGGACAACCTGTGTGATGGCTTCATTTGCTACAGTAATTTATTTTGTTACAATGCACTAACTATACAAAATAGCAATGTCTATCTTCAAAGCAAAGCTTCAACAAAACTAAGTTTAAAAAATGAATATCCCTAGCAATAGATACCATAAAGTTAAGGCTAAGTTAAAACTCAACCTGTTTTTCTCTTGCTGATTTTACTGGTTTAATTCACATCAGGATTCCAAATAAAATTCAGCCTTAGAAAATGCTGATAATCTAACAAAAAAAAAAGGTAGTTAGGTAGCAACTGCAACAAAATTGTTTTCCTATATTTTTATTTAGCAATTAATTTCAGTCAATGTTGGAGAGGACTGTCCAGTGTTTGATGGTTTATACGAGTTTTGTCAGCTATCTGCAGGGGGCTCTGTGGCTGCAGCAGTGAAATTAAATAAACAGGTGTGTACAGATGCTCAGGCCTTTTTGAAATTGTTATTATGTGAGTTTATGTAGGTATAAGTACATGATTTACCAAACTGTCCTAGAGCTATGCTTCATGTGCTTATGTGCTGTCAATGTTTTAGGATATTATGGTGGCATGCTAACCCACAATATATTTTTATTCAATAAAACTGTTTTGTCTTAACCACATGCTAGGGTGGTGGTCATTTACTTTATCTTTTGTCTGTTCCATCATTTTATCATTATTATCAATCAATCCTTTTAAAGAATAGCCGCAAATTTACTGAAGATCTATTATCTCTGCACCATTTTTTTTCTGCAAGGCTGCATGGGTTTACCCATACAATTAGTATGCTTGCAATTGCACAGTTGTGTTGCCAGATACTGACACACTAAAATGTATTGGCCAGGCATCAGAGATCTGCATAAACTGGGGAGGTGGACTCCACCACGCCAAGAAGTCGGAAGCGTCCGGTTTCTGCTATGTCAACGACATTGTTCTTGGGATCCTGGAGTTGCTGAAGTACCACCAGAGAGTCCTGTACATTGACATCGACGTGCACCACGGGGATGGGGTTGAGGAGGCATTCTACACTACCGATAGGGTCATGACTGTGTCTTTCCATAAGTATGGCGAGTACTTCCCCGGAACAGGTGTGTATTGATTTACAACTGAACCATATATTTCCATATAACATTCAGTTTGATGTGAATGTGTGATTGTGATTTTTTAAGGAACATCTTGTAGTACCTACTAGATGTGTCAGACAAACTATAGGTAGGTCTAGATAGATTACAACCTTCAAAAATAATACTTAGAAACCCACCTGGGTTAGCTTGCTTATCATTGTCTGTGCAATGATAGATAGAGCTGAGACATTTTTGTATATAATTTGTATAACCATGATTGCCTTTATGCAGGTGATTTACGCGACATCGGCGCTGGCAAAGGGAAATACTACGCCGTGAACATACCGCTGCGCGATGGAATGGACGACGAATCATATGAGTCTATATTTGTGCCCATCATCTCTAAAGTCATGGAGACCTTCCAGCCGAGTGCAGTTGTATTGCAGTGTGGAGCTGACTCTCTTACTGGTATGTATATTTTGTGTTCTGCTTTTTTTCTCCGAATTATTAAATGCATTTGTACTTATAAACTAACTTTCCTCACTACAACCATTTTAAAATTAAGCCTCTACGATCATGGAGTATTTCTTCGTCATTGCTACTATGAACCACTTCTGTCAATCCCTGACTATCCTCCTAGGCTTTTTTATTGTATGACGTGGCAGCGCTTGGCCTTCGTCTTAAACTTTTTTGAGCATGCTATATTGGTTGTACGGTTTTTTTTACCACGCTGGCCGGTTAGTCCCTCGATTAATGCTTCTCTTTCATCCGAGCTTGGGACTATAAGTGTATTGAGTTACATAGTACACACATTACAGTGTAGTGTATGAGTCCCTACACAGGCAGAGTAAGTGTAGTAATATACAAGTTTTGTTTCGGTTATTCTAGTGAACCTTATGAAGTTCAATTTTTTTTTGTTCATTTTTGTCCAGAAAGTTCAACTTTCCAAAAACAATAGAAAGTTGAAATAATTGGAATAATTTGTTCACCTGGTTGAATTTAATAGAATAGAATCTCTTAGAGCTGTATCTAGCCCATGTAGCATGCTGCAGCTACGATAATCTAAAAACGTTTAACGTTAAATAAAGCAAACCTAATTTTTTTAAACCTTTCTGACAGCCATCAGCCCAATAACAAATACGATTGTTTTCTGCTGTCAGCGTCATCTCTTGGCTTATTTCTTTTTTAGGAACACATACATGCCGTCATTACATGTCTCAATCATTTCTTTGGTTGCCAATAGTTGTCTTTTTTTAATTGACCGTTACAATATAATTATCATGGGGTTAGTGGCGGCATTCACTATTGAAATAACTCCTATTAAGGAATCAATATTCTGAGGCGCCAAAACTGATTAAAGAGTGTCTATCGTCTGTAAAGTCTATATCTATCGATATACTTACTAGTTGTTGTAGAAATATTATCATGTTTGATAAAAAACTTTTTTTTAGTTCATCGGGCGTATATGATAATAACTATTTTTTTCACCCTAAATAAAGTAAAGGTATTTTTTCTAACAGTATACAATATCATATTATTATGTTGTAATCAGGTGACAGACTGGGCTGTTTCAACTTGACTGTGCGTGGACACGGGCGCTGTGTGGAATTGGTCAAGAGATTCGGACTGCCCTTCCTTCTAGTTGGCGGCGGAGGGTGCGTATTTCAATATGTTGATGATTAATGATTTTTTTGTCTTTTCAAACGATTTTTAACGATTGCTTGTCATATCATAGAACAAATAGGTCCTAAATCTTATATAATTCGCTTGAAGCTGACGTCTCTCTCGCTCTTAACGCGCTTCATACATGTAAAGTAATGGTTGGTTTGGAGAAAAATAATAGCTGTTACAATAATGTGGCTACATTAGATTTAATACAAAAGATACCAGATTCAATTTCCATCATCTTTATGGTACAGTGGTTTTAATATTTTTTGGGGGAGTGCTGAAATCCCAAACACAGGGAAACCTAGTTGTGAGTTGGAGTTCAGCCATGTTATAATTAGCGTACCTATGAGCCCATTTCCAACTTGTCAACATGAGCCAAGTTGGTAATGTAATACAGTAGGTAAACATAACAGTAGGTAAATAAATACCTACTGTTGCTTTAAATTATGTTATAATATAAATATTTTAAACGAAATAAATGTTTTTTTATTATTTTTATTATTATTAATATATAATTGTCGTTCAGATACACGATCCGCAACGTGTCCCGATGCTGGACATACGAGACGTCGGTGGCGCTCGGCGTCGAGATCGCTAACGAGCTGCCTTACAACGACTACTTCGAGTACTTCGGGCCGGACTTCAAGCTGCACATATCCCCCAGCAACATGTCCAATCAAAACACGCCCGAATACTTGGAGAAGATCAAGAACAGGCTTTTTGAGAATCTGAGGATGCTGCCCCATGCGCCCGGCGTGCAGGTAACGTCATATTTCTATGTGTCTGTGCACAATACATATATTTTACTATCTTACCTCTAAATCGTGGACCACAACAGGTTACTCAGTCTGTTGAGAATTGTGGGTGAAGTTCCAGACGGAATGTTTCAGGATCGGAAATTGTACTTGCCTTAGTAATAACATAGATTCTAAATTGTTGCGTTCCGGGATAAAGAGAAGTTAGGCAGTTCATCAGCTGTGGGTTCCGGGTGAAGTGTGCTACCTTCGGCCACCTATGGCTCTGCTCTAAACAAGTATCATTATTGTATTATTGATTCTGAATTCAGCCACTGCAGGATTCACAAAATGCATACCGTTTGTTTTTTTAGGTGCAAGCTATTCCCGATGATGCCGTCAATGATGAATCTGAGGATGAAGACAAGATCGACAAGGACGAAAGACTGCCACAAAGCGAAAAGGTAACAATGACATTCTTGCACACATTGTCGTTTCTTATACCAAATTTAAAAGGATATTAAATGTAACTTTTATTTCCTTTGTAGATCTAGGAACCTATGAAGGCCCCGTAGTATCGCTGATTTTAATTCTAGCACACAAACGTGCCATTTCGAAATAAATGACAATACGCTTGTATAGGCAAGAGGTACTACTGTGCCTTAAATTCAATAATTCATTTGCAATGTTTGGATACAAAGTATCACAACACCAGTATGCAATTTAAACAGACGAGCATAGTAGGTATGTTATGAAATAATAACAAGTCTGTAAAAAAAAAGAATAGATTTTTAAGCAAGAGCTTCTAGTCCGAACTATACCCTTAAGCGGACAGAAAAGGGGACATATAGGAACAATCAAAATTAGCAAATGTTATGATGACTAAAAAATTCACAACCCGTAATGGGATAACCACATCTTTTCCTCAAACACTTAACCAATTGAGCCATGAGGGCGATTGAAATGTTTTCTGAATCACTTCTAGACGGCGGTAATAGAGGCAAACTTAAAAAAAAAACAATGTATTTTTTTCTGGTTAAAACTTTTTGACGGGTAATAAAAAAAGTTGAAATCAATGTATATATTCCGGATTAGCATTTTTGATTGTTAATTTCCCAGGACAAGCGAATCACCGGCGACGGCGAGCTATCCGACTCTGAGGACGAGGGCGAGGGTCGCCGCGACAACCGCTCGTACCGCAACCCGCAGCCGAGGAAACGGCCGCGGCTCGATAAAGACTCCTCACAGATCAAGGACGATCTCAAACGTAAGTGAACATACTCGCAATATACTATCTTGATCCATACCTGGGAATCCATTAGGAATTAGACAGTGGGAGAAATACTTTGTAACAACAGCTTTTAGCAGTCAACTGTTGGACACACCAATGGTGTCCAACAGTTGACTGCTGTCCATTCAGTCCATTGGTGTCCACTGCTGACAGATACTCCTCCAAAGGTGGCATAATCACCATACTTAGCAGGCATTGCTGCTGCAAGCTGCTGCCCTTCTTCTGGTGAGATCGCTTAGTCTGCTTTTATGACATCCATGGGCTGAGTTGAAGGGGTCGTTTCTTAAGCCGCGATCGCCACGACACTTGCACATATGTAAACCTATCTCTATATTGTCGGTTGCAATCCGACCTCTAACCTATAGAATATCGAATTGAAAAACAGGCAGTCCGTGGTCGGAAACGACTTTTTTCTATTTTTGTAGTTGGTTCTGCTAATGAGAGTTTCCTTTACAGCTGAAGACTCAAAGGACGATGTAAAAAACATGAGTAATCTTGAGGAACCAAAAAAAGAGTTGGCACCGAATCCCTGATGTTTTCGCCGAGACATGAACAGATTACCATAGAGACGCGATACGAGTTTGACAAAGTTACTCCAATACTGGACAATTCAATTCAACCAAATTATGGATTCCAGGAACATCTGGCCCCGGATTGGTCTACAGTAACTGTCTTAACACAGTAATCGTCCAATGCGTGCTGTTTTTGTTTCAAAGTGAAAAGACACATTTCAAAATAATCCCCGTAATTCTTACATAGTGTACAAAATAATGTGCCCAAGTTCGATTTTTTATTAATGTTAAGAGTTTTGGTGTTTTTATACGGCTTATCATATCCTCCCACTCTCTGTATTATATGATACTGCTTAATATCGATAAACTTTATAATAATAGTATACTTTAGCGTGGCCCTCATCACGGGTTTGGATGAGCCATTAGCAGTGTTGCTAAGTTGGTTTTACTGTAAAAAACCCAGATTACACTGCCCGCGGCATTTTCAATTGATATATTAAAAAATATGTACTTTCGAATTACTATGGAAATGTTATGTCTAAATGTCCGTACTTTGAGACGTCTCTATTAACTCGATGGGTGCTGTCAAAGACTCGCGTTGTGTTTTACATAGAGAGCGAGACGAGCAGCACCCAACGAGAATCATCACTCTGGTGATTTCGGATACGGATTTTTCAAATTCGGAACCTTTGTCTACACGGGCGTCTACTGCACACAGTGTAAGTCGAAACACCAGTGCGAGTCAAACTCCTCTGTCTGGTCAGTGGAGTACTATGTTGTACTTGGTTTGGTTGGTAGTAAAGTTAATTGACACTTTGGGTACGGACTGCTGTAGCAATCCTTTAATTCAACCAATGTTGAATTATAGGATTACATTGATTAAAACAATATCTGTATACTAACTAATCCTTTTTATCAAATTATCAATCGAAGCTTGTAAATCAGTGTAGTCAATAAATAATGTTGTGTATAAAAAAAACTATGACCGCACTAATACAATATGATGTTACAGCAATAAAAACTCCACTTGAAACATATTTTCTTTAACATAATGAAATTAGTTATAAGCAAGCATTTATTTTTATATCGATTGACTGATTTTGTAAGAATGTATGATGGATAGTTCTAAGATTTCTTGAATATTATCATCACAAGTTATTGATGGAAATTTTGATATCTTTCCCAAAAAAAAAGTACGATATAAGACCTCTATCATCAATTTACAATAATAACTAATTGGTGTGAAAATCTTTTTTATCATTAACCTATTACATTTCCTTAGGAGGCAGTTATATCGTTTTGTTTCGCTAACATAGCATAAAATATATTATATGCATAAATTCTCAAGGAAAACAAGTAGCAATTAGCTTATTTATCATAGTTATGAATAACTAAGTAATTTAAACTCCTACTTATGTGAAACTATTTTTGCCAGAAATAAAAATGTAGGTAACTAGTGAGTTAATTATGTAATTTTTTCTGTATAGAATTTAAGGCTGTAAATATATTTTTTATTGTTCAATATATCGAAAATGACAGAAATTAATTGGTTTTAATCTTTTTTACACTAATGGTCCATGTTCCAGATCCAAACTCAAACTCGAGCTCTCTTTGAATCGATAAATCTAATGTAATAACACACAAATATATATTATCAGTCATAGCATTCTCGTTTTGATCTTGCATTACTTTTGTCTCGTTTTTTATACACTTGTCAGATAGTGCTTTTTTTGAGGGCCACTTGTTAAAACTCTTTGAAAATGTGCTTAAGATTTAGTAAAGAATCGTGATAGTTTAAATTAGAATTTGTGAAAGTCTAATAAGCGAGTTATAGACGCTACAGTTCAATGCTATAAGAGGTCGTGGTCCCCTGCCCCCTCAGCACGGGGCGGGGATACAATTTATGTCATCTGTTTTTATCCACCTCAGAGCATTTTGTCTCCCGATGGTGGATAAAAACAGAGGACAAAAATGTTATCCCCGCCCCGTGCTGAGGGGGCTGGAGGTAAAATATTGTGGTCGGTGGTAGAACTTAATTTATTTCGAGCAAGCTAACATCAACATTAAGTTTGTCGCAATAAAAACAATTCAATTTTTTTGTTTTATGATTGTTGTGTTCTGGCTTTTAGAGATGACCAGTTCCTGGTAAAAAAACATATATGTACATCTGAATCAGTTGATCCCCTGGGATCATCATAAACTCATCAGGATCACCTCGGACGTACTTAGGTAAAGCTGGTATCACACGAAGTATTGTGAACACCGCCATGTATCTTATTTAACAAGCGACTTCGTCCGCGTTGACTTTAGTGTTCTGTCGAGATATTCACGTAAGTATAATAATTTTTTATTTAAGTCACTGGACACATCGTACAGTCAATACAAAAAAATACCAATGTTCGTATCGACAGTAGGTGCGGCGGGGGTGGCCCCCGCGAACATGTTAGGTACACACTCGTTTCCCTCTTACTCCTAACATGACTTTTCGATAACTCTCACGGTTTCAGACTTGGCCTCAGTGGCCCTGAAAAAAAACTCACCTGTATATCCTGAAAATTAAAGCTTTAAATATCTTGTTATATAGATTGTAGAAACCGCTAAAATAACGGCTATCCGATGACCTATTCAAACGACTGCTACATTATCACAGCAATTGCGTGGATAGTTAGCACAGGTATCTTGAGTATAACAAAGTTCGCAGTCAGTGTTAATCTCCGATCAGTCGTTTAGAATCTTCGTTTTTTATAAACGACAAATCGCACTCATTTTATTTTTTATCGCACATTTACACCACATTGCCCTTTAGTTATTTGTAAAACTCAATTCCTTCTAGTCTAGAACATACTTTCCTGCTGGATGAACGCACCCGTATATTAATAGCAGCATTTTACCTGAAACAAAACGCATACTTACCTCACTGGAAGCTTTATACATATTATGTAGGTGTACGTTGTATATGAGAACGCTCATCCGTTGCCGTCGAAAATTAGGTACGTAGTTACGTCAGTTTTCCAGCCTCAGACACCTGGCAGCCGTGAGCCTCTTTTAGTTTCGTAAAACTGTGAGCGCCACGCCATTTACACCTTTACGGCGATCACCAATCCGCCCGCCAAGCGTGGTTATTATGGCAAAAACCTCAATTTTGCAGGCTCTGTCCAGCAGAGGACCCTAACGGGCTGTGTTGATGTGGTGATCGAACCCGGGACCTCTGGGTCTTATAACGGTGGGCGAACCACTAAACCACAGGCGGTTGAATAAATGTGTAACATATTCAATGAACTACTTATTAATTAATTTACTTATGTATGCGAGCTGAAATCATAATGATGGTGTTATTACTTTTTACCGTTGACAATCGATTTTTTTTATAAGTACAACTTGGAAAGCCCACTTGATGTTAGGTGCATCTCTTGCCGATATCAAAGCCTTGCTGTGTAAGTAACATCCAAAAAACATGGTCTACGCGGTACTGCATTGCGCCTGTTAACTTGAGGCCTTGTGTAAAGTTCTAGACATTACGATTGAGGCTTAAAGGTGCAATATTCTAGATTTTACGATTGAGGCATAAAGTTCTATAAGTACTTTACGATTGAGGCTTAGAGGTGTAAAGTTCTAAACTTTACGAGTCGCCACCATAGGCGTCTGACATTTGGACACATGGCTCTTTGAGATCCATTATCAGTGGCAATAGGTGCCCGGGACCGAAGACGGCCATCCAAAGTAATCAGGTAATTCTAGCCTGCAATGTCCAAACTAAACGGCGAAAAATCGAGATCCCGCACCCGTGAAGCAAACATATAGGACTACAAAAACACGCTTGTGAGTTGCGCTGAGAATTACAAACAATGTTTTCTGTTGGGTTTTGTGAAATTAAATGATACTTACGCCTACCAACTTAATATAGGTTTTCATTCTTGTTTATACTACAAACTATAAATGATAGAATTTTGACCTGAATTTTAAGAATTACCGGGACGGTACGTGTAGAAACTAGGAACCCTGTCGTTCTTTATCCATTTTTTTGTTCGCAATCTGGAAGTTTGGACATTTACCTAGGTATGGGACACGACTAGGCTAAAAAAAAAATAGTTTTTATACCATTTACACTTTATTACTGTATGTATTAAAACAGATTATCACAACAACTAAAAGTACCTTAAAATCAGTCTGGTACCAAAAGGCAATAAGATAAAAATAAGATAAATGGAATGAATAATATAAAAATACTTTGAAATAATTTAGCAATATATATCTACATTTTAAAGTTGTCATTTTAAATACATGAAATCCAATAAAAGACAGCCTTAATCAGAGTTAAAAGAATGTACGTAATGTTTTTTATATAAATACCTATTTACTCTAATGAACACTTATTCATAGGGCGTTTTCTAACTTTACAGAATTAATTATCTTAAAATTGAATCTCGCATCACCGCAATGAGCACTATTCTAAAATTCATTTCATGTTTTGAACTTCATTATAATCACACTCGAATGTTTCAAAATCCTACGTAAAATTCATAAGGAATGTAAAAATTGGAAGATAAATCTGACGCGGTAGATATTACAGCAATATTATTTTGTGCGTAAAACATAGGCCTTTTAAATTATGACTAGTTTTGACCAATTGCTTAGCAGATTTCTCTGTATCTACTTAAATATTTTACAAGGAAACAACATTCCTATTTGCACCAACCCACTTTTCTAGTCTACATTCTATTATACATTTTCTTAGCGTTTATAATGTAAATAATGTATGTCTTGCAGAGAAAAAAAGTATTATCATGGCTTTTAACTTTTTTATGTTACTCATACACATACATACATGATACATGTAATTTGTTCAGTGATGGCAAGTACGTATGGGAACACCTATTGTAGTTTAAAAGCCATTGGAGAAGACAGTAATGTATAATGTAAATATTAGGCCTAAAGTAACAGACGTAATCCTAAGGCCCTTTCACCTTCAAATGCAGTATAAACTAGAACTAACCTCTAACATTTCCAAGAAATCTTGTGAAGTAAAATTTAAAAACACCTTATTTACAACAAAATATAGTTAACGATAAGATTTAATTCATTTATAAAAATAAAGGCCTACAGTAACATAAATGTGGTTAAATAATTTAATGACTACAACCCACTAACATAATCCAATAATACTAAATAAATCACAGGAAATACAAAATGTAATTCAATTAGGTCTACGGATACTTTCTTACTTGGTATTATTATGACTGTTTTAAATATGTAAGATCCTTAATTTAATTTAAAATCGTCCTGAAATGAAGAATTTGTATAAAATGCAAGAATACTACCCTAGTTAGTGTCTAATTAACTGTCTAATCGTCTCATTCACACTGTATGCAGATTCAATGCTTTCTTATTCCATACTTTTTGTAATGGCAAATCGCAGCTCAACTAGTGAGATACCGAATTAGGGTATCATTATACTAGAATCTAGAATAGACAAAGTTTAAGTTTAATGTAAATCTGATCGACCGCGAGACACAATTAGTTACAAACACCTTTTGTAACTATAATAATGCGGCTTTTACTCCCACACACCCAAAAAAAATCTATAAAAATTGTATTCTGTAATTCTCATTACCACCGGCAAAGTCATTTCTCAAGCCATAGTGAAACAAAACAAGTTACACTAAAGCGTTATGCTAAAAACGTTACCTAACGAATCTGCATATAAAGTGAATGAGTTTGTAAGGGGGTTAGAATAGTACGTGGCACAATAGTGAGCATCCGGACAGGATCCGCCGAGTGCTGTGGACAAGGAACCCTGCTCATGTTATCACGTGGTCGCGAGCGCATCTTAGGTCGCTGGGCTTAGGGCGCCGCTTAGGTCTCTGTACCCTCTGAAATAAAAGTACATTATTATTGTTTAGTTACACTCAGAACACATAACCGGTCGAAAGATAAGACTTTTTTTTTTAATACAACTAGGCGACGGGACAAGCGAGTAGTCCACCTGCAGGCCTATTACCTAACTCTGTTTAATTTGGGTTTCAATTAAAATGCCTGCATTTCTGATTGAAACCGATTGAAACCCCAATGAAACAGAGTTACGTAATAGGCCTGCAGATGTTAAGTGCATCTCTTGCTTACAAAGCTTACTGCATAGGTCACGTCTACAAAGAACATAGCCTACTAATAGTGCAATGCGCCCGAAACATAAAAATATAAACTTAAAAATATAAACTATAAAGTTGTTAAGCCTCGCGTGCCCGTAATTTCACCGGCAACCATACCCTTCATACCTGAACACAGCGATGCTGCATGGCGGCTGAGATAGGTATGGTGGTAGTACTTTACTGGACGAGCCCTTTCGCAAGGGGCCAGTACTCTTAGAACTTACTGCAAGAAGCGTTCAAAACTAGTTAAGAGTTAACAGCTCATTCTGATGCTGCGGTTGCCGCGGCTCGCTGCCTGCCAACATAACCTAATTACTTTCTGCATTATAGCTTTGTCTGCCCTGCTAAACCATAGTCAAACTAGTTTCGTTTTGATCGGAGTGTAAAATAAAAAATAAAATAAATATACACACGACTTTTCCCCCGATGACACCTCTGTTTTCACCTCTGATCACTACTCAGAGCGTGGATCTTATTATTTCACCTACTAGGGGATAGTCAGAGGCACGTAAAAACTTACGTTCGGCATATGCCTACGATTTGTAAATAGCTGTATTCAATACGTTAGTAGGTTGCAAGCCCATCGCCGCGTAGCGGAATACTATAGCCATTGACACATGCCATTCGCATTTTTGGTTTTAGGACATTCCGATTTCGACACGATATGACCTTCACCGTCAGAACAAGTGCATGTGTCAAATGCGCACACAAACTTCCTAAAAACCATTGTTGTATGACTGGATTTGATCAACATGTAAATTGTATATAAAATAATTCTGCAATTTTAGTCGATTATTTCAGGGCTTACCTGGTGTTAGAGGGTGGTCTCGCAACATTGAGCCTGAAATTGAAAAACATGTTTTAGATGCTGTATTGGTTGCATTTCTTCACTAGTAAATGAATAACCAAATTTTTTTTTTTTGCAATGCATGCAACGAATATATTATATAATTAAGCACCTACTGTATATTTTTCTACAACTTAATTGAATATAATGATAGGATTTCATTATATTTAATTGCTACGTCTGCCGTCGATTGGAATATAGCTGGCAGGTATTGAGTCTCCATTATAAAGTTGACGAGGCTCGCATTTTCATCGGGAAGGTCCTGTTTATGGTTTTGTTTTTCATATCTAGTATTTAAGATTGATAATTTGTTCTACTTATGTCTAGTTTTGAGAAGATATTAAAATATAAAACAAGTTCATGCACTAGCTAGATAATAGATTAGACTATCTCACGCAACTATTTATAATAATTATATTATGGTATGTAGTAATAATGGTATATCAACCAGCAAGCATTATAATGATAGTAATACTTTTGAATAAATCATATGAACCATAAAGCATTTATGGTGTGCGATAAATCTAAATTAAAATATTTAAATTGCACGATGTTATTGCACACCTGTATACAGCTGTTTTTGCAGACAATTTGTGTCGCATAGAAATCTTCTAGGATATTTAGAAGAAAGGGAACATTATGGTGAAAAACCTCCTAGGTGAACACAAAGGTGGGAAATTATTAGCTAGTGAGTACTCCCACGTTCAGATCATATTTCTATTCAATAGGTGTCAGTAAAAAAGAAAAGTTAGTTGTTGATTGTTAATAAACCTCTACACAAATAGCTAGAACATAATTTTTGTTAAGAAATAAAATGTTGTGAAAGTTTTTTTTTAGTTTGGATCTACCGACAATACCACGCATTAGAGAAGGCCGTAAATAAATCAAGGTACCTAGGATTTGTAATGTTGACGGAAAACCCTTTTTTCATTCGAGTATCTTTTGGGTGTTTTCTTTCAGCAGTAGGACATAGTAGGTAAGATTCAATAAAACTTGTCTTCTGCTCTTACTAGCTTTTCGTGGGAGGACTAAAGTGTAATTCATGCAGACAAATTGACACCAAAGCAGCGAAGCATTACCTATAGAGCCGTGGCAACATCGCATTGACTAGCGTCAGTACAGTATAGCGTCAGAAAGTTGGTTACTGGTTAGTGCGGCGCCCGGCGTGATTCCTACGATGGATCCGCCGACGCACGCCTCCACGCCTTCTGTAGACCACCACCCACATAGTTATACACAGCTTCAGGGAACATCAACATTGGAAACGCTCGCACGAACTCACTCTGTTTGTTCTCACATTGTGCGTCAGAAACACGACTTCCGCACGATGCCATCGTAGGAGCAAGTGTGTTCGATATTAAACTTGTTGTAGTTGACATTTCACACTCAAACCTAATATTAAAAACTTACATCAATAGCGAGCTTGTTAGAATTACATGTCTACATTTCACATGCTACATTCGAAGTTTTTTTAGGAGCAAGTGTGTTCGATACGAGCGTTATCAATTTTCACGTGTGAAGTGTGAACTTCGACATTTCACACTCCAAAATAAGATCAAAAACTTACATATTAAAATTGTCACTAAATGAAAATCTGTTAGATAATAGAAAGAACAAAATGCATATAGATAGGATATAAAGATACAGACTAGGATGAGCGAATGGTCTCTCAAGGCCGCTATGATTGGCAGCGCAATCTGGTTAGCATAACGCAGTTATTGTAAAGAAAGGATATGAAATAAAGCTACAGGACCCCCAAGTAGTTCCTTAGTAGATATACCTAGTGTAACTAAAACGTATATTTTGTTTCAGTATGATTTTTAGAATCACTTCACACATGCGTTAAGTTTATCTCAACAATGGCATGAACTATTTTTTAATCCTTTGTGGATACTTTATTTAAATCGAAATTACTCGGGGTCTTCAACCTTCATACATCGAACAACAGATTGACAATTGATGACAGTTCTATCTCACAAAGTGACAAAATTGGTATCTGGATAAAAGTTTATGGATATGCGTATGTGTGTGTAAACGTGAATCTAGTTGGGCTAAGGAACATACACAAGGCACACTGCAGGTACTTTTACGGATTTGTTAGCTGTCTGTCTAATAAGCAGCTCGTCCAAATGGAATTTAAATTCGCATTTCGTCCAACACGTGTTTGTTTCAACACGCATTTCGACCAGCACAAATTACGTCAATACGCATTTAGTCAAACATAACAAGCATTAAGCCCAACAAATATTTTTCACAAACTGATTTATTGTGTGCCCATGAACCCAATAAATGTTATCATTCTTTTGATATACGTTTCTTAAAAGCCTGTTACTTGTGCAGTGGAACTCTTTTTGCACTTCTTTTATACTAAAAAAATTATAAATTTAATTTTATCTATTATAATTTGGTCGGTATTTTTGACGCTATTACTGAAAATGTGCAATCTGTGATAAAGTAACGTTTTAGCAATACAGTTACTAAGTAAAGTAATATCATGGTAATAAGGTTTGTCAGTTGTAATGTAGTCACCAAATAGACGAACTGCGTAATGACGAATCTCGAAATGGACGAATAAAATTATGGATGATCTGAGTAGTAGACGAACGGCAAAATGCGAGATGGACGAAATGCTTATTGGAACGACAGCTAACAAATCCTTTTACGTACTATCACAGCCTGCCGTGGTGGTTTCGAAAAAAAATCCAACCTCATCCAAGAAAAATAACACCTCAAACTCAACCTGTAGATATCGCAAGAGGCACCATTCAATGCTGTATATATACATAGGCAAGGCTTTGTGAGATAGAACCACAATCAGTACGCGTAGTGCGTACGTATACATCGAGCATGCAACTACGGTGGAGGCATGCGATGTCTCACCGGTGGTGCAAGCCGCGACGTTATTGTCTGCATTCACTCCGGCCACGGACCAGGGCCGCGCCTTGCCCGGGGTGCGCGCGCACCCGTTACCTACGTAACACACGGTATGCTGGTACTGTGCAAAATACTGATTCCACCAACAAATCGTCTTTCAGAACAGACAGATATATATTATACAGATAGATTACAAATAGAGTAGGACAGCCGGCTATGACGTGACCGTTTTGTGTTTCTTGGGGCTGGTTCCCCAGTAGGGGGTGAACGGATAAACAGAATCAAGAGAATGTATATAAAGAGATTTTCTAGAATCTCATTTTTCGAGATTAGGAATAAGGTAGGACAGCCGGCTGTGACGTGACCGTTTTTGTTTGTTTCCTGGGGCTGTTTCCCCAGTAGGGCGTGAATGACGAAATAGAATTTATATAAAGATTTCTTGTATCTCATCTCTCGATTTTTCGGTCTATAAAACTGAGAGGTCGGAACGACCATGAGTCGAGGAACTCATCTTTCATTTGTTATAAGGATAAGCTCGCATTTGACTACGAATTGCGTGGTTCTACAGATATAGTAACATCTATTGAAATATACGGGCTTCGAAACGCAAGCGACCACACGTGGTGAATAGGGTAGATTGATGATGGTAAGCGACGATTCCAGGAGCCTACTTGGAAGAAACCTATTCATTTGAGAGCCTAGTGGCGTACTAAGACGTTATCGTGAATCAAATAGCGTTATAACGTAATGAATCAACCATTGAGGAAAACTTGGTGATATCCTATTTGTAGAATAAATAAAAGCGTAGCTGTGTTGCCATGCGTGGCTATCGATAATACAGTATTTTGCACAATAACGTTAAAAAGTTTAAAATGTGTCTGTAAAAAATGATTGTTACTTGATTAAAAAAATGCATGATACCTCATTTAATGATTGAATTAATTCATGGTCGAAAATTAAATGAGTGAAATGAAATACAACAAAGTTGCCATGTTTTGACAACTGCCACCACCCATTCATAAAAATGATTAATGCAATGGCAGTTATAATAAATATGATAAAGATTCCCACGATGATCAAAGTTATCAAATAATATTACAACGACAAGCCTAGCCAATTAATAGGGCTGAACATAATAAATCACTCGTATTGACCCTAAGTAAATAAGCTCAGTAAGCAAACATGAGCGAACTTTTTGTTTGACATAAGCGAAACCACATAGACAATACACAGTGCTTTGGAAGCTTCATGTGCCTTCACAATCACAATTTCACGAAAACATTTGAGCACAAATAGTATTTAGAACTCGTATTTAGGTTGTTTCATATAGTTAGGGACGTGCGATATGGTAATTAGTAAATCGAAGTTTTAGAATTGAACCCATCGGGTACTAAGCCTCCGCTTTCCGTCTATCTATCTGTGTCTGTGTAATACACCGTTGAAAATTTCATATACTCGTATATCGCTGTGTGAAATTACAGTCCTATAATATTTAATAATATCAAATGCTATAACAACAAACCATAAATATAAAATGATTGACTTGAAATTTCAGTCAGCTGTGCATGCCCGCGCTTGGCCACAATTTACCAAAAACCATATCGCAGTACTTAACAGAAGACACCACCCAAAGTAAACAATAAACGTATAATTACAATTTGTCAAAGAATGCTCATGCTATCTCGCTCATTTGTGCTACGAGAGACCGAGACGGCGCGAGTAAACGAGTTGACAAGATGAATTGTATGTTCAACAGTAAGATATCTAAAGTATATATACTTATACCCATGTAAAATAATAACATACCCATGGTGTTGACGTTATCAGAAGATCGGGAAGGTGGGGGTGTATTTGGAGCCTTGATTCCTACGTTATCTGAAGATTTGCACCTGGAAACTTCTGCAAATACCAAGATTAATTACGTATATTTTGAGAATACACGTAAAAATTCAAAGAGAACATTTACTGAAACACAGCATTCAGTAAAAATGATCCCCTTCTCTTATTTTGGCAATCAAAGTATGTTGAAATAAAGCCGAAGGTGGTAGCGCACTTCATCCGGAATCCTCAACAAACTGAGGAACTGGCTATCTTACCGCTAAATGCCGGAACAAAACAAATTTAATAAAAAAAATATGGCGACAGGATTAGGTAAGATGGTTGTTGCTAGCCAGGCGGAAAACTAAGTCATACCACCAACCAAACCAAGCACAATATATTGTACTCCCCATGGGGATCGAACCCGGAACCTCTGGATCTGAAATCGGCGCGTTGAATCACTAGACTACAGAGGCGGTTAAACAGAAAGTTAAAAGGTTTTAAGTAACAAGGTTTGAAACTGTTATTTTGGTATGAACCTTACCGCATTCTAATAACACAGGAGTGCTTTCGCCGGATGTGACACTGTACCTGAAACATTCAGAATAAACAGTCAATACACGTTATGATAAAACCATGAATTAATGAATGAAAATACTTTATTGCACACCAAAGACGTATAGAAAAATTTACAATTTTAAAACTTAAGTTACCAGTACAATGGGCGGTCCCCATTCAACCTCCACTCCGCCTTTTTGTTTTTTTTTACAACATCTTGTGTAGAATTAAATCCTTAGTGTGTCTTTGAAATTTAATTGAAATCCGTTGATAAATAACGCTACAAAAAAAGTATATGAGTATTATTTCCGTAATCTAGATCCCATATTACAAGCTTGGCTTAGTTTAGGACTAGATGGCGCTGTGTGAAAAAAAAAACTGCACCGGACGAGCTATTTCCATAACTACAGTGTGATTATAGATGGAATACTTATATAGCGAGTTGTATCAAATGACTAAGTTAAAGTAAATAAAATAATAAATCAGGCGATTGGGACCGCGTTCTCTTTTGGCAGCAGTCCCAATCGCCTGTCTTCTCATATTAAATGAAACTTAAACAACTTCAATGGTTATAAGTTATTGTGTAAGTTTATTTATAAAGTGTGTAAAACTGTTTGTTCTCCGAATACAATAAAAAAATAAAAATATATTAGTTTGTAAAGCGTGTACCACGTGATCGTGGTATGAGCAGCGTACAGTACACTCACATGGTGTCGTCCCGCTGCAGTGTGGGCGAGTGCCGCAAAGGGGAGGGCGAGTGGAGCGACGAGAGCGAGTGCAGAGAGCGCGAGGTGAGCGGCGTGCGAGTCGACATCGACGACGCGTCTTCACTGCCGGGCGGCGTGCGGCAACTCCGCCAGAACTCTTCCAAACCTGACACACCACACACCAAACACTTGAGTCCGATCCATCACAACGATCACACATGCTCATCGTGTCTTTATTGTACTACAGGGAAGCGCATGGCCTTCATCTCATCTGGTTTCAAGTTATGATAAGGCCGAAGGTCGAAGCGCACTTCAACAGATTGTGGAACCGGCTCAAAAATTCGGAATCTGCGTCAGGAACCTCGTGGCTCAGTTGGTTAGAGTATTTCCGGCTTTAGGAAAAAATATAAAAATAGAGTCTCGTCGCGGGTTGTGATTTTTTGTGTAATTATAACATTTGTAAACATGACATGCGATCCCCGCCTAACGCTGGAGCTGACAAAACGCCAACTTTTAGGTAATTAACTATGTATTTACGCCACTTCACAATTCATACAATTAAAGCACAAAATGGTTTCATGTAAAACAAGCCTCACAGCTCAGTTGGTAGTTGCTCTGCTTTCTGCGCTGTAGGTTGTGGGTTCGATTCCCACCCAGGACAAACATTTATGTGATGAATATAGATGTTTGTTCTGTGTTTGGGTGTTGTATTGTATGATAAGTATGTATTTACAAAAAAAAAAGTATTTATGTATTCTATCCGTAATCTAGTTCGCATATTACAAGCTATGCTTGGTTTGGGACTAGATGGCGCTGTGTGAAATTAATGTCCTGTAATATTTATTTATTTATTTAAGTGTTTAGTTTTTTATACCACTAAGGTGGCATACCAAATAAAATAAAAAGGTACCTATTTACTTTCGTTTGGTACTAAGGTAATTTAGTTTATTTTAATCTATTTACATTCAATTTTATAACGTGTTTTAGTGTATAGGAAATAAAACTGTTTTTATTTATTTAAGCTGGTAAACCGGTTACCGTAACCTATGGAACACTTGCGCGTTGACCCTTTAAGCATTTTAAAACACCCTTTTCAAAAAATCTCAAACTGTAGTTTTCAGGGAAAACCTACTAATGTTGACCGTTCCACAGCTTTACCATTCGCTTTAAACACAAGGTAAAGAATCCTAGGTGTTCTGATTACAGCTGCAAAAGTTATTGTTAGATATATTCTAAGATATATTTTTATGGGAAGTGGAATGCAGGTTAATAAAATAATATATATATTAACCGCCTCTGTGGTCGAGTGGTTCAAACCACCGACTTCAGATCCAGAGGTCCCGGGTTCGATCCCCATGGGAAGTACAATATATTGTGCTTGGTTTGGTTGGTGGTGGGATTTCGTTTAAGTCCGCCTGGCTAGCTACCACCATCTTACCTAATTCTGTCGCCATAATAACAATTCTTAAAAAAAATTGTCGTGTTCCGGCATTCAGAGGCAAGATAGCCAGTTCCTAGGTTAGTTGAGAATTCCGGGTGAAGTGTGCCTCACACCTTCGGCCTTATCTCGACCAGGTGTGATGAAGGCCAAGCGCTTCCCCGTCAAAAAAATATTCCTTCAATACGATAACCGGATTGGTTTTTAGTCCTGAATAAAATAAAAGAGACGACATGTCATTATATTGGTTACATACCTTCGTCGATGTCTTGAGACTGATCCGTGATGGGACGAGTGGGCGCTCTAGTTTTAGTTCTCCTAGGTCGACCTGAAGTGCGATACACCGATTCAACGTTAGTAAATACACAAATGGGGCACGTTTGTTTCAGTTTTACTAAACATTTACCTACACAAATGGAGCATGTTTCACTTTTAAAACTTGCGCGAGGTGGAATAAACATTTTAAAACACAGGTTTTGTTACAAAACGGTTCGGTTTGAAACACATTTTCCTCGATATTCTTCCTTTGTAAAACACTGAGAAAATCCTTCAAAGAATTGATTTCTCCTACATACATTATTAGGCCCAACGCCTACTTATATAGTATATACTTATTCATGATATAGATCTAGTAGAGAGGATAGTATAGCCTTCAATCGGTAAAAGAACTTTTAGAATCAATTTAGTAGTTTTAGACAAAACTACAGACTTTTCTCTCTAAATTGATACTATGGATTTATGATGAGTGACTTCCCGTCAGTCTGTGGGAATTTCTAAAAATCTTTTCTTAGTGCACACTTTCACTACATAAGGAAGGCACCCTGAAAATATCCGCCGTTTCCTAGTGGTCATAAGTACTAATTTGTCAAACCCAAGAACCTAAATTTTTGTTCTGTGTTTGGGTGTTGTATTGTACGACAAGTATGAATTTACAAAAAAAAGTTACACACAAGTATTATATCCGTGATCTAGTTCCCATATTCCAAGCATTGCTTAGTTTACGACAAGATGGTGCTGTATGAAATGAATTTCCTGGATTTTTTTTTTATTTATTTACATATTTAGATGTTTGTGTAAGTTACCTTTGACGAGATGCCTCAGTTTGTGCGCCGGAAGATCGGCCAATGCGTCGGCCGCCTCGGCGTGTAATGGCGGTAGCGAGAGCATTTCGTTGCTACTGCATTGTTGCTCTGCCACTGACTTTGGCCGGACTCGGCGGCAGCCGCGTTCGCGCCTTCGACAACCGAGCGGCGTTGCCTAAACATTTAAATAAACTAGAATGAGACATAAATCAATACAAATAAATTATGAGTGAGAGAGAGAGAGAGAAAATAAGTTTATCTTTGGTCATAGAATGTGCGGACGTCCAATGGATCATTCAAAAGTCTTAGTGCGGAAACGGGAGTCATTTATAGGAAATTGAGAAGTAAAATAATGAATAAAATTGGGACGACAACATTTGAAAAAAGTAATGATTACATTTGATTTGTTTCATGAGATACAATTGAATCTTGTGTGGCCCCGTGACGCTGCAGTCTATTTTTCTTATCTTAAAAGGATCATTGTTTTCGCGTTGTATTGGTATATAGCAACTCAATGCTACCTTTATTTGAATTTACGTTTCGGGGCATAGCTCTTTTCATGCCTTAAATTGTAGGTGGTTTACGTTTTATTAGCTTCGAAAGAGTTTTTGGTTTTGGAAAAATATTAATAGTCATAGTTTCACTACAAAAACATATCTGGTTAAGATGCATGTACCTATAAAGTGATTTAAAAAACTTACATAAAAAAAAAACACAATTTCGGACAACATTAAGAGGTAGTACAAAGGCTTTGACACATGTTTCAATTTAGTATCTAAATTGAATGGCGTCGTTATTCATCCGATTTTTGCTCACCGGAGCATATGTTTGTAGGACTACGTTTTATTTTCGATTATCTGATTCGCATCATCATACTTTTGTACTACGCAAAAGCGCAATAAATAAAATAGCTTACCAAGTTGAGGTATTCCAGTTTCTGTGCAGCATGAAAATTAATTGGACAGTGTTAAATTAATTCTAGCTAGCAAATATAGCATTACTAATCAACCAACGTTTTGTGGTGTAATTTTTTTTATTTTTGTTTTAAATTGTGACAAAAATCTTTTCACATCGTGTCTATGAGTAAAGATTCCTTCTCTGATGATTTCAAGCAAATATCATTTAGCAATTTAAAAGGAAATGGTGACGATATTTTCCAGCCTGATTTCGGCCACAGTAGCTTTAAGATTATTGAAAGAGAGAAAGAACTTTGCTCGTGTGCTTTGATACTCTGATCTCTTTTTTCAGTTAGAATAGGTATGTATTTATTGATCACTTCTTGAACGTAACTGCGGAAATACAGAAGTTGGAAGCTGATAAGTTTTTGAACATTATTTTGCTACAAACGCACGCAGATTAAAACCATATA
Organism: Venusia cambrica; assembly: GCA_951394065.1. Classification (NCBI taxonomy): domain Eukaryota; kingdom Metazoa; phylum Arthropoda; class Insecta; order Lepidoptera; family Geometridae; genus Venusia; species Venusia cambrica. Next base: position 13,340,363 of record OX596040.1, on the reverse strand, counting down.
TACCCCAGAATGTGAAATTGGTGTCAGCAAGTCGGGGATGTCCCCTTCGGAGCACAGAATCGGTTCGCTGTCCACGTTGTCGAAATTCTCACACGCCGTTAGTGCGAGGTTCTCAACGGCTTGACTGGAACATAAATAAAAATAAAGGTATATTAAAAAAAAATGCTGAATCCAAGAGTTTACAAATTACTTATAAATCATTTTTTTAAGGTGCGTTCAAACGCGTCATGTAAGCGGTATAACATTATTTAATTTCAGTGACCAATGTGGTTTTTCAAATTTATTACGGCTACGCAAACCCTGATCTAGCTGCTAGTGTCACGTGACATTAGTATCCTCATATCAGGGAGGAATGAGGATATAAGGATAAGGGTATATATATCCTCATTCCTCCTTATCTACTAAATTTATTTAATCCTTATCCTACACAACCGAGTATTAGCAAGGACCGACCGCCTGCCTGAAGTTAGGCAGGCGGTCGGTTTTAAAATATTAGCCAAAACTATAAAATGACCTTGAAGAAGACATGCTGTGCCGACCCCACTTAGTGTGGGATAACGGAATATGATGATTTCATTTAATTTTAAACGCAAACGGTTTTAATTATAGTGGTATGTAATTTTTTTGTTAATTAGGTGCAATCATTCAGAATTGTATTGTAAATATAATTTCCAAGAATCATAAATCACAAGAAATACTATTATATAATAAATTGTTCTGTGTTTGGGTATTGTATTTTATTTATTTTATTGTATGATAAGTATGTGTTTGCAAAAAAAAAAAAAAAAACGTATGTAAGTATTCTATCCGTAATCTAGTTCCCATAATACAAGCTTTGCTTAGTTTGGGACTATATGGCGTGTAAAATTAATGTCTTGTAATATTTATTTATGAATTATTATTTATGAATTATACAACGGACGCGTAATACAACCGCCTATTCACAAAACTCCTTAGAGCGACTAGTTCTAAAAAGTTGATACAGAGAATTCTCACTTGAGTAGGTCCTGTAGAGTGGTATTGCAAGGCGCCATAGCGTCTCTCACAGCCTGCAGAGAAACCACCTCCCCGCCCGAGCCGGCGCCGCCCATCGCCGCGAACACTTCGCTGCATCTCTGTTGGCGAGTACAATACCGACAATGGGCGACTGACTCACCATCCGAATGATTGCATTGGTTAGCTCATCGGTACTCTAACCAACGTTTATAAACATTCAGCATTGAGAGCGTAGAGGTAAACAGAGAAGATTTTTATAAGCGGACACCAAGGGCAGGTCAGGCATTTGGTCAACACGACGCTTATTTATACTTAGATGAAGTCCTATCACAAACGTTCAAATACAGAACGACACAAGTCTAACAACTTAGTGTAGATGTTGCAGCCCTAAGCCATCTCTATAAATTTACAAATTGTAAGTAATTTTAAGTTGTTAACTATGTAGTTTAAGTGCATGAAAATGAAATAAATAAATTGATTATTACTAATACTATTCATAAGTTATGGAAATGTTTGTGCCAGTTTATGGATAAATGATTTTGAATAGACATGTACTTATACAAATCAAAGTAAATCCGTTGTGCTGCACGGTACACATCCACCAGTATTTCATAATAATAATAATAATAATATAAGTTTATTTCAGGTAACGTAAGAATTGTACAGGATGTTTAAATACTAATTCTAAGACCCATATTAATATATACCTTAAAACTAAAATACTTACAAAATAGAACTTAAACTAAGGCACACGTGATGTCGCCGACGTGTTTCGGTGCGGGGGATCTCGCGACAGGCGACCCTTGAATCGCCGGAACTTCACCCCTTTCGGCCAGAAAATAGGGCTCAGGAAAGTCGAGCGGCGATCCGTAGGAACTCTAAGTATTTACCTGTAGGTACTGATGTAGCAGATGGTGCGCGGCGGAGGCGGCGCGCTCCACGGCGCACGGCAGCGGCGGCGGCGGTAGCGCGGCGCACGCCTGTGCCGCCAGCGCCGCACACGCCTCGCCGCCAGCCCACGCGCGTTCCAACGCCAGTGCTCGCAACGTGTGGCTGTGCCCAGGGGTGCTGTTTGACGACAAACTGTGAAACAACAATAGCTTTACAACAATATTTCGATACACACTGTGTTTGGGTGTTGTATCATATAGTACGTATGTATTTACAAAAAGTATTTAAGTATTCTATCCGTAATCTAGTTCCCATATTACAAGCTATGCTTAGTTTGGGGCTAGATGGCGCTGTGTAAAATGAATGTCCTGTAATATTTATTTATTTATATCATATGGTTATAAAACATTAACGGGCTATAGTGCCTCAGATTAGAAACTCAACGCAACTTTATTCTGGTTTCGAACTAAGATATAGTAATGATAAAGGTGTCATTGCTGTGCTCAACCACGGCGCTTATGACCACCAGATGACAGAAATTTACGCGTATTTCTACTTTTTGTTTTTTTTACAGTAAAACAAATATGGATTTTGAAAATCTAAAACACAGACCGTCTGCTGTATACTGTGTTTATTTACTGTACAAAGTGTCAAGCCCTAATTGGGCGTATTTATTGAATGGCGAACTTTTTTGGTACACATTAGTCAACTTTGGATTTTTTATCGAGAAAATTTTTATGTAATCGTGTTTTCGAAACACAAGCGCTCTAGCATCTATCCTGAACTCTTAACATATATTAATATCAATGTAAATGCTACAGTATTGTGGAAGATATGATCGCTGAAGCTAAGCCATTTCACATATCACAGACTCTTAAACAGTTTTCCCGTTCAGAAGTAACTGGTCGGCTTACCGCTCGTGTAAGTCCCGCCACAGCTGCGCCACGCGCTCGCTGGCGCCGCGGCCGCCCGCCGCCACGTCACACGCCGGGAACTCCACGCGACGGACGGACACCGACCGCCGTAGTGCCGTCGCTATATCCGTCAAACCTTTACAAACCAAACGATTGAGAGAGTCAATATTCAATTAACACGTTATGGTACACAGGAAAAAGGGAATGTAAAAAATCTGATGGGCTTCCAATTAGGTGATAATATTAATATTTTAATCAAATCAATTCAACTACAATAATGATACAACAATTTCAGAATCAAATTGTTTTCAACCACCACAAATATCTAATTCAATTGAAAAACTTTTTTTTTTGTATGGCGTTTGGCCTTCATCCAACCTAGTTACCTGGTTATGATAAGGCCGAAGGTGGAGGCGTACTTCACCCAGAATCCATAATCTTTAATCGAACACTATTTTGTTACCATACATTAGATCAAACATCTGAAATTGGAATGGGGGTTTTTGGACAAGACAAAACGACTATTAAGAGAGGACTGTCCTAGATTTGGGGGCCCTCCAGTACTCATATCATACTAGCGGCCTAAAATCTTGTGGCAATTATTTATTTCCCTTACTGGCTACGATGGCCTATAATTGGTTTTATATATATCAGAAACGAACCTACACATTTCAATATGCTGCCATAGATCACATGGTGAAAGAAGCCTATGGCATGAGGCATAGACTGCTTTCATCCTATAGATCAGTTCATACAATCAAATCAGTTCAGCCATACAAAACCAATTTGTTCTTTGTTGCTCCTTCACGCTAAAAATACAGAACGGATTGAGCCGAATTTTGCATAGATCTTGTTCTGAAGCAAGAAACAGATATGTTACTTCTTATCCGGTCACGGCGAGCAGAAACTAGTAACTAGAAGTAACCAACAAAATAAATAAAATAAAGACGGTTCTCCTTTACATGTGTTAATCTATATCTGAAAATACTTTTCAGAGCGTCAAGTTGGAAATCAACAATCGGAATACACATAAAGGTCACTTACCTTGCAAACTAAAAGCGTTCCGATCGATGAACAAAGTCTGCAATGTGCAGTTGCACTGCAATGCCTTGGCCAGTAGCCTTGCGCCCGCGTCTCCAGCCAGATTACCGCTCACATCCAACGAGCGAAGTCGACGAGCGCCTCCTAGCGCGTTCAAAAGTCCGTATAAATCGGCCTACAAATAAAAATATTTCATAAAGTCAGTAATTTATTGGTATACAATGCACTCAATGTCTTAACCCTATTCTCGCATTGGGTCAACCTTGGGAAGAACCGAACATAGGAACTTAGAAGAGCGAAATAAAGTGGGTTTCTAGTAAAAAATAGAGTAATGCACGCTTTCGTCTGGTACTGTTCTGGAAAATTAAAACGAGCTATCGAGGTGTTTGGGTGGTAAATTAATCGAGAGAGCCCACCCGAACGGCGGAAACTTGTATAAATATCGCGAGAAATTTTTAAAGTGGCGCATTCTAAGTGTGGTGTTACTAAAATTAATTGAATATATGAATATTACAATTTTGCAATTCGAAACGAATATTCGATCGCACATAATATTCAAATATTCTATTGCAAGCCCTATGTAATAGTCTATTTAATTGGCATTGCATTATACTTTACCTTTAGTTTGCAGTCGCTCAGATCTAAAGACAACAGTGCTGTATCTGGTTCTTGCAATACGTGAACTAGGGCCTGAGAGAGAACAGAATATTAGGAAAAATACATAATCAGACAAAATATCGAAGAGTTAAAAAATGTTTTCTAGTTCATCATAAAATACTAAATGTTCCTTACTTGTATCAGTGGTGGGGCATACGACCTTTTGCCCGTGAGTCGACTGAGGGATAAATGCGTTATAGAATGATTCTTTCCTATCGCTCTGACTATGCCAAATAGTTCAAATTCCATACCTGAAAAGTCAATATTTTTCTATGAACCTTTGCTTCAAAGTGTGTGTTTCGAGGGTATAATAGAATATTGATCCATTACACATTCGAAGTATCACAACCGCTGGAAGGATCAATGATGTTCAACGTGTCTATCAATTCTTCTGAATCAGGCGATGGTTATAGGATTAATGTTCTAAGCCAAAGTGACCTTAAATACAAGGCGGCAGAGACAATAAGTAATTTTTAGAAATGAAAAAAAATATGTCCTGTCCTGTAATATTTAAATTAAGGACTTCTGAGGTAACAAACATAAAAAATTAACACCCGAATCGAGAAATTTCTTTTTTAAATCTGTTAAAAAAAACTCGAAAAATAATTGTTTTTTTTTAATATTTTACATTTTTCATAACCCCCAAAACTCAACTAAGCAGTAACAAAAGCTTATATTGTAACTAAATTATAGACATAACATATAAAATACTAATGTATTTTTTTTAGTTTGTAAATATATAAGTACTTATGATACAGTATAACACCCAAACACAGAACAAACATTTTATATGTTTTTCCCGGTCGTGGATCTAAACTACAACCAATGAGCGCAGAAGGCAGAGCTACTACCAACTGAGCTTTGAGGCCAGTCAGAATTACACAATAATGTTCTAAATTCCATGTTACATTAGCTTTATGTATAGAACGTTGTTAGTCTTATTAGCAGATTGTTCGTTTTAAGGCTAATCTTTATTAGACCTAAATATTCATCAGCCTAAGTCGCGTTTTGCCTAAATGCCAAAGAATACCAACCTAGTAAACAAACTTCAGTATCGTACCTAATTTCTTGTACTGGCACTTAAAACTGGATTGTTCTTATGATCCAAAATTTAGATATCAATGTTACCTATCATTTGTCCGAAGACACCACAGATCTATGACCTTTAGTTTCAGCGTTACGGTTGTTTGCAGTTTGACAGCTGTCATCCAAAAAATGAAATTCAAAACGTTACTTGACGTAGATAGGTAGCAGTTGAACTGTAACTCAGAATGTCTATGAATCTCTTTGCCTTTCTATCTTCTAACCCATAGCGCAGTATGCCTAATTAACGTTATAGTCTACTTGACTAGTCATAACGCTAGTAGTCCCTTACGCTTTAGGTACACCAGACTTAAATAGTTTTACTTACTATTGTCAGAGAGATCCAGTGTACTGAGACATCTTACTCCGTGTATGCAGGATTCAAGGACATGAGCCGCCTGAGACGACGCCAGGACTCCAGAGAGGTTCAGTTCTACACCAGTGGCGCTCTCGTTGCAAGCCAGACCGAGCAGCAAGCTCCTGGTAGTCAAAGTTGTCTAAATGTCTATTATGTATACCTAATTCTGTCGCCATAATAACAATTCTTAAAAAAAATGTGTTCCAGCATTTAGATACATATTAGATAGCCAGTATGTTTCTCAGTTTGTTGAGGATTCCGGGTGAAGTGCGCCTCCAGTTGAGATGAAGGCCAAGCGCATCCCCGTCGTACAATAAATATATATATAAAATAGTCGTGTAGCTGACTGACAATCAACGCATAGTCCGACTTGAATTTCTTAGGGTAGCTTCCTTTTGTAGTGTAGGGGTGCACTCAGAAAGGATTTAAGGAAATTGCCACGGGATGGCGGGATTGAAGTCCCGAGCGTTTCACTTTTAATATAGGTGTATACATTTTTTATGTTTTAATTAATTAACTTTTTGATAAAGGTTTTTTAGATGTCTGTTCTTGGCCTTGAGGCTTGCATGGGGGAAGGCATAGGTCCTACTAGCTCAGTTTTGAAGGTACGTAGCGGTAAACGCAGTTTAAAGCGGCAGCGTTTATTAAACGATGATTGTGGATGAGTGGATAGATACGGCTATAAGGTATTTGTTGATTCTTTATCAGATCAGCACGATGGAATAAACAGAACGCCTTACATTACAAAGGATTTAAGAATTTTGAATAAAGCAAGCACCATCGAGCGCAGACTGCATAGTACACTGACGGCAATTTAAATGAACTTGTATGTCGAATCAATTTAGTTTAAAAATACAAGGAGCTTGACAAGACTAGATAAAAAGCGGTTTCAGTTACAACTAGTGTACCAATGCTAGTGCAATCAACATTTGACGTTTCAAAATGATAGTTTGAAGCATTATTACAGTTTGCGGAGAGCACTCTGATTGGTGCACTCACTTGAGAGCGTCTGGGGGCATCTTGCAGTATGAAAAGTCGAGGTTGGTCAAAGCGAGGCACGCGGTGAAGAACTGTCTGAAGGAAGGCGGCGGGTCCTTGGGGCGGCGCGAACTTGTCCATGGGTTGCGGCCCACTAGCAACGAAGACAGACGCGCCGCGCAACCGCGCAGTAGCGCGCCCCACATCTACAAAAGTATTTAAACTCGACTCCTTTGTAGGATATAGTGTACGCTAGTAGCATAGCCCATTAGGAAACTTGAATTTTATCACCAGGGGCTTATTTGACGATACTACTAGACACAGAGATATTGCAGCTTCACCATCTTACCGAAGTTTGTCATTATAACGACAATTCTAAACGTGTGTTTCGGTATTTATAGGTAAGACAGACAGCTCAGTTTGTTGATGGTTCCGGGTGAAGTGTACAATAAATAAATTAAAGTGCCGACTTGCGGACAGTTGTAACGTCGAAAAGACCATGGCTTTATCATAACTTGACATTAGATGAGAGGACGGCAAAGCATTTCTCCGTTGTAACGTCGAAAAGATGGAAAATATGTGGTCTACAGTGATGTTCTTAACAAATCTATAGCCTAAATAAACCTGACTAATGGGAGCATTCATTCTACATAGACTTTAGACTCTAAAGCTGTTGTAAAAGCCGCTCAAACACAATGACGACTTTTCCCCAAATGTTCACCTGCGATCACTTCTCAGATAAATGATTTATTTTTAATCGCATACAGTTCAATGGTCAATTAGCATTTCTCATTCCACCTTGCGTCCATACATTTGAGGATCACCTACTAGTGGTTGTTTCTCCAGAGACAGGCAGCAGGTTAAAATCGGGTCAGGTAATTCAGTGACGGAAGTACATTGAATTAGGGATTTATTTTAAATATTGATTTAAATTGATAATACTCACGTTTTCTAGTGTGGTTTCCGTATTTGTCAAATTGAGATGTGTAAGAACATTGGGTTGCGCCAGAAAGTTATACAAATTCTGAAACAAGGATACGTTGTTTTTTTTATTTTATCTTCGTATTTTAAGTGATTGCACTTGGTCACAACATTTACAAAAGTTGCTGGTTCAAGTCACGTCGCGAGTTGTGATTTTTTTCATTATAATATTTGTATAAGAATGTGTTGTATTTAATGTTGTTTTCTATTATAAATTGCTGAACAGGTGAGGGATATCCAAGCAATATAATATTAATATCAGCATTTATTTTCTTAAACAAAGATTGGTAAAGTACATTAAAAAAAACACCAAATTTACTACTAATACATGCTACTACGGACAAAATTATTTACGGTCATTTTTTTTTTAAATAAACAGGACGAGGGTTCAACATAATACATATGCAATAATTAAAAAGCATAACTTTCAGGTTGACAATACTAACATGAACATCATCCTTGAGGTTATTGTGCGATAGATCCAAATGCGACAGCGTAGACAAATGACTTGGGTTGTCGTTCAACATAGCGGCTAGATACGTCACAGTCTTCCCGGTGATTCCGCATTGCGATAACGCTATGTGTCGCAAGCCGTCCTGATTGTTGGAGAGCCCAGTAAGAATACTTACAGCACCTGAAAATAAAATAAAAACGCCATTTTATAGCAGAATACGAATGTTGATTGGTATATAACAAATAAGTTGGAAAAGAGTTAATTTGAACGAAGCACCAGCGGAGCAAGTATGGTTCTTACCGATTGCATAATTTGACATTTAGAATCGTTTGAATCGATAAAATTGGTTTTATTCACCATCGCAAATCCGGAAGTAATCGGTATACATTCGTTAAATTATATCGAGTTTATCGATAACTTTTGTTTGACGTTTGAGATCGTATATTTTGTCTATTTACACGATTGTTTCATCTACTTTGAAGGTCTCGGTAAAAGTTTTTATTATTCGATAAACTAAGAACACTTTGACGATCGCAAGCGTATCGATATGAGTTACCGACTGGACTTCCATACTCGCGAGGTACGATACGATTCGGTTCATTTTAACGAACGTTGCGATTCGCTATTATGCGATCAGTAAGATGCGTACTTGCACCACAGTGATGCTTGCTCCAAGTCTGGGCCTTGTCTACACTTGGAGCAAGCATCGTATATTTCCCTTAACAAGAACTATGTTTCTCCTTATGAGGTTGCAAGAAATTGCGTTTAGCGATAAGGCCGCCCACTGTCCACAAATTCGATGTATTTTTTGTGTACAATACAATAAAGGGTTCAATTCAATTTCCTAAGTTCCGTCTTCTCCCTATATTTTGAAGAGTATTATGTATAATTGTGGAGTAGAAGGACATATGGGTAGAAATTACAACAAATAGATGGATGTATCCTGTTTAAGAAAGAGCACATGCATCTGAACGAATGGATGATGTGTTGCATTTAAAATAATATAAAAGAATCAAAGAAATCTATGCCGGTCCTGAATTAAATGGGATAAGAACTAGATAGCACCACGGCAGGTTTGTTGAAGATTTATAAAATACACCACAATAACTCAAAATCACCCATTGAATATCGATCGAATAAATTTCTAATAAGGTAATTTAATTGTAACACCAATAAGGCAAACTCAATGTGAAAGAACTTTGATGCACGCAGTTTCCCAAATGTTTAGCTACAGTAAATAGCGGCTTGTTATTTCAGGTATTATCACATAGTTTGTTGATAATTATTGTGAGTTGTTTACAAACATACAAAACAATGCAAGCAAATACAGTTGTCACTGAGTTTTGTATACCATAATAGCTGGTGTAGTGTGGTGTGGATGTCGTAATCTTGTAGTTATAAGTTTCAAAATGGATTATAAATATATTCACGGAGGTAAGAATTATATCAATACATAATTATTTTGATAAGTGAGAGTAACGATTCTTCACATTGTTAAAGAGTTTCCCAACGTCGACGGCATGCCAATATATCGACACATACCTAGAAAGCGCAGACTTTGAATCATAGGAAGTAGGACATGAAATAATGTATTTCTAACATGTGCATTGAGGTGCCGGCTTCCTTTCTCATCTTTGGAGAACTGACTCTGAGGAGACAAGCAGATGCCTTTCAGGCACATTTGTTTAATATCTGCCGTGTACTAGTATCTGTGTCTTGCTTCTCGCGTGGATAATATTTTAACCAGCTTATAACCCAACCATGGTTGTGGCTTGTCAGCTTGCTTACAGATAGGTATGATCTACCGTGGTCTACTCTGGGCAACAGAATCGTTGGCTTTTGCTAGTTGTTACTGAATGATCGCAACACTAACCTAACCACAACGTCTTGTAGCACTCACGTTTTGATCTTACTTTAATTTGTCTCGTTTTTTCTACACTGGACAGATAGTGATTAAAATTAAGTAATAGGATATATACAGTTAAAGCTTGGTCAGAAAACTGAGAGGACATTCACAAAAGCTAATCAGTTGACCAGGAACCAGTAACCCACGGAAATACATTTAGCCAAACCTTGTTGTTAAAACCTGAAATAGTCTGCCAGAGACAGTGATTAGTGCTCCATCACTCGTTCAAAAATCTTGATAAACATTTAAAATGCACTGACTAAGCCTAAATGATATGCACGCATCAGCCAAAGCATAAACAATAATAATAATAATAGAGGCCCTTTAGGAAATCTCGCTTCATCACAGACTTCAAAGTCAAAGTCAAAGTCAAATATTTTCATTCATTTAGATTTTTAGGATCATTTTGAAACGACAAATCTACCTCATCTTGCTGTAGAGCTATTCCATTATATATGAAAAAAAATAGTAGTTTATGCAACTGTCATATAAGAAGGGGTATTAAAACACGAGAGTCTGTTTATCGATAATAGATTGACTCGAGTGTTTTAATACCTAAGTTATATGCAGTTTCATACACTACTTTATCTTCACTCATAGGAAAAAAATAAATTAAACTAAGTAGGTAGGTTACAAAAACACGATCGGCAAAAAAAAATTATGGGAAGCGCGGGAGATTAAGTTCAAACTACGCATGCGTGCGCTTTTTTTTTCAAATTCAGCCTAAAACCATAGACTAGTTCAATGAAATAATAAAAAAAAAGATAGCGGTACTATAATGAGTTTTATTCTTAATTTTATGTATATGCGTTTATAAAGTGCGTCTGTATAGAACCGTCTTTGAATTCGCAATTCGAATTTTTCGATTTGAGTGTATATAAATTTGACATTGACATTCAGTAGGTACAACTCACCTTTGTCTTCGATATGGTTCTGCGTGAAATCCAGCGTGTGCATGGCCGGCGTGTGCTTCGCTTTGGCCAACGCGTGGCCGAGCCGCGCCGCGTGATCGTGCCTCAGTTGCGCGGCTCGCCAGCTCAGCTTCTGCGGTGGCGGCTTCGCGAGCCGCAGGTACCTGCACACGCTCTCCCAGGCCTCGCCACTCGCTCGCACGCTGTCCCCGCACACGCCGAGGAACCACGTGTTGTGTTGTAACGCCATTATTAGTGGGATCAAGTCTCTGAACAAATATGTACAAGTCAACCGGATTCGACCTCCTAGTGCTTATTATTCATTCAAAACAAAAATTGCTATAAATTTAACACAAGTATTACTTAAATGAAGAGACCAACCTTTAACCTAAATATTGTTAAATTGGTTACTGCAATAAAAATCATTTCATTTCATTATGATTTAGTGTAGATATTTCTTTGATTCTGACATTTTCTCTCAGTTATATTTTTGAACTACTGACGTGCTTAATTGTGATTCTTATTGGAATATTAATTTTATTTATCTGACATCAATGTAATCAATTTGTAAGTAATTAATAAGAACATGTGACTTGCAACGCCCTGACAGGGTCAATGTACCTACTTTCACCTTAAGCTACCTTACATACACACAAGCACACAATCTATAACATGTATTCAAGCAGGACATTACACAATAAATGAATGATGAATTATGAACCTTTATGCGCACTTTTACAGAGCTGATGGAGTAGATTGGTCCGGAAAAGCGAGCGCAAAGTCAAAGTAAGTAGAATATATTTACAAAAAAAACGATTGATTGTATGAGCAGTATTTTGAGCTTCATTTGATTGTTGCTATTATATTTTTTGTCACCTTTGATCTAAATGATCGAAATCCTTCAGGTGTAACATCCTTATGTCGTGCGCCAGATATATGGTGTCGATATCCCACGCTACTTCCGCTCTGAAAATTATAGAAATGTATATTAATAAAAGAAATGTATTTAAAAAAGGTTATCAATAATATAATGGACCAGTAGAAACAAGCCGCTCAGTTGGAAGTAACTCTGCCTTTTGCACTGTAGGTTGTGGGTTCGATTTCCACCCAGGACAAACATGTGTGTGATTAAAATTAATAATAAATTTCACACTCATTTCAAATATACCTATCGCCTTTCCCGCAGTCGTTCTATTCTTCATAACTTATTATCAAGACATCTCGACTTGGTCAATTCTTTCACCAGCAGAATGCTATAGTATCACTGAATAATATTTATAGTTATGTTCCTTTATCTACTATTTTATGCTTAAAAAGTTAATAGAAACGCCGGTAGAAACTACACCACGTCACAGATATCAGAATACTTGTGGTCCAAACAGAGCCTAAGCCTACGCCAATGGAGGATTAGCCATAATTAATACGCTTGGCAGGCGTATTGGTGATCGCAGTAAAGGTGTTAGCTAATACACAGAAGTAAGCTGTTGAATTTCTTCTGGTTAGTCTTAGGAGAAGAAGCGACCGCGTATAAGACCATGATACGCGGCACTGCATTGCGCCAGTTAACTCGAGGCATAACGGTGTTGGTCTTATCTGAATGCGACCTTTGCCTATGCTTATAACAACGCGTTCCCGTGCGGGTACATCACAAGCAAGGAACATGATATACGCGGCACTGTATTGCGCTTGAGGTTTATGAGGTTTTACCTGAATGGCGTTTGGCACAGATCACACATAGCCGCATACTGGTTCGAGAAATCGCCGCAAGTCGAATGTTTCCTCGTGCCGCTCACTAGTGGCAGCGGAAACGGCAAATTCACCTGAAATTAGTCGTGAATTTAACTTTTATTATGAACAAGTACCTTTTGTACTGTCTGCTGTATTAGTGAATCATCATCATCACAGCCCATATACGTGCACTGCGTTACAAAACCTTTCCCCAAGCGTTATCAAAGTAAGCGATTTCAGAGGTGACCTGTCTCCCGCGTATTATCAAACAAACCTCAAAGCTCAGTCGGTAGTAGTCTCAGCCTTCGACGCTGTAGGATGTCGGTTTGATTCCCACCCAAGACAAACATTTGTGCTTATAGATGTTTGTTCTGTGTTTTAGTGTTGTATTGTATGATAAATATGCATGTACAAAAAAAAAATGTTAAGTATTCTATCCGTAATCTAGTTCCCATATTACAAGCTCGGCCCAGATGTGTTTGGGTGTTATATTGTATCATAAGTATCTTTTTTTTTTAAGACGGGGAAGCGCTTGGCCTTCATCTCACCTGGTTACAAGTTGATATAAGGCCGAAGGTGGAGGCGTACTTTACCCGGAATCCTCAACTAACTGAGGTACTGGCCATCTTACCTCTAAATGTCGGAACACAAAATTCATTAAGAATTGTTATTATGGTAAAATAATTAGGTAAGATGGTTGTAGGTAGCCAGGCGGCCTTAAAATCCAACCACCAACCAAACCAAGCGCAATATAGCTCCCGTGGGAATCAAACCCGGGACCTCGGCATATGAAATCGGTGGGTTGAATCACTAGATCACAGTGGCGGTTATTTCATTAATTTGTATTTACAAAAACAATTTATGTATTAAGTATTCTGTCAGTAATCGTGTTCTCATAAGCTCTGATTTAAGCAATTAGGAATCGTAATTAGGTTATTCTTAAGAAACTTAGAATTTACTTGTTATTGTTATTTTGTATGATTTGTTTTTTTTTTGTGTACCTACAGGGTGACATGTTCAGTTTTGAACAAACCCTTTAATAAATAATTTTAAAAAAGCTCTGCTTAGTTTGAGACCAGATGGCGTTATGTGAAATGAATGTCCTGCGCCTAATATTTAAGTATTTATCTAATAGGCTCAAGAAACATAAGAAACCAAAGTTTTGTTTGGAAAACTAGTGCAAGTTACAGTAACCACCGCGATGGCAAAGCATTGAAGCATTTAATATTGATTCATTTTTAATTAATCAATAAAAAAAATATAATAATAAATTAAATATATTATATAATAATGCACATTATTAATAAAATATTATTTATTACTAATTTTAAGCGCTGGGGGATAATTATGTTTCCATACAATAGAGAACATTATTTAGAGTGGTTAGGAAGAAAAATTAATACCCCTTCTTGCTAGCTGCTTGCTATTATAAAATGTCATGATGACACATACAGTTTGAGATTAATCTGCCATGAACATTTTTACTTCAGCATAATAAATACGACATACGCTGTAGTGCAAACAATACTCTCAAACTAGTACTCTTATTAACATTACCATCCACGGTGGTGCATAATAAATTAGTATTCAGTAAGTACTCGTAAAATTATCCACGGTTGTTTTACCTCATCATCATCAGCACTTACGATTTACTACCTACTGCAGACAACTACCTGTACAATACAAGTCAAACGGCTCGTAAAGGTTTGAAACCATAATTCCCGAAAAGTCAGACTTTACGAGCCTGTGCATAAGAATTGTCTCTTCATATTGCGATTATCAAAACAGCCCAAAACGTCCACTGCAGGACATGGGTCTCTTCCAAACCGGTTTATAGAGTGCAATATGGTAATTGCTAACATCACAACGCTTCGCAAGGTTGGTAATTGCAGTATTCAGTATCCTCTTAGTTCAATCAAATCATCAAAATTCTATACGTCATGTGTGGGTTGAGTAACATCCAGTCATACCTTTACATAATGGAATGTATGTATGACGGGCGTGAAACTATTACTTGTTGTCTGCCGTATGACGTAGCGTCGGTCGCGCAATAAATAAGGTGACTAATGGTGAAATCCCAATGAGGTATTGTTGCAACTATACAATATAATAATATATATAGAAGGGACATTTTTACATAAACTGCCATGGAAGTATCGGCTCAAAATTGTTCATTAAAAATGTACAAGCCCCAGGTTCTTGCAATTCTTCTTGTGTGCCGATCACAATTCCAAACAGGCGGTAGATTTGACGTTTCAAAATTGTCGTAAAAAAACTTTATGAATAAACATACTTTGACTTCAATTTGACTTTGTTAAAGCTTTAAAGAATCCGAGGTACTTATGAGTACCATAACATACCAAATCTGCGTTTACTAACTAGCCTCTAAGCGCGGTTATTATGACAAAATTCTCCAGTTTCGCGGTTTTAGTATGACCCCTCCAATATTCAGCCCGCGGGTGCCGTAAAAGTCGACGGAGGGATCTAACCAGAAAAAAGGCTTTTGCGTTCTTCAAAACTTGTACTGTAGTCAACAATTAAATTGCCTGCTAATTGTCTAGTCTTTGCGGAGACTCCTGGATTAGCTCGCTCCATTGATTCCCGCCCAGGACATACATTTGTGTGATGAATATTGATGTTAGTTTTGTTTTTGGGTATTGTAATGTATTATAAGTAGGTATGTATTAACAAACAAAAAAAGTATGTAAGTATTATATCCGTCATCTAGTTCCCATATTTATGCCCCATATTAGCTTTACTTAGTTTGGGTCCCAAACTAAGTAAAGCTTGTAAAATGGTAACCTAGACATGGGCATCTAGTCCCAAAGTTTGGGTGCTGTATTAAATTAGTCCTGTTATATTTATTTATTTATTGTAGACCTCATCCTTGGCTGTGCAAGTTTCGAGATCAAGAGCTGACCAATTCTTAATAAAAAACACTGCCTAATATTATACATGTATTGATGGATCAATGACCAAGCCTCATAGCTCAGTTGGTAGTAACTCTGCCTTCGGCGCTGTAGGCTGTGGGTTCGATTCCCACCCAGGACAAACATTTGTGTGATGAATATAGATGTTTGTTCTGTGTTTGGGTGTTGTATCATATAGTACGTATGTATTTACAAAAAGTATTTAAGTATTTTATCCGTAATCTAGTTTCCATATTACAAGCTATGCTTAGTTTGGGACTAGATGGCGCTGTGTAAAATGAATGTAAAAAAAAAAAAAAAAAAGAATTACCTTCGAAATGATATCCTCCATGGCAACATTTGGAAATAGGTCGTCAAACGCAGCGCTTAGAGCATGCAATACGTTCAACAGCCTATCTGATGAACCTTCTTCACCTGTAAGAATAAGGAATCAACATCATTGTCCATTTTATTATAAAATAATCTCTTTACTCAAGAAACTAACTTAAACTAACTATGTGCAAAGGAATCAATCAGATTACTAAGGACCGTTACAAACGGCCTATTGGTAACTCAACTATAGGTAACTCTAACTCAACGTCTGGTACTAGTCTTCCAGACTAGTACCTCAATCAAAAGCCCCGCAAGATTTTTGAAAACCCGGAGGGCTCCGTATCCCCACGGACCCAAGGTCTCGACCCCAAAAGGCTCAAATAGGTAAGCTCTATCGAGACCACTATATTTGCGCCTTTTGTGATCCTCAGCCGAATCAGCCGCCGCGCCAGCCCTAACTGTCGACCCAGGCAGATGAGATGGCGCTAGGGTGTCGACACAGGTAGCGACCCACACCAAAGGCCTACCCATTTCCCAATGGACAGGAGCCATACCGTTGGGCCGATCATTATATTTAGAACTCCTATTCTCATCCACGGTAAAAAGGTAAGCATTATCATACGTCTGCTCGTCTGTCACGTAATAAAATTAAGTATTTTGGCAGTTTTTTCTTATTCCAAGACAATCTAAAAATCGATAAGAAGAAGGTATCAGTCATAAATTGTTTTCTCTTGAATAAGAGAGATGATTGGGTCATTATGCGACAAGCAGTTATAGCATAGTTGTGGCGTATGGGGTCGCCACAAGGATCCGCGACCCAATCATCTCTCTCATTCAAATGAAAACAATTTTTGACTGATACCTTCTTCACGACTGTGAAAATATTTAATCTGAAACTGAAGATTTCAGATTGAATGTTTGTACGGTCAGCATATAGATGGGCAATTTATACAAATGCGTTTGTTTGATACCAGTGAATTCAAGTTAGAAATTTTGAATTTATAAGTTCAGTTAGTTTTATTGAGACATTTTAATCCATACTTTACTCACTATAGTCACCGGATCGTTTGACATGAAAATATGTGATAGTATTCTTTGCCCATTATCATCAACTGTTCATATTATATGAATACAAGAATAAATATCTCCAAAAGTGAAGGACAGTCTTCTTTGAACGTTTTCCTGTACCTTCAGCGGTTACATACGCCCTGACTTTGCAAAATTTTGAAAAAATGCATCCTGCATAGCAATTGATACGAATCAAATCATATATCGCCGATAGTGTTCATGTCGCCTTTTCGTAACATATCAAACAAGATTAGAAGCAGTGTGAAATTTTAGGATTTTTGCTTTTATTCACATACCGAAAACATGTCATATATCTACTAGAATTTGTAAGATAGTTTAGGATGTGGTGATAAACTATACTTTTGTCGCTAACTGTACCTACTTACAATAATTTTGTTTTGTGGGACAAATATGGACGAAGATTATCGTGCAGGACGAAGAAATACTTTTATATTTAGGCGTGGGCAGAATGTTCGGGACGAATATGGCATAAATCCAAAATATACGACATATCGTGCAATGACTATCAAAGTAGGCAACATTTTCCTTGTATATCGAAAGGCATTGATATTAATAAATAACGCGTCCTTTAAAAGCCAACCTCAGGTACCTCCAGTTGTTTTCAGATTTTTTTTAATTTTAACTACAATGTAATTCAAGAATACTTTTATATGATTTTGACAGCAAAGGTCAATATTATAATAGAGGTATACCTACCTTCCGAATCAGAGTGGTCCAAGCAAGCATTCTCAGTATTTAACTGGCAATTGTTTTACCTATGTCAAAGTAATAGAGAAAGTTGCCGTTATCTGGCCTCACAGAGCAGTTGGTAGTAGCTCTACCTTCTGCGTTGTGGGTTGGATTCCCACCCGGGACACATTTGTGTGAAGAATATAGATGTTCTTACTTGTTCTGTGCTTGGGTTTCATATTGTATCATAAGTAGGACTATTCTTCGTAATCTTGTTCCTATATTGTAAGCTTTGCTTAGATGGGGCTACCCTTGAACACGATTCCGATCTATCGGTATTGAATTTGTGTCATTCCTTACTCTTGAATACTCTTAAATGCGAACCTAGCGCCAAATTGATTTCATATTGTGTGGATATTGAATGATCTAATAGCGATTGGAATTGATTTGTCCAATCTACGGGTGGGCATCCATGCCACCATCAATAATATTTTTTTTGTCAAAACAACGATTTTTATATTGGATTTGTTTGAAAATATGTTTAGATTGATGATTTAAACTATTTGTAATCACTATCTACTGATAAAAAGCCCAAATTTTGAAGTGTATCAACACAATCATAATCCAATATTAGCGCAATTCCGATTTCAATCCAATGCTATCAAATTGCTTTTCAAGAGGCAATTAGTCAATATTGTTAGAGTATTGGATTGCGATTGATGTTGAATTGGATTTTTTATTGGGTTCGAGGGTAAGCCTGTTGGTGCTGTGTAAAATGACTAGTAATATTAAAAAAATGGTATAAACCAAGTTATCGTCAGACACACCCCACCCATTTCGGACTAAGGTTAAAGTTCAGCACAGACATGTTCATACAAATTCAATACATAACACAAGACAATGTATAGGAACCAGTAATGTCACTTGTCGCTCTCGCCTGCTGTTGCTGTCTGCAGTCGGCTACGAACTTGTACCTTTATGCACAGTTGTTGGTTGGAAGGTACCTATATAAAGTATTTTCCCAGTTTTTTACGCATTTCATCGAGTCGGTTACGGTGCGGTAAACAAATTGGTCAACAGTTGGTTAGCACACAATGGCGGTAAATTCGGCCACAGCTTATAATATTGTTACGTTAGTATTCTGCTATCTGTGATATCAATAATAGCTGTTTTTTACCACATGTATTTGAGAGCCTTGTGGTGTCTCGCGGAGAATAATTACAACAAACTAACTCCTGCCACTGATCATCGTCATACATTGCGACTAATGTCTTATTAACGTACTGTCTAGTTCTAGAGTAGAGTAGTCTCGTTCTAGACAACATTTTATAGTCTTTGGAGACATTCATGGCATCCAGCCAGATCCTTATAAGAATTATACCTTTTCAAATTAGGTAGGTACATCAGATAAAAATTACATTCTCGTAGATTAGTTTTATTTAGTACACAAAGCTAAGATACTGGTAAACCAATTCAAAACATTTGTAGAAGGTATTTGTATCATTAATAAACTATATAGATCCAAGATCTTGGATATCCCCAACAAAAGAAAATGGGCAGAAGCATTTACTATTCATTCATTTACATTTCAACTATAGTTTCAAACTTCCAACAATCAAACAGAGAACAGGGCAAACACTTACCTATAAGTATGGACAGCGGCTTGTGTTCATGAATTAAGGTTATGGACAAGTTATTTGGCTTTTTGCTTTCCAATGCTTCTATTTCCATCAGGTGAAATCCATTGTCCACCTGCAGTGGTAAGAAACATTATATTAAAAAATAATGGAGCAAGGGATCAAACATCAATACAACATTCAAGTAAATTGACATACAAAATCATTACATGTAAAGGTAAGTATTTATTTTCAATAATAGAATAGTACAGGTTGGGTTTAAACAATTTTTGTTGAAGTTTACTTGGCCAAAAAAACATAATATTTAAACTTGTCAAGTCATTCAACTACACAAGTTTTTAATTGTGAATGTTTATATTTGTTCCAATTTATGAACTTTGTGGGCAAGGATGCATTTCTTCTGATCAGGTTCAAATCCAGTCATGCTCAAATAGACTTTTCCTTTTTGAAAGTGTGCGTTTGACAAGGAACTGCTCTGAAGGTACATCATTAGGAAATGGGAAGGTTCCTAGGAACAATCTTGGAAATAGTTGAGAAGTAATATTTTTTTTTTTGCCATTTGTACACGGCTGTGGCATGGCTGTGGTAACAGAATAAAATTACAAAATAAGAATTCCTGTTTTGCTTTTGTATAACAAAAATAAAAAAAACTCACTCTAGATGGAACTTTAGCTGTGGTAATGAAGACTCTGTATGCAGTTACAACCTGAAATCATTATTGGCTTAATATTTAACCAGACTTGATGGGAATAATATCTTCGAAAAAAAAATATCTTTCCTACACCCAGTATACAGTTAGGAAGTGTTTTTTTTCCTTGTGAAGAACACATTTTATGTTGCTAGGGACACTGGACACGGGACTAAAAACTAACAGTTTAGGCTGTGAATTGTATTTATTTTTGATTGTATGACGGTTAGTGCTTGGCCTTCATCTCATCTGATTTTAAAGTTATGACCTATCATGAACATCCTTAGAAGGTGGAAGTGCACTTCACCTGGTATCCTTAATAGTCTAAAGAACTGGCTATTTTACCTCTAAATGCCAGTACACAACAATAGAATAAGGTAAGATGATGTTAGCTAGACAGGCAGACTAAAATATAGTCCTACCATTAACCATGCACAATATTGTATTCCCCTGGGATGAACCACTAGACCACAGAAGCAGTATGGCAGTTTGTTATGTCACAACTTATTGACTGAATGGATTGTAATGAATAATTAAATTTGGCATTCAAATTGTATTCTTGATAAAACCAAAGCTACTTTCCCAGTTACCTTTCATTTCATTTATTTTTCATTCACAAACAATATAATGTTGAGTTGGAATATCTTATGCTTATTCCTTCCCTATAATGTGGGTTATGTTGTGAGTGAATTATAATTTATGCAGTCAATATTACTATTAGGTTTACCTAATAAGCAATAAGGCTGTACAACTGTTTTATTTTGAGCAATAAACATTATTAATATTATTATTAATAATGTATCAGGAAACTTTAAAATATAATAATACTATAATAAATAGCTTGGTATGTGTTTCCTGACACATTATTGAATTCATAAATACAATTTTAATTACAATCCATTCAGTCAATTAGTTGTGAAAAGGTAACATACAAGCAAATAAAAAGCATAAAAAGTTACTTGCAAACTTATAATAGAGTGTGGAGGTATAGATGGATAGCCAACCAATAGCTCACTTGAACATATTGAAAGTTGAAAGAATCTAAAGCCCAACTGCAAAATATTATGTCACACATCCTCTTTCAACCAAAACACAACAATAGTGCACTATTTTTTTTACTGTGGTGACATAGTATATTATATAGTTTATAAATAGTACTATGGAACTAGTTATAATTATAAAACAATGAAAGTTTCAAAAGAAAGTATTTCTCCTCTTGCTGCTCTTATTTATAAATTTGAGGTAATAGTACACTTGTTTGTGGCCTTGCACAGATAATGCAATTGATAACTAAATTGTTATACTACAAGATTTTATTGTATCCTTATTTTCATTTGTCACATGGCATCAAGTAATATTGCCTTTGTCACTACCTCAAGAGGAACCAAACAACATCTCACATGTCAAAATTCTTCAAACAGTCTGAGCTGCAGAGTGTTATTATGTAATAAACATACACACATCCTCTCAAAAAACATAACCCTCCTTCTGTTGCAGTCATGCTTGTCTAAATGGAACCTATTTACTCTGAACTTGATGAAGACTCCAAGATAGGTATGAATAAATTTGCTATTTTATAAGCATGAATTGAACCTCCTCTATAGCTTGAGGGTTTTGCCATATTCACACATTTGGTGGTTTGGTGATCACATAAAAGGTGTAGATAATACACAGAAGGAAGCTGCTAATGGTGACATCCCTTAGTCTGCTTTTACGACATCCATGGGCTGAGTTGGAGGGGTTGATTATTAAGCTGCGACTGCCACAGTATACATTAAGATTTTATGAATAGTTAATTTTCTAACAGAGGGATGTGGTATTGAGTATTTATTATCTTCTTTTTGTGTCACTATTACAGACTAATGAATAACAGTCCCAGCATCAATGAATTGATTCTATTTTGGTACAAGATTGACCACAATAGGACAATGTGGGTGTAGGTAGGAGTAGGGGCACATACACACACACATCTTTATAGACCAAGCACTTGAGACACACCTAATGACTCATGTCATGTCATTGTAGGCTGCCTTATCAATAACAATAGACTATTTAGTAGTGCTCTACTACCAAGCAGCATACAAGAATGCATGCGTAAAGTAATGATACTAATCTTAGTATCATTACTTTATGCATCTTCTTGCAATATTTATGCATATGTTTGAGAATTAAACTAGGTAGGTAGTTAAGATGAACTACCTACCTACCTAGTTTAATTCTCGAACACAGGCTTAATTTATAGTAGTATTTATATTATACGATAAATAGCTTAATTATGGCTTTTGCCTTGCATTGGGACAACATAGGCTAAAATAAATAGTCAAGTTGTTGTAACTTTTTTCAGGAACTGGAACATTATTGGAACACTTACCAGAACTCTGTTGTCAACTTTATCTCCTCTAGATTCCATACGAATAAGCGTTTTGTAAAGAACTTTTTTGCCAAGAACATTGGTAATTGCATCTGAAAGAGAGCAGTAGACAATATGTTATCACATTTCATTGTTTTTCTTACATACAAAATATGTGTTCCTGTAGTCTATGATGAATCATGTTTATAATTTGTACGCTTACCATTGAGTTCTGAAGAAATTTGTGATTTTAATGACATTTTTCCAATTTTGCTTAGTGTCATTACTGCAGTGTACTTATGATAAATTGAGCCGACCACACGTACATTCTAACATGACATAATGTACATTATACATCAGCAGAAAAAAGCGTATCAACTAATATTACTTGATTGTTTCCTTGTACGAATAAAATATTTGGAGAACACAATATCAATAGGTAGAGGTAGTACACAAAACACCTTGATCACTGAGCATATAAGGGAACAACACCAACCAACTAAACAGTGCTGCCACCACTTGATTTAGATTTTCCCCGGACTACTCATGAAATTTCCCTAAATTAGAGACTTTCCAAATTATTTCCCCCTAAACATTTATCATAACAATAAAAAACAAAAAGGTGAATTAATAATATTAAACTACAAACTTTATATTTATATCTAAAATGCATTCAATGTTTCAGTGTTTTTTTTTAGATCATAATGTCATCCTTAATTTATTTCTGTCTTTTTTTTTATTGTACGACGGGGAGGTGCTTGATCTTCATAGCACCTAATTTTTAAGTTATGATAAGGCCGAAGGTGGAAACGCACTTCATCCGAAATTCTCTACCAACTGAGGAACTGGCTATCTTACCTCTAAACGCCGGAACACAATGTTGGCGACAGACTTAGGTAAGATGGTGATAGCAAGCCAGGTGGACTTAAACAAAATCCTACCACCAACCAAATCAAGCACAATATTGTACTCCGCGTCTGTCGGGGAAAATGAAACAGATGACTTGTAATTCACTTATACGCTGTACCTTACCAGCAAAACAAAGCAGCTCGTATTTGACACCTCTCTTCCGCATATTAGTTTTTCCTAGAGATAGGCAGGCACTCCAGGCACTTGCATATGCATGCTAACTTACTAAGAATTACGAATTACATACTCTATGGTTCAGATCATAGAGTAGAGTACCTACTTTTGTTCGGATACATATAGTCACGCACCACATTTTGCGGACCGAAAAACATATTTTTCCCTATAAGATACCCTAATTATTTTATACCCTAAGAAATCCCCTAAACTTTAACTAATCCCCAAAGTCAAATTCAAAATTTCCTTGTTAATAATATCCTATAGATTTTGAGAATCATTTTGAAACATCAAATCTACCACCGGCGCCTGTTCGGAATCGTGACCAGCACACAAGGAGAAAGGCAAGAAACTCATGCTGGTTAATTTTTTGATGATCTATTAAACATTAAGATATAAGTTTTAAATTATATTTTAAGTAGATACATCATAAACCTACATACTTAACACTATCATAAAACATTTGTTATTACCTAATGGGAACAAAATTATGATTGCTAATATAATTACTAAATGGTAAAGTAACATCGCGCCACGCATTCTTATCGTCGATATAGTCACAAATTTTGTAGTAGGCACTTTTAATTAAATTATTCTCTCTTTTCATATAATTTGAATTTACGAGCAGAGAGTTTGGTGGCGCTTTGAGGAAGCTTATTATAGAAGCTTACACAGTTTCCTAAGAATTAATTATTTACTTTTCCTAAGCGATACCTAGGTATTTTTTTTTCATTAATGTATTGGGAGCTGACTGTAGGAATATCAAAATCTTTAAAAGGTTCCCTGAGAAAGTCACGAGATTTCATTTTAAAAATTGCCTGTACGGGCAATTTACTACTCTCTTCTGCAGAATAAAAATGATTTCAATATCCGCTGCACTTCCCCATAAGAATATGACACAATACTGTAAAAGTAGCTTAAGTAAACTAATCTCGCCGTAGCCTCATCAGTAAGATGTCTTATTGTACGTATTGCGTATGCAGCCGAGATTAATCTGCTAGTTAATTAATCTATATGAATACCCCATTGCAACTTTGGATCAATATTTAAACCTAAGAAAGTATTTGCTTCAATAAAGTTAAGTGTTTCCCCATTTAAGATTATGTTAGCATTGCTGACTTGAACATTAGGTTAAGGTGAATACATTTTGTATTTTTTTTTTTCATTTAATAGGAGGTTATTTACTGTAACCCAATCAAGTACTTTAGCTAGAGAAGCATTTACAAAATCATAATTATCTTCAGCCCTATCGACTCTAAATATTCATGAAGTATCGTCAGCAAACAATACAATATCACATACGTCCCCTACACAGGATACCTAAATCTAGTTTTCTAATCTTATTTTCCATCTAAATCCAGGGGAAAATAAGACCCTAAGGTGGGAACACTGCAAACAAATAAAAACCAATCATAACCATTTGACCCAAGACCAAGAGGATATAAGCATAGATTAACCTTATGGTATTGTATTGTATTGTATAAACCTTGGACTTGATTGTCCATAAGTTTTAGAAACTAATACAAAAACCGACTTCAATGAGGAATATGATACACATTATTAACAAATGAGTTACGTTTACTATTTTTATTTTTTTCGGGATTTTTAAACTTTTAAATCATCCCCACGATGCGAAAGCTTTAACAGAAATAACACGGTTGCGTAATATTTCCAACAACTAAATAATTTTCTTTAAGAATTTGTTTTCAGATTGGTGATTGGTTCAGTTAAAGGTTGAGGGTTCGATTCGGGACATAGGTACCCGGGTGGGGCACATTTTTGTGATGTGTGTTCCCAGTTTGTTTAGGACATTGCAGGCTCGAATCACCTGATTGCCCGTTAAGTAAAATACTAGAAGTCGTTAATGAGCCATCTTAGACTGCGGCGGGGCCAGTAAAGTCTGATACGAGAACTGTTACACAGTCAACACGAAAAAGAAGAAGAAGGAAAGAAAATACCTATCTATAAATAACAAAATAAAAATGTATATTCGTATCATTACTGCGATCACTAACACGCCTGCCAAGCGTGGTGATTATGGCAAAAGCAATGGAGAGCATTGTTTTCTTTAGCACTGGGGGAGGCCCATGTCCTGCAGTTGACTTTTATGAGCTGTGATGAATATACAAGTTTATGGCACATAAAGCCAGAATGCATCCTATGACAGTTCCACGAAGCCCAAACAATGCTAGGTTTAATTGTTGTTTACGCAGTTTCAGTGAACTGCCTACCCTTTGGCTTCATCATCAGATGACGACGATACCGTTAGGCAGGCAGTTCAGTTGTACTATTACGTAATATCATCATTACTGCAATCGCCAACACGAAGGATGAGGACCATGTCCTGCGTGGACAGAAATTGACTTGATGATGATGATAAATTGTTTCTATTACGGAGCTTCGGTGAATCGCCTTCCTTCAAGCTTCATCATAAGATGACAATGATAATGACACTGGAAGGTAAGCAGTTCAATTGGACTACTCTAGTGACCGTAAACACCACAGGAAATCAGAATACACAATTTCGTTAACTTGGATGACATATTTTTTCCAGTTATTTAAATAAAAACCAAACTGTTTCTACCGTATTTGATGAAATTTCTATGAGACCACCTCGGAAGTATGACCTACCTGTTAGTATTAAACATAATAAGAATCATCAAAATCAATTTCAAATTGGTGGAATATTGGAGTAACAAACAAAAAAAAAAATATACATTCGAATTGAGAACTCTTTTGAAGTTTAAAACTAGACCACATGCCAGAACATCGTCGTCGGATCCGTTAGAACTTCTGTCATTTTTGTATCGAAAAACGTGCAATCCGTACAGACGGGGGTATACAAAACGTACCTGCCATTCATACCTCACGTAGGTACCTCACGGTCATACCTTACGTAGGCATGGTATGCACTGTGCTCGGCCACAAATCGCGCTAAGCTACAGCCTCAAGCTTCAACAAAATATAGCCCTGCGGGTGTGCACTGAAGCAGGGCGATATATGCAAAATGATGTCATTGCCCGCGATCTAAAAATACCCAGTATTGAAGAGTTTGTGGTGAAGTTAGTGCAACGTTAGTGATTGTTCGATCGCGCAGACAATCGCTATAGTCACGTACAGCATAACTTAACAGAATCGCTCCTCTCCACGCTAGACCACTGGACGATCGCCAGCTCAGCTCTGGCGGCCATTATCTCACAAACCAGTCATCACGAGATCTCAGTTCGGGGCGAACTAAATTGTAAATTTGAAGTTTGTATAAGTAATAGTATTTTGTCGGATCCAATGTACAAAGAAGCTAGACTGTTTTTAAATTTTAAGTTTGTTAAAAAGTTTAGTTCTTTTCTTTACTATTTACTCTCTTTTATTTATGTGTTGTGTGATTTGGTATGATTGGGCGATGTGGTCGCATAGCGACAAAGCCCTAACTTTAATTTGTTGTTTCAATAGAAATAAATACAAATTAATTTACATGGAATAACAAAATGTTCCGAATAAATAAATTTGAATTTGAATGTTTTCACCAGGGCAAATATCATCAGCTTCTTACCCGCACCTGAAACATGACAGCTTGAGTTATGTTTAGCTGTCATTGTAGTATACATAGATATTTTTTTTTTTTTTTTTTACTTTACAAACATGTATACATTTATTCAATAAATTAAACTAACTAAGTACAAAGGAATCAGTCAGATTACCTAAGGACCGTTACAAACGGCCTATAGGTAACTCAACTGTTCCAGACCAGTACCAGACGGAAGCGTGCCCAAGACACTGGCTGCATTGCCACGCTGAATAGCTATGCTAATTCGCTGGCCTAAATAAGAGCCAGCCCTTGGGTCACGTGTCGCCTCAATCAAAAGCCCCGCAATATTTTTGAAAACCCGGAGGGCACCGGCTCCCCACGGACCCAAGGTCTCCACCCCAAAAGGCTCAAATAGGTAAGCTCTGTCGAGACCACTATATTTTCGCCTTTTGTGATCCTCGGCCGAATCAGCCGCCGCACCAGCCCTAACTGATGTCCCAGGCAGATGAGATGGCGCTAGGGTGTCGACGCAGGTAGCGTCCCACACCAAAGGCCTACCCATTTCCCAAGGGACAAGTGTCATACCGTCGGGCCGCTTACCATCATCACGTAACAGACCATTCGGTTCAAGAACGGCTGGCACATTGACACTGGTAAACGCTCGACGGATAATGTCATTAAGACTAGCGTGGCGCGAAATCCTGCCGGCAGACCTTGCGCACGAAAGTCCGTGAAAACCAAATTGATCTACGGCCGCACCGCACCGGCACTGGTGAGAGGCGCAGCATCTTGCACCCAACCGAAGACAAGTGGCAATACGGAAAGTTACAGGATCCATAAGTGTACCGGTATTGTAGGATGGATGTGCTTGCAGCCAAAGACCTGATTCCCATTTTGAAACAGCTAAGAGACGAGCACGATCTGTGGAGGTTGAGCACGTATGTAATAGATAATTCCGTGTCAACTCGCACAGAGGCCCGTCCCACTGCCGTTGTGCCGAAAGGTGTTTTGGGGGATCGGTATTAGGGCAAGCACTATGCCAAGCATTTCGAGCCTCGTCAAGATAAGAAATTTGGAGTATATTGCCTGGAACAGCCGAAATTGATGGTGTTAGAATTTTCTCAACCAAAGAATGTGTACTATAGACGGAAGACAAGAACGCTGGCAAAGCAACACTAGAATTTTTGCGTATACCTAAGCCGCCCAATCGAATAGGCAATGAGGCCTGCGACCATGCTCTGTCATCCAACTCAATATTCAAAACCGAGGAAAGGGTGTTCTTTATTATGTTGTCTAAGCCTTCCACCAGCTCACTGTGTTTCCACAGTTGACAACATCGTAAAGCATAAGTAAATTTTGGGACAAAAAGGCAAAATTTTATAATGGTGAAAGCCATATGTGAGTTAATTTTTGAAAGTCTGTCCGAAACCTTCATAAAATTTTGAATTTTGCCGTCGACGAAACCCGGAAAAGATTCATCAAGAATTGGTGAACCTAGTAGGTGGAGTGAACTCTTATCTACAACAGTAATATTGGAAGCCAAAGTCTCAAACTTTTGAATAATTGAATTTCTATCCAAACATGTATCTGAAATGTATATTTCACATTTCGAAAAATTTAGTTCTAAGCCAATCTGCCGAAATTCATCTATAATAATTTTTAGATCGCCAAATACTGAGTCCACATCGCCACCCAGGGTTCCGTCATCGAGATACCAAACATTCAATTTAGATTTCAGGCGTTGAATAATTGGATGAATGGCAAGGCTAAAAATGGCCGGGCCTAGAGGGTCACCTTGCTGACAGCCAACTGCAGACGAAATAGTTTGGTTCTTGTAAATTAATTTAGATGGCGAACCATAACATTGAAAAAGAAAAGGATAAATTTCGGGAATTTATAAAACATAGATAATTGCTCTGTGGTCATAGTCATCATATTATCAGTTCTATTATCTATTACTGTTATACTCTGGTTTTTGGTTTTGTTCTGTGATGTGACCACAGATGTGACGATGTGATGGATGGGGTCCGTATATTGCACGACCAATAATGTACACCCAATAATTCAAAGCCACTTTATTTCAATACAACTTGACACACCCAATAATTCGAGACCATGGCTTCCATTTATTGGTTGTGCATTATTGGGTCGTGCATTATCAACACGTGCCGATAATGTACGACCAATAATTGGAAGCCACTTGCTTCTCATTGGCCGAGAGGCTTTCAAATCCTTGAGCCCTCATTGGTCGCTCAATACGAAGAAGAGTGACATGCCTCGTTTGTACTGTACGAGTTTCGCGAGTTCAAACAATCTAGTTGCAGATAAGAGTTGCCACTACAAAAAAAATATCTTGCTTATTTTCGAAACTTACCGGTTTTTTCATTTTCGTGTTTTATTGAATATTTATATTAATAATATTAATATATAATAATATTATATTTGTTTGAATCCAAGCCAAAAGGCGCGTATCTGTGTAAGCAAGAGCTGAGCCATCCGTAGAGGCGCTGAGTTAACCCGTTGCGGCTCTTTCATTTTATTTGACTGGCTACATCATTCTAGTATCCAAAAATACTGTTTATAATTATAATTCACAGTAGTTTTGTTATTTTACTTACAGGCTACATAATTACCTATTATAGATATTATGTAGCCTAGCGGTGAATTTCACTTTTCGCGATTTGTTTTGAATGTAAAACTTTACCCAAAGGACCTCGTTACTAAGATTACGACTGTGCTGTCTATCCGTCTATCTGTATATTCAACCTAATTAGAATACATAAATAAATTACTTTTTATCAGCAATTAAAGAACATTAAACTTTATTTACTGGATAGGTATCCTTAGATAGTACCTATTTTATATTTTTCAAATGTTACAAATAATTCGTGACAATGTTTTATGAAATAAATTTATCTTAATCTTTATTGTTGTCTTATTAACATTATGAATATTACAAATTCTTGCATTTGCATTTACGTATTTTGAAAATTAACTAAATATATTCAATTTACTTGAGGCCTACCCATTTCTCAAGGGACAAGAGTCATGGAAAACATATATTTACGGCGTCCTATGTTATGTGCAAGTGAAATTGCACTTGTACAGTTAGTAGGTAATAAATAAAAACCTTGAACTTTTTCTTTGTTCGCTAGGCAGGTACCTACCTATGTAAAGTTCAGTAGAGGCATGTCTATGGTAATAGTAGGTACAGATCACCTAGGTACCCTAATGTGGTACCTACCTATCTAACAAAATAAAGTATATTACATTTATTCAATAAATTAAACTAACTAAGTACAAAGAAATCAGTCAGATTACCTAAGGACCGTTACAAACGGCCTATAGGTAACTCAACTGTTCCAGACCAGTACCAGACGGAAGCGTGCCCAAGACACTGGCTGCATTGCCACGCTGAATAGCTATGCTAATTCGCTGGCCTAAATAAGAGCCAGCCCTTGGGTCACGTGTCGCCTCAATCAAAAGCCCCGCAATATTTTTGAAAACCCGGAGGGCACCGGATAAATTATTTAATATATAAATTAAATAAAGTTGCATGTTGTTTACTACGAGTATAATAGGTAGGTTACCTTAATAGAGAAGATAATGGTTGCAATTCGGTTGGCACTTTCTAACTAAAACTTCCTTACTAAAAATTCCAAATCTTAGGTTTAGGATTCTTAAAACCTAATCGGTTAATACCCACTCAGGCGATGTGGGCTGCACTTTGATACCCGACGCGCATGTGCCAAAGCGATGTGGGCTCGGTTCCGTGCCCACTGCTGATTCGGTTACTAGTGGTAGTGGTTAAATGTTTTTCATTCGATTCAAGACGTAACATTAGCTTACATTCAATTGAAATTGTTATTTTTTTGACATCTCTATTGCTGAGAAGCAAAAACTCTATTGTCATAGGAGAGAAAACAGCTACACCAGAGTATTAGGAAATAATGAATGAATGAGCAAGTGTATGAAATATTAACAATATTTTTTTTCTTTACGTGATTTACTTTAACTTAGCACGCAATTTTTATTCAACAATGCATGTTCGTATAACGCCTAACTAATTTAAATTATGTAACTAGTTTTAAAAATGAAAAATATTGCATGTATTTTTTGAAATAACTGTAAAAGTGCAAACCCATACCGCGCTATTTGCGGTTGGTAAATTGCTACCGCTGAGCAGCGCTTTGCAGCAGCCCCGCCGCCACCGAGCGCCGTTTTTGATAATTTGTCAGTTTCGCGCGTTCATTTTATTATTTATCTGTGCTTTGTCTACTTGTGCTACTAATATACTCTATGTATTCCTTGGCTCGCAAATGTGTAAACAAACAAATGTTTCGATTTGATTTCGTATAATGATAAATAAAATCTAAATACTTGTGTTCGGGTACAATAATGAACCATCGGTTTCTAGCTTTGAAATCTTTCGAATCTAAGGCAAAAAGCCTGCATGTTGGAGAGGCTGCATACCAATAAAGACAACAAGAGGTAAGCTATTATCATTTTACAATTCCTTCGAATTCATTTTACGAGTTTATACTCCATCCGTGCCTACCTTAGAATTATCTATAGCTCGCTCATCATTATTACATACCTAGGTACCTACCGCATAGTGATCGCTTAATTGGAGGGTGAAGGTTGCAGCGATAGGTTTCTTAACTTCCGTGAGGATAACTTATTGTTATGTAAATAATATTAATGTTATAGAAATAATTATGAGAAGGTGATCTATGCAGATGTAGCTATGCTTAGTTTGGCGCTGTGTAAAATGTCCAGTAGTATTTTTCATTTATCTAAATATATATAACTCAAATGTGACTGACTGACTGACATAGTGATCTATCAACGCACAGCCCAAACCACTGGACGGAGCGGGCTAAAATTTGGCATGCAGGTAGATGTTATGACGTAGGCATCCGCTACGAAAGGATTTTGATTATTTCTACCCCCAAGGGGATAAAATAAGGGATGAAAGTTTGTGTGAAACTTTGTCATTTTAAACCAATCGGGCTGAGACTTTGCATGCATAAAGCTACTATGACGTAGGCATCCCCTAAGAAAGGATTTGAGATTTTGCATTTGTTTTGTTTCGGTTTAGTAATAACTCAAAGGTGACTGACTGACATAGTGATCTATCTAGCACAGCCCGAACCACTGGACAGATCGGGCTAAAATTTGGCGTGCAGGTAGATGTTATGACGTAGGCATCCGCTAAGAAAGGTTTTGTTGGTTAGACTTTTTTAAAATGGCTAAAGAAAATCTGAATGTTAATGGAGAAGTTGAACAATGTACTGTCGTTTTTATGTTTTGTAGGCCCAAATTTTTTACACACGCTAAACAAAAGTAAAGCCGCAAAAACTATACTTAATTTATAATAATACTTCTTAACGCGAGCGAAACCGCAAGCAAAAGCTATTTTATTATAAAATCTACAGTAAATTATTATTGATCATAACAAGAAAGACAGAACAATATTTTGGGACTATTGTTAGGAGTTTCCATGCCTTAGAAAAGGTAATTTTAGTTTTACATTTTTTTTTCAGGGAATCCCTTGGCTTGAGCCAGGTGACCTTGGCCTATTTCTGAAAACAGTCAGAGAACATCAGCCCTTTATGCAGAGGTTGCTCAACCAAAGAAGAATTAGCTGACTATGTAGTCCTGAAATGGTTTGTGCTGTTACAGCACAAAGAAACACTGAAGAACCCAAGAAACCTGTGGTCACTCCGTAAATCCTGCAGAAAACCCAGGAGCATTCAGTGCTTCTGGTTGAAGTTATGCTGGCTATAGAAGCCAACATTAACATTTTAATAAAATATGAAAGTATACTAGTCTTTTGCCTGCGGCTGTTCTCGCATGGATAAAGGCTGTTGATAGATGGGATGAGATGTATTTGTACATTAAATTATTTATTAAAGTAAAGTAAAGTAAACATTTATTGCTTGAAATACATGTGGTAAGGTGTTATAAACTATAAGTATCAATGTATCCTGCCGTAATATGGCGTGCAATTTTGGTGAATAATTAAAATTGTACTTACAATATAAAATAAAATAAATTATAAAATGTAATTTCAAATCAAATAAAAACTATTTACTGCTTACGAATAGGTACTTATAAACAATGAAAACAACACTAGACAATATCACACAAAATTAAACATGGAAGAATAATAAGTTGGTAGGTTGAGTATCAGAAATGAAATACAATGTCAACAAAAAAATCTGGTCATTTATGAACTGTTCGATCTCGTAATAACATTTACTAACTAACGTGGTTATTATACATTGAATTAGTTCATTGAAATAATGAGAAATGATAAAATATATTTTTATGGAAGATTGACATCTCTGCATCTCCAGCTTGATTTTCCAGGTTAGTAAGCTTGCTCTGCAGGGTTTCTTCCCCACAGTCAAACTATTTGTCCAACTGATTTGACCACAAGGAATAATTTTCCCCGTGGTCAAACTTTACTAATATCGCATCTTTTTAGCACGCTGTATGCATGCTTTGTGTATGTACAGTCAAAGACAGACAAGTATCGCGTCATTTACAATTGTTTTTCTTTCAAAGCCAGAGAGAGGTACCGATAGGCTGGTTGTAGTCATCAACCTTTGGTGGCAGAGGGTCCTTGTCACCTAAAATAAAAATAGAAGGTTTTAATGTGGCTATAGAAATTGCTTGTAATTTAAGAGTTTTAAGGTACAGAACTACTTCATATTTGAGAAGTAAGCAAAATTTTCTGACATTTATTTAATGATAGCAATAGTAGTGTACTACTATTGCTATCACAAACTGTATATTTGAAAAATAAATGTAATAGTATAAATAGGTACAAGAAAGAAGTAGCTTATATTTGAATATTATTTATTGTGTGGAACTTGCCGAGAAGCCATCGGTTATGCTCCCCTGTACAAACCAAATGGTTCAAGATCAAGGAAAAAAGATCTGAATCAAGGACACCTTTTTTCCTTGATCGGAGGCCGCCTCTTTGGTCTAGTGGCTCCCCCACTGGTGTCAGATGCAGAGGTCCCGGGCTTGATCCCCAGGAGAGTACAATATTGGGCTTGGTTTGGTTGGTGGTAAGACTAAGTTTAAGTCTGCATGGTTAGATACCATCATCTCACCTAAGTCTGTTGCGAAAATAACAATTCTAAATCGTTGTGTTGCAACATTTAGAGGTAAGAGACCCAGTTCCTCAGTCTGTCGAGGATTCCGGGTGAAGTGCTCTTTCACCTTCCAAAACGTAAATGATATTATGGAGTTTTCTAGCAGCTAACCCATGTACTTGTTCCTATTAGACTATGTATGTAAGTAAATAATGTATACTATACACCTACCTACCACCCAGACCAAATACTTCTAATGGAGTAGGTATTTGGTAGGGACCTTACCTACTAAAAATCTAGGAAGGTACCTACATATCTAGAAAATGCGAGATCACTTACCATAATTGATTTTGTCAATGCGAGAGTAATCTGAGGTTTCTATTATAAAACAGGGACCAGTTTTGGGCAGACGAAATAATTTTATAAATTTCGTCTCGGCTATATCGAAAGGATTCATTAACTTATATTACGTAAATAGATATTCCTCAGACGTTTTGAGAGGATGCGTTCACGGTAGCGCCTGAAAAATTATGATCATGTCAGATCCAGAGGTCCTGGGTTCGATCCCCAGGGGGAGTAAAAATATTGTACTAGGTTTGGTTGGTGATAGGACTTCGTTTATGTCCGCCTGGCTGCCACCTTACCTAATTACCTAACCTTCCCTCACATCTTACCTAATTCTGTCGCTATAACAACAATTCTAAAATTGTTGTGTTCCGGCATTTAGAGGTATGATAGCCAGTTCACTTCAGTTTGTTAAGGATTTCGAGTGAATTGTGCCTCCACATTCGGCCTTATCTTAACTTATATCTAACCAGGAGAGATGAAGACCAAGCGCTTCCCCGTCATACAAAAAAGTAGGTACGCAGAGTACCTACCTAGTTAGGTATATAGGTGATTGCACTGGGTCACTACCCATGTTACCTGTGTTATCATAATTTCAATGGCTAATTTATAAGTAGGTAGGTATGTCACTATATACCAATTTACGTTATTACTATGATTTGATTTGAGAAAGTTTTTATGGGTCGAGTCCCTAGAATATTTTGAAGATAGATCCCACAGACAGGGAAGATCTCTGTGTGTTATAAATCAATTGAATAGGAATAATATTACAGAACATTAATTTCACACAGCGCCATCAAGCCCAAAACTAAACATAGCTTTATTACAAGCTATACTTAGTTTGGGGCTAGAAGGCGCTATGGGAATGATTATGGATACAATATCGAGGTATATACTTTTTTTTGTTAATTTATACGTACTACATTATATGATACAACACCCAAACACAGAACAAACATCTATAAGTATTTATCACACAAATGTTTATCCTAGGTAGGAATCGAACCCACAACCTACAGAGAAGCAGGCACAGTTACTACAACTGAGCTATGTGGCTTGTTATAAATCTGATAGGTATTTGTTCGCGCTGCTCTGTCTTTTCCACTCACCATTTCGGCACGTGCACCAGCTGCCGCAGTACAACTAACTAGCTACACGGTTGACGACGGGTGGTTTGGAAACGCACGCCCGTCAACATACGTCATCTATATGTTGTCTAAATTTAGCATATTTTAGTATGACGTTTCTAATTTTACAATAGATTTAGATAGTGTACCTACCGAATAGGTAAATAATAAAATAAAATAAATAAATATTACAGGACAATTATTTTACACAGCGCCATCTATCCCCAAACAAAGCATAGCTTGTAATTTGGGAACTAGATTACGGAAAGAATACTTTTTGTAAATACATACATAGGTATTAATAAATACGTATGTTACAACATCAAAACACAGAACAAACATCTAGGTATATTCATCACACCAATGCACTGTTTGCTCTGAGTGGGAGTCGAACCCACAGCCTACAGCGCAGAAGGCAGAGTTACTACCAACTGAGCTATTAGACTAAATTGAGTACCTACCCAACTAAAATCATTATGCTGTCATCCTAAATTTAGGTTTAGTATGGCGCTAACCGAATAGGATACTTGTTTTGATAGTTCTAAACCAAATTTTAGTCAGATTTAGGGAAGATTTATATTTGACTGTGCTCGAGGCGTACCATGTACGTGGCCCGGACGGGATATGGATTTGAAATGTAACATAATATTTTGTATGAAGTAGTGCATGATCCGTGTCCCGTCCGGGCCCGTCTACTAACGTACGACGCTCGTCTACACCACTGTTGTTACACGGTTCCGCACCGTCCCCGCCTCGCTCCGTCGCGTCGTAGTAAAAACACTCTTCTGTGCTGCGTACGGGCTGAGAGCGACGAATGTTTAGTGAGGGTCCACGAACGTTCCTTTTGTTTCACTGAAGCTCAGATTGGCCACAAAAGAGGTACCTTTGCAATTTGTTGCATGACTTTGCGGATAATGGACCGAAAGTATCCTGAGCTTTATGACATGTCGTATCAAAATACTTGGAATCAAAGTTCAAAACTTCGTTATGGACTTCAATTGGAAATGAATTAGATATACAATTTGGGTTTATAGACGATGCACGCTCCATTTTCGTTTAACCTGGTTCTTCTTACTCCTTGCTTCTTCTTCCTCTTCATTAATAGCTTTCGTAATAGCAGCCATCTCCAGTAAAGAAAACTCCATTAATATTATAATTGCATTAAAGAGGAATTATTCACATCACTATATTGAAGCGACCGTGGCGGTAAAACAACCCGTTAAACAATCGGTGTAATTTAATCGTGCAGCCGAATGGGCTCCACTCCGGCCTCGGCCCGGCCCGGCTAGTGACTATACATATACACGGACCAGTCTAATATAAATCTTCCCTAAGGCCTAAAGACTAAAGCCAACCGAATTGCGACCAATATCCATCACAAAGCTACTGTTTTTCTGTTGTATTGTAGTAGGTACCTAACTACATGGAAACTTGGAGTACCTAGGTATTACAAAGAAGAATATTTATGTAGGTACTATAATAGGTTGGTTGGTATTAGGGACATATTCATTTAGTTTTTTTCAAATTTATCAACAATCTGAACATAGTAGTTTCGATCCCCAGGCCAAGAGGGTAACAATATCGTGGTTGGTGCTATGACTAAAGACCGCCAAGCTCTCCATTTTCAGTCTGTTGCCATAGCAACAATACTAAATTGTTGTGTTACGGCGGCATTTAGAGGAAAGATAGCCAGTTCCTCGGACTGTTGAGGATTCCGAGTGAAATGCGCCTAAACCTTCGGCCTTATCTTAACTTGTGTCAGACCAGACTGACCAAGCCTCAGCAGTGGTGTGTCTGCAGAATTGCAAGAAAATGCATAGTGCCAGACGTAGGTACCTACCAAGCGTTAGAAATCTGATATCTGTGCCCCAACCTCGTAAATCATTTTGTCGTATTTATATGATGATGTAGTCCATAATATAAATGGTTGCCAGGCACTCCTAAAAATACCTAATTAAAAAAAAGTAAAAATACAAAAAAATTGGTAGCTAGCAGCTATAGCTGAGACTCCCTCTAATGAAAATAATCCTCTAATAGAAGGGCCCATCCTGGGAAGTATTACCACCATACCTATTCAGCCGCCAAGCGGCATTGCTGTGTTCCTGTTTAAAGGATATGGTTGCCGGTGAAATTACGGGCACGCGAGGCTTAACACCTTTATGCTTCAAGTTGACGGATGCAATGCAGTGCCGTCTAGGCTATGTTCTTTGTGGATGTGACCTACGCAGTAAGGTATTGTTATCGGCAAGAGATGCACTTAGCATCAGGTGGGTCTTGCTTGTTCCGTCTCCTAGTTGTTTAATAAAATAAAAATAAACTTTAATTCGTGAAAGTAGCAATGATTTGCCCATCCCTGCGCCCTCCATGCTCAACAAAGTGGCGTACAGCCATCTTTATATCAGAATAACTGTTTTTTTAATTGGCCTTAATAACACCTGATGTCAACTAAAGAAATTAAGCGCATTTCCCGGAATCTGAGGAGACTGAGGAACTGGCTAGCTTACCTCTGAATGCCAGAACACAACAATTCTGCATTGTTATCATGGCGAGAGACTTGGGTGGGACGGTGTTAGTTAACAAGGTCCAACAAGTCGTACCACCACCAAACCAAGCACAAATTTGTATGCCCTGGGGATCGAACCTGAGACCTGTTTTTGATATCGGTGGGGGAACCACTAGATCACAGAGGTGGTCAGTTATTTTTAAGTGACTTCAAAAAAAGAGGGGGTTCTCAATTCGGCAGTTTTTTGTTTGTTTGTTACTCAATTACTCCGCCAATCCAAAATTGATTTTAATGTTTCCTTTTATGTTTGGTAGGTCATACTTCCAATCCAAGGTGTTCCCATAGAAATTTCAAAAAAATCAGGAGTCCAGATGCAAGCTTGCTTCAAGGCCATACTTTTACTTGTTTTGTGAACTGTTGGTGAAAATGCTCTTTCTATGAAAGTTTCAACTTTCTACCTTTTACGATTTATGAGATAAAGCCCACTGACAGACAAACGGACGGACGGACAGATAGCGGAGGCTTAGTAATAGGGTCTCGTTGGTTTTTGGGTACAGGGTGCTAATGTTATTTGTTGGGAGAGGACACTGATGTGTTTCGATAGCACCGCATAGAGAACATATTTGAACAGCTATGATAATTGCTAAGTACCTATCGTATCGGCCATGAGCTTGTAAAGCAAAGCATGCAAATGTAATGAATCAAATCGCCTATCCTATAGCTAATTTTTGTGTTTAAAAGTTCTTCTCTGGTCTATTTGCGCCGTGCCACATAATTATCACAAACACAATTCATTGATTTCTATACTCTATGGTACATTACATCGATAGCACGTCTCTATAATAAAAACACATCAACCAGAAATTCTTATTGTCTAGGTTAAGTACTCTGTGGCAATAAAATTGCACTCGCCTTGCACTCGCCCATGAAAACAAGGCATCAGAGTAACCCACTACAAAAAAAAACAAAAGTGGACACGGATTATTGGGTGTGCATTATTGACACGTGTTGATAATGTACACCCAATAATCCAAGTCCACTTTTTAATATGGTCACCGATTATTGGGCGTACATTATTGGTCGTGCATTATCAGGTTGTACATTATTGGTTGCGCATTATTGTCTCCCGATGGATGTACTGGTCATTCATTTTCATTTTATTGTCAACATTAAAAAAAAAACATTGTCAACATAGATTATTATAGATGCAGACATTATTGTTTTTCGTTGTTTTCTTCAAGAAAATGAAAGTTTAAACCGATTTTTTGGTGTACTTCTGTGCATGTCTTTGTGATTTTCCGTAAATTAGATTATCTTTAATATTTTCCCAATCCTAAACAATGAACAAAAACTACGAGAGATGTACCCATTGTAATCGTCGTAAGTGGCTTGCTTCAGGTTGTCTTCGCAAATGGATAAAACCCACTGCAATGGAATGTAAACATTTACAAAGAAACATTGATAGCAAAAGAGATTTTGACGATACAGATTT
This sequence comes from Venusia cambrica, assembly GCA_951394065.1. Taxonomy (NCBI): domain Eukaryota; kingdom Metazoa; phylum Arthropoda; class Insecta; order Lepidoptera; family Geometridae; genus Venusia; species Venusia cambrica. The sequence goes on along the minus strand of OX596040.1, from coordinate 13,300,605 downwards.
TGTTAACGAAGTATTTCTAGCCGATCGTAAAGTTGCTGTAAACACCAGTAAGTTTGTGAAATTTTGGAAGAATAAACTCTTTATTACTGGTAGTGTCAGATCACTTCAGAGATATTTTGGTCATAAAAATAATGGTGGTGATTACATTTGCAATCTTAATAAGGCCTGTGACCCCTCTACATCGTCAGACAAAAGAGTTGCCGCTAGCATTGGCCTTGATACCAGAAAGGATGAAATGATCAAGCAGACTGCGAAATGTCAGCATTCAGAAGGACATTTAGTTCTACGGGGACACCATCACCATGCCTCTGTGGAGACATGTGCCATCTATTGCCAACTTTCAAAGTAAGATTACATTTGAACAATACTTAATAGTTAAATTATTGATAATAATACATTGTGTGGAAGATATAATTGCAAGTGGAAATCAGTTCCTGCAGCCAACCCCTCATGGAAACAGGTGTGACTGTATGACTTAGCTTAGGAATAGACAATATTTCACCTATTTATAAAAGACATTTATTGAATTTAACAAATCCATCATATTGTAGGCATGGCTGGTACTGGGGCAGCGTGACTTCTAGTGAAGCTGAAGAACTATTAGCTGGACAACATGACAATGTATTTCTTGTGAGAGATTCAAATGACTCCCGACACATACTTTGCGTCTCCTTCAGATGTGTTGGGCGCACACTTCATGCCCGGCTGAGACATGCAAATGGTCTCTTTTCCCTGAACAATGAGACATTTGTGCCTGCTAATCGAATATCAGAACACTGCTCAGCTGTTGATGTCAAGTCCCACTTGTTTGAGATGCCTGTCAAATTAGCTAGGCCCCTAAACAGGTAAATACACAATATATATGTACATATACATAGACATAATCATAATCTAGTGTAATATATCTCCAGGTTAAGGCTGTAAAAAGTAGGTTAATAAACCATTATCCTTATCATATTGCCTAGTTTGGTCATTGTATTTATCTTGCTTTATTCTATGCTTTGATTGAAGCATCACAAGCTGCCTCAATCAAAGCATGTCCTTAGGACTAAAAGTCTGAATAACATGTGTCAATGGCTAGTATTCCGCTAAGCAGTGATAGGCTTGCATCTTGTCACATATTAGATACTGGCAACTTGTAAACCGTGGGCATGAGCCAAATACTAGTTTGGATGTGCCTCTAGATACCGACGGATTCTCATAAGATTCCATGTGAATTTTCTAATATATAATTATATAATAGTCTTAGACTTCTGGTTTGGGCTGTGCGCTAATTGGTCAGTCAACTACAAAAGTTTGTCGATTTTGATTAATTCTATGTATTTAATTTGTTTTAGATTTGCCAAACTGGATTCTTTACAAATGATCTGCCGATTTGTAATACGCCAAACTGTATCTGCCAATGTATATGACAGGCTGCCGCTTCCCCCAAACCTAATAAGATACATAGAAATGGGCAGTGACTACATAGTGCCCTCATAGATGACTGAATATTGTGCCTTCAAATATCTGCATTATCATTTTTATAAGTCTTATATCCTACTGTAAACTTTGACAATGATATGGGCACACCATCAGATTAAAGTGGTCTCTCCATTGCCTAATCTGATTAAAAGGCTGTTCTGAAACAATGATGCTGTCTGTAAGTCCATTTCAAATATCTACTTGTAGTACCAACTTAATTGTGATGTAAGGGGTACTTACTCATAGAATTTTACTGTTACCAATCATTATGTGTTAGATTAGGTACTTATGACTAAAATGTATGAAAATTATTTATAAATTTTATATGGAAATACATATTTTAATAAATATTAACACAGTCACTCTTTTAAATTGTATCAGATGAATATCTACTCAATCTACATACTATAAAGCAAATTTAATACTCAAAAGCCTTTTTTCAAGTACATAACTTATTTTCTATGCATTTGATAAAGGAGTTAAATAGGATTAAAACTAAACTTATTACTCACATTTGAAACAATTTTTATATTTAATAGAAAAACTAAACCAAATTAACATAAATTTCCTAATAAAGGCCCCACACATGGGGTCCCAACTCATAGAAAGGCTAGACTAGTTAAAAAAAATATCAATAGATGACGCCGTGTGTCAAAGTAAAAATGAAGTTGGTGGAAAACACATAATAAAGAATAAATACGACCTATAAATGCTTGTTTTTATATTTTATAAAGAGCCGATTTGTTATTGTCAAAGTAACAATGTGCATATTTTTACAAAATATTGATAAATAACTTATGGAACAACTGTCAAGTTAGTACTCTTTTTTAATATAGATGTCACTATTTCAACTTTTGGGTAGGTACCTACCTACCTACTACCAATTATAGGTAGGTACATACTGTGGCTGTATTTGGCTTTTGTTTTTGGCTATGTAGGTATATAAAAGATCCTAACCATAAAGTAAAAATATAAATGTATAGGAACGTTATTATCGCAAATGACAACAAGACAACAAAATCTGCTCTGAATCCTTTTTAAATAACGAAATCTATCTGTATAATCGTCAAATTCAAAGGAATTGCCTACGGCGTAGGTAGGTAGGAGCGCGCAGACTTATTATGATATCAGAATAGGGCTTGCATGATATTCGAAATGTATTTATATTCGATTCTTTTTATATAGGTAGGATATTTTTCGAGAAACATCTACTTATATATATTATAAGTAGATGTGGTAGATATTATATTATAATAATAGTAAAACGTCTCAGAATCATAGGTAACCTAAAGCTACAGTTCAAAGAAATGTTGTTTAAAAATAAATAGTGGCACTCCGGGAGTGCCGACGGAAAAGAAAACTTGAAATTGGTCGTTGTTTGTCGAAGAGAACAGCTGAGATGGTTGGTACTGTAATCTCAATGTTGTCGCGCTATTGACGTCTTAGAACTGACTTGTCACGGCTGTTAACCGCCTGTCTATAGGTAGAGGCAGTCTTCAAACGGTCCTTACCCGTACCGTCTAGGACTGTAAAGATAACGTGTCATTGTGCTTAGAGTCAAATGTGGTGTCGTCATAAGTTGTTTTCTATCTCAAAATATGCCAAACGCACGAAGTTTTTACTTTTTTTTAAAAAAGGTGTTGATCAGACTTTTTTTGATGTGTGTATTTTACAAGCGGAAGTAAGACAGTAAAACATCTGGAAAATGTACAGAGAGAATGCATTAGAGCACTACCCCCCGATGGCATAGATATACATAATTATGAAAGTATCTGACGCTTGGGTAACTGACCTCGGGACTGGACCGAGTCCGTATTGATTTTCTTCCACAAAAAGGTTCGACGTACAAATGTAGCATGCTAAAGCTATACGAATCGTATACTGCGTCATGTCGTTTACCCAATCGACGTAACCTACTCGTATATCGTGTGCATACGTTAAGAGCGCGCCCAATGACAAAATTACGCAACAGGAGCATTTTCAAACACTCTTTGAGTAACGAAAGTAGTTATACCAATAAAAAAAATACTGAAAGCTGGGAAAAATCTTGTTGTAATACAATGATCGGATAGAATTAAAAAAAAACTGAGTTCATTTTAAAAAAATAAATAGATACTACACTAAAAAAACGCTTTTAATTCAAATGCTCGAAATTATCAGCGACAACCCCATTTCTTTATTTATGAATAAAATAGCTAGACTAGTGTTTTAGTCGAATGAACGGCTAGTTTTTTAATTTTACGTTTACATTTTGAATAATTAAATAAAACACCAACAAAAATTATAACGTGGACCTAAAAGCCATTTCATAAGCAACTGAACCATGCCATTTTCGACTTTATGTTATGCTATTTGGATACAAAATAGATTATGGCTTCTTGGTTAGTTGTCGGGCAGCGCTCGACGTGGAAGGTTGTTCCCGGCCGCTTTGTTTCGTAATCCAGCGCGTAATTTGAATTATGTTTTGAATATCTACTGGTACTTATCTATTTTTATTAATCAGGTTCGTACCTATGCATAATAAAATTAATTGAAGACGGATTTCTATTAATATATTTTCAAATCAACGTTAAGAGTTGATAATGGTAGCACCCTATTCTCATACAAATTGAGTCTAAATTTGATGGGCTAGCGTTCAAACCCGGCCGGGCCGCGCGTTTGCCGCTGCACTGATCATTTCTACGTAATATTGACAGTATAGGCAAGATTTTCAAATCATTGTATTCTCATAGCCTCATTCATAGCTCAGTTGGTAGTAACTCTGCCTTCTGCGCTGTAGGCTGTGGGTTCGATCCCACCCAGGACAAACATTTGTGTGATGAATATAGATGTTTATTCTGTTTTTGGGTGTTTGTATTGTATGATAAGTATGTATTTACAAAAACTATACGTAATCTAGTTCCCATATTACAAGTTATGCTTAGTTTGGGGCTAGATGGCGCTGTGTGAAATTAATGACCTGTAAAATTTATTTGTATTTGAATACTCGGCATACTTGTACTACCTACATAAATGAATGTTGATTATTACAATTAGTAATTATGTAGCCAAATCCAGTACTTATGTAGAAAACTTCTTCAGGGGGGTTGAGCACGAACAAAAATCATGTAACTCGCGTCATCGTCACCGCACGATCTTGTGAATTGTATCGTCGAGCTATTCGATTATTATGCGCGACACTGTTACGCTTACCGACACCACTTTTGACTTTTAACACATTGGGATTCAAGTAACAACAATCTCAGCTGTTTTCTTAGGCAATGATAAAAAAAACTTCAAGTTTTCACTTCTGTCGGCTCTCCCAGAGTGCCAGTGTTTTTTTATAACAAAATTTGTCCAGTTACAGTTTGGTTTGGTGTTGGTAAGGTGTCGCTAGTTCAATGTTTTTTTTTCATCGTAGGTCTTACTCATAGCTTTCATTTGAACTAAAAACGGAGAGTCTAGGACGATTAGTTTCAGATATATGGCCGTTTGAAGTTTGACAGCTGCCATTGAAAATGTAGGTCTTTTTCATAGCTTTCATTTGAACTAAGAACGGAAAATACAACCCTAATCTCTTCAAGAAAAGAGTTAATAAGCACCTTCTGGGTTAGCTTACTACATCGTTGACCTCATCCTTGCCTATTTAAGCTTCGTAAGTAAAGTAAAGTAAGTATGCTTTTGAGATACTCTATCTGACAACACCCCATCATGGGTATCTACGTAGGTAATGGAAATCCATGAAATCCACTTTATTACTATAACTGAGCTATCTCACCTGGCTCGTTTTTCTGCTTTGACATAAGACAAACAATTTTGAAACTTATTTTCAGCGCGTGGATTGTAAATTTAATGTAGGTAATTTTTGAGTGCGCTGTCCAGTTTTAGTATACTTTCATGGGTACGGCCATGAACCTATACTACTACTGGGACTTGGCTTAAAATTAGCTTCAAGAGAACTAGAAACGATTTTTACTACCGGGTATGTGTCATATCCAAAATGGCGTTTCCCATCTCAAAAGTGTACACATGTTATGAAACCTATCCGTTCAGTACATTTGACGGTAAAAATCGTTTCTAGTTCTCATGAAGCTAATTTTAAGCCAATGGAGATCGGCTTCGCCGTCGGCGGTAGCGTCCCTGGACAGTCCGCCTGGCTATCACCATCCACCTCCATCTCATCTAATTCTGTCGCCATAACAACAATTCTGAAATTGTTGTGTTCCGGAATTGAGGTAAGATAGCAAGTTCCTCAGTTTATTGAGGATTCCGGGTGAAGTGCCCTTTTACCTTATATATATATATATATATATATATATATATATATATATATATATATATATATATATTGTGAGCGCCAGCCCTCATTACAAGCGTGGTGAATTTGATAAAATCCTGCTTATAATGTGCTAACGTGCGACCACTGTTGGTCGCAGAAGGAAAGATCACAGAAGGTAAGTAGGTAGTAAAAATAGGTACCTATGTAAGTAGTAGATAGGCACCCACTTTAGTTGCAAAAATAAAACAACATTTAGGTAGGTAGGTTACCGTAAGATGGTACGTCTCCATTATATTCAAACTGTACCTAGTTTGAATATAATGGAGACGTACCATCTTACCTAATAGTAAAATTAAAACCAAATTCCGCAAATTACCTACCTATTAGTACCTAGACAAAGTACTTAATCCTATCTATAAGGAAAAGTTAAACACAGATACCAATTAGAATTCGGTAAACCAAATAAAACGGGCGGAACGTGATCATCATTCTTCTTTGGCCGCCGCCGTCCCGCAGCCGAAATAGCCCGAGTAAGGACGACGACGACGGTCGGGTTTCGTTGTATGAGAGAGATGAGGTACCTACCTATCTGTACGTTAGTATTTTATTATCTGTGCTAAAGGTGAAATATGATTGAAACTAAACTTATTATTGGCAACAACTTTTAATATTTACTAGAAAAACTAAACCAAAATAACATAGATTCAATACTTTTCACTTTTCATTACTTCAATGTGTTGACTCCTAAGATGTTTTTGGCCTGTGAAAAGAGAAATGAAATTACTTTGTGTTCCTCTAGTGTTCTTTAAATGTAACAAAAGCAAAGGAGACATATTCAGAAGATTCTATCAAAATCAATAAATCATTGCCTAAATCATAATATAATATTTTCTGTGCCAGAACTATAATAACATATTTAACTACCTACCCAGAGCTAGTGTGCGTGCGTTCGTACATCAGGAAAGTATGCTCTAGAAGGAATTGAGTTTTACAAATAATAAGGAGAATGTCAAAATAAAATTACGACGACAAAAAAACAAATTAGTGTGATTTGTCGTCAGAAAAAAATGTAATCCTAAACGACATTTTTTTTTATGAAGATTCTGAACGACAGAACGGAGATTAAAATAACTAAGATGGATAGTTAATAATATGATAGATAATACAAACTGGTCTAATAATTTGCAACATAAAAAAAATGTGCGTCATAAGTTTACTTGGGTTTTCGATGTTCTTTTATTTCCTGCTATATTATATGCTGCTTCCTGCATTTTGTTGTCATGTATAAACAGTAGTATCAAATAAAAAATAAAAAAGTTTTCAGTTAGCTTATATTTTGCTTGTTGCAACATCAACGAGTGTATGTGTAATGAATTTATGTGTCATTATAACATTTGTAAATGTTGTGACCAAGTGCAATCACTTGAATTAGGTACAATAAAATTATTATCTAGTACATACTGTCACAAAAGCCGCAGTCAAGGTAGATGGCGCTGCGGCAACGGGATTCAGGTTCATGGCGGCCTGGATCAACTGAGCATCTCTTATCCTCGATGATACAAAGCTTCTTGTAGAACTGTTGCTTGAGCTGTTATCTGTGAGGTAAAATAGCTCGGATGTTTTGTAAATGCCGGCCAAGCCAACTCTTCTCACATACCAGTTAAACTGAAAATAAGAGACAGGTATAGTTTTGATATGTATTAGGTCCGTTTGTTTCCTTTTCATGAGTTTCATATAGACTGGCTTTACGAAAATACTACCTAAATATGTATTTCAATCAATATCAAATCAGCATGTTAAATTTGATACACATATTGATAAAGTAAAAATTTTTTTGCCTTAATTCGCACCCCCCATACTAAAATGATATAACCTATGCAACATCAGCTGGGCTGCTTTTTCTGTATTGTACGACGGTAAAGCGATTGGCCTTATCTAACTTGATTTACAAGTATCATAGGGCTGAAGGTGGAATCGCCATCTTACCTACAAAATGCCAGAACCCAACAATTTAAGAATTGTTGTGAAAAAAAGATGCCTCGAAAAATATAACAGTATCAAAAATATTATTTTTGTTTATTTTTACACAATAATAATGGGGTTCGAGGTTTTATGAATGGATGGCGGCAGTATTATAACATAAATAACGGAATACTCAAGGTATTGCTACTCACATCTACACTTCTGTCCCCAGAATGATAGCAAATATCATCAACTAGAGACAATAGTGTTGCTAAACAATTTGGAACATTGTTTGGTAGTGTCTGGATAGCCATTGCTTTTGGCCATGTGCTCCTATAACAGTAACAAAAATACAAGTTAAAAAACAAGTTTATCACTTATTGAACGAAATTGTGACCATCAATGGGGGGTCTGCGCTTAAAAACAGCACAGCAGACAGTGCAGACTCTAATGCATTGAACAACAGATGTGCTGCCGTGGACGTTATTACTATTTTTACATTATTTTTTTCAATAAAAAACTTACTTGAATGGTTCAATCATGAGTAATCTAGTCATAATCGCATTTTCTATAAACTTTACTGGTACTTTAGAGTCCTTCAATTCCTCCTTTGGCCACTGTAATAAAAAAAAAAGTTTTTTACCATTCTTTTTAGGCTACAAATTAATTTTATAGAACTTACAGTTTTCATCTGTGCGACCAGCTCTTCATTACACTTAACATTGAAGTAGTGTACTAAATCACTTCCACCATTAGGGAAGAGTCCATGTGTAATACTAGGATACCCTGCGGCTTTAGCACCAGCACTCAAGGACTCCACAGACCACCCACTTTTGGTTACAAACTCTAAAGCCTGTTCCAATATATGTTTCTTCACATTATCTTCGTATTGTTGCTCCTCATTTTCTATTGCCACCATTGGTAGTTTCACTTCTGTTTCAATGCTCTGGCAGTAATGTCTAAATATTCTTTGAGCTTTATTGACTGGTACAGTGGCTAGTGGTAGGTTTAATCTACGGGCCGCTCTTATTGCTGATGGCATCCATGAAACAATACAAGAACTTGGCATCACTTTACTAATATTGGCATGTATATGGCTACTATATGGTTAATACTCTCACTAAAAGTGTGAAGCAAATGTAACTAGTTCATCATTTACAATAATTGGTATTAAAATATTAAAAAAAGCAATTCCATATATTATTAAACTGGTATATTAAGGGGGAATATAATCTAGGGAAACATAAAATATATTTTCACTTCATACAAGTTTATGTCTTCTTAAAAAACTTATACAAATTATTTCATGAAATCTGTAAGCCGAGCTATAAGATACTGGATCACATCAAATCCATTGAGTGCAGATTGTATGATCTGCTTTTTATTTTCAGTTGGTATGGAGTCTAAGATATTCCCTCCAACATTGAGTGTCACACTCTCATCTGGTAGATTTTTGCCCTCAATTATTTCACTGAGCTTTGCCTGATAGTGAGCTCTTGACATCTTTAGAGCAGTTCTAATCATCTCTAAATATTCTGTTTCAATTGTTGTGAACTGGTCTCTGATTCCAGTAAGGTTCTCTTTGTCCTTCAAAACTAAGTAAGTCAAAAAGTTGAGCACAGATATAATTTGGTCAGCCAACTCCATTAAATCTGATTCTGCACCATGTGGTAAGTGACTTATAAGTCTTATCATGCTGGAGAGTTGAGTACCAGAGAAACATTCATTTATAGCTGGGTCTTTGAAGGACTTATGTATAGCATCCTTATATTGTGTTATTGCATAGCCAATGACACCAGAATGGTTTGCACTCTGAATCATGTATTTGATTAGCATCACTTTGCCTTTGTAATCATACTTTTCAATGTAACTTCCAATGCAATTTAAGGCAGATAAGCGTATTGTGGAATAGTTGGAATATATGGTCACATTTATCAAACTCTTGATAAGATCAAAATGGATAGAAGCAGACAGTAGAATGTGTGATGTATCATCAGACAAGCGGTTGGTAATGGCCTTACAAGTGGCTAAGGCCTTGTTCAGTAGGCCATACTCTGTACTTTTGAGCAAGTGTGTGACTGCAAGCATCACAGTTTGAACAACATATTCATTACTATACACTAGTGGTAATGCTGTTTCAGGAATATCAAAATGGCCAGAGTAAACAATATAAAATAGACCAGATAAAGTTGTCATGTTAATTTTTTCTCTATGTTCATATGGACATAATTCATACTCATTGTTGTTTCTGGTTCTGGCTGTTTCTTTTGAGCATATCTCTAGGTGAGGTAAAAACTTCAGCAAATTATTTTCTAATATGCAAATATCTTGAATAATTTGAGAGCAAACCATCCTAGCTTCACCCTTTTCATTTAGATTTGGATCCATATCAATACATATCATGGGCCTGCCTAATAGGCTGATTAGAAATGCTGCCAAAATTTGCTTAGCCTGAACATTTGGTTTTTCTGACACAAGCAATTCTTCAATGAACAGTTTATAAAAAGTTGGAAGCAAAGAATACACTTTTGCAACTCTTCTTATGTTTGGGTCACTGTCCATCAACTTGCGTTCATCACCTTCTAACTTATGTTCAGTTATAGGTATCTTTTCAATATAAGTAGATATAGCATTCAGAGTCCACTCTAAAGATCTTCCCCGTTTGGAGGATAGTTTCTTCAATATCTGTTGTATAGGTAACAAAACAAGTCCTAGCTGGGCATCATTTTTAGCAAGCTCAATACGCTCAATGAATTCTAAGAGAGCTTCTTCAACAGAGCACTTTTCCAATATTATTGATAACAACTTCTCACATGCTCCATACAAGGATGGTTTGAGGACAATAGTGTCATCTTGTATTTTTTCGACAACAACTGCTATTAAGTTCCAGCAATTATCTCTAAAATGGTCTTGAAGCCTCTCTTCATTAGGTACTGCGAGGGCTTCTTTAATTTTTCCTGAATCCAATAATGTTGAAACCAAATCGACTATGTCAATTTGTTTAGCCATAGTGTGTGCACTAGGTACCACGCGAAAGAGTTCTGTAATCCAATGAACTCTGAAATTTAATTAGACGCCTGCTTATTACGCTGCAATGTTACTTATTTGGTATTGGATATATCCCGGTCTAGGTTCATTCAAGAAATAAATATAAAGGCCTGGTCGTAGTCGGTATTTGTTTTGTTGGTACTTACAGTAAAGAATCCTTTGTAGTTTGCTCATTTTAGCTAATGCTTATTAGTGTGTTTTTTACTCAAAATGATAATATTTATTCCAATTAGTAATCCTGTTTTTCGATGTTGATTTTCAGCTTCCAATCCAATTCAAGGTTTCCTTCCTTCCATCCACTAGGTACTTCACTATCACTATTCACTACGTGCGTGAGTAATAGTATTCCATGATCACTACTTACGACCATAGATTACCTTACGATTACGATACGACGAATATTTTTAATTTCTTATTAAAAAAAAACCAAGACGGGAAGGATAGCTATAGTAATTTCTCATCAATCAAAACAATCAATCGATTGCTGTCAGCTGCGGGTAAGAGCTGTCTAGCTGGCGTTATTTGCCTTGGCGACTAGCCTGAGCCTGGGCTTCAGGTATTATGGAGAGCTCCATGATAACTGTATCGTTACTTTGACAGCTTCGACTACAACTATCTGAATACTACAGGTACCTACTTACTTCGGCCAAACACAGTAAACGTTACTATTAGTTTACAACACCCAAACACAGAACAAACATCAATATTCATCACACAAATGTTTGTCCTGGGTGAGAATCGAACCCACAACTTACAGCACAGAGCCAACTGAGCTGTGAGGCTTGTTAATGATTTGTATACCTACTCATTTTAAAAAGCAAGTCATTTTCTCTGGGTTGGCTCAGCCAAGTATCACCTCGAAGTCCTGGACTCGATAGAGCGTCGTGCTGCTAGGCTCATCGGTGATGATTCGCTTGCAGAGCCTAGATCACAGACGGCGAGTTTTTAGGTAGTCTATGATCTTTGTATTCCACTTCGCTGAGTGTGCGCACGATATCTTTGACCTAATTCCTCGATCCACTTTCCACCACTGGAGTAGCAGATGTACGGCAGGCTACAACCCGAGCCTTTTAATTGTTCCATTGTGCCATACACATCGTTTCGCCTCTACCTTTATCATTACTGGAATTCCTTGCCCTCGTCTGTTTTTCCCCACGAGTACAATCTTAGAGTCTTGTAGTCCAGAGTAAATAGGTTCCTTTTAGGCAAGCGTGGAGCACGCTTCACGCATCTTAAGCCACATCTTTACTTGTAAAAGAAGCCAAGCGCTTGGCAACCAAAATAAACGAAGAGAAAGGCAAAACCCTCTTGGAGGAGGCTTATGTTAGCCCTTTGAGTTTAATTTGACCCTACCAACAGGGTGTATAGAAATATCGTATACTTTAGTCTTTTTTAGCAAAATGTTATGATAGTTCTACCTAAAAGCAGGTTAGATTTGTCCTCAGGGTTCCGTATGGTATACTAAAACTCAAACAACTGTGTACTCATAAGGGAAGTACATATTCTTGTGAGTACACAGACACAGATGCTACTCTACTTGTATTGATAAAATATAAAATAAACATAAAATTATGCTATTTGACCAAAATTATACTATATTCCATTTTTTTTCTTCATTCGCCGGGATTCGTTTCGTTTTCGGCCTTTTTGTTTTGAATGGAAAAAAAATGGATTCGGAAGTAACATTTTGTTTTATTATGTACGTACTATGGGAAAGGTATTTATACGTTATTTTCATACAACTCGTTTTGTGGTACTGACAGTGGCAGTGCACACCATTGATGATCGTCAAGAATTTGCTTGCATTACTTATGTTATAGAGATGTCATAATACCTAAAGTAAACCTAAGTTTGAGGCAAAAGATAGAATGGTTGGATTTTGTTCCCGCACGTCTGTGCGTCAGTTAGTAGTTTGAGTCAGTCTTGACTCAAAGCCATCTTAAAGCATATTTTAAGCCTAGTAAAGTGATTTTGATAAGCGCCTCGTTGTTACAATAACATCTTTTTTTTATTTGCAAGCAGAATAGAAGTCGTAGGACCTGAAGATAAAATTATGGTATTTTCGCGTAGTATAGTGGCAATACGATACTACATACTACAGACTATGAAATAATGTTACAAATAGTATAATTATACTACGAAATCCAACACTGCGTATCGTAGAAGTTTAGAAGCGGGTGGGTGTGGGTGCTACTGATAAAGTGATCCATTGAAAGGGAGACAATAATTCACAGCCAATAAATAATGTACGACCCGAAAAACAATGGTCTTGGCTTTACGTTATCGACACGTGTCCACAATGCACAGCCAATAATCCTTGTCCACTTCTTTTTTTTAGTGGGCCTTGATGCCTTCTTTTCATGGCCAAGTGCAAGGCTAGTGTAGTTTTATTTCCACAGAGTAACTAACCTGGATAATAATTATTTTTTATTGGGATTCCCGCACGACTGTATGGTCTTACGCGTGACATTGGGGTGTATATATAAAAGGCGGAGCCAGAAGCTCTTTGCAGGACCTCCTTTGCGTGCTTTCTGGCGGGAGCTCGTCGTAGAAAACATAATTACTTGCAAGTTATTTTGTTTGTATTGGCAACTTTTCCCTGTAAATGTATTGTATATTGTATGCATGATTATCTACTTTGTATTGAGCGACCAATGAGGGCTCAAGGATTTGATAGACATTCGGTGAATGAGAAGCAAGTGGCTTCCAATTATTGGCTTATTGATAATGATTGATATATTGATTATTGGTGTTGATAATGTACGACACTACAGTGCACAACCAATAATTGGAAGCCATGGTTTCGAAATATCTGGTGTGTAAAATAATATTAAAATATAGTGGATTCGTATTATTGGCTGTACAATATTGGTCGTGCAATATGGGGACCCCATTGAAAACATGTTTTTGTCCCGTGGTGTCGGGATGCGTTCCTTTACTAGCCACTTTCGCCGAGGTCGCCGAAATTAGGTACCTACCTAAGTGCCTAGTGCCTGATGTTTCCGTCGGTATTCACTGTGTTGCGCCGTTACCGTAATCCATCGGAATCAGAAAGTTCAAGCAGTGGTTGGAGTGCCTATTGGAAGCCTTTTGTAGTTATCACTTAGTCAGTCATTTTAGACTGGAACCAATTGAATTCATTTTGTACCTATAACTAACTACTGCTCAGTACCCACTCATAATATTCGGAGTCAAGTAGCCCTCGCCTCACCTCTACTGACAAGTTTTAACTTGGTAAGAGCACGGAACTCCCAAAGAATGTTGAGGTCTTATATTTGTAAATACAAACTTGTCTAGCTAGGAAATGTGGAAATGTGGAAACTGAAATTTGTGACTGTGATACCTACCTGTAAAACTACAGTGAGTCCTAGTTATATGAATCGGAATGTTTCATGCTTAGCTAATTAATACGGAAATAAAACGGCATTGTTTTGTTTTATATGCTTTTTACTTGGCACATAATATGTACTTCAGTTTTACTGTAATAAAAATAAAATATTCATAGCAAATACTTACCTATTGTTATTTATAATCAGTCGAGGTCTTCCTTGCAATACCTGTTTGAGATCATTTATAATTATTTAGGTACTATGAAAGTACTATCCCATCAGAACAAAAAATGAAGTTTAAATATGTAATTTTAATTATATGTTATATGTAAAATATATTATAAGTATACATAATCATGAGAAATTATATTAAAAAATGAATCTGAAATTGAAAATTACATTTCTGATCTGCATTTCGCGTTCTTTTCACTCACTTCTCTTGTCATTGTAACTAGACGCTCGCGCCGACCCACCTCGCACCGCGGGCGTTGTGGGCTCGTCGCAGTCGACGTCCGTGACGTCACAATGATGTTTCTTGGGCTCGACCGCGGCGATCGCGGCTACAAACGGAACGGCAAAATGGGCGACCGCGGCGAATGTGGCTAGTAATGGAACGCACCCATGGCCACTTGGACAATGACATAGTTTGACATTTACCTATCTGTCTACAATTTTTTTTTATCTTTGATTAGTAATCAGACGGTGTAGGTAGGCATCGCCACCACCTACTATAAAAAATATTCTATGGTCTCGACGTAAAAATTATATGAAATTACATTTTACGCTATATATACGTACCTAATAAGCCGACCGCCGCCGACGTCTCGAGACGTACCTAGTCAATTAAAAAATAACTAAGCATGGCAGCAAAACAGAAGAATATATTTACGAGAAGTAAGCCGTTGATGAAAATATACAGTGGTGTAGACGACGAAGGAAAAGAGGTAAGACCGCAATCCACAAATACTTAGTAGGTTCCTGTCTAATAAGAATTCGAAGATATAGTGGAAGTTTGGGAATGAGGCTGTTCTTTGAATGTTTAGGTGGAAGTTCGTGAAGATGGAGAGCAGTTGGTGAAATGGCATGAGATCTCTGATGCCCTAGTGGCAGCCGGGTATTATCGGGCGCAGTTACAAGGGCTGTCGGCATTTGATAAGATAGTGGGCGGCCTGACTTGGTGTATAGAGCTTTGTGATATTGATGTGGATGTAAGCTTGTTGTTTGAGGAGAATCTTACGATTGGAAAAAAAATGTAAGTACCTACCTAATGTAGTAAAATATGTGTTAATTATATAAGCTACCAATATATAGCACCATAATATGCCTAAATACATTTATTTTATAATCAAATTAATAAAAGGAAAAGTCCTAAGTGACTTACTGACCGATTCAACAAAATAAAACAATAATTTCTGAGAAATTTCCGTATCTCTGAAACTACACATGATAGGGACTTGAATATTAGTACATTGCCCACAAGGTCAGGGGGCAATATTTGAGGAAAAACCCAGTAGAGAGCTATATCTTTTAAACTGTAACAGTTAGCAGGTTGAAACGTTCAAACATGACAAATAATTATTAAAAATACAATGGGGTTCCTACTATCCATAATGTACAAGAAACATTTTTATTAATTGTTATTTCCTACCTCTACTTATCAAACTTGATGTGTTTATATTGTGCTCACTTTGAGGTAAATGAATAAATAAGAAAAACTATCCAGCATCAGCATTTTTAAGCATCAGGCAGATCTGCACTAATACTTAAAAATACCTGTTACATGTTACAAGCTCGATAAAAAAAAAAAATAAGTTCTGCATTCGAGAAAATCTATATTTTTTTATAGATTTCCTTCGGAAAAGTGAGTTTTTGAAAAAAAAAAAATTTTGCATTAATGAGTTCTTTGTTTGATAATAAAAAAAACTAATGTATGATGAATATGTGCCCAAAGCTGCTGGAACACTTTCAAAATTGAAATATATAAAAAAACTGTTTTTTTTTAATGCAGAACTTATTTTTTTTTAAATCGAGCATGTAACTCCTAACATGACTTTTCGATAACTCCACGGTTTCAGACTTGCCCTCAGTGGCCCTGAAAAAAAACTCACCCTGTATAATTACTTCCCAAATCATCAATAAGATCTCACCTGGGGATTGAACCTCTGGATCTATAACCAGTGATTGAACCACTTGACTACAGAGGTGGTTGTTTCATCATATGATTTGAAACAGTCCTATCTCAGTAAACTACAAAATATATTTATTTTACAGATCTTTAACTGAAAAGATTGTGAAGGTCTTGCCCTCACTAAAGTGTCCATACATAATAGAACCCCATCAAATACAGGGTTTGGACTTTATAAACATATTCCCACTGGTCCAGTGGCTCATCAAGTATTCAAGTGAGTTCAGAGAAGCAAAGGAGGATGAACTCCGGAACTTTGCCGTCATGCAATATGATAAGAGCTATATTTTTGAGTCTGATAGAGAAAAGTTTATACAGAGAGAAAAGCTCTTAAGAAACTTGGCTGCTGTACAGGTACGATAATATTATCATTTGTTGGTGACACATTCACATACAGTGGATAGAACCCACTTGTACCATTACTGGTTCTGTCTAATCTAAATTATGTCCTTGTTGAATTTAAGACGAGAATTATTTTATAGCGCTTTATTGTAACCTTCTACTATACCAAATGAATCACGCAAAAAGGGCCCATAGGAGTCCTACTTGCGGAGTGTCTTGAATGTCGTTATGTAAATAAATAAATATTACAGGACATTCATTTGACACAGCGTCATGTAGCCCCAAACTAAGCATAGCTTGTAATATGGGAACTAGATTACAGATAGAATACTTAAATACTTTTGAAAATAAATACATACTATATGATACAACACCCAAACACCTATATTATATATATATATATATATATTATAGAACAAACATCTATATTCATCACACAATGTGTATGAATATAGATGTGCGTTACCTATGTCTGACTGAATGACAAATTATGACTTAATTCCAAATATTTATACAATCAGCTTTCAAACAAACCATCTGGCACACACTGGCACGCTCTGAACCTTGCATGATTTTTCAAGACTCTGCATTGTATTTGGTAGAGTTTGGTTGTAATCAAACAGTAACAACCTTTTGTAAAGCTGATGGCCTTCTACTGATGATATCGCTTTTACAATATCTATGGGCTGAGTTGGAGGGGTTGATTACTAATCCGCGACTGCCACTGCACGGCACAATAGGTTAACTTATTATAATCTTATCGTATCAGATGACGAATAGAATTTTATTTTTTATTTGCAGAATCTTTATAAACCCTGCAGAGTTCGTAAGAGAAAAGGTGGCTTTCCTGCTAATGAGTTAGAACAAGTAAATGCAACACTTTCAGAATATGACCAGAGGACTTTGATGCACGTATCAACAAACAAAGAGAACAATAACAAAGATGAGGGGCTTGATTTCTTGGTGAGCTTTTAATAATATTATATGTAAAGTGCAAACTACGGACCCTTTATAATGCATGTTGCATGTACAGAGAATGAACTTATATGGCCACGCACAATGGATACATTGTAGTGAGTGCAGAAACTAAAAAGTTTTTTTTTTAATTTACTGTTGAATTTTGACCACTGGGTTCACTAGTCTTTATTATTTTTAAAACTATATTGATAAGAATTATTTAGTTAAAGAAGTCTGGTATAATAATTGGATATGTAGTTTTGTAACGGTCCTTAGGTAATCTCACTGATTCCTTTGTACATAGTTAGTTAGTTTGATTGTACATTTTATAAAAAAAAAAAACATGATAAAGTAAAATCTTGAGACCATTTACCAAGACAGGTGTTTTTTTTTTACAGTATGATTACGAAAAAACACTGGCTGATCCATCCAATATAACAACAGAAGTAAGTTTTAATATTAGTAGACCCTACCCAGATTTATGACCTTATTTTTTTTAAACCAGTTTAAAATCTGTTTATTGTAACCATCATAGACAGTAAAGGAGCTGTAGATACTGAGCCCACCTTGTGTTGATAATTGGATGAAAACAAGCATGGGTATTTTGGTGAAAATGGTTATGGTGAAAACTAGGTTAAAATGTATACAGTACTTTTTATTTTATTGTACGACGTGGAAGCTCATTGCCTTCATCTCACCTGGTTTTAAGTGATGATAAGGCCAAAGTACGCGCACATCTCCGGAATCCTCAACAATCTGAGGAACTGGCTACCTTACCTCTAAATTCCGGAACACAACCATTTAGAATTGTTGTTATGGCGACAGGATTAGTTAAGATGGTGGTTTCGCTCCCAGACGGACTTAAACAAAGTCCTACTATAAACCAAGCGCAATATTGTACTCCCCTTAGATATCAAAGCCAAGCGCTTTCCCGTCGCACAAAAAAAATACCCTATTAGTCAAATGGCTGTCACATGCCCTTTTAGTCAAATGGCTGTCACTTGCCATACCATGCTAACCTAGCAGTCTTCGTGTTTTCTTCAACTGGCGCCACCCTAAAACTTCCCCTTATAAAACAATGTAATAATAAATAAATATATTAATAATGTAATATTAACGGGCCAACGGGGTCAACAAGCCAACAAGTCCTTCAGTGGAGACCATGTAAGGCAAGCGTGGTGTAGGACGTCATCCGATAAGATGGAGCGACGACCTCCGTACCTTGGCGGGCAGTGAATGGATGAGAAAGGCTAAAAAATCGGGCTCAGTAGCGCACCTTGACAAACACCTACGACCTGCAGTGGACTGCGCTATGTTGATGATGATGATGACGATGATGATGGTGATAAATAAATAAATAAATATTACAGGACATTAATTTGACACAGCGTCATCTAGCCCTAAACTAAGCATAGCTTGTAATATGGGAACTAGATTACGGATAGAATACTTAAATACTTTTTGTAAATAGATACGTACTATATGATACAACACCCAAACACAGAACAAACATCTACATTCATCACACAAATGTTTGTCCTGGGTGGGAATCGAAACCACAGCCTACAGCGCAGCAGGCAGAGCTATTACCAACTGAGCTATGAGGCTTGTTGATGAATATTGATCATGATGATGGATGAATATTAACGGGATATTTTCCATGATTTGATGGTGAATGAGTTATATGATATATGGCCGCAGTTGCCATGATGATGTTGTATCCGCCATCATGGCTTTGTATCCGCCATCATGGGGCATGCTACTTCATCAATAACAATATTCGTTATAGTTTTGTACCTACCATGATAGTTTCAAGTGATATTGAAGTACAGTAATTAATCTTAAGTCCACTTCAATTATTTAGTTTCTACTTGAAGACTACCATTAAATAATATACATGTACACTTACACTATGAGCTGTGCTATTTTCCGTATGATATGCATTGCCTATATGATTTAGACCGACAGATTCACAAACGACCAAAACAACACAAATCCAGGCGACACCAAAATACACTACGCAGTTCTCCAGTCAGAATTAACCGGCGAAGTTTCTAAAGAACTGGAGCAAAGTGAAAAGATAAAGTACTCCCAGGATGTGGATAGACTAACTAAATCCGTAGACGCTCTGGAGAAAGAGGTATCTATATTCAAAGAGGACCATCAATCTAGAATGGAAGACGCAAAGAAACGTTACACTGATGTGTTAGGGAAGCTGAAGAAGATTACATATAAGCTGATGAAATCTGATGACTACAGGTAATTCACTCACCTTTTATTTGGCTATTCCAAATACAAATCTTGTAGCTTTAAGAGTAGTAAAAGCCCCTTGTGAAAGGGCTTGTCCGGAGAATTACTACCACCATACCTATTTCAGCCACCAAGCAGCATTGCTGTGTTCCGGTTTGAAGGGTATGTTTGCCGGTGAAATTACAGGCATGCGAGGCTTAACACCTTTATGCCTCAAGTTGACGGGCGCAATGCAATGCTGTGTAGGCTTTCTTTGTGGATGTGACCTATGCAGTAAGGCATTGTTATAGGCAAGAGATGTACTTAACACCAGGTGGTCTACTTGCTTGTCGGTACAAGTTGGTCTCCTAGTTGCATATAAAAAAAATATTGTAATATGGTAACTAAATTCCCAAAAAAATTTAGTTTGTGACTAGATGGCGCTGTGTGAAATTAATGTACTGTAATATTTATTTATGATGCCAATCACTGTTACGAAATTATATATTATATATAAAATATTAATACACGGTGACTGACAGCTCAAGCAGACCTTTCCAGTCACAGTGAAAATCTAGAGAGGTAATTTCTCCTGTGGTCACCGAGTCAGGTTCTGCTTAACATTGTCCTTTCCCCTCTATCAGTTGTTAATTGACGTTTCAAAATGTCCGAATCATCTCGGAACGTCAGCAAATTGACGAGTAAATTGTCGAAATAACTGTTTTTCTTAGATAAAAAAACAAAGGATTTTGCACCGTCCGCCTAAATGTGTATAAAACCCAAATTGCACCAGAGCAGCAGTTTTCATTCAGTCGCTCGTTGTCCGTCAAGGTCGTAACGGACAGTATCTTACTTTGTCATTATAATTTTTTGCCCAAATTTCTTAACCTCCGGAGTAACCAAAAATAATCGACCTCAGTTCAAAAAAAAAAAACAAAAAAAGTGGGAGTGGAAGGGAAGAAATAAGCTTCCACACCTACTTATGGTGTTGTCGGTTCGGTTCTAGCTAGACCCAACGCGAGTCGAGCGATGTTAGAGATGCAATTTATTTTAGTTTATCATTAATAAATAATTTAATTATATAATGTTGCTAGCATGGCTTGACAATATGCCACTATGTGCATGCGATATTCTTTGTTTTTTTATCTAAGGTTTTTCGTATACATAGATATAGTCAACCACAAAAGTTTCAATTCAGTTCATCTTTGAAATCACTCCATTCTTACCCACTTTCATCCTTCACATAATTCATCCATTTCCAGTCATCCATCCATCCATCAATCAAATACAAATACAAAATGTTAAAACTTAACTTAATCTATACATATATTGTATAGATTAAGTTAAGTTTTTCGGTTATTGGGTGTTGCCCAGAACGGGATCCCAGTACTTGTATGTGATAGCAAAATCAGCGTGTGTGTGTGTATGTGTGTGTGTGTGTGTGAGATCAATCATATCTACCTATATATACCTACTTGACCATGACTTAGTTAACTCGTTGACTGCTGTCTGTATGTATGTAACACTCACTAGCCACGAGTGTGTGAGAAGCAGCTGGCGATTATTTATTTTATTAATTTTCAGTGACAAAAATGCAAAAGAATTTTACAAGTCCTTGAAAGAGCTGGCAAGAGAACGGAATGAGCTGTTACAAGTGATTCAACATAGAGAAAGGGAACACAGAAGACTGGAAGATGAGTTCAGGTAACTTAACGGCCTCTACTACCTCAGATTAGCAATTCAACGCAACTTTACTCTAGTTTCGATCTAAGGTGCAGTTATAATAAAGATGACATTGCTGTGCGCTCAACCACGCTTATGACCACCAGAACTACGCGCGAATTTCAACGTTTTATTTTTTTATAATATTAATTTTGAAAATCTAAAATACAGACCGTCCGGCTGCTGTATACTGTCTTTATTTACTGTACAAGGTGTCAAGGCCTAATTGGGCTTATTTATTGAATGGCGAACATTTTTGCTACAAATTAGAGTCAACTTTGGTTGTTTTTTTCTATGCAGAAAATTTTTAGTAATCGTTATTTCGCAACACTAGTGTTCTAGCATCAATCCTTAACTGTAACATATATTTATTTCAAAGTAAATGCCACAGTATTGTGGAAGATATGATCGCTGAAGCTAAGCCATTGGAGAGCCCCAATTAAGATTTCATTTCCCATTGACATAACCCTATTATAAGTACCTACTAGTTATAATACCTACTACATAAAATTCAACGTCTGATTTCTGTTTCTACTCCAATAGCGCATACTCTTATGTAAATTTATAAGTATTATATACAAAGTCAAAGACAAAGATTTTTATTCAGTATGATTTTTGAGGATCACTTTGTAACGTCAAATCCGTAATGTTGTTCCCATATTACAAGCTATGCTTAGTTTGGGGTTAGATGGCACTGTCTGATATTAATGTGCTGCTATAATTATTTATTAAATAAAAAAATATATATTACAGGATATTAATATCACCCAGCTCCATCTAGCCCCAAACTAAGCATAGCTTGTAATATGGGAATTAGATTACAGATAGAATACTAACATATATATTTTTTGTAAATATATACATACTATATGATACAACACCCAAACACAGAACAAACATCTATATTCTGTGTGATGAATATAGATGTTTGTTCTGTGTTTGGGTGTGTTTTTCCCATTTGTCCCGGGTGGGAATCGAACCCACAGCCTACAGCGCGGAAGACAGAGCTACTCCCAACTGAGCTACGAGGCTTGTTGAATTTTTTTGAATGATTGAATTACTTCAGAACATCACACGACACAAACACGGCGGTACAATATGATCAACCTTTAACCGCAGAGGAGCTAAAAGAGTTTGAGTTGAGAGAAACCAAGCTAAAGTCGTTTATAACAAACATGAGACTTGAACTGGCTAAGCTCAACCGGGAGGTGCTGAAGTATACAGTGGCGGTGGATGAAATACCCGGGACAGCGGAACTATTGCAATATGAAAAAAGGTTTATGGAGCTGTATAACCAAGGTGAGTATTTCTTTTTGTATGTCAGGGTATAGGCCACTCCATTTCCTGCCGTGGATGTTGTAAGAAGACACTTTTTTTTTGTACGACGGGGAAGCGCTTGGCCTTCATCTCACCTGGTTACAAGTTAGGATAAGGCCGAAGGTGGAGGCGCACTTCACCCGGAATCCTCAAAAAACTGAGGAACTGGCTATCTTACCTCTAAATGCCGGAACATAACAAGTTTAGAATTGGTGTTATGGGGGACAGAATTAGGTAAGATGGAATCTATAAGGCCAAGTGCTTACCCGAGTTTTTTTTTTAATGCCTGCATCTTGGATATGGAACAAGCAAGAAGCCCATCTGATGATTAGTGTACGTCAGCCTACCTTTAGGCCTCATATTCATGTGTCTGTTATTTCACCAGCATTCTATACTTACAACCGGAACAACTTCTGTTTGGTGGCAGCAATAGGTACTAAACGATATCACAAAGGTTGTCTGGAAGAAATCGCTTCTTAGCGATAAGACCGCCCATTGTATATACATTTATTTTTAAGTTATCCAGTTTTTATTTTTAAGGTGTGCAATAAAGTATTTTTCATTCATTCATTCATTCATTCACACTCAAAATGGGGTTTTCAATGGTGAGTCTTCTTATTTTTTATTGTTTACTGAATATGTTCACAGTGGCATCGAAGCACAAAGAAACGAAGCAGTATTATATTTTCTACAATACTCTGCTGGAGGTGAAACTCTACACGTCGAAAGAGCTCAGCTTACTGAATTCCATCTTAGATAATTATGATGAGTGAGTATTACTGAAACACTTGCAATTATCATTCATTAAATCAATTTACAGTCTTATTACGGATAGTTTTTAATACTTACCGTCCAAGCAAGAATCAGACTTGGCCAACATTATTCTCCTGCCCTTATAAATATGGCATTGTGATTCACCTCTGTTATCATGGCATTGTATGCGGAGGTAGAAGCAAAAACTTTCCTGTAAACACGGACAAAGATTCCACCACTGTGCAATCGTTTCGACCGACCAGATCTTATTATTTAGAAGATCTGAAGCGTCTATATCTATCTTTACAATCATATTTTTCACACCAAAGATTTTGTAAATTACTTTGAACATACAAATTACTTAGCACTGAGCTGTGCCGCAGTAATGTCCTTTAACTATATGCTTTTGGAAGCTTTTGCTTAATGTAACTGGCACATTTTTAGTTTAAATGAAGGCAGCTTATTGCGAAAAATCCATGTATAGTAATAAATTAAAACAATATTACGCTAGGTGGGGGCGCCCCAACATGTTCTGTCCACTCACTCTTATCAACTCTTCATCCACACATTTCATACCATGTCCAGGTCACATAATTAATTATAGTACAGTGTTAGAATTAGATATTCCATTGTTAAGACTATGTGATTATGTTTGCGTGAAATAAATAAATATAAAAATGAATATGAATACGGTTTGGTTGGTGGTAGGACCTTGTTTAAGCCCGCCTGGCTAGCTACCACCATCGTACCTAATTCTGTTGCCATAAAAACAATTAAGAAAAAAAATGTGCTCCGGCATTTACTTGTTGTATAGAGGTAATCAGTTCCTCAGTTTGAAGTCAGGATTCCGGGTGAAGTGCGGCCTTATCTTAACTTGTAACCAGCTGAGATGAAGGCCAAGCGCTTTTCCGTTGTTCAATAAAAAAAAAAGATAAACCATAATGGGTATCATCTCTCCTCATAACATGCCTATACCAACAACCTAGCTTTTCTCGTCTTTTCTACTAGCGGCGCCACTCTCAAACTTCGATCAAAAAATAATCAGACTTGCCCATCGATGAAAACTGTATAAAATGTCTGAAACAACACAGTCAAGAAATTGTAAAAAAAAGGGTTTCTTCTGATTTTAACAGTACAGAAACCTTCAAAAGATTGATATATTTAATTTCAGAGCGATGTCTTCCCAGCGAAAACGTGAAGAGTTCATGACCCAATTCGAGTCGATAGTCGAGTGGGTGAACCAAACGGTCAAGAAAGTCGAGGACAAATACTTACAGGAGAAAACGCAGAAAACGGCGCTGTTCGAGGAATACTCGCGACTCATGGACGTGCAGAGGCAATACGCGGCAGCTCTCAAGAAACTGGCGGAAGGCAGACACAAAGTGGGCACTCGGTAGATGGCAAAAACTTATCGTTACACTCTTATTATGTAAGGAAGGAAGCCACAGAAACCACAATGCAGCAACGACCAAGCAGATCGCTATGTTACGTTCCGTTTTTGGGAGTGCCTTTAATATGTAGCTTCTGGAAAAGCTCGCTCAATACACCTTAGGGTCAAGAGCTTATCCATTCAAAATTTTAGTTTAGTTGAAATTTTGAACTGTAAACTGTTTACTATATACTTAAATTGTTTAAGTCGGCCCCGTAGTGCTCTCTCATACAAACGTAGGTAGTCAAACAAAACAAAATGGCTGTCCGATTCCAAATAAATTTTGTATGGAAGAGCGATATCTACTACTGGGTACGTGGGTAGGTACCTAGGCCTTTCCAGAGGCGCCGGCGCCGATTCCGCGTGTTACGGATTTTATATCATTTCATAATACTGATTAATGGATATGATTTTTGCCAACTTTATGTATGGTATATTAGGTAACCGTTTATATAGGTACATTTTATTGATACAGAATCAATATGTTGATATGTTGTAACAATAAATATAGGAAATTGAGGAATTTACACATAATGTAAAAGAAATGTTAATTAGAATTAAGCAAAGTTATTGGAGATTGTAAGAATAGTAAGTACCTACTCGTATTTACGCGTTTTCAAAAGTACAAGAATTTAGAATTGGGTTTTGCTCCGTGCCTAATGAAACTCAAGTGCAATAATCTCGCCATTTAGAATAAAAAATCTAGTCTTAATTTACTGCAGTAATATTTATACTTTTATATCATTCCATTTGTATGCACCTCGTTTGTAACTAAGACTGAGTTTGATCAATGCCCTGTAAGATCTTGGAATAATATTTATTTAAAAAATCAATTTTGTTTCATTCAACTTTATTTTACAAATATATTTTTTTAAGTACAAAACAATACATAAAAATAATGGTATCAATTTCGAAGAGATTAACTTAGACAGCAAATTTCTTGAGTAAGTTTATGAGAAGCAAAGATTATGTTGATATAAATAAGGTGGCGGAGTAAAACCGCCATAATTGCATATTGACTTAAGTGAACTTTAGTGCATCGTTCCAAATTTGAACAATTTCAGCTCAGCAGTGCTACTTGTATACAAATTAACGATCAAATCGTGACCAGTATGACCACGATTCCTGATTATTGCGCTTACACTGGCCAATCGTGCGATTTATATCAATACGATATAAATCTGCGGGTGAGTGAGTGAGTGAAAAGGATCCACACGAATGCTCAATATCATCATTTTCTTTAATTACACGAAAACTAAACCAAGTAAAGAAAATCCTGCTTCCAAATTTGAATTTTGATATTAGAAAAATACTTTTCTACAAATCTTAGCTTATTCATTGTGTTAATATTTCAAGCAGTTTAAAAGAACATAGATATAGTAGTTCGAGTCCCGTTGTGGGCTGTGAATTTTTGTGTCATAACAACATTTGTAAATAGAAATAGTAGTTCAAAAAATGCCGTTCTAATTGAGAATCGCTTTTTTTGGAAAACAACACAGGTAAAAGGAAAGTCAAATTAATCCTGAAATTAAAACTGGTTAATTTCAGGATTTATTTTCCATATTTTTTTTTTCCAATGAGCCAAATACTTATAGATAAATCGTCATAGAATCCGTTGATATTTTATTTACTATTTTATTCGATTACTCGTCAAAAAATATATATAATTCCAAATGCGACCATTTGACCCATGTGAGCGCCCTAAAGAAAACATGTCATTCAATATGGTTTTCTTTCACAATCACTTCGCGGCCCATTTAGTGTCCATTTACATTCAAAGTGTGACGACGTTTCCTGATTTCTGTGTCACAGACGAGGACTGCGTCTTATGTGTCTTGTGAGAGCTGTGGCTGTGCCCGTGTCCGTGGCCGTGGCTGTGTCCGTGGGGGTGACTGTAAACCGTGGGAGTCGTCTTCTTGTACATGGAGAATGACACCAGCTCTCGGTTCGCGTTCGTCATCGCCATGGAGTGCGACACGACGTCGTAGCCGAATAGCGCGTGGAGACGGTTCACGACGACTAGAGTCAGCCCTTTCTGAGTGACTCGGACGGTGCGGTCCTGGTCTGATGCGGTGGCTATCGACATCTCGAATGTGGAGTTCAGCTCCTGAAAGTAACGGAAATAATTATTACACAATTCAACAATTCTAAAATTATTGTGTTCCGGCATATTCCGGGTGAAGTGCGCCTCCACCTTCGACCTTATCTTAACTTGAAACCAGGTGAGATGAAGGCCAAGCGCTTCCCCGACGTACAATAAAAAAAAACGCAATGTAGTTCCCATTTTATTACAATTCATGCTTTGTTTGGGGCTAGATGGCGCTGTGTAGAATATAAATGTCCTCTTTATTTTATGGTTCACCCATTAATCCATGTTTTCACTACCTAGTCCTTTAGGAAGATTTAAAGTAGGCAAGATAACATTCAACAGGTATAGGTTGCGGGCTCAAATCCCGTCAACTATATTTTAAGATGTTTACCTAGGTACCTAATTAAATAATTACAACTTTGCAATAGCAACGTGCCAAGTGTGACCAATAAGTACCTACCTATATAGCTTTGGTAACAAGTCCTTTGTCAATAGCTCCAAACTTGGTCGGTGTCTATTAATACTTACTTTTAACGAATACTTAAACGTGTGAAACCAAATTAAGTAGGATTAGTAGGTAGGTATTTAAATTGTATCTTGAAGATGAGATCATACAACATTGTAAGTAATGTTGTTCGTGTAAAGTTAGAAAGATAACCGGCGTACAGAGAAAAACCGACGACGTTTTGTTTAGCCTCGGAGCTGTTTATTAAATAATGTAATCGCCATGCTTCTTTGGCTTTCGTTAGTTATTGAATAAAGAATGTCCATATTTTACCCGCACTAAAGTAGATCGTTCTTCGCTCTTCAACCCGTACACCGTAGCACCTTCATCCTTAGAAAGGTGTGGAGCGCTGAGGCTCCCCATCACCATTATGTACGGCATTGTAGATAACAAAACAATCACCGGTGATACAGGTACATTTTACGAGTGTAGTCGCGCTGTACCGTGGACGGAATGACACCATGCGGCGGCGGCGGCTTCAGCGGACAGGTTGAGCGCTTATGTACTCATGTGTGAGTGAACTCTGCAGGTAGCAATAGCATACGTGGTCGGTTCACTTGTGTACGACTATCGCCCATGTATTGGTGAGACGTGACGTTGACCGGCACATGGCCTTCACGGGTGCTTGACTGCGCGAGCGCAGGCTGTGACGCCTGTACTCTGCTACTTGTGCACAGATTGTTATTAAAACATGCATATGAACCTGCATACCTAGTTCCCTCGGTGAGGTTTTGTTTATTCAGACAGAAGCAAATTGTCATTTGGACAATGTCACGTTCAGTCACAAAAAGATACAAAATCAACAACATCGGATAGGATACGATATTTTCAGAGATATTTCGCTTGGAAAAGCATTTGTATTACACTAATCATGAGTCATTCTATGAGCAGTCCAAAGAATATTCAATTGGGTAAGCGCGGCACCCTCGAAACGAAGAAAGGCCTGCTGTGCCACACTTGCCTATCGGTTGTGTATTGATCCAAGACCCTTCTACGTCATAATTGGAAAAGCCCTATGCTCATAGTAGTCTTCTGTAAACTGGGACGGGGATGCGCTTCGCTTTCATCTCACTTGATTTCAAACAACATAAGGGGGAAGCACACTTCACCCGTCATTTTTAATGAACTGGCTATCCTACCTCTAAATGCCGGAACACCACAATTTAGAACTGGTGTTATGGCGACAGAATTACGTAAGTTGGTGGTAGCTAGCCAGGCGGACTTAATCAAAGTCCTACCACCAATCAAACCAATCACAATATTGTACTCCCCTGGGATCGAACCTGGAACCACCAGATCACAGAGGCGGCCTAATAAGTTCCTACCGATTATCTGCAGAGAAGGATGATTCCATCTATCCATTCCCTTTCAATCCTGGCGGTGTAATAGGTACCTACAAGACTATTAAAGGAAGACCGAACCAGTCCAAAAAATAAGCAGAAGAGTTTATAGTTATGTATTTAGGCACACTATAGTGTCTATGGGGAGAATGGGAAACGATACAGAAAGTGTTAGATTAAAACATTTTTTTAGTGTTCGAGACATACCAAAAAGCTCGCCTCGTGTTTGTGCAGACGATGGCAGAGTTAGCCACGAGGGCTACCAATGTGAAATGCCTCGAAAGTGCTGGTGTATTGGGTGAGCAATGCCTTAGGTTACTTATAAATTTACCTTGTTAAAGAATAATATATATAGATAATAAGAATAAGATCTATAATTTTTCTATTGTTGCCTGAAATATTTTTTTATTATTAAAAGGGGATAGCTAAATCCGTAGTCGTTTTTAGAACTGCTCCGGCCCCTGCTCTCTGACGCTTGCAGTACCGTCCGTCAGTGCGCCGTGGTGGCGGTCGCGAGACTTGCTGAGCACGACGAGGGCGTGAGCAGGCAGCTGCTGAACTCAGGGATAGTGTCCACCATTTTGGACAACCTTAACAGATACAATGTAGGTATCTACAACACTACAAATTTACCCCACAGAATCGCTGGTTTTTACGGTCAAATGATCACATTAAAATAAGACGTGTAAGGTCCTGACTAGCGAGCACCCTCCTGCTAAAGTCCGCCGCCAAACGATGTGTTATGTTCCGTCGGTGCGCGCTAGTGACAATGCCTTCTGGGAAAGCACGCTCCATCGTATTCCTTATCTTTGCTTTGGCTTAGACCTAGACAAGCCTAGAGCTCAAGATCATTGATATAAAAAAATAATTGCACCTATACTCATTGTAAGTAAGGTCTTACTCCGCTTTTCATATATCAAATAAACTTTATATTTCACTTAGAATCGGTACGCCTGAGTCATAAGTATAAGTAGGTAGGCACCTAAGCTTTCCGAAAACCTTAGAACCTATGGTGCCTACCTTTCTTCTTAGTCATCTTAGCCCACATAAAAGAACTGATCAATGTAGTACCTACCTACATTTAGGCCACGGCTTCTACAATATTCACCGTAAGCACCTGCTAAATTAAAAGATTTGCTTTTCTCGGCACCGAAAGCCTCAGAAGCCAAATGCCTCAGAAGGAGGGTAATGGTTTCGAGAGTAGGTATGTAATGTACTTACCTACCTATCTATGTATATTTCATTGTAACACCCTACAGCCTAGACGGCTTGATATATTTTAACATGTCATGTGTTGTTTAGATCCTCTAAAATCTCTAAATTATGGAAGTGTCATGCCTATGACATATGCTATAGGTATAATTTAAAATAATGGGTATAAAATAATAAACAATCAAAGGAGTGGGGGAGGATAAAATAATGTAAAACAATAGATATGTGTAGGTGCCTATAATGTAATGTGCCGATTCTAAATAAGATAATAATAGGTTACTTTTAAAGCCGTGTTATCGTAAATATAAACAGTAAGTATATAAGTATGTACCTACTGAAGTTTGAAATTTTGCAGTCGCGTTAAAATAAAACCTTGTTAAAAATGTAGTTTCGTAGTAGGTAAGTACTTAGGTAATAACAAATTTCCCTGCCCGCAGGTCTACTACAAGCGGTCTGCGCTGTATCTGCTGCGAGCGGTGGCCAAGTAAGTGTGACGAGGTTTACAAAGTATTAATGACACAATAGTTCACAACCCGCGACGGGACTCGAACCCGTATCTTTTCCTCAAGCCGGAGACGCTCTTAACCAATTGAGCAAAGAGCGTCATGACTCGATTTGTGTCATATGCGCTGGTTAACTTTTAATTGTGTTGAGGTTGTAAATGCTTTGATAAAGTGCACGGTAGATACAATGTGATATCTTATATAGGTTCCTTTGCAGGCATAATGAGGAAATGGCATCAGCTGTTGTACGGTTAGGAGCATCGGAGCACATCGTGTCTTGTTTAGAAGACTTCGATACACAGGTGATGATCATAGGAGTAGGAAAAACCTATATATATAGACCCTCAAGACGAAAGTCTTTATCAGTGTGTGTGTGTTTACCTACCAGTGATGACATATGGATCCGAGACGTGGTCGTTAACTATAGGCCTTATGAATAAGCTCAAAGTCGCACAGCGAGAAGCAAGCAAAGCTCTCCATAAGCTTTGCTTGTAATTTCACTACGTTTATAGAACCCGGAATTTGGATATCCGTAAGAGAACCAAGTTGCTGACATAGCTCAGAATTAGCAAGCGGAAGTGGCAGCGTTGACAGGCACACAGAACCACTGGGCAGCAAAAGTTCTCGCATGGCGACCATGATTAAACGCGAAACGGAGTGTGGGAAGACCCCCCACTCGATGGACCGACGACTGTTGTGGCTGTTGCGGGGATTCGATTGATGGAGACCTCAGGTCGCTATTTGCGGCGTCGCGTCGATTGGGAGATGCCTATTTTCAGCAGTGGACGTATGTGGGCTGAAATGTATGAATGAAAAAATATACTTATAATCTCCTAATTACTATTATAATCTACCTACCTACTAAAATATCCTATTAATTATTCCTCAATATATAATAAGCTGTTTTATGATTTATATAACTGATTGATTACTAAGGTGAAAGAGAACGCAGCCTGGGCTCTCGGTTACATCGGCAAACATAGCGAGCATCTTGCAGGGATGGTGGTCGATGCCGGGACCTTGCCACTGCTGGTACTTGCGTTCCAGGAGCCCGAGCTGAGCCTTAAACAGGTATACCTTGGTATAATATAATATTATTATTCATTTATTTCAGAAAAATCCATAGCATAAAAATACACTTTAAACGACCCAAAACATTTAATCTATACATCAACCTCCATCCTGCCCTTATCCCATTAGTGGGCGGGGTCGGCACAGCACTCCTCTTCCACTCTCCCCTGTCTCCCTTCAACTCAGCATCAGCTGATCCACTCCTCTCACATGTTGAAATTTACTAAATCAAATCAATACAGTGCGATGGAAGTTTATTCGTAGTTCAAAAGGCATATTTAAGTATTAAAGGTTAGTGCTACGACTCATCTTCGTACTACGAAGGGCATCAACGCGTGTGCTACGATATTCTACGTAGTGGTTAGTGCTACGCAGTTGTGCTATACAGTACGGATGCTACAACTCACCTTCGTACTGCAAAGGACTTATACGTTATACTTTATACGCTGCGGTTAGTGCTACGGTACGCAAGCTACGACTCATCTTCGTAGTACAAGGACTTAAACAAACCACATAGCTTCGTTTTTTCTTTGTAGCGGTGCTGCACCGAAGTACTCGCTTTATTTTTTGCGTAGTTATGTGTCCTTAGAACAAAATACACTAGCGCGTACCAAATCCACATTCATGTGACATTTTTTTTTTATTTGTAGATTTCGGCTGGAGCTCTTGTAGACCTAGCCCAACACAAACCAGAGGCTGTGGTAGACGCTGGTGCAATCTGCCACCTGGTGCACGGACTCGAGAATCAGGATCCTAAACTTAAGGTAATCTTATTACCGAAGTATACTCAAATGTTTTCACAACAATTTTGTGCCTCAACTTTTATTTGTAGGAACAAGAATGCTGCATTTTAATTCGTAGTCAACTACTAGATTCATAATTTCAATCCTATCCTACAGTACAGGAGTCGAGGATCTAGTCTAGTCATAATATTTAATCATTATGCTACGGTACAGCGCCTGCGATTGCGACCTGTACAAACTGTGTAACGCTCTGTCGTCGTTGCTCAAATTTACCAGTTCATCTCCAGCTGTGTTTTAGCGAAGCACGCTGTGCGCTCTGGGCGCGGTGGCCGCCGCCCGCTCGGAGCTGGCGGAGGCGGTGGTCGCGGGCGGCGCTCTGCCCCCGGCGCTGCTGCACGCGGGGCACGATGCCGCGCCCGTGAGGAAAGCCGCCGCCGCGCTTATCCGAGACATCGTCAAACATTCTGTGGAGGTGAGTTGTGTGTGGTGCTTTAGCTTAGCGTATTTTAGGTGTCATAGAGGTTGTGAAGGTCCGCCTACGCGATGGGCCTCTAAGTCTACAACAGGCTGCCAGAGACGATCCGGAAGGCAGCTTCCACACCATCCTTCAAGTGTAGGTTTAAGTGCTGGTTAGTGGAACATACTTTATATAATGTCTAAGATTTTTTTTATTACCACTCAAACTATTGAATTAATTATATATATAACTGTACCTACTTTTCTGACTTGCAAGTAAGGGGGCTACCCCAGTAAATGTGCCAATTTACCGTGAACCAGTGTTATTAATTCAGCTTGATGTATGTATCTGCTTTTCAGTTAGCACAACTGGTAGTGAACACCGGCGGATGCGGCCCGCTGGTGGAGTTGCTGCGGGAGAACACGGGTGGCGCCCGCGTGCCGGCTTGTATGGCGCTGGGCTTCATCGCGGGACAGTCTGACCAGCTCGCGATGGCTGTTATCGATGCCAAGGTATACCTACCTACCACACAACTGCGTGTAGGCATTGGTATGGTACATACATATTATCTTAGAGCCTCACAGCATGACCTACGCGTCATTGAATTTCACTTGTCACTTTGAGGCATAAAAGATCGCATGCTTGTCTATATATCATAATATGGCCGGTATCTGCATCTATCAAGAGCCGCCAGGATCAGCTGGGGTCTTCACCCAGAGGTCATAAGGACAATATATACAGCGGTGGTGGAGCCAATAATATTGTATGCGTCTAGCGCTTGGGCACCAGCCGCGAAGAAGCTATGCGTTCAAAAGCTTTTGAACAACACGCAACGAGGATTCGTACAAAAGCTATGCCGTGCATATAGGACAGTCTCCCTAAACTCTGCACTAGTGCTGAGCGGTATACTACCTCTCGACCTCAGAATACAGGAGGCAGCCGCCCTGTATGAGGCTCGGAGAGGTGTCATCCAACCAGCACTAGCAGACAGAGAAGTGGAGAAAATGACGGCATATGCTGCACAACCTCACCCCGCAAAACATATGGTTATGGAATTCGAATGCCTGGAAAACCAAGAGCAAGTGGACATCCACAGCGATTACGCAGTCCGGATGTTCACAGACGGTAGTAAGCTTGAGGGAAAAGTCGGAGCCGCATTGTCCATATGGACAAATGGGGCCGAGACAAAAACCCTCAAGCTGAAGCTTTCGTCTTACTGCTCGGTCTACCAGGCTGAATTGCTGGCCATATGGAAGGCGACTGAGGAGATTTGTAAAAGTACAGAGACCAGCTACGCAATCTACAGCGATTCAAAGTCTTCGCTCCAGACTGTAACAAATCGCGGCTCTACCCACCCACTGTCAGCAAAGATCCGAAAAAACCTGGAAAAATGCAAAGATCAGAATAAAGCAGTAGCATTATTCTGGATCAAAGCACACGCCGGACTCATCGGAAATGAGCGAGCGGATATGCTGGCAAAGCAGGCAGCTCTACACCTTAAAACTAGGCCCGACTATGACCAGTGCCCCGCTTCCCACGTCAAGCGACAGATACGTCTGGATACGCTGGGCGTATGGAACCAACGGTATAAATCGGCTGAGACTGGGAAAGTCACAAAAATGTTTTTTCCAGACGCAATAGAGGCCTTTAGGATTGTTAAGCTTATTAAACCTAACCAAATTGTGACACAAATTATGACGGGACATGGTGGGTTCTCCGAATACTTGAGCCGCTTCAAGTGTAAGGAGAGCCCATCATGTTTCTGCGAACCGGATAGGGACCAAACTGTGGAGCACATCCTATTTGAATGCCCGGCCTTTGGTTTTCAGAGATACGAAGCAGAACAATATATAGGTCAGGACTTAAAAGTCGAAAATATCAATTCTCTAATGAAGTCAAAAAATAGTAGAGCCAAGTTTTTAGAATTTTGTATTGAAATAGCAAGTAAAGTTATAAAAATAAATAAATAGATAAAGTAAACTATGTTAAATGTATATATTAATATATATATTATTATAACATAGGTATATAGATAAACTAGAAGATAAAAATATTGTATAAAGTAGATATTAAGTACAAAGTCTTGATATTTAAGCCCCATTAATGTTTGAAATGTCCTAGAATGTAAAAATGTGTAAGATAGAGCTGAGTTGCAGCATGAACATGCAGAAGAATTTTCACACTGCAACTCTACGCTATCAAAGGCAAAACAGGTGAATGTTTTCCTGTATGGATTGCCTTAAAATTTGTGTGCTAAAATTTGTTTTGATACTGCTGAAATAACTTGTAAATTTAGATTAAGAAATAAAAAAGTTGTAAGGTAGAGTAGAGTTGCAGCTTTAAAAAGTCGAAGAGTTTTCAGGCTGCAACTCTACTTTGTCAAAATACACTACCAGTACACATGTCGTACAAATGATAACTAGGTTACTAAACTGTTATTATATAAATAAGAAACCGTAGTATAAGAACTTAATAAAGAGATAGGAAAAAGACTCTGACAACTAAAGTCAGAGGGTCGCCGACGGCCGGGTTAGTGATACCGGCAAAAAAAAAAAAAAAAAAATGGCCGGTAACCATTCCAACCAAAACGTAACGATATGTAGCGGAAGTAAAACGCGGTACACCGCCACACCACACATTTCCCTGGTTTCACTCAGCAGCGCTCTGATTATTGTTACCATGATTCATAATTTTCAATATCTCCAGTTTTCCTCCAACAGAATAGTACCTATTTTACGCACAGACTGCTTGCTGGGTGCCCAATATAGGTTTGCACTCGCCTTTCAGAAAAGTCCCTACTACTTACTGACGTAGTTCGATCGTGCTAATAATAATAATAGTATAAACATGGGACATTAATCTCACACAGCGCCATCTAGCACTGTGTATGTTTTTATAAAATCTTGTTCATCTAAAGTTATATTTTTCGGGATTACCTATCCCGCTCTCGACCCCAAACGGGACTGGCATATTCGTCCAACGTACCATTCGTTCATCAACGCCCTAAGACTATCAAATAATATCATAGTAATAATAACATATC
This sequence comes from Venusia cambrica, assembly GCA_951394065.1. Classification (NCBI taxonomy): domain Eukaryota; kingdom Metazoa; phylum Arthropoda; class Insecta; order Lepidoptera; family Geometridae; genus Venusia; species Venusia cambrica. The sequence continues at coordinate 13,264,647 of OX596040.1, read as the reverse complement.
GCAGGTACGTGGATACATAAACATATGTTTTAGGCTATAACAGCGCTGGTGGAGATCCTCCAAAACACAGAAGCGGAGGACGCGGAGATATGCGCGTGCGCGTGGACGCTCGGCCACATCGCGAAGCACTCGCCGCAGCACAGCCTCGCGGTGGCAGTTGCCAACGCCTTCCCGAGGCTGTTGCAGGTACACTAATACCTTGGTACTACACAACTGGTGTGATGTACCTCCTATGGGCTACCCCGGGCAACATGGTCGCTGGATTTTATACATTATTACTCGCTTTTGCTTTGGATGCTCCACTGGTTATCAAGTGTAACTCATACACATGAACTACTCTTTAGGCCCAGGCCATTAATAGTCAAGCGGTGGCTATGGCTGTTAGTTAGCCTAGATTTTGCCGATGCCTGCACTGACAACTGTGGGGTGTATTATGCATTTGATTTTATATATTTCGATTATTATTATCTACAGCTATACACAAACCCCAAGTCATCAGGGGAGGTCAGAGCGAGGACATGTTGTGCTCTGAAGCAAGCATTACAATGTTGCTTGCACCGCCCTGCATTGGAGCCTCTCCTGCATGCTGCACCCGCATGTATACTTAAATATGTTCTGGCTCAGTATGCTAAGGTAAGAGACATCAAATGTACCTTTTTGTCTTATGTGTTTGATGCTTGATAGGATATTAAGAATTCAGTAGGTTCCTTCAGAGGACCCATTGAGCTATATGTACACTGCCTAGGGTATTTTTGTTTATTTACAAATGTGATTAGATTATTTTATGTAAAAAATATAATAAATAACACTTACTTATCAACTAAAAAACAGGCACATCATCCAGATTATCATCTTCCTCATCATAATCTTCACCATTGTCAAAGTAATTGTTTGCATAATCTGTTCCATCATCCACTTCATCTTCCTGCTCATGCTCATCGTCCAAATCCTCATCATCATTGTCACCTTTCTTAGCAACATTTTCGTCCTCATTTGTCTCCATAGTATCTTCACTCTCCATATTTTCCTTTTTTTCTAAAGTCTGCAGTCTTCTATCAATATCAGCTGGGTCTTCCATCTTTCGTTTTTTTGCTGTTGCGCGTATTCTTCCCGCCAGGGGCTTTAGCTCTGTGGGCATGTGCGTCCAGTTACAGTCCAAGATCTTACCTTTCTTAGCGTCTTGGGTCAGAACTTTGTACCTGTCTGAGTAACGTTCTACCCCGTCATTGGTTCGTGTCTTCGTCTTGACGTATGCTGGAGAATCGTGCAAATAATCAATGAACTGGTCTTTCACAATAACCATATAGTCGGTAGCAGCGTCACAGTTCAGCGGCAGAGGTTTTGTCACAAGCTTGGGGAAAAGAGGAGGCGGTGCAGTAGGCGTGATGTAGGTATTGTCTTGACGAGTTATTCCGAGCAGTTGCAGCTGGTCCGGCGTCAAGGATAACCCGTTGCCACGACCTCTGCCCCTACCAGCCATGTTTGAATTTATTGATTTCTAAATTGCCTGTATTTTAGCTGTTATTAATTGTATAATTTCGTAATCGTTCGTAAATTGCTTTATTTCGTTTTCATTTTAGTTTGTTTTGTTTATATTCATTCTATCCATGCCATGTGTTTTTGACATTGACATTTGTTCATATCATATGACTCGTGACATTGGCGATGCACATAAGTAGCTCTTTTCCACTTGCCACGATTGTTTGAATTGACTTCAGCCTGCCCTGCACGATAATCACGGAACAGTCAAATTATAGAAAATATAAAAATAAGCTGACCTATGGATGTACTGTAAAAATGACATCTTTTTCAGATACTACCGAATGACGCGAGGGCTCGGAGACTTTTTGTAACCACAGGAGCTCTGAAACGGGTCCAAGAGATTGATAAGGTTCCAGGAGCTTCGTTGACCGAATACATCAGTATAATAAACAGTTGTTTCCCTGAAGAAATTGTGAGGTAAGATTAAAAGAATAGAATTCTTCGGTACAACCCACTGATTTCAGGTCCCGGGCTCGATCCCAGGGAGTACAATATTGTGCTTGGTTTGGTTGGCCTGGCTAGTTACCACCATCTTACCTAATTTTCTTTCTTGCTAACTAGGATGATAGCTGGCTTATTGCTAGTACCTATACTTGCATAAATTCAGTTTATTTTTTATTGTACGACGGAGAAGCGCTTGGCCTTCATCTCACCTGGTAACAAGTTAAGATAAGGCCGAAGGTGGAGGCGTACTTCACCCGGATTCCTCAACAAACTGAGGAACTGGCTACATGACCTAGCATCCTTCATTTAGGGAGGTGTAATAACCACTTTAACAACCAAGCTATGATATAAGTATTCTCTCTTGTATATCTTGTTTTATGTAAGAGAATGTCATTACTAGCATTCATGCTATGATGATATTCTCCCTCTGGTAGGTACTGTCATTTATACACAACACAATACAATTGTGATTTCCACCAAACATAGCCATGTTTGGTGGAAATCACGAAATCTTAAGAGATAGGGTGCTTTGGTTTCAGATATTACACACCAGGGTATTCGGACTCTTTACTGGATCGTGTAGAAGCTTACACACCACAGGTAAATTCCTCATTTATTGAAGAATCCTCTAGGTACCCACTAGTAAACACCTACCTGTTACCTAATGGCTTAGTGGGATTCCATGCCAGCCTTCTAATCCTGAACATGCTGGAGCTTTAACCAGTTGTACACTCAGTGGACGTTTCGTTTCATAAAAAAGTGAATTGAATAAACCACGCCATCTCAATAAATAGGTATACTGGAAATTAGTTAAGTACCTACCTGTTTAAAATTGGATCAGACTTCACATATTGCTTCCCCTGGGACCTCTGGATATGAAATCGGTGGGTTAAACTACTAGACCACAGAGGCATTGGTGTCCGGCTGATAACGACCACCAACTTTTGAAACTACCATACCTCTTAAATGGTAATAAGTTAATATATTACATACAAATATGTGGATAAATTTATACATAAACCTTTATGAAGTCTGTAATAAAAAACGAATCGTGCGAATCGGACCTCAAAATAAGTGGGTAGGTAATGTAGGTCCAAAGATGTTGATAGGATTTTGACCAACAAAATGGGACCAATTTCAAACCTACCACACCAACCCGTACTTGGTCCGCGTGAGTGTTATTATTGAGGCCCTAATTACCTCAGACGCAGTCTTGCTAGCTAGCCGAGCGAGTGTATGGCTCCTAACAGAAACGAATTATGTAGGAGGTAATGGATCATACACTTTTCCGCCAGGAGTACGCAGTACGCACACATAATTACTTCCAATTTTATTTTCAGGTTCCCGAGTTATTCACAGATCGGGTACCTAGTGATTGCCAGAGTGAGATATCGGTAGAAAATGTGAACTAACGTTTTCGATTGTTTATTTTGTTTCATAAATATTATTATACTTATTTAGAACATCTTTTATTTCCAAAAATGGCTACAATATAGACACAATGTACCTACAATAGAGTGATCTAACACACTTTAAGCGCTCTGCAAATAGATACATACAGTAGCTAGCTTAATCTGCTAGATAGGTACCTATCTACTGACTGCAAATGTATGTACGTATTAGGTTAGATACCTACCTACCAAAACAGACATTGGACACCCGCACCCGCGTTTTTTAAGTTTTCAGCTAAAGCTGCACAAGGCAAAGATATATGTCATCGGAAGCATACCTTTAGGAAAGGTTTATTATAGGAATAGTATAGGTAGATGAAGTATATCATATCAGATATTACCATACCATATTTTCCCCACGATTTGGTGAGACAGGGATAACGATCATTCATCATTCATATGATGTTAATCTAGTATTAAAACACCAGGGACTAAGTTCCCATATTTAGTACCTATGAGTTCCAATTCATAAGTTTTCAGCTAAAGCTGCACAAGGCAAAGATATATGTCATCGGAAGCATACCTTTAGGAAAGGTTTATTATAGGAATAGTATAGGTAGATGAAGTAGTTACTACAAAAAATAAGCGGTTAAATAATTTATTTAAATGCTATCCATCAAAGTCCATACAGTTTTTTGCACTTGAATGGTTCGACTTCCGATGTTAGATTTTTCGATAACCATTGATTGACAGCATACCCTGTAACTGAAGAAAAAGAGGGCATAAGGCTTTATACCGAACCGAAACCGATCTTAAAGTTGTAATTAATCGTGCTTTTATGAATGTATAATGTTAATGAATTTTATGAATGAAAAATGTGATGGATCGAGAAGACAGGCGATTGGGGCGGCTGCCAATCGCCTGAGAATAGTTTTATGATACAAATCTCAACAGGTAAAATAATTCTATCTAATTGTATTTTTTTGTCTATTATTTAAACTTTGTAACTAACCCATTCTTCGCTTATCTATTCCTAGGTACTCTAAGCATGGATGTAGGTACCCACAGAACAGGGACGCTACCGCCGACGGCGAAGCCGATCTCCATTGATGGCTTTAAATTAGCTTCCTGAGAACTAGAAACGATTTTTACCGTCAAATGTACTGAACGGATAGGTTTCATAACATGTGTACACTTTTGAGATGGGAAACGCCATTTCGGATATGACACATACCTAAATCGGTAAAAATCGTTTCTAGTTCTCATGGAGCTAATTTAAAGCCATCAATGGAGATCGGCTTCGCCGTCGGCGGTAGCGTCCCAGAAAAAAACAAGTACCTACATTAGGTAGGTATTGTTCTAAGGCAATCCTTCCATCCATCTGTGCGTCGTTCTGTGGTGGGTAGGTTGTGGAGTGGAGGACCTGTTTGTCGCCTTGTGGGTATTCTATGTTGGCTGGAGGTTGAACGCGAAACAATGTGTGGGAAAACCGATGAACCTACGATATTGTGGCGATCGCAGTCAATGGATGGAGGCGGCTCAAGACACTATTCGTGGCGTCTTCGTCGGTTGGTGGGAGGCCTATGTTCAAAAGTGGATGTAGTGAGCTGAAGTTATGATATACTTCTACATACCTGTAGCTACTGACATCTGCTAAAATATTCAACAGCCGAATTCCTTGAGTGTCAACCTCGTAGAAACTTTCTTGTTTATTAGAAATTAGGTTCAGACTTTTTACTAGATTATCCAGGCTTGTTATTTCTCTCGATGGTAACCCCTAAAATTATAGTCACACAAGAGTAGGTAAAATCATCACTGCCTTCTCGTATATACATGTATATAACTGTCTTCTGACGGAAACTGTTTTCACTAAATATCTCAAAAACGGCGAATAATAAAGTAGCTTACCTACACATTTATCAGTAGGTACCTACTATCTACCTGCCCAAGGCCTTAGTAAAATGTTTGTATGGCGCTCGACAGGTTGGAAACTTCTACGTCAATCCTCTGAACTTTAAAAATCAAGTGTTCTTCCGAAGTGGTAGGTAGGTACCAACCTACTCTCTTTAGTGTCTTCTTACTTACATAGCAGAGCAGTCAAAATGATCAAAATGCGGTTCCGAGGAGTTATCATTACAGAAACGAGACGAGGGTTGACCTACCTGGATTTTGCAAGACGTAAATCCAACCGATTCATATTCGGTAACGAGTATATAACGCATGATGTCTGCTTTGATTAACGATATCTACTAAATAAAACTGTATTAAAATTGCCAATATATATAGGAATTTATCACTGATCAGGATGTGGTCAAGGAAAGATAAGAGGTGGTTTGTACTAATTTATTGTCAACTGACCTAAATTATGTAGGTAGGTACGAAGTCATGTCAAATAAATCACACAAATATTCTAGCAATGGGTACCTACGTAGCCTGGCTAGGCCTTTGCTGAAGAGCCAATTACTCGGCAGTCAAATCTGAAACAGAAAATTTCAACATTATCATCCTGTTACAATATATAAATAAAAATGCTGTTAGATTAATACAATCAGGAATTTGTGTCTTCAAAGGATTCTAGATATATGCTTGTCTATAATTATCATCATCATATAACATTTTGTGTAGGTACTCATAAATTTATTATTATCAAAATGCAAATTTTTATTCAACACTTTTTTTAAAGGTTCTTGCATTTAACTGCTTCAAAGTAAGATAAAATTACCGACATACCTTAAATAATTGGCGCAGGTATTTTTATTTCCACGGCAAGCTTCATAATTTATTGGTTCCTAAAACAATATTAATGTTAATAAAATGTCCATGATTTAACACGAGACAATATTTTTGTTAGTTATTCAGAAATGGTTGTCTTCAAAATGATCTAGATATATGCTTGTCAATTACTTTCATCATTGTAGGATACTAATATGTACGGTTTAGAGGCATGAAGGCATGTTCCCAATTTTCCATCATGTTTGTTATTCTCTATGCAAATTATATCCAAATGTGTGTCACATGGTTCCCCACCATTTAAAATTTCCAAAACTATGTGACGCAAATTTTATGGATATATAACATGGGATGGAATCAACAAGGAATCAGTTTAATTTGATTTGTTAGATACTAACCACATTGTATTTTTTTTATATCTCAACAAGTGGAGCTCCAACATTCAGTTGATTGGAAATCTGTAAGCAAATATTTTCTGATTAAATTTAGGCTGATATAGAACAATAAAGTTTTATGTTATTTGTGTATCAGTTGTTACCATACCATATTCTCCCCACGAATTAGTGAGCCAGGGATAACTTAGCAATTCATCATTGTTGAAGGAATAATTACCTAAGGCTTTGCATAAATATACTCTGAACCCTGCCTCTACTACTTCAACAAAATGAAATGTAATATGTATAATGTTTGGTAAAAACATTAATCAGATCTGTCATGTTGGTACCTATCTACTTTCTAAGATAAAAGCCAACTGACAAAAGGACAGAGAGATGGGTGTTGATGTAGCAGTAATTTAGCACAATGATAGATAATAAAGGTACTGACCTCAGTTAGGTCCTCTGGTCGTATTAGGTAGCAGGCTGCTTTAGATCTGCAAAACATCATTTGAAATAATTACACAGGTAGATAAAGATAAATAGGTACATTATTATATTTTTTGTGTATCTCAGATGTTACCATACCATATTCTCCCCACGAATTAGTGAGCCAGGGATAACTTAGCAATTCATCATTGTCGAAAGAATAATGACATTTAACTTGCCAGTTTTGACTAAAAACATGCCCCCCCAAAACCCCCTCTTTCCATTTGATATAGCAGATATGAAATCCAGAAGTAATAAAACTTACTTTACCAGAAAAGCACTAACTTAAATTTTATCAGGTAATGTGTGAATTAACATATTCACACATTACCTGATAATTATAAGTTAGTGAGAAGTTAGATATGATTAGACACTGACCTTAATTCGATCCTTAGGTTTTATAGAGGTGGGAAGTCTGCTTCTTTAGGCACCATACTGCAAAATATAATTAAAATTAACTACAAAGGTATAAACAAGGTAAATTAATGGACACATATTTTTTGTGTACATATATCAGATATTACCATACCATATTTTCCCCACGATTTGGTGAGACAGGGATAACGATCATTCATCATTCATATGATGTTAATCTAGTATTAAAACACCAGGGACTAAGTTCCCATATCTAGTACCTATGAGTTCCAATTCATAGTTAACTCTAAATTAGTTTGTGCTAAGCTTAAAGTAAGTATGAAAGTCCGCCACAACAATTTTTATGTTATATATGTAGAGGTTTTGGATACATCTCCACAACAGATTCGAGAAATATGCATCATAAACTACCATTAAAAGTAAAGGTACCTTTTAAGCACGGTGTTGACGAAACATTTGAAGCACACCATTCCCTGGTTTCCCTGGAAGAGTAAGGTAAATGTTAATATAAGGCAATTGAAAAATTATCAATTTTATATGAATTCTTATTATCAGATGTTACCATACCATATTTTCCCCATGATTCAGTGAGACAGGGATAACGATCATTCATCATTTCGTTATTATTATAAATTTATATATCAAACATTTTCTTATCAATACTAAACTTACTTTTGACAATTTAAATCATTCCAACATTGTTTGCACAGCATAGCATCGATCCTCATTGCCTGAAACATAAAACATTTGTAAGGAATGTGAAATATTTACAGAAACTATTTTAACTTTATTAGAATATCAGAAAAATCGATCAACATTCTTTTCGTTTCAGACTGGGGCGATATTCAATTCATCACTTTAAAGTTAATAACCCAGGACGAAACATGAAACACCAATAAACAACATTGAAACTCACATTTTAACCACTCAATGACATCCTCACTCCATGTTTGAAATACTGTCCTTTGAGTATCTACAAAAGAGGAATTACCACATTGAATATCAATGGAAAAATGCACAAATATATAACATATTTTTTTTTATCAGGTTCATCGATCAACATTCTTTTCGTTTCAGACTGGGGCGATATTCAATTCATCACTTTTCTAAACAAGAAACATCAGTTAATAATCCAGGACAAAACTGGACACACCCTTATTAAACAAAATTGAAACTCACATTATAATCACTCAATGAAAGCTCTGCTCCATCTTATAAATACATCTGGATTCTGGATGTATGTCCTTTGAATCTACAAAGGAGGAATAACAAAATTGAATACTTATTGAAAAACACTCTAATTCAAAAAGTTTCAATTAATTTATCAGATACATCGATCAACATTCTTTTCGTTTCAGACTGGGGCGATATCTATATCATCACTTCTATTATCATAATTTATATGAAATATTCATGGTTTAACATTACAAAACTTACATTCCATTTTTTATGTTCAGCTAGTATCAATTAGACATCCTCCAATCTAAACAAAAACAACAGGAAATTAGTAATATAAAATAATAGTAAAGAAAAAAATATTGGTGCTTTGTTATGTCAGATTAATCGATCAACATTCTTTTCGTTTCAGACTGGGGCGATAAATAATCATCACTGTTTATTGATATAGCAGAGCTAGACAAATACATAGTAGTAAAAAATTTAACCTTACCAAATACAGCATACTGCATAATTTTTATTGGTATCCACTGTTGCTACCATTTTCTAAAAAAAAGATAGATCACACATAAGTATTGCACAAAATGAATAAAAATGTGGAATGTAGTACCTATATATGATTTTGTCACACTCAACCCTTGGATGTAGAGCTATGGCAACAGCACATCTTACACGGAGTGTGATTTTGTTCCTAGCCAGAGTCACGCATGACAGATGTTGCTGTTCACGCATCGGCTTTGGTAGGGTGGCAAAAGCAATGCCTAAAAACACTTGGTGTGTCAACTCTAATATTATAAGTATCAACTCACCTATAGATAGTAAGTTCTTCAGTTACAGCTACCAGGAGTTATGGTTTTTACCTGTACATAATAGATTTCAACAAGATTAGAATGATTCATAATGACACACATAACATAACCTCAAAAATATTCCTTATACTTAAAACAAAGTTTCTACCTTTATGTATAACAAAAGAAAGGAAGTGTACAAAATGCAAAATAACAAACAAAAAGTTAAATTAAACTATAATTTACATCAAAATTTAGGAGGATGCTTTTAAACTGTTAAGCGACAGAAAGAATAAGTTAATGTCGGAGAACTTCTTATTATAGTATAATATAAAGCATGTCACACTCAACCCTTGGATGTAAGACTATGAAGCCACACATCTTACACGGAGTGTGATAATGTTCCTAGCCAGAGTCACACATGACAAATGTTTCTGTTCACGCATCGGCTTTGGTAGGGTGGCACAAGGAAAGCCTAAACACTACAAGTCATAAGAGTACAAAGTTAGAATATTGCTAATATATAAATATCAACTCACCTATGATAGTAAGTTCATCAGTTGCAGCAATCAGTAGTTATGGTTTTAACCTGTACATAAAGATTTAACAACATTAGGAAAATTCTTAATGACATTAACATATTATAACATTACTAAAGATTAATATAAATCATGTCACACTCAACCCTTGGATGTAAGACTATGAAGCCACACATCTTACACGGAGTGTGATAATGTTCCTAGCCAGAGTCACACATGACAGGTGTTTCTGTTCACACATCGGCTTTGGTAGGGTACAAGATAATTATGTTATTTAATAAATTTGAATAGCTTAATTGTCTTATATTAACCAGTTTATGAAGGCCCGAGTACCATTAACATTTGTATCTCTCATACATATAATAGAATATAGATGTTTGATCTATGTTAGGCTGTTGTAGGTGTTTTGTTAAAAGTATGTTTATATAAAAAAAAAGTATATCAGTATATTTTATCCATATTCTAGATGTTTCATATTCCTAGAAGCTTTGCTTAGTTTGTACCAGGTGTATATTTCATAGGGAGGAATTATTTAGCTTTGCAGTTCTTTAATTTTCTACTTAAACAAGTGAAAATATGTATTCTGATTTCAATTGTTTTACCAAACTTTTTCTAATTACAGACAGATTATCCCAAATTTTAGCCCATAAAAATTACTTTAAATTGGATGTGCCATTGCAAAATGAATGATAATGTGCCACTGGTAGAGTTTATCGTTATATTTACGTCTCTTACCTTAGATGATATATCTTTTTCTTCTGTCCTGCTGTTTGTCAATGCTGTGGAAACAATATGCAGTGTAAGTATTAAGGTTACAACAGAGCACAAGCTATTATTTGGTAGAGTACTGTCAGTGAGGTGGTAAGTTTGAAATCATCGAATTTCATACGAACGAGACTATAAAATATAAATCATCATACAAGTTCAAACAATTGTGAGTTGGCAATACGTATCAGAATATTTTTATGTCAATATTTACCTATCATTAATCCTTCTTCACAATTCTCCTTTGTGCCTGCTTCAATTCATCAGAGTTGGAATTAGGCATGGTATTTCTTTCAGATATTACCATAAGTAACTATCAAATTACTTTCATTCCTGGAACAAAGATATTACAACAATTAGTACTGTACATATGGGAAATTTACTGCTAGTTATGTTGGTGATGGGGTCAGCTAAGTGGTGAGTTTGGAATCAACAAAATTCATACGAACGAGACTATAAATTAATTCATCATTGTATTGTTATTGTAACTATTTGACTATACAAAGATATATACTATTGAACTTACCTAACAATTTTTAAGTAGCGAAGACACACCTGAAACAAGAAAAAAATTCAGTAAGGAAAAAACGTCTAATGCTCTATAATACCAACAACACTCACCATTTGTCCATACTTATGAAAGCATGGTGGTTACACAACAAAACAGGCTTTAGCTTAGAGTAATTCTTTAATTTATATAAGTCCTTCAAGTCACATTTATTTAGAGACAAAAGAATTACTTCTTCGCTGGTTTCTTGGCAGCAGGTTTTTTAGTGCGGGGCTTCTTCACGTTGTTCTTGGGAACCCTCTTTTTGCCAAAGGTGCCCGCGCGCGCTGCCTTGTTCTTCAAACTCTTGAATACAGCGGTTCTCGCACGGTTCCTCTTGACGCGAGCTGAACTAAGCTTGAATCTATCGAAATCTGTCATCTGTGCACGTTTCTCTTTGTTGGCGAGCTTCTGGGCCCATTGGCTGTCAGCCCACTTCTCGCTGAGCTTAGCATCCGTCCACGCTTTTCTAACCACGCGTGTGGGCGCTGTGAACGGGTACTTCAGTTGGAACTTGGTCAGGTGCAACTGGTTCAGGCGGATCTGCTGTCTGGAAACGCCGCTGCATGGGCCGTCCACGAGAGCGCGGGTCTGGTCGATAACATCAACCACGCTCACCAACTTTCCCTTCAAATGGCCATCAGCGACCAGGGCAACGCGCCCGGTCTCTACGTACCTCTCGAATGGCATGACGTCCTGTAACAAGCACGAACCCTGTTTATTCTACTGTTTTAGCATCGATTTGAACATACTTCAGAAATTATATTGATATCTAAGACATCAATACGAGCACTGGCGACACAAGTAAACACAACTTCACTTTTGGTCACAATCCATAAAAATACATAGTAACAACGACAGATTTCGAGTACTTGGTTATTTTGCTGTGTGTGAAACTATGGAATTACGAACATTTACATAGATTGAATTGGATAAAAATTAACTAACCTCACAACGTCTTTTGCAAACAAATTACACACGTAAAAGAAGTTCCGGTTGTATCCAGTGTTGCCAGCTGGGTTTTGACAAAAGTAACCTGACCTGATGAATTAAATGGAAAAGTTACCTTTCAGTTTTTTTACAGTATTATGGTATTCAATGTTGAAAGACAGATGTGGGTTGTTTTAACACATAGGAATTATGGATATTTCAGTAATGTATTCTGATTGAAGTTGCATTTAAATAATAAATATTAAATAATAATAAATAAATTCTAAAGACGTAAAACTAAGGATATAAAATGTTATTATTACACCGCACGTTCATATTCCAGCTCAAACTTGCGTGCTTGCTTTTTCAATCATTACCGTGCTAGATCTTTTGACCTACCTACCTTTTAAATATTAAATAGCTTATAAGTTTGGAAGAAACATTTGAAAATGATGTGTGAGTATAATACGATATAGCTTTTTCATTACACTCTCAGTTCAATTAATGATGCCCTTACCTTCAGCTTAAGCTACCTAGTAATCAAGCCTAAAGTGTTTCAGCTGTGTGTACAACTATTTGTGTATTTTTTTATTTTTGAGAGAGAAACTCAAAACTTAAATCACAATAATCATGTTGTGTTGGAATTATACATTCAAATATTGTTGCATTTTGTCTTTGATAGCCATCAACGTTGAAATAGTTTCAGTACTAAGCCATTCAGATCCGTTATCACTTTTTACTAACTCGAGCTGGCTTAAAATGCATTCCACGCTGCCGTTTGAAAATAGTAGGACCTAAAGAACATAACGATTTTTGAAGTTATACTTCATTTGGCGCATTTGGGAAAAAATATGAGAGTGATTTTTTACGATCCGCGTGCACACCGACACCTAAAAGCGTCACCATGAAGCTGATTGGTAATTGTCTGTCAAGTTTTCGTGAGAGCTAATGAGATAAAAATATCACAGCGTCGACGAATAGGAAGCCATTTTAACTGGGCTCTGTAAAAGGAAACATGATCAAACTTACGCAATCCATATATAAAACGAATGCACAAGTTTTGAAGACGTTCCAATTTATTACAAATATCCTCCGTGGCATCAAGAGAACAGGTGTCTGCATAATCCAGAAGAGGTAAGAGGAGAGTTTGAGCTAGAGAGACCTTTGTCTCAAAAGGTAGAAACTTCTGGAGACGCTTAAGGGAATGAAAAGAGAAGTAAATGCGCTTACTAATTCAATTGACATGGTTCATCCAAGATAATTTGGGATCAACAAATGGGGGCACCACCTTGCGGCACCCCAATAGTAATGCTACACCAATCAGAGTAAGACTCTTCAGAGCGAACACACTGCGAACGGCCTGAAAGATAAGAATGGAACCAAGAGATTACAGCGGGAGAAAGATTGAGAGAGGAAAGGATGGAAAGAAGTATGTCATAGTCAACCGAATTGAAAGCACTACTAAAGTCAAGTAGCACAAGTATAGTGAGAAGTCGATTGTCAATGGCCCACCGATCATCCGTTACTTTAATCAAGGCACTGACGGTACTATGGCCAGGTCGAAAACCAGATTGGTAGGGGTTCAAGAGGCTGTTTTAAGAAATGAAGAGCGACAATTGCTTATGCACAACCTGCTCAAGGATTTTGGATAAGATGGATAGAATGGAAATGGGTCTAAATTAGGAAGCGGTACAGGGACTGGAGGTTTTAGGAAGATGAATGACAAAGGCTTTTTTCCAGATGACAGGGAACAATCTTGTTTCTAAAGAGAAATTTATTATGTGAGTGATAGCCGAAACAAGATCAAAAGAGAGAATCTGTAGCATGTTGACCAAATGCCATCCACACCAACAGCTTTTGTGGAGATGGATTTAATGAACTTCAAAATGTCTTCCCCTGTAACCTCTTTAAAGTCGAAGCTGGCGAATAACAATTAGGTTTATCGGAACGAGTTAAATGGTTAATAGTAGTACGCTTAATGTTAAGATTAAAAGAGATTCCAATTCCTAATGAGTTTAGAAATTTCCACACATTAGGGGGGTCATTCATTTACTTGATTTGAGGGTTATCCATTACTAGGAGAAACAAATAAGGGCTTGAAGCCGATCCCTAGTGTAAATCTACTGCCACATTAAATTGCTCAGTGGCGCCCGCTTCAGACCGTACGTTCATGCACGCTCCTGAATTTATTTCACATGCCTACAGTTGGCCTACTGCGAAAATCGCATCCGTTGGTGTGGTCCCGGAATGAAACCAAACTGGTTCTGGGCTATCTCACATTCCGGTCTTATTCTTTTATCTATTATTTTCTTTCAAACCTACATACAGTTTGGCATGAGCTTTATTTCATTTCACTACGTTTCATGTTGGTAATTTTCCAAATTCTAAAAATCACCTAATTGTAACCTGTTGTACCATGGAACCTAGAAGTAGCCTGACGCAGTTAAAAATTACTTAAAATGTTACAAAAGTAACCTTCTGGCAACGCTGTATCTGTCACTTTGAATTAAAACGTAAAAGGGCTGCCATTTGCAAAAAAACATGAATGAGTAATCAAAGAGATACTAACCATGAGCAAAGATTACGAGTACCTACCTATTTTGCCAAGTATGCTTCATACTTTAGTAAAATAATTTTACTCAATACATCATTCTGTTGTTTATGGTTCCACACGGTAAGGGTTGTCATGTATATTAAAGTACTCTGTGGGTAAAATGGCGGTAATTTTGAATTTAAGATAGAGTAGGCATAGATTTTAGGGTGCCCAAAGAGTATATAGGTGCTAATAGGCTATTTATTTATTACCTTTATGGTTGCTTAGGAACTGAAAAATATCAACAAAAGCTTAGAAACATCAACAAAATGATGTTTTTGTGACTGCTTTCGGGAGGAACAAATTCGAGAGGGAAAATGCGTCTTAAATACTCGAAAACATTAGTTGAAGCACAGGTAATAATCTAAGGAATTAGGTATTAGTACCTACTTATGCATCTACATAAGTAGTAGGTAAGTACCTACATGTTTAGGTGCTATCTATATACCTTAGTACTAAGGTACAAGGTATATAGATAGCAGAAGACTCTAAACTACCTAAATTAAGTAAGTAATAGGTAAATAGGTACCTAACTTACTAATTAGGTGAGTAGACGGTAAAGTTTTTTATGGATGGTGTGTATATAAATGAAGATGAAAATATTGTGCAAGAGATTTTTTTTAGTGCGTTTGCCTATCCTTTTCTAGTGACTTTAATTCCTCTTACTTGCAGGAAATTGAGACCCCTGTAGCTGATATTTGTTGGTCACCCAACAACGTAAAACTTGCCGTTGCAACATGCGAACGTTTAGTGCTGCTATTCGACCGCGATGGGATAAGGCGGGACAAATTTTCTACGAAGCCAGCTGATTCTGCTGCGGGAAAGAAGTCATATGCTATTACGTGTAGGTACCTATCTTTAGTCTTAAAAATAGTAAATATAAATGGTAGTGGTCTTAGAATTGAAATTATTAGAATTGATTATTAGAATTGATCTTAGAATTGGTAGTGGTCTGTTAGTATTTTAATAAAATAAGTAGGTATACTTGTACGGTTACTGGAAGACTACCAGACCCATCATTATGCTCGACCTCTTCACCGAAGTTATATTGACTTCTTTGGATCGTTTGGCGTAAGAGCCAGTTTATATTACCTACAGAAATCAAATCGACCTATATTTATTTAGCTCACAAAAGCAAGAACAAGTGGTTATTTGAATCATTGTGCATAAGCACAGGGATACACATGATTAATAAAGATGGATAATAAAGCTTCTCTACAGTTCTTCGTTCAGTGCTAACTCTGAGCTTCTAGCGCGGCGGCGGCGGCGCGCGGCGTGACCCAAAGTGACAACTTGAAGTTGGTGCGCTGACGAAAGCCTGACCAACGCTTCTAATGAATGAACTCATAATTATGCAAAACATCTCTTGAATCTTCATGAGAATCTTGATATTACTAGGTAGTACCTTGGCACAGGATACCTATGCACGAATCCTCTATTAGGTTTACTTTACAGGTATATCGTTCAGTGACAACTCTGAGCTCCTCGGCGTTGCTCAGAGCGACAACATGGTATTCGTTTATCGTGTGGGTGCTGATTGGAGCGGGAAGAAGGTAATCTGCAACAAGTTCCCGCTCACCGGCAGTCCTATGAAGCTTCTTCCGGCCGAAAACGGTTTTTTTACTGGGACCAGTGATGGGAAGATTAGGTAAGTTAAGTAAGCTGCATAACATTTCCTCAGCAATGGAGTAGCATGAAATGAGAACCGTCTGATTGAAGTTGTTACTGGCGCCTTTGTAAACAGCTTCAACCTGGACTGCCTACAAACCTATATAAACTTTACCGACATGGAACAAAGAAATAAGTACCTGCCTACTTGTATCATACTTAATAATAATTAGTTGTGGGTATCGCTAGAGTTACCTACCAAACTAATGAAATTTATCTAATTATAAATCACCTGAGCTACTGTATGAAGGCTTTACACTAATTTTTATGGACATAGGCACTCTTCTCGGTCTTGACCCAAGACTATTTCAATATCCACTTTTATTGATAGCCTTCCTATAGGTCCTATCTAGGTAGGTACCTATACCTAGGTACATGTACCTACGCTATCAGAGAAGCTTCACTACAACATATTCTACGAAATTAATTTGGTCTAGCATGGACCTACAGTTAATTGGTACATTTGGTACCTATTGGTTGGTTTTATGTATATACAAAAAAAAAAAAATTATCCAATGTAAGATTACTTCGACGAAATTCCGTATATTATGTTCCAATGTTCTCTAACCGAACGAACTTTGCTCGTAAATATTCAGTCAGTTGGGGAACTTGAAAAATATTGTTGTTACTTGTAAGATGTAGCCTATAAGTGTATTAGATGTGTAGTGGATGAATTTTCAAATTTTGGATCCATAGAACCAAAACTTTACCAATTTTAAAACGCGTGCCTAAAGTCGAGGTTCAACCTTGTGAATCCTAGGAAGAGGCGCAACCACAGGATGTTTCTGCCGTTTCAGGAGTCTAGACTGCAAAAGCAATAAAAGCTCAAGCGTATGGACCGCGGGCGCCTGTTGCGTGTCTTTAGCGAGGAGTGGTGAAGGCACCTTAGCCTCGGGTCATGTGGATGGGACCTTGTATGTAAGCGGAAGGCTCCTGCTGCGATATGCACTGCCGCCAACTGCATTGGCATTACTGCCCCCTCATGTAAGTTCCGTAAGAATTACATTTACTCATTTATAACGGGTAAATATAGTTAGATGATAAACATTTCAGCTTTACGTCAAAACGTTTTATGCGTTCGGCCACAAAAGTTCTGGATTTTTTTCATTATACTTGCAAGATTATTATTTTTATAGATGATGCAAACCCGCTTTTGACCTCTAGGTTTGTGTAGCTTTAGACCAGAGTAAGGATGAGATGTACGAAGGTACTGGCTCTCCCAGAAGGTACTGGCTCGCCCGCGCACCGAAAGGAAAAAGGATCCGGAGCACGGCAAACCGTTTGGCGTGGACTTTGGTAAGAAGGTGGTCTCTAGCCAGGTAGACCTATACAGGTCCTACCACCGGTGACATGATCGTTCAACCGTAACCGTTTACAAAAGACAGTGATTCCGTTGCCGGGGGAACCACAACTGTAGATCACACCTACCCCATACTCCCTACCATCTGCCCAAAGATGTACCAGCTATTTTCGTCTAGACTCGTATGGGGAAGAACGAGGCTTACGATGAAGCGAGATTCCTCGGTAGGCACTAGCTCCGACGAAATATTTTACGAAGTATTTTAAATTCACTTTGGTGTCTGACAAAGACAACATTGATATGAAGATGATCAAAATCTCTTTAACTAGCTAACCGTTTAAATGGTAGCTATTATTATTGCTTCTGTGGTCGAGTTTAAAATGACTCGACCACAGACGCGACATCAATTCTTAAATTCTTGTCATGTTGTATGAATGCTATAATTACTCATCTGTGTATATATTTTTTTTTATTAGATTTAATTTACTCGTATTAGATATATTATTAGATATAGTATGTATGCATGGCTATCATGGCTGGTTCTCGTGATGTACTCACTCCCAAACTGGGTCCTGTCTGAAAACCAGCGTTGCACCGTTAACCCCGGCGCAATTGAATGCTGAGACAGCGACCTTTTTAGCCCTTATTATACTATTATATTATACTTAATTATTGTTACGCGTAGGTAGGTAATTCTTTTTTATGACTTATTGTGTAGGTACGTAATGATGTTTGGTAGGTTAGTTTTTGTTTATTTAATTAATTAAGTAGGTATCTATTTGGTTGGTACCTACGTTACCTAATTGTATCTACTTATACTTTTTACTTACCTTTATATAATCTAGTTTATGTGGGATAAATAAATGTGTCTTTCTTTTATCAAATTGGTATTTAGATCTGCTTATCAGAAGCAGAGCATAACAACGAAGCTCTTCCATTTGAGTAAATGATAATTAAGTAATTGGCAGGAATAATTGTTTTTTTTTATACAGATTTCTACATTCTATGATCCTTTTACACCTCTTTTACCTCATTCACTCTCATTACATGCTTTGTTGACTCATGGTACCTACGTACTTATGAATGCCACCCAACATTTGCAGCTAATCGTGGGCTCTTGCGACGGTAGAGTATCAGTGTACGAAATACAGCGGGGAGCATTACTCAGGAGCCTGGAACCGTCTCTACCACCTGATAGACGCGATTTAATCACGGCTGTGCCCAGCCCGTCTGGACAGGTAGGTACCCATTTGTAGGCTAAGGAATTTATTTATGAGCTACTTAGCGACTGTTTACAAAGGACTCGGAGTATATACTGTTGCTTTTCGCTCTCCAGTACAAATGTAACAAAACAAATATCAAAATATATGGAACAATGAGTTTTATACGGGGAAACTCTTGTATATATTTTGATTTGTATATTTTTTTTTAAGAAAAACTCCACAGAAACACACCGACACAAATGATGTATATACTCGTACCTTGAAGAAAAAATATTTAATCGGAATTACCATTTCGAAATGTACGAAAAACTATGTTTGTATGGGAGTAGTTTTACTAGGCCTTCAGGGCGAACAAGTCGCCCGTCGGGAGACTCAAATCTATGCGTTCTCTCCTGGCAGAGTTGGCAAAAGGGATGAAATAAATTATGTGCAACAAAAAAATATTTATTTATTGACATTCTAAAATATAACATTACAAAATAAACAGCCAATGCGTTATATTTGAAAAGGTTAAATCATTAAGTACCTACAGACATTTGTATACAAAAAAAATAATAAAATGAACTTAAAAAAAAATATGCGAAAAAGAATAATCAGTAATAAAACGAAATAGGCAGGTAACGGGTACCCAAATATAAACAAGTGCTAGTACATACGAGGTAACATAAAGGTCATTTGCTTAAGATAGCTTGTTTGAATATTCACAAAGTTTAAGCATTTAATTCAAATTCAAATTTCTTTATTTGTATAAGGTCTCATGATTAAAAAAAAAACAATCAACCATTTACAATACGTCTCTTAAAAAACTAAGTCATGGGGAGAAGTCATGGATACAATAATAATATATATGTAGATTTGAAAAGGAGCAATTAAAATCATGTCCATGGGTGTTTATCGTTTAGATAAGACGATGTATTATAAGCCTTACCACACAATTTATGTTTTATAATGTTTTTGAATTTATTAATTGACATGTCACGTATATCTTTGGGAAGTTTATTATAATAGAGCACACATGTGCTACAGAACGACCTGCTTATTTTCCGGAGCCTACTACTGGGCACAGTTAGATCATCTTTATTTCTTAAGTTATATTTATGAATATCGCTGTTTTTACGAAAATTTTCAGGATTTTTATGAACATAAAGCAGATTTTCGTATATATATTGTGAATATAATGATTTATTATTTTGCGTCATAGGTAATGACGAGATAAATAAATAAATAAATAAATATTATAGGACATTAATTTTTACACAGCGCCATCTAGGCCCAAACTAAGCATGGCTTGTAATATGGGACCTAGATTACGGATAGAATACTTAAATACTTTTTTTAAATACATACTTACTATATGATACAACACCCAAACACAGAACATATATATTACATATATACAGATACATTTATATTATTCTTGATATTGTATGATCAACATCAAACAGTAGGAGGTCAGTCTTCAATTCAAAGCTGAGCGATTTATTCACGTCATCCAAGCGAAAGGAGAAGATTAACGGGGAATTTAAATGAATTATTATTTTGTGCGCTTCCTCCTTCGGCCTTAGCATAACTTGAAACCAGGTGAGATGAAGGCAAAACGTTTCGCCGTCGAACAATAAAATAAGACTGTAAAATAAGTCAAAGGTATATAATTCTGTGTGTTCACATTGTTCGTATTGTATTATGATAAGTATGTGTTTACAAGAGTATGATTTCCGTAATCTAGTTCCCATATTATAAGCTTTGCTAGTTTGAAACTAGACGGCGTGAAATTAATGTCCTGTAATATTTATTTATTTATTGATTATTTATATACCTAGACAACGTCTATACATTGTGTAATACTATGTTACATAATGTTTGTAAGTCATATATTGACGGCCACAATACATTTATTTCTTATAATTTAATTTTAAGAACTCGATATACTAAGGTCTTTTTGTTTTATTATACGATGGGAAAGCGCTTGGCCTTCATTTCACCTGTTTACAAGCTAAGGCATCAATCCAATCAAATCGTGTGATATTTATCAGACGGTGGCATTTGGCGTATTCGACGGATGCCTCGTCGGCGAAATGAAGGATTCGGGCAGTCTGGAGCTGTCCATGCTTAGCATTCCGAATCTGTACGCGGGCCGGGCCTTGGCTTGGAGCGGGGACGGTACGAGGCTGGCTGTGGCGTCGCAAACTGGCGCTGTTATACAGTTCGAAGCTGTACTCAAGTGAGTATTGACTTGGAAAATAAACCGGCCAAGTGCGGACACGCGCACTGAGGGTTCGGACCCACATTTCAAGGCAAAAAACACTTTTTACATATTTATAAATGCGCGATGGGGAAGCGCTTGGCTTTCATCTCACCTGGTTTCAAGTATAATAAGATAAGAATGTGGAAGCGAACTTTACCCGGAATCCTCAACTAACTGAGGAACTGGCTATCTTACCTCTAAATGCCGGAACACAACAATTTTTAGAATTGTTCTTATGGCGACAGAATTAGGTAAGGTGGTGGTAGCTAGCCAGGCGGACTTAAACAAAGTCCTACCACCAACCAAACCAAGCACAATATATTGTACTCCCCGTGGGGATTGAACCCGGGACCTCTGGATCTGAAATCTGTGGGTTGAATCACTAGACCTAAGAGGCGGTTAACACTTAAAATGTCATGGCATTGTCTTACTTAAAAATAATCTTGTAAATATTTTTATTTTGAACACGAGCTACTACCCCCTACTATAGTTGCTTTATAGTCATTCTCCCGTGACGTTAATTCTCATCCATCTTTATAACTACTTAATTTACTTATTCCTTATCCCCTTATCCTCTAACACGTACACATCCCATAACATCCTCTCTCATTCACTTACATGTCATACACGTCAGAAGACATGTAATGCAGACCCCACCTAGTCTGGGATAACGGGCAGGAAGATGATGACCTACAACGAAAACAACAAAGCTACATCATCATCTACATCCCGAACTAATCACTGTTGGAAATATCCGTTCGAAATAAACAACGGAAGACAATGCATCTATCTTTGCACATTTTTTAAAATCTTTACTTTGCCTCATCATAACTCCAGCCCAAAAGATTGCAGAAAGAGTCTAATGGTTTTTAGAAAGATCACCAAGCTTGGCGGTCAAGTAGCTGATCACAATAGCTAGTATCTAGATAATCTATTTATTACTGTGACCACCGACTCTTATATCTATTATTCACCACTTACAAAAGACTTAACAGAATAGAAATAAAAGAAACTAAGCTACACTGGTAAAACAAAGGGCGGCGTAGTAATGGTGTTTTAAAATGGATGCTGCCGCCAATCTATTTATGTTACCTAGGTACATTTAACTAGTGTACCGAACATTTGTGTGACTAATATAGATGTTTTGTTCTGTGTTTGTTGGGTGTAATAAGTATGTTCACAAAATTGTTATTCAACAAATTCTGATGAAAATTTTGCTTCATCTTGGTAAGTAATTTTCATTAGTGTATTGATATATTAGACAGTCATTAATGTAGGTATAGTTCATAGTTTAAATAAAGACGTCTATTTTATTTTGATATGCAAATATGATAGGAACCATATTTTTAGTGTACGTTTAGTATACATATTATATATGTATATATACTAAACTATATTCTGTTGGAAAAAAATGGATATTTTTTACTTTTTTTGGAAGAATAATAATTATGATCACGTTCTGTCCGTTTTATTTAGTTTACCGTATATTTGTATGTAATATCAGTGTTTTACCCAGGTTACCTATCTGTGTTTTACACAGGTAGGTAGGTACTTTTATTGAATGATGTTTTTTTTTGTTTAGTAATGAATCTCTATTGAGTTTGGGTAGTAAAAGTCAAAGCCTAAGTGTCTGTAAAGTCCTGTAAAGTCTTGTACATATGACATGTTTAAATCATATCTATGTGTATAATAAAGAATTACAAGAATGACAAGTCTACCACGACCTATATATTTATGTGTGCATAGACGTTGGGTATGGCGCGACACGGTAGACGTTCAGCATGTCAGCCCGAAGCAGATCGTGGTTGCCCGACTAGCGAGCGACTCTCCGCCACTGACCATCACCACCAAAATTGCCACCGACATATTCAACGTACGGTTCATTGGTAAGTCGTACTTTACATATTACGATTTGTTAAATTTTTTATTGTTAGGCGTAAGACCAACTCACTGGAAAAACTAGTAAAGATGTGGCCTAAGATGGAGCACGCTTTTATCAAAGGAACCGGTATACTCTAGACTTCAAGACTCCAAGATACTGGTGCGGGAAAAAAGACGAGGGTAAGAAGTTCCATTCTTTACCAGTATTCATATTAAAGGTCGAGGCAAATCGATGTGCTCGGTACAATGGAACATCTAACAAGGTGGGGGTTGTAACCTGCCGTACCGTACGTCTGCTAGTCTGGCGACACAGGCAACCTGGCAACCCGTCGTCTGTGATCTTGGCTCTGCAAATTGGCCTAAATGATTACATAGGTGTGCAAGCCTAGACGGAAGTGATGGATGGATTGTGTGAAGAAAGTAAAGAGCAAGAATCATGTCGTCTCACAGATTTTTTGATGTTGAAGTAATTTTATCGGTTTAAAGAAATTAATGAATGAACGAGTTTACCTAAGATGAGCTTATGGCTATTTGCAATAACTCTTTAAAAGTTAAGTTTTGCACAGTATGTATTTAGTCGCTCCAGAAGACTATGGGTTTTCGTATACCTATTGTATGTGACTTCAGAAGAGCTTACTGAGGAAATTATTCGTTATATCTTTATATCGGTAAACTCTTGATCCCGAGGCTTGCCTGGGCTTTACTACCTAGGATGGGACCTAGGATGAGATTTATGATGAAGCGAGCTTTAATAATAAATATAAATAAGAATACTTAAATACTTTTTGTAAATACATACGTACTATATGATACAACACCCAAACACAGAACAAACATCTATTTTCATCACACAAAATGTTTGTTCTGGGTGGGAATCGAACCCACAGCCTACAGCGCAGGAGGCAGAGCTACTACCAACTGAGCTATGAGGCTTGTTAAAGAGGCTTTCCCAGATGCTGCCTAATGGTACTAGCATTCCCGCGCACTGACGGAACACAGTAAACTGCTTGGCACCGGACTTCGGCAGTATATCTTCGGTAGTATTTTGTTATTGACTTGTGCATTTAATATCCTCGTTAGGTACAAAAAACTACTGAACATTCTATTCAACTAGTGATGGCAAGTAGTTTTCGTTTCCAGCATACTCAATTTTGTTTCAGGCAATGACTGGTATGCAGTCTGCCGCACTGGAAGTACTTTGATCTTGTGTGACATAGCGCGAGGTTTGACCAGTGAGGTTAGTAAATGTATTTCTCAAACTCTACATTGCAATACAGAACTTTATCTTGTTGAAACACACGCAATACAGAGAGATTACATTTTCGAATGAGAACTACCGCGCCTTGCCATCCAAATTGGCATACAAATTTTGACAAAATTAAAACAAACTAATAAAATAAACTTTTTGTATTTCAAGTGATTGCACTGGTTCACAACATAATGTACAAATGTTATTATGACACAAAAAATTACATCCGGCTTTAGGTTGCGGTTTCGAGTCACATCACAGAAAACACAAAAACTCACTACGTTAAAACATTGAACGAAAATAAATTTGTATGGTATGGAACGAAAGTAAATTTGTACGTTTGTGTTTCCAAAAAAAGATCTATAATATCTACAAAAGTTTTGTTTAGTTTGGGGTAGGTGGTGCTGTGTGATATTAATGTCCTGAACGATATTAATTAATTTAAATGTAAGCGTCCTGCACTCAAATGAAATAATGTGTTTTCGTAACGTACGTGTCAAATTAGTTTTGGTATATTGTGCTTTAGAAGACGTCATGCGTCTATAAAAGAGAAATAAATGACATTTTGCAAACTAAATTTCATAAATAACAATTATCAAGTATTTTATATGTTCAAAAGCAAAAGCAAATATAAATACATAGTAATAGCTAGTTTTGACCTCTTCTGGGCTTCTGGACGAGGATAAAATCTGCATTGGATCTATTCCAAAAGCTGCCTAAAGGAGGAAAGGCTGTACTGGCAGAAGCATCTCATCAGACTACGTTTAATTTGAATACGAAATGCAACTTCCGAATCATTTTCGAGCATTCTGAGATAATATCATATGAACTGCCCGACTTTGTGTTATACGTTTTCAGCTTACCGCTTACCTGTTATATGGGTGCACATATGAAAGTCCCTTTTGAAGTAGAAGCTTAACTTCCGCTGTTTTCCCAGCATCCATTGTGTTCCGTCGGCGAATGGGACCTTTGTTCGTAGATGCATCTATTCTTCCTTTGAGCTTGAGTTGAGGGTTTCATTTTTAACTTTGTTTCTTAAAATTTCACGGTTTTCTTCATCCCTGTGGCGTGACTGAGCGAGTGTAATTATATCTCTCTGTGATGTAAGGTTGTGTTACTGTTTGTTTGTCTCGCATGTTTTGTAGAAAACCTTTGGTTAAGGTACCTATTCATTTGTAGCTGGCGTGGAACTCACAAAGTTTGGAGTTGAGATTCTAGGTACAGGTACCACCCAAGGCCAACATAGTATGTTGCTAACCTTATGGTACAATGGATCAAAGAGGGTTTTAGGGAAGGGTGCTTAGATTCTATGATATGGATATTAGTGTCATGGTTCTTAGGTCATGTCTTTATTATTTTGATACGAAAAAATGGGTAATTATCGCGTATTTTACCTCATTTACCATATATTATATCCCAACTTTTCGGCGCGGTTGGACCAGCCGTGATCGCGAATGGATTGTAATTTCGGAGCTACCGCCTCTTTTAACAGCCTCTGTGGTCTAGTGGTTCAGCCCACCGATTTCAGATCCAGAGGTCACGGGTTCGATCCTCATGGGAAGTACAATATATTGTGCTTGGTTTGGGTGGTGGTAGGACTTTGTTTAAGTCCGCCTGGCTAGCTTCCACCATCTTAGCTAATTCTGTCTCCAAAACAACAATTTTAAAAATTGTTGTGTTCCGACAATAAGAGGTAAGATAGCCAGTTCCTCAGTTTGTTGAGGATTCCGGGTGAAGTGCGCCTCCACTTTCGGCCTTATCTCAACTGCGTCATCTCACCTGATTACAGGTGAGATGACGGCCAAGCACTTTCCTGTCGTTCATCTCCGTCCGTCGTACCCGTCGCTTCCCGAACCATCCTCTTGTAGTAATGCCACTTATTGGAAATCACTTTCGTGTGATGCATTTCTATCAAGGGCTCGAGTCCACCAAATGTTCCGCGATAGCCGACTTACTGACATAGTGTTTTTTTCCAGCGGCTATGTGTTCCACAACCCGTTCAGCTATAGTAGGGACGCTTCGTTTGTCCTACATGTATTGGAATGATCACAGCTATAATCGATATATCCGAATTTTACACGGGCATATAAATATTACAAGACATTACTTTCACACAGCGCCAAACTAAGCATGGCTTGTAATATGGAAACTAGATTACGGAAATATTACTTGTATACATTATTTTCTTAAAACGTAGGTACTTATCATGCAATGCAACACCCACACACAGAATAAACATCAACATTCATAATACAAATGTTTATCCTGGGTGGGAATCGAACTCGCAACCTACAGCGCAGAAGGCAGAGCTACTACCAACTGAGCTATGAGGCTTGTTAAATATATGTATAGGCAATTTTTTTTATAGGTATATACTCGTTTTTTCTTTTCAAAATAATGTGTTAATTTATTTATGTAAGATTCCATGGTCGGGCGGCGGTGAGAGAATCTACGCGGCGGTTGGGGGCGCCTGTTTGTTGCACAGAGCTGGCGAACTGAGCCTCGTTGAGTATGGATTGGACAGAGTTTTGCATACGGTAAGTTATGTTTCATTGAGTTTTGTGAGTAGGTCCCATTTGTTCTATGGAACGTGACGTCATCAAACAAAATGAGACATTTTCTTCACATTTTTTTCCATAGAACTACATACTAGCTTTTCACCCGATTTTCATGCCATAGAACAAAATGCAAATCAGATTTTCCCAAAATCTTCCATGAATCTGCCTGCCTAAATGACACTGATAATGAAAATTATTCTGTCATACCTGAATAAAGAATAACAAATAAAAATAAA
Source organism: Venusia cambrica (assembly GCA_951394065.1). NCBI lineage: Eukaryota > Metazoa > Arthropoda > Insecta > Lepidoptera > Geometridae > Venusia > Venusia cambrica. Next base: position 13,237,604 of record OX596040.1, on the reverse strand, counting down.
ATACGAATAAAATAAATCGGAAACGTGGGGAGGACTCTCCAGATTATGTAGAGGATTCTCAATCTCAGAGCATTCTAGTACCACCAGTTCACAATAAATATAATCTTAAGAGGTCTCATTTACCTTGTCCTATAGAACAATTTGAGAAATAAAAGTATTACATGTTCTATAGTACAAAATAAGAAAAAAAAATCGAATTTTGTCCTATGACGTCATGTTCCATGGAACAAATGGGTCCTACCCAGTTTTATTTAAATCATGTAGAAACATTGAACGCTATGCTTGTTCATTTTATTGAGTAAAGTTATGATATAGATTTATAAGTGGAACGAGCGAAGCAAAGGTTTATTTCATTCGTCCCACCAGCCTTCTTCCTATTGGTGTCATTAATAAATATTAAATGGGCTATATGTTGTGATTTTAAGGTGCGAACTGAACGGGTGAATCCCCACGTTCTTAGCGTGAGGATCAACGAAGGTATTGGCGAAGGCAAGGAAACAGAGGAAAGAAAACATCTTGCATATTTACTTGACCGCCAGACTATAGCAGTGGTCGACCTTGCTACAGGTTAGACATATTTTAACTCCTAGGTCAAGCTACTACAAAACATTTTGATAGCAAAGGCGTTCATGAAAAAGTGGTATATTATGCTCTGCCCTGTTGTTATAGGCACTATCGCACAAGAGGGAATAAAATACTTCTGTGTTCAATCATGATGCCTTGGAAATGTGTGACATGTAAATAATTTCTACGTTGCTTGATTTACTCGGTTTTGAAACCGCATTCATCTTTGAAATCTTTTATTCTAATGGATTTTTTATTTCTTCTATATTACGCGCGACTTAGGCTTATCGAGATCTCATACGACAGAATAATATTATAACATAGAATAGTGATGTAATAGCACTATTTTGTTATGTAGGAGTGCAACTAGGGCAGTGGTGGCACGAAGCGCGAGTGGACTGGCTCGAACTGAACGAAAGTGGACAGTTGCTGCTACTACGAGATACCAGAAGGAGACTTGCACTTTTGCAGCTTAATACTGGCGATAAGGTATAATACATTAGAATTCGCTAGCTTAAGTGGTAGTGGGCATTTTATATTGTTCGCCAACCAATAACCGCTGGCGAGTTAAGGCTCTCGGATGACAACCACGAATGTGCGACGAGGACTCAGTGTAGGTATTAAAAATAATAATCTACAGCGTAGCAATAGTCTACGGCGTAGCAATCATCTACGGCGTAGCAAAAGTCTACGGTGTAGGTGTTTACGGTCTCTTTAAGTTCTGTACTGGGAATAGGCTAGGGAATACCGTCTCCGGCGTAGCAAAAGTGTTCAGTAGCTAGTTACGTTGGGGCGGAACCAAAGCTATGCGATATAGCAATGGTCTACGACGTAGATGCGTAGCACCCATCTTACACCTTACACCTCGCGCTGTCTCTAATGCGACGATGACATATCGATTTGCAGGAGATTATTGCAAGCGGCGTAGGATTCGTGCAGTGGATTGAAAATAGCGATGCTGTCGTTGCCCAAACTCCCACTCACCTTCTTATTTGGTAAGATACTATATACTAGTGGTTACTATACTATACTGTTTACTATACTATACAGTAGACCTCGCGAGCCCTTATAACCATGCAATAACCGATGCTTTAATCTTTCACTTTTCCTCTTAGACTTTTGAGCAAAAAGAGGTATAAGCTTTAGTGATTACTCGTGTTCCCCTGATCCTAAGAGGTCAAATCTGGTGTCTACGAGTTTGTCTTGCAAAGGCGGAGAGGACTGCGTAATCTGATTGGTATACGTAGGTACAAATTATCCGAAAAAAAAATCAAGGAACATGTGTGCCAATTTACATCAAAATCGGTTGAAAGATGCGACAAAAGCATTTTTGGCCAGTCTCGAAACAGAGACGCTTCGCTCGCTCGGTCAACTATAAGAATCCTATAAAGACTTGTTTTGAAAATCCAGGCTGAAATCCACTCTATTCTATTTTATTAGTTATAGATGTTTCATGCTTTACTGTTGCAATATAGGTACCGCGCTTGGGATCCTAGCAGTGTAGAAATGTCAGAGTGTGGCGGTGGAGTGGTAGTCGAAGTGTCTGCCAATCGGGTTATATTAGAAGGTGGACAACTACCCTACTTGCAACTTGACGAACATCGACTTGCATTCAGTAAGTCATTTGTACAATTACATCAAGTTTTTTTTTCTATTACAAAAGTTACTTTTTGTCTGCACATCAAGTGTAATTTTATCTATCAAGACAAAATAATGTAATCGCAATCTAAGCATATAAGGTAAGCTGTTTTAAGAGCTAAAATCAAAAATTTTTACATGATATATGTTGATACATTGACTCTTTCTGTTGAAAATCTTCCTAATTTTAAATATAGGTATAACTCAGGTTTAATTTATGGTAGATCTAGTCGATCTACAGTATGTGGACAGTACATATCTATTAACAATATTTAGGTACTGTATGTGTAACTGTGTAACGGTTGTACGTGTGTCTGTAGACAATGCGCTTCGCGACGGCGACTTGAGCGGATGCGCGCGGTACTTGGAGAGAGTGAGCAGCGCCGCTGAAGTAGCGCCCTTGTGGCGGCAGCTCGCTGAACGAGCGTTGGCGGATAATGACATACAAGTACCTTATTTACCGCCTCATTATACTAGCATACAAAGGCTCATATAATGTGCCGGTTAAAAACGAGACAAACTAGGTTAAGCAAGGAAACAATCATGTGTCGATGTTTAAATATCTCATGCGTTTTCTTTATTGTACGATGGGAATCGATTGTCCTTACTATTAGGCTGAAAGTGGGGATCTTCACCCGGTATCCTCAGCAGTCTATCTTACCTCTAAATACCAGAACACACCAATTTAGAATTGTTGTTATGGCGACAGTCTTAGGTAAGGTTGTGGTAGCTAGCCAGTTGGACTTAAAGTCCTACCACCAACCAAACCAAGCACAATATTGTACCCTCCCTAGCGATTGGTACCTCTGGTTCTGATATTGGTGGGACTAGACCACAGAGGCGGTTAAAAGTAAATCAAAATAAGTCAATGGACAGACAAAATGATTCAGAAATCTTATGTTGACACAAAAAAACACAAAACGCGACGGGAATTGATCTTTGCTTTGTCAATTTGACCATTTTTAGAACAGCTGAGCACTGATACGATAACACTTAAAAATAAACGATCTGTCTACTAGTTTAGTTAGACTGACTGATAATCAACGACAGACAAGCTAGATACCAAATTTTACGCATAAGTTTTTGGTATAATGGAGCACTTAAAAGTACTTTGAGCAATCATCACACGATGTGAGAACTAGTTCGTATCTACATGAAGTAGATACAGTTTTAGAATTAACTGATATTGTATAATGATTATTGAATATAATATTATTTCCTCTTAGTTGGCTGCAAAATGTTATCGTGAGGTAGGAGATGACGCACGAACTTTTTATCTCGACAAGATTGTTGAAATGGCTGTACATGAAGGCAATGGAGACATACAAACCGGTAACTTACTAACTTAATTTTTTGGTTAAAAATAAAATTAATTGTATTTTAACAAACTTTCCCACTTTGCATACCTTTACTCGCCAATTATTAACAATCTTAATGATAGTACTCATAACCTTTAGTGTTTGAAAAATGTCACTTGAACATCTTATTGCAAACTATTCTATGTTTTTTATTGCCGAATGTGATGAGAGGAAATGTAAAATTATTACAGGGTTTGACAATCCTTTAGTCCGCGCGCGCCTGGATATTTTCTCTGGGGATCTTTCCACAGCAGAACAGTGGTATGTCAAGAAAGCCAACAGGCCTGATCTAGCGATAGACATGTACAAACAGTTCAACAGATGGGCAGACGCTATAGCACTTGCCGAGAAAACCGATAGGACGGCTGTCGCGGATTTGAAACAACAGAATATGGACTATCTGACTAGTACAGGTAAGAACGTAGCTTTGTTCTTAAAAAATACTAAATGTAATATATAAAATAATAGATATACACTTTGTAGGCTTAATTTTTAGAGTTCCGTACCCATAAAGTGCCTTCGGGACCCTATTACAAAGCCTCGCTGTCCATCCGTATGCCAGCGGGCTGTATCTCATGAACTTAGTATAGATATAGGTAGACAGTTGAAATTTTTACAGAATGTGTATTTCTAATGCCGCTATAATTATTTAAATTTAAATTTACCTACCAATATGCTATTTTGTAATGTCATTTTAGTCAAGGAACATAATTAGGCTTTATTATTATTGTTATTCTAATAACATCAAATACAAAAAATCAGCAAAGCGCAAGTCATACCTACACAAATGAAAGCGAAATGCTAATGAACTCATTATTTACCTTGACATGTGGGTCGAAGTCCTGGGTGTGCGTGTCCGACTCTAACTTGGCCGGTTTTTTTTTTTAAGCGAGTATTATTTTAGGTAGATATGGTGAAGCAGGAGCAGTACTAGCGTCAACGGGTGACATCCAGGGCGCAGTAAAACTGTGGCTCAAGGGCGGCCGCGCTAGAAGGGCGGCCGGTTTGATCCTACAGCATCCTTATCTGTTGAGGGATAATGAGCTCGTTGAAGCTGTGCATGAGCAACTGATCAAGGTAAGCACACACAGTAAGAATCATTTTTTTATTGTACGACGGGTAAGCACTTGGCCTTCTTATTCTTCTTAATCTCACCCGATTACAAATTGAGATAAGGCCGAAAGTGGAGGCGCACTTCACCTCGGAATCCTTACTATCTTACCTCTAATTACCGGAACACAACAATTTTTAAAATTGTTGTTATGGCGACAGAATTAGGTAAGATGGTGGAAGCTAGCCAGGCGGACTTAAACAAAGTCCTACCACCAACCAATCCAAGCACAATATATTGTACTCCCCATGGGGATTGAACCCGGGACCTCTGGATCTGAAATCGGTGGGTTGAACCACTAGACCACCGAGGCGGTTGTCACGAATCACGACTCAAACATACACAAAGTCAACATTTAAATGATTGTATGCAGTATCAATTGTTGTTGTTCTATCTGTCTGTAACGTGTTTGAATCTTGTGAGCGTTGTCAATGTTTAATTCTTCATACAATAAGGAGGAATGGTGGGAGATGGCCGGTGAGATATCAGAACGCAGAGGAGACAGCCGTGCGGCCGTCGATTACTACGCCAAAGGAGACAATTACGCTCGGGCTGTTCAGCTCGCCAAAGAGGTTGCTATGCAATGATTACCTACTTGTTTACTTCTTATCGTTATGTTTCTATTTCTATTTCTTTATCGTTATCTTTCTATTTCCATTTCCATTTATATATATATTTATATTTATCAATTTCTCAATTTCCCTGTTTTCCTGTTTTCCTGTTTCTCTATTTCTATTTCTCTATTTCTCAGTTTTTCAATTTCTCTGTTTCTCTATATCTTAGTTTCTTTGTTTCTCTGTTTATCTATTTATTTATTAATCTATTTCTCTATTTCTATTTATTTATTTCTCTATTTATATTTCTCTATTTCTCGGTTTTTCTGTTTCTCTGTATCTATGTTTATCTGTTTCTCTATATCTATGTTTATCTGTTTCTCTATTTTCTTTCTGTTATTTATCTATTTCTATTTCTTTATTTCTCTATTTCCATTTTTCTATATTTCTCTATTTCTCTCATTATCTGTTTCTTTATTTCTATTTCTTTATTTCTAAATTTCTATTCTCTATTTCTCTATATCTCAGTTTTTCAATTTTTCTGTTTCTCTGTTTCTCTGATTCTCTGTTTCTCTATTTCTTCATTTCTCTATTTCTCTATTTCTCTATTTCTCAATTTATCTATTTCTCAGTTTCTTTGTTTCTCTGATTCTCTGTGTTTTTCTATTCCTTCATTTCTCTATTTCTAATTTTTTAAATTTCTCAGTTTCTCTATTTCTAAGTTTCTTTCTCTGTTTCTCTTTTTCGTTTTCCCTGTTTCCGTCTCTCTGTTTCCCTGTTTTTCTGTTTCTCTGTTTCTTTATTTATATTTCTCTATTTCCATTTCTCTATTTCTATTTCTCTAGTTCTCTATTTCTCTATTGCTCTATATCTATTTATCTCTTTCTCTTTTTCTCTTTTTCTCTATTTCTATTTCAATTTCCATTTTCATTTCTATATCTTACTTCACGTTAAATTGTTTAAGGATGTTATATGTTTTCACGAGGAAGGTTATCGTTTTGTAGACGTGTCCTGGCGAAGTGATAGAGTTGGAGCGAGCGTGGGGGCAGTGGCTCGTGGCGCTAAGGCAGGCGGGCGCCGCCGTACCGCACCTGATAGAGGCGGGTGATACGCGCGCCGCGCTCAGCGCCGCGCTGAGGGCGCACCACTATAACAAGGCGCTGCAGATTGTACAGGTACTACTGCCCTACCCACCCACTTAAATAGTGCTTCCTGGGACGCTACCGCCGACGGCGAAGCCGATCTCCATTGATGGCTTTAAATTAGCTCCATGAGAACTAGAAACGATTTTTACCGATTTAGGTATGTGTCATATCCGAAATGGCGTTTCCCATCTCAAAAGTGTACACATGTTATGAAACCTATCCGTTCAGTACATTTGACGGTAAAAATCGTTTCTAGTTCTCATGAAGCTAATTTAAAGCCATCAATGGAGATCGGCTTCGCCGTCGGCGGTAGAGTCCCTGTTTAAATAGTATCTATCTCTTCCTTCATCGCCATAAGTATTTGCTGTTTACTATACTATTTTATATGTTTTATCATGGTACCTACTTCTACAATATTTATAATATTGTCATCCTTATATATATTTCTATATTTTATTTATGTATTGTATAGTATGTAGGTACATAGTGTATATATGTAAGTATTTAAATTATGTGAGTAGTGTGTATATTTGTAGCATAGCTTTACATAATGTATTTAGTATAATAGTCAATTTTGCTAGATCCGTATTAAATTGTGTGCACCACCTCTTTAGCCATAAAATCATCTCCACCCAAAGGTTGTCTGAAAGAAATAGCTTCTAAGCGATAAGACCGCCCATTGTATATAGTTCTTTTAAGTAATCCAGTTTTATTTTTAAGGTGCAATCAATTATTTTCCTTCATTAATTCATACTGCCTCAGCACGGGGCGGGGATGAAAATGTTGTCCTCTGTTTTTTTTACAAAATTCTTTCGAAGTTGGATAAAAACAAAGGACGAAAAATGACGAATATCCCCGCCCCGTGTAAGGGCTGATAGCGTTTGAGCGTTGGGGCCACTGCCCACTGTACGTGGGCAGACAAAGTGAGGTCTTCAATATGTCAATTTACGTTTCAGGCGATCGATGACAAGGAGTCTATTAGGGAACAGTGTGAGCAGTTAGGAGATCATTACATTGCAATTCATGTAAGTTTTTTTTTTATTTAGTAGTACGTCAGATCCAGAGGTCCCGGGTTCGATCCCAGGGGAGTACAATGTTGTGCTTGGTTTTGTTGGTAGGACTTTGTTTAAGTCCGCCTGGCCTGACCACCATCTTACTTAAGTCTGTTGCCATATTAACAATTCAAATTTGTTGTGTTCTGGCATTTTGAGGTTAGAAAGCTAGTTCCTCAGACTGTTGAGGATTCCGGTTGAAGCGCTTTCCCACCTTCGTACTTATCATAACTAGAAACCTGATGATGAAGATGAAGGGTAGACGTTTCCCCGTTGTAAAAAAAAACAAGTGTACATTTCTGTATCTCTGCAAACACTCAATCTAGTGGCGGAAAAAAATGACATATTTCACTGTTCCCACAGCATAACATAAATTATTTAGTCATATAGTATAGTACATATATCATTTATGTTATTGTCTATAATTGTGACATCATTGGTTCTATTGTGTTTTTTTATTTTTTTATAATGATATTTTTGACATATGAGAATTACTAATAATGATAATGACTACTGATAATTGAATAGTATTTTTAGTAATTTAATTTAATTTGTAATTATTTCTGATGCTGATAAATATTACCTACTCTATTGTATGGGAGCATCCTGTAATGATAGATGTATTGTTTTTTAATAAATGAATAAATAAATAAAATAAATCCTACCTACACACTGCAAAAGTCAACTGCATATAAGTTTATCCTTAGGAATGGGAGACGGCAGAAAAGGTCCTTACCACATGTGGAATGGGCGAGCGTTGCGTGCGAGCTTACAACGCAACCGGCCGCGTTTCAGATGGACTTAGGCTATCTGCCGCTCATCTCTCTGAAGAGGCCACTAGAGACATCTACATGCCTTTAGCGGAACAACTGCGGCGAGACGGACAGTTAAGGAAGGCTGAGCAAATTTATATCGGACTTGGAGAGCCGGATGAAGCTATTTCAATGTATAAAGTAAGTTCAGATCATCGGGTTTTTCAAATGTATATAATAGCTAAAACTCTTTTAGTACATTCTTTGGGCTGCATATATGTGGGACAGCTGTTTAGGGTTTTTATTGTAGAAATTGTTGGACGTATTGCCCAAGTTTTGGTGAAATGCGGCAATCCAACTATTAATATAACGAATAATAATCGTTCACAAAAAACGTCCACTGTATGTTAGGAGCGTCCACAAAGGAGTGCTATAGAATTTACTATAATTACCATGCTTGGTTCGGTGATCTTTGCATTGATGTTAGGTGGGCACTTGGCTACCCCTGAATGAATATGGCCCTGCCGTGGATGTTTTTAGAGGCGATTAAGGGACCAGGATATGTATAACAGCATAAGTAAACCATTAAAAATGTTCAAGAATTGTTTAAATAATATCAAATAAATAGCTCAAGTTACTCCTTATGCTAGGAAACACTCCGGCTATTTTAGATTCCTTTCTTTAGGCTGTTAAAGTTATGTGACGAAGCTAATAGAACAAAGTGCAACATTGATTTTGCAACATCATGTAACATTTTTGGTTGGGTGAACCCTACGTCGCACTATATTCTCCATATTCAATTATTTTCTCAATAATAGAAAACATTTGCCATAGCACCACACTGGGCTAGGCATAATTGATAATGATTAACTTTGAAAAACTTACGCTATAACTTGTAAAAATGTACGTGTACGCGCGGGGTCTCGTTGTTTCGTTCTACGTTGCGGGGCGTTGATATTGTTTTTCAGGAGGCAACGCAGTACGAAGCCATGCTACGTCTGGTCGGCGCACATCGCTCAGAGCTGTTGGAAGCGACAAGGCGTCACGTGGCACAAGCCTTGCATGCTCACGGTGACTTGAGGGCTGCAGAAAATTACTATATACAAGCTGGTAAGTCGCATTATATATATAGCTTTACCATCTGTCCATTGTTTTTATTGTTCGACTAGAAAGCGCTTGGCCATCATCTCACCTGGTCACAAGTTGAGATAGAAAGAAAAAGAAAGAAAGAAAGAAAAATGTTTATTTGGCACCAAAAACAAACACAGCGCATAAAACACACAGTAACACATAAACACACTAACTTAAATCTAGTAACAATAGGTAAAAAATAAATAAATAAAATGAGTAGGTAAATACGTAAGTAAACACATATTATACTGCGCCGGTCGGCCTGGGCCAAAAAGGTACCACCTCAGCAAAAAGCCACTCCACCATGGAGTGAAGAGGCGCTGATTTTCAGGTGGAACCCACTCGAGCGAAATCACGCATAACAAATAGCAACTAAAATAAGATATGAATACATTTAATTACATATTAATGTCCTGTAATATTTATTAATTATTTATTTATTTATAAGATATTTTTACTATAATTACGATAATAATAATAATAAATATTAAGAAGGAGTTTGGATAGGATTGAATCGGTATGCTATATGAATTCAGCTTTAATTATCTGTGTTTATTGAAAAAAAAAAAAAAAAATGAATAAAATTTATAGTCTATGGTCGTGATCGTGGGCATCACAGTCACAGTCTCATGTGCATTGTAAAATATAGATTCTGATTGAATAATATTGTTAATGTTTTTGATCTGAGATAAAATTTAAGAGATTGAAAATTAGAAAAAGAGCTTACGAGGACTTTTGTAGTAAAAGAAAGTGTTTTTTGAGTGCGAATCTAAACGTACTAATGGTCTTTATTGAACGAAACGGAGGATCTAGGGAGTTCCAACAATGCGTAGCAGCATACCGGAAGGATCCTCGGAAAGCAACGGACTTGTGACGTGGCGTAAGAAAGACGTTAGCACATTCTCGCTTTGAATAGCGTGAGTTACTTTTAGCGAAGGTAAGTTTAGAGTACAAGTATTGAGGTAATTTATTTTTAGTGAGGTTAAAGAGAAGAGTTGCTAAATGGATTTTTCTACGCACCGCCATCTTTAACATGTTTCCCGAGTTAAGGAATGGTGTGACGTGTGTGCGAGGCGGAATATGATAGCAGAAACGCGCACAAGCATTTTGTACCCGTTGGATCAGCTGTTTGGTCCTACTCAAGAGGCACGGTCCATACACAACGTCACAATAATTGAGGCAAGAAAGTATCAAAGATTCACACAGCATTATTCGAATACTTTCACATAAGTAGGGGCGAATCTTGTAGAGCAGTTTCAACCTATAAAAACAGTTTCGTACGTTTTCTGCCACATGACTCTCGAAACGAAGGTGGCTATCCAACGTAAGACCTAGGTTTTTGGTTTCCTTCACATATTCCACTGACTCTCCATAGATATTTATGTTAAGGTTTGACAAGTTAACCTTTTTAAGCTTAGCTTTAGTACCTAAAAGCATAAATTTTGATTTCTTGGGGTTCAATACCAAGGAGTTACATTTTGACCATTTGTATATGGAAGCTAAATCAATATTTATTTCATTTACAGCGCTAGTAGCCTCCGTTAGCAGAAAAGAATGATATAATTGCAAATCATCAGCATACAGATGAAAGCGACAAAATGAGATATTCTTGATGATATCAGCACTATATAATATAAAGAGAACTGGCCCTAGCATTGAACCCTGTGGAACTCCTCTTGGCACTAATTGTAACTGTGATTTTAGACAAGCACCATCTGGGGACTTTACTTCAACGCACTGGTACCTGTTACAGAGGTAACTTGAAAACCATTTAATTGTTTTTGTGTCGAAACCATAATATGCTAATTTGGATAATAGTAGAGGAACATTAATTGAGTCGAAAGCGCGGGAAAAGTCCAATAGCACCAGAATGCTGCACATACCATTATCTTGTGCTGCAAGAAGATTATCCACCACATCAAGGAGAGCGGTAGAGGTACTGTGACCTTTGCGAAAGCCGGACTGCATCTGGGGCAAGACTTGGTACTCCTCTAGAAACTTTATCAGCTGCATGCTGACCACCTTCTCCATTATTTTGGATACACTAGAGAGCAAACTGATTGGCCTCAAATCACCAAAAGTAGACGGCTGATTATTTTTAGGCAAAGGTTTAATAACTGCCAGTTTCCATGCATCAGGGCACATACCACTATACAAAGATTCATTGATTATAGCAGTTATCGCTGGCAATGATTGAGGTAAAGTCAGTCGTAGCATTTCAAGAGATATACCATCCAGACCCTGAGCGTTTGAATTAAATCCTTCAATAACCTTTAACACCGTGTACTCTGTAACCGGTTGAAGTGTAAATATTCCACTACCAAATCTGTGGTACTCATAGTAAGTCAGAAGTGAAATATTAACCTGTTCAGAACCAGGCACTTTAAGAAAATGGGAGTTTATCATGTCAGGATTATTAAGATGAGAAGGTATTTCACCAGCTTCCTTCTTGTTTGGTAAAATATTGGTTTTTAAATTTTTCCATAATTTTTTCGTATTTTTCCTATAATTATTTATGTTATGTGTAAAGAAAGCGGTTTTTTCACTTTCTAAGGCTGCATTGACAATATGCTTCATGTTTTTATAACATGCGTTTAGATTGTCAGTCTTATTTATCCTATATCTGTCATGATAACCGTCCCTAATCTTCATCATCTCCTTAACAGTATCTGTTATCCATGGGTGGGGAGAATTTTTGAACCGAGATGTTTTAATTGGTGCATGCAAATCAAATAGAGTGGTGATAGTACTGGTAAAAGTTGACACTAGTTCATTAATATTTTTTGTAGTGGAGAAATAGTCCCAATTAATAGAGTTTAGATCGGCAGAAAACAATTCCATAACAATGTTATTCAGAGGTCTGTATGTTACATAGCGAGCTGGGATTTTTTCTTTTTTAATATGAAATTCCACCATTATCATTGCATGTTTACCTAGCTCTGGTTTATATTTTACTGTGATCTTTTTAGCCTTTGCATCGGTACACACAATATCAATTAAGGTCTCTCGATGAGTAGTAAAGTGGGTTGGTTCTGTAATTAATTGATTAAGACTAAGAGAGTGTAGAAATTGTTGTAAAAGCCGAAACTTTGCAAAACCTGGTTCCAGCATATTAATGTTGAGGTCCCCCAACAGTATTACATTATCGCATTTAGCAAAAGAGGCAATGGACTCAGTAATAATATCAAGAAAACCGGCAACGTCTCCCTGGTCTGGAGGTCGATAAGCAGTACCTATAACCACACACCTACCAGCCACGCTCAGCTGAAGCCAGAACTGCTCCACTGAATTGTCAATTGGGTAGGGGCATGATCGAGCTCTAATACCTTTTCTTATATAGAAACCAACCCCACCACCTTTGCCACCCTTAATACTGCTAGGTCTTGGCTGATAGATTAATCGATAGCCAGGTAGCTTCGGAGCTTTATCACCTTCACCCAGGCCAATCCATGTTTCATTCAAAGCTAAAATATCAGGTTTCAACTCCTCCATTGCAACAATAAATTCCTCATGCCCAGTATTAAGAGACCCTACATTAAACAAACCAACTTTTAAATTTGTCAGAGAAAGTTTTGTTTGAGTGGTTGGCATTTTCTGGATATTGATACCTGGGGATAACTATTAGTAATAAGAGCAATAAGTATAATAAAATAACAAATGTCATAAATAATATTGAATGGGAGAGACATAATGTAAATATGTTTATGGTAAAAATATATAATAAAAATGTAAGACATAATTGAAGCATTACTTAATAAGAAAATGTAACTAATCAATAATACTTGTTTTTTTTCTCTGGTGAAAAAATAACAAGAATAAGCAAATTTATAGATCAGGTACTTGGTAATAGTAATACAATTTTGTGATTTAGTCATTAATAATAATTGTAAGGATTGATATGATTTGTGATAAATATTATAATAATAAAATATGTTAAGAATATACAAGTTACATAATGATACTTGAAAATAAAAAAATAAATATGAATAACCAATCAGCATCACATATACATCAGCATACACAAGACAAATACAGCCAGACATACAAAATAACCAGAATGCAAAAAAATGTGTGCAAAGTGTTACATAAACAGAAGTTAAAATTCTACAAGAAAGTCTTAGTAAAGCTAAATATAAATTAATACTATCATAGAATAGCACAAAACAGGTATTCCTTTCAGATCGAGTGTTCAAACTAAAGATTGCCCAAAAACCCTTCCAAGATCCGCTACCGAGCGTATAGGAAATGCGTCCTTCCCATCAGCTTGACGAACGTAAACTCTGCCGCGCTTGGTCCAAGCGAACCTCCACTGTAGCCGGCGGCACTCCTCGCGAGCCCGGTGGAACAGCTGGCGGTTGTGGCGCGACAGTCGCTCGTTCACAAAGATGCGAGGGCCGACGTCGGCACGGCCAGCGTCCCCAGCGGCCAGCGTCCGGCGCACGCGCGCACTCTGCAGCAGGCGGTCGCGAAGGTCCCGCCGCGCCAGCCGCACCACAACGCGGCGCGGGCGCGGCCCCTCGCCCCCACCCTGCGATATACCGACGCGCTCCGCGAACACGATGTCGCGCTCCTCCAGCGTGATCCCCAGCCTGGCCGCCAGCACCGTGACGGCATGGAGAACGTTCTCCCCGCGCTCCTCAGGCAACTGCCCGATCTCGAGGTCCGCGAGTAGCGCGTCCTGGTCCCGGTCGTTGAGTTCAATCTTCAGGTCGGCGACGACGCGTTCGAGCGCGACCAGGTCAGCGTCGCCACATGTAGCCCGTGATGCGGTGTCGGCGGCGGCAGCGGCCTGTCGCTGCTCGACAGCCTCCACCCGCTTCTCCAAAAGTCCCACGCGAGATGTGAGCTCCGCGACAGACGCTCGGAACTCAGCTGCCTCCTGACGATATTCTCTCATATCACCACGCATCGCCCGCAACTCATCCTTAAAGTTTAAAAACTCTGCGAAGAATCGGTCTTGCATCCGGCCCAGCTCCTCCATCACCTCATCGTGGCCCCGGCGCGAGTTCAGCTGTAGCTCCATTTCGGTGAATTCGGCCGTTATGTTGAGCGCCGTGTCGTCGAGCACCATAGCCTCCTCGCCGGTGTCGGTGCTGAGCTTCGTGGTGGCCGGCGTCGGCGGCGGCGGCATCGGCGGGGACGTGGACGTTGGCGGTGGCGTGGGCAGTGGTACCGAGACCTCGACCTGCAGCTGCGCGGCTCGCACCGGGGTCGAAGGATCTCTGCCTTTGGGCGCCTTCACCTCGCACTCTGGACATCGCCACGACTCGGGGATCGGCGCTCCAGCTGGGACCCCTAAACACTCGTGGTGGGTCCTTGAGTCGCACTGAGGGCATGTAATGCCGCCTCTAATAAACTTGCCGCAGGCTAAACACTTTGCCATATCTATCGGATTAGGCTAGTAAAATGTTTTTTCACTACTCTACGCTAGATGGCGTTAGGCGTCGCGGACAGGCAGTTAATTATTAGATTTAGGTCGCAATTTAAATTGATTCCAAGTACAACTGTTCGCGCCTTGGTATATGTTGTAAATATACTTCAATCACTCTAGAATTAGTATTAGTAAAGTATTGCTTACAAACCGTACAAGTTCTATTATTTATTTTTTAAAATGCACTATAGCGGGTATCAAATCCGTATCACTTAGTAAACTTGGATGATCTGTATCGATAAATACCAGATCCCTTGAATGTTATTGTGCGTAAATATTCATATTCGACACCAAACACTTATGTAAAAAGGCAATTATCACTTTGAGCACAGAACATTAATGTCGTGAATTGTTATTAATTAATTTCTATCACTCGGCTGTGCATTCACCGGCACGCGTGACGTCACTCCATCATAAGGCCAAAGGTGGAAGCACTTCATCTGGAATAACGTAAACGGAACTGGCTATCTTACCACTTAATGCAGGAACACAATAATTATTTTAAGAATTGTTATTATGGCGACAGAATTGGGTAAGATGGTGGTAGCTAGCCAGGCGGACTTAAACAAGATTCTACTAATATTGCTAAACTAAATATTGCTCCCCTGGGGATCGAACCCGGGACATCTGGATCTGAAATCGGTGGGTTGAATCACTAGACCACAGAGGCGGTTATGCATGCAGCTAGGTTCAGGTTGTGGCCAGGATATTTTTTTTTTATATTTTCCTCAATCAGATCTCGGCACTCACTTTTTCTTGTCCAAAACCTGACAATCGCGCCCGAACTTTGTTAGTAGGGACGCACGCAGTAGGTGCACTATGCGGTGGCTAGAACGAAGTCATGGGCGTTACACTAGTGTATTAATATAGTACCTTATTATATATAGTACCCCAATCACTTATCAGTCGCCAACATACTCAACCGGGCTTATTTATATTAAAACAAAACAAAAACCAACAAACAGGCTTACGACTTTTTTCCTTGGAGGACCTACCTAGTGGGTAATCAAAGGCCAGTCATCTACGTCCCAAACTTACGTTCGGCACATGCCAACGGCTTGCAGTAAACAAATAGTAGAAGAAACCCCTTGTGAAAGGTCTCGTCCGGAGAATTACTACCACCATACCTATTTCAAAGTCAAATATATTTATTCAGTAAGATTTTTTAGGATCACTTTGAAAAGTCATGTCTACCGCCTGTTCGGAATCGCGACCCGCACACAAGGAGAAAGGCAAGAACCTCGGGCTAATTGTTTTTTTATGATCCATTACAATTTTCCAAAATTCAGCCGCCAAGCAGCGCTGCTGTGCTCCGGTTGGAAGGGTATGGTTGCCGGTGAAATTACGGGCACGCGAGGCTTAACACCTTTATGCCTCAAGTTGACGGGCGCAATGCAGTGCCGTGTAGGCTATGTTCTTTGTGAATGGGACCTATGCAGTGAGGCATTGTTATAGGCAAGGGATGCACTTAACACCAGGTGGGTTACTTGCTTGTCTCGTCTCCTAGTTGCATAAAAAAAAGGCAAGTAGTAGCTTTTCAATAGGCATGGTATCAACTGATACTTGAATTTGACAAACTACTGTTCCGTTTGTAGGTGATTGGAAGAGTGCTATTCAAATGTACCGCAGCTCTGGACAGTGGGAAGGCGCGGAACGGGTCGCTCGCGCACACGCTCCGAATAATGTTCAGCAACAGGTTCCTTTTCTTTTATGCATATTTTATGGCTTCAACATCTTGGCGTTGCTAAGGGTTTTTGGCGTTTATTTATTTTGGTCAAGTCTCATAGCTCAGTTGGTAGTAACTCTGCCTTCTGCGCTGTGGCTCGATTCCCACACAGAACAAACATTTGTGTGATGAATATAGATGTTTGTTCTGTGTTTGGGTGTTGTATCATATAGTACGTATTTATTTACAAAAAGTATTTGAGTGTAATCTAGTTTCCATATTATAAGCTATGCATAGTTTGGGGCTAGATTGCGCTGTGTATAATTAATGTCCTGTATTTTTTTTATTGTACTACGGTGAAGCGCTTGGCCTTCATCTCACCTGGTAACAAGTTGAGATAAGGCCGAAGGTGGAGGCGCACTTCACCTGGAATCCTCAACAAACTGAGGAACTGGCTATCTTACCTCTGAATGCCGGAACACAACAATTTTAGGCTTGTTGTTATGGCGACAGAATTAGGTAAGATGGTGGTAGCTAGCCAGGCGGACTTAAACAAAGTCCTACCACCAACCAAAATATTTATTTATTACGTGGTTTTACTGTCTCACATATAAGTTTCATTCGTAGGTGGCATTGCAATGGGCTGCGGTTTTAGGCGGAGCGCCGGCTGCAAGACTCTTGGCCGCCAGAGGGTTGGCTGCTTTAGGGGCGAAATGGGCTTTGCAAGCGCAGAGGTACTTATCCACCTTTTGATGGTACCATTTCATCTTTTTACGAAGGGCATTTGACGGCCTTTCTATTACCTGTTCTTCTAGAAATGTGATGACAAATTTAGCTTCTTTTTTTTTCTTGTACCACGGGTAAGCACTTGGCATGAAGGCCAAGTGCTTACCCTCACGCGTGGAGCGCACCTCAACCGGAATCCTAAACAAACTGAGGAACTGGCTATCTTTCCTCTAAATGCCGGAACAAAACCATTTTTAAATTGTTATTATGGGGACAGAATTAGGTGTTGTACTCCCCATGGGGATCGAACCCGGGACCTTTATTATATTTTTTTCCAAACAAGAGAAAATGATATCTCACTTGCATTTAAAGCTATCACTGTGGTTCGTTTTGTCAGTTTTTCTTTCCGACTTTCTATTATTTTTTTCTTAATTTGTAGCTGTTTCGAGTGCGAAACAGCTACTAATTAAGAAAAAAAGTTTCACAGTTCTAACCAATGCTAACTTTGGATTCTCGAAACAGCTTCAACATTAACGCAACCCATTAACAGCCTTGGTCAGAACTGTTAATGGGTTATTTCCGCTAAGAGGAGACTCTTAGCGGAAATAAGTTAATAAGTTGTTCTATACAGATGGGACATAGCCATGGAGCTAAGCGAGCTCGGTGGAGGCATAACCCGTCACGAGGTTTCACGTCACGAGGCAGCAGCGTTAGCTGAAGATCAGCCGGAAGAAGCGGAAGCAGCGTTCCTTCGCGCTTCCGCCCCAGACGACGCTGTTAGGATGTGGCTCAATAAAGGAAGCCACCAGCGAGCTTTGACCTTGGCTGAGGAACATGCGCCACATATGGTAAGGTTATTCTGTGGTGGTCTTTGTACACGCAACTTCACCAGTAACAAGTGAAATGGCTGGCAAAATACGTGCGCTTATGCAACTGTCGTTTCGATGATTAAAGTCAATGATGTCTTCAACACTTTCTGTTTTACACCTCACACATGCAAGAAAAAACTGGCTACCAGTTTTTTCTAGCAATGACCTTCAAATATGACAATATGAATTTTGTCAGGTGGAAGAGGTCTTAGTAGAAGGTGCGAGCGCGGCAGCTGAACGAGGTGACTTACCGCAGTTCGAAACGCTCATGATTCGCGCCAACAGACCACGTGAAGTTGTGCAGCATTACAAAGATCTTGGTGAGAAATTATACACTGACTACTTTTTGTTTTTTTTTTCCTTTTCAGTGTTGATAATTTTACCCGCCATTATCTTCTTGCCCTTATATCATTCTAGGCGACATCGACCACAACAGCTACTCCGATCCCGTGCATAATTTTTTTCACCCAATGCGTCCATCTAAATGTCCTCCTCTACCTCTTATTCCAGACCTTCAGTAGTCTTTGTCCCATTATTTTGGGAGCATAATATGGTTAATGTTGCTTGTGCAGAGCTATGGGAAGAGGCGATGCGGGTGACTCGCGAGTACCTGCCGGAGAGCGGGGAGCCGGTGCCCGATGGTGTGCCGGACTTACTGACGCGAGCCGCCGCGCACGCGGAGAGGGGGGAGTGGGGGGGGGCCGTGCGGTCGCTGTGTGCCGCCAGCGCCGCCGCAGCGGGCCCGGCGCCGCGGCTGGCCGAGAGAGCCGCGCTCCGAGCCGCGAGGCTGGCGCGGGACCATCTGCAAGGGGAGACCAGGCGAGCCGCGGCACACACGCTCGCGGAGAGGTATGTGTCACTAGAGAGTCGCTGTGTCCTATTTATATGTCATAAGTAACATCTGCCCTATTTTAACAAGTATTTGTGTTAGCATAGCTGTACACTTGTCTGCGACGCCGTTTTGAATTCGGCGCTAGATTCATCAAACTATTGAATTTGTAGTCCCTTCAACATCGACAGATTTTATAGGAGAAAGCTATTTCCTTTCAAATGATGACTCAAATGTATAATAATCCAGGTTTGCAGCTATAGGCCAGAGCGACATCGGCGAGCAACTTCGGGCGGCCTTAACCGAGGGCTACTCGGCGGAGGACGATGAGGCTCCAGGCCCTTCGGTGGAGTACGTAGAACCGCCTTCGCGCGAAGCGGACACAGAAGCGGACACCGAAGCGGAAGCGGAGGCGGAAGCGCTGGAGCGGCTAGCGCGCGCGGGGCACTGGGCGCGGTGCCTGGCGCACGCAGGGAGCCGCGCCCCGCATTACGCGCTAAGATACGCCGCGCACTTGTTTAAAGCTCACCCGGTACGTTTTCACTACTGTCTTTAAGCATTGGCTCGCTTATATAGCTCGTTGATTGTGGACAAACGGACACGGTGTGTACCATATGCGGAGTTTAAAGATCTGCATCCAACGGACATAAAGGAAATAAAATATTTTATTATGCTCTCGATCGCTCCTCCAGTGATTCTACATTTTCCCAATACGGCAAGATTTTTGCACTGAACACTATGATAATACGTAACAAAACAAAAATAACTAAATAATAACGTAATAACGTAATTTTATAACGTAAACAAATAAAAATAACACGTACCATTTTTCCAAAACGCAACCAACTTCATGGTGTCACTTTTGAGTGTCAGTGTGCGTGTATCGTAAAAGAAACAATCTCATAATTTTGCCCAACCGCGCCAAAGGAAGTATAACTTAAAAATATTAACACAGTTCGTCTGATTTGTTAGCTGTCGGTCCAAAAAGCAACTCGTCCTTTTAATTCGCATTTTGTTTAACACGTGTATGGTACACAAGTATTCGAAGAAGATCACCAGCGGGAAGTTAATTTCAGCGAATGGAGCACATCGACATCGATAGCGAGGAGCCGTCGGAAGCGCTATCGCAAACGATCGAAGCGCTCCGTCAGTACCTCTGTGCTGACTCCGCGGAGGTATCGAGTAGTGACGCGCCGCTAGCTCGCGCCGTGTGCAGCGAGCTCCTCGTGAGAGCCTCGTTGGCGCCGAAGGCAACCAGTCTGCTGAAAGACTCGGCTGCTGTTATAGCGGCTGCGTCCGCCGATGATAGGGCTATACAAGTATGAATCACAATTAAACATTAATGATTTTATTTATTTATTATATAGCACACCACACCACATCATATACATTTAAACTTTCAAAATCATTTTTAATACAGATAATATCTGATATATATATAACAATTACGGTGTACAACAGCTTACACTAAATAGCATGTTTAGGATCACAAGAGTAAACTAACAATTTAAACAATTAAGAAGGTGAGATTGAGTTTAGATTTGAAGGTTCGCAAGGAGTTTAATTCAACTATGGGTGTACAGCATTACAAGTAATGGCTATTTACAAAACTAAAGGCAACAGTAATTGCGGAATTATAGCGCGAGAGCGATCATTATATTTCTGGACAATCCAGAGAATCGCGTCATCGTGAATTGATATGCAAATTTGTGCCTAATGTCAAGACAACTTAACTAAATCATCAAAATCAATAAATACATCCTTTCGTCATAGGGCTAGCAGATGTACTGAAAAATACCTGGTAGAAATTTCTCTCTGCCGATTCCCGAAACGTCTCTACGTTAATCATTATCACTGGTAAAGAGTGAACTTGTTACTTCTGTCTGTCTTTTTCTCTTCTCAACTTTATTGTTTATTGAACTGATTCTGTCAGTTCGATCCCGCCTCCCGAGAGATATTTTCTTAATGTAGGTTTGTGATCTCGAATGTTAGAGACCTACATTAAGAAAATCCTCCTGCAACGTCACTTCTCTTTCTTTCTCTTTCTCTTTTGTCCAATCAAGGACTGAAATTTGAGACTGGATTTCATAATAATAACCTTGTAATATTTTAGGCACTGACTCTGCTTATGGCGTTACACGTACCGCAAATAGCAGGAAAAGCGGCAAGAGCTCTTCCACGTTACTCGGATATTATTGTAGCTGATGTCGGTAAGATTCAACGGTTTTTAAGATCCTTTAAAAAAATACAATTCGCTGAAATTACTACTAATTAGGTCTTTGATTAAAGAAGCTACTTTATGATACCCCCGTAACTTTAGTCATGGTGCAGGCCGCTACTATAAATTATCCTCCAAGACTGGAGGGTTTTGCCATTATATTCCCGCTTGGCAGTGTTGCTAATGAGCTATATAATACCTATTCCTCCGGCGAATGCTAAAGTGATGCAATGTTTTTCATGCCGAGGTGTTTTCTAGAATTCTTTTTTATGCGGTCATTGAGAAAAAGGATTTTTTGAATGTAAGAAACAGGTGAGGGGATTGGTGCTACAAGCTTTGATAACCGCTTACAATCAGGTGGTTCGTATACTTGTTTGCCGCCTAAGTGGTATAAACGCCGTTGTCTAAATTTGATTACAGGAGGTAGGCTCTTTTTTGTGAGTACCAATGTGCAGATGCTACAAGTTTTACGATTAACACAGCCGTAGCATGTGCTACGGACTAGTCGTAGCGGGTGCTACGAATGCTACGGATCTGTAGCATTATACTTTAGAAAGATTTCGAGGAGACTGGTCAATCTACAAACTTTTCTAGGTACTGACAAATTTTCGATGTATCGTTAGTGCATTCCGTGCCACGTGGTGTTTGGTGGAATAGAATGGCACAATCCCCTTTAGCTCACGGGTGTCGTACAAGATTAAATGTGTCTTTGCAGCATTAGCTCAAGTTATACATTGAAAATGATACATTGACATTGAAAGCTGTCTGTGTGTCTGATTTTCCATCGATATGTTAGCGTTCTACGTGTCCGGTATGTCGATTCGCGGGGAAGGCAGTAGCGGCGCTCGCGAGGCGTTCGTTCTCCTCAACAGATGTCTCGACTTGGTCGAGGCTGCTGAGGACGATTCCGCTCATTTATTGGATTACACTGATTTTGGTGAGTATTTACACAAATCAGGGTACAAAGTTTTGAGTCAATATTTGTTACATTTTTTTTAAATGATGGGTTAGTTCGAGCTAGGCACTGGCTCTTCCGTGCACCGATGGAACACGATAAACTGTTTGACGCCGGACTTTGGCAGGAGGGTGGTCTAGTATCTCCTGCCGGGCGGGCCTTTACGGGTCCCACCACCAGTGTAATAAAAATGTTCCAAAATAGTTTGAAAGCTTATTTATTATTTAAATTCTGCAAAATCAAGCTTAGATGTATAAAAAATATTGTTCACCAATGTAGACAAACATGGAGAACAATAAAAAAAACTTACAACAATGGACGGTCTTATCACTTAAAGAGCGATTCCGAACGGAAAATCATAGGATTGAACTAACTGTTAGCATTAAGAAGCAGTGGTTTTGACAATATAAAAATATAAAATACATTATATAAAAAAAATCGTGATAGTTTGAAAGTTTATTGTCTTAATCCCTTATGTTATATTAGGTACGCATGTTTCAGAATGTACCGACTGGTCCCGCCAGCCGTTGCTAATGGACAGCGGCTGTATTCGCGGCACGATTCTGGACGAAGTCAGAGAATGGGTCCTAGCGGTGTCCATGGATCAGGCTGTTGAACAGGTAGCTAGTCGACTCATTTAAGTCACATGTCTTTGTGTTTCTATGCCTTGATAGATAACTGTTAAAGAAGACAACTTGTGCAACAGCGTTTGGAAATGAAAATGATATAATAAACACAATAAACACGATGAATTTGTTAATAAACCGCCTTCCAACATTATTTATTTACCATCGCGACTTTTTTTTTTATTTTTTATTGTACAACTTCATCACACCTGATTTTCAAGTAATAATAAGGCTGAAGGTAGAAGCGCACTTCACCCCAAATACTAAATAAACTGAGGTACTGGCTATCATACCTCTAAAATGCCGGAACACAACAATTTAAGAATTGTTATTATGGCGAAGAATCAGGTAAGGTTGTGATAGCTAGTCGGGCGGAATTAAACAAAATCCTACCACTAACCAAACCAAGCACAATTTTGCTCCCCCTGGGGATCGAACCCGGGACCTCTGGATCTTTCACCGGTGGGCAACCACAGAGACGGTTAAAAGTTTACAATAAAGTTTACTGTTATAGTAAAAATGTAAACCATACTCGAGGCCATACGAACAAAGTTCTTTCTTATGAGCAAAAACTTAAGAGCTCTGGCAGAAATTGATCTAGACTGATGATGATGAGAGCTTCAGGGTAAAAAGCCGTAGAAGGCAATTAGGTATTTTAGCTGATGCACCTTATAACTGCAGGCTTTATTATTATTTGGCAATAAAATATATCATGACGAAACCTTCTTCTGGAATCCAATTATAATAAAGTAGGATTTTTTTATGAAATGTACATCGATAATTTAATGTGCATCGATAATTTTCCGGTTCTCCAATGACCGATCGTTTCGCGCATCATCAGTCACTACAAACTGTCAACATAAATTGAAGTAGACCGAGTCTTTGTCTATACTGTAATTACTTTACAATAGTACATGTGGCCTCTGTGGTGTAGTGGTTCGACCACCTGTGAAAGATCCAGAGTTCTCGGGTAGAGTCCTTTGGGGGAGTACAATATTGTGCTTGATTTGGTTAGTTGTAGGTCTTTGTTTAAGTCCGCCTGGCTAGCGCCTGGCTAGCTATTAGCAACATTAAAAAAAATGCTGTGTTCCGTGTTCGTGTGTGTGTTTTCGAAATGGCATTTAGAGGTAAGATTGCCAGTTCCTCAGACTTTTGGGGATTCTGGGTGAAGTACGCTTCCACCAGCCGAGTGACTGATTGGCAATCAACGCGCAGTCAAAACCAGAATAACATTTTTACACTAGTTTCCTTTGTAATGTAGTGGAGCTATGAAAGGAATCTGGGAAACTCCCACGGGCTGATGGGAACAAAGTCCCGGGTTTACTAGTTATCCTTAAGCGTGCGTATTTCAGAAATTATAAGCCCGAGGTTCTTGCCTTTCTCTTTGTATGCTGCAGTCTAATTGCGTAGCTTGAAATCTACTACCAGTGAACTTTAAGTCGATTACCAGTGGTCAAACGCAGTCAGAATTGTCAAAAAAACAATAAAATAAAAGACGAAAGTGATAATTGAAGCCTAGGCTAGCTTTCAAATGTCAAAAATTCCGAGAAGTCGGTAGACTTAACGTTTCAAAATGATCCTAAAAATTTTTACTGACAATGATAATTGACTTCGATTTTTGATTACATCACAAAAGATAAATGTCAAAGTATAGAATGTGAAGTACACATGCTATACTTTGACATTTATCTCTTTAGTAATTTAAAGATCTCCGATTTTAGTTCATACTAAAATTTTGAGCACTGGAGCGCCCCCAAATCTACGATAATTATCTTAAAGGTGGTTCCTCTGAATGTACACAGGATATGGATTTTGGTAATTTGTAGCTGTACTATACAAATTACCGTGTATTCACAAATGTTTAGTTCGGGTCCACCACAACTATTGAAATTGAATGTTTAGATTTTCCATATTGGTTTCATAACTGAGCGAACTTTCTCGTAAAAGTTGTCTGAATCTTAGGTTTGGGTTAACGAGCATAATATAATACATATGGAAAATCTAAACATTTAATTTCAAAAGTTTCTTTTTTATGCAACTTGGAGACGGAACAAGCAAGCAACCCATCTGCTGTTAAATGCAACTCTTGCTATAAACAAAGCCACATCGGTCACATCCACAAAGTACGTGACCTACGCGGTACTGCATTATGCCCGTCAACTTGAGGCATAAAGGTGTTGAACCTCGCGTGTTCCTAATTTCAACGGCAACCTTAAAACCGGAACACAGCAAAGCTGATTGGCGGCCGAAATAGGTATGGTCGCAGTACTTCCCCGGACGAGGCCTTTCACAAGGAGCTCTTCGTTGTTGTTATTGAGGATAGTTGTTGCTGATGACTCAGCGGTGGTAGATTGAAAGTAGTGGTTATTAATGGTTTATTTAAAACATGAAAATAACATGCACCCTTGGTTTGGCATTGCAAGCACCTATTTCAGATCCAGAGGTCCCGGGTTCGATCCACAGGGGGAGCAATATTGTGCTTGGTTTGGTTGGTGGTAGGATTTTGTTTAAGTCCGTCTGGCTAGCTACCATCATATATTATCAGTCGCCATAATAACAATTCTTCAAAAAAATTGTGTTCCGGTATTAACAGGTAAGATAGCCAGTTCCTCAGTTTGTTGAGGATTCCGAGTGAAGTGCGCCTCCTCGTTCGGCCTTATCTCAACTTGTTACCAGGTGAGATGGAGGCCAAGCGCTACCCCGTCGTACAATAAAAAGAAAGCGGCTGAACTGAGCCTCCTCCAAAGCTGGAATGTTTGCCACAATCATCATGTGGATTTATGATCGCTGCCCTTCTTCTGGTGAGATCCTTTAGTCGGCTTTTACGACATCCATGGGTTGAGTTGGAGGGGTTGATTCTTCAGCCGCGACCGCCACGGCAAAGAGGTGCATGAGGCCTGTATTAAGAAGTATTTTTTTTACCGACGACGGTTTATCTAAATCTGCTTTAATAAACCTAATAACTTTTTGTTTGCAGACTTTGCCAGTGGACAGTCGAGGGTTATACAGCTCGCATGTGGGGGATTCGGAGGCATGCTGTGTTCTCACTGGCTACCCGCTCTCAGAGAGACTAGTCACCTTTACCAATGGTAAGTCACCGTTGCTTTTGGTCCTAAATCATATGTGTATGGCTACTCAAATTGCAGGCTAATGTTCCCTTTGATTAAAGGCCACTAATTAGAATGAGGACCTTTTTGTAATAATCTGAAGAACAGAAAATCAGCGCTCTGTGAGCTATTGCAAGAAGTAATCAAAATGATGTTTCAAATATGTTTATTCAGTTATATTTATTTTAATTTTACTTAATTGCAGACACATTGATATAAAAGTACAAAATAACTTAAACTTTAAAAGTGTAGCGAAGTTTTCTTCCAGCAAACCTAGGTAGAGACACATTATAATTTTATAGCCGGTTCAGTAGATTAACATTGTATACGAAAATAATTTTCAACTCTTGGATATAACATTTTTACGTTTCTATCATAACAAAGGCCATAACATTTTGTTAAGGCTTTCTTACTTCACCTCTAGCACTATTACTTCAACGACATGTAGTATGTACAATTTGTCAGGTCGTTGTGCGAATCGCGAACACTGGTCTCGAGTATCGAACGCGGCCCGCAACGGAGGCTCGGCTGCCTCCATAATACAGCACATTACACATTGGTGCGGCCCAGCGGATTATGCACACCTGTGAAGCAAACAGCTTCATCACTTCCATAACTAATATCAACGGGATTGATATTAGTTGTTGATGATTTTTTGTCTTTTGAGCTATCCGATATTTCGACGCAGTTGCAGGCGCCATGATCAGGGATACACATGTCTTTGCGAGTAGGAATGAAAGTAGTTAATGATCACCTACCCGATCTACCCTCTTCCTCAGGTAAATATCCCGTTAATATTTGTTATACTGTCCACCATATATAACCATGATAGTTTCAAAAGTTATAGGCTTCATGACTTGTTTATAATTATGGCAGAGTGAATATTTCGTATCTATGTTTCGATATGTAAGTGTGCACTTAACAGTTTAATAAAGAACAGTTTATACGAGTGCTT
This sequence comes from Venusia cambrica, assembly GCA_951394065.1. NCBI lineage: Eukaryota > Metazoa > Arthropoda > Insecta > Lepidoptera > Geometridae > Venusia > Venusia cambrica. The sequence goes on along the minus strand of OX596040.1, from coordinate 13,210,917 downwards.
TTTATTTTAATTTATATTTCATCTACGTAGCCCAGTTTCTAAACCTATCAGCAGGCCTTTCATTTTAACCTAATAAACTAGCGTGTTTGAAGATTTGAAACACGATAGCTTATTAGGTTAAAACGTGTGTACCTCTAGCAAATAGGTTGGTGTAAAAATGTACGAACTAGTAGTCATAGTACTCAAGGCTTCAACAACTTATTCGGCGACCGAAAGTACTCGAGTGTTGCCAACCAGGCACGGACTTTGACTTTGAAGGTTTTTCTTAAAATTACTGAAGTAACGTATGGTATGGAGAGTTGGAGGAGATAATAAAACAATTTTTGGTTTATACCGCTATAATAAACTCATTTGTTATCACATTTATTCAATAATAATATACTTTGACACAAATATTTTGTTACGTACTAGGATTTGCAGATACACATTCCATTCTTTTGATTTATACTGAACACTGGTAGGTTTTTTAGTAATCAATGTATTGTTTGGAAAAATATTGTAATGCGCATTTTTATTAGTTGTTTCGTGTTGCATTTTTTTTCTAAAATGGGATACAAATAGTATCCATCCAGCGAATGTTATCGGTTTAAAAGGTTTATATACTTTCGATATTTGTTTCAGTATAAATTAAAAGAAGAACTTTGTATATATTTATAAGAAAAACATTCATTGTCTAAAGAAGAATTAGGTACAAGTATGATATCCGATTCAATGCCATTTTGTTTTGTATTTTTGTAGAATAGAACATCAAGTTTTTTAAAGATTTTGTACTCTCCATTGCGAGTAAATATTTATAATAGAATGATATTTCAGACAACTACTTTTAAATGATCTGTTCTTATGATGTGTATCGGAAATTTGAGGCACGTAATATTAGATTGTCTCTTACACACTTAATAGAATATAATTTAAATTTATCTAATGTTAATATATCAAGGTAATAAGCGTAAGTTTGACCCATTCCAACATTGTTAGAATAGATAGTTAAATATATTTTTTTGATAAATATTTGTATTTAACTACATACAAATATTGATTTAATATAGTCTAGTTCTTATATGTGATCTATTCTGAAAACCCAATCAAAATTTTCTGCAACAGTGAAATATTAGTTTTTATATATGCCAAAGCTCAAATAGAAAGGTATTTTCACAATAGACCACGTTTTTAATGGTTTAGTAAAATAAATTACTTTGTTAATAACATAGACAATTATAAAAATTATAGTGTAAAAATATACTACTTCATGATTTACAATTTAGGCATTTGAGTATTTTTATAAGAAGAATATATTTATGTCCCTATTGTATAACATTCTCTCTCTTAGGAAATGTATGATTGATATAAATATCTCGAGAAATTAAATATCTCTCAAAAAGTTGCTTGATAGATATGATACAGACAAAACTCTACAAGATCGGTACCTATACTATTATGCTATGAGATTCGACCAAAACACTTTCGATCTGCCACAAGCTCTACGAAAACAAAAAGGAAATAGTACAATAGTAACATGTTAAAGTCATATTTTTTAAATGACTCCGTTTCTCTATCAATGTTGTTAAATCATACAATAGTACTTTTTTATTTCAGTATTAATTCGAATTAGTATTGTCTGGAGCTCGAGACTAGACTATGATATTGATAGCACTGGAAGAACTTGCATAATAACTGGTAGGTACTACTTCATCTGATTAGGATATGCATTTAGCGAAGTTTGCTCTCTAACACCAATATATTTTGAACCACAATACTAAATCTACAAGAAGTACGTGACGTGACTTAGTAGTAGGCCAGTACAACCGCTTTATCATGGTACGAAACAGTAAGATCTCATTTCAATTCAAATTCACACAAACATTACATTCCACAGTATAAACATGTATATTTTTGGGTATGTATTTTCACATTTATTTTAATCAATGAAGACGCTACAGGTTTTGTCAAATGGTACACACATTTTAACAAGACTAGACGTTATAAAATATTAGAATAAAACGCTATCACGAAGGATTTGTGCGTAGTCGAAAATTTTGAAAATAATATTACCTATGTACAGGTTTGTAGAGAAATAGATTAAGGTATAAATAAATAAGGTTTTTACATTATATGAAAGATTCACGATGACTACAAAAAGTATATAAAGGTATACATTTGAAATTTCACTAAAGCACAACCTTGGAAGAATAGTATCTAGACGCACTTACTCACTAGAATAACATTAGAAAAGTTAGTCATATAAGGCAAAGTTTTGAAATTGGGGTTTCAATGATAATTTACATGTAAGTTTTGATAGGAAAGTACGAAATAGTTATAAATGGTACTAACAAATTATAACTTCGTAAACTTGGGGTTTGTATTGGTTATCATTTATAATTTTAGCCACATCTACACATTGAACCTACTGATTAGTTTAAATTGTCCAAGCTATGTTATTATGATAACAGAAGTAGTCTGTTATCATAATAACATAAACATAGCAATCACATTGTACTCTACAACTGCAGTTATAGAGTACAATGTGATTAATAAGAGTACAATACGTGAACACTGAAATTGTTTATGTACACAAGATATTAGTTCGAAACAGCTAATAAAGTACACTGAAATGGTTCTAACTTTACGATTTTATAAAATCTGACAATAACATGGAATGTTCCTACTACATTTTATAATAGACCGCTAATATTGCAGTATTTCAGCAACATAATGGGGTTCGTGTAATAATCAAACCAAACATTTGGCGACGTATTTTAACTCTTCGAACATTTGAAACTATGTATGACCTACCTGATACTTATGTATTCGATTCTAAGTAGGGTAAGCCAGCATGGACTTACAGATAGCTTGGGCACCGTTATAAAACCCCATGAACATACACTTGATAACTCGCGTTAAATGTTGATGCTAATTCGGTTACATAAAGCGTGATACTCAAAATGGACATCGATAATATAAAACTATTTACACCAACAAGACGCAAGGGCATATTGTTCGGCACGTTTAGAACTGCACGGCACTGATCAAAAACTAACTGTGTGACGTAGCTGGAACCTGAAAGTACACATTACACTGAATTACGTACGACGGAGTTGGGCTTTAAGGATATCAAGTATCTTCTCGACGTAAATACACATATTAACTAACCCAAACCGAGCAAAAGTTCGATACAAGTCATATTAGGACCTACAGCTACAAAGAGATCTCAAATGGATTTATTGCCAACAACGTTACAACTAGTACACAATACGTATCAACACCAATTTTTCTACAAAACTAGGTTCCGCTCGTCACACAGTCCAATATCATCATGGATGTTAGCCGTCGGGGTCGCCACTAGTAGTCCTCGCGGCGTTCCGGCGACGGCTCCCTGGATCAGTCGGGCGACTCGTCGGCGCAGAGTGTTGTGGCCGGGAACAGAGGGTACCAGCCGTACGTGCGCTGAGGGAGCGTCAGCTTCTCGAGGCAGATTTCAGCTCCGCCTAAGGCGAGGTTGTGCTCGAAACCGCCACATCGCTGCCAGAGCATTACAACTAGCGTGCGTCCGACATATTCTGTTGACTAAAAGAAAACATATCTCTGTCACAGCACATCACAAATCAGCAGTACATTAGTGTCCACTGCTGGAAATAGCCTTTTCCAAAACTGGAGGGGTTTGCCGTCATCACCACGCTTGGCAGGCGGATTGGTGATCGCAGCGATAGTGTAGAAAATACACAGAAGGAAGCTGCTGCCTTTTATGGCAAGATCCCTTAGTCGGCATTTACAACATCCATCGGCTGAGTTGGAGGGGTCGAATAGTCGAACTAGTGAGATTTTTTTTCTCATTAGGTGACTCGTCGAATTTATTTTAATTGAGAAACAAGAAAAGAGGTTTCTGCTATGTACATAGATTTCACTGTAGCATTCGACCTTGTGGATCATGACATTTTACTCGGTAAATCAAATAACTATGGTATACGCGGTAAGATTCCGTCTTATTTTTTCTTGATCTGATATGTGAATGAGCTATCTGAAGGGGAGATTTCAAAAAACCCAAATCATCCGACTTTGCACGGAAACGTAGTTCAAAGTTTATAAATCTAAGCTGAGATAGACTTTTCATGCAGGGGAGTATATTAGGCCTTCTTTTTGATTAATAATTTATATTAATGACTTTTGCCGACGATAGCACGGTAGTATTTCAGACGAATGGTAACTCTAATCTCAATCTCGAAATTATAAGACGTATGAAATTTAATTAAGTGGCTGACACTTAATAATCTAATAATCAATTTGGATAAGCCATCAATAATAGACAAACTAAAATCCCATCACTTGAAATATGCTACCTGTATCATCAAGTACAGGACATAGACCATACAAAATTCTTAGGGTTAAATATAGATAGCAATTTAATATGGACTAGACATATTGACATTATATGCAAGAAATTAAATATTTTTTCCTATGCTTTGTATATTATGTTGGGTAAGGTTGCAAATATTTAAACTGTTTTAACGGAATACAATGCATAATGTAAACTCTACACTTAATTATGGAGTGATCTTTTGGGGGAACGCCACTGATGGAGAAAATGTTTTTGTCTCACAAAAAAGAATGTGTTCGATCAATTGATTGGCTCAAACCAGACTCATGCAAAATATCCTTCATAAGCCATAACTTACTGACTCTTCCAAGTATTTATTTGCTCGAGCTGGCCATATTTGTTAGGTATCTTATCAAAAACTTTGATGTTTTTCCTTAGTTTCCTTTTTACTTAGCAGGCGAGTACATAGATTAAGCATACCCACAAAAAAGCGTTTTCTGCATTTTTAATCAACTGCCTGAAAATTTTCGGGAAATCGACAGCTTAATTGTTTTTAAGACCAGGCTCACCAGATCGAAAATAAAACAATAAAAAAAAATGTTTCAAATGAAATAATAAAAAAAAACGCTTGTTTCGTCAGAAAATATTACATTTGAATACATAATATATTTTTACATCTGTACCACATCAAATACATAATTGAAAAGATATTTGTCTTGCTTATCTCAACATTTTTAGAAGAAGAGATTTCAAAAAAGATGTTTGATTAATTATCGTTTATTTATAATATATATAAACATTTTCATATTATTTTCATAGAAGCATTTTCTTTGTTTTTGGTTAAGATATGCAAGACAGAAAAGAAAGGATGTGGTACATATGTACAAACATATTATGTATAAGTACAAATTTGAACATTTTTTGACGAAACAAAGGTTTTTTTATTTATTATATTATACACGCACAGATACCTATGTAGGTTCAACTTTCAATGACACACGACAATAAATATTTCACGTACCTGATACTTGAGAGTTTGTTTGAAGTGCGGCTCCGTGGTGCGGCGCACGATACGCGTTTTCCGCTTGTGCAGCCACTTGTCACTTTCGCGCAGGTAGCACTTCACGTACGAGTCTGGTACTTCCCCGTTCACGCCGTACACTCGACGTGCGTGAGAAATCTAAATAAAGGTAATTACTGCGCATGTGTAAAATGTGCAACTGTATTGCTGTTACACACTACTTACTGACATAATTATATAAAAGCTGCCTAAGGCCGAAGGTGAAAGCGCACTATACCCGGAATCCTGAACAAACTGATGAACTGACTATCTTACTTCTAAATGTCGGAACACAACAATTTAAGAATTGTTGTTATGGCGACAGAATAAATAAGACGGTGATAGCTAGTCGGGCGGCCAAAACAAAGTCATACTTCCAACTACACCAAGCACAATATTGTACTCCCCTTGAGATCGAACCCATGACCTCTGGCGCTGACACCGGTAAGCGAAACACAAGACCGCAGAGGATATAATGGAGCGATATGTGTAACGTAGGTACCTCTAGTTCCAACTGTCCTTTGACCATGATGATACTGATGTTGATCTCGGCATGCAGCGGCGGCAGCATGGTGTTGCGCGGTGGCATCTGTCCCGGGCCGAGCGGCACGCTATCGTCGTCGCCGACCGCATCGCAGGCCGCCGCCGCCGGCACCGCCGCCCACATGCTGCCCTTGCGGCCCGTCGCCGTGCCTGTCCCCACAACCGGTCAGCCGGGGTCCGCGCGCACTCGTCGGGGGCTCGCTCGCACATCCCGCCGAGTGCGACCGACACACATTTTACAATAGAAATATACGAAACGATATCAAAACCACTTAAATGGAACACTCAAAATTAACAATAATAAACATTACACGAAAATAAAGCACGTCAAACAGCTTCGTGCCGGTGTATACGGTTCTTGGCATACATTCAGTGGCCCTAAACGATTCCGCCCTAAACATACAGATGGAAGAGAAAGCGACAACTTGTGCAGCCAAGAGTGGATTCGAGATTCTAATAGTTTTGTTAAGCGATCTTTGACTTGTTATAGGCATTCCGTGTAATGAGCAGCCAAAGATGTACGGAAACATTGCGGTTCGTTAACAGTTCGATACTGAGCTCGCGCCGCCGCCGCCAGTTCGGGCGAGCTGCAGAAGCTCGGTACATGCTCGATCGCGGCCTGCCGTTATCGATATGAAAATACCCTAGCTCGTGAAGTCAAAACGACAAAATTTTATTAAAATCTTCTACGCCTACGGCGAGGACAACTGAATATTTATTTACAAGAAATCTAATAGAATGCGCTTGGAACAAACAATGAGTGAAACAATTGCAGACAGAGGTAATGAAATCCAAACTTCCCAATGAAGTGAGACAACCGAACAGACGGTAGGTACACAGAAACGGATGAAGCGAGCGTGATCGGGCACCGCCCGCGGTCGGGCATGCGTCAGGACAGAACAGTACAGACATAGTGAAGTGATGAGAAGCGTCGGGCGCAGCCACATAGAACGGTGCGTGCGCGCGGCCGCCGCACAAGCGATGTATGACCATGCTACTACTCGGCGGCCGTCGGACGTCACAAGGGGACGAGATCCCCGCCGCTGCGGCCGGCGCCGAGGCCGCGCCGCAGGGCGGACACCAGTCAACAGTCGCTTACCGGGGCGCTAACGGTCCGTCGCTGCTGACCAAACAAGCACAACACAGTACGATCAGTTCTACCCTCTATGTTTGTATACTCTAGGGTTTTGATGAACAGTTACTGATGGGGGGGTCGATAGGGGGGTGGTCTCGGTGGGCTCATGTTTCGGTATGGGAAGAACACCTGAAATCCGGCAGGAGTGCTCCGTGGTTAGGAACCGTATGGCAAATAAATTGTGTAAGAAATTGTGAAAAAATAAAGACTCAGAAGCGTAAAGAGAAATACTTTATAGAATCATTGTATAGTAGTATATTTTATTTTATTTTAGTATCGAAATGTCTATTCAACTGTCCTAACGCATTTAGTTTGTCAACTGCACATTACATTATACTGACAGATAATTACAGCGATAGAAGCTTGGTCGGAAGTGCTTTAATCTGTAAAATTTTCAATCGACGCAAATAAACATATAATTATGTTAAATCTACTTGCAATTAGTCCATTAAATTTTTTCACGCACAGACAGAATAAGTTGCTAAATTCTTTATCTTTATTTCATGTCATTTTATAATGGATTAATAATAATTGACTTATTTCATTCACAGGTCAGGTACTAGTCTGCGGTCTGTGTTTCATTTCACAATTTCATACAAGTATCACCAACCGGGCATATCTTCCGACCAATCTGAAAGAGTAGCGGGGAAGAAGCGTGATGACTATAGCCATACTTACGCCTGGCCGTGGAGCCGGAGAGCGAGAGCGTGCGTCCCAGCTCTCCCTTGACGGCTCGCAGGGACCGTAAGATGTCGTCAGGGTCTCGGCGCACGCACGATGAGCGGCGCCGCTCGTTGCGCCGCGGCACCGGCTCGGCGCACGCGCCACCCTCTATACACGCAATACTCATACCCACACCGCTCCACTCACTGAACACTGTACTATACTTTCATTATTTTGGCCAGCGAATACACGAAGATTTTCAGGTCAATGCTATGTGAGCTTTCATTGTAAGGGGATGTAAAATAGAGCGTAAAATAAATAATAACAAAGAGAAAATGATACATACGTATGTTTCAACACAATTACAGGACTGCAATGTTACTTGAAATATATATGTGATTTAAATAATGGTGAATGCTTGTTGTATTATTATTTTTTCGTAAAATAATATGTTAAACTCTGTGAATATAATCTTTTCAACAAGTCTAATACGTGTGGATAAGCACCCTCTTCGCAGTCGAAGTTTCGTAAAGTTGCAAGCTTCTTGTGAAGTTTTAGCAGCCATCTACAAACATCTAGTGACAACGGTGTTATGTGTTTTGTGTAGTGTTGTTCAAGCGGTGGTGCTTCCTTTGATCGAGTGTATTTACCCTTTTCTGCTTGTTGGAACGATGAACGTCGCGAACCGGGGAGTGAGCGAGAAAAGTCTTTTCCCAGTTGGTAGACCTCCACTTCCAAAGTCTCTGATTGTGAGGAGCCGCGGCGAGAGTCACCCACCCAGGCGTGGTCGGGGTGAAGCAGCGAAGCGCACTCCCCAATGGAGTCCACGTCGTCTGGAAGGGAACCGCGTCCTTTTACGCTTTTAATTATAAAACTGTATAATAATGGGTAAATTAGATTAGAAAAATACAGGAAAAGATTCTAAAACAAAGTTCTCTAGAAAACTATTGTCTTGTAAAAAAAAATTGCACTTACATTTAATGTCAGTAAGGCAATAAATGTGTATTATAAAAGATGAAATAAGAAACAAGAAATAGTTTAATATTTAAAATCCCACATAGTCCATCTGAAAATAACTCTACATGTTTATAATGATTTGGACGTATGAATAAATTGTCCGTATGTAATGCATGAAACATAGTTTTAATTATTAGCGTTTCACATGATCGATATAGTTCAAATTGATCAAAAAGACATTGCGTAAAAATATGAGACAGAATAGAAGAGAGTATCATAATGCATGTTTTACCGGACACGGAGCGCTGAGATGCGAAGTCGCCACGGCGCAAAGCCCGGACGCCGGTGAGCGAGCCTCGCGGTGAAGAGTTGGCGGACCGTATGCCGCGCTCCTCTAGCGTCCACCACACAGCGCGCTCTTCAGCAAACGCCTTCTCTATTTCCATCTAGAAACATTACATTATCAGTACTATTCAAAAAATGTTGATTCAGAGTGAGATATTCATGCTGAAAAAAAAAATCATCATCAAAAATCATGGTTATGTATGATTTAGCTTACGGATTATGCTGTAGAACCTGAGAGAGCTACGATATTACCTATTATTGATATGCTACGACGTAGTAAAAAGTGTAGACAGTAGAGTTATCAAAAAAACTCTTTGGCGTAGAGTCTACGGTTTATAATACTACACTGCCTAGAGATACGATTGAAAGTTGCAGAATAGTAAACGATGAACATATGCATGAAATAACAAGTTCAGTATTATTATCATCCCGCACAAAAGCATCTACAAACACTCACAGTGCATTCGCCAATAAGCAGTGGTTCAATGCCAGGACAAGCATCCCAGAGCGTCAGTTCTATGGCTCTTCCAGCGAGGAGGTCAGCTGTTAGGCCCCCAAAACCAAGAGTGGCGTTCCATACAGGGTTGCAAGATGCTGAAGCTGGATCTGTCTCGACTGGGGGGCAGGTTTCCCTGAAAAAAAAAGTCATGAGACCAGATAGAATTACTATCTATCTATAATATCTAATATAGCATCTTTGCTAATAATATTGGAACCTACATATATATTTTACTTAGTAAAACCTTTTTTAAATAAAAAAAAGATAACAAACAAAACACACAACGTAATATGAGTGTTTTTTTGTCAATCGTAGTTTTGAAACGCAGGTTGTTCAGATAAAATGCAAAATAATAGAAAAAGGACCCTTACAGTGATGGCAAAAGGCGTATCCTTGCAAATGCTTCAGGCTCGTCGCCGTATCCAAGCGAGGGGTCTCGAGACGGCAGGTCATCGGCTGCGATCAGCACCACCACCAGCTTGCGGATCTCGCTTTCGAACCAGACCTGTAGCTGCGCGCGCGCCGGTTGCCGTTGCTCCCGAATTCGCTCCGCGCGGTCTTGTTCCTTTACACACACGGACATATTTCAAATCCCTTCGCTATTCAAGTTGAATAACCAAGCTTCCCCCGTGAGACCTTTAGTAGGTACGTAAAGTCAAACTTGAGTGATCGTGACTTTCAGTGTCTGACTGAACAACTTAACTATAGCTCTCTAGGATACGCTTTGTACCATGGACTACGAAAACTTGAGGTTAACATAAAATATAAATTTAACAAGTACAATAATTTGTCATTCCAGAACATGGAACGCATTCTAAAGTCGTATATTTTTGGAGAATGCATTGCATTATGGAGTCACATGCAGCAGTCACCAGCTATGTATTATGTCAATTGTTCAGCAGTTTTCCACGAATTATCATTCATTATGTGCGTTCCATAGCGATGCAATCATGTCACCATTTAAATGTGAATTTAATCGTATCTTTCAGTCCATTTCACTTGCAGATTTAATTAACATGCGTCGGGCCGAGGCTCTATCAAACACAAAGTAATTAATAAAATCGGAAGTTGACATCCGCCATGCAGAAAGCTGTATCATGCTGATACGTATCACAAGCTGCATCTGCATGAACCTGCATTCCTGGATAGAAAAACCAATCTTATCGCGAACATAATCAATTTCTCTATGGGGCCGCTTTTTAATCTATGACGTGACGCTAAGTCAACTTGCGGAAGCTTTTGAGGAACGGGACTTCTATCTTATCAAACCACTCTACGTCATAGCGTTATAATAAGGTTCTACGGTTAGTCTAATCATGTTGCCTCTTGTATTAATCTAACCTGATATGGTATTGGCAGGTGTAGGGGATATTTAAAAATAAAAGTCAAAAGTACCTTAGAAAGTGTACCTATTGCATGTCAAGTCAAAATTAAATAATTTCCAAAGGATAATTCTATTTTTCAGTGGCTGATGCATTACATTTGCTATGATTGCTATTAATAATTTTCAACAAATATTTATTGAGACTTACTTCGTAGAATGTGTGGAACTAACGGTCTATGAGCACTGTGGCGAAATGTACCTATCGGTTACCTATAATATATAATATAATATGCAAAAATATAATTTGGGCCGCTCATTCGCTTTGGTGATAACTTGATTTAAGTTAAAAGTTAAATATACAAAGCATTATAATACATTATAATAAACTCATGATAACACTAACACCCATGACTATCACCAAACATTTGTTTATGGAGCAGATCAGATGGTAATAAAATGTGTCATCACATCAGAGGCGTTTGTGTCGGTGCTGTGACCAATGCACATAATTATCAATAATGTGCCACTACATGCATAGTCGTAATCGGTAATGAGTCTGTATGTGTGACAACGAACACTACTACTTGAACAGCGCGGGTATGTACACGTGTCGCCGGGTGACGTCATCACATTACACAAGCTTCGGTGCGCGCCTGTCGCTCAAGGTGTTCCAAGGCGGTGTACCGTGCTCCACCACTCCAAGCTCCTAGACTATCGCTGCGAGCGTCTTTCACTGTGCCACATCACACTACCAGTACACTAACTGAACAGCAAGACTCGATAACAGACACTCGATGCTCAATATAATGGCGGTACGAACGGAATCGTGTGCAGAGACCAGTGTCCACTCCATGTTGAGCAGTCGTCTTCTTAGCTTCACACTTCTGTTTTTCAATAGCGTCCATGTTATATTCCTTTATACATCAGTCACCAAATGAAGGTGCATTTATGTCTGCTTTGTTGTAGTGTAACGGATGCGATTGTGATTATCTAAGGTTTGTTGTCATAACTAAGCTGAAAGCGGCGGCGAGCTAGCTTAGCTACTTGTATGTCTGTAACTGACTGTTGAGACCACTAATCATCCACGGTGTCCTTTAGATGATGTTCGACGACGGGACGTGTCCCCTACTCTACCATCGAACTCTACTATTCGTTAGCGTCAGGATACCACTTACATAAACCGATACGCGACTCATCTTAATTTGTCGATTGTTTCCCTAAAGTTCATCCGGCGCCATTTGCAAGATTATGAAATTGGTCAGGTGATAGAAAAAATAAAAATCTGAAAATAAGTAGGTAGCATTTTTTCACACTTTACTTAGGATATTCATATAAACGATAACGTATAACGATTATTGTTAACAAATAAAGTGAAGTATATATTGTACCTATGTAAATATTTTTGGTAAGTAAACAAAAGTACCTACTTATTCCTTTCTATAAATAGTAAAGGTTAACAAAGTCGAATACTCCTAGGGTTGTAGGTAAATAGAAACACTAATTTCTTATAACTAGGCTAACGTGGAAGATGTTTAACAGATCCTATAGTATCACAGCAGATCAATGGAGTCAGATTGTGCACTCGCAACGACCCGTCCATTAGGAAATCAACAATTAGTTATGTAATGTTATATTACTCATTATGCTTTTGTTTCGTCAAAGGATAATCACAAAATCGCCGTGGAGAAAATCATTTAAGAATATAGGTTACAATGCCATCACAGTTCTATAGAAATTATCAACAATAATAATTTAAATCTTACGACGTGCTAGAAGCACAAGTTTTTTATATATACTATTGTAATTTTATGAATGTTAATTCTCAAATGATTTCTTTAAAACTGTGTCCTCTGTTTCTTCCCTTCACAAAGCTACGGAGTACAAAATTATGGGATTTCAGTTACTGGATCAGCCTTTATTTGTAAAGCGTGCCAAACAAATAATATACAACTTAACAATTAAGTAATACTTATGATGCGTTGATTGTTATGGTCACGTCTCTACTTATGAGCAATATTTACATTTGATCCAGTAACGGTAGTTATAAATATGAATGACCCGAAAAGCACAGAGGAGTAGGCACCAAGTGACAGTTTCTACTAGAGTAATGGAGGGTGAGCGTCACCGCTCAGAGTTAAGTGGAGTCACAACACATATTGTTACAATTAAAACCTATAGGTATTATACCGGGGTTTTCGGCAATTTCCGTCTGGTCGGCGACGATGGCGATTTGTCCGTATCCGGTTCTGCGAATTAAAAAAGGTGCTTTACACTACCACTTAGCCTACTCGATGTTTGCGAAAATCGAGCGTTCAAATCAAACACAAAATTATTTAAACATATGTGCCCCAAGCAATTTATCCGGTAGCGAATTAACACTACACTTTATTAGAAATGGGAAGAAGTAGACAAGAATTATTTCTGAAAAACAGAACTCGGTTTAGTGTTAAGAAAATTTGAACCGGTGAAAACATGAAAATAAGCTGAAAGAGAAAAGATAAATTAGAGAGCTAAGAGTGTCTTAAATTAATAAAAGAAGAATCTATTTCAGGAAAAATTATAAAAATGTACGAGTTTGACTCATAAAATAGCACTGCTCTTATCTTGCTATGCTCATAGGGCTCAAAACAGAATTCCAAGGGTTTTATATCGGTGTAACAACCTGATTATACTCGTACTACCATATTTTAGTATAGGCATCGTTTTGGCAATTTTTGAGATATTATTTTATTATTTGGGTAGAATTTTGTAATACCCAGGTTGGTTAATAGTTTTATTGGTACACAATCCCACACATTCATACCGTATAGCCCGTGGTGGTGGTGAGACGACTGCGCGGTTGCAGGAGGCGTGTCATCCATCTGTGGTGCCGGCTCTACCAGTAGCTCCACGCTATCGCCCCCTCGTTCCAGCACTGCGCACACCTCTTCAAAGCTGCGCTCTGTGAGCGGAACACCACCCCATTCCAGCACCTGCACCATACATACGAATTTGACCAAAACAGTTGAATAGGTATTCGTAACTACAAATTCTATTCCCAAAATCTATTACTCACAGCATTATTATGTTCTGCAATAAGTAACTACGGGAATAGTGTTTTATTAACAAAATTCATTTCATCTTATATTAAGGAAGAAACCTTTATTTTTGAATATTTAAATATGCACGGAAAGGTCAAACAAACCGAAGTTTGCTTCTAAAATAAAGACATGGTTTTCGTTTCAGCTTTTGCTTTATAAAACGGAAGGAAGGGCAATCACACGACTATGAAAGTTAAATGATGTTTGCTTAAGCCAAAGCAACCATCCAGTACGCTGTGTTTATTTTCATAATTTTGTTTTATTTTTTAAGGTGACTCCATCGTGCTATGGTTTTATGGTGTTTAGTTAGGCTTAATAAAGTGTGGTCTGATATTTATAAAGCACCCAATTGATGACTGTCAACCAAACTAAGTACAAACCGTTAATCAGCGAATTCAAACCTCAAACAGCGCAAAACAACAACGCAAACGCGTTGTTGTTGGTGCGGCTTACAGCACCAACAACAACTTTGGGATTATGTGTCGCATTGCAAGATTCCCACCAGATCCGCGGGACTGCCCGGCTTCATCCACATGATGACGGCATCGCGGCGGTTAGTTTTGGGTTATGTGTACCTTATCGCCTTGCGAGAGTCCAACCAGGTCCGCGGGACCACCAGGCACCGTCCACACGATGACGGCCTCTCGGCGGCCGCTCGCATCTGGTTTGCCCCCAACCACCCGCATACCGAAACCGCGCGCTGTAATTAATTAGTCTCACAGAACCACGGTACAAACTCCGTTATTACAAGCTTTTGAACCACTTACGATAACAAAAATACATTCAAATCCCTTTTGTTGGCAAAAAGGAAAGTACATTCGGATCTCGCAAATGTAATTAATTAGCTTTTGTGATCCGGCGATGTACGTTTGATCACATCGAAATGGGAAATAGGAGTGAGATGTAATCAAGCCTGGACCTACATGTTTCAATTTACATAATGGTCAGTTCTTTGAATCATACGTATAAAAAATAAATGAATACAAGCAATCCATTGAGTCTGAACGATCCACAGAATTATCGCGATTCAAATTAAATGATTAAACGATCGAGCATTACGATATGTTGGCACTGTACAAATGTTTGTTAGCATTTAACTGAAAGGTAAGCCCTGGGCATAAAACAGCACTTACATCGATGTCCTTTATCATTAGGGTCACGGCGTAGCGACACGCGACGAGGCGAGCGGTCGTCGACGTCATGGATCACTATTTTAATGGCTTCCGCGTCAACGGACATTTGCCGCGCGGCAGCGGCGGCCGCGGCGCTCACAGCACTCGCCTGCTCCGATGAAGACATCGCACTCAGCGCGCCAGTTCGCTGTTGCAGTGCTGCTATGTCTGGTCTGTAAGTAAGCCGATAGCTCAATCAAACATGTTGCACCAATTTCAACTAAGAACAAGAGCGCGAGATCGAAGAAAATATTTTTATAAATACATTTTGTGTTTACATTACAAATATATAATTACTGTTTGCCATTGCCATATAGGTAAAAAAATAAGGGATGAATGTTTGTTAGAATTTGAGAAGTCGGTTTGTTCCGGAGATTTTGCCGATAGGAAATCCCATCAAGTTACAAGAATTGGTGAAAGCCCGAACACTCTCGACTTTCGTTATACAAATGGCCACATGAAACATAGTCTAAAAGGATTACAATGTATATGCTAGTCTCAAAGCCTGTGTTATAGAGATCAGGCTGAAACCAAATAACAAAATATTACATGACTGACGGTCAAACAAAGCACAGTCTAAGCCGGTGGAAATAGAAACAGGAAATTTTGCACAAGAATTTATTTTAAAGTGAAAGTGAGCACTAAGAAAGGATCTTCGAAAATTAATTCCCTAAAATGGACAAATGTATACAAAACGTGTGTATGCAAGTTCGTCATCTTTCAAGTAAATGACATGAGAATCAGTATTCAGTTTACAAATAAATGTAAATAATACAAACATATAGTAATTCAACCCCATGACTTTGTTAAATTGAGGGTGAATTGAATTGAATTTCAGGGTTTACAAATGTGTTAATTGGTTTGTAAAATAAAAAAAATCGTGTTAATGTTTTTCGGCATATTATCCCCTAAGCGAATGTTTGAATTGATTTGACACGTCGGGTTGCTTTACAAAATTGACTTGTTCTATATCACATAAATAAACAATAACTCAAAAGATGAAAGATAACAGGATAATAAGATAACATTTTGTGTTTGTGTGAATAAACGTTAAATCTATCTATCTATCAGGGTATTCAAGGTATCAGGATTCATTACTAAGCCGTGTGTCTTTTCCACGACGTGTACTTCTACTGTGCAAGTTTATAGCCTATAACTGTAATGACGGTCAAAGTAATTGGGAAGGCCAACAACGTGTTACCGTGAAATGATAATACAGCACGGGCAATGTGACCCATTTTGCTGTGCAATATCCGTGAAATAATCAACAGAGTGCGGGCGGGCTACAATCTATCACGCGGGCTCAGAGAAGATAATCTTTTCATTATTTGAATAGCGGGAAACCTTAAACCAGTAACATCGGATACAATGCAAACATTCCACTCAAAGGCTGTAGGGCAAACACATTGAATTTCTTGGAAGCAGTAGTCGTTTGCATGCAGTCAAGTTTTAAGAGTAGTAGAAGCCCCTTGTGAAAGGGCTCGTCCGGAGAATTACTGCCACCATACCTATTTCGGCCGCCAAGCAGCGTTGCTGTGTTCCGGTCTGAAGGGTATGGTTGCCGGTGAAATTACGGGCACGCGAGGCTTAACACCTTTATGCCTCAAGTTGACGGGCGCAATGCAGTGCTGAGTAGGCTATGTTCTTTGTGAATGCGACCTATGCAGTGAGGCATTGTTATAGGTAAGAGATGCACTTAACACCAGGTGGGCTAATTGCTTGTCCCGTCTCCTAGTTGTATAAAAAAATAAAGTCGGACGAGTGTCTGAGAGCGAAATGGTATTGTACTTAAAATGCCGTAGTTCACACCTTTCCGAGAAAATAATAGCATGTTTCCTTGCAAGGAAAGGTACTGTGGGTCCAAAGATATTGTTTGAATTACTATAAATAATGGTGAGTGGCGAGTGAATCGAGCTGGATCCGGAAAGAGAGCCGGGTGCGTATATGGCGTGCTCGCCCATCTCCGATCCCGCACCAATCCGATTTATCAGGCAACATCGGACCGGAGTAGGTTCGGAGGGCTGTATGACAAGCGTAAATGGCCTTTCGAAAACAAGTCGGTACTTACAGTTGGCTTCCTCGGCGCCTGAGAGGTCGGTCGTCGTCTACCATAAGTCCAGATATCTGCGGAGTGGAGTCCGCGTCATCGGGGGGCCGGTATGAGCCTCGCCGGGATGACGCGCCTCCGACCACGTCTACTGCTGACGCTCTGATAAATAAGTGATTCAATTTAAAAAAAGAGCAACATCAGCGGGCTGTTGGATTTCAGAGATCAGCTGCTCTTATACTTTCATCGCGCGAGCTCTGTAACATTGAATGCGACGACGACGTTTCTCGTCCGTTCGTGTTAATTAGTTTATTGGATCTCACCTGCGGGACATGGGAGGCGGCTGAGCGAGGCCAGCGGGTGAGTGGCCACCCGCGGCTTGCGGTGGCTGGTCCTCGTCACAGGAGCGCTGGCGCGGCGTGCGCACGGAGCGACGCCGAGCTGGGCCCGCCGTGCTCGGCCGACGCGACTCGTCCGGTGTTTTGCTGCCGCCACCCTTTAACTGCCGCAAGGGCAGCGTGGTTAAAACACTTACAGTAATGAACACAACCCACCCTCCCTTCCCCTTTACTCTCAAATATGAAATTGCAAACAATACAATAACAACTATAGCGAAGGTGCATTGACATTTGAAGCGAGATATATAGACGTGCGCAATAAGTGTAGAAGAAAGCTAACTCTAAAAGTTCTACTTGAAACTTAGTCTAAAGAAAACTTGGCTTTTGTGTTCGAAAACTGTACCAATGATCAGCTTTAAACTTTTCATATGCCAGCTAACAAAATTGTACTTCGTAGACTGACGCAACGAATGAAATCATTCATGTTTATTTAGAAACTTCAAACTAGAAAGTTAATCTAACTAGAAATCATTGAATTGAAATACCTTTTACAAGAAAAATATATTAACTAACTAATTTATATATATTTATACATACCTACTTACTTATTATAAGAAAACTTATAAACGAAAAATTATCGTAAGTATTTATTTTAATCTAATACCTGTGTCCAAAAAGCATTTTGAGAAAAAAAAAATATTAGGTACTTTTCATTCATAATATCGATACCTAATTATATTTTTATAACAGCGATCAGCATTACCTTTTCTAATTCCTTGAGCGAGGCTGGTGATACATCTGAATGCCTTCGTAGTTCGGGAGAGCGCGGTGGCGCTAGGCCAGAGTTCCCGCCGCCGCTGCCAAGCCTGGCCTCCGAGTGCCGACGCTGGAGGGCGTCTAGCACCGGGATGTCTAGGAGTGAGTCCGTGCTGTCCTGGGCTGCGGGGGGCAGCCGCGGTGCCGCCTTGCGACGGCATACCGAGCATTGCCATGAGTTCTGATGAGACACATTTTTGTTACAACATCACATGTTATCTTTCATATTGATAATGCAAACACACCCAAAGTTTAAAATAGAACAACTGTTAGAAACGAACGAACTGCAGTGACCGATCTGGAAGTCTCTTATCAAACTCTACTCCTAGATTGGCCGCAGGCAAAGTAATCATGCTGGGTGGGGGATAATTTATCCTTCAATTGTTTCGTGCGAATGTAAAAATAGCCCTTGGTGGTCTGTGTCCTTGTGTCCGTGCGACTGCCTCCGAGTAGAGCTAGCCCCTTTTTCGAAGTGACAGATAAAGCAATAGAGATAACTTGATACAAAGCAGAAGATTATTCATAGCTAGACTTAATATTTACCTATGTAACCTAGGCTGTGAAAATTATAAGAAAATTATCAGGGCATCAATTTTTATGATGTATATAGATTTTTGGAAATAATATCCAAAAATCTAAATAGCTCAATTGCTTAGCAAGTGTCGCAACAATTGTTGTAATTATACGCACCGCTTCCTGATCATTAGAGGGTTTGGAGTATGACGAGCAGTCCTCACATACGCGGTGTTGACAGCCGTTACAGGTGTGGTACACTTCTCCAGGTTTTAGAGCCTTGAGGCACACGCGGCAAGCGCCAACGCGGGACGGGGCCTTGCCAGCCTCACTGCACAGTATTCAAATATCAACAACTTGAAAACTTGAAAATTGATTTTTATTGTTTCTTATTTTATTTTGTGTTTTGTACCCGTACCATCTAAAATACTGTTACATACTCGTATGGACCTTAGTTGTGAAAATAAATGGTTTTCTGTCATTGTGCTTCTAATCCGCCCCGCCTACTGATGTGATTTCCAGGTGACTATTAATTGTCAACTTTACGCCTTACGTTACTTCATGCGATTTAAATGATAATTTCTGTGTTGATCCAATCTTCCTTGGAGGATGGTGGACACTAATGGGCCGTTGATGCTTTCATAGGGTGATGGATCTAAGGCATTCTCGTTTGCTTCTTCCATCAGGAGCAAATTTAAAATGTGTGATGATGATGATGTTATTAAATATGAACTTGTGAGAAAAAACACTGTCAAATCCGGAATCTTTTCATTACGTTTATTTGAGATGGGTCTTCTCTTGACCTTGAAACTTGCACAGGTAAGGATAAGGTTCACAATGGAGTGGGAAACTCTGTTTTTTTTTTATTATTGTTAAATCAATCAATGAAATGTGGCTAAACTAAAATTATAGTTTCGTCAGGAGATTTTTAAATCTGATTAAAAATCGTAATCTGATGAAAAATATGAGTCATATTCTGCCTCTGGTTTCATTATAAGTACTGCCATATTTATAGATCCTGTCGGGTACCTAAGTATCTATATATCTGATTAATTTCTGGATTAGGATGTAGTTTTTGGAGTAGGATGTACATTTAATTTCGCCTTTCCGTCGTACATCCTATTAGTAATAAAAGCTAAGGTAGGAGCTCGTAGACATTTATGCCGTGTGTTGCAAGGGCAAAGGCCCCTGGTTATTTTAATCAAAAAGGGCAGGGTATGAGTAGAAAATTTAGGCAACCACGTTGTAGATGCTCTAACCTTCATCTTATAAATCCATTGTGAACATTATTTATATTTTATAATATACCTCTATTCCGAATTGGCTATGGGCCGATTATCATTTCATAATAATGTTTTTAAACCTAGGTGCTTTGTTGATTAAAACTTAAAAAACATGAAACTTAAAATTTTTAAATGAAATAAGTTCCCATTACATGTACTAAATGTCACCAAGTTTATGTCATTACGAGTCCAATCACGCATTTTGACAAAAAGCTTTGGGGTGTTTATATGATACAAAATTACTGAGCTGTGGGCATGAATAACCAATATAGACAAAAATACTCAAACATTGACTATTCAAATCATACCGTTCAGTCTTAACAGGGGCAGGTGGAGGCTGTGCAGGAGGCGGTGTTGGCACCGGCTCCGGAGGGTCGGGCACTGATTGTCTGGGACCGAGTTTTGTTACTGCAACAGAAAAGGAATAAAGGACCTCCGCGTCATCCTGTGCGAGTCTCATCTAATCGTCATATAATTTCTACGAAAACATGTATCACATTTACGTTATTTATATTATACGTTGTTTATATATGTAAATTAGGTGTTATCTCATGACCTCTAGGCCAGAGCAAGAGATGAGGTCTACGATTATGGATGGAGCTTTTCCAAAAGGCACTAGCTCTACCGCGCACCAACGAACAGGGCAAACCGTTTGGTGCTGGACTTTGGTATGAGGAAGATCGCTGGCCAGGTGGACCAGCTATGCAGGACCAGCAGTATTGTAATCATTCAGATGTAACTGCTTACAAAAGCCAGCGATTGCGTTACCTGAATAATAGTACCTATAAAGACAGGGTGTGCGATACGCAGAGCTATAAATATCATCGTCCCACACAGCGCAAGTATCGTAGCAACGTGAAACCGCGTAGGCGGTCGCTTGATATAACGGTTTGGTACCGCAAAGCAAAGCCAAACGTTTTGGGAAAACTTTAAATCAAATTGTTTTGTATCAAGACAACAAGATACAAGAGTGCGTACTTTTTGAGCAGGTATAGCATTCATGACTTCTTTTTTAGCAAGTATCACAGCTAAGTTTGTTGTACCTCTGCATTCTGCGTTGTGTGGGCTTCGTACTCGGGTCAAACATTTGTGCGATGAATCTAGATTTTAGTTCTGTATTTGGGTGTTGTATTGTATGATAAGTACCTATGTATTTATACAAAAATAAGTATTTTATCCATAATCTAGCCCCCATACGCTTTGTATGCTATTTTGGGGCTAGATGGCGATGTGTGAAATTAATATCCTGTAATATTTACTGTTATTAATCTGTGTTCCACTCATATTTATGAGGGAGTAATTCAGAGCGCAATTAAATTCAGAGTTCATTGTGATGAAATACTGAACTTGAACGAAATGATGGGAATTCAAATAAGTCCGCAGTTTGTGTCTACCTATCAAGATGGAATCCACTAACAATGCGTGGAGCCACCCTCTCCCGAGCGCGCGATATTCTGCTATGAATATTGAGAAATAATCATAAATTCCGTAGCGCACTCTCTTTAGTGAATCCGAATACTTTGCGAGTATACCTATAATTTTTATCTAGTAATTTGTTAATACACCAAATATCCATAATGTTGGTAAATTATCTTACGAATTGCATTTCGCATTTTTAGCGTTCAAGTCTCCTCTGCTCATCAGCTTGTCCGCATGTCAGCGGGCGGTATATCATTAACTGTAATAAGTCGATAGACAGTTGAAATCTTCACAGAGTGTGTATTTTTATTGCCGCTATAATAACAAATACTAATCATAAAATCAAATTGCATCAAAATAAACGTGTTTTTTTGCCTTGTAATGTGGGTGCGTTTCCTCACTTGGTCGATTTATTTCAAATGAGTAGCACAGTTTGTGCTTCGTACATCCCGTAGTGTAGTAGGTAAAGCTGAAATAGTTTTATTCTCTTATTCTCGTAATCATGACAACGTGATATTTTCTCTTTTTCATGATAAAAAGATTTTTATCCCGCCAGTGATGAATGGGTATTGTTCATGGCAAGAGAGGTGTGTAATGCGTAGATAGAGGAGCGCGCTTCGAATCAAACGGCCCGTAGCACTGGAATTTTTATTTTCCGCCGTGTGACTCAAAGGAATTCTATGTATTTATTTACTATTTGACCTCGCCCCACTTCGAATAGATAAAATTGTTATAAATCACGCATTTTCGTACCTCCATTTTAAATTTTCAGTAGAGATAACGTAAGAATCTAGCTACTAGTTCGCCCCGAACTGAGATCTCGTGATGTCTGTTTTGTGTTAGGTATTTAATCATGGACATTATTTCACAAATAGAACGTAATTAACAAACGATAAAAGTGTGGTTTCATTACACCTTACTAACCTAACTTAAGCTCAATTTTTTCAATCTCTCTTAATTCGCCTGATTGTCCGAGGCTCTCTCTTGCTGCTAACTCTCATTCTATGCAAAGGCAAAATGAAAGCAAAGCACCAAACCACCGACTGTACGTCATAGTAGGTGGGTAGAATAAGTGAATAAGTCACCCCTTACTTACATGGAATATAGGTTGATGTCGTTTTGAAAAGTGCTCTCAAAACCGTTGCCTTGATAGTCGTGACTTAAAAATCTACCCCTCTAGCCCACTGATGTCGTAAAGTCAACTAAGTGGCTTCACCAAAAAGGCAGCATCTTTTTGTGTAAGTGTAAACAAAACTTTAACTGAGCGCACCAATCTTTCTGCCAAGAGTGGTGTTTATAGCAAAACCTTACAGTTTTGGAGGAAGTATTTCCTCATTGTGGTGGAAAATAATGTGCTGTTGATGTGGGATATGCGCAGTAAACCCCTTGCATGACATATTAGAAGTAATTCTGTTTTTTCTCACTTAACACAAAAATGTTTATTAAGTTAATTTAGTTTATTTCTCAAAAACTATCCTAGTTAAAAAAAAGTAAAAAAAAAAACAACAGCATGAAGCTGAAGACCACCTTAAGAAAAACTGTATTATAGGATATATTATTTTTTGACACAACGCCAATCTAAGTGAGATTGGCTCAAAAGGTTCTCTGAGAAAATTACAGTGAACTAAAATAGATTGTTCTTATACACAAACTTGGTTTATGAAGGTCATGTAGGTAGTTCTATGAATGAGTAAGCAACCTAGCATTGGGTCAACCGCAGAGACGTTAAAAGGGTGAAATTCCGCTCAAAAGCACGTTAGTCCCTTACTTGTGGTTTTAGTCCCGCTCGGATCTACAAGTTGTTGGTATTATTCCGTCGTACATATGTACCGTACCTTGCTCTAGCACCTATCCGGATAATGTTTTGTTTCATATTGTACACATGCCTTGCTTAAATTAATGACTTTTGAGTTAAAAGTGTGATATTGAGGCAGTAGATCAACTGAAGTGCGATCCTTTGCGATGCAGTGTAATCACGAGTAAAATAAATTCCTAATAGTCACAAAAGTGCGACAATCTGGTGTGACCACAAGTCTGTAGTCGATTGTCAGTTAGTCAGCTTCACGACGTTTGTATATATATAGATTATTATACTCATGACTGCCTTGAACTTCGTAGATACATTAACCTCTCCTATTACCATTTCATAGCGCACACAACCCTTCAATAGGGGAATAGCTTTTATTTCTTACATTACTCACAAAATTACCAAAAAGTACCTAATATGCTTGACAGTTTCAAGTTTCTCCACATATTTGTAGATGTACGATATGATATGCTTCCCGAGTTGGTAACTTATAACACAACTTTACAACCACCTCGTAGCTTCCAGCATCAAACAATTTATTTACCTCCGGCATTATTAGTGTTTTAACGAGAAAACACCCTTAATGTGGCTTACAAGCCTTAAGTTCTCAAAAGTAAACTTTACCCTCATTAACCTCAATTAAACAAGGCTTTTGATAAGTATTTGTGGCAGTCATCATATTTTGATGTTAAATTAAATTGATGTCTACTTAAACAAGCAAGCGAATGTGATAGAAATTGTTAGTTGATGAACCTCTATTTAATAATCCCGGTTGGCTCAGTATGCTCAGAACGGAACTCCTAACTAGGTTGAATAACTTCCGCCGTACTAAGTTGCCTATTCAGAGCAACGATAAGTTATGGAAAGTATTACCTTTATCCTGTGCGGTGAGGAGAGAAGAGGAGAGTGTCTGGCGCAGTTTGCCAAACGTGCCCGGCGCCTCGATGTGCCCGGGCACAGAGCTCGTGTCCTCCGTCGCCACCATCTGTGCAGAACACCAAGCTATTTAAACACAACTTAAGTCGCAAACATGCACGCTCCACCGGATCGTAAGCGATTGTCAATGCCTATGGAAGCACTTGGCCTTCATCTCACCAGGTTAAAAATTAAGGTAAGGCCGAAGATGGAGGCGCACTTCATCCGAAATCATCAACACACTGCGGAACTGGCAATCTTACCTCTATATACCGGAACACAACAATTTTAGAATTGTTATTAAGGTGACAGAATTAGGTAAGATGGTGGTAGCTAGTCTGTTCCGAAACATGACCGTAATAGCAACATCTAGCATAGAACCGTTAAGGAAGCGATAAACGTTAGTCGCATCGTCTTGAAACGATAGATCTACCGTAATCAAGACCCTGAAGCATCACTCGCGCGTTGTCGATACTTTAAAGGAGCCCTGGCGACCTTACTAACCGCAGGAACACAGCACTATATATATATATATTGTGCTATTTGGCTGAGGTATTCTATGAGGAGACGGAGGTGCACTAATAATGAGTAGGAAATAATCCTACCATGCCCTACTTACTTACATACATGTTAGGTATAGTTGTTCTATATCACGAAGGCGAGTTGGTCTTAATTGTGTTTAGTTGCATGTGCCCGTTGTTTCCATTATCGTTTCAGTATTTAAGCCGCCTCTGTGGTCTTGTGGTACGGCCACCGGTGTCAGATCCAGTGTCCCGGGTTCGATCCCCAAGGACAATATTGTGCTTGGTTTGGTTGGTGGTAGGAATTAGTTTAAGTCCGCCTGGCCTAGCTACCACCTAATTCTGTCACCATAATAACAACTCTTATATTGTTGTACTCCGGCAATTTAGGTGTAAGATAGCCAGTTCTTCAGTTTGTTGAGGATTCCGGGTGAAGTGCGCTTCCACCTTCGGCCTTATCATAACTTCAAAAATCAGGTGAGATGAAGGCCAAGTACATCCTCGTCGTACAGTAAAAAACAAAAAAATTTAAGATATGCTATAAGATATATAAGATACTGATATAAATTTTAGTATATTTGCAACCTATTTAACAAATAAAACAACAAAGTATTCCACCCTTCGCGCTCACAGATAAATTTGTAGATGTGTGTCTTATGAACACGATATAGATAAGATCCGTAGCTTTTACAAGTACCGAGAGTAATTTTTTTAAGCCTTATTTACGGATAACATAATGCCACATTTTCTCTAATTGGGTTTGATCGTAGTTTTGCTAGTTAGGTTTTCGAAACGAAGTCTTTTGGTGTACGATATGCTAAGATAGGACGTAAGTAAAGTAAATAGTTGTATTCATCAATAATTGTATTGTCAAAGGTAAATAAAACAATTTATTATTTTATTTATTATTAGGATGAGACCCATTGGATATATTGGACATCTTTGTATATGGTATGGAGGCTCTAAGCCATGGACGCAACTTAGGTTTACTTATGTAGTTTACGTGTGTTTTGCAGAATTAAGCTTCGTTTGTAATAAAGGAATCACTATATAAGGATCACTATATGAAAGTTTGTAAGGCGAATAAATAATATAACTTCTTCATTATTCACTGATTATCTAACTTAATTGTTTTATATAAATCGGTTATTCATATGTAGATATTCCACAATACCAGAAACCGGAAAAATATTTAAAAACACAAATTCAATCAACACCTGCCTGATTCACACTTAACAAACTTTATCGAAGAGCGTGACACTAAAAAGTGAATCTCAATCTAAGATTGAATGAAATAAGATCTCAATAAAAGAACACTTGCCTTGAAGAACTCATGTCGCGGAAAGTCGCGCAACGGTGATAAAACTCGTCATACAAAAATAACGACTCAGTAATACTGTCGTAAATTTTATGGAGAGCAACAGATGGAGGATGAAATACGTCGGCGACGCAAAAATCAATAAGCCGTTTCCGAATTCAACATCGGAAGGTTTTATTACGTTGCTCCACAACCAATTGGGGTTCTCGACACAGTCAATAACAATTAAACATGGGTTAAATCTTAGTTTTGGGAACAAAGGATATTTGCTTATCGACTATGGTACTCCATAGCCGATGTTAAAAGCCATTATGCCAAAATTTTGGCATATTTTTAACTGAATAGCCACATACGTTTGTTGACGCTGAGCGCTGTGCTATCTGGATTATACTAACATCAAAAATCAGATTTCATAATATTAAATACAATTTTGCTATTTTTAACAACACAACAGCACCAGTTGCTGTTGTAGCACCAGTTGGAACGCGACGTTTCAGAAAGCCTAATTCTTTGTTAATACAAACAGACCTTATCCGACCCCTGTTCCGTTAGTCCGTTGCTTGACACCTTTAAAACGTTTGCGATAAAGGGTTTTTCTTGACAGATGGACAAGGGTCCCTTTCATAAAAAAATAGTGTTTAGTTAGGCCCAAAGACGATTCAGATATTTAATTAATGTTTATACAGAAATGTTTTTTATAACTGATGGATTTGCTCTGGACTCTAGGCTAGCTTAACTGTAGAGGAAACAGTTGTTCTGCACTGGCGTAACCTCAGCATGAGGACTGCTGAGCAGATAATTCTTATTCTAGTATGATAAGATTGTTAATGACCATCAATTAACGGTTTGTTCCCAGTGGTCAGATTGATAGTTAGACTAGTCTGGCAAACGGGATTTTTTTCCGTTGGTTAGATTGTTTTAACAGCTGGAAGAGTTATGTACATAAACTGTGTATTGTATTATTTTATTTTCACATAATCTGTTTTTTTTTCATTGTTGTTTACCTAATTCAGTACCTACACGTGAGAACCTTTAATTTTCTTTCTATTTCTTAAGCGATATTTTAAGAAGCTGTTGGTTTTCCTAATAATAATAAATAAATAAATAAAATAGAGAGCGAACTTTCCCAGAAGGCACTGGCTCCACGCACCGACGGAACACGGAATACCGTCAGGCACCGGACTTCGGCAGGAGGGCATGCGCTAGCCAGGTGAACCTTTATAGGTCCCACTACCAGTGTTGTGATTATTTAGCCGTAACCGCTAGCAAAAACCAGCGATTCGTTGCCCGGGATACACAACTAAAAGGTAGATCATGCCTACCCCAAAATGTTTAGGTATTCAGTTTTCATATTCGATAATATTAATTATAAATTACTGCCTCTGTAGTCTAGTGGTTCGCCCACTGGTGTCAGATCCCGAGATCCTAGTCTGAACTGCCAAAATGACTAAATATATTTGCCATTTAACCTATACATTATTTACGATTGGTAATAACAGCATGGCAAACCTATTTTTTTACATATTTCCATATCTCTTAGTTTTTTTTTCGTTTTAAGGTACACAAATAGGCTGTGAAATAAGTAAGGCTTTTAATGTCGCGATCTGGCTTCTAAGATGGGTAAACATTGTAATTTACTAGAAAGTACGTGCGTTATTTTATTACATTGTTAGCATGAAAATACGCTTTCGGAAAAGCTCCTGACTGGGCATTGTCAAACGAGCTCTCCTGTGGGAACGAAGAAGGACACGTAACGTATATTTATAGCTATGTAAAGAGTTATTCAATTAATGTTTTGTGCTATCTTTAGCCATTGTTCATAGTAAGTATTTATAGTAAGTCAATTTATTTTTGAACGAAATGTTATTTTTTTATAGGGGTAAGTAAAACATGTTGATATTTTATACTACTTGAGGAACCTACGTCAAATTATACAATAATCTTTACATCAATACCTATCGGTTCGGACCGAAAGCTCAATGCATTTGTTCCTAGAACTTCACATAGACTTTTTATATTGTTCCACTACGAAATTGCATAAAGTATGACTACTGGCAGAGGCAGTATTTCACACACTATTTATACGTATAGCATTTATGATAAGAAAAGCTCGTTTTCTATAAAAACTATTACGTTGTTTAATGGGTACGCTGCCATAACGCCAGCTTGGAATGTCATTCAAAAGCCTTGTTCAATATCTCCGTTCCTATAAGAGCAATCATTATGAAATTTTGTAAAGCTCGGGCAGTATTTGTTCTCTAATTTTGTGTGTAAACTTCGTTGCTATAGTATAAACCGTTTTCGAGTACGGTCATGTGTACGCTAGCTTGATCGTTATGCTGGCGTACCCACTAAGAAATAATGACCATTACCACACAAACATTTATTTTATTTTTGCTCTAATTATGCTCTATTTACGCAGAGTCTTTTAGGCATAACCACGAACGTGAATTCGATTATGTGTACGCTACCATAACGGACACCACCAAAGTTCACACTTAATGTGATTATAACCTATAGTTGATTATACCCATGTAGATGTTGTATAATAATATAACAAATACTAAAACCAGACTAGCGTGAGTCCGACCCGTGAATGCTCTAGGACGATGCAAAAAAACCCGCAACCCTCGGAGTGCGTCTCCTACTTGACTGGTTTATTTTTCCACCTATATAGGCAGACATTGATATTTCAATTCTAGTACATTTACCGCATAGTACATACTTATATCTCGTAACCTTTACACATTTACACTTTAAGTACATTTACTGTCCAGATTCCGATTTATTGCCGTTATTAACAATATTATTACATAACCATTGATACAAAAAAAAAACGTATTAAATCTTATCCAGTCACAATCGTAATTAAACTTAAATAACCTATCGCCTGTAGTTCACGCAAAAATATTAAATAATTCAATCAGATATATAAAGGTCACGATCACGACACGTTCACAAATGGACGAGCATTGTTCAGATAGGCGAGTTGTTTAGACAATGCTCATGAATATTGGATTGTCGCACGACCGCCATACTGGATTCCTGAGGGATCACGTGGCAGCCGGCGCCGGACGTCGCCTTGCAAATGTGTTAGGGAAATATGTAATATATTAGGCACCATATTTATATTTTACCAAATTATATTATTATTGGCAAGTAATTAAATCGTATTTTATTATTTTTGTTTAGCAAGAAATGTCAGCTAAAAGATATATTGACAACATAATATATAATTCGAACTTATGGCGGAGTACGTTAGTAGGTTGTTAGGTATTTTGTTCACCCAGAAACACCTTGTTTTTTGAATTCACTTTGATTTGCTGGCAAAAAACAATTTGGAGCACACCAAAACATCTAATTAGCTGACTCCCTCATTTTAGATCAATATTCAATCAGAGTTTGTCGCATATCTATATACCTATTTGTCTTGTGTATACCTACAGCAAGCTGCAAAAAACAGGACATTTAAATAAGTAGGTAGGTACATAAATAAAGAAACCAGTAACGCTAATATTTGTAATCAATTTATTCCATTTTACTCTGTTTTTGTATAGTTTTTACATTTAATAAAAAGGCACCGTCACTGATACAACTATGCCACAGCGTGATATGATTATATAACATGCTTCAAAAACAAATCAGACATTGAGCGATGATGGTTACCTGTCCACAGTGATCATGATCACATCCATTAATATTCAAATATCATTTACGAAACACGGTTCTATAGCGGCTGGATGTACCTATATTTCTGAAAGCAAAACATCCATTATTTAACTTTCAACTTTTTTGATTCATCGTCTATGTTGACATACGATAATAAAATGCAGTGCATGATTATTAGATGGTATGCCACAATAAGGGATTCCACTTGGTATAGATAGATATGATCGACAGAATAGGCTGGTAACAGCAATGGATTGTTATCAGTCAACAGAAGATTCTTTATTTAAGCAACAAGGGAATAAGGTTATTGCTCAGGTCAGATCTGTACTTACCGACCATATTTCCGTTTCCAGTACTGCCTCCGGGAATAATGTTACTTCAAAACAAATAAATATTTAATGGTCCCGCGGCTGCTGTAGTTTAAGAGGGTATGAACCCGCCAACGTCAAATAATGGAAATGATGCAAGATTCCTCTACGGCTACGATGCTCGTACCCTTTTGTCCACGATATTTTCGGTTTTCAAAGTCTTACGGTGCTCAAAGTCAAAGTATTTTTTTTTATTCATTAAGATTTTAGGGATAATTTTGAAACGTCAAATCTACCGCCAGCTCGGGATGGCGACCAGCACACGTGGAGAAAGGCAAGCGTTGATAGTGTAATTAATATATCTCTAACTGCACACTGTAAAAAATATTCTCCGTAATATATACCAAAATACCATGATCATTTTGAATATCAATTTTACATTAAATATCGAAATAGTTAATGTACCAAATCTAGTAAGTATTGTTCAGGCATTTAGAGGTAAGATATCGCCATCGAGTGTAGCAACTGTAGGAAATCCCGTTTTCAGTTTATATGTGCAGGAGCGCTGGCCGCGGCTCCAGCCTATGACCCTGACTATTCCTGACGTTATTGGATTTGCGAGCAAAGCGACCGCGCTCGACCACAAGCTTTCTGCTTAAATACGTTATAGACTTGTGAGCTCTACTTTACTGGATAAGTAATGAATTTGTGGTTTAACATTTCTAAAGTTTAATTCGTTCTGGCTACAAAGTTGGACGATTGAAGGTTAACAACTTTGAACTATAATTCTGATTACTATTGCAATAAATCTATATGACTCCAACCACTTTTAGTGATGATCCTGATTTCAAGTACTATGTACAGTCGGCTACAATAATATGTATACATATCCTGATTTGCAAAATTATGTCATGGAACTGCATTTCATTAAAATATATCCAAAAAGCTTTTCAAAATAATAGCAACATTAATTCGTGTCATAATTAAGTATCCATTTTCAAAACTAATATGTATACAGTCATATGTTCAATAATTATGAAGCCAGTGAACATTTCAATAAGATGTAGGTAAGGTACACACGTCTTCTTTTCTATACTTTTAATAAAACAGTAACGGCTCAAAACCTGTTCATGAAATATATTTTGAATGTTTCAATTGGAGGAAAAAAGGTTATCGATAAATGTTTTTCCTTTAGTGTTCCCTTGACCAAAATATTAGGTCCTTACATATGAAATTGGCGTTTTGTATGGGAGGAACATGAAGGCAATTTTTTCATATTAAAATATATTTTATTAATCAAAGTATGTACCATTGCTATCTATACACTTTTGCCATCTTATAGGTAGTTCATTGATCCCTTTACTAAAAAAACCATTCGGACGGGAATCAATGAAATCTTTGAAAGCGGTTTGGACTGCCTCATCGGAATTGATTTTTTTTCCTTGCAAGAAGTTATCCAAATTTCGAAAAAAATGGTAATCTGTTGGAGCAAGGTCCGGAGAGTACGGTGGATGTCTTAGACATTCCAATTGAAGCTCCTCTAATTTGGTAGTCGTCTGTTGGGCCGTGTGTGGTCTAGCGTTGTCTTGAAGCAGCAGTGGCGTAGAGCGATTGAAAAGTCTCGGTTGTTTAACAGCGAGCTTTTCCATCATGGTTTGCAGTTGCTGACAATAGACATCAGCCGTAATCGTCTGACCAGATTTAAGAAAGCTATAGTGTACGACACCGGCACTAGTCCACCAAACGCTTACAAGTAACTTTTTTTGAGTCAATTTTCGCTTGGGGCAAGATTTTGCTGGTTCACCAGGGTTCAGCCATTGCGATGAGCGTTTACGATTATCGTACAGGATCCACTTTTCATCACATGTAATGATCCGATTTAAAATTCCTTCATTATTGTGCCGGTTGAGTAATGTAACGCAGCAGTCGACGCGCGTTTGTCGGTTTGCTTCACTCAATTCATGAGGTACCCACCTTTCAAGCTTTTTCACCTTCCCAATTTGCTTCAAGTGGATTAAAACGGTTTTGTCACTAACACCGCAGCCTGCAGCTAACTGTGATGTGGTTTGCGATGGATCTGCTTCTACAATAGCCTTCAATTCATCATTATCGACCTTGGTCTCCGGCCGTCCACGGGGCTTGTTCTGCAGGTCGAAATTTCCAGAACGAAAGCGTTGAAACCAAAAACGCACCGTGTTTTCTTTTGCGACACCACCACCATACACATCATTAATCCTTCGAGCCGTTTCTGCAGCACTGGTGCCACGGTGGAACTCGTACTCGTAAATAATGCGATATTTTAAGTTTTCCATTTTGTGAAATGAGTGACGCAGAAAAAAAAAGCAAAAGAGAAAAAAACAAATGAATTACGGTTTTCGAAACACAAACGCATGAGTAAATAGCTGTTTAAATTTGAATTTGGAATTCCTAACCAAAGAGGAGATATTTAAGATCAAAGTGGCCAGTACGACAAAACGCCAATTTCATATGTAAGGACCTAATAATAGGTTTTAAATTGTTGTCTGTCTGCCTGTCTCTATCCGGAACGCAAATCACTCTGAAACTGCTGAATAGATTTGAATGAAGATTTGTATAATTATTACTGATATCATTTGCAAGGATAATATGAATTTACTAACTCCCCTCACCCCTTCTGAAGGGTTGCAATGCTTTTTTTAATAAGCACAGCTATTCTGCGTGAGAATGCAGCCAGTGTTTGGTGCACCCTTTCGTATGGTACTGGTCTGGAACAGTTGAAATGTCCTTAGGTAACCCGAATGATTCCCATGTATATAGTTATTTTAATTGTACAATATTTTTCAAATAAATTAAATATATTTGACGGATCAACGCATTGCTATATATACTAAACAAAATATATATTTATTCTTCAAAGGCTAAAAAAATTTAGGCTTCAAAAGAAACCAACAAATTTGCTCTCAGTACAAAGTGTTTAGTTTACTATGGGCGACGGATTAGATGGATGTTTTTTTCAGACATTTAACTAAAGTCGATTAGGTACAAATATGTACTACAGGGTTGACATGAAATATATATTGCTAATGAATTTAACAGCTTCTTCTCTTGTGTACCAAAAAATGTTACTCGACCATTAAACTCCTCTGTTGATTGTGCGTTAGCCTTTCTTGAAACAAGTGATGAAAAGTGTAGTGCTTACTTTAGCTACAGACACGTCAATGCTGATTGTATTCTAAAATCTTTTAAGTCAATAAATATTAAACATACTGAAGACCTCTGGGGGATATCCGTAAAGATCTTAAGCACGATTGTTTTTGATATAGAAGATATATTAATAGAAGGATCGACGAAGGAATCTTTCCAGATCTTATGAAATATAGCAAGCTGATTCTTTTATTCAAATCTGGAAATGAAAAGGATCCAGGAAATTATCGATCAACCTCAATTTTGCCAGCATGTAGTAAAATATTTAAAAAACTTATTCTTAACCAGTTGTTGTCATATTTTAACTGTAACAGGCTACTTCATGAAAAACAATTTGGGTTTACTAAAGGTCGTTGAACCACTGACGCTGGTGCTGTTGAAGTGCGTTTTTAAAGCCTGGGAAGCAAAACAGGATGCCATAGGAGTATTCTGTGATTTATCTAAGGCTTTCGACTGCGTAAATCATGACACCTTAATCTCAAAGCTAAAACACTATGGCATTCAGAATCAGGCAATAAGCCTCATGCGCAACTACCTATCGAATCGCATTCAAAAAGTAGACATTAACGGTGGCAAATCTTCGGGAACATCCACTAACATCGGTGTACCACAAGGGTAATCTTGGGACATTTTTTGTTTCTAGTATATGTCAATGATCTGCCTTCCTGTGTAGGGGAATTATGTGATATTGTATTGTTTGCAGACGATACTTCATTAATATTTACAGTTGATAGGGCTCAAGATAATTATGATTGTGTAAATGGTTCTCTAGCTAGAGTTCTTGATTGGTTTACGGTAAATAACCTCATATTAAATGAGAAGAAAACCAAATGCATTAGATTAACCTTGCCTAACGTTCAAGTCAGCAATGTTAACATTATCTTAAATGGGGAAGTACTTAACTTTATGGAAGCAACTACTTTCTTGGGTTTAAATATCGATGCAAAGTTGTAATGGGGTATTCATATTAATATCAGAATCAGAATCAGAATCAGAAATTATTTATTTACTGTTAAGACACACAATGAGACACACATATAAAAAAGAACATAATGACATTACACACAAAAGAAAATCTAAACAATCTAAATACAAAAAAAGAAAAAAAAAAATTGAAAGTAAAAAGAAAACATTATTAGAAACACGAAAAAAATAACCTAGAAAATAACATAAAGTAGGTAGGTAATACAATTGTGTGCCACAACAGCAAAAAGGCACCGGCTCAGCATGAATGCCTTACTACTGAGAAGTAGAAAGGCGCTGGTATTCTGCCGAAACCTTGACGAGGGTTGCTAGACCTCGCGAGATTAGCAATTTTGTGAAGTGTATAGTGAGTGTGTTTTGTATTGGGTGTGTACAGTGTGAAAATATAACATATACTTATGATTATATACCTCTATATATAGTTACTTACTACTTACACTTAAATATACAAAAAAAAATACATTCAATAAGTTACTTACATAAACATCATAATAAATTTTATAAAAAATACCATAAATCACAAAAACAATAAACAAATAAATATATACCATTGTATTGTAACCAACCTAGCAAGCAAAAGGCGCACTAAGGCGGTTCGCACCAGACAACCCCGTTTTTTGTTGTTCAAGTATGAAACATTTATGTCGCTTTTTAAAAGTGTACTTACATTTTAACAGTCGAAGTGGTGGTGGGATGTTGTTCCAACATTTGGTTGCCTGGTAGCGAAAACTGCCCCTGAACGCAACCGTTTTGTACTTGCTATAGTGCAAAAGGTTTTTTGTGGGCCTTGAACTATACTTACTTTGGTACTTACTAAGTTTAGAAAACAAGTACTCAGGCGATTCACAGTTTAAGACACCGTGCACAAGAACTGACATATGCAATCTTCGCCGCGAAGCCATGTTCAGTGTTGATGAATTATTAAGATACGGCGTGATATGCGTTCGCGGCGGGATGCTATGAATAAACCGACAGCAGGCATTCTGGATCCGCTGGACTAGGCGGGCTGTTTTTGATAAAAGACGGGGCCCATATACAAGGTCACCGTAGTTAAGCTTAGACAGAACCATTGCTTCACACACTTTCACACGAATCTCTTCTTTTAGATACGGTCGGACCTTATATAATAACTTTAACCTAAAAAAGCAATTCCGAACCGTATTCAGTACGTGATTTTCAAAACGGAGGGTACTGTCAAAGAGTATACCCAGATTCCTCGCCTCATGCACCCGGTCTACACTCTGTCCTCTAATTGTAACGCTTAGTGTGTGTTTCGAGATGTTCTCAACTAGACGCTGTGAACCTAGGATCATAAACTTGGACTTTAGGGGATTTAAAAGAAGCGCGTTGCTCTGAGACCAGTCTGCTATCCTGTCGAGATCACCGTTTAGTTTATTTAAGTAGCTGGAAACATTTTCTGGGTGCATTGGTATATAGAGCTGCACATCATCGGCATACAAATGGTACTTACAATGTTTAATATGCCAGCATATGTCAGCACTGTAAATGATGAAAAGCAGGGGTCCAAGAATGGATCCCTGCGGCACGCCACGATTGACAGCTTTTACTGATGACACTAACCGAGACCCGTCTTCTCGAGAGACAGTAACAAACTGTGAACGTTGACTCAGGTAACTGTCAAACCATTTAAGAGTGGGAACGCCAACACCATAGTAAGAGAGCTTCGATATGAGTAGCGGAATACTTATGGAATCAAAAGCACGAGAGAAATCAAGTAGGACTAATATTGTCGCCATACCTAAATCTTGGTCAGTAAGTATGTTATCTACAACATCCAATAGCGCCGTTGCTGTACCCCTACCTTTACGGAAACCAGACTGAACGTCAGGTAAAATCTTATTACGCTCTATATACTTACTAAGCTGATTGTAGACTACTTTCTCTATAACTTTTGAGAGAACGGGAAGAATACTTATCGGCCTTAAGTCCTTAATTTCTGTCGGATGCGAGACTTTAGGTATGGGACTCACTGAGGCAATCTTCCATTGGCTGGGAAATGTAGATGTGGCTATGGATTTATTTACAATGCCAGTTATTAGAGGTAGCGTATGGGGCAGTGTTAAAAGAATCATGTCCATAGATAACTTATCAGCACCTTGCGCATTTGTTTTAATGTTTATTAAAATTTTGGCTACTTCCTGGTCGTCCACTTGCTTTAGCAAAAATGAATCATTATTATACTTATTAAATTCAAAAAAAGTCATATTAGAAATTGGAATTGTATCGCAACCTGGGACATTAAGAAAATGGTTATTTATATCATTAGGGTTATCAAAAATATTAGGTAAATAATTATTGGTTTCAGAAGACAACACATCCTCTTTAAGATTTCTCCACAGCCTTTTTTCATTATTAATTTCCGAGTTTATACGATGATCATAATAGGCTCTAGTTTCATTGTATATGCTTTGGGACACAAAAGATTTCAGTTCCTTATACTCTATCCTATGGCTATCTAGCTTCGTACGTCTGAAAAGGTCATGTGCTTCATTACGATATTTTATCATCATTTTTATAGTATCGGTGATCCATGGCAAACGCTTATCTTTGATTTTAATGGTTTTTTCAGGTGCGTGTTTGTCGAGAAGTACCGTTACTAGTGACGTAAAAGCATCCACCATTTCATTTACAGAGTATGCTCGTGAAACAACGCTCCAATCTAAGCCTACAATATCTCTATCAAACTGTGCCCGATCAACGTTTTTGAGAGACCGACAAACAATTGTCCTTGGCGGTATTTTGTCCCGTTTAATATTGAGCGAAGTGCAAATGAAAGAATGGCCATTTTTGCCTGTGATATTGGTAATTGAGACATTACGAACCCTACAGTTCGTACAGATTACATCGATAAGTGTCTGACTATGGTCAGTGAAATGAGTTGGTGCCGACTTCACGACCTGAGTTAAATCCGTATAGTTTAAAAATTGTTCAAATTTTGCGTAATGAGGTGAGGTATTGTCTAAAAAGTCAATATTGAAGTCGCCCAAAATGACTATATGATCATGGCCTGAAAAATATGCAACCGATTCAGTTAGTGCATCAAAGAATTGTAACGCGTTAATCCACTCCGTGCATTAGCTAATACATTAGCTAGCAGGCTAAGCTCGGCAGCTTATGCAGTACGTACATGAGGCATCTTACTGATGAAACCACGGTAAGGTTAGTTTATTTTAGTTACTTTCACAGCGTTATGTCCTACGCCATATTTTTATGGGAAAATTCAGCAGACATCGAAAGCATTTTTATCCTGCAAAAGAGAGCTGAACGGGCAATTTATAAATTGAAAACTCGCGACTCTCTCAGGGAACGTTTTAAAGAGATGGTATTCTTACAGTCAGCTTCCAATACATTAATGAAAATCTAATGCACGCTCACAGGAACATTGATGAGTTTGGTAAAAGA
Organism: Venusia cambrica; assembly: GCA_951394065.1. Lineage (NCBI taxonomy): Eukaryota > Metazoa > Arthropoda > Insecta > Lepidoptera > Geometridae > Venusia > Venusia cambrica. The sequence goes on along the minus strand of OX596040.1, from coordinate 13,173,286 downwards.
AGTGATGTAATTGATGCTAGAAATAAAAATAAACTTGACATACCTAGGTATCGCTTAGGAAAAGTAAATAATTCATTCTTAGGAAACTGTGTACGATTCTATAATAAGTTTCCTCAAAGCGCCACCAAACTTTCTGCTCGTAAATTCAAATTGTATATCAAGAAAAAAATATTAAAAGTGCCTACTACAAAACAAGTGACTATATCGGCGATAAGAACGCGTGGTTCGATGTTGCTATACCAGTTGACAGTTAAATGGTGATTCCTCAATGTAGGGAAACTGCCCATTAGGTACTTATGTAATAATCAATGTTTTAAGCTAATATTAAGTAAGGTTTATGATGGAGGTACCTAACATTTGTAATGTTATTGAATTATTATAAACACTGTATATACTTAAATGTTAAATGGATCATCAAACATTAACCAGCCCGAGGTTCTTGCCTTTCTCCGTGTGTGCTGATCGCGATTCCGAACAGGCAGTAGATTTGACGTTACAAAATTATCCTAAAAATCTTAATGAATAAAAATATTTGACTGTGACTTTCAAGCTTTTGTTATGTTAATTGTTTTCACCTGTTTTTCACTCTAGGACGAGATGTCTTAGTTGCCCTCGTTATCCATTCTTTTTCAGAAAGACAATAAGATTAAAGAATCAAATATTCTTAGATTCAATTCAATTCTTGATGGCCTTAATTTTTACGAGGAAAGTTGCAATTGTAAGGTACAGTTCACATATTTTTTGGGCTTACGTTGTGAAAATATATATTTACGAAAATAAAACCGATCAAGTGCGAGTTGAACTCGCGTGGAGAGGGTTACATAACATATAGGTAAGTATATTTTACACTTGAGGAGCCTTGGCCGCAAATCAATTTCCCATATAATCTCAGCCAAGGCGGTAAGTACCTATAGATTCAGTGACTTATAGTTTCTGGGAATTTTACAGTTTTTGACTGTGGGCGACGACGTTAGAAAGATGTAAGCGATCTTAATTTTTAAATTAATAAATCTTGTCCCTTGGGAAATGGATAGGCTTTGATGTGGAACGCTCCCTGCGTCGACACTCTTGCGCCATCTCATCTGCCTGGGACATCAGTCAGGGCTGGTGGCTGATTCGTTCGAGGATCACAAAAGGCGTCGCGACAGAGCTTTACCTATTTGAGCCTTTTGGGGTCGAGACCTTGGATTCGTGGGGAGCCGGTGCCCTCCGGGTTTTTGATTGAGGTGACACGTGACCCAAGTGCTGGCTATTATTTAGGCCAGCTAATTAGCATAGCTGTTTAGCGTGGCAATGCAGCCTGTGTCTTGGGCACGCTTCCGTCTGGTACTGGTCTGGAACAGTTGAGTTAACTATAGGCCGTTTGTAACGGTCCTTACGTAATCCGACTGCTCCCTTTGTACAGTTGTATATATTATTTTTAATGTTTTTATACTATTGAATATAATTATGTAATTAAGAATGGTAATAGCAGATAAAAAAAATGATAAAAGTATAATGGAATAAAAAATGACACAACCACAACAACGACAAAACACAATTTTCTTTCAAATGGAAGCGTCAGCTTAGTGCTCCACAGATCACAACAAACGTTAACATTTGAAACTAAACAACAAAACGATGAACGTATGTATTTGTTATCTATGATTATTTATTTTATTGATTCCCGCAGAATTTCAGGACCTACGAGGTTCCCATAAGATTTTTCTGTATAAGTGACGGTTTGTGATCCATATTTGCATTTCAACATTTTAGGTTCCGTAGTGTAGGAGATAAATTAGAGTAAGTTCGTCTTTTATTTTTTCGATATAGCTTTCAAACTTTGCATGCGAAAATAATACAATGAATGATTTGATCTTTTTGTTATAAGAACTTTTATTTGATTTGCTACAAGGTGTGGTATTTTTTATTTCATTTAATCTTACCCCCCAAAATCAACCCTCAAAATCGAAATTCAATTATTTACTCTACTCTCTTAATTTAAACGTTACCAAATTATATGAACGTACTAATTTGCAACTTTTTCCGTGCGATAGTTTCGGAGAAAATGGGGTGTGACAGACAGACACGCAAGTTGATCCTATCAGGATGCCGTATTTTTATTGAAGGTACAGATTATTTGAAGGTCTTTAAAAACGAGCCATATTCCCGATTGGGGTTGGATGGATCGACAGAATATCTTAAACCATTGTACATACTTTTCTCAAATGTTACTGTTTTTGGATAACTTGCTCTGCCCATGACATCTTTCTCACTCTTTCCATTCTGTACAAACTAACTTCTTGGAGATCGAGTCGCGTACAAACGGAATTTTTTATTAGGTATTTAGTTTTAGTTGAAAAATTGACTGATTACATCACATTTAAATGTGCAAAATTATACTGTCTACTTATTTTTGTCAAAAATTTTATGGAGTATATGTTTATAATGACACAAATTAATAGTGATATTATTTTGATTATTTATATTTAATGAAAAATATTTTATTGTTACATAAGTTTGAAAAAAGCAAATACAAAAACGAGTTACAAAGATTTCATTACTGCAAGATTAGTATATATGTAGTATAGCGTGTTTTTATAATTTGAAACATTTTTTTTGTTTGTTGTTCATTGTGTATTTTGTTCAGCCATTGACCTCAAAATTAGCATGCCTGAAGTATAAGCAAGCATGAGATCCACGATAGATTATGAATATCATTGTTACGTATATTTCGGGTAGCGTTTATGTAAGTAAAATATAAGTACATATAATTGTATAGACGTGTTTCGTTATTGACTTTAATGTTTATTTTTACCACGATGAGTACCAAGGAATAAAATTTTACCACCATGTTAAACGCCCTTAGGGAATTATTTTCCGAAATTAGGTTTCCTATGTAGGAAAAGAAAAAATGAAAAGTATGAACACAAAGTGCTGGTCAGCTCTTACAAAGCTTGGGGATGATCCCACTTCGCCGACACTTGAGCCGCTTTGCTGCCACTGGTATTGTCACTCGATGTCAAACAACAGTGCTCTAAATAAGGTACAACATTCGGTGAAGTATTGAATGAATGTACCTATCCTTATTCCTTTCTCAGATTTTTTACAGACATCAATGAAAAATAACAAGTTTTTAAATATTTAGTAGGGCAAGTTGGTACATAGCGAGCGAAATTTAAATAATTATGAGTTTAAGGTGTATTTTGACAAAATAATTGAATGGTTTTCATGTTTATCCGGTGGAAAGTCATCTACACCTTCGCAAACTGGTCCAAAGTATTCATTGTCGCAGGGTTATAGTGATAATCAACGAGACAAAAAAATGAATAGAAACAATAATGTAAGTCTGTTATCTATGTTCTTGTTAGTCTCAGGTGTAAAAATTATGTTGATACTAACTAAAATAAGAGACGTAGATCTTTAAGTACGAACCTATTATGCATATTTGGTTTTTGGAGTCATAATAGTACAAGTTATAATTATGAGCTATTCCGTCTTCACAAGGTAAGCTCTCTATTACCGGAGATGAGCGTATCGATTTCCTCGTTCCTGCAGATTCGGAGATAAAATAGGTCATGAACATCGCTCGTTCATGACCCACTAGTGCGGTGCAGGAGGAAAGCTGCGGGGTCCGGGAACGGCGTTTGACCCACTTGTTGCCTTTCCTTCTGATTGTTATTTAATCATTGCCCTGACCCGCTATTTACATTTCATTTCTAATTGTTATTCGCAGGCGGTGTAGGCTTTTAGTTTATCACCACCTCGGGATCGATTCCTTAATTTGTTGTTGGACTACGTAAAATCCTAGCTGCCAATGTTATGGTGAGAACCGCTTTGCTAATAATTTTACTGGCATGTTTTTACTAGTTGAAATTGTAACATTTTGAAACGTCGACTGTATAGAAATTATAATAACAAATAATTTTTGATACTCTTTGTAAATTCCAAATAATCTAAACAAAAGGTGCTCTTGAGCAAAAGCTTTAGCGACTAAGAAAACGAGCACCTACAGCTACACCACAACTTCATAACAAAGGAACCACTCCATATCATTCTACCGATTGATCATTTAATTAAACGTCAAAGGTCTCATTTCCAGCCGTCATCGATTTTTTCTTGTACAAAGGCAAAGGCAGCAACAAAAAGTGAAGTTCTCTCACGTGCTCGGACCCGTCGGCTCGCCTGGGCGGTTGGCGGCTATACAGCCTCAAGGGCCGGCCAGGACAGTACAAAGGAATGTAATTACGCGCCAGCAATACGACCAACCCCGTTGCGCTTTATTACAAGTCTCTGTTTAGCGATTGTATTTAAAAATATTGTTTGAATAACATAATCAATTAAACACACGGTGATTTTAAAAGAAGTGAAGAGTGATTTCTGTTAACCCAAATTTAGTCATGTAAGACATTTTGTGGTTATTGTGCTATCCGTCAACGATAAACTAATTTTATACTTTCGTCAAAAAATTGCCATAAAATATACAAACTATGTTTTTGTACTTTGTTATTTTTCATATTAAAAGTACTCTCGCATCATATATACAAACGTGAATACCGATTAACATAATATCGGGGAACGGCGTCGGCATCGACTTTTGATAATGACACACTATTCTTGTTCATCGTCATTAAAGGCAAAAATTGACCACCGTAGGATTTTCCTGCACTTTTGCCTACAGCTTTGGGGGAAGCGCAGGAGCTACTGACAAAGCATCGTAAAGAGTGCAATATTGGGATTTGCCATTATCACTACAATTGGCAGGCGGGCTAGTCATCACAGTATTGGTGTTAATTGTTCAGCCTAAAACCTGTAGTAGTCGCATCTTACTCCATCCACGGATGGTATGTGTCCGTATGCTTTGTTGCGGCCACCACGGTATCTGACTTATTAGCAGTTGGCATATTTGCAATCCTGAAATGTGGGTTTATATCTCCATAAGCGAAAATAGTTTTAATAATTCATAGGTTCTTTTAAAGGACTTGATTTGTTTTATATTTTATTCAGTACTTATAATATAATTTATTAGCTGTTTGTTTGTCATAAAAAAAATTCCTAAACATATGTCATAACTTTAAAAACAGACCCCTATGTTGCAGAATATTTCAAATTGAATATTTACGAACGGCGTGAACGAACAGTTTTGTGTTGTATTGTAAAAGTTTACTGCCACAACAATGGCCTATATAAACGTATCCCTAATAGAAATGGGAGTTACCTCACAAAATAGCTGCGGGAGGGTTAGTCCAGCTGGAACTACAGTCGAATAAATCTAAATCACTGTCAGACGGAACCAAATCTCTACCCAAATCGAATATTCAGGTTTCTACGATAGAGGTATAAGAATTAAAAAAAATCGTATCCTCTATGAAGGAGGACTTACCGTATTTTTAAAACATGTCAGGTAAAAACACATATCTACTAATACATTATTTAAAAAAGTCAACTGATTTCCAAAATTTTTAAGGTTAAAAGAATAATTAATTAGACAGATACAGAGTATCAGAGTCACGCTAGCTCTCGCTGGTACAGAACCAAAAAGGCCTTTGGTTTCGTACCCAAGGGGCGCTTCCCCTTCTTTCTTGTCTCATCTCAACAAATATGCCGGTTGAGTTAAAGTTTTGCAAACCTGTCAAGTCCCGTCGATAATGTAATACAGATAGCTGATCTGATGAGTCAAGAGCTGTTCAATGGAGCTTTTTGGTCTATAACAGTAAAATCACCGTGTTGACTCCAAGGTTGCAATACTACCCAAGTACAATAATAGAGTCTTTAAGCCCAGGGCAAATTGAGTCCTTTTAGACAAGCGTTTTCCGTCTTAGGCCCAATCATTACTTGTTTTTTCAAGAGCTGATAGTTAAACGTATGGCTATCACCGATAAAAAATAAGATGCTTTCTTTTTAATCAGTTCTCTGTTACCTACTAAAAGTTTGTTTTGAAAAATGTTTTTTCCGCAACAAAAATATTTCCATTCCTTGCAAAAAGCTTAAATATTCCGTGAGGACGTTACAAATTTCGTGGCGTTTATTGCGAATAAGATTAATTGAGCATTCCGATCTTAGAGGCGTGATTTCGCATAAAAACGAGTCAGTAAAATGCGGTTGGTCTGACACTCGGATAGCGGTGAGCTAAATTACAGACTGTTCAACTTTGCGCTCGGTTTGCAGCTGTGATACGTATGTTTTACAGAAAAAACACGCATTCAGCATTTTGGCAATTTTATGAGTCAGGTTTGCGCGTGTGAAATATTTTATTAATACATGTCTAATTTTTATCATGAAGGCTAATTCACATGTGCAGTGGCGGTTGCGGCCTAAGAAACGACCTCAACCAGCGGTCGTAAAAGCCAACTAAGGGATCTCACCAGAAGAAGAGCAGCTTACTTTTGTGTATTATCTTACTAGACCTTTAATGAGATCACCGATTTCGATTCAAAAGATGATCTCTTTAATCTTTTACAATTTAGCTATCACTAAGATTGATTTTTTTGATATTGAAATTATTTGACAAGCCTCATAGCTCAGTTGGTAGTAACTCTGCCTTCGGCGCTGTAGGCTGTGGGTTCGATTCCCACCCAGGACAAACATTTTGTGTGATGAATATAGATGTTTGTTCTGTGTTTGGGTGTTGTATCATATAGTACGTATGTATTTACAAAAAGTATTTAAGTATTTTATCCGTAATCTAGTTCCCATATTACAAGCTATGCTTAGTTTGGGGCTAGATGGCGCTGTGTAAAATGAATGTCCAGTAATATTTATTTATTTATTTATTTTGACGGTTTGGGTTCATTATCTGTTACGATGTTATAAGTGTTTTTAAATATATAAATAAATAAAAAAATCCATCATAAATACTTGACATTTATACGACTTTTAAAATATTACTAAATATTATACATATCGCCATCTAGCCCCAAACAAAGAAAAACGTTATATGGGAACTAGATTAACGAGAATATATGAAATATATTACTACATTATATATTCTTTTGTTGTAAGTCTATATGATACAATGTATCACCCAAACATAGAACAAACATCTATATTATTCTCAAAACTGTTTATCCCGGATGGCAATTGAACTCACAACCTGCAGCGCCGAAGACAGAGCTACTACCAACTGCGCTGTGAGGTCATTTACTTCATTATATATGGGTATATAAAAAGTTTGTTTTAGCCTAAAATGGCTAAATAGTATATTGAGCGTTTATATTGGAGCATACCAGAGTCGTAAGTATTCGGGCATAAGCCTTTATAGCAGGGTCGGGGTGACATAACCTCGGTAAGCCTTTCATCTACGTGGTGGAGTTCACTTAGGACTTGACTCGCATAATATTACCCACTACAGTTCACCAGTTGTAGGCATTCAGTCGAATTTAGTCCGTATTGCCTTACTTAGTATAGATCAAAATAGCTACATTGACTTGAGACGCCTATTGTATGCATTACAATCTCGCTGCGACCGCCATAATGGTTTAATTTATGACTTTTGTCCAACATTTTGCTTTCTCTATTACCCTGTGAATTTGATATTTGGTAAAAACTAGTTTTTATTAGCCTGTCCTTGGTATTATGCCTAGAATTGAGGTAGTTTTATCCTTCAAATAGTTCAAATTTAATTACCTACCCATTACGTCGCCTCGCGCAACTTTATAATTTCATCAAAGGTAGTATTTGAAAGCATCTTTGACTATCTCCTATTTTAGTTGGTGGTACCTCTAAATGCTGGAACACAACAATTTACTAGGTGAGGTGGATAGAATTAGGTAAGATATATATTATATGTGTAGTTACAGTTGTCGCAAATGTTTGTACAAAAACTTTTAAATGTAAAGAGGTAGGTACTGTTTTTCTAAACTCGTTCACCATATATGATTAAGAAATTACCGCATTTATATTTTTTCTATAAAAAAGATAATATAAAAAAGACATACAACGCAAACCGCGCATAGAAAAGTTTATATGAATCCTTTCGGTGTCGAGGATGGCCATATAAAAATATTCGCTGCGGAAGGAAACATGCTCCGTGCTGATGCAAATTGAAAAAGTTTACTGAAGCTGAATGCACAATACTAATTGCACAGCGCGCGCGGCCGGTTCCATAGGATTCGTTGTAAACTATTTGATAGCATAAAACTGCTAAAGCCGGTTCGATGCGGAGATTAGTTGTACAAACAAGCCAATATCCAGAATGTGGTTTACTCAAATATGTATGCAAACGATATCCAACTCCAACAAACTACACAATTGTGTAGAGCTATTATAGAATGCGTATGGCGTTCCCTTTGTATCAACAATGACAATAGAAACTTCTACTAAGATCCATCTTCCGAGAATGTACTAGATACGGACAATACGGACAAGCCCATTATCTTACATGATTTTATCCTCGTGATAATGATTACGTAATCTCTCTATAAGATTTCAATTCAGTATCGAGTATCAACCGTTGGGTGTGAATCGAAAATAGGCTGAATTCATTTGCATGAAACCGACACGACTTAAGATGAAATCAATACTCGTGCCTCGGTTTATTTATAGAGTTCTAGGTAGGAACATTTAAAAATTCTTATGAAATGGTCCGAGTACGCTAAAAGCATAAAACTTCATAAGATCGGAATAGAGCGGAATGAAAAACCATACAAAAACATGCTTTTTCTTTTCAAATAAACTTTTCCTACGGTTCTACGTAAATGTGCTACTGTGCTACAAAACACTGCTGAGGCGCTACGACAGTATGCTACGGTGCTACAACACACTTCTAAGGCGCTACGAAAATGTGCTACGGTGCTACGACAATCTACTACGGTGCTTTGACTACTTGCTACCGAGTTAAGTGAAGTCCCAAATATTTCTGCGATAAAAAAATCCAAAAAGTTGAAAGCCTGCTGAAAGTACCGTAGTAATAATAATTAATATATCTGGCTTAAAGATAAGTCTAGGCAAGAGTTTGTGGCGTGTGGATTTTGGTTAAGTCTTCATTTCAAATTAAACGCCAAAAAGACAAATTTAATTTATTTTAGTTGAATTAGACATATTACAAAAACAAGTACTTTTTTATTTTTATAGAGCTCGATAACTACCCCATTACAGGGGCTCTTAAATCGGCAGGAAAAATAAGGATCGGAAATAAATGTGAAACTCGTTGAAGCTGGGAAATCGAGAACGTCCGTTGAATAGAGCGTGCACGTAGAGCTTCCTACACGGCTTGAGAATGAGCTCTGAATCCAACTCATGAAGCTAGCTTTTGTTTTTTTAGTGCTCACCCAATCACACTTATTATTTAGTAAAAATACTTAGTAATAAGAGACACCTAAATGAAACGGGACGGAATGGGATATTCATAGTATGGCTGCTAGATTATGTGCCTAATGGAGGCTAGACACATTTCTGAAAAAAAACATACATATATTTAACGAGGTAGATATTACCTTCGCAGGGGTTGCTTATTCATGAAATGGATTGAAAATTCTTTATTATACACCTTAAAATATATACATTCCTATAATGGGCGGCTATATCGCTCAGGAGCTATTTCTGTCAGACAAACTTTGGTTGGATATGATTTTATGCCTAACGAGCTGTGCGAGGTGTTGGTGCAAAAATGAATAACTCAGGCTCAAGCTCATGCGCTGCCCATCGTTTATAACTTATTTTTATGCTTTTGACACAAGATAAATATATAAATATTTTTTCCAAGACATTAATTTCACACAGTGCCATTTAGCCCCAAACTATGCTAGATAAAATAGTTTTATCTATATTTTGTTGTACGACGGGGAAGCGCTTGGCCTTCATCTCACCTGGTTACAAGTTAAGATAAAGTCGAAGGTGGAGGCGCACTTCACCCGGAATCCAACGGTCTGAGGAACTGGTTATCTTACCTCTGAATGCCGGAATAAAAATAATGAATTGTGGTTATGGCAACAGAATTAGGTAAGATGGTGATAGCTAGCCAGGCAGACTTAAATATAGACGTACCACCAACCAAACCATGCACAGTTTGGGTATTCCCCTGCGGATCGAACCCGGGACCATTGGATCTGACGTCTGGGTGAACCACGTAGCCTGAGTGTCTGACTGTCCGACACTACGCACAGCTATCACCGTTACTCCGACGTGAAATTTAGAGGGTGTTTTCTTGATAAGGTATATCCCGTACACTTTATAAGTAACATTTGTACTAAGAAAGGATTATTGAAAATCCCACGGTATGACGGTATCAAAGTCCCGGGGGCTCCACTAGTTGAAATAGTTAGAAACAGTTAGTTTGTCATAGTATCGATTGCAGACCTTATTTCGGAACATGCAGTCGTTAACGGCGACCCACTTCGACGAGTCTATTAACAGAGCGCTGCATAGAGCCAGCTTATCAAAGCGCGCATATTAAAGTAACCCTTTCAACTGAACGCTCTTACTTTGTCAATATAAGTGAACGTGAACGAAAAAATGACTGAAGAAATTTTTTATCACCTTGAGCATTCTATCACTTTTTGACCTTGTTTCAACGAATCAGCCTTCAGTGGAAGCCGCTCACAATTTTTTGGTATAATGTTGAAAAATATTCATGCTAACAAATTCAGTACTAACTTATTTTCGTTTCTAGATAGAACTTTATGGTTAAATCAACAGAACGCTCCTAAATAAAGGTTATACCAAGCATATGTATATTTTCCTTTATAAATGCTAATTTTGTTGGATGAGGAATGAACGCGTAGGTATCTGCTAATAAGAACAATAAATTGGCCTTCATATATTCATAAGCTCGCTCGATTCATTATGGAATCTCATGCTTGACACTCGGGGAAATTAACCTGCTTGTGACTTTTCAAAAGTAGATAAGTATTTTTCACTTAAATATTAAAGTCACGCACATACATAGTACATAATCATAAGTACATATCATTTAGTAAAATTGTGACAAAACCAGAACCATAGAATATTTCTTGTGCAACGAGGGTCCTGACGTCGATTCCGAATTTATGTGTCATAATAATATTGACACATAAATTCATAATATGACACAAAAATGTTAAATTTTGTGTATAAACACAATATATAGTATACATAGTAAGTATAATATGATATTTATAAATAAATATCATGTTAAACTTACTGTTTACTGGTTGTACTTATAATAAACCGGTCAGGTGCGAGTTGGACCGTCAGAACTTCAAAATAGTTTGGCACTCTCTGAACCTTCTCAATTCACTTGTCACTCAAAACTCAACGAGCGCGGCTTGTAATTCTTTAAATAGGCAATAAGTTTTGTGTAAATAAATATTATGATTAATATTAGTATTATTTCTTCCTGTGGCGTCATCTTATTATGCATAGAGCACTACTACTGTTTTCAGCGTAACGTCCATTTGTGTTGAGCATAAATGTTTGTTCAGTGTTTGAGTGTGTTTTGTATCATGTTTATTTTTAAAATAATAAATCTTTATGTATTTTATCCGTAATGAAGTCCCCGTTTGACAAGCTCTGACTAGTGTTCGACTCATGCTAAGCCAAGTTTTTAGTATTTATTGTTATACATCAAAGTAAGGACTGTAATCACATAATGTTTGAAGTTTGTAGGTACATATTAAATAAGTAACGAAATATCACATTTAATACTATAAAGCAGGTACATGTTTATGCATTATGCCACAAATGATGATAGCTTTTCTAAGATCCATTTTAAGCGAGCTTTTTTGATTTATTCAACATTGATGTACAGTCGCACAGAGAAAATTCTACGCACATTCTAAACTTCAACTTTCGAATCGACCTCAAATTCACAACATGAAACACAGACGCTTTCACCTGAATAGAATATTGTTATGAAAGGAAGACGTTTCCGCTTCGGTGGACCGTTAATTCACCTCACAGGAACTAGTGAGCACCCACCTGCCCGAGATAGCCAGCCGTGTGGATATACACCTACATAGTACATAACTCCATTTAGTTGGTTCATTGTTAGAGTGAAACTAGATACCTGAGGGAAATTGGTTTAGTGCTGGTTTATCACGGAATAGAGAGAGAATGTTTTCTGGTCCCAACTTGATTATTATCACAAGTAGTTGCTTGTTTGAAACAATGTTGCGAAGCTTTTAAATAAACTATACATTCAAGACGTTGATAAGAACGTGAGATTAAAAATATTGTGGTGGTACATATATTAATATGTTTGTAATATGTATTTAATTACCTATGAAGTTGCCATATTCTACAATATTGACCATTGGCAACGTAATTTTATCTATGGTCTCAGAATTCTTATTTTAAATTAATTTTGTTTTGAAAACATGGAATTGGAATGGAACACTTTCAAATTGTGTTATTTGTTTATTGATTAGTGTTTTCTTCACATTTGAATCTTTTTCGTCAGCATTAGTTGAACACACTATATGGAATAAAAGTACCGTCGTGGTAGGAATTAAATACGATTGTGAAAGCTGATGGTACACAATCTACGGCTGAGCTAGCAGCCGCTTTCGACGTTAGCACAAAAACAATATTGATCCATTTGCGACAGATTTGCAAGGTAAGTATAAATCTTGACAAATGGGTGCCACACGAACTGAATGACCGCCAGCGCGACGTACGCGTTCAGGCATGCCTTGCGTTGCTCAACAGATAAAAAAACAGATTTTGAGCCACATTGTCACTGGCGACGAAAAATTGATTCTCTTTGACAATTTCGCTCATCATATTGGCTGGACCCTGGTTCAGCACCTAGGCAATGCCTTAAACGAAAACTTACCCAAAAGAGTGATGATCACTGTTTGGTGGTCTAGTGCCGGTATGATTCATCACAGTTTCTTACCAAACGGCATGCGTATTCCTGCAGATATGTATTGTGAAGTACTGAACACAATGATGGAGAAACCGTCTCTGTGGTCTTGTGGTCCAACATGTGGTGTATCATGTGGTGGTAGATGTCAGATCCAGAGATCTCGGTCTCGATCCCCAGGGGGTTTACTATATTGTGCTTGGCTTGGTTGGTGGTAGGACTTTGTTTAAGTCCGCCTGGCTAGCTACAATTAAAGAAAAAATGTTGTGTTCCAGCATTTAGAGTTAAGACAGCTAGTTCCTCAGACCGTTGCAAATTCGATTGAAGTGTACTTCCACCTTCGGCCTTATCATAACTTGAAAAATCAGGTCAAGCACCGCCCCGTCAATAATAAAAAAACTCTCAACTCTCCAGCCAGCTTTGGTTAATCGCTCTTCCCCGCTACTCCTGCACGGCAACGCATGACAGTACAGCACAACAGACGGTCTATAAGCGACAACAGCTAGGGTTGGAAGCTCTCCGTCTACCACTGATTAGACAACTATTTGTCTGGAAAAAAACAATACACGAGAGGCAGTATATATAGGTACAATATCCCTCTGAAGAGTTGGTTGCCTCCCGTCCAGCTGAACTCTTCAAGAAGGGCATCCAAAAATTGCCACTGCGCTGGCAAAGATGCATCGATAGCTGCTATTTCATAGGTAACAAAAATATGTATGTACTAAAAATTGGTTAGACCTAATATTAGATTGTGGTATGGAAAGACAAAATACCCCATGCTAGTCACATATTTTTTTTTGTAAAAAAAGAGGCGTCTGTGGCAAAACCGCTATCTACAAGTCTTTTTAAGTAAAAGCGGGTGGCGAATTCTGCGAAGAATTTTAATTAAACCATGAAACGGTAATAAAACCAAAACAACGAGCCAGCGTAAATGTGGCGGAATATTTTGATTTCAAACTAGGAATAAAGCATCATTAAGAACACCAGATTCAAACAGACGTACAAGGCTCCTTTTTTAATAAAATTAATGAGTTGGAGCCAGTATCTCTATAAAATGTGGTGATTGATTGGCAGTCGGAAGCTAAGCAAGACCTTTTCCAGGAAAGTCACGTTTCCAACGCCAGTCACTGTATATATCAAATTCATAAGTATAGATAGGTACTTATTTTTTAAGCGCGTGCCTATCATCAATCATAAAGCAAGGTGTACCAAGAGTGGAAGTAGGTACCTGAGCTAGATTGAAACGCCAACTCTTTATGTATCGAAGCTTAGCTAATGGGACTTTGTTTTCAAGTTATCGCTTCCAAAAATATTTAGTAGTAAGCATTAAAAAATAATTACTTGAATGTACGAAATGCAAGACTAAATTGAATAATTTCGAGCCTGCCACAAACCGCGCAAGGCGTTGGTAGGTAATGTACTTGACTATACTATCTAAAAATCTAAAAGATTTTTCTAGATTCGATATATAGAATAAATACCATTTTCACACCCAGATGAATAAATAAATTAATCCAAATTTATTGATGATCACTCACCTTCTTCATAAAAGACATCACGTTGGTAGGAAGCATGGTGACGCTTTGTTCTGGCAATGGTACTTAGCGAATACAAAATCACATCACATCACACTCCACTACACTGGCAAAAGTCTCACAGATACTAATCGGGAATCAGTACACTTCCACCAAAGCACGACATTTTTTTATTAACCTTTTTTAAAACACCGTACAATTCAGTCCAAATCCACCTGAAACAAAAGAAAATATTTCAGGTTCACTGCACAAACAGCTTTTAATATAGTATCTGATTATACATTTATATGTATGTAGGTACAGTTAGAGCAGTGAAATATTACAGTAGGTTGTGAATTGGCTCAACGGTTTGACTTGTCCGGTTCCCGACCGCGCCGTCGGGAGAGCGGGGATCGAATGAGGCAAGGCAAGCCCCGCGACCGCTCGCCGCTCGCCCGTACCGTCACCTCCAAATTCAACAGGTTCCTACTTTGTTCGTATTTCTTTTAGGATCAGCAATAGTAAGATACCTAATATGGACCGGGTTGCTTAGTAGAGTAATTGGACCTTACACGGACCATTGGCTTGAACCAGGAAAGTTGCGTAGAGAAAGCCTGCTTAGCAGAAGTTACTGAAATAATTAAGTTTTTCAATGCGCCTTCTTTTTCTCTTCTTGCACTGGAATAAATGTATTAATTCATTTATTTCTTACAGATGTATAATAAATCCATAGTTCGTATTCAATCAATCAAATACTTATTTATTTCCCATACAAAAAAGCCAGTCGCATAGTGTAGAATATGAGTGGTAAAAGAAAATACTTTTTTTTTATGAGACTGGTACCTATGGCATGTTTGAAATAAACCTGCAATACAGTTCATCAGTGCCCCCACTTCGCTGATTAAGATTAAGATTGACGGCATATTTTAATCATATACGAAAGATAAAATCTGGGCCCGTGGCAATTTAAGTATAACTAGTTCCAAATATTTATATTGTGGATTGTGTGTCGGAATGGATTGTGTACCTAGATAAGGTGCGTGTGGATTGGTGTGGAGTGGAGAGTTGTGTGGAGTGTTTAGTGGATGAGAATGTAGGTAATTGCAAGTGAGTGTAAGTGCATGAATTAGGTATTTGAGAGAGACAAGTAAGGAGTATAGGAGTGTACGAGAGGGGCGTGCAATGCGAGTCGGCAGGTGTTTATTTTAACGTAATTATTCAGTCACTAGACTTAACTTGACTTGGTGACTTGACTCAGTGCACCCTTTTTGCATTTTATCACTCTATTCTAATATTACACATGATCATACACGTAACAAATGAAATCTCAGTAAATCATTAAGTCACATTTTATTCAAACAAAAAAAATATAAAAATACATCGAAACTGCTACGAGCTCGCGCATAATTGAGAATTTTTGATTAAGAGGAACTGAGAGGGTCAACTAAATACACATAAGTTGTTTAGTGTAGTTCTTTTTTTATTGAACCTGTGCTTATTAACCTCGCTTTACGATAACTCTCACGGTTTCAGACATTCTTTGAGTGGCCCTGGAGATATCTCAGTTTTCTTCGACTTAGTCACTTTCAATTTAGCCCTGAAAGTGACTAAGTATTTATATATATTACTAGCTTTTGCCCACGGCTTCGCTCGCGTTAAGAAGTATTATTATTAATTAGGTATACTTTTTGCGGCTTTACATTTGTTTAGCGTGTGTAAAAAATTTGGGCCTAGAAAACGACAATACATTCTTCAACTTCTCCATTAACGTTCTGGTTTTCTTTAGCCATTTAAAAAAAGTCTAACCGACAAAACCTATACTTAAACCAAACGAAAACAAAACAAATGCCAAATACAAAGCAGAGTCTATAACCAAAACTACTAAACCGAAACAAAACAAATGCAAAATCTCAAAATCCTTTCTTAGGGGATGCCTACGTCATAGTAGCTTTATGCATGCAAAGTCTCAGCCCGATCGGTTTAAAATTGACAAAGTTTCATACAAACTTTCATCCCCTATTTTATCCCCTTGGGGGTAGAATTAATCAAAATTCTTTCTTAGCGGATGCCTACGTCATAACATCTACCTGAATGCCAAATTTCAGCCCGATCCATCCAGTGGTTTGGGCTGTGCGTTGATAGATCACTATGTCAGTCAGTCAGTCACCTTTGAGTTATATATATTTAGAAGAGAAGAAAATATAGAAGATGTCGTGCCATTTCGATGGTCTTGTGTAGTCTCTTGGTTTCAAGCCATCGCTGTTCTTTGAATACCGACGCATCCACTACCAGGAAGGCCTCACCTTCCTGGTAGTCGTTTTTCACTGTACGGCCAACGCCTTACACCACGAACCTCGTTTTCTAGCGACATGGCCAGCTCATTACCATTTAAGATTAGCAACGCGTTAGTTAACTTATAAAAACCCAACGATATATAGGTATGTATCGTTTGTTTTTTTTCCGGTATCTAAGTAGATACCTCCCTACATAGGTTTCAATTATAAGTAGATCATAGAAATCGATGACGACGATGGGAGATAAGATATAAACATTTTTTCAGGAATAAATTTGGCTTACGAGAATAATAGGTACGCGCTCGTAATCTGTTCCCTCTCGATCTCGTATCTTGGTGAAGTATGCCATCCGAATCGAGTTCACCTTCGGATCCGGGAGATCGCATCGCCCAGTTAATCGATACTCGATATCTTAGAGGCATTCGCTGGATGGGTACGACAGCGCTCGTGCCTTACCTAATCTTATCCATAAAGGCTTTTACCCATTACCACGTCTACTATGAACGTGATATTTTTTTCTTCTATGAATACCAAACTTAACAAGGGTTGCAGTTTCCTTCAAAGCAAACACAAGTTATGTTAAGTGCCGACCCGTTCTGTTGATCGGGTCTTAGAACGGTACTATCGTATATTAAATGGATTGGCACTTGTTCCGTCCTCTGTCATTTATAGGACACGATTTCCTAGTTTATGTGACTAACTGAAATGGATCAATGTAGTAAATATGTATGCCTATATTTCTATCAGAGTTGTAAATATATAGATAGGATACCTCTAGTCTATTATATGACTTATTATCGGAGATATACAATAGACTATTTATAGAACATGGACTTTTCCTTCGAGGCTTAAAACAACTAAGCCAATAGGTATATAAAGTAAAGTAGATGTACTAATTGTAGACTGATTGCGCTAATATCAATTAAATGATTATAATTTTAAATTCACATCTAACATCAAAAAATGTTTTGTTATTAGGTATTAATTATAAATATTGTATACACATGCACATTACTTGTATCATTTAAGATCTAATTTTACATGCGTTTGTGTGAATGAATATAGAAATTTCTTTTTAATGACAAAAAGAAAATATCTTATCTAGACATATTATCTTCATGATTATTTAATGTGATTAATCTAATGCGCTATCGTTTTTTTTTATTGATCTAGTGAGCGAAGCAAACGAGATCTCCGAGTTATGTTGGGAAATCCGGCATTGAATGTATGCATGTAAATATGTAAATGTGGAAATGTTGGTGACGGCATAACTCTTGAACACTCGTTTACAAGGTCCTTCCGCCAGTGTTGTGATCATTCAGCCGTAACCAGACGAAGAAGCCAGCGATTCCGTTGCCTGGGGTAGACCACTAGGAGGCAGATCACACCTACCCCTAGTCTATTTCTATATAGTCTATGAACAGACTTCTTTATGCGTAAAAGCCAGCGAAGTGAGTCGAGCTGTTTTGTAAGGCTGCTTAGAAAAACTAAGGGCGTTCTACCATCCTCAAGTAAATTGCTAATTAGGTTTTATGAGTAACGTTAAGTGAAACACGCGCTTAGCCTGTAAAAAGCCTCTAGTCTGCTCTTTAAAAGGGCACCTGTATTTTGTAAACCTAAATGATGTTAGTATATACCAAGTATATACTAGCTAATTAATTCAGTCGTTATTTTGCGGAAATTCATTGTTCAATATAAATAACTTGAAAACAGAAAGATGTTTAGTATCAAATCCGCTATATTCGTTTGAAATTTTTCAAATCGACACGTGCTTCGCCTCTACATTCTAGTAGGTTCTAGTAGGTACATACTAGAGTGTAGAGGCGAAACACGTATACGTAACACTAGTACCTAGTAGGTACTAGGCAACGTACCGTCTTCAAATGTCTTCCAGAAACCTGACAGTAATTGACTTCATGTTTAAACTTGGTCACTAAACAGAGATCTGAAGTCTGATGTCTTGTACGGACTAGGCGTTCCAATCTACGCGTAGTTGGTTACGCGTACACAGGGACGCCTAGTCCGTACCTGCAGCAACGCGTATCGACTCACGCGAGTCGTCGCCAGTCGGCTTCAGGTTGACAGCTCTAGTCCATATACATAGGTATTAATCCACGCGACTTGTCACCACGCGTTCATAATAACCCAATGCATAATGTGCCTTGTACGCGTATCCACCTGCCCCATTATTCACAGTGACCAAATTGTGTCTTAACGCGGGCACGTTACGATATTTCAATACGATGATTCCATGCAGATATCGTGACGCGGATTGGCCATATTGAATAGGGCTCTGAGCCCTATATTCAACATACCTAGATTACTCGTACATTGGAACGTACAAGGCTTTATGACTTTACCGACTGGATAAACCTGTGTAAGTAATTTCAGTTCCCTCCACCTACCTACCATTGTAACTGTATCTACCATTCAAGTTATCTGAATAACTTCAAGGTTACACTTTAATCAAACAGATTTCAACAAGGTGGATGCCTAAATGCCCATGGGCTTATCGGACTAAAATGACAGAGGGTTAGCTATTATGGTTATATGTTGAAAACGTTACATTAGCAGAAAACGGTACCTTGGTACCTATCAGAATATCCTACATTTACTTACCAAACTATATTACATTTATTATTGTATAGGTACGCCAAAGTGTGTGTATGTGTGTGTTTTATTTTTCCTTCCTTCATTTCACCTGGTTACAAGTTGAGATTAGGCCGAAGGTGGAAGCGCACTTCAACCGGAATCCTCAACAAACTAAGGAACTAGCTGTCTTACCTCTTAATGCCGGAACTCAACCATTTGTAGACTTGTAGATATGGCGACATAATTAGGTAAGATGGTGGTAGCTAGCCATGCGGACTTAAACAAAGTCCTAGCACGGACCAAACCAAGCACAATATTGTACTCCCCCTGGAAATTGAACCCGGCACCTCTGGATCTGAAATCTGTGGGTTGAACCACTAGGTGTAGTGGTACACGTCACACCTCAAATCTCTTTAACCGCCTTTCTGGTGAGAAAGGCGGTTAAAGAGATTTGAGGTGTGACGGTGTATGTATCAATATTTGTTGTTACCAAGTAAGTACTCCGTATCTCCGTTACTACCTACTTAACCGATTTTTTTGTAATTTAGAATGCAGATAGCTTAGGTTCTGGAATAACGCATTAGGCTATATTTTTTCACGCCAAAACTACTGAACGGATAGAGTGTTTAGATATTTCACAATTTTTTTTCAAAATTTCTGAAGTTTGCACAGACATTGTTCTCAATGTCTGTGCAAACTTCAGTAGGTGTAATTAAGGACTTAGGGATAGTATGGTGTGAAATTAATGTCTTGAATTATTGTTGTTTTTATTTATGGATACCTTCCACTCGGGCGAAGCTGCGATTAAAGTAGTTCCTCATAAAATAAGCTTGAATTTTCGAATTGTTAAAAAAAATATCAATATTTATTCTAAGAATCTTTGAGCTACACACAGTAAAAGCTCTTCGCGAATTTCACTTAGTGTGGAGCAGAGACTGATATCACACATGTCATTCGTCACGTAGAGACATTCGTTATCATCCTTGTATTGTTCTCATTGCTAGGACACCAACACCAACTATTTACTTTCACCGAGGGCATGAGTAAAAGCACCAAAATGTATCTGTGTGTTTAATATAATAGACCTATTTTTGTAGTACAAGCTCTAAGAGAATCATATAACAAGCCTCATAGCTCAGTTGGTAGTAACTGTAACATATCTCTCAGCTAAAGCGCTGATAACGTCATCTAGCTGAGATTCACTGAACTGTGATTCAGCCCTAGTGTTCGATATTACACTCAAAATCACTAGCGAGAAATGGCGTTCTGGCTTTTTAATTAAAAAAAAAAGTAGCTCAGTTGGTTAGAGCGTTTCCGGCTTTAGGAAAAGATGCGGGTTCTAGTCCCGTCGTAGATTGTGAATTTTTGTGTTATAATAACATTTGTAAATGTTGTGACTGGTACTACACTTATCCCACGAATAAGTTTAGTTTTACGGAGTACTTCGTCCTTGTTGCTTTGTTTGGGATAATGTCAATGAAGAAATATTAAATAGGTACATAGGTTATTTTTTCTCCATAGGCCACGCGGGCAGAAGCTAGTTATTCATATAAGTATATGTATATTACTAGGTATGGTAGTAAATTTACAGATAAATTACAGTTTATCTATAAACGATTATTTTAATATTAAAATATTAGGAGAATTTCATACCACATATTATAGCATACCTACTAGAAAGTAGGTACCACGATACATTCTTTACATTGCCCATCACCTACCCAACCTATCAACGGCCTTGATGACAAGGTAGTTATAAAATGCATGGCATACCTACTTAGTTACTCACGTAGGTATGTAGAATTGATTTTCATTGACATTGTTTAGAAATAGATACCTCACAATTTTGCAAAACCAATGTCAAGAAGAATAATGTCATCGATAATGCTTACTTTCCCATCTCTAGTGTCGATATAACAACTCTTTTCACCCCCTAAATTTTAACAAAATGTTGTGTTATTGGTGTCAATCGCTTGAAAATACTGTATTTTAGGTTTGTGTGTTTTATTATTTTCAAATAAGTTTTTGGTTTTGACTTTTAATAGTCATAGTTTAAGTGCAAGAAAATTACCGGTTAAGATGCTTGTATGTACCTATAAAGTTATTAAAGAACTGGCAAACGCTTATGACCTAGGTAATACTGTGTTGATTATGTAGTATCTTTGAGTAAAAGATAATTGTTGGGAGAACTCAATATAATATTTTTAGAATACGTATTTTAATGTTTACACTCTGGTATGCGAACGCCATCTGCTGTGTTGGTGACGCTCCTCTTGTTACTCAAGTCATTCCACTGTCTTGTCTGTACTTCAATGACATCTGACACAATAAAAACCCAAGACGTTTCATAGTCTGTACTTGTTTGCGTTCCAGAGAATGCATACATTACATCTTTCCCCCTTTTAAATAAATAACATACAACTCAAACAAGTACTGACTTTTACATTTATTTTCTTCCCTTTTCTTTTCCCAAACAAAAATATTAAACAATAGATAAATCCTAACTAAGCTTAAGATATAAGTATCTACTAATTTTTTCATAATATTTATTATGTACTATCTAATAATAAACCTTATTTCTAAGTAGTTTTATTCATCTCAAACCATTTCAACTGCACATCCACCACACAAAATGAAGTCCTTAGAGAACAGACAGACTATAAAGGCCGAACATGATATGATGTTCTGGTATGGTTATAAGATCTGAGTCCGGTTTTCTTTGCAATAATACCTGAAAACCTTTTATTAACACATGGATCTTCAAAAACATTACAGATTATATTTAAGAAAAATCACCGCAATCGGACTATATTAAAAGGTAGAAGAGTTATTTCTTTTTGTATGGACAGGTACTCGGTATATGATCCTTTTATTTACGGGAACCAAATGCGAATTGATGGATGGCAAGATAACAATAAGTAGTCCTAGCTAGATTTTTAAAATTAATTGATGTTCAATATTGTTTTTTATTGTAGGTAGGCGTACCTACCTACAATAAAAAACAATATTGAACATGTTTTAAAAGCTCACATAAACTTTCCGCAACAATGACCTCCAGAACAGAAGGACACGAACCTACGTGGATAACAAACCGAGCATGGCATATTCACCTCACAATTATTTATCTGGATGAGGTTTAGGCTGTATTATAATACGAGAATATCTACCTACCCTTGTTTGAGATATTTTTAGGCTTCTATTATAGCTAATATTAATAAATATCTACAAAAGCCGAGCACATGAGCCTCGTACGGGCTAAACATCGACCTTTGCCTTTAATATAAAGTACCTACCTATGCTTATAAAGCCAAGCACCTGAAGCTGAAATTGGCAAAGAGGATTAAGCATATAATAATATCCGAGACTTGATACGTTTTAAATTATTCCTTCCACCAGAGTTCCGTATTTATTCAGCGAGACGTGCCTTTTACCTTTAACCTTAACCTTTAACCTTATTTTTTCTATGATGAGAAATAAATCAAATAGCATTCAGTCCCGTGCTACGCGTAAAGCTACCATGATTTGGTTTATGGCAACTACGCACTGCTACGCCGTAGCTCGTAGCAGCTGAGGTATCGAAGTGGTTAGCGACTGGTCGCTGCTGATCACTGCAAGAAAGTTCGCGCAGTCGCGGATGTTTCTATACATATGTTTAACTCGTTGGCTGTACAACAGCATCATTCAATAACTCACTAAGAACAATCATTGAGGTGAAAAGAGATGAGATGACAGCTTGACCAAATAATTTTATTATGAATTCACAGCAATGGCAAAAAATCATGATTGTCGTTGTCACACACCTATGTTAGTAATATAGGTCTGCGTGAACTACACATACCGAGTTTCACAGCACCCAAAACGATATGACATAGGACGTCTGTAGAAAAAAATAATTAACCATTACCATTGACCAATAACGTCCATTCTAATGACTATCTTCATAATTAAGTACCTATAAACAGTATGTCTAACTGTCTGTCTCTGTATGGATGAGATACCTCCTTACCAAAGACTGGTTGGCTTTGCAAGTTTCACAATGAAAAAATAATGGCATTTAAGACTATGTACTTTTACTCTGTATGTACAAAACGCTATAATATAGGTACATTAATGTTACCTACATTAATTTTAACCACCTCTGCCCCCTCAGCATGGGGCGGGGATAAAAAAATTGTCCTCGGTTTTTATCCACCTTCGATATAATTTTGTCTCCCAATGGTAGATAAAAACAGAACAAAATTTTTATCCCCTCCCTGTGCTGAGGGGGCTGGGGTCTAGTGCTTCACCCACTGTAACCATATCCAGAGATTCCGGGTTCGATCCCCAGGAGCTTACCTAGTACAATATTGTGCTTGGTTTGGTTGGTGGTAGAACTTGGTTTAAGTTCACCTGGCTAGCTATCACCAACTTACTTAAGTCTGCAGACTTAACTACTGTCTATATGTTAGTCATCATAACAACAACTCTAAATTGTTGTGTTCCGACATTCAAAGGCAAGAGAGTCAGTTCCTCAGACTTTCTCTCAGATTCAGGGTGAAGTACCTCCACCTTCGGTCTTACATATCTTGAAATAAAATAGTAAAATAATTTAATTATTTAATTATCATTATTATTCAAACTAAGGTATTCTGACTACGAAAATTGTAGATAAATTAACAAGGTTATATTATCAATTAGTTGAAGCTTTCTGTTATATCTAGAGATGCACATTTTATAATACTTTGAGATAACTTTCATAAAAATAAGGTTATGAGGCAAAAGTTCTTAAAGTGAACCTGTCCTTAGTATCACTTTTGCCTGCGTTGATCTTAAGACAGAAATTATTTATATCAACTAGGTACATTATTTTAGAATCTAGTCAAGTCTGTAGATAAGTACATAATGCAGTATGGCAATTACCTAAATTATTTGATGATTAAAATTGATATTCTTTACTAGTAATTAATACATACATGATGATACAATAATTGCAAACTATGAAAAGTAATTGAGTATGTATGAAGCTTGCTCGAGACTGTGTACAATTGTTTTGTAGTGTAACAAAAGGTTGTCTGGAAGAAATCGTTTCTAAGTGATACAACCACTCATTGTCTCAGTTTTATTTAAAAGGTGTACTTTAAGTATTATGATTTCATTACAAGGCCTCAAGTAACTTGTTCAGTAGTGATAATGATACAATTTGTGATTTAATTTATGTGAGTATTTTAGGCAATTCAACTCGGACCCCACATGTGAAACACACCATATGCTCCCCAGCACCCAACAAGTTAAGAAAACAACAAGTACACATGTAGGCAAGTTAAGACAATGCCAATGGCACAGCACTATAAAACAATTTTAGTTGCATCAGTAATTCTTGATATTCCTTAGCCTATATATTATTATGGTTTTGTTTGTTGTAATGATCAAACTTTCAAATAATTTCATCAAGGCTAGGTTCTTCAAATAGTAATGATCAAATGAAATTAAACAAATGGATAATCAATCAGCTTCTAAATTAAGGTCTTCACTACTATATAGAGCTAAACCATCTTGGTACTTTAGTGAAATTTAAGTTCTTTTACAAATATTCCATAGCTGTATTGTGTAGATAATTCTAAAATACAGAAAAAATGTGATCTTTATAAGTGAAGTCTGGTTTATTTCACTTATCAATATACCTTAGTTATTAGATCAAATAGCATAATGATAACTATGTATGTTAAACTACCTATCACAAAATGGATATAAACCATGAACTTAAAAGTGAATGATTGTAAAACAGGAAAAACATATGCAATTCCACAAACTATTAATAGTTAGCTCATCAATAAATTTCAAAGGATTTTATTTAAATGACCTTACAAATTATTGCAGTAATAAATTTGAAATAACAATATGCAGTCAATGTCTTTCTTATTTTGTTTCATCCAACACTTACATTATAACTTGTTTACACCTTCTATAAAAATACACAACTCATCTATACAAAAAAAATACATCACCACTCGGCATCACCATTGGCCTTTTGGAATACAAAATCTTTTCCTGCTAAGTTCATGATGCCGTCTTTCAGGTAGAACTTCCACCGGTTACGACTGCGAGTGATTTTGTCGTACTGGCACACAACAACATTGTCGGTGTCAAACATGTCGCCGGGCTCCTCATCGGAGACATCATCGCCTGAGTTGAGCGGCTCCTCATCTGCGCCGCCACTGTCCTCGCGCTCCTCGTCCTCATCGTCGTGGGCACGCTCGTCCGACTCTTCCTCCTCCTCGTCCTCTCCCGCGCCTGCCTCGTCCGATCGCGTCGAGCCCGCGTTGGAGCCCTCATCATCTGATGAGTCAAGCGCACCGTCCAGTGACAGCGGCAAGGGCGCACCTCCGCTCCGACCACCGCCTCCACCCCCATCCAACTCGTTCTGCTGGCCCGCTAGCGCCGAGTTTATATGTTGCTGAAGGAGAGTCGCCGCCAATGGCTGAGGCAAGCTTATGGTAGCGTTAATGATTGGTCCGGTGAGAACCTGGTGCAATTTGTTGCCATTTAGAGCCGATGCTGGAATTTGTATAGTGAATGACCTTGGTTGTGAACCAGGTACCCCGGGTTGGGCTGGTAACGTGAGCTGTACTGGTACTTTGTTATTTGGGTCTATCACATGCGGGTGAGTACCGGCGATGTTCGAGGAGGGTGCGCCGTGTTCCGCGCTAGAGTTCTGCTGGCTTGTGCTCTGAGATATGACTTTGGGAGCGACGTTTCTAGAGTTGAAGCTTTGCACGACAGGCGGCGCCGCCATCTGTGGCTCGGGCGGCGGGTCCATGGCACCGCTCGCCTGCAACTTGCTCTTCCACAGCTGCTTTAGCTCTTGCAGGACCTGCTCGTCGACTCCATCGTCCAGGAAGCAGTCCCTCACTCCAGCTATGACGTCGTCAACGACTGTGTTGTACAGTTTTAATACTGTCTGTTGACTCATCGTCATTTTGATGGTATTTATTGTGCTACCGCTTGTAAGCAAAGGTATCACTTTACACTTTCACTTTGTTATATTCATATAGACAGAGAGCGCCGTCACAACCGCGTATAAATTTCGTGTTTTACATTTCAATCCAACTAAGAACTCAACTCAATGTCAAAACCGAGCGAGGCCTACACGATCATTAGCTGAATAAGTAGATGTAATCGACCAGACCGCGCAACTAGTGGCACCGGGCTCGATAACGATGATATGAAGAATTAGCACGTAAAAATTCACTTCCAATCCATTTTATCGGCTAAAATTACAGGATTTTGGAAAAAGATGACAACTCCATCTACTATCTCTCAAATCAAACATAACCTACAAAGAAAAAACAAATTTTTTTTTCAAGACAAATGCTCTTGTTGTCTATGGATTTACCAATGACGAGCGCTACGCTAACCATACAATACCAAACGATTGCTCGAATGTTCGCGTTCGCGTCGCGTCGTCGTCGCACCGTGGTGCGGCTCGTCGAGTTTATTGAGTGTAGCTGTTGCGACGTCGCGTCGCGTAGTCGTCGTCGTTATCGTCGTCGTCTCTGTCGTCGTCGCGTCGTAGGTCGTACCGCGCGTGCGCGTTAGTGAGGTACATGCGCACTGTATAACTCTCTTGTGCATCGCGCGGCGCGGTGATCCCATACAGCTGCCCCGCCGCGCGCCGCCGCCGCCGCCACCCTACTTCCTTCCTCTCCTTCCAATGCTTCCACCGACACACCCTGACCCTCTCTGCTATATGTAGGTAGGTATGCCACTTGAGCTCAGATTCAAGGCGACTACATACCAACATTCAGAAAATGATTGAAAAGAACAATAAACTAAAAGTTTTGTGACTTATAATAAAATAACAAACCGGCCAAGTTTGAGTTGGACTCGCGCACCGAGGATTCCGTATCTATGTAAAAGTTATGGTATTTTTATTGCTAAATGAAATCCATAACATTACAATGTGGAAAGCTGGAGGAGCATAGATTTAAGAAAAGGTCTCTTTATCGTTTCTAATTATTAAAAAATATACTTATAACAATGATGTGAACTAAAAGTTTTAGGTTTTCGGATTTTTTATTTTATGTGTGATAGAAAACGTTGCTTCCATGCCAAATTTCAAAATTATAGGTTGGGTTAGGTTAGGTTTTGATGCGGTCCGGGAGGGGGATAAGGCGTTGGCTGTCTCGCTGGACATTGCCAACGCCTTCAACAGTCTGCCGCACGGAACGATACAGGAGGCGCTCCGTTACCACGGGGTGCCCCTGTATCTGCGGAGGCTGTTGGCGGACTACCTCCAGGACCGCGAAGTCCTGGTGGAGGGACGCGACGGTCTGAGACGCCGTCGCGTCGTCCGCGGGGTTCCGCAGGGGTCGGTGCTGGGACCGCTCCTGTGGAACATCGGCTACGACTGGGTCCTCCGTGGCACGCTGCCCGCCAACATGCGGGTTGCGTGCTACGCGGACGACACCCTGGTCGTAGTCAGGGGGAGGGACCTGAGGGAGACGGTGCGGTTGGCCGAGGTGGGCACGGCCCACGTGATCGACCGCATCCGCTCCCTCGGGCTGGGAGTGGCCCTCTCCAAGACCGAGGCCCTGTTGTTCCACGGGCCTCGGGGGGGACCCCCGCCAGGGACCAGAGTGGTCCTGGACGGAGTCCCGGTCCGGGTTGGGACCCAGATGAAATATCTGGGTCTCATCCTGGACGGACGGTGGACTTTCAGGGCCCACTTTACCCAGCTGGCCCCGAGAGTCCTGGGAGCCGCCGCCGCACTGGGGAGGCTGCTGCCCAACGTGGGCGGCCCGAGCGCCACGTGTCGCCGTCTATACTCCGGAGTGATCCGGAGTATGGCCACCTACGGGGCACCGGTCTGGGTGGACGCCCTCGGTCGCGCGAACATGACCCTGCTGCGACAACCGCAGCGGGTCATTGCGACGAGGGTGATCCGCGGATACCGGACGGTGTCCTGGACGGCAGCATGCGTGCTGGCCGGCGATCCCCCCTGGGCTCTCCAAGCGGAGATCCTCGCCGAAGTGTACCACTTCGTGGCGGCGAGGAGATCCGACGGGGAGCACCTGGAGTGGGATCGGGTGGAGGGCCTACGGCGACAGGCGCGGGCCGCCATGTTGAGGCGGTGGGCGGAGGACCTGGCTCCACCGGTCCCTGGTCAGTGGACGGTGGAGGCCATTCGCCCGGTCCTCCGTGACTGGGTGCGGCGGCGATTCGGGTCGCTGACGTTCCGACTGGTGCAGGTGCTTTCCGGACATGGATGTTTCGGAAAGTACCTGTACCAGATCGCGAGACGGGAGGCGACCCCGGCCTGCCACGAATGTGGTGCGCCGGAGGACACGGCGCACCACACGCTGGAGGTGTGTGCCGCGTGGGGTCCCATGCGACACACACTTTCAGCCACCCTGGGAGGGGACCTCTCGCTGCCGAGCGTGGTCAACGCCATGCTCGACGGCGACAGGGAGTGGCAGGCGATGGTCTCCTTCTGCGAACAGGTGATGTCGCAGAAGGAGGCCGCGGAGAGGGTCAGAGAGGACGATGCCCGCTCTGACCCGATCCGCCGGAGGCGAAGGGGGGGTAGGAGGGGGCGGTTTGCCCGCCTTCTTCGACTTCCCCTGTAGTGGAGCCACCTGGTGGAGAGTCGGGGGACTCTCCGCCGGCTTGCACGGCTCCACTCGTCTGAGGGGTGGTCCTGGTGAGCAGTGACCACCCCTCCTTGGCCGGGGCCTGGACACGGGTTCCAGGCCAACCGCCGGGGCCAGATGGTGAATGCTAACGCGACCCCATCTCGGCCCCACGAAGGCGGGCGACTGCTCATAGTGGGTTTTTAGTGGGTTCGAGTCCCACATACCCCCTTCCACCACCCCCATGGTGGAAGGGAAATGCGAGGGCATTTTCCCACTTAAAAAAAAAAAAAAAAAAAAAAAAAGGTTAGGTTTTGATTCCTTTGCGAGTGTCGAAAATATGCGGCATAAACGGCTGTATCTTTTTGTGATTGCGTTGACTCAGAAGTTTGATTTTTTCACAGCTCCAAGGGATAATAGACCTGAGCAAGTATTGCAAAAATCTATAAAATTTTCAATTTTATACCTACGTTTAGTACCCGTAGGTAGGTATACCTACTCTGTCTAGGTAAATAAATAAGTAATTTCCCACTTTTAATGTAAAAAGTGATTCCTGCATAAATTTTAACTTTTTAGGGTTCCACTAAAATATGCTAAGGGGATCCTACGGCCTCCAACGGCCTCCGCCGTCATTCGTTCGTCCGCCATCTGTCTGTCAGCGGGCTGTTTCTCATGAAGTGTAATTAGAACAGTACCTAATTAGGTAGACAGTTTAAATTTTCAAAGTGTTTATTTATTTTGCCGCTATATCAACCAAAATAATATCTAATAAAAATAAATATTTAAATGTTGTAACCCTTTAAATGTTGGTTGGAACCCTCGTAATCTGTAACTGCGCTTGGCTGGCTTTATGGTATTAAAGTTTGGTGGTCAATCCTTAGTAACAGGTTAATTTTAAAATCAAAATTAACCTATTTACCTACTGTGGTTTACGATAATTGCGCTCAAAAGACGGGCAGATAGACTGTTTTTTATAAATTCTAGGAAGGGCAAACGAAATTCTAGTTTCTAAGAATACGAAAACTTGCAAGACCATCGGGCTAATTTAAATAAACTCAATGCAATATATGCTCACTTACCTATTTTATGGAATTATGATTATTTTTTTACAAACAAAAGTAACAATCATCGCAAAAACAATAAAATCAAATAAAAACTAAAAATAATACCAACAATTTGATAACTTTATCATAATGGCTTCAATAAAAAGCCATTTACATCACTAGTTTGATGTACCGAATTCATCCTAACTATGCGTAAATTGCCGTCGTCGTTGCTTCTGGGCGTCGTCATCATGTCAAAGTAGGTACCTAAATAGTGCTGAGTGTTGTTGTGCATTCTAACGGAAAAGTTCATAAGTACCTACTGAGAATGACGTGTTATCCTACTATTGTACACTAGAATAACTGCCATGCGTATTAGACGGACACGACGGGCTCAGTATTGAGCATTTGAGGTACGTAGGAACACATCTGCCTGCGGAGGCATAGGGCCTGAGTCGTGCATATTTGCCCCCCCCTGAGATGATGAAAACTATTATTGTACCAATTGGTAAAAACAAAACTGGGGATCTGTCTGACAAGTGAAATCGGAGCGTAGAACACCTGTGTACGTATGCTTTCTCGACCTCTCAAAAGCTTTTGATTATTGTCTTATGATAAGCTATGGGAAAACTGGTGAAGACGGGCGTGCATACACAGGTGCGTCGCATGGTGTGCACACACGCACGCCGAGGGTTCTGACCCACATTCCCAGACAAAAAATGCAGGCTTTTTGAAGTCGTTTTTGAAGTGCCGGTCAGACTCACGTTTGGCCAGATTTTATTATTCATTTATTTATTTACCACAAAGTAAGCACTATATACTCACACCAACTTTTTTTATATAATATTATACAGGTCGAAAATAACAATTTATAAAAACATTTCATGTATGGGAACCCCCTATTTTTTTTGGTTTATTATTAGTCAGGTCTGAATATTGGACTATCCCCACCCTTTATTTCTGAAAATTATTAAAAACCGAAAATATGCCATAATTTATTCCTTATGGGCAATCAACATACTAAGTTTCAAGTGCCTATCATTTGTGGTTTCCGGGATATGCAAGCTTTTAACCACCAAACTTTGAACGCCATTTTAAACCCCTTGGGGTGTGAATTTTCAGAATTCCTTTCTTAGCAGGCGTTTACACACCAAGACAAACATGCCCTTGAAATTTCAAGTCTGTACTCCCAGCGGCTTAGGTTGTGCGTTGTATCTAGTTGAATCAGTCAGTCAATCACTCAGGACTTGTCCTTTTATGCATTAGAAGATTACTGTTTATCAAGTAGTCAAGGGTCGTAAATACAGTCACGTCAACAGCCCATTTATGTAGTGGTTAATTGGATATTGGACAGAGTCTCCTCAAAAACGGAAGGATTTTGCCATAATCACCACACTTAGCATATGGATTGGTGATCACAGTAAAGGTGTTATGTAATATACAGCAGGAAGCTGCCGCTTCCTCTGGTGACATACTTTAAATCGGCTTTTACGACATCCGCGGGCTGAGTTGGAGGGAATCGATTCTTAAGCCGCGACTGCTACGGCCGGGAAAATAAAAAAAAAAAAACATTTGTCGTTGAATGCCTCGTTATACCATTTCAAAAAGTATACGCACGACTGTTATACCATGCATAATTCAGGAGTTCCGCTGTCATCATCGTAAGACCCTGGTTTATATGGTTCGTAGAAGAGTATCACACATACAATCATTTTAAATGCGCAACGATCTTAATCTGTATTACTGTTATTTACTGAAAAAAACCCTTTATATTGATTCCACTCCATCCAGTTGGTAGTTTTGACATTCATCCATTACATAAAGATACACCAGTTTATTATAGAAACCACGTGTACATCGAGTTTCTTCTGTTAAATAACAATGTTTTTTGTTTTTTTTTTCTAATAAAAGGACACCCTGCCCTTCAATGATTAAAAAAACAAAAACCCACGAATCACGTTCTTATCTATTTCATGTGAGGAATCTATAATGATATTTTTGATGATTTTGAGGCATACTTTTAATGAAAACTTTCAACCCCTTCTTGAACCCCTTAGGGTACGAATTTTCAAAATCCACTTCTTTGCACTCATTTTCGCATCAAGACAAACATACCCTTCAAATTTCATGTCTCTACGATTAGCCGTTTAGGCTGTGCGTTGTTATCAGTGAGTCAGTTAGCATTTTATATTAGTATTATATAAGGTTGATACGATAAGAGAAGATGACCTGTATATTTATCATTTTTTTTTATACTTAATTCAGTTAGTGGCTTAGCATGGATGTGGACCATTCTAGACAAAGTTGCAACTTTGTCTAGAATGGTCCACAGCATCAGTATGCATGCATACTGACCAACCCACCTGTTACCAAAGTCAATGCAGAGATCCTACCATATTGTACAAAAACAAACTTAGGACACATTCATGATAGTAAAATATAAGTGCACGGAATACAATTAGAAGATTCCGTGAAGTAGGTAGAGGAGGTTCCGTAAAATCGATCCTTTACGTGCAGGTAGTTAAGTTATTGTGTCAATCAAGGCTCACAGCTCAGTTGGTAGTAGCTCTGCCTTCTGCGCTCTAGGTTGTGGGTTTGATTCCCACCCAGGACAAACATTTGTGTGATGAATATAGATGTTTGTTCTGTGTTTGGGTGTTGTATTGTATGATACGTATGTATTTACAAAAAAATAGTATTTTAGTATTCTATCCTGTTATTATATTACAAGCTATGCTTAGTTTGGGACTAGATGGCGCTGTGTGAAATTAATGTCCTGTATTTATTTACTTATAAATACATTTTATTTATTTTACACTTTATTGTACAAATATAAAAATATTGCACAAATGGTGAGCATAATGCCAAGGCATTTTCTAACTGCTAACCAACTTGGCAGAAAACATTACAAAAACAAAGGCGTACTAACTTATATAGGAAAACTTATGAAAAGTGTGAAAAGACTACCTTACAATAATCATAAATATCTTCATACATATTTAATTTCATTTTTTTAAGATACAATTTATTTATTCATAGAAAGGTACAGCTGGTATTGTAGGGTCACAAGGACTAACATCTACATTATAACTTATATTATGTATATAAACCAGTGATAGTGGCAGAGTTGTACCCTAGGTATTTCTGTTCCTCATACTAGCACAAAGTCTGTATTATGAGGTCACATACTACTTAACTACTAATATAAATACATATTAATACATATTTTATATGATTCTACAAATTCTGACCCATAAATATGATATATGTATATATAAATATATATATACCTACCTAAAATTATAATAATGTCCGTCGTAAAATGAGAAAAATAATAATAATAAAGATAATATAAAACGGTGAAACTCAGAGACGACCTGTTAAATGTTCACGAGTCCGTCTTTTAAAGCAATCTTTGGAATCTGTAACATTTATTTATTTAATCCCCAACATATCCATTAAAACACTGTGTTCTCAACATACGCCATTGTCGCTTTCAATAAAATAGTTAAATGATATGATGATGATTTGTTTTGTAACAGGTACCTACCGATCTGTTTTATTTGAATTTATAACGAATGACGAATGAGGCGTAGGTATTTACAAGATAACCGCATTACAAAGTTCGAATTAAATGTCTAATATTTACATAAATTGCTCGAAGGAGATAGGAAGATACACGAATTTTAAGGTGGATGAGCCACGAATTCACAGACTAAACCGTTAAACGTAGAGACATGAAATTCGGAGGGTATGCTATTCTTGGTTTGTAAACGTGTACCTACTAAGAAGGGGATTTTGAAAATTCGTTCAGAAAAAAAGGGGTTCAAAATGGTGATCAAAGTTTTCATTAAAAATGAAAGTTTTCATTAAAAATGAAAGTTTTCATTAAAAATGAAAACTTTGATCACTAAACTATCACTAAAACCGTGAATATTAAATGTTCCAAATGAACAGTAGGTACAGATTCCTAGCATAAAAAAAAAAAAATACTTGTTTCAGGGTTTTTTTGGTATTCCCATAATAAAGGGAAGGTGGTAATTTTCTTAAAAAAAATGCTACCTATCAAACAAACAAAATGCAATGTAAACGTGGTTTTCCCTATAAAATGGTATGTTTACGAAGGTGCAAAAGCGTATCCTATATAAATGGACTTTGAAAATTCACACCCAGGGGGTTTAAAATGGGTTAAAGTGTTTTCTTTAAGTGTGGGCTATCTCTTAAACCTTGTATTATAAATGTTCTTAATTGACATCAAAGATTCCTCAGGTGAAATAATTGAATACATGTTTTAGTGATCATAAACAAGGGAAGGGGGTAATTTTCTGAAACAAAAACAGACAAAACGCGATGTATTAAACGTGGTTTTGGTTATAAAAGTGTATCCCAAGTCAAGGGCCCATAATCTAGTTACAGTGGCCTATCTCTGAAACCATGTAAGATAAATGTTCAAAATTATTGTCACTATTGAATCCTGTGAGTAAATAGGTACACATGTTTCAGGGATTTTTAGCATTTAAAAAAAACAATGCGATGTAATCTTGATTTTTATTATATTATAGAGTCTTTTGAGTGAACTGTAGGTGTGCATGAACCAGGCTTCGAGTAAAAACATTAAATCGCAACGTTGTCGAAGCAATAATCATTACCGGTTGCCCTCAAAAGGAATCATTTTTGATTACGTAGGTACATGTATTCCTACAACATCCACCAGTCACAGGGACTCTTACGTTGGCTGGAGTAGATTTGCGAGAGAACTGCTTTTCACACGGTCATTGTAGTCGTCTTTTCAAGAGTGAGCTCACCAAGTACCCTCTATCATACAAAGAAATTGTATAATAAATAAATTATAGTTTCTTTACCAAAACTATTTTTAACCGACTTTCACAAAAACATTTCGCAATCTTTTATTTATGTATGTTTCCCCGATTACTCGAAGACGTCTACACCGATTTGGAAAATTATTTATTTATTTGAAAGGGTATATTTCACAGGTGGTCCCATTTACATCAGGTCAATATCTGATGATGGGATCCTGGAGAAATCCAGGGAACTCTTCAAATATTATAGGCACACTTGAAGTGATGATTTGGGTATTTTAGGGTGTATTAGCTCAAAAGAAAATAAGAAACGGACCCCTGTCATCAGGTCAGGATCTGATGATTAGATCTTGGAGAAATCGAAATATTATAGGCATATTTATAGCGATTTGGGTATTTTTAAGCAGGTTTTTACCTCAAACGTAAAGACAAAACGGACCCCTTATAGGAACACGCGTTTGTCTGTCTGTCTGTCGGTTCATCCATCTGTCATCAAAATAATTGGAAGAAATGCGTCATCCAGGTAAACGAAATTGTAACACATTCTTCATTGAAGTCGGTTTTCTTTTTAGTTTTTTAAAACGTAATTATATCAGTTGTCTCTCCACTTTGTCCATTGTAGGTTTCTCAAACCTATAAAACCTCAAATCCTAACTGATGCATTATGGGAATTTCTACATTACCAATTAGCATTTCTAGGTACCTGGTTGCATTACCTACTAAACTGTTAAGAGATAACAAAAATAATAATTGTCAGTCGCGGGAAGGATTTTGTTCAGCTTTTGAGATTTTGGGGTGAAAAGAAATGCAATATTTCACCCATATCTTTTGAATGTGGATCCGATCATTTCAAAATTTTAATTATGCAGAGATTCTATTTTATACCTACTCATCAATCGGTATAAAGACTTTTTAAGCACTAAGGTAGTTTTTGAGAAATAGGAATGTTCGGTAAGGTCATTTGAATAAAATTGTAGTCTTGAAAAATTTCATACGACAGGGTTTAAAATAGATTATAAATAATAATATATAAAAATAATTTATTTTTGCCTTAAAAAGGGATGGTTTTCAAGATAAAGGTTGCAATGGATGTTCATCTCATTCTGGTTCTGCTCAGGAAGGTTTGGTTTGTCATTGTCGGATACAAGTTATGTAAATTGATGGTGAACAATATTATAAGGTGTGAATGAAGAAAATGAAGTACAGAAATTTGTCTCTTTAGGGGAACTAAAAAATATGATATGTCCCATTACGCAGGCCCGACGAGGAATAATTTCCGGGCATCAGTGAAAGCACTCACAGTCGTAAATTACACGGGAACTCACAGTCATGGCTGTCAGTTGTAATCTTGATATGACGTAAAGGCAACCGTGAGCTAACCTATCCCCACACCATTCTGAATTTGAAAGCGTACTTATTATGAACGTAATCTCCAATCACAGTCAACGGTCATCCGGAATCATAGTCTTTTTTTTCATAGCCTCTATGGATTAATTTAAAACGCAATAATTTGGATCCCCTTCTCTTTAAATTATTCCTATAGATATGATGACATCACATACCATAGGATTAATACCGGAAGCACTGCGAAATATTAAAAACTAGAAGATCAAATTGTATTATTGAGGAAAGAACAATAATCATTAAAGACTCCGCAAGTTTTCCGCAATATATTTTGCCAGATTTACCCAGGAGGGTCGTCGTTGGCAGGTAAATTTTCTCAGAGGTAGCCCATTGTGTGAATGTAAATATAGTAGTCAGTGGCAGTAGGTATAAAATAGAGGGGACACGTCGATATCGAGCGAGCCTAACCAACCCGACCGCGCCTCAAATACAACACTCGCGGTTCTAAATATTTGAACGCGTGTCTGAATTGATTGCAATAGTCTGTTGACCGTAGATACTCGTATTCCAATTTTTAAATAAACAATTTCGAAGTGATCGCCTATTTTGATAGCAGTCAGTTTCAAAAATGCAAAACCTGCAAGTTTAATGTTTATATTTCATGTTCAATAAGCTTGCTCATTAATGCCTACACAGAAAAAGCTATTCCATTATTGTCTGTAAAATAAAAACGTATTTTTAATCTAGGCACACCAAACAAAGCGTTTATGATTTGTGCCTTTCACGTGTTAATTGAATTTAGCTTGCTTGTTCACAATTTAGATGACAAGGGGACTTGTGAATTTGCTTCAATCTAATTATATTGTAAGCCGCAGGAGGTCTTGTGAGCTAACTTGTAGCTGTCGGTAACCGAAGGAAGGATTGATCGACGTGCCGCGCCAGCCAGGCCAGATTTAACAAGTTAATTACAGAAGATCTGTTATGTGCCTAGTCAAATACCTATCGAGTAACTATAGTCACCTTAGAAGCGGTAAGCAATTTATATTGTCCTTGCATGTAAGTTAAGTAATTATTTATTAATGCTTGGTTTTCAAACATTTTACTTTATTCCAAGTCAGAGAGCTCTATGAGAATGTATCAAATGTGACCAAGCCTAGTTTTTTTATTATGAGATTTTTCTTCATCTCACCTGGTTATAAGGCAAGATAAGGCCGAAGGTAGAGGTGCACTTCACCCGGAATCCTCAACAGCCTTTGGGAATAAGCTATATTGCCGGAACACAATTTAGAATATAATGTTAGGGCGACTCAGGTAAGTTGGTGGTAGCTAGCCAGTCGGACTTAAACAAAGATCTACCCCCAAGCAAATCAAGCACACATTATATCTCCCTAAGGATCGAACCCGGGACTTCTGGATCTGATATCGGTGGGCGAACCACTAGACCACAGAGGCGGCTTTCTTCTGGTTAAGTGAACTATTGTCGCCCATGGCAACAAAAGTTAGGTTCGAGAACATTATAGTGCTTTAAATTATAAAATTGCTTTGGAATCTCAAATAAGACTTTAAAACAAGTATGCAATTTTCATAAAAAATCAAAGCAGTTTTATAACGCTCTACTGCCGTCATGTCTCTCTTCTTTCGCGGAAATTAAATTCCGTAACAGACGGCTTTCGCATTAAGACCTACATTTTACAAGCTCCACCAAAATAAATCCGATAGATTTTCAAGAGCCTTTGACTTTAGCATCTTGGTGAAATAGGCCTCATACATACACTTCAATACATATATAATTTTTTACTCATTTATTCAATAAATTAAACTAACTAAGTACAAAGGAATCAGTCAGATTACCTAAGGACCGTTACAAACGGCCTATAGGTAACTCAACTGTTCCAGACCAGTACCAGACGGAAGCGTGCCCAAGACACTGGCTGCATTGCCACGCTGAATAGCTATGCTAATTCGCTGGCCTAAATAAGAGCCAGCCCTTGGGTCACGTGTCGCCTCAATCAAAAGCCCCGCAATATTTTTGAAAACCCGGAGGGCACCGGCTCCCCACGCACCCAAGGTCTCCACCCCAAAAGGCTCAAATAGGTAAGCTCTGTCGAGACCACTATATTTGCGCCTTTTGTGATCCTCGGCCGAATCAGCCGCCGCACCAGCCCTAACTGATGTCCCAGGCAGATG
The DNA here is from genome assembly GCA_951394065.1 of Venusia cambrica. NCBI lineage: Eukaryota > Metazoa > Arthropoda > Insecta > Lepidoptera > Geometridae > Venusia > Venusia cambrica. Next base: position 13,135,124 of record OX596040.1, on the reverse strand, counting down.
AGATGGCGCTAGGGTGTCGACGCAGGTAGCGTCCCACACCAAAGGCCTACCCATTTCCCAAGGGACAAGAGTCATACCGTCGGGCCGCTTACCATCATCACGTAACAGACCATTCGGTTCAAGAACGGCTGGCACATTGACACTGGTAAACGCTCGACGGATAATGTCATTAAGACTAGCGTGGCGCGAAATCCTGCCCGCAGACCTTGCGCACGAAAGTCCGTGAAAACCAAATTGATCTACGGCCGCACCGCACCGGCACTGGTGAGAGGCGCAGCATCTTGCACCCAACCGAAGACAAGTGGCAATACGGAAAGTTACAGGATCCATAAGTGTACCGGTATTGTAGGGTGGATGTGCTTGCAGCCAAAGACCTGATTCCCATTTTGAAACAGCTAAGAGACGAGCACGATCTGTGGAGGTTGAGCACGTATGTAATAGATAATTCCGTGTCAACTCGCACAGAGGCCCGTCCCACTGCCGTTGTGCCGAAAGGTGTTTTGGGGGATCGGTATTAGGGCAAGCACTATGCCAAGCATTTCGAGCCTCGTCAAGATAAGAAATTTGGAGTATATTGCCTGGAACAGCCGAAATTGATGGTGTTAGAATTTTCTCAACCAAAGAATGTGTACTATAGACGGAAGACAAGAACGCTGGCAAAGCAACACTAGAAATTTTGCGTATACCTAAGCCGCCCAATCGAATAGGCAATGAGGCCTGCGACCATGCTCTGTCATCCAACTCAATATTCAAAACCGTGGAAAGGGTGTTCTTTATTATGTTGTCTAAGCCTTCCACCAGCTCACTGTGTTTCCACAGTTGACAACATCGTAAAGCATAAGTAAATTTTGGGACAAAAAGGCAAAATTTTATAATGGTGAAAGCCATATGTGAGTTAATTTTTGAAAGTCTGTCCGAAACCTTCATAAAATTTTGAATTTTGTCGTCGACGAAACCCGGAAAAGATTCATCAAGAATTGGTGAACCTAGTAGGTGGAGTGAACTCTTATCTACAACAGTAATATTGGAAGCCAAAGTCTCAAACTTTTGAATAATTGAATTTCTATCCAAACATGTATCTGAAATGTATATTTCACATTTCGAAAAATTTAGTTCTAAGCCAATCTGCCGAAATTCATCTATAATAATTTTTAGATCGCCAAATACTGAGTCCACATCGCCACCCAGGGTTCCGTCATCGAGATACCAAACATTCAATTTAGATTTCAGGCGTTGAATAATTGGGTGAATGGCAAGGCTAAAAATGGCCGGGCCTAGAGGGTCACCTTGCTGACAGCCAACTGCAGACGAAATAGTTTGGTTCTTGTAAATTAATTTAGATGGCGAACCATAACATTGAAAAAGAAAAGGATAAATTTCGGGAATTTTGGATTTGTATAATTATGATGATGAACCAATGATGAAGATGTAGCTTCTTCGATGCAAGGCTAATTTTGGCTTCAAGTATACTAGTAGTTCGCCCCAAATTTAAATCTCGTGATGTCTGATTTGTGTTCAGTTTGGTTAAGTTGGGTGTGCCGGGTGCTGGGGGCGACTGTGGGTGTCGTTCCCGGGACGTGCTTTTAAGGCGATATGCGAGAGGGGCACCGCAATGTTCTATTAAGAGTTGTCGGAGCCCCTTGACATGCATCGAGGCCGGCACCGGGGTAGTTTTAGTGAGTCGACGAGTCCGTCATCCTCACACTACCCTTTCGCATCCCTCGATGCTTTAGGGTGTTTGCGAACAGATTTCCCCCCGTAAAAAAAAAGCTTTCTACATAAAAGTGTGCCTTCTTCACACCTTGTTTTAGAGCAATACAACGAATAAAGTTATTCAACTACAACGTTATACTACTATTTCAAATACAACGAAAAAAAGAGATATCAATATATGTTTTATGAAATGTGCTCCCAAAAATGTTGCCGTGGAAGTTGTGCTTTCAAAATCTACCTTAGCTCACGGATATCGTAAAAGTTGACCAAGGGATTTAATAAAACGTGTAACTAGTGGAGGCTGGTTTATAGAAAAATAAACGCGCTTTCGCTGTCGCCAACAAAACGGCAGCATCTTCTGTGTATAAAACTTTTTTTTACTGTGAGCACCAATCTCTCCGTTGTATATTTTTTGTAAATGTGCAGTCGTTTCTCTTTCAGACCCTTCATAGATCTTATTGCCTCACTTAACACCCTTATTGCTTAAAAACTATACCCTAATTATCAAAAATCCCATAAAAAGTTAAAACAAGAAATGAGAAAACGGCACTATATGCAACTAATAATAACAATATTAGTTAAGGCTACAATTAACCAAAACCATATCTCACATACCAACCTACTGCTGTGAAACAAGATAAACTTAATAAAACAAAATTTAAGATTGTAGAAAACAGTTCCAGTAAACAATACCGTTAAAGAATACCAGATAAAAATATTCGCAAAGATTCAATTTTGTTATATTTTTCGGGATCTCTACCTTAAATAAAGTAAATTGTATAGTGGTAGTAAAGGTTAAACTTTGAGAGGTGTAAACACAGATACAGAATTAACGACTTTTCACAACAGTACCCCATGATACACGTTACGTTGGCTTATCTATGAAAAACTCAGCAAGTTACAAATGAAAAACGTAACGCGCCAACGTGTTCATAGAAAAGTGACAACGCAGCATTCAACGCACTGCATCGGCTGGTAGCTTGTAAATAAATTCAGAGCTACATATAAAATGACACCGTCAGACCTTTCTTGCTTATAATATTTCCTGAAAGCGAGCGCGACTCCGACGAGTAATAGAAATTTTCGTAGCACTCCAGCTACGTAGCTACGACAGCTACGAAGCTACGACGGCTCGTAGCACAGAACTATTTATCTTCCGGAATCGCAAAATAATTTTAGTTAGGTATGAGAAAAAAACAATCTGGGTTTACTCTATTAGTGAATATCGAACATGCAAGCAATGTTATTGTTTAATTCCATCCATTAACATTACACAACGGTAATCAAATTTACAAATAGTTCCAATTAGTGATGTTGTGTATTTGTAATTAATGTTTTGCTAAGTGGACATTGTGTTTGTAAATATATTATATATAGTATAAATATATTTGATGGAAATACTTGATTTAACACCTAATAAATCAAACTGGATACATTAACATTATCATGATTGCTGTTCATCATTATCGGTATCCCGCGATACAGGGTATTTCCAAAGTTTATTTTATTTTTATTGGACGACGAGGAAGCGATTGGCCTTCATCTCACCTGGTATCAAGTTGAGATAAGGCCGAAGGTGGAGGCGCACTCCACCCGGAATCCTCTACTAACTGAGGAACTGGCAATCTTACCTCTTTTTTTTTAAGAATTGTTATTATGGCTACAGAATTAGGTAAGATGGTGGTAGCTAACCAGGCGGACTTAAACAAATCCTACCACCAACCAAACCAAGCATAATATTGCTCCCCTGGGGATCAAACCCGGGACCTCTGGAAAGTTTTTTTCAATTAACACCACTAAGCCTGTCACCCACGGCGACATTTTGTAGCGATGCTGTCGTGCGTTCCCATCGATACAGTCGCGATGCTGTCGCCGGCTGAGTACCTTCGCCCACGTAACCACGATTCTAGCTAATATCGCGGTGCTCTGTCGCACTTCAGTCGCGCTTCAGCATCGATGCAGAAATGTCTGTGAACGCTATAGTCGCCAGATGGAATCCGTCGAGACAACATTGGTCGAGTTGTGTTTGGTGCTGCTTTTAACTACTTATTATCGCGCGTTTGCACCGCTTCTGTCGCGTGTTGCAAACGCGACTGACGCGCAATAGTAACAATGCTGCTGCGCGTTTACCAAACGTTTGTCCTGGGTGGGAATCGAACCCACAGCCTACAGCGCAGAAGTCAGAGCTACTACCAACTGAGCTATGAGGCTTTTTAAAAGAAGCATATTACTCGCGCGTTGCCGTCTCTAAACTTAACCTAGTCAGTTGTTGCTTACCACTGTATAAATACTCGTGTATACTTATAGAGAAACTGATAGATAATACGCGTATTCTTCAAGCAATTCAATATTGAATGGAAATGAGTTTAAGGCTAAGAAGTGGTTGGTTGTATACACATAAATAGAGGTCGAGTTATATTTACTATCAATCTAATAAGTAATCTTATATCTAATGATAAAAATCTAAACGAAAAACACTATACGTAAATAATACATACAGAAATGAGTTAAACGTAGGGCAAATCATAAGTGTTTTTTTGTACAATGCACGTTTTTAGTGGATGTGCCAAAACTATCTTGATAAAATCATATCAAAATAATATTTACCAGATGCGGAAGATAATTAGCGCTGCGTCTGAAGTTGCTATGTAAGAACGGATAAGTTTCGCAAGCTAATTTCCGCAATCTCGGGAGTCGACGGTCAGCTTCAGACATTCACAATACACAACTTACACAAAATAAAGTAAGCTAAGTTTAAATCTCCAGCCAAATGCAACACAAATAAATCGGCTATAGACAATTTACGAATTTTAAAACAATTTACGAGAATGCCTAAAGGTCTACTTAGCATTGCTCGAATGCTGTCGAGTCTAATAGCAGAACGGCCCAATCCACAAGCTGGTTTTATTTCGAGCATGCCTGCACTGGAGTAGCCTCGACCGCGTTTTGCTCTACTCGTAAAATGCCAAAGGTTTTAACGTCCACATAGACGCTAATTAGTTTAAACAGGACAACAATCTACTGCGGAATTGAAACATTTGCTCGAAAACCTACCTTGTATGTATAGGTATATTCCATACATACCTCTTTTTATGTATGGAATTATGTTGATATTACGTCATTGATTTTATGATCAACGTTGTTCATTATATTATCACCGTCGCCCAAAACCGACATAAGACATATACATATGGGTTTTTTTTTAAATACCTTTGGACAATTTAGCAAGGCCCCTTTTAATTTGTAAACCTCTAAAAGCCATAAAATCCTTACCATACAGAGAAATAAGACAACAATAAGACCGCTCTAATAGTGATTTGTTACTAATTACGTGTTTGAGTAACGTGACGCCATCGTAACAAAACTTTAACTGTGGTTTATCTATATCTATAACTATAACTGGTTTAACTTTAACTGTGGGTTAACTTGAACTGTGGTTTAACTTTAGTTGTGTTTTAACTTCCACTATGGTTTAATTTTAAATGTGATTCAAATTTAACTTTGGTTTAAGTGCGCAAAATATTTACATCAAATTTCATGTTCCAAATTATGTCCAGTAAAAAGTTATATCAGAACGTCTTTACCCCTTTTCGCCCCTTAAGAGATGAGAGAGTGTGGGGAGATAAACAGTTTTTATTTTATTTTATATTTTGTACGACGAAGGTTTTCATCTTACCTGATTTTTCTAGTTACGAGTATGATAAGGCCGAATATGGTGCGCTTCCTTCACGGAATAATCAATAAACTGAGGAACTGGCTATCTTACCTCTAAATGCCGGAACACAACAATTTTAGAAATGTTGTTATGGCGACATAATTAGGTAAGATGGTTCAATAAAATCCTACAACCAACCAAAGTAAGCACACCCCCCTGGGGATCAAACCGGGGACCTCTGGATCTAACACCGGTGGTAGAACCACTATACCACAGAGGCGGTTAAAAAAGTAGTATAGATATAAAACAAAATAAACCAACAAGCACAAGTAATAATTATGCAAAGTATCATTCATATCCATCCAGTAGTTTTAGCGTAATGTGCGTTACAACACACAGAGAGACAGACAGACAAAAACAGAAAAAACTATAGTTAGGCTTCTGTATCGCTGATAGCGTTTCCTCCAATTGAATTTGCAAAAAAAAAAACATGTTCAGTTTTTTTATATACGATCTATCTATCGATAAAAAAAAAACTGAACATAAAAATGTCGTTAATAGAGCCTTACAGCGTAGTTAACATCCACAAAGAACATGACCCAGCACAGCATTGCGCCCGTCAATTTGAGGCTTTAAGGTGCTATACCATTCAAACCGGAATACAGCAATACTATTTGGCGGCCGAAATAACGAAACTTCTAATTTTTTTCTATCATAGAAATACTAAACATACTAAATGAAGGTATTTACAACACCTTTCGGTCTCCAAGAAACACAGACCACGTCTCTGGCTTGACCGCAATTTTGTACATTCTATATTATTAAGCCTAACGATTAGCACACATCTGAGACAGTGAAATTAAGGTTTTATGTTTCAACTAATGAGTTCTTGGCAAGAGTTCACGCTGTGTGCGGTTTTAGGGGAAAATTCGTCGTAATCTCAAGTCTCACTTTACTGTTTAAAATGCTGACAAATCTCAGAAGCAGTTGATTATCTTTTCTGAAATTATTTTATTTAAAGTCTTACCAACCTCAAGTTAAGTGCTGATAAGTTACTTGATGGGTAAGCAACGTTAATTTTAGCTGACAGGTTGAATATTCAAGGGAATAACTAGTAGGAAGGTAGTATAGGAACGTTCTTCAATTTTCAGCTATTCACAGCTTATTATATATTCGGGACTTTATTTTTTCTCTTTGTTTTGGATATTTTACACTACGCTATCTAGCCCCAAACCAAGTGAAGCTTGTTATACCGGGAACTAGATTACTTTATTTACAAATGCATACATACATATGATACAATATAAATATGCTTACTTAATATTTATATATTAGTCCCGGGTGGGAATTGAACCCACATTTAACAGCGCAGAAAGCAAAGGTGAGGCAGTAAGGCCAGTACATTTTTGAAAAAGTGTGTTTCAACAAGGCTTCGAGATACCTGGGTACAATTTTTTTTATTGTACGACGGGTAGGACCTTTGCTTTCATCTCATTTCATCTCAGGTCTGATTCTCAAGTTATGACTAAAAAAAATAATTAAGAATTGTTGCTATGGCTACAGAATTAGGTTAGATGGTGGTAGCTGCTAGGTGGACTTGAACAAAATCATACCATCAATCAAACCAAGCACAATATTGTAGTCCCCCCGGGAATTGAACACGGGACCTCAAGTTCCATGTAGGATTTGTTAGCTGTCGAACTTGATTTGTTTAACTGACAAACCAATATAACCTTACTTAATATGTGTATTGCTAAATCGTTACTATATCGCAGAATATAGGTACAGCCCAGGTGAGAGGGGGGAGAGAAAACAGATAAAATATAACATTCAAAATATAGTCCCATCACAATATAAACGGTAACGGTCTTTTACTAATAAAAGAAATGGAAAAGAGAGTTCCACTTGTAATTAAAATTACAGGCTTTTATGAAACGCCAACCTGAAGGACTGATAAAATTTATTTGGTTTATCCCTATAGTTTGTGCATTTGAACAAAATATTTGTTGGGTAAATGCCTGTTGGAGGAAGTGCGTGTTGGACCAAACACGTGTTGAACGAAATGCGAATTAAAATTCCATATGGACGAGCTGCTTATTGGAGCAGCAGCTAACAAATCCCATGTAGGTATATTCATCGTTCTTCTCTACCATATGGGTTTTAATCGACAATGGTACGGAGAAAATTCTCTACGTCGGTGTCTATCGTGCGCACACAAAGAAACCTCTTTTCCAGCACCTTTGCGATTGTGCTGATCAGGCTCTTCAATGATTTCCCCGTATTGTTTGCAAGTTTGCCAGGAAGGCGTCGTTTCCTCACAGATTAGGCGGAGTGTGCCGCCGTTTAATACACATCACTAAGTTTTGTTACGCTTATGTTTACTAAGGATGTTTGTTTATTAGCGGGATGAAGTGGAAATAAGCCTAAGAGGTTTATATTGCTTTTTAAAACCGTAGCAGAGTAAATTTACCAACGATCAAATTGATCACCTCACCACACAAAACAACAAGTAGCATACTCACTTACCTGTAAAAGTTTATCTCTGACAGTAAGCGGCCTTATCGTACAAAAAAATATTAGAGTATCATCGTTGTCTTAATTAAATAAAAACTTCAAGGTATCTTTTTAGCAAACGACTTCTCTAAATGGAAATGTTTACCGTCTGGAACCTAGGCCTAAACTCGTAATGACTAGTAGCGAAGCTGAAGATGGCGGCGACGCCTTTTATAATTCAAATGCTCATATTCAATTTATGATCTCATAAACTTCCCCAAGGTCGGTGTCGACCGCACCTTAAGAGTATTCATAATTTCGTAGACACGATTTAAATTACAAACGCGATGAAAATGATTCAGTCTGACTGAGGCTTTATGTACGTAATATTTACATTACGAGCTGATGCATCAAGTCATCCTACAGCTATACATTGTTCTGGTATATATGTAGGTAGGCAGGCCTAGTGTGTTGACTCAACACAAGCCACAGTGGGTTAGCCACATAGTTGATGATCGTATAGGTTACTCCTTTATGTAAATAGGGTGCGAAGCTCTCAAATTAATTTTAAAACTCATTACTCAGAGCTGGATAGAGCTTTCAAAGTACCGTAGGTATGTACAATGCTTTCTTGATTTGGAAATGGCATGTTTTTTAATGCCCAAGTATACAACAAGACTTATAGCTCAGTTGGTAGTAACTCTGCCTTCTGCGCTGTAGGCTGTGGGTTCGATTCCCACCCAGGACAAACATGATGTTGTGATGAATATAGATGTTTGTTCTGTGTTTGGGTGTTGTATAACATCGTACGTATGTATTAGCAAAAGTATTTAAGTATTTAAGTTCTATCTGTAATCTAGTTCCCATATTACAAGCTATGTTTATTTTTTTTATTTATTTTATAAAATTAGATGGGGGCTAGATGGCGCTGGGTTTATTATAATTATTATTTATTACAGAAGTAAAGAATTTCGTTTATCAATTATGACACGGTTTATCATAGCTCTTTTAAGTAACCGTTTAGGTATTCCATTCGAGTGTCAGTAATATTTTTTCCCGAGCTATGGACGGTGTTATAAAATATTACTCACGTAGAGTAATTTAAGTGAGGTAAGTAATATCAACAAAACTGTCAACCCTCATGCCGCGACGTCGTGGAATGAGGCGTGCAGCGCAAGTGTCGTGTCGTGACATTATTTAGCGATGAGGACAGCTGTAATATGTTGTGTTTATGTCGCGCTGAGATACGACAAAGGGTAAAGTGATTTTGCAGCTAGAAATGTTTTAGCTATTTTAAGCGAGCGAGAGAACTAACTAATAGGTATAATGCCAGTCCAATAAAATAGTGACTTTGTAAAAATTTCACGTTTAGAACACAATAATTTTATTCAAAAACAACAGGTATTTCTAGCGTATTAGTCCAAACTACCGAGATAAATAAAAGTAAAATACGCGATAAATACCCGTTTTTTCTTATTTAAATACTTTAAAACCATTATAATTTGTAACCGGGAATGCTAACAGCCGCGGTGCTGAAACTAGTCACTCCAAGCATTTCAAGTAAGTTCATAATATAAGTTAAACCGGTTACAAATTATAAGCAGTGAAATTTACGGCCGTTTTCAAATAAGATTGTATTTACAATTAGTTCCATTGTTTTAACATACATTGAATATGCCTGGCTAGATATTATATAGGTATCCAACATTTTTTCTTGTAAAGGAACGAAGGGTAGGTCCTACTATCTCTTATTATAAAACAGTGTTCCTGTAGCGATAGTCGACGGCCACTTTTGTTGGTCTCAGCCGTCAGGCGCGCTGCCAACAAACGAGAAAAACGAACAAGTAACCAGCTCTCGTATTTACATTTGTAGCCACTTATGAAAACTTGCAGAAAATATTCGACAATAATTTTCCGCTACGTTCACTCGGAGTTTATAAGCGCGCGGGTACGATTCAGGAGAACACTCATTCGTAGATGGCCTCCAACTAATTGCCTAAAGGGCTATTAGTAATAAAAGGGTCCCTAATCGCTTCAATAAAGCGCAGACACACGCGCGGTCACAGCCGGAAACACTGTAAAAGTGTCAAATCATTACCGAAATTAGATTTCCGCTCGAAGTGCTAATGAAATGAACCTATCTCGGTTTTTACTTTTATACATTTTGTGTTACTCGACCGGCTGAGAGAAAATACACGATGTAGTTAGGAACCTACTCTATCAAAATGTTAGATACCCTCTGGTGTATTACTTGTAGGTACGTGAACTAAGCCATTAGTGATTTAAATTGGCTTTCCGCACGAGTGAATTGAACAAACCACGTTCATTAGCCATTATTTGAGCATGAAATATTTTATGCGGTGAAGATAATTATTTCGACACAAATACACTAGTATTTCTGTTTCCCAGGCGCTACTAAGAATCCGAGCATGTATTAAACAACTCTAGAATTATAATGAAACATGCTATATCTATAGCATTACAAAGCTTCAACCCAGTCTCAGTGTCTTTTCTGCGAAGTTCTCTATGTAAAAGGTAAAGTAACATAAAATTCTACTTCATTTTGTAAACGCAAACAATTTTTTTATCAAAATAGTAGTGAGATTTACTGTCTGAGCTAGAACCGGGCGAAGTTTATAAATATATTCCATTATGTGGGTCTGTTGCCCTTTGAATCCGAGACGAGTGTCAATTAAGCAACATTCTCCCTCTGCTTATTTATACACTCAACACGAGCATCGCATGTTGATGACGGTCAGTACTTATGTTGGAGCTGGTATTTGTCCGAGATATTTGAAGCTTGCATCATAAGCCCATAGGCTTAAATCGCTTTAGTCAATGACAAATATCACAAAGAGAAAGCAACGAAATACTTCAATGCCTTTTAAGCTCTACGTGAGGTCTACGTGATAGTGGTACTCAACGTGATTCGGGCTCGGCTATCATCTCTAAGCTGAAATGATTCCGATTTGATTGAAATGTTAATTATCGTTAATTCCAAATGGCTAGCTAACCGTGCCATTCAATTCATTATCGGCAAAGAGAATTAATCTCGTGATTTAGGCACTTGCCGTCATCCTTTGCAAAGCGATCGGCCAATTCGACCCCATTGAAAGAGAAATCGCGCTCATCGATTTCCTTCAAAATTTCAGTATTAAAGTTGTTAATGTGTTATTGCATTGATTTTATTTTTACAATCTAACTGTAGTAACTTTGTACGAATCTAAATATATAAAACCATTGTATAGTTGTTTGACTGACTGACAATCCCCTCACAACCAAAGCCAGAAGTCCGAAATTTTTATTTTCAAGGAAGCTTCCTTTTTTAGTCTATACTAAAAAAGGAAGGAACTAAGAAAGGATTTTGGAAAATTCCCCGTAAACGAATTCCCAGGCGTTTCACTAGTATATACTCTTGGTACTTTGCTTACTAGGTTTTAACTGCGGGAATGACCTGAACGCCTACGTGGTTTGAAGACAGTTGTAAAATGTTAACAGCTCTGCCCGCCCAAGTTGAAACTCATGGCGCGACCCCTTTATTGCCATAATAGGCGGCACTCGAAAACATTCATTCTATACCACTCTCAACTCAATAAAGCCTGTTGAATATGTGTGTCATAGTTGCGTTTTAAAAAATAAAAATAAAACCGTCTTCAATGACGAATATGGTACGATTTCGTTTGACTGTTAATGTTTTGTTTAAGTTAATACACGCTAAAAATACCCAAATCGCTCCAAGTGCGCCTTTAATTTTCGAAGAGTTCCCTCGATTTTTCCAGGATCTCGATTTCTTCATCATCAGATCCTGACCTGATGGCAGGGGTCAAATAAAAAATATAAAGTTTAATTACAGATATCTTCTGTTTAAAAAAAAAAATACAACACAGCGTAACATGTGTGTACATCAATCCTTACCCGAAGTTAAGGATTGGTCTCCTTTTTCTCTAAATCATTTTTATCTAAACAAAAATATTATTTCACTTTAATGTATACTTAGGATTGTAATCCTAGGCGATCAAAATCTATTAAAATGAATTTAACGTTTGTTACTTCGTAAAAGTATTTAAAATATTTTATTTGATAAAATATCGTGTGGCTATGAATCACAGGTATACTTAAAATAATTGGAAAACTGTTCCGAAACCGCTGGTTTTCCTCCAAAGTTTCCGAAAATAAATCAATATGCCTCCCTGAACCGAAAACGCAGGTATCACCGACCGAAATTTATTCCTTTAAAATTGCGGCTCAAGATTATTTGAGGAGAACATTGATCACGACAACTTAAACCGCTTTCAAACTCCGTTCAAAAAGTATTTTTAAAAGAATCGGTCTCCTAAGTGGCATGCTAAAAAAGATAAGTTTATTAGAGTTAAGATTATAATCTCCGGACTTAGGAACTTTTAATGAAATCTAAAAAGAAAGATGCCGTAAATTAGACCGTTAAGCCAGGGAAGCCTAGAATGACGTTGTCAGCGGCCGAGCCGCGGGAGTATAGACCCTACCTTTTCTTAAAAGAAACTTACTAGCTTGGTTATCAAAATATCGCTTTCGGGTTAAAAAAGATAATTGTTACCGTCTGCCCCCACGAACGACCCTCTACTTATGGCTATCTGCCCCCACGTATGAACAGTGGGGGCACACGGTAATTCATTATTACCGTGTTCCCCCATTTCTCATACGTGGAGTTTTTAATGCGCCCCTACGCATCTACGCACGTATGATAAAACATACGATAATTTGTAATTCTATCTACCCCCACAACTAAATCTTGCAATGTCAAAATTACCTTCAGGTACTCTTTTGTAAACAAAATACTATGCTACATAGTAGGAAATGTAATAAAATTCTGCCAATTATATTAATTTATAGGTAGATCATTTATTTACTTCAATAATTGAAAAGACATTTTGAAGTTATTGCATCCGTACAACTTACGAAACAATAAAAAAACTATTTAAGCCATGGACTAGGTTGGTTAAAGTTAGGAAAAAAGGTAGCCTCGCTAAAATATTAATATTCAATAAATCATTCGGCTGAGGATCACAAAAGGCGCAAATATAGTTGTCTCGACAGAGCTTACCTATTTGAGCCTTTTGGGGGTCGATACTTTAGGTCCGTGGGGAGCCGGTGCCCTCCGGGTTTTCAAAAATCTTCCGGGGCTTTTGATTAAGGCGACACCTGACCCAAGGGCTGGATATTATTTAGGCCAGCCAATTAGCATAGCTATTCAGCCAGTGTCTTGGAGTTACCTATAGGCAGTTTGTAACGGTCCTTATGTAATCCGACTGGTTCCTTTGTACATAGTTAGTTTAATTGTACATTTTATTTATTAAATATTAAATGTATTATTCTTTGAAAAAAAAAATACCTCCTTGTGTAACTGAATTAAATTATTGAAATATTAAGATGACGATAAAGCATTTCTTTGAAAGCGACCCTTTCTAAAAATTAAGCGAATATATGTCCATGGAGTTCACCTCCTTTTCGTAGAAAACTAATTGGCTAGATTAAGATAAACCTTTAATTTTAATTTATGTAATTTTAATAATACTTCATCATATATCCCTAAAATATGTTGGTTATTATGACTTTTCTGTAACATTTAATGTTTTTTAAGGTTAATAAATGTTTCTGATATCTAAATGCCAATAACATCTTACCTAACCAACAATATAAGCCTTTTCTGCTGCGTCTGCATGTGTTTTTCCAACAGCTATTATATTTGTATCGTCAGCAAACGTCGCAAGGGTATTATTTTCTAGGTGAGGAATGTCACTGGTGTATAATAAGTTTAATTATATAATATAACGCGTTAATAAGGTTAGTTAGTTTGACCAAGGCTTTTCTAGGGAGGTTATGTAATTATTACGGATGCAATAACTTCAAAAGGTCTTTTTAATTATTAAAAAATATATATCTATATTTTAATATGATTGTCAGTATTTTAATATATGGCCTACTATCATAGGAGTACCTGAAGTTAAATTTGTCATTACAAGATTTAGTTATGGGGGCAGATAAAATTACAAATTATCGTATGTTATCATACGATAATTTGACCCCACGTATGAGAAACACCATGTATGAGAAATGGGGGCAGATAGCCATAAGTTTTACCGTCTGCCGGTAACAATTCAAAAATGAGCTTTTAAATCAGTTTGGAACTTATGAAAGAACGCAGAATTTTGTAATGATCAACAATATTTTTTAAGCTATTCTAAGACTTTACATATATATTTATTATACCTTAATTTAACAAAATTTTAAAACTCTACTATTACGCAAGTTTTGTTATTCAGGATTTTTATTTATTTAACCTTGTCCTTAAACATTTTAGACGGCAACCCGTCTAAAATTTAAACATTAAGACACACAAGTTTGACTCACAAGCTAAATTTTCGTGGGTGGTATAGACCCTGGTCTCATTTTAGTACCACGTAGTCAGAATATCTAAATCTAACAGGACCAGGCTAATGGAAGCGTCAGCCTACCTCCATTAATCACCTGATCCTCGGGTGACATGCCTCGCTTAATAATTTCACATTACACACGTACGAGTACGTACGAAATTGATAATCGTATGAACACTGTTAAATACTATCTGTTTACAAGAGACAGTGTTCAACATGTGTATACGATTCTCAAAGTGTACTTCCAAAATAGGTAGTTTTTTTTTTATTGTACTACGTACGGGGAAGTTCTTGGCCTTCATCTCACCAGATTTTTTTCAAGTTATGATAAGGCCGAAGGTGGAAGTCCTTTTCATCCTCAACAATCTGAGGAACTGGCTATATTACCTTTAAATAGCGGAACACAACAATTTTGGAATTGTTGTTATGGTGACAGAATTAGGTAAGATGGTGGTAGCTAGCCTGGCGGACATAAACAAAGGCCTGCCGCCAAACAAACCAGGCACAAAATAACATATATATAGGTAGGTGATATCTTCAATGTTTAGTCAGTGGCATCATCAAAATCAAATCGAATAAATGACGTTGTCGCAAACATCCCTGATAAGTACTGAGACGTATTCTGAGAGGATACAGGCACTCTGTGTTGCTAGTTGCCCAGTCCAGTATGAAATCAATATTTGCGTTTAGTGTTGAAAGTAGCATTCTAGATATATTTTCCCACTGAATCGTGTGTTTGCACGTGTGGTTGCACAAATACCACAAATCTGAACAAATGGGAATACCGTGTATTTTTACTTCAGCGAAGACACGAATGTCATTCCTGTTTCAAGATTTATAGCAGTTAAAAATGTAAATGTGAACAATCGTGATTTATCAACATTAAGCGATAAAGTCCAACAATGGAGATGAATGGTTGGTATCATTCTCTATTTTACGTAGCCGAGAGGGAGCGGCGGCGGCGGTTCGATCCGGAGAAGAGACAAGACTACTCGATCCAAATTATGACGATAGATTACTTTGTCTGCGACATTTGTGCATCTTTGATACTACATATTTTCAGAGATAATTAAAGTAATATGTACAACAGAAAGCAGTTAGATTACCTAAGGGCCCAAGACACTGGCTCAATTGCCACGCTGAACTGCTATGCTAACTTACTGGCCTAAATAAGAGCCAGCCCTTGGGTCACGTATCGCCTCAATCAAAGCCCCGCATTTTTTTAAAACCACGAGGGAACCGGCTCGCTCACGGACCCAAGGTCTTTACCCCAAAAGGCTCAAATAAGTAAGCTCTGTCGAGACCACTATATTTGCGCCTTTTGTGGTCCTCGGCCGAATCAGCCGCCGCACCAGCCCTAGCTGATGTTCCAACTAAATGAGATAGCACCGTTGCGTTATCTCATGTCTATATGCTGATACATTTCAATTGAATACTTCTACAAGAAGTGTTAAGGAAATCTTTGATTCTATCATTATTCATGACACGGTCAGACGATTTCATTCAAAATTTAATTGTTTCGTTACACAACTGAGGATCAATTATTATACATCAGGCTATGACTCAACTATTCCGTGACGTGACCTTTGTTCTCTAGTGATTGCTTTGTCTGACATAGGTACGTGTAGATAGTAGTCCTCGTACAGGGACCGAATTATACACAGTATACATTTGGTAGGGCTTTATCGATTAGAGCTGTTATGTACGGGAGTATGGAGTAGGCTGTAGGTGATTTTATATATAAAAGCTCTAAGTAACTCGTGAGTTACGATTTTAAATAAATAATTAAATTTTACAGGAAATTCAGTCATATAGCGCCATCTAGTCTCAAACTAAGCAATGATTGTAATATAGGAAATAGATTAAAATGGAATATATACTTTTTTTGTAAATACATACTTACAATACAACTAGCTTTTGCTCGCGGCTTCGCTCGCGTTAAGAAGTATTATTATTAATTAGGTATAGTTTTTGCGGCTTTACTTTTGTTGAGTGTGTGTAAAAAATTAGGGCCTTCAAAACTTAAAAACGACAGTACATTCTTCAACTTCTCCATGAACGTTCAGATTTTATTTAGCCATTTTAAAAAAGTCTAACCGACAAAACCTTAAACCAAACGAAAACAAAACAAATGCCAAATATAAAGCAGAGTCTATAATCAAAACTACTAAACCGAAACAAAACAAATGCAAAATCTCAAAATCCTTTCTAAGGGGATGCCTACGTCATAGTAGCTTTATGCATGCAAAGTCTCAGCCCGATCGGCTTAAAATTGACGAAGTTTCATACATACTTTCATCCCCTATTTTATCCCCTTGGGGATAGAATTAATCAAAATCCTTTCTTAGCGGATGCCTACGTCATAACATCTACCTGCATGCCAAATTTCAGCCCGATCCGTCCAGTGGCTTGGTCTAGGACTGACTGACTGACATAGTGATCTATCAACGCACAGCCCAAACCACTGGACGGATCGGGTTGAAATTTGGCATGCAGGTAGATGTTATGACGTAAGCATCCGCTAAGAAATGATTTTGATTAATTTTATCCCCAAGGGGATAAAATAGGGGATGAAAGTTTGTATGAAACTTTGTCAATTTTAAGCCGATCGGGCTGAGACTTTGCATGCATAAAGCTGCTATGACGTAGGCATCCCCTTAGAAAGGATTTTGAGATTTTGCATTTGTTTTGTTTCGGTTTAGTAGTTTTGGTTATAGACTCTGCTTTGTATCTCGCATTTGTTTTGTTTTCGTTTGGTTTAAGTATAGGTTTTGTCGGTTAGACTTTTGAGTTTTATATATTTAGAAGATTTATATAGATAGATAGATAGATAGATAGATAAACTCTTTATTGTACACCATAAAACAAAAATAAACAGACAAACAAGAAATACACTTAAACTAGGTACAATGGGCGGCCTTATCGCTAAAATCGATCTCTTCCAGGCAACCTTTGGATGGAAAGGATAGTAAAGAGCAGACAAAGCGGTGTATATAGATAAATAGATAGATATAAAGATATATGATAAATACTGAACACTACCGGCACTACATGAAAGTCTGTTATATATAATTTATATATTCTATACAACAACAAAATGTACGAAATAAATGTTTTTATATGTTTTTTTTTATATACCAACACATTTAATACACCGCTATACGGACTATACATAAATATCTTCCGAAACGAACGTCTAGCGGTAAATAAACCACTAGAAGGCAACCCAGTTACAATATAAAGTGAGATAAGGAGATCCATTGTCCCCTGAATTGTTCACACTCGCGTGAGAGGATGTTTTTAAAACCTTAGACTATGGAAAACGGGCCTTAACATAGATAGAAACAGCCATATTTTGAGACTTGCGAATGACATCGTCTCATTCTCAGATAACCCTGACGAACTGGAAGTTATGATGCAGGAAATCAGTGAAGCTTCTAAAAAGATAGTGACAAAACGAAGGTGTTGACTAGCTTGAATGAACCAGATTTCCATCGAGCGTGTACTACTACTTGTATCTAATGTTGTGATGGGTAGGACACAAGTTGTCGAGCTCCTTGCGAAAGGGCTCGTCCGGAGAAATACTACAACCATACCTATTTCAGCCGCCAAGCAGCATTGCTGTGTTCCAGTTTGAAGGGTATGGTTTCCGGTAAAATTACGGGCATGCTAGGGTTAGCACATTTATGCCTCATTTGGATATTGGGCGCAATGCAGTGCCGCGTAGGTCGTGTTCTTTGTGGATGTGACCTACGCAGTAAGGCTTTGTTAAGTCAAGAGATGCACTTAACAACAGGTGAGCTGCTTGTTCCGTCTCCAAGTGGTACATGGTGACACGCACACCGAGGGTTCTGACCCACATTCCCAGGTAAATAATGCAGGCTTATTGAAGTCTTAGTGCCGGTCCGACTAACATTTGGCCAGATTTTATTATTCACTTATTTATTTACCACAAAGTAAGCACTATACAATCCACTTATGGACAGAGGTCCATCAGTGGACACTAATGGGCTGTTGATGAAGAAAAAATATCATACAGAGACAAATAAAGAAATGAATGACTAAGTCAAACCAAAGTCACCATCAAACTCCTTTTTTGAATACACTGAAAGGTTACAAAAATCCTCAAAAAGATGTCCGATTTTAAGTAAATTAATAAATTAACAATGTTCTGTGCTCTCTCCGACTCACAAATTTAATATCCTGTCTATACTTATATTTATTATATGTATAGAACCGCTAGAAGCTTAGCGGTAGAATCTATAATAGGTCGAGAGATTATAGCCTGCAGGCGTAGCGCAAACAATTCAGCCTCCGGGCCAAATAACATCAGGATCCTACTTGTTTACGAGAATTCTGTTCAGTGTTCTGTGTGCTAAGTGTGGGTTATAATTGAAGATCACTCGATGAGCGTTTGCTCACCGTGAATGGTGACTAAGTTAAACCAAACAAATTTAGAATGTAATTTACCGCTATCTGGTCGCGTTGTACCATGGACCAATTTAAAATAGGCTGACAGCGTTTCTATCGAGCGTAACTTGATAATTAGTTACTTTCTAAGGCGTAAGATGTCACTAAATGTTCCAAATCTATAATTAAAATATGATATTTCTGAACCATACTGCCCTTCTTGTTCAAATAAATACAGTAAGATGGCGCTGTTTCTGTTTTTATGCGGCGGCGGCGGCGTTATTTTCCCCGTTTAACGGTACCTACCTAGTAGGAAGCCAGGTACCTTGCTACCTAATTGATTGAAGACTAACAAATTTATTTATCAACAAGGCTTTATTTTAGGAGAACTTACTTTTAAGGAAATCTGCTGCTTGAAAAAGATTGTAGGTAAGATAGGCAGGTTTAAGTAGGTATACTTACCTACACTATCTACTCACAAAACAAAATATAAATATATCTTATCCCTATTTCATTATAATTATAATTTAATTGGTGTTTATTTACGTACTTACTCACTCTACTCTCATTGTGAAAACCCAAGCGATGGCAAGTGATAACTTTACGAAGCGTAAAGTAAAGTTTACGCCAAAATGATCGTGGTTGGTTGAAACAACCAATCATGAGCGATAGCGTCCCCACTTTCGTCCGATAGTCGATGCTCGATGGGTTTGCCGTACAAATCTTGCACTCGCGAATTGTGTTTCATATTAGTTACTAGATGGCGATGTGCTAATTTCATACAAATCGTGGCAAACGCTAATGCGATCGAGTAGGTATGCAGCAGTATTACAGCTGACAGTCCGCACTCTAAGTACAATATATCTATCAGTTTATTTGTTCATGACGGTAAACTCCACAGAGTAATGAGCTCGACACGTCGCCTGAATGCATATAGCGGTTACCACAGTTTAGCAGGCTCTCGCCTTATTCTTTATTTTGCTTACATGTTTTTCATACAAAAAAAAAGATTCACAAACGACGGAGCTGCGTGGAATTCGCAGTTGTTTCAAGTAGGCTCAGCGTTTGTTCGCCGCGGTTCAATTTGGCGACAATAGGGTTAAGGCATGTATGCGCGAAGAATTCCAAATTGGCTCCTTCACAGTGGGTGCGTCTTGTTTCTTCATAGCCCCTTACATGTCATGTTATTTTTACATTGATCTTATTAATGGTTGTAAAAGAAAATGCTTTAAACCATTAAGTTTACTCATGTACTTTATTAACAAGTGCAATAAAGAATTGTCCATCCATTGTTTGATAGCGCTTTAAAATACGATCGACTCGATAGTAGAACCTTCTCGTACTACTGAGCCTACCTACGATCTGATTCTGTAGCATCGCCCCTAACGATGGCAGGTACTTATATCAAGTATCTATCTCATTTTCTTCCCAAGGATCTATTGTTACTGATTTTTATAACGTAAAAATGTAAATTTTACAAATTATATGTGTTGACGCATTTTAAGAACATTTTTATTAACATTATAGAAGACTGATAATGATTTTTCATTTTAATGGCGATTTAGCAAGAAATAGGCTACATATTGTGCATTAAGTGTGAAAATTTTAAACGCATTAAAAGAAAGCATTAAGAAACCACTTTTATCCATTGTTTATTTTAACTTTGCACCTCAATGGCATGTGTTTAATTTATTGGTTGATGTTATTTCAAAGGAGTCGCTTAGTTACGTTTCGCTAGCTAGTTTATACAGGCAAAATACACGACAAACATTGGGTATGTCTCCAAACCACAGACGAAATTGTAAGTTATTACCGGGGAATCGTTGTGTTACTCTTGAGATGAGTTCATTAGGTACACCTACCAAACTCTGATGCGTAGAAACGGACAACATTCCACTAAAAAATTTACAATATTTAACTAGAACTAAGGTAAAGTTACTTTACATGTATAGGTAATGGCGTTAACAGAAACCTATTTCTCTGCCATCAAAATAACAGTGGGTTTAGTTTAGATAAAGCACTGAGCTGCTAAAGCAGTTTTTTCAGTCTAGTCCCAATGCAGAACCAAATATGCTGGTTCAAGTATTTAAAGATTACCTGCACGCCAAACACACATGTCTATTATTAAGAATGATTAAAAAAATATTATTAAATTATAAGATATGAATATTCCATGATCCAGACAAAACTGCACAAACTATTCGTGCTCCAAATAGCACGAATGAATATTATTAATACAGCTACTAAAATAGGACAAGCCTCATATTTCTGTGAACCATGAATGAACACTGATGTTGCGGTGCTTATCATGTATTATTCACAAAACAAATCAACTAACAACCGAAGCATACACAACACCTACCTAAATGAAATGTTCTCGCAATCATACCCCAGCAACCAGAACTTACGAGGTTTTCCATTACAAATGCTACCTTTTTCGGCTTTGCACTTATTCTTTAAAGAATAGACATCGCCTTTTATGCAAAGAAGGAAAGTGGTCGGTAATCTGTGGTAAGTGCGCCCAGGTGCTACAAGTGCTACGAAGTGCTACGAGGTGCTACGACGTAGCTATATTGACAACATGGTTACCAGTGCGCTAATAAACGTATTTATAGTTCTTGATAAGTTTAGAATGGACAAAAATATACAGTTTAATCGCGCCTGTTTGTTTCAATTATTGCAAGACCATTCATAAGTTAAACTAATCCGGTCGTAGGACACGTAGCACGTAGTGCACGTAGATGCCTATATACCTATATACTGCTATTAAGCGATATTCCACTTAGTATCTGTCAAAGAAGATATTAAAAACAGATTTAAATACATGTTAACGTAGAATTAGATTATTTTAATATATGAGATTCCCAAGTTTTAATTTCGTCCGGTCAATTCACCTGCAAGTGGGCTGTTCAACACGGAATAGACTCAACGATCCATAGCAAATATCCATCATAGCCTAAGCAGGCAAGCTTTTTTAAGGGTTGACGCGAAGAAATGTTCTCGCCCTCTCTCTGAGCTTGAGTCTCGGATAGATAACACATAGTTTTATGAAGACACGTTCAAAAACTTCCTTCATATTCTTGACCGTATCCCGCCCTAGGCAGTGTCTACACAAAATAAAACAAAACAAAGATGGTTCTTATATCATGCATCTAACACGAATAGGAGGAGGATTGATGACGTCACCGTAAACCGACTACCTACGTAACTTGGCTTTGCGCCGTCTGTATTTTATTTTTACTTTTTAGCTATTTATGTAACAGCTAAATCATGATCGTACCTGTTACGATTATGAATAAACATTATTTGTGTTATACATGATAATCCTGTTGATTTTTTTTTTACTACTTGTGAGTTTGTACCTGTTTAAATTGATTATGGCAAGGAAACCATAAAGTTGTAGTACTGACTAGTTATGTAGTAGTGTACTGATTGAAGATTTCGATTGACAGGGTGAATTGAATTTACATTGATATTTTAACACAGCTTGGCTAGCTTGCTTATTTGCTGTACCGTCTCGAAAATTCATTAGCTACCATCGAACGCTGGATAGTTTTCTTATATAATATTTTACTTATTAGTGCTATTTTCAAGGTCAAAATACTAGGCTGCTACCTTGTTTTAAAAATCGACCTCCTATTATATATTGGTAATGGTAATTGATTCTCGCAAAAATCTCAAACTTTTTCCTCAGTCTAGTCTCAGTGTCATTATTTTAAAAATATAATGTTGTTTAATTAAATCATGGAGTTGCTAAGAAACTGAAATAATGACGGAAAACGGTACTTGCAAGCTGGGTGCTGAATATTGCAATGATTTAATGAGAATCCTTGCCGCAAGTTGCCCGAGTTCATCATTAATTCAAGCAAAGGGTGGCCAGCAAATATAACATTAGCCCGTGAACATGCTAACATCTTTAGTGCTGGAACAAACACAAGAAGCTTTATTCATCCACATTAATAGTACGAGCGAAGGCTCGACGGATTTATTTCGGTATCTCTTGCACGCGATATTTCTCCGAAACATACATTATGTCAAGCAAACTTATAATTTGACAAGACAGCGCGCGTGATAGATTATTATTTAAATTAGATAAAATACATCGAACTAGTCACCATTCCTTTTTGTTTATGTGTTCAATTGCCAATTGTCATCGTCACAACAAATGTCAATGTCAACTTTTAGTGTCAAACTTCAATAATCATAAGCATGAAGTTAGTTTTAGAACAATGCCATTGTGAAATTCAAATGTTGTTTCCGGGAAAATTGTTGACGTCTTATTTAGTAAAAACTACCTCTTAAACAGTAAACACAGCACACAACATTTTTGTAAACTGTTGATGTGTTTTACTAATAGATTAAACTTTGATTATATACTTTTATTTCAAAGTTCAGAATATAAGTTTATGTAATGAATAATTGTTTGATGCCTTGATATTCCATTGATTTACTGTGTAATAATAAGAACATCATTTAATGACAGCTAAAATTGTAAAACTCATAAATTAGTTTTTAAGAAAGATTGAATTAGTAAGACTTTGTAATATTTATCAAATTGCAGAGATATTTTAAATCTCTACGATTGGTTGAACACTAATATTAGAAATATTCGTATAAGCAATACAATTTGATGATAAAAAATACATTCAATCTTCTTCAGTTAGGTTTCAACACGATATTACTATACCACTTATTGTTTTTGACAATGCTAGGAAAAGATAATATTTTCTCGTATATGATTGGCTGAACACAAATCATAGAAATATAAGTAGATACAATACAATTTGATAATTAAAAATACTTCCAAACTTCTCGAATTAGGTTTCAACAAGATTTTACGATATCACTTGCTATTTGTAACAATGCTAGAGTAAGATAATTTGAGTTTATATATACTCAATTGTGATTGGTTTAAATTTTGTCAGCTTATCTGTTTTATTTTAGAGTATAAAAAGGGCTAATAATGGTCAAAGAGGACAGTCATATCATATCGACGGATCTTAAACATAAGATAAGTACCTGCCTAG
The DNA here is from genome assembly GCA_951394065.1 of Venusia cambrica. Classification (NCBI taxonomy): domain Eukaryota; kingdom Metazoa; phylum Arthropoda; class Insecta; order Lepidoptera; family Geometridae; genus Venusia; species Venusia cambrica. The sequence continues at coordinate 13,111,416 of OX596040.1, read as the reverse complement.
TTGTCTTTGTGCCTTGTACCTACTTTAGTCTACCTACTTTTGTGGGTCCGTGAATATACCTAGTGAAGTTAATATACAATGTAAGTAATTACCTATATTCTTTGTGTCTTTTTTGATTATACCCCATACATCTGTGTTTGTTAACCTTTGATTGCTAGCTTATCCTTATACCCTCATTCTGATGTTTTTACGTTGTATTGGTAAAAGTTTATCTACGGTATATTCACGTGTATAATGTACCTGTTTCAAATTAAGTATAGATAATATATGCAAGTAGGTAAACATTTGGTGTTTTGCTTATTTGTAGTTACATCACCATGTTAGTAGCTTTGGTAACGAAGCCTAGTGTGAAAAAGTAATATATATTTTAATGAATAATTCGTGTTTTTCTTACATTATAACATTCAATTAATCTGATTGATTTTTGTTATCCATTTAGCAAGAATTTAAAAAGCTCTCTTAGAGATGCTATTTATTTATTTAATGTGTCTAACTAAAAAGTGGAAACTGCATCTACCATTTTTTTTAACACTTTGTATATTAGATTCATAATAGTTTGGTGAAACTCACAGAGACTCTAAACGTGTTTCATTTGGGATATCTATTTATAAATTTGAAAGGTAGTTCTTATATAAATAGTAAGGGTTTCCTACTCTTTCTCTCATCAGAAGTGGGATTGTTCTCAGGTTCATATCGTTAAAGTTTTGTAATTATTTCAGAATGGATGCATCGGCGATCGGGGATCTTCTCATGGCGGTCCGCGACGCAATCTCTTCGGTCCACCAGAAGGATGATGACATAGCGTTGCCACTCTTCGATCCTGATAAAAATGACTGCGGAGCGGCGAGTTGGTGCCAGAGTATCAAAAAACTTGCTGATGAATTCAAGTGGAGCAGTATCAAGACGGCAGCAAAAGCCGGTAAGGCCCTTAAAGGTTCAGCTTTATCATGGTTCGAGACATGGGAACCTTTTGAAGGTAGATCTTGGGAAAATTTTTCCACTGATATTATTGATGCATATCCTGAAAGGAAAAATCTGTCAGAAAAACTTTGTAAAGCTGTACAATATACCTCGGCTTCAGCAGAATCTTACTGTGAATACGCCAGGGAAAAAATCAGGCTATTCCGTTCTACTAAGATAACATTAACGGATTTACAACTGATTGAGTTAATCTGCGGTGGTATAAGTGATGTTGATGTTCGAATGGCTGCCTTGAATAACGGTGTGACTACCACTTCCGCCCTTATTTCTTTGCTCTCCACCTTTGCCAAGACAAAGAAAAGACTTTTCGAAAACAGCGAGTATTCTGTAGTTGCAAAACGGCCTAGAATTAATGTAGATAGGAAATGTTTTATCTGTAATCAAACTGGGCATGTTCAATCCCAGTGCTCGAAAAAAATAACGCAAATCGCATCACCGACTTCTGACCAATCAAACAATAGATCAAATGATTTTCGAAATAAAACTTGTACTTATTGTAAAAGGATCGGTCATACTGAATCTGTTTGCTTTCATAAGCAACGAGCTGAAGTAACAAAATTAACACAAAATACGGCTTCAACCATCAAGGAAGTCAATTTTTTAGGCCGACAGAATTAAAGTTCACAAGAACTAGTATTCAAGATGTACCTATTATGTCACTCATAGATACTGGAGCTAATTGTAGTATAATTAAAGAATCGGTAGCTAAAAAACTATTTTGCCATTTTTCACCAATTTCTGAATACTTAAAAGGAATAGGACAAAACAAAATACATGTATTTGCTATTATTACTGTACCGGTTCAGTTTGAGGATGTCTGCCTGGAACTTGATTTACATGTCACAAGAGATAAGAAATTTCAATACGATCTTCTGATAGGTAGAAATGCTGTTCAGTACCCAGATATAGAAATCATTACTGATTTACATGGTAGCCAAATAATTAGAAAGTCAATGCAAACAGAATCATTTGTAAATACTGTTTCTACGTCTTCAAATTTCTCTGAATTAAATCCAAAAATTGAACATTTAGATATTGAATTGCAAAACAAAATTGAAAACATTTTTCGACAGTACCCTTCTGTTCTAAATGATATCGGGACGGTAAAAACTGGGGAGCTAAGTTTACGTTTACAAAGAAATGACATTGTTTATTATCGACCATATCGATTGGCTCCGATTGAAAAGGACAAAGTTGAAGAAATAATACAAGAGCTTTTAGAAAATAAAATAATACGTGAAAGTAATTCCACTTATGCTAGCCCGGTAATACTGGTAAAGAAAAAAGACGGTAGCGATAGAATGTGTGTGGACTACAGAGCACTGAATAAAATTTTAGAAAAAGAAAGGTACCCGCTTCCTCTTATTGAGGATCAAATTGATAAATTAGGAAAAGCAAAATTTTTCATATCCATAGATATGAAAAATGGGTTTTACCAAATTCCAGTATCACCAGAATCGATTAAATACACTGCTTTTGTTACCCCAGGGGGCCACTACGAGTACCTAAAAATGCCTTTCGGAATTTGTAATGGGCCATCTGTGTTTCAAAGGGCCATTACAAAGGCGGTTCAGCATTTAAAGTTTCTCCTTGTATATATTGATGACATTCTCATACCATTTTCAACAGTAGAAGAAGGGTTAAGCTACTTAGAAGAAACAATTCGGGCACTGTCTATAGCAGGTTTTAGTATTAATCTAAAAAAATGCAAATTTTTCGTTGATAATATTGAATACCTAGGAAGACACATCTCTCAGGAAGGTATTAGACCCAGTGAAAGTAAGATAGCTGCCTTGGTAAATTCTCCAGTACCCAGTAGCATTAAACAAGTACGACAATTTATGGGTCTAGCTAGCTATTTTCGAAAATTTATTCCTTGTTTTGCAGCCCGAACAGCTTGTATAACCAAATTAACAAAAAATGATCAAAAATGGGAATGGGGATTCGAACAGGATATAGCTAGGGATTTCGTAATTAAACATTTATCATCCAAACCTTTACTGTCTATTTTTGATCCAATGCTGCCAACAGAACTTTATACAGATGCCAGCTCATTAGGTTATGGAGCCATATTAATTCAAAGAGTTGATAATGTAAAAAAAGTAATTGCTTATTATAGTAAAAGAACTTCACCAGCAGAATCAAATTATTGTTCATATGATTTGGAAACTTTAGCAATTTTTAACGCATTAAAACACTTTAGAGTATACTTATTGGGGATTAAATTTGAAATAATAACTGACTGTAATTCTATCAAATCTACAATGAGTAAAAAAGATATTTCCCCTCGCGTAGCTCGTTGGTGGACGTATATGCAAGATTTTGATTTTAAGATCACGTACAAAAAGGGGAAATATATTGGGCATGTCGATTTCCTTAGTCGTAATCCTAGTGAAAAAAGGATCTGTTTTGTTGAATCATCAAACGAAATTTCAGACTTAACAAATGACCAATCTTGGTTAGAACTTGCTCAAAATAATGATTTAGAAACTCAAAATATAATAAGTCAAGTTGTTGCAGGTGAACTTGATAACAATCAATATTTGATACAAAATAATTTGTTACTTTACAAAGTAGGACCCAATGAACCTAAATTGTATGTACCTAAAGGATGTAGACTCAGTCTTTTAAAACTTTTCCATGATGAAAATTGTCATGTGGGATATGATAAAACATTAATAAAGCTCCGTGAACATTTCTGGTTTCCTCGTATGGCAGCATTTGTTCATAAATATTTACGACATTGTTTAACGTGCATTGAACGTAAAGGTCACTCGGGTCCAAAACAAGGTTTACTTCATCCAATAAATAAAGTTCCTTTACCATTTCATACAATTCACTTAGACTGTACTGGTCCATTTAAAGTAACAAGTGAAGGATACAAATATATTTTGCTTGTGGTGGATGGATTTACCAAATTTTGTCTTTTGAAACCGCTTAAAACTTTAGGTGCTCAAGAACTTGTACCGCTAATTCGTGATACTATTACTATATTTGGCACCCCTTCGCTAATAATCACAGATAGGGGAAGTAACTTTAATTCTAATCAAATTCAATCTTTGTTTAGAGAATTAGAAATCGAACATCATATGGTGTCCACAGGTACACCAAGGGGTAATGGTCAAGTAGAACGATATGTTACTACTGTAATAGATATGTTAAATACTACTTGTAATGGTTCATCAGACTGGCCAAGCGGGTTATGGAAAGTACAACAATCTATTAATACTACGGTGCAAAAATCTACAGGTTTTACACCCATTCGTTTACTAATAGGCTGTAATGCAAACATTCCGTGTATCCAATCTCGGTTAAATGAAGCTAACGTTCCTGAACACAATGTAGATGTAAGAGCAGATCGCGAAATAGCTCATCAACGTTTAAGCTTACAGGCAAATCAATTTAAAAAACGATTTGATTCAGTAAGACGAAATAATCTCATATTTGAAATCGGCTCTACTGTATATGTAAATCAAGATCACAGGCGACATGACAAATTAAGCCCTAAATTTAAAGGACCATATGAAATTGTTTCTGTTCTACCTTTTGACAGATATATGCTAAGAGGATCAGGTAATTTAAGAAATGTAACTGTGGCCAAAGACAAATTAAGACAATGGCCTGGTGAATTTACCGACGAAGATATTAGTGAATCATGATATATTTTTTTGTAAAATACTTCAAGTGATTGAAGATGCGGATAGGGATGTGGATAGGGATGTGGATAGGGATGTGGATAGGGATGTGGATAGGGATGTGGTTAGGGATGCGGGTAGGGATTCGGTTACAGATTGTGTATATGTATACTTTATTTTACTTGTATATTACTGTAATTTAATTAATTGTGATACTTCGAGAACGAAGTACCTTTCAGAATGGCCGTGATAGATTATTATTTAAATTAGATAAAATACATCGAACTAGTCACCATTCCTTTTTGTTTATGTGTTCAATTGCCAATTGTCATCGTCACAACAAATGTCAATGTCAACTTTTAGTGTCAAACTTCAATAATCATAAGCATGAAGTTAGTTTTAGAACAATGCCATTGTGAAATTCAAATGTTGTTTCCGGGAAAATTGTTGACGTCTTATTTAGTAAAAACTACCTCTTAAACAGTAAACACAGCACACAACATTTTTGTAAACTGTTGATGTGTTTTACTAATAGATTAAACTTTGATTATATACTTTTATTTCAAAGTTCAGAATATAAGTTTATGTAATGAATAATTGTTTGATGCCTTGATATTCCATTGATTTACTGTGTAATAATAAGAACATCATTTAATGACAGCTAAAATTGTAAAACTCATAAATTAGTTTTTAAGAAAGATTGAATTAGTAAGACTTTGTAATATTTATCAAATTGCAGAGATATTTTAAATCTCTACGATTGGTTGAACACTAATATTAGAAATATTCGTATAAGCAATACAATTTGATGATAAAAAATACATTCAATCTTCTTCAGTTAGGTTTCAACACGATATTACTATACCACTTATTGTTTTTGACAATGCTAGGAAAAGATAATATTTTCTCGTATATGATTGGCTGAACACAAATCATAGAAATATAAGTAGATACAATACAATTTGATAATTAAAAATACTTCCAAACTTCTCGAATTAGGTTTCAACAAGATTTTACGATATCACTTGCTATTTGTAACAATGCTAGAGTAAGATAATTTGAGTTTATATATACTCAATTGTGATTGGTTTAAATTTTGTCAGCTTATCTGTTTTATTTTAGAGTATAAAAAGGGCTAATAATGGTCAAAGAGGACAGTCATATCATATCGACGGATCTTAAACATAAGATAAGTACCTGCCTAGTTGTCTTTGTGCCTTGTACCTACTTTAGTCTACCTACTTTTGTGGGTCCGTGAATATACCTAGTGAAGTTAATATACAATGTAAGTAATTACCTATATTCTTTGTGTCTTTTTTGATTATACCCCATACATCTGTGTTTGTTAACCTTTGATTGCTAGCTTATCCTTATACCCTCATTCTGATGTTTTTACGTTGTATTGGTAAAAGTTTATCTACGGTATATTCACGTGTATAATGTACCTGTTTCAAATTAAGTATAGATAATATATGCAAGTAGGTAAACATTTGGTGTTTTGCTTATTTGTAGTTACATCACCATGTTAGTAGCTTTGGTAACGAAGCCTAGTGTGAAAAAGTAATATATATTTTAATGAATAATTCGTGTTTTTCTTACATTATAACATTCAATTAATCTGATTGATTTTTGTTATCCATTTAGCAAGAATTTAAAAAGCTCTCTTAGAGATGCTATTTATTTATTTAATGTGTCTAACTAAAAAGTGGAAACTGCATCTACCATTTTTTTTAACACTTTGTATATTAGATTCATAATAGTTTGGTGAAACTCACAGAGACTCTAAACGTGTTTCATTTGGGATATCTATTTATAAATTTGAAAGGTAGTTCTTATATAAATAGTAAGGGTTTCCTACTCTTTCTCTCACGCGCAAAACCTCATTGGCATTTTCCGCACGCAATGTGCGAAAATCTACTACTTATCGTTTTCAGTTGTTTTCTACAGGTATATTTTATATTTAAAAAAAATTGTGTTTAAATAAAATATTATAAATCTAATTAACTTTATATACATTGAAAACTACACTACTCATATAATATATATATAAAACATATAATATAATGAATACTATCTTTCGGGAACAGAAAGTTGAATTCTCATAAAATTTTAATAAAAAAAAAATCCCAGAATATTGGTTTATTTTTGTTTCGCAAAATGTTGAAATAAATAAATAAATATTACAGGACATTAATTTTACACATCGCATCTAGCCCCAAACTAAGCATAGCTTGTAATATGAAAACTAGATTACGGATAATAAGACTTAAATACTTTTGTAAATACATATGTACGAATACGAATATGAAGTTGAAGAATGTTGAATTATTTAAAATTGAATAACCATAATGTTGACTTTGCTGTATTTTGGCTGTAAAAGTATCGAGATATAAACATAACAAAGTCAGTTTAAATAATTATTACCGATGTCGGTATGTGTGCCTGTACTCAAACCCTACTCGTACCCGAGATCTCTTCTAATGATATAAAATAATAGATATGCTACAATCAGAAATACTTCGGTGGATAAATGGAAAATCATACCAAATCTACATAAAGAAAATATTATTAGCATGAAAAATATTTCACCGTGAAGTTAAGCAATTTACCTAAATTTTCTGAGATGTATATTTTGCATGACATTTTCGGTCTGACATAAAAAAACTGATGTGATTCTTTCAAAGGAAGAAACAATTCAGAATTGTTGTTATGGCAACAGACTTAAGTAAGATAGTGGTAGCTTACCAGGCAGACTCAAACAAATTCCTACCAACCAAACCAAGCAAAATATTCTACCTCCCTGGGAATCAAACCCGGGACCTCTAGATCTAATACCGGTGGGCAAATAGAGGCGGTAAAATTTACTTGAGTTAACGTTGGAAAGGCGGGCTAAACCTACTCTTTTTTAAACTCGCAATTCTAATCTACCAACACTAGTAAAGATGAGTAATTCGAACACGTCATAAAACAAAAGATGACATGCATAAATGCAGGCCTCGGCCCGGGCGGCGGCAGCGCGGCGCTGACGGCGACCAGGGGATATTGTAATGTAGCGTAGAGCTGCTAAAGGAAACATGGCCCTGACCGACTTCTGTGACCGATTTCCATGCTGCGAGCTATAAGTTTAGACACGTCGTAATGGATCAAAATTGCTGTTCGGGTACTTGTTGGTCTATGAAATATGCTGCGCGTACAATTTTTTTACATGCTTAGAATCTATGTATTAGCTCTGCTTTCTGCACTGTAGGTTGTGGGTTTTGATTCCCACCTGGTACAATCATTTGTGTGATTAATTAAAATGTTTGTTCTGCGTTTGGTTGTTATATTGTATCATGTGTATGTATTTACAAAAAAAAGTATTAGTAAGTATTCTATCCGTCATCAATTTCCCATATTACAAGCTTTGCTAAGTTTGGGGCTCTGTGTAAAACTCACATGTCCCGATTTTTTTTTTATTTCGTTTGATCTGTGAGTTACTCTGTGAAGGCCCACGCGTAATCGAGTAAAATTGGTTTGCGAGATTTCACATGAATACGCAATATGATTACGTATATAACAAAGAAAATCATTTTTCACGTGTTTTACGCTTACCAACTCATACTCACTGAACAAACTGTAAGCGGCTCTATCTCGAAAATAAATAATATTATTACTAAAATATCTCATTTTGAACGGAACACCCGGGTAATAATAACAATGACTATGATACCGGTAGTGCCTTTATATACACTGATAAATGCGTTGAGTCTGCGGCCACCCTTTCACGTGCAATTCACCGACCACAGCTATCTGCCCGTCCGTGGCAACAGGTATTACAAAACATGTCGAGGTCTCCCACCCGCTTTAACCACAGCTCTCTGTTAGCGGAAACACATCACCAATAGGTACAACCTCTAGTGTCACCTTGTTCTTGGTTTCGTTTCCTATAAATGAACGATACTATTTTTAACATGAATGACTGTAGTATTGTGTAAAGAAAATTAGGTCAATCTATTTTTAGGCCTATTCACATCTTTGAGGTGGCCAGCGTAAGGACAGCCTGTATGCAGGCTAATGTATTGATGGGACAACACTGATGGGAAAAACTGTAAAAGCTAGTAACAACACTCCTGCTGTCAAGTCAAGTCCGGCATCAAACGGTTTTCTGTGTTTCGCCTTCAGGGAAACTTGCTCCTTTTTAGACCTTGTTCTTGCTCTGGCCATCGAGCTACGCATTCTTATCACTTAGTTTGTAGTAGGCTCTATTTATTAAACAATTCTTTATACAAATTATGAATTTACCTAAGTTTGGTGGCGCTAAAAGCTTTTAACCATCTCGTTCTCAAACCCAAAAAGCGATCCGTCGGGTCAACGGTGCGTTAGAATTTAATGTGAAAAGCACGCGTCAGACTGCTTGCATTTGCATAATTTGTTAAGTCCCTCTCTAATTGAGGCTTGCTAGGCGACCTCAGCCTCTGAAGCGTTGAATACATTAAAGCTTTTCAAGAGCATACTGGGTGTGAAGTTTTATACTTAGGTACCTAACATCTACATTAATTTAAACGAGGAATCAGAATCTTGTTACAGCTTACTTGACCGTAACTCCAAAGAAATTTAGTACATGTCTGATAAAATAATAAGTTTGGAAATATCTTTACATGAGGTGACCATGAAATACAAGAAAGCTGAACAAGACTCTTGTGAGAATATTAAAAAAAAAAAAAAATTGTAGAAATGGTTAACAATGAAAGTATCTATGTACAAGTACAACATAGTAGCTCCCAGACCGACCCATGTACCACAGACCAGCCAGTGACTTAAGATGCTTTATCGGGATGGGTGGAACCACCGGTACCAGCAGTTGTGCAACCCGATTCCCCTGTGGTACTACTACCAGAACGACATGTGCAGGCTGAGGCAGGTCCAGTACACACAACACAGCCTCTGGTTAGGCAACCTCAAACCTGCCGACAGACCTAGAAAACTGTGGTGTACTCAGATAGTCTAGGAGTAGGGTTGGGTCGGTTGCTAAGCGATAGGTTAGGAGACCAAGTGGTAACTAACTACTGCTTTCCTGACTCTTCTATCCATAGGCTGATAAAGAGCTTAAATGAGGCGTCTTTTGACAATAAAACAACATTAATTGTACAGTTAGGTAATAGTAATGGTATCAAACGCCTTCATGTAAATAAATTAGTTGAATTACTGTTACATAAATTGGACATGGGGTTGGGTAAACTGATATTGTGTGCATTCCCATACTCTAAATTGCTTTCGAAAAATGAGAATGTTAATATTTTTAATATTAACCTTATGCTTTACAACTTGACATGTCGTCATAGTGACATTTTATTTTTTGACACTAATATTTTTATTAGTGACTTTAGGTTAACACCAGATACAATGTATCTCAGTAGATATTGTAGGATAATTATTGCTAAATTGTTAGCATTTCATATTTGTGACAAAGTTATAGGTACTATAGCTACAGACACTGACGGGCTTACAGTTAGTAGCAGTACTATCATGGGCGTTCAAACAGTAGGATCAGATGACAAGCATTTAAACTGACCACCAAAACAACGGGAAAGCCTAATAGGTTACACATAGTCCATCAAAATATTCAAGGCCTTTCCAGCAAAAACTTAGAAGTAGAATTATTTTTAAGTAAAATGAACATCAGTGTTATGGGCATCACTGAACACTTTATATTGCATCAAAAGTTACTACCTCATTATGAAGACTACTGTATTGTAAGCGCATACAAGCGTAGGAATACCACTCAAGGTGGTTCTTTAATTATTGTTAAGAAAACTCTCAAATGTAAGGAGCGTAAAGATATTGTGAAACTCACCATTGACGAAGTTATAGAGCTGTCATGTGTTGAACTGGAGCAGCACATAGTGGTATGTGTCTATCGTCCTCCCCAAGCAAATTATGCGCTATTTGAGTCCACTATGGAAAATGTACTAAGCAAAATATTCAGTCGTAATAAATCAATAATAGTGCTCGGTGACTTAAATATTGATATACCTGTAAATCCTCTAACTGAAAAAATCATTAACTTGTTTAAATGTTTCCACCTTAAGCACCAATTCGATAAACCAACTAGGGTAACTCTAACAACTGCCACTTGCATAGATAATGTATATTATAGTGATATTCCCCTTGAAAAAGACGTGTTTAAAAAATTTTATTCAGATCATTATGGTCAATATGTTTTATTTGATTGTAACTTACAACAAGAGCTACCGGAAATCACATACAGACCAATTACCGAACTTAGCATCATAAAATTCCAAAATAACATTAGTCAAAAGATTTCCCTGATCCCATGCTTGAATGATGCGGATATTGTCTAATCAAATACATAAAGAACACGAGTATACGTTTCCACAAAAAACGTGCAAAGCTAAATCTGGTTCCATGTTTGCAGATTGGGCAACAGCCGGTATCTATAAAAGTAGGAGTAGATTGTATGAACTTTATGCAGAAAGAGAGTCAAGGCTACACGATTTATCATTTGTTTCTTTAGTCAAAAGTCTTTAAAAAAGTATGTCATGCTGCGAAATCATTGCAAATAAAAAGGAAAATTGAGCAGTCATCAAATAAAATAAAGGCTACCTGGAAAATGATAAATAATCAAACAAGTAAAGCAAAACCTTTGAAAAAGCAGATAAACTTAAAAGTTGACGATAGAATTTTGACTGGTAACTATGAAGTTGCTAATGAATTTAACCGTTTCTTCTCTTGTGTACCAAAAATTGTTACTCGACTATTAAACTCCTCTGTTGATTGTGCTTTAGCCTTTCTTGAAACAAGTGTTGAAAGGTGTAATGCTTCTTTTAGCTTCAGACACGTCAATGCTGATTGTATTTTAAAAGCTTTTAAGTCAATAAATATTAAAAATACTGAAGATCTCTGGGGGAAGTCCGTAAAGATCTTAAGCACGATTGTTTTTGATATAGCACCATGTCTAGCATATATATTTAATAGAAGCATCGACGAAGGAATCTTTCCAGATCTAATGAAATATAGCAAGTTGATTCCTTTATTCAAATCTGGAAATGAAAAGGATCCAGGAAATTATCGACCAATCTCAATTCTGCCAGCATGTAGTAAAATATTTGAAAAACTTATTCTTAACCAGTTGTTGTCACATTTTAACTGTAACAGGCTACTTCATGAAAAACAATTTGGGTTTACTAAAGGTCGTTCAACCACTGACGCTGGTGCCATGCTGTTGAAGTACGTTTTTAAAGCCTGGGAAGGAAAACAGGATGCCATAGGAGTATTCTGTGATTTATCTAAGGCTTTCGATTGCGTAGATCATGACACCTTAATCTCAAAGCTAAAACACTATGGCATTCAGAATCAGGCAATAAGCCTCATGCGTAGCTACCTATCGAATCGCATTCAAAAAGTAGACATTAACGGTAGCAAATCTTCGGGAACATCCACTAACATTGGTGTACCAACAGCGGTAAATCTTGGGGCCTTTTTTGTTTCTAGTCTATGTCAATGATCTGCTTTTCTGTGTAGGGGATTTATGTGATATTGTATTGTTTGCAGACGATACTTCATTAATGTTTAGAGTTGATAGGGCTAAAGATAATTATGATTGTGTAAATGCTTCTCTAGCTAGAGTTCTTGATTGGTTTACGGTAAATAACCTCTTATTAAATGAGAAAAAAAACAAATGCATTAGATTCACCTTGCCTAACGTTCAAGTCAGTAATGCTTACATTATCTTAAATGGGGAAATACTTAACTTTATGGAAGCAACTACTTTCTTGGGTTTAAATATCGATGTAAAGTTGCAATGGGGTATTCATATTAATACATTAGCTAGCCGGCTAAGCTCGGCAGCTTACGCATTACGTACCATAAGGCATCTTACTGATGAAACCACGGCGAGGTTGGTTTATTTTAGTTACTTTCACAGCGTTATGTCCTGTGGCATATTTTTATGGGGAAATGCAGCAGATATTGAAAGCATTTTTATCCTGCAAAAGAGAGCTGTACGGGCAATTTATAAATTGAAAACTCGCGACTCTCTCAGGGAACGTTATAAAGAGATTAGTATTATGACAGTCAGCTCCCAATATATTTATCAAAACCTAATGCACGCTCACAGAAAAATTGATGAATTTGGTGAAAGAAGTGATGTACACAGTGTTAACACTAGAAATAAAAATAAACTAGACGTACCTAGGTATCGCTTAGGAAAAGTAAATAATTCATTCTTAGGAAACTGTGTACGATTCTATAATAAGCTTCCTCAAAGCGCCACCAAACTCTCTGCTCGTAAATTCAAATTGTATATAAAGAATAATTTAATTAAAAGAGCCTAATACAAAATAAGTGACTATATCGACGATAAGAACGCGTGGCCCGATGTTGCTATACCAGTTGACAGTTAAATGGTGATTTCTCAATGTTAAGAAACTGCCCATTAGATAGTTATGTAATAATCAATGTTATAAGATAATATTAAGTTTTTAGTTTTATGATGTAGGTAACACTTGTAATGTTATTAAATTATTATAAACACTGTACCTAAATGTTAAATGGATCATCAAAAAATTAATCAGCCCGAGGTTCTTGCCTCTCTCCTTGTGTGCTGGTTGCGATTCCGAACAGGCGGTAGATTTGATGTTTCAAAATGATCCTAAAAATCTTAATGAATAAAAATATTTGACTTTGACTTTGACTACATAGGTATGTGTATGTCAATTAATTTCATCTGGATTTTGAGATAACCGCGCATATAGCATCATAAAGATATGCCTACACTAAAAACGCCGACTTCTGAAAGAACAAATCAGGTGGAAAGAACCAAACATTGTATCAAGTATATTAAAGGAAATCTTTTTTTAAATATATTTTCTAACGTACTTATACGGAAAAAAAATGTTATTAGAAGACGATTTAGAAAGTATTCAACAGTTTCAATTATTGTGTATTTATATTTGTTCTTTGCTACTGCTACGTCTTCAATGTAGCAGTAGCTGTAATAAAATATTTTTCAACAAAAAATGTACCTATAATGAAAAAACTTTTAATGAGATTTGATGAACGGAGCGTTTTTGGGACTGCCAACACATTTCAAAGCAATTTTCTTTTCAGATTCAACGAATGTCTTGGCTTGGTAATTGGCATTATGTATTTAAGACGAGTATACTCATTTATAGCATTAGGTTCTTCATATGAAATAACGTACTTCCATATATGAACGTATAGTAGGCTGTTATGCAAGAAACATTTATTTAAAAATTATTATACCTTCATAACGGAATGTGGTCTTGATAGTTCTCAACGATAACCATGCAGACTTGTTAAAAATATACATTTGCTTGGTTTGCCGTAGTGGTTGCAGTTTAAGAACAATTCCCTCCAACTCAGCTCGCGTATGTCGTAAAAGACAATTATAGGGACAGGAGAAGGGCAGCAGGTTACTTCTGTGTGTTATCTAATTCCTTTTCCGATCACCAATCCACCAACCAACTGGTAATTATGGCAAAACTCACCAATTTTAGAGGAGGCTCTGTCCAGCAGAACATTAATCGTCTATTGAAGTAAAAGTAGCATCGTTGTAATGAGTGATGTGGCATAAATAAAACTCCTACAAAATGAGCCAACCTCCCGACGGATTTGATTTGGCTAAATGAAGTTGTCCAAGAATAAGAGCGGAGCGAAAGTCACTTTGATATAAATTAGGGAGGAATGGCTAAAGTTGTGACTCTAATGGCACATTGGAGAGATTAAGCGTTTGCTAAGGGAACCGAAAAAGATCTTTTATTCATAGATTGTAACACATGTATGTAAAGAAAACACTTCATACTGCAACGGAAATCAAATTTGAAAGGGTATATTCTATGGCGGATAAAAAAATACTTGACTTACCTTTAACTAGCCTTCGATTCACCTGTAACAAACCGTTCAAATTATTAGCAATATAAACCTTTAGCAAATATCTCGGAAGTATGGTAAAAGCAGGTACAAGTAACCTCTAAATACTAATAACTAAAAAACAACATAAAGGGGGCCACATAAGTAAAATTGCAATATGCTACTTCTCGCAGTCGGGTTTCTATCTGTGTAAAGAGGAGAGAAAACGATACGCCATGATAGATGGATGGATTCCAAATTGAAGGGATCAAATACATTTTCCTTCTACGTGGAATATTAAATGGCTTTTAAATCCGCTTACGAAATAGAAATCTACATTATTTATGCTACCGGTTTGTATACACAAAATGTAAGCTTATTGAGACCGAGGATATACTGTTGCTCAGTAGGTAAATACTGAGTAGGTATACGATTGTAAATTATTGTATAGCCTTGAAAATATAAATCGGAAAGAAAATCGAAGATTTATTTGCTGGTGCGGCTTTCCGGTCAGCAAATAAAAGGCATAGGCCTTACATATTCCTTTTCGAGTTGAGACCTAAGGTCCGTGCAGAGCCGGTGCCCTCCGGGTTTTCAAAAACCTGGCGGCGCATGTGATTGAAAGGACGCGTGACCCAAGGGCTGGCTCTTATTTAGGTCAGTGAATAAGCATTGCTATTCAGCGTGGCAATGTATTTGATATCTTGGACACACTCTGTCTGGTCTGAATCAGTTGAATTACCTATACCAAGACCGTTTGTAACGGTCCTTATGTAACCCGACTGCTTCCCTTGTAATTAGTAAGTTTAGAGCGTAAAGCAAGTCAAGGTTACTTAGCTGGAAATAATGGCGTAAGCAACGTAGCGTAACTATAACTACCTACACTAATAGCTTTCCAATCAACGGAATAGCCAAAATAAAACAACGTTTCGGGAGAAGGATCCAACCCGCTCGAAGCAATCTGCCGTAGTTCAAAATGTCAGTGAAATACGATAAGTTTGTTAGATGATGAATAGGAGATAAACCCCCTATACTTCAAAATAAACTCTGGAGTAAATTGGAAATCTTGATGACGTCACTAGATTTGAGAGCCTTGGGTTCGTGAGATGTGTGGTTCGTATTAGCTCCAAGTGATTTCTAGACAAAGATAATGAAAAGAAAAAAAAACTTAGGATAACTCGAAACTACACAACTATAAAAGTATGCTTTAACTTTTTTTACATGAAATTAATCCAATTTTTTTTTATTGTATGAGCTTCAAACATTTTTCGCAGTATTATTCAATCTACAAAGATGGCGCGATAAACAACTTATAAAAGCTATAAAACAGCTCAATCACAAGCTACCTAAAAATCTATTTATTATCCAATAAACACGTAACAAAACACTCAATCTATCTTTTTATGTCTTCAGTTATTGAGGAGCCAAAAACGACAGTTAGCCTGTTACGAGGTAACAGCTGCTTTCACCAATATTGCCTCGTTCCGCGCAAAACGTTCAATGCTTACAAAATACTATACCTACCGATGTTCTGACGAATCGATACCTTGCCAGCATGCCAGCATCCGGTACAGTGTAGCATTCATTGCACGTTAGGATGATAGTTTAGGTTACTGGGTGCTGCTACCGACAGTGAAGCGGTAGTGTCTACTAAACTTAGTCAAATAATATATTACTTATCATGCATTTTTCGGGTAACAAAACGGTGCCAACGGGACCCTAATTCTAAGTTTCCGTCTGTCTGTCAGCGGGCTGTATCTCATGAACCGTAATAGATAGACAGTTAAAATTTTTAGTTTATATTTTTTCAGTTGAATAATAACCAGAGAGGACCTTCGAGGACCAAAAAACCGAATGCCATGTGTCACTAGCTAGTATTCTGGCGAAGTGATGTCACGTATTGAATACTTGCGCTGACCGTGGCTATGTGCCTGTAAGTTTGAACGTGCCTCTGATACCCTCTCGTAAGCGATCCTTAAAAGATTCTCGTTTTCAGAAGCGATCAGAGGTGAGGCAGTGGGGAGAAAGTCGACATAACTTTTAAGTTTATATCTTTTGAAATACTAATATCCAACCTATTAAGACAGTATTATTACCCATGCTATATCTACTGATAAAAGTAATTTTCCGTCTTACCACTGGGGCTGTTGGTTTTACAGGAAGGAATCAACTACTAGTACACAAACAAATATATGAATTCCGGCACTGTATGTATGTGGCAATGTTTGTGACGGCATAACTCTCGAAGGCGTTATCCGATATAATGAAATTTAAACTATGAAGAGATATTGAAAAAAAAATTGATTATCACGGGGAATTTTGATAACTGGGGTAGTTTTCGAAATTAATTTAAGATATGGACGAAATAGTGCATTTAATCCACCCCAGGGATTAAAAACACTATTTCGTCCATATCTTTTGAATGGTTGATCTGATCGACTCCAAATTTAGATTTTATAGATATTATACATTGATAATAAATCGGCTAAAGAATGTGTTTTAAGCTAGGGTAGTATTTGAGAAATAACGCTGTAAATGAGACATTCAAGATCTATGTCTTGTCCCCACAAGATAGACATAACAATAAAACGAGATAGACAGAAGAAGTATGTCATTTGAAAGACTATACATTTGCACATTTCAAAAACGGTATTAAACTTTGTAATGAGGGTGGTTTTTGTAACATGGAATATTTTTTCAGATATTGGGGTGGAAGGAAATACAATATTTCACCCATATCTTTTGAATGATTGATCCGACCGACTCGAAATTTTCTCATTTTTAGAGAATACACCTGTACTCATAAATTAGCTTAAGAATATTTTTAGACTAAGTAGAGTAAATTTTGAGAAATAGAGCTGTTAACGGCAACTTTCAAGATTTATGTCTTGTAGGGTGTCATTTGAAAGAGCCTGCACAGTTCAAAGTAGTAAATCAAACTTTTTAAAGGGGTTTTTGTAAAAGGTTTGCAAAGGGAGTAAATCTTTGTTCTCAAAACCACATTAGAAAACTACTGCCTTTTTGGTGAAGCCCCTTTGATGACTTTTACGGCATCCGTGGGTGGTTTCAAGTAGTTTTATTATAAGTAGATTACTAAAGCATTTCATGTTAGTAAGGGGTGACTCATTCACCTAATGCTCTCATTCTGGCTTTGCGATGAGCGAATGAGAGTTAGCAACGAGAGAGAGCCTCAAACACTACACACAAACGCGAATAAAAAGTGATTCAGAAAAGGTGTGCTCGAATAAGGAGTACTGAAAGCACACTTTTATCGTTTGTTAGTTACTTTCTTTGTAAGAAATAATTACCGTACGTAAATACCTAACATAAACCCAGACATCACGAGATCTCAGTTCGGGGTTAACTACTAGTATAAAAATGTACCTCTTATTGTGTTAAAAAAACATTTGCATGAAGAGGCATCTCCGAGATGCCGATTCTTCTTTTATCTATTAGCAGGCCCAACGCGATCTCGTTTGCATACACTTTGCTGACCCAACACCGATAAAACCCCTTTTTATCGTTCTAAAAAGGATTTCTGAGGTTCAACAAAGAATTCTTTACTATTTAATATGGAACGGGTGGTGTACGTATGTACTTATTCCTTCCGAGGAGTTGGGCACATCCCCGCGGGAACCGTTACATAAATTACTATCATTAGTATAACACACGCGGATAATACAAAGGCTACGTAAAGTATTTATTTACGAAAACCTTCGAAGTCTTTGCTACATAGGAATGTACCATCAAGTCAGTTCTTTGAGGTTGTCCTCTCAAACTCAATTGATGAAATGCTGTTAGAAAAATGAACCTGTTAAATAAAATATCTTTTGAAATGACAAAAAATGTCTTTAAGTTATGTAGATACTCGTATCTCGAGTTCGGATAAACAAAATAAAATTTGCTTAGCCCCTTTTGTTGGGGAAGTTTTTGAGCGAAGAATTGTTGGAGTTTCAAATATAAGTACTAGAAATGACTACGAACAGAGTTACGGAAGTGATTTGCATGCCATCCCATTTTGTAAGCCGAACTACCCTGGGTTGACCCCTCCGGCCCACCAACCGCGTTTCAAAAGTACGACACGGCTGACTTGTTCAGATTAAAGCGACCAAGATAAAGACGTCTGTAGGTAATTTGAATTAGGGTCAGGGCTAGTTTATCGTGGAGGCTTTTTTTTTAATCTCTTCTCTGAAATCTTTTGAAATCTAATACGGTGGTTTTAGTGGCCAAACATGGCTCGATGCGTTCAAATAAATATATTTACTCGCTATATTACCTAAAACTTAATGGGTAAGTAGGTTAAACAGTGATCAGAACGACTTGTGTTTTCTACATACGTCGTGATTAGTCTTAGATCTATCGGTGAATAAGAAGACAAAGAATGGTTATGGCACATGAAACGTAGCTGATTTCGTTTGAAATTCGCTGATCCTCGCTTTCGTGAAGGAACATCCGCACTCAAACGAGGAGGCGTGCCCACTGCTCCGTTTCATTTCAATGTTTTAAGTTCAGTAAATCATATATTTTTCACAGAAAATAAGGAAAAAGTAAAATCTTTTATTTTATTTTTGAAAACATCAATTATTTGTAAAAAGCTCTTCCCACACTGACCGACTAATGGATTAGTTTTCACTTTTTGTACCACTCTGATCAATTGCCCGGATGGATTTCCTAGTACACTGCATTTTATACTCTCAATATTAATCCATCATACTCTAAATGTATTTTTGTAACAAGTTAATTTTGGTGATTTTGTGCAGAAAAAATCATTTGTGTTATATAGAATGTTGTATTATATGATTGAAAAGTCGTTGAATAAATTATAAAAAAAAAACATGTATGGACAAGTAAAGTCAAGAGCTGTTGTTGTTGTTATTAACACATTTTGTTGGGCTTTAATTCCACACAGCGCCATCTAGCCCCACACTAAGCATAGCTTGTGATATGGGAACTATAGATTACGAATAGAATACTAACATCTTTTTTGATAATATATACTTATCATACAATACAACACATAATAACAAATATCTTCTCATATTCAAGTTAAAATATTAAGATGTGTATAAGTATTTAGCTTTGAATATCTATGCCACGGTAAAAAAAATCTAACTTCTGTTCTGTAACCGCCTGTGGTCTAGTAGTTCCCACCGGTGTCAGACCCAAAACTCCCGGGTTCGATTCCCGGGTTCGATCCCCAGGGAAGTACAATATTATTTTATGTTTTATTTTATTTTTACAATTTTAAGAAAACTTACAGCTATGTATATACAATAGTTCATTATTTAATATGCAACATATAAATATGATACATAAAAGAAGGCCAATTAAAAATTTCCATAGAAAGTTACAAACGCAAATAGATATAAATGTAAACACATAAGGTAGACGATAGGTATATTAAACAAAGAATATTAAAATTAAAGTGAAAATCAAGTAGGTTCACACAAACATGACAAGAAATCAATCACTTAAACTATATGTTAAAATAATTATTGCTAAGTAAGCGTTTTAGCGTACTTGTTTTTGTATGGAATAGGTCCACTTCCATATGTGCCTTAGCTAGTATATTAAACGAGCTAGAAGCTCTCATCATATTATATGAATTTTGCCTATAATTGGTTCTTACTACTCGTATAGGTGTATACATGGATAAAATTAGGATTTCTCAATGCAGCCCTGGTAGTAGGGAGCCCTAAATACCCAAGAGGCTCTGGGCAGTCCACAGTACCGTTTGCTATTTTGGAAAAATTATGAAAGTGAATTTTTACGATGCGCGCGCACACCGACACCATGAACTTGGTTGCATTTTGGAAAAATTATGAGTTATTTTTTTATCATGAAGTTAATTGGTAATTGTCCCGACGGTAAGACTCTTGTCCCTTGGGAAATGGGTAGGCCTTTGGTGTGGGACGCTACCTGCGTCGACACCCTAGCGCCATCTCATCTGCCTGGGACATCAGTTAGGGCTGGTGCGGCGGCTGATTCGGCCGAGGATCACAAAAGGCGCAAATATAGTGGTCTCGACAGAGCTTACCTATTTGAGCCTTTTGGGGTGGAGACCTTGGGTCCGTGGGGAGCCGGTGCCCTCCGGGTTTTCAAAAATATTGCGGGGCTTTTGATTGAGGCGACACGTGACCCAAGGGCTGGCTCTTATTTAGGCCAGCGAATTAGCATAGCTATTCAGCGTGGCAATGCAGCCAGTGTCTTGGGCACGCTTCCGTCTGGTACTGGTCTGGAACAGTTGAGTTACCTATAGGCCGTTTGTAACGGTCCTTAGGTAATCTGACTGATTCCTTTGTACATAGTTAGGTTAATTTTACTTATTATTGAATAAATGATTTACTTAAATTGTCTCATAATTTTTCATAAGAACTGATACCTATAATCAAGGTAGTTCGAAGAGTATACATTGTGTATTTGTGGGTGGGTGATTTAAATAATAATATATGGCGGTGAATGACATTTATTGTGAGTACTCGTGATAAAAGTGTTTTTTTGATATAAATCAAGGCATGCAACAGATATATGTATTATTTTAAAAGCAACAACCCTGTAAGGAGAACATAGGCGTTTAAAGAAAATTTCTACGAACGCTTTTTGCTTTAAAAAAATCCGGTCGCTGATCGCATGTGTTACAACATGCGATTACAAAATTTACTTACTTTGTTATAATAATAGGTATTTTTACCTGTCCTACACATCAAACTGTAGGTAGGTATCTAATTATATCTACATATAGCAAAACTGCGTGTAAGCCATAAGCCAGCCGCGGCTTACAAGTAATTACGCTCGAATGCAATTACCATTATCATCTGCGGATTAGACCCAAAAATCTGTGAGCGCAATCGTAAGCCAAGCTAGCCTATTCCATTAAAGATCCATCCTATACCTATACTTATACCTAGTAACTTAGCAGCAAAAATACATGGCTAAAGTAAAAGTTCAACGTCGCGTGTTTTTAGCAATTTTACGACTTAACCTAGGGAAGCTACGTTTCAACAACACAAAATAAACAAAGACCAACGGGTCAGTCATGCTGGTACCTCCGGCATAATTATACCTATCTAAGAAAGGGAACCTCAGGGGTAAGTATGCATATGACATGTGTCTAATTTAAGTTGTGTGCTCTGTTTGCATGCTGTGATTGCCTTTAATTGGTTGTGGAATTAGCTATAAATATTAATTAGGTTTGATGTAATGAAATATAATCAAATAAAATAAAAATGTAACGGGTTTTGGTAAATTGTAGCATTTGAACGCATCGTGGATTCAAAAACGTATACCTAATACCAACGATATTTTTCAAATTAATCGATTTTTCCTATTGGTTCCCTAACTAGCAAATGTATTCAATGCAAAGCTTTCTTAGTTGGGGTCTGTCTGACTTTGGTGAGTTCCTACCTACTCTATTCCGAATTATAATGTCTAATCGTATCACACGCGCCTCTTAGCAGCAGCAGCTAATTAGCCGCATCAATGAGTTTGATGACATGCGGTTTTCCAGTAAACGGCAACGGTGGTATAATGACAGGTTTTCCCCGGAAAATCGCTCATAATTTTGTATAACATGCCAACGGCTATATTTTGAAAAGACTTTGATCCTCAAAATTCTAATTGATCAATTGTAAATATGCATTTTTTTTAATAAACCAGATTTTGTTTATAAAAAGCATGTATTATAATGATAATTTAAATTTTGCTAAAACTATCAAATATTAATTGAGCTATACCTCATATTTAATACCTCCTAATATTTGATAGTTTTAGCAAAACACATGCCTTTTATAAACAAAATCAGGTTTACAGCTTTTTTGTAACGATAAGCTAATTTTATTGTCTTCGCTGCTCGTCGCTCGTCCTTATCTTTTTATTGGTGGCATGGACTGGCATTAGTAATATGCCCCACAAGTTATGCTCTAAACAAAAAACTGGAAGGCGACAATAACTTACTTTTACGACTTGTCACTGCCAAAGTATAATAAGGGGTAAAATCTGCTTAAACGGATTACAAATATCCATGTTGGGATAAATTCTGGTAAAATACGCGATGAATACCAGTTTTCCGTTTTAAAATATTATTTAACTTAACAAGGTAGATATACCGTATTTTATGAATTTCCGTCAACAAATCTTGCAATAAAGTTAATCAAACTGAGACTAGCTTGACAAAGTTAACAAAACTATAACAATGGATCAATTAGGAAGTAAACGAAATGGTGTAGAAAAGTTGCGTTAAAGCTGCAAAGTTGGTTGGGTATTCCATTATTTAAGTTTGGAAGCTCTAGTACCTCTCCGTGGAATACAGATGTACCCTAGCTATCTACAAAGTGAACTGCAGTAACTGGGATGCCCATATTTAGTCACGTCCCAGCGTGCAAGCATAGGACGTTCCGTAGAGGTACTTGTGAACCTGAACCAAGTAGAGTAGAGCTTTTAATACCTTTTACCAACAAAACGTTGTGTACTAGTGACCTAGCTCATCAATCAGAATTATTGTATTGTATGAAATACAACAAACGAAATATCCTCTTTCGTCTGTTGTATTTCATTTTCGTTCGTCCTCCTTTTGACACTTCAAAAGGTGGAAGGACGCAGATTGCAGGGAAAACATGGAAATGGATAGAGAGGAGAGTCGGAGGTTGCAAGAGGTGTTTGCCAAAATAGGGGGTAATAATATCAATGGTGTTAAATATAGGATTCAGTAAAAAATATGCAGTAATTTATATGATATTAAAAGGTATAAATAATAGTACCGGTTTGATCCGATGGCAAGTAAACTAGTTGAAGGTTGAAAAAACAAAAATGCGATTGCAAAATTTAAGAAAACCCGCCTAAAAAATATAACATAAGATGATAGATTTTTTGATCGTACTTCTTTTTTGAATACAAATACAATAAAAATATATTTATCAGGAACACATTTAGGTATACATATTTACAACGCGGACGTCGAGCAACTGCAAATGATAGAAACTGTGTAGCAGTGTCCGCGCAATCCTCCGAACAAAACAGTTCAGGTTACATCTAAATGGGAAGGTTTAGTCTTATCTAATAACTACAAAAATAAATTAATGGTGAAGATTATAATATACTATGTCATATTCATTAATTGTTGGCTACAAAATAAATAAATTAATATTATTATGATTTATTGTATAAAATAAATAATAATAATAACCTAACCCCACTCCTACAAATTAGACATACCAAACGACAACGTCACACGTCAAAATCGATAAAGTTGAAGAGGCTAAAGAAAAAGACAAAGGTACCTACACTAAAACATTATCGCGAAAAACATAAACCTTCCATAAACTTCTTATCCGAGTCAATCGGATAAGAAGTGATCGGATACTAAGTTATGTTTTCCTATGACTTAGTGCCCAAAATACATGTTAAATAAATAAACCGGCCAAGTGCGAGTCAGACATGCTCACCGCGGGTTCCTAATTTTTCAAGGCAGCGAAAAAATGATAGTAATCGTTATTTTTTCCTGTGGTGGCATTTAGTCGTAAATTTAAAACTACTGAAATACCGAATATTCAATAAATAAATATTAAAAGACATTAATTGGCCCATGCTTTGCTGGTTTTTAGTATTTATAATACATAATATAACACAATATTAGTGATATTAATACATAAAACATAAGGGAACGATATATCTATAATCACACCAATTTTGAACTTAAGTATTACTGTTTTTACGATGGAACTCAAATAAAAATCGCTAATTATTTTATAGGTCAGGCAGACGGACGGACAACTAAGTCTTAGTAAGAGATTCCCACTGGCCCCTTTGAGCAAGGAACCCTAAAAAGAAAGATAACATTTCCATCTACCTACAGGTATGCGTACGTCAAATATAAACGGGTTTGGGTAGGTACCGTTTTGTTACCTTGGGATCTATATTTGTGGGCAAAAAAAGATTGAATTTTAGATGGTCGTTGAGGCTAAATTGTACCGTCCTTTGGGGTTCCTTAGAGCACATTTGCGTAAGTGGTATTCAGTCGCGGCTCGCCCGTATCTTCGTTATTTATTGACTGTATATTTTTAGACATCAAATGACGTCAATATGGCATTTCATACAGCGGTAAAAATCAATCAACATTTGCAGATATATTTCAAGTATATTTGGATTTGACCTCAATGGACAGGATCCAAAACTTTGTTAACACGGAAATATAAAAAATCTACGTTTATACTCGTATATTGTATATGTTTGTAACAAGCTCAATCCATTCAGTAGTTTTGGCGTGAAGAAGAAACAAACATTGATCCTAACATCCAAACTTTCGCTTGTATAATAAACTTTAGCTCTCCTGGTACCAAATTTCATCCAAATTCGTTGAGCGTAATTGAGTGACTATCATATTTGAATTATATGGTCATCCCACGGGATTTCTGCACTTTTCCGGTGTAAAAAGAGCCAGTATATGTTAATCTAGGATATAAACTGTCTTTGTGCAAAATTTCAGCTCAATCCGTTATGCAATTTTTGCGAGTTGTATGGCGATGTTTAACATCTCATTTCTATCCCACGGGAACTGATACATGGGATTAAAATTAGCTTGTGTGTTAATCCAGGCTATTAACAATCTTTTTACCAAATGAATAAGATAATGCATGTATGTATGTATGAATTAATTAATGATCGAATGAATGAATGAAATACTTTATTGCACAGCTTTAAAATACAACTGGATTACTTAAAATTGTTTTTTTTGGTATTATTGCTTAGATGCGATTTTTTCTAGACAACCTTCGAATGGAGACCAAATTTCTTGGAAATCCTTTCAGGTGTGAAAGAGCGCCAAACATACAAACTTTTGTCATTATATATAATATTAGTGTGATGTTATATAACGACAAATATTGTTTTCCGTGACCCTAAAGGAGTTGCGCCTAAAAACCACTTTTGTGATATGTGTCGTGTTTGAATTGACTAACGTACTTTTTTTTAACAACTTGGAGACGGAACAAGCAAGTAGCCCACCTAATGTGAAGTGCATCTCTTGTCTATAACAATGCCTTAATGCGTAGGTCACATCCACAAAGAATATTGCCTACACGGCACTGCATTGCGCCCGTCAACTTGAGACTAAAAGTGTTAAGCCTCGCGTGCCCGTAATTTCACCGGCAACAATACCCTTCAAACCGGAACACAGCAATGCTGCTTGGCGGCTGAAATAGATTTGATGGTAGTACTTCCCATGACGAGCCCGTTCACGGGGCACTTCTACTCATACTACGTGTAGGTACTTTTTACTTTTATTTTAATATTTCGATTTAAGGATTTACCTACTAACATCCATTTATATTTAGGTAGTGTTTTTGAGTGGAGTAAACATTTTTTTTGGAGCACATCAATAACTCAAATAAATAATTACAGGACATTAATATCACACAGCGCCATCTAGCCCCAAACTAAGCATTGCTTGTAATATGGGAACTAGATTACGGATAGAATAATCATCCCAAACTTTTGTCTGTAAATGAAAGCTCCAACTTCAACGCGATTAAGATACAAGATGTTGAAAGAAAGCTCACCTTCGAGATCGAGATAAGATAACAATGAATCTTAGCGAGCATTTACTGTAATTGGAAGCCCGTCTTCCTTTGAAGTAACTCGAGTACCGAGTCTATTAACTCAATGCACAAAGAGATTTGATTATCGGACTAGAACAAACAGAACTAGCACGGACGACGTATTGCGACCCGGTTCCCGGTATTTCAGTGAGCTCACTCATCAATGTATGACGAAACGTGAACAATAGATAGATAGGTAAAGGCAAACCTCATAGCTCAGTTAGTAGTAACTCTGCCTTCTGCGCTGTAGGCTATGGGTTCGATTCCCACCCATAACAAACATTTGTGTGACGAATACCTATAGATGTTTGTTCTGTGTTTGGGTGTTGTAAGTTACAACTTGTAACATATAGTACGTATGTATTAAAAAAAAAGTATTCTATACGTAATCTAGTTCCCATATTACAAGCTATGCTGTGATTGGGGCTAGATGGCGCTGTGTGAAATAAAATTCCCTGTATTTATTTATTTATTTATAAAGTTATCTCCGTTCATATTGAATCAGGGGATTTTCTTCTTGATTTATCAAAACGTATCACCAAAACCATAGTGTAGCGATTAGCGTATCTTAGAGTAATAGTTCCGTTATAGCTTCCATTATTTAAAACTAAGAATAATATCGATATTAGCTACATAACCAGATGATAATAACCATTTTTGTTTTTTTGACAAAACAATACCCTGACAAACCACCGCATATTGTGGTAACAAATAGGAGTAGAATTCGGTTTATTAAATGTTATAAAATATATAAAGTACCTTGACCCATGTAAGGCCCACTGTTTCAAAATCCCGCTTCGAGTGACTTGTTTCAATCAGCTCAAATATCAAGTGCGCGTCTCAACCAATCAGAGAGGAAACAAACTTGCTAAACAAACCGTCGCTGCAGCGATCCTATCTGGACTTGTAGTATGAAAACTGTGTTTTTAGTTATTTTACTCATAAATCGAAATTATTTTTATGTTTAATGGTTTTTTGGGTTTTAATCTTATTTGCTGTTGATTATTTCTAAAGTTTTGGCTTTTATATGTAGTTAGTCATGATCATAAAGCCCATAGCATAGCCTTATTTTGACTGTATGCTCTAAATAAGGTCCAAATGAAGGTCTTTAAAAACCCCTGTAAGTTTCTGATAAACGTTATGCTGCCAAAACTGTTGATTTTCCAGAGATTGAAAAATAAAGGTGATTAATAGAGTTTTCAATTCTTAATATTTTCGATTTTATAAAGAAAACTTTCATAGGTCATGTGATCACCTTACATGGGTCATGTGCCTTATTATATCTATGACTTATGTCAAAAATAAATGTACAATCAAACTAACTATGTGCAAAGGAATCAGTCGGATTACCTAAGGACCGTTACAAACGGCCTATAGGTAACACAACTGTTCCAGACCAGTACCAGACGGACGCGTCCCAATACACTGGATGCATTGCCACGCTGGATAGCTTTGCTAATTGCTGCAAATAGCTGGCCTAAATAAGAGCCAGCCCTTGGCTCACGTGTCGCCTCAATCAAAACCCACGCAATAACCATGAGCAATATAAGAAATGACATGGTTAATGAGCAGCGTGGCCAAGTGGGTATGGGTCAGCGTTCCAATCCGGAGGTTGTTGGTTCAAATGCAGTCGTGCATTTTTACTTATGTGCGCATTTGAGACATGCACTTACTCTGACGGTGAAGGTCATATCGTGAAGCGAACGTTTTTAGGACCAAATATCAGAATGACATATGTCAACTAATATTCCGTTAAACATCGATGGGCGTTTACAGGCCTGGGTTACAAACCTACTATGCAAAACGAAGTATGATATATCCGATGACGGATTGCACGTTTTTAAGTTTAAAAATGTTAGAAGTGCTTTCGGATCCAACGACGTTAGATTTTTGTAGTAATCAGGGGCATTACTACGAAAATCGAACGTCATCGAACGGACGTATTGAATACTAGCAACTTACAAAGCGAGGGCATGTGTCGGAAATAAGTTTGGACGTACCTCTGTATCTATCCCTTCGTAGATGATCTTCATAAGACCCACGCTCTGAATAGAGGTGGGAAATCAGAAGTGAATCCTTGAAGGGGAAAAAGTGGTTAGTCTGTTTTTATCAGATATTTATTAACTACTACCTCCTACTACTAGAAAACTCAGAGATCACAATCATTTTTATGTTTTATTTTTGAGAGGCCTGTCCTCAAAGTACATGGTTCGTGTGCGTATTGATCCTATTTTCGTAGCTTAAAAGAGCTGAGTCCCTTTGAAGCGTTTAATTAATCCCTATGTACAAAGAATTGCGTTTACTGGAATGTTCCGTTTTGATAGATAACCTTTTTGTTTAATTTCGATTAGATGTCTCTCGATTATAAAAAGAAAAGAAAAACATTTTTTACCCGAAGTTCTACCAATTTCCTAAAAGCTCTTTCGTGTACAAATTTGATTAATCCAAACATCATTAGGTACTCTTTTGTTGTTTCATAAGATCTAGTAAGATTATTGTTTTCCTATTTTTCCATGCATTTTTGTTGATAATCCTAAAAATAATGAATAGTTTTGGAGAAAAATCAGTGACACTTATTTATTTTTCTTGGGCTTATATAACTAATCTGAAACCCCTCAAGCCTTTAATAAAAATAATTAGGTACCTATCTACTCTAGGACCAGCAATCACAAATAAGGTATTTTTATCCCAAAAATCCGGTCCTGTGAGATAGGAATGAGATGTCAAATGTCGCAATACGGTTTTGACCTTTGTTGCTCCTTCACTCATAACTTAAGAACTTTAGAACTTTTTTTATTAGAACGATTTGAAATTTTGTGCAAATATTGTTCTGTATTAGGAAAACATATACGCCACTTTTTATCCGGATACGAAAGTCGAAAGCGAAGCGAAGCCGCGAGCAGAAGTTAGTGTGGTATGAAATTGAAAAAGTATATACCCGAGTACCTTACCTACTCAATTTGATATAAAAGTTAGATGATAAAAATGTAATTACTTAAATTGATGAAACGGACTCTGTCGAGTGCCGACTAACGAAACGAAATTTTCTGTAACGAGTGCCACTGCACATGCGAATTAAAAACTTCATCAGATTGACAGCTCCAATCATTGATTTATGAATCTTCATAAACTTAGAGGCATTGCTTCAACATTACAAGGTCAAATTACACCCCAAATAAGTAGATGTACATCAAACGAACGAGATGAATGTTCTTTGCACAACACCCTTAAACTAAATAAATGAAACATGATAAACACGAAAGATGTCGTAAACGCGTCCATAGTGAATCACCAAATTAACCAGGCGCCATTCCACGTAACTTAATTAAAAAAGGATAACTAGGGACCAAGGCAATTAATCACATTACTTTATACGTGGTTATAATTTGCTTCGTCACGCATTCAACAGGTACAAGTATAATAAGAAGGCAAGCATCTAGGCAGGATTTCACTAAAGGTGATAATGGGTACAGGTCACGCACTGACCCTGAAGGTCTGAACTGACTCAAGACCTAGAAACTCTGTCAAGGTTTGATGAGTCAGGCCTCGCGGCCTTGCTCTAACCGCCGATAGTGTGTACAGGTAAGCAATGGTGAAGGTTACTCACGCGGTGCGTGATGATGAGGAGATCACGTGACGTGTCGGTGTGTGTGTGAGGCCGCGTGGCCGGGCTGCGGCAGACTGTTGCTCCCGGGCCCGCTTCACTTGTTACGTGCCGCCGCCGCCGCCAACGCCGCCCGCCCTGCGCGGCTGAAGGCACCCCCGCACACCCCGCACGCCGCCATGAACCCCGCACCCACCCTGCCCGCACAGACCTCGCCCCGCACTTACCAATATCACGGGTCCTTCAATTTGCAGCATCCTTGGGGTAGAGGTGAGCGGATGAGTTATGCTGCTGCAATCACAATACACAAACGATGGGATTTATTCACTGAGAGAACCTACAACCGTCTCTGTTGTTGTTTTCTTGTTCACTTTTACCCTTGTTCGATGAGGTCTATAAGGTACGGTAACCACACCAAAATTTGGAATGTGAAGGCAACAGAAGTGGTATGTGATGTTAATTTACTATGGTATAATATTATTTGATCGTCTAGAATCTAATTGATCTATTGTAAATGTGCACTAACAAATTTATGTATATATACTTACATTATAATATACATTCATAATAACAAGATATTTGTGTTTATACTTATTATATTAACTTTTATAGGAATCCAAGCCTCAAAAGGAAAAAAAAATGGTTCGTCCGTCTGTCTGTTTTTACTCAGGAACGCGTAAACGTATTAATTTGAAATGTTAATCAAATACTTGGGTAAGGTCTCAATCGACTGTAAAAAAAATTAAAGTAAGTCAACGCGATCAAAAGATATGACCAATTATGTTGCATATTTTGCGACTTCACAAGGGAATCATAACCCATAACCATAAATTATAACCCTTCCCGTTGACCCAGAATCATGAAATTTTGATAAGAAGCAATGTCTTACATCGCACGTAACAAAAAATCTGGAAACCGTAAATATGTAGTTACATTTAACAAAGAAATCAAATTAACTATTACAAACTTATTATTTGCGGTAGGTGCGATAATCGTGTCTAGGTTGTCATATGTTAGAAAAGTCTTCAATGGGTGAACTATTGAACTTATATACTTTGATACCTTACCTGTAGGTAACAAACTTAAAAGTTTTTTCGGAACCCTCAGTGCTCGAGTGCAACTCGCACTTGGCCGTCTTTCATGAATCTTATGGCACAAATCTTATGACTGACGTACTGTTATTGACGGTTCTAAGATTTTTTTAGCACCCAGAAATACCTTATTTCTTTTTCTGTATGGAGAAAAATAGTCACACTTTCCCCATTACCATCTGTAATCATTAGTATCATAAATACTTATTTAGCTCAAAACAGATTAAAATATCGATTTAGTTTGATTTATTTCATGTCTCAGAGAAATATGATCGCCGTTCAGATTTGTTTTCTTGCTGTTTTTGCAAAATTGGAAAGGTTCATTTCGATAAATGCCATTTTCTATTATGAAAATGCTCTACGAATTATTTTTATAACGGCAAAATATAGTAGATAACTACCTACTAAACATAAATTAACAAATCTTAACATAAATAGGTAGGTATCTGTTTCCCAAATAAGCAATTTGCCTGAGATAGGTAGGTTACATGCAATATCTACTGGTTACACTTTTTCTTAGCAAGTTTGGACCTCTTTTAATTTACTTGTCCGGTATCAGGACATAGTGATCGATAGTGGAGTCCTCTGGGACAGCTTCACTTGGTAATCCTTGCAATTAGGCGGGGGGCACGTCTCGTCCTAGGTAGCACTATAAAATACCCAGACATATTAGAGATAGAATAATGCCGTTGCGACAAGTGTGCCAATGTAGGTACTTGACGGTAGTCCTAGTCGGGGCTAACCCAGATTTACGAAGTGTTGAGAAAAATAAATACAAATGTTTGAGTGACTTTTGATGGAGTGAAGGTGAGATGAAGTGATGGTCTAAATCTCGTATTGAGCCACTACCACACCCAGTTTATAACTACCTATGCAGACATGACGGAGAGTCGTCTATAATTAACACGACATCCTATTGATTGACTCATCGCCGTTTAGGTTATAGGCGTTATTGGTTTTCGTAGAACAGCGTGCTTTTAGAAGCAACTTGATATGGAATATGCAAAGTTGATACTGAAATTGGAGTTATGAGCTTTACAGGACAAGTTAGTTTAGTCTAAATAGATACCATGAACAGAATATGGTTATCCGTACCTTTATATGGTTTGGCGTGGCAACAAAATCACCACCAGGCAATGTTTTTCATTTAGCTTTAAGGACAAAATAGTCGATGTTGACACCTTGAAACATTAGAGGCCTATGTCTTGAAGAACACCGATAATTCTCAGTGCTTTTAACCTACAGATCGAATAACTCTTAAAAAGTAATAAGCTCTTGAAATTTTTGTGTTTTGTCTTCAATTTGGGTTTTCAGAAACACCTGATCAAAGATAATACAATACTATAATCAGCTTACGATAGCACTGTGTTTTGCACACGTTGCCAAATTTATCTCTGAAATGGTGCGATACTTTTGAGTAATATGACAGATGGTCTCGCTCGACAGTCATTACCTTTTGTATTATAACAATGCTCACCACTCCATAATCGACTCTAGCCCCCAATAACAAGGTCCATTATTGTACCAAACCGTTATAATCAACGACAAAGGATGTTGTATCGAGTTGGAAAATGTTTCTGGAACTGTTTTGTACACTGTTTTAACTTTGGCTTAAACACCTCTTCTTCGTCTTATTTAACATTCCATTTAGATCCACTGCTGAACAAAGCCTCCCTTAAAATTTGAGCTTTTTGCCATAATCACCACGCTTGGCCGGTGGATTGTTGATTGCAGTTAAGTTGATAGTTAATACACAGAAGTAAGCTACTGCCCCTGTACCTATGAGAATCCTTACTTGGCTTTTGCGACATCCGCAGACTGAGTAGGAGCGGTGCCACTGCACCAAAAAACACCTACTTTGCATACGGATACCAAATATAACTACTTACGCCCATCCGTTTCACTCTGCTTCGTGCGAGAATGTATAGCACTAGCGCTGACCCTCTCGTTTTGTGCACCTAGAGTAGCTCCTTGAGCCTGTAACGTCATTTCAGTCACAACTGTGGCATGGCACGTGGCAGATGTCTCAGGATGCTTGGTAAGAAAATATAGATTGATGGTAATCCCTTAAGCCGGGTCTCTTGCTGCCTGAATTTCGCAACATTGTTGACCCAACAACTGTTTGATGAACATGTTGGATGAACATTCTGTCTTCTACAACTTCCGATGTCGAGCATTAAACAAAGTTAAATCACCTCACATAATAAGATAAATGAGCTCAGACGAGAAAGACGTGGTTTCTGTAGGTAGGTACTCACAATTGTACACTTGTTAAGAAAAAAATAACGATTCCGCGTGAGGCCATACTTAAATTGACATATATCAAGAGTTATTAATTGATTATAGATTTGGAGTGGGCAACTAATTATCTTTTATTTTATAATTAGCAACGTTTTTTCTTTATTCCATTCCAATCCATGGCGTTGGCTAGCGGTGATCACATAACATGCAACATGCAAGTTTAAAATAAATGGTGGTATCCGGCTTCATATAGCGAGCAACAAACGTGTCCACAAAACACATACCTAATAACGTGTTACAGTAGGCGGGGATGTTTTCGGTCCGCGGCCGCGGCAAACAATGTTGACCAGTTTTGTTGGATGAACATAGTTATATTTCTCAAACCACGCCCCTTTTTAGTTCATCAAATATGTTGTGATAACTTTGATCTGGTATTTTAGATTAGCTTTAGAATAATGATTATTCACTAGTACGTTAGTATTCATATTATGTCGATGTGGGTGATGCATCTGTTTTTCTTCTAATATTTCGTTAATTTTGTAAATAAAATTAATGTCTAGGTAAGTGTTGAATCGGTGATAATTTGAAACGCGGTATCAATAAATTGTGTTATTCTATGACGAAAAAGCAGAATTTATATCAAATACGAGGCTACATTCCAGCGTAGCCGCTACGCCGTAGCGGTTATAGATCATTGTTCTATGGTAGCGGCGTAGCTTTGCTACGGAACTCCTGCTGCCTTGATAAAGTTGTGACTGTATTAACCCTTTCACAACTCTACCTATGTGAGACTCACAAGAATGAGACCACTAAAAGCGTATTTTATGCGAAACAAAAATACGAGCAGGTAGGTCAACTTTTTGCCCATTGTTACGAGTCAGATTATCCGATTCGTACTATTCACAATTAAAGATGTCGATGGAGTAAACATTAACCGATTCACTCAAATAATAACACTGAAATAAATACTTTTTGCTTGTTCGTTCGGTCATTTGGGATTCGAGAATGATTTATGGAATTAAAAATAAAAAACTATGCGTGAATTTAGATTGTTGAAATTTTGTCCAAATAAAAAGGGACCTTATGTTGAAGTAGGAAGAGAATGAAAATGAGAATGGAATGATGTCTTACAAATGTCTTTTTTTTTTGTGTTCAGTTGCTTTCCGCTTTTTCCCAACTGCTCAACGAGATTGCTCAACTATTAAGCAGTAGGGCATAGTTTGTATTACTGAACATTTTTGCTCTATAGCTCAACTACTTTTTGCTCAAATTGTTGATCGGGTAGGATCATCGTGCTATTTTTCTCTCTCTCTCTCAACTGAACTGCTTTTGAGCCACAGGTAACTTTTAACTTATCGGCAAGAACTCTATAATAAACTTTTTTGTAATTGACATTGATATTTCCACTCATTGTATTTAGTTGATTACTGCGTAAATAGACAATTTTATTCGTGCATCAATTTTTCCATTTCGCAAACTATTCAAGTAAAGTAGGTATTCAAATTGATGGTGACTCCTGGCTATCTACCATCATCTTACCTTATTCTGTCGCCATAATAACAAAAAAAAACAATGTGATTTCATACTTTGAAATTACTCTACTTGGTACTTTTGTTTTCGCACAAATTTTTGCGCGACGTTTTAATGGCCCTGGCCGTAGGTTGCGCTCGGGCGGGCGGCGGCGCGGCGGCGGCGTAAACCTCCCTAGACGGCCGCGAGCACTGTACCTACGTTCAAGTGTATAGGGACATACTTACCTACTTTTATTACTATTGAATATAGCTAAATAAATCAAGCTAAATAAAAAAAAACATTGTATTTTTTACGCTTTCGTTTGTTTTTGGAATAGGTATACCTACAAAAAACACTGCGCAAGTCGGACCTCACACTTGTTTCTGTCTTGCGTTGAACATAACCAGTACGTTTTTTGAATACTAGCACGTAGTATGTAGTGTATGGTATTTTTATAGCTACCTATCTCTAGGGTAGTAATTCTACCAATACTTTGTGGGTTCGATTCTCACCCGGCTCAAACATTTGAGAGATATAGTGAAATAGAGTAAATATATATTGTGTATCATATTATTTTTTTTAACCAACTTCAAAAAAAGAAGGAAATTCTCATTCGTTGGAATTTTTTTTTATGTGTGTACCCGATTACTCGACGCCTGGGCCGATTTGGAAAATTATTTTTTGTTTGATAGGGTTCACTTTCTATGTGGTCCCATCGTCATCGGGTCAGGATCTGATGATGGGATTCTGGAGAAATCGAGGGAACTCTTCAAATAAAACCTCAAAAGTAAGAAAAAAATGACCTCTGTCATCAGGTCTGGATCTGATGATGGGATCCTGGAGAAATTGAGGCAACTCTTCGAATATTATACGCACACATGAAGCAATTTAGGTATTTTTAGGATGTATTACTTACCTCAAAAGTAAGGGAAAAACAGACCCCTTAGGATCACGCGTGTCTGTCTGTCCATGTGTGTCCGTTTATTTGTTACTTCTTCAAGCTGTAACAACAGAACGAATTTGGCTGGAACTTGGATTATACATAGTTTATGACCTGGATTCACACATAGGTTACCTTTTATCCCAAAAAAATCAAGTATAGTAAACGTAGCTCATAGTAATAATAATAATTTCTAAGGAGCCAAATAAAAGTATGTACCTACTTATTCTTCTTCAGGTAGGTAGATGTAGGCGGCCCAAGAATCAATCTGACATACTTCCTATCGCGTGGGCAGTTGCTAAAACGTTGCTAAGTCATAATCACCGCACAATTTAGCTACCCTACCATAGAATAATAAAATATTTTTAACCACCTCCGTAGTCTAGTGGTCTCAGATGCAGAGGTTCCGGGTTCGATGCCCAGAGGAGTACAAATTTGTGCATGGTAGAACTAAAAAAACACAGCTTAGGTCCTTGATACCTTATCTAGTTTATGGGCAGCATATTATAATTATAATGACCTAGTTTTAACTGGCCCTAATCAATTAAGTAGTTATTTGAAAAGTTTTCCTCATACAGTATTGACGTAAATAATCAAGTACTTAGATACCTATTTGTATATCTGTTAAGTCGTAAATTAACTTGTTTACTGCCGACCTAGATAGTAAAGCATTATTATTTAGATTTGATTATGTACATACCGTTGTGTACTACGCTTTACGACTTAAAAAAAGACAGCCTGCTTTAAAGTTTCTACTGTTTGCGTCTGGCGGGGAATTGGAAAATTTACTTTTGAATTCAAAAACAGCTGCTGTTTTGGAAATATTTGGTAAAAACGAAAACTTTTAGGTACCTACCATTAGGTAAAGTGTGACGAGAGGTAAATGTTTGTGCTAAAATAAAATTCATGATTCTCATAGGAATCGGAGATATTGAGGTTTCCGCCAGGAGGACCTGCGTTTGGTTGTAAGCTGGATATCCTAAACGGTTAGGCGCACAGTTAGTTTAGCTTAAAATACTTAGTTAAATAACGGAATTTGAAAAACACATACCGTTTGGATGACTAAATGAAATGTAACATAGGATACAAATACGAATACGGATGCAGTATTTGGATGGAACCCACAATATGAAACATATTCAAAAATACGTTTTCTTTACCATGTATCGTATGCAAACTAGCAAGCAAAAACGTGCGAAAGCTACATCGCTATGCTATCAGAGTGTAACATGACCACACATGCCACACGTAGAAAAAACTAGATCTAAGTAATCTTTCTGCACAACATTTTTAATGGGAATTTAAACTGCAGGAAACTGTCCAAATTAATGCTCCCAGCAGACTTCACAGATTATCAGCTTACACCCTTTTTTCCAGTACCTTTCTGCAGAACAAACTCAAGCCAAAATGCCCACATACCTTAATTACCTGGTTACCTAAATTTAGGAGACAACTTAGTATAATTTTTAATGATTAGGTAATTTAAGTTATAATGACATTCTATTATTTTTGCAGAGAAAACTTCTTTAGGCGCATTGGCGCTTATTTTATGAGATGGGAATGAACCATTTAACTCGCGACACCATACACCTTACTGACACCAGTTTTGACACATTTGACTTTAAACACATTGTCACGTTAATGAGTTACTATCGCACCAATTACATTTTACGCTTGGTGTGGCTACCTATAATTAAAGGAGCACTGGATTTTAAGATTTTGCTGTATATTTTTGTCCTTTGTTCGGTGTTGGACAGATTCGTAATTCGGCAGATTCGCTACACGACAGATTCGTGAATTGGACAAACTCTTAGATTCGACAGATTAGCTATACGACAGAAAATGAGCACTCGTACACATAATGTTGATACAACAGCTAAACCAAAATATAACGCATTAAGTTACATATAAAAACTCCTTGAATCATCTAGGTTACTTTATGACGTTTACATTTAGCATTTACTTCAAAAATTCAAAAACATTAAATAAATGCACTCTCATTTGTTTTCCTGGTACATTTTTTCTTTCCAATTGTGTTGTGAAATTATATAATTATTTTATATGATAAAATATAAATAATGGATCAAGCCGGATAATTTTAAATCCGCCTCACCATTGCTGGGACCGGCTAGATCTAGGAATTTTAAATGAAAGAGGAAAACCCATAATTTTACGTGCCGGACATAGATACAATTTTGTAACAATAAAAAATGTGGTACCACAAACTGGCGATGCACTAATAAGGCAGAATGTAGCACTTCGACCACATTAGATAAACAAAACCGAATTGTTAAAGAGTCCAGCCACGTGTGCAAGCACTATTATACCAGAAATGCGGTTGATAGTTTGATGGATACATGTAAAACCTTAGTTTGCGAAAAACTCGAACCAATATCAAAAATATTTGAAGATTTTATGGACACTGTTGATTGTGATTTAGACGATGAAGACCAACATTTGCACAAAAAAAATATAGTAAAAAATAAGCTAGAAATGATTACTTAAAAATGAACACGAAAGCCTGTAAAGATCTGAAATTTCTAAAATTATCGCATAGTCTAGTGGGCGATTTCTTTTTATATGATGATGGCACCAAGAACAAAATTTTGATTTTTGGTACGCCATTGGCGAAAGCATGCTTAAAAAAACACGATGTTTTACGTTGACGGTACCTTCAAAATATGTCCCGCTCCTTTTTATCAAGTATACAGTATACATGGTATACATATACATATCTCCCACGATGATAATACTGTGAATTTTGTTCCTGTGCTCTTTATGCCTGCAAATCATACCTGGCAGACATGACTTGCCTGTAATGAAGGCCTTTCTTCGGATCCTGATCTGAAGGGACTTTATTCCAATTTAAATTTCAATATAATTGTATGTACCTACTAACATTATGTTTTTAAGTATTTTAGATATAAGTACTAATATAATAGAATAGAACTATATAAATGTGATTTTGAATTGGCAACCATTCAAGCAGTAAAAGTAGTGTAAATCCTGGTGTAAAAGTGACCGGCTGTTACTTTCATTACTGGAAACCCAAACTTAAAATGAGCCGAAAAATTTATTTTGATAAAACTGAACACGGAATATTTATTACGCGGCTTTATATGCAACTGCCACTACTACCTCCGATTTTGATACCCGAAGCCATACTAAGCATTCAAGAAGTGAAAAAGGATTCTGAGGTATACAATGCATTTAACAATTATATTTCATCACAGTGGATGCGAATTTATACCGAGAATGTTATTACATGTTATAAAGAAAATTTTAGAACATGGGTGGCATGGGCGGCTAAAAAAAAGATTTCCCATAGAGTCACCATTGTATCTTTTTAATCAATTATTAATGAAAGAATCACGCTTTCTAGATATAAAGCTAAAAAAATAACAAATGTATTGCAAAGGGAAGCGGCGTGATTCAGTTACTGGAAAAAATAAACACAGAAAAAAATGTAACAGCGGCACTGAACAAAGAGATTAGCATAATTGTTTGCTTAAAACGGTTATATAAATAATAACGGTAAATTTTAAATTTCAAACTAAATAAAATATTTTGGTTCCACTTGCCAATTTATTTACACGTGTACTTCTGTCGTATAGCTAATCTGTCGAATCCAAAGTCTGCCCAACGCCGAACTAAGGATTTTTGTGTTATTATGTGTATTCTGAAAGCTTTTTGAAAACTGGACGGAAATTACTTTTTATACCAGGCAAGGGCAAAATTACCTTCAGCACAGATAACAGAATACTAACCCCTCAGGTTGATGGCGTGGCTATGGGTAGTCCGGAGGCTCTAGTCTATCTACCTACTCGCTTACATCTGGATGGAGCATTTTGAAACTTTCACAAGTTATATAAAATATGCATATAAAATTATGGAAAAGGTACTTACTAATGTGTACGTCATTTTCTGTGTTGAATGGAGGTAAGCCGGTTGAGCAACTAACTGACAACCAAAAATAAGATTCACGTACGAGTTGGAAGAAAACAGCTTTTATGGACATGAAAATAGGGAGAGTGCATGGCACCTTATCCCACAATGTAGGTATGACTATACCTATAGGAAGCCGACACATACGGTCAGATACCTAAACCCTGCATCGCATCATCATCCGCGTCATGCATTCGCAACTGGAGTTAAAACATGTTCAGGAGGTGCTGAAACGTAAAGGCTATGAAACACATAGGTGGCAAAATAACCATGGACGTAGAAATGAGGAAGCTGAGGATAGTACCTATTACAGGCAACCAGCGTTTTTGCCTTATGTGAAATTGGTAAAATTTGAAAATCTTAAGGTGATTTTCAATTAAGTTGGTGTAGGTACACTCCACTCTCTAACGATGTCATGCCCTTGCAAGTAGGCACTATCCTCTAAGTATCCTGTCTGTGGTGGCGACTGTACATTGCCTATTTTGACACGAGTTCGGCCATGAGGATATGTTAGTCCTCGTAGCCAGTAAGGCGAAATAGTTTGGCCATGAGGAACAAGCCCACCTGATGTGTATAAGATCGATTGTAGCAGTGGTCGTTTCTATACATATAGGACAAACGAAGACTACCTTACCTACTATAGTCAAACGAGTAATGGAACACATAGCCGCTGTGTCAGCTATCGCGGAGCACTTAGTGGACTCAGGATATATATAGATGCAGTTTTATCACTGGATAGAACTGCACGACCCGAAATTGCGCCTCATTCCGGCTACTTTTATGTCGGTTACTGCCACGTTGACTCTTGTTTAGTCGACGTCTTTTTATGGCGAGTGTTGAAACGTCGCGTTTTACAGAGTTCGCGTTTCGAGCTATCGTTACGTCTACTCCCAGGACGGCGAACCTAACTACGCGATTATCCTAGGTATTTTTTCACTAAGTAGCTACAGTCAGGAAATTACTTATGTGACCGATCAGAGATATCTAATCACCTCTGTGGTCTAGGGTTCAACCCACCGATTTTAGATTCAGAGGTCCCGGGTGCGATCCCTAGGGGATAAATATATAATTGTATTGTTTTGCTTGGTGGTAGGATTTTGTTTAAGTCCGCCTGGATAGCTACCACAATCTAACGTAATTCTGTCGCCATAATAACAATTCTATATGGAAATTGTTGTGTTCCGGCATTTAGAGGTAAGATAGCCAGTTCCTCAGTTTGTTGAGGATTCCGGGTGAAGTGCGCCTCCACCTTTGGCCTTATCTCAACTTGTAACCAGGTGGAATGAAATAAAGTAATGAAATAAATATGTAGGTACATATTTAATATTATAAGATTTGTGACTGTGGTAAATGCGTTTGAATAGATTCTTTCTACATAAGGCATAAATGTCGAAAGGTTAATCCGATTTTGATGAAATTGAAAATATAAAGAGATAACATACATTAGAAATTGATTGTTGCGGAGATTTGATAAGTGGGGTAGTTTTTTAGATATTGGGGTGAAAAGAAATACAATATCGTTTGTTGCCCATATGTTTAGTTGATTCGGCTTAGATGGTTTATACTGCAGATTTAAAAATAATTTTATCTATTAACGGTTTAGAGAGCACTTTTCAAAAACACGTGTTTTTTATGTTAGTAATAAACTTATTCACTTATTGTTCTGCCCATATACTATGACGTTAGATTCAATGCTTTGCTCTCATTCGGACTTTGCATATAATGAGAGTTACAAGAGTTAAGTATATATATATAGCTCAAATAATATATAATATATAAAGCTCGTAATTAAGAGACTAGACGTCGGAAAACTTGACGAAAAAGTCGACGTACCGGTAATGATAATAAGGCGGCGCCCAGCGTTAAATGACTCGACGAGGAATCGACTTAAAAGGAGGCGATTGAAAATAAAAATAATCCCAATTTTAATCATGAAGACAGCTTCCGACTCTGCCCTTTGGAATCCAGTGGTGGCACGGTGCACTAGGTGTGATCCTAAGAAAAAATCTGTCAGTGGTGTGTCGTCCTAGAGTGAATATGGACTTATCTGATAAACAAGATCATGCTGAGGGTAGTTGTTAAAAAAGCCTGCGCTTCTCAACGGTAGCTCCAAATTCCAGTCTGCCTACGACCACGGCTGGTGCAACCCTGCCGAAAGGTCAAGATTATTCCGCCACTTTTATACTCATGCACCCACAACCTTCTGCGCTGTAGGTTATGGGTTTGATTCCCACCCATGCCAAACATGCTTAATTTGGGGCAAGATGGCGCTGAATGAAATTGATAAGTACTTAAGTATTAACAAAATAAAGTATTAAGTATTCCGTCCGTAATCTAGTTCACATACAGCTATGCTTAGTTTGGGGCTAGATGGCGTTGTGTTAAATGAATGGCCTGTAACTGCATCAAACATTATTACTCATCCACCAAATTGACGAAATGATTATTGCTTCTCTCTTTGCTTCGCAGTTCGTTGCCCCAAAAAAAAGAGTTTTGGAAAATTCTCACAAGTGCGTTCGCAAGAAAACTGAGTTATGTATACTTGTATCATGCTCTATATCTAATCTACTAAATTACTTGTTGGTACTATAATATGCTTGCATAAAAACAAAACAACGATTCCGCCATCGCATTTCATATATTGTAAGAAAACATAACAACATTATAAAGATAGAATACTGCAAACAAATTGCAAATACAATAAGTAATGTACATTTCCATAACAACAAATGCGACCTATCCTCTTAGATAAAATGAAAAATGAAAATGGCGCCACCAATATTTCTTCTGGATGTTCTTAACTAATGATGAGTGTTACATGCTGCTCGAAACGATCTGCTTAACCGAAATACAAATAATAATTAGCAGACTTAACCACTAAACATAAGATAAATGGGTCAGAAACCGTTCAACGCTTGTGTTATATTGCCTGGCGCTTAGTCGATGCGCGGTCATCAGACGACTGTACTATTTGATGAGTCCCTTGGCCTTGAGCAGGTCGCGCATGAGCCCCTTCAGGTAGCGGATCTCGCGCTGCAGGTCGGAGCACTTGTCGCCGAGCTCGCTGTGCCGCTGCCGCAGCGACGACTCCTCGCCGAGCAACACCTCCACCTCGGCCTTCTTCTTCTGCCGGTAGCGGGTAGCTGCGTTTTTGTTCTGCTCCTTCTTGCG
Source organism: Venusia cambrica (assembly GCA_951394065.1). Taxonomy (NCBI): domain Eukaryota; kingdom Metazoa; phylum Arthropoda; class Insecta; order Lepidoptera; family Geometridae; genus Venusia; species Venusia cambrica. The sequence goes on along the minus strand of OX596040.1, from coordinate 13,068,835 downwards.
CGAGCGGCGGTCCTCGTGCGGGCGCGCGTACGGCTTGCGGCGCGACGTCCCCGGCCAGTCGTCGTCGGTGGACGAGCGGGGCGAGGAGGGCGGGCTGGAGGCGGAGGAGGGCGAGGGCGAGGGCGAAGGGGACGGGGAGGGCGATGGCAGGTGCGCGGCGCGGTGACGCACCAGCTCGTCGACGGGGTCGTAGCACGGCGCCGGCGACGACACCGGCTGGATGGCCGGCGCGTGCCACGGGTCGTGCGCGAACCCCTGCGCCTGCTGCGCGTAGCTGAGCAGCAGCTGCGCGGCGGGGCCGGGCGCGGGGCGGGGCGCCGGCGCCGGCGGCGAGTGCGGCGGCGTCAGGTGCGTCAGCTCCACGCCGCTGAACACGGTCTCGAACTCGCGCAGCAGCTCGGCGGTATGCGCCGCGGGCTGGTACACGGCCGCCGCCGCTGGACCCGATACGGAGATGCCCTCGAAGATAGGCAGTTCTACCTTCTCCTCCAGCCAGTTGGGGAACAGATTTTCTGTAACAAACAAGACATTCCGTTATGTTTTGTTTGATGATTAGCGACACACGAATGTAACGATGTTTTTTATTGGACCTCGCGCCAAATCAAAAAGAACTAATTACATCAGTTTACTAATTACACATCAAGTTATTAGTTTTACAAGTTATTTTTAAAACGCTGCTGAGTAACATCTTGATGTAAAGAAAAATAAATTAAAGTATTATTTGTTGCTCGATATACATGTTTCACATAGATGGTAGAAATGTCAGATCAGCCACAATGTATTAGTCGTACAGCGGTTTGCAACGTTTAATTGAATTTTACATATAATAAGCTCAAATTGAAAATTTGTAAGTAATCCAGAAAATAATATAATTTTAAGATGAAAAAATATATAAAAAATGATAACCATTTTAAAGCTGAATATTTTTTTACCCAACATTGACATAACATCTGTCTTTTATGCGTCATTTATATATAACTGTAGACGACATTGTACGCATGGCATAAAATACCTAAGCGATCTTATAAATATGAAATGAACACGAGTTTTCGATCGACAAATTAATTACATATTCATAAAAGCACCGGTTTGTGGGGGAAATTCCTCAAGCTAATGAACAATTTATACAAATATATATGTATTCCGTCTGCAACAGTCATTTGCGTTTGTTGAAACCGAGGTAGGTATCCTCCCTGAACTAAATAAACAATGTATCATGTTGCACGCGAAGCGCCGGTCTCTCGCTCCGATGACGGTAATGGCTCAACTCAAAACGCAGCATGGCTTGGGACGCCGCGCGCCGCCGCGTCGGCCACGCGACACTAGCCCTTGTAATAAACGCTTTACGCAATCAATGATCTACTTCACTTTTGATGCAAGTATCACTGAGCAACGTCCAATTCATCGAGAAAGGTTAAATCGGATCAATTTGGTCGTCAAGTTTGATTGCTACTGAAAGTGCTATAGCATACAAAGTGAGCTATTTTAAATTGCTTTTATAGTTATATCAAACACGTTATAATGTGGATGTCAGTTATTATGCGTTGTGGTAGATGGACGCAAATCGATATTCGATCAAGAATATTTAATGCATTCGTCTAATAGTTTAGATAATATACCCACATTGCACCATATTTAAGTAATAGTTTATAGTCATATATAATTGATTTCGTGTACCTACAAAAAAGTGTTTATCTATTAACCGAGGTACAGTTCATAAAATATGAGATCCTCGAAAAAGTCACCTGCATTATAATTCAATGCCATTCAAATGTTATTATAATTTAAATGTTATAGACATTACTTGTGGTCTAGTTATGAGGAAATATCCTATCAGGAAAAAGTTTACTCTGCTCATAAAATGTTTTGACTAAAAGCTATTGACCCTTGAAGCATAAGAGTGTGAAAGTGCCCAGTATAAAGATGATTCAAACCGCACAGTTACCTACATAAAGATCCATTTCAATCAGACGTGTTCGTTTCGGTATGTGAATAACCGATATTGACGATACATTCAAATAAAACGTACTGATGACTCTGAGGTTAACCAACGACGGTCGGCAGACGTTGACGTTCAATTGAACATAAATTGGTAGGCAGGCATAGAGAAATTCTCAGTGCGCATGTTTAGGTTCATTTATGGATATTGAACTCAGGCTGAGACATGATTTTAGAACTTTCTTCTGACCATTGAATATTACTAGAAAAAAACGAATCAAAGTTTACTTTTGTTTTCAAGAAGACCTACCCAGGTTAATGATTACTTTAACTGATTCATTATCAGATATGTTTGTATTGGTAACTCAAATTTAGGTACTTGGGTAATTACGGAAAACCATTTACAAGTGAACAAGTGCAAAAAGCAACTTGCATACCGTGGGGAAGTCGTCGAGCCTCTGACTACGTAGGTGATCCTCAAAAGCTCTTCGATCTGAATAGTGATCAGAGGTGAATCCCCAAACGGGGAAAAGACGTCATGTGTTTCTTTTCAACATAATATGAACTTATTTTATTTAGTGTAGAGTAGCGCTTCGTCGATCGAAAAAAAAAGAACTTCTTTTTTTTTCGAGACCTCTGTCCTACTGTTGCGGGGCCGACTGACGGCTCTCCGTGTGACCACTGCTTCTTCTTATTACACTGGCCGTATTTGTTATTTACATATTGCAATCATTTTACTTTGTTCATTCATTTCATGAAATTCCATTTCATTTGTTTTTTTTTTTCATCCTGATTTAGTGTATTTTTTGTTGCGTTCCTCTAATTTATGAGTGAAGTTAAAGGCAAGGAATATTTGAAACTATCACTATGTCATACGCTTTATCCAACTTTTACAGTAATTTCACTGGCAATGTCTTTGGTCGGTAGGTACCTGCTCTACCTTTATTAGAGCTCAATTACTTTGTCTGAAAGTATTTAATGCCAAAGTAAAACTCATTCAAACAGGAACCTGAACTCCCCAACTTTATAAAGCACTTATAATTCCATTTAAATTTAGTTAGTAAGTCTTACGTGCCCGTTATACTTATTTTTTTTTACTGATGCCATCAAAATACAATTACAGTACGAAATAATTATAGTTTTTGTTGAGAGCATGGTAGCTTACTACTCCTACTCGCCCTCACGCTATAACTATAGGATCGTACATTATTATCAAGTGTTGATATTGCAAAATCAGATAATGCACGGCCCGATAACTTAAAGAGCCCATAAGTCCCATATATATATATTTGAATTATTGGTCGTGAAATATTGGGTCGTACAATATAGGTATCCACATTCATCATATTCTACTATAATTCTTCTTGGCACAAGGCAAAAATGCTCTGAATGTAGTTCTAGATTCAATTATTAGGCTAGCTTACTGCCGACGTGCGCATGGGAACGCTTGTGATATTGTAATGTTATTTGTTTGGTAAGGAGGAGCTATTAAATCTAACCTTAGCTAAAATCCGTGCGATTTTGAATTACATTTTAATTAGGTACTACAACCGTCTACTATTGAACGCTTACTGCACGGCTTTTGCTCTTACTTTAAATATATCGGTTTTGTCATAAAACCTATGATACTAACACTTACCGTATACATATATATATATATATTAAACTTGCGGGAGTATGATTATACATTTTAAACACACCTTCCTGGTTTCCTCGGAGAACCGAAACAAAGTTGGTGCCTTCCTCAACCAACTATCGTATACGTGAGTAAACCCGTGTTTAAAATGTATGAATATATTTTTTTATAAGACTACATTGATTTCACTAAATTTTGTCGCAAACTTTGATTATCATAAGCACACGATGTGTCATCAATAATGCCAAGTACAACTTACTGGACACGATCAATAGCGTACCTAATCGAACCCCTTTATCAACGTTGTACGTAATAAAGAGATTCATACAAAAGGGTCTAGACCCTTTTGTATGAATCTCTTTATTACGTCATTTGGTTAGCTGGCCTTAATTACTTGGTAGATAAGCAACGAGCCATGACCACAAGCATATGTAATGAAGTACAAAAAAAATAATATAAAAGCATACGCCATTGGCTGCCTATTCTGACCCTAGATAAACTTGCAATCAAAGTCAAAGCGACTGCCCTCGATAGCAAATCGTCGATAACTTTGAGAATGTCTTTTCTGATATTAATAAACCGACCGAACCTAGAGTCAACGACATTGTATCAATGTGGAATATTCCACCTACTAAGTATTTATGAAGTCAGCTATTCTTTAGGCAGTTATTCGACTCTTATCAAAATTTTTGGTATTGAATTATCATTCCGGATCATTCACCCATTAGCTAGTTTTATATCCACGAAAAAGTCTGTGTCTCGTTCTCAATTTTAAATTCCATCCCACCGATTGTACAAAGTAATTACTAAAACTCAAGCTTCTAATTTAGGTTTTGTGTACGTTAACGGTCAGTTAGTCCATAAACAAACAAGATTAAAAGCCATTACATTTAATCATAAGGAGATAAGGTTGAACAATAGAAACATTAGTAAATAAATATTAATTTCAAGCTACTCGCAGCTTCGCCCGCGTTTTGCCCCGTTAAATTATGTGATCAATTTCAGCTCAATCCGGTCCGTTTTTATCGCAAGGTGAAACAAACATTCATCGCTATTTTATCTTTCGCTATTCTAATATTAGTGTATAATTTGTCTGTACGTGTTTTGTCACCGAAATCCTCGTGTAAACCTTGATTGGATCGATGAAATAATTTGTGTTTGCATGAGTGTGTTTGATTTATTTATTACCCTTGATGGTTTAAATTCATAATTGGGCTCTGCAAGTGGCGCTACGTTCATACCAGAAAAGGGCAGATAATAGACAGCAATTGTTAGGTATATTTGTTTGTTCACGTGCTTAGCGTGCTGACTATTTGGAAAGGCACACCGGTAGGTCATTGTATTTGTATCAATGTAAGAATGAAAACAAGTGGCCAATATGTCGGTTTAATCATTGGCCGTAGCAGGCGAGGCCACCTTGTCCGCTAACTGGTTTACCAGAAACCACGTCTCAAGTCACAGGAGACTTTTAACATAACGGTAAAATCGAGTCAACTGTATAGTAGTAGATATGGCTCCTGAAACACAGTTCTGCTAGTTCAGGAGCCCATGGATTCATAAAATACTTTTGTTAAATTATTGATTATGTCAAATATATGATTTATGGTTATCATCATTCATGCTTAATTGCTTTGCTTCGGATGTTTTAATAAAATGGTAAGTATAAGATGCGCATCTTCGAGATAAGCTGTATTGCTGTTGATACGAGGACTGATTGGTGTTTAGAACATAACGGAATTAGACATATCAATATTCGAGATTTTAAAAGAGCGACACGCTAAATGCTTTGAATTGCGCCAAAGTAAGACCACTTCTATTATAAAACAAAGCAATATGAATTCCATCAGCAGCGATTGGAAATAATGATAAATAAGCTAAATAAAATGCAACAATGCTGCACCTGCACCTTATACGGGTCGATTAGTTATTCATGTGTATTGATATACGAGAAGTACCTACCTACATAGCTTAAATCTCGTTTCGTGTTGTTTATTTGTAACACACTGACGACTTTCAAGGAATTATTATAACGTGATGTTTCTCATTTTTTATCACCGACAATGAAGTTACTTCGTCGCATTGGGCCATTGGAATAATGTCGATATCGGGAAACAAACAAGTTTGTTGCGCAGTTATATACGACTGCTCGACATAATAAGTATGCGTTCAGTCCAGCTACCTATCCGCTCGGGCGTTAAATCGCAATAACCAATCTACCCAAATCTGTAAACAAGTACAATTTATATAACGTTAATAACCGAAGCGAGAAGTAGAGCAGGCAGGCCTTGAGAACCTTTCCGCCACGATGACTTTCAACAACAACCAAAACAAGCAACGTTAACTTAATAGTAGGAAGGATAGAAACTGCAACAGCACGTACCCAAATACATATCCGCCAGAGCCATCACGTGTCCCAACTCTATTCGTCAGATAGACAACACAACAATGTCTTTTTGTGCTTACTGCTAATATACAGTCTAATTGTTATTTGAGATTATATGGGCTATCCTTAAAGTGGAATCCTCTTTGGCCAGCGATGGTCGTCGTTGAGGGATCGGGGCAGGCTTTAGGCCTAACGTCTTTTCACAAGTTTTTGTGAGTTGAAAACAATTTCCTTGTTCCAGATGCAACGATAATGGCACTTCATTCTAACGGCGTCCAGAGGGAGGATGTGCGACGGCGGCAGACATAGGCAGCGACGCGAGCGCGGGCGCCCGAAACGGTCTGAGTGAAACGAGTTTATTGTCACAGGTCAAAGTGCGGTCACTAGTAAACGCGACGCTCCGCGACTTGGTACTGAGGTCTGGAAAGAGCGCGCGCGCCGCGGCCCGCGAGCCGTCAGCCTGCCCCCCACCGGCCAGCGACCAGTCTCACTTTCGATAGGCTACATGCGCGCGCGTACACAAACTGCACGGCAACATTCACTCGGAAATTCCACATCGCCTAGTGACCAACTTCCATACATACCCAAAGTTGGTTAGATGCTTAGCTGCAATTTCAGACTTTTCTAGAATGGACGGGAGGAATTATCAACTTTTAGGGAAATGTAAATAATCATACCGGCTTATGTTTTTTTTTTTCAAGTTTTCCGAGCACAATTAACCCAAATTAAGGCCACAGTGAAGAACATTTTGCATTAAAATCGTTATGCCACAATTCGGGACGTGGGACCTAGGACTCGATACAACAAAAATCAATATATTTTTTTATTGATAAAAAGATTTCAGTGCCCGAAATTGACCTCTTAACTGCGTATCGTCTGCGTTCAACAAAATTATCCAAACATTGCTCAATCCATTAGGTGTAGGCCGAAGTAGACATTGTTGTTTTATGAATCATTTTGTTACATTACCTCCAAGGCAACTCGTGGTTTTCATAACAAATACTTAGCAAGCACTATTTTCCTGTTATTCGAATTCCCGCGTAGCGCGTGAATCAAAATCATTAAGGAAATTAAAAACAAATAAACAGTAAGGTCGATAGCGGCCTTCTCGCGGTAACAACTGGAATTATCGAACGAATCTCATTGAAAACCATATAAATTTACATGTTTACAACTTTGTATCCGTTCCAATTTTTAATGTTCTTAACAATTTCGGATATGGTTTTAATGGTAAAAAAATGCCCGGAAAATTCGAGACAAATTGATAGTACATTTTTAAATGAACAGGACAACTTCTGTCGGGTTTCCTAGTTGTCCAATTAAAGTAAAAAATATACAATAACATCTTGGCCAGCCAACAACAAACCATTTGGCCTTGGCTCCATTTCTAAGAGTAAATGAAATAAATTCAAGGCATTGGTTACCTCATGGTCAAATCCATGTACCGGATAGAGTATAGATAGTGGCTTGGTACTTAATGGGGGACGCCAGGCAAATGTACTAGGCCACTGGTTAAATTAACATGTAACAGAAATCGTATTAAACGGCCGCAAACAAACGCAAGCAAATCTGCCAGGCCGCTGGTTAAATGAACATTGAAACACCAATCGTATTAAATGGCCGAAACCCTATGCCAGGCAAATGTGCTAGGCCGCTGGTTAAATAAAAATTGACACACTAAACGTATGATACGGCCGAAACCATACGCCAGGCAAATGTGCTAGGCCGCTGATTAAATGAACATTAAAACACTAAACGTATTATACGGCCGAAACGATACGCCAGGGAAATGTGCTAGGCCGCTGGTTAAATGAACATTGAAACACTAATCGTATTATACGGCCGAAACCATACGCCAAGCAAATCTGCCAGGCCGCAGGTTAAATTAACATTGAAACACTAATCGTATTAAAGGGCCGAAACCATACGCCAGGCAAATGTGCTAGGCCGCTGGGTCAATAAACATTGAAACACTAAACGTATTAAAAGGCCGAAACCATACGCCAGGCAAATTTGCTAGGCCGCTGGTTCAATGAACATTGAAACACTAATCGTATTAAAAGGCCGAAACCATACGCCAGGCAAATTTGCTAGGCCGCTGGTTCAATGAACATTGAAACACTAATCGTATTAAAAGGCCGAAACCATACGCCAGGCAAATGTGCAAGGCCGCTGGTTCAATGAACATTGAAACACTAATCGTATTAATCGGCCGAAACCCTACGCCAGGCTAATGTGCTAGGCTACTGGTTCAATAAACATTAAAACACTAAACGTCTTAAACGGGCGAAACCATACGCCAGGCAAATTTGCTAGGCCGCTAGTTCAATAAAAATTGAAACACTAATCGTATTAAATGGCCGAAACCTTACGCCAGGCAAATGTGCTAGACCTACTGTTGAAAGTAATATTGACTAGACGTTTTGAAAGACCGAAATCTTCAAAATTTCAGACCAAATTCAAAGAATACCGGTATAAGTCACATTTCCAACGCGAAAGTGCTCACAAGTTGACTTTTATCGCAAATTTATCAGTGTTATTAACAACCCAGATAGATGTAGTATTCCACTGACTACTTGTATACCGCTAATATTCCACAGATTCTTGATAAACAATGGAAGAGTTTACAAATATGTGTGAGTGATTACCGAAAAGACTCGACCAAAAATGTCCATACCCTAGAGATAAAGTTAAGGTCAAAAAAACAAAGAGAATGCCGCTTTTCATTAGGAACATTTTTGAAAAAGTATCAATAAAATTATATACTTAAGGAAAAACAAGCTTCCCTATAATTTATAAAATAGTCATGATTACGCACTACTTCATTTTTAACATGTATTACAGCTCATAGCTCAATTGGAAGTAGCTCTGCCTTCTGCGCTATAGGTTGTGAGTTCGATGCCCACCCATGAAAAGCATTGTGCGATAAAAAAAAATGGTTGTTCTGTGTTTGGGTGTAATACTTCTAAATAATTATAGGTTTTCCATTATTATTATTATTAGGCTGGGGTAACCCACTGCAAAGCAAAGGCCTCCTTTTCCTCCCTCCAATCTCTGTTGTTGGCCAAGAGGAGAGTTGAGAGGAAGGCCAAGCGCTTCCCCGTCGCATAAATAAAGAAAAAAAAACTTAGTTGCACCACCTAGCTAGCAACAGCCTTCCTGCCAAAGTGCGGTGCCAAACGGTATGCTGTGTTCATCGGTCCGCGTCGTGATAGCCCGTGCTTCTTGGGAAAGCTCGCTCCGTCGTAGACCTCATCCTTGGTCTGGCCTATAGCTAGACAAGCCTAGAGGTCAAGAGACCCATCATTTATAAATAAAACCGAATATCTGTTTGATACGGTGCGCGGTGATACAATTTGTTACTTTAAGTAATAACAGTTACAAACGATAAATAATATCTTGTCACGCAGCCGAATAATGAATGACACTACAAGGAGGTGTGTCACTGAACACTGGACATGAAGTGATTAGATGTACCTATGTACCTAAAGGCAATTAAAAGCGTGCCATTCTGATACAAGCGGATACATAGTAGGTAAATTATTCTGTGCCTTTGCCTATAAGATCGATATTTTAATTCATAACTTGGGGCGTGTTTTTGATAGAACCGGTATACGTTATACCTGTCCTACATTTTTTTTTCATCATACGACGGGTAAGCGCTTGGCCTTCACACTTCTCGACATCTGAGGAACTGACTATCATGCACTAAATGACGGAACACAACAATTTAGAATTGTTATGGCGACAACTCAGATAAGTGAGTGGTACACCAACCAAACCATGCACAAGATTGCACTCCCCTGGGGATCGAACCTGGGATCTCTGGATCTGACACCGTTGGGCGAAACACTGGACTACAGAGCGGGTTAGGAACTGAAAAGTATGATTTGATGCTTGTACCTTGTATAAAATGTTTTTGTTGCAAAGCGCCTTCAGTAAATATCAAAGCTATCTTTCAATAAATCTAATTAATTATTGCACTGTCCTTTTATCAAGGCACTTAAAATATCAATTATGAGCTTTTTATTTTTAGATTTATATTGTGGCTGTTTGATGCTACCCAAATAAACATTTTTTTTTATTTATTCCAGTTAAGTTAAAAGTAACAAACTCTTTTTCTATTTATTTCTATTGTTTAATGAGATAATTTATTTCATTATTTTAATTAGGTAGGTAATGTACTATATGTCAATGCAAAGAATTATTTTATTCGAGAGATTATGAATTAAAATAGTAATTGACAAAATGCGAGATTACAATCAGTGACCTCGGACCCTTAAGTGCGTAAGACATGCGTTATCACAACGTCATTCGTAGCAATGGACCTATTCTTTGGAAAAACATATTGTTTTCATGTAATTATATACAATAATAAAACACATGTTGAATTAGTACTGCCCAATAGCTATTTATGGTGTTTTAATTTAAGCTCTATGAAAGATTTGACAAATCACGTGACAATACTCTTATTTATAACACCAAGTTACAAGATATAGGTATATGTACGTTAAGTGTGAATTTTTTTGAATAAGTGTCTCTTTTATTGCATTTTGTTGAATGTTTTTTTTTATTGTGAGATTAGAACACATTTTATGCCTTCAGTTAACGGGCGCGATGCAGTGCCGCGTAGGCCTTGTTCTTTGTGAATGTGACCTAAGCATTAAGAGTCTATGATACGTGAAATGTCTTAGCTTCAGCGATCATATCTTCCACAATACTGTAGTATTTACTTCAAAATTAATATATGTTATAGTTCAGGATTGATGCTAGAACGCTTGTGTTTCGAAAACACGATTACATAAAATTTTCTCCATAGAAAAAAAATCCAAAGTTGACTGTAATTTGTACCAAAAATGTTCGCCATTCAATAAATACGCCCAATTAGGTCTTGACACTTCGTACAGTAAATAAACACAGTATACAGCCTCTGAGTTTTAGATTTTCAAAATAAATATTTGTTTTACAGTAAAAAAACAAAACGTTGAAATACGCGCACATTTCTGTCTTCTGGTGGTAAGCGTAAGCGCTGTGGTTGAGCGCACAGCAATGTCACCTTTATTATTACCACATCTTAGTTCGAAACTAGAGTATAGTTGCGTTGAGTTGCTAATCTGAGGTACTATAGGCCGTTAAGGCTTTGTTATGGGCAAGAGATGTACTTGACGTGAGTGGACTGCTTACTTGTTCCGTCCCCAAGTTATAGTGTTTTCCAGCATTTAGAGGTAATATTGGCAGTTCATCAGACTGTTGATGATTCCAGGTGAAGTAAAAAAATGGATCTATATACAAAAAAAGGATGCTACAAATTTCCAGGACCTCGAGTGCGTTGATTGTCAATCAATCAGTCAGGCAGCTACACAACTATTTTTTTTATTTAGACATAATATATTAGACATACCTTGTTTGCAAGGGGCATCTAGTTGGTGCAGGAGGTCGATGGCAAGGTCAGCCTCGAAGGGCTTGATCTCCGGCGGCGAAGGCGGGTACAGGCTGCCGCCGTCGTCCTGGTGGTACACCACCTCGCTCCTGGCAGCGCTTGGAAAGTTCTTAAGCAGATCTGTAAGGGAAATTACCATGTTACGCCTTGTCCAAATGTCCGCGGCAGCCCTAGCAAAGGCTAGGCTTCTCTCTATCCTAGAAGATATCGTTACGCAACAGGCTGTGATGATGACAACTCACATTCATTCTATATTATTATGTGGACTGTAATGTAGCAGCCCTGGCTTTAAGGGGGCGCCATAGATCACGTTACGCTCCATCGTAGACTTTGCCTGCGTTTAGTTTCAAAGTCATGACCCTGATACCACGGAATCTCATGAGTAAGCATATAATATATCAAGGAGGCTGATATCTGGAAAGTTATTAATCTGATATAAATATGCTTAGAGACCCAGTTAATATATGGTACCTACCATATATTAAATAAATCTCCTCCAAAAATTGGTGGGTTTTACTCTGTTTTAAATTTTTCGTGATTATAATACATTATTACGAAAAATGGGTATTTATCGCGTATTTTACCTATATTTATGCCGACGTTTCGGCGGGGTTGCACTAGCCTTATTCGCGATAAATACCTGTTTTTCCAAACAATGTTGGTACGTTTTGTCATAATCATCACGCTTTGCAGACGGATTGATGTTCGCAGAAGACATGTCAGATAATCACACAGAAGTTATCTGCGGCCCTTCTGGCCAGATTCCTTAGTAGGCTTTAACGACATCCCGGGCTGAGTTGAAGTGGTAGATTCTTAATGATGGATCAGTTACCGTTTTTGTTTCGATTTTTATTTTACGTGGCACATGCTACAGCGTCGAAATATCGGAAACTAGTGTAACTGTGAAGTCATGGTAAATATTCCGTCGATAGTACTCGCAAAAATGTCGATTGATTATCAAATGTTCGTCTTTTTTAACAAGTAAATGATCCGATGAGCGAGACAAGTAATAATAATCAGAGGATGATTAGCTTTTAAACTAATTGTGACAAAGGGCCGCAGTTAAAATTAGATAGGCTCCAGTTCTACTAGATTCCAGTGTGAAAAGCCACGCTGACCTTGACAATAAGCTAATTGACTTCAAAAAGGTACACGAAGATAGGACGAAAATGGGTTGACATTTTCGTGGAAAAAAATTAACCTGTATCCATATTTTGTGCCAAACATCCATCAGCGATTTTACCTTCTTTTTCTTACATTAGCGTCGTAGGAAAGATTTCAGATGAAAGTCGTAGCAAAAAAATATATATGGTTCAGTAGTGGGGGCACGGTCAAGTCTCGTGAGCAATGACGTGATGTGATGATTATGATGTGGAAATGCGTCGTTCTGCCTTTCCGTAGCTATTCCTGCAGTGAGTAATTCACATAGAATCAAAGTCACTGCATTGAGTTATTCATATAGAATCAGTTATATTAGTTATAAATTAAGAATGTTTATTATACCTACACAAAGCAAGCAAGCACCAATGTAAGAACAGACATCACCCGATACTACCAGAATATCTATTATCTTGTAGGAGCACAGTTAGAGTTATCATACTAAAAAAATAGGGGAGGCCTACAACAATTGCTGTGATAAATTCAGAAGAAAAAATAAAATAAAAGGAATATATACCTATTCATAGTACGTAGTTTTTAAGCAACTGAATAAAGGCCTTTTGATTTTATTTTATTAATCTCACTTGCCTCAATTGATTGACACCTACGTAAACAAAATGACACACACCCAAGTAATTGAAATTTTAGCGTCATTGACTGGCAACGCATGGAGACCTTTTAAATTATACATATTTTAAATATTCACCGGCAAAACGCAATATATATAAGGTGGCTCAGAATTCTGTTATGTATAGAAATAATAAAAAGTATCCTTACTATGATATCTCAGAAACCTCTGCAATTCTCGACACATGTCACATACCGCACCGTTATTTTGAAAACAACACATTTTTTAACAAATTTAACTTACTGTTAAAATAATATTAAACCGTAATATATTAATTAAAATGAATCGCAACTCGCTTGAATATCAGAGAAGCACCAAGGTAATGAGCTTAGATAAGCAATGGACAAAATACAGCGTGGAGTCAGTAGGCGGCGTTATTTATACGTACGATATCTGCCGCATGTTACGTCAAAGTAACGCTCAGTGCCGCCGTTATGCTAAATCTTATTGATAACGTGACAATTATTTCCATGAGTAATTAGAGATTCCTTATATTTAGATTGATGTTTTTTTGGGCTTAACATTTGAAAGAGCTGCACTTAACAGGTGGGCTGGTTTTTCCATCTCCATGTCATATAAAAAAATAGATTATGCTTAATTTAGGCAGACATTTCATATTTTTTTTTATACAATAAACTTGGTAAACATGCATTTCCATAGCCTGGTGGGAAAGCTACCGCTACTTATGGTTACACCAAATGCATCACACGCGCGTTGATAACCATTTTAGAAATTTTATATCCCCTTTTTTTATAAACCCTATACTGTAGTATCTGGGGTTTATCATGGGAGATCATTCCATATCTTCAGCGTTCGTTGGAGGAAACTTGTCATGAAACTCATTGAGACCAGAATAGCTCAAAAGATTGTGTGATGTGGCAAATAGCAACACGGAATATTGTTTACACAAAGTCGAATTAAACGGAAATTGATTGCCAAAAATCCAATAAAAGGGAGCCCGGAATTTTTAATATCTTACGACTAAGAATCCGATAGATTGCAACGAAAAAAAATTAACACTACCCCAAAACTGCACTATCATGAACAGGTTCCGTGCTAGGGAAATTATTTAGTTAATAATATATTACTGCAGTTTTCGTTTTCATCAAACTCTACCTCGAGACTCATTAGAACACTAATACTGAACGTGAGATGTTAGTCCTTTTTTATAGTACGACGTGGAAGCGCTTGTGGCCTTCGTTTCACCTAATGTCAAGTTATGAAAGAAGTTATGGCGCACTTCACCTGGAGTCACCAAAGAACTGAGGAACTCGGAGGAACCTCACAGCATCACAACAATTTATAATCGTTGTCGTGTCGCTGACTTAGGTATTTAGGTGATAGCAAGCCAGATAGGCTAAAAACAAGTCCCACCACTAACCAAACCGTGCACAAATTTGTACCCCTCTGGTGATCGAACCTGGTACCTCTGGGTCTTGTACCGTTAGGCAAAAAACTAGACTACAGAGGCGGTTAACAGAGAGAAACAGAGGTAGCCAGATTTAAAGCTCGAGTGGTAGAGCATTAGGATCTCGATCCTGAGATCCGCTGATTCAAAGACACATCTTTCTTCGAGGTAGCCCCAAGTTTAAGAACATTGAATCATCCGTGCTTTAAAGGGCACACTAAGCTCAGGTTCTACTCTTCTAGGTGCTAGGAGACCTAGATTTTTTAATAAACAAGTAGTGGGTGTTGAACGAGTGAGCCTCTATACTTTACTTATCTTTTAATGATAATTTCACAGATAATATAGGTTGTTGTGACAAACAAGATGTTTTTAAATAATATATGTCATAACAGAAACATATTTTCATTGGAAACAAGATAAATAGTGGAAAATAGCCAACACGCGATATGCAGTTGAAAACAAGAGGACGGCAAGCGAACGGCAGAAGGTAGAGGGGGTGGGGCATTAAAATGTACCAACTTCGTTTTATACATTTTACAAAGGTTGTCACCTGTCCATATGCTGTTACTCTGTAAGACCTGCTTCCCAAGTTTAAATTTTCCTGCAATGTTATAATTTTGATTTGGATTTGACATGGGCATGTCTTATGCCATGTGACGTAAAATACCTCGTGAGAACCATTTGAGACAAAAATGTCGACAAGTATACCTTTACTCCATGAAGAAACTCCAAGTAAACATAATCAAATTGGCCTCTTCATCTGGCAATGACCGCCATAGGTCGTAAATAAAATTACAGACAATTCTAATACACAACCACAAACCCTAAAGGAACTGCGCAACCTTACTTCATTTATTAGCAAAAATATTAATCACGGGGGCTGTAGCCCACCCCGAAAATGCTCTAGAACCGCCCAGAAACAGAGGCCAGTAAGTTACTCAAAACAAATATGTTTTTAGAAGAGCACTTTGACGTCATCTTTATCATGTTGTCTTGTTGGCAGTCACTTGTTGAGCAAGATTATCAAGACACACCCACACGAATACGGCATAGCAACATGATCTCTTTACGTAGGTAGCTACGTGATAAGGTGTACAGGAATATTTGTCTCTCATTGAGATAACTTATTCATCTTATGAGATTTATTTTATTACTTTTATATTCATGATTCTTATTCTTATTCTTAGTCTGAGTGAAGGTGACCAAGGCCTGCACTAACGTCCAGCTGTGGGGTGTATTGTGCATCGTCCCCCATGGTTTTAACTAACCCTACTATATGGATGGTTTTGAGGTGAATGGGATCTATCTCCTAGGGGTCAACTCTGATATACTGCATCTGGGAGAGCTCGCTCCATCATAGACCTCATCCTCGATCATGTAATGCCCATGCAAGCCTCAAGGTCAAGAGCATACTTATTATATATATATTAAAGTACTAGTCCCAAACTAAGTTATAATAAAAATAATGTCCTGTAATATTTATTTATTTATTATTTATTAAGTAAATTTTGATCTATCATTATATATTTTTTTATATAATTATCATACAATATCTCCCAAACACAGAACAAAATAAATATATAAAGTTTCTCAAAAACCTGCGTGCTGTAAACTACTTTGACTTCTATAGTAATAATAATATATTTTATATCAGTCAACAAAAGAAAAATTACAGATTTCTATGATAGCTAGCCTATCATAGAAATCTTAAACAAGAAGACAGTCGCTGACATTGGATGTATGGAAATAAACCTTAATAGAAATAGGATGACGGCAATTAAAGAGACTCCTTTTGACCTGTTCGTTATCATATCAGCGAGCATGTCTCGGGTCCGTGGGGGGTGGCGCGTATTGAGATTATTGTGATGTGTCAAACGGTCAGCGCTTATCGGTACTTGCTACAATAGCTAAGACGCCGTCCTCGCTTTAGAATTGATCACGTTGTATGTGATGTGGCCCTTCGTTCGCAGGGGGTATAATGTCGCATCATATATTGCAGAACCAATAGCTGTACGGTACTGATTGTAATCTTTATGTTGAGCACGTTAGATAACATTCGTTCAACATTTATAAATTATTTACACACGACAAGTTTTCGAACTTTCCTTGTTGCATCTAGCGTGTCCGCGACCGTCTTAATTTAGGTACTAATACGCTAAGATAACATACCCATTTTTAGAATTGTGAACGTACACAGTGAGATTGGGCATAGCTTTTGAATTTTTTAAGGTCGATTTTCGACTCTCTCTCTGCATGGCTTCGGCTGTACTAATACGCTCAGAAGCTTCGGACCCTTTCGCGCACCGAGTTTGAGATTTTGTGAAAATTAGTAGTAAAAATGCGAGTTGCATAATAGTTCGTTCACCGAGGGAAGAAAGTGACCGATTACCAATGAGGGTGAGGATGCTGTAATAGCTTTCTAGCTTATCCGCTATCGAAGCTGGTAAGCTGTATAAACTTTACAATTTAGCAATTAGGAATCGTAGTTAGTTTATTTTTAGAAAACTTAGAATTTATTTGTTTTTGGTATTTGATTTATATAGATATGATTTATGTTTTTTTTTGTACCTACAGTGACATGTTCAGTTCTGAACAAACGCAAGAGAATTAAAAAAAAACAGATGTGGTGTAGATTTAGGTGCTGCCGATGATGTTATGATACACACGACTTGGGAAGAGCACTAATTTCTTTCGAGTGATACTTAAGGCGCGCTACGCAGCTAAAATCGCGGTGAAACGATTATGAGAGATGACAACGGCAAGCTGTAGGTGGCGCATGCGTATCGTAAATAAAACCTTTTGATAATTCTTATTCTGATATCGCGTTGCTGGTATGTAGGTAGGTAATGTGACCATATGATGGTACCTTTACTGGCACAGAACAAATAACTTATTTAAATTCGTCCTAATATTCATTCTGAGTCTACGTGTTGTCTGACCGCTGCGAAGACGACAAGCACACGTCCGACGTCGACAGTGGTCACAGAGCTACTGATTGAAAGGCGGGTGCGCGGTGAGCCTGTAGTTTTTAAAATAATTCATGATTAAAATTAAATTTGAATTGGTATAAAAAAGCTAGCTTACCTTTAATGTAGGTATCACAATATTTCTCTTGTAAATTTTGAAACGTACCATTTTCAATAAATATTTTTATCGAGAAAATTTTCAGCTATTATGATTTCAACTTACTTTAATGTAGATAGGTACCTGAAGTAATACATATATAAAAATTGACTCGTGTCTTGTTCAGAAGTACTATAATTTTCCATTGGAAAAAGAGGAAACGTCTAATGATAGGGCCTTAACGAGGAAAATAAACGAAATACATATTCTTGAATTGAAATTAACAATAAAATTAAAAACAGTTATAAAATCTTTTTACTCGTTATTCTTTTTTTATCAATGTTCATAAAAACCAGTGGCCAGTATCATTTTGCAGACTTGGTTATAAAAACTTTTTGTTTAAGGCATTATTTTAGTTTGATACTGTTTCATACTGACCCAAAATTTAAAACAGAAAAAAATATATCGGTATCTACGAATTTTCTAAGACTTTTCTGCCTGCTCAGCGCGTTGGATTTTCCATACACTATTCCCGCCCGCATGTGGGTAATTTTTCTAGTTCTTATAAAAGTGAATAAATTATACTATGTTTGTTAACATGTATGTTTGAATGTGTGTTGTCCTTCAAGCAAAAACTATTTAAAAATGTGCACAGATATTGTTCTTGGCCGCGGGAATAACATATGTCCTATCTTTTATCCGGATACCACCAGGGCGAAACCACAAGCAGAAGCTAGTATATAAATCTAAATATATATTCAGACGAATTTATTCCAGACGTTATCTGACGAAGTTTCAGAAGTTTAATTTTATTATACCTACAAAATATAATCGGATGATATATAACAAAACGTTTTAATATTTAACTACCTAACCGTAACTAATTAACGGGATCACGTTTTTACTGGCACGTTACTGTATCAGCTTATTACATAACACCTATGATAATACACAAGAAACGATTCCATTTGAGTCTGAAAATATCCATTATTTATAAATACCTACTAAAGTGTATCTGTTTGTTTATTTCTTTTCTTAATGAAATTTGGCATGGATATAGTGATCGCCATTAACATAATATACCCTAATACCAATTATAAGGCTAAGCTAGTAATCCATAAGTTTTAATATTAACAAAATTTCGACCTTAACTCACGAAGAGTTCTTCCAAGTTTCTCTTTGTGCCTAATACGGCCTATGACGGTTTTACGTAAAATTTGAGTCGATAGCACTTGTAGGTATTTAGGTGCGTACAGATAACAAGATCTCGCCCACGCAATTCCCATCAAACCTGTAAAATTCTAAAAACGATTATAAATTAATCAGCTAAATATATCCGGCAAGGGCTTTTTATAGACTAAAATAGTTGATTATAAAGTTAAATCAAAACTATAAAACATTAATTGTTTGATACAAATCGGTGGAATAGAAGGCCAAGATTCAAACCCAAACCAGGTTCCGTACATAAAAAAAATATTCAACTGATAAGTACCACATCTTATCAGTTTCCAATCCAGCCAGAGGCGTGGCATGACAATCGTATGTTATTTAGCCGCTTCGAATGAGATTTGTCCAGTTTTTTATCTGGCGCCATCTAGCGACGGCCGAATAAATCTATTTCAGACGTCGGTGTCGAGTTCAAATTCCAAAGGCCGTGTTCAAAACACGGTCGACGATCACTCAGGTATCTTACACAAATAACTCTTCTGTACGTATTTGTAACTAAAGTTCACTGAACTCCAAGCGGCTGGACCGATTTGATGATTTTTGTGTGCGTTTGAGTGGGCCCCTTGATGGTTTAGATTCACAATTGGACCCGGCATGTGGCGTCCCGGTCGTTCCACTAGTATTATATAATGTATAACAAATAGTTCAAGCGTTTCACGAACCCAAGTCTAAGGAACGCAATAGCACACAGGTCTGAAAATACTTTGCACCGAGCCAGCCAGTGCACAGCACACTAGTCATCGTCTTGTACAACACCCGTAAGTGTGAAAGGGGTTGGAGCTATTCATATCCACCGCAGAAACCACACAGCAAGCATTTGAATGGAGCAGGAGAATGATGACGAAAATATCTTAAGGCCCGGACTACCACTTATTTTCACTCTAGTACATACGTATTTTGTAATGGCAAATCCGATTCAAATGCATTTTCGCAGATAAGTAGCATAGGGATTATATGTATGTGGTGCGTTACTTTTTCTAAAACAATCAAAATTGTATATGAAAAGGTGTGTTTATGCCAAAACTCTTCTCCGAATATTTTGATCTGTATTGGACGTGCGATTTCGACGGTAATCTACATTTGTATGGTAAAGCGGCACTACTGGGCCTTCATAAGGGCCCACCGTCTAGAACCTCCAACAGAAAATGGAATGTGGTGTTTATGTTGTGTATTTATAAAATTTTTTACCCACCAATTAGTTTCTACTTGATATAATACAGAAACATCAAGAGGTGGCTGAAATAATACGATACAAATGTTTATTTATTTAAATTCGTCTATCCATATTACATGTGATTGAAACCCCCTTTTAAGCAAAAATAACTTTACCTTATAAACACATTCACGATATAGATAGGTATATTCAGTGACACACCAAACCAATAAAAAAAAAGTACTAGATGTATCTTCTATGTCAAAATGACTCGCTTTAATCTCGTATCCTTAAATAAATACCTACGTAAAAAGCTAAACAAAATTAATATTAAATAAAGTCAACAATATATAATATGCATTGTGTAATTATAATTATGATTTACCTATCCATTATATTTTTAATCTATTAAAATATTTTTATTTACAATTTTTTATATATTTTTTCTCATTGTGAGTATAGCTAGTTTTTGTCGTTTACAGCAGTTTTCAGCGGGTATTAAAGTTTATATAATTTAGTCTAAAGTTTCACTTATGTAATACTTGTGACCTCATTATTATGCGCGTGCAATTGTAATAAGTACCAAGAACAATATTTATAATAACAATAAACTAGTCCAAGTTAAAGAATTCATTTAAAAGATTTAACAAGCTTTACAGTTCAATTGGTAGTAGCTCTGCCTTCTGCGCCGTAGTCTGTGTTCAGGTGCTGTATTGTATGATAAGTGTATTTAAAATAAAAAAGGTAAGTATTGAGTATTCTATCCAAATCTAGTTCCCATATTACAAACTATGCTTAGTTTGGGGATAGTGGTGCTGTGTGAAATTAATAAGTAAATTTAACAAGCCTCATAGCTCAGTTGGTAGTAACTCTGCCTTCTGCGCTGTAGGTTGTGGGTTCGATTCCCACGCAGAACAAACATTTGTGTGATGAATATAAATGTTTGTGCTGTGTTTGGGTGTGGTATCATATAGTACGTATGTATTTACAAAAGTATTTAAGTATTCTATCCGTAATCTAGTTCCCATATTACAAGCTATGCTTAGTTTGGGGCTAGATGGCGCTGTGTGAAATTAACGTCCTGTAATATTATTATTATTATAATTTTAGCCGCCTCTGTGGTTTAGTGGTTCGCCCACCAGTGTCAGATCCAGAGGTCCCAGGCTAGCTACCACCATCTTACCTATTAACTCTGTCGCCATTACAACTATTCTTAAATTGTTGTGATCCGGCAGTTATAGGTAAGATATCCAGTGCCTCAGTTTGTTGAGGATTCCGGGTGAAGTGCGTTTCCACCTTCGGCCCTATCAAATCTTGAAAATCAGGCCTTGAACGTCCCCGTCGCACGATAAATTATATATAAAAAAAAATACTCACGACTCATTCCCTTGGAGGTTTTACGTTTGATCGCTACTCATAGCGTAGATCGTATGAGGATCACCTCCTAGGGGGTAGTGAGAGGCACGTCCAAACTTACGTTCGGCACAGTTTACAAGTAGCATATATATGACTTTAAATCATAAGGGCCTGAGCGTCTGTGTCAATTGGTTACTAAAAATCCGGAAAGTATGGATGTAAAGTTCAAAATTATTTCTATTCACCCAAATCTACGGTACCTAGATATAGCTATTATTTATGTTAACTAAGGTATTTACCTAGTAATCTTTGGGTTACTTACAAGTTCGATAGTTCAAATATATAATCCAACGACAAGGTAAATCGAGAGTCATAAGCCAGGTCGAGAAACAATAACGCGTGCGGATAGTCCGCAAATTAGGCAGGGGTCGAAAGAATAGAAGACACGGAGTCCGGTTAGAAAGATATAAGCAGAAAATCAAGGAATCACTATTTCCAAATCAAAACGATAACGTAAACGATAGGAAACTATTGTGTCGTTTTAATGTTTTTCAAGCTTGGTCGAATTGACAGACGCAGGGGTCGAAAGAATAGAAGACACGGAGTCCGGTTAGAAAGATATAAGCAGAAAATCAAGGAATCACTGTTTCCAAATCAAAACGATAACGTAAACGATAGGAAACTGTTGTGTCGTTTTAATGTTTTTCAAGCTTGGTCGAATTGACAGACGCAGGGGTCGAAAGAATAGAAGACACGGAGTCCGGTTAGAAATATATAAGCAGAAAATCAAGGAATCACTGTTTCCAAATCGAAACGATAACGTACACGATAGGAAACTATTGTGTCGTTGTAATGTTTTTCAAGCTCGGTCGAATTGACAGACCTGGGCCCTCACTATGACCAATCGTGTCTTAACGCGCCCGCGTTACGATATCTACTACGATGATTCCATGCAAATATCGTAACGCGGGCGCGTGTGTGAATAAGGGGCCAGTTATCTGTCAAATTTAAATCATCGTACCTATAGTTGATGGTGCTAGAGTACGATTTCGATTCGGCATAGATCCGGCTTTGATCCCACAACCGCCAGATCAGTACTTGGGAAGGCATACCCATTAGGTCACACAGATATCGGAATAAAATAATAAATATTACAGGACATTTATTTTTACACAGCGCCATCTAGCCCCAAACTAAGCATAGCTTGTAATATGAGAACTAGATTACGGATATAATGCTTAAATACTTTTTGTAAATAAATACGTACTATATGATACAACACCCAAACCCAGAACAAACATCTATATCCATCACACAAATGTTTGTCCTGGGTGGGAATCGAACCCACAACCTACAGCGCAGAAGGCAGAGTTACTACCAATATTGTAATATCATGTGTGTACTCACCATTGTCTTCGAAGATGTCAATATCGAGCAGCATGAAACATTCTTCATTAGTGAGCAGGCCGCCGGCCGAGCCCGGCAACCTGGTTTTCTGACTCGCACTCATATTTGTAGAGTTGTTGGCTCTGAAAGTACACATTTCATATTGTTAAACATTTATTTTGACGGCTTTTTTTGGATATGAAGCCACTTGGCCACTTGGTCCCATACCCACATGGGTATGGGCCGCCTTCCGATCAGTTAGTTGTTAGTTGTGGGTTCAAATCCAGTCGTGCACTAATGGACAGTTCGATTTTTTGGTTTATGTACGCATTTGACACATATTTTTTTTATTGTACGACGGGTAAGCACTTGGCCTTCATCTCACCTGGTAACAAGCTGAGATAAGGCCGAAGGTGGAGGCGCACTTCACCCGGAATTCTCAACATACTGAGGAACTGGCTATCTTACCTCTGAATGCCGGAACACAACAATTTTAGAATTGTTATTATGGCGACAGAATTAGGTAAAATGGTGGTAACTAGCCAGGCGGACTTAAACAAAGTCCTACCACCAACCAAACCGAGCACAATATATTGTAATCCCCATGGGGATCGAACCCGGGACCTCTGGATCTGAAATCGGTGGAACCACTAGACCACAGAGGCGGTTAAAATGCACATGCTCTGACGGGGAAGGTCACATCGTGAGAAATCCGACATGTCACTAGGACCAAAAATCCGAATGTCATGTGTCAATGGTTAGTATTCCGCTGAGAGGCGATGTGCTTGCATCCTGTCACGTATTTAATAATAGCTACTTGCAAATCGAGAGCAGAACGTATGTTTGGACGTGCCTCTGACTACCCCTTACTGTACTCATAGCGTGGATCTTATGAGGATCACCTCCTCATAAGATCCACGCTATGAGTACAGTTCAAAGGTCCTCGAAGGGAAAAAGTCGTGAGTCTCTTACTGTTACTATTTAAGTATTTATTTTAACAGGCGGATCTGAGAGAATCCGTACTCAAGATCTGAGTACGGAGAGCTAAGCTAATCCTTGACCTGGATTTAAAAAGGGAAAATCTACTGTATGAATAGAATGGAATAGAATTTATGTGTATTCAATATGTACTCGATACTCAATACATTTATTGCCTCCTTACTATTCTACAAGGTACATGTACAATTGTACATGTACCCTGCTAGGACATTTCTCATCTGTAAGACAATTTTTTTGTTTTTTTTTGTAATAAACCTTTCTGTTAATAGTTTGTTTATTCATAGTAAGACATTGAACATTAAATAGTCCAAATATAAACATTATAAATAAGGAACAGGCTGTGATATTACTACGAGAAGGTTCACTACTCAGGATGCGGATTGCACTGAGACAACCAGCGCTGTACCACATACCTAATACGAGAATCCATTAGCTACAACTTATGCTACTCTCATGGTACCAATAATATTAGTGGTTCGGTAAAAACAGTAGATCTCGCGAGCCCTTATAACCATGCAATTACCGATGCTTTCCTCTTTCACTTTTCCTTTTAGAGTTTTGAGCAAATAGAGGTAAAAGCATCAAAATCGGTTGAAAATGCGACCTGTAGGCGAGAAAAAACCGACAGCCGACAGCCGACAGACAGCGGACAAAATTCACTTTTGGCCAATCTCGAAAAGGAGACTATATTTAATATGTTTTCAAGAAATCTAAAAACAATCGTATGCATTTGTGCAATGTATTAAACAAACTGTATCGACGCATCGAGAAAAATAAATAATTCATAGATAAGGCTAGTTGAAATTGGTTTCGCCTGTCTGTCCGACCTTTGAAGGGAATCGTTAACTCCATAAGGTATTTACTTAATTAATATGGCCTACCTGGCAGGTAGGCCTTGCAAAAAAAAATAGCCAAGTAATCATAGTTCACGTAAAAGTTATAGTAGACGTAAGTACTTACCACAGATAGAAGTACAAGCCCAGAGTCAGTTGGTGGTTGTTGAGATTTTTCTTGGTGTCGCAGGACAAAGCTGGCCGGTGAGGGCGCCATGGTGGCACTGGAATAGAAAATATCGTGTTTTTTAGACATTTTAGACAAATACGTATGAAAAATATTCGAATGCGATCACAAAGTGCACGTTTTATCACCGTGCAGAATGTGACATGAAATGCCACATTAACTATGTTTAGGAGAATTCTTAGTTTTAGAAGTTGTTTAATATATTTGGGTTTGCGGTATTCTTCAAAACAACTGTAGCAGACCAATAGCCACGATGGTTGCATTTCAGTTTCAGAGCGCATCGAAAAAAATGGTTGCGTATCGTAGACCATCAGATGAGATTACTTGACACAGGGATAGACGTTTTGATTGATCTATTTGGCCACTAACTTTTTTTGTTACTTAATTTGGCCATTTAACAGACCCCGGAGTATCGCTGTTTTTTTCTCTCCAGTACAAACGTTATCACTCATGTCCGATTTAAAATATTTATTTTTGGTTAGTGGTAAGACATTGTTTAAGAAATCTAAAAACGAACTAACTGGCTAGCTACCACCATCTTACCTAAGTCTGTCGCCATAACAACAATTCTAAAATCGTTGTGTTCCGGCATTAAGAGGTAAAATAGCCAGTTCTGTTGTAGATTCCGGGTCAAGTGCGCCTCCACCTTCGACCTTATTTTAACTTTCAACCAGATGAGATGAAGGCCAAGCGCTTCCACGTCGAACAAAAAAAAGTAATGGCGTTGCACGCGCATGCTTTTAACTGCTGAAACATCTTCCATTTTGGGAGAAAAGATAATGGATGTTATGTTTGTTCGCATTACTAATCCGGTCTCTGTAGTTTGTAAAAGGATTAGTGGGTTTTTTTTCTAGAAACTGTAGTGGATTGATGAATTGGGAAAAACTCCTTAATTTGTCTCATTTCCTTACGCTTTACACTACATAATTTTTGAGAACAGCAGCTAACGAGTTAAAATTATACTGCTTAGTAAGGTTAACTAACTTTAATACTAGTTATTTGAGGAGGAAAGGTACTTAACGGATAAAACGGATGTTTAAGGTTTACCTTGTAAGCGGCAAATAACTGCTAGTTGAACATGCTGAGCTCGTGGACTCCTAAATAGCATGTTACTGGTCTATTATACAGACTTAGAATGGCGAACATGATGAGCATGTTTTTTTACTTCCACATAATTATGTTGAACATGCAGAGATGAAAGTTTAGTGCAACACACAGTGCACGGTACACAGTCCCACGGGACGTCAGCGCAGGCCTTGGTTAACCCCACAGAATCCCGAATTTGTGGATCCATATGTTGAATGGGCTGAGCATGTCAACCTGTATGTTAAACATACATCTTGTGGACCACTATGAAGAACATTGTATGATCGTGATGAACTGTTTGAGCTTGTGTTGAATGTTCTGGGCTTTACATTACACACACCAATTATTGCTTTAAGTACAAGAAGGTACCTACCATTTTACCAATCAACGATTTGCCGGCTACTCGGAGATTGCATTTAGTTTTTTTTTTAATTATTTTACGACGGGGATGCGCCTGGCCTGCATCTCATAAAGCCGAAGGTGGAGGCGTACTTCACCCTGAACCCTCAACAGACTGAGGAACTGGCTATCTTACCTCTAACTGCCGGAACACAACAATTTTAGAATTGTTAATATGGCGACAGAACTAGGTAAGATGGTGGTTGCTAGCCAGGCGGACTTAAATGAAGTCCTACCACCAACCAAACCAAGCACAATATATTGTACTCCCTTGGGGATTGAACCCGGGACATCTGGATCTGACGTCGGTGGGCGAACCACTAGCCACAGAGGCGGTTACTTGTACTTTCCCTGGGGATTGAATCCAGGACTGGATCAGACGTTGGTGACGATTACGGAGTAGATACCTACCTACATGAATCAAAACAGTATATGGTAATACTAATACAGGTCCGATCCTTTAGTCCCTTGCTGTGACATCCACTTACGGAATTGGAGTCCTAATCTCTACGTACCACCTCGTGGTACAAAAGCATTCATAAATATACTACCAATATGAACTAAACACTAAAATAAAGTTATGCCTGCCCTTGATGGCTGACACCAGACAATTCTTCGGTCCGTTTTTATTTGCTAATCAGTTTTAGAAATCATTGGCATTTTTTATTAACCTACTTGCTTTATTATCTTGTACATATACATGCTATAAAGCTGACTTTGATGGCTTTAAATTACAAGGTGTGTGTAAACATTACCATGTACGTTTTATCTACCTACACTACTAGCTGTCATAATTTTGAATAGGTACCAACATGTATGTCTCAATAATATAGATTGCAGGTTACTCAAGTGCAGATAGATTGTGGTGTAATAAGAAGTAGGATGTCTAGTATAAGCTTGTTGGGCAATGATCCTCTAGCTAAGAACACCCTATGTGTTCTACAGCATCCAATGAGTTAAATTTAAGTTCAATTCAGTTGGCATGTGATGGTATTATAGCCATAAATGCAAAATAGCCATACTACATGCTCAAAGAACCATTTATAAGTCTAGTGCAACTTATTTATGTACACAAAGTCTTTGGATTTGCAATATTATAACAATGTTAAAAAAAATGGTTAGTAAATATTGCACAACCTTTAAACCCATACATTTTACTTCATGCACAGAGCTAATTGATATATACTTGAAAGTGAACACACAATAAACGCGTGAAAGGCATGAGCATTTCTGTTTATAGAATGGCGTCGTCCATGTCGCAATAAACGTAGGCCTCCCACCAACTTACCTACTTAGTGAAAGCAGGTTACAGGTTACATTACAGAATAGAGTACTGTGTATTTTTGCATTTTCTTGAATGTTTTTGATCTTATTGAAAACTGATAATGCTCTAGCTAATAGAATATAAAAGAATCAGACTTGAAAATTCTAGGAAATAAGTGCATTACAATAGCTTATTTCACCAAGCGAAATTGTACCACTCATGTTAATTATAATGATTAAAAGCTAAAACTTACAACATTTTAATAGCGTGTGTACGGCACACGTAGGTGTGCAGTTTAGGTCACTAGAAACCCATCGTAAACGCGATGAAAACACGGAAAAACAAATAACACGTCCTTTAACTTTGAGTCATTGATGAGTAATAGAACGAGGGGAAGGGGAGGGAAAAGAGACGCGCGAAGTCGCGAACCGCGGGAAGGATACCAAAAACAGGGTTGCCAGACAATAAAATAAAGAGTTTAGAACAGCGCCATCTGTTAGGAATGTTGGTTCTTATATAGTTTCTATACTACTATTATAATATACATGGACGGAGTTATTCTAAAAATTAAACACCTATTTATTGATCTTAAAATTTTATAAGAAAAAAATATTACCTACATACTTATCTTAATTATGAATACCTTAGCTTAAGAAAAACTCATGCTGTAGCATTCTAGATTAGCCAAGTTGATAACAGCAACAGTCTTTGATTCACAGAAATCTGGAACGCAGACTAATCTCACTTGTTGACCCTCTTCACCTAAAACAAAAATATGCCTCATAATTGACTTGTAATTAATTTGAAAATATGTTATGGGCCGGTATGTTAGCAATAGGAGGAGGGTGTTTCTATGTATTCTTATCACATGAAATACTCCACATTGTATTTCACAAGCAGTCATAAACCATACCATCTGCCTTCTGTGCTGTAGGCTGAGGGTTCGATTCCCACCCAGGACAAACATTTGTGTGATGAATATAGATGTTTGTTCTGTGTTTGGGTGTTGTATCAAATAGTATGTGTGGGTTTATGAAAGCATTTAAGTATTCTATCCTTAATCTAGTTCCCATATTACAAGCTATGCTTTGTTTGGGGCTAAATGGCGCTATGGAAAAATTAATGTCCTACAATATTTATTTATTTATTTATACCAGGCGTAATTGAATAACAGTTACATAGTTTTGAAGACACAGTCAAGATATTATCCTATTAGCTGTGATCAGAATAGAAGGGTGGTACAGAAGGGACATTAGTGAAGAACTTTTAAAATTAGAATAATTTGTCACACTATAAAACATTTTTTTTTAATAAATGTTTTTTTAATTTAAGCTATGCTAAATCTCTCACTCCTCCATGCGCACAACATTTTTAAAGGTTCAAATACTTTTTTAAGTGTATTAAATATCATATGGATTATATTTTACAATGTGTTGTCTTATATATAGGTCTACAATGTCTACATACCTTTGTACAGGTCAGAGGAAAACTGCTCAGAGTTTCCACAAAAGTAAACAGCTGGGCAGTTGTAAATGGTGAATGGATCCGTGTCAGTGCATGGTGTACAAGGCACAGTATCAGGGCATGTAGGTGCGAGGTGCCGCCAATCCAGGGTCTTCTTCATAGCATCTAGACTGCTCTCTACTTTGCTGTAGCGCATTATATCCTTGACTGGACCTCCTGAACTGCCCAGGAAGAGGAAACCTAAATATTTAGTTTTTTAGTAAATTGGTACTTGGTGCACGGACTGGTTTCTGCAACTAGAGCTTTATGCGTGACTGATTTGCTTAGTTTGGTACAGTTTTTTAATATACTAAAAGATGAATACATTTCAAATGATGAGTAAAAAGTTTCAAGGGTGTATTTGAGGATTCCCTCTGAACCTCTCTTTCTGTTCTCCTTTCTTTTTATGGAATGCATAATGGCTATATGATTGCATAGTGATTTTGTGAATGCATTTTTACTCACCTCCAATATCACATTCATAAGGATTGGACACTCTATTAAATGATTTATATTCACTTGCTTTAGGAAACAAACCTGAAACAACAAAGAAATTAATAAAGTAACAAATAACCATGGCCCACGTGTGGTACTGTGGTAGTAACCACTCTCCCATACAAACATAGTTGTTTTTTTTTTAAATGGCATGCCCAATTCTCATTTGGGCAGTTCGTCTTTGGAATATTTTGTCTACTGAAATCAGATTATCTCTGTCATTTCGTACATTTAGTTGAAGCTGAAACATCACTGCCTTGAGTCTGTTTAATTCTGTCCCTGAAATGAAATGAATTATGTAAACAGCTAGACAGAGCAATCTCCAAAATCGGCTTAGCAGTGGAATTAGATCGCAGTAAAATATTGATAATACACAGAATAAAGTTCTGCCATTCTTCTGGTGAGATCCCTTAGTCTGCTTTAACGAAATCCACGGGCTGAGTTCAAAGGGTTGATGCCATGACCCCCATGGCAATTATGCACCTACATGGTGACAAATAACCAAAAAATACTGTATTATTTGTGTAACTGTACTTGCTACAGGGTAGATAAGTGCCAAGCAAATAAATTACTATATAATAATAAATAAATAAATATTACAGGACATTCATTTTACACAGCGCCATCTAGCCCCAAACTAAGCATAGCTTGTAATATGGGAACTAGATTACGGATAAAATACTTAAATACTTTTTGTAAATACATACATACTATATGATACAACACCCAAACACAGAACAAACATCTATATTCATCACACAAATGTTTGTCCTGGGTGGGAATCGAACCCACAGCCTACAGTGCCGAAGGCAGAGTTACTACCAACTGAGCTATGAGGCTTGTCATAATCCACAACACCATATAGTTCAATAGTTAAATAGATATGTAAAACTAGCAGTTTTGTGTTGCCACTTACAGTAATGAAAAGGCTTCTGAGGCAACATGATTCCAGTAGGGTCTTTGCAGCCAGGCATTAGATCCAATGGAGCTACAGCACTGATAGATGCAGCAAATGAATCAACCAATCCAGCTGATGCTATCACATCGGACTCATTCAGAACTTTCTCAGTTGAATGACTCGCAAATACTCCACCTAAAATCCAAACAGACGTGACATCAAATACTAGTTTTGTTACGCCACGTCAGTAAGACCTGTGTTGCTGGTGCAACACAGGTCTTACTGACGTGGGAGCTAGTGCACTTAGCATGAATTGCTCCTTTATTACTTTGAACTGTTTTTACTATAATCTATTATGTGTGTGGTTTATGTACCCAATTATGTTCATCATCTTCCTGCCCTTTATCCCATATGTAGTGGGGTCAGCACAACATATTATACATATATTATTACATGACCATACACTACTCAATTACTTCTCAACTTTACAGTCAGTTATCTACTACTTATCCATTCTTATTACTCCACACATCCATCTCTGCATTCTCATCTCTGCTGTTTGCACTGTTCATTCATCACTCCCTTTCATAGCCCACTAGCTAGATCCATACATTACAACAGATCTCAATGGTTTTATAGATTTTCCCGAGGGGTTTCAAATTGACACGTAACCCTGACGACGTTTCATCCATCCCGCATTTATTCTATTTTTCATGTTACGGTCAGTATTGTTGTCATCTTTCTTGGTATTTACACAACTATATTAGCATTTATATTTTGGAATTAATGTTTTTAAAAACCCATGTTTCGGACAACATATGAAGAGTTGCCAAGGTCTCAAACATCTCAGTTGCCTAGCAAAGGTCGCAAGGATTGTCACCAGGTTTGTTTTGTTACACAGCCCACCCAAAAAATAAAGTAAGACTAAGCATTATTACTATTTAGAGAAAAAAAGTACTAAGACTACCGATGATGGATTTATTGTTGCCCTGTAGGATGAAGATAAAAAAAAAGTAATAAGAAGTCAAATTACAAAGAGGCATATTTGATTTTTTTCAAAAGCACATAAGTGGAATAGTACCTGCAATAATAACTCTCACAATATTGGAGATTTCCCCTTGGTATTCTGATGTGCCTGCAAGTCCACACAGCCATTCCATCAGCAGGTTTAGTGAAAACATGTGATCCGCTGACTGTGATGCCATGTTCAGACCCGACATGATCACAACATACCTGGAATATAGTGCAATGTTTTATTTTTGGGGGAAACTAGCCTGAGTATAATTCCATTGCATTACGGTTCTATATCTTTCTTATGTAATGATGATATCCTATTGATTTTGTATAAAAACTTTTTGTTCAATATATAATTATGTATTTAGTATTTTATTTATCTCTGTTCAAATGTTGAATTGTAAATAAAAAAATGCAGTTAATTTTCAAGTTTACTTAAAAAAATGAGTTTAGACATTATCAAAATATATATAAGGTGACTGACTGACATAGTGATCTATCAACGCACAGCCAAAACCACTGGACGGATCGGGCTGAAATTTGGCATGCAGTAGATGTTATGACGTAGGCATCCGCTAAGAAAGGATTTTAATTAATTTTACCCCCAAGGGGATAAAATAGGGGATGAAAGTTTGTATGAAAAGTTAATTTTAAGAGATTTTGCATGCATAAAGCTACTATGACGTAGGCATCCCCTAAGAAAGGATTTTGTGATTTTCGGTTAGACTTTACCTAATTAATAATAATACTTCTTAATGCAAGCAAAGCTGCGAGCAAAAGCTAGTTATCTATAATGTTGGTAAGTATAACATTAGACAGGTACATTATTATAAACAACGAACCTGTCTTGGTTAAATTTGGGTAGAGGTTTCTGTATGTTACAGCCTGCCCAGCAGACATCTTTGACAGTGAATATACCATCTTCATCTTCAGAACCTGCAAAACAACCAGAAGTAATGTAGGTACCTATATATAACTTACTAATGAATTAACTCAGTGAAAACTATTATTTTCTTCACAAGATTATCAAATCAAAATGTTGATAGTGTAACTCACCCAATATTGCACAAACCACCCCAGTTACTACTTGGTGCACGTCAATGCAATCTCCAATGAGTTTGATTCTTTGCAGTTCATCTTCCAAAACAAGAGTATCTGATTCATTGACAAAGTGAGTTCTGTAACATGATATAAATATTACAGGACATTAATTTCACACTATCTAGCCCCAAAATAAGCATAGCTTGTAATATGGGAACTAGATCCATAAGGATAGAATACTTAAATACTTTTTTTTTGTAAATACTTAACATAATTACATATTATTATGATACAACACCAAAACACAGAACAAACATCCATATTTATCACACAAATGTTTGTCCTGGGTGGGAATCGAACCCACAGTCTACAGCGCAGAAGGCAGAGTTACTACGAACTGAGCTATGAGGCTTGATAATTTGGATAATTAATATAAATCTTTACAAAACTGTGTTGGGATATGAAGTAGCAATACATACCTAGTTGGTTGTGGTATAATTTCTAATTCATCGGACAATTCCTTGAGAATACTAGGCTTCAACTCTTGGAGTTTGAAGATAGTGCCGACGATGATACAAGAAGTGCCTTTGTCTCGTAGTTCACACAGTTTTAGAACCTTGTACGTATTGGACCACTTCTTCTTTATTACTGGAGCTAAAATATTCCTAAAAGTATTTAGGCGAGCGGAATATATGTGAGCATACTGCTTGGAGAAATCTCTTGAAACTTGATAGAAACGTTGAGAACAATCTACGTAAGTAACACTGTGACGCTCCAAATCTGTCGTTTGATATTCATCTTCTGATTTAAGGGCATGGTCAGACTGGATTTTGAACAGCATCTCTGCAAATAAATCTATAGACTTCGATTCGAATCAAAATCTAGGCAATGCAAATTCAACAACAAAAAATTGAATGTCAAAATAAATCAACAAAATTTCGCGCGCATTTTACATTCGTCAATCACTCTCTTTTCTAAATACTCTAGTGTAGTGATTGCACTATTATGCAGTCTATTCTATTTATTAGTTAAGCCCGGTTAAGGGATTAGTGCTCTGTGAGCCTGTAGTCCTCTGTTCAATTCAATACTAAACCTTGAAACATTCAACTCTTTGATTATTATTTTGTTCACTTGTTCTTGTCACATAATTATGCTTGTCATTGTCACAAACAATGTAAATGGCACAGACTAATCGCTGTCTTTGATTTTATTTAGTGAGTGATTGATCATTATAAACCGCGAATAGGTAAAATAGCACTCGACGCTTTTTTGGCAACACTTTAGCTCAAAACCGGAAATTAAGTCACCTAATTCAATTTGGCGGTATTGTTAAAAAAATGGCGGGGGTTCAAAAAGTTCGCCTGAATAATATAAACCCAAACCTACATAATGCACTCATCATAGGAATTGTTATTGCAAAGAATAGTCCACGAGTAATTGGCTCCAAAAAGAAAAATGGAGAATCCAGAGGAGTAACTTCATTTACCCTGAGGGACTCCGATGTGGACACGATAAATGTTGATGTGTGGGGTTCAGAATACTTTGTGCTGACCTTTTATGAAAGATTTCTTGTAGGCGATATCGGTATGCAATGCAATGTACTAACCTACTGTTACCTACCTATTTTTTATAGTTTTACCCAATAGCTTCTATAGAAATGGGCAAACGCTGTAACTCTTTGAACTTCTCAAGATGGAAGGCAACGTACCTACCCAAGTGCAATCTAATCGTTAGCTAGACATGGTGGACGTCCGCAAAAAACTGCGATGAGTGGAAAATTGGGGAGACCTTTGCCCAGCAGTGAAAATATAGGATAGCTAAAAATAATGTAAAGCTTCAATGTTCTGGTTCTTTCCATTATTTCAGTTGAAATCTCGTCACCAAGGATCTGTACAAAAAATGGTTCCAACGAAATGTATAGGCCTCAGGTAAGTTTCACACGATTGATTTTCTAGTTGCCGTTTCAGAATTAACAGGCACGAAGATTTAATACTTACCTAGGTACGGCTTCTTTTTAGGTATCCTCACCGTTCTACCTATCACTGAACGAGGGAATGTCTGATGTCACTATCCACAGTGGAGAAACATTTGGGTCATACCTCCCTTTACTGCATATCCCAACAAAGTCATCTTCCGGATATTGTGGACTTGCCGAAGTATTGAAATTGTCAGGCAAGTCTTCCATCACCATTCCACCTAGCTGAGTACCTATAGGTACATAAAAGTCGTGGTAGCTATAGTTAGATAATCTCCTTGAATAAGTAGTCTACAATAGTACCTACTCCACATATTTATTGATCGGTGCCTACTCCTATCGTAGATTATATATACTAAAATAATTATAAAAGCCTACCTATAGGTAGGTACTACTACCTATAGGTAGGTACTATACTACCTATTGGGTAGATTAGGTGTACTTAATTACATATTAGCTATATTTTACTCGAATTTTGCATATTGTTAATTTGATTAATTTCAGAAAGCACTAATATATACGTGGATTTATTGGTAGTGGTAAAATCAGTGAAGCCTGCAAAATCTCTGAAAACGAAACTGGGTAAGTTAGAACGGCATCATACTTATTTCAGCCGCCAAGCAGTATTGCTGTGTTTCGGTTTGAAGGGTATGGTTGCCGGTGAAATTACGGGTACGTGAGACTTAACACCTTTATGCCTCAAGTTGACGGGCGCAATGCAGTGCCTTGTAGGCTATGTTCTCTGTGAATGTGACCTATGCAGTAAGGCTTTGTCATAGGCAAGAGTACACTTAACACCAGGTGCGCTACTTGCATGTCCCGTCTCCTAGTAGTAAAAAAAAAAACGACACGCACCAAACAAACTAATGCAGGTATCATAATTTAATGAAATAATTACTTGTCATCTCCATGTACCTACACATGTTCCGACAAATATATGATCTTTATGTGTATCGGTTAAACGGTTTTTTAGGTACAGACATGTCAGTTCGCAGTGTAGAAATTATGGATAATACAACCCCGGCTACCCTCACCCTGGACATGTTTGATATCGATACGATCCAAAGGTAACACCACAATATGGGGTTAAAGGGTCTAAAGCCCATAATTATATGTTGTAACTACCTGCTGAGCTGAGATTTTTTGTAGTTTTACATCACATTCCGTATCAGGGCAGAAGACTGGCGAAACTTGGAAAGCGTGTTGTTCATAGCAGATGCTAAAGTGAACTGGCGCGGCCGAGCTGTGAAGGTCCAAGTTTGCGCCCGAACCGTCATCACACACCAGCCGCATTCGGCCGACGCAGAGGCTTTGCAACTTTACATACGGAACCAAGCTAGCACACGTAACATAGCATTATTTCTCTAAAGGCACATAATAGACTCCAACCAGCGTCACCCAGCTGCGCCATTTTCTTTTTTTCTTAGCCAAAAGCTTTTGGACCACCAGCTCACTTGAAAAACAAGTAATGATGTGGCCTAAGATTGAGCACTTATCTAAAAGGAATTCACTCTAGACTAGAAGACTCAAGATTAGGTACCTACTACACTGGTGCGGAAAAACACAGTTTGTATCGCTCACCGTAAGTATAATTTGGCTTAGCCCGCTCACCTCGAGCGTGCACTGGCGCGAACTCGTTCTCCTTCACGGGAGACGACGTATTCCGGTGTTACTGGCGCAGTCGGGTGGTAAAGGTTAAGTATTCTCGTAGCTTAAATACCTGGCATGCGCTAGACTAAACATAGGTATATAGGTAAGTAGATCCCATTACAGGTACCTACTTACTACTCGTGCTCTTTCGTCTCCATAATATTCTCAACAATCCTTTTCCTCATTCTTATCTCCTTGAGTGGTTTGATTATCTTGTCCCCCGTGGTAAGCCCTGTAGACTGCGGCGCAGTCAAGTGGAGCATAAGAGGATCACTCCACTCGCATTGGGTCTAGGTAAGGCAGAACCGACAACGCCACTATGTGGGAGTGGAAGCTTCTTTCTTCTTTTCTTCTTCTCTTCTTCTCTTCCATTCCCACTTTCTTTGACGCGCGCGCGAGCGGAGTGATGTCGGTTCTGCCCAAGGTTGACCCAATTCGAGTCTAGTAAAAGGCGGTAGCTTACTCTATATCTTCAGATTCACAAACACCACAACCATCCAACCATCATTCATAAGGTAGGTACTACCATGAACAAGCGGTCTTGGTACATTATGTTAGTCTAGGTTACCTTCAGTCTAATAGTGCACACGCCGCGTGTGTAGATTTATCGATCGTTGCCTGGAAAGTGGAAGGCTATGACTGTCCCATCGAGTACCTAACCTACTAATTTACATAGAACGCTAACACCTACTTACTCAACGAGTTTTTTTAACGATGCGGCTCCGAGAAATTTATATGCGAGATCTGCCGTTTGAACCGAAATACTAAATCAATTGAGCGACTTTAAAAAATGAGGTAGGAATAGGTGACAACATTATTACATGTGCATTCTCGTATTCGAGTTTCTATTTGAAACCCTATGTGTTGGACCGACGCAGGCGGCGGCGAGGCAGCTGCCTGGGCGGAGTGGAGCGGGGAGCGCGCGTGCGCCGCCTCCGTAGCTCAGATCCGCGACCGCATCGAGGGCGCGGCGCCTTTCTGTGCCTCCTTGCACGCCGTGCTCACACACCTCGACTTGGAGGACCTGCTCTCTCCTCTGTCAGTATAAACAACACACTCCGACACACACTTGTCACTATCACTATACATAGCTTGCCTCTATCATCCATAATATATAGGTCAGCTCTTGATTTTGAAACTTGGTCATGCAAGAATGTCTACGATGGAGCGAGCCTACACAGAAGGTGCCTCAACTCATCAAGAAGACATTAGGGTCGTAAGTCGTAACACAGAGTAAACACAGACGCTGGAAGGTGATAACAAGTCTTGCTCGCACAATAAAAAGCTTTTGAAAGCGCCGACACCCATCCGTAACATTTTATTAATTCTGCGTCCAATTTTTTCTTACACCACAGGTATAGCGGAAATGATGAGCTTCGAGTGCGATTCACTGATCATACAGGAGAATTGAACGCATGTCTACCTATCAGCACGCTTGAAGACGTTTTCGGATATACTGTAAGACCCAATTATATTCACGCCGAAGTCATGACCCAAAAATTTACACCAATAGCCTATTAGTGAAAAGTATCGTGGTTTTGTAGGTGAATGTAGCGCTATTTATACTTTCCAGGCTGATCAATTGAAGATAATGTCGTCAGAAGACAGAGCTGCAGTAAGGTGGAAAATTCTTCTGGAACAATGCACGGCTAAAGTTGCGGCATCTTCATATCGACTGATTGTGTTGACGCTACGACGCGCGTCTCCTGCCGATCCTATACCGTTGTACTGAAAGCATTGCTGGTTTCTAATAGACTTATGATATTGTTCGATCTTGATTAAACTGTTGCCTCAAATAATGTATCTTTTAAAAATATTTGCCAGCCTCATATAGGTACTACCTACTATAAGCCCCTGATGAGGGCTAATAAGAGGTAGATATAGGTACACTTTATATGCATTACTCGTAACTACGTAACTACGGACATTGGACTCCGTAAATATCGAGGTGAGGCGACGCGGTGGGATATGCTTAGAAAAGGTACGAAGTATGTCTCATCGCCGGAATCAAATCCACAACGCCCTTCTTTTAGACGGTTTTTTGCTCGCCGAGCCACCGAAGTCCACACGAAATATAGGTATTGTAATAGTAAAACCGGGGTCTTCATTTTTCGTCATCCCATGGTAATTTCCCAAAATCCTTTCTTATTTAATCACTACGAAATTACTCTTAAACATTCTAGAACAAGTTACTTTTTATAACATTAGCTATCTGCCTAAAAGCCTAATCAAAATCGGTCCAGCCGTTTCGGAGATTAGCCGGAACAAATAAACAAAATATTTTTTTGTAGTACCGTACCTACTTATACTTTCACATGCATTTTGTTAAAAACTGCAGATAAGATAGACGATTAGAATTGTCGATACTTGGGTAGGTACACCTAATATAGAGGACGTTCCACCCTTGCGATTATATTGATCAAACTAGACAAATTTATTTTTATAAGTAAGTAGCAACCATATATACTTCCATATGCATTGAATAAAAAACGGTTATTTTGACAGATAAAA
The DNA here is from genome assembly GCA_951394065.1 of Venusia cambrica. NCBI lineage: Eukaryota > Metazoa > Arthropoda > Insecta > Lepidoptera > Geometridae > Venusia > Venusia cambrica. The sequence goes on along the minus strand of OX596040.1, from coordinate 13,030,204 downwards.
TAGAAGATTAGAATTGTCGATACACCTAGGGTGACTTTCCACCCTTGCGATAATATTGATCAAACTAATCAACCCTCATGTTTCTTTGAACCGCGTAACCAAACAATGGTCGAGAAGCCAGAAAAAACAGAGCTAATATACGAATACACAAAACGCCGAAAATATTTAGGAAAACAGTTACTATTTGAAGACCATGGCCCGGAGATCACTGTCAGCATTCCTGGCAATACTGCTCTCTATCAAAACTATATTCTTCGGAATCCAGTGCACGTTGGCATTCAGCATACTAAGAATATGTCAGAACATTGGGTGAATTCAGAAACGTATGTTACCATATCTTTACTTCTGTAGGTACCTGTGTGTTTGTCACTGTAGCCCTCCTCAACGGCTGGACTGACTGTGATGTTTTTTTTTATGTATGTTTGAGTGGGTAATGGTTAAGATTCATAATTGGACCCGTTAGGTGTTCCTGTGATCGCAAGGGTGGCGGGAACGAAGTCCCACGCGTTCCTCGAGTCCAGTATTAAATATCTCCTAACCTAATCCGCTCACTCTATCATATCTTTACTTTTGTCCATGACCTTATTTGTTAGATTGATCTTACTCACATTCGATATATAAGTATAAAATATTTATATAATAATAGAATAGAATAGAAACTTTATTAGTTTAGATATATTAGTTATAGACTTTGTACCTGGGAGTATTATTTTCCTTAGGGCCGAATATACTTGTTCTGGCATGAACCACATAGAAGGTGGTTGGCCCAAAGATATAAACCTAAACGACCCTGAAGCCGGACAGAGGTATCGACGCAAAATCGAGAAAGATGACGCTTATATCCACGCCGTTATGCATCTTGGACATGTAAGATAAATCTATTTTTTTATGTATGACGGGGCACCACAGGGATACCACCAACCAAACCATGCACAATATTGTCCTGAGGATCGAACCCGGGACCTCTGGATCTGACACTGGTGGGCGGAGCACTGGAACACAGGCGGTAAAAAGAGAAGAGTTACACCACAAGTGCTTTCTGAAGCATGTTCTCTGGGATAGGTGTACCTAATACATGGATGCTAGTGGCTACAAACATGTATAAAAAAAAATATACCCAACACCCATTTCAATTACATCTCTACATGCTAACGAATAACATGAAAAAAGCTAATATTTTGATACTTTATCTAATAGAGTATGGAGCACAACATATTACAAAACAACGCAATAGACATGTACCAAACATTTTACAACGACCTGCCTGCAATACCTCCCGTAGAACAAAGCACTTGTCAGACTGTGAACGTATACCGTGAGCCGGGAGCTAAGCGCGCGGTGAGGTCCCTATCCTGGCAGTCAGACGGTGGGGCGAAACTAGCGGCGGCTCATGCCGACGTGGAACTTATGAGAAACAACAGAACGCCGCAGTATTCATACATTTGGGATATAGGTGCGTGGAATCAATGATCTGATTTATATTCGCGATACCAGAATGCATGGTTAATAATCCAAATATTATATTTTAGTGCATTAGGGTATATGATATAAATTCCGTTAAGTTGAAATTATAATGAAATTCAATGACCAAAATTATTTGTACCGTATTTTGCCGATGTGTTAGATGTCGGTCCAATAAGAAGCTCATCCATCCGTTCGTCAGCTACAGCAGCGTCAGCTCGTCCATAATTTGATTCGTCAAAATTTCTAGGTTGCTTATTACTCATTTCGTCCATTTGGTGACTACATTACAACTGACAAGCCAATATAACCATTTTATTGGTAGAAACGGTATTTTTTGCACATTTTCAGAAAAAGCGTCAAAAATAACAAATTATTATGGATGAAATGTAATATATTTTATATAGATTACTAAAATACTGTTCCATCATATAAGTGTCTTCAAAACTAAATAAGTGGAAAAAATGCTATATTTATGAAAAAATTCGACCAACAGATAAAGATAGGGATGACCCAGATGGGCCCAAAAGATTTTTCAATAGTCCTTCAGGGGGGCGGTCTTTTGGGCCCATCTGGGTCATCCCTATCTTTATCTGTTGGTCGAAATTTTTGTTGGACCAAATATTTGTTTGACCAAATGCTTGTTGACGTGATTTGTGTTGGTCGAAATGCCTGTTGGACGAAGTGAAAATTTAAATTCTATTTGGACGATCTGCTTATTGGGACAACTAAAAAATGGTTTTGCCTAAGCGGTAACTAAAACCGTCTCTAAAATAGCTAATTGATTCAGGTGTTATTTTGCGGAGATCCGTCGCTCCGTCTCTCCGAGCAGAGCTCGGAGCGAGAACACGTCCACAGAGGGCTAGACAGTGAGCAGCAAAACTATATTTCCTGATGATGCCTCGTGTAGAGGCGAAACACGTGTCGATTTGATTTTTTCAGGGAGATTTGGCGGATTTATTACTAAATATTTTTTCTGTTTTCAGATTTTATTATTAATCTCTAAAATAATGAATTGATTTCCAGACAACGCAAACGCTCCAGAGCTCATCATAAAACCACCCCAGCCGTTACTCGATCTGCAGTACAATCCTCGAGACCAATACACATTGGTCGGGGGTATGATGAATGGTCAGGTAACGTAATTATAAAACAAGTCTCTTAGCCCAGTTGGTAGTAACTCTGCCTTCTGCGATGTAGGTTGTGGGTTTGATTCCCACCCAGGAAAAACATTTGTGTGATGAATATATATGTTTGTTATGTGTTTGGGCGTTGTATTATATATTACGTATGTATTTACAAAATAAGAGTATATAAGTATTCTATCCGTAATCTAGTTCCCATATTAGGTACAAGCTATGCTTAGTTTGGGGCAAAATGGCGCTGTGTGAAATTAATGACTGAATGAAAAACATATAATATTTATGATTGTTATTTACTAAGTGTGGCATAAGTACCTAAGGAGCAAATTCAGTCTGGTTTTGGTGCACAACTGCAGATGCAAAATAGTCGTTTAGATGCAGTTCGTTCAAGTGCATTTAACCATAATCACATACATATCTAACCTATACGTTTCATTTGTTCAACAGCACATAAAGTGTAGCTATTTGGCTGCTGGGCGACAGCTGTAAAAGCTTGCTAGTACCTACCTATATACTTTTACGATTTCTTCACTTTACTTTGATATACAAAAAAACGAGAAACAAATGGCGTGAAAAAGTATCCTTATTTATATATTATTTATATTTATATATAAGTGAAGACGGTTTTAGGAATCCAGCGGTAGTAAAGTGGGCAAGGTGAGCTCCTAAGACAAATTGTGTGATACTGTCAGAGTATTGTACCTATGTCGTCCTAGTATGGACTTACCTATCTAATAATCAAGACCAAGCTCGACGGTAGCTACACAGTACCTAAATAATTCCAATCTCACAGAACACTAATATCGGCCAGCCGCAAATATATAGGAATGTATACGAAAAAAGGGGACACGTTTTTTCGTATCAAAAATAAACTTGCTGTCTGCATCGAAATTGCAAGTTTGCAGTTGACACGTCAGGTTAATGCAATTAGTATTATGTAGAGTTCAAAGAAGTAGGCATTCCCCAGGTGGGTTGGTGGGATATGCGCAAGGGCGGCGACGCAGTGAGTCTGTGCCCGCCTCACGTCGCACACCGTGATCTTGTACGCAACGTTCTCTTCATCAACTCTAAAGTTGGGGCTGAATTCATCTCCGCTTCACCAGATGGCGTGGTACACTGGTACGTATGTACGTGCCTAGGTAGCCTGTGGATTTAATCATTTCATGTTTTTTTTTTCCGTATTTAGAACTTTGTTTACGAGATCCCTTTCCAAATCCATTCATTCCTGTTGAACGTAAGCCTCCTACAAGATGAAAGCGCTTAGTCATAATACGCTAGCGAGTTTGAGATAAGTGTTCAAAATACCGTTGCCGTGGCGGTCTCGACTTAAGAATCAACCATTTCATCTCAGCCCTTGGATTTCGTAAAAGCCGACTAAGGGATTTCAGATGAAGGTCAGCAGCTTCCTTCTGTGTATTATCTACCTTTACTGCGATCACCAATTCGCCTGCTAATCGTGGTGATTATGGAAAAACCCTCCAGCTTTGGAGAAGGATCTGTCCAGCAGAACACTAATGGGCTGTAGATGTGTTGAAAATACACAGAATTGATGCTGCTGCCTTCATTTAGGGGTAGGGACTTGTACTACAACTTTTAGTGGAAGGGGTTAGTGCTATTCTAATGTCTACTATCAAATGCTACTGTTGAATTTGTATTTCAGGTGGGATACTCGCAACATGAGTGAGCCTACCTATTCTATGATCATAGATTTAGTGAAATCACCAACTGACAACGCCTGTATCGAAAATGCTATTGGTATTTCAGCCCTCGAATATGAACCAACGATACCAACAAGGTACAAGTTATTGTAAATACCCAAATTGAACTACAATTAAAGGAACAACTAATGAGTAAATGGATTAACTTTTCAGATTCATGGTTGGGACGGAAACAGGTTTGGTTATTGGCGGCAATAGAAAAGGGAAAAATGCCATGGAAAGGCTCGCTTCAAAGGTAAACATAAAATAACGAATCTCTTTAAACTACCTCTTCTACTGAAATGTGATTCACGAATTCTAAAATTAACATTCCAAACTAAGATCAAATAATATTACCCTTTTTTAGGGTTTCGTACCCAAAGGTTTCTGACGGGACCCCATTACTATGCCTCCGCTCTTCATCCGTCATTCTGCCTGTTAGCGGACATGTATCTCGTGAACCGTAATAGGCAGACAGTAAAAGTTTAATTCATCTCTTATTCCAAAGAGTTTTTATTGTGTATCGAATCGAAGTTTTCTTACATTGTTGCTTAAAATATAAGTTTTTTTTTTTATAATTTTCTTAAAATAAAATGCCTTTTTTCAGAAACCGTGTACGATAGGCGTATGAAAACTTGAATGCAGATTCCGCTACTTATATATGGTTTAATGACTTTTTTGACATTTCAGTACGAAGCACATTATGGCCCTGTATACTCTTTGAAACGCAACCCGACGTTTTTGAAGAATTTCATGACGGTCGGCGATTGGACGGCCAGAGTGTGGAGCGAAGATTGTCGGGAGTCCCCAATACTGTGGACTTACTCACACAAAACCAAGCTCACTGATGGAGCTTGGAACCCCGTAAGGTAAAATTAAAGCAAGTTTATGTCTATCCGCTTTTTCGTGGGAACAAACACGCTCAAGTTAAAAAAACTACAATAATTCAGTTTTAGATTTGCCGAGTGGTCGGTAAGAGTTTGTGTAGTGTGATAAGTAGGTTGCCCCAATCTTAATGAGATCTCATCTCTTTAAACATTAGCACTAGCAGCCACTTAATATGGCCTAAATATATATAGCCGCCTCTGTGGTCTATTGGTTCAACCCACCGATTTCAGATCCAGAGGTCCCGGGCTCGATCCCCAGGGGGAGTACAATATTGTGCTTGGTTTGGTTGGTGCTAGGACTTTGTTTAAGTCCGCCTGGCTAGCTACCACCATCTTACCAAATTCTGTCGATAATAGAATAGTTCCTCAGTTTGTTGAAGATTCCGGGTGAAGTGCGCTGTACCTTCGGCCTTATCATAACTAGTAAATCAGATGCGATGAAGGCCAAGTGCTTACCCGTCGTACAATAAAAAAAAATGACCTCTGGGTATAGAGTACAAAAATACATGTCGAAAAATTAAAAAAATACAATATTTCTGCAGATTTTCGGTGATCCTGGTAACGCAATGGGACGGATGTCTATCGAGCTGGGATCTACTGAGACGACGAAGTGCCCCTATAGTGACTGCACAGCTGTGTGATGAGCCGTTGCTATGCTTACGACCGCACGAAGGTGTAAGTTTAGTTTCAATCATTGACACACCACTTATTGATTCACATAGATTTAATTTAAGGAGTTTTAAAAGCCACGCGTCTTACACTTTCCTAGGATTAATTAGATGTTGGTTCTGTTAAACATTTCTAGAAACAAACTGTTATACAAATGAATAAAACTTAGAAAATGCTGCATAGAACAGACACCAGTCGCAACATAATTTCTTATTAGGTACATAATTATTATATATTTTTGAAATATGGGTAAGCTTTTGACCTCGAAACTTGCCCATGCATCGATGAGGTCTACGATGCAGAGCCTATACCAATCACTCTCTTCTTGAAGACATTAGGGTCTCAACACAGCGGAAACACATTATTTGGAAAAATATTGAATTTGCAGGGATTACTGGTGGCCTGCGGTAGCAGCAGAGGTACCGTTTACCTTGCAGAGCTATCGCCAAATCTCGGCACAGCTGATAAAAATGATAAACAGCTTTTAACACATGTGAGTATCTACAAGTTTGTATACTTATATTTACACCTAAACATCAAATCAGCTAAATTCCTTTGAAAAAATCAAATCGACTCGTATTTTGATATACGTCGCCAGTTTAGTTCAGTTCCTGATGATGCCTCGCGTAGAGGCGAAACACGTGTCGAATTGATGTTTTCAAAGGACTTTAGCGGATTTATAAGAAAATGTTAACTTATATATAGACTTGAATACAGTCAAGTCTATATATAAGTTGAGAGTTGTAAAACTAAAACCCGACTGCAAAATTTGCTTCAGCTTCATGGTTTTACATGAACACAACCTTAAAAAGTATCACAATCTGAATATAAATTTAGAATCAGCATAATTATTACCTTTCATTTGATATCCATGTAAATTTAACAAAACAATATTTTGTATCCTCCCCCTTTTAGGTTACAGATACTTACAGTCAAATAGACATATATACTTGAAAATAGCATTACCCTCCTACTGAGGTAGTCGGGTAAAAAGGTATAATTTACATTTGATTTTGGTTCCAGGTTTTAGACCGAGAAAATAAGCGCGAACGTATATTGGAAGCTCGTATGCGCGAAATAAGGTTGAAAGCGCGCCAAGAACGCGACAACACACAACAAACCAACGACGGCGACGCTGTAACTAGCGACAAGGACTTGGAAGAAGCTACTGACGAGTACATGCAAACTGTTAAGGACTTGCAGGAACAGCAGAAATCTTCTCTATAGAGGTAGAAGTAAACCAAACCATAGGTACATATTCCAAAAATTTACACATATTTCAATGCAATACATCAATTATTGTATTGGAATCGGTTCTGAAAGCAAGATTAAAAAGTCTTAGCTAGTTCCTCAGTTTGTTTAGGATTCCGGATGAAGAACACTTTCACTTTCAGCCTTATCATAACTTGCTTTTTTTTTATAATCTCCGCAAATGTAATTCATAGTTCAGGTCATAGGAACACTAATTAAAACACATGTATGTACGCTTCTCTAGTCAACATTTCCTCGATTACAAATGCTATAAAAATATTGTATCAAATGGCTCAGGGAATCGGTTCTGAAAGCAAGATCAAAAAGTCTTAGTCAGTTCCTTCACTCTCGGCCTTATCATAACTAGCAATATGAAAAAATAAAATAAATGAAAACTAATTTTTTTTTTAATAATCTCCGCAAATATAATTCACAGTTCAGGTCATATTAACACCAACTAAAACACATGTATGTACGTTTCTCTTAATTACATCGATTACAAATGCTACCTGGCATTTGCATGCGATGAATAAAACTAACATTACAAAAATGCAGTATACCAACGGAAGTTACTTCAACACAGTCTCATGTAAGTGAGTGATATGCTCAGCGGCGTAAAGCGTGTAACGGCACGCCTCCGTGTCCTGCGCTAGGCGAGGGCCGCCTCGTGTCTGAACGCGGCGAAGGACCAGCGATGCTCGATGTTGGCGCCGACCCCGCTGGTGGTGCGTTCGAACACGTCCGCGTGCTTCTGCAGGACTCGGTGCACCGCCGCTTGGGACACGTTGGGGAACAACGCGCGGACGTACGAGACCACGTAGTCCAGACTGGCGCCGTGCGGGTGGACCTGTAATCAACACCGACAAACTCTATTATTATTGTACGACGGGGAAGCGCTTGGTTTTCATCTCACCTGGTAACAAGTTAGGAGTCTTATGATTATGTGAAATGGCTTAATTTCAGCGTTTTTTTTTATTGTACGACGAGGAAGCGCTTGGTCTTCATCTCAACTGGTAACAAGTTGAGTCTATGATTATGTGAAATGGCTTAGCTTCATCGTTTTTTTTTATTGTACGACGGGGAAGCGCTTGGTTTTCATCTCACCTGGTAACAAGTTAAGAGTCTATGATTATGTGAAACGGCTTAGCTTCATCGTTTTTTTTTATTGTACGACGGGGAAGCGCTTGGTTTTCATCTCACCTGGTAACAAGTTAAGAGTCTATGATTATGTGAAACGGCTTAGCTTCAGCGTTTTTTTTTATTGTACGACGGGGAAGCGCTTGGCCTTCATCTCACCTGGTAACAAGTTAGGAGTCTTATGATTATGTGAAATGGCTTAGCTTCATCGTTTTTTTTTTATTGTACGATGGGGAAGCGCTTGGCCTTCATCTCACCTGGTAACAAGTTAGGAGTCTTATGATTATGTGAAATGGCTTAGCTTCAGCGTTTTTTTTTTTATTGTACCACGGGGAAGCGCTTGGCCTTCATCTCAACTGGTAACAAGTTGATTCTATGATTATGTGAAATGATTTAGCTTCAGCGTTTTTTTTTATAGTAAGACGGGGAAGCGCTTGGCCTTCATCTCACCTGGTAACAAGTTGAGTCAATGATATGTGAAATGGCTTAGCTTCAGCGATCATATCTTTCACAATACTGTAGCATTTACTTTGAAATTAATATATGTTATTGTTCAGGATAGATGCTAGAACGCTTGTTTCAAAAAACGATTACATAACATTTTCTCTATGGGAAAAAAAAACCAAAGTTGACTCTAATTTGTACCAAAAATGTTCGCCATTCAATTAATACGCCCAATTAGGGTTTGAAACTTTGTACAGTAAATAAATACAGTATACAGCAGACGGTCTGTGTTTTAAATTTTCAAAATTAATATTTCTGTCATCTGGTGGTCATAAGCGCTGTGGTTGAGCGCACAGCAATGTCACCTTTATTATTACTATATCTTAGTTCTAAACTAGAATAAAGTTGCGTTGAGTTGCTAATCTAAGGTACTATAGCCCGTTAAGATAAGGCCGAATGTGGAGGCGCACTTCAACCGAAATCCTCAACAAACTGAGGAACTGGCTATCTTACCTCTGAATGCCGGAACACAGCAATTTAAGAATTGTTGTTATGGCGACAGAATTAGGTAAGATGGTGGTAGCTAGCCAGGTGGACTTCAACAAAGTCCTACCACCAACCAAACCGAGCACAATGTAGTACTCCCCCTGGGGATCGAACCCGGGACCTCTGAACCTGAAATCGGTGGGTTGAACCACTAAACCACAGAGGCGGTTTATTCATTAACAAGCCTCAAAGTTCAGTTGGTAGTAGCTATGCCTTCTGCGCTGTAGGTTGTGGGTTCGATTCCCACCCAGGACAAACATTTGTGTTATGAATAAAGATGTTCGTTCTGTGTTTCGGTGTTGTATTGTATGATAAGTATGTTTTATAAAAAAAGTGAGATGGAGGCCAAGCGATTCCCCGTCGTACAAAACAAATAAAAAAGATCCCTTAGTTGGCTTTTACGACATCCATGGGCTAAGTTGGAGGGGTCACGGCAAAATCGGCTGTAATTAACATAGCACCGGATTTTAATTTCTAGCTAGTAAATTATCGCCGACTTGGTCTAGTCACACAATATCGTGCTTGGTTTGGTTGGTGGTAGGACTTTGTTTAAGTCCGCCTGGCTAGCCACCACCACTACCTAAGCCTGTCGCCATAGCAACATTTCTAACTTGCTGTGTTCCGGCACTTAGAGGTAAGCCAGTTCCTCAGTTTGTTGAGGATTCCGGGTGAAGATGTTACCATTGCAGATCAAAGAAACCTCTCTCATGTGTTCTGTAGTTACAAGCTTCGGCCTTATCATAACTTGAAACCAGGTGAAATGAAGGCAAAGCTCTTTACGACAATCGTCGTACAATAACTAAGGACTACTATATATATAATGCACTAGGGATTTACGAAAAACGATTAAGATTTTGTACGTTTGATCGACACCAAGTCTCTATAAATTCTAGTACATCTGAACAATTTTACGAAGTCCGTTATTTATGTTGATTGGAGTTGTAAGAGTACATAGACATGTGTGATGGCGCGTTTGCCTACACATCGTCAACCAAGGCACCACTAGTGATACCCGGGATTTCGTTCCCGTCATCCCGTGGGAATTTCTTCATACATTTAATGCGCTCCTACACTTCAAAAGGCTTGTACGGTTTATACAAACAACACAATATTGTATACGTTCTATTACGTATTGTATAAGTATCCTAAACCGAACAAATAAACGGTGAACTTTAACGAATATTCTACTCAACAAACCTTATAAGATCGTAGGGTACACTACAGACCCTACAAGGCTACCCTGAAAATTTCAGGTCTGGTTTGGCTACAGATGCTGGTGGTAGCTGGTACAAGACGATTGTATATGCACAATAAACACTTGCGGCTAGAGTTACAATGAAAGAGGAGTTATTCCAAAAACCAACAAACATACCTGAAGGAACGCAGACATAACACCGATGAGTTTGGCCTCCCCGCAGCCCGGGTCAACATTTTCCTTAATGTTGACCTTCGAGTCCGTATCGTCAGGTAGCGGCGGCGGCGGCGGCGGCTTCGTTACAGGCTTCGGTAGTGGCGGCTGCAATACAAGGTTATAGCTAAGACATCGAGAGTAACTTATTTTTTTTTTGAGGTTGCTGGTTGCCGGCCTCGATGGCCTAAGGAAGGCCCAGGGATATTTGTTAAAAATCTTCCAGTGCCTCCGCATGTCGCCATTGCACATCCCTGAGGCAGAATTTCGGGGCACCAAGAGTACTTAGGATGTCTTCACGCATCACAATGATACAATGCTAATGCATTATGAATTTTGTTATATCCATGATATCAGACAGACCCAGTATTAAAGTAAGTACATATTGAGTTGGTAATACTGTGGCCCACAGAAATGACCACGTGACATTAATCATTTACATTATAATTTCATGAAATTAACAAGGAGTGCTACATATATGAATAATAATTATTATAAAGCAAATAGTATTGTTCATATAGTAGATAGGCTTGTGTTCTATCTCGCTAGATGTTAGTCAATGATGCAGTCTACGACAGAGCATGTTATCCTAGAATCTAGACTCGATGGAACTCCAATGTGGTCTTTACGTGCGAGTCCGAGACATAAATCGATCTGGTTAGGTAATAACTCACGTGATTCAGCTCCAACGCTCCCTGCAAAGCCTGGCGAGCGATGAACTGTGCTCTGAATTTCTCCATTTCCTTCTTGGCGTCAGATTTGATGACGTCCACTTCATTCTTGTAAGCTTCCAGTTGGAACTTGAGACTGTCATTCTCAACCTACAAAATAAAACATAATTACTACATTAAGAGTCTAAGAGAAATGGCTTAGCTTCAGCGATCATATCTTCCACAATACTGTATAGCATTTACTTTGAAATTTTTATATGCTAAAGTTCAGGATTGATGCTAGAACGCTAGTGTTTCAAAAACACGATTACACAAAATTTTATCCATAGAAAAAAAAACAAAGTTGACTCTATGTTGTACCAAAAATGTTCGCCATTCAATAAATACGACCAATAAGGCCTTGACACTTTGTACAGTAAATAAACTCAGTATACTGCAGACGGTCTGTGTATTAGTTTTTCAAAATTAATATTCCTGTCATCTAGTAGTCATAAGCGCCGTGGTTGAGCGCACAGCAATGTCACCTTTATTATTACTATATCTTAGTTCGAAACTAGAGTAAAGTTGCGTTGAGTTGCTAATCTGAGGTACTATAGGCCGTTAACAAAGAAAAAATACTAGGCGCATCTTTTCCGTCTGTTCGCGCCAATCTTAGAAAAGTTTCCTACCAATATTATAAATGCGAAAGTTGGTTTGGATGTTTAGCGTTTTTTTTATCTAAATAACAGATTGAACTGAAAGTTTGCACAGTTATTGCTCTATACCAGAATGACACGTAGAAAAGTTACCTTTGCCCTTTAGGCCCATTTTTTTAATGACGGCCTCTTTGGTCTAGTGCTTCGTCCACCGATGTTCGATCTAGAGGTCCCGGGTTCGATCCCCAGCGAAGTACAATAATGTGCTTTATTTGGTTGGTGGTAGGACTTTGTTAAAGTCCGCCTGCCACCTTCTTACCTACGTCTATCGCCATAACAAAACACCACAGAGGAGCTATGCTATAGCTATGCGGAGAAAGTCGCGAACCATAGCTCATAGAGTAATAAATGGATACCATCCATGGGATGGGATCCTGACAGATGATTCATTGATTGAAGTATGCATTGGAATGAGTATAGGTACACAATTTACCTTTAGTTGCGCGTAAACCTCGCTATTGCTAGTCATACTGCCCATCTCTAACGCCTTGTTATTGTAGCCATTGTTGTAAACATTATCATTTTCTTCCGCGTAGAATTTTTCATTGAACTCTTCCTTCAATGTATTGAACTCCTGAAAAATGATAACTAGCTACACACTTGTCGATTTGCGATTTGTGCAATAGCACTGACATTTTATTTACATACAGGTTACATTGTTTACAAACTACTTCATACCTGTCGTTTGTTCTCCTGGGCCATTCGTTAATTTACTAGAATAACAAACTACACACTTACTATTTCAATGTAGCAGTAGGATAATACGAAACTTTCGTTAAACCATACAGATGCAAGTTTTTTACCTTGACATATTTATATCAATACTATATACAATACCAATGCACTATGGGTATTTAATAAAATATGTGCTCTGAATTGGCTGCCTGTGCCGACACTCGGTAACTTACAAAATTCTTCATCATATGTAATCCAATGTTCTGGTCCGAGTGAATTGATCCGGGTTGATGTGGTCCGCCAGTGTCACGGTTTTGGGCATAACATAACATACCTAAACGAATAACAATCTAAATAACCAATACCTGTGTCATTTTCTGCCATGTCTCAATGTTCTTCCTCTGCGGTTTAGTGAAGTGGTCCCAGGCGCGCTGATGAGACGCCGCCGTCAGCACCTTTCCGATCTGTTCGACTGAGGTTCACAAATAATCGTTATGAGATCGAAGCCACCGCATCACCGGACGTACCGACAGACCGTACACAAGCGACCGGCCGGCCAGGCTCCAACTTTGTCGATAGAGAACCTTTTCTACATCTACCCGTGTGGAGTTCCGTCGAGCAACTTGCAGTCGCGTGTGTTCAGGCGGGGCAGCCGAGAGGTCAGGACCTTTGTGAGCGCTCGCCACCGGTTCCGGCCGACATGGGTTTGTTGCGATGGACTGCAAACAATCGCGCTTTTCTCCTCGTACAAACGTACCATTCAAGGATGAGTGCACTTTGCCGATACAAAGTAAGCTCCCTACATACGTTACAGGTTTGATGCATCTCCAGTCAGGTCCACGAGGCGTAGCTTGCTCGGATCCGCGTAGTTATAAAATGATTAGTTACTCACAGATGAGTGGTTTCTCGCGAGCGGGGTCGTTCCTACTGGATTTCGTTATTAACCTTACGTTGCTGTCACCGTTGCACATCCAGAGTAAGAGTCGTGTCGAGACTAATGAGGTTGATTGCTTCCTATCCCAATGAAGACCTCAAGTGGATAGCGACCTCGTTGGTACTTGAAACGTGACAGTTTGTCATCACGATTTTTTTATTTTTAATCGGTAAGGCAGGTGAGCGTTTTGGAGGGACCTCGAGTCTTACCTGGGCGAGAGTGAGGTCTTTGATGGAGCGAGTTGCTTGGTGCGGTCTGTAGCTGTTCATTGCTTTTTCACCGTTAGTTCACGTGTGCAACCTTCAACTTAACTGTGCACCTCGCACAGTGCAGTCGCCACAGTTCGAGATACACAGTTAAGTCGCGCGGGCTATAAATACGTGCGCTGTGCACCAAGACAAGATAAGAGCAACGCCGGTACTTGAACTTACGACCTTACTATGGAGAAGTAATCCTTCACAGCTCCTTATCTTTATTTGTACATAAAATCATGTCGCAGGTGTAAGGCGCGGAATCACGACAGCAAAGTTGGAGAAGAAGCGAAATAGGTCCAGGCAACTCACGCTAATGTTTCTGTTTGGGCAAACAGAACGCTTTTAGTTCTAAGCTTTGAGACATTCGGCATTTTTCATCCATATCGCTTACTGTACTTGTGCACTCGACAACGTGAACTCAGTAGCTATCAATCCATCGCGACAGACCATGTTTTAGGTGGCGAGCACTTGATTTCAGTATGACAATTTACATTTATAATTATTTATCAATATTATTTAATTAGGATTTAAAAAAAAACATGAAATCTTAGTAGTAGTGTGATATTTTTTCCAAATTATAAAAGTAAAATTGTCATATAACTTACAACCTAATACCAAAAAAATTTGATGTTTTGGTAAGATTCGAGTTTTGTTCAGTTTTCTAATGCTTCAGCTCCGCATAGACGTCGACTTGTAATCACCTCAAAAAGTTAAGCTTTTCCATTTGAGGTTTTTGCACCAAACCTTTATACATGTTCAAACTAACTCTGCTCCCAAGAACATCATACTTACCTTTGAATTAATATTAAGTATATCTACTTGAGATTGACTGATCCGAGAGAGAGAGAGAGAGAGGTTTGACTGAGACCAGACTGGCTGAGTGACCGGGAGAGACTTCGTCCATTACTTGTATTACAATCAAATTATATACTCACGCTGATTGATGATACTTTGAATGTTGTTTTTTACTCTTTCTTTGCATTCTGCCAACTCGTCCTCAGCTTGCATTTTCTCGTTGAACAGACGGCGAATGTGCGAATTGGTCGCCTGTATCATGGAGTAGAACTGGTTTGCGTTCTTTTTGGAGCATTCTCCTCGCTCCAACCAGACCAACAGAGTCTGCAAACATAAAAAAAATATCTTATTTAACCCTCCGTTAAATATTTTAATATTTTCATTGTAGGATAATGATGATAAACTTGAACGCTTGATAGCAGATATCAAAAGTCTGTAGCATTTCACTGACTTCAGTTTAAACAACCCTGCACAAGACTCAAGGGTTCCGATAAATAATCTGCATACTCAATGGGTATGATGGATATTTGGGATCAAGAGCCGATTCGTTTAGCACCGTGTCTGTTGATTGTCTAGTAAAGAGCTTATTGAGATTGATAAGGAGAAAAATGCAAAAAGCAGCAGTAGGACGCGCTCATGCTGTAGCTCGCCATTTCTTAAGCGATCTGTAGGTTGCAGCGTTTTATCCCCACCCATGACAAACATTTGATGGCAACTCTTGATGCAAGTCAAATAAGGTAAAGCTATATCCAATCGCCACAAAGTTTACGAAGAAGAATTAGGGAAATAGATTACATAGAGAATAGAATAGAATAGTAAATACATACCTATATAGGCATATAGGTATTAAAACCCTTACCTATATATGTTGTATTATACCTACTAAAAACATTATTCTGAATACAACACCCAATCACAGAACAAACATTTACATGTTTGTTCTGTGATTGGGTGTTGTATTGTACAATAAGTATGTATTTCTAATAAAAAATGTATATAAGTATTCTTTGTATAATAATCAATTTTTATTTTTAATTACAAGCTTTATAGCGCTAATTGAGATAAGGTCATGTATTTCAAGTGTCCTATAATTTGAGTAAAACTACCCAGATTCATCAACAAAGTTATTCTCACCGGTAAGGAGTTAGCGAACTGTTCTTCAGACTTGATTTTCTCAGAGAGATGAACAACGCTGGAGGTGGAGAAAGCCTGCACGCGCACCGGCGAGGGCGAGCGGCGGTAGGACGCGCTCATGCTGCGGCTCGCCATCTCTTGTGCGTTCAGCTGCTGCATCTGCTGCTGTTGGGCCCGCAGCACTTGGCGTTGACGACGCTCGTGCTCGTTTTGGTCATCACGGCTCTGCAAGACATCCTCTATTAATGACAACAGCTACAGAGACAGAGGACAGAGCAATCTCCAAAATCGGCTTAGCAGTGGAATTAGAGATCGCAGTAAAATATTTGATAATACACAGAAATAAAATGCTGCCCTTCTTCTGGTGGGATCAACTGGTGAAATGAGTGGAACTTCCCGTTATGACAATTTTAAAGGTTAGGCAACGCGCGATAGAATCTTCTGATGTTGCGAGCGTTCACAGGCGACGGTAACCACTTTCCATCAGGTGCCTGTTTGCCATCTTAGTGAAAGAAATTGATATGATCTACCTCTACAAGGTCTAGCCCGGGCAATGGAATCACTGGATTTTGCTAGTGGGAACCTGGTAGAACCTGTAACGGTCCATCAGGTTAGCAACCTCGCTTCAACCGAAGATAAACGGTTTGCCGTGTTTCGTCGGTGCGCGGCAAAGCGAGTGCTTTCTGGGAAAGCTTGTTCCATTTTAGAGCTCATCCTTACTCTGGCCTAGAACTAGAGAACGAGAGCTAACCCATAATTTATTATGAATAATAAGACTAATTACGTCATCCAACATAAACTTACAATAGAGTACTACCCAGAAAATTAAGTCTCTAGTAAGTCAGTCAGTCAGACACTCAGTTACACGACGATTTGATTCAGGATACATAGGATCAAAGTCATACAAAATAATAAATTGAATATTGTAGTGGACTCGAGTCCACACGAAACGTTTCGTGACGTGTGGTTCTAGAACCATAAGAATAGTTCAAAGTCAAAGTCAAATATTTTTATTCATTAAGATTTTTAGGATTATTTTGAAACGTCAAATCTACCGCCTGTTCGGAATCGCGACCAGCACACAAGGAGAAAGGCAAGAACCTCGGGCTGATTAATTTTTTGATGATCCATTTAACATTTAGGTACAGTGTTTATAATAATTTAATAACATTACAAGTGTTACCTACATCATAAAACTAAAAACTTAATATTATCTTAAAACATTGATTACTACATAACTATCTAATGGGCAGTTTCTTGACATTGAGAAATCACCATTTAACTGTCAACTGGTATAGCAACATCGGGCCACGCGTTCTTATCGTCGATATAGTCACTTATTTTGTAGTAGGCTCTTTTAATTAAATTATTCTTTATATACAATTTGAATTTACGAGCAGAGTTTGGTGGCGCTTTGAGGAAGCTTATTATAGAATCGTACACAGTTTCCTAAGAATGAATTATTTACTTTTCCTAAGCGATACCTAGGTATGTCAAGTTCTTATGGTTCTAGCTAGTATTTGACAGTCAATCGATCTCACGGAAAGGTTTCTTGTAGTATCATATGATATTTTTATGATTATTAAGTATATATCCACTAAAGTTAAAACTGTAGATGAACTTAATACTTACAGCAGCAAAGTCCACATGTAGCCATCCAGATGTTAAGTGTGAATTCTCATCCTCACCTTCCAAGTCTTTAGGGTCAGTGAGTGTGATTCTGTATCCAGATATGGCCATGGCTGCATCGACACAGTTTTCTCTGTCAAATCGAATATGACAGAAATTCTTTTTGGACAATCGCAGGGTGTGAATCCTTCCATAGTTTTCGAAAATGTCTCGGACTGTGGACTCTCTGACTTTGTCTGGTAGACCACCTACAAAGATGGTTCGGCAGCCAGGAGGACGTGCTCTGCGCGGAGGAAGAGGGGTGCCAGATTCTGGAGGTGACAGCTTGCAGTGTTTTAGCACTATTTCCTTTCTATCTTGCATTCCCACATCTCCCATACCAGAGTACATGCCTATCATAGAAGGATCTATTATCATTCCTCCCATCATATTCATATCCATTGGAGTGTTAGTTGATGATCCGCCAATGGAAGATATATCCATAGATGGCTGGGGCACTATGTCCATCCCAGTGGTGCCAGGCATTAAGTCCATTCCAGTACCCCCATGCCCCGGTATTATGGCCCCTGTCATCATAGCTCCTGGCATCATCATGTTAGGGTACATTCCACCCATTAACATATTTCCTAAGAAAATTTTTATAACATAAATTACTTTGAATTGAATTTTAACCAATAACTTTAATAATGTTTAGGCTCGAACAAAATTTTAGGGTATTGTACCCAAAATGGAGAAACATATTATAATAAATATAAAAGACTGCTATCTGGTTGTAATGCTAAAAAGCTAAAAAACATGTATAAAGTATAAAGCATAAAGGGTGGATCTTTAAAACTATAATAGGTAGTCCATTTACATTTACAGAGAATGAATGTTTCTGTTTAGTTGTTTGATAATTGTCAGACAACTTAAATATTTAGAAATTAAACAGTTACAGAAATAATCTTAAGGTACCTTGGTTATACATATTCGACATCATCATTTGGTTCATCATGCTCATATCACCCGAGGCTTTGCTCCCATCATTAGCTAGATTATCTCTTCTGCGGCCCCCATTATCCACCCTCATTGGGGATCTTGATCTATCTCTTCTCCCACCTTTAACAACAAAATACAATGTGTTTGAACATCTATGTTTGTTTTTTTAATTATGATTCTTTCATAAGTAAATCTTTTATTATCTTCCTATCCAAACAATCTACACATCATGCAGCTGTCAGTAGCATTTTGAGGATTATGAGCCTGGTTTTTCTCTGATGTAAGTGTATTTTTTCATTTATTAACTGGAATAAATTAATAACTTGTTCTGATATAGATAGAATCTTGGCATGATATGCATTCAAGATTTATGAGCTAACATATTTTACTATACCTACCTACAGACAACTAGCTTCAACTCATACCTACTTACTTTATGAATGACTTAACTAAAAAATAAATTTGATATTAATTCTCATGTAAGTGACTCTTTTGTCTTAATGAGAATAAATGTATTAAAACCTTAATGTACCCCACGGACATTTGTACTCATGTAACTTTGGCAGGTGAGATCACTGGACACTAATTACCCTTTAAAAGGGTCACATCACAGTCAACAATAATCCTGTTTATGACCCTAGTCATTATTTGATCAAATTTAATGTAACTTAAAAAAAAATGTATTTAAGTATTATATCCGTAATCTAGTTCCCATATTACAAGCTATGCTTAGTTTGGGGCTAGATGGCGCTGTGTGAAATTAAAGTCCTGTAATATTTATTAATATTTATTTAAATAGTGTACAACACCACCAAAAGCAGCTAATGTGTGTTGTAATGACCAAGTTTGCTAAATGGGCAGAAGTAAGGGCCAAGGCTAAGGGATCAAGTCCTTTTGCACTTCATTAACTCCAACTACTTGACGTCCCAAGAAATGTGGTAGTAGTTCTATGTATACATAAGAACAAGTTTTGGGATAGGTATGTATTCACCAAATCTTTATAAATTTCATTTTTTGAGTATTAAATCACCATCAAATCATGTTTAGCCATGGTAGTTTCAAAATTATATAGGAAAGTAATAAGTTGAATATATCTGCAAATATATAGAAAATGTACCCTTACTTTGTTGGAAGTTCATTCAATGGACTGCTTCCCTTGTACATATATAGGTTCTTATTATTTAAATAACGTGTACCTATATTGTTGTCATGGGACGCTGATAGGCTCGGCGCAAACATGCCACCGACCACAGTCACCGGTGGCTGTCACGCGCTACTGCCTCATTTGTATGTCCACAAATGTATTCAGCTACTACATTTTATAATCCCATATTACTTTGGTCTCGGTAAGACTACTAGGAGATCAGTATAACTAACCATGCATGATCCTGTTTGTTTTCGTAGCTAGGTGAGTGCTAACCAATGACTTTATAGATGAAAGACCCTCACTCCACTCCACAAGAGTATGTCGAACGAAAGGACAAAAATCCAGGCAAAATTCGCCGTCCACTTTACGCTACTGTGCGGAGCGACACTACACCAAATAGCACACCAACAAAGCGCTTTCCCCTAATGTCCTCTGTTCTTAGGAAAGGTACTTTCTGTTTTTAGGAATATAGAAATCTAATTCTAAATTATTTGCATTGCTGCACTGCAACATATATGCTCAGTGCACTGCAAACTGCAAATAACATATAAGGCACTGAGCATATAAGGTAAAAAAATGCAAATAATGCAATGCAATTGCAAGACAAAACAAGAAGGCAACAATTTCAGATTCAGATTCAGATAAATCCACAGAACAGACCAGACTACCATAGAACACTAATTCCTAACGCTACTCTAATGTACCTAGTATATTATCGTAGTCTGTGCTGTAATGTGTGCTGGAATAAATCACAAACCCATAGAATAGATAGAATTTTCGGTTAATTAGTAGTAATCTATGGATAGAATACATAGTTGTTGGTCTGTGCACAAAAACGAATAGAAGAGATCAAGCGCATGTTCTTTTATACTCTTAGAACAAAGGTTGTTACTCTTTGGCAAAGAGTACCGTCTACGTAACAGTTTTGGTTATACCCGAGTGAAGGAGACATACTTTTTTTTGGCTGTGGCTATTCAAGCCCACCAAATGCCACCAATAGGATTCCACTGAAATTCAAACAAAATAACGAACATTCAATTGCAAACTACATCACAGGTGTCTGTGTCAATAACGTACCTCTATGTATGTAAACAAAGTGCCTAGTCGAAAACGAAACGGGTTTTTATCGCGTAATAAACCTAATTATGTTTATTCCGAAGTTTCGGCGGGGTTGCCGTGGCCGCGGGTCGCGGGCAGACTAAAGCCTCCTCTACACGTTAACAGATGCATTTGGAGACGTCATCTGCTCTCAACGACGTGAAGAGGGGGTGATTTGCGCGTCTGTGGTAGATATTTAGGCTTAATTCTCTCAGCTCATCATTCAAAAACGCTCGAAATCACCTAACCATATGATCACCGAGGAAGCTTTTAAGTTTATTGAGCATATACTAAATAACTAATGTAAATAAAGCTGAAGCTGTGGAACAGATCCACAGATACTCCTAAAAATAAATATCACAAAAACAAAATTATTTCATTAGTCATGCAGCATATCGCTGGAGAGGATAATAATTTAAGTACCTTTTAAAATAAAGTTAAATTTAAAATGGCTTGATGTTTTTGAAATTGAATTTAGAAGTTGAGACTTTTCTTAACATTTACGACTTGACGAGACCTCAGAACAATTTAATTTATGTGAATTATTTCGAGTAATGAATAAGAATACATTGCAAAATACAGTACAAGCTATTTCGGGTATATATTTTTTTTTATGATCAAATCTTAACTATTGTGATGTAACACATAAGTAGGACATAGACAGAGGGACAGAGGGGTTTTGCCGGAAAAAAAAAAAGGTTGAAAATAACAATAACAAACCAAGACAGCTGATTTTGCTTACATTTTAATGTGTGGCACGTCTTCAAAACAGTCCTTACATTTTTTTTCTATGGCCAGGGCCAGGTCAGCGGGCGCCCGGGCGGCAAGTTTGATTGTTGCATGTAGTGAAACGAACAGTTTCTTTCTCGGTGTTTTTCAGTCATGTTTGTTTTAGCTGAAATGAAAGATGTTATTAGAGTTACGCCAGAACATTTTCATCAAAGCCTAACTGATTCTATAACAGTATTACTCAATAGGAAACTTGCCAATAAGGTAAACAAAAACATAACCTTTTTCAATTCACTTCAACAATAAAATTCTTCATGATTGTTTTAGGTAGTCCTTAACGTAGGATTATGTATCGCACTATATGATATAACAGAAATTGGACACTCCTATATATTCCCAGGAGATGGGTCTTCACATACCGAAGTAAAATTCAGATACATGGTGTTTAGACCAGTAGTTGAAGAAATTGTTGTTGGAAAAATTAAAAATTGCAGCAGAGAAGGTGTCCATGGTAATAAGAGTAAATAAAGTCTTTTGCTTAGTCCACAGTAAAAATCAGTCTAGTTGTGGTTTATCCATTTTACCTTAGTTATTCCTGATACTCAGTATTTCAACTTGTGCAATTCTTCTTTCTTTCAGTTACACTAGGATTTTTTGATGATATTCTAATACCTGTAAATGCATTGCAACATCCATCTAGATTTGATGAGACTGACCAAGCATGGGTTTGGGAATATCCAGTAGAAGGAGGAGATAAACATGATTTGTTTATGGATTCAGGTACACACCATTATATACATAGTTACCATGGTTGAAAGGTTAAATTGTGTTTTTATGTATTTGCTTACTCCATAAATTAATAAAATAGTGTATTTAATAAGATAATAATATAATGCTACCAAAAGGATCATTGCTGTTTCATCATTACAAATATAAAATTATCACACATTTTCAAATTTTGTTCGTAAGATTGGTTAGCTTGTGTGACACCTCTAGGTAGAACACAAACTCTAAACAATATAGGTACAATACTTTATCTCCCACTGCAGCTGCACTCCTATATGTATGTCAAATCAATTGTTGCAATTAACTAGTCACAAAGCTCAGTTGGTAGTAACTCTGCCTTCTGCCCTGTAGGTTGTGGGTCAATTGTTCTGTGTTTGGGTGGTGTATCATTATAGTATGTATGTATTCACAAAAGAAAAGTATACATACAAGTATTATATCTGTAATCTAGTTCCCATATTACAAGCTATGCTTAGTTTGGGGCTAGATGGCGCTGTGTGAAATGAATGTCTTTTATGATATATTTAATTTAATATTTAAATCAACCTGTCAATTTACCAAAATGATAAAATTTTAGGTGAGTCAATCCGATTTCGTGTGACGAGTGAAACATTTGAAGAAAGTCTACCTACAGGGCCACCTGGCACCGAATGCAATACCGTGAAAACAGTAGCACCATATAAAATTATAGGCGGGATCAATGAACCTGGGCTTGGTTTACTTACATGGTGGGAAGCCCCTGGACAAGATGGAGATGATGATGATAATGATGATTAAAATTACATTAACAAACTTTTGTTTCATCTCAAACTCCTAGTATACCTCCTGATAAATACTTCCTTGCCTTCTGCTTCCACTTCCTATTTAATCTATGTTTTACACCACCCTACCCTACCTGGGTATTTCACACTTGGTGCGCGAACCGGGTTCGGCAAGTAGACGCCTCTGGGCCCCTTTTTGCATGACAGGTGGTTCCTGTTAGTCCAGCCACCCGATGTTCTCCAATAAGGCCAGCAGTTTAACCGCCTCTGTGGTCTAGTGGCTCAAGCCACCGATTTTAGATCCAGAGGTCCTGGATTTGATCCCCATGGGGAGTGTACTCCCCATATATTGTGCTTGGTTTGGTTGGTGGTAGGACTTCGTTTAAGTCCGCCTGGCTAGCTACCACCATCTTACCTAATTCTGTCGCCATAATAACAATTCTAAAATTGTTGTGTTCCGGCACTTAGAGGTAAGATAGCCAGTTCCTCAGTTTGTTGCGGATTCCGGGTGAAGTGCGTCTCCACATTCGGCCTTATCTCAACTTGTTACCAGGTGAGATGAAGGCCAAGAGCTTACGCGTCGTGCAGTAAAAAAAAAAAAAGTTCGCTAATGCTGGTGCAGAATTCCCTGAGATTATACCACTTGGAGACAGCACAATCAAGCACCTGATGTCAAGTGCATCTCTTGCTATTGCCCCACTACAACTTGAGTCATAAATGCAACGCTACTGCACGAGGTACAAATTGCACTACTGCTGTCATGCCCATGCACAGTATTTGTTGAACTCAACTCTTTCTAGAACATACTTTCCTGCTGGAGTAATGCACACCACACCACTACAAAACTACTGGGCAAGTGCCCAGTAGTTTTGTAGTTTAGTCACAGATCCAGGAGTGAGCTTGTCTAAAGGGTAGGGGGTGATTGGCTCCTTTGGTCCTGCTGGTTGCATCTCTGATCCTCTCCTAGCCAGTGCGTCAGCCTCGTCATTAGTTCTGGATCCACTGTCTCTTGTGGAAGGTGACCTTGTTGTTTTTTCTTACTTCTTCCAGTAG
The DNA here is from genome assembly GCA_951394065.1 of Venusia cambrica. Taxonomy (NCBI): domain Eukaryota; kingdom Metazoa; phylum Arthropoda; class Insecta; order Lepidoptera; family Geometridae; genus Venusia; species Venusia cambrica. Next base: position 13,006,223 of record OX596040.1, on the reverse strand, counting down.
ACAATGACATTGTATGTATAGTCAGTCCAGACTAGAGCTATGCTCACTTTAATTTTATTGTATGACTGGGAAGAGCTTGGCCTTCATCTCACTTGGTTTCAACATGATAATCTTCAACAGACTGAGGAACTGGCTATCTTACCTCTAAATATTGAAACGCAACAACAATTCAGAATTGTTGCTATGGCAACAGACTTAAGTAGGATGGTGGTAGCCAGTCAGGATGGGGTTGTTTATACAAAGTTTAAACAACTTTTAAATACAAACAATTGTTTATTTTTTTTTACTTTTTTCAATGCTCAATCGGAAAATACATAACAATTATATACTTGACTTGATTATGTTTTATATACTTACTACATATCTAATATTATATTTTAAACATCTTAAGTTCTACATCAGGGCTGCCGCATCAAATGTAAATGATAAAAATAATATTGTGGCGGCCTTAACTCAGTTATTTTCAAATCTTGCTTGTAGCCCTTAATTCATCACATGATACATCACAAAACAAATAACAATTCCTTTGGAATTTTGTGCCTTATTACGTATACTAAAAAAATAAACTGGCTAAGTAAAGTATTACACAAAATGGAACAGGGTGGGGCAAGATATTGGACTGCATATAAATCTATGAAGTACCTACCTACCTAAGTGGGTAAACAAAAAACTGGAAAGGAATTCATATTAACCTATGAAATACAAACATCGAGATCAATCTTATTATGCCCGATCCTACAGCAACAGATGTAGATTTATGGGGCTACATGAATCAAGACTCGATCATCGAATTGTGTCTATTCCCAAAGGAGTAGTATAGGAGTAGATTCATTAAATCAACGTTTGAATCTCTATATTGTGATACCCGCCATTGTCTTCATGTAAAGGTGGGTTGAGACAGCACCCAGAATACTGACCCCAATACTCCATAAATCGTGCAGTAGAATCGGGGAAACACATCCGCATAAAATAATATTTTAAACCTTATCACGAATATAAATAACGAGAAATCAATATAAAATAGTATGCTAACTTGCAAAAATATAACAGCCGTACTTTTGTACACATTGGTATCAAATAATAATCACTACTTATAATACCCAATATTTATACTTACCGGAGACTCATTGATAGCCCGTGGTCATAGCATGATATTTAACATGAAGAATATAAAAAAAAAAAAAAAATACGAAACATGAACCATCTACCTGTTGTTACAGCCTCTCTGTAACAGCAAGTAGATGCTTTAAAAATAACACACAATTCCTAGTAGTTAATAGTTTATTGGACAACCAAATAGGTATACTATTACCTAATAGGAACAATCAAGTGTAGCGGCAATCCAACACTATGAAAGTTGGCACATTAGCCCCATTGCTGCTTGCGTATTATCAAATAATAATAACATACACTACACACTGGTACCATAAAAATATTAAATAAAGCCTCCGAAGCCGCGTCGACTTGATAATTTCAAAATACAACAAAAAAATACCGGACCTCTACTACCTCTATCGGTATTTCAAGGCAGATTTTAATGATTGATTTGAATTGTGTGTGCGAAACGGTGTAGGCCAAGTAAAATAATAATAGTTAGCTTTTCAAAAGTCTACAAGGGCAAATATATTTTTAAAATGTAGGTATCTGAACCATCCGACTTTCAATGAAAAACTGAACCCATAACCTTACGATTAAAAATTTAATTTTAACTTTATTGTTACGTGCTTAAATTAGTAGCAATAATAAATATATTTCCTTAAACTAATCTTTAGTTTTTTTGTGGCCTTTTGATTAACCATTGTAGCATGAAATAAACTAAGCTTCAAACATATTGTTTTTTTTATTGTACGACGGGGAAGCGCTTGGCCTTCTTTCTTGGATGCTTTTTTATTAAGGTTGAGTACTTTTTACAGAGAGCTAAGTACGAGTACTCACACTAGAGGTAGATATTAACGCAAACTTTAAAATAAGGAGATTAATATATCACGCCACCTAAAATCACTGTCTATGGAATAATTAAATATTATTTGCAATTTCTAGTTTTCAGATATTTTGACGCACACGAAAATTGACTAGATGATAAGTTTATCCGTGAGCATGAAGCAACAAAAACTTGGGAACTTCTTATTACTTGCCAAATCCGCATCTCTAGGCTGAATATCTGCGCAGACAATAATGCCACAAGTTTCTTTTAGTCTGCCCGCTGAGTGCAGTACAAGTTGCAGTTTAAATGATCTGTTTAAACAGATAAAAAAATCCAAGTCCATAACCTGATCTTAATTAATGTGGTATATATCGACTCGCGTTGGTTCTAGCTAGAACCGAACTGGCAACACCATAAGGTGTGGAAGCTTCTTTCTTCTTCTTCACTTCCACTCCCACTTTTTTTTAACTGAGGTCGATTATTTTTGGTCACTCAGGAGGTTAAGGTATCAAACATGATTATAATCGCCATCGCCTATATGAGGTAGTGAGTCAAGCATTAGATCACATCTATCCGAGCTAAGGCAGCTTCTACGGAACACGAGTACCTATATAGTCGCCGCCTTAATCGTGTTTCTAGCAATAAAGTGTTTATATTATAGGTATGCTAGTTTTAATCAAGGTATATATTGCTATGTAGAATAAGTTAAATAAGATATTTTACTCGTCTATCGTAGCCTGAAATAAAATATAATTAATATTTATTATTAATATATGGATACTCAATAAATCAAGGGCTTAATTAAAACTAAGATTATAAGCTGGTCAAGCGTTTGTTTACACCCGATGCAATAAAGTAAGTGTGTATACATAGCTCGCAGAACCGCTGTAAAGATTATCGAATAAACGTAAAACAATCTACTCGATTGAACGACGAATTGTGGCGGGCACGATGTCGTCAAATGGACGCGTCTTAAGAGTTAGAGTTCAGCAGTAATATGTAGGATTAAATGATGATCATAATACAATAAAACAAATAGGATCTACTTAAAAGTATAGAGCAGGGGCGAGTTGAGGAAGTGATGCGCGTTATTGAGGTGTGCGATGAGTCGACCGTTTAGAAGGTGCCGTCCATATTGAACGGCCTCTTGCTCGTCTTTGGCAAGGCCGCAGCTGATCAGCCAGCGCACCAGGCAGCTGCCACGGAACACGTTGTGGTACGTACGCATACGCCATCTAAAAGATAATAGGAATCAGCTGCCAGCGTCCGTTGTTCCGTGAACATACAACCTTAACACCTTCAAAATAAGAGTCATTGTCATTTTTTGAAAAGACTCTCCATTGTAGACCTCATCCTTGCCCAGGCAAGCTTCGAGGTCAAAATATGATCCATCGTGAACCAAAAATAAAACTACCTGGTCACTAACATCGCATGTGAATATCACATTGGATAGGAGCTGATGGTATAGGATAGACAGATGAGGTAAAATATGTCTTCTGCTCGCGGCTTCACCCGCGAGGTAACCGGATAAAACGTAGTGTATATTTTTTTCTGGTCTAAAACAATGTCTATACAAAAATTCAGCTCAATCTGTTCTGTAGTTTTTGCGCGAAGGAGCAACAAAAGACAAATCCGTTTTGTTTTCTTAGGATTTTTGGTGTAAAATATAACCTATTTGTTATTATAGTTTATTAAACTAAATTCGTTAAGCAGTTTAAGATATATTTGAATTTTTGGTCCTCCCACGGGAACGCTAAACTTTTACGGGATTTAAGTAGCCTATTGGTCAATCTAGGATATACTAAGCTCCAAATTACATCCAGATTCGTTTAGCAGTTTGAGCGTAATTAATTGACAAACAAACATATATGAATTATTGTGCCTTCCCACGGGAACACTGCACTTTTCCGGGATAAAAAGTTGCCTATGTGTTAATCCAGGGTATAAACTATCTTCATAATAGATTTCATCCTAATGCTTTCAGCTTAGTTTAGACATGAACAAGTAACAAACATAAACATAAAAAAAAGTGATCAATTCAATCTGTTGGTATAAACGTATTACCGACTGTTGCATGTTGGCCAAACGTTATGCCGTGTTCAGTCGGTGCTCAGGATAGCCAGTGCTTTCTTGGAAAGGTCGTTTGACCTTAGACCTCATTCTTGCTCAGGCCTAGAGCTAGGCAAGCCAAGGTCAAGATCAAGAGGTCAAGTAAAACATCATTTATAAAAAAAAAGTAGATATAAATACCTGGTGTCTTTGGCAATGGCTTCCTTGCATCGTTCCAAGTGGTGTGTGATAAACTGCTCACAAACATGCTTCGTCTCGAAACTTAGATCCTCAACGTCAGGTAAAATCACCGTGTCTGCGCCGTGCCTGAAGATACGCAAAGAGTATAGAATCACACCGTCATTGAACTCACAACATAAGCGAAGCTTCTAATTTGAACTACTATGAGTTTCCAAATGTTATTATGAAACAAAAATTCAACAACACATTTTAATAAAAATATTTGTAAATGTTGTGACCTAGTGCAATCAATTGAAATACAAAAATTTACTATGAGTTTCGGTCAGTTTTTTTTTTATTCTAAAAAAGGCTACAGACTCACAAACTTACTTTTGGTAGTGACAACGCCGTTCTTATCTTTCGAAACAAAATTGTGTAAATTATTTTTAATGGTTCCAGAGTATGTCCGGTACCCTTATAAAATCGCTTTAAATATCAGTCACACAAATGTATTTAAGAGTTAGGTCCCCATCTCCAAATCAAAACGAAAATAAAAAAGCTTTACGTCAACTATAATTTTAATTAGTTTCGTCTCGTTTTAGCGTGCCTTTTCTTTCATCTAGCATAAAAATAAACAGATACAAAGTGTGTCTACATAACATTAGATCTCACTAACCTGAAAACAGAAAAATGTTGAAAAATAAAAGCAAGACTACTAACTTGCAGTGTATCGATTGGAGCGACAATACATCGGTTCATTAACTTAGGAGCAAGATTAAATTTCCTGAAAATGCTTCGCGTATTGTTATTTTTTTCAAACAAGCCTGAGTTTCGACTAAATATTTTTCTGTTTTCAGATTAATATTACAATGACTCTGTAAGTCTCAGTCCAAATGCGTTAATTCATTAAGATTTTGATAAGTTTGAAACGTCAAATCTACCGCCTGTTCGGAATCCCAAGCACACAAGAAGAAAAACAATTTTTTAGATGACCCATTAAAATGTAGGTGTACAGAGTTTTCTCGGCAGTGTCGCCTGAATAATAAAAAAGTAGACCTCACCATTTCTGCTTGATGAATCTAACGGCGGGCACCAGTATCTCCTCCGGGTCGATGCCGAACAGAACGAACACGACCAACGCTTGTCCGTAGCTCGTGGCAATGTCGAGGAATTCTATCTCCACGAACACTCCGCTCTCGTCTTTAGACATCATTCGCCATACTGTGTATGTTAAACCCTGAAAAATACAATAAAGCCAAGGTCATACCAGCAGGGTGACTACAGTGTCAATAGACATTGCTTTTACCTAGTTTAAGGTATTTCTTTTTATTGTACGACGGGGAAGCGCTTGACCTTCCTCTCATCTGGTTACAAGTTACAATCTTTAACAAACTGAGGAACTGGCTATCTTACCTCTTAATGCCGGAACACAACAATTTTTAGAATTGTTATTATGGCGACAGAATTAGGTAAGATGGTGGTAGGCCAGACGGACTTAAACAAAGTCCTACCACCAACCAAACCAAGCACGATATCAAATTTTTGTATATCAAGTGATTGCACTTTGGCACAACATTTACAAATGTTATTATGACACAAAAACTCACAACCCGCGACGGGATTCGAAACCGCGTCTTTTCCTAAAGCCGGAAACGCTCTAACCAACTGAGCTACGGGGGTACCGACGCAGATTCCGAAATGTTGTGTCATATTTTTTCTTTAGTATTTATATTTATATTATATAAGTAGTGTGTATATTTGTAGCATAGCTTTACTTATAATGTATGATTTACGTATAGTTAATTTAGCTAGACCCTAATTAATATGTGCCCCACCAACCACCTCTTTAGCCATGAAATCCTCTATATCCTAAGGTTGTCTGGAAGAAATCGCTTCTTAGCGATAAGACCGCCCATTGTACATTTATGTTTAAATTATCCAGTTTTTATTTTAAGGTGTGCAATAAAGTATTTTTCATTCATTCATTATTTTTCAGCTATAGCGCTGATCAAGCACAATATATTGCACTCCCCGTGGGGATCGAGCCCGGGGCCTCTGGATCTGAAATGGGTTGAACTAGACCACAGAGGCTTGTGTATAATACAAGTAGGTGCTTACGATGAACATGGTGAGACTGTAGAGCAGTATCAGCACGGTGTGTTTGAGCAGCTGGCCGCCGCGGCCGCGCGTCTGCTCGGGCGGCAGGAGGCCGAGCTGACTCGCCGCGCGCTCCAGCTCGTTCAGGTAGGTGCAGCCACCGGGCGACGCGCAACGGTGCTTCTGAGACAATGGGCAGGCGCAATCCCTTCGAAAATATACACGAATTATACCTACCTTACATGTTAAAACACGGGTTTTACTCACGTATACGATTATGTTGCTGTAGCCACCAACGGTTTCGATTCAAAAGAGGCCTAGCTATTATATTTTCCAATTCGAGGGAATAAGTTTCTTTTAAACAAACGTGCTCCATTTCAGGCCACATCTTTACTTATAATTCAAGTGAGCTGGTGGTCAAACGCTTATCAATAAAAACAATTACATAATAATGTGCAACAGCTGGAGAAGGTATAATTTCTTTCAAAACTTGCGTGAGTGGTACTATAGGTACATTTTACAACAACCTACCCGGCGAATCACACTCACCCTGATGATGAGTCCCTGAGGCCTTAGTATGAGTTTCTGACAGCTAACTGAAACTATTTTCGTTTTCGTATAGGGCGCTTATTTCCATGGTTAGCGGACATTGAAAGGAACTACAGTTGCTTTACTATACCGCTAACCAAATGTATGTCATCAATGTATGTTAGCTGTCAGAAACTCATACTAAGGCCTCAGGGGAATCATCATCAGGGTGAGTGGGATTCGCCGGGTAGGTTGTTGTAAAATGTACCTATAGTACCACTCACGCAAGTTTTGAAAGTAATTATACCTTCTCCAGCTGTTGCACATTATTATGTCTTTTTTTTATTGATAAGCATTTGACCACCAGCTCACTTGAATTATAAGTAAAGATGTGGCCTGAAATGGAGCACGCTCGTTCAAAAGAAACTTATTCACTCGGCTTGAAAAATATAATAGCTATAATCAAATATGTGTTTCAACACATTTTTGACAGTTTCTGAACTATTGATAAGGATGCTTAAATGCTGTCTGAAAAATGAACAACACAAATGTGTTGGTTTTAATGATTTTGTAGCAGTCCTTCAAATGATTTTTAAATTAAATTACAACAGGACAGAATCGCTTATCTTTAAAAACCGTTCACGTCATCATTTTATCAAGATATTGTATTCCCGTTTATTTCGTAGAGAACAGAAAAACTTACACAATAATTTTGACAATTTAGATTTTACAAATTATCAAATGTATGATGTCCATACACAATTACTCACAGATTTACATTTTATGAACCTTATGAAAGAGACCCTCATCATTTCATGCAATACTCGTATTGAACATCTAATAAAAAGTCAAATAGCGCCATAATGTCGTCCTACCTATTGCATCCATGAAGGATAATGAAGCGGTATTTCAAACGAAATCTTACTTATCACCAGCCATGTCTTCAAAGGATAATGAAGCGGTATTTCAAACGAAATCTTACTTATCACCAGCCATATCTTCAAAGGATAATGAAGCGGTATTTCAAACGAAATCTTACTTATCACCAGCCATATCTTCAAAGGATAATGAAGCGGTATTTCAAACGAAATCTTACTTATCACCAGCCATGTCTTCAAAGGATAATGAAGCGGTTTTTCAAACGAAATCTTACTTATCACCAGCCATATGTTAAAAGGATAATGAAGCGGTATTTCAAACGAAATCTTACTTATCACCAGCCATGTCTTCAAAGGATAATGAAGCGGTATTTCAAACGAGATCTTACTTATCACCAGCCATATCTTCAAAGGATAATGAAGCGTTATTTCAAACGAAATCTTACTTATCACCAGCCATATCTTCAAAGGATAATGAAGCGGTATTTCAAACGAAATCTTACTTATTACCAGCCATGTCTTCAAAGGATAATGAAGCGGTATTTCAAACGAAATCTTACTTATCACCAGCCATGTCTTCAAAGGATAATGAAGCGGTATTTCAAACGAAATCTTACTTATCACCAGCCATGTCTTCAAAGGATAATGAAGCGGTATTTCAAACGAAATCTTACTTATCACCAGCCATATCTTCAAAGGATAATGAAGCGGTATTTCAAACGAAATCTTACTTATCACCAGCCATATCTTCAAAGGATAATGAAGCGGTATTTCAAACGAAATCTTACTTATCACCAGCCATGTCTTCAAAGGATAATGAAGCGGTATTTCAAACGAAATCTTACTTATCACCAGCCATATGTTAAAAGGATAATGAAGCGGTATTTCAAACGAAATCTTACTTATCACCAGCCATGTCTTCAAAGGATAATGAAGCGGTATTTCAAACGAGATCTTACTTATCACCAGCCATATCTTCAAAGGATAATGAAGCGTTATTTCAAACGAAATCTTACTTATCACCAGCCATATCTTCAAAGGATAATGAAGCGGTATTTCAAACGAAATCTTACTTATTACCAGCCATGTCTTCAAAGGATAATGAAGCGGTATTTCAAACGAAATCTTACTTATCACCAGCCATGTCTTCAAAGGATAATGAAGCGGTATTTCAAACGAGATCTTACTTATCACCAGCCATATCTTCAAAGGATAATGAAGCGGTATTTCAAACGAAATCTTACTTATCACCAGCCATATCTTCAAAGGATAATGAAGCGGTATTTCAAACGAAATCTTACTTATCACCAGCCATATCTTCAAAGGATAATGAAGCGGTATTTCAAACGAGATCTTACTTATCACCAGCCATGTCTTCAAAGGATAATGAAGCGGTATTTCAAACGAAATCTTACTTATCACCAGCCATGTCTTCAAAGGATAATGAAGCGGTATTTCAAACGAAATCTTACTTATCACCAGCCATATCTTCAAAGGATAATGAAGCGGTATTTCAAACGAAATCTTACTTATCACCAGCCATATCTTCAAAGGATAATGAAGCGGTATTTCAAACGAGATCTTACTTATCACCAGCCATATCTTCAAAGGATAATGAAGCGGTATTTCAATCGAAATCTTACTTATCACCAGCCATGTCTTCAAAGGATAATGAAGCGGTATTTCAAACGAAATCTTACTTATCACCAGCCATATCTTCAAAGGATAATGAAGCGGTATTTCAAACGAAATCTTACTTATCACCAGCCATATCTTCAAAGGATAATGAAGCGGTATTTCAAACGAGATCTTACTTATCACCAGCCATATCTTCAAAGGATAATGAAGCGGTATTTCAAACGAAATCTTACTTATCACCAGCCATGTCTTCAAAGGATAATGAAGCGGTATTTCAAACGAAATCTTACTTATCACCAGCCATGTCTTCAAAGGATAATGAAGCGGTATTTCAAACGAAATCTTACTTATCACCAGCCATGTCTTCAAAGGATAATGAAGCGGTATTTCAAACGAAATCTTACTTATCACCAGCCATATCTTCAAAGGATAATGAAGCGGTATTTCAAACGAAATCTTACTTATCACCAGCCATATCTTCAAAGGATAATGAAGCGGTATTTCAAACGAAATCTTACTTATCACCAGCCATGTCTTCAAAGGATAATGAAGCGGTATTTCAAACGAAATCTTACTTATCACCAGCCATGTCTTCAAAGGATAATGAAGCGGTATGTCAAACGAAATCTTACTTATCACCAGCCATATCTTCAAAGGATAATGAAGCGGTATTTCAAACGAAATCTTACTTATCACCAGCCATGTCTTCAAAGGATAATGAAGCGGTATTTCAAACGAAATCTTACTTATCACCAGCCATATCTTCAAAGGATAATGAAGCGGTATTTCAAACGAGATCTTACTTATCACCAGCCATATCTTCAAAGGATAATGAAGCGGTATTTCAAACGAAATCTTACTTATCACCAGCCATGTCTTCAATATCGTGCGAATGCGAGTTGATGTTTTCATTTTCGCAGTGTGGGTCGTCTGAGCAGCAACCGTTCACGGTTTGATTCGGCGACGGTGACGCCGTGATCGTTCTGTAGCCGCATGCTGCTAAAATAAGAATAAGAATATTTTATTGCCAAAAGAATTACAAAAGATTGCTAAACTAACTACATATAACACTGAGATCCCAAACTAGGCGTGTTGTGCCTGTGTCTTAGGGCTCAGGAATCCGGTTGACTTAACTCAAGTTAACAATTCGGTGAGTCGTGTGTAAATGAATATACCATTTATTTATCATTGAATGAATAGATCAATGAAAATATTGCACACCTTATAAATAAAACTGGATAACTTCTAAAAAAAATATATATACTATGGGTGGTCTTATCTTTTACCTTATCTACTTTTTTTTTAACCTATTCTGTCCCACTGCAGGGCAAAGGTCTCCCCTTATTTTATACAATGCCCTTATTACAATATTCTTCTATCTTACCTTTTTTCAGTTACATAGATTTTGCAGGTAGGTTAACATCAAAAAATTGCATTACATTTATTCTCCTTTATCCAACGCTAGTTGTGGTAGTCACACATGTTCTCTTCCACTCTCTCCTATCAACCGTCAAATCTGCCCACGCCTTAAATACCCTTTCACACAATCCATCCAACTCTCCGGAGGTCCCGGGTTAGGTCCCCATGGGGAGTACAATATTGTGCCTGGTTTGGTTGGTGGTAGGATTTTGTTTAAGTCCGCCCGGCTAGGTACCATCATCTTAACTAAGTCTGTCGCAATAACAACAATTATATAAAAGTATTGTGTGGAACTGGCTATCTTACCCGATATTTAGGGGTAAGATAGCCAGTTCCTCAGTTTGTTGAGGATTCCGGGTGAAGTGCGCTTCCACCTTCGGCCTTATCATAACTTGAAAATCAGTTGTTCTTTGTCTATACTAATTGTATAGAATATAGTATATGCTTCTTTAATTAATTACCTGGATCCGCTGAAGCGTGTGGTAAATACAAATATTATCAGTCACGTAGTAATTTTACTGTTTTATCTATATTAATAAATAGCTGATATGACAACTTTACATTATCTTTACCTAATTGGATTGAACTTGAACAAAGTTACCTGTAATAAATCAAATCAGATCAGATGACTATGTACTATCAGAATGTATTATCAGAACCGACTAAGTTTTGTTAGGTAGTTAGAAAAGGCCTGGAGTAATGTGCGGATAGGGGGTTCCAGTGAATTATTCCCCATTAGCTACAGATATGAGTTATTGGTACAATTGGCGCGGATAAAACACTGAAGACACAAAACACTCTCCGCATATCCCTCAGAACTAGAAGAGGGCTGTGCACTCTGTTTTTCTGATGAGGCAGGGTAGACCTTATATTAAATAAATAAATAAATTACAGGACATTAATTTGACACAGCGCCATCCAGCCCCAAAATAAGCATAGCTTGTAATATGGGAACTAGATTACGGATATAATACTTAAATACTTTTTTTTTTCAACACCGGAACACAGAACAAACATCTACATTCAACATACAAATGTTTGTCCTGGGTGGGAATCGAACCCACAACCTACAGCGCAGAAAGCAGGGTTATTACCAACTGAGCTATGGGGCTTGTCAACCTAGCGGTGGGTTCGCTAGGTCCGCGGATAGAAAAGCCAACTATGCGCTTTAGCAACTTGGATGTGTGTGACACTTACCTGCAACATTGTTAGAGATGGACTGTGTATGTGACATAGGGTCCGCGTTGTCAACGAGGCTGGTGGTCTCATCGGGTGGAGAAGTAGAGGTCGCTAGGTCTGCGGATAGGGACGCGAACTGGGCGCTGCGCCGACGGAAACGGATGTACACTATTAGACATCCAGTTGACACTGTAACGCAAAATAACATTCAAATTCAAAAGTGGCCTGCCATTTACCTACTCTAAAGGTCAGGAAAACACGTTTTCTACATTCTCCTCTATCTAGCTGATGACAGAAATGAGATGAGGAAGAGCATAGGTAGATACCCTGAAACACACACGTAATATCAACCACCGTGGAGATGAAAGGGAATATCTTCAGTTTTGGAGAACGCTCTTGTCAAACAGTGGAAGTTTACGAGCTATTGGCGTAATGTGACTATTCACTAACAGACGCCATTTATTTTTTTCCTTTTCCTTTGAATATGTCCATCATGCTCATCAGTTTAAGAGTAGAAGAGCCCCTTGTGAAAGGGCTCGTCCGTGGAAGTACTACCACCATACCTATTTCAGCCAAGCAGCATTGATGTGTTCCGGTTTGAAGTGTATGGTTGCCGGTGAAATTACGGTCACGCGAGGCTTAACACCTTTATGCCTCAAGGCGGGCGAAATGCAGTGCCGTGTAGGCGCCGTAGGTTGTGGGTTCGATTCCCACCCGGAACAAACAGTTGTGCGATGTATATAAATGTCAGTTCCGTGTTTGGGTGTTACATTGCATCACAAGTTATGTATTTACAAAAAAAGTAGGTACATTATGTATACATCTCCGTAATCTAGTTTCCATTATTACAGCTATGCTTAGTTTGGGTCTAGATGGCTTTGTGTGATATGTAAATATATATAGGTATCTCCTTATACTATTTAGATTTTCTTGTTCATAGGTAAACAAAATCCCAGTTAAATAAATACATGTCTTGGAAAAGGCTAATGTCGGTAACGTGTTATATATTTGAATAGGAATATTTTAACTTACCAATTAGACAAAAAACGAGCAGGCACAGCCGTATAGCATCTATAGCGTTCGCGTTGAGTTCGATAGTGGTCTTAGTAACTAGCAGTATAGTAACCATCACACAGGGGGCGCCCCAAGCCACGAAACAAAGCACCGGCCACAGCGTTACGACGAAACATGGACCGCGACTCTAATGGAAGTAAGTAAATGCAAAGTTATTTCGATTGTTATTTTTAAGAAACCCTTAAGGTACCCTGAAATTGATAAAATTCTTTGAAATTATCATCATCATCAACAGCTTTGATGTAACCCACTGCTGGGCATAAGCCTCCTCCTTTCAATTGAAGTAATTGATAAAAGATCGGACGGACAACCATTAATGACTAGTTATAAGCTGAGATCTCGTGACAAATAAACATTTTATTTTTATGGTAAGTAAGTAATTTTTATTAATTAATAATAATGGCGCTGTGTAAAATTAATGTCCTGTAATATTTAAAACCTGAATGATGAATTCTTACTTGATTAATTCTTTTGACATGCCTCATAGCTCAGTTGGTAGTAACTCTGCCTTCGGCGCTGTAGGCTGTGGGTTCGATTCCCACCCAGGACAAACATTTGTGTGATGAATATAGATGTTTGTTCTGTGTTTGGGTGTTGTATCATATAGTACGTATGTATTTACAAAAAGTATTTAAGTATTTTATCCGTAATCTAGTTCCCATATTACAAGCTATGCTTAGTTTGGGGCTAGATGGCGCTGTGTAAAATGAATTTCCTGTAATATTTATTTACAAATTTGATGTTTTTGTGAGTACATTTTACATACCTCCAACATGAGAATGCCAACCGACAGCATTGACGTCCATAACATGCATGAGAACATACTGAATGCACACAGCGACTGCTGGATCGTGGCGTGCCAAGATGGTGTGATGGTGGTTCCCGGCCCACTCCATATCACACTGATCGCTAGAAACATCTGTAAATAGACCGATATAGTTTCTTGCTCACATCCATAAACCTACTAAGAGCTTCAGACTTGATTATTCCATTATTTTTATTCAGGTATTTATTGCGTGATATACCCAGGCAGCTGCTTAGCTTAACGATACAAGTTTGTAGCCGACTGCAATTTTAATACATATTACAAGACAATGAACTGTCACCTGTCGCTGTCGCCAGCTGCTGCAGCTTGCAGTCGGCTACCAACTTGTACCTTAGGGTTACATGGCCTTAAAGAAAACCTGAGTACTAACCAACTTGATGTGATGATTGATGTGATGATACCAGTACATAATTGACACGATATTATGCCTTACCTGCGAGATAATAAGACACAAAGTCAATCTGTGCGGCATCCGTTTATACTTCTTGGTGATGGTGAATACTAGTATAACCCACACAGACGCGACAAGTGACACAATCGACAGACTGAATCCGAATCTCTTCAGCTGTTCTGCATAGTCCTTGTTTATTGATATCACTTGTGCGGACATGAACATCATTGGCGCCGATAGGAATGTGCAGATTACCATCGATGATGCCACCTGTTACAAAGGTATTATATCAAAGTTTAGATCAAACCAAATAAAGGTAGGGAGAAATAAATATCACAAAAATTGGCGCAGCTGGCTGGAAAGGATAAATTCATCCAACTGCGCCGTTTTCATTTTGTAAATATCCGTTATTAGGTGATTGTATATGTGATTGGGACTTACCAAGTCAATTTCCAACTGGTACAGGTTAGAAAAGACAAACACTGCCGGTGCAGTCGGTATGGTTCCGTACAGAAAGGCATAGGTCGACAGCGATGCTGTATCAGAGTCATTCGCTCCGGCGTCTAGAGCACTCACTGATTCCCTCATAACTACTGGTAGGACTATCCTGAAATTAAGTATTATGAAACCCAGAAACAAACTTCACGCTCAATTGAAAGGGTCTAGGATAGGAGTCTACAGAATTTTACTTGCCGCATGCCGTGGAGGTGGCGGCTAAAGGATCGACCCCTAGTGGCAATATGACGTTTTCATATAACACAACAAGCCTCAAAGCTCAGTTGGTAGTAACTCTGCCTTCTGCGCTGTAGGTTGTGGGTTCGATTCCCACCCAGGACAAAAAAAAATGTGAGGAATATAGATGTTTGTTCTGTGTTTGGGTGTTGTTTTGTATGATAAGTATGTATTTACAAAAAAAAAGTATTTAAGTATTCTATCCGTAATCTAGTACCCATATTACAAGCTCTGCTTAGTTTGGGGCTGCGTCAAATAATGTCCTGTGTTTTTTTAATTTTAAATTTGTTTAAGCAAAGTGTTTCACACTTAGTGAATTAACTTGGATATAAAAGAAATGACAAGCTTATTTATTTTATGATGTTGAGTGTGTGATAAAATATATTTTTCTATCTGTCTCACTCTGAAGATGTATTGATATTGTAATGATCTACAACTAGAATCAGCATGTTTCACAATAAACATGAAACGTTAATTAAAATTTATGTAAAAAAATAATTGAAATAAAATCTAATACAAATTAGTTGAGAAATAATCTAAGTAAGCTGCAAGACGAAAGTGCCTTATCTCGTTGTTGATTCCTAAATGCAAACATTATTCACAATATTTATATTCAAGTCATGTGACAAAACGTGACTTTAAAACTTGAACTCAATTGATAAACTGACTCCAATATTATATATAATACAAGTCCTTATGAGAATAGTGTCACTTCACAACTGTGAATCTTGAATGCTATCCACTACCACAGAATAAATAATAATATTCCAATACTAGGATTTCCTTTTCTTTTTATGATTTTTCCATCCAGCCCACATTGCCCGAATTAGCGAGCGGCTATGCTATGCAAACTACATAATAATTCACTTACAATTTGACCATAATAAGCACAGAAGGCAGTAAGAGAGCTGGACCTCTTAATCTGTGAATTTGACCCACCATACGAAGACCCAGCAAGAAAAGAGCAGTTGCAGAGAAAGCTTGACCAAACACCTGGAGAAAAAATTAAGAATTCCTGAGTAACAGTATAATACTTTTTTACGTTAGGTATGTTATTCAGAATTCATAAATAAAACCAATATATATAATAATATAGTCAGTAAAGCTTACAGATTTAGAGAATCTTAAATATTGTACTGAAGCCTTGCAATCATGTCAATAGTATAGTTTGACATTCAATCTGCACATTAACCATGTTAAAATGTAAAATAAGGGTAAATTTTTACCTCCAATAATCCCTCCAAATAAATAGACAGATGATGATTGCAAACAATATTCCCAATTATACCCAGCACTGTCATAACTAGTACCGGATTATACACAATTCCTTTAGCAATCTGTTTCAGTAGTTTCAGAGTACACAAGCTGGCGGCCGGCTGGCCAGGTGATGCTTGCGATTGTGAGTGTTCTTTTTGTTTGTTTATCTCCATTAGTACAAATGCCACTGGGTTTAATACGGCCAGTGATATTGGAGCCATTAGGTACAGATATGAAGCATATTCCGGATGATTCTTCTCATACAGTGCACTTACTGAAAAAAAGATTGAAATAACTAACTAGAACAATGGTTCCATTAAACAGAAAAAAAATTAAACATAATGCAATCAAACTCAATTGGCCTCACCACTCAATTGGTAGTAACTCTGCCTTCTGCACTGCAGGTTGTGTGTTGGACGGGACAAACATTTGTGTGAATAACATAGATGTGTTATTCACACAAATGTTTGTTTAATTTAATGTATGTTTGTCAGTATGTTTCTGTGGTACCAATTACACTAAAACTGCATAATTAATTCAGATGAAATTTGCAATTACACTTATAATATAAAAACAAAAGTTTGTGTATTTGTTTGTTACTGCTTTACGCCCAAACATCTGAACGGATTTGGATGAAATTTGGTATAAATATTTATTTTATATCTTAGAATAACATACAGGCTACTTAATCCTATGAATGTCACGTGGGATGGAAAAGAGTAGTGTTCCTGTGGGATGATTTTATTTGGGATGAAATTTCAAATATGATTGTCACTCTATGTCACTCCAACCGCTTAACATTTTTTTTTAAATTTGGTATAATAACATACAACAATAAATAGGCTATATTTTATTCTAATATGCAGTTCCTGTGAGATGGGAATTAGATGTCAAACATTGCATACACATTTTTTGAAAAAAATCCCTGTGAGAGTACTACAGGGTTGCAATGTTTCTTAAATGTATTGCATCTAATAATATTAATTATACATATAATTTTAATTATTATATAAGGAGGTAAGATAGTCAGTTCCTCAGATTGTTGAGGATTCTGGGATTCAGCCTTATCATAACTTAAAAAATCAGGTGAAATGAAGCCATGTCGTCACACAGTAAAAAAAAACGACATAATAGAGATCTCTGTACAAAGAGTTTAATACGGGCGAGGAATGGACACTTACCTAGATATTCCTTCCAAAAATGTTAAACAAACATAAGTACTATAAGTAATTGGGTTGACTAGAAATATATTCCTAATATAATTTTCAGAAAATCACCAGTTGTTTTTCAGTGTATAGCTAACCATATTCAGTGACAGTGTTCAAATTTTTTTTTTCATTTGAGATGTGTGAGAGCTAGGTATTACATAGTACTATTATTTATTCTGTGGTATTACAGCATTCTCACTGGGGGCTGTGTTTTTGTGACTACAGTCACATGGAGAATGAAGTCTGCAATGGAGCAAACCTCCGAGAATATGCTTTGTCTACAGCAGTGGGCTTACATGACCACAAATGGTAGTGATAAACAACAGTGCAGGGTCAGCTATAGTAAACAATTAAATATAAATATAAGAATTATAAATATTTAAGTTAGAAAATAACTTACTGATTGGGTAACCCAAAGCAAAATCATTGCTCTGTGTGCAAAATATAGCAAATATACCAGCTCTCCCTAAATTCACTGGTTTGGATACCAGTATTGTGACAATCATCACCCCAAAGAATATAAGACCTTTTGCTAATAATATAGCCAGTAAAAATATCCAATTAACCATACTGAAGTCTAGCCGTGCCAAAGAGAGGAATATCAGAGATGGGAGGGCAAATGTACCCACAAATGTGGCTATGCCTTTTGATTCTGTTGATGTGACCACATTTAACCGTCCTGCTATGTACCTGAAATATAAAGGGTAAGTAGTTATTTGCAATCAATATTTAACACATTTTTAATGGAGCCTGGAGCACAGACTACATTCAAATTGCATAAAAACTTCATAGATTTCAGACTACAACTACTGAAAAAAAATAATTAAACATCATGAAAATGATTTTTATTGCCGTAGCTAACCAATTTCATGTTCATTTGTCATGAAGAAACACAAACCCATAAACACTTTGTACACACAAATTATAAAACGATAAACAATATGGATTGAGCAGCAATATAATTAAAAGGCAAGAAGTAGATAAAGTTAATTGGAGCTATCTCATTTCACAGATAGAATATTTTTATTTCATGTCATTGTAGATAGATCAAACACAATAGATCACGTAAGAAAGTAAGGTAAAGGGAGTACCATTTTAGCATAACATTGGTTAACATTTCATTATGACTATATTGGGATAGGTACACATGATGTATGCATGATTTAATCAGGCAGTGTACCATTAAACTAATGCATAAGTTGGTGGGTCATGCATGGGCATGGCATGGCATGTTATTAATTAAAGTAATATGGTATACCTAATTGTGTGTTTATATCTGCTCAAAAGTTCTATCAAGAAAACTTACCCGCATAAAATGATGGTAAAACATTGAAACAGCGCTGGATACAGATTATCAGCTGCAGTATCTTGAAGGTTCAATGTAATTTGATCCATTTTTGATATTATTTTGCAGCTTGAAGTTATTCAAACGGCACACACATAACGTACATACGTTTGGCAGTTGGCACAAGCGATTTGAAGAATAACAAAATGAACAAATTGTATTTTTATTAAAACTGATTTGTCACAAAGTCTACATATTATTATATTAGGAAACAAGCCTTTTCTTTTGTGCTTCTACTACCTACAGAGTTTTTAAAAAACGCTAGATTTTGTTTCCTTCTAAGAACTGAATACCTATGTATAGTTTAGTAATCAAATCGAAATTGATTTTTATTTTTGTAACAAAATACCGCACAGGTGTGTTGCTCGGTTCAACAGCACAACAGTATAGAACTTGTGATGAGTAATAGTATAGTATTCTATGGCATAGATAGAATACTATACTATTACTAATACCATAGAACAGATTAATACTCACAAGGTCACAAGCACCTCAGCTCAGTTGTTAAACGTGTGCCAGACTATATAATAAATAAATAAATATTACAGAACTTTAATTTTACACAGCGCCATCTAGCCCCAAACTAAGCAGATCTTGTAATATGGGAACTAGATTACGGTTAGAATACTTAAATACTTTTGTAAATACATAGGTACGTACCATATGATACAACACCCAAACACAGAACAAACATTTATATTCAGCACACAAATGTTTTTCCTGGGTGGGAATATGGAAACTAGATTACGAATAGAATAGTCAATTAATTATCCACTTAAGTTTTTTTTGGTAAATACATACATGCTATATGATACAACACTCAAACACAGAACAAACATCTATTAGTATTTATCACACAAATGTTTATCCTGTAGTGTCCTCATACCTTGTAGGGTAATGATGTTTATGATGAGTATGGTGATCATGATGATAATGATGGGATATATATTTTAGCGCTGTCTATCACTTGACCCAAGTAGGCTTATAGCTGTCAGGTTTCATTGTTCCGAGTTTCCATTCTTTGGCTTTAGTAATGGTCGTAAATACCCATCTGACCCTAGCAGTAGAAGATTGATTGCCCTCTCATCAGTTATGGCTAAAATCATGGAGCACCTCATAAAAACCGTTTAGAATGGCTGGTAGAGAACAAATGCATACTTGGAAGGTCCCAATTTGGTTTTAGAAAAGATATGAGTACCATAGATAGCCTCAGCATATTAACTACGGCCATCCAAATTACCTTTAACGAAAAAAAATATCTTGTTGGAGTTTTTCTAGACATTGCTTCGGCTTATGATAATGTTCTGCTTCCGGTGCTCAGGAATAAGTTGATTCAGCGGAGTGTCCCTGAGAAGCTAGTACTTTTTATTTGTAATTTATTAATGGAGAGTTCCGTTGTAGTTAAGACTCAACAAGGATTTCTCTCCCCCAAGAAAGTCTGGAAAGGCCTACCTCAGGGATATTAAGCCCACTACTATATAATCTGTACACCTATGACCTCAATGAATCGGTAGATTCATTCTGCAACATCCTCCAATATTCGGACGAACGACTTAGCTCTATACATTCAGAGTAGCTCCCTGGAAGAAGCTTCCTCCAGCCTAAACTCTGCCTTGTCCTAGCGACAATTTGTTTAGCGGCTGGTTACGTAACCATGGTGTATCTCTTTCTGCTTCTAAAAGTGCTGTTGTTTTATTTACCAAAAAAGGAATCATCCCTGATATTGATTTGTATATTGACCATGAAATTATCCCCCAGACTAGTAATGTAAAGTTTTTAGGTATAATTTTAGACTCTAAGATGACAGGCATCCCTCATCTTGATTCAACATCCCGCAAGGGTGAAAAAAATGTTGACGTTCTTCGATCACTTGCGGGTGTTCGGTGGGATCTCACCCTTTCACTCAAAAGCTTCTATACAATGCCATAATTAGAATTGATTTCGATTATGGCTTGTTCCTTCTCAATCTTTGCAACAAATGATCCACCTCTTTACTTCAGGCGTCAGATCGGTTTATCTTTAAAATAATTCGGACCTTCAATCATCCTCTCCTTCCCAAATTGGTCCAATTGCGCGATTTGTTTGGCTCACTTGATCAAGATAAAATCCCTTGCATTCTGCGTAGCTTCTTAAATTACACGAATCTCCCAAATCCCATTTTTCAATTTCCTACTCTCCCTCTATACATGGTCCCCTATGAAGCTTTAATATTCCAGCCCAATATACTGCTATACTTTGGTATTGATAAAGACTCTACTAATGCTCGAGAAAAATTCTATGAAATTACACACTCGGAATACGATGGCGCTATATCTTTACTGACGCCCCAAAGGTATCATTGGACAGTAATATGGGAGCCGCGGTCTGGATACCTTTTACCAATATTAGTTTGAGTTTTAAGTGGAATAATTCTAAATTAAACAAGGGTAAACATTATTTGGACATCCAATTTCATATTTCTGCCAAACCATGGTTCTTCAAATTTAATAAATTTAGCAAAGTAGTGACTTCAACTGTTTGTCGCCTTAGACTAGGTCATTGTTTCTCACCAGTCTTTTTGGCCAAACTTAGGATCATGAATAGCTCGCTGTGTGAATGTAGCTTAGATGAGAGAAACGTGAACCACATATTCCTTAATTGCCCTTTAAACCAATCTCTCCACGATATCCTCCCTCCTGATATTACTCGTCTTACTTCCCTAAATATTTTTACTAACAACTTGTTGGTATGTGTGTTTTTATTTTATAGATTTCGATTAACCCTCCATAAAAAAGGGAATTAATCAAAGTGCCGAATCTTCAATATTTTTTCTCACTTTTTCTGTTTACGACACTCACAATACTCGACACTGGCAGAATTGATAAAACGGTTGCACGCCATATCAAAGAAGTTGAAGTTTCGATGTCTTTAGTTAGATTAGAGCTTGTGAGTAGTAGCATTCTATGGATTAGAGGGCCTCCGGCTCGTGAATAATAGTATTCTGTGGCCTCCGGCCTCTTGGTGTTGCTTGCTGAGACATATTTTATGTCTGTATACACAGATCAATAAAGTTAATTATAGATAGATAGATAAACTCTTTATTGTACACCAAAAAACAAAAATAAACTAGATACAATTATCTTTTATGCTCAGTGGTCTCTATGATTCTATGTGAACTCAAGCGTGTAGGTATGCTAAGATCTAATTAGAAGACATCCAGAAGTGGATAATAAATAATTAAAGAAATGAGTACCAATTCAATCGACCCAGAGAATAAAAAGTTTCATAGAAAATTCAACCCCTCATTTCACCCTCTTAGGGGGGGGAATTTCGAAAACCCCCTTCTTAGTGGATACCCACACATCAAAAAGAACACACCCTCCAAATTTAATATCTCTAGGACCAGCGGCTTCGGATGTGCGTTGATTATATCAGTCAGTCAGGACTTTGAATTATATACATTTAGATTAGCTTCTGCCGGCAGCTTAGCCCGCGTGGCCTACAGATAACAAATAACATAATAATATTTATATACATATTAACAAAGCAACAACAAAGCAATAAGGACGAAGTACCTACCTACTCCGTTAATTAAACTATAATTCTTGGGATAAGAGTGGTAAAAAAAAAGGCGGGAAGCTTCGAACAGGGCGCGTCCGCCCTTTTTTCCCACCGAATTTGATTTTTTTTGTTTAATATTGATCAGTAGGGTTTAGTATCATTATTTATTGTATTTAGTTAGTTGTGTACATAGCCTATTCATATCTGGTAAGTTTTTTTGAATATTTGTTGATGCACGAACCTCCGGATCCTCCCGATCCGGGAGGTGATCCATTGCCAGTAGATACGGTAGCGAGCTACGTTACCGTATCTAATAGTTTTGAAAAATTAACTGAATCTATGGACACGGACACTTCGTCTAAAGGTTCAAAGAGACAGATGTCTAAACGCCGTAAGATATGTAAGCGTTGTAGTAAGAGGAAAATACATGATGATGAGGATGGTACAGCAATTAAAGGCTACCACTGTGATGAAGTTTCTTCAATACCATGCCCTATTGATATTGACTTTAATCTGAGTCAAAATACTCAGACCCCAGAACCTGTCACAGTTACAGTCACACCTGCACCAATCAATAGATCAGATCCGCCTCCACCTCTCCGGACGCCTCCTCCGAAGGTCGCAAGAGAAGAATATGATTCGACCGATAGTGGCCCGTTTGTGGTTCATGTGCAATAAAATGTAGAATCACCAAATGATGGCTCCACCCTCCACCCGATAATCATTGGTAAATTCCTAAAAAGACATAAAATCTACAACAACCCCATGAAATGGGGGTTTAGACTGCAGATTTCAAAATTGGTTAATTTACCCTTTATTAGGGGTGGTTTTTAAAATCAGGTCCGGTAAAGATTTCTATTATTTATATATTATTATATAGGTATTCGGAATCTCAATAAAAGTGGTCTAATTATTTTTCGTTATTCACTCAATAGGGTTGCCAAACCTAGGGTGTCGATAAAAATTGGAGCTCACAGTTAAAGTTTTGTTCACACACAGAAAAATGTTGCTGCCTTTTTGGTGATGCCCCTTGGTTGACTTAACGACATCCGTGGGCTAGAGGGGCAGATCTTTCAACCACGACGTCTAAGGCAACGGTTTTGATAGAACTTTTCACAAAAACATCAAAGGTCTTTCATATTCATGTTAATAAGGGGTGACGTATTCACTTATTGTATTCTGCCCACCTACTATGACATACGGCCGGTGCATTGCTCTCATTCTGGCTTTGTATATAATAAGAGTTACAAACAAGAGAGAGCCTCGAACAATGTTATATACCGTAGACCATCACGAGATCTCAGTTCGGGGCGAACTACTAGTATATATATGTGTTACATATCATTAACAGGCCAACTATATACATATCCAACCATCCAATGTTACAACTGCTGTCGTTTTGAACACACAAAACTCCAATGTAGGTCCAAACCGAAATGTTACAAATGTGGACAAGAACACTCAGGTGATACCTGCAATGTGGACGAGGAGGATGTATCCTGCTTTTCATGCGGGGGCATCCATCACGCCATTAGCAAGACATGCCCAGAATACACAAGGCAACAAAAATTAAGACATCAATGGCCGATAAGTGCATCTCTTATGTTGAAGCATCTAGGATGCATCCACCTCTCGCACGTTCGTATGCAGAAATCTTAGCAACATCAAAATATCAAAATTCTCCAACTCAAACCAGCAACCGCCGTTCTCATTAAATTGCACCAACATCATCATACAAGAAAATGGTTTTTCAAAAACCAAGTTCTCCCCCCAAAATAGCAAGAGGCTATGATCATGAAGCCCACCATAAAATAGCTAATGTCCCAACCTCATTACTATCCAATGGTTGCGCTCTTCAAGAGAGCGGCAAAGGTAGGCAGCTTAGTATTTCAGATGTATCAGACCCTACTAAACACCTTATGCCAGTCCAAAATTCTAGAACCGTCCAACGTTGCCACAATAATTGACACAATCAGTATTCTCCTCCACCCCAATGGATCACACCAGATCCGCAGTTCAATGGAACTGCAGGAGTGTAACAAGTAAAAAACATGAAATTATATACTTTATCAATAAGTATAACCCATTTATAAATTGCAATCACAGAGACCTGGCATAAGCCAGGCTCTTTGTTCAAGTTGAGCGGCTTCACCTGCCTCAGGGTTGATAGACCTGACGGATTTGACAAATTTTTAATCAAATTAATTTACCTGTACATAACAATCATAATTTTAATATTGTAGGTTGTGTAATTAGTAATATTTATTTCATATCTATAATATTCTAGAACCAACCCTGCAAATACTTTCCGAAGTGGAAAATGTCCTTTCACATCTCCCTATACCCTGCATTATAATGGGTGATTTTAATACTCATGACAGATCATGGGGTAGTGAAATCACAAACACCTATGGTAATAACATGGTAGATAGACTAAACCTGTGTAATTAATGGTGCTCTGCATGGAAAACATCGCCGCGACCTGAGCTAGTCAAACGTCGATAAAAGTGCGTCGAACGAATGGCTCAAACGAGGGGAACTCTTCCCAGAGACGGAAGGGTTTATGATAGCCATACAAGATCAAGCACATAATAAAATTACGCAATCTTCCAACGGATTTATGCCATACTAGAACACGCGTCACACAAATTTTACTATGACAGAGCAATACTAACTGACAAAACGCCACACTACAATAGGCCGGACCTACTACTCATATACAAAACTGATAAATTAACACTCTTAATTGATATAGCCATCCCAAACACGCATAACATACAGAACACCATTACAGAGAATCTCACAAAATACGTACATATACGCAAAAGTCACAGTTGTACCCATCGTATTATCAACTACAGGCGTTATACCTAAGCAATTATTTCATTACCTTCTAACCCTTAATCTTCTTTAGCACACTTTTGCCCTGCTGCAAAAGGCAGTAATTTTAAACACTTTTCGAATAGTCAGAAAGTTTCTAAATACTGACTCGCCTACACTTGACACTCCTCAACCTAATAATGTGTCTGTTCATAACACCCGAACGGAGGATCACTTGGCTTTAGCCCGTGTATCTATGTACCGTGTATTTTCCGGCCTCGAGCCGAGATGATGAAAAACTGTAACCAAATAATAATTATAGTTTATTTTATTTGTAGCCAATAATGATCACAAAAAGCTGTGTAATGTTTCGTAATGGTAAAAAGTAAAAAGATCGCATGTGAATTGTGCACATTCATTGTCAGGACTCTCTTGTCTATGAAAATCACAGAACACTAAAAACCTATGATGAATATAATCACATCCGTTTCCTTTGCAGCTCGTACTGGTAGCATTGCTGGCGGCCATCTTTATTTGGCAGCCATTACCGATCTGATTTGTTCCTTCGCCGGGTCTGTGAAAAGGTCGCTAGTGAATGAAAAATCTTCAAAATTTCTAAATTCTCTCATAACGAGAGGTAAGTGATGATTATGTGTTCTCGATGTGGCTAATTACTCGTGGAAAATACGTGGTATCGGTATAAAATGGATCTGGTAAATGTTGTTTCAGATTCCATCATTAGCGACGAGACAACACCTTGAACAAATCGTTTGCACATCCATTGGCAAAATGCAATACAACGGATTTCATAACCAACATCCCATGTAAGTGGTTGTCTAAATTTATCAATCTAAATACCCATTTTATTAACTAGGGCATCAATCGTGCTGAACCTTTCACGTTTCCATCCATACCTTCCTACCTACCTTTTCTTCGGAGCCGCCATTTTGTTATGTGATGTGAATTGCATTCTATCTACTCAGCTGAGAATCAAAATAATAGGTAGGTACCACTGCCTAGTCTGGCGGGGATTCTCTCGAAAAAATGCCTTCTCGGATTAAGATTAAGGTGTGCCAAATCGTTATACATATTCTATCAAGAAAGTATATTTTTGGTACCTATCTAGCCAAACTGTACTAAGTGTGATTATTTCATGAAATGCCAACATCCACTTATCAATAAATTACCTACCTACTATTAATATTATAATTGCGAAAGTTTTTGTGTGTGTATTTGTATGTTTGGCGATCCGAGGTTTGGCGCTCCTTCACGCTGAAACAGCTTTACCTATGTGGATGAGATTTGGTACAAAGATAGATTAGGCTGTAGTTTATCCTAATAATTATTTCTTGTGATATGAAAATGAGATCTCAATCATAGCAAAACGGATACAGATGTGTCCTTTGTTGCTCCTTCACACCAAAACTTTCTGCCTCTGTAAAAAAACCGCCTCTGTGGTCTAGTGGTTCAACCCACCGATTTCAGATCCAGAGAGATCCCTATGGGGAGTACAATATATTGGGCTTGGTTTGGTTGGTGGTAGGAGCTTACCTAATTCTGTTGCCATAATAACAATTCTTTAAAAAATGTTGTGTTCCGGTGTTCAGAGGTAAGATAGCCAGTTCCTCAGTTTGAGGATTCCGGGTGAAGTGCGCCTCCATCTTCAGCCTTATCTCAACTTGTTACCAGGTGAGATGAAGGCCAAGCGCTTCCTCATCGTACAATAAAAATAAAAAAAAAACTACAGAACAGATTTCAATGATACTATAGAAATTGTTTAGGAACAGAAAAATAGGCTACTAACTGGGTACCATGCAGGCAAAATGTAATGATATCTGCTAGGTTGTATAGGGTTATTATTTTCAAGGACATTGCACAACCTTAGATTAGGACAATGCTAAAGATACAGGTTCATCTATAGCTAAACTTAGGATCAAGGATAGTTCTATTCTATGTGAATGTGGTTTGGACATAGGAACCATAGGCCATATTTTTTACAGTTGCAATAGAATTTGTTGCTCACTGTACGCATTTACAATTTACAGAGTATTATGGAAGGGAAAAAGATTGAGAAAGTAGACATTTCCATGACAGGATACAGCAGATGGGAGGATATCATTGTAATGATATATCATTGAATGGTGTAAGGAATGATATCCTCCCATCTAATGTACACTGTCATGGAAATGTCTACTTTCCCTATCCTTTTCCCTTCCATAAATAATTCCATAATACTTTGTAATTTTTTTACTGTAAATAAAATGAAACAGTAAAATTTGTAGGTACTTATGTGTATAAATGTATATAATTTTCATACTAACCCTTGTACATAGAATATAATATACTTACTAATATTGGCATATATTTGTCCATGTTTTAAAAAATCAATTGGGTGATCCCATTTTATAATATCAGCCATATTTTACATACTCCCCTTAATCTTTACATAAAGCTATCATGACATGGACACTGGCAGAAAAGTGACCCCTATCACTAATTGCCATAAAACAAAGAAGTTAAAGGACAAGAATTAGTTTTAACTCAAGTGTAATCAAGGCAATTGATCTATCCCAAGAGTCAAATCAATGGCCTACCAGCAAGATGATTGCAGCAAAATTTTTACATACAAACTTCATAATTTATGTTCTTGTTTCAGGCCCAGACCTGACCGGAATGAACAGTTCGGTAAAATGCCATTCTTTAATGGCATGCCTGATTTTGGAGGGCCAAAAAACTTTGGTCCAAGGAATATGGGAAACAAGCCTTTTCGCCCAAGAAATGATTTTAATGGTGTAAGGAATGATTTCAAACAGAATGATGTTAACAATGACTTTGGGGGTCCAAAGGAATTTCGGCCTAGAAACAATTACAACTCCCAACCCCAGAAGACCTATGGTGAAAAACCACCCGGAAGTAACATGCAATTTTATAACAACACAAAAGATGAATTTGGTGGGCCAAACCCAAATTATCAAAAGAGCTACAACAATGCCAATCAGCAAAACTTCATGCCTAAAAAAATATTTAATCCCAATGGACCCCCACAACAGGATTTCAAAGGTCGCAAACTGCAAAGCCTGAAAGCTAAACACCCTGGAGACAGCCTTTTGAAGCCAGTGTGGGACTTGGGTAACCTAGAGCCCATTCAGAAAGATTTTTACAAGCCCCATTTGGATGTAGAAAATCGTTCTGAAGAAGAAGTGGAGATGTTCCGTTCCACTAAGGAAATAACTGTCAGTGGTAACAACATTCCCCGGCCTAACCAAGTCTTTGATGAGGGTAATTTCCCGGATCATGTTATGACCACTATCAAGGAACAGGGCTGGTCTGAACCAACTGGCATTCAAGCTCAAGGCTGGCCTATCGCTCTGTCTGGCCGCGATATGGTTGGTATTGCTTCAACTGGATCTGGAAAAACACTAGCCTATGTACTTCCAGCAGCAGTGCACATTGTTCATCAAAAGCATATCCATCGAGGTGATGGCCCAATTGCTCTTATTCTTGCCCCTACTAGGGAACTTGCACAACAGATTCAATCTGTAGCTCAAGCTTACAGTGCTCATGGCACAATCAGAAACACTTGCTTATTTGGAGGGTCACCCAAGGGACCTCAAGCCAGAGATTTGGAGAGAGGAGTGGAAATTGTCATTGCAACACCTGGACGGTTAATTGATTTCTTGGAGCGAGGCACTACTAACCTGCGCAGATGCACTTACTTGGTGCTGGATGAAGCTGATAGGATGTTAGACATGGGCTTTGAACCTCAAATTCGCAAGATCATCGAACAGATACGCCCCGACCGCCAAGTCCTCATGTGGTCTGCCACATGGCCCAAAGAAATCCAGGCTCTGGCTGAGGATTTCTTGACAGATTATGTTAAGGTAAACATTGGATCTCTGAACCTGTCAGCCAACAACAACATCAAGCAGATCATTGAAGTTTGTGAAGAGCATGAGAAGGAAGGAAAACTGACAAACTTACTCAAAGAGATATCATCAGAGAGGGACAACAAAGTCATTGTTTTTGTGGAGACAAAGAAGAAGGTAATCTATACTTAACACCTTTTTATGAAAGAAGTCAAAAAAAAAAGGTTACTTTGTTTGAATACTTTCCACAGCAACTTAATGTGCAGCCACATATGCACTCATGACTCATGTAAAATTTGAATAACCATGTTTGTGTTGCTATAATTGAATTTAAATCTTTACTTTCTTAGAACAGCCTGTATGAACAGATGTTCTATCAGGAAAGTACAGATGGTGATTTGAAGCATTTAGTATGGTATAACATCTATGTGTAATCTAGGTGGATGACATTGCACGCTCAGTCCGTCGCATGGGACACAAGGCACTTGCAATCCACGGCGATAAGTCTCAGCCGGAACGTGATGCTGTCCTCACAGAGTTCAGGAATGGTGCCACCACCATACTCATTGCCACTGATGTGGCTGCTAGAGGCCTTGATGTAGAAGATGTCAAGTTTGTGGTCAACTATGACTACCCAAACTCTTCTGAAGATTACATTCACAGGATTGGTAAGTTACCAAAATCCATTAATTATTAATCCCTAGTCAGATAAATATGTTATCCATCTTTTGCTTGTAACTTGTTATTTACATTTAGGTATTTTACATTACATAAAATTTACTTTCACACTCAAGGGCCACACCTACTCAATTGGAAGATATCACCAATTCATAATTATGTGCAACCATAAAAACGCATGCAGCAAAATGGATAGATAGAAAATACTTTATTGCACTAATAAATAAAAGTACATAGACAAACTTAATGGTTATAGCGGCACATAGGTTGTAGTACCAGAGATGCAAGCAGAAAACATTCGCATTTGCATCTGATGAAACTGCAGAACTGGCATATATTGTCGAAAACTTTTTAAGAAAAGCTCTTGAGTATCATACCTGCTAGAATTTTTTTTATTATTACGGAGTGAAAAAAAAATAGGATCAAAATCTTTCTATATAGTTAGTTACATATCTGTAGATAAAAAAAGCGGCGAAAATAGTTGAAAAAAAATATATTAATGAAATATGATAAATAAGAGTTGTGCAAAAAACTGCACTTTTTAATTGTATTTATTAGACTCGGATAAATCTTTTGTGTTGAAAGCCTTTGTAGACTTGGAGAAAAGTCAATATGGTTGGAGAGCAATCTTGTATCTAAATTATGCTTTAAGTCCCTTTACAGAGACTCTATGGCTTTCGTGCAGAAAAATGGGTCACTGAATGATTTGACATCAAAATGGGTGTTACGACAAGGAAGTGTAGGGTAGCTATATAAATGGTTATATAACCTATTTGTGGCCAGTTGTTTGCAAGACTTGAAAGTTAATGAATGTGGATTAAGAATAAATGAATTCTCGTCAAATGACATCTCTATGCCGGAGTTGAAGGAGATGGTAACTACAATCAATGATGCTTTAGAAGGGAAAAAAATTGGAGTCAATGTTGCAGCAAAGGCGAATGTGATACTGCTTGAAGATGATGAGTATATAACGGGGGATGTGGAACAGTGGTCCAAGTACGGATCTTACCGATCGCATAATAGCGAATCGCAAAGTTCGTTAAAATGAACCGAATCGTATCGTACCTCGCGAGTATGGAAGTCAAGTCGGTAACTCATATCGATACGCTTGCGATCGTCATAGTGCTCTTAAGTTTATCGATTAATAAAAACTTTACCGAGACCTTCAAAGTAGATAAAAAAATCGTGTAAATAGACAAAATATACTATCTAAACGTCAAACAATAGTACTAGTTATCGATAAATTCGATATAATTTAACGACTGTATACCGATTACTTCCGTACTTGCGATGGTCGATAAAACCAATTTTCTCGATTTAAACGATTCTAAATTAATAAAAAAAATAAATCAAATTATGCGATCGGTAAGAACCATACTTGCTTGCTCCGCAGGTGAGTTTGTATATTTGTTAAGCTCTTTATATGAATGATGGAAAATATGACAGATATGAAAGAAGAGCGAATGTCGGTAACTACGTAACTAGGTCAAGTTCATCTAGGTCACTTTCACTTGGTAAACGGGACACTTCATGCCTTTATGAGATACAAGTGGATGGATGTAAGCAAGTTGAAGAAGCAAGTTAATATGTTGAGTGTGAATGGTACAGTTGGGAGGTTAAGACCCTGGCGAATTTTCTCTTCTCTGACCAAGTCCGAGAGGTTCTCGAGAAAGGCCAGGTCAGAAGTACCCTAAAGAACATGAATGATGAATGTGATGAGTAGTAAGTAAGGGGATTTCCGTTGTCTCTGCCCCCCCTCTAGAAAACAGCCGTGAGTCTATGTATACAGATAAATATTTTATGTGCTGTGGTTACAAAGGCACTGCTTATGTACGGTTTTCTTTGCTTATAGTATATAACTATCATGAACTGAAATTATTTTATTCACTCAAAATGGGCTCAGTCTCTTTATTAGGGGTGACAGTTTGTCCCTTTATCGAAAGGCTCGGCATTCAATCGAAGGAATCATTTGGGGCACGAATTGAGCATTGAGTGTGAACTCGCAAAGGCTATGCTCAATTCGGAAATAAAAGATGGAATGCTTGTTTCTTGTCCCTTCAGTCTGGTCAGGTCAGTCAAGTCAAATCATTTGTGCGCCTAGCGGTCGCCGCGGCGGCGGCGGCATAGAATGTGCGGCGCGCATGTCTAGGCGTGACATGAATATAGATATAGATCTCAGAGACTCAAGAGAATTTCCAGATTTTTTTTATTGTACGGCACGGAAGCGCTTTGCCTTCATCTTACTTGGTTTAAAGTTATGATAAAACCGAAGGTGGAAGCGCGGAAGCGCACTTCACCCGGAATCATCAACTGTCTCAGGTACTTACTAGTTTACCTATAAATGCTGGAACACAACAATTTACAATCTTGGGAGTCTTCAAGTCCAGGGTGAACTGGTCCCTTTTAGACAAGCATACTTCATTTTAGGCCACATCTGTACTTGTTTTTCAAGTGAGAAAAGTAAAAAAAATGGAATTGTTGTTATGGCGACAGGCTTAGGTAAGATGTTGGTAGCTGTTGAGTGTTGTGTGCGTTAAACAAAGTCCAGCAAAACAAAACCACCAACCAAACCAAGCTCAATATTGTCCTCCCCTGAAGATGAAACCCAAAACCTCTGGATCTGACAATGGTAGGCAAACCACTAGACAACAAAGGCTTAGGAGCTTCAAATATGTATACAGAGTGGAAGTTTTTAACGCCACCTGAAGGGAAAGTGCTTAAAATGCTGGAGGTTTCTTGCATCAGTCTTATATTCTAGTGAATATAAGACTGATGCCAGAAAATGTAACTCAAATTGGGCAGAAATCATAGTAAGGTTACATACTACCTGGCAAAGGTAGAAGGGTTGCTAGTGAATAATTAATAAATATTACTAGATATTTATATAACAGTATATTAAAACAAAAAAATTGTGAATGTTCAGGACGTACTGGACGTTGTCAGCAATCAGGAACTGCCTACACATACTTCACCCCTGGAGACTCTCGCCAGGCTCGTGGTCTTCTAGCTGTGCTCCGAGAAACTGGACAGAACCCACCTGCTAAATTGGCTGACTTGGCACGCAACTCTAACAACAGTACTGGTAAATATCACTTCACTTACATCATCATATTAATGTCCTCTATTGAACATTAACATTCATAAAATTTTAACTTTAATCTACCTTACATAACAACTATGAATCCAAATTTAATTTTAAGATGCAAAACAACATTTTTTATTTTCTTGTTTTCAATCAGGCCGCAACCGCTGGCAGCAACGCAAGGAAAACAACAACAGCAACAGTGGCTCTAGCTCACCCCGCCAACAAAGTAACCAGTGGAACAACAAGATGGCCAACAGCGAGGAAAACACATACCAGAACCGCAACACAGGTCAAGGCCCCAGGTTCAACAATCAAGGCAACCAAGGCTACAGGCCAAATAACTACCAGAAGCCACAGGTTCCATTCCCTAGCCCCAATGTTTTTGAGTCTATGGGCAGTTACCAAGGTGGCTACAATGGTGGATACCAGAACAATTACCAGAATCAGAATGGTTATGGTCAACGCCCCTACAACAGTAAGTGCCTTTTTATTTTTGTTGGTTATGAACTTGTATACTTATATAATTTCCAGTTCATAAGTTCGATTACAGATTTATTTTAAAACCATTCAAAAAAAAAAGGTAGCTTTTTTTATTCCACGTCAATTTGGTCAGTTTCAGTACCTCAAAAAATTACGTACGTTTTTAAAACAACACTTTATATTTTATTGCATAACAGCAAAGCACTTTGTTTTCATCTCACAGTTAAAAGGCCGAAGGTGGAAGCGCACTTACCCTGAATCCTGAACATACTGATAACTAGCTATCTGACCGTAAAAATGCTGGAACACAACTTTTAGATCTGTTGCTAAGGTGACAAGCTTTGGAAAGATGTGGTAGCTAGCCAGGTAGACTTGGACCAACATCCAAACCAGTACAATTTTGTTCTTATCTGGGGGATCAAACCTGGGAGAGAACCATAGAGGCAGTTTGATGTCATTATGTTAATTGCTCACTAATGTGGTTTCAGATACCCGCAACATGGGTCAGCAATATCGTGGCAACAACACCAACGGGAACAAGGCTAGCGGCTCCGGGTCATCCTATGGATCGCCACCGCCTCATTTCGCCACCCCACCTCATTACCCTCAAATGCATCCTCATCCCCAGGATATGCTTGGTAAGTGTTAATGCCATAAATTACTTGTTACAGCAGCAGCAGATACATGTTGTCCCGGTGTGGTGTTAGAATAAAAAGTTACTTATATCCCACTACGGCAAAGGCCTTGGCCTTTGCTTTAGTGGGACACAATAGGTTAATTTCAGGGTTTGAACGATGGAAATACGACTCTTAAATTTGGTTCAGTTGAGGAATCGTAGACAACACAGTTTTGGTTATTGGTATTCAGCATTAGACCAGCAGCTCACTTGAAAGCTCTTCACTAGCTTATATTAGCTGTTACTAGTATACATAATTGATTTCTTATATGTTTCAATTAAATAAATAAATATTACAGGACAATATTTTTTACATAGCGCCATCTAGCCCGAAACTAAGCATAGCTTGTAATATGGGAACTAGATTACGAATAGAACACCCAAACACAGAACAAACATCAATATTCATCACACAAATTTTTGTCCTAGGTGGGAATCGAACCCACAACCTACAGCGCAGAAGGCAGAGTTACTACCAACTGAGCTATGAGGCTTGTTTATGATTAGTTTTTTTTGTAATTATAAGCTTATTACAAAACACAGTTAGGCACATACATTTTTGCTGTAGGTTAATTAAATTTTATTAAATTTTTTAATTTTCTTCTGCTTTCCTTTGTTTTTCTTTTGCATATTCTTATCCTCTACCTGATTATTAACAACAACATTTCTCATTAACAACTCTCATTTACAATATTAGTATAGATGCTAATTGGATGTAGAAAAACACAAAGTATGAAATAAAAAAAATACGCAGGTACATTCAATGTTTGTTATAATAAATTTTCGAAATGACGTCCGTGTTGACGAATGCGCAACGGGACTCGATTTTTTAATGCGTAGCGTTTATCATATGCACGTATGGAATGTTTCTAAGTGCATCTCTTACAGCTGTTTGTAAATTATCTTCTGTAAAAATAATCCAAGGATGCTAAGTCTGGTGATCATGAGTTCCGAGCCACCGACGATCAGATCACCAAACATAATATGTTTGGTGATCTGATCGTCTGTGCTTGCGCACAGTCTTGCTGTAACCACAACCGTCGTGTGACTGCTAGATGTAGGTCATCTAGGTTCTCTTTTAACTAGTCAAGTATGTTCATGTAGGTCCGTGTAGTGTCTCAATATAAAATTGGACAGACACTAAGAGGTTGTGGTACCCCCTGGACCAGTATCTATTATTGCGGCGGTTTAACATGCCAGTAAAAAAAAGGCTTTTGTTCTAAAAAATTTAAGATTGGTTACATCAATCAATTTCTAATCAGCGCTTGCTCACATCCTGCCACAAATGGATTGCTGGCTAATAGTTTATTCTGCAACTACTTATCATTGTTGGAAAGATTTGTTCCGTCTGATCAAATCACGGTTCCTAAAAAATCAGTGTCACGCACTATGTGGTGCTCCCACATATTCCACCGTCCACCCATCTGCAGTATAACATTCTATTTGAGTCGTCACTGTGTAGCGCTTGTACGACACGGCCGTCAACGTAGGACTTGTATTTATATTTTTTGAGAAGTCTCATTACCGTTCTTTGACTCAAACCAACTTCTGATATTGTTCGTGTCGTTGCTTTGGGAAAACATTCCACATAACATAAAATGTCCATTTATATGTCTTCATTTACTGATGGAGTAGTTCGGCCTGCAGCGCGCGGTGTTTTATAGCTTCCGTATTGGGATAAGTTCCTCACCATTTTTGTTGGACATGTTGGGTTCGGTATCTATTTCTCAACCATTCCACTGTATGAGCTGTGCTGCAATCATTTATAAAATAAGCTTTATGTCCATCAAATTTCTCTTCGTTCGTAAGCAAATTTATTTATTGCATATTTGCCGCGCAATTAATTTACATTTTTCATAATTCGAATTTTAAAGTTTTAATATTTTTTCCAAACCAAAACCAAGTCCAAACAGGAAGAGGATACTGTTTATAGTTCAAATATCGAACAAAATAGTTTGTTTGCATTTGATTGCCATATTATTATCTGATGCTAAGTAGGTATACATATACATTTTATATGAAAACTAAAATAAGGATTTTTAAGTGTTCCAACAATAGTTCTTCTGAAGTATTTGTAAATAATCAGGAAGAGGATAAGCAAAAAAAAAACAATTTTCTCGAAAAAACAAAGTTTTTTTTTTATATATGCAGTTCTTATTGTTATTTAAATCGAGCCCGTGACTTCTAACAACATTTTTCCATAACTATAGCCGTTAAGACTTTCGCCTCGGCGGGCGGTCGAAAAAATTTACCCTGTACACAAGTGATGATAGAACACGCTAGTCTTAAGGGAGAGAGTTGAGTGAATAGGTACCCACCTATTCACTCTAGACTAATTGATAATGGTGTGGAAAAACACGAGGGCAACAATTTCCATTTTTTTTACCAGGGGTTAAACACAATCGAACATCAACATGGTATGGTTGGTTACCTACATACAGTACATCTACTAGTCTGGTTTTCTCTTTTTTGGTTTGTTCACATTGCAATATAAATAAGGTAAGGTAGATAATGATAATAAATATGATATGGAAAATGAAGAATGAAAAAAAAATGTTTTTAGAAAGTAAAGCTATTGTACACCTCATCCTTGCATGCTCAAGTTTCGAGGTAAAGAGCTGGACCCATATCACATAAAAATCGACATACAATACAACAATGAGTGGAAAGGTGCTTACAAGTTGTGTGTTTGTGTAGGCGGCAAGTACTACGGAGGTGGAGTTGGCGGCGGAGGGCCATGCGGCTACCAGGCTGCGGTGGGCGCCGGAGTCGCCTACCCTCACCTGCCCCCCGGACCGCTGCTTTACGCCGCTCCAGTCCAACAGTAAAGCACACAGAAGCCAGCTCTCCTAACATATTCATGCATATTCCAAATATAAATGTGGACTTAGATAAGTATGATAGATAATTCACTATTCGTTCTCAGATTCATGTGAGCTCTAATTGTTGTCTTTCGATATTGATGTTAGATATTGTAGAACAGATTCCTAGAATAATTGAGGAGATTTGCTTGTGATTATGACTACACTATTTTTATTAGCCTAAACATTGTTAGATCTGAATGAAGCTTGCAAAATTAACCTTTTTTGGAAGGTACTGCAAACATATTTGTGTTGAACAACAATACAAATTGCAAACATGTCTTATTTAAAAAGCTGTCCTTGCATTGCTGATTCTTTTTTTGTGAATTCTCTTTCAGATCCAATTTAAATAATTAATGTGTTTAAGGTTTAAGATGAATTGTGCTCTCTATTGGTCATTGTATAATAATATATTGGTTCATTTGATTAGCAAGAATGACCACAAAGCTAATTATGGTAATGAACCTGACTAGACAGTTTGCTTTTGAAAATACTTTACCATTGCTTAGAATTGATATTATGACCAGTGGAGAAAACAATAAGATTTCACACTAAGGTTTGGTGGAACTTGTTTCAAATTATCCAAGTTCCACAGTAGATTTAATCATTATAATATTTGTTAGAGTAGTTGGTGTCGGTACCCTACTGTGTAATTCTGGGGTGCCTTTCGTTTCTTTAAAATTTCTGTATAATGTACGAAATGCACGAAACATGTAGAAGATGAGTGAATTTTTGAAGGAGGTTAAACATTGCAGATAAAGTAATTAAAATTTATTTTATTGTTAATGATTGATCCAGTGGTATAGTGGGACAACTTAGTATTAGAAAATGATACTTACGAAATGCGTTAAATAAATGCTTTGTATAAATCAAGATATCAATCTGTATTGCCAGATAAAAATGTGAATATTTTTCCTAAGTGATGTCAATGACATTTCAGTCACTGATTTTATTTTTTATATTAAAGTTTTAGATCTTGTCTAACTGAACAAAACATCTGAAAGTTTTGGTCAGTCTGTGACCTTAGACAAAGGCTTTGAACTCTTGTACCATTCTCTAAGTAGGGGTATTATATGTATAAAAAATGCATTTAACCATAGTGGGGTAGTATTGAACATAATACAAAATATTAAAACGCAAAGGGTTACTTTCGTAGCTATATAAGTAATTCCTATTTTTTTTTGTATGACATGATCATTTCAAATAATTCGTCTGATTTCTAACTAGAATTTCTATATGAGAACGGGTTTATCATAGTATGGGATAAAAAGTCAATCAAAATATTCTGAATAATCTCTTGTAATTTGTTGTTCAGACTTGAGACACCCATTACAGTCCAAAGATTTGGGAAAATCTGTGATATAACATTACTATACTGTAGAGCCCGTCATTGTTTTGGTCAATTGTTAATACATAAGTACATTTCTTACTAAAAGAAGTGTGTTCTACTAGACAAAAGATATATTTTTTGACTATTTGAACGAATTTCATATATATTTGTGACAACAAAGCTTGCAAGTCGTTAACAGATATTATAATAGCTATAAGGTTTAATAATTTATTGTTATTCAATTTAGTTTTCAGTTAACTGTTAGGGTGACAAAATTGAACCAGTTCAAAGGGACGTAAATGTTATTATCTTTTTAAGAATACCGTTTTATGGAATGGTGTCAGGCTTAACGAATGATGATGGGGTGATCAACGTGTATAACTCGCGCGTAAAGGCAACAAAATGCGAGAATTGCATTGTTATTGTGTACATTGTAAGAGAAAGACTGCCATAGAACTTGAAAGGATGTGGATAAGTATGTGCATACTCATCTCAAAGATGACGTTTTATCCTATTACTAGCTTGTCCAAAGGGACTATCAGTTAGAGTGGCTATGGATTACTGAGATCAGAAGACACAGATCTCACTAGGTATATGTTACTGGTGGTGTTGAACGGCCGGGCTAGTGGTGTTTGTTATCGGGTCTGCAGTGTCGTGTCGGTATGGTCGCGAGTAGCAGTTTACTCCTGTATTATTATGTACAAAGTACTACACCCACCTCTACTAAACAACTGTGATAATAACACTAAGTAGCGTAGCAGGCGATTTATATTCTAGGAGAAGGGATGACATCATATCTGACATATTGTATTGTGATAATCTTGATATCAAGGCGTGCTCTCCACGCTTTGACGAAATGTTTTTCTCTAAACAAGACTTAATTAAATCGTGACTCTTCTGACAGTGGTTTTGTTGGGAGGAGTTAAACAAGACTGATTATTTCTTATTAAATGAATATTTTATACCTGAATGAATTAAGACATTTGTATTGGTAGGGTATTTTCTCTGCTGTGTTTTCCAAAAATATTGTCACTATGTTGGATATGTGTCAAGAAGCCTTTCCAAGCCGTCACCAAAATAGCGATATTCTGTTTGTTTTATTTTATTCATTGGTTTTCTTATTTATTGTGATGAAAAATGTTGTTGACAAATTATGTGGCAGCGACAGTGTAAACTGAGTAGAGTATAATATTGTTGTTGATTTGCAAAATTTTATTTATTCAACCAATATCTCATAGACACCTTCTTGCTTTATATTTAAGAGTTTATTTTGAAAAGAAATTGTGAAAAATATACATAGAATTTAAGTATGTGGCAATGCAGATCATCATACATATTGATTAAAAATACATTATAGTAATATTTGTATTTATTCAATTTGAAAGTACATAATGGAGAGACTCCTTATTAAAACTGTCCCAAAGGGAAGTCTTCTGAATGTTTCTGAAAAGTGCATTTCTTCTATGTAATACAGTATTAAATTCAGATTTAATAAATGAATGTATAATTACTTTGCTTTTTATTTTTGGATGAAACAACAATGTCGAAAACGCTTGCCTGAATAAGTATTCACAGCAGATAGTGCACGGATTGTGCACTTGTTTTTTTTTTTTATTTTTTATACGTACTGTAATATTGTTGTGTTCCGGAATTTAGAAGGTAGCCAGTTTCTCAGACTGGATAATTCTGGGTCTCTCTTCCACACTTTCGGCCTTAAATTACCATATTAATTTGAAATCAGGTGAGACGCTTCTGCGTTGTACAGTAAAAAAATCTACCTATATAATTAGGTACCTACCTCCTTTTTTTGAAGCTGGTTAAAAACCATTAGAATTTGAAACGAGAATTTTTGAAATTTATTATATTCGAAATTACAACATTTTTATTAATTAATGTAGTTCTTATTAATATATATATTCAAAGTAGGTACATACCTATTTATGTATCAAATACTATTTTCCCATAGTTCTAACAGCTTATAACTATGTTACATAGGTACGGCTGGGGATCTGGCCTTATATTGATAACCTCTTGACCGATTTCGCTCATAGGTAATCGAAAGGTTAATATTTGTTAGAGTTGAGTAGGTAGGTACCTAACTACTTGCCTTCGAGTTTTTCTGCCAAATAATCAAATATTAGCAAAATCGACCGAGAAATGGTGTCATAGGCGGGAAGTACACATGGATGTACCCCTTCTAGGAATAGCTACATGGCGATTTTTTAAGGGTGGACGGTGGACCGCTTCAAATACTTATAATACATAACCTACGCGAGCGAGTGCGTAGAGGTAACTACTTGTAGTAGGTATTATATTTATCCTGTGGAAGAGAGGTGTACGTATTTAGGTAGGAGATATTGATAGTAGAAAGTACAAGCAAATTTTACCAGTTGTTGTAAAGACGCTGCGCTCGCTAAGTTAATGATCAGAATCGATTCAATAGTGAACAAATAAAATCGTGGTTAGCCCACAGAATTCTATGGGTTAGCCGCCGTGGTGGAAAGCGTGCAGTACCTACCTAGGAATGTAAAAGTGTACCTACAACATAGATGCACCGGATTGCACCGTACAAGCTCACTGTAATAATACTTTTATGATCATTCAGGTCAGTGATATGCGAACATTAGTACCTGCCTAGTACCTGCGGCTGCAAATTTCGAATTCCATAGTTTTTTTTTATATTTGCATTATTCGATGCGATTACTATAAAAAAGTAACTACCTAGAAAAAATAAAACGTGTGTTGAGTTTTCCGTTTCCTTAGCGCTTGTTGCCCGAAAAACATTTCATTGATATCCGCCACTAGATGGCGTAAAATTAAATTCACTGTGTTGTCATTGTCATGTCATGCATGCTAGCTTGAATTCTGGGTTGAATGGCTGATAGTGGCAATTTGCCGTGAATTTTTTTGGAAAATCAGAAACTAGTGATAATGTAATTACGTGTTTATCGATGTGTTTTTACTGAAAGTCAAGAAAACTCTAGCTCCTCGTGAATATAGATTACGTGTTTTCTTTGAAATTTAAACCATTTAGCTAGGTACATTCTTGCAATGGATGATTTTATAGTAGTTGGTAAGTTTGCTCAATATGTTTTGTATTTTGTATAGTTTCTTGTCTACCTACTTAAATTTAAATAACTGCTCACTGAAAACTAGGGTTTAAAAACAAGGTGTGAAAATTCTTCGTAATCATAACCCAACTTCTGCCACTCAACCAATATTTCTAGACAAGACGGCCTTGAATCTAATCTTGTCAAGTCAATGTCGTTGTTTATCAATAATTTGTTCGAATGATCAAATTTTAACATTCATACATAGGTACCTACTACTACTACTACTACTACAGCTACTACATATTGTGCATTAGTGTTCACATAAATAATCCAACATGGGTTGCATTTAAGAAGGTAGACCTATCTAGGATAGTACATTATACGTAGTACCTTCCTAAAGTATACCTATATAGATACAATATACCTTGAGTCTTAAGTGTATTTTTGTTCAAAGCCTGCTTAACCATTGCGATAGCTTTTCGTATATTAATTTGTTTTTGAGGATTGGCCATTGATCTCGATAACTCGAATGCTATTTCCGCAGCAGGCGTTGTGGGTCGGTTATGTATATGTAGGTACCTATCTACGTAGTACGTACCTACCTCCTACCTGGTAGGTAGGTACCGGATTTTCCTTATTGCTAACCACTGACAACATAATACCTACCTACCTATGCAGCACTCATGGTAAAGTCGTAGGTAGGTATGAAGCGGCCGGTCAAGTGCTGCTCAGTAGTTTTAACGTGCAAACATGCAACATATCTATAATCTACGATTAAACATAAAAAAAACACTTTCGCATCTATAATAATTAGTTTAGGATAGGATTTGGTAGTCCGCCATATAACACCCTATTCGTAGGTATTAGGGTTAGTAAAATCAGAAACAGGGTTCCGTTGGTATTTGGTTATTTGATTAATTTTTGGTATTTGGTTTGGTATTTTGGTATTTTTGGTATTTTGGCACCCTTTTGTTACGGAACGAAACGAAACGAAATTACGCGGAAGAAGTCGCGTGTAAAATCTAGTGTATATTATATACATATCATAAATATCATGTAGATCTACATTTTGAAATCGATTCAGTAGTTTTTAATCTAGGTAATATCTCAAGTACCTAGATTCTATAGGACCTACCATTTTTATAAAGAGAAAAGATTTGTATTTTTGTTTGGTAATCTGGGGATACTTTGGTTGAGTTTTGAAATAAAAGGAGCCATGAAACTTGAACTAGTAGCTACTAAAATCTGAAAAAAAAACATATATTTTGCTGTGAATATAACCCTTCGGCCACTTTCGAAATCAATGGTTCGAAACCAGATAATAAAACAGAAATATTGCACCTGGTCTTTCATCATTCTGATCTCCTTGCCGAATGTGACGTGCGGATCTTTCATGAGGACCACACACAGGACAAGAGTAGACCCGTCTCTTGGAGACGGGTCTACTCCTCTTTGTCACGCTGCAGCTGCTCTTCCAACCGACGGGCCTGTTCGACGTGTCTGCTCCTCCCGGCGACGGGTCTGCTCCTCTTTGTCGCGCTGAAGTTGTTGTTCTAACCGACGAGCCTGCCGTTGACTGCGGCGGCCTTGGCGAGCTTTCTCCTCCAGATGGTCCAGATCCTGCAGACGGATCTGACTCCTGGTGCGGATTCCTTCCGCGTCTTCCTTGGGTAGAACCGGCATACTTTCAATCCGCTATTCTGACACCAATGATTACGAGCTAGGGTTCAAAATAAGCTCAAAATAAGACACGTTTATCCAGCACCAAACTACTTACTCTCAAACACAGTTAAACACTACTTAGTTATACTTTCGAATCACTAAACACTGTTATCGCACCCAGATATCACTTGATGTTATCTCGCTCCAGTGTCTCCTTATGAAAATTGAGAATTACCGTGGGTGAAAATACGGTGTAATGTGTACAATTATTTAGCCAAAAAGGGATGTTGGGAACCTGTCTGAACCATTCGATTTTGAACTTTTGTTTGTAATGTCTCGTTTGTTTAAACTATCACTGTCAATTTCCATTGTTCTCCTAAGACTTCATTTGAATATTTTCTCAAAATAAAAATCTACAGTCCAGTCCACTCCAATTATACAGAATAAAAAATGAATTACCTATTGTCA
Organism: Venusia cambrica; assembly: GCA_951394065.1. Lineage (NCBI taxonomy): Eukaryota > Metazoa > Arthropoda > Insecta > Lepidoptera > Geometridae > Venusia > Venusia cambrica. The sequence continues at coordinate 12,962,979 of OX596040.1, read as the reverse complement.
TAGACACCATTTATTTACTCACATCACACGGATACCAGTGTAGCGATTCTCAATCACACGTAGGTAGTACTTAAAGCTTTCGGATCGGAAACATCAAACTATTCTTATAAACCATTTTTGGAAATCTTCTGTGGAAGTTGGAAGTTTTGAATACCAATTCAAACCAGTCTAAATTTTTAGATTTTGGATTTTTGGAATAGTGTTCTCGGAATCGAGATCGGAAGATACCGAATTTGATCCGATAAGGCTTTCCGTGTGTTTGAGAATAGCTATACAGATGCACTTGAAAATGACGTTTCATTCATTCCGAAAGGGATTCATTAGGACGAAATTCAATTACTGCCAAGGTTATATATTATTGTGAATGAAAATAACCTACCTAGGATGCCATGAAACAGCACGGTTGAGCGGTTACGCCTCTGCGTGGAAGGTGGAGTAGTGCGGGGTTGGGAAGTCCATCGCCGCCTGGCGCTGTTCGCTTGGGTACAATGTCTTCACATAGTTCAGAGCTAAGAGCGCAAGAACTATATCTTCATACAGTTCCGTCAGAAAAAAATCTTTCTTTTTCTCTTAGATTCTAGACCTTTCTGATTGGCGTAACAATATTATCAAAATAATATAATTATTCGCTGGATGGATTTGAACTAAACTTTACATAATTATTGCTCATATCATGATGAACTTTTTATCTATAAATACTAAGCAAAGTATTATAAAGATTAAAGCTTACATGATAATCTAATAATTTAATAACGATTATGAGATGACTGCTATGGAAAGTTATTTTCGGTTTAAAGAGAGTATGAGTCGAAATGGAGTCCCAAGTAACCTATTTTTTACCTGTGAATGCATTTATCTCTGCCAAATTTCATTAATATCCGTTTAGTTCTTTATTCAAGAAAAGTAACAAAGAATCAATCAGACTTACTTTAGATTTTAAAATTTTGGTATGGATGTCAATGTTTTAATAACAGCTTGAATTGTCTCCAGGAATCGTGCGTACGCGAGCATATGGTGAACAAGGGCAACAGCAACTGGGTTAAGGCGCCTTATGCGTAACCAGGTCGCCACTGCGGAACGGCCGCGAGGTAAGAAACACAACCTTGTATGGTATTGTATTGATCTAAAATGCGTAGTTAACTTTAATTCCAATCAGGTATCGAAAACTGCTTCTACAAAATATTTTAATACCACAGAAAAAAGAGTTTAAGTGATGAGTGATTTCACTTAGTCTCTTCCTATTAAATAGTTATATTAGGGACCTATACACGTGAAACAGTTTCATTAAAAAATGTTTTTGAATTCGTAGTCTTTCAGTCGGATTAAAACAGGTGACTGATTCGTTTAATTCATTGTCTGTCCTTTCCTTTGCAATCCATTAGCAAGCAAAAATCTCCAAACGTTGTTAGGTAGGGTATCGTTGCTTATAGAATGAACTAACACAAGGTGTACACAGAAATTTCATCGAATACAAACATTAGTGTTTGTATTATTCGATTTTTTATAGCTTTTATAGACAAGCACGCTCCATCTTAGACCTCATCTTGACTTGCTTTCAAGTGTTTAACTATTAAAAATGTGTATAATACCACATTATACATATACCACATTTTACATATGTTATGCTTGCTTGGCATAACATAAATAACATGACGTAGTTTACTCCTAGAGGAATATATTTTATTTATTGAATCATCATCAATTTATTGCCCTACACTGCTGACCGATTTTTGACCTTTCTCATCCACACAAGTTGCCAAACATTTTTAAAACAATTTCCAGCCCATACAAATTTAAAAACCAACTGAAACAGTTTTTATTGAAAAAGTGCTACTATTCTCTTGACGAATTTATCAATGACCAGAATTTGTAGCGATTTGGCAGGTATCAACCCCTATAACTACCCTATTGAATAACATTTGACATAAATCATATAAGTTTTATTATAATTGCATTTTCTTTTACATTCGTAACTATTTTTATATCACTAATCTTAATTATTTTGATGAATTCTTTTACACTTGGACATTGCATTGTTACTTACTGTTTTATTGTTTGAATATTTACACTTTTTTTTATTAATAATTATCATAGACAACCTACTCAATGTTATTTTTAAGAATAAGCATAATATGTGTAATGATATTCCGACACAATATTATATTGTTTGTGAAAGAAAAATAAATGAAATGAAATAAACTCTCTGCCCACCTCTATGCGGAGGCCGTAGCATCTAGGCGGAGGGCGTACTACACTACGTGTGCCTAGACGTAGTCTCCACTGAAGGACGTGATGACCCCACTGGTTATTGGGCCTTCGGCAATTAATGACTTAGCTGCCACTTCATCCTGATAAAGTGGCAGTTGATGACTCGTTGAGCTATATCGGCCACCTTGGTTCTCTGTCACCTAACCTCACTGCTACTTTTATCCTTCATAGAAACGCCAAGCATAGCTCTTTCCATAGCATGCTGAGACTTTAAATTTGTGGATCCGTTTTCACTGAATGGGGATTGATCACACCAGGTAACACTGGAATTCATCGAAATAAAAAAATCGAAATGAAAAGGGGGCTTGATACAAGAAACGTCATTTTTATCCCTTAAATTTGGGTCAGAACTGTCGGTGTGTTTACCTTAGTTTAACTTAGGCGGGTTAGTTAGTGGGTTTACCTTCGATGTCGCTTCTGAGACACGCACAACACAACCTTCATCAGTAGAAGCTACGTGTTTACAAACAAAAGCAACGTGACTGCGCCTCCGTGAATGTCGCACGACACGAATCTGTCACAACAAGCCTCGCGGCTCAGCCGGTAATAGCTCTCCCTTTTGTGTTTTATGGTGTAGGTTCGATGCCCATCCAGGACAACCATTTTTGTGATAAATATAGTTATGTAATATGCTTGTTATGTATTTGGGTATTGTATTGTAGGATAAAGAAAAGCATATAAGTAATAATCTAGTTCCCATATACATAGCTTTGATAAGCTTGTATCTCGGCCAGATGGCGTTGTATGAAATTAGAGTTTTTTTTTTAATTACATACGGGGATGGGGATGCCTTCATATCACCTATTCTCAGGTTATGATAAAGCCAAAAGTGCTAGTGCTATTTACCCGGAATCCTCAACAGTCTGAGGAACTGGCTATCTAACCAAACCAACCACAATAACTGTACTCCCCTGGGATCGAACCGGGGACCTCTGGATCTGACACCGGTGGGCGAACCACTAGACTACAGGGGCGGTTAAATTTATTATTATTTATTTATTTAAACAGTGTACGTAGCCTGAGCACGATACATTCATTGTGAAAGCTCCCACTTGTAAACTGCCTTTCTACGCCAGTTACTTTGCTGTAAAACTCTTTAATATTTTACATAGCCAAGAGAAAACAAGCGTCGAGACTGCTTTTAAGAATTCGAATTATCTGTTTCTGAAAGAAACTTCTTTTTACTATACTTTTTACTGTCTCTCTGAGTGGTCTTATTTGTCAAGATGATTCTGTCGAAGTACCTAAAGTTTGAGTGTGGCATTTTCCAGCATTGTCTCGGGGGTTTATTTGTAATACGGTATCAGTATTGTTGATGTTCCTATAAGAGTTTATTTAATAATTTTATAGAAACATCAAATATGCTAATACAGCCGCTAAACGCTGGTGAACAAGTATTGTTAGCCACTTACTCACCATCGGTCTTCTACACCTCAACCGCTTCTGGGAGGTGTTGTTAACGAGCATATGCTCTTATTTCTGGCTTCAACTTCAGCGGTGACAACTGCTGAGTCATGTGGTTTTATCGTAAAAGGAGTAGCCGCTAGGAGTTTACCTTTCAGCGGCTTGAATGTAGGTTTCGTTGTCGCGGGGAAGGCTGCACGTCGCTATGTTAGTTGTTAGTAGGCTATTGGCTACATTAATGATTACTAACACTCTAACAAGACAAGGGTACATAGAGACATTTTTTTTAACAAAATTATACACAATAAAGGCATGCGTAGAATAGTGATTATTTTTTATAAAGAAGATTTAGGTGGGCGTAGAAGCTCACGAGGAAGGGACCTCCATGGGCAGCGGTGATCTGGTTGGCCTAGCGTGGAGCGGAGCAATTGTGTTTAGGTGTACGTGGCGACAGTTGTCCGCACGGTCGAATAATCGTCGCGCCAATGTCACCGCGAACTCCTCAACACTGGGCATTTGTAAGTCCCGGGCAATAACATCATTGCTCACATATCTCCCAGCTCCTGTGCAAACTCGTAGGTTAGTGGCCGAGCACAGGGAGTACCATGCTGGTGCCGCGTAAGTAAGTCGCGACCGTAGGTATGTTGCATGTTGTATGTATGCACTCCTGTCTTGGTCCTTCGAGGTAATTTAGACATGATACCGGTCGCAGCATGGCTCGGGCCGTTCGCGTTTGGCGAATCGCGCGCTCTACCTGAGCGTTCATCGTCAGTGTTCGGTCGATGTCCACTCCAAGGTACCGAACTGATGGCTGCCATTCAATCTCTTGGCCTCGCAGTTTGAGCGGCATAAGAAGCACTTCCGCGAAACCAAACTAACTTCAACTTCTTTGATATGGCATGCAACCGTTTTATCGATTCTGCCAGTGTCGAGTATTGCGAGTATCGTAAACAGAAAAAGTGGGAGAAACCAAGACTGCAGCAGTTTTTGTGACATTGACAGCTACTCTCCACTTGTCAAGCCAGCCCGGCAGAGTGTCGAGTAAGCATTGCATCTGTCGCCTTCACCAGAATCAATGCCTTATTCATGATACGAATGAGCATTGGTGGCGCTGTGGATCCAATGAGATGAGGCCCGCGTGCCAAACACGATCGAAGGGAACACAACAACAAGGTATACAAATAACTCGCTTATAACTAAACAACCTTCTCCGGTTATTCTGCTGAAGGTCTTCAACGCAGTTCTCTCCGGTTTGCCAACTGCGTTTCGTGTTTGTTATAGTTGGCAGTTGCACTAACCTCACCACTTCCTTATTATCAAGTATTTGTTTATTTATGCTCGCAAATCTTGCACAGTGGAAATAACACGGTAAACTCAGATGTTTTACCGCCCCCGTGGCCGAAAAGCTTTTACAGATTCGTCATGTCCATGAAATCTTATGAGTGTATGTATGTTACGGTGCGTTTCGTATGTCAAAATTACGATTAGGTACGTGTTATAAAATATAATGAAAATGAGAAGCGACATCCGCGGCCAAAGGAATGCGAGCAGGTTGCGCAACTTGTTTTGACGGCGCGGCGCGAAACGTTCGTTGCTTCATAGTACCGACTTCACTTTCCATCTTGAGTTGAACTGATGCCTGTATGAAACGCCTCTGAGTATTTATTTTTATGTTTAAATATTTAATACATAATTATATATCCACGGATTTCTATGCCATGGCAGCTATGGTATGGTCTCGACACAACAGAATATCATCGCCTTTTACTATGCAAAGTTGAGTTATACGAAGTCTTAATAAGATAAAGAATATTTTCTGCAGAAGCATGTGTTGTGTGACGTCCTTCAGCAATGTAAGAGACACTGATAAATCGACATTACTATATATTTACTCACTATATACATAAAAAGTACCTACTTTATCCGTAATCTAGGTCTCATTTTATAATCTTTGATTAGTTTGGGGCTAGATGGCGCTCTGTGAAATTAATGTCCTGAAATATTTATTTATAAACTATAAATGTTCCGCCATCCATTTAACATGTATTTATTATATAAACATTTTAAGTTTAGAATTCATATTATCCGTAATCTATGTTCCCATATTACGAGTACAAGCTTTGCTTCGAGTGTTTCTTTGGACTAGATGGCGCTGTGTAAAATGTCTAGTTAACTTTATTTATGTATCGTTTATCTCATAACCATGACTTATTTCCCATTTGCGTGGTCTTTTGTCAATAGGTATCAGCATCGTAGTTGTATTTGTTTTGACTATGGCGGCGGCGGCACAACTAGTGAGTTTATTGGTAGTCCTCGATTCCGTGCTGTAGACTGGCCATCCAAATAATTCTGTTTTTTCCAATAGCATGTGACACTGCGCCATTTGCGTCATTCATATAAGTAAGGTCATATCGTAATGAGTACACGTGATTCTAGGAAACTGTTATTTTAACGGAACGAGAGGCGGTGAGCACAGTTTAAATTGTCGGTCACGCAAGGCTAAAGAAACCAAGGCAAAAAAAAAAACATGGGAAATTCTTTGTCTTTTCAGTTGATTTCTGCGAAAGTACTATAAGTACATGTGCCTACTGTTTAGCAATTTGAAGACTTAAGATATTGAACGTACACATCTTTGTTTTTAGCCTTTGATAGGCCTTGGGCTCTTGTGCAATAATGCTGGCAACTACGAGCGCAGTACCTTGCCTATAAGTACATTATGCGGAGAGTTCAAGACTTGCAAGCAATCTTTGTGAGATCCGACTGGCGGTGTCGACAGCCTTGCCAGAGGCGGTGTTTTTGCAAAACGAACACTATTGCAACAACCAGACCATGATTGACTCTCTCTTTCTCACCATATTGCTAAAGTGAACCGCTCGGAAACCGGATAAGTGAGCGTATATCAACGTAACAAAGGTGCAATAAAACGTTTCAATTACGAAAGTAAACGCATTGATATATTATATCATGCTTGGACCAGGCTTAATTGATGAAACCCTTATTATCCTGTAATAAACCGGCCAAGTGCGGACACGCATACCGAGGGTCCCGTCTCACATTTAAAAGAGCATTTTTTTATTGTACGACGGGGAAGCGCTTGGCCTTCATCTCACCTGGTTACAAGTTAAGATAAGGCCAAAGACGGAGGCGCACTTAACCCGGAATCCTCAACAAACTGAGGAACAGATTATACTATATATATATATATATATATATCTCTAAATACCGGAACACAATTTTTTTAAATCAGTATTATGGCGACCGAATTAGGTTAGATGGTGATAGCTAGCCAGGTAGACTTAAACAAAGTCGTACCACCAACCAAACCAAGCAGAATATTGTACTCACCCTGGGGATCGCACCCGGGACCTCTGGATCTGAAATAGGTGGGTTGAGCCACTAGACCACACCACTAGAGGCGGTTATAAAAATCACGGTTCTTGTTAGTTGCTTTAATTTTTTATTATAATGTTGTTACAACGGCAATGTAAATACCTACTCACTCTGTGAAAAAATCTCTGGTGCATTTTTGTAACCAGCTACGAAAATGGAAATTTAGTATTCCTTTCGTAAACGGTTGTAGGTTAGGAAAATATTTTCCATGTTCGTAGCTGGTTACGAAATCTGAGTAACGAAAATGTACCAATAGAAAAAAATAACTGTCTACCTATCACGGTTCATGTCATAAGGCCCGCTGTCAGACAGACGGACGGACGGATAGCGTAGGCTTAAGAAATAATTTTTCGCCCTTTATTGTAAATGTAAGTGTTCAAGTAAGATGGCAAAGGGCGTGTTGATCATGCAGAATTTTGTAATAGCATAATCAGCGGATACTTAGGCCCTTGCCATTAGCTCAGAACACTTAATAATCCACTAGCCAGGTCACGGTACTTTATGTTGCTTATGTCTCATAAAGTTCCCAGATGCTCAAACCCACAAAACTGGGGCAGCAGCAGCGGATCGGATCGATTGTTGGAGCTGCAATGTCACGTTCATACTGCAACCTGCCCTAGTTTTGTTGCATAAATTGTAAAATGTGAAGGTATTTTGTCTCGAAATTGATTGTAACCTATTTATTACTTAGATTTTATTAAGAATGTGTAAGTATGCGATGTAACGAGTATGTAAGTAAGTTTGGTTGGTGGTGGAGCTAGTTCTAACTCTACGCCATAACAATTCTAATTGATGTGTTTCGTCATTAAGAGTTAAGATAACCAGCTCCTCAGTCTGTCGAGGATACCGGATGAAGTGCGCTTCCCCTTTCGGCTTAATCATAACTTAACACCAGGTGAGATGAAGGCCAAGCGGTTCCCTTTCGGAGAATAAAAAAACGCTGTGTATTCTTTGAGGTGTGAAATCAATGGGGTTTTTTTCAACTTTAATGGCACAGTGGAACAACCCTCACTCTTGTAAAAAAGCTTTATGAAAACGAAAGATAATTTTACCTGCTCTCTTTTTCCACAAAACAGTAGAATATTAATTGGTCATCGAGTACACAATTTTCTAAATTACGTAACAGAAGTCCATCGATGTTCACAATACCAATGACAATGCTCTAGTTTAACTACTTTCCATCCATTACAAATAGCTATTACGACAGTAAGTAAGGCAACTGTTTATTTGTCATGTTGAATGAAATTAACCTTTCTGTAAGAATAAATATTATTACTGGACAGTTTACACAGCAGCGCGATCTAGCCCCAAGCTAAGCACAGTTTGTAATATGAAAACTAGGTTTCGGATAGAATACACACATAAAAGTACAACTTATTTTTTTGTAATTAAATACTCAAGATAAAATATTCCACCTAAACATATAGGCAAAATAAAAATATGTTCATCCCACAAATGTTTGTACCTAGTGGGAATCGAACCCACATCCAACAGCGCATCAGGCAGAGCTACTACCAAATGTGCTGTGAGTAAAAAAAAATCTGATGATGTATTAGGTACTACATGAAAACAATATTGAGCATTTCAGAGTTGGTTTCAGATAGTACATGATAGGATCATGTTACCTTCGAAATATGATGAAACATTGTAGTGGACCTTAGTTTTGCGTATCCGCAAGTAGAGTCATATTTCAAAGGGATAATGAAATAACGGTTAGACTTTACATACAAAGGTATACAGTAGATCGAGTTTCAGAACAAATGCGAATGCAATACAAAGTCTTCTCGGCTCGGCTGGAGTCAAATGACGACAGCGCGGCGGCGGCGGCGGCGGCACGTCGGCGGCGGCAAGGTCGTCTGCGCAAACGCCGGCGCCGCCCCGCTGAGCTGTCACTGTCGCTCACGTGGATTACTTTTGCTCTATTGTTGTATCATAGTAATTATTAACAGGGATAATTCAAGAATACCTTTTTTTTTTTTATTGAAGTTTTGATTTAGCTTTAAGTTTTAAGATAATCTTTACGTACCTATTTGGTCGTATCTCGTATCTGATATTGATGATTCGATATTTTTAATAGTGAGATCTCGATGGCGTATTGACATTTATATTACCTAATTGAACGTTTAAAAAAAAAAAACAAAAAAAATATTCATTAATCTTTTTGATACCATCATCATTTTTCTGCACATTATCCAACACTAGGTAGGGTTGGTACAACATGTCTTCTGAAGAGTTTTGACCGAAATTTTAAGACTGGCATGCCTGACATGAACCTTCCTTAAGAATACTCGGGTGTGTGGGATGAGGGGATAAGGAAAATAATTACGATATATAAGGAATGAGAATCATAATGTCCCAATATGTTAACATCATAAGCAGCTATAGAAACCTGGATAATCGCGAAAATCTATTTTTGTGACCTTTGACTTTAAATAACTTAAGTACAGGCACGAGATATAAGGAGATTTGACACATCTTTTAGAACGCCAATATCACCTTCCGATACGAATTTTCTGCGTATTATGTCTCATTCCGAGGTGAAACTATGATGAACTAGAGCTGTGATGTGCTATAAAGCGTGCGACTTACTCTCGAAAAACAAATATCTCCTTATGAGCCAATCGGGTAAACAGTGACGTTCACACTATACTGAGGCAGGGACAGCAGCTCTGTTCAACCTACACCGAATATGTTGAAATCATGTCACCGTAGCACTAGCACTGCTAGTTTGGCTTAGGTGGGTGTCGCCTTCTCGCCCAGGGGCCCAATGCGTTGTGTTGCGTCGCGCGCAACTGGGCTAAGGTCGCTAACATGCAGTTTTACTGCACTTATATCACACTAACCTGTGTAAAGAGTGCACAACAAGTTGACCTGCAACTGTATACGAATTCCAATGAAATCCATTCACACGCACGAAGCTACTTTCGAAGATCCTGTTCTGTGTAAGTGAATAAGAAAAAAGTGAACGTTTAGTTTGGTAGTGGTAGGTATAGTTGCATGTCAGCGAATCGATCGTATCTTTGATGTCATTGTGTATTCTGTGTTTTAGTATTTTTAGATACCTAGTAATAACCTTGTAAATATAGTGACATAAACATTGAGCGGCATACGTTGAAATTAATGTGTAACCTTTTCTTTTCGACATTGGTGTTGCGTTGCGTTGCGTGATTGTAAGTTGGCAGCGATGAACTGTTATTGCTCAAATACTACCGAGGTTAATATAATTTGGCGAGATACAGAACTGCATTGAAACATCAGCCGCGCTTCGCTTGGAATGTTCTCTGGAATGTGCGGTGGGTGAGGTACGAAGGGAAAGGAGAAGCGGTGGAGTGGAGCGCTTTCAAACCGTGGTCCACTACGACGCAGACGTGACACGAAACTGGGTCACTCGAGGAAACAAAATTTTAATCCATCTGTTATGTGGGTTTATTCTATATCCTCCTTTAAGGTCTTCTTACATCTCGTATCTATATGTTGTGTTACTTATGACGTTGTTTAGTAAGTTTAGTACAACTACAAACGCACAGCATAATAGGAAAACTGCTTAGTGTTTTCCAATTATCTTGAATAACTTGCGTATCGAATTATAAAAATAATCTAAATGTGAAATCGTCTTGTAGCTGCCTGACTGACAGACTGGCATCAACGCACAGCCGAAGCGAGAGGTCATAGACTTAACATTTTCAGGGTATCTCCATTTGTAGTATAAATTCCCACAGGATGACGGCAAAGATGTTCCGGGCGTTTTACTAGTAATCCATATATTGTTAGACGATAGTTACTGTTCAACCAATTTCAAATATGAATCTATACCTTAAAAATGGTCAAAACATGGAACTATGGCGAAACAAATAACAATTTCCTTGAACATACTAGCTTCGGTATTTTATACAAAAGGGGAGCTCATTAATCAATGTTGGTTTGCTAACGAGGGTAGAACGTAGCCTACGTTGTACTGGTATAGCAGGGCGGGCGTTTATTGGCACCGGGCGGCGTCGGCGCGCCTGCCTGCATGAATCATGCCCGCATCTCGTGCCCGACCCGACCGGCAGACGCACCCAATGTAGGTCACTTGCTCGCGATGGTTTGTTTGGGTCCCCCAGAATTAGAACGTGTTAATAATACGACAACCTTTGCTTGCCGCCGCCCTCCAATCTCCTCTGTGCACTCCTCTATTTTTACCGCATGCTATAAACGCATAACTAATCGGATACCTTCTGATTATCACTTAACGTTTCACGGAAATTTGAATCCATGTTGATTTTCCTGTTGCATTACTGACTGGGAAAACGATAAGGCAATTCCATTCAACTATGCAAACAGATTATTCTATATTGAGTCGGTGAGGTAACCGTGAGATACCTACCGACTCCGAGTATGTGCTCGTAGTTGATTTTCTTACAATTCTTAACAAACAAATAACAGGTATTTGACGTATTGTTGAATTTACCCGGAAAAAATATTTTTTATTATTCTACCCGTAACCCATAATATCTAGGCAATAAATACTGGTAGTTCGCAACGAGTAGAGTTCTCGCGATGTCTGGTTTTCAACCACGGAGATTATCTCACGAAAATAAAGTTATTACGATAAAGGCGTGCTTTCATTACACCTTACTCTAAGCACACAAGTGTTCGAGACTCTTTATCTTTACTCATTCTATGCAAAGCCAGAATGAGAGCAGACGCACCCACTATGACGAACGGTTGGTGCTTTGATAACCAATGAATAAATAAGTCGCCAATTTGAAAAGGATGATATCTATAATTTGAAATGTGCTCTTAAATCAGCAGCCGTGCGTGATGGTCTTGATTTATAAATCTACACCTCCATCCCACGGATATCGTAAAAGTCGACATAGGGGATTGTTTTTTCCAATAATACGTTTTAAAAACTAAAAAGAAAAACGACTTCAATGAAGAATATGATACAAACTATTAAACTATATATGAATATACTATGAGCTACGTTTACTATTTTGAATTTTTTCGGGATTTTGTAAGCTTTTAAATCGACCCCACGATAAGAAAGCTTTAACAGAAATGACGCGCTTGCGTAATCTTTCCAACAACTAGATAGTTTTATTTAAAATCGTTTTGATGTATAATCAGTTAAAGGTAGTGAGTTCGATTCCCAACCGTGACAAACTCGGGTGGGGCACATCTTTGTGAATAGTGTTCCCAGTTTGGTTACGACATTGCAGGCTCGAATCGAAGGCGTTAATGAGCCATGTTAGACGCTTATGGCGGCAGCTGGTAAAGTCTGATACCAGAACTGTTACCCAGTCCACACGAGGAAAGAATGAAAATATGCATTTAAAAAAAAATGTATCTAAGTATAATTACTGCGATCACATACACGCCTGCCTCCATTGCTTTCTGTAGCATTGAGGGATGCCCATGTCCTGCAGTGGACTGTTATGGGCTGTAATGATGATGATAATGATAATGATGATACAAATATACGGCACTTATTTTAGCCAGAATACGTCTTAATTCCACGCCTGAACAATGCTAGGAAAATGATTTTTTACGGGGTTTCGGTGAACTGCCTCCCCTTTGGTTTCATCATCAGATGACGATGATACCGGAAGGCAGGCAGTTCAGTGGGACCATCATCAATCATCATTACTGCGATCACCAACACGCCTGCCAAACGTGGTGATTATGGCAATACCCTGATAAAACACCATAGGAAAGCAGCACGCATGAACGCATATATAAAAACCGAATGCTAAAGATTCGTTTTGTTATTAATTGCCTTTTCAAGTTTTCAACGATGTGCTATGATGATAGTTATAAAAAAATATACAATTGGTGGTCAAAAGAAGAGTCCGAAGACCACAACTCCCTCGACATCCCTCGAGAGGTTTTTATGAGGCTCGTACTCTTATAAAATGTTTTGCGATGAAACAACTCATCCAGACTGTCTAGTCTATTCTGTGTGCTAAGAAAGTCCAGATAGGCCAAGAGCAAAAATTATGATCTGATGATCCAAGAAAAACTCTGGCAAGATGAAGAAATTTGTTTTAATTTTGCTTGCAGAAGTTACTTATTGCCCGCCGGGGAAGCGCTTGAGGGCTTCATCTCACCTGATTTCAAGTTACGATAAAGCCGAAAGATGGAAAAATCGCCTGTGTCTTTATTCCCATCATCCCGCGGGAGATTTCCAAAATCATTTCTTAGTCCACAACAAAACGACTAGCCCGAAAGTTTCAAACCCCTAGAACGCCTGATTAAAGCTGTGTGATGATTGTCAATCAGTCAGTCAGTCACGACATCAGCTACACGACGTACTTATGTAATGGGATGAGATAGACCAAATGTAAAAAAAAATCAGAAGAGATCTGTGTGTCAAAAGGATACCATTGCAAAACAATATGGTGTAGCTAGGATTTCGATGTATATTAGCTAACATAAAGCGATTAGCTGATAAAGCTGATGCTGGACCTGTCTGGTCGCGCATTTAGGGAAAGTTCCACTATGCTCTCTGTAGGCTACAGTTGTTTTAAATTTATCTGTGTACTATAATGTTTGTGCTTTCTATGTTTTATATCTTCATTTTCTTTTCTGTGTACCTACAATCTGTTATTTAATCTATACCTATCTTACTTTCCCATATGTGTGTGCCTGCAAAATAAATCTTTATCTTTATCTTTATTAGCTAGCGATTCGTTAGTACTAAACCGCCTCTGTGGTTTGCCCACCGGTTTTAGAATCAGAGGTTCCGGGGTCATCAAACTAAGCACAAATTCTTGGTAAGAGACAAGAGACTCAGGGGGAACAAATTAGTTTGATTGGTAGTAGGATTTTGTTTGAGTTCTCCTGGCTATTTACCACCATATAATTAAGTCTCGCCACAAGACGTCAGACCGGGTCAGAGGTTACGGGTGAAGGGCGCTTCCACCTTGAAGGCAAAAAGCTTCAACGTCGTCTTAACAAAAAAAAACTAATCAGGATGTTTTTATAGTAAGTTACACTCAAGTAATCTCTATCACAACATGTGAGAAACAAGTAGCTTGTCCAAATCCTATACGTTTACAAAATATACAACGAAAAAAGCGAATGATTGCAGTTTTCTCAGTATATTTTGTGCGTTGCATTTCCTCGTGGAATCGACAGAGTGGTTGCATCCGGTGGCCTAGTGGTAAATAGGTCATTCGCTTTCGTCGGTAGCTATCGCGTTTGTTTGGGTCCCGTTTATTGATCAAACCCGCTACAGCACGCTGGCCTCAAAGCATGTGCGCACGCAGCTCGCTGGGCCATGTCGATGCAGTCTCTGCAAAGCTATTACGTAATTCAATATTTAGCATGTTATACCTAGAACCTACGTTAATGTTTCGCACGTATTTTCGGTTCATGAAATGAGGGAGTAATGATGAAAAGAAAAAAAAAATGTACTGACTTCACCACAAAGAATTTAAAAATAACTCTAAGGGTAAGTTCATATATAATTTGAAGGCGGTGCCATACAACAAAACATGTTGATTTGCTTGGCAATTCGGCACCAACTTGAAATTATATGAACTTACCCTTCGAGCTATTTTTAAGTTCTTAGGGGTGAAGTAGGTTTAATTATTTTTTTTCGAAAATACCTTATTGTAAGACAATCTTGGATGTTTCTTAGCTATGTTTTGTGGAAAAAGGTACAGCCATTTCTATGCTATAATTATATTAATCAGTTCCTAACCCCTGTTTTAGCCCCAGATTGGATTTACATGCAGTTGGAAATATTAAGTATGTCTCAAATGATCTCTATGTTAATCCGGAGTCCATACGCATAAAATGAACAAGACCCAAGAAACTTGTAGAGCTGCTTGTAGTGTGAGCATATCGTTTTTTTTTTATTTACTTGTTTTAGCTATCGTAATATTTGTAATATTTGCCAGAGCCTCCTGGAAAAGCACCACTCCATTGTTAACCATGTCATCCTTGCTCTGGCCTCGAGGTAGACAAGCCTAGAGGTATCTTACCCGTCATTTATACAAAATACGACCATAATGTTTTGCGAAAATACAATTTTGATTTGAGCATGCTGTTATATGTAATATGCTGAAAAGGAAGGCTATATTCAACGTGCTTGGATAATAATTGGTAAGATTTAATACTTCTGTTCATTGTTTCCTTACATCTGTGTGATCGGTGGTCATAATCGTAATAGTTTTTGTAAGGCGCTTTCTCCTTATCTGTACGCATGTCAATTAAATGCATTTACTGCGTTATTATTACTTAGTTACTTACCTATGTCAACATTTAAGGCGCACAATGTTGCACTATCTGAGATAACCTGTAATCGCTGATCAGCTCACGTGTCGTTTTACAATACTTATCGACGGGGTCTTGCACACCTGCCTACCTTTTAAAAGGATAAAACCATCGCTATGGGCCTATTTGTGTTTTACCGTGACATGTCTCACTTATGGCGTGTGTTCCGTTGGTGGTGGGACATGTAAAGGTCCGTCTGGCTTGCGTTGGCGACCACCGGCCGAAATTCGGCGCAAAGCAGCTTGAAATACAGCTTCTGAGGAAGTTCGCACCATGGTAGACCTTATCCTCGCCCAGGCATTACCCGGGCAAACTTAGACTGCAAAAGCTTACTCATTTCAAATAAATAAATATATAGTGTTCCGCCAGTGACGGAAAGAGTAATCAACATAACACGTTCGTGGTATGGACATGTCACGCTGAGGGAAAAAAGTCACGTAACTAGCAGAATGTTAGTTATGACTGTAGACAGATGTAGGAGTAGGGGTAGACCGATGAATATGGATGGATTATGGATGTGACGATATGCATGTAAAAAGAGTGGTTGCTAAGTTGGCGGGTGACCCCTGTCAGAGTGGAAAAGGAGCAGGCTGTGCCGCTCCCACCCAAGTGTGGGTTAAGTGCAGAAAATGTCATTATCGTTTGCGTAGCACTGAGTTTCGCCGCCGCGACTTACCGCCGAGGCAGTAATACGCCACGACAACTCACGAAAAAGAGATGTTCGCGGTGATGGGCGGTGATCATTGATCAGCTGGACGTATCTGAACAAGTACCAGCAAGCATTGCCTCAATAGCAAATCCGTAGTAAATTGTGCATTAATAGGAATGTGTGTTTGTTTGCGATTATTTTAAGAAGCAAATGAGCATAAAATAGACGTGATTTTCGACAAAGAGAGAGTTTACGGACTGTTTTTATGAAATGGGCAAGTTCTTGACCTCGAGGTTCGCTTGAGAGCAATATACTTTTGATGACGGAAAAAATGATAATGAATTCCTGTGGGAAATATCTGGAATGTTATTATTCCATAGAATCACGAAAACTAAGCCGCGGGCTTTAAATAGTTGACAATGAATAAAATGTCAAGGTATGCTATAAAATGAAGGTTGTATGTATTTCTCTTAACTGTCCATAAACCTGTAAAGTAAGCATAGTTCAGAGCAAATCCAAACTAAGCCTGATAAAACCAGTTAATCGATAGTATCTAAGTCACAGAATACCAAGCAGTAACACATGTCTAAATATAAATTACACGTGTACTTTACCCACTTACATACATTTTGCTGACGCATTGGAATCAAGTTATGAGAATATTAATGACTGCAGACATTTAAAAATTTGCGATATCACCAAATAATTACTTACGTGCGGATTTATTAGTGGATCAAGACAATTATTCTGTTGAAAGAACAACTTTTATGCTTCTTCAGAGGGATAGACTGGGACAATGCTATGTGTCAAATAACGTCCGACTAACGTCTGAAGCTTCGATAAAAAACAGAGGATATCGCCTTACACTTAGTAAATATACAATAGTGGTATGTTATTTTTGTCATAGAATGATAGTAAAAGATAGTAAGAGAGAGTTAAGTGCCAATCCTTGCAGGATGTCACGTAAAAGAGTTTAACAATTCGAAATCTAACACGTATCAGAGATATTGCAACCGAATTTAAAAACAGGGGACAGTGGTTTGAAAGACACAACGGTACACGTTCTAGGTAGGTACCTGAATTACAAATATCGGTTTAGCTTTTAGCCTTGACTTTTGTTTCATTGTAAACAAGGAGCGACGCAACGCTACCTTATGAAACATTTTGTTCAGTGTATTTTGAATTCATTTTGATCCTTGAGTCCTATTATATAACCCTATTTATACTCGACAATGTCGAGTTGCTGTAATAAACATGTAATGAGTAATTGAGGAAGCTAGAATTGCATAAATTGTCGGATTGCAATCTAGTTCAACGTTCGCTATAGTCAACTAAATAATAAATAGGTAGCGCGACACGTGTTTTACAAATCTAGATATTTTTTGACTGAAAATCATCAGCACTAACATCTAACGTACTCACTACGCAGTGACCACTTCAATAATCATGTTCTTTTTTTATATCTACTGGTCTCAATTTAAAAAAAGGTCGAAGGTGGATGCGCACTTCACCCGGAATCCTCAACAGACTGAAGAATAATAATATAAAATATAGTATAACCTCTAAATTACCTTTTATTAAAACGATTTAGAATTGTCAATACAGCGACAGACTTGGTAACAGGTAACAACTACCAAACAATCCAAGCACATATTTGAACCCCTCTAGGGATCGAACCCGGGCGGTAAAGGCTTACAAATAGACAGCAACTCAGCATTATGGCTTTTATTATAATTGATGGTCTTTGCGCTAAAATAGCAATCTCTACCAGATACCAGATACTTGTATTAATTAATCCAAATTTTAACTTCATAGGCTGTAAATATAGATTAATATGTCGGAATTTGGCTGATAACTTGATCTCTTCAAGTCACACATCACAACCCTTTATTATTTCTTCTTTATTTTAATCAATTCATATTTACAAAGTTTACATCATTTTCGCTTTGTTTTAATCTGGTTATTTATCTCTATCTAGCGTAATCTAGTTCGATTGTGATTTAGTGGGTTTTACCCACAACTTAACCACATATAAAGTAAAACATATACAGTGTGAGTGAAAAGTCATGGTGCTCGATTAAAAAAAAAGTCCTGCATATGTTGTATCTATTTTTTTATCCTTGCCTTATTAGCTGTGTTACCACGTAAAGCGAACGTTTTTTAATCCGATGACGATACCATTTAAGCTCATCACGCTTTTTCGCTTGCGCCTGGTCTGAGAGTACAACCTTTACTAAATACATAACGTTGAGTTTATACATTTTCAATTTGGAAAGTGTTCCAACAACTTTGTGCACATATTACAATTTTACATACATTTTCTTTATTATCAAACAAAGAACTTAAAAATGCAAAAACTAAATCTAAAACTGAATTTTACAGAAAATATAAAAAAAATGGTTTTCTTTTTAAATCGAGCATGTAACTTTTAACATGAATTTTCGATAATTCTCATGGTTCCAGACTTCGCTTCAGTGGCCCTGCAAAAAAACCTGTAATATATATAAAAAAATAAAACAACATCCTCTCCTCACACGATTGTATTAAATAAATACAACATAGAAAAATATAGTCAAAAAACATGAAAATAATGTATTCCACTCGTCGATGCAACCACCAAATGTTCCATTAACTATTTACTGTCCAGCCAGCACTATTTGTATCATGAGGATAAAGATTGCGAAAGGCGGATACGGATATCCGGCGCATCACGAGCGACAGTGACATAGTCAGCCAGTGAATGATTGCAGCAGCAGCCTTGCCTTCGATACAGGTAGAGCCGCCCGCCACAACTAGGCCATGGCTACGAGCCACGAGGCAGTTTTCGTGATTCCCTCTCTTGTTACGCCGCAATTACTTGGCTTGTTTACAACGATATTTACATTTTATGGTCAACCTACAAAGTTTATGGCTGTGCTTTTTGTAAAATGATTGCTTTACCGATTGTACAATGTAAGTTAGCCGCGCGAGTACGCCGTATGCATGCAATGGATACGGCATAAAATTACAAGGTTTTATTATTTACCGCACTTAAATGTAACATAAATCTGGTTGGAAAATAAGGAAGCTACAATTTTATTGCTTAGAAATGTTTTGAGTCATAGTAGGGGGACCAAATGCAGAGGGCATGCAATATCGAGAAGGATGGCGTGCATTCACCGTCATTCACCATTGGGTGGCTATAGGTTGAAGAAGAGAGATAGAGTTATTGCCGGATTAAAACGCCAAATAGCAACTGATAGCGTCGAGCTGAGCGAGCCGGAAGAAATTTGGCCTGAGGCATGAATATGACTAACGGGGAATAGATACAGCGCCATCTAGCCCCAAACTTTACCTAGAGCTTTCAGCGTTGACCGTAGTTATGTGTAGTGTACCTTACCTACCTGTATGACCGGATCAAAATTCAGTCGTTGGACTCCACACGAACGGAAAATAAATGTTTTCAGTGTTGGATGTCAATTATTAGTTGTTTTGCTGACAAAAAACCAACGAGGAAAATAAATAAATGGTTACTGCTTTTAACTGGTAATAATTCATAATAAGGATGTTATTGTAGCAGCGATGCAGACTTTGATTAGCGTCTACAAAGTTATGCACGCTTGCGCCGCGTGGTCTGGCTCGGGTCGTCGCCTCCGCCTGCCACCCCAACCCCTAGTTCGATCGCATTACGCGGAATGTACTTACGTGAACGTATTTCTAAGTAGGTCGGTGGCGGCGTGGGTGCGCGCGCAGCCTTCCTTCGCCACTACGACGTCATTATTGATCGTGCACGTGGCACCGTAAGTGACGTAGAGTCCCGATAGTACGCCCACTCACCCCGCGGCCCTCCGACACCCTCGCCACCCTCACCGCCCTCGCACACCAGCCTCGTGTCTTTCGCCTTACCCTACTTCCACCCCTCCCCCCCAGGCTGCATACAGTAATCTCATTAAACTGCACCCACTTTCAAATTATAAGATAAATTACGACAGGAAACTTTTCATTAATGTCTTTCCAGTATCGTTTACTTGGAATAACTTATATCAAAGAACCAATACAACACTTTATTGCTTTATCTACATTTCACAGCTAGAACTAGAAGTGCTAGTTATTGGTATTAAATTACATGGGCACTGTTTGCATGCTTCGGTTGTATTTCGTAGAACTGATAAAATGGCCGTAGATCGATCAGTTCTAATAAGTTTCTGTTTGTCGAACAGCCTGACGTCAACAGGTAGACAAGTCTGAACTTTAACGATGCGTTTTGTTCGTACGCCCAAAAGAGTTTACCATACGATATTGGACAGGGTTTGTGGTCCCACTGCTACATTCAAAATTGTTCCTTTGTAAGCATTATGTCGTCGATATAATAGGTTTATATTTTCCACAGTATGGGGAATTGGAGTAAACGTAAATATTAAAATTAATCCCCTTAGTACCTACCGTGCGTCTATAATACAAGTAGGTACTTATAAGTTCAGTTTGTTTTGTTTTATAGTAAGTTTGTGAGAGCATGAGAATGAAAAGCCTGGTGATTGATGTTGATGACTCACAAAATAATGCTCCTGCCATTAGGTGACTGTGATCTTTACTTTGCCAAACTGATATAATTTATTTTCATCACTGTCGGTGAAAGGTTTAGGTAGGTACTCATAAACTCCGCAGTGTAATAACAAACCTACCATGTGTATTTGCTATGAACTTGGGATATCCGATAATTGCCATTTTAAGTTTAATAAGAAACCTCATAGCTCAGTTGGTGTAGCTCTGCCTAGTTCCCATATAACAAGCTTTGCTTAGTTTGGGCCTAGATGGCGCTGTGTAAAATATAATAAGTGGACCGTTCTAACTAACGAAACCTTCTTTCCCTTTATTTTCTTTATTCGTACCTTCGATATTAAAATTGCCTATGACACTCCCACTATTCAAATTTAGAGGAACCAAACGACACCTCACATATCAAAATCAATCAAGCCATCCGGGCTGTAGTGTTTCAATAAAATACACACAAATACAAACTGTAAAAAGGTTTACCCTCCTTCTGCGGCAGTCGGATAAAAAGACTTAAATGTGTATCAATGAAGAACAAATTCCATCCATGTTCGCTACATTGCCTTGTTTAATTAGTTTTTGTACAGAAAAATAACATGTTTTATTTATATACAATATCAGCGGGATATTAACAACAGATTATAATTGAATATATCGTAGTCTTTCTTTTCATTTTCGTTTTAATTTTTTAGATTCTCTTCTACAATACAATATGGTAAGGTACCAGCTGTTTGAAACGCGTGTCGATGATTGCGTAAACATAATACTATCTTAACGTAACCCAGGGCACTGCTGTAACTGACGGTGCATATAAACCGAACATTGCAATTCTATGATTCGAGGTCGAATATAACTTTGAGGCGGATTCGATTCTACTTCCTCATATATAGTCACTGTATGTTTACTGACATTCTTTAAAGCAAGGTTTTTTTTACACGGGGTTTTCCCTTTGCTGTGATCTGAGTACTTCCTCTATTAACTACTTATTATTTGCATTATGGTATTGTGTGATTGACTTATGATAGGTTTATTCATCATAGATTATGGGCTTAGACAACTCAGTTTGGCGGTGAGCTTATCTCATAAAATTCATTGGCGCCGTTGTTCTGGGAATCGATAGTATTATTGATAGTCTGATATTTTGAGATATGATTGGTTTATCTATGTTGCGTGAATAAACAAAACGTAGCAAAGGTCAAAAAAACACTGACTGCGGAATGTTGAAAACGTTTCAGTGACAGTACGTTCTGGATTGTTCTATGATCGATTGAGGGAAATCCAGGACGTTCTGTGAAAATTACTTGTATGCTAGTGCAATTAGCAGCTGCTGTCGCCCGCCCATGGCGGCTATCGGCGGCGGCGGCGGCGGCACGCGCGTGGCATTGTGGCGCCTATTATAACTAGCCCACATACCGCCTACATGCGTATGTTAGCATTATATTACCATGCACGTAAACCTCGGCTTAGACACGCTTAGATGTGCCCTACATATCACCCTTCACTACACAATACGGAGTTCGACGCTATTTAGGTACATAACGTTGCACTTGTGGTGCTGCTTTTAAATCTCCGTTATCACATCATCCCTGATCCTTACCAATATATATGCATTACATTTTCTATTCCTGCCCCTATCCCACACTCAGACAGGGTCGGATTTGTAACTATTACTGGAAGGGCCCCTTAGAATACCCAATTAATTGTAGTTTCTTAATGTTACGCAATAAGCGTTTTTAAACCTTCCATATCTATGACTGAAACGTAAAACAAATATTTGATTCGTCATATTGCGTCATTACATCCTTACATCAAGGGTAGGTATACGTAACATTAGAATCGTGACATGATATTCGAAATAAAATTTCTTTACATAGGATTTGTAATACATATTTTATTAGTATCCGAAATATATATACCGGTTAAAACCAGCTACGCTCACAAATCACGATGAACACTTTGGCCGCAGAATTAGTAAGAGTAGATATGATTTCCTTTTTACATTACTTTTCAGGCCCGCACTGCAAGGCAAAAGCTCCTCGCCTCTTTCCAAACATCCCTGACGTCGACTCCATTGTTTGTAGCAATGTTTGACACTATTCCAGGAAATAATCCAGCTCATCTCGCCACTTTCGCCTGGACCTTCCACGTGGCCGTAGTATGTTGGGAAACCATTCTGTTGTGATATTTGGTCACAGTTTTGACTTTTGGCACACGTGTCTGGTCTCACTTTAGCTTGGTAGCATTCTGAGAGACGTCTGCAATCTGTGTTTGGTAGTGTATATCTGAGTTCCTTATAGGACCGTAGTAGCCTGAGTAAAGTAAACCCCAGTACTTATAGTCCGAGTAGGTAATAACTATAGTAGTGAGTGAGTCTAGTATCCAGATGGAGGGCGTAAGGTCAAACCTTAGCCTCTATCAGACATGCTTTCTTCGCTAAAATCACTCTGGCGGACTTTAATTTGAACTTCTTGGTTTTATATCAATATATCGCCACCTGATTATATCACCGCGATTAAACGCGAAACGGAGTGTGGGTTGACCTCCTTACTGATATGATGATATCACCAACAGCCTACTGTTAGACAGAGCTTCCTCCGAAACGGGAGGGTTTTTTTGCCATAATCACCACGTTAGACAGGTGGATTGGTGATCGCAGTAAAGGTGCTACCTGAGAGCCACGGCACGTTACTTACCTATTGTACATGTATACGTAATTATATTCTGCCCTAACCCTAAAATATTTCGTCAATGGTGGTCCAATAGCTGTGCCGGACGGACCTATGATCGCTATGACTGCGACCTACCTTTTCACTTGCATACATCTAGTACATTATTTTGTACTAGATGCCGAAACAAAGTTCATTTCTTTCTTAATGAATAAAAGCTGGTGTATTATGTTTTCACAGTATGTGAAAACATAATACACCAGCTTTTATTCAGTTCAAACATGCCGCCGGAGATGACTCAAAAGCCGAGTACCTTTGGATTATCACCAGAGTATGGGTATCAGAACACTGATATCTTCTCTACGAATACGCTTGTCAGGTGTGATAATCTTGACTTTTTCCAAATAGGCGGTAGATTTGACGCTTCAAAATAATAACTTCAAAATAATTAATTAACTAATTTTGACTTGACTTGGAAATATCCTCAAGTTGGCGGTGGGTCGGTAAAAAAGTTTTTTTTTTGTCAATTTCGGGTTATTTATGGACTGAGAGTTGGAGACTAAGGCAAAACAAAATCCTCAACAAAGTCAAGTCTCTATAGCAAAAAAGACTGCGCTACCTACGTGCGGAGGTTTGGCTGTACGTTGGCAAATGGTATGGCTAGCGCGTAGGCGATGCGCTGATGGCAGTGGGCCAGTTCTGAAAGGGCAGAAGGTCGTGGCTTGGTGCAAAGCAGCTGCAGCGATGGTGGGAGGTTTTCTGAGGGTGGGTGGGCTACCGAGTAGGCGGCAGCGGAATAGGACGCAGAACCCACGCGGCCTCGTTACGTAAGCCCACAGCCACAGCTGTACTTACTGAATTCCGCTAATGTCGAAGGTTGCTGCGCATAAGGTCGCGCGTCTGGGTCACGGCATAAATGAGGTGAATGTTTCTACTGCTCCTAAGTTTAAGCTAGCCGTAGTGCCTATCAAATCAATTATAGTTATTCGTGGTGAGATATATTTCTCAGTTAATATGCGAAGGTCTCAAATTGTGAAGCATATTTTGTGTAATAGTAATACTTTGTACCAATAACCGGCCTTGTGCACGCACACAGGTGGGTGTAGTGCGTACCTCACTCACGCTTGGCCAGTTTTTATAATGTGTTGACATTCCATAGTTTATGTAGATCCGATAGAAGAGAGTAGATGATGAAGCTAGTTGTGCCCACCGAACCTATAGTAGGTGTGGCGGCAGCAAGATGATGATAAAATAGTTTATTTAAAGCATAAGTATGTTATTCAGTCATTTTAACGGTTTATTATTTAATATATTGGTAAATACCCCGTTGATATTGATGTTTATCAACGGATATTGACTGATCTGTTAATTATTATGTGAATGAATCTAGAAAAACACAACCGCTAAAATTAAAATGTACCTTACTGTACATGTACAAACATATTTGTATTACAATACGTGCCCATGATTTGTGTATTTAGACACCGTACCTCCAATGACATTCGACTTTGGACTGTGCGCACAAACAAAATAGAGCAACACAAAAAACCGAAAACATAGTGTCATCTTCACGTTACGTTTTACCTACTTATGCTTGAATTATGTTACTTGAGATGAATAAATAACGATTATGAGATTTTTAGTCTACGTTTTGTAACTAGTCAACGCCCCGGGCTTCGTTCCGGCTATCCCGTGGAATTTCTCCACACAAAATGTATCGGGAAATGGTTTTGCAATTCAAAGTTCAGGTGATCTCTTTTAGACATTTTATACTAAAAAAAATTTTTTGTTTACTCAAAAAAAATACTATGCGAAAAGTTACTGTAGATTAAGTCGATTTTTAATTGGTTTTTGTAACTAAGAGGCGCGTTATGAGGGTAAAACGCTTAATATGTTTTGTAGGATATATTTTAAAGACAGTCACATTTAACTTTTTTTATTTACATTAAAGTCTGCAAAACGGATGAATAAGATTAGTCTTAAAAATTGTGAAGACTTGAAATATCATTTGAAATGGGGGTTGAGACAGCCGATTTCAAAATTAGTTTATTATTGCCCTTAGTAGGGATGGTTTTTAAAGATGAAGAGGCAAATAATGGTCTTCAGGTCTTGTGAGATAAGAAAGGGTATTTGAAATTTCATGAAAACTGGTCTATTTATTTTTTGTAATTTTATGGTTGCCAAACCAAGGGTGTCGATAAAATCCAAGAATACTTTTAGCATGTCATGCAAGGGGTTTGCTGCGCATATCTCTTTGTAATTTGTCTTAGTGTGAATGTAAAATCAACAGCTCATTTTTGTCCACCACTATGTGGAAAAAACTTCCTCTAAAAGTGTATGGTTTGGCCATAAACACCACGCTTGGCAGACTGATAAACTTTTTAACGTCCGTGGCAGCCCTGTGAGCCGTGTACGTTGAAAAGTTGAAAAAGAGGGGTAGATTTTGAAGTCACGACTACTAAGGCAACGGTTTTGAGGACACTTTTAAAAACGACATCTACGTATGTTTCGTTTTTGTAAGAGGTGACTTACTCAACTTACTATTTTGCTACTATGACGCTCAGTCGGTGATTTGGTGCGTTGCTCTCATTCTGGCCTTGCATACAATAAGAGTTAGCAACAAGAAAGAGCCTCGATTACTCATGTGAATACAGAGAAATTGATAAAAAGAGTGCTTATGTAAAGTAAGCAAGGTGTAATGAAAGCACACTTCTATTACGTTCTATTTGAGAAATAATGTCCGTGGTTAAATACCTAACTCAAACCAGACAATACGAGATCTCAGTTCCTGGCGAACTGCTAGTTTATGACTATGGTAGTTTTGATGGCCGTTTTTCACTGGAGCAGCTTATAAGTGCCCAGTCCGTCAAAACATAACGATAAAGAGGCATTCAGATAGCAGTGAGTCGCTCTTGGCTAAAAAATAATGACGCAAGTTGTTTTGCCGACTTCACTTAGTCACCTACTTGAAGCGTTTCGCAAGAAAGGTATCGTGTCCTCGTTTCACTTTGTAAACAAACACTGTTTCTAGCCTAGCCTTGGCTATACCCACTGCAAAAGGGACAGCCTGCTATTTATTATTCAATAAATCAAAATATTATTTTTATTTTTCTATATACGCCATCTAGCCACAAACTAAGCAAAGCTTTGAATATGGGAACTGAAACACTGTCTCTAGCCTAGCCTTGGTTATACTCACTGAGAAATCGGCCAGGCTGTTATTTACCAATAAATGAATAAAAAAAATACAAGTCATTTTACACAACGAATATGAACTAGATTACGGAGAATATGAATACAAATTATAAAATATAACACCCAAACACAAAATCTACATATTTCTTACTATTTCAAATGTTTGGCCCGGGTCGGATTTCGAACCCACAACCTGCAGTGCATAAGACAGAGCTACTACCAACTGAGCTGTAAGGCCAGTCAATTATAATCTTATTTTTTGGTGGGATATGTAATTTTTCTCCAGCTTTTAGAAGCATAAAGTGTTGCGCACATATTTAGTAGTAGGTACTACTAGTGCATCAGGGCATGACCTGGATTCGAAGCCACGGCCTTTACGGTTAGATGTCAGGGCCATTTGCCACTAGGTCCATTCATGGTGCAACATCTCGTTCAGCGGATGTTTTGTCAATTTGTAGCGAATGCGTATCTACATTCGTGTTTGATCATCTTATGTAAGCAATGACGACAATAACGCCCGTCATACAGCATACATACACTTTCTATGATAACATTAGGTTCGTATTTTAGAGGTACCTATCATACTCCTACTGATATAAATGTGATAGTTTGTGAATGTTGTATGTTTGTCACTTATTCAATCACTCAAAAACGGCTGAATGGATTTAAATGAAATTTGGTATACAGATTGTTTATAACCTGGATAAACACATAGGATATTTTTTATTCCGGAAAAATGTTAGGTCAGTTCCTGTGGGGTAGTCAGAAAACGAACTACAGGAGGACTCGTTTCAAATTTAGTATAGACGAGTCTTATAGAACAGTATTCCGGGATAAATAGTATCCTTATAAGTCCATTCCGTGATAATAGAGAGTCCCAGTAGAGCGTGCCTTGGCCATCTTCTAGAACTGATCAGCTAAGTTCAGCGCCTATGTACAACGACGTATGTAAGGCTTTCTAGGCAATAAAATATCTGGCAAGCCAAAATGCAGAAGCTAGTATATGAGATAAGTGAAGTAAGGTAGTAAGAGTTAGACCACGGCTACATTAATTCTCTAAATATATCGATATACATTACTTTATTTTTCTTTCTACAGTTAGAACTCTATTTATCTGTTCTTATAGCCAAATTTATTTTGACACTAAAAAGTATTTTTGGTGTTTAAGATATCCGCGTACGTCTGTTTGAAAGATAATAACATAAAAAGTGGAAGCTACATACCAATATAAGTTACCTACTCATTGGCTGAGGGATTTCCACCATCTTATCATACTAAGTATAACAGGCAAAAACTTATTAAATAGTGTTTGTTTTCCTAACTAGTAAGTACCTACATTATTTCATAAAAACAAGACTATATTTAGCTTGGTAAAACCCAGTCATTAATTTCATTGTTTCATTTGAATTGAACTTGACATTAATTGAAAAAAAAACAGCAACACAGTACACAAATATGTACCTAACCTGCGATGTACCTAGTATTAAATTAACCATGTTATGTTGATCTTGAGTGGGAAAATGCCCTCGCATTTCCCTTCCACCATGGGGGTGGTGGAAGGGGGTATGTGGGACTCGAACCCACTAAAAACCCACTATGAGCAGTCGCCCGCCTTCGTGGGGCCGAGATGGGGTCGCGTTAGCACTCACCATCTGTTATGTTGATCCTGCCTCAAGCCTAGAGGCAGGTACATTTTTATGCGTTACAAGCTTTTATCGATACGATCGCAAACACAAATAGCAGATGTTACTCAGGAAGTCGCTGAACTTAGCTAAGCAATTCTCGAAAATAGAGCGGTCGGAGCGCCGGGCGATACTCATTGACATTTTTTTTAAGGCCAAGTGCTGTAGGTAAGATAGCCAGTTCCTCAGTTTGTTGAGGATTCCAGGTGAAGTGCGCCTCCACCTTCGGCCTTATCTCAACTTGTAACCAGGTGAGATGAAAAAAAAAAGACCGCGTTTCGTCAAACGTAGATGGAGTGATGACCTGCGCAAGGTGACTGGAACAAACCGCATGAGGAGAGTCTAAGACCGTCTCAGAGGCTTGAGAGAGACCTATGTCGAGCAGTGGACTAGTGGCTATAGGTAACAAATTCATCATCAGAATTTGTTACTGCACTAATATTATAAAGAGAAAAGACTTGTCTTTTTGTTTGTATTGAATAGACTCAAAAACTACTGGACCGATTTTTTAAATTATCTCGTCAATAAAATTCCATAGTACTGAACTGCGTGGCATAGATTATATTTTTTTAAAAGTTTTATTAGGGATCCTTGAGAAAACATTTATAATGTAACCCAAGGCACAGATAACAGAATACTAACGCCCAAGGTGAAGGAAAATTACCGATAAAACTACATACAACACGTGCGCTGCGAAAACTATTGATGACAGAACAAAGTAATGTACAGTTTAGAGAACATATCAATATCTACAAAAAAAAATGCGATACCATATGACCAACCATTCTAGTTACGTCACTCACTATATCTACTTTTTGATGTTTATAAAAGTTCATATAAACGCCGGTAGAAACTACACCACGTTATTACCTTGGTATTAATCCTTATCAATATCAATCATACTTAAGGCTGTTTCAGTACCTTTGGATAACTTATATATTAACATATAACTGAATTATTCATATCAAACATTCCATTCAAAAGATATCGTGAATTAAAAATATAAAAAAAATGTATTGGGGCTCCCCGGGGACTGTGTTGTGATATCCATCCAAACAAACTTAGCATTTTGGAAGTCGTAATATAATGCTTTGCAGTCTAGATTCTAGACTGGAAGTGACATTATATTTACAAACAATACCATAAAGAATGCGCGTAGACCCTCTACGACAACGGCTACGATTATATCCCGTATTCAACGATATCCGCTACGCGAAGACTACGATCCGCGTAGACAAACAAAAATAGCTTAGGATAGGTTGAGCTGTAAGCATTTTTTTATTATTAATAATGGGTTAGCTCTTTACCTCTAGGCTTTTCTAGCTCTAGGCCAGACCACGAAAATGATCTACGATGGAACGAGCTTTCCCAGAAAGTTCTAGCTCGCCCACCGACGGAACACGAAACACCGACATTACACGGCAAAGCGTTGGGCTGTGGCAGGAGGTCGTAGCTAGGTTTTCTATACAGCTCCTATCACGTGTTGTGATAGATCATTCAGCCGTAACCACCGTAAGCAAAATCCAATGCACGGATAGATGACGGATGTAGATCACACATACCCCACAAATAAACTCACTATTAAAATTAAACTAAAATTAGATCGAGAAGACACAGACACATAATTTATTTAATTGCTTCCTGTTCATTGTTGCAGCTCAATGTTAAAAAGACTAGACTTTTTAACCAGGTATGATATTTTATAATACAGTAACCTACACCAACTCTCATTTATCACTTCATTTACGCGTGCAAAAGGCTATCTTTGCTTATTGGTTATCTCAATTACGTTTTTATTTGACGCAACAGAACATATAAATCCAATTATTTATTTCTACTTATCTCTTATGGCGCGTTACTTTAGCAATTTTATTAAATAATTCAGACGTCTAGACAAAAGTGTATGTGGTTGTGTCTAGACGGGTAATGACCCTGTAAACTGACAGATATATACCCAATGGGCCACACTAGACAATATTAAAGACTTCACCCTCCCTAAAGAAGCACCAGCTAAGCAATAGTAGGACGTAGTAATCTGGCCAAGTGCGAGCAAACACCGCGGGTGCTGATCCACATTTCAAAGCAAAAAAAACGTTTCTTCTACGTTCCTTTTATTTTTAATTTAAGTAAAAAAAACTGTTATTATTGCTGCAATAGAACTAGAATAGAATACGTTTGAACGTGCCTCATGATTACCTCCTAGTAGGTAATCCTCATAAGATCTACGCTCTGAGTAGGGTTCAGAGGTGAATCCTCGAAAGGGAAAAAGTCGTGAGTCTGTTACTTTATTATAAACATATTAACGGGGTGTATTTTGCGTGCATTGCCCTTCGTCGTGCTAGACTGTCTCCGAACCTGCCCAACTCCCTATAACAGATAAGAGGCCTAACCATAACCTCTAAAAGCATTCTAGTTTTGATATTAGGGTCTTTACTTTTGTCTCGAATTTTCTGCACTAAGTGAAAGTGACGAAAGTAAAGTAATATTATAACAAGAATGCTTATAGACGTCGTGGCTACCCCCGCGAACCTTGGGTTGGAGGCAGAATTTATTTAGCGTCGTTGAGTTTTTGTACACTGATCTGTTATTAAAAGTGTTATTTTATACGAAATCTAAATTTGGTTAAAAGGTAAAGCTATGTATTGCCGTGAACTAATCGCGGCGCATGGTACATGGACGTTATATGCAGGTACTACAAAAAATGTAACTCCATATTTAGTCCCCGTTTACTCGTATGGAATAAACATTAATCCATACTAGTTAGTCGGAAAATAAAAACGTGTTATTAAATGTCAATAACTGTTTTTCGGCGCCAGTTTTCCTATTGGTGGTAAGCAGCTATTAAAAGAATATTGGAAGAAGCCTGTAGTTTCACCTTCCGTTCTGCTTGAGTTGACCTTATCTTTCAATTAGGTCAACTTAGGTCTGTCAAAATGTACTATTATTCGAATAACATTCTACAACATAACAAAATTTGTTTTCTATAGACTAGACTGTACCGCATCATGGAAATAACATGTTTGTTTAGGTAGCGGTGTTCATTCCGCTTTATCACGCTGTTTGAATAAACATTTGTGTTCATTGTTGCAAGCGTCATTGTTTTGTTACTGTCGTAGAGCAATGATGGTCGTGATGTTCTTCTTAGTTATAATTGAGTTGGTAGGATAGCGCCACCGACGACCCTCCGTACAAACTTATTCGAACAGCGAAAATCTTCGTCGGTGAATGCATGAATCGGACATGTCATTTCGAAATTAACGACAAACTACGCTTGTATGTAAGCGCGGTACCACTGGACATACTCGGAGCTTGAACGTAACTGAGTGAAACTGGTAATCAGGAATTAATTGCGTCTACGACATTTTTGTTATCACGTAACAACTAAAAAACTTCATTGATTATAGAATAAGAAGTACAATTAAACTAACAAACAAAAAAACTGTACAAAGGAATCAGTCAGATTACCTAAGGACCGTAACAAACGGCCTATAGGTAACTCAACTGTTCCAGACCAGTACCAGACGGAAGCGTGCCCAAGACACTGGCTGCATTGCCACGCTGAATAGCTATGCTAATTCGCTGGCCTAAATAAGAGCCAGCCCTTGGGTCACGTGTCGCCTCAATCAAAAGCCCCGCAATATTTTTGAAAACCCGGAGGGCACCGGCTCCCCACGGACCCAAGGTCTCCACCCCAAAAGGCTCAAATAGGTAAGCTCTGTCGAGACCACTATATTTGCGCCTTTTGTGATCCTCGGCCGAATCAGCCGCCGCACCAGCCCTAACTGATGTCCCAGGCAGATGAGATGGAGCTAGGGTGTCGACGCAGGTAGCGTCCCACACCAAAGGCCTACCCATTTCCCAAGGGACAAGAGTCATACCGTCGGGCCGCTTACCATCATCACGTAACAGACCATTCGGTTCAAGAACGGCTGGCACATTGACACTGGTAAAAGCTCGACGGATAATGTCACTAAGACTTGTGTGGCGCGAAATCCTGCCGGCAGACCTTGTGCACGAAAGTCCGTGAAAACCAAATTGATCTACGGCCGCACCGCACCGGCACTGGTGAGAGGCGCAGCATCTTGCACCCAACCGAAGACAAGTGGCAATACGGAAAGTTACAGGATCCATAAGTGTACCGGTATTGTAAGATGGATGTGCTTGGAGCCAAAGACCTGATTCCCATTTTGAAACAGCTTAGAGACGAGCACGATCTGTGGAGGTTGAGCACGTATGTAATAGATAATTCCGTGTCAACTCGCACAGAGGCCCGTCCCACTGCCGGTGTGCCGAAAGGTGTTTTGGGGATCGGTATTAGGACAAGCACTATGCCAAGCATTTCGAGCCTCGTCAACATAAGAAATTTGGAGTATATTGCCAGGAACAGCCGAAATTGATGGTGTTAGAATTTTCTCAACCAAAGAATGTGTACTATAGACGGAAGACAAGAACGCTGGCAAAGCAACACTAGAAATTTTGCGTATGCCTAAGCCGCCTAATCGAATTGGCAATGAGGCCTGCGACCATGCTCTGTCATCCAACTCAATATTCAAAACCGTGGAAAGGGTGTTCTTTATTATGTTGTCTAAGCCTTCCACCAGCTCACTGTGTTTCCACAGTTGACAA
The DNA here is from genome assembly GCA_951394065.1 of Venusia cambrica. Classification (NCBI taxonomy): domain Eukaryota; kingdom Metazoa; phylum Arthropoda; class Insecta; order Lepidoptera; family Geometridae; genus Venusia; species Venusia cambrica. The sequence goes on along the minus strand of OX596040.1, from coordinate 12,930,304 downwards.
CATCGTAAAGCATAAGTAAATTTTGGGACAAAAAGGCAAAATTTTATAGTGCTGAAAGTTATATGTGAGTTAAAAATTGATTATAGTAAAATATAATAGCTGCCTTTAAAAAAAATACCTAAAATGAATGAATGAATGAAAATTATTTGTTGTACGTCATGAATGGAACATTGACAATTTTAAAACTAAAGTAAACAGTACAAAAATGTGGAGCCGTTTCATAGATTTTGGAATAGGCGTGACCTACCTCCTAGTGGTCTACCCCGGACAACGGAATCGCTGACGCTGGCTGGAAAACTGGTGGTTGGACCATATGTATGTACCTACCTATATGTATATGATATGTCCACCTGACTAGCCTCCACCCTCGAGCCTTAGTCCGGCGCTAAACGATTTGCCGTGTTCTGTTGGTGCGTGCCTTCTGTGAAAGCTTGCTGAAATCGAAGAGGTTTTTGAAAATAGAATAATAAGAAATTGAATATAATTAACTGTATGGGTTTTTTTATCAAAAGTATGGTAAAAACTTTTTCCGACAGTTTGCCGGGTTCCGTTGGTCCGCAAAAAAACCAGTGCCTGCCGGAAAAGCTCGGTACATAGGAGACCCTAACCTGGTTTTGGCCTGGCGGTAGAAACGCGTGGAGGTCAAAAGCTAACCCACATCAATTATTAAAAAAAAGTACTAAGCAATTCTCAGTGGGTCTTCCGTATTTTTCAATCAATCTCTACAACTACGAGTACAACGAAACGGATAGATTGCTATCTCAAAAGTATTATAACGAAATTAGTAAGTTCAGTGTTTCGACTGTTGAGAGTGACTGGACTGGACTGCAACATTAGATGAGTCTCTGGGGCCCAACCATGACCTCTTAAAGCATTGTAAGAGTAATATTACATTTCGTACCATGACCGTAAATAAGTAAGCTTACTTTATTATTGTAACGGCAAAGCGATTTTGGTGATGTCTCAGTAAATAGTTCGCTCAAGACCATGGCCTGCCTTTTGACAGCAAGTATTATTCTTTAAACGACAAATTTAGTAGTACTAGAAAAGTTACTCTTTCGGCGCGAAAACAATATTTTTTGTTATTTCCACATAAATCACATAATAAGCTTAAAATTAACCAAAAATAAAATTAAGTACTTCAATATTAAAAAGTTTGAGGTACATAAACTGTGTAATTGATGGAAAATTTACCATACAAAAAGATTTTAAAGCAATAGAGAATATACATATCAAGAATACATATGTCTTTTAACAAATATAATTTTATTTTCTGCTGGACATCATATAATTAAAAAAAAAAACACAATTTCACTTCTATGCCTATGATATGTGAAATGGCTTAGCTTCAGCGATCATATCTTCCACAATACTGTAGCATTTACTTTGAAATTAATATATTTTATAGTTCAAGATTGATGATAGAACGCTTGTGTTTCGAAAACACGATTACATAAAACTTTCTCGATAGAAAAAAAATCCAAAGTTGACTCTAATTTGTACCAAAAATGTTCGCCATTCAATAAATACGCCCAATTAGGCCTTGACACTTTGTACAGTAAATGAACACAGTAAACAGCAGACGGTCTGTGTTTCAGATTTTCAAAATTAATGTTTGTTTTACCGTAAACAATAAAAACGCTGAAATTCGCGCGTATTTTGTCATGTGGTTGTCATAAGCGCCGTGGTTGAGCGCACAGCAATGTCACCTTTTTTATAACTACATCTTAGTTCGAAACTAGAGTGAAGTTGCGTTGTGTTGCTAATCTGAGGTACTATAGCCCGTTAAAAATAATTCATTCAGGCGCGACGAATGTTTTATTTTTGCTTTTAGGAATATTAAATTTATCTTCCTATGTAAAACATTCTGTTTTATGAAATTAAAACGTACCATTGAAGTTTTTTTATTTTTCGTGTTAGTAAAAATACATATTTTGGAACGTGTTACGTAGCAATCGTGCGGAAGTGTCTCACTCAAGTTGACGGGCACAATGCAGTGCTGTGTAGGCTATGTTCTTTGTGGATGTTAACTCCGCAGTAAGGCATTGTTCTAGGCAAAAGACGCACTTAACATGAGGACTTATAAAAAAAAATGTATTTGTTCTTTGACAATCTTCGCACAGAAATAAAACAATAATGTTTTGAAAGGTACCAAGTAAATCAATTAAAGTAACATTGTTTCCAGTTTGGAACAAGAAGTTCCTGAATCATGATTTGTTACTTAAAAATGCGTTTTATTCCATAACTCTGTGCTTGTAACAAAAATTAAATATGCATTTGCTGTAGAATCCAATCCACAATCAACGAGATTTACTTTCATGTTTTGCTTTGGCTATCGATAAGGTTTCGTAACTACGTGGTCATCATACGTCAGTCGAATGATTTCCATTCGTGAATTAATCGTCTTTTACGTAATTTGTATGCAAAGACAATATGTTTTGCGTCGGTCGCGGCGCCAAGGTCGGGGTCGATGAACTTATTTGCGTCTTTCAGAAAGAGGCGCCGCCGCCGCTCAGACAGTTCCTCCTTGATGTGCCCCGCACATAGAATTAACCAAACTGATCGTTTTCATAGCGCAGCTCGAAATGTGAGCGTATTAGGTCTCGTTCATTACTCGTCGCTTATTTACTTATGGGTAGAGGTATTAACCGAATGACTGTCAAATTATTTTATAGGATTCAGAAATATTAACACCTACATTGCAGAAGGCAGAGTCTCTGTTTGTGTATTTGTAACCTTTTCACGACTAAATGGCTAAACTGCCAAAGTTATTTGGCATGTATATAGAGGAATATAGTGTAAGAACTGTGGGACATTTTGCTACCTTTTATTCGGGTACCAGTCGGGCGAAGCCGCGTGCTACTAATACATGTCACTCAATATAACGACTACACCTGACTATGTAACATCTATACGGCAAATATTCCGAACAATATTTCACCATCACCTACTTAAGCCTGCTATCGAATATTAATAATAAATATAATTTGATAATAGGGTAGAGCGCTGCTTTAGAGTACCTACCTAGATTCTTTTATCGACTCCAGCAAATAATACAGTCGTTTTCCACGTTAATTCGAGTGTTGCAAATGTAGCAAGTGAGCTGACTAGACTCAGACAATGTCGCCGTGGGCAAGTCAATATTTACTTTGTCGCTGACGTCTTTGCTGGATCGTGTCTCGTAAACAAGCATTGAAACTGATTATTAATCCCTGTATCTGATTGATTCCTATTCAAAAAAAAAAGGTTCGTTAGTGCTTTTTGTTTACATTAACATTAAGTAAAAGTTTAATAAGTGCACTGCTCAAGCTTGGAATCAGCTCCCACTCCCAGCGTCTATATTTGCACTTCCACTGCCCTGTCATTTGAGTTAAATAATTACGTTTTAAAAACTAAAAAGAAAACCAACTTCAATGAAGAATATGATACAATTTCGTTAACCTGGATGACGTATTTTTTCCAATTATTTTGATTACAGATGGACGAACAGACAAACAGACGCGTGATCCTATAAGGGGTCCGTATTTTCTTTACTTTACACCCTAAAAATATCCATATCGCTTCAAGTCTGCCTATAATATTTGAAGAGTTCTATCGATTTCTCAAGGATCCCATCATCAGATCTCGACCTGATGACATGGGGGTCCTTTTTTCCTTACTTTTGAGGTAATACACCCTAATAATACCCCCAAATCGCTTCGGTGTGCCTATTATATTTGAAGAGTTCCCTCAATTTCTCCAGGATCTCATCATCAGATCAAATGTTTGTCCTGGGTGGGGATCGAACCCACCACCTACAGCACAGAAAGAGTTACTACTAACTGAGCTGTGAGGCTTGTATAAATATTCAATCTATAAGGACTAATAATCCTTTGATATTTAACCGCCTCTGTGGTCTGGTGGTTCAACCCACCGATTTCAAATCCAGAGGTCCCGGGTTGGATCGCCATGGGAAGTACAATATATTGTGCTTGGTTTGGTTGGTGGTAGAAATTTGTTTAAGTCCGCCTGGCTAGCTACCACCATCTTACCTAATTCTGTCGCCATAATAACAATTCCTAAAAAAATGTTGTTTTCCGGCATTCAGAGGTAAGATAGCCAGTTCCTCAGTTTGTTGAGGATTCCGGGTGAAGTGCGCCTGCACCTTCGGCCTTATCTCAACTTGTGAGATGAAGGCCAAGCGCTTCCCCGTCGTACAAAAAAAATATGCTGCAATGCAAAAACCTGGTATCAGCTTCCAGCATCTGTATTTCCGCTGTCTTAATGTCTTCGAGATGAGAGGTACTTTTTGGGCAGGATCGCTCTGTCGTAGACTTTATCCTTTCATGTGCAATTTTTTAAGTCAATAAGCTGATGAAAAATGTGATCTTACTCTCATTGCTTACGCTTTTGTTTGTATACATTATCCTACACAATGATTCGCAGTACTTTATTGCATCTTAAGTTTATGGTACTTGCATATCCTTAAAACAAAACTTGTAATATTTTCCTACTTTTTCAGACTATTATAATGTTTGTTATGTATAGAAACAGGCGTCTATGTATGTATAGACATTTGTCAAAGTACCCGCTATTCAAATCAGGTCTTTAGCATATCTTTACCGATTTCCGGCGCTTACGTTTATGTATGTATTTATTCCAGGTTAATTACTTGTTAACGAAATAATAATACCTACTTCTGTACATTTTGACTATCCCACAGAACATTTGTTCTTATTCTTCGCTATTGTTTCGAGCAGATAAATTAATTTTGTAACACTCAAAAACAACAAATGACTGAAAAAAACAATTGTAAGTCAGTTTTAATTATATTAAAATTATTTTTAAGATTGTTTGAAGGCTAGATTAAAAAAATATTTTCCGATGTACATTATTGCTCCGAGTTGGAAAATCCGGCACTGTATGTATGTATATATGTGGCAATGTTTGTGACGGTATTACTGTCGAAAGGTTTATCCTATTTGGATGAAATTAAGTGTGAGTGAGATAGAATAAACAGAAATTGATTGTCGCGGGGGATTTTTGAGATATTGGGGTGGACAAAAATACAATTTTTCGTCCATATCTTTTGAATGGCTGATCTGATCAATCCAAATTTTTGAACATGCCGAGATTATATTAATACTCATCAATCGGTTCGAGGATTTTCGGCTTGTGGGGTGTCATTTAAAAGAGCTGCTCATTCATTAAACATATATTATACTTTTTAATAGGAATGGTTTTCGTAACAAAGAGGCGCGATAACGGTGTAAAACGCTTGGTATGTCTTGTAGGATAGACTATAAACGTGGTCGACTTCACAATTAACTTGCTTTTGATTTGCTAAAACCGTATTTAAATTAAGGGTTGCAAAAGCGGTAGATAAAATTGAAGTTTTGAAAATGTGTGAAAACATAAAATAACATATTTAATAGTAGTTGAGACTGCAGATTTCGAAATAAGTTTATTATTTTGCCCTTATTGGGGGTGGTTTTTAAGATGATGGATGGTAGTCAGATCTTGTAAGATTAGATAGGGTATTTGGAATCTCATTAAAACTGGTCTATTTATTTTTTTGTTATTCACTCAATATATATAATCAACGAAGGGTGGGTGTCAATAAAATCTAAGATTAACTTTCGGGTTGTCATGTTTTTGACTGCGCATATTCCATATAAACTGTACATTATTGTCCACCACTATGTAGAAAGAACTTCATCTATAACTGTAAGGTTTGAACATAATCACCACGCTTGGCAGACAGATTGGTGCTGTGACCACCAATCTGTCTGCCAAGCGTGGTGATGGTTAAAATTTTGTTTACACACAGAAAAAAGTTGCTGCCTTTTTTGGTTTACATTACGACATCCGTAGGCTGGAGTGGTAGATTTTTAAACCACGACTTCTAAGGCAACGGTTTTGAGAGCACATCTCAAAACGTCATCAATTTGTTTCATGTTAGTAAAGATATTATAATAAGTTACCAACGAGAGAGACCCTCGAACACTCAGGTGAATACTTTATTCACCTGAGTGTTCGAGGGTTCGAGAATAAGAGTGCTAAAGTAAGGTAAGTTAGGTGTAATGAAAGCACACTTTTATCTTTTGTTAATAACGTTCTTTTTGAGAAATGATCTCGGTCACAAACCAGACATCACGAGATCTCAGTTCGGGGGGAACTACTAGTATATCTTGTGGTAACATCAATACATACAGCTAGGCTGGAAACAAAAAGTTATATTAGATACTGAACAAGGACCTTCCTGCATTTTAAATGTTTCCATATTTTTGACCAACATCCGATCCAAAGATGATAAATTCGCCAATTCGTACCATGTCTTTGTCATTATGATAGGTATGTTTGCATTGTGTTTTTCTTAAAAACATATTTACTCGGACCTTGGATTGGCTAACCGGTACGGTGATTGACCGTCGTCGGTTACTCACACCAAGGAGGCACTTGTCGCAAAAACAGGGTAAATACCACTCCCTAGGTAAATACACTTCCTATCAGGTTGAATTATTAATTTACCACACACGACTTAATTTTAACAGTGAAAAACTATTCGACTGATTTTTTTTGAAAACGAAAATTTTTTTTATGTGATGCGTTCCATCATCACCCCCTTGTACCTACTAGGATTCTAACCTCATGTCTGAGAGTCGTAACCTCCACATAGGATATTTTCTTAATATTCTTTATATATAGCGCGCCATCGAACTCTATATTTGGCGGCATGCAGAGCATCAGATTATAAACATATTATGTAAATGGCTGACTAACAATCGACTTACTATAAATATAATAAATAAATAAATTGCAGGACATTAATTTGACACAGCACCATCTAGCCCCAAACTAAGCATAGCTTGTAATATGGGAACTAGATTACGGATAGAATACTTAATACTTTTTTTTTTGTAAATACATACATATCATACAATACAACACCCAAACATAGAACAAACATCTATATTCAACACACAAATGTTTGTCCTGGGTGGGAATCGAACCCACAATCTACAACGCAGAAGGCAGAGTTATTACCAACTGAGCTATTAGGCTTGTACTATTCATTTCCTTTTGTAGTGTAGGGGCGCACTAAGAAAGGATTTTAGAAATTCCCATGTGATGACGGGAACGCAAATCCGGTTCACCAGTTTCTAATTTAACTGGCTATCTGTAATTTGCTCTTCTATTTTTAAATGTGAGTATTTTTAGTCACTCTTAGGTATCGGGCATGGGATTTCCCATTTGCTTCATTTTGTTTACTGTTTACATAAATTACTTTGTATGACTAATGAACAGTTCTTGGCAGGCGCATATATCGAATCCAGCGATTCAAGTGTTTCGTTAGGCTGCAGATTAATTTATGAAACATGAAGTTCAAAACACATGTGTTCGTTGTAACCCGCCATGAATGATCACGAGTCTGTATCTGTGTGGCTGTGGTGCAAGCGGCCGGCCATTTCCGGTTGTACCATATTTGTGTCAGCCCGAACTCGGAGTCCAGCGGAATTATTCTCAGAGATGTTTACATCGTGTAGCGTGTTTGTGTTTACTGTTCACCAGTCACCGATGCATTGACCGCGTTTGATCAAACAAACATGCAAAATATGATTCATGATTACGAATGGTTTTTAGCTGTTGCTGTTTTTGTTAGATCAGTTTAAGCCCTGTGCCCTCGTTATTAAACTAATCTACAAACGTATGAATCTCTGGAAAAATCACTGCATTATGTAAATACAGGTAAATCATTATTTTTGGCATGTCATTGTTTCAGTACATTTTAATACAAAATATATCATTATAACCAGTTCCTCAGTTTGAAGAGGATTCTGGGTGAAGTGCGCCTCCACCTTCGGCCTTATCTTAACTTGTTACCAGGTGAAATGAAGGCCAAGCGCTTCCCCGTCGTACAATAAAAAAAAACATGATAAAATGTCAGCGTTTATCTTAAATGATTAATCGATGGTTAACTTAATGAATAATTAATTAATTATACGCAATATAATTTTAGAGAATATGATTTTTTGATAAGTGTTTTAGTGCTGCGTGAAACTTTAATATTTGGAATAGTTTATCCGTCATTCAAGCTTGTACTGGACGGGCCGAGGGATTCCATATTACTACCTACTCTTCGGGAAAGCCGTACTTCGTCTAGACGTGAAACCTAGATGGTCTCTGTTTTGGGATAAAACCCCCTAAAGTTATTGCAAAAGCCGCCTAAGGGGGTTTTCATTGATGGGCATCATCCGCTGATGGATAGGATAGGTCGCTTCCTATGACAAACTAAGAGGTTGCTTATATAAAAGACATAGTGGCCATTTTGCGACGATACCATTTATATTTAGATATTTCTTTGCGATTAATGGGAATGTACCTACATTATTTAAGTCTTAAACTAATTATAATTACCATTACCTACCAATTTCAGAGTGAAGCGATTGGTTTAGTAGAAACGGGGAGCTGGTCCATTTTGCGTGAGGAACTAACAAGATTTAGTAAGCGTGCTCATGTCACGCATCAATAAGTAGGTTTTCTTTATTGACACATGCGTGGCGATTATGGAAAAGCAGTCCAAAAGCGGAAGATTACAGGCTGTTGAAATGCCAATGGCAAAAAGATTTTTACAAAAATTGTTATTTATTGATACTAATGGCTATAATAACAATAAACGTCATCATAATTATGTTAGTTAATAGTTAGGTAGGTATTGGTACCATTTATTATACATTCACCAACATATATTCAATAAACTAGGCTCTTTTCCATCTTATCATTTTAAAAACAATGTTATAAGCTAAACGCACGATTTATTTTTGATATTGTGCATGCTTCGCTTGAGATCTGTGTAGATTTTCACGCACCTACACATATTCTATGAGGCATATAAATCGTCGCTAACGTAAAACGATGTTTTGCACGTCAATTTGTTTATGACATGTTCTTTAATGCTAAGTGCAATTTCAACAAGTTAACATTGGGTCCTCAAACACTGGTTTTTTACTCACGAATACGTTATTTACGTATACTTATTTGAAATAATACGGTATGATAATAATAACATTATACGGTAATAAAGGTCTGAGGACAAGTAGGAGGTAGACTCCTAGTGGTATACCACTGGCAACGGAATCGCTGGGTTTTGCTGGCGGTTACGGCTGAATGATCTCTCACTGGTGGTAAAACCTGTAAAGGTCCACCTGGCAAGCGACCACCCTTCTGCCAAAGTCCAACGTCAAACGGTTTGCCGTGTTCCATCGGAGGAAAGCTAGTGCCTGCTGTGAATGCTCGCTCCATCGTAGTCTTCATCCTTGCTCTGCCCTAGATCTACTTACCTAATTAGTTTAAAACTAACCTTTCATTTATAAAAAAATAAACACGAGTGAGTTCAGTATACAGTTATTTTACCTCTGAGCTCCATAGGCATAACATAAATGATAATTAAAATTATGATAAATAAAATAAAAGCATATAAATAAAAATAAATGTGAACGAACGTAGTGTAGCGGTAACCGAATTCTCGATAAAACAATTGGGTAAATGCGAGAGCCATCGTGCTATGTTTACGACCTTCCGATAATGTGTTATCGCAGTTCAAGCACAGATTCTCTATTATTAACCGGATGAATGAATGAATGTGTAAAAGTATTTCAATACCTTAGTTCGTTTCTGCTGAGATGACGATACTATTTTGCTGTGAGCGGAATTCTAAGAATGAAACACTATTAGCGTAGAATACACAGCGGCGGCGTTCTATTCATAGTGCATGATGAGATGTTTGATGGATGGATGACGCGGCCTCGCCACGAGGGCCACGGCGCACGTCGTGAGCTCAGCTTCTCTTGTTGCAATCCCGTGTAGTGTAGCCAGTAAACTAAATTCTACCTAGTATCAAGTTTTAAAAAAATACTCAGACTCTTTCTAAGCCGTAGAAAATGCCATAGTCACAGGTTATCAGAATAAAAGGTATTATTTTATGGCTGTGGTAATATAACCTCACTAGTACACAATTATTACATATTTTCGAAACTATTGCCCACTGAAGGCCTTTGCACTGCAGTGGAACAACAGTGGCCTATTAAGACATTTCAATTAAAACAACATGACTTATCGTTTGATACCCTACACCACAGTGACAAAATACTTTTGGCGAAACCCTCAGTGGAACGCATTTCTGTCTGCTGTGGTAAAATCTATCATGTCATTATTAGCAATCATGACACTATTCTTAGGTAAATTCTACTACGTATTTAACACTTTGCTCGGTACCACGGCATCACCAGGTTTCTGGCTTGGCGCCGGGCGTCGTCGACACTTGCGCCTCCTCCGCCCGCCTCCCTCCGAATCACGAGGGCATAGATCATAATAGAATGGTTACGTTTGAGTTTCATGCATCCTCAAAGGGTGACGTTCTCGTGTTCGTCGCGTACAGTACAGATGATGTAATCCTACGATGATCGCACTACGCTGACCATTATTCACGAGAGTATTCAGCTGACGATAACGTTATAATGGTAAACTGATCGTCATGTTCTGTTTTTTTTTTATCTTTGAGTCGACGTTATTACGAAACAGCGTAGTTTAGAGAACAGTTATCTACATATGTAATCGTTCAATTTATGTCTGCATTATATGTACTACAAACTTGTCTAAGTCTTCAGTGTGATGTCTTTCAAGATGAGTTTTTTTGTTATGTACCACCTCCCTCTTTGTGGCTTTTGAATAACTAATCAACATTCAATCAATCATTTTTTTATTGCACTAAAAGTTACATTAATTACACAGTTAAAAATTTGGGACTACCTAAAGGTACCGTTTAGATTATGTCCTACAGCTTGAACACTTCGGGTACAATTGATTATTGTGTGGTAAAATAATGTTGGGCATTCAATTAATGTTGCGAGAAAATTAAATGATAGCGGTCAAAATTCGATCGTAAAAGATATAAAAAATAAATATTTCTGCGCTCATTCTCCATATTAATTTTAACTATGCCAAATCTAACACTCCTCCGTGCACGCAAAAAGCCTAAAAAATGGGTCCGAAGGTTTCATTTTACGTATTAATAAATAGATAGCATAGAACGATCACTACAATACCACTAAACATAATGCAAAACCTAAAGTGACATTCATTTGCAATCAGCTTTGAGGCTTGTGCCAAAACAAGAGCTCGTTATAGGATAAACCACGTGATGGCGTCGCATCGGAAGCAAGAACAATGCACATCGGGAATGCTAATGTATTTATATATAGGGCTAGGCTAAAATCGGATCGAGTCATAGCAGCAAGACAGGACCGATTTGGTTGCGGCGGCGGCGGCGGCGGCGGCGGTGGTGACTTCGCCTACGCACCTCGTGATTCATGCGTTTGGCCGACCAACGGTAAACATTACCCTAATTACACTAGGCCATTGCAATGAGATTCCACCTGATACGAACTTGAGTCCAATAGAGCAGTTTATAACAGTGTTTCAAAGTTGATTGTCTGTTTTATGTAGTGTTGTATTCGATGCTTCCTGGCTCATCGGCTATGTATGCTCAAGGAAATCAAGGCGGTCCGCTTTGAATAGATCACGGTTCACGGTGCATTTATCAACGCATAATGCAATCATTAGCATCGACCCTTAAATTACGTCTAGTTAATTGCTGGTGCGTCAGACTGGCTGAACAATTGGTGATGTAACTCTACATTCTTGGCGGTGTAGCGCAATGACGCAAACTGAAACTTGTCGTAAATGGACTCGTTCTATTCCGTCATTCCTTATCGTAGATTCTTATTTACCTGGGTGCAAAACATAGACTAGCGGACGTATGTTTAACTTTTCCTAGCCTTTTTTAAATATTTGTAATGCGTTAAATCTAAATCAAATAAGTAAGCTTCTTTCTTTCACCTGTTTTTTTAGTTTTAACTGGTTCTTGTCAGCATTACTCGTTGTTTCCTAGCCATGGTACCTTACTGTTTGTGGATTCATTTATGATCGTTAGACCAATGTGATGTAATAAGTGTTTCTCATATGCTATTTGTTTGTGCGGGCGGGTTCAAATGACCAATATTCTCTTAATGTCTGTCGCTTATTCATATATAATTCAATATAAACAAGTAATTATTAATAAAAAGGGAACCGACTTTTCTAAAATCTTCAAAATAATTCTATGGGTAAGTGTCATGTTTTTAAAGTTGGTGTCGACTTGCCAAGCCATACATGCTCTTGTCGCCTTAGATAAAAAAAAAACAAGCACACCAAGAAATGCACTGTGAAAATAGTGGCGTATTTTGTGACAATTGATGTTTTGTCAAAACATAGTAAGACAAAATGTTTGATAGTAAAAGATTAATTAAAACTTTTCAAGCAAATAGCAACTCTAACTTGAGAAATTTGAGCTTGAAATGCAAAGTAACCTACTGTTTGTTACGAATATTATTACAATTTTTTAAACAAATAGCAACTATTTAAGAAATTTGAGCTTTTTACTTTTTGTTACGACCTAGACAGACGAGTAACCGAATGAAAACTGTTGCCTTGGTGCGTTTTGGAGGAGTTTTAAGTAAGACACATTCGGGCAGACGGTGGTGTAAAATCATTAGTTTTTTTAATCTAAGGGCACCGCCTTCAATAATATATGAATACTTGCTCCTCGAATTATCATAAGTTTTAGTGAAGTCCCTTTTTTCAAATGTAACTTATATTTTACTCTTAGTAAGAAAGGATTTTAAACACGATCTTATAATCACTACTGTCATGAGTCACGACTGTCATGATTCACCACCACAAAAGTATTGGTAGTGATGGTCAAGATTTTCACAAAATCCAAATGGTTTCATCATCAATCTGTTCAAAATTAACGAAGATATCGCAAAACCACATGAGAAATTTTTAGATTCCTTTTTGTAGTGTAAGTATTGGTAGAAGAGGATATCACTAGTTTATTATGAAAATAACTATTTGTTTTTAATACATATTTATTTTAAAAGGTATGTTGATCCGGAGATAAATGATGTCGATCAATCTTTCCACGGGAAAACTTCGTCGTCAGGTCCGTGCCGTCGATTTGTCTTGCTTACAGCTGAGACGTGTTACAGAAATCCCACACTATTGCCTGCATTTTTCAACGCTTTCATCGCTCCACGTTTACTGGAGAAAAAGTGGAGAATATCTTAAATAGATCTATATTAATGGCGTGTATCTCACCCATTTATTATTATAAAGTGGCTTTGTTTACCTACTGGCAGAAACGGACAGATACACGTGACAGCGTTCAATGCATTATTATCTAACAAAATAAAGGGACTTGATTAAATGTAAAAGACATGACTTTCATAAGACTTTGCTATTTCCAAACGAAATGAACTAATGCAAATATTGTTATCTACTAACTGACACGAAAGAACGTGATGTCTTTGATAATTTAAAAATAATGCTACGTCGAGGAAAAATCAACGCATGGTATTGAACAAGCGTGCAGCGTGTATTATTTTTTATTATAATTCTACTACGGGGATGCGCCTTCATCTCATCTGGTTACAAGCAAATGCGGAATCCTCAACAGACTGAAGAACTGGCTATCTTACCTCTTATGCCGAAATACAACTATTAGAATTAGCGTCATTTATGGGTTAGAATGTATGACGCGGTAACATATCTAACCGTAAGATAGTGGTGCTAGGCGGACTTAAATCAAGTCCACCAACCAAACCGACCTACTCTATACATTGGTACTGCATTGCACCCATCAACTTATTTGCATTCTAATTATGTGTAAGTTACCTATTTGTTGTTCCCGACGGCGGAATACATTATATGCACGCACAAACAAACATAAGTTACTTCCGATTTTTTATTATATATTGATATGGATATACATATAGGTACTTTAATCGTGCGTCCTTTGTTGCCGGTCCGAATAAATAAAATTAAATGGGCAGTTTTTTCCTGTGGTGCATTTAATCCGAAACTTGTATAAATAAAATCAGTAGGTAAGTATTACCTACTAGTCTAATCAAGTTGCAGACATGTTTACATGTTTTATAACTAAGGGACACAGGATATCCCCGGTTTAGTTCTATTCATTACTTCGTGAAGAATTATCAGACGCGATGATCTATTTAGTTCTATTGTGTGTCTGCTTGCAGTGCTGTTTGTTTTCGTTTGTTTGTGCTTGCTTTGATGTCGAATCCGGATTTAGACGCATCGCGCAATATGAGCTGTCGGAGCAGCTAGCGCAGCGAAGCGACGTATCTGAACCTCGCTCTGATTGCAATTTATTACACTGACGCCTAATCACCGATACTGACAATCGAATACGCTGACACAGTTCAATATTCAAAACCTGTAATAGCTGCTTTTTAGTTACGAGTTTCCATAACCCGAGTGAATCTGAACGTATACCTACTCGTATGGTGACTGTGTGTCCGTGCAGGCGCAGGCGCCGCCGATGATGAGACGCGCGTTGCATGCGGCGCGCCAACAATAGGACGATACTATTACTGTCTTTTTTCTGCATTCCATTCCTGAGGATACATGTTACTAAGCGCTGAGCCAACTCGTCTCTTCCCGTCTGTATCACTATTTTTGTCTCTGTAAATGAAACAAGACACTCTATCACAAATTTTATTTGAGGCATTTTGTACAAGTAGGCTTCAAGTAGATTTATTGTAAATGTTCTTCTAATGTAAGTAAATAAATGTTACAAATAAAATATAACAGGATATAAACTACACGCAGCGTCATCAAGCCCCAAACTAAGCAAAGATTTTAATATGGGAACTACACAGATTACGGATATAATACTTATAAATACATATTTATCATAAAACACCCAAACACGGAACGTGCATCTAAATTCATAGAACAAGCTACAATGCAGAAGGCAGAGCTCCTACCAACTGAGCTGTGAGGCTTGTTTCTATGGATGATTTTCCCGAGGAACAGTTTACTGTTCGGTAACATAAAAACAAGAGATGGATGGATTGTCTAAAGGATGTGTTGCAATGTGATCGATTTTTTTAGAGTGGAAGCTAGTGTTACGGCTTTTGTTAACAAATAACAATTAATCGGGTCCACGGTTTTGGGATATTAATCTCCTAATGATATTTGGACTAACTACTAATAAAATTTTGGATAATTGGAATTAACTAGGGGTTGAAAGTTTGTAAGTATGACTTGACGTCCCGGAATTGATGCTTAGACTTAGTTTATCAATATAAGTAACTAACTGAATTTTAGGTACACACATTGTATATGCAAGTCGTTAAAAGTTTTTCGAGTGACAATGTTGTTGTCTAGCTGGCGGCGGCGGCGTCGACGATTACTCTTGCGACTGAATGAAGAATATAAATAACGTAGACGTCTCGTGACCTGCTGATCTGTTTTCTTAGCTATGATTTATGAACGAAAATAAATAATGTTTTTCCAATGGTAACGCTAAACCTGACACCCTTGCGAAACACTTTTTCGACGAGCTCACTACACTATACTATACAATAAAGATTTATAAAGTTTACATTTACACGAAAACATACTTCAATACGTCAATGTTGTAAACACATATAAAACAATATCTACTGGATATTCAACATAATATATCAAGAAACTTGTAAAAACCTCAAGTTATGGTAAATAACGGTCTTAACGTTTACCTACAGTAAATGCTCGAATTACTTGTTCAGACCACAGGTAATTAAAAAAAAACTCTGGCATCATAAGGATTGGGATTGGGGGTTTCCCTTACATCTCTTTACTTTTTCCCTCTCGCTCCATCGTAGACCTCATCCTTCCCTGTGCAAGTTTTGAGGTCAAGAGGTAATGCTTTTTAAATGTATATAACTTCTCTAAGTGTTTTCTGCATGTGGAGCTAAGAGATTAGCAACCAGCGTGTATGAGCAACCTTTTTTGTCACGGTATGTGTCACTCTCTCAATCTCATCGTACGGCGTACATAAATGGTCTCTGATTGCTGTTTACAAACTATACCATAATCGGATAGGTAAAAGGCAAGGCACATGTGTTCAGCAAACGTGCTGCACAGAGGTGATTGAATGACCCTTAGCCTTCCACGTGCCGCTGATCTACGTCGTGTTTGTTTTCATTTCTAGTTACTAATAATGGAAAATTTCATTGGTTTTTCGTGCTCATTTTTTATTGTTTCTTGTCGTCGATAAGCGGATAATGCTGTAGGGTTCATTGTAGCGTGAATGCATGCATGCATATGCACCACGTGTAAGAGCCACCACGCGTCATATTTTTATGACCAGCTACAAAATAAAAATGCGCCGAAGCACTATACGTATACGTGTTATATAATACAGATTAGATTTAATGGCCCTTTCAAAACTGCAAATAAGTTCGATAAATGCAAGCATCTACCTGCGAATAATGCCTCTTATCGGTTACACGTGCTTCAGTTTACTATGCTTATTGCTTATTCATACTACAATGCGCTCCTTGGATACTAATTTGATTAATTTGCATTTCATTGCTGTGTTGCAAAAAGCACGTTGCCATGCTGATATTAGATACTGTAATTATGCTTGTGAATTTGTGAGTGTACCTTACACCTAACTATACAGTATAACATGAGGATAATACTTGTTATAACTTTTTTTATAAACCCTTGCTAAAATGGAGCAAACTACGAAAATGAAAATGGAGTTCAACAAGAAAACTATTGCTTTATTAATATCCGCACATTTGGCTAAACCAACTTAATTAATTTTAATCTAGTATAGAAAGATTTGAAGTATGCTTTTAATTCCCTTTCTACAATTAATCAAACATTATGTATACTTTCTTTATTCTTTATTATTTATTGCACACACAAAATACAGCATAAAATATATAATACATACTTTAAAATGCCACAAGTTTTTTTACGTCCACTGATACCTCAGCGTCTCATCTTATCACAAGTATCGTTGAGTTTTTAACAGATTTTTTTTTTTTTATGTTTTTGTTGTGAACAAATATTTTTTTGTTGGAAAGGATTCCAGATTGGTCGCATCAAAATTTTATCAAAATCTGTCTAGTAGTTTGGCTTTTAAATAAAAAAAACAGGAATTGTTCCCATTATCGTGACATAGTGCTCCCCTACACTGCACCATAGTAGGTTATCTGTAATTATCTTCGTTCCCACCATTGCGTGGATATTTTCCAGAATCTCGTATTATTGTACCCTTACACGACTCTTAACAGTCTTCACGAGTCGTACGTCGTCGTGGTGTCGTGGGTTTTACAGATATGGTTGGTGGTAGGAATTTGTTTGAGTCCGTCTGGATAGCAACCACCATCTTTCTGTTTCTCTCTATCAGTTCTGTCGCCATAATAACAATTATTAAATTGTTGTATTCCGGCATTTAGAGGTAAGATAGCCAGTTCCTCAGTTTGTTGAGGATTCCGGGTGAAGTGCGCCTCCACATTCGGCCTAATCATAACTTGAAAATCAGGTGAGATGAAGGCCAAGAACATTCCCGTCGTACAATAAAAAAAATCTAAAATAAGTTATTTTTGAACAAAAAATGGAACCGACTTCACCAAGGGTAAGTTCATATAATTTGAAGGCGGTGCCATACAATAAACATGTTGTTTTGCTTGGTAATTTGGCACCAATTTCAAATGATATGAATTTAACCTTAGACGTATTTTTAAGTTTCCTTTTATGCGGTTCCATTTTATTTTAGCTTGTTTTATTAACATGACAATTAATCTGATCATAGTGATCATATCATTTTCTCAATATTCTAAATTATATGCACCTGTATTTCGTGACACTTACCTAATACCATAAGCTCGCATAGCGCGGCTTAGAAAATAAACAAATATATAATGCACAAAAAATCTTTCATGAGTTACCATTCTAGTCCCCAATACAAATCTAATATTTTGTCCAACACATTAAATGTACCACAAGTAGGTATAATTGTGATACTCATAAATAGGGACGACTCCTACTCTTAGACCATGAGTAATGAGTCATTAATAAGAAATCAATTCATCATTACTTTCTCTATCTCAATCTTAGAAAGAACTAGCTTCTGCATGCGGTTTCGCCCGCGTTGTACAGATACAGACATAAAAGTAGTTGTTCGCTGTGGCATGAAATATACCCATGCCAAATTCGCCTTTAAGTCGTGACAAACATTATTAACAAACAACTGCTTTCGAATAAAAAAAATGCTATTACCGAAATTGAGATAAATATGGCATATTGATTTTCATATTGTATCTCAATTGCTGGCCCGCATCGCATGGTTTGTAATAATTGCCTTAGATGACGCCGTTATAAAGCCAATGGTGTGGGAGTTCCTATACTCAACAATTGGTACAATATTCTGACGATCATTTGTATTCCTCACTTTTTCTCACATAAATTGTCTACGAAACTGGCACGCCTGACTCTTAATGTCTGTAAATATTCTAAGTGAAAGTAAAGAAACGGGGTCTGTGCAGTTGAAAGAGATGTCGACATTTTGTGTTTATATTAATGTTTGAGATACCGCCGGATGTTCTTTCGATTAGGGTTCACCCAAGGTGAGCAGACGGCGAGGCGACAAACGAGACGGCGGCGACCTCCATGCCCGATTTACTGGTTTCTTAATCAAATCGAGTCTTTGATAGCATCTATGGAAATTCAATACTGTCTGGCCGACACAAAAGATATTCACAAAAAATATAATAGCTCTAAACTGAATATAATCCGTGGCAAAAAAAACTGAAGCTTAGAAATCAAGATGGTTAGTCCTCCATCCGTGGTAACAGGCTCTTGTTTCCAATGGGATTTGTAAGAGGTCAACCTTCTAAAACTTTACTAAGCACTTTTGAAAACCCTCTGAAATGGGCCGTACAATACAAATCGTCTTTCCATTTATTCTAGTATAGGAATGTATATAATTTGTGAAGAACAAAAAGTTCGGCCTCTCTACCGTACGTCAACTACTTAATTGCCAAATCAGATAAACAGGGTGGACTGGACATACTCGACGTGTCACCCCAGCAGGGCTGCTATAATAGTTATTGCCTCATGCCTCGAATTTTACTGCTCCATTGCGCTGTTACACACCTAGTTAACACATTTTTTGCAGAGGAAGGGCAGAAATGTTAAATTATGGCGCAGAATACATGTGCATTTCAATTTACCTCTAATAGTCAATATCAGCAACAAATAAATATTTTGTGTACTTTAACGAGGCTATAATTATGATATGCTAGTCTGATTTTTATTATTATGAATGTTTCATCAATCTACACTAATGTGTTAAATTCCATATTACCTCGGTATCTGGCTGGAATCATTACGCGTACGCGCTGTACTGTTCCAGCGGCTTGTGGTACACTCACCAATCCTTATCCCCCTTATTATATCCTTATATCCTCATCCCTCTTTCCCCACTTAAATAACTTAATCCTTATCCCCTCATCCCACACAACCGAGTATTCCCATCCCAAGGAGGGTTGAAGGCAGGCGGCCGATCCTAAAATTTCAGCCAAAACCGTTAAAGAAAACACAGCTTTTAACCGCCTCTGTAGTCCAGTGGTTCGCCCACTGGAGTCAGGTCCAGAGCTTGGTTTGGTTGGTGTTAGGACTTTGTTGAAGTCCGCCTGGCTAGCTACCACTATCTTGCCTTAGTCTATCGCCATAACAACAATTCTATGTTTTAGTGCTCCGTAATTATTATTTTTTTATACTACTAGGAGACATGACAAGCAAGTGGCGCATCTGGTGTTAAGTGTACTCTTGCCTATGACAAAGCCTGCATAGGTCACATCCACAAAGAACATAGCCTACACGGCACTGCATTGCACCCGTCAACTTTAGGCATATAAAGGTGTTAAGCCTCACGTACCCGTAATTTCACCGGCAACCATACCCTTCAAACCGAAACACAGCAATGCTGCTTGGCGGCTGAAATAAGTATTAGTAATTCTCCGGACGCGCCCTTTCACTAGGGGCTTCTACTACTCTTAAATAGATTTAGAGGTAAGATAGCCAGTTCCTCAGACTGTTGAGGATTCCGGGTGAAACCTTCCACCTTCGGCCTTACCATAACTTGAAACCAGGTGAGATGATGGCAAGCCCTTTGCCATCATACAAAAAAAAAACATGCAGTGCCGTTTCACATAGTGTATGATAACGGTCAGAAAAATGATGATGATGATAAAGAAAACTTTGTGCGTATGTGGTGGTGCATGTCGGCTACAGTAACGTATGCAACACAAATTAGATTGAAAATAAGATTCAAACCCTGATGAACCCCGATCTATACGCAGTCTAGTGATTTAGTATTTGATTTGGCAAGTTTGTCCTTGCGATTGTCAGCAGCTGGTGGCGTAGACGGTCGCTCTCCCGTCTCGCCTGGGGCGCAGACGAAAGAGGGGAAAAGTATTTAGCGAGGAGGGTTGGCCGGGTAAGGGCGGGCGACGTACCACGCGGCGCGGCTGGGCTATGACCGGGATGTCGGGTTAACGCACTCAAAGACGCGCAGCGCACCCTATGCGTGCCGCCTGGCGTGCGAGTAGCGTAACGTAGGACTTCGGACCGTATCCTATTCCTATAAATATTAAAGGTTTACAGGA
Organism: Venusia cambrica; assembly: GCA_951394065.1. NCBI lineage: Eukaryota > Metazoa > Arthropoda > Insecta > Lepidoptera > Geometridae > Venusia > Venusia cambrica. The sequence continues at coordinate 12,909,752 of OX596040.1, read as the reverse complement.
CATTCATCTCACACAGCGCCATCTATATCACCGGACAATAATTCCACACAGCGCCATCTAGTCCCAAACTAAGCACAGCTTGTAATAGTATAGTATAGTATAATTTATTTCAGTTTACACCATATTAGTATTAGTAGAACAACAGCTTATCCTGGAGTGAGTAATATGGGAACTAGATTACGGAATTAATACCTAGATTTTTCTGTCTTAATCTAGCCCCAAAAAGCTTATATTATATTGACTAGATAACGTACACAATACTTACTTAAATAAGTACTTTTTTTGTAAATGCATGCTTACTTATCATACATAGGTACAATACAACACCTAAATAGAGAACAAACACATGTATTCGTCTCACTAATGTTTTGAAGAAAGAAATAGGCATAGCTACTGCCGACTAAGCTATGATGCTCGTCGATACCTAAACATCTTCACACTCACACGACACGTCCTCGTGAAAGCTAACCTCTCTGAGCCAACATCTTTGTATGAAAATATTAATGCAAAATAGTAAACAATAACAGCTTCCCCTAGCTATTAATAAATAATGTATACAATAATGAACTAACTATCTACTATTTTATTGCGTGTGCGATGTGTGATGTGAACCTCAACACTAAGGTCAGATAATAATCTGAGTACATCTATTACTAGGTAAACATGTTGATTCCTAGCAAAGGGGTAATTTAACAAACAAGCTGGTTTTTTTTTTGTCAATTTAAATCGGATATTTGATCTCGTCTTATGCATACATACAACAAGATGTTATAAAGAACATTCACGATACATAATTTTCCAGTTGAAACTAGACAATGCTTAGAGTAATGTAATATGTATACCTAACCTATATACGTGCGGTTAGTTGCGCTGCAACATATTGCATGTTGAAACGATGCTGTGGTAGACGCCTAAAACGATCATATAGGAAGGCGCCACGCCATCAACAAACCAGCCAGCGCCAGCGGCGTGACGGCATCGTCGTCGGCGCGGCGGCGGCGGCGGCAGCACTGCGAAATGCATGGAGTCACCATAAACTTGAAACAACTCAGGATATTCTCCACTGAGTTGCCTATGTTCTATATAAACAACTAAGTGTCGAGAAAACATACGCATATATATTGTATTATTAAGTCGTTTCAACTGTGTTGCAACAATCGGGGTCGCGGGTAGATTAGAAATAAAAATCTATCGTCGAGAAGCGAAGGCGAATATAAACTTACCCTCCATTGCATTATCATTATCAGAAAAAATGATATTGTTTTTGCTTCATTTTTTTTTATTGTAAGACGGGGTAGCGCTTGGCCTATATCTCACCTGATAAATTTATTAAATATTAAGTAATGTGAACTGCCAATTTGCTTAGCCAGACAACAGGATCGTTATCGTAAGATTATCTTATTACATAACGATAGGTACCGCCTCATTACTACCTGCACTTATTTTACTCTTTTTAGTGATGTGATTTAATATAAATACGATTCTATCACTTGTACAAGTCAAGTCTTCACGATTTACCACTAAGAATTCATCGGTGACCAGCCGAAATCGAACGCACAACCATGAAATTTATTTGAAACCACCATTTATCAGGTACCTAAATTATAAAAAAAACTAATCAAATAAAAAATCGGACCTAAACTTATACGGAGATATCTATGATAACCAGGTGAGATGAAGTAATGAGATTAATATTACAACGATATTTAAACAACCATATATGTATGTGCAATGCAATAAAGCATATAATAATAATGCGTTTCAATTCTGTTAGATTTTTGGTTTTTCTTCACTAGGTATGGCAAACGGATTTTGATGAAATTTTGCATGAGTGTGTACATCACGAAGAAAGACATAGGTTTTTTTTTATCCGGGTAACGAGCGAGCGAAGCCTTGGGAAAAATTATATATAAGATGGCTAATTGATAATAAGTTGCTATAATAATCTCTTGTTACAAAATATTTCTAGGAATACGTATTTAAATTATTTGTGCTGTCAATATTTAGATTTTTTTAGGTTAAGTAACTAATTAACTCTCTCTTTTTAATGTTTAAACATATAAACTCTACTATAAATAATTAATCAAAAAGAGAAAACATTGATTAGTAAACATCAATCAAACCTTATAAAACACCTGTGATTATTTTATGCGAAATGACCACGGTTCTCACAATTAAAAAAAAATCTAAGGCAAATGAGATATTATAACTTATAAATTACTTATGATATGATGTCATCTATCATTTCGTTTCGGTTATATTAGTGTATTCTGAAAACTTGTCAATTAATTATATTTGCTGTTATCATCGTGATTATCATCATCAACAGAACATTAGTGTCCACTGCTGGACAGATTTTCCTACAGTGTATATAATACAAATAAGAAAGCTCCCTTTTTCAGTTAGATCCCTCAGTCGGCTTTTACGACATCCATGGCCTTAGTTGGAAGTTTATTGGATTGTTGGATTTTTGTTTTACTCCGTTCATACATACATCTAAAAATTGTTCAGAATGTCCTTAAATGAATTTGTAACGTGGTAACCTTGGTAGCTTAGTTTGTGAATGGGCGCGGACAATAAGGGCCGCGGGAATGCGCGCTCGCCGCCTCTGAATGCACTGACTCACCGACTGAGACCACCCACCCACACCCACACCTCATAAGATGCGCTCAGTTCCCGGTCGAAGGGATTCAGATATTGACCACGTGGTGATTTCCCAAAATCCTTTTGTGAAATTTCAAGCCATACTATAACATATTTTAAATTTTAAGCCAAATAAAAAAGCTATGCAACCAACAGCCAGGCGGTAAATGTCTGAAATGGTGCATTCACACCAATAATTTCAAATCGGACATTTACATGATATATGATATTGGTAAAAATTGTGAGGTTGATGAAAGCGCCGATTACGAGTAGTCGATACTCATATAAAGAATGCATTTTATCCGTAATCCGGTTCCCATTTTACAAGCTTTAAGCTTAGTTTAATAATCTTGTAAATTTGTATGTTTCTGCTACTTAAGTTTCATGTCATAATTCATAAAGCATGATATTTTTAGTACGTTAATCGATAATGCAGAATATCCACACTAAAAAGAGATATTTTTGTATAACGAGAAAATCCCTTACTATTGAGTGTAATAAAGTCTTAGTACGCTCGCTGTAGTCTTGAATACAACTATCCACCATATTCAATTCCATAAATAGAATTAAGAACTTAGTCGTAACATGAAAACATACCATCAAATTATTATAGTTTTACTTTTATTACTTCCTGCTCGTAATAACGCTAAACTGAACGCATTTTTATTTGGTATAGTCTCTAAACCATTGTATTGAAAATGTAACGTTATTAATATTCCTTGAGTATTCGTGCATTATGTATACGAATACCAAAATTATAGCGGCGCTCCATTGTCATTTCAAACTAATCAGGTGGGTACTTACTTGATGTCATGAAAAGGTAACATGAGTGTCTATTAAAGGCGTTAAAATGAATTTATTACATAGTAATATATAAACTTGTATAAAGGTATGCGGTCTAGACCTTAATCCATAATCATGATTTAGGACATATCTACGTGTTTGACTAGACCTTTAGTTACTGTAATAATTATTGTTTAGCCTTAGCAGAACTGAGAACCGAGTCAGAGTATGCTGGGAATGTAGCCAGTCTTGTCTGGCAAATCTCGTCACTGCAAAGGATCAATGGAATGCAACGGCAAAAGTCAGTCCACCTCCGCTTTGCGCGCGGCGACTATTATATTTCTTGAGTCTCATTTACCTTTTCCAACAAGATCAGATAATAACTCTATTCGCGGTTGTTAGCTATGCATTATTTGGTTCACAAAAGCTTGCATAAGTAACTTTTTGCATTTATGGCAGACAACAAATCTTCGGGTATTTTTATCAGGGATTAGTAGAAGTCACTAAGTTCTTGGACTCCGAGTGCAAACTATAAAAATAGCCACAAATCAACACATACGATAGCTGAAGGCTATTGTCCCCCTTAACGTTGACTATAGGATTATATTTGCCGAGACATGATCTGGTACATCAACAAGACTTTAAACAAAAAAAACATACTGATACTTATCTGCGTAAGGAAGACCAGATATTCAGATACATAATGCAAGCTAAGCCAATAAAGCTAAACATTAAGAGATAGCTGTAGAATTCCCAAGCCTGTTTGATTTTGTAGAGGTACTTCATCGAAAGAATTCATATTGAAATCAGGTAGATCGTATTGTTTAACATTGTGTAATAGGTACTAAGCGTGCCTGCGCAGTAATTGCTGTACTCTGACTAGGTCATGGACCTCCGAAATTGACGCGCAGTAGATTTTAGTTTTTGGTTTTTATTGCTCAAGGTTGCGCTGTCAGCTCACTTGTGATATTGAGTTTCCAGATGTATTATATAATTTAACAAAACATATAAAATCGTCGTGTAGCTGATTGACTGACTGACAATCAGCGCAGGGCACAGACCTTCAGAGCTTCCTTTTGTAGCATAGAGTTTTTTTTTTATTGTACGACGGGGAAGCGCTTGGCCTCTATCTCACCTGGTAACAAGTTGAGATAAGGCCGAAGGTGGAGGCGTACTTCACCCGGAATCCTCAACAAACTGTCGCCATAAAAACAATTCTTAAAAAAAATTGTTGTGTTCCGGCATTCAGAGGTAAGATGGTGGTAGCTAGGCAGGCGGACTCAAATAAAATCCTACCACCAACCAAACCAAGCACAATATTGCTCCCCCTGGGGATCGAACCTGGGACCTCTGGATCTGAAATCGGTGGGTTGATCTTACCTCTGAATGCCGGAACACAACAATTTTTTTTAAGATTTGTTATGGCGACAGAATTAGGTAAGATGGTGGTAGCTAGGCCAGGCGGACTTAAATACAATCCTACCACCAACCAAACTAAGCACAATATTGCTCCCCTGGGGATCGAACCCGGGACCTCTGGATCTGAAATCGGTGGGCGCTTAAAAGGTGCACTTAGAAAGGATTTTAGGAATTTTCCCGAGATAACGGGAACAAAGCCTCGGGCGTTTTACTATTGATCAAATTATACATGATAGAATGCTTTACATCCCTGCACACATTAATTTAAAAGTCCGTTTAAAAAAAACTTAGAAAAGATAATTTCAAAAGCTACATTTTTGAAAAATCAAATGAAGAATGTGAACTCGCTGTTCCAGCTCCGAATCAAGGTCCAGATTCACAGGTATTCGCGCACGTATATGTATCAGAGCTTTTTGTCTCTCGCTGCGAGGTTCAACGGCCAGACAATTCGGATCGTTGAATTTTACGCTTCAACGCTGACTGTATTCCTACTTTACTTATTGTTGTTCTATTTTAAATTGCTACTTCAGTTATTTGATTTATAATACGATCAAAATGACTTACGCAGTGTCTAAGAATCTGTTTTCAATGTGTTTTTAACCGACTTCCAAAAAAAGGAGGAGGTTCTCAATGCGTCCGAATCTTTTTTTTTTCTTATTTATGTTCCCCGATTACTCGAATGATGCTTGGACCGATTTGGAAAATTATATTTTTGTTTGAAAGGGTATATACTTCACAGGTGATCCCATTGACATCATGTTAGGATCTGATGATGGGATCCTGTAGAAATTGAGGGAACTCTTCAAATATTATCTGCATAATTGAAGTGATTTGGGTGTATTGCCTCAAAAGTAAGGAAAAAACTAACTTAGATTTCCAATCAGCGATTACAATTTCAAATAAAACGGTCGGCGGCGGCGTAGCGCTAAGAAGCCGGTTGAGCAAAGTTGAACGCATCGGCAGGCATCTCGTCCTTCGTGGAATTTGTACCCACACATTCTTAGGACTGCACATTTAATGTCGGTCGCTTTTGTACCTGTTTTCCAATTTGTTTTTTATTCCAAGAATAATTAAATTTGCAACCATTGCCGACATTTAAAAGCAACATATTTTCGTACCAAGTTCGGTTAAGACATCTAATGGCGCATCTAATCCATACCAATATTATAAGTTGTTTCTGTTGTTTTATTTGTTACATTTTCACTATCCAAATGGCTGAAAGATAATAAAATTTGGCATACTTAGATATAGTGTAAGTAATGGTGTAAACAAATTAGTAAAAACAAAATAGGCAAATTATTATGTTTGAACACATTTTTTCTGGGTAGGTGCCACAAAGTACCACGCGGGTGAAGCCGCAGGCAAAGGCTAGTTGTCATTAAAGCATTGCCTTTTTATACAACTAGGAGACGGAACAAGCAAGTAGCCCATCTGCGGAGCAAGTATGGTTCTTACCGATCGCATAATTTGACATTTAGAATCGTTGAAATCGATAAAATTGGTTTTATCGACCATCGCAAGTACAGAAGTAATCGGTAGATAAAATCGGTATACATTCGTTAAATTATATCGAGTTTATTGATAACTAGTTCTTTTGTTTGACGTTTGAGATCGTATATTTTGTCTATTTACACGATTGTTTTATCTACTTTGAAGAAGGTCTCGGTAAAAGTTTTTATTATTCGATAAACGTATCGATATGAGTTACCGACTGGACTTCCATACTCACGAGGTACGATACGATTCGGTTAATTTTAACGAACGTTGCGATTCGCTATTATGCGATCGGTAAGATCCGTACTTGGACCACTGATGCTAAGTGCACTCTTGTCTATAACAATGTCTTACTGAGTAGGTCAAATCCACAAAGAACATAGCCTACACGGCACTGCAATGCGCCCGTCAACTTGAGGCATAAAGGTGTTGAGCCTCGCGTGTGTAATTTCACCGGCAACCATACCCTTCAAACCGGAACACATCAATGCTGCTTGACGGTTGAAATAGGTAGTAGTACTGGTATGGTGCTAGTACTTCCCCGGACGAGCCCTTTCACAAGGGCCTTGCGAACGGGAGGCTTCTCTCGTCTGTACCTACTGTTGTACTCGGTCTATTAGAAAGTTGGATATTTTAGACATTGCACGCTAAAACTGTAAAGGGGAAGGATGTTTGTATGTGTGGATGTTTATAAATATAAAAATCCACACTTCCCCCTTTATAGTTTTAATGAGATTATTGTAAACATTTCCTTTCTTAATCGTATGTTGACGGATAATGATCTGTCCATAGTAAATTGTGTCATGTATGTTGATATTATATGTAGAATATTACAAGCTTTGCTTAGTTTGGGACTAGATGGCGCTGTGTAAAATAATAATAATCGTTTAATTCAGCCAACAATTGAAAAGTTACAGATGTTATAAAACTGCCCATAGAAATATATACCTTACTACTAAGAATTCATATAAATATGACAACCTGAGGTACACATGTTGTCGCCGACGTGTTACAGTGCGGGCTTAATAAATGTCCTGTAATATTTATTTTTTATTTATTTAATTAATCGCCTTAGTTTTATGATGATGTTTTTTTTCAACAATGAAAATTATTTGAGGATAATAATGTCAACAACAAACATCGTAGAATGGTTTAGTGCTTTTAAAAACAGACGTTTTATCCTTAAAGTTAACTCTAATCACGGCTCTACTACTTGTGTTTTTATTGCATACAAATGTATATAGTGTGTGAATTCATTTGGTTTTTTCTATTCTCTCCATTTAATGGTATTAAAGAACATACCCTGTAAAATGAAACATTTTGTTTTGTATACAAACATGACCACTATTTGGACCACGTGCTTGGCGGCCACCATTTTGGAAACAACCGACACCGATCGATACACTACGCTTTGGCGCGAAACTTGTCTTGCATTTAGTTTGGTTTAGTCTAAAGTTATGTGTACAAGTGCGACACTTTTGAGCAAACAACCTTTTTATGTATTTATTGATTTTTTTGTATCATGAAAACATTTGCAGGGTTATTAAATTTTCATCATATATCTTTTGATAAAAGTTATCGTATATTGAATACAATTTAAAAAAAATAGTACCTTCTTGTCTACCTAAGTTTATTGCAGCATGTTCTACACATATTGCACTTGTTACAAAAGCATTGGGCATATTGGCGCCAAAACGTGGCGTGGTACTTCAATAATGGCCGCCGTTCATTGCGCCCGCTTTGGGTGTATCGGCCGCTGCTCACCATGCGCATCCTGCCTACTACGATTATTGTATCCTGCTCGCACTCATCTCGCGTGACTGTAAACAAAAGGGACACCTACTTTACGTGCAGCGTTTTTGTGCCAAAGAAGGACGTAATGCGAGATCAATGCACTTTCCCGAGGACAGCGAGCCCGTTTTATTTTAGTTAGTGAACCTCCAACTTCAAACTAATACGGATCTTATGAGCCTGTCCCAAGAGTTGATTTGCCGGAGTCGGAATTATATTAAAGGTCGGCAGCGGCGATGCGATGGTGTCTAGACGCTCGGGAAGTGATTAAAGTTGTGAGAGGGAAGCATGCCGTCTTCAAAGTTTTGTCTAAGTTGACCTCATTGAAAACAAAAAAAAATACTCTGAAAATAATAACAAAATATTACGGAAAACTGTTTTGCAGTTTTGAATTATCAATAATTAATTGTATCAAACTTGTAGGATTCTGAGACGAAATAAATGTTTGAAGCCTAAAATACAACACTCAAATAACTTTAAACCCCTAAGTTTCGTTACCACATTAAGACAACATTATCTTATGCACTCCAATCGTACCACTCTGGAATAGAATCATTTTCAGACATAGCCTGGACCTAACTTATTCTGCTCACTTTCCAGTTTGCGTAACGAATTCCAGGTTATTTTTAGCACGCGTAGTGGTTAAAATAGATCCAATAATAATATGTCGTGACCGTGTAGAGAAATGGCGCATATATGTAATATATGTATAATTCTTATGATATTACGATGTTATAAGAATAAGTACGTTAAAATCCAAATGTATAAGAAAATAGGCATTATTCGATAATACGACTACAAATTGCCAGCACCTGCTGGGTTATCTAATTATTATTTATTTTTATGATACATAATACGTGGCTGAAATGGTGGGTGAATTAAGGTAAAGGTTTTGTGATAAAATGTTTTTGGTTAATACAAAAAACTAGTGGTTCTGTAAGAACAGTAGACTTCGCCTCGCGAGCCCTTATAACCATGCAATAACCGATGCATGCATCTTTCACTTTTCCTTTTTTAACTTTTGAGCAAATAGGGGTATAAGTTTTAGCGATTACTCGCGTTCCCTTGGTCTAGACCGAACCTGGTGTCTACGGATTTGTCTTGCAAAGGCGGAGAGAACTGCATAATCTGATTATTATTAAAAGTAGGTATAAAAATTTTCCGAAAAAAAAAAATCAATTTCTACCCTTTTCCCCCTCCACTCCCCCTTTTTGGTTTGACAAAAGCAATTTTTTCCAATCTCGAAACTGAGACGCTTCGCTCGCTCGCTCAATAAATTTAACTAATCTACGTCGAAAGTTCCATGTACGTGAGTGAACATAACAAGCTATTATCAGTTGCCTACCTATTTCCTTTACCAGTTAGGGATTCCCCTGTGCCTACCAACAACATAAATAAAGAAGTACCTATCAATGCAATTTTACCTCATGTTTTCTCTTTAATAATCGCTATATTATTGTTTTTACCATTATTTGTCAAATGCTGACATGTGTCCTAAGAGTGCAACGATAACATTGCGTTATCAGGACATCATTCTTGTACTTTGACCATTTCAATAGTACCAATATGAATGAATAAATAACGTTTAAAGCCTTTCCTTTTCTTATACGCAGCATTTTTTTTATGTCTTGCGAATAATTATTTTATCTGTCTGTTTATTTTTATTGGTCAACTTTAATGCGATCACCCCAATCCAGCGGTGGGTTGTTGGAGTGGTTTTTTTTTTTTGTATAAAGCATGAAAATCGTATTCTTGTATACGTTTTATATTTACATAATGTACAATAATTTATGTGTAATATATTACTGTTTTTTACTTTCGTACAATTGTAGTTTTTTAATTAAATAATAAGTTAAATACTAATGATACTGAAGTGAAATTTGTTGAGATGAAAAACCGGAGGTTGAAACTAAAAATGATATCTCAAATCGTACCAAATTTATGAATCTCGTATGTCTTTTAGCTTGTAAGCATCGTGCATACCTAATCGTTACGGATCATTTTATCAATACTTCTCTTCACCCGTGGGTGGGTGCCTTGGACTGTAGTTGCATTGAATACCACCTACCATTCATATGACATTTTATGAATCATAAAACAAAGCGCCCTTTGAACGAAGCGCTCTGACACATCGCGTTTGTTTATGTTGTCCTGGGGACTGCAACGATTTCTCAGAAGTATTTGTGAAGGGTAATGCCCTTTGTCATCAGCAGCAGCGACTACGGCTTTTACTGATAATAAGACGATTGTGATCTCGGGCTAAGCAGATCAGTAGCGCAGGTCGATACGATATTGCCTTCATAACACAATTACGAAAACATTCGCGAGTTTGTAAAGTATTCTTGTATCCTATATAAGCATATTTTTCATATTCGAATTCACATTCCGTTATCCGGACTTAATGTAATAATTTACTTTACTTCGATACAGTATTAGCTTATTTTATTTCGCCTTATTAGATTACGAATTCCGTTAGAGCCTTATCAAAAAGAGTTCCAGTAAAAGATTACACACAGACAATTTTCTACGGATAACTTGAACGCTCTTGTTTGTACTATAGAGATGTTCCACTTCAATTAACAAAACACGAAAAATCACTGAAACACGACATCGCTTACTTTATGTAGCTATATGGAATCTATTTAAGTGCAACAAGTGAGCATCAATATTTTATAAATAAACATGTAAATAAACACAAACAACATGGACAAACGGTTACACGGTTCAGAGATATGGCAAAGATTTTATAGACTTCAGGTATTTTCAATAATTATCTTATAATGACATAACGTAACGCACCAAGACCTTTATCGTGACAAGGCTTTTATCGTACGAAGGGGAATCGCTTATTCTTCATCTCACCCGTGTAGCGAAGGAGCGATTCTCAAACACACGGAATGTTTTCGGATCTGAAACATCATTTTTTGTCAGATTCGACTTACAATCCGATAAGAGTTCAGCGCTATTCTCAAACCATTTCTGAATATATTCTGTGGAAAGTCTCGAGTATGAATGTAATTTATAAGTTAAGAATAGCGCTTCCAAAATATTAATAGCTTCCGAATTTGATCCGATTAGGCTTCAGACATATTTAAAGAAAGAAAGGATTTCAAGAGTCCGTACCTAAAATCGAATACATTTCGATGATCTGATGAATCTCGGCATGAACAAATTATCAAGTTCGATAGTTGGTATTGTAATGTAGACACACCCTACCTACGCAACATTTATCTGATAATATAGTACAAGCTCAGTGGTTTGTAAGCCACTTGACTAACTAAGTGTAAAAGTACTAATCAAAACCAAATAACAACATTCTTAAAGTTCATACAGCTCAAACGACATCTGCATAAAGTAAATAATTGAGTGTCATGTAGCTATGGTAGAGCCATTAAATTAAATATCAAACCGCACACACCTTAACCGCGGGGGCCACAATTTGAAGGTTATCAGGAAAATAAGTGTCTAGCCCTTGAACAGAGTCAGCAGAGCATGTTTTGTCGGTCAACCAACCCGAGACACGCCGCGTGTCGCTAAATAATTAGTTAACTGAAAGACTGCTGAATAATATTACGTTCATTTGTTTTGCATACAAGAGTTTCAAGTACGGACCGACAAACTATATATACAAATCAACGACAAGCCTATCTACTTAAAGAGGCACACTATTTAGTTAATGTACATCAAGCTATGACAAAATATAGGACAGAGAGACAAAACCGATGGGAAAGTTGAAACGAAGACTATCCTTGCCCAAGCAAGCTTCTCGGTCAAGAGCTGATCCATCTGAAGTGAAAAAAAAAAGATTGATTATTGTTTTGTATCCGTTTTCAATTATATCTCGACCAAGTCTGGCACATGGCCGCATGGCGCCGCCGCCGCCGCCGCTAGGGCTTCCTATCTAAGCATGTTGATGTCGGCTGTAATAATTATAACCTAAACACAATGATAATAAACTAGTATACCTACTTATTTATTATTGGCATGTTGAATAAGATGTACCTTTATAAAGTACTAAACCAACAACACGCGGTTGTTTATGTCTTATCAGTAGGCGCTTAGTGTTCAGTACCTGCCCCTAGGTACGATGACCGTTTTGCTCTGTTGACTTGGCATAACTATTACAAACGAAATACTTGATGAGACGAAGGTGAGCCCAAGTCTTTTTTAAAAACACGGAGAGTGAATGACCATCACTTAAAAATAATACCTAATTATGTTATTATAATTTTCGCGGCGGGTGGGATCTACCTCTAAGTGGTCTACCCTCAATGGAATTGTTGACTTTTAGTCTACGATTACGACTGAATGATCCTAAAGCTTGGCCTTTCAAGGTTCGCCTGGCTTACAATCTGTCGAAGTCCGGCGCCAAGCAGTGCGCTTTGTACTGTCAGTCTCAAGGGTAAGAACTTGGAACTTATTTCGTATTTAATCGCCTTAAAACTCGCAATGACACAGTATCATAACAAATACCTACTTACAGTTACATGTGTGATCAAATTAAATGGGTACAAACGATGTAGATTCTATTAATTCCGCACCGTGAGGTCCGTGAGGCTCATATTGATAAGATTTAGGTACAGATAGAGGAAATCATTCTGTAATTTTGCAGCAGTTTGCAGTTTTCTCAATCATTTTATAATATGTCACATTCATTTACGATCACACTATTACGATAATTACTAACTATGATAAAAACAAGCCTCACAGCTCAGTTGGTAGTAGCTCTGCCTTCTGCGCTGAAGGTCTTGGGTTCGATTCCCACCCACGACAAACATTTGTATGATGAAGATATGTGTTTGTTCTGTATTTGGGTGTTGTATTATATAGTAAACGTTTACGTTTACAAAAAAAAAGTAATAAATATCCGTAAACTAGTTATTTTCCATTATTGTTACAATCTATGCTTAGTTTGGAACTGGACGGTGCTATTTGTTTATTAATGTCCTATCCTGTACCTAATAATTAGCTCATAAACTTTATATGGCAGGTTGAATCTTGCTGGACAAGCAAATGTTGAACACTACACTCGAAACAACCCGCAGTCAAATGTGTAGTCGATCAATCAACCGTACGTACATTCCAGGGCCAGTATTACATAAATGCACGCACTCTGTACCGACAACTGTGACTAGGTACCCATATAGAACGTCATGTTGGTGACGAATTGGCAGGTGTAAACATCGTTATCTTGAAGTGAGTATTCCTTTCCTATGTTAAATCTTACTTGACTCACACTTTCGATCACAAACACTGTATATGTGAATTGTGACTGAGGCATTTTGAGAAAGCTAATTATTATTCTTGATCATGTAATAACAAAGTTCTTCCAAAAATACGATTAGTTGATTAACGATTAAACCAAGACAATCAACTAATACTTCTGCGAAAATGTGTCGAATTTTAGTAACTACCTACAAGGAAAGATTAACACAAAAATGCAGCTCTTTGGGAAATACCGAAATAAAAACAGGTAGAACCATGGAGGAGTGTTGATTACACAATGTAAACGAATTGCCCGTTAGGTAGTTTGGTAGTAGGTAATCAATATTTCAATGTAATATTCAGGTTTATAATATACATACTGATAAAGGTTTTAAAATCGACCCACGTCGAAATCCTCAATCTTCATCGGGTCCATGCTAGCAAAACCGAAATACATTTGAAATGTGCTAATTAAGCCCTTTCATTTGATACGGCAGCATTAAACAAAGTTTTTTAATTTCATGACTCTTGAGGGCGCCATATTAAATTGAATGTGGCTTCATATAACCTATAACCAGCGGACAATCAAGACGCTTCTAACGATACCTCATTTGTTAAAATGTGACAAGTATTTTAGAAGCTATATGGTAACATATGTACATATATACCAATACAAACATTCATACCGGTCAAACACAAAACCCACGTTTTTGTTTCGTCGTAGTCGGGTAATAAAATAAAGACTAAATGACACTTTGTTTTAACCATAAATAGAGAGCATGTTGATGTCTAGCTCACGTAAAAGTACCTTCAGAGTACTTTTGCGACGCGACGAGCCCGTAGATTTCGTATAAAATATGCTAAGATGTGTGAGTAATGATCAATTTATTGCGCACGCTATGATCGCGACCGTTGATTATACGAGGGGCTCTCGCGCAGGTGGTATGGAGTCAGCGGATGTTGCCTCCGTCCAAAGTAGGGTCATAGGACCACACAAGGCCGTGCGAATCCTCGGCATTTGGCGTCGATAACCTACGATAAGCGCCTCTGTTCGCATTATCTGCTTAAAACAGCACATGGCTCATAGTCATATACTATTTATATTATGAGGTAATGGTACGGACAGCATATAATTTTAAATATTGTTAAACTATCATTGTTTGATTCGTTTAAACATGCAATTGAAAATTAACTTGGGGTTGGTTTTTCAACATTCAGTTTGGTAGCATATATTAAATGAATTCTTTTTGCATTGCATTTGTTGTATTAATTGATGTATCTACTTGTATAAATAAATATTAAGTTAAAATCCACACAGTAGGGAAGCACGCACCTTTTAGGCAGCAGGTAACATTTCGGGATCCGACCGAACATTGACTAAGCAGGACGCAAACATCTGCCGGAATCATCACCTGCAGTACCTAATTTGAATTTATTTGACTGTGTTGTCAAAATCTGGAATACGCTGCCAGAGACAATGATAAGTTCCCCATCAGCTACCGCAAAATAAAAAAATAGACTGGATAACACTTGTTCTGTGCATAAACAATAATAACAATAACGTCACCATCCCCCATGACGTGATTAGTCGTGAAGGCCGAGATGGACACGCTTAGCAAGTACCTAGACTTGGCCCAAGTAGTTACCGCCGTGTGGGATGTGGACTCAACAATTATTATGGTCCCGATCGTCGTGTCGGTGAACGATCGGGATTGGTGGATAACGAAGCGCCACACATAAAGAGGCTCTTGCTAGGCAGCTGGATCAAGAGCCAAATGCAGAAAGCGACGTCTTATTGCATAAATAAAGGAAAAATTGCGAAAAGTATTAATTTTTTAGTTACATCATAAAATAATCACATTTTTAGTAATTTTAAACTTACTACCCCTTTCCTCATGAACGTGTAGTGGTATTATATTGAAATTCATATCAAATACTTAGGTCTATAATACCTTTAAGCTGTAACAAAATCAAACTTCTATGTCAACGCAATCAAAAGACACAGCCACATTTGAGCCGCATATGTTGAAACTCGCAACTACTTGCATGGGAATCAAAATCTACTTCGAGTCGACCTAGAATCTTGAAATTTGGCATAAAGCGTTTTATAGTACACATAAAGAAAAATTCCGAAATCCTTAAGGTTTTAGTTACATCACATAATATATACTTTTTTATAATAGAAACGATAAAGAGACCTTTGTCTTAAATTTATGCTCCTCCAGCTTTCCACATTGTAATGTTATGGATTTCAATGTAATTTTTTATTATATACCTACATGTTTGTACGGAACCCTCGGTACGCGAGTCCAACTAGCACTTGGCCGGTTTTTTTATTATATTTTTTTACTGTAATGTTGTTATTTCTATAGTTTTAAACATATTTCGAAATAAAATAGTAAAAAATGTGTTCTGAATAGTTTTACAATAAATAATGTGTATATTAAATAATAACAAATGTAAGTTACAGAAACATTTTATACTACATACATCTTTCAAATAAAAAGTGTCATTATGATTATGACCTTAAAAAGGAAGGAACTCAGCTATGATTCATAACAGAAGAGTTCCCATCCCTTTTAAGCTAACGTTGAAATTAAATATGCATCTATTTATTATTTTGATCTAGACGGGTAAATAATGTATATTCGTACTTATAAATAAGATGCGCAAGAATTACCTCATATTATCACCGCCTTACTTTGGATTGGATTGGATTGAATAAAACAAGCCGCATCTGCTTTGCATTTTCGCCCTCGAATCAACCTACCGGATTTATCGTAAAGCCTACACGATAGGTGTTTTGTAATAAACACTCATAATTTTATATTATCAGTTGCCTCTATACGTCACACAGACACAACACAAACATGATAGGGATCTTACGAATTGTAACAAAAATAACGCCACCTGCATGCGCGCACAGCGCTGATAAAACTTAAACATACCTACTTATCTATGATATCGATGCTATTTTTCTGCTACGATTTTTGTTCGATATTTGACAGAACATGAACTTCATAATCATCAAGTCGTCAGCCCAAATACTCGTACGTCCACCTGCTGAGCTTAGGCGTCCCGCAATCGACACTACGAATAGGGATCCTAAACGGCTCTCCACTCCGACTAGCGACTCCCCGTGACCGCCACAATGTCCGCCGGGCATCGGTCTTTACATAATTATAAGTAGGTACATATTTATAATAATTTGATTGCTACTTAGTAACAAATATAATTTTAAGCTCAAAGGTTTAAACCGAGTAAAGTAGTACTCTACTTAGTAAAATAAAAATAAAAAATGCACGGACAGTGTACAGTGTACGATACAGTATTTAATACGGAAAATATTACCTGAGTTGATGTTGGATAGATATACCACATTGTTTCGTAAATACAGCCAGGTGGCGGGTTCATTGCACGAGCTAGTTTTTATTTTGTTTCAAAACGACTCAGGGGTTGGATTGGATTGGATGGAACCGCCAGTTGAAGATGAAAAAAAAGACCTTTAGCCACCTGGCTGTCTCTTGTGCCAGCTGCTCTAATGTAAACAACTGTCCCGTTCGGCATATTATTTTCTAATATAGAATGTAAGGAAATCTTTAAGTAAAACATAGATAATTAGAGATACCTAAAAGTCAGACATCGAACGGCCAGATTACCATAAAAAAACAATAGCTTAAAATAGTCTCTTTGGTGTGTGAGTAATATAGCAAAAAGTTGACCATTCTCATAATTGTGAAGAGATATTGTATAGATATGATGTAGTAGGTACTTCGTACCTGGCTGCGGTGCGGCGGCATAACAGTGTTATCTATCAAATAAATTATATTTATAAAAGAGGCGATGCTTTGAAGTTAGACTGTGTAAGTGGTTTGTTTTAAACTTCCAGTTTAATTCGTATATGTTTAAATGTAAAAGAAATTGACGCTTTTTCTATCATCAACATTGCAATCACTAAGAATTCCCACATACAATCATTTGAAGAGTTAATGTCGAATCAGACATCATTTTTTACAAATGAGAACCGACTTTCACAAAGCAAACACCCAAAATTAATCTTAATCTTAATTTTAGAAATAAGATTTGTAATTTAATTTTGTATCGATATAAGTAAGTATGTAGTATGCAAAAAAAATAAAAAACTAATAACTTTATTGAACTTCAATAAAATGATAATATAAGTACCTGAGAAAAATCTAAATTCAAAAATAAAACTGCGTTCACTTTTGAAATGCACTGAATGCGTAGAGATAGTACGGTTAGGTTAGGTTTGTACACAAAATGCTCATGTGCGAGTACGACTCCGTCAGAATCAGAAGGCACGGGCTACGAAACACGTGCCGTGGCAGCTGCGTCTCACTAACCTACCTTACATTGTGCGAACCACATAGAATGAAAATGATGATACTTTACAATAATCAATACTTAGTCTTCTATTCAATAATGATGCCAAAACTACCTACAACCTTTTTTGTCAACTTCAATGGAAGATTTCGAGGGGTATCCTCGCCATGGTTGTTACACGTCGTATATTTATTTAAATTACCTATTCCTCTGACGTAGGGTTAATAAAATATCAAAGATTTTATGGCTGCGGCCTAATCGTGTTTGATGCGCGTATACGCGCTTCATCTGCGCGTGTAGTTTTGTCTTGTCTATGGGCCTACTGCCAAGGACACTCATTAAAAGTTATTTAGTTCGTATGCAAAAATTTCTTCATACAGATACCTATCTATTAACCAAAACTGAGAATATGTTATTTCGTAAGTAAACAAATAAGTAAGGCTTTTTAGTGCAAACCACGTGGCAGCTCAAATCACAACTGCAAGAATATTTATTAATATACCGCAAATTTATTGAAATGAAACAAATATAATCTTAAATTTACATAGAAAAAGTATACCAAGTTAACGAAACTGTCTTTTTAGACAAATAAAACGATATATAATAGTAGAGAACCACGTGGGAGCTGGGTACGCAATGCGCGTGGAAAGAGTCGGCGGGAAATGCATATCCGGCCGGATGGTACCCTGCCTACGCTGCTGACTTGGATTATAAATATAAAAAATAGTACAACTACTGCTAGTTTTAATAAAACTAAATGTGGACACGTGGATTCAGGCACACCACGTGCTTCTAACCCGCTATCCACAGTTTGTTATCCTAAATACCTGTAAGTGTATCAAAAAGGACCACGTGGCTCTCACGTGTTCGTTTAAAAGCTTTAGTTTGAATTCCATTCATATCATAATTGCAGATAAAGGGATCGATATTATTTGGTTTCAGTAGTATAAAATGTAGATTATATTCGTACTGTTAACAGTACGAATATAATCTACATTTTATTCGAAATGTAAGAGGTCAGGCTATACATCTCCCACTTTATGTGGGGACACGGTCGTAGGGTAGACAGGGAGGGGTGGCGCGAGTTAGGGTAGTAAATGTACTTAGAGTAGCGACGCGCGCCGCGCTCCACCCCCGCCTCCACACACCACACCACCGTTCCATCCAAAGCGCGCGGTTATTCTGTCTAGCGAGCGGGCGGGGGGTTAGTCAATGCTTCGCTAGCGTCAAGACCCTGCATTGGCTGGCTTGGCTTGGCGGTCTCAGCGGTCTGTCAGTTCAGTCCGCAACGCGCCATTCTCGAGAACGGCCGTACGCTCGCTATCTTTCAACCGCAAGCGCTGTTGTTTATTATTTTAGTTTAATATTACATTTCTTAGAACAATTTGTTTTTTTTTTGTTTCGTTTAACTAAAGTGATAAAATATAAGTTTTGACAAAGTTAAAACAGTGATTGTGTTTTGGCCGTTTCGAGCACGAATAAAACGGTTATTCAAAGAGTGAGGCGGGTCGAAATGAGTGGATTGACCACAAGAGTAAAAAGAGGATCGCGGGGCAGTGCCACTCTTCTGGAAGCAGCCGACAGAATTCTGCGATTACTTGGAGTCAGTTCCGCTAAGCGCGGGAAACAACCCTCTTCCAAAACTAAGGTAAGGTCAATGACTCGGCGTGACTGCTCTGTAACCTTAGTTGTTTATTTGTGTCTGTCTGCACTGAAGTGCCTCATTTATTTATTTCTCATTTAAAATTCAAGTTCTTCAAGGTTCAATGTTTTTTCACTTTAGTATACCTCTCAAAAATTTAGTCATTATAATTTAACTGTTTTTATAGGAGGAGGTCGTAACGTAATAGGTAATATTTACCTTACCTACATTGAAGAAAGTGAAAGGCTCGGAACAACAAAATGAGTTCATCATACTGACGATGACGCTGCTTGTTACAATTATTAAGTGTAATGAACATACAGCTACCTACTTATTTATTTTGATTGGTACACCTATTGTTATTAAGGTGATAGTGTTTTTGGTTGTCCATTTTTCGTTGAACCTATTAACTGCGGATTTGAATGAAACTTCACCCGCTTTATACTACAGCGTAACGTCGTCGTCGTAGTAATTAGAGTAGTACCTACGTATTCTAGAAACGATTTAGGTAAACAAGGTACAACATCGTAGGTTCGTTAGTAGTGACTGTGCACTTTGTTTGGGCATGTTTTCCGAGTGTCATTGGAGATGCACTCAACCGAGGCGAGAGTGTAGTGTATGTAGCCCTGGTACAAATAAACAAGCATGGAGTCGGCGGCGGCGGTGGCGCGGCGTGCGCACAGCGCGGCACCGTTTCGTGATGGCGCGGCGGCGGCGGCGTCGGCGGCGGGGCTCTTGTTTGTTCACGCGTCGTCAGCGTGATCACTTTGTTTACCACTACACAAGCTACGGGCTACGGACGATTCATGATCATGATGCGCATTCATCACACTCCATACAAAAACATATTTTTCTTATATGCATATGCAAGGTTCGTTCGTTGAACCAAGAGTATATACTATACGTATTAGTAAGTATACCTAGTTCCTGCCCAGTTCAACATATAATCATAGGTGTTATTTGTGATTCTTAAATTCATAATGAATATTCAGTATCAAAATCTGTTAACCACAGCTATAGTGGACAGTAGGTAGGTAAAACCATTTATTGCATAGTAGTTCAAGTTATAACTATAATAAATGCCTTAGGGTATATAATACTCGTATAATATATTATTTATAAATTATTTTTAGTTTTTTTAAACTTTAGCGATTAAAACACATCATTTGACATGTACCTATTTTACATAGTACTTATATATATTTTTTGAAGGGTAACCCTAACAAAAGTCTAAAGGAATAATTTCTTTAACTCATTTTCATGTTTAAATTAGTCAATTTACACATGGCATGTAAAGGTGTCAGTAGATATCATTTTATCGTGTGGAAAAACACTATAGACAAACAACATTGAACTAGTTTTAAAAAGCCATACAACCGCATTTAAAATAACAATTCAGATTACTTCGGTAAAAATACAGGTAAAATGTATTGTTGATATTGAACCGGATATGATTAACCGAATCTAGTCCGTAGGCGTGAGAGGGGGCAAATTGTCTTGTTGCAATAATGCGTGGTACGTATATCCGCTAGTAAATTTGGATCAAGGCTGTGCACGAACGGACCGCTACCATTGAATGTTATAGCAACATACTAGGGTTCCGTACTGTAACCAAAGGGTGTCAACGGGACCCTATTACTAAGCCTCCGCTGTCCGTTCTTCCGTCTGAGCGCCCGTCTGTCTGTCAGCGAGCTGTATCTCATGAATCGTAATATGTATACAGTTATATTTTTACAGAGTGCTCTACATATACAACTACAAATAATCAAATTTAACTAGAGGCACATAAAAGAAACGTGATGTGGGTCGGATCGGAACCCTTAGTCTATGTCCACACTCTGTCGATTTATTAATTGTCTAACAGTTAACAAACTATTTATTGAAAACAAATCACTATAATAACATAAATTGTAAACATTCGCTCAGCTGATGTTGTAACACTTGTACTATTGAACTTCTCAATTATAAAATCGGATGGAATTTAATGAATGCAGCGAACTAAATGCATCAAGTGTGGGATTGGGGTCGGCTACGATGCTACGAGCGTTGTGTACTCGCAGTGCGGAATGCGCCGCTGTGGGAACGTGCCACGGGTACCGTTGCAATGGCGGCGGCGGCGGCGGCGCAGCGGCGAGGTTCGCCTACCCGCAGCCGCGCCGCGCCACGCCGCCGCCGCCGCGGAATGCGAGACCCATTTGCCACTTGCCAGTATACTAGTGACTCATTCGAAACTTCAATGGACCTCACTCGATGTTTAGCTAAGGAATGTTAGATTAGACGTACAGATCACGCCGTTTCTTTGCACAAGACTTCACCAGTTGAGTTTGTTCCTCAGCTTTTGGGTACGCGTTATTTGTTTTTTGGCTAATTGTTGATTCAAAAACGTGAAATTTGCCAGTGCATACAATGCAGGCTACATGTAACTAAAAACGCACGCATTTGATTAAAAAATATTGTTGTAATTGGATACAGTCATGTAGCCTGTATGTAGTGGCGAAATTCGTGTTCATTCATGATGTGTTTTGGGCTAGAATTTACCAAAAACCATCTCATGCGTTACACGTTAAGGATAGTGATTATTAGTTTCTGTCTCTTAAATGAAGAATTTGTAGGAACCTACGAAGGACGTAGCATTATAAATGTTTATGATGTTGTATACATTTATATTACATGTGTTAGGTACTTATACATAGTCGGTCGGTAACGTCATTAAATATTAAAAGTAAATATTATCAATAAAACGAGGTTATAGAAAGGACAATATGTTTTGCAAGAAAAGTGAACCGACTCCTGTCTGCAAATACTAAAATGAATTCTGTTACAATGTCATCCAATTTATCTGAAATGCAATTACCTAAATAAATGTTTTAATGTTATCAATATAGGTAAAAAGTAAATTATGTAATTTTGTACCAACCCTGCCTGACATATGCCAGTTTTTTCGTGCGTGGTATCTGGTGTCGAGAAAGTAGAGATAGTGAATTATCTCATTTGTCACAAACTGACGTTTGTACCGACACCTACCTACATAATTAGATATATGACCTAGTAGTAATTTTTAGTTACATCCCACCGTCTCCCGGTCGGCGCCAGCGCATGGCATCACCACTGGCATCACGAGACGCGATCAGTGATATCAGTGTTTTTCCACTGTCGCTCATAGGCTAACGGCTTAAGGACTCATCTCTGTAATAACGGTTCTCTCTTATTTTACCTCTGCATTTTCCTGTTAATATTGCTCTCTACGTAACGGTGTACGCAAAGTTGAAAAGTAGTACCTACCTACCTACTTTCATTTACTTTTTCATTGTATTTGTTTTGGCCATTTTACCGTTACTCACTAGTCACGATACGAACTAGCGAAATCGTAGACATTGTCTGTACGGTTGATAGAAAGAGAAAGATTTGCACACGAGCTTGTCTCTATCCATCCTAAGTCCATTATTGAATGGAGCCTCATTTTTTGTTGACGACGAAACGCCCGCGTAAAAAAGTGAACAAAAAAACACGCGCCACGAACTCTGAAAAAACTGGATCATCGAACTGTAGCTGAGGTGAGGCCACCTTGGAGTTGAACAAAACACAAACAGCACTGGTCTATTAGGGGAGTAGTTTTTAATGGTCTAATTATTCTTAAAAATATCAATATCTGCTCTCAAATCAATAAGGTCAATTATTTAAAATAATAACAATTAAGTTTAGGTAGGATTGCATTATATTGTAATTTGCTGAACAGACCTGAACTAATACGAAACCATATCTCAAAAAAATCATACAGCCCGTAATGGCTGCTTTTGTCAGTTATCTATCAACAACCACTTGATTGTCATGTGTGGTAATATTACTAATCAATCGGTGCAACACCCCTTGACCCCCACCGCGCATGATGCGAAGCACCATCACCAACGACGGCCCATAAACAAGTGCCTCTCGAGGCGGTACGACGTACGACGCGTTGCGATCGCGTACTCTCTCCTCTCGCAATCTACAAAGCGGTTGGTTGTCAATATAATATTCGCCCACGTTTTCGTCAGCAAACCTCGTTACAACAATAACTCACAAATTATTTCCCTTGTTTCAGATTGACAGCCGAGCTGTAATTGAGGTGCGAGCCCCTATTGCTACTGCGGAGACAGTGGTCGAGACGCCGGTGAAAATGCAAGCCTCTCCGGCGGCAGCTGCGCCGGTCCCGGCGCCTGCCTCTTCGCCAGCGCCCAGTCAGTCATTTAAAACCACAAAGAGAACACCGGATGACTATATTTTTGGAAAATTGATTGGTGACGGCTGTTACAGCACCGTCTTCCTTGCAAAGGACATACATAGTGGGAAGGAATATGCAAGTAAGTTTTTTTTAATAGAAATCATAAACAGTAAAATATGCATACGATTGCATTGGAGTATTCATCTATATTATCTAGCAGTCAAAATATTTGTATGTTTATTTTTGTTATGTTTTCAGTCAAAGTCTGCGATAAAATTGACATTATTCGAAAGAAGAAGAGAGAATACATCAAACGAGAGAAGGATGCTTTAAACATGCTATACAACGTACCACATGGATTCGTCAAACTTTATTGCACGTTTCAAGACGTCGACAGACTGTACTTTGTACTATCATACGCCAAAAATGGCGAACTACTGACTCACATCAATCGAGTCGGCTCATTTGAGTTCAACGTAGCCAAACATTACGCCGCTGAACTTTTAGTAGCATTAGAAAAAATGCATGCCAAAGGCATAATCCACCGTGATTTAAAACCGGAGAATATTTTACTAGACGAAAATATGCACTTGAGAATAGCTGATTTTGGAACAGCGAAGCTAATGGATCCGGAAGCAATTCGATCCAACAATTCGACAAAGAACATCGAGAACAACCCAGAAAATGAACGATCCAGGAAGATCAGTTTTGTTGGCACTCCCCAATACGTAAGCCCGGAGCTACTACATGACTGTGTAGACACCCGAGCCTCTGATCTGTGGGCGTTCGGATGCATCGTTTACCAAATGATCTCCGGCCTGCCTCCATTCCGCGCTGCCTCCGAGTTTCTTATCTTTCAAAAGGTACTCAAAATGGACTACGAATTTCCGGAAGGGTTCCCTGCTGTCGCTAAAGACTTGGTCGAGAAGATTTTGGTATTAGATCATTCACAAAGGCTTGGAGCTAATGACGCGGGAGATATTTATGAAAACATTCGCAAGCAGCCATTCTTTGACGGAATCAATTGGGATACTCTATTTGAAGATACTCCACCGACGATTTGCCCCTACCTGCCCTTCAGTGAAGAGAAATACAAAGTGCCTGACTATCTCAAACCGGGATTTGGTAACGATCAACTCAAGCGGCTTTGGGAAGAAGACCTATGCACTTCAAAAGGTAATTTCATAAATTTTATTTTAGTAATGTAAACTATCCTTTATTTATGTATTACGCTTAGCGCAAATTCTTAGATCAGTGTATTATTCGCTCACGTCCATTACTTCCTTTATAACAGAACAACTATAACAACATAGTAAAGAAGTTTATTAAATGCGATGATGTTTGCGTATGGAAGAACTCGATGTAGACAATTACCAAGACTCGAGCGAGTGCAGTGCAGTGAAGCGACTAGTAAGAGGCAACTGTTGCGTCCATGACCCAAATTCTTGGCAAAACACTAGTCTTGTTTCTTAACTGCGCCAAACGATTGCGGTTCTTTTATTTCGTATAATCGGTCTGCTGTGTACTGTAACAGAGCCGAGTCAATGCACATGTTTCACGGTAGAACTGCGAGCTACGTCACCGCATTCACTGTTATTCACATTCGGAGCGGACGTCCTCCGCGCTCGCCTACATGGTCCTACCGCATGACGTCAGCTTTCCGGCATGTATGCGTTTCTCTAGAGTCCGCGTTCTCAGCCGCTTGCGCTGCGATGAATGAACCGCACTTCGCACACCCGCGGAGCGCTTTAATAATGTCAGCCACCAGCTGACAATGCGATGAGGCGCTTCACATTGTACCTACTATTTATCAATGATCGTTACGATTCAACGAATATGTGAATATTTGATAACAACACATACATAAACATTTTTTTTTGTTTTTCTAGGACTGTCGAGCATTACTCCCGATGAGAAACGGCATCGAGTCGAAGAGCAAGCGCGCGATAGCAAATGGCACCAATTTGTGGACGGAGAACTGATACTGAAGCAAGGCTTGATTGACAAGAGAAAGGGTTTGTTCGCCCGAAGACGCATGTTGCTGCTGACCACCGGACCGCGAATGTTCTACGTCGACCCAGCCAACATGGTGCTCAAGGGAGAGATCCCTTGGTCGCCGGAACTGCGCGTTGAAGTGAAGAATTTCAAAATATTTTTAGTTCACACGGTGAGTTATTGCAATGATTCACATTCCCATGCCTCTTCGAAACATCATTGTTCTCTATGTTTATTTGGGATCACATTCCTAACGACACTGTCATATCACTACTGTACTGAGGCTCACGAATATGCTATCGTACCGTAAGCGTATCGTTCACGTATAGGATTTCGCACAGCGCCTCTACAGTACGTAAATAGAACTAAATTTGCGATCTAGAACCTTTTGACACATTTATCGTAATGTAAAGGTAACGTTAACGTATCGTCACTCGACGTCACTCACGTTTACCTATTGTTGTTACGTGAATGATACGATAGTGTTTCGTGCTTCCAAGTAATGTAAATGTCCGTAAATACGTACCGTATAAACGTAAATACGTTACCTTTACATTACGATAACGTTAGACATTCGTGATCCAGCCACCGTACTGTACTGTATTGACTGGTAATGTTGTTACAGCCGAACCGCACATATTACTTGGAGGACTCGTCCGGGTTCGCGCTGGAGTGGGAGCGAGCGATCAACGAGGTGCGGATGGGAACGTACGGACGAGACACCACCTAGAGGGCGCGGGGGCCGGGCCGCCGGCCGCCTAGCGCCCGAGCCGCTTGTATCTAACCGCAGCGCAGCGCAGGGCTGAGTGCACTTCTAGGATACTGTTAGTCTCGACCTGGAGCATGACGACCATCCGGACAGAATGGTATCTCGAATTTGACGCCGCGCCGCCGCAACCGCCATTCGGCGCCAAACGGACGTTTACGAGATGACGACATCTGCTGCCGATCGATCACTGTGGATACATTGACTGATTCCTATTAGTAAAATACCCCTTACTATCTTAAATTATTACTCTATTATGTTCCTTATTTATGTGAGTAACAGCGATGTGTAAATATTTGTCATAATTTATATCCGCGATCGCTTAGTATAGTGTAGGTAATGTAATGTAATGTAACCGGGGGCCTCCAGGCCTTGATGTAACGGACTTGTTATTCACCACCCGCGTGTTCACGACCCCATTCCGGTTGGTAACTAGGCAATTTGTAGCTAAATTTAATATTTATTTATTTAAATTATTTGCCAACGGAATGTGACTGTACAGTACATTAGGAAATTTATTTGAGGGTAGTCTGAATATATGCGGAGGCACCGTCGGCGACGGTTATGTTATGAACAGTACTGCGGTACGACCGACCGACGCCGTTTGCAGAATATAATGATCTATGAAATATAATGCCTCTTTACTACGTCAGCGCTATCCGGTCTAAGTATCGTTGAGAGCGTCACGTTTTGTGCATTCTTCATTTGCACTGTAATTAATTAACTTAGCAAGGGTATACGGAAAACCACCAAAGGTGTAAATTTTCAGCTATCGGATCTACTTGTTTCTTTTTGATCACTAACATTATTGGAACTTTGATCAATATTTATTTTGGTTTATTTGAATAATACTGGGATTGCGTATTTGAAGTGAAATTATAATTGGAAATGATTAAATTTGTATTGTTATTGTGAGCAATCGTTATGTTGATTGGTTATACTTTCACCGACATTTTGGATGTTCTTAGTGTTATCCTAAATAGGTAGTACCTACCCATCATTTTAGCGTTGATTTGTTTTCATTAGAATATGTTAAATGCCTAAAACTTGCCTATGTAATTCAATTTAGGGCTTATTGAAACAAGGGGTTTTCCACATTTCGAAAAACCCACATTTAGCAAATTTTAGATTGTAGAATATCAACCTAGGTTTTATTGATTACTTATTGATTTTTGTAGTTTTCCTTGAGCATCACAATTTAAGATGAGACAGATTTAACCGGATAATATTGAATTGTTCCATAACATTGATATTTTAATGTTACAACAAAACTGCATTTAAAATTTAAAAACTGTTATAATGTAATTATATTTTACATGTGTATTGCATAAATTCCAGTAACAAATTAAGAAATAAATTGAAGTTGATTTTTATGATAATTCAAGCTTTTCATTTCGACATTTTCAAATATCTTTAATAGTTCTACCTATGGATGTTATGGTAAAATGAAGCTTCCAAACAAGACTCGGGTCAGTCAGGGAATCATTACTTCTAGGAAATGTTGGTGTAATTGGGGGTGAAAAATATGTCTATTTGGGTTTGGAAAAAGCCTTTCGCTAGAAGGTATAATGTAAGTAGTAGGTAAGTACTCACATAATCCTAATAGCCATAGATCACTACATAATCTATGGCTATTAGGCTAATCTTATTTTATTAGGTGCTGATAGTTTGTATGAAAATCCGCATTTTATTATTTGAAACTGTTGGTAGGCTTCTGTTTTCAAGAACATGGTTGTGTAAGCCTGTGTTACATGCTGTGACGTTTCTTACCTTTGGGTCATAGCTAGGTGTGTCTTTATTTAGGCTTGGGCACAGATATCAGAGGCTTAGGTGTAGTTCCCGAGCACTAGAAGTATAAAGTTCATGGTCACTAATGCTCCGACCTGTCATCTGCTAAGGTAACTACCTAAAGACTGCTCCACTGCAGGAGCAGCCACCAGGCTATCGAAGACCCTGGTTGCCCAACCTCTATAAATCCTAGGTATACCCTTATCTCCATAGGATTGCTAACTGCTACCTACTGAAGACCTACAATAGTCTTGGTTGGACCCTATTGAAAGTCGTCCAGACAACACCCCATGACAGTGAAGATTTTATTATAAAAAAAATGCTTAGGTAGGTAGGTACCTACCACCATGTTTAATAATATAATGAATCTTCAACAGTACACTATAGTACACAACACACGAACGTGGCGTGGCATGCGTTAACCTAAGTCAGAAGACACAGACATATGTTTAGTAGACTCTGCGCGACCTGAATAGATACATTATTTTTCAAAAGTATGGTAGCTTTTAATATTGCATATTAACGTTAATATTATAGTTACTTTGTGGAGTGAATCTTCTGTTTGTACTGTTATTATTTTCTATGGCCTGAGTAAATATCGCCAGTTAGATGTCTTCACCCACAGCTTGAAAGAAAAAACTGCAGCCAGTCCACTCTTTCAGTTAGGTACGTGTTGGGTCCTATTGATGACTTTGTTCCTTTTTCTGCCACGCTTATTACGATCGCAGTAACACAGAGGATACCTATTAGATCCTTAAAAATCATGAGGCTACCTAAAAAACTTCTAAACAATATTATTAGGTGGCTTGTCTCTGGTCCAATCAGCGAGCTGTGGATACTTGCTGTCATTGTCAGCCATTGTTATATGCACTTGTCAAAATGTCAATTCTAGTCGCATGGTTAGGGCGGCGACGGCGGTTCGTAGAGTGGACTAGCACAGACTCACAAAAGAACGAAACTGAAGCAGCCCCTCTTATAGCAGCTATCGTAATTATTTTTAGGTCATAAAAATTAATGATAATAAGATCCGGACCTCAATTGAAGGGTCTAAAATGAGAAGACTAACAATTTCAATATTTTGAGAAAATCCAATCTAAACATTGGTGGATTAATATTGATAATTGACCTTAGAGATAACAACTTTTTGTCAGTTAACGCGTTTTCCGTCTGAATATCTCGAAATATGGGCCGAAACTAGTTATTCCAAGAACGTCATAATATAGCTTATTTCATTTCGAATACAACGATACCCATAACTCATTTTGCCAAAAATGTGTAGTTAACGCCTTCTCATTTTGAACCCTTCAATTGGTGGAGACATTTAAGATTTACTGTTGACATCTGAGGAGTTTTAGTCCCCAGGTCTGAAACCGAAGATTTTTATGGGATTATTACCAAATTAAATGGGACCAATTTTGGACCTACCTCTATCGATCAAAAAATGTACCTCTATTTATGTAAACGAAATATTCCAAAAAAATACATGAAAGGTTTTTATCGTGTCTTAACCAATATTTATCCTGACGTTTCTGAGGGTTGTTCCAGTCGTGGGCGCAGATAGAATTAGATATAACCCGTTTTTTTTTCTAAAACTAAAAAGGTTGAAAAAATACTAAAAAAGTATTCGACTTGCATGTCTTTGACCCTATTTACCCGCCGAACCGAAAAAAAATGTGAAAGCTACTTTGCTGATCCATAGGTCCATATATGCTGACCTACTTACTGCAATTGTCTGGTTTGGCACTTGTGTCAAATGTGTGGAGAACAATGATGAGTCAAAGTTCGTTTCTGATCTGACCCGCATGTTCTAGAAACGGTAGAGTAGAGGTGTTGTTGTTGTTGACCGATGACGATGAGAATACCGATAGTGACTAGTGAGAATATCGATAACAAACCAGTCGAACCATTAAAGCTGATTTTGTTTACGTTCATTATGCCCAGATGAATGAATAAAATGGTGATGTTGAATGTATCGCATGTGTCTTCAAAACAGTCTCCACGCAAATATAAAAAAAAAAAATGATTTTTGTTTACCTCGTCTCGTGGTGTGGTCAGGTACCTACCTACATAAGTAAATGTCTGAAAACTACATAATATATTCGTCTTACTAGAATACATAGTGATTGATCTGTGTCTTACGGTGGCTGTTTCATAAGATTGTCCTGGATATTTGATACACAATGAGCGCCACCACGACTGTTATAAAGTATGTTGGCAGGACAACGAATTTCCAAGGAAAATCACTATGGGAAATTCTTGGCAGTCTGAAAAACTTAGGTATCGGAAGAATCATTGTACGATCTGTATTTCAAAGATACCCTGAACCTAGTTTTATGAAAATTGTGAAAGTGGAAACCTGTCCAGATGAGGTCAGTAGTTGTTGATCAATGTGTATAATAATAGCATTAGTTTGTTAGCAATCATCTAAAATGGTATGAAACTAAACTAAAAAGGGCTCATTCAATTGACAGGAACGTCGCAGAGTGCGGGTCTGGGTCGAGAAAACATTCAGAGGTAGAAAACAGCCATCACTTACTGAAATCTACAGGACATCATACAAGACTGACTATCAGTTAATATCAAAGAAAGATGAGGCATCCCTGTTAGGTGCAGTTGACTATACCAATGCAGTCGAAGTTATTCTTCCAAGTAATATTGAAATGCCACCACTTATGAAGAAGTTTATTGATCAAGATCATGAGACACGAGGACTACAGGTAACAGAATTTGATATAGGATTTTTTTAGGCTGGTGCCACACTAAAAAACACCTAATATAACCTAGAGTCTAGACACTCCTATCCTATTATAGAAGCTGTTTCTTGACTTCAAATTTCTGTGCAATGTGTTCTGAACATTTATGTTTTCTCTTGATACTTGTATTTTACATGAGAAGGACTTGCAGCCAAAGTAACAATGTAAACAAAATGTATTTATAAATATCACTTTGTTTGTTCATTACTAAATCATACTGGAATAACAAACTTTAATATATCTAAACACCATAGTTCTTATGTGTGGCTGATAGGTACAGGTAGGCATCTTAAATTGTGAATGAGTGTGCATGTCACCGAGATGCAAATGTAAAGTGGATGTGTTGTGACATGGAAGGATAAGATAAGGAATGAGTAGGTATATTGGGTCAGGAAAAGTGGATGGACAAAATGAGGAGAGTAATAGGTTAGCATTATTGTCACACTCTCCTCAGTCAATACATACTCTGTATTGACTGAGGAGAGTGGAAGTGTTCTAGGAGAATGTGCTGTGCTTACTCTGCCTAAGTGAGGGATAAGGGCAAGAAGAAAAATATATATGATATCTCCCCACCCACAGTTTTGGGATAAGCGGCTTATATGTAATTTTCAGCCTAGTGTAACATATTACAGAAACAACTGAATGGATTCAGTAGTTTTTGCATGAAGGAGGAACTTGTGAAGAGCTATGTTTTACATCCCACTCCCATCCCATGGGATATGGATATGCGGGATGACATATATTGGCAATAAGTAGCCCATGTCATATTCCGGGCCTAGAGCAACAGAAAAATTTTCAGCTCAATCCAGTTAGTAGTTTCGGTGTGAACAAAAAACCAAACCAACTTTTGCTTTTATAATATTAATTTCATTAATATTGATTTTCAGAAAATGAAGGAATACACCATGCCATTGACCTACAAACATAGCCCAAACAGGGTGACAAGGATAGCTAAAGATGGAGAGCAACCTACCGTGCAGTTCAACATGAGTCTTGGTAAACCAGCCAGTCCATCCCTTTACCAAGGAGTTGATCTAAGTTAAATGAGTATGAAAGTTAGTGTAGAATTCATAATGAAATAGAGTTGATTATTGAACTTCATCTACTTTTTCTCTCCCATCAATTCCGACATTTCACTCCAGAAATGTAGTTGGTCACACTCAATTTTAATTTGTTTATAACAATGTGAGAAAATGCTGTTACACTAGTTATAGTGAGTTTCCTTAGGTAGTTCCATACAGTCAATATTCTTGATCAAGTAATCTTTATTACTATCTGTGACAAATCTCTGCTTGCTCTTTACATCAAATTAAAAGTAGGTATTGAAACAATGTAGTACTATATTGAGGTACCAAGCAAGTCTAAAAATATAAAAAAAAAATACATTACACTTTAACCTTCTAAATATGTGAAAGAGATGAGAATGCTAGTGAGCACTTTTCAAGCCCTGTGGCATCAGAAACGATGTCTCCTATGTTTCTGATACCAACACGGCATCACAGTGTGGGGCCGTCTGGACTATGTTAGTGATAATACGTAAATTCAATCAATTTTTACTAGGCCAATAATAATAATGACATATATATGAATTGCTAAATTTATTTATGTTTTACATCAAACACCTCTGCAAAATAAGATTGCAACAAAGAATAGAAATAGGCACGAGTGTAGGCAAGGTACATTAAATTACTTATTTACGGGGATTTTCTTGTGTTATGTTCTGTTGCGAATTTCTTGGCCAAAAAAGGGTTTGTTTCCAAGTCCGGAACATGGCGTTCCAACTCGAGTTTCTGAAAGCAAACTTAATGTTAACAAGATAGCCAGTTCCTCAGTTTGTTGAGGATTCCGGGTGAAGTGCGCCTCCTCCTTTGGCCTTATCTCAACTTGTGTAACCAGGTGAGATGAAGGCCAAGTGCTTATCCGTCGTACAATAAAAAAAAAAGGCACGAGCTGCTCCCTCGGTGCGCGGAGAGCCAGTGCTTTCTGGGAAAACTCGCTTCATTGTACCGTAGACACAAACACCTCGAATATCCTCGCTCTGGCCTAGAGTTGACAAGCATTGGAAGATCTTACCCACAATGTTTAAAAAAAGATAACCAGCCCACCTGCCAAGTTGTGATAGTGACAAATCCCCATTTCAATTGTAGGTTACTGAAGGCCTATATCCTGTAGTGGCCTTAGTTGGGATTGAAGGGTACCTTTATCGTAACTAGTAGTTCGCCCCGAACTGAGATCTCTTTTTCGATCTCGCTTCACCCACTCGATCAATAAGTATACCTTGATTTATTAGATAGGTCTAAGCTTACTCCCTGTCAGAACTGTAATAATTGCGGTAGGTATTCCAAAAATCGCTTTATTGCAGACTTTTCTTTCCAAATATAGATATTGCTTGGATGACTGAAAATAGCAATGTCTGAACCAGTATTACGATGCGCTAGAATTACCTTCCAGAATTCGCGCATTTCTTGTACTTCATCTTCCCTCTGGATGAAGTATTGACGGATCGTTTTCTGTATCAGCGTAGCCGCGTATTCTTCTGGCCACAACCACGACTTTGGATAGTAAGGTCGCGGACTGTAAATATGTACGAGAACTAATTAGCTTCGCTCTAGTATGGAGATGGTTAAATTATTGCTTTACCTTATATATATTTATATAGCTCTTTCTATATAGTTCTCCATGATACCTATGATAAATAAGCACAATCACACTTTACTATTTACAAGGGAAGCCGTCGGGTTAGCAAGGACCGTTTGTAACGGTCTATAGAACAGTACTAATTTCCTACTAAGGCAAAGATAAATATAGGTACAAACTTTATTTCTAGGTGCTTTCGAATCCATGGCATGTTGAACAGATGCAGATTATTATCTTTACGTCCAGGATATCGTGGGTTATTATTCCAAAGTAGCTGTAAACCAATAATAGGCGCGTAAATCATATCATACCTAGGTAATCTACTCATTTATATACTTATCTGCTATTCTAAAAAAAATATTAAAACCACTGTGGTTCGCCTACCGGTGTGAGGTCCCGAGTTCTATCCCCAGGGGGAGTACAAATTTTGCATTTTGCAATTTTGCAATAGGAAAAAAAAATAGGTACCTATTTATTTATCACAATACTATTGTAGGTACTATATACAAAACCATCAAGGACTTCGGGGGCGCTTGCTTTATCCAATATATGACAATAACATTTGTTTATTATTTTGCCAGTTAGTACTGTTCTCATTTCGCGCAGACTACACTTCACCTATGTATTACCTGTACTATGTGGTCGATCCCATTGAAAAAGCATTTTTGTCTTAAAAGTGCTTCCCAAATTTTTGCTTTAGTTAAAGTCTTTTCCAATGCTGGAATAAGGTAGACAAATACTTCGTTTTGTATGTAGTCGCATTCTGTTTCTGAAATAAATCCAAGAGCGATAGAAATTACATTGAATCGTCTGCGACCTAGATTTTTAGAGGGCGAGATGTCCCCCCCCTTTTTTACGGGGGGAAATCTGTTCGCAGACACCCTAACGCACCGAGGGATGCGAAAGGGTAGTGTGAGGATGACGGACTCGGCGACTCACTAAAACTACCCCGGTGCCGGCCTCGATGCATGTCAAGGGGCTCCGACAACTCTCAATAGAACATTTCGGTGCCCTTCTCGCATATCGCCTTAAAAAGAACGTCCTGGAAACGACACCCACAGTCGCCCCCAGCACTCGTGGTGCTACGGCTACACATGCCACAATGATGTCACCTAACCCAACTATCTCATGTCGAGTACCTGAACTGTAACGAGCTGTTGAGCCAAATACCAACATGGCTCGATATAGCGCAGGGCCATAAGGCTCATAGGTGAAGAATATCTTATCATAAACAAAGACTCGACAGCCAACCTCGGTGAGTTTTTAGACACACTGAAAATTTATCATCCGTACCTTGTTGACATAGGTACCATTTATTAGGACTGCGCTTTCAAAAACATTTTATTATGGGTACTGCAAAAATTTTTAGTTTTATTTATTTATTGGATATTATTGGAAAAACCAACAGCTTTTTAAGTACTATATAGTTACAAACGCTTCAAAATTAAAGATTCTCACGTGTAGGTAGAGATAAAGGGCAATTTGTGTGCAAACTCGCTCCATCGTAAGACCTCATCTTTGCCTGTGCAAGTTTTGAGATCAAGAGCTGACCTAAATAACAAAAGTAGTACACTATAGGTATCTACTTAGGTATGACTATCGCAACCGATATTTCGGATTCCACAATACTTCAGAACACAAATCGTGGACGTTAGGCAACATGTAGACAAATTAAAATGAAACATACTTTCATGGTATGGTACCTGTAGCAAACTACGACGCAGCAGAAAAAATAGACAAGCTGGCGAGTCCAGCTCGCAAGACTGGCCTATTCCATAAATTACTTTGCAAAAAAGAAAAGGCAAATTATTTACCCTGCAGTATAGAAAAACAGTCATTCATGTCTCCTTGCTTATTCTCTATTTAGTGTCAGCCTACAAATACACTTCCACCAAAGATGGGACGTAGGTATTTACTTGTAGTATTTTGTTTTAATATAGATCGTAGGACAACTGTGGTAGGTATTTAACGAACAATTTAAAAGAAACATTAAAACGTACTAAGAAATGGTGGCTTTGGCACCTGTTCCTGCTTGCTCTCCACATACTTTGCAATTTCTCTAAATTTTTCATCACTTTCTGCTAGAACGGCATTCCAACTGGCGGTGGTAGTTTTCTTTGTCAGTACAGGTAACTCTATTTCTGAACACGGCAAGCTGTCTGGCAGTGTGAACGTTGCTAGAGTGTCTATCTCGCTGGGAGCTTTTGTCTCTTTGCCCTTCCCTTTGCGATCGGTGCTTTTACCGGCCATTTTGTGGCAAACCAAAATTCAAGTCTCACTATTTGTTGGTCAGTAGTCGTTGATTGTTACTAACATTGATCCATATTTTGGAATATTCACAGATCAATCTATGAATTTCCTAAGAAACTATGTATTCGTAATATTACTTTGACAAATTAGATATTTTTAAAACTCATTTTATGACAGCTTGAAATAATGTCTGTCAAAGAGTAGGTACTCACTACTGTTAGTACTACCTAATTCCTTATAGGTCAGCTAATAAGCAGGTTTTAATTATTTTACCTACAGTATTATACCTGGCTACGCGCTCCACTTCGTTACTTTCATCATCCTCAGCAAAGAGAGATTTGATAATAACTAAAGGACGTTGCATAGGTTGTATGATAAGTACCTACTTATGTACCTATTTAAAAAAAAGTATGCACCTTAAGTATTATATCCGTAATCTAGTTCCCATATTACAAGCTTTGCTTAGTTTGGGACTAGATGGCGCTGTGTAAAATTAATATCCTGTAATATTTATTTATTATACTCGTAATACTGTACCTCGTAATACCTACCTGTAGGTAGTCCATAGATACTACTGTAATATAATATGTATTAAGTTAGATAACTAGGGTCTAATGTTAGATATGAGGCATCTCTATCACTGTACACAGAAATAGCTTTTGATTTAGGCTGGCTTCCGTTAAAGCAAAGGATTCCCCATTATTAGAAGTTATATTTATACCTGTCATATTTATTATGCCTCCCACACCATTGGACTATTTGGATCAGGGATTTAATGGGAGTAACAAAACTAGGTAAGTACTAGTTACAAGAATATTTTATTTTTATATAAAACCTGCATAAGCAATTACTGAGTTTCTCTGGATATTACCATCCAAAGTAAAAATAATAAATTATGGTACCTAATTACATAAGTCTAATGTCTACAAATAAATATGTTAGGTGAGTACTAACATTCAGTTCTGACGCCTTACAGTGTGGTGTTCACTAAGATCCTAATATCACGGTAAAGTATTAATAAGGCGCGAATTTTCCAGTGATTTGTGAGATCCAGTCGAGGTAGTGTGCTACCTTGACGTAGACGCCTGGGACGCCGACCTCCCCGCAGCCGATACCCCACGACACTACTCCGACTAGCTGCCAAGTCCCTCCGCGCTCGCACACTAACGGGCCACCGCCATCACCCTTGCACGCGTCCTTGCCTTCCTCCCCACCGGCACAGATGAATCCAGGGTTCAGCTCGTAGTTGTAGCCAAGTCTCGTCTGTCTCAACTGCTGCTGGCATTGCCCGTGACCAAAGATCGGTACGTCGACTTCCTTCAAAATGTTTTGGTACTTTCCACCTTGTCCAAAAGCGTCTTTGCCCCAGCCTGTAGTCCAACACCTTTGGCCGGCATACTCCGTGTATTTATCAGGCAGACAAGCCGGGCTGATGTGGGGTGTCTTTGTCCATTCCACGGGGCGGTCCATTTTTAAGATGGCTAAGTCGTTGTCCAAGGTTCCAGCGTAGTATAGAGGGTGTACGTGAACGGAGACGATGTCTCTCTCTACGTAAGGGAAGAATTCGACGTCGCGGTTCACATCCCATTCACCGAGGCGCACTCGGAGGTCGAATCCCTTATGCCTGAAAACGAAATAAAATATTATGTTTGATATCAAGTGTATTAATTTAATAACATCTGTATTTCGATTTTAGCCCTAAGTCTAAACTTGTAATTGATTTCAATGCAAAATTAACTTACGATTTGATACAATGAGCAGCCGTCATTATGTGTAAGCCGTCAATGAGAGTGCCTCCGCAAACGTAGACAGATTCTTTAGGGTCTTTCTTCAGGATGGCCACTTGCCACGGGTATTCTCCGAATTCACTTTCTCCATCTACGTATTCTGGTGTCTTGATCCTGCCATTGATTCCCTGCGAGTGCCTGAGACCGCACTGGCCACGGTTGGCTGCCTGTGGGGTCAATGGTCTTCGGCAGCAAACCTGGTTGGGTCTGCACTGTTGTACGGGAGCCTGATTGAAATATCCTTGACGCTGTAAGAGAAAATGATAATAAATTCACTATATGCCTTATTCAACTGTAATATCAGCAATATAGGTAGGTACCTACTCGTCTGGTTACCTCTTCTACTTTTTCGATAGGGGTTTCTACGTTAATTTCTCTCTTCTTGCGGCTGTCGGGAAAGCGAATGGTTTGGCCTCCCTGGTTTGCCCCAGAAGTTGAAGGAAGGGTTAAGGAACGGGAATAAGCATACCTATTTGCGTAACTACCCTGGTCATTGCCTGCGCTAGCGTTTGCTGATCTTCCGAAACCGTAATTTCCATGATCATTGTGTGGATTGTAATAATCATTACCATCATCAAATTGATTGCCACCATCATCGTCGTAATAGTCCTCGTCTTGATTTTCCCGAACTCTATAGGGATGCACTTGAGCATGTTCGTAATGTGTGTTATGCGGCGAATACACTGGTGGTCTGAAGTGAGGAGGTGACGCATGATGGTGATTTGGTGGGTAGTAGTGGTTTTGTGGATACGATGGGTAGTTGCCGTGGGTATAGTGTGGGTTTGGATTGTGATGGTGGAAATGCTCATGCTTATTTAGAAGGTAAAGTTTTTTCTCATGGAACAAATGACCAATTTTGTTAACGACGTGTTCATTCGGTGTAACGTGTAAATTAACAAAAGGTTTAACTACCTTTTCACCGTAATCGTTTTTAGTGACTTGCACGGATAACAGAGGGTTAACTGAGACTAAGCCTAAATTGAGACCACCTCCATTAAGAGCAGGACCATAGGGATTTTGGATAGGATTGCCGCCGAATGGATTGATGGGATAACCATTGTGGGAGGGCTGGGGCAACCCAAAAGAGACACCAAACGTGGGCTGCACTTTTTTATCGCCGCCAATGCCGCCATTGCCGCCGTAGCCGGACAATCCAATGAGGCGCTGCATGACATTTGTTTATGTAAATTATTGTAACTCTACATTTTTGTTTTGTGTTAGGTTTTGTCAGTGCCCATTGTTTAGTGCTACTTTTGAGAGCTGTTACAATTTCACTTTAGTATGTTTTTAATACCAGTTTCATTGTAACAACGTTGCCCCAGTAATGAGAGTGCTAAATGAAGATGAAATCTAAAACATTATTGACCACGTACCTAAATGTTTATGATGAACTTGAAAGGATGGGGTTAAATTATCAGTGCAGGTCTGTAAAAGCGTTTTTAAAGTGAGGCAAATAATAAGCACTTATAATTCTTACCGGCTCAGCTTCTTTAGTCACTTCGGGCTCCTGATCTTCTTGTACCTCGCGTTTGCTGACCTTCTTCACTTCAGAATCAGTGGAGTTTTGTTTCTCAATATTGGATGTTTCTGTTTTGTTTAGGTTATCCAATTGTTCTTCAGTCAAAGCTGCAATCTCGCTGCCTTTGTTGCGTGGGTCGATGGGTAAGTACAAGTCGTCTCTACGCCCGATTATTTCTTGTGTTGGACACTGGTCGTAGTTTACACAAACGCATTCAAATCCTTGAGCCTTAGCAGAGTGATAATTTTCCTGATACCCGTTTGACTGGCCGAAAGTAGCAGGACCTTGATTGTACAGGTTGCTAGCAGATCCTTTGTTGTACAAGCTACCAGAGCCTACGTTTAATTCTTTTTTGTAGAATTCTGTGTTTGGTGTACCATAGGTGCTTAATGAGTTACCATACTTTTGGTCTTCAAATGCATTATTTTGGTAAGGATTGGGTAACGACTGAGTCAATACGCTTGAACTACCTTTGTTGTAACTGTTTTGTCCAAACTGGGGTGTTCCATAAACAGTGTCAGGGTCGTAGATTGGTCCGGGTAGAGATCCGGTCATAGGTTTAAATCCACCGTTAATAGAGCCAAAGTCTCCTCCCGAAGCGGTGATGATGTCTGATGAGTGTTGAGAGTTGAAGTTTTGTGTTGATAGCTGTCCTACGGATCCGACGGGGATGGCGACTGGCTTGATAATTACTTTAGGCTCCTTGTCGCCATCGCTGTGAACGTAGTGGTGATGGACATGTTGCTGAACAACCTCAGACTTGATGCCGGAAGGAGAGCTGGATGGACTTTTGTTGTAACTCGGCTTGGGGCTGTCATAGTTATAGGGTCCTTCACTGGCAAAAGACGGAGGCTTAGTGACAAAGTTTCCCGCGTAACCGCCACTGTACCCGTTGCTGTTCTGGGAGAATTGGATATTTCCCCCTACTACGCCGTATTTATCAGAAAATCCAGGACGAGAGTTGCTTCCATAGGGTCTTTTAGGAGGTCCCTTTACAGGCCGCGGCTGGTACTGCATAGGTTTTGGTGGGCCATAAGATCTTGGAGGTCCTCGGACTGCAATCGACGCGATTGGCTTTCCAATTGGTTTGATATCGACAGGCTGAGCATAAATGAGTTCGTCAGGTGATAGAAATCGTTTCTCTAGTGATTCTTCATCGTCACCTTCACACTGAAATAAAAGAAATTTAAGATTATAACATAGATATAAGATTATAACTTCATAAAACAATTTTGTGATTAAAGATACGTTTTTTTATCTTTTTTACGTAACTTACTTGGATAAGTCCTAAATTGCAGAGCCTGCCTTTGATTAAGTTTCTTGCTTCAGCATCATCGCCAGCGTCCAAGGCATCCTTGATCGTGGGATCGCTGTACACATCATCGAAATCGCCTCCCAAGCTTCTGCCCTGTTTGCTTTTAACCAGCGTTTCTACAATATCGTCAACGTCGGCCGGCGAACTTTTTGACTCGGCTTCGGGTATTAAAGTTTCCCCCTTTAGAAGTTCGGTAGATGTCTTATTCTCTTGTTCTGCTGATTTTTCGTTAGCTTCTCCTCCCCATGACCATTCCGCTGTTGTGGTGGCTATTAGTAACGGTAACAATATCAGGGTTATTTTGGGCCACCGCATGATCTGAAAACAAAACAAAAGGAGCATTGAGTAATATGATATTTAAAGATTTGATCCTTATTCTGTTATGCATGTCATTGTTTCGAAACCCGGCTGGCGGAGAATCACTTTTACTTTCGCGGACAAGTTGCGGTTACATAAGCTTCCACGATACCGGCTGGCGTAACTGTTATCAAATCTGTGGTCTCGGCCGAGGTAATGCGCATCGACAGTGCTGATCTGAGTGGGCAGCGAAAGCAGCTGTAGGTTGTTTGTGTGTTCTATCGTTCTGGTTAGGTACGTATCATGACATGACCTTAGCTATATCTTAAAACGCGTATGATGTACGTTATTACAACAAAGTACGTAAGGATGATCATACGAACAAAAGCTAGAATGGATTGAAGTAAAAAAATAGATTATTCAGATACAGAAGAGCATCGAGGTCACTCTTTTGTTTTGATTGTGAAAGAAAGTACTGGATTCGTGTCAGTGTCGCGGCATCGGCCTAAAAATGGCTCACACGGTCTATTGGTAGTCACTGCGGCTTCTGACCGATGTGTCACAGGTTTGGTAACAGCATTATGCAATTCCCTAAGCTGGCACTTCTTGTTTACTTTATACGTTGAGTGTTACGACGACGTTTACTATTCTTTCATTGTGTGTATGGAAATTTCTCCATCCATTGTTTGTTGTATCAAAATTAAGATCCAGTACAATTGTGCCAGAAGTAATTGTGGGAAATCTGTACCGGATTGCGCCTCGGTTGGCTGCGGGTGATGTAAAGTTAGTAATGAAAGCTTTCTCCATTCTAGTGTCGCGATGAAGGAAGATAGCGCTCATAAATTGGACCTATAGGTACGCGTTTAATTAATGGTATAATACAGTTCAGCATTTACTTTTTAACATTTTTGTTACATAAATTATGATGTTTGTAT
Organism: Venusia cambrica; assembly: GCA_951394065.1. Lineage (NCBI taxonomy): Eukaryota > Metazoa > Arthropoda > Insecta > Lepidoptera > Geometridae > Venusia > Venusia cambrica. The sequence goes on along the minus strand of OX596040.1, from coordinate 12,868,188 downwards.
GTCCATGAACCATTAATTATTATTATTTATCATTTATAAAGTGCTTTGAAATATATGCTATGAGCATATAAAAAAAAAGGATTTAACTAGCACCCTTTTTTATAAGCTGATATTTAGTTTTTTATCGGTGTGTGATCTAATAAACGCAACCATTTTATATAAAATGTAACCAAAAACACTTCAAATCCACCAGTAAAATCCATAGGTTGAACACTAAACACTTCACCACTTAAATAATGTTTATAAGAAACTTACTATGGTTTGGAAAAGCTCTTGTATAGATAAATAAAAGTCAGTTGTAAATTAAATGTTTACTACTTGACTGGCGCACCGTTTGCGTCTGAATGCCTGCTACATCTACAACATCGACGCTTTATACTTCGACCAACTCAAAGATGCACACGATACGATTTTGTAAGACGATTGACTCAGGCTCCTACCACTGTATTCGGTTATTATACGATCACTCACACAATCTTGACGATTTTGCTCTTGGTTAGCGATAAATCGACTGTCGTGAAGCGGTATTGGTACGAGGGAATGACGTCTTCAATATGTCATTGATCAACCCTTGCTACATTTGCCAGTTTCATTCACGGGTTCTGAGTAGTCGTTTGGCAATATGGGTTTTATTGAGGTCGCATTTGGCGGATCTATGTTGCACTTTAGAATTTTAAACATCTGTTGTCGATATGACATCATAATAGTACGCTCAATGTGTATTCGAATCGCATTTTAACTACTTATTGACGAAGACCACCGTGAATTAGCAATAGGGGTGAGTAAGGATCGTAACAGTCACTCACCAATCACAAACAAGCCACTAGCTACACTGCGATCTCCAACCTGCAAGTCAAGCGTCGTATTAAAACCACTTCAACTTTGAGGGGTGTCCAACTACCGACAGCTCTTACACTATCTAACTTACTTTTTTACTTTCTTACTAAGATGAACTGATACTGGACCAGTAGGAAGATCTTTTCGAACTCTGGAATATCTGTTCGGAAATAAAGGACTGCTAAGCCTGTTAGTCCTCATCGCAGTGTGTTGTGCTTACATTTTAGCAACTAGTTTGCCAACAGTTACACAACTTTAATGGGCCATCTGCGCCCACCGGCTAAATAATACGGTCGTTCTGCCAAATCGAGCTTGGTGGACTACTTTCCCAGACACCTCTCTAAGGACACCTTTTCCTAACTCGGTAACAAAACACTGATTGCAGTCGCATGTATATAGTTTTAATGGAAAAATACTAAGTTAAGTATAGTCGGTAAGTGAAAATAGTAGGTACTTCTTAGGATGGATCTGGCTGGCTATCCTTGCCAAAAAAAAGTTTTTACTATGTTCCAGGGAATGGCCAAGTGAGATGTGGGTGGTTCAGGTGCCCCCCGAGGCTCTACTTTCGGATTTCTGCTAAACTATAATTTCTGGGACACCCTTTATAATCATTACACTGTTACTCTCGTGCCTCCACAAGCCGGCCATCACTGCGCCACCGGAACCTCTGGTTCTTTTTAGGGTTCCGTCCGTCTGTCTGTCTTTAATAACACCATTGTTACAAGTCAATAAAATAATAATATAGGTATATGTGCAATTAATTCAAAATATTATATCATTGGTAATTTATAAAATTCCTGAATATTATAACATGTGTGTTCCACCAATCAACACTTAAGCCTACTCATGAAGGATGGTGTGGAAGCCGCATTCCGAATCATCTCTGGCAGTCTGTTGTAGACCGAAGGGCCCATCACGTAGACGGATCTCTCCGTTTTCACTAGCTTGTGCGACGGCGTGACTAGGCGGTAATAAAATTTATTACTGCGCAAGGAACGGTCAGCGTTTATACCACAACGCAGGAACAGGCCCAAATTACAGTGGGTAAATAATATATACAGAATACTGTGGTATGGTATCTAATGAACCGTATTAGGAAGACATTAAAATTCCACAGATATTTCTAATGCCGCTCTAACAACAAATAATAAAAATATCATAAAAATCTAAATTAAAGGAGAGACAGCCATGAAACGTAATTTTTGCCTTGAAATATGAGTCGGAACCCTCAGTGTACGTGTCCGCACTTGGCCGGCTTTTTCCCATCTGCCTTGGTACTGGGCTCGATAGGATTTTGATGAATCCTTAAAAGACTAAAATATTGATACATCGACTTCAGTATGACTGTTTTGGTTATTTTGCTTCTGATACGTTTCTACAAAGTATTAGGCACGCATTCCACATCCAAACTCAGCGCGAATCAAGAATCAAACTTTATTTTGCTGACAGATTCTGTGAGATTAAAAAAACAATACATTTGAAAACACTGGTTCTATTCACGTAAACATTTATGTTGATTAGGTACCATTAGTTTCAATTCAGCAGGTGAAACATCATCAGGGTGAGTGTGAATCGCAGGTGACGTTCAGTATAATTATTATCAACATAAATAGTAGTAACCAATATACGTGAGTAGGCCCGTGTTTCGAAATGTATATTTTCAACTAATGAAGTTGAAAATGATATAAAAAACTGTTTGCTTCCCGAATAAAAATAAGTTAATAAAGAAAGCTATTTCTGATATTGTAGACTTGATTAAGCTTTGAAAAACGTACCCTAGAATATTTTAGTCGTGCCCCCATACAATAGACTTCAACGCGCTCGCGCGCAATCTTGCATAAGGCCGGTGGTTGAAGCATTGTTTTAACCGCCTCTGTGGTCTAGTGGCTCGCCAACCCGTGTCGGATCCAGAAGTCCCGGGTTCGATTCCTAGGGGGAGTATGATATTGTGCTTCGTTTGGTTGGTGGTAGGATTTTGTTAAAGTTCGCCTGGCTAGTTACCACCATCTTACCTATAAGGCAGTCCCCATAACAACAATTTTTAAAAAAATGTGTTCCTGCATCTAGAGGTAAGATAGCCAGTTCCTCAGTTTGTTGAGGATTCCGGGTGAAGTGAGCTTCCACCTTCGGCCCAATCATAATTTGAAAATCAGGTGAGATGAAGACCAAGCACATCCCCGTAGTCGGGGATGAAAAGATGAAAAGTCGTAAACTCGCGTGTACGACTTTTTTGTTAGGTATTCGAATTATTTTCACAATAAATATATATATTATATAAGATAAGAATTAGGAAAATAAGGAACAAATTGGTAACATAGATTTATTACTAGTACCTAACTCAGTCCGCTCGTACATACCTTTTTGATTGGTGATAGCCAAGCGTTTGACCACCAGGCCACTTGAAAAACCAGTTAAGATGGAGCACGTTTGTCTAAAAGGAGGTCCTATTCTCTCTGGACACCTACAGTGGGTGCCTCTGAACTCCAGGTTCAGGTTCAGGTCCAGGTTCTTCCAGGTTCGAAGAAATCTTGAGTAAAATAGCAGACCAAAACATTTGATTCTTCTAGAAGCCATTTTATGATAATATAGTATAATAACATATCTGACGAGTAAAACTATACTATAAATAGGAATCTGATTCTATTTATAGAATGAAACTTTTCTATATACCAATTTAACAAACCATTCAGTTTACACAATATCTAGAGTAGGTTCTACAAGTTCTGAGGAAGATGAGCTCCTGTCCATCTTTATCGGAGCTGGTAGAACCCAGATTACCTACTTACTAGTAGTAAACTAGAATACGAATGAAGAATATCCATCAACATATTTGTTTTTTATTATTTTTTATAACATTGGCGGTGTTTATTTTTTTATTGATCGAACCCGGGACCTCTGGATCTGAAATCGGTGGGTTGAGCCACAAGAACACAGAGGCGGTTAAATATACTACGGTAGGACTTGTAATAGTCTACCTGGCGACTTTATTGCTGATGTCCGGCCGGTGCTTCTGGGAAAGTTCGCTCCATCGTAGACCTAATCCTTGCAATGACTTAAAGCTAGAAAAGCCTAGATAGCAAGAGCAAACCCATCGTTTATATGAAAAATAAACTAAATTCAGTTCTATTGAACTATTGCATGGGAATCTATATAATTATAGTATATTAACACGCTAAAAGATAACTTTGGACCCATTTTTAAGCATATTAGCATTTTCATAAGAACCTCCACTGTGGTCTAATGGTTCAACCCACCAATGTCAGATCCAGAGGTCCCGGGTTCGATCCCCAGAGGGAGTACAATATTGTGCTTGGTTGGTTGGTGGTAGAACTTTGTTCGCCTGGCTAGCCTGGTTACGTAGCCTGATATCTTAACTAATCCTGTCGCCATAACAACAATTGTATTAATTTGTTGTGTTCCGGCATTGAGGATTCCGGGTGAAGTGAGTTTCCACCTTCGGCTTCTCATAACTTGTAAACCAGGTGAGATAAAGGCCAAGTGCTTCCTTGTCTTACAATCAAAAAAATATTGCGCGCTTGGAGAAGTGCGAGATTTGATAAGTTAGAATTTATGAATCATTTTTTATAAACATTATTTTGTTTGCATTTTGACCCCGGGACCGTTACTGAAAATAATCGTGCTTTATACATATTTCTATCAGCTATAGTTTTACTAGTTTAATTCATCTACGAGGGAAGATTGAAATAGCAGCTTTCGCTTGGCGGCATATGCGGGAGATAGAAGAGACTCTGAAATAGATGAACTGAAGATATCAGTAGTTCTTAGTGTTTTTGGTGAATCAAACGTATTTCAAAACGTAATTCGCGACCAGGATCTGGTTGGCATTGCTCGCCACGGCCCACCGCCGCCTTGCACAAGGCGGGCTTTCCAGCGCAGCCGGACCTGGCATGGCGCTGACGAGTGACGGTGCCTTTGCGCAACAGTTCGCTGAACTACTTCTTGAACTCGCGTGACGTCTGTTTGTAAATAGATAAACTCAACTATACAATATAATTTAACAAATAAAAGTCAATTGTAACTAAATATTATGATTTTGGCTTTGCCCTTGGAAGTAAAACTATACATATAAAAATGATGGATGAATCAGCTCTAGACCTCGAGGCTTCATAGAGTCCATCACGCCAAATTAAGCAGAGCTATGAAAGAATACCGTGAATTGTACGACGCCTGTTAGACGCATGTTAAAGGTATGTCCTTCTTTATTTCGATTTTCGCAAAAATAAAAACCACTCCTTACCCTAAAATTTTTAATCTATTTTCTATGAGAAAAATTGGTTGTAATATTAAAATATTGTGAGTATGTTTTATAATATATATTTATTTTTTACAATGGTTCGGCTCTTGACCACGAAACTTACACAGGTAAGAATGAGATCTACGAAGAAAATGCCTATTAACTCTCTTCTTGAAGACATTAGGGTCGTAACACAGCGGAAAAACAGACGCTGGGAGCTTATTCCAAGTTCTTGCAGTGCGTACAATAAAAGATTCTTGAAAGTGTTTAGTTCTAACCAGGTGAGGATAATGCGTCTGAAATTTCTATTGAAAAACGGCGAAGGCGGTATAAGGTCGTGAAGTTCCTGAGCACACTCACCGAAGTACAATCTGTAAATCACCGATATACTAAGTGCCGGACAGACAAAGGAACAACAGTAATGCTGCATTTTCCCTATTACCATCACTGGTAATAGGAAAAATGCAGCGAGTCTTTATTACCTAAGAAAATAACCATTTTTAACATTGACAGGAACTTGGAAGGAGAGCTTGCTAGCTAGCTCACTCTAGGAATCTAGTGGCGGAATCTGGTGGCGAATTACGTTTTGAAATACGTTTGATTCTCCAAAAACACTAAGAACTACTGATATCTTCAGTTCGTCTATTTCAGAGTCTATTCTATCTCCCGCATATGCCGCCAAGCGAAAGCTATTTCAATCTTCCCTCGTAGATGAATTAAACTAGTAAAACTATAACTGATAGAAATATGTATAAAGCACGATAAAACATAATTCATATAAATTCTAAACTAATCAAATTTCGCACTTCTCCGAGCGCGCAATATATTTTTTATTGTAAGACAAGGAAGCACTTGGCCTTTATCTCACCTGGTTTACAAGTTATGAGAAGCCGAAGGTGGAAACTCACTTCACCCGGAATCCTCAATGCCGGAACACAACAAATTAATACAGTTGTTGTTATGGCGACAGGATTAGGTAAGATTAGGCCACTAGGCTAGCCAGGCGAAAGTTCTACCACCAACCAACCAATCACAATATTGTACTCCCTCTGGGGATCGAACCCGGGACCTCTGGATCTGACATTGGTGGGTTGAACCATTAGACCACAGTGGTGGTTCTTATGAAAATGCTAATATGCTTAAAAAGGGGTCCAAAGTTATCTTTTAGCGTGTTAATATAATATATATAGATTCCCATGCAATAGTTCAATAGAACTGGATATAGTTTATTTTTCACATAAATGATGGGTTTGCTCTTGCCATCTAGGCTTTTCTAGCATTAAGTCATTGCAAGGATTAGGTCTACGATGGAGCGAACTTTCCCAGAAGCACCGGCCGGACATCAGCAATAAAGTCATATTTTAATCATATTTTTTCCTATTACCATCACTGGTTATAGGAAAAATGCAGCGAGTCTTTATTACCTGAGAAAATAACCATTTTTAACATTGACAGGAACTTGGAAGGAGAGCTTATCATAGAGTGAGCTAGCTAGCTAGCTAGGTGGGTAGGAGTAGGTACATCAGTCAAGAAGGAGTTCTTAAATTTAGATTCAGTCGTTTGCAGTTAGTAAAAATTAGTCAATATTGCGGCTAAACAACTGTTGAATTGGCATTTTACGTTTTTCTCATATTTTTTTAGTGAAAAATTACCGTGGAAAATAGTTTTACATATTAGCTTTGTTTATTAGATACCTATGTGTACACTAATTTACTTACTTAACTTCATTAACTTTGTTTGCTGACATTTCGGTGCTGACCAAAACCTGTTTAACTAGCTGACAGTTAATAAAAATAGCTAACAGTTTATATAATTAGCTGCTGTTTAAATACTCGTAATAGCCAAATGAATGTAACATCTTAATTTTGAAAAATGAAAGTGTATAAATATTAGCGCAAGCGACTGTACATATATTATTATTTTGCATACTTAAGTAGTAGCATAAAATATAACAAGTTGAAATTATTAGGTAAGGGTTTACTCTACATTAGGAAAGGTTATAGGTTAGCGACGATATTATCTCGCTGAAGAAACCGAACATTGTATGCTAATACCACTGTCGTTTTCGTTTGCAGATGTTTATGGACGTAAGACCTACTTTTCCATACTAGGTCGTTTATATCTACTGTTATATTATACTTAGGTATAGTAATACAAAGGTTTTACGAAATAGTTTCAAAAACAATAATTACCAAGTGGCCTTGTGCAACTGTTTGCACTAGCATACGAAGGTAAGATTGTCTTTGTATGTGGTTCAGGAGATGGAGTGCCAGGGTCGGTTTGCCACGTCATGCTCAAATTTTACGGATAAAAAAAAAACAAAAACATTTATTGCCTGATTACATGGCCATTTGAACTTTTACTACACGGGTACACATAAGCTTAGGTTTAGAATAGGCAAAAGAGATAAATTCAGCTTTGCTGAAGTTCCAGCGCTGGTTTTCAATAAACCCCCCTCTTGGTTAAAATGTGATGTAATGTGGTATGGTATTTTTGTGTACTTACCAACCTTATAGTAAAAGTGGTTAAGACTTACAGTGTTACACTGCACTATAACATATAATTGAGTAAAGTATAGGTTGTCAAACATTTCGGGTTTATTACCACGGTAATATGTAATTTTACCTCGATATTTCGAAGCGGTTTCACGCTCCATGGTCACGAGTAGACTCTATGTGAGTTTATTACCGTGGTAATAAACCCGAAATGTTTGACAATTTAAATGTAGTGAATAACCACGAAAACCTAAAAACTTATAAAGTATAGGTGCTTATTATATTGTACCGGAACAAATTGCGATGGACTGTACCGTGCGGTAGTTAACAATATGCAGCATTTTCATTCAAGTTTAAAAAGCAATTACCATAGCACCAATTCGGGATTAGGCTACTCCTTTTTTTGATAAGCATCATCTTTACCATATTTTTTTGTTAGGTTACATTTCGGACATTATTTAATACCTACTCAGGCCATCTCTCATTTTCTTAGTGTTTTTGACAAGATGTAGGAAAATTTCTTGACGTGACCTTATTTTTGCATTTTTTACTGTTACCCGGTCAATATAACAATACTCTTTATCAACCATAAAGCCTTCATCACGCTATACACATTTACGACTCCGAATACTTCCTGGTCACAAGTTTACTGACACCGACTTGCCATTAGCTTGCATTGGCCAACAGTGCATTGACCTTCTCCCTTACTGCCCATCACCGGAGAAAGCTTAGGCAATCAAGACTAGTCTCTAGATTTGTGGCAATAGAATATAGTTTACGATACATTGCCTTCTTCCCAGCGAGCTATGTACGTAGGCATTGACACAGCTAGGTACTGGTTCACCCATCTTCTGAGCATGTTTACATTTTTTTGCTAGCTTCTCCACGTGGATTGCGCACCTTGTTACGTAACAGCGGATATTGAGATCAATGACTTCAATAGATCATAGCTGTAAAAAATGTTTGAATATTGTGTAATTTTGGGCTGCAGTTGAGAGGAAAAAATAGGAAAAGTACTTACTTGAAATATCTGGACTGAAAATCATCAGAGACGCTGGATAAAATTCTCTTTTTTAATTAAACTGAAATAATTTTGTTGATTCTCTCAACGTATGTATTCCCCATCTGTGCGCTCAATATCTGAGGTAGGTATCTATCATGTGTAGCATTGGTGACGTCATTGACTTAGTATGTAATATGTAGAATAGAACTATGTTCAATCAAAACTGTGTCTTCAATAATTATCTTCTGGGAAAGCTCACTCCATCGTACAGCTCCTCTTCGTCCAGATTTTGCCCAGGCAGGCCTTTAGTCAAGAGCTTACCCATTTCAAATAAGAAACCCAATGTGACATTTAGGTACCCGTGTTGTTTACATAGGTTACTTGCCTCGTTGTTTATGTGTATTTCGTTAGATTACTAAGAAATATTTTATCACAATATAACGACTGGGATTTCCGAATTGCGCCTATTGCAATGTTCGGAGGTCAGACACGCGAGGCTTGCTGGTGGAGCGTAGAAATGAATGGAGTAGAAACGCTTGGTTGACTACATAATACATAACCACATTTCATCAATAACAGACGGAATTACATGTACTACTTCAACAGCCGTGGACAGAGTCTTCTCCAAAATTGGAGGGTTTTCTCATAATCATCACGCTTGGCAGGCGGATTAGTGTGCTCACAGATTAGGTAAAAATATACATGACTAGAAGTACGCTGCTGCCATTCCGTGGGTGAAATTCTTTCCTCGAGTGATTGAAATCACATCGGCGGTATTATGACATCCGTGAGTTAAATTGGAGAAGTTGATTCTAACTGCGAACGTCACGACAAATAGACGGAATGTATAATAAGGCAGAAATGCCTTTGCATATATATCGCAGATTAAATGACGGGTACGTCAAACATAGTTAGTTACATATGAGATTAGACATTGTTAAGTTTGTCTATAACATAAACAAATCCTTGGCAATAACGTGTGAATTCATAATTTTACACGATAATTCCACGTAGATATCGTAGCAAGCCCGCGTTATGTTATGTTTGGTCATAGCGAATAGGGACCCACTTTGCTAGAGGAATTACAATGAGACCCAAACTAAGCCAAAACTTGTTGGTCATAGCGAATAGGGACCCAGTTTGCTAGAGGAATTACAATGAGACCCAAACTAAGCGAAAGCTTGTATCTTGGGCTAATTAATTACGATTAGAGCCCAATTATCGTCTTTCGGTGGATAATATGTAGAAAGAGAAAAAACATCGAAATATGACGCAGTTGCGGATTGCGGAGTTTGGTCTCGCAATTCAAGAAAACATTTTAGTCTATTTGCTGCTCCTCAGACGTCTGTGCGATTGTTTCGTTGGCCTACATCGTTGTATCGCATTACTCATAGTCTCAGCACGCGTTTCTTTGGGCAGCTCGGGCTTCCCTAAGGCTCCTGTCAAGGACTCCTAAACTGATTTCGTATTGCTACTGGGTTTTTACCGATTGCTTGATAAGGAAAGTTTTATGAGTAGTCTTGGCAGGTTTGTCGATGGAAACAAATTGTATCAATCAGTAGTCTCCTTCATGTCTTTTTTACATTATCGATCATCAACTGCGCTAAGCCGAGCAAGTAGTTTGCTTATAATAATATAAGTTTATTTCAGGTAACGTAAGAATTGTACAGGATGTTTAAATACTAATTCTAAGACCCATATTAATATATACCTTAAAACTAAAATACATACAAAATAGAACTTAAACTAAGGCACACGTGATGTCGCCGACGTGTTTCGGTGCGGGGGATCTCGCGACAGGCGACCCTTGAATCGCCGGAACTTCACCCCTTTAGGCCAGAAAATAGGGCTCAGGAAAGTCGAGAGGCGATCCGTAGGAACTCTCACCATAAATGAGCTGAAACTCACATTATGACGAGAGTCCAGCTTCTCAACCCTCAACCCCACTCCGGCTTTCCTCTTGACATACTCCACCACCTCTGCGGTCTTCACGTCGTAGTGGACACGGGACACGTAGATATAGCTTATAGACTCGTGTAGGTACATCTAACAACATCAATATCTGAATTTATAAAATTAACGTGAACTACTCGTATCAACGCACATCGCAAGGCAGAGGTCCTAGAGACTCAACATTTTCTGTTTACTTATCTTTTGTAGTGTAGGATGTAGGCACTTGTAGGTTTAGCAAACAATTTTGTATTGCGTAATATGAAGTTACTTCAATTTGCTATAAATTAAAAAGCAGATCCTTCCCAGATACCTAGTAACAATAACTTTTGCGGAAGGAAGATGGTTAATTGTCAAAGAAAAGAGCAGAGGTTAAAGTTAATGTCTGTGGTACCATCATGCTCCTGTTGAGGAAACAAATTCAAGATCATCCACATCAACGCGTTACCATTGCCACTTACTACAAATTATTGTCATTGGAATTAGCGCCATCTAGCGTACGCAAAGGAACTCTTTGCAAAGCTCTTTTTGATGCGGTGCTAGAGGCCTGCCAATCTTCATAGATCGTACATAGTACCTACCAGCTTTAAAGGTTCCAGTTTTAGCCACATCCAAATAGCGGCACCTGGCGGTTGAGAGATATACTCTTTCTTAGCCTCGTAGCGATGGCTACGAAAATCTACGAAACCGTTGTACAGAAGGCGCTGTTTGCAATGTAGGCATTATAAGGGTTTACAGTATTTACAAATGACACAAATATTCACAACCCGGGACTTGAACATTGTAAAAAAAGGAAAAGAAAGATAACAGACTAAATTTTATACTCATTGTTAGATGGTAATAAAAAAGGATTTCTGGGAATTCTCACTGACTTATAATTTGGTTCCTTGAGATACGCACAAACTGATGATGATCCCCTCAGGACTACTTTTTAACAGGAGTCCTTCGGCCGATTTGTGCTTCTAGCCAGCCTTCGTTGTATAAAGTTGTATAAATCTCATAGTATATAATACAAGTGAATTGAACACGGCTTTGCGTAGCGGATGTAGAGCGGCCTTGAAAATATCGATTACGATAAATCAACGAGTCAACATATTTTCAAAGGACGTATTTCTATGCAATTGGTAGATACATATCTTTGAAAAGGAATAGGAGTCGTTCACTGCTGTGTATTTGCACCACTGAGATTGCCAATCAACTGCCAATCATGGAGATTATGGGAGTGTTACATCTGATGTTCTGTAGGACCAGAACCAGAACCAACATTGGTTATAGTGCTCAATCAAAAATTGAAACTGTGTGTTATAAAAAAAACCGCTTACCATCAGGGAAACAGGTAGTAGCTTTGCCTTTTATACTGTAGGATGTGGGTTCGATTCTCATCCGGAACAAACATTTGTGTGATATATGTAGATGTTTGTTGGGTGTTTTAGTGTATCATTACATTCGTATGTATTAACAAAAAAAGTAAAAAATATTCATATTCTCCGTGATCTGTTCCCATAATTCATGCTTTACTTAGTTTGAGGCTCATGTTCATAAATGTGTAATAACATTTAAAAAAATAAAAAATTGTGTGCCAGATGCATGTTTGCCGCCAAACCATAGAGTCTTAGGAGATGGGTATCGGTATTTCAATTTGGAATAACCAATAACGGAAATAATGATACTACGGTTTATCACTAAGTATTACTTACTTTTCAGGGAACTTGCCTTGAATTATCGGGTCGGATATTATCGTCACGTGTTGATATTGCACAGCCTGATAATACGAATCTAATGGCGGAGTGTGTTAGAAGTTAGTTGTTAGGGGTGCACTAAGAAGTATTCGGATCGTATCACGGCATGACGAAAATGAACTTGTTAAAAAAATCCTAAATAAAAGATAATTGACTGATTGATTGACTTGTTGAAGTCCCCCGGACATCTCACTTCACTAGTACCTAACTATTATACTACATATGTAAAGTTAGTTAATTGTAACCTTACTGTTCTTTTGAGCTTGGCACTTAGAATGATGACTATCTTCATGGCCTTGTAATAGTGGTATATTACGTAACAGCTACCTATACCTACTGCAGTTTAAAGAAAATGAATTCAACAGTTATATGTGATATACACTAACTCGTACCCACAGAATGACACATAGGTAATATGAAGTACTCAACCATATTCAAAATGTTCATACGGTGTTATTTAAAATGTCGTCATCATTCATCTGCAATCTAAGTACCATCGCAGTGGACACTTGTACGAAACATTTAACACAAGTTCTGCCTATAATTTACTGGCCATGGTGATACATACATTAACTACGTCGGAAGCTGTTCAAAATGCCCTGGAGCAAGGTTGGCTACTTTCACAATGACTGTTGACATTGCTTTTTCACTACCTAATATCGTTCTACCTTGTTTAATAATAATAAAATAATTACTTATATGCACGGTCAGTATAAAAGCGCCAAATGAGATGGTAATTGTATCAGTCGGCCGATTGACGGTTTGAAGTGATCTTGTATCGTGAAATAAAACACAGACCACGTAATAATGAATACGCTGGTGGTGTTGTTCGCCGCGGTGTCGGTGGCGTGTGGGTCGGTGGTGCAGCTGGCGCAGCCCGCGCACCACCCGGCGCTAGTGCTCGACCCGCACGGGCGTCCGCTCGACACCGCCGAGGTGATCCATGCGCGCAACGTGCACCTGCAGGCGAAGGCGCTCGAGCACTCCGCGCCTCTCGGCGCCGTCTCCTACTGGGGCGCGCACTCCGCTCCTCTGCTGGCGTACTCTTCTCCTCTGCTGGCGCACTCCGCCCTGCACCTGCTCAAGAAGCGCTCGCTGGTGGCGTACAGCGCGCCCTCCGCTGTGTCGCACCAGTCCCGCGTGGATGTCATCTCCAGCCCCGCCGTCCTCTCCCACGCCGCCGTGGTATCGCCCGTGCTCTCCCACGCCGCCGTGGCCATCGCACCCGCCGCCGTCTCTCACCAATCCCGCGTCGACGTGCGCACCAGCCCAGCCCTCGTCAGCCACGCGTACGCCGCTCCCGCGCTCGCCTACTCGCACCCCGTGCTCGCTCACGCCGCTCCTCTTTCTTACTCCGTGTTGGCTAGCCCCTACGCCCACTCCGCGCTCTCCCATGGACACTACCTGAAGAAGCGCTCCCTGGCGACTTACCTCGGTGCCTGGAGTCACGCTGCCCCCGCTGCCGTGTCCCATCAGTCCCGTGTGGATGTGCGTACTAGCCCCGTTATCGTGAGCCACGCGGTGGCCGCTCCCTTGGTGTCCCACGCCGTGGTGGCTGCTCCTGCCGTGTACGCCGCGCCCGCCGCTGTGTCCCATCAGTCCCGAGTGGACGTCATTTCCTCCCCCCACGTGACCCCGCTGGCTCACAGCGCTCACTGGTCCGCTCCCATTTCTCACTTGGCTCATGCATCTCTCTGGTAAAGCGAAATATTTCACGAACAACGAAAATTATTGTAGTTTTCGTTTTGATAGTTTGTATTATTGAAATGAATAGACAATTAAAAAAATAATTTATACCATTTGATACCTTTTATTTATTTTCGTAACCAACGTAATCAGCATTGCATATAATTTTGCACAATAAAATACAGGTGAAGGTGTGTGTGTTACCGAAAGAAGAGTAAAGCCTGTTCTTCTGTCTTGTAGTGGGAAAGCAACTTAGAAGGTAGGTTTAGGTTAATTCTTTTAATTAAACGTATACCTTTACTGTGGTGAAAACGAATATTTTGTCCTTTCTGTGAGAGTGGAATCATGAAGTAAGATAATATACATTATACTACTTACACCACTTCGTATTAAGTACATGTTTTGTAGTTGAACTACGTTTAATTGAGTGGAGTTACTCGAGGTAATTGATAGAGTGAGCGGAGCGAACGTGATCTCCATGTGGCAATGTTTGTGTTAGGAAACTTGTAATGAAGGCACATTTTTATCTTTTGTTTATTACGTTCTATTTGAGTCAAACACCTTCGGGCCGTTGGGACAAAAGGTGTTGTTGTATCGATATTAGGACAGACACTTCGAGCCTCGTCAATTTAAGTGTAGGTATTGGGATAGACACATTTGGGGTGTAGGTATTGCCAGAAACAGCCGAAATAGATGGTGTTGGAATATTCTCAATCAAAGAATGTACGAATGACGGAAGACAAGAATGCTGGCAAAACAACACTAGAAATGTTGTGTTTACCTAAGCCCAATCGAACAGGCAAAGAGGCTTGCGACTATGCTCAGCCGTCTCAATGCCTACTTATTCAAAACTGAGGATAGGGTGTTTTTTATTACGTTCTAAGCCTTCCAGCTGTGTTCCCATAGTTGACAACATCGTAAAACAGAAGTAAAGTTTGGGACAAAAAGACAAAATTGTATAATAGTGAAAGCCATATGAGAGTTAATTTTGGAAAATATGTCCGAAACCTTTTCCATTTCTAATAATAATATCAATTTTAAATTTCATTAAATTGAAAAACCCATTCGAGAGTTATGGTGTCACAAACATTGCCTAAAACATATACCTAGTGCCCGATTGGTGTGTGTGAGTGTGGACTGAGTGACCACTCATGATTGTTTCGTCGTTTTATGATTGCTTAAAACTAAGAGTTTTTAGCCTAAATTAAGCCGGAGCTCTCGTTCGCTTCGCTCACTCAAACAAAAGACAAATACAACACCATAACAGACAATAATTACAATGTATGATGTTTTAAAGCCATTCTTTGACTTTCTGCAGGTTGTGTCTTGTGATCGAAAATGTCAATATGTCAACTATCAACTAATATATTGGCGTAATCTTGAGTAGGATAGTTTTTGCTTCAGGTATCCGGCTATACAATGGTATGGTACCATATATTATGTTAATAGATATATACCTACCTAAAGACAATTTACCTTTCTATATATTCAAGTTTAAGCTTCGAAATGTAATTACTTGCCCATATTTATGTTTACAATAGCACATCCTTTTCCTCTTTACTTAGGTACCTACTTAAAATAATATTAAACCCTAGTTCTTATGTTCTCTATTTATTCTCTATCGCGATTTTTTGTAATTTTTATGGGAATAAATGTCTTAAGCCGTATGTTGGTAAGTTCCAGCAGTGAAGTCAGAAATGTCTATCTCTGAAGGCTTCTGATTTATTCAGACAAGTGGTGATATCGGTATTGAAAATCATTATTTTTATTTATCTCACTATTATACCTGCTATGAAATGGTATGTACTTTATTTTGGTAATATTATTTTTTGACACATCTCAGAAAAGCTACATAAAATTATATAAATAATTAAAAAGAAGTATATAAACAAAAAATATAGCTCGGGTAAAGTTTGTAAGTTTGAATGTAGGAATAATCTCCGAAACTATTTGTCCGATTTCTAAAATTCTATCACATTTTTTTCTTCTTCTGGGTTGAAATAGGTGTTACATTATCCATTAGATAAGTTTTTCGTGGCGACCAATTCTTCAACTAAAGTCGACGAATTGTCGAGCGAAAGTGTTTTTTATCTGAATTGGGCAACACTGCGAGCATAGCAATTCTAATAAAATAACAGTTGTGGAGCTCACCGGTTAACGGATTAAACTTTACTTAAACCCGATGTCCAAGAGGCTTGGACATTTTCAGGGTGGTATCTAGCTTCCACTTATTGGGTAGAGGAGAGCTGAGAAATTACTTTGGGGAATCCCCACGGAATGACGAAAACGTAATCCTGGGCGTTCATTTGTAATAAATAAATAAAAAAAGTAAGTTGTCACTTAGTAGTGATACAGGAAAATAAATTCACACGGCTAATAGCTTCTAGTCATTTTTTTTTATGTAGGTACCTACGAAAAAAATGAGCAGAAAAAGACGAAACTGAGAGTCACTGGTATTTTTTCCCGTAAGTTTTGTAACTCATTGCATCCCTTGTAAGGGCTTTGTGCCCAAAAAGCCAACGGACCCTAATAATTAAAAAGTCCCAATATTTAGATACCTTTGTTAAGATTTCCTGAGAATATAAATATCAACTGTATTTTTAAGGCGGATAAAAACGTGAAATTTTGTACACTCATCCAAAATTTCGCGAATTTGCGAGCTCCAGAGAAATAAATGGTATCTATTCATTTCGGAAGTGGAAGATTTTTTTATTTTTTTTATTGTACGACGGGTAGCGCTTGGCCTTCATCTCACCTGGTTACACGTTAATATAAGACCGAAGGTGGAGGCGCACTTCACCCGGAATCCTCAACAAACTGAGGCACTGGCTATCTTACCTCTAAATGCCGGAACACAGCAATTGTGGAATTGTTGTGTTCATTTGTAAATGTTATGACCAAGTGCAATCACTTGAATAACAAAAAAACAAAATTAAATGATTGTTATGGCGACATTAGGTAAGATGGTGGCACTAGCCAGGAGGACTTAAACAAAGTCCTACACCAACCAATCCAAGCATAATATTTTAACTCCCTCTGGGTATCGAACCCAGGACCTCGATCACAGAGGTGGATAAAATCATGTTTGAAATTAGTCCCATTTTCATCGTTATACCTGGAGACCAAAAATAACTTGTTCTTCATAATAATAATAATAATAACATTTATTTCAGGTAACTTAAGAATAGTATGGAATAGTAATTTTACTAATTCTTGGACCCATAAATATATATACCTTAAGCTAAAATACATATAATATAAGCGAGTTTATATATTGATTTGCATGATCCGTATTGATGTTTATCACCAACCTACTTTATCATCAATTAAAATATTAGTATTAACTTTGGCAATTAAAACAACATGGCTATTTGGTTTTATTCATATTTAATTGTTTTTTTATTTTCATATGATATCTATGTACAATATATTCTAGTTGTTCGTAACGTTCGCTGTTCACCAAGCGTGAACCAGAGGAGAAGCGTGGAGTCCAGAATGGGCGTAAGGGGAAGCTACGTAGGCGTGGGCGAGAGGAGCGGCGTACGCGTGGCTGACGAGGGCAGGGCTGGTGTGAACATCCACACGGGACTGATGGGACACAGCGGCGGGCGCGGCGTACACGGCAGGAGCAGCTACCACGGCGTGGGACAGCAAGGGAGCGGCCACCGCGTGGCTCACGATAGCGGGGCTAGTACGCACATCCACACGGGACTGATGGGACACGGCAGCGGGGGCAGTGTGAGTCCAGGCACCGAGGTAAGTCGCCAGGGAGCGCTTCTTCAGGTAGTGTCCGTGGGAGAGCGCGGAGTGGGCGTAGGGGCTAGCCAACACGGAGTAAGAAAGAGGAGCGGCGTGAGCGAGCACGGGGTGCGAGTAGGCGAGCGCGGGAGCGGCGTACGCGTGGCTGACGAGGGCGGGGCTGGTGCGCACGTCGACGCGGGATTGGTGAGAGACGGCGGCGGGTGCGATGGCCACGGCGGCGTGGGAGAGCACGGGCGACACCACGGCGGCGTGGGAGAGCACGGCGGGGCTGGAGATGACATCCACGCGGGACTGGTGCGACACGGCGGAGGGCGCGCTGTACGCCACCAGCGAGCGCTTCTTGAGCAGGTGCAGGGCGGAGTGCGCCAGCAGAGGAGAAGAGTACGCCAGCAGAGGAGCGGAGTGCGCGCCCCAGTAGGAGACGGCGCCGAGAGGCGCGGAGTGCTCGAGCGCCTTCGCCTGCAGGTGCACGTTGCGCGCATGGATCACCTCGGCGGTGTCGAGCGGACGCCCGTGCGGGTCGAGCACTAGCGCCGGGTGGTGCGCGGGCTGCGCCAGCTGCACCACCGACCCACACGCCACCGACACCGCGGCGAACAACACCACCAGCGTATTCATTATTACGTGGTCTGTGTTTTATTTCACGATACAAGATCACTTCAAACCGTCAATTGGCCGACTGATAAATTTGACTTGCCCTCAGCCATATTTATACAAACCGGACATAAGTTAGTAGTAATGCTTGTTATTAGGTAGAACAATGTCGGTTGTCAATTAAATGTGGGTACGACCTCGGAGCGTGTGTGGCGGTCATACGAAAGAATTTCGTGGCCGAAGTATGTAGTGCGCAACGATGATACCAAAGTATACCTAGCCGTGAAATATAACTGTGTATCAGTAAGTTATTCAAATAAAAGCTAAACCTAACTATGTTGTTAAACTTGTCTTATTAAATCTATTCATCAGTTTCACAATATTGGCAATCATATTATTATTACTGTACTAAAATTTAAATTAAAGGTAAATTAATGAATTTGCACTAGCAATTTATGAGTTTTGTCTTCATAAATGTCTTCACACGAAGGAAAACTGGTACATCAATTTAAATTATCCCTTCAAGGATCGGATACACTAGCAGCGGCGAGGACGGCGGATCTTTTTATTCTCGAGGTGGCTTCAAATTGTTCATCGATTTTGATGCCCAAACTCCAAAAGCTCCAAAAGCTATTCAGAATGATAATTTAAATACCAAAGATAATTTATAAGTATACCTATATTTACCATAATTCTTATATTATGGTTTATGAAAACGTCTTTTCTTGTAGCAATAAGTTTTATATTGTTGAGTGAGCTGGTAATCAAATGGTCTAAAATGGAGATCGCTTGTCTAAAAGGAACCTATACACTCTGGATTTGAAATCTCCAAGATTGTACTGGTGCGGAAAAATAGACGAGGGCAAAGAGTTACCTGCTTAACCTGTTCTCATGACAAAGGTAGAGGCGAAATATTTTTCAGCGCTAATACTTTCATTATATAGGAAGAAAAATAAGTTTCTTACCTATTGGTATACCGCCTCTTTTGTCTAGTAGTTCTGGTTAACCTTCATCTGGCCCAGAGGTCCCAGGGTCCCTAGAGGAGTATACATTTGTGCTTGGTTTGGTTGGTGTTAAGACTTGTAACGAGTCCACCTGTCATTTCTTTTTTTTGGTTTATTGTGCGACATTTGAGACAGACTTTTTCGTGGAGGTGTACTTTACTCGGAATCCTCAACAGTTTGAGGAACTGGCTATCTTACCTCTAAAAACCGGAACACAACAATTGAGAATTGTTTTTATGGCGACAGACTTAAGTAAGACAAAGTATTTTTCAGCAGGTTATAAGGCTATTATACATTTTCAACATTATCTACTTAGGAAAGATTCTACCAGAACTGGTTGTCTCTAACGACAAAACATCGATATAAGCGTATATCGTGATATTTCCTTCCGGCATAGTGCGGACACGCATAGCCTGAGGGTTCCGACCTGACCTGACCCGATCAAAGCAAAAAATCACGTGATGAGGACCTTTTTTTATTATAACGGCAACATAAATATACACTCTGTGAGAAATATTGTCCACAATAGTGTTAACACTGTCTACCTATTACGGTTCATGAGATACAGCCAGCTGACAGATTTGGTATAGGGCCCTATTGGCACTCTTTGGGTACGAAACCCTTCACAATGCGTCGCGGAAATAGATGTATTTTGTAAACCATAATAAATCGGCGTTATATATAATAAATATATCAGGACATTAATTTCATACAGCGCCATCTAGCACCAAACTTAGCATAGCTTATAATTATAATACGTAAACACTTTTTTTTTTGTAAATAGGTACATACATACTATATGATGGTCATATCATCTAAATATATATAACTCAAAGGTGACTGACTGACTGACATAGTGATCTATCAACGCACAGCCCAAGCCACTTGACGGATCGGGCTGAAATTTGGCATGCAGGTAGATTTTATGTCGTAGGCATCCGCTAAGAAAGGATCTTGATTAATTCTACCCCCAAGGGGATAAAATAGGGGATGAAAGTTTATATGAAACTTTGTCAATTTTAAACCGATCGGGCTGAGACTTTGCATGCATAAAGCTACTATGACGTAGGCATCCCCTAAGAAAGGATTTTGAGATTTTGCATTTGTTTTGTTTCAGTTTAGTAATAACTCAAAGGTGACTGACTGACTGACATAGTGATCTATCAACGCACAGCCCAAACCACTGGACGGATCGGGCTGAAATTTGGCATGCAGGTAGATGTTATGACGTAGGCATCCGCTAAGAAAGGATTTTAATTAATTCTACCCCCAAGGGGATAAAATAGGGGATGAAAGTTTATATGAAACTTTGTCAATTTTAAACCTATCGGGCTGAGACTTTGCATGCATACTATGACGTTACTATGACGTAGGCATCCCCTAAGAAAGGATTTTGAGATTTTGCATTTGTTTTAAGCATAGGTTTTGTCGGTTAGACTTTTTTAAAATGGCTAAAGAAAATCTGAACATTAATGGAGAAGTTGAAGAATGTACTGTCGTTTTTAAGTTTAGTATGTCCTAATTTTTTACACACGCTAAACAAAAGTAAAGCCGCAAAAAAATAATTAATAATAATACTTCTTAACGCGAGCGAAGCCGCGAGCAGTAGTAAAATATATGCGTGTAAAGTAGGCACGTGACTTTTAAAGGATACACTATACGATCACTCAGCAGTGTCAGATGGTCAAAGCTAGTTACCTACTCGATTACAAATACATTTTCAATCAAGAGTTTTTTAAGGCTATTAGATAATGTTAGTATCATATATAATATAAGATCAAACGAACTTCTTGAAGTGAAGTTCGATCATTATATATTATATTTCGAATACCTCTGTATTCGAAGATACAGAGGTAAGAGTAGAAAAATATCTCTGAACTAGAATGAGCGGCCGGCGGCGGCGGCGTACTGTCAAGGCAACAGTGGGTACCAAAAAAAAAAGTGCTCGATTCAAGAATCGAATCTAAAAATGCGATTGGTATCTCGTGTAGGCTAAAGGCACTACCTAAGTAAATTGTATATGAAGAATGATACGACGAAATATAATATAAATGTTATACATATTATAACATTATAATTAATAGGTAATTTCCAAACGTGGTTATCATGACCCTATACATTTTGTTATTACATAACAACTTTTATTAATTCTGTGCCTGTGGTCAAAATATTCAATTAGAATATTGTAAAATCGTTGATCTACTCATAATATCCAGTTGTTTACAAACATAAATGCCCAATCTTTATTGGTTAAAAATAGTACAGCGCTGATAAATTCGCACTAGCATACAGGTTTTACAATCTAAGGCCTTTCCTACACTAAGCAAGCTTTTATTTAACTTGCCGTGTTATAGGTACATGTCAAGTGCCTGAAGCATAGAAATGCATCAAATTCGCATTCGACTCAGCAATATGCTGTGTTATAATATAAATTATAACACAACGCTGGTCTTGACCTCAACCAGTTGAGGGCATCGCGAACACACGACCTTACATTGTTGGGTTGACATATATCAGTTTTCATAGAAAGCTTGTTTGTTTTTAAAAGATTTTTTAATTGAATAAACGATTTTGTGTACATAATAATTCCACATAACATTGTATAAAGTGTCTGCCGTTTACGTGATTAGTGAATTTAAAAACATGGTAGAAGAAGTTGGGCATATCAAACTAGAACGCGAACGGGACTTTGGCCATTAATAATAAATAATGTTATTTGACTTTTCAAATATGTTTTTGCCGGGGATCCGCTTAGCCTTCACTTGGTTTCAAGTTATGATAAGGCCTTATCCTAAATCCTCAACGAAATGAGAAAAGCCGGAACACATTAGATTCTTTCTTATGGCGTCATTAGATAAGATAAGTATCTTGCCAGGCGTACTTACTTAAAACAAGCCGTACCACCAACCAAACCAACTCTGGGTCTGACACAGCTGGACGAACTACTATAATCTAAATTTCTACCATACTACTACTACTATCTAGATCGACATATACCTACAGATATTTTGGAAAATACAGCAGTTACCTGATTAATTCTGGTGTGTGGCCAGGGCTTTAACCATTTAAGTTCCTGTATCTATACCGGCAACGGATACGACAAGTTTAATTATGTTATGAATAAATTCATGCGTCATGATTTTTTAGTTGTTTTTGTTCGTAGCTTAGTACAATACAAATGTAGGTGGTTATTAAAATTATTACCAATATTGCTTCGTACCACCTAGTAGCATACAAGGGATTCCGCCTATATTTTTTTTTATCTACTTTTTGAATTACCAGTGTCAATGTGCCAGCCGTTCTTGAACCGAATGGTCTGTTACGTGATGATGGTAAGCGGCCCGACGGTATGACTCTTGTCCCTTGGGAAATGGGTAGGCCTTTGGTGTGGGACGCTACCTGCGTCGACACCCTAGCGCCATCTCATCTGCCTGGGACATCAGTTAGGGCTGGTGCGGCGGCTGATTCGGCCGAGGATCACAAAAGGCGCAAATATAGTGGTCTCGACAGAGCTTACCTATTTGAGCCTTTTGGGGTGGAGACCTTGGGTCCGTGGGGAGCCGGCGCCCTCCGGGTTTTCAAAAATATTGCGGGGCTTTTGATTGAGGCGACACGTGACCCAAGGGCTGGCTCTTATTTAGGCCAGCGAATTAGCATAGCTAGTCAGCGTGGCAATGCAGCCAGTGTCTTGGACACGCTTCCGTCTGGTACTGGTCTGGAACAGTTGAGTTACCTATAGGCCGTTTGTAACGGTCCTTAGGTAATCTGACTGATTCCTTTGTACATAGTTAGTTTAATTGTACTTTTTATTGAATAAATGTATGTATTTATATATTTTTGAATATAAATGTTTGTTCTGTGTTTGGGTGTTGTATCATTGTAGTATGTATGTATTTAAAGTATTTAAGT
Organism: Venusia cambrica; assembly: GCA_951394065.1. Classification (NCBI taxonomy): domain Eukaryota; kingdom Metazoa; phylum Arthropoda; class Insecta; order Lepidoptera; family Geometridae; genus Venusia; species Venusia cambrica. The sequence continues at coordinate 12,844,954 of OX596040.1, read as the reverse complement.
ATTCTATCCGTAATCTAGTTCTCATATTTGTGTTGTGTGAAATGAATGTTCTATAATGTCCTGTAATAATATTATTTCTTGCAACCGATTGCTGACCACTGAAGTGTAGTGTATGACGGGTTCGTATTCTGTCATTTGTGGAAATCTTCCACCTGGCACCTGACAGCTTGCCAAATCCATTTTTTCTGAAAAAAAAAACAAAAAGGAGAAGGGCGTTGGTGTCTGCGAAATAGCTTTTTAACTAATGCAGGCATCATCGCTACTCATTTTAAGTTTATATGTTTTTGTTCCAAAATAAATATACTTGATATATGATTTTCTGGGCAAGAATGAGTCTAAAATAGAGCTAGCCATCGTAGCAAAGGCTTTGTACAGCAGTGAACTTATATGGGCAGAAATTATTTTGATTAAAGCCCTGGTGTAAGTGTAAGTGGCGGGATCAGCTAGTAATAGAATGAAGATGAATTGTCAGAGTTTCCGTCTGGTGTTTCTATTAATAGGGTTGTTTCCGAATATTCAAATTAAAGGGTCTTTTCACTGTTTATCAGAGGTTTTGTGGCTAAACATTTTTAGGATAGGTGCATAAACAGGGGTTTGTCCGCCGCCGGTGTGAAAAAAGGATGAAAAGGCACTCACGGTACGGCTAGGACTTATATTATTGATAATGAACATCTGTTTACCTAAACAATCTACGGCATATTTACCTCGATTTGATGATAGCGTGGTAAATAATACAGTTAACATTGTTTGCTATCCATTATAATGGTTAACCAACGAAGAACCAACATATAACAATAACCATTATCAGGTTATGTCTGAAATTGATTTTGAAAAATCCAATTGATGGAAAGACTAAAGAGACCACCGACCAGTTTTAAAGTATCATTAACGAATTAAATCTTGTATATTGTAACTAGCAACAGGCTAGCGTAGTATGTGTAGTAGTAGTATTTTTTCTAATCTTCTAAGTTGCTACCGTTTTCCTGACGAGATCTTCTGGTCGGATTTTACGACATCCACGTCCAAGGTGGAGGCGTTAAAAAAATGAAAGTTAGTGTCTAAAAAGTTTGTTCCAGTACCTATCTTATTTTTGTTCGAGTGTCGAAGCGAACAAGATCTTCGAGTTAAGTTAGGAAATCCGGCAGTGTATGCATGTATGTATGTATGTGACGGCAATGTTTGTGACGGCATAACTCTCGAACGGGTTATTTAATTTCTATAAAATTTTAACTGTAAAGATATAACGTGAATGTTAATTGATTGTCTCGGGGGACTTTTGTTAAGAAGGGTAATACATATTTAAATATTGGGATGAAAATAAATACAATTTTCGCCCATATCTTTTAAATGGCTGATCCGATCCATTCAAAATTGTGAATATTCGAAGATTATATCGAAATCATCAATCAATACTCATCTATCTCATTTATCTCAATACTAATCAATCGTTACGACGATTTTTTTGACACTACGGACATTTTTGAGAATTTAGACTAAAATATTTTGGCTTTGGGGTGTCATCTGAAAGAGTTTGATGTATATTTTTTGTAACAAAGGGGCGCGTTAAGAGGGTAAAACGCTTGTAGGATATACTGTTAAAGGGGGTAAACTAGACCATTAACTTGTTTTTTATTTGCTCAAACCACTCTGTGTTACACTCCTCTGAAGTACCATTTGAAAATTAGTTGATTTTTGCTCCTATTAGGGGTGGTTTTTAAATATGAAGGAGCAAATGATGATCACCAGGTCTTGTTAGATTAGAGAAGGTATTCGAAATATCATTAAAACTGGTCTATTTGTCTTTTGTAATTCACTCAATACAGTTGCCAAACAAAGGGTTTCGATAAATCCTAGAATTACTTTCAAGATGTCATGCAAGGGGTTGGACTGCGTAGGTATATCCCACATCAATAGCATATTATAGTTCACCACAATGTGAGAAAAAAAACTTCCTCTAAAACTGTAAGGTTTAGCCATAAACACCACTTGGCAGAGAGATTGGAGCGCACAGTTAAAGTTTTGTTTACACTTAGAAAAAAGCTGCTGCCTATTTGGTAAAGTTCCTTGGTTGACTTTACGACATTCGTAGGCTCCAGCCTACGAATAGGTACGGGTAAGTAGATTTTTAAGTCACGACTACTAAGGCAACGGTTTTGAGAGCACTTTTCAAAACTAATAAACCTATGCTTCATGTTAGTAAGGGACTTATTCACTTATTCTATCCACCTTATATGAACAGTCGGTTTAGTGGGTTGCTTTCATTATGGCTTTGCATAGAATGAGAGTTAGCAACAAGAAAGAGCCTCGAATAATCAGCTAAATAAAGAGAGATTAAGAAAAACAGAGCTTAAGAGAATATAATCTCCATGATTTAACATCACGAAATCTCAGTTCGGGGCGAACTGAGTTTACTGAACTGAGAACTGAGAACTGAGAACTGAGAACTAGTTATTCTGATTTTGAAATAGGTAAATCACCTATCCTAGGGACCTATCTAGTTTGATTGGCTGCGGTCAAGAAGGCGGATCCTCTCTTAATTATAATTTAAATGGTTTTCCAGGGTGTATGACCTCTGAACAATATTAGGTGTAGGTACCTACCTACGCATACGTTCTGGAATTATTTCAAAAGCTAACTCGAAAACACGAAATGAGCTTTCAACTTAGGTACCTAATCTTATTCTAAAGTTATTATATCTAAGTACCTACCTATCTTCGTAATGATAAGAAGTTTACACACCGATTTTCATGGGCATTAACACTTCAGGCTTTCATTTTTGGTTTATTATGATACACACGAACAAACTTGGCAATACTTGCCATTAAAAAAATATTTAGGTATCTAGCTGATATAAATCAACTTTATTATACTTAATTATATCGATATTAAACCAAAGTTCACGTCACAGACTCCCAAATATCGTTTCATAAAATCCACCCCGAAATGGATATGTCAAATAAAGTGTGCGAGTGAGCTGTTAACTTATAAACCCCGAAATTGTTAACATTTTACAATAACTTTTTTTTATAGACAGGCAAGCGTTTGTCCATTAGGTTTCTTTAAAAACATGTTAAAATGAAAGATTATTGTCAAATATATGTACAACTTCAGGTGGCGTATGCCATATGAAAGAAAAACGTAAATGTAAAGTGTAAAGACTATGAAATTTAATTTACGAAATTGATGTGCAATTAACGTGACGCACAGGTACCCGGATAAAATGTTCTTGTCTACCTTGAAAACTGACCTATTATGCATCATTTTACACAGAAAGTTGTGTAAATCCACTGCCCTATTTGCAGTTATCTCCGCCCACACGGTACTTCGAGAAAGGCATTCTAGACATGACCGTTTACAACAGTCTCCTTATAAGGTAATCTCGTAAAAATGCTCCAAAGTTATCTCTGCACGCAATAAGTTTTGTTAATGTTGGATACGTGACATATTTAGCTATTTGCTGTTCAGAATAAGGATTTGTTTCGTTCCTGATGCAAGGCACAAAGATATTTCGTCAGCTGACTTTGCGTAATATGATCGAGTTGATCTTATCTTTGCGCTTTAAGCGCTACCTCAAACGCGAAACTACGAGTATCAGCCATCGGAGACCATGCTATAGCTATAAGCCTCTTTACAAAAATAAATTAAATTATCATGTTTTTAGTATGAATGTAGTGGTACGAACTTATGATAAAGATAATGGTAACTCTACTTTTTTCAGACGGTAGGATCGTGAAATAGTAGGAACGGAATTGCTGTAACTAACCTGGCTTCTTTTAGTTCAAATATTTATTTCATTGTCCTAGATACACTTATTTGAAACAGTCACCAGTGCTAGATGTCTTCCAATTATCATCACTAGACAGACCGCGGTGGGTAAACTTGGTGGGGATTTTGAAACTTATCTAGAAAAAGGTGCGAGGGGTAAAACCTCATTCGATACCATTCGACACCTTGTCCTAGACTCAGAGTCAGACATTGTAGTTGTAGGTAACCCTTATCAATTCAGAAAAAAACCTTATACCTACACTTGTTCCAATCTTAAAAGTTGCCTGTGGGAAATACAAAACACATGATGGGTGTTCTTAGCTTAGTTAGCGTTTTTAGGTTATGTTGTGACTGCCCCGTTTTAGTTGACCGTGGGTATATTTGCTGAATATCAAACTGATGGATTTAACGCGAGTATTCGCAAAAAACAGCTTTCTAATGAAATGAAATTGAGCCAGTCCGGACAGCATCATGATGCCTGTTGCAGCCTGTTTTGTTTTGTGCGGAGGGATATCAAGTAGTCTTCGAATAAAAATGTTAATCACCGCTCATCATGAAACACTTCTGTCTGCCATGTCATGTCATACCTATAAATATATCTTTGCCTGATTTGTCTTTAATAACCCATCAATCAACTTAAAGAAAACGTAAAATAGAAATATTTTTAAATTATATTTTACATCAACAAAACATTGATTATTTCCGCCCATTGTAATGTACTGTTTTACCCAATGTTTGTATTATTCGATTTATTTTTGTGTACGATAAAGCGTTATTGAATTCAATTCAATTTATTTTAATCAAAATGTTGACTACATATTTACCTAGGGTACTTTTATTTGGTAACTTATCCTCCATCCATAATTTGAAACGAATGATGAAACGATTCCGTGTGAGACAACATGAACAATATAGAACAATCTTCGGTACTTCAACAGAACGAGGCGTGTGCGGTGGTTCTTAGATCTTTGTACTTGTGTATAATTAAAAATCGAATGAGTCGATGCTAAGACATTGTGATATTAGAACTCGTCAAAGGTCTGATTGATTGCTACATCATTGTAAGAATATAAAATACCTAGGTTATATTCTTATATTGGTTTGTTACATTACGATAGGTAGATTAGAATACCTGTAATAATATGAAATGTTCGCTACCGAGGACAAACGCAGACAATTAATTCCAGTGAAGTCACCATTCTATAATTTAAATGCAGCCATTTCAATATATTTGGAAAGCGATGATCATGTTGTCCATAGTATTGTCCACAAAAGTGTCCACCCTCCCCTTTCTTCTTTTTAAAAATCATGGTTTCCATTTTTTTACATACAATTTCTTGCACGGACAATATCTACCTTGATACCGAATTTCTAGTCGATAGCTCTGGCAGTTTTGGCTACAGCCAAAAACTGTGTCTGCACACATGTGCAGATATATAATAGACAGGCAGGACGGACGGACAACGAAGTCACGCCAAAATTGTTACTTTGAAACCACTTTAAGGTTCTGAACCATAATAGATAGCCCTCCTACAGTAGAGTCGTATTAAAACCACCACGCTGTTAAGTTTCAGCAAACAAATGAATGGGTATCATATCAGTTGTCATTTACCCCAGTCATGCAGAAGCGTGGGTGTAACAATAGAACAGTGGCAGGTAAAATGGCAAACTGGAGCGATCTGATAGAATCCGGCGAAGGCGTCAGCGCCATTTCACGACAACAATAAGAAACCGCTTGCGTTTGTACGAGTATAAAGTCAAGCCTCGATTACACCGAATCGTAACGTCAATGACGACTTGCTTTCCAAACTAACCCGTGCGTAATATAACGTTCACTGGTGGACCTTTTACCGATCCCGGGTAGGAAGATGATACACGGTAGCATGTGCCTTAGGGACTGCGAATAGATTAGGCCCAGGAAACTACTACAGGTTTAGTCCTACTGTTTCTTCTGACTTTATAAAAAACTAGCTTTTGCTCGCGGCTTCGCTCGCGTTAAGAAGTATTATTATTAATTATTTTTTTGCGGCTTTACTTTTGTTTAGCGTGTGTAAAAAATTAGGGCCTACAAAACTTAAAAACGACAGTACATTCTTCAACTTCTCCATTAACGTTCAGATTTTTTTTAGCCATTTTAAAAAAGTCTAACCGACAAAACCTATACTTAAACCAAACGAAAACAAAACAAATACCAAATACAAAGAGTATATAACCAAAACTACTAAACCGAAACAAAACAAATGCAAAATCTCAAAATCCTTTCTTAGGGGATGCCTACGTCATAGTAGCTTTATGCGTGCAAAGTCTCAGCCCGATCGGTTTAAAATTGTCAAATTTTCATACAAACTTTCATCCCCTATTTTATCCCCTTGAGGGTAGAATTAATTAAAATCCTCTCTTAGCGGATGCCTACGTCATAACATCTACCTGCATGCCAAATTTCAGCCCGATCCGTCCAGTGGTTTGGGCTGTGCGTTGATAGATCACTTTGTCAGTCAGTTAGTCATCTTTGAGTTATTTATATTTAGAGAAGAGATAGATGAGAGATAGCAGATAGCAGGTCATATTTTTGGGTTTTTCTATGATTCAATTACTACACGGCGTGGTGCTGGGTATCCAGCTTCTACAGCAGCGATGTCTGACCATTTAAAACAAAACACAAATTAAAGTCTTAAGAAAGATGTTAAAATAAGGTTTTTTAGAGTTATTTTTAAGTTTTTGTCGAGAAAGCGAGTTAATCTCTAGTTAATACTCGTACTATCGTTCCAATCCAAATATATGATCACAACACTGTAAGATACAGCCATTGTGTTGAGAAACTTCCTTAAAGCACAGATATCAGACTGTTTAAAGGAAGCCGCCATCAGCGGGCGTGGATGGAAGGTACTTCTAGTGACGCAGTCTTTGACGTCATACAGAGATGATATGCAAACATTCAAGTGTACGTGCTTCGTATCTTTTAGCCATCGTAGAAATAAAGTCTGGTGGGCGAATGGATTACTGACAAGACTAAATTGAGACTAAACATAAATGAAAGCATTGGAAAACACAAACAAATATAATACCATGAATAATTGCCATCCTACTCGCGTGGTAATACCGCTAGCCAGTGTTCATCTCAAGTTACCACGTTAACGTGGTGACAAAATTACTGGGTAATCTATAAAATATTATTTGTATTGATATTTCCGTTAACTTTTTTTAACCTGTAAATTTTTGTTAACTTGTGAGTAATTAGTTAGTATATTTGAGTGAAATTGAATGATATAGTTTTTTGATATCTTGCGGGGCTTTTGATTGAGCCGACACGTGACCCAAGGGCTGGCTCTTATTTAGGCCAGCGAATTAGCATAGCTATTCAGCGTGGCAATGCAGCCAGTGTCTTGTGCACGCCTACGTCTGGTACTGGTCTGGAACAGTTGAGTTACCTATAGGCCATTTGTAACGGTCCTTAGGTAATCTGACCAATTCCTTTGTACATAGTTAGTTTAATTGTACTTTTTATTGAATAAAGAAGTTTTTTAGTGTTCTTAAATTGAATTAGCTTGAACAAAAACGTACTACACCTTCGGCCTTATCCTATAACTAGTTGAGATGAAGGCAAAGTGCTTCCCCGTCGTATAATAAAAGCCACCACGTAAAATACTGTCTAGTGAGAGCAAATTTATCTCGTTCATCGGATTTTATCTGATGTTTAGGTATATATATAGGTATGACATAACATTTTATGGCAGAGCTAAAATTCTTCATAAAACGGGTACCAACGAATCAAGTTATTGTAAAATTCTTTGAGACAGACAATAGAAATAGCCCTCTGATTGGTCGAATAATGAGGTTGAGCTATGTAAAATAGATCTTCAAAACACCGTCAATTCTTAGTGCTTGTAAAATCTACAGATCCATTTTTTGCGTAGGTCATGAAATGTTGGTATTCTGTCTTCAATTTGGTTTTTCAGAAAAATGATTTGTGAAAAATTCTCGAAAGATTTTTTGGTAAAATACCTTACTTTGTACATTTCCAGATAAAGCTCTGAAATGGCACGATACCTTGGAGTAGTTTTTGGTTTTATAAATAGGCACACATATTATGTTTATGTGTGTATGTAAACTATTTTTTAGCCCACTGCCCAACAGACTTATGATGCGTGATGCTTTACATACGATTTTGGTAAATTCCCATCTGGTAACTTTTGATTATTAATCACCTGGACACTGGAAATATATAAACGAATGATTACATATATATGTACATAGTTTGTTTTAAAGTTAAGTTTATTTTTAAAGTTTAAAGTTGTTTTAAAATAACATTTTTTTTATAGCAGTAGGAACTCATTTATTTCAAAATCCCAGATTGCCATAGATCATTTTTCTATATCCATAACAGTTTAGATTTTTCTGTTTTAAAGACATTTTTGTTCATTAATTAGTTATTATGGACATTTTATGTTATTTGACAAAATAAGCAATGTATACATACATTAATTGTCTTTATTTAATTAATATTTGCTTCCATTGTAAAAGTCGGTATTGTTTCAATAAAATGAAAATTTTCCAGAGAAAATCATATCGCAATTGTTTGCTATTAGACGTACATAAGTGCCCAGGGTACTATAAAATTTTAAAAACAATTGGAATTATTTTCAATTAATTTTTAAAGGAAAATTGCTACGCACTTTTTACACAAAACAAGTCATGTTAGCTGAGGCCTCAATCAGAACCAACAAACAGGAACACATCAAGGTCCTCGCTCAAACAATATTAACCAGTATTTATAATTATCATAGCATTCTTGTACAACTATCTAGCAAATTAACATAAAGTTAACCTAGTTAGGCACTTCAAGCCTAACATTATATAAATTAGTTTGTGTTGCTGTCCATTTGCTTGCCACTTAAAAAGTTCGTACACATTCACGCTGGATATTTGATTAGCATGTTCTCGAATCATTAATACCCTTTGTAGGCAGACCTTTATTTAGATAATTAGTTACTCGTGAATTTAATTTGCTGACTGAACGAACCTACCTGCTAAGTTGTACCAAATTCAATCAGTAGAAAAAAATACGACACTTTTTATTATAGACAATGGAGTTCAGTTTTGGTATGTATTCCTAATGGTTATAATAACATTAGTGTGAAGAATATTGATGTTTTTTGTGTTATATAAGTGTGAGGTGTGTTGTATCACAAGTATGCAGGTGCTTACAAAAAAATATATAATTCTTTATTTTATATAGTAGTAATATTTGTTTTTCATATAAATATTATGTAAGACTGAATAAAAAAAGTATACGTACCTACTATTATAATTAATATTCTCCGCAATCCAGTTCCCATATTACAAGATCAATTCTCCATATCCATCCACAGGCGGTATTGTGTACTTCTCTCTAGTTAGTATTCCTAACCCATACTTAGAATGGGTTAGAAATTAATGGCGCAATTTTGACTGAATTATTTTAAGCGTAGTACAAAAATAATGTGTTTTAACCATGGTATAACGAGTGGTTTTTATAATTCAGTGCTACTTATAATGGTACACATCTCACTATTCTCACACTATGAAAGAAAGGCACTACGTATTATAGACGAAACCACAATAAGGTCTTACTTCCAAACTTCTAATAAACAAGAAAGTGCCAATAAATCTAGCAAACAAGTTTTAGGTAACCACCGAGGTTGTTAAACAATAGAAATAAACTAGACGGATAAGTAAAGTAGGTACCTATAGTCCGCAAGTGTCGAGTAGGTACCTACTTACATCCGTGGCTTGCCTTGATCTAGTAAAACCAGCTGCGAGACAGTGCCTTATTACTATAAAAATGTCAATAATATTTTAAGGAGCAGGCAAAATCAACATGGAACCTTTTGGCATTGGCTGTAGGTACTAATCACTATGTACTATATTCGTTTTTAACTTTTTGAGTTTATTCTAGTTACTTTATACTATTGCTTTATAGAATACCCTTCGACTCAACCTGCAGATGTCGTTAAAGTCGACTATGGAGAGACTTGAGGGAGAGCTTTGTGCAGACATGACGATTATGTATGAGTCAGTGAAAACACTTACTGTACTCACTTGAAAATATTACAGAAAATTGATAGTGAATAAAACTAAAACTAAAAGTGCAGTGGGCGTTCTTATCGCTTAAAAGCGATATCTTCCAGGGAACCTTACATTATTGTAGATATCTAGCGACTATGTTTTTCGTATAGGTATGAGAGAAAATATTAAAATATTTTATTTGGATTTACATCATTCTGAAAATCACAATTCACTTATTTTATTACACAGTTCTCGACAATCCACAGTGATTTAAGTGATTTCTATGACCAATTTGTTTAACTTTCAGCTTAACGATATTTTGTACCGTTTTAAATAAACCCTATGACGCTCAAGCTAAGTAGCTAAAGTAAGTAATTAACTTAAATCGTTTGTTTGTAAATAATATAAGTTAAAACAATATTTTAACAAATATTATTTAAAAACGAGCGCATTAAGTATATCATACCCACCTAACCGAACCATTCAAGTCAAATTTGCCCCCAGGTCGTCATTGAAAACAATCATGTCTATTATATATGATATATTGACTGGTAAGCTACATGTGTAATATGTGCGCTACGTCACGAGACCGGTTGTGTAGGCCTCTGGTTGTTTACATAAAAGCATTTACGATTCAAGTTCATGCATAGCCCAGATTCTACTAAGCCAAACGTTTCAATATAATTTATTTATTTTATGATTTATTTTCACAATACGGCACTAAGACAAGGCTAGCCCTATATATGACAATGGTATCGGCGCAGAATTGCCACTGTAGGTCACTTTTGGTATTCTAGTAGAATCAGGGCCCAGGTATTAACAATAACGTTTAAATACGTTTAACAAATAGTTATTCTATTAAATTTGTTTTATTTGGAAACACATAACGTTTTTCAAGTGTGGTTACTTGTTCATGAAAATATACCAGTACTAATTCTTAGTAGACTACTTACTTACATACTTAACTGTACTTATAATAACTCTGTAGTTATAATATAAGATACAGTCAAAATGTAGCTTTTAATATGAAACATTAAAATTTTATAATGACTAATACCATCGGGATATTTTATACTAGTTTTTACCATTATGTATTGATGAATGAGTTATACCATATTTCGACGCAGTTATAGAAATATCGGATAAGTAATTTAGCAGCAAATCATGGTAAAATCCCGCTGATATTAGTTATAGTGGGCATAGCCATGATTAGACTCAAAAGTTATATGATAATCATGTTTATAAAATCTAATCTACTTAAATATTAACTATTTTATCTATTGCGCTATAGGAGCTGTGGATTTTGTTTGATACAAAGTAAAATAAAACCAAGCTAGAATTAGACACTCTTTCTCAACTTTATTCCAAATTCAAATCACCAAAGAAGTCAATTATTTACCAGGGAACTACTTATTTCTAAATTTAAGTTATAAACTAATTCCCTATGCCTAGTAAATTTGAGACTGTTTCCTAAATAACAAACTCCTCCTGTTTCCCAAATTATTTAAAATCATTTAAAAATGTTAGACAGTGTCAAATTCATCATCATATTTTCTCACTTAATTGATGGATCGTGCTTGCAGAGACAATGATGGCGCTAGGTGCCTAGCTAATAAACACTTTGAAACATGCCTCCGGTATGCCTGTGGTCACTGAAGTGAACGGTCCTTATCAATGTCCAAGGCAAACTGGGAAACAGTCATTGATTCTGGGACCTAAACCTTTTGTATAGAGTTGAATTTGGTAGGGATAAAGCGCGGCCCGGTCGGCGGCGCCTGCGCAGACCCGTGGTGCTATTCTTTCTATTAACGATAGCCAACGCCCTATTGCATATTTAGACAACGTCACAAAGGTACCTGGAATAGGTTCGCCTACGAAATTAATTTGGTATAAAAGCTAACGCGAAATTTGCAAATGTATCAGTTGCAGTTCGTTCAGAATCAACACAGACCACAATGTTCAAGCTGGTGGTGTTGTCTTCCGTGCTCGCCTTGGCGGCCGCCGCGCCGAGCGGGCTGGGCCTTGGATTGGGATGGGGTGGATACTTGGGGGGTCCCTTGGCTGCTCATGTGGCCGCGCCGCTGGCCGGTGCACCCTGGGGCGCACCTTGGGGCGCACCTTGGGCTGCTCCTTTGGCTGTAGGACACGGAGGTGTAGCTGCCGCGCCAGCCATTGCCGCCTACAACTACAGAGGTCCGTTGTCTCTGGCTCCGGGACAGCCTGCCAACATTCTGGCGCAAGACGGCAGGCCGCTGGATACCATTAACGTGAACCTAGACCGTGCGGCACACATCACGGCTAAGGCGCTGGATCCCGCTGGCGCGCACGGGGCCCACCTCATTGGCAAGCGCTCTGCTCCTCTGCTGGGCGCTGCCTGGTCGCACACCGCCCGCATTGAACTCCCTGCGAGGCTGATCGCACCTGCACCGCTAGCCATCCCCGCGGCTCCGCTGGCCGTCCACGGAGGCTACGGCCTGGGCGCAGTGGCTCCCGTCGGCGTGGGTGCCTGGGGACATGCCGCCCGTCTGGGTCACTGGGGCTGGTAAAATTGTACAAAATATTAGTCTGTAACAAATACTTTGCCTACCTACTAGTTATTATAAAGAGAGTTACTTATATAACACATTCATCTTTTTATTTTACGCTTATTGATATAACCATAATGTATTAAAAACATGAGATAAAACAAAAGAGATGTTAAAATATCATGGTAAAGAATAGAGTTAAACAAAAAAAAATTTTATGGACTTTACCAAAAACTTGAAAATAATTATATAGATAAGTTCTTAGATCATTGAAGTTGGAGCCGGCACGCCAAGCCAAACAACAAGATCGTTTTGTAAGGTAGCCTCATCGCATACCGATACGCATCGCCTTCTTAATTCGGATTCAAGATTGTTAAAGTATTTTTTATTACGAGATTTTATTTACGATTACTATTCACGATTCACCAACAAAAAGTCTTTGACCAGAATCAAACCCAGGACCACAATAGTAGATTGCACAAGGGAGTAAAACGAACTAATGGGTGTCTTTGGCCGGAGTTAAAAACTCTTTCACTTTGAGTGCGAGAAAATGGGTCATTGATTACAACCAAACTTCACAGGCCAGCCAAGCGTGAGTATTGTGGCAAAACCCTCCATTGCTTTCTTTAGCATTGGGAGAGGTCCATGTTCTATACAGTTGACTTTTATGGGCTGTAATGATGATGATGATGATACATGTATACAGCATTTATAGCCAGAATGCGTCAAAGTCAATTCCACTTACTACTACGTATTATCATGACTGCGATCAACAATATGCCAAGCGTGGTGATTATGGAAAACCTGATGATGATGATGATGATGATACTGGAAGGTAAGCGGTTCAAAAGGTCTACTCTAGTGACCGTAAACACCACAGGAAAGCAGAATACGCAATATCGTTTACTTGGATGACATACATTTTGAAGTTATTTTGATATAAAAACCAAACTACTGAACCGATTTTGATAAAATTTCTATGGGACCACCTCGCGAGTATGGACTACCAAACGTAATAAGAATTATCGAAATCTATTTCGAATTGGCGGAGAAATCAAGTAGCAAACGACCAAAAAAAAAACATACACCACAATTGAGAACCTCCTCCTTTTTTTGAAGTTGGTAAAAAAATGTTGTAAGGGGATAAACGTGCTCACACCTTTCTCATTATATCAATACATAGTCCAAACAATCCTTTCAGTTCCATTTTAAAAAATAGAAATGCTATTTGATTTGATTTACCTTTTTTTTTTAATGACACCGAAGAAAATACAGTAGGCCAATAATGACTCACTTTTCGAGCAAATTAACAAAATATTTAGTAGGGTATCCATTCAAATAATGTTCTTCATTATTTGAATGGATACCCTACTCTTATGCGTATTGGACAGCAATTGACGGATATATCTATGATTTCTGGATTTCTGTTGAAGAGTTTTCGTCTCCAGGTCTGAAGAACCTCATCAGAATTTCCATCGATCAAAAAATTACTTCGCAAAACGGGCAAGAACCCGCAGAGTATCGGTTCAATAAATATGAGTTTATACAATTACTGTTGCTTGAGTAGCAATAGTAATAGCTTGAGTAGTTAGCTCATTTGGTAAGCTGAGTATGAGAAACATACGGGCAACACAGCTTCGAGCTGTGTAAACCCGTAAGTTTCTCAGCACCAATGGAGTGAAACCTATGTTTACGAGTTTAATTCAAACTGTACACGTGTACGTGCATGTGAAGGCACTAAAACGCATAGAATTGACAACTCACTCCTAAGCGAAAGTACTCGAGTGCCACCAAACTATTGGGATATGGCAATAATATAAAAAAACAAGTACTAAATTGTGGTATCAATAGCCATCGTGCATTATTATCAACATTCGTAGCACGCACGTAGCAGTCGTAGGCTATCCGTAGAGCACGTGTTCTACAAGTGCTACGATTTTATTATATTCTACGATGGTGAAGCACTTGGCCTTCATCTCACCTGAGTTCAAGTTGCGATAAGGCCGAAGGTAAAAACGCACTTCATGCGGAATCTTCAACAGAATGAGGAATTATCTTACATCTTTATGCCGGAATACAACAATTAAAATTGTTATTATGGCGACAGACTTAGGTAAGATGGTGGTTGCTAGCCAGGCGGACTTAAACAAAGTCCTACCACCAACCAATCCAAGCACAATACTGTACTTCCTTGGAGATCGAACCCCGGACAGTGGATCTGATATTGGTGGACGAACTACTAGACCACAGAAGCGGTAGGTACACGAACAAGTTATAAAAAAATTACTTCACTAAAGTGAAGCAGGGCCTTAAACTTGAAAATAAATCGGTCGGTTAAAAAACAAGTTCACTCTGTTCAGAAAAACTGTTCAGGCTGAAGCAAAACGAGTGAGTTGAAAGTTGCGTATTCCATATTTTTTGCGTGCTTATTATAAACATTTTGTTTTTGTGAACAAAATAACTCAATGTTCCTTTATGGAACATGATGGGATTTATATTTATTTTGAAGGTAGTATTTTCATTAAATTAACATTCTCAAACGAGTTTTATCTATCTTCTATTATATAAAATCGATTTACCAATGACGTGATCAGTAGGTCGGTAGGTAGGTAGGTATAATCACGCTAGCGCCGAAACTGTAAGACCTACGGACTTGATTTTTTTTCCAGGGTTTTTCCATTGTGACATCTAGGAGCTCACTGAGATCGGATTTTAGAAAATTCATCCTTAAGGGGGTGAAATGGGGTTGTTTGCATGCAAATTCTTTATTTATGATCCGATTGAGTTGAAATTTTGTATGTGTATTTGTAATCATTTTGACATGCTAATTAAAAATTAAATTAAATTAAAAATTTGGAGATTCTTCCTCTAAAAGGGTGAAGAGGGGCAAAACTTTTTGTTTGAAGATGTATTTATATTTTATCGGATAAAATATAAATACATCTTCTTTCTTTCTTTGTTTGAAGATGTATTTATATTTTATTTTCAACAAATCTTTTTATTTGATCCGACCGAGTTGAAATTTTGTTTATTTGCGTTTATTATAACAAGATTCTTATTTTTTAAATATGTTTCAGAAAATCTTACGGGATGAAATGGGGCAAAACATGCATCTGAAATCTTTATAATTCGGTTCTTTATAGTTCAAATGTTGTATGTACTACATAATCGTGTTTCAAAGACTATTGAGATACTTATCATGTATTTTTTATTATTCCTCTAAAAGGGTAAAATGGGGCAAAACTCTATGCATCTAAAATCTTTATCATTTGATAAAGTAAATTATGTAAACTATTGAGATTATGATACATATATTTTTTATCATCCCTCTTAAAGGGTGAGGGCAAAAGTCTTGAAATTTTAAATCTTTAGTTTCATTCGATTAAGTTTAAATTTTGTATGTGTAATAAATATTATATATTTGAAAATGCTTATTATATTTTTGGAAACTTCTGAAGGGGGTATTTTCTTTTAATTTAACTCGAAATATTTTATTTTTATTATTGTTACATTTGATGTAGGTATCATATTTTTTTTTGTCTCCTTAAAATAACTTTGAAATGAATTGAATATTTAGTCCTTGAGAGAAGCTTCATACCGATTTCCTCGCGATATAGCCTTCATTGTTATTATGAAATTTTCACGTCTTTTTCTCCTTCTCGATTCAAACGTTTAAAAACATTAAAACCTTCCTCGACCAGTACTAAGCAACCTCCACTGCTCCACGGGGCATAGCGGGCAGGTAAGAAGGTGGGCGAAGGCGCCGAAGGCGGTTTCCTGTATTGGAGCTTCCATCTCCCATATCAAAGCTAAAGGATTTTATCATGCCCTACCTGGTATGATTTGTACTGCAGCGGCCAACTTGAGCCCAATGGTTCAGTGATTACCGAACCAGCCACTGCAGATCTTGTCCAGGGCTGGTGGCTAGCTGGAATGGCCAATATCCGTAAAAAGGATGATAACTGTCAGTTTCCTAATCCTCTTTTTAATGCAGCAGGTAATTGCACGGTGGATTTCAGGAGGGGTTATGCCAGCTAAGGAATATAGCATTCTGAGTGGAGTCGGATTAGACACATTGTTATGCGAAATGTTATATAGACACATTGTTATGTATTGAATATAGATATTTATGCCCACTACCTACCAACCAAATAAGCACCAGCTTCTCTTTGTTCTACATAGATACTATATATTTATATATGATAGTATAAACAATAGAATCTGGACAGAAGATTTAAGAATTAAGGGAATGGGCCGTGTAGAAACTAGGAATCCCTGTCGTTCTTTAGCCCTGTATCACAGCCATTCCGTTTTTCTTATTTTGCCGTAGCGAAACACGGTTATTTTTAGCTAGTTTTATATAAAGTTCCTAATAATATGACAAATAACGGAAAACGCCGTCATACTTACGTTTTCGCAAGAAAATAATGTACTTACCTTGTCTCATTTCTAGTAAATGGGTAGAAACTACTAGTACTAGTTAGCGTTCTTTTCGGACTTGTAAATCAAGACTCGGCATGCTCGTGCTTTTGCGGTTGCGACAATAGGTAAATAAACCTGCGAGTTTATGATGTTGTAATTTCGATAACTAATAGAATATCGTATCGTACAGCAGTAGAAGTATTTTAAAGTACGTTTGCTATACTTTATCCAATGGATGAATGCGGGTTAACAAACTGCTAGTTATAGTATTTTATCAATCGTATCGGAGTCCAGATTCGATATACAACCGCCTCTGTGGCCTAGTGGTTGGCCCAC
Organism: Venusia cambrica; assembly: GCA_951394065.1. Lineage (NCBI taxonomy): Eukaryota > Metazoa > Arthropoda > Insecta > Lepidoptera > Geometridae > Venusia > Venusia cambrica. Next base: position 12,827,861 of record OX596040.1, on the reverse strand, counting down.
CGGGGTCAGATCCAGAGGTCCCGGGTTCGATCCCCAGGGGAGTACAATATTTTGCTTGGTTTGTTGGTGGTAGGACGTTGTTTAAGTCTAGGCTTGGCTAGCTACCACCATCTTCCCTAAATCTGTCGCCATAACAACAATTTTAAATTGTTGTGTTCCGGCATTTAGAGGTAAGATGACAGTGTCTCAGACTGTTGACGATTCCAGGTAAAGTGTGCATCCACCTTATCATAATTTTAAAAACAAGAAGAGACGAAGGCTTCCCCGTCGTACAATTTTTTTTGGCACGAAAATGTTATTTTCAGTCAATAAGTTAAAAACGGCATTTAAATTGTATTTTTCTGATTTGTATGACCATTACACCATAAACAGGCTACAATGTAAGCCTTGATAGGAAATAGGTAATGCCATTCCAAGCTGAGTGTAAGTTCCAGTAGAACTGTTTTTATGAGATGTTGGCATAGCTGAATAATTAAAATGTAGGCTTTTCACGGTCGACAAGACGATGCATAGTGTCCTGATCCTGATGCAAGTATATAAGCTGACTGCATCGTTAGAAGTGCATCAGTCGTCGTCGAGTAATCAACACAGACCACTACAATGATGCAGCTGGTGGTGTTATCCTGCGTGCTGGCCGCGGCTTCCGCTACCGGGGTGTTTGGAGTCGCTCCCTGGACTCCGTACGCGTACACTGCGCCCGTGCACAACTACAGAGGCCCACTATCTCTGGCCCCAGGTCAGCCTGCCAACGTGCTGGGTTGGGACGGCAGGCCCTTGGACACTTTGGACGTTAACCTGGACCGGTCTGCGCATATCATCGCGAAGACCTACGCCGGACATGTGCTAAAGAAACGGTCCATCGTCCCGGTGGTAACACCTTTGACCGGTCACGTAACCACGCCGCTGATCGCCCCCACTATCCCCCTTACCTACGGCACCTCTCATCTCGCTCCCTACACATACCCCTACACCACCTTAACCCACTACGGCCGCATCGCATCTCCTCTGATTACTCACTGGTAAGCAACGCGTTTATCAACTTTGTCCAAATATGTAAAAGAGATTGCATTATATTCGACCTATATGTAAATAAACAAAGATGAGTTACAATATCTGTATTATTTTCTCGTTTATCTTGTAGACTGACACCGAAGTAGTTTTCGTTTGTGATAAAACCGCATTGATCTTATGTCTTATGATATATTGATATTATCTTATTGATCTCAATGCTAGTTATGTCAACTAGGACCAAACATTAACAAAGATTCACGCTTTAGGCTTTATATGACTAAACCCACCGATAGTTAGAGATTTCGATTGCCTGCTATTATTTTTCGTGCTTCGTTTTGTAAACAGCCACAGCTACTAGTTTACACATCTAGAGATGTCTAAACATTTCTACAACCCTTCATATGGCTTCTTGTGACCGCTATGTTATGTTATGTTGTTAAATAAAAGGATGTCATAAAAGCCGTTAAGGGATCTCACCAGGGCAGCTTACTGCTGTGTTCATCGAACACCATAACTGCGATTGCAACCAACAATTGGCCAGCAAGCGTGGTTATAATGGCAAAATCACCCAATATTTGTGGAGGCTCTGTCCATCAGTGGAAAATCAAGGGCTGAGAAGTAGAAGTATGTATGTTTACGTAAGTAATCAACAACGAATTAATATAAACTAATAGCTTAGCTTACAGCATCGAACATTATTATACGATTTTATTGTAGTCTTTATTATAATCACAACAAAAAAAAAACGGCTATTACCTATATTTGTGATGACATTATGGCTAACGTTTAAACGGTCAGCTAATTAAAAAAATAATAGCTGACCATTCATTTAATTAGATGACCGTCGATAAAGAGGATGTGTAGTCGTATATGTCAGTCCCAAAGTAAATTATCCAGCAAACATAATAAATGAATATAGTAGAAAATTTAATTATACAATTTATTAAATAAAATGTACAATTAAACTATATTTAGTTACAAACTATAGGTAACTCAACTGTTCCAGACCAGTACCAGACGGAAGCGTGCCCATATTATGAATTAATAGGAACCAACAGTCCGAAACCGATGTTTTTGGGCGGGAAAAAAATCTTAGCAGCCTACTGACATACTCCACCATAAGTTCGAATTACTTTCTGTCACATTAACTTTTTGCTGATTTTATTGCTGAATAGTATAGAATAGTTTAAGAAAATGCATTTATTTACTTGCCCTTAAAAGAACGACTACGCGACGAGGAAGCGCCTGACCTTCAATAACACATGGGACACCATGTGAGATTGAGTCAGGCATTATCATACACCAGATGAGTACTTGGTGTATGATAAGGCTGAAGGTAAAAGCGCACTTCACCCTATAATTGTTGTAATGGCGACAAAAAACAAGTTAAAGTTAAAGTGCTTTAGAAAACATTTTTTATCTTAAACTATAGACTCGGAACTAAATTCGCATTATCTCGTATTATGTATGTAAGTGTGTTAAAACGTAGGTAGAAATATTCTAAATATAATATATGGTTAAAACATAAAGCCTTAGGTATGGAAATAAATATGCAATTCATTATGCTTACATTACGTAGATGTTGCTCGTTAGATTTTTTTTTTATTGTACGATACGGGGAAGCCCTTGGCCTTCATCTCAACTGGTTTCAAGTTACGATGAGGCCGAAGGTGGAAGCGCAATTGACTCGGAATCCTCAACAGTATGGCTATATTACCTCTGCCAGGTGGACTTCTACAAGGTCCTACTCCGGACCAAACCATGCACTCCGCTAGGGATCAGACCCGGGACCTCTGGCAGTTAAAATATAGCATGGTTTGATATAGAGTTCGTTTAGTTAAGACGGTAATAGCTATAGTAACGGTCAGATCCGGACATTATATTGCTATGTTTGGTACGCAATGTGTGTCTATGAGACTTCAATAAAACATGATAGTTTACTCATAATGGATTTTATTTACATTGCTGTTAGTTATTGTCGTGCGGCGCGTTTGTGATGCTCGAGGTTCACCAGTATCTGAACACGGGCGCAGAGATGTGGGCGATGGGAGCAACAGGGGAGAAACGCGCGATGGGCACGGCGGGGGTGATCAGTGGCGTGTGAGAGTACGCGAGGCTGCTGAACACGGGCGCGATCAGAGAAGCGGAGCGCTTCTTCAGGATGTGGAACCCACCGTCAAGAGCCTTAGCGGTCAGGTGCGCAGAGCGGTCCAGGTTCACCTCAAGGGTATCCAAAGGCCTGCCGTCCGAGCCAAGGATGTTAGCGGGCTGGCCGGGCGCGAGCGACAGAGGCCCTCTGTAGTTGTAAGGCTGGTACAGAGAAGCGCTGTACGCGATCGGAGAAAACGGCGCGATGAATGCAGCGGAGCGCTTCTTCAGCAGATGGAAACCTCCGTTGTTGAGGGCCTTCGCGGTGAGGTGAGCGGAACGGTCCAGGTTCACATCCAAGGTGTCAAGCGGCCTTCCGTCCGAGCCGAGGACGTTAGCGGGCTGCCCTGGAGCCAGGGAGAAGGGTCCCCGGTAGTTGTACGGCTGGTACAACGGGGCACTGTACACGAGGGGAGAGAATGGCGCTAACAACCCGGAGGCGGAGGCCGCGGCCAGCACGCAGGACAACACCACCAGCTTCATCATTGTAGTGGTCTGTGTTGATTTCTCGACGACGACTGATGCACTCCAACTATCGGGATACCCTTTTATACTTGTACTATAAACATTCTCGAAGGTGTCGCCAGAATTATATCGCTGACATTGAAAGGACTACTTTTTAAGAGATAAAGTTCATTTTACTGGATCGCTTTTTGTTTTTCTTTGTGATGACTAATTAAGCAGTTGTATGTGAATTTATTTATTAATTTAACGCATCAACAATTCATGTCAAGTGCCGACATTATTTATGTTCCACTGCACCGGCATAGTAACTGCAGTGAATCTTGTATTGTAAAACTTGTACCTGTCATCTTTTTAAGGAAGAATCAACACTATAATCTGCTTTATATTAAATTTATATAAAACACATACCTGCAACAAGTATAATAACTATTCTGTGAAACTAAATTTTACTAAGTAATAGAAATACAATTCATGTTGATAAATGTATTGAAATCACTGGCATTGATACGTTAGATTAGGCCTACCTTATCATTTATTTTTTATTTTTTATTGTACGACGGGTAGGCACTTGGCCTTCATATCACCTGGTAACAAGTTGAGATAAGGCCGAAGGTGGAGGCGCACTTCACCCGGAATCCTCAACAAACTGAGGAACTGGCTATCTTACCTCTGAATGCCGGAACACAACAATTTTAGAATTGTTATTATGGCGACAGAATTAGGTAAGATGGTGGTAGCTAGCCAGGCGGACTTAAACAAAGTCCTACCACCAACCAAACCAAGCACAATATATTGTACTCCCCATGGGGATCGAACCCGGGACTTCTGGATCTGAAATCGGTGGCTTGAACCACTAGACTACAGAGGCGGTTAAAATTTTTTTCACTGATTCGAACACTGCATCAGCAGACAGTACCCAGTACATACTCGTACCTTGAAAAGTAGGTAGGTACTAGGTACTACCTATTATCTACGTAACTCAATGCTGGTCTTCATAACACAATGTACTAGTGTGAAGACCAAAGCTAGCGATGAAACCTACTATAATTTATCCCTAAACCATTACATACTAATTATCTAAGTTATTCACCTAGATTCCTATTAATATGTCACTATCCACTAATTAAACCTTATTTAACTACAATATAAATTTACAGTGTAAATTTTAATTTTTGAGTAACAATTAGTATACAAAGAACCTATGTAATATAGGCCATGTATCATTTAAAGGGACTGAGACATTCAAACTTAGTGTTACCAAGGGCTTAAGGGGTTGTTATACTATTTTCTATTCCAAGGGCTCATCAAATAAATGTTCTAAAACAATGAAATGAGTAAATTCCCTCATCCGAATCAGTTAAATAAATAAAGCACTGGTTTCAATTTGAAACTCGACAAAAGAAACATTCTGTAAGTAAACGAAATATTGTTAATAGGATCACCTACTCATACATTCACAACAAGTGCTTGTTACAAACCTTGTCTCAATAGAGTGCTTATTTGATATATTAATCACATAGCAACAAATTTTCCAGTAAAATATTTGTCACGTAGATATTATTTTCAGATCGAAAAAATAAACTTAATGTACACTAATTAAAATGATTACCCAAAAAAATATTATAATAATATTTAAACAAGATACAAAGGCCATAATGGCGATCTATCAGTTCACCTTTGCAATTACTGTAACATTCCAATATTTACTTATTCGTAAAATTATGCTTGGCAGCATGCTTATTAATAAATAACTACATACAAGACTGACAATGGACCTTATCGACTTCAATGTTAGGAAATAATGTGCCACCTATTGCTTGTGAATCCTCTTTAACGTTATAAGATAACCAAAGCAATAGGTGGACTATATTTATTTTTTATACCACCCTTTCGTGTGAGAGTTATTGATGTAATGACAAGTTGAGGCTTCTGGGCGACCTCGATCATTGTAAATATCAGCTTCCTGAACGGCCTCCTTGCACCGGTTCGCGAAACGAGATCGTCTTTTACTCCAGTGATTACTTTCTATAAATACGATACTGTATTTTGTTAAGCATCAGTCGTTCATCCGAGCAACACAGACCACAATGTTCAAGCTGGTGGTGTTGTCTTTCCTTGCCGCGGCAGTGGCCGAGCCCAGTGGTCTGTTCTACTCAGCTCCCCTGGCGTACTCCACTTCGGTGCTGGCTCCAGCCACGACCACCATTACGAAGTCGGCCAGCAGTGTCGTCCATCCATCTCCGATTTATTCGTACGCCGCCCCCTTGGCTTACAGCCACTTCATCAAGAAGCGGTCTCCGCAGCTCTACTATGGACCTAGCAACGTACTTGCCAGCTCACCCTACACCACGCCACTGCTCTCGACGTCTCTGTTTCACAGACCAGCCGTTCTGCCCTACACAGCATCTGTTCTTCCCCTGGCTACCACCCATTTCATCAAGAAGCGTTCCGCTCAGTTGCTGTCTACTGGCACGATCATTGCTCCTACCACCTACGCTGCGACACCTCTGCTGACGTCAACGTACGCTGCTACCACTCCTGTATTCTCTTCTCCGTTCTACTCCACCCCTCTCGCCTACTCTACACCTCTCACCCATTTCATCAAGAAGCGCTCTGCACAATTCCTGACTCCTTATCTGGCTCCCACCTCTTACTCCCATCAGTCCAGAATCGACATCAACCATCAATCTCCCATTCTCAACGTTGCTTCCTACCATGCTCCTCTCCACTACCCCGTTCTTTTCTGAGCATTGATCAACTTTTGCAATCGTGTTTCCATTATTTTTAATGTTACTCCATGTGCAATCTTATTGTAATTGTTATGGGATCCGTAGGATTAATGCCCAATACCCGCTTACTATTCATTTAAATAAAGGAGAATTACGAATGCAATTTTGTTATATTATTGAAAAAACTTACTATTAGTTCCCACATCTGATTATATCACGATAATATCTAGATTTAATAAAATAACATGGTTTAATTGCTATTGCAAATATCTGAAAAGCTTAGATAGTTTTTGGAATGTTTTGACTGATTTATTATGAAAACATACAACACAAACATAACAAACAAAATGTGACTAATTTAGACATACCGTTTACTGAAAGGTGTATATATTAAAAACAGTTACAGATAAAATATCAGGTTAGATAAACAATAATTTCAGTCGTCATAAAAATAAGGCTCAGGTAATTCTGAAATCTTTAATATTAAAGAGATAATTTCTCACTACCTAGAATTTTGAAAAAAGGTTTGTTCAAGCACATTCTGATACTTATTTTCCCAAACATTTCCGTCGTACTTTGTGGTTGCTTCATCTACACTGTCTTCGTTTGCTGTGGCACTATGCACTTCTGTATTAATTACTGCATTTCGTTTATCCAACTGCGCAACCTCTTCCTGTGCTTTTTCAATCGAAATCGGATGTTCCAGTGCTCTTGCTAGCGGCAGATTGTGGAAGAATGTTAAAGCCACTGGAGTGAAGTAATGTTCAACTTTTGCAGCTGGGGGCAAAACAGGTTCACTTTCTTTCAAAGCAGTATAAGCTGCGATTGGACTATAAACAAATGGAGCGGAAATCAGACCAGGGGTGTGTCGTATATCTATTCGCGATTGATGGGACATTGCACTCGGAGCCGCGAAGATCAACGGAGCGAGTTGACCTTGCGTCTTACGTAACGCACATACAAGGAAAAGTATTCTAATCATCTTGTGCGAGCGAGCCGCGACGTATGACGCCGCAGGCAGATGAGACGTAGCTTATAAAGTGAGGTAACGGTTGTTGATTGCGCGGGCGCATCGGGTTCAAGTTCTCGGTCGCTGCTATGGACGGGTCGTTGCGTCACTGCTCTCGGCCCAGGGGCACTGGTCGGATCGAGATGCACACTCGTAAAAAACAACTTTTTATTATTGATCGAGTTAGCGGAGAGAACGAGATCTCTCAGTTAAGTTAGGAAATCCGGCACTGTATGTATGTGGCAATGTTTGTGACGGCATAACTCTCGAACGGGTTATCCGATTTTCATGAAATTTAAAATGTAAACAGAATTTGACTGTCGCGGGGGATTTTGATAAGTGGGGTAGTTTTTGAGATATTGGGGTAAAAAGAAATACAATTTGTCGCCCATATATTTTCGGGTCTTGTAAGATAAGAGAGGATATTCAAAATCTCATGAAAACTGGTCCATTTATTTTTTGTAATTCACTCAATAGGGTTGTCAAACCAAGGGTTGTCGATAAAATCCAAGAGTTACTTTTTTTATTTTACATCAACATCAAATTTTGTCCACCACAATGTGGAAAAAACTTCCTCTAAAACTAAAAAGTTGTGGCCATAAACACCACGCTTGGCAGACAGATTGGTGCGCACCTGTTAAAGTTTTGTTTATATACTAGAAAAAAGCTGTTGTCTTTTTGTTGAAGCCCCTTGCATGACTTTCCGACATCCGTAGGCACGGATGTCGTTAAGTCAATGAGATTATTAATGGTAGATTTTTAAGTCACGACTACTAAGGCAACGGTTTTGAGAGTACTTTTCAAAACGACATTATCCTATGTTTTATTTAAGTAAGGGGTGACTTATTCACTTAGGTGAATAAAAAGAGATTGAAAAGAGTGCTTAAGTGTGGTAAGTAAGGTGTATTGAAAGCTTGCTTTGATTGTTTGTTTATTGCGTTCTGTTTGAGAAATAATCACCGTGGTAATTAATAATTATTACCTTACTCAAACCAGAGATCACGAGATCTCAGTTCGGGGCGAACCCCTAGTACTGATAGTGTGCAATGCAACATTATACATAGCTCGTAACATTCGATTCTCAACTACGAGTAAATTAAATTTCATGGAGAATTGACCTTGCGTGCCTTGCCTATGCTTGTTTTCATGGATTATTAGCGATTGCGTAGCTGAAATATTTACTTCCTGATACAATAATACTGAATCGAGTTATATGTTTCTTTGTTGCTGGGTACCAGTTCTATTATGTTCACAAATACCAATCTATTTGTAATCAGACAACAAAAAGGTAAATTCTGTTTTTTGTTAACGCTCACGGTGCATTATGGCAACGTATTATTAGACTTGATCTTGTCGCTGTGATTCAGCGTTCATAGTATAAGAAGGCAGCATTAGGGTCTAGGAATCAGTCACTGAAGTCAGTTCTACTAATAAGATGTTCCGTATGGTGTTATTGTTCGCGTGCTTGGCTGCTTGCAGCGCTCATGTTCTCCCATTGGCACACGGTGTCACTCACTCTCACGGGTACGGTGGCTATGGCCATAGCCATGATGTCGCTGGGCATCTCGGATTTGCCGATCATGGACATTTTGGATACGATCATGGTCTACTCGGTCATGGCCACGGTCTTCTTGGTCACGGATTTGGCGCACATCACATTTTAAAGCGATCCCCACATATAGTGCACGGAGCTGTCGGTCACTTGGGTGGAGTAGGCCACGTGGCGGGTCATATTGGCGCTGGATACGTGGCCCCAGTGGTGACAGTGGGGCATGCGGCTCCAGTGGCGGTGTCTCACCAGTCTCGAGTGGATGTTCGTTCGTCGCCAGCATTGGTAGCTCCAGTCTTACCAATCGCAGCCCCAGTAGAAGCGCCTCTAGTCCACGCTGCACCAATACACCACGCCCCGTTGGCTCCTCTACATTATGGAGCCGCTCATGTCGGCTATGGATCACACTACGGATCGCTTAATCCGCATTTCGGGCATTACTAGTCGTTGGAAATAAACTGATTGGATTGTGAACTAAAATTACCTTGATATTATAATAATGCAAGTAAGTAAACTATGTCGAGCGATTGCAATAAAATCTATAATGGAAGTTAAATTATTGTGTTTATTATTTTAGTATCTCTCCGCTGTGTTTTATTTGTAGGAATGTGAAAACGCACTTCACCCGTAATTCCTCAACGGATTGAGAAACTGGCTACTTGCCTCTAAATGCCGGAACACATAGATTTAAATACGTTGTTTTGGCGACAGGCTTGTAGTACTGGCGGACTTAAAACAAGTCCTACCGTTAACACCGCACAATTTTTTAACCCCTCACGGTCTGATACATTTCAGAGGCATTTTTGTCTTTACACCCATGTTTACCAACATGTTTCAATAACGACATGAAGTTCACTTCCTGTCGTTATTGAAACATGTTGTGAAAATTGAGTTTAAAATTAAAATGAATAAATGTTATGGATGAAGTCCGTTAATGCAATTTTGTCTCTAACTGTACATGACTTTAGCGCTTTGTTAAAGTTTATAACATCTTATAAAGAAAATGATTAGTGACTGAAGACTGTATCTAGATTGCTACTATGGTAATACAAATTACTTACAATAAGGTATAAGAGAACTATAAATTTCACTGATATTCTTAAGTAGAATTAAAAATAGCTCCACATCTGTGAAAATAAGGGATTTTCAGGTTGTTTTCAGAGTTTCAGAAATAAAATAAATGTTTACAATAATACAGTTTATTTTGGCAGTGTATTCTATTAATCATAACATTTGTATTTATCCGAATTTAAGGTTCGTTTGTGCGGAATATATTACAATTGACTTTACCAAGGGTGGACACTGAGGGCTTTAGGGCCGGCCAAGCCGTGGTAGGCCAGAGGAGAGCTTACCAAGGGGGCGGAGTAAGCGGAAACCAGAGGAGAAGAGTAGGCAGAGACAACGGGAGCGGAGTAGCCAGAGACGAGCGGAGAAGAGTAGGCTGAGAAGACGGGGGTTGAGTAGGGAGAGGCGATGGGAGCGGAGTAGGCGTAAGGCGCAACGATGGAGCGTTTCTTCAGGTGGTGGAGGGAAAGAGCCTTGGCTTGAAAGTGAGCAGCGCGGGCGGCGACAACCTCAGGGGTGTCGAGTGGTACTCCGTTGACGGCATCTAGGACGACGGCGGGGGAATGAGGCGCCTGCGACAGAGCGGTGTATCCATAGCCAGGGTAGACACCGCTGTACACCGACGGCGTCAGGTAAGGCGAGCCGTGCACCAAGCTGCTGCTGTACTGCGACAGTGAGCTCACTGCTGGAACAACGCCACCGTACGCCAGCACTCCAGGAGCCGCCGCGGCCATGCTCACAGCGCACATCAACACCACCAGCTTGAACATTGTGGTCTGTGTTGAGTTCTTGTCGTCTCAAGGAACAAGGATCGACTGATGCTTTGTTCACGGTGACGGATCTTTTTATACTTTCCTAACAACGAGTTATCATTGCCGAAACAAATGCCAGGACGACCTTGAATGTACATACAGTAGGTACACTTTGATATTAAAAGATTAAAAGATTTGACCGTGTTATGCAAATATTGAACGCTATACGCACAATGCTTTTTGTCACGGAAGCTTCCGTGATCGATTTGAAAATGTCACATTGTCACATGCTTGAGGATTGCCAGACTACCTACGTCAAAATACGATGTATAATGTATATATATGTTATGACAGCACATTGAGACAAACACATTCTATAATAAAATAATTATTTTTAAATAGACTCACATATCCTCACATCAACCGTGCAACTATCCATGCTTATTTGATAATACATTAAATAAACATATCTAATTAAACAGCAAAAATATAATAACCTTCAAACATAACAGCAATATTGTAATTAAAATATGTGTCCGATTTTTTTCGTCGGTAGCTCGATGGGAGTGCAAAATTAAATCCTTATTTATCTTTAGTACGTTTAACGTGTATTTTATTAATACCATTAAATTCAATCTGAATCTAAATATATACAACACCTGTTGTATTTGATATGGTAGAGGAGTCGTAGATCTAAGTTGTATCTCTATGTGTGAATGTAGATCTAAGTACTGCAATCATTAACTGGCAGATCCTCAAGTTTCACACTTTTAGAGATGCTAAAGAACAGAATTGGCACCAGGACATGGGCTTCCCCCAAATTAATATAAAAATATGTTTGGACGTTGTTTTTTGGATGTATTCCCGTCATCCCCGAAAGCCATGTCACCAGACTGGAGACAACGAAACGTCACTGATTTTCTTTCCCGCTGTCCCCGTTATGGGAATCCGACCTCCGGGAAACAACGGGCAGTCTTTTAAATATAATTTTAATTTTCAACGGCTAAGTATTGCCTTCAAAACGTTCCTATGGTATTGACAACGATCGACTGGGTTATCCATAAAATATTATATTTAACCGCCTCTATGGTCTAGTGGTCCGCCCAACGGTGTCAGATCCAGAGGTCCCGGGTTTGATCCCCAGGGGAGTTCAATATTGTGTTTGTTTGGTTGGTGGTAGGACATTGTTTAAGAACGCCTGGCTAGCTACCATCTTAGCTAATTTTGTCGCCATAGCAAATTTTACATATGTTATTTTGACACAAAAATTCACAACCCACCACGGGACTCGAACCCGCATCTTATCTTTACTTGTTACCAGGTGAGATGAGGGCCAAGCGCTTTTCCGTCGTACGACAAAAAAAAAGATATTTATCCCTAGATAATTTATGGAGTGGGTGTGAACTACCTACTAAATATTTTTGGTCTACCCCGGGAAACGGATTCACTGGCTTTTGCTAGGGGTTACGGCTGAATGAACATAACACTATGGTAGGACTTGTAAACGATCAACCTGGCTAGCTACTATCCCCTGCCGAAGTCCGGCACCGAACGGTTTGCCCTATTCCGTCGGTACGCGGGAGATTCAATGCCTTCCTGGAAAGCTCGCTCAATCGTAGACTAGAGCTAACCAATAATATAATATTTTAAATAAAATATATATTATAATCATATTAATAATAATCATATTTGCTAAGGCCGCTTTGTTTGTGTTGTGTAATTGTTAATTTAATTATGTATAAGAATAGAAATCAGCTATATTTATATTTTAATTGCGAATTACACTATTGCTATATAGCCTGTAATGATAGTTGTAAGTTTTTGAAATCAATACTAAATAAATACTAAATGTTCAATATTCATCATTTTTATAACAGAAATAAAAAACATTTTAGTTTTTAAATAACTATTTAATTTGGTTGAATTTAGTGATATTAACATCATCATTATCATATCATTATATCTCTGCTGAACAAAGGCCTCCCCAATTGACGCCACAAAAAGCGAAGCCTTTATCTAACGAATCCCCGCGACTGCCATAATGTCGTCGGTCCATGAAGTTATCTTCCTACACAGTTTCGTGTTTAATCATGGTCGCCATACAAGAGCTACAAAGAGCGGTTATCGGTTTTGCTAGGTATGTGGCCTTTGCCACTTCATCTTGCTTCTTATTTAATTTAGCGACCCATGTGTTGCGTCAATAAACCTATGATTTTATTTAGATCTTTTATGTTTTTAGATATTATCAAGATTTCAAGATAATCTGCTTATTAAACTTAAATTATTTTCATCTCGTAGGTTATAATATCACCGAAAAACTTTCATTTCATATTACGCGTCCAAAGACATTTTCACGTCTTCACGTAAAAATACTTTTTCATGGTTTTTTTCGTGAAAAAGATACCGGCTGGTTAACAGGACAAGGCGCCGGCGGTTTTTATTAAATAAATAAATGAATAAGTATGTAATCGTTATAACATATTGCTTACTGTTTACTATTTAGTAGTACCTTTGTCTATATTATATATATTATATCTATGATACATACTAAATAATATTTTTTTAAATTGAAGTAAGAGTATATTCTTTCCAATTCTAATGAGTAATTTTGTTCAATTCCTCTTAATTGCGCCTAGAGCGTATCAGTGAACTAATGACGTAAAGTTTCTCGCTGAGCTCAGGGTTCTACACTAGTACTTTACTGCGATCGGCATTGAAAATAGCAGGGGCGCCGTAAAAATATTATCTTCCTTCATAGTAATAAAATCAAATTGTTAATTCTTATTGTAAAGCACAGCGTAATGGATTCTGTTGGGTTAACATGTGTGCATTGAGAAATAAATACAGAATCAGTTTACATTTTGTTTATTCACAAGCCATATTTGTCAGTCGTTCGGCATTCTGAACCGAGGAAGGATTCCTCATTATCGTGGTGACGTTTACCAGGGGTGAATTCCGTAGGCCTTGGTGATCAAAGGGGTGTGAATGGCCGTGGAGTAAGCGAGGGGCGCTGAGTAGATGGAACCAGCAGCGTAGGTCGACACGAGCGGGGTGGCGAAGGCGTGAGAGAGAAGAGGAGCAGCGTATACGGAACGCTTCTTGATCAGATGTTTCTCAGCAAAAGCTTTGGCCTCGAAGTGATCGGCACGAGCTGCTAGAACCTCAGGGGTATCCAGGGGGATGGAGGGAGCACCGATTGCAGCAGGGACGTAGGCAGCGGTCTTGAAAAAAGCTGGAGCGGCGTAAGAAGTCGCGATAGCTGGAGCAGCGACCGCTGTCTTGATGATTGCTGGAGCGGCAAACGCGGGCGCAGCGAAGGCGGTCTTGACAACGGCAGGAGCAATGGCAGCGGTGGCGATGGGTGCGCTGTACACCTGAGGAGCCGACACGTAGGTGCTGGTGATAGCGGGAGTTGACTTGATATCAAGGCGAGATTGCGAAGACACTGCGGATCCAGAGGTGTAGGCGACCGCGGCGGGTGCAGAGTAGGCCACAGGAGTTGCAACTGCAGCGGGTGCGGCGTAGGCAACAGGAGCGGCTACTGCAGCAGGTCCAACGATGGCGGTGGGAGCCGAATATGAGGTCGCTACTACAGCAGGCGAGGTTCTGATGTCTAGGCGAGATTGGGAAGACACGGCAGCAGGTGCAGAGTAAGCGATAGGGGCGGAGTAGGCGATCGGCGCGGCGATGGTAGCATGCGCTTTGTAGGCCAAGGGGGCGGCGACAACAGCAGGAGCCGAGTAAGAGGTCGCTACTACAGCAGGCGAGGTCTTAATGTCCAGACGGGATTGTGAGGACACGGCAGATGGCGCGGAGTAGGCGATAGGCGCGGAGTAGGCGAAGGGCGCGGAGATGGCAGCAGGTGCGCTGTAGGCCAATGGAGCGGCGATGGCAGCGGGCGCGCTGTAGGCCAAGGGGGCAGCGACAACAGTAGGAGCCGAGTAAGAGGTCGCCACCACAGCCGGTGAGCTCTTGATGTCAAACCTGGACTGCGTAGACACAGCAGCGGATCCCGCGAATAATCCCGCTGAGTACGTCAGACCACCGCTGGGAACGGCCGAAGCCATCGCCACCACAGATAACAACACCACCAGCGAGTTCATCGTGGTCTGTGTAAGTTCAGGTGCGAACGACGAGACGACAAGATAAACTGATGCTTTCTTCAGATCCCAGAATGTATTTATACGCGGCGGATCTCAAATGAAAGTCAAGTTCGTCGAGTCTTTAAGCAACGCACTGTACAATTACAGTACAAAGGACCATGTTTATAAGAAAAAATAGTTATTCACAAAATATGTGTGGGTGTGTGATATTTGTATATCAAATGTATGATAATACTGGTTTCAGTTTGAAGACATTGCGACATTGGACGAAGAAATATAGGTGAACTGATTGGAAACATTTTAACTAGACTTCTTGACTATTCTATAACATGTATTATAATTTGCAAATGAAACACTTTTGACATAACAGTAGGTACTAAGTGCAAAGCAAAAATAAAAAATGATTTTGATTTTATTAGAATCGGGAGCGTCTACCACTGGCCGGCTAAACCACGAACCCTAATCAAAGCTATAAATTACATACAATAGCTTCATCTCACCTGGATACAATTTGAGATAAGGCCGAAGGTGGAGGCGCACTTCACCCGGAATCCTCAACAAACTAAGGAACTGGCTATCTTTACTTGTTTTGCAAATGAGCTAGTGGTTAAGCGCTTGGCTATCACCAATAAAAAAAATCTTCACCACACCACCGTACTACAAAACATGTACACATCATCCGTATCATACAAAAACATTATGTACTAGTGTCCTAGTACTTATTTTAGACGTGACACAAGGGCTGGCTCTAATTTAGGCCAGCGAATCAGCACAGCTATTCATCGTGGTGATGCAGTCAGTGTCTTGGGTACGCTTTAATCTGCTACTAGTCTTAAACAGTTGAGTTACCTATAGACCGTTTGAAACGGTCCATTAGTTTGTTTAATATATATTATCATCTACATATTATTTTTAATTACATATTAATCTAACTTCTATATTTATAATAAAACTTTATTAGGTTTAAATCTGTTCATTAAATATATTTGGAAAATATCAATTGGTGCAGTCACTATTATAGCCAAAGCGTGCTCAAGTCACTGACTGCATCACCACGATGAATAACTATGCTGATTCGCTGGCCTAAATTAGAGCCAGCCCATGTGTCACGTGTTAAATAAGTACTGGAGTACCCATTCAGAGGATTCTGAATGGGCAAAAAGGGGAAAAAGTTTTTATTTTATTTCTTATTGTAACGGATTTGGAACACGAAACTTAGTATAATATTATTTATAAAAAACAACAACATAATTCGTCATCAACTACTTGAAAATCTACCCTGTTGGAGTACAACAGAGAAGCAAAGATGTTTCAATAAATTGAATATATTAACGAACTGACTTAAATGTTGATATACCTAAATGAAATGTAAATTATGAAATATTTGATATACAAGATTCTCATACTTTAAAATTTGAGGGGTTTAAAAGATACCAATCTATAATAGAATCCAACCTCTGTAGTGCCTCTGTACAAATAGTTTAATACGCGCGAGAGGTATTTAGCTAGACGCTGTTTCCATGTAATTATTCAATTTAATTAAAATAAGTCAAATAAGTAATAAGGTTTGCCTTAAAAGGTGAACCTTTTCGTAATAGGTTGGTAGGTAAGTACTAAATATCATAAATTAAAGTCCAAGTGAGGTTATGTATGTTTCCTATCGACACCATATGTATGTTCCCTATTGGATCTAAAACAGCTGGACCGATTTTGCTGAAATTTTCAAGCAATCTTCAGATGCGGGCTTCAGCGGTTGAATTTTGTGCAAATGTAAATGCGCGGGTTTCAGTTAGTTTCTATTAAGAGTCTTTAATATGTGAAATGGCTTAGCTTCAGCGATCATATCTTCCACAATACTGTAGCATTTACTTTGAAATTAATATATGTTATAGTTCAGGATTATTGCTGGAACGCTTGTGTTTCGAAAACACGATTACATAAAATTTTCTCGATAGAAAAAAAATCCAAAGTTGACTCTAATTTGTAGCAAAAATTTTCGCCATTCAATAAATACGCCCAATTATGGTTTAAAGCTTTGTACAGTAAATAAACACCGTATACAGCAGACGGTCTGTGTTTTCGATTTTCAAAATTCATATTTGTTTTACCGTAAAAAAACAAAACGTAGAAATACGCGCATATTTCTGTCATTATTATATTTTTTATTATTCATTATTATTATATTCCTGTAATATTTATTTATTTATTATGACCACCAGTCATAAGCGCTGTGGTTGAATGCATAGCAATGTCAGCTTTATTATAACTACATCTTATTTCGAAACAAGAGTGAAGTTGCGTTATTTTGCTAATCTGAGGTACTATAGCTCGTTAAATCAACTTAATTTAATTAGGTCGTTTTTGTATCTAACAAAAACAAACTGTGCCAGTTCAGAAGAAGTCCGGGTTTATGTTTCTATTTGTACCTCGGAGCTTTGAAACAAAAAAGCTAACTGTCATACAACTTCTAAGTACTATATATATATACACATATACACATATAGCTAAAACTCATTAAGAATATATTTTCCATTGCAGTACATCTTCAAATCTTGTAACTTTTTAAGTTGTGTGTTGGATGCCAAAAAAGGGGCCGCAGACGCTGAGAAACTCGAGAAACTTCGCAGTTGAGGTGTCTTATGATGGCGTGATTTATTCATAGTTAACCCCAGGCAACGGAATCGCTGGATTTTGCTAGCGATTATGGCAACACTGATAACCTGCTCTAGCCTAGTGCTAGACAAGCCTAGAAGTTAAGAGCTAACCCATCAATTATAAAATAAAAAAATCAAGTGTGTGTGTCTAAAAAAATATTTTAGTAAAAAAATAGATGCTCATCATTGCATATGAAATTCAGATAACTAATTTCGAGAACCCTACTAACTGATCTGGCTGGTTAGAAATGACGACCACAAAGAGACGCAAAGCGGTGTGTAAGAAGACTCCATTCCATTATCGAATGATCGGTGAAATGTTAGTGGCTGTGGGTAATAATAAATGTGGGTTTGTTTTGTGTTTGGGTATTGTATCATATGGTAAGTATGTCACATCACATCAACCGCCCCCATTAGTGTCCACTGCTGGACAGAGTCTTCTGCAAAGCTGGGTTTTGCCATAATCATCACGCTTGGCAGGTGGATTTGTAATCGCAGTAAAGGTGTATAGCACAGAAGGAAGCTGCTGCCACAAGCTATGCTTTGTTTGGGGCTAGATGGCGCTGTGTGATTTCCTGTAATATTTATTAATTCTATAATATCTGTTAAAGATAGAATATACCTTATGCTTAAGAGCATACTCTTAAGCATAAGGTATATTCTATCTTCGTTATCTTACGATTACATTGTTCACAAAGCTCGAACACCGGCCCTATTTTGACCTGATCCACTTATCCCTACCAGGTTATCCCTACTATTAGGGAGAAAGGGGACTCTCGACTAACAAACGTGAGCCTTGAAATTCTTATTCCATTGTTTGTATGTTATTATTTCTAGAACGAGCTGGATTTATATTTTATACTACCTAGCTTATTTTTGCAGTGAACAAAGCAAAATGTTAAGGTTTTATCGACCTTGCAACGACTATCAACAGCTGGGCGTAGGT
Source organism: Venusia cambrica (assembly GCA_951394065.1). Lineage (NCBI taxonomy): Eukaryota > Metazoa > Arthropoda > Insecta > Lepidoptera > Geometridae > Venusia > Venusia cambrica. The sequence continues at coordinate 12,809,430 of OX596040.1, read as the reverse complement.
TTTGACCGTTGCTTATATTAATATTGAGTTGTAATAACCGAGTTGCTTGTTTAAAGTACCTTTTTATTTAATGAATCGAAGTGATAACTACACGATCCAGGTTTTGTACGTATCGAGACGCTTGTTAATACAATCGCCCAGAAAAAGGATAGTAAATGCTGATGATTTTGTCAATAGATGAGACTAAACTCATTGATTACGTATATGGTTATGGCTCATACTCAAAAGGATAGGTAAACTAAAAAAATGTTTTAAATGCAAATACGTACTAGCTTATCACCAAGCAGTATAATAGCTATTAGCTATTATGATGTGAAAAAACATTTATCAATTCTAGATATCAGTTGGACTATCAGCTCTAGTAAGATATGTATCAGCGTCGCAATTTGTAGTGGTATGCGGAATTGATCTACCCATAAGTGGCTGCTTATCCACAATTCAGCACCACTGACACCAGAAAATTTAAATTTCTCCTAGTTAACCCGAAACTTTGGTCCCGTCATCTTGCGGTTGCTCTCTAAAATTCCCAGGAAGCTACCCTGCAAATTTCAAGTCCTCTCACTACACTACTACAATCTAGCCTTGTTTATAAAATAACAAAATATTGTATAATTAACTGCATTTTATTCCAAACTCAATGGCACAACGTTCCAACTCGCTAGAGCCAGATATTTTTGCTCGAATGTACACTTAGAACTACATTTTTATATACGGAGTGTTGACTGTTGCTCTTTTTAGACTACGCCCGGTGTTGAGGCATGTTGGCCACGGCAGGACCTGGGTTTACCACGCGTGGGCGTAGGCGGGCGCGGCGTAGGCGGAGGCGGCGTATGCAGGAGCGGCGTAGACTGGAGCATGAGCAGCTACTACGGATGGGGTCGCGATCTGCAAAATACCAACAAGTTTGTATCCTTCAAAATTCAGAAGCGGGAAAATCTAAAAGGCATCATGTGAAAATGACTTTGTGTTTTTGTCATTAGTTGTAATTATATTAATAAGTTGTTAAATGTTTATTTTTAAAGTAACATTAAATGTAAAGAACCCACCGTGTTTACTTGAAATGAATCGTGTCGTCACATTTTCGAGAAATACTTACAATCTATGGGCGTCCTAAAATAACCGTAAAATCGTGTGAAATATTGTGTTTACATTTATGTTAGTTACAATCAAACGAGTACAGTAAAAACAGTACAAAGACGTAAATGTAAAAAAAAATAGAATAGATAACGCTTAATTTCAGTACGTACTATTTGTCGTTTCCGCATGATCGTTGAATTTTTAACTTGATTGGGCTGGGATTTAAACCTGCTCAGGGACAACTTTCTATAGTTACATATGCTGGGGAACTTGAAATGTATCACAAGGAAGTGTAGTATCTAATACAGTTTTGGTGAATATACTACAACCATTATTTAATTCTCGACGACTAATGCCAAGTTGAACTCAGACGAAATACATAATCAGCAACAGTCATTTTGTAAGTAGTTCCGAAACATTAAAATTTTAAGGCATTGGAATGCTTTTAATAAATTGTTTTATTTAATTTCTTAAATACTCGGCGTGGCGGCACCAGGTTCTGGAATATAGGCAATGTGCAGCGGCACTTTTCATGGAGTGTAAGTAAGGCCTGTGCCCCACAGTGGGGTTTGTCACGAAAAAGGTCTTTCACAAAAATCATCTCATGCGTACTTGGCCCTAGGCTCCACCTTAATGGTGAAGGTTACCGACAACACTGAGCAGGTAAAGTTAGTTATTTTTATTCAACAAACCTGAGCCTTTTTGAATAAAGTAGGCAAAATAATATTCAGATAAACACCATAGGTACAAACCAATTATGACTTGGTAATACATGACGTCAGTAGCAACGCGCATGTGTCACCTAGATATGAAAGTCTTGAACAACAAGTTTAGTTTTGACTATTCCCGCACTTAATTCGATTATATCGTCATTTACTACATTATTACTATACATATTTGAATAAAAAAGCTCTAAAGAGTCACAAAAGTTAACATCGTTGAAGATGCTTACATCTTCAACGATGTTTGGACATGTAAACTGAAATTGTGAAAAACTGCCTTTCGCAGTCGTAAAAAAAATATAAACATACCCTGACAGTGTTGGCGTAGGAAGTAGCGAGAGGAGCGACAGTCTTGACGACGGGGGCGCTGACCAGGGGAGCACCGACGAGTCCATGTCCCCAGGGCGCAGCGGCCAGAGGAGCGGCGTAGCCATAGGGGGAACCATAGGGGGAGCCGATGAGGCCAGGGGCGGCGGCGGCGCAGGCCAGGAGTGCGGTGAATACGAACTGGAAATAACAAGCTTAGTTTTAACAACTTCGGTAACAGATACAATTATGAACTATTTGAGCGTGTAGATCAACTATTAAATTTAGAATTCTATTAGATTAATACTCGTGTTTTAATTGTGACGTTCCTATAACAAACAAAATTTTGATCATTAGCATTTTTGACAATCTCATCGAAATGTTGTTTTTATTTCCTATAGAATATCCACTAATCTGGAGATATCAGGCATTAGGTCTAACGCTATCAAAACCTTTGCGCGCGGCGCGGTTCATTATAAAAAAGTTTCCACAGGTACACTAAAAACAGGTAGTAAATAGCCTGGGACCGTAGATTTATGAGTTATCGAGTAAAAAAGCGTAACTTATCGAGTACCGGATAGCAACTTGCGACCTCGAACCGGTCGTTGCCGCCAGAGAATGTCAGAGAAAAAACTAAAAGAGGTTGACGGGCTTAACCAATTCCAGGATATAGATCTGCTCGAAAATTTACGATTTTTATAACATAGACTGATGAAACAGTGGGGACAGTACACAAATCTATCATTACTTGAGATTACATTCCGGTTTTATTTAGGAATGGTTAGAAAACAGCATGGTATGGTCGTGTAATTGAGGAGGGATGAAAGTCATATGGACGGGTAGAGGTAGGCTAATAAAGAGATGGATGGATCCTGTGAGGAATGATATGTAAGAGAGGAGATAGCGACTTGTTGTGCCGACAATACTTAGTGTGGGATGAAAATAGGGGGACGACGATTATTAGAAAACTTATTTCAAAGTACCCTAATAGGTACTTTGGAGGTATTAGGAAATTGTTAAAAAAATCAGGCCACTCGTATTTTTCAACAATATTAAAAGGATGATTTTTGAATATTTCTTAAATAAATTTTGAACGCGGTTCCCGGACAAAAATTACTTGTGCTGTATACCGAATTACTGTGATCCAATCAAATAAGCAAACATAGACTGCCATAAGAATTTAATTATTATTATTGTAGTTTGGATTTTGACATAGGTACCTAACTGTCAGTCGATTGACAGAATGCACGCTGTAAATATCGTTTTAAACAGATGCATCGGTTGGAACTATATTGTAAAAAGCGCCAAGATTACGTTGGAAGAGTTAATATGGAATTTCATAAATTTTCTAATTTTCCGCGCATTTTCCTTATTTTTTCATTTATAAGAACCTTCTCCCGACTATCAAAAATACAACAAAAAAACGATTTGCGAAACGGTCCAGCCGTTTGCTCGTGATGCCTTGACCAAGATAAATAGGGATTCATTTTTATATCTAGAGATGGGTTGTCAAGCGTTTATTCAGTATATTACTTTCACTACTTTTTCTAACCACGATATAAATTACATCACTTCAAATCACTTCATGCCTTTTACGACACCCGTGACCGAAGAAGGGTTCACTAGCGTGAAATGGGAAAGCTTGTTACAATATTAAGCCTATTTATTAAATAATGTCTTCTATTGATTTTAAACTGCCTCTGATTAAATTGAATCTGATGTTTTTATACAACGTTAATGATGACAGAAATAGTCTTACCAGCTTGTACATTTTGGAGGGTGGGTAAGGATGATTTGTTAGATCGAATGAAGGATGTGTGAGCGAATGTGCTAAGGGCTTGCTAGTTCTTGCTTTTATAGTGTTTAGCTGCTTAGTTACACATACGCAGCTGGGCCTAATCCGTCTAACCCTACCCCCGGCCTTAGCCTAGGTCACATGTTGCCTTCGTAGTATCTTGTAGATATGGTTAGCAAAACCGTCATATGGATACAAATAAATATTTTCTAAACACACATATGTACCTAGTACTGGAAACGAAAGAAACATATAATCACAAGCCTCATAGCTCATTTGATTGGATTCTCTCCTGGGACAAACGTGTGTGTGATAGGCAAAGATGTTAGTTATGTGTTTGGGTGTGGTTTTGTATGAAAATATTCTATCCGTAATGTAGTTCCCATATCATCAGCTATGCTTAGTTTGGGGCTAAGCAATTATTATATTTTATTGTACTACGGGTACGCGCTTGGCCTTCATTATCTCAGCTGGTGTATAGTTAAGATAAGGCCGAAAGTGGAAGCGCACTTCACCTGGAATCCTTAACAGACACGACACGACAGCTTATTGCTGTAATGGCTACAGACTTACGTAAGATGGTGGTAGATAGCCAGGCGGACTTGATACAAGTGCTACCACCAACCAAAGGCTATAGATAGCGTTGTGTGAAATAAATCTTCACCTCGCAGGAATACATCGAAGTCATTGCTTCGCAGTTGGTTATTTGCTCTACGATCTACTATAGTCGTCTGCCCTTAAGTTATTACTTGAATATGCTAAATGCTTGATAAAATAATAAATGCATAAGGACATCTAGATATTTCGTAACAACAACATTCAATAGTGGGCAGTTCCTTAGTCATGATATCGTTTAATTAACAGTATGTTGTTTATTTGTAATTTTAACTGCCTATTACATCATTGCTATACGTAGTTTTAGTAAAGTTAAATTATATAAACTGGTGAATGGTTGCGTTCCCATCTTCCTAGGTATAACGCATAATCGTTAGTTAATTCCTCTATATATTCCTAAGGTAGAGGTAGACTCCCCTAGTCTACTTCTACCTTAGGAAACTTAGGTAGGAATACTACGAAGGATTTTTTGGTATTAAACTTCTTCAAATGATGTCATGCCTGTTGTAGTAGCTCATAGTTCTTATACGTCCTATAAAACACTTATCTATATAACTCAGGACGCCGCGCCGCCGGATGTAATACAATCGAATGTGTTTTTTAAGGAACTAACTTTAGCCTTTGGATGATGTTTTGAATGAAACCTTCTAAAATTAAAAGACTTTTGAAACCAGCAGTACCAATTGCAGTTGGTTATGTTTTTAATTCTCTGCACACGTTATGTTCTGTTCATACAAGTATCAAATATACTTTAGTTAATAGTTTTGATACATGATACAAATTTATAAAATAACGGATTTCAGTTATTTTATTTCTAATTATGGTGGATTCTTTACAAAATTTCTATGCAATTAACTGTTTTCATTTATATTGGGTTAATAAAAATCTCCAGAATTTAACACTAACTGTCAACAATTGTGGATGCTTTCTTTGAGTCATTTTTTTTTAAACTTGGCAATAATAAATATTACAATCAAATTATATAATTTTGAATCCTGATAACCCAGTTAACTTTACATTCAATAAAACTCTTGACTATTTTCGTGACCCGAATTTAGTAATGTTTCGTAACGTATCAAGATTATTCGGCCGGGTCGATATAGGAGCAAATCAATAGAGGCTGACTTAAATTTATTTGTCCATAGTTGAAAATTGCTCCGTTAGTGAACCAAGGCAAAGGAGGGCAGGCCGTTTTCAATGACACTAGTCATGTGACCCACCTCAGCCACCTTATCATTTTATGACACATAATTACTTCTTACCACGATGTAGGGCTCAGATATCATATATTTATCAGATATTAGCTCCAACATACGAAAACCCTTTAAAATAATAATATATCTATGTAACATATTTTAAAGGTTTGGCTGGATCTTAAGATATTTTTTTACTCAGAATACCTTGAGGAAGAACTAGATCAGCTTAGCTGCATGTGTATAGGCAACAGTGCCTTTGAACTATAGCACCGTAATGCAACAATACTGCTCTGAAATTCAAATAGTTCTGAGTTAACTTGAATTTGGGTTTTATGGCCTGTCCCCATGCCCATAAAAACTCTATTTCTTATAGCTAATTAAAAAAGAAGTGTCTAAAAACTATATTCTAAGTTTCGTAAAACTTATATTCTAGGTATAATATGGCTGGAGACAAGACGGCTGGCTCATTTCTAACTCAGAGAATGCAGCCAGTGTTCTTGGCTCTTAACTAAATAACAACAGTGTTATTTGCGTTTTTATTATGTTAAGTATTCAATTTGATAAAAATCAACCTATAATAGAAACCGTATCGAGTACCTATACATATCATTTAAAGTACCTAGACTTTAAATGATATGTATAAGAACTCGATACTGCTCTATTAGTATTGTTTGCTGCTGTTAGCTGTTATGAATAAAATGATATAAATAATTATATGTTTGAAAGTTTCTCCGTATTTAAAGTGATGAAATTGTAACCGTGCATGTTGCATTCCTAGTTCTAGATACATTTTGGAATCAATATTTTTTTAATCCTGGCATCTACTCAGAAATGTACGGCGCAATTTAGTTTTTACCTGCATTGACACATATTTGATCTAGAATCTAGATAGTTATAGCATATATTGAATTATTTCTGCTTCTACAAATGGTGTTTCAGCCTTGTCCGTTGAGTTTAATTGAGCGACACGCCTTTGACTTGTCTCTTTGAATAATAGGTGTAGGTACCTTAGAGTACGATTTATCAGTTTATTTTGCTCAAGTTAAGAATATAAGTTTTAATCTTGTGAGTCAGCCCTAACTATGTAATTTGTTTAATCTTGAAAGTTGGTATCATAAAGCAGGGCAGGCAACTTACATCACTGTCGTATTTTAAACTAAGTTGGTTCTGGTAAAGGATTTGTGTCGTGTGGAAGTCGTTAGTTTTGCGCTGTATACAGTTGTCTTCGATTGATTTACATATCTACGTTATTCCTTATATTGGTATGGACACGTTGTTTAATGTTTGTAGTGCAGAAAAATAATTAAAATGTTGTATTTAGGTACTATAACATTCGTTTAATATCACATTATTAACAGTTGAGCAAGTCACTAGGCAATGATCACCAAGTTCGCTTATAGGTAGTAGGGGGAAGACAAGTATCTGCCGGAGAAAACTGAAGCAGGGACAGGGGCAATCAGGGGAGCGGCAGGAGCGGCCGCAACTAGGGGAGCAGAAGGAGCGAAGTACGGAGCCGCGACGTAAGGGGCTGAAGCGATCACCGGTGCGGCGACTGCGTGGTTCACGGCATGCGCTGAGTAGGAGCTGGCGTAGGGAGCCACGTAAGCTGCCGGAGCAGCGACCAGAGCAGCAGGGGCGACCACACTAGCACTCGTGGAAGCGATAGCTAGGGAAAGGATAGTCTGCAAAAAATAGAGAATAGAATCACGGATATGATAGGTATACTATATTGATGTAGTGATAAGTTTGAAACTTACAATAAACTTGGCGATCATTTTGCTTGTGTTTTTGTGACTGCTCACAGTTACTGACGTTAAATGATTCGATGGACTGTGTCGTCTCCAGGGCATCGTCACGTTTTATACTGACTGCCGATTTCGTTGAGCAATAACAAGGACAGTTCATGCATGCGTTGCTGAATAATGCGCAGGACATCGTGGTTGGCTCCGATGGTCGACCCAGACTCGGTTTACGGGTAGCGCATTCTAATTTGAGCTCTATGTTAACCAATTTCACTGTTTGTTATATAACAAGTGCCCGAAATAATAAACTGGCTGAGCATTAGACATGTATGAATATTTCCAAAAATAACAACAAAGAGTGGGTACATAAAGAACCTATCTTTAAAAATCTTATACACTATTGTCAAAGTGGGTCAAGGATAACTAGAGAAATCTAGTACATCATGGTGACAGAGTGCATAGCGGTCAAAGTAGAGCAAGTTTATGTGATTTACATTTCTAAGCAATAGTTAATCGTCAGGAAATATACGACAGACTTTTTTATAATCTACTGAATTTTATCAGAGCTATTTGTATTTACTGGCGCACAAAACATAATACAACCAAATAAACAAAATGTAAATCACATTAAAAGAACTAGATTGTCTCTATAAAAACTTGTACATGTTTACAAAACGTGAGCTTCACAGTTCGGTAACAGAATAAAAAGATGAAAAAAAAATGAATATCAACAAATTAGACACAAAATTATTTAAAAAGTAAAAAAGAAAAACATTAACTAATAACACAATTTTAATAGTAAGTTTAATAATTTATAGCGCTCTCTACTTTGAGAATGTGTAAGATTATTTAATTAAATTCTTAATTGACAAGATTTTCAAAGGTCATACCACTAATATGTACCAATAATACATTGTATAGGCGTGGTATAGGCTATTCGCTGCAAAACTTAAGCACTAACTTATAATGTACCTACCTGTTGACAACCGCTATTATTAATGGCTAACCTTACGCATAACGTTAATTCATAAGATAAAATAAATAATGAGACTTATTTTGAGGATTGTTTTCATAATTATCTAAACAGCAGGACATACACTTTGGAGGACATAAGCGCTAATAGACGGCACTTGGGGAATTAGCACAATAATTAGTGTCCTAATATTTCACCACGCACACACATTACATCACGCATCAACAGCCCATTATTGTCCACGGTTGAACAGAGTTTCCTCTAAGCCTAGGTGGGTTTAACGATGTAGAATAATACGCAAGAAAGCTGCTGCCCTTCTTTTGGGGCTTCCTTTGATGACATTTTCGACGCCCGCGGGCTGAGTTGGATTTTTTGACCCCAAAACTCCACCTCGCTAAATGCAAAAAAATATAAAGAAATCTTGTAGACATTACTATGCATCGAACCGAAGCAACCTGAATCTTAATGATTGTTGCAATCGAATGAAAATTTCACAACAAAAAAAAGTTTCCCAATCTGATCCATTTCTCTGCGCACGCTTCTTCGAATCCCAAATGAATGCGTGCAATACATCAAATGCGCATTTTGTTGTACGATAGTTGAATTACAATAAACAAGGTATAAAAGACAAATACTTGTGCTTGGTAGTCACACATCACATTCTCGTTGTACCAAGGAAGGTCCTCCTCCAAAACACGCAAGATGTTCTCTATCAAATCTGTAAGCAACATTTCAAAATGCATAATATATATTAAGTCAAGCTTAATAATGAAATTGTTTATGTTTACTCGTAGATCGTGCTGATCGCTGCGGCTTTCACCATCGGCGCTGAATCCAGCGCTGTTCCAGTAGCTGCGCCTCTGATCGCCGCGCCAGCTCAAATTGGATATGCCCATGCTGTACCTCAAAACATTCCTCCATACGCATCTCAAGTCAGCGTGACCACTAGGAACTTCAGCCCTCTTATCGCTGCTCCATTAGCTGCACCAATTGCGCCTGCCCCATACCTAGCTGGACCTACCCCGTACGTAGCTGGACCTGCCCCGTATGTAGCTGGACCTGCCCCGTATGTAGGTGGACCAGCACCCTACATCGCAGGTGCTGCCCCGTACTTCACAGGTGCTGCCCCGTACTTCGCTGGGCCTGCCCCGTTAGCCACTGGCCCAGCTCCTCTGGTCACTGGACCTGCACCTTATGCTCTGCCAGCAGCAGCTCCCTATGCTGCACCATATCCTTACTCTGCACCCCTACTCCGATCACCCTTTGGACTTGCTCCAGCGTTCGTTCGATAGGTTGAAGAGAACACGAGACTGATGACCTTCCTAGGAACAAAGACTAATTAGTGACTTATATTTTTTATACAGATATGTTAATAAATATATACATACATAAAAATCTTTTTTTTGTTTAATGACCTAACATTCTTTCATTAATTTGAATAATTATTTTTGATATTTCCTATAGATATAAAAGATAATAGTCTCAAACTAAGGAAAGCTGATACATTTATTCAATAAAATGTATAATTGAACTAACTATGTACAAAGGACTCAATCAGATTACGTATACAAACGGCCTATAGGTATAGAAGATAATTGATTAGGTAGGTACTAGCAAAAAATCAAATCAGCGCTCAAGCTGAACTGAGCTTGGACATAACACAAAAGTTTGGAATCTGCGTCAGGACCCTCGTTGTTTATTGGTTAGAGCGTTTCCGGCTTGAGGACAAGGGTTCAAGTTCCGTCGCGGGTTGTGACATTTTGTGACAATATAACATTTGTAAATGTTGTGTCAACTTAAAATAAAAAAATATGGATTAACACAATCTTTTAAAATTTACTATATACGCGATATGCTTGATTTGTTTTACAAACGTAAATGTTCTGAATTGATATTGAAATTTGTATTAAATCTTTTTTTGTTAGTTATAATCGATATACAGATCAATGCATTTTATCCAAGCAATATGTACAATTAAACGAACTATTTAGGAATCAGTCGTGTTACTAACGGTCTTTAGGTAATTCAATTCATGCAGACGTATCAGACGGAAGCGTGCCCATGACACTCGCTGAATAGCAACGCTAATTCACTGACCTAAATAAGAGCCCGCCCTTGTTACTGCCGGTTTCACTTCGGCTCAGTCAAAAGCTGCGCAAGATTTTTAAGGTCCCGGAGAAAACCGCCTCCCCTGGATGGTATCAATTTAAAATGTTGGCTGTCAGCACAAAATATTTGGGAAGCTCGCACAAAATTATACATGATAAATATAGTTTTTTTATATACACGTGTTCAATAAATATACTGATTTGCATTCTTGAAAAATACCATATTAATTAATTAATGTATTTATTTTAATAACAGCATAGCAAAATATGCAGAGTAAAGTAGTAGTTTTATCTATACATTACAAAAAAACTCTGGAAGGTTCTTTATGTAATGCATATTATGGAGGTATGTTTCCTCTATGTTACGACCCTAATGTCTTCAAGAAGAGAGTTAATAGTTACTTTCTAGAAAGGCTCGCTCCATCGTAGACCTCACATTGTCCGCGTAAGTTCCGAGGTCAAGAGCTGACCCATTTGGAAAAGATATGAATTATACTATCCCGAAGGAAGTAAGATAAACCTAACCGAAGATAAAATAAATTCCTCTGTAATAGAATATAATAGAATGAATGAATAGAAATATAATGTAATAGAATATTATATCTAAATTGTCCGTATTTTAACTCTAAGGTAAATACACACAATTAAGGTAAATTGTGAACCTATACCACCTAGTAAACTGAGGGCTAGAGTTTAATGATAAGATGAGGGTTTAAGCATAATGTACCTGTATATATAATACCTAGCTAGTTGCGACTTACAGATTAGATACAATTTTGTATTACAACCAACTTTATATATTTTTGGTTGAAATTTGACCTCTACATGTCTTTTGGTTATTTAAATAACACGACTCTTTTTTGAATTATCATTTATTTACAAATAGATCGTTTAAAAAACTTATATTAACAACAATTATATACAACAATAACAATATTTGACTATTCAAACACTTTTTGTACACCTACTTATTATCACTTTTTCCACGCTTGCCTGAGTGTAGGTGCTGGTGCATAGGGTATATGAGGAGCATAGGGAGGGAGACCAAAAGGCACAGATTTGGCTACCGCGACTGGCGCTGGCGCAAAGATGGGGGCTGGTAAGGCTGAAGCCACCGGCCTGATGATTGGAGAGAAAGGAGCCACTGGTAACGCAGGCGCTACACGAGCGAACAACGCGGCTTGTGGTAACGACGGAACTACAGGCGCTATTCTTGGCAAAGTTGGTACAAATGGAGCTATTTTAGGAAGAGCGGGAGCGAAGTATGGAAACGCTCCAGAGAAGATAGGTGCCGGTGGACCTGGAGCAAATACTGGAGCCGGTGCTGGAAACACCGGCGCGGGGGCAGGAGCAAAAGGTGCTTGGAAAGCTGGGGCTGGCGCTGGAAAAACATGTGATGGAGCGTGAAAAACTGGAGCAGGTGCTGGCGCAGGAAAAACTGGCCCTGAAGCTGGGAAAATAGGAGCTGGAGCCGGAAAAACAGGCGCTGGCGCTGAGAAAACTGGTGCTGGTGCTGGAAAAGCTGGGGCTGGCGCTGGAAAAACAGGTGCTGGAGCGTGAAAAACTGGAGCTGGTGCTGGTAAGAACGGTGCAGGAGCAGGCAGCAACTGGGCTGGCAGGGCTACTGCATGTATGGATCTTGCTCCGGTCGGGAAGTTGAAGAATGGAGCGTATCGAACGATGGGGTACGATTTGACTGTAGGGATGATGTGGCCAATCCCGCTAGCGTGGCAGCTAGCTATGACGGCGAGGGCTGATATAACCTGCAAAATTAGTAAGTATTAGCATCTGTACATATTCTATTGATAACAACAATAGTGCTAATCCTGAGAAGGGAGTGAAAATTTTACTGTTATTATAAGTACAGTACCGGTCCACTTAGCATGAGCTTGAACTCAGTTCTGCTGTTAATGTGCATTGAACGTTAGATTTCTAGGTAGTAGTGCTTGTATACTTACTAATCTTTGGATTGACATTGTAAATGCTGTCATGACTTGATAAGTCGGGTGTCAAAGTACAAGTGTATCGATTGACGTGGCACCTGTGGTTATATAGTTCAATACTGTTGCAAGCATTACATCTATGTCGATGGCATCGTTTTCACTTTCCTTAGACAGGACATGCGCACGCGTCGTTGGGTGTCAACATGGGCACCATCAGTTACCGAATGTGTCATTGTTTCAATTGATAGCAACGTTACATAACTTTATAGTGGGCTCTATTTGGGTTGGATTGCGATCATTAGCATGATTTTTGCTATTAAGTGATTAATGCGTAAGGAGATCTGATTTTAATGTACTCTGTAAGTTTATTGGTCGTAAATTCTTCATTTATGATTGGATTAGTCCGGTCATTAGCTGTTTTTACGATAGGTATATTTTGAGTAGATATTTTTTCTTACACAAATAGCTTCAACGAATAAATCTAAAGTTCCATTTATAATTTTCATAACAGCCCCAAAAGTGCAACTGTAATATACGACTAGCCATAATCAATATTTTTTACCGCCTCTGTGGTCTAGTGGTGCAGTCCACCGATTTCAGATCCAGAGGTCCCGAGTTCGATCCCCATGGGGAGTGCAATATATTTTGCTTGGTTTGGTTGGTGGTAGAACTTCTTGTTCTAGTTTGTTTCAGTCTGCCTGGCTAGCTACCACCATCATACCTAATTCTGTCGCCATAACAAGAATTCTAAAATTGTTGTGTTCCGGCATTTAGAGGTAAGATAGCCAGTTGTTGAGGATTCCGGGTTAATTGCGCCTCCACCTTCGGCCTTATCTCAACTTGTAACTAGGTGAGATGAAGGCCAAGCGCTTCCCCGCCGTACAATAATAATAAAAAAGCACCACGCTTGCAAGGAGGGTATATGATTGCAGTGTTTTTTATATTTATATGCATATTTTTTTACGGTTTTGCACCATACCAACATAGGTAAAGTCAAGATTCAGTGATAAATTCCTAGTTTGGGATAATCAACATCAATCAGTGATGTAATACTCGTATTCCTTCGACGTCTGTATGGAAACTGAGCGACTTGTTTAACCTTCCTCTGGGTTATGTACGCGATATGGATTTGGTAAAGTATAGCTTCAAAACAAATTGTGGATTTAATGTGGATTTAGTGTGATTCGCCATTACATACAGGCTTCGTCTTTTAATCAACACTATTTTGAAGTATATGTGATTTTAAATTTTGGTTCCCAATTAATAAATAATAAATATTACAGGACATTAAAACAAAAAAAAACCACGCGACTCCCAGCTTGAAAGGATTTCTCGTCCCATTGGATCAATGCTGCTAAAAAATCAAGATGCAAAACCTATTAACGTATACTCCGCCATGAGTTCCTATTATATGATGTCAAAAAGTTGCCATGAAATATTTCACTTGTAAATAAGTAGGTTAACATTGTACATATTAAAACTGGCTTCTTGCTGCGACTTCGTCCACGCAGAGTAATTCTTTTTTCTTGATATACTACTGTAACAAAGGTTTGTTCATGGATAATATCGATGAATTCTGTTGTTGTTTATAATTTTCTTGTATTTCAAGTGTTTCCACTTGGTCACAACATTTTACAAACGTAGCTGAATTCTGAAATATGGGAAATCTTCAAATATTATTGGCACACTTTAAGCGATTTGGGTGTATTACCTCAAAAGTAAAGAAAACACGGACCCCATATAGGATCACGCGTCTGTCGTGGCGTATGTTAGTCCGTCCATCTGTCATCAAAATAATTGGAAAAAATAAGTCATCAAGCTAAACGAAATTGTATCATATTCTTCATTGAAGTCTCGGTTTTCGGTTTTCTTATTAGTTTTTAAAACGTAATCATAACATTTGCAAATCTTTGGAGTAGTCGCTGGCATATTTTCCGCATCGGTAAGTGAGATTTCTAGCTGATCCGACTCCTCCAAGTTTATCTTCAGCACTTGGAACATGTCAGGTGAGGGCAGGCTACGAGATGTTAGACTTGCGATTTGAGCTTGCGGATTTTTGCGCGGCTAGATAACAGACAGACAGACGTTATAGTATGTTTGATAGTTCCACCCCTTTTCACTAATTTGTGGGTAGAACTATCAAAAACGCCAAGACCCGTATCAAATAATTTTCAATAGTCAGTCTAAGCACACATTTTGAAGATCATTACTTCTATGTCCTTACTTTCATAAAAACTGTAATTCCCTATTTTACACCCTTAGGGGTAAAATTTCAATAAACTATTTCATAATGGTTACTCACACTTTACGAAAAACACACTCCCCCAAAATTCATATCTCTAAGACCAAGTGGTCTGTGCGTTGATATATGGTTTACATGTTTAGACTCTGGTCTTACTTTTATAATAATACTTATTTCCAAATACAGTATTTTGTTTCCAATCCAGCGCACTTCCCTAACTGTTAACCATAACTAAGGCTCCAAATAGGTAATCGTATAGATACCTACGATACAGATTTTATCTAGTGTGGGAATCACATAACATTCTATATACTTAAACATGGATGCTCAATACGCACAGCTTGCGAACCTTTTCCTTACCTAGGTACTTACTATAGTTTTAATTATATGAACTGTGTGTATGAAGGCAAATATATAATTTTCATATTCATGCTCATAGGTATAAGCCAGTCAATCGGTCTGTCATTCGGTCAGTGAGTCAGTCAGGACCTTGAATTTTGTATATACAGATTTATGTTTTTGTATTATATACTCGACTAGGTATCCATTATTTAAATAAGAGTAAGAATTAACCCAAACCCTTACATTAGACCATTACAAATAACGAACCCCATACTAACATTCCGCCATGTCATAGTACAAAAAATACTTGCATCAACATTAATGGGAATAGAACCCGCTACCTCATGTTCATCAGTCGACTATTCGCTAGTCGAGCTACCAAGCTCGTTGAATGTTTCCTGATTGAATGATGGTGGCACTTACACCGGTTCTTTATGTGCAAATGCGAAAATGTTTGAACTAGACTTACCTATCCAAATCTATCCAAATAACATTCAGTTCTTCTAGTGTCTCGCCTTATTCACGTTTAACCCCTTTTTTGTACTTATTGTACGACGGGAAAGCGCTTGGATTGATTGAGATGCAGATTTCACCTGATGTCAAGTTATGATAAGGCCGAAGTCCGGAATCCTCAACATTTTAAAGAACTGGCTATATAACCTCTAAACGCCAGAACACAAAAAAATAATGAATTGTTTATGGCGTCAGACTCTACGTCTTACAATAAAAAATAAACCAAAGAAATAGGTCAATTATCAAATATACAATTGCCGTTAAGTATCACGATTTTTATGTATAATTTTGAATATGAAGTTGTTGTGACAATCTCATGCCCTACTCCTCAGTTATTAGCAGCCAGGTAGCTCTGTCATTTACCTTTAGTTGTGGTTTTAATTTCCACCCAGGACAAACATTTGTGTGATAAACATAAATGTTTGCTCTGTTTTTGTATTATAAAATTGGAGTGCAGGTATTATTTACTTAGTTTGGGGCTAGATGGCACCGTGTGATATTAATGTCTTGTAAGCAATGAAATTACATACCAGAATTTTGTAACATAGGGGTGCAATATAGGACGATTTTGGGAAATTCTCACGGGATAACAGAAACAAAGCCATTTGCATTCACACTAACGACCACAATTCATATATAACGCATGTTCCTCACTTTTCACACATATCTAAATATTGTATAGAAAAAATCCTTATTATTTACCCCAGATGGATAAGATTATAATAAAAGCACGCATAGTCCCAACACTGACTAGAATTCGTTATTTTTTCACAAAAAATAAATTGAAAAGCCTGCCCTGATATCGTCACGTTTGTGTTCTAGTTTTGGCCACATTTTGAATAGAAGTTACTGCGATTTATTCTTTTGAAAGGGAGTAGGCTAAATAAGATAAAGTACACTCTAAAAGCCTAAATTGATCCCATCAAATGAAAATGGTTTTTCTTTGTAGTCGTACGACTTTTATAACAAAAGCTTAAATGAATAAAGTTTGATACTTTGCTCGGAAAAATGTAGCACATCGGTTTGTTATCACCGATGTCTGAATTGTGTCGCAAACATGTGTACAGAAATAAACACCCTAATTTCAATTGTTCCAATTGTTGTATGGATTCATGTGTAACTACGTCGATTGTTTGTTTAATTACTTTTGCCAAGGTCTACAGGAAAACTTCCTAGAAAGGAGCTGCTCTCTGTATCGACACGCCGCTAACAATGTGCCAACGTACCTTACTCTTTGTGTATGGATATTAATAATCAGCTTATTGTTTTCGGTGTCACGTTTCATCACACACAACACACAGGTGTATAAAAGAGAAAAATGTGTTACTGTTTTTAGAATTTGGTATAATAAGTACAAAATGGTTCTAAATGTCAGTCAGTTCATGCTTTGATTCACTTGAGTGCAACCACTGGAGCAGGGCCCGCCAAGTAAGGGGATGCAGGCAAAAATGGGGCAGGGGCAGCTGGAGCAACTAGCCGGGCAGCGGCGTACGGGGAAGTGAAGTACGGGGCAGCGGCAGCGGCGTACGGGGATGCGACGTATGGAGCAGGGGCAGCGATGTATGGGGAAGCTGCTGCAACATATGGAGAAGCTGCTGCAACATATGGGGCTGGTGCAGCTACGTAAGGCGACGCAACTGGAGCAGCAAATCTTGCAGCTGGGGCGTAGTATGGCGCAGCGATGAGGGGAGCGGCGGCAGGGTAGAGACCATTGAAATTCCTGGCCACATACTGGGAGCTAGTGGCGGTGACTATCGGTGCCGGCGCAGCTATAAGTGGCGCTGGGGCAGCGATAACCGCACCAACGCTGGGCTTGGCAGCAGCTATGGCGATGGTAGCCAGGAGGAACACCTGAAATAATGTAGATAAAATTGTTAATTAGAATTCTTGTTTTTTTTAATTATTTTGTGTTCTTCAAAAATAATAAGTTATGTGTGTTAGCGCACTTACAATTTTGTACATATTTGTTGGTTTGGTTGTTTTGTCTGTCGAACTGAAGATGCGAGTGTGATGTCTACAGTTTGGTGACAAATCCTTATATACAGCAGACGGGTAAGATTCACCTTGTAGTGCGTTTCGTCACCGTTAACGCATGCAATGTCTCGTTAGACTCAGAGCACGCAACGGGGACACAGCGCATGTCTTTCATTACGACAACTAGAGCTGGTCAAGTCTGATACTTCACGTTTGGGCCGGCAACTTTTGGACATAGGTAATCTCTGCATTCAATCATGTTCTAAAGTTTATCAAAAGCTAACACCGCGGCCGGTTTCTTGGTAAGTATTTCGTAAGCCAGCACTTACTAGACTAGTCTCCATTATCATGATAAGCTACGTACATTATTGTGTAAATATCCTTTTTGTTTCAACTGTTTTCAATGGTGATTGCATTTTTACAGAAGAAGGTGAGTAATTGGATTTTTCAAAGTATAGTATGCATAATCGCTGCATTTTAAATAGTTTCAGGGTTGCTGTTCTGATGAATAGTTTGTTGTTATGTGTTGTCGCACAGATTGAGAATAAAATAATTAATTCTCATATTTTATGCGGTAAAAATTAATTATTAGGTCCTTACATATGAAATTGGCGTTTTGTATGGGAGGAACATAAAGGCAATTTTTTCATATTAAAATATATTTTATTAATCAACGTATGTACCATTGCTATCTATACACTTTTGCCATCTTATAGGTAGTTCATTGATCCCTTTACTAAAAAAACCATTCGGACGGGAATCAATGAAATCTTTGAAAGCGGTTTGGACTGCCTCATCGGAATTGAATTTTTTTCCTTGCAAGAAGTTATCCAAATTTCGAAAAAAATGGTAATCTGTTGGAGCAAGGTCCGGAGAGTACGGTGGATGTCTTAGACATTCCAATTGAAGCTCCTCTAATTTGGTAGTCGTCTGTTGGGCCGTGTGTGGTCTAGCGTTGTCTTGAAGCAGCAGTGGCGTAGAGCGATTGAAAAGTCTCGGTTGTTTAACAGCGAGCTTTTCCATCATGGTTTGCAGTTGCTGACAATAGATATCAGCCGTAATCGTCTGACCAGATTTAAGAAAGCTATAGTGTACGACACCGGCACTAGTCCACCAAACGCTTGCAAGTAACTTTTTTTGAGTCAATTTTCGCTTGGGGCAAGATTTTGCTGGTTCACCAGGGTTCAGCCATTGCGATGAGCGTTTACGATTATCGTACAGGATCCACTTTTCATCACATGTAATGATCCGATTTAAAATTCCTTCATTATTGTGCCGGTTGAGTAATGTAACGCAGCAGTCGACGCGCGTTTGTCGGTTTGCTTCACTCAATTCATGAGGTACCCACCTTTCAAGCTTTTTCACCTTCCCAATTTGCTTCAAGTGGATTAAAACGGTTTTGTCACTAACACCGCAGCCAGCAGCTAACTGTGATGTGCACAAATAGCCTTCAATTCATCATTATCGACCTTGGTCTCCGGCCGTCCACGGGGCTTGTTCTGCAGGTCGAAATTTCCAGAACGAAAGCGTTGAAACCAAAAATGCACCGTGTTTTCTTTTGCGACACCACCACCATACACATCATTAATCCTTCGAGCCGTTTCTGCAGCACTGGTGCCACGGTGGAACTCGTACTCGTAAATAATGCGATATTTTAAGTTTTCCATTTTGTGAAATGAGTGACGCAGAAAAAAAAAGCAAAAGAGAAAAAAACAAATTAATTACGGTTTTCGAAACACAAATGCATGAGTAAATAGCTGTTTAAATTTGAATTTGGAATTCCTAACCAAAGAGGAGATATTTAAGATCAAAGTGGCCAGTACGACAAAACGCCAATTTCATATGTAAGGACCTATTATTTAAATTACCTATACGGTTAAATGAGCATACTTATATTTTATACATTTCAAACGTATTTCCTTTGACTACCCCCTAGTAGGCGACTCGCACATAAGATTTACGCTCTGAGAAGTAATAAGTGGTGAATCCTTCAAGGGGCAACATTCGTCAGTCTGTTAAATTTACTTGACTTTGCTAGCTAAGCATTAGGTAAGGTATAATTTTGGTATGGCCTTGACCACACTAAAGGCCATCGGAATAGATCATGTTCCAGCACTATTTCCCACTACCATAAATGCACCGGCATTGCGCTCTATGATCTCTACGTGATTCTGCTTTGTCAATATCCAATGATGAAGTGTGTTTTTGAACTAACTGAACTAGCACCATTTTGTCAAAAAACTAAGTTAATTTTACTGCCCTGATACCGTCTATTACTAACCGACCAACCAGGCTGTCCACCTAGTTGGTCGGTTGCGACCAACCAGGCTGTCCACCTAGTTGGTCGGTTGGTAATTTTTTTTCTTAACCGACAACCTGGTTTGTCGGATGATATTTTTTTTTCTTAACCGACCACCTGGTTCGTTGGTTAGTAATTCGTAGCTTAGTTGCGGATTGCACAGTAGGTAACAATTTATTTCCTGGTCAAGTTGAGTCTTTTACCACCATTTCTGAATGATTATTTACATAATTACCTAGCGACCACCTGCCGAATTCCAGCGCCAGTAGTTCACTATGATCCGTTGGTGCGTGTGGCAGCCAGTACCCGCTGGTTATACTTGCTCCATTAGAGACCTCAACCTTGCATATGCAAGTGCCTGTGCAAGCCTTGAGCTTACTCTTTTTATGCATAAAAAAATAGTAAGCTACCGCATCAGCCCAGTCAGGAGATGGTGCACCGCCCTTGCACCATCTCCTGACTGGGCTTACACTTATAATTTGGTTCTAAGTTAAATACTGTTGTTTCCACAGCAACATCAGCAGAGTCCCTTAAATGGCTCGAATATGTGTTCCTGGATAAGGGGTTTATATTTGAGCCATTTTGGGTTCAAACTCTCTGGCCTTGGGGACCAGGAGCATTATACAATTTGTAGGAATTTAGCTAAGAGGCTAAAAGAGTCTACACGTGACCGGAATGCTGGACTGTATTCTGCTCAGCGGGTGAGTATTGCAACTCCATCGTGGTGATACCGCCAGTATTCTGGCCACGTTACAAACTGGTGGTGACATGACAACGATCGACTTGGTTATTTATAAAATATTCATTTTGTAGATAGTACATTGAATATTTTTCTATTTTAACTACTTGTAAGTTCGTACCTTCAGTAAGTTTACGTTGAATACTTGATAATAAATAATTGATAGCAAGCAAAATAACACAAAATGTTAAATTATAAAAGATACTTAAGCAATATAGGTTACACAATGCTTAGTTTGGGGCTAGATGGCGCTGTGTGAAATTTATGTTCTGATTACAGAAAGAAACATATATTAATATGTTTTTTTATTTATTTATTTAATATATCGAGACCAGCATCTAAAAGTTCAGAACAGTCTTCCTTGTACGGGCTACATCGGTTGCTGCCCCTTTTTAACAGAACACTTAACCATCTTCTTTAGATGCTAAACGAACAAATATAATAAATAAATGTTTTTATAAAAATATTTTTCCTAGTTTTTTTATGTAAACCTCTTGTATCGTCTGCATATCGCAACACATTTAACTTGATTCGTAATTCCATGTTGGTCATTTTATTTCTCCAGTATTACCTATTATTACCTGTTATAGTATTACCTGTTAGTCTATGAAAGTATATAGGTATAAAGTATATAACTAACTATTTAAGATTGGTTGTAGGTCTTTTATTTAATGTGATAGGCTTGCATTTTACTGCTATCTCTCCTGATGTTAAGTAATGATGCAGTCTACAATGGAGCACGCTTGCCTAGAAGGTACCTATTTTCTTGACTTGAAGAGTCCCATGTTGTAGTGTTCGGGAAACACAGATTCATGCAAAGCGTTCCATACCTTGTCGGTGCGCATTATAAATGAGGAAGAAAACCGCTTAGTGCGCGAGGAAGGTACATCCACCATAAAAAGGTGGCGCATCGCCAAGCGTCTGGTTGTCCGTGAAAAATTGGGGATGGCGGAATCAGATTGTGTAGTTCCGCTCCACATTCTTCGAAGTATTTCCGATAGAATACTAGGCCTAAATAATGATTGCTGATTTATACTTATGTTTTCATAGTTTTCATAGAAACGCAACTGTCAAATGTCTGCTGTAGTCTAATCAAACCATTACTGAGATTGGTTCAGACCACGCATAAACGCTTAGTTTGTGTTTTCATAAAAAAGCATCTGTTAAATTTCGGCTTGAGCTTGAGATATTGATTTGAGTGCCATTTCTGAATAATAATTTATTCACCTGAAACTAGATCAGCGACTCTGTACCTGAATACTGTGCAAGAATAAAGATCGGTGCTCAACTCTCTACAAGCAGGCTGCATTGTCCGAGCGAGATTCTGAAAAACCTAAGACTGGAATAAATAAAATATAAAGAATAGGTATACCTACACATTTTTCGTTTTATTGTTCGAAGTTAAATGTGCTTTTGTAGAAAAAAATATAGCCTATAGACTAGACTAAAATCAAAGCGTTCCCGCATTGTATGACTCCAATTGTATTTCCAATTACACTTTATATATGTATATAAATCTGCTTAAAGATATATTATATCATAAATATATATTATCTGATGTTCTCATTACTTTAAACTTTAATTAACTTGTACTTTTAAGGTAAAGCTTGGCGTTAAAAGTAATCCCTTGTACTTTGCTGCCTTTTCGTTAGTTATAAACTATATTGTTGAACTATTAGAAGTTGGGCATGTTAATTGTGTATATATCGCAGATTTTTTTTTAATGGACCTCGTTAGTTACCTATTGGTTTAGTCAGAACCAGCTAGTGTCGCAGCAATATTTAAGCATTTTTCATGAATCTCATAACTTAATATCCCATATGAATAATATTCCTAAGATTGCGATTTATACAGATTTGCGTTTGTTCCCCGTCGATACCCAAGTTCGATTGGTTTTAAAGTACCCGTGCTGCGCTACGGTGAAATAAGAAAATAGAAATGGATACCTGGTATACAGTTTGCACTGAACGACAGGGTTCCTAGTTTCTACACGGCCCGTCCCAGTAATTCTGAAACTTTATGTCCAGATCCTAATTATACTATTTGACATAAAATATAGAAGAAAGAGAACCTGGTGCTTATTTGGTTGTGAGTAGGCATAAGTATCATTGAATTTCAAAAACACAGTAGACTAGTAGTCCTAGGTCCGATTCACGGGTGCGGCATTCCTTTATGCGTTTTGGTCGCCGGGCCGTTTCGTACGGACATTGCAGGCTAGAATTTTTAGATTGCTTTAGAGGGCCGTTGTCGATCCCGGAAACCTACTGCCACTGGTAATGGTCGTCAAAGAGCCATGTTTCGGCTCGTAATGTGTTTTGGATTACCAGGGCTGTTTTAACCACCTCTGTGGTCTAGTAGTCCACCCACCGCTACCAGATCCAGAGGTCCCGTGTTCGATCCCCAAGGGGAGTACAATATACTTATATATATACTTGGTTTGGTTGGTGGTAGAACTTTGTTTAAATCCTTGCAAAAACTGATTACGATTGGTAACCGAGTTATCTACAAATAATTAATTATTTTTCATAGAAAACTGAATAAAGTACTTATAGGAAAATATTCCCATTTTGGATATCAATGTAAAAATAATTATTTTTCTTTGTATAAAGCCAGTTTCCAAACTTGGTTAACAAGCAATTATTTGCAGTTTAAGCCGGATTTTTTTTGCTCAGAAATGCTGTTACCTACCTACTTATTCTGGTTCAGATTTTTTATTTCTAGCAGAGATTACAACTTGCGGACATTGCGCACATTGTAATGTTTAACTATCAGAGTTAGTTGAATAATCTAAATACTTATCTATGGTACAAAAATATTTATTTACATATGTACTTACTTCAATTGCTTAGCAACAAGTGGAACAATTTTCAACATACAGAATCTTACAATTATTATAGCCTAGGTGGCTTAGTATTTGGTATAGATAAGGGTCTGAAAGTAGTAGGTTCAATTTCTTTGGTAATGAAAGGTCTCGCATCTTGTCTGCGAGGACCTGAGGACCTTCTTAGTGGTTGAGGAGCAGGATCTTTGTATCCAGCATTAGCTTGTATACTACGCGTCTTCACTAATGGTCTGATAATAAGATTCGCTCTAGATGGTGCAAACGAATGAATATATTTTACGACTTTGATAGCGTGATGACTGTGTTCATAGTGGGGTAAAGGTGGAGGCGCGATGTAGGCGAGAGGCACTTTTTGAACTTCAACCAACGTCTTAAGCTTTAGAGGTCGGTGGTTCAGGTGATGGCGATGGTGTTGGTGATGATGGTGATGTGGCTGTGGTAAGGCCAATGGCAGTTGTTGGGGGCGCTGTGACCGATTCGCAACCAGGTAGTTCTTAAAGTTGGCATCTTGGTTTGTCGACGAAGGCCCCGGCGCACCGTACTGATTTAAGTTCAAGTTTTGATTGGAAGGTAATGCAGATGGCGCCAGATACTGCCTGAACTTAACTTGATTTACATCTAAGTTTGACGGCAATGCTTGTCCTATGCCGTTGTTGATTTCATCTGGCACTTGGGTTGTCGCCTCTGGTTCCCTCGTAGTCTTTACAACAGTTTGGGTTGTTGGATTCTGCGTAGTGGTTTCTTCTTTTGTTTTGTCGTCAGCTGGTTGTTGTTGAGGAATAAATCCAAACGCTGGGGGTAATCCAAATGGATACGGTGGAAGCAGGATTGTAGCCACTGGAGCTGCTGCATTGGCGGTTGCTATAGCAATAGCTACATTTGGTTGCTGTGTTTGAACAGGCTGCAAAGATGGCTCTGGTCCAATTGGTTGCACTGCTTGAAAGGGTTGCACGGGCTGAACAGGTTGCACTGATTGAAAAGCAGGAACTGGGTGAAGATGTGCTACTGGTTGTATAGGGTTAGGACGGATGGGTTGTACTGGTATGAACTGCTGTGGCGGTGGCTCAACAAACACATGAGGTGTTACTAAGCGGTTGAAAGTTCTCTCGAAGTATTGTGAGCTGGAGGCCGTTACCACCGGCGCAGGCGCCAGGGCGTTGGCTATTGGCACCGCGTGGTGGAACCCCGAACTTTTCACCACTCCGAAAATTGCAGCTACTGTTACCACCTGAGAAATAAAGAATAGTGTCATTTGCGAAAGATGTAGGTATATAGGACGGGTTTACATCATTTTTATGTTAAAATGTATTACCGTTTGGAGCATTTTGGAATCCCCACGCAGGACCGCTTTTGAAATAATAATGCGGGCGTTAGAAAATGGAGCCCTCGCTTTTATATAGGTGTAACAAATTTTGCATCATGGTGTGGCAATGTTGCTGGTGTAGCGGAATACCTAATGGCTCAATATGTAAGGACACGGACCTTGATGGACACAAAAATCGTATTGAAACACCCAAAGAATAATAATAAACACTACGATCGGCTATTGGGAAAGTACCAGTCCAAGCTGGCAATTATCGATTTAGCCTATAAACTCCTTTGGAACAATTGAATGTCAGCCGTTATATCTGCATAGTTAATCCTGCGGTTGATCCTAAGCTGATATCTTGATTTGTCCTTAGGATACATCTAATACCTAGCACCTTACTTCCGCACTAGCATTTTATGAAAGACATAAAAAAAGTTATGTGGGTGAGCAGATATCTTTAAGAGCTATTTAATAAATCGTCCCTGTATAAATATACTAATAATTTCTTAGCATCTTTCGTCACTTTTAAACAAACGAACAAATATTTATATCAGTACCGTTCCCAACGTTCCCCTATCCCCTTTTTTGGTATGTAGTTTTTCATTTTTAGGCTACCGTTCCCAAAGGTTGCCATCAGGACCCTATTACTAAAGTCTTCGCTGTCCATCCGTACGTCCGTCTGTCTGTCTGTAAGGGTAATGTATCTCACGAACCGTAATACTTAGTTAAATTTTTCAGTGCGTTTTTATACTGCATCAAATAATAAAAAAATAAATATATTTCAAATAAGGGGAAAACAATAAACGGGATTTTTAGTCTTGAAATGTGGGTTGGAACCCTAAGTGTTCATGTCCGCACTAGACCGGCTTATTTATATGAGATAGAACTGGAATAATCACAAGTGCGGTCTCTTGTGTACTTATGATTTTACAACAACGATAAGAGAAAAATAACTTTAGCGGCGATTATGGCGATATGGAAAAACGTGTTTCAGTCACTCATCTTATAACGACCATTGAAGAGTCTTCGTCTGGATATAATATTTTGATAATGTTATCGAATACACTGATACCCTTGTCAAGAACAGTAGCAACACTCACATTTAATAGGCGTAAAACGTGAATTGGAAAATATGTAGAGCACATGATATTGACAACCTTTGTTGATGATGGAAAATTTGTGACTTAGGTAGGTACTTTAGAGAGATCTCACTAAGCAAGTAAGTACGTACTGGTCACCTAGTTGAGCTAGCCAAACTGTATGTATGGGCAAACCTTGAAAGGTGAAACTACGCTCTAAGCTAAGCGCCTCCATAATTACCTACAAAAACATAATTATTTGTTTGGTAAGCTATGCCTACTAAGCAAATTTATTAGGTGCAAAAAATATTAGGTGCCTTTTATAAATAAGTAAACACACTTCTAGGTGCCTGATATAATGGTCCCTTCATTTAGAATTGATGTAAATCGATATTATTTAGAAGGCTTCTACATTTTTACATGGAAATCTCCAACTGCTTCATCACAATGAAACCTTTATGGAAGCAAGGTCAAATATGTTTCTCATAATTACTTTACGACGAATCATTCAAGCATATTACCAAAACAAATACCTAGCGTTACTAATTTACCAATCACATTTAAAACTTTAAATCATGAAACGCCTAGCTGATCTGACATAGTGTTTTTAGCTGCTAATAAAAGGACGAATCATTTCTGTGATTCTTACTCGAAAAATAATGAGAATCAAGGTTTTTCATGGTTCATTGTTGATCGACATTTAGCTGTTATATATATGCACCAGATAAATGGATATCTACATTGGCTAAGCTTTAGTTTTGAGCGGTGGAGTTGTATTTAAAAACATTTTAACTATTTTTCCATACTCTGTCATGCATTATCGAAATAGACTTATGTCAGTATTTTTTTTTTCTTGACTTCCATATTATATGAGAAATTCGCACTTTTAATCTCATATCATTTTTAAGTACATTATTGAATTAATATTGTTTATTTCTTAATTAACATAACATTCTTATCTTCTTTCTTGTTCATAAAATAAATCACATTGAATAATTTTTCAATTAAATTACAAATAAACAGATATTACCATAAACATGTACATTCAAAAACACAACAACACAAAAAACAACATCATTATAGGTACGAACTTGCAAGTACCTAGTTACATTGAAAAATATCAAATGGATTATCTACATTGGTGGCTCTGGAAATGCGGGTGATGTCTTTCTGGAACTGACAATAACCGGATGAGAACCGTAGTCGCAGGCACCACCTATTGCCGCCTTGCAATAGCTTTAAGTCTGTTGTCGGAAAAAAGCCGCGTACCTAGGCAACTGTTTCCGACCCGTGCAGTAAGGCTTTGGTTTGCGGGTGTGGTTGTGAGATCGCGTACCATTCTTTAAGAAACTTTTTAGAACAACATTACAGGGTGGTTATTCTGACGATAGTATCAAAATGCTTTTAATTCAGTTGGCAGAGGCGCCTTGCTAAACAAATCCCAAATTCCCGACATTTCTCCTTTTCTTTTTCAATGTTATGGTTCGCCATCGAAATTAACTTACAAGAACAACACTATTTCGTCTGCAGTTGGCTGTCAGCAAGGTAACCCTCTTGGCCCGGCCATTTTTAGCCTTGCCATTCACCGAATTATTCAACGCCTGAAATCTAAATCAAATGTTAAATTTCGCCTGCGGTTCCGTCAACTAGATACCAAAGATTAAACCAAAAAGATAGAACCAAACATTATAAACATTGATGTGAACTCGGTATTTGGCGACCTAAAAATGATTATAGATGAATTTCGGCATATTTTTGGCTTAGAATTTTTCGAAATGTAAACATACATTTCATCAGTCTGGATAGAAATTCAATTATTCAAAAGTTTGAAACTTTGGCTTTCTAATTACTGTTGTAGATAAATATATAAGAGTTCACTCAACCTACAGGTTGACCAATTCTTGATGAATCTTTTCCGGGTTTCGTCGACGACATAATTCAAGATTTTATGAAGGTTTCGGACAATTCGGACAGACTTTCCAAAATTATCTCACATTAAGGCTTTCACAATTATAAAAAATGTCTTTTTATTCCAAAATGCTTTGCGATGTTGTCAACTGTGAAAAAACAGTGAGCTAGTGGAAGGCTAAAACAACATAATAAAGAAAACCCTTTCCTCAGTTTCGAATCAGGCCTCTTTGCCTGTTCAAAAGGTTATGTACGCAAAATTTTTAGTGTTGCTTTACCAGCGTTCTTGTCTTCTTAATACACATTCTTTGGCTGAGAAAATTCTAACACCATCGATTTCGGCTCGAAATGCTTGGCATAGTGCTTGTCTTAATACCGATCCTCAAAACACCTTTTGGCGGTAGGAATTAACTATCTGTTAGATACGTGCTCAATGTGATCCTGTAACTTTCAGTAAGTATTGCCAATTGTCGGTTAGGTGTAAGATGCTGCACCTCTCACAATTGCCGGTGCGGTGCAGTTGATCAACTTGGTATACATGGACTATCATGTACCAGGTCTACCGTAAAGATTTCGCGTCATGCAATCCCTAATGATATTATCCGTCGAGCTTTTACCAGTGTCAATGTTCCAGCCGTTCTCGAGCTGAATGGTCTGTTACGTGATGAAGATAAAAGGCCTGCATCGACACCCATGGCTCCTATTTAGGCCAGCGACTTAGAATAACTGTTCAGCGTCGTAATGCAGCCAGTGTCTTGGGCACGCTTTCGTCTTTTCGTTTTCGTCGCTAATAGTATTTTCTCCAGTGAAAATTTTCTAAACATATTTCATGAACAGTAAGTATTATTATACGTCTAAGAATGACTAGATATATATAGATAGATTTCCGAAATCATGGAAAAATATGTCAATGTTTAAATTTTGTATATTATTGATTGAAAAGATCCAGGATATCAATACTAGGCCTCGGATATGAATGTAGTAGTGAATGGCGGCGCTTAACTTCGGAATTAAGAGATCATAAAGATAATTAGCAAATTTGCAGTAAAATCGTTTAATCATAATATCACAATAGCTTTAAATTTCATTCCAGACATCAAACCGCAACAATGGGGGCAGAAGCCGCAACGTAAGGAGATGATGCGGCGACGTAAGGGGAAGCAGCGGCGACGTAAGGGGAAGCAGCGGCGACGTAAGGGGAAGCAGCGGCGATGTAAGGTGAAGCAGCGGCGACGTACGGTGAAGCAGCAGCGACGTAAGGTGAAGCAGCGGCGATATATTGGGCAGCAGGGGCGACATAAGCGGCAGGGGCAGCGACGTAAGCCGCGGCTAGAGCATTGTGGTTGCGGTGGTAGTACTGTGAACTGGTGGCCGTAACAATTGGGGCAGGTGCAGCGGCGATGAGTGGAGCGCTGAGTAGGGCAGGCTTAGCGACTGAAAAGGCGACCAGCGCAGAGAGAACGACCAGCTGTAAAGATATTAGATAAAGATATATAGATATATATATATTACATTTACATTACATTAACCGCCTCTGTGGTCTAGTGGTTCAACCCACCGATTTCAGATCCAGAGGTCCCGGGTTCGATCCCCATGGGGAGTACAATATATTATGCTTGGTTTGGTTGGTGGTGGGACTTTGTTGAAGTCCGCCTGGCTAGCTACCACCATCTTACCTAATTTGTCGCCATAATAACAATTCTAAAAATTGTTGTGTTCCGGTATTCAGAGGTAAGATAGCCAGTTCCTCAGTTAGTTGAGGATTCCGGGTGAATTGCGCCTCCACCTTCGGCCTTATCTTAACTTGTTACCAGGTGAGATGAAAGCCAAGCGCTTCCCCGTCGTACAATTAAAAAAAATGTTTTACACTTATTTACATTATTCTAGATTATTAATTCGGTTTCTGTATTTGTTTTGAGCTGTGTACATGCCCAACTTCGTAATCGTTAAAGGCTCATTATCGCATGAAGAAAAAACTTACGATTTTCATCATCTTGCTAGGTGTTGCTTGTACTGTTAGTGAGAAAAGAACTGATGCTGTTTGGCGGAGATTCTAAACATTTTATAGTTAGCAGAGGATTCATTTCGCAATGATGCTCCTTGCAGTGTTGCGTCTGGCATTGATCTGTGCGCGTGCTCAGAATGAAGACATGCCCACCTTTGCAGGACCCACTCGCATTACAGCACGAAGTGTGTCACTACCAAATAACGGAAGAAATACTAAATTACCAACTTACCTACAAAATTAACGAAGGAGCCCCACGTCACTCGCCCACGCGCCCGTAACTGATGCCACGTGCTTATTTCGCAGTTGTTTTCAATTTTTACCCGTAAAAATATCAGGACAATAAAGCGTTCAGCGTGACAGCCCACGTGAACGATTTTTTGCCCTTGAACCTGTCTTCGAATGGACTTTCCTTTGATACTATAAGGGACCTCGCCCACTCGACGTACGACCGCGAACAGTATTTCTGTGCATTATATAAACATGAAGGGACATTTCGCATAGCTAGGATATACGTGGCTTGTAGGTATATATATTTATGATATTGCTGCTTAGGCCCGGAATTCAGGTGTCTGTGGCCCGGATAACATACGGATATAATTAAAATAGTAATAGTAAGATGCAGGCCCATGTACCTACTGTAGTGGTCATTTTCCAGCTGATGATGATGTGTATAGAAAGCTGACATCTAGGGGGTTCTATTTTCAAGATAGACGAGCCATGACACTAGGATAACTAAGCTATAAAAATAATGGACTGCTTTTGGGTTTCCATTTTCAAGTGCCTGGAAAAACAAACTTGGCCATTTTTCTATCTTATTTTTTTACATCTTTTCTCCGTTTCGTTTTCAACGATAAGGATGTCCATTGTTTTGCCATGTCGCTGACATAAGTTTATTTTGTTTGTAGGTATTTTGTGGTGAACAATAAGGAGTTATCTATCTATCTATGTCAAACTCGAGGAGAATGGCATTGAAAAATTGTAGTAATCATTATGTTTTTTTTATATACAACTAGGAGACGGAATAAGCAAGTAGCCCAATGTTAATTGCACTCTTGCCTATAACAATGCCTTATTGCGTAGGTCAATTCCACAAGAAACATAGCCTACACTGCACTGCATTGCGCCCGTCAACTTCAGGCATAAAGGTGTTAAGGCTCGCGTGCCCGTAATTTCACCAGCGACCAAACCCATAAAACCGGAACACAGTAATGCTGCTTGGCGAGCACTTTCACAAGGGGCTCTTCTACTCTAAGATATCTTTCTGGTCAGAGCTTAGTTGCCACCTCGGCCAAGACTAGTCGCAGCATTAGCCGCCTAGTGTGCAAGATCCCTACGGCAGCCTTAAATATTGAAGTGATTCATGAAAACGTGATGCTAACGAAAAACAAAATAACTGTACCTATTTTAGTCGTAATATCAGTATTCAATGATAATTTATATAACAATAATGCTCCGGTGTTGTTTATGACGTACGAGAACATATAGCATAGATTATTATAGAACTGTATGTATGCCACTTTATTTCCCATATACCGTGGTAAATCCTTTATCAGTGCGCATTTTTCCAAAAAATCTGATTTCATTACGACTTATTTGTGGTATGTCCACGTTTGTATTCTAATAAAGTGGGCTTTTGAAACTATAATTGACTTAAAACAAATATTATTGCGTAAAATGTTACCGAGCCGCCTACGTCAACACCCATGAAGATGACTTCAATGTCGACGTTTCAATATGCCTTAATTGGTGATCACCATCATTAAGCCTTTACTCCCCAGCGTAGTGGTAATTGATTCGAAGTATTATGGCCACTGCCTCTTTAGCTGGTCGACTATGAGCTGGAAATTTTAGTACCTACAGATTTGATAATGTGGATATATAGCAATACACCCACGCATGCATACGTCCGCAGCCCACAATCTGTTATATATACGACGAAAGCTTGTGCATTGAGGCCTTTAGATAGTGATCGCGTCGTTGTTCCGTAGGTCATCTAGGGCATGCTCTATGCAGACTTGTAATCATATAATACCTACCACTTGAATAACACAATCAAGCTAATAAATTTACCCTACCTCTGAGGAAAACTCAAAGACAATACATGAAACAATGTATCTCACAATAGAGCATGCAAAACAGTAATGATTGAGGGACAATATAGCTTTTCAAAGCATGACAATGGTCAGTCAGGACAAACGATTCGGTAACAGATTACATATTCATATGCTATCTTTTGTGTGCTTTGAATAGATGCTTACAAATAAATAGCTTTTGTCTTGATATTTCTGGACTTGGCATTGCGTCGATTAAGTCTGTATAACATAGATACGTATACAGACTGGATCAGGGTATACAGACAGTACCTAATTTCTTTCTATAGTATCTCTATGGTCCATGTTGTTCTGCCAATTGTTTTTTTTCATGCCAAAAATAATAAGAGGCGTTTTCTTTCGATTTTCTTTAATTTAAACCCGAGGAATATTAAAACTGGGCATATAATACGTTCAACTTAATTCCGATTGCTTATATTGCTAATGAATGAATGAATGAATGAATGAATGAATTAAGTATTGACTCAACAGTCCTCACAGCTCAGTTGGTAGTAGCTCTGCCTTCAGCGCTGTAGGTTGTGGATTGTATTCCCACCCAGAACTAACAATTGTAAGATGAATATTGATGTTAATTATGTGTTTGGGTGTTGTATTGTATGACATTTATGTACATACAAAAAAAGTTATCTATTTAGTATTAGTATTATTTCCGTACATAATCTAAAGTTTCAATATTACAGCTTTTTTTCGTTTAGGCCTAGATGGTGCTGTGTGAAATTGATGTCCTGTAATAATGTCATGTAATGATGACTGAATAAATGAATTAATGAAAGTACTTAATTGTTAATAAAACAGAATGACTTAAAAAAACCGGCCATGTACGAGTCGCATTATTTATATAATTAAAAGTACATACATTTAAGTCAAAAGACTCTTTATCGTTTCTAATTATTATAAAAAAAGTATTGTAACAAAATATTTAAGGTTTTCGGAATTTTTACTTCATGTGTGCTATAAAAAGTTGCTTCATGCCAAATTTCTACGTCGACTGGAAGTATCCTTTAGGTTTTGATTCCATTGCGAGTAGTTGCTAGTTTCAAAATATGCTGCTTAAATTGTTGTTTCTTCGTACCAAATTTCAAGATTCTGAGTTCACGGGAAGTACCCTGTAGTCTTTGATTCCCTTGAGAGTGTGGAAAATTTGCGACATAAACAGCTGTATCTTTTGGTTACGTTGGCTTAGAAGTTTGATTATTTTTTCACAGCTCTAAGGGACAGTAGACTTGAGTATTTGATATAAATTTCAGCGTGATACCTTCACGCGTTCCTGAGACAAAGAGTCTTGACAGACAGACAGACAGATGGACAACAAAGTGATCCTATAAGGGTATCTTCTTCGGTAGCCGATCCGAATCGAAACCGGCCTCCGGGGGGGCCGATGTTTGTTGAAATCAGGTTTTAGTGATAAAATGTATGTCAATAAAGCACACAAAAGCAGTGTTCGGAAAATTT
The DNA here is from genome assembly GCA_951394065.1 of Venusia cambrica. NCBI lineage: Eukaryota > Metazoa > Arthropoda > Insecta > Lepidoptera > Geometridae > Venusia > Venusia cambrica. The sequence continues at coordinate 12,776,135 of OX596040.1, read as the reverse complement.
ATGTGATTGATATTTTAGGTACAGAAAATACCCAACCCACGCCAACTTTACAATATGAGTCCTTCAAACAGTTACACACATGTTTCAATAATCGATATATTGCGACGTATTTCAAAATAACAAGTAGCTATTTATGCTACTGCTAGGGTGATTAATTCAGTCACTGAGACAAACGACTAGATCGTTCAGTTGAATTCTTGAGAAACACCTAACTAGCGGTGTGTAGCTCTTTACGGATATGGCTCATTGAGTCGTTTTGTTTAACTGAACTAACTGATTCATATCTGTAGTTAAAAAAAGTATATCCTTGACACTTTGTATGTTTTATTAAAAATTTGTTTTATTTTAATTTTATCGCCTCTGTGGGTCTAGTGCTTTGCCCACCGGTATCAAATCCAGAAGTCCTGGGTTGGATCTCCAGGGGAGTACAATATTGTGCTTGGTTTGATTTTTGGTAGTTTAGTCCGCCTGGCTAGCTACCATCTTACCTAAGTCTGTCACCACAGCAAAATTTTAAAATTGTTGTGTTCCGGTAATTAGAGGTAAGATAGCCAGTACCTCAGACTTTTGAGGTCTCTGGCTGACGTGCGCTTCCACCTTCGGCTTTATCATAAATTGTAAACCAAGCGGGATGAAGGCCAAGCGTTTCGCGGACGTGCAATATATAAATAAAATGTATATGAATATCTAAAGATCGTTTCGGTTGGATCGAATCGATTCTTCGTTCTGTCTCGCTCGTGTTTTATTTTCGTATCACGTGACGTGAGTCGGTTGGCTTAGTGTGAATAATTAGTTTTGTGATTTTTTTTTTAAAGGACCATAAGCTGGCCTGTTTCTAAGCCGGGAGGGCGACAGCTTTGCGAGGACCTGATTTAGTTCTGTGAATGTGTGATTGCTTAACTATTTTTCATTTATTCAATAAAATGTACAATTAAACTATGTACAAAGAAATCAGTCAGATTACCTACGAACCGTCACAAACGGCCTATAGGTAACTCAACTGTTCCAGACCAGTACCAGACGGAAGCGTGCCCAAGACACTGGCTGCATTGCCACGCTGAATAGCTATGCTAATCGCTGGCCTAAATAAGAGCCAGCCCTCACGTCACGTGTCACCTCAATCAAAAGCCCCGCAAGATTTTTGAAAACCCGGAGGGCACCGGCTCCCCACGGACCCAAGGTCTCCACCCCAAAAGGCTCAAATAGGGAAGCTCTGTCGAGACCACTATATTTGCGCCTTTTGTGTGATCCTTGGCCGAGCTAATGTCCCAGGCAGATGAGATGGCGCTAGGGTGTCGACGCAGGTAGCGTCCCACACCAAAGGCCTACCCATTTCCCAAGGGACAAGAGTCATACCGTCAGGCCGCTTACCATCATCACGTAACAGACCATTCGGTTCAAGAACAGCTGGAACATTGACACTGGTAAAAGCTCGACGGATAATGTCATTAAGACTTGCGTGGCGCGAAATCCTGCCGGCGGACCTTGTGCACGAAAGTCCGTGAAAACCAAATTGATCTACGGCCGCACCGCACCGGCACTGGTGAGAGGCGTAGCATCTTGCACCCAACCGAAGACAAGTGGCAACAAGGAAAGTTACAGGATCCATAAGTGTACCGGTATTAATTAAGTGATTGTTTTAATTTTATAAAGGTTTTTTACATGCTCATATTATATTTCCACAGCAGGATAGAACCTCCTACATAAATTGGTGATTTTACCATGATATCCACGCTTGGCAAATGGATTGTCTATCGCAGTAAAGGTTAGTACAGAGAAGGAGGCTGCTACCTTCTCCTGGTAAGAGCCTTTGGTCGGTTAAATAAAGTTTTAGCTATATACCTTTTCATAATTTTAACGTACAACCAAATAAAAAAATACCTTATCACCCTCATTACTAACTGTCTAGCCGTTCAACTGAATGGTTGATTTACTATTAGGCGGTGATATACACTAACAGCACACATACATGGAGTTTGAAAATTTCATACACCAGCCTCCTTGAAGTCGTCGATTACGTCAACACGGCCTTTGTTCAACTGAAATAAGCACCAAGAAGTTTCCTCTAGAAATGGATTTGAAGGCTGATTTAGAATAGACTAATGAAAGGTTTCAGATAAAATATTTAAAATATCAACAATAACTCTTTCTGGCCCTGATCTACCGGAATGGGTTAGTAGAATAAGGTAAAAAAGGTAGGTAAGATATAGGTATATACTTTGAAAAAGACAAATACAATATAATATTTTGGATGGCATTTTGTCTGAAACTATTTTGAGTACTAAGCGCATGTGACTTTTCGCCACGTGGAACATGCTTCTCGAGCCCTATTGTTGCTTTATAAAAGCTCGTACTGCCCCGTATGGTACTTACCTATACCTACGCAACACATACATGTGGGGAACAAACAAAGAGAAGTTGTTTTAAGCATAGTGTAGCATGATGCATTGGTCTGGTGGTAAGCGTTAAGGTCGCTTATTTCAATTTTAATGATGCTCGAAGCATCCACAGGCCTTTACAATATAAAGTGATTCCTCTAGTATTGGTTGTGTACGCACGATATGAATTTTGGAAAATTTTAGCTTGAAAACATCGTCGATTCAAAAAAGTTCAATCAGTCACTTCCTATAAATAGGCTTCAGCAATTATTTTCGTTTTTTTTTTTTTTTAATTCAGATTTTACATATTGGTATAACTGACTGTATCGAGAATGTTGATAGGTATTGAGGATTCCAGGTGAAGTATGCCTACACCTTCGGCCTTATCATAACTTGAAACCAGATGAGATGAAGGCCAAGCGCTTCCCCGTCGTACAATGAATGAAAGGATACCTATATGAGATTTTTTGATATCGGTTCCCTGACGCCCAGCAATATGTTTTAAGGCTGCTCATTATCAAAAACTGTAAAAAGCGTTTATATAGATCTGAGGCAACCTTGAGGCAATAACGGAATGAAATGCAAAATGTACTAAGAATGCATGAATACAGGGAGTGGGCAGTAGCATTACACAATAATACCTGGTAGTATCTACTCGTTCTCAATGGAAATTACTGTAGGCAGCATAAGTTCGCATTTGTATGACGTGTTTGCTCAAATAGGTCAGTACTTCTTATTCGGGTAAACGGCTGAAAAGGCGTCGTAGACGTCCCGCTGTTTCGTTTGGTTTTTTCTTTGGCGCTTAGAAATGTCACTACCTACGTCGTCACTGTGACCGATCGAGTTATTAGTACTGAATTTGTAACAAAATATGCATTTATCTCAAGAGAGTTTTATTTGATGCTCAGTCTGAGAGTACGTGTAACCGTTGAGATGAAGGCCAGGCAGGCATCTAGTTTTTCTCTCAACTTAGGTTTGCTGATGTGTTTAGTTTGATAAGTTCGTCTTTTTCAAGTATTCATCAAGTGTTTCTTTATTCTTTTATTTTTGATTGGCTGTTTCCCGCAGGGGTAAGTTCTAGATCCATATAGAAATGACGCTAGTACTTATAATTATGTTTTAAAAACTAAAAAGAAAACCGACTTCACTGAAGAATATGATACAATTTCGTTTACCTGGATGACGTATTTTTTCCAATTATTTTGAGGACAGATGGACGGACAGACAGATTGACAGACAGACGCGTGATCTTATATGGGTTTTTTCCTTACTTATGAGGTACCTAATACACCCAAATCGCTTAAAGTGTGCCTATTATAATATTTGAAGAGTTCCCTCTATTTCTCCAGGATTCCATCATCAGATCCTGCTCTGATGACGATGGGATCACCTATGGGAAATAAGTATACAGACCCTAAAAATACCCAAATCTACACTACTACAAGTGTACGTATAATACTTGAAGAGCTCTCTCGATTTCTCCAGGATCCCATCATCAGATCCTGACCAGATGTCAATGGGAAACTGTGAAGTTTCCCCTTATAAATCAAAAAATATTTTTCAAATCGGTCTAGGCGTCATCGAGTAATCGAGGAACATACATACAAAAAAGATCCCGACGAATTGAGAACCTCCTCCTTTTTTGAAAGTCGGTTAAAATAAATAAGTGAACAAGCTTCTGTCTATTTGTTATAGCTTACGAAAACGGGTCTGTACTACGGAACTATAATTGAGCATAAAACAAAAAATCGGCTTGCTACCGGGGAAAATCGGAAAGTAATGGGTAGTGCATTCATAGGACTTCAAAGAATGCTACTTGGAAACTAACCTGGCGCCCTACTTCAGATAATAAATAGATAATATCCAGCAGTCTTCACCACCATTCAGCAACCTGACCCGTTACAAGTTAAGTTATTCAAAAACAATTAAATCGAATGTGTACAATTAAACTAACCATAGACAAATGCAGTTGGATTAGGACCGTTACAAACGGTCTATAGGTAACTCAACTGTTCCGGATTCGTACCAGACGGAAGCGTGCCCATGACACCGGCTGCATTGCCACGCTGAAAAGCTATGCGAGTTCCCTGGCCTATATAAGAGCCAGCCCTTGGATTACGTGTCACCTCAATCAAAATCCCCGCAAGATTTTTGAAAACCCGGAAGGCCCCGACTCCCCACGGACCCAAGGTCTTGACCCCAAAAGGCTTAATAAGTAATAGCTATAAATAAACCTTGTAGAGACCACTATATTTGAGCCTTTTGTGATCCTCAGCCTAATCAGCCGCTGCACCAGCCCTAACTGATATCTCATCGATGGCGCAAGGGTGTTGATGCAGGTGGCGTCCCACACTTAAGAGTCTATTATACGTGAAATGGCTTAGCTTCATCGATCAAATCTTCTACAATACTGTACCTTGCATTTACTTTGAAATTAACATATGTTATAATATACATGTTCAGGATTGATGATAGAGAAAATTTTATGTAATCGTGTATTCGAATTTTACATACAATTTTCACGATAGAAAAAAAATCCTAAGTTGACTGTAATTTGTACCAAAACTGTTAACTATTAAATAAATACGCCCAATTAGGCCTTGACACTTTGTATAGTAAATAAACACAGTATACAGCAGACGGTCTGTGTTTTAGATTTTTAAATTTAATATTTGTTTAACCGTAAAAAAACAAAACGTTGAAATTTGCGCATATTTCTATCTTCTGGTGGTCATAAGTGCCATGGTTGAGCGCACAGCAATGTCACTTTTATTATTACTAAATCTTATTTCGAAACTAGAGTATAGTTGCGTTGAGTTGCTAATCTGAGGTAGTCCGTTAAGGGTTAGTCCGTTACCCATTTCCCAAGGGCCAAGGTCATATCGTGGAGCAGCACACCAACATCCTGTAATTTACCATGTAATCCAGCCGGCAGACCTTCTGCATGAAAGTCCTTGTATAACAAGTGAATATACAGCTGTACTGCACTGGCAATGGTGAGAGGCGCAACACCTTGCACCCAATCGAAAACAAGTGGCAATACGGAAAGAGTTTGTTACTAGTGTGTTGATTGTATGATGGATGTACTTGCAACCAATATGCTGAGTCCCAATAAGTGTCCCCTCGGTGGTGCTAATAGAGTAACTTCTTCTAGCGGAAGACTTCGGCCGTGGCCTTGAACACTCAGATTAATCAAAAGAGTGCTTAAGTAAGGTAAGTAAGGTGTAATAAAAACACACACACAATTTTATCGTTTATTAATTACTTTCTTTTTGAGAAAGAATTCCATAGTTTAGTACCTAAGACAAACCAGATATCACGAGATCTCATTTCGGGGCAAACTACTAGCTACTACTACTATCTACTAGTTATCAGAGTTAATATATGTAGATATTATGTAGATGTGTAAAGTGGTATTAAAATAATGCTTGAAACAATGTGTATGATTGATACTCTCAGAGTAACCAAGAGTGGGCGCACTCACGTGAATTTTGTTCTCTATGTCACGTTTACGCTCCTGGAGTGTTGTCGTCAGAGCTTCGTTATGTCAGATCCTACCTGAAGAAACATGCGATATGATTCAGAGAATGTAGTGTTATATAAGAAAACATTAATCTGGCACGTTAGCGAACACATGACATGGCACGAATAACACGTGTGATTTTTGCTGTTATGAACTTCCTTTTTTCAAGCGCATCAGAACGGGTGTGATTTATCGTCCAAAAAAGCAGCTGGACCGATTTGACAGTTTTTTTTTGTATAAAGTTTATGAATTTTTTTATAAAATTGCCGGGAATCTGAAAAGTTCAGTTTTTTTTATTAAGTATGTATAAATATGACGGGATGAAATCTGGTCGGGACCACAATCTGTCGCGGGTCTGCTAGTTCTAAGCATAATTTACGGTATAATCAAGGTATCTTGTCTGAAACAAGAATACTTTGTATAATAAGTAAAAACTCAAACAAGCAAATTAGTAGTAGCGTCGAAATACAATATAAAAAAATCAAATCGACACCTGTTTTTTCAAGAAATATAGTTTTGTTGCTAAGAGGGACAACACGTTTTGTTACCAAATATTTTTCTGTTTCATATTGAAATGGATATCTGCAAAGTAAAGTACCTGAATCAATTTAGTTATCTAACGTCGAAATACGTTTTTAAAAGTCGTATACCTTCATAATTTGACCGCCTCTGTGGTCTAGTGGTTCAACTCACCGATTTCAGATCCAGAGGTCCCGGGTTCGATCCCCATGGGGAGTACAATATATTGTGCTTGGTTTGGTTGGTGGTAGGATTTTGTTTAAGTCCGCCTGGCTAGCTACCACCATCTTACCTAATTCTGTCGCCATAATAACAATTCTTAAAAAAAAATTGTGTTCCGGCATTCAGAGGTATGATAGCCAGTTCCTCAGTTTGTTGAGGATTCCGGGTGAAGTGCGCCTCCATCTTCGGCCTTATCTCAACTTGTTATCAGGTGAGATGAAGGCCAAGCGCTTCCTCGTCGTACAATAAAAAAAAAAACCTTTTGGATTTTTAATTATGATAAATTCACCATTTAGGATATCTGCTCTTATAAAATTTAATAACTATATTGAATATATTTAAATCTACCACCTAAGTTCTAAGTTCGTATTTTACCTTTGCCGTGACGTAGTCACCACTGGATAATACAATTTATAGCAATTATCAAAATTACCTGTTGGTCGATGGAAACTCAAAGCCCTATTATGCGGAATTCAATAATGGCACAATAATGAAAACTTAAATAACATAATAGTTGAATTTTGAAGAGGTCATTCAGGCGACTATTTTGTGAGTTCTATGACATTGCTCGCTTAGTACTTTCCTTTTTTTGTTAGAGGGGTTTGTTGCCTTTGAAATTTAAAAGGCCAATTGGTCAGTATTGTTTCACGTAAGTATTATGTGAAGTCAATAACTCACAATTCATCATTGTTATAACATTTTGATATGATTGTAATACCGACAATAGTTTCATTGAGGTAACAGTAGCAAGGAGTTTGTCCTGAAAGGCATTTATGAATGAACATAATGGGTCAATTACTCCATTACTCCCATTATTCCATTTTGTGTAGTATTTTAAAATCATTTCATGATCGATCTATACTACTGAATAAATATACTACTGATCAATACTAGTGAATTCCCGGGACTAGGATGACCCTGTCATTTTGAAAAACGGTCCTAAAAAATATGTCATATCGAATTTTCTGTGCAAGAGTCATCCAGTGTAAATTAGACAATTTCATGGATCACATTTTGGCAGTGCGTTGATCGCCTGCCATGTGTTCATTCAATTCATACGTACCTTCTAATATTCAATATAATATCGCTTGATCAATTGCATTGTTTTTGTTTTCAACTAGAATACGATAAGATAATAACTAGATTAATTTCCATTTGCAGCATTCATAGGCGAATTATCTTTAAAACTTATGGATCACTGATCTAAAACAAATTTCACAAAGTTTCTTTTTTTTTTGCAAAGCATTTTGCTGGAAAAATGTCCGTTACAATATACTGAAGGACAAACAAAATGCGTGAGAATAGTCTTGTATGGCACATTTACATTGGCAAGTTGGAATCTTATGTTGGAGGAAATTCGAGGGCAGTGTACGCTTCTGAGCGTAGAAGGGCGAAGGCATTAAAGTGTAAAGTATGCCTTTACCACATCACAATGCAATAAGTTTAAAGAGGTCGCACAAGGAACCTATTTTGTAAGTTCGCTTAACTCGGCTATTATTTCACACTACACCTCAATGCAAAGTTACGTTTTAAACTAATTGTTTATTGTATAAAATAATAACATAACAATTCATAATTGTTACTCAAGATTTTAACATCGTAACAATGGATTCTATAGGTTCGCAGAGGTGTTTGTCCTTAAGTAAGTCGTCATATATGATGAGTACAAAGGTTCATAATTATGACTCTTACTTGACTTATTTACCACATATGCCAAAGAACCTCACGAGCAAAGAAAGCTGACGTGACTGAGCAACGATGAACAGAAAGACCTAGTTTAAAAAATGTTGCGCCCTTGTTCGTAAAACATAATCCAGACTCCACACTTTAATAGCAGACTGTGTTAATCTCATAAATATTCTTGGGTATACAACATCTTGCATAGCGTCGTTACATATACCCAGATAACTAAAGTCTACGATGGATGTACGAGTGCGTATACAACCATGTATTTCAAAAATAATTGTCCAAAGAGGTCCCGGGTTTGGTTTGTGATAAGGCTTGTTTTAATACCGCCTGGCTAGCTCTAGCATACAATAATTTAATTGTTGTGTTCCGGCCTTTAAAGGTAGGATTGCCAGTACCTCATTCTGTTGAGGATTCCGGGTGAAGTGCGTTTCCACTTTTAACTTTATCATAGCTTGGTACCAGGTGAGTTGAAGGGGTCACTTCCCGTCGTATAAAAAAAATGCTATAAGCATCCTTATTTAGTGATGACCCTAATAACCTCAACACGATAAACAAATGAAAAATCAACCTAGTAATACCAGATACTTTATTGCTCGATATGTCTAATCAATCTAAGACTATTCGGTGAGATACTTTTACATGCATGGTCATTTTGTGGTCGATCGAAGTTATAATTTAGCGAACGTAGTATGTGTAGGGGGAGTATGAGTAGGCTGAGTACGCCAGCGGCGCGGCGTATGAGTTGTAAGCTGAGTAGGCCACTGGTGCAGTGTATGCAGCGGAGTATGGGGATGCGTAGCCCACAGGATATTCCACTACTAGAGGCTTGGCGGCGGCGAAAGCCAGGAGAGCGGCGAAGATCAGCTGAAAAAACAAAAAGCTATATCACTCTAGTCTGAAACTGGAAAACAGAAAGCGATGCTTGGGCAAACTATTTGAATTGAGATATGCACACATTATAATACGGTATAATTGGTCTTTGTAGTTAACAATTCTGTGACAGACGGATTAACTCAGCAACAGCGGCGTCGGTGAGCGTAGTGTACCAAGAGTACAGGCTTTGGGGCACTGCATCAAACGACCTAAAATAACAGTGGGTAAACTCATGCTAGACGATTACGAGGCGCTCAGAAAGGAGTAAAAAGAGAGACATTTCTCCTTTGTTAGCGATAGTTTTCATTGGTCAAAAACCAAACCAACGATAATAGATATTTAATTCTAATCATTTTGGGTTTGATGTCTGAAATTATAAAATATAGATGGATTTAGATGGATCAAATAATTTGGATTAATTAGTTGACATCGTGAATGTTTTTCTTAAAAAAATAGCAAGGAAATTTCGCCGTATATCCTTGGAACATGATCACTTCTAGAAATAAGGATTGCATTTTTATTATTGTACGATAGGGTAGCGCTTTTAGAGGCATTGAAAGGTAAGATAGCCAGTTCCTTAGTCTATTGAGGATTATTGTACGATGGGGCAGCGCTTTTAGATGCATTTAGAGGTAAGATAGCCAGTTCCTCAGTCTATCTATTGAGAAGTGCGCTTTCACCTTCGGGCTTATGATAACTTGCAAACCAGGTAAGAAGGCAAAGCGTTTCCCATTGTACAATTAAAAAAGCGAACCTAACTAAAGCTATGGAATAACTTGCAATCCTCCAGGCGGTTTTCTCCATAAGGTTCCTTTCACACCCAATATCACTATATCACTCGTTATAAATAAATATATTAGGTTAATATACAAATTTTCAAAAATGGAATTATTACCACATATCTGACAATGGGGAAGGGACAAATAGATCTTATAGAGGAAATAACAGTAACATGATTTAAATCACTTACATATTTGAACATTTTCTTAGCAGATTATTTTTGTGGTGTTGGTACAAGATGAACTCGGGACTGTAAGTGTTGATTAGACCTCTGTATACCTCTTTTATATCACTGCAATGATTCTTTATGGAGTCCGAACCGGATAACTAGATGAATATCCTCTTGGAGCATTAGGCAGTATAGTCACGTACGGCCTCGTCCCATGACACTGTAGGATTAGTTCAAGGACATGGATTGTCCATTTGTCCAAACGGATGCAATGCTGCTAGGCTTTGGATTATTATAAAACGAGGTTATATAAATAATGAAACCTTTTTGGTAGATATCAAGGTTGAACAGGGTCATGCTGGGACAGTTGAATACGAATGAATGAATTAATGAAAAAAATTTTTCATTAAGAAATTACATTAAACAATACAAACAGGTGAAAGTACAGTGGTTGGCCCTATCGCTTAAAGAGATTTCTTCCATGCAACCCTAGAAGAAAATGAGAAAGCAAATAAAAATCGTCATATTAGCGCATAAGTTATTGAAAAATAAGCAAATAAACCAAATACTTTCAACTTATACAAATACAATAAATAAATACGTAGGTACATTATTAAAAGCCGATGAATAGAGTGCAGTCAAGCTTCAGGCTTGACTGACAGACAATCAACAATCAATCAATTTTTATATTTCTTGATCGCAGGTTGGGAAAGCCTATGTTTAGCAGTGATCTTTATCATTAATACTGGTAATGAATGAGCTCTTTGCCCTCCTCTGTTTTTCCACACTACAACATCTTTGAGTCTTCAAGTCCAGATTGATATCTAACTAAGGTCCTTTTAGATAAGCGGGATCCATGCTAGAGCACATCTTTACTTGTTTTTAGTAAGCTGGTGGTGAATCGCTTGGCTATCTTCATTTCTTTATTCTTTCTACTATGTGGGCTATCATGATGATGATGATAAGTAAGCAAAAATAAAAGAATAATAACAGAGCATTTATACTCGATAATCCACTGTTACAGCACATTAATTTGCTGGTTATGTCTTATTCATTTTATTATTATTATTTATATGTACATTATAAATAAATAAGAGTATACAGTTTATAGTTAACGAGTATATATAACTCTATTTTGTTGACATTTAATTTTGTTATACACACCAACAGCCTATTATTGTCCACTGCTGGACAATGCCTCCTCCAAAGCTGTAGGGTTTTGCCATAGTCAAAACGCTTGGCAGGCGGATTGGTGATTGGTGAGATCCCTTATTCGTCTTTTACGAGATCCATGGGCTGAGTTGGAGAGGTCGATTCTTAAGCCGCAACCGCCACGGAAAATATGCATATAGGTACATGTTTATTACATAGTATTAAAGTACACCTTGTTTACAGGCCTCTTCCTCGAATATTTCGACCGATAGCTCAGCTGCCGAACTGTCGGCGTCAAGTGGTTGGCGTAAAGAAACAAAAAAATGACTAATTTGTTATAAGAAAACACTTTTAGGGTTCAAATGGCTTCAGTTTTTCTTTTTTTTTGTGCACAATAAGGTACCTATTTAATAAAAATATGATAAGAGTTAAAAATCATGTAAGCAATAACGAACAAAAGTGCGTTGACATCACGTTTTAATTATAGTTTCATGATCGCAGTATTTTTAAATGCCTCTGAATTCTTGGTTGATTCCTAGTGATGACCACAGGCGGATGTCGCCGCAATGGAAGATGCCACGCCGAGGAAATGGCGCAGCAGCATGCGAGGATCACTATTATCCACTGAAACAGTATAAATAATATGGAACAAAATATTAAGAGCTTTGTTGCTTTGTTTGTCTATGTATGGTGATACAAACCGCTTCGATCTTACATCAAATGCTGGAACACAACAATTTTAGACGTTTTTTTTTGTAAAAACATACTTATCATACAATACAACACCCAAACACAGAATAAACATCAATATTCATAACACAGAATACTTAAAATTTAATTATAATTAACATACAAATGTTTACCCTGTACCCTTATTCTGTATGACCAATCGTGTCATACAGAATAAGGGCTCTGTGTGGGAATCGAACCCACAACCTACAGCGCAGTATGTAAGATGGAGTATGTATGCATAAGTATGGAAATAATTTTCATTTATTCAATAAAAAGTACAATTAAACTAACTATGTACAAAGGAATCAGTCAGATTAGGTACCTAAGGACCGTTTCAAACGGCCTATAGGTAACTCAACTGTTCCAGACCAGTACCAGACGGAAGCGTGCCCAAGACACTGGCTGCATTGCCACGCTGAATAGCTATGCTAATTCGCTGGCCTAAATAAGAGCCAACTCTTGGGTCACGTGTCGCCTCAATCAAAAGCCCCGCAAGACTTTTAAAACCAGGAGGGCAAAAAAGGAGGGAAAGTAGATTTCGGATTACTTGTACACTCAGGGTAAAATAGGGTATTATTATACTGACGAGGGCCCCGTACCGGACTTACAGCCGGATATTGCTTATGTTATAATTTTAAATGTTGCACATAACATCATTTTTAATTCCCGCTTACCTATAATTGAATAAATAGACAAAACAAAGATGTCACATTTTTTTCCACATAAATGTTAGCTGTTATTATTAATTTGTGTTATTATTATGTCTTTATAAGCTATGCTTAGTTTGGGACTAGATGGCGATGTGTGAAATTAATATCGTGTAATATTTATTTATTTATTTATTTATTTAGAATTCATTATTATTTCTTTAATTATTATTTTTTATTAATAAATCATGTGTATCAAATGACATATCACAAGTATTCCGCTAAGCGGTGATGGACTTGCAACCTGTCACGTATTTAATGCAAATACTACTTGCTAACCATGGCATGGTGTCGTTCGTAAGCTCGAATGTGCCTCTGACTACTCCCTAGTAGACAGTAGTACTCCTCATAAGATTCATAAGAAGAGTAGTGATCTGAGGTAAACCCTCAAAGGGGAAAATGTCGTGAGTCTGTGTTGGTGCTGTTGTTATAAATCTTATCTATGTATTACAATCTTACTATATTTATAATTATATATTAACCGCTTCTGGTGTCTAGTAGTTCAACCCACCGATTTCAGATCCAGAGATTCCGGGTTCAATCCCCAGGGGGAGTACAACTGGTAGGACTTTGTTTAAGTCTGCCTGGCTAGCTACCACCATCTTACCTAATTCTGTCGCTATAACACCAATTCTAAAATTGTTGTGTTCCGGCATTATCCGGAGGTAAGATAGCCAGTTCCTTAGTTTGTTGCGGATTCCGGGTGAAGTGTGCCTTCACCTTCGGCCTTATCTTAACTTGTACCAGATGAGGTGAAGGCCAAGCGCTTCCCCGTCGTACAAAAAAAAACTATAATAACAAATAAATAGCTCTATCTGACAACTTACTGATTTGAATAGCATGATACTGAAGTTCTAGACCGGTAGTAGATTCGTTATCACTTTTATAGTACGCAAATGAACGAAATTCATCACGTTCAGACCGAGACGTGGATAATTTGTAACTCCATTAGTCAAACCTCTATAATGAGCTGTTTATTAGTTTCGAGAATTATGTACACCTACGGTTCAGTATGATTAGGTTTTGATGTGAACAAACTACACTAAAAGTACGTTAATGATTCAAACCAACTCGTTGAAGAGATATCTCTTAGGTAAGCGATAAGACCACCCATTGAACTGTTAGCTTTAGTTTTTTTTTATATAAATCGTTCATTTTATTTTGGTGCACAATAAATTATTTTCATATATTCATAGGCATGGTATAGGTATCCAGATAAAAGGCCTATATTCTTACCGTTGATACAATACATATCTTTGCCAAAGGTATTCAGATCCCTTGAGCCGAGGTTGAAAAACACATTTTTTTATATCACCTTCATCGACTTACCATCGTTGTACATCATAAAATAGCTATCCGCAATATAAGTTGTTAGAGTAACAGAGATTTGTAAAACTTTGGAGATTATAACTTCGCGCACCGTAAGGTTCAAGAGGAACATCCTCCCGTGAACCTTCACATCTACAGCAAATTATTGTCCACTGCTGGACAGGCGGATTGATGATAGCTGTAAAGGTGTAGATAATACACAGAAGGGAGCTGTTGCTGCGTCAATGACTAGTGATGAAATTGTAAAATGCTCCTTGAAGATTTGAATTTAAACTTTATTTTATCTGTATTTGCACATCGTATGAAAAAGCTAAGAAGTAAGTAGTAGCTTCACGGTACATCTTTCTGAAGGGTACTTTTTAAGTTTGCAGTCCATATAAAAATTTTAGGTCATCATCATCATCAACTGTTATTTTTCTGTCGTATCCCTCACATAATATGTGGATCAGCATCACTATCATTATCGTAGCCTGAAAAAGTTTGCCATAATGAACATGCTGGGCAGACTGGTGGTTGGTCGTAGTGATATCGGTAAGTACCTAGATCGATATTAAATACTGCTCCTCTCTTGGTCGCCTTTTACGACATTCACGGTGGCATAAACCCATTCTCCATCATATCATCTAATTTATTTAGTCCTGCATCGCGTTTGCAGTAGCCTTCATAGGTTGTGCTAGTCATTTCGTGCTGGGGATAGGTACGTGAAACTATTTTTTGTTCACTGTACCATACCCAAACGACTGTCATTGCCACTACGCTACGTAAACGTACGTACGAAGAGTACTAAAAATATTATGAGCAGAGAAATACTCTGGTAACCTTTTTGAGAATTCGCATCATCATCATAGCCCAAAAACGTACCACCTAAATGGACAATGCACGTTTCGGTAATTAAAGCGTAGTTTTTTTATGACGGGTAGCGCTTGGCCTACATCTCTCTTTGCTTAAAGTTATGATAAGGCCAAGGGTGGAGGCCACCCGGAATCCCCAACAAACTAAGGAAAGGGCCTTTTAAATGCCGGAAAATATAACAATACAGAATGTTTGTCATAGCGATGACGAAAAACTTAGGTAAGATGGTGGTAGATAGACAGGAGGACTAAAACATAGGACTTTCTTTTCAAGTCTTTCCTAAAGATTTTCTTAAAATCGATTGGTTTGGTCAACCAAACAAACCAAGCACAATATTGTACCCCCCTGGAGATCAAACCCGGCTACTCTGGATCTGATACCGGTGGTCGAACCACTAGACCACTGAGGCGGAGTAAGAAGGTACATAAGTGAATGTTGCCGCTCTTCCATATACCAAACAAGAGTAATGGGGGGTTTGGCATAGTCACTGCCACTGGCATGCTTGGCACCTTGGCAGTAACCGCACGTGGATGTCCTTAGATTTGATTCAACTAAAGGCTCACCTGCCATTGGCAGGACGTCCGGGATCCACGGGCGGTTAGCATAAGGACCCATATTGTTTATGAGGCTGCCGCCGTAAACTAGAAAGCTTGCATTCTTAGATTAAAACGGATAAGAGCTTGCATAAAAATGATTGCAGTGGTGTAAAATCATACTGTATTCATGTGTCTGAAGGGCAAGCAGAGATCAAAGTATATTTCTTGGCGTACCTACTTTTTTATATGCAAGCGGTTTTGTGGTTAAGTTACTCTTTTGGAGTCTTAAACTTTTGATTCCTTTCATTTGGACGTGTAGGACGTGGCCATTGCGTATATTTACGTACTAAAGAACATTTAAGTTTATACATGTTAAAACAATTATTCTGGTGTCGTTTTAGATAATTTAAACAACATCATCATCACTCTATACGTATTACTGCAGAAAAAGCACTACTTTAAAAGGCTGTTTTTTTTTAGATATATGGGCCAGCTCATTTAAATGTTCACCATAAAAGTACAATTAAAGAAACTGTACCTTCACGTTTGCCAGTGAGCCAATGAGGCGGATACTCACGTTTTGATTCTAGATAAAACATGTGAGTTTAGTGAAATCACCAGAATGGCTCCCAATTGTCCCAATTCCCAATCTGATTTTGAGCTAGTTTTAAAATAAAAATGTGGTTCACAAATCTAGAACATTTCAATTGCTACAGCCAAGCAGAAATGTCAGTTCTGCTTGGCTGTAGCTCTTATTTCACTGTATTTTTAAATTTAGTCTGTAGAAAATTTGAAAAACTATGTGTTTCCTACACATAGTTTTGCAAATTTTAATTTTCTTTTGAAATAAGATTAGAATATTATTCATTTTGATTGAACGAAGAAATATCAATTGGGTGGAAAATTCGTGGGTTGTGCTCTTCTTTAGTACCCTTCTTTAGATATTTTTGTAAGAGTATGTGAGTGTTCAACCACGCCAGAAGGGCAGCAGCTTCCTTCTGTGTATTGTTATACCACCTTTAATGCGATCACGAACCCGCCTGCCAAGCGTGGTGATTATGGAAATACCCTCCAGCTGTTCTATCCAGTAGTGGACACTAATGGGCTGTTGATGATGAGTGAAAACTAAACTATTTAGCAAATGAACGAGACATTAATTTACACACTATTGAAGTGAATTTATTATTCGAAACATGCACATCTACCGTTACTTCATAGCCAGCTCAGTACAACATAAACGTATAAAACGTATCGACAAATTCGACGGGACATCACACAAACTTCTACCGCTCAACTCATTTGTTATTTTGTTTGATTCATCATTTTCATAATGTTCAAGCTGGTAAGTGAATAATCAACATCTGACATTTATATGAAAGATAATTTTGACCGCCTCTGAGGACTAGGTATCAGATCCAGAGCTCGCGGGTTCGACATTCCCGTCTGGCTAAGCTACCATTCTTACTAACTACTATGTCTGGCACAAGACTCTTACTTTAAGTCTACTCACTGTTGCCATAACAACAATTTCAAATTATTGTGTTCCGGCATTTGAAGGTAAGATAGCCAGTACCTCAGTCTGTTGAGGATTCATCAGGCCATAGCCCTCTACTAGTCGAAATGAGCCTCGTCCAATAATGAGAAGGAGATTGAAGATCACATTGTTAAAAATACAACCGGAAACCAAACCGTTGTGCAAAATATTACTTATCTTTTCTCATTTCATAGTTCGTCTTCGCGTGCTTCCTGGCCGTGGCTGCCGCCAAGCCCGGTATCCTGGCTGCAGCACCAGTGGCCTACACAGCACCATTGACAGCTGCGTACACATCGCCCGTAGCTGCGGCCTACACGGCACCCCTCGGATACTCCGCCTACTCTGCCTACCCCTACGCTGCTGCATACTCCGCTTACCCCTACGCGTCACCGTACTCTGCCTACTACCTGCGCCGCTGAACTGTTGAATTACTAAATTTAAAATTATCTCATTATTAACGACGAGGACAATAAATCATTTTAATCTTATTGATGAATTTACCTTTTTAACCAACTTCAAAAAAAGGAGGAGTCATCAGGTCAGGATCTGATGATGGAATCCTGGAGGAATCGAAGGGACTCTTCAAATATCAAAGGCACACTCGAAGCGATTTGGGTATTTTTAGGGTGTCTTGCCTTAAAAGTAAGGAAAAAACAGACCCCATAAGGTGCGTGTGTGTCTGCCCGTCTATCTGTCAAGTCAATGTACTTCGAAACTACTGGACCGATTAAGTTGAAAGGACAATGTCCACTTATATGGGCATTATGGCTTCGCGTGAACAGTTACTTTATGTGTAATTGTGATATAGGTTTGTTATATAATATCAGTAGGAGACAGAATATCAGAATGTTTGGTAAGGCTATTTTCCGACATGTAAAGTATACAATTGCTCGTGGGTTATTTCAAATAAAACTAATGTAGTTTTATTCATATTTTATTATTAAATAGAATCATATGTCAGTAATACATTATCCAGGAACTGGGCAGGTGGATTAATATTATCTTGGTACCTTGCCCAGCTCAAATACCAAATGACGGTCATTACATGAGCGCAGCAACCCACTGTCCTTCGGCCCACAATACAATTACAACAATATTGTTTTATCGATTCCCAATAATGCATCATTATTTTCATATAAAATATATCTGCTTTGAATTTTCGCCCGCATTAATCTGTCATTTTCGGTTGAAGAAAAACCTTGTAGTAGGTCGCTGGCTGTATCCCTGCCCACTTCAATTGTATATAGGTACCATCATTTCTTACATGTTCACCATAGTATGAGCGTGCATGCTTTAGTTTATAGTTAACATATGGAAGTCTGTGACCCCAAACACAGGCGTATAGCGTAAATTAAAACTACAGAAAATAGTTCTTTACCGACAGAGACAATAAAACCTATAAGAAGTCTTTGTATTGTAAGTGATGGTATCTAAAGTGACACAGATTTTTTTCTCAATATTTGTGCGTATAAACTTCATGTACAGAAGCGCGAGTTTAATGAATGGATGAAAATTCTTTATATTTGAAACAATATAATAATGTAACTAAATTTGTCACATAGAAATTTAATCAAAATCGGTTCAGTAGTTTGGTTTATAAATGAAAATAATTAGAAAAAGTACGTCTATCGGTTAAATGAAATTGAATCATTATTCTTCATTGAAGTCGGTTTTCTTTTTAGTTTTTAAAACGTAATAATACCTGGTTAACGCATTTGAATAGAAAAAATAATAAGTTTCTCAAGGTTGCTGAAATGAACAGTTGAGTTTCCTATAGGCCGTTCGTAACGATCCTCAGGTAATCCGACTGCTCCCTTTGTATATAGTGAGTTTAATGGTACATAATATTTTTATTGTTTATACAATTTATTTCATGAGTAAAAAAAAATTGAATCAACACAAATAATCTATTCAATCAGGCTCAAGAAGGCCAGGTACCCGTGTGAAAAGATCGCATATCAAATCACTGGAATTTAATAATTCTTTTACCCAGTCAAGATATTCAAGTCTACAAATGAGTGTACCTAATTCTCCTCATATCACCTAAGAGTATTTAAATCTACTAACACCTAGGTGAATTAACCCTGTTGAATTAAGTCTACCGCCATAATTTTGTATTTAGAATGATATAAGGAAACACAAATGCAAGATTGTTGACTGTATTAGTTAAGCAATAACTGTTGCAGTGGCAATGGAACGACTTGGGATAGATTGTGCGAAATGGCGTCTTATTCACCATCGATATTAGAATCCATTCGTACCACGACTCTCTCCCCATCTTCTGTAGATCGTAATAATAGCCTCGCAGGGGCTTGTTTCACTTGACTCAGTACAGGCATTGGGTTTAAAGGACCCAAACTTCCCAGAACACCAGACAGAGGATCGTTTCCAGCTCGAGAAGCGCTCTGCGGCGGATCCTTTGGTGTCCCACCTACTAAACCTGCTATCAGCCCATGAAACGGGTTAATAGACTTGAATCCATCGGTGAAACTACTTAGCAACCCTGACTGAACGAATCCATGGGCTGACATGGTGAACGATAGGAACAGTACCTGAAAAACAAAAATAGTACAACGACTAATATTTTATTTATCATACATTAAATTTCAATAAAATAACTGATGCAGTTTATGAAAAACTAGCTGACACCGCGCAGTTACACTTGCCCCTGGATTCTAAGTTCATCACTTTCATTAAAGCTCATATGACAGCTGTATAAAGTATTTTCTGGGAAAGCTCGCTTCATTATCATTCGTTGTTTAGGGCCAATCTTATACCCAGTCTAAGAGCTCACCCATTTCAGAAGAAAAAATGTTTTTACACCTCAGCCACTGAATCATAGGTTAGCTAATACACGAATAAGAAACCACTGGACGGTTTCCCAGATTCATATATAACGAATTTCAAGTCACCCTTTTACTAAAGGGTAGTATAAGTACCTACTGGTACTTATTTATAATTGAATGTATGGAAAGACCATCCAACTAAGATTCCTCGCGCCTAGTAAACTCGTTGTACAGAGAACTCATATAAGTTGGATCTATTACAGATTGGTTTCGTTTCAAGCATATAAAACGATGATTATCATAAACTTGCAGATAGCATGTTTGATTAGTTAATTTGATGAGTATTTGCAGCAACTTTCAATTCAGTCCGTCAATGTATTCAATTTATTAAAAGCTTTGCAACCCTGTAGTACTCCGACGCGGTGTATTATAGATAACCATAAAAAAATACAGTTTCGTGTTCCAAATCCTTTCCAGTAAAAAGACAGTGTACATAAAGATAGTGTACAAACCAGCTTTGTGGTCTTGTGGTTCGTGCACCGGTGTCTGATCCAGAGATTCCGGGTTCGATCCCCAGGGGTTGATTGGTGGCAGTTTATATAAATAATGTACAGATTTTGTACCGTTACAGTAATATTACAAGTATAGATAGATATATTAAAATCGACATACGAAATACAATGAAGCGGGCCCAGTATGATAACTAGGCCTATAATGTAACTGTAACGGTATACAATCTGTACAACAATACACGGAAGACATGTATTTATGTTGATACCTAAATGTGTCTTCGTAGCACTGGACTGTAACACGAGAAAAATAAATGGAACCGCTGTGCCAAATTTGATGCTCCTACATCCACCGGCTCAGCATGTACTTTGTCTTTCAGTCAGTCAGCCAATCACATTTTATTAAGTAGATACACGCCATGTAGATTAGGAACTTACCAAAATCCTTATTTGCGAAAACATCATGGCGCCCAGTTACTCCGTTTGGGAGAGCTCTTCTGATACTGAATCGGTTAAATAATGCGTTTTATACAGTAAATTACAGTTGTAACTAAAACACAGTTTTTAAGTATATTGAGATTTGAGAACGAATCCTTTTGATTCGGCTCATAAAATTTGTAGATATACAAAGTAAGCAGGTACCATGAAATAAAGAACATCTATATTATGCATAATGCCATTAAAATTTTATTAACATAATAACCCACAGCATAATAGATATTAATAATCTTGGGCAAACAGAAAATTAAATGTAAGCATGCTTTAGATTTGATTTCATTCTTAATCGCAATCAGCTAGGTCCTTATTGGTTAATATTTTTTCACAATATTTTTATTACAGTACCAGTAGGTTATGCTTAAATACGATAAAACTACATGACTCTATAAATAAGCCGGCTAAGCGCGAGTCGGATACACAGTCGAGCACACAGTGGGTCATTTCGAAGGAAAATAAGTGGTTATTATTTTGCACCTCGTTCTAGAGCATTCGTATGGGTTCGAATTAAGCTAGGCCAGTTTTTTGTGGTTGCTGTATACTTTAGAGTGAGCAATATAATTGTACCTGTTTGACACTCATACATATTATCGTGTAGACAATAGAGCAATATTTGTCAGATAATCCGCCACAAAAGCACATATTTTAGAAAATTGCAACCAATTACGAATCATGAGGTCTTCAGGTTAAGACGGATAGCCAGCGTAGGCTTATGTACACATTGGCATCCTTTGGAATTACCTTGGGTATTTAAAAAAATACCTACGCTGTTTTGTGTTAACATTCCATCAGGGAGCTAGCTTATCGGAATTCAAAGAACGCCGCGTTGAGCATTCTTAGCATTTTCACTGCACGTATCGTCCTTCAGTGGTTGGTATAAAGTTTGTGTCTGGCCGCATCTTAGTATCATTCAGCAGTAGCTCATTGACTCCATCAACCAATCAAAATGTTCAAACTGGTATGTACCTAAGCCATAAAGCACAATTCAGTTAATCTGTGAGGAAACATAATCTATTACATGCAGAACAAAACTTGTAGGATAAGATTTTGGCGGAGACCGAGAAATACCTCTTTATAGAGCGTAATGCTTCTATTCTGATATACTACGCAAGAAAAAATCTTTGACCCTTTTAGTTAGTGATACTCCCAGGGATATGTGTGAGTTTTGACATAATTAAAGTACGGAGGAAAAATATACTTATATTTATTACAGCAGTATAACAGAAAGCTAGATTTTCTTTTTCAATTATATTTTTTGGGTTGAAAATTGACCACTGCATGGTAAATGTACTTATTATTAATAAGTATGTTTCTAATCATGAAAGTGTATCATATGAATATGTAACAAATATCGGCATCCAACTGTACTAAGATTATCGATTTTTTAATATTTCTTTTTTTCAGTTTGTCTTCGCGTGCTTCCTAGCCGTGGCTGCCGCCAAGCCCGGTATCCTGGCTGCAGCACCAGTGGCCTACACAGCACCATTGACAGCTGCGTACACATCGCCCGTAGCTGCGGCCTACACGGCACCCCTCGGATACTCCGCCTACTCTGCCTACCCCTACGCTGCTGCATACTCCGCTTATCCCTACGCGTCACCTTACTCTGCCTACTACTTGCGCCGTTGATTAAATAAAAGTTCATTGCAATAAATAAAAATCAAAACATTCTATTTTATTACCATCAGCTACTTGCAAACCGTAGGCATGTGCCGAGCATAGTTTGGACTTCTACCCCCCGTAGGTGATCTCATAAGATCCACGGTCTGAGTTCAATCTGAGATCAGAGGTGAATCCTCGAAAGGGAAAACATCGTGAGTCTACTTATTAACTCTCTCGTTTTTGCATTTTTATTCTGTACAAGTCGACCCGATGCGATGGGATATCCCATCGACAAAATCTCGGGCAGGTAAAACCCGTTTAAATGCCTTCAATCTTAGATAGGGTGTAACCACTAGGGCTAAGGGGATGAATTTCCAGAAACGCTTAAATATTGTGTTTTTTTGTAAACAGAAATCTATATAACACCAATTTTAACAAACAAAAATAACGATTTCGAACTTCTAAGCTAGTGTTTCGACTAAATAGTCAGAAATTTATTTTGACCATTATTTTTTAAAAATATCTCACAATCTTGAAACACGTATTTATATAATTTTAGGGGCAACTTGTATACCAATTTAAAAGTGCTGTTCATGTGTGGTTATTGTGAATTTGCTACATTTACTCTGAACTTTGCCCCAATTTAAAACCTTTTCGAGTGCAAGTTTTTAAAATTCCTAGTTCTTAGTGCACCCATACAGTACAAAGCAAGATATCCTGAAAAATTCAAGTCTGTAGGACCTTGGTTTGGCCTGTGACTTGATCTTTATTCAGTCAGTCAGCTTAACGACGATTTGAAATATTTGATTCTAAACACCAAGCAAGCATACTGATAGTTTACTATTCAGATTATAGCAGGCACCGCGCATATCTTGCTACTTGTTGCATACAAGTGGTAGAGTCGTACACGTACCTACTTAAAAAAAACTTGCAAAATAATTCATAACGCACCATAAAGGGCTACGTAAAATATATCCGCCTCTGTGGTCTAGCGATTGACCCATCGATTCAGATCCAGAGGTCCCGGGTTCGATCCCCAGGGAATATTCAATATTGTGCGTGGTTTGATGGGTGATAGAACTTTGTTAAAGTCCACTTGGCTAGCTACCACCGTCTTACCTAAGTCTGTCATCATAACAACAATTTGAAATTGTTGTGTTCCAGCAGGCATTTGAGTTAAGATAGCCAGTTCCTCAGACTGTTGAGGATTCCGGGTGAAGTGCACCTCCACTTTCACCCTTATCTTATCTTGTAAATAGGTGAGATGAAGGCTAAGTGCTTCCCCGTCGTACAAAATAAAATAAACAATAACAATAATATCCATAGTTCATGAGGGCTATCTCATCAGAACTCTACAATATTTTATATCAACTCATTACATAGGTGGTGCATTATGATTACAATACCAATTACGATTCAGATACGTATACCAAGGGTCCCGACCCACAATTTAACTCAAAACTTACACTTGGCCACTTGATATAAATATTCTTTATTTTATTTGAGAGGCTAACTCTTTTCTCCCTCAGACATTAACCATTCAACGCGTGAAACAAACAAACAAACATTTTGAAGTTAAGTTTTTAGTCTAACATATAGTTTTTTATTAGCTTTTAATACATTTATCTTTGACTTCATCTAGAATGATGTCAAAACCGAATGGGATGTCTATCCAATTAGCACGCAAAGTGCATAATTATACGTATATGTTAAAATAAAGTGGAATGTTGTGGATCAGACAAGGTGTCAATCCAGCTTTTGGATTAATGGCAAGTTACAGGACATACGTATCAATTAACACCTGTTGAGGTACATGGATTATAATTATTCATAAATCAACATTTATTGCACACAAAAAGTCATAAGAACAGAATTCATCTATTAATAAAACTTGAGCAATAGATCCTATTTTATACGTGTTTTTATTTTATGGTACGACGGGGAAGCGCTTGGCCGTCATCTCATCTGGTGTTAAGTTATGATAAGGCTAAAGGTAGTAGCGCACAATGACATCCGCAATCCTCAATTTAGAATAGGAACTGGCTGTCTTACTTCTAAATGCCAGAACACAATAATTTTGTATTGTTGTTGTGGCTACAGACGTAAGTAAGGCGGACTTAAAAAAAATTGTCCTACCTACCACCATCCAAACCAAGCACAAATTTGTACCCCCTGGCGATCGAACCGGGGCCTCTGTTTTTTTTTATTGTACGACGGGTAAGCGCACTTGGCCTTCATCTCACCTGGTAACAAGTTGAGATGAGGCCGAAGGTGGAGGCGCACTTCACCCGGAATCCTCAACAAACTGAGGAACTGGCTATCTTACCTCTTAATGCCAGAATTGGTTAATTATTCTTAATAAAATTTTTAGGTAAGTTAAGAATTAGGTAAGACGGTGGTAGCTAGCCAGGCGGACTTAAACAAAGTCCTACTACCAACCAAACCAAGCACAATATATTGTACTCCCCATGGGAATCGAACCCGGGACCTCTGGATCTGAAATCGGTGGGTTAAACCACTAGACCACAGGGGCGGTTTTACCTTGATTCGATGTTTTTCATAAATAAAGGTTTGGAGGAGGTTCGTGATCAACAACGGATAATTGATTTCACAATGTTGAAATTTGAGTGTTTTGAGCGAATTGGAGCGTTGGAGATCAAAGGTAACGAAGCATGGCTGTAAGGTACCTCGGTACAGGCACGCATTGTTAAAAATCCTATTATCACCGAGAGTACAAAGTTAATGTTTTCCATAAATATTTAGGATTCAAAGATTATGATGACATCATTTATTCCTTTCATTTTAACTGTTTAAGATATTCATTGCATGCTCAAAAAATCTGTAATATTTCCTTTGGTCTTCAAATTTCCCATCCACCCATAAATACTCATAAGAGGTGACTTAGGGATCTAACCAGAAACAATGCAGCAGAAGTAAACTCCTGTATGACTTTGATGCGTTCACCAATCGCCATTCCAAAGAGTCTTGATACTACAGTCTTGATTATGACTAAAAAGAAGGGTATTAGCCCTCTTTGGAAATCTTTGGGAGCTCAAGTTCTTATAAAAAGAACAGACGTAGATTTAGGAGCGCTCTTGTCATACAATAAAAACATCCAAGAAGACCCGAAAAGAAAACTAAAAAGTAGCCAAACCCCTAAAATGATGTCTTAAGCATTATCATTTTTTACATTTTGGACTTGTTCTTCTTCTTAACTCTTCTGGGTACAATAACGATTGATACAAAATAAAACAATTTAGAATCAGTTCTATATAGTATATTAATTAACATCATTTATTTTGTCATGATTATTTTAATCATTTGTGATTTCATAGCTTAAAATTGAATTTTAGATCAGCGGCGCAAGTAGTAGGCAGAGTAAGGTGATGCGTAAGGGTAGGCGGAGTATGCAGCAGCGTAGGGGTAGGCAGAGTAGGCGGAATACGCGAGGGGTGTCGTGTAGGCCGCAGATATGGGCGCTGTGTACGCCGCTGTCAGAGGAGCTGTGTAGGCCACTGGTGCAGCAGCCAGGATCCCGGGCTTAGCGGCAGCCACGGCCAGGAAGCACGCGAAAATGAACTAAAATAAAAAAGGGTATTATCAGTATTTACTACAATTAATTAGACGTTAAAATACAATTGCCACAAATTGATTGTTGGTTTTTATTAAGTTGAGTTTTTTTTAACAACTAGGAGATGGAACATGCAAGTTGCCCACCTGATGTTAAGTGCACTCTTGCCTATGACAATGCCTTACTGCATATGCCAAATTAAAAAAGAGCATAGCCTACACGACATTGCATTGCGCCCATCAACTTGAGGCATTAATGTGTTAAGCCTCGCGTGCCCGTAATTTCACCGATAATTATTATTATACCAAATCTTATGGCGTAGGTGAAGTCCTTATCATTGGCATTTTATTGTACCAATAACCGCCTCTCTGGTATAGTGGTTTGCCTACCGGTGTCAGAACCACAGGGGTGTACAATATTGTGCTGGATTTGTTCAAGTCCAGCAGGCTAGCTACCACCATCTTACCTAATTCTGTCGCCATTACAACAGTTACTAAACTTTTATGTTCTGACATTTAGAGGTAAAATAGTCCACCTTAAATATATAATAATAATCGTACCTATTTAATAGTCCATTTACAATTTTTCAGGTAAAGTTATTTAAGAAAATTTGAAGCAATTACATTTTTGACTATTTACCAGAGCAACAAGTTTTTTTACAGGTGTAAAATCTTACCAATTTGAACATGTTGAAGTAGTTGGTTGACAATTAGCTACAGCTGAATGATGCTTGTTTGCTCTGTCCAAGAAACTTTATAGTAAACAATGAAGGACAGTCACGCAATGCCACGAGGTATGTCTTACTGATGCTACTCTGAATGTTTAAGAGTCTACAAGTAAACAATCGTTTGGACTAAGCTTGAAATAACTATGTTGTCGAAATATGTGGGTAAAACAACCTTAAGTAGACCTCTCAGGGTTCTATTTAGTCTTGACCTTTGGTCAAGTCAGCTAACAATTGTCATAAAAAATATATTCATGAAAAAAAAAACGTTAACAGTGAAAAGGAATACAAGTAACTATGATTATGCGTTTTTATAAGACTGCAAGGTTGTAGTGATAAGCAATAATTAGGACGAACCAAAAGGTACTGCCATCACCGATCCTACTCTCAAATGTTGAGATATGAGCACAGTCGTCAGACTTAAATTGGGCTTCTGTCCAACAGTGGACACCCACGGTCTGCTGATGATGAAAGTATGTTCAACATTTTGACTAAGTATGTTTATAAACTGTCTCTTCAACAAACAAAAAAACAAGAATAAGTATTATCTTATTGAAGCAAAAATAAAACCATTTTTTACAATTTTGGCATAATTATTCAATTGTATCAAATTCATATTATTAATTGATAACGACTCTAAAAACCTTGAAAAGAAGAACCTTTGAAAGGTCATAATCAATTATCATTAACCTTAAATTGACAGATGACATAAACAATTTTTTATTTTAATATGTGGTAAAAAGGTTTAACGTTGTATATTAAAAACCGGCCATGTACGGAAAAAAGATCACTCTTCTCCTGGCCCCGTTAATTTTATTTTGTTTTATTTAATGATTTTTTGCTTCAGCGGTAATAGAAATAGGTAGTCTGTGAAAATATCGATTCATGAGATTAATTTTAAACCTCCCCTGTGTCTCTATTGGTTTGCCTATTGGTGCCAAATCCAGAGGTCCTGATCCCGTGGAACACAAAATTGGTCATGGTTTGTTTGGTTGGTGGTAGGACTTTGAGTTAGCCTACATAACTACATAAGTTTATCGCTATAACAATCATTATAAATGGTAGTGTTCTGGTTTTTAAACGATATTCGAAGATGGCCAGTAAGCCAGACTATTGAGGATTTTAGCCTAAGTGCGCTTCCACCTTCGGCCTTATCATAACTTTAAACCAGGTGAGAAAAAGCCAGGCGCGTACCTGTAAAAAAAACCGCTTGCTGACAGACATACGATCAGACGGACAAACAGTGGAGGCTTAGTAATATGGTCCCATTGGTACCCTTTGGGTACTGAAGCCTAAAAACCTATTACACTTTTTGTTTACGAGGATTTCCCTCTTGAATACTCAGAACGTAGATTTTTTGATGACTGGGGAAAGACAGAGGAACGTCCAAGCACAATCCTGCATCTGTCACGCTTGTTCAAGTTATTTATATTTTTAGACTGCGGGTTATGTGCCGTTTCTGAGAAATTATTTTTGCTTGGTGAACCTTTACAGTTTCAGTTTCATGATGAAACATCCTTTCACTGGCTTCTCCTTGCAAAGTGTCCAAAAATAAAAACGAACTTGGTTTGTTGTTCCAAAAGTTATTTTTGTAATGAATCCTCTATAATGTCCATATCCCAGAAAGCCGCTCACGTGGAGGTCTCTGCTTAAGCAGATATGTATTTAAAGCAATAAGATAATCTCTGCTCAAGCGGATGCTCAAGGTTTTTTAGAATGTGGCCCAAATTATAGGTTAGGTTATTTTATATTAGGTTTATCCACAGCTTAAGGAGCGAGAAATATCGTTTTTGGTAAATTGTTACCTAAAAACACATTGTTGATTATAAACTTTTAATTTTGCCAGTACCTACAGGTTACACGTAACTTAACAACAGATAAAAAACTTGATGTTTCTTTTTTTCATATTAGTTTCTCAGACCGTTGAGGATTCCACGTGATATGCGCTTCCATCTTCGGCCTTATCTTAACTTGAAACTAGGTGAGATGAAGGCCAAGCACTTCCCCGTTCTAAAATAATAAAAATGGCCAGAATTGTAGGTGTACATAATTTCTATGACGGGCTCATTTTCAAGATTTCAAAAGTGGGTTATTTTTATCGTAAAAAGCACAGCCGAAACAGCTTACAGAATTTAATGTCATGGTAATGTGACATTAACATTTAACTTGGTATGGGAACTAGACTGCGAACTCTTGCACTATAAGGAAAAACGTAATGTCGCGATGCCCATTGCAGTCCAAATTATTATTCTGTAAAGGTATACACAGAGTACTAACCTACAGAATGGACTTGTATCTAACATTTCGGCATTTGCCCTTCAATGGCTTGTATAAAATATGCTACTGAGATGGTATCAGCATCATTTGATTCAGTTGACTCAAAGAAAATCATCAACATGTTCAAACTAGTGAGTTTCCTTTTAATGTATTTTCCTTACTAAATTTTGCCATCAAATAGGACAGTAATCAAATGGGTAGCTGAAGAAAACCATTCACAGCACATATGTTTTGATAACTACGTAGATTAAAATAGAATGAAAAAATGAAAAACAGTATTTTGTCAACAAGTTATCTACTACAGTCAAAATGTTTTATATACCTTATAACAAATACATCCAGTTTCTAATGTTGTTATCTTGATTTTCAGTTCGTCTTCGCTTGCTTCCTGGCCGTGGCTGCCGCCAAGCCCGGTATCCTGGCTGCTGCACCAGTGGCCTACACAGCACCTCTGACAGCGGCGTACACAGCGCCCATATCTGCGGCCTACACGGCACCCCTCGGATACTCCGCCTACTCTGCCTACCCCTACGCTGCTGCATACTCCGCCTACCCTTACGCATCACCGTACTCTGCATACTACCTGCGCCGTTGATAAATGAAAAAAAAAGATGAAATATGATAATTAAATAAAACAACCACTGAAGAAATTGAAACTTTTAATTATGTTGATTACATAGACACCAATAGTATAATTATAAAACTAAATGTGTGCTAGCATTTTTTAGTGCTCCATACCCAAATGGTACCGGTGGGGCCCTATTACCAAACCTAACTGAACCTTGTATGATTAGAAATACGAGTGTATAGATAGTATTTAAGAGTAATAGTAATTGACTTACGACTTTATCCCCTTCGAGGATTCACCTCTGTTCACTACTCAGAGAGTGGATCTCATGAGGATCATGTACTAGGGGTTTTTAGAATGACAACAAATTCTAAAAACCTGGACCCACACGAATGCTCCAGAACGAAATAAAAAAAGCATTTATTTTGCCATACGATGTGGGTCTGAACACTCTACGTGCATGCCCAAATCGCAAATTGCCGGTTTAATGTGATAATCAGCTAGACGTATTAATTCAGTAATTCAGTAGAACGCCTAGGATGAAAAGAATGATGCAAATCTACATGATCCCGTAAGAATATCTTCAAACACTTATTTAATTCAATCTTCAACAAGAAAAATTCAATCCACACTGCAAAGATTAAAATCTGGTTTGGTAGTACATTAAGCTTTTTATCAAGAAATAGTTCAATCAGCTACACATTACGGCAGTAGGTACTTTTGTATTTTATTGACTGTCTTCATACCAGGATAGCTCGATGGATAACCCAACTTTCATTTCTCCTCCCGGAGTTACATTAAATCAACAAAATATTCCATCACTGTAAAACTAAAGGCATGTGATTATAGATCCGCTATCTCTCAGCACCCAACGAGTAAATTGAATTATCTTGTTTGTTAACTATAAGTGAGCCGATATTATCAACTTATACTTGCTATTGCTACAACACATTTATGAATAGGTATTCCAAGCAATTTTAGACAGATAAAACAAAACACGGACTTTGTCCACGAATAAACGACTCATTCCCATATAACTCAGCACTCTTGCCCTGGCATCGGGTCTGTAAGGAAAAACTCCCATTCACTTTTGTGGCTCGTAGCTTATTGTGTAGGTACCGGTGGATGCTACAGGTATCAAGACCCCAAGACCACGACCTTCGACCAGCCTGGGACGCTACCGCCGACGGCGAAGCCGATCTCCATTGGCTTAAAATTAGCTTCATGAGAACTAGAAACGACTTTTACCGTCAAATGTACTGAACGGATAGGTTTCATAACATGTGTACACTTTTGAGATGGGAAACGCCATTTTGGATATGACACATACCCGGTAGTAAAAATCGTTTCTAGTTCTCATGAAGCTAATTTTAAGCCAATGGAGATCGGCTTCGCCGTCGGCGGTAGCGTCCCTGGTTGAAGCAACTGCTGATGGGTGCTAATAAAAAGAGAAGTCCTGATTGACTGATTCAACTATAGATACAACGCACAGCCTATACCGCTGGTCGAAAATTGCTTGAAATTTGGATGGTATGTTTTATTTTGGTGTGTCCAGGCGTCCGCTAAGTAAGGAATTTTGAAAATATGCACTCATAATCAATGCACTCAAATAGGCTTCAAAATAGGGTTTACAGTTCAGAGTGTAGTTTGTCCTTATGAAATTGGCAATGGCATATTTTAGGGTTTTTTAGAAGTTCCTAAATTAAAGAGTGGGAGTCCAATATTTCAGGAAACAACCTTTAAAGTGCTATTTACTTTTGACCGCCTCTTTGGTCTAGTGATTCACCTATCGGTGTCAGATCCAGAAGCCCCGGGTTCGATCCCCAACGGGAAGAACAATATTGTGCATGGTTGGATTGTTGGTAGAACTTTGTTGGTGTCCGTCGGGCTAGCTACCACCATCTTATCTAATTCTGTCACCATATCAAAAATTCTAAAATTGTTGTGTTCCGGCATTTAGAGGTAAGATAGCCAGTTTCTTAGACAGTTTAGGATTCCGGGTGAAGTGTGCTTCCACCTTCGGCCTTATCATAACATGTAAACCAGGTGAGATGAACTCCGGGCATTATACGACAGGGCTTCCCTGTCGTACAATAAAAATAACAAAAATCTTTCGGCATGTAACAGGTAGCAGGTTGAGAGAATATGCACTACACCGAATCATCTGAAAAAAATATTAAAAATAACATAAATAAAAATAAAAGGCAGAAACGATAGCCATATAAGAAACGTTTTTATAAATTGATAGCTGTGTCGTAAAACGGTAATACCTACCCTACTTCAAACTTAGTGTGAAAAAAGTGTTTACTTTAAAGGTATACCAATAAATTATAAAATTATATATAATATGAATTGGACCCGCACTGAGGCATCAGAACTACCAAAAACCAACATTTTATGTGGGTCGACACTTTTGGTGTACGTTACAATAGCGGGAAAAGCATAACGGGCTAAATGACGTCACAGGAAATCGACGCAATGCGAAAAGGAAGGAGAAATCCTGACTGACTGACTGATTCAAGTAGATACAACGTACAGCCTAAATCGCTGGTTCTACAGATTTTAATATTGGTAGTTATGCTTGTCTCAGTGTGTAGACATCCGCTAAGAAAGGAATTGTGAATATCCGAACCCAATGGGTTCATAATGGTGGTCGGAGTATGAAGTGAAATGTTTTAATATATCTGAAAATACACATATCAGGCACTTGAAAATTTGCATGTAAATTGTCAATTTTTATTTAACCGCCTCTGTGGTCTAGTGGATCGACCCACCACGTGGTAGGGGGATTTTGTATAAGTAAGCCTGGCTCTCTACCACCATCTTACCTAATTCTGTCGCCATAATAACAGTTCTTAAAAAAAATGTTGTGTTCCAGCATTTAGAGGTAGTCAGTTCCTCTATTTGTAAGTGCGTTTCCACCTTCAGGTGATGAGATGAAGATGAAAAATGAAGAATGAAAGTTCATCATGAAAGATGAAGAAGAGATGAAGGCCAAGCACATCCCCGTCATACAATAATATACATTAAAGAAAAAAATACAAATGAAATATATTTTAGGGTTTTAAAGTACTTTCAAAAATAAAGGGTTCCAATATTTCATCAAATATTTTATCTAGAGCTATATCTTTTAAATTGTTATTGGAAGCAGGATTTCAAGGCACAGACTCTGTAGGCTGGTTAAAAAAAATACGTGGACAAAGTAACGGGTAACAGCTAGATAAATATGTCTTGAAACAAAACGGAAAGATACACTCACAGTATCCATTTACTGTTTGAGGACTTCAAAAAAGCATACGACAGTATAGATCGGGATGCCTTGAATGTAATTTTCTCAAGTGTAAGCTAACTACGTTACCTGACCTAACAAATATATATATTTATAATATAATGCTTGCACCTATTTCAAAAAACCAATATGCGGATGAAGTCGCGAGTCGCGAGAGGACGAAAAGCTAGTATTAGTATAAGATAAGATTCGCACCTATATTCAAATTAAATAGCCAATAATTTTCCACAATATAGGGGAACCAAACAACCTAATTAAGGTCTAGGATGCAGGGCGTTACAATGAAATTGTCATAATACATACATACTCTAGAAAAAAAAACTATTTCCTACTGAGGCAGTCGGGTGAAAAACGCATGACGGACTGCAATTATCTAGATCAAAAAGGGGGAAAAGGGGAAGAAACCGACGGAATGATCCAGATGAAAACACTGGCATCAATATAGTAGCCGTGACCTTTAAGGCACCATATCTGAGATCGTCGTTTGAATAGGCACATTGACCTTAGGGTTGCCGTAACCTGCCACAGATGAGATAGATAGAGCCGCTTGGCACCACCATAGGGAATGTGAACACGCCTGTACTGACCCCTAACTGCCCTGACGCAATATTAACGCGCATCCTGCATGCTAATTCAATACAACTACAAGTTTATGCGGTAGAGTGCCAAGCTTTTTTTATTCTATTTGATTTTCTTTCGTCTACATATTTACACTTACATATTTACATTTACAGTTTCATAGTCAAGATAGGGGTAACCGGAGCCTTGACTATAAATTACAGTGTCAGTTAGGTTAGCGGTCCTTTTTTGGTAATAGTGATCTAATTAATATTAACCTACGATAGCTGACTCATTTTTTCAAATTTACAAAACAAAAATAACTCCATACAAGTAATCAGTTCACACTATTTGTTGTTAGGGCTAATAAATATAGGACTCAATATTTTATCAATATTCGTGTTTTTAAATAAAGAAATCATTATTTATAACACAAACAATATATATATATGATCTTTGTTTGTGTATAAATCCTCTAGATATACCTCTTAATGCTTTATTATTTGCTTGTTTTACTCTAGAGCTAACTCGTTGCAATAGATATTGGCGTTGATTAACATAACAAGCTACACGAATACTGTAAACGTTTTGCTTTATACAGAAGTTAATTCAGACAATTTATTACGTATTTATATATATATATATATATATATTTTATCAATCGTTAATTCAATAAGCGTGGCTCTCCCACAGGATGACAGTTTACTATATGAAGCATAAAAAGTTTTATTTAACGCCAAATGTAATACCTATTTCATATGATATTGGCGATGTAAAAGTTTCCATTAATGTTATCTTCTGTCCTCGCTAGCGACTGGTTTGTCCGTGCTAATTAAATTTGAATATAATAATAATGATAAATGTAGTTGTTAACCTGTGGTAGTCACACAGATTATCTATCAATATTATATGTAACTGACAATGATATATTACGCTAAAATATAACAATTAGATAAATTATTATTATAACCTTAAAAATGTACATATTATACCATTTTTAGGTTTTAATTTTCCATTGTTTGTAAAATACTTTAATAAGGTTGACTACTTCATGCATACTGTTGTATGATGCTGTCTGGAATTTGGGGCATCGTCAACCATGCTATGTAAAGTTAGCAAACCCTCGTATAATCGTGAAATTCTCTGATGCATCCAAGCAAATTACTATTTAAACGCTACTGCAAATTTTAGATATATCATTCACTTCTTTTGTCCTGAACTAGACAAACCAAACCAACCAACAAAATGTACAAGCTGGTAAATATCGTTCAATATGTCTTGTAAAATTTCAACTGGGTATCAGTTATGAATCATGTGAAAAATAAATAATAATAAGTGATTACAACTTATCAAGACGCTTATTATTATTTGATTTGCTATTTATATTCTTAATAGATACACCTACCTCCTAATTAATAATGGATGCGTGCTATCAAAATACAGTTGCAACAAATGATCATAAACATGTTTACCTACTTTGTAAAGGTTAGGTTATTTGGAACGAGTTAAGCTGCCTGTCTGTCACTGATGTATCTTTTATCACTACAGGTTACATTCGCCGCCGTGTTGGCTGTTGCCGCCGCTAAGCCCGGTAATCTTCTAGCTGCAGCTTACACAGCACCGTTTGCTGCGGCTTACTCTGCTCCCGTTGCTGCGGCATACACTGCTCCCGTTGCTGCGGCATATACAGCTCCCGTTGCTGCGGCATACACTGCTTCCGTTGCTGCGGCATACACTGCTCCCGTCGCTGCAGCATACACTGCTCCCATTGCTGCGGCATACACTGGTCCCGTTGCATCGGCCTATACTGCTCCCATAGCAGCGGCCTATACTGCTCCCTATGCTGCGGCCTACTCCGCTCCCTTACGCTATGCCCCATATACGGCCCCCGTTGCTGCCTACACCGCGCCTATTGCTGCAGCATACACTTCCCCATTTGCTGCTGCATATAGAGCACCTATATTCCTAAAGTAAAATATATTTTTAGGACTGACTGAACTATAATAAATGATTGTATGCAACTAAATATTTTTTGAATACTAATCATAGTATGAAATTAATTTGATTTGATGTTAGTTATTTTGATCCATCCAGTCATAAACGATTTTTTTTAAAAGTAAGTAGGGTTACTGACTTTACAAACTACAAAGAGGAGCTTACTATTTTATATTCCTGTGGTTCAACTTCTAATATCCAAATTATGTTTTTTTTTTATTTTACGACGGGGAAGCGCTTGGCCTTCTTCTCACCTGGTAACAAGTTGAGATAAGGCCGAAGGTGGAGACGCACTTCACCCGGAATCCTCAACAAACTGAGGAACTTGCTATCTTACCTTTAAAATGCCGGAACACAACATTTTGTTAAGAATTGTTATTAAGGCGCCAGAATAAGTTAAGCCATGCGAGCTGAAACAAATCCTAACACTTACCAAACCAAGCACAATATTGTATATCTCCCTGAGGATCGAATCCGAGACCTCTGGATCTGAAATCGGTGGGTTGAACCACTAGACCACAGAGGCGGCATTTGCGAATAACTCATGTCTGTACGCATGGAAGTTAGATAACATTCATAATGTTTAACCAAATCCATCGTTCTATCAGTTTCGCGCACAGACTTTACATAATACTAGCAACGGTGAATCATCAATGAATATTTAGAGCGGGTCCAAAATAGCATCAGATTTCAAAAGCACAATGTATGTACAGTTTGGCGATGACATCAATTGCATTACATCAGGAGATAAGCCTCTCTATCATCTCTATGACTCTTTGGAATACCATTAGTATTGAATGCTAAATTATGTAACAACATAATACAAAAGAACCACACAAATTTCATCAAATCGGAACAGTAGTTTGGTTTTTATATCAAAATAACTGGAAAAAATATGTCATCCAAGTAAACGAAATTGCGTATTGTGCTTTTCTGTGGTGTTTACGGTCACTAGAGTAGACCTATTGAAGTGTTTACTTTCCGTATCTTTTCAGTATCATCATCATCATTTTCAGGGTTTTGCCATAATCACCACGCTTAGCGGGAGTGTTGTTAATCGCAGTAATTATACTTATGTATTTTTTTTTTTAATTGTTTTTTCAAACTTTCTTTCTTCGTGTGGACTATGTAACAGTTCTGGTATCAGCCTTTACGAGCTGCCTCTATAGGCGTCTAACATGGCTCATTAACGACTTTTTTAACGATTTATTAATGGTTTTACAACGAAAAGAGGCTAAAAATAAACTTATTTTGAATAAAAATGGAACAGATTTCACCATAATTTCACCATAACTTTAGGGGTAAGTTATTAATAAACATGTTGTTGTGCTTGCCAATTCAGCACCAACTTGAAATTATATGAACCTACCCTTAGAGTTATTTTTAAGTTTTAGTTGTGAATTCGGTTACATTTTTATTCAAAATAAGTTTATTTAACCGTAGGAAAATACTTTACACAAACCAGACATCACGTGATCTCGGTTCGGAGCGAACCGTTCGAAACGTGCCATCTGGTATCATTGCATTTAATAAACTTAAAAAAATCCAACCAGTATATTTTATGTGCTCTTTACTAGACCAGTGAGACAATTTAGGTAGTCACTCTACTTCCAAATGCATTTGAATTTTTAAAAGATTTGAAATGTCAACTTCACATTTCATTAATTTATTGGAAAATATTGAAATGTTTACTATTCTGTACCCAAAATTATCCTCATCTAGTTAAGCTATTTTATACTCTATGTCCATAGCCAACAGTTATTTTTTTATTATTCGCATTACGTTTATATCTTACGAATGAACTTGAAAATCGATCCATTAAATCATTTATTTATTATACACATGTGTGGGTGAAGATGTGAAATTATTTGCATAATCCTATTTGCAGTCATTTATTTAGGAATCCTTGAAAAATAAAATTGTATGCAACACGGATACATGTTTTCAAAGAGAATTCATAATTTCAAGTTTCTGTATATCTGGCGGTCTGTCTACCTATAGTATGTATGTATACCTATTGCTTCGTAGCTTGTAAAGTAACTTCAATTTAATTTCCGTTTTTTTTTTGTAACAAAGCTTATTAGCCGTTTCCATTCAATTTAAATAATTATACCTCTATATTAGCTCTGAATCCCTGATCAGAAAATACTTTTTCATCTTCCTTCTTCTTCGTTGGACAAATTAGATTCCATACTCTAGGTTCTGATGAGCAGCGTAGATGAACAGGTTCTTAGGTAAAAGGAAGTGTGATTAATTATAAAATTTAGATACGAGGGACTGTTTTTTTACTGTACAACGAGGAAACGCTTGGCCTTCATCTCACCTGGTTACAAGTTAATATAAGACCGAAGGTGGAAGCGCACTTCACCCGGAATCCTCAACGGACTGAGGAACTGGCTATCTTAGCCAGTTCCTCTAAATGCTGTAACACAACAATTTAGAATTGTTGCAAGGTGACAGACTTTTTTGTAAAATTAATTTATTGACGTACCTTACTAAAATAGACTGTTCGCACACTATACACAATCACGACTGTTCAAATACAAACCGTTTTGTAGCCGATTAGAATTATTAATCCTGCAATCGCGTTGTTAATTATATAACTCCATAATGGAGTTATCAATGTTTAGGTCCTAAACAATGTTTAGGTCCTAAACATTGATAAGTCAGAATGTTGATACAATTTTGTGTTTATTTGCTTCCAGGAACGCTCGCACTTCATCGAAAATCTCATCCTCGCCAGGTAATGTCCAGACGATCTTTGCAGTCAAGTATTTCAAATGTTTATTGTTGTATTAAAGTTAATGGAATATCAGGTATGGTATGTTTGACCTTAAAACTTGTTTCCAATTACTCCCCAGTTATGCTAATTCAAACGTCTGCTCTTGTTTTTATTTTTCTACAGACCAAATAATGATTGGTAGGCAGTAAATAAGACCATGCATACCAAATGAGGCCATAGTGACATCTCTGATTATATAATAATATTCTAATCGAGGACGTGTAATACGATGACGATGGAAGCCGTCATTCGATTGCTTCTAATAAACTTTTAAAATGTATTTTGATAATAGATCTACAATAAATTTATATTAATATTCATGATTAATTCATATATTATTTTTAATTGGCAAACGGGTATCTATCGTGATACATTTCTTAAACCTTTTTAATCTATAATGTGTTCTAATCATGTTCAAAAGTGGATCTAAATATAATAAAACAATGATTGTAATATTTATTCAGTTATATAGTATTACGTTGTTGGCACAGTTCTTGTCCTAATACCGATCTCCAAAACACATTTTGGCCCAGCAACGGCGCGGCATTATACGGAACGCTGTGCGAGTTGGCACGGAACTATCTGTTATACACATGCTTAACCACCACAGATTGTGCTCGTCTCTTAGCTGTTTCAAAATAGGAATCAGGTCTTTGTCTGGAAGCACATATATCTTACAATACCGGTAGGATCCTGTAAATTTCTGTATTGCTACCTGTCTTGTCAAGGTGCTGCGCCTCTTTGTGCCAGTGCGGTGTAGCTGTCCAGATCCAGATCCACTTGGTATATACGGACTTTCATGTACCTACTAGGTCCGCTAGCAGGATTTCGCGCCACGCAAGCATTTCCGTCGAGTTTAACTAGTGCCACTGTTCCAGCCGTTCTCGAGCCGAATGGTCTGTCACATGATGATGGTAAGCGGCCGGTAGACAGTGTGACTCTTGTTCTTTGGGAAATGGGCTTTCGTGTGGGACTTCCTGTGTTATAACTGGGACATCAGTTATGGCTGCTGCGGCGGCGTATTCGGCCGAGAACCACCTTTAGCCTTTAGGGGTAGACCTTGGGTCTTTGGGGAGCCGGTGCTTCCAGGTTTTATTTTATTAATCTAATGCCTAAGGGTTAGCTTTCTTATCACACCACTTATTGTAAAATTTGTGAATGTGTAAAATTATTTTAATGGTCAGTTAAACAAGTGTATTTATTTTGTTGATAATGATTACCTTCATGCAAAGTACCTAGATATGTTGGTATATAGGAGTATGAAAAAAGTAACAAAGGTAACTATGTACCCTTAGAGTTATTTTTAAGTTTTAGTGGTGAAGTAGGTTTCATTTTTTTTATAATATCCTCACCTGGATCTAACAATAGTTGAGGATTATTCCATAATGCAGATTTATTTGTGTATGATTATTCATACACAAATAAATCTGCATTATGGAGTATAATAAGTACATATCACAACTGTAACGAAATCGATTTGAGTGTTGACCTGTCTTCACAACTCCCAATTGTATATGCAAATGTTCTCTCTTAGATAACACGACCTTGATATCCAACTAGTTTATATAGGTATCATTAAAAATTTCCAATAAAACAGCTTTACGGTCAGTCCATCAAAATTTGAGTAAATATACTTAATATACATAACTAATCAAGTTCAGGGATGTGGTTACCTTGATCGCCCGAACAAGGATGTAGCAAATACGTGGATCTGTCGTATACGTACCTATACTTGGAGTATCGTGGGCCTGTAGTGTAGAATGTTCCACAAACATGGCATCTTGATATCCGATAGACCGGTGCGTTCGAGATTTGTGACGATTGTACATACAAGATGCTCTATTAACGCATCAAAGACAACTAGAGTTGCTGAATGAATGAATGAATGAATGGACGATTTAATGAACGTTGATTTGTAGTTCATACTCCTAACGTTTAATGGACAACCTCGCGTTGCTTTGCATGGGGAAATTTTAAATACAACTTAACCATTTTAAGAGTTTATTAGAAGCCCCTAGTGAAAGGGCTCGTCCGGAGGATTACTACCACCATCATACTTATTTCAGCCGCCAAGCAGCATTGCTGTGTTTCGGTTTGAAGGGTATGGTTGCCGGTGAAATTACGGGTACGTGAGGCTTAACACCTTTATGCCTCAAGTTGACGGGCGCAATGCAGTGCCGTGTAAGCTATGTTCTTTGTGGATGTGACCTATGCAGTAAGGCTTTGTCATAGACATATGTACATAGGCAAGAGTACACTTAACACCAGGTGCGCTACTTGCTTGTCCCGTCTCCTAGTACCTAGTATAAAAAAAAAACATAATACCTTCTTTAAAGAAAATATCAAACGTGAAGTCATATTATTTCAAAATGGACCTCTGTTGTTGGTAGGTCATCATCATCATCGTCATAATTACTGCCCACATACGTCCACTGCTGGACACAGGCCTCCCCCAATCGATGCCACAAATAGTGATCCGGACATATCATCGTTACTATTAATTGTGGTGGTAGGTATTTTGTGATAATCATTCGAAAAATCAGGAACATTTAAAATAAAGCTGTTCTGAAAAATAGTGCAAGATATTTTGATACTCGTATACTATCTAAAATAAATAAATATTACAGGACATTAATTTCACACAGCGCCATCTAGTCCCAAACTAAGCATAGCTTGTAATATGGGAACTAGATTACGAATATAATACAAAAATACTTTTTTTTTGTAAATACATACTTATCGTACAATACAACACCCAAACATAGAACAAACATCTACATTCATCACATAAATGTTTGAATCGAACCCACAACCTACAGCGCAGAAGGCAGAGCTACTACCAACTGAGCTGTGAGGCTTGTTAATAAAAAATACTTTTTTAATGGTTTCTTTGAGGCGTAGATCTCATCCTCACCCTGGCGAATCTACGATGGAGTGAACTGACCCCTACTAAAAAAAAAAGACTTTTTAAGGAATTTCTCCCTAGAAACTGCCCTGAAAAAGGATTTCGTGGGACCCCACTGGATTGCAGGAACAAAGTCCGAGACATTCAGTAGCAGATAAACATTTTTGGATTGATCATTTCAATCTTACGCAAGAATCCTCAAATGAATCAGCAGCCTGTTTATCTTCCTTTTCTATTATTCAAGTCACGGAAGATTCCTGATCGCGCACGTTCCAAGGTGCGTAAGCGCAGCCGATGCCAAAACAATAGAGGTCACTATCAGCTCCTATATAATAGCCAGGATAGGCTTCAACAACATCAGTCAGTGTTTAACAGACTAACAAACAACAAAAATGTTCAAATACGTGAGTACTTCATTCATTCATTACCTACTAAGATTTCATTTAACATTTGAATTATTTCAAATTTTTTGAGTATGTTTGCCGCCGAATTCCACAAAATCTTGAAGAAAAGTTTGGTTTCCTGTCGTAAATGTGTTGCAAACCTTGACATCTGTCATCAACAGATGCAGGCGCATATTTGCATTTATATTGTAAAACATTGCCGTGACGGTCGCGGCTTGAAAATTGACCCCTCCAACTCAGCCCATGGATGTCGTAAAAGCAGTGTTAACAGTGTTCTGTTAAACTTATGTGTATCTTCACCTTTACTGCGATCACCAATACACCTATCAAGCGT
This sequence comes from Venusia cambrica, assembly GCA_951394065.1. Lineage (NCBI taxonomy): Eukaryota > Metazoa > Arthropoda > Insecta > Lepidoptera > Geometridae > Venusia > Venusia cambrica. The sequence goes on along the minus strand of OX596040.1, from coordinate 12,734,341 downwards.
GGTGATTATAGCAAAAATCTCCAGCTTTGGAGGAGGCTCTGTCCAGTAGTGGACACTAATGGGTTGTTGATGATAATGATTATAAAAAATATTATCAAACATTATAGATATCTAATTGAAAATAACTGTCGCTGATTGTTCAATTTGTTACTTAAATTCCCTTATTTTCATGTTAGTAATAAAATCGATGGAAAAATGGATTTCCTTATCAATTAGAAATGTATTAAGAATATTAAGAATGCAATGCCTCATAAAAAAACATTGATTTCACAGCTGATCTTCGTCGCACTCCTGGCTTTCGCCTCAGCTAAGCCTCTAGTGGTGAGCTACGCGTCGCCCTACACGGCTGCCTACACAGCGCCCGTAGCCGCTGCCTACTCAGCGCCTTACTATTCAGCCTACTCAGCGTACACTGCACCAGTGGCTTACTCAGCGTACTCCTACGCGTCTCCTTACTCTTACTACCTGTAACAGAATCACACACCTTTGACGATCCCGCCCGTGTAACGTAACAGTATTTATATTAGGTAAGAAGTGTTGCTATCCAACCATGTGATATTAAATTGATTTGGTTAAACTGATAACTCTCTCATATTCAGTGGATAGAGAACCAAATAATTGAAATATATTATAGACTGCATACGCTTATTTTATTTATCTTGGCCTCTAATGAGTGTACGAACATTTATTTAGACCTTTACAGGCCCACCTGGCTAGTGACACAAGTATTTTGATCATACAGCAGTAACCACTAGCAAAAGCTAGCCTATATCCTACCCTAAATCATCTAAGATCTCCGTAGACCAGAAAATGGGTAGCACTGTGTTGGTATATGTTGAAAACTGCCGATCATCAATCTGACCCAACCGGTGACCCCGATAGATGAGATGAGTTGGCATACAGGTCGACACGGTCTTATCAACACTTTCCCAAGGGGTAGGTACGTTATGAAGATACGCTTGACCTGTAAATGACTACATTACAGGTCAAGCATTCAGGCTCATTGAAGACGCTGGCGCTCTACACATGTAACGACATGTCTAATAATTTACTATTCTGTGTGCAGCAGCATTGTATTAGAAGTACATACTCTGGAAGCTGATTCCAAGTTTTAGCAGTGCATATTAAACTAAGTATTTATCATGGCGCATGAGATATATCAACTCAAAAGAAATACCGGAATAAGTAATGAATTTCGCAACCATTTCAATGGTATCTCGCTCGTGTTCTTGATGATGACATATTTGATTACCCTTTAGATACCTATGCTAAAATTAGATTGAGATCATCATAAAAAAAATAAAAGAAACATGTTTTAAACATGCCAAACAAGTGTGATAGTAACATTCAAAGTTAATTTATAACTTCTAAGTGTATTTTTATGATGATTTGGTATGAAACCGGTCAAATTACCAAAACATGGTGTGTGAAGAATCTATCAATCTACTTTTAAGCTATGTAGAAAGTATTATTTTCGATACTATTAAAATACCTGTAATAAGTGCCAAAATCAATCAGCTTCTATTGTTGACTTGCACATTACAACTATTCAAAAGAATTATTAATTGAGTTACCTATAGGCCGTTTATAACGGTCCTTAGGTAATCTGACTGATTCCTTTGTACATAGTTAGTTTAATTGTACTTTTTATTCAAAAGAATGCTTTATTTATATTATTTATTCAAGCGAAATGTTAATGTTATTAAAACTAAAACAATATCATTCTAAATAAACTACATAACATTTGGACAGACATGCCTGTAAATAGATTTAAAGGCGCACTACACAAGTGGCTTTTGTTCTATTTCTTCTATTCAGTGTAGGCGTTAATACAAACGAAATTATACTTATTGCTCAATACTATACATAGTAAGATTTTAACATATAGCAATTTTTTTTATGGTACGACGTCGAAGCGCACTTCACCCGGAATCCTCAACAATTTTGTAAGAATTGTTATTATGGCGACAGAATCAGGTAAGATGGTGGTAGCTAGCCAGGCGGACTAAAATAAAATCCCACCACCAACCAAACCAAGCACAATTGGGATCCCTGGGGATCGAACCCGGGATCTCTGGATCTGAAATCGGTGGTTTGAACCACTAAACCACAGAAGCGGTTACATCAAAAAAATATTTTGACATACCTGCTTCCAAATTATTCTCGTGAATTCTCATTATTTTCAATTAAAGTATTATGTTAGTATTACGAGTGCAACGAGTATACTTAATAAACGTAACGTAATTGAACATAATAGATTTACACTCACCCCAGGGTAAATGTAAATCATATGTTCTATGAATAATTGTAGATTATCGGTTATCGCTTACGTATATAATTATTGCGTGAGCGCTGTAATTACAATTGTAGGTTTGGTATGATTTGAAAATCCAATCCTTTTTTACTAGTAAGTACATTTATATTAGTGTGTGTGTAAATGTTTGCTACCACCGTATCTCCATTACGTAATACGTACCTACTACTAAACGGATTTTGATGAAGTTTGGAATTTACGTAGTTTCGGTTCATATAGGCAAATCTAATTATCATAATTGCATCTAAATAGCAACTTCAACATCGATCACACCGAGCATCGTCCAAGTAAACAGATTACTTGATCAATAATTTTATTAAAATTGTAGTAAGAATTTGGTATTATCTCCGGCTATCGTAATCAACACACCATGGCGTTGATATATTGCAGTGAATGTTTCCACGCAGGTGAAGCTGCTAATGACAATACTTAATTGATCTGAAATATAACATAGTGCTCAAATTAGCTTATTAAACGCGAAAGGACATATCATAAAAAAGATGAGAAACATACACTGAAAAATATCTGAACGTTATTCGTTTCGGTAATATTTATATTGAATGCTTGGTTATGTAATTTTAAGGTTCAATAATTTATAGAAATGTATTTTGACGTGATTACATTGTCATAAATGATTACGATGAAAAAAAAATACTTACATACTTATTTTTAAGCTCAATTGAGTCAATTAGGAAGCCTTCAATTGATCAATAAATGAGGAAGTAGCTGAACTAGCCCTAATTGTAGTTCTTGAAAAAAATACTTGTTTTGGTAAACGGCCTTGGCAGTGCCATCTAGCAAAATTGATTTTTATTGCATTTCGCGACTCCGCCCACCTAATTTAGATAAAAATGAATCTTAAACATTCCGCGGAGGTATCAATTTATTGATTTAGTTTAATATACATTAGGACGAAATCCGGTTGTGGGATGTTTGTATAAAATGGGTGAGGATCACCGAATCAGCACATTCAGACCGAGACAGCCTGAAAACCACCTGCCAAAATGTACAAGCTGGTAAGTCAAAGTAATCATTATTATAAACTCGTGTACATCAATTATACTCGTAATATTAAGGTTGAGCCAATACCCATAATTTAATCTACTTTTATAAAAAAAATCTTGAAATATTATTTTTAAATTTAGAATTCGTGTTTTTATTTGTACAACTACTTCGTAGTTTGTACTGTAAACGAAACGAAACAAATACTTACATAAACCAAATGTGAATGCTACAAAGTGTGTTTCTTTACAGATTGTTGCCTTCGCCGCTGTGCTGGCCGTTGCCGCCGCCAAGCCAAGCCTGGGCTACACTACCTACCCTTACTCTTCGTACGTAGCTCCCGCCTACTCGGCCTACTCAGCTCCTGCATACTCTGGAGTGTACTCCGCCCCCTCGTACTCCGCCCAGGTGTACTCCGCACCTGCCTACTCTGGAGTGTACTCCGCCCCTGCCTACTCTGGTCTGTACTCCGCACCCGCGTACTCCAGCGTGTACTCCGCCCCGGCTGTCTCTTACCCTGTTGTCGCTAAGACCTACGCCGCCGCCCCAGTCGCCACTGCCGCCGTCGCTGCCCCAGTGACTGCTCCCATTGCCACCACCTACGCCGCCGCCGCTCCTTTCCCTACCTACACCGCTGCCGCTCCCCTCCCTACCTACACCGCTGCCGCTCCCCTCCCTACCTACACCGCTGCCGCTGCCCTGCCTACCTACGCCGCTGCTGCCCCCATCGTGGCTAAGACCTACACCACTGCCCCCGTCGCGACTTACCCCGCCGCTGCCTCCGTAGCCTACCCCGCCGCTGCCTCCGTAGCCTACACCGCCGCAGCTCCGGTCACCACCTACGCCGCCACCGCACCAGTCACCACCTACGCCGCCACTGCCCCCGTTTACGCCAAGGCTTACTCTGCGTACTCCCTCCCCACCTACGCCTACTCCGGCTACTCTAGCTACCCCTCCGTAGCTTACGGTAGCGAGTACCCCGCTACTTCTTTCCTGTGGAAGAAGAAGTGAGAAGTTAAAAGACTTAATAGAATGTGAAGGAATAGTCATGGTTGTGTTCGAATAAATAACTTGTTAACATCTAGTTAGTAATTTACTGGTTTGTACCTACAACGAAATAATAGAATCCTCACTTATTATAAATATAAGAATACATTTCTATCATAGGACTTGGACCAACGTCATTCAACAGATGTCAATTACTTGGACTACGAAAAAGCCTTTGACAAGGTAACAACAACCTATAAGGACATATAATTTGGACACTTTGGCATTCGAGTAAATCTTCTGAATTGGATTACATGATGTCTTCAGAGTTCTAGTTACAGGGAAATGTTCCATGCCTCATAAAGTGCATAGTGGAGAATCCCAAGGACCAATCATTTTTGGTATTTTCTTAACGGATTAGAAACAACACCTTCAGGCTCAGTTATCCCTCTTTGCTGTCTGTTGTAAAATTATGGGAAATTCATTAATAACTCTCAACTTATTTCAACAGGATGTAAACAGCATTTGTCAGTGGACTCAAAACTGGCTCATAACCCTAAATGAAACAAAGTGTACAGTTACAAATGTTATACTCAAACCAGCATCTTTTCCTAAAGCCGGAAAAGCTCCAACCCAATTGAGCAGGACATTCGTTGCTCAATTGGTTAGGTTAGTCACTTAAAAACCATTTTTTTGTGTTGTGACCAAGTGCACTTGAAATACAAAAATAATATCAAAAGTGTACAGTGATACATATCGGAAACAAAAACCCAAAACTTAACTACATGATCAACAACAACCAACGAGTAAAAGTAGCGTGCCATAAAGATCTTGGACTCATTCACATTACATCAGATCTAAAATGGGAAACACAAACAGTAGAAACAGTGATAAAGCTAATTCTATTATTTACATAATAAGAAAAGCTTTTACATTAATTGTCAAAACTATCTTCTTACTTTTGAACCCTTATTTAAAAAATAATATTGACCTGCTAGAACGAGTGCAGCGTAGAGCTACAAAAATGACCCTCAAATATTGTCCCTATAAGTTGCGCCTCAAGAAACTAGGTCTGACTACATTGGAGCAGCGAAGACAACGCGGTGATCTTATTGAAACCTACATGAGCAATTCATATACTATACCAGAATTACCGGACATATATATCTACAGTTTAAGCTTGGGTGAACTGAGAAGGCACTCTCTAAAGCTGATCAGCTGGCCAGGAACCAGTAACCCACGTAAATATATTTTGCCGAACCGTGTTGTTAAAACCTGGAATAGTCAGCCAGTGATTATTGCTCCATCAGTAAACTCGTTAAAAGTAGACTAGATAAACATTTAAATTTGAAGACTAAACTTAAGTGATATGCACGCAATAATAATAAGACAAGCACGCGTCGAACGAGTGGCTTTGTCGTTTAGATTGTTTTCCAGAGACAGACTGTTTCATGATTGCCATCCAAGATAATTAAGATAATTAAGAGACACGTAATTATCAGCAACTTGTTACAACACTTCGGACCTTACCGACTGATTCATGTCGTAAATGTCATAGCACATCAAAAACCATCCAACATATAGCAGGTGCGTGTCAAACTATAGCACACCACATGACCACAAACATAGGCACGACCAGGTTGCAAATATTATACACCAGAAACTAGCGACCAAGTTCAGTCGTGTAGAAGCAGCAGCAAAAACAATACCTTATTATAAATATACCCCTGAGACTGTGCTAGAAAACAATACAGACTCTACTTGACAGAGCAATTCTTACAGACAAAGCCACACAATACATTGTTTACCAGACATAACGCTTATCGACAAAACCAATAAATCTGCACTCATCTGCGCAATCAGACATAGCCATCCCTAATACACACAACCTACAAACTTGGATCTCTCCTGCCTATGTCAATAAAGACGATTACTGCAATCATCATCTCGTCTGTCGAGCGTGGTGGTTATGGCAAATCCCCCAATAACACTCTTTTTATTGTACGTTGAGGAAGCGATTGGCTTTCATCTCAACCGGTTTCAAGTTATGATAAGGCTGCAGGCGGAAGCGCACTTTATATATAATCCTCAACAGGAGAAACTACGTTGATAGAGCAATTTTAGTTTTAAGTAATCATCATTTTAATTGAAGTAAATTATTTCAATAAATGAATAAAAAAAAAAAATGCCATTCGGTGTACTTTTTAATTTGTCGGGATCAATGTTGCATAGATTTAATCTAGCCAATGAAAAGAGGTGGACAATAGGCAATATATTTCAATAAAAATAATTTACGCGATTATCAGGTGGACCACGGAAGAATATGTTTACCCGTGGTCCACCAGGTGGACAAAATAGGTGAACCACGGGAAAGAAGGGTCTGAATATCGCCGGCCATAGATTTGACTAAGGGATTTCACCAGGAAATGGGCAGCAGCTTTCATCTATCTTAGAACCTACCTAACATCAATACTGTGATCACCTGTCACCTGTTACCTGCCAAGCATAGTGGCTATACCAAATCCCCCATTACTCTTTTTGGGCTTAGAAGTAAAATTCAAAATAGGCGCCAGCTATACAAAAAACTAATTCAAGATATTAATATGGGATTATATGTGTCCCAGACTGGCGCAGAAATTCGGTCATTTAGCTCCTGACAGATTGACGTCTGCCAAGCTAGGGGTTTGTTTTTCCTATTTATAGGAAGGGTAGGTATAAATCCTAGAGTCTGCCAAGAAAGCCATTGTCGTCGAGGCCAAAAATGGAAATGTATGAAAAGACTGCGGAACGCCCCTCTATATCTATAAATGTTATTTTTATAAACATACTTCTTATGTGATAGTGTGTCTGTTACTTTGCTTGGTGTCTGAAAATATTTTTTTTTTAAATCGTAACTTTTACTCGGATAACAGATTTTTCTTAAGGGTCCCTAATATAACCTGATAAATATATATTCAATGTTAATAAGTGATACTATAACCACCTATTGGTGAATACACGTTTATAAAATCGCTTCAGTAGTTTTCGAGTCTATTCAATTCAAACAAAAATATAAAAAAAAATCTCATCTCTTCATCAGATGAACGCTTCCCGTATGTACATAATAAAAAAACTCTTTTTCAGACCATCATTCTGGTCTGAAAAAGAGTTTTACTCTATTATTATTTTTTATACTTACTTCTATACAAACATTGATCCATCTTAGGCCATATTTTTACTTTTTTTTGATGAACTGGTGGCATCATCTATATGTTATAAATATTATTTTAAATGCAAATTTTGTACTCAAATGTGGCTCGGTTTGTGAGCTAATAAATAACCCATTGAAATAATAATCAAACTTTTGATATTCAAACAAACTAGAGCCAAGGTCATATGTTAATTTATATAGAGTACTGGAAGGGTGAACCAACGGTGGCCAGGCGATGGGGACATCAATACCTATTGATTTAACCATATGTACTCGTGTTTTCCGCGATATTTAGTCGTTCAAAAGTTATTTGGATTTTAAAGAAATTTTAATTGAAATCCGATTTAAGGTTGTATGTCTCCAGTGTGGCCAGACTGTTACATCTAAGATCGTGTTATTTTTGCTCCAAGCAGTTCAGTAGTAGTCATTTTTAACCGACTTCAAAAAAGGAAGATGTTCTCATTTCGTCTGTATGTTTTATTTTGTTTGTTTCTTACTAGATTACTCCGCCAATACATGATTTCAATTATTCTTTTGTGAAATGGACAAATAGAAATTTCATCAAAATCGGTACAGTAGTTTGGTTTTTATATCAATAAAAATATGATATCCAATTAAACGAAATTGCGTATTCTGCTTTTCTGTGGTGTTTACGGTCACCAGTCCTATTGAACTGCTAACCTTTCAGTATTCATCATCGTCTGATGATGGAAGCTAGAAGGTAAGCCATTCGCCAAAACTCCGTTATAAAACAATTTATCATCATCATTACATAAAAGTTCACTGCAGGACATGGGCCTTTCCCAATGCTAAAGAAAGCAATGGAGGGTTTTGACATAATCACTAGGCTTAGCAGGTGGGTTGTTGGTGATCGCAGTAATGATGATACGTTGTAGTCCCACTGAAAGTGAAAAACTGTCTGCCTTTCGGTATCATCCTCATCTGATAATGAAGAAAAAGGGTAGGCAATTCACCGAAACTCCGTAAATAAGCAATTTAACCTAGCATTGGCTTAGTGGTAGTGGAATGGTGTTATAATACATTCTGGCTATCAGTTAACTTGTTGATGATGATGATCATCATCATCATCATTACAGCCCGTAAAAGTTCACTGCAAGACATGGGCCTCCCTCAATGCTAAATAAAGAAACGAAAAGATTATCCATAACCACCACGCATGGCAGGCGTGTTAGTGATCGCAGTAATGATACTTATGTATCATTACTGCTACTTTTTTTTTTTAATAAATACATATTTTCTTTCTTTCTTTCTTCGTGTGGACTGTATAGCAGTTGTGGTATTAGACTTTACGAGCCGCCGCCATAGGCATCTAACATGGCTCATTAACGACTACTAGCATCTTACTGGGTGTTATATCATATAATACGTACTAATTTTTTAATTTACAAAGGTATTGAAGTAATCTGTCCGTAATCTAGTTTCCATATTACAAGCTATGCTTAATTTGGGGCTAGATAGCGCTGTGTAAAATTAAATGCCCTGTAATATTTATTTATACTTATCAATCTGGGCAATCAGGTGATACGAGCCTGCAATGTCCTAACCAAACTGGGAACACACATCACAATGATATACCCCACCCAGGTTTGTCCCGGGTGGGAATCGAACTCAAAACCTTTAACTGTATCAAATTTAACTATATCAAAACCAACTTTTTAAAGAAAGCTTTCAATTTGTTGGAAAGATTCCAACAAAAGCTTTCATATACGTAACCGTGTCATGTCTTTTGAAGCTTTCTCATCGTGGGGTCGATTTAAAAGCATTAAAAGTCCCGAAAATATAAAAAAAATTCTTCACATAAAATCTGGCCACCGATGATCATCCCTTTCAGTACTTTAAATTATTTGTCACGATATTCTCGGTCGTTTACTTTAGGCACTAAACCACGATGAATATTGCGAGACATTTCTCTCACGCGTGTTGTCGTGGCGTAGTTGGTACTGTTACATACTTACGTACTGCGTATTGCATGAGATTTGTCGCGGTTATTCATCATAAGCTCCTTGGAAGTCCTTAGCTGACAATGTGGACTCAGCTAAAACAACCTAAATGAGGTATAAAATACATCAAATTAGATACTAATTTCTACTTTCAAGTTTCAAGGATTCGGGCTGTGAGTTGATAGTCAATCAGGCAGCTCACGACTACTTTATATATATGGACTGGTAAATGCCCGAGACGAATGTTAATTGTGTTGGAATCGTCAGTTTTGTAGCATTCGATTAATTATCGACTACTTTTACGAAATGGATTCAAAACAGAATTCTGCAGAATCTTTTTGTAGCATAGATGATAATGTGTGTAACTGTATTAATGTGTATATGTGTGGAGATTGAGAGTGTGTGTGTGTGTGTGTGTGTATGGAAAGAGGTAGGACATCTAGGTTATCTGTCTGTAGGCCAGAGCAAGAATGGGATCTTCGATGGAACGAGCTTTCCTAGAAAGCTCTGGCTCTCCTGCGCACCGACCGACAATCCACCAGAGTTGTGATCATACAGCCGTAATCTTTTTTTTATTGTTATTCGAAGGGGAGGTGCTTGGCCTTCCACTCACCTGATTTTTCAAGTTATTATAAGGCCGAAGGTAGAAGCGCACTACACCCGATATCCTCAGCATTCTGAGGAAATGGCTATCTTACCTCTAAATGCCGGAAAACAATAATTTAATTTTTTTTGTTATGGCGTGAAACTTAGGTAAGATGGTGGTACTTACCAGGCGGACTTAAACAAAGTCCTACCACCAACCAAACCAAGCACAATATTATACTCCCCCTGGGGATCGAACCCGGGACCTCAAGATCTGTCGCTGGTAGGCGAACCACTAGACCAATGTCGTTTCCTGGGGTATACCTAAAAATTGCATTTAGAGGTAAGATAGCCAGTTCCTCAGTTTTTTGAATATTCCGGGTGAAGTGTGCCTCCACCTTCGGCCTTATCCTAACTTGTAACCAGGTGAGATGAAGGCCAAGCGCTTCCTCGTCATATAGTAAAAACAATGCGATAATGTTAATAATAATATCTAAAATAGCCCTCAGTAAAGTTAGACTTACTTTCCCGTCGAACAACCATGTAGACCGTGGGCAAAGTTACGACCCCGTGGTTTAAAATTGTGTGTTTATAATGGTTGTACAACGGATCAGTTACGTAACGTAATTAATTCTAAATCCGATTCGAATTCATCTACGATCGGTGCGTAAGCACTACCAACAAACGCTAATTAATGAAAGGGAACTCAGTTATGTTTAGCATCTTTTGGCGAATTTCTGTGAATGGAAAATCAAACTGTTACTAATATTACCGTATATGTGTTTTTTTTATTGGATATCCGATACAAAATTATAATTACATATAACATTCGTGGCTATTTACACAATCAGGCAGCTATGACTAATGATGACAAACTAATTTCACGAACTAATTCAATGAGATTTGTGACAATATGTTAATATTATTTTAATTTTATAGCAGACTAGGACATAATTTAAATCAATTTATAAATGTTAGAGGCACAGGTTGTACGTTTTGGATTTTAATCGTGTTTGATCAACCTTTTTAATTGCTTGATGATAATTCCGGTACTATCTATATACGTAGGTAGGTATATAGTTTACTTTATCTTATCACACTAGTAATTATGATTTTTACGCGTATATTAATTCTACAAGGTATAATATTCTGTATAAAAATGTAAGTGTATGCACGATAATCATTATTGTCACAAATTTCACATATACACTTGCCCAAGACAATCCCACACGACTCATTTTGTCAAAACCGTTCAGTTTTGGTAGATCTTCATGCCTAGCTGGGGACAAAGATGCTGACTATTATGCCATAAGCAAGTGAAAAGTGTTTTCTACCAATAAATAAACTAGTGGAAACTAGTAAGAACAGTAGACCTCGCAAGCCCCTATACTTAACCATGCAACCTTTTTTTTAAAACGGGATCTGTTGCAAAAGCAATATTATCAAAATGAATTATTCAGTTAACTCATCGATTACCTTCTCGTGTTCCCCTGGTCCTAGGAGGTCAACTCTGGTGTCTACGAGTTTGTCTCGCAAAGGTGGAGAGGAATAATAAATGAATATATAATTGATTATTGTACTCAACTTAATGAGAAAAAAATACCCAGCATAGGCTTACTTGCGTAAGACTTTTGAGTCAAATAGTGGTATAAGTTTTAGTGATTACTCGTGTTCCCTTGGTCTGAGGAGATCGAACCTGGTAACTACGGATTTGTCTTGCAAATGCGGAGAGGACTGCGTAGTTTGATTAGTAAAAGTTGGTATAAATTTTCCGAAAAAAAAATGTAATCCTACATCAAACTCCCCTTTTCTCGCTCAACTCTCCCTTTTTGTTTTTGTTTTGTGTCTTTCAATTTTTATTGAAATCCGTTGATAAATAACGTAAAAATAACAGTAAACTTTCCCCCTTCCCCCCCTATTTTCCACCCCAGTCAAATATCACGATTAACTTAAAAAAAAAACAAATCATGGAACAGGTGTGCCAATTTTCATCAAAATCGCTTGAAAAATGCGACCTGTAGGCAGAATAAATCGACCGACAGGTAGCGGACAAAAGCGTTTTTGGCTAATCTCGTAACTAAGACGCTTTGCTCGCTCGGTCAATAAATCAATATTCAAGAAATTAATTTCACACTTTCACAAAAACTAAAAAGAAAACCGCCTTCAATGAAGAATATATGATAATGATACAATTCCATTTACCCATATGACGTATTTTTTCCAATGATTTTGATGACAGATGGACGGACAGACAGACAGATGCGGTAATACAACCAAAAAATAACCAAATCGCTTCAAGTGTGCCTATAACATTTGAAGAGTTCCCTCTATTTCTCCAGGATCTCATCATCAGATTCTGGCGAATTAAGAACCTCCCCCTTTTTTTTGAAGTTTATATGAACTTGAATTTGAAGCCGCATACATATCAAATGAACTACCATATTATTTTGAAATAAACGAATTCGTAGCTTATTTACATAAAAGCAACAACTTGAGAATTTATGACTTTTCCAGTAGGTATGTAACCAGCCTAACTGATCGACATAGCAGATATTATTTTTACTTCAGTAAGTTTTAGCACAAGATCCGGTTGTAGAAAACAAGTATAAAATCGCTGAAGATGTTCTGACTCCATCATTCGTTCCAGAGCCGTCTGAACAAACTAGCAAAATGTACCAGCTGGTAAGTTCCTTATTAACCTACACTTTCTTTTTTAGAGAAAAGACACGTTTGCATGGTTGTTTAGAATGTAATGGTTCGGAGGACGAGCGCTAAGCCGCCGATCCCAGGTAATAGGTTCCTCTTGTTTTAGTGATTACATGACACAAGCCTGTTACTGCTTGTAAAAGTCTGACACCAAACCACAGTATAACTAATAGTAGTACACCAAACTCAAGAAATTAGTATGTTAAATGGGTTATATTGACTGAGGATATGAGCAGTACCTAGGTACTACAGATGATTGTTGATGGCACATACCTGCAATCAATAATCATTGAATTCAATACATCACTGAGATGACTCAGAAGACCGCTAAGCATGATGATTATAGAATACCCCGAATCTACGAGTATATCGTACTCGATACATACGACTTGCGTTTACCCGATTCGGGCTGTAATAATGAAACTAAATGAGACTTATTGTAGCTCTTAACCATATTGAATATTAAAGTGATTCTTTGTGCGTTTTGTTTTGTTATACAAATATATATTGTAATAAATATTTGGGTAGTATGTAAACACAAATTTAACGTGTCAAAAATAATAAATTTGGGTTACAAACATTTGAGCATCTGACTGCGATTGACAAAACTAAATAGCAATTTACACGCATTAATTTGAATTACCTACCTAAAATACATACCAAGATAGATTAAATTATTGGGCGCAGAAAAATACCGCCATCCGTACCAATATATTATATTTTATTTTTTATTTTCAGTGTGTAGCCTTCGTCGCCGTCCTGGCTGTAGCTGCCGCTAAGCCCCAATTCGCTTACTCGGCCTACCCAGCTACATCGTACATCGCCCCTGCTACATCTTACGTTGCACCTGCTGCGTCCTACGATGCACTTGCCGCGCCTTTCATCGCTCCCGCTACGCCTTACATCGCCCCTGCTACGTCTTACATCGCCCCTGCTGAGTCCTACGTAGTACCCGCAGCCACCACATATTCAGCTTACGCCGCACCCTCTCTATACCCCGCGACCGCAGCCGCGGCTATCTACCCCTCTACCTACGTGGCAAAGACCATCGCTGCACCCGTTGTAGGATCTGCCCCCCTGGTCGCTGGCGCCGCTTTCCCCGCCTTCTCCTACTCTGAGCCCATTCCAACTTCCTACGCCTGGAAGAAGTAAACACCAGTATTATAACTACATAATGTAATTTTTTGAGCTTAAAAATAAAACCTAATAAGCTAATGGTCTACCTCTTTATACTTCCTTCAAATAACAGTAATCAATCAACAAGTACTTGATAGACTACAGGGGAGCGAAGTCAATCTTCCCTGTCCTATAGTACCATCACCATACACACTATACATTAATCCATGTAAATAATAATAATAGTTATAATAAGTATGTATAGATACGTTTATTTTTGTAGGGGTTTTATGCCCATCAATGCCTATCAGCTGAGTGAAAACAAAATAAATGTCTGAGTAAGTATGGTAAACAGACTTCAGTCTTTACGAGTTGTTGCATTACAATACATTCTCCATACTTTTGAGGTAATACACCATAATCGCTTCAAGAGTGCCTGTAATATTTGAAGAGTTCCCTCGATTTTTCTAGGATCCCATCGTCAGATCCTGACCTGATGACGATGGGATCACCTGGGAAATATAGCGACCCTAAAAATACCCAAATCACTTCAAGTGTGCACATAAGTGTAGATTATCCTCGATTTCTCCAGGATCCCATCATCAGATCCTGACCTGATGTCAATGAGACCACCTGTGAAGTTTCAAATCAAAAAATAATTTTCCAAATCGGTCTAGGCGTCTTCGTGTGATCGGGGAACATGTGTGTGAAATGAATGTCCTGTAATATCTATTTTATTATTTTTATAAAAAAAAAGTTTATTTTTTACTTTTTTAGTTTTAAAATTTGTACATTGCTGGTAATCTAACTTGGTAATGTACGAGTAACAAGGGGACATCACGACGTTTCTGACACCCTATTTAAGAGTCGTGTAAAGGTGCAATAATACGGGATTCTGGGAAATATCTACACAATGACATGATAATTTTGACAAGCCCAAGCTCAGTTGGTAGTAACTCTGCCTTCGACGCTGTAGGCTGTGGGTTCGATTCCCACCCAGGACAAACATTTGTGTGATGAATATAAATGTTTGTTCTGTGTTTGGGTTTTGTATCATATAGTACGTATGTATTTACAAAAAGTATTTAATTATTTTATCCGTAATCTAGTTCCCATATTACAAGCTATGCTTAGTTTGGGGCTAGATGGCGCTGTGTAAAATTAATGTCCTATGTCCTGTAATGACGGGAACGAAGATATATAAAGATGACCCAATAAACAAATGTTAAAAATCGATTCCTACTATAGTGCAGGTAGGGGTACTCTATGTCAGGATAATGGGAACGATCCTACGTTCCCATTATCCTGTTTTTTATTTTAAAACCAAACTACTGTACCGATTTTGATGGAACTCTATGGGACGACCTCGGAAGTATTACCTACCAAACATAACATCATCAAAGTCTATTTCGAATTGGCGGAGTAATCGAGTAACAAACAAGCAAAAAAAAACACAGCCGTATTGAGAACCTCCTCCTTTTTTTGAAGTCGGTTAAAAATTAAACATTCTAGTTAGAGTATTTTATTTTTTATTGTACGACGAGAAAGCGCTTGGCCTTCATCTCACCGTAGTTTCAAGTTATGATAATGCCGAACGGAGGTGGAAGCGCTCTTTACCCGTAATCCTAAACAGTTTTATGAATAGATTATTTTTAATAATTTCCTTCGATTTTTTCCTAAAGGATGACCCAACAAATGTTTTCTGTGTCAACACTGTATTTACTTATTTTAAAGAAAAAATATACCATTCATAAACTTCGTATTGGGTTCAAATATAAATCCCAATTATATCACCTATCACAAAAATTATAATTTTCTTAATTAAGTAAGTACCTAAGTAATTATCAACTTTTAACAGATAGAATGTGATTATAGTGTAAAATTATCTTAAAGGTCTGGTGTCTCTAATCAGCCTGTGAATATCGTAGAAGTCATGATAAGGAGATTTTGTTTTCAGATGTATTTCATAAGCCTTCTGAAAACAAGCCATGGTATAATACTTTGCAGTTAGAATGTTTTCTTCTTAGATTTAGATTCAGCTAATTAAGGGTACCTTCACCCTGATTTATCTAAGTAGTTTCTTCACTCGATCCTGCCAAGCAGCTTGGCATATACACATATACCTATGTGTACTTTGATTATTTCGTCGACTGATGTTGAAGCCGGACTATGTACACTTTTTAACCCTTATTAACCCGGAAGAAACTTTTCTCTTCTCTTCTTGAAGACATCAGAGTGCGATGCCATATTTTTGCGAATACTTAAAGATTTACATTTACAAATATAAATCACAATCGGACTATGCCCAGCGTGCGTTAGGTAGTTCCAGGTGCTTCCAATATTCATTCAAAAACTTTTCGGGCGCATGTTCAATAACTCCACAATTTTTTATCGTTATTGTGTGGAAAGGTATGCATTGACTATGAACGGACGAACCAGCAAATTCCTATCCATTTAAAGATAGGCATAATATGTACGTTGTTCAGACATAATATTTTGGGACACGTACTTATTGTGTCATCAGTTCGACCTACTTCGCCTTGTGTTTGGTTGGTTCCGCCTATTGGTCATAGATGATAAATCAGAAGGTCATGTGCCCGCAATATTTACGTACAAACTTTACCAAATACTGTAAATATTTCAGGTTTCTAATAAGGATGAGGTATATCTTCAATCAATCCAGGATTATCTTCCCCCCACTTATCTATTTATTTGTTTAATGTGATTGATAGTTAATTTTATTTCAAGTAGGTAGGTAGGTTTGAATTAAAAAAAAAGTTATAAAAACGCCATAACAGCAATTATAAATTGTTGTGTATGCAGAAGTAAGATAGCCAGTTCCTCAGTCTGTTGAGGATTCCGGGTGAAGTGCGAGTCCACCTTCGGCCTTATCATAACTAGACACCAGGTGAAATGAAGGTCAAATGCTTCTCCGACTCAGAATAGAAAAAAATATAGAATCAGACTTCATCAAAAACTTGTAATTATTAAAAATTTAGGTATGACCATCAAATGTATTTTCACACCACCTGCTCGACAATTTCCAATTACATATCACTCAACCTCAACGTAAAACAACGGTTTTAACAATATTGCTTTTTAATTTATAATATGTAAGAGCCAAAAATAAATAAATGCTTTATTCTAAATATTTATTTATTATAAATATTACCCCTGATTTTTCATTGTCTGGGATTGCCTGTCTTCGTCTTGTACGACTTGGACCCACCAATTTTAACGTTCCAAATTCAAATCACATTATATCCCTTAAAATATGTAGTTGTATGAAATATATATCAAGGGATGTAATGCGCTTTCATTTAGATTATGTGATATGTAATTGGAAATTGTCGAGCAGGTGGCGTGCAAATATATTATGAACTTACCCATGTTTTTTTATTATTTTGAAGTTTTTGAAAATATGTAGAGCTCTGGGTGAAGCGAGGGATGCAAGCCGTCAGAGACAAAGACAGGCTATATCCAGAAGGAGACTATAAAAAGTCAGAGTTACATAAAAAAAGTATTTTTTCACACAAGTTCCCAATTTTATTATCATTAAAATATTCCAATTAAAATGTAATATTCCTTAAAGCATCAAGGCTTTTTTGTATTCAACTTTGTTTTTCAATAACTAAACCTACCCATAGTTTATCTGATATATAACATTTTCGTTTTATCGTTTTGACTGTCTCAGAAAATAAACACTTCAAAGAGTAGTTAAACCAAAAACTAGCAATAAAATTAAAAGCTCTATGCAGGACGCAAATGCTGCAGCCCAGATAGTTCTGCTGGAGACGAGCCTCCTTCCACTATGTCAACGTAAAGCGGGCTTAATGTTTATTATTCTTTTCAGAAGTAAACTCATTCTACGTCTTATATTTCTTCAATTGGTAAAAAATGGCTTGCGTAATTTATTATCAATTTTTTTTTTATTTAAGTATTAAAACATATATTTTCTGTTCTAACAAAATATTCCTACACTTGCGATGATTGTGCGAGATATTATGACGAATATCCAATGTAACTATCACCACGTAGATCCCCACTATGTTCCTACGTGTACGTTGACGAATTGAAGGACCTCGAATGATAGGTGCCGTTTGATCTCTTTACGATGCGGCTAAAATCATGAATAATTACAAAAACATTAAGTGTTAATTTATTTAAGTATTTAAGTACGTCCGGTACAAAATATTTTGTATATAAGCCTCAAGGCACAGTAAAGGATCATCATTCAGTCAAAGCCTGCCTGAAAGCAACTACCAACATGTACAAAATCGTAAGTGGAATTTGGTTTTTGTTACAAGTAATATAAGTCATTGCTATAACGTGATTGGGATTTCACTATTCACATATTTCACTCATTGATTTTTGCTGTTCGGGGTAAATTCCAAATACTGTTAGAAGCACAGGGGTCCAGGCCTGGGGTGATATCTCCCCTTCCATGAAGAATGCGTATCATCCAAAAATCCAAACATTCGCAACATTCTTATAACAGGCTTTTTGACCGCGGTTTTACCCGCATTGTACCCGGATAAGAAGTAGCATAGGTCCTGTACCATGGCGTGCACAGAATGTATGCCAAAGTCAATTAATATCTGTTTGTTCGTATACAAACACAAAGAGGTACTTGTGCGTTTACAATAAGTATGGATTAGATTAATTTTTAAACTTGGTCTAGCGGTTTCACTATCACTGAACCTGAAAGAGTTGTACTTCAAGGATATGTTTTCATTAGCCACTCTAACCCAAGACATTAGTCGCCTTGGTCTTCATTCTATGGCAGGAAGCTTGGGACAGCTCAATTATTCTAAATCATAATAATGTCTTTTCCATAATCCTAGCTCAATTCTAGTAATATCTAGTTATTTATTTATAAAAAATATTTATCGATGAAACCTTATTCGATATTGCGTATGTTGTCACCGATATGATTGCTCAGGTATGTGACATTACACGGGTTTCCAGTGGAATGTACCGTCGTGCCGACGTAGTTTAAGCCCGGCACTAGAAACACTAATTTTCAAAATGTATTCGTTTCAGTGCGTAGCCCTCGTAGCCGTGCTGGCCGTCGCCGCCGCCAAGCCTAATGTTGGATACGCATACTCGACTCCCTACTCTGCTGCATACTCGACCCCCTACTCTGCTGCGTACTCGACCCCCTACTCTGCTGCTTACTCGACTCCCTACTCTGCTGCGTACTCGACCCCCTACTCTGCTGCGTTGTCGACCCCCTACTCTGCTGCTTACTCCGTGCCCGCTGCCTACGGTGTAGCCCCCGTTGGCTCAGCCTACTCGGCCTACGCCTCACCTGCCGTGTACTCCGCTGCTCCCTCCGTGTACCCCGCCTCATACCCTGTTGTTGCTAAGGCCTACGCACCTGCCCCCGTCGCCGCTGCTCCCGTTGCCTCTTACGTCGCTGCCCCCGTCGCTCAGACTTACTCCTACTCCGCCTACCCTGAGTACTCAGCGTACCCCGGATACGCTGCTCCTTTGACCTACGGCGCTGCTTACGGTGAGCTCCCCCTCTGGAAGAAGAAGTGAAAAGTGTATAAGTGAAGTAAGAACGTTCGATGAATTATATATAAGGTTTTACAAGTTTTGATATGATGTATTTGTAACTTTTAAACAAGATCATGAGGATTTAGTGACACTAGTCATCAATAGTGATAATGATTCAAAATAGGGTATCCAAACAGCACTTTATATATTACTGAAGGACACGAATAAACAAATTTGTAATAAATACTGATTGCATTTGATTGAAATATTAGACTACCTCATACAAAAATAATATACGAGTACTTTATATATTTTAAAGTAGTTAACATTAGACTCTTTAGGTTAAAATAATTGTAGTTCTAAATCTTAATGAAGGCATTGAAGAGGGTAATTTTTACTTGCCTACTGTAGTGAGCAAACCTGCGTGCGTATACTCGTGTAGAATAGTAAAGTAAAGTATTTTTTTTATTCATTAAAGTTTTTTGGGTACATTTTGAAAGGTCAAATCTACCTCCTGTTTGGAATCGCAACCAGCACACAAGGAGAAAGGCAAGAAACTCGGGCTGGGTAATTTTTTGATGATCCATTCATAATTTAGATATACAGTTTTAAATAACATTATAAGTATATGATAGGCCTTAATAATTAAGTCAATTTTTAAACATGTAATACCTCTCTACCTAATGGGCAGTTTGTTAACATTGAGAAATCACCTGCTGTCAACTGGTTTAGCAACATCGGGTCACGCGTTCTTATCGTCCATATAGTAAAAAAAAATGTAGTAGGCACTTTCAAATAAATTATTCTTTATATATCATTTTAATGTATATAATAGAAGTGAAAGGTCGCTAAATGATCTACGTATACAATACAATGGTCGGATCGGGATGTCTCACTTCTACAGTGCACACTATTTTCGCGAAAGGGCAGGGCAGTGTATTTTTGCGGATGATGGCTCATCCGCAAAAATACACTAAGCACCGACACCATCTTACAGGTTCATAGAGGACAAATGTGTCTCGCCTGTAAAGAGGTCGCTTGTCTTTCGTTCGTATTCTGAGGGACTGTTTTACGCACTCGAAGCAAAGATATCATCAAAATCTTTCTAATTGTGAACTAAATGTGAACCAACTAACATGGATGATTAATTTATATTACACGGTTTTAGTCATTTATTCTCATAAAAATTATAAAAAATCGCTCACAGAGAACATAAAAACTAGGGTTTCATATTATTTTAAGTAGGTACCTAAGCAAAGAGGAAAAGGATTATGCTGTCTATAAACAATTACTAATAATGAGCATCATTATAAATAAATCACATTTGTTTGTTTATTTGACATATTATCGTTATATCGACTTAATTAGTCGCTACCATACTTGGTTGATTTTAGGATTAAAATGGTTTTTATGGGTAGGTACATGATTACAATTTTCTTAATAACAAATTACGCTATGGTAAACAAACAACACTATAATAGAGGCCTATTCCATCAATCCCCTGCACAGAAAGAAAACTCACGTAAAATGGGTTTCATGATACTGTTACAAAAATTGTATTCTTTTAGCGTGCAATGTAATACATTACGAGTCTGAATGCTTAGCGTGCTTTTCAAAGCACTGAGTCATCTGCCCTTTCGGGCAAGCAGTTGATCCTGGAATTTAATGTGCGGTTTTCCACATGATGATACGGCCCCGGTTATGGCAGTATGATGATCCCAGCATTATCTAACCAACTGGAAGCAAGCCTAGAACATAGAGATCAACTAGTTTATTTTACTCGATTGGTGCTGTAAAACACTCACGGTGTGTTTCTCATAAAGTTGCTCAGCACCCAACGAGTTAGCATAAAAAATTTAACTCCAGTGATTATTTATACAATCTCTTACACAACACAATCCCCTACAAGGTATGCTGTTTACTTGGATGCTGTTTATCTTACGTCGGTCATTAGAGTCTAGAGTTGTCGAATTTAAACAAAATGTGGTTAACTATTGTTTATTTCCAAGTTCCCAAATCCCAAACCTCCAGTTCTGTCGATTTAATTTATTTTAAAACCCCGGAAGGCACCGGCTCCAAAACGATCAAATACCCTATTTTTTTATTGTACGACGGGGAAGCGCTTGGCCTTCATCTCACCTTGTAACGAGGTGAGATGAAGGCCAAGCACTTCCCCGTTGAGATAAGGCCAAAAGTGGAGGCGTACTTCACCCAGAATCCTCAACTAACTGAGGAACTACATTAGCGCCTTTTGTGATTCTCGGCCGAATCATCCGCCACCCCAACCCTAACTGATGTCCCAGGCCGATGTGATGGCGCAAGGATGTCGTCGCAGGTAGCGTCCCACAACATAGCCAGAGGACTCCGGGTTTTCAATAAACTGGATTGTGGATTTTGATTAAGGACACGTGTCCCAAGGACTGACTCTTATTTAGGTCATAGCTATTCAGCTAGAAATGCAGCCAGTGTCTTGGGTAGACTTCCGTGATCTGGAACAGTTGAGCTACCTATATACCGTCTGTAACGGTTCTAAGATAATCCGACTGCCTCCCTTGACATAATTTAATTCTACATATTATTATTTTTCATGGTTTGTGAATAAATCTGTTATATTTTTTTATTATAACATTACTAACAGACCCTTTCTGTATGGCAATCAAATTCATTTTTCATAATTACGTTTTAAAAACTAAAAAGAAAACCGAGTTCAATGAAGAATATGATATAATTTCATTTACCAGGTTGACATATTTTTCCAATTATTTTGATGACAGATGGACGAACAGACAGTCGCGCGATCCTATAAAGGGTCCGTTTTTTCCTTACATTTGAAGAAATACACCCTGAAAATACCCAAATCGTTTCATGTATGCCTAAAATTTGAAGAGTTCCCTTGATTTCTCCAGGATCTCATCATCAGATCCTTACCTGATGAGAGGGGACCGTTGTTTCCTTACTTTTGAAGTAATACACCCTAAAATACCCGAATCGCTTCAAGTGTGCCTATGATATTTGAAGAGTTCCCTCGATTTCTCTATAGAGAAATCGATCCTATAGGACCCCATCATTAGATCCTAACCTGATAACAATGGTAGTCCACCTGTGAAGTATGTGTAGTGTGTGACCCTTTCAAACAAAAAAATAATTTTCCAAATCGGTTTAGGCGTCTTCGAGTAATTGCGGAACATACATAAAAAAAAATAAAAAAACCGACGAATTCAGAACCTCCTTTTTCCACAAACGTTTTCCACCGCAAATTATTGTGACTGTGACCGATGTAATGTAACAAAAACACTTCATAAGCTCGATAAAACGTCAACCTACAGTATTTGTTAAAATTAATGGGATTAATGGGATTCATGGGTTAGTTCTTGATCTCTAGGCTTGTCTAGCTCTCGACTAGAGAGGCTACCATGGAGCGAGCTTTACCAGAAGATCCGCTCATCGACGGAACACGGCAAACTGTTCGGCGTCCAATTTCTTCTGGAAGGTGGTCGCTTGCCACCGTCATGGCCATTATGACCTTTATGATGGTGTACATTTACAGGTTCTACTACCAGTGTTGTGATCATTTTGCCGTAACCGCTACCAAAACTCAGCGATTCCGTTTTTTTTTACATTTTATTTATTGTACGACGGGGAAGCTCTTGGCCTTTATCGCACCTGGTGAAAAGATGAGATAAGGCCGAAGGTAGCGCACTTCACCCGGAATCCTCAAAAAACTGAGGAACTGGCTATCTTACCTCTAAATGTCGGAACACAACAATTTTATAACTACTACTAATTTAAGTAATACTTACCTACCACCAACGAAACCAAGCTCAATATATTGTACTCCCCATGGGGATCGAACCCAGGACCTCTGGATATGAAATCGGTGGGTTGACCCACTAGACCACAGAGGCGGTTAAAAGGTTACCCCGTTGCCTGGGGCAGACCACAGGAGGTAGATCACACCAACACCATACAGGTATAACTGTAGCAAAACAAAGTATTTTTACTCATATTAATATATGTTTGTACAAATACAACAATTAAAAATATGTTTTATTTCTAAATTATTATGCAAATTATATAAAACGTATTTCCAGTTCACGCCTCACCTTGCTTTAGCAAAAAAGATACAAATATCCCAAAGAGATGGCTTTACGATGATTATATTGGTTGTGAAAATGTTTAATAATATCAAGATCAGGATGTCTAATTAGCTGATTTATAGGTCAGAACAGCAGCTGTTGCAGCCTACGACATAATGTCTTTCTGACTTTTATTAGTTTTGGATCATTATAACGAAATCCGGTTGGTAAAAGCTGTATAAAAACATCGAATTGGAGCAATTCATTATCATTCAGCAGCCAGCCGTCTGAACCTAAACCAATATGTTCAAGCAGGTAAGCTTTTTGAATTAGTTTATTCTTTATTTACCTTGATAGAGATCAAATTGCTTGTCGTGTATTAACACCATCAAGGTTGTCATGTGCTTTGAGCTAGGCTAAGAACGATAACTGTTAAAAAAACATAACACATGTTTTTTCTTACAAATTAGCTGAACCCACTATGCGTGGTCCAATTTAAGGGCGAACCTACTCTAGTTTCGATCCCTTTATTAGTTAGTTTAAGATAAAAAAGGAAGATGAAAGAGCCTTAACTGACTTGGGTGCCATGTAGGTAATCCGTAACCCTTAAGCATTATCAGTATCTTCTTTTTATGTTCTAGTGTGTCGCCCTTTTCGCCGTGCTGGCAGTTGCCGCCGCCAAGCCTAGTCTGGGCTACACCTACCAGCTGCCCGCGACCGCTTCCTACGTGGCTCCGGTCACCTCCTACTCAGCGTACTCTTCACCTGCTGTGTACCCCGCTGCTGCCTCCGTATACTCCCCCTCGGTCTACTCAGCCTCCTACCCAGTAGTTGCTAAGACCTACGCCACCGCACCTCTCACGCCCTCTTACTCAGCGTACCACGCACCCTCCTACTCAGCGTACACCGCGCCCGCCTACTCAGCGTACACCGCGCCCGCCTACTCAGCGTACACCGCGCCTGCCGTGTATTCCGCAGCTGCTGCCCCCGTATACTCCCCCTCGGTATACTCTGCCTCCTACCCTGTGGTTGCTAAGACCTACGCCACCGCCCCCATTGCTACCGCCGCTGTGACCGCTCCCGTCACCACCATCGCTGCCGCCCCCGCTGCCGTCTCTGCCCCAGTAGCTACCACTTACGCTGCAGCCCCCATCGCCACCGCTGCCGTAGCCCCCGTTGCTCAGGTAGCCGCTGCCCCCGTCGCCTCCTACGCTGTTCCTGCTTACTCCGGCTACACTGGATACGCCCCTCTGACATACGCCTCAACCTACGGCTCGACCTTCGGCCAGCTCCCTCTCTGGAAGAAGAAGTAAATGCTTACCAATAATAAATATCCGATGATAAATATGGTAATTAAATAAATTCAGTACAAGAAATATGTGTCTCTTTTTCTTTTAATTATAGGCCAATTTCTCAATTAGCTTTGAATATCACAATAAAGATATACATATCGAAACAACGACGTGTGTGTGTGACGAATAACACGTCTGATTAGTTTTAATGATATTCATTTTAAAGTAAAAATATTGTACGACGGGAGGGCGCTTGGCCTTCATCTCAACGGTTTCAAGTTATGATAAAGCTAAAGGTGGAAGCGCACTTCACCCGGAATCCTCAACAGTCTGAAGAACTCAAACCAGGATACCTCGAGACTTTAATAAGATTTTTTTTTATAATTTTCTTTATTCAATAAAACGTACAATTAAACTAACTATGTACAAAAGGATCAGTCAGATTACCTAAGGACCGTTACAAACGGCCTAAATACCTATAGGCCTCAACTGTTCCATACCAGTACCAGACATAAAGATAAAATATAAAGATAAAAATCAAGAGTGATTTAAATTCTTAAATTATTGTGTTCCGGCATTTAGAGGTAAGATCGGACAGTTCTTCAGACAGTTGCGAATTCCGGGTGAAGTGCGCTTCTTCCTTCGGCCTTATCATAACTTGAAACTCAGGTGATATGAAGGACCCGTCGTACAACAAAGTTCCACTATAACTAGTGTATAAGCATACTTTTTCACGCTGTTATTACATCTTTGAACTGAAACGTAGAACGTAATTTTAGTCCCTCCAAACAACTGCGCTGAAATATTGAGAAAAATAAAAATATAAATTGAGAACAAAACTTGGCATATCTATCAAGTTCCGATGACAATGTATAGGTACTACCAGGGACGAAATATACGAGGACTGACAATTACGTTCACATTTTTGAGATCCAGAAATGTACCATATTTGCGTGCTAAAAGTATGAAGTAGTCACCAGAATCAGCTTGCTGTTACATAATAAAATAAAATGATTTTCACAAAAAATCGACTAGCCTCTCAGCTCGGTTGGTAAGTAGCTCTGATTTCTGCGCTGTTGGATGTGGGTTCGATTCCCACCAAGAACAAACATTTTGTGTGATGAATATAGATGTTTGTGGGTACTGGGGCAGAGACGGCAGCGGGGGCGGCAGCGATGGTGGTGACGGGAGCGGTCACAGCGGCGGTAGCAATGGGGGGCGGTGGCGTAGTATTTTATGTTATGTAGGTATGTATTTACAAAAAGACGTAGATAAGCATAATATACGTAATCTAGTCCCATAATACAAGCTATGTTTATTATGGGACTTAGCACTAATCGTGTTAGAATTTGTCATACTTATATCACTGGTTTCATCGAAGCGGATTAGGTTATTTAGGACTACGAAGGCAAATAGGCGTATGCTAATATACAACTAGGAGACTGAACAAACAAGTAGTCCACCTGTTCAGTGCATCTCTTGCCCTACTCAGTAGGTCACATCCACGAAAAACGTATAATACACAGCACTGCATTGCGCCCATCGACTTGACGTCTAAAGGTGATAGGCTCGCGTGCCCGTATATTGCCGGCAACCATACCCTTCAAACCGGAGCACAGACATGCTGCTTGGCGGCTGAAATAGGTATGGTGGTGTAGTACTTCCCCGGACGAGAACATTAACAAGGGGCGCTACAACTCATAAATTAGATTTTGTTTTTGCATATGTATTGATCTAACAAAACGTTATGATTTATTTTTTCCAAATAACCACGAAAAAAACTTAGTACTTTCTTATCAGGTTCCTTGTGATAAAGAACGGTTTAAATTGTCTGAATCTATTTTGGCTATCTGGTAAGTAACATTGGTCTGCTATTTTTTATTTGATACTATGACCGCGACTTCGGCTGCGTAATGGGTTTTAACATTGGTGCAAGGAGAGATAGACTGGGATTATTAAAAATATAAAAAAAACACTCCGTTAGCGGTGGAATTTTGACACATCACAAAGAACACACCCTCCAAATTGCACGTCTCTAGAACCAGCGGCTTAATTAATTTGTAATTTAGCCCGATATGCTCTTTTCCCGCTATTGTAATGCACACCGAAGGCTGCGACCCACATTTCCAGGCAAAAAAATACAGGTTATTTTGCAGTTAGTTCTGAAGCCTCAGTCCGGCTCCGACTCATGATTGGCTAGTTTTTATAATTTATTGGTATACCTTTAAAGTAAGCGCTATATTCACACTAAGTCAGAAATTGATATACATTACCATTTTTACGACAGAACTAAAATAACAATTTATAGAAACATTTGAATTTTTGAAATTTTTTAATGGGAACTTCATTAATATTTTTGTAATTGTTTTATGATTTTTCAGGTTATTCGGTGTTATATATGATATTACATGTAATACATGCCCTCTACAAAAATTTTACCTGCTACCTGTTACAGTTCACAAGATAAAGCATTTTAAAGGCTGTTTCCTTAAATATTTGAACCCTTTAATTTTAATATTCTAATATACGCCATTGTTTATGGGCAATCTACATACGAATTTTCAAAAGTGGTAGAAAATGGTAGACATTTACGGTTTCGGTGACATTTCACTCCAAACTTTGAGCCCCAATTTCACCCCACCAGTTTTTGTAAAACTATTTCTTAGAAGATACTTACACATCACAAAGAACACACCCTTCAAATTTCATGTCTCTAGGACCAGCGGTTTAATTAACTTGTAATTTAGCCCGCTATGTCCTGCTGTGCGTTGATATATCAGTCAGTCAGTCAGTCAGTCAATCAGTCAGAACTTTGAATTATATATACATGGGTAAGCCATCATATATACCTCATGCGTCGCTACGGCATTAACTGGGTTAGGATAAGGTGTACGATAGAGCGAGTTTTCCTGTAAGTAGCTGGCACTGGCATTCCCGCGCACCCATGGAACATGAACCGCTTGGCGCTGGACTTCGGCAGCAGTGTGGCAAGCCAGGCGGACCCTTACATGTCTCACCATTGACGGTTTTGCTACTCTTTGAATGGAGCCTAAAATCCATCACAAGATGACGCTATGCCATTACGTTACTTAACAGCTTTTATTTAGATGTATCATCTACTGATTTTAAAAGACACAGTACCTATTCAGGACCACATCAATACTTATTTTTTATCTTATACTAATTGGGAGTGACCAAGGCCTGCCTGCACTGACGTCCCGCTGAGGGGTGTATTGTGCATTGTCCCCCAAAGTTTTAACTAACTCTACCCCAGCCAGCCCAGCTCCTTAAAATAAGTCCGGAGCAGGACTTTGGGTTTTTGGTGACATTTATTGAGCGCCTGAGTTAGCGACAACGACAATAATAATGACACTGATGTGGTGGGCGACGATGCCTCCAAGCCTGGGCATTTCCCTCAAGTACGTATGCTAATTGCTAATTCTGTAGCCGAGCAGTTAAGGAGTGTTCAGAGGTTAATCCTCGACGGGGGAAATGTCGTAAGTCTGTTTTTTTTAATCTTTCGTTCAAATTTCGACCACTATGGGCGAAATGTATCACAAAATTTACAAATATACCTTAACCCGTCCCTAATGTCATCAAAAAGAGAGTTCAAATGCATCTTCTGGGTAGGCTTGCTACATCGTGGACTCCATCTTTGCCCTTGCAAATTTCGAGGTCAAGAGCTGACCCAATCTGGATAAAAAAGGTTACAGATATCGTTTAACTGACCTAAACTGGAAATAATTTGTCATTTTTGCTCGATTTAGAAAACTGCAATAATTGGTTCCATATTTTTTCTCATAAATTGTTGATGTGTATTTTTGATAGCCCAAGGTTTTGCAGATCCTGTCTCACAAGCAATAAAAAATGACTTAGAGGTGACACAACAATGTTTATTCACGCCGAACGCCCATGTTGATCTTCGCACTTTTTGTGGTACAACCTACGATTATTTTCGTAAGACTAAATACTACACGCGGCTTAGCTTAAGATTCATTTCTCTCTTTCGCTTAAAGTTTATTGTACTAAGTTGAGGGTCTTTAAGGCACTAATTACACTGGTCAATCTTGCGTAAATTAATATAAATCCGCGTGAGTGTGAAATGGATGTGCACGAATTCTCGCGAAAATCATCCTTTTCTACAGAAAAACAAGACGAACTGAAGAAAAATTAAAGAAAAATCCATTTTTTTTGTGGTCTTTCTCTATATTTTACATAGAAATAATAGGTCAAAAACTGATACATTTCGGGATTTGTTTTCACCTTTTTAAAATTCTTACTATCCAATTGAAAATAAAACGTCAAAGAATTTGTTAATATTTGTTTCATTATTTATTATATTGGTTTATATCGACTCTCAAAAAATAAGATGGTGTAAAGATGGTGTAATGTGGTGACATACCTATATACACGTAAAACTCAACAATACTCATAATAAAAATGTAAAGCTTTTAAATATTTACATGCCTTGAAACCATCAGGAAAGTATGAACATGCCAATTGATTAAGTATAATAGTCAGTCAGTACATTTTCTATTTTTAATGTTTCTACGTGTTCTAAAGATCCTATTTTATTTAGATCACTTTCGTAAGCAATAGAATCGATTCCGGATGTTCTCATTTGTATAAAATGATGGAACCAGAGCGCTTTGTATCATTCGGATATTAACAGTCTGGAACAATCTACGAAAATGTACAAGCTGGTAAGATCCTCAAAAGAACTTATATATATAATGTAATATAAATATAGGCTAAACATTTTTAGAACATAGGTATCTACAAAGGCACCTCTTTCAAATGTATTTAAAATATATCATTAACAACAGCAACAACCTCAACCTTTCATTTAGTCATAGCTTATTGCAAAAAATCCCCTGCGATGCTCCTCTGCGAAAGGGAATTCTGGAGTTTTTGTCCAGAAATCTTCTACTCATGACTATCAATGATGCTTAATTATTGCCATAACGCACATGTGTTGGAGATTGCAGTGCAAGAATCTCGATGCTGCTTGAGGTTTTGGTGTTTCCAGTGAAGGTACAACAAAGCCTCAAGCAGCATCCGAAATTCGAAAAAGGGTTGAGGACCTAATTGTTTTTATAGTATTGTACTACGGTGATGTGCTTAGCCATCATCTCACCTGATTTTCAAGTTGAAGGTGAAGGTGAAGGCTGAAGGTGGAAGCGCACTTCACCCAGAATCCTCAAGAAACTGAGGAATTACCTATCTTACCTCTAAACGCCGGAACGCCAGTAGGTACTTATTTAAGAGTTGTTGTTATGACGACATAATTATGTAAGATGGTAGTAGCCAGGCGGACTTAAACAAAGTCCTACCACCAACCAAACACAATATTGTACTCACCCTGGGGATCGAACCCGAGACCTCTGGATCTGACACCGTCGATCAGAAACGTCTGTTAAACAGACGTATAAAATCACCTGTCGGTGGAAAGAGTAGTTGCTATACACAACATCAGGGTTTTTTACTGTACGACTGTATGAATAAACATGAATGTTTGTTCTGGATGGGAATCGAAGCCACAACCGCTAAAAGTATCGCTTTGTCACTGACTGAGTTTAAGGATTTAATTATATATTTTGTTCAAGTGTGTTGCTGTCGCTGCCATTTTGGCTGTCGCCGTAGCTAAGCCGAACCTCGGATTCGCGTACGAGACCAACGTTGCCCCCGTCGCTACCTCCTACTCGGCCTACGCACCTGTCGTCCCTGCCTCCGTGTACTCCAGCTATGCCCCTGTGACCACATATGCTGCTGCCCCCTTCGCTGCCTACCCTGCTTACTCAGCCTACAGTCCACCTCTGACCTACACCGACGAAATCCCCACCTCTTTCCTCTGGAAGAAGAAGTAAATGGTACCATAAACTCTTAATCAGAAATATATGGACTGTGGATTTTATTGTATCCTGCATTTATGTTTTGATTGCTTAGTTTCCACGACAAGATTATTTCTTGTAGGAACATAGAAAACAATTTATGTCTGTGTTTATATTGATCTGTTTACAACTTTCTTTTATCAAAGCTAACGTGTTTACGCTTACATGAAAGAATCAACCATGGCAGGTTACCTTTTGTGTTATAAAAAAAAATCTATGCTAGCTCCGCCCATTTTTTTTTTATTGTACGACGGGTAAGCACTTGGCCTTCATCTCACCTGGTAACAAGTTGAGATAAGGCCGAAGGTGGAGGCGCACTTCACCCGGAATCCTCAACAAACTGAGGAACTGGCTATCTTACCTCTGAATGCCGGAACACAACAATTTTAGAATTGTTATTATGCCGACAGATTAGGTAAGATGGTGGTAGGCGGACTTAACAAAGTCCTACCACCAACCAAACCAAGCACAATATTGTACTTCCCTTGATTTTACCTAGAAAAAAAAACTGCATATACAAAATTGACTGACTTACTAACATACTTATTTAACTTTTACTTAATTTTGTAACGCTGTCTAACGCGTATTTTACCTGATTTCTCCCGACGTTTCTGCAGGTTTGCACCAGCCATTATGTTAGTGAAAATGTTCTAAAATACAATTAAATTAAAATTAAATTCAAATCGCCGTAAACGCGTTCGAGCACTAAGGTGAGATGAAGTCCAAGCGCTTCCCTGTCGTTCAATAACAATAAAAAAAACATCCCAATATCTAAAAAAACTACCCCATTTATCAAAAGTCTCAATTTATATTTATGATATCTCTATGCATTTTCAATTTCATCAAAATCGAATAAGCCATTCAAGAGTTTATTATTATATATTAATAGATATGCCGTCACAAACATTGCCACATACCTACATACATACAGTGCCGAATTTCCCAACATAATACGGAGATCTCGTTCGCTTCACTCACTCGATCAATAATACAATGTTATTGTAAACAATCTTTTTTATTACATTTTTATATTGTTAAAAGTCAGTAAAGCCGGAACATATAATTTCACTTTAACTTTCTTCCTCGTTTGGGACATTTTTGAAAAAAATGGAATCGACTTCACCAATAAAAACTTACAAATAACTCTTAGGATAAGGTCATATAATTTGAAGTTGGTACCGAATTGCCAAGCACAACACGTTTATTGTATGGCACCGCCTGCAAATATCCATTTTTTTCCAAAAAGAGTTTATTTTAAGCTTTTTTTCGTTGTAAAACCTACGACACCACGACGTCTCCGACACACTAATTAAGAGTCGTGTGAGGGTGCAATAATACGTTATTTTTGTATGAAAATATATTTTCCAAATCGGTTGAGTAATAACGGAGTTCTGAGGTAATGCAGTAGTAGTTGAAGATTCATCGATCACCAAGACGCCTGGCAAGCGTGAGTATTATTGCAAAAACCAAACTACTGAACTTTGATAAAATTTCTATGGGACTACCTCGCAAGTATGGCCTACCAAATGTAACAAGAATCATCAAAATCTATCTTTAATTGGCGGAGAAATCAAGTAAAAAAAAAAAAACATACACCAAACATATTGAGAACCTCCTCCTTTTTTTGAAGTCGGTTAAAAATTAACAGCATGATCATAAAATAACATTCGATAAAACCATTGTAAATTTAAACTTCTTTCTGTCATTTGCGCGCGTGCACGCGAGCTAAAAAAATAAAAAACCAGAACGCAAGGTTTGCTTACGTGGACGACTCGCGCTGTACTGAGCAATCTCTTGCACATATTGCTTTTAAAACGTAAGCTGGAGCGCTATTAGGTTGAATATCGCTTGCGCTTCTTTACCCAATTCCTGCTCGGAAGTAAAGACGTGAGTACCAAATCTAATTTCGTTAATTATAAGAATAATTATAGGTCTAGAGAAATTTTGTCTTAGTACTGGAAATGAAAACAAGTTTTCTTACGGTAAGTATTTATTTTAGTTTTCTAACTCGAGTTTTTTCATAGAAAATTGCAAAAAAGAGGTAAAAAGAGCATGATTTAAAAACGGAAATGTATCGAGAAAAATTGTCCTCCTCCATCTTAGTGCTGGACAGATAAAAGTCTGAAAAATAACATGCCGTTAGTTTTACATTCATTGAATATATGGTTGACTTACCGTGACACGGCAAATCATTACAACATTTAGGGAGTCTCCTCTTTATTCCAAAAATAAACTCATACACAAACAAGTAGTGTTAATATAAGTTTTGAGTTGGGTTTATGCTGTTTCAGTATCAGATAAATACCAAAAATAATTTCAAGCCCATTTAGATGGAATACAATTATTTTCTGTGTCCGGGATGGACACAAAAAATCCCTTTGGATTGAACTTTGGATTCACACTGCCTTTATAAAAATAATATAGCTATCACAATTCAGACGAACCAAATGACACATAACATGCCAAATTTCTTTAAGCCGTTATGCCTGCAGAGTGGAAGTTAGAAATCCCCTACATACATATTACATACTCTCTAAAAACATAACCCTCCTTCTGAGGCAGTCGGGTAAAAACAGACAAGGTGATCTAAAAAAAGCCAAATGAAATCGATAACAATGATACAGTACATCCTTTTTTTTTTGTTTTATACTACTAGGAGACGGGACAAGCAAGTAGTGCACCTGGTGTTCAGTGTACTCTTGCCTATGACAAAGCCTTACTGCATAGGTCACATCCACAAAGCACATAGCCTACACGGCACTGGATTGCGCCCGTTAACTTGAGGCATAAAGGAATCCTACATGCATTGTTCTCATTATAGTGCTCTAGAAAGGAACAGTAAGAAATCTTGAATGCTGCCCTACGTCATTCGCTTGACTTGCTTTATTCTTGTTAGAAAGGTAATTAATAGAGTTTTTGTATCACAACATTATTTTTTTATGTTTTATACTTAACAACTGTTCTATAAGTTTTAAAAAATATATAATTTTTCATTTGCACTCTCCCCAAAATCGTACACGAAAGGCGTTTAGGTAAATTTTGTACATAAGTCCTATTTATATCTGTCCGTTGCATATCAGTTAAGTTGGGAAATGCGGATCTGTATGTGGTAATGCTTGTGACGCCATAACTCTCGAACGGGTTATCCGATTATAATGAAATTTAAACTGTCGAGAGATAACATAAGAATAGATTGTTGCGGAGATTTTTCGGCTGCACATTCATAAAATATATATTTAGTGCAGCCGATACTTTTTCAAATAAAAAAAGACACCCCACAAGCTCTAATAATCATCTCGTCTCACTTAAGTGAGACGAGTTGTTTTTAGACGACTTGGTTTTTTTGTGAAAACTACCCTAGTGTCAAAAAAATCCTCAAATCGATTGATGAGTATTAATTTAATCTCTGCATGTTCAAAATGTTGAATTGATCGAATCAACCATTCAAAAGATATGGGCGAAAAATTGTATTTCTTTTCACCCCTATATCTCAAAAACTACCGCATTTATCAAAAGTCTAGAAGATGTCTTACTATCTTATAAGACACCCTTTTTGATGGACGGTCGATGTTATCGAGTTTTGCTCTCATTATTATATGTAAAAAGATATAATGAGAGTTAGCAATAAAAGAGAGCCTCGAACACTAAGGTGAATAAAGTTTGAGAAAAGGTGAAATGAAACACACTTTTATTGTAGAGCTTATAACTTAATTTTTGAGAAATAATCTCCGTGTTCCATCTCGTGATGTTTGGTTTCTTTTAGGTATATGTTATACCACGAGATCTTAGTTTGGGGCGACCTACTAGTCATTATGCGATTGCAAGTATATAAATTTGTTGGTATAAAGAAAATAAATCAATCAATTGTAGATAATACCAATATTATTATTACATTTAAGCTGATGATTTGTGACTTTTAGTTGATATCTTCTGAGTGAGCTTCGTCGGCTAATAATTACGGCTACCTGATATGAATCTAACCTGATCCAAGCATGGGAGATCTGGAATGTCCTAAGCTGCCTCCGAAGCCATGAAGGCCGAATCAATCTAGCGAAATGGAGTTAATTCGACAAAAGGAAATGTTCTTGTGACCCACCCGCAGATCATGTTTCATCTGCTGGCATGACCTAGCAGTCCCAGTTCCTCCAAAATAGAAGACCGGTGCATGACCACCCAAGTAACCACGCTGCACAAAAATGTGGCTCTATCTTACTGTAATGTCTATACAGGGGGGGTCTTTTTACCGTTTTTTTCCTTGAGGCGAAGTCTGAAACCGTGAGAGTTATCGAAAAATCATGTTGGGAGCTACTTGCTTGATTAAAAAAAATAATTTTTGCATCACAGAAAATCATTTTTTTTATAGTTTTCCTCTGGAAAAGTGAAATTTTTATTAGTTTAATTTTATTTTTAATTTTTTAGGTCTTGATTCACTTACGAGTAGTTGCGAGTTTCAAACGCAACTACTCGGCTGTTATATTAAATTGTTAAATTGCTGTTTCTTTTGATTGCGTTGACATAGAAGTTTGATTTTGTTACAGCTTAAAGGTAATATAGACCTGAGCATTTGATAAAAATTTCAATATAATACCACTACGCGCTCATGAGAAAAGGTGTAGTAAGTCTAAAATAATTAAAAAAATTTGGTATTTACCTATGAAATTGCCGTTTAGTATGAAATCAATGCAAGTCATTTTTTTCGATCTTATTTATTTCCGTCCATTAAAGTAATCGCCCGTGCAGTCGACGCATCTTTGCCAGCGCAGTGGCAATTTATCGATGCCCTTCATGAAAAAGTCTGCTGTACGGGAGGCAACAAACTCTTCGAAGGCATTTGGACAGCCTCCCGGGTATTGATTTTTTTTTCCCGTTAAGAAGTTGTCCAAATTCTGGAAAAAGTAGAAGTCGGTAGGCGCAAGGTCTGTTGAGTATGGCGGATGACAGAGAGCTGGGCTACGGGGTGCATTTTTCAGGTCGAAATTTCCAGCACAGAAGCGGGTAAACCAATAACGTGTTGTGCGTTCGTTTGTAGTGTTCTCTCCGTATACGTCGTTAATGTTGCGTGCCGTTTTTGCCGCGTTGCTACCCCGCCGGTTCTCATATTCCATAATTACTCGAATGTTTAACGTAGGCATGATGACGTAAAATACCCAAATAGGATGAAAACATAACGCTAATCAGTAAACAAAAGACTGATTATAATAAAATAGAATGCCATGTTTTAAAAATAAAATTAATTTGAAATTAGAATTCATAGACATACAGAAATAGATTTTATCCGAAATGACCAAAAAAACTACAAAGCGGCAACTTCATAGGTAAAAATGAAAAAAAGAGTATACTTTTCGCAATTTTTCATCTATCTGTGCTTAAAACGTTGCTTCGTACCAAATTTCAAGATTCTTCATTCACGGGAAGTACCCTGTAGGTTTTAATTCCCTTGCGAGTGTCGAAAATTTGTGGTATCTTTTGATTAGCTTGGCTGGCATTGGCTTAGAAGTTTGATTTTTTCAAAGCTACAAGGGACAGTAGACCTGAGTATTTGATATTAGTTTTAGGTGGATACCTCCACGCGTTCCTGACAAAAAGGGTATTGACAGCCAGACAGACAAACGGACAACAAAATGATCCTATAAGGGTTCCGCTTTTTCATTTTGAGGTACGGAACCCTAAAAACGATAAATTACATTATCTTTTTCAATTCTTTTAATTAATCTTGGTGGGTCCCGTCTTTAATTCCCATGGGAGTACAATATTGTGCAGGGTTTGGTTGGTGGTCGGCCTTTGTTTAAGTCCGTCAGGCTAGCTACCACCATCTTATATAAGATAAATGATTATATACTCTAAATGCCGGAACACAACTAGGTACTTATTAAAGTATTGTTGTTATGGCGACAGAATTAGGTAAGACGGTAGTAGCTAGCCAGGCGGACAAAGTCCTAACACCAGCCGCCAAACCAAGCACAATATTGTACTTCCCCCGGGGATCGAACCCGGGACGTCTGGATCTGACACCGTTAGGCGAACCACTAGACCTTAGATGTTCAAGATTCCGGGTGAAGGGCGCTTCCGCCTTCGGCTCTATCATAACTTGAACACCAGGCGAGATGAAAGCCTGCTCATCGTTCGATAAAAAAACTAGGTGTATTTCTTTGTAACAGATATTTTAATATTCTCTAAAACTGACCTTATCAAAATTCAACAGACATAATGCACATGAAAACAAATACAATACGAAAAAATATTGTGTCATCTCCAAATTAAATCTAGCCTAGGTCACTGAAGATCACTTCGAATATCGTCTATAATATAGTCTAGAAATTTCATTATGTCTGAATGTTTGTCTGTATTGAATAAAATCAAATCAAAATGTATTTATTTCTTTACAAGTTAAATTATTCAAGCTAATTATTATCTATTATTATCTAACTATTTTTATCTCTGTAACAATCTACTTTTTTATATTTGAAATGTGTGAACTCGACGAGGATGAGGTCCAGATGGAGAGTACGTTTTCAGATGCTGCTAATTTACGGCACTGGTACTGCCGTGCACAGACGAACACAGCTAATTACTTGGCGCCGGACTTCGGCGGGAGGATATAGATTTTGTGATCTATCATTTACAGATAAGATTTAGGATTTTGGGTAAAGTGCGCTACCACCTTCGGTCTTATTATAAATTGAGATCCAGGATAAAGTACCCCATCGTAAAATAAAAAAAAAAATATGGTCCCAAGCCAGACGTACTTTTATAGGATTCCGGGTGAAGTGCGCCTCCACCTTCGGCCTTATCTTAACTTGTTACCAGGTGAGATGAAGGCCAAGCGCTTCCCCGTCGTACAATAAAAAAAAATACGAGTAAGTGACAATCTTATCATAAATATGACCTAAATCTTATTATATAACCTCATAGATAGTAATGACCGCCTTCAATACATACAAATATAGAGCAGATGGGGAGACCCATAGGAAAAGTACTAATTAAATGTTTCAAATAAAATGATTTTAACATAACCTGTATGACCCTCAGTTTTTATTTATTGGTGGCCTATCACATGTGCAGAAACAAAATATCAATTAGGATTCAATCCGGTTGTTCATTAGTTTGTATAAAATGGAGGAATATTAAAAGTGCTCATCATTCAGTCCGAGACCGTCTGAAAATCACCTGACATCATGTTTAAGTTGGTAAGTACCTTATCAATTCAGTGTCATAACATCTGAGGTAAAACTGTAGCTGAGCAAGCGCGATTTTGCCAAAGTTCAACAACGTGTAATGTGATTATTTATAGAAGAAGCGGATCTGCATCATTCCAAATCATCATGTCATATCATCATGCATGTACCTTTGAAATTTCTAGCATTTATATTTCATTCATATATGACAAATCATTGTTTACAAATTGCATTGTTTCAGACCTTTGCTCTCGCCGTGCTGGCTCTTGCTGCGGCAGCCCCCAAGCCTAAGCCGTCCTACCCTTACTCCTACTCCACGCCTTACAGCGCAGGCTATCCTAGCGCTTCCTACGTATCTCCAGTCGAGAGCTCTTACTCGGCTTACCCCGCTGTGTACCCCACCGCCCAATCAGTGTATTCTTCTGGGTACCCTACCGCACAATCAGTGTACTCTGCTGGTTACCCTACCGCACAATCAGTGTACTCTGCAGGTTACCCTACCGCCCAATCAGTGTACCCTGCTGTGTACCCTACCGCTCATTCAGTGTACCCTGCTGTGTACCCCTCCGCCCATAACGTACACCCCGCTAACTCCGCCGTCTCATACGTCAAAAGCGTCGCAGCCCCCGTGACTGGTCAGTATAATGCCCCCGTCAGCACTGGTCAATACACACCATACGTCAAGAACGTCGCCCCCGTAAGCACTCAATACACTGCCCCAGCCGTATCATACGTAAAGAGCGTCGCCGCACCCGTTTCAACTGGCCACTACACTGTCCCAGTCTCCACTGGCCAATACACTACCCAAGTTGCCACTGGTCAGTATACTGCCCCAGTTGCCACTGGTAATTACGCTGCACCAGTGTCTGTCGTCAAACCTTACTCTGCATGGAGTTCACAGCCCGCTTACACTACTGGCTACTCTGGCTATTACCCTGGATTCAGTGGTTACTCTGCCAACTACCCTTACACAACTACCCTACCAGCTTACGCAGGCTACAGCAGCTACCCAGGAAACACCGGATACTCTGGTTACACCGGGTACTCGGCGCCCGTTGCTTACAGCAGCCCTCTCTGGAAGAAGAAGTAAATGACAGTGACGTATCTAACTCGGATTGAAGATCAAGAACTTGTTTGATGA
The DNA here is from genome assembly GCA_951394065.1 of Venusia cambrica. Classification (NCBI taxonomy): domain Eukaryota; kingdom Metazoa; phylum Arthropoda; class Insecta; order Lepidoptera; family Geometridae; genus Venusia; species Venusia cambrica. Next base: position 12,695,403 of record OX596040.1, on the reverse strand, counting down.
AAATGAATAGCTGAGCAAATACGTATCTCTATAGTCACAATATCGTCAATTTTGCTCTGTCAATAATTACAAGGTGATATTAACTCTAAGTAAATGTTCAGGTGGCTCAGTTGAGATTGACGGAGTATTCAGCATTGACTAAGACTTTATACTTACACCAGTTCATCATCATCCTGGCGTGTGGGAAATGGTTATAGATAGTTTTTGAAGTAGGTATCGATTGATTTATTAAAGTATATATGTGGACATTCCTGTTTTCTTTAAAATGCACTAAGTTTACCGAGTAATACCTGTTTACAACCATGATACACCTTAGCAACCTTTATACATCTAAGCTTAATGGATCGATATCAAACATATTACGTAAGCAGACGTTACATAGACATCCAGTCTGGCCTATAGGTAGCCACAGTCAAAAAGTTAGAATAGGAAAATGCCTCCGCAGTTGGGCATAAATGGCTCTGTAAATGTTAATTCGAAAACTGAATTATATGTTATACATTTTATGTAAAAACAAATAACTAGTAGTTCGCCCCGAACTGAGATCTCGTGATGTCTGGTTTGAGTTAGGTATTTAACTACGGACATTATTTCTCAAATAGAACGTAATTAAGAAACGACAAAAGTGTGCTTTCATTACACCTTACTTACTTTACTTTGAAGCATTCGTTATTTACCTATAGAATACTTACTAACATGAAACAAAGGCGTGTCGTTTTGAAAAGTGCTCTTAAAATCGTTGACGAGTAGTCGTGGTTTAAAAATATACCCCTCCTGCTCACGGAAGTCATTTTTTTTTATTGTACGATGGGGAAGCGCTTGGCCTTCAGCTCACCTGGTAACAAGTTAAGATAAGGTTGAAGGTGAAGGCGCTCTTCACCCGGATCCCTCAAAAAACTGAGGAACTGGCTATCTTACCTCTGAATGCCGGAACATAACAATTTTAGAATAGTTATTATGTTGACAGAATTAGGTAAGATGGTGGTAGGTAGCCAGGCGGACTTCAACAAAGTCCTACCACCAACCAAACCAAGCACAATATATTGTACTCCCCATGGGGATCGAACCCGGGACCTCTGGATCTGAAATCGGTAGGTTGAACCACTCGACCACAGAGGCGGTTAGCTAGTATAAAGCTAGCATAAAGTCGCTTCACGTTAACTGTAAACACCAATCAGTCAATGAGGCAAATTTCATCTATAGCTACTTTTAATATTCGAGTAAATCGTTTTATTTGTCTGATTTTTCAAAGTCATTAACTAGTAGTTCGCCCCGAACTGAGATCTCGTGATGTCTGGTTTGTGTTCGGTATTTAAACATGGAATTTTTACTCAAATAGAACGTAATTAACAAACTATAAAAGTGTGCTTTCATTACACCTTACTTGCCTTACCTACTCAAGCACTCTTTTTCTCAATCTCTCTTCATTCACCTGAGTGTTCGAGGCTCTCTCTTGTTGCTAACTCTAATTCTATGCAAAGTCAGAATGAGCACAAGGCACCAAACCACCATAGTATGTGGGTAAAAAAACAATCGATTAAGTCACCCCTTACTTACATGAAACATAGATTGATGTCGTTTTGAAAAGTGCTGTCAATACCGTTATCTTAGTAGTCGTGACTTAAAAATCTACCCTTCCGGCCCACGTGAATAACAAAAAATAAATAGACCAGTTTTAATGAGATTTCGAATACCCTCTCTTATCTTTTGTAAGACCTGATGATCATCTTTTACCCCTTCATATTTTAAATAAAACTACCCCTAATAAGGGCAAAAATAAACTAATCTGTAGTATCATCCCCCACTTCAAATGATATTTCCCCCTTTTGTAACCCTTATTGTAAATACGGGAGTGGTTACAGCAAATTAAAAGAAAGTTAGGATCCCCTGTTAAAGGGGGTTGCTAACAGCCTATAAGATGTACCATTTTAACCTCATAACGCGCCTCTTCGTTACGAAAATCACCCCAATTAAAAAGTAAAATAGATATTTTATGCATGTACAGCCGCTACTCTTTCAAATTACCACCTAAAAGCTTAAAATCTTCTTGTCTCACTTAACACCCTTATTTCTCAAAAAATCCTAGTATTGATATAATTCCTACAAATTCAAAATTTTGAATTGATTGGATCAGCCATTAACAAAATCTGTGCGATATTTTTAATATTTTTCACCCATAAACCTATCTCAGAAAACTACCCCACTGATCAAAAACTCCCCGCGACAATCAATAAAATCTTTACAGTATTTCTGCATATTTCATGAAAATCGGATAGTCCGTTCGAGAGTTATGCCGTCACAAATATTGCCACATAGAAGCATACAGTGGTGGATTTCCACTCTTAACTCGGAGATCTCGTTCGTTTCGCTCACTCGATCAATGAACATCTTCCGTTTTGTTGTTTTTGTATCAAAATGTCACTGACACTCATAGTTACATGTGTAAAAACATGTTTAAATGGCTGTGTTTTCACGCATAATTCTATACCCAGCACAGTAGCATGGCCTCTTCCTCTTTCCACCACCAGACTAGCAGACCAACGGGAGGCTTCAACCCGTACCTCCTTAATGTTCCACTGAGCCAAGCTCATGGTTTCGCCTCTACATATATCAAAAAATTTATACAATCAAAAATAAAAGAACATCTTTCCCTCGTCTGTTTTTCCGCACCAGTACAATCGTGGAGTCATCAAGTCCAAATTGAATAGGTTCCTTTAAGACACGTCATGGCGTGCTCCATCTTAGACCAAAAAAATAAAAAAAAGAGTGAAAACACTGCTATTTTGTTTTTTTACGATTTGAATATTGATTTTATTAAACAAAATATTATATTTCAGTTCTTTTGGTTCATATGTCAAGATATTGATTAATAACTTACTCGTAGCACACTCTCACATTGTCAATGATAAAACTATGTACGTTTTTATGGGGGTCATTATTGTTTTATCATAATGTATAATGATTCATAATTTGAAAGGATTAGAATTTTTATTTGATTACACAATTCATCTGATATGTATTTATTTTATAGTACCACCTGTCCCGGACTTTCATAGTTGATTATTCTCATTGTTTTTTACTTCCTGGAGGCAACAACAGTGAATAATGAATTCGCCACAACTTTTGTTTCGCGAACGCTTCATATTCGGCAAGGTTGGTGGAAAACTCAGTTAAATATGAGTTACATGACACTTCGCTGTGATTATACATTCTATTGTTTCCCCACAACTATTCTTCATCCTTGACAATAGAATGAATCAATTATTCCATACAATTTTTCAGTCTGCTTCTGCTCCTTTTCTTAGCAGGCTTATATAAATACACAAATGTTTCATGACATTCAGTGTGATTTAGAAGTTCAGGACAGTCAGGTTCACTAGTCATCAATCGTCAAAATGGCAAAACTGTTTGTGGTAAGTGGTCTAGATTGACTTGATAACTCCAAAATCAATTAACAATTTCAAAAACTAATATATTTATTGATGTATTATCATCCACTCTTTTTTTATTTACACATTTAGTGAGAAACCAGTTTAAAAGCCTATTTAATTAACTATCTATCATACTCGAAAGACTTTTACTGTATTTGGTACATGTTTTTTTTTAATATTTGTTATCGACAGGTTGCATTAGTTGCGCTGGTAGCAGTTGCCACAGCCGATCCTCTCGTATACAGTGCCACGCCTTTCTTCGGGCCCGCCGTTTCTGCGTACGCCGCCCCAGCTCCCGTAGCCCCAGTACCATTTGCCGCTCCCGTGCCGGTCCCAGCCGCTGGACTCTACCCATCAGTGTCAGCGTACTCATACGGCACCTCCTACCAAAGCACCGTCGCGGAAGCAGTACCGGTAGTGAACCCAGCCCCGGCCAGCCTCGTCTCTACCTACAGCCTGCCCTACGCTAGCCTGCCGTACTCCAGCCTGCCATACTCCAGCCTGCCGTACTCTAGCCTGCCGTACTCTAGCCTGCCTTACAGCTACGCCCCGACCGCAGCAATCGTAGACTACCTTGCAGCGTACCGCCGATAGATATTTTTTTATTTAAACTATACCGCACCAGGTTAATAAGTTTAAAACTTTTTCAATCACTGTTGAGAACATAATTTTTTGTGTCTACCACTTCTATCGTTATGATTTATTGAATATTATAAAGTAAATAGTGTCATATTTGTTATTGTTGAAATCCAAATAAATAATGTGAATTATTTGATCGTAACCATTATTAAATCAGTACTTAGTTATAAATTAGATAGTTCTTTCCCCTTATAATTTTCATAGATATATGTTATCAAAGATAATTTAAATTTTCCTTCCTTTCCTTGTATCAACAATGATACATTTACTATCAGGTATATTTTATTGATTTGCAACATTTAGATACTGTTCAGAAATAGCGCTTGATACTTAGTAACACTGCAACTTGGTGTTGCAAACAATGTAGGTTACCATTATGAACAATAATTATGATATTCTTTGCCTTTGAATCAGATGAAAATAACCACAATAAAATATTAACCTTCTCATAATCATCGCTGATTGATAATAATCTCAACAAAATTGCGCCAACTATACTTTAAAATTCGTTATTATTAAATCATTATTTTCAGCCCAACAAAATCCACTCTAGGACTGGGCCTAAAATCATCCTAAACAGTACAACGGAGGAATTCGCCAATTTCACAACGGCAGGCAGTTTCTTTTTATATATTACTATCAAATAGGACAGTTTTTTTACAAATTACAAATACAGTGGTACACATAGTACAGAGCGGGATATACCTCCTAATGGTAGACCATTTAGCCATTTAGGATAACCACGGGTGAGCCACGAAGTCAAGAGTTTTCCGATTTCAGATGAAAAAGCAGCAAAATTCTCATTATTGATTCAAATGTAGCTAGGGTTTCACCAGACCATAACACGGTAGTACCAGGGCCATTGACATAGAAATAAATATAATTTGAGTCCCGTAGCAAATTTTCTTTTAACCGAACCATAATAGTTTCGTTACGTTCATCACAAGTTATTTCTTTTCTTGTAACTTCTCACAAGAACATTTGCAAACAAAGGTCAACGTAGAAAATACCATTGCAAACATTTTTATCTGATAATAATAGGTCATTACGTTGCAGTCTGCCTGTTCGTTATAGTTTAAAACCACCGCGATGTTTACAATATGCATTTTTTTCCACAACGCAAATAATTATAGACGCATACATACTGTTTTAACTATATTATCCTTTCCTTTATTAGGCTTAATGATATTGGGCAACAAAATTAAGAAGTAGAAGATATAAACGTGATTAATAAACTGTTTCGAAATATGTTAAGGATACTGAGACTAACTTATTCATTTGCTGTTCGAGTGTTATCAATGTATCGAACTCTCGATTAAAAATGATTTAGTAATTTTATTAAGAAGCTCGAAAAAGAACTGGAATTCTTCTTTAAAAAGAAATGTGTGGAGGCTCTAATGTAAATTTGTTACTGGATTATACTTAGCGTACAGAATTTCTAACACTTCTAACCTAGTAACTCTTCTTCTCAGTCGGCCACTCTTGGCAGAGTGGTCGTGGTCATGGGTCCTTGATGAGTGACGGCTTTGCTATGCGTCTCCATTCTGCTATATTGGAGGCATTGTGGGAGCAGTCGGTCATAGAAGATTTGGTAAGAGATTTACTCAGATCTCCCCATCTGGTCGGAAAACGGCCACGGGATCTCTTGCCCTCCATTCTGGCTTGGAAAACAAGACGCTCCATTGAGTCTTCATTACGGATTATGTGCCCAAAAAACTTCAGTATTCGTATTTGAACAGTCGACGACAGTCTCTCTTGGATGTGGAGTTCCTTTAGGATCGAAACATTGGTGCGGTAGGCTGTCCACGGAATCCTCAGCATACGTCTCCAGCACCACATCTCTAGTGCACCAATTTATTTCCTTTCCTTCAGCTTTAATGTCCACGTCTCAGCTCCATAAAGAAAAATTGGAAAGACGAGACTTCGCATCAATCGTTTTGGTTATTCTTCGGTCTTTTCAGATTTTTGTGAGTTTTTCGACGCTAGATCGCGTCACAGCACAACGCCTTCGTATCTCGTCTTCACAGTCTCCGGTGTTGCTGATGTTGGAGCCCAAGTAGATATGGGACTCTGGACAACATCATAGTTGGCTATACTTTTGACGGTAGGTTGATAATTTTGATTTTGTCCACTATCATCATTTTCGTCTTGTAACGATAGATAGCGAGACCAAGTCTAATGCTGTTTGTTTCCAGGCAGTTTGTTCCATATCTACTTTAGATGTTGTTAGAAGGGTGGTGTCATCGGCATACCGTATATTGGAGATATTCCGACCTTCTACAGAAACACCCTTGTCCTAGCCTTCCAGGATGATTTGCATGATATACTCCGTGTAGATATTAAATCACAATCTCCATTGCATAGAATGCATCCTTGTCTAACACCAGCCTCTGTTAGGACTGAGTTTTTTTTATTGAACGACGGGTAAGAACTTGCCCTTCATCTCACCTGGTTACACAAGTTGAGATAAGGCCAAAGGTGGAGACGCACTTCACTCAGAATCCTCAACAAATTGAGGAACTAGCTACTGAATGCCTCTTAATGCCGGAACACAACATTTTTTTAGAATTGTTGTTATGGCGACAAAATTAGGTAAGATGGTGGTAGCTAGGCGGACCTAAACAAAGTCCTACCATCAACCAAACCAAGCACAATATTTTACTTCTTCTGGGGATTGAACCCGGGACCTCTGGATCTGAAATCGTAGGGTGGAACCACTAGACCAAAGAGGCGGTTAATATGACAGGGTTTAGAAGCAGATTACAATTTAAGGGGTCGTTATCAAGATAAAGGGTGATCATTAGGTTAAGCAAGATGTGACGTGAGGTAATATGGTTGCGAACGAGTCGATTTTTTCTCGTGAAGTTTTGCTAGCGGGTTTGATAATTATATAGACATTTTTGGGAATTAAGTTGTAGGATTTTTAAATGGCGTAGATTGAACTGAAAACTTGAAAACTAGAAGAAACATATTTTAGCCATTTCATAAGTGTTCAAATAAGCTTTTGTTCACTACTTAATTACATTCGATCGTTATTCAATAATGTAAGTATTTTATTATCTGTGGTATAGGTAATAACCAAATTTGACTGGTTGGTTACATAGTACGATACGAGTATGTTAGGTAAAAGGTAATCGAGTAATAAATAGGTCTACTTACGAGAAAAGTTAAAGACCTTGACGTTAGATACTTAGTACAGTGAGAAATAACCTAACTATTATAAATTTTAAGGATTTTTTTTAAGGTGCGCGGTGTATTACGCGGTTTATCCTGTTTTAAGCTATGCAAAGGCAGACTCGCGAAGTCTTAAGCTCATAGAGTACTAGTATTACGGCCGGATTACTCGCATAATGACAGATATTGTTCACGCATATTGATGTACATGCATCAATATGCGTGTACATCAATATGCGTGTTATATAAGTTTGACAGCTGTTATTGAAAATGTAAATATTGGTCATAGCTTTCATTTGAACTAATAACTTATAGTCTAGGACAAGTAGTTTCTAAGATATGGCCATTTGAAGTTTGACAGCTGTCATTGAAAATGTAGGTTCAATATATATACATATATACCCCAAAAACATTACCCTCGTTCTTTGCAGGTTGGTAAAAACTTTGAGTTTTTACCCACCTGCAAAGAATACTACTAATAATATAATCGGTAAGTCGAAGTCCATAGTTGTATGTCATTTCGCGTAATCGTTCACGATGTGTCATTTCGCGTATTAGCATATGTAACAATTCGCGTATGACACTATGCGAGACACCATGTGTCATTGTGCGTTTGACCACCTGAATGTGACATTATGCGTGTAATCCTTACGACCGCATGACGTTTGCCATAGTGACCGTCGTCGCTTCGAAATTATCAACCCCAGCCATATATTTATCAGAAGGCCCTACGAGTAAGTAAAAGATCATACATATAACATTTAGTCAGAGCGTCAGATCACGAGGTAAATATTGATGACTGCAATAAATTATGTGAGATTCTTATTCGCAACCCTGAAATGTCAAATCTCAATCAATTTTGCAAATCTCATCAACATCTCGGTCTTGAAAACTGGTTTTGTATAAATGGCATCTGCTATACAGGGTGGATCGCTAGTGATGGCAAAATATGAAGTATCTTCGTTGTGACCGAATAAATTGACCTTAATTATAATTTGACCCTTTTATTTTTGGGAACGTTGCTAGAAAAAAAAACCTATGAAATCCAAATAGTACATATAGAGCTTCCTATCGTAGTATAAGAAAGGATTTTGGGAATTTCCAACAGGATGACGGGAATGAAGTGCCGGGTGTTTGCTAGTGCTTGGATAAAAATGGATGGATATTAAACTGCCCTAAGCGACTGAATGTTTGGAATGAAAGGAAACAGGATCACATGACCACTCTGTACTTAAAGTTGACATAATATTGCGGTTGGCAACTGGTCAACTAGACTAGTTTTAAAGGCGTAGCCTCCCACACTCGTTCAAGGCTGTGGACCACATTATGTACTCTGATTTATGCATAGACAGTTTTACCAAAACAATATTATTTTCAAGTCTAAACAAATTATGATTGATGCATTTTGGTAACAAAATGAGAACAATTTGGGTAGCTCATTAGGAATGGTATAGACATGTAGTCGGTACTTAGGTAAAGTTGTATCGTATTATCCATACAAAATATGTGTCTACAACTGCATTCTAAATTGAATGACTGGCTAGTTGGCACTTTTTATGACATAATTTATATATACAAAGCTAGCTATATTTCACATTAATTGTAAGTGCCTACACCAGTATATAGGTACTTATTCAATCATTATTTAATGTTTATTTCTTCTAAGAGCGCCAAATAAATCATTCTTATAGGCCACTAACTACCTGCCTTAACCCTAACTATCTTTATTGCAGTGGTCGCAGGACAGCACAGTGATACAATGAAATTATAAATGGCACAAAACCAACAGAGTAGCGTGGTTTATTTTTTCCATTCAACGATTTTTATTGGTATTTACAATGAGTTAGCCCTTGCCCTTGAAGCTTGCCTGGGAAAAATTAAGTTTACGACAGAGTGAGACATATCGATTAACTCTTTTTAAGGTTTTGTTCGGTTTGGGTTGTTAAAAATTTACGCACAAACTCCGCTGCAGATTGCTTGCATCTCGTATAAAACCATTCTTGTCCTTAGGTCAATGGTTTTCAGGGCAAATAAAGTGCGTATAAAAACGCATCAAACCCTTCGAAGGATATCATTCACCCTTGCGAAGCTATCTTGTTCCACTCCACTCCAACATGTACAAGCTGGTAAGTCTACAACAAATTCATACAATATAACAATATTAGTTTCCATAGTCAGTCCATTTTCAGGATCTGCTGATAATTTTGGGCAACTATCTATAAACTACCGTTTTAAACTAATATTTAGTTTAAAACGGTAGGTTGGCCGTAAAACAATTTTAGATCCTCCAAAATAATCAAAATCCAAGTGAATTCTTTGGATGCTGGGAGTTACCACAGGTCTATGAACACACCGTCAGCCGTGTTACTACGTGTTACTCTATTATTTCGGGCCAAATATCCAGTAGTGCTGAATAAAGCCTTTTCTCGGAAGATTAGCTCCATTGTAGTCATCTAGCTTCCAGCCTTTAGATCCAGGGCCGACACTACGTATACAATTAACCACCTCTATATCCTTCAACTCCACGTTACCGATGGTCAAAATACAGCCCGGTAAGATCGCATTATAAGTCGCTTAACTAACTCACCGTGCTAGGTACATTTTACAGAAGAATAAGGATTAATATAATTTTGTGTTCTAGATGTACATTCTCGATAACATTAGATTTCACCGCCTCTGCAGTCTAGTGATTCAACCCACCGATCCAGAGGTGCCGGGTTCGATCCCCAGAAGGAGAACAATATTGTGCTCGGTTTGGTTGGTGGAAGAACTTTGTTTAAGTCTGCCTTATGGCTAGCTACCACCATCTTTCCTAATTCTGTCGCCTTATTAACAATTCAAAAAAAAATGTGTTCCAGCATTTAGAGGTGAGATAGCCAGTTACTCCGTTTGTTTGAGGATTCCGGGTGAAGTGTGCCTCCACCTTCGACCTTAACTTAACTTGTAAAAAGAGCCCTTATTCACTTTGACCCATCGAGTTTTAACGCGCCCGCGTTACGATATCTGCTACGATGATTCCAAGCAGAAATCGTAACGCGGGCGCGTTAAGACACGATGGGTCATAGTGAATAAGGGCTCTGGTTACAAGTTAAGATAAGGCCGAAGGTGGAGGCGCACTTCACCCGGAATCTTTGCTACGATGATTCCAAGCAGAAATCGTAACGCGGGCGCATTAAGACACGATTGGTCATACAGAATAAGGGCTCACAATAACCTATTCGATTTTGAATGCTGTTATTGATTAGATATAAGTTATATGTATCTTCATCTTCTTATCTTTAAATCCTTAAGGACCACGCGCAGTAACAGTTGCTGCTTGCTTGCTTGTTACAAGTTCTAAGTTCTCCTCTATTATTTCGGGCCAAATATCCAGTAGTGCTGAATAAAGCCTTTTCTCGGAAGATTCGCTCCATTGTAGTCATCTAGCTTCCAGCCTCTAGATCCAGGGCCGACACTACGTATACAATTAACCACCTCTATATCCTTCAACTCCACGTTACCGCTGGTCAAAATACAGCCCGGTAAGATCGCGGCCAATTCTTAGTGTGGTGCCAAGGTTATACATTATAAGTACTTACCCGATACAAAAGATAAGAAAATTAACCAATTTCATTTGAAAACATTTTTTTTCATATCTCGTCAATAAATTCTAGTTTAGCAATACACTTCAAAAATGGGATTTTCATATTATATATAACTTAATAAAAATATTATAATTATATTAATATGTTATTTAGTGATACTTTAAGTGATATTATACTGGTGAATAAATTCTAAAATCGATTCAGTAGCTTTTGAGTTTATTCATTACAAACAAAAATAAAAATATTTTCTATCTATATCACATACTATCACAACGCCTATCAGGTTGATTGGTATTGCAGTGAAAGCTTAAGTTACCAAGTAGATAACTAAACCAAATCACTGCTGTCTCCTGGTGAAACCTCTTTGACGCCATCCACCGGCTATTTTATAACTAAGTACACTACACCAATAGGGCAAAGTATAGCGTAAGTACATGTATTATTATTGATTGCAGTTGATCTTCCTCGTTGTCCTGGCGGCGCAAGTGCCGCTCCCGCGGCTGAGCCCGCCGCTGAGCCTGGTGCAGCCATCTTAGCCCCATCACTGCCCCACGTGGCATACCCCCAGCTCGGCTACGCCTACCCCGCGTCTCACATCTCGTACAGCGCCCCACTCGCCTTCCCTAGCTACTCAGCCTACCCAGCAGTCCCGTTGGCCTACAACAAGATATATAAGCAGGTTGACTGGCAGTGATGTCTCGTGAATATTAAAATGCCCCATCTCAATATGTGCTTTTACTTAGCCTTATTTTTTACAATCGATTAGCCCACCTGATATTAAGATATATCTCTTGCCTATAACAATGCTTTACAGCGTAGGTCACATTCACAAAGAACATAGACTACACGGCACTGCATTGCGCTCGATAACTTAAAGCATAAAGCTTCGCGTGTCCGGAAGTCCATCTTGTCATTTGAAAAATTATCGGCTGCATATAAAAAAAAATGTTTTACTTTTGAATAGGGGTGGTTTTTGAAATAAAGGTGCACGTTTAGAGGATCTTGTAAGATAAAGGTGGTTTTCTTCAAAAAGAACTTTACATTATTTGCTGAAATAAATAATGAGGGTTTCAAAAGGGGTAAATAAAATATAAGTATTGAAAATTTGAGACAACGTGAAATATAGTATGAAACGGGGGTTTTAACTGCAGATTTTAAAATTAGTTAATTTTTTATTTTATTAAGGGTGGTTTTTACGATGATGATGGGCCAAATAATGATCATCTTTACTGGTCTTGTGAGATAAGAGAGGGTATTCAAAATCTCATTGAAACTGGTCTATTTATTTTTTCTCAATAGGGGGTGGCCGAACCAAGGGAGTGGATAATATCCAGGAATTTCTTTTGGGATGTCAAGGTATGGGCTATGCGCAGTCAAAAAGGGTTTGCAGATTTCGCATAACCCATACCAATAACACATTATTGTCTTGTAATTCTTTATTGTACACATAAATATGATTTTAACATGTCATAGGAAAACATATGTACAGAGGAGAGCTTAACCCTTAAAGAGTTTTCTACCAGCAAACCTTTGAGAGAGAGAGAGAGAGAGGTTATACACTGAAAAGGTAGAAAAGTGTACTTGAATTATAATAAAATGTTAATAGACAAATTCAATATACATACATATATCAAAAGTATATACCTACACAAATATGTTTCATACCTACTAAATATATAAAAATATATTTTTACATATTTTATACATACACATATAAATAAATAGAATAATAATAAATATATACGGTATAATAAATATATAATATACATAACATATTAAGATGAATTAATTAATAACACATTACGGAAAGAACTTCCTTCAAAACTGTAAGGTTTAGCCGTAATCACCACGCTTGACAGACAGATTGGTTAAAGTTAAAGTTTTGTTAACACAATAAACCTGCTGACTTCTTGGTGAAGCCCTTGGTTGAATTTACGACGTGGGCTGGAGGGGTAGATTTTTAAATCACGACTACTAAGGCAACGGTTTTGAGAGCACTTTTCAAAAAGACATCCATCTTTTCATGTTAGTAGGGGGTGACTTATTCACTTATTGTATTCTGCCCACCCACTATGACATACGGTCGGAGCTTTGCTCTCATTCTGGTTTTGCATTGAATGAGAGTTAGTAACAAGTGAGAGCCTCGAACACTGAGGTGAATAAAGAGAGATTGAGAAAAATTGAATTTAGTGAGGTAAGTAATAATAATAATAAATATTACAAGACATTAATTTTTACCATCTAGCCGCCATCAAGCCCCAAACTAAGCATAGCTTGTAATATGGGAACTAGATTACGAATAGAATACTCAAATACTTTTTATAAATACATACGTATGATACAACACCCAAACACAGAACAAACATCTATATTATCACACAAAAATGTTTGTCCTGGGTGGAAATCGAACCCACAGCCTACAGCGCAGAATACTACCAACTATGAGGTATGAGGCTTGTTACGTAAGATGTATTAAAAGCACACTTTTATCGTCTGTTTATTAAGTTATCTTTGTGAAAGAATTCCGTGGTTTTATACCTAGTACAAACAAGACATCACGAGATCTCAGTTCGGGGTGCTAGTTAATTAGTTGAGACTTTCCATATTGGTTCCCTAGCTGAGAGAACTTTGCTCAATTTAATCAGCAGGTAGAACCAACCTTTTTCTGCTTATTCCTTCCATTTGCTTTGTTTTTGATAATGTTGGTATCCAAAACATGAAATCAGCTTCCAACGTCTGTATTTCTTTTGTGTTACCATAACGTATTCAAGCGCAATCTTCTGGTTTCGCTCTACCATAAACCTCAACCCTATTTTCTTCTGTATTTTTCGATTAAAATTAAATGGCTTTTTTTTATTTTTTGCAGTAATTAGAAGTAGCACATTTTGTTAGTTTTTTTTTCGGGTAATCATTAAATTCTGGTAGTGCCTTGTATTCTTTTGACAACCTGTATTAGATATGAAATGTGGAATCCAATTATAATTTAGAATGACTGAACTATAGAATTAGTAGGTAGATAGGTACTATTCCTATTTAAATTAGATTAAATCTTCTGAATTATGATCACGGATGCGAATATCAGGTCAACCTAGGTGTCAAGTGCATTAACCTATATAAGATGAAAACAGATTTGTTTTCATCTTTTTGCGTAGCTTTTTTTGGAAATTTGAATTTTAATGCAAGACGAATATTTGTTGAACGTGTGTAATGCTTGGGCAATATACATAGGTATAAATTTATATTGGTTTTGCATATCAATGTCACATTTGAATAAGCACACCATACCTGCGCTATTCACCTACATCATTAATATTTATGCAGTAGAATATGTACCATTTCTGGGCCATTCTAAAAGTAAAGACTCATAAAAAAATGCTAGTTCACACAGTTGAATTACAGGCATGAACAAGATTGTCCATAAAGTAAACACAAGAAAATTCAATACACAACTATATTATTAAATCATAAAGCAAATCGGAGCCCGTATTTTATTGAATTGTTGCTCTTCAACGAACATAGTAGGCACCAGAGTAGGCATAGGGGTAGGCGGCGGCGGCTGCATAGGGGTAGGTGGCGGCGGCTGCATAGGGGGAAGCATACGCGATGGGGGCAGAGTAGGCAGAGTACGTCAGGGGAGCCACGGCTGGAGAGGGGTAAGACAGCAGTTGAGGCTTGGGCTCAGGAGCAGCGAAGGCCACAGCCAGCAGGGCGAAGAGAGCAAACTAAAATAAAAACAACAATTACTTAGACAAATAATCAACCTAAAAATTAAAGAATCGAATGATATTTCAGTGCACCATAAGTGATTTAAGATTATGTTTGTAAAAATATATGGTAATTCATGGCAAGGTTGTTTGATAAGGATATCAGATATTTGAATTTTTGATCAACAAACTTTTATAGACTAAAGAAAGTTTTTACTTGCCAGTTATTTTTGCGTTTGTATGTTTAGATATTTTAAGGTAAATACAAATAGGTTTACTTTAATACAGTCAAATGATCATTTGAAAGCAAATTGGTTATACCTACTCATGGATCTAAGTAATCTGAATAAATAATTTAATAATAACATTTAATAGCAGGTTTTTATATTTTATTATAACATTTATTTATGGAAGATAGATCGTACATTATTCAAAATGGAGAACTATATACCTATAGATACAAATACAAATTTGACAGTAATCTAGGTGATCCACCGTAACTAGCTCATTGTCTGCCCTTAGCGTCTTCAGACAGAGGACTATAGGGCGAAACCTTCGACATGGCTTCAAGGGCGACGATATATAATCATTTTAAATAATCTTAACGTATGCATAGATACGAAACCTACCGAATTTAAATAGCGTAGGATTATCGCTACTAAGCTGACCTAATATAAAACCAAATAGGTGTATAATTACAGAATGTACTATGTAGTGTATACTGCACTGAGCGACCTGAAAGTATGCTACTCATTTGTAGAGCCTGTACGCACAAATAACATGCTAACAATGTAAGGTATCAATGTGGATGGACGTAGGAGCAGGGGTAGATCTTTTATTTTCTCCTCAATCCTCAACAAATTGAGGAACTGGCCACCTTACCTCTAAATGCCGAGATGCAACAATTTTAAAGAATTGTTGTTATGACGACAGACTTAGGTGAGATGGTGGTAGCTAGTCAGGCGGACTTAAACTAAGTCCTACCACCAACCAAACAATATTAGTACTCCTCCTGGGGATCGAACCTGGGACCTCTGAGATCTGACACCGTTGGGCGAACCACTAGATCACAGAGGCGGTTAAAAAGATCGAAGAGAACGGGGAAGATATAGATGGATTGTGTGAGTGACTATAAGAGAAGTGGGTGCTGGGTAAGCGGGTGACAGGAGAGTGTAAAAGAGGAGAATGTGCTTTGCCGACCCCGTCTATATGTGCGGATGAGTTCAGAAAGAAGAAGTGTACAAAAATGATCGTTGGTATTATACATTATACCATTATAATGATTATACCAACGATCATTTTTGTACACTACGATTCAAACGTTAAACTATTTAAATAAATGGCTAATTAAAGTGGTTTTGGTCAGCTCCAAAATGTATGAATGATGAAGGTAAATGCGCAACGACGAGATCGGCACAATGGAACATTTACAAGGTACGGGTTAGCCTGACGTACGTATGCTAGTCCGGTGGTGGAAAAAGATGGTGGCATGAGGTCAAAGATATCGGGCGTACACTCGCAAAAAGTGTAATTTAAAGAACACAGGTAGCCTGGCAACCCTCCGTCTAGGCTCTGCAAATTGGCCACGACGATCAATCGTGTCTAGGGTTTCAAGCTGGTACTTGGCTGAGCCATCCCAGAGATAGCAGCCGTACATGAAGTACTGACTTCCATATAAGTTGTACAAACTTGTTTGGAACAAGTTCGGACATGAGCTTTGTACAGACTTATGAGGGCTTTTACTCGCGACTTCGTCCGTGTATTGGTTTTTTGAAATAGGTGCAAGTATTACATTATAAATATATATTTGTTGGATATCTGGATAAATTTGACCGATTAGCTCCTACATGGTGTGCAGACACGCACACCGAGGGTTCTGACCCACATTCCTGACCCTCATTCCCAGTCAAAAAATGCAGGCTTTTTGAAGTCTTAGTGCCGGTCCTACTCCCGTTTGGCCAGATTTCGTTATTCATTTATCTATTTACCACAAAGTATACACTATACTCACATCAACTTTGTTATTATACAGGTCGAAAATAACAATTTATAAAAACGTTTCATGTATGGGAACCCCCTATTTTTTATTTTTTGTTTATTATTGGTCAAGTTCGAATATTGAACACCCCACCCTTTATTTCTGAAAATTATTAAAAACCGAAAATATGCCATAACTTATTCCATATGGGCAATCAAAATACTAATTTTCAAGTGCCTATCATTTGTGGTTTCAGGTATATACATTTGTTATGTTTATTGTTTTTTTTTCTAATAAAAGGACATTAAAGTGCAGGGGGCACTTCAATTATTAGAAAAACAAAAAACCATGAATCATTTTCCTATCTATTTCATATGAGGAATCTATAATGATAATTTGACCTTTTATCATGCACGGTTTCAGAGCTAGAGCATAGTTTTAATGAAAACTTTCGACCCCTTTTTGAACCCCCTTAGGGTACGAATTTTCAAAAAGCTAAGAAGGGGATTCTTAGCACTCATTTTCGCATCAAGACAAACATACCCTCCAAATTTCATGTCTCTACAATTAGCCGTTTAGGCTGAGCGTTGTTATCAGTGAGTCAGTTAGCATTTTATATTAGTATTAGATAAGATAAGATATGGGAGCTAAAGTTCAAGTTGGATAAACGTTCAACACCTAGAAGGGTCAAATTATCATAGAAATGGAGCGAAGTGCTTTTATAACTGGTATGCAACAGTTACAACAAAAATCCATTCAATTGATTTCCTTAAATAATAAGAAGTATCTCTTTTTTCTCTTTATTATTTGTATATTTAGGTTGACATGAGTTATTTTTAGATATACTTAGTGATAAGATTATCCAATAGGACTATGTTAGAATAATTATTATTAAAGAATTATTATTATTAAGTCCTTCAGCAAAATGTATGTAAAAGAAATATATAAAGAGAAAAAATCTAATAAGACAACAAACACAAAAAGTGAATTTATATTTTTCATATCTACCTAAGTGCGGTTTCACTTCTATCAGTGATTAGTTCATCTATGATTGAACTTGTCTCGTCGCTAGGGAACAGGATGGAACGGGTTGAACCCAAGCCCCGACTGATCTATTTATAAACTACTCACATGAAAAATGGGGAGTAATAGAATACAACTGGTAAATAATACGAGAAAACTTCTCAATGTAAAATTCGTAAATAGTTTTAACTGTCAATGGGAAGCTAAAAATTCAAAAATAAATGAAACTTGTAATAAATGAAACTTAAAATTAAATGAAATAGTCAAATTAGCACTCACCACTTTGGCGAACATTGTTGTACTGTGGGTACTTGTGGTTTCAAGTGATAATTGTAATGAGAGCCTCCAGGTATATATACTTGTAGTACAGTTACGACCACGCCTTGATTGGTTGTCTTGTCACATATACAATACTTAGGAAGGAGGTACTTGCACATGACTGCCGATGTGTATCTGTGAGTGATCGATATCCGCGTGGAAGAGTCTATTGTTCTTGTCAAATGGGTAGGTATATGTATGTCCGAATCAAGGCATCAAGAGATATATCTGCCATATACATCGACATTTTCTGTTAAAACAGCAGATTCATTAGAATCGATAGAATGCATTTTACACATTTTTACTATCGTAAACATTTACAGCTAATAACGTGGTTTCTCACATAAAATATAAAGAGTGCGGTCAAAATCCTATCACGATATCTACAAGCTTAACTCGTTGACATCGTAGAAGATGACAAAAGTATTTTCACCTAAAGGATGGACATTATCCTCCTAAAACAACCCACCGAGTAAGTAGATTAATGACAGTAGGTTCCTCTGATACTGTTATTAGTGAATAGTCTTGGTGAACGTTCTTGTCCAACAGTTACTGGCGCATGTCTGAGTTATTTCATGTGGAAGGTGACGAGGTCTTTGTATACCTCGCAGTCAGTGAATGATCACAACACTGGACCAGTAAAGGCCCAAGTGGCTATAAAGCGACCACCCTTCTGCCGAAGCCATGCGCCAAACAGTTTGCTGTGTTCCGTCAGTACACGTGGGAGAGCCAGCGCTTTCTGGGAAAGCTCGCTCGCTCCATTGTGGTCTTCGTCCTTGTTCTGGCTTAGAGCTTGCAATTACAAGCCTACAATTAAGAGCTAACCGTTTTATCCTCGACCGTAAGAACAACTTTAGAGTGAGCGCTGTTCCCGACGCGTGCATTCCGCGTCCCTTGAAGCATATTCGTGGTAGCTGGCATTGGACAATCCTAACTAAACCCGGTGCAGCTATAATATCACTGATACTCACCTGTGCCATTTTTTTGTGACTACAAACTTACATTTGCTGTTGGAGAATAGACAGTGATTTGGTGACGGTATATCGATATATGAGAAATCATTTTTATTGATAGTATAAAAATGATTTCTGTCCAGCTATGTTTCTCCATCAATCCGACTTATATTTTCGTTAGAGCACGCTTTCATAGTCAGCGAAGCAAAAGTTGGACCCGCACTGAGGCTCCAGAACTAAATGCAAAAAACTCGTATCTTGGTGCCTTGAAATGTGGGCCGGAACCACGGGTGTGCTGGTTGACTCACACTTGGCTGATTGATTTTATTATAACACATATATAAACATACCCCACGATATCTGTAATATTTTCATTTCAAAAACGTTTTTATTTAAATTAACAACGAGTTTGAAATGAGAAACCTCAATTAAATTATCCATCAACATTCATTCTAATTTGGATACAAAATGTTCTATTGTCCTTCATTCAAATCTGAAGGATTGTTTTTGGTTCTCCTCTAGTGTTGGTATGGGGCAGTTTTACGTCTTGAATACTTTACTTACAAGATATACGAAGCTATACCTCTTAGTGTCTAGTTTCATATTATTTTCTATCATCGTATATCGTATGTGCTTCCTATTCCTACTCCTTATAATATGGGAAATAAATTACGGATAGAATACTTGAATACTTTTTTGTAAATACATACTTATCATACAATAGGTACAACACCCAACACTGTATGATAACATGTATTTTATCACAGTACCTTACGAGCACTAAATGCAATAAATGCAAAATGCATAAAAAATGTTCTGAGACAGTTTTTGAAGCTAATAGATAGGTTAGGGTCACAAAGGTTTTACAATAATATGAACTGTTTGATACTAAGAAAGCTCGTCAGTCATCTTTTAGGTACCTGCCACTGCCATAAAATAGAGGCTTTTAATTATAATAGAGGTAGTAGTGAAATAATAACTCAAATTAGCAATCATATCGTATTAAATTATACACTTTAATCTGCAGATTCTGTTTTTTCTTTAAAATTATATCGGTTTTAATATTTATGACAGGGTGGTAAAAAATAAAACCTGATTCTGCCTTATCCTACCTGCTCTATTATTGGAGCTGACATTTTGCATACGACAAAGTCGACATGCGATAACTAAGTGAACTTTTGTTCATTATCTTTTAGCGGTGTCAGGCTATAAACCTTTTTGTATTTGTTTTATTTTTAATTTATAATACGGATTTAAATTATTCTACGAGTATATAGATTTAATTAGTCAGCTTACCGTGGCTCACCGCTAATAATAATTAATTTCAACAACGTCATAAATCAAACCAATTGGACAAGGCTAAAACAAATATAATACAGTACCTTTAGACGGAGAATTTATCAGCTAAATAAATTTCGTAGATCAAAGCATTTCTTCAGTAGTATCCATATCCGTAGTTGTAGGGTGAAGCCCCATAAGTTCCGTAAGACCCGTATGCGCTAGGGCTGGAGTATCCAGAGTATCCGTTGTAGTAGCTAGGGTACCCAGCTGAGTAGCCATTGTAGCCATAGCCGCTGTACAGCTGAGGTCTAGCGAGGGCTACCGCCACTAGCGCGAAGAAGAATACCTAGAAAATACGAATAACTTTGAAAGAGAGGAAACAAACCATGAATCATTAAAGGTATTTTTGTACAATAAAGTATTTTATATACACTCAATCGAAAAAAATCGAATTACGAATTCAAAGACGGTTCCTGTCTTTATAAACGCATATACATAAAATTAAGAATAAAACTCATTATAGTACCGCTACCTTTTTTTTTATTATTTCATTAAAGTAGTCTATGGTTTTAGGCTGAATATGAAAAAAATGGCGCACGCATGCGTAGTTTGAACTTAATTTCCCGCGCTTCCCATATTTTTTTTTGCCGATCGTGTTTTTGTATTCGGGATTTCCAAAAAAGTTTACTAAAATCCTGTAAGTGATTAAAATATGATTGGAGAAGAGAGTAGTGACGGCGAGATTTTCACTCCGCCAGATATTCTAGACGCGGCATTGGCGTTAACTGAAAGTCTCCTGCCAGAAAAATCAAAAAAATTGTACCACAAAATGTACCAAGAATTTATAGATTGAAAATTACTTCCTTGTAACCTACCTACTTTGTTTAATTTCAATTTTTCCTATGTGTGAAGATAAAGTAGTGTATGAAACTGCATATAACTTAGGTATTAAAACACTCGAGTCAACCTATTATCGCATTCGGCTTCGCCTCATGCGATAAACAGACTCTCGTGTTTTAATACCCCTTCTTATATGACAGTTGCATAAACTACTATTCATTCATTCGTTTAGACCCCACCCCATCCCACCCGGTTGCTCAGTGAATGTTGTACCCCGGCCTGGATGGGAACAATCTGATGCCAATGGGTGTCAAGCAATAACAAACTCTTAGGGTGCCAATGTAACCAATATCCACCAAAATCGTTTGAAACTAGCATATAGTGTAGTTGTTCTGAACGGAGCTTTACTCCATCATATGTATATTTTATCATCCTGTAAGGCAGTTAATTTAATAATTACCTAATATTGTAGTGAGGATTCGCCGTCAGAAGGTCAGGGTGCGGGAATTTTCAGAAAACGTTTCAGTGACTTGAGTTGCTTACGTTGACTTGTTTACTTCTCATTTTAATTGAAACGTGACGCGAGTTTTTACTCTGAGAATCACGTGATTGCAGCTTGCGGCACGTTTTTGTACGTTTTTTGCTTAGGTATCGGTAAAAATGTGAAATTGAGTACGACTAAACACAATTCACTTGACAATTTAGTCTAGAAAACTATAGATTGCAAATTTGGGGTAGGTGATCTACCTTCTAGTTTATCTGTGTACAAGTTATAATCTCTAGCTTTTTTACTAGCGTTTACGTGGCTAGCGACAAGGTGGTTAAGCAGTTGCCGAAGTCTGACACCAAACGGGTTTCCATGCTCTAATAAGATTAAACTTTAAGCCCCGCCCAAGTTTTAAAGGGATCTCGGACATAACAGTTTAAGGTATTTGATATCTGAAATCATTTAGGTTTGGAAAAAATAGCGTCCAAACTCTAGGTACTGATAACCAGCATGATGACAGTTCATTATATAATGAATATACATAAATATGTACCTACATGAATCGACAACATCCTGTTGAGTATTTGGGACCTAAGACAAGACTTCCTTTAACTCTGGGTTTGAAGACATCATAGGAACAGTTGAGTTACCTATAGGCCGTTTGTAACGGTGACTAATTCCTTTGTACATAGTTAGTTTTGTTGTACATTTTATTGAATCATAGAATGAACAGGATCTAAGAATGGACAAGCTGTAGTGTGTGATTGATATAGAAATAATTACTATTTGTAATTTTGGTCATTACTGTAGTGGCGGATGATTTCAAACAATTAAAAAGAATCACAGTGCTGGCTAGTAGAGTTGTTATATTATAAAACTTACCAGCTTAGCAAACATGTTTTAATTGTTATCTTTATTAGGTTATTTTCCCGGTTCACAGTTCAACTTTGCAAGTCAACTGTTCTGATTTCAAATATTCCCAACCTTTATAGGCTGAATGTGTCCTTGAGACGGTTAAAACAATAAAAACTTCCTTATGATTCTCAGTTGGGAATCAATGTAAATTATTAGCACAGACAACGGACGCGATCGACATCATAATCAGGCTGCCTTTGTGTATAGGTACTTTAACATTCGCAAAAATTGTTCAGTTTGAATACACGTAAGCATTATTTTTTACTACCAGCTATGCATAATTGGAAATCCCTGATAGCTTCTGCTCGAACGGACAATTAGTCATGTTTCCTTCAAAGGAACGTCTAACTTCTATTCGATGACCATCATTGACGCGTAAAAGTCATTGCTACTTCACTTCCTTTCAAAATGGAGACAGCGCGTTACAAGACCGTGCGAAATCGATGAATAGAATACCTTTCTTCTGTTTGAGCATCAGTTTTTGACACAAGTCAATTTGATTATGCAAAATCGCCTACTAGCGACCTGAACAAGGAAGGAGGATGTTGCTTTGACAGCGGGGATCATTGCCCGAGACTCACTTTGTTGAAATCATAACAAATAGATCATACAATCAAGGTTAGCAATGTGGTATATAAAGCTCACTACATTACAGTCTGGTATGATTTAGTGCATTGCATTTCAATTAGACAACATGTTCTCCAAAATTGTAAGCTATGTGAAAACGTTTTTAAACACGCCATTAAACTCGAAACATGCTCCCTGATAATTTTATCGATTTGATAACATTTTATCACCAAAGAATTAAAAAATGATAGAATATAATAAACAAGTGATTTTGGCTCTCCGGTCTACTTTTACAAAAGTAAATGTAGTTGTAGGTCTCATTAAAAACAACTCAAGTAGCTTTTTGGAAATGGCTCTTGTTCGAAACAGCGACCGACTAGCACACGATTAGAAAATCACAAACCTCAGCCTAATTAATTTTGTTCAATCATATATGTACATAGATATTAACAGAAATTAATATTGTTTATGATAGTTAACGAGATTATTATTTCTTCTATATTTGCTACTTCTAAATCAGTTTCGATTTCCAAGTACTAACGAGATTATTTATTTTTCACAGTTCGCTATCTTCGCTCTCATTGCCGTCGTTTTCGCGGCTCCCAATCCTAAGCCAGCGCCTGCACCAGCTCCTCAGTACCTGACCTACTCCGCGGGCTTGGACTACCCGTTCGCTCCCCCTGCGTACGTGCCTTCCGTCGTCTCACCATACTCTTCTCCTGCCGCCTATGCCTATTCAGGATACCCTGCTATTAACAACCTGTATTACTAGAACTGAAGATACTTAAATATGTTAATATATAGCAAATTCGCAGCATAAAGCAAATTGTACTTAGGTACTCTATTTACAATTGTGATCTAACTTCTTAGCTGCGTTGAAATCCACTTGGTTAAATTGGTTTTTAACTATTAAATGCATACATAATGTACGGCTGCTAAAAATGGACCTTTGATATTTTCTTGCCAAGCAATAAACATTTAACTCCAACAACGTTTTTGTTTTATTTGTGTGGCAGATTGACTTAGTAATAAAGGACAATTAACTCGTTGAGTGCTGAGAAGTCGTTCGACAGCGAGGAAAGCACATGATGTCTAAGACTTCTGACTTCTTAGATATTGTGTCTTGATAAACTGCCTACCTACATAGGTAACTAAATAGTTGTGTTATATTTAATCGCAGTAGGTATCTTCTTTGATAGCCATTGGAAACATGTGGCCAGGCCAGGCGATCCTTAACGGGCCCTGAGTCGGATTACGACCACACCCTCGCGTTGTTCCAGAGGGCTTAAAAAAGAATACACACATAAGTCAAATGCTCCAAATATTTACAAGTATTTTTTTTATTATACGACGGGTAAGCACTTTGCCTTCATTTCACCTGGCTACAAGTTGAGATAAGGCCAAAGGTGGAGGCGCAATTCACCCGGAATCCTCAACAAACCGAGGAACTTTTTTTTATGTATGCAGAGATTACACAAAATTCAATTCGTAGGCTTATGTAAGCTTTCATTTCAGATTTAGATTTGAGTCGCTTGATTTTCATTGAACTTCCACATTACGAACAGTAGAGCTTATTATTTCAGGCCTCGGGTGGAAATAGATCTCGTTTTAAGCCGTTCATTAGTAACTGTGTTAACGTCATACATTTCAATAGGTATCGGTTATTAGTTAGGTTGCGTAACATCGGACCCAAATAACAATCTTCCGATTACACGTAATCTAGTTTCCATATTACAAACTATGTTTAGTTTGAGACTAGATGGCGCTGTGTGAAATTAATGTCCTGTGGTTTTTATTACTATTATTATTATTTATATCATGTCGCTTACATATCGTGCATGCCTCTCGATTGCCTGAAGCAGATCAGTCAGTTGAATATTAGCTTAGAGTTCCAGAAGGACCAGTTATACATTTAAACTTACACTATCCCCCAAAACACCTTTTAGCCCAAAGGCAATGGGACGGGCCTCTTACGAGTTGACAAGGAACTATCTGTTACATACGTGCTCAATTTCTACATATTTAAAATGGGAATCAGGTCTTAGGCTGAGGGCACATCCATCTTACAATACCAGTACTATTATGGATCCCGTAACTTTTCATATTGCCTCTTGTCGTCGTTTGGGTGCAAGTAGTAATTGTCAGTTTCAGTGCGGTGCGGCTGTAGATCAACTTGATATACACGGACCTTCATGTACTAGGTCTGCTGGCAGGATATGATGCCACGCAAGCCTATAACATAATGACATTAAGGCTCGCTTTTACCTGTTTCAATGTTTTAGCCGTTTTTGAGCCGAATGGACTGTAACGTGATGATGGTAAGTGGCTTGACGGTATGACTCTTGTTCCTTGGGAACTTGGGTCGACCTTTGATGCGGATTTTGATGCTTTGACGCGCAGATCAGTTAGCAGAGCTGGTGCGGCGGTTGATACGGCTGAGGATTTCAAAAGGCGCAAATATAGCGGGTTTTTAAGCGCTTGGCCTTCATCTCACCTGGATACAGGTTGAGATAAGGCCGAAGGTGGAGGCGTAGATCATCCGGAATCCTCAACTAACTGAGAAGCTGGCCATCTTACCTCTAAATGCCGGAACACAACATTTAGAACTGTTGATATGGCGACAGAATTAGATAAGATGGTGGTAGCTAGCCTCGCGGACTTAAACAAAGTCCTACCACCAACCAAACCAAGCACAATAGGATCAAACCCGGGATCTTTGCATCCGATATCGGTAGGCAAACCCTAGACTACAGAGGCGGTTAACATTAATAAATTTTGCTGTCCCACGGCAACGTCCGTGTTCAGAATTCATCTTTTATAGCTATATAGAACTAAAGCTTAATATTTCTGAATTCCTGTGATATTCAATCAATATCAGTTTGGGATTGTTGTTTGTATTATTATAACTATTTCGGTGTAGGTATTGACATTGCTTATTGCAAATCTGGTCATCTATATTCCAAACATGGCCACCTCGTCGAGGGATTGTGTAATTAACATAAACACACGCAGGGGTAATGAAACTCGTGCCACTTTGTATCAAGTACTGCATATTGTCTTAGCTATTAACTTAGAGTTATAATATTATAATACGTATTAAACTAAACGGAAAACCGTCTACTTATTTTCGAGATTATAAAGTTTTTAAATCGACCCAACGATGAGAAAGCTTTAACAGAAATGACACGACTGCGTAATCTTTCCAACAACAAGATAGTTTTCTTTTAAAATTGGTTTTGATGTAGGTATAATCAGTTAAAGGTTGTGGGTTCTATTCCCATCCGGGACAAACCCGCGTAGGGTCTTTGTGATGTGTGTTCCCAGTTTGGTTAGGACATTGCAGGCCTTAATAATAAGTAAGATGCTAGTAGTCGTTAAGGCCCTGTCATTAGACGATTCCACTTTTTCCAATGGAAAATTATAGTACTTCTGAACAAGTCACGCGTCTATTCTTTATATATGTTACTTCAGGTACCTATCTACATTAATGGTAAGCTGAAAACACAAAACTGGCATGTGTCATGTGAGGATGCCCAATTTGCACTGGGGGAGGCCCATGTCCCTCAGTGGACTTTTATGGGCTGTAATGATGATGATAATGATGATGATTATACAAGTATACGGCACTTATAGCCAGAATACCACTAAGCCCAAACAATGCTAGGTTAAATTTGTTTTTTACAGAGTTTCGGTGAACTGCCTACCCTTGGGCTTCATCATCAGATGACGATGATACCGGAAGGCAGGCAGATCAGTGGGACTACTACGTATCATCATTACTGCGATCAACAACATGCCTGCCAAGCGTGGTGATTATGGCAAAACCCTGATAATGATCCGTTTACTTGGATGACATAATTTATCCAGTTATTTTGATATAAAAACCAAACAACTATACCGATTTAATTAAATTGCTATGGGACCACTTCCAAAGTATTACCTACCAAACATTACAAGAAGTAAAATGTCAAAATCAATTTCGAATTGGCGGAGCAATCGAGTAACTAACAAAACAGCCGATTTAAGAATTTCCTACTTTTTTTGAAGGGGGTTAAAATTATAGATTGACAAGCCAATGTAGTATGTAATCGATAGGATTTCCCATGATCAATATATCATGAACAGCACAACATCTCTAATTGCAAACATCCTCCTTTCTTAAAGTACCTTCATGATTACATTATTATCTGACATCCATTATTATCATACACCAATAGTCATCCATTGTTTGACCCCATTAGGAAGTAAATAGGTGTGCAGAAATGCTCATATAATTTTTTATATTTATTACAGGCGCTAATACACCATTTTTTTTCACATTTGTTACTATAAAAACCATTGTACTTACTTTTAAATATTTATAAATTAATATTACAGGACATTCATTTCACACAGCGCCATCTAGTCCCAAACTAAGCAAAGTTTGTAATATGGGAACTAGCTAACGGATACAATACTTAAATACTTAGCATTACTACCTGCATTTTATTTTTTCGTAAATACTTAGCATGCGTAACAGCACCTAAGCACAGAACAAACATCAATATTCATCACACAAATGTTTGTCCATCGAACCTACAAATAGCGCAGACGGCAGAACTACTACCAACAGAGATTTGAGGCTTGTTTTTAGCTTATTAACCCTTATTTCACCCTCTTAGGTATGTATTCCAAAGAACCACAATTTATTTTCATTGATTACCAGTGACAACAATTTTTCCCCTATTTAATTAGAAATCTTGTGCGTCGCCTTACTAACATTTATATTTTTTTTCTTATACCAGTAAAATTATTAATAAACTAGCTTGCCCGCGGCTTCGCTCGCGTTAAGAAGTATTATTATTAATTAGGTATAGTTTTTGCGGCTTTACTTTTGTTTAGCGTGTGTAAAAAATTAGGGCCTACAAAACTTAAAAACGACAGTAGATTCTTCAACTTCTCCATTAACGTTCAGATTTTCTTTAGCCATTTTAAAAAAGTCTAACCGACAAAACCTATACTTTAACCAAACGAAAACAAAACAAATGCCAAATACAAAGCAGAGTCTATAACCAAAACTACTAAATCGAAATAAAACAAATGCAAATTCTCAAAATCCTCAGGGGATCTTCTTAGGGGATGCACGTCATAGTAGCTTTATGCATGCAAAGTCTCAGCCCGATCGGTTTAAAATTGACAAAGTTTCATACAAACTTTCATCCCCTATTTTATCCCCTTGGTGGTAGAATTAATCAAAATCCTTTCTTAGCAGATGCCTACGTCATAACATCTACCTGCATGCCAAATTTCAGCCCGATCCGTCCAGTGGTTTGGGCTGTGCGTTGATACTCGTAGATCACTATGTCAGTCAGTCAGTCACCTTTGAGTTATATATATTTAGAAGATAAATAGAAGCCTGAAAACGCCAATTTTCATGTTTCTAACTTCACATCACCAGCCCATTAGTGTCCACTGCTAGACAGAGCCTCTCCAAAGCTGGAGGATTTACCATAATCACCACGCTTGGCAGCTGGATTGGTGATCGCAGTAAAGGTGTACTTAAAAATCTTTTCTTCGTGCTCACTTTCACTGTAAAAGGTTCCAATCTTGGTAGGTCTTACTTGGTTGTTTTTTTAATTGGTAATCTCGTGCCAAAATTATTTTTTGTACGTCCAACGGCTTAGAATGTGCGTTTTTGGTTAGACATCTCAGCTTTTTATTATGCAGGCACTTTTTATTATGTAGTAGGTACCGCTCTCTAGTACAAAAGTGCCTTTTGAAATAGGACATACGTACATTTCGAAAAGGCACGTCTGACTTTAGTTAAATTGTGCAGGTATAATTGGATAGACAATCTGTGTAGTCCCGAGTGTTTAGCTGGGAGACGGGCAAGATCGTTCACCAAAGTAACAGGTAATACACAGTTTTTTTAGTTCTAGGAAAAGTTTCTAGGAATTCTTATTGATAGCAAATTGACATGCAATGAACGAGCAGATGTTGTACGCGCAAAACTTAAAAGGTATTCTTATGCTTTATACATGCTTTCCGAAATAGTAAAACGTGAGAATTTTCTTTTGGCATATCACTCACATGTTACATTAACGCTTAGATATGGAGTGATATTCTGGAGAAATTGTACAGAAAGAGAACGTATTTCCAAGGTTCAAAAAAAGTGCCTAAGAGCAGTATAACCTACGGCAAACCGACTCATGTAAACCTTATTTCCGAAATTTGAATATAATGACTTTTCCTTGCTTATATATATTTGGGATTGTTATGTTTGTTAAAAAAAAACAAAATTTTGTTGAGACATTTAGCAGTAAGAGACTATGTAATAATAAAATAAGAGCCATAACCCATAAAAGTGCCCTGTTATCGAAAAGTGTATTAGGTATGGCCCCACGTTTATATAATAAGATTCCTGACGAGATAAAACAGTCTGATAACATTGATATTTTTAAAAGAAAATTTCTCGGTTTTTTGCATGAAAAACTTTACTATAGTATAAATGACTATCTATCCAATCCATGATGGTATTATATGTTTTTGTAATAAATAATAATAAATGTATAATATACATATAAGTAACAATAAAGTTTGCATGCCGCCATGGTAAAAATAAGTTGAGACTAATTTAGTAGATTAAAGAACATACTGGTAACACTTGTTTCGTGCAAATAAATAATTTGATTTGATTTGATTTGATTTTAATTATACGACGCGAATTCTATGAATAATTATATGAAGCGCTTCGCCTTAATCTAACCTGGTTACAAGTTAAGAACGCGGAAGCTCACTTCACCCGGAATTTTCAACAAACTTAAGAATTGGCTATTGCTATATATATAATTGGCTAAATGCCGGAACACAACAATTTCAGAATTGTTGCTACGTCGACAAAATTAGGTAAGATGGTGGTGGCCAGCCAGGCGGAGTTAAACAAAGTCCTATAACCAACCAAACCAAGCACTCACACAAACTCCCCCTGGGGATCGAACCTGGGTGGGTTAAACCACTAGACCACAGAGGCGGTTGTACAGACTAAGCAGCTTTCGCCCACACATTTTAAGCAGATTGGTTTGACCCGTATAATCTATATTATTTCTCTTGCTTTGCTGGTATACAAACATACCACGTTATGAGCTCATAAATGGACATCAATCTGAACAATTGCTTCCGTATCGTTATAGGATTATCGATCTAAATATTTTTTTGTACCACATCTGTCACATCGCGTATAAGTTATCAACTTACAGATCCGCGTGGACGCTTCGTGTATTTTGAAGTTCAAGGATGATTTTTTATTGTAATTTTATGCGTCTCTAGCTAAAATGAGAGCACTTAAATTAAATAACGATTAACAATACTTGAGCGTGGGAAATTATGAACTAGGTAGCAATAAATACATTATCTAATACAATATACTTGCAATATATAAACAACTCCAATCTAAGTTATATATAAAAGTCAATGTGTGTATGACTGTTGCCAATTGACTCCAAGACGGCTGGACGGATTTTAACGGTTCCAGGGAAAAAAAATTTACTATTTTTTTTTTATTTCGTAATATTAGGGGTGGTTTATAGATATAAAAGAGGACTTTTGGAATTTGCCTCGTGATGACAGGAACTAAGTTCCGGGTGTGCCACTTGTTGTGTAATAATAATTGAAGTACGGAATTTAGGTTTTTGTAGTTATAACCGCCTCTATGGTCTAGTGGTTTGTCCACCGGTGTCAGATCCAGAGGTCCCGGGTTCGATACAATATTTTAAAGTGCTATGGGCCACAATCTAAGAAGAAGTACCAAATATTTAAGCAAAATGAGGGATTCTGCTGCCACAGCAAATTGACATCGCCGCTGTACGTGTGATTCCATCTCCAGCATAAGTCGACTGAAACAGGGATCGCCTATGAGTCGCTTGGAGCGCAGTTTCGGATCGTAGCTTCAACAAACATGGATCGGCCTAGTGAAATCCACGCTCCATGCATCTTGGATCGCAGATCGCGCGATCGCTGGAGCGCGTTGGACCATCCGGTGTAGACCCAGCTAGTGAGCGCGCGCGGTTAGAGTTGGTCAGATGGTACCAACCCACTTTCCGAGTGGTTGGTACTGTCAGCCAACAGTGTGCGTGTGACGAGAGGAGTATTGGAGGGAGATAGAGAAGGAGAACGCATCAGCTGTTAACTAAACCTACATTGTAGTCTTAGTACGTTAAATAAAGTCTGTGGGTCGGTGCTGTGTGTGATAATCTTAGGTAAATTTGCTTATTGCCAAGGTGAGATGTTAGATGTATCACATCATAAGCGACTACTGAGGCTATAGTATCAAGTGGCCCGGTGGACCTGGCCCGGAACCAGAGGGGGTTAAGGCTCGTTCATGCTCGTGTCCCGGCATTTAAAAGTAAGACGGCCAGTTCTCAGACTGTTGAGGATTCCTTGAGGAGTGCGCGTCCACTTTCGGCCATGTCATAACTTGAAAACCAGGTAAGGTCAAGTTTCCCCGTTGTATCATAAAAAATGAAAAAATCTGCTCAATCCTGAGATCTACATCCTAGTGGGCCTGGGCAACGCAATCGCTGGCATTTGCTAGTGGTTATGGTTACATGTTGACAACAATGGTTGTAAGACCCTGAAGGTGGAGCCTCCATCTGGCTAGCGACCAACTTTCAGCTGATGTCCGGTTACCTATTTTCCATTTGACTCGATTTCTGCTGGTGCGTTTGATGCATTGCAGGTGAACACTATTCCGGTGCTATATTTCACGTAATGTGATAGGCGTGGCAAAGTCAAGCAACGTCATAAAACGCTCAGTTTGGTAGAAAGATTATTGAGTAGCTAACTGAAAACCTTACTAATATAAGAAGCCTCCGAGACTTTGATTAAAAAAAATTGTTCAAGCCATTGCTTTCCCTGAAAAAAAAATCCTTTGGAAAAAGACAGCATACCGTCGGGAATCGCTAACCATGAAACGGCCCATAAAAAGCTGCATATTGTGGGAGAGTCTTTTAAAAAGAATTATGTGATCGTGTACGTCAGCGAAACGTGGCGCTGCGAAATACGCAAGCGCCACATCGTGAGAAAGGAAGACCCGCAAGCTCAATCAGCAAGCAATTAGTTTACTCTCGTGATTTAAACTCACGTGGCCGGGTTCGACTTCTAACTCCACAAACCCACAGCAGTTCAATCGGAAAGCACGTGGTCTATAAAATATCTACGGTCACTACTGGGAATATAGCACGTTAACTTCATATTTATGGCGGAGTAGTACCAGAGACCTTATGTATTAAGTACTAGCTGTACCAGAGCAGTTTCACATAAAATAGGACGCCGTAAATACATATTTTCTATATAAACTTGGATCTCTCCTGCCTACACATAAAATATTACCAATCTAATGTAAAGTTTCTACTCGTAGTTCGTGGCGGCAGCAGCGTGGTTAAGATTATCTATAATTTGATAGCATGAGGTTTGCTTGGTGATAATGGCAAATCCCCCATTACTGTTGTTGGGAGATGGGCGACAAACACAAATACTGCCATCATCAACTCGCCTGTCAAGCAAGCTTGGTGGTTATGTATAAATTCTCCAATCACACTTATTGAGATTTTAGAGTTGAGAGATAAGTGGCAACATACACTCAAACAGGTAGGTTATCAGGGTGGGTTCACTCCATCGAAGACCTTGTATATAGTCTGTGCAAATCTAGAGGTCAAAAGTCATAAAAAAATCAGCCTTCCACGGTTGTTATAGAGATACCAACACTACAATTACTGACTTCCTTGCTACGCTTTGCCCATATTCTGTAGTAATACATTTTGAGTGATAATGATGACTATGATGTTTCAAATTTCCTAAAACGATTCCAGAATATTAGTTTTCATATGATGTATACCTAGACTTCTATCACAATTAGTACCTACGTATACGAGCAATGGCAACATCCTACACGCTTACATGCAAGGAATCAAAAGTATAAGATTCCAAAAAAAATACTTTATGGCCTAGAAAATAGCTGTACCCATGCAGTACCACTTGCACATAAAATAAAACGCCAAGAAATAAGCTTTGATATTTCTTGGCTTTTTTTATTCTGCTTGCCCTTCAGAAAGACCTACGTAGTTTGATTTTACACCGCTACCATCGTTAATTTCTAACGCAAGCTTTGGTTTGTTTTTTGTTTTTTTTATTCAAAAAACGGGCATGTATCACGTATTTTAGCTAAATATGTTTTTATCTTAGAGTAAAAGGTTCCTAGTTATGATAGGTCCCTCTGCTAACCACTCCTGGATGTCATTTGATTCGTCCAAGGGATTTCACCAGGAGATGGGCAGCCGCTTTTATATATACAAATGTTATAATGACACAAAAAATCACAACCCGCGACGGGATCGGGATCAAAATTATGCTATTTTTATTAGATTTATATTAAATGTTGTTTATTAGCAATAGAAAAATCAACTGTGAAATGTCAAAAGTTCATCCATTACGGTTCTTAAGATATAACCCGCTAACAGATAGACTCAGATAAGCTCAGCTTCCACTGTCCGTAACAGGGTCCCGTTGACGCCCTTTAGGTACGGAGCCCTGATAAACCTGATAAAAACATTAATTATTCATCTCTTCTATGTCAGGAACATAGTAAATCGATTTTAAAATATATTATTTGCGGCACTACAATCTACAAAGAAAGGTTAAATTGACGACATATTCTAAGCGTAAGTATTTTTATTCTTATAAACATAAACTTAGTACTAGATCTTGCAAGTAAGAAACCAAAGATCGGACTTCAATAACAACAAAAATACCTTGAGTTCCACAATTCTGTCTCGACGAGGTTCTCTTATAATGCATGGCAAAGATTTAAGTAGGATAATGACATATTATCATAATAATACACTGTGGTTAAGTTCAATAACATATACTGGTCCTAATGAGACAAGTCACTGGTCTCAAAAACGATCAATGAGTAAATTAATTCATGGCAAAGCAAAAGCCTTGTGTGCTTCAATATCAATACTCAGACGGAGTTGCTCTATTTGATACGAAAGTTGTTTTATTTGATTGAAGCCAATGCTTGAGAAGCACAACTTATCACGTGCTTCACGTGTGCTAATGTTTACTTAACAATGATAATAGTTTACGAATAGCAAAATTACATCGACTGCTTTAGCTTGGTGGTCTTTTGAAGAATTAAGTTTTTAATTTTTTTTTGAAAGCTTACGACTTATACCCAAAAAAAATATTGCCAGGATATCAATACCGTTATTACAACAGTTAAGTAAGTAGGCTCCTGATTTACTAATTTTAGTTACTGTAACTAATAAATAGTTTTAATCACAAGTATATTGTTAGAGCCAATTCTGAGCATAAAACATTTTAATTCAAGGAAACTTTTACCAGCATTATAGAAATACATATTACGAACTGGGGAAGGTTATCTGATTCCTGTAGGCAGCGGGTGTGCAGTCTACGTGTCCCACTGCATGGACCAGCGGCAAACCTTCTGCTCATGCGCGAAAAGCCCTTTATAAGCCCCTACCTCGACCCGCCCGCCATTAGTTCGCAACACGACCCCGTGAAGCGAATCAAACATTCTCTAAAGACCAAACACGCGATCAACGAAAAAGTTTTCGATAGCAACAAGCATTGTTATTCACGCAGTACGTGTTTGTCGATTTTTTTCCGGTGTTTTACGTTTGTAAAGAAGTGATCCGAATTACTCATGAAGAACAAGCTAGGAGTAAACTTTTTATCTACTGAGACGTTCGCCAGCGATCTACCAGTCAACGATATGGGAGAAGAACGCACGCCGAAGCTAGGAGCGCGCCGGGAATCAGTAGCGCCAAAGATAGTCATTTGCCCACCAATTGAAGACCTGCCGGAACGCACTCCTCAAGCGCGCGGAGGGCGCCTTCTCAAAGCTCTCAGCAAACGTCTTTCTCGTCGCACCGTGGATTCCGATTCTATGGCATCAAGTTCAAGTTCGAGCAGCAACGAGAGCGTATCCGGAGATCAAACTCGCCCAGAAGATCGATCCTCATGCTCCGCAAGTGACTCTGGAAGCGACGGATCCGAACGCCAACGTCGTCCACGGTCTTCGGTATCTTTACGTCGCGTTTTCCAAAGTCTGACCCTATCAAGTCGCTCGCATTCATGCGCACCGACGGAGCGGACCAGGCCACCAAAGAAGCAGCAACAACCTCAGCGTATCCTCCGTCCTCCAGTCACCTACACGTACGTGCGAGGATTATCTGGACTCCCGACGCAAAGAGTTCCGCGGTATACAGTCTGCTGTTCCACCCTCGGCCTCAACCGATAAGATTGTATCTGAATATATGGTATCTCGAACCGAGCTCGGGCTGAGATCAAGACTGGTTAAGTTTTATGAATAGAATAAAATGTTAGAGGGAAGACTTTAAATCATATCAGGAGACGTGTGATGGGGTTGAGGATGGTAGGTGAGACAACGGTGGCTTCAATGAGGACCAAGATGAGGCAATGGAGGAAAAGCGGCCCGATGGAACTCCCTCGCAAGACCCTTTGCGCCGATGCTGGGCTGTGACTCGCGATATAAGATATAAGAGACAATAAAGACTGTAAATGACCCGGAATTAGATATTCGATCAGTTATGTATGGTGAAACAGCCAGTTCAACATTTTAACATTATTTTTTCTTAACGCACTTTAGGACTCTCACAACTCTTTATGATCTAAATTACATATTTAGCCATTAATACATCTTAGTGTATCAAAGGATACCCAAAGTATTAAATAGGTACATTACGTAATTAAGTAAACCACGTAACACTTTTGTACACTGAATATTTTGTAACATCTAATATTTCGTTATTCAAGTATAGTGCCTTTCCACATTTTGAAACTAAGTAGATTTAGCTGTAACGTATACTAATATTGGTATGAAACTATGTACCTTACTATCAATTTTAAAATATTTTATAGGTACCTGCATATTGTAAAATGTATGTACCTTTGAACTTCACAATCATCAACACGTCGTCACACAGTTAATACGAGTACCTAATTCATAATCCATAATGTACTATTCGAATTTAAATATACTTCTAGATTATAATAATTGTCTACGATTTAGTAATTCTGTAAAAATATCAAATTGATATTGATAGTCAAAATATTGTAGTTAAATGTAAGGTAATATGTAATAAAAAAATGTTTTTTCTATGAAATAAAAATCAAAGTATAAAATAAACATCGTTTATCTGACTTTCTCCCAGGACATCTTATTCATAGCCAACACACCCATATATTAGGTAGCTGAGTAGTAATGGATCCACTATGGAACCACTATAAAATTCCAAGAACATTGAACAATTAAATAATTTCAAATAGGCAATGTTATCAGAAATTTTCGTCTGAATTTCGACTGCAAAATTTTGAACGATATGGTTTTATTTACGAAAACACAACATTATAACAAAACACAATAAAAAAATAATTTAACACAACAATAAGAAAATCCACATCTTATAATAAACGTCGTTGCGACCGACGAAAGCAAAAGCTACGACGACGGCGGCGGCAGCTTTTCATCACAGATCGAGTGCTGTAATTCCACGAAACGTGTGACATATGCTGTACTTTGAAGTAGATGAGAACTACTTTCTTCGAATCGAGAAGACAGGCGTGTGGGACCACTGCCAAAAGCCAGATTCATTAATTTCATTTTTGAATGCAGAGAGTAGTAAATGACATCCTTCTAGAATAATCGACCTACTTGGACCTACTAGGGCACGGGCCGTTATAAATATTATTCTTACTGTAAATGCTATAAAAATAGCCTGTTAGCTTTTGATTCCTTTGTCGACTGAATATGTTATGATCCTAAATGTCTGACGAAGAGAATTAAAAAATGAATCAGGCGGTTGGGACCGCGGTCCCTATTAGCAGCGGTCCCAAACACCTGTCTTCTTTACATATCTATACCCCTATTAAACTATGGTAAAAAAGTTTGTGTAAAAACTGAAAAATTCAATTATATTACGTAATTTTACTATTTAACATTAACATGTGACAGTGGAATGAGCTAGTCTTCTTTATATAGGTTAGGTATAAGAAACCTCTATTGATATGCATTGTGACGTGATTTTTTAGAAAGGTCATAAATTGATTGCTTCCTGAGAAATACCTAGAACAGCAAAGCCCTTCAATTACATCACCTGCAGCCTGCAACCCTGCCACAGTCTGCCCACACTGCAGCGCAGCGAACACGTGATTCGGAATATATAATATAATCATATTATTTACTTAGTTGTTCAATAGTCACATGAACGAAGAACTATGGTCGCACTAGCATTAATAATAGTAATCTAAAGCATTAACTTCTCTCACAGTAGGTAGGTTTTGAAAATTTGGGTAGCTATTGAGACATAGTATTCCTTCGAGAAACCCAGCGTTGCGAGGTCACATTCGTTTCAACTCATTTCACTAATTTGACTTCCCAAAAAGGAGGAGTTTCTCAGTTTGTTGAGGATTCCGGGTGAAGTGCGCCTCCACCTTACCTCAACTTGTTACCGGGTGAGATGAAGGACAAGCGCTTCCCCATCGTACAATAAAAAAAATCTGTTTCTCAACATGGACAGTATTTATTTTACTTAAATGGCGCTCCGGTGAAAGTTCAAAATGAGGCGCTCCGACGCAACATTTTTGATATAGATTTATTTTCTAACAAATTTAGCGAATATTTCAGTAGTGTTTCTAAGCTCAAGGTTTGACTAAACACTAGTTTCTCATTAGTCTTTTTTAAACTTTCGCGATTAGAACACATAATTTTAATTCGAGAAACGGGTACAACCCTGACAACAGAGTCTGCCCGCGACCACGGCTGGTGCAACCCTGCCGAAACGTCGGGATAAATATAGAGGTAAAATACGCGATAAATACCCGTTTCTCGAATTAAAATTATAGTTTCTCATTAACGGTGACTAACATAAATATGTACTTAAGTGCGAGCGTACAAAGTATGCATCAATAATATGCTAAGGGTAATTAATTTGTAAATAAATATTCACTCTGTGAAATTTTCAACTATTTCCTATTACGGTTAATGATGTATACAGCCCGCTAACAGACAGATGGATGGATGGACGGAGAATTAGTAATATGGACCCGTTAGCACTCTTGCGTACGGAACCCTACTACCAGTTCACTATCTATCTAAGCGCTCTTTTTTTATTGCGATTCTCAAATATTAGTTTTTGTTATATTTAACTACCAAAATATGCTGTAATACTATTTCCTGAACTACTATCAATGTACTTAATCTCTGTATAATATAAACACATCTAAGCAAGTACGTCGTTGGTTCCGACAGTACGTTTTTTAAAATTATCTGGCGAAGTCCATAGCTGCAATGCAGTTCGTTTTAGAAATGGGTTCAGTGTGGGTATTACAGGTGTACATTGCAGTCTATCATATCGAATATCCGCTTGCTTGCTGTCGCGAAGAATAAAAATGGAGATAGGCGCCTCGCTTACCACGAGTGCCGAATTAATTTTAACCACCTCTGTGGTCTAGCGGTCCAACCCACCGATTTCAGATCCAGAGGTCCCGGGTTCGATCCCTAGGGGGAGCAATATTGCTTGGTTTGGTTGTTGAGGATTCCGGGTGAAGTGCGCCTCCACCTTCGGCCTTATCTCAACTCGTAACCAGGTGAGATGAAGGTCAAGTGATTCCCCGTCGTACAATAGAAAAAAAAATGCACGCGAGCGCGAGCAAATCCAATTATTTCGTAAAAAACAATAACTACTACGGAAATATTCGATGATAGTACAAAAGTTCACAGAATATTATTATATGAATATTTAAATTTGAAGGGGTTCTTTCATGGCTTTCATTATTTCATGGCTTGGAGACTAAGTAGGATATACATATCTTCAGTAGATAATACAAATGAAAGGAAGTCTTCGTGAAAGAAAATGTTCAGGTTATTCCGTTAGTTATTCGAGGTCAAAGTGCATGATGAAAAGTCAGAAGTAGATTGAACCATATAAGTGACAGCACATTGTTAAGCAAACAAAACTATTTTTTTGTTGAATTTTAGAATCTAATAGGACTACGCATAAAGTTACCATTAGCTTATTTTAGCAAGAGTAAAATTATCAGACTGTATAAGATATTTAGATATAGAGATAATTTTGTAAATAAGATTGAGCAAATTACTTAGCTGCTTGTATACAATTACCCGAGATGATGTAGGTACCTATTGCAGGTTCATCGGCCGACCGGAGCGCGAAGAGGCTTGTCTCCATTGTCTGTTATTCATTAAAATGTCATCTACCGCATTATTTAAGTGGCTGCAGATCCTCAATCGTATCCCTCCATTTTTTTCCTGTCTTCCTGCCTTTCTCATCACTTTTTAACCTCTGTAGTCTAGTGGTTCGCCTACCGGTGTCAGATTCAGATTCGGGTTCGATCCCCAGGGTGAGTACAATTTGTGCTTGGTTTGGTTGGTGGTAGGACTTTGTTTAAGTCCGCTTGGCTAGCTACCACCATCTTACACAGTCTAGGAGTCTTACAGGGCGAGCTACAATTGTAGCTCGCCTCGAGGCCTGTTTTAAGTCCGCCCCGCCTAGTTAGCTTTCCTTTTCTTCTTAACTAAGTCGGTCGACTTAATAACAACAATTCTAACTATTTTGTACTGGCATTTAGAGGTATTCGTAGAGGATTTAAAACGCGTTTTAAATCCTAAATATTCCGGAGTGATGCCTGGAATTAAGTTTGTAGGGCATGTCGTTATTGAGTAAGCTTCCCTAATTGTCCACTCATCCGAACTGAGTCACTTCAGGTATTGGAAACAAACTACCCTGATACCACAGCTGCTTACTCACGGCGCAAGCAAGGTAGTGACGAAAACACGATACAACCTGACGAACCATCATGATAAGATAATTTATTACACCTAATCGAAGAGTGTCCGCTTACCGCCAAACAAAATTACAAAGCACGTAGTTGAACTTTCGGGTTCAAGGGCGTGAGAAATTTCTAAAAACCCTAAAGAAACCGCAAAACGAAACTGTGGTCGGGATACGTTTATGTTACTCAAGTTGAAACCAACCTTAGCAATATAACAGTTAGTGAACATGCTAAATCAAACTGCCCGCATTATTTTTAATACCATAAACATACGGCACTTTTTAAATCTGTCTTTGTGTAAGTAATATGGCGGATGCCAACTTTTCCAGCCGACAGAAATAGGTGTTGCAGTGCAATCTGGTCAAACAATATTGCAAGTTCTATTTTAAAGGCAGCTACGGCCTCCAGTGAGCCATCTAATTTTAGATTTGATTCGTGGTATAATATCGGCCATGACAGCTATATCTACCTATAGCTGCTGATTCGAATGTGAAGGGAAGGCTACAGGAAGACAGCCCTCACGGCCACACCGCTACACTGACAACCCGCACACAGTTCCAATCGTGTGTATACTTACACCTGCTTGCGTGGTAACTTTCATTGAAAACACAGCTGCGGTTCCTCCAACAGCTTTTGCTCCCGGTTCTATGAAGAGCCAGCGTGCTGTTATCTTATACGCCAGCAGGGGTGTACAGCCTACGTCACTCGAATCCAATTTTGGGTCAGTAGGTCATGAGAAAGGACTGCAGCGATAGTGCGATGCGCGGGGGGAGGGTAATTTTAAAGCAATACTGTGACGTCATCGTGCGCGCCTTGGACCTTCCCGCTTCGCGTGAATGATGAATGAATAGGTCGAATGGTGCTAACTAACGCTAACTAGGTCATACCACATCACAGCCGTGAGATGAGATGTCAACCTGACAGATATCACACATTGTGCTGTTCGCTCAGCTGACTGATTCAAAGAGAGGTAAATAAATAACTTTCGTAGACACAGTCTCCGAAAGTATGTGTATATGTGCGTATATTTATATAATAGTATGAAGCTCAGTTATTAACTTTACTATATATAGAGTAGAAAGTACAATATTTTCAAAAACGCTAACGCAGGCATGTCTGACGAAAATAATTTGAGATTTG
This sequence comes from Venusia cambrica, assembly GCA_951394065.1. NCBI lineage: Eukaryota > Metazoa > Arthropoda > Insecta > Lepidoptera > Geometridae > Venusia > Venusia cambrica. The sequence continues at coordinate 12,654,500 of OX596040.1, read as the reverse complement.
ATTGATTGAGATTTGTGTATTATTTATAAAAGTTCCACGTCAGGTTGGTATACTATGTAAGAGTAATTTCTAAATGTCGCTAATAAATTTATAACTGACACAAATACATGCGCAAAGTGAGTCGCAGTGAGTTCTCAGCTATGGTCAAGTTAAGTTTTGCAATATGTGTTAAGCCTACCATGACCCGCTTCTATGCTCGGCATATGTTCTCCTTCAACACTGGAAATACAGCAGGATCTAACTATGCATTACGCAACAACCTTAGCCTTAAACTACTCTTATCTTTTCCTTTTTCAGTATTATTTTTTTTTCAAACGGCAGAGGCGTTGAGTTTCGTAAATTAGTTACGAAGTACACAATATTAAATTAAAGTTTTTAAATTAGGTTCATAAGATATAACAATGTGTTTCCGATATCTTGCTAGCGGCTTAATTCAGTGTAGGTTTGTTAGTAATTCTCAATGAATAGGTATGTTGGTGAGAGACTCCACCTGCGTCGACAGGTCGACACCCTTGCGCCATCTCATCTGCCAGGGACATCAGTTAGAACTAGTGCAGCAGCTGATTGGGCGAAGAATCACAAGAGCTTTGACAGAGCTTGCATATTTGAGCTTTTCGGAGTTGTGACCTTGGGTCCCTGCGAGTTATATATTTTTGTAGGGCTTTTGATTAAGGCGACACCCATGGGCTGGCTCTTATTTTTGCCAGCGAATTACCATTGCTATTCAGCGTGGTAATGCAGCCAGAATCTTGGGCATGCTTCCATCTGACATAGGTCTGATTCAGTTGAGTTTTCTATTAGACCGTATGTAACGGTCCCTAGTGACCCGACTTCCCTGGTAATTCGATTTTACAGTGTAATAATTGTTTCTGTGTCAATAAATGTATAGGTACCTACTATTTATTATTTTATTAAGGACTAGCTTATGAATGCGACTTCGTCCGCGTAATGATTTTTAACATTGGCGCAAGCAGAGAGACTGGGATTTCGAAATGTAGAAAATTTCAAGCTTACAGAGGCTATGCCTAAATTGTCAGGCCAGTCAAGTGCGGTTCTATCACATACACCGAGGGTTCCAACCCACATTTCGGGAAATTCTAAAACGGGAGGGGTTTGTCATAATCACCGCGCTTGGCAGGCGGGTTGGTGATCACTGTAAAGTTGTTATGTAATATACAGCAATTCCTCTGGTGAGATCCTTTAAAAAAGGAGTTGGAGGGGGTCGATTCTTAAGCCGCGACTGCTACGTCCGGGTAAATACAGTTATTAATCTGTTATCCCGATTTCAAAAGTATAAGCTCAACTATTATACCATGCATTCATTATTCAGGTGGCATCATCATAAGACCCTGGTTTGCATGGTTCATAGAAGAGTATCACACATACATTCATTTTAAATGCGCAACGCTCTAAATATGTATCACTGTTATTTAATGAAAAAAACCCTTTATATTAATTCCACTCCGTCATCAGACCTTGGTAGATTTGACATTCATCCATTGCATAAAGAGCACTCAAAATAAACTAGTTTATAATGGAAACATCGTCATCGTCATCGCGTTTCTGTCAAATAACATATAACATAAATTTTTTTTTCTAATATAAGGACCTGCTCTTTAATTATGATAAAATCAAAAAACCATGAACCACGTTCTTACCTGATTCATATGAGGAATCTTTATTGATAATTTTAACCTTTTCTCATGCATGGTTTCAGAGATAAGGCATACTTTTAATGAAAACTGACAACCGAATACGGTTCGGGTACGAATTTTTAAAATCCCCTTAGCACTCATTTTCACATCAAGACAAACATACCCTCCTAATTTCAAGCCTCTACGATTAGCCGTTTAGGCTGCGCATTGTATGTCAGTAAATCAGTTAGCATTTTATATTAGTAAAATAAATTTATATAATTCATAACTGAATTGTACAAATCCTCGTGACCAGCCACGATGTTGACACAGATTATCCAAGAGTTCGTAGAGAATGCTAACCGAAAGGAAACTACGGCTTCCCTGTGACGCACGAAAAAAAATAAGTCATGTTTTTCAATGGTTTTATATTTAGCTAACGATTTTGATCAAGTGGTACACTAATAAATCTTGCGACATGATTTTAAAACGTAACTTTCTATTTCTAGCTCTGCCTAAAAAAGGAAAAAAATAATTATTATCCTATTTTCAGTATACGAGTATATTTGATATTGACAATTTCAAACACTTTATCGATACTGAAGCCAAAACAATAGTTTATTATTCAATTTTTCCATCTGTCTGTGTCTTGAACGCACATCATGCTGAAACTACTGAGGCCTGTTTTTTTTATATTGACCTCGCGCTCGATAGTTAAAAAGGTTGGGGGGGATAAAAAAATGATTTATTAGTGCAATATATGGTTATCAAATGTAAGGTTAAATAGTGCATGCCGACTCTATATCTATGGACATCAATAACCTTATCGATGCAGACACGTTTTAAACAGCCGAGGAGGAAGAACAGCTGTATTTGTTTTTTTCATTTTTCCCACCTGCCCAGGTATTATTTTACTTGAAAGTTAATTTTTGATTATTTGTACCCAGAGTCAACAGTCGCATACGCCTTAATTTATCGAATTAAGTTTTTTCAACAAAGATTAATTTTGATAATTATAAATTAAATAATAAAACAAAAATCTACAAAATTAATATTATTCCAAACTGAGTAGGTGTTGGATTTGTATGGATGTTTGTAAGGAGTTGGATTTTAATACTTTTTAAGTTGTGTTTTCATAAAATCTTTTAACTAGGGGTTTAGAGGAGGCCTACGCCGTAGTGGCGACTGTTGCCGAGCTGGACAAAGATAGTGAATACACAATAGTTTTATAAGTAGTAAATGTAAATAAGTTCATAGACTATAGATATAATGTAAATTTTAGGCAATAGAAGAAAGGCTTAAAACCTTAAAGTCATCAATTTTGCAGTCGGGCTTAAGTTTTTCCAAGTTTCAACTAGTTCGATAATTCCTGCACACGCATTCTCTCTTACTCTTATAACCAAAGGTAACAAATGGATGAAGCTCTAGTACGTCAAATGAAGAATCTCACGTTTCCAAGCACACTTTTAAAGAGTTGGCGAAGAGTCGTTCCGATTTGATTTGACCTTTAAGTGAACTCATTTATACCGGCTCATAATTTTTAAGTTATGAAAACCAGTAGTTATTCTCGGCATTTTACGAAACGTATTTCAGTTACGGCGCAAGTGTCACGTTTACGTTTCGTTTGTGGATTTCGCCGATTTCGAGGATGCGGCGTTTTACAGATATAAGGTTGGGGCCTCCCTACCGTGGTCTAGACCACTAGAAGTAGATTAGAAGGAATCATTGTTCTTTAGTCTACTGTCAACAAAAATGATCATATCGCTGTTGGTAGGAAGCCTGTTGAAGGTCCGCCTGGGCTTATTAGGATCACTCTCCTGCCGAAGCTCGAAAAAAGCAGTTAACTGGACGGTGCGCGGGAGTGGCTTCTGAGTAGCTTCAGCGAAGACCTCATCCTCGCCCAGACAAGGCCCAGTTGAGCCACGAGGTCCACAGCTTACTCACTTCAAGAAACAAGCCTCATAGCTCAGTTGGTAGTAACTCGGCCTTCTGCGCTTGTGGGTTCGATTTCCACCCAGGGCAAACATTTGTGTGATGTTTGTTCTGTGCTTGGGTGTTGTCTCCTATAGTACCTACGTATGTATTTACAAAAAGTATTTAAGTATTCTATCCGTATTCAAGTTATGCTTAGTTTGGGGCTAGATGGTGCTGTGTAAAATTAATGTCCTGTTTTAATTATTAAAATATAAAAAAATATCAAATAGCGCTTCTGTGTTAAACACGCGCTGATATTTTTTTATTTTAGTGTTTGCCAAGCATGGTGCAAGCAAAAGTCTTAAGTTTTGATTCTGTCTAGCAGTGGGTATAATGCGTTTTTCCAGAAGAAGATAGTGCAGCGTATCACAACGTTCGCGTGGTATGGTTTTAGTCCTCGAATGATGACAGGTTGAGGTGTGTAGTAGCTTTTTTTTGACCTAGTTATACTGCACCACCTGTTTCGCTTTGAGAGATTACTGATTAGCTGGGATCATGTAAACTTTTAATCTCCCCTCCCCCTTTAAAATAAACCATCCTAATATGAGCTCCCTGTAATAAAAAGTTTACTAAACGCGCGAGGGGTCTTAGCCGGATGCTTTTCCACGGAGTTGATAGATAGAGGCGTCTCACGATCAATGGAGATTCCTGTTTTATATATAAGAAGGATCAGCTCTGAACCTCGAGGCTTGCATGGGTTAGGAATAGCTCTTGTAAGCCTTATTCTTATAACGTCTATGGAGCGAGCCCTCTCAAGAACTCTGTTCAACATAAATATACATTTGTAAATAAAAGATGCTTAGGTTCGTCCGCACCGAACGCTACGGCGTAGTACGTACCAAGAGCTACGAAATTCATGAACATGCTTTTAATATTACTATGTGACATAAGATAAGATCCACGCTCAGCGTAGTGATTAGATACAGCATGAATCCTCGGTAGGTAAAAGTAGCGATGACAAAATGAGTTATAAGTTATTTTTGAAAAAAAAAAAATCCAATTATTACAACATCAAAATAATTTTAAGGGTAAGTTCATATATTTTGAAGTTTGTGTTGAATTGCCAAGCAAAACAACATGTCTTTTGCATGGCACCGCCTTCAAATTATGTGAACTTATCCTTAGAGTTATTTTTAAGTTTTTAGTATTGCAGTCGGTTCCATTTTTCGTATCAAAAATAATTATTGTTAACTTTTTTCGTTGTAAGATCTACGACACCACGACGTCTACGACACCCTATTTAAGAGTCGTTTAAGTGTGCAATAATACGGGATTCTGGGAAATATCTACGCAAAGATGGGAACGAAGATAAACACAGATGACCTAAACAAATGTAAAGAATCGGTTCCTACTATGGTGCAGTGAAGGGGTGCACTATGTCATGATAATTGTAAAACTTTTTCGTTCACATTATCTTGATTTCTTGTTTTAGGGTTCCGTACCTCAAAAGAAAAAAACGGAACCTTATAGGATCACTTTGTCGTCCGTCTGTCTGTCTTTCAAGATCCTTTTTCTCAGGAACGCGTGAAGAAATCATGCTGAAATTCATATCAAATACTCAGGTCTACTGTCCTTTGAAGCTGTGAAAAAAAAACTTCTAAGGCAACGTGATCAAAAGATACAGCCGTTTATACTGCAAATTTTCGACATTCGCAAGGGAATTAAAACCTACAGGGTACTTCCCGTGAATGAAGAATCTTGAAATTTGGTACGAAGCAACGTCTTAAGCACATATAAAGGATAAATTGCGAAAAGCATAAATTTTGATTAACATCATTTAATAAAAATATTTAATTTTATATTAATTGTAAACTTTTCATCCGGAACGCGTAGTGGTACTTTATTGAAACTCATATCAAATACTCAAGTTTGCAATACCTTTAAGCTGTAACAAAATAAAACTTATACGTCAACGCAATTAAAAGAAACAGCAATTTAAGCCGCATATTTTGAAACTCGCCACTACTCGCAAGGGAATCGAAACCTAAAGGATACTTCCAGTCGACGTAGAATCTTGAAATTTGGATTTGCATGAAGCAACGTTCTCTAGCACAAATAAAGGAAATATTCAGAAAACCTTAAATTTTTAGTAATATCACGTTAAAGAGATCTTTGTCTTACATATATGCTCCTCCAGCTTTCCACATTGTAATGTTATGGATTCTATTCAGCAATAAAAATATTACACCCCATAATACCCCACGATTATAGAACCCACGGTGCGTGGGTCCGACTGTCACTTGGCCGGTTTTTCTATTTAAAAGCCAAGTGACTGAATCGATTTATATAAAATTTCTATGGGACCATCTGGAATCATATCCTATCAAACAAAAAATATTTTTTAAAATCGGTTGAGAAATGACGGATTTCTGAGGTAACAACAAACATACAAAAAAAAATATTCTACAGAATTGAGAACCTCCTCCTTTTTTTAAGTCGGGCAATTTTTTCGTAGCTTCTGAGCAGTATCATCGGGGATCAAGTGGGCGAAGGCGGTAATGTCCACACGATTGATCCTCTTCTAACGTAAACAAATAATAAACACAAATTACCAGTGGTTGACACAAAAAAATACTTTCGTAAGCAGAAAATGCTATGAATTTGTATCGGCTTAATTTTATAAACCACTGGGTAAATAAAACTATTATAAATAAAAAACAACTATTAATAGAATTTTACTGAATAATTCTATATATTTAGGTATATCTACTGTAAACTGCGACTTGGTTTGAGCCGCTAAGAGATGGTAGTTCCATAAATGTACATACAACATCCTAGGTATAAGTGTGAAATCTATAGATAAAAACAAATCTATAGGCTCTGTAATCCATGCTTTGCTTCGGTTAAATAAGAAAAACGGAATGGCGGAACATAGATAAAAGTTCCATCTTTAAAGGCTCGCCCGGGGGAATACTACCACCATACCTATTTCGGCAACCAAGCAGCATTACTATAGTTCGGTTTGAAGGGTTGCCGGTGAAATTACAGGCACACGGAACCTAACACCATTATGCCTCAAATTGATGCGGTGTAGGTTATGATCTTCGTTGATATGACCTACGAAGTAAGGCTTAATGATAAACGGTTGCACCTTATAATGCTAAGTGCAACTCTTGTCTATAAGAAAGGTGGGTCTGGCCATCTCCATGTTGTAAAAATATACATAATCTTAACTTATCTTATCTTATCATATACTAATAAAAAATTCTAACCGACACACTGATAACAACGCACAGCCTAAACGGCTAATCGTAGAGGCATGAAATTTGGAGGGTATTTTGTCTAAGAAGGGGATTTTGAAAATACGTGCCCTAAGGGGTTCAAAAAGGGGTCGAAAGTTTTCATTAAAAGTATGCCCTAACTCTGAAACCGTGCATGATAAAAGGTCAAAATTATCATTATAGATTCCTCATATGAAATAGATAAGAACGTGATTCATATTTTTTTGTTCTTTTAGTAATTGAAGGGCAGGGGGTCCTTTTATTAGAAAAAAAAAATAAAAAACATTGTTATTTAACAGAAAAAACGCGATGTACACGTGGTTTCTATAATAAACTGATGTATTTTGAGTGCTCTTTATGCAATGGATGAATGTCAAAACTACCAAGGTCTGATGATGGAGTGGAATCAATATAAAGGGTTTTTTTCAGTAAATTAAAAAAAAAGTAAATTAAATCATTAAAAAAAAACAATAACAAATTTTAAGAGCTTTGCGCATTTAAAATGATTGTATGTGCATACTCTTCTACGAACCATGTAAACCAGGGCCTTATGATGATGACAGCGGAACTCCTGAATAATGCATGGTATAATAGTCGTGCTTATACTTTTTGAAATCGGTATAACGAGGCATTCAATGACAAATGTTTTTTTTTTTATTTAACGTTAACGTTTAACGTAGCAGTCGCGGTTTAAGAATCGACCTCCTCCAACTCAACCCGCGGCTGTCGTAAAAGCCGATTTAAGGGATCTCACCAGAGGAAGCGTCAGCTTCCGGCTGTATGTTACATAACACCTTTACTGTGATCGCCTGCCAAGAGTGGTGATTATGGCAAAATCCTCCCATTTTTGGAGGAGGCTCTGTCCAATATCCAATTAACCACTACATAAATGGGCTGTTAACGTAACTGTATTTACGACCCTTGACTAATGTAACTTGACTACTTGATACACAGTAATCTTCTAATGCATAAAAGGACAGTCCTGAGTGACTGACTGACTGATAAAACTAGATATAACGCACAGCCTAAGCCTAAGCTGGGCATACAGACTTTTAAATTTCAAGGGCATGTTTGTCTTGGTGTGTAAACGCCTGCTAAGAAAGGAACTTCCGAAAATTCGCACCCTTAGGGTTCATAACGGTGTTCAAAGTTCGGAGTAAAATATCCCAGAAATCACAAATGATAGGCACTTGAAAATTAATATGTTGATTGCCCATGAGGAATATAATAGTTATGGCATATTTTAGGTTTTTAATAATTTTCAGAAATAAAGGGTGGGGTGTCCTATATTCAGACCTGACTAATAATAAACAACAACAAAAATAGGGGTCCCATACATGAAACGTTTTTATAAATTGTTATTTTCTACCTGTATAATAACAAAGTTGGTGTGAGTATAGTGCTTAGTTTGTGGTAAATAAATAAATGAATAATAATATCTAGCCTAACATGAGTCGGACCGGGACTAAGACTTCAAAAAGCCTGCATTTTTTGCCTGGGAATGTGGGTCAGAACCCTTGGTGTGCGTGTCTGCACACCATGTAGGAGCTAATCGGTCAAATTTATCCAGGTATCCAACAAATATAAATATTTATAATATTATATTACTTGCACCTATTTTAAAAAACCAATACGCCGACGAAGTCGCGAGTAAAAGCTGGTATACATATATTATAGGAGTAAATTATTAAATTATTAATTAAAAGTATTTTGAAATCTTATGTTAGCATTAAGTGGGCCCACGTCATTCACAAAGATTAATCTTATCGACATTTAGGTGACCAGCATGCAAAAATATTATTTAAACACTTACTTCCCGTCGTTCTGTAGGAATTTCCGAGAATTCTTACTACGTGCATTTTTGCACTACAAAAGCAGTATTCAAATTTACCTGCAACCACGAAACAATAACAAAATTGACAAGCCTCATAGCTCAGTTGGTAGTAACTCTGCCTTCTGCGCTGTAGGCTGTTGGTTCGATTACCACCCAGGACAAACATTTGTGGAATGAATATAAATATTTGTTGGGTGTTGCATCATATAGTACCGACTTTTACTAACCGACCAACCAGGCTGTCCACCTATATATTGATATGGTCGGTTCGTATTTTTGGTCGATAATATAATATTGTTAAATTGGGTATGTGTATGTTGTATGTATTAACAAAAAAAAGTATTTAATTATTCTATCCGTATACTAGTTACCATATTACAAGCTATGCTTAGTTTGGAGCTAGATGGAGCTGTGTGAAAATAATGTCCTGTAATATTTATTCATATTCCTTATTAATACTAAAAGCGAAGACAATTATCACAGAAGAGAAAGGTAGAGAAATTGTACAGCACATTTTTTCCAACACGCAGAGGTAAACGTGTTGTCAATAAAGTGATAGCTCAATTTTATAAAACTGTCTTGAGATTTCTTCCGTCTTAAATGCGCCCGTTGTCTTCCACGAGGGGCGAGGATGCGTCGCGTACCGTATTCTGCACTGGCTTTCAAACTTGTTTTGGTGTATTTCTACTACCCAAGCAGTTTATGTATTTGTTTTAAATAAATTGTAATTAGGATTTCGGGTGAAGTGCGCCTCCACCTTTGGCATTATCTTGACTTGTAATCAGGTGAGATGAAGGCCAAGCGCGAAACAATAAATAAATAATCGTCGAACAATACAATAAAGAGTAATAAAATACTACCCTCCTGCCGAAGTCCGACACCAAACGGTTTGCTGTGTTCCGACGGTGCGTGAAAGAACCAGTGCTTCCTGAAAAAGCATCCTTGATCTAACCTAGAGTTAGACAAGCCAAAACCTAATCCATCTTCATTTGCATTTGCATGAGCAAACTCCACAAAATGGAAGGTATATTACGATGGCAGGAAATGTTCGTGACCTTTTCGAACTCCTAAGGGTTACCAGATACAACCAAATAATATAAAAAAATATTTAAACAATATTTTCTTAGGTATTAGCAGATATATCTGATTCAAATGAACCCCGACACGAATATTATACTGTCAATCACTGAGAAGTTTCATTGAACAGCTCCTTATTCCATTATCATCAGATCTAACCTAACCACAACGTCTTATAGCATTCTCGTTTTGATTCTAGACTTTTCAACAGCAAATTAAAAAAAATTTACAAATGTAATGTCTTACATTACTTTTGTCTCGTTTTTTTTACAGTGGACAGATAGTGACAAAAGTAAAGTAATATTTCTTCTGTTACCATTTTACAAGTTATGTTTAAATTGAGGCTAGATGGCGCAATGTTATGTCTTGTATTGATTTATTTCAAATAAAAATCTCCCACAGACGTTAAGGAAACGAAAGATTGAGAGCCGTTTCCCCCACGTTGCTTGAGCAACATCGGTCACGTGTAGTTTCACACTTTTCTGTTTTGAGTGGGCGGGCGTCTTATCATGTTGTAAATCTCTTGGTATTTGCAACTTCGGCAAAATGTTCCTCATTCGAACACAAGTATCAAACCATCATAATTAAAACAGTAAGCATTGGAATTGAAAAAAAACTAAAATTATAAAATTAAAGGGTATTCTGTTATCTGTGGTAACGGATTGCTTAAGATTTCCATCGCGATAAAAAATAATATATATAGGTACCAATAATATTATCAATTTATATCATACTAGCTCTTACCCACGTCTTCGTCCGCGTTATGGTTAAAAAAAAAAGGTAATAATTGTTTTTTTTTTTATATACAACTAGAAAACGGAACAAACTAGTAGCCCACCTGATCTCTTGTGCCTTACTGCGCGTAGGTCAAATCCACAACGAACACAGCCTACACGACACTGCTTTGCGCCCATAATAAAGCATAAAGCAATAAGGCATAAAGCTGTTAATCCTCGCGTGCCCGTAATTTCACCGGCATACCTTTCAAACGAATATACAGCAATGATGCTTGGCTGAAATAGGTACCTATGGTGATTGTTCTTCCCCAGACGAGCCCTTTCACAAGGGGCTCTACTACTCTTACATATATTTATACATATATTTTTACCTACATATATTTGTAGAATATCTAGATAAATTTGACTGATAAGCTCCTTTATGGTGTGCATGGCAAGAAATGACGTTTTTTGAAGTTTTATTGCGGTTCCGACTCACGCTTGCCAGTTTTAATTATTTATTTTCCTCAAAGTAAGCACTACATTCACACCAACTTTGATATACCAAGATAGGAAATAACAATTGAGAAAAAAGTTTCTTGTATGGGTTTTTAGGTTTTTGTTTATTATTTGTTAGGTCTGAAACTTTCAACCCTGTTACAGATCAAAAGGGTTTTCTTTAAATACTGAAAATCCCTAAAATATGCAATTGCTTATTTCGTTTGGGCAATCTACACATGAACAAACATGAAGAGAACTACAATGAAGATATGTCACTCCTAACTTTAAACCCCATATTGACCTCCTTGGGTGCAAATTTTAAAAAATCCTTTATACACCCCAAGACAAACTTACCCTCCAAATTTCAAATATGTACAACCAGCGGTTAGGAATGTGCGTATTATCTAGTTGAATCAGTCAGTCAGTAAGCCACTCAGAACTTTTCCTTTTATATACCAGACTATTATTTACTGTATTGAATTAATAAAACAATGTTCGTTGACCGGTATTTCGACGAACTAAGGCATTTTTGCTCGCTTACAGAGTTCAAGAGTGTTTGAACTAAGTGAACTCAGATAATTAAATCCTTGCACAGTTATTTTTAGAAAAGGATTATAATGCACCGGTGTTGTTTTGCTTTCTTTTGAACTACCAATAGCTACCTTTTTGATTATTCTACTGTGAATAAGCTACAACCTTCACAAACCAGCCTAATAATACGTAGTGCCTTATGCTCCTATTCAAATATAATTATGTGCTCGTCAGATATGTTTCAACGATTGTTTCTTAAAATGATACCAAGGGTTGATCAACCCAATTATTGAACCCCTTCAGATTCATAGCATTTCAATTAATTGATCTATAGATGAATCAAACTAGTGTGAACGGATTCCAATGCCCTGAAAGATCTTTGACCTGATAAATGAATATGCCTGAAGCTTGGTTTTATTTGTATATTGACTATATATAACAAACACTAAATTAATTGTATCTATACTTGATCTGCCAACAAAATATTAGATATTTTCTGACTCGATTGATTGTTGATCGAATGTTCAACGAACTTAAAGATATTTTAAATCTTTGAAATCTACGACGGGTGTATTGTAGATACACTAGAAATTTTATTTTTTCGCTCCTAGCTTCCAAAGCATCTGTTAGTATTTATAAGTATAATAATTACATTTTAAAAACTAAAAAGAAAATCGACTTCAATGAAGAATATGTTACAATATTGTTTACCTGGATGACGTATTTTAATCAATTATTTTGATGACAGATGGACGGGCAGACAGACAGACGCGTGATCTTATTAGGGATCTGTTTTCCCTTACTTTTGAGGTAAGGTAGGTAGGTGTGCCTATAATATTGTATTTACAAAAAAAAAGTATTTAAGTATTCTATCCGTAATCACTATTTGAGCCTTTTGGGGTGGAGACCTTGGGTCCGTGGGGAGCCGGTGCCCTCCGGGTTTTCAAAAATCTTGCGGGGCTTTTGATTGAGGCGACACGTGACCCAAGGGCTGGCTCTTATTTAGGCCAGCGAATTAGCATAGCTATTCAGCGTGGCAATGCAGCCAGTGTCTTGGGCACGCTTCCGTCTGGTACTGGTCTGGAACAGTTGAGTTACCTATAGGCCGTTTGTAACGGTCCTTAGGTAATCTGACTGATTTCTTTGTACATAGTTAGTTTAATTGTACTTTTATCTAGTTCCCATATTACAAGGTATGCTTAGTTTGGGACTAGATGGCGCTGTGTGAAATTAATGTCCTGTAATTATTATTATGATAACCTATTCTATGTTGGTCCTGTCCCTACTGTACCTATTGCTACTGTGTACCAAGTGGGGCCGTGTTTCGCTTATGCTTTTTTTATAAAAAACATCTTTACACAGACGTAATAAAATGTGAATACAAAGATTATAATAAATATATAATGTTGACCTATCGATTTATTTTTTTCCAATCAAGGCTTTGTTTCCCGTGAGCAGCTACTGCCATCTAGCGCGTAAAATAGAATAGCCTGAGGTAGCAGTCGTACATAACTCAATTCAATTTCAATTCATTTAATTTATTGTTTGTGAACCTAGATACGAATAGGTGATCAATCTACAAAATAAAAAACAACTAGGCCCAACATGCTAAAAAGCATACGTAAACATTGCATTTGATACATAACTGTCTTAGTTTTAACTAAATTAAGTCATCAGAAAATGTAGGTAATTAGTATAAAAAAAATAAGGAATAAACGAATAGTGAAAACGACTACTTAGATTAAAATATTAAAATCGTCAGGAATTAACATAAAATTATGCATTTAAATAAACAATACTTAGTCAAATCAATTTAGTTTGTCAAAAACATTAAAGTCGGTAAGAAATTATTGAAATTATAATAAATAATATCATTCAGGCGATTCTTGAATTCACTCATTGACTTATCGAGTGTAATCTACCATCTTTGTAGACAAAACAAAATTGCCTGAACAATCGCCCCAGTTAGCACGGTCGCGATTCGATGTATGAGATGAGAAATGTGTACGTTAGTATTTTGATGTAATATAATTACTCGTATATTTTTTTAATTTAATTTTTATTGGTAACTATTAAAAAATATTATCTCATGTTCTCACCATATCGTCGCCTAAATGCTTATTTGTCATATCTACCATTAGTAAAATTTTACAGGAGAAGAGTTTTTTGTAAAGTTTTTTATAAATGTAGCGTTTTTTCTACATTAAAAAAAAACTTTAGTTCCTAAATTTGAAGGTCTCACACAATACACGAGTTACAACATTATACGAGTATATTTTTTAGAATCATATTTCGTACCTACTTTGTATTATCTGATAGTTTAGTACCTATGTGACTCACAATACCACAAGGTTATACCTTAGTGTTTTTTAATGCTATTTTTGATTTTGATTTAATTTATATTTTTTGGTGTATAAATGGTAAATAATAAACTATGAATCTGTAGCTATAATATGGTTATTAACTACACCTTAATTTCAAGGTTTTTATATGGAGATACAACAAACATGCACAAATTATATATAAATATAGTTCTTTCGAGGTTGTTACCTCAAATATTGGATTCCCTATCGTTTTTATTTTGAAAATTCTAAAAAATCCTTAAACTTGTCACTGTTAATTTCATATGGGCTATCTATATACGAATTTTCAAATATCTATCATGTACGGTTTCGGACATATGCAACATTTCACTCCCAACTTTGAACGCCATTTTGAAACCTTTGTGGTGTGAATTTTCAATATTATTCTTAGCGGACGCATACACACCATGACAAATACATCCTCCAAATTTCAAGTCTGTACGACCAGCGGTTTAGGCTGTACGTTGTATCTAGTTGATTCAGTCAGTTAGTCGGAAATTTTCCTTCTTTTTCCCGCAACGTCCATTTCCTGCTACGTCAATAAGCCCGCTATGACCTTTTCCCACTATTATAACGCACACCAAAAGTTTCGACCAACACTTTCAGGCAAAACAATGCCGGTTTTTTGCAGTTAGTTCTGAAGCCTCAGTGAGGCTCCGACTCATGCTTGAAAATTGAAAAAAAAATGTTTTTTTTTTATTTATTCGGAGTAAATATACATCCATTTTGTTAGTAGTTATATAAGACAATATAAAAATAGGTTAGTAAGAATTGCAAATAATAATGTCAAATAATAAACCAAAAAATAAATATACCTTGGCCAGGCTAAATTACCTTTGGCTTGGCCAGTTTTAATCATTTATTGGTATATCTTGAAGTAAGAATTATAATCACACAAATCTTGTGTATCTTAGGCAGACTATTATCAAAAAACCAGGATTCAATCGTGTCCTTCTGCGTCTAGGACACTACGCTACTTATATGAACTCACTCTTGGGCTTAGTTTGGAGGAAATGTGTTTTATATATGAATTGTGAAAAACAACACCCTGTTTACAATTCATTCCGGAATCCAGTGTAAATTGAAAGGAAAAAACTGCTCAGTTTGCGGCAGTGTCTGCTTGTATTTGAGTAAATACTATACAATTTGTTCTAGCCATTTTTTCGGTAAAATAAAAAGATATACATGAAAGCACAACAATTTCAATAATCTGATTTTTTGGATCTGGATCAACAAGAAGTTTTTTATGATGTTTTCAGCCACAGTGACAAATCAAACAACATAGTGGACACGGCGTTGCGGGCTGTGATTATTCGATTCAGTAGACATAGAACACTGAAGCACTTAACGTCTCACACACTGGGCATAGTACAAATAAGCACAAAATCTTCATTACGGTGTCGTTTCACTAATATAATTTAAACGTTTTTCTTTTATGTTCTAGGATGAAAAAAGTCTCCTCTCCTTATAACCAACAGGACTGATATTCATAAATTTATGATATATTCTTAATTTATTCTATCTTATACTTGCTCAATTAATGTTCATATATTAATTAAGATTATTAGAGAATTTTACCGCCTCTGTGGTCCAGTGGTTCAACCCACCGATTTCAGATCCAGAGGTCCCGGGCTCGATCCCCCATGGGGAGTACAATATATTGTGCTTGGTTTGGTGGGTGGTAGGACTTTGTTTAAGTCTGCCTGGCTAGCTACCACCATCTTACGTAATTCTGTCGCCATAATAACAATTCTAAAATGTTTGTGTTCCGGCATTTAGAGGTTAGAACCAGTTCCTCAGTTTGTTGAGGATTACGGGTGAAGTGCGCTTCCACCCTCAGCCTTATCTTAACTTGTAACCAGGTGAGATGAAGGCCAGACCCGTCGTACAAAAAATAAATGGCTGGCAAAGTTTGTTACGGCATCTATGTCACACATTGATATAACGCGATATATCTAATTGCAAAAGAAGAAGAGATTTCTTTGGGATTCAAATCCTATGTTGGGATCGCTAAGCACGTACTAATCTTATATAGGTCACATGTGAGCTGTTTAATCCTAGGTTCCATCAAAATTCACCCTGCTGTAGGCGCAATCTTAAGGTTACGGCACGACCTAGTCCTACTTCTCAATATACATTCGTAATAAAACACGACATATCTTTATTTAATAGCCTGCGATCTTGAAACTTTGAATATATATCGTCGCTTCAGTGATCCACAAATCCATTTTAAATTCAGTATTTAGTCATCTTAATGTCCGTTCATTATTAAGCCTTTTAATGAAACATGTGAATTGCTAATGTAGAAACATAATTTTCAACTAACAATTAAACAATAAATGTATAAAGATATAAAATCTCCTTTTTACGAAGTACTAGCTTGTGCTCGCGGCTTCCTATGTGGTAGGATAAAAAGTAGCGTAAATGTTAGTTCTGATCCTGAAGACTAGTAACAGACTAGCGATTTTTTTCTCCTCGGACCTCTAAAACTATATCTGTGCGAAATTTCGTATCCGTTTTTGGATGAAGGGGCAAAAATAACAAATCAGTTTTGTATAGCGATGTTTGACATCCCATGTCCATGCTATGGGAACTGATTTTTGGGATAACGGGCATGTCTTATTGCCTCATCTTATGATGAGGAAATCATAAGATGATTGAGCTGAAACATATGATTACATTATTGTAATCATATGTTTCAGCTCAATCCGATCAGTAGTTTTAGCATGAAGGAGGAGCAAATCCAAATATATTTACCACCTCATTACAAAATTAACACGTGACCCAAGGGGCCTAAATAAGAGCCAGCGAATTAGCATAGCTATTGAGCGTGGCAAAGCAGCCAGCACGCTTCCGTCTGGTACTGGACTGGAACAGTTAAGTTACTCATAGGCCGTTTCTAACGGTCCTTAGGTAATCCTTGCTTCCTTTGCACATTAGTAGTTACCTAGTTTAATTGTACATATTATTTTAAACGTTTGTAAATAAATATGTGTATAAAAGTAAAAAAAAACACTACAATTTTTAGCTATGACCTTCGAGACGAGACCTTATGAAGGCCATGCTTTTCCCTTGATTGTGGGTATATTGTTAACGAACCTTTCCTATTATATTTGACAAGGTCTGTTTACAGTTGAGCCAACATTAAATGACCTTTCTACAATCGTGAAATGTCCATGAAAATAACCCTCCTTACTGAACAACATAGGTGAAGATAATCTTTTATTTCATATATTCTATTTTAAGTAGGTATAAATTAAGTAATTAGGTATGCACAAGAGAAATAACAATAATGGGCTATTGAGGTTTACCAAGTATAGGTAAATTGTTGTACATCCTTTTCACTGTTGACATAATAAATATTCTTATATTGTTGTGTTCTGAAATTTAGGGGTATAAGAGGAACCTTCAGCCTTATCTAAACTTGTAACCAGGTGAGATGAAGGCCATGCGCTTCCCCGTCGTGCGTAAATTTTCTATTCGGATCTAGCCCAACGAACAAAGTTTTGTTTAGTATGAGGTTAGATAGCGCTGTGTGAAATTAATATCATGTTCAAAATATTTTTATCCTTTATTTTTATATTTTAAGAAAATTAAACATGATATGTGTTACAATACATTGCCCCGAATCACTTCATAATGGCTGTACAGTATTATTAACTTATGTAAAATATGTAGTATTTTATTAACATTGATTTCTAAAAAACACGGTTAACAATAGTACAGCCTTCGAAGTTGCGCTTTCCTCTAAAGGGCACGGCCTGCGATAACCGTGTCAAGGATGGCTCTTAAAATAGATATTTATTTTCAGTTTGTTCCTATAATATATACGAGTATATATATATACATATATACATATGCATTTAGCCAGTAGGTTCGATAGCTTTATTAACGATCACAAAGGTGGATAAAGTCACCCATATAAATCATAAACCAATTTGGAATGTTACATAAAACTATGATCTTAGCAACACTATAATTTTCAAAACAAAGGTTATAATTAACCTATAAACAAAACATACCTACCTATACCTATATGTTACATGAGATTACAACACTTGCCACTTATTAACCCTTTGAGCCCAAAGAGCACCTTGTATAAAAATAACAAAAATAAAATATATTTTTTTTTGTTGGTATTCACTGTCACGTATTTAATACTAGCAAACCATATGCTGAACGAAAGTTTGGACGTGCCTCTGACTACCCTTAGTAGGTGATCCTTATATTATCCACGCTCTCGATAATATGATCAAAGGTGAATCCTCGAATGGGAAAAAGTCGTGAGTCTGTTACTGTACTTAAATATGGATCAACTCAATATAGGTATACATAATAACCAGATATCGTCTTCCCAGTCTCCGATAAGTGGCCATGCGGATTTATTACTTTTCCTCATAACTTTCCATTTGTATGGCCTTATAAATCAGAGGACACCGGGTGAAATGACCTCCGGCTCTGATTGTTAGGTTGTATGTGTCCTCGCTAACTTTTATTACAGGTATGACACATCAAAACGCTCTTGGGGATCAAAAAGTAGTTGGTTTACAAAAACTCGTGTTCAAAATAGTTGAACAAGGGTTTTTGTAAACCAACCGAAATATATTAATGTGTGGAAATGGTTACTATAGATTAACTCTTACTTTTTCGTACTTATTCGACTATACGGAACAGACCGTAGTATTTTTACGAGCCACCACCATATAAACGAAATAATGAGTCCGTCTTTATCATTTTCTAAAACATTTTAATGTCTCCAAACAAACTCGATAGTCGCATTGGCGCAATAGTAGGTACCTATATCACCTTCGAGTTTCCAGATATTTCCGGTTTCCACACCCGATTTAGCTACATGAACCAGGGCTGTTCCAGTTTTGAATGGGCTCGCGGAGGCTCGCTGTGACGTCATGGAGGCGTATCTGTGACGTCAACTAGGAAACTGGGTCACGCGGTCGAAGACCCCGCTGCAGTCGTGGCACTGCTCGTCCTTGGACGCGAGCCAAAACGATGCTAACTCTTGAATCTTGTAAACATGGCATTTACTATCAGGCATTCGCGAAACGTGATAATGCCTCAAACTGCCTATGTGGCTTCCAAGCGTGAAATTCCGAGTAGGACTTTCATAAATATGCCTAGTATTTTTTTATTTTTTTTATCTTATTTTCCTACAAGAAAAAATATATTTTGAGTATACTAAGAACTTATGGCTGAGTACGTTAGCAGGTTGTTTATATTTTTTTGTAACCGACAAAAACCTCTATAACTAGCTTCCCGTTTAATATATATATATTAAGTTTAAAAGTTTAAAATATATGTAAAATTGCAAACGAGTATTGAATAGCAATTGTCCTTTATTATTCTATCTCAAGACGAGACCTTTAATTTGATATGCTACATGATGATAATAAGCCAATGTTGTTCATTTGTTTCACTTACCCCCTAAAACCTAGTTTTACCTGCCCTACTCGCGCATGATAACGACACCAAATTATTTATTTGAATCATTTTTTTTCCAACATTTTCGGAAATCTGGGGTATGACAGACTCACAGACAAACAGTCACGCGATTGGTTTTATTAAAATTGAATTTTGTCATTCGGAGGTAGAACTAAAAAGATAACTTGTAACTTTTTTTATTGTGATACAGTGATTTTCTATAAACAAAAATTACTAAAATTCCTTGGTTTATTGTTTTGACATTTCCTTACTTACGTCCATCCTTCCTCATCCGGCATCCCATACCCTCATCCCATTGAGCGTGCGAACTAGGTCACTTGGTGCAGCCCCGAGCCCCCGAACCCCCGAGCCTCTCGATCGATGCGCCGGCGTCAATGAGCAGGCTTGATACTCAAATGCCAGGCTATAAATAGACCTGAAGGTAAGGCAAAGGTACTCCAAGGGAATCGAGAGCCCTTTATTATTCAGCAACCCATTCAGGAGGCGGCAGCAGTTTTTGGGATTACATTATCGATTTAAAGGGGACACATGAACTGGTAGAACAAGCTAGTTAATTATCCTAGCAAAATATATTAGTATTAAAATACATTTATTATAATTGTACATTGGTTGATCATTGAATACGCCATCAGATCAAAACTATTCCCCACAAAAATGCTGAAGCAAAGCAAAAATGTGTAGGTCACACACAAAACACGATCTCGGCACATTCAAAGTGCCTTTCAACCTCAAGCATTTAAATGAATATGAAAATACCGGCATTCAAGGCATGCCGGTATTTTCACCGGCAACTGTGAAAATACCGATTTGTAACAACTCAGCAACGCTGTTTGGCGGAAATATATAGTTATGGTAGCATTTTCCTGGCCATAGTAGTCTTATGAAAACTCAGGTTAGTTTGCTAAAACTCAGTAATCATTGATTTAACAAGTTTTTTTGTTCATATTTTACAGTAAAGTTACACGGACAATTTGTTTTTTGACTTGGTGATTACTAGCATTGTTTTTAGACGTAGGTAGGATTTACCTAAATTTACTTAATCCCTGTCCTCTCATCTCACAAAACCAAGTATTAGCATAGAGAGATGACGTCAGGCAAGCGTCTCTTGAAATGTCAGCCAAAACTCTAACAGCATCACCTTGCAGAAGACATGTAGTGCTGAGCTCATCCAGTGTGGGGTAGTGGGCAGGAAGATGTAGCAGTTTAGTTTAGACCGTAAGGAACTGCGTACAACAGCCTGTCGGTTAAGCGTGGTAAATTGGGGGTGGACGGAACCAAAGTTCCTACGGGAGCTAAGCCGAACGCAGCGAATTATAGCCTTATCATAACTACGAATACTCAGTAACTCATACTAGTTAAGCACGTTCCTTAGTTCTTCTAATCTCAGGTACTAGGCATCATAATTATTACCAATCTTTAAAAAGCCTCACAAATCAGTAGGTAGAACGTCTGCCTTTTGCGCCTTTTATATTTACAAAAAAAGAGTAAAAGTATTATATCCAAAGAGTAGTTCCCATATCAAAAGCTTAGCTTAGCTTTGTGCTAGATGACGCTGTGTGAGATAAGTGTCCTGTCATACACATATATATTATTTTAACTCCACTGATTCCCAGGCGTATAGCTAAGCGAACGAATGCAAAGCCTGCATTTTATAAAAGCTTTAATAAAATTTATAAAAGTGTTGCATATTATGCCGCCGCCCATAGCACAGCTACGCCCAATAAGACACGCTAGAAACTTCTCGGGGTGATCATCTTAGCCCAGCTGGAACTTTTAGTTACCTACCCGTTGTTGTGGTGTTGCTCACTAGACTCATTTTTCACACATAGTAATGAGTACTCGTTTCACTTTAGAGACTGTAGGTACTATTTAAATATATAATGTCAAAGTAAAAAGTAAATTTTAGACCAAAAATATCGTAGGTACCTATTTTTTTTTTATTGTACGACGGGGAAGCTCTTGGCCAACATCTCATCTGGCTACAAGATGAGATAAGGCCGAAGGTGAAGTCACACTTCACCCGGAATCCTCAACAAACAGAGGAACTGGCTATCTTACCTCTAAATGCCGGAACTCATTTATTTTTAAGAATTGTTATTATGAAGACAGAATTAGGGACGATGGTAGTAACTAGCCAGGCGGACTTAAACAAAATCCTACCACCAACCAAACCAAGCACATTGCTCCCCCTGGGGATCGAACCCGGGACCTCTGGATCTGAAATTGGTGGGTTGAACCACTAGACCGCAGAGGCGGTGAAAAATACCTACCTAGGCTTTATAATACATTTGTAGGAAATAATGATATATTAAAATCAACTAGAATATGGCGAGATATGCGTTGATAAATACTATATTGCTGTACTACTATACGACTTCTATAGTACCTAGTATAGTTATTTATGGTTATTTTTAAATGTTTACTTTTAAACTATTTCCCTAAGGTTGGTGCACAATAAAGCGTTTGTCTATTAGATATTACTAGTATTCTGCGGGTAGCTTTATTGCGCAATGATTTCGCATATTTAATAAAGAGCACCCAGCACATAAACCTACATGCGTTACGATACAATATACCCTCAGTAACATAAATTATTCAAACTGCTTTTCCCTGTCAAACAATCGTCGAAAAGACATCAACATCCACCTCATTTGAAGCAGTTTATTTTACACTGTGGTTTTATATCTAACACGTGCTCTACCAGCTGGGCTTGTGAACAAAGCTGACATTTAATGCTCAATAGGTACCTACTAACTTAATAGGTACCTCAAAGTGCTGGCTAACATACACACTGAGCACATTAAATAAATATTACAGGACAGGACATTTATTTTTAGACAGCGCCATCTAGCCCCAAACTAAGCATAGCTTGTAATATGGGAACTAGATTACGGATAAAATACTTAAATACTTTTTGTAAATACATACGTACTATATGATACAACACCCAAACACAGAACAAACATCTATATTCATCACACAAATGTTTGTCCTGGGTGGGAATCGAACCCACAGCCTACAGCGCCGAAGGCAGAGTTACTACCAACTGAGCTATGAGGCTTGTCATTGAGCTATGAGGCTTGTCATTTGACATTGGGATCAGCATTTATCCGAGCGTTCTGCGTTGGCAAAATTAATGCAAAATATATATGTTTTGTGACATGAGAGAGTTGTTTTGAGTTGGTATGACATTGTCCATAATGTAAATTAGTCATTGTCAATTTTCTATGATACAAGGGTTCCGTACGGAAGATAGTTAGGTCCTTCGGCCTTATCGTAATTAAAAAAAAACCCAAAAATGCCCTTCACATAAAGTCATGCTAAAGAAACAAAAGTAACATTTTTTGGATACCCATATTAATACACTAACTGTGTATTAATATATATTATTATGTTACCTATAGGCCGTTTGTAACGGTCCTTAGGTAATCTGACTGATTCCTTTGTACTTAGTTAGTTTAATTTATTGAATAAATGTATACCACATTTAAAAAAAAAACTGTGTAATATAAGAGAATTAAAATTGATGTTATGTTTAAATGTAAATACGTCATTTTTGATAAGTGCTTTGGCTTGTAATTGCATTTAACTTCAAATTCAACATGATTTTAATTTAACTTCTAATTTCTATGTTCCTAATTATTATAGCATTAACTAGAGAAATATGTAATAATGAAAGAATACATTTATTGAATAAAAAGTACAATTAAACTAACTATGTACAAAGGAATCAGTCAGATTACCTAAGGACCGTTACAAACGGCCTATTATATATAACCATATTATATATGTAACTCAACTGTTCCAGACTAGTACCTGACGGTAGCGTGCCCAAGACACTGGCTGCATTGCTACGCTGAATAGCTATGTTAATTCGCTGGCCTAAATAAGAGCCAGCCCTTGGGTCACTTGTCGCCTCAATCAAAAGCCCCACAAGATTTTTGAAAACCCGGAGGGTACCGGGTCCCCACAGACCCAAGGTCTAATTGTCACTAGACAATTATGTAATAATTGTCTAGTGACTATGTGTTATGCATAAATAGAAGTACTTTCAAGCCCACGTCCACGAACGAGCAGGCCTAACCTGGCTTAACGCCTGGTTTAAGTATTATGGATATTCAAAACAACGCAAGATAGACGCTGACGTACTAGCTCGCGTAACATTATTGTGCTCTATAGTCTGGTATATTTGGATATGCTGTTCATTATAACTGATTAATCGTTACATCGTCTGTGACCAGTGCGACGAATTCCATAAATGGATGGAAGCGGGAGATGGAAAGATGGAAACACCACAAAAAGTGACAAGAGGTCACTTGTTTTGGTGTATTTTATGCATATTTTTAGGTGATATATAAATAAGTAAATTTTACTAGATATTTTACATATCGTGATCTAGCTTAAAGCTAAACAGAGCTTGTATATATGATATCGTTTACAGATTTTAATATCCTAGACTGCGTGGAATCTGAATACTAATATACATATTTTTGTACATACATAGGTACTTATGATACAATATTAGAACCGAACACAGAACAAACATAAATAATAAATAACAAACAATTAAACAAATATGTTTGTCCCGGATGGGAATCGAACCCACAACCTACAGCGCAGAAGGTTGAGCTACATACCAACTGAGCTGTGAGGCTAGTTATGTTCAACAGTAGGTTGAAACGATAATGATGCTCGTGATGATATCATGTATCTACAAGAGCTTATTACAAAATGGGATGATGAATGTATATAAACAAGTTCCCTAAACAAACGATAAAGAACCTTATTACTACATTATTGTGTACTCTCACATCCAATCTACAAAAGTTAAACATCAAAATCGAAGGTTATGTTTATTTATTACGTGATATTCTTGTTTGAACAATATTCAAGTCAATCATATTATAAGGAAAACCTTTGGTACACACTACTCCCATCACTCTTATCCGCAAAAGTATTGAGGTTAATCAATAATTATTGCTTTTTGTTTGAGCAAATAATTTGAATAATAAACAATACATCAAATTAATGGACATTTTATACAACACCATCTAGCCCCAAACTAAGCAAAGCTTGTAATAGGATAATAAAGGAGTAAATCATAGTAATATCATAAGAACTTTACAATTTTAACCGCCTCCGTGCTCTAGTGGTCTGCCCAGCGACGTCAGATCCAAAGGTCCCGGGTTCGATCCCCAAGGAAGTACAAATATTGTGTTTAATTTGATTAGTGGTATGACTTTCTTTTCTTTCGAACCGTCTGGCTACCACCATACCACCGCCTACTTACCACCGCTTACCATCTTACCCAATTCAGTCGCCATAACAACAATTCTAAAATTGTTGTGTACCGGCATTTAGGGGTAGGATAGTCAGTTCCTCAGTTTGTTGAGGATTCCGGGTGAAGTGTGTTATTTTGATGGCGACAAACTTAGGTAAGATATTGGTAACCAGCCAGGCGTTCTAAAACAAAGTCCTACCACCAACAAGCACAATATCGTACTAGCCTAGGAATAGAACCCAGTCCTCTGAACTGACGCCGGTTGTAGAACCACTAAACCACAGAGGCGGTTGTCTGTAACAATCTTGTTAATATAAATATTACCTAAGGTGAGTACAAGTGTATCGCTTGTGAAGTCTATAATCAGTTTCATGATCTTTTCTAGTTGGGTAGTAAGTAGTCACCTATTCATCGAATTCTAAATAGAATACGAATATTCCCATGAGGGTATATCATATGTCTTGCAGTCTAGCTCACCTATGATTTAGTTCAAAGGGTAATGACCGGTGGATCGTTACCTTCATCAAAATGTAGGACACACGACGGAGACAAAATAACCACTAACACAGGGACAATTATATTTTTTTAAATGCCAATTATCTAGAGACCTAGCAATTCGTAGAACCATTTATTTATACTTTATTGCATACGCAATTCTATAACTTGTGTAGAATTAAATCCTTGTATATCATTCAAATTTAATTGAAATTCGTTGATAAATAACGCTACAGCAAACTTCCCCCTTTCTCCGTTTTTTTTATTTATTACTATTTCACCCCAGATCAAAAATCGCAATTAATAAAAAAAAACACTAGGAACATTAGTGTCAATTTTTATTCGCCGCTGACGTCACGTATAATGTTTTCTATAATTTTTGTTTACCTTTAACTAGTTTCACTGTAGTTTAACTTAAGCCGAGGTTTAACTTTAACTGTAGTAAACTTTAACTGTGCATTAACTTTAAGAATGATTTAACATTAGCTGTGGTTTAACTAAACAGTCGTTTAACTTGAACTGTAGCTAAACTCTGGATTAATTTTATTTCAATCTTTTCTGAGGCGAACTTTTAAAAGGCATAAATTCGTTATTTGAACAAACTTACCAAAAACCATTTTAAAGCATTGTTTATTCCAGTTTCGTGGCAAACTAAAGGCTTTGCGCCGATATATATAATATTACAAATACATATATACAAACATACATACATAATTAAATAACATAATCTACATCGAGAGATAGTTCTCTTTGACTCTCTCGCTCTTGAAGATAGCTAGCGCGAATATCATGGGGTAAAGATTATCAAACGGCTCTGGAGATTAGAAGTAGAAAAAGGATCACGATGTATTTCAGCTACGGTATCATACCGGTGATTTTGACTAGTGTTTCGAGACTGTGGCAGTTGTGGCTTAAGAATCTATCCATTCCACTCAACCCGCGGAAGTCGTAAAAGCCGACCAAGGGATCTTACCGTAGGATGAAGAGCAGCTTTCTTATGTGTACCTCACTATCACCAATCTGCCTGCGTTTTAATTTTGTTAAGAGATTCCAATTTTAAAGAAAGCTTTCCCTACGTGAATATAAATCGACTGTAAAGAAGAAGACATTCTTTGATATTAACATTATATTGTTTATGTGAAATTAATAGCAGTTATCCAAAATCAGGGCCCCGATTCAACTAAACCAATCGCTTCATTATGACAGTGATATCGTCGCAGAAGTGCCACTAAAAGTACCTTTTGGTATTCTAGTCGGCATTTTTCGATTATACCATTGTTATTTTGAAGCGACTGCTTTAGTAGAATCGGGCCAAAGGATCTTTACAGTCCGTTTCTTTCCTTTGTAAATTTGTCTCCGCTAATGCTTCATGAGACACGAACCACGGAAGTTTCCCACGGTATAAGAAGCTTCAAGAAAGACCAAGAAGAAAAAGATAAGAGGATAAGTGAGTTCTATACCAGCTTCAAATATCAGATGTCAGGATAAACACCTTCCGACGATCCACTCGCAGAAACTTTCTAAAATTGCGTGAGCCTAATTACCGTGAAAATTAATAATTATTACGCACTTGCATTCAATATCCGCTACTCATCATTACGGGGATCTTTTAAATAAGTAGCATCAACACAAACTTTTTGTCGGCGGGGAATCGTATGGCCTTCTTCTCACCTGGTTTCAAGTTATGATAAGGCATAAGGATGGAAGCGCACCTCACTCGGAACCCTCAACAGTCTGAGGTACCGACTATCTTGCGAAATGCTTAATGCCGGAACACAACAATTTACAATTGTCGATATGGTGACAGTCTTAGGTAAGATGGTGGTAGCTAGCAAGGCGGACAAAGTACTACCACCAACCAACCCATGCACAAAATTGAACGCCCCTCGGGATTGAACCCGGGACCTCTGGATATTACACCGGTGGGCGAACACAGATTCTGTTAAAATGAATTTAATTCATACCTCATACGTAATTACATCTATGTATTTCTTTTTTATTGAAGTTATATTTAATTTACTTAGTAACAGTAAACTCTATAAGGCTTGATTTATTCATAAATTTTCTGTGCCTGAGATGTTTTTTATTTTTTTGTAGTCAAAATTTTTCCAGGGCTTACGATTGAGGCGACACGTGACCAAAGGGCTGGCTCTTATTTAGACCAGCGAATTAGCAAAACTATTCAGCGTGGCAATGCAGCCAGTGTCTTGGGCACGCTTCCGTCTAGTGCTAGTCTGGAACAGTTGTTACCTATAGGCCATTTGTAACGGTCCTTAGGTAATCCGACTGCTTCTTTGTACATAGTTACTATAATTGTACTTATTATTTTCAAGCTGTTTGTTTTGTATATAAATTAAATTAAATATGTAATATAATAATAATAAAAATGAATTCGATACTTTGTTTCTGTGAAATATTAGTGTCATTATTGTATCAAAATAGATATCAATATAATATATTATAATAAATATATCCTTTCCATCACTGAATAAGCAGACGCACTGAATAGTACCACGCGGGGTTTGCAAAACGTTCCGTAACGTTATTATATAAAATATAAATATTACAGGACATTATACATTTATTTAAAGTAGTAGAGCTCCTTGTGAAATGGCTTGATCGGGAAAGTACTTCTACCATGTACCTATTTCTGCTGCCAAGCAGCATTGCTGTGTTTCGGTTTAAAGAATATGGTTGACGGTAAAATTTTGGGCCACATTCTTATCATACAATACAACACCCAAACACAGAATAAACATCACTATTCATAATACAAATGTTTATCCTGTTTGGGAATGGGAATGGAACCCAAAACCTGAAGGCAGAACTACTACCAACTGAGATATGATGCTTGTTGTAAATATTGCTAATGCTAGTATTACTCACACTCGAATCGAACGATAACTTTTATTATTGTATCTTATTCATATACAAATTAAAACAAATTAAATTACATGAAATAGCTATCACAAAACGTCCACAATTTTCAATAATTTTCGTTATACCTCTTCGTAGCATAGTGCTACACGCATAGCCAAGTACTACGAGTGGCTACGCTCGTAGAGCATAGTTATGAAACAACTTTACGTCTTTAGTTTTCGCGATAACACCACAAATAACTGATCCGCCTCCATCCATCGATTTCCTGTGACCACCACAATGACTTCGGTCCATCTTTTTTTTTATATATACGACGGGAAGTTGCTTTGCCTTCATCTCACCTAATTTACAAGTTATGGTAAGGCCGAAGGTAGATGCGGACTTCACCCGGAATCCTCAACAATCTGAGAAACTGGCTATCTTACCTGTAAATGCCGGAACACAACAATTTAAGAATTTTTTTTATGGCGATAGTATTAGGTAAGATGGTGGTAGCTAGCCAGGCGGACTCAAACATTAACATACAAAATTATATTTAAAAAAAATTGCATACATTTTAGTGACACAACACAGATTTTTATATTACTATATTGTATACATTTTGGGTTAGCTCTTAACCTTTAGGCTTGTCTAGCTCTACGCCAGAGCAAGGATAAGGTTAACGTTTGTGCGAGCTTACCCTGAAGGCCAGTGCCTTCAAAGTAAGCACTCCCGTCAGGGCTCTCCCGGGCCCTGACGGAACAAGTCAAACCGTTTGGCGCTTTAACAGGAGGCTGGTCAACTGCCAGGCGGACTTTTACAGGTCCTTCAACTACCACCAGATTTTACTGAAGTTTAGAGTGAATTTGATCTTAGTGCATAAATTATTATTCACACCAAATGTATACACCATATTTATATATTACGACGGTGAAGCGCTTAGCCTTCATATCACCTAGTTACAAGTTAAGATAAGGCCGAAGGAATAATGTTAACGCGTAACATTTTCCACAAATGTATCAGCAATCCAACAAGCAGCGTAGCAGAGTTCAGCAACCGATAAAGGGAATTGGCTACCATTAGTAAGGCCACGATTTATCGCTTCTCTATTGCCGGACAAACTGTACAAATTGCTAAAAAACTAAAGTTCAACAACCTCCGTATCCGAAACTTTTTGTACAGGCATTTTCAATAGGAATGTTTCCTTAAGCGTTCACTTCCTGCTGTTTGAATAGTCGATGGTAATTTATCATGTCCCTCCTATTATGTTCGTTATTCTTGTCGTTCGGTTTAGTTGCCGTCTTCGATCGCATACCTTGTATATCAGAGTAATCAATCATAAGGATTAATAGCTTCACGGTATGCGTACATTGAACTACCGTTGCAATTACCATTATCGTCACAGCCCACTGCTCAGTAAATCCATCTACCAAAAACAAATCCGTCTTTATTCATCGAATTGTTTTATTGTATTACAGGGAAGCGCTTGGCTTTTATCTCACCTCCTTATATGCCATGATAAGTTATGAACTGACTATCTTACCTTAAAATGCTGAAACACAATAATCTTGAATTGTTGTTATGGCGGCAGACTCAGGATGGTGCTAGCTTACCAGGCGGACTTAAAAACGTCCTATATTGTTCCCCCTGGGGATTGAACCCGGGAACTCCGGATGTGACACCGTTGTGTGAACCAGTAGACCACAAATACCGTTAAAAAACATGATAATTATTTTTAGGATATCAAAATATCTTTTAGATTTATAATATACCTATTTTAACGTGATATTAGCATGTAAAATTCTGAAGCATAGGTCACCTTGCCAACCTTGTCAGACACCTGTAGGACTTTTAGGCCTATTAATCATCATTTACATATTTATTCATGAATATTCGGTTTAATTTTCCCACCAATTTGTTTACATTAACATCCATTGTATGTGGAAGTGATTTGCAACGGCCAAAAGAAAAAGCTCAATGAACTGTACTGAAACTTTGTATACTACGTAACTAAATGTTATCATGACCTTATTCTGTCTGGCATAGGTAATTAACACGGAAAACTTTATAACACCGAAGTACGTGGTCTCTGGTTAAGATATAGAAAGTTGTTTTGTTAAAATTACTAAGAACAATATTAAACTGAATCCCCAACGCCGAATACATAAACTAGGCTACCTCACTCGTTAGCCTGAATATATACTAAGTAAAATTAATTGAAACACTTGGTTTGTTTAGAACGTTTTAGAGATAATCTATTAAATTTGTTCCGCAGCCTTGTCATGTGAATTTACGCTTGCTGAAGTTGTGTCCTCAAAACCAATTAGGTTTTTGGATTTTAGGAATGTTTCTGTGCGCATTCGGCATACATATTCCATTTTTTGTGTCATATACAGTTACCTCATAATGTAGGGCTTTTTTATTATTATATATTATGATTATTAGATACTTACCGCGTGCAGTGGTTTGCAGTCGGTGAATTAATTCCTTTTTTAATTACTTTTCATTCGACACATTCACATGTAGATACTGATTGTGCTCCCAATATATTAGGAGCATTACGTCCAATTTTTATTACTTAGTAATAAAAATCCAAATGGCATGCATCACATGTATTCCGCTAAGCGGCGATGGGCATTCGTCCCAGCTCTTACATATTGAATGCTAGCTACTTGCAAACCGTAAAATGTAAGAAAATAAGTATGGACGTGCCGCTAATTGTCTCTTATTCGGTAATCTCTATATTAATATCTTTCTTGGTATTCTATAATACATACAATATACGAATCGCCCTTTTTAAATACTCTGAAATTGTAATAATTTTTTTTAATAACAAAATCAGTATCTTTTTCAAACAAATTTCTATCAAAAATTGTTCGGAAGTAACCGCAACGTTTTTTTACTAGAGCAAACTCAATGATGAATCAAGACTAATATTTTATTTTTTTAAATCAACTATAACACATATTGTTTTAGGCATGTACCATTCATCTCTTCGTGTGACAAGACTCTGGTCTCAAGTGCTTGTATTTCGCAAATCGATGAACTTTATTTTAAAAGTTAGGGTTAATCACCTGGCCGATGTCAGCACTCTACTGGCCTTGCCTTTGGAGCTTTCAGGGACAATTTTCTCTTTTCTAAGGCAGTTCAATGCCTGTAGGTATATTGGACAACAATCGGGATGAGACGTGACTGCGAAATTAATTTGGCGCCTTTAATAAGATTCGAAACCAACGCTTGACTATTCATTCAAGTTCAAAAATAAATTTTAAGAATAGATTAATTGGCTTTTGTTGATAACTAAAGCAAATGTACTTTTGATAGATTAATTAGTGTGGTAAGGGTGTTTAGTTATAACACTTTAAAAGTTCTTTACAAAGTTCAAGTATAAGTTTTAGGACATATGAAAATGTATCATGCAGGTATTAATAGTACTTATTATATAAAACCCACATACAATAGATAAAGTCCCTGAATAAAACTTTCAGAGCTGTCGTAGACTGTTATTCGTTAAACCGTTAAATATATATGGAGTAGGTGTATGTAGATCACACCTACTCCTTATTATATGAATGTGCGCAGAGTAGGTATATAGACGAATAAAATAAGAGTGGATAAGCGAGCGAAATAAAGTACTTGGACCTTCGCGTCGCGCCGTTTAGGTGCAGGGATATTTGGCAATCATTATAGTAGGATGTACAAGCTCGGCAGAGCTTTGTATGGTGTGGGAAGCGTACCGAATCTTATAAGACACTTCTACTTGCAGCACAGCGCTCAGAGTCGCAACACGTTGGCAGAGCGTTCATCAGTTTAGCAGATAGACCTTCTGAGGATGCCTCGTGTGTAGGCGAAACAAGCGTCGATTTAAAAAATAATAAAACGAAGTAGCGAATTTGTTATTAAACATTTTTCTGTTTTCAGGTTAATATTGATTCGGCAGCAAAACCAAGCGCCAGGATTGGTTGCGTGTAATTACAATTGAAAATCTGTGCTGCATTAATTTGAAGTGCAGCAAAAGTTTAATTAATTACCTCTTTGTCAAAATTTAGATATATATTGTTGTGCCATTGTTGCTTAACCTATCTATTTGTAGTACAATAAATTACTATATATTTTACCTTTTTATTACCTACTGTCGCCATAGAATTGAACTTAACAATTTCAAAAACAAATAATGAATTCCACAGAACAGAGTTTTATGTATATGTCAGCGTTAGATTGTAAGCACCGTCCGTTTGTAAGGTGACATATATAACAAGAAGTGATTGGTTACAACAGTGTTAACCAACCACTTCTAATTCATAGAGCTTACTATGTTGATGACGATTTTTCACAAAAATAAAAATTTAAAACGCCGTTTTAAAAAACCACATACTGTAGCTAGTAGGAACATTAATAGGGACATTCTCGGAAGGGAAATCTTCCAAAATTGTATGATTCGCAAGAGGAAGCTCTCTTGAACCTTAACACAACCCCAGTATACAAGCGGTAGAACAAACACAGAAACAAGAACAAGGAAAATTCTCTCCTCCTAAAGGTTAAATAGGTACCACTTGTGAGTATGGGATCGTCGACAATTCACACAGCTCGTCTTTGAAGTTTTGAACGAAATCAAACGGCCTAAGCTGGTCAGGTAGGTTTTTAGCCGCCTCTGTTGTCTAGTGGTTCAACCCACCGATTTCAAATCCAGAGGTCCCGGGTTCGATCCTCAGGAGGAGCAATATTGTGCTTGGTTTGATTGGTGGTAGGATTTTATTTAAGTCCGCCTGGCTAGCTACCTGGTGGTAACTAGCCAGTGTAGTGGTAGTCCTAGTGGTAGTACCTAATTCTGTCGCCATAATAACAATTCCTAAAAAAATTGTTGTGTTCCGGCATTTAGAGAAGATAGCCAGTTCCTCAGTTAGTTGAGGATTCCGGGTAATAAGTTTTGTATTGTATGATAAGTTTACAAAAAAATAAAAAGTATTTAAGTATTCTATGCACAATCCAGTTGCCATATTACAAGCTATGCTTAGTTTTAGGCTAAATGGCGCTGTGTGAAATGAATGTCCTGTCCTGTACATATAAAGTCCCGGCCCTTATTAAAATACCATATTATTATTATTATCATGATTATTATTGATGTAATTTTATGTATGTATATTTTATTTTATATTGGTTATTCGTATAGTCCGCCATCCTTGAAAGTCGTTATCTTATCTGTCCATCCAGTTGCCTGGAAGAGATCGCTTTCAGCGATAAGGCCGCCCATTGTTTTACCAGTAACTAGATTAAGTTTCCAATATCTGTGTTTTGTTATGTTATTTGTAAATGTTGAACAATAAAGAGTTATCTATCTTTCTATCTCTATCTATTGCGCTATTGAGGACACCGAGTTTTTAGATGCCAGTTTTGCCTTATCCTCAAGGCGACTTTGGAACTAAACGTCGATGTAGATGACGATTCCCATGATCTCAATGCTCTTAGAGATGGTAATGGACGTGTTCTGAAATTGCGGAGCTACAGTAAAGGGGTGTTTTTTTTTGGCCGTCAGCGCGCAGACATGTGTCATGTCATCAAGAGCGATCTCAGACTCAAGTTGTCTTCGGTACTCATCAACAAGTGAACGAGGAACATTGGCATCCGTTAGGGCTGGTGCGGCGGCTGATGCGAGGTCTATCACAAATGTGTAGTGATGTCTCAACCCGAAAAAGCTCTAATAGTATTAATTTTAGCCTTTTAAGGTTGAGACATGCTGTGTTGGTTGTCCGTGGGGAACCGGTGTCCTCCAAATTTTGATAAATCATGCGGGCAATTACCCAATGGCTATTTTATTATGTAGGCCAGCAAATTAGCATTGCTATTCAACGTGGCAATGCAGCCAGTGTCATGGGTACGCTGACGTCTAGTGAGTTACCTATAGACCGGAAACGGCCCTAAGGTAACCTAAGTAGGTACTTCCCTTATCAATAGGTAGATATTATAACTGTACATATTACTGGCGGGTTATGTACGTATGGATTGTAAATCATCAGTTAGGGCAAATGTCGTGATAAATTATTACTTAAATTTATTTTTTTAGATATAACACAGGACATTAATATCACACACTTCCTGCATAGTGTTTCCCTCATGAGCCTTGTCCGCAATTGAAACAACGACTGGCATAATCGAAGTGTTCAGTTTCGTAACCAATAGTACAGTCTACTACAACACCATTTCGACAGCATAAATATTACGCAAACATCGGTTTGCCAGTACTTACCTAATTAGGTTTATTTTAGGGGTAAGCCGGATCCCCGCTGTTCTGTCAACACGATTGTCTGTCATTAACACAAACGAGTATTTGTAGACGCCCAGCTTAGTACTGATTTAGACGGTGCCTGTGATGTTATATGATTTTACCAGAATAACTTCCAGCGGGCAATCGATGGTGCAATTTTTTTGAGAGTGGGCAGCCAGTGAGACCAGTCAAGCTCAGCCCTGTTGGTGTTGATTTTGCGTTTATAACATATTTGAAAAGTGGGTCAATTATTTGCCAGTCCAAGATAGCTATCCATTAAAAGGCGCTAACTCCTGGTTGCGAAGTTGAATCTTAAGTAAACTAAAATCGGCGCATCGAAATAAATTTCATTTTATTATACTTACACGTACTTACTACTTACTACTTACTAAAATTCATTTTGAAATAAATTTTAATTCGCATAATTTTGGGATTAAACTCGACATTGAAATAGTATTTATTTACTCTACTATATACTATTTATACTTTGTGATAATCAATATTTCTATGCAGGTACAAGAAAAGCAATCGGGTTACTAGAGCCGTTACCAGCGGTCCACAAGTAACTCTGTTACTACTAACTGTAACTAACTGTTCCAGAACAGTACCTAGCAGACAAAAGCGTACCCAAAACACTGGCTCCATTACCACGCTGAATAGCCATACTAATTCACTGGCCTAAATAAGAGTCCTTGGGGTCACATGTCGCCTGAATCAAAAGCCACGCGAGATCAATACTTTGTGATATAATTAGTAAGATCCATAAGCCAGTCCTGGAATGGCTAACGCCAAAATTTTAAGCCTTTAAATAATTTTGAGAGTCATACACCATTGTTCATAAATAGCCCCATAGCGACCTCACACCATATAACTAATAACACTACATAGGAATTGTTACCGTCTGCCCCCACGAAGGGGCATACGGTAACACTTATGGCTATCTGTCCCCAATAGTGCAAACACTAACCTTACTTTTGCGTGCTGCATACTAAAATGAGTGATGAGAGCATTTCCTCTATGATCGACTGGTCACACTCTACCAAGAGGTGGTAAGCGTCTTCTAGGGCATCAATGAAGCTATGAAGCACAGTTGGGCTTTCCTCATGCTATGGTTGAACTTATTCAGTGGGATGTGCCCTGAGCCGTAGGGTGAGATAGGTATCCATATAGTGATGTCTCTTCAACATACAATTTTAAGCCAGGTTTTTTTTTCCTCGTGGAGTCGGAAAAACCAAACAGCACACCTGGTGCTTAGTGCAAGTCTAACAAAGCGCTAGGTCATATGATCAAAGAGCAGAATCAACTTGAAGAGCCCCGTGTGCCAGTAATTTTACCGATCTCCATACCCTTCAAACCGAAACACAGCATACCGCTGCTTGGTGGTCGAGATATGTATGGTGGAAGGACTTCCCCGGACGAGCCCTTTCACAAGAAACTCTACTACCCTTAAAACTTGGTACGTGGGGTAGTCTATAGTTGAAGTATATGCGAGCAATTACTGTTTTCGTTTTTATTTTTCTCGTACCTTTACGAATACAACAGCCCACACTCACCCTGTTCAGTCTTCTATTAAAAAAACTATCAGTGTAAAAATATATTTCAGTTTATTCAATTTTTTATCAGTCAAGTCTTTGGGTCTTGCTTACGCTACTGTACCTCTAGGCTCGAAAAAATAACACTGGTGGTAAGCGCTGCCTAAAACCCCAGTAAAGTGAGGCTCGTAGTTATATATAACGTATTGATTCTCCTCGGAAGCACTAGCGAATGCGTGCGAACTCTTTCTGCATTCATTCACGAAGAAGTCCATGAAGTATCTGTTGGCTTTCACAGCATTGACGTTGCTGGGGTAGCCCTTTGACAGTTTCCATTCGAATGAGCTCTTTTCTGGGTGGAACTGAACGCCATAGAATGGATATCTGTAAAAAACATACTTAAATACAGTTTGTTTTGTAACCGGTTTAAATCTTGGGTTTCGATTCGACGCAGGTTCGCCCAGTAAGTGAACTGTCATATGGGCTGATATGATAATTGATTAGTGGTCGCCCAGTAGTCAGACAGAATCCGACTGTCATTATTTAATAATCCAGCCACGTGTGAATCGTACACGCGCACTGAGAACCCGTATATTGCTTTAATTTTGTTTTGGAGCCTTCGAGTGGGTCCCACGCTTGGCCAGTCATCAGTAAGTATTCGATTTTATATTTAAGGTTAAGCACTATAATCACATCTAGTTTGACGCTCAGAGGCATAAAGGTATTTTATTCTAGAGCTAAAATAAAAAAGTACTCTAATATTAGGTGCCTGCTATCTTTGGGTAGGTATTATATTTTTTTTTTATCTAATATGTTAGGTAATAATTATAAACTCTGAAAATGTTAACCAGCTACCAATTACGATTATAAAGATTGCCCCTAGGACACACAGTTCGCCCGACAATCAGCGTAGGCTTAGTAAATAGGGTCCCGTCTCGTCACTCTGTGGGGTAGGAACCCTAAAATTTAGCTTTCTGCGATCCCTCTCCTTAGAAACTTTACTGGTGCCAAATTTCCACACTCCTCGCTGGCCGCAACATTTTCAGATGATGATTAGGAGAGATGTCATGGACAATGTAGCACTTACCTAGTATGTTCGATGCTGGCTATGAACTTAACACCGTAAAGATCATTGGTGTACGAAGTCACTCTCCAGTCTTGGGTCAGATTATAAGAGATAAGATTCTGAAAAAACAATAAAAAACGTAATTAAATAAATGAAACGGTTATTACCACAAAATTTTTACGTCGATTTGCTGCAAACTCCGCGCCGCGCCGCGCGACCGACGAACGTGCACGCGGGCGAAGCTCGTGAAGAAGGGGTCTCAAAATGATCTCGAAACGTCAGCAAATCGACGTAAAAAATTTGTGGTAATAACCGTTTCATTTATTTAATTATGTTGCATAGCCACACAAGTTTCAATTCTATAATAAAAAACGTTTGTGAATTCCTATGAAGTCATGAAATACGTCATCTTTTTTTTTTTAGTTCGTCGGGAAAGTACCTTGACCTTCATCTTATCTGGTTCCAAGGTGGAAGCGCACTTCACTGCAATTACTGTTCTCCGCTGGGGATCGAACACGGGGCCTCTGGATCTGACACCGGTGGGCAAACCACTAGACCACACAGGCCCCTTGCTTATCGTTTCGTTGTTTATTTTCTATAATTTTCCCATGTTTTATTCGTACGTAACACCAATACTGCGATCACCAACCCGACTGCCAAACGTGATGATTATGCCAAAAACCCTCCAGTCTTGGAGGAGGCTAATGCCCAACAGCGGACGGTTACGAGCTATTATGATGATGATCTCATTTTTTCAAGTGGATGCGGAGAAGATGTGCTATGAACAAATTGATTCAATCTGTTATTTTTATTAATCAGACCATAGACAATATTATGACGATACTCTAGAAACACTAAAAATCTTAAAATGAACCGTAGCTATATGTAACGTATATATAACGTACGTATATGCAACTATTACAATCAAGCAAAATCTACTGGCATTTCTAATTATCAGGGCCAAACCAGGGCTGGGAAATTTTGGCAGCACAAAATTATAAGACCAACTTAGCAACAAAGCCGGGTTGTCATAGCAAATCTGACGTTTTGCTGAAAACTTCGAAAAGTGCCAATAAAATGTTACATTTAATTTACTTCAAATTTTATGGAGGGAATAAATTGTCGTGTTTTATACCTATCCGCTGAAATCTAGGCCCTCACGTGGCACGTTAGGTACTTGGATAAAAAGCGTGTCATGTCATGTCTATTTCAGAGCAACTATTCATATCGTGTTTTCCAAACATACCTACAGATTTGTTTGTTGTTCTGGCTGATAGAATAAAAAGTAGACTTACCATAATATTGTTAATAACTGAACAAAACATTTCATTCTCCAAAAAAATTTTTTCCACATAAACTAGGAACTTAACAAGCCTCATAGCTCAGTTGGTAGTAACTCAGCCTTCTGCGCTGTAGGTTATGGGTTCGATTCCCACCCAGGACAAACATTTGCGTGATGTGTATATATTCATTTTAGTTCTGTGTTTGGGTGTTGTATTGTAATAATAAGTACCTATGTATTTACAAAAAAAAAACTATCCATAATCTAGTTCCCATATTATAAGCTATGCTTTGTTTGGGGCTAGATGGCGCTGTGTAAATTAATGTCCTGTAATATTTATTATTGTTATTAACTCACACCTAGCGACTAGCTAAACACATGTTAAGTTATTAACCGACTTCCCAATTAGGACAAAATACACAGCTCACAGCTCAGTGGGTAGTGGCTCTGCTTTCAGCACTATAGGTTGTGGGTTCGATCCCCACCCAGGACAATCATTTGAGTGGTGAAAATGAATTATTTTTGTTGTGCTTGGCCTATAATATTTATGATGAATACCTAAAAACTTTAAAAATACTCCCCACTGCATGTAGTGTGATGTTCCGTAGCCAAATCCTTTGCACAACTTTACATAGCAACACTGCATTTTTCGTGTTCAATAGTACATACGTTTTGCGACGACAGATAATAGGTTTCTTTTGTTTATGTACCTATACGATACCTACGCTTATCGCCTGGTAAAGTTGTATCCAACGACATCCACGGACACTTAGTAGAGGTACCATATTCTTTGTTTTGTCGCCACGGTCACAAGCAAGAATATTCGATTTAGATGGTGTATAAGTCTTATACTATTATAGTAATGTAAAATCACGCTTCGTTTTCTGCCTGTGGGGTAGTTGCAGAGTTATTTAAAGATGCAAGATTATATGTAAACACGTATTTTAGGCTTTATGTGCGATAGATAGAGCTGCATGGGTTCAGCCGTAACTAAAATAAGATTATTATGAGCTTTAGAACCTACCTCGTCAACAATGCAGAACTGGTGCGCATTCACCGTAACATCTTCATGCTCCAAAAGATCGATTATGTCTTCAGGGGCATCCATAAACATCTTACTGTGGCGGAAATCTGGAAATATATAATAGTCACATTGAAAAAGCTTCTCGTATTTACTCAACCAAATGTCATATATATAGCTTCATTTAGTAGTAGGTCAAAGGGTGCACTAAAGCAGAACTTTTGATCAGACCTAAAAAAGTCGGTTAGTAAAAGGTATTTTGTTATCTGTGGTAAAAGTAACAGATTCAAGACTTTTTCCCCTTCGAGGATTCACCTGTAATCACTTCTACGTTTTAGCTAGGAACTCAATTAGTAGCATATTTTTATCTGTGTGTCTTAAGCTACAGTTATCTACTAATTAAAACGAATATAAAATTGATACGTAACTATTTTTAGGTCATGATCATGCCTACGATTATATGTTTCTTGATTATTGCCAGTGGTAGCTTATTCTTGACCTCGAAAGTAAGAAGAAAACTTGGAGCGAGTATGTACTCGCAATAAACATGGTTGATGATGCCTCAAGAAGCGCGGACAGAATAGTAGGTAAGTATATTTAAAAATCTGAGGTCATACAATCACTCACAACTGCCGAAACTGGAAAAGCGTTGGGCCCAGATATAATTCCTGTCAAAATTCTCAAGTCCCTGGAAGACGAATCTATAGATGCCCTAACTCTTCGAATTAACCAAATATATACCTCGGGTGATCCACCCAAGGACTGGCTTCAGGTCCACTTTTATCACACTTCTAAATAAAGTGAAAACAAAGAAGTAGGTACCTACTCTACTGAATATTAGGTAAGTACATTTTATGAGCCACGTAGGTACTTAATATTCCTTTCCATCATTCACAATAGGATCCGAGGTACCGAAGTGTGATGAACAACTCAGGGAGAGTCAGATTGGGTTCCGGTCCCTGGCAGCTCGATAAGCACTGTTCTTGTTCAAAAATTTAGAGATATGCAGACTGATGAACTTTATGCTTAATCGATTATGAAAAGGCATCGGCATTCGACATCGGCCTGGATGGCAAAGATTATTGAGAATATTGTATGCGTACCATGAATGGAAATTTAGCCCAGTTCACGCGAATATGATTAGAGACGGATCAACTTAAATGGGCTTGTCTGGGCAATGAAAAGGTGTCTGCCTCTGCCTATGGTGCGAGTCATCCCGCATATTAATTTCGAAGATATTTGTGTAACTAGTTGGTTGTTGCGCAGCTTTAGCTTAATTTTTTTTTAATGTTAGCTTCAGAGCTGATTGCGGTTTCAAATACGTGAAATTTGCCACTACATACAACCTACATGTATAACAACAGTAGATATTTTAGATACCTGTTTAATTCATCAATTTTCCATATTGGTTCCTAACTGAGAAAATTCAGATGTTCGTAAAGTTTCAATCAGTTAACCAATATGGAAAATCTAAGTAGTGTATATATCCATACTTATAATAGTTACAAGCAGTTCGCCCGAATTGAGATCTCAAAAGTTATTTTACTCTATAATAGGGGCGGTTTTTGTAATATTGGAGCGCGTTAAGACAGTAAAAGGCCTGGGATGTCTTATTAGATATAATGTTATATAGGTTGACTTCACAATTCACGACACAATTATTTATTTACTGAATCCAGGGGTGGTTTCAGTAAATAGTCTAATATAAATCAGAGCTGATATCAAAATCAGTTTATTTTAATCTGAATTAGCGGTGATTTTAAGATAAAGGGTTGCAAGGGATGATATTAAAGTCTCACACTTCTTGAGGATATTTGGCATTTTATTTCGATTAAAACTGGTATACTTATTTTTGTTATTCACTTACAGGGTTGCCAAACCAAGCGTCTCAATAAAAACCAAAAATATCCTTAGGCGGTGAAGCTTTCTGCTTGCGAAGCCACGCTTGACAGACAAAATGGTGTTCATAGTTAAAGTTTTCTTTACACAGGAGATAACTGCTGCCTATTTGGTGAAGCTCCTTGATCGACTTTTATGACATCCGTGAGCTATAAGGGTAGTTTTGAAACTACGACTAATAATTCAACGGTTCTGAGAACACGTTTAAAAAATATGGGTGACTTTATTCACTAATAGTATTTTGTCCACCTGATATGGCTTACGGTCGGTGCTTTGGTGCTTTATCTATGCAAAGAATGAGAGTTAGCAAAAGAGAGCCTGGAACACTCAGGTGAATATGATTGAATTAGATTGTCATAAAGTTTGTTAATAACTGTCTGTCTGTTAAATAATGGGTAAATAGGTACCTGACACAAACCAGACATCACGAGATCTCAGTTCAGGGCGAACGACTAGTCTTATAGCTCTTGACCAGGATTGCCTGGGTCATACTTATGGAACTAAAACTTACCAGGAGTGAAATCAAGCGGATCATTTCCATATGAATAACAAGTGATTCTGTTTTCCTTCTCGCCTCTGCCCGAGTCCAGAATAATGAGGAGTTCGAAGCCGAGGCAGGTGCCGAAGATTGGGAAGTGGTCTCCAGCTTCGTTTAGCTCTTTCGCTATCTCGAAGATGTGCTGGCCTGCGTCTGCGTAGCCGTCAGATTGGTTGAAGTAGGTGGCACCACCTGGGATCAGTACCCTGAAATTTAAGAAAAGGGATCTGCAGTTGACTTTTACGGGCTATGATGATGGAAGACTATGCTAAAGAATAAAATGACCTGCAACAAGCTGGTGCTTACCCATTTAATTTGGCCATGAGTTCTGCATAATAAGCACGATCCTTGCCAATCCTGGAAACAGAAAAGATTGGATTATGTAAAAAAACAGACGCTTTTTTTCCTTCGAGGATTTTATTTTTGTACCTATGGCGGAGAAGCGCTTGGCCTTCATCTTAAGTGGTTTCGAATTATAACAAAGCTAAATGGTGAGGAGTCACTTCATCCAGAATCCTCAAATCTAAGGAACTAGCTATCTTACCTCTAAATGCCGGAACATAACAATGTATAATTTTTGTAATGGCAACAGACTTGGGGAAGAAGTCCTACCACGAACCAAACCCAGCACAATATTCTACTTCCGGTTATACCCGGGGTCTCTGGATCTGCCACCGGTGGGCGAACCACTAGAACACAGGGGTGATAAAAACACTACTCAGACCTTCACACTTGTCATGGCGTGGATTTTGTGAGAATATCCAACTTTGGGGTGGTCAGAGGCACGCCCAAACTTACGTTCGGCTCATGCCCACAGTTTGTAAGTAGTATTCTATACGTTTTAAGAGCAGTAGAGCTCCTTGGAAAGGCCTCGGGGGATTAATACTACCATACCTATTACGGCCGCCAATCAATATTTCTGTGTTACAGTTTGAAAGGTATGGTTGCCGGTGAATTTACTATCACGCAATGCTTAACACTAACACTTTTATACCTCAAGTTGACGGCTTGAATGTAGTGCCGCGTAGATAATGTTCGCTGTGGATGTGACCTACGCAGTAAGGTTCCATAAGTTGCATTTAACAGCAGATGGGCTGCTTGCTTGTTCCGTCTCCAATTTGTATAAAAAACGTGACATGTTTGCAAGCCCATCGCCACACGCCGCTTAGCGGAGTACTCGAGAGACACATGCCGGGTACGACCAGATGCACATAACAGAGCAATCAAAAAAAGAGGAGGTAAT
This sequence comes from Venusia cambrica, assembly GCA_951394065.1. NCBI lineage: Eukaryota > Metazoa > Arthropoda > Insecta > Lepidoptera > Geometridae > Venusia > Venusia cambrica. The sequence continues at coordinate 12,611,714 of OX596040.1, read as the reverse complement.
GGGTCAGAATCTTAACTAAACAAAATAAAATTAGTTAGCTTGAAGAATGTCTTCGATGAAAAAAAAATCTATCTTTAGTAGGCAGGAGATAAACCTTACAAACATACATGATAGGCACAACCCTTGCTCCAGACGCCTCCACATCCTTGACATAGGAAGCCGCGATGTAGCTCGTGTAGTTCTCCTCCGGATACTTCCCGTGGAGGTAAAACGACTGCTCCTGGGACAGCACCCCAATGATAGGCCGGTCGTTTACTATAGGAGCGTCAACCACGCTGACCACCACCGCACCTTTGGCTTCCCAAAGGACATATAGCAGTGTCAACAGCAGTGCACCTTTCATCATGACTAGCGCGGTCCAACTGTCCACCACACCACTGCACCACCTTAAATAATTACACTGATCAACCAGGATAATTATTTTATAATCCATATCAATCGAAAATCTTCAATCAGATAAGCTCAAGTGAAAACACTTAAAACACAAAATATATATCAGATAAACTGTTTTCCGAAACGATTTGCTTAAGATAGAGGTAAATGGTAATTACATACCTACAGGTATTGCTAACCTTATGATGAACAAGTTAAAAACATCACTTGTTATGCTAAGCGCGATATTTTCAGCAATTTGGGTCGCTCTCACATGCATCGGAGTTGAGCGTCGTCGAGCGTCTAAAAATAAAACGTTGTTTGTGCTGTGAGTAGCATAATATTTGGATACAAAGATGTATTACCTACATAGATAGCCCTTGCTCTACGTAGAAATGACTTGCAATTACACTGTACAATCCTCACAGCTTAGTTGGTAGTAGCTCTACCTTCTATGCCTTCTAGGTTCGATTCCCACCCAGTAAAAGCATGTGTGAGATGAACTGATTTTTTATATTAACATTTAGAATGTACCTACGTCTATTATATATTTATACTGTGCTTTTACCAAATTTATACCTACCTATACTATACAATAATTCTACTGAATTCTAGTTTCAAAATTTTTGTAACATGCGCTCTATGAGGTTAAAATTAATTCAAAAGTGTTTTACTACTTATTCTTACAAAAAATTATATACATATATATGGAAACTGTAATTAGGTACAATTTTAAATATTTTCAGACACGATTTCTAAATTGTTGTAAATGTGAAATAAATAAATACTGAAATACAGAAAAACTAAAGAACTCATATGGGTTGTTATGGGTTGCAAAGGGGGTACAAATTAGATTGAAGTCTTGTAAATGTCATGTGACAGGGTTTAGACAGCAGAGTTCAAAATTCGTTTATTTTGGGTTTGGAAAGAGTGGTTTTCAAGATAAAGGGTTGTTAAGAATGATGAGCAGTTCTAGCATAGCAAGTTATTAAGAGGGTATTTTTCTACTTACTTTAAAAATTGTGGCTCCTCAGTTTGTTGAGGATTCTGGGTGAAGTACGCCTCCACTTTCGGCCTTATCTCAACTTGTAACCAGGTACAATAATAAAAAAATATGTTACTTTGTGGGCTACACCACGCAAACCACGACTACTACAGCAACGGTTTTGCGAGCACTTAACAAAACTTTAACCTTTCATATTAATTAGGGGAGACTTTAATGCACTTATTCTGTAAGTTAGTAAAGAATGAGAATAACCAACAAGACAAAGCCTTGAAGACTCAAGTGAATAAGCAGAGATAAAGTGAGAAGAGAAAAGAAATAAAAAAGTGTTCTTAGAGTAGGGACCTAAGGTGTAATAAAACACACTTTTATCGTAGTTTAGATAACTTTTTTGTGAGATATTTTCCGTGGTTAAATACACAAACGAACAACACGAGATCTCAGTTCGGGGCGAACTACTAGTAAATATGTAAGTAGGTATGTACCTAATTAGGTTTTGGTTTGGTAAATATGTAACTAGATAAATGCACTTTACATATTAGTTAAGTACCCAGTTACCTAAGTTTACTAACGACTAACCTACCCCGTGCAGTTACGCCAAGGTTCAAAGATCATTGTTATAATTTTAGCCATTATAAGCCCAATGCTGAACATAGCTTTTTCTGAGGAGAAGTCTCGCTGCATTTTAGACCTCATTCTTGCGCAAGCAATCCTCGAGATTCAGGGCTGACTGACCCCACATCTACGTATATAAAAAACAGACTTCGCCAGTGATCATGAACATCAACATTATCATGAACCTGACCATCTACCCCACGTGACCGCCGGCCTCAACACAGCACCCGCCCTGCTTGGCGAATTTCGGTGAGGTGTTTATAGCCAATGTTAGCAGGTAGGTAGGTAGGTATACTTATATCCAGTTCAAGAGCTCACCCATTTCAAACTCGGCCACTGAATCTTAGGTTAGCTATATCTACACTGCAAACAAAGAAGAAATAACTGGAGGTTTTCCCGTATTCATAATAGGTAGTCGGGGAGAAAAGTATTTTCGTATTTTGTGTGTACGACGTTGTAGTAAAATCTCGTTGGTTGTACTTTTTGTACCTGGTTTTGATACCATTCAAAATATGACATAATTAAAAAGTAGTAAAACAATAAATTTTTTCACTATTTTTCAATTGTTTTTTTTTTCGATAAAATTAGTGAATCTAACGAAGAAATTCGATAAATTTGAAGATTTATTGACAAACAAGTAGAAAGTTGAAAAACTAAAACCCGACTGCTAACTACTGATTTTTTAGTAGATAAGCATATGGTTACATTTCTATGAAAAAAAGGGTGCTCAATATTATAGACATGACATACTTTAACTTAATTTGTTACTATGTTCATGTAGTAGCATAAAATTGGATTAATATATTTTTCAACACACTTGCTCATAAAGTGGCTCTATGGTCACCGCAATTAGGCACAGAATGACACCCATAATCAAACTGTGACTTTTCCATTGCTATAACTCACTAGTGAGTTATAGATTTTTTTTTTTAATTTTATAGGTTGATTTTCTTTGTTCTTAAAAAAGTTTTTAATATAAAAATAAAAAAAATAAAAAAAAGATCGTGTTCAATAGAACAATTAAATTAATGTTCCTATTGCTTGCTCATTTCAAGCAACTTCTTATTTAAATAGATAATTTTACTCGTACGTGTTTAATAAATAAAACTTTCACTCAAATATAACATTTGTTTTCTCCATAATAAAAGAAAACGTTAAATTCCCCATTTTGTACGTGGCAGAATAGGCGCAAACCCTATGCGCGGAAAATAAAAAAAAACCTCATCCCTTAGTCTGTGGCCGCTCGCAATGCGCGCGCATAGGAATACTGATTAATTTTTCCCGCCATAACGAAACATTTTTCACAACTCGTTTTCACTGTTGAAATTATAGTTTTTATTGTTATTTTATTCACAAGTGTGTTGAAAAACGTCGTATGATACACGTGTGTATTGATGATTACCGTCCTCGGCTCTCTTAAGACCCTCGAAAATATATGACGATGTCACTCCCATAATTCAGATGCATCATATGACACATCACAACACAAGCCAAATTTCATCAAGCCGTACATTCATCTCGAAAAAATAACCGTTCTAGGTTAAAAGGTAAAATGCGACACAAGCCGCGAATACAATTTGTGACGTTTATAGACCTTATAGTAAGCACAATATTGGTTCAAGCGTTTTCAGTCCGGGAATTTTAATAAAATAACAAAGATGCAGCACGCTCTCAGCGCCTGTTACGGATAGTCGATGCCATTTCTGAAAAACGTTACAAAGCAGATGCTTTAACAGTGTGAAATCCAGCAAAATCAATACCACAAAAAATTGCTTTATGCACCTAGCTCACATTACATTAACACCGGCTCGTACATGTTCAATGTTGAAAGGTAGGTACTTACCTTGTCTTAATTAAAAGAATTTGCAGTAATGCAGGCTACGGTGGAGCACGCTTTCCTAGAAGAAACCTATTCACTCTTGACTTGAAGACTTCCATGTTGTTCGGGAAACACAGACTCTGGCAAAGCGTTCCATTCCTTAGCGGAATCAGATTGTGCATGCGACCATGCTATGATGATCGAGGACTTGCCTTGACGATCTCGTCATCATAAATTACTCTTGGCTCACCTCAGACTTGCTTTAGGTACCTACTGCACGGACCCATACCAGAGGTGAGAACATTATTCCATACAAGAGGATTTGTGCTTAGTTTAAGTTGAGTTTAAATACACATACTTATTATTATTCTAAGTAGGTACCTAGGTTCATGCACCATTGTTACTCAATCGAATAATAAACATATACCTTGTATATGTATAGAGTTTTCCCCTATTTCACCCTTTTTTCAACTCGATAGGATAAAATATAAAGATTTCTCCATAATAAGCTTTAGCAAAAATAATTGATATGACTAACTAAATCAACTATTTACAGTCGGTTATGTAAGTCCCTAGCTTTTTACTGGCTGCCTAAATGAGAATTCGACATATTTCGAATTAGATAGGCACCGAACCGAGCTTGGTATTTAAATCCAGTTTCTACAATTTATTAAATTAGCATATTTTTGTATTTCAAGTGATTGTTAGTTTGGGGCTAAATGGCGCTGTGTGAAATTGACGTCCTGTAATAGTTATTGATTATTATTATACTTACTTAGTCACAACATTTAAAAGTATTTTAATGTCATTTGATTTTGATTTCTTAGTATGGAAATGACACAAAAATTCGGAATCTGCGTCAGGACCAGCGTTGCTCATTTGGTTAGAGCGTTTCCTGAGCTGTAGGAAAAGATGCGGGTTCGAGTCCCGTCGCGGGTTGTGAATTTTTGTGTCATTAAAACATTTGTAAATGTTGTGACCAAGTACCTATAAGTACAATCACTTGAAATGACATATATTTGTATATATATGTAAAATAAATTGTATTTATAAATGATATATATTTTGCAAAAAAAAAACATTTCTCGCTAGTGATTTTGAATGTAATTTCAGACACTAGGGCAGATCACATAGTTTAGTGAATCTCTGCTAGATGGCGTTGATCAGCGTTGTCATTATAACATTTGTAAATGTTATTTAATTACTTAGGTTCTGTTTTTTTTTCAATTTAGATAATGATCAGGTTAATTTAATAATTTGGTACCTACCAAAAATGTTAATTGAAACCTTCTGAAACCCAGTCTTTTCATGTTTTATATAGATGTCTAAAATGTAACTTTAGTACGTTCTAGCAGGTAAAACATATCCTTCTAGATCTCAAACTAACCTAGAACTAGGCGGGTAGGCGGCGGCAGCGGCGCGGCGGCGGCGGTACAGATACCTACGCACCATGTGACTATGAACGATGCCCCGGTACTATGTAACAGTAAAGAAACAACCACGTACTTGGCTCATTAAATAAGCCCAGTACGTGGCTGTACAATTTTGTCGTCTGTCATAATAAGTAAAAAACGATGACCTTCTCCGGCAATTTTTTTTTTTTCTGAAGTCACGAAGCGAACGAAATCTCCGTCTTTAGTTGGGAAATCCGGCACCGTATGTATGTATGTATGGATGTAAGTATGTATGTACTTATGTGACAATATTTGTGACGGCATAACTCTCGAACGCGTTATCCGATTTTAATATTTTAATCTATTTTGTCAATCTGTGAAGAGATAACTTGAATATAAATCGATTGTCGTGGAGATTTTTTGATAACTGAGGTATTTTTAAGATATTGGGATGGAAATAAATACAATATTTCGCCTATGTCTTTTGAATGGTTGACCCGATCGATTCGAAATTAAATTAGTTAAATGAAAAGATTACACCTATACTTAACTAGTCATAAACATTGGTAGTTCTACCAGTTTTTTTTTTTTAAACTAGGGTAAGTAGTTTTTGAGGAATAGGGGTGTTAAGTGAGACATTAAAGATCTATGTCTTGTGGAGTGTCATATTATAAAAGAGTAGTTATCGACTTTACAACTAAAAATGGGTTGGCATAAAAAAAATGTCATAACCCGTTATGAGGGTAAAACGCTTAGTATTTTGTAGGATATAATGTATGTAGAGTGTGAATGTGTGTAGAGGGTTTCAATATTTGCTGATTTATATAGCTACCTACTGAAACCAAAGGTTGCAAAGGGGGTTGATAAAATTGTAGTCTTGAAAACGTTTTATCTTTTTATAGAGCTAACGAGATCTCAGTTCGGGACGAACTACAAGTTTAATTAATACTCCTCGACTCACATTGCCCTACCTAGAAGATCTTAGGTAGATTATATAGGTGAACTCTTTTGAGTAGATACCTACCTAATTCATTTCTTGATTAGGTACCTACCTACAGAGAGCATAAGTGGTTATTTGAGATTAGTTCATGAGATATCAAATTATCATTAATATCTTCGATTTTCGAAAAAAAAGATACCTAGGTACCGAAATAAAGAAATAACTATCTACGTACGTTAATTATAGATATGATAATGAAATTACAGGTACGTTGGAGATAGTATAAGTTTAGTGGAACTAGGTATAGGTAATAGGTAATACTAATGCTCAAATATACGTAGGTATAGGTATGTGGGTAGAAGGTGTGATAAATGGACTAAGTAATAGTAATAATTAGTCTGTGATAATATTATATAATAAATGTGCACAACAGTGATGATAAATAAGTAAAAATTTTAATGACTCCTACCTTCTTTTCTTTTCTATTTTTCCCCACAAAACATAAGCTGAGCGATACAAAGAATTATCTGGCCAATCACTTGAAAATGCATTCTGATTCTTGATAAGGCTTGATTGTAACTACCTACCTACCTAGAATGCTACTTCGAGAATGTTTTAGGAATCCAGATTGTGTTTCTGTATTATAATATGAATGTCCAGACCATGGACCTATTCCAATCTGACATTTTAAAATCGATTACAGGCGAAGACGTTTCAGATACAGTTTTCGCATGCGCGTTGCGAACTGGGTAGGTATACCTATATAGTATACGTGTGTAAGTTTTTTTTTTTATTGTACGACGGGGATGTGCTTAGCCTTTATCGAAACTGATTTTTCAAGTTACGCTATGGCCGTTGATGGAAGCTTATTGATAATCAACTCTACGATATTTATGTAAGCAGGTATTTACCTACTTCTACAGAAAAAGATCGGCATAGGTAGTCGTAGCCTTTTGGGATAGAAACTACTTAGTTTCTATTAACATTTAAAAGTATTTTAATGTCATTTGATTTTGATTTCTTAGTATGGAAATGACACAAAAATTCGGAATCTGCGTCAGGACCAGCGTTGCTCATTTGGTTAGAGCGTTTTTTGAGCGTTTTTTACCTAAGTAGGTAAAAAACGGTACCTACCTAGGTACTTACTAGCCTCCACTGCTCTACTACACGGGTAACGGCTACATAGGTATCAATACCTACCTACCTACACACAGAAGAATATCAGGTCAACCAATTTTTGAGTAAGTAGGCCTACCTAGGTATGTAGGTAAATGCTTATTTTTTAGGTACTTAATACCTAAGTAATATTTTTATCCTAGTAGGTAGGTAGGTAGTTATTTACCTTCCTAGGTAAAGTTCAGTGAACATTTTCTTCTCGGCTTTTGGCAATTGCGTTCCACTCTCACTCAGACTCAGACCAGAGAACATTCGATTACAAAAAGGGATAGAAGATTTAAAAAACATTTCAAGCGACAGGCAACTTGGCAGCGGGAAAATAACTAGAGAGAATTTTATACAAAATGATGTAAATGAGAAAAAAATAGTCCTTTATGGCTTAACGGAGTACTCAAATGAAAGTGAATTTGAATTACACGACAGAGTGATATATCTCTTTCAGGATATATTAAATATGAATTTACTTGGATACATAGAAAACCTAAAAAGACTAGGAAAAAGAGGGTACAGAAGGCCCTTAGAAATTGAACTTCTTAGCAAGAGTACTTATGACCAAATTGGTTATGCAAAATCGCCATTAAGTATTTCAAAAGTACTGGCTTAGCAATCTCTGAAATCCTAGGACCAGAGTCACTTCAAAACAGGAAGAACCTAGTGGGAAAACTCATTGAAGCCCGGAAACATGGACACCGTGCCAATATTATAAATAGCCGACTGATAATAAATGGCAGAGAATATAAAGAAGCTATAGAATCCGAGGAAATAATCGTTTCACAAAAAGCTCTTCCGACAGGCAACAGTACAAAATCTATGAACACAACATATCAGGGAAAACAAAAAATAACCTGACTGTAATAAACAGACCAACTACAAACAATGAATCAAACCCACCACCGCTGGAGACGTTTTTTCGAGGGAAAGTTTAACATCCTATTTCAAAACATACGAAGCCTAAATAAAAAACGACACTTGCTCGAATGCGCAACCGAAAACGATAAAAATATACATGCAATTTGTCTTTCCGAAACCTGGATAACAACACTTAAGCTAGATTTACTATATGTTGAAGGATATAGACCAGTAACATTCTTCAGTAGATCCAATCACAATGGAGGAGGAGTATGCATCCTGTTAAAAGAAAACATAGAATTCGTAGAGATCAATAATATCACTAATATGTCAATAGAGTATATAATTGAAACATGTGCAATAGAAATACCTAAACTAGATTTAGTATTAGTCAGCTTGTATTGGCCTGATGAAAACAGAATGCAAGGCATTTTTTTTTAAACACTTACAAATATATTACAAGCATTGAAGTTAAATTATGGTACTAAAGATATAGTTATTGGTGGCGACTTTAATGTAAATGTATTAAGAGAGTAAAACCACTACAACAACTCATTTAAATCTGATGAATAGTTATAATTATTATCAACATATAAAAGAACCAACAAGAGTAACCGAGAATACATCTACTTGTATAAACTTAGTATTTACAAACTTCTATAGCAAAAAATCAATTACCATTGTCAAAGTATATGGATTTTCAGATCATCTTAGTAAAATTTCCAACTAAAAAAATTTATTCACGCAAAATTTGGTTTACTAGTAAAAGACTATACTTACAATGAAAAAAATATCAGACTGTTCATATCTAAATTGCAAAATATAGACTATGGAAAAGTTTTATGCGAAAATAATAATGTAAGTAAATGAAAATTACATCTCTTTCAGCAAATGTATAAAAAGTATACTGGACTTATGTATGCCAAAAATAAAAATAAAAATATGTAACAAACAAAAACGCACCTGGCTTACCACCGGAATAAAAAAAACCTGTCAGCATAAAAGATTACTAAAAATATTAGCAACACAAATTAATGATCTAATCTTGAACGAATACTATAAGAAATATGAAAAAACCCTAAAATAAACGGTAACAACTTCAAAAAAAATACAAAATATAAAGCAAATCAAAAATTCTGATAATATTGTAAAAGCAATTAGTAAAAATACAAACAAATAAATTACCAATTAAATCGCAAAAAAACTTAAAAATTTTGATCAACAATAAAATAACGGAAGAACCTTTGGATATAGTAAACTCATTTAATATTTTTTTTGCATCTGTTGGAAAAAGAACAGCCAGCGTGGATACCTCTACTTCTCTCCCCGCCGGTCAACCTGTAATAAATCTATCGGAAAACTCGATGTTCTTGAAGCCAGTAAACCAAAAAGAGATATTCGATATTATCCAAAATTTAAAAAATAAACGAAGTTTTGGATACGATGATTTACCACCATCACTAATAAAAAAATGTGCAAAAGAGTTGTCTCCGCCTCTGTCATTCCTCATAAACCAGTCATTTACAGAAGGAAAGGTCCCTAATGCACTCGAATTATAAATAGTAAAACCCCTTTACAAAAATGGAGATAAAAAAGACACAAATAATTATCGACCTATTGCTCTACTTTCAACATTTTCAAAAATATTTGAGAGTGCAATGTCTAAACGTCTCTATCGGTTCTGTGAGAAATTTAATATATTCAACAAATGTCAGAATGGTTTTCGAAAAAATCACTCCACATCACTTCCTGTCTATAAATTCTAAACAGGCATTAATAATAACCTAAATGAACATATCAATAATAATATGTCAAAAAATGTTAAATGGCTTTTTGACCATAATCTAGAAATAAACTTTAAAAAAAAACAAAATAATGCAGTTCAAGCCCTATCAAAAAAAGCCTTTGCATATCGACTATACTTTTCAAAACACAAAAATAGAATCTGTAAATAACTACTCGTTAGCAGGAATAAATATAGATTGCAGTGTCAACTGGAAAGAACACATCAAAAAAATTGTATCCAAACTATCAAGATTTACTTATGCATTATATGAATTAAAAAAGAATACAAACAAAAAAACCGCCACCTGCGCATATTACGCTTATGCACATGCCTGGCTACATTATGGTATAGTACTTTGGGGCAATAGCACAGATCTTAATAATCTATTTTTGTTACAAAAAAGATGTATCAGAATAATAAACAATTACATGTAATGGAAAGTTGTAGACCACACTTAAAAAAGATAAAATTTTAACCCTAACCTGCATTTATATATTTGAAATTTCTAATTTTGTAAAAAATAACATGAAACTTTTTCTGCAATACTAACGACCTCAAAACCTTAGGCCACGCACCATTGCTGTGCCCTAACAGGGTTTATGTTTGAAACTTTTATCCACACAACACCTGTAGGTATACCTAATAACAACATAAGTGCAATAAATAATTTGAATTTGACCCCTATTCATTAAACATTACCTACAAATTTTAAAATACAATTCCATGTAGGTACCTACTACATAACTAACAATTTTACAAGTCTATGTTAAAAATTACGATGTAGGTAGGTCATACCTACTTTGAAATGGCGTAAAATTTCCAAAATTGATAAATTTTACCTAGGTACAATTCTAAATGTTTCTGTTTAATAAACAGTGTCACGTTATTATACGTACCTACCTACCTACATATTATATAAAAGGGCGTTCTATTCAACACATAAATTGTAATTACAAGTAAGAGGAGTTTTTCACTTTGTTAATTTAGTAGTTTAGGTAATGGGGAGATGAAAAAGTGTTCTACCTACTTGTAGGTATGACGTGTACCTACACCTTGTGCACATTGAAATTAATAGAAGCTAGTGGTGATGGGGAATCCAGGGTGTTATTCAGTATGTTATAAAGTAGCATAGTGTCAAGTAATAAACGCCAATTTCCCAAAGACATCAAATTGTGGCAACTGCAACTTTCTATATAGTTGTAATATACTTACCCACGCTTTTTTTCTATCTAATGCAAAAAATGGCACCGCCTAGAAGTGTGCACCTAGCAGGCGGAAGTTAAAATCTCTTATTTTTTGACGAATTGATTGAAAATAACTATACCTACCTACCTACCTACCAACCCAAGATATGCAACGAGATGGTGCTGTAGGTATAGGTGCCTACCTAGGTACCTACAATAACAATATTTCGAAGTTGCTATATAAGTAATAGGTACCTACCATTATTGTAAAAAAAATACTATTTTGCTTAAAAAACTTCGTGCACCTCGAAGCTTTATAGCTATACGTACTTTCTTTGGCTAGATTAAGAACCGTTCAACCGTTAGATTATATATATGTATGTATGATTAGATAACATAACATAACCTTTATAACATATAGGTTAATATGAGGGTCCGTCCAAAAAATTTGCAACAACCCAAAGAGTACCTAATTTCTGCCTCAGCCAGCAGCTATGAATTTGAATACGCAGCCGCGCCGCCGCGCCACCACGGGGTGGTGGCAATCAGGGATATTTATGTTATGTGTATTTAATGTCTGTGGTCAGACATTTAATATCTAGCAACTTTCAATTTTGGCTGTCAAAAGAAAAATGCCGCTGCCAAGACGGGACGTAATGATAAAGGTATTTTAGTGGGAATTCGGTTGCTTTTCCAATAAAAATCGTGTATCAAATACCTTACCAGTGATATCCGTAAAATCTACGAACAAACATATGTTTTTCGATATATCGTGATTAGAAATAATGGCTTACCTACTGAACACTTTGTTTTAGGTTGGATTTCTGCGTTGACAGTGAAATTCGCATATTTTCTGTATTTGGCGAAGAGGAGGAGTTAAAAATGTTTGAAATGGTATGTTTTATCCTATAAATAAAAATGCAGCTTTGTTTATTATAATATCTGGCGGAACCTTTCTTTCCAAGACCATCAGTAAGTTATTTTTCAACATTTTTCAACAGAAAACACAATATTCATTTTACAGAATGCAGCGGAGCCGATGCAGGTGGATGTCCCACCGGAGGATAACGAGAACAATGAAACTGAATCGTATGTGGTCGAAAACCCCTCCTTAGATTTAGAAACTTATTCATCTGCATACACTGGCTTCGCAAAGCTGTACAGACTAATGTTTGTCGCAGATCATTGCCCTTCTCTGAGGCTGGAAGCACTAAAAATGGCCATAACCTACATCATGACAACATATAATGTAAGTCTCTACCAATCTCTTCACAAGAAGCTAGCGGAAGCTGTAGCTGCTGCAGGCCTACCAGATGTGGCAGCTCAAATGGGCTCACAAGATATACCATCCATTGATACTTTATGGATAGAAACAAAAACCAAAAAAGCTGCTATAAAGCTAGAAAAGCTTGACACCGATTTGAAGAATTATAAAACAAACTCAATAAAAGAAAGCATCAGAAGAGGTCATGATGACTTAGGTGACCATTACCTCGATTGTGGGGATCTAACCAGTGCACTAAAATGCTATTCCAGAGCAAGGGATTACTGCACAAGTGGAAAGCACATAATAATGATGTGTCTCAATGTGGTGAAAGTATCAGTTTACCTCCGGAACTGGGCTCATGTCCTGAACTATGTGTCTAAAGCAGAGGGTACACCAGATTTCAATGAGGTTCCTGGAAAAGATTCCAATCAGTCTATTCTGACCCGACTAAAGTGTGCTGCTGGGCTAGCTGAACTAGCTACAAGGAAATATAAAGCTGCTGCCAAGCACTTTCTTGTAGCTAGCATTGATCATTGTGACTACGCTGAGCTTCTTAGCAGCAACAATGTTGCAGTATATGGTGGTCTATGTGCCCTAGCTACATTTGACCGTTCAGAATTACAAAAGCAAGTCATAGTTAGCAGTTCTTTTAAATTATTCCTAGAACTAGAGCCACAGTTACGAGACATTATTTTTAAGTTCTATGAATCAAAGTATGCTTCATGCTTACGGCTGTTGGATGAGATCAGAGACAACCTAATGCTTGACATGTATTTGGCCCCGCACTTGAGCTCTTTGTACATGCAGATAAGAAACAGGGCACTAATTCAGTACTTTAGTCCGTACCTATCAGCTGATATGAAACTGATGGCTTCAGCATTCAATCGCACAGTGAATGCTTTGGAAGATGAGCTTATGCAGTTAATACTTGATGGGCAGATCCAAGCCCGTATAGATTCTCATAACAAGATACTGTATGCTAAGGATGTTGATCAACGAAGCACAACATTTGAGAAAAGTCTGACAATGGGAAAGGAGTATCAGCGACGGACATCCATGCTTATATTGCGTGCTGCAATGATTAAGAATCAAATTCATGTCAAGGTGAGCCAATATGCCAATTAATTTAACCATAACAACATGCTTCAAATTCAAATACTTTATCTAACGTAACACAGGTATACAAAAAGTTCTTATATTTTTCTAGTTTGCTCTGCCATGTTCCGTCTTTGACCAGGCATACACATATAAATTAATTCATCTCAAACTGAACAATCAATAAAGTAGGTAGGTACTTGCAATACTAATTGCATGCATAAATATCAGAATGTTTAAATAAAAATAAAAATGTTACTTATAACTACTGCCTCCAGTTGCACCAATGCTTGTTTGAATAGGATAATAATTTCTATGGAATCATTGCCTTTGCATATGATAAGAATTGATTTCTGTCGCATCTTTTTCTGCCTGCTGTCTTAATAAAACTGTGATCTGAACAATTAAATTTTAGTAATATGCTACATGTTTTCATCCAGTCAAGCCTTGCTAAAATTTACCCTGAAAATATTAACCCCCCCCTTCTGGAGGTTAATTTTTGTCCGCACTCTAGGACCATTTAAATGTTTGTCCCCGTAACATTTAGAGGTAAGATAGCCAGTCCCTCAGTTTTTTGAGGTCCAGATTCCAAGTGAAAAGCGCTTCCACCTTCGGATGTATCATAGCTCGAAATCAGCACCTCTCCATCATACAAAAAAAAAATATTAGCTAGCAAGACCAAGGATGGAAATCTGGATTGGAATGTGATAAAATAAATTTATTTATTTATTGAACTGCTAAATCATTTAGTAGAACTAAAAACCCAAACTTTTTTGTCAAACAGCCTCTTAATAGCTTTAAATAAATTTAGTATAATAAAATATCCTATGAACATTCATGGAGATCAATAGGTAGCAGATTTTTCTCTAGAATTACATATTTTTATTGTAACAAGTACTAGCGAATGGTAGGTAGAACCTATCTCAGAAGCTCACCATTGATTGTTGTTTTTTATTTTTTTCAGAATGTTGGACGTGAAACTGGGCCACAGAGCGGCGAAGCCCCTGGCTCCAGCACAAGTCTCACGCCAAGAACCTTCGATACTGTGCCTCTGTGATACTTCTCTAGTGACATGACAACATGTGTGTATTGCTATCGAGTTGTGAGAACAAACAATTAATAACCTTTTTATTTAGGTACAGACAGACACTTCACAAAGCCTAGCACATGTTACGGCAGCCTGGAGTACCACTCTCCCATAAAACCATAGGTTAGTGTTAAGAAGGCCAAGTAGGCTCACTTTCCCATACAAACGTAGTTCCATTTTCATTTCGAAATGGTAAGTCTGATTTAAAAGGTTGCAGATATAATTGGATAGGTATAATCTGTGTATGTAGTGTGTTACTTTTTAAAAAAAAAACAAACCAAAATAATATGGAAAATAGTTTTTCAATACAAACACTCTTTTCCATATATTTTCAAAGTTATGGAAAGGAAATGATGAATGAATAGGAAAAAGTAGCGCATCAAGAGACAGATTATCTATTTCCGATTATACCTGCAAAATTTCATCTGAATCGGATGGTTGTACTGAGCAGTTAAAATCAGCGATAATCCGGGCCCTCTTAATTTCGAAATGACAAGTCCAATTTTAAAGATTTGTTACTGGTTTAATCATAAGGGATGATCTTGGTTTGTGCTGCTTTATTTTTTCTCAAAACACAATTGAAATAATAATATATGCTATTGGCTGCCATTGCAACTGAGTTATGCAATCAGTTACATAAAAATATGTTTTCCTTGTTTCTCGTCACTGGACAGACAAGTAAAAATAAAATCAGAAATATTTTGAAGAAGTTACTATGTAAAGGAAAATTATTTTGCAGACATAATATGGATTTGAAATGTGTTTTTAGATCAAATTAAACAGAATAAACCATTTGCCGATTACACCTGCTAAATTACATGCCAATTTATTATGAACGACAACCTATGATTGTTTTGAAGAGTGGCACTTCTGGGCCATCTTATCAGGGCGCATTCATACTCCTGGCAAGAGGTTGCTTGCTAACACTCGTTTTTCATAAGGTATGTATAGACCAATTTAGGAATATACATTTGTGAGTGGGTAAAAGGGACATGGAGATTTGCAGACGCATATTCTTGCCACCAGTATGGACGCGCTATCATAGTGCGCCCATTTTCTAGTGCACAGTCATTTTAGCGCTGATGCATACCTACTGTACATTTTCATGTGAATATAGATCTTATCAAAATGAACTTTTCTTGTAGGTACCTACTGAGTAATATGTATGCTTTTGATTTTTGTTTAACGAAACTGCAGAAGCAACTGACTGTTTCTTGTATGGTGTTTTTAAGAAAATTGTTTTCATTCAGCACATAAAGCTGGTGCGAGCGTTTCTCAACATTGTTTATACTGAATTATTCTATGTATGTAACTACAAAATATTGTCTTACCTACGTAAATTTTTAATTAAAAATTAAAAGGCACATAAATGTTTTATTTTTTTTAATTTGTGTGGATGCTCTTGTAATGTAACAACATTTTCTCACGCATAAATATAATAACAGTTTTGTATCTAAGCTACAATAAACCTTATTTAATCAGTCATCTTTTTCACTGCAAGAAATAGCTTGTAAGCAAGTAGGGCATGCACCATTTGCTACTCCAAATGCAGGTATGAGACATCGAGAGCAGGCCACCAGCCACTGAAATAAAAAAAAACATACTTCAGACCACATGCCAACGTGTGCGTGCATTACTCATGGTCGAATTTTGTGATTTGAGACACAACAATTTTAGAGAATATTTATTAGAATCGTTACTATGGCGTCAGAATTAGGTAAGATGGTGGTAGCTAGCCAGGCGGACTTCAACAAAGTCCTACCACCAACCAAAAAAACTAAAAACAAATAACTAGCTGACCCCGCGCTTTAACACTTCCAGGTTCTTAGTTTATCACTATCGTTTTGGGCCATAAAAGTCCGCTGAGCAAAGCATATTCTCGTAAGGCTCGCTGCATTGTAAACTTCACTTATGTTCAAGCAAGCCTCGAGATCCAGAGCGACCCTACAAATATAATCATGAGCCGCCTCTATCCACGTGCTCCGTCGCTCACAACACAGCCCCCAGCGAATTAGTCTGCTAAGCGTGGTGTTTATGGCGAAAGTTATACCCAGCTCAAGAGGTCACTCCTTTTGTAAATAGTAGTTCGCCCCGAACTGAGATCTCGTGATGTCTGGTTTGTCTTAGGTACTATTCTTCGGAATTCTTATATGATACTTTAGAATTCGTGTATCTGCAAGTCTCTCTTAACACCCCAATTTATCAAAAACTACCTTGGTGTCCAAAAAAATCCTAATTCTGATTGATGAGTCTAAGTGTAATCTCTGCATATTTAAAATTTTGAATTGATTGGATCATCCATTCAAAAGATATTAGAAAGGGTGTGACAAGAGGTAGGTACCTAAATGTTTGTGCTTAAATAAAATTCGTGTGTCTTATAGTTCCGCGGATATTGAACATTCCGCCAGGAGTAGGTACGTCTGGCTGTTTATTGTTTGTTATCTAACCTTGCCCTTTAGGATATCCAGCTAACAGCCAGACGCAACAGCGCACCACATTTATAACAAGTGTTTTTTTAACACAATACGTGTTATTATGATGCATAGCACAATCTATGAAATGGCCGCTATTACGTAGCCATTCAAACATGGTAGGATAATTCATGGCTCGGCTGTTTTTTTTTGTATTTAATCATTCCCCTTCCCCTTAGACCGCGGTAGCGTACAGACAGATAGCGTTCCCTGTTACCAAATAATTATGAGCTCTCTGTACAGAGTTTACTTCAAGCGAGATGTCATAGCTGGACGCTCCTTAGATAGGTACAATCAATTGAATTACAAATACGTAGGTATTGATTGATATTGATGAACCTAGAACCTTGGCGCAAGTGTTACTGCGCGGAGTTAGATAGTTTTTGCAGGGAAGAGAAAGGTATATAAATAGCTTTTGTTCACTTTAAAATATATGCACACCGATAAAATTAATGGTAGCAGATATACAAAACAAATTGTAGTTATTTATAAAACCGTTTGTTAGGTTTACGGCCAGTAGGTATTAGTGAGTGAGCTGTTTGATAAATAAATATTACAGGACAATCATTTTACACAGCGCCATCTATCCCCAAACTAAGCATAGCTTGTAATATGGGAACTAGATTACGGATAAAATACTTAAATACTTTTTGTAAATACATACGTACTATATGATACAATACAACACCCAAACACAGAACAAACATATATATTCATCACACAAATGTTTGTCCTGGGTGGGAATCGAACCCACAGCCTACAGCGCCGAAGGCAGAGTTACTACCAACTGAGATATGAGGCTTGTCAAGGCTTTGTTTGTTTGCATTATATTTGTAGGTACCTGATATAAACAGTTTCTATGGAAATACACCCTACAATTAGGGTTCTGGCAAAGAGGCAGTGGCAGCCCCGTGTCATCCGGGAGCTCATCAGTAAGGCAGATGCCACATGTTGGAGCCTTTTCATGATTGTCTTCTAGCGTGTTATTTGTCAGTCGGTGTGAGGGCACTGGGAATTCAGATATGTCTGAAATTAGAAAATTATCCTTATAAGCAGCATATGGAACCCTATTTAATAAGACGTTGTTATCTATCCATCTATATGTTTGTCCAACCAACTAAACTTTAAATATTTAATCGTTATTACGGTTCTCTGAAAATATTTATTGCCCACCAATATGTAGAAATGTTTACGGGTCCTCGTGCAAGAAACAAGATTTTTAACAAAAAATAATATACTCGATAATTTGGGAAATCTGGCACTGTATGTATGTATGTGGCAATGTTTGTGACAGTGGCCCTTTCTGCCTGCCGCCCCGGGCCATGGCCCGTATATGACTTGTATGAGGGAATAAATGTCGAACGGTTTATCCAATTTTGATGAAATTGTAATGAGATAACATACATTTAGATTGGGGTAGTTTTTGAGATATTGGAGTGGAAAGTAATTAAATTTTTCGTCCATCGCTTATGAATGGTTAATCCGATCAATTCAAAATTTTGAATATGTAGAGAATAGGTATATTAATACTCATGAATCGGTGTAAGGATTTTTTTGACACTAGGGTAGTTTTTTAGAAACCAGTTAGGCGTGGCAAGAAGATTTTTGACTCGTTGTCATTTGAAAGAGTATCAGCATCTGCATATTAAAAAAAAACTTTTTAGTTTTTGTAACATAGGGGCGCGTTAAGAGGGTAAAACGCTTGTCTTGTATGTAAAGGAGGTTACTGTATACTGTTTTACGGTGTACTGTTAAAGGGGGTTGTCTTCACAATTAACTTTTTTTATTTACTGAAACCATAAGTATATAATAAGGAATGTAAAAGGTATAAATAAAATCGATGTCTAGGGAATTTGTGCAGATTCCAAAATATGTTTATTTTTGCCCTTATTTAGAAAAGGATGATGATAAGGTTTTTTTCTTTAATCCAATTTTTTTTTTCCTTACAAGTTAAATTATTTAAGCTAGGGGTAGATATCCTTCTGTTAAATTTAGAAAAAAACCTGTGTTAGAAGGGTCCCCTCTTTCTTGAGGTCTTATATAATAGACTTGAATTATATTTTAATTTAATAACAATACATATCTACAAGGTGAAACAGAATATGTGTACTAAGCAGTGGGGGGGCTTTTCGGACCAGGAAAAGTATTTGTTGTGGTGGGGAGATAATAGTGAATTCCCATTTTCAGTTTATTTTTTTATTAGATAGAACATACACATTGATAAATTGCATAGGCACCTACAGTTACAAAAAGACGATAAATGCGATATTGGACGGACAAAAGTACATTATAGGAACGATTATTTTGTATTTTAGCTACCAGACAGATAAAATTCTTATTGATTAGACAAATTAAACCTTCTAGTAATGGATTGTCTCATTAGCAGCCCAGGCTTTTCGTCGATTTTCCTCTGTTAGTGAAAGCGCTTTTCGTTCTTTGTGATTGTGACCTTCTGCTATGTTGCCTCATCTGTCTAGAGCTGAGGTCATTGACGCGAGTTAAGAAACAGCTGATTTTAGGGTAGTCTCCACTCAAAAAACCAGCTGTTGGTGTTAGAACTTTGATCTTGTTTTACCTAAAACTTTGAACCAAAATTCAAAAAGTCGTAAAACAAACGTTGTTCCACGAGTCGGGAAGGATAACCCCGTTTCGGCATAGTACACATATTCTGTTACAGGTTGTATATACAAATTTGTAACTAATTCAGTAAGTTCTTGCAAGATAAGAGAGGGTATTCGGGATCTCATTAAAACTGGTATATTTGTTTCTTGTTATTCACTCAATAGGGTTGCCAAACCAAGGGTGTCAATAAAATCCATGAATTTCTTTTGGGATATCATGCCAGTGGTGTGACCACGCATATCCCATATCAACAGCACATTATTGTCCAACACATTTTTTAAGAACTTCTTCGTAAACTGTAAAAATGGCCAAACCATAATCACTACGCTTGGCAGACAGATTGGTGCTTACAGTTAAAGTTTTGTTTACGCACCGAAAAAAAGCAGCTGCCTTTTTGGTAAAGCCCCTTGGTTGACTTTATGTCATCCGTGGCTCGGAGGGTCCCTTTTTAAAAAGACTTATTCACTTATTGTGTTCTGCCCACCCACTATGACGTAGAGTCTGTGCTTTGCTGAGATTTACAAACGAGAGAGAGCTTCTCGATGAATAAAGAGATTGAGAAAAAAGTTAAGTTAGTTTATTACGTTCTTTTTGAGAAAGAATTCCGTAATTATATACCTAATACAAACCAGACATCACGAGATCTCAGTTCGGGGCGAATTACTACCTAGTTACCTATGTTTTAATTTGTCTCGGTGAAAACTTATCTACCGGTGCTTAGTTTTAGTTTAATACAAAATGATTATTAACTTTGCGATTAGTGGTTGAATTACATAATGTACTTAGTTACTGTAACTGTAACTCTTTACACCTCAGTGACAAATTGCAGTGCAGAACATTAGTTTTCTGTACTCAAAATAATAAATAATGATTTACTTTCCACTATAAGCGAAGAACGTTTAACAGCGTAGCTGTTCTGAATAAGAAGCTGAGTTGACAAACGCCATAAGCTACAACAGCGCCATTGACGATTTTGTCAACCAATTCGTATACTGATAAAAAAAAACCTACCTATTAAAGTGAATAAATGGTTCATGTTTAGGATTTTTTAGATATTTTTAGATTCACACAACAGGTTTTTTTTTCTAAAAAATGGGGCGGCACAGCGAACTGGCCCAAATGTTTAAAATACGCCTCTGGGTTACATAGGTGCATATTCAATAAGTAGCCTACTTACAATGTTCAAATTTGGTGTGGTTAAAATGTTAAACACTCTGATGGCTGATGTAAACTAAACTAAAAACCGGATCTGCAATTTTTGGGTGAAGGAGCAACAAAGGACAATAGGTAGGCAAGTTTTTCATGGCGATATTTTACATCCCATTTTCATCCCAGGGGAACTGATTAATGGGATAAAAATTATTCCAAGGTATTAAACTCTCTATATGTAGGTTAGGTAGGTACCAAATTTCATCCAAATCCGTTCAGCTGTTTCGGCGTGAAGGAGCAAAAAACATTCACCCTAACAACCTTCATACCTAACTAGCTTTTCCCGCGACTTCTTCCGCGTTATGGTTTTTTCATATAGGTGTGATATATCTGTATAAATTTGACCAATATGCTTTTACATGGTGCGCATCCACACGAAGGAATGAAACAAATCATTGAACACGCACGTGACCCAAATTTAAAAATGCAGGCTTTTTAAAGTTTTTGTGCCGGTCCGATTCTGGCTTGGTCTGTTTTTATTATATATTTATTTAATTATTTAACACATAGTGAGCACTATTTTGTTTTTTATAGATAGGTCATTTCAGTCTGCCTAATGTGTAAATTAATAGTAATATATTGCACAATGGTCTGAATCCAATAATGGTTGAAATAGAAAGCAAGAGAAATCCGGAAACAATAACCCCAGGCATTACGAAAATTAAAGAAACTAAAAATATGACCTTACCAAGTACTGACATGATGTTTTCAACTATATCTTTGTCATGGTCCCAAGATAAGAGACCAGATTGCAGCTTCTCATGCCATGTGTCTGACTGTCCAACTAGATGGATATTTGCTGCCAAACCAGCAATTGTTACCTCTACATGAAGCCATGTCCGATCATCTGTAACATAAAAATGTTAAAGTGATGGGTACTATTTTTATTTGCTTACTAGTCTCTGCCCGCGACTTCGTTCTCGTTGACGAATTTGGTCCACAGAGTAAAAAACTAAAAACCGACTGCAAAATATTTTATCAAGGTCAGTATGTGTATAGGTAGCGTCAATCTATACTTGCTACCACCTTTCTTGCTTTATTGGCACATGGCACATCAGATTGAAGAATTAAGGCACTGTCAGTAGATGTTTCTTCTTTTTCAAATGGAAAAATAAAATACTTCTGAACAAGTCACGAGTCTAATTTTTATATGCATATTACTTCAGGTACATATCTACATCAAGATAAGCTGAAAATATAATAGCAGATTTTTTTTGAAAATGATACATTTCAAAATTCACAAGCAAAATATTTTGATATCTACCATGAATATTGACTTACGATTTATTCTAAATGATAGGTTACATGTTGATCTACATTAAAAGTTAGCTAGTATTTTTTTTTGAATTCAAATTAAATTTTAATCATTTATTATTTGAAAAATGCACCGCAAACCCCCTACAATCAGTACCTCTGTGACCACTGTCGACGTTGGATGTATGCTTGTCGTCGTCGCAGCAGTCAGACAACACCTAGACTCAGAATAAATATTTGGACAAATGTAAAAAGTTATTTGTTCTGTACCAGTTAAAGGTACCAACTTAAAGTCACATTACCTTCCCACATTGGTATGTGGTCATACCACATACCAGCTTGCTTGCTAGCAAGCAACTACCATCCTACCATCCTAGCTCCTTGTTAGCATCAGATATTAAGTACAGTGTATTAACAGTTAGCTTTCTGATACTGTGTTTTTAGTTTTTTTGACATAGCAGACACTTTATTATTTTATTTTCTTTTGTGGTTACAGATCTGATTATTAGTGGTTGAAGCCTTAAAAAGTCAGAATAATAAATTATACACTGAGGAACTGACTATCTTAACCCTAAACCAGTCAGCTCAACTGAATAGAATACACCTATTATAAATTTTGAGTAGGTAGGTAGGAGTCTTATTCATCTATGAAAGTATATGCGATTTTGTCATACCATACCATATATATTTAGCAATTGTAGAATGATTGTAGGTAAAATAATAACACATAGGTAAGTAGGTACCGTAGGTAAGTATTTAGCTACTTACTATATTCTTACCTATAAGTATTCTCCTGAAATCATCTTTGAATGATGGGTGTAAGGGCTCCATTACCGAACAAGAGTGGTCAATCCGCTCCAACTCATACAAATATGAAGCTAAGCTATTCACAAAGCTTCTAAATGCTACTATTATTTCATCAAGAGTCCTATATTCTCTCTCCTGTATAGTTGAATATGGTAGCATAGCTGAGACTATAGTTAGCTTCCTCGGACCATTATATTTTATGAGTATTTCATGGTCTCTTTCACTGTTATCTCTAATGACACACTTGAGATCCCCTAACGTTTTTCCAAAATAAATTGATACAGTCCCGACTTCTGCAAAACTCTTCACTTCATCTAGGAAATCCTTATCCACAAGATTTAGTGTTATCAAACTAACGGGTTGAATGATGGGACTAATAATTGTTTGAAGCAGGTCCAAGAAATTATCATCCCTATCATTGCTTTCGAAGAGTTTTTTTCGTAAACTTTCAGTCATTTTCTGGAATAGCCCTATATTAGGTACTGATAATCACAATCACAAACTAAATCTACCATGATTCCTTAATTTATGCTCAATGCCATGATCAAGTATTCTGTGATTTCAAATACAATAAACATTACAATACAAACAAACAAAATAAACTAGTAAAGTAGTAAATAACATAGCAGTTAGCACCATATTACTCTAGCAGCTTCCTATTAGTCTGTGCCATAACCGTAAGCCAACCATCGAAAAGTACCACGCTACTACTACTACGCTACCTACGGGGTTTAATATATTCTATCTTTGGGTAGGTATCCATAATCGGGTGAAAGTGGCTCGAAACGTACATAATGTAGATGTAACGGTTATTAAATTACTCTTCATCTTTTATGAGGCTTAGAACTGTGAACGAAAATAAACATACGTAAGTATATAAAAAGTTAATCACCTATGTAGGTACCTACAATGGTTATTCATTGCTAATACACATAATTACACAAATTGACTCATGAGCAGACGAATATCAATCACAGTAACTATTAGGTATTTACTTAGATTCACTTAATACTAGACGAATATCATTCGCACAAATTCACTCATTTGCAGACGAATATCAATCACAGAGACTATTACTATTTACTTAGATGCACTCACTACTATACGAAATATTATTAACACATTAGCAGACGAATATCAATCACAGAAACTATTAGGTATTTACTTAGATTCACTCACTTCTAGATGCATATCAATCAAATCACAGAATACATATTCATCTGTCTCACTCGCATGAACGCTCGTAACAACAGTGCTTAACAGTACGTACGAGAACACAAAACACAGTAGAGCGACAATACTACGCGCCATCGCCGCCACCGAAATGCGCGGCTTCGCCGCTTTGCTGCGCGGTGAAGTTCACGAAACGAATCTTGGATCAGGCTAATATTTGACTATTATAAAATAATATGATACCGAAGATTCCAATACCTATTACGAATATGCATTGCTAATATTAGGTTACCTATTCCTACTAAGTATGAATATATTAGTCACACCTCTATTAGGTATAAATAATTGATTTGATCTGTGAGTGAGTTTATCTAAAATGCCGAGACCTGAAGAACTGGAGAAGGAGTTGAAGAATGTTGACAAAGAATTACTAAATGTAGAAGCCGAAATATCAAATTTGAGGACCCGTCAACGGCAACTGCAAGAGAAAAAAACTTCCATCAGAAACTTGATAAACAAACTGAAATCTGAAACCTTGGCAAGTATTGATTGGACTGGCACCAAATACGAGTGGTCGGAAGACGTCGATAATATTCGAAAACATATATTCAAGATCAAAAGTTTTAGGCCGAAACAATTAAGTGCTATCAATTCAACCCTATCTAAACAACACACTATAGTGGTAATGCCAACTGGTGCAGGAAAAAGTCTGATATATCAACTGCCAGCTTTAGTTCAACCAGGGCTCACAATTGTGGTATCGCCATTAATATCTTTAATGGAAGACCAAGTGCGGTCTCTAACTGAGAAGAATATAAAGGCAAAATACATTAGCAGTTCCAGTTCTAAGGAAGATACTTCATTAGCATTAAATTTACTTAAAGATAAAAACAATGATGTTAAACTACTCTATGTAACACCTGAAAGGTTTGCCAAAAGTAAGCGGTTCATGGCAAGTTTACAAAAATGTTATGCTGAAGGGCGATTGCAGAGATTTGCTATTGATGAAGTCCACTGCTGCTCACAGTGGGGACATGACTTCAGACCGGATTATAAATACCTTGGAATTTTATCCAACATGTTCCCAAATATCCCAATACTTGGACTAACAGCCACTGCTACAGCCCATGTATTGAATGATGTGCAAAAGATACTAAACATACCCGGGTGCTTGGTCATCAAATCAACATTCAATCGACCCAACTTATTTTACAAAATATTAGAAAAACCAACTTCGCAGGATGAATGTTTCCTTATATTAGAAAAGTTGCTAAAATACAGATATAAAGATAAAACAGGTATTATTTACACAAACAGTGTAAAAGATACTGAAGACATCACTCAAGGGTTATGTAAGAGGGGGTTAAAAGTTGCATGTTATCATGCCAATCTGGATGCAGAGTCTAGATCAAAAGTCCATTTGAAGTGGCACAATAAACACTACCAAGCAATTGTAGCCACTGTTGCTTTTGGAATGGGGATTGACAAAGCTGATGTAAGATTTGTTATACATAACACTATAAGCAAATCTATGGAAAATTACTATCAAGAGAGTGGAAGAGCAGGCAGGGATGGCCTCAGAGCAGAGTGCATCACCCTGTATAGGATGCAAGATATTTTCAAAGTCAGTACAATGGTATTCTCATCTGTAGGAAGTTTGGAACACTTGTATGGCATGGTAAAGTACTGTCTTAATGGTACATTGTGCAGGAGACAACTAATTGCTGAACACTTTGATGAAGACTGGGGGGAAACTGACTGCAATAAGATGTGTGATGTGTGCTGCATTTCTGACTCAAATACTAGAGAAATCAACCTGAATTCACATTGTATTACAATAAATTCAATATTTGAGAATGCTGAAAAGCAAGATGTCAAACTAACAGCACAAAAATTAATAGATGCATGGTTTCTGAAAGGACCTGTCCCTCTGAGACAGAAAGGAAAAGTTCCAAGTGTCTCCAGGAATATAGCTGAAGACATTATAGCATATTTAATGACTAACAACTTTATTGTAGAAGACTTTCATTTCACTGCATATTCAACCATAAGTTATTTAAAAAGAACTGATGAGTTAGCTTCGATAGCAGTGAATATGTCCGTGAGAAAATATTCAATGTTTGAAATGGAGACAACAGCACCAACTGATTTCATAAAAAGTAATAATGATTGTGATGTCAGTGAATACAAACATTCAAGGAAACGTAAATCAGTAGAACTAAAGTCTACAAAATCCAAACATACCAAAATAATTACATTGTGATTATATGTTCATAAAAAGTGTATAACTATATGATTTGTCCCTACAACCTGCATGGAATAGATAAATAAATAAATAAAATTTGATTTATTTGTCTCTTAAAAACAAGATAAGTCTAACTTACATAAAGAGGTAGGAAACTAATTACCTAGATAGGTACATACAAGAAAGAAAAAGAACAATAATAAAAATACAGGAAGAAATCTTATCCCAATGACAACACTGGTAGCTGGTAGTGTAGTTAACCTGTTTTGGAAGAGACTGCTGCCTGAAATAGGTTGAGTACCTGTACTACAGGACACCAGTGCCCAAACTCCACAGATTTAGGTATAAAACACTGTTAGTAACAATATCTTTATTTAAGTGTTTACGTGTGATGATGTACGATGTATTATTAGGGTGTTGATGTGGTTTTGTTTGGCCCAAGAAAGCAGAAAAAAATGTTAACATTGTTCGGAACCAAGTTGTTGGGTAGACCTTGCCCCTTCTACGCCTTAACCTAGCTAAGACAGGATCATAATGTTTAGTATCACACATATCACATGTTTACAGCTCATTTTATTGTTAAACCACCAGTGGGACCATCACAGTCGGTGATTGATGCTCGGTCGTTTGGCACGGAGCCATGTACTAGATTTACAGCTACAGATGTTAGAAAAGCGGTAAGGTCTATGTCGCGCGGTAAGTCTCCAGGCCATGACGACGGACTCAGCATTGCACATTTTATGAAATGCGGGCCCACACCTACCCAAGGTGTTGGCGATGTTCTATACCCTATGTGTGGGACATTCATACAATTACGTATGAAAACTGGTGGTGTCAATTGTGAAAAACCAAACGGGTGACAAGTGATAAGTCCAGCTCAATAACCCATCTCATTGGCCACCATAGTCGCGAAAGTTTTTGACGGTTTGCTTAATGCTAAATTAGAATGTGCATGTCTCCAGCTTGCACAGAACGAATCTATAATTTCTAAATAGGTATGTAAATATTTGGTTCAATCTGAAAATCTAGGTTCCAATCAAACTTCTTAGATACAAGCTTCAGTAGGTGTGTAAGCCAGGGACAGGGTCTACAGCTTACACATGCTGGTAACGCCAAACTGGTCAAGACTGGGCTATAATGAATAGCCTATTATATTTTTCATATCATACCTATATACGTCCTGTCTGCACCTTAGACCGCCTCTGTGGTCCAGAGGTCCCGGGTTTGATCTCAGGGAGTACACTATTGTGCTTGGTTTGGTTGGTGGAAGGACTTTGTTTAAATCCGCCTGGCTTAGCTACCACCATCTTACCGAATTCTGTCGACATAACAACAATTAATAATTAATTAAATTATTAAAATAACGGCGCCGCCGCCATCATTGACGAACCCTTGCGTACTGTATGTTTATTATACAAGCTGATAGGCATTGCCTGTTACTTGAAGATGCATTAAACGATTTATGAGCTTTCGGTAACACATAGCCATGAATAAATAAACACAGCTTAGTCCCGATGGGAGTTCTGTGGGCAGTAAAAATAAGATATATTTTTTTATTTACACCGCAATAGTTCGTAGGTTACAATTATAGTACAGTGGCGCTTGAAGAAGTACCTAGAAGGAAAATAAATAATCCCTAAGCGGAAAATACCCCTCCACCCCATCACTCTTTTGGATTCTTGGGAAAAGGTCCAAGTACTGCAGCAAGTAGTTTTTTTTCGTGCAGTAATGATGAAGATGATGATGATAATTTTTGTATTTATCTTAAAATATATTCATTAAAATATAATCATTTAAATAATATATACTTTGTTGTATAAGTATTATTTTAATCATCAAAGTGGCTAAACAAACTTAAACAAAAATTTACTAATTGTTGCACATTGCGATCTCCATAAAATATTTTTCGAATAATTTATTAAAAATTAAAAAAAAAACAATGTTTAATCGATTTATAGCTATCTTATATTTAAGCTAAGCCTACAATACGCATTTATTTTAAATAAAAATGCAAAACATGAGCGGGCTCGTCCGGGATTTGAACCCGGGACCTCTCGCACCCGAAGCGAGAATCATACCCCTAGACCATTTAGCCTTACACATCTGGATTAGCGAAATGGCTGAATACTGGATTGTGATTGATAGCCTATAATTCAGTGCAGAATGGGTTCACTAAGCATCACATATTTAAGGACTGTAGCTTTAGTACTTTCAGAGATACAAGGTCAAGACAACGTGTATGCTGTAGACCCATGTCCCCAGCTTACACATCAAGATTAGCAAAACGGCTGAATACTGGATTGTGATTAATAGCTTAAATTTGAGTCCGGAATTGGTTCACTTAAGCATCAACATTTTGGTACCTTTAGACCCAGTGGTTTTAGAGATATAAGCATTAAACTTTTTCCCGCCAAAAAAAATCAAATATACTTAAGAAACCCGTCACGCGTTACATTGCCGCTTAGTGCAGGCCACTGTTATAATAAATTTTGAACTTTATTGCCTTAAAAATAAGAACAGTTTTGTCTGTAACATGAAAATTAAGTAATGTCTATGAGATCAAGAGCCATATGTAGCATATAAACATATGTAATTGTACACCCATACAAAGGGTTATAAATGGATATGATTACTGATATTGATGACTTTATTCTTAATTATGTAATATATGGTTAATTTTGTTGATTTTATAGTTGCTATGATTTCTTTAGAATCTATCAAACCATTAAATTAAATATATCTCCTCGATAATCTTAGCCCACACAGCGTCATGTTATAGCCCCCACCCACACAGCCACGGCGGCGGCGAGTAGCGAGTGTGTGCTAGAAATAAAAAAAATCTCTGATAGAGGAGCTCAGCAGGGCTCGTGTGGGATGCCTGACGGAGTAGCGGTCAATAACATAAGTTACGCCGATAATATGGTGCTGCTGAGTGCCTCTGTTTGTGGCATATCGAAGATACTAGACATTTGTAAAGATACTTCATGGCCTACAATACAATGTTAAAAAGAGTGAATGCATGGTTTTTCAGGACAGAGGTCGCCAAGGTCCGTCCTACCATTAAATTGTATGGTGAGCCGCTTAAGCGAGTTGAACAATTTAAATACCTTCGATATTGGATAACCTCTGACCTGAAAGATGATGTAGGTAGACATTGAGAGGGAGCGGAGGGCGTTGTCTTTGAGAGCGAACATGATTGCCCGCAGGTTTGCTCGTTGCTCTAAATCTGTTTATTCCGAGCCTACTGTACTAGTTTCTACACGAGCAGCCTGTGGGCGAGTCATACGCAAAAATAGTAAGGCGCCATACGCGTCCAGTATAATAACGGATTCATGGTGCTGGTGGGCTGCCACGGTTCTGCAGCGCGTCGTTTGCCGAAGCGCGTGTGGACCGTTTTTACAGCACCAGCAGCAAGCGGTGCACATCCCAGGGGCGCAGAATCCGGACCAGCGCCAACGGCATACTGAATGTTTTCTACCAGGTTCGACTGCGAGTACCTAAACCACTGTGGTATGGTGCAAGCGCAGGACATAAAATAGATACGTACCTGGTATACCCACTAAACAACCCAGCGGCACTCCCGCATCGTCTGGCTGAGGGGAGGACTGGGAAACCGGCAGAGCCTTTACATCCAGTCCCCCCCGACGACCGCCCGCCTTACAGCGGGGCCTGCACTCCAGTAGTAGGGATTCACCGGTTTTCACCCACCAAAAAAAAAGAAAAGAAGAAAAAGTATATCGACCACGCTGAATCGATGTAGCGCATCCATTTTACGCTATTTCAACTCGTTTCGGAGATAGGAATTTATGTTTTAAGCGCCTAGTACCCCTAATTAGCTAATCAGGGATTAACTAATCACCACCAACCTCGCCACGATGCTAATCACCTTGTTGTGAAGGGAAGCAGCATAGCAATAACAACGAACTATTTTTATTATCCTTTATTTCAATTGAACAAGCATTTAAACATATAATATACCAATATATCATTATAAATACTATCGTTTTTGAATAATCCTAGAAATTCACGCAAGGATATACCCTTGAATTTGTGATATATATACATCAAGCAGTACTCGCCACATACTGAGGTCCAATCATTTTGTACTCTCCTTCTATTGTAACACCATTGTTTTGAGTTCCTTTTTAAAAACCATAGGTGATGACCTGTAGGTGGTTGACCGTAAGAATCAAAATATTCCCCAATACCATTCACGTCTACGTGTATAGCAATCCAGTGAGATCCAGGTTTTGTATCAGGGTCCAAATTACTTATTAGGTATATTGGGGGTTCAATGCGTATCGGTAATCGGTTTGCGGCATATACGTTGTATTGTAAGCATGGATGAACATTATTTAAATGTTGCTGTATTTCCAAAGTATCCATCTTATGTCGTATCGATTGCAAGTGTCAGATACAAGTGACAAAATATTGATACTTACATTCTTTAAAAGTAGGATAAGATGGGTTTGATCAACGTAGAGGTAAATTATAAATGCATTTTTTGTAATTTTTAACTTTATTTCAATGTCTTATCTTTAACAAGAAATTATTAGCTAGATACAATCGATCTTAAAACTAATCATTATTAACTACTGTAATCTACATTTACATTACGGTTTTTATCAATTTCTATAACATTATCAAACTCTGCATACACAATACAGTTGATGGTTTGTGAAAGTGCTGATTCAAAACGAACTTCTAGTCTTACGCTACCATGTTTAATAAGATTCCAATGTGTCGAAGAATGAGCTGACAAATCAGATGTAAGATCAAACGCTAGTAGGCAAAAACCGTTAGCATAGTGTTCTCTAGATATCCCATTACCTTCATTAAGAAAATGTATACCTGTTCCAGAGAACAACGTGTGATAAGCTGAAGTATAAACATTATTTTGAAATGATGGTTGTAAAGCTTTTGAAGGTATTTGATGTCCGTCAATATACAAACAAAATGTATTTATATCATAATTTTCAAAGTTAAATGGATTTTTAGTGAGGCTACCATTGAATGCGGTATTATTAACAAAACCAACTATAACTCTCTTAGGCACTTGTCCCAAAAATATGTTATCCAACGTTTTTCCCTGTACCCCCGATGGAATCGTTAAAACTTTAACTTCAGCTCTAGTTATAGGGTATTTAGCTGTAGTAGAGGCTAACACTTTCTGATGTGCAAGTAAAACTGATGGATTGATTCGTGCTTTGCGAACAATAAGTGTGGCGTCTGTAATGCATGCTTTAAACTTTATATCATTCGAGGAAGCCATCAAATTAAATGATTCTCTAGAACGCACTAGTTTAACAGACATTTCAACACCGTTGATTAAAAATTTTTCTTGATTATAAATATCACCATGTAAATGTCCAATCATTTCTATTTCTTTACTCTCAAAAGCAAATTCTTGTCGTTTAGTGAACCCTCCATTTTTGTCATCTGTAGCATTCATTTTTCCAGCGGTATCTTCATACCAAAGACCACAAGTCAAATGAGATTTCTTAGCTGCTGAACCATAGTTCAATAGAGTTTCCAAATATGCGCGATAAGGGTAAGTGTTGTTCGGTGGTGATACAAGCTTTTGGTTCAAGTAAACATCAAGTTGGGAAAACAGAGAATGTAACCAATTATTAACAGGAGCTACTACTGTTGTAGAAGCAAGTTTCGTTGAGTCCTGGTTTAGTACTTTAGCTTTTATATGAAGCAAAGTGTGCGATAGATCAATATAATCCTCTCCAGTTCCTGGTACTTGAAATTCGATGGGGCCATCGTCAGCTAAAGATGAAATAGGTTTGTAATGTATCCACAATCCATTTTCTATACTTGTTTGTGTTGAGGGTAAGGCAAATAAGTCTAATTCTGATTTAATACACTCACACGAATGGCTATGTAAGAAAGACATTTTTAATTTAATATTATTTTTGTTATGAAAATATATCTTTGATATTATTACGATTCAATTTTTTTTTCTTATTTGTAGCTTTTACTTTAGCAGCTAATTGTGGAATGAACGAAGCTAGTTGTTTCCGTTTAGTTATATATCCTGATCCAGACATATTGATTCTATCAATTTTATCATCAGCTTTTCGCTTTAAATTTGCACCAACTTCTTTCAGCCGGTTTTTAATTGATTCTTCCATAGGTCGCGCGCTAACTAAATCCGACAGCAACCCCACACCAGCATTTAAAGCCTCTTTACCAATCACTCGCGCTCCACTGGAGAATAGAGGTAAAACTGATCGAAACAGCCCTCCTAAAAAGCTACCAATTCCATGCCCCCGTTGATATGGTGCACCTCTGTAGATTACTCCAATACCTGAACCCGCTTGGTGAGAGTAATAGTTTTCATAAGGACAAGATATTTTATTTTGTAAAGATTGCATTATATTTTTTTGAAATGTAGTTTAACACAGACTGTTCCAAACTGGAATGGTATTTTTTCACCTGTGTTTGATCTTATATCTATTTCAATAGTATCAAACTCTCTACGCATGACACGTAGGTAGTGAGGTGGTGAGAATACATGCATTTTATTAGCTCCATAAATATATTTTGAAGGGTCTAATGGTATGATTCTAAGTAAAGGTGTCATCACATCACCAACTATTTGTGGATCAATTACATCACAGTAAACTAATAATTGAGATGGTAGCCCTAAATGCAAATTCGCTGGACATTTCCCTATGCCCTTAGTTACCAAGTTTCTAGAAGGTTCAAACCCGAGTTGTAGACACAGCTTAGGTGATAACGTTATTGATGTTATTGATTCATCCATTACAGAAACGGAGACGAACTTTGATAACTCATCATAACGGAATTTGACATGTTCTTTTATGTTGTTTAATGCTGATAAGATATGATTGATATCATCATAGTTGGTGGCTGGTATGTGCGTTTTGTAGTACACTTTTGATGGTTTCTGTTCGTTAGGCATCAGCATCCACTTTGTTACATAAACTATGTTTTCATGTTCTTGAACAGTAAACATTGTGCTTGGATATTGAAATTCAACAATACCAACGGTCCATGATCCTTCCAAAATGATTGATTTTGGTAGTTTAGTAGAAAAAAGAGATGTAGTGTTTTGTGGAAAGTATTCCATAGAGCTGTTGCTTAGTAGAGTAATATAAAAACTTTCTTTCATTTTGTAGTTATTTTATGCTAGAAGCCAAAATCCAACTGTTAAATTTATTTGGATAACCTTTCCACTTCACAAACAATTGCTTTCTGTTCCCAGAGTAGCGCGTGCTTATGATTTTATCTATTTTGTAACTTGCAGTGGGGTTGTAATTTACTTTCTGTAGTTCTTTTTCATAAAATGTACCTGTTATTGGTTCATTTTGCAAATCATTCAATGTGTATACTACCCATGGTGTCCTCTCTATGATCGAAGATATAATAAAAATTTCATCACTCCAATTCGATTCATATCCTTTTTGAAATATATGTTTATATTTAGTTATTCGTACATGGTCACCAATATGAAATTTCGGTAAGGTGGTATCTGAGATTCTTGACTGATAATTTTTTCTTTCATAAAGGTTATTCCAGACAGTCATTATGTTGTTAAAATTTACATCACAAGGACACATTTTTATGCTGGAATGATAGCTGTGATTATATGCATAAACTAAATCTTGTAAAATATCTACATATCTGTGAGTATTTTTATGTGAAAAATAACGCCACATTTTCATCTTAAGTGTTCTTTGAAACCTTTCAACAATGCTAGCTTTAATATCGGGATTGTTTGTTGTGTAATAGTTGATATTTTTATTTCTTAAAAATGTTTGCACCTCCTTTGAAACAAACTCTGTTCCCTTATCTGATTGAATGTGTGTTGGAGTGATTTTAGCTTCATTAAAAATACTTTCAAAACATTGTTTAACTGTTTCAGAGTTTTTATTTTTCATAGGTCTAACAAACGCATATTTTGAAAACACATCGATCACACACAAAATGTAATTAAAACCATCATTTAGTTTAGAATACGTTCTCATATCACTTAAATCCGCTTGCCAAAGTTCATTTAGGTTTGATAATATATACTTATTACGAGGAAATTTCTTATGAACAGGTTTGTGGAGTGTGTATGCCTCTTGGTCCTGTAACCATTTTTTAATTTCTTTTATACTCATTTTACCTTTCATAGCTTTAGTTAATTTATGAATGCTTCCATATCCAGCAGGATGTGCAGGATCATAATATATTCTATTTATTTCTAATAAGGGGTCCATTTTTCCCAATCGATCTTCTTGCGTAGTTTATTCGCATAATTACTAGTAGGTGTTGAATACGATTCCTCGACTTTTGAAATGTTACTGTTATCTTTAAGCCGCAGTTCACTGATGTACTGACTCCTCTTAGGATTCCCAATGTATGTAAGTGGTATTTTTATATCTTTCAATCCTTGAGAGAACTCTTTCCAGCCTATTGGATCACATTTCTTTAATGGTCTTAGTATATCGTTCACTAGATCTATAATATTGCTTCCAGGAATTGCTTTATTATCAATCACAACTGTGCCATCATTTCTCCAATGAACTTTGTTTCTATTTTTACTCAGAGATAGCGAACTTAACAATAACTCACCCTTTTTGTTATAAGTTTTAGGTATTAAACTTAATATTTGTTTTATTGAGTATGGAGTCTTCAAAGGGGATGGAACGCTTTCGTTGGGAGACTCAAATGAGGTGAGGAGACTTTCTTGATGATTACCTTCCTCGCTCGAAGTCGGAGAGTCAACTACGTGCTCGTTTTTTATGGTATTATTTATATTTGAATCTTTACTTATTACAGGTGAATGATTTGATGTTATTATCGGTAATTCAACAGGTCGACGATCTTCTTCAGTGAAATGTAGAAATCTTTGCAAAATTTGTAAGTACAGGATACATTTCTTTCTATCATCTATATTACTATTTAAAATATTCTGCATTTCTGTGTCCAATCGTGTTCTTGGATTGTCAACCCCATGTTGAGTGTTAATTCGGTTTAATTTATCAATCAAGCTGGGTTCCACGAGCACCATTTTTTTGGCATGTTCCATTTTTAAACAAGTGAACTTATCAATCCACTTAAAATAGAACCTAAAATGATTGGGAGGAAAGCTCCACCTTTTTGAATTAAAATTTTCTTTCTTTCTTTTTTTGATCCTTTTCTAACCAATTTCCGCAGTAAATATTTGAATTTATTCAATTTACTCTTTTGTTTTTTGTCGAGTGGAACTTTTCCCTGAAGAACGTTGTGAATACACTCACAGATACAATTTATTTCATCATCATCACATACCTTTAATATAACTTGTTGATATTTTGGTTTAAGTGTATTTAGTGCGTTTAATAAATTCTGATGCGTCTTGAGACTACGAGTCATTATTTAAAAGTGATCGGGATTTGTTGAGTCTTCGAATATTTAAAGTCCTTTGTTGGGACGTACACTATGCAATAACCATCTTCAGGGAATATTTTAGTTTTAATTCGACAAATATCATCTGTTCCTTGCTTAAGATCTATCATTATATATCCATGTGCTTCTGTGGTTGCATCCTTATAAGCATCTTGAATAAATTTGGTATTTTCTGGTGATACCTGACGAGCTAGGTATCGAATTTGTGTCTTATCACGTGGATTTTTAAAATAGATGATGTAGCTTGAATTTAATGAAATATCTCGTTGACCCCTTCCTTGATGAAACAAATTTTGCGTGATGTAAAAAACACTCAAGTTTCTATGATGACTTCCTTTGGTAAATATATCAACCACTCTACCATCAGATTCTCTCATAAGATCATCAATAATTACCAGGTTAGCATCCTTGCCATCAAACATATTTAAATCTGGTATCCCGTGAACGTAGTTTACATTTGGTAAGTTATACAAAGGTTGCATTTCATCAAAACACCAAGTTATTTGACTAAATTGCTTGTCACATATCTCTGTAATGTATTTTATAAAGTTTGTAACAAATTTTGATTTTCCACAACCACTTGGACCAGCAACAATTGCGGTAAATGGATGAAGAAATTGATTCATTTTATCTCTGTTTGACGTGTAGATTCTATGAGGGTATTGTAACAAATAACACATTCTCTGATAAAAATCATTTTTTATTTACACTCATTAAACATATTTATATAAAACTAATTAAACCATTCAACATTTATTACATATTACAACATGAATTTACAATACTAAAACTACCGTATTTACATAATTATTTATACACATTTTAGAAATACAACAACATTTAAATAATGTTCATACACGCTTACAATACAACGTATATGCTGCTAACAGATTGCCAATACGCGTACAAGCCCCTACATACCTTATAAGCAATTTAGATCCTGACTCAAAACCTGGATCTCATTGGGTT
Source organism: Venusia cambrica (assembly GCA_951394065.1). NCBI lineage: Eukaryota > Metazoa > Arthropoda > Insecta > Lepidoptera > Geometridae > Venusia > Venusia cambrica. Next base: position 12,574,969 of record OX596040.1, on the reverse strand, counting down.
GCTATACACATTGACGATAATAGCGTCGGGGAATACTTTGATTCTTACGGTAGACCGCCTACCGGCCATCACCTAAGGTTTTTAAAAAGAAACGCAAGAAAATGGGATTACAATAGATGTCGACTGCAAAATGATTGGACCTCAGTATGCGGCGAGTACAGTCTGATGTATATCTACCACAAATTCAATGGTTTATCCTTAACAGAATTTGTGAGATTATTCAGGAGCAATAGTATTTTAAATGATATATTGGTATATAATATGTTTAGATGTTATTTTGGTTGAAATAAAATAATGTGAAAATAGAAAGTGTGGTTTCATTGGTATGAATATAATTAGAGCGACGATGATTAGTGCCGAGTATGTCATTAGTAATGACTTAATGAGACATACTAGGAGCATGCAATTAAAATTCCTATCTCGGTTAAGCGTTGAGAAAGCCTAAAAAGAATTGGGTAGACCGATCCAGGGTGCCCAATTTTCAAATTATTATTTTATTTTTTCTTTTCGCACCCCCTGAGGCAGGTACGTTGAATCATGCGACAGACCAATCCAGGGTGCCCAATTTCCAAAAAATTTTTCGACCCCCTTGAGCCAGAAACGGTGAATACCTACTACTACTAACGATTCCATCGGGGGTACAGGGAAAAACGTTGGATAACATATTTTTGGGACAAGTGCCTAAGAGAGTTATAGTTGGTTTTGTTAATAATACCGCATTCAATGGTAGCCTCACTAAAAATCCATTTAACTTTGAAAATTATGATATAAATACATTTTGTTTGTATATTGACGGACATCAAATACCTTCAAAAGCTTTACAACCATCATTTCAAAATAATGTTTATACTTCAGCTTATCACACGTTGTTCTCTGGAACAGGTATACATTTTCTTAATGAAGGTAATGGGATATCTAGAGAACACTATGCTAACGGTTTTTGCCTACTAGCGTTTGATCTTACATCTGATTTGTCAGCTCATTCTTCGACACATTGGAATCTTATTAAACATGGTAGCGTAAGACTAGAAGTTCGTTTTGAATCAGCACTTTCACAAACCATCAACTGTATTGTGTATGCAGAGTTTGATAATGTTATAGAAATTGATAAAAACCGTAATGTAAATGTAGATTACAGTAGTTAATAATGATTAGTTTTAAGATCGATTGTATCTAGCTAATAATTTCTTGTTAAAGATAAGACATTGAAATAAAGTTAAAAATTACAAAAAATGCATTTATAATTTACCTCTACGTTGATCAAACCCATCTTATCCTACTTTTAAAGAATGTAAGTATCAATATTTTGTCACTTGTATCTGACACTTGCAATCGATACGACATAAGATGGATACTTTGGAAATACAGCAACATTTAAATAATGTTCATCCATGCTTACAATACAACGTATATGCCGCAAACCGATTACCGATACGCATTGAACCCCCAATATACCTAATAAGTAATTTGGACCCTGATACAAAACCTGGATCTCACTGGATTGCTATACACGTAGACGTGAATGGTATTGGGGAATATTTTGATTCTTACGGTCAACCACCTACAGGTCATCACCTATGGTTTTTAAAAAGGAACTCAAAACAATGGTGTTACAATAGAAGGAGAGTACAAAATGATTGGACCTCAGTATGTGGCGAGTACTGCTTGATGTATATATATCACAAATTCAAGGGTATATCCTTGCGTGAATTTCTAGGATTATTCAAAAACGATAGTATTTATAATGATATATTGGTATATTATATGTTTAAATGCTTGTTCAATTGAAATAAAGGATAATAAAAATAGTTCGTTGTTATTGCTATGCTGCTTCCCTTCACAACAAGGTGATTAGCATCGTGGCGAGGTTGGTGGTGATTAGTTAATCCCTGATTAGCTAATTAGGGGTACTAGGCGCTTAAAACATAAATTCCTATCTCCGAAACGAGTTGAAATAGCGTAAAATGGATGCGCTACATCGATTCAGCGTGGTCGATATACTTTTTCTTCTTTTCTTTTTTTTTGGTGGGCCAGAACCGGCGAATCTCTACTACTCACTCCCTCCCGTAGGGAGGGAAAGAACGGGAATGACTGCGAGTGCTCAGCCACTCCCGCCCGACAAGCGGGGGGGTGAATAGTGCAATGCGAGCGAAGGCGCCCCCGCACCTTTCGCATACACCACCGGGGCCAAGGGAAGCCTGCACCAACCTTTAAAACTGCTCTGTGACCTTTCAAGTAATATCAAATGGGTTTAAGCTGCACCTCCCCAAGAGGTGATGCAGTACTTAGTCGAGTATAGATTGGCAATTTTTTTTAATTGTATGACGGGAAGCGCTTGGCCTTCATCTCACCTGGTAACAAGATGAGATAAGGCCGAAGATGGAGGCGCACTTCACCCAGAATCCTCAACAAACTGAGGAGCTGGCTATCTTACCTCCAAATGCCGGAACACAACATTTTTTAAATCCTGGATTGAACCACTAGACCACAGAGGCGGTTAAAATGTGCGAAGTAGACGTATCTAATAATTTACCGATCGCCTACGTTTCTAAGCGTTTTAAATATGAAGAGGAGTTTGCGAAGCCCAGTTACGAGATTGCTAACATTAGTTTGAAGGAGAGGTGATGATCAACTGTAACTCCAAGGTATGTAACAGAATGAGCTCTCTCAAGGCTAGGAGAAACAGCCTTGAGATTTCGAAGGACACATAAGCCGCAATGTTGATAGAAGTGGGGGGAGCAGGTAAGCTGAAAAGGCAAACGGGATTGGTAGGTACTTATACTTTGTTTTTGCGATATTCAGAATAAGAACATTATCCTGCAACCAGGAACAGACTTTATTCAATCCTAATTTGGCACTATTGCAAACGGCATCCCAAGTGTCGCCTCTGAAGAATAGAGGCGTCTTCTTCTTCTTATCGAATCAAATGATCCAAGTCTTAAATCTTCCTCGATTATATATATTGATACATAATACAATAGAGCCGTGTCGTCTGCAAAGGTAATAATGGTCCCATTGCGTATTCTCATGCTAAAGAGGTAGTTAATGTAGACGAAAAAGAGCGTTGGGCCGAGGATACCTACTACCGTGGGGAACCCCGATGGCTGAGTGATGAGTAGTCATCACTCAGCCATTGGTCGATTTTAACAGTCTGAAATCTAGCAGACAGATAGGTAGCTTTGAGAGAGTTTTAATGTGATACCACGAACGCCAATCCTTTCGAACTTTTGCATCAGCAGAGGGACAGAGACCGTAGGTATCAAAGGCTTTTGTCAAGTCGAGGAAGATACGTAGATACTTAAGCACTTACTTTTCTCATCAAGGCTGGTTACGATCGAGTTGACAAGTGAGTAGATGGACAGCATCATTTGTTGACTTTCCTGAACGGAATCCGAATTCAGATGTTGAGAGAAGTTTGGTCGACTAGGAAATTTATTAAGCGGTTTTTCATAACACGCTCCAGTATTTTGGACATGGCGGTAAGGATTGAAATCGGCCTAAAATAATTGACGCAGTCTAGGTCTCCCCCCTTGTGGATGGGTTTAAATAAGGCTGATTTTAATGTTTGAGGGAATATGCCAAATTATATAGATAGATTACAGGCGTGGGTAATGGGAGTTGCGAGGAAGTGGCAGTATCGCTTAATGATTTTGACAGAGATTCCGTCAAGTCCCACGGCATAGCTGTAGTAACTTCCCATAGTTATTCTTTTTCCTGACAATCATATATTTTTTTGACTTTTTTAACCGAGCAGTAGGTACCTAGAAATTTCAGTAACCTTCCGTTTATAGGTTATTTTAAGCACATCATTAAGCACCGGATCCTTTTTAAGATTTTTATAAATATCATCTCTCTGTCAAGTGCAAGACAATCGACTAGAAGATCTGAAGCTTTATTTACATCGTCACACTGCATAAATGTTGAAATTTAATATTATCAACAGCTTTATCTAGGCTTTCGTAATTAATATTAGTGGAAGATTTATGACAAAAGTAGGTATGGTTTGGATTTTAGGTTCAGTGAAAGGGCTTCATGATCAGTAATGGAAGATTCTTAGGTAGGTTACCTACTAAACAAAAAGCTTCCTGTTTAGTTTTTATCATCATGTGATCTAAGCAGGTAAGGACATTATGTGAAGGTATAATAATATATGTGTAAGATAGTTTTTTTACTTTTAAACTTTCTATTTAATGAGTGTTCTGTTATTTATACTATAAAGAAATAAAAGTTTATATTACATAGAGTAGTAACAAATATACTTTGTAGGTACCTCTACCTACCTTACCTATTTATAAACCACAGAACACTAAGCACCTTTATGGGGCAGCATGCCCTATACTTGTAGGTATTTACTAGGATTACTATTAGTTTCTTATAGTAGGTACACTATAATGTATCTACTTTGTTATTTGACTGTCAACTATGGTGTATGTAGGTACAGTCAGCGTCAAATTGATATGAGCGTCTAGAGTAATCAAAATTATCTGAAAAACATAAAAGTAATTTGATATACCTACGCAGTTCGAACAATCACATTGTTGTAAGCATCCAAGATGTTCAAAACATGAAACAATGAGTAGTAAGATATTAGGTACCTACTATCTACCATAGACAACACGAGACATTCAAATTAAAAAGTTACGCGTGTTTCATTCTACTTTATTAAAATGCATAAAACCAATACATCTTCATAAATGTACCTTTAATCAATAAATAAAGATCATTGTAAAATAATTAAAAAATATTAGGTAAGGAAAACATAACTTAGAGCAACTAGACTATATTTTAAAATATCATTTTATATTATTTCATTGATAGGTGCAATAAAATAACAAGTCATAATGTACACATACACCCAAGAATAGACCACAATTCCTTAAATAGTAAAAAAAAAATAGAATGTGCCTAAAGATTCACACTACATTAATTCTCTACATAGGCAAGGCCTAGTAACAACAATGTGTCATCCTTTTCTACTCACAAAAGAAAATAGAAAGAAGTCTATGAACATACACAAATTACATCGAAAATACCTATTCAATAAGTAGAGTAGAGCCCAACCCATGGAACTTGAACACTGGGAGCAAGATTAAACGTCAAAATTAACCAACTTTATGTACCATCCAATTCCTCTAAATGTTTTTAGAGAGTACATACTCTATTGACTTCTTTTTACTTAATGAATTTCTATTTCTTTGTCACACTGCAGCCTTAATTGGTTGATGGATTTTGATATGAGGTGTCATCTATTTTGTATGAATTGTAGAAGTGACATAGACCATTACTTTAAAAAATGGTAAGGGTAAATTGTAAGTGTATTAGAATTGCCAATTGAAGAAATTATAAGGGAAAAGGAAAAAAAAAAATATTAAAACAAATTATGGGTAAAGTAGTAAGATGCAGATTCTTGATACTAACTTAAAAACTATTATAATCAGAATAAGTAACATTCGTGAGATTACAATAATATATAAAGGCGAAAGGAATTTGCACACATGTTGCTCTAAACTGTGAAAAATAAACATTTTGCAGGCAGTTGAACCACCGATTTCAGATCCAGAGGTCCCGGGTTCGATCCCATGGGGGAGCAATATTATGCTTGGTTTGGTTGGTAGGCGGATTTTGATTAAGTCCGCCTGGGTAGCGGCTACCACCATCTTACCTAATTCTGTCGCCATAATAACAATTCTTTAAAAAAAAATGTTGTGTTCCGGCATTCAGATGTAAGATAGCCAGTTGGTCAGTTTGTTGAGGATTTCGGGTGAAGTGCGCCTCCACCTTCGGCCTTATCTCAACTTGTTACCAGGCGAGATGAAGGCCATGCGCTTCCCCGTCGTACAATAAAAATAATTTTAAAAAAAGTTGTGTCTTCGTTTTTCCAGCGTTATTAAGTGAATTATATATAATGTATTTCTACATAAAGTAGGTAGGTATTATTAATTTCGCCTACCCTAGTTCAAAGTTCCATGCAGCAACTCATACTTTTAAATTGTTAAACTACCTAGTTACTATTGGGGTCTAACAATTTTAGTCTCAACTTTTACTATTTCGTCAGCTTTATGCAAGAGCACCTTTAAGATCGAGAACACCTCAATGACCTGTTTGGTTTCGGGTACGTTACCTTCTGCGTGCCATGTTACCTCCATTTTGGACATCTTGGTGCTACCACATTCGTGCTTCACGCGGTTGAATTCTCCTGGGAAATCCTGAAAAATATAACAATATAACTGTTTAGCTTTTGAGTTTGACAATATCACACAAAGACCTAGTGTCTATTTCTGGTCCATGGTTACTTACTACCAATAGAGTACTGTACAATGCAATACAAATACTGCACCTCGATGATTACTTCCTAGGTACCCTTAATTGTTGTTGTATGTATTATTATGAATTGTTACCGTCTGCCCCCAGGAACGACCCTCACGTGGGGGGCAGACGGTAACACTTATGGCTATCTGCCCCCACGTATGAACAGTGGGGGCACACGGTAATACATCATTACCGTGTGCCCCCATTTCTTATACGTAGGGTTTCTCATACGTGGTATATTAACATAAAACAACGATAAAGGTTTTATAATTTTTAACTAGATGACTCAGTGCAGTTACACTTAGCACACTCTTATGTTAATCACAATCATTTCGGGCCATATAAGCCAACTGCTGATTAAATAATTTTCTCGAAAGGCTCGTTCCATTGAAGACCTCGTTCTTGCTCAATCAAGCCTCTAGTTCCAAGGCTGACCCTAAGTATATAATAATGAGCCGCCTCTAATCATCAACTCTACGTGAGTGCCAGTCACAATCACAGCCCCTGGTCATGCTCAACAAAAAATAAAAATGGATATTTAACTGTAATACACTCATGTACATAATTAGAGGAACGCAACAAAAACGAACCCTCTACCATTATGGCTCTCTTCCGGCTTCTTGACTTCTCTTATTCTGAGCTTACCTTTCTCTGGGTTGTCTCGAAAAATAAACCCTTCAATTGTCTAGCTTGAGAATGCCCAGTAGTCTCACTTTCCTATACAAACGTAGTTCCATTTTCATTTCTAAATGGCAAGTCTGATTCAAAAGATTTTTTGCAGGTATAATTATCAGGATAGGGATAATTTGTGTCTATGCGCTTTATTTTCAAAACGCCGCCATAACAATGAAAACATGTGGAAAAGAATTTTTGTATGGTAAAACTATTGCCATATATTTTGGTTTGTATTCGTTTTTTAGAAAAAGTAACCCACAGACACGGATTATACCTGCAGAATTTCATGTGAGTCGGACTTACCACTTCGAAATGAAAATGGAACTACGTTTGTACTGGAGAGCGAAAATCAGCGGTGCTCCAGGGCCATCTTAAGACAGAACCGGGACTCGTCAGTGAACAAACAGTACTTTGAACCATACATCATCATCCCAGTTTTGGTATGAACGAACGAAGTTGGCCCGAGCTACTCGATGTCCTATTGTAAGTAAGGAGCCTCTGGCTGCCAGCCTCCGAGTCTTCTTCTGTTTAGTGTTAACTGTCCCTTGCCGAATTTTCTAAAGCGTAGTTCTGTTCTGACCTCAGAAGAAGTCAAAGGGAGACTCTTGCGACCATGCCCTACACGTCTCGTCTCACCAGTCTGCCGGTATCGTCAAATGTTACAATAATCTCAAAATGCACTGGAAGAAAAGTGGAATCACCTCTTTAGTGTTCAGTTTCTCTAATTATGTACCTACATGAGTGTAGTTGTACGTAGGTATGGTATCGCTGACTTTTTTGTAGGTATTGATGTGTTCTCTAAACCTGTAGAACTTTACGTCATTCTATCATCAATAGTTTTCGCAGCACACGCGATTTAAGGATTTTTGTCGGTTTCCTTCACCTTGGGTTACATTATTATTTTATTATTTATTAAATTTATTAAACGCTAGCGATAAGGGTGCCTATTGTACATATACACTGTGTTACCTAATGTTTGAATTATTCAATGCCATTTTGTGTACAGTAAAGCTTTACGATACGAAGACTGCCGATATGGAGGTAATGGGTTCTAATCCCAGTAGTGCATCACTTACCTATAATGCACAATATAAATCCGCGCCTAATAGCGCGACACTACTTTGGAAAGAATCAACTTTTCGTATCAGCTCAGCTGTGCATCATCGATCATAAAACGGAAACTTACCGGGTTAAAAAATATCCGCCGATTCAAGCCCATAGCTGCTATAATAACGTCAATGGACTTTTCTCTGACTTCCACCACAACGGCGTCCGTCACAATGGGCGAGTTCATTTCTATATATTTGAGCATGTACAAGTCTGAGGACATTTCCCCGGCCTTTTTAGCGTTATACTTCTGTTTGTTGCATTGCGCTGCCACTGCACGGACTTTGTCTACATCCCAGGTAGGAGTCTCACGATACTTAAGACTAGCTGCTAGTAATCTGAAAAACATAAATGAATACGTTAACATAAATGAAACGTTACCTGCCTTAGTTTTAACCACCTCTGTGGGCTAGTGGTTCAACCCACCGATTTCAGATCCAGAGGTCCCGGGTTCGATCCCCGTGCGATGTACAATATATTGTGCTTGGTTTGGTTGGTGGTAGGTCTTTATTTAAGTCTGCCTGGCTAGCTACCACCATCTTACCTAATTCTGTCGCCATAATAACAATTGTTGTGTTCCGGCAGATAGCCAGATCCTCAGTTAGTTGAGGATTCCAGGTGAAGTGCGCCTCCACCTTCGGCCTTATCTCAACTTGTAACCAGGTGAGATGAAGGCCAAGTGCTTACCCGTCGTACAGTAAAAAAAAAATCCAAGACGAGACCTCTTCCTGATTAGGTACCTTAACCTTTTGGTTGGATTTCTTAGATGTAAAAGTAAATAAAAGTTGGGGCATGCTTGCCTAAAAGGAACCTATTCACTTGAAGACTTCAAGATTGTACTTGTGCGGAAACGCCCTCGTCGTCCATACTTATTAATTCAAGTTAAATAATTATTTTCATTACCTTTAGACTGACAATAAAAAATGTGGCCATTTTAAAAGTAAGTTTTATTTTTTATTATACGACGGGGAAGTTCTTGGCCTTGATCTCACCAGATTTTACAAGTTGAAAAATCTGGTGAGATCATATAAGGCCGACCCGGAATCCTCAACAATTTGAGGATATTTTAATTGAAACGGACTTCGCCAAGAATTTGAAAAACATTGTATGGGTAAGTCCATATATTTTTAAAGTTATTGCCGACTTGCTAAGCCAAGCAACCAGATCGTTGTCGTAAGGTTAATTATGATTACATAACGATAAGCACCGCATTTAAAAAAAAGGGGAACTTCCAGTCAGTTCAAATAAAAAAAAACAGTAACCTACTTAATATTTTACTCGTTTTATTGACAAGTGATTTAATTTATACAAGATTTTATCGCTCGTATAGCCACGATTTACCACCAAATGTCATTGTTGTCTTGACGGCATCAAACCCACCAACTACCAAATTTATTTTAAGCCACAATTTATTTGCTTAGCAAATAAATAAAATGCTGCAAATCGGACATAATTTTTTATTTATTGGTCCCCAGATCCAAAGAAAATTTCAGGTTTTTACCAAATTAAAATGGGACCAATTTCAAACATACAACTATTATGGAAAATGATTTCGCAAATCGGTTTATAACGCGCGGAGTGAATTAGACTATATAATAAAAAAATACTGTATACTGACAACTTCAGGTTTTTTTGTGAGTCGGTTAAAATGGCTTAACTTTAGGTAGGTAAGGCAAATTTTAGATATTCAAAATACCCAAGAAAAAATAGACTGGAGTAGGAATGGAGGAGGTCCACACCACACAAACCGATTAGATCATTAGACAGTTTTTTTTGTTTGGTAGAGAGGTAGCCAGGTGGACTTGAACAAAGTCTTACAACAAACTAAGCCAGGCACAATATTGTACTACCCTGGGGACCAAACCAGACCTCTGGATCTGTCACTGGTAGGCGAAACACTAGATGACAGAGGGAGATAAGCATAATATTAAAAAGGATAATAATGGGTCTACTCTTGACCTCCAAACTTGCACTGGCAAGGGTTAGTGCGACGAGAGTTTATCAAGAAAGTGCCGATGGTAGTAACAGTTGATTATTTTTATTCAAGCAGGAGCATGTTCAGTTTTTAAATGCAGTTTAGACCACCTAACCGACTATATTGTTTAAAAAGGAAGCACTTACCTGTGTACCATGATGTCCGCATAGCGCCGAATAGGGCTAGTGAAATGTGTGTATATTGGAATATTCAGAGCATAATGTATAAAGTCATCGTCATCACATGTATCAGCACAAAAATATTTGGCTCTAGTCATTGGTTTAGCACACAGCATGTTCAAAACCATTGCTTTGCCCATGTCACTATTAGCAGAATCTGTATGTGGCAGTAAAGAACGATGCAGAGCACCTGCTGATGAGACATCCAGCACTATACCCATGGGCTCCAGTGATTTCGCAAGCTGCTTTAACATAAATCCGCTAGGTGGCGGGTGACACCTTAGAAAAGCAATTTTTGGATGGTCTTCGTAAATTCGACGTGCTACAGTCATATTAGCGAGTAACATAAACTCTTCAATCATTTGATGACTCTCTTTTGTCGCATATATTGAGTATGAATCTGGCAATCCATTTGCTGGGCTCAATTGAAAAGCAACCTTGGGCTGGTCTATTTTTAGTGCTCCATTTTCAAATCGATTGTGTCTGAAAATTGCTGCAATACTACCTACAATCTCAATTGACTTACGTATATCCTCATATCGGAAATTATTATATGTTTCAGGAAAGGAACTTTCAGCATCTTTCTTATCAAGTACGGCCTGTGCATGCTCATATGCTAATTGGGAGCATGAATTTATAACTGTTTTTGAAAATCGGTGACTTAATACTTTTCCATTTTTGGTTATTTCCCAAAATACTGAGAAGGCAAGTTTATCTACACCGGGAAACAGTGAGCACAACATGCAAAGTTCATCCGGAAGCATGTGATATGCTCTTTCAATTAAATATATTGTTGTTGCTTTCTGTGCAACTCTATCATCTAAGATAGTCCCTTCTGTCAAGTGATGGGCTACATCTGAAATGTGAACACCTATCTCATAGTTGCCGTTGCTCAGCTCTTTGCACGAAATAGCGTCGTCAATATCGCGGCAATTTGATGGATCTATGCTGAATATACACAAGCTGCGACAGTCTTCTCTTATCTTAATTTCTTCTTCAGGAATAGTATAGTCAAGTCGCGGAAAGAGATCTCTTACCTCGGAGCCAAATGGAGTTATATCCAAATCATTCTCAGCAAGTATTGCCATAGTTTCAGTTTTCATATTTCCAGACTGGCCAATGTTAGACAAAATTTTTCCAATGGCAAACCTTGTATCGGTCCATGATATAATTTTTGCTTGAAACAGTGTGTTTTCATATCTATTGGCATTTTGGTAGAAATTATCAGGCCAGCAGGTAAATGGTATGTTAAGACGGGGAATTCTGAGATCCCTGGGAATGAATAGAGCCCTTTGTCTATTTTTGTCAGGCATCAACTTCAGATTACCTATGCAAATTCTAGTATGGACTTTTTCCTTTATGTAGACCACTTTTCCTCTTTTCTGATCTTTCCTGTCAATTTTTTGCTCATTTTTTTCTTCACTATGTTCAGATTTGCTTTTGTTTTTGTCTTGCAGACTATCTCCTTCATTTTCATCTTTTTGATCACTTTTATTGGTTTCCTCAGTAGCTTCAATAAGCTGAACTACAACAATATCTCCATCTAAAGCTCGATTACGACACTTTAATCCTTCAATAAAGACATCCTGTTCATCACGGTCTAATGTTGAAATGTAAGCATGTTGAAACTGTTTAGGGTTGATCCTCAAAACACCTTCCATTAAAATGTTATTTTTCAACCCACTTTCCACATCAATGGGTGACATGTAATGTTCAAACTTTCTATCATCTTTCGAAGTTTCATTCCTTTTGTTTTTAAGCTTTGGTGATAATTTAGATTTAGGGATTTGAATATCCTCTTTTACAGGAGTATTCAACATTTGCATGTTTGGGTGGCAGTTACTTTGCACATATGAATGACTAAGTAATGGGTGTTGCATCATGTTTTGAAAAAATCCTGTACTAGGGGAATTTGGTATACTACTCATGGATGGCCTCTGATGCATGGACAGAGGAGTTGTTGGGGCACTGGAAGGATGAGACATATATTGAAAAGAATGCTGCATGGCATTAGTCTGCAATGAATACTGCCTGCCAAAGGAATGGTGAACACCTGCAGACTGCTTCTGCATACTAGATGATTGCACCATCTGATGTACATTTTGCATTGTATGTGTCATAGCACCAGTTTGAATAGACTGTTGCAAACTAATGGCCTGCATTGTTTGCTGCATAGCCAACTGGTTTTGTAAATTTGGCAGGTATTGGAACTGTGGATGGTGTTTGAGATTTTCCAAATACCTGGGATTTGCGCTGCCAGATACGGGGCTTGAATATTGGTTGAAAAATTCTTGAACAGATGCTTTGTCTGGTGTCGCGCTTAGTGTTTGTTTTGCATCCGGAACAGGAGCTGAAATTGCTGTAGGTAGTACTTTTAATTTCTTCCGTTTTTTTCTAGCATTTTTGCCTTTGTAGACTGGCTGACTCTCGGTACTGTCACAATTTTTAACTTCACCACACTCTTTGTTTACTAGCAAAGCAGCCATCAACTTGGGGTCAAGAATATTTTCAACTGGATTCGCGCACGATACCGACGATGCTTGTCCATCTTTGCTCGAATTATGGTTACACTCTCGATTAAATTTTGCTTGGCTTTCTTTTTCGCTGGGACATGTTTTTATTTGTAATGGCTGTGACGTGGTTATTTCATTGGTAGCTAGCCCAATTCTGCCCACATCCCCATCGGGCGATATTTCTTGGGCACTGATCATGTTATTTTAGCAGCATCAGTCGGCTAACTTTGATTGGTATTCACTTGCACATAAAAATCACAAATAATTTACTTACAAAGTGATTGGATTGACCAATGACCATTGTCATGTCCAGTCCACCAAAGAGAATACAATCACAGACTACTATAATGTTGAATACATTGGATGGAGACCATAGAATTCTATTACTCACGATGATGAAGACTGACTCCATTCCATCTCCAATCCAAGTCTCCAATGATAAATTGAGAATAACCGTGTTGCGCACCGTATTTTTACCCTAGTAAAAATACGGTGCTTCTACAATAAATTACAGTCATTTTGAGATTTCTGTGTTAATTTTATAATTTTATTAAGGCGTGACGACAGGGTTTTAAAAGCACATTTATTGCTCTCAGTGCTAGACTTTCTATATTTCCAAAGTAGTTGCCGTTTGCTGGAAATCATAGGTCGTAAAGCAATTTAAATAGAACAGCCAGATTCAATTTTAAAAAAATATCAAATTATGTCGAGGAACTACTATATAAATTTTCTTTACATGTTACCTACATTCATTAAAATTGACACAACCTCCTTTATCTTTAACGCCTTTGTGCTCTACTCTGTCTTTTATAATTGCTGATACATTTTTGTTCATTAATCTATTTCTTTGGTCCGTTTTGATTATATTTATTTGTGAAAATATTCGCTCGCATGCAGCATTCGATAGGTACCGGTGTACCTATATACCTACGTAACAGAAATTTACTGAAACTAGGTAATTCATGCCAGCACTATTATAAACCCGATATTGCAGATAGCAGCTAAATGGTGATTTTTTAATAACACCGCCTATTAGGTACCTAGTTATAAAATTTTATGTGTTAGTATTTATACGAGACCCAAAACAGATAGCGAAAAAATATCATGTCCATGATGTCTCACTACATGTCAGCTAAGTCAAATGTGGTAAATGCTTAGGTTAATATGAATTATAACAATATAATAGGTATAGGTACTTTTAACTACCTACTTTTAAACCCTACTTCTGACATTATTTTAAAATCTGTATATAACTATTGAATGCATCATCAAATGCTAGATCGAGTTTCTTGAGTTTCCCCTTGTATGCTATTATATATATATCTTTGACTACTTTGTTTACATAAATAAGTACGTTATTGGCACAGACTTCTGAGATGTAGTACGCAATTGGCCGTTCGATTAGTTTGCTTGAATCTTTTAGAATTCTATCGGTGGCATTTGGTGGGCTTATAGAATATCTGTTAACTTTTATAGTGTTTAACCACTTTGTAAAGACAAGGCAATAATTAAAGTACTTGGTTAAAGCAAATACTAAATGGTTTTATTATAAGATACATTACAATTGGAAAATATCTGATCTGCCATTTACATTATCTGATATCACCACAGATCACTAATATCCTAACTATCACAGATCAATTTATAGTGTAGCTGTAGTGTAGTCTGTAATGTCTGTCGTTGTCATAGAACACTAATTCTTGACTTAATCAGAACATAACGAAAGCAGAATTTGACTAGAGCAGAACATGACGAAAACCGAACATGACAACCATCTAATAACCCAAAAACACATAAACACTAAGGTAAATTACCATATTTTATTTATTACCAAGGTATTCGACTGACATGCAGCATTACTAGTCTGTTTCCAATGTTCGCGATTAGTACGCAATAAAGTTAAGATAAATAATACGAAAACTAATAGTTATTGACCCTCCTTAACCGTCGCGGTCGTTGCCACTACTATTGAGCCACCGTGTATATCAATCATAACTCAACCTTATAGCTTGGTTTTAATTTATACAAATAGTTCTCCAATATTGACACTCACTTAAAAATTATCTGAAGAATTTCAAAATCAGTCAGTTTTAACACAATTGGTGCATTGCAAAGAGGTTAAACCCTACATGGTACTAATAATAATAATAATCATATTTTATTTCAGGCAATAGACAAGTGAAAGATCTTATTAAACTTATTCTACAGCCCATAGCAATATATACCTTAAAACTAGCATACATACAATATAAAAACTTAATTACTAGACACACGATTCGAGGCGGCGACGTGTGACGCAATCTCGGTGTCTCGTGGTGTACGATGCGCGAACTCACGTTGCAGGCACCCCGCGAAACGACGGAATTTGACACCCTTCGGCCAAAGCCCTTCGCTCATGAAGATCGATAGATGTTTTGTCGGAACTCGCACCATAAATGAGTTAAAACTCACATTATGGTTGGAATCCAACTTCTCAAATGACATAAATCGTAGCCTAATCCCCAGAAACGTTTATTTAATGTTTTATATTTTTGTTGATGTAATGAGTGTCTCCAGTCAAGAGTTAAGATGTTACTTTGACTAAACAAGAACATTACTAAAGGAGAACATGACCAAATCGGAACTTGACTGAAGCATAATATGACTTAAACAAACTGTAATTATGACTAAACCAGAACCTGACCAAAACCAGAACATGATCAAATCAGAATATGACAAAAGGTAGAACATGATCAAGCATAGAACATGACTTAAACCGATCATGACAACCATCTAATAACCCATGTTTTTGACCCTGTTTACCAGCCTAGCCGGCAAATTTTGTGGAAGTGACTTTGTTATGATGGAATTCTGCTGATCTGTGTTCCATACTTACTGCAGCGGTATGGCATCTACTGATATGTATTCAGACTTCAGAATAACGAACCAAGAGCAGCTGCTTTGTTTACGTTTAATGTGTCGCATAATGTATGTATATATGTCTTCATAACAGTCTTGACGAAAATCTGTATAAAACAAATTTTTATTTGTTGCTAAATTTCTCTTAATGTGAGTAAAAACAATTTAGAAAGCATTGCTGTAAGCAAAACCTTTCTCTAGAACCTGCTGGTTCACCTCGCTTGTGTTTGTACTGATAAACAAAATGAAATTGATAACACACAACATGCTTACTTCAAAGTGCTTGAAAGGAGTGCTAACTGGATATCCACTTGCTATAAATGCTACTGATGTGAAGGTCACAGAAGTTGACTTTAATCCAGAATTCATTACTCGAATAATACCAAAACTTGACTGGGAAGTACTGTGGACAGCAGCAGATAGTATTGGACACAGTGAGGGTTTACCTAAGGTTATTGAGCCAAAATATGAAGAAAACGAAGAATTCTTGAAGAAGGCTCATAAAGTGTTATTAGAGTTAGAAGTGGAGGAAGGACATCTGACTTGTCCGGAGTCTGGGAGGCATTTCCCTATTTCAAAAGGAATACCTAATATGTTACTAACTGAAGCAGAAGTGCAATAAATAATAGATAATTTTGCTAATTTGTTTTATTTCCCTTGCAATAGTGCCCAAATAGATCCCTCTATTATACTAACTTACAGTTTAGCAAGTTGCTTAAATCATTTCAGATGTTGGTACATAGGTCAGAATAAGTAATAATATGAAACATAAAAAAAAAGTTTAGTTTACTTCATTAGTATCATCAGCACAAGGTATATTCTATAAGCTTCACCCAGTAAATTCCGACATCACACCAATGGGTGGGCCACAGGGTAAGATAACCAATATATGAGCAGGCGATTCTTAAATGGACATGTCAAACAGATACTGCTCGACTTACTAGTATGAAAAAGAGAAATACCACAAAGTACTATGTAAAGGTATGTGTAAAGTAGATTAGAAGATTTGTAAGTATTCTCAAAAAGTAGGGAAGTCTCTTCAGATCAAATTTGGAAGCTTCCAATGGAAATTCTGCTATTCATAACTCTGGAACTTTGTATTGACATTAGTATTCAAGTCTTCCACAGATTATTTTCAGAAATCATTCAAGAATATAATTGGAATCTGACAAAAAGTTAGTCTTTCTGTATAGCATATTTATAGTAGAGGTAATAAACAATAAATTAACGGAAACATTTATGTAATTGAACAATAAATTATAATCACACATTCACTATTGGTACTGGTAATTTAGTTTGTAAATGACTAAGCCTATAGTTCATCTACATAAGGGACAAATGCTAGGTTGCCTGCAGCACCAATTGTAATTCTTGTTTTAGCAGCTGTTGATAGAGCCTGAAACAAAAGAGGATGTTAAGTCATGAGTAAGTAAAGGTTTTTTTTGTAAACACAACTACCCTGCATGGTTCTCTATGGAAGAATAACTTTATAATGATTTCATAAATCATGTCAAGTTCAACTTACAGAAAATTATTAACTACACAATGGAGTTCAAAGTAAAGAACCATCTATTTCTAATAAAAAAGGCATAGCTTTAGTATAAGCATACCTGAGTGATGTCATTGTCGGAAAGTGCATCAACCTCCTTCGCCAAATCAGTAGGAGAGACAACTTTGCCAGTGTAAAGCCCCTGGGCAGCGAGAGACTCTGCCAGGGAGGCTCCATCATCAGCCTCGCTGAGTATCTGCAGCTTAAGCTGGTTCTTGCCTGCCTTGATGGCGTCTCCGCTCAGGTTCAAGTTTTTAAGGAGGTTGCCGACGCATTTTACGGCCTGTTGGAAAAAAAAAAAGAGGTATGTTATGTATGTTTTGGAATATTAACCTGAATGATAAGTTTATGGTCATGTAGCTTACACTTGCGCCAAGGTTCTAAAATCATCATTATCGTGTCGGGACATATAAGCCCACAGCTGAACAAAGCATTTTCTCGGAAGGCTCGCTCCATTGTAGACCTCATTGTCTACTGTACTGTATATGATCATGAGCCGTCTCTATTCACCGACGCCGATCAAAGCATATGCCCCGGTGAGGTCGTGGCTAATTCGTATGCTAATTGTATTATTTCTAGCAAATGTTAGAGTTCAAGATATAAAAGTGTAAAAAAAAGAGAGAGAGATATATATATATATATATATCTCTCTCTCTTCTTCTTCTTTTCTCTTCTATGTAGATATCAAGTATATATATACTTGATATCAACAATCTCAGCTGTTCTCTTTGCCACTTTTTTTTAACTTTATTTTATATATATATTTTTCAATTCACGATATCTATTGAATGGAATGGTCGATTTGAATAGTTTAAAAAGTCATTGACAGGTTCTGAAACAGCCAAGGTACAAATATCGCGGTATAGTCTACCGGCGGCGTTGAAAGTGGTTATAGTGACATAAATTATAATAGTTGGTCATTTTTTGTAGGTACCTATTGATGTTTTCTCTAAAACAGAACAATATTACTTTGTTCTATATACATTTTATCTTTCATTTTCCTTGACACTTATTAGAGTTTTTTAAGGATTTCGATAAAAAATAAAGCCTATGTTACTCAGTGATACTATAGCATTCTATTGGTAAAAGAGTTTTTAAAATCGGCAAGAAGCCGATTGAGCCTATTCAACACAAACAAAAATACAAATCTTTTCTCTTTATAATCACAATCTTAAAAAAGCTAATGAAGCTCTGCTATCTTCGGATATCCCACAACGACTCTACCCTGAACTACGATTCAGGGTAAGTTCTTAATATCATCATTATTGGCTATTAAGCCATTACAATGCGCACAACCAAATAGACAAAAAAACTTTAAATTATGTATATATTTAGCTCTATTTAGGTATTAGATTACGGATAGAATACATGCATAGTTTTATTTTTTGAATACATACATACTATGAGTATGATAAAACATCCAAACATAGAACAAACATCTATACTCATCACACAAATGTTTGTCCTGAGTGGTAATACTCATAACATATAGCACAGAAGACAGAGCTACTACCAACTGAGCTATGAGGCTTGTTATATTAAATGTACAGACAGTTTTCCAACGTACAATGTACCTATAGATCATTTTTAAAAGACTATACATACGGCATTGGCCTCGTCCTTAGGTATGGACAGCACGACTCCGAACAGACCGTTATCGGAATATGACACGTTGAATCCGGCGGCGGCGAACGGTCCAACGTTACCCACGGCCTTCGCCAGCGCAGAGTTATCGCAGCCCCATTTGGTCACGGGCCCGTGGCCTAGAGCTAACAACATATTCGGTTATACACAGCATTTATACATTATACAAAAATTATACATACAGACCGCGGAGGTGGACTTTCGATTTTTATTTGTTGTGATTTTTTATTTGTTTTTTTATTTGACAAAAGTCATCTTTGAAAAAAAAAAATTATACTACTGATATCAAACTCATTTTCATTGTCGTATTCCGGAATTTAGAGGTATGATCGCCAGTTCCTCAGGCTGTTGGGGATTTCGGGTGAAGTGCGCTTCCACCTTCGGCCTTATCATAACTTGTAAGCCAGGTGAGATGAAGGCGCAGCGCTTTCCCGCCGTACAAAAAAAAACATTACATTACAGCGTCAAAAATTGTTTCAAATAGCCTTTTATTGTTCTCTCTTATTATTTTCTGCCGTGTGTGTGATGATGTAATTTTCTACCCATTTATTAGAATAGTCAACAATTTGGATGTTAAAACCCTTTTTACCTTTAGCGGCTACAGCCAGAGCAAGAGACTGCGTAGATCCGATGGAGGCGCCTTGCAAGGCAATGGCCACATGAGCTAGGTCACCGCCCATCTCCTTCCTGAGACAAAAAACATATTTAATTCTTCACCACCTTCTTTTAGGTACATTTTGAATTAGTAAAACTAGTTGCATCTATATATGGCTACGTTAATACGCGTGAATAACAGCATATTTTGTAGGTATAGCGACTACCGTTCACACAACATAGTATCCTGCAAAACATGTTGGTCAATGTGGCAAAACTTTGCTGATATGATAGCATACAACGATATGCTGTATTGTCTATGTGTCTGTTAATGTCTATTTGTGTTATGTATGAAAACTCGAGTAGAGTAGTTCAAATAAACCTATACGAGAACTTTACTTAAATTAAACCAGTACCAAATTATGAAGGACACAACAGACGCCACGCGACGGAGATGTAACAGCCACAAAGTCAGGAGCCTAACACGAAAAAACAGAAGAACAACACCTATTGAAGCTAAAAATAACTAACTGACTAACTTCTAGAACAAAAAGCAAAAATTTGCGTATTGTTCTAAAAGTTAAAATGTGCTAGTAAAGCCCTTACATTGGATACTCAATGTAAGGGCATATGACACCAATATGGTGTCATTAAACAAAGTTTTTTTTTAGTTCATGACTTTATTTCATATAGCTTATATAACTAGCGGACAACAATGACGCTTCTAGCGATACCTCATTTGTCAAATTGAGACAAGTAGTTTAGAAGCTAATGGGAACAGATGAACATACATACCCACATAACACACAAACACTGTATGTTTATATGTGGGTACATACTACCGGTATGTTACACATTCGCTCTACATAGGAATAGCTGACTTGCATACCTAACTAGAGCGGCTCATGGAAACGACCCAGCACGAGTTGCGGCCTCAGCACACGTGTCGCCCCGTGCCCCGCGCCCCTGTGCCCCGCAAGCATCGGTCACCGGACGCCTCACGATGGCTTCGGCCACAATTCTATTCTGGACTCTAGCATCGACCAGACTTAGATAATTTTAATTGTAATTTAAATGTAATTTTTCCTTTATTAAATTTAGTCTTAAAATAAAGCATTTTTTTAAAAGCACCCTTCGGGTTCACTCTTCATAATTGGCGCAGCCTAACGGATACTCTATATATACCGCAATCGCGACGTGTCAGGATTCGGGATAACCGGGAACAAAGAACCTACGAGGAGAGCAGCCTGAAGGAGATCAAGAAATCGATCTAGCTGATACCAAAATGCTTATGTGAGTACTTTAGTTTCTATCTAGAGTTGCTTCCCTATTGTTTCCTTTAATTATCCAAAATTTTCCATCCAAGGCAAATTCGGGACCCTAGATTTAAGAGCAATAGTAGTAGAGTATTAATGCAAGACGAAAGTAGAAATATAGATATAGATTCAGATTTAGATTCGAGTAGTGAATTAGGATCACCGCCAGTAATAAAAATGTCGGACGGCTTAGACCAAATTTATAAGGCACTCCGCCTATTGCCCGAATTTGACGGTAACGTGAACGTACTCACGAGATTTATAAAACTATGCGATCAAATGGTACAACAGTACGTAAAACAAGATCCTTTGTATGAATTGACGAATCTAGCCTTATTAAACGGTATTTTAAATAAGGTGACCGGCCCAGCCGCCCGCCTTATAAATTCCAATGGAATCCCCGAAAACTGGATTGGCATTAGAAACGCATTGATAAATACTTTCGCTGATCAACGAGATGAAACATCACTCTACAATGATCTTGCATTACTGAGCCAAGGCTCATCAAGCCCTCAGGAGTTTTACGAAAAGTGTCAGAATATTTTCAGCACTATAATGACCTACGTCAGTTTGCATGAAACGGTCTCGAGTACCATCGAGTCCAAACGGTCACTATATAAAAAGTTGACCCTTCAATCTTATCTGCGCGGTCTCCGCGACCCACTGGGATCTCGTATCCGGTGCATGCGACCTGACACCATTGAACAAGCTTTAGAGTTTGTGCACGAGGAGGTTAACACCTTGTACCTTCAGCAACGCAACGATCATCTTCCCGAAAGAAAGCAGATGCAGCCCCAGGTTAGTCAACCTAAATATAATTTTGGGTCTATGCCATCCCCCATCTCTATGATGCCCCCTCGACCACTAGCTATGCAGTTCATGCAGACTCCGCGTCCATTTAACATGCCTGGACCTTCTCAATCTCAAAGGCCAGTACCAATATTTAGGACACAGTCCTAGCAGACCTTCCAATTCACATCTACACAAAAAAGAAACGTGGCCCCGTTGCTAAGTCTCGCCTTAAGCGAAGTCGTAAGAATCCTGTTTTGTTACAGAATCCTACTATCGCTACTGCTACAACTGACTAGAGGACAAGACGTAATAATTGACTCGCTACAAGACGGTCCAGGGTTGCTCCCATTTAAACTAGGACCTACCAAGGTCGTATCCCACTATCATTCTTTCCTAAATTACATTAATCTAGATGAAATTTCCTCGCAAATTAGATTAGTGAAATCTCAATTATCTGAATTGGGACCGCAATTTAATAATAAAACTTTATCCTTGTATGAACCCCACATTGAATATCTTAGTGCCAAATTAGAGCAAATATCTGACCACTTACGGACATTTGAGCCTAACCGTAAGAAGAGAGGTTTGATCGACGGGCTTGGTTCAGTAATCAAAAGCATTTCTGGTAACTTAGATTATACGGACGCGATTAAATACAACAATGCCATCAAAGTCCTTGAGGATAATGAACACAAATTAAAATCTGAAATTGAAAATCATGTTAGTTTAAATAAAGAATGGGTTATTCGAAATTCTAGACTATTAAGTAATATAACATACAACCAACATAAAATAGCTAAAATTCTTAGTAATATAATGGAAAGTGATAGTACTAGGGAAACTGATTTGATTAAATACGCCCATATGGCACAACATCTTTTAATATTAGGAGATAACATTGATCGACTCTCGGAAGAACTATTCAAGCTCGAAAATACTCTTGCTCTAATCAGGATATCGGGTGTTCCTCATTCAATATTAAATATTGCAGATTTGAAGACATTTTTAGATAAGCTTAAAATAATGTATTC
Source organism: Venusia cambrica (assembly GCA_951394065.1). Classification (NCBI taxonomy): domain Eukaryota; kingdom Metazoa; phylum Arthropoda; class Insecta; order Lepidoptera; family Geometridae; genus Venusia; species Venusia cambrica. The sequence continues at coordinate 12,552,387 of OX596040.1, read as the reverse complement.
CAAGGAAGAAATTCTTGACGTAGATATTAGGTTTTTTTACGAAATAATTAAGCTAGGATACTTTTATATTGATAACCAGATAGTTATAGTTTACAAGGTACCGATTGCCTATCCAGCTACTTACAACCTTTATAAATTATCCATCGTCCCTAACAAAAATCTCCAGATCCTTATACCTACCCTACCTTTCATAGCAATCTCTGGAGAAGACTCTATGTACATGGAGACAGAATGTCCGAAGGTAAAAACATGGTATCTGTGCGAAAGAAAGTCTAACTACAGAGTTCGAGATAATCCCGACTGCATTCACCAGCTCATCGTCAAACAGGACCTCCATTCAACCTGCAAGCTGACTTCCGTTATCCTTACAAAGGAAGCAATGGAACAACTAGACGATAAGCATTACATTATAAGTTTTCCTAACCAAACTAAGGTCAAGACATTCTGCGGACAGGAACAGTACAGAACCCTTCATGGAAGCTACTTAGCCACCATCCCTTTTAACTGTTACTTCAAAACACCCGAATTCACCATATCCAATTCAAATGATCGTATCAAAGGACATCCGTTGAAAATCATGGACTTACCCGACCACGATAACCTGAACCCCAGCAAGGATTCATCCATCATACTGAATTCGATAGACTTAAGAGACCTTCATAATATCAACGAGAAAATTTCATTACAAACACCTACCGCTTTAAATGAAATATCGGATAGTAGTCTTTATCACACTACGATTCCAGTCTATGTCATTCTATTCGGTGCAGCCGCACTTGCCTTTGGGCTCACATATCGACGCCTTCGAACAAAATATATTCAAGAACATACAACCGAAGAAGCGAACACTCCTGCATCTACGGGAATTTATTCTGAAATAACGGACAGAAGAGGATGTCACCCCCATGAGATCAAAGTTGACCACAGCAGCATTTCAGCGACTCTGTCGAAAAACATTTCGAAATAGTCACTGAAGTACGGGGGGAGGTGTTACACATTCGCTCTACATAGGAATAGCTGACTTGCATACCTAACTAGAGCGGCTCATGGAAACGACCCAGCACGAGTTGCAGCCTCAGCACACGTGTCGCCCCGTGCCCCGCGCCCCTGTGCCCCGCAAGCATCGGTCACCGGACGCCTCACGATGGCTTCGGCCACAATTCTATTCTGGACTCTAGCATCGACCAGACTTAGATAATTTTAATTGTAATTTAAATGTAATTTTTCCTTTATTAAATTTAGTCTTAAAATAAAGCATTTTTTTAAAAGCACCCTTCGGGTTCACTCTTCATAATTGGTATGTACCGGTCAAACACACAACGTAGTCGTGTAATACAAAATACGAACCTCAGCTCACCACTGTAGTAAGTGGAGGGTTCAGCAGTAGCGCTGCCGCTGGCAGGCAGCTGAAGAGTTTGTGCGACAAGGCTGGCCCTGTCCTGAAACAGTTACACAAATAGAAACCGGTCAAGAACAAGTCAGACACGCACACCGACGGTTCAGACGACCCGCATTTTGATAATCAAAAGTACAAAGGTCACGCGCTCGATCCCCAGGAGCGTTACAAATTTGTGCTCGGTTTGATTGGTGGTAGGGCCTGTTCAAGTCCGCCTAGCGACCTACTAAGTATGACGCCATAATAACTAACCGCATCTGTGGTCTAGTGGTTCAACCCACCGATTTCAGATCCAGAAGTCCCGGGTTTGATTCCAAGGGGGAGTACAATATTGTTGTATGAGTGGATAAAACAATCTAGAGGGCCTGCTCAGGAATTGATCGGAGGAAGGTGTACTTTACCTGACAAAATCAACCACATACAATTTACTTATAGTTAAAGCAGCTGATCACAGATCAAAAATATATTTAGATGCAAAAAATGTATATATTTGATATAGGATAGATGTCAGATAGGAATGGATGAAAGGTGTTAAGAGTATCTATATTTACATAATGATGTAATTAATTATGAATGTTAATTATGTGAAGCTAAAAGTTTGGAGCTCCATTTGAGCACATTACGCAAACAGAGGAGTGTACGATTTGGCATAGTTGTTTGAGGAGTGCAGAAAGCTAAAACATATTTTTTTACAAAACATTTAATTGAGCGAACACTAGGAAGGATTTCGTAAAGACACACGATTGAAGTGAAACCATTATTTTACAGGGAAACATTTTAATTTTCTCCCACTCTACCCAACACAGTGCCCCACCTTTAATCACACAAAAAGGTTCGGAGAAGAATTTCAAACCCTCCCATCCACTCTACAGGACACAGTGCCCCACCACTTTTCAACACACAAAGGTTTTTTCTTACTGCGTAAGTCACACCATTAACGGGCTATAGTACCTCAGATTAGCAACTCAACGCAACTTTATTCTAGTTTCGAACTAAGATACAGTAATAATAAAGGTGACATTGCTGTGCGCTCAACCACGGCCACCAGATGACAGAAATATGCGCGTATTTCTACGTTTTTTTTTTACGGTAAAACAAATATGAATTTTGAAAATCGAAAACACACACCGTCTGCTGTATACGGTGTTTATTTACTGTACAAAGTTTCAAACCCTAATGGGGCGTATTTATTGAATGGCGAACATTTTTGGTACAAATTAGAATCAACTTTGGATTTTTTCTATAGAGAAAATTTTATGTATTCGTGTTTTCGAAACACAAGCGTTCTAGCATTTATCCTTAACTATAACATATATTGATTTCAAGGTAAGTGCTACAGTATTGTGGAAGATATGATCCCTGAAGCTAAGCCATTTCACATATCATAGACTCTTAAAGAACAAGGCCTATGTGGTACTGCGCACGTCAACTTGAGCCATACCATACGAACCAAACCGGAACATGCTTGGCGGCCGAAATAGATATGGTGTTAATACTTTCCGTATGTGTATTTGTGTATTTTAACAACTAGTGGATGAATAGGTACGATTTAGGTTTGTTGGACGTTGGGTAGGTATGGTGCGTAGGGAGTCAAATTAAGTTTTTATTTATATTTAAATTATTGCTGTATCCTTACTTTGTTAATTCTACCTCGTTTGTATTTATCTTGCTTCTTATCGTTATCAAACCGATGTTTCTATTTTTATTTCTATTTATTTCCCGGGACGAGCCCTTTTATAAGGGGCTCTACTCTTAAAAACACATTACACATACCTGAGTGTCACCAATGACAACAACGGCACAGCGTTCTGGCGTCAGCGTGTTGCAGGCAAAGTGCTGCATGGACTCCGAGGCGACCTTGCCAATCCTCTTGGGAGAGATGAACAGAGAGTTGCCAAGACCACGACGAAACGCGGCTTTGTGGAGCAGGTCTACCGCGCGCACCTGCAAAATAGTAGTAATAATCATATAATCTAAATATAATCGTAAACCGTAAATCAGACCCATCCTTGCTCTGGCCTAGAGCTAAACAAGCCTACAGGTCAAGAGTTACCCATCAGTTATAAAGAAATCTTTGTTGGTATCCCTCTTGGCAGGAGCAGTACTCAATTTGTTTTTTTTTTTATTGTACAATGGGGATGTGCTTGGCCTTCATCTCACCTGATTTTCCAAGTTCAAGCGCACTTCACCCGGAATCCTCAATAAACTGAGAAACTGGCTTGCTTACTGCTAAATGCCAGATCATACAAATTTTAGAATTGTTTTTATGGCGAATTGAGATGCTCATAATATTCATTCAAAACATTTGTAGTTGAAAATGAGGTAACAAAATATGGGTACCAAATGATAGAGAAGCGCTATATAACTCGCACGTTGCTGAGTGAAACAGAAGAGTGGGATTTCATAGCAAAAACACGACTTAGTTAATTCTGTGAAAATTATAAAACTTGTAGAAAATAAAAATAAAACAGAATAAGGGCATAGCTTTCATCATAGCTAGCTTTTGCATTGAAACGCCACAAGCGAAGAAACAACATCATTGCAGAACACTTTTTCGCAACCATCCAAACTCGAATTAGAATAGCTACCTACTTTAAACTTAAAAAAAAAATCTTAAAATTGTTTCTCCGTTTCAGACATATATGTGGAAATGTATTCAAAAACAACCATTCACATGAAAAAATAATTAATATTTTTTTACTTATTCTGAAAACCCAGATCTGTTGGAAACATACGAGAATGTTTTTTGAAGTCCTATTCTTCAAAGGGCGACAAGGCAGTTTTACCTGAGGAGGCAGAGAAGCCAAGTCGTGCCTAAGACGGGGCACATTGTCATCTAGCTCCCACGGCCTGAACTCTTGGCAGGAGACAAGGCTGTTCAGCTGTTCCACAGCTGCATTCACATTGTCTTGGGTTGTCTGCAATAAATCAATAAATAAAACTACCTAAGCAAACCTTGCACTGTGGGATGAATAAAAAATAAAAATAAATAAAAATATTAGTGATCAAACATCTAACATAAATTACAAATTTTAATGGCCTAATTTTGTTTACTTGCAGTGTCTATACTAAGTTAAAACTTTTGTCACAGCCACCTTGAGGTGGCTGTGACAAAAGTTTCAAGATTTTTTATAATTTAGTAATTCAATACAAACATATGTTGTAGTTGAATTTCTAAGGATACCTATGTATGTACAGGTGAGTTTTTTTCCAGGGCCACTGAGGCCAAGTCTGAAACCGTGAGAGTTATTGAAAAGTCATGTTAGGAGTTAAGTGCATGATTTAAAAAAAATAAGTTCTGCATTAAAGAAAATCTATTTTTTTAATAGTTTTTTGGAAAAGTTAGATTTTGAAAAAAAATATTTTGCATATTTAAGTTCTGTGTTTGATAAAATTAATTACTTATCCTTGCCTCAGTGGCCCTGGATAAAAACTAATCCTTTATATATGTATTCACACCACAAAGTACTAATTTTAGTAGTTGAGGGTGAGGACCTATGAGGATACCAAGCATCCTCATAGGTCCTCACCTATGAGGATACCAAGCAACTACTGGGGCTTGTAGCCACTCCCTTAAAGCTTGACTGCGCTCCACCTGATTAGTGAACACAAACATATTTTTTCCATGTACATTGCTGGTAATGTATGATTAACAAGGAGACTCAATCTAGCCCCATTAGCTCTTTTGTACAAAAACGAGCTCAACATTTTACAATGATTTTGAGCAGATAACAACTATCCACATTTCTTTACGAGCCCTAGCCTCCTAGTTTTTGTCTTCAAATACAAGCAGTGTTGTCCACTTACAAGTATAATTTCCATGGTCCTAGGAAATTCAATTCCTACCAGGAAGAGACTGGGACCCAAGACATGCTTTTTGAGATGTATGGGGATGGAGGCAGTGCCATATGTCAACATGGCTAACAATAAAGTCTGTAAGTCTAGAACCTGCTCCTTCAGTTTGAAACCCAGGCTTTGAGCATGCGAGAGTATAGGACTCTTATATAAGAATAAGTAAGAACATAAGAAGTTTCATTAATCTCTATAATTTTTCGAGGGTCTTAGATTAATTTGTCAGAACAGATATCGGCCTATAGTTAGTGAAACTGTCTCTATCTCTTCCTTTGTGAACAAGTGTCATAATGACAGATTTGTAAGCTTCAGTGTACACTCCAGTAGTATAATACTCACATTGCAAATATGAGTTACCAGACTGGCCAATCATCTCAACAACTGTTTTTAAATATGGTTTCCTTGCATTCTCCAAACAATTTATAATAGCATAGTTTAGTGTTTATTTTTTATCACAATACAAAATGAATAAGGAACATGTCTAAAACTCCACATGGGTCGGGAAGGAAGGGGTTAGTTATAGTACTCACCTACTTTATTTTAAATAATGTTTTTTTTTTTTTAAATGCATGTAAATAAAGTGTACCTTTTCTTATGAAGATAAAATCCTTTGCATGAAGCAATATTGTTAACACTATAAAAATGTATTGTATATGATATAGTGTGGTGTGTATGATTACACCAATGAAGTAATCTCTGCTTTCATGATATAGAAGTGGTAGTAAAACATGAACTGAAAACATACCTCAAGAGTGTAGTAAACAAACTCCCGATCACCAGATGCACTGACAGCTGCACCAACCTGTGCCAGCTTACGTGCAAGGATGAAGCCACTGGCATTTGTAGTGGAGAGGCCAGCGGCAGAGCGTAATACATGAGCCACTCCCAAGTCAGTTTGAGGCTCATAGCGAGAACCAGCTCTGTAGATTAAAAATGAACTATATCAACAATAACTGTTATCTGAGGATTTGATGTCTGATTGAATTATAAAAGATAAAGGTGAAGGCTTATAACAAAGGCAAAGAAAATCATTGACGTAAAATTCAAGTTTGGACAGCAGACTGCTTTCCAATCAGTAATTATTTATTACGAGCAATATGAGTCAAACCTTACTTGAAGGCAATGGTGATACGGGTGACAGGAGAACCATTGTCCAAAGCAGCTACTATGGTCTTGTTGGGTAGCACACTGGATGTGACGCGAACATCCCTCTGCACAGCTGGTGCAGCCTGGGCGTATCCCCTAGTCTACAAATAAATTAATGAAATTTTCTACCTAAAAGCACTGTAGGTACGATACAGGTTTACATAATCAGAAGTCTTGACAGACAACGAACATTTTCATATCTGAGTTTTCCGAGGAAAACTGGATAGGCATGGATATAATTTAGTACACTTGGTTTCTACTTACTACAACGTGACGAACTAGGGGGCTAGCAAGAGCTTTCGATGCCATTTTTATCGAATTTTCAATAGTATTCCTGCACCCAAATTCACTCTCTCACTCACAGTCAGGCAGGCACGGCACTTCGAAAATGTTCCATTCCACTGAATACAGTCAGTTCAGGATCTTGAATTGGATTTGTAACATAATATTTGACATTGACAGCAGGATAGCTATATTACATTTTAGGCCTCCCAGACGTAGCAATATGTTAGAAAGAGATAAAATCCATAAACTCATGATATAATTTATTTTGAACTAAGTTTAAACTCGGGACATTTATTTTAGCTTTTTCCCCTTTTCAAGTCGGTATGCTGGTAAGGGCTCTTAACTGGCATTGTTTACTGCTGCCGAGTGCTAGACGATTCGATGATCCAGCCAGCCAGCCGGCGCATACATCCAAGAACCATACTAGCGTACGTTAACGTTACGTATACACACTTGATAGCAAACCTAAAAAGCCTTGCACGGACTAGGCGTTGTTCCAATGTAAGCGTAATCAAGGTAAGTCGAATACGCGTACAAGGCATCCTATAATGCATTGGGTGATTATGAACGCGTGGTGACAAGTCACGTGTCAGCCAGCCAGTATCACAGATCATTATCTATCTATAAGTATACTAACTAGAGCTGTCGCTGACTCGCGCGAGTTGATACGCGTGGTCGCGTGCTCAAAATGTATACGCGCGCTCATAACGTATACGCATGCTCAATACGTATACTCGTTTCTGCAGGTACGGACTAGGAGTTCCTGTATACGCTTAAGTGACAACGCGTACATTGGAACGCCTAGACCGTACAAGGCTTAACATTTTTAAGTCGGTGCAAATCCAGTTTTAGTCAGAACAAAAGTGAATCATTTCGTTGTAAAACGTTTCATTTAGTTCATGAAGGTGAGCATTAAAATCTCTCAATATAAATATATTTTCAATAATATCGCTATATATAACAGCACTTCCTTTTTCACCAAGAACCTCTGTAAAAACGGTCAAAAGTCCGTGGGCATATATACTGAGTAAACAATAATAAACCGATTTTAAGCCGCTCTAATATATAGCGGCTTTAATGGCCACTAGCTAGACGATCACAACAACACAGTTACGATTTCGAAAAAGCCCTGTGTCCAGAGTGTGGCCAATAATAATGTAAATTGTACCATGTAATTAACCCAGTAAGTACCTAAAGTATGCTTCCATAAAATTCAACTTGGCTCGTACCTAATTTATGTACCTACTTCAACGAGTTTATCACATTTCGCTTCAATTTAGTTATACACTATAACACTTCATCGCTTACAATTTGAGATGTAGTGATAGTAATAATAATAAAAATAACAGGCAAACCTGATACTTTACGAAGTTTTGTTGTTGAGCATAATTGTTGTTTGTATTGAAAGCCGCTATCCATGTAGTGATTCTCAAATACACGGAAAGTTTTCGTATCGGGAACATAATTTTTTGTTGGATTTGACTTAGAATACCTACGATAGATTTTTTTAATATTCTCAAATCATTGACGAAAATCTTCTGTCGAAGTTTCGAATACTAATGACAAAAAAAAAAATTTGGTATTAGTGTTCTGGGAATCTCCATCGGTAGTTTCCGATTTCGATCCAAAAATACTTTCAAATGTTTGAGAATAGCTATTCAGGTTAAAGGTGCAAAAAGAAAAAAAAAACATTTTCGGAGACTTCTATGCCAGGTTCCCAGTGCCCTGCGCCACGCCATGATGATCATCCTACTGAAATATATAGATCGGTCATTCGGTCATGTCATGTCATGGCCAACGAGAATCTAACATAATTTGCGTTAGGTCATATCATCTGTCAATTCTGTCATTCATTGTTTGTCATGCATGTCAATGTTAGATTTTATTCAATCGACGCGACGTGTTTTCGTTTTTTATTTTCAGATCAGAATAGAAAATGCCGCCAATTTTGTTGTAAATTAGTTTTCAGGTAGAAATTCAGAATTATTTTGAGAATTTAGCCAAATGCGTGTTAAGATTGATCAAACGTGCTTATAGCAAAGCTCATACGAGAGCTGTGTCCTACAATTTTATGGTGTTTTGCACTTAGAGGGCTAAGTATTCTTGTTATTTTTTTGGTTCACGCAAAACAATAGTGTTTGCTAGAGCACTTTGTAAATACCGTGCATTTTAACACTTGTAGGTACCTCTGTTTCAATCATCCTATTTCTTTAATTTCAGGGAAGTAATGACAAGTTTGGTTGAGCAAGTTTCCAAAGAATTAACCTGTAAGGACGCAAATGATAACATTAGCATTCACCAGTTTAGGAATGTACTGCGTTTAAAACAGAAAAAAGTGAGACCTAAATGCAACCGAATTTTGAAGAGGAAACTAAAAAAATACAAACTTAGAGAAGATGGTAAAGAAGACCAGGATATATTAGATGTGTCAGATATATTTGAAACATCCCTGACCATTCGATTACCGAATGAGAAAAAATCTTGTGCTGAGCTAGAGCTAGAACAATTAATACCTAAAAACTATCTGTTCGAAATGGGTAGAAGAAAGCAGTCTGTAATTATGTCAGAAAAATATGTTAAACCAAAAACCAATGTGGAAATGGGGAATGAAAGTGTGTTACTTGTATCTTCAAACGATATTAAGAAACAGACCAATGCATTTCAATTGTTAATGGATTCTAGAAATAAAAGCCTTGGTAGCAACTCACCAGGAAAAGAAAAATCTATGGATGAAGCAGAATTACAAGAGGAAATTGAGAAAAAGACTATCAAAGCCAAAAGGCAATTGGTTCTTAAAAAAATGGCTGAATCAAAGGGATCTCTTAAGAAAAAAGAAATGGAGGAAAATACAGATAAATACATAAAAAAAACTATGGAAAAACGTACAGAAAGATTTAAAAACATGATTGCAAATATAGAACCTAAAGCAACTAAAGTTATAAATGAGAAGAGTGTTCTGAATAGCCACAGCCCACTAAACAGTTTAAAAATAGGTAAAAACGAAAAGCAATCAGAGAAACCAGTAAGGATATTGCAATTGGCAAATATGTTTTCTGATGTGGAGGAAAAAGTCTTGGCAAAAAGTCCTGACAGGAATTCAATAACCAAGGAAGATGAGGAGTTTCTCAATAAATTATCCCCATCTCTTAAAAAGAAAGAGAGTATGTTATCATACTTCAAGAAAATTGAAAAAGAATCTGATTGTACATTGTTGGATAATGATAATGATAATGTCATCATCAAAGTTAAATTAGGCACTAAGAAAAAGGGCAAGAAAAAAAAACTCAGCTTAAACAAGGGCTCAAAGCCTGAGATATCATTAAATAAAATTGAGGCTATAAGCTCTGACATCCATAGCAGAAAAGAAGAAATCAAAGATATTGTAAAACCTTTGACAATGGAAGACAGTAGTGATAGTCGAAAAAGAAAAAGGACAATTAAAGCCAACACTGATGATGGTGCAGTTTCATCTTCAAATATAATAGACTCTACAGATTGTGGGCGTTCAAGGAGAGGTTTAAAAAAAACGATTAAGTATGGTGATGACGCTATCTACTTAAGTTCAGATGAAGAACTCCACATATTTACACCTAAAAAGAAAAAGCAGGCTGATACCAACAATAAATTAAAAACAGTATCAGATAATACAGTAAATATCAGCTCTGACAATAAAGAAAAGTTAAAGTCTAAAAAACCCATTAAAAATGAAAATAACAAATCCAAGAGCAAAGTAAAACCAGTTAAAGGAGAAACTGATAAGAAACCAGTAAAATTTGCTCCAATATTTTCAACAAAATCACAACCGGACCCGGCAGCATTGGAAGCTAAACAGAAGTTTTTGCAAAGTGGAGTTCCGGATAAGCTTAAGAAAATTATGGCCAGACAAGTAGACAAATGCATAGCAAGTGATTGCTTTTTAAAAGTGGTTCACATACAACAGCTAAATGGAGTAAGTAAATCTACTTCTGTTCAACTGAGTCTAAAGGAACATGATCTCTTTGGTGATTATCAGTATGACTTACAAAACAGTGATAGTCTTTCCTACACCAAACTATTAAATATGGCAGATTTACAAAATAATTTCTCATTAAATCATGCAAAACACAGTAATCCACAATTGATTCTCCAAAACCTAAAGGAAAAATACCCAAGGTACCCGGTCAATCGCACTTATCGCTTATTAAGAGCTAAGAAAAGAGGTGATTTTCAAACTGGTGCCAATTATTTAGACTTAGACAATAGTGTGGAAATATTGAATGCCTCACTTTTCCATCTTAATGAAAATCCAGAAAAGCTAAGCTGGTCCGATAAATATAAACCACTTGCAGCAAGCCAAATCATTGGCAATTTCAACAGTATTAAGGAACTGAAAAAGTGGTTGGTATCCTGGACTGAGAATGATTTGAAACCTAAATCAAAAGAAAATGGATCAGATTCATCAGATTACTACCAATCAGATGGTGATAGCAAAGATAATGTCAAATCTAGTAATAATCTTCTAGTTCTATCAGGACCTGTAGGTAGTGGGAAAACTTCATGTGTGTATGCCATTGCTGCAGAACTGTCAATAAAAGTTATTGAAGTCAATGCAAGCAGCAAGAGAACTGGTAAAATAATGTTACAAGATTTACAGGAAGCCACACAGTCTCACAAAGTGAACCGAGGGACAAGCAGCAATGAAAACTCACAAAATTCCCAGAAATCAGAGTTAATTGAAACTCAAGCCATCATCACAAATCCTGTTAAAAAACGAGGGCGCCCTAAAAAGAATGCCAATAATGCTACACAGAAATCTGTACTCAAAAAAACAATTTCCAAAGACTGTGCTAATGTGACTCCTAGCCAAGAAAATACAAGGACATGTATGTCTCTTATTCTGATAGATGATGCAGATATTGTGTTTGACCAAGATGATGGCTTTTACTCTGCCATTGTCCAGTTGGTTCACTGTTCTAAAAGACCTGTGATCCTAATAACATCCTCATTATCATGTCCACATTTGCAGCGGTTCATCCAGAGCAGTAAGCTCTTGAAAATGAGTCCTTTGTTACCAAACATACTTGGGACGTGGTTGGACATAATGTGTTTGGCTGACAGTGGTATATACTGGCCAGGTGTTGGTTCAAAACTCCTTAACTTTTTCAATGGAGATATAAGAAAGACAATAAATTGCTTGCAGTTTTATGTGTGCAGCCAAGAACAAGTTGTAAAGCCAGACCCAGACTCATGTTCGCAGAACAATGATTGCTTAAAAGAGAATGATGATGAGAACTCCAACATGTCATGGGCAGACCCGTATGTTGATGAGAAAAAGGGAGAGCCTTCTGAACTTAATAATGTATCAAAGAGCTTTATACCAGAACAGATCCATTCCATGCAGTACAAATGCCCTGATGAGTTGTTCAATATTTGGTATAATGTCCCAACAGTATTTATATCACATTCTGGGACTGAAAAATCATTTGAATCACTTGAATCAATGAGCAAAACTCTTGATTCAATATCCCTCTGTGATTCCTTTAGCCCCAGCTATTTACAGAGCCATGAAAATTTCACCTCAGATCCCTGGTTTTTGCAAGAGTCACATGGTGCCTGTGAACTGGAGAATTTTGATAAATATGACAGACATTTGAGTGCTAGCAATGACATAGCACATGAATTAGCAAGTCTTTCCATCAGTAACGCACAAGCAACTTTGGGTTGTGAAAGAAACATAAATATGGATTATCCTGGGATGGCACAGTATAGGTAAGGAAGTTCTGTTTGTTCAAAGAAGAAACCGTTGATTTTGAAGAAGACAGAATAATTTTTTCACATAATTGGACAGGGTTAATCTAGGTTTTTTAGTGCTCAAGTGCTACAAAGCTACACAAACCTGAAAAATTTCTTTTGAATCAGATAGGTATGTCATATCAAAATGAATGATTAACTACTTTGGTATGAGATTATGGCTGGCGAAAATCAGTGGTATTATGGAGCCTTCTCATTTAATACATTTATATACTGAAAACATAAAATATTTGTAGAAACGTTAAAATATGTTTGATGCAAATATTCTATGATTCATCACGTCAACAGAGCAGCTACTTTCCTTTCACTCTCAGTCATAAGACTCCTCGTATAGAAAGTAGCATTTATGTAATTTCTAGCAATATTGAATATGAACGCTGAACATCCTACAAACTTTACCATTTTTAACATTAATTGAAATCAAATTTGGATTTATGCAATGGGATGGAAGGAAATCAGCTAAAAAATCAAGGCATGGTAACATGGTCAAAGTTCTAACACACAAACAGCAAGTGAAACCCTTGTTTTTGATAGCCTACTTTAAAAATCAAAGGTCGCAAGTTCGCTCCTCGTTATGAATAGTTGACCACCTACACTATCTCGCTTGGCGCGTGTAAGAAAGCAACATTTAAAAATTGATTTAATTAATAAATGTCGTGACGAATTAACGAAATAAAGGAATGCTAATATGGTTTGGGCATAGAGAGGATGGATTTAAGAACGAACGGAACAATTATATATAGAGTGAATGATGCAGTTGGGGGGGCAAGACCTCAGCGAACGTTCTTTGACATGTCGGAGATATTCTCGAGCGAAGGCCAAGTAAGAAGTATCCTAAACCCATGAGCATGTTTTAAGAACGTGATGAGATTGAATGAGGTGTGTAAGGAGCGTAGTAAGTGAATATCCATTCATATTCATCGTCTCATAACCTTCTGGGAACAGGCGTGAGTATAGGAATCGGTTAATAACTAATGGGATTAACTCAAGGATCCCTAATTTTACAGGAGAGATAAAAATCTCTACTGTAATTTTTTTTCAACAGTTATATAATTTTTTGTAGTATACAAGTATTATGCAATGATATGAATTTCTAGACCAAGATATTGATACTAATTTAAATTGCTTGAATTATTCTCTTCTCAACATAGGTATGTGTAAATAAATTCAGAAGAGAAAATAAGCATTAATGGAGTCATTATTTTATTTCAGGCAAAGGGATCGTATAATTTCTCGGCACAATAACCTGACTAGTTTCCTGAGCCCACAGGCGGTACTAGACAGGAAAGCTCTCGCCTTAGACTACTGGTCATCCTGTAGAGCCATTTGCAGAGTGGAGAAATCGAAGACTGACACAAATTCCAAACGAAACAACCGTTTCTGCCACTATATGAAGTCACTGAGCGTTCTATGCAAAAATGACTCTTTCGATAAACTAGCCAGTAGCTTATCCCCCAGTGAATAGCTGAGTGGTGTAGGACTGTCATGAATTGTTGTTATAGTAAAATTATTATTGTGAATATTACATTTGTTTTCAATTAGGTTGTAGAAAGTAGGTAATGAATTATACCCTATCTGCTAGACTAGAAGTCCGTTTTCAATATTGCTTGAATTAAAACTTAATATAAGCTAATTGTTTGTTTTGTAGTCACGTCGTAGCAACGGTATTAGGTAAGCAAACAATTTTCTCGAGTCATTCTGGCAGTAAGGAATAAAACTTTTTCTAATACTTAATGTTTTTTTTTCAGATATCAAAAACGATCTATTCTGCTTTGACCCAGACACAATGTGTGCGCGTGAAAGAAAACCCCAGAGCCTGATAACGCGACTCTGTAGTAAGTGATACCATGTTTGTCTCATAAGCAATTAATTTGTTTTTCACAAAAAAAGCACTTGTCATTATCAGTTGGAGCATGACTCAAAAACATGCTTTGATTATAATTGTGTAACGACTTGTTTTGCTGTTGTCACACGAATAATCAATGCTTAAACAAACACCTAAAGAGGTCTCATACCAAATAATCCATGGACTAAAGGAAAAGAACGGCCATAATTTACTGTCCAATCTGCATTAAATATACATATTAGGCCTGGACCCTCAGAGTTATGACTTAGGGCCGTAAATTGGTAGGTCCTAAAAGAGTTATTTTGGTCGACGAAAGTCGACGAGACCCCAGGACATTCACACAGCGCCGTCTAGCCTTAAGCAAATCTAGTTCCCATATTACAAGTACGTTATAGATGTGTAAGCTGGGGACATGGGTCTACAGCATACACGTCGTTTTTACCTTGTATCTCTGAAAGTATGATAGCTACAGACTTGAAATATTTGGTTCTCAGAGAACCCATTCTGCACTGAATTATAGGCTATCAATCACAATCCAGTATTCAGCCATTTCGCTAATCCAGATGTGTAAGCTGTAACATGGGTCTACAGCATACACGTTGTCTTGACCTTGTTTCTCTGAAAGTACTAAAGCTACAGGCCTTATATTGTGATGCTTAGTGAACCCATTTTGCACTGAATTTTAGGCTATTAATTATAACCCAGTCTTGACCAGTTTGGGGTTACCAGCATGTGTAAGCTGTAGACCCTGTCCCTGGCTTACACACCTACTTAGGCTTGTATCTACGAAGTTTGATTGGAACCTAAATTTTAAACTAGATTTTCAGATTGAACCAAATTTGAACCAAATATTGACATATTTAGAAACTACAGATTCGTTCTGTGCAAGCTGGAGACATGCACATGCTGAATGCAAGTGATAAATTGGTTATAATCTGCCTGGCAATGCTTATATTTATCTCAGCCGTCGGCTTCATTATGTATTTATCTCAAGTTGATAAGAAACAAATTAGCAATTTTAACATGGCCATAGTTTATGTTATGTCTGTACATGGTAACAGAAGATTTATTTTGGTTATCAAAGTTGCTATCCACATTTACGGTTTTGTTTTGAGAATATCCGAAAATATCAGTTGCTAGTGACGATTATAAGCATGTTTTCGTAAGACTGAATTTATTATATTGAACTTTTAATTGTTTTTCTGACCTATTAATTACTTATTTAATGTCTTGTTTTCTAACGTATAGGTACTTAACTTACCTAATTAAATGAGTTGAAATATGAACTTTAAATAGATTTTTTAAGTACATAAGTACTCTGTACCTAAACCTACTAATTTCCCTGTTATTTGGTGACCTTAGATCGGCTTCAGAGCTGTGTGAGTGTGACCAATTGAATGTTCACTTTCCTATTTGTAGGTAGTCGTGGACTTTATGGTTCTAAGAAAGTTTATGTACGCATTTTACACATGCATAATCGTGAAGAATATTTAGTGTGTCTACTTGCTTACTGTTTACTGTGGACATTATGCCCAACGTAATAATTCGTCTCAAGCAGGGAATAAGTCCTGAGTCTATTTATTTTCCGTTATGTTTTGATAGTTTTCTGATTTCCAATGTCTATTGTGACATAATTAATCAATAATTTCATGACACCAATGCTCATGTCTACCATACCCAACACCCTATATCATATAATTATACACTACTACTAGTAGGTAGTAGTCTAAACTAGTAGTATATCATAGGTACTTACCTACTCAGTATTCGTACAGTGACACAGGCTAGTAACGGATAAGACGTCTTAGCTAGGTCACGGACTGATATCTTAATGAAAGTTATTTCTTGGAAATGGAAACTTAACTAATGACCTTTTGTCAGTTAAATTCGGCTTTTTGAGGCTAATGTCTTCTAATAAAATCGTCACCTGGGAAATTTCCACAAAATTCCAAAATTCATAATGTCTTACTATTTTTCCCATTACCTAACCTATCCAGTCTGGTCTCATCTAGGTTCCTCAGACTGTTGAGGATCCCGGGTGAAGATTGATATGTAATTTTTTTATACATATATACTTGGTATTGGATAAACTGAAAACCTTGGCACAAAAGCCCCAAACTAAGCACTAGCTTGTAATATGGAAACTCCTACGGGTTACCGTCCAAATTTATACTATGGGTCACATACTTCCTGAGGGAACGATCGATTCGAGTAGTCATTAGTGGCTGTTCGTCTGATCTATAGGCTATCCGGGGTATCTCAAGTGTTCTATCAGCAACTCTATTCCTGCTTTATATCAAAGATCTGCTAATACTTACCCGGTATCTATGGGTACGCAGATGGCAGCACAGTTGTTGATAGATATTTTTCCAGTCCACGTGCTAGTGCGGACGAAATTTTCAGCCTCCATAGGGAGATGGTGGAGCGTTTGAACCTCAAGCTTAAATATGTGTCTGAATGGGGAGACGAAAATCTTGTACGGTTTAACGCTTCCAAAACTCAGGCGTGTGTGTTCTCTGAAAAAAAGCCTATTTTTATATATATAACGGCACTTCGCTCCAGTTAAATGATAGTTTGTCCCTATTAGGCGTTGAACTTTCATAGAACTTGAACTTTGGGTCCCATATCGAATCTAAGGCCAAATTCGATGCTATGAAGCTGGGCTATTCTTGCTAAGGTTCAGCGGTACTTCACACTGGGACAGCTTTTGTCTTGTACAAAGCTCAGGTCCGAACGGCGGGTTGCCAGGCTGTTTTCTATAAATTCGACTTCGGCGAGTGTGTGCTCGATATCTTTGACCTAATCCCTACATCCCCTTTCCACCACCGGACTAGCAGACGAACAGCAGGCTACAACCCGTACCTTGAAAATGTTCTTTTGTGCCGAATACAACTTTGTGCAAATATGGAAGTGGACCTATTCCATAAACAAACAATTAGCCATGATTACATAAATAGGTACTACATAGTTTTAGGGATCAACTTCTTGTCGTGATGAACTTACTCGATACTTACTTACATTCTAATATTCTTTTGTTTTAAGCGGAAACTTTTAATTTTCCTTATTATATGATCATATTATTTAATTTATAGCATACTTAGATATATGAATATTGTTTATTCATGTAAGTTTTCATACAATTGTAAAAAATTAATGAATAAGTGCCCTACTTACTATCTATTGAAGGAGCAAGTTGGGTGGGCTTTTCTTTGAACGTCCCGATAGTCGTCAAGGCCAATGGAAGAGTTAATTGTAGAATTTAATAATAGCATTAAGTTGTTTACACCATGTCATCACTAAGATAAGAAAATATAAGTACCTATTAAACGAGATGTTTCTAGAACTTTCAAGTGACCCGCCGGCAACGACGACGGCGACGACGATGCGACGCCGCCGCCGCCGCCGGTATACTTTGAGGTTAGAGGATTCCAGAGAACGATTAGTATCCTGTCTATGGTCTATACCTACTTATACAGTTACTATTAGTGTTTAGAATTAAGCAAGTACTATAAATAAATAAATATTACAGACGTTAATTTTACACATCGCCATCTAGCCCGAAACTAAGCATAGCTTGTGATATTGGAACTACTTAGATTACGGATAGAATACTTAAATACTTTTGTAAATACATACATACTGTAAGATACAACCACACAAACACAGAACAAACACCTATATTGATCACACAAATGTTCGTTCTGGGTGGGAATCGAACCCACAGCCTACAGTGCAGAAGGCAGGGTTATTACCTGAGGCGTGTTATATATAACTTAGTTCTAAATAAACTGTATAGTTTATTTAGAACAAGTACTTATACTTCTCTATTTTAATTGGAATACATAACATCACAAAACGATAAAAATATAGTACAAACATATTTTATGGTAAAAAACAACAATATTTGAAGGAACGTGAAATGAAGTAGGTACAAATAAATGAAACGCATAACGGTTACGTGTGTGTGTGTGTGTGTGTGCTACAATAGCAAAAAAGTCTCGGTTCAGCATTAATGGCCGCTCTACACAGAGGGCGCTGTTTTTCAGCCAAGACTCAAAATGTGAGAACTTAAAATTGTGCTATGGAAATAATATTATCTTATGATTATTTGTATAGTTACATACATAAACACCTATAATACATAATCAAATTATGTATACGAGTAGATAGGTATTTGATAAATAAGAATATAATATTAAACATACCTACTGAAATATAAGAAAATTAATGGCGAGCAATAATAAGAAGATTTAATATATTCAAATTAAATTAATTCTACTATAAGTAGGTATCTAGTCACATATAATTATCTAATAATACATTTGCCAAATAATATGCAATTTATATAAATATGATTATTAAGGGTTAGTATTATGTTTATGATGTTACGTGCCTTCAATGGGTTTTGGATGGAAAAGATAGGTTATAAATCGACCTTTGTATAATAACTTGATTACATGAAATGTAATTACAAGATTAATAGTAGTTTATGCAACTGTCATATAAGAAGGGGTATTAAAATACGAGTGTTTATCGCATGAGGCGAGGTTGACTCGAGTGTTTTAATACCTAAGTTATATGCAGTTTCATACACTACTTTATCTTCACTCATAGTAAAAATTTAAATTAAACTAAGTAGGTAGGTTACAAAAACACGATCGGCAAAAAATGTATGGGAAGCGCGGGAAATTAAGTTCAAACTACGCATGCGTGCGCCATTTTTTTTACAGTTCGAACAGCGCATGCGTGCGCTTTTTTTTTCAAATTCAGCCTAAAACCATAGACTAGTTTAATGAAATAATAAAAAAGAAGATAGCGGTACTATAATGAGTTTTATGATACAGTTGGCGGTACTATAATGAGTTTTATTCTTAATTTTATGTATATGCGTTTATAAAGTGCGTCTGTATAGATTATTTGAATTCGTAATTCGAATTTTTCGATTTGAGTGTATATAAAGTGTCTTCTTTGATTTCCAAACAATGAATGCTAGAGTCTCGGGTGTGGGCCGCTGCTGGTGATTTCTCGGCGCTAGCTGCTCGCTGTACTTCGTACAGCGTAGATATAGGTTAATCTGTGGCGTTAACAATTATTATTGCCTAAATCTATATTACAAAATAAAGTATAAACTATCAAGTAAAAGGGGCATCGGTACCAACCAACCCAGACTTCTGCTGGTCTATGATGATACATTTAATACGTTTGAATGTATATTTTGATTTTAGGAGACGCAAGGGAGGTGGAACAATATTATATTGTTCCAGCTCATTTGGTTGCTTGGTACCTAAAACTACCCCGAAACGCAACAGTTTTATACTTAGAATAGTGCAGCAAATTTCTGTTTGATCTTGTACTAAGTATATGGTCTCTGAATATTGTGATTTTGCTGGACATTTTCAGTTTGTAGCAAAGACCATTCGGATATGCTCTCTATTACCTATTCTACTCGAATCCTAGTATCTGACTCAGGACATAGGTACCTACGTAGGGTCTCTACCTAGTCATGCTAGGGTCTAAGATAGGTACCTACCTATCTCTTAAGTGTTAGTAGTCAGGTCAGTTGGATGGAGGCAGTCCTTCCCTTCCTAATAAGGCATGGTAGATATTTACTAGAAGAAATGCCTACTTAGGTTAGCTACCTATGCGTCAAAGTAGGTATTATGTTCTAAAAAAATAGGATTTTCATAAACTACTCTTGTGATAATAGCAAGGCTCGAAGTTCGAAGTTAGTTCAAAGTATGACGCGAATATCCAATATTTATGACGAAGATAAGTTTACACGACACATATTAGTATTGCAATTTGATTACTAACGAGGTTGTCAAACTGGTATTTACTAGTTTAGGATCTAGACTAGAGCAATCTATTGATTGTCTGAGGAATTATTTGCCAAATTAATCGGGTACTTGGAGTATGTCACCCTTGTGAGGAACGGAACAAAGGTAGTTCCAAAGACCAAATATTTTCTGACCAGATAATTTCGTATTATTTTAGAAGGTCAAAATAGTTGGTCGGATTGGTCGAGATACATCTCATTGCCTATGTTTAGTAAATTGATAAAATAGAGGCAAATATTAACATAACCATATCATAATTAGCTTCATGAGAACTAGAAACGATTTTTACCGTCAAATGTACTGAACGGATAGGTTTCATAACATGTGTACACTTTTGAGATGGGAAACGCCATTTCGGATATGACACATACCTAAATCGGTAAAAATCGTTTCTAGTTCTCATGGAGCTAATTTAAAGCCATCAATGGAGATCGGCTTCGCCGTCGGCGGTAGCGTCCCAGGTACCTACATCTTCATGATCTACCTAACCACATCGTATAGAGTCCAATAGCAAGTTCACGGTTAAATTATTTATCATTCAAGACTAACCTACATATTACTTGCCTAGCAACATTTATCTACTTGTTTTTAAACAAAGTGAATATTTCAATTGAATAGATCATTCCGAATTGTCACAAACAGCTGGTTTTCTGTTTAAAATCGCGACCAAAAAACTAGAATGAAATGGTCTACCTGTCTTGCAACTTTACCAATATTAATACCGTCATAAAATACATTGACGATAATAAGGTAAGTAAGTGCGACGATTATAGTTTCTATGTTACACTGTTTGTGAGAACATAAAATATTTCTCATCGCGACATGGTCGTAAAGTCTGTATAATGTTGGCGCCGGAGCCGGGGTTATCGCGAGGCGCGTGCGCGACGCTAGCCAGCGGTCCTTTCGTTCACATAAATGAATCGCGGCGTGGAAGCTCGGGTCAGTTCCACTAGGGCGACAGTCGGTATGACACCCTCCGAATTCAAAGTCGAAATGGTCAGGAGCAGTCTTCGTGGAGAAACCTGCGGGTACTGTAGTGCATGCGTGCGAGCGCGCCTTTGCGCCGCGCGCGGCCGCAGCCCCGTACCTCTGGATTGCGCTTACAAGCACATCTTGGAATCCTACACGAGTGAAAAGCAAGGGAAGGTGCCGGATTCGCCAAAACCGGCGTGTGCCTCGTGTCGGTGGACGTCGAACGCTCAGTTCCCGGAAACCCCTCCGCAATCCGTTAGCGATCTCAGCCTGGAATGGAGTTCGCGGTCTTCTCAGCGGTCCCGCACCAGGCGACGCAAGAGGTAGAACACTACGCTGCGGACGTCAGTTCAGAGTCCGGATATATTTTACAGCAGTGCCCTTAGCTCTCGGGTCATAAGTCTGAGTTGGAATGATGCGAAACAGTCTTGGAAGTCAACGTTGTGTTGTGGTTGCCATTGCTCCACCGCGCTGCGGCATCACGTCGTTATATGACGCAATAAGCAATAGTTTTAAGCGATGCCTATTTACCTACCTAGTATTACATTTTGCAACCGTACCTTACTATTTTAATAAATTATTTAAACTAATTATAATTGTTTTATTTTCTCCTAGTTATTAAGATCTACCGATAGAGTATCTAACACTAAAATAATACTCACTGATAATCAATATTAATACTAAATTATCCAACACTTAACGAAGGTAACCAACCTACCATTTAAAATACAGGCTGTATTATGTGCAAAATTAAGCATAATATATAGGTAGGAAGGTACCTAGTTATGTAGCTATGCGCAAAATATGTTTTGTTTGTTTTGGTGGCTTGAGCTGGCTGCATTTATACAACCACTAAGAGATAGATATGTGCCCATGTTGTGCCACGCACTAACAAAGAGTACCTATACAATACCGCGCACTACTATCAACATAACCTGCTATAGCAAAAAGGTTTATCGGAAGATACAAATATCAAAAGAGTGCGCAACAAAGACAGTAACAGTTCTTGATACTGAATAATATCAATATATAAGAGTCTATCGTGCGGAAGGAGTTACGTTACAGAAATAATAAAATCTAGAAAAAACCATTCATCGCGATCGCTCTGCCCGAAACAATGTTTGGGTCATTGGGTTGGTATTGGGACCCAATAATTGTCAAGAAATGTTATGGACACTAACATGCGTTAGAAAATGCTGGCAATGCAGGGTATGCATTTTATGAATTTGAAAAGTATCTAGATAGATACCTACATTATGCATAAAGGTAACCTACTTAACCTTACTGTTTTGAACTTTAAACTTTCTTTAAACACAACATTTTCTTTAACTGCTCATTGATTGACTGTCCATAGTTGCTGTCTTGTCCCATCTTCGCTACATAATTAAATAAATACTTGGGTAAGTATATTACATACCTACTACAGGAGATTCATTTTACACAATAGATGGCGTGAAAAATGATATTGGACAACGTATATTTGCAAACGAACGTAGGTAGGTATAAGAACCATTTATTATTAGATCGATAGGTACTTTGCATTAATTACACACGAACATCTCTTACGGACCTACTTATTAAGTTTATAGCCTAGATAGTAGTTAAGTACCTAAGTACTATCTTTACGCATACAATTGATTTATTACGCGAGTCATTGTAGTAGCTAAGCTCCATACAAAGGTACTAGACTAGTGGGTGGGTGGTGCGGTAAGAGGTGAACATTTTGAATGACACGGAATAAGATAGGTAATAAATACTAGTAAGTAAGATGAGTAAGCTTAGTACGACCACGATACAAATGGTACAATGCCCTCAGAACACGAATCATGTCCATGCGAGAAGCTACGCTTGGAGATAAAACTTTGTTGACTGACGTAGAAACTGCGAGATATGACCAAATTTTTTACCAATTTTTTTACCTGACTGCCTCGAAGTAGAGTTACGTTATCGAGAGTAGGTATGTATGTATGGGACTTCTAACTTCCATGCTGCATTCGATGTGTCATTCCCACAATTCCGACTGTGTAGGTATAGGTACCTATTAAGTACTACTAAGATTACCTAAAATATTTTTAAAAGTACCTAGTTGTAATTAGAATGTACCTACACTTTTAGCTCGGTGGATAAATACTTTTTGTATTATGTTGATTGGTTCATTTGGTGTATATAAAATTACATAGGTACGTAGGCACATAAATCTAAGCAAAGCATTCATAAGGTTTTGTTGATTTATGTACGTAAGTACCACATTTAGCTACGCATGTACCATAAGTAGCTAAATGTGGGCTAAGCTACTCATGAAAGCTCATCTTCTAGAGCAACCTCATAAAGTAACAAAACTATTTATTCTTACTGCCTACCTGCATTGCTCGGTGTATAAATTGATAAGCACCATAACAATAGCTAAATTGCTAATGCTAAATTGACATTACCTAATTATATCTAATAATTTTAAATAGCTAGCACGCTCTTTGTCATGCAAATGCATACATTTTATCAGGGAGAATTGTTTCCTTCGTTATTAGTTAAAAGAAAAAATACATTAGAGATTGATACATTTTATTTCATTATTTCAAGTGCTACTCCTACTATAATATGAATCTTGCCTCGGTATGCATAATCTGAACATAAAATACTGATTATTTATCTACATAATATCGATTCTATTGAACTGTGAAAAAGTTTTCAAAACTATGGCTCAGACTTAAATTTTGTTTAAGTATCCATAATCAGTTTAACTTAAATATATTACATTAAAGATAGGATTTTTTTAACAATTTCTTAACATTATTTTAATTCGAGAAACGGGAATTTATCGCGTATTTTACCTATATTTATCCCGACGTTTCGGTCGCGAGCAGACTCATAATACCCGTTTCTCGAATTAAAATAATGTGTTCTAATCTCGAAAGTTTAAAAAAGTTCTTATTCTTCTATCAGATATTTTATTGGACTCATATGCAGCTACAACACGTTCCTATATTTGATAAAAAGCCATATCCACTACATAGGTCCATATGAACATGCTATGAACGCATGTCACACGAATTCACGTCATGGCAAGATGTTGGGTACGGAACAGTCTAGTCTAGCGCATTGTATCATATCTAGATACAATATATTTTAGCATGTACCTATGGGCCGGTGTAGTGGGCTAGAATCTAAAGGCCAATCTCACGACAGATCAAAGTTCCACAGATTTATAAGATTCAATACTTGCGCAATCTGACCAATGACATAACTTTTTTTTGGCAATTCGATTACACAGCGATAAATTGAAGAACACTGGAATGACAAAATTCAGATATGTTTTAAATCGATAAAATATATACATGATTATTTACAGGAAATATCTACAGTTTAAACAGACTTTGGGGTTTTCAAAAGATTTTTTACGATACCTTAGTTTAATTAGAAACATCTTCCGCGACGATTTCATGAGTCATAAATTGTTTCGCGCGTTTTGGGATGTAATGTTTATTGATTGAGTCTTGCTCTTGACATTCTCTTACAAGAATTCTGAAATCCGTTCAGTGCAATCCATTTGACGAAAACCTGTGGACGCACGTTGTTATTGACAGACAGGGGATTCCGCACTCAACGAGTTATAGGTGCTCTAAGGTTTAAAAATACACGGGAAGACTGTAAAGAAGCGACACGATAGACACTCATATAATGTACAATCGCCTGCCTAATATGCTCATACAATTCATAATTTTCTAAATGGCTCTGTATCCATATCTGGTAGATATTTTGGTATTAAGTGATATGACGGAATTTACCAGACGCGAATATAAAAGTAAATCTTCATTTTGAAAATTATGAAGTGTAAATCAAAAAATCAGTTGAACCGGCTTTGAATGAAATTGTTTAAATTTCCTTCTATTTAAGAAGGTAAACAGGTTACCTTCTTAAAACTAGTCTAGCTAGATTATATTTGGTACGCGCTATTAATGTTATGCTCTACACATTTTGTTTGTGCTGATGCCGCGTATCAACATAAAATCGAATCCAAAAACCATTCATACAATTCTTCTACGTTTCAGTCTCGCATTATATACTACATTACATACCTACATGCAACTAACTAAGCACTACCTACAACAATTCATAACAATTATTATTTACACGAAAAAATCTAGTAACGTTGAATGGCAAATTATGCCTTAAAAGTTGTGCTATGGTATTTATATTATTTTAAATAAGTAGCAACATTAATATCCGTGGCCCGGCCAATAACTAGTTACAAACTTACAACTGAGAAAACTTCCCTAAGGTAAGAGTAGTAGAAGCCCCTAGTGAAAGGGCTCGTCCGGAGAATTACTACCACCATACTTATTTCAGCCGCCAAGCAGCATTGCTGTGTTTCGGTTTGAAGGGTATGGTTGCCGGTGAAATTACCGGTACGTGAGGCTTAACACCTTTATGTCTCAAGTTGACGGGCGCAATCCAGTGCCGTGTAGGCTATGTGCTTTGTGGATGTGACCTATGCAGTAAGGCTTTGTCATAGGCAAGAGTACACTTAACACCAGGTGCGCTACTTGCTTGTCCCGTCTCCTAGTAGTATAAAAAAAAGGTACCGTAAGGTAGTTTTCTCAGGTTAGATTTCTAACCAACCCAACATCCTTCAAAGTAACATATTCTGTGTTTTAACCGCCTCTGTGGTCTAGTGGTTCGCCCACCGGTGTCAGATCCAGAAGTTCCGGATTCGACCACTAGGGGATACAATATTGGGTTTTGTTTGGTTGTTAGTAGGATTATTTAAGTCCGCTTGGCTAGCTACCACCATCTTACTTGAGTCTGTCGCCATAACAACAATTCTAACTTGTTGTGTTCCGGTATTCAGAGGTAAGATAGCCAGTTCCTCAGACTTTTGAGGATTCCTGGTATAGTGCGCACCTTCGGTCTTCGTGATGACCGGGTGAGATGAAGCCAAGCGCTTCCCCGTCCAATACAATAAAAATAACCTCTATTAGTACACAATAAAGTCCAAAATTCAATGCATCGCGGCTATAACAAAGGTGACATTGGAAGGTATAGGGGGCGCTAACGTCGTGGGAGGTGGTGTTGGTAGAACGAGCATAGAATATGTCTTGCAAGGGTTCCCGGATGTCGCTCCTAACATGCTCAGAAGAAGATAGGAGACCAGAGATCCTGACAGCAGACCGCCGTTGTACGAGAGAGTCATCATGTTGCCTGAAAAGAAAAAAAACTCGCTTAAAAAGAACCCGGCCAAGTGCGAGTTTGACACGCACAACGAGGGTTCCGAACCACTTTTCAAGGCAAACATGCTGGTTTTTTTAAATTCGTTCTGGAGAATTCATGTGGGTACGACTTACGCTTGGCCGATTTTGATTACTTACATATATTTAAGGTAAGGAACATTATCACACCATGTTTGAACTGCATCTACGATAGAGCTAAAGTAAAATTGCTAAAAAAATAATCACGTTTTTTTTTTAGTATGACCCCATACTCCCCATACCCTCTATCGTTTAATATACAGCGCACCTGCTTACTAGCGCTGTGTATGTCGTGTGTTCGGTTCCGACCCGGGACAAACATTATGTGTCATAAATCTACATGTTTCTTTTGTGTTTGAGTGTTGTTTTGTATGATAAGATAAAACAATACAATTAAACTAACTATGTACAAGGGAAGCAGTCGGGTTACCTGAGGTTCATGATATTTTATGTTTTTTTTTAAAGAAGGTACAAGTATTCTATCCGTAATCTAGTTCCCATATTACAAACTTTAGTTTGGGGCTAGATTGCAGTGTTGAAATTAATGTTCTATAAATTTAACTGAACATTAATTTTTAGTATGTACTGGCATCACCAACCAGTCTGCTCAGCGTGGGATAGATGTAGCGGAAGTTCTTGCTAATTCCAGTAGATACTATTGTTTATCTGTGAACTTGACGCTTACAACTGCGTCCAAATGTCGGGAAACTCAACTCAAACCTTACGTGATCACACACAAATGTTTAAATGAAACCCAATATTACATAGGTGAGCTAAAATCACCGCAGCTTGTGCTGCCATCTCGCGAAACATAACAACAGTTCAAATCAAGCGCTGTTAATGGATTTTCCTTTTGTAAACAAATTGATACGGTTCTTACCAGCGATTTCGCGATGTTCCCGGCTGACGCGAGATGGCGCCATTATCATCGGAACAGATCCGAATAACCCATTCGTGAAGCCCAGGACCACGGAGAACATTATGGGGTAAGCCTGAAAAATATCTTAAAGTTGGTATTGTGACTTTTTTGTTCCGCATAAGTTATGCTGGTTAATGAGTGGCATTCTTTGCCTGTATATGTCTTGCCTGAAAATTACAACTAGCTCTATTAAAATGAGAGTCGTGTATTCTAGAGGGGGTGGGTCTCCCTCCTAGTCTTGTTTTTTTTTTCGACACCTCACCTGGTAACAAGTTAAGATAAGGCGAAGGTGGAGGCGGACTTCACCCGAAATCCTCAACAAACTGAGGAGCTGGCTATCTTAACTCGAAATGCCGGAATACAACAATTTTATAAGTGTTGTTATGGCAACAGAATTAGGTAAGATGGTGGTAGCTAGCCAGGCGGACTTAAACAAAGTCCACCAACCAAAAACTCTACTCCGGGTAACGAAATCTTTGACCTTTATTCAACAGTTACGGCTGAATTATCCTATCTGTACCTAAAGGTCCGCATGGCTTGCGACCACTTTCCTGCCGAAGTTCCGTCGCGGGAGTGACGGGCAGCTTCTGGGAAAGTTCGCTCCATAGTTGAACGCATTCCCAGGTAATGCCCTGGCGAGCTTAGTGGGCAAGAGCTAACCCATAAAAAAAAAGCAATTTTCCTTCAGGTGAAATTGTGAACGTAGATTAACCACAATCCACTTTCGGCCTATAAACAAAGATCCAGCAGCGAATCCTATACTTTCTCCTGTCCACGGATGTAGTACAAGGCGTAATATGTTAGCATGGTATGGTCATGTCACCCATAAAAAAAAGCAATTTTCCTTCAGGTGAAATTGTGAACGTAGATTAACCACACTCCACTTTCGGCCAAAAACAAAGATCCACCAGCGAAGTCTATACTTTCTCCTGTCCACGGATGTCGTGCAAGGCGTAATAGGTTAGCATGGTATGGTCATGTCATGGGGATGAAAAGTCTTGTGTCGAGAAGAGTGTGAATGAATATTAGGGTAGAGATAGTCCGAAGAAGAGATAACTCAAAGTCAAATATTTATATTCATTAAGATTTTTTAGGATCATTTTGAAACGTCATGCCGCCTGTTCAGAATCGCGACCAGCACACAATGAGAAAGGCAAGAAACTCTGGCTGTTTAATTTTTTGATGATCCATTCAACATTTAGGTATACAGAATTGTATAATTAAAATAACATTACAAGTAGATTCTTACCTACATCATAAAACTAAATACTTAATACTATCTTAAAACATTTAGCATTACCTGGGAAATCATAATTAGGATAAGTCTGGATTGTGTGAGGGATGATGTGGGCAAGAAAGGAGTGAGAAATGAGATGTCGTCCAATAAAGGAGCGTGCCAACCCCACCTATTTTATCCCGACGTTTCGGCTGATTTTTTGAGTGTTTGACTATTTGATTTATTGTTTTATTTTATTGTTGTAGGTATGTATTAGTCCATAGTTTGTATTAATTATATACGTAACTAGTATTTGTTGTAATTTCTGTCTATATTCATACTTATTGTTGTGCACTACTTCTGTTTTTTTTTTACTGTTTACATTTCTCCTTACAAGGTTGCCTGGAAGAAATCGCTTTTAGCGATAAGGCCGCCCATTACACTTAGACGCTATTGTTACTAAATGTTTGTTATGTGTATTTATTTATGTGTACAATAAAGTGTTCATTCATTCATTCATTCATTCGGCGGGGTTGTATCAGACGTGGTCGCGGTCAGTAAAATGTTCTTATCATGTAACCTGAAGTTGGGGACTCCTTGACAAATATCGGTTGATATACGAACAGGCGTCAGTTGACGATTTAAAATGATTCTAAAAAATCGTACTAGATAAACACAATTCACTTGTACCCCTCGGTTACAAGTTAACTTAGCGTACCTGCCTTTTGTTATGTATTGGTGCAATGCACACACACACGCACAACTACTTACACACCAAATGTACAAAAAAAGTATCAATCAGACGAGTCTCTCATATCATCAGAGAGAATTTGAATGCGGAAGAACTTAGTAGGAGATAGAATAACTTACATCGCCAACGATGTGAGGCGAGTATCTCGGCGCGGCGCAGAGAAGTAATAGCGGGACTAGCAGCAGTCTCAGCCCGCTCGCCATCAGCAGCTGACTGCGACTCCACTCGTAAGGCCAGGCTGCCGCTACCTGTAACCAAACCGAAAATATCATATTATTGTTACAAGTAACTCTGTTTATTTGTTACCTTTACATGTCTGAACGGATCTTATTGAAATTTGGCATGGCTTAGTAGTTAGTAGTAGCTAGTATACACCGAGAAGCGAATGTTGAGATGGATGTGTGGTGCGAAAAGAATGGATATGACTAGAAATTAAGAGGAATCTCGAAAGTAGTGCCAAGTAGTGATCTTTTCAGATAAATAGTTTTAACCGCCTCTGTGGTCTAGTGGTTCAACCCACCGATTTCAGATCCAGAGGTCCCGGGTTCGATCCCCATGGGGAATACAATATTGTGCTTGGTTTGGTTGGTGGTAGGACCTTTTTTGGGACCGCCTGGCTAGCTACCACAATCTTACCTAATTCTGTCGCCATAACAATTCTAAGATTGTTGTGTTTCGGCATTTTGAGGTAAGATAGCCAGGTCCTCAGTTAGTCGAGGATTCCGGGTGAAGTGCGCCTCCACCTTCAGCCTTATCTCAACTTGTAACCAGGTGAGATGAAGGCCAAGTGCTTACCCGTCGTACAATAAAAATAAAAAAAGTAACATATGTCAAGAAATTAAGAGGAAGCTTAAAAGACGCACCAGTGGCTGAAATATAAAGATTAACAGGCTAGCATGGTATGGACATGTCATGCGAAGGGACAAAAGTTATGTTGCAAGGAAAAGGTTGAGTATGATAGGAGTAGAGGAAGATCGAAAAGAGATGAATGGATTGCGTCGAGGACATTCGTATGAAAGGAAACACCACAAGTAAGTCCCGTGCAGACGTTATTTGCCAATAAATGGTTATGGTATAGTTAATTACATATAGCGTTTTTTAAATTATCATATTTTTCAAAATATAATACAAAAAAGTACGCGATGAAGCCCCGTTTTTGTTATTAATTATGTTTATTATGTATGTTAGTATTTTAAGGTATATGTTATTATGGGCCGTAGACTAAGTTAGAATACGATCTGTAATTTTTCTATTGTTGCCTGAAATAAAATGTATTATTATTACTAATGGCCTTATAGGACTGTATGGAAGAAAACATGTTGTGCCTTACCTAGAGTGGGATAAAGACAGGAAGATGATAATGTATGAAGTGTATGGGGAATAATATTGGTTCACATACTCAGCACAATGTAGTCAGGAAACATATATAGGAAATCTAACTAAGAATGTAGTTTGGGCCTAGATGGCGCTATGTTAAATGTCTAGTACTTAACAAATTTTAATTAATATAACAAATATAAATTCATAGGTACACAATTCGAGAGAGAACGGTAGGCCGCTGACGTAGACCGCTGACGGGGCCTTTGTAATGCCGGTAGATGGCGCTTTTCACTCACTTTGCCCATGAAGTCGAACATATTGAAGACAGACATGAGTATGATAGGCATCCAAGTGCCGAGCTCACACGACGGCACTTCGGAGGCGATGCCGGGGTACAGCGCTAGTGTTGTGAAGTACACCAATCCTATAGACACCATGTAAGGGTAGATGGAACGTGCTACCGCCCAGCGGTCTAGGATGCCTCCTGAAAATAGCAAATAACAGAATAGTACATAATTACGTTTTAAAAACTAAAAAGAAAACCGACTTCAATGAAGAGTATGATACAATTTCGTTTATCAGGATGACGTATTTTTTCCAGTTATTTCGATGACAGATGGACGGACAGACAGACAGACAAACGCGTGGTCCTATATGGGGTCCGTGTTTTCTTTACTTTTGAGGTAATTACACCCAAATCGCTTCAAGTGTGCATATTTGAAGAGTTTTCTCGATTTTTCCAGGATTCCCTCATCAGATCCTGACCTGATGAAGATGGTATCACCTAGGAAGTATACCGACCCTAAAAATACCTAAATCACTTCAAGTGTGCATATAATATTTGAAGAGTTCCGTCGATTTCTCCAGGATTCCAGCATCAGATCCTGATGACAACGGAACCGAACGTGAAGTACCCTTTCAAACAAAAAAATAATTTTTGAAATCGGTCCAGGCGTCTTCGAGTAATCGGGGAATGCCAATAAGAAGTCAATGGCTTCGAGATTTAAAACGACTACTTCTTACCAACGTACTCGCGTGGATGGAGCCACTAGACTCAGAGATCGCGGGCAAGAAATGTACGCTACTCTATGCTCTAAAGCTGCAGCAGTAGGGTTCACTTACGTTTGATGGCCCTCCAAGACGTAGGTCTATCAGGTGGTCCAAAGACGACATCCTCTACCTTGTAGGAGGGTCGCGGCGAGGGGGAGCCACTGGGCTCAGATAGTGCGGGTGGGGAAGTCGCGTGGGGGGAATATACCGGATTAGCGAAACTGAACGCGGTGTCTGTTGTACCTGGAAAATATACAATAAGATTATTTAAAAACGACAGAAAATTTCAGGGCAGAAGTTTTCCTCTTCCTTTATTTCAAGTCTTTAACTTTTGAGACGTTTGCGGGCTGAGATGGAGGCATGGGTTCTTAAGCTGGTCCACCAAGGCCTTTACTGTCATATTTCCAAATAGCTTTCTTTCTTTGAGATAGTAGGTACGGCGATTAGGAACAAAATAGCAATACATCTAGTGTGGTTTGTTAGTGCAATGGGGTGTACTGCTAATGAACATTTCACTCCCCCATTTCGAATCAGATGAAGTTTGAAGGCTAGAAAATTGGTTGATATAGGGATCTGACTTAGAGTGGTAAATAAGTGTTATTACAACGTGTTAGGCGCCGCTCCGAGCCATCAGTGAGAAAATAACAGCGCGATATCAATCGCGTGTCAGCGAGTGAAATGGATGCGCACATGTCAAGGCTAAGGAAAATCATTCGTTACTTTTTAGGCCTGCTTTTTTTTTGGTTACCTCAAAATAAATAAAATATGTAAATATTCCAATTATATAAAACAAAAAGTAATAAAAGTTAAAAGATAATATACGTCAAAACGGTCACAAAGGTTCATTTCAGGATAACTTTTCATAATAAAATAATAGACTTTTTCCCATTCTTGCATTCACCTTTGATCACTTCTCAGAGTAGGATCTTATGAGTCACCTTCTTGAGGGACGTCAGAGGCACGTCTAAACTTGCGTTCGGCACATGCCCTAGTTTGCAAGTCGCTAACATTCGATACATTTTTTCTTATTCATACTGGTAATAACCGAACGCGTATATTTTATTCCTCTTTACCATTTGGCTCGGGGAACTTAAAATAATAATAGCATGAATATTTTCAGCGCGATTATCAAGATTTCATTTGTGTATTTTTGGTTAGTTTAATTTACACACTGAGATAAACTTTATGTCAAAATTACCTTGACCCGTGGCGGTAGATAAAGACGGACTTTGAATCTGCAACACTCCATAGCTCGGTTCGCCAACTTCACTTTCCATCTGTAATGGTTTTATCTGGTTATCATACCCGCGAAAATACTCGGTAACTAAGCAATGGAATTTGGTAGCTGTACCTAATCATGCTATTGCTAGGGTATTTATATTAAACATGTATATGGCTGTGAGGATTCTATGAAACTTTCAAATCATAATTACATAATTTACACTAGAATTACCTACTAGAATTTTCTATAGAAAATTACATAGATTTAAATTTCACATTCATTGTTCTTACAATTTCTTTACTTGTGAATAAGCTTACTGTAAGCTCAATTCGTTTTTAAACTGTATTTATAGCTGTTGGTTTTCCAATAAATAAATAATTTCTGACATTATTAAAAAAAAATATAGACTCACGTCTTTTTCCCCTTCGAGGATTCACCTTCGATCTCAGAGCGTGGATCTTATGAGGATAACCATCTGGTTATCCTCAAAAGTGCCTCAGAATACCCCCATAGTATCTACTATGGGGGTAGTCTGAGGCACGTCCTATTTTTTTTTATATTAACTGTTTTTATTTAACTTGTACAATGAAACTAACTTTATACAAGGGAGACAGTCTGTTTACCTAAAGACCGTTACAAATGGTCTATATAACTAAATTGTTACAGACCATTACTAGACGGAAGCGTGCCCAAGACACTGGATGCATTGCCTCGCTGAATAGCTACGCTAATTCACTGGCCTAAATAAGAGCCCGCCCTTGTATGTTATTTTATTTTTGCCTGTGGATTTTTTTTCTGAAATAAATAACTACCTATAATTATTAAAATACCAGCATGCCAAACTGGTCACTAGTTGAGATGAACCTCCTCAAAAACTGGACAATTCTGCCTTATTCTACGAAAAATCTACGGACTGATTGAAGTCTATAATTATTCTAGGGCCGAGACCACCTTCGCTAAAAATCGATCGTTGAAAATTTCATAGTCAAGCCATCAGCTAAATTTAAAAGTAACCTAATCTACGCACAAAATGACAATACTAACATAGTTTTTAATTACCAGTGTAGCATCTTCATTCGGGTTCAAATGCAGTTGTATCTTTTGCTTCTGCTTTGACTCTGTCGTTATCCGCAAATAATGCTGGACCAGAGGGTTTTTCATCGCCATGTGATGCAGCATCGAGTGCAGGAGTAGAATCAGGATGGAGAATATAAAGAACATTAATGTGCTGCGAGTGGGCGTTTTGAACACGTGCTTAGTCGCTATCCGATCCAGGGAGACCCAGAAACCGGCTGCGCCTGAGGAAACGAAAGGCATTTGGAAAAAACAAAAACGCAATAGTAGGTTGTTCATCAAGGGACTAAAAAGAGCCATTAATACGAGAATAGGCGAAAGTGAATGGGTTTATTTATTTACAATACACTCTTTGATAGGTAAGGATTAACTTGAATTACGATTCTATTACTTATATGGGTAACTTTCTCCATTTTCTCGGATTGATAATGATAATTATTATTATCATTACTATTACAGGACATTAATTTTACATAGCGCGATCAAGTCCCGAACTAAACGAAGCTTGTGATATGGAATTAAATTACGGATATAATTCATAATTACTTACTTTTATTTTTGTAAATACATACTTGTCATACAATACAACACCCAAACACAGAACAAACATCAATATTCATCACACAAATGTTTGTCCTGAGTGGGAATCGAACCCACAACCTGCAGCGCAGAAGGTAGAGCTACTACAAACTGAGTAAGGATTGGAACCCCTCTTTGGGTGTAGGCCTCCTACAGCTTGTTCCAGCTGTCTCTATCTTTCACTCTTGTTTTCCAGTTATTCCTTACTACAGCTCTAATATCGTCACACCATCTTTTCCCAGGCCATTGTGTGCCAAATATCATAAAACATATTTTTCTGGTGTCTGATGAAAACTACACTTATTAATTTAATTCGCTGTTCTGTATACCTACTGATTTTTTTTTCTTCGTTGCTTCTTTATAAAGCAAGATTGATGGAATGCTTTTTCAGCAGTTTACTGTTACAAAATGAAGAATAGGCTGCGCTTACAATGTGTGTCTAATATAAATCTACCAGGCAATCATAAGCTCAAAGATCACTCACTCTCCCCGGCCATGACCGCCTGCGTGTACCGCGGCGGCAAGCACCCAGTGAACCCGTAGTACGAAGCCTGCTGCACCGTGCAACCGAAAGCCACCACTCCAATGGCGACCAGGTTGATGGTGTACGACACTGATGTGGAAAATCCATCCCAACCGATGTTGCAGGTTGCTACGAAGATCATAGTCGCCAAGGATACTAGAATGCCTGGAATTGGAGCTATTTTTATAGACCTAAACGTGCATGTTGATGATGACAGAGTGGAAAAGCACACATCCTCTCCATTTACGGGTCGGACAACGCAGCTCCGTAACTAAGGCATGTAATCTTCATAGAACAGTAATAAGCAGCAGCGGTTTCTGTAGCGTATTTAAAACAGTTGCGATCTCTTTGATGGTGGTTTTGCCATAATTTTTGTTTCTTCTTTATTCTCTGATCTTTGAAGACAATCTTTTTTTTATTGTACGATGGGGAAGCGCTTTGCCTTCATCTCATCTGGTTACAAGTTGAGATGACGCCGAAGGTGGAGGCGCACTTCACCCGGAATCCTCAACTAACTGAGGAACTAGCTATCTAAACTCTACATGCCGGAACACAACAATTTTTAGAATTGTTGTAATGGCGACATAACTTGGTAAGATGGTGGTAGCTAGCCAGCCGGACTTAAACAAAGTCCTACCACCAACCAAACCACGCACAATATATTGTACTAGTGTGCTCTAGTGGGTTGAACCACTAGACCACAGAGGCGGTTAACAGTGAACGTTTACTCGGTGGGTCGAGTTGAACCAGTGATTAACCAAGTTATCACGTTAAAAAGACTGAAATACAACAATAGCTACTAGACGCAAGTTATTTCAGCTTTACTAATGAAACCCTACTTAGCATGACGCATGAAAACATTGTTTTTAATTCAATGGCCAGCTCTGTCCTCTCCAGGCTTGACTAGGCAGGATGAGGTTTACGTTGGAGTGCCTCATACCCACACCACTATCACCCCATAAAATGCCTCTCTTTTAAAGGTGTTAGGGGCGTAACATATCTCACTCTCTGATTTCAATCATATAGGCGGGTACCTCTATGATTTCAATCACAGGCGATGATTTATTTCTAGTATGACAAGACAAGAAAACAACAAAGCACTTGCCGAAAGTGATTCTCGTGTTATAGGACAAGACGTCTAGCAGCAAATTGTTGATGATGACGGCGACACACGCCGAGGCGATGTACACAGTCGAAATGTCAAACATTATGGTGCTTTGCGGGTAGTGGAACTGGAAGTAGTCTACCGCCATTATGAAGCTGAAACGTTTACAACAAAATCAAAATCAATTATCGTTTATTCAATAAGTTTTTTTTACGATCACTTTGAAACGACAAATCTACCGTCTGTTCGGAATCGCGATCAGCACACAAGGAAAAAGGCAAGGGCCTCGGGCTAGTTAGTTTTTTATGATCCATTATAAATAGAATTAAAATTACCTAATAGAAACCAATTAAATACCTACAATTAAGAAGTAAGAATTCTTACTTAATGTCAGGCTTACTATCTTCTAGTTAATCAGAAATTTTATAATAAGCTTTCCTAGATAGATTTTGTTTCACAAAAATGTTTAATTCATTATTTGACAAGTTTAGCACATACGTACCTACATAGTAATTTATTATAGAAGCGAACAATCTTTTTTTTTTATTGTATGACGAGGAAGCGCTTGGCCTTCATCTCACCTGGCTACAAGTTGAGATAAGGCCGAAGGTGGAGGCGCACTTCACCCGGAATCCTCAACTAACTGAGGAACTGGCTATCTAAACTCTACATGCCGGAACATATTTATTTTTATGAATTGTTATAATGGCGACAGAATAAGGTAAGACCAAACCAAGCACAATATTGCTCCCCTGGGGATCGAACTCGGGACCTCTGGATCTGAAATCGGTGGGTTGAACCACTAGACCACAGAGGCGGTTAAAACTTTAATCTTTATGGAGCTAAGTTGTGGGATCAGCGAGTTAATTCTTATTTCTTGTATTATCATTTTTTTAAAACAAGTTAATTATAATACATTTTTATGCGTGTACGTAATATTTTTATAAATATATAGGCAGGTCATCGCCAATATATTTATTTAAACTTAACTGTTAGCTTTGGTAAGTGAGAATCTCTAAAATTGAAGAGTAACTCACACTAACCGATAAAAACAAAGCACACACAGATCTAGAAGTTAACTTGCATGAGAAGGGTGATTGTCAATGAACTATGGAAATGTCATGACTGGAATTTAACCGCCTTTGTGATGAACCCACCGTTGCCAGATCCTGAGGTCCCGGGTTCGATCCCCAGTGAGAGTACAATTTTGTGCTTGGTTTGGTTAGTAGTAGGGCTTTGTTCACGCCCGCCTGGCTGGCTACCAAAATAAAAAGGAAGGAATCCTGAACATTTCTTAATTTCACATAACACAATCAAATAAACTATACCTAAGCTGCAAGTCGCAAGTACTATCTTGAATTTGTTTTCTAAAAGTAGCATTATGTCGGATGTCATTAAACTTTAAATAATCAATTAATACCTGCAACTAATAAATACCGAGAGAATACCTATACCCGTAGAGTTTTATCTATAAGTATATACTTAAATAAAATCGTAGTGTAGCTGACTGACTAACTGGCAACGCACAGCCCAAACCTGAGGTTCTAAAGAGACTAGAAATATTCAAGGCAGCCTTCTTTTGTAGTCAAAAGGAAGCTACCGATGGGGTGCACTAAGAAAGGCTTTTAAGAAATTCCCACGGATGACGGGAACACAATCCCGGACGTTTCACTATTTATATTTATAGGGCCCTGAGAAATTTACTTCAGATATACCGAGAGGTACCTTTACTCATACTTCAAATTAATTAAATACTTAGTCAACATTTCAAAATAAATTGTTCAAAGTTACCTGTTAAAAGGCAGCAAGAAAGCTGCGCCAGCGCAGAACAGCGTCAGGTAGACCATGTTATAGGTGTCAGGGGGCGGTGCTGAGGGATTCGCCATATTGGAGATTGGCTCTCCACGAGCCGTGCGAATGGCCTCGATCCGGGCGTACCCGCGGCCTAGGGTCTCGTTCATATCTTCACCACTTTTTCACATAACTCAGTGTTCAACCCACCACGGTAACCCTCTATGCCTTAGTTCTATGTAGTTTTATTCGTGATTAATTAGGTACTGGCTAGTATAAACATACGGGAGACGAATTTGAAAATAGCATAGATGATATCGCGAAGATTACGACGAGGTGGTGCTGGAGGTTCGATGATCAGTGTAGGGATATGTAATGGACGAGACATAGGTCACAATTCACGCGGGCCAGCCCGCTAATTACTCTAATAGTAGCTCCTTACAGACACAGCATCAATATGAAGCTCTGTATAACGCCCTTGACATGCAACTACTCCTTCTTGATATTAAAATCTCACTATTCTGCACAATTTTCTTTACGTAATGTCTTTTTATCGAATCGCATATCTGAATTAGAAGTAATTCTCACATAATGTTAAGGCCATACTTCAGAGGAACATTGAGATAACAATAGCGTTCCTTCACGGCGCGATTATGCAGATGAATGTTTTGACTTTAGAGTTTATTTTGACGATGTCTCGAATGTTTATTTGATTTTATTTGATTTTGTTCAACAATTTCCTGCCGGGCGATGCGTGCGGACCAGGCCAGAGAGGAAGAACGTACTACGCATGCGTACTCCGCATTGATTTTCAGTGCAGGGCAAGGTTCACCGAAAAATTTACTCACTTCGAGTACTTTTATTTTTAGATTCTTTTGTTAGTGCCTTCTGTGATTACCTATACTACGTCACCTACCTATACTAGTACACGTACCTATACCTACTAGTAATAAGGAAACAATGCTATTACGCATTGTTTCGATGTAAACATAGCAGTATTAAGTTATTATTTCAGTAAAGACACAAGTCAGCTGATTACGCTACGATTTGCTTGACGTAAACAAGTAAAGCACCATGACCTGGACAAGCTATTGAATACAGATATGCGATGCGAACGCGATTTTTAGCAAAATATTTGTTTTCATGTCATAAGTTAAAGTCTTGTAAGTGTTTACGCAGATACGCATATATGCATTCCAGCTAGATGGAGCGACGACCTCCGTAAAAGTGCAGGCAGATAGTGGATGAACAAGGACAAAGATCGGGCTCAGCGGCGCATCTTGGGAGACACGTCCAGCAGTGGACTGCGCTAAGATCGCTGATGATGATATCTAATTTGTAGCGTGATTTCTTTAATATAAACGATTGTCACACGCAAAACTCATTGAAATGTAATAGATAATCGCAAAAACGTTTAATTGCCAACTTTTTCCACAATTTCTTTATAACTATGACCCAGATCAGAAAATGTTAAACCAAGTTAATTACTTACAGACTAGGATCGCAATCAACACAAAACACCAATAACCACTTAACTCAAAACCTTGGTTCGAATATAGCTCTAAACGGTTTCGCGGAGAGTGATAGCCCGTCAATGGGTTCCGGAGAAGGTAATGGGTCGCCTTCAGGTATTCTCAGGTTGAACCTTTGAAGAAGATGCGTCAAGAACATAAATAGCCCCGACCTCGCTAATCTTTCGCCTATGCAGCGTCGCTTGCCTATGGACAATAAACGCTACTTACAACAATCTATACGCGATTTTTCAGGATCTCATAAAGCGACGAACAACAATATGTATTTTTTCGTATTGAACGACGGGGAAGCGCTTGGCCTTCATCTCACCTGGTTTCAATTTTTATTTATTTATTTATAGCACACAACAATTTAGAATTGTTGTTAAGTTTTACTTAACTTACTTTTTTTTGACTTAGGTAAGATGGTGGTAGCTAGTCAGGCGGACTTCAAACTAAATCCTACCACCAAAACCAAGCACAATTATTCATTCTTGTAACATGGGAACTAGATTACGGAGAACATGAATATTTTTTTTGCTAAAATAAATCTACTAAACTGATATGACCAATGCCAATGAACAATCGAGTGACGCTTGCTCAAGTTTTAAACACGTTGCAATATTTTTAAAAACTATAATGTTTTATCCGTTCATCTACTTTCTTTCTACTTTTCTTTTGTTACACTGGTAATGTTAACAACATTACCAGTGTAACAAAAACAAAATGTTCGCTAGCTGTGTGTAACAGACATACAATATTATATAAGAGCTAGTTATTACTAGAGCTAGTATTATATTTTTATAAAACTAGCTCTACATTTTTTTTTTGTATTGCGATGGGGAAGCTTTCATCTCACCTGATTATAATATAATAATAAGTCATTTATTTCTGAACAATTTACAATTAGGTACTTGTAATTAAAACGTTACGTTACGTTTCATGTTATATTATTAGGGTATTTAATTACACTGTTGAGGTACACCTACTACTTAGGTATTAATATATGGTTTTTGCGTAACCGTAAATGCTATGCCTCCAAGTTAAGCAGTACCACAGGTAGGCTCTGTTCCTCACACTAGGACTAGGTAGCCTGTATATTGAGGTCACAGGGTCTTGCCAAACGGCCTCTAACAAATATAATTAAAAATGTCCTAAACAAACAAATTAATAATGCCATGTATGTATGTATGGTGATTAATGAAGAATCGTGAGGAGTGTGGTGTATATAATTGTAATGGTATGTATGAAATATGAGTGTGTACAGTGTAGTGTAAGTGTGAGTAAATGATTGTTTAGTGTAGTGGTTTTGTTTTTGCTAATTATACTGTAGTTTTATAACTTTACAAGTTAAGATAAGGCCAAAGGCGGAGGCGCACTTCACCCGCAATCCTCAACAGTCTGCGGCACTGGCTGTCTTACCTCTAAATGGCGGTACACAATCGGTAAGATGGTGGTAGCTAGGCGGACTTAAATAAAGTCCTACCAACCAAAATTAGTGAATATTGATCTTTACCAACTTAACAAACTAGATGTCTGTATAAAATGGAACTTACCAGCTCCAAAAGGCATCAGCCATTCGTCTTGAATGAGGTTCCCTTCTTTTGTCAGAAAACGCTCCGGACGAAAAACGTTCGGGTCTTTCCAGTGGTCTCCGTTGTGCAGGTCGTGCATAGCCAAGAATATGTACGTTCCCTGGAATCATATATTTTTTAATAATAATAATAAATAAATGTTACCAGAAATTAACTTCACACAGCGCTATCTAGTCCCAAACTAAGCATAGTTTGTAATATGGGAACTAATTATTTTGTCTGATTTGACCAGCTCACTTGAAGAAACAAGTAAAAGCTAATTAAAGTAAAGCTAATTGTTTGAGGCGTTACTTTGCGGAGATCCATTTTTCAATTTAAACATGAATACTGGAAAGTATTTACTAACAAATCTGCTATATTCGTTTGAAAATATCAAATCGACAAGTGTTTCGCATCTACACGAGGCATACTCAGAAAATATGAAAGGCTACAGATTTCTTAGTAAATATTTTTCTGTTTTCAGGTTTAACTTGAAGTAAATGTGTGGCCAAAAATATATGGAGGATTGTCAAGCTTGTCTAAAAGGAACCGATTCCAGTGAAGTATACATACATACGTAGGT
Source organism: Venusia cambrica (assembly GCA_951394065.1). NCBI lineage: Eukaryota > Metazoa > Arthropoda > Insecta > Lepidoptera > Geometridae > Venusia > Venusia cambrica. The sequence continues at coordinate 12,510,802 of OX596040.1, read as the reverse complement.
ACATACTTATTCTCGAAATATAACCTTCCTTTTGAGGCAGTGGAGTATCTACTAAACTGCGATAATAAAATCTCGAGCTCTAAACATCTCTTAGCTATTACCCGTTTTAATTAAACACAAGGATTAACTATATATTACAGGACATTCATAACACACAGCGCCATCTAGCCCCAAACTAAGCATAGCTTGTAATATGGGAACTAGATTACGGATAGAATACTTAAATACAACACCCAAACACAGAACAAACATCTATATTCATCACACAAATGTTTGTCCTGGGTGGGAATCGAACACACAGCTTACAGCGCAGCAGACAGAGTTACTACCAACTGAGCTATGAGGCTTGCTAGATTGGTACTAAATACCTTCGGAATAATGTAGTTGCCAAGTCGCGCATCGTCTTGGGCCATGTGAGGGATGCCAACGGCAGCGACGCTGGATATTCGCAGGGTTTCAAGTACCACTGCTTCGGTGTACACCATACTACAAAAATATAAAATTTCTCAGGGGCTCTATCACGTTTTTTGTATACTACTAGGAGACAGGACAAGCAAGTAGCGCACCTGGTGTTATGCGCATCTTGCCTATGACAAAGCCTTATTGCGTACATCCACAAAGAATATAGCCTACACGGCACTGCATTGCGCCCGTCAACTTGAGGCATAAAGGTGTTAGGCCTCACGTACCCGTAATTTCACCGGCAACCTTACCCTTCAAACCGAAACAGAGCAATGCTGCTTGGCGGCAGAAATAAGTATGGTGGTAATAATTCTCCGGACGAGCCCTTTCACGGGGCTTCTACTCCTCGTGCTGTCTGTTTCATTAGAATCCGTTCGGCCGTCGGCAGGTGACAAATCAACCAACAGAAACAGAGATACTATCTAATTTATAATAATGTTCGATTTTATACCATAATTAAGATTTTTATCAACGACATTTTAATGAAATGTTTTTGATGTTCTCATGGTGGGAAATGAAATGCGTTTTTACAACTTTTACTTTTACTGCTGGCTATTCTACCTAATGCCTTTATACCTAACCTACGCCTTAAATATATCTACTTTTAAATAGACAATTATGGAGGAGAAAGATCTGACCCAGAACAACATCTTTATAATTTACCTACCTGTTAAAGTTAGAATATTTGGCGTTCTTACAAATATAAATAATAATAATTTATTTCGCTTAAAAACTACCTACATTTACAATAAATAATGTGATTAAATCTAAGATTAATATAAAATTAGATATGTGATGTAGTCCTACCTATTATAGTAAAATCTATTTGCACTGACTTCGAACATACATAATGTAAATTGAACTAATGACTAGCCAATACGATGTTAAACTACTTTATATCTCGTATATGTGAACTGATTTATAAGCTTTTTATGATAAATAAACTCTTAAACCGAAGATTCGAAATGTATTCTTGTTTTTCGAAAAGATAGAACCTACACAAATTATAGTTCAGTTTTCATCCAGGTCAATATATAAACCTGGCAATCTTATGCGAACAAAATGATAGTCACAAGCTAGGTAGGAAGTAAAGAAATTGGATAGATAATCGTTGAGTGTTAGATAAACTCGTTCAAGTCAAACACACAACACCCCTAAGACAGTTGCCGCCGCGGCGTGGAAGTTAGAAATACCACGGGTAGGTTCGTTCATTATATAACTTATAATTATCATCATCATCATCATCATCACTTCCCTGAGAATATCAATGCTGGACTTGGCCATGAACTAATTTTTCAACTTACCTAGTAATAAAAATCGCCTTTATTTCCTGACTATTTTATTTTTAACCGCTTTTGGTTTAGTGGTTCGCCCACCGGTGTCAGTTCCAGAGGTCCCTGGTGCAATCCCCAAGGGATTTACAATATTATGCTTGGTTTGGTTGGTGGTAGGACTTCGTTTGAGACCGCCTGGCTAGCTACCACCATCTTACCTAATTCAGTCACCATGTATTTGGGCTATGGACCAATTCTAACAATGTTGTTTTCCGGCATTTAGAGGTAAGATAGCCAGTTCCTTAGACTGTTGAGGATACCGGGGGAAGTGCGGTTCTACCTTCGGCCTTATCATAGCTTGAAAACCAGTTACCAACTAAAAAAAAACCTAACATAATAAAAGTTGCCTACACTACACTAAAGCTTAACGCATTTGTTGTACCTACCTGATACTTGACAACAAAACGAACACTAGACATTTTAATATTTTTATGTAACAAAACAATATGTAGGTACAAATAACGTAAAGAACTTTTCTAACAAGTTTCAAAACGTCCATTAAAAAGTAATTTGCATTTTAGATCCTACACCGAAAAGTCTAGAATATAATTTACCTGGTTCGGTGATTGATTGTGGGAGTGCGATCATTTCCAACCACTTCGTCGATTTCCTTTTGAAGTTTCCTCTGAACTTCTTGGTCTCGTAGCAAGTGGAGAAGCATAAAAACAGCTGTGTTTGAAACTGTTTCCATTCCCGCTTCTAGTAAGTCGAGGCATACAACATTAAGCTCTTCTTTTGTAACTAAAAACAAAAAAAAACCATTTGTATCAAAATCAGCAATAGTAAAACCTTCAAAATAATTATCCAGACCAAATGAAAAATGATCTGCTATTCTATTATTTTTAACCACTTTTCCAGTCCACGTTTCGGCTCCGTATGTCATGACAGTAAAGAAGCACTGGTTAATTTTTGTAGACATTTTGGTGTGGGTGACGAGAAGACTCGACTAAGTTAGCGGGTAAGCGTTTGACCTTCATCTCACCTGGTTACAAGTTGAGATATAGCCGAAGGTGGAGGCGCACTTCACCGACTCCGTGGTCTAGTGGTTCGCCTACCGACGTCAGATCCAGAAGTTCCGGGTTCGATCCCCAGGGGGAGTACAAATATTGTACTTGGTTTGGTTGGTGGTAGGACTTTGTTTAAGTTCGCCTGGCTAGCTACCACCATCTTGCCTAATTCTGTCACCATAACAATAATTCTAACATTTTTGTGTTCCGGTATTTCGAGGTAAGATAGCCAGTTCCTCAGTTTGTTCAGGAATCCGGGTGAAGTGCGCCACCACCTTCGGCCTTATCTTAACTTGTTACCAGGTGAGGTGAGATGAATGACAAGCGCTTCCCCGTCGTCAATAAAATTAACAAAAAAAACATTGACAAACACTGTATTTATTATTTGTTAATTTGTACCTATTATTTAACATTGAATATTTAAAATATTGTTGTTACCTACACGAAGCATGTATGTGGTAAGCCACAATATTATACAATAACATTGATAAACCATCGATATTTCTATATAAATAAAAGCAAATAATAAATAGGCAATTCTCAATACGTACAGCTTTGATCTCTTTGGCCTGACATTTCGATAAGAAACGCGTCGATTATGTCTTTTGGTTGTGCCACGTCAATGTTTTGCTTATGCTCCTGTATAGTTTCCTGGAGATTATAAACTTCTTAAAATAAAATGTCATTTCAAACCGATCTGCCAGCTGGTATTATGATATACCTCTTTCTTCTGGATGAGGACAATAAAATGTAAACATTTTTTAATTTTCAAAATGGTTTTGTCGACACCTTTGGACGATGTTTTATTTATTTCGTATTTAAGTGTGATATATCTATCAGACCTAAATACAACAGTAATGATAGTAACCAAGCCATAAGAGCATAATTTTGAAAATTATAAAATGCTATGTACATATTAGTACAGGAGACTATGCCTAGCAGTACTTATTTTAGTTTAAAACCTTAAAACCACTAGAATGATTTACAACCAAATAAGTAACCTTACGAATGATTGTCAAAGCAAATATGTATTGTTTTATATTCTATGGTTATCTTTGACTAATGAAGAGTAAACATTTCGAACCAGCGTGATTTAATAATATTAAAAGTTGACGCAAATAAATGTTTTTATTGTTGCTTATTCAAAGTGGATACGCTCTTACTCTGGGGGCAAAGTTCCTATTATATTGTCAAGATAACAGTACTGAAAACAAATTTATCAATCACCTCAATAAATTCATAAATCTGGTTTTGAAGACTCTGTAACTCAGTGTAACCGATAAGATCCGGCATGATGTGCCTCAAAAACGGCATGAAGTTTAGTACACCACCGCTCATGTCGGCAGCCTTGAATAACCTTGTGATCAGATCACATAGTCGTTTAAGACGTTCATCGTCGAGCTCGTACCTGTAAAACCTTGTAAAATCAACTTTCTATAATATGTGAAATGGCTTAGCTTCAGCGATCAGTATATAGCAGACGGTCTGTGTTTTCGATTTTCAAAATTCGTGTTTGTTTTACCGTAATAAAACAAAACGTAGAAATATGCGCATATTTCTGTCATCTGGTGGTCATAAGCGCCGTGGTTGAGCGCACAGCAATGTGACCTTTATTATAACTACATCTTAGTTCGAAACTAGAATAAAGTTGCGTTGAGTTGCTAATCTGAGGTACTATAGCCCGTTAATCCCTGAAGAATTGACTCGGTATCTCTTTCTATATTTACTCGTAGGTATCGAAGATTACTACAGGCCGCACTTCCTGACAACTAAATTTGAAAAGTGGTAGGTACCTAATCATTGTGTTGTTTAGATAAGCGGTTTACAGTCGTAAACGTAAGAAATGATAAGAAATGTAAAAAGTGGGCGTGTATGCGAACTAACCGACTGCACCTAACTTGCCTCAGAATCTAAGATTTTGTTGAAAACTGAGGTGGGTAAAATTAATGAGCTCTATGCAGTAACTCTACTCTTGTTACATAAGGGATTATATTGAGTTTATCAGCTATATTAGTTTCATTAATTCATTCTATAATATATCTGGCTGTCTTGGAACACAATTTGAGAATTGTTGTCATGTCGACAGAATTAGGTAAGATGGTGGTAGGACAGGCGGACTCAAACAAAGACCTACCACCAACCAAACCAACCACAATATATTGTACTCCCCAGGGAGTACATTATCAACATCTTACCTAATTCTGTCGCCATAATAACAATTTTCAAATTAATGTGTTCCGGCATTTAGAGGTAAGATAGCCAGTTCCTCGGTTTGTTGAGGATACCGGGTGTAGTGCTCCTACACCTTTGGCCTTATCTGAACTTGTGTAACCAGGCGAGATAAAGGCCATGCTTAGCCCGTCGTACAATAAAAGAAAGAGGCGATTAAAGCTATTAAAAATATCAATTCTTCTTCGTACATGTTTGTCACTGAACTTCTCACAAACGGCTGGATCGACTATGATGAAATATTTCGTGTGTTTGAGTGGACACCTTGATGTTTTAGGTTCACATTTATTGGCGCTGCGATCGCCTTGCGATGACGGGAACGTCATCGACGAAGTCCCAGGCGTTGCACTGGTAGATATTTTATAAAAAACAATAGCACTTTGTTTTTTAGTTGAGTCTTATCGTGAACTATATAAAGGCTTCGGAAATCCATACTCTATTTCAGTTTTATAGGTAGGCTTGTTGTTAAGACGAGATATGATTAGTTTGTGATAGGCAGGCATCAATTTGTTCCTATTGATTTCGCTTGTTACCTTTTACCAGCTACCAGTCGCCACATAATATTCACCACAGGCACATGAAACATCGAATTGACGGGAACAGGGCGTGTTTCATCTTCCATTCGCAACATAACGAGAGCCCTACATTCCTCTTCAATATTATTTTCCATCAAGCGCGTGTTGTAGCCAAAGTTTTTTAGATACTTTAGGACGAATCTTCTCGTCGTTGTCCATTTGGCTCCGTCTGAGAAGATTAATCCTAAAAGAAAAATAAGCAACCGAAACCGAATATATCACACTAATATTATAAAAGCGTATGTTTGTGTGATGTTAGATATTTATTCCCTGGATATATAACATATAAGCTATTTTCCATTAATCAGTTTCCGTGGGATATAAATTGGATGTCATATCGCCATACTAAACTTATTGGTTATTTGTTGCTCTTTTACGGTTAAGAATTACAGAACGGATTGAGCTGAAATTTTGGCACATTAATGTTGCTCAAAACTGGATAAAACACACAGGCTACTTTTATATAGTGATTTTTTATTGATCGAGTGAGCGAAGCGTACGAGATCTCCGTGTTAATATATATATATATATATATATGTGTATGTATGTATGTAGTGGCATTGTTTGTGATGGCATAACTGTCGAAATTATCCCATTTTGATGAAATTTAAAATGGACAGAGATAACATAAATAGAAATTGATTATCGCGGGGGATTTTTGATAAGTGGGGTAGTTTTTGAGATGTTGGGGTGAAAAGAAATACATTTTGTTGCCCTTATCTTTTGAATGGTTGATCCAATCAATTCAAAAATTTGAGAAAAGTTATTTTTGAGAAATAATTCCGTGGTTATATACACACGACAAGATCTCAGTTCGGGGCGAACTACTAGTATAGAGATCCAAGTCATTTACTTTTAATGGAAAACATGTTTTGCGGCTATCCTATGTAGGTACAAGTGATACTGCACTGGTACAGGTTATCACACACGCTTAATAGGTATCTACGCAAAATCTAATGAACGGATTGAACTAAAACTTTAAACAAAGATAGCTAATACTCTGGATTAACATATTATAGACTACTTTTTTTCTCAAAAAGTGTAATGTTCCCACGGAATAGCGTTTTTAAAATTATCGCGATCATTATACATAATTATTATACATAGTTATTAATTCCCACGGAATTACCAAAAATGTTAATGCCTCTCAGTTTACCTACGTTCATACTGCTTAACGAATTTAGATTAAATTTGGTATAAGAACATACAAACAAATAGGCTATATTCTATCTCGAAAATCAGTCTTCAGTTCCTGTGAGATGGGAATAAGATGTCTAACATCGCAAAACGGGCACAAAGCGGATTTGTTGAATGTTGCTCGTTCAGGCAAAAACTACGAGCTGAAATATTGTACCTATAGGTACTTTGATATTTTTCTGGCCCAGGAAAACATATACACCACTTTTTATGCGGGTACCACGAGAGTGGTGCTAGTATAAATGATCTACTGGTTAGAATAAAATTTAACACTTACCTATTTTTTTTTCATATGATCTCATAGTGTAAAAGAATCCGCCAGGACGCCCTTCGAAGACTTCTCGAATGGAGACTTCCTTGATATAATCTCTCCCCGACACTATTACAACAGTCATGAGCCCTAACCGCAGGCCTAGGAGTTTTCCATACTGTCGAGCCCATGACTGCCATACTTTATGATAACACTTTTTCTTCCTCAACTCCAAAATTACTGATAACATGTTTCCTATGAACGGTAGTGGCTTAGGACCTAAAAATCGTTATAACAATCAGGATCGCTGATTTTACTTTTTTTTTATATATACGAAATAAAGACAACATAAAAGACCTGGAGGAAACCGTCGAGATTGCTTGAAACCGCGACCAAAAAATAAGACTAAAAATATTACACAAAAGATAAAGGTCCACATAATGCCTGTCTATGAGGAAGGTAGAGCAAGCATTGGAAATAATTATTTTTCTGTGAAGGAAGTGACTTCAGTAAGATAAAATCAGCATCTAATCGGGACTGCTTGAATAGTAATTTTATTCATTTTTCTGACTGTATTATCTTTCAAAAGATTATAAATATTCTTTACTTTTTCATCTGGCTTATGAATATGAGCTTAGGAACACTTTTCTTGGGTGCGTTGAATCATCAAAGATATTCTCTGACCGAGCTGGCCTTTTCACTCCAGCGACGCGGAAGGGCGATTTTTTAATAGTAGCTCTCTATACAACCTGAAATAGAATATGTGTACTATGCCGAAACGGGGTTATCCGACCCGACTCGTGGAACAACGTTTGTTTTACGACTTTTTGAATTTTGTTTCAAAGTTTTTGGTAAAACAGGGTCAAAGTTCTGACACCAACAGCTGGTTTTTTGAGTTGAGACTACCCTAAAATATAAATAACTCGCGACAATGACCTCAGCTCTAGACAGATGAGGCAACATAGCAGAAGGTCACAATCACAAAGAACGAAAAACGCTTTCACTAACAGAGGAAAATCGTCGAAAAGCCTGGGCTGCTAATGAGACAATCCATTACTAGAAGGTTTAATTTGTCAAATCAATAAGAATTCTGTTCGCTAAAATACAAAATAATCGTTCCTATAATGTACTTTTGTTCGTCCAATATCGCATTTATCGTCTTTTTGTAACTGTAGGTGCCTATGTAATTTATCGATGTGTATGTTCCATCTAATAACCTACTTTCACGAGATGACTCCAAGTTCTCACTAAAATTGGTTCATCTGTCCTTAATATTCTTTGATACAGATAATTGCAAAAGAAAGCGCCTTACCTTTGACACTCCGCCACGTCGTCGGCGTCGTCAAAGATAGCCGGCGGCTTCAAACCAACAAAAAATGTGTTTCAAATGTGAAAAGTGTCGTTTTTCTTCGTGCTGAATAAAGTTTAATAGATTTAAAGACGACGTGTAGTTTTCGCGAGTGTAGTCGCTAAATAAAACGTAAAATTACGTGATGACAGTTCGGTGAGAGCGCGAAACTTTGTGTCCATTTTACCGCTTACTCGGACTATATTTCGACAATATGTGCAAACTAACGAGATCTACGTGCTCCAGCGCTTCTAAAAAGGTATAGCAAGTGAAATTTCGAGTGAAAAAAGTGAAAAATTTCGTAACCATAAAAGTGACCAAAACCATGTAAAAAGTGAAAATTGTGCAATTGTTCTTTATGCAATCGTAAGAACTGCCTTTTCGAGGAATGTACGTGTAGTTTTCGCGAGTGTACCCGATCAGATGACTCCACAATTACGTGATGAAAGTTTGGTTCGAGCGCGAAACTTTGTGTTCATTTTACCGGTTACTCGGACTATATTTCGGCAATTTGTGCAAACTAACGTGATCTACGTGCTTCGGCGCTTCTAAAAAGGTATATCAAGTGAAATTTTGAGTGAAAAAAGTGAAAAATTTCGTTACCTTGAAAGTGACCAAAACTATGTAAAAAGTGAAAATTGGCAATTGTTCTTCATGCAATCGTAAGAACGGCCTTTTCAAGGACTGTACGTGTAATTTTCGCGAGTGTACCCGCTTCGAGGAGCCCACAGTGTTGTGATGAAAGTGCTCGCTGTTCTTCACCATAAAAGTGATCAAAGGTACCAATGTAAAAATGCTTTATTCTCAACTGCTCGCTTGCTTAATAGGTACGTACAAAACATACAACATAGGTAGGTAGTAAATTTGTGCGTGTTTAAAATAGTCTTGTAATCTTCTTACCAACTGATACCTACCTACCTACCTACATGCATAGTGCGGTAAAGGAATAGGGTCGTCACTATTTATTGTCATTGAGAAAATGAAAAGATTTGTATGAGAAACTGAAAATGGGAATTCACTATTATCTCCCCACCACAACAAATACTTTTCCTGGTCCGAAAAGCCCCCCCACTGCTTAGTACACATATTCTGTTTCACCTTGTATTTATATTTATGACGCTCGGATGATTCTACCGTAACCCCTCGGCTCCAGCATTGACCTTCGTACTATTTAGGTGAGAAAGGGCTAAAGTGTCGACTTGTAGATTAAACGTAGCGTATGTGTTAATCCAGAGTATAAACTATCTTTGTACCACATTTCAATCAAATCCGTTCAGCCGTTTCAGCGTGAAGGAGCGTCAAACATATACCTATACACACAAACCTTTACCATTAGAATTATAGTGTAATTTTCAAAGAAAAATTGAAAAAGAAAATGAATGAGAAACAACATGAAATTACTAAAAGCATTGTATATTATTATAGTTTAAATTAAATTCACATATATTTTTAGACGCATAGAAGTTGGCTGAGCCTTACCCACTCACTCGCAGTATTTGCTATGAATGCGACAAGCGAATAGATTGCACATAATAATAATTTCGATCCCTCTACATCCACAAGACATGTTGTCATTATAGCGGTCGGCATGCAACGAAAAAAGTAATTAAAATTGCACTGCTGTCGACACAGATAACTACAGTTGTTATGCATAACTGTAGTTATATTTTAACCAAGCTATATATTTTTCCAAGGGGAGTAATCACCACTTGTACGATTGATTGTAAAAACATAATCATATCGTCGTCGGCTCGGTGAATCTATAAAACTGTCGGGGTATCTGTGAGGCCGCATTGTATGCTCAGGCATCGAACTCTGAACATCGCAGCTCACTGTCCGATTTTCAAACGATTTTACGTATTCATATAAGAAATAAATTAAGTGCAGTGATGGCCCCCGTAAACGCGAATGTTATAAATTCAGGCAACTCTTTTGTGTCGGCGAAAAACACTTTACCGGAAGTAGAAACTGAAAATGGCAAGAACAGTACCGGGTATGTTTTTAACTGTTTTAACACAATAATTTTAGGATTGACACCTGCCTGCGTAGCAGGGCACAGTAAGATACTAATTTGATTACTAATAACTCCTATTCAGACACTAAAAAAACCATGGGATTGTTGTGCTTTAGTTGTGAACTTAGAAAATATGTGCGCAAAATAGCCTACACCTCAAATTTCTCAAAATGACGTAGGTACTTTCGCCTAATAGTCTCGCCGTTGACCAGAACAAAATGAACTACAGATTTACAAATTAATCAATCAAGATAAAACCGTTTTAAACTAGTTCAGTTATTACAAACTATGATGTAATATGTGGTAGTAATAAGTCATAGACAAAATAAAATAGAAGTATATTTTCTGCACGAGACCTATCTAACTAATGAAAATGTTAATAAGGGTCAATCAAAGCAATGAAAACGCCCGTGCCAATCTCATTATTATGAGCGATATTGATCAACGTAAGCGAGTATGATTACAATGAAAGCAATGTCATTTTGACAGTGTTTTGAATCGCGATAGTGTTAGATTATTTACGTTTTATAAAAACTTTTTTATTAAGATAAATTATAAAAATAACATATTATGGACTCGGTAGTCGCTACATTTTTGAACGGCATGAAAAAGTACAAGTTCACAGAACCCTTACAATAAAAAAAAAAAAAGTGTAAGTAAATAATCATGTAAAATATAAACAAACAATATAACCCTATAGGTTATATTATTGTTGTATAAACAAACAATATAACCTCCATAGGTTATATTGTTTGTTTATACAACAATATAACTAAGGTAAACAAACCCCATGGTTTGTTTACCTTAGTTAAGAATATAGCTACGTAGGTACTTACGTTGTACGTCGTGGCTTATTAGACCCATGCAGGGCATGTTTACTAATTGGTGACATTATTTTGTTTACCTATTAAATATTTTTTTTTACTTATATTTAAATCAAAAAAACATAACCCATTTTCAAGTTTTTCGGTACATTCGTGAGTGTTTGTATATTCTAAATTGTTTGAATTCCACTTTCTTTATACATTACCTTCAGACATCGTTAAGCGCAGGTGCGAATTAACTTGGGAATGCAGTTAAGTATCATCACTGACAAGACGTACACCTGCTTTTTTACCATCCCTATTGATTGTAAAACTATAGACGGATCCTGTGTAGGTTATATATTTTCGTTAGACCACAAAATTAAAACAAAGAAGTTGAGTGTGAATTATTTGTAAATGCTTGTAGCATTCGCTGTCGTCCTTTTTGCTATTTTAGTCGTTTTCGTTAGATAGGTACGGATTGTGTATTTTAGTTCCTCATTATTTTTGGTAATAGCCACCACTGTCAGCATCTTAAATAGAAAAATACCTCGTTTTAAATCACGCACTATTTTGTTCTATCCTTAACTCGAATGGGGAGTGACTACAGATTTGCTTGTCCCAGTTCCAAAGATGCTTTATTTCACAAAACATTAAACACCAAATAAGTCAACGAGTGTAAATCACCATACCGAAGGCTAGAGGCTATATTACATGATCCCTGAATGCTCAAATTATTTAGGTCACTCACATACCTACTCATGAATACCATATAGAGAGGATCTATGCGTCTGTACATATTGCTTTGGCTAAAGTTTAGGTCGACGGATGAAACAAGTTTGAATAAACGAGGTTTTAATCTACTTAGGGACATATAGAATACGTTTCACCAGGGGCAGGTAGTCTTAGATAGGGATAAGTACTCATGCATGTGATTGAACGGCACAGGTAGGTACTTGCCTATTATTACTATGGTCTTGTATTAGTACTTGCCGACTCTATAATCAGTAACTACCTAAGCTTTGAAAATGCAGTCACGGGAAATGTGAGAACAGCAATACAATGTAATTCCGCCTCCTCGACATGGGAGAATTTTGCTGTCATTGTCGTGAGCTTCTATGAATGAGTGAATCATACTTCGATTGTCATCAGTATGTATTAGTATCAATTGACATATTCTTAGGCCACATCTTTACTTGTTTTACATGTAAGCTGGTGGTCAAACGTTTGACTACTATAAATAAAAAAATAAAAAAAGTAGATACATTTTGTTTAAGATGGCTGGTTTTGCTAATGTTTTTCCAAATAAGTTCGACCGCTATTTGTAATTATCGTTTAAGTTCGATTGTATGTCAGTCCGATCTGCCAGATCAGATTCAATGATATTTAGAAGTTTTATTTCTATTTTTGAATTTGTATTTTTCAGGTATTCATATGAGACTCTGCTGGAGGTGGCGAATTTCCTACAATCCCGTATCCCTACAAAGCCTCACATTGGGATCATTTGCGGCTCTGGGATGGGTTCGTATTGGAATGAGGGTACTTATTCAATCTTAAAATTTCAATTGCATGGAGCACGAGCATGACTATAATATCCTGCGAAAAGTATTAAGATAAATAAGAACCGACAGTTCTTCATACAACTTTTTAGCTGATTTTTATATTCGTTTAGAAGATATTAATTTTCGAAAAAATTGTTGCTGCAGGGCAACTGGCAGAGAATATAGTAGACCAAATCTGTATTCCATACGAAGAGATCCCCAACTTCCCAGTGAGCACAGTAGAAGGTCATCATGGAAAACTGGTGTTTGGAAAACTGGAGGGAGTCAATGTTGTGGCCATGCAAGGAAGATTCCATTATTATGAAGGATATCCACTCTGGAAGGTTGGTTTCCAGCAAAATTTCTATAGATAACTAACAAAGCTAATAATTAGGTTCTCCTTTTCGTAGAATGTTAATTCTGGTCTTTTCTGCATGATCATTTACTTAATTTTGTAAACATTTCTAATGCGCTCACAATAAACTACGATGTGGGCGTCCATCTTATCAATGCATAAATAAATAGGGTGAATGATAACATTATTAGGTACAGTGGAGAAACTTGAATGACGCTTGCGTCATTCGAGGTTAGCTTTTCATTCACTCTGACAGTGATACAAAACATTTTGGAATGTTTTTGTTTTTGATAAGATTAAGTAAAGGTGGCTGATGCAAGGCGTGCTCGACCCCCTGGCTGTGGGTTATCTACCGATATAATACAATAGAGGGTAAAGGACAAGTTGAGATAATACACTGCTTATTGACGCTCGTGTGCGCAATACCTATTAATGAATAAAGATTGAATAGTTGCCGGAATAACTTATCCAATAATTAGGTTGTCGCTTCTCCAAGAGTTGAGACCTTCAGACCTCTTTGCTTAGAAATAATATGCGTCCACGTAAGAGTGTGGCACATTTGGCATAGTTCAAGTTTATACGGAGAAGTGCGGTAGCTAAATCTTTTTATTAATGTAATTTTAAGGTCGAATGCATGGCTTCTTACCTATAATAATAGAAAATCATGACCTACTTCTGTGAAAGTCACGCAATTGCAATCCTAGGATTACCTACTATGCTATTTTATATTTTTTATATTTTATAGTTGCTCCCTGACGCTTAAAACTACCTCTCGAATGTATTGAGCTGAAATATTGCACCGATTTTTTCTAGACACGATTTTCTAGCACGCTATTCTTAACACGTAAATAACTAAAAATTTTGACTTTAAAATTCGAAACTTCTTACAAAAGATTTTCATAAATGGTTCGAGAATAGCGTTAAAATCTATGAAGTATAGTCTAAAAAGTTATGTTCCCGATCCGAAAACTTTCCATATTTTTGAGAATCGCTACACACGAGTAAGATTATAGGTATCTACTGTTAATCCGTGTAGGTACGTGCTTAAAGTACTGCTGCTTATAGTACTGCTGTTTAGTTTCTATTTATTTATATATATATATATATATATATTTTAGTAATGATTGGATATTTTGTAATGTATTGTATGTTTCGTTATTATTAATAAGTTAGTTATTATAAAGCTATATAAATTAATGTTTATTTTAGTACACCGCTTTGTCTGCTCTTTGCTATCCTTTCCACCCAAAGGTTGCCTGGAAGAGATCGCTTTTAGCGATATGGCCGCCCAATGTACCTAATTTAAGTGTTTTTCTTGCTTGTCTGTTTATTTTTGTTTTTTGGTGTACAATAAAGAGTTTATCTATCTATCCATCCAAAGTTTTTCTACTAAAGAACCCATCTTTCAAGGTGGTATCAAGTTCTTGGCCAGCTCTAGACCAGGCAAAAATGAGGTCTACGATGGAGCGAGCACTCCTAGAAGGCACTCGCTCTAGCAGCGATTCCATTACCCGGAGTGGAGAAGGAGGTAGATCACACCTACCCCAAAATGCTGGTATTTAATCAAATATTGATATTTTTACAGTGCTGTTTACCGATACGAGTGATGAAACTCATCGGAGTCAAGACCCTCATTGCCACCAATGCCGCTGGTGGTCTTAATCCTAACTACAAAATAGGCGATATCATGATTGTGAAGGACCACATCAACATGATGGGCTTCGCGGGCAACAACCCTCTCCACGGGCCCAATGACGAAAGGTTCGGCCCTCGCTTCCCGCCGATGAACAAGGCGTACAAACTTACCTTGAGAAAGATCGCCAAAGAAGTAAGTTATATTTTTTGCCTGACTTCCTCAGAAGGAGGGTTATTTTTTGCGACGTATACCTAGTGAAGTGACATATACCCATATGGTCTGACCTGCTAAAATGTGGAGCTAATGGCTGCATACCGGTCACTGGAGACAGGTCGTCCATGTCTGTAAAATGAGTCCCGGGTGATCATGAACTTCATGAATGAAGTACCTACTGACCACAGAGACTATTATGTCTATGTCATTGGCACGCTCTGCAGCCGTAGGCAGCATGACTAGGATGGTTTTGTTTTATAGTACGAGGGGAAGGTGCTTGACCTTCATTTCACCTGATTTTCAAGTTACGATAAGGCCGATGGTGGAAGCGCACTTCACCCGGAATCCTCAACCAACTGAGGAACTGGCTATCTTACCTCTTATTGTCGGAACACAATATTTTTTTGAATTGTTGTTATGTATGGCGACAGACTTAGGTAAGATGGTGGTAGCTAGCTAGACGGACTTAAACAAAGGATGTGGGGTATCGTTAGGTTCCTCTAAAATGTAGGAGTGACATGGGCTATATGATTTAAAAATGGGGGTGCGAATCAAACATTAAAGGGGAGAAAGGATACAATAAAATGTTATATTATTATAACTGCTTCACAAACGTTTGTAAGGTGATAGAACAATCATAGTTGCAAGTACCTGTAACCTTCGAGATCAAACAGGAAGGCGTGTGGAAAACAGCTAAGGATAGCATCGCGATGCGATCCTGAGCTGTTTTCTACTCCCGGGATGTTATCGAATCTATTGTTGTTTACGAACATTTATTATTTTCATTACCATGTCAAGAGAGAAGGTTATCGCGGGTCAGATGCATGATTTAAAACGAAGCAAACAGGCTGTAACATTTGTAAAAGGCCTGACTTCCTGATCATTTTGTTTCCTAGTTTACTCATAATAAACGGTGATTGGTTGCAACTTTAATACTTGGTTAACTTTTAAGAATGAACTGCTAAAAGAATTTGCTCATATTGTGTTGAATTCGATATAAGTAGTGAGTAAGATAATTAATCATAGGTCTGTATTTTAAATAAAAGCACGTGCTCTATTAATTTTGTTAGGATCTGTTTGTACCATAATCACCATCATCATCATCATCATCATGCTCAACTTTTTTTTTTATAAATGATGGGTTAGCTATTGATCTCTAGGCCAGAGCAAGGATGAGGTTTGGACAATCGAGCTTTCCCAGAAGGCACCGATTCTCCCACGCACGGACGTAATAACAAACAAACCGTTTGGCGCCGGACTTCGGCAGGTCGCTAGCCAGGAGGACTACATATGTATATAATACAATTTCGTTAATAAATCGCCTGTCTGGCTAGCTATCACCATCTTACCTAATTTTTTTTTTCTGAGGTAAGATAGCCAGTTCCTCAGTTAGTTGAGGATTCCGGGTGAAGTGCGCCTCCACCTTCGGCCTTATCTCAACTTGTAACCAGATGAGATGAAGGCCAAGCGCTTTCCCGTCGTACAATCAAAAAAAATAGGAAAATATCAAATACGTACAACATGACAAGGTATACTTATATCAAACTATACAATAATGTGTTTATCAACCAGGTTGCAAAGGAAATCAACATCGAGAACATAGTCCGCGAAGGCGTCTACACATGCCTCGGCGGGCCAAACTTCGAAACGGTGGCTGAGCTGAACATGCTGAAAATGGTCGGCGTTGATGCTGTAGGCATGTCTACTGTTCACGAGGTAACGCCTATTGTAGTGGACTGATAAACACACTCGGTTGATATTCTATTTATAAATAAATATGAAAAAATCTATCTCCATTGGAGACTCTCATGCTTTCTAGGCAAGCTTCAAAATAAAAAAAAAACACAAATAAAATGTGACATCATCTCGAACAAAAACAAACGCAACTGTGTCGATAAAATTGTGGACCTAGAAACACGCAACCTGCTTTCGTTTGCAAGCCTGTTGTCTAGAAGGAAAGAAATGTAGCCCGCAGTTTATGGTTTCGCGTAAAGAAACTATAACCAGTTATTTAAATTGACAGGTGATCACAGCCTGCCACTGCGACATGAACGTGTTCGCCCTGTCGCTGATCACGAACGAGTGTGTGACCAGCGACGACGCAGAATCAGAGGCGAATCACGAGGAGGTATTGGACGTTGGAAGAATGCGTCAGGAACTTCTTCGCAAATACGTGTCTAGGCTGGTCGAGAGGTTTGGGGCATGCACCAACTCTCCGTGAAAACGCTTTACGATTCGGATTGGTTAATGTTAGGCGTTGCCGTAGGGCGCTTTCAGGGCTTGACCTATCTTCGGTATGTAGTCTACGGCACTGGATTTAGTAGAATGACGTGCGTCTCTTTAACCTAAAACGGTAGCTATATGCATACATTTACATAGATATGATCTACTGACTACGTATACTGCGTACCGTCGACGGTCGAGCCCTTGAAAACCCCCTAAGTATAAATGAAACGTTAATTTTAAGTGTCCTTAATATGTATAAGTAATAATGTAAGGTTTATAGATATTTGTAAGACATTTTATGTATGAGAGAAAATACAGAAATCGCATAAATATTTTATTCAATTCACTATTTCTCTATGTAAATACTTAGATAAGTTTGAATAAACACAGTTACATATTATGCAAATTATATCGTTAAATATATAATTCAGAACAGGTATAAAAGATAATATAAATTATGTTTACTAATAAGGTAATGAGTACAAATTAATGTTTTGATGTATTATACAATAAATATAACATCTGAGACATCAAACTTTACCATTATGTTAAACAAGTACGGCGATACCAAAATATTCAAAGTGATGTCGTAATTGTCTTGACTGAAACCTTAAATTTACTAAATTACAAATTCCTACTTACCTAAGAGATCTTGAGTTATTTGAGTGGGTGTTTCTTAGGACAAAGGTGGGCAAATTCTCTGCAAGCTTCATCTATTTCAGCATAATTATATTTGAATCCATATTCTAAGACCCTCTTAGGAACAACGTACTGGCCTTTGGTCATGATCATAGCCCTTTCTGGGTTCAAAGCAAAATTCAATATTTTTTCGGGAACTTGGAAAAACGCCGGCCGCTGCAACGCTTTTGCGAAGGACTGGAAGAAACATGTAAAACAAATTACTTGACAAAGTACACTTTATTGATATTTCAAGGACTTTTTAATTTTTCGGGTACCTGCTGCACAAAACGTGTACTTAAATATATTTGAGGGTTTCTAAGCTCAGTAAGCCATTAGAACTAATACCCATTTTATCATTAATAATTATGAGTAATTTACAAATACCCGAGACTTAGTTCCCATCATCCCGTAAGAATTTCCTAAAATCCTTACATGGTTACCATTACATCCTTACACACTACAAAACGAAGCTAACCTGACAATTTCAAGCCTCTATGACTTTTGGTTTTAGGTGTGCGTTGAATGGCAGTCAGTTAACTATACAATTATTTGTTATATTTATATGAAGTGGCCTCCATGCCGCCGCGCCGGTTTCCACACAATGCTTTCGTTCACCGTGAAATGCAAACATAATCTTTCCAAAACGAAAACTAAATAGGTAATTTGGAAATAAAGCCTACGCCTACAAATCGGAAGGCTTCCGACAACAACTTGATGATCTTATTTATTTATGTATGAGGATACAGCACTTTTCTATGTGTAAGATTACAATGGATTAGATAGTAACATTTCCTGTTAATTTCTTGGTCTATTGGCTGGGCTATTGATAATTAATCAAATAACTAGGTACATACCTAACTTATCTATAAACAATCCATAGAGTTTAGTAGATGTGATAGATAAGTATATATTTTAATAGGTATAACTGCTGGGGGTAAAGGTTCTTACATGTCGACCACAACTAAACATGAAAAATAATGTGGGAAGAGACAATCGATGGAGACGGCTCAGCTATTTATGGCGTCGAATAAGTGGTCTTTGTAAAAATAAATAAATATTACAGGACATTAATTTTACACAGCGCCATTTAGCCCCAAACTATGCTTAGTTTGGGGCTAAATGGCGCTGTGTGATGAGCTTGTAATATGGGACCTACTTTACGGATAGAATACTTAAATACTTTTTGTAAATACATACAAACTATATGATACAACACCCAAACACAGAAAAATCATCTATGTTCATCATACAAATGCTTGCCCTTGGTAGGAATCGAACCCACAGCCTACAGTGCAGAAGGCAGAGTTACTACCAACTGAGCTATGAGGCCTATTAAAAAGGTTGTTGTGCAAAGCAATGGACAAAATTATGTGGGCTGAATTTATGATCATAGGTATTCAACAAAGAACTTACTTTTGTGAACTGCTCATTCGTAATGATTTGCGGCGCCACACCATTCAGAATTCCACTAACATTGTCGTTTTCAATGGCAAATTGTATGAGTCTTGTGAGGTCATCTATGTGAATCCATGGTAAGTATTGTTTGCCGTTCCCTATAGGTCCACCTAGGCCGAGGTAGAAAGGTAAAAACATGTTCTTTATCATGCCGCCCCATCTGCCGAGGACAGCCCCAGAACGTATTATCACCTGAAAAATGTCAAAGAGAATATTTGGATTACATCATTTGTGCATTGGCTGAGCAATGTCCCTTGCACTAGTTCTGTCATATCCTATGTATGTCATATCCTAAGAGAAGAACTAGAGGTGACCTTTTTTGATTTCCGTATCCAAAGGGCTAATAGGCCCCTATAAACATAAAGAGTAATGGTCATCGATTGTTCTTGTATCATAGTACTATCTTTTTGTTGGAGGCTAGATGGCGCTGCGTAAATTATCCAGTAGCATTTATTCATTTTAATATTATTTATCTTTAACATTTTTTATTTTTTAGGATAGCCATACACAAAGTCATCATATCACATCAATTAATAATATAAATATATTGATTAATTATTGAAAAATAAAGCTTACTTATTTGAAACAGAAGACATGTCATCTAAAATTAAATATTGCATTGTATACAAACACAACCAAATAATGTATATAAGAAGTGCCAGAATAAAGCCTTTTAGCCAACAACAGAAAAAAAAGCACAAGACAAGGTGTACTTACAAGTCTAACAGGGGGGTCAACTTGAGCAGCTCTTTCCCACTCTCCAACTAATCTAGAGAAGAAGTCCCCCCCCATTGAAGGACTGGATTCATCATATCGGTTAGAGTCGGAAGGCTCATAAGCACCCACCCCAGTTAGAAGCACAAAAACCTTGGGCTTATTTGCACTCTCATTGATGGCTTTAGTCAGGGCTCTTGTCGTGTACACTCTTGAGTTGTGGACATTTTGTTTGAATCTAGAAAAGATAAACAAAAATCAGTTAAGAAAAGTGATCCAAACAATGTTAAAAGCTTGTCCTATCTATGCTAGGGGTATTGTGTCTTTCTTCCAGATTATTACTTTAAATCTATTGCAAAATTATAACTATTTTTATACAAGTAAGAACTTACTCTGTTCTCGGTCATTTAGACTACAACATCAGTACTCAATTTATGTCATCATCAAAACTACCTACTTTTTATAGGTAAATAGTAAATAACTGGGGTTAATTTAATACTTTTACATTTGTTGCTGTGGGCTACAGCAACAAATGGGACACAACTCAGCATTATGCTGCACTGAAACACAGGTCAGCGCTGATATTATGTTGTGACCCAGCCCAGTCAATCAACCTCATGAAGAAATAGAACATTTACTATCAATAAAATCATAGCAAACAATACACATTAAAATAACAAAAAATTTAAAGTAAAATAATAGATAGTCATTGAAAATATACACAAATAATGTACGCAGAAAGACTATGTTGTTATACCAGTTGACAGCTGCATGATGATTTCTCAATGTTAACAAACTGCCCAATAGGTAGATAGATAAGTAAGTAAGATAGATAAATGTTTTAATATAGAATAAGGTATTTAGGTTTATGATGTACTAACTAGAATGTTGTTTAAAACCGTTTATCTAAATGATAAATGGATCATCAAAATTAAGCAGCCCAAGTTTCTTGCCTTTCTCCATGTGTGCTGGTCGCGATTCCAAACAAGCGGTAGATGTGATGATTCAAAATGATGAAAATTTTTTGACTTATACTAAAGTAATTAATATTGTACTACTAAACACCTCTATATCAAGCTAATGAAAGTTAGACCCTTCCATAGTAAATAAATAAACCTACCCTGGGGTCCAAGATTTAGTGAAGTCCATGAACTGTTGTCCCGCACAGTTGATGACAGCACAAGTTCGCGTTGGTAGCCCTGAAAACTCCAAGGTCGACCAGGATATGTTGTTAGCTCCCGGCATTCGCGCCACATTAGCCACACTGTAACCATTGTCTAACAAGAGCTGACCAAGGTGCCGGCCGATGAAACCCGTTCCTCCACCTGAAAAAATATGGCTATAGCTGAATCTAAAACGCAGTAAGATTTTTTCTCCAGCTAGGTAGCACTTATTTGGAGTACCTACCAATTCACTAGGTATGCTGATAGTTAGTAGGTATGTTGCACAATAAAACAAAGCCGATGTCTGGGATTTTTCACTAAGTGGATGATTATGAATGTTATTTACCGATTAGGACTTTGGTAGCTGCCATTATTCTTGCGGTTATGTTATGTAACCACTATATATCTACAGCTGATTATTTGAAAGGTAAGAGTTACGGGTAAATTTTTTGCTCACAAATTCAACTTGTGAGTTGTTATTTTTAAACTATAATTTTAATCGTGTGGTGTGGTGCACTGAGCATATAAAGGATGTGCCGTGGGAGTAATTTTATTTTTTTAAAATCAACACAACAACAAACAAACGGTACCGCTCAGCTGATTGCACAGAGTATTAACCTCACAGAACACTAATATCCCAGAACATTGTGAGTAATTGGTATTCAATGGTTATGTATGGTATAAACTTAGGCTGATTGGAAGATGAAACTATGATAGGAACATCGGATAGGAACATGGACTTGGTATCTACCTACCACTACCACAGAGTGACTAGAATATTTAGTTGCTAATCTGTAACTCTGCAGACTAGTAGGTCGGTAGTTAAATAGTTTTTAATTATGTTGTATCTAATTTTAATCTGTGTTGCTTTTTTTCTACCAAGTTTGTTTTGTGTATGATATGAAAATAAGAAAGAACCAAACGCTCGAAATTAGATTGTACTAAGTACATTGGTTAAAGTATTACAATGACAACTACGACGGCATCACCTACATTAATTCCTCTATACATGGACAAAGGAAAGCCATTCGTCTGGAATGCTGAAGGTTTGAGACAGGCTGGGAACCATTATTTATGAATGAATTCTCTCGGGACTAAATCATAACCGACATTTCTAGGCCTCGGCGGCAGGCGGCGTTGAAGTACTTATCGGATATAGTCTCGATCTTAAGACCTGGCGCCCCCAGTTGTAACGTAGAAAATAGACGCTTCTCGTCAGCCTATCTTCCCTTAGATACTGCTATTTCCCTTACTCTCCCTGAATCACAATTGATTTATTTTGGAGCCAATAAATACATTTTCTGTAATTTACAGACTGGCATATCCTACGGTCACAGCACAGAATCTGTGGAGCACTTATCGGCTCAATAGCACCCTATCCTAGACAAAATGATTTTTTAGGTAAGTATACTGCTAAAATGTCTCATGCTAGCTTTTGCTTCAGTAAGAACAAACAAGTATGATCAGATCTTTCCAAATTACAGGTTTACCAATGGCTCTTATGCCGGAAGAGGCAGCATTGCTGGTAGCCAAACAATTCTGTCAATTACTAGAGATACCAAACATAGCCAACAAGCCGTCTGAAGCACAGAAAAATGCTGTTAAAGAATTTGAGAAACAGTAGGTGTCTCCTTGTCTTCTTATATTACCTTCTACTACAGCTACAGGGCTTACCCTGTAGCTGTAGTGTACAAACCCAAACAAAGTTCCTTTGACTTATCAAGCAGTCTACACACCGAAAACCCACCGGATGTCACTATGACAACTACATCATAGTAGCTGTCAGTAGTGGTGTTACCTACATCTTGCCACATGTTGAAAACATAAAGGTTGCATGTGTAGACTACAATACCTTGGGTTATTCAGACCCACCAAAACATAACTAGCATTGTATGTCACACTGCATAAAACCTGATTTCATTTACAAATTGATTGTACTTTTGTTTTCTTAGAATACTAAAGGAACAGGCAGAGACACTAAAAAAGAGAAAAATTGAACAGATGATGCAAAAGATAGACATCATTCTTGCTGGAAAGAAACAGAAACAAATCAAAAAAGGCTTGCCAGGTTAGTTTCATGTCTTAACTATTTATAAATTAAATAACCATTACACACCATTGCTGCCTACTCTGATATTGCCATTGTTTAACCAGTTAAATCACTTTTAGGGGAAATTGATAAAGAAGCTTACATACAAGATAGAATAAACCAGCTTCCAGAGCTGTCTGCTGCACATGCATTAGTGCATATGCCAGCTGAAGATTATTTAGATACAGGTAAGAGAATATCCAAAGTTAGGTGCAGGTCCATAAAAAAAATACCTTTATTTTTGAGATATTTGAGAAACTGTTCTATGCTCTATTTAAAAATATATTCCTATATTATTTCTGCAGAAAATAGAGTTCTAACTGCTTGTTATCAAATTTAAATGTTTAGTTTGCAATTCTTGCCAAAAAAAGAGCTAGCCCGCCTCGTGATGATATGGCTGTGCAAATTAACACTGGGTGATAAATTATTTTGTGTGTTATCTCTTATAAAATTTGTGCAGTCCCTCAGTGTCATTAATTAAAACTCCTGTAAGCTATTTATTTACATTGAATACAACAAAACTAGTGTCCAACCGAAAACTAATTTCGGTTTCCTTATAAGCATCATGTTTTGAGGGAAAAATAAAGAAAACGTGATTATAATCAGTCAGTTATATTTTTTTTTATCTTTATATCACATAGCTATGCAGTCTTCGACATTTTCACTTATAGATAATCAACATAACACCCCCTCATCCAAGAAAATATCAATTACGCCTTAAAAATACTTCAAATATGTGAGGTGTTTATTTGAGTAGGTAGATTCTTCTTTTTTTATATTATTCAGGGTTTTTTAATACCTATTAAATAAAAAATAACTTATTTAAGTATGTGCGTGTGGTGTAAGGGCGGGCCACTTTGTTAAAACTCTTGATGATGTGCTTAATATTTAGTGAAGATTCCCAAAGAATTGTGAAAGTTGGAATCAGAATTTGTGAAAGTCTAATAAGCGAGTTATGGGCTGTATAGTTGGGCCCTCAGTCCTCACATAGAGGATTGAGGGCCCAACTATACCTACCGCATAAACTGTGGTCACTACATAAAAAGTCATTACGCCATAATCTAAGCTAATGCCTAACAAAATTTGTGAAAACAAGATATTAGTGCAAAACGCTGTCGTGCTTTGTATATCTTCGTTTAAAATGGGCCCTCAATTCTTACAGTTGAAAACAGTTTATCACACAAATTAAACAAAACCATTATCTTATAGCTACAGTTTGAAATCCTATATGCTCCTAAAAAAATTGAGAAATTGTGAAAATTTGTGAAAGCAAGAACAGGTCACCAGTTCTTGTTGTTTTAACGTTATGACCTATTTAAAAATCGAGCCCCTCAGTCCTCCATTTCTATTGTTTTTCTGATAATACCCCTAATGTGTGAAAGGTAAGACAAACACAGAATTGTGTGTTTTTGTGAAAAAAAATTTGCAACAAACTTGTGTTATTTGTACGAATTACGATGAAGGCTACAAATGTTAATATAAATCGAAATTTACTATTTTCTGATTGTGTATGTGGGTAGGGTGACAATTATTTTTCTTTTACTCTCATTTTATATTTTTTTTGTGGCGATTGTGAGTGATGTTTTCTTCAACAGCTTCTGCTGATGCAAAGTAATAATATATCTCACAACCTATTTACTTATGCTAAACAATCGTTTATGATAGATCAGCGGAAGTTGTACATAGGTGATAAAACATTAAAGCGAGTTTTGTGAAACAGTTGTTGTTAACAAATGTTGTAATGACACAAAAATTCACAACCCGTTACGAGTCACTTGAAATACAAAACAAAATGTGATTAAAAGCAAAAACGCCATTTCTCGCTAGTGATTTTGAGTGTAATTTCAAACACTAGGGTAGATAACAGTTCAGAGAATCTCTGCTAGATGGCGTGGTTAGCGCTCAAGCTGAGTATCAAAATGACACAAAAAATTGGAATCTGCGTCAGGACCCTCGAGGCTCAGTTGGTTAGAGCATTTCCAGCTTTAGGAAAAGATGCGGGTTCGAGTCTCGTGTAAATTTTTGTGTCATTATAACATTTGTAAATGTTGTGACCAAGTGTAAACACTTGAAATACAAAAAAAAAATTGTTGTTGTTTAGGCAGTCGACTATAAATTATTTTTGATATATAAAAGAGGATACTAAGAACTAGAACTTCACGTATGTACCGTTAAAACTGTTGCCGCCACGGAAAGAGATTCAGATATAGCGAGGTCCACTTTGGGCCGATAATCAGCTCGGACCTTCCCAAAATTCAAACTTGGAGCAGCCGGTTTACCCAGACGTTGATCCTTCAGTCCGCGAAGTCCAGTCGAAATCACAACACACTGATTTGATGCAGTGTAAATACAACTACTTTCACAGCTCTATGATTAAATCAGAACGAGATTCATTGGGGAATTAAATATATTACAGGGTGGATTTTAACGCCAACTGAAGGGAAAGTACTTTAAATACTAGAGATAGACAATTTTACTCAAAGGACACATTCTATTATTTGTCATAAGAAAGAAGACTACATTCAATTATTTTCTTAATTTCGCTTGATACACCCGGGAATCGATCGGACTACTAATAGAAAAAATATGTCATCGATCGTTAGGGTCAATCATAAAGATCAAATCTCTGTTACAAAAGTGCTAAATTAAATGAAAGAAAAACTAGTCGGCTTTAGTCCTTCATTAAAAAAAACCACATTGTATACCTAATCAGTTACTTTTTGGTACTTTGGACCAGTTCAATGAAATAACAGAATAGCAGTGTCATGATCGAATTGAGAATTCGGCAAACCGCTCTTTAAACGTCAATCTGATGAGATGATAGTTAACGAGTGAAGATTTTGACATATTTAATTGTTATCCCTTTTTGGGATCGAGTGTTTGGAAGATGCAATTTGTTTTGACGAATCATTTAAGACTTGTCTTACTTGTGGTTCTTGCAACTTGTCAACTGAATAAAATTTTACTCGTGAGCATTGACTGCAGGATATAACCGCACACACTAAGACACACTAAGAACAAAATCAAAGGTGTACGAACTTATCGGAGCAATTGAATTCGTTCCTCCACCTTACACTGATAGTATTAGGTAGTCATTACAAATGACATCTATTAATTGATAGAAGGTTATTTCAAATGCTATGACGATAATAAACTAAAAATCGCAAAATATTTCCTAAAACTTATGATCCTACATGTACTACTAATCTGTGCTGTAATCTAAAATAAATTATTGTCACCCTATTTCATAATTCATGGAATAACATTAAAACACATTTTTTCTTAATCGACAGCGTTTTGTGATGATATCTTGTTTTCACTAATTTTGTTTGGCTTATATTTTGATGTAAAAAAAATATCTGCAGTGTCCATAGTTTATGCGGTACAGGTGGGCCCTCAATCCTCTATTTGAGGACTCCTCAGCCCAACTATACAGTCCATAACTCGCTAACTAGACTTTCACAAATTCTGATTCCAACTTTCACAATTCTTTGAGAATCTTCACTTAATCCTGAGCACATTTTCAAAGAGTTTTAACAAAGTGGCCCTCACACTTACACCACACGCACATATTTAAGTTGTTACCTAATATCACAATAGGTATAATACTTAATATTTTAGTAATAAACAAAACAAAATACTTAAATCACTTTTATCTTATTAAGAACAAATTAACTTCTAATAAACTTAATTCGTCATTTTGTAAGACACTTCAACAAAAAAACAAAAGCTTAACGACTAAAGGGCGACGACTAGATAATAATAACTTCAAGTAGGTGTCTGTAATCGTTATTTCTTATAAGTATTAATAGTTAAACAATCTTATATTATTGTTAAGGAACAATAGTTATCAACATTTTTGCCTCGCCGATTGCTCCTGTCTGGATAAATTTGTCCAGCAGCACTAATTAATTGTTCTCTGGAAACTCGTCGGTGGAGCTGATATGAATTTCTGAAACACAAGCCAGTCACTATATGATTAGGCAGTTTCCTCCTGTGCGTTATCTTACACCGTTACTGAGATTACCAATGCAAGCGTAGTGATTAGTGCAAAACCCTCCAGTGACGATGAAGACAATAGGCACGATGACAGATACCAAAAATACTAAAAAGAAACAATATTTTATCTTAAAAAAATGGAATAAACAGAAAAATAGTATTGATTTATTATGTGCGTGATAGGTACAGCAAACCGCCGCCGTTATACGATAAACATCTCATATGTATCAGGTTTGGAGTGTAGTGAAGGTTTTTTAAGTATATAGGTGTTTATTAACAAGCCTCATAGCTCAGTTGGTAGTAACTCTGCCTTCTGCGCTATAGGCAAACATTTATTTGATGAATATAGATGTTTTTTTCTGGTTTGTGTGTTGTATCATATAGTACGTATGTATTTACACAAAGTATTTATGTATTCTATCCGTCATCTAGTTCCCATATTACAAGCTATGCTTAGCTTGGGGCTAGATGGCGCTGTGTAAAATTAATGTCCTGTAGTATTTATTTATTATGTAAGTACTATGGTACTAGCACAAGGTAAAAACAAAAATCTTACCAACCTATCTTATAGCTAAATGATTCAGGCGTTATTTTGCGGAGATCTATATTTCAAAATAAATCTTAAAACAGAAAAAATATTTAGTAACAAATCCTCTGAATTTCCACACGGCGCTCGGAGCGACAGCACGTCCACAGAGGGCTCGTCAGCTTAGCAGCAAAACTATATTTCCTGAGGATACGTCGTGTAGGGATCGAAACACGTGTCGATTTGATTTTTTCAAAGAGATGTAGCGGATTTGTTACTTTTCTGTATTCAGTTTTTTTCCCTATCTTATATTTTGTGAGTACTTATGTATTTTTTTTTACAGAGATAACAAAAGTCCCTGTTAGCAAATTATATCCCAACATACATACAGAAGACAATGCCTTAAAATATGCTGTTTTTACTGACCTGTGGGAGAAGGGATATTACCTGACTAGTGGCTCAAAATTTGGATGTGATTATCTTGTCTATCCAGGTAGGTACCTAAGTAGGTAGATACTACTATGGACGAAATATACAAGGACTGACAATTATTACGTACCTACACATTTTTGTGATCCAGAAATGTTCCATATTTGCGTGCTAAAAGTAGATGGCGGCCCTTTTTGAGCGGGATATAGGTTGCAAAGAATTTCCGCTAGAGGTACGCATGCTTTTTAACGCTAGTCGAGTCGCTGCACCCGCTGCACCGTCTTATTGTCGATTTTGATTCTGCATCAGACTGGTAGATGACGCTTAAAACAATTATATTTTTGAAACTGACTGATGAGATGGCAACACCGCATCGCCTCGCGATGTTGCCAGCTCGTCCGTCCGCGTTAGAACAAAATAGTAGATATTATTTGCCGAGGGCCAGCAAAGTGGCGCCTACTCCAATAAGATCAACTCAAATTTCAACTAGTGAACTAAATGGATTTTTTCCCAATTATTTCAACTTTGTAAATACTTTGAAAGTTGAAAAGAAAGGAATATTTTGTCCAGTAAGTTTGAAATGTAGACATACTCTGGACATAGCATACTTTTTACCCCTATATTCCGACTAGAATGGGATTATCCGGAAGTAAAAGATTACATTATAAATATATATCCTTGAAATACTGAAGATTAAAATACATAATGCTTGAAATTGATAATGCTTCCATTAAAAGAGAATGAAAGCTATGAAAAATATCTACATTTTCAATGACAGCTGTCAAACTTCAAACGGCCATATCTCTGAAAATACTCGTCTTAGACTCTCCTTTCTTAGTTCGAATGAAAGCCATGAACGAATCTAAATTTTCAATGACAGCTGTCAAACTTCAAACGACCATATCTCTGAAACTACTCGTCCTAGTCTCTCCGTTCTTAGTTCAGATGAGAGCTATGACCAAGTTTACATTTCCAATGACAGCTGTCAAAGATCGCTAAAACCTATATATATAGCTTTCATTTGAACTTCATCTCACTTGGTTACAAGTTGAGATAAGGCCGAAGGTGGTTCACCCGGAATCCTCAACAAACTGAGGAACTGGCTATCTTACCTCTAAATGCCGGAACACCACAATTTCACCACAAATTTTTGACCTTGTTAGGGGTTGATTTTAAGATGAAGGAGAAATTGAAGATCACCTATAGTGATCTTCAATTTCTCCTTCATCTTATCCTCTCTTATCTCTTGCAAGATAAGAGAGGATATTCGCTGGCCTATTTATTAATTGTTATTTACTCAATAGGGTTGCCAAACAAAGAGTATCGATAAAATTCATGAATTTATTTTGGGGTTTGACTGCGCATATCCCACATCAACAACACATTATTGTCCACCACATTGTGGAAAGAACTGTCTCCAAAACCGTAAGTTTTGGCGATAATCACCACGCTTGGAAGACAGATCGATGCTCACAGTTAAAGTTTTGTTGGGGTAAATTTTTAAATCACGATAAGGGGTGACTTATTCACTTATTGTATTCCGCCCACCCACTATGACGTACCGTCGGTGTTTTGCTCACTTTCTGTTTTTGCATAGAATGAGAGTTAAAAAATACAACAAGCAAGACAGAGCCTTGATCACTCAGGCGAATAAAGAGATATTGAGAAAAAGAGTGCTTAAGGAAGGTGTAATGAAAGCACACTTATCGTTTGTTAATTACGTTATTTGTGTGAACGAATTAAGTTGCAAAATTTCTAAGACATACCATTATTCAGTTTATGGGTATGGGATATATTAGGTTAGGTTCATATAAGTGACCTATTTAATTTTAGGTTTGTAGCGCTTTACTTTTTCAAAAACACAATTTAAATAAAAAACGCAAAAAAAAAGTTTCAATGGGTTTTTTTTATATATCGGTAATATTAGTATTCAATTGATTTAGACGGTTTATTTGGATCTTATTTTATTTTTAAAACACTCCAGGAGGAATTATCGTTCTATAAGAACTCCAAAACCTTCCATCTTTCATCAAAATAAATTCTTACTCTTGGCGAGCGAAAATCAACGGTAGGTATCTACTTCAGGGCCTTCTTGAGTTACTACTGCACTGCGCACAACGCCTAACGCAACGGTAGGTACTGCATAAATACTTACTGTAGATATATCGTTTTAATAAGAATTCAATTTTCAGGTGATCCAGTAAGATTCCATGCCACATACATGGTGCGATGTGTCAGAAAAGAAAAGTTGTTTATGCCAAGAGCCATTGTGGCTTTGGGGCGCCTAGCAGTAGGAGTCAACAAGTTAGCAGTCTTGGCTTTTCTTGATGCTGAAGGCAATGTGGAGTATCAAACGCTTCAGTGGCATGACAGCATTCAATAATTTGAGGAGTTAAAGATATAAAAAAAAAGAGATTTAATGTATGATGAATGTATGAAGCAACCATCCAGCCAAGACACCTCGCGTCTAATAAACTCTTTGTACAGAGAGCTTATATTTGGTTGGTTTTTTAAAGCCTGTAAAACGATGATTGTCATAAACTCGTTAAGTCAATATTTCATAATATATTTCGTATCGTATTTACGTGTTTCTAGACTTTCAAGTCAATCTGTCCATTATTCATTTTCTTAAAAAAAAAACTGCAAACAGGTTTGCAGATTTTTTAAGATGTTGTAGGTGAGTACCTACAGCATCGTTGTTGTTTAAAAACGTGTTTGTGTGTAGGAACTACTAGGTACGCACGTAAGAAGTTATTCTTATTTAGCATAACGAAGCACTTATAACTAAATAATAACGATACTTAAATTAATGTAAACAAATAAAAATAATACATACCTACAGACAAATCTATAAAACTCGTAATAAAAAAAAAACACCATAATATAGTCGCGTTATGACTAAATTTCATATTACATTAGCTTTATGTCTAGAACGTTGTTAGTCTTTTTAGCAGATTGCTTACATCGTTCTAAGCAAATTTTTATTATACCTAAATATTCATCAGCCTAAGTCGCGTTTCGTCTGAATGCCATAAGATACCTACAAACTTCTTTGTCGTACATGGCAGGTGTCATGCATCACTTGCATTCATATTTATTGTTAAATAGTTATTTTATTTCAAAAATTAATGAAACAAATTTTTTATATATATATAACGGGTAGGTAACGTTTACAATAAGTGGATCTATAATTTTTATTTTTTTTTTATGAGAGGGAGGTGCCTTTATCTCATTAGATTTTCATGTTAACAAGGCCGAAGGTGGAAACGCACTTAACTCGGAATACTCAAGAAACTGAGAAACTGGCTATCTTACCTCATATACCATACCAGTAATTTTAAATGTAGATTTTAATGAGACCAATCAATTGCCGGAAGACACCAGCCAGTCTATGACGTTTGGTTTCAGAGTTACGCTTGTTTGCAGTATGACAGCTGACATCCAAAAAAATTAATTCAAAACGTTACTTGACGTAGGTAGGTAGCAGTTGAACTGTAAATCAGCTTGTCTATGAATCTCTGCCTTTCTCTCTTCTAACCTAGGTATACCTAGCGCAAAAAAATATGCCTAATTAACGTTATTGTCTACTTGACTTGTACTTGACGCGTTATGGCTAGTCATAACGCGACTTAGTCCCTTTACGCATTAGGTACACCAGTCTTTAATGGTTTTATCGCACCAATTGTAGATGAATATATATTTGAATATCTACCTAATTTATGTTTAGACTGTTATCTTACACTTACTCTTAAACTACCTTGAATATTTATATTCTCAGTTCTCTCGCAAACTTAAGAGACAAATATCTATACCAATGAACTTCAAGGTGTCGCTTTTAGGTGTAGCTTGCTCGCGCATCGTGAAAATATCACTGTCATATTTTTTTCCAAACACTCCAGAAGTATAACCACAGAATAACTAATAGTACTACGTACAGAATGATCACTCTCTAACAAAAGTCAGGTTTAGGTATAAAAATGTACCTACTCTTACCACTTGCACGCGAAATTGAATCTTATCGTGTGCTACTAACGTTCATATACCGTTTGGCTCCGCTGACTTGGAACCGGTTTCGCGGTCAGAGCATAAGGTTCCCACTCGCCGATATAAATACTTAGGTAATTTTATGTTAAAATAAATCAATAAAGTGTATTAAGTCAATAAACTACCTTTTATAAGTGAGCGTAGTGAACATACATGATAGGTTCCTGCTACAGATTTTTTATTCTTACAACATATCTATCCATTCCTACTTATAGTTTCTCACAAATTATAGAATTTTATCGCTGGCAAGATAACTACAAACATATGTACGCAGCTATTACTGGGTAGGCGACTGTTAGGTACGGCAGCGCGCGGTTCAAGTTCTACGAACATGTATCGAACTGTTGAGTTGATCCGCGCGGTTTGAGACGTAGGTGAATGAAACGGTGGTAGATAGGTGTGGGTAGTACTTATCTATTCAATTATCAATCTATTTTTATTTGTGAACGACCGAAATACGAAAAAATACATAAATAAGTAGCTGGGTAGATAAAAAATATAAACAAAGTAGGTAGGCAACTAAATAATAAGATTTCACACAATTATTTATTCCTTTAGATATCCTAAAATGTCAATGTGGGGAGGAGCTCGGGCCAAACATACCTAAACTTCGGAGTGACCTCCCTGGTATAACTTCAAAAACTGATGATGATGTATACTTAGTATCGTGTAGGTTCTATTAAGAATATTTACACTAAAGAATCGTGTTCCAAATCCTTTCCCAGTAAAAAATACACAACATACGTTTTATCCCGTTCAAAAGTGATAGTAGGGAGATAATAAGTTTACATGATCCTTGTCAATAATATAAATAATAATAATACAAAGTTTATTCAAATTCATCCTTAGTTTCAGTGTGATGTGCGTTCAAAGATACAGACAGACAAGCAGACAAAATATTAAAAACCAGCGTTTTGGCGCCAGTGTCGATATAGTATCATATCTTATTATACTTCGGAGTGACACCCACCTGGTTGCTACAATGAAACCGCAAGAACCACAGAGGAACTTTTATATATGGCAAGAACGAAGGACCGAAACAAAAGCCGCAACGAACGATGGACTCCCGTACCACGAAGTTGTTGCGGGCGCGACATGTTTCGTTGACACCTTTCGCTTTGGATCCATAAACAGACATACGGATTATTTAGTCGTACGGTCATGTTACTCTGTGAAAAATCGTGAGGCAGATAAAAACAGTGCTGCTAACTTAAAGGCTCTTCGGTCAAATCTTGCAGATTTGTATGAGGGCTGTTATTAATGGCTTGCTAATACTGTCCGTAATTTTTAAAGGTTTTTTTATCCGTGTCAATGCTTAATTAATTCAGTTATCCCAGCATTTTTTATCGAGGAGGTTTTCATAGGTACTTAGTGTACACCCAAGCGTA
The DNA here is from genome assembly GCA_951394065.1 of Venusia cambrica. NCBI lineage: Eukaryota > Metazoa > Arthropoda > Insecta > Lepidoptera > Geometridae > Venusia > Venusia cambrica. The sequence goes on along the minus strand of OX596040.1, from coordinate 12,477,124 downwards.
TGTATAATTTGAATGAATGCCAACGGAACCCTATTACTAACACTTAAATCTCTAAACGGCCTTTTTTAAATATTTCTAGAGGATGGTTTATTACAGTGAATTTTAGCTCTATCGCAAAAACGGTAATGTTTACAAAATTCTAATTTCTTAATGAACAGCAAATACTAGAAACCGGCCAAGTTTTAGTCAGACTAGTGACATTTATACGCTTGGCCAGTTAAAAGTATGTAGGTAGGTATGTGTTACTGATACCATAGACTAAGCACATTATTATGTACTATCGTTGTCGTTATCATCAAGCTTCGTTAGAGCTAAACATACGTTTCTTATTTGATCTGGACTCCTTAACATTGCGCTTTTTGAATACCTACACATTTCAGTAGGTAGGTAAACAAGTATATTTTTTTCAAAAAAAGGCGACTCCTCCAAAAACACACCTAAACAGCGCGGCACATTATGTTCGTGATCTAAGAAATATATATAAGTAAAATAACTCAAATAAAGAAAATAAACCTGCAAAAAGTCGGACACACTCGCTTTATCGAAGGACTAGCCATCTAAATCCAAATTGATTATCATGAAGTAGGGTGTGTTACCTAGCATAAAAATTACATTGTTTTTCAGCATTGCCTCAGCCAAAATATGAGTTTGATTACGTTGTCGTAGAAATAGGTAGGTATATCAGTAAAAGAAAAAATGTTTTTAAAGACGCCTCTGTGGTCTAGTGTAGGATCCAGAGGACTTGAGTTCGATCCTTAAGGGAGTACAATATTGTACTTGGTTTTGTTGGTCTTTGTTAAAGTCCGCCATGCTGGTCGTAGCTACCACCATCTTACCTGAGTATGTCGCCCTAACATCAATCCTAAATAGTTCCGGAATTTAGTGGTAGGTAGGTTTAAAAAAAGTTAGATTACTTAAAAACTGTATGTATTTTTGATAATATTAATATGTCACAAATACGCACAAGTGAAGAGCTACTCATGTATGTATATCTTACGGGTGCACATGTAATGGTTTCCGTTCCGAGTAATGCACACTGAATTTTAAGCTATTCTGCCAAAACAGATCCAATAAAAGCCAGGCAGACAGAAATAAAGTAATGTTCGGTTGAGCCTCAGAAATTCCTTGATCTGTGAGTTGAGCATGTATTTTTTATGCTACTGAAAAGTCCTTTTTTTATTGTACAACGGGGAAGTGCTTTGCCTTAATCTCACCTGGCATTTAGAGATACCTCTAAATGCCGGAACGCAACAATTTTTAGAATTGTTGTTATTGCGACAGAATTAGGTAAGATGGTGGTAGTAAGCCAGGCGGACTCAAAAAAAATCCTACCACCAACCAAACCAAGCACAATATTGTACTCTCCCTGTTTGGGCCTAGTCGAGATGCATTCTGGTCATAAGTGCCGTACTAGTATCGTCATTACAACCCTTAAAAGTCTACTCATATTGTTCTTCGTTGAAGTCGGTTTTTTTTTTAGCTTTTAAAATGCATTGTAATAAAACAAAACGTACACTAGGTACCTCGTGTCATATAACAAACCTAACCTAATCTACATAGATGAAACTTAACTGGTTTAGCAAGTACCGATTACTACTGTCATTGACAAATTAAATGAAACCTATAACTATTAGGTAGGTACCAAGTACCAACAAGATGTATTTCAATCTAATGCAGCAATATAATGCATTCGATTGAAATACCTCTGCCTCAGATTGTAAATAAGTACTAACTACCTACTTAACCTACCTAGGTATATATTTATTTTTCATGCAAGTATAAATTCCTTACTTTAGACAAGGTACCCTTATTAATGTAATTATATTTTTTTAAATTGACAAACTAATTCCAACAATCAAACAAATAAGTACCTACATTTTGCTGTGATGATACCCATCACAATACTGTACTGTAATAGCAGGTCATAAATAAATACAAAGCAGCTCAATAAATAAGTACATGTAGGTACTTGGAAGTGACTATAGTTGCTATCCACAACACAGGGTATCCTGGTGTGGGGGCTAGGGTTCAATATTTTTTAATTTGATTCAAAATACCTACCTGTAGAGTAAGCTAATGCTAGATTTATATAGATATGTCAATGTCAAAATTTCCAGAAATGTCAACTTCAACCAAAAATGACATATTTATTTTGATTTGACTTGATTAAAAATCCAAAAAATAAATTGATTTTTGCTTTGCCGCATCTGTTATTTAAAATTTCAATCTTATCGAAATGGACGACCCAGATCTAGACAGAATAAGACAACAGCGTCTTGCCCAGCTTCAAAATCAACATGGGGTGCGTAAAATGACTCATTCAGATGACACAAATTCTCGTCCTAGGTTATTATTGTGATCCTCATTCTGTTTCCTCCATCTGACGGTACCTATCTCTTATGAAAACAAGAGCTTATCTAACTGCTGGATTATTTATTTCAGGGTACCGGAGACCAAAACCAAGCTAAAGCTCAAAATGAAAGGCAACAGGCGATGGAAGAGGCCAAACACACAATTCTTGCACAAGCACTCAGCCAGGACGCAAGAGCTAGACGTAAGACGATATTATTTATTTAAATCATATTTTTATCTTGTTAAGCTTTGTAACAGGGCCAATAAAAAACATAAACCCTAATTTAATATTCATTCATACCTACCTTCATTGATATACATTATTATGAATATTAAATATGTTACATTTCTAACTGGTCAGCCAAGCCTATATAGCCTGGTAAGTGCTGGGCTTCATCACAACATAAAATTTGTGTGACACAAACCCAAGATTGAATCTAAGATCACTGTGATGTAATAATTCAATGCTAAATATTTGAATTCCTATTGCAGTGAATACAATTAAGATCAGCAAACCAGAAAAAGCTGCTATGGTGGAAAACATGATCTGCAGAATGGTCCAAATGGGACAAATCCAGAACAAGGTCTCGGAGCCAGACCTCATCCAGCTATTAGAATCACTGAACCAACAGATGCCCAAGTCTGCTAGTTCAGTAAAATTTGATCGCCGCAGGGCTGCGCTCGACTCTGATGATGATATCTAGCATTTATTTAAGCTTATTGGATATAAATACACAACTAATGCTTTATTTTATTGCCTACTCATTTCTGATTCACTCAACTTGTCAAGCTAGGTAGCTTCACTTACTCATTTAAATTAAATACCATTGTATTAGGAAGTTTTTATTTTAGGTACCTACTGCAACATCTTATAAACATAATTTTTAATCAAATTATTGATATACCTACCTACTTACCTCTTAATATACATAATAGTGTGCTTTTTAAGCTCTGTATTTTCATTTTTATAAGATTCCCTTAAAAGTTGAGTGCACTTTGTAATGAACATGATTTTGTACAAACCCATAAAAGAGGAACAGATATAGCTAAACAAATGACATACAAAAGAGATTTTTGGATATATATATATAAGTATAGAAGATAAGTACCTACTTTAATAAGGCTAAACCCTTGTTAGCCTTTTTAATCCGCCTCTGTGGTCTACTGGTTCACCACACCGATTTCAGATCCAGAGGTCCCAGGCTCGATCCCCAGGGGAGTACAATATTGTGTTGGTTTGGTTGGTGGTAGGACTTTTTTAAGTCTGCCTGGCTACCTACGACCATATTACCTAATTCTAACGCCATAGAAACAATTTGAAAAGTTGTGTTCCGGCAATTAGAAGTAAGATAGCCAGTTCCTTGAGGATTCCGGGTGAAGTGCGCCTTCACCTTCGACCTTATCTCAACTTGTAACCATGAGATGAGATGAAGGCCAAGCAAGCGCTTCCCCGTCGTACAATAAAAAAAAACTATTTTTTTTTTTGCACAAAATGTCATTCGAGCCAGCATACTGTTCACTCACTCGAATGAATGTTCACACGAGTAAATGTTTCATTTTTCTTTCATTCCATGCTCACTCCCACAGCTTAGCTGGAATGACTTAAAAAAGAACATTCACTCTCACCTCCTCTTTTCATTCAGGATGTCGTCGGACTGATGTCCGACGTCAGAAGTCAGAAGTCAGAACAGCAATCACTTTATGTAGATTGCTTTATTTTCGTTAATTCTGTTGTATTATAGGTATAGCGGGTCCATAAGGACTTCATTTTGTTTAATGTCTTCTTCCGAAACCTTTAAGTTTTATATCACTAAGTAGAGATTTATTTGGGTTTGCCCGTTTGTAGTTTCAAAGGCATTTATAATTTTGAAAGTTCTCCAAAAACATAAGCGCATTTTGATCGTTCCACTTGAACACCATGAACACCACCTGTGGATAAACAGGCTACTACAGTGTACTAGGATTTTATCGCGACGACGTTCAACCTTACAGGGTGGGGGGGGGGGGGGGTTTGACATCTCTAGTTCATCATTATCCGTTTTGGCGCTGCTGTCGCTACAAAATGCGGATATTCGATTAATTATCTGTTATTTTGTTCATTCAAATTGAACAAGACTTTTTCCATATTTTCTTCCTTATTACTATTTCCTTAAGCCGCGTTTTGACGATAAGAGTTGATTCGTAAGAGTGTACTATGATAGAGTAGCCTACATCCTAGTTAGTGTACTAGTGTACTTGTCCGAGTGCTCTCGGATGCCCGGTTTCCACAATACAAGTGCCATTAGAGTGGCCGATAGAGTACACTACGTCAGAGTAAACTCTTATCGTCAAAACACGGCTTTCAGGCCAGTCAGTCAAAATCAAAACAACGGTTTTTCTAGGTTTTTCTTGATGGCGGACGATCGTGCTGTGTTGTGTATATTGTGCGATTATAACTAAGTTTATTTGCGACTTCCTATTGAATTAAACAAGTTGAGTTGAATTGTGGCTTCTCCAATTAAATAACAGATCTTGGAATGCTTGTGTGTCGAGGTAAATGTTGAATTATCGCTCCTCCACACAGGCTGCCACGGAGGCCATGGTGCGGTATTTTGCAGCTGTGCTGTGTATCAATCAGGAGACCATAGATAGAGACCCATAGATCTACTAAATAGTGAGTCGAACCCTGGTTGAACTAGAGTGAATAGACACTTTTGGTACTCGTACATGTGTTAATATCTGTAGTTTATTTTTATTTTTATTGTACGACGGGTAAACTTGGCCTTCATCTCACCTGGTAACAAGTTGAGTTAAGGCCGAAGGTGGAGGCGCACTTCACCCGGAATTCTCAACAAACTGAGAAACTGGCTATCTTACCTCTGAATGTCTGAATTTTAGAATTGTTATTATGGCGACAGAATTAGGTAAGATGGTGGTAGCTAGCCAGGCGGACTTAAACAAAGTCCTACCACCAACCAAACCAAGCACAATATATTGTACTCCCCATGGGGGTCGACCCCGGGACCTCTGGATCTGAAATCGGTGGCTGGAACCCCTAGAACACAGAGGCAGTTAAACACTCTGTAGTTCCACAAGAGAAACACACCGGCTTTTTTGTTTACCCTAAGAAGGAACTACTTTGTGAGTTGTGGGTGCACTTTGTAGTGCCAACGAACCCTAGGTTGATAGAGCTCAAATACCTAGAACTACTAATGAAGTGTATGTAAAAACATTTTGATCATACCTACACAATTTGATGAAGAATTAAAAAGGTTGTGGTACCCTCATCTATTTACTGAAACGGAAATCATTCGTGTGTACATTTCGTTGCAACTGATACTTTGCTTTAGTTCATTTATGATAACTAGCTAATGATTGCAGCTTCGCCTGCATGGTACCTAGATAAAATGTCTCCTTGCCATTCATCAAAATTAGCTTAGCCTAGAAAACGTTACAGACAGACTGAGACCGTGAATTTGATAGATACATTAAAAAAGACAAGAGAGAAGAGATACAAAAAAACATTTAAAATTTAGCATCAAATAGCTTGCCTGGTTTAAAGTTATACATAGATATATATACATAATAGTATATAATCAAATGGTGGAAATGCACTTCACCCGGCATTCTCAACAGTATGAGTAAATGCCTGTCTTACTTCCAATAATGCTGGTGTACAACAAGTTAGAATTTTTGTTATGGTGACAGACTTTTATGCAGTAGGTATTTATGCTAAGGTGCTCTTATTCTCATAAATATTATAACAGGCTATCTTTTTTGCAGAGTTGGTGGCTACATTACTCACTGTTGATCATACATAATGTAAAAACAGGAAAGAGAGCTACAATAAAGGTGCAGTCCTAAAATCACATGCAGAATCTACTGCTGTAGTTCCAGTAATATTAAAAATAAAGTAAATAAGGGTGTAAGTAAAAGTATGTGTCCAAGATGCATTAACTAATAGTAAATAAATTGTATACCAACATAAACTTATTTTATTGAGCATGACTTTAATAAGAATCGGATTATGAGGGTCAATTAGAAACAAGGAATAGAAATACTTACTATCCCTGTTTCAAATTGATCCTCATAAAAATATAAATATAGTCAAGCAATCCCCAATTGTTCATCCATAATATAGTAGCACAGCACTAGCTATCGATATCGATTCGATAGATCATTGAAAGCACTATGTATTCTCATTCATTCTTTAGGTTAAGTTCACTCATTCTTTGTCAGAGAGTAAAATAATGGCTTTTACTCTCTGACAAAACTGGCGAATGCACCGCCAAAACGACGTTTCTTAAACTATCCAGATTTGAACTGTCCATCTGTAGAATACATAGTGATCTAGTGCGTTCGTCTGCCTCAAGAAGTGTTGCCACCACCTGATTTTGATTTTCCCCGGACAACTCATGAAATTTTCATAAATTAGATACTTTCCAAATTATTTTCCCCTAAACATATATTCGAAGAACAAAAAACAAATAGATGAATTAATAAGTATTTAACTACAAACTTAATATGTATATCTAAAATGCATCCAAGGTTTCGGCTTCCACATCTAAGTCTTCAGTGTTTTTTTTTAATCATAATGTCATTCGTAATTTTTTTCACAATTGTTTTTTTTTATTGTACGACGGGGAGGTGCTTGACCTTCACCAAATCTGATTTTCAAGTTATGATAAGGCCGAATGTGGAAACGTACGTCACCCGAAATTTTCTACCAACTGAGGAACTAGATTTTAACTCAAAATGCGTCGTTGTGTTACGACATTTTTTAAAGAATTGATGTTGGCGACTTAGGTAAGATGGTGGTAGTAAGCGCCTGGCTTAAATTTAATTTGCTTGGATTATTGGCTGCACATTATTGACGCTTGTCAATAATGCTCAGCCAATAATCCGTGTCCAGGTTTTCTTTTTTTGCAGTTGACTACTTTGATGCCTTTTTTTCATGGGCGAGTGCAAGGCGAGTGTAGTTTTTTTTCCACAGAGTACCCAACCTAGATAATACATATTTACGGTTGATGTGTTATTCCCGTACGTACGACCCGCTGACCTCCGTAGCGAATAAAATTTTAACCGCCTCTGTGGTCTAATTCGACCCCCCGATTTCAGATCCTGAGGTCCCGGGTTCGATCCCCATGGGGAGTACATCATATTGTGCTTGGTTTAGTTGGTGGTACGTCTTTGTTTAAGTCCACCTGGCTAGCTACCACCACTTACCTAATTCCGTCACCATAATAACCATTCTAAAATTGTTGTGTTCCGGCATTCAGAGGTAAGATAGCCAGTTTCTTAGTTTGTTGAGGATTACGGGTGAAGTGCGCCTCCACAACAACAACAAAACCACACATAGCACCAGTTAAGTAGGTAGGTAGGTACCTACTAGCTTGGAATAAGTAGGTCGGTAGTACTTCCCAGTAGTTCTATGCTAGGTTGTGTTTTTCTTAAAACTCCAAGATCGACCAGCACTTTTGTGCTCGCTCAAATATTGTACCTACCTATTCATTATGTAATTACTGGGGTAGGTTCACCTACCTATAGTACCTACCTACCGTGTTTTAATCAAGGTACTTATATTGATTATTAATTTATGAAATACCTTCTCGTTTAAACCATAGGTAGGTACTTATGCTAGCCTTTTCGGGAATGGGTAGGTATACTCCTTAGCACAGAGATCCCCAAACTTTTTTTTCTCGTCGACCACTTGCTTGTCTTTTCGGGTTTGGGTATACGGTATACCAAAGCTAGAAAGGGATAGGTATATATACCGTACCCCTTCTCAATAGCATATCGCATTTTTACTAATTCAATTATGTATCTACATAGGTACCTACTTCAAATGTGTTTTTAACTGATTTGTTCACACTGTCTGGCACTTTCAAACAAAACTGCTTTGATTCTTTTTGATTCGTGTGTAGGTACATAAGTAGGTACATTCTGACTACAAGTATTTGAGGATTCCGGATGAAGTGCGCCTCCAAGGCCAAATGCTTCCCCGTCGTTCAATAAAAAAAAACAAATTTTATATAAAAAAATATATGTAGGTAGGTAGGTAGGTACTTTCCTTCAAACGCTCTGGAAACAAATGACACGCTGCGCTGTGGCATCCTGTAAGGACTGCCACTTATATAACCCTTTGTTAGTTTTTTGTTTTATCTGTTGGATGTCCTATTTTAATAAATAAATAAATAAATTAATGGGTTTGTTCTTCACCTTCGTGAACAAGTGCAACACGATGATAGGTATTAGATGGTTCTAGGTACCATTACATGTGCAAGTTTCAATTCAACAAGTTCAATGTAGAAAATCACGAGATTTTTTTTACTTAGGTACCTATGTTTATTTAAAAACCTGCTCAAATTAGTTCCACTATCGTGGACCCCCAAACGCGGGGTCTCCCCAATTATTTTTTTCGCTCACATGGATGGACCCCTTGCCACTTTGGGTATCACTGCTTTGGCCTATGTACATTTATCTAGGGTACCTACCTACCTACTAAGGTTATCCGCGATGTGTTTTATAGGTTCGCGCGCACCCAAACCGGAGGATTCACCGTTCAGTGAAACAATTTGTATTTTGAATCAAATTTTTTATCTCTGAGTTTTTTCATCTCTTTGATAGGTAGGTATCGAGTTTGGATATTTTTGGATTTTAAACATTAGGTAGATACAGAGGTATCTACCTATACATACGAGACCTATGAATATTTTTATGTAGGTATCTACCTATTAGGTAGGTACCTAAGTACTGACATTAACTGTATCCAGGTTTAAGTAATGTAAGTACCTATGTACCTACTAACCATCTACTTTATTTTGCTTCCCAAATGAAATCAACAAGTGAAGGAAATCAATTTAGGTAGGTACCTAAGTAGGTACCTGCCTAGCCTACCTACGTACAAAAAATATAAACCAGGATCTAGCATCCATCCGATCTTCAAGTCTATCTAGGTACTTATATCTACCTACTCAGGTACCCTGAAATCTGTTCCTCCTGTGGTCATCAGACCCTGGACTAGGTATGTACCTACATAAACCTACCTACTCCAGTGTGTCAAACCAAATTTGTTTTTATATAAATGCTTGTCTAGGCGTAGGCCAAAGCAAGGATGGGGTCGATCCACGATCGAGCGAGCTTTCGTAGAAAGTACCTACTGGCTCTCCCCTCTACTCTACACTAATAACCTAATATATAATATATATAACCTGATAAATAATAGCGACGCGACGTAATACAGCATACTGTTTGGTGCCGGACTTCTGCAGGTGGGTGGTAACTAGCCAAGTGGACCTTTGCAGGCCCTACCACCGGTGTTGTGATCATCCAGCTGTACCTAACCGCTAACAAAAGCAAGAGGTTCCATTTCCCGGAGATGATTGATTTGAATACCTACCTTTACCAAGTCTTTATTTAAAACTGCAATAATGCTCGATGGGTCAGACTAGAATATAATCATTGTAACAGTTGCATTGATTTCCACCAAATAGGTGGGTACCTACCTACCTACTATTATACCTTACAGAGATTACATTATATTACATATTATACCTATTGTAATGGATCATGAAAAAAAAAAACTAGCCCGAGGTTCTTGCCTTTCTCCTTGTGTGCTGGTCGCGATTCCGAACAGGCGGTAGATTTGACGTTTCAAAGTGATCCTAAAAAATCTTACTGAATAAATATATTTGACTTTGACTTTGACTACAGCCAAGAACTACCTATGCTTTCTTAAGAAAAAAAACCGCATTGTAATTGGAGCTCTTGTTTCTGAGCTACTAGTCTCAGGAATCCACCTCACATTGGTACATACATACCTACCCTACTTACAAATAAAACCTCTCTTTTAGTCGGGAAATAAAATAAATAAATAAATCGAGATTTCACCTTTGTAAGTAATCGTTGTCTTGCTTATTTCTTAATTGCCTTTTTTTTAGCCTGAATTGATTGAAAAGTACCGCTACCCAGTCGAAGTCCACCACGTGACCACTAGCGATGGCTACATCCTGGAAATGCACCGGATTCCTCACGGTCGCGATAACCACAACAGACCTGGCCGCAGACCCGTGATCTTCATGATGCACGGGCTTCTCTGTTCGTCTGCTGACTGGGTACTAATGGGACCTGGCTCTGGATTCGGTATGTTATACTTACCTACGCATAACGACGCGGACACAAACAAAATAGAAAGATAATGTGTTTTTTATGAACTTTACTCGCAAAGATGGAGTTATGAGGATAGATATAGGCTATATGTAATTGGTACACTACTGAATGAACAGTTAGGAACCAATTACATACCTAATTTTAGCCTGTATGTAGGTAACTAATTATTAGTGGCGAACTACTCAATTTTAAATCCACGATGTGTTTTGAAGCTAATAATTTACCAAAATGCATATCACGCGTACTTAACTCAGAAGAGCCACGACTTGACAAGCATATATGTAATATAATAGACTAAGTAGTGTTATAGATACCTACCTACCAACCTACAAAACTACTCAACTAACAGCGTAAGCTACGAATTGTAACAGGCTTCCTCTATCAAACTTACCTGTTACCTAACATTACATATATCTACCTACCATTCGAATGTTACATGCAGTCTTGAATACACTTACCTACTTCAACAGCCCAAGATTGTCCACTGCTGTATAGAGCCTCCTCCAAAATTGGAGACACTGAAAAATTCTATATAATTAATCACGCTTGACAGTCGTTGATTAGTGTGTATAATACACAGAAGTAAGCTGCTGCCCTTCTTCTGGAGACAGATATCCCTTAGTCGGCTTTTACGGCGTAGTAATCAATATTCACTCTCAATTGAGGGTTTATAAATCATCTCGCTATACTTTCATCACAGCCTACATCCTCGCCGAAGAGGGTTACGACGTGTGGATGGGCAACGCTCGTGGTAACACTTACTCCCGTCGGCATCTCAACCTAAACCCTGACAGTCTTCTCAACACTGACTTCTGGAAGTTTTCCTGGGACGAGATAGGAAACATCGATGTGCCAACTATGATCGACCATGTTTTAGAAAACACGGGACAGCCTAGGCTTCACTATATTGGTCATTCGCAGGTAAAGGCCAAACAAATATTATCTCTTGTTTCTTCATAATCACGTTCAGAAAAAATATAGCATCTCTTACACAGCTGTAACTAATGGGCTTTACAATGACAAATATCAAGTAAGTAACCAAACTTTTATGAGGTAGACCAACTAAATGAAGTGCAGACGAATATATCTACAATTTGGTGGTATCGATATTAGATATTATTAATATCAATTGAATTTAATTGTTTAAATTGACAGAAATGAAATACCTAGGTACGTGTTTTGTTAGGTTTGGAAAATAGTTAGACGTTTAGATTATATTTCACCATTACAACTTGAAAAAAAAAGTAAGTAGGTACCTGCTTATTGTAATATAAATAGTGTTTTTTTTTATTTGTTTAAATCCTCGATCATACTCTAAAAAAGATTCCTTTAAACGCTAGTATAAGAATGATCCAAAGTCGTAAGTTTCCACTCCTTCTTTTTTATTCTATTCTTATGTAAGTCCACTTTTCAGGGTACAACATCCTTCTTCGTGATGGGTTCAATGCTTCCACACTACAATGAGAAAATAATTTCCATGCACGCGCTCGCACCGGTCGCTTACATGGCACACAACCGCAACCCGCTCTTGATGGCTATTTCTCCTTTTGCCAACAACATTGAGGTAACTTTTTATTTTTATACAACTAGGGGACGGGACAAGCAAGTAGTCCACCTGATGTTAAGGGCATCTCTTGCTTATAACAATGCTTTACTGAGTAGGTCACATCCACAAAGAACATAGCCTACCCGGCACTGCATTGCGCCCGTCAACATCAGTCATAAAGGTGTTGAGCCTCGTGTGCCCGTAATTACACCGGCAACCATACCCTTCAAACCGGAACACAGCAATGTATTTAAAATATATTCGTAATCGTAGGTGTCACGACAGATCGTAGCTGTCACAACTGCTGGACATGTCGCTCCCCCAAGATAGGAAGATTTTGATAGGATCATGGATCCCTTGTCAAAATTACTTCGTCGGCTTCTGGGATATCCACAATCAGTGTTGGGGGGGGGTAATCAGCCCGTGGTGTACCCTTACCATCATTGTTACCAGCGATATTTTACGAAGACAGTAGATCTATCGTATGAAAACTTGTGCAATGTCTCCAGCGTATAAAACTCTAGCGAATAGGTCCCTTCTAGACAAGCGTTTTAACCGCCTCTGTGGTCTAGTGGTTCGCCAACAGGCGTCAGATCCAGAGGTCACTGGTTCGATCCCCAGGGGAGCAATATTGTTTTTGGTTTGGTTGGGGGTAGGATTTTGTTTAAGCCTGTCGGGCTAGCTACCACCATCTTACCTAATTCTGTCGCCATAATAACAATTCTTAAATTGTTTGTGTTCCGGCATTGAAGTGCGCTTCCACCATAGGCCTTATCATAACTTGAAAATTCTAATGAGATGAAGGCTTAACACATCCCCTTCGCATAAAAAAAAACGTGCTGCGTCGTTGCTTTTGCGATGCGATGATTATCAGGCGAGATAGCAGTCAAACGCAGCTTTCTCATCCACTATTGAAACGTTTAGAAGTCAAATAAATCACAAGACTGTACGTACATTAGTCGAAATCCATCATGCAGAATCAGAATCGGAATTAATTTAAACACAGGTTAAAAAGTTCTTACATATTTATCATACGAGTATAATGTGCAATGTGTTCTACTCATGCTATAGCCGTACAACATCCGCAATATTATCTTATGATATATTATTATATGGGACATATTACATAGTATGTACATTTACAAAATGTTATAATGACACAAAAATTCACTCACACCAGCATCTTTTGTGGGTTCGAGTTCTTTTTGACTCCTGTCGCGGGTTGTGAATTTTTGTGTCATTATAACAGAACAGGTTTTGTTTTGATATTATTTTTTTTTGTACCGGAGTAAAATTAAATAAATTTTAAAAATATTATCGTAAACCGGGATCCATGATCTACGCATAGGTATAGGTATACCTATACAAGGTGAAACAGAATATGTGTACTAAGCAGTGGGGGGGCCTTTCGGACCAGGAAAAGTATTTGTTGTGGTGGGGAGATAATAGTGAATTCCCATTTTCAGTTTCCCATACAAATCTCTTCATTTTCTCAATGACAATAAATAGTGACGACCCTGTTCCTTTACCGCACTATGCATGTAGGTAGGTAGGTATCAGTTGGTGCAATTGTCTCTGTCAAAGAATATTAAGGACAGATCAACCAATTTTAGTGAGAACTTGGAGTCAGCTCGTGAAAGTAGGTTATTAGATAGAACATACACATTGATAAGTTACATAGGCACCTACAGTTACAAAAAGACGATGAATGCGATATTGGATGAACAAAAGTACATTATAGGAACGATTATTTTGTATTTTAGCTAACAGACAGATAACATTCTTATTGATTTGACAAATTAAACCTTCTAGTAATGGATTGTCCCATTAGTAGCCCAGGCTTTTCGACGATTTTCCTCTGTTAGTGAAAGCGCTTTTCGTTCTTTGTGATTGTGACCTTCTGCTATGTTGCCTCATCTGTGTCTAGAGCTGAGGTCATTGTCGCGAGTTAAGAAACAGCTGATTTTAGGGAAGTCTCAACTCAAAAAACTAGCTGTTGGTGTCAGAACTTTGATCCTGTTTTACCAAAAACTTTGAATCAAAATTCAAAAAGTCGTAAAACAAACGTTGTTCCACGAGTCGGATAACCCCGTTTCGGCATAGTACACATATTCTGTTACAGGTTGTATACGATTGTTGATGAAGGCACTAACTTAGTTCGGTTCTCTCATGGAACTAATATGGTGTGAATGAATGAATGAATGAAAATATTTTATTGCTCCTCAAAAATAAAACTGGATTACTTAAAAATAAACGTAAAAATGCTTAAACATATGTACTCACGCAAGTTGTACAACTGAATAAGGGTAATTTTTGCATACCGCCATAGCCCCGTACGAAGCACCTTTAAAAATACAAGCCCGATTTAAATAACTCTGATTTGCTGTTATTTTCAGACACTGGCTAGTCTTATAGGGATGGGGGAATTTTTACCACACAGCGTGGTAATGACGTGGGCTGGAGAAGCCTTCTGCAGAGACGAGGTGGTGTTCCAGCCGATATGCAGCAACATCCTGTTCCTCATCGGAGGATGGAACGAGAATCAACACAATTCGGTAAGTATACCTTATTTCGCTTGCCCTTCATGTGGTAACAAATTGAGATAAGGCCGAAGGTTGTGACGCACTTCACCCGGAATCCTCAACAAACTGAGGAACTGGCTATCTTACGTTTTACATGCCAGAGCACAACAATTTACAATGGTTGTTATGACAGACTTAGGTAACTTGCTGGTAGTTAGCCAGGTGGCCTTAAGCAAAGTCGTACCACCAAATATATAATAAAACCAAGCACAGAAATATAAGTAGGTACCCCCTGCGGCTGCGGATTGGAGCCGGGATCTGACACCGGTGGGCGAACCAGTAGTCTAGTGATTACTAGACAGTAGAGGCATTTAAAAGTGGCGTAGAGGTGTATCATAAGTATAGTGGAGTAGGATTTGTAGTGGCGTACCTGCATATTCATATATATTTCATATTTATTTCTTTGAACAGAGTAAATTTGTATGTACCTAACATTATTTTGTAGATGTGGTATATTGTCACACTTCCGAGTGTTTTTGCACGTGGTCAATGTATGTTGTGTTGTTTGCAGACGATGATGCCAGTGATATTCGGTCACTCGCCAAGTGGTTCATCTGTTCGTCAGTTGGCACACTACGGGCAAGGCATCGCCGAAAAGGAGTTCCGTCGCTACGACCACGGCAGTTCTTTACAAAACAGGCGTGCTTACGGAACCCGGTCACCTCCAACATACGACCTTTCTAAGGTCACAGCTCCAGTATTCCTGCACTATTCTGATTCGGACCCCTTAGCTGATGTCAGAGATGTCGACAGACTGTGGCGAGAACTTGGAAGACCTATTGGAAAATTCAGAGTCCCTATGACCTCTTTCAGCCATATAGACTTCTTATGGGGAATTAACGCTAACGAACTTATATATAATAGAGTCATCAACCTTATTCGGGCCATGGATATCAACGGATTAACAGATTATGAATAATTGCGTATGTATTTATTGTGAATAACGTCGATGAATTAATAACATGATTTACTTTATTCTATTGTAGCATCAAGTGTCAGATAAACGCTTGTAAGTACGACGTTTGTGTTTAATAACCTTCCAATCTACAAAGGTATATTTCCAGAACGAACACATGTGTCTCTATAAAAACCTCATCAACTCGAGATACGAAGTGGGTATAACAAACGAGACTGCTTGAGTAGCATCGCAAAGTTTTTATTAGTTCGATTCAATCCAACTTTCTCAGTTATGAAGGTACGTACCTACAGTAGAAAATAATCTAGTAAACCTACTTATATTCACCGGACTGTGAACTTTATCGTCTGATTAGATGTTAGGATTCTTTATTGATCAGTATATAAATCTGGGGAATAGCATAGGCTACCTTTTGTATCAAAAATAAATTTGAAGGGGTGGGTGAAAATAGGGATAAAAATGTACATTTAGGCTTTTGATAACGAATTATAAAGAAATACGTGTTTTAACGATTTTGCTAAATCATCTTTGATTGAGTAAAATATGAGATGGAGATGTTCTTTAGATGCACTCCTTACAAATGATAGGTAGGTAATCAACGAGGAAATTTGATGTAGGTATGATAATAGATAATATTTTCCGTTTACATCGTGCAATTTGAACGTAAGTACGTTTTCCTATAGTTTTTAAGATACTGAAAAAAATAAACAGACATGCAAATTTGTGCTCACTTTGGTAGGGCAACAAGCCCTATAAATCCGGCAATAAGTCCACCTGGCTACCACCATCTTACCAATGTTTGTCGCCCTAGTAACAATTATAATTGTTGTGTTACGGAATTTAGAGATAAGATAGCCAGGGACGCTACCGCCGACGGCGAAGCCGATCTCCATTGATGGCTTTAAATTAGCTTCATGAGAACTAGAAACGATTTTTACCGTCAAATGTACTGAACGGATAGGTTTCATAACATGTGTACACTTTTGAGATGGGAAACGCCATTTCGGATATGGCACATACCTAAATCGGTAAAAATCGTTTCTAGTTCTCATGGAGCTAATTTAAAGCCATCAATGGAGATCGGCTTCGCTGTCGGCGGTAGCGTCCCAGCATGGACGAAGGTTGCTTCGTCCATGGTCCCAGTTCCTCTTTCAGTTCGTCTTAACAATTATCTTGCCCCTCTAGTCTGCCGTGTCAGGCTTACAAACATAATTATTTACTCTAAAATAAAAATAAAACACAGATAGTTAAAAAAAAAACAAGAATATGTTAGTGTCTAACTATTTAAAAAATGTCAAATAATAATTTAAATGCCAAGCGCTTGGTTAAAAAAAGGTTGTTAACTGAAATAATATTTTTGTTTCAAACCTTTATATAGGTACCTACTTAATTATATACGTACCTACCATATTTTGTCCGTCCATCCTGTCTATCTATCCTGTCCTGTCTAACCATCTTTATCTGTACAGATAGGTATGTAGTTGAGGATTGTTCTGCATTCATGTAAGTTGAAGCCACAATATATTAATCAACATGTAGCTACAATAAACATTTTATATCTTCTAAAGCGCTGATAGCGTAATGCAGAAAATGCCTAAACGAAAGTGCAGTACCTACTTAGCATGAGCAAATGCAGACCAAGTGGTTGTATTAAAAAGGTTCCAGAGTGACGTTACTAAAACCTGCTCTGAAACTTCATCGCTTGTTCATGAAAGTTTGACGAAAGTTCAACGAGAGTAATTTGTTAGTTTGTCTCAAGTTTTAGTGAAGATCTGAATGCCCGCCACAAAGATGGCGAAACTTCGCATCGGGGGCTACCGAATTAATTAACAGCTCCGGATGTCTTAGCGGGCTATGGATTAGTTTTGCTTCCAAATTTTCACCCAGAAATAACGACCGAGCAATATTTGTTTTTATGTTGTATTGCAACTTGAAAATTTTAAAGCATTAGGTTTATAATTTCTTCTAAAATATTTGGGAAATCATGCACACAATAAATTCATTTGATTTGAAGATGTTACCTACCGCCCATTTTGAAAGTCAAACGTCTAATGTTAGTAGTGTTAGTACTTACCTACCTGTAACAGTATTCCCTGTAATGTGTCAAAAATCAACAGTAAGTACAAAAAAATATTACAAATAAGTAGGTACCTACTTCTTATTCTTCTTTGCGTCGACCAGCGTCGATGGTTAGGTCTTACGTGGCCTTGCACAGGTCTTCCATTGAGCTCGAACTGGGACTCAAGGAGCAGGATAGCAGTGCCAGGTGAAGCATGGTCTGCGGGTTGGCTCCACAAGAGCATTGCGTGTTGTCGGAGTAACCCCACTTTCCTAGGTGATAACCTCAGCGGCCTTCTTGGTTTCGAGGCGGTTTAGGCTCTCCCGGATCCGAATGGAATGCAACGTTCACGTTCACTAATAAATAAAAGTACATGAGCGAACTTAATGCTACGAAGCATTTTCTTACAGATAACCCTTGTGTAGTATGGAGTATATATATGAGTGGTAGTGCAACGGGAGAAAATGATGTAATAATTTATTACTAATACTTAATACTACTTACTTATACCTACCTACAATACAAAAATATAGTAATAAATAATATAAAATTATTAAATACCTTATATACGATTTAATTACCTACTTATAATACTTAGACTAACATATACATAATATATTACATAAATAATTAGCTCAATTTTGAATATTTTGTTTTTCTAAGAAAAGATGGAAATCTTTAGATTTGAAGATGCCTAAAGAAGGAGCAGTGCAAATATCCACAGACAGTGAGTTCCAGAGGCGGTTGGCACTAACAGTGTAGGAATCGGTGTAGAAGGATGATTTGTGTAGAGGAACTTCAAGAAGAAGATGTTGAGAAGAGCGAGAGGGTCGATTTGTGCGGACAAGAAGAGGAAAACGTTGTTTTAGATAATGTCGAGACAGGATTGTGGAGGGAGTTGTAAAGGAGAGTCAGGGTATGAAAAATCGCGACGAAATCTAATTTTAGCCACTTCAGCTGAGATCGAAAATCAGATATATGTTCGTATTTACGAAGGTCGAACACGTGGTGGTTTTGTTGCCACAGGTTTATGGGCCTCAGGAGAGCTACGTCTGCGATTGGGTCAATCCCAAGGACAGAAAGGTTCCTGTTTGCCGATGTCCTAGCCCTATAAGTACTTATGGGTTAAAGTGAAATCTATAATGACAATATCTCCAGTGGTTTCTTCAAAATGTTTGCAATGTATAGCTTTCCTAAGATTTAGTGGCCGAGGTAGGTATGTTTTATTTATTTATTTCTAATGGATGAGTTCTTGAACTGGGTATAACATGCGCCATATCTATAATGACAACGCGTTAAACACGTAGCTAGCGAATAAGTCGCGATCTCTCCGGGATCTGTGTTTGGACGAGAAACAATAGAACATGATTTCAAGTTATGATAAGGCCGAGGGTGGAAGCGCATTTATCCGGAATCCTTAACTGTCTGAGTAACTATCTTAAATCGAAATGCCGTAACACAACCATTTAGAATCGTTAAGACGACAGACTGAGGTAAGAGGTGGTAGCCAGCCAAACGGACTTAAACAAAACCCTACCACAAACGAAACCAAGCACAATATTGTGTGCTACCCTGGGGATCGAACCCGGGACCTCTGGATCTGACACTGGTGGGCGGTTTAAGCAAACCGCCTCTGTGGTCTAGTGGTCCATTGCTCGACGAGGAAGCGCACTTCACCCGGAATCCTATATTAAATAAATAAAATATAAATCCTTCAACAGTCTAGGGACTGCTTTTTACTATAAGTATAACTTTTATATACTTAAGTCTTTTTTAAATCTTGTGATTGCACTAAGAACTGATTATTTTTACAGGTATTGTAGTGATAACATGTTCTTTGGATTTTGGTACATACCGATTTCTTATGTTGACCGTTCGACCAAACCTTTACAAAGAACATATCTTTGCATTGCATTATCCTTACACAATAAAAAAAATAGTAGGTAGTGATTATTATATTTATGTTATATTTACTCTTAGGATTACATATAGCGATTGATCTGTGCCATCTTAACCATAGATTTTTTTTATTGTTTACACGAACATAGTTATTGATCTGTGTCACGAACTTTGCTAACATTTGTACCTATCAAACAAAACAAATCTTGACCATTCTTAACCATGTTACTTTACAATAGTGTTTACAAACGATAGGTGAAGCAAGAGCGGCGAATTTTATCGAAGATAAGATCAATGCAATCCTGAAAATGTATAAATAAGAAAATACATGTCTCGGAAAAAAATAATCACAATTCGGTTTTTGCAACTATCTGGATATTACCTATTATCATGTATTTAAGCACAAAACAAGATAGTATTGTTGTAATACGAGGAGTGCCGTACAATAAACATACCCCTTTGGTCGATGCCAATCTTCCTTACCTGCTCGCGATTGATCGCAATCGAAACAATTTATTCTTCTGTATTAATGCCGACGAGTTTTCAGATCAAAGCTTTCATACTGTGAAACTCGACCTGGATAATGGATCAGCCTCGATAGTTCTCGGAATTCGTAATGGGTTTGCAAGTGCGGTTGATCAATCAACCGGAATTGTCTACTTGGGAGGTAGCGATGGTATATATTCTTACAACTACAACACTAACAGTATCGATAAACCAGCCCTGGTAAGCGGGATTGATATATTTGACATGTGTTTTCAGAAATACTTGTATTTCGTAGATACCTACACGCAGTCGCTAAACGTTTTTAGAAACGGAAAGCAAGCAGTCGTTCCTAATCTTGAAGGACATCTGATACATCATTTTGTAGTTGATAAAAATGATGATTTGTATTTTGTTGAGCCAACAGGGCTCTATGTGTTGAAGAGTGGAAGAGATAGAGCGGTTTTGTTGGATCAGAGGGATTTACAATACCATGGAGCTACCCTTGATGTGTATGGAACTCCACACTTCATTGCACAGGATGGAATATACGACATCAATAGAGATACCGGTCACCCCCAGTTGATGCTACCGCTGGAGAAAGGCTTAGGATTAGCTTTTGATAAAGTTAATAACATTGTGTACAGTGACGGAAGAGCTGTGATAATATTGATTCGTTGTTAAATTATCGTTTAAGCTATTTAAGCCTACTTAAACTTATCTTTTTTTTTTGCGATTAGAAATCGGTAATAGGATTACTTACTCATGATAAAATAGTATCTTAATCATGAAAATGTATCGAGACAAAAAAAAATATCTACTACGCTACACCGGGGGCCACAAACGCCTGAAGCTAAATAAATAATGTACCTATGTGTATGCACAGGAAACACTAATACTTTACAAAATGTATTCTTGCTGTAAACGTAGTTACGAGAAATTCGGGTATTTTTGCGACACGACCTTCATAGGTTTCCAAATATCTCTAATAATTATAATCTCTATAAATTATGTTTTTTGCTATGCGATGATGGGTGCATTAGTTTCACACATGCTTTCCGAAGCGCTAAAATAGAGCCTAATTTACCGTTGGTTTCCCTTGACACTACTGCATGGCACAAATTCGCGGCACGAGTTCCGAATACGGCGGACATGTTACCGACGGAAAATGTTATGAGATATTTTCATCAATAAACGGATCTGGCTGTAGGAAATTGTGTATCCTTCTACGCGACATAAGATAGTAAATAAATGCATAATACAAACTAGGTACAACAGTGGAAATGTACAAATACCGGCCTGCAGGCGGCAGGCAACCTTATATTAGGATAGATACATATCTATCCAGTATCTATTCTGTGTGTGTATATCTGTAATGCTTTTACCTTTAAAGCATTACAGATGCGAGCTCACCAAATTAGGATAAAATATTAAAATTATCCTAACAAATATAAGTACTGCATATAAATTATATACTCATAATCTAATACATACAACAACAATTAGTACCTAGATTTTTTAACCGCCTCTGTAGTCTAGTGGTTCAACCCACCGTTTTCAGATCCAGAGGTCTCGGGTTCGATCCCCATGGGGTGTACAATATATTGTGCTTGGTTCAGTTGGTGGTAGGACTTTGTTTAAGTCCGCCTGGCTAGCTACCACCATCTTACCTAATTCTGTCGCCACAATAACATTTCTGAGGATTCCGAGTGTATGCGCCTCCACCTTTAGTACAAAAAAAAATACCTATAACAGTGATCTAGGTTTATTTAAAATACATTATTGGGTTTAGTATCAGTAGTTCGGTTTTTGTGCGGTGGACTGATGGTACAATTACCTACAATTACCTTGATACCTAGTCTTTGAATGAAAGCTACGAAGTAATGTAGAAATGACTAAAAGGCAGAGCCGAGGCACGCGAGGCGGTCGTTACTGCGCTCGTTTGATTGATTCGCCACATGATTTACGACTTGTTGAATATTTTTTTCCATTCGATCCACGTTTATATTTCAGCTTGATCTGTTTCCTGGGAGCGTCCGTTTTCGTAGGTGCTTTTAAAACTTTCTAATATTACTCTACAATATTTAAAATTTTATGTAAACTTTTTTTTGAAAAAAATGGAACCGACTTCACCACTAAAAACTTAAAAATAACTCGAAGAGTAAGTTCATATAAATTGAGGTTGGTGCCGAATTGCCAAGCACAACAACATGTTTATTGTATGGCACCGCCTTCAAATTATATGAACTTACCCTGAGAGTTATTTTTAAGTTTTGAGTGGTAAAATCGGTTCCATTTATTTCAAAATAAGTTTATTTTAAGCTTTTTGTCGTTGTAAAACCTACGACACCACGACGTCTCCGACACCCTATTTAAAAGTCGCGTGACTTAGCACGTAGCCAGCTAGCATCCTAGTTAGCAAGAAAGTAAAGTCGCTACCGTACTAGCTCTGTTAGCATCTGATATGAATCTTGATTTCGGCAAGACGGGGGTCGCTAGCCCAGGTGGGCCGTTACGCAGGTCCTACTTTCAGTGTTGTGATTGTGATCAATCAGCCGCAACCGCTAGCAAATGCCAGAAAGTCCGCGTAGACCTACCCCGCTACTACATATTCTCGATAACAATAGTATCTAATAATATGTGGCCGGTTTCATGTCGAAGTGAAGGAAGCAAGGCTTATTAAAATGCAGGGCATGTCGCGCGGTCCGCGGGGGACTTCGTCTTCTGCGATATGCGGTATACATAACACGTCCTGTAGAAAAGAACCTCGCACAAATGTTTCATGAAATTATGAACGAATTTTCCTTTACATTTGGTTTCAAGTTCCAGATGCAACGGCGATAAAGTAGGTGTAATTAGAGCTTGAGTCTGCCAGCACTAATTAGCTCATCTCTACCATGTATGTTGAGTAGGTACTTATTAGATATGATAATAAGCACAGATCAATAACTATAGGTGAACCGGCCAAGTTCGGACACAATTCATGACAAAATGACATAGATGTAGGTATATTTAATTTTAATTTTATTTTTTAAAAATTGTTGTTTTATTGTTGGTAAAAATACGCACGCACTCTGTTAAGGACGCATCAACAAATATCAATGGTTTTTAGGTACCATTTAATAAACCACGAAACACAACTGCAGAGATGTCGTGGTAAAAATTTAAAGCTTATATATTCATTTACAAACATAGCGAATAAAAACTGGGCAGTTCTATACAACATTTTAACATAAATACGTGTTTACCGTCCCAAGAATCGATGAAAATAATGAAAAATGGTGTCTGGATAGGTACATAAACAGCTAAATCCGCAGTATATTTTATAGTGAAAATTATATTACATTTTATAGTTTTTATAGTCCTCTATACGTCTATACGTCTATCTTATTATTTTGTATTCAAATAAATAAATTTTCTAACTATGAGAAAAAATAGGTAGTCGAAAACGCACTAAAATTTCTCCATACATTTTTCAAAGGAAATCTCCTTTATATATCCTCGATTACGTTTCGGCTCACCATTAGTATCATAGAAGTCATAGTCATAGAAGCACGAGTGTTTCACATTTTTTAATAAAGTAACTATACAGTATTATACTGTTTTTCACTACGTTATACTTTTTAGTGTTGAGCAAAAATAAAGTTAACATAAAACTAACCTGTTCAAAAAATTGAACTGTCAATAACTTTAAACTTTTCATTGATATAGCTAATTAATTAATATCGAAAGAAATGGTAAAGTAAAGTAAAGTAATATTTATTGCATGAATACATGTGAAAAATAGAGATGGTAATAATGTCAGAATGTGCATCAATGTTTATTCTACCGTATAACGGTGTACAATATTTTGTGATTTACGAACAATCAAAAAATCATAGATAATACAATAAAATATATGTCAAAGATAAAATATTAGAAAAAAAGAAAATTGACAATGTCATAAGTTAATATATCAAAGAATATAAATTAAATCAGAATAAAATTATGCTTCAGAATTATCAATAAAATGTCTATCATTCATAAATTGTGCGATTTTATAAAACATTTACTTATTAATGTGACCTTTAACTTTTGCTGAAACAGTGAAGTCGGTTTTACCCTTAATGTTTTTGGCAGATTATTATATACGGAAGGTGCCATGCAAAATATTCTCTTGCGCATCGTTGTGGTCTTTGATGAATGTACACATATTTTACTTTGCTCTCTTCTATTACGTATTACGATATCTGAGGGTCGACGAAACTAATCAGGATTATTTTTGACAAACATCGCCGTTTCAAAAATGTACAGACAGGTCATTGTTAGGATGTTTGGTTCAATATCAATCAGTCTAATTGGATTTCTCTGATCAACTGTTTGTCCTTAAAGTCTTTGGTCACATTAGATAATTTTGATAATATAATAGTTAATCTAAGGTTGAAAATAAAAATAATAAACTTAAATTTTCTAAATTACTGTTTGTTTTCCTCCTTTCTTTCTAGTAAAAAATTTTGGCAACCCTATACTGTGGCTGTTTATAGTTGATACTTTTTTAGACCGAAAGAGAAGTAATGTTTGCTATGTAGATACCTACCTACTAAAAGTGCTTATTACCACAGAATTGAATTTAGAAAAGTACTATGGTAAGTCCAATACGATCGGATCATTGATGAAAATATTACGAATACGACACACGAATTAAGAATGGCGGATGTCACTTTTTCAAGAAAAAATAATATGCATATGTCACTTTCAGTGTTTTTGAGGGTGGTGATTACGACTAAGATTCTTATTTTGAAATTCAAGATAGCGGATATGTCACTTTTTCATGAAATATCAATATTTATATCATTCTTGGGGTTTTTGAAGGTGACGTTATTCTATATAGTTAGTAAAATAAGCGCAAAGTGGAGGACTGGGATTTAAAAATCTAGAACATTTCAAGTCTAGGACCTTCCAGCCTACAGAGGCTGTCTTTTAATTGTCAGAACAACCAAGTGCGAGTCAGACACACAGAGTCGCACACTGAAGATTCCGATCATATTTCAAAGGAAAAAAAAAAATTTTTTCAGTCTTAGAGTGGGTCCGACTCACGCTTGGCCAGTTTTTATAATTGATTGGTATACCTTTAAAATAAGCGCTGTATTCACACTAAGTTAAAAAATTATCGATATTACCTTTAGCTAACAACAGAGATAAAATAACAATTTATAAATACGTTTCTTGTATGTGAATCCCCTTTATTCATTTTTATTCAGGTTATTTCGTGTAATAATACGTTTTCTCTGAAAATTTGATCCTGCTACCTGCTACAGTTCAAAAGATATACCTCTTTAAAGGTTATTTCCTTAAATATTTGAACCCCTACCCTTAAATTTAGCATTGCTGCAAACTATCATGTACCGTTTTGAAAATATGCAACATTGCACACCAAACTTTGAGCCCGAATTTGAACATCTTGGGGTGATTTTTTTTTAAGATTACTTTCTTAGTGAGCGTTTGCACACCAAGACAAACATACCCTCCAAATTTAATGTCTCTAGGACCAGTGGTTTAGGCTGTGCGTTGATAATATATATCAGTCAGTCAGAACTTTAAATTTTATAAATATAGATTATAGTATAGAATAAAAAGAAGAAAATAAATACTCGTGTAGCACCACATGTTATTGCAAAATTATAACACCTAATTTATTAGTTTTAAGTTTTCTTTCCTACTAACCCATATGGATTTTTACTATCTGTAGTAATCTTTTTTTTTTTATTATCCTTATGTACCCTATTTAACCTTCAAGTATCAAGATTAGTTTGTTTATGCATTAAATCAAGTGTCAAGCGGTTTCGATTTGTGCGTGGGCTCTTTACTGGTAGTGTGCTGGCTTAGATACCTAAATACGAGCGCGTCGAAAATGTAATTCCGTCCTTAACATGGCAAAAGAAAAATGTGAAAATTTTCACAGTCTACCAATTACGGTTCATGAAATACAGACAGACGGACGGCCGGACAGATGGACAGTGGAGCCGAGAATTAATTTGTTATATGACCCCGTTGGTACCCTTTGGGTACGAAACCCTACAGACAAGTGTGTTTCAATTCATCGATAAAATATTAATAGTACTCCTCCTGGAATATACCTATATTATTTTGCTGAGTTTTCCTTTTCCTGATGATAAGGGTACCTACACAGTATAAGTACTCATGTACATATTTTAAAATTTTAGGTGCCTGTCATGATTTTGGAGAAAACGAGCGCGTGAGAGAGCTCAAACTTGTTCTACTTCAGGTTCCTGCTTCTAAGCCATTTATTTATTTAACACTTTATTGCACAAAATAACTAGTGTACAATGGGTGGGCATAATGCCGATGGCATTTTCTAACTGCCAACCAAACCAAGATTGTAAGAAAAAAACAGAGGTTGGCGTGCTATCATACCTGCCTATTAATAATAAAACTAAGCAACATAACTAATTACCTAGAATTAATACTTACTGCCTATCTTTATATCTACTATACTATACATATTTTATTTGCATACAATAAACTATACTATAACATTATAAATAAGAATCAATATTAATATATTTAAATACTTAGGTACCCCTAAATGAACCTACACAAAAATAATTAACATCAACAATGAAAATACTAATACAAAATCAAAAACATTATAACAAATTCATTAAATACTAACTAGGAAGCTAAAGAACGTAATACTAGGATTTGAGATAATGCTCACGAATCAGTCTTTTAAAACAGTCCTTCGAATCTACTCTCCTCATGTCATACGGAATATTATTCCAAAGCCGGGCTGCAGTGACTGAAAAAGATTTACCAAAAGCAGAAGAATGATGTTTTGGTATTTCAAGCAGTAGATTATCTGCTGAGCGTGGCCGCCTGTCATGGAGATCATCTAGAAATTTGAAACGGGTTTTTAGATATTCCGGTGCAAAAGGGTCCTTAAGAACAGAAAAAAGAATACAAAGAATCCTAATATTCCTTCGTTCACGGATAGAAAGCCATTTTAGTTTTGTTCGAAAATAGCTGACGTGGTCGTATTTACGAAGACAGAAAATGAAACGAATGCAAGTATTTAAGGGACGATCAAGCTTATTAAGAAGGTCTTCAGATAGATCTAGAAAAGCCACATCAGCATAAGCAATGATAGGTAGAAGCAAAGAATTTACTAGAGTGATCTTAGTGGGAATAGGAATTAAACGTTTTAAACGTATGATAGAATGAAGAGAAGCATAGAACTTACGAGAAATTTCCTTGACATCCCAGCTAAGATTTGAATCAAAAATAACCCCAAGATTTTTGACAGTTGTAGAAAGTTGTATTTTACAGCCATTGTAAAAAAGTGGTGGAAGAGCATCATGGCTGCCAATTTTAGCAAGCTGCTGAGAGGAACCAATAATGATGGCTATAATTAATGTCTTTCAGAACCTGCGGTAACGGTGCAAAAAAGGCTTCGCTGAGGCGGTATAAGCAAGAAAAGGGTTCATACGCTGTCATTTGCATATCCAAGTGATCTGCATATAAATAGATAGTAGGTACCTACCTACCTCGCCGACAAAGGATAGGTAACTACAGACTTATCTGTGGACAGACAGACAGCCTCTGAAAGGGTTCAGCAAGATAAGCTTGCAGGGCCTGATACCTTTTAAATACTTATTTAAAATCATTTTATAGTAGCTAATTTCCTATATATCATAGCGCCATGGCATTTGCAGGATTTTTCAGATTATATTTCAGACCAGTATTGCTTGTGATAAGTGGTTTTTAATCCAAAAATGCAATGTTTGTAGTTTACAGCAGCGGCCCTGCAAATTATTATGGGTGCTAAAGTAACTTGCCGTGGATGTGATTAGATTTGACTGAGGGATTTAACCAGGAGATGGGTAGCAGCTTTCATCTATCTTATTAGTACCAACCTAACCGATACTGTGTTCACAGACTCACCTGCCAAGCATAGTGGCAAAAGCCCATTAATCGCGTGGAGCAGTAACATTCATTTATAAGTAGGTAGGCACTAAATACCAACACTGAGATTACCGAATCACTTGCCAAGCGTGGCCTAATGTCATGCACTGGTACTATTATGGTCATGACATTCCCAAAAAAGACACCGGAAAAAATATCCCGTACCTGCAATGTTCGGTTCAAAGACAGGTCAGCGTATGGTCCAGCAGAAATAAATAGTTTTAGGTGTCTATGCTCACAGAATCAGTAGCACAACCTTAGTTGGGGCTACTTCAAACGCGATGCCTCTCTTTTAACCGCCTCTGTGGTCTAGTGGTTCAACCCACCGATTTTAGATCCAGAAGTCCCGGGCTCCCCATGGGGAGTACAATATATTGTGCTTGGTTTGGTTGGTGGTAGGAATTTGTTTAAGTCCGCCTAGCGGCTAGCTACCTCCATCATACAAATTCTGTCGCCATTATAACAATTCTAAATTTGGTTTCCGGCATTTAGAAGTAAGATAGTCAGTTCCTCAGTTTGTTGAGGATTCCGGGTGAAATGCGCCTCCGCCTTCGGCCTTATCTCAACTTGTAACCAGGTGAGATGAAGGCTAAGTGCTTACCTGTCGTACAATAAAAAAAAAAGATGCAGGAGCAGGAGTTAAAAGATGATAAATGATTTAATATTTATATACTTATGAATATGGACACCCGACACAGAATACACTTTACAATTGAAAAATGTTAAAAACAGGTAGTATATTAGAGTGAGCCCGGCATTACAGGGTATCACAGCGTGTACAAAGACTAATTTATTTAACCTAGTTAATACGTTAAATGCTTTGCAGAAGTGTTCAAGCTATTGACAAGTTCCATGCAATCGACATGTCCGTTTATTATTTTGTGTTAGTAGACTATATAATTTCTTTTCTCGATTACATAGAGGCATTTTATGAGAGCCAGAGTGTGCGAATGGCACGAGTTTGTGTCTATGCCAACCGTGAATGTCATAAAAGGCGACCAGGAGATGGTCAGTAGCGTCTATCAGCAACGATATCACTACGACCAATAACCCGCCTGCCCTGCATGGTGATTTTAGTAAACTTTTTAGTGCTGTGATGATAATGATGATGCTGAGCCACCTGTATAAGTGAGGCATACTCGCAGGAAAATATTTCAGTTGTTGATGATGATGATGACCTGTATTATATGGACGGCTATGACCAAACCTCACAAGAAGCCCAGAAAATCGAGCCCACGGGTTAAACTAAAAATCCCGACTGAGCCATAATCTCCATCAATTATTGTATGATTCATATATTTTCCTATTTTCTCCCAGTATAGCCTATAAGGTCGTCCAGTAGGCCTATGATAGACTCCGCGAGAATTCTCTCGTACGGCGGCGGTGGCTAAGCTCGGTGCTATACATGGACGACATAATACCCCATATCCCGAGTCATGAGACATCCCGAGTGTGTTGATAGATATCCATCCCGCACCGCGTCTAATAATAATAAAATAATAGCTGAATAAATATAAATATAATAAATAATAGCTGCGTGTAATCTTTTTCGCCTAAATTAAAAATGAATAAATAAATGATGTACCACATCCACAGTTATCGCTGGCAGGGTAACTATTCTATCGAATGTCGGAGCAATATATTGATAATTTAATATCTTCACATCCTATATCGACCTAACCTGATAACAAGATACTACGAAGTAATAGACTGGTAGGTGCATAATACAATTACCCATGCAGGCCCGCACGCGATCACAAACCGTAACCAAACTAAATTACCTACAGTTTAGGTATAACAGGCATAAATAATGGTTTGTTGATAATAGCGTTTACCTACTGATGACGATGATTATTCTCTTTTCTATGACTTTGTTTTGTTATTTACACATAATTATCTATCTAATTTAATATTATTGTATCAAAGTAGGTTTAATTTGTATATGTTTAAAGTAGTAGGTATATTATTCTTTTTAGCAGAATTATTATCATGCATGACTTTCACACCTATTTCACACCAGTTAATTTCATCTCTCTGTCTGCATGTTAACTCTAAAAGAATAAATTTAGTAGTCCTGTGTCTTTCACGTAAGTTTTATACCTTACACGATTTTAAAATCAGTTCAGGGACTTTTCCTTTACATATGTACTGTGCTTATTCATTTCATTACCCGGCGCGGCGGAAAAGTGTATTACGGGCATGACCGGGGAAGAGAAGGAATGTGGAGTAAGATTCACTGAGTACCTACCTAAGATGGATGTAATTCTTGATATATTTTCTTTCATCGTTCATCTCATCTGGTGTCAAGTTATAATCAGGGTGAAGGTGAAAGTGCACGTCACCCGGATGCTCAACAGACTGAGGAACTCGCTATCTTAAATCTAAATGTTTTGTCTCTTTTGTACGCATATAAAAAACAGGCCTCGGTAGTGATCATGAACCGCCTCTATCCATCAACTCCACGTTACCGCCGGTTACAATGTACAACAACTTTGCTTCGTATATGTATAGAAACATTAAAGTAAATACGTCAAAGGGACAAATTTAAAAAAATATATTGTAACGCTGTAGTAATGTAGGTAATAAAAATGTACCTAGAAAAAACAGTGAGGTACCTACTTAAGTATGTTATCGTTTACCATAAATAATACAACGTTTCGTGTTCAAATCATTTCCAAAAGTTACATACAAACGTTATTTACCCTTTCTCGCCCTTTCAGCGGGGTGGAGGCGAGGTAAAAAAAGTTAACATGAACCAAGCCAATGATATCAGTAATTATGCAAAGTTTCATTAAAATCCTTCTAGTATCAGTAATACCTAAGCTTACCTATTATTAACATACATCATATTTTTTTTATAATTTACGAGTTCTTTAGAATTAAATCGAATTTGAGTAATTCAAAAAGTTATCTTCAGATACTGAAACAGCCATGAATTGGAAAAGCGTAATAACACTACCATGGTACAAATAATGTGGAGCTGTTTCTACCGTCATTTATATATATTTTGCTATAATTTAACTTAATTAAGTATAGGTGTTATTTAAATTTTAGTGTAAATAAATTTTGTACACTTTTTCATTTATATTTATAGTTTTGCATATTTTGATCATTGTATGTTTAGGATTGATATGGATTGACTGTGATTGTCTGAAATACACGATTTATGTTTAACGAGCCTCATAGCTCAGTTGGTAGTAACTCTGCCTTCTGCGCTGTAGGTTGTGGGTTCGATTCCCACCCAGGACAAACATTTGTGTGATGAATATAGATGTTTGTTCTGTGTTTGGGTGTGTATTGTATGATAAGTATGTATTTACAAATTAAAAAAAAAATGTATTTAAGTATTATATCCGTAATCTAGTTCCCATATTACAAGCTATGCTTAGTTTGGGGCTAGATGGCGCTGTGTGAAATTAATGTCCTGTCCTGTAATATTTGATATTCACTTTTTAAACTTGGTAGTTATAGTTGTTGTAGTAACATAAATATAATAGTTGGAAATGTGGTAGCGCTGACTTTTTTGTTGGGTTTGATGTGTTCTCTAACACTGTAGAACTTTTCTTTGTTCTATCATCAAAAGTTTACGCAGCGTATGCGATGTTAGGAATTAAATCCGATATTTTCCTTTATCTTTATTTATTACATGAATCGTATGGCTTGACTAGCATGAAACCTGTCACGCAAAAAGTGCTACAAGAGACCTGTTGTGGCAAACGGTCCGCTATAAAAAGCACATTATTAGAATTTTCGTCTAAGATTCTCAAAAGAATAAAACCTTAAAGTGAAGGGTGACGTGCGCCTCCACCTTCGGCCTTATTACCAGGTGAGATGAAGGCCAAGCGCTTCCCCGTCGTAGGTACAATAAAAAAAACCTCACAAAAACAAAGCCATATAAGAGATGATATAGCATTATATTGGTGAATTATTTTTAAAATCTGTACAGTAGTTTTGAGTGGATTCAATTTTGATTATCGTCTATTTTTTTCGTATAGGTCTTTTTTACAATTTCGCGAGTAGAACACAATACGGCTGGTGTAACCCCGCCGAAACGTCGGGATAATTAAAGATAAAAGCCGCGGTAAATACCCGTTTTTCGAATCAAAATCATTTTGATTAATTTAACTTACTTATTGAATAGATTCGATACTAACACACAATGATAAAAATCCTTACTCTTTACATTATAAGTTTAATTGTAGCTATTACGAGTAGATTCAGCCACACCTTCGTTGCATGTGCCGAGGCGACTTGCACGTGTTTTTTTAAAAAAAAACGCCGGGGCGTTTCTTTTTTGTAAAAAATTGAAGGATCAGTTTTTTTTCACAGAGAAATGACAACAAAGTACACAACGCACGTGTACGGGCTGGCTCTTAGGATGTCGCATAAGATCATTAGTATTCATTGTTCAGTATAATAAGGCCATAACTCACTAACGCACTGCATGTAGAGCAGGTGCTTAACGTGCTGTAAACACGTTTATAAACGACAGGCAACCGCAAACATAGCAAACAAGAAGCGAATTTCTCTTCAGATACTGCAATTTGGTCTATTATCCCTATTATGAAAAATGGAAAAATAGAGTGTAGTAAATTATGGTTTGAATGAACGACATTTGCATAATCATGGTCTAAGATTTTAAAAAAAGCTAGAGCCCATCCGGCCACGTACCTATGTACCTTAAGACCAGTTCTAAGAGAGATACTGAAATAGTATCATTTCATTAAAAATCCGAAGTTGTTGGACAATTAGTCTTCTTCAAAGGCCGCAAGATTTCGCCTTAATCACCACGCTTGGTAGGCAGAACATCTTTGGATATATATAAATCAGAGGATAAATAAGGTATTAAGTCAGTGTCGGAATAAGACTTTCATTTATACAAGATGTGTTTTGAAATATATAAATTGGACCACAGCCTAACGTATTCTGCACTATACCTATGTATATGTTAATCTGAGGCCTTACTAAATTAATATTGACATACCATGTGGTGGTTAAAAAGTTATTTATAGCTAACTCGATCAAATATTTTCAGAGCATTCAGTTTAAATTCAAACGTGGCCTCTAAGATAGCTTAGTATCAGTTGATTGCAGAGCTTCAGAAGTCTTACAACGAATTGAAAAGCTTCAAAAGCCGGTAGTGACTAAGCATAAGTATTATCGGATCTGCGTGATAGCGGGTGAATAGCATTTTCAGGTTTTCAGCCGCTAGTTATTTGTGCAAGTTCTTTTTGGAGATGTTCTATGTCACCTGCACTAATATGTACCTACATATACATTTCTTAATTTCAGAATTTTGTCTTCTCTATAAGATCTTTAGCTAAGGCTAAAGGCTTTTAACCGTCTCTGTGGTCTAGTGGTTCGCCTACCGGTGTCAGATCCAGAGTTTCCGGTTTCGATCCTCGGGGAGAATACAATATTGTACTTGGTTTAGTTGGTGGTAGGTCTTTGTTTGAGTACCACCTACCACCGTCTTCCCTAATTTAGTCGCCATAGCAACAATTCTTGAATTGTTGTGTTCCGGCATTTAGAGGTAAGATAGCCAGTTCCTCAGATTATTGAGGACTCCAGGTGATGTGCGTTCACCTGGACCACCACCACCTTCGGCCTTATCATAACTTGAAAAAATCAGGTGAGATGAAGGACAAGCACATCCCCATCATACAATAAAAAAAATCACTAGAATAATATTTTACTAGGCATTTGATTGTATGAGTGAACCATATAACATATTATTAAAATTCTAAGAAATAGATTAGAACTCTAGTTGTAAACATTAATCTATTTTTTTTTCAATTTAAGTATCTAGAATAAAGTCTGGTTAACCCGACTGCTTCCCTTGTAAATACACAATTCGTTTACCTACCCAACTAATAAAGCTTTCCTGCTAGTATAACATTTTTTCGATGCAGGTTATGGCAGGGATTGCTGCTAAATGGCGATAGCTTTCATGTTAGGTTATCGCTAAGCAAACTGAGACTTCATTGAACGTCATTGACTTAACAAGTATTTCTGTTATAATTTCCGGGTGCTCCGTTGTCTGGCATTTAGGTATATCGAACCATTATCATTTTGAAAATGGTTCGATATATGTATCCACATCTGTTAGATATGTTATTTTGCATTAAGTATGATGTTATCTAGGCTATGACATAATTTACCATAAATTCAAAATTTGAAAAATTATGTCTTATAATTAACTAGGTACCTACCTATTTTTATATTCACGATATAAAAAGTAATAGCTTCAGTCTTTCGAATTTCAAGGGCGAATGTACAATTTATCCTGATTTTAGTAGTATTTTGACAAATTAATCGAAATCAATATAGGTAGGCTATATATTTTATAATTTTATTTTTGAGCAGTTTATTATTATGAGTTTTAATAGCAAACATTAATGTGGAGGATAAAACTTACTTCACAAATCTTATATCATCTTACCAACTTGGTTGGACGTCTGAAATTGGAAAAATATGATTCCAATAATTACAAAGTTAGATCGACAGTTCAAGACTTTTCTCGAAGTATAATCAGGATATTGATTTCTCAAGTGTATCGACGTGGTTCAGTGCTTATTTGAAAAGTTGTAGAAATACGTAATTACTTTTGCTACAGCTTTGCTCAGTATTTTGTTGCTGAGAATATTATACATTGATACCTACGTAAGTTCCGTATTTCTATCATGACGAATAAAAAAAATTAACCTTAATAATTAATCAAGCAATTGGAGAGAGTCGTTGCTAAGTAATATACATGTTATAGACCAAGTGATTAATGCGGGCATTATTTATGATGCCCGGGCATTTTAAATAATGAAAAGCTACATCGGGCGAAGTGATTAATTATTATCTAAACTTCATTATTTAACACATTGATTCGTCATTATCTAGGCTTCGCAATCGTCTTGCAATCTGATAAAATAGATAGGATATAGGATACGTTAGACAGTACTCCATATGAAGCCATGACTGGAACGAAGTTTAAAGAAGGACTTAAATGTTCTTATATACCACATGTATTTTTGATACTATTTTTGATGTCTGTTTGATATTAATTCAGAAGAAGATTAAAAAAACTATAATCTACAGAAGGCACCGAAGAGAACCAAGTGGAGTCCACCGAAAATTATCAAGTAGGGTCAATCGAAACAAACCATCTGGAGTCCACCGATCCACAACGATCCACAATATTCTAAAAAAACATGGAGCGTAAGAAAGAAAATGTTAAGCTAATAAGGAATTGGCTTTAAATATTCTTCATATACTAATAAAATGTTGGATGCATTTAAAGCTAAATATCCCGTAGCTAAAATTGGTGACATTGTGAGGGTCCACGTTACAGATGTTGAACGAGCTCTTTTTATACAACAGGTAGGAGACGGAACAAGCAAGTAGCCCACCTGATGTTGAGTGCATCTCATGCCTATAGCAATGCCTTACTGCGAAGGTCACATCCACAAAGAGCATAGCTTACACGGCACTGCATTGCGCCCGACAACTTGAGGCATAATCACTGCTGCATGGCGGCTTAAATAGGTATTGTGGTAGCACTTCCCCGGACGAGCCCTTTCACATGGGGCTCTAGAACGGAAGAAATATACTTGCTACAGTGATTTAAAAACAGCCGACCTTGCAGATCTAACTTTATAAATTGCGAAAAAAACAAGACTTTCAATCAACTTTATTCAAGAAACCAATGTACAGTGTTTACGTCCATGTACCTACTGCATGCGATCCCGCATATATACTTAGCAACCATGACCACGCCTGCGATCGCGACCTGCATTTTATACTATTTTCATCCAGACGCCATTTGGTGGGACGGACGGAGTCCCACCTGGGCACGGAGCCCTACTAACCAAATCGCTTCACTTGTCATAGTGAAGCGATTTGGTTAGTAGAAACGGAGCATCGCAGAATGGCCTCTAAGGGTTAAGACCCTTAGAGGCCATTCTGCGATGCTCCGTTGCTAAAAGTAGTGATCCGCCGTTGCTAAAAGTAGCGTGTGTGCTAAGGCACACACGCTACTTTTAGCAACGGCGATCAGCGATTTTTCGACTTTATCGATGTTATTGTCGATCGCCGATGCTCAAAGTAGCAAAGTCAAAGTCAATATAAAATATTTGTATGTAGTTAGATTTTTTTAGGATCACTTTGAAACGTCAAAAGTTTGGAGCGTGCGTATGCTTTGTCACAGTGAAGCGATTGTTCATGTAGAATCGATGCCTATGCCTACGTCATAATGACCACGGTCAAAGTAACGGTCGCTAAGTGTGCCGGCTAAATGGGTGTTAAAGTGAAATGAAATAACAGAGACAATTATCGGTACTTTATTTAAAGCCAGGAACACAAGTTTCATCGTTTCAATCCATAAAATATCGAGCGCAGTAAAAATCAGAGACATAAATTCGGTTTCGAGAAACTGACTCTGTAATATTATTGTTTCAAACTAATATTCCTTCAAACGATTTACTGCATTTCATTCGGCATGATCAGTTTGTTAGGTATTAGTATAAGTTCAGAAGTTAATGGAAAACTAGATTCCTATTTCAATTTACAGCATTTATTTTAAGGTTTCTCATGAAAATAACTAAAGGACTCCGCATTGTTCAAGTGTATACAATTTTTATTCCATTCGTATATTTATAAAAAGAGTCAGTAATACTGTTTTTAATATATATTATTCAAAATATATTTCATTTGTTTATCGAGTACAAAAATTTGGTTTTATAATTTTAATTGACGATACGCATATTTTAACGAAACTTTGATAAGAGTAATTAATTAAAAGTCATGAAAACATGTTTAAAGAGTTCAAGCATTTGCTAGTATTAGTATATGTCACTCTCTCTTGAAAACGTGTGTTGCAAAATTGTTTAGTTGAGACTACGACAAAAATGCATAATCTAATATATCTCTTTAAATGGCTAAAATAAAGCTAAACAGCGATATGAATGGATATGATTCATCTGGCGTACCTTTGTTTATAACACAGACACCAAGGAGAACAAGTTTCACGACACGTATAATGGCATTTATAAATTGCTGTGACATTTATTGTGATTAATATATAGCTACGTAGGTACACATATAGAAATATTAAAACTTTTTGAAAACCTGCATCTGATTTGCATCGTTCTCAACCATATCTATAATTCTAAATCATGACCGGATGGTACCAGGTAACTTCAAACCAAAACGTACTGAGGTTCAGACCTTTTGCCTTACATCACATATACAACAATTCTTAATTCGATAATACAATAGGATAAAAAAGGATTACGTAATCCTTTGTTGATACATGGGTATTATATACTTACATTTAAAGACATCGATACACTTGCTAAGACTTGTATACATGGAATACTTCTCTAATATTTTTCAAATTTCCGCACACAATTTATTTTATCATAAGTACGGTGAAAATCAGTCGTCAAAGACTATTCAAGTATATTTTTATTATTCAAATGTTTACATTACACCTACTAATGAGACGGCTTATACAAAGCTCTTAATCAGCTTTATTTTTACACAATATACACGAAACATCGATAAAATTTCAAAATACACATAGTTCTGTGATAAGCATCTAAAAGCTCTGGGAAATAGTTAATACATAAATAGGTAGATAGTGACTCTTATAAATACTGTTTAAATAAATATAAATTACGGGATTGCTTTGCGACGGTTAATACACTCACAAAAATACACAACACACACGTCTTAAAATAGATTTAACACTATGACTGACTGCCTTTGGAATAATAATAATTAATTGTGTTTGTTGTTCTTAAAAACATCTTTTTTTATAAGTTACTCTCATATGGTGTAAGTACAACAGCTA
The DNA here is from genome assembly GCA_951394065.1 of Venusia cambrica. Lineage (NCBI taxonomy): Eukaryota > Metazoa > Arthropoda > Insecta > Lepidoptera > Geometridae > Venusia > Venusia cambrica. The sequence continues at coordinate 12,439,333 of OX596040.1, read as the reverse complement.
TTTAAGGGTAACGTGGAAAGCACATCAACAACATTCATTACAAATAGAAAATACATAGAAGTAGATATGAAATTGATTACGAGTCTTATAATATTTGGTCGGGAAATTCTAATAGAGACTATAGCTAGGGACATGTAAGCTCTAAAGGGTGCGTACTATCTACACACATTCGCTATGAAATATTATACACCTAGCCGATATTCATGTATAAATCTCTCATTTTGTAAGAGTTACACAGTCTTGTATGTATTTTACATAATACTGATGTGTATTTTATATTTTACAAGTACCTACAGAAAGGTAAATAAATATATGTAGGTACTTTCGATGAAAATAATTACTTTTTGGTAAAATATTTGTGCAATAACTTGTCGTATTTTAAAGGACACTGTGCGTCAATGAAGTCACATCAAATAAATAATGTTGAATAAGAATAAATTGTCACATTAAAATTAATTTGATCGAGGAATCAGATATTTATTCGGCGAATCGCAGCCTTTGCTTCTTGAAGAAATCTTGCGCGAGCTTATCGTTGGTGCGCGACTCGCATATCTGCAGGATCGGGTGATCTGAAAATTAAATTCTCGCTACATTTGCTACAAATATGCATCATATCGAACCGCGTTCTCGCCAGATTTACTCATAAAGATTAGTGGGATACCTATTAAAGGCAAAGCTATTCACGCTTTGAAGTATTAAAAAAAATGCTTTATATAGCTTGCATTTCCTATTTCACCGATTTTAAAATGTTATAATGACACTAAAAATCACAACCTGCGACGGGGCTCAAACCCGCATCTTTTCCTCAAACCGGAAACGTTCTTACCAATTGAGCAACGAGGGTCCTGACACAGTTTCCAAATCTTTGTGCCATTTTCAACCCAGCTTATGCGCAGAATATAGATTATTATAGATTTATTGACATTGGCCACCATCTCGGCTGAACGGATCACTACATTTGGCGTGGATATAATTTATGCTCTGAGGAACATTATTGATTACCTTATACATCGGTATAAGTATTGACAGTATTGACTTATACACTAGTAGTGTTTAAGTATTCTATCCGATGACATTAACTTTGCTTATTTTGGGGCTAGATGGTACTGTATGAAATTAATGTCCTGTAATATTCATTTCAGCAGTTTTTATCATTATTAGTAGGCAAGTACAGTACAGCGCATTCTTACGTTTTTCGGACATGTCTCAAGACGAGATGTGGTCTGCATAAATGTAGCAGACTATCAACTAAAAGGGAAAAATAGTGAGATATTGTGATCTATTGAGCAAGTGGAAGGAACAAGACCACGAGGAAGGTCATCTATGCGCTGGACTGACCAAATCAAATCTGCAGTGGGCAGCAACCTGCATAAATGTAGCAGACTATCAACTAAAAGGGAAAAATAGTGAGATATTGTGAGGCGAGCCATTTCAGCCCGCAATGATACCCAGTGACACGACTACCCTGTCAAGACAAGAGTGTACCGGCCGGGAAGGAAGCTAGCAAGGAATAGTTACTGCGATCGTGAAGCTGCATCAGCGGCAGTTCAACAGGGCGCAGCGGGTCGGGCGGGCCGTTGATGTTGACCCCGGGCACCCTCGCCAGCGCCACGAACGCCTCGCCAGCGAAGTCGTCAGCCGTCAGCACGTCCTTGTCCCACACGGAGATGGAGAGCACGGCGTCTCCCGACCGGACTGACTCGATGCATACGTTGAACTCGAAGCACTCGTCCCATATCGGGTTCAGGGTTTTCTGACATATGAATACACCATTTTTAGAGCTCCGTACTCAAAGGGTGCTAAGGAACTTTAAAACTAAGGCTCTGCTACATAAACCGTGATAAGTAGTTGTTGTCATTTTCACATTTTGTAACTCTTTTGTTCGTATAGTGAATATCGTAAAGTTTGACTCATTAAATAAGAAGCTTGAGCCGAAAATGCTTACCTTCTGCACATTGGTGACCTGCTCATGAGTCTTCGAGAAGAGACGTTTTGGGAACAGTTCCAGCACAACAAACGGATCACTCAACCCATTCGGATCCAGAGGGATGACGTCACGAGCTGACAACACTTCCACACAGAGCGCGTCATGGTTGATGTAGACCCTAAGCACATTTAATAGGCCATGTTGTGGTGAAAAATTCGAGATTTAATAACAAATATAAAAAAAAGCATTCTGTACTTCTCCGTATTAATTAAAATTATGCCAAAACAAAAACTCTTCCGTACGCGTATTAAGCTTAAAAAAGGCGTCCTCTTAGCCTAAATTTGAAATACTTTGGAATTCCTAACCAGACGCCAGATAATATAGGAGATTAAAGTGGTCAGTACGACAACACACTAAATTTTTATGAAGTAACATAGAAGCCAGTAAGTCCGACCGTAAAAAATAGAAAAAATATATAGACATGAAAAAGTGTAGAAAGCTTTTACTCTTTTTCTAAATGCCAAATCTCATACAGGAGTAATTAATTTAAGTGATTAATTTGATTTAAGAATTAAAGCACTTCCATATTAAAAAATTACAGCCATATTTATTTCCTAAGTTTTCTTTAAGCGTAACTCAAAGTCAAAGTCAAAATGTTTTATTTTGTACAAGGGGAAAGGCAAGAAATAATATATAGATGAATTATGACATTCGTTTAATGTTAAATTATGATGGATGATAGGCAAATGCAACGACTGGGTCAGGAGTTTCCTGGAATTGAAGAGCGATAGTGAATTATCCAATCTATTATGTTCAAGGTTTTGGCTGTTATCGAGCGCAAACAACTCCGTATCAGAAACTAAGTTTTATGGCCAAAGTTTCTGAGAGGTTTGCTAAATAAACAATTCTCATCGACAACTTCCAACACAACCTGATGATATGCCTCCTGTATCCACCGATTATATGTGTAGATACAAGCTATATGTAGGCAACTAATAACGTTATTTTTGAAATGCAATGTTTATTTTCCTAAATTGATACCCTAAATATGCTCTTTTTTTATTGGTTTAACAGTTAGTTTGACCACCAACTCACTTGAAAAACAAGTAAAGATGTGACCTAAGAAGCAAAAAGCGTGCTCCATAAAAGGAACCTGTTCACTCTGGACTTGGAGACTCCAAGATAGTATTGTTGCGGAAAAACTGACGAAGGCAAGGAGTTCCATTTCTTCAAAAATGATGATAAGGTACTGGCATATTCGTCCAACAAAAAATGACCCAAAGTTATTTTAAAATACAAAAAGAACCAAATTAATATAATGAATAAGTAATATTGTGTACCAACCTAACTAGAATAGAGCCGTACGGCGATGGAAGATGAGCTCTAGCTTGATCCTGCAGACGGTCCAAGAGCCAAAGCTCTATCAGCTTCTCAGTGCTAGCTTGGTGGTACCTCATCCTCTGCTCAAGACGGGTCCATTCCGGGTTGTGCACTTCTGACATTGGAAGACCTGTTTACGAATAAATCATCTTACTATGTACTAAAAATGCGTGTATGAAAGAGGCTCTGAATTATCCTGTGGTAAAAACTTTGCAATTGTGATTACAAATGTGATGGGCAAAGTCACACTTCAACCAAATGATTTCTCCCAGGAGACAACAAAAAATACCACAAGTACCAAGTTTCATATCAGCTTCATACCTTTTCCTTCAGCATGGAAGAACTCCGCGACCAGTTCCAGGGCTTCCTTGAGCCGATCGTGGTAGACCCTGGGCTTTTCCGCACCGCCTGCGTCAGCCTGAGCAGACATCTCCTTGAGCACGGCGCTCCAGCAGCCGGCGAGCGCGCGGATGAACGCGCGTGGCAGCAGCCAAGTGTTCAGCGCTGACAGGTGCTGGTCGAGGAACTCCAGAAGTGGAGTTATTGCCTGTATCATGATGTTATTACAAGAGACCTTACAAGTGCTTAATCGGTGAACCACGTCAATCAACAATCTTTGATTGTAGATTTAAAAACACAAGCGTTTTGGGCCGCTGTCAAAAGGGATCACGGTCCCAAACGCCTGATTCATAAATTTGATAACATTTTTCTCTCAGAATGAGCCTGATGTCACACTGGCATTGATGGAGAAAACACAACACAATGTCACGATGTTGCTATATAAAAAACGCGTGGTACGCCTTCCATATACATACACACACAATATATTATATGTATATGTCACCGTGAGATTGTATTATAATACACATATTTGTTGTATACACACAACGTCAAAGTCATTCAAGGAACGTCAAATCTTCCGTTTGGCGGAATCGCGACCAGCACATGAAAGGCAAGAACCTCGGGGTAGTAAATTTTGAGGCAGAGTAGAAAAACGGACCTGTGGTGTAGGCAGCGTGTCAGGAGACCAGGCGAGATGAAAAACAGCCTTACGAAGCGGTGGCCTGGCGCGGGCGGCGAGCGGGGTGGCTGCGCGCGAAGAGCGGGCGTCCAGCGTGCCCAGCGCGCCTCGCACCAGCTGACGGGCGTTCTCGTCTTTTTCGGTGCTACGAATTATATTCACCTTGAGACATAGGGCCCTCATCTCGCGTACGTTTTGATATCTCGCCAGTTTCTTGACTGTGTTGCAACAGCCGTGGTCGCGAGATAATAACTAGTTAATTAAGTTGAAAAACCTAAAACCCGACAGCAAAAATATTAGCATCAGCATATTACTAAATTTCACAGTACCAATATTGTGGCAAATAATCTTTTTTTTCTTTGTATTTTAAACAAACCAAACGACACGATCCATCAAGGCGTTTATAGAGCGTACCGATGAAATAGACATACATCTCGAAAACATAACCCTCCTAAGGCAATGGGGTCGTATGATAATCGCGATAGTTTACAAATTTATTAACACTTTACTGCTCACTTTAATCTAAGAGTGAAATAAATGGAGGGCTTAATACCAAGGGTGTTATCTTTCTGCCAACCAGAAAGAGGATATGAGCGAAAAAGTTGGCTCAAGTGTTGGTCTCCTATATAGCTTACTCTGGTTCCAGAGGTGGGCGGTGATAGCTGTGAGACAGTCATTAAGAAAATCGTCGTGTAGCTGGTTGATCGACTGACTGATTGATCAGAGCTCCTAGAGATTTTCAGGTAGCATCATTGTGTAGTGTAGGGGGTTAAGAAAAAGGGGCTAAAAAGCATTTTTGAAAATTCCTTTGGGGTGACGAGTCCCGGGCATTCCAAAAGTTTGTACCTACTTATAGCTTTTAATTTGTTAATTAAATAAAAATATTGTATGTAAATTATGATGTTTAGTATTGTATTTATCTCAGTGATTTACTCTCACAGCCTCAAAGTTAAAGTAAACTTTTCTTTATTCAGGAAGGTTTTATAAGATCAATTAAAGTTCGGAATCGCGACCAACACTCAAATGGAAGAACCTCGGGCTAGTCAGTTTATTGACGATACATTAAATGTCTAGGCACCTAACATCAATTAAATAACATTTAAAAGTAAATGATATACCAAACCACTAAGTTTAAAGTATTTATTACTACCTAAAGGGCACTTTGTTTACATAGTGAAACCACCATGTAGCTGCATATAATGGTATAGCAAGCCCCATATGCTAAGTATCGCACGTACCTATACGAGTTTATATAAACTAGTCAAGCTAAAATGCAAAGAATGCAATTGTGGAGACAACAGAACATAGCGTCTACGGGATTTGTTTCGCAAACTGAATCCGTAAAATTAAAAGTACTGAGAAAACAAAGGGAGCTATTTGATATCTAACATTTACAACAGGTTTAAAAAAAGCGCGCCATTTGCGCCAAGGTTCCAAGTTAGCTATCATTTCGGGCTATAGCGGTATATCCCACTACTTAAAAATGCGTTTTCTCGGAAGGCTCGCTTCATTGTTTGACCTTATTCTTGCCCAGGCAAGCCTCGAGATCCAGGGCTGACTCCTCGTCAAAACATGAACCACCTCTATCTACCAACTCCACGTGGCCGCCGCTCATAACACAGCTCCGACGAACTCAGGAAGACGCGGCCATTTCGTCGAATACACCTTATACCCAGTTCAAAAGTTTACCCATAGCAAATGGAAAAAAATATTTGTTATACCTACTGATTAGGAACTGACTAGAATGTATGGCTCTCTATGAGCTCATATTAGGTTGGTTTCTTTTGTAGGCAGGTATTTTTCGGTAGATTTTCAAGAAATTAATTACGATGTGAATGATAGTTTACCATAAAAATATTTACACTAAGTTTCATTTTCCAAATGCTTTCTAGTAAAAAGTTATAAACAATTTTTTTTCTCCTTTTCGCCCTTTCAGATAAAAAGTTTACATGATCCTAGCCAATGATATCGGTAATAAGTTTCAATCAAATAAATCCAGTATTAGTTATAAAAATATAAATTCATCATATAATAATCATTTAAATTCATCATGTTTTTTTTTATTATAAACGATATATTTTGATGGAATTAAAAAATAGAATTTAAATAATTAAAAAATTTATCGGCAGGTGCCGAAACAGCTGAAATTTAATGCATATTTGATATAATTATATCTAAAAATATTGAATTCTAGGTATTACATAATATAATAACAAATATGCAGCTAGGCGTTTTCTTTCCTTTCCTATAATTATTTTTGCAGAAACGCAATATGAGCTGACGGTATAAAGTTCATAAATTCTCGTAACTTCGACTCGGCATTGAAGCGCTCGACAACGACAGTAGGTACCTACATACTTCTAAAATTTCTCGTCAGTGTAGGCAGGTATTCTATGTCTTGAAAATTGTACAGACTTCAGAGAAGATTCATCAAAGCTTAAAAGAATGTTTGATTAATAATTGTTGTTTTATTAATAAAAACCCCTACAATAGGGGTACCTACTACCGGGAAAATAATTTGAGAAGGCCATGGAATAACAAATCTTATCAAGCCGTTCAAAACTTGCGTGAGTATTATTATACAGGGAACCATCGCCAGGTTGAGTGTCGTGATGGTTCGCTGGGAGAACTGGGCAAAGTTGCTGCCTTCATCATCTATAAAAAGTACAACCGTACTTTTTATAGATGACGTATTACGTCTTAATACGCCGTAAAAAAATCAAATTACATCGCAAACCAATTACGGTTACTTGATAAAATCAACAAACTAACCAAACCATAGGTGCCTATTACCTGAGTAACTGATAACTTGTCTCTCATTCCAAAATATTGTTACGAAGATTGCCGGCACAAAACTTCACTAACACCTCCAAAACTTTTCAAGTGCGGGATAGGCATGAAAAGTTTCCGTATCAAAATGTTGAGGCAAGATACAAAGTAAACAGCAAAATACTCGGAGCTAAATCCCCAGTCAATTTGTTGCTAAGGACTGTTGAACTCGTAACGGCTGTGTTGTTTGGTAGTTTAGCTTTCTCTGTGAAACAATCTGTGTCTTCGTAACGAATTATTAACAACTCCATCATAATAATGTATGAAACTTAGTTACTTACACAACATAGTTACAGGGGATAGGTATTTGGTTCATTTCACGCTGGCATTTCATATCATAATTGATGCTAGTTATTATGTAAGTTACTTCTAACTGCAACTATTTGGAATAGTATAGAGGACATATTCTTAAATCAACTCAAAATGTAAACAAGCTTCAGTGTAATATCGATGAGCGTTGTAGCGTTCATATTATTCAAATCAATCGGAACACGACACTTTCCAGACTGGCTATAATATTTATCGAGTATTCCTACTAATAGGACTTTATACCAAAGGATTAAGAGCTATGTTCCTTTGAAGTGAGGAGGATGTAAAGTTGATTTGGTCGTTGGCGCGAAGAGTTAACGGTTCAGAGATAAACTGCACTCACATGTGTTCATCATCGTACTCGGCGAGCGAGCGGCGCACGTATTCCAGGTTATTCACGATGGTGCATATTTCTTCTGTTGTTTTATTTTGACCTGCGAAAAATATTACAGTGGTAAATTTTTGTAGGGAACATGGCTGGATGAAAATAAACCAGCCAAGTGCCGACACGCACACGACACGGTCCGATACACATTTAAAGGCATAATATCACGTTTTTAGTATCTTGTATAGTACTCGTATGTGTTGAATGTTAAATTTAATTTTATTTGGATAATTTGTTTTTATGGCGATGAGCATGCAACCTGTCACCTACTTGAAAACCGAAAATTTGGAAATGCCCCTGACTACCCCCTAGAGGTGATCCTCATAAGATTCACGCTCTAAGTAGTGATCAGAGGTGAATCCTCGAAGGGGAAAAGTCGTGAGTCTGTTTGTTTTCGCGCGGCATAATAAATAGGTACACACTCTGTGAAGTCTACCTATTACGGTTCATAAGACTGCCCGCTGACAGGCAGATGGAAAGATAGACGTATGGATATCGGAGGCTAAGGATTTGGCACCCGTTGGGTACAAAAAGAGCACGGCAAAATGGCTGCTTATTATAAATAGTTTTTTTGAGAGTGTCATGAAATAAATAGCTGAAAAGTTGAATCCTAACAATTTTCATTACTAAATAAGATTGAGAGTGTCATCTTATCACAACCTTTTCTTATTTGCAAAAGACTGTGTTATACTTGAGAATATCTTAATTTACAGCGAACATTTCATGAATAATTTTATGGTTGTTTACTTCAAGCAACCCATTGTCTAAACATCGTATGCTATTACAAATTATAATTGATTGCAAAGTTAATTTATCTTGAATGGCTCTATGAATAATGGTTAATTTCCCTTGTTCCAATTTAAAATGAATTTTGATACAATATGCAAATACACGGCTATTAAGATTGCTAGGATGTACCTCCAGCTAGCCCCTTTATTCACGTCACGATAAAGAACGACAAAACACATTTTCAAAGAAAATAAAACAGCTCATTAATTTAACCTGCTCCCCTTATAAACAGCTCTGTAAAAGAAGTTGACCTTGTCTTAGGAAAAGGTAGGTAGCAACTACTTAGCAAGCAACGTAGTAATAATATCATAGTATCCAAAAGAATAATGTTTAAATTTGTGCTAATAATTAAAAAATGCAGGATATTTCACACAGCGCCATCTAGCTCTAAGCATAGCTTGTAATATTGAAACTAGACTACAGATCAATTGTATACATTTTTGACCAACTTCACAAAAAGGAGGAGATTCTCAATTCGGTTGTGTTTTTATTTATTTATTTTTTTCAGAACTCCTTAAAAATATTTTTGTTTGAATAGATATGATTTCAGATTAGTCCCATAGAAATTTTATTAAATTGGGTCCTATAGTTTGGCTTTTAAATAAACAACAGGAAAATAAATATTGGGAAAACGAACGAAAAATCGTTCCCATTATCCTGACATAGTGCACCACTACACTGCACCATAGTAGGAACTGATTGTTAACATTTCTGTAGGTCATCTGTATTATCTTTTATCTTCGTTCCCATCATTGCGTGGATATATCCCAGAATCCCGTACTATTACACCTTTACCAGACTCTTAAAGTTCTTCAGGTTGTATAAAAAAATATATGAACTTAATTACCCATAGAATTATTTTTAAGTGTTTAGTGGTGAAGTCGGTTGCAATTTTTTTTTCAAAAATAACTTATTTTTAAGTACATACTTATGATACTACTTCTCTATCTATATTTATATATAATTTGTCAATATTAGCCCATAAAGCGAAGGAGGCAGAGCTACTACCAACTGAGATGTGAAGTCTGTTAATTGTTATTCATAACGCTTTGAAGTCACAAATATTAATAAAATTTTGGATAGACTCACCATTATTCTCATAGTATCCCTGGTCAGCCAGAGTGCCATGTACCAGGTCAGCATAATGCAGGGCAGTGGCGCAGGCTGCCTCCAGGAGTCGCACTCCGCCGCCCATGGAGCCTTCTTCAGCACCTCCGACAGCGCGCCACACCAAGCGCATGTGGTAAAGACTGGAAGAAACGTAAATGTCTTGCTATCTGTCAAAAAATGTTTTTAATATCTAGGTCACAACTATGCAGATTTTTGAGCAAAACAGGGGTAGACGTTTTAGCGATTACATGCGTTCCCTTCCTAGCAGATCGAATCTGGTGTTTACAGGTTATCCATAAATAACGCTTTTTTTATTGTAATACAGGGAAGTGCTTGGCCTTCATCTCACCTGGTTACAAGTTGAGATAAAAAAAAAGGACTAAGGTGGAGGCGCACTTCACCCGGAATCCTCAACAAACTTAGGAACTGGCTATCTTACCTCTAAATGCAGGAACACAACAATTTTAGAATTGTTATTATGGCGACAGAATTAGGTAAGATGGTGGTAGCTAGCCACGCGGACTTAAACTAAGTCCTACCACTAACCAAACCAAGCACTATATATTGTACTCCCCATGGGAATCGAACCCGGGACCTCTGAATCTGAAATCGGTGGGTTGAACTTTCCCCCAAAGTAAGCAAAAAAAAAAGTTCTTCTCGAAACTGAGACGCTTCGCTTGCTAGGTCAATAAGTACCTACATAAAACGAATGGGTATAGCTACAAGTTACCGAGCAGCAAAGGCATGATGACTCAAAAACCTGCTAGTTGCAGAGACGAATGTTTGTATCGGTAAGTATGAGTTCTAATAAGAAGCTAGCTTATTATGTTTGAAAGATCTAATCTCTATTAAATAGAACTGGTGCGGATGATGAAGTTATAGCAGCGCGCTTCATATTACTGTTTAAAAATAGTGAAATTTGACTAAAACCACTACAAAATAAATCTCATTTATGTGACAAAATTCACCAACAAATTTGGTATTTTTTTAAATAATATAAATCTATATACAAATTTGATCATTTTACACTAAAACACGACTATTTTTATACATGTACAAGCATTACTCATAAACCACCCGGGATTGGTAAATAGCCCCTTTGTTTCCAAGGATTCGTAAACAGAACTGGGGCAACCGTCGACAGTAGCGCTTTGTGACCAGTTTTGTCTTTATGGCTCGCAAATGGCAAACATTGAGCGTGGTAAGCATATATCCTTTGAGTTATAAAGTACCCGCCGTATAGGGCTTAATTCGTAATGCATCAATTTAAAATTTGAAGCACGACCTTCTCGTAATTCCTCATAGATTATGTAACCGCTTTACTTAGCTATGGCCATGCGAAGCACGCTGCTGTGCGAAGATTTGATATCTTTAGCTAAGAAGTTTTAAAGATAGATTGACTTAAATAAGAGGGTGCTAAGGTTTAGTCAAGGCATTTGAATTTTTTTAAATGTGTTTATATACATTTAACAAAATTAAAATATATCCAGATGAGGTATTACTACGCTTCCTGTTAATATGTGTCCGATAGGACTCTCCCGTAGAAGTGCTACCGCCAACAACGCCACAGCTATTTCTACCACCAAACAGCAAACTTTGTCAAGGCGCCACGTGGGGCTTTGTGAAAATAATGCATTAGTTCTAGTTATAGTATAGCTAGCTGTTTGTGAAGTTGCTTTGTTGTAGGCATAGATAATACTACGATAAGAGATAATATTCGTTTTAAAAACTAATAAGAAAACCGACTTCAATAAAGAATATGATACAATTTCGTTTACCTGGATGACGTATTTTATTTTTTTCATGACAGATGGACGGACAGACAGATAGACAGACGCGTGATATGGGATCCGTTTTTTACTTACTTTTGAGGTAATACACCCAAATAGTTTCAAGTGTGCCTATAATATTTAAAGAGTTCCCTCGATTTTTCCAGGATCCCTTAATCAGATCCTGACCTAATGACGATGGGATCACCTGGGAAGTATACTGACCCTAAAATACCCAAATCACTTCAAGTGTGCGTATAATATGTGAAGAGTTCGTTCGATTTCTCCAGGATCCTATCATCAGATCCTGACCTGATGTCAATGGGACTACCTGTATACCCTTTCAAACAAAAAATAATTTTCCAAATCGGTCTAGGTGGCTTCGAGTAATCGGGGAACATACATAAAAAAAAGACGAATTGAGAACCACCTCCTTTTTTTGAAAGCTGGTTAAAAATAAGCTTCTTATAAAGTTGTTGTCCGTTTCGTGCATTATATCGTGTAACCTAAGCTTAATCTTGGAGAATAAGCTTTGGTATTTTTATGATAGTAAATCATAACGAACTGACAATGAATTCTTTCATGTGTTATACTATACTAAGATGGCAAACAGGCTTACGGTCCACCTGATCGTAATCGGCTACCGTCGCCTATGGATTGCAAGCATCCATCAACACAAGAAGTATAAATCGCAGACCCTTTCAAAGGTTATTAAATGTTAAATATTCGTCTTCGTATCGTATATAAAATGTATAAGGCATCTTTGGAGTACCTCGGTATTTTCACGAGTCGTGGCACCATATGGAAGCTTGAGATAAGAATTTAAATAACAAGAAACCTTAAGAGAAATGCTGTGTCGGAAAAAATGTGGAAAATGCTAAAATGCAAAAATAAACGTGCAGTGTGGGAACTTACCAAGCAGCTGTATCCACAGATGAGGTGCTATGTTTGACGTAATGCTCTCCCTCCACGGGCTTGTCTGCGAATAATTTTATAAATGTAGAGGACTGCAAATATGGTTGCTCTTACATTTTCGTGAGTAATATGAAATTTTCATTCGGGGGATGTGCGCTTTCGAGGTGATGCCATCAGCTATACTAGGTTCGAGACGGTCACGGATTGTGACTTTACTTCTAAAGAATGTGTATGTATAATTTTTCTTTTTTAGTGAAAATTTTACGTATTACGTATATCTACATTTTGTTATTAGCGGCTCCACCTAAAGAATTTTGTTATTTGTCTTAGTCCAATATAAAGTTCCGTGTTACGGCACACTTAGATTCCGATGCCTATCTTAATGGCCGCCGCCCTAACTCGGGTGTGAACCTTTGCCTTTAGCCCTCCTGATATCGACGGTTATACCACTGAAATATCACTTCTATATACTTGATGTTATGCTACAAATTCGTATGACAGTGTATCAGATTGTTTTTTAAAAGAATCCGAGCCCGTATCCATTTCATTCTTTACACGGGCGTTTTGTTTCGGGATTGTTGAAGTTATGTTCATTGCTCGACTGAAAAAATCATATGTATACACAGTATTCAAAAGTATCTAGTTTAAAAGCAAGTGGAAAGTCGAATATAGATCACTACTAAATTATGTAAATCTTACCAAGTTCGAAAGCAGCTCGCACGCGTTGCAAGGCCATTGTTTTAGTGACCGCTAGCCACCTATCGATCAGGGGCTCGAACCATCTGCATAGACATAGCATCTAAGTTTGGTTTATGCTCATTTTGACAGGTAAAAGTAGAAAGGGTCATTTACTTCGCGGGACTCATAAACTGTGAATACCATATTAATATGGTGTACACAGTATGCTATATATATGTCAGGGTTAAATTATAAGCGCCGTCCGTTTGTAATATGCCTCGGCATATTGTAAACGGTCGGCAAAAATGGTGACCGATGATGAACCCGTCGGGACATGACCTCTCCATCCCGACAGAAGTCGTCCTGTGGTTTCAGTCAACTCTATTTCTGATGGAACTAGAACATGATTCACCGCGTGAAGGATAACCACTAGGCTTGTGTTACAGGATTCGATTGTACATTCCTGTAAGGCCATTTACTCACCTCACCCTCTTGAGGAGAGAGTGAGGTAGGTCTGTGTCTATGCTAAAGCAAGCGGCAGAACTAGAGAAGCTAGAAATAATGCGTAAAATTGAAAATGTTCGTTCCTGTTGACAACTTGCCGACCGTTTTCAAAATGACGAGGCATATTACAAACGGACGGTGTTTACAATCTCACGGTGACAGAGGCATATTATAAACAGACGGTGTTTACAATCTCTCGGTGATATATATATATATCGTATGACAGTATGCTTTACTGTTTTGTCTGTTATTTGTAAATTTAAAGGTGTTGCTTCATTTTAAAATAATGAAGAGCCCGCCTGGTACCCGAATAAAAAGCAACGTGGATTTTTTCCTGGTTTAGAACAATATCTATACAAATTTTATTTCAATCAGTTTGTAGTTTTTGCATGAATGAAGGAGCAACAAAGAACAAATCCGTATTGTATCCGTTTTGCAATGTTTGCCATTGCATTTCCATCTCACAGGAACAGATTTTTGGGATAAAATATAAGTTTTTTGTTATTGTATGTTAGTATATCTACTAACATACAATATATATATATAATCTATACAATACAATATATATACATACATACACATAGACATATACGCACAAACATATTATTGCAGGCGATTGTACAAAGCAGAAAAACTCCGGTGATAGATGCGCACATTAACCGAACACTCGTGTGGACTATGTTCTTAAAGGTACTGTTTAAGTAAACACGATCTAAACATGTCGTGGCTTAGCGTCCCGCATGGAGTGCGTAAAAGTGGAAACGCTGAACGTAAAAATACACCTGATAATCAATAATGGCTAATATAACATTAAGCCTATATAAACATTATGAGCGTACAAACGAAATGGTATATCCAAGAGCTAATGATCTTTGTTGAATCTCACGTTCCCTCCGCAATCATTACGGCTCTACCCTAACACAGCTCACAATTACCGCGAGATAATTGCCACTTGTGCAACGTGTGTAACTATAACATATTTCATACCATTTGTTTTTGTTTGCTTGGCTTCTGATTATTGTGTTGGAGTCAGTTTTGTGCAAAAATATAACATTATTTAATATACTCAAAAAAATTGTTCTGATTAGGGATACGAGTTGATAAATGCAAATTATAATATAAAATCCATTGTTACCACGCTGCTGAGCGGGTAGAAAAAATCTTTTTACACCACCTGCTCGACTATATTCAATTATTTATCATGCAATCTCAACGTAAAGCAAAGCATTATCTCCCAAGGGAGAAAAAGTATAGACAACTCCCTAGGGAGTAAACTGATTTGAATTCGGATTGTTAAACTTCGAATGAAAACGCTTACCTGCCTATATGGCATTGCAAAGAGAATTGACTACGATTGGCAGAACACAAAAAAAAAGAGAAACGAGGAAGCGGGTAAAAAGGCGCGGTTGAAAAAGTGTTCGGTGTTCAGAACTGTAATTATTTTCACGTTGACACAAAAATTACGTAAATCTATAGTGATTTGACTCGGGCTGCAGTTTTTTGAATGGGTCGTTTTCGGGATTATTAATCATTTACTTCCGGAAAATTCTAAAGTTATAGCGCATGTGACGCTTTCATCACTTTGACATCCTTGTAATTTATAATAAAGCATTTAATTAGCTTAGTTGGTAGTAACTCTGCCTTCGGCGCTGTGGGTTGTGGTTCCGATACCCACCCAGGACAAACATTTGTGTGATGAATATAGATGTTTGTTCTGTGTTTGGGTATTGTATTGTATGATAAGTATGTATATACAAATCTAGTTCCAATATTACAAGCTATGCTTAGTTTGGGGCTAGATGGCGCTGTGTGAAATTAATGTCCTGTCCTGTATTTTATCTTAATGAATGCTTTATTTATGTAGCTCTATCTCTATTTTCCTTGTCTTGCAGGAGGTATGTAAAGTAGAGTATGCTCCTTTGGAATAAAGCCTATCTTCGCCTTGAGCAGCTTGAGTTCCTCGCTTCACTCAGGATACAATACATAACTGTAGAGTCCTTCGTTACGCCCGGGGTCAATATGCCGCCCGTGATTTAAGACCTTGCGTAATCAGGCTGACGAGCATCTCCTGACACCTTATTCTGTATGACCAATCGTGTCTTAACGCGCCCGCGTTACGATATGTCAATACGATGATTCCATGCAGATATCGTCATACAGAATAATGGCTCTAGTGTTATCCCGACATTTATAAGTGATGTTGTAATAGGCGACTGTCGTAGGGCTCATATTATTTTGCTGAGGCCGCTACAGCTAAGTTACATTATTTTCATATGTGTAATAATGTGTAAGGCGTATTTATATTGAATAAACACGAAGATCACTCGACAACGCCTCAGTGGCGTACTGCCAAGAAAGAGAACAATTTTGCAACGCAAATTTTATGGAACAGTAATATGTAAACTAGCATTTGAATTGTGTGAGCTATAAGGTGGGTTAGATAAGAGCTTGAGTTTATTTTAATTTTTTTATTGTTCGACGGGGAAGCGCTTGCCCTCACCTGGTTACAAGTAAGGTAGAGGCGCACTTCACCTGGAATCGTCAACAAACTGAGATAGGCATTCTCATACGCTTTTGTAAGTCATATATTTCTTTGTGTAATTTTATGTAATGGTTGCTATGTATTAAAAAATACCAAAGGGTAATCGACAGTAGTTCATCCGTCTGTTTGCGCAAATCTAATCTTGAAAAGTATCTACTGGACGAATTATAAGCTTTTACCAAATGTATAGAGGAATTTCCGAAAAAGGTTTTTAATATCTAAGCTAGCGTGGTACTTACTTGTGTCTTTTAGTGAAGGAAAAAGGTATATCTTTAATACCATCCTACTTGGATCTGAGATTTGATTCGTGAAACATTTACGCAATATTTTGTTATATTTTTAAGGACGATATAGAGTAGGACGACCCACTAAGCAGGTACTTATGTTTGCGTACGTGCGGAGATGGTATAATCCGCGAGAGTTAATTTCATTCCCAAGAGGAAAATACCCTGAAATATAAAGCTTGTCCCAAACGTTTAGCGAAATTATACCGCACAGGACAGAAATAATGAACTGGCTTTTTACCCAACAGCCCGCAGGCATCGTATAATGTTTCATTAATTTATAAAAAGTTAATGTTAATAATTGATGTGATTTCCTCGATAGCTACTGTAAAAACTTTGATGTTAGATTGCACCATGAGACCGTAGCATCTGTGCTGTCATTACTACGACTATAATGCACAGGTGCTACGAAAACTTGCTTGCGTAGCAAGAGCTACGACACGCTACGACATTCGTAATAAATGAGAATGGTGCATTCAATTATAGACTAGACTTTCTAGGCTTATAGTTATTTTTAACATTATTTTTATGTTTTTTTTATTACCTGTATTTTATTATTAATTGTGTCAAAAATTATCTTGTAATTCTTTGAATGAGAACAACGTGGTAATGAAATAATTAGTACAAATTATTATTTTTGCTTAATCTAAATATATTAGGTCCTTACATATGAAATTGGCGTTTTGTATGGGAGGAACATAAAGGCAATTTTTTCATATTAAAATATATTTTATTAATCAAAGTATGTACCATTGCTATCTATACACATTTGCCATCTTATAGGCAGTTCATTGATCCCTTTACTAAAAAAACCATTCGGACGGGAATCAATGAAATCTTTGAAAGCGGTTTGGACTGCCTCATCGGAATTGATTTTTTTTCCTTGCAAGAAGTTATCCAAATTTCGAAAAAAATGGTAATCTGTTGGAGCAAGGTCCGGAGAGTACGGTGGATGTCTAAGACATTCCAATTGAAGCTCCTCTAATTTGGTAGTCGTCTGTTGGGCCGTGTGTGGTCTAGCGTTGTCTTGAAGCAGCAGTGGCGTAGAGCGATTGAAAAGTCTCGGTTGTTTAACAGCGAGCTTTTCCATCATGGTTTGCAGTTGCTGACAATATACATCAGCCGTAATCGTCTGACCAGATTTAAGAAAGCTATAGTGTACGACACCGGCACTAGTCCACCAAACGCTTACAAGTAACTTTTTTGAGTCAATTTTCGCTTGGGGCAAGATTTTGCTGGTTCACCAGGGTTCAGCCATTGCGATGAGCGTTTACGATTATCGTACAGGATCCACTTTTCATCACGATCCGATTTAAAATTCCTTCATTATTGTGCCGGTTGAGTAATGTAACGCAGCAGTCGACGCGCGTTTGTCGGTTTGCTTCACTCAATTCATGAGGTACCCACCTTTCAAGCTTTTTCACCTTCCCAATTTGCTTCAAGTGGATTAAAACGGTTTTGTCACTAACACCGCAACCTGCAGCTAACTGTGATGTGGTTTGCGATGGACCTGCTTCCACAATAGCCTTCAATTCGTCATTATCGACCTTGGTCTCCGGCCGTCCACGGGGCTTGTTCTGCAGGTCGAAATTTCCAGAACGAAAGCGTTGAAACCAAAAACGCACCGTGTTTTTTTTTGCGACACCACCACCATACACATCATTAATCCTTCGAGCCGTTTCTGCAGCACTGGTGCCACGGTGGAACTCGTACTCGTAAATAATGCGATATTTTAAGTTTTCCATTTTGTGAAATGAGTGACGCAGAAAAAAAAAGTAAAAGAGAAAAAAACAAATGAATTACGGTTTTCGAAACACAAATGCATGAGTAAATAGCTGTTTAAATTTGAATTTGTAATTCCTAACCAAAGAGGAGATATTTAAGATCAAAGTGGCCAGTAGGACAAAACGCCAATTTCATATGTAAGGACCTAATATTAAATCATCGTTGACTGTCAACGCACAACCAAAGCCAGAAATCCAGGAATTCGGGGAAATAAATAAATAAACATTTATTTTACAGTAATTTCACACAGCGCCATCTCGCCCAAAATCAAGCATAGCTTGTAATATGGGTACTCGATGAATAGAATACTTAAATACTTTTTTTTTCTGCGGGATAACGTTTACCAGTATAACATCAAACTACTTTGTTGCCAAACACAAACACTAAGCATTTGATACAGTCAGTACTTGTTCTCGTTTCGATAAGACAAACATTGCACTGTTGTTCGAAAATATACTCGTCAATCAACGATAGTTACTAAACAAACATACATTACTGTAGACATTATTACAAAGCTTTGTTGATTTCTCATTGTTTAACAAACTTTTATAATTATACACGGCAATAACTACAACGCTAGATTGTTTTGTTCTTTTTTAAATTGCCACAAAATCAATGAAGAATGATAACTTACTTGTAAGCGACGAACATCTGCGGAATGGCCTCGTTAGGCGTGTGCTTGGCAAGCGTAGCGGCGGTGCAGAGCTCCCGAACCGCGCACAGCACTTCAAAAGGCAACGTCTTCGCAGTCACCACTGAAGTCACCGCTAATGTCAAAACGAACATTTCACGTTTTAATTATGGGCTTGGAACATTTGAACGCTAGACTTGTCAAGCCCTAGGCTAGAGCTAGGATGAGATCTATGATGGCACGAGGTTACACAGAACGTACTGGCTCTCCTGCGTACTGGCGCCGGCAAGTAGGTGCTCGCTAGCCAGGTCAGTCACATCTTATCACCATTTTGTAGACTGGTTGGTAAGTTAATCACTATCGTGATTTGTTTGGTACCGCGGGTGTGAGAGTATTTGAGAGAATATGTTATTTCGTAAAATCCTTAACCTCACTACATGCACTGTTATTTCTGTGAGGCTCATTGCGTTTATATCACACTTAAACAAAGTTTCACGGTTAGTGATATATAAATAAAAAAAAACTTTAACCTAAACATAAAAAATAGTTTACTCGTAACAAATATTTGAAGCAGTTTTGCCTTGTTAAGGTTGTTAAGGACTTTCGAGACGAGCGTCTGTGGCGTCAGAGACGCTGCGACAGAGCGGCAGATAGAAGTACTACGCATATCTACGCAAACGTCATAGCGCGTTGTCACTGACGCTCGTCATCATCGGCCTTCTTCACCTCAACCGCTTCTAGGAGGTAGAATAACGAGCATAAGCTCGAATTTCTGGTTTCAATTTCGGTGGCAACTGCTAAGTTATTTGGTTTTGTAGTCAAATGCTGCGTAATTTTTTCTGTGACGTTGGACGTTACTGCCGTACTCATGTTTGTCTTGTCTCGAAAGTCTTTTAGTACCCATCGTGGAACACCTTCAAGGCTCAGACAAATAAATCGGACAAATGCGAGTCGGACACGTATTCAGTGTTCTCTGACACACATTTTAAGGAAAAACATGCTGGGTTATTGCATTTCATTTTGGCGCATTCGTGTAGGTCGAACTCACGCATGGCAGATTATTAGTAGGTAGGTATTTATTGTTGTATTTCAAAGTATTATCACACCAAGATTTAACTATTTAGGCACTACTGTTTTACGATAGAGCTTAATTAGGAATAGAAAAAAATATTGTCTGGGATGCCCCCTTTAATTTTAAATTTAAGTTTATTTTATTATTTGTTAAAATTGCGATAGTAGAAATACATACTCTATGATAATTAAAACTGCCCTTCTTTTACGGTTCATGAGATACAGCCTGCTGACAGACAAATAGACAAACGGACGGACTGCTTATTATAGAGTCATGTTGGCAACTTTTGCAAATTTAACCCTATAAAAATGACGTTATGAGCAATGCTGATGATAGTGATAAGATGAGAACTGTCGAGTTCTTCACCACAACAATCTATAGTAAGACAACTATAGATTGTTGCTGGTGAAGATATGAAGCCTTTGATATTAGTTAGGTACCTGCGCCCGTAGTATCATCGTATATGACGTCTTCAGCGACTCCACACCAGCCCTCGGAGACCCAGTGGTCGACACAGTGCCGTACGTCTTCGGTGAGCTAATAAAAAACAATAACATACGTCCTCAAGCACTTAATTAAAATAACCATTGCTTATGTATTTCAATAAAACAACTAAACACACAATGTGTTTGTAGTATTTCAATAAAAATAATTTAACACACAAATATGTTTCTTGTATTTTAATCAAAATAACTGTATTCACCAATGTGTTTGTTGTTTATCAACGATCAAAAACGCAAAAAAAATACCCTCAATTAATGGCTATTGACACTTAACTATGAGTAAACTGAAAAACTCCTGGAAATGGTTTCGTAACAAACACCACACACAAGCACACACACTCATACACACTATCAAACACACGCGGTGTGCGTGAGTACTCCATACTATATCAATGTAATCTACAATCAAATTGTCTAAATGTAGTTATACAAAATCATCACGTAGTATCTACGTGATCACGTAGTATCAAGTATCACGATTATCGTACATTTATACACATGTACGATAATCCGAATGACTGACAATCAATGCGTAGCCTAAACCAGAGGTCCTATATCCACGGAATGATGAGAAAAAAGTTCCAGGAGTATCACTGTTACTGATAGTTTTAATATAATGTGTTTAATTCCGTTAACATAAAATAACTGGCTATATGTAACACTAAATAATATTAAAGTAAATTAAACTTAATCGCAATAAGTAGTAAATAAAGTTGGGCATTGCCTGTGACCATTTCAATCAAGAAACACAAATGTTTTCGGAAAACAATTTCACCCACTTACCATTTTGTCTATTTGTAGAAAAACCACATTGAAGTACGTAACGTTATTGGTCCTGAAACATTAAGGTACATGTTATCGTTCCGACTTTTATTGAAACGGAACAAAGTATCGGAAAGTATAAACATCTAGCAGGGAGGGACTCTGGGGCTCGATGCTTTTTAGTTCCGCACCCCTTCTCGCGAAGAATGGATAAATCACAAATAACTTCCACTGGAAATATGATTTTTCGTGTCCGTCGGTGAAAAGTTTCGTTAGGTAACAACTGGAACCAATATTTATTGGGTGTCCGCATTGGGATTTTTATATTGTATAAAATCATCCATATATTTCATACTAGCTTCTGCTCGCGGCTTAAAAAGTAGCCGTACATATTATTCGTATTATTGTTCCAGATCCAATATCTGTGTAACTTTTGCTCAATTAAATATGTAGTTTTGGCATGAAGAAGGAACAAACATAGAAACAAACTATCGTATATTCTTATAAAGTTATATATTCTTATAAAGACCTATCTCTCTTTACAAGAATATAATATGCGTCTCTATAGCTCAATAGTGTCTTACATACATTGACCAATTCTAGTTCAACAGGCAAAGCTAGAATGGACAGTGGGAAAACTGGTTCGATAAAGACATTTATTAACACAGCTTAGGTATTAATACATAATACATAGTCACAATTAATCAGTGGATACGTATACCTCTAACAGGGGTGCCTTTTGTGAAATGAGTCTTAATTAGCTGGGCTTAGTCCTAATTAGAGAGATTGAAAAAGGTCACGTATTGTTTTCATCCCTCATAAACATGCAGTTTATGAGGGATGAAAACAATACGTGACCTTTTTCAATCTCTCTCTTAGCACTAGAATATGTTGAGCGCTTTTGTAATACAGATTGTACAATGGTCTGTAGAAAATGTGGTGTTTATGATACTGTACTGGATGGTTAATGGTATGCAATTTAGTTTTCGGCGGAGCACTGAACATAATAAAATTCTAAAAATAAACAAAGTAGTTTGAAATCCCATTGAAACCGTATAGTTACAATAGAAATCGATCGTATTTATGTGAGCTTCTTGGTAAGCTCGCTCCAATTAGACCTCAGCAATTTTTATGAGATGTATGATGCAACTCACGTGTCAAAAAGAGGATGGTAATAAGTCAAGCCCTGTTGCAGGTCAATTTGGACCAAAGTGATCAGATTGACGAGGTCTTCTCCACGTTCTGACTCCGTGTCCTGGGCGCACAAAGCCTCATACCACTCCGCTGTGCCTTTGCGGAGCGCGGTTATGATTTCGGACCTGAATAGACATCATTGGTACGTATCAGTGGTAAGTACAACCCCTATGTTGCTCTGAGCAATGCAATTGTTTTATGTAGGGTACACATACTAACCGATAAATAATACAAAGAAAAGTGATAAATATAGTTGTGGAAAATGACAATTATAGTCGTTCCGAGTCGTCAGGATTATAGTCATATTCCGAGCTAGGCTCGCTGGAAACCTGGATACATTGGTATGCAGATCAAAGATATGAACAACTACTTAATTAAGAGTGCCGGTATAAAAATACCGCCTTCGATGATGATTTCATATACACTGTTTACTTCAATGCTCGTTTGTGGTGGTATAGAATTAAACTATGTGGAAACTGTTGTAATTTGAGTTCCGAAGTAGCAAACGTACGAATAAGTAGCTTATTCGTGAGGAAACTTCACACGGTTTACTGAACGAAACATAAGGTAAGCAAAAGTTTGTTCTGAGGCAAATTGCCTCTTTACAAAACAAATGTTGACCGTACCCTTACCATGAGAAGTTAAACTATACGACACCTGCTGTAGGTATTGTTAGCTCAGTAACTACCTACATTCATTAACGCAGTTGAAATATTACCCGATGAGTATCGATGTAGCATCACAGTCCATCTCTTGAAGGACATGGGCCTTCCAAAACTGGAGGCTTTTACCATAATTACCAGACAATCACTTGGCAAGTGGGTTAGAGATAGTGGTGTTGAAAATAAACAACCGAAAACACATACACCACAAAAAATATTAAAAAGTTCCTAGTCCAGATGTTCTGTCTTTTAAACCATAGTCGCGTTGACCCTCATGAGTAGATGGTACACTTCTACTTTGTCAGCAACTGCAAATCACCACGAAGAAAAAAGCCCGCGTAGTGTGTGTGAATAAGTACACAAATTAGTATGGCTCGACAAACTCCTTGACCATGGTATTGGTATGACCATCTCAATGAAAAAACTCCCGGTAAGGGAAAAAGGTGCGGTTTTAATTAGAGGTACTATTCACCGAGATTGGTGTTACCCTGAGCTAGTTTACCAGGCCATTCTTCTCGAGTGTTTGCACAATGGACTAGTTTCACACTCATAAACATGATTACAGTCCTAGACCAACAGACACTTACGGTTAATGAATTTTGTCGTATATTTAATTATATTTGCGTTTGAACTGAAATATACTTTTAATTTGATTGTTCATTAGCAAAAGACATACAGCATAAACGGCATTGAATTATTTATTCGTAGACTAAATATATAAAGTGAGGACACGGAAATGTGGAAAGCTTTATGCAAATAATTGTGCTACAGCTAAATTATATTCGGTTTTCATGCTAGCTAGTATACTATGTATTATCATGTCTCGGTTTTGCCGAAAAGGCAGTCCAACTGAGACATGAAATGACGTCAGATTCAGCCTGACGCACTGTCGCAGAGAGTTGATTGGACTAATCCGGCCCGGTATAGATATGTTTTAGAACTATAGGTAGATGAAGGCTAACCTAATTTCCTTACTGAAGGGACAGCAGCGCCAGAATGATTTCATTTGCGACAGCTGACTCAAACAACGCAGCAGGAATTCCAATCTGCAAGTAAATTATTAGATTATAATAAAACATAGTTTTTGAAACTTTTTAAGGCGAGACCTTGAACTATTTAAAAGTAGATTTTGTTTAAATATATAACAAAGCACATAAGTGGTTCTTATGTGCTTTGTTAAATATCTCCACTCCAAATTCTTCAAATTATTTAAATAGAAGGTAGTTCTAATTATCTTACTCACATACATGCCTAAATATTATTCAAAACAATGTATTACTGAGTGGTGAGGCTTATTTAATGAATCATCGCAGTCGGCTGCAAGTGACCGCTAACGAGCACGGCATTCAGCCGTTGGAATCGGTCAGTCGTTGCAGAAGGTTAAACGTCAGCTTAACAAAAAATCAATACACGTATGTACGCAACCAATAGATAAGATGGGCAAGATATATCCTGACTTTATTTATGAGATCAGGATTGTCACGGGCTCGGTTTGTGTTGAGGTTTTAACCGCCTCTATGGTCTAGTGGTTCGCCCAACGGTGTCAGATCTAGAGGTCCTGGGTTCGATCCCAAGGGAGTACAATATTGTGCTTGGTTTGTTTGTTGGTAGGAATTTGGATAGTTACCACCATCTACCAAGGTTTGTCGCCATATCAAATATTCTAAATTGTTGTGTCAGACTCAGACTGTTGAGGATTCCGGTTTGAAGTACGGCCGAAGGTGGGAACCTTCGGCCGTATCATAACTTGAATCCCCGTAGTACAATAAAAAAAATTGGTATTATCGCAGAATCGCCACTAGAATACCAAAAGGCACCTATATTGGCAATTCTTCGAAGATACCATTTGCAATCGCGAAGCGATTGGTTTAGTAGAATGTTGGCCCAGATAGACTTCTATGGCATTTCGATCGAAAATTTTACTTTTCTTAGTCATCAAAGTCGAAGACAAAATTGATTTTCATCCCACCATCTCGGAAAGGGTATTTTTACTATTCGATATCTGAGTGCAATAGCCGTTTTTATCCGCTAAAAGTTAAAAGTTAGGTTAAAGTAAAATTGAATTTAGAACATCGTGTGCACTAAGTTTGTGAATTCAAAACATCAATAAATCTATTTACTTCTACCTCCATGGTGCCGAGTTCATCATACAACCTTTTCTAATTTGTTAAAAACTCGAAATCGGAACCTTCTTGGTGTATTACTTGTAAAGGCATCGTAGGAGCCATTACACTGAAAGAGCCTCAGTCAGATCCTTGGACTGGCCCTTCTACATCAAAAATGAGCCATTACTAAACACCTAACCATCGCCCTCTCATGCCAACATTTACGCCAAGGGAATCCGATGAATCGGTACAACTATTAAGTATGACAGATAGTTTACCGAAAAACAGTACACAAGTGACTAACACCAATATTACAGTACCAAACAAAAATATTACACTCAATTTAAATAACTGTAGCAACGTTACTTTCAAATTTTCTTAATTATACCTTAGTATTATTTTGTTATAATTTAAAGATTATTCTATAATACTTACCTGTCATAATGTAGTAGTTAATACCTAAACTGAAATAAAAGTACCTATCTTGTGATTGTAAACGTTTTTTTTTGCATTTAGTCATTTCCTCGCTGAGGTGGAATGAAAAGTTACGTGTTGCACTCGAGTGCAAAGATTTTTCACCTCGTGCTCTTTTGATTCCCTCGCTAACGCTCAGGATTCTTATTTTGAATCACTCGCTGCGGTCGTGATTCAATTTTAGAATCATTCGCTTGCTCGGTCATCAAAATTGAACACGCGGTTAAAAAGCAACTTTGCACTCTTGTATAACAAATAACTATTATTCAGTAAGATTTTGTAGGATCATTATGAAACGTCAAATCTACCGCCTGTTCGGAATCGCGACATGGTAAAAGACAAGAGCCCGGGCTATTTAGTGTGATGTAAATCTTTCCACGATAAGTTAGCTCCTTTTTTCAAAGGATATAGTAATTTTGAAGAGTTGAATGAAGTCATCAAATTCCAATATATCTCGACATTGTGCCCGAATAGGTTGGTATGTACATAATAAAGGTTGTTTGGAAATTGACCCTTTTGGAAAATTTGTTCCGTTATATCACCCCGAAGATAAGCCGGCAGAATTTAACGGATTCGTGGCTGTGCTTTTGACATAGGGCTTCATATTAAATTGGTTGTACAAAAGTCGAAACAACATCTGTTTGAATGAAATCCTGGGCTCGAAGTTTGAATGTTAGTATTACAAACGTATTGTAGGGCAAATATTTATTTATATACATATATATATGTTGATGTAAATTTAAACGCGATTGTTTATAACAAATTATTTAAAGACAAGTTGCTTGTAGTTGAAAATATAAACAAATCTCCGTTGCATGTTCTCTACGACCTGTAACAAGATGGAGTAGAAAAACACAGCTGTAATGACTTATCTATAATTAGGCAGATAGCTAACCAACGATGATTAATTGATGTTCTTTGATTCATTCATTGATTGTTGTTATGATTCTGCATATTTCTATAGGTCACGATAGCGCTCTGTGCCCGCTAATTCTCCAACTGTATTTAAGGAATACTTACCTGCTCAGACTGTTAGCGTGCAACACAGGATATAAGTCCCGATGCAGCTTCAGTTGCTGCAGTCCGCGGTCCAGGAATTCCGCAAAGCAGTCCGCCAGCCATCGTTCTTCATCTCTGGAGGCGCCTCCGCCTGAGTCCCCACTGCCGCTACCCGATATTGCCTCGCTGGCACACCACGCCTTCTCCAATTCCATGAGTAGCTTCGACATGTATCTGATAAATGAAAAAGGTTTCTCCTGGCAGTCAAAACCATGGCGTCAGGGAATCACCCTGCACACGTTCACAATTAAAACTTGTTAGGTCTCATGCAATGATTCAAACAAATCATATATAACGATCGTAATCCCAACGCTCACAGGGATAGTGTAAGGATTACTTGGGAACTTGGGACTACAACAAATTGTTATGTCACTAAGGATAAACTAGTATTTCTTGCGTAGCAAAATACGTGTTGGAATTTTGCCTTCTACCCTTTTTATCTTTAGACATTGCAGATATACCCTTTTAGATAAGCCTATTCCTTGATCGAATACAAGATAAAATATTACATTGAGGAAACTGAACTAAGGTACTGACTTCGGATCTAAAGGAGCCTCGCTGTTGAGTTTACAGGCTGCAGCAAAACGCGCGATCGACGCCTGCAACGCACTCAAGTCTCCCTGAATCGCGTGTTGATGGAGCAAAGTCTTCGCAGCTCCACACAGCTCTCCTTCCCAGCTGATATCACCTCCTTCCGCGCCGGCACTGGCTTGATTCATAGCAGTTTCTACTTCGTGAGCCAGAAGCACTCCAAACAGACGCTCGTGGTGGCGAACCTTAGAACGGTAAACATGGAAGGTGGTGGAACCATAAAAAAAATACGTATCCAGATTTTTTGCAGAATTGCGCGAAAATTAGAGTGTTTTTTCCCAATCTTTTTATATCTACCGCCCCCGAGTTGCAAGTATTTGGGTTTTCATCGCTCGGAGCGTCAGTGCAACGCAACCAGCTTTCAACGCCAGAGGGTTTTATTAAAGCTTCAAGCACAGCCCAATAAAAAAATAAAGTCCCTGGAAATTAAAAGTTGAATTCTTTTGGTAAAACTAAAATTCGGATATAGCGGAAACATAATAAAATACTTTTGGAGGACTTTCATAATATTACACAGGCTATTTTCATTATCATAGCTTACGAGTACAAGTCAGAAATGCTACTAAATTTGTGAACTTGAAAAACAGACCTCGCAATTCATCGAAAACACCTAAATTAATTAATGGATTAACGATCGCATTTCACGTTTCTCTCGATGAGCTCACATTGTTACGAGTGGGAAAATACAAATCGCTCTTTGAATACGTTATCGGATGCTGCAAAATCCTCAGAGAATAGTGTTCCTCTTAATGTAAAATTCAATTCATCAGCTATTTGAACTTTCACCTGAGACCTTTATTGAATAAATCTGCTCTTTTAATAATGAAAATTTATGAAGCACCATGTAATATTGTTTTACATTACGTTGAGGTAGAGAAAACCACAAAATGTCTGCGTAGCTATTTTTGAAACGCACTTGCACCCCGATCTCTATCAGTAAAGGAATTGAGTGAGTCCAATTTGTGTTAATCTGGTAATCAATTTTATTAAAAAGCTACAAAAGTTAAATTTTGTTTAAATATTTTGCTACATGTAAGCTGATAGTTCTGATACATGTATAAACTGGGCATGGGCTGTTGAGCAAATAAAAGGGGTGAAACAACAACAAAGGCGATGGAGCGTGCGACACAAGCGACTCGTACCGCCCGATAGCGTTCACACAATACCAACGCCAACGTATAGCTAGAGATAGACTAATGGCTCGTTGCAAAAAGCCAATAAAAGGTTTATGTACGGTGCAGTTGCTCAACAGATTAGCAATAATGCTACTCTCACATCATCTTTATGAGAAAACATGGCATAGAGCAGTAATTTTTCTATTATGAAATATTTATGGAAGGGATATAAAAATAACAAATGTGTATTAAGACTATGTTTACGAGCGTAGCATATTGCTTTTCTTCTCCGGAAAAGTACTAAGAAAATCCACGCACGAAGTACAACCCAAAATCAACGGAGGTCTATTTTTAAACAAGATGTTTTTTTACCTGTTGCCAGTTGTCGTCATCATGCCTGCCAGCCTCGCGAGCTGACAGCCACAGCCGAAGACGTATCCTGCCCTGCACAGAAGATCGCTGCGAGCGCGCATCCAGGGTGTACCACGCCTCCACTCCGGTCGAAGGGATCTCTCGGAGCGGGATATTAACGCAACCTATATATAGAACATTATTTCACCAACAAAGAAGTGAGCGCGAGTAATAGGGTTCGAGGGAAAATTAATTATCGAGGTCACCGCTGAGATATAACATTAACGACGTATAGGAGTTTTTATCGCCACTGTTATATTATAATACTAGGTGACCCCGCGCAGTTACACCTGCGTCAAGGTTCTAAGGTCATCACTATCATTTCAGACCAGATCATTATTCAGCCTACTGAATAAAGCTTTCTGGGAAAGCTTACTCCATTGTAGACCTCATTATTGCCCAGGCAAGCCTTGAGATCTAGGGCTGACCCTACATATATAAAAAACAGGCCTCACCAGTGATTATGAGCCGCTTCCATCCACAAATTCCACGTGACCGATGGACACAACATAGCCCCGAGTAAGGTCACAGCCAATTGGTCTGCTAAGTGTGGTGTTTAAGGCCAATGTTATAATGCCCAGTTGAAAAGCTTACCCATTTCAAATAAATATATATATATACCTCGGCTACTAAATCTTAGGTTATCTATACACTGCCAACATGTTGAAGAAACAAGTGGAGGTTTTCACATTTTCATATTAAATAAATCAAGTCAACCCTTAGCACTTAAATTTAATGTAATTGTAAGTATAATTGAATTTAATTAATAAGAGCATCTTTCCATACGTTCAATGCAATCTCTTGAAAGTCCTTGTACTCTAACAGAAAATCATTGTTAAAATATCAGATTCAGAGTTGGAACATTCAATAGACACTAGCAAGTAATTTTTACATTTCTAGAACTACGCAGGTTCTCATATAACCGAGGTTCATTAACGATTTCTCATTATGTTAAAACAAACCATCACAATTAAAACAAAAGATTGATCATTGCTTGCCACATATAAACAGCTTTAAATTTTAATTCCAATCAAAAGTTGGGAAGATCACTCAATGTAATTAAATTATTTAGTCTGGTGCCAACGTCTATTATTAATATTGAATTTTGGTTTTGGCCAAACTCGCTCATAAATTTACCAGTGAGAAATTACATCCAATTTTTTTATCTGAATCCTATTTCATCTCGTAAAAGGATTTCAAATGTCAGCTTTCTAAAACAGGCTTTTGGGACCGAGATGGATTATTTAAAAGGAAGGGTCACACAGGACTTCAATAGAATGGAGCCGTTTGAAAGATTACTAATTCATATGATACCTATGCAAATAGAGTTGTAGTTACTTATTGTTATTAGTACGGCTTTCAATGTTTTATGGTGTGACTGGCTCGTAATCACGTCGCCATAGCCGTTGCCGCTGACGTCACGTTTCCTGAAGATTACACTAATCCGATGATAGGACGACACATTGTTATGTTATGTTATCAGCCATAGCCATAATCAATTTGCTTGGTTGGTTTGTGATGCGATGGTACAAGAATAAAAACATTAATTACAACACATTGAAGCTGTAATACTAGAAGGTAGGTAGGTACTAATCAGCACATGAAAATCTAGACACAAGAAATACCTATCTACGTTCAA
Source organism: Venusia cambrica (assembly GCA_951394065.1). NCBI lineage: Eukaryota > Metazoa > Arthropoda > Insecta > Lepidoptera > Geometridae > Venusia > Venusia cambrica. The sequence goes on along the minus strand of OX596040.1, from coordinate 12,408,888 downwards.
TGGCTCACATGCCCAATTTTTATGTAGATCGCACCCAGAACTCATAGACCCGAGAGAAGAATATGAAAGTGCATAACGTCTGATCGCACCCATCGATTGACTGAAGTCGAACAATTTATTCCACATCACCGCTCACCTCCCCCGTAACGTTTGCAAGGCACTAGACGCAAGAACATTGTATACCTACTAGTACGGAAAGCTCGGATATATCACTTTATTTCCAATGCAAAATCCGTCGACAGGTTTAATTAAAACCGAAAACCGGCTGTGCCTGTGCAGGCAGCGCCAATTCGTCAACAAGGCTAATTAAGTTTGCCTCCTGTTCCGATAGTCCGGTCACCTGTTCACTCGTAACAGTGCGGTATGCAACATTTGCATTTGCATTGGGATAATGATCATACACACTTCCTGTGTAAAATACTTTTATTTTCTGAGAAGGATGATTCATCACTCGTGAAGACATCTATTATTTTACTACACTTCAAAGTGATCGATCGTAGGTGCGTAACAAACAACAAACAGAATAATAAGGAAAATGTTATTATGCAGACTGAAATATTTGCGCGCGAGCCTTCCTTTCAGTATGAATTTTTTTACCTACGTGGTTCGGCTCCGGCACAAAGCGTGGTGACGGCTTTTCACGTTTGGTACGAAAACTGTGGAAAATCCATGCCTTGCCGTCTAGTGAAAACCGCCAATTATTACGTCATCACTTGTCGGTGCCAAAATTTCCCCGCACATTTGCAATTATCTCCAATCTGCGCATTTCCCAATCGAAGCCTGGCGATTGTTACAGACAATTCATTGACAGCGAAAATGATTACTCCAATCCAATCTATCGGACCGCGTGTTTACTTGCTCGTTCCCAATATTAGATACCTATCTACTTGCTAATCAGGTCACGCATTTATATCTGCGTTGATCCGAGAAGTAAGCGCGACCTTCGATATTGCCAATTTTGTAGACATATTTGATTACATATTTAGTCGATTGTGTCGCAAGATAAATGTAAATCTGTACAATGAACAATACAGATTTACAAAGCAGATCGTGTACCCATGTATTTTATAAAGAATATATTTAAAACAATTTATTGTGCTTGTACTTGCTACTAAGCTTCTCCCACCCTTTCACATGAAAAGTGAAATTCAGATAATTAAATCTCAAGGAAGTTTCACGATCCTGATCGACTTTATTCAAACTTAAAAACGAAAACCAATACGCCAAGTGGCATTGCTGCTTGGCGACAATCATATTATTTGCTGGTACTTAGTACTTTCTTGGTTGTTACCTTTCTTTACGAGCTCAATAGTACTGTTTTCACTCAGTGTGTATACACAGCTCTCGAGAACAAGCAGCTTGTGTTGTCTTGTCCAGAACGATGTATTTTGTATATAAGCGGAAGCATCCGAACCCATATCAACGACCTGTCAGCGCAGTAAATTGAGTGTCATCTTGATATAAATACCTGCATACGAGAGGATATATAACACTCTTGTAGGTGTACCTTACAATTCAATCAACTGTTGATATTAGCTTTCATAAAAAATATATCAAAACCAACATTCAAGTCAATAATAAAATACGACAGCGATAAAATGTCCCATTTTCCACCCATTAAAAACGAATGACTTATGACTTATGGTCTAGCTAGAATTACCGGACACCCATAAAGAAAACTATTTGTACATTAAGCCTATGTATGATAACGCATATGAATTAAAGACCGTCAGGCAAACTTAATTACCATTTCGAGCCCATTTTAAGGCATGATTAGGAAAAGCCATTAATATTATTACCTAGCAAAAGTTAGCGACTAAGTCATCCACTGTTCCATCTACTGATTTGTTCTACAACCAAATAACTTCCAGTTGTCCGTTTGTCACTAGTTTTTTTTATGAAAAGTGTATTTACTTAAAAATGTGTTATAATTCTATGCGTAATCTAGCAATAACATTTGACAAGCTTTGCTTAGATGGGTTAGATGCGATGCTATGTGAATTTAATGTCCTGCGATATTTGTTTTTTTTATTGTATGTCGGAAAAGCGCTTGGCCTCCATCTCTCCTGGTTTCAGGTTATGATAAAGCCGAAGGTGGAGGCGCACTTCACCCGGAACCCCCAACTGTCAGAGGAAATGACTATCTTACCCCTAAATGCCGGAACACAACAATTTAAAATTGCTGTTATGGCGACAGACTTAGGTAAGGTAGACTAAAAAAAGTCCTACCACCAACCAATCCAAGCACAATATTGTACTTCCCTGGGGAACGAACCTCTGGATCTGACACCGGTAGGCGATCCACTAGACCACAAAGGCGATTAAGATTTTTTATAGAAGTTAGGCTTGCGTTTGAGTGCTTTTACTTCTGATGCTTGAAGTCTATGATGGAGTACGCTTGCCTTCGAGGAACCTATTCACGCTTAACTTGAAAATATGTGTTATCAATAGGATCTCAGGCAAAGCGTTTCACTCCTTGGCGTATCTGCTTGCAGAAAAATCGTCATCCAACACCAATGATACAGGTTTAAATAACAGCCGGGTTATTCTTGAATAATCCTCTTTTTGGCATCGTTTGATGGAAGTAGGTATATTATGTTTAGCTTGGCTAACGTGAAAATCGTGAGAAAATGGGAAAAAGAGATGATATCTTCATATTTATCAGGGTCTTATTCTCGTGGCTCACGCAACGGATATTCGAAAATACATTTGCCGATATTTACGATTTTAAACAAGTAACAGGCTCACGACTTTTTCCCCTTCGAAGGGAAATTACCTCTGAAGACTACTCAGAGCGTGGGAGAGTCTTATGATCACCTTCTAGGGGGTAGTCAGAGGCACGTCCAAACTTACGTTTGGCACATGCCTACGGTTCGCAAGTAGCGTTCTAATTATGAGACATTTGTTTCAGGAGTTGATGATAATCATCGCTTTAAAAGAAACCAATCTATAAAAGAAACCAACCTGTACAAATAATTTACTACACGCGAGGGGTTTTACCCCTCGCGTGTAGTAATGGATGCTCTTCAATTTAATTCATTTAAAAATAAGCAGGTAGGTACTTGGGCGGTAGATAAGACGTTTCAAAAATGATCCTAAAAAATGTTAATGAATAAAGATATTTTGACTTTGACTTGTTACATTATACTATTTCTACCATAATTTGCTCTTTGCATATTATATTGCTAGCACGTCTTAATCCCATGTTTGTTAGATACTGTTTTTAAGGAAATGTAATCTGAATGTGTATTTTTTCATAGATTTTGTCCGCTAGAGATGATGATATAGCTTTCAGCACATGGGGTTGCTTATGAATGACGTCTTAACTACTAGGTGCCTGCTGTCGACGCATGGTTTTTGACGGTTTTGACACTCTTTTTCTGTAATTCTTTGGCTATCATACTGCCCCTGTAGTAAGTAGAAAGTCTAATATCCAGGTTACAAACAATACATAAGATTTTTCCCAGTGCATTTGACACATCCAGGCTCCTTGGCAAAGTACTGTATGTTCATGTTAAGTGGCTTTTTTGCATCTTTAACTTTGAAACCAAGGTCATCAACTATTTTCTCCGGCTTTCAAGAAGATGGACGTTTTTTTTCCATAACCCTTATTGGTTTATTTTGTTTATTTTCATAAGAATGCTAAAGGTAGTTGTTTTCCGACAGCGTCTTCGTGATGGATGTAAGGAGGTTGCATCGTCACTGGCATTTATCTTGATGCTGTCACCATTTAAATCCATGTTGAAGATTCCATACTTGATGGTGTTGGAATGGGAATGGTGTCTACTGCGCATTTTTGTTGCGGATGTAGTATTACAATGTGGGTCTTCAGGTCCTCCACAAGACCCTTAAGTTTTATTACCTCTGCCAATCTTCTGCCTATTGCTGTTCTTGTAAATAATGGTGACCACATAACTGTTCATGCTTTTGTTTTTATTCTACGTGGAGACGGAACAAGCAAGCAAGTAATGTTAAGTGCATCTCTTGCCTGTAACAAAGCCTTGCTGCGTAAGCGATATGACATCCAAACAGAACGTGGCTGATGGGCGCACTACGTTGCACCAATCAGCTGGAGGCATACCTACGGGAGTAAAGCCTCGCGTGCCCAAAATTTGACCGGCAACCATACCCTTCAAACCGAAACACAGCTGTGCTGTTTGGCGGCTGAAATTTATATGGTAGTAATTCCCCTTTCACAAGAAGCTCTACTACACTTAAATGCTCAATGCTCAACCACTTGAACCCGCTAACAAAAAATGTTCCGTTTCAGTTTGTTGGCTAACCTTTTTTTGGTGCACTTATTGATACTGCAAGTAGGTATATCGTCGCCCTAACTAATTAGTTTGCAGTCGACAAACATGCCTACATGCGATGAGTGATCCAGGTCATCACCGCGGTCAGCCGTTTGGCGACCGCAGGTTTGTTGTTATGCCGTCAGCACTTTGTAGAGTACTGTATGTACGCGTTCGCGCGGCCGCTAGTCGCTTCCGCGAAAATATAATGAATATCTACTGATTCATTACTTCGTGGGGATCGTGAGAAATCCACTGCACCTACCTTACTAAAGTCATATAGTTTTAAGGTTTAAGGTATCAATGATGTTTGGTAATTAAAAAGATACAAATATTATACAATATGCGCGATTAACCTACTTTGATTTTAAAGCTTGAAACTCAACAGAAATAGCGTGTTGCAATCAATCACTCACCCAAGAAGTCATCCTGGCTCCCTTGTCTAGCACTTTGACAGACTTGTTTGAAGAACCTCCCGAGTCCCCGAACCCCGCGGACCTCGTTCAACCGGGAGACGGCATCGAGGACCGAACTCTCGTCGTCGTGATCCCAAATGTCCAGGTGCAGGACATCGGAGGAAATATCGTCGATATCACTGTACAGATTAATCACATAACTAGTTAGTACCTACTAGTGGTCGCCTACAATCGTCGCACGTAAAAAAAAACATTTTAGCTCACTATCCACAAGTCTGCAGTTTTCTCTACAAGTCATTATTTATAGATTTATATTTATTTTCTGGAGATCGGAAGATGTAGAAGCTCCTAAACACAATTTTCAAGAGAAGTTGAGGCGCGAGAGAAGTGAATGTATGGTAAGTGTCGGTCGCCGCTTGCCGTCGCTCATGGCCCTTATTCACTATGAACACGTTACTGAACAAACTGCATGGAATCATCGTATTGAAATATAATAACCTACCATACCATAGACTTTTTGTTGTTTTTTTATGTTGTTGTTTTATTTTTCATTGTTCTTTGTTATGTTATATTTTATCTTTGTACTACACACCCCGCTGCTGCTACTGTAAAGTCTACGTGCACCTACATACGATAACTAGAAACAGTTTAAACAACTCGTGATAACTAATTATTAATTTTTCAGTTTATAACAAGTATACATTTATTCAATAAATTAAACTAACTAAGTACAAAGGAATCAGTCAGATTACCTAAGGACCGTTACAAACGGCCTATAGGTAACTCAACTGTTCCAGACCAGTACCAGACGGAAGCGTGCCCAAGACACTGGCTGCATTGCCACGCTGAATAGCTATGCTAATTCGCTGGCCTAAATAAGAGCCAGCCCTTGGGTCACGTGTCGCCTCAATCAAAAGCCCCGCAATATTTTTGAAAACCCGGAGGGCACCGGCTCCCCACGGACCCAAGGTCTCCACCCCAAAAGGCTCAAATAGGTAAGCTCTGTCGAGACCACTATATTTGCGCCTTTTGTGATCCTCGGCCGAATCAGCCGCCGCACCAGCCCTAACTGATGTCCCAGGCAGATGAGATGGCGCTAGGGTGTCGACGCAGGTAGCGTCCCACACCAAAGGCCTACCCATTTCCCAAGGGACAAGAGTCATACCGTCGGGCCGCTTACCATCATCACGTAACAGACCATTCGGTTCAAGAACGGCTGGCACATTGACACTGGTAAACGCTCGACGGATAATGTCATTAAGACTAGCGTGGCGCGAAATCCTGCCCGCAGACCTTGCGCACGAAAGTCCGTGAAAACCAAATTGATCTACGGCCGCACCGCACCGGCACTGGTGAGAGGCGCAGCATCTTGCACCCAACCGAAGACAAGTGGCAATACGGAAAGTTACAGGATCCATAAGTGTACCGGTATTGTAGGATGGATGTGCTTGCAGCCAAAGACCTGATTCCCATTTTGAAACAGCTAAGAGACGAGCACGATCTGTGGAGGTTGAGCACGTATGTAATAGATAATTCCGTGTCAACTCGCACAGAGGCCCGTCCCACTGCCGTTGTGCCGAAAGGTGTTTTGGGGGATCGGTATTAGGGCAAGCACTATGCCAAGCATTTCGAGCCTCGTCAAGATAAGAAATTTGGAGTATATTGCCTGGAACAGCCGAAATTGATGGTGTTAGAATTTTCTCAACCAAAGAATGTGTACTATAGACGGAAGACAAGAACGCTGGCAAAGCAACACTAGAAATTTTGCGTATACCTAAGCCGCCCAATCGAATAGGCAATGAGGCCTGCGACCATGCTCTGTCATCCAACTCAATATTCAAAACCGTGGAAAGGGTGTTCTTTATTATGTTGTCTAAGCCTTCCACCAGCTCACTGTGTTTCCACAGTTGACAACATTGTAAAGCATAAGTAAATTTTGGGACAAAAAGGCAAAATTTTATAATGGTGAAAGCCATATGTGAGTTAATTTTTGAAAGTCTGTCCGAAACCTTCATAAAATTTTGAATTTTGTCGTCGACGAAACCCGGAAAAGATTCATCAAGAATTGGTGAACCTAGTAGGTGGAGTGAACTCTTATCTACAACAGTAATATTGGAAGCCAAAGTCTCAAACTTTTGAATAATTGAATTTCTATCCAAACATGTATCTGAAATGTATATTTCACATTTCGAAAAATTTAGTTCTAAGCCAATCTGCCGAAATTCATCTATAATAATTTTTAGATCGCCAAATACTGAGTCCACATCGCCACCCAGGGTTCCGTCATCGAGATACCAAACATTCAATTTAGATTTCAGGCGTTGAATAATTGGGTGAATGGCAAGGCTAAAAATGGCCGGGCCTATAGGGTCACCTTGCTGACAGCCAACTGCAGACGAAATAGTTTGGTTCTTGTAAATTAATTTAGATGGCGAACCATAACATTGAAAAAGAAAAGGATAAATTTCGGGAATTTTGGATTTGATTTGATTTAGCAAGGTGCCTCTGTCAACCGAATTAAAAGCATTTTTGATATCTACTTTTAGAATAACCTCCCCGTAATTTCGATCTAAATTATTAATTATTCTATGAAAATATTTTATGTGCCGGCGTTGGTAGACATTGGTGCATGTTTTAGCATTTGTTGTGCTTGTGGTACGTACCTGCACCTGTTGGTGTAAAACGTTCCTATTTGCTTTTAGGCTTCTTATATTGTTCGAAATATTACTGTGAAACAATTTTATACAGGGTATTTAAGTTACCTGAGGTAGGCTACGTAGCTGTATGTAGATATCATGATTGATCTCGAAATAACAATAAAGGTTATGTTACTAAAAGGTGAAACTTTACGCAAATTCCGGGTAGAGTCAATACAGCGTAATGGAGTTCATGGATCCCTTGTAAACAATTAAAACGGATCCGTCGCCCCACTCGGCCTTTATTAGTTTCAAATAGCCAGCATATGCGAATAATGTGGTTAAGATCACTCGGCTTGGAATGAAATTAGTTGTTTTGGAGCATTCTGTAGGTAGTGGTAGTTCCCAAAATGGATTGCGTACCCAAACTGGCACTTTATTGCCGGCGCGTAGTATATAAGCAGCGCACTCGCACCCTAATGTTTATTTAAATTAATTTAGCAGTAACTCAGAGACAGCGGGCAAGGTATCTCATTGGCAGTTTTGGAAGGGATAAGCAGATGCGAGAGATAAGAAACTGAGATCGTGAAGACGTTTTGAGCTATTTGAATTCACAACAGTTTCTGTTTTGCGTTTCAACAGTTTTGGATCTACCGATGTTATGATATTTTATATACGAGAACTTACAATTTGAAGATCTCGTTCCACTTGGGGGATAGTGTATGTGGCCTGACACTGGTAGCACGTATGTAGCGAGCTGGCAGGCGTCCTAGGCTGTCTCGTTGCTGTCTGCCTTCGCGGCGCTTGAAGCTCAGACGGAAGCTGCTGTGCTTACGGCCTTCTTCTTCAGAGGCGCGTGGAGACGCTGGCAGCGATGCTGGCTGGATGCCCAGCATGCAGTAAGGGTCACTGAATCCTGTGTAAGTGATGTTTTCTTGGTTTAAATCTAAGTATTTACACGTTTTTGGAGTATCTACAATACTACTATTGCTACTCGACTAACCTTATTATATTATAGATGTGAAAGTTTGTGAAATTGAATATTTGTCACAAAAACGGCTAAACGACACAGATAGTTATGATACCATTCCGGATTTTTTTTGGGTTCTTTTAGGATCATCATAAAGCGAACTACATACAGGTCGTATCCACAATCGTATCGTATCCTTGAAATTTAGTAAAAATGTATCTTATGGAACATTATTTTGGGATAAAAAGTAATTTCTATTATTCTCGGTACTAAACTAACTGCAAGCCAGAAATTAATCTCTATATATTTCAACCGACTTCGTTCTGCCATTTTTGCGTGATGTTCATGTGTTTCATATTGTACATTGTTCATATTATATAAAAAAAAAAAAAAATGTAGGCACAATTAAACTAACTAACCCCTTACCCGTCGTACAATAAAAAAAACTAGGTACAAATGAATCAGTCAGATTACCAAGGACCGTTACAAATGGCCTATAGCTAAGTTGAGTTACCGTTCCAGATCGGTACCAGACGGAAGCGTGCCCAAGACACTGGCTGCATTGCCTCGCTGAATAGCTAGTCCAATTCGCTGTCCTAAATGAAAGCCAGCCGCCACACCAGCCCTTACTGATGTCCCAGGCAGATGAGATGGCGGTGGTATCGATGCAGGTAGCGTCCACCACCAAAGGTCTACCCATTTCCCAAGGGATAAGAGTCATACCGTCATATTATGTGTATATTTAACTTACTAATATTCTTTCCGAAGGCCAATCGCTGAAATTGGCAGGTTTTATTTGGGCACTCCTTGTATCTCTCATGGTCAACTTTATGTTGGTTGTTATAGAGTATCGAGCGCTCAATACTCGTACCTATATACCACCTCCGAGCATGTATACGGTCTGACCTCGGTTCCCTGTTCACAGCACCTGATCAGGCGAACTTTTCCCTCCTGCTTCCATCAGCATATTGGCGTACTTACCTCCCTCCATTCATCATTATGCGTACAAAAAAAACTATATAAATTTTGTAACTCGCGTCATAAATATACCATAACTTTATACCTATCACACGTCTCGTTACGGATAAAAGTATTAGCATATTTTGTTACTTCTAGTTTTTAGGTTTTCTCTGTACCAAAATCTAAAGTCAATGCGGACGGAGTCGCGGGCGGAAACAAGTAGTCTATAAATTAAAGTAACTTTGTAATAATAATCCGCTTATTACCCTCAATATTTTGTCGTAGTAGATTTAGTGGCATGTCGTATTTTATCACGCTCTGCGATAAAGTATGGCTATTCGTACAACCTTAATTGAATATCGAACAACTTTGCAAAACATTTTACTCAACTGTCAAAGAGAGTTCGGGTTTTGATTTAAACATTACCATGCAACATCATTCTGCAATAACTGTTTCTGCTTTGTTCACATCAAAAATGTTTTTTGAGATGCCACTGGCTTCGATATTTCTACTATGCCACATCACAACTCGTCAGGACCCTGACGTTTGACGTATGACGTACCGGGAAAAGCTTTTTCGTAGGCTCTGAAAATCCCGGATAACAAAGCGCCTGTCCGTCTGATGCAACCAAGTGTTTTATTTTACGAGATATTTTTACATTTGTGGTTTTGTTCAGATAAACATTGACTTGTATGCCTTTATTTATCTTAAAATATCCTTATTTAGGTAAGGTCAAACCACGTAAGGCTTGGTTGGAAACCCGGCGGACAAAATGACATTGGTAACTAATCCATCGTAATCCAGCAATTTCGAGGGTCACCGCTTTACCCACGCATTAGATAGTGTCGTGAACACTGAACTTTTAATTTGCCCCTAGATTTGATCGACTTACCATTGGCATCTTTGGCTTCAAGTCCGTCAGCTTCAAGCACGCAGCAGCCAAGTACGACCGTAGGCGGTCGCTCGCTCCCAGCCGAGCGCATCGCCCGCGCGTGCATTTCTGGCGTCACTCGGAAGGCATGCCTCGCGTATTCGACCACCTCTTCCTTGTAAGCTGCGAATTGCCCGTCTGGTGCTGGAGCACCCACTGTGTTCTCGATACAGTACAGCACCTGGGTTAGTCAAAATGCTTGGTTATTGTGTTACATTCCATGGTTTCATTTACATAACATCTATGATGATATAAACATTGGTCAAACTATGCCTTGAGGTTAAAAAATACCGATTAAGTAGGTACTTTTAAGTTTCAATCAGTGTATAACCTGTTTTGCTGTAGATTTGTGGGTAAATAAGTCACGTTTTTTCCAAAAAAATTATGAACGTTTTTATTCTGTTACTAATCGCTGTGAATATATCGCCACCGCTGAGCGAGCGCTGGAAAAATATCAGTTTACGCCTATATCTATAGCTTTACGGCCGCCCACCTCTAGAAACCACAGCTCTAGGAATTCTACCATTGAATATGATTTGTTATTTTGAGTGCTTATCATATTTGTTTATATTTTGAGCTTCCTTTCTTTTCTCTTCTACTTAAGACGATCAGAAAGCTAGACGCGGAGTAAATAATGGCGAAGGTTTGCGTGCCACATGATCATTACAAAGTCAAAACCTCTACTCTACGAAGCGTGGCGTAACTCGTCCGTTCTTATTATATCTGATAATTAAATCAACTATGGTCAGGATGTTTTTTTTTTTTACGACGGACATTTGGCTTTTTAAGTGAATTTAAAGCTCGCTATAAAATGCTATCGAGTTTTCTAATATCTGCAATTTCGATTTACAAAAGGTAAGTTCAAAGTTTACGTTAAATTAAAATTGTGAAAAGGATGGCTGCCACAAAATCGACGGAAGCTTTGAGAACTCATTTCTCAGCCATCTTTTCTCAGAGTGAAAGCGATTACGGATAATCGTTCAGAGTGAGTTTTCTTTCCGAGCTTGCCGTAGATAGTCGGTTTAATCCTACGAAGATAACAATACCGAGAATATTATATTGTTTTAAGGTTTGACTGTGGTAAAGGATTGTATTATGTACGTGGTTACTGAAGTAGATTATAATGCAATAACACATCAAAACATGCAAACCGAATTTCCATTGCAGTCTGTCGAGTTTGTCGGCTGAGGTTTTTTGCATTTTGTGATATGTACCGCAGCGCTTGCTCGATTAGACCTTAATTCTTATTACAATAAATGTTCAAAATGACTGACTCCTTCACGAATGCATGGGCTCTCTTTTTTTGTTTTTGATACCCTGCCTCTGTGGTTCGCCTTCCAGTGTCAGACCCAGAGGTCCCGGATTTGATCCCTAGGGAAGTACAATATTGTGCTTGGTACGACTTTGTTTCAGTCCGCCTGACTAGCTACCACCATCTTACCTACTTTTGTCGCCATAACAATTATTCTAAAATAACAAACATAGGAATAGCGAATTATACTAAGTATATTAGATATAAATATACTGTAAATACATTTACAGTACAATTATAGTGTATTATATTATGGTGTGTGTGGTGTATTTACCTACGTACCTAATTGAACAAACATAGTACATAATATATACATACCTATTGCAAATACCAATATGCATACAATACATATCACTGTTTATTGTAATGTAAGGATTTATTATCTAAGTAGGTAGGTATCAATACGTAGGTATTTAAGTATTTTCTGTGAGTATATCTGTCAATAAGTAATTGCCGACAACATCCCCAGCCAGATAGCAAGCCTGAATCAAATTAATGGCCGGTCTCTGTTCATCTTACCTCAGTATAGAGATGTTCATGGTCCTTGAGAGATAGTTGAGCAGACACGCTGGGTAGGCCGAGCTCCTGAGCCGCTGGTGGGGAGCGCTCAGCGCGACCTTCTGCCAGTCTCAGTGCGGCCAGACGTCTGTTCTCCTGTCGCCATGACAGCGCTGTGAAGCTCTCGAAATACGAGCCATCGGTATCTTGGACCCTGGACAGCATATTAAATGTTATTAAAGAAAGTGGTGATTATTCACACATTATACTACAGATTTCAGATATTACAGATTATTCTGATCTATAAATATATTTTAATTTTTATGTTATTATTTTTTTTATTTTTTTAGGTTTAGTTATTACATTTATTCAATAAATTAAACTAACTAAGTACAAAGGAATCAGTCAGATTACCTAAGGACCGTTACAAACGGCCTATAGGTAACTCAACTGTTCCAGACCAATACCTTTAGTTTAGGAAAACTAACAGCTAACTTTACGTTAATTAAATAGTGTATGTAGCCATAAATGCTACAAGCATAAAGGCCAATTCAAAAATTCCACATAAATGTTACTGGACATTAATTTCACATAGTGCCATCTAGCCCTAAACTAAGCATAGCTTGTAATATGGGAACTAGATTACGGATAAAATATACTTAAATAGGTACTTTTTTTTGTAAATATATACTTAAACAGAACAAACACAATTGTTTGTCGTGGGTGGGAATCGAATATCTTATAATGTTGAAAACAGTACCTACATATACAAAGTAGTATATTAATATACATCTATATTTTATATATTTAAAGAAATTAATAATAATAGTAATTAATAAATATTACAGGACATTAATTTCACACAGTAACATATTTTCACACACCTTCCTTGTGAACTGAATTGACAAGATATATTATTACCTATTGTATTTTTTTGATTTGCGCTGCCCTATTCTCCCGTATAGCCCGCGCACTATCAATTCAGGCTATATAAGCCCACTATTGAACAAAGCATTTTCTCCGAAGGTTCGCTCCATTGTAGACCTTATTCTTGCCCAGGCAAGCCACGAGATCAAGGGCTGACCATATAAATAAAACATGAGCCGCCTCTATCCACCAACTCCACGTGACCCCGGTAACAACACAGTCCCCGTTGAGGATGCCGCTTATTCGTCTGCCAAGTGTGGTGATTATGGCGAAAGTTATACCTAGTTCAAAGTGGATGTATTTGAATGAGACTTTGCATTAATATTACTGATTTCATTAGCTAGGATCATGTTAAATTTTAACCTACCTTCCACCCCTCTGAAAGGGCGAAAAGGGGTTAAAACGTTTGTATGTAACATTTTCCTGAAACGGATTGAAGCCTCATCGAGGGCTGTGTATGACCTGCGGTCACGTAGAGATGGTGGATAGAGGCGTCTCTGTCTTGAGACGCCTCCTGAACTGGCCTGTTTTTTAATATATACGTAGGGTCACTTTGTTTGAATGTTTATTACTGAATAACATCGGCTATATTTTTATCAGGCTGAATTAGGGTTCTAACCAAAACTTTAAAAATGTAGGTAGCCCAAGGTGAAGGAAAATTACCGATAAGATTTCTTACATCGCGTGCGCTGCAAAAACTGTTAATGGTTGATCAAAGTAATGTTCTACTATTTTATAGAATCAATATCTACAAAAATAATTCGCAATACCATAATAATATTATATATAATAAATAACAACCTAAACAACTTTAGCTTGGTTTAGCTTGTTAGTTCACCTGGGTGAACCACGGATACCTTTAGTCCATCAATTTACAAACAATATAACATTATAGTTATGACACTATAACTACTTTCTTATCATCAAAAAGTTTATAGAAACGCCGATAGAAACACCACGTTAATTGTATCTTGGTATCAAGCTCTAACTTTTAACTCTTTTACTCTTACAGTCAGGTGGATAAAGAGTGATTGATAGAAAGTATGCTCAGAGTAAGAGTAAGAAAGCACACTTATTCTTGATAAATTATCTCTGTGGTTACATATTTAACATAATACAGGCATCACGAGATCTCAACGGCGAACTTAAAGTACTAGTTTAAAGTAGGTACAGTTATACTTAACTATACATCCTATAGACAATCAGCCAATGAATCTTAATAAACAATCTCATATCCGGGGAAATGACTTATGCACTGGGTTTGCAATTTCCTTTGCTTAAGTACCTACGAACTTTTGTTTTTTATTTGAAGGGAGAACGCTTTCCTACCTCTCTCTCTCTAAAAAAAAAAATGATTGATCACGTTTGTGGAATCTTAGGGAACCTATTTTTTTATGCCTATACCAATTTTAACAAGCTGTGTTTCGATTGCAACATGATTGCAATCAAAATACAGCTAATGGTGAGCGATGATGCATCCTACTACGGAACTCGCTTGCCTAGGCAACCATTTTACTCGGGAGCTCGTGACTTAAGACTCCAAAGCTATAACTATCGGGAAACATAGACTCGGGCAAGGCGTGTCACCGTTTTGTAGTGCGAAATAAATGAAAAGATTAATTACACGTCACTCTCCTGTACACCTTAGAATACACTTACTTATAAAGATGCTTATAGTAAGCTGTACCAAATAACATTTACATAGAATTAACTGTTAGATTCTGCTATAGTACCAGGGGTGCGCGCAAAGGGCGCAGCCTCTGAGGTTACTCATACACAAAATCATATTATATAATAATCAAGTATAACATAAAAAATTGCCATCCTCTGAAAAAATTACTTACTAGCCCGCGTGTTACCGTGGTTAAAAATATGTCTATGCCCCAGGCTAAGTTTATACATTAATATCTTAATATCATCAAGATCCATATAGCCTCTTAGCCGTGGAAAAGTATCAAACAGGCAGACAGACTACGCACTTTTGAGTTCATAATATATGTATGTTTGGATTTATGAAACTATATGAACAGCTTTTTAACTTTATGACCTACCTTTATTCAAGAAAAGTAGATGTTTTAAGTAGAAAATTGTGCCAAGGCCAAGGCAAAGGCAGCCCGCCGCTGCCCTTGCCTTCATCTCGTATAATCATGTGTATGAATTTCCTCTGATCTTATTTGAAAGGTTATTGAATAAACTGCCTGTTCTATGTTAAATGTAGATACAGCCTCTAAGTTTCTATATAACTTGAACTTAAGAGTAGTAGAAGCCCCTAGTGAAAGGGCTCGTCCGGAGAATTACTACCACCATACTTATTTCAGCCGCCAAGCAGCATTGCTGTGTTTCAGTTGTTCAGATGAAGGGTATGGTTGCCGGTGAAATTACGGGTAACTGAGGCTTAACACCTATATGCCTCAAGTTGACGGGCGCAATGCAGTGTCGTGTAGGCTATGTTCTTTTTGGATGTGACCTATGCAGTAAGGCTTTGTCATAGGCAAGAGTACACTTAACACCAGGTGCGCTACTCGCTTGTCCCTTCTCCTAGTAGTATAAAAAAAACATAATACCAACGTTGTTCTATTAAAAGTTATTAAAATAGGATTATTATACTAGCTGACCCCGCGCAGTGCCAAGGCTCTAAGATCTTACATAATTGTTAGGCAAAAGTTGTTAGGTTAAGGCAAGCCTCGAGATCCAGGGCCGATCCTACGTAAGTAATCATGAGCCGTCTCTAATCATCAGCTCCACGTGACCGCCGGGCACAACACTGCCCCCGGAGAGATCGTGGCAATTCGTGTGCTGCGTGTGATGTTTGGTCAATGTTATACTCAAGTTCAAGAGCCCACCGAAATAAAAAATTTTGTTATTATTGTTGTTATGGCGACAGGAATATGTAAGATGGTGGTAGCCAGGCGGACTAAAACAAACCACCAACCAAACCAAGCACAATATTGTATTCCCCCTGGGGATCGAACTCGGAGCCTCTGGATATGAAACCGGTGGGTGGACCACTAGACCACAGAGACGGTTTTTACTCGCAATTTAAAGGCCATATGGAAGTCATTCATCATTTCAGCCTACATACGTCTACTGCTGAACAATCGACGCCACAAATAGCTGAGCCGCCTCGTTTCGCGTTTAATCGTGGTCGCCATGCCAGAACCTTTGCTCCCCAGCGGTTATCGCGAGCTATGTGACCTGACCACTGCCACTTCAGCTTGCTAATTCTGAGAGCTATGTCAGCAACTTTGGTTCTCCTTCGGATATCTACATTCCGGATTCTATCACGAAGTGAAATTCCCAGCATAGCTCTCTCCATAGCTCGCTGTGCGACTTTGAACTTGTTCATAAGGCCTATAGTTAGCGACCACGTCTCGGATCCGTATGTCATCACTGGTAGCACACACTGATTAAAGACTTCCGTCTTGAGGGATTGATGAAAGTCATTATCCCGTGAAAACGCAGAAAAAATAGTCGAAGGTATGCCACGAAGATACCAGTCCATTATGGACAACGGAGCAGACTGGACACCTTATTAATAATAAAACGTCAAAGTAAATATGATAAACTACGTGATTTATTTTTTCGGACGCTTGGCTTAATTTTTTTAGAACTTATGCTGGCCACGCTTTTGTGTTACATACTATGTTACAAGAACGTAATAAACCTACCATAAAATTCTCTATTTTTTAATTTAGAAATATTTTACTAACCTCAGCCAGCTGGTACCCACCTTTTAGAATGATTGATGATTGCAAAAAGATAATCACGGATACCTAGCTTTCTTTTGCGCGTGTCCGAAAGCAATACCTTCGCGAAATTCATATTGTACTATTATGAAGGTGTTCCATTAACCTTAGGCACATAATTATCCCAAATTTATTTATTTAGGTAACTATCAAACAAAAAACCTATTATAGCATTTTTTACAAAAAAAAATACATTTTCTAAAATACAAAAAAAAAATTTGCTAAACATTTTTTTTATAATTTGAGCCCGTAACTCCTATCATCAGAACTAGCTCACTTAATTTTCATGTTTTTAGACTATTTAATTGTTCCTGAAAAAAACATCACCTCTATTTACTTAACAGATGTTGCATTATATTATCATTGAATTTAAGTTGAACTAATGCCCCGTGGCGTCTGTATGTCTGTCTGTTTATTTGTGGGTTAGTTATTCGTTTTACTAACACCTCACCTGAGATTTATTGAGTTCTACAACAATATTGCAAGGAGGTAAAGTTTGTATGTTTGGATGTAGGACATCCAAACATACAAACTTTTCATCTTTACCTTACCTCTTACCGTGGCGACCAATTTTGCAACTTTAGTCGACGAAAAACGGTCACCCGAATACGTTTTTACGAACGCTGCCTTAGATATTTAAATGTTCTCCATTGAAAAATTGTGAAACTCAAAAAGGCCTAAAATAATGCCTGTATAACATACCTGTATATTAAGCTTAAAACACATTTTGATAAAATATGGCTAAAATATAATCTACAATAATTTAAATCTGTCCAATGTTCGTAAAAATTCATATCAAAATAAATTTTGCATAACATCGAGAACATTTTATATAGAGCGGGCGAGGCTGCGGGCAAAAGCTAGTCATTTATAAAGTAAATAAAACAAGTAACTAACCATTGTTGGAGGCTTTCATCGAAAATCTATGCACAATCCCGTAGGCAGCTCGTGTAGCACGTTTTACGCGTCGAGGGCCAATTAGTAGGCAATAAAGCATTACCTCCTTAAATAATATACAAGGAAGAGCCTTAATATCGTTTATTTTATAAAGATATATAAAATAATGATATATTATAATCAGAAACTTCGCAAAGAAAATAGTCACACACGTTACATGTTACACGACTGAAAACCAGGATACATAATCTCTTTTCCTGAACTCAGGGCACAACTATATAATTATTTCACACATTACATCACATGATGTGAGATTTATTTCATTACCTATTAACTATAAAACGTTTATTCAATAAGAAGTACAATTAAACTAACTATGCACAAAGGATCAGTCAGATTACTTATGGACCGTTACAAACGGCCTATAGGTAACTCAACTGTTCCAGACCAGTACCAGACGGAAGCGTGCCCAAGACACAGGCTGCATTGCCACACTATATATATATATAATGCTAATTCGCTGGCCTAAATAAGAGCCAGCCCTTGGGTCACGTGTCGCCTCAATCAAAAGCCCCGCAAGATTTTTGAAAACCCGGAGGGCACCGGCGCCCCACGGACCCAAGGTCACCCCAAAAGGCTCAAATAGGGAAGCAGCCGCCGCACCAGACCTAACCGATGAATAAAAAAAAAAATTGCCTATTAACTAGGAATATTTGTTTTATTAATCCTAGTGTATAAATGCATTCGTTTATGTTACGTACGCAGAAAAACTACATATTTTCTTTTCCAAAACTAGCTTGAGTGGTCCTCTACCTACATTTTGAAACACGGGTTTTTTACCTGTTGAATCGAAACCGTTGGTGCCTACAACAACATAAACGTATACGTGAGTAAAACCCGTGTTTTCAAATGTATACATCCTTTTTGTTTGCCATTGTGAGCACAAAGGCAAACGAGCTGTAGTTTTTCTGTAATTTTTATGCATATTTCAGAAAAAAGAAAATCTGTCTCGCATGCATGGCATCCAGAATTCTGATATTCCATTTTGATTTCGCCGAACGCTGTGGTTATAATGGGAATGATGGGAATGCTGTAAAATCAATACTACCTATCGGTTGTTTCAATTGGTTCCACGCATATATGAGTATTGAACAACATTGATATTAAATTCAATGATTCGTTTCCAACTGCGTAAATTAATGAGATTATTTCTGAATTATCATCATCATCATTAAAATAGCCCTCAAAAGGCCGCTGCGTGACTTTGGGCCACTTGAGCATCCCCAAGAGCGCTATGGGGGTAAGTTTTCTATCGTAAGCTCGTAAGTAAGATACGTCATAATTACCACGCTCGACATACGGGTAGGTGATAGCAGTATGAGTTTTTAATAAGGGTGGATGCTGCTCCCTATTCCATCTGATTAGTGTTTGTTACCGATTGGTATTGATACTTTTACCATTAATGGAAAATTCTATAGAATTCAGATCAATAAAACCTTACTCCCAACGATTCTGCGTAATTGCTCATAAGAGTGATAAAGTAGGTCATCGGGTGACCTGTAGCATGTCCTTGTGCGTTTGGATGTAGGGTACATACAACAAAGCTGAGAGGTATTAAGAGCCTTGAGTACCTACTCTTTTCCCAACTTCTGCTAGGCCCGGAATGGTAACTGTTTTTTTTTTATGAAATAGTTAAGTCTAGGTCTGTGTTGTTAATAAACCAGAATCAGCAATGAAATCATCAATCCTTCCCAGCTATTAAATTCCAATAATATCACTAAAATAGTGATATAATTGGAACAATTTAATTTTATTATTGTACACATAGCTTTATTGTATATAACGTTATTGCACATATCATAAATCGAACAATATAACATAAGAAGGTGAAATTTACCACCAGGATTTTGCGCTACTGTTGTGACCTGTGTTAACCCGCTCTAAAACCTCACAACACGACCCTTTCCAATCACGCGGCACTCATCACGAAATGAAATGTCTATCAAAGCACTGAATGTTACGTAAAATACTTTGAAAGAAATAAGTCCTTCATAAAAGCAGGCTGAGCTTACATGTCATCAGAATTCGGGACATTTTATTGCTTTCTACAGTCGCCTGCACTCATACCAATACGCTTCATAATTTTCAAAATGGATTTATCAACATCTATAGATATATAGTAGATATTTTATTAATTTAGTTTTCTAGTAGTATATCTATCTGGCTTGAATTCAAAAGTAATATAGAATTGACGGGAAATTAATGCTTTTTTTATTTAACCCTAAGGCGATGCTAAATCTTGGTAACTTATATGTCAATAAATCTCAGGATTCATGATTATAATGATTCATATTAGTGCAAACGATTCAACATACTTCCTTACCTACTTACTTTTATAAGTTATTATTAAGTTATTTTTATTAATAGATATAATAGACTGCCTGTCGGTCTCAACAGCCGCATCGCAGTTTAAGTGCTGAGTAAAACACGAAGCAAGTGGCTGCTATTCTTCTGGTGAGGTTGTCACCTTTTACGACATCCGTAGGCTGATTTCAAGGGGCTGGAGCAGTAAACAACACGGCAGTTATATCAATTTATAGCTGACCTCGCGCAGTTACACACTAACTCAAAGATTTTAAACTTTATCTCTATCATAATGTCCAAGCCCATTGTCGTGTAATGGCAAATGTTTTTTTTTGTTCGACGGTAAAGCGCTTGGCCGTCCAACAACCGTGTAACCGGTTACACGTTGAGATAAGGCCAAAGAGGCGCACTTCACCCGGAATCCTTAACTCTAAGGAACTGGCTATCAACAAATAGTAAAATAATTGAATTTAGAGAATATAGTACGACATTACAATGCCAATGAACTATTACAGCCCAGATGCCACCCCCACCTAAGAACGTAAAATAATGTTGCAAAATCAATGGTTCACTTTGGTCTATTACCTTTACATATTCTTAACTCGCTTGAAATGTACCTACCTTCTCATAAACTATGTAAAAATAAATGGAGTGTTTCCCACAATCACCACATCTAGCTAAAATAAATTTATTTATTGACAAAAAAATATGTACAATCAAACTATAAAACTATAAAAAAGAAGCTGTCAAGTTACCAAAGGTCTCTTACAAATGAAACTAAACTGTTTCACACCAGTACGAGACGGAAGCCTGCCTATATGACACTGGCTACATAAAAAAATATAATAAAAAGGTACAACTTAATAAGTACTCAGGAATAGGTAACAGCTACTGTTAAAAGGTCCTGGTAAAAGTCTCCCGGTCGTCTCTTACAAAATCCAAGACATGACTATATATATACCTAATCAAATCAATATCTATATAATCAGTATATAATCAATAATAATATAAAAACTGATTAGGTATATATACCTAATCATTTCCGGAGTACCTACCTAATATCAACACAAAGATTACCGATCCACTTTTTTTTTATTTTTATTGTACGAAGCACTTGGCCTTCATCTCACCTGGTAACAAGTTAAGATAAGGCCGAAGGTGGAGGTGCACTTCACCCGGAATCCTCAACAAACTGAGGAACTGACTATCTTACCTCTGAATGCCGGAACACAACAATTTTAGAATTGTTATTATCCACTTGTCAAGCATGATAATAATAGTCAATTCTATGGCACTCCATCGGTAGATTTTCGTCACTCCGTTGGTACGTATACCCTTAATATTTGAATGCCTGTTATGAAAAAATAAATTGCTACGATAGCTCTCCACGATAGATCCCCGAAAAAAAGCCTGACAGCTCAATCACTAGTAGCTTTGCCTTCTGTGCATTGTGGGTTCGACTCCCGCCCGGGTAAAACTTTGACGTGACAAAATATAGATCTTTGATCTGTGATTGGATGTTATATATGGTACCAAAGTATGTATTTACGAGAAATATATCAGTATCCATAATCTCTGTAATCTCTGTTCCCATATTACAAGCTTTGCTTGGCTTTTTGCTAGATGACGTTGTGTAAAATGTGTAGTAGTTTTTTTTATTATCTAAGAACATTATCAAATTAGCTCGAAGCACTTTCAACGATGCACATCAATGCTTTGAATTGATAGGTTTGTAATAAAATTGAGGTCGTTATTTTGCTCCGAACCGCTATAAACTCACTTCCCACGTAGAGGTAAACAAAAAATTTATTACATTTCAAGTGGAGAACAAATAAGAGGCAATCGGCATCCGCGCGACGTTTTAATCAAATTTTCTATTCGAGCAAATGGGACTCCCGCTGACAAATCGATTCGTCTAGATATCGCTGGCTTCTCGCTTTGTTTACGGAGGCCATTAAGAAAATTAAAGACAATCCTTGCACCTGGAGATACGGTAGATCGAGTTTCCGGTTGTTTCAAGTCCCCATCGCTGCCAAAGGGAGTTTAATCTCTGTGTATGACAGCACTGGGAAGTTTCCTGGCGCGAAGCGAGTGGACAGGTCACCGTTAATTTGCTCGAAGTCAAAGGGTATGCAGGTCGTTTAATACGTTATACATAGAGGTTTAACTTGCGTTTACATGTTGTTACATAAAAAGTATTTCAAATACCTACAATATACGATATAATACAATCATAAGTACTTCATTCAGATTCATAGTCATAATTATTGTAATGTGTTTTAATCAATTATATTGTATGATTCTCTTAAAATATGCTGTCAAACACTCTTGGGCTTAGCTCACCTAAGTTTTTTAATCACGTGTTTTATGTCGATTTTTGTGTACAATAAAGATTTTAAGAATTCAAGACATTTAAATTTATAGGTCTAGTGCATGCAGAAAGAGACTAGCTACTAGAAAATACCATCTTCATCTCGACATTAAAAATAAACGGTACTGAACGCTAAAAGCAATGATGCAAATACGATCGACCTGACAACCCAGTCAATACAATGTAGCACACTTTTCACACTCTGAACCCAAATATAATAGTATCCGCTGTAATAAATTTAATGATTGTTTACAAACATTTTATTTGATCCACATTTGCTCAATAATGGAGGTACAATCCTGATTTATAGCCGTCAGCTTTCCACGGTAAGGACACTTCGGAAGTGATTTGAAATCGGCTGCCAACTCATCTCAATTCGTGACATGTTTAGGGTCACAAGGAGTTTCCACTAATTTGCAATTCCCTCAGCCTCGGAAACAGGTTAATATCCTTCGAGGCTCCTGATTTGCCCAATAACGTTATTTGTCTTGATGGTCTTTGTGGCCTGGAAATTGGAGTCCCTATTGTAACACGTTATATCCCATCATATTTTCAAGTAATCATTTACCCAAAAAAACAAACATTTGGTTGATGAACATACGCTGTTCTGTGTTAGGGTATTGTACCATAATAAAGTGTAGGTATGGAGTAAAAAATATTCAGTAGTACATTTATCTCTAATCTAGTTCCTATATTACAAGCTATGCCTGAGTATATTATATACCTTTGGTCTGGGACACTACCTGCGTCGACACCCTATCACAATCGCATCTGCCTAGGGTCGTCAGTTAGGGCTGGTGCGGCGGCTGATTCAGTCGAGGACCACAAAAGGTGCAAATATAGTGGTCTCGACAGAGCTTACTTATTTGATCCACAGGAAGCCGGTGCCAAAAAACCACACTGGGATGATAATTCGTTGCATTAAGTAATAAAATGGTTACCCTGATTTGACAGTGCTGTCCACCTCCGGCCAGGACAGTCGTCGCTTGCAGAACGCCATGGTTGGAGGCTTCTCCGGCGGCGGATTGCGAGCCATTCGCAGAGAACCGCCGCGTCGGGGCGGAGGCGCAGGTGCCAGACAGTCCAGCGTGCGTCGGCGAGCGCCCAGCGCCGAGGCGCCTTCCGTCGGCACCACTCGAGGAAAGCCTACACAGAAACTTGTTACCCCAAATAAAAAGCCCCAGCATATCCCCTTATTTATTAAAATGGGTATGCTTCTGACTTCGTGTCTCGTCTGGGCATTCATTAACTGTGCGAGGAAGAGATCTATGATGGAGAGAGCTTTCCAGGTGGTCGCAAGCCAGGCGGGCCTTTAAAAGTCTTACCACCAGCGTTATGATCATTCAGCCGTAACCGTTGATTTAAGGTCAGAGATTCTTTTGCCGGGGTAGACCACTTAGAGATAGATCCCACCCATTCCCACGTAGGCACTCGTACAGCCTATGAGCCTTGTCGTAGTAGGTAAAGATAACCCGATTACGTCACATGGCTGTTGATTGTATTTGCTCTTGATTACTTACTAGCCTTTACTCGCGACTTCGTCCGCGTATTGATTTTTTGAAATAGGTGCAAGTATTATATTATAAATATATATATTTGTTGTATATCTGGATAAATTTGACTGATTAGCTCCTACATGGTGTGCAGACACGCACACCGAGGGGTTTGAACCACATTCCCAGACAAAAAATGCAGGCTTTTTGAAGTCTTAGTGCCGGTACAACTCACGTTTGGCCAGATTTTATTATTAATTTATTTATTTACCACAAAGTAAGCACTATACTCACACCAACTTTGTTATTATACTGCTACGGCCGGGTAAATTAAAAAAACATTTGTCGTTGAATGCCTCTAAATACCAATTTCAAAAAGTATAAGCACGACTATTATATCATGCATTATTCAGGAGTTCCGCTGTCATCATCGTAAGACTCTGGTTTTCATGGTTGGTAGAAGAGTATCATGCATACAATCATTTTAAATGCGCAACGCTCTTAATATGTATTACTGTTATTTACTGAAAAAAACCCTTTATATTGATTCCACTCAATCATCAGACCTTGGTAGCTTTGACATTCATCCATTGCATAAAGAGCACTCAAAATACACTAGTTTATTATTGAAACCACGTGTACATTTCGTTTTTTCTGTTAAATAACAATGTTTTATGATTTTTCTTTTCTAATAAAAAGACCCCCTGCCCTTCAATGATTAAAAAAACAAAAAAACATGATTCACGTTCTATTTCATATGCGGAATCTATAATGATAATTTTGACCTTTTATCATGCACGGTTTCAGAATTAGAGCATACTTTTAACCCCTTTTTGAACCCCTAATGTTCATAATCCCCGTCTTACTTACTTCACTCATTTTTGCATCAAGACAAACATACCCTCCAAATTTCATGTCTCTACGATTAGCCGTTTAGGCTGTGCGTTGTTATCAGTGAGTCAGTTACCATTTTATATTAGTATATAAGATAAGTCGACAGTTAAAAAAACCAAAACCCGACGCCTGTTACCCAGAGGGCTCGGTCTCTTTATAGAATCTGTTCATACTAGTAGCTTATTGATTCAGACTATATTTGTCAGGTTTTACGAAATTACGGCAATATTTTGAAAAAGCTTCTGAAAACATTTAAATAACTACTTAGATAGAATCGACAGCTTTAATACTCATATCATATAAGAAAAAATAAATGTATCCGACATCCCTAAAATGTTTGTTGATACGCACATCCTATAAAAAAAAATATTGTCTGTCACTCCCACATGGACAAAAAAAAACGACACCCAACAAGTCAAAATCCATCAATCAGTTAAGGCTGTGTGACGTTCAAGGAAATATACATCATACCTATACACAAACATAAATACATACATACTGTCGAAAATATAACCCTCCTTGTGGGAGAAAAAGACTCTCCGCAATGGTTCTAGTTTCTGTCATTTCCTATATGCAAAACTAACTTAAATTGGGGCTTCTTATCTCTGTTCTCTATACGAATACTGAGATGATTATTCATTGCCAGAAGTCTCTGAAACCTCTTTGCATAAATCTGGTTTCACACAAGTATAAAAAAGTATTTAGACGATCATTATCCAAAACTTTTTGCAAGACTTCACCGACTCGCCCTAGAGGGCGAAAGGTTGCTCTGCCATTAACCTCGCGCGCTACATAACATCTTATACTTATTCTGTACGCATTTTGTTCTCTGAATATTCCAGGCTGCATGATGATATCAAGAAATATTGGGGCAACGTTATTAAAGTGACCGGGCTAATTTACTGATCGATATACTTTCATATCGATCGACCTGCATGAACAGCAGCTATTATACAAGTTGATATTTTTTAACGCCACCTGAAAGGGAAAGTACTTTAAATACTGGAGATCAAAACTGGACTCAAAGGAAACATTCCTTTATTTTAAATCCGATGTAGATCACACCTACCACATTCTGTTCCCCGGGTTGACCACAGTAGATCTCTACGCAATTTTAACGGTCCTATGCAAGCATGGACAGTCACGGCTTCTCATCTGAAAGTTCCTCACCTCTCATAGTAGCCGTGGACGGCTTTGGCTTCTGTGGCTGCACATCCTCAGAGCGGTGGCGCGCAGGCGGCGGCGCGCGGCGCGGCGACAGAGCCAGCCCCGCTACGCTGTCCGCCACGCCCGCTACGTACTGGCCGATCGACGAGAAAAAACTCATCTTGCCTCACTTCACTAACACCACACACATCTGCTTTCTACCACAACTTTGTAAAATCTCTACGTGTCCATTTTCATAACCATGATATTGTAAAGTAACTCGTTGGTATAATTTCAAATTCACCAAGATAAGAACGTTCACATGATGGTTTTACGGCTTACCTGGAAAGAAAAAAATAATTTTATATATGTAATTCTTGTGCAGGTGTGTCTGTCACTGAACTACTCATGAGTAGCTGAACCGATTTTGATAAAATTTTGTGTTATAGTTTGACGGGAATGAAGTCCCGGCCGTTCCACTAGTAGTCTTAATTCCTTAAACTCCAGACAGACGGCTATTGAAAAGTTACAGACGAGAGATGAAATGGCCACAATTTATTTGCTAACATAATTCTAGAGCTTTAAACTATTTTATGTCGCAGTGAATTTTTCTCAAAGACGTCGTCGTTTCGGTGAATGGGAAACCTTATGACATGAACAGGAACACAACATAGACGTTTTAATTGAATACCTACGTATAGTAGGTATTTTCTGTCCTTAAAAAGCTTCTCCGTTTTATGAGGCCAACCTCTGGCTTTTGCTATTGGTAACGGCTGAATGATTCCAAAACTGGTGATAGGTCCACCTGACTAGCGACAATCCTCCTGCCGAAGTCAGGCGCCAAACGGTTTGCCGTGTGCGCGGGAAAGCTTGCTCCATCGCTCCTCAACCTTGCTTTGGCCCCTTTGGTCATATTTCGTAGCCAAATGTGGTAGCTAGCTACGAAATGGGAAATGTGCTTTCCCATCTCGAAGCCAGTTACGAAATGGGAACGGCTTTCCCAGCTCATAGCCGGATTTGGTAACAAGCCAATCCTAGAGCTCAAGAGCTATCCCATTATTCACCTATCAAAAAAAAACGTTAAGATTTGTTTTGGCCATATCAGAACTTGAAACCAGGTGGAATGCAGGCCAAGCGCTTCCCCTACGTACAATAAAAAAAACATGCATAACAGTTATCGGTACACTTTTAAGTGCAAGTTACACAAAAGGGCAAAAATGTTGAAAGTTTTCAAACTGGAACGGAGTAGGTAATTTTGTTTCAGGGACATTCTTGCGTCCTTATTAGAGCAAGGGGCTCTAAAATTAGGGTTGTAAAACCGTCAACCTATTCATATTTTAGCTGAAATATTGAACCTTTTTACAAGAGGGAGAGAGGTAAGACATAATATAGTATCCTTGATTTTGTAACTTTGACAAGTAGGGTCTTTAATTAAACTCGAGATTTTTTAATTTATTGAGTTTGTCAATTTGTTAACCCTGACTTTTTCTACTTCTAACCCTCGAACGATTCCCTGATTTACGTTCACGATCGCTGGTCGAAACAGACGTATACTCAAGCTTCCAAATTGACTGGATAGACCACGCGGAACCTCTGTCTAAAAACCTAGAAGAAATCCATCGTCCATCGGTCCCGGACAGTGATTGTGCATTTACTGCTACGTTCAAAGCGGGACGAGCTTATGAAATCAGTGCGTCTGCGAGGGAACCTTACTACTGCTGATATTGAAGTCTTGGGATCTGCAGCGAAACATCTATGTTCGTTAATTTGAGAACCAGTGAGCAACTTAACTGTACATGAGCATACGAAGGCAAATTTTTCGTCATATTAATTAACGAACTGATGGCGGAGATACCTGGTGCCCATGTTGATGGTTACGCCGATGATATTTCAGGAAAAGTGTCGTGATATTTTTTTGTAATAATTGACATGCTGCATGATTATGCAGCATCTACTCAATTCTAAATATCTTACGTTTTACAAGACTACCGCATCCATGCCAAAGTATTTCCCGGCGAATGCAATACATACTTGCGGTTCTCACAATCTTCTTTCAGCTTCTAACAGACTATCTATGCCAATGTGAAACTATCTGCTACATTGTTCTCGATAAAAGATTATATTTCGGTGATCACTTTGCTGCCTTGCTTGTGGTTTTTTTTACGGCGAGTAGGTGCTTGGCCTTTATCTCAACAAATTTGTCAAGTTATGATGAGGCCGAAGGTGAAAGGTGAAGGCTCACTTCATCGGAAAACCTGAACAATCTGAGGAACTGGTTATCCTACATCTGAATGCCAGAACACAACTTTTTTTTTAGAATTGTTGTTATGGCGACAGATTTAGGTAAGATGGCGGTGGACTCTGAAGAGACTTAATATATAACACTTGATAACTTAAAAATCCATTACAATCAGCAATTAACTAGAATCGTTTAGTTAAAAACGAAGATACTCCCTCATTGCACACCCCGTGCACACACCGCACTTTCACATATTTTGCACTCACACCCAATTCATCCATACATTTCATGTCTTTCCACAACGACACTTGAAAGCAAATTGTTCAAGTGGAATCATAGTTATCGATTTCGAACAACAACAGTCATACTCTTTACAGTTAAATTTGTAAATGTTAAATGTTAAATGCCGGTTGTAATCCAATTGTTATAACTCGCTTGATCAAGGTTCCCACGATACAGGCCTGGTGGGACCAATGTTTGTTGAATACTTGATTAAATTGTTTAAATGCTGTTTCTGATTTCTATTCCAAAATAAAATATGTATATCTGATTTGATTCCAAGGTGATGTTCAAACTACCTAATCCTCGACCTTCCCAACAATATTGGGAACAGTCTGTGTGGTCCCCCCCGGCTATGCAGACGCTGCCGTGATTAGACTAGTCAGGCAACACAAAGCCTCTACTCAGAGTAAATCCTTTGTCGGCGTAGATGTATAGCTCAAAACGTTAGAATTTGTTTGAGGATAGTGCAATATCAGTGCACTATTATTCGCTCAGCTTAAGGAATGAAACTAATGAAAATGAGGTAGATAGATATTGATTGATACCAAAAATGCATGTTACGAAAATACTATAATTTAAGCTCATAAAATAAATGGTCAGTTAATTTTAAAGATTTTGATCAGCTCTAGCTTAAGGTAAGGTGTTTCTGGGTGCAAAAAAAAACGCCTTACAACTACTAACTTACTGCACCATAAGTTCGATTCATATGCTCTCAAAATAACTTTGTAGCAGATTTTTCTTTCTAACATAATATTAAAAAAGGTATCTACCTATTTAATTACATACCTACCGTTCAAAAATACGTTAGTCTGCTTACATTTGCATTGTCAAGAGTTAATTCTACCACTAAGCTAGCATTGTTTTGTAGTACTTGTTGCAACTTCTACTTGGAGCTGGATTAAACGTTACCGCTGCGCTAAGTACGAATAAATGTTCGATGTAGTTCTTGTAGAGCGGTTGTGCTCACAATTTTTAAAACATCAATCACGCTTTTAAATGTTGAAACGCAAACGAAAACACTTGCTTGTCGATGACAAGAAATACAATGTCATTGTCATATAGCTCACAGCTGTCAAATGTATTTCTGCTTCCATCTCACGACCGACCATTCAAACAAGTACCTATCAAGTGCTGTGTAATAAATCTGCTATCTCTGCGGCTCTGCTTTCTTCCATGTCCTTCACTAAATTTATTATCACCCAAGGTAGGCACTCTGGGGCAAAGTTCACGAAAAATAAACCCCGGACATACTCCCGTCGTCGGAACGAGATTTATTAAGTAAATTCTCACTTGGCATCGTAATGTTCCACCTATACGGTTTTATCTGTATTCAAGACTTATGTATCGACAAGCCTTTTCACAGTGTACCTGATTGGTATTCAGTGCGTACGTCAAATAAAAACGTTTCCTTAATCCACCAACACTACTGTCAACAAAAAATTGCCTGTGAAAGCCACGTGGGTTTGCCGTAGGTCTGAAAGAGGAGAGATATTCCCACTTGTTTTCCCACTGCTGGGCAAAGTGTCTCCTCCATTTCTTTCTCTTCATGGTGGTTTATTGTGAAATACCAATTCTAAACAATATTTAAATAAAAAATAGATTCTATATCTGTATTTTGTCATAAAGTAAGTTCAATTTTCCTCGACAAAAATATCACCCTGATGATGATATCTTCCGTCCTGATTTGATTCACGGCGACATAACTTTATTAAAACTCCATCATCGTACTCTTTTGTCGTCTGAATAATGGGATAATTCAGTAAAAATATTCAATTATAAAACTGTAGAGAACTTTTTCTGTCTATTAGTTTTGTTGCTGGAGTATTTCGAGCTCAAAATTTGGATTTGGAACAGTGGGGTTACGAATTTTCATTTCCGGGTAGCTACTAGGTAGCACCGCTATTATTTCTGACTTTTGATAAAAATCAGATAGTCAAGATAACGTCAAATTGACGTTAACCCGTAAATTGGAAACACTCAGTGTTTTACAGGAGGTCTGTGGGTTCGTCAGTGGCTACCTTAAAGGAACTTATGTAATGTAATTCCAAAACGTTTTTTAACCCGACTTAAAAGAGGTGTGGTATACGTTTAAGACCTTGGTACCTCTGTTGTTGTTTCTCAAGCCACGTAACTCCGATTTCAATGCTTTTATCGTAAGAAATCTGATTCATCTGGAATGGATCTTGGTCTTTCCTGGCGACAAGTTATGATAAGCCCGAATTCAATTGGAACAATTTGCATACATAAGTGTTCGAAGCAAGTACTACGGCTGTTATGCTACGACCGTAGCTTAACTTTCTGTCATGTTTGGTTTAAAAACTGTAAAATTATTTTACATAGCATTTATTGAATTTAAACTTTAAACAAGGTGAGCACACACTAGTGTGTGCTGTAGGTATGT
Organism: Venusia cambrica; assembly: GCA_951394065.1. Classification (NCBI taxonomy): domain Eukaryota; kingdom Metazoa; phylum Arthropoda; class Insecta; order Lepidoptera; family Geometridae; genus Venusia; species Venusia cambrica. Next base: position 12,378,113 of record OX596040.1, on the reverse strand, counting down.
AAGTGTGCTACGCACTCTAGTTGCGTTATGCATTCACCTTGTAATCGGATTCGTCAGGCAACTAATGGCACCAGGGAATCGGCAAGAGCTCCTGCCCATCTCCTGGTGCCCTGACTTTCGTCATTATTGGATACCGCACCCACAAAGCATTCTCGATTATAGAGACAAGTAATGACGCTGTCTACACAACGTTAAAGAATACAACAATACTAACTCATCTTTTATTGCTATAGTCGAAATAAAGCTCTATCTACTGCCAATTTTATAGGTATGTACGTGTGGGAAGTTACAATAACCTTGAGATAAATGTTTTATGGAAACTGACAAACTAAATTTTGTTTGATTATGATAAGCTATGAAAGTAGTTTTATCTGATGCAAGATATAGAATCCTAATTAAGTTTAAGAATATGTAGAACTATTATTTGTTAGTGTCGGAATGCAATTGTGGTAATAATATATAAGTTTTGGTAATAATAAAAAATAATGCAGGACATTAATTTTACACAGCCCCAAACTAAGCATAGCTTGTAATATGGGAACTAGATTGCGGATTACAAATCAATTTGACAAGCCTCATAGCTCAGTTGGTAGTAACTCTGCCTTCTGCGCTGTAGGCGGTGGGTTCGATTCCCACCCAGGACAAACATTTGTGTGATGAATACAGATGTTTGTTCTGTGTTTGGGTGTTGTATCATATAGTAAGTATGTATTTTTAAAAAGTATTTAAGTATTCTATCCGTAATCTAGTTCCCATATTACAAGCCATGCTTAGTTTGGTGCTAGATGGCGCTGTGTAAAAATTAATGTCCTATAATATATAAAAAAAAAAAAAAAAAATTTACTAAAGTAAGCTAGTACTAAAAGGCATTTTTATTATCTTATGAGTCCACACCGTAACAGTAGGTTAGGGTGTGGTTGTGACCCTTGAGCCTCTAGATACCACTCTCTCCATTTTACCTGAGTCTGCCGCCATAATAACTAGTCTAAATTGTTCTGTTCCAGAATTTAGAGGTAAGGAAGCCAGCTCCTCAGATTGTTGAGGTAGGTATCATAGGTGTGCGTAGTACCTAAGTAGTCGCATGCAATAAAACCATTACTTTTATTAATGTATGCACTAGTGAATTCCTGTCATAACTTTTGTATTCAACTACCAGATTAAAAATGAATCTACCAAATGTGAACACGAAACCATTTTGAAAAATCAAATAGTGAATACTTTTTTTTTACCAATATTTATTCAATAAAATGCACAATTAAACTAACTATGTATAAAGGAATCAGTCAGATTACCTAAGGACCGTTATAAACGGCCTATAAGTAACTCAACTGTTCCAGACTAGTACCAGACGGAAGCATGCCCAAGACACTGGCTGCATTGCCACGCTGAATAGCTATGCTAATTCGCTGGCTTAAATAAGAGCCAGCCCTTGGGTCACGTGTCGCCTTAATCAAAAGCCCCGCAAGATTTTTGGAAAACCTGGAGTGCGCCGGCTACCCACGGACCCAAGGTCTCCAATAACATCAAATAGGTAAGCTCTGTCGAGACCACTATATTTGCGCCTTTTGTGATCCTCGGCCGAATCAGCCGCCACACCAGCCCTAACTGATGTCCCAGGCAGAAGAGATGGCGTACAACCAAAGGCCTACCCATTTCCCATGGGACAAGAGTCATACCGTCGTGTATACTTACCTACTATTGCAGGCTACTGTACATTTTCAAAGTAGAAGATATCACGAACAAGTCTCATGAAACGATTAAGACAGTTTTCTAATATCATCTTATTAAGTGATCATTTATTATTTCAAGTATGATAAAGCTAGGTGTTTTTTTTTATAAATTAATCAAAATCCAAACAGCTTTTAAAACCTGTTACTAATGAACACCTTTAAAACAAGCTGAATAGGTACAAATTTAGATATATAGTCAAATCGTCCTGCCGAATCAACAATGTAATACTTACCTTAGGAAATTTCATTACTGGTGTTAAGGTACCGCCTTCAAACTAAAGTGGGAACCTACCTTATTCATAAACGTTTAAGTAAGAAGGCGGTTCATTTTGATTTAACTTATGTTATAGGACATACTAGCAAACGTCCGGGACTTTGTTCACTTCATCCTGTGGAAATTCCCCAAAATCTTTTCATATTGCACCACGAAAGGAAGCTACTACAAAAAATACTTGTATGTATTGGTGGGTTCTAAGTTATTCCCTATAACATCAGCTATCTGCCAGTGTAAGTCCCGCCAAATCGTTCTAGCCGTTTCGGAGATTAGCCGGAACAAACAGATACACAAATAAGCAAATTTTTTAAGATATTTAATTGATGTCAGTATTGAATATACTCTCATATACATTTATTAAAAAGCTGCTATTTTGTCATCACAAGCAGACACTTCAATTGCATTTATTTGTATAGAAATAGATTTAGTTCTGACGTTAGTGATAAGTGGTAGTTCTTTTTTACTTGAAGTGTGTAAACACTTGACCTCAGGTCCTGTGCCTGTACAAGTTTTACCAGTTTTGTCAGGCCCTTGTCATCGTAGACCTCATCTTTATGAGGTCCAAGATGGAGCGAGCACCCAGGGGACACTGGCACTTCCGCGCACCAACGTAACAGCAAACTGCTTGGTGCTGCACTTCGGCAGGAGGGTCATAAGCCAGGCGGCGCTTTACAGGTCTTACTCCGGTTGAGTTAGGACCATTCAGCCATAACCACTAGCAAATGTAAGCGATTCCGTAATTCGTGGTAGACCACCAGATGATCCCACCTTCCCCAAAACCAATTTACAAACTAAGATCCACGCTCTGAGTAGATACCTAAGTAATAAATATCTTTCCTTGCTAAACAGAGAGCAATAACGCTCTTTTTCTAATAAATAAAAGTGTCAGCTGACTACAAAACTCAGCGGAACTTGAGGACCTTGCAATTGGAGAGTCTTATCTTTGTATCTACAAAGATACTGGAGCAGAGGGCAAGGAGGTTCTTTACTCTGTGTCTATTATTAATAGCACTAACTTTTGCAGGATAAATGCTATATAATACTTAAAAGGCTCTGGACCTCCAATGATAAAACAGGACCTATACACGATCATTCGTGTGTCTGTCTGTCTGTCATACTACTCCACTAACATCGGTTGCACTAATCACTTTAGGTGGGCAAACTTGTCATAATTAAGGCATATAGAAGTAGGTATATATTATATGTTTCTATTTATTTTATGATATATTTATGTTTTAAGATTGGGATGAACGCGGAATAGGTTTTGGGTAAAACTGAGAGAAATACCTATAGGATAGAAAATTTACGGGTAGAGCTGAGGAGCCGTCTTATTTTGTATTTCATTCATTTGAAGGTATTTTATTCATTAGTTTTTCGTAATCTGTAATAAAAAAGATTTTTTTTAATCAACTGTTGAAACTAGAAAGCTGAAATTTGGAAAGTAGCTGCCTTTTATAGCAAAATTTAGATTTTTCAACATTTATTAGTTTGAGCTTGAAACTCGGTTTGTATTTTAACTTAAATGTTTAACTTTTAAATATTTTTGTATTTTTGTGGTAGGACTTTGTTTAAGGCCGCCTGGCTAGGCACCCCGCTCTTACTTCATTCTATCGCCATAAGAACAATTCTAAAAAAATGTTGTGTTCCGGCACTGAGAGGTAAGATAGCCAGTTCCTCAGTTTGTAGAGGATTCCGGGTGAAGTGCGCTTCCACCTTCGGCCTTATCTCAACTCGTAACCAGGTGAAATGAAGGCCAAGCGCTTCCCCGTCGTACAATAAAAAAAAGTATAATATAGCATACAATTACAATTATAATTATGTTTACTGATTTCAATTTAAAGCTTGTTTTCGCCTCAGGAAAATAGCACGCGCTGGAGTGGGCGTAGTACGGATCGAACCCGGCACGATCGACTTTGATGCACTTCTCTTCGGGGGCAAGGCAAAGTTGAGCAGAGGATGATACCTTTAATACTATGTTGGGCTGTAACAGTACATAAGCAACCAGGTACACCACTCGATATGGCCGTTGAGGACCTCAGCTCACGTTTATTTGCTAAGGGTCAAACGTACGTAGCTCTTAGCCGAGTAAAGACCATGGCTGGGTTAGCTATTAGTGACTTGGATCGTAGAAAGCTGTTAGAAAGGCTTCACGATCCGAATTCATTGAAAGAGCTTCAACGTCTGTGAGAATTATCATATTGATTGAAGATCTCAGTTCGGGTCGAACTACTAGTTTTACCCCATTAACCCTTACGGTTTTATAATAAATTGCCAAGTGATGTGCTAAGCTTGTCAAATAATAAATTCAAAAATTTTCTAAAACAAAAGCTATCTAGGAAAGCTTATTATAAAATTTCAGATTACCTAGAAGATAAGAAAGCCTGGCATTAAAAAAATGAATTTGCTCCAGTGAATAAATTGTAATTAGTATAAGATAATTTTAAGCTATTGTAATGGATCATGAAAAAAAAAACTAGCCCGAGGTTCTTGCCTTTCTCCTTGTGTGCTGGTCGCGATTCCGAACAGGCGGTAGATTTGACGTTTCAAAGTGATCCTAAAAAATCTTACTGAATAAAGTATACATTTATTCAATAAATTAAACTAACTAAGTACAAAGGAATCAGTCAGATTACCTGAGGACCGTTACAAACGGCCTATAGGTAACTCAACTGTTCCAGACCAGTACCAGACGGAAGCGAGCCCAAGACACTGGCTGCATTGCCACGCTGAATAGCTATGCTAATTCGCTGGCCTAAATAAGAGCCAGCCCTTGGGTCACGTGTCGCCTCAATCAAAAGCCCCGCAATATTACGGACCCAAGGTCTCCACCCCAAAAGGCTCAAATAGGTAAGCTCTGTCGAGACCACTATATTTGCGCCTTTTGTGATCCTCGGCCGAATCAGCCGCCGCACCAGCCCTAACTGATGTCCCAGGCAGATGAGATGGCGCTAGGGTGTCGACGCAGGTAGCGTCCCACACCAAAGGCCTACCCATTTCCCAAGGGACAAGAGTCATACCGTCGGGCCGCTTACCATCATCACGTAACAGACCATTCGGTTCAAGAACGGCTGGCACATTGACACTGGTAATATATTTGACTTTGACTTTGACTTTGTTGAATTTCAAAAAATCCCCTTTGCATACATAGAGTTTACCTCCTCCCTCAAAATTGCAAGTTTCTAAGACCAGCGGTACACTATGCAAGTGAAACCGCGCGGGTTGCTAGTGTATATTTATTAAAATAGAACCACTTCTTTACAGCCTCTCCCTCTCAGAAAAGGAGCTCGTAGATGGCAACGTAAAAGATCGAATGTATAAGTACCCACCTACACATTCATCTACTTGCCTCAAATTATTTATTTGTTTGGGAAACTCACTACGGTTTTGTTAACACACCGTTATAGGCGTACGCTTTTGTTATACGCTTTCCACCCCAGACCCCGTAGAAATGAAAACACTTTTGGTCAGTGATTACCGCAATCCGGGTTTGTTTTAACGATTCCCCAATGATTATGTTTGACGTTTTATTATTTTAGGCCACAGAGCTAAATGTCGACGGTTACCACACAGCAAAAAACATTGATAGTGTTATGATTATATTAGCATTATGTTTTACGCCGCGAAGCCGTTGATCCGAATTATTACCGTCTGCCCCCACAAACAACCTCCACGTGGGGGCAGACGGTAACACTTATGGCTAACTGCCCCCACGTATGTTCAGTGGGGGCACACGGTAATTTAGGCAGGTACCATGACCTTGATTTTTTATTTCATTCAATTAAAACATAACCGCCTCTGTGGTCTAGTGGTTCGCCCACCAGTATCAGACCAAAAGGCCCTGAGTCCGATCCCCAGGGGGGTACACATTTGTTCAACAATTCTAATTTGTTGTGTTTCGGCATTAAGACGTAAGATAGGTAGTATCTTACCTAGATCGAAGGTACGGAGAGAGTAAAGAGATTAATTCACTGTGTCAATTAGGTTGAGAGCTCTGGGACAGTTTCTGCACATAGCACACACACAATGACGGAGCTAACGCGGAGATGTGAATGATTTGATACACATCTGTGGTTTCCTAAAAAGTCACTGCCTGACTTTCCTTAAAGATTGCGAAGGGGGGATTCGTCACTATCGCTACGCTTGGCGAATGGATCTCAGGTTTGGACTTAGAAGGATGGTGCTGTTCCAATTGTATCTCTCGCAAATTTAGTCGTGGCAAAGCACTGCTATGGCAGCAAGGCTCAGTGCTACGTGGACATGACATGAGACTTGTTGCAGTTGTTAATTATAGGCACCTATGGATGGTATAATCCTTTAGTTACTTCTTGACATCCACAGGATAGACATTTAATACTACTATCTCCTTAAGTTTTTTTATATTTTGCTAATACATGTAGGTACAAAAAGAACCGTACCAAAATGGTTTATCTACCAACCCGCGCACGAGTAGATTAAGCTAACTAAGGAGCTTACGAACTTTTTTCCTCTATTTTATCATGCGAACACTGCCAAAATAGACGGATAAACGAGCACAACAGTATTATCTTACCTCACATGTTTCAGAATGGAATAAACCACTTAGATCATTAAATAAGTTCAATAAAATAACATACACAATGAGACACCAACTAAATAAGTAATGTTACCATGCAGGTTTAGGATTAACAAAATATGACGACATAAAGACCTGTCAAGCATACTTAATATATTTAAATAACGTTCTAACATGTAAGCATAAAAAATCATTTAAAAGCATCCCTTTGTTCTTAAAAAAAAACAACAACAACAGGATTGATCAATAAACATCTGAAACACATATGGATAGTGCTAACAAAACATACCTCGCCTCGGGCGATAGGCAACGGGCCCCAAGAATCCTTTTTAGCAATGTGCACTTCAGTTAAACTTAAAATGTTTCAATTCTGATATGTCAATATCGCCTCGAGGAATGCGAGGCGTCGATGTTTCGAGGTGTTCAAATCGTGTAAATATGCTGGGAATTGAATTCGGTCGTCAGCGGCGGGCGGCAGACTCGCGATGAGCGGGCGGCGCGCAGGGCGGCTGGGCGGCGACTGGCTCCTCGCAGAATGCTCCCTGCTCCTCGAGCCTCGCCCGGATGCCTTCCTGTTGATCGTGTACGCGACAGGTGATGCAAAGCCTTTTATTACGGCGTATGTGTACAAATGGCTCATTACCAAAAGCGATCAATATCGCTGATAAATGCAAGTAATACACATTTTCTTTTATATTCATTTCATGGAACCTCCCTATGCACATACACTCATTAATCCTCCCTATACACTCATTAATCATGTACTAATCAAATACTTTTTTAAACCATTTTAGTTGAATGAATTTAATTTATTTCATTCAAACCTGTCGCACTTTGAGTCCGTGGATGTAGTCTGAAGTAGACTTGCAGGGCAGTTATTTTTTCTTAACGGGCTATAGTACCTCAGATTAGCAACGCAACTTTATTCTAGTTTCGAACTAAGATGTAGTAATAATAAAGGTGACATTACTGTGCGCTTAACCACGGCGCTTATGACCACCAGATGACAGAAATATGCGCGTATTTCTACGTTTTGTTTTTTTACGGTAAAACAAATAGGAATTTTGAAAATCGAAAACACAGACCGTCTGCTGCATACTGTGTTTATTTACTGTACAAAGTTTCAAGCCCTAATTGGACGTATTTATTGAATGGCGAACGTGTTTGGTACAAATTAGAGTCAACTTTTGTTTTTTTTTGTATCGTGAAAATTTTATGTAATCGTGTTTTCGAAACACAAGCGTTCTAGCATCTATTCTGAGCTATAACATATATTAATTTCAAAGTAAATGCTACAGTATTGTGGAAGATATGATCGCTGAAGCTAAGCCATTTAACATATCATAGTCATATGTTTTAAGGCTTTCTTGACAGTACCCCACTCCCCGTAATTAATCAAATTTTGAATGAAATCTTCTCTACAAGTCTACTCCACGATCCGGCACGGACAGTCTTCATAAAAAATGTATGGAATTTTTTTTTTTGCTTAATAACTTTCAATTTTATTCGTTTCATTTCTTTGGGAAAGTGTTTTTGGTGCTTAATAGAGATCTTATTGTTTTTCAGACATAAGTAGTTTTTAATACGATCGAATGAATGATTCAACCAAATATTTACAAACGCAATATATTTTCTCGTTGAAATAAACGATTAACTGTCTGAGATCAAACTTCAAAGTTAAAGTCAAAGTCAAAATAAGTCTATGCATATTTTCTTTATGATTTTGAAATAAAATTATATGGTATTATAAGAATGATATTAATGATTAATAGAATGGAACAACATAAAAGAAAGCAATCAATGTAAAAATCTAAGTAGCTAATGTCTAAGTGAATCTGAATCTAATTTAGATTTTGCTTATATTATTTTTTTTAAAGACAAGGCTTGATGTTGTGGAATGTTGTTTGACGAACCCGTGTTGCTCAGGAATGAATATGTTGTGAATAAGTGGATTAACTTTGTTGTGTACTAGTCGCTCGGATAGCTTTGACAAGGTGGACATAATAGAAATAGGTCTGTACTATTCTACGTCGCTCTTAGATCCCCTTTTTTGGATCGGAGTATGTAGGCGTGTTTCCAAACTTCAGGAAAAAATCCTTGCTCAAGGCATTTATTGTAAATAGTTTTAAGAGGCTTATAGATACTGTCAGCGGTGTTTAAAGAAAAATAGGTGGTATCCTATCAGGACCTGGACCTTATGACGGGATTATCGTCGTCATGGTCACCTATTTTAAAGTAGGCACTTTAAATATATTGTTTTTCTTTACTTAAAATTTTAATTTACGAGCAGAAAGTTTAGTGGCGCTATGAGGAAGCTTTATTTCATTCTCATTTAACTTGCTTAAACGTTTAAAAAACAGTGTGTGTCCGCTTTTTATCATAGACAGATGTGTTACAAACAGTTAGTTGAAATGTATCATTAGGTAACCTAACATAGCCGTCCTTGCGGCCGGACATTCCATCAATGACTGCGAAACACAACCTGAAAACCACCCCTGGTTTTCAAGATATAGGGTTGCAAAGGATGATCATCTCAAGATATGGGGTTACATAGAATGATCATCAATTGCATTATATTGTGTGATAGTTACGTGAGGGTATTTGGCTTCTTATTTAAATGGAAACATTATTCAGTCAACCTTAAACTTATTAATATAAAAACTTTACTTTTTAATTATTATTTTTTCACACAATAGGTTCAGTTGCCAAGCTAGGTGTCGACAAGATCCAAAAAAATGCTTTTGTAATGTTATGCAAGGGGTTTTACTGCGCACATCCCACGTAAACAGTCCATTATTGTCTACCACAGTACCTTGTGTCACACTCTCCAAAACTATAATTGTAATAACCACCACGCATCAGGCGGATCGGTGAAATTAATTGATTTAAATAACTCTAGTGTACACAAAATGACATAATATATTAATATAATATTCACAAACATGAACAATAATAGGTATATACAATTAAACTGATTGACAAGCTTTACAGCACTTGGTAGTAGCTCTGCCTTTTGCGCTGAGGTTGTGGGTTCGATACCCACCCAGGGACGCTACCGCCGACGGCGAAGCCGATCTCCATTGGCTTAAAATTAGCTTCATGAGAACTAGAAACGATTTTTACCGTCAAATGTACTGAACGGATAGGTTTCATAACATGTGTACACTTTTGAGAAGGGAAACGCCATTTTGGATATGACACATACCCGGTAGTAAAAATCGTTTCTAGTTCTCATGAAGCTAATTTTAAGCCAATGGAGATCGGCTTCGCCGTCGGCGGTAGCGTCCTAGGACAAGCATTTGTGTGATGAATATTGATGTTTATTCTGTTGTATTGTCATATGTATTCACAAAAGGGCTAATGTGGGCTGAAATTATAGTGATGAACTTAGAACCTAGGCACAAGTGGAACAGTGCGGGTTCACTAGTATTTATATAAAATAAAAATCATACTTATATGCAGAACAAAACAAACACACCGTGTGCTTTAACCGCCTCTGAGGTCTAGTGGTTCATCCCACCGATTTCAGATGCGCTTGTTTTGGTTGGTGGTAGGATTTTGTTTAAGTCCGCCTGGCTAGCTACCACCATCTTACCTAATTCTGACGAATAATTTTGAGGTAAGATAGCCAGTTTTTCCGTTTATTGAGGATTCCGGATGAAGTGCACCTCCACCTTCGGCCTTATCACAACTTATTATCAGGTGAGATGAAGGCCAAGCGCTTCCCCGGCGTAAAAAAAACAATGTTGTCTGGAAGAAATCACTTCTAAGCGATAAGACCGCCCATTGTAGGGAATCTAATATTTTTTTATATTAGATAGTAATCAAGTTTTATTTTGAATGTTTGCAATCAAGTATTTTCATTCATTCATTCATTCACAATGTCTTGCGACGCATGGCGATTAAAAATGTTCATAGATTAGGATAACAGTCTACGTCTTTATTTTGCTTGCGAATCGCTATTCTACTTAGATTGTTGATGGCAGTAATAGGTAGGTACCTAAGCATAGCACCTATGTACGTCTAACTAAGGTATCTATACTATGAATACCAACCGCATGTTATTTTCTTGTAATGCTTTATTGCACATAATAAACATTTTACACACCTTCAATTTGTAATGTAAGTGTACAAAACCGAGCCTTAAATTGTACTGTTGAAAGAATTTCTTATGAAGCATTTAATTATTATGTAACAGCAATTTTATACAAGTGGTTCTGTAAGTAGTAGACCAGTATAATAGACCAACAGTAGACCTCGAGACCTTAGTGCACTAACCGATGCTTTCCTCTTTCACTTTTCCTTTTAGACTTATGAGCAAATATGGTATAAGTTTTAGCGATTACTTGCGTCCTGGTGTTTTGTCTTGCAAAGGCGAAGAGGACTGCGTAGTTTAATTAGTAAACGTAGGTATACATTTTCCGAAAAAAAAAATCCTACAGCAATTTTCTCCCCTTTTGGTTTTTTTTCACAACATCTTGTGTAGAAATAAATCTTTAGCGTGTCTTTCAAATTTACTTCAATACGTACAGATACGTTGATAACTAAAAAAAAAGCTAAAGCTGTTGCGTACAGCAAACTTCCGCGAATTCCGCGGGAAAGGGTCTCCCTCTATTTTCCCCCTAATCAAAATTCGCGATCGACTAAAAACTTTGATCAATCAAGGAACATGTGTACCATTTTTCATCAAAATCGGTTGAAAAATGCGACCTGTAGGCGAGAACAACCCCGACACGTACAAAATCATTTATGGCCTATTTCGAAAATGAGACCCTTTGCTCGCTCGGTCAATTAAATTATCAAAAACTTCCAACATATTATAACAAGTGGGTAGGTATGTATTTATGTATAAGGTAGATAAGTATCATCGCCCAAGAAGAATCTTTACTTTTTTCTCTTTCACAAGCTGTTAGGCGCATAATTTGGTCGCACCTTAGTCAAACTGTTTCAACTTTGAACTTATGAACTCAGACATAAATTTGCATAATAATAAATGACTCTCCTAACTTAATTTATTAGGCTGAGTACTCAACAGGGCATAGAAGACACAAGTAATTCTCGTTGAACAAATTGTTTGAGCTCGAATTTAAATTGTAGACCATTAATCCCGATCGAACAGAATTGTTTTTGAAATCCAATAGCATTTGGAGCGCAGACTCAATTAGTGAACTAATCAGCTAAAGCGCAGTTCATCCTTTATCGATTTCAGACTTTTCTAGGTATATTCGGAGATAAGCCAGTGCTCTGTTATCTTTCATATTACATACCTCTTCTGTAGGAACGAGGTTATTGGCAGAAGTAACTGAATGTGCTTTGCGAGGAATATAGAGAGACATAGATGTCTATGCCTCTCTATCGTCCGTCATCAATGAAAAAAAAATATTTCTCTTAAAATCTTTCTTATTAGACATTAAGAATTTATTGTTTCCCCATTTACAATTTATTGTTCACCCAATAATATCCTGCGCCCATCTTTGAACTAGGCCGCTAGCGTCAGAACAGTCTGAAGCAACGTGAGGCTCTATTTTATGGCATGACACAGCCATCAGACGTGTTCCATCTGAAGCAGTATTATGAGCTCTTAAAATAACAACGATCATAAAACCCAATTCATTCATTACAATGCTCTCGTACTGAGTTCTGACGTCAGATGTAATGATAGTTATTATTATTTTACGAATCTATAAACGTTAATATAGAAACATTTATAGATTCGTAAAATAATAATAGCTGAGTTAAGAAACTTACTAACTGCAACCAGTCCCAAATATACCTGAATTAAAATGTTTTTTGCTTATGAACATTTTTATTTATATCGAAATTCCTAATTGACTACTAAACTGTTCAACTAACCAATTCAACTTTAAATTCGACAGACATTTTGAACATTTTGTTCAGAACACAAAAATACTTTCTATTATTAGATTAAAAACCCAAATCATCATCAGAATAGACCAAAAACAGATCAGAAAGTTTAACACAAGATAAATAGGTTTATTAATAAAAAAGTACTTACAAACTAAACCTTACAAAGAAATAGGTACATTTTATACTGGGAATTTAACACAGCGTCATAAAGCCCCAAACCAAGCAAAACATAACATTTGGGAACTATAAAGATTACGAAAAAAAAGAGACTATTTTTTTTAAATACCTATCTACATATGTTGCAATACACACGTAATCATGGCCACGAATATAGTACATAGATAATAAAATATAATAAAATTAGATAAAATACGTGATTATGTTAAGGCGTTTTTGCGCATAAATATGAGGCGTTTTTGCGACTTTACCTACTGTGGGATAGCGGGCAGTAAGAAGATGCTGCATTACAACACCCAAACACAGAATAGCACCAATGTTTGACACGGGTAATATTAGTTTCAGTTCTACGCTCATGAATTATTCAAAAAGCTTGTATCTAAGGCGTCATAACATTTGGTGATAAAAGCACTTATTGGATTTCATCACTCATGAAATGAGCTAGTGATATGAGTAATTGAGTAGGTACCTACTTATATAGGTGCATAGATTAGAAAAACAATGAATAAGTAATGATGAATTGCTTTTTATAGATAATTTTATAGAGTACCTAATTCTATAAAAAGCATGCCAAATTAAAAATAAATTACCGGACTTTCTTTGGCAATGTTATAGTCAACCATAAAATTAATCTACCAAAACAATTTATTATTTTCGAAAGTAGGTTGTTAACAGGGTGATCCTTTGGGACCGGCTATTTTAGCCTAGCCATACATCCTATCATCAAGCGTTGGGAAATAAAGTGAATGAATATAAAGTTTTGGACAAGAATTCACTTTACCTCCTAGGGTCTCCAATACTTGACGAATCTTAAAATAAAATCTCTGAAAATATTCAAAATTTAAAAAATGTTTCAATTCGTCTGCCAAAAATAAACTCACATGTAGCATTTGTAATTTTACGTTTCTGCCTTTTCGTTCCTAAATTCACATACTCGTACTACATGCAATGTTCCCAACTCTGGAAATATCCAAATTTGACATTTTCAACACCCCTTTGGATGATCGTGCTTCACGCCAAGCATCTCTTCCAATCAGAATGGGTTGACTTGGAATTCGCAAAATTTCCTGTGTATCTCTTCCGGCTTTTCTATCATCAATTATCGGCACAAAAGAATTCATACACAACATTTTATGTAATAGTGTAACAACTGATAATAATATCGCATATTTCAGTGAAGCACAAGAGGCTTGGAAAGTAGCCTGTCCTGACACCATTCTACCCACTCTCTGTACTCTCAGAGACTGTGGGATGAGCCGTTCTGCAAGCAAGAAGGTAAAAAACTACTCGAAACTTCCAGCAGCTTCTCGGAGCGCGTCATCTCGCTGTCTCGGATTTGGAATCAGGGCTTTGGCCTACACGCATTGCCATAAAAAAATATAGGTACCATTTTAGACAACAATACTTTCCGGGTGACTATATCCCTAAGATTAGGTGCTCTTTGCCAAGTGGCTCAATGCTGCCAATGCGGTGAGACCGCCGATCGTTTCGGCCACCACGCGCTAACATGTTCAAGAAGTGCCGGACGTGTGCCCCGTCATAACACTATCAATGACATCATCCGTCGGGCCTTTACCACCGCTAACGTCACTGCAGTCCTAGAGCCGAATGGACTCATGCGTGACGATGGCAAAAGACCCGACGGGATGACGCTTGTTTGGGATGCTACTTGCGTCGATACCCTAGCACCGTCGCATATCTCATAAGCTTCTTTGCAGGCGGGTTTCGCAGCCACATCAGCGGAGCACATATAATTTATAGGGATTTAGCCGAGAGGCTAAAAGAGTCTACACGTGACCAGAATGCTGGACTGTATTTTGCTCAGCGGGTCAGTATTGCCATCCAACGTGGTAATGCCGCCAGTATTCTGGCCACGTTACAATCTGGTGGTGACAACGATCGACTGGATTATCTATAACATATTAATTTTGTAGATAATCCATTCGATAATTTTTATTTGTAAATTCGTAGCTATAGTTAGTTTATGTTAATTTATTTAAATTTTATTTAAGTTAATCATGTTTGTGTGCTTAGCTATAATTCTCTTTTTAAGTTGTGTACAAATTAAATTATTTAGTTTATTATTATTCAGTTATTAGGCGGTTTATTAATTGAACTAGCTAACACACCAATATTTAAATTGTTATTTCCTTCCCATACCAAATGTTGTGTGAATCTATTGGTAATTATGAGGACAATAATTAAATAAATGATAAAAACTGGCCAAGCGTGAGTCGGAACCGCACTAAGACTGTTTTTTTTACACTATTTTATGCCTGGAAATGTGGGTCCTTCAGTGTGCGTGTCTGACTCGCAATTAGCTATTCTGACAATTAAGGCATAGCCTCTATAGCTAGACTTGCAATGTTTTAGATTTTGAAATCCCAGTCCTTTTCCTTGCGCCTATTTTAAAAAACCATTACGAGGATGAAGTCGCGGGTAAAAGCTAGTATATGTATATAAAATTGGCGTGTAGCTGAGACTTGAAATTTTAAGTGTAGCTTTTCCTTTCCACTATGAAAGAATGCTAGGAAATTCCCACGGGATGATGGAAACAAAGTCCCGGGCGTTTCATTAGTAATAAAAAAAAAATTATATGTTGTATTAGTATTAGGGGTATTAGGTCGCTAAGCGGTAGGTTACCGTTTAGCTACTTAAACCTACAGTATATTTCAAACTGATTGACATAAAGGCTGATTACTAGGAATCCATTGCTGGAATGACATGCAGCGTTGGCAGCTTTGTTTCGTACTATAGGTGTACGAATTAGTGTACACTAGGAATACGATATGATGCAGAGCTATTCGAGTAAAGTGCACATCAATAGAGCCTATTAACGACGGTCCGGAAATTAGCTGCCAAGTACGTAGTACCTCGATAGTCCAGAAACCTTGGCACTTGTACTTCCATCTGAAATCTCGTTAGGTCTTCTAGAAGAAGGTAATAGGCTTATTATGGTAATGTCATCCTTACCTACGCAAGTTTGAGGTCAAGAGCTGATTGATCCCTTGAAAAATACCTGTTTTAATAAAAATAATTCACAAGCTGAAATGGAGCCGTGTACAAATTGGCTATTCGATCATAATGAGTCAAGCCTCTGACCACGGTGAGTTTTTTATAGTTTCGGGGGTAGTTTGGGTACGTTATGTGAAAATAAGTTTTGGGGCCACTGCCACTATTACATTTTAAAGATAAACAGAGGAACACAAAGCCAAAGATGCCGTGTGATAAAAGCAGAATGAAGGAAGGAAACATTGTGCGACCCCCAACAAAATTAGAATAAAATAAATATTGCTGTTCCTAGCTCTCAGGCTATGTTGCAGTAAAACTAGACATGCACACTAATTGCAACCTCTCTTGCTACAAGTTTATGTACCCTTTCACTTAGAGCCTAAAGTTAAATAAAAAATATTGCAAATTACCCTCGAGAAACTTAAAACATTTTCAAAGTTGTTGCAAATTATATGACGAGTCTTGATAATATAACGAGTCTAGATTATGTAACGAGTATACTTTACAAAACGAGTCTGAATAAAGTACAACTAAATTAAAGTCAAAATGATATAGTATCTAGTATTCTATCTAGTATTTTACCTGGACACTAGATAATTTAGACTCGTTATATAATTTGCAACAACTTTGACATGAATGGTGAACAAAGAGAGTGTGAGAAAAATCGTGCTTAGAGTAAAAGGTGGAGGTAATAAAGGTTTATATAAACTTTGATAGTAGTGTAAACAACTTTATTTTTGAGATATCTGACACAAATAATTTATCAAAAGTTCTCACTTCAGGAAGAACTACTGGATGATAGAGAACTTTACAACCACCATTTTTTACAAAACCCGCTAGAACTTTCTTTAGAGGCTATTACAGTGGCTGGCAGGTAGCCTACGACAAAGCTTGACCTATTTTTAAAACCTTACTATCGAGCGCGGAGCACTCGGTGTCCCTAGAATGTAATGCACTTTTAAACCACCACTTTGTGTCCAACTACCTACCTTACCTACCGCCTTTCTAGTACCTCACAAATATACTATATTGGTGCTGATAGAATCATTGATTTATATCATCATCATTGTCAGCATGTTGTGTTCCAATATTGGATGTATGCCTCCCCTTATTCTTTCCACTGTGCTCTATTCTGAGTGTCACGCCTCCACTCGTGGCCAGCTACGCCCTGTATATCGTCGGACCATCGTGCCCTCGGCCTGCCGGGTTTTCTGATACCAGTCCAGGGTATCCACTCGGTTATCTTGTAACTCAATCGGTCGTCTGAGTAACGCATGAGGTGTCCTGCCCATTGCCACTTCAACTGGGAAACACGTTTTCCAATATCTGTAACTTTGGATCTTCTGCGGACCTCCTCATTCCATCCTTATTGATTTATATAGAATCATTTATTTGATAACGAACACAAGGAAGTCCATGTCCCGGGTTCAATCGATAGCACAATATTGTGCTTGGATTGGTTGGTGGTAGGACTTGGTTTAAGTCCGCCTGGCTAGTTACCACCATCTGAAAATGTTTGTTGTGTTCCGGCATTGAGGGTAGGATTGGCAGTTCCTCAGTTTGTTGAGTGATCATTTGTTGTGTAGTGCTCCTCCACCGGCCTAATCTTAACACGTAACCAGTTGACATGATGGCCAAGAGCTTCCCCGTCGTTCCACAAAAAAAAAACAAGATAACGAGAAATAATTAACATAGTATTATTAATTATTATATTATTAGGATAGTATATAGTGACAAATTAATACAGCAATAATTTAACTACCCTACGCACCATACCTAACCAGCACTCAACAAACCTAAAACTTAAGTACCTATCCTCTCGTTGGTAAATACCAGGCTTCCGTCGCAGCAATAAGGTCCCAACTCAGCATAATGCTGCGTAGGTAGGTTGCTGTAACCTATTCAACGCTGGTATTCTGTTGGAACCGAGACTGCGAGTGGAGTCACAGACATTATAGACTTAGCACTGTATTCGTTTTATTGCCATTGCTAGGTGTATTATATAATTATTTGAAAGATAAAATGACGTTATAGGCAATATAATCTAGGAGTATAATTATGATAATTTAAAGGAGGAGTCGGATTACCTAAGGACCGTTACAGGCGGCCTGTAGGTAACTCAACTGTTCCAGACCCACGCTAAATAGCTATACTAATTGGCAGCCAGTGTCTTGGGTGAGTGATGAGGTGATGCTTCAGGTGAAGCGTGAGGATCTCACGCTTCCGTCTGGTACTGGTCTGGAACAGTTGAGTTACCTAAAGGCCGTTTGTAACGGTCCTCAGGTAATCTGACTGATTCCTTTATACATAGTAAGTTTAATTGTATTGTAAAAAAAAAACAATTATTTATTTAATAAAAATTAAATAAATAAATGTTTTTTTTTTAACTATGATATGAAAACTATGAGACTTGTCTTTTTTTAAACCACTTGGAGACGGAACTAGCAAGCAGCCCACCTGATGCTAAGTGCATCTCTTGCCCATAACAAAGCCTCACTGCGTACATAATTATATAGAGTATGGGCTACACCGCACTGCATTGCGCCTGTCAATTTGAGGCATAAAGGTGTTAAGCCTCGCATGCCCGTAATTTCACCGGCAACCATACCTTTCAAACCGAAACACACCAATGCTGCTTGGTGGCCGAAATAGGTATGGTGGTAGTACTTCTCCGGACGTCCCGGGCCATGCCATCACGACCCTATTAAACCTACTTTAAAACGAAACCTAATTTAATTATCGATCTAATGCAAGTAAAGCAGCGCACAAAAAAATTGGGTGTGTTGTAAAGACACTATAGAGGTGAATAAAAGTTTCACTAGAAAACATTTAAATTATTTAGAAACTAAACCACGCCGCCTAAACACAGTACACACAAACACGGACAACGAGTAAGAAAGAGAGTGAGAAGAGCGTAATGTCTCACGGTTTTTCACAGACCCCATCACATAGTTCCAACTCTAATTCCCGCCAATAATTCAGCCAGCTTCAAATCGGGATTTTTCTCCCATTTGGAGGCTAGCTTCCAAACCTGGCTACGAGATAGGACTAATTGCACTTTTCGTCACACAAAAACGTTGCATAAAAAGTTTCGCATAATATATATTCTAAAACTGATGGAATTACTTTGTGACACAAATGTAAAATTAACGTTTTTTTAAATGATTTTCCACCCCCTCGCCCCGATCCCTTGAAATTCAGATGTAAAAGTTGACAAAAAAGTTGCGTATTAATAATTAACATACAAGTTTGTGATATTTTTGATCATATTTCAAAGTGGCTGAAATATATTTCTTTTTACGTCTCAACCCCCATTTCATCTCCGCTACAAATTTCCAAAAACTAAATCGACAAAAAAATGCATACTAATTATCAAACCTTGTTACAAATTTTCACGACAATCGGTTGAGAAATACCACGAGAGAATACGTGAGAAATACACCTGTAGGAAAACAGACATCCGTCGGACAGACAGCGTTTTTGCCCAAGCTAAAACGGAGACACTTCGCGCTCAATCGATGAAAAATTAAGTATACAAGAAACGTACTTTTAACACGTTTTTTTGTTTAAATGTTAAAGCCTACATAGTTCAAACCTATGGTGACTTATCAGTCCTTACCTTGATGTAACACAAACAATACTAAATACTGGTCAAGCCTCAGTCAGAACCACAGCAGAAATGATCATGAACGAAATGCAAAAAACCAGCATGTTTTGCTTTTCAATGTGAGTACACTCAGCGTATCCGACTCGCACTTCGAAGGTTTATTTCTTTTGGTTTGGAAGGTTGAACTTTGATGAATTTGTTGAAAGATGGGTCATCTCTCCGTTTTTGTAAACAAGTATGTTAGAATAGTTGGGTAAAAAGTAAGTAGGTACTAAAGTAATTGTCTTAATCTTACAAAAGTATTGTAGGTACTTCGGAAATTCTACGTCCTATGTAAATTCCCAAATAGCCCACTAAGCCAAATTAAGCCGTAATGTGTGTCGCGTGATCCCAATAAACAAGAAAGAATTTACGTGGCAGTTAGTCATTTCATGATTAATAAACGAAAAATCCTCTTACGGTGACCCGCTACCGACGCACGTCAGCAAAGAAACCACTTACCAATCCTTACAATACAAGGTGCCCCACAAAATGTACGCTTTAGAATTTACAAGGTAGTTAGTCATAACCAAAAAATCGTCTTAGGTTGACCCGCTACCGTCGTCGTCAGCAAAGAATCCACTTACAAATCTTTACAATACAAGGTGCCCCACAAATGTAACTCAATAGAATTTACATGGCATTTAGTCATAAACAATAAACCTCTTACGGTGACTCGCAACCGACGTCAGCAAATAAACCTCTTACAAATCTATACAATACAAGGTGTATAAGTAAGATAAAGATATAGTAAAAAAAAAAAACGTTTATTTTGCATTTATTGCTAATACTATAGGTGGTTTTTAAGATAAAGGGTTGCAAAGGATGATCAGGTCAAGGCCAAGAATTACTCTTGGGACGTCATGCAATGGGTTTGACTGCGCACATCTGACATCACTACTGCATATTATTGTCCCCCACATTGTTGAAAGAACTTCCTGCAAAGCAATAATATTTGTCCATAATTTCACTTGCCACTTTTGGAGTTCATATTTAAAGTTTTGTTTATGCCCAGAAAGAAGCTTTTGCCTTTTTTGTGTAGCCCCTCGGTTGACTTGTACATCCCCGAGGAGGTCGTTTGAAAATCTAATAGGGTAGGTTTTTAAACCACGAATACTAAGGCAATGATTTTGAGAGCACTTTTCGAAAATTAGACATCAACCTATTCATGTTAGTAAGGGGTGGACTTATTCGTCATTGATTGTATTCTGCCAACCTACCTTGACAAACGGTCGGTGCTTTGATGTAGCTACAAGAGAGCCTCGAACACAATAAAGGGAGATTGATAAAAAGTGAGCTTAAGTAAGGTATGGTGTGATGCGAGCACACTTTATTTTTAACCGACTCCAAAAAAAACGTTTTTTTAGGTTTGTTACCTCAGAACTCCTTCATTTCTCAACCGATTTGAAAAATGTTTATTTTTGTTTAAAAGGATATGATTCCAGATTGGTCCCATAGAAATTTTATCAAAATCGTTCGTGACATTGTGGTTTCGTAGGTTTTACAACGAAAAAAGCTAAAAATAGGTAATTTTTGAAAAAAATATGGAACCGTCTTAGAGTTAAGTGTAAGA
This sequence comes from Venusia cambrica, assembly GCA_951394065.1. Taxonomy (NCBI): domain Eukaryota; kingdom Metazoa; phylum Arthropoda; class Insecta; order Lepidoptera; family Geometridae; genus Venusia; species Venusia cambrica. Next base: position 12,357,281 of record OX596040.1, on the reverse strand, counting down.
AGCACTTAGAATATTAAGTTTTTAGTGGTGAAGTCGGTTCCATAAATTTTTCAAAAATAACTTATTGATAAACAAATCCTGTAAAATTTATAAATTAAATCGTATGACATTACGTAAGGCGTATGGTTGGCAGATTAAAGGTCGATTTTCAAGTTTTAGAACCAACAAATTTTCTTTTAATTATGAAATATAACGTTGCACGCCGCAACTGAAATATAACGTTGCACGCCGCAACTTGCGGCGTAACTAACACAAACCAGACATCACGAGATCTCAGTTCGGGGCGAAAATTTTTTAGCTACTACAAAGTATCGATCTTGATTTGGAGGTACCTCCTAGAGGTCTATCCCGGGCAACGAAATCGTTGATTTGTCAATGGTTACGGCTGAATAGTAAGTAGCTGCTGGGAGTAAGTAGTGTCTATCAAGGTACGCCTGACTTGTTACTACCACCCTGCTGAAGTCCCGTGTCAGTTCGCTATGTTCCGACAAGTGCGGAAGGCCATGCCTTTGATAGGCAGCTTCAGTAAAAGCTCGCTCATTCGTAGGCCTCAACCGGACCCAGGTAACTCTATTTTTTTTGCTGGGATAAATGCATTATGCATATACTCCCATCGGGGTGGCAGGGTTATGTGGGACTCCTCGGTTACCCAGGTAATGCCTAGGCGAGCCTCAAGATCAGGAGAAAAAAACACGTGAGGTTCTAGAGCACCGCAGTCCTAAGTATTATTTTGCTGGACATCCTGTATTCAATACCTCGACATACTCTTACTCGAGTATTTCGTATCAGCACGGATGACGTTACGACCGCAAATTCCAATAAAACATTGTATCATTTACCTACAAACGGTGTTTGTTGTTTCCCGTTTGTCATTCATTACTTGTGTGAAGTTGGTTCGAACAACCGCCAGTCTGTCTCCTGGCTTTCATTGGGGGCACTTGCCTGTAGTTTTTAAACAATATTGTAGTAAACACAAATGTTCTCAAGATGACGACGGAAGAGTCCGAATCAAGTGAAACCACACCATTTTCTTACTTATTCAGTGAATACACCACAGAATCGGATTTGGAAGCAACGACATTGCAAGGGAGTACAGTGCCTACAAAAAGTGATGAAAATGAAAGTGTTGACTTCTCCGCCGCATATGACGCCTTCAATATTTTGGAAATTGTTATGACATCATTGGAATTGATGTTATGGATTGGAGCAGCTATCAAAATGCCTCGTTGGAGGAAAAATTACAGAAACCAAATGCTTATGCAGATAAGTGTCGCGCGTTTCTTGAAACGACTGATATTCACCATTCAGTATTTGGAAAAGGTTCATGTTTTCGCGACTCTTGATTTTATATGCACATTTCTTAAGAGTTCACAAATTTACATCGATTTTGTTATTGTGATGTTAGTGTTTTTCTTCATCAAGCACATGTACGACAGCTTAATAATAGTGTTAGTAAAATGTAGGCAAAATAGTTTGTATAAAATTTCATTGTGTTCGTGGCTGCTGCCGTTGCCCATCAGTGCCGTATGGACAGCGGTTATAGTATACAAAGCTCTTGACGACAATCTCGTCTACCTGCTGATTTGTTGTATATTCAGATGGCCCTTAATGTTATTGGGGACCACACTGTATGTAACAATATTGGTCAGAGTGCTTTTCGATAAAATTAGAAAGTTTGCCAGGAGCCTTACCGTTGTAACATTTTTGATGTGTTTGGTCGTTAACTTGTATTTGCTCACAAAAGATGTTATATTTCTATGGTGTATCGAATCGGATAACACGACGCTGCTAGGGTATGTGTTAGGTTTTGTGATGAATTTCCTTATTTTGACTTTGTACATAATTTTGATAACGTTAGACCGCACGAATGGCGAACAAATCCCACGAAGTAAATTCACACATTCACTTGACCCTGACTACAGCTTAACTGAAACACATAACTTTAAAATATAAACCACGTGATTTACGTTATGTATCAGATTATCATTACCAAGCCCGTAACTGTTTACTGTTGGACGTGGGCCTTCAGCAATACTGCTTATCACAAAAGTGCTATTAACTTTCTTCCAGAAGACATTAGGGTCTGAAGACAGTAATATAAAGATGGCAAGTTTTGCAATCAGCAGTCAGTCATCAGTGCGCATAATTATATGTTTTCGAAAGCGCTCTGTTATAATAAATGGAATATCAAACCAGGTGATGATGATAATTAGCAGGGCGTCCGAAATTTATTTAATTTTATATAATATTTTATTTTTTATAAATTTATAATTTTGTACATTATTGTATTTAGATTTTTGTGTTAGTAAAGAGTATTATCGTTTTGTAAATGTACTTAGTATGTAATGACCAGCAATTGTTTTATTTATAATTATACGTTTACTTTTTTTATAGTACAGCTCAGCAAAGAATTTCCTAATCTAATCGTTTGTAAGGTTTGGTCTTGTTGTGCCGTGGATAATCCACGCTCGAGCGTAGAACTTAGAAAATATCAATGGGAATTCCCACATGATGACGGAAACGAGGTGCGGTCCACTAGTAACTATTCAATGTAACAATACCAGTAACAGAATCACGACTTTCTCCCCTTCAAGGATTAACCTGTGACCAGTATTCAGAGCGTGGATCATATGAGGATCACCTTCTAGCCAGCGGATAGTTCGGCCCATGCTGCCCTCGATTTGCAAGTAGCTAGTATTCAATATATCACAGGTGCAAGCCGATCGCCGTTAAGCGGAATACTAGCCACATGTCCTCGGATTTTTGGTCTTAGGGACATGCCGGTTTTCTCACAGAGCATGCTCTGCGTGTTTCAATTATGCGCACACGAACTTCCGAAAACCAAAATGTCTATTAGCACGACTGTATTTGAACCTACAACCTCGGAAATGGAATGCGAGCTAATACATAGAGCTACTCAATGTATACAAGCTCTATAATAAAGCCTACGCAATCTGCAAACTAGATTTCTGCAATTTTGTGCCTAATAGAATATTCTAAATGTTTTCTTAGAAGACGTTATGGTATCTAGAGAAAAGAAAATACTTGTTAGTTTCTTAGTGTAGCTACCTTAAATACGTGATTTTGATGAGCGTACTACAAGCATGAAGTCAAACAAGTAAGAAAATAGCTGATTTGAATATGTGGCTAAGAAACTGCATAAATGTGACCTTGAGTGAGTTGAAGATTTGTACAGAACTATAATATTTCCTGCTATTTGATTGGTAGGTAACCAAACCGCAACGGTATTCCCATAATACCATTGTTCGTTGAATATGCGTAAATGCCTATAGGAAAATAAGTCTCAAGAAACAGACGATGGCGTGTACTGGATATATTTATTATGTGTGCCAAAGCTTAGAGATTTGAACCGACCCCAATGAAGATACCTTGTGATGCGACCACAGAGCTGCTAGCCCTAGTTCTGTATGACCAATAGTGTCTTAACGCTCCCGTGTTCCGATATCTGCATGGAATCATCGTATTTACATATCGTAACGCGGGCGCGTTTAGACACGATTGTTCATACATAATAAGGGGACAGCTTAGAGGGGAAGACCTTTAGTTTATACTCACAACTTACAGTGACTGACAATGACAATCAACAAACAACATCATGTAGATAGGACTTTCTCAAAATCCTTTCAGAATAAGTACACCCGTCAAACTGTTATAGGTTCTGTAAAGCTGAAGGACTAAATCTTGAATAACTTCAACTTCAATGGGGCCCACACATAGATAAACTGGCGAAGAGACTTAGTTCTGCAGCATATGCTGGAAAGAAGATACTTCTTCTCACAGACGTTGCTACAGCAAGACTAGTATACTTCAGTTATTTTCACAGTATTATGTCATATGGCATAATATTGTGGGGAAGTAATAGACACCATATTTGTTTTGCAGAAGAGAGATTCATTAAGAGACAAGTTTAAGGAAATAAATATATTGACTATGCCCTGCCAACATAATTATGAAAATATTATGTACTCGCGTAAAAACATAAGCTTATTTGACAAAAACTGTGATAAACATAATTAAAATACTACTAGAAATAAGAATAAACTCGCTGTTCCCACAACTAGGCTCTATAAAGTTAATAAATCATTCATAGGGCAAACTGTACGCTTCTATAATAAATAACCAAGTGATGTGCTAAGCTTGTCTAATAATAAATTCAAAAATTTTGTAAAACAAAAGCTATCCAGGATTTTATAATAAGCTTATCATAAAATTACAGATTACCTAGAAGATAAGAAAGCTTGACATCAAAAAAATGAATTTGCTCCATTGCATATATTGTAATTAGTATTAGATAATTTTAAGCTATTGTAATGGATCATAACAAAAAACTAGCCCGAGTTTCTTGCCTTTCTCCTTGTTGGTCGCGATTCCGAACAGGCGGTAGAGTTGACGTTTCAAAGTGATCCTAAAAAATCTTACTGAATAAACATATTTGACTTTGACTTTGACTTTGACTTTGACTTTGACTTTGACTTTGACTTTGACTTTGACTTTGACTTTGACTTTGACATACATAGATACTTATATACCTACCTCAAGCTTGTAGGTAATATTCTCTTCTCGTATTGTAAATACCATAAACATGTTGGATATTTGTTCCCCATTCCCGCCAAAACTACTGAAATGATTGAGCTGAAACTTTGCACATAAGTATGTTGCTCATAACTGAGAATGAGACGCAATATTTATGCTACTTTTCATCCTAAAACCAGTTCCCGTGGGATGTGAATGGGATGTCTCACATCGCCATGTACAATTAAACTATGTATGTACAAAGGAATCAGTCAGATTACCCAAGGACCGTTACAAACGGCCTATAAGTAAGTTGAGTCACCGTTCCAGATCAGTACCAGACGGAAGCGTGCCCAAGACACTGGCTGCATTGCCACGCTGAATAGCTATGCTAATTCATTGGCCTAAATAAAAGCCAGCCCTTGGGTCACGTGTCGCCTCAATCGAAAGTCCCGCAAGATTTTTGAAAACCCGGAGGTCACCACGTACCCAAGGTCTCGGCCCCAAAAACATCAAATAGATAAGCTCTGTCGAGACCACTAGATTTGCGCCTTTTGTGATTCTCGGCCGAATCAGCCGCCGCACCAGCCCTAACTGATGTCCCAGGCAGATGAGAAGGCGCTAGGGTATCGACGCAGGTAGCGTCCCACACCAAAGGTCCGTCAGGCTGCTTACCATCATCACGTAACGGTTCAAGAACGGCTGGAACATTGACACTGGTAAAAGCTCGACGGCTTGAGTGGCGCGAAATCCTGCCGGCAGACCTGGTGCACTTAAACACTTGTTTTTTTGCAAATACATACGTATTACACAACCCCCAAACACAGAACACAACATCTATATTCATCACACAAAAGTTTGTCCTGAGTGGGAGTCGAACCCACAGCTTACTTGAGCTATGAGGCTTGTATATTTACTTATGATAAAAAAAAGTTTATTAACAATTAATTACCAAGTATTCGATACCAGGAGAAATGTACAATATCTACTATTTATTCAATTGCAAAACAAATAAAATGGAGCCTTTTAAAAGGGTATAAAAGCTTATCTGTGATTCAGATTTCACGATCGTATCCAATTATTCGCTTTTACTCTGAATCTGTTGATATTTAATCCTCTTCTGTAAAACGGTGAGTGCCAGAATGAAATCCCAGGTGGATAATAGATGGGTAGGTATTACAACCCACACAGCACAGATAACTAAACCTTATGTACCTCCAACTCGAGTAAACAGCTCTTGCTATTTAATTTCTCTAGAAATAGAAAATATATTTCTCTCGACTTCAGTATTTCCAGTGCAATTTACGAGTTCATCTGATTCCAAGAAACTTACAAGGAGTCACGTTTCTCAAATTGTTTTGCTGATATTTTCTAATTTATACCTGCTGAAAGATTCTCCATTATTTAAAAAAAATATATATTATTCACTTTTCGACCTAAAAGATAACGTAGTTTACACAAATTATTTTCTTGTTCTTCGAAGTGGACGTTGGTGACTGCGACACAGTTTTATAACTAATGCTATTGCTATCGTATGCTATAATGTATCGTATTAAATTCTTCTTTATTCCCAATACAAAAAAAAGTGTAATTTTGGATGCTATCATGCAATAACCTTTTGCTTGCAACTATCATAGCATGTAGAATGAAACAGAAACACTATAAACATTATTAACGGAATATTGGTATTCCATGATTTTATTCATCTAACAGTGAACTAATGGTATATAGAGGTATATCCTGTTAATGTTTTATAATGTATTTACTAAATTATAGCAGGTATTTAAATATAGATATTAAGTAAACAGGAAAACCAAAACATAAAAAAATATTATTTATTTAACAATAATAATAACTTCCCTACACACAACCGATATTACTTAATTACGTACCTGAGGCACTTAATTAAGAATTATAAATTTTGTCTCATGGTTCAACAAGTTTATTTACAAAATGTAAGTGGCCTGTAGGACTTTGTTTTGGGGATATGGACGGACACTACAGCCGATCTAGGAAGGCTGGAACACTACTGAGCTATCTGGTACTGTGGCCTAGGAAAGCCGGGTAGCTGCCTACTTGCAGTTGCACGCGCAGCGTTTGACTCTCTTTTCAAACTCAGGTGCGCTGCGCACGGAGCGAGGCTGCATATCTGTAATAAAATGAATATTATTTATATCAAATTATTGTATTTTATAGAAAAAATCTTCGTACATTAAACAACAAAAAACTGTTCCCCATTTTTTTTTTACATTTGAACGGAAAATAAACCATTCAAGTGCGTATAAGCACACCGTGAATTCCAACACACATTTCAAGGTAAAAAGTCATGTTTTTTGATATGACAATCAAACACTCTGTAAAAATGAACTGTCTACCTGTTACGGTTCATGAGATAAAGCCTGCTGACAGACAGACCGACAGACGTACGGACGGATAGCGGAGGCTTAGTAATAGGGTCACGTTGGCACACTTTAGGTAGGTACGGAACCCTACTTACACTGAGATGACAGGTAAGATGCATTTTCTAAAACTAAACCTAAATGTATTTATGGAAACGTGAAAATGTAAACTTAGTTGCGGTCCTAGAATTTCGAAGTAACAATTTATCGATTGTAGATTTTTTTAATTAATACATAGCTACGATATTATACCACCTCTGTTGTAGTATGTTCAGTGTGAAATCTGTGACAGTGAACAAAGTACTTTAATGTTTTTGTCTTCATTAAACCTCATACTTCCCTACTAACGAGCACTCTCTATCCGATTGAAGACTGCAATGATCCACTGCCCCATTGAATTATATCAAAGAATCTTGCAGTTTCCTATCAAACTGAGCTCAGGTAGAAGTGGGTGGTCCCTTCACTGGACCAACAACTTGTGCAACTCGACAGCTTTGTAATTTCCCCCAGGGTCTGACTATATATTTCATTTGTTGTTTATAAAAAAACTATCAGAGTTTTTTAATTTTGTTCGTTGGTTCATCTACTCATGTTATATGATGCAACAGGTAAGGTGAGAATAGTTTTATATTTTGACACAGAAGAGACATTATTATACCTTACAAATTGTCTGGTTGCGTGCTTTAGAAAAAGAGTTAAATTATTTTTATAATACAAATGATAGTGTAGTCAGTAATACATATTTTATCTTGTAATCTCTCGTCATTCTACGAACCTCACTTTATGCTACGATCTTAGGGTACAGATCCTGAACGTGACTTGAAAAAAAAATATATAGTTTTTTTTTCATTTCATTCTACGAGGCTCACTTTTTGCTTCGATCTAGGGTTACTAATCCTGAACGTGACTTAAAGTTATTACTTTCAACAATTTAAACATTTACCACACTGAAATGTAAACATGAAGGAAAATTTGTGAATGTTTTCTCAAATAAACGAATCATACCTATCTATCAAACTATTTATAACAATCGAAGCACATTTGAAGACATCATACGGATAGATACTTTTTTTCGTTTACTTATAAAGGCTACCTTCTACTACTGTATTAACTTTTCACCAAATTATAATGGGGTAAAACACGGATTTTACACACGAATACGATTATGTTGATGTAGGTATGCACCAACAGATTCGATTCAACAGGTGAATCATCATCAGGATGAGTGTGACTCGATGGGTAGGTTGCGATCGCGGTGCATGCAGCCCTCTCGTTTAATTTTATCAATTCTGTAATTCTGTAATTCTTTATTGTACACACAAAAATAATAACAAGAAAAAAAAGATCATAACAAAAGGCATGTACAGAGGCGAGCTTAACCCTGTTAAGAGTTTTCTTCCAGCAAACCTTTGATGTGAGAGAGGCGATATATTAAATGGGTATAAAGTGTACATTAATTATATAATATAGTTATACCATATATTCAATAAATACAATACAATATACTTACATAAAACTACGTACCTAATACTTAATACATAATACACAAATATTATTAAACAATATACACTACTTATATTCTTATACTTACAGAATAATACAATACACACAATTAAATAAATACTTACACTGGTCTACTTATAAAACAATACCAAATAAATACGTACGTAAATGATACACAGATATAATGTAACAACAATAATAAAAAGACTATGCAGATAAGAAATGCTCTTTCAGCTTCAGCTTAAATATGTTTAGAGATTTGGAGGCACGAATTGTGTGTGGAATAGAATTCCACAGCCTAACCGCTTGGACGGTGAACGAATCACCATACCGTGTGGAAGAGTGAGGAGGAGTTGCAAGACGGAGAGAGACAATCGACCTGCATGGCACACCGCGAGGAACAAGAAATTTAAATCGCTCACGGAGGTATGTTGGAGAAAGGGGATTGAAGAGAATGTAATAAAGAAATGAAAGAATATGGAGATCGCGGCGACGGCGAATAGGAAGCCAATTAAGTTTGGATCTAAACTCGGAGACATGATCAAACTTGCGCAAACCAAAAATAAATCGGATGCCCAAGTTTTGAAGACGCTCCAGTTTATTCCAAAGTTCCTCCGTGGCGTCAAGGAAACAGACATCAGCATAGTCGAGAAGAGGGAGGATGAGAGTCTGGGAAAGGATGATTTTGGTCTCAAAAGGTAAAAACCTCTGAAGACGCTTGAGGGAATGGAAAGTAAAATAGACTCTTCTACTAATCTCATTTATGTGAGGAGTCCAAGATAGACGGTTGTCAAAAATAACTCCCAAATTCTTGGCCTTCACAGAATACGGAATGGAACTATCTGCCAAAACAATGGGAGGAAGAGGAGTATCGGCAATGCTGCTCAGCATGTAGGAACTACCAAAGATCAAAGTCTGAGATTTCAGGGGGTTAACCAAAAGACCATAGGCTTTCGCCCATGAGTCGATGTTACTGAGATCTGAATTAATTTGGTTAATTCCTTCAAACAACTGATCAGCTTTGAAATGGCAGTAAATTTGCAAGTCGTCAGCATAAAGATGATAGCTAGAAGAAATTACATTAGTGATTGAATTAATAAAGATAGAGAATAGAAGAGGTGAAAGGACACTACCTTGAGGAACACCCGCTGATATGTTACACCAATCAGAGTAAGACTCTTCAAGGCGAACACGCTGCGAGCGTCCTGAGAGATAGGACTGAAGCCAATTGATAGCTGTGGAAGAAATATTAAGAGAGGAGAGAATGGCTAGGAGAATATCGTGATTAACTGAGTTGAATGCATTGCTAAAATCTAAGAGGACAAGAACCGTAAGCTGCTTCTGGTCCATGGCCCAGCGAATATCATCGGTAATTTTTGTAAGTGCACCGGCAGTGCTGTGGCCAGGACGAAAACCAGATTGCAATGGGCTCAGAAGGGAGTAACGGTTAAGGAATAGGGATAGTTGCTTATGAGCAACATTCTCAAGGATTTTAGAAAGAACTGGAAGAATGGAGATAGGCCTAAGTTGGGATATGGAAGTAGGATTAGAAGTTTTAGGAAGAGGAATGACATAAGCCAATTTCCACGCACTGGGAAAATCACATGTCTCCAGGGAATGGTTTACAATGTGGGATATAGCAGGACAAAGTTCAAGGGAAAGGAGCTGCAGCATCTGGACATGAATGCCATCAGAGCCAACAGCTTTTGTAGAAATAGAAGTTAGAATTTTAATAACATCCTCCTCAGCAATCGCTACAAATTCAAACGGTGGGCAGGAAGGCAGGGCTTGGCGAGATAGAGTGTCTATTGTAGAAAGTTTAGAACTATTATTCAAGGAAATTGGAGATTTAGAAAAGTGTTGATTAATAGTGTTTAAATCAAAAGGAATAGGAGAATCACTAGACCCACTACCCAGCCCAAGAGATTTTAGAAATTTCCACATTTGTGAAGAATTTGAATTTTGGATAGTGTTGTAAATGTGAAATTTTTTTGCGTCTCTACACATCTTGCTGCAACGATTGCGAAGTCTTTTATAGGTGGCGAAGTTTTCATCACTAGGATGTTTCCTATTGAAACGTTTCGCTTGATCACGCTTCGCCATCATCTTTTTTATCGACAGGGTCAACCACGGAGCAGGGGGATGCTTTATTTTGACTTTCTTAACCGGCGCATGGATATCAAATAAATCGGTTAAGATCTTGTTGAAACATGCCACTTTTCCATCTACACTAGATTCATTAATTACAGGTGCCCAGTCAATGTCAGAAGCATCCGCTTTCAGTGCCTCAAGGTCGATGTTTTTATAGCTGCGAAGAAAAAGGTACTTCGCTTTACGCTTAGGTGAACGAACTTTATAGGAAAGAAAGAGAAGGTCATGATGAGAGAAAGAGGCAGTAATTTGGCCAAAAGTAGCCACGCGGTCGATGTCTGAAACAAGAATAAGATCTAAGAGAGAGGGAGGACAATTAGGAGCAAAGTGAGTAGCAGACAGAGGAAGAATATGCATATTGACTGAAGAGATAAGAGATATTAGTTTATTTGCACGGACATCTTTCTTAAGTAGACAAGTGTTAAAATCACCTAAAATAATAATATGCTCAAAGAGAGAGGAGAAAGATTCAAGTTTTATTTCAAGAGAGGAAAAGTAATCAATATTGCTGGAAGGGGGATAGTAAACGCCAAGCAAAATTTTTGAATGGTTGACAATCAACATAATCGTATATGTGAGAACCCGTGTTTTAAAATGTATGTAGGGGTAGTTTTTTATCTACCCCGGGCAAAGGAATCGTTAGGTTTTGCTAGATGTTGCGGCTGAATGACCACAGCACTGGTGATGGGACTTTTAGAGGTCCACCTGTTTTGCGACCACCCTGCCAAAGTATGGCGCCAAACTGTTTGCCATTTTCCGTGTGCGGGAGAGCCAGTGTCATCTGGGAAAGCTCACTCTATCGTATGCCTCATCCTTGCTCAGGCCTAGAGCCTACAAGCCAATCATAGTCATCCCATCTAAACCATAATTTATAAAAATAAAAAATGATCTAATATATTGACACAATAACTTCTGTTTCCTACTTTTATTTGCTGATATTGGACGATTTAAATAGTCGAAGCCGAATAGGCACTGGCATAATACTAAAAGTAGATTCTACATGGTTTTCATCGGTCTTGTCAATAATAATGACGCTAATACTTGTTAGTGAAGGAAGAAACCATGGGAAAGAGCAAGATTTGCAGTAGCCATCTTCTTCCTTCCGTCATGCAATGATGATGTTCATAGCGTCCGGTCAGCCCTGATGCTGCTCATTATAAAATTGGCATCGTATAAAGCCATTTTCATAGCAACATTTTGGGCACCAAAAACGGGATCCCCGTGTAATGAGTTTGACAATACTCGCTAACGAAGTTGTCGGATCGCGCCGCGAGCTACCACAATCTGTTCTGTGAAGTGATCATATTAGCCGTGACGATGCTACACTTCACTTGGCTTTTATTCGTGGTATATTTAGCTAGGTCGATCATATACTGCGACGTTTATATCAATATAGAATATATATTTAAAAAATGTAATCGATGGTAAGCGCATCAACAGAGACGGCTGTGCTTAGAAGGTTTGGATTCAGCGTTGAAATTATTTAGTGATTCAGGACTTAAAAGAAAGCTATATAATTATTAGCCCTTTGAAACAAAAAAAACTAAGAGCAAAAAAAAGCAGTAGTTATCTCGACGAGATAACGGTAAAGTTATTGTTGAAGCTACCTTAGTTGCACAACACAAGAAAGATAAAGAGGAAGCAATACTCAAAATTTACCTACGTGAAACTTAAATATGTTATAGAAAATTAAAAAACCCAAGAATCAAGACATTCAACAAACGTATATTAAAAAGTGTCGCGTCGTTCCAGAATAAAATTTGGAAATCTGTGTAGAACACCAAAGTTTCATGTTCCTAATTTTACAAGCACCGAGTATTATCAAGAAACATAACATAGGCAGACTCTTAAAGTTATATTGTTTGTGAATAAATCCAATAATTCCCGTAAATAAACCATGATGTCACAGGTCTACGTAATGTTGTTATATTCCAAAGACGTGCGTACGTACGTTTTTACTTCTAGTTTTTAAGTATGTTTACATAGCTACCTACTCACATTCGATTGCGAAATCCATGTTACTGATGTTTAATATAATTTCTATCTTCAAACGGGGAAATAAGAATTCGGGCGTCTGTAATACTCGTACCATCTTGAACATCTCAAACTGCCGACTAACCAATAATCAGAGCGATTGAATTATAAAAGGAGCGACTCAATTACTGAAAGTAAACAAAACTAAATGTGTGCAACAGATATCTAGTAAATGTTATAATAACATAAAAATTCAGTACCCGCGACGGGACTCGAATCCGCATCTTTTCCTACAGCCGGAGACGCTCAAACCAACTGAGCTACGACGGTCCTAATGCAGATTCCGAATTTTTGTGTCATATCTGTCAGCTTAAGCGCTGATAATATCTAGTAGTTTCTGTATGTTTGGTATTTCCTACGACGGATAACTAAGTTAACAATAGGAGAGTTTTCAATTGAGAGACTCGTCGTCAAATTATTCAGTTTCCATACACAAGTCACTCTCCAAGACCCTACACAATATGATACTGATAGAAGTAGTGCGATGTCAGTCAGTACCATCTGTTTATAATTACAATAGGGTGGGCTACACGGGCTGCCTGCCGGGACGGGGCGGTATGCCTACTTACAGTCGTTTATGGAGAATGTTTAACCGTTTGCTAATATAGTTTGTGATAATGTTCACCGAAACATTAACGTGATATTACTGTTATCATCTATTATAACATTGCATCCATCTATCATAATTTTTGGGGGCATGGAATCTCCACCTAGTCGTCTACTACTGGTCCACTCGGGCAACGAAATCGTTGAAGGTTACGACTTAGGGTGGCTTGCGACCCTCCAGCCAAAGTCCGGCGCCAGTCATGTAGACCTTTGCAAGTTCTACCAGTGTTGTGATCATTCAGCTGTAACCGCTAGCAAAGGCCAGCAATTCCATCATCCAGGGTGCCACCATCCAGACCACAGACCACTAGGATAGATCACAACTACATAAAGCTGTTTGTTTTTTCACAGAGAAGCAAGTTGTCTCTGGTTGACTTACAGTGTGGCGTCTCGTCGAGCGGCATGTCCTGTGGCAGCAGCAGAGTGCGCGGCACGCGAGGCGACTGCGCGGTCATGACGCCGGGCTGTTCCTCCTCCTCTTGTGCTTGCGCTTCTGCCTCCGCTTCCGCGGCCGCTGCGAGCGTGTTCACTATCGTCTTCATCTGAAATAAAATCTTTATATCAGCGCTTTTGGATTGCTTGCTAGTAAAACTTGTTTTGAGTCTGCATGCTATATAGCCAGGCAGACTACCACCATCTTACCAAAGTCGCCATAACAACGATTCTAAATTGTTGTGTTCCAGCGGTTAGAGTTAGGTGGAAGATTCCGGTTGAAGTGCGCTTCCACCTTCGGCCTTATTATAACTTGACATCAGGTGATAAGATAAAGATGAAGCATTTATTTGCAATGATTTTCACGTTAACTAGCTTACGCTGGTAGGTTAAGTTTGACAATAACTAAATTCATAATACAAATAATACATAGATACAATATTATGTTACACATATTATTTGATACCAACCTCTATATTGCCAGGTGGGTCTATATTATGTAATTGTAAATACACAATACAAAATACAATGATATACCTGTTTTATTTAGTAGAAGCATTTTACCCCGTGAGTGAAGCCATGATGATAAATGTCCATAGTTCTAATACTGATAGGAAGTTTATTTGGTGAGATGTAGGCCAAGCGTAATGTAATTCAGCTCTTTATGAGAAAAATGTAGGGTAAAATAATAATCGATTACATAATAAAAACAGTAGCAACAGCATGTTTGCTGTCCTTGTCTTGGACCTACCAATGGTATTTTTAGACGCTTTGACGCAAATGCCATAGTTTTTACGTCAATGCATTTTTATAAATACAGCGTAGGTATGTTTATCGAGGTAAGTAGGTATATTTTAATAACGAGACACTAGTGTCCTGCCCACCGGTGTCACATCCAGAGGTCATCATAGATTCATTTAGTCATCTCCTTAGCCTCTGCTGTCTAGACAGTTAATGGCGGTTAATGCATATGTGGTTTTATCTATCTTGTTGTAGACGCACGTAGAAAGACTATCTAAAACTCTTTAAATAGAACCCCTGATTGTCTTCTACACCAAACAAACGAGCAGCAGTATTTCTCCTCAGGTTTCAGCCCCAACGGCAGGTTAATTAGTAGGCACTGACATCTTCCATCCCCTGTATCCTCGCCGCGCTCCACGCTCTCCTAATGCTACGAGTGATTGTGATCTTTAAGCGGACTTTTGGACTGAAATTTATTTATTTATTTTGAAAACATGCTTGTAAATTTGAGCATTATTTTGACAAACTTCTTAGATATAAATCGAAACTGTACTTACTGGCCAAATACATGCGAGCAGCGGCTGGCAAAAGTTGGATGAAAATCCATATCTCTTGTTTTAGCGGCCACATAAATTACAGTAAACTCATTGGTGACGTGTAATTTAAAAATGGAACGATTTTTATTCCGAGACATGGGAACCTTCTTAATTGGAATTTAAATTAAACCTTAGATAAGTTACCTCTTAACTTATGTATCTAAGGTATAATTTAAATTTCGAACTGGCTAATAGAAAGCTGTTTAAAAAAAAAAAATGAACGCGTTAAAAAATATTGTTGTTCGTCGTTCGTCATTGCTTTTGAAAAGTAATTGTATTTTTAACCGACTTAAAAAAGGAGGAGGTTCTCAATTCGTCGGAATCTTTTTTTCAAATAAAAAGTTCTGCCTAGGTACATACTACTTACTTAGTTTTAATTTCCGCGCATTATTCAGAAAAGTATCAACTATACAAGCCTTGGCCACAACTAGACAATTATGGATTTACGTATGTGTGCCTCGGCCCACATATACACGAACGCCCATCAAAGCCTCTTTTGCTGGCCGCTGCAGTAATGTACTATTCCGGTCGTACAATAAAAAAAAGATGTAGGTGTTATGATAATAATTTTGAATAGGTGAAAAGTACCTATTCGTTTTGATTTTTATTTTATTGTTTGAATTGTAAAGTATCTACCTTTTGCTTTATATTTGAATTAATATATGTAATTGAAGTTACCTGTTTATATTAAAGATAAATACTTAAATATGAGCGGTGTGGGTATGGACCCACCATCCGTTCCGAAGGTTGTGGTCTCAAATGCAGTCGTGTCTATATAGGTATACGACTGGACAATGGACTTTTGTGTGTGCGCATTTGACACATGCGCTTGCTCTGACAGTGCAGTTCACATCGTGAGCAAAAATCCGAATGGCTCTGTCTCTGGCTAGTATTCCGCTAAGCGACGGCAATGGGCTTCCAACCAATCGTGTATTGAATACCAGCTAGGTAGTTAAGAAGCTCTGACTGCCCCCTAATAGGTGATCCTCATACGATTCACGCTCTGATAAGAGATCAGAGGTGAGTCCCCTATGAGGAAAAAGTCTTGAGTTTGTTACTTTACCTCTTGCATGTCATTGTCTGCCTGCTGCTGGTTTCGGCGCTGCAGGCTGGCCTGCTCGGCGGCGCGGTGGATCGAATGCAGCTCCTCGGGAGTCAGACCCCAAGGCAGGTTCATTTGTACCGGCGTACCGTCCATCTGGATCTTTTGAACCTGATAAGTTATACACTGACTCGTAAATAATTAATTAATCATTGCAGTAACGGTCTTAAGAATCGACCCCTCCAACTCAGCCCATGCTTGTCGTAACAGCCGACTAAGTGGTCACAGAAGAAGGTCAGCTGCTTCTTTCTGTGTATTATCGACACATTTACTGCGATCACCAATCCGCCTTCCAAGTTACTAGTACTAGAAACTTTGTAACATATTTTAACTATTTTTATTTATTCTATTTGCTTTTTAGTCAGCAGAAATACTCGAATAATTCAAAGGTGTACTTGGACACTCGAGTCAAAGTCGAAAAAGGTTCGAAAATCGAGCCTTATTGCACTACTGCGTGAAGCTTCACTAGTTGGGATAGGTGTAACTAGGCACTCGTGAATAACTACTGACCATTGATTCACAAGTAGAACAAAGTTTCTTCGAAATCTCTCTTCCAATCTTGATCAAACATTGCATAGTAGGTACGTAAGTATGTAAAATTTACACAATATTAGTCGGTAATGTACCTTACTACATACAACGATATCAAAAGTTGCGTTCTTTCTTCACGGTTTTCTTTACCTACAATTCAGAGAAAGTTGGAAAACATGAAGCTAAACACACAACACCATGTAGCAGTGAAATCGAATGCTAATGTAAGTAGTCATTTCTTTATTTTTATAGAAAGTCATGTTTGAATTTAAATAAATCTTACTTCGGGTTGCTCCAATTCTTGTGTAGGCGCAGACTGAGGGACGAACTGATGGAGAATGGTCGACTGCTGAAAACAACACACAACAATGAAGACTCACTCAATTAACTTAACATATTACATTCGTTATAAATTATTATTTATGATAAAATTTTACAATACCTTCCTATCATTCAATTTATAAAATATAGTCTAGAGGAAATAATTGTTCAAGAGATGAGTAAGCACCTGCCTATATAGATACACCTCTGCTTTTATTATTAGTACCGACTGGTAAGGAATGGAGCTCATTGTCCACGTCTGTTTTTACGCACCATAACAATCACTTTAGACCTTTAGACCTTTGGTCAAATGGACTCTTCAGGTCAAGAGTGAATATGTTCCTTTCAGAAAAGCGTTCTCCATCATAGGCCACATCTTTAATTATTTTGAAGCGAGCTGGTGGTCAAAAGCTTAGCTATCATCAATTAATAAACCTACCTATATAAATAAATTTCTCCAATAATTTAGCTATGCACGAATAACCATTTGTCAATACATAACGAATCAATGAATACGCAAATAGTAGAAACTTTAGTAGGTAGGTACACATATTAGCATATTATTGCAGTTATTTTTAAAAACCACAAAGAAAGTATTGTGAGATCAAGTGTTTAGTATGTCTGTATCTTTACTTTGGCCGTTACAGTCTTAGTTAAAACTTTAGCGAGTTCTTTAACCTTAGCCTGAACGCCTGTAAAAAAATGACAAATTCGTTTTTTGATGAACAAAATGATAATATGATTGTGAAATAATCTGATAAAAATATGAAAATACCTAATGTAAAATGTGGTAAGCCATTTTACGTCAACATTGGGTACTTTCGTTGATTTCCCACTGTGTAAACTAAATTAATAATATCTGCAATTGTTTCTGGTTTCAGTGTTCACAATACTCATCAAATTTTACTATTTCGTTATTGATAGATTCATTATACGCTCTACAAATTATGAATTGGTATGCAGATTAATAATGAGTAATGTTGAGAGCTTTGTAAATACCTATAGCTAGTTGGCGTAAATCTATATTTGGTCTGTTAAAAATTTAGGAATGAGTATTTGCTGATTTTGAATCATCAATACAATTCAGATGAGTAAAAAGATATCTGGGTAAAGTGGCTAACCCTGAAATGATTTCCTACATCCAAGAAGCGATCTAAGTTCCAACAGCATGATAAATTGGTCAATATAGTTTGTACAAATCGGCAGGTGTACCTATAACATTTATTACATTCAACGCTTCCGTATCATCGCTCATCTGTAATTTGTACTCAATTTAAACTTGTAAATTACTTGTTAACGGAGTATTTTTTACATGAACGCTGTCTGGCTCTATTCAATATCCGATCATCATTCGCTTATCTATGCCACATCTTTGAAAATAATTACTATTAGAATTTCTACGTGCCTCATTTAGAATAGATAGGAGCCGAAAGTGGCGCGGCGTGACTTTGTCGTTCGTACCATTCACCCATACAAACGCAGGTTGTTCATTTCGAAGAAGAACTTCCGATTCAAATTAAATCTTGCAGGCATAATTGGATAGCGATAATGTGTCTGTAGCTTGTTACTATTTCAAAATATATTGAAAATAGTTTTCCCATAGAAACACGCATTTGTATATATTTGATTTCGAAATTAACATCCAACTACGTTTGTACTGGTAAGCAACGATTAGCGGTCCATGGCGTTCTGAAAAGTCTTAAGATAACTTACCTCATTCTGGTCGTTCTGAGGTGGCGGCGGCGGGGGAGCGAACGCGCCCATGCTTTCTGGTGGAGGAGGGGGCATGTGCTGAGAGGGCATGTGCTGAGGAGGAATGTTCTGAGGAGGCATGTTCTGCGGGGGCATATTCTGAGAGGGCATGTTGTGAGGGGCGGGGATGGCAATCACTCGCTGCACGTGGATTCGCATTTCACGGGGTCCTCCCATCTGCTCTTCGGATGAGTCCCAAGGCATCTGGTTAAACAAACATAACACGTTTATGTGACAGCTAAATGAGGTCCTCCGCTATGTTTATTTAGCAAGCAGGGCCGTGTCAATCACCTTTGACTGACAATGTTTGATCAGGAAAATTACTGAACAAAAGATGCGTCTCAGAGATTTTACGTTCCAATTATATCTATATACGTATATAATCAAAGATTCTTCCTCAATAAAATATAAAGAGATATTGTTCTTCCGATGAGACAAACAACACATTTGCCGACGCAACGCTAACTATTATTATGATATGGTTATAGTTATCGATATCTATATAATAAATAGCAACATAGCTATGTATGATAAGTAAATTGACATTGTGCTATGCAATGATGTGATCTGTAGAACAAAGGATAATGAAGACTCGATTATGCCGGCATGAATAATGCATGCGTGTTTGTTGCGCAAACGCAACGGGAGCGTCACTTGAGATCGAGTGCCACCGACTCCGACGGCCGCCTTCAGGAAGCAATGACCGCTGACACCCGAGGACGAGACGCGATGCTCGCAGTAACCCTCTGCTCCCCACGCGAAATAAAACCAAAACAATATTATCACTCGCTAAAAGATTCCAAAAGCGCCAGCAGCAGGTTTTAAAACTGGAATCACTTATTCAAATCGCTTCGAATCCACTTCAACACTTTGTACGATCTTCAACTCATCAACAAAGGCCTTGATCGGTGTTAATAATCTGCTCGTTCTAGCAAATAATAGGTCCAAAACAGGTATAAGTAACCCAGGCCCAATCGAATGAGCCTTCAAAGAGATAAAACAAAAAAGGTAACAAAAACGCGCTCGTAACAATAAACAAAGAAAACCAGTGTATGACTTCGGTTAACGAATATTAATATTCTAATGATGCTGCGAATGATGCGGAACCGAACAAAAACACGGAAGAAGCGACGTGTCTCATAACGCCACTCGCATTGTCAATGCGCCCTTGTACAAATATTATACCATACGCTCCAGTCCAGACGAAACTCTTGGGCCGGTCGTGCACATACAAACATTTTCTTACATTCAAATGGTAAGAGACCTCTATTCAATCTCAACCAGAACCACTCCAACTACTTTTTCATGATGAGTAATTGAATTAACTACAATGATTAGATTTGCCTGCTTGCTGTTTTTGTAACAGGTACTAGTCAGCTATAATTGGTTATTGAATCAGGACTCCGATTACTGAGCGGTATTTTTAGTATCTTGACGAACAACTTTTATTCTTGTTTCGTAAATAAAATCGCAGCGGAAAGCTATATTGTGGCATTGTCAATAATTGGAAATACGGAACATACAGTGAGAAGCTTCCACATACTAATAGCCTTGATATGGTATATGTATATCAAACTCTATCAGTAATTCTGTAGGTACGATAACAACTTTACACGTATACTTATATCGACTTTAATCCTTCCGAATAATTTGTTCATTTCCGCATCCGAAACTTGATTACAATCCAGTAGTGCTCATTTCCATGTTATGTTTCTATACCTACGATAACTTGCCTATAAACAAACAACTTTAAATAAAGGTAAGTGACCGCGGTTCAATCAGCTGTACCTGTTCAAAAGTATTACATAATGTAATGGATTGAAATTGCAACACAGTTAATATAGTGACACGTAAAGTCAATCAGCAATTCAACAATTTAACCGCCTCTGTGGTCTAGTGGTTCACTCCCCTGGGAGAGTACATTGTGCTAGGCTTGGTTGGTGGTAGGTCTTTGATAAAGTCCGAATGGCTTGCCACCACCACCTTTATTCATCTTTAGTTTGTTGCCATAACACTTATTCAAAATTATTGTGTTCCGGCATTTAGGGGTAAAACAGCCAGTTCTTCCATCTTCGGATTTACCATCGCCACATTCATCATCTTCTTATCATAACTTGAAACCAGGTGAGAATTAAGGTACCTACAAGTTCGTAGCCGACTGCAGATAGCAGATAGCTGCAGCAGGCGACAGCAATACAGCTTTATACAAATTCAATAGATAACACAAGACAATGTATAAGAACCAGTACCTACTGTCACTTGTCGCTGACGCCCTGCTGATGCTGCTGTCGGCAGTCGAATACGAACATGTACCTTAAGGCTAAGCGCTTCACGGTCGTGCAATAAAAAAAATCAGTCTTATAAGTTCTGAGCCTGTTAAGCCTCGGTAGGTGGCGCTACGTTCGCCATGAGATGTCGGGAATGAAGACTCGGGCGTTACACTAGTATTATGTATAGGTAGTTATTATAATAAGACCTGATCTAAAACAGTTATCTGTTTTATACCAGGGCAATAATAATAATAATAAGACAACAAGAGTAATGATAATAATAATAAAAAAATGAAAACCTATGTCTTCTATTATCATATTATATATTCTTATATTTTTACCCGAAACATAATCTTACGGCTGTGTTACAGTGCACAAAGTAATTATGCTAATGATTATTATCATAATCAACGAAGCAAAGTAGACATTAAAAGGCCACCGAAACATTGCATCCTGTGATTTGAGAGTGTAAAGAGGACGGCCTTAAGTCTTTCCGGATATTTGGACTTTCTATTTTAGTCTATTTTAGAGGACTTGAAGTGTTATTTTGAAGTATTTACAACCGTTTTTTTCACTATTCATAACAAGGCACCTATGACACAATCAGAAAAAGCCTTATAAAACGGAAACACTAGGTACCGCTATTCGGTATCTCAAATGGTTGAAAGTTCACTTTACATTGCAGAATTAACTACCCGAACTAAAAAATTGGTACCTTCTAGCAAGGACCTGCTACATAGTATGTGAACCTCGCCAGAAAGTGTTGTAAATGTAGTTAAACATTATCCTTGAAGAAATCGTGTTCTATGTCTTTAAATGCGCAATTTGCAGTGGTTATGCAGTATATCCAATTTAAGTTTAAACCTACAATTTTAAATCGTGTACATAATCAATGGATCATCAACTCTGTACTATGTAATAAATACATGGGTGTTATTCCAAAAATGTCCTTTAACCATCATTGAGGATTTTTTGAACTTTTAAGAAACTTATCTTATTGTTTTCATTTAATTTTAATAACGAGCTATAAAAACTGATGGTAGAAACTTAAGATCAACTGGTCCCAATGTTGTGCCAGATTAGTAAAACTCAATAACTCAAGGCAAATATTAAATAAATTGTAAAAGCTGTTAGTTTCTAAATTAAATTATGTAACACCATCATCTAATTTACGAACACCACTACAAGATAATGATAAGTCTCTCGTGCCACAGTCACCTTGTAGCGTCGACTCTCATCACTTAATATCGGTTAATGTACTAATGTGGAACAAGGTTCATGAGCGGTCGTGGCCACTGGTGCATCAAATCATAAGAATATCTCAAGACAGGCACCGCTCGGCTTCGTTGGGTACATCAGTATACCCAAGTACAGCACTGCCAAGTTCAAGAGCGTCTCATACTGCAAGATATCACAAAAAATATACACGTAAGTACTGAATTTAGGCACGAATTGTATCGATTGGTGGGATATATAAAAATGTGTGTTGGACGCGCGCGGCTCAAACGCTCGGCACACACCGCATCATGCACGCGTTCATCGCGCTCGTTGTAGCGCTCGCGACGCCCGCTCTCGCCGTCTCCCGGGACCGACTCGGCTACGAGAGGGAAATAGTCTCCAGCAGATACAACCAAGTGCCAAAACTCCACGAGTACGTACTCGGTGACGCCTATCTGGCTTCACAAAAGAACCGAGGCAAGTTAGTGACCAAGCCGAGGCAGGATGAGACGATTTTTGACGAAAATGTTGTACTGGAATCTAATGTGGTGCGAATAGTGCATCCTGCGAAAGGAGACGGCGAGCGCCCGCCAGCTGAGCTGGTGAGACGACGACGCGGTTACAACTTGGAGAATGTGAGGGTTCCGGCGAGGTACCCGTACCTTCCCGTGGCAAACTTCAACGGCTTCCGCAGATGGGGCTAGTTTCAAATGTCAAGGCTACCAGACGTTGCTCCAGCCAGCTATATACTTGACGGGCAACCTCGCAGCGCGCCTCGGGCCTTCGTTCCCGTAAAATGTGCTATTTCCAAGACTGTACTTTACTTAGTTATAATCTTATTTATGTTGAAGTGGCTGTGATCTAAAGCACAAGTGCATGATCCCGGACATTGGGCAGTTTTGTGACGATTGACAGTAAACAAGTACGCTATAAGTATTTTAGTTCATTAGTTGCAAATAAAGCTATACAAAAATATACGGTATGATCGAGATGGTGTTGCTATTTTTTTACCGGTATAAAAAATAAAAAAGTACCCAATGCGAAGTGCGTGTATACAAGTATGTTACTATTTTGACTAAACCAGTCTGTAGTTATTACCTATTGAAACGATAACAACAACGTAAATAGGTACATACTAATACCATAACAAACAGAAATTATGTTTTAAATAAGATAAAAAATCTGACTGTTATTGAAATTGGAAATAGAAACATGTATTTGATTGAGCACGACACAAGCAAGATAAAAACAAAAGAGGAAGAAATAAGGTTCAATACTATACTAACTAGCCCGAGGTTCTTGTCATTCTCCTTGTGTGCTGGACGCGATTCGGAACAGGCGGTAGATTAGACGTTTCATAATGCTCATAAAAAATCTCAATGAATAATCACATTTTGACTTTGACTTTGAGGATGGGCAACATGGTTACGAATGAGATATGTGGATATAAAAATAGTTTCCTTTTTTAGTTTGTATTTTGTTAATTCCGGATGCAACACAACCACCAGTGAAATAAACATCATTTCATTGGTCATTTATCACTATTGCATGTAGCCGTGTAAGCTCGAGCCGGCTGGTGCTTCGAGAATATTACAGCAATTAGAGCCTATCATGTTGTAATGGGAACAATGAAATATAATGTATGCGAGTTTAAAATGCAGTTGGCATAATTTGTGTCAGAGGAACCTGTTACTGAGCATCAAGGACCGTGCGCCAGTTACTGAAGCCACATTCAATTGCCCAAACAAACGTTGAGTAACATGATAATGTGCGGCTTCGACGGCGGCGCGGCGTGCAATTGATTGTTATGTTTCCGCCACAACTCACACTGAGCCAATCATCCCTCTACCCTTCAGCCAAGCTCGCTCCTGGATCCACGACCATACTACAAAACTGCACCAAAACTACTGGGCAAGTATGCAGGACTGTAGGCAGTCGAAGGAGGCCTTCCCGGTATTAAACCCGAGATACTCCCGAAAGCTACTCAGCCTGAAACGTGACAAACTCCGACGTATCATCGGAATTGTCACAGGACACTGCTCACTAAATAAGCATTTTTACACAATGGGTATCACAGACAGCCCTCTATGCAGAGGGTGCATGGCAGCAGAGGAGACGGCCGCACACGTACTCCTGGAGTGCAGTAGCGTAGAGTCTCAGCGCCAGCAACACCTTGGGACACCGAGGATACCCAAGGAAGCCTGCACCAGCATCAGCGAGCTGCTGGCCTTCTTGGAGGACATCGGGTGGTTGGAGTAGCAAAAGCCCACCCGTCACGCAAAAAGGGCCCATAGGAGGCCCAGTTGGGGAAAAATAGTCCGCGCACCAAGTACCAAGTAAGCCACAACTCACACCGACCACCAGGGCGATGGAAACTTTGTGACAACATCAAATTGCCTATTTTCAGCTCAATTGCATCTGTTTAGTTTTATAAATACCGCAAGTATTGTGTTATCATGAGATCCACGCTCTGAGTTATGATCAGAGGTTAATCCTGGAAGGGGGAATAGTCGTGACTCTATCTAACTAGAAAGAGCAAAATGTAGCGGTCGCGGTTTAAGAATCGATCCTCAGCCCACGGATGAGTAAAAGTCGACTACTGGACTCATCAGAAGAAGGATAGCAGCATCTTTGTGTGTATTTGCTAACATGTTTTCTGCGATTGCCAATCCAACTGACAAGCGTAGTGATTAAGGTTTTGCCCTCTAGTTTTGAAGGAGGCCCCTAATAAATAAGGGGCTTTTGTAGCGACATGTGGGCTGGCTTTTATTTAGGCCAGCGATGATATCAGCATAGCTATACAGCGTGGCAATGCAGTCAGTGTCTTGCGCACGCTTTCGTCTGGTACTGGTCTAAAGCAGTTGAGGTACCGTTTGTAACGGCCTAAAGGTAACCCGACTGCTTCCTTTGTACATAGTTAGTTTAATTGTAGGTATAAATTATTTTTAATAATTTCTGAAGAAATATTTTTTGTGATATATTATTTTTTTTGCATATTCGGGTTCTTTGTGTGACAGTAAAATCAATATAGTATGATGATTATGTGACCAAAGTTCTTGGAACACTTTCAAAATTGAAAATTCATAAAATTCAATTTATAAATTTTCAATTTTCACAAAGAAGATGAAAGATGCATATGCAAAAAAAATATTTTTTTAAAAACTCACTTTTCCAGAAAAACTATAAATAGATACGGATTTTCTTAAATGCGGAACAACATTTTTTTTAAATCGAGCACGTAACTTCTAACATAACTTTTCGATAACTCTCACGGTTTCAGACTTGGCCTCAGTGGCCCTGAAAAAAAACTCACCTGTATATTTCCTACATATTTTGTGATAAATATATCTGCTATGGTACTAATGCCATATTATACCACAGATATCAGAATATAAGGTATACTAACAAGTCTTGAAACCAGACCGCGATAATATTTTTTTGCCACAATATGTGTGTCGGATCGGAAACATCGGTGTTTGTGTCCGACTCGCAGCTGGCCGATTTATTTGTATTGCAGAGCACATCACAACCTCTACAATAAAGTAATTATTGTTGTGACAAACACGTCTGGAAATACAAAACCATATCAAGTCAAAAAAAAATAATACATTATTGTTAACGAGAAAAACTTAATATTCAATTATTTTAGGTGAAGGTTAACAGGGACAATAATTAAATAGTAAATAGCTATTATTCACTTGAATTACAAAGGAGATCTTAAAGATTCTCAGAATAAAAGTTTAAAGTGAACGTAGCACTTAAATTGTTTATTAAAATGGTCCTAAAAATATATCAGATTCCAGGTTTTATTCATTTTATTATGCTAGTGAACAGAGGTAAATACAGTGATTACGCCCAAATTACCAATCTTATATTCATGGGAATGTTTGTCTGTTTAGAAAACTCAAATGGGAAAGTGTGCCACTTTCTAAATGACAGCTGGAGCTATACTGACAACAAATTCAAATTCCGGGCATTGAACAAACAATGACACGTCCAAAGACGTAATATTCATTTAGGTTATTTAATATGAGGTAACTGGCACTGGCAAATAAGAGGAACGCTATTTTATTTAATGTATGACGAGGAAGCGCTTCACCATCACCTCACCTGCAAAGCTTTTCGAACCTCGAAACGCTGAATCCGCAGTGAGATTATAGTTTCGTATTCTGTAAAACTCGATTATACCTGTGGCGCCGAATTGATGAGCATTGCTATGAAATTAACTATGTTGAGTGAGATTTTGACATTACGTGTAAAGAATGACATGCAATTGGTATTCTCTAAGGGGACTTCTGAATCGACCAAGCGCTCGACACTCGAATTTACTTGTCCAATATAAAAAGTTTCAAAAAAGTGATCGATCTTGTTGTGATTTTAGTTTTGAAAGCGATGCCGGCACAAATTATGTCTTGGTTATTCGTGCTCATGAGTTTAATGATTGTATCTACTAGCAGACAAGCTGAAATAAAAATAATAAGTTATGGAATAGAATATTTACCAACAAAGCGTTGCTAGGCGACCTCATGGCAAGGTCTAGACAGTTTTTAAGGCTCTATAAAGGCTCTTTGGCTACATATTCGGCCTATTAATGTTTATTTCTGACAAAGTTTTATTCATTTTTACGAACCAGTAATGTAGACTTAGCTTTTTTAATGACTTAACATAATGTAAATAATACGTTTCTTATCGTTTTATTGTATAAAACCCCATGAGAGGATTGATCGATTCGTCGACTATAGTTGTAACGCATAGGTTCCATCCCTAACTCATTTTACTTCTCACTTCACTTCACTTGTGCTCCGAAACATAACAGAATATTTCAAGGTGAAGTGCGTTTTCTTTCAAAGTGAGCTCGGTCACTTGAGTGAATTCGAGTTCGAGTTCGAATTTTTACTGAATGTGTCTACTGGTTTTAAGTTATACGAGCTTAGTATAAAGTAAAATAAATCGGCCAAGTGTGTTTCGGTAACGCACACCGAGGAGGGTTCCAATCCACATTTCATCGCTTTTGTGTGAGTCCGACTAACACTTGGCTAGTTTTTAGTATTTGTTGTTAAACATCAATTTAATGAAACAAAGCTTATTAAACTATTTTGGAATTACAGTTATTCCTAAAGACAATAAATTTAAAACGTAAATTGCCGAAAAAAGGGAGGCCCTTAATTTATTTTTTATTATTTGTCAGTAAATCCGCTTTAATAATACAACAAATGACAATACAGTCCGTTCAAAGTAGGACGAACAGTTAGAATGCAGGTTTGTTTAATATAGGGTCCGCTCGGCTTTCAAATATAAAATTGATATGCACAATCTGATGCGTTTTATAACTGAGACGGTTAAAAGTTATCGAAACGGGTTGATTTGATAACTACTCATGATCAAAACTTCACGTCTTATCATAATGGTTGTTATCACAGGCTAAGTATTTTAAGTATCTATTCATCAAACGGTCTGGTTTTATTTCGTTTTAAATTGGACAATCTCCGAGTTTCGTCTTCTAAACATAAATTAAAATTCATGAAATTCTGCCTCTAGTTGTCGAAATAATTGATGTCAGTATTTACAAAGAAACGAGCACGTTCTAAATAGGAATTCGTAGTGCTTCTAGAAAAGAGCAAAAAAGCACTCAAGAATAAATAAATCAATCAATATTACAGGACATGTATTTAACACTGAGCCATCTACCCCAAACTGAGCATAAGCTTGTAATTTGGGAACTAAATTACGGATACTAAATTTTTTTTTTCGTCAATACATACTTGCTATATAATACAACACCCAAACACAGAACAAACATCTATATTCATCACACAAATGTTGTCCTGGGTGGGAATCGAACCCACAACCTAAGGCGCAGAGCTACTACCAACTGAGCAGTGAGGCTTGTTAATAATGTACTTAACCTGGAAAAATATTGATTCTTAAGCAAAAGCTGTGCACTCTAACTTTCGTGTGCAGCTTTTACTGAAAAGTTGATAGAGAATTCTATTTACAAAGTTAAAGCTAGTACACAAAGTTACAATAAATAATTACATAAATATAGATTACACATGATACTAAAGAAAGTGGGTCATACTGAATTCATGAAAACTAAATACAACTTATACGCGAATAGATAAGTACATGTCACTTCTCAACGCCCCCTCACTTTTTCTTCTTATGGACAGAGCCTCCTCCAAAAAAACTTCTATAAACACCTAATATTGATTTAATATGAGAACAGATCCTTGTGAAAGGCCTCGTCCGAGGAAGTACTACTACCATACCTATTTCGGCCAATTAGCATTGCTGTGTTCCGGTTTGAAGGGGGCCTATGGTTGCCGTTGAAATGACGGGCACACAAGGCTTAACACCTTAATGCCTCAAGTTGACGGGCGCAATGCAGTGCCGCGTTAGGTCATGTTTATTGTAGATGTGACCTACGTAGTAAGGATTTATTGTCAAGAGACGCACATAACATCAGTGGTGGGCTTTTTTTTATTGTACGACGGCGAAGCGCTTGGCTTTCATCTGACCTGGTTACATGTTGAGATCAGGTCGAAGGTGGAGGTGCACTTCACGCGGAATCCTCAACTAACTGAGGAACTGGCTAACTTACCTCTAAATGCCCGAACACAACATTTTTTAGAACTGTTGTTATGGACGGTTTAAAAGCTGATTGCTTGTTCCGTCTCCAAGTTGTATAGGATCATGATAAAGTCTATATGTTTTTCCAGTCATTACTTCAAATAGGTGATAGTGGATATAAGGTGATATTATGCATTAAATGCAAATGAGCTTTTCTGAAACTTTGCATTGTCATCGCTTTCGTTTCGCGCGTGTATCTAGTGCTACACTTAGCTTTCAGTATGATATGACAGTGAGCGTCTAACACAGCATGGCGCGTTAACATTGCAAACGCTTTTAAATCTTTTGACGTTCTCGTTGAACCACCGCAAAAGTATGGACCAAACCGCTCTCAGATGCAGGAAAATATAAATCCTCGCTTTGAATGATGAGCACGGTCGACAAGTTGACAGGTCGTCGTCGAGACTTGCAGTCTACTACGCCGCGACGTGACAACCCTGGGGCCAAGACTCAAGACCCGCGCGGCCGCTAACGGGGCCACTTAGGGATGGACCGCATTTGCCAAAACGTATTTGTATTTTTGCATTATTCATAATTATTAATTTTGGTTAGAGTTTCATTAGCACCAACACTGGTTAGACCTTCCGAAGTCCGGCGCTAAACGTGTTCCTTGTTCCGTGCGCGGGAGAATCAGTACCAGCTCGCTCCATCGTAAGCCACATCCTATAGTTTTAACCTAGAGCTAAACAAGCCCAAAGTAAAAAAAACCCTCATCGAAAAAAACGATCAAAATCTCATCAATCAGTTCTGAACGTCAAACTTACTGCCTGTTTAGAATCGCAGCCAGCACATACGGGCAAAAAATTCAAAATTTATGATGCATACAGCCAGTAAGGTCTAACCCTAATACCCTCCGCCCTTCTAACTCCTACACAATTACTGTCAGATGCTGCCGCTCAAACCTACTAAAACATCTTCCAAGTTTTGATGAAAGATTTTAGCGTAAAGGGAAACGAAAGGATCAAATATTAAAATGGATCGTTTATTTGTTAACGAATCTTATTACGATGCCATTATTCAAATCAAAAAGGGTCCATTATGGAATGGAGATTAAAATACTAAGGCACGTGTCTTACTGCTCCAATTGAATGGTAAATACACGCTGGTGTGTTGAAAACGTGCGGATTTTAAGAGACATAGATACGTAGATGTTTTTTTTAAATTTACCTACTATTGCATCCCACTTTTAGCCAGTAATTATCAACAAGATTCAATGACATCATGTCGCATTACATAAAGATAGGTTCATTACGTATTTCATAAGAGTAGTACATCGGCAATGCGCGAGTCAAAAGTACCTTAAGTAAGATAAAAACCGATGAGAATGCCCGGGTTTCAACCAAATTTTGTTAAGCTTCTACAGTCCATTAATGTCCACTGCTGGGTAGAGCTTCCTTCAAAATTAGAGGGTTTACCATAAACGCAGTACAGGTTTTAGTGTATAGGTAGTGATAGACCTGTAGACCTGTCAACCGCCTCTGTGGTCTAGTGGTTCGCCTACCGGTGTCAGATCCAGAGGTCCGGGTTTCGATCCCCAGGGGAGTACAATATTGTGCTTGGTTTGCTTGGTGGTTGGGCTTTGTGTAATTCCGACTATAGCTATAGCCAATGGCGACCTAATTAGGTAAGATGGTGGAAGCTATAGCTACCACAACCTTACCTAATTATGTCGCCATAACAACAATTCTAAAATTGTTATCCTCATATTAAAGCTACACCATAGATGCACTGCTAACTGAGTATGTGCACAATTAGTAAATATTAAACTATGAACAGCAAGATCGACACCAAAGCTTTCCATTCTGCCATCTTAAGTGAGTCATGTCATGAACTACTTAGCAGAACACCTACATCACTTTTTGTTCTGCTGTCAAATATGTACAATTTTACCGTCATGTACAGTTAGCTCTATGAGATAAATTATTATTTGTATTGCTGGCTGGCCCACTAACACCTAATTGTCTTATGTACCCTCCCTCACGATCACATGTACCGCTATTTGCAAGCTTACAAAAGCTTTGAAAACTATTTTATATTACTTGAAAAGGCTTTGAAAACGAATTTACAAATACTTAAATATATAAACAAACTAACAAGCTATGCTTAAAGTTTGGGGTTCGAAGGGGCTTTCCTGTGTGAAACTAATGTCCAGTAATTCTGTGTTTTTTAATAGTTGATTGATTTGACCGCCTCTGTGGTCTAGTGGTTCAACCCACCGATTCAGATCCAGAGGTCCCGGGTTCGATCCCCATGGGGAGTACAATATATTGTACTTGGTTTGGTTGATGGTAAGATTTTGTTTAAGATTTTGTACCGCCTGGCTAGCTACCACCATCTTACCTAATTCTGTCGCCATAATAACAATTCCTAAAAAAAATGTTGTGTTCCGGCATTCAGAGGTAAGATAGCCAGTTCCTCAGTTTATTGAGGATTCCAGGTGAAGTGCGCCTCCACCTTCGGCCTTATCTCAACTTGTTACCAGGTGAGATGAAGGCCAAGCGCTTCCCCATCGTACTATAAAAAAAAAACGTCCTCTTTCTGACAAGCTAATGATAAGCTGACTTCAACTGGAATCCTGAACAAACTGAAGAACGGGCTATCTCACTCAATGCCACTACACAACAATTTAGAATTGTTGTTATAGCGACAGACTCAGGTAAGATGATGGTAGCTGGCCAAGCGGAATTGAAATAAATCCTACCACCAACAAAACCATGCACACATTTGAACTCCCCTGGGGAGAACCACGAGGTCAAAAGTACAATGAATAACTTTTGAAACAATAATATAAGACGTGTTATAAGACATGTTATTTTCAACCATTTGTATTTGTTCACTGACTGCGCAGAGGTGCTACGAGTGTTCCACAAATGTGATATTTCCTTTGAATAGCACCGAAGAACCTAAAGCACCTCATATAATGACCAATATGTACTTGCAATGATAACATGACCTATAGCCGACTAGTAGGCAAACAGATCACGATCCGGTCTGAACGCTAACGAGCGCAGAACGGTGCGTATTATATATTTTTATATAGTACCTACTAAGCTCGACATGATTAATTGCTAAAGTGTCGCTATCTGACCTTGGAAGTAATTTATTAAAAAGCTACCGAGTACGCACGACTGGTTTTGTTATAATTTTAATAAGTTTGCTATTATAATAAGGCGATTGCCCACTAGACGCAACGGCGGTGGCGGCGACGGCGGCGACGACGACGGTTGGCGGCATAGACTATCTATTACTGACGTATGAACGCGACTTTATAGAGGACACGGCAAATATGATCGCGCACCGAAACACACGTCAGCCTATCGATAAAAAAATCACCCTGATCAAAACACATATCGCGCGCTTCCCCGGCTTCATGTTACACACTTCCGTCCCTTTTCACGTAATCACTCCCACAGATTGCATGAAAGCGAAAGGAAAGTTGTAACACATAAAATATATCTACTCACTTACAATTTCCAAAACACAATTGTTGCACGCTAAAGTTCATAAGTGTTATTTAGAGCGAGTATGAAGTCGCATCAGCAAATACTCGAGCCCCCCAGACACGAATACTTGTAGATATATAGGACGTTTACATTTATTTACGCACGAGCTCTCACGCCCCTCTGTGTCCAAACTTTGGAGACCTTCGATTCGATCTCCCCACACCGAACGTTTTCATTCCACCCGCCACCCTTTCGCACTCGAGACGAAGTCTATTGTTTACTGCAAACCGAGTGACAGGCCCATGTAACATCTCATCCAAGCACGAATCCCGTGTCACACGTCGCTTAGCTCTATCAACGCGAATGTAGACGTTTTCATGAAAGTATTGTTACGTCCTTGAGAAAGATTTTAATATTGAATGTCGTACCAAATATCTCCAGCTTTCCCGGAATGAAAACAGAAAAGCCTCTTAGTAATTGTTTGTTTAACGGGGCTCAGTCCAAAAATAATTTCATTTCAAAGGCGGATTCCGACTTTTGTCTCTAGCAAGTCGATGTAAATAATTCAGAAACATCATATTCGTGGGTTTCGTTTAACACGGATGGCGGACGGAGGAGAGTTTCAATCATTACAAATGTCTTGGTCTTTTACGAATCGTTAAATCAAGTTTATGACTATACAGGCTAAAAAGTACGTAAGCACATGTTGGGTCCTTGCCCTGGGAAAACGTGGTATAAAAAATAAATAGAAGAGAATATAAACCGGCAAGTGCACACGCACATCGAGGGTTCCGGCCCACATTTCAAGGCAAAAATCACGGTTCTCGTGGACCCCTTCATTTTTTTTTATTTTTTGTTATAACGGCAATAATACACTGAAAATTTTAAATAACCTAAGTTTACCTATTAAGGTATATGAGATACAGACAGACGGACGGACGTACAGCGGTGGCTCAGTAACGGAACCCTAAAATTAAATATGTAAGTACTTATCGAAACCGGAATATTGGTGATTGCATAAGCACAAGTACAGTTGCAGGAGCCGACGATGAGGCCACTGACCTGAACGACCCTGATTGTGCAAATAATCCTCATCTCAAGTTTTTGTGTTTTCTTTTGTATCTTCTAACAACAGAAACTAAACAAAAATCTTGTGTTACAAATTTCATCGTTCATGTTACGTCCATAGGTACTTACATCAAATTTGCTTTCGTTTTTATCGGGCATATTCTAATAAGACCTTATCTTTGCGTTAGGCAAGTATTGAAAAAAAATACCCTCATTTGGGTTGTTGTGTTCCTAAAGCCACTATTTATCAGCGTGTCCAATCAGTCTAAACAAGTCAGGTGCCTAGTGCGAGATGCAATCGAAGTTCACTCGATTCGCGTTTGTTCACCGTGAATGGTGAATAGTTATTATTTTTCAAATCGTGGTAAACGCAAACGCGTGCGTATAGGTATACAGCAAGTAAATAACCCGCACTAGACACACAGGTTTGGAATACACAATAAATGTATATTCCAAACAGTAAACAGTAAAACTATAGATTGAAATAAACGTTTGCTTCAATCAGTTGTATGGGGCATGTTATTGTATAACATCTGTAATACTCGTATGTTAACCTATTGTAAAAACTGAGTGGATTCAATTTATTTTTTTCACTTCTAATTTTCGAGATATGCAATGCAAACCAACCATCTTCTATAATTACCTAATAAGGTTATACGTGGTAAAGAAAAATACTAACACATTTATATGCACAATTGGCCTGAACATAACCTTATTTACCATACACCATAAAGATATATAGTTATGTGAATTGTGGTCGACCACACATTCATTTAACGTGACAACCACATATGTTCAATGCACACATATGCCTTCTCAACGCCGTTGAATATCAATGTATAGAAAGATTTTACTTCCCAGTGGTATTCCTTCCACTGACTTTTAAGACATCCACTAGCTGAGTCGGAGAAAAAGAAAGCTACCACGGCGACACGTTTGAACATGGTATATTTTCTTTGAGCTCTGGTCATAGTAAGTGCTGTTACGTTAGCAAAATAGTTGTAGCATAAAAGTAAGGTAGAGTAAAGCAAAATACTTTACTTTACCTTCAATATTGTGTTTGTTGGTCGCTATTCATATCATGTTTTATGTCGGTACAAGATTAGACAATAAAGATGTTTGAAGATTCTTAAATTAGCTATTACCTTCCTGAATTTAAGATTTATGCACGAACATTTCATCAGTTTCATATTTATGTAAATAGGTAGGTACCTTCTTGATAAATCACGCAACTATGAAGAGAGCGATTCAGGTTAAGATTAGGTCCATTCCATAATATTGGTAAAGCTTAATCAAACCCCAACCAGGTCAACCTATAATTGGAACCCATTACAGGTCCCATATTGCCAAGTGATGTCACGCACCTACCAATACATATATTGGAAAATTAAACCGGAACTACGCAATCATCCCAAGGACTGGCAAGGGAAGTATTATGGTTTTTAATTATGGTTTATGGTTGATGATAGTGGTTAGCTGAGGAATCCATCGAATAGCTAGCTAAAGTGTTTTCTAAATTGTAAACCAGACCTATCAAATTATAATTATTAGTAGTAGAATAGTGATCAAAATTCGACCGTAAAAAAACTTCTTAGGCCAAATGTCACAATCCTTCGTGCGCTCAATATGCGGGGCCCAAAGTTTTCAAAATACCTAGTAGGTACCTAAGGATCTTCGCACTCACGAATCTGCAGTGCTACCATCTGTCGGATTTAGAGAAACTACTAACAAGATATGTTTATATCATGTAGCAGCCAGCTCAAATATTCATACCATAGTATAACTTGTTACAAATTGGAAACAGCTATCGATCGGTTACTCGAGATGGCGCCATCAAACACAACAACCAAGTCTGACTTGCTTTTGTGGTCATGCATCTCAATATTGTGGATAATAAACTATGATTATGGATAGTAGTTTAGTTTAGTGTGAGTTTTGGTAGTTTTCGAAAACTTTGCTTCTTTTCGCTTGAGATCATACATTTACTTACAGCTCAAACTAAAAGGAGATAAAATCGGTAGCACGGAATCTACGGGATCTATCGTACCAACTCGCAAAAGGTATTCGTTTACTTGGAAAGTTTTCGAAAATATTCATTGTTTTGGTACTCACATTTTTTTTCATCTTATCTGGTTACAAGTTGAGATAAGGCCGAAGGTGGAGGCGCACTTCACCCGGAATCCTCAACAAACTGAGGAACTGGCTATGTTACCTCTGAATGTCGGAACACAATAATTTTAGAACTGTTATTATGGCATTGTTAGTGTTATTATGACAGAATTAGGTAAGATGGTGGTAGCCAGGCGGACTTAATCAAAGTCCTACCACCAACCAAACCAAGCACAATAAATTGTACTAATTAATATTTTTTTTAGTACCCAGAGTAGTTGTTTTTTTAGTACGTATTTGATATTGAAATTAACGTATGAAAAAACCATTACTGCAGACCCATCGTGATCTAATTATATATGGCCTTTGTCGCTACAAAAGTATAGATTTGGATCGTGAGAATAGCGATTCTCAAACACACGGAAAGTTTCGGGATCGACATCATTTTTTTACAGATTTTAACGCATTTCTCAAACCAAAAAATGTGTGGATCCTCTGTTGATGGTCCAAATAAAATGATAAAAAAACCTAAACTCATTAGATATTCTATTATTGGCTGTATTCATATTCACGAACAAGATTATTTTAGAAGGCACAATTCGATTCAGTCATTTCAGAAGGCCAAGTCGTGATGCAAAGATTACAAGCGATTAGGAGGGTTGTTAGACAGGTACCAAGTAAGCAAATATTATCGCTAACCTTAACGTGGTTGTGAGTGTAGAGGTTGGTACTTTTATTATGTAGAGGTAATCTATTAACGGGCTATAGTACCTCAGATTAGCAACGCAACGCAACTTCACTCTAGTTTCGAACTAAGATATAGTTATAATAAAGGTGACATTGCTGTGCGCTCAACCACGGCGCTTATGACCACCAGATGACAGAAATACGCGCGAATTTCAACGTTTGATTTTTTTACGGTAAATCAAACATTAATTTTGAAAATCAGAAACACAGACTGTCTGCTGTATACTATGTTTATTTACTGTACAAAGTGTCAAGGCCTAATTGGGCGTATTTATTGGCGAACATTTTTGGTTCTAATTAGAGTCAACTTTGCTTTTTTTTTATTTCGACAAAATTTTCTGTAATCGTTTTTTCGAAACACAAGCAATCTAGAATCAATCCTTAACTATAACATATATTCATTTCAATGTATATGCTACAGTATTGTGGAAGATATGATCGCTGAAGCTAAGCCATTTCACATATCATAGATTCTTAAGATGACCCAGGAGTACCACCATTTCTTATTTTGATTTGTGTCCTTATCCAATTATTACTTGTGAAATTATATTTGAATCATACGAACCATTTTCATCATATGAACGACAAACAATGTTTGTACAGGAAAGCGAAAATCAGCGGTACTGTTTATGTAGTTTAGAGTAGTTGTGTTTTTTAATTAGCAAAAATGTATCCGCATTGAAAAAGAACAAATCACCGTAAAACATTATTTTAGAATGTAGAACTATTTTAGAATCCCTAAACCGCTCAATTCTTAAGTACGTATTAAAAAGCCTATTATAAATAGGCTTTTTAATACGTACTTAAGAATTGAGCTCTTAAATGCTATATTTGGGTCCTCGAAAGCGAGAGTAATCCCTCGATCCCTAATCAAGGTCTCACTTGACCCGGATTGAGAACCCACCGTTTATTGCTTTCCTTTGCCCTGGAAAAGTACAGTGTGTTTACCACGCGTTTTTTGTAAACTGTACTCACCAAAGTTTACGTTTACGGCAAATATATGGATGAATGAAAACTTGCAGATTAATTAAGATTCACAACCGCCGTGCCGTGCCGAAGAACAGGTACGCAAATGACTCTGGATTGAGACTGGCTGCTGTATGCACCGTGCGTGCCGGGTAACTACTGTAGTTAATTCACCACCATGGGTTACTGTAGTATATGCTGTATTATACAGCATATACTACAGTAACCCATGGTTAGTCTACAGGTATTATTGTTCCCCGTCTTTCCTAACTGTTTGAGCAGTGGCTTAGCGGTGAAATCATGGGTGGAATGAACTTCAAAGAGAAGACACAAAGAGGATGTCCGCGCCGTTTGAATGATAAAGATTTGTATGGAGTGCCGGTAGGTACACTTTGTATTTGAGTCACATTCAAAGCAAACAAACTGTTGTAAAGCAATCGTGGCTTTTTTCGGTTTCATCCCCTTTTTTAAAGTATGGTATAGATTAGCTGCTGACCTCTAAACTTGCATAAGTAAAAGAGAGATCTACGATGTAGCGAGCCTACCCAGAAGCAGGCACTTTCTGGGTAGGCTTGCCCTTTACTCTTTTTTTGAGACATTGGGGCATTGGGTTGTATTTATCACGGCGCAATTCCAGACGCTGAATGCTGATCCCAAGTTTTTGTAGTATGCATGTTTTTTAAGTGGAATATGAACCAGGTGACGGTGATAATTAGCTGTCCAACAGAAATTCCCGAAAGGCGGATAAGCCTTTACATTTCATAATGTAATCTTTTGAATTCGTAGGCTAAAATACTATAATTTATTTATCATTTAATTTATCCCACTAAAGCAAGGCATATGGGTGATATATTGATTTGCCATTTCCTTTGGGTCCAGCCAGCCCAGCCACTTGACCATTATTTTAGTCTTCCAGGAAAGCGATATTTATACTTTCAGTCTTAAAAACACTGGTTGACGTTCATAAGTATGACTAACATCATCGTATAAGTCGTTTTTGTTTTAATTTATTCTACCAGTCATCATCTTTTAATCATCATCATAGATAGCTTTTAGGTAACACTAAAAAAGGTGGTTCTTCTGTGATATGTGTACCTACGCGCTTTAAGGATTTTGGTAACTAGTAGCTTTAAGAGGTCTCGTGTTTTTTTCTTTTTAACTGTAAAACAACCTTAATTGGCTAGGCTTCTCTAAGGTCTATTAGAAATCAGAAGTATAAAGAACCCAGGAAGACTTGACAGCGTAGAAACACCGTTGCATTTACGTGAACTTAAAACACTTCGTGCATTTCAGCAATTAGATACTTCACGCTTTCTAGGTAGTTAACCACCATCGTATAGGTAGATGTAGACATGTTCACCTGACATGCAATGTTATGCCCTGCTTTCAAAATATGCTACATAAGAAGTGACTTGTTTGACTTCCAGTTGTGTTTTTTTTTGCGTTATAGGACACTCTTTTCATAAGTAGAAAAAATATAATGGTAAAATAGGTAGGTACTAGTTTATCTAAGTACCTAGGTGCTTATATGCCATAATCTTGTAATACACTTGTTACATAGTTAGGTAAAAGAAATGTATTGAAAGAGAATACCAAAAGTAGTGTTGGTAGTAGTGTAAAGATGATAATATTTTTTAAGTAAAAGTCGTCCTAGTCGATTTCTGCCTCCGCAACTTGCTACCACAAAAGTGCTTCAGATTCGTACCTTGGAAACTATGAACTACGAGTATATTTATAACAGCTTTTTCCAAGATGAAGTTCAACGGCGGAGTCTGAGCCTGCATGCTGAATGTTTGAGTAAAGAAAACAGAATTATAAAGATAAATAATTTCTGCATCGGCACAGGTGATAATGCGGTCTATGATGGTCTATCAATCATACAAAAATGTAGCTAGAATGCTATTTGCTGGTATCCTGTATGAGAACATTATATCACACGTATGTTATAAAGAGTCTATGATACATGAAATGGCTTAGCTTCAGCGATCATATCATCCACAATACTGTAGCATTTACTTTGAAATTAGTATATGTTATAGTTCAGGATTGATGCTAGAACGTTTGTGTTTAAAAAATACGATTACATAAAATTTTCTCAAAAAATGTTCGCTATTCAATAAATACGCCCAATTAGGCCTTGACACTTTGTATAGTAAATAAACACAGTATACAGCAGACGTTCCGTGTTTTAGATTTTCAAAATTAATATTTTGTTTTACCGTAAAAAATTGAAACGTTGAAATTCGCGCGTATTTCTGTCATCTCGTGGTCATAAGCGCCGTGGTTGAGCGCACAGCAATGTCACCTTTATATAACTATATCTTAATTCGTAACTATAGTGAAGTAGCGTAGTATGAAGATACCCAGTTCGAGGAGGAAGCGGTATTAACACATAGGCTACTTAATATCCCGGAAAAGTACAGTTTTCCCGTGGGGACCTTAATCATTGAAATATGTTTGTCACTCAATTTCGCTTAAACGGCCTAACAAATCTTAACAACGCTATAATATAACTTCTGCTCGTTGTTTTGCAGCACAAAAACAAAAAGTAGCTTACCATATATATGTTTTTCCTGGTCAATATAAAAATTACTTTGCAAAATGTCAGCTTATTCCGTTTCGTAGTACTGGCGCAATTAAACTAAAAATTAAATAAATTCGAGGGTTTGACGAGCATTACACGATCCGAAAATATAAATTTCTAGAACTTACCGGCATAGGGAAAGGCATGGGTCGGTGCTGCGGCATAGAACCGAGGGGCGCGAATGGCGGCGGCATCCTGGGTTCTTGCGCGGGACCATTACGGTCAGGCTGCGGCCTCAGGGGCAGACGCACGGGACCAGACAGGGGGAAGGCGAACACCTGTGACTGCGGCTCGGGGATCATCGGTCTACGACAAAACACAAAATATGGCTAGAAAGAGAAAGCTCTGATATTGAAAAACTAAGCTCATAAGGAACAGCTTGGCTTTTTTTTGTACTACGACGAGGCAGTGCCTTCATCTCAACAAGTGTCACAGGCTATGTTAGGGCGAAAGAGCACTTCACCCGAATTCCTCAACTGACTGAAGAGCTGGCTATCTTACCTATAAATGGTAAAAAACAACAAGTAAAATTGATGTTATGGCAGGTAGGATAGCGTAAAGTACAGCATATTTTATTCCAGACTAGATTTAGTTGCCGTTACGCGATTTCCGTTACGAGACTTCTTTTGTTGTCAAGT
Source organism: Venusia cambrica (assembly GCA_951394065.1). Taxonomy (NCBI): domain Eukaryota; kingdom Metazoa; phylum Arthropoda; class Insecta; order Lepidoptera; family Geometridae; genus Venusia; species Venusia cambrica. Next base: position 12,316,907 of record OX596040.1, on the reverse strand, counting down.
GCTGGGACAGCTCTCGACCTCGAGGTTTGCCAGCAAACCTTGCCTAGTTTGCCAAGGATTAGGTAAACGATGGAGTAAGCCTTCCCAAAAGTGCCTATGAACTCTCTTTTTGAAGGTGGATCGATTGTATCTGTAAAACGAACGCTGGCAGCTGTTTCGAAATTGCTAGCGCTTAGTCACAATAAATGGAATATCAACCAGATGTGGATGGTAATTAACTGTGTCTGAAATTTAATAAATTATGACGGGGCGTTTCCGGAATAATTAAATCTAATATTTATTACTCGCCTTATCTTATAATAACGCGCATCGTAAATATCTTAAAAATTTAGAATTTTGTTTAGATTATAACTTACCTAAAGATTATATATTGAAGTAAGTACTAAGTCATCATGCTTGCATGAGCAAGTTTTGAGGTCAATGGCTTACCCATTACTAAAATTATCAAATTAAGTATTGACTACTTGCTCAGACAAAACCTCTGCTGTTTTTCTTTTTTAGAAAACAAAACCTTTGAACATTTCAATATCTGTACGCTTTAAACAGCACACTAGTGAAAAATTTCCTAGTTTTTCTATAACTTTTTAAATGCCGAAGTTGGAACCTTCACATCAGCTAAGTGGAAAAATCCTTGGCATTTTATCAAGCGTCAGCACGCTGCCGTAGAGGTCGTTTTGCACCAGTAGGTCTAACAACATTATTTCACATTGCTTCACTTATTCCCGCACCTACTAGAAAACGAGAGCCAACCTAGTTCTTATGTTATTAAAATCAGCTACAGACAGCGGTTTTTTTTTAATTTCAACGAAAACGCGGTTGTTTCTACCGATAATAATTTTGTTGTGATCTCATATCCGATCGCGAAATCAAAATACCGTGCTCTAAATAGTTTTTTTTACTACTACTAGGGTTGTTTATTTTATACCATAAAGTAAATTTATTGTATGGAAAACAAAATAAAAATAATTTGTTTTTTTGCAACACTGCAATAGCTATTCAAAGGTTCAAATGTCATCAACATTTTGCTCACGTAATAACCGGCGAGACGTGTTGAATACCAACAAACTTTAAACCATATGAATGTCCAATTAGGGAAGTATAAATTGCCTCCGTTTGGTGTAAGCCCAAGCTAAATAACCCCTTCATAACTAAGTGCAGTAGAAACGATGGCTAACAAGACCGTTACGGTGAGTTTGTCACGTTTTGCGGAAGGGACAAGGCGTTGAATATGCATGAAAGAAAATTCCCAACGAGCATCGATAGTTTTTAGAGGGATTTCCTTAGTAAGAAGTAGAGAACGATAGCATTCTATTTTGTTACTGATAGAATGATAATTACCAGTCCGCGAGTTTTATAGGCAATACTATATTTTTATTAATATCTACTTAAGCCACTTCCATCCTTCGACTACTCGCGAGTGTTTTTTAATGGTTTTATATACCAAGTTATTAACAACGCGAAAAATATTTATATTGGTAATTGATATATTGATGTTATGGCAGGTAGGATAGCGTAAAGTACATCGTATTTTATTCCAGACTAGATTTATTATTATAATTGGGTAGAGCCGCATAATGTTGACTATCTATGGCTAGACTTCTACGCGAGTGAAACCGCGCGGTTCAGTAAGTAGTTTATATGTTCAAAAGTTGTTAAATTCCAGTGGCTGGTTACTTTCATTGTAAGTAATACATTACGCTTTCTCGTGGGATATACCTACTTGTATCAACAAAATTGTATACCCCCTGTATAGATGAGAAAACGAAAACATACGTATGTATGCAAAAAAAAAAAAAGCTTAATGCATCATAAGCTTTTATTTTTTTTAACTCACCTGGTAACAAGTTATGGTAAAGCACTTCATCTGGAATCATCAACCGACTGAGGAACTGATTATGATAACTCGAAATGCCGAAACTCTTCAAAAAAGATAGTTACCTACTTCAAAATGGTGATTCAATACCTACTTCAATACCAGCAAAGCAGACCTAAAACATGCCCTACCATCGAACTGTCTAGATTTGATACCGGTAAGTAAACTATTACTTTTATACTATAGTATTATAATGTGCCCAAATCTAAAGTAATATCATTCAGAAGACATTTCTATACGACATCTATTATCCAAACATTATGTGTAAAGGTGCAATCACGAAGACTGTTCGAATTTGATTTCTCGACAGCGTTCCTTAGAATGTACGTGTTTTTGAGGTTTGAGGGACGCGACCAGCATTCGAGATAACGTGTCGTATACTATCGACCCTGCCTGGTTTCACATGGCTCAAACCTACTAGTTATGCCAGAATGTTTATTTCTATATAGTCTCAAAAGCACTTCAATTCAAACATATCTTTGTACCTTCAATATTGCCAGTATGTAAATTCACATTACGAGATTATTTACTATTAGTTAGATAATCTTCTATGATAAATGTAATATTTAAGTAATAATACAATTTTAATTTACTAATATAATAGATGATTTACTATTAAATTAAATAAATAGTAAATAATATTATGAACAAAATTGTTAGAAACTAAATATTATGTTACATTTTACAGGATGTATGCTGTCTGAATTAGTAATACTACAATTCAACTCTTAATAAGGAATGAAATGGTCAGATTGTCTAACATGCTAACTAGCGGTTTCAGTCTGAAATAAAGATTACGACCACAAACAATACGCTTTAATTATTTTAAAACCTTCGTAAAGAGTTCTGATTTAATATGAATTGCATAAAAACAGATCCACAGACCACATCAAATCAAACTTTTTGCTTTTGGTTCATACAGACACAGCGTGATCTCAACTGATTTCTACATACCTTCGATTCGTTTTAAGAAAATTGTATCCTCTTATTAGTTTGTATTACATGACATTATGCTTGGTTTGGTTGGAGATAGGACTTTGTTTAAGTCCGCCTGGCTAGCTACCACCATCTTACCTATTTCTGTCACCATAACAACAAAAAAATGTTGTGGTCCCTCATTCAAAGGTATACAGCCAGTTCCTCAGTTAGTTGAGGATTCCGGGTGAAGTGCGCTTCCACCTGCGGCCTTATCATAACTTGAAAAATCAGGTGAGATGAAGGCCAAGCAGCTCCTTGTCGTAAAATAATATGTGTATAATATATCTAAATATATAGGTATATCTCCCTCAGTCCTGTGGTTATTATCGTGAGCTATGCAGTTAAAGAAGATAGATTAATTCAACAAATAATCTAACATAATGAATTACTCCGAAGAAGGATCCTTAATAAGGGTGGAAGGCTAGCTACCACCACTTTATCTAAGTCTGTCGCAATAATAACAATTGTAAATGTTGTGTTCCGGCATTTAGTGGTAAGATAGTTAGTTCCTCAGTCAGAGAATTCTTATTTTAATGCGCTTCCACCTTTTATTTATCGTAATTATATTAATCTAATTATAATAATATAGTTACTTGACACCAGATGAGATAATAAATAATGAATTTGTTTTTATAAAAATAATAACAAGTTCAAGTGCGAAGTGTGCAAATATAAATTTAAGTGCGATGACGAGTTTACAGTAATCCTCGCGAAAGCGTATGCAAAGATTTATTGTTAAGGAATATGAGCTCTTATCCAAATGGGTTAAGTCAAATAGTGTACGTATCTGTAACCAATTAGTCCCAAGCTCTTTTCACTTTAGGCTTCTGCAATAGTATGTTTATATCTATTAGTCGTGTACAATTACCCACCTCTGTTCCTGGTCTCCACCGTGGCAGATGATAGCGATGCGTTCAGCCTGCGCGCTACGAGGGGCGAAGGCTCCGAGGATGTTGAAGGGGAATCGCCTCTCCATCGGCTCTTCCTGGCGTTTCTCTACCACGCAGTTCATGCGACCTCTGGAAGTAAGATTTATGTCATTAGAAATTAGTGTATTCAATCAAATGTACTGATTCCTTTGTACATAGTTAGTTTAATTGTACTTTTTAAGGAATATATAATAGTACCTTCTAAAAAATGTACAATTGAACTACTTACGTACAAAGGAATCAGTCAGATTACCTAAGGACCGTTACAAAAGGTCCTATAGGTAACTTAACTGTTCCATAGCAGTACCAGACGGAAACGTGCCAAAGACATTTAGAAATGGCATTTTAAATATATCATCATAGAGATATCCAGACCTGTCAAACAACTTAAGTAGTATCTATAGCAGTATATTGGAAGCCTGAAAATACGCTTGTAGAGAATTCCCAGATTTTTTGCTGTGAAAATCTTTGTGTCAAGGTCGTAAGGAACAGAAGAACTTTGCATTTTCAGCCCTAAAATGTAAGATATGAGTTGCTATTTGTTTGAAAAGCCGTTATTACGTATGCCACTATTTTATCTATATATCTATATATCCTTTGTTTTTAGGGTTCCGTACCTTAAATGGAAAAAACGGAACCCTTATAGGATCACTTTGCTGTCCGTCTGTCTGTCTGTCTATCAAGACCCATTTCCTCGTGAACGCGTAGTGGTATTATTTTGAAATTCATATCAAATACTCAACTCTATAATACTTTTAATCTGTATCAAAATCAGACTTCTATGTCAACACAATCAAATAAAACAGCAATTTAAGCCGAATATTATAAATATTAATACTTGCGAGTAGCTGCTCGCAAGGGAATCAAAGCTAGGATACATCAGTCGACCTAGAATCTTGAAATTTGGCATGAAGCAACGTTTTTATAGCACACATAAAGAAAAAATCCCGAAAACCTTAAATTTTTAGTTACATCACATAATATTTTCTTTTGTTATAATTAGAAACGATAAAGAGACCTTCGGCTTAAATAATATATGTAATAATTAATGCTCCTTCAGCTTTCCACATTGGGATTTCATTTAGCAATAAAAATACCATAACTTTTACTCCTTTTAGAACCCTCGATGCGCGAGTACGACTCGCACTTGGTTATCTTTAATTTAAGTTAAGATCCGTTAAAAAAAAGAATGAATAAGTATTTTCCAGGCAGGTTCGCTTCATTGTAGACCTCATCTTGCCCAGGGTAGCCTCGAGATCAAGAGCTTTCCCATCGTATATAATTTGTTTAAAAAAAATAGTCAAAAACAACGTTTGCTGTCTTTCGCTCCGGGTGCATTCCGTGAGGAAATGGACATATCTTCCATTAGAAACCGATATTTAGGCAATTTCAAGAATCAATTTTCTATGTTAGTTGACTGTGAGTATTGCGAGAGTTGGTACAGTATCAACTCTACAAATAGCCAAACCACAATCAAGGTACCTAAACATGGCTAAGCCTTGAGTTGAGAGACATAAAAATATGCTAAGCATATGCCAAGCTAGCCCTTTGAATCACGATATTGCTCAGTTGATAGTACGTGAGTATCTGTACTGTATGTAGCCAGTAAACCAAATTACGTCAGAGCAAACAGTTAGGTTAAATAACTGAGTATCTTTTAACTTAACCTAGTAGCATAAAATGTTATTGATCAGTCTGATAGCTGGCTGATCGATTATAGCTTCGGTTATTAGGTTTGTGTTGCTTAAATGCTATGCTTTAGTTATATGCTATATGCGAGCAATATCTATATACTGCTCGTATATAGCATATAATATAGATTATTTTACTCCCACAATTTAGACAAAACAAACGACACACGTGTAAATCTATCAAGCCGTTTAGGCTATATGTATGTATGAGTACCGTTTAGAGTATGCCAGTAAAATATTCATACATACATAAATTACACACATGTATGCATACACACTCTCGAAAAAGATAACCCACCTTTTGAGGCAGTAGGGTAAAAAGAAAGTCACATTGTACCTTGTACCATTTTATCAGTACCGCTTTCATAGTAAACTATAACTAGCCTACGGTTTCTTGAGATTACAGTACGTATTGCGTGCAGCGTTGGTACGTCTACTGCATACTACGTGACATGCGATGACTTGTCAAGTAGAGGCCTAATACAGATATCTATGTAGCAGTTAAGTTACTTTTTCTGTGCGTTGATATCTTTTCTATGCAATAAAATTTCGTAGCACATGCTACGGTGCTACGAAATTCTCTATCAATGTTATATTAAGAATACAAAATGTAAGGGTTTTAAATAAGATGGACGTCTAGGTATTATATTTTCCTCTGTCCTTAGGCTGTTTGAGTGAAATGCGAGACAATTTTCTCTGCTTGCCGAGACAATTTGGGCTTTCCCCGGATTATTCGGGATTTACGATCCGGTTTCAACAATTACCTTTATGCGGGCTGCTGACTCGTCGAGAGTACAATTTTAAGTAACAAAGGTGAATCGTTTTTTTTTCCTTTCTTTTTTTATTACATAGTACCTAAATATTTTTTTAGATGGGATTTGGACAGCTAAACCAACAAATCAAAACACTAATATCACATATAAAATATTAAAATGCTGTCTTATCCTGTTCCTGTGGCTTTCTACCGCCAAAAATGTATTTATCCATTCGTTAAAACAGTGTTAACATTTATTCAGTAGGTACTTTCCGAGACTAAGCCGTACAAGATAAGTGACTAATATATAAACTGGCAAAATCCCCCAGCTTTCGAAGAGGTTCTATCCAGCAGTGGACACTAATGGGCTGTTGGTGTGTGATGTGTGTGTTTACGTAAGTTGGGTTACTTCAGACACCGTATCAAACCGCACGCAAGCAGTTAGCTTGGAAATTGATGATTATGTTATATAGTTCTTATTCTCTTTTGTTTGTCTGATTACTTTTGGGTCTTAGAAAAAATACATAGCTAACTGTCATATTTACTTCTTTTTTTGTACATGAAAACAAACCGCTGATAACTAATATCTCAGGCACCGAAAAATAATAAACAAGTAAAGCCTATACAGTTTTTACTTATAGAATATGGATAGATACAGATTTGGAAAAAAAGAAGTAGTAATTACTACTAATAATACCATACTGCATATTTGGGGAAAAAATACTATTCATAAAAAGAGATGCATTTGCGTTTCACCTACCTGGCAGACTGACTAATGAAATTGAGTATAACATAAATAAATAAATATTTGAAAATGAGTGAGTGGTGTACTATGAATTAAATCGTGTATATTCGACAAAAAAGATTTCGTTTTCAAAAATATTTGCCGCGTATTGAAAAGAGAGAGTGAGATCTGGTAAGGGGCTCTTCATTGATAGTATAGTCGAATCTCGTTTTTCGATCATACTAAATGTGATACAGACAAATTTTTAAACATTGAGGTCTAAATTGTTACGATAGGCATTATGATTATTAAGATCACTTTGCAGAAAAACTAGGTCGGTAAATGAAAAATATATTGAAAAAAGTCTGCAAATAAGGAGGACCATGAGAGTAAATAAATAAAGAGTAGTAAATAAAGAGATCCGATGACAAACAAATTAAAAAGAAGTGGAGCAAGAGTTGGGTGAACCGTGGGGTACACGAGATGGAATTAGCGATACACTGGAAGCAAACCATTTTAAGACTATAGATTGGCAACGACCCTGGACATACGAAGTAAACCACCTAAGTAAGTCACCCCGTATGTACTAGTAGAATCAAATGCTTTACTGTAGTCTGTATAGGGCAAGAGGTGCACTTTACATCAGGTGGGCTGCTTGCTTGTCCCGCCTCCAAGTATTATAAAAAAATGCATTGTTCTTGAATGGATGAAGGCCGTCGGGAACCGCCGATTTTTTGCAGTTGAGAGATTTTAGAAGTTTAAAATCAAGGTTTATTTAATTCAATATGCTCTGGTCAACTGCCGAAGTAGGCACGTCAGCGATTCAAGATATCAAAAGAGCGTTCTGTGATAATGTCTAAGGTGATGACGGTAGGTAATTAGGGTTGAAAAATATATCAAAAATAATCTGCGAAAGCATTACACATTTTTGGGCCTGAGTTTATGTCATCGTTTTTGTTTGATATCGATGAGAGGTAAGCGTAAGGTTGTTTATTTGATTAGGTATATGTATGACCAAAACGCTTTCAGACTACTTTTTATTGCGTTTTTGAACTCTGTTGATGTAGCTCAAATTACATTGGTGTTCAACTCTCTTTATGAGACACTGACAATGCAATTATTATGCTTTAATTTAGGAATATGTTTTTTAACTACGCATAGGTTTGTTACGTTTGATGTTATAGATAACAGCCCCTCCGTTACACATAACATATATTTTTTAACCTTTAAACTTAAAACTCTTACTTTCAACTCTAACTAAAAAGACGGAAAAGTAAATATTGCATCTAATAATAATATAGTTTGGATTTGACCTCCTTATTATACACTTAATTATGTACGCACAGTGTATGCGGGTTTCAATTTCCTTGTCTGAATTCGACTACCACATATTCATGCGTTTTTCCGGGTAGACACCAGACATGACTAACATGGCTAATCTCCCCAAGGAGTCAATTCACAACTGCCTGTATAAGTAGTTTACGGGAAAACTTGTGTTCTTTCCTTGTTTTCCCGCTATAAACCCATTTGGGCCATCGGGCACCGCTCAGGTAAATTGCATAAATTCCAACTATTTCGTGGACCATGTAAAAGTTTTCTCGCTAAACCATAGTATTTACTTTGTGGGTAAACGTGAAGATATCATCTCGTTAAGTATGCGGCGCGTTTTCGCTGATGAAAACGTCGATAGCTGGCATACTTACACAAACCACAATGTTGACGCATATTAGGTACCTACTCTAAGAAAGGCAGGATGTTATTTATAACAGTATTTGTACATACGATGAAAAAATACAGAGTCAGAAAGCAATTCAAACTAGGGTACCAGGGACGCTACCGCCGACGGCGAAGCCGATCTCCATTGATGGCTTTAAATTAGCTCCATGAGAACTAGAAACGATTTTTACCGATTTAGGTATGTGTCATATCCGAAATGGCGTTTCCCATCTCAAAAGTGTACACATGTTATGAAACCTATCCGTTCAGTACATTTGACGGTAAAAATCGTTTCTAGTTCTCATGAAGCTAATTTAAAGCCATCAATGGAGATCGGCTTCGCCGTCGGCGGTAGCGTCCCTGGGTCGATGTTCAAATTGTGGACGAGTTATCAAACAATACGCATTAAAATAAAACAAAATAAACAATGCTGGTTATAAATGTGTGATGACTTACTTCTGGTTGTTGGCAAGGAAAGCTCCTGCTAGGTCGTCCAAGTCAAAGTGGATAGGCATCTTGAAGATAGGTCGCATGCCGTCCAAGTCATCATCCTCTTCTGCTGAACTGTCGGATTCTGAGCTCTCATCGCTGTCTGGTGATTCACTTTTCACGTCATCGATTTTCTGAAAATATTTGAATCACATAATACTACCTAAATATTACTTTCATACCAGTACCCAATATGAACGAAGCTAGAAAAGCCGTTTTGACCGAAACGGTCAGTTTCATCTTCCAATTTTGGTGTTGTGCAACTTAATCTTGGTCGTGCATAAAAAAGCGCATTTGACACGAGTTCAATATGTTACGATTGCGAAGGTAATGCTAAGACTCAATGGCTTTCGCCAGTTCAGTCGAGAGTAGAGTAGAGCCGATCAGTGTACCAATCATTAAATTCAGTAATGTTAAATTCAGTTAATCTTGTAGGACTGTTGGTCCTACCTCTCTCAATCCAAGAGCAGTTAAGACAAGAGGTAGCCCAAACGACACAAAGCAGTCGCTCTGCCCTATAAAACGAGTTGTAAAATACAAGATTCATAGGAAAATAATGTTGTCTATAATTCGAATTGATTATTCTCAATAATAGCTTTCGCCAATCTGTCTACCAAGAGTGATGATTAAGGCAAATGTAATCTTTGGAAATTCATTATACGGTAGGGCATTTTGCGGGCTTCGTGACTATTATTATACCTAACAGGTATAATAATAATTATATATAATCCAGCTAATTGTTATTTTCGTGTGGTTAGAAGTATATAGGTATCTAAGTGGTTTTTTAATTGTGTGGCGAAGTAAAATATAATAGTCATATTTTATAAGTCCAGTAGCATGTTCGACTTTCTGTAAAGACAGGTGATCCCTTGAAATTCCATTTATGATTCGAAACGCTAGTTTGGACAAGTCAAGCGTGCAAGATATCGAGATGCCATGTCTGTAATTTACCATACTTTAAAACGTTTAACTTTGGCCTTTTTAGCGTTTACTTGAGTATTTTATTATCTGGGCTTTGGCTTAGAACCCAAAAAGGTATTTGTATGATTTCTATAATTACGTGTATCTCATGTAATGTAAAAAATGCCACGTTGATAAATATATAGTTAGAAAATGTTGCAAAGGTAATTGGCGCATTAGAATGCAACTACGAGTACATATTACTTATCTTGTCAAGCAGACAAAGAGTTATCTTTTGATTGTGTCTCAAAACACACCCAGTACCTACTCAGATACTGTCTATCATAATAGTGATCTTCGCAAATGTAACGAGGTGCTCCACAAAGCCGCTCAATGAACAGCTCACGACAACTCATTCGTTGAGGGCCGTCGCCTGATCATCCGAAACATTTGTACGGGTCACGCGAAAAACATTAATCTTCCTACTTTCAACATTTTATGCCCAGAGTCGAGCGAAAGTGGACACTATCGTGAGAGATTTCACTGATCTAGACTTTCGCCTGGGCACAGAGCTATGTTAATGACAAAATAAACAGTACCTACCTAATTGTTTCACTCTTACTCTTATTTTCGGTACCTACCTATAACAATTTTGGTCTGGATATTTGTAAATTGGTAGTTTATCATTCTAATATTAAAGAAGCGTATGTTTGTGTTTATGTGCGTAAGTATGTCTATTTGTTACTCCTTCACGCCTAAGCGGCTTACCCTGGATTAACACAGAGATTGATAAATATGTTTGTCACTCTTTTACGTTCAATCTATATATCTAATAAGGATGAAATTTGGTATGATAACATACAATAACGAACAGACTTTATTTTATCCAATAATCAGTTCCAGAGAATGAGATGTCAAACATCGAAAAACGAATGCAAAACGGATAATTATGTCTTTTGTTGCTCCTTCACGCAAAAACTACAGAACAGATTAAGCTGATTTTTTGTATGTATTTTGTTCTGGACCAGGAAAACATATACACTACTCTTTTTTCTTTATCCGGGTAATACCTCGCGGGCGAAGCCGTTATGTACAAATAAAATAACTATTTACAAGGGAAGCAGTCGGGTTACCTATGGACCGTTACAAACGGTAACTCAACTATTCCAGACCAAAGCGTTTCCAAGACATTAGCTACGTTGCCACGCTGAATAGTTACACTAACTTGCTGGCCTAAATAAGAGCCAGCCCTTGGGGACACACGGTGCCTCAATCAAAAACCCCGCAATATTTATATATTGCGGTTTGGTTACTGGGTTTATATATTATTATATACTAAGGCTTAACCCCATAAGGCTATACTTGTGTCTAATATCATTAACTGAAGTCTTATTACACGAAGCGAAAGCAATATCGCAGGGAAGATATTTCAATAAGAGAGAAAGTAGCCATTAACTTAGGTATTCTTTACAGCTTAGAGTGCCATACAGATAGATGTTTCGAACCGTCGACGGTTTCTGTGCCTGTTGTTATTTACTATACCTATAGGAACAGCGGGCTGTTCCTGTATTGATATACTTTTTATGCAAAGCTACACTAGATCCACGAATTTTTCCTCTTGGATGACCTGACATAGCGAAACTTGAAGCGTGGAAGAACAGAGTAGGAACTGCAATTTTTGTATTTCAAGTGGTTTGGTCACAACATTTACAAATGTTATTATGACACAAAAATTCACAACCCGCGACGGGACTTTTCTCTCATATCATAACAACATTTTTAAAAGTTGGAACTGTTGAAAATTGAAGGAAACTAGATACAACCCGACTCGAACGACTTCGACGTCGAAAACATGGCCTTAAAAATAAAAAAATAGGTAGTTATATTCAAATATAGAAACGGCATTTTAATACTTTTGTATGTTAGGAAATTGACCGTTAGGAATGCTGTCCACATTCCAATGAACGTTAGGGAATGTGCAGTTCAACTGAGAGCTATAATCCCGTTCTGTGCTGTTTGCCGGCTACAATGGGCTCGGACATCCTGCCGAGACAATGCGCCCGCACACCATTGTTCCAACCTTCCATTTGTAAATATACCACCATTTAATAGAGCCATCGTTCATCACTCGATTGGCTGTCTATGCAAATGAGCTCATTAATAAACAGATTTCTCAACTATCAATATCATCAAGTTATCAAGCCCAATACCTAGTCACCAATCGTTTTCCAACCATTAACGGTCTTCTATTAAAGCCTCTGCCAAGACGGAGTGATTTTCAATAATCTCCCCGCTTGGCAGATGGGTTAGACAAAGTAGCTAGATTTTAGAACCCTGATTATTTGATAAATCAACATAAATCGCCACTCAAACTTAAACTTGGAGAGCTAAAGTTACTTTCTTAAAAGTACTTCTTGTACATCGAGTGTATTTATTGAACTCAATGACTCGTATATTTATTGCCAATCTATGACATATGACCGTTGCGCTTGGGCAATTCATATAATAAAAGGCCGCTTTCTAGTGGTGCAACGGTCGAAGCCATACAGCCGCCACACCGTAGGCGAGTGAAAGTCACAGTGCGCACTGTGACGTCACCACTTGCATCGACTGACGAATGCACATAAAATTATTGGCACATATTGGATTGTCTTTTGATTTCATAATCCAAACGATTCCGTATTGTAAAATAAATGAATAAATGAACACTTTAACGTACACAAAAATTATATCAAATAATACAAACATTATGGCACAGCAGTGTATATAAGTGCAAAATAACAATATTAGATCATTTCAAACGAACGCTCAGATTGGCATAGAAATTAAATATTCTTATTACATTACCTACATCCAATAGGCACCTACGCATAACTTGCGATTGATATTATGGTATTGTCAGTTGCGCTTCAAAACTCTCACTAAAAAATTACGACACCGACCGAAACAAATAATATTATCATTCCTTATTATAATAACAACTCTGTATAATTGATTAGTAATAATCCTTTCATCTGTTACGCAGTTTCCGTAAAGTTTTCTGCTTCTAACGAAAACAATTGAATATGCCACGCCTTTGCGTATAACTAATATTTATTCGCTCTTAATTTTAAAATCTAGCCTTTGCATCACCTGGATGAGGATGGGGTGGAAGTACGATATTTCCTTATAGCTGCCTATTTAAGTACTGACGGAACACAGCAAACTGCTTGGACTGCGGCAGGAGGGTGGTCGCAGGCCAGGTCCTACCACCAGCATTGGGATCTACAGAAACAACCGTTGACTAAAGGCCAACGGGGTAGATCACTATAGGAGTTAGATCCAACCCACCTTAAAATCAACCCCAATTCTCAAACAAAACTATTGGTATTTCGCGCAAGATTTTATAGCGCAGGTTTATATAATCGTAGAACATGACAATGGATTTTAGCAGACTGACAAATTTCGAACATATTTCATGGTTTTGACTACTACCACCACCTGTCCTAATCAATTTGGTGTGACGATCGCGTCCTTTGTGATATGTTTTTGTTTGGTGTTTTGGCTTGAATGATATTCATCACTGAATTTCAGGCAACTCATCTTGATTTGCAATTAAATACAAAAATATAGGTACCTGTAGTCTGTCTTCATCAATTTTGGACTCGGCGTGGTTGAGCGCGTCCTCTTTGGGCGGATTTACTGTAGACGGCGCCGCCGGTGAGCTCGGTTGCGACACCATAGGGGGCGCTGCGTGGAGCGCGTGCGCATTGCCGATCGGCAACGGCTCATCCTGAAACAATCACAAACAGTCAATTATGATTCGTGATTACAAGTGATTTGCAAATTTATATCAAGGATTAACTCAGGCACTGACAGACAGACAACGCACGGGCTAACCCGAATGCATTAAATTTTGCATTGAAGTTCGTTTAAGTATAAGTATAGTGAAAATGACCAGAAGAAAGTTTTTTTAATTCATACTCTGACAGGGTGAAATATTTATAGGCATGTTTGTCATCTTTGAAGTTGATCGGTACTTAGGTTTCTGTTGATTTTTTTTTTTAAACTCATCAGCTTGTATAGTAGTTTCGTCATTAGGTATTTGAAGTTAGGAATGAGAAAATTGGTGTTACGGCCTTAACAGATAAAAATTAATGTAAAAAAAAAATTGTAAATTATTGGGAAATTCTTTAGATGTATAAAATTAGGGATGGAAATTTGTATGAAATTTTGTCTTTTATATTTAAGAGTAACAAGTGTAATAGTTAACATTTAAAATAGGGGGTAATAGTTTGTGTGGTAGTTCATTTATTTTAAAGAAGGTACAAAATATTAAAATTTGTATATAATACAAAAAAGTTTAATTCGTACTTTTAAGACCCTAAACATAGGGGTTTTATTGTACGACGGGAAGCACTTGGTATTCATCCTGGTTTAAATATTTGATAATGCTGAAGGTAGAAGCGCACTTCCCCCAGAAACCTCAATAGGTAAGTGTTTTAGTTGCCAAAAAAAAAAGAGACAGCTCAAAAGCATCAAAAACTCAACAGCCCGTCACAAAGTTAATCATAAACTAAGTACCCATAATATTCCGACGATACCTACCTAGTTGTCGTATAATCGGTTTTTGTAGATTGCTCTTTCAAAGTATATCTCTAATAAACTTCATAATGTTGGTAATCTACGGTATCTATATAACCTATTTCTCTTCAAATTACTTTACTAGAACATTACCGAGCTTGCCGCTCACTTTGGCGCAAAACCCATCAAAGTGCTCATCGCAAAATGGCGGATGCGTTTAGCATGTAGCCAAGCAGTTACGTAATATATGTTAGTGTATGTAAGTATGCTGGAGTATGTGCAACCTTCTTACACGGACACTCGAAGCTGGTCATTGTTCGTGTCAATCGTTTTATTCTCACTGAATAATCACAGGAGTTTGTTGCTTGCGCACTCATTGAAACCGTTTAAAAAACATTAATAGGAAAAGTGCAAGGCTGTTCGTGCTTGTTTGCGGCGTCATTGTTGTAAAATATTCCTAACTAAGCGCGGTAAAGTCAGAATCATGCATAATGACGATGTCATACTGCCGGTTCCTGAACGTGACCATACAATGAGCGTACGTCCACTTATTGATCTTGTACGCTTCTTGCGATTACATGGATAATCGGCTATCAAACTGAAAAAAACTTTATATATTTTTGACTGGCTTCACAACTCAGTTGATTGTAAGTACCTATGTACATAGAAAAAAAGTCTGTTAGTAAGTTATATTCTCCGTGGTCTAGTTCCCATAAGTATTAAATGCTTTGCTTAGTTTGGGGATAGATTACGTTTTTTTTTCTTTTTTTTTCAACTAGATATTCGTCTATCTCAGCGCTGATTTCTAAAATGTGTTGTGTTTTCAAAATAAGCACCGTGCATTTTTCGCAATTCATTCTATACCCCATGAAGATAATACAAACCAGTGATAAAGCTATCATTGGGTAGTTAAAAGTGGAAACTAATCTGTTCTAAAGTGAAAAAAAACTGGGTTTATACGTGGTACTGTCAGATAGGCAGAGATCAGCCGAGCGCGAAGTGTTCGCGACCGCAACTGATAGAAAACGAAGATTACGTAGCAAACTATTGTCGCATTGTACCAGTGCACTACGCCCACAATACTTTTACTGGATTTACGAAACGCTTTTAACATTTTATAGCGTCTGAACGTTGCGTGATAATGAGGAAATTGCTCATATTTCCCATAAAATACAAAACGCAATCTTTATCATTCGACTGAGGTTTGCACCTATAGGCAACGTGGTTGTTTTAATATTTTAAATATGTAAACGTCACTGAATGAAACCTTCCAAGGTTAAATATTAAAGATTAGGAAGTTACCTTCACGTAATATCGTAAAATACCTAAGCAAATTTTTTAAACTCATTATTTTCCAAGTTTGCAAAAGTATTCAACGAGGTCTGTATTAGAATACTGCTCTTTAGTTGTAAAATAAATGCTGATGTCTATAGTTATTTAATCACATATTAATAACATGTTTTTATTGATATTACTGCAAACAAACCATGTAAGAATTCTATCTAAATTATATACTATTTGAGTAACATAACTCGATCGTCTTCCGTAAGTGAGACACTGATCATTGGCTGTGGACAGATAGATAATTGAGATGCGCGGGCGCGGAAAATCACCTGTTTCCGTACCCCTCAATGGAGGCATGATTTGTAAAAATATTACTCTGAACAAGTATCACGTGATTCAGTAAAGTGTTTTTTTTTAATCCATACCTATAAACAACAATTACATAAAATGATGCAGAAATATACACCTACCTACCTACTATGATTTGAAAATTATTGAGGAAAACGTTCTTGCTTCTGCATCTACCTACTCTACAAAAAGATAACCACATTATCTTCATCATTATCATCAACCTTTCGCAGTTCACTGCTGGACGCTGGTTTCTCCCAAATGCGCTACTGAACCCGATCTTTGGCCTTTCTCATCAATTCTCTGCCCGCCACTGTACGGAGGTCGTCACTCCATCTATCCAGAAGGCGTCCTCCACTCGACCACTTTGGTTCTATGTCAGATAACCTCATTTCTGATTTTATCCTTTAGTTAGAGAAACGCGAAGCATAGATCTTTCAGAAGGCGTCCTCCACTTGACCACCTTGGTTCTATGTCAGATAACCTCATTTCTGATTTTATCCTTTAGTTAGAGAAACGCGAAGCATAGATCTTTCCATCTATCCAGAAGGCGTCCTCCACTCGACCACTTTGGTTCTATGTCAGATAACCTCATTTCTGATTTTATCCTTTAGTTAGAGAAACGCGAAGCATAGCAGCAATATACCTTTTTAACTACTATGCTAAGGTACCGGCTTAAACATAAGCCTTTTACACATTGCGAGCAAGTAGAAAGAAGCTAGAATTAAATGTCCATCCTAAACTAATAATTAGTTACAGACCATTTAGTAGGAACCATCGTTATGGTGGTCCCCGATTTTGCGAGACGGGACTAATTAATGTATTAAAATTATAGTTTAAAAAAACAATTGATTTGCATAAAAAAATATTCAATGATTAATTCAATTTTTAATTTCGATATAAAAGACTAATAAAAGTTAATGATAAAATTGAATAAATATTTAAATTATTGAAATTTCAAGTTTAAAATCAAGCTGCTTACTTATTTTTTTGTGGTTATTAAATATTACGGGACATTCATTTCACACAGCGCCATCTATTGTACATATTGTTTCTGTAATAATAAGTAAGTATCGGTAGGTATATGTCATGGCTGTGTTTAATGTCGAAGAAACGCTTGCGATGCAGAACTAAGCAAAACTAATCTTAGTATGTGTTCGATGAAAAGGAATTGTATCTAGGTTTATTGTATATATTGGGTATTCCTACAGCATTATTTGATCCCGTTTAAGATTTTAAATGCCAACAATATATTATATAGCCAATACCCCCAAACCATATAAAAATGCTACCAGCTCTACATTTTGAACCAAAAAGACATTCCCCGGGGTCCCGGGTTCGATCCCCATGGGGAGTACAATATATTGTGCTTGGTTTGGTTGATGGTAGGACTTTGTTTAAGTCCGCCTGGCTAGCTACCATCACCTACCGAATTCTGTCGCCGTAATAACAATTCTAAAATTGTTGTGTTCCGGCATTCAGAGGTAAGATAGCCAGTTCCTCAGTTTGTTGAGAATTCCGGGTGAAGTGCGCCTCCACCTTCGACCTTATCTCAACTTGTAACCAGGTGAGATGAAGGCCAAGTGCTTACCCGTCGTACAATAAAAAAAAATATTAAAAGACCTTGTAACATAATTAAACCTGAGGCTGGGATCTTGAACAATTAATTAACAGACTGCATCGGAATCGGAAAGCTAATAGTACTTGAGAATCGATGAAAGATTTCCATTGTAGCGTTCACCAGGCCAAGAACGACGGCCAAGTACGTGTTAATTTACAATACATTCGGTCACGGGGTATGATTCAAGGACTTCGTGCCTTTTAAATGTTTGCATTCCGACCCGACGGAGATTTGACGAAAATATTATTGTACAGACCGACACGCTGTGCCGGTTCAAATAATGAGCAGGTACTTTAAGCACTTAAAATACAAAAATAAGTGTCGTCTATTCAGAGTTTATTTCACTCACACATAATTCGTATTGTGTTGGTTTAGTTAATGCATTTTCACGTTTCCGAAGAACATGTTCCCAAAATACGACAGATCTCTTTTACTGACTGAGAAAATATCGATAGCAAATCGTTTCCTCGTCGACAGGTGAAATAGGAAAAAGTTGAAAAACTAGAACTCTTGCTCTAATCTACAAAATATTGAAATACAACACCACTTTTGTATCATTAATCTGATACATCGCATTTTGCGATGTGATATCCTGAACTATGACTCAATATAACTACAGAGATTTGACATAGTAAACAATAGG
This sequence comes from Venusia cambrica, assembly GCA_951394065.1. NCBI lineage: Eukaryota > Metazoa > Arthropoda > Insecta > Lepidoptera > Geometridae > Venusia > Venusia cambrica. The sequence goes on along the minus strand of OX596040.1, from coordinate 12,298,394 downwards.
TACTTGTTTGCCAAGCGAATGAAGATCCGTAATATCGATTGAAATTGTACCAATGTAGGTAATTATTTTTTTACCATTATCTCTGTCGGACAAAGCTCTAGAACCAAAACTGTCCGAAACCATTAAAACTAAATCAAAAAAATAAAATTTTAATTTCCCTAAATTTTATGCGATATAAACTCACTCGATAATTTGTCTTTGCTTCCATGACAATTAGCATAACAATTAATATTTGAACAAATGAAAAAGTCTACTATGTACCTATGTTCTTAAAATGCGAAGCGAATTTTAGCCAGGCAAGATAGCAGAACCAAAACTTTTTGTATGAATTAACTCCAACAAAGAATGTGAAAGTTTTTCGCCATTAAAGCAAAGACAAAATAATGTTGTGCCAACTGAATAGTTAGTAAATAGCTAGGAATATCTTTATGGTCCACGTGTAGGTATTTTAAGTAACCCTGATATGAATTTCAAAGAAAATATTGTTAAAGGTGAAATTAAATATTATTCTAAATACTAAAAAACTATCTAGTATTATTCTTATAACAATAATTGAGAGCTGGATGCTATTGTTTAGTCACAGCGTATTTTGAATATGTCAGGTCTCGTACGAAAATTAGTAAGTCCTCAATAATTTCAGTAGACATAGGAATCTGTAGACATGGGAATCTGTTGATATGGGAATTCGTAGATATGGTAATCACTGTATTGACAATCTTTAGACAAGAAGATTTGAAACATTAGAAATCTGTAGTATTGGAATTCTGTAAACGTGGGAATAATTCCTAAAAAATCTTCGTGGTCAAAGTTCCGGTGTATCAGAAGCAGTTGAACCTTTCAAGTCTTCAAGTTCATTAAGTGGAATAAATGTTTTAATAACAGGTTCAAGCGATAATGGTAATGTTTATTATACTACGTGGGGAATACCTATTTTGAAAAGCAATGAAAAGTATTACAGATAATAAAATACTAACAAAGTACTATGAGGTTATAGTTGTTTTTCTCTTTGACAAAACTTGAAAAGTATGCCATGTACACTACAAAACAGTTTATTTCTCCGCCTCTTCCGACCTTCTAGAACGTTTTCAAATACCTAGGTACTCATTCCTCAACAGCGATTAGCTACGGGACATTGCAGACGGGACGAAGCAAAATGACGGCATCAAATTACCAATCGTAAGAAAAAAAACAACCAACTTGTTTTAGAATAAAATTAGAACAGAAAGGCAACTCGATAAAATATTTCTTTAGCACCTAATGAAACAACAATTTTCCTGACCACTGTTGTCTACTCACTAATTCTAGTACTTTCTTGATTTTTACTTAAAGGTTTTTGTTCTGACCGGGCATTTTTTGTATTGTATGACGGGGAAACGCTTGGCTTTCATCTCACCTGGTGTCAAGTTATGAAAGGTGGAAACGTACCTACTTCACCCGGAATCCTCAACTGAGTGAGGAACTGGCTATATTACCTCTAAATGACGAAATACTTATAGAGTTACAGACTTAAGTAAGATTGTGGTAGCTAGCCAGGCCAGGCAGACTTGAGATAAGTACTACCACCACCAGATAATCAATGGATAAGTATGGTAGAAGGTAGTGCATAAGCTGAAGAAGATAGACTTTGCATCTATGTGTAACCTAACCACCAGATAAAGTAGTGTAGTTTGGTAATAAAGCATCTTAGCTTTAAACCAATCCATAGGTACGTTTCATGAAACGAAGTCTCTTGTGTCATAAAGAGACACATCTGTGACAAGTTCATCGACCGGAGGCCACTTTCGCATTTCGCTACATAATAGCGAGGTATCGACTCACCTAACTATTACACCTACCAACACTGCACCAGCACTGTACATGGGTACTTTGCTGATGCAGTGTTGGTAACAACTCCTGGGACGCTACCGCCGACGGCGAAGCCGATCTCCATTGGCTTAAAATTAGCTTCATGAGAACTAGAAACGATTTTTACCGTCAAATGTACTGAACGGATAGGTTTCATAACATGTGTACACTTTTGAGATGGGAAACGCCATTTTGGATATGACACAATAAAGCATATACTGACAAAATAAAGTAAAAATCGTTTCTAGTTCCCATGAAGCTAATTTTAAGCCAATGGAGATCGGCTTCGCCGTCGGCGGTAGCGTCCCTGGTACTGTGCTATGGGTATGGACCCATAGCTCTGTACCAGGAGTTGTTACACTCCCGGCACTGTGCCACATCCTAATCTAAAATTCATAACTACGGCAGATGAATACGCCGTCGTTGATCTCTGACTTAGGCGGTAACTGGTTTGCTTCACAATCCATCTATATAACATCATATTGCTTAATGGTTACCTAATCGAGTTGAGTAAATCTGTATTGATTAAATTGTCATCATCATCATCATCCTACGACCATCTACATGCTTGAAGACTTAGAGGTTTTGCCATCGAGATAAATGGTTACCTTTGGAAGACTTGGTCTGCATAAAGCATAAGGTATTAGCTTGGAGTGTCAGCTCTTTTGATTGACTTAACTTTTGGCGATTTTGGACTTATTTTCGGTACCAGGGCGGCCGTGCAGCCGTGGACCAATAAAAAGTTAATAGATATTTGTTTTGATGGCACGCCAATTTTTTTCTCAGAAAGTTAATGTTAACAAGCTGCATGCATACTGGATTCAGACAGCAAGATCAAGAGGCTGTATTTATAGATAACTATATGAGTTAGTGGTATATAAGAAGTTAACATCAGGGTCATTCATGAGAAGTCTTGGGAATCCTGAGTTTTGCCGAAGCTTGCCTTATTCTTCTTGGATGATTAGGTAACATACTTTTTAGATTACGAAACGAAAATTGGTTACCACAGATAAAATGCTAATAGTTCTCTAGTATAGTATGCCAATTTCTGATTTTGGAAAATGTAGGCCAGGCCTACCTAAGTAAACCTAAGGTTTTCATTGTCTTAATAGTCCAAAAAAGGGGTTGAAAATTATATGTGAGATTAACCACGAAGAAATGGTGCATTCATATATAGGAGAAAGAAGGGTAAGTTTTACATTTTGATCTGGATCTACCTTAGGTAACCAGACTGCATCCCTCTTAAACAGTTAATTTAATTGCACATGTTGTTTGTTTATTATAAACTATTATCTTATAAAAAAATAAAAATGTCAATAGCATTTTAAGATGAAGTTAATAAAATAACAAAAAAACTGACTATGTTGAGTTGTTACCTGTACCCGGGTAAACAACGTTAGATTATAATCACAGCGCAGCGGTCTGTTTTGCGTCGAGATTCAAGGTGAGCGGGTTTTGCGACGATACGTACAGTACACGTCCTCAATGCGCTCACAATCACAACCTGAGGACACATTCACATGATTCATTTCGAATTCAAAATACAAATTCTCACAAAACCACCATTTTACTTGACTCATAAGCTATAAACGAAATAATGGCATAACTTCAAGACACATGTGTAAATAGACAAGTCACATATACACAGAGATGTCTGGTGTGTAAAACTAGGTAGGTATGTAAATTACCGTATTTATTCAAATAATGTTTCAAGTAGAACACACCTTTTTATTCGTATAGATCCAAATACCAATTCCAAATTATTAACATCACAATCAACCTCTCTCTTTCGAAAAAAAAACATCCCTGATAAGGAATAAATAATTAATAGGGAAAGCCTAGGGGGATAAATGAAAATAGGCCAAGAAACCTAACCGATCATGGTCCGCGCAAAGCTGCCGCCCTCCCGGTTTCGAACAGCCCAGCGTAATGTCCTCTAAATTAAAATTAAAAAAACTATCATATTGAATAGGCTTTTATTTGCAATCGGAAATGGTATTTTTTTTAATGACTTATTTTAGTGCTAAATAACATAATTTTTTACACGATTTTGTTTCGATTTACCACCAAAATGTCATAGGCATGTGTGAAAACGAACCCAAGACCACTCAATTTATTTATTGGATATAAATAAATTTAGTGGTCGTCGGTTCGTTTTCGTTGCATTTATCTGTACCCAATCAAGTAAAAAAATATTCATGCAAATCAGACCCCAATTAACGGAGATCAATGATTTGCTATTGTCCAAGGAGATTTGGTCTCCAGGTGTGAAGATCTTCGTCGCATAATGTGGGACCAATTCCAAACCTAATTTGTCGAATAAAAAAAATCCAAATCTACCTCTTGTTCGGAATTACGACCAGTACACAAGGAAAAAGGTAGGTACCATGTTTGGGTAATGGTTGCTTGTAACTGTTGCAATTGATAATACTTGAAGTTCACCTTCAAAATGCTACTTGTTCCGTCATCAAGATGTACCTATAAAAACCATATAATGTAGTGAAGTTATACCTACTAACGTAGTACCTATAAACATGACATTATACCTCAGCTGGTGGACAATAATAACTTAAAAAATGATTTAGCAAAGATAAAGCTTATATACTTTAGACGACGCAATATACCCCTTATACTTGACATACATTACAATGACACTAAAATTAAAGCAATTGATACAACATTTCTAGGGATTCATATTGACCGAAAACTTAATTGAAAGACAAAATATAAAAAACTTGTCAGCTAAAATGAATATTTTATTATTAATATTGATTAGTCTACATATTATATAAGCTCTCCCAAATTGTGAACCAAGATACTCTTCTTACGAAATACCACGGACTGATTGCTTCAAATATAGATACGCTATAGAATTATATTGTGGGGCAACTCAACTGACATTGAAAAAAAAATGCCAGAAACGCTGCATAAGGGCCATTATATTTTATTTTATTCTATTAAATATGATTGATTTTTATATATAAATCACAAAATATTGTACGCCGTTATACGGTAGAATACATTGATGCACATTCTGACATTATCACCTTCTCTTTTTTTCACATGTAGTCATGCAATCAATATTACTTTACTTTACTTTACTTTACTTTACTTTACTTTACTTTACTTTACTTTACTTTACTTTACTTTACTTTACCTACTTATCTCTTAATAATTTAGAATGCAGCAGTTTGAATCAAAGCTGTTTCAATTCAACCAGTACTTTAAATATAGAAAAACGACGAGATGTCGTTGTTGCGATAGTCTCAAGACATGAGACATGTATTTTCTGCTTGAGTCCTATCGCTGTGCAGAGGCCCTTTTAAAGCAATACCTACTTGCCTGACATGGATGCAAGAGTAGGCTGGGCTGGTGTAACGCAGAGCTCCATGCATAAGCATTTATGTAAGCACGGGTAGTACCTAGTGAACACGGAACCACGGCACATAAATATACAAAGATTACATAATTACACATGCAAACATTGTCTCTACTATACGATACCCACAATAGAACATGACGAACGATTTATATTAGGCGGCTTCGGAAAAACCCACTTTTGTGCCTATGTAGCTAAGTTTATCACAAAAGCCTCACAGCTCAGTTGGTAGTAGCTCTGCCTTCTGCGCTGTAGGTTGTGGGTGCGATTCCCACCCAGGTCAAACGTTTGTATAAATATTGACGTTTGTTCTGTGTTTGGGTGTTGTATGGTATGATAAGTATGTATATACAAAAAAAAAACTTGTGAGTATTATTATGCGTAATCAAGTTCCCATATAAAAAGCTTTGCTTAGTTTGGGACTAGATGGCGCTGTGTAAAATTAATATCACATAATATTGATTTATTTATTACTAATATAATATTAACACACCGAAACCAAGTAAGTAGTACAATATTGTGCTTGGTTTGGTTGGTGGTAGGACTTTGTTTTAATGCCAAGCGCATTAAAACAAGTTAGCTTCCACCATCTTGCATGAGTCTGTCGCCATAACAACAAGTCTTAAATTGCTGTGTTCCGGCATTTTACAGGAAGGATAGCCAGTTACTCAGTTTGTTTGAGGATTACGGGTGGAGTGCACTTACACCTTAGGCCATGAAAACATTTTTCATAGTTGGAAGTAGAAACTCTACCGCAAAATTTCATGATTTAAAATAATCTTCATGGTTTTACAGAAACGGCTACAGAAAATCCATTTATATTTCGAATCGGCATGCCTTTCATATGATATTTACCTACCTATTTTGTAGTACCTATAAAAATATATTACTTATTCATGTTTTTTGTATTATGTTTAAAAATGTAACATAACCATATTTCAAAAAATATATACCCACCCCCATTTTGGATTCGCACCCCAATAATAAAAATATTTAGCCTATGTTAGTAACACAATTCAAACAAGCCATACGACTCGATACGTCAAGCCCGTGCATTAATGTCATGTTATACTCGTACATACTCTTATCTGATGCAGTAGGGTATATAAAATCAATAAAGTCCTAAAGTGGTTCATACTACGTGATCGAAAGCTTACTCTACCATAATGCATAATACCACCCGATCCCAGATATATACCTATGTAAGCTATATTATCTACTTTGTATTTTGAAAGCTTCTTATTACTTTCTTAGCCGTATAGGTGTTGAAAATCACTTTTAATCATAAGTCTCTTACTGCACTACATACTTACAGGTCAAGTAAGGACATATTAGAATAATGGCCCTTAGGTCTGTTCATCTTGAAACAAAGAGCTTTAAGCTTAATGTACTAAGTTTATAAGTTAATACTAGCTAGTTCTACAATGTCGCCGACATTTAGCTGTTCTTTGTGACGTTACCTTGAGCAAAGGACGATTGTTATTAAGCCTCAATGTACATTTTGAATGGTTGTTGATACTAAGAAAAACATGTCTTGAATAAAATATCAAAGTACAAATAAGTATCGCCAATATAATAAAGTACTCACAGCTATTAAAGCATCTTTTTCAAAAGTTCGTCCTTCAAGTGCCAGCTCCCGATCGATCATGGCATCCAGCTGCTCCAGCTGGTGGCAGGAGGCGCGAGCTGCAATCCAGCTCGAAGCCAGGATAAAAGCGCCAATGATGAACGAGGCAGCCACCACTGTCAGTGCCGCGATCCTCGCGATTTGCACGGAGGACGACGACCGCTGCCGGTAGGCCTGGATCAAAATAATATAACTGTCAAAAACACCGAGGATTCCGACCCACATTTCGAGGCATAAATCACTATTCTTGTATGGTCCTCAATTTTAATAAAAATAATATAAAAAATATAGAAATACATACTGAAAATCAACTTTTTATGGTTCATGAGATACAGCCCGCTGTCAGACAGATCTACATACGGACTGATGGACAGCGTAGGTTAGTAATAGGGTCCCGTTGCATCCATTAGGCACTATTAGATGTTCTGTGCTTTAGGTACGGAACCCGAGAAATGTAATGGAAGACGGTGAAATTCTGAATGGTGTAGGTAGAGCATAACCTACCTAGGACATTGTTTAAAAGGCAAGATCTGCTGTCATGTTCCCACACGCGATTACTATTGCACACCATAAATATTGCAACACGAGGCAATAACCTAAAGCAGAGCGCTTCGTCCTCAGGCCAGAGGTCTACGAAGTACCTAGCGGTTTACTAACAGCAAATCTTGGTAGCCCGGGTTACGCAATAACTTTGAGCGGTAGGTACAGCACGGTCGGCATTGGAGAAAGTGCCTCGTCGATTGCACTCGAGAAATCCACCATCTTAACAGGCCTAAGTGTAAAATAATAACGATTCCAATTAGCAATTCTCCTTGGTACTTACCTACTTGGTACCTAGTAAATACTTGACTAAGACTAAGATTGATTTACATAAATATGTAAATCAATCTGAGTCATACTACCTAACAACAGAAAGGACTGAGACCGTATTTGTTTTAAAAATTAGTTTTTTTTTTCAATGTATGGCTTGCTTTTGACTGCTATTTCGCCTGATGTTAAGCAATGATGCAGCCTACGATGGGACACGCTTGCCTAGAAGGAAAGAGCAGCTCAATTCTTTATATTTTTTGCTCAGTTTCTTGACTTTGTCAACAAGCGAATAGGTTGAAAAACTTCAATTAAAGTAATGACTTTATCAAAAGGCGCACAGCATAATAAAATAACAGTAGCTTGACTCACGCGGGCAACCTTTTATTTGTTAGTGTCAACTCATTGTTATCTACATATAAGCATTGACAGGTACCTAATTAGGTGTTAATTTTTGATGACTGACGGACAATGTCATAGGATGACATTGTTCACGGTTTGAGTTATACACGTTCAGTAGTCTTGGTAGACGTGCAGTTTTCAAAACATATTTAGCAGACCATCCGTGGTTCTGACGTACGTTAACTTACTGAATTCATTATCAGTTTTCTGTGAGCTTGTATGCAAATGTCTCTCGGTCCCTGTCACACACCGGTACGGAAGAAGGTATCAGTACCTACCTAATTGATCTAGCGAGTGAAGCGCGAGTGAGATCTCCCAGCTAAGTTGGGAAATCCGGCACTGTACCACTGTACCACTATGTACAGTATGTGTGCATTTTTGTGGCAATGTTTGTGTAACACTTGAACGGGTTATTCGACTTTAATTTGATATTATTAACATAAACACAAATTGATCGTCGCGGGGGATTTTTGATATGTGAGGGAATTTTGGAGAGATTGGGGTGGAAAGAACATTATTTCGCCCATCCTTTTGAACGATTTATCCGATCAATTTTAAATTTCCAGAGGATACGCTTATACTTATATGCTTATAAATCAGCAAACTATTTTTTTGCAAGCTGGGGTATTTTCTGAGAAATAAGGGTGTTATTAAGAACTAGAACAGTAAACCAATTATTTGTTTTTACATTATATTAGAATAACTTATTATATACAGAATACAGTTTTTGGTTCTTAAAGAGAAAAAAAACACAATTTTTAATTGTGTAGTCTTTGCTATAGAAAATACACACAGTTAAGTTTCCAGAGTCTGTTGAGCATTCCGGTAGAAGTGCGCTTCTACCTTCGGCCTTATCATAATTTGAAGCCAGATGAGATGAAGGCTTAACGCATTCATGTCGTATATTTAATAAAAAAGACAAATCGACTATATACGTAAGAAGCACCGTTTTTAACAGGGGTTTCACTTTTTTTCGTAAAAAAGTTCAATAATTACATTCTTTAAAATCGCTAAAAAGTTTTCTTCGACTGGAGCTGTAGCGTCTCGAATTATATCAGGCATTAAATCCATGTTTGAATGATGAGATAAACTAAGTTTCGTTTCAAAAACAATTAAAATAATGTTTTTATTTTTCAAAATAATTGATTACGTTTCACTAATCTCGGTCTCCTGATGCCTTTTTTATGCGCAACTATTTTTCAAGCTTTTTTTCGTATTATTTCCTTAGTAGTTCGTTGGTAGCTACGTTCCACTATTTATGCCTGTAGGTACAATTTTATACACGATTCAAGTGAAAAAATACGTGGTGGTGAAAATAGGTAGTGGCAAATACCTAAAGATTTCTTGAAAACGTCTAGTCTGTGAGTTCGCGTGCGGCTGACCGACTCGCTAGGATATGACGCAAGCCTATTGTGTCCACTTGGTCAACTAAGTAGCTAATAACGATTTCACTCATTTTGTGTCACTCTGACCTCAACAAACAAGCAAGACCCATACTACTGAAACCTACGACTGCGACTAAAACACCAAGCCCGCAGCGCAGCTACATAAATAGCAAGTTCTGCGGTAAGCGCTGAGACTGACTGAGAGAGATCTTGTTGACCGCTTTACCACTGCTGCCGCCGCCGCCGCTGCCCCGCTTTTGCAATATTCGTGTGTTGAGATCCAACCAAGGTAGGTATGACAGAGGTCCATATTTTTCAGCGTTTACTGAGAGCGAGTTCTTAGTGGTAGGTACTAGGAATACACTACACACGTAGATTTCTTGCCTTGCCGCAGTGGCTTCTGAAGGTTTTACTTGAGAAGATTTCGTTTCTCTGTGATTTTACCTACTGCTTTACAGGTTTTACTAAGACGATCTTATGTAGGTATACTCGAATATTATGTAGATTCTTAGTTTCTGTAAAATACCAAACTAACTGGTAACTAGAGTAGATAGGTACCTACTTACATAGCTACGATCCGCTAATAGGTTTACCTTTGGCTTTGACATCATCACTCTAAGTCCTACAGAATCTTATTTTCAGAAGGTAGGTGCTCATTACATAGATTATGCTGCGTGATAAAATGTGATAAGTAGCGGCTATGATAATAGTTGGACACAGACAATAGAACAATGAATTTTCCCACCTATATAAATATCACAATTCTTGGAAAATAACTTGGGTAAGGTAGGTATTTTTACGAAGATACCTACATTAAGACTCGGTTACCCATTGCTTTTCGTTTTCTTACTGCATCATGTTTGGCAAACACATAAACACGATATGTACCCATATATTTTTTTTAATAATAGGTAGGTATCTAATAAAAAAAACAATTAGGTATATATATAAAATAAGTAGGTAAGGTACCACAAAACAGAAGATAACGGTTTGATAAATGTGGAGGGAAGAACCTAAGCCCAAAATAGGCAAAGGCCTATTTTTTTTATTAAGGTTTAGTGAGATTATGTTGAAGATTTGATCCGATATGTTCCCTTGGATCCCGGATATAAGGGTATAGTACGAATCAGAATACATTAGAGCCGGCCAGGAATAAAGCAAAAATTTTATGAGACACAATGTCTTCAGCATTTATATAATTTGATGAAAGTTTAAAAAATACTTATATATTATCCAACACGTAATGGCGCTGTTTACAAACAATGCGCATAACGGTTCGTGGCAAAGAGGAGGTAGCTTAGGTAACGGCCTGGCCTGACCTGGCTGCCAGCTATTGGCAGCCACCGGCACCGGCAGCGACCGACGCCGACGGCGACGCTCCGACAATCTTGTTGAGAGAAAGGCGCTTTCCCGTAACTCGGACTATACAATTTACCTCATTTTATGATCAAACTAACAGTATGCACGTTCATTATCCATTACTGCATTTGAAGCTCAGGCGAGAGACAACAATGATTGTTTTAATAATATGTTACGGCCTTGTGATTTCTTTGCAAATGTTTTTTAAATATTCTCACAAGATAGGTAGCTACTACATTCACGTTCGCAAATGTTTTCTGTATGCGTATCACACCAATTAGAAGTGCTGATAAATGCCGCTAGTGGAGCGTAAATAGTATTGATTCACTCCATAGTTCCATTGGCGAGGCTTTATTTCATCTTAACATACCTATACTTAGAAGTCAAATAACTAGGTACCTGCTGGATAACTAACTATTGACTAAAACTATTTGTCAAAATGTTCCTCAGACATCTTCCAATTCATTCCTTTCCAACGTTCCATGAAAATACGATAATTGTTCTTTTTTCTGGATTACGACAAAAAAAGGGAAAGCAACATTAACAGGCTTTAAAACGACACGAAACTAGATAAAAGATGCCATGGTAATATTCCTAAATCGGTGGTTCACCTTAAAACGAGTTCTGCTATTATGATATTATTATTTTGAAAGCTTCGGCAGTATTGTGACAGACAAACCGCACAATCTCTGCATACTAAAACCTTATAACGGACATACCGGCGGCGGCTCCGACGAGGCGCTGTATTCCGAGGGGGGGTACTCTGGTTTCATCGCGATGGTGGCCATGGAGTCAGGTTGGTGCTCCTTCTCCATCACAGGTTTATGCTTCACGATATAAAGGTAGATTCGATTGGTTTGCGCGCGCTTTGTTGAACGTTCGAGTTGTAAATGCGCGAGTGAGCGGTGCCTTGAGGATGGCGTAGGCGCAGCCGTGGTGGGGCCGTCGTTTGTGTCACCGCGCCGCCGCCGCCTCTCGCTCCGAGACTCTACTATGAGTTTTGTAAGTACCTACTACAGTTTTCAACGACTCTCGTGAACGTGTACTTAAACTCTAGGTTCATTACAAGCCCTAGGCAGAAAAGTAGATATAAATATACAACGTATAGGTACAACTTGTCGGCATGAAATTGGGATATCTAGACTCTAGAGGATAACCCTAATCCGCTTACAATCTAAAATGTATTAGATCATGTTTCTAATGTAGACTGTCTATCTACCTAACACAGGGGACATGAGGAATGTGATTAAACTACGCATTATCAGACACTTCAATCTACCTGTACAAATAAGAGGTAAGAAAGCCAGTTCCGCAGATTGTTGAGGATTCCGGGTGAAGTGCGCTTCCACCTTCGGCCAGGTGAAAAAAAAACAGGTGAGATGAAGGCCAAACACTTCCCCATCGTAAGAACCTACAATAAAAAAGCATACAATTAAATTAAATTGAATTGTCTGTTTGTAATGTCCAAATGTTAAATCATTGCAACGATGATGGTCAGGAAATAGTGCCATAACGATGAGGGGTTTGGTCGGGGTTTATCCGATAGCTACTCTACAGAAATAGTACGTATATGTATGTAGCCCCCTTCCCTAGGTTTAGGCCTTCTTGGAGCCACTAGGGAAGAGATTATGAAGGTTAATTCGCACTCTCCATTCCTCTTGAACGTCCACGGGCACTGTAGTTACCAAAAAAAGTAACATTACATGATGGCGTCCGCGAGCGGTTAGGGGGTCCTACGTCCGAAAGCAGCGATTGTCAGCGCATCGTGAAATCTTCTCGATGAAAAACATTACCAAATAAAAAATAGGTACCTACTAGCACAATTTCGAAACATGCAATCACTTTATATTATGTTATTAGATAGCAAATACACTTGATTAATAATATTAATCATCATACCTACATGTTCATATACGAGTAGATACTAAAAAATATCAAACATTAGACGGTAGTATATTTAGACCGATGAGATAACAAAAGTATTTTTTTTTTATTTACTAGGGATATTTATAATAATATCAAAAACTGTTAAACAAACTAGGGTATACGCTGCCGAGGTCCGTAGATGAACACGGCCTCGGTCTTTTGTAGCGCCACTCTCAATCCTGGGCGGCGGATCCTTTCTCTCGCCGCCTCACTAAAGTTCCTCCCCTTCCCCTTATTTATTAACATTATTGCTGGTGCAAACCTGCCGAAACGTCGCGTCTGAAAAAATATTGGTAAAATACGCGATAAATACCGTTACAAAAATAAGTCTGTCTATTTTGTATGAGTTTGAATAACAATGAAAAGGTTTATGAGAAAACTAAAAGGCGTACACAAAATCAAACTAATTTTGAACGCATGTGTAACCAAACTAATATTAAACTTACCTACTTGAACCGCCTCTGTGTTCTAGTGGTTCGTCAACCGGTGTCAGATCCCGAGGTTCCGGGTTCGATCCCCAAATGGGGCATCAACATTAATGGCGATCACATCACTCACCTTCGGTTTGCAGACGATATAGTCCATAGGGCTGAATCGCTGGAAGACCTTAGCAAGATACTCAGAGACCTCAACATCGCTTCCCGACAGGTGGGTCTTAAAATGCACATGAGTATGAGGAACACCATGTCAAACGCCTATGCCACCCGACGAATCCACCTAGGATCAGGAAGTTTCTAAATTTCTCTCGTCAGAGATACCGCAGACTCTCAAGACGAAAGGCTTTACTCGGTGTGGTTACCAGTGATGAACTACGGATCCTATACGTGGTCACTGACTAAAGGCCTTATGAATAAGTTCAAAGTAAGCAGCACAGAGAGCTATGAAACATGATCTAATACATTTTCGATTGCAAGCGAAGCGGATTAGGGTTATCCTCTAGTAGTCTAGAAATCCCAATTCCATGCCGACAAGTTGTACCTATATGTTGCATATATCTCTATTGATATCATATATTGCATATACTTATCTATCTTGGCAGTGGTGTTGTGGCAATGATGGGACTTGACACATCGTTGCCTTAACCACACTGCCGATGCTCTTGCATGATGCATGAGCAGCGAAGATGCATCGATCGTGGATCGAGAGAGTTGTCGGTTCCGGAATCGATGTTGGTAGGATTCGACAGCGTGACTGGCAAAAGCAGCTGTTTTAAGGATCGCACTGCTTTCCTCTGCACAAAGCTTCTATTGCTTTCATTGAAGAATGGATAGCATTGGACAAGGCCGAGTAAATAAACTTATTCGATCCATGAAGAAGTGATTAGAAGCTGTTATTAGAGCCAGTGGGGAACACTTAATATTGATAAGTTAATTTAATTAATATTTTGTCAAATTGAAGCTTGTGTTTTCTTAACTGTTTTTTTCATTGTTTTGACTCAGTTGTAAAAAAAAATATATGACAACGTAGACCACTCATTTGTTTGTTTGTTACTTGATTTCTCCGCCAATTTGCAATAGATTTTGATAATTCTTGTTATGTTTGGTAGGCCATACTTTCGAGGTGGTCCCATAGAAATTTCATCAAAATCGGTAGTTTGTTTTTTTATCAAAATAACTGGAAAAAGTATGTCATCCAAGAAAAAGAAATTGCGAATTTTGCTTTCCTGAGGTGTTTGCGGTCACTAGATTAGACCTACTGAACTGCTTACCTTCCAGTATCATCATAATAATTATCAGGGTTTTGTCATAATCACCATTCTTGGCAGGCGTGTTGTTGTTAGCAGTAATAATGATACGTAATAGTCCCTACTACGTACCTATCATCATTCATCTACTACTGAACTGCCTGCCTTCCGGTAGGTCTAGGGTAGGCCTTTGGCTTCATCATCAGATGACGATGATGACGATGCTCACCGAAACTCCGTAAAAAAAAAAACAATTGAACCTAGTATAGTTTGGGCTTAATAGAATTGTCTTATGATGCATTTTTTATTGTACGACGGGGAAGCGCTTGGCCTTCATCTCACCTAGTAACAAGTTAAGATAAGGCCGAAGGTGGAAGTGCACTTCACCCGGAATCCTCAACAAACTGAGGAACTCTTATCTTACCTCTGAATGCCGGAACACATTTTTTTTTTTTAGAATTGTTATTATGGCGACACAATTATATAAGATGGTGGTAGCTAGCCAAGCAGACTTCAACAAAGTCCTACCACCAACCAAACCAAGCACAATATATTGTACTCCCCATGGGGATCGATCCCGGGACCTCTGGATCTGAAATCGGTGGGTTGAACCACTAGACCACAGAGGCGGTTAGTAAATGCTGGCTATAAATGCTGTATACTTGTATCATCATCATCATCATTATAGCCCATAAAAGTCCACGCTATAGGCGTCTAACATGAGTCATTAACGACTAATGCTAGTACTCTGAACCTCAGAACTCTGAAAATATAAAAACTCTTAAATAGGGTGTCGGAGACGTCGTGGTGTCGTAGGTTTTACAACAAAAAAAAGCTAAAAATAACCATTATTTAAAAAAAAGTTCCATTTTTTCCAAAAAAGTTTATTGAGAGATTAGGCTTTGAAATGTTAGAATCAGAAATAGAATGAAAGCTCCTTTGCTAGAGACTTTTAACCGTGAACTTGCGTCGTGAGTCGATTTTTTTGCTCACGAGTGTAGTTGGATAAATGTGGTCTACTATTGATTTCCCATTATCATTTCCATTAGGTATCCAATTATTAAGTTAAGATAAAAACGCGATTTTAGATAGGTACCTACCCTAAATCGAATAATTTTCCAAAAATGTTTTGTAAAATGTTTTAATATTTATGCCATTAAAATGAACAATATTTTGATGTAGGAACAAAAGTCCAATGATGTACCTACCTACTAACATTAGCCGGGTGAATATCTACATAGACGTAGATTTATCTAATACCTATATTATGTTATACTAGTTTTTTGTACTGCCGCAAGCTGCATGAAGCCCGCGAAGGTGGAATTTCAATTTTATTTTTGTTTCGAGTGTTTTTTTTTTTATAATTTCAACATTTTTTTATTTTATGCGAATGGTTTTGGAAACGAATAATAGATGGCGCATCAAAATTTATTGGCAATTATGTAGCATATAAGTGTTCTATGATTGCGAGGGCGCGCTCTCTCTCTCTTTCTAATATGATTCTATTATTTTATTTTAGTACACTCTCTGTTCTGTTATGTACTGAGTACTGACCAGGTCCGATCAAGTCTGAACTAACATAACCCTAACGCGTTTTTAACGGAGCTCAGACAACGTTCAAATTGCATAAAAACTATTTGGTCTTTAACATTTTATAAACTATTTATGCCACCTGTGTAATGTATTAACCTGTTTACATGCAACGTTATTGTTTGTCAATGTGCCAAACGTCAAAATGATTGACAAAAAGTCAATGTTTAAAAAAGTGTTTTTATGATATATTTTAGCGCTGCCTATCGTGGACCTACGCAGGCTCATAATCGTTTCATTGTTCCGAGTTTCAATTTTTTTGCTCTTTACTATACAGAAAAATGTATACTTATTGATCTGTGAGGAAATATTTTCTATGGTATTGGTATGGTTGGTATGCTGTGTTGTCAGATGGAGGGAATTCCCTCCAAATCTGGGGTTTTTTTAACACTCGGGGGGAATTTTGGGGGACTAATCCTTAGGGGGTATTTTCGAGGGGAAAAATTTGGTCGATTTATAGGTATTTCAATCAACCATCATTAGACACAGAGACATCAAGACTTGCCAAGCTAAATAATCAAGAAGTCTCCTCGTCATCGGTCATCATCACAATTAGTAATTGCAATGTGTAAATTGTCGGTTTTCAAAAATCTTGCGGGGCTTTTGATCGAGTCGACACGTGACCCAAGGGCTGGCTCTTATTTAGGCCACAGGATTAGCATAGCTATTCAACGTGGCAATGCAGCCAGTGTCTTGGGCACGCTTCCGTCTGGTACTGGTCTGGAACAGTTGAGTTCCCTATAGGCTGTTTGTAACGGTCCTCAGGTAATCCGACTGATTCCTTTGTAAATACCTAGTTAGTTTAATTGGACATTTTATTTAATAAATATAATTATGTATTACTAAATGGCGAAATATTATATTTATTATTAAAAAATAAAAATAGCACCCGTATGTAATAAACACACAGTTAAATCTGGGTAGGTAATATGAATAAAAAGTATGTTTTAGGTATTTGAATGTTGGGGTTTTTTTTCAAAATACCCATAATTTGGGGGGATTTTGGGTGAGATTTGGGGAGAAATACATGGAGCCATCTGGTAGCACTGTTGGTATGTTACTGTACTGACTATGACCATTTATTTTCTAAAAATACAAGAGAAACGATCTATATTTTCATAAATTGTGTCCGTAGTTTACTCAGCAAATTCTATCTAGAAAAACAAGTCATGGCAGCTGCTGGAAAAGGAACTTTTCAACCGGTATGTAATAAAAACAGTGGAAAATTAAATGTTAGGTTATGGTTTCATATTTTCCTTACCTACTTCGTCTCTTGATGCTGTCAGTTCTACTATGTGGAAAGTAGTTACTGTTATTAAAGGCTTAGGTACTATTATTCACTGCTGCAAAAGGTTGTGTCATTGTGCCAACAGTCAGTTTAATTTCGTAGTCTCTACTCCTACAGTATCCAGATGGTAGGTACGTAGCCCTTATATGCCTACCTACTTACATAGCTTAGTAGTAGGTAGTAATGCTACAGCAAACATAAATAAACGTAAGTAACTTTCACTAGGTTTTTCTTTTCAGGATTCAGATGTTCACATCTCATATGAAGACCAGCAGAAAATAAATAAATTTGCCAGAATCAATGCTAAAGTTGACGACTACAAAGATGAACTGAAAATAAAACAAAATGATATGAAAAATTTTGAGGATGCTGTGGAGGAATTGAGCTTGGTTGATGATTCTGAAAAGATTCCTTATCTAGTAGGAGAAGTTTTCATATGTCAGAGTTTGGAAGATACCTTGGTAAGCAAGCCAACTCAAGCCCTGCTAAGGTAGCACTGGATTGATTAAGGAGGTGCTGTAATACTGCTCTCCCAAATAAACATAGATTTCAGTTCATTTTGAAATGGCATTTCCAATTCAAATTAATAACTTACAACAAATTAACTTTCTACCGTTTTGTGATCCTCTCTTTCCCCAAAATTTTAAGCTTGATTACTTGACTTAGCATATGTTTTGTGTGAATAACTAGCTGACCCTGCACAGTTACACTTGTGCCAAGGTTCTATCAATCATTTATTTGCTAGAATACATCAAAATAACAGTAACAGATCTAAGTGCTTAAAGTCAGTAGGTACATGTATTTGGTGCGAATATTGATACTTTTTCATTCATAATAATCAAAATATTCAATTAAATTATAAAAACAGTTATACATTCACCAACCATTAACATATATAACATAGTACTCTTGAAAATATTCCCATTTAACACCTTAAGCTTCTCCGGTAATTTATTATATATCAATATACACAATGATAAACATTATTTTATATACAGGTGTCCGGAAGGTCGATGCAAAGCTGTGAGGGGGGGGTAGGTCACCTCGTTACGCATCCATTCAGGCTAGATTACCTTAGTCCAATGTCGACGAATTCCGAGTTATCATAATATCCATGATTTTTGAAAAATTTACCAAAATCATATGCTTATTCGTTCATAGTGTTCAAACAGACAGTTACTAGTGCCTAAAAATTTGTTTGCGCACTAGCATAATGTGTATTCAATTGATAAACACCAAAACAATCATCTGTATCCACATAACTGACTAAATGGGAGGTGTTTAATTATGAAACATTAATCAAAAATTTTAATTTCTTTTACTACATTACTCCAATACTACACGCAGTGCATTACGAAAAAAAAAAATATTCTAAAAAATTAATTATTTTTGTTCCCAAAAATGTATCATACAGATTTATTACTAATATATTAAGGGCTGTGACTTTATTTTGTTACAGAAATCTTTGGAAGATGCCAAAGCCAAGAAGAACAATGAAATGAGTGAACTCTTAGGTAAGATTGCAGAATTAGTATCGCAGATGGGTACTCTGAAAGCGCACCTGTATGGAAAATTTGGAAGCCACATCAATCTAGAAAATGATGATGAATAAAACACATACTTTATTAATACATACAATGTTATATTTATGATTAATTATAACGCTTACAGCCCATGTTTACTCACAATGGCACTAACAGTATTTTATGATACAACATTTATTTTTATAAAATACTCTGTCATCTATATAGAATACGTAATAGAACAAAACATTTAAACTATAAACTAGCTTCTATCTATATCACAATACAGCAGGAACTGGTGGCTGGCTATGATGAAATAATAGTACAGTTAAGCCTCAATTTGTTTTTTTAAACAAAAATAAATTACTTAAAGTAAATTCATGTGTCCACTAAGTCTGAGAAATAATTATTTTTCTGTTAAATTGTTAAATGATAATGATTCACACTAAAGTGTTTTCAGCTTATAAAATATATAAAGTTTTAAACAATATTTGCTTTCATTTAAGATCAATATTGTAAACAGAATTATGTTATCCAAGTGTGTTATGCTGCTTCTACTCAATGTGAATCAACAGAGGAAGATGGTATAAAACAACTAAAACTTGTGGAGAACACAGCAGAAAATACGGTGAACCCACTACAATGGTTTGGTGTGCTAGTACCACAGAATTTGCACAAAGCTCAGAGCATTTTCCAGAACACTATAAACTTTGTTATTGAATGTGCAAATGTGCAGTTGCAAATACAAAATAATATTATGTATATTGAATGCTTGGAAAAGTATAAAAGTCTTCAAAAGTCATGAGCTGTTAATACATAATATGATATAAGTACATGATGTATTATTACGTTATGCTATAATTGTTCCATTGAATCATGTCTCAGTAGTTGTAAAAAAAAAATGCAATAAAAAATAAAAAAAAATGTAAAAAAATGTTATCTGATGGGTGCCTCAGAATTGTTACTTTATTATTAACCTAATACAATTATGTTTTTGTTTATTTCCCAGGCCCCATTTCTCTTACCACAATATAGTAGTATGAGCCTAACAAAAATGTTTAAATACTAAATAAATATTACACAAAATTATCTCGCACAGCACCATCAAGCCTCAAACCAAGAAGAATCGAAAACTAAACAGTTTATGACAATATTTTTTATGCAACAAGGAGAGTACAGCAAGTGGCCCACCTGATGTTAAGTGCATCTTTTGCCTATAACAAAGCCATACTGCGTAGGTCACATCCACAAAGAACATAGCCTACACGGCACTGCATTGCGCCCGTCAACTTGAGCCAAGGTGTTAACTAGCACAAGCATAGCATAATCATCTATATTGTGTGCAAAATTTTGTTGGTATGCAATATAAATAGCTTTGATGTAAAGCTGAATAAGCAATCTCACCAGAAAAATGGCAGTGGTTTACTTCCGGTGTACTTCTAACGCCTTCACTGTGATTACCCATCCGCCTACCGAGTGTAATGATTATGGTAAAAACCTCCAGTTTATTATAGGAGGCCCTGTCCAGCTGTGTACATTAATAGGCTGTTGAAGATTAGTAGGTGCAGTAGCGCCAACATTGTAAAAGTAAATTTAATATGCATAATAATTGTGCAAGGTGCAAGTAAACTAAGAATTAAATTTTGAATATAACCACTATAAAAAATATATTTTTTTATTTTGAATAACACAATAATGATAACCATTATAATTTTAATGGTACATCAGATAAGTGATCAGAAACATTAACAATGAAATATATCAATAACTTATTAAATTATTTTTAATAAATAATAATACATAATCAAAGTTCAGACTAGAAATCTATTTGGCGACATCTTAGAACCAGTGAGTCAAATTAAAGATTCGGTGAGGAATCATTATTATATTAGATAACCATGTTCTGAACTTCTATAAAAAAATACTATTTTATATTATTTAAATAATAAAAACCTGTCATAAAGTAGAATCACCAAACAATGATCGTATTTTTATTACATTTTGAATGTTCTTTGGTGAATTTATTTATGAACGCTAAAAAAAGCTATTTGAGGAATACCATTGAATTATTCACTTGCAAATCATTTCATTTGTTTACAGTACGTCCATTATACCATTATAATCTTAATAATACTATCACAATCACTGAATACAATAAAATATACAAGTATGTATGTATTGTACTGGGCCTATAATTTACAACTGAGGCTCAAGTGAGAAAAGTTATTACATGACCACCCTAATATAGCGAAATTACGCTACTAACTGACCATTGATCTGAATGGTTAACGAAAATTAATTTCTTTAAAATAATGCTGAGGATATAAATATTCTGAAGAATCCATTGTCACTATTACATTCATAACGTAATAATATTTAGCAAAAAACATTTTCCTTTTTTCAATAGATTGTTATTATGCGTCTGATACTGATTAGGGACGTAGGTAAACTATGAAAGTTGTACTATCTCATTATTAACTAAAATACAGGTAGGTTATTACCTACCATACCTACGACTTTTTTTATTATGTTCGTTTGATCATCGAAAAAGGCATCTTAAAAATAAATAAAAAAAATTGGCTAAGTACAGTTTTACTAATACCTTGAATACACGTAGCGATTACTTGCGCTCACTAAGATTTTAATGGAATGAGTATGGTTTCAGAACATCGAAACTGGATAGCGCTGCTTTTATTCAATGAAAAATGTGTACCTACTAAACGCAAGCGCGTTCGAGTACCTACGTAGAAAGGTTGGTCTCTCGCTCCAGGCACTCAGTACCTGAGGTAAATGCTTAGATATTCGCGATCTATTTTATTTATTACTCTATGCAATACCCGGGCTCGCCTGCACTCGTTTAGTGTAATCAGGGCATATTAGTATGTCAGAATCATGCACCTCTTTGCAGGCTGGTTTGGGAGTTTGAGATTGAGCCGGGCTGGCTCTCCTCGTCCGTTTCCCTGTCGTTGGTTATCCTGATGGCCTGGTACCACTGGTTCGTGAGGTCAGTCATTTGGCTCTTGCAATCTTTCAGTTCCTATATAAAGAGCAGGGGTTTAAGTTCTGTATATTCAAGCATTGTAGCGTAATGTCATTTTGATTAATGTAATGTTATACAAATACCAGCGAATTTTAATGGTTATAACGATCCTTTTTTTCTGAGGAGCTGTCTATATATAACGGAATAATCATAACAATATCATGAAACTAGTATAGTTTTATGAATTCGATAGTGTCTCTCGATTTAATTTGGCAAGGACATTGTATCCTGGGAAAGGTCTTTTATCCGGGTACCACGCGTGCGAAGCTAGTAGTAATAATAGCTTGGCGTGAGTGTGTGACTGACAAACAACGCACAGCCGCACGGTTTACCATTAGTCATAGCGACATGGAATTTAAAGGGTGCTTTGGGAAAGATCACTTCCCTTGTTCCCTTTCTATCTCTATCACCTTATAGATAAAGCTCAAATACTTAGATACCACAGACCACGATGCCACCATACATATAGTATTCCCGCCATGAATGGTAGGCAAGCACAAATGCAACAGATTTAGGCCCCTTTACATAATAGTTACTATAACTGACCTGGTGAGTAAACCTCCTAGTGAAGAAAGGAGTAAGATATTTCATGTCGAGTCGAACGAAGCCTTTGATCCGAGTCGCCAGAGAGTAATTCACCTGCACAAACAAACGTTATATTTACATAAATAATACAATTTTAGTAACACTCAAATAATGCATTATGCCACTATTATAGCAATATTAATGAATATCTGACCCCACGCAGTAATGCATGCGTCAAGGTTCCTCCAAAGAGTTAATCACTATCATTTTGGGCCATATAAGCCCACTGCTGAACAAAGCATTTTCTCGGGAAGGTTCGCTCCATTGAGGAGCCTTGCCAAGGCAAGGCTCGAGATTCCTGGAGGTGGCATGATTGTATGCGTAGAGATCCTGGATCTCTACGTAACCAATCATGAGCCTCTAACTGAAAAGATAAGGAGTAACAGGTGCGCATGGTATGGAACTATGGACATATTATGCGTTATCACGTTGCAAGGAAAATGTTCAGTATGAATGTGGCAAGAGGTTTTCATCTCACCTGATTTTCAAGTTATGATATGGACGAAGGTGGAAACGCACTTCACCCGGAATCCTAAACAGTCTGAGGTACTAGCTATCATGTCTCTAAATGCCGGAACACACCATTTTAGAACTGCTGTAATGGCGACAGAATTTGGTAAGATGGTGGTAGCTAGCCAGAGGGAATCAAACAAAGCCCTACCACCAACCAAGCCAAGCACAATATCGTACTCCCCTGAGGATCGAACCCGGTACCTCTGGATCTGACAAAGGTGGGCGAACCACTAGACCACCGAGTCGGTTAAAAAGAGAACATGTGTGTGAAAAGAGCAGACGATGAGCTGACGGCTGATAAAAGAAGAAAAGAGAAGATCATGTTGCGCCGACCGTGCATATATAAGAACAGGAAGATGATGACGACCTAAAGTGAAGCACGCTCGTCTAAGGAAACTTTTCACAGTGGCTTTTTAAATTCCAAAACTGTAATGGTGCAGAATAACAGCGACAAGTTCTATTCCACCGCAGTACCAATTACTATTATTAAATTGTTTATTCAGATTACTTGGATGTCAATGTCAATGGGTTCGTAAAATATAGTTAATTAAATACAGAATGTCGATGGGCTAGTACAACATATATTAATTAACTCGGAGAGTTCTGTTAAACACTCAACGTGTGTTTTTCATGGAGAGCGGGTCGCATGTACCCAACGAGTTCATCTCACCTGGTTACAAGTTGAGATAAGGCCGAAGGTGGATACCCGGAATCCTCAACAAACGGAGGAACTGGCTATCTTACCTCTGAATGCCGGAACACAACAATTTTTGGAATTGTTATTATCGCGACAGAATTAGGTAAGATGGTGGTAAAAAATATTAGATCTTATGATGAATTCAGCACACAAGGAACGGGTTGAAGCCTGCAGCACTTCTGCTAGTACGGTGGTGGAAAGGGGAGGGACTGGGTCATGGATATCAAGCGCACATTCGCCAAAGAGGAATTGTCTTTCGAGCAGTTTTGTTTACCTCTAGTTCTTCCTCGGTTATTTCCGAGAGGTGCTCGGAGTCGATGGCCTGCCCCCACTCCTTTGTCTTGGACAAGCTCACTTCTTTCTGTTTGCGCAACGACCGAGAACGCTTTACTTTCTTATTTGCCTGAAAAATAAAAATCGATCCGGTACAACGCTAACTTGTATAACTTTCGCGATTAGAATACATAACACATTATCCGCAGACTACGTTGAAATTGAATTGTTTGAGAGGTTGAGCACTGTTTATGTTCTGTAATTCTTTATAGTACAGGACAGTAATTTTAAACAGTGCCATCTAGCCCCAAACTAAGCATAGCTTGTAATATGGGAACTACATTAAGGATAGAATACTTATATACTTTTTGTAAATAAATACGTACTATATGATACAACACCCAAACACAGAACAAACATCTATATTCATCACACAAATGAGAAACTGAGCTATGAGGCTTGTTAACAAGTACACATAAACAAATATAAAAAGGGCATAAGAGAAGTTAGAATAGATGATATATGATAGGTTTAGTTTAATAAAATTCAGATACGATTTATTGTAATTGTTGTAATGAATAAATGAAATTCAATGATAATATGATTAAAATACGCATATATGATAGGTTTAGTTTAATAAAATTCAGATACGATTTATTGTAATTGTTGTAATGAATAAATGAAATTCAATGATAATACTTATGATTTAAATACGCACTCCTTGTGTGTATTTTAAGCGTAATTGATGAACAAAAACGTTTTACTCACCCTCAAGAACTTCAGCAGGGGCATGGTAGAACCTCCAAAGAACAGTGTGGTGAACAGCACGATTATGAGCGTCGTCGTTATGATCACGTGCCTCGTCTCGTCTGAGAAACCGAGGTGGAGAGACAGAGCATACGAAATGGCGCCTCTCAAGCCTGAAATTAATCAAAACATATATTTTTATAGTTCCGTTCCCAAATGGTGCCAACGGGAACCTACCAAGCCTCCGCTGGCCGTCCGTCTGTCTGTCAGCGGGATTCGTAATAAAATAAATCTCTCCCGCAATAGGTAGGGCGTTCAAACTTTCGTGTATATTTCTATTGCAGTTATAACAACAAACTTTAAAAAACGACGAATTGACGCCATATAAAATGTCAAAAATACCTCACAGAAACAAATAATGAAATGATTACTTGGACGGATGACTGTGCTGGACTAAACCGTATCATAATATAGGTATCATAATCATCATAAGTTTAAATTTATTTCTTCTTTCTTACCAATTATAAAAAATGTTCTACTGTGCCGAACACATCGATTCGCATGTAGGTACCTTTATCATTAGTATACCTACTGGTAAGGAATGGAACTCCATGCCCTCGTCTTCCTCGACAATATTGGAGTCTTCAAGTCTCGAGTGAATAGGTTCCTTTTAGGCAACCAATAAAAAAGAAGGTTCATTTTACTGTTCCTTACTAACCTACTGTCACGATAATATTTATATATGTCACCATAATATTTATGTCGATTTGAGTTATGCTACGCTTCTGGCCTTCAGATATATATTCATAGTACCTACTGTTATACCTAATGAAGTACATGAATTACCTACCATAGTTTAATTGTACACATTAAACGTAACTAAAGTTTTTTTGTTTTTGATTTAAAATAGGTTGCCTCTTGACCTCGAAACTAAATAAAATATCGACAAACACACAACCTTGCAACGATGGCTCAGGCTGTCGAGCCTTGCTCGACATTTTTCCTTGTCTCGCAGAACATTTTTATAACCATGCGGTCTTCCACTAGTTTTGAATTCACATGGGATTGAACACCTGTTTAGGACATCTACCGGTTCAGTTGGAGAGCCGAGCCGTAACCGCTTCGGCAAAGAGAAGATTTAGGAGTTTTCGGAGATATAATAAGACGCTTAGTGCTAACCCATTATTAGGTTGATTACATGAAAAAAAAAACCGCCAAAATCGGACAATATTTAAAGGTAGAAAAGAGCTATTTCTTTTTGTATGGACAGGTACGCGGTAATGATCCTCTTAAGAGGGCCACGGAGTACCGCTGATTTTCACCCTCCAGTACAAACGTATTGTTACTTTTTCATTTTGAAATGGTAAGTCCGATTCACGTGAAAGAAAAGAGATAATATATGTCTGTGGTGCGCTACTTTTTTTAAAACCCCGAACTGAGATCTCATTGTCTGGTTTGAGTTAGGTATTTAACCACGGGCATTATTTCTCAAATAGAATAGATCGTTATTAACAAACGAAGTGTGTCAGAAGTGTCTTTCATTACACTTTACTTACATTAAGGTAAGTAAAGTGTAATCAGCACTCTTTTTCTCAAACTCTCTTTATTCACCGAAGTGTTCGAGACTCTCTATTGTTGCAAACTCTTATTGTATGCCAAGCCAGAATTAGAGCAAAGCACCAAACCACCGACTGTACGCCATAGTAGGTGGGTAGAAATAAGGTAAGTGAATAAGTCGCCCCTTACTAAAATGAAACAAAGGTTGATCTCGTTTTGAAAATTGCTCTCAAAACTGTTGCCTTAGTAGTCGTGACTTAAAATCCACCCTTCCAGGCCACGGATGTCGTAAAGTCAACCAAAGGGCTTCAACTTCAGGACGCTTTTTTCTAAGTGTAAACAAAACGTTAACTGTCTGCCAGGCGTTTATAGCCAAACCTTACAGTTGTATAGGATTTATTTTTTCCACATTGTAGTGGACAATAATGTACTGTTCATGTGAGATATGCGCAGTCAAACCCCTTGCATGACATCCTAAAAGTATTTCTTATATTTTATCGAAACCCTTGGTTTGGCAACCCTATTGAATGAATAAAAAAAAATAGATAGACCAGTTTTCATGAGATTTCGAATAGGTACCCTCTCTTATCTGACAAGTCCTGAAGATCATCCTTTGCCCTCGTCATCATTAAAAACTACCATCTATTAAGTGCAAACATAAACTAATTTTGAAATCTGCAGTCTCAACCACAAAAAACCCCTATTTCTCAAAAACTACCCTAGTATCAAAAAAATCCTCGTACCGATTGATGAGTATTAATATAATCTCTGCAATTTCAAAATTTTGTATTGTTTGGAACAGCCATTTAAAAGATATGGGCATTGTTTTTTATTTCTTTTCATCCCAATATATCAAAATCCCCGCGACCAATAATTTCTATTCACGTTATCTCTTTACAGTTTAAATTTCATGAAAATCGTATCATCCGTTCGAGAGTTATGCCGTCACAAACATTGCCACATACATAATCATACAGTGCCGGATTTCCAAACTTAACTCGAGATCAGTGAGCGAACAATGAAAATAAATGGAAAAGAGTTTTTGTATGGAAAAGCTATTTTCAACAGACAGATTATCCCTATACCTGCTAAAAATCAAAATTGCCATTTTTAAATGAAAATGGAAGTACTTTTGTATGGGAAAGTGAGACTACTGGGCCTTCTTAACTCAGAGAATTCAAAAACAATGTCCAGTACCTTTGTCGCATCTTTCTAGACGGGGTCACCTAATATTAAAACTAGCGATACTTACCGCTGAACCACATAATAAACATCATTTTCTTAGTGATCTTGTGCTCTCGGAACTTATTGCAGAGAAGCGCGAGGGGGAAAATATTTGCGGCTCTCCCGAGCAGGCAGAGAATGATGCTCCATACCACCAGCGCTGGTTCCACGCGATGACGGAAACTGGAGACAAAGTCATAATAAACGGCCTTTTTTTAAAGATTATAGCCTAACCTTCGACCACGACTATAGGCTCACTATAGGACTCAAGATAATTATTATTGTGTGTATGCTTCTCTAGCTAGAGTTCTTGATTGGTTAAATGAGACGAAATGCATCAGATTCACTTTGCATTATATTCAGTAAATTATATAGTTAATATGCTAACATTATGTAATCATAAATGGGTAAATACTTTGTAAAGCAACTACTTTCCTAGGTTTAAATATCGTTGCATAGTTGCAATGGGGTATTCATATTGATTCATCAGCTAGCAGGCTAAGCTCGGTTGCATACGCAGTATCTAGTACCTACGTACAATAAGGCATCTTACTGATGAAGCCAAGGCGAGGTTCGTTTATTATTGTTACTTTTACATTTTCACAGACTTATTTTTATGGGCAAAGTCAAAAGTATTTTTTTTTATTCCTTACAATTTCATAAGATCATTTTGAAACGTCAAATCTACCGCGTGTTCAGAATCGCGACCAGTACACAAGGAGAAAGGCAAGAAACTCGGGCTGTATAATTTTTTGATGGTCGATTTAACATTTAGCTTTTTATTTAGATACACAATAGGAGTGGAGCTGAATGGACATAAAGTGATTGGGTACGCAGGCGACCGAGCCCTGCTGGGCCGGAACGAAATGGAAATCAAAGAGCTCGTGACTTATTTAGGAGCAAAAGCTCAGTCTCATCAATTAACCATGAAAAGACCATATGCATCCACATGAAGCGGTAAAAAATATCCGTGTCAAATGACAAGACCTAAACGTGGTTTTCAAAGGTGTAGATACATTCAGTACAGATACAGGCTTTAGAGAAGAAGTAATCGCGATACGCATCCACAACGCATTAAAATGCAGTGCACCGGTCACAAAGTGTTAGTGTCTAAACTTTTGAGCAGAAGAACCAAAATTAGAATCTATAAAACAGTTATACCTGGCCTGACCCCGGCCTACTCTGATGTTTGGATGCGAAGCGTGGACACTAACACTTAAAGAAGAAAACAAACTCCTCGTAGCTGAACGCAAGGTGCTGCGCAAAATACTGGGATCAACTAGATGGATGGATTACTCGTGGCAACCCCGAAAAATCAAGAGGGCAAGAATCTAGAGGTGGAACCGAATATTATTGACGAAGTCCTTGCGGTTGCGTTAGCTGAGACACGTGGAGAGAATGGACGAAGATCGTGCTGTGAACAAAGCTTATCAGGGCAAACCTTCGGACCGATAACAAGTCGGCCGCCCCAGGCACCGCTTGATTGACGAAGTGGAAGCCGATCTGCGTGAACTTAACATTACCCGCTGGCGTGAGATTGCGCAAAATCGAGAAGTATGGAGAAATCTTGTAGGTCTACGGTAGGAAAAATCCACTTCGCTGGATCCTAGCGCCAGAGGAGTAAGTAAGACTTGTAATGTTGGAAATGAGACACCACAGGGTACTGTGATTTGAAAATGCTTTGTTCAGTAATGGCCTTAAATAGGCTGGAATGATAGTGATGAAACCTAAGATCCTAGGCGCAGGTTTAACTGTGCAGGGTCTGCTAAAAATTAGCAGTATTAAAATAAAACAAGAATGCATGCGATTGAGGTTACCCTTCTGATCTAATTGTATAAGTACCTGAATATAGCAAGGCCTAAATAGGCAAACACGCAGGTCTCGGCGATGAAGGCCAGAGTCCTCATTGTCTGCTGCATAGTCACCTGCGTGACCGTGGACAGGTTGAAGTGAGTGTAGTGAGACATTACAATGCCACAGAACAGAATAGCCATGATTCCTGAAATAAGTGGGAAGATAAAGATCCTTCTAGGTATGTAAGTACTGAATTTATTTTACTGGGTACCAACTGCATACAAAGCACATTTTAGGGAACTATATAACTAGTAACTACTAGTTGTATTACAAAATCTCAGTTCGAGGTGAACTCGGCTTAAACTGAGATTTTGTGATAAGTATTTAACTAATTACTTTCTAATAGATTATTTCTCAAACAGAAAGTAATTAAAGCACCATAACACCGACCGTGCGCCATAGTGAATAAGCAGAAAACAATAAGTCTATAAGTCACCCCTTACCTACTTATATCCTAAAATAAATATTATCATATTTTTTTTAAAAGTGCTCTCATTATCTTTGTCTACTAACAAAATAAATCGTGGTTCAAAAATATTGCGGGTATTGTAAAATTCAACTAAGGGGTTTCACCAAAAAGGCAGTATCCTATGTATATAGTCTTCTATGTTTAAACAAAACTTGTTGAAAGTATAGCCAATCATTAGTTTTGGAGAAAGTTCTTTTTTACATAGTGTTAGACAATGGGCTGTTAATGTGGGATGTGCGCAGTCAAACCCCTCACATGACATCCCAAATTAAATTCATGGATCTTAAGCACAAGGCATATTTTATGTGCGCAGAAGACGCGCATTTACGGCGCCGCAGATACCCTTTAGTAGATCGTTGCATTTATATTGTTTCAAACGCGCGTAAAAAGCCATACTAACGTGCGCAAGGATCGCGTACGAAACTAGTTTGTATCGCGTTTTACTCGCTTTTGATATAAAAGGGCGGTACTCTATCCAATGGAGTCGGTTATTTTATTTTTTCTTTTAAAAGCATAGTAATATAGCCAGCGTAAGCAGTGTAATTTCAACAGACGCCATTGTACAACTGACGTCTCTGATCAAAATGCGGATGTTTATGAGCGACTACAGCGCGTTTGTATCTCTGTATCTGCGCGTAATACCTATGATGGCATAAATACGCGTTTCACGAACGCGCGTTTAAATGAATGAAAGTATTTTATTGCACACCTTAAAAAGAGTTTAGTAGTACTCAGAGTTTTACTGCACATCTGCGAGTAATATGATGGCATATATTTAATACGCGCAGATGACGCGCGCTTCAGGAACGCGCGTTTAAGATTAGGA
Source organism: Venusia cambrica (assembly GCA_951394065.1). Taxonomy (NCBI): domain Eukaryota; kingdom Metazoa; phylum Arthropoda; class Insecta; order Lepidoptera; family Geometridae; genus Venusia; species Venusia cambrica. The sequence goes on along the minus strand of OX596040.1, from coordinate 12,267,794 downwards.
AACAATTTTCTTGTCTGTCACACTGCTTGACTAACAGTGTGGTGGTTAGTAAAATTATTTCCTAACCGTACCACCAGTGTGACAAAGCAGTGTGAAGGTTAGTCGGGCGCGGAATATTTTACGTGTGCATAGCTTACAAGGCTGCGACTGAATCTCGTTTGAAGTGCGTTAACGCGCGTCTTCTGCGCGCATAAAATACGCAGTGTGCTTATGCTCTTATCAACACCCTTGGCTTAGCAATAGCATCCCTATTGAGAGAAAAATAAAAATAGATCAGTTTTAATTTAAATACGAAGTCAAATACCCTCACTTCACTATCTTGCAAGACCTGATGCGATCATCAACACCCTTTGCAACCCCTTATATTTTTAATTTACTCTACTGCTGCCCATTTACTGGTTATGGAAAATCCCTTAGTTGCATTTTACAACATACAAAGGCAATTACACTGATAATTCTTAGACTAAAACTAGCAAGCATAGCATGTATTTTCATTGTATTTAAATTTCGAGTTAAAATATGTTTTGCAGTCAATGTATAACTCAATATTTACCAGATAAATGTATTCCTTCAGCCAATACATAAGGAGCATAGGTGAACACCAGCATCATTCCAAACTCCAGTGATGGATTCTTTCTGAGGTCTACATGTTTCAGCAGCAAGGCACTGACCAGTGCAAACAGAACTCCAATACCAGCAGATGCAAAGAACATCAGCCAGAAACGGTTTATAGCTGAGAGGATAGCTTCCCCAGTTGACATGGTTGGTTCATTCGAATCCAGTACTGCCGTAGTTAGAACAATAGCTACAGCATCATTAAGAATACTCTCCCCAAACACCAACATGTTCAACACCGGGTCAACATCCAGTGCATGAAATATTGCCACAGTAGCCACAGGGTCTACAGCCGATATTAATGAACCAAAAGCAAATGACTCAACAAAACTCAACTTATAAACAACTTGTGCAAGCCCTAATAAGTATATTCCTGCTCCAATAACAAAGGCTGATATTGCTGTACCTACTATGGCAAACAATAAAATAGATCCAATATTTTGAAAGAAATTTCCTTTGTGTAAATTATATCCAGATTCAAATATAATTGGTGGCAGCAGTACCAAAAAGAATGCAGTTGGCGAAAATGCCTCTTCTTTTCTCCAATTAGCTATATTTCTTATAGACATCATGTTTATTATCATTCCAATAAGAGCTCCGAGGAAAACAATGACCACACTTTCTGGTAGGTATGAAAATCCTGTTTGCAGCATGAGATGGATTAGCAAGATTCCAAGAGCTAATATACACAGGACAAAAAATATAGCCATTGAACTGTTGTGCTCATCTTCTGCAGAACTCTTCTCAGGAAGAGGCGCCGGGTCGGAGGGGTTTACTACCGTGTCATTTGGAGTAGCTGTTGTGGACTGATTCACTTGACTTACTGAGAGTATGGGTTCAGGTGAAGGCCCAATATAGGCACCTTTAGTACTTTCAGTTGGACTCTGTGTTGTCACATTGGTTAAACTAACTTCACTTGAACTAGTTATAGTTACGTTCCCCTCATTGGACCGTTTCGACCTTGAATATCGATGTAGATCACTTTCTCGATTTTTAGCTGTAGATCCACTGGGTTGACCAGTACCCTCAATGACTCCATCACCATTATCTTGGATAGGTAGATTCCTATTCGTACTATACGACTTTGAGTGTACACTGCAGGACAGAGCAATTGCTCCGGATAGAATAATCCACAGCACTAATTTATTTGAACGTAACATTATGTATTAGGCCGTGTAAACGACTAGTTTTACTTTCTAGATTAAATCTCAATTAGTTGGACGCAGAGTTTCATCAGAAAAATAATAGAAAGTCACAATCACAAATCACAAACTTCGATAATTTCACGCTATACAAAATAATATGATCGCAATGCAATCGTAATCGTAAACATTATATCATAAGTAGGTATAGGTACTATGGTAGTCTCATAGTCTGTGATCGGATCGCTCGATCGCATTATCATCGTAATCGTTATCAATCAAACAAAGTCACAGAACATATTCTTTATTACTCTTTGCTTTACGGTTTTACTCTTTGACTCTATAACAGAACACTCATGACTAAGGGCTACCTAATATTGTGAAAATACGACAACTAAGTTGACATAACATGTTGAATGAACAAAAAGGGGCGTGGTTTGAGAAATACAACTAAGTTCATCCAACAAAACTGGCCAACATCTACTATCTAACATTAAGGTTAGCGGTCGACGCTGCTGAAGTGTATGCCAGAAATAAGAGCCTAAGGCTCGCTTCTTACCCGCCCGTCCTTGAAACAGTAGAGATGTTGAAGACCATTCATGATAGATTAGTGTTTTGTAGACACGTTCATCGCTTAGAATACACTATGTCATGTTTTTCTGTGTTTGGGTGTTGTATCATATTGTACGTATGTATTTACAAAACAATAGAAGTATTATGGTATTCTATCCATAATCTAGTTCCCATATTACAAGATACGCTTAGTTTGGGGCTAGATGGCGCTGTGTGAAATTAACTGTCCTGTAATATTTTTTTAAATATTATATTTTATTTAGGTAGGAGTAACTAGCGAAAAATGAATTATGCTAAGGGTAAATTAGATGATAGTCAAATAGTGATGATTTGGTGTGTTTGTTGACATGGACCTAGTATACAAACAGGACTGATAACCAATGTAAAAAAACGAGCCGAGCGAGACGCATAGTACAGAGAACTTTTGTCACTTTCCAATAGGGTGACAATGTTAGTGAGTAAAATCTCCACGGACCAAATGGTGGAAATGAGAATTGTTTGACTTCCTGAAATGAAACAGTTATATTACCTAAGACTGTTGTACATATGTAATAAAACTATGTTTTCTATTCTTTTCCTGAAAGTAACGTCCTTCTATGATGAAAACACTCATTATGAGAGGATATTTAAAAATTGTGTTGAATTTCTATAAATCCTCTCTTTATGAGATGTTTTTGGAGGTTTTAAAGGGGACAAATTAAATACGAGAAATAATGTTAAAATAATACTTATATTTAACTTTTTTATATTGCCTTATACATACAACTAGACTGTGTACTAAAAAAAATTGTTTAGCTAAAATGAGATCTATATTTTATACTTAGGATAGCTATTCCCTAATACGCGATAACTAGCTAAAAGTGGTCCTGGCGAGAGGGCTCCCGCTGGTAGTGTGTCCTTGTCTGACGTAAAAACAAACTATTCATAAACTTTTTAACTAAAAAAAACATAACCAACCTTTTTGTTTTTCAAGAAAAATGGTAAATTCATGTTGTGTGACAGGGTGCAAAAATGAATCTTATCCCGGTAGCAGCTTTTCTTTCTATAGGTAAGTAAAAGAAACAATCATATATTTTTTTTATTTTTTATTTTGAATATTATAAAAAATATGTTGTCATTGTTATCGTGTCCTTCGACTTTGCACAAAATTTTGCACTCGTGTTAAGATCACGTGCGTGTCAATATAAACATGCTGTACAACAAATATGTATAACTTTTTAAATTTCCCCGATAATACGCACATTTTACGCATCCAAGCTCTGATGAATCTCATGAATTGGAATTGATAAAATGTATCGGTAAAAATACTTAAATTTAAGACTTTGAAGCTACGGGAAGTCCTTAACCCTCAAGCACGTATGCGACAAGGCTACATTACGACAAAAATTGCGTAACCTGTATTGTTCGGCAATATATAAAAACAAATAAGTAAAAATTTATTCAAATTTCCGTCTTTTTTCCCTTCCAGAATATTGCATCACGCTTATTTGACCTAGCACTCATTTAATAATAATAATATGTGGGTATATGTCATACTTGACTAACATTTTTTAACAAACCACTTTTTTGTACTAACTCTATACGGAACGAGTTACGCGTTTTTAACGGGGCACAAAACGCAGACAACGTTAAAATGATATAAAAAACTATTTGATCTTAAACAGTTTATAAATTATTTATGATAGTAACCTGTTCTCATGCAATTTTTTTGTTTGTGAATGTGCCAAACGACAAAATGGTTTTGTCAATAAAATTAATAATATTAATTGTTTTGATAATATTGTACTAATTTGTAATTACAATTCATAAAGTGAAACCAAAAGAAAAGTTAATAAATGTGGTCGTATAACGAAAGTGTAGAGATTAGATCTCCAGTACAACTATGCAGTAACTTCTGACCACCATGTTTGCTACTGCTTCTGGATCATATGCTTCCTTTAAAATAGCTAAAAACGCGAGTTGTTGGCGCGGGGGAATGTTTCTGGTAAAATGAAAGACGAACTTACTACCCAAATTTTCTGAAATATTGTAAGTTAGCTATTTGTACTAAATAATAATATGTCGGTACCTAGGTACAAAAAGTTAAACACGTTATGTAATAAATATTTGATATACAATCAAACAGATCTTTGTTATGGAGCACCTAACCTAGCTTTTTAGGTTAAGGTAAACACTGACGGGATAAGTAGGCAGGTACCTAAGTACTCACAGGTTTTCAATTATAACCGATTGTTATTTTAAGGTTCTCAGATTTTTTTTTGCTTAGAGTACAGTTACACGTCCTACATTATTCAAAAATTAAAAATAGCTATTTGGTTAGGTATCTTACAGGTCAATGATGATGATGATGATGATAAGTATAATGAGATATATTTTAGCGCTGCGCCGTCTATCGTTGACCAAAGGAGGCTCGTAGCCGTCGGGTTTCTTTGTTACGAGTTTCCATTCTTTGGCTTTAGACAGTAATTTTTTTCTATGATTAAACGCATCACCGTGTTTCGTCAGTGCGCGACAGTGTTCACAACCGTACGATAATTATGGTACAAGTACGATAATTTCAGGACAATGTACGATGGTACGCTACTATCGTACGCATATTGTTCTATAATTTCCACTATGAATATTATGATGCACAATTTGAGAATTGAACTGACATTCTATAGGCCAATAACAAACGATTGTTTTCTGCTGTCAGCGCCATCTATTGGCTTATTTATTTCTTAGGAATACATACATGCCGCCGCTTCATGTTTCATTCACCATTTCATTAGTTTTAATAATTTTCTTTTTATAATTGACCGTTCGTTACAATCATTCGTATCATGGTGTTAGCGGCAGCATTCAAGATTCAAAGGAGTTCTTTAGAAGGAAGCACTATTCTGAAAAATTATGATAAAACAGAGTGATTATATTTCTATACCAACTTGTAAGTATATCGATAGATATTGATAGGTATTAGAATGAAAAAATAATTCTTCGAGTTAATACGATGATTTACACACGTCATACCCCGAGAAATGTTGCGAAAGTTAGCGCGCTTATACAGGTTCGTGCCATACGTCGTACATTTTTTACGTTACATATGTATTTTTAATGTATTACAGTCACTATCCTTATGGGTACGATAATTTTGATACAAATATGTAGACATACGATAATTTTACGGCCTCGGTTCGATAGCTGCTTGGCTTCAGGTTGTGAACACTGCCGCGGGAGAATAAATACCTTCTGCCTGGATGGAAAATCACGCTCCACTGTGAACCGCACCTTTGCCCAGACAAAGTCGTGGGATTAACTAAGTGATACTTTTAAAGGTCAATAGATCACGTAGTTAGTCCCAAGACATGAAAGTCTGGATCGACCTTAATTTGCTACGATTTGTATTGTATTGTAAATGTTGGCAAACATGTCAATTTTGGCATTTCTTTCTTCCATTCACTCCTATATTTCATTCATTCATTCACTCGTTCGCTTGTTATTTTCCTTTCCAAGATCAGTGGAACTTTTCTGATTTATTTTATTTTAGTAAATTGCGATGGATTTGTCTTTACGCGAACAAGTTATGATAAATCAATTTGTACTAGCGGCTGGTTGTGCTCAAGAACAAGCAAGACAGTTACTACAAGCAGCTCACTGGCAATTTGAGGTAATATATGTAAACAAACAGAAGGTAATCATGAAATGGCTGCTACATATTTTGTTTTCTCTATGTAGCCTTCAAGTCCTGCTTCTTGTTAGCAAAGCCAAAAAAGGCCTCGGACGCTTCCTTAGGGTTTACACGCTAACTGTAGCTTAAGTAGCATCATGAACTATTTATATTTACCTCGTGCTGATTACGTTCAGTACTTAGATTTGTACCTACATAGCTATATGTTGATATAGCTATAGTACGAATAATATTATGATTCGAGTCGAGGTTGACGATTTAGGCAATGCCTACAAGGCGGCGGCGGCGGCGGAAGTGCTACGAATCTCGAACGTAAAACTATCAAGCAAGATAGATGATTTGTAAAGTATGATTTGTGTAGTATGTATCTATCTCTCGTATTTTGAATACGAACTCGAATACAAACAAAACGTCATGTTCTTTAACCGGAATTGAACACAAAACAGAACTAATCATTTATAGTTGTCAAGAAAAGAGCATAGTCATTAAGCATTGTACCTACCTAATTATGATCAGAATAATATACCTACCAGCATTGCAAAAGTATTGTAATTTGAAAATTTATCAAGGATAAGATTACATAGTTGTTAAGTTATGATACACATATTATCTACCTATTACTTTCATACATAAACAGAAGTATGTGCAAGGTTAGATCTATATATATATTCCTAGGTGTTGTATTTTTCATTTTGCTTTAAACCCAAAAGCTTTTGGATTTAAAGCAAGAATTTGTTGTCTTTACCCATACAGAAAAGATCTGTTAAATATACCTTGATAAAAAGTAGCCAATGTTGTATTGTACCCTATAGCATAAATAATATCTATGCCATGTTGTGAGGTAACAAAGAAAAAAACAGAAGTTCTCTTGAATTGATGTTTTGGTTTGGATTGGACCTTGTTTTCTAAACTAAAATTTTACACATAAAAAAATATTTGTCTTATTTTAATTAGCGTATTTCTTCCCTCAATTCTTTGCAGTCTCAAACCACTTTCTACATAAACAATTGAGATCATCCCAGCAGCAAAAATTAATGGCCTAAAAAAATAATAATAAACAACGAGAGCACCTTCTCACCTTCTTTGTTTTATTTTTAACAGACAGCACTGTCAATATTCTTCCAAGAAGTGGCTCTTCCCAGTGGCGCCAATGGGATTGCGGCACCACATTATCGTCAGGTAATTATTGAGTAAGAAAACTTCTTGTAAATCCACATTATCCACAATCATATGTGTATAATGTGGATTTACAAAAAGCATTCTAATTTTACTTACTTAAGTTTTTACTTACCTCACTATGTTAGGTACTACTTAAGAGAACATTTCAAAGTGGACCGCATTGTGAAATTGGCATTGCCTTAAATCATCAACAATCATAGGGTGGGTTTTCTTCTTGAAGACATTGAAAGTACAGATGCTGGAAGCTGATTACAAATATTTCGTGTTTGGATTTTAATTTGCCTTAGTAAATATGATTATGATGAGAACGAGGAACTGGCCTTTATTTCCAGCAATTAATGACACCATGCAATACACCGGCCACACCGCCGAACTTCCCCGACGCGCTGGCGGCTTTCTCGCGGCTGTCGACGGGCAGCCCGGGCTCCGCGCAGGTCCCCGCACCTGCCACCGCCCCGCCCGTCTCCCCGCTCGCAACGCACCCGCCGCCGCCGCACCAAATGAATCAGACCAACATGTTCCCCGGATCACCCAACGCGCAAACCAGTTATACTCCTCTTTCCTGCTCAACTGCTGTGAGTACCTTTTTTTTTAATGTACGACGGGTAAGCACTTGGCCTTCATCTCACGGTTACAAGTTGAGATAAGGCCGACAGTGGAGGCGGACTTCACCCGGAATCCTCAACAAACTGAGGAACTGGCTATCTTACCTCTGAATGCCGGAACACAACAATTTAAGAATTGTTATTAGGGCGACAGGATGCATATGGGATAGGTAAGATGGTGGACCTACCGCATTCTGGACCACATTCTAGTTTGCACTTACAATCCAAACAATCAAAGCATGGGTTTGAGATCCTAAAACACTCATTTTTAAAGGCAGCATGTTTGTTTATGCCACGCATAATTATTTTAGGCATAAATAAATATGCTAAAAACACGTATTTAGAACTCTTTGTTGTAGGTAGACCACAAGATATACAAAATAAATTCGGCAAATGCGAATTAAATCACTTGCCAAGGGTTCTGAAGTCCAAGCAACCACCAGATGCATCCACTGTTGGGAAGAGAGATTCTTTAATCGGTTTTTAAGACATCTATGAGCTGAGTTGGAGTTGGCATATTTGAACTCATTTCTTTCAGCTCCTTAGAATAGCAATTGTGAGTATTCTTGCATTGGCAGAAGATTTTTTTTTTGTGGTAGCTAGCCACGCGGACTTAATCAAAATCGTAGCACCAACCAAACCAAGTACAATATTGTACTCCCCATAGGGATCGAATTCGGGATCTCTGCATCTGACACCGGTGGTTGAACCATAAGACCACAGAGGCGATTAGAAACAGATGATTTGTTGGATTTTGTCACGTTTCAAGCAGAGTAGTTTTCAGGAGTATCTCTGGTTTAATGCTGGAAAAGCCTTCATAGACTGCCTGCAGTCTTGCTTACCTGCCCAGTAGTTTTGGTGTAGTTTTGCAGTTCCATCGCGGATCCAGAAGCAGGTTTGGCTAAAGGGTGATTGGTTACAGTCCAACTGGTAGCGTCTCCGAGCCTCTCCTACCCAGTAAGTCAGCCTCGTCATTATCTCTGGATCCACTATGCCCCTTGATCCATTGGAGAGTGACCTTGTTGTTTTTACTTGCTTCTTCCAGCAGATGGTGACATTGAACAGTCAGTCCGGAGTTATGCTCATTCCTATTCAGGGTCTATTCCGATGTTCTGGTCAGTTACCTGTCTTCGTAGTAGGTACTGCATTGGCAGCCTGTATTATGCCGACACATTCCGCTTGGAAGATGGAACCTGCTCAGGATCTGCTAGTATATAATAAATACGTATTTCATCATGGACTCTCTTACACATGTTTATTTATGTAACGAAATTATAACCCCAAAAAAGTAAGTTCAAACACTAAAACCCGACTACTGAAAATTCACTCTTAAAAGTATGATACACGATTTTTCTCAATATTAATCATCTTTTAAATAAACCTACACTTAATATATTAGTGGTCTCGAAAGAGCTTACCTATTTGTGCCTTTTGTGGTCGAGATCGAGACCTTGGGTCCGTGGGGAGCCGGTGACCTCCGGGTTTTCAAAAATATTGCGGGGCTTTTGATTGAGGCGACACGTGGATCGCCCCCAAGGGATGGCAAGAGCCATCCCTTGGGGATAAATAAATAAGAATTTAGGCAAGCGAATTAGCATAGCTATTCAGCGTGGCAATGCAGCCAGTGTCTTAGGCACGCTTCTGTATGGTACTGGTCTGGAACAGTTGAGTTACCTATAGGCCGTTTGTAACGGTCCTTAGTAATCTGACTGATTCCTTTGTACATAGTTAGCTTAATTGTACATTTTATTGATTAAAAAATAAAAGAAACCACGACTATCCTCTGAACAGATGCATTAAAATATATTACGTGTAAGTTGTTTATATAAGAGACGATAAATATTAAATAATATAACAATTTCAGATGTGTTTTTTTTTGTTTCAGAGCTTTTTTTAGAGCGTGTTTTTTCAGCAATCGTGTTATAGTTTTTGAACCGACTTTTAATTTTTAGCTGTTATTCTACAACTAAAAAACTGTAAAATATAGCTTGTATATAATATACTTTTTTTTGTTTTCAGGTTTGCAGTGAAAATATGCCGAGATAAATGAATGATATTAGTTTAGGAGCATCAATAATTTATTTTTTTAATGGTGCGCAATGTGAGCTGTGGAATTGTGTATGAAAATGTATATTAACTTAGGAAATACCCCACCATGGCGATGTTCGATGGCTATATGGGGTACTGTTATACTGTATGTAATAATGTAGACAATCATGAGAATGTTGCAAAACGTCGTATAGTATCTAATATCTACAACGGTTTTAACTTATGCACAGAAATCCTACTAGATATGTAATTGGTTTAGAGTTTCGGTTATTTTGACTCTTAAGAAATTGGTAAATTAAAAGTTTAATTAACCATGAATGTTTGTAAACTTAATACTTATCTCCTTGCTGAATAAATAAATTCAAAGGGCAACTATCCTTATTGAGATGATACGAAAAGTTTTTAGTGTCTGTTTGTTATACGAAATTTCATAAATTATCTCTATCATTAAATTGTTAAAAATATATAGGTACAAAGTCCTTTAAGAATAGTTGCCTTCTTTAGTAGCTATAGTAAAAGTTGTACATCCATCTTTAAATCAATGTTGATATTAAATATTTTTATTTAAGTGTTATTTCAATAGGTTAGTCTTACTTTTTATAAGACATAAATCTTGCTTTTTTTTGGCATATTGTAAGAATAAAACAAATTGTATGATAAATATTACGCATTTTAAATTTGCTCTAAATATTACTTACCTACCAATTACATGGTTACAGCTACTAGGTAAGGTACGCTCGAACGGAAATTTGCACTCGCACTTCAGGGAGAGTGACCATTTGGTCACTCCCAAAAGCCTGCCTATATCTACCTAATCGAATATATCCTCTCCCATTTATATTCGTCTTAGTAAGTATAAGTATGAGTAAAAGTATGCAATATTTATTTATTTAAAGTCACACAGTGGAAATTTGGTACTTATCTATTTACCTTAAGTACTCCATCGGAAACAGGTACTATTCTATGTAGATATAATTCCTCGCGAAACGAAATAAGACTTAGAAGGAAATTAGTTAAAACTTACTTCAAAGGTGCATGAATTTCTAATACGTAAAATAAAACTCTCAATCCAGACGCCTGGACCTATAAAGTAGCATAGCTTAAATCTCAGAAAATAGGTAGGTACCTCTCTGGGTTAATCATTTGATTTAAGAATTTAGTTAAGATTTTCTTGAATGTTAAAAGAAAATTCTGTCTCTGTAGAATACCTACCTATATTACTAGGTTCCTGAATTAATTAATGTATTGACTGAGGAATAGGTATGCAAAACACGTATGTAATTTATCTGAAGAAAAATATAAATACGACGTTAATTTATTTTACTTATTCCTCTGTGAATTAGTCTATGCCACTTTATGCACGCGTCTGGATTGAGCCCAAACTATTTAATCATAACAGGTTTTACTAAATTCTGTAGAAGTGTTGTTTAGTTTCGCAAGAAAACAAAATGGGCCCTCGATCCAGCCAGATGCACATGCCCACTTGGCAACCGTGGACGTGGTAGCCCACCTGGCAACAGTGGCAACTGCGACTGTGTGAAAATGTGGGTCTAGACATTTTACGCTATATTATCTTTATTATTGTAATCTAATGGAACCGCCGATTTTCGCTCTCCAGTACAAACGTCACGCAAACACATTAGGTACAAATTCCCTTTTCGATTGAGTAGGCATGGATAGGTAGGTAAGTAGGTATGATTTTTTTTCTTTTGAACTAGGCATTCCATTTCGTAATTACCAACAGAGTACGTACGTTTGTATCGAACAGCGGAAACCTACCTACTAAGCACATATTATTCTACATTAGTGTAGGGTTTCTATGTGATGATTTATGCATGCTTACCCATCCTTGGGCTGGTATGTAATAATAGTAGTTCTTGCCCACCATGGTCAGTTAAAGTTAACAGAAGTCTTCCATTTTTTTATTTTATTAGGTAATAAATTAATGCCTGCCTGCATATTCATTTATCTATCATATTTTTATATTTAAAAATATAAATAAAGTAGGTACGAGGAATCTTCATCTGTAGGTACCTAAGTAGGTACATAGTTATTAATTTCGATCGTCATTATTTCATGTCTATTTCAGACTTATTCTCTTCATACTTGAATGTACCCGCTAAATTCTGGACGCTCTTTTCTTCTAAATCTTCGACACTCTGTATAGGACTTATTATATAAGAATGTTTACTCCGTCTAAACACAAGCTGGAATATAATAGAAATGTTGGTAAGAAGCATAGAGAGTAGGTGTAGGTAGCCATCTATACACGGTGTAACCGAATATGTGTACTAAGCAGTGGGGGGGCTTTTCGGACCAGGAAAAGTATTTGTTGTGGTGGGGAGATAATAGGGAATTCCCATTTTCAGTTTCCCATACAAATCTTTTCATTTTCTCAGTGACAATAAATAGTGACGACCCTATTCCTCAAAAAAACCAGCTGTTGGTATCAGAACTTTGATCCTGTTTTACCTAAAACTTTGAACCAAAATTCAAAAAGTCGTAAAACAAAAGTTGTTCCTCGAGTCGGGTCGGATAACCCCGTTTCGGCATAGTACACATATTCTGTTACAGGTTGAATGTAGGCTTTGAATATAGTCCTTAATTCAGGATGCTAGGTCATTAGCTACTGAATTCATGCAAGTATTCAACCGAGCCAGCTAGCATTAGCATCTTAGTCCTAGCAAGCATGATAGTATGGTCGCTACCGTCATAGAGCGCTTATTACACCGCCCAAAAATCTTCTCACTTAACACCCCAATTTCTCAAAAACTACCCTAGTGTCAAAAAAATCCTCGAATCGATTGATGAATATTATTATAATCGCTGCAAGTTCAAAATTGTGAATTTATCGGATCAGCCATTCAAAAGATATGGGCGAAAAATTGTATTTCTTTTCACCCCAATATCTCAAAAACTACCCCACTTATCAAAAATCCCCCACGACAATCAATTTCTAGTTACTTTATCTCTATTCAGTTTAAATTTCATTAAAATTGAATAATCTGTTCAGAATTATGCCGTCACAAACGTTGCCAATATACATACAGTGCCGAATTTCTATTTAAGTATATGAAAATAATGGCATTATCTTTATAAAGTTTGAATTTAAAATGTTCGTAATAACTTCTTTCTCTTTGGATGTTTCGCGTATGCAGGTCCTACACTACACCTAATATTATTTTTATTTTATTTATTAGGTCAACGGCTGCTACAGCATTTTACATACTTACTTTAAACTTAATTAATATTTATAGCTAATTGGTGTCTCTTTAATTCGGCTAATTGTACTCTCTGATCAAGTAATTAAAGGAGTGTACTAGGTATAAAATGTCTTTTTACCCGACTGTCTCGGAAGGCAGTCGGGTTAAAAAAATAACATCATCGAATAGACTATGTTATTCGGGCCGAGTGTGTAGCACGCGTAAAAAAATATTCGCATTACGTTATGATTTTTTTAACGTAGTTTGTGTCAAATTTCTACCATTTCAGAAAGTGATTAAAGCAAGAAATGAAATATTTAAGGCCCACAAATTGCAATTTTCGCGCACTTTTATGCACAATCTGCCCATATATGTCACTTACGGCTACGGTCATTCGTTTAGAATCTTCCTGCTGGAAGAACGTTGCTCCAGCAGCAAACGTTTTTCGCGTTTTATTCCAAAACGGTAACATGCACTAATTTCATACTTGGCGCACTAATACAGCATATATCGCTCTAAGTATGTGTTGAACTCAATTCGTTCTAGAATATACTTTCCTGCTGGAGTAATGCACACGCTAATTGCACAACCAATTAAAGACAAACACAGCATGCAAAATTAGGAGCACACAACTTAAATTAGATAAAACTAGGTAGACGAGTAAGAAGATAAGAGCTTAAATTAGGCGCTTTCATAGAGGTAACATTTATTACGAGCAGCACGACACGACACGTTATGGTAGATGCACGCGCGCGGCGACTGAAGCTGCTAGCATGCTAAAATATATTACACAATGCTGGATTTAGGATGCTAGTGAGCTAGAGTATATGTAGATATATATAGTAGGTATTCTTGCTAACTAGATGCTATCACACTTGCATGAATTCAGTAGGTAGCTAAATGACCTAACATCCTGAAATAAGGATGGTATAAAGCTCTTTAGATAGAACTAACGACAAGAAGCTCACCTTGTAAAATTGAGGTTTCTCATAGATCCACATCATGAACAATGACAATATCATCACAGCTAGTGAGATAATTAAATTATTGCTTGAGTATGTATACGCGTCTTTGAAAACTCCATACCAGCTTGTGACGGCAGACACTTCCATAATTCCTGAACCGTGCTTGATGTAGGTATTATTTGACTACTGCAGGTTATGGAGTAAGTATATACCTACCAGTATTTAGTATCCATCTCAAAACGTAGAAGGTAATAGGTAGGTATATCTACCTATCCTTTAAGTAACTATTATTGCATAAATTTACACTTGGTAGGTACTACATAGGTACCTACCTAGTAGGTAGGTTACTTCACCCTTCGCTTATTTTTTTTCTTACAAGGTTCAATAGAAATCGATTAATATTTAATTTAGGTATTTATACTGAGTTTTTGGTAGGTAAACAAACAGTAGGCAGGTCAGTAAGGTACATAAGAGCTAAGAGCTAGGCACAGACTAATAATAAAGGTGTCATCAAAGTCCTTGGAATTGGAAGACTGTTTTGTTTTGTGATTGTGACAGCAGCAAAGATAATTTATAACCTTTGGTAGGTCCCATTTGTTCTATGGAACGTGACGTCATCGAACAAAATGAGACATTTTCTTCCCAATTTTTTCCTTAAAACTACATACTTAGGTACTAAGTAGCTTATCACCGGATTTTCATGCCATAGAATAAAATGAAAATCTGATTTTCTCAAAATCTTCCATGAGAACCTATATGACACTGATAATGACAATTACTCTCTCAGGAATAAATAAAAATTCAGGCATTTATTCAATAAAAAGTACAATTAAACTAACTATGTACAAAGGAATCAGTCAGATTACCTAAGGACCGTTACAAACGTCCTATAGGTAACTCAACTGTTCCAGACCAGTACCAGACGGAAGCGTGCCCAAGACACTGGCTGCATTGCCACGCTGAATAGCTATGCTAATTCGCTGGCCTAAATAAGGGCCAGCCCTTGGGTCACGTGTCGCCTCAATCAAAAGCCCCGCAGAAGTTCTGAAAACCCGGAGGGCACCGGCTCCCCACGGACCCAAGGTCTCCGCCCCAAAAGGCTCAAATAGGTAAAATATGTCGAGACCACTATATTTGCGCCTTTTGTGATCCTCGGCCGAATCAGACGCCGCACCAGCCCTAACTGATGTCCCAGGCAGATGAGATGGCGCTAGGGTGTCGACGCAGGTAGCGTCCCACACCAAAGACCTACCCATTTCCCAACGGACAAGAGTCATACCGTCGGGCCGCTTACCATCATCACGTAACAGACCATTCGGTTCAAGAACGGCTGGCACATTGACACTGGTAAAAGCTCGAAGGATAATGTCATTAAGACTTGCGTGGCGCGAAATCCTGCCGGCAGACCTTGTGCACGAAAGTCCGTGAAAATCAAATTGATCTACGGCCGCACCGCACCGGCACTGGTGAGAGGCGCAGCATCTTGCATTTTAACTGTAACAGGCTACTTCATGAAAAACAATTTGGGTTTACTAAAGGTCGTTCAACCACTGACGCTGGTGCCATGCTGTTGAAGTACGTTTTTAAAGCCTGGGAAGGAAAACAGGATGCCATAGGAGTATTCTGTGATTTATCTAAGGCTTTCGATTGCGTAGATCATGACACCTTAATCTCAAAGCTAAAACACTATGGCATTCAGAATCAGGCAATAAGCCTCATGCGTAGCTACCTATCGAATCGCATTCAAAAAGTAGACATTAACGGTAGCAAATCTTCGGGAACATCCACTAACATCGGTGTACCACAAGGGTCAATCTTGGGGCCTTTTTTGTTTCTAGTCTATGTCAATGATCTGCCTTCCTGTGTAGGGGATTTATGTGATATTGTATTGTTTGCAGACGATACTTCATTAATATTTAGAGTTGATAGGGCTAAAGATAATTATGATTGTGTAAATGCTTCTCTAGCTAGAGTTCTTGATTGGTTTACGGTAAATAACCTCTTATTAAATGAGAAAAAAACGAAATGCATTAGATTCACCTTGCCTAACGTTCAAGTCAGCAATGCTAACATTATCTTAAATGGGGAAATACTTAACTTTATGGAAGCAACTACTTTCTTGGGTTTAAATATCGATGCAAAGTTGCAATGGGGTATTCATATTAATACATTAGCTAGCCGGCTAAGCTCGGCAGCTTACGCAGTACGTACCATAAGGCATCTTACTGATGAAACCACGGCGAGGTTAGTTTATTTTAGTTACTTTCACAGCGTTATGTCCTATGGCATATTTTTATGGGGAAATGCAGCAGATATTGAAAGCATTTTTATCCTGCAAAAGAGAGCTGTACGGGCAATTTATAAATTGAAAACTCGTGACTCTCTCAGGGAACGTTTTAAAGAGATTGGTATTATGACAGTCAGCTCCCAATATATTTATGAAAACCTAATGCACGCACACAGGAACATTGATGAGTTTGTTAAAAGAAGTGATGTACACAGTGTTAATACTAGAAATAAAAATAAACTTGACATACCTAGGTATCGCTTAGGAAAAGTAAATAATTCATTCTTAGGAAACTGTGTACGATTCTATAATAAGCTTCCTCAAAGCGCCACCAAACTCTCTGCTCGTAAATTCAAATTGTATATAAAGAATAATTTAATTAAAAGAGCCTACTACAAAATAAGTGACTATATCGACGATAAGAACGCGTGGCCCGATGTTGCTATACCAGTTGACAGTTAAATGGTGTTTTTCAATGTCAAGAAACTGCCCATTAGATAGTTATGTAGTAATCAATGTTTTAAGATAATATTAAGTTTTTAGTTTTATGATGTAGGTAACACTTGTAATGTTATTAAATTATTATAAACAATGTACCTAAATGTTAAATGGATTTTCAAAAAAATTAATCAGCCCGAGGTTCTTGCCTTTCTCCTTGTGTGCTGGTCGCGATTCCGAACAGGCGGTAGATTTGACGTTTCAAAATGATCCTAAAAATCTTAATGAATAAAAATATTTGACTTTGACTTTGACTTTGCACCCAACCGAATACAAGTGGCAATACGGAAAGTTACAGGATCCATAAGTGTGTCGGTATTGTAAGATGGATGTGCTTGCAGCCAAAGACCTGATTTCCATTTTGAAACAGCTAAGAGACGAGCACGATCTGTGGAGGTTGAGCACGTATGTAATAGATAATTCCGTGTCAACTCGCACAGAGGCCCGGCCCACTGCCGTTGTGCCGAAAGGTGTTTTGGGGGATCGGTATTAGGACAAGCACTATGCCAAGCATTTCGAGCCTCGTCAAGATAAGAAATTTGGAGTATATTGCCAGGAATAGCCGAAATTGATGGTGTTAGAATTTTCTCAACCAAAGAATGTGTACTATAGACGGAAGTCAAGAACGCTGGCAAAGCAACACTAGAAATTTTGCGTATGCCTAAGCCGCCTAATCGAATAGGCAATGAGGCCTGCGACCATGCTCTGTCATCCAACTCAATATTCAAAACCGTGGAAAGGAATCAAAATTATCTAATTAAAATCAAAAACGGGTGTTCATCGCGTATACCTTTTTATACTTATTCTCGACAGTTTCGAAAATACGGCGCGCGGGCACGCGCCGCCGCCTATCTTTGACGAAGCCGACGTGGCGGAGTGTCAAAGGTAAGGCGCTTTTTTTTTGCAATTGTCTGTGGCAAAGAATATTAAGGACAGATGAACCAATTTTAGTGAGAACATGGAGTCATCTCGTGAAAGTAGGTTATTAGATAGAACATACCCATTGATAAATTACATAGGCACCTACAGTTACAAAAAGACGATGACAAATTAAACCTTCTAGTAATGGATTGTCTCATTAGCAGCCCAGGCTTTTCGACGATTTTCCTCTGATAGTAAAAGCGCTTTTCGTTCTTTGTGATTGTGACCTTCTGCTATGTTGCCTCATCTGTGTCTAGAGCTGAGGTGAGTTAAGAAACAGCTGATTTTAGGGTTGTCTCAACTCAAAAAACCAGCTGTTGGTATCAGAACTTTGATCCTGTTTTACCAAAAACTTTGAACCATAATTTAAAAAGTCGTAAAACAAACGTTGTTCTCTGAGTCGGATTTCCGGATTATCGGATCCGAGTTTATATATATATATTATAATATACCTAATCGTGTCAACGTTCACCTGAACAAAAATTTTCATCCATATTTTCATTCCAAGCATCAGGAAAGACTGAAGACGAAAGAGAAAAAAGAAGGTGGAACTGTACCGCTTAGCTTTAATGGATGGTATACTGACCAGGTATGTACTGTACTAAAATGGCTATTTGCCATGATTTCATTGTCAAAGGGTGTCACGCGATAAGGGCCCACAAGAGGCCTACTTGCGGAAACCAATCCGCGCAACAAGTAAGTACCAAGTGATGACTGACTACCTTATAGTTTCATAAGTTATACGTACCACAAGGAGTAATTTCCACTACCTCATATAGTAAAAGATTTAACGAAAATGGGTGGTTTAGTTAATCGGCTAGCTAACTAGAACCCTGAGGTTCCGCACCCAAAAGGATGCCCACCCGAACCGTAATAGATTGTTGATAGTTTCATAGAGTGTATATTTCAATTAAGATAAGAAAAGATAAATTTATTTATCTCAACTTACGTCTACATATACAGTACTTATCTACTATGTACTATAACATGTTCTTTACAATAGAAAAACCTAACTTACTTAAACTAAGAAATTAAAATTAACATTGAGTAGCCTCTAATAGGCACTAAAACAATAAATAGGTCATTAAAAATAAAGGGACCCCTAAATCCCTAAACCCATATATAAGAAACGTGATTTTTGCCTTGAAATGTGTGTCAGAACCCTCGGTCTGTTTTTTTTCTCTTAATCATAATCATTATCATAATAAATATTATATTTGTCAGAATACATAAAATTTAACAGTAGCAGATTTAAGTGCTAAAAGTCAGTAGTAGGTACATGTATTCGGCCTAATACAATTTCATCTATAATAATCAAAATAATCAATTAAATTATAAAAACAATAACACATTAACCCATCATTAATTTTAATCTTAAAAATATTCCCATTTAACACCTTAAGATCTTCCGGTAATTTAATATATATCAATATACACAAATTATCAACATTTTTTGTATATGTATCTTTATCTTACACTTAATACTTAGTGACGTACTTGTATTTCTACCCATAAAATGTAAATCCATTATTGGCTGCAGGTTAATTATATTAGCCTAATGTATTATTTTATGAGAACTGTGGATTTTGTTTTAAATAAAATTATTGCGAGGAGGCTGATATAATAAGTTGATAAATTTGGCTCTCTTCTGTCGGGTCATAACTTCATCTGTATTTTTATATGGGACTAGCTTTTGGCGGTCTACCCATGATCACGGCCGTATTATATTATTCGGGTCTATTAATTATTTATAATAATTGCGATAATTCAAAAAATAGAAATAAAATAAATACCATTTATCAAACATCTGCTAAGAAAAGCTCTAAAATAATCTTAAAAATCTAATGAATGGATGTGAGTAAGTGAGAGAAGCGGTAGGAGGACTCCCCAGATTATGTAGAGGATTCTCAGTCTCAAAGTATTCTAGTACTGGTGGCAATCCTAAAAAAAAATTCTTAAAGAGTTCTTATTTACATTGTAGAACTTTGTTCGTTTGAAGTTAAAATTTGAGAAATAAAAGTATTACCTACATGTTCCATAGTACAAAATAAGAAATAAATATCGAATTTTGTCCTATGACGTCATGTTCCATGGAACCAATGGGACCTTTCATAGAGAAATCACTACAATGTACTGGTGCATGGTAAGGGCAACGTGAACGTCTAGTCAAGTCCCCCAATCCCACCGGAGCCCTCCCGCCTAGCCTAAGCCGAAGACGATGTCCATTGGCTCACAACAGTCTTATCGAAGAAAGGTTTTGGCCTTTTCTTTGTCTACCCTAGTAGGTAGCTATTACTTAAAAAGATAACAGATTTGTATTGAATACACTCAAATAGGTACCTATTAGGGCAGACCGGATACACTTGATCCCCCACTTTTATTTTTGCCTATAAAATGAAAGTTTTACCTTGAAACTGTAATGATTTGTGATCAAAACATTCAAAATTTATCTATAAACAGAATGTGTGGAGACACTTGGTAATTTTCTGTATGATTTAGAAGATATTTAATAAACATAAAAAAATGGGAATCGTACCATGTGTCCCCAATGTGTGGGTGACTTGAACCTGGCTGTCAGATGACATGATCCGGATGGAACAAGTCTCCCACGTGAATGGGAGACATTAAACATGCGAGATTACGAAAGGCTTTATTACGGTTGATGATGAAAAACCTACTCTACTTTATACAAACCACTTAATTATGTTTTCCATTGATTGTCGGTAGCTTACAAGAAAACTCAAAATAACATTTTACCTAATACTTTTTATCAATCTTAACTGCAGGCCACTGTTATAGGTAAGAAATTATTGTTATCTTATTTTAACTAGATAAACACACTATTATTAAGACTAACAGATATTTTATCAATTATTATGCTCATTGAACTAGCAAGAACAAACGTCAAAATCTGAGCCTGTCTGTCATTTGCTTTGTAGCTGTGTGATGTAATTCCCGTGGAATCTAGTGTTTTTTTTTTCTTTACATATCGTTTCAGCGTCATCACAGATAACTTACAAGACTTTGCAGTTCCGCCTTTTTCGTTAAACCTCAAAATAGTGTATAAAAAATTGGTAACGCATCAACATTTTTTTACACAAGCTACCACAAAATAATATCAGCTAATAATGTTAGTTATGAATATAATTTAATAATCAAGAGAAATTTTAATACCGTAAAATTGCATTGTGCTTTATGGAGGTATAATTAAATCTAAACCAAAAATATCGTGGGATCAACTCTTCCCAGTCTCCCCTATGTAAGTTAAAACTTGGATCCTGTTTTACTAAACTGAGCTGAAATCGCCAATATTTTAACAATGCAGACAGATATACAAAGCAGGTCAATTAAAAGCATTAACTATAGGTATAATAATCGGTACCCACACAGACTTGTGGGACACTAGATCCGGGGATCGAAGCTACCCAAATCTTTTGTATCATGTCTCCCCAATAACAAGAATTGTATGTATTATCTCATATAATTTTAACCGATAACAAACAGAACTTCGAGTAACAGGCAAATAAAAGCACACAATATTCAGATTTCTTACCTTTTATCAACAATCACACAATCACCTATTGTTTAAATCTCCATACAAATTGAAACCAATGAAAATAAATGTCTTCAAAATGACGTATGAAAAAAATGAGATTATTTCTAAACGCGACTTCATTTCAGATGTTTCTTTGCAGCGGTGTCAAACCTTCAAAATTGAACCAGTGCTGCTATTCTAAAATAATCTAAATCGTTTAGTAAGCTTTTTATTCCACTGTACCAAGTCTCCCAGAAGGATCAAGTGTACCCAGTCTCCCCTACTGGGATCGATTAAAAAAGAATCACATAAATGCCAGCAAAAAAACATCCGCAATAGTTCCAGAACGCCAAACCATTACATAGTTAAATAATAAAGAATGAAAAAGAAGGCGCCTTCTGAAGTCTCACTTAATCTCAACTTAGTTTTAGGACTTGTTGTAAATGGTCAATTGTTTTTTTACGACAATGGGATCTTATTTATACAAATAAAGAAATTTTAATTTTAAATAAGTACCTAAGTACTTACATAAATATAACAGGACATTTATTACACACAGCGCCATCTAGCCCCAAACTAAGCATCGCTTGTAATATGGGAACAAGATTACGGATAGAATGCTAAAATACCTACTTTTTGTAAAATAGGTACATTATCATACATCTGTGGAGTACCTAATCAAAAAGTTATTTGTTGGATTAACGAGAATTATTAGTTAAAATTTATTGTTATTCCAAAAACGACTGCATCAAGTACATATAAAGTAACAATACTACTAATTCTTACTACCTACCTAAATTGTTCGGTGTATAATTTCACTAACAATTTATTTTTTGTGTGCGACTGTACCACAATGCATTTGTTCCTAGAACTTCACATAGACTAATATGACATAAAGTCTGACTACTGGCGGAGGCAGTATTTCACGCACTATTTATTCGTATAGCATTTATGATAAGAAAAACCCGTTTTCTATAAGAACTATTACGTTGTTTAATTACGGGTACGCTGCCATAACGCCAGCTCGGAATGTCATTCAAAAGTCTTGTTCAATATCTCCGTTCCTATAAGAGCAATCATTATGAAATTTTGTATAGCTCGGGCAGTATTTGTGCTCTATTTTTGTGTGTAAGCTTCGTTGCTATAGTATAAGCCGTTTTCGAGTACGGTCATGTGTACGCTAGCTTGATCGATATGCTGGCGTACCCACTAAGAATGGTCATTATTTCTTAAACCAATGAGGCACTATTTATTTTATATTAAAAAATATATTTCCAAATCAGCTAATAATTGATACCTACGAGTCCTGAGCTAAGAACTCCCTCCTTTTATGGGAGTTGGTTAATAAATAAAAAAAAAATTGTCTGTAGTCTTTTTAATACAAGCTTCTTCCAGCGGTGTTACCCGTGATGAAAAAGTTTGTAGGTACCTACACGTACCAAGAAATATTTGAATTGAAAATTGAAATAGAACGACATCAAATTTTCAAGAACACGGAACGGCTAACTTACTTTACATTTATAAGAGCTGAATGGGAATACTAGCCTTTTGCTCTTCTCTTTTCTTTCTAAAATTTCGATAACCTTTATACTTCAGTGTACCCTGGAGCAATACGCTCCAACATGTTTGTATGCAAAGTTAAGGCGCGCTACGCAGCTAAAATCGCGGCAGAAACGATTATGAGAGTTGACAACGGCAAGCTGTAGGTGGCGCATGCGTATCGTAAATAAAACCTTTTGATAATTCTTCTTCTGAGATCGCTTTGCTGGTATGTAGGTAGGTAATGTGACCATATGATGGTACCTTTACGTAGTTTTTTAAATAATTAATGATTAAAATTAAATTTGAATTGGTATCAAAAAACTAGCTTACCTTTAATGTAGATCAACATGTAACCTATCATTTAAAATAAATCGTAAGTCAATATTCATTGTAGGTATCACAATATTTCTCTTGTACATTTTGAAACGTACCATTTTCAAAAAATATTTTTATCGAGAAAATTTTCAGCTATTATGTTTTCAACTTACCTACCTTTAATATAGATAGGCACCTGAAGTAATACATACGAGCCCCAATGCAAAGTAGTTCGTCTAGTCATATAATTGCAAAAGTTGTCTGTTTTCAACTTCACTATATTCATATAAAAAGGCCTATGAAAAAAAATTGTATGGGGTGAAGTTCTCCATCCTATTTTTGTTGATCAGGCAATTTTAAATAAAAACATCTTTTACCTAAATGATGTATGTATGGCACTTTGATTTGCTTCGTCTAACTCAAAATAGTTCGTCTAGTTAATCGATGCAAAATAGTTAGTCTCAATACTGTATGTTTTAATTGAAAATTTTGTTAAATTTGAATTGAAAATATAAATCATCCGTCACATGATGCGTCACTATCATTTTCAAATACCTATATAAAAACCGTATTTCATAGAAATAAAATTCTTAAATAAAATAATTTTCAAACAAAATGGCTCGCGGGAAACCTATCGCTGACGAAGTACGAAAAATAATTATTCATAGCAACAATAATAGCAAATCTGCTTACCAAATGGCCAAGGACTTATCCCTACCAAGATCGACAGTTCAGACCATTATCGAACATTACAGGAAAAATGGCACGGTAATGTTTGAAAAAACCTGGTCGGCCGCGAATCACAAGTGAAGCTGAAAATCGATTTTTAAAGAAAATCATTAAAAATAATCGTCGTGCCCGCGCAGGAGGACTGACCTTGAAGTGGAGAGAGATGATTCACAAAGATCTATCTGTCGATACCTGCAAGAGGGTCGTAAAACGATTGGGCTATGGATTTTATACTTCTAAAGAAAAACCTTTACTCACGCGTCTCCAGAAAAAGAAAAGGCTGAAATTCTCTCAAGATCATAAAAATTGGACGGCAGACCAGTAGTGGCGTGAAATAATATGGAGTGATGAATCCAAATTTGAGGTGACGATCGGTGATGTACAGAAAAAAGTTATCAGAAATAAAGATATATAAATATAATATATAATAAAGCATTCCATACCGATTGTATCAAAAGAAAAGTGAAGTTTCCTGGATCGGTGATGATATGGGGCTGCATGTCAGCACAAGGTCTGGGTCATCTACATTTTGTAGAAGGCACTGTTAATGCAGTAAAGTACCAAAACATTCAGGAAACAAGTCTCATGCCCTCGATTCCAGCGTTGAAACATCGTAATGCCTACACCTTTCAACAAGATGGTGCATCCTGTCACACTGCGAGGACAACGAAGGCTTGTTTAACCGGAATCAGATCCCTACAATGGAGTGGCCGTCCAGTAGTCCAGATTTGTCACCGATTGAGACCTTGTGGTGGAAAATGAAGAAAATGCTGCGCAAGGTCTAAAAGTGATCTGAAAGAGAAAATTAAATCTGTCTGGCACTCAATAACTCTCCTCAAGAATGTGAAGAATTGGTAGCAACGATGCCACGAAGAATTAAGGCCGTGATCGATGCTAAAGGTGACACCACTAAGTGGTAGACGAACTATTTTGCGCCGTTGAATGTGATGTGGACGAAGTTTAATGCGTAGATGGTTCTCGAAGAATTAATTATATTTTATTTAAATAGAAAAATATTTTGTTACTTTTTTTAATTATAAATAAACTGTATTAAGTGTTCAAAACCAGTGAATATTTTTTTTAACTAATAAAGTTAAATTTAATAATCTAAATTTTACTTTTACTATTAGGCACTTGTAATATTTGGTACCAGACGAACTCTTTTGCATTGGGGCTCGTATATAAAAAATAGACTTGTTCAAAAGTACTATAATTTTCCTTTGGAAAAAGAGGTAACGTCTAATGACAGGGCCTTAAGTAGGTCATCACTACCATAATTATGTATGAATTCATCGCTATTAATATTTAGCGGTCATTCGAATTTCATCGGACAGGTACAGGCAGTACCTACCTAATAAGCTGTTGTATAGGCGGTTTCGGTATTTCTTTATCTACAAGAGATGTGATGCTGAAATGTTCAGGACTTACCTACATATACTTATTTCAATAACCGCTGTTTTTTGGTGTAGATAAATACCCCACAATCATGAGTTAAATCGGTCTCTTGCATATTGACGTCAAAGTTATAAGTACCTACTCAGATATATTTTTTATAGTAGGTACGACTTTTCAACTTGAGGCGCCAATTCAATGAATCAACTAGGGTAACTCTTACAACTGCCACTTGCATTGATAATATATATTGTAGTGATACTCCCCTTCAAAAAGATATGTTTAAAAAATTTGACTCAGACCATTATGGTCAGAGTGTGATTTTTGATTGCAATTCGAAACAGGAGCTTCCGGAAATCACTTACAGGCCAATCACCGAATTTCGCATCATGAAATTTCAAACCAACATTGGTAAAATGATTCCCCTTATTCCATGCTTAAATGATCCGAATGAACTTTATAACATATTGTCTAACATAATACATACAGAACACGATGATATTTTCCCACTACTAACGTGTAAAGGTAAATCTGGCTCTGTGTTTGCAGACTGGGCTACAGCCGGTATCTATAAAAGTAGGAATAGACTATATGAACTCTACGCAGAGAGAGAGTTAAGGCTACATGATCTACCATTTATTAGTTTCGTCAAAAAATACTCTAAAATCTTTAAACAGGTATGTCATTCAGCAAAATCTTTGCAAATAAAAAGGAAAATAGAGAACTCAACAAATAAAATAAAGGCTACTTGGAAAATGATTAATAATGAAACCGGTAAAACAAAACCTCTAAAAAAACCAATAGCTTTAAAAGTAGATGATACAATTGTAATTGATAATTTAAAAGTTGCTAATGAATTTAACCGTTTTTTCTCTAGCATACCTAATATTGTTACTCGGCCACTAAACTCATCTGTTGATTGTGCGTTGGCTCTACTTGAAACAAGTGTTGAAAAGTGTCATGTTTCCTTTAGTTTTAGACACGTCAACTCTGACTGTATTGTAAAAGCTTTTAAGTCAATGAATATAAAAAAATCCGAAGACCTTTGGGGGATTTCCGTAAAGATATTAAGTACGATAGTAATTGATATTGCACCATGTCTGGCATACATATTCAATAGAAGCATCGACGAAGGAATTTTTCCTGATCTGATGAAACATAGCAAACTGATCCCTTTATTCAAGTCTGGTAATGAAAAGGATCCAGCAAACTATCGACCAATATCGATTCTGCCTGCATGTAGTAAAATATTTGAAAAACTGATTCTTATTCAGTTACAGTCACATTTTAACTGCAACAGGCTTTTGCATGAAAAACAATTTGGGTTTACTAAAGGCCGTTCAACGACCGACGCTGGTTCTATGCTGTTGAAGTACGTCTTTAAAGCCTGGGAGGGAAAACAGGATGCCATTGGAGTATTCTGTGATCTATCTAAGGCTTTTGACTGCGTAGATCATGACACCCTGATCTCAAAGCTTAAACACTACGGCATCCAGAATCAGGCAATAAACCTCATGCATAGTTACCTATCAAATCGCATTCAAAAAGTGGATATTAGCGGTATCAGATCTTCGGGAACCTCCACTAACATAGGTGTACCACAAGGATCGATCTTAGGGCCCTTTCTGTTTCTAGTCTACGTCAATGATCTACCATCCTATGTAGGGGACCTATGTGACATTGTATTGTTTGCTGACGATACTTCATTAATATTTAGAGTCGATAGGGCTAAAGATAACTATGATTGTGTAAATGCTTCTCTAGCTAAAGTTCTTGATTGGTTTACAGTTAACAACCTCCTACTAAATGAGAAAAAAACAAAATGCATCCGATTCACCTTGCCTAATGTTCAAGTCAGCAATGCTAACATTATCTTAAATGGGGAAATACTTAACTTTATTGAAGCAACTACTTTCTTAGGTTTAAATATTGATGCTAAGTTGCAATGGGGTATTCATATTGAGTCATTAGCTAGCAGATTAAGCTCGGCTGCATACGCTGTACGTACAATAAGGCATCTTACTGATGAAGCTACGGCGAGGTTAGTTTATTTTAGTTACTTTCATAGTATTATGTCTTATGGCATACTTTTATGGGGAAATGCAGCTGATATTGATAGCATTTTTATTCTACAGAAGAGAGCTATACGGGCAATTTATAAAATGAAAACTCGTGACTCTCTTAGGGAACGTTTTAAAGAGATTGGTATTCTTACAGTCAGCTCCCAATACATTTATGAAAACCTAATGCACGCTCACAGAAACATTGATGAGTTTAGTAAAAGAAGTGATGTACACCGTGTTAATACTAGAAATAAAAATAAACTTGAGATACCTAAGTTTCGCTTAGGAAAAGTAAATAATTCATTCTTAGGAAACTGTGTGAGATTTTATAATAAGCTTCCTCAAAGCGCCACCAAACTCTCTACTCGTAAATTCAAATTGTATATAAAGAATAATTTAATTAAAAGTGCCTACTACAAAATTAGTGATTATATCGACGATAAGAACGTGTGGCCCGATGTTGCTATACCAGTTGACAGCAAAATGGTGATTTCTCAATGTTAACAAATTGCCCATAGGTAGATAGGTAATAACAAATGTTTTAAGATTAAGTATTTAGGTTTTTGTTGTATCTACTTAGAATATAATTACAAATTGTGTATCTAAATGTTGAATGGATCATCAAAAAAATTAACCGGCCCGAGGTTCTTGCCTTTCTCCTTGTGTGCTGGTCGCGATTCCGAACAGGCGGTAAATTTGACGATTCAAAATGATCCTAAAAAATCTTAATGAATAAAGAAATTTTGACTTTGACTTTGACTTTGGGAAAGCGATTGGCTTTCCCGTCGTACCTACGCTGGTTACAAGTTGAGATAAATGCCGGAACACCAAATTTTTAGAATTGTTGTTATGGCGAGTTAAGTAAGATGGTGGTAGCTGACCAGGCGGACTCAAACAAAGTCCTACCACTAACTAACCCGAGCACAATATTGTACTCCCCCTGGGGGTATAGAACCCGGGACCTCTGGATTTAAAATCGGTGGGTTGAACCACTAGACCACAGAGGCGGTAAATGTTTTAAATCTTATTCAAAAACAAGAGCTCCATCTGCGTTTTCTTGGAACATTTTATGGGGTTTTAAGCATAACAAGAACCTAGTTAGTATCAAATAGGTTCCGCTTTTAGTGAACTTATTATGTTTACTCAAAGCGCTATATTTATTTTTGGGTTTTTCGAAAATGCACGATTAGGTAAGTAGGTACCTACTCACAAACTAGATATTTTCGAAAATCTTATTACATTACTAACTGTCACAAATTAAGAGCTAGGTAATCCTGTAACATACGGACGCACCACATGTGCTATGGTTTCCGTGAAACGAAAATCTTCAAAACGTTCGCTAATCAGGAAATGAAATATCTCGAAAATTTTAAATCGCACTTTTATTTTATGTCGCACATTTACACACAAGTACAAGCTATCCATGTAAGTTAATATCATCCATGTAACTCCGATCAGGCGTTAAGCATCTTCCTGGGCTAGGATTCGATTAATCAAAAACGACAAATCGTACATTTTTTTATTGTACGACGGGGAAGCGCTTGGCCTTCATCTCACCTGGTTACAAGGCCGAAGGTGCTGGCGCTTAAGAGTCTATGATATGTAAAATGGCTTAGCTTCAGCGATCATATCTTCCACAATACTATAGCATTTACGTTGAAATTAATATATTTTATAGTTCAGGATAGATGCTAGAACGCTTGTTTCGAAAACACGATGAAACAAAGTTGACTCTAATTTGTACCAAAAATGTTCCCCGCGGTTACGTTTGCACCATTGATTTGCCCCATCAATGGTGCAGACGTTACGGGTTAGTTATGTTTGCCCCATTAATGGGGTAGACGTAACTGGTTAGTTATGTTTGCACCATTGATGGATAGGAAAAATAAAATACATACAAACAGACGGTATTAAAAAATATGTGTATCTAGTGTTAAAACTCCTTCAGATAGCATTTATTCGACACTTGAGAATTAAGTTAGTTCCTCAAAGTAATTTCTTTTTACATGTTACATAACAATACTCATTATATTTCATTGTTTGACAAAGTAACTCTTTTGTTTTTTATTCTGTCATTTTATATCAATAATTGTAAAATTGCACATAGCTGGATTCGTATTCGTACACCATGAGCCAAATAACTTTTTTAACACACAGCAGAGGAAGACTTTTGTTGTACCATGGCCATCAGTACCATTTTCATACATAATATAAAAATTTAAATAGTATATGGAGGTGCAGACACTTCAAAAAGACAAAATGCGCAGGAACGATCACGATCACACAGGTACGTAAGTAGCATTTATGAAATCGTTTAAATACTATGAAAATATTAATTTACTGTGGATGTAGCTGGTTATTTTTTTATTTTTCATAAGTTTATTTTCCTAATCATGGGTTGAAAAGGTTTCTTGCACTTTGACGTCAAACCTATGACATTAAAAGTTTTGTTCTAAGCTATATTATTCAAAAACGCTTGTATGTGCATTCCTGAAGTTTTATATGGTTGCATAGAATAACAACAAAAACCGAATACCGTTTACAATGAACTTGTAGGTTTGCCCATATAAGAACTAGACACTTTTTAGGGTTAAAAAAAAAGCTAGATTACTTAAAAACGGTATATATTTTTGATAACATTAATATGTCACAAATACGCACAAATGAAGAGCTAAGTACTCGTGTATGTATGGTTTCCGAGAAACACGATTCTGCAAAACGTTCCCCCAGCAGGAAATGAAATATCTCAAAAACCTTAAGGCCCACAAATTCCATTTTTCGCGAACTTTTATGCACAAATGTAAGCTATCTGCCCATATATGTCACTTATGGCTACGGTCATTCGTTTAGAATTTTCCTGCTGGAAGAACGTTGGTCCAGCAGGAAACGTTTTTCGCGTTTTATTCCAAACATGCACTAATTTCATACTTGGCGCACTAATACAGCATTATATCGCTCTAAATATTTGTTGAACTCATTTCGTTCTAGAAGATACTTTCCTGCTGGAGTAATGCACACTGCTAATCTGAGGTACTATAGCCCGTTAATTACATATATGTAAAGGTAAATTCCTTCTCGAAGATAGGTACGTTCCAACTGGGCGAACGCATACCAAGACTTCTAGTAGTAAAGGTGTGATTTAGCTGTTACTACCTACCTATAGATAGGTAGGTTAAATTGTGATAAGCAAAGATAAGACTTTTTATAGAAATACTGGGAATTTATTTTCGTAACATACTCAGTAGGTACCTAATCAATTGATCCAACATTACGAATCATCATGGTTATAATATCGAATTGGAAACTTACATAGGTACCTATATTGTGATAGGCGATGATCCAATTTTAGGTAATACCTACTATATTAAATATCCTAATAAATATATTCCTTTTTTTAATGCCATAGGTAACTACTTCATGACATAACTACCTTACCTATCTGGTTAACAACTATTTCAATATACTTACTAATTATCTTCATCTAATTATTGTTACATATTGTTTGAATCTGAGCAGGTACGAAAGGGTACCAATAATGTAGGCCTACGTTAATCTGATCTAGAAATAGAAAAAACATGTCTTTGATGTTGCCGATTCTGCGATACCTACGTAAATTGCAACTCATAAGGACATATAGGATAAGGATATAACCTAAATATAATAGGTAATTATTTTGTATTGACCCTTCGCAAGATAAATTATTATGATAAAGAAATGCAGTGTACTTTTAGGTGATTTAAAGTAATGTCAAGCACACTTCACTTTGCAGCAGGTAGAGTTCTCTCTACGAATGCCTGCATGTCTTTGAGTTCAGCTTCTGACGAGCTGTGTGTGAGGCCAGGGTATGTAGTAAACTCAATGTTCTTCATAAAAGTTTTCAGAAAGGCAGCTGTCATCTGGCCCCATTTGAAGGGAACAACTGGATCGCAGTCTCCATGAGCTTGGAAAATCTGAAAGCATATTTAAATAGGTTTTATCTCAATAGGTACTTTGACCATAGACACCATGTCATTCGCACAATTTCCGTCAAAATCCATCAAGCCGTTTGAGGCTGCAGAGCGTGGCAGTGAAATATAAATGTAGGTAGGTATAGGTACATACATATAACTTTCAAAAAACAAAATTCTCTTGAGGCAATCGTTAAAAAGGTCGAGCACCGACCGCAGGACACGGTCCAAGTGGCCGATTGCAGTGTTGTGTGCGTGCAGGAGTACCGCCTCTGCATCTGGCCCTTGATCCAGCTGCCTAGCGAGAGCCTCTAGAGGTGTTGATCGAGGCTCTATATTCTTGTCCGTTCACAGACAATATGGACGATAATCGTAGAGTTCACATCCCACATGGACATGGCGGTTATCTCATGGGCCAAGTCCCAGGTACTTTTTATTTATTTATTTGGACCACCAACAGAGGGTACACATAATAACAACAAATATTAATAAATATAATATAACATATACAATTGATCCTCTGATTAACATAATATGTTAATTAGAGATTAATTAGGATCGTATTATTTATTTATTTATTATATTATTTTACGTATTATATTATAAAAAATACGTAAAATAAATAGATATTGCAGGACATCAATTTCTACGGGAGGCAAGTGTGGTCATGTTGTACGTTGCAGCTTTTGCACGTTTTTGCTTGGTAATCTGTGTTTAAATGGTTATGAAAACATTTTTGTAGTGTCCAGACTTTTTGAATACCGTTACGAGCTGGGGTTCGTAAGAATTAAAAGCAACCGGTTATTACTCAAAATAAGACACGTTTATTCAGCACCAAACTAATAACTCTCAAACACAAGTACAACGCTACTTAGTTATACTACCGAATCACTAAACACTGTTATCGCACTCAAATATCACTTGATGTTAAGAGCGCGCCCAATGACAAAATTACGCAACAGGAGCATTTTCAAACACACTCTTTGATAGAAACGAAAGTAGTAATTCCAATAAAAAAAATACTGAAAGCTGGAAAAAATCTTGCTGAAGTACAATAATCGAATAGAATTTTGAAAAAAAAAACTGAGTTCTATTTAAAAAAAAAAATAGATACTACACTAAAAAACGCTTATTATTCAAATGCCCGAAATTATCAGCGACAACCCCATTTTTTTATTTATGAATAAAATAGCTAGACTAGTGTTTTAGTCAAATGAACGGCTAGTTTTTTAATTTTACGTTTACATTTTGAATAATTAAATAAAACACTAACAAAAATTATAACGTGGACCTAAAAGCCATTTCATAAGCAACTGAACCATGCAATTTTCGACTTTATGTTATGCTATTTGGATACAAAATAGATCATGGCTTCTTGGTCAGTTGTCGGGCAGCGCTCGACGTGGAAGGTTGTTCCCGGCCGCTTTGTTTCGTAATCCAGCGCGTAATTTGAATTATGTTTTGAATATCTACTGGTACTTATCTATTTTAATTAATCAGGTTCGTACCTATGCATAATAAAATTAATTGAAGACGGATTTCTATTAATATATTTTCAAATCAACGTAAGGAGTTGATAATGGTAGCACCCTATTCTCATACAGATTGAGTCTAAATTTGATGGGCTAGCGTTCAAACCCGGCCGGGCCGCGCGTTTGCCGCTGCACTGATCATTTCTACGTAATCTTGACAGTATAGGCAAGATTTTCAAATCATTGTATTCTCATAGCCTCATTCATAGCTCAGTTGGTAGTACTCTGCCTTCTGCGCTGTAGGCTGTGGGTTCGATCCCACCCAGGACAAACATTTGTGTGATGAATATAGATGTTTATTCTGTGTTTGTATTGATTGATAAGTATGTATTTACAAAAACTATACGTAATCTAGTTCCCATATTACAAGCTATGCTTAGTTTGGGACTAGATTACGCGGCTAGGCGCTGTGTGAAATTAATGTCCTGTAACATTTATTTGTAATATTTGTATTTTAATACTCGGCATACTTGTACTACCTACATAAATGAATGTTGATTTTTACAATTAGTAATTATGTAGCCAAATCCAGTACTTATGTAGAAAACTTCTTAAGGCAACCCCCCTGAACACGAACAAAAATCATGTAACTCGCGTCATCGTCACCGCACGCTCTTGTGAATTGTATCGTCGAGCTATTCGATTATTATGCGCGACACTGTTACGCTTACCGACACCACTTTTGACTTTAAACACATTGGGATTCAAGTAACAACAATCTCAGCTGTTTTCTTAGGCAATGATAAAAAAACTTCAAGTTTTCACTTCTGTCGGCTCCAAAATTTGTCCAGTTACAGTTTGGTTGGTGGTAGGACTTTGTTTGAGTCCGCCTGGCTAGCTACCACCATCTTACCTAATTCTGTCGCCATAATAACAATTAAAAAATTGTTGTGTTCTGGCATTCAGAGGTAAGATCCAGTTCCTCAGTTTGTTGAGGATTCCGGTTGAAGTGCACCTCCACCTTCGGCCTTATCTCAACTTGTTACCAGGTGAGATGAAGGCCAAGATGCTTACCCGTCGTACAATAAAAAAAAAGCTCTCTCCAACTTAAGTCCAACTAAGTCCAAGTTAAGTCCATCTAAGTCCAAGTTAAGTCCAACTAAGTCCAAGTTACGTCCAAGTCCAAAATTAAGTCCAAGTCCAAAATTAAGTCCAAGTTAAGTCCAAGTCGAAAAAAGTCCAAAAACAGTCTATTTTTTTTTCAAAATTTAACCAAAACACGAACTCCGCGAGCTGCATGCGGCACTACCGAAACTCTAGCTAGGTCTTTTTACGTGGGTCAATCGTGCCCGTAATTTTGAAATTTGTGTGCCAGAAGGTTTCAGAGAAATTCAAGATTTTGTTGTGGTAGCGTTTCGCAGATTTCCATATCCCGAAAACCG
The DNA here is from genome assembly GCA_951394065.1 of Venusia cambrica. Classification (NCBI taxonomy): domain Eukaryota; kingdom Metazoa; phylum Arthropoda; class Insecta; order Lepidoptera; family Geometridae; genus Venusia; species Venusia cambrica. Next base: position 12,233,653 of record OX596040.1, on the reverse strand, counting down.
CTGGATGCTCCAATTTGAAAATAATACCACGAATAGACCTTGATTTGTGTGTTGTTTAGTATTTCAAACTAATTCGCGAATACATAGTAATTAATTAGTTTTTTTAATTATTAAAATCGGATTTACAAGGATCGTAACAATGTGTTTAAAGCAAAATGTGTCATAAGTGGTGTTGGTAAGGTGTCGCTAGTTCAATGTTTTTTTTTCCATCTCAAGCAAATTTTTTTTTTATTGGCCCACATTTTTATTTTTTGGTACGATTAAAATAATCTCCTATGTGTAGATAGCCGTTTTTATTTTTTAGATATTTGGAATAATAGTTTCCGCCCAAAGAACGTCCTACCAGCGGATTTTCTTAAATTAACTTGTAAAAAAAAAACTGAGTATGACGCCGTGTAAATGTTTGTGATAAAATTAAATTCGTGTATGGTTCTGGAGATATTGCAATTGTTAACAAAATATAACTACCTACTACCTACCGACTACTAACTTTCTTGGGTTATGTAGGTATAACGCATTTACTGTGCTCAGCGTCACAACCTCGAGCGATCGTGGCGCGCTGTGGTAGCTTTATGCACTAGAGCGGGCGGCGGTGCAAGACGCGCGGGTGAAATATGATTTTTTCCTGGCATTGGGCGCGCTCTTAACTCGCTGTATCGTAATCGAATACTCACTAGCTTCCGAATCGCGCGTCAATTTATATCCAACTTTATCGAAAGTCCTAGTAAGCGCGGGTATGGTCGCGCCGCTAACTGTTGCGTAATCTGGCACGGCGGCGGTCATAAATCATCCTTTTGTGTTATTGATAAACAAGTTGTTATTGTCTTATTTTCTCGGAACTATGCGAAGGCTCGCGAACATTCTAGACGTTTCTGACTGGCGTAACAATACGATTCATTTTGTGGATTCCAAATACTACATCTGTATTCCAAGATAGGACGGACAAAAGCATTAAAAAGTCTTATTGACCGAGCGAGCGAAGCGTCTCAGTTTCGAGATTGGCCAAAAATGCTTTTGTCCGCTGTCTGTTGGTTTGTTCTCGCCTACAGGTCGCATTTTTCAACCGATTTTTATGAAAATTGGCACACATATTCATTGATTTATTAAAAAAAAATTGCCGATCGCGATTTTTGAATGACCCCCCATTCAAAAATCGCGATCGGCAAAAGGGAGGAAGTTTGCTGTAGCGTTATTTATCAACGGATTTCAATTAAATTTAAAAGACACACTAATAATTTAATTCTACACAAGATGTGAAAAAAATAAACAAAAAGGGTGAGTGGAGGTGGAAAAGTTAACTGTCGGATTTCAATTTTTGTTTTTTTTTCAGATAATTTATACCTACGTTTTCTAATCAGACTATGCAGTCCTCTTTGCCATTGAAAGACAAATCCGTAGACACCGGGTTCGATCTCCTCAGACCAAGGGAACGCGAGTAATTGCTAAAACTTATACCCCTATATGCTCTAATAGGAAAAGTGAACAAGGAAAACATCGGTTATTGCATGGTTATAAAAGCTCGCGAGGTCTACTGTTCTTATAGAACTTCTAGTTTTAATTTGAATTCACTTGAAGTCTTTTAAAAACAAATCCCGGGGTCTTGAAGGACTTTGAGACAGTTTTTAGAATAAAGGCACGGGTAGTGTAGCCTAGGGTAATGAGAGGAGGCACGTTCAACTATAACGTTCGGCACATCCTCACAGCGGTCAATACGTAATACGTTGCAGCTAAGCGGAGAACCTACCAACTTATAGCCAGTAATACAAATATCATGCCAGTTACTGGCATATGGGTATTTTTTCTGGCGTATTACTGGCTCTATGTAATTGAAAGATGTCATTGTGACCGTGACGTTCTTTCGGCAAGCCGAAATGATGCCATTGCAGTGTGTGATTTTACCTCAGTTGCGGCCATACTAATTTTATGTGCTTTTCGGATAGATCACTTACCAACAATTGTGCGAATAAAGTTCTCGCGGCTATATCTATCATAGTTTTAGAGAAATTTAGAAAATCCAGAAAATGTCATAGAAACCATAGAAAAGCATTTTCTACTTTCCTGGTATCTTTTTTAAATCAAATGTTTAATGGTAAGATATATATTCACAATATGCAGCTATAAATATATAAAAGCTATGAAAAGCTTGCTTATTTATGCGACAATTAGTCTTTTATGATAATTTTGAGTTAATCTCTGCATGGTCGCATTTTATTTCAGTGCGTATTTGTTCATTTTAGAGTTAAGCGCTACCACAAAAAAAAATCAGATGCCACAAACGCAGGACTTCGGAGATATGATTTTTTAAAATTTCAGTTTAAGGTTGTCACTCAAGGTCATCATCATCATCATTTCAACCCATATACATATTACCACTGTTGAACAAAGGCCTCCCTAATAGTGTGAAAAGGAGGCAGTTGGAGCCGCCTCCAACCACCGACTGCCCGCAATCTCTACAATGTTGTCGGTTTATTGAGTTAGGGATTTTCCTAGACGTTTCACGTGTATTCGTGATGTCACCATATCCGTTTTTTTAGCGGTTATTGGCTATGTGAGCATACTGCGACTTCTACTTGTTATCAATTCTAAGATTAACATCATAGGAAATTCTGGTGCTTAGTACTAAAATTTTAAAAATATGTTTATTTTTAACGCATTTAATCTTCGATGAAAGATATTATGTGGAATTAGGAAGGACACCGCCCTCGTAAGGCAATTCTAAAACATGATCCCTAAACATAATATCTGGAGAAGTGGGGGTGAGGTGTCATGGAGCCGGCAAAGACCCATGGCACTGCTTTGCCTTGGCAGAAACTGACTCATTCTGATGTCCTTCTGGGCCTCGATCGGGGGTCTTAATACTAGGGCAGTCTGAGGGCACCTACCCTCATACTGGTCAGTGAGTGGCAACTGACGACCTAGGTCTGAATATGGATCGTAGTCTAAAATTTTTGTAGATAAAGCCCGTTAACATGGATTGAGAAACAGATCTCTAGACATATTATTGAACGAACCACGATTGTTTCAAACGCACTATATCCAAACGGTATCCTTAACAACATCGATGACCGAAACCGACAATTAAAAAAGAAAATATATTCAATTTTTTTTATGCTGGATGTTGTAACTAACAAGACTGTAAATCCCGAAGCCCTATCCGTCATGGACTAAGTCCCTTGCATGCTTGGATCAGAACATTTGAGTTTTTGCCACACTTGGGATACACAAATGATCGAGCAGTGATGAAGCGGTGTTAAAATTATTTTTGTGACAACCTTATTCCCATAGAAATGGAAGAAACATTTAGAAACGCAATATCTTCGAGATCTCGCTATATTTTAATTTTATCTTTTTTTATTTAAGGTACATTACTTTTGTATAGTTTGCCGGTGAAATAAAATGCGTTAATTGATTAAGTAGTTTTTTTTTTTTTGAGAAAGACTTTTTATTTTTTTTCAAACTTTCTAGTGCACCCTCCAATTTTCGCCCAGAATGAATTACAAATCAAAGATGAATTTGAGTATTATTTCCGAGAGTAGATTCCATTATTTCCAGCAATACGATTAAAAACGTTACATGTGAAGGGCAATGACCTTAATATAAAATAAATTGTAACTCCAAAACTAAGCGAAATATGAAACCCGCTCTTCTTTACAAAATTTTATATTGATTAAGAGCGTCATAGTCTAACATAAAACTAAGATGACCGCAACAAGCAGATCGATTCACGACTTCGGTACAGGCCCGGTCAAGTCTGAACTAAATTAAGCCTTACGCGTTTTTAACGGGGCATTTAACGCAGACATCGTTTAAATTGCATAAAAACTATTTGGTCTTAAACATTTATAAACTTTTTATGATAAAACCTGATTTCAAGAAACTTTATTGTTTGTCAACGTGCCAAACGTCAAAATGATTGACAAAAAGTCAATCAAATGAAAAATATTATTTGTTTATATGTTATCGCATTAATTTTAATGTAATTAAAAGTAAAAAGTTCATCAAGAAAGAAAATTAGCAGATGTGGTCATTTACCAACGTCGACTGACATTACCAGTACAACTTTGCAGCAACTTCTGACCACCCGAGTTGCTACTGCTTCTGGATATGAAATATATGTGTTATAAACTAATATAATATATTAGTATCACTATCGATTTTTCAATTTCTATATTATATATTATATTATTTATATTTTATATACTATAATCGCTTACTTTTTTGATAAAACTATAAACTCGGATAGAAGATAAATAAATATGTAGCGCTTAATTAATACCAAATAAATTAATCATTTCTGCTTATATTTTTTCAAGATGGCCACCCACAGATAGTCGACTGACTAAATTGGAGGTACAACCTCCAATTGTATTGTGGCCTAGCGTGGAGCGGAGCAATTGTGTTTAGGTGTATAGGCGACGGTTATTCGACCGCGCTAATGTCACCATGAACTCCTCAACACTGGGTATTTGTAAGTCCCAGGCAATAACATCATTCCTCACATATCTTCCAGCTCCTGTGCAAACTCGTAGGGCGATATTTTGTTGGGACTGCATTTTTTTTCGGTTAGTGGCCGAGCACAGTGAGTACCATGCTGGTGCCGCGTAAGTAAGTCGCGACCGTAGGTATGTTTTATACACTCCTATCTTGGTCCTTAAAAGTAATTTAGACGTGAGAACCGGTCGCAGCATGGCTCGGGCCGTTCGCGTTTGGCGAATTGCGCGCTCTACCTGAGCGTTCATCGACAGTGTTCGGTCGATGTCAACTCCAAGACTGAACTGAAGGCTGCCATTCAATCTCTTGGCCTCGCAGTTTGAGCGGCATAAGCACAGTACGCTTCCGCGAAACCAAGACTGCAGTCGGCAGCAGTTTTTGTGACATTGACAGCTATTCTCCACTTGTCAAGCCAGTCTGGCAGAGTGTCGAGTAAGCATTGCATCTGACCGCGTGCATGAACTGGGCTTATAGAGGACGAAAAGAAGGCACTGTCGTCCGCAAAAAGCGCTAGGGTGACGTCGCCTTCACCAGAATCAATGCCTTCTTCAAGAGTGGGGATGTCATCAGTATAGAGAGCATATAGCGCACAAGCAACTGCCTTTGGGTACACCTGCAGTGATTTGGCGAGGTGATGAGTTCTTGTGCTCAACCGATACGAAGAACTGGCGGCACCGTAGAAACGATGCTATGATATGAATGAGCATTGGTGGCGTTGTGGATCCAATGAGCTTTAAGATGAGGCCCGCGTGCCAAACACGATCGTAGGCCTTTTCTAAGTCGAGGAAAACTCCGACTGTAGAAGGGCCGCTGTTTAGCTCGTGGGTCAGATTGATGTATGACTCGAACGAGTTGGAGCGTTGTGGAATGCTGGCTGCGGAAGCCAAACTGCTCGGAGCGAGGCTCGATATGTACAATCAGTCTCCGCAGGAGCAATCGCTCAAACAACTTGGCTGTTGTGGAGAGCAGCGTAATAGGCCGGTAGCTATCAGGGAATCGTCTATCTTTTCCAGGTTTTGGGATCATTATGACTATTCCCAGTTTCCATGTGGCAGGAAAGTGGCCCGTGCGTAGTATGCCATTGAACAATATGGCTAAAGCGGCCACACCTCTGCGCGGAAGGTGCAAGAGAGCAGAGTTGGGGAGTTCGTCGAAGCCCGGGGCTTTCCGCTTGGGTAAACGGAGAATGGCTTTCCGTACTTCAGCTTGTGAAATAAAGTTTTCACCTGTGAATGGCGGTACTGCTCCTGAGAGAAAGTCATTGACCGTGTCCTCAACCAAGGTATGATGGGCATAAATCCTATCAGATGCGCTGCTTGCAACTGGTTGGGGGGAAAATTGCACCTTCAGATGTGCAGCCAGTATTCGTGCTCGATCTGCTGGTGCAAATCTCTTTCGACCTTGGTCATCAAGTAGTGGATATGTTGGAGATGGGGTATTTGTCAGCTGCCGATTTAGTGCATGAAGATTCGTGGCATGGTCAGCGGCTTCGTCAATTCTGGCGTCCCATGTTGCACCACGCCAGGAATCGACGGCAACAGAGATCACGAACGTTAGTTTGTTGAGCTCCACCTTGACTCTAGGGCAGCGGGATTTTGCCCAGAGGCGATGGTTTTTTTTTTTTCGCAATTTCTCTTGGATTCCCTTTGGTATCGCGTCGCGTCGTGGTGGTTTAGGAGGACTAGGTTTTGTAGTCTTGCCTTTGGCTTCGGTCATTCTATCAAGAATGTGGGAAGCTGTAGCCTCTACTTCATCAGGCGTAGTCATGTGCCCCACTGTGATACCCTCGAGTAGCTTAGAGTAGTTTACCCAATCTATTCTCTCTTTCTGCTGTTTCGGTATGGTTATGTTATCCGCCAGTGTAAGAGTGATAAGAATGGGCAAATTCTGGGTGTCCATGTCGTAAAGGACTTCAACGTGGACTGGGTAGTGAAGATTCTTATGAATGACGATGTCGAGAACGTCTGATGCATGTTCGACCATATTATATATAGCCACGTACTTCGAGAGCTGTTTTTACATCGTCGGGTGAAGTATCCGCCGGTAGCCCACGTATAGCAACTTTTGTAGGGATTTCCGAGGCCATGCTATAGCAGAACCAGGAAATCTCCGGCTCTGTTTCCATGGCCTTGACAAGGTAACGCTATATGGTCCGGTATTCGTCTGGTGAACGAGGTATGAAACGCACACATTTACCTAAGGGTCGTGCATTAGGGGCGTGGCCTAATTTTTGCGCAATAGCAGCAAAGTGTACCGTCCAATTTGGCAGTCTTTCCACCACAATTGGCGGGTAGGCCTTAGCTGCATTTGCGGTGCCCGGTTGTGGCGTTGGCCCAGATGGATTTGGCTGGGTTGGGGAAGGTTGTTGCAAAGTAGGGCCTCCAACTACTGCTTGACTGTTTAGGTGCTGTGCCGATGCTGCAGCTGCTTACTTGGGATCTACGTGATGAGGGTTTGATTGGAACAGATTACTTAGTGTAGCTGCGTAGGTTGCGCTGCTTGCGCCTGGTATCTGGGCGTCGAAGACTTATGCAGTTGTCGCTGGCTGCTCCAATGGCACAGGTTCGATAGCCACATAGGACGTGGAATCTTGGGCGGTATCTGGCATTGAAGCAGTTTACGTGCGTTCACAGTCCGAGTACTCGGATGCGTCACAGCCGGTTGACTTGGGGGCACAGATATGCCAGAAGGTCCAGCAAGAGCTTCTCCGCCGCCTGGAGACGGGGATAGATTTTCCGGGGTAGGCGGAGGGAGCCGTATCACTTCCGAAGTATCCAAGTGTCAACTTTGGTGCCGAACTCACTGACCGCACCAGAAGAGGGATCCTAGTAGGTGGTGGTGTTTTTGGGGAAGGTGGTGAGGGGAGTGAGTGTGGCTTGACTTTGAGCCGCTTCTCATCACCCGCCGTGGTCTTCATCGGAAGAGTCACGGCGGCGTCTAGGCTGTACTGCTCGCGTTTCGACAGGACGGTCGGTTTCTGCGCGCGGTAGTCTTTCAGATCTACCCACGTAGAGCCCTTGGGCATCCTCCGAGCGGGGTACAGTCGCCATGCATGGGCGCCTTTCATCAGCCAATTCCTGTCTAGCCTTGGCTTGATCAGGTGGCTTATTGCTTCCGGACATACTTAGTTGCTAAGTACTCACGGTTGGTCGTGTTGTTGATTTGCTGCCGGTTTTAACGGCACAATTTGCCTGTTTACACCGGCCGGCGAAAGTTGAAAGGCTAAGTTCACTGGTTTGGTACTACACTGCACATTTTATAATAAAATAGCAGGCAGTAACCTGCAACGAACTGAGCGCGAGTAAATAGCTGGAAGCACAATAATCGCTCAGTTTTAGTTTTACAAAGATTTCACAACACTTTCACAACAACAACACGAGGCGTACGAGGCTTGCAACCGTTTCACCGATTCTGCCAGTGACAAGTGACATATTGAAAGTGTCAAGCTTATGAGATAAAAGAAATATTGAGAGAGATTCGGTAAAAGCGATTGATTTCGAAAGACAAATGCCGTGCCATGACAAAGATAATTGAGGAATCCGGCACTGTATGTATGTGCGTATGTGGCAATGTCTGTGAACAGATTATCCTATTTTCATGAAATTGAATAGAGATAACGTAAACATTATACTGAATAGAGATAACGTAAGTGTATTTTGCTTGTGGCGGGGATTTTTCAAAATGGGGTAGTTTTTGAGATATTAAATAAAAATTATTTCAAATTTTTCCCTGATCAAAACGACATCAACCTTTATTTTTATGTTAGAAAGGATATAACATTACGTTAGCAACAAGATAACCTCGAACAGTCAGGTGAATGAAGATAGTTCGAGAAAAAGTGCTTAAGTGAGAAAGGTATATTGAAAGCACACTTTTATCGTTTGTTAATTACGTTCTATTTGAAAATGAATCTCCGTAACAAACCAGAAATCACGAGATCTCAGTTCGTGGCACTACTAGAATATAATTATATTTTTTATTTATTTAGGTACCTATATTTATTCATGACAAATAATTCAAAGAACTACTGAACTACATTTTGGTCACTCGCGCACTACACAAAACTATCTCACTGAATTTCCGACTAAAAGTAGGTTCGATGAATTAAATTATTTCAATATTTTTACCGATTTTGGAAACTCAAGAATTTTAAACTGTCGCAGCACTACTGTAAACAACTAAATGACATAACATTGTATAAACGTGAACCTCATTTTCAATTTTACTGATTGTTTGTTTTAAACTAGTTTTATGAGATTCAAATATAGATTAATGTACAGTGATGTTTAATAAATATAATTATTTATCTGAGTAAATCATTTTTTGACATTATAAGAATTACTGTTTGTTATATTTTGTGTCTGCGTTTGAACAAAGTTATAGCGTAATAAGAAATGCGAAACGTCAAAATGTACTCCTTAGATTTGATGGACTGTAGTTTGCTATTTATACTAAATATATGTAGTAATATGTCGGTAAGTATAAAATGTTATATACCTTATATTTGATCTACATACATGGATCTTTGTACTTGAGCACCTACCTTTAAACCTAAATGCATTCATGTTTTTATGCGTAGAAAAAACGAGACAAAAGTAAACATGGCGGGATAAGTAGGCAGGTACTTTGAGGTCTAGATGGTAGGCATCGTGAATATAGGTAACCAATAATAACCGAATGTTATTATAGGGTTCTCTGAAAATGTTTGCATAAAAATAATAAAAGCTATGCATGCTAGCTAGCATGATAAGGATAGCGATGATGATGATAATGATAGTGGGATATATTTTAGCGCCGTCTCTCATTGACCCAAGCAGGCTCATAGCCGACAGGTTTCATTGTTCCGAGTTTCCGTTCTTTCTTTGGCTTTAGACAGTAAAATTTTTCTATGCTTCGGTGCGCCTACTACTTATTTTCGACAACACCTAAAATCTCTAAATTCGGTCATGATCCGATCGGAAGCCAAGAAACTAACTTCCCCAATAAACTGTGTAGAATTTAGTAATTCACCAATGATAACGTTCACTGCTTGCTACTAGACTGATAGTTAAATATTTTAGCAAATAATACATACATAACATTTCATTAACACAAGTCATTCTGACAAATAAATAGAAGTCAAAGTTCAAATTAATTATTTATGCAATTATTTTTAGAGTAGTAGGTAAGGAAGGTACTATAACTAACTACCTGCGTTGGTTGAACATTGAGAAAATGTTAAAATAATAAAGCTTGATGTGTAAACTACGGTAGACTACTTTGGTTTAATTTACGGTTTGTTTAAATTTTGGTGGTTACTAACTTGGTCATTGGCCAAGTTTTTAAAGTAGCTAACAGAAAAAATATTCTGTTTTATTTCATTATTTTGCTTCATAAACATTGTGCAAGAGGTTTGACAAGTAGTAGTTTTAAAGGTTTTCTTTTTTTTGTTGAGATGTTTGTAATTTAAAGTAACAATATAATAACGTTATTAGATATTCTATTCAACTATGTTCACTAAAAAAATTAGGGTGCCCTAGCACAAAAGGTACAGGAATAAATTATAAATTGAATGAACTAATCAGGAGATTTACCAAAATTGCAGAAAAAAAACATGAAATAAGAATAAAATCACTCACGGGCAAATCCAGTGGAGCTTTCACAGCATCAGGGAAATGGGCATGTCTTGGCAGCCAGCAAGACAACGACATGACTCCAGCCAGGGTCTGAGGATATGTCAGGACAGAGTGCAATGCCAAAGCCCCACCTTGGGAAAACCCACCCACAAGTATTCTGTTTGCAGGAATACCAGCCTATAAAAATGAAATGTAATATAGATAAATAGAAAATTAACTGGACTAGTAAGCAATTTCTGTCTCATACTGATCTTGAATAGTTGAGTTACCTATAGACCAATTGTATCAGTCCTATATATGTTATTGCAAACACAGAAATAAAAGTAGGTACTTACAAGAGTATTAGTTTATTACATTACTAAGTATCTAAATAAATTGCAGTAAGCATTTACAATAGTTTAAAAAAATCTACAAATGTGCAAATTTTTTAGTTCTGATTGGAAGTAGAGCTTACTTTGACTTCATCGGCAATCAATCCATGGATCATGGTTGTAGCTCGCATTATACCCTCCTCATCCTCAGGGGCAGTAGCATCTAATGTTCGAAGGTCAAACCATGACGGCATGCGGAAACCAGCATTCAGAGTAACAGGAATTGTAGATGCAGTAGGGCAGATAACTTTAACATGAGGTCCTCTAATTGCAGCAATTGTACTTGCCCATCCATGGCTATAAATAAAAATTGTTACTCCTATTATTGGTTAACCTATTTATACTGTTACATACCTACCACAAATATTTAAATATAGGTACATACCCAGTATCTCCTAGACCATGGAGGAATATGAGCTGTAATGATTCAAGAAATGTCATTATCAGTTATGCAGGTATAATTCTTAGATTTATCAATAACATAATAAAGCCTTTTCTAGATTTCGTTCTTAGAACCTATAATAATTCATACTTTTACTTAATTACAGTGTTATCTACTCTTTCTTTTCTATTATATCTTTCCAATTTCTAGTCTATGTAATTCATTCTTTTAGTGTCACTAATTTGATTTATATTTTAACTTACTGATGCAGTTTGTCTCGCAGTAGCAGCTATTATCACAGGATTCGCTTCCATTGTACCTAGCAATGAAAGAAAAGTCAATACTAAAATAATCGACCAGAGACGAACCTAATGAGCCAATACAATATGTGATATGAGATGATATTGACTGCCAGCGAGAACAGCAAGCCACAAAATAGGTAATAGCGAGCCTCAACTCAAACAAGGCCACAAAAAATCAATCACATTAACAAATTAGCATTTTTTACCTATTCACAATCACAAGTAAAGTAAAGTAATTTGAATGTGATGAATAATTGTGATGTGATGTATCTATCTAACCCATGTAATCTAACCTTGGTAGGTTTTTTTTTTTCCTGTCTTCGCGCGACTTGCGCATTGCCATATACAAGTTTAAAAAAAAATAGAGAAACAGATTTAAATAGAGCACCCGGGAGATAACGAGGATGGATAAGGATCAGTAGGGTTGAATAATAAATATGTACAAAATTATACGATACAACTTTATAATGTTGAACATAAAAAATATATTTATACATATTGAATAAAAAAAATAGTACGTAGTAAAAATAGTTTATATAATACTAGCTAAATATTTACATCATTATTATCAATAAATGAAGATAAACATTGATATATACAAGGATCGGATGAGGAAAGAAGGACTTTAATTGATGTAGGAAACGGAACCTTAATTGAAATGAGGCTATTGTGCAGCGAAATGTGATCATAATTATGACAACAAAAAAAAATATGATCCACATCTCCATATTCAGCTCCGCAGTCACAAGCGGGGCTGTTTATGATTTTTAAGTTGGTGAACATGTATGTCCCAATCTCATATGAATTATTACGGTAGTGGCTCGTTTACTTAACTAAATGAAAAAAAAACAGGGTTAAATGGGAATAAAACTCCGTACATTTCTATAATAGCTACCCTTGTGCTGATTTGTCTTTTTCCAGTCTTTATGCCACTCAGATCAAGGAAAAAAGGGAGATGCTATACCGTCTTTGTTAGTAGTGATGCCAAAATGACTAAGCTCTTCTTGTAAATTAAATACACGCACTCAGAGAGTCATGCAATAAATTTGTCAAAAATAATGCCGTCTTGCGTGGTTAAATGGTGCAAAAACAACACTAAAGTGAATAAAATGGCGAATGGGATATCGTTTATGTGTAAGTACTTGTGAAATTATCATTTTTGTTATAAATCTAAACACAATTTGAGGTAACTCGCAACACAAAACCTCAACGTCATCAAACCAAAGTCGTGACGTGTTGCCAAATTTGGATTGTTACTTTGTTTGGTGTCTGAAAATTTTAAAATTTTATTCTAGTCGGTTTACCACACCCCACATTTAATTTATAAACCGGCAACACTGACTGACTCACACATGTTACGAAAAATGGTTACACTTTCATATGTGCTATATCTCCCTTTTTTCCTTGATCTGAGTTATCCCAGGACTGCCTAAGACAGCCCAAAGGAGAGAATGGAGAAGAAGAGGAAGAGCTAATAGATATATATTATGTATGGAAATATATCTCTACACTCCACCGCTTCATTGGCGAACCTATCCGCATACTCATTGCCAAGAATACCAGAGTGACTGGGTATCCAGGCCAATGAGATGGAAAGACCTAAAGATTTACATTTATCTAGTTTAATTCTAACTTCAATAATAAGGGGATAAAACTTTTTGGAACGAAATGGGTATTTAATCAATGCCTGTAATGAACTCATAGAGTCAGTGAGGATAATTAAATTTTTAAGTTTCATTAAAAGAACATATTCCAGAAGTCTCTACTACTACTACTTAATCCAATATTTTTTGGGCTCTAACATATAATTGATTGATTGATAAAATATAATCACGTTTACCATTTATTTTTATTACCGTGAGTGAAGTTGTCAAAAGGCGAAAGAACCGGTCCGCGCGAGAGGGCTAACGTTGGTAGTGTGTCCCTTTCTAATGAGGTGACCAGGACCAAACAGAACACAGGACAAATTGTTTGTAAAAACGATAGTGTTAGTACATATCCTGATTATATTGATGCTACCTAACTACGCTACCTAATTTATTGTAGTAAAAAAAATAACCAATACAATGTGTGTATATTTTTATTGGAATCTAAATCACATAGGTACCCTACACGGGTTAAGTTTCGGAAGTACTTTTTTTCCGCCTTGTATGATAGGTATCATCTGACCTACCGTTTAATTTGACGAAAACCTCACAAATGAGTGCAAAATTTGGTGCAAAGTCAGACATCAGAGACCATCTTTTTTAGTTAAATTAAAAAATCTGTAGAGGCGATCGGTAACTATCCGTTACCCTAAGTACGTCTCTGGTGGGCGTACCGACCGCTTTTCGTAAACTAGCTACCTACAGTAAAGGCGCTCAGTACTTCTTACGGCACCCTACGTAAAACAACGCACAATATCCTCAGTAGGTTTTGCGTCCCATCAGAAGAAACGGTGTTTACTAACACCGTTGCAAGTAGTGTAGTTTTTTCGGGAGTTGTTATGGTGTTTGTATGTAGATTTGTTTTTGTATTTTGGTTATGGTATGATGTGGATAGACCAGATCTACTAGGTCTCCCACCGACTATAGCTTTGACCGGTGCTTTAGTAACATCTCGATGTAGTAATGAATGGTGTTCTCTTTTTTCGCACAGCCTCAGATCTTTCATGCTATAGCACTGACTAGATTGATTATGCACTCGGCAGTTTCTGCACATTTTTTTAACATACGCCGCTTTGGCTCGGTGTATAACTGATAGTGCTTTGAACTTAGCATATTGATAGATGGTATGTTATTTACTGTGGCAATACCAACAATCATTATCTTCTGTTTTCTTGTAATTGTTGTTGTAACAAGTTGTGGTGTGGTGTTTATGTTTAGAATATTGTCGACATGTTTCATGATCATTATTCGTTCGTTCTAATATCTTCTAGTTAATAACGTCCATGCTGTTTCATAATTTGAGTCACAGACTGTTAGATGTTTGATCAACTTAGCGGCTTCACCTTTTATGTGAGTTTTTAGATATTGTATTTTCTTAGTGGCTGATAATGAATTGTTCTCGTGTGTAATTTTTACGAATAAATCATAAAACGAGCTCCATGATTCATAACTTCCGCTAAAGATTGGTATAATAAGCTTCGGTAAATTAACTTTCAGGTCATTATATGGTCTGCTGTTATCGCCTATTTTGGTAACCATATGTTCGATAAATGTTTCATATTCGATTTGTGTAGTTTCAAACATGTTATCGTGAAAGTAGCTATGATCTAACGTGCTGTATTACATTAAACCCCTCAGATGTGTTTCTTCTATTTCTTGCCACTTTTTCTGTATTGTTGAAACTAGAGATTCCCAGTACCAAGATGGTCTGTTTTCATTTATGGAATGCATAGCTATTTGTATTTTTTCTGTATTAGTGATAAACGAAATAGTTGACAAAAAATCTTCGGAGAGCTATTACATTCATCTTCACCTTCTTCAATGGGTTTTTGTTCATACAACTTTCTTAACATCTGAGTTCGCTTGTCGCATTTTTCGAAGTACCTATGCGATAGCTTGATTAGATAGCGTTTTGATGGATTCATTAGTTGGTTGTAATGAATTTATGGTCTTTAAGTATTGGTAGGATTTTAAGTCGTTCATGGATGATTATATTTTTAATAGATTCACTAAGTTTTTTTTATTTTTTCTACGTACTGTACATGTCTTAGCCCATTATGAACTATCTCCTTTGTAAAATTTGTAATTAAAAATATGATTATGTGTTAGTTTGTTATTAAAAGAAAATGTACAATTATGAAAAAAAAGAAATTAAGAACAAGTAGTAGTAAGATTACATCTTTATAATTGTTATCCAAAAAAACTAATTTAAATTAACATAAAAATGTGATAAGTTATGTAAGCGAAAAATGTGTTAGTGTTATAAAGATAAAAAAAGATAAAGATAAAAATTTTATTTATTCATAGAAAGATACAGCTGGTACATGTTTTATATATTCTATTGTAAAATTGTCAGGAAGTTCTTGTCCCCTACACTAGGATAATCAAACTTATAGCCATAATGTCAGACAATGGATCACAGTTTACTAGTAAAATTTGGGAAGATGGTGTGAGAGATTTAGGAATAAAAGTCGTCCACACGACAGTGAGAAATCCACGTCCAAATACAGTAGAGAGGGTTAGTGGGACTTAACTGTTAACTGTGACGCTTATTTAGGACATACAGTAGGGCAAATCATAAAAGCTGGGTACAAGTTTTGCCTAAATTAGAGGAATTATATAATAATACGTATCATGAAAGTACGAAGTTTACACCCTAAATTATGTATGGCAAGACCACTAAGCTGTCATTTGACAAAGTTCTAGTTATTGATAAATGGAAGCTAGGAACACCAGAAGTTAGGAAATTAGTACAAGAAAATCTGCAGGAAGCAGGGACGAAACGTAGGGCTAAATTTAACGGAAAATTTAGATTGATACAGTACCAATTAGGAGATTTAGTGAAAATAAGGATATTAAATAAGTCAAGTGCAGAACGGAACATCACAAAGAAATTCGAGGCTGTATCAAATTCAAAAGTCATTTATTCCTTTTTGATACAATAATGTACACTGGGAAAAGTCAAAAATATAAATATTTCACACAATAGGTTCACAAATACTTATAGATAATAAAAAATATTAAAAAAAACATAGATCTTAGAATAAATAGTCCAGTGTAAAATACAATATAAATCAAGTCTCCGTACAAATGGTACTCCAGTCATCAGCAATAGCCTCGTCCATTTTATAATATGATTTGTCCAATAACATTTTTCTAATTCTATAACAAAATTCATTCATTTCTAGATTACGTATGTCAAATGACAATTTATTAAATAACTTAACATAAGTACACAAAAAACTTTTACCAACCTTAGTAAGCCTATGAACTGGTATAACAATGTCATTTTTATTCCGCGTATTATAACTATGTACAACACTCTGTAGCCTTGCTCTGTGAAAAGTAGTTTTTGCATAAATTAAATTTTGGAACACAAATTCACCCGCTACCGTCATGATATTGAGCTTTATTACATTATTCAGAATCAGAATCAGAATCAGAAATTATTTATTTACTGTTAAGACACACAATGAGACACACATATAAAAAAGAACATAATGACATTACACACAAAAGAAAATCTAAACAATCTAAATACAAAAAAGAAAAAAAAAATTGAAAGTAAAAAGAAAACATTATTAGAAACACGAAAAAAAAAAACCTAGAAAATTACATAAAGTAGGTAGGTAATACAATTGTGTGCCACAACAGCAAAAAGGCACCGGCTCAGCATGAATGCCTTACTACTGAGAAGTAGAAAGGCGCTGGTATTCTGCCGAAACCTTGACGAGGGTTGCCAGACCTCGCGAGATTAGCAATTTTGTGAAGTGTATAGTGAGTGTGTTTTGTATTGGGTGTGTACAGTGTGAAAATATAACATATACTTATGATTATATACCTCTATATATAGTTACTTACTACTTACACTTAAATATACAAAAAAAAATACATTCAATAAGTTACTTACATAAACATCATAATAAATTTTATAAAAAATACCATAAATCACAAAAACAATAAACAAATAAATATATACCATTGTATTGTAACCAACCTAGCAAGCAAAAGGCGCACTAAGGCGGTTCGCACCAGACAACCCCGTTTTTTTTTGTTCAAGTATGAAACATTTATGTCGCTTTTTAAAAGTGTACTTACATTTTAACAGTCGAAATGGTGGTGGGATGTTGTTCCAACATTTGGTTGCCTGGTAGCGAAAACTGCCCCTGAACGCAACCGTTTTGTACTTGCTATAGTGCAAAAGGTTTTTTGTGGGCCTTGAACTATACTTACTTTGGTACTTACTAAGTTTAGAAAACAAGTACTCAGGCGATTCACAGTTTAAGACACCGTGCACAAGAACTGACATATGCAATCTTCGCCGCGAAGCCATGTTCAGTGTTGATGAATTATTAAGATACGGCGTGATATGCGTTCGCGGCGGGATGCTATGAATAAACCGACAGCAGGCATTCTGGATCCGCTGGACTAGGCGGGCTGTTTTTGATAAAAGACGGGGCCCATATACAAGGTCACCGTAGTTAAGCTTAGACAGAACCATTGCTTCACACACTTTCACACGAATCTCTTCTTTTAGATACGGTCGGACCTTATATAATAACTTTAACCTAAAAAAGCAATTCCGAACCGTATTCAGTACGTGATTTTCAAAACGGAGGGTACTGTCAAAGAGTATACCCAGATTCCTCGCCTCATGCACCCGGTCTACACTCTGTCCTCTAATTGTAACGCTTAGTGTGTGTTTCGAGATGTTCTCAACTAGACGCTGTGAACCTATCTTTGAACCTATGCTGCGCCTCTCACCAGTGCCGGTGCGGTGCGGCCGTAGATCAATTTGGTTTTCACAGACTTTCTTGCACAAGGTCTGCCGGCAGGATTTCGGGCCACGCAAGTCTTAATGACATTATCCGTCGGGCTTTTACCAGTGTCAATGTGCCAGCCGTTCTTGAACCGAATGGTCTGTTACGTGATGATGGTAAGCGGCCCGATGGTATGACTCTTGTCCCTTGGGAAATAGGTAGGCCTTTGGTGTGGGACGCTACCTGCGTCGACACCCTAGCGCCATCTCATCTGCCTGGGACATCAGTTAGGGCTGGTGCGGCGGCTGATTCGGCCGAGAATCACAAAAGGCGCAAATATAGTGGTCTCGACAGAGCTTACCTATTTGAGCCTTTTGATGTGGAGACCTTGGGTCGGTGGGGAGCCGGTGCCCTCCGGGTTTTCAAAAATATTGCGGGGCTTTTGATTGAGGCGACACGTGACCCAAGGGCTGGCTCTTATTTAGGCCAGCGAATTAGCATAGCTATCCAGCGTGGCAATGCAGCCAGTGTCTTGGGCACGCTTCCGTCTGGTACTGGTCTGGAACAGTTGAGTTACCTATAGGCCGTTTGTAACGGTCCTTAGTAATCTGACTGATTCCTTTGTACATAGTTTAATTGTACTTTTTATTAAAGATAATTAGTTCAATCTTCCAATTTCATTCACTTATTTGAAAATCATAAAAAATATTTTATTTCTTGACTGTGTTTCGTTGCTATAATTTAACAAAAAAAATATCTTATAAGACTGAAAACAATGGCTGGGGACGCAAAAAAATCACGCATAATGCAGCGCTTCAACCAAGATTGGTTGATGGAGAGGGGTTGGCTTGGCTCACAGTCTCACACTTAATAGTAATAGTAGTAATTAATAGTAAATCTTATGAAGACGAAGCACAGAAATAAACTATGCACAGAAACTATAGCAGGCTTGTTATTTACAAAGCAACTTCTAGGGAAATCATCCTGTTTTAATTTAAATATTGATGTAAACATGTTGAAGATGAAGATATGTATGAGTAAATTTATAGTTGCTTGATACGGATTGAGTACGGATTTTATACGGAACTAGCTTTTGCCCGCGGCTTCGCTCGCGTTAAGAATATTATTATTAGTTAGGTATAGTTTTTGCGGCTTTACTTTTGTTTAGCTTGTGTAAAAAACCCTACAAAACTTAAAAACGACAGTACATGCTTCAACTTCTCCATTAACGCTCAGATTTTTTTTGGCCATTTAAAAAAAAGTCTAACCGACAAAACCTATACTTAAACCAAACGAAAACAAAACAATGCCAACTACAAAACGAGTCTATAAACCAAAACTACTAAACCGAAACAAAACAAATACAAAATCTCAAAATCCTTTCATAGCGGATGCCTACGTCATAACATCTACCTGCATGCCAAATTTCAGCCCGATCCGTCCAGTGGTTTGGGCTGTGCGTTGATAGATCACTATGTCAGTCAGTCAGTCACCTTTGAGTTATTATATATTTAGATTTAGCTCAGAATTGTCATACGGATTATGTACGGATTTTTTGATTGAAAATACAGAATTCATGCCTTCTCCATATGGCAACACTGAATATGAATGACGCAACGCAAAGCAAAATGCGACGCATCGCAATCTTCTAATTTTTGTTTTTATGTTGTTGTGTTGTGTTGATGAATAATTATTGTTACCTACAGACAAAAGCGCCAGGATCTGGATCTGGTAGTTGTGATAGCACAGTAACTTACATCTTTATTGTGAAAACTTCTTTTTGATGTATGCAAAACTAATGGTAAATATGTTTGCAAGTTGTTCGATCTAAGCTATTTCTACTAACACCAGACCGTATTACCTACCAGAGAAATACTTTTCACTAAATCTATTCAGATCAGCATTATATAATTACATCATGGAGTCACTAAAGTATTAACCATTCTCCTACCTATAAATATTGTTGCGAAGCATGAGGCAACAAAAAACAACTGAAAGATAACTAAAGAATAACATTAATATTCAATTTCGGATCATTATTTATTATGCAGTTTTAAGGCAAAGGGGGTATCAACCCTATAGATCACTATATAATGTAGAATGAGTCCTGCCAAAATGACTTTGGGATACCTACTGAACCACATTATGCTACACAGAATTATTATAATAATCTTTTAATCTTCCTTATTTCTGTTTCAGTTTAATTCAAAATGTCTAAAGAAGATTTATTGCTACAAGAAGAGCTGGGGAGATTAGAAATACAGCCATTGAAATTGATAGAAAGAAGCACTGACAACCCATTTGTTAAAACAAAAAAATGTTTATATGTAAGACCCCACATCCTAAATTCTTCATGTACTTGCTCATCTCAGAAAAAAAATAGAAACACTGGAATCAGTAAAAATAAAAGTAATAAAATACTCAAAGAACCAGTGCTACAAGTAATAAAAAGTTGTATCAACGACAAAGCTGTGGGGAAAGAATGCTATACTGAAAATTTGAATGTAGACTCTCATAATCTCTATACACTAGTAAAAACATGCAATCAGTTGAAAATATCAAGTGATACAAATAAACAAAGTGCGGCATTGGTTTCAACCCATGACAATAAATGGTGGAAAAATGTTTGTACCTCCCAATCAAGAGAAAACAGAGACTTGTCACAGCATAGCCAACCTGGAACCTGTTCACAACAAGCACTTAATCCACCATGTGATGTCACAATTGATGAATTAGCAAGTTATTTCGAAACTTTAGTTCACATACCCAAAAAAATGTCATCAATGGCAGAGATGATGTATATTTAAGGGAAACAAACATATTAGTAGTACAAGTAAACTGTCCTATTCTTAAATGATATGGATAAGAGACAACTATATTTGCAATAATTACCTGGTAATAAAATCTATTTACAAAGAGGTGGTGTGGTGTGTAAGTCCTTGATAGTCTTTGAATTACTAGTTCCTACTAATAAGTTGTTAAATCAAAGATAGAGATGAGAGTAATAACTTTATTTCAGTTTTCCAATTATCAGGCTTTCTAGCCGACTTAAAAAAAAGGAGGAGTTTCTCAATTTGTTGGAATCTTTTTGTTTATGTATGTTCCCCAATATATACTTAAAGACGCCTGGACTAATTTGGAAAATTATGTTATGAGGGAGCTCTTCAAATATTATAGGCACACTTTGCGATTTGGGTATTTTTAGGGTGTACCTCAAAAGTAAGTAAAAAACGGACCCATATAGGATCCCGCGTATGTCTGTCTGTCTGGCTGTCCGTCTGTCTTCAAAATAATTGTAAAATACTGGACGACATATTCCAGGTAAATGAAATTGTATCATATTCTTTGTTGATGTCGGTTTTCTTTTTAGATTGATTTATTATTACATTGTATAACATAGTACATTAATTTCTTACTGAATAGTACCATAGCCTAACTGTAATTCTGTAAGTACCTACCCACCTAACTTGTTCAAATGGTAACAAATACAATTTGAAAAAGTTAGGTTCTCACAGAATTAGTTATCTTTAAAGTTTTCAAATATTCTGTACAAGATCTAATTGTTTAAAAATATAGTTGTAGTAAATGTAGGAAAAAATGTAATGCTATTATGTAGAAAAGCTAAGACCATTGTTGTCATTTGTAAATTATACTACTTATCAAGAGTTTCTGGAACATTAATGTAAGTACCTAGGTAGGTACCTACGTTTTTTTGTGGCTCACGTTGTTTCATTTTATAAGTACCAGTTAGGTACCAAACTCGGAAGCTAGGTACTTTTAAGACGAAGAAGGATAATGGTTAGGTACCTAGGACCTGGCCTAGGTGATGCAAGGCGATCGGCGGCGGCGTAATAAGCGGACCGCGCGAAATTTCACTGGACGCTATTTAAAAATGTATTATTTGCTACAAAATAACAATCTCGCAATAATTTGTCATAAAATTAAAACCTTAATCGTCCAAAGTACCCTTTACATCAAACACATGACTCACAAAAAAAAATACGGTTTCAAATTTCGGTACCCTCCTACTGAGACTTTGTTATCCTCCTGTCTGGCCTATAAAAGACCTATCATATGAAAGTAGGTAGGCAGATGAAATTATTAAATTACAAACTGTTTATCCAACGGCTATATTTTTGAAAATCTGAATTTGTAATAAAACCAAACAAGTAGGTAGGTACTTACCTTATGCCCTATATTTATTTTTGCATTGTTTGTTGCAATATAAATACTAAGAAAAGTATAGGGTAGTTAGTACCGTAAAATGGGATGAAAAGAAAAAAAAAGTTTATTTGTTCGTCGCGTTAGAGCGCATAACCTGCTCAATGAAATTAGCTGCGTTTTTTTATGTTTGGCGACATTTATTTTTGTTTGGTAAATTTGCAATGTAGGTAGGTACCTAATCAGAGTGAAATTGTTTCTTTTCCGCCTTTTTTTGGTGTCAAAGTGATCAGGTAGCGGTTGGGATTTTGAGTGGTTTAAAAACTTTCCTTGTGATAAGCTATTATTTAGATATATATACGATCATATAAAGTATTACATATTTATCTCGGTATGTAATACAAATGAGACTTAATTTCTGTTGTCAATCGCCCAAAAATATTTCTAGGTACTCTACACTTAAATTAATTTGGGGTGAAAAGAAGTGCCCTTCGGGGTTAATAGAATTTTGTATGGGGTAAATAGAAATGCGTGAGGGGTGAATGGCAATGCCCTTGCGGTGATTGGAATTGTTATTGCTAGGGCTGCTACCTACCTATCTGTCTTCAAAAAATAATTATTTACGGTGTATTTGTTCCCATTTCCTCCTGTGGATGTCGTAAAAGGCAACTAAAAGAATAAAACACTTAATTACTTGCATACCTAGGTAGGTACCTACAGGCTACAGGTACAACCAAAAAAATTACAACCCTAGCATTTTTCTATTAACCCCCTCATTCGTCTAAATTCACCCATATCGCTTATGAATAAAAAACTAACACATTTTTCATCTATTGTATTAATAACGGGGAAATAAGGTTTTTTTTGATAGAAAACAGTTTATCACGTGATATCTCTCTTATCTAAATCATAGTTAGGTACTTACATAAATTACAAATGTGTTTCCACTCACCCCATTTTACGGTAGTAGCAGAAAAAATCTCGATACCTCGGATCAAATAAAAAAGGTAGATTAACCGTCTTTGTCAGCAGTGAATCCGAAAAAACCCGCTCCAGTAAGTAGGTACACGCACACACATGCCCATAAACCAAGCTCATATTGCCAGTTTCATTTGGCGTGTCGAGCAGTGAATCTAGCAATAGCCAGCCAAACTAAAATGTGTCCGTTATGGTAGCGTACACATAATCGAATTCATGTTCGTTGTTACGATTAATAAATAGAGCAAAAATAAAATAAATAGTGCCTGATTGGTTAAAGAAATAGTGAACATTCTTAGTGTGTACGCCAGAATAACGTTCAAGCTAGCGTACACATGACCGTACTCGAAAAAGGCTTATAGGTACTATAGCAAAAAAGTGGGATTGCAGTGCGCGCCAGCAAGCGAGTCGATATTTGAAATCTATGGCAATAGCCGAATTGTTCTGTGGAACTGATACTGTAGAAGATGTGATACTGCACTCACTGCAGAAGTAGTACTATATGCTGTGTGTGCCCGTTCGCGTTCGAAGGACTCTGATTTGTGGTGGAGCAAAGACATAATATGCTGGCGCTGCATATGAACAATTGTCAGTGTCTTTGTTCTTGTCACTGTCGGAACCATGTGTTTTACTACTTAGCTGGTCCGGTGTGGCTGTGCGCGCGTGCTATGTGTGCTGTGAGCGTTGCCAAAAGGTTACTTTGTAACCAGTGATTTTTAAACTGTCAGATTACTTCTTGGTTACACAACTCAAAAGGTTACCTACTTTAGGTGATTTTTAGGAATTTGTTAAAAAATCATCGAATATTGTTTGCCGTCTAAAAAATATACCTGGAATTCATGTCATATACTTTGAATCTTTTCGACGACATCAACACAAGTTTTCAGTCTCAAAAACCATTGTTTTCCACCAGTTCCAACCAGTTCAAACCTGAGGTTCACAAGCTTATGAAAACAATAGCTTGTAATTATATGCAGCTTCATCATTGCAAAATCACGGACGCTTACGAATACAGTAATACGAAGAGTACAGTAATCCACGATTATTCACCCCGCTTGAAAATAATACCTTACTGTGTAAACCCAGGAATTTATTGCCTATAGAGTTGGAAAAAGAAGTTCCACGACCTAAAACAGATCAACGATTTCATAACATGAAACAGCGTGCCATGTTAGATTCAGCCAATTAAAGTTGTCCCCAGAACTGGAAATAGAAGAATAATGGAAGAAAGTTTTTAACATATAAAATTGCTGGGAAACCTTTGATGCCTAATTAAAAAAAAATATTATGCTTTTGTTGGTTCTGTCATTTTCAAACGCCAGCTTAGAACGCATTCTCACCCAGCTTAAACTCATTAAATGTGACAATAGGAGGAGGCTCAGTACATAAACCTATTGCTACTTACTAATTTCTCATTACAAGTAAATCAGTTGATTATTTGTCGACTTAAGATGAATTTGAGTGGATTACTTTTCGATAAAATAATATTATTTTCACGTAAAATAGACTATATTAGAAAAATGAGACCAGGGTAGAACAAGTCTACCCTGGTCTCATTTTTCGAAAACGGTATTATAACAAGATCTTTTCTTATTCTTACTCAAAATTAGTTTATGAAAGTGTAAGCTTACATAACTAAGGACTGACATAACTCTATTTTGATCAAGCTTCAGATGTTCCTTTTATAATATTGCCTTTTAAGATATGCCGTACCACTTCTTTGAACTTTTTTTTGTTAACAGGTTTTCGCTTTTTTTTACTAAGTTTTTTGTTTGATAGACCCTTGGCATTATCTACAATAAGAACAATAATAGTAAGTAATTTTATGTGCAAGCATTGGGGTGACTTGATCCCGGGATCAAGTCTACCCTAAACCAGGATCAAGTCTCCCTCAAAACTTGTTCCTTTTAGTGCGTTTCAGAAAAAAATCCTAAAATGATATTTATTTAATCTTTTTTAAGCATAAAATGATGCAATATGATAGTAATATACATTGTTTATACAGTGATGAAAAAAAATATATTAAAATATCTATATTCTATGAGATATGTACAAAAATCTAAAGAGGGGATCAAGTGTCCCCCCCCTACCCCTATATATATAGTGATGTAGGTACTCATCAGTTATTTTGTCAATTCCTGTAAGGAATGTATTTATCGCTATCTTTTTTATTTCACTTGCAAATCTAATTTTATGTCTTTTTACTGGTACAATTGAAAAAAAAACTCAAATATAACTTAAAAAACACACACACATTGCAATCTATCCCCAAATTATGCGAAGCTTGTTACTATCATCTGTTACTTATTACAACCCACTATCAATTTTTAATAACTAGATTCTAAAAAAAATGTAAAAGGTTCAAGGTTAAAGGTTTTCTCTCGAAAAGGTTACTTTTTTACCTGTTACTTTTAAAAAGTTAGCTGGCAGCACTTGTCCTATGGTGCTGGCCTGGCCAAGTCTGGCTAGTTCCTGATACACTACAGGTCTCAGAGTCGCCACCTTAAGGTATTTTCCCCTAGATTTAGGGTATTTGTTAACGTTTAGAGGATTTTTTAGGGTATAAAATAACTTTGGGGATTATTGAGGGAAAAAATAATAATTAGGGTATATTAGAGGGAACAATATGTTTTTCGGTTCACATAATGTGATTTCTGACTGCGTGTATATCTTTTTATTATTATTAAAAATGCAAACTTGTTAGACGGGATGTGCCCTGAGTTCCTGAAAGCAAACGCGTTTCTTTTGTATTTATTTTCGTCTATCCGCGGGAAGGACGATATCGTGGGTTATATAGTGCGATACTATATCCCTTCAAAAATATTGCGGGGCTTTTGATTGAGGCGACACGTGACCCAAGGGCTGGCTCTTATTTAGGCCAGCGAATTAGCATAGCTATTCAGCGTGGCAATGCAGCCAGTGTCTTGGGCACGCTTCCGTCTGGTACTGGTCTGGAACAGTTGAGTTACCTATAGGCCGTTTGTAACGGTCCTTAGGTAATCTGACTGATTCCTTTGTACATAGTTAGTTTAACTGTACTTTTTATTGAATAAATGTTTTATATCCCTTTATCTAGTGACCTTTTGTCAATATATTTCTGCCAAAGATATTTACACTGATTTTAACAAATCTAACATAGTCAGAATACATTGGGCTTACTGACAAAAGAACACCGCCAACTATAGCTTATTTTACCAAAAGATCAACGATGTCATTTTCTTCAATTTGTACATGGGATGGTATCCACTGCAAGACATTATTCTTATGTCTAGTTAGTTAGTAAAATACATTCTAGGATACTATATGCTACTGGAGTGCCTCGCACAGGTGAAGTACATCGAAATATATGTTGTAGCGCACTCTTGCAATCGCAAAGAATTACAAATTTGTCACAATTGATTGAATTTATACAAGATAATGCTTCAACGATTGCTATCAACTCAAGTACATGATAGTGATATTGGATTCAATTATAAAGTTCATGAAGTTACCTGAAGACGGATCAAAGAAAACAGCATCACCGTTATCTGTTCCAATTTTTATCCATCAGTATAAATCTTAAAATAGTCACAATATTTATCTTCGATGTATATAGTACTAAGTTTTCTTAGATTTTGGTGAGTATTATAATGTTTTGCTCGTTCGATAGTTGGAATGTTGTCTCTAATAACACTAGCCAAATCTATTCTATTTCGCAAATTCTTAGAGAACATCTCGGATGGATCACTAACGTGAATGGGAGCGTTACCTAAGGATGAACACACCGATGTCAAAACCGGCAGCTTTCTATACGACCAATATCAAGAATTGATGGTTGCCGAGAGATCTTTAACGTATTTCAGAGCTAAAATATTACAAATTGATTTAGATTTATGACAAAATTTACCGGCTAAAAGCATAATTAGCTTTCCATGACATGTATAGGTGTACTACGTATAAAACCACCAATCACACGCATTGATTGGTTCTGTATTTTATCTTATTTCACAAGATTAGTTTGACAGCTATTGTCAGCTGTTGTGTATTGTCAGAAATAGAAAACTGGCATATTCGATTCTGCTGCGGATAATAGATATGTATAGCCGTCTCAAATACTTACGGTGAACCCCCTAACCAGAGCCTGCCAACACTTTTAATATATTAATAAATTTTAGAACTTTTAGAACAGTCTCATTTATATGTTCACCCAAACTTAGAGAACTATCAAGCCAATGCCTAAATATTTTACAGCAGTAAACACTTGCAAAGTGTTATCATAGAAGGTTCAAATCTTTCTCTTACTTAAGCAGAAATTTCTAAACCTATTGAACCTAGCAAATAAGACATGAAATTCAAAGCCAAATGCATTTCTATGACCCAGAAAACACCCAAAATACCGGCTTATCTTAGATCCTACTTTAATAAAAAAAAAAAACACTGAAGAGTTAGATTTGTAAGCCGAAACATTGGATTTTAGACATAAATATAAAGTATGTAGAGTATACTTGGAAAATAATTTGTAAAGTATCTTATTTAAGGAAATTTCATGAGTACCTAGACCGGGGAAAATCAAAATCATGTGGTGGCAGCACTGAGTAGTCTGTGACTGGTTGTGTGTCATATTTTGGCTGGTTGGTGTTGTTGTGTAAAAGTGGATGTCTTTCCAAACTCCAAACAATATTTTTTGTAAGGGTTTTTCACAACTGCAGTACAATGAACGATGAAAACGGCTCAACTATAAAAAAACTAAGATATGGTTCGGAAATCATTGAAAGTATGTTTTATTCCTAAGCATTTTGAATACGGTACTTGCCTACAATTGGCATTTGTAACTGATTTCGTTTTTACGTTGCCGTGTTGTCTTCTTATGTAGGTACGTTAACGTTATGTACTACTTGTTTTTCTCAGGTTCGTTTATTTCGGAGGACGGACTAATGGATATTCATACAGCAATTCAAAAAAACCATGTGAGAAAACACAAGAAACCACCACCTAGGTTTCGCTTGAAAACTTCAGGCAGCGTCGCCTCTACGACGGCACCTGTAGATGAAAGAATACCTTTGATGCTTACAGATATTCAACACTTACTGCTACACTCGCTGCTACATAATATAAACTTGACAGAGCCTCCGCGTTGGTATGTTTTAGAAAGGGGAGATCGAATCATCCAAACTAATTGCCTCATTTTAGAAGGTTTATCCATCAAACATTGGGAAAAATACAGTGATCAATTTGTGCATGCTAAGAAAATGTTTGGAGAATTTGTTGAAATTTTAACACCTTCTACATACAATGGCTCCTTAGTTCAGGAACTAGCACTAGTGCCCCTTTCTGAGGTAGAAAAACATAGCATAATTCAGAAATATGGTAGCATGAATCTTGCTCTGGAAGCAAGAAAAGACTTGATGGTAATGATGAAAGCTGTATTTCCAGTTGCAACTGCAACTGAACTGGAAGAGTTACCCTCTTGTGAAGATAAGTTTCCAAGAACTCAACTTGTTCTGTCTGCTTGGCAACTAGCTGAAGAAAACTACCCTCTCCCTCTGAAGGGTAAGCTGAAAGATGCATATTCTGATTATGTGATGACAAAAGATGTGTACCAACCTGTAACATCCCAATCACCCCTGATCGGAATAGATTGTGAAATGTGTATTACCAATGCAGGCTCGGAGTTGACCAGAATATCTGTAGTAAATGAGAAACATGAAGTTATCTATGAATCTTTTGTGAAACCATACAATGAGATAACAGACTACCTTACAAGATATTCTGGAGTTACAAAAACCTCTCTTGAGAATGTAACCAAGAGACTTGAAGACGTGCAAAATGACTTGTGTAAACTCCTTCCACCTGATGCTATATTGGTTGGTCAATCATTGAATGCAGATTTACATGCACTGAAAGTAATGCACCCCTATATTATTGATACAAGTTTAGTTTATAATTTCACTGGTGAGAGGACACGTAAACCAAAACTCAAAACATTAGCTAAAGAATTCTTGAATGAAGATATCCAAACTAGCAAGAAAGGGCACTGTTCAGTAGAAGATGCCATTTCATCAGTGAAACTGGTACAGCTGAAGCTGAGCAAATCAATAGACTTTGGTGATGCCGTACATACCAATAGACAGAAATACAAAGAAAAGTATGCTAAAATGATAACCACTGAACAGTATGCCTTCCCAATATTCAATCACATGATTGACCAAAAGAAAACTTCACTAGTAGTTGGATGTGATGACATCACTGGTGACTATCATTCATATTTGTCTCAAGCAAAAAATAGTATGTGTAATCAGTTGAAGAAAGGCAAGCCCAAAAAGATCAAACTCAACACAGTGGATGATCACGAGGAAGTGATCTCGACTTTGACTCAATCAGTTAATGAATACAATTTCACAATGGCTCATCTCAAACTAGATATAAATGAAGAGAATGCCATTGAAAAAGTAAAAACTGTTGATTCTTGGATCAAAACAGTTTGGGACACATCACCCCGACTAGGATTATTTGTGGTTGTATTTGGAGGGACTTTGAATGACAATGGAGTAGCTATGGCACAAATAAAAACCTAGTATTACAATGCATGTAACTGCTGTATTTTCTGTTCAGCTTTTGTTATGCTACAAGCCAGTTTTATTACAGTTGTATTGCTTTATTACAGTGAAGGAAATAAAAATTACAAATGCTATCACTATTTACTTCTGAATTTACCTGAATTGTTTGATTCATAATGACAGAATGATTGAGACAGAAATTAGAATAGGTAGCACTAATTAATTCGTAAGTAAACTTGTTTTTTTTCATGTGTTTCATATTTATGTTTTATGCTCAATGTGTAAGTGAAATCCTATTATATTCATAGCATTAAAATAACTGCACCCATGAAGTACCTAGTACCTACTCTGATGGGGGTAGATTTTTAAGAAACTGATGATAGATAATGGGGTCATGGGGATTATCATTTACCATAAAGAACATCTATACCTTAACCTAACCTTATTACTTTTTATATAGTCTTTTATATGTTAAGTTTTGATAATGAATTAGTTATTTGAACCTAATGCAATAATTTATTTTAAGTTTTGTGCTGTCCTTTCCTGTAAAATGTTTAATACAAACGTTTTAACCCATTTTAGTTCAATCAGAGGGGAGGGGAGATAAAAAGTTAAGATGATCATAGCCAATGATATCAGTACCTAATAGGTAAATTGTGCAGTTTCATTCAAATCCATCCAGTATCAGTACAATGCAGTTTCATCTAAATCCAGTTTTTTTTTTTTTAATAATATTTTAAAATTTTCGATATCTGATATGGAATGTCCAATTTGAATAATTCAAAAAGTCGTCTATAGATATAAATAAATATATATTTAGGACGTTAAAATCACACAGTTAATCTAGCCCCAAACTAAGCATAGCTTGTAATATGGGAACTAGATGACGGATATAATACTTATACTTTTTTTTTTAAATACATAGGGTACGTACGTATAGTACGTGGGTGTTGTATCATATATGATACAACATCATACAAACACAGAAAAACAATAGTAGATTGTTTTACAAGGGACTAAACCATCCCATTATACCTATACGAGGTTGTCATCCTCCCAGACAAGACCGAGTTATATAAGTGAGAAAACCCCCTTCAGTAAAAGAATCCACACGTTTCTCATCTCCATTTTATAAAATTTTCGTACTTAACTCTTTAAATATATTCCACGTGATTTTGTCGGCAACAGATTCATAATTATTTCTTTGCCCTTTTCTTCCATTTGCATATTAGCATCTTCACTATCACTTGATGTCATTTTTCACGTTCACAATTTGGAAGTAGGTAAAAGTCGGGAAGTTATACGTAAAAGTTTGTGATTTGGAATGAAGAAAATTCTAGAGATTTAGCGCCAATTCTATCTTTTTTTTTAAATCTCTATCTAACCCGCAACGAAACAGTTCGCAATCTACCGTGAAGGGAAGAATCAACCTTCATAAAACATCACCAAGAAGGTTCTATTAAAAAAAAAAAGATTGACGGAGCACCAAGAAGTCGAGTTTTTATGTAAGAGACCGAATGCTTTGTACGGGGTGATGATTTTAGACAAAAATTAAAAAGAAAAAATACATTTTAGCCCTAGGTATTAAACTCTAGTTTTAGGCCCGCTAAGCTACACTATTATGATACACTTTTTGAGCAAGAGAAGTGAAAACATCTATATTCACCACACAAATGTTTGTCCTGCGTGGGAATCGAACCCACAACCTACAGCGCAGAAGGCAGAGTTACTACCAACTTAGATATGAGGCTTGTTATATAGGTAGGTACTACCTACTGAAAAAGCCTTGAATACGAAGTGATTTATTTATAAATAACGTGGTGTGGTTTCTAACAGCGTTAATAATATATTTTATTACAAGCTTTTATTTAACTTGCAATGTATGTAGGGATGTAATACTTATGTTTGTTCGGGTGGAATCTTGCAACTCAATTTTGAAGCAGATACTATGTGGAAAGAACTTCCTCTATAACTGTAAGGTACGGCCATTATCACCACGCTAAGCAGACAGATTGGTGCTCACATCAGCGTTTTGGTACACAAGTTTTGTTAACACATAAAAAACCTGCTGCCTTTTTGGTTGACTTTACGACATCCGTGGACTGGAGGGGTAGATTTTTAAACCACGACTTTATGGAAACAGTTTTGAGAGCACTTACACAAAACGATATCAACATTTGTTTTATGTTAGAAACGACCACATTACGTTAGAAACACGAGAGAGCCTCGAACACTCAGGTGAATAAAGAGTTCAAGAAAAAAAAACCGAGAAAGCAAACTTTTATCGTTTGTTAATTTCGTTCTATTTGACCACGTTTCACAAACCAGACATCACGTGATTTCAGTTCGGAGCGAAATACTAGTTAATCGAGTGAGCGAAGCGAGCGAGATCTCCGAGTTAAGTCAGGAAATCCGGCACTGTTTGTATGTGGAATTGTTTGTGACGGCATAACTCTCGAACGGGTTATCCGATATTCATGAAATTTCAACTGTAAAAATATTTCGTAAATAGAAATTGATTGTCGCGGTGGATTTTTAAAATATTGGGGTGAAAAGAAGTACAATTTTACATCTATATATTTTATATGGCTGATCCGATCATCGGCAAGAAACGTGTACTTTGCTTACTTTCACTCTCTTATGAGCTATGGTCTAATGTTTTGGGGTACTGCTGCAGAATGCAACCGGATATATTTGTTACAAAAACGATCGGTTAGATATACACTCGAGAGCATAGAAATCGCACACCCCTACATTTTCATGTCGACCCTTATTTTTTTTTTTAAATTAAAGTTTGCTTGCAAATATAACTTCAGTTGCCATTTTTATGATTTCGAAGGTCAAGGCTAGACATTATGGGTTTTTAGGAAGCTAACAGTGTGTACTTTAATTTAATTCAAGTTATATTTGCAACCAAACTTTAATTAAAAAAGAAATAAGGGTCGACATGAAAATGTAGGGGTGTGCGATTTCTAAGCTCTCGAGTGTAGGTATCTTAGGATTAAAATACAGGGACTCATGTAGAGACATGTTTAGAAAACTCAATATAATGACAATGGCAAGCGAGTACATTTACCAAAACATTGTATATATGAGAGAACATCTTGGAAATGTTGAGACATATACTGAAATTTACTGCCACATTACTAGACATAAACAAGATATAGTGGTTCCACGTACAAGATTGACCAACATTTTGAAAAGCTTTGTTTGTGTATCAATAAAATTATATAATAGAATACCAATTGACATTAGGAATAAACCGGACATCGAATTTTTACACTTTGTTAAAAGATATTTAGTTAGTAAAAGTTATTATACAATTGACGAAGCTTTTGCTGATAAATATTTATTCTGTGAAAATTTTACAATTGTATAAGGTACTGTCACCAACAGCATTTGTGTACTTTTAGTGTATTTTTTTTTTTTTTAATTACCATTGTGTATTGTTGTTAAATTGACATATCTAAGTGCATGTATTATGTCTATAGATGAATAAATGACTTTGACTTTGACTTCAATTCGATATTTTGAATATGCAGAGATATTTGAATATTAATCTCATCAATTGGTACGAGGATTTTTTTGACACTAGTTTTTGAAAAATAGGGGTGTTAAGTGAGAAAATAAGGTTTTTGGCTTGTGTCATTTGAAAGAATATCCGCTGCACCTTCATAAAGTTTTTATTTAACTTTATAATAGGGGTGGTTTTGTAAAACAGGGGCGCGGTAAGAGGCTTGGTATGTCTTGTAGAATATATTGTTAAAGGGGTTTGACTTCACAATAAACTTTTTTTTTTTGCTGAAGCCACCCCTGTATTTACAATAAGGGTGGCAAAAGGGGTGAATAAGATGATGTCTTGAATGTGTGAAAGTTTAAAACGTGGGTTGAGACTTCAGATTTCAAAATTCGTTTATTTAGGCCTTTATTAGGGGTTTATAGATGAAGGGGCAAAGAATTATCATCAGGACTTGTACACAGGTATGAGAGGGTATTGGAAAAAAACTAGTCTATTATTTGTTGTAATTCACTCAATAGGGTTGCCTAACAAAGGGTTTCGGTAAAATCCAAGAATTAAGTACTACTTAAGAGCTCGTACTATGTAAAATAGGTCTTTAACACACAGATAAATCTCAGTGCTTGTAAGAGATACAAATATAATATTTGGGCACATTAAACTTTGGTGTTTTGTCTTGCACGTGGGTATTTTGATAACAAGATTGCTGAAAATGTTCTCTATAGAGCAAAAATCCGAAAATATGGTGTTTTGCATAAGTATATCTCCAAATTTTCTCAGAAACGGCGCGACACATCCGTGTATTTTTTTAATCAACGGACAGATTTTATACAGTGTGCTTGTCTGCGCTGCGCCCCAAAACATCGTGATTTTATTTTGTTGATATTATTCAGATTAGGTAGGTAATTATTAGCACCCATGACCCATCGCCACTATGACCTAGCCAGCCACGGCGGCAGCGGCGCGGCGGCGCGGTGTTGCCGGCGACTTGGGGCCACGTTTTTTTGGGTTGCTTTTTAATTTAACTATTACTGTTGTTTGTTTCTGCTTGGCTTGGTAGGTAAGGTACAAACCTACCTACCTACCTATTTTTCAGTGTCTTAGTCACTTGCAGTTGATAATTTCTTATTAGTAGGGAAGTATATTAGTCTGTTTACAGTATCTTAGTTATTTGTGATAAGTTAGATAACTAAACGGTATGTTTAACATTTCAGACAAATATAAAAAAAATGCAATAGAAGTGTTACATTTGACCCAAGTTCAGTAAGCTTATTATTAAAACAATCGCCTTTCAGATATTTTTTTATTTAGATAATGAGTAAATCTGTCCAGTTATAGGGTCAACTGTGAGCGACGGCGGCAACTCGGCAGCTATGTCGGCCAGGGCTTCCCAGCGAGTGGCGCGACTGCTCTGCGACTGGCTGGGGCTCACTTCTGATTCGCTGTAAGCAAACCACTATTTACTACAGC
This sequence comes from Venusia cambrica, assembly GCA_951394065.1. Taxonomy (NCBI): domain Eukaryota; kingdom Metazoa; phylum Arthropoda; class Insecta; order Lepidoptera; family Geometridae; genus Venusia; species Venusia cambrica. Next base: position 12,199,424 of record OX596040.1, on the reverse strand, counting down.
AACTGACTGTCTAGGATTCCAGGCAAGCATATATAATTTTTTACCCGACAACGAAGCAAAATTGTGGGTTATGAGTATTACCGGTACTTATGTTCATCTATTTCAGATCCAGAGGTCCCGGGTTCAATCTCCAGGGGGAGCAATATTGTGCATGGTTTGGTTGGTGGTAGGATTTTGTTTGAGTTTGCCTGGCTAGCTACCACCATCTTACCTAATTCTGTCGCCATAATAACAATTCGTAAAAATTGTTGTGTTCCGGCATTTAGAGGTAAGATAGCCAGTTCCACAGTTGGTTGAGGATTCCGGGTAAAGTGCGCCTCCACCTTCGGCCTTATCTCAGCTTGTTACCAGGTGAGATTATGGCGAAGCGCTTACCCGATGTACAATAAAAAATAAATAAATCCATCGTTACTTCTAAACTACTTATCAGAATATAACATATCATGTATCGTGTTGGAAGCGTCTTCATCGTTCGCTGGTTATTGGCTTCGTCACATTTAACTAAATAGGGCATCCTCTTGGGGTCGAGGACGTAGTAGAAAGCTATGAAACAAAATATGGTATTTAATAAAAGGTAATAATAAGCAAATTTCATGCATTATTATGGTGATATGTAGGTATAATACCTATATTGCTAGCTGCTGCGCCCCGCGTTGCTTAGGTTGGCACATGTAGGTACCTACCTGCACGATAATTGCGAATAATGACTAAAACCACGACTCAGATGTGATGCAAATATTTTTTCTCCACACCCATACCCAAAATACCTACATGTACTTACAAAAAAAAAAGTACTTAGGTAACTGCCTACATAAGTTCAAAAACTAAAACCCGACTACTGAAAATCACACTCTAATGAGTACTCTACAAGAAAGTATTCTTATCTCATATTGTTTAGTACCTACCTACTAACTATTAAATATTTATCGTTTATTAAATAAACAATACTTAGGTACACCTTGTATAATTTTATGTAGGTACAGTCCAGCTGGCTGCTGGACTGTACCTACATAAAATTATACCGCCTGTTTTTTTCAGCGATTAATAACATGCTGAATCTTCGTGAGCTCGTTCGGTTCGACGAGACGCCCAAGTTTTTCCTATGCGCAAATTCTCAAAGAGGTAGGTAATGAAGTTCGCAGGTGTTAAACATGTCGATTTGGTAGGGTGTCGAAATTGTCTGACTAACAGATTTTTTAAATTGAAATTTTAGGATAATATGATAACAAACTCGGAAAAACAATTGTCCTACAACAAATAAACGTTGGTTATTAGTCATTTTGATTGCCCAGTTATTTCGACATATTCGGTGTGGAGGTGCTCCAACTCAAACCATCGATTTTGTAGGACAATTGTTTTACCTACACAAACCGAGTAAAACATATTGATAGTGATGTTTAGAGTACAGCCGGTCATATTAATTAGCCACTTTACTCTAAAGCTTATGATCGCTTACCTACTGTTATACGGTAGGTAAGTAGGTATCTATTGTTTTTTAGGGTAGGTGGCATACGACCACAACTATCCTCTGCTGAACATCGATATGAATATTTTTTAGGTAAATAAGCGTTAGCTTCCTATTAGTCTGTGAGTAAATGCACGTGTAAGAACACGTTTATTAGACGGCAAGCATTAGTTTGTGCTTAACAACAATTACAATTTCATATGGGAATATTTTCTTGATTCGTACTTATTAGAGCGTGATTGTAGTCGGGTTTTAGTTTATGACCTTACTTTTTATCAATTAGGTTTTGATAAAAAGTAAGTTTAGGACGCTTCCACTATCTAGAGGAACCAAACGACACCTCGCATGTCGAAATCCAAGTCATATAAATTTTATACTTAAATAAATTTACCTAAGCTTATCCTGTCAAATATTTATTTTGCGAAACCGTTTCGTGAAATTATGTTTGCCGACTGTTACCGTTAAGATGGAAATGAATTGTTTCGTGTTGTTGATATGCAACAGAACTACCTAGGACGTTTAATCCCAGAAGTTCCGTGAAAGTAGTTCCGTAACGGAACTATTGAGACTTTTTTTCTCAATAGTTCCGTCAACGGTAGGTACTAATGAGACATGTGTTTCGCACTAGTTTCGTGAACGAAACTCCGTAGTGGATTTAGTATGTCCACTTCATTGCTGCGATATGAATAAAATTATAGGCAAACGTCAGATCAATCAATTGTCACTTAGTATTTTAGTTCCCCTGACATTAAATCAAAATATTATGTGCAACACACAAAAAACTAACGGTGGCGGCACACTTAACATTTCGTTGGTTAGTTCCTTAAGCGTTTTCGTATGAGTTAAAAATCTGCAATTACTTTGTTTATAATACCAAATGTATATTTTTTAATTGTTCGACGGTGAAGCGCTTGGCCTTCATCTCACCTGGTAACAAGTTATGATAAGTCAGAAGGTCCGAAGGTCCGAAGTCCGAAGGCGCACTTCACCCGGAATCCTAAACAATCTGAGGAACTGGCTTCTAAATGGCTCGTCTAAATGCCGAAACACAACAATTTTTAAGAATTGTTGAAGTAATTAATGTACCGTCTTTCAGTTATCTGAAATCCACATTATACAGCCAACATGTCATAAATGGCTTTCCGTGAAGCTTGTGATACTTGCTGATTAATCAGAAAATCGTATTTTGATAATCTTCCAGAGGCCAGTAAATTTATGGGAACCATTAAGACATATCTAGGAGATGGCACTTTTAAGTCATGTCAAAACCATTTGCGCAATTAAACTACCTATACTTGGGGATTTAAGAAGTTAATACCCAATTTTCATTAAATTTTAACACAAACCAGACATCATGAGATCTCAGTTCGGGGCGAACTACTAATATTATATTAGTATATTAGTAGCCATGTTGACATTAATAAATGTCTAAATCTCTTAGACTGCGCGGAACAAGTGGCAGTAAAAGTAATACAAAATATTTTTGTATTTTGTTCCACGGAACTATTAAAAAAAAAGTCTCAATAGTTCCGTTACGGAACTGCGATCACGGAATTTCTGGGAATAAACCAACTAAGACGGTGGTTCGTTAATTTCACTCCACTTTTTTAGAAGCACATCATAAATTATGTAGATTACCCTACACTTTCGTAGAATTGCGATCCACTATGCTGTAACATAATGGTCAAGTTACATAAGTCTGTAATTCCTCTATAAGCCTGCCCTTTTAAAATGAAAGAAAGTAGCAATTACCAACAGCTTGATAGAGGTAGGTGGGCTCTTAATTTTATTGCAGAATTGTATCGTGTAGGTAGCTACCTACCTACATGTAAAAGTAATACCTATTATCGTGCCCTTTCACAAAGTAACTTTCCTATGGGTTTAGACACCTTCTACTTGAGTACCTAGGTATACCTAAGTTGTTGTGATTTGTCAGCTTACGCATTGTTTTCGATATGTTCATTTGGTTCAGTTTCAATCGTCGTGCTCGTTTCTTCAATGACTTTTTCCGTTGATCCAGCTGGCCCATTATCCGCCACCAAATTTTCATTATCTTCTGTTATCTCAATAAATTTTCCGACAACTTCTTCTAATTTTAATTTTGTCAATATGTCTACTTTTCCTTCATCTTGCGTTAATATCGTTGCGACGACGTTAGTATCAATTCGTTTACTTTTTTCAATGTTCCCATTCGTATTTAAGTCTGAAACAAATGGGACTAAAATCAATTAATTCATGATATCTTAATGGATATAGATGAGGTTTCATTAATAAGATGGAAGCTACATAGATATTATGTAGGTAAATTTATTAATCGAGTAAGCGAAGCCAATGAGATCTCCGAGTTAAGTTTGGAAATAATAATTTGTCAAGTTTATTCAGTCAGAATTGTACATAACACTTAATCATCATAAAACACCATTAAATAATAAATAACACTTATAAAATTAATTACTTATAAATTATAGTAAATTTTAAAATACGATATTTTGACACACCTATGAGTAGTTACATAATTATGAGCAAATGACTTGCATTTGCTTAGAAATATGTGAAAACTGTAGAACGTCTTATCGATGAGCCAGTATTTTAGTTTGAACTAGCTTTAACACGCGACTTCTTCCGCGTAGTGGTTTTTAAAATAGGCGCAAAGATATATTGGGAACAATCACAAAAATAAATAAACCTTTTATTTTTCTAAGCTTACTTGACGCTCAGCAGTTACAAACAGTTTCTTTTGCAAAAAATATTTTCTGAAGATTTAGTGCGGTTTCAACTCACGCTAGGCAAGATTCTATTATTAATTTACCTAAAAGTACTATATTCACACCAAGATTGATATAGGTAGGAAAAAACAATTTATTAAAACGTTTTTTGCATGAGGGAACCCTCTTTTATTCAATTATTTTGTTGATCATTTTGTTTGTAGGTTGAAAAGTTCAACCCGCTAGCTGTTACAGTTCTAAAGATCTCTTAAAAAGTGTTCCCATAAATATTGAACCCATTATTTATATTTTTGTAAAATTCGTGATGGTTCAAACCATTCAAAACAATGTATACAACAAGTATACATTGTTGTATCTAGTTGAATTAGTCAGTCAATAAGTACTTTTCCTTCCTTTTCTCGCCACATCCATTTCCCACTAAGGCATTTAGCCCCCATATGTCCTTTTCCCGCTATTGTTACGCACACCGAAGGTTTTTACCTACATTTCCAGGCAAAAATGCAGATTTATTGCAGTTAGTTCTTAAGCTTCAAAGACAGGCTCATTCTTGGCCAGATTTTATAATTCCATATTCACACTAAGTTTGAAATAGTTAGGCATTACCGTTTTTACGGCAAACCGAATATATCAATTTTGTTATACGTTTAACTGTATGTACCCCCTTTTATTATTTTATTTTTTGATGGAGTGAGCGAAGCGAACGAGATTTCCGAATTAAGTTGGGAAATCCGGCACTGTATGTATGTATGTATGTATGTGGGTGGCAATGTTTTTGACGCCATAACTCACGAACGGATAATCCGATCATGAAATTTAAACTGTAAAGAGATAACGTAAATAGAAATTGACTGTCGCGGGCAATTTTTGATAAGTACAATTAGTTTTTGAGAAATTGGGGTAAAAATAAATACATTTTTCGCCCATATCTTTTAAATGGCTGATCTGATCAATTAAAAATTTGAACATGCATAGATTACATTAATACTGATCAATCGGCACAAAATGATTTTGACACTGGGGTAGTTTTTGAGAAATAGGGGTGTTAAGTGAGACAAGAAGATTTTAGGCTTGTGGGGGTGTAATTTGAAAGAGAGGGTATTCGGAATCTCATTAAAACAGGTCTATTTATTTTTTGTTATTTACTCAATATGGAAGGGTGTCGATAAAATCCAAGAATTACTTTTGGGGTGTAATGCAAGAGTTATTGTTACAAACGTAAATTGATAACCACCACAATGTGTAAAGAACTTCCTCTATATAAAGAAGCTGCTGCCTTTTTGGTCGACTTTACGACTTCCGTTGGCTGGAGGGGTAGATTTTTAAACCACGGCAACGGTTTTGAGAGCAATTTTTATTACGTCGTTAACATTTGTTTCATGTTAGTAAGGATATTATAATAAGCTAGCAACAAGAGTGAGCCTCAAACACTTAATTAAGGTAAGTAAGGTGTATTGAAAGCATACTTTTATCGTTTGTTAATTACGTTCTATTTGAGAAATAATCTCTGTCACAAACCAGACATCACGAGATCTCAGTTCGGGGCGAACTACTAGTTATTATGTTCCAGGTTATTCGATGTGAATACTCTGAAAATTTCAACACGCTGCCTTGCAGTTCATAAGTGATAGCTCTTTAAAGGTTGTTTCTCTAAATATTGTACCCGCTACCCTTTAATTTTGAATTTAATAAAATAAAACCTAAAAATTGATATTGCTTATTCAATCAATCTAATTACGAATTTTCAAACGTCTATCATGTACGGTTTCGGATATATGCAACTTTTCACTCTGAACTTTGAACGCCATTTTAACCCCTTGGGGTGCGAATTTTCTAATATAATCTTATCAGGGAATTTTACATAATGAGCTAATAGTCAAGGTTTTAAAGATTGTACCTATTACATTATTTATCCACGTGTTTTTTGTTTGAGAAGAAAACATAGGTAGGTATTTGAATTTTATTCGCGATAATAAGTATTTATAACCTTGCCTGCACCTCGCACCAGTCAATGCTAAATAACGCCTCACGAAACATAATATGATGATTTTCAGAGATATATTTGGAGTCTCTGAGTAGTCTCTGACCAGGCACGTACGCGGGGCTCGACGGTCTCTCAACGCGATGGTCGCTCAACCGGTGTAATATGACAGGGTTTGAGACAGTAGATTTCAAAATGAGTTCCTAAACTTAATTTCACCTGATATTCAGGTTATGATAAGGTCGAAGGTGGAAGTTGACTTCAGCCGGAATCCTCCGATGATTCCGAGATCTCTTAATAGTGGTAGTTATAAGATAAAGGATAATCATCAGGTCTTGCAAGATAGTGACTTATTTGCCTTCTTATTTAAACTAAAACTGGTATATTTATATTTTGTTTTCCACTCAATATGGTTGTATCAAGCCATGGGTGTTCATAAGTATCAAGAATTTCTTTTGGGATGTCATGCAAGAATTCACGCAGAAAGAAGCTGCTGCTTTTTTGGTGAAGCCCCTGGGTTGACTTATACGACATCCCCACGGATGTCATAAAATTACGTACGGTCGGTGCTTTGTTCTCATTCTGGCTTTGAATAGAATGTGAGTATGAGTGAGAATGTAAGAATTGTTGAAATTAAGCGCGTAAAAACATGAGCTTATTTAATTACCTATCTAATGCAACGTTTCTAGTTCGTGGCGGCAGCAGCGCGGTTAAGACTTTAATATATAGGTAAGTCCCTAGCAGAGTGACTTATTGACCCGCCTGTGGATGACATCTACGGACGGGTTAATTCGACTAAGGGATTTTAGTAGGCGATGGGCGGACAGCAGCTTCCATCCATCTAAGAATCACCTGTCATCACAGCAATTCAAAAAGTGATGATGGCAAATCCCGCCATTACTCTTGTTATGAGATGGGCAACATACTTTTTAGTTCTAAACACAAATACTGACATCATCAACTCGCCAGTCAAGCGTGGTGGTTATGGCAAATACCCCAGTCACACTCGTTGAGACCTCAGAGTTGAGAGATGTGGCAGCATCCACTCAAGTATGTAGATTATTAGGGTGTGTTCGCTCCATCGTAGACCTTACCTTTGTTTATGCAAATCTAGAGGTCAAGAGCATGGTACCTACATAAAAAAATCTGCCTCCCACGGTTGTCATAGAAATACCAACACTAAAATTACTGACTCGCTTGCTACGCTTTGGCCATGTGATGTAGTAATACATTTGAGTGATGATGATGGTAATGTTTTAAATTTCCGAAAACGATGCCAGAATATCAGTTTTCATATATGTATAGAATTCTTTTAAAATTAGTACCTTATACGTACTAATTTTAAAAGAATTCTATACTCGCAATGGCAACGTCCTACACGTTCACATGCAAGGAATCAAAAGTATAAAACTCCAAAAAAAGTAACCAAGAAATAATATTTGATCTATCGAGTTTGATTTTACACCACTGACATCGTTAATTTCTAACGCAAGCTTTGGTCAGTTTTTTTATCTTAGAGTAGGTTTCTAGTTAATGTGTCCCTCTGCTAACCGCTCCTGGATGTCATTTGATTCGACCAAGGGATTTCACCAGGAGATGGACAGCAGCTTTCATCCATCTTAGTACCTACCTAACACCGACACTGTGATCACCGACTCACCTGCCAAGCATATTGGCAATGCCAAACTCATGTACTAAATAAAATAAAATACAAATAAATAGACTCACTTTTTTCCCTTTACGGATTCACCTCTGATCACTACTCAGAGCGTGATCTGATGAGGATCACTTACTATATGCTGCAGGTGAGTTTTTTTTCAGGGCCACCGAGGCCAAGTCTGAAACCGTGAGAGTTATCGAAAAGTCATGTTAGGAGTTACGTGCTCGATTTAAAAAAAAAAGTTCTGCATTAAAAAAAAAACTATTTTTTTAAAGCTTTTCTGGAAAATTAAGATTTTGAAAAAAAAAAACATTTTTGAGTTTTTGTTTGAAACAAAATAATGTATGATGACTATGTGCCCAACCAAAGTAGTTGGAACACTTTCAAAATAGAAAATTTATAAATTAATCTTTTTGCATTTAGTTGCTCATACTATCTCTAGTATTACTACGTACTAACGTATTAACGTAAGTTGTGGCAATGACCGTCGTTCTGTTAATAGCAAGGCCAGTGCATGGTTTAGTATAAAAATAGTTTTACATGCCTTTGCCCACAGAGTCAGTAGCACCACATAAAAGGCAAACGCAATGAGAAGTAATGAATGTGATGAGATAACGGCAGGAGTATATGCCATCTTAAGTGTAGTAAAAGGTGACCCTACTGGTCACCTTTTACTACACTTAAGATGGAGTAGTATAAATCTAGGAACTTAATGATATCATTACGAGTAACCACCCGCCTGCCCAGCATGGTGATTATGACAAACTTTTATCGGTTACGATGATGATACTGACCTTCCTAAATAATGAGGGATACGGAGGAGAATAACAGTTGATGATGATAAACTAACATTTATGGACTGAACCGATTTCAATTAAAACATTGGTAGATTTTTTAATATTTGCGTGGAAATCATGAATAAATAAGATATACATGCATAAAACACAAGAGGTATGTATTTTTGTATTGTTTAAGTACATATATATTTTTTCTATAAAAACGATCGTCAGATCCTGCCCTGAATCATACATAACACATCATCGAAAACCACATCCAAATCAGATAAGCCGTTCTGGAAATACGCGTGCACAAACAAACAGACAAATGGACAAAAAATCTTAAAACTGTATTTTTATGCTCAGCTGCGTGTTTTAAGTAAGTAGGTAGGATATATATATTTTTAATATTAAATGTACAGACACAGCTTTCTACGATTTTATTGTAAGTATAGATAGATTAGGTACCAAGTTTAGTGATATGCTAAGCTTGTCAAATAATAAATGAAAAAAAAAAAAAAAAAAAGCTATCCAGGAAAGCTTATTATTAAATTTCAGATTACCTAGAAGATAAAAAGCCTGGCATTAAAAAAATGAATTTTCTCCAGTGAATAAATTGTAAGTAGTATTAGATAATTTTAAGCTAATGTTGGATCATAAAACAAAACACTAGCCCGAGGTTCTTGCCCTTCTCCTTGTCGCGATTATGAACAGAACAGGTAGATTTGACGTTTCAGAGTGATCCTAAAAAATCTTACCGAGTAAAAATATTTGACTTTGACTCTGAACTTTGAGTTAGAAACGAAAGAGAACCTCTAATACTCTGTACTTGTGTTAGGTATTAAAGTGTATGATGAAAGCACATTTTTATTATTATTAACGTTTTTGAGAAATGAATACCTAACACAAACCAGACATCACAAGATCTCAGTAGAGTAGTAGGTAGGTAAGTACCTATTACTTATACTTTTATAAATATCTAAGCATCTCTAATGCTTTTTTGATGAAGCAATCACCTAAGAGAATCGGTGACTAATTTCCATACAGGTAGGTTAGTAGGTACGTCTTTGATTGAGAAAAAAAAAAAAAAGAGAACCCCATCCCAACATTTTTTTTTTTTAACAACTAGGAAACGGGACAAGCAAGTAATCCACTTGATGTTAATTGCATCTCTTGCCTATAACAATACCTTATTATGTAGGTCACACCCACAAATAACATAGCCTACGCGGCACTGCATTGCGCCCGTCAACTTAAGGCATAAGGTTGTTAAGCCTCGCGTGCCTCGAATTTCACCGGCACCCATACCCTTCAAACCGGAACACAGCAATGCTGCTTGGCGTCTGAAAAACGCCGCCGATAAATTGGCTAGGAGAGGGTCGCAAAACACCAGAAGGCCCATCCCAGTTCCTCCCTCTGCCATTTTTACAGATAGGCACATTGATAAGGCTTCACATCCGGGGACCTACATACCGAATGCTGGACCAACTCAACTGAATGTCGACAGGCCAGAGCAGCGTTACCGACTTATTCACCAAGACAACACAATGACTTCTAAACCTTATACGATATAATGTTGAATTGAAGGTGGTTTCATAATTCACTATTTGCTGATTTATTCACTGAAATCTACCCTGTATTTAAATTAAGGTTTGCAAAGGGGTTATACAAGATTTAAGTCTTGGAAAATGTCATATCGGCATAGTTTAGTTAGTAGACTTCCAAATTAATTCATCTTTGTCCTCAAAACCACAACAGAAAACTACTGCCTTTTTGGAGAAGCATATCCAAGTATATCCACACACTCTGACGTACGGTCGGTGCTGGTGCTTCGCTCTCCTTCTGGTTTTGCAAAGAACGAGAGTAAGCAACGAGAGCAAGCCTCAAATACTCAGGCGAATAAAAAGCGTTTTAGTAAGTGTGCTCAGAGAATCGACTAAAAAGGAGAAAGCAATTTTAACGTTCGCTAGTTACCTACTTTCTTTGTAAGGTATAATTACCGTGGTTCAATACATAAAATAAACCAGACATCACGAGATCTCAGTTCAGGGTGAACTACTAGTTTATACCTACATATACATTACCACACGACATCGCTTAATTTGTTCAACAGCCCCTTTTTGCAAAGTGCAGGGGCGTGCTATACATTTTGTGGGCAAGATTTTCCTAAAAACTATCATAAGTAAATGAAAATATTCCATGCGAGGCTAACAATCAAATAGGAATAAATTGCGCTGAACTGAAATACACAACTTGAGGCATAAATTTATAACGCATTAAATATTACCCCTTTTTATACGTACTTATCCGTGATAGCAACACACAAGTCGGACAACAGGTAACATAATATCAAGGTTCTACAAACATGAAACGGCGACCGGTAGTTGTAGTTGTAGACGTACCTAGGTAGGTACTAGGAATCCACCTATACCTACCTACATGCATGTTTCCTTCGAAAATAGAATAACTTCATTGTTATCGCTCTCTACTGTAAAACAAGACTGTAGCTAACCCCGCTTTGCTACGCACGGGCAATATTATACGTGAACTTGGTAATTGTTGTACACTAGCTTTTCCCCGCGACTTAGACCGTATGGTACCCGCATACAAAGGTAGCCTATTAAAATATGTCCTGGTTCTACCCCATTGTCTTATGGTCAACTTGTATTTCATTAAGATCCGTACAGTTGTTTATTTGTGAAATAGGTAACAAATATACAATTTATGATATTGGTATGAAAGTTACACCTATAACTAAGTACAAGGGAGTTGACATGAATCCATGTTCATGTGTTCTATTGTAATCCATTGAAAATCGGAACTTCGTCTATAATTTTAACCAAATTAGTAGATATAAAATGCTATGTCGTACAACTTTGAAACACTTCTGTGCAACATTTTCGCTAAAAGAGCTACCTATCTCTACCAGACCTTCGGATTGAAGGGACAGTTAAAATGATCAGTAGTAAAACACGGTGACTTATATTGATTTAGGTATTCGCTGGCTGAGCAAATGAGGTAAAAATAATTTATATCAGGATAATGATGATGATGATTCTTACCTTTTCCAGGTTCTAAACTATTTGTAGATTGGTTATTCCTAACTAACTGTATAGATGTTGTGGGATCACTATTCGGAAGCACTTTAGTTTCGGTTTGATTTTCGCTTTCTGTGTCAGTCGCCTTGTGTTCTGAGTATGTTTCTTCTACGTCTTCTTCGAATTGTATACTTTTGTCTGGAAAGAGGTCCACCTTGATCAGTTATTTTGTTAGTGGACTTGGCTATCGTTGGCCAGTTCACACAGAAATAGTGAGTTAGAGCAGTTGACTGAAATCAAAATACATTGTGGATTAAGAAAAGGAAAACACACCCATATAGGTATTAGGATTATGTTAAGTAAGATGGAAAATAATAAGTAAAACATTCTCAAAATGTATTATTTAAATTTTCCATATCAGTTCCCTAACTGGCTCAATCTATACCTAAAAGCAAAGTTTGTGTGGCGAATATTATATTATTGAATCGAAGATGTGTTTTAAAGCAGCTAAACCCTGCGGAAGCATCTGTCCAGTTAAGGTTAGGTCTAGAAGATTACTGAGAATGCTCTTTGCTTGGGGTTCGTTGTGGAATATTTTGAATACCTAACAAAATAATTCAACATCCACTCGCAATGGCAAGATAATCAACATACCTACCCTCTTTGCTTACATTTGCTGAGAGCGTGCTTGGAGCGCTGCTGGTACAACCCATGATGCATGGAGCAGGTAGACTAGTCCAGATTTGGAGACGTTATTACACGTAAAGTGGAAGATCGCCGGCAAAACGCGCGTTTTCGTGACAGCTGACCACCCTGCCTCACTCAGGTCGACTGCCCGCTCGCCGTCGCCGCTACCTACCCCAGATCGTATCGTAACTACCTATTATGGAAGGGGTGCCCACTAAACTGACCTCGCACCCCCATCGCGTTTTTCCAATTAAACCAACGTTACACATTCTTTAACTTTGACGCGCAAGTGTTTAGTGAAAGAACTTACTTCCGATTACGACGTACCTTTGCCTACCATTGTACCGAAGTCAGAAGTCATGATCATCCATCTCCTCAAAACAAACATAATAGTCTCTTCTATTCTTCTAAGGGTTATTCCAATAATTACCATTGATCCTATCTATGGTAATATTACCTACCTTTTAACCGCCTCTGTGGTCTAGTGGTTCAACCCACTGATTTCAGACCCAGAGGTCCCGGGTTCGATCCCCAGTGGGAGTACAATATTGTGCTTGGTTTGGTTAGTGGTAAATCTTTGATTAAGTCCTCCTGGCTAGTTACCACCATCTTACCTAATTCTGTCGCCATAACAACAATTCTAAAAAATATTGTGTTCCGTCATTTAGAGGTAAGATAGCGAGTTCCTCAGTTTGTTGAGAATTCCGGGTTAAGTGCGCCTCCACCTTCGGCCTTATCTCAACTTGTAACCAGTGACCAGTAAGGAGAGATGAAGGCCAAGCGCTTCCGCGTCATACAATAAAAACAAAACCTATGTGGTCTTCACACTTGGTTGAGCATGTAAGCATATTAACTAAAAAGAGCGAAACTAACATAGATACAACTAAAACCCTTAGTTAAATTTGCTGCATATGTTTTAAGTAAAAGCTGACTAAGGGATTTCACCAGAAGCGAGCCAGCAATTTACTTTGGTGTTTAAAATATTGACTGCTATCATCAATCCGTCTGCCAAGGGTGGTGATTATTGCACTAATTTTGGATGACCTCTGTCCAGCAGTGGACATAATGAGCTGTTAATGAAGAAGAAATTACTTGGTTGAATTTTTCAACTAGATTTAGGTAAATTACCCATTAACACGAAATCATGGTTTATGGAGTAAGCGTTATCATGCAACCTGCACTCTTCAGGAAATCCTGTTTTACTTTTTGCATTTTGTAAATGTGAAGGTGAACCGCCCTCCTTAGTTAAGTGGGTGGATTATAAGGTGGTAGACTATATTATGATGATCGTCCGTTACTTGCGTCTTACTTACCTACTTGCTTACCTTTATTTTAATATTTTCTATCGTTTGCCTTAATTATAGGTGATGGATAGGTCGTCCTTTAAAAAACTACCTAAACCTTGAGTTTATGAGATCGCAACTTTGTTTGGAATACGATAACATATGTTTAACCGCCTCTGGGGTCTGGTGGTTCGCCCACAGGTCTCGGATCTAGAGGGCCCGAGTTAAATCCCCATGGGGAGTACGTACAGTATTGTGCTTGGTTTGTTTGGTGGTAGGACTTTGTTTAAGTCCGCCTGACTAGCTACCACCATCTTAACTAATTCTGTCGCCATAACAACAATTCTTAAAGTGTAGTGTTCCGGTAATTTAGAGGTATGATGCCAGTTCCTCAGTTTGTTGAAGATTCCGGGTAAAGTGCGGTTCCACCTTCGGTCTTATCATAATTAGGTGAGATTTAGGCCATGCACATCCCGTCGATCAATAAAAAAGAAATTACATTGTTAAATTTAATATTAATCACAACTATTTCAGTTCTAGGTACCTAGCTCCTAAATCCGGTATCAGGACACTTGAGCGAAAGACATTTGCGCGAAGAGACACGGGCGCGAATGACACTTGCGCGAAAAAAACATAAAATTCCTAATATCTCTGGAAATAGAGATCGTAGAAAGATGCGGATTTCACCATTGTGTAGATAAGTTCTCCTCACTTATCCCCACCCCTACTCCTTTCCTCCCATATAAATAAATATATATTATCGCAGAGTTTCGTAGAGCGTGCTACGGTGCTACGCCGGATCTACGTAGCATACAAAAGACTTCAACGCGCACCCACTTTCTTACAACGAATTTAATCATTAATATCTCTGGATAGCGTAGGTCGTAGCGATATGCAGATTTCACTATAATGTAGATGAGTTATCCTTCTTTCTTTTAGTATGTCTCACTTATCCCCACCTCTCCTCCTTGTTTGATTGCAACCGTTCTCCTGAGACCGATTCGCCATCGGACTATTCGTCGACAGTTTAGCTCACTTGATGATTAAAACTTCATTAAAATTAGATAACCCTTTCGAAAGTTATGCCATCACAAACAATACCACAAACATACATTATGCAGATGCTACAGTGCCGGAAAGCCCAACTTAATAAAAAATGTGTTCCGGCATTCAGATTTAAGATAGCCAGTTCCTAAGTTTGTTGAGTTTTCCGGGTGAAGTGCGCCTCATCTTTCAGCCTTATCTCAACGAGGTGAGATAAAGGCAAAGCGCTTCCCCGTCATACAATAAAAAAACGTATCTGACATCACCACGATATTTTTTAATAGTCAAGTGCAAACATGCCGTGGAAAGTTAGCATAATCATAAATTGGTGTATTGGGTTAATATCGTCCAACTACCTGTCTTCCACATCTATCTACTCTCGAAGCTTTTTCAGAAAACAACCTCAACAGAATTAATTTTACTCAAGAGAATATTCTGTATGCTACGCTGGTCCAACGTAGACTCGTAGCACACTCTACGAAGCTTGATGACAAAATAAATTGATTGAAATTGATAAAATGTTGCATGAATTGGGAGTAAAAAAGTTATAATAAATGGAAGAAAAGAGCTCATCTATACAATGTTGATATTAGCATCTCTCTACGATCTTTATTTCCAGAGATATTAATAATTTAATTCGTTGTAGAAAAGTGGGTGCGCGTTGAAGTTTTTTGTATACTACGCGGATTTGGCGTAGCACCGTAGCACGCTCTACGAAACTCTACGACAAAAAATAATTCGTTTATATGGGGGAAAAGGAGGAGGGGTGGGGATAAGTGAGATATATTAAAAGAAAGGAGAAGAACTCATCTACACAATGGTGAAATAAGCATCTCTCTACGACCTCTATTTCCAGATATATTAGGAATTTTATGATTTTTCGCGCAAGTGTCTTTCGCTCAAATGTCTCTTCGCGCTAGTGTCCTTCGCGCAAGTGTCTTTCGCGCATGTGTCTTTCGCGCAAGTATACCAGAGCCCCTAAATCCCGATCTCTTTGGTACTACTTAATTATATATTATAGCTTGAGTGTTGATAGGTATTATGGCTTCGTAGCACTATTCCTATTGCCGTACAACTTACAAAACTGTAAGTACCTACATGATTATTGTAAGCTAGCAGCTTTTAATTAAGCTTTTCTTTTAAATGAATGAGGCTTCTCAATTATGATGTCCATGAGTTAGCTTTATGAATAAATTAAAACAGATTACATATACCGTATTATGATAAAATCAAGTATCGAAGTAAGCTTTTCACGTGCTTCACGCTATATTCATGCCGTATCTCTTCTGTTAAAACTATCTCTATATACCCAAATGTTAATGCACCGCCGTACAGTACAGTAAAAAAAAAAATGTCTGGACTACATTCACAAAAACGCTACTATGGCGACACTAGCGGTATTATCAAATGCAAATGTTTGTTTTTCCATGACGCCAAAACTACTAAAAAACGGATTGAGCTTCATTTTGCGCCGGTTTTTTTTTTGGAGACGGGACAAGCAAGTAGCCCACCTGATGTTAAGTGCACTCTTGCCTATACCAATGCCTTACTGCATAGATCACATTCACAAAGAACATAGCCTACACAACACTTCATTGCACCGGTCAACTTGAGGCATAAAATTGTTAAGCCTCGCGTACCCATAATTTCACCGGCAACCATACCCTCCAAACCGGAACACAGTAATGCTGCTTGGCGGCCGAAATAGGTATGGTCGTAGTAATTCCCCGGACGAGCCCTTTCACAAGGAGCTTCTACTACTTAGGTACTCTTTACATGTTGTTTTATAGCGGTAATGAGACAGGCTTCATCCCAAAAATAGTTTATGTAGTTAATCGTTTAATAGTTAGAAATATCGCCTGAAAAAACTGATTCGTTCTATTTTGCTCCTGCGTAGTTTTTGAACGGTTGGTAAACATTGCACATAATATGTTGCTTTCGCTTCTTAACCGTGGTACGGTTGTGTTGCCCGGTCAACCGGACTATGGAAAACTTGACCAGCGGTTACATAATTATAACTACTTTTTCTTCGTATGTATCAGTTATCAGTAAGTATTCAGAAATGAGATGTCAAATATTAATGCTTCTTCACGCAAAAACTACTGAACGGTTGAGAAACATTGCACATACCTAATGTTGCTTTTGACCAGCGATAGCATACGAATACTTTTTCATCCGTATATAAGTTTCCCTGGGATAGGAATGGGATGTCAAACTTCGTCATACAAAATGAATTCGCTCCTTCACGCATAAAACCACACCCACTGAACTGAAATTTTGCACAGCTATTGTTCTGGACCAGGAAAAACATATATAGGTAGGTACTATTTTGAATCCGGTACTATATGGATAGAGACGTGGATAGAGGCCGGTATAAAGATAAAACTCTTTTAAAGTATATAAATTTTAAAGCTAATTAGAGTGACCTTCTTACTTTAAAAACGCTACAAACTACTTTTTTTTTCTCTTGGCCAGCTAACACAAACTCTTTGTTCTTATAAACAATTCACGCAATCGTTTGGCTCTGCTTTACTCACATCGCATATAAATTATACAGTCCCCGCCCTAAGAGGCCACCCAAGTCCGCGCACTTGGGTGGGTGGCATGCCAAACCGACGGCTGTTTTTATCCACCGTTTTCATGACCAACCCCCTAGGTCGCTTTTAAAAATAGTATCGTCTATAAGTGTAAGATTTGAATAACAAACACATTACTACTTGTAATTAGGTTAGCTTGAGTCGGAATTACTTACCTGCCAGCTGCCGGTAGTGACTTTAATATATGTAACCTTCCTACTTGTGGAAAATAGAAAGTTCAATTAAATTAATTGAATGCTTTTTGTCACCTCTGCAAAATTTTTGAGGATATATTTTGGCATCGTTTTAGGTGATATGCAACCGAAAACTCTAATTTCAAATGTTAGTACATTAGTACCTACCTGGCTAGCGATCACCCTCCGCACACTCCGCTTAGTTTAACTCGTTGAACTAATTGGATTTTTTTACCTATGATTTCTACTTTGTAACTTGTATCTTTGTATCTTCCCCGTAGTAGAAATATATTTATATTATAATATATATATAATATAAAAAGATAACAAAAAACCATACAGTACCGTACGTGCCACCGTGCAACCGTACAATAACGTTTGTAAAACCATACATTCGTTCTGACTCGTAAAGAAAAAATCACATTATGTACCAAATACGTATTTGTATGCGTCTAGGTAGGCGCTACGACAAAGGGAACATTAAATCTACGACCGCTACGACATAAATGTAGCATCAGTGCTACGACCGTTACGACAGGCGTAGCATCCGTAGACGTATACTACCTAATTATTACCTATGGGATGGCCTATAGGTATTATGCTAATAAGATAGACGACTCGTAGCATTAGTGTTATAACCGCTACAAAAGACATAGCGTCAGTGCCACGACCGCTATGACAGACGTAGTTTCAGTGCTGCGATCTCCATGATTACAGATGTGAGCTACGTATTGGTGTTATGGCTGTCTACGGCTGTTGTTTAATACAAATAACCCATATCACTTCGTATCCTGTTTACTCAATGTTTGACTACTTAAACTATAAAATACAAATCTGAACATATTTTTTTTTACTGTACGAAGGGGAAGCGCTTAGCCTTCATCTCACCTAGTTACTTATGTATGTGGCAATGTTTGTGACATCATAACTTCGAACGGGTTATCCGATTTTCATGAAATTTAAACTGTAAAGAGAACGTAAATATAATTTGATTGACGCAGGGGATTTTGGATAAGTGGGGTAATTTTTGAGAAAAAGAGTGCTTAAGTAAGGTAAGTAAGGTGTAATGAAAGCACACTTTGATCGTTTGATAATTACGTTCTATTTGAGAAATAATCTCCGTGGCTAAATACCTAACTCAAACCAGACATCACGAGATCTCAAATCGGGGCGAACTACTTACTTACTTATTATGGTTTTATTAAGTAAGATGGTGGTAGCTATAGCTAGCCAGGCGGTTTAAACAAAGTCTTACCACCAACAAAACCAAGCAAAATATTGTACTCCCCTGGAGATCGAACTCGGGACCTCTGGATTTGATTGGACTGCTGGAACTACCACACCGGTGGCGGTTATTTTATTGACACCAAGTTTGAAATAAATAGATTACCGTTTTACGATAGAGCTAAATAACAATTTATAAAAACGTTTCTTGTATGGGGTACGCCATATTTTTTTTGTTTCCGATTATTTAGTGTAATAATAGATACAGCTTTTGCCCGCGACTTCGTCAGCGTTTATTTTGTAGATGTATTTTTTTTTAATTTAGAACTTTTTTGGGTACAAATTTTCAAAATCTTAGCAGGCGTCTACACACCGACAACCATACCCTTCAAAATTTACGTACAACAAGCGGATGTTTAGGATGTGCGTTGTATTTAAGTAGTTGGTTGATTCAGATAGGACTTTCCTTTCTTTTCCCGCTACGTCCATTTTCCTCTACGTCATTTTGTAAAAAATTTTTTTGCTGTTACTTTTGAAGCCTCAATGCGGACCCGACTCACGCTGGGACAGTTTTTATAATATATTGGTACCTATTTATAATTTACTAGCTGACCCGACAGACGTTATTGTCCTGTCATTTAATTCAAACTGGAATAGGTACAATACTAATAATTATTAATTTTATTGTTTTATCTTGATATTATATATGTTTATAATTTTTTATTATCTCTAAAAAATATTGTTTATTGTAATGCTTGTTGTCATTGTCGCGTTGGTCGTGATATCGTTTCACATGCCTACGGTAGTGATAGGAAGGTGAATAGAAAATAGTGGGTAATAGATATAAGTAGGTATATTGATAGATGTTTATAGTTATATATAGATGATAAGTTAGATTCTAGACACGCCGGCTATGGGCGTGGGGGGTGTGATAGTATCTCTCTTATGCTACAAAGGTGGGCTGAAGGCCTGACCTCAAGGGCATTTAGTCTTTAGGAACAATCACTTAGTCACTACTGGTACTATCCTATACACTTGCATACTTGCTGCTGATGCGGCGTGGACTTGTGGCGATGCTGAATGTGGAGGAAGCGTGTCTCAAGGCAGCATGGTAGCTCGGCGGAAACGCCGGTGTAGTGCAACTCGGTAGGTAGAACGTAGGCAAGCAGTGCGCGGGTATTGGAAGCTCGCCCAGCGTGTGGGAGTCTCGATAGGCGCAGGTGGCATGTCTGCGTACAGCTTGGAAGTTGGATGCAACAACCCCCGTTATGCTATAGTATGTATATTATGTCTTAGGAATCGCAGGGGTAGGCTTGTGAGTGTGCCACGCCACGCGGAAGATGGACAGGGCGACCGGGCGTCCAGACACTATATGCACCGTCACAGTACCACTATTTAGTAGTAGCATGGACGAAGATTTCTTCGTCCATGCTAAAAAATATTATATCGCTACGCTAGAATTATACGATTTTTGTAAACGATATTGGCGGTGTGCGATCTGTCTCTTACTGTCAAGTCAAACAACTGACAGTTATTTCAAACGAGCTTAGTAAAGAGTATATAACGCTGGAGCTACGGTTACATTGAAAAAGGTCATACTAAAGGTAGTCGTTAAGTTTTCTTAAATTTTCTAGGTTAATGCGCAATCTTCTTTTTTTTTTAACCTTCTACGAAATTAGAAGTCATTTAAAAAAAATATGAATGAAATCGGTCTAGCCGTTCTCAAGTTATAGCATGACCAGGAGAAATAGGGGTTCATTTTTATATATATAGATCACCTTTAAAGTAAGCGCTATATTCACACAAAGTTAGAAATTGATAGAAATTACCATTTTACTACAAAGCTAAATAACAATTTATAAAAACGTTAATTGTATAGGAACCCCCTTTTATTTACATATTTTTATATTTATATTACTTTTCAGGTTACTCGATGTAATAATTATACATTGTCTCAAAAAATTTCAACCCGCTACCTGTTACAGTTCAAAAGATAAAGGCTCTTCAAAATATATAGGTGTCTTTCTATTTAAAGGTTGTTTCCTTAACTTTCTTTTACTTTAATTTTAATTGTATTTAAAAAAACCAAAAATATGTCATTGATTGTTTTTATGGGCAATCTATATAACAATTTTCAAAATTCTATCATGTATAGTTTCGGAGGTTGGCAATATTTCACTCCGAACTTTGAACCCTATTTTGAGCCCTTTGAAGAGCGAATGTTACGTTCTTACCAGGCCAGACCAAGACAAACATACCCTCCAAATTTCAAATCTATATGACTAGCGGTTTAGGCTGTGTCTTGAATCGAGTGAAATCAGCTAATCAGTCAGGATTTTTCCTTTGTTTTCCCGCTGCGTCTATTTCCGCTACACCAATTAGCCTGCTATTGTATCGCACACTGAAGGTATCGACCCACATTTCCAGGAAAACAATGCAGTTGTTTTGCAGTTAGTTCTGAAGCCTCAGTGCGGGTCCGGCTCACGTTAGGCCAGTTTTTATAATTTATTGATATACCTTGAAGTTAGCTCTATAATCACACCAAGTTTGAAAAAGAACATTTCAATCTGCTACCTGTTACATCTGCTACAGTTCACAAGTTATAGCTCTTTAAAGGTTGTTTACTTAAATATTTGACACCCTACCCTAAAAAATATAGCCTTTGTTACTGTCATATTATATGTTACATTATATACATTCTATTGGTGAAAGAACTTTTAAAAGGTCCAGTCGGTCCACGAGCTTTTGAGTCTATTCAATACAAACAAAAATACAAACCTTTTCTTTATAATAAATAGTGTAGATAATAGTAAGTATTTATGAAGTTCTATCGGCCTATTTAAATACATTTTTTCGTGTTTATGTGACTTACAGCAATTAACAAAACAATTCAAATTGACCAAATAAACGCGACCTAAGGACCGGAAAATTATTTGTGCCAGTTATAAAACCCTATGCTTAGACGAAAATAGATTTATGACGGTTAACTGGGAAATAAATAACAATAACTAAAAGATAATAAGTAAGTTTTGAACCTGTGTCCTGAATCCTATTTCCGTTGTAGGTTCGTAATTTTTAAGTAAAAAACACTTCTTAAATAAGTAGTTTGAATTGCTAGTTGGTATTAAGATTATTTAAATAACAATAAAGTTTATTTAACAGTAGTGTAAACTGGCGGCTACTAGCTTACGGTGTCATGTCAGGCCAGAAAACCAACTCACTATTGTCTAAGAGACTGTGTACGTAAATGTATTTTATTAGACTTCTCACAGTTTATCAAGTCCCGCGGTTTTTAGCAGACCCAAACACCATTATTCCATCAGATATTGATTGAAGAAGACATTAGCGACACGTTTAGTTTTACACGTTAGTTGTACATATTTAGACATATGAGTGTTGGTGTGAGTGAACCTTGGGGTGCCATCACGCCTCCTAGCTTAGGTGCGTGCACAGGGGCAAGGTCCTGCCTCGGCCACGACTAAGTCCCCGCTCAGGGCTATCGCGTCGATCTCGACTGCCGCGCCTAAGGGCAGCTTCGCAACCTGATACGTAATACGAGCTGGGCAATCCTTAGGAAAATCTGAAAATATAGATTTGTCATCATTTTCACTCAAGAAACCTAACTTGTATTTGTTTCTCTGTGGCAAACCATTCAATTGGAAAGTGAAAATTATGTCCAATTAACTAGCTAGACGGATGTCTTTTCTAATGCACTCATAAGCATAGGTAATAGGTAGGTACTACGGTTATATAATGTCGTTACTCACATATTTAAAATATAACAGGTAAAAGTAGGAAGTCCGCGATAAGGACGACTAAAGGATGTTGGTACCTGGTAACACCTATAGGTTACTTATCAAGTAATAATAAAACGCACTAATGTACATTAAACGCTTGATATTGAGGGCAATCAGTCTTATTATTATATTCCAGCAGCCACTGCCTGTTTTTTTAGTGATTAATAACAGGCTAAATGAAAAAAGTGTTACCGTGGAATCGACAACATCCAAGCGTGGGACTGAGAAAACATACATTTATAGGACTCTGTGGCGTGATTGTACAAATATTTAGGAAACTGCATACAAAAAATCAGCTGGTTATTAGTGATTTTTGTGACCTCGTTATTTCGACATATTCGGCGTGGAGGACGCTCCATGTCAAACCATCGATTTTGTAGGACAATTGTTTCTCCGAGTTTATTTTCAGTATGAAATATCTTAAAATTTCAATAAAAAAAAATCTATTAGCCGACTATTTCGACACTCTACCAAATCGAAATTTTTCACACCTGCGCACTTCATTACCTACCTCTTTGCGAATTTCCGCAGAGGAAAAACTTGGGCGTCTCGTCGAACCGAACGAGCTCACAAAGATTCAGCCTGTTATTAATCACTAAAAAAAACAGGCGGTGGCTGCTAGACTATTAGGTATCTAAATAACATAGATAGTACATTCGTATGTAGGGAACGTCTAACAAATTGTAAGACAAGTCCAAGTATCCAAGTATTAAGCTTGATTTTCTACGCGGCTATTTTTCTAGCTACTCAGAGAGGTTAGTAGGAAGAAATAGGAAGTTCGGTACTTACATTCTGTATAAACCTGGTTCATTGCTTGAAAATCATCCATACTGACAAGTAAGACGGTGGTCTTGATGACTGACTCTAGAGAGGCGCCTCCAGCTTCAAGGATATGCCTGAGGTTATCGAGGATTTGCTTCGTCTGGGCCTCAGCGCCGCCGCAGACCAACTGCGCTTCGGGGTCGAGACCCAGGACTCCGGACACGTAGAGAGTCTTATCTGCTAGGATGGCTTGGCTAAAAGTAATTTTAGATCAGTTTAAATTAAGATCAGCTTAATTTTAGAGACCTACTTACTCAAAATTATTCGATAGTACAATAAAATAACAAGTATCTACATAACAAGGATATGGGTACCTACAAGATTCAATCATTTTCATATTTGAATGCGGTCAAAAAACTCATCGCTCAGTCTCATCATTCCCTTACGTTAAACATCACGCTAATAGTAAGTAGCACATACTGAATAGGTACATTATTAAAATATGTTTTAATTAAATAAGTATCTAATTACCTACCAGCTACGCACCTACCTGTAGGGCCCGACAGGCTTGTATATATGAGGTGATGTTACGATAGTCTTCGTCACTCTGTGTACATTAGCTTTGGGAGTTTCGTTAATTTTCGACATGATTATATTTTTTGATGCCACGTTCTTCGCTTTCTGTGCTAATCCGTCTGAGCTCATATTCGATTCGGTGTGTTGCTGGTGCCAAGGTTAATAGTTCAGTTGCGTTGTTATCACTTGTTATCGAATTACATAAAGACAGAGATAACTAAGTTGAAAAAAATAAACTACCTACTTACTTATGTAGGCGAACCGTGTTTATTGTAGGTTTGAAAGAATTAGCCTCTGCGCTGTTAGTTATTTCCTCAATCTTTTGGTCACAAGAGCATAATAGTAAATACCTAGTCCTCCACTGCTCTTGATTATTTTGTATTTCTTAGAAAACTGATAGAAATCGGTACTATTGACTTTAATTATTTTGTATTTTTGCACTTTGATTTTGAAGTTTTTAAATTTCAAAATGCCTGTATAAAGCATAGACTATACATACAAAGACGTTTGCATTGCTCCAGCAGGAAAATATGTTCTAGAACGAATTGAGTTCAACAAATACTTAGAGCGATATAAATTATTATGCTGTAGTGCGCCAAGTATTAAATTAGTGCCTGTTACCGTTTTGGAATAAAATGAGAAAGACATTTCCTGCTGGAGCAACGTTCTTCCAGCAAGAAGATTCTAAACGAATGACCAAAGCCATAAGTGACATAGGTACATGGGCAGATAGCTTACATTTGTGCACAAAAGTGCGCAAAAAATAGAATTAGTGGGGCTTAAGGATTTTGAGATATTTCATTTCCTGCTGGGAGAACGTTTTGCAGAATCGTGTTTCTCGGAAACCATTAGATGTGCACCCGTGAGATATACATACATGAGTAGCTCTTTATTTGTGCATGTTAGTGACATAGTAATATTATGACCTTCTTAACTTTACAATGTAAAGCTGAAGATGTTGTTTGTACATTCGCGTTTAAAAAGTTTATCGGTAATCGTGGTAGGTATGGTATAACTTATTGGTCCTACTGTGTCATAGTTCTATTTACACTTACCTATTTTATTCACTTTTTACCCAACTATGGCGAAGCAAAAAGGAGGGTTATGTGTTTGACGGTATGTGTGTATGTTCATCTGTTCCCTCATAACTTACATTAACAGTTTTGATCTAATCTATGTTATTCAAAGACGCTTGTCATTCCTGAAGTTTTTTATTGTTGCATAGAATAACAACAAGAACCGAATACCGTGAAACAGTGTAATTACAATGAACTTGTATGTTTTTCCATTTAAGAGATACCTACGACACATTTTAGTGTTTAAAAAAAGCTAGATTACTTCAAAACGGTATTTGTTTTTTGATAATACTATGTCACTAATACGCACAAATGCTACTCGTACACTTACGGGGTGCACATCTAATGGTTTCCGAGAAACACGATTCTGGAAAACCCAGCAGGAAATGAATGAACGAAAACTTTATTGTGCACAGAAATATGACTACATAACAACACAAACATTTAGTGACAATAATGTGAAATGAAATATCTCAAAAACCTTAAGGCCCACTAGTTCTATTTTTCAATTTTTTTCGCGCACTTTTATGCACCAATGTAGCTTACAAACTGCCCATGTATGTCACTTATGGCTACGGTCATTCGTTTAGGATTTTCCTGCTGGAAGAACGTTGCTCCAGCAGGAAACGTTTTTCGCGTTTTATTCCAAAACGGTAACATGCACTAATTTTATACTTGGCACGCTAATACAGCATAATAGGGGAGCTGGGGGGAATTGGAGCTTACTAAGGAAAAAGTTCTATAAAAGGGAAATTTATGGATACTTTGGGAATTTTAAAATAAAAATAAATCTTTACTTATTTGACTATCATTTAATCACAGCGACAACGTTAATTGTAACGTTGTTGCTCAAATACTAGGCATTTGGCCACAGATAAACTTTAAAAAAAAAACAGAATCGCTCCCATTACCCGACTTTGCGGGAAATGAGAGCCTATAAATCTCCGTATGTGTAATGGGAGCTACTTAATTATTAAGTGAGCCTCAAATTATTTGAAATCTTACGAAGATGACCAGCCAGAATAGCTTGTTGTTCCTCATTGAACCAGAGGGCCTTCCTAGGTTTGGAGGAAATTCGAAGCTAGCATTGTTGGATTTAGCTAATATGAACCTCTTTTTCAAGGCGCTGTAAGGTATTCCAGTCTCTTTGGATACTTTGTATGAGGATGTACCGCCAAGCTCAAATTTTTGACTCCATTTTCTAAGGTTTCAACAGTCTAAGACGCTTTCGTAGTGGTGCGTTCTCTTTTTCTTGTCATTTTTATTATCTGAAAAATATACATAAGTAGTAAAATGCATATGGGGTAATCAGAGCCTAATGAGCTCTGATTACCCGAATAACATCATCTTGAAATTGATTAAAATTTTATCCTGAATCTAGCTTGTAATTAAATTAAACACACAGATACTCAAAATTTATAAAATTAGCTATAAAATAAAACGGTTTGATTGTAACAAACATACAACTTCAAACTTACCTGGCCGTTGAAATTTCGTATTTTTTATAAGAGCGGAGCATAAAATCCAAAAGTGTCCGTGGTCACTAAATGCGTGGCACTGGCGAGCTGAGCGCAGCAGGGGCACACGGCCGCAGTGTGACGTAATCCGCCGAATGCCGCCATGTGCCGAATCTTTTTCCCTACCTTTAATGATCCGTTCCCTGAGCTTGACCGTTGGTATCCGATCACGCTCAGAGAAAGGCTCTGCGTCTTCCCGTAATCTACCGGTTCACGGAGAGGCCACAGTGTCGTGGAGGTGGAGCAGACCTACACCTCCTCGCTTGTCAAGAGGGGTCATGCCTAGCCAAATCTACCAAGATCCACCGCAATACGGTGAATTCTGCTCCTTTCTCCTGGTGGAAACTGTCTCCCACCCGCCGCACGACAAATAAAAAATCGTATATGTTAGTCTTTTTAGCAAAATGAGTTTTTTTTTTATATTTAGTGAAGACAGTATTCGATTATGATACAGCGAGATAACATCAAGTTATATTTGAGTGTGATAACAGTATTAAGTGATTCGGAAGTATAACTAAGTAGTGTTGTACTGTGTTTGAGAGTAATTAGTTTGGTGCTGAATAAACGTGTCTTATTTTGAGTAATAAGCGGCTGCTTTTAATTCTTACGAACCCCAGCTCGTAACACTACTATTATTCATTATTTGTATTCTCTTTGGTTAGACAGTGTTCATAACCGTACGAGAATTATCGTTCAAATACGATAATTACAGGTAAACGTACGATGGTACACTACTATCGTACGCATTATATATTAAATAAATAAATAAATGTATATAAATGTTATGATGTGAATATTATGATGCACAATTTGAGAATTGAACAGACAGCCAATAGCATGATAACAAATACGATTTTCTTCTGCTGTCAACTCCATCTACTGGCTTATTTCTGTCTTAGGAACACATACATGCCGCCGCTTCATGCCTCAATCATTTCATTGGTTGATAATAATTGTCTTTTTATAATTGACGGTTACAATATATCATGGGGTTAGTGGCGGCATTCAATGTTCAATAGGAATCCTTTAAAGTAAGCAATATTCCGAGGCGCCAAAAATTGTGATTAAAGAGGGTAAAAAATAATAATTTATTATAAAAATATAATTTAAATAAAATTAAAATATAATTTGTGTAAAAAATAATGTCCTGTAATATTTTTTTTTAAAAAAAGAGTGTCTATCGTCTATAAAATCTATCGATATACATACTAGTTGGTATAGAAATATAATAATCTTGTTTGATAAAACACGTGAACTCATCGGTTGTATATGATGATAACAATTTTTATAACTCCGTTAGCCTATAGAATGGAAAATGAATTCTTCGCGTTAAATCGATGATTATACACTCTAAGTGGAAGGGGGCCTAGTTTAAGTCTGTGCCATACGTCGTTTTTTTTTACATTACATAATAATATGATTTTTCAATGTAGTAAAGTCACTTTCCTGATGGGTACGATCATTTTGATTCATATATGTACAAATACGATAAATTTACGGCCCTGGTACGATAGCTGCCTGACTTCAGGTTGTGAACACTGGGCAAGAATAGAAAAGAAGTTGAAGTTACTCTGCGTTAGGATATTAGTGTTCTGTGGACTGACTGATCTGAAAAAAAGTGTATTTTGAATTGAATTGAAAATAATGTTTATTTAAAATACGAATTAAATCTTGAACAACTTTCTCAACATAGCCTACCATAGGACTACCAAAGACTTGACCTTGCCTTGCTCTAAATATCAGGTGATTTTCTATACAATTGCTGCTATGAATGATACTCTATGAAAAACCAAATGTTTACATATTTCTAACCTAAAACATGTTGACTATTTCAGGAACAATGCAACGATTTTTCTCTGTTGCAAAGACGATCTCCTCTTTGTTACAAGTACAAAGTGTACAGCGTATCCAACAACCATTATTTAGCACATTTCTGAAATCCTCTGTATACCTGAACAAGGGATTGCTGGCTCCGTTCAACCCCGTCATAAATGCATCTTGTGGATTCAAAGTTAAGGGTCACGTGAGAAGACGGTGCAAATCTTGCTATATTGTTATTAGAGATGAGAGGGTTTACAATATCTGCCCAAAGTATCCTCGTCATAAGCAAATGTCAATGAAGCCAAAGCCTCATAACACCTGGATTCTAACTCATGCAAGCCAAAGTAAAGTAAGGCCTTGGTAGGACTATCTTATTGTTATAGTATAGTTAAGTAACTACCTTTTGAATAGATTTTAATATTAGTAACATATGCAAAAACATCCTACTTATTCATGTTTTGTAGTGATCAATAAAAAAACGCAATAAATGCTTATCCTTTAATTTCATACCAATAAAAGTATTAGGTATTGATTTTATATCTTGAAAAGTTACTTATAATGCAGTATGTTTTCAATAACAATTCACAAGAATATAGTAATTTATATACAACAATAATTTATTTACATTGCCTACTTACATACAGCAAACTATCTTACAAAATTATCTTAATTTTATAGCCAAATAAATACATTCAAGTAGGCATATTCGATTTTATGAACAAAAAAATTTTTATATAACACAACAGAGTTAAAGGCATTATTTAATGCCACTACTTTTTACCACCACACACTCAAATTGCAATATGCATAACATCAGAGATGTGAAGAATTGTGTTTTTTTTTAACCACCCAACTAATGTTTTCTTACTCTTCACTTGTAGGCTCTGGTCCTAACAAATTAGTTATGCTGAAAACATAAATCATGCTTGACCTTAAATTATTTGAATAGCATGCAAAAAATACAGGTAGTTTTTATTTGACCGAGCTAGCACAAAGGACAACTTTTCATCCAAAAAACTTCAAGGGGTCAGGGGTGTAAGGGGGTGAAGAATTAATTATTTAAAAAAACGCAAATGTTCCGCACCCGACTCACTTTCACACTGCTCTTTCACACTGGTATTATGGTTAGGAAATAAATTTACTAGCCATCACTCTGAAGTCAAGCAGTGTGACAGGCAAGAAAACTGTTTCCTAATCTTCACTATATATTAACTATAGGAAACCAATTTCTTTATCTTAACACAATAATTGTTATAATTTGTAAATTATTGTTAAGCATTGTAAATTATTTACAGTTAAAACCTCTTTTCTTCAAGGAAAAACAAACAGCAATATAGGGACTATTTTATAATGAACACTCAAAAAAATGCAGCTGATACAGGGAACTATTACTATCTGCCACATTTTGGATTTTTTGTTGCTGCAAAATGGATGATTTCCAAAAAATGCCCAACCCAAGCTAATTGATCAGTATCAAGATTTAAATTAAATAAATTGAACATCAAATAGAAAAAATGAAAAATAGATAAATGAAAACAAATAATAGGTTAGGCTTATGTAAAAATATACTTCCGATATAATATAATCAACAAATTTAATGATATTATGGTTTATTTTTTTTAAGTAGAGTTAGTAGTCTACTTTTATGGTATTGTCCGCCGAAACCCTTTCAAGTAGGTAAAAATCCGTAAAAAAAAAACCGCCTCTGTGGTCTAGTGGTTCAACCCACCGATTTCAGATCCAGAGGTCCCGGGTTCGATCCCCATGGGGAGTACAATATATTGTGCTTGGTTTGGTTGGTGGTAGGACTTTGTTGAAGTCCGCCTGGCTAGCTACCACCATCTTACCTAATTATGTCGCCATAATAACAATTCTAAAATTGTTGTGTTCCGGCATTCAGAGGTAAGATAGCCAGTTCCTCAGTTTGTTGAGGATTCCGGGTGAAGTGCGCCTCCACCTTCGGCCTTATCTTAACTTGTTACCAGGTGAGAAGGCCAAGCGCTTCCCTGTCGTACAATAAAAAAAAAAGCAATGTGAAGGTTAGTACCTATTAATAGTAGGATGTTTAGTAAAAATACACTTAAATTAAAACACTGTTAAGGTGAGGAAATCGTATTTTTATCCTTCACACTAGTGTGATGTTAGTAAAATTATTTCCTAACCGTAACACTAGTGTGAAGGAACCGTAACACGTAACAGAGTGAGAACCCTAACATTGCAGTGTGAAGGTGAGTCGGGCGCGACATTTTCTGTGTGACATCAGATTACAAGGGGATTTCATTCGCTTTTGAAATATAACTATGATTTTGGTTTTGATTTGCAGGCGACCCATAATTCGGGGGCGGATAGCCATAAGTGTTACCGTCTTCCCCCCACGTGGGGGCAGACTGTAACAATTCATTCCATTTATTACTAGCCTGACTGTGCCCATGCTTCGCTACGGTACGTAATCTATACTATTACGGGTTTATTATATAAAGCCTATGAAACTCACAAATAATGTGACTATTGGTAAAAGAATTATCAAAATCGGTTCAGTAGATCCAGAGATTACCCCCAGAGATTATTAGTATCGATATAGATTACATTCCATTTTTTTTTTTTCATTTTTGGAGTTTTAGTAAGGATCTCTTTTTTTTTCAACGAATGTCTGCTTTTTCACCTAATTGAAATATTCATATATTGAAAAAGTTTTTGACAGAAAGGTGGTCAGCGCCTTTTTGGGTGAGCGTTTTAGGGTGAACATTTATTCAGTTTTAACAAGCCTCATAGCTCAGTTGGTAGTAACTCTGCCTTCTGCGCTGTAGGCTGTGGGTTCGATTCCCACCCAGGATGTTTGTCCTGGGTGGGTTGAATGTTGTGTGATGAATATAGATGTTTGTTCTGTGTTTGGATGTTGTATCATATAGTACGTATGTATTAACAAAAAGTATTTAAGTATTCTATCCGTAATCTAGTTCCCATATTACAAGCTATGCTTAGTTTGGGGCTAGATGGCGCTGTGTAAAATTAATGTCCTGTAATATTTATTTTATTTTTATTTAGTTTTATGCTATGCAAAGACAGACTCGCGAGGTCTACAGCTCACAGAGCCACTAGCCATATGATCCATTTATATAACATCAAAAATGGTTGATAATAACGATAATTAAATGGCCGTGAGCTGGACACCAAACTTTTGGAAACCAAAGGGTCGGCAACCTTTTTAGTCGGAAGAGTAAAAAATTACAATTCACAAAATTTCAAGGCTTTTGAAGATATTACTTGCTTAAATAAAGTTTTATGATAAAAGCTATTTATTCAAATTAAGGTAGTGTTTATTTACAAAAAATTAGTTATTATAAAGTTTTCTATCAAAGCCACTGAGACCAAGTCTGAAACGGTGAGAGTTATCGAAAAGTCATATCAGGAGTTGCGTGCTCGATTTTAAGAATAATAAGTTTTGCACTATAGTAAATCTAGTTTTTTTATAGTCTTTCTGGAAAAGTGTTTTTGTAGTGTTTGAAAAAAAATTGTTGAGTTCTTTTTTTGATAATAAAAAAAATTACAATAACTATGTGCCCAAAGTTGTTGGAACACTTCCAAATTGAACATCTTTAAATTTAACTTTATGCATTTAGTACATAGGTAAAGGTTGTACGTTCAGAATATGCGTAAGCTAAGCGATTAAATCCTCTTTTGCTGCTTCTGTTCGTGATGAGCGTAAATTTAATCGGAATTGGATTAAATAAACGTTCGCATTTCGTGGTAACGTAGCTATGACAAGGCACGGAAATACTAATGGCTGAACATTCTGAAATTTTTTTTTTTAAGGAAGTAAATTTTTTTTAGTATTGCCTATTCTCCATGTGGTGTAATGGCGACTCCATCGTGCAAAACTGAAGAATCCAGTAATTTGATCCATGGCATACAACCAACTTTATTCAAATTTATGAGTAATACTGTTTTCAAACGCTAAAGTTGTATCTTTGCATTCGGCGATACCAAGCTTTTTGAAGACGTTCCGATTTTAAAACATTCTACACGAACAGCAAAAAAGGATTTAGTAGCTTCGCTTACGCATTTCAGACTATACGTACAACTATTACTAAATTAATATCAGTTAGGGCTGGTGCGGCGGCTGATTCGGCCGAGGATCACAAAAGGCGCAAATATAGTAGTCTCGACAGAGCTTACCTATTTGAGACCTTGGGTCCGTGGGGAGCCGGTGCCCTCCGGGTTTTCAAAAATATTGCGGGGCTTTTGATTGAGGCGACACGTGAGGCTGGCTCTTATTTAGGCCAGCGAATTAGCATAGCTATTCAGCGTGGCAATGCAGCCAGTGTCTGGAACAGTTGAGTTACCTATAGGCCGTTTGTAACGGTCCTTAGGTAATCTGACTGATTCCTTTGTACATAGTTAGTTTAATTGTACTTTTTACTGAATATTTACTTAATTTCGTATACATTATACGAAATTAAGTTGAATTAATTAATTTTCTATTTAGAAAGTGTTACAACAACTTTGGGCCCATAGTCATCATATATATATTTTTTTATTATCAAACGAAATAACTCGAAAATGCATTTTTATTTCAAAAACTCACTTTTTCAGAAAAACTATAAAAAAATAGATTTTCTTGAATGCAGAACTTATTTTATTTTAAAACGAGCACGTAACTCCTAACATGACTTTTCGCAAAAACCACTCCACAAAAACCGGTTCAGACTTGGCCACAGTGGCCCTGAAAAAAAACTCACTAATACACACACATAATACTATGGTATTATGTGTGTGTATTAGTGAGTTTTTTTTCATAAATATGGTATACCTGTATATGTACAGGTATATGGTATTATTAGAAAATCAGTTATTATTTAAGTATAGAATTGAAACTTGTGTGGCTATGCAACATAATTAAATAAATGAAACGGTTATTACCACAAAATTTATACGTCGATTTGCTGACGTTTCGAGATCATTTTGAGACCCCTTCTTCACGAGCTTCGCCCGCGTGCACGTTCGTCGGTCGCGCGGCGCAAACTGCAAAAAATGAACAAAATGATCTCGAAACGTCAGCAAATCGACGTATAAATTTTGTGGTAATAACCGTTTCATTTATTTAATTATTTAAGTAATAAATTTAAATATTTAATCATTTACTTACAACAAACAATTGAGCAAACAAATTCAACGGGAGCGATGGCTTTGCATGGTTTTAAAAAGTTCAGATAAATTTAATTTTAACTTGTTGTTTTAAGTTTCAAACATGCCTCATTTTTTTTTTTATTTGGCTTCTTACTTTACCTCTAATTATATTCCTGCAAGATAACGCTTGCTCGCACGAATATGTCGATCCGAAGATAATCAGCACTCCAAATGCTGGATGGTATCAAAATGATCTTAATAAAAAAAAAAATACTGAGTTATGCCAGCTTCTCGACAGTGACGACGCGTGTCACGGGGGAGGTGTGCGGTGAAAAGCGAGTGCAAGTGGCTGATAGATAGAAATGGTGCCTAATCCTCGTTAAACGATTCAGAATGATTTTCTAATGTGTTTTTATAAAATAAATAATATTTGCGTATGGAACTAAAGAGCCGCATCTTCACTTCCAAAGAGCCGCATGTGGCTCGCAGGTTGCCGACCCCTGGGTTATACAATTCTACAGAGTTTTTGACAGTTTGTGGGCGGTATAAGGCCTTAACCTTTGAGAAGCATCCAAAATACTACCTATGTGGGAAGTCATGGCCATGTTTCCTTAACTAGGTTATGGGTTACTTTTTACCATGCATTCAGTATAAAAAAAAACAATTAATGAATGAGGACATGGTTCATGATTCTGTTTTGTATGAATGTCAAACAGTTAAAATTTAAAATATTGATTTTAATACTTATCTTAGGACTTTGTACCCCCTTCACAAAATTCCTCTGGGAATGTTGTAAATAACTTTACTAAATTCTCACAGGAATTAAAGATAAGGGTTAATCAACAGCACACAAAATACTTACAACTTACCTCAATCTATCAAAATCATCATTGATTTCATCAATATCTATGATCACAGGTTCTACATCAACAATCTGAACATCATCATCATCACTGTCATCAACACTATCCAAATCTATTGATTGTACAGGAAGGCTTTGAGTTATATTTGGATTTGAATTATCACCATCAGGCTTTGTAGGTTGTTGCCTGTTACTATGCTCACTCTTAATTCCTGCTATACCTTTAATAAGAAAATATAGAGTTATTGGCACAATACATCCACAAACCTCCAACCTAAATAATGTAACTAAGGAGGACTCATCATCAACAACCTATCATCGCAGTACATCATTGGTGGTTGGTCTCTTGTAAGTCTTTCCCAAAGGGTGCCACTGAAACCAATCTTTGACTTTTTGCATTCACTCTCTGCCACTGTAACAATATTATTCCATCTAACGGGAGTGTGTCCTACACAATGCGCAAAGTCTTCAATTTGTGGACCAGCCCTATGAAGTCTCAGTTCTTATACTCTCAAAAAGTTTATATCTATCTATGAAAGTTTATATGTATTGTAGTGTACAATTGACATATTTCATACATTATAACAGTTTGCAGTAGTAGTGTTGAAAAAACTGTGGTGTTGAATATTATATTAGATAGAACATATTATACTGAATTTGCACTTGCTGATACCTATATCTGCAAGTGCACAACTTAATACTGTATACAAATATTGTAACTGTGCCTGACATACATAGCTTTTTGATGTGAAACTACTAAAAATCTAACCTTCAAACAAATGTTTCTTAAGAAGGGGTATAAGAAATTGCTAGGCACAATTAGTTAGATATTATTTCCAAATACCTACCTACCTATACATTCATTTTAATTTTTGACGAGTTCATTTCAATAAGTACCTTTAGCAGGAAACATTGGTGTATCTCGTAGCACTCGACGCCGTCTTGTGCGATCATTACGTTTTACTTGAGACATGTTTTCAAAATCAATGCAATACAGGTCGCCAGCCAGCAACAGGGTACATTTACCCCCGCGATCATTGAATGCTGTTTCAAGTTCAATGTTGCTTCTCTCGTCATATTTCCACCATCCTACACAATCATGATGTACATTATTTATATGAGGTATATTTTATTGATTTAGCCACTAAAGCTACAAGGGTTTGTTTTCTTATAGTTTAGTAACTACTTAGCTATTTAGGATATTGTTAGTGTTGAGAAGTTTACTATATTTACCATTTCGACCTTCATAGTACCACTGGTATTCAACTTGATGTTCATCTGGATTATCATGTTGCAGTGGCAACTTTTCCAATAAAATAGGATTATCTAAATAGTCTGGTGGAATCTCAGCACGGCACATTGCACATTTTCTGCTTCGAATTGCAACACCCTGTACAGAGAAAAACAACATTGAACAAAGTAGTGGAAGTAGTAGATTATGCATAAGAATATGATAGGTAATTTTACTGAGGTCTCAAACCTTTGCGCAGAGAAAGCAGAAGACATGTCCACAGGGTAACTGCGTAGGATGGTGGCACTTTTGTAAACAAACTGCACAGTCCTGTTCTGCAAATTATTTTCAAAGTAATTATAAACAAAAGTAGGTAATCGAGAAAAATAGTAGGCAAGTACCTTCCTACTAGATATAGAACAGGCAAGTTTCGACAATTCAAACTCGGTTTTGGAAATCGGTTCTCAAAAATATTTATCAATGTAGGTGGTACATAGATGTTTCTTGCCCATGAGAGTTATCAGAATACTATACATTACTAATAAATCTATTATCCTACCTTGTAAAACATCACTCATTTTATAGTTTACAAGCGGATAGCGGAGCGAAGTCTATGTTTTTATAAATGCTGCTTGCTGCTTGTTTTTATTTTTTTTACACAGACAGAAACAAACAAATCGGCCGAAACTATTCTACATACAAAACAAACCCATCGAACCAGTGCTGCCATATAAAGAAGGCATGAAATCTGTATTTTCTAATTATATTCTCTTGCAATCACAACACGAGACTGTATGTACCTACAAATTTTTTTATAAGTTGTGTGTGGCACCTATTCCAATACTTACATACCTACTCAAATTATGCTCGGCTACAAAAGCAGCCAAAAAAATTACACCTTATTTTATGTTCCCCATAATTGCTTTTTGGCAAAAACCTATTAGTGATCTTTGGGACGATGTAGATAAGTATGTAGGTACTGAATTTCGATGTTTGGTCGTGTGTGTTCCTTGTCGTGTTGTCAAGCACAACGACGTACATTATTGCAGAGATTTCCCCACACCTCATATAGTCGGGTCATTACAGGATTTCATCAAATGAAATAAAATTTCTGGATGTTACTTTAGTCTTTATTACCTAGAGTTAAGGCTTTATTAATGGTGGTTATGATTTTGAATAAATCATATTACGCATAAATCCGTAAACATATCATCCGTATGCATAGGACATGCAAAATCAGTATATATGGCAACATTGCACCGAAAACAACACAACCAAACTTCCGCCCAGCCAGCGCGAGCGCAGCCAGCAGCAGCGGTAGGTATGATCACTATGATCTAAGCGGTTTGTGGGTTATGTTCTTCGTCGTAGCTGTTTTGAAGACAAATTCATAAACAAAATCGGACTGGCAAAATTGATGATGTCCAACACTTTTTGCTGGAGTGTGTACGGAGCGCAGAGAACCAAAGGCATAGGGTATAATCAATTTGAAATTGGTATATTAGGTTAGTATGTAATAGTATTTAGTCGGATCCTGTGCCGAGAAGCTCAACTGTTTTTTAGGTTTGTTTAAACCCGTGCCAAACGGTTGCCAACAAGCGTTTCTGCAGAGGTGACCTTGTCAGCGTCGCGGCGTGTCAATGGGCATATTATAATTATCAATCTGCAGCTATAACTGGATAATACAAGTTACATTAAATAATCACAACATTGCAAAGTGAATAAATATTATATTAGTAAAAACTCTCAGTACATCGTACACAATCAGAATTCTCTATCATTGTGACAGTGAAAATAACATATATAAATAAATAAATATTACAGGACATTCATTTTACACAGCGCCATCTAGCCCCAAACTAAGCATAGCTTGTAATATGGGAGCTGGATTACGGATAAAATACTTAAATACTTTTTGTAAATACATACGTACTATAAGATACAACACCCAAACGCAGAACAAACATCTATATTCATCACACAAATGTTTGTCCTGGGTGGGAATCGAACCCACAGCCTACAGCGCCGAAGGCAGAGTTACTACCAACTGAGCTATGAGGCTTGTCGAAATACTTTATTATTTTTCTCAATATAATAAAGAAAAAGTATTTATGCATAACTAAATAGTTTTCTAACAGGGCAGCACCGTCGGCACGCCGGCTACACGATTAGCAACAAGCTCCCAACTTCATTGTGATTTGAGCTCTAGGACGGTGCGGATCGACACAACACAATGACTCCGACATTCAAATTTTCAAAATCTTTTGGGTGCTTCAGACGAAAAAACGAAAGAGATGAAAGCTATCTGCTGTACCCACCTAATTATTCATTACAGGACATAGATTTTACACAGCGCCATCTAGGCCCAAACTAAGCATTGGGATAAGAAGAACTACATACTACTTTGGACGGAATAAACTCAAGTATCAGCTCATCTAAGATGGAGTAAAAATGGTTGACTGCTTCCTCTATTGACCATGAACACAATTCGCCGTCCCAATCAATATTCGCAATTCTATAATTTATTGAATTATAATCACCTTTATAAAATAAATAGGTACTTAAATTTAAGAGTGACTCACACTGAGCAAAAGGGCTTTATGATGGGGGTTACGATGGGAACCAGGGGGTCAAGACAATCAATCACAGATACTTCCTCATTCGATAATATTAGATCTAATATCCTATCCTTTGTGGACTTTTTTTATATTATTGAATTGGCGTAAATCGTGAGTATTAATTTCGTCAATAAATCGTTTTTCTGAAGGAGTTAGACCGGGT
Organism: Venusia cambrica; assembly: GCA_951394065.1. NCBI lineage: Eukaryota > Metazoa > Arthropoda > Insecta > Lepidoptera > Geometridae > Venusia > Venusia cambrica. The sequence goes on along the minus strand of OX596040.1, from coordinate 12,161,223 downwards.
GATGGAAGCAAGTGGCAGGAGATAGGGCTACTCGTTAATTCATTACCGCTAAGATTAAAATCACCGACTGTCAAGAATTTGTCATTAGGATTAGAAGTAATAATATCATTTAATTTCGATAGATAATTATCGAGTTCTTGAGAGAAACTATTTCCTAGGTTTTGATCACATAAGTATAAACAACAAAGGTGAACATTGAGTAATGGTTTGTTGTTTTGTTTTACCTTCACCGTGACCTACAAATCTTCGGCCGAAGATTGATACGATGGTTGTCAATTTGCAAGTATTTCCTAACGTACCGCGAACTCCCCCACCTTTAGTTTGCCCGGTTAAACAATAGTCCTGATCGCGGCGCAAACCACATTATCGTTACTAAAAAGTTCGGAATATAGTATACTACCCAACAACCACGTTTCGGTCAAAATAATAACATGATATGAACTTACATATAGATTACGCTTAAATAACACCGTCTTGGTGCGAAAACCCCCAGTATTTTGATTATAGATGCTCAGACTGTTATTAGTTAAATTAGCCATAATGGTCCCCACCACATAGTAATAGTATGGCAGACAATTTGACTAATATTAAATATCCCTATAAGTAAAACAAAATAGCCTAGGCACGTTAACGACACGAATGGATAGTTAGTGAAGAAACAATTATAACGTTGCGAAACTAGATCATGGTACAGGTAGCATTTTTATGAATGTGAGAAGACGAACAAATAAGAAACCCGTTCAGATAGTTAGTAAAACATCGCAAAAATATATTGGCATTCCTACAAGAGCAAGTGTGCGAGCAAATAACAAACATAGCTAATGGAAGGTGGCGAGCGAGATAGCTAGCGATAGCGCGCATACGCAGGTAGCGAGCGCTTTAGAACAATAGCGAAGCAACCGCACAGCGGTCGACTCAGGCGTACGAAACATTTTTCAAGCATGGCAATTTTTGACAATAAAAAAATAGAATTAACAAAACAGGCACTACAGCAGGTTAACATAATATGTTTAAATCTGCCAACATACATAGAAGGCTTGAGTTAGGTAAGTAGCCGCCAATCAGAGATGAAGACCAAGCGCTTCCCCATCGAACCTACAGTAAAAAAAGTAGATACGCAGAGTATCTACCTACCTAGTTAGGTATTTAAGTAATTGCACTGGGCACTGGCACCCATGTTACCTGTGTTATCATCATTTTAATGGCTAATTTATAAATAGGTAGGTATGTCACATACCTACCTACTTATATATTTGCCATCAAAATTATTATTAACTTATTACCTAATAAGTTCATAATAAGTAAGTTTTTTTTGGGACGAATCCTTATTATCTTTGAGGATAGATCCATAGACAGGAAATCTCTGTGTAATGATGTATATCAATTAAATAATAATGATATTACTGGACATTAATTTCACACAGCACCATCTAGCCCCACACTATGCATAGCTTTATTACAAGCTATGGTTAGTTTGGGGCTAGATGGCGTTATCGGAACTGACTAGATTATGGATAGAATACCCATATACTTTTTATTGAAAATGTATACGTACTATTATGATTCAACACCCAAACACTGAACAAACATCTATATATAATATACAAATGTTGGCAATCGAACCCACAGCCTACAGCGCAGAAGGCTGAGTTACTACAACTGAGCTATGAGGCTTGATAAAAATCTGATATTAGTTCGCGCCCTCTACCTTAAGACACTCTATGCAGCTAAAATCGCGGCAGAAACGACGCAAGCGGAACCTACCTGTGATAAAAAGAGAACTTGACTAATTCATAACTAAATCAGAACATGACTTAAGGCAACCATCTAATAACCCTAAAATTACATACGTCTATGCTATGGTTCTTGATCTCAGACTGAACTTTATTTTAATGTTACAGACAGAACTGTTCTTATTTAAAAAAAAAAATAGTTCCAAAATTTATTGGAACTGTGGCCTGTACTAAGCGGCAACGTAACGCGTGGACGGGTTTCTCTAGTTTATTTGAAATTTTTGGCGGGAAAAAGTTAGTGGTCTAATAGTTCAACCAACCGATTTCTGTGGTAGCCAGGCGGACTTTGTTTAAGTCCGCCTGGCTACCACCATCTTACCTTATTCTGTCGTTACATGTGATTGGCTTGCGTTTGACTGCTATCTCGCCTGATGTTGAGCAATGATGCAGCCTACGATGGAGCATGCTTGCCTAGAAGGTACCTATTCACTCTTGACTTGAAGACTCCCATGTTGTAGTGTTCAAGAGACACAGATTCAGGCAAAGCATAGTATATATTTTACATTATTCAAATGGAATAAACATGTATCTATTCTCAAATTGGCTATGAAATAAAACAATAGATACTGTAGAAGTGAACCTTAAAAATCTTTATTAAACCAAGTTAATTGGAATGAAGTACCAAAGGAAATTTGTAGCAATTTACTTTCATCTTAGACTATGAAACTGAATTAAGTTGTGATAACCTTAGTTTACTTGTCGCGGACTTTCAGAAGATCGTTGAGATCTAGTGCTACGCATATCTCCTTGGAATCAGTACGTGGATTTCGGTCTAAGATCTCTGTTATTGGGTAGTAGTTCTCACGATTGTCAACGTTCCAACCGGAATACTGAAAATAATTTTTTTATTCAAAACCATTCTCTCCCTGATGAAGTTTAAGTAGAAAATTGGTTAATATTTAACCGTTTATTTAAATATGCAGTCTTTATAACTTACCACACATGTGCACTTGTGTAGAACCTTTCCATTAGATTCCATAGGTATAAACTTCTGCAATAAAGCTTTTCCATCAATTTTCCACAAATTGATCTCATCCAATTTGGACAAAATAGTGTCTCCATCCCATTTTACATCAGATTTCAGCAACACAAAGTTTCCAGACTGTAATAAATAGGGAGTCAAGTTTTAATTTATAAATATAGGTTTAATACATTTATTCATCAAAGGCAAATACATGTCACTTACTTATAAACAGTACGATCTTAGGATAGCAATATACAGTAGGTACTAGGTTGGTATGTTGTCGACTACAGATATCACACATAAATATTACAGGGCATTAATTTCACACAGCGCCATCTAACCCCAAACTAAGCAAAGCTTGTTATATGGGAACTAGATTACGGATAGAATACTTATATACTTTTTTTTTTTATATACATACGTACTATATTATACAACATCCAAACTCAGAACAAACATCTATATTCATCACACAAATGTTTGTCCTGCGTGGGAATCGAACCCACAACCTACAGCGCAGAAGGCAGAGTTACTACCAACTGAGCTATGAGGCTTGTTTTGCATAATATGTTTAGTGAGTTTAGATTTCAATGCGTTAAATAACTATATTTTCCCTTTGTAAATTTAAGATCACAGAAATTATGCAACAAAGGAAAAAATCTTTGACCATAGATGTAAACAGCGGGTAAGTATTTGATAAAGGCATTTTTAGTTTATATCAGAAATTTTATGCAAAAGATGTGAAGATATTTAATCGCCTCTGTGGTCTAGTGGTTCAACCCACCGATTTCAGATCCAGAGGTCCCTGGTTCGATTTCGATATTGTGCTTGGTTTGGCTGCTGGCAGGACTTTGTTTAAGTCCACTAGGCTAGCTACCACCATCTTATGTAATTCTGTCGCCATAACAGCAGTTCTACCATTGTTGTGTACCGGCATTCATAGGTAAGATAGCCAGTTCCTCAGTGAGTTGAGGATTCCAGGTGAAGTGGGACTCCTTCGGCCTTATCTCAACTTGTAACCAGGTGAGATGAAGGCCAAGCGCTTACCCATCATACAATAATATAAAAATATGGGATTTCTTACATGGAAATGTTTTGGTACATCTTTAGATTGGCTTGAGTCAGACTTGTTGCCATCTGATCCGTTTTTCTCATCATCAGACCCATCCTCTTCATCCAGATCTCCCTCCTCTTCTTCCACATCTTCATCCTCCTCCCCATCTCCTTCCCCTTCACTCTCTTCAGATGATTCTTCTTTCTTCTTTTTTTTAGTATTGTTTACAGCCACAGGTGCTTTGCCACCCCTCTTGCGGCCTGGACGAGCAGCTGGTTCATTCTTGAAAAAATACATTACTATAACAATATAAATAGGTACTAAGACAGACAGATAAATTCAGTATAGAGTTGGTGATAGGATCCTTTTGGCACTATTAGTGTGTACCCTAAAAATTACAGATGTATCAGCATTGTAAAATATATGTTATAAGAATATAACAAATGTTTGTAGAAGTTTGATTGTGAAATTTGATGCCTGGGATTTTGCAGATGGAAAATCCCATTGGGTCATTTAACTTGTAGTATGTTGACACTGCACTCTGCTATCAAGCCTTGAAATTTTTTTCATGCATTTTCCCTGTCAACTAGAACTGAAACACATCATTGCTGCTTGGCAGCCGAAATAGGTATATAGATAGGCTAAAACAGTTGCCCAGAGATAAAAGGCAGATGATGATTCTTTTAAATCATTCTTATGTACTTTAGTGTGCTTGCAATTTACAATAAATTACACGAGATTACTTACACCTAACCTTCTAACAGGCAGGTATCCAAGTCCTTGAATGACAACAAGTAAATTAATGTTTTTAGCTAGTCATATAAATAGTTCTTCCCATAGCGGGCAGAAGCCTTATATTTTATACAAAGCTTCTTTATTACGAAGAAGTATAACGATATTTTGACAATACTCACAGAATCGGCATCCGGCGTCCAATCTTCGCCGGAGTCTTGAAACTCTTCTGGTTCTCCACCATGCTCAGACCCTTCAGATTCTTCACCTTTTTTTACAGTTTTCCTTTTACGCATATTGAGAAGATTTATCTGTTAGCAAAGATGATCACAGTACAATACTATTCCTAGATTTTTATTTCAACCCACGCCAAATCCAAACCAAAGGCAATACAAAATGAATGACGGATCTGTCGGCAGTGTGACCAGATTAAATTTAACGAAAATACCGAGAACCTCAAAAAAACATTGAAAAAATACTGAATGAAATATACCGACATACACACACAGCAAAGGATCTAACTACCTACAATACTTAGACACAGTGCAAATATACATAGGTACCTATAGAATCATCGTATTAAAACACATATTTTCAGTCTTGGAGTCTCCTTCAATTATTTTTTTTTAAACGTTGAAAATCCACACCAATATAAAACATGAAAGAAGTTTTTTTTTGCTTTCTTTATTCGATAAAAAGTACAATAATTAAACTATGTACAAAGGAATCAGTCAGATTACCTAAGGACCGTTACAAACGGCCTATAGTTTTATATATGAATGAAGTTAAAATTACAACAAAATTACGTTCAATACGTATGTACCTATGTTCAATACGACTTGATAGAATTTGGCGTATGATATGTCATTTGATTTGTCTGAATTGTGGGAGTGACATGGGCTATGTTTTTTGTATATATATAGGGGTGCAAATCAAATATAAGAAGTTTAGGGTGGAAACAAAAAATATTCTATCCCATCAATACTACATAATACTAACACACAGTCACAAATTAAGTTTAAAGTAGGTCCCTCGTCCCTTGAATCTATTGTTAAATTTATCGTCTGTGTCAGTTGGTGACGTCTATTCAATTTAAATCTATTGTCTGAATTTCTGTTGAACACCTGTTTTCATAGAAATGTAAACACATGCCTACTAAATGATCATTTTAATAAACAAAGTATTTAGTTAAAGTAGTAATCACAATTATCATTATGTATAAATATTTATGTTTAAAACTGGATGTTGCCATAGAAAAAATCAGCACGCGTTTAGGCAAATTGTTTTATTTATAACTAGATGTCACCACAACTTGGTGATTATGGCCAAACATACGCCCAATTTTTTGAGGACGTTCTTCCATTTGTGGTGAACTGGACTGTAAAATACTGATGATGTAGGATGTGCACAGTCAAACCCTTTGCATGTCATCATAAAAATATCCAAAATAACATCAAAAGAAGTGATTGCACACTAAATTTGGATACTAAAAAATACTAATTTTGCAAAGTTTTTATACACTATTTCAAACTGATATTCTACGTGATGATCTAACATTTCTAAAGCATATGTACCAAATTACATTTTTCTTACCACAAAAATGGAAACCCTAATTTATTAGAACCAAGCACCTAATAAACTTGTAAGAACATCTGTTTTTATAGAGGTCATGGATCATGGATAGAGTCAGGGTTTGAGGTGTCGGTTTTGTCATTTGTTCGCTATGAAGGTCAGCGGATTGCTTCGCTTGCCACCATCCCCCTTCGCTGCGCTTTGTTTAAAAAGCAATTTTGTGTGCAAAAAAGTAACGTGTAACATTTAATCACCATCAACACTAGTAAAGTGGTGTGACTCATAATAATTAAGTGTGTAAGTCAGTATTTTAGGAGTGTCATGAGAATGTTTGTTTTAGAGGCACTATTTCAGTGTTATCAGACAAAGTTTTGGTGCACACTCAGTTAAAAAGAAGTTTTAGTTGTTTTGAGTGTCAAGTTTTTTTTTGGAATAGCAATAATTTAAAAGTAATGCACAAAGTTTATTAGTGACAGAATTCAGTTTGTATAATTTTATTTAGAGGTGCAATTAAAGATCCCCCTTTTTAAATAATTATAATAAAAATTTAAAAACTCTCACGTCACTGTCTTCCTGATGATCATCCTGTGTCATCAACCCTTTATCTTAAAAACCACCCCTATTTAGGACAAAAATATACTAATCATTACTGCGGAAACTTTTTAATTGGCTTTTGGCACACACGCGCTGGTAGGTAGGTATATACCGGTCTGTATTATGTAAGTAACAAATTATAGGACCTAGCTGTAAATATTTCTAAAATTTAGATACATTTTTTAATAATTTACAATCTACTATTCATTATTATTATTATTATTACAATATACAATATACCCTTTTGTTATGATATTTCCCATGACATTCTAATTTTATCTCCTTTGCAACCCTTAATTTCAATACATGGATGGTTTCAATATATGAATCAGCAAATATCATACGTTAGTTTCACCACCTTTATGCCTCAAGTTGACGGGCGCAATGCAGTGCTTTGAAGGCTATGTTCTTCGTGGATGTGACCTACGCAGTAAAGCATTGTTATTGGCAAGAGATGCACTTAACATCAGGTTACACTTGCTTTTTCCGCCTCCTGTTTGTACAAAAATAACAGGTCAATACTGTTTTGTACACTACGTTTTTGTCTTTCTTGTCTTATGCTAATATTTTGTAAGCTTTGCGGGTTGAAAACCCATTTGTGAGCTACATTATAATTGTTAATGGGAAAAAAACGCGTTTTCTAGATGTACTACTGCTATAATAATAATTATATACCAGCTATTAATAACAGGGCATAATTATTACCGGATAATTATTACAAATAGCGCCATTTAGCCCCAAACAAAGCATAGCTTGTAATATGGGAACTAAATTACGGATAGAATACTTAAATACTTACTTATTTTGTAAATACATACTTATCATACAATACAAACACAGAACAAACATCTATATTCACCACATTATTGTTTGTCCTTGGTGGTAATCGAACCCACAACTTATTGATCGAGCGAGCGAAGCAAGCGAAGCGTCTCAGTTACGAGATTGGCCAAAAATGCTTTTGTCCGCTGTCAGTTTGTTCTCGCCTACAGGTCGCATTTTCAACTGATTTTGATGAAAATTGGCACACGTGTTCAATGATTTACATTTTTTTTTCCCTTAGCGATTTTTGATCGGTGGAAAAATAGGGAGGGAAAGGGGTTAAGTTAGCTGTAGCATTATTTACCAACGGATTTCAATTTAATTTAAAAGACAAATTGATTTTTGATTTTTTTTTTCGGAAAATTTATATCTACATTTACTAATCAGGCTACGCAGTCCTCTTCGCCTTTGAAAGACGAATCCATAAACACTATTTACGTTACACTATTAAAGTAAAAGTGAAAAAGGAAAGCATCGGTTATTGCATGGTTATAAGGGCTCGCGAGGTCTAGGCACTGTTCTTACCGAGCCACTAGTCTTAAGTTACACTAAAAACTTAAAAATAACTTTAAGGGTAAGTTCATAACAAATGACACAGCGAGCGGCCGGCCGGTTCTCGAACCCGCAACTAACTCGATCTACATCAAACCGGTTTCCGAATGCGAAGTTTTAGTATTTATTCAATCTTTGAGTAATAAATCAAGCTTTGGGGCGGATGAGATACCTTGCTGCCTAATAAAACGATGTGCTCATGAACTTGCTACACCTCTAACCACGTTAATTAACCAATTTCTGAGAGAATGTGCGTCCAGATCCAGATATTCTAAAAATTTCTAAAATAAAGCCAATCTTTAAAAAAGGTGGTAATCCAGACAACCCGGGTGGTTATAGGCCTATCGCCCTCTCAATGTCAATCTCCAAAATTTTTGAATAAGTAATGACGAATCGAATTTATAAATACCTTGAAAAATATAATATTTTAAGCCAAAATCAAAATGGACTTAGACAAAACGATCAACTACATTAGCAGTGTATAACTATGTCCAAAAAATATATGAAACTATTAACGAAAGAAAGTATGATATCGGCCCTTTCCTAGATATGTCTAAAGCTTATGACAAAGTTAGTCACAAAATACTGTTAAGTAAGCTTTACGGATGTGGAACGGATGCGCTGGGACTCTAGCCTGGCGCATAGCTGGCTCCAGTCATACCTCAAGGACAAGCAACAATTTGTCCAAGTTGAATATTTAGACGAAAAAACGCAGCAAATACTACACGCGACTTCAAATGTAAAAACCACTAATTACTCAATACCGCAGGGTAGTGTGATCGGATGTCACACTACCTACATGATGAATTTATATCAATGACCTACCTAAAATAATTACCACAAATTGTGTTATGTTTGCAGACGATATTTCAATACTATTTTAAAGTTTCATAAACATTGACATTGATTATATAACGAACACCTTCCATAGTTACGTAAAATGGCTCCAAGATAGAAGAAGAAATCAACCTAACTAAAACAAAAATGATGAATTTCAATTTAGAACTTATCAGCGGGCTGCTTTAAATCTTGATTTACTGGTAAAAAGACTAAAAATTTACTATTCTAATGAATTCACTCTTCTAGGTTTACACCTAGAAGACCTTGACATAAATCTGTCATGGAAACCACATTTATTCAAAAAATAAAAACTAAGTTATCACGTTTTGTTTACGCACTTAGCATTTTAAAAGTTAACACAAACTATGACACTGCGCTGGCAGCATACTACGCATACGCATATTCATGGCTAAACTACGCGTCTATCATTTGGAGTGTGTACTGACTATCTTCAACTATTTATTATGCAGAAAAAATTTATCAGAATTTTATTAAACATAGGACGTCGAGTAAGTTGCAATCCTTATTTTATTGCAAATGAAATACTGACATTACCATCAATTTACATTTTGCAAGCGTGTTTGTTTATAAGGCACAATAGACATAAGTATAAATCGAATATAGAAATCCAACAAAGCAACTAATACTACCCACGACTACTTTGCAAACAGTTCATAACAGCCCAGATTACAGACTCGTCAAAATATACAATCAGCTGCCCAACTGATTAAAAGTTGAAGAGAAAGACTCATTATGTTAAGTATATTAATTTCTAAAATTTGACCTCCCTGTGCTTATTATTTGCTCGTTAATAATATTAATAAAAAAAATGCTATCAGTTTATGATTTAGTATAGATATTTCTTCAATTCTGACATTTACTCTCAGATATATTTTTGAACTATTGACGTGCTTAATTATGATTCTTATTCTAATATTAACTTTATTATCTGACATTAATGTAATCAATTTGTAAGTAATAAATAAGAACATGTGACTTGCAACGCCCTGACAGGGTCAATGTACCTACTTTCACCTTAAGCTACCTTACATCTAAGCTATAACATGTATTTAAGCAGGAAATTATGCAATAAATGAATTATTATTATTATTATTATTATTATACAATAAACCTGTTGTTTTGCTTGGCAATTCGGCACCAACTTCAAATATATGAACTTACCCTTATAGTTATTTTTAGGTTTTACGTGATGAATTCAGTTCCATTTTTTTTTTCAAAAATAACTTAGTTTTAGCTTTTTCGTTGTAAAACCTGCGACGCGACACCACGACGCTTACGACACTCTATTTGAGAGTCTTGTTAGGGTGCAATAATACGGAATTCTCGAAAATATCTACGCATTGATGGGAATTAAAACAAATACAAATGACCTAAACAAATAAAAAAGTTCTGAGGTAACAAACATTTAAAAAAAAACTTAAGTAAGTTAAGGTGGTAGCTTATCCATTTTGATGGCTGATAAGCTACCTCCTTAACTTACTTAAGTCACAGAATTATACCAGCCTAGCATAAAAAAACTACGCACAAACTTCCCTTACGAACAAACATGTAGTTAAAAACCTATAATTACAATTCTAATTGGATACTACCCTCAATGTCAAAGTCAAAATGTATTTATTCATTATGATTTTTAGGATCATTTTGAAACGTCAAATCTACCGCCTGTTCGGAATCACACAAGGAGAAAGGCAAGAAAGGCCCTCCCTTAAATATACCATATTTGCTTCCCGTATAATGCATTTGCCTATACTACACAACAATTCTTAATAAGTAATTACCTAACTACGATAGTATTCTGTTATCAGTACCCGTGTTCCACATTTACTTCATCTATGGGCTGAGTTGGAGGGGTCGATTCTTAAGCCGCGACCGCAACGGTAAATCAATACATCTAATCATACACACATAGACTTACGCCTGTTTCCCAAAGGGGTAGACAGAGGACAACGGAATTCCATTTACTACGCTCCTTGCACACCTCTTCTCCTTGCATTCTTCTTCTGCCACACCCAATTTTCGCTTCCATACATTAAAGTCGGCACTAACACTCCACTGTGTACGGCTAGTCGAGCATTATTCGAGACTTGCCGGCTACTCACAAAGGCATGAAGTACTCCATTCGACTGGTTACCCACGTTTACTCTCCTTTCAATATACCTTTCACGTTTTCCGTCTCTCGTAAAAAGCGTTCCCAAATAAACAAACTCTCCTGTGCCACATTCTCTCCCGCAATCATTATATCACACGGCGTCATACATTCATTCTTTTCAAGCACCATCACTTTCGTCTTTCCAACATTAACTTTAATTCCTTTCCCTTCTAAAGCATCATGCATTATAGTTACCTCTCCTACCTGTGCCACATTCTCTCCCGCAATCATTATATCACACGGCGTCATACATTCATTCTTTTCAAGCACCATCACTTTCGTCTTTCCAACATTAACTTTAATTCCTTTCCCTTCTGAAGCATCATGCATTATAGTTACTATCTCGTGCAACTCCTCTACTGCCGACGCAAGTATAACTTGGTCGTCGTCGTAGAGAAGGCATTTGACAAGTAACTCATTCATTCTTAATCCGCAGTCATTTTCTTTAAAACCTTTCAAACAACTGTCCATAAATAGGTTAAACAGCCCACCATGGCTCTACACATCCCTGTCTTACACCTTTTTCGATGTTAAACCATTCAGTGTATGACCCATTCACCCTCACACAAGCTCTGGAGTCTTTTTAAAGAAACTTCAAAGCACTAATAAGGTTGCTTTCCAACCCATACGTGGACAGTACCGACCAAAGCTCATTCCTCACCACTCTATCATAGGCCTTCTCTAAATCTACAAAGGTAAACTGTATACTTTTTTACTTTTAGCCAGAACCTTTTCGACTTTTGCTCGTAGAGAGAAGACCTGATCCGTATATCCCATTCGCTTTCGAAAACCCGCTTGTGCATCCCATATTTTCTCATCGATCTCTTTCACAACTCTTTCTATCAACACTTTTGCATACAACTTGCCGACAACGCTGAGTAGGCTAATGCCTCTGTAGTTTTTACAGTCCAGCCGCGAGCCTTTCCCTTTGTAAAGAGGTACGATGACAGCCTTGCACCAATCGGTTGGTATTTGGCCGGTATTAAAGCACAAATTAAAAAGACGATACAGCTGGCTGGCTATGACGCTATGTCCAGCCTTCAGCTTCTCGGCATTTATCTTATCATACCCAAAGTCAAAGTCAAAGTCAAAGTCAAAATTTCTTTATTCATTAAGATTTTTTAGGATCATTTTGAATCGTCAAATTTACCGCCTGTTCGGAATCGCGACCAGCACACAAGGAGAAAGGCAAGAACCTCGGGCCGGTTAATTTTTTTGATGATCCATTCAACATTTAGATACACAATTTGTTATTATATTCTAAGTAGATACAACAAAAACCTAAATACTTAATCTTAAAACATTTGTTATTACCTATCTACCTATGGGCAATTTGTTAACATTGAGAAATCACCATTTTGCTGTCAACTGGTATAGCAACATCGGGCCACACGTTCTTATCGTCGATATAATCACTAATTTAGTAGTAGGCACTTTTAATTAAATTATTCTTTATATACAATTTGAATTTACGAGTAGAGAGTTTGGTGGCGCTTTGAGGAAGCTTATTATAAAATCTCACACAGTTTCCTAAGAATGAATTATTTACTTTTCCTAAGCGAAACTTAGGTATCTCAAGTTTATTTTTATTTCTAGTATTAACACGGTGTACATCACTTCTTTTACTAAACTCATCAATGTTTCTGTGAGCGTGCATTAGGTTTTCATAAATGTATTGGGAGCTGACTGTAAGAATACCAATCTCTTTAAAACGTTCCCTAAGAGAGTCACGAGTTTTCATTTTATAAATTGCCCGTATAGCTCTCTTCTGTAGAATAAAAATGCTATCAATATCAGCTGCATTTCCCCATAAAAGTATGCCATAAGACATAATACTATGAAAGTAACTAAAATAAACTAACCTCGCCGTAGCTTCATCAGTAAGATGCCTTATTGTACGTACAGCGTATGCAGCCGAGCTTAATCTGCTAGCTAATGACTCAATATGAATACCCCATTGCAACTTAGCATCAATATTTAAACCTAAGAAAGTAGTTGCTTCAATAAAGTTAAGTATTTCCCCATTTAAGATAATGTTAGCATTGCTGACTTGAACATTAGGCAAGGTGAATCGGATGCATTTTGTTTTTTTCTCATTTAGTAGGAGGTTGTTAACTGTAAACCAATCAAGAACTTTAGCTAGAGAAGCATTTACACAATCATAGTTATCTTTAGCCCTATCGACTCTAAATATTAATGAAGTATCGTCAGCAAACAATACAATGTCACATAGGTCCCCTACATAGGATGGTAGATCATTGACGTAGACTAGAAACAGAAAGGGCCCTAAGATCGATCCTTGTGGTTCACCTATGTTAGTGGAGGACCCTACAGACTTACCTGATTTCTACTTTTAATAGCCTTCACAATCTCATCCATACCAATATACTCTTCACATTCATTCCCATTCATCGCATCTATTGAACCAGGTTCATTATCCCTTTCAAACAAATTTTCAAAATACTATTTCTAACGCTTTAACACTCATTCTTCTCCATTCAGTATACTTCAATTCTGGTCTCTGATCGAGTTCAGTTCTGCAAGCCTATTACCTAACTCTGTTTCATTTGGGTTTCAATGGGTTTCAATTAAAATGCCTGCATTTCTGATTGAAACCGTATGAAACAGAGTTAGGTAATAGGCCTGCTGATCTTTGAGCTTTCCCTCTGACTGAACGGACGGGTTTCCAGAAAAACTTAACGTAAGTCCGAAAATCCTCAGATAACCTTCTATCCAAATCATCTTTCTGTTCATTCTTCTTCTTATTTACTACTTCCTTCACTATTATTTCCATTCGTTTATATTCCTTCCAAGCTTCATCTGTATCATCATTCGTAGCCTTTTGCATTCGTTCGTTAGCCCTGGTGGCTAGCCAGTCTAATCATGCTTTCCTCTTCTCAGACACCACTTTTTGCACGCCTGCATCCCACCAAACATTCTTCACCTTTTTTCCTTTTCTTCTTTTAATCACACCACATAAATCACCAGCTACGCTAACTCTTTAGTTTTGGAGTGTTTACTCTTGGTTTGTTGTTGTGATTGTGAAACATTTGAGGTTATGTTTACAAGAAAGTCTCTATTATCACTGTGACCACAGAAAAAACTACAATTGTCTACTTACAATTGTCTTGCACCTTATGTCTGTTTATAATTATTTTAGGATAGGGGTGTGATTTTAAACTCATAATAATATTAAATAAACTGTGAGAAAAATCGGCAGAGATGTTGTCTAGTTGAGTTGCCAACTCGAAAAAATAAAAAAGATTCAATCAAGGGTGCACACACAGCGTACTTCGACTTTCATAATCAAAAATACTGATGTTCGGTAAAAAACAATAAAATATACTGAAATAGTATTAAAATACTGAACCAGGTCACACTGGGTCAGTTCGGTTATCGCAGCCGCAGTACTGTCAGTTAACTTCAACTTCTTTGTTTTGGTGTGCAAACGTTTTATCGATTCTGTCTGGCTGGTCAAGGTGGAGCGAAACGAAAACGCTTAAAATGCAATGGCGCGCGCGCGGAGGGCGCCGCCGAGCCACTGCTGTTTTTTTGGTAAAACGCGCCGACGCGAGACGCGACGCGTCGCATCCACGCGCTTACCAAAGCAAAGCACAGAGTCAGTTTTTTATTTTATCCAACTAGGAGACGGAACAAGCAAGTAGCCCACCTGATGTTTAGTGCATCTCTTGCTTATATCAATGCCTTAACATAGCCTACACGGCACTGTATTGCGCCCGTCAACTTGAGGCATAAAGGTGTTAAGCCTCGCGTGCCCGTAATTTCACCGGCAACCAAACGCTTCAAACCAGATAACACAGCAATGCTGCTTGCTGAAATAGGTATGGTGGTATGTAGTAGATACTTCCCCGGACGAGCTTTTTCACAAGGGGCTCTTCTACTCTTAAAATCAGTAATCAGTATAGGAGTAGAATTCTGTGCAATGTGGCAGGACTAACAGTATGGACAAATTTTTAGGTACTGGAGTTGCCAGTTTAAGTTCTTTTTCTCGTGCAATTTTTTTTTTCGTAAATTTTAGTTTAATCTGGATATACAAGACATCTTTAACAGGAAAGAAGGCCCAAGGTCATCCCGTCACCACCACCTTCGAATAATGCGAGATCATATCTATTAACTAGTGGCTTACCACTAGCAATAGTAACAGTGTTGTTCACAACTGGTAGTATCTGCAACTTCAGTAAACACTTTCAAAAATAATTTTGACAACTGGCTTCGAAAAAATAAAACTCAACTTAAAAAGTGACTGAAACGTGAACAATGACTAATAGAAAACAACACTATGTTGGACATATCAGCATTAGCTACTTATTCATTAATAATAATTATAACAATAATCAATACTGGTAACGAAATATTAACGATATGCATAAATAACGTATAATATATATATCTTATGCCTTGTTCACGCTGTAAAATAATTTATTCACAAACATTAAACATACATGCATGTCCAATTAGGCAGGTTTTCTTTCTGTTTTATAGAAAAAACAAGAGAAGTCAATGTTTTTGTGGTATGTGGTAATGCAAGCGAACATCTTTTGCGCGCACGCGCATGTGCAACAGTTGAAGCTACTTTCACGAGGTCAGGAGGTGCAACAAGCAAATAGGCTATGACATGACATTATCAGGCGCATACGAATATCTATGTGCGTGCTGTGCAGTGCAGACCTGCGTCGTCGTATCTCTCTCTAAAAGAGTCTCTGTCTCAGCTCTGTGGTTGCGCAGCCCATGCGAGATGAGGTTAATACAGGCTATAGACTGGCGTCTATAGCCTGATTACATATAAAGTCTGTGGTGTCAATTTCTATGCTGCCTGTGCTGTAGAGTAGGTAGAGTAGAGTAGGCACTGAGCATATGTAAAGTTTATATATTAAATATTTGCTTGTAATAGACACTTTTCTTTTTATTTAAAACAAAAGATAGGGCTTTGTCGCTATGAGACCACATCGCCCAATCATACATACATAATAAATCATTCAACATTAGACACATAAATAAAAGAGAGTGTAAAAAAACGAAACATCAAAACAAATTTAAAATTAAAAAAACAGATGAACTTCTTTACACATATGATCCGACAAAATACTATTACATATACCAACATCAAATTTATTTTACACTATGAGACTTCGGTTGTCTGCGCTCCGTACACACTCCATCAATAAATGTTGGACATCATCATTTTTGCCACATATATTACCGTTTGGTGATTCTACTTTTTCATTAAAAATGCAAACTTGTTAGACGGAATGTGCCTGGAACGTAACCCGAGAGCAGTAGCTAACACGGTTCTTTTGTGTCATAGACACTAGCCAAAACTTAGATATTAAACATCTAAAATTAAAACTTATGAGCCAGTACTAGTAGTATCGCTCTCCCTAGTAAACGTTGTTGTGTTGTATCACTTACTTGACTACACATAGGCATATTGACTGCTTAGACTTACTGTTTGTACTGAGACGTATTGTAGGTACTTACCCGTATTGTAGGACTTTTGTCAAGCACACTACTATAATTAACTTGCTAATGGCTGAATGGAAACATTACGAATGGGAATAAATACCAGCGAATTCATGAAGTTGGTAGCCCTGCACTGCACCGGGTGATTACGTACGTCATACGTCATTGTCATTGCATTGCATTTTGATTGATGTCAAATCAAGATTGAATTGAATTCATATCATAGCTCTATTCAACAAACAAAGGTACCACTAGAAAACGCAAAAACAAGTCGTAGTAGATCGAATCTTGTGAACATTTCTGTTTTTAACAAAATTGTTGTGTAATTCGATTCTCATCATGAAGTTCCAATACAAAGAAGAGCATTCGTTCGAGAAAAGGAAAACTGAAGGCGAAAAAATACGCAGGAAGTACCCTGATCGCGTACCAGTCATTGTCGAGAAAGCTCCGAAGGCCAGACTCGGGGATCTCGACAAGAAGAAGTACTTGGTGCCATCTGATCTCACTGTCGGCCAATTCTACTTTCTGATAAGGAAGCGCATCCACCTGAGACCAGAGGACGCTTTGTTCTTCTTCGTCAACAATGTAATTCCTCCTACGTCGGCGACCATGGGTTCTCTCTACCAGGAACATCATGACGAAGATTTCTTCCTCTACATAGCATTTTCCGATGAAAATGTATATGGAAATCAATAGAATATTCCATTCTCTTTCACGAAATAGTATACTTACCTACTTATTTTGAAATATCTCTGATGTTATGGTGAAACTTTATTTGTAAGACCTAGGCTTAAATGATGTATTATTTTATTATGCTTTATATTTGATTTTTATTGGCACTTTCACATTTTGTTATTATAAATAGATATCACTGAATATGAGGATAATATTCCAGTATTCATTTCTTTGTTTGGTATAGGAATCTTGTGTATCATATAAACAATAAATAATTAAAAACCAAATTGTTTTGTTTCTTTTGCAGATAAAACTTTAATTTGATCAGCTAGCTTATCTGTAAATTATAGAAGAGGTATTTGGTAGGCATATGAAACTCCTTGCAATTCATAGGTATGTATACACAAACTTGTTATCTCCTATGATTACCATGAGTCCACATGTTAGTGTTATTTTATTTTGTCAGGTAGGTCAGTTTGTAAAAATTGGTCTACAGAAAATTGTAGATACTTACCTAGGTAATCTGTTTGAAAACAAAGTTGTCAAATGGCTGGTAGGGCTTCTCCTGTGTTCTTTTACAATACAAACACCCTGAAATCCTCATCATCAGCAGACAGATTGCACTCATTAAGGTGAGACTTACAAAGTTGGCAATATTTGTCTGCCCATCTTGCTGCTTGAAGCCCGATGATGACGATTCAATAACCATTCCTTGGAAGCCATTCCGTTGTGGTCTTGCTGCATCTATCCCCCCAGTCTCCGGTATTGTCACAGGATACTGCTCACTAAATAAGTGTTTTTACACAATTTGTATCAATGGCAGCAAAGGAGATAGCTGCACACATACTCCTGGAGTGCAGTAGCGTAGCGTCTCAACGCCAGCAATACCTTGGGACACCAAGGACACCCAGGGAAGCCTGCACTAGCAGCAGCGAGCTGCTGGCCTTCTTGGAGGACATTGGGTGGCTGGAGTAGCAAAAGCCCAACCGTCACGCAAAAAGGGCCCATAGGAGGCCCAGTTGCGGGAAATAATCCGCGCACCAAGTAGGTACCAGTCGCCCAGCTTCTCGCAAGTTCAAGTTTTAACTGCGTCTGTGGTCTAGGGTTTCGCCCACCGATATTAGATCCGAGTTCCCGGGTTCAATCCCCAGGCGGGAAAAAATTGTGCTGGGTTTGGTTGGTGTTAGGACTTCTGTTAAGTCCGCCTGGCTAGCCACCACCATCTTACTTATGTCTGTTAAACAATTCTAAACATTGTTGTGTTCCGGAATTTAGAGGTACATAATAATAGTTCCTCAGTAGGTATGTTGAGGATTCCGTGGATGGTTTCTCGTTTTTCGAAATGGCAAATCTAATTCAAATGAAATAAACGAAACGGAAATTGCAAATTGTGTTGTTTTGTTTAATAATAGGATGGATAGATCTGTATGCCTACCCACATAGCGGATCTGTGTCTGGTGCGCTAGGTAGGTACATAATATTACAAATTAAATAAATGGAAAAGGATAGTTTACAACACATACTCCTATATAGTATATAGGAGTATGTGTTGACATAGGCAATTTTTTGACCAGATTTTTTTGTTATATTTAAAAACAGGTAGGTAGGTACATTTTTTTTTAAATCCCGTGATGTGATCAAATAATTAATTCAAATATGTTTGTCACTCAATTACTCTAAAGGTTTTGGATCAAATTTGGTTCCACGTAAGCTTGGATTGACACATAGCATAGGCTACTTTTATCCCCATGCAGTATTTTTTTTCTTCGCAGGAATGGGGTCCAAACTCTTAGAAAGCTAGGCTAGTTTAAAAAAAATCAATAGGTGGCGCCAGGTGTCAAAGCAAAAATAAAGTTTGTGAAAAACATAGAATAAAGAACAAATACGACCTGTAAATTCTTGTTTTTATACTTATTAAATACCTATATTAGATTTAAAGAGCCGAGATGTTATTGTCGAAGTCACAATGTGCATACTTTTACAATATATTGATCAAAAACACTAAAAATAATTTAAATTATAATAATGATAGATTGTAATATCTAGTAGGTAAGTACATACTGGGCTGTGTTTGGCTTTCGCTACCTATGTAGCTCAAAAGATGCATACTAACATACAAATATAAATGATCAATAGGTATTGTATTGTTCATTTATTCAATAAAAAGTACAATTAAACTAACTATGCACAAAGGAATCAGTCAGATTACCTAAGGACCGTTACAAACGGCCTATAGGTAACTCAACTGTTCCAGACCAGTACCAGATGGTAGCGTGCCCAAGACACTAGCTGCATTGCCACGCTGAATAGCTATGCTAATTCGCTGGCCTAAATAAGAGCCAGCCCTTGGGTCACGTGTCGCCTCAATCAAAAGCCCCGCAAGATTTTTGAAAACCCGGAGGGCACCGGCTCCCCACGGACCCAAGGTCTCCACCCCAAAAGGCTCAAATAGGTAAGCACTGTCGAGACAACAATATTTGCGCCTTTTGTGATCCTCGGCCGAATCAGCCGCCGCACCAGCCCTAACTGATGTCCCAGGCAGATGAGATGGCCTAGGGTGTCGACGCAGGTAGCGTCCCACACCAAAGGCCTACCCATTTCCCAAGGACAAGAGTCATACCGCCGGGCCACTTACCATCATCACGTAACAGACCATTCGGTTCAAGAACGGCTGGAACATTGACACTGGTAAAAGCTCGACGGATAATGTCATTAAGACTTGCGTGGCGCGAAATCCTGCCGGCAGACCTTGTGCACGAAAGTCCGTGAAAACCAAATTGATCTACGGCCGCACCGCACCGGCACTGGTGAGAGGCGCAGCATCTTGCACCCAACCGAAGACAAGTGGCAATACGGAAAGTTACAGGATCCATAAGTGTACCGGTATTGTAAGATGGATGTGCTTGCAGCCAAAGACCTGATTCCCATTTTGAACAGCTAAGAGACGAGCACGATCTGTGGAGGTTGAGCACGTAAGTATGTAATAGATAATTCCGTGTCAACTCGCACAGAGGCCTGTCCCACTGCCGTTGTGCCGAAAGGTGTTTTGGGGGATCGGTATTAGGACAAGCCCTATGCCAGGCATTTCAAGCCTCGTCAAAATAAGAAATTTGGAGTATATTGCCAGGAACAGCCGAAATTGATGGCGTTAGAATTTTCTCAACCAAAGAATGTGTACTATAGACGGAAGACAAGAACGCTGGCAAAGCAACACTAGAAATTTTGCGTATACCTAAGCCGCCCAATCGAACAGGCAATGAGGGCCTGCGACCATGCTCTGTCATCCAACTAAATATTCAAAACCGTGGAAAGGGTGTTCTTTATTATGTTTTCTAAGCATACCACCAGCTCACTGTGTTTCCACAGTTGACAATATAGCAAAGCATTCGTAAATTTTGGGACAAAAAGACAACATTTTATAATGCTGAAAGCCATAATATGTGAGTTAATTTTTGAAAGTCTGTCCCAAACCTTCATAAAATTTTGAATTTTGTCGTCGACGAAACCCGGAAAAGATTCATCAAGAATTGGTGAACCTAGTAGGTGGAGTGAACTCTTATCTACAACTTTTGAATAATTGAATTTCTATCCAAACATGTATCTGAAATGTATATTTCACATTTCGAAAAATTTTGTTCTAAGTAAATCTGCCGAAATTCATCTATAATAATTTTTAGATCGCCAAATACTGAGTCCACATCGCCACCTAGGGTTCCGTATCTAGATACCAAACATTCAATTTAGATTTCAGGCGTTGAATAATTGGGTGACTGGCAAGGCTAAAAATGGCCGGGCCAAGAGGGTCACCTTGCTGACAGCCAACTGCAGACGAAATAGTTTGGTTCTTGTAAATTAATTTAGATGGAAACCATAACATTGAAAAAGAAAAGGATACATTTCGGGAATTTTGGATTTGATTTGATTTAGCAAGGCGCCTCTGTCAACCGAATTAGAAGCATTTTTGATATCTACTTTTAGAATAACCTCCCCGTAATTTCGATCTAAAAAGGTTCTTGAAGAATGGACCTCACAATATATTGTATATAAGACAACAGGTTCTGCTCTGCCCTATTTGAAACCTATCCGTATTCTCGTCAAATTCAAATGAATTGCCGACGGAGTAGGTAGTGTAGGTGCGCGCAGACAGATGATAATACCTACCTCCGTACCTATATCAGAATAGGGCTTGCATTATATTCGAATATTTTTAGGTGGTAGGTTTTTCGACAAACATCTACTATTCGAACAATATAATACAAACAAAGTTTGAATTAAAAAACATCTTTAAAATCATAACGCTAGTTACTTACCTACCTAAAGAACACAGGTCAAAGTTGACAGCATTTGTCAAAAAAGCTCAGACTTTTTTGATCGGATAACCCGTCCGAGAGTTATGTCATCACAAACATCGCCACATACATACAGAGCCGCATTTCCCAACTTGGAAATCTTGTTCCCTTCGCTCACTTGATCAATACAAAAGACATAAGACGACGCATTGACACAGTCACATTTACGTGAGTTACAGATATGAAAAGATAGGTCGAAAAGAAGTAGTAGTCTAGTCCAACTTGTCAAATAGGTACGTAATACCCCCGTAGCTCATATGCCGATTCACTTGCTAATTTTAAGCTTATAACTAATTTTAAGCTAAACCTAAACGAAATATTTAGAAACTGTTACCCTGTATAATATTGAGCATGATATCAGAATAGGGCTTGCATTATATTCGAATATTTTTAGGTGGTAGGTTTTTTGACAAACATCTACTATTCGAACAATATAATACAAACAAAGTTTGGATTAAAAAACATCTTTAAAATCATAACCCTAGTTACCTACCTAAAGAACACTGGTCAAAGTTGGCAACATTTGTCAAAAAAGCTCAGACTTTTTTGATCGGATAACCCGTCCGAGAGTTATACCATCACAAACATCGCTACATACATACAGAGCCGCATTTCCCAACTTGGAAATCTTGGAAATCTAATTTGACAGAATGTATCTCACCGGAAAGCTATGTTACACTGTCCCGAGAACGTGTAACCTGAGAGCTACTCGCTCTCGCTCGCTATTTGGGATAACTCAGGACATCGCGCCCCTATGGGTCGTATGGTCGACGCATAAAGGCCTGTAATAATGTGGTCCTATAATAAAAGCTTTATAGATATAGATATATTTTTATGCAACATAAATCAATTTAAGAAGTGTTTATACCGTCTTCTTTGTCAAGTAGACCTTAGTAATTACCATAGTTACATTTTCATAATTATTTAATATTTCGTTGAAGTACTTTATGTTAGTAAGCATATTTGCCTATTGGCATTTTGTAATACTCGTGAGTCTAAACTACTTTACACTTACACACTTTATTTTAGCATGGCTAATTTATGTTTATTTTCTTGTTTAATTGAGGAGCCTTACGCTACCTAGACCTATTTCATGTTTAGATGTCTAAGACTTCTAGTTGCATGTATACACCTTAATTTGTGGATAGCGCAGTGGTCTACATTAAGAATATCGCTAAACTTTAATACTATTTAAAGTATTTATACAGATATAATAATAATGTAATGTAGTCGTTTGTTATTCCCTAAATAAATAAAAAAAAACTTCGATCGTGCGAGACACTCCCGAGTGTTTCCGAATCGTATAGAGTTACTGTGTCATGTCGTTCACCGAATTGACGTTTCCTCTATCATTTTTGCATATCAGTTAGAGACTTAAGTTTGTCAATTTAATATTTATTCGAATTTTCACATACAAGCCCTATTAGGGTACTAACAAAACTTTGGTCAACCCATTTGCCAAGCATAACCAATTTTCCGTAAGTGTGGAATATGATTCTGATGATGACAAACATTTAACAATATAAAACCCTGCTTATGAATGTCCAACAGTGGTCGCACAGAATCAACTAGGTAGTAAGAAAGAATAGGTAGGTACCTACTTATAATTGTAATAATAAAACAAAATTTAGCATTTACCCCTTACCGTACTCCAATGCCTACAACATTACCAAATTACATAATTACCCAACTACTCTGGAAGGTACCTATATCTCAATTAAGTATATTAAAACTATCTACAATAAGTAGTATGCGGATTACCTACCTATTAGCATGGACAATATTAGTACCTAAACAGAGAACTAAGTACCTATTTAGAAGGAAAAGTTAAACACAGATAAATACCAATTAGAATACGGTAAACTAAATAAATTGGACGGAACGTGATCATGACGAGCGCAATCTATCATCTTAGTAGTTAAAACAAAATAACCTGCAGAATAGCTCGAGTTGGTCTGCGGGACATGCCGGTTTCCTCACGATGATGTGACCTTGAACGTCAGAGCATGTGTAAATATACATCCGAAAAACCAAAAGTCCATTGATGCACGACTGGACTTGAACACAGTATCAGAAGGCGGGCCCATACCCACTTAGCTTTTCAACTGGTATGGTAAGAAAAAACAACGATTTTTGTATGGGCATTTCTATTTATTTAAATATTTTTTAATAAATGATGGAAGAAATATTTTTATAGAAAATACAAACTATGAAACCAAAACCATCAATAAATGTCAATCTGTACTGAACATACTTATCAAGCTTATAATCATCTTACAATAATTATTATAAAAACATATTGGCTGGTTACTAGATATAAGGTATCTCAGTTCGATCAACACACTTTACCAAGCTTTGGAATGGAGTAGTTCCAGCTGTGTAGACAGAGCGTCATTTAAAACGATGTAAATAAATGAGAGTAAGAGCTCAGGTGTCTATAAGAATATCTTACCTAGGTTCTACATTATTATTAGAGTATGTTACAGACTGTACTCTAAATATATTAAGCCAGACAGACTTGATAGAAATTACTCGCATATTAATAGAATACAAAGTTTATGAGAGATTTCATAGCAAGTAGTGGCCTAAATAATCAGAATCAGAACTATTGTCAAAAGTATTTACCTATGTTCAGGGATTTAATCTGAACAGTTTACTACCAACCGACTACATCTTATTACATTCTACCAAATTACAAGACAAGTACCGCTTATAAAGAAAGCACAATTATTTGGATATAATACTATCATACCTACAAGAAGTATCCTTACGTTTATAAAAAAGTAAAAAAACTTCTTTGAACTTAGTTAAGTTTTTATCCTCAAATAGTTATTTGGATTTGCTTATTAATATCTTGTGCTGAAATTTAAAGCAAATGTTGTATTTTGAGAATTTATTACAAAACAAATACATGATCTGTATATAAACATTCAAACATTGATTGCAAACAAGATACAAATAACTGACAACTCAGCTTAAAACAAAGTGAAATTTGTTATCAGAGTGATTAGGTATGCATTTTACTTTGAGCATATAATGTCAACCAGTAAATACCTACCGAGTTCAATAAATTTGAGGTTATCGTACCTGAATATTAATAGAATTAAATTATATTCATGGAAATGTATTATAATATAACAAATGGAATTAGAGAACAATGACTTATGTGTAAGAATTAGTACCTCATGTGAGGCCTTCTCGAGGGCCTTCCTCGCGGGCGCATGCCACGGCCTCGCATGCCGCTTTCGCTATCTGTTAACATAAAGGCATTATTAAATAAATAAAACGTTATAAAAACTAATAAGAAAACCGGCTTCAATGCAGAATATGATACAAATTATTTACAAACATACCATCGAGTTACGTACTATTTATATTTTTATTGGGATTTTTTAATCTTTTAAATCGACCCCACCGATGAGAAAGTTATATCAGAAATAACACGGTAGCGTAATATTTCCCACAACTAGATAGTTTTCTTTAAGAATTGGTTTTGATGTATAATCAGTTAAATGTTGTGGGTTCGATTCCCACCCGGTAATATTAGTAATTTAAATAAATAAAATAATATTTATTAAATTAATTTTAAATAATTTTATTTTTTAAGACAATTCCACTAAGCCCAAACAATGCTAGGTTAAATTATTATTTTACGGAGTTTCGGTGAACCGCCTACCCTTTGGCTTCATCATCGGATAACGATGATACCGGAAGGCAGGCAGTTCAGTGGGACTACTACGTATCTACGATCTGCGGCACAGGTTATATCATAATGTGCATTAATTTGGTAGTTTCTGGTCACAATAACCTTGTTATTACTTCCTCGTACTCTAATTGGTAAAATGTTGATTTATTGAATTGATTTTAGATTTTTGCATTGATATGTCGTGTGAAAACTGCTCCTTTATGAACATTAGCACCTCCAAATCTACTGGGGTAAATGCGTAGATTTTAATATTATCCATACACATCCAGGTGATTTCAATTGATTACAGGATGTGTCATCTGTTAGTCGGTCTTGGTCCAGTGCAAATTAATTTGATGAGTTAAGACTATTCAAGAGAGTGAAGCAGGATCACGAAGGACTGAGTGCATCTCCTAAAAAAATACCTCGTTTTTTTTTATTGGAGAGGTTTCAAAGGCTACTGTTGGAAGTTTGCATGTGCGAGTCAAGTTCCCTATTTTTTCATAGACTCGTGCAAGAAAGCGATGAGTTGGGGGTATACTTTAAAATCTTAAGTAACATTTTAAGCAATGCGTGGGCAGAGTAACATTATATTCTTACATGCGATAGTCACGCGTTTCGAAACGATTTCGAACAAAGAATATACGTCCTATTGGCCTTCAATCGGTTACTATAAAAACCAGCCAATTATTTTTCGGTGAATCTTGCCATTACTGTAAGTGCAGAATAATCTAGCTATAGCTACATAATCATTATCCACTGACATGACCTGTGCTGCCTTTGCCTACTGGTTGTCGTTTAATTTTGCTGTATAAAATACTACATACCTGTCTACTTGTGCAGAGGGCGAAGCGAACCAATAAAAATGTTTAGTAAAGAACACATTTAAACTAGATTTTTTTATCATGGTTTTCCAGTCAGATACGTAAAACAATGGGCAAACAGTCGGTTTCTCTCCACCCACTTTTTGCCCAGTGCAACATACGGTTTTCCCCAGACTTTTACCTAATTTCGGCATAGTTCCTTGGCCATTACCTGAAAGGGAGTCAACTTTCTGGAAAGTCCTCGAAGTCTCTGAAAATCCTTAAATAGTGCTCACTTTCTTTTTTTATCGTTATATGGGGAGGTGGTTAGCCTTCATCTCACCTGATTTTCAAGTTATGATAACGCCGAGGGTGGAAGCGCACTTCACTCGGAATCCTCAACAAACTGAGGAACTGGCTATCTTACCTCTAAATTCAAGAACACAACTTTTTTTTTTAATTGTTGTAATGGCGACAGAATTAGGTAGATGGTGGTAGCTAACCAGAGCTAGCTGTTTTTAATTATACATTTGTCATATGTATACCGTATATTATATACTTATGATACAATAAGTATTTTGTATGAATTTAATCATATTCTAAAATGTAATTTCTTAT
Organism: Venusia cambrica; assembly: GCA_951394065.1. Taxonomy (NCBI): domain Eukaryota; kingdom Metazoa; phylum Arthropoda; class Insecta; order Lepidoptera; family Geometridae; genus Venusia; species Venusia cambrica. The sequence goes on along the minus strand of OX596040.1, from coordinate 12,134,519 downwards.
TTTCTTGTCATGAGCTGTAAAATCTATTTTTTTAACAATAAAAATCTTGTATCAAATCGGACAATTGACATGTGGTCTTACTTAGACGTGCATCTAGGTTTAATGTGATACTGTTGTGCGTGCAACCCTTCTACCACCTATGTTCGCATTCCTTATTTTAGGCAGTAGTAAAATTTTGGTTTATTTTGCGTGTAAACATTTATTTGTTACTATTCTTGTCTGTTCTATGTATAAAATATGGTGATGAGGTGGTACCTGCGGCGCGCATCCAGCGCTGGTTCTGCGAGTAGGGATGCGGTTGCGGATGCGGTTGTTGATGCGGGTGCGGGTGCGGGTGCGAGCGGCGCGCGGGCTGGCTCGGCGCGGCGGGCGGCGCGCTCGCCTCCGCCTCGCGACCTTCCTCTGCCATCTGTATTAACACGCTTTTTATAATACAGTTCGCTCAGAAAGATAACCGTCGTCGTGGCAAAAATTTTACTTACATTATTACCATGACATTTCAGGGTTTTTTATTGTACGCCTGGAGTCAAGTTATGATAACGCCTATCTGAAGAACTAATCCGAAGGTGAGTCGATAATTATAAATAACTTAATGTCATCAGCGAAGCAAAGCAATTAACTGTTGATTAAGCATTTTGAAATGTCATTGACAAATATGAGAAAAAGCAGGGGTCCAAGGTCCAACACCACTGGGAATAGAAACCCAGCTAGATATACAATATAATTGTTGATAACAACTACTGCTAGGAACCTGTTATTGATGTAGGAGGCAAACCATCTGAGTAAATCACCTCTGATTTCCATCATGAATAGTTTCGAAAGTAATCAGTATAGATTACATAAACCTGGTAGCCATTGTCCATAGCATCCGTCAAGAGATATCTCATAAAAGAGGATAGGATTAGAAACAGTATTATTCTGAACAGACTCTATTTGCGTATCTGAGATAAAATTCTTAAATTGTTGTGTTCCGGCATTTAGAGGTAAGATAGCCAGTTCCTCTGTTTGTTGAGGATTCCGGGTCAATTGCGCTTCCACCTTCGGCCTTATCATCACTATAAAATCAGGTGAGATGAAGGCAAAGAACCTCCCCGTTGTACAATAAAAAAGGGAGCTTAACATGGCACCTGCGTACGGATTAAACAGTGATCGGATGTGCCTCATGGCGCATCCACTGTTACGGTGTATCCGTCCAGACGTGTGGTCAGCTGGAAGTTCAATAAAGAGCAAGTAAGACTCCGGTATTCGAATTGGGGAGCTCTCACATAACGGACTGATCCCGATGTTATAGCAGTTAAGACGGCGACAAGAAACATGCTCCTGGACGTACATACACCGGCTTTGAACCGAAAATTGTGTTCAAGTTTGTAACCGGGGTAGTGCAAATGCAATGTTTCGGCCAGATAGGAAATTTGCGGCTCCTTAAGCAAAAACAAGGTCGCCGCAACCGGGGTAGTAATTCGAACCAAATATCCTATCTGGCCGAAACATTGCATTTGCAGCAATGTTTCGGCCAGATAGGATATTTGCGGCTCCTTAAGCAAAAACAAGGTCGCCGCGCATTCTCAATATGGAGGTGAACAGCGTTGAGATTTGCGTGTACGCCTCTGATGTTACAAAAGATGACTTTTGATATGGAGGAAGCCGCTGCGAAACATTTTTTCTTTTTTGAACGTGTTGTTTTATTGATGTGTACCCCACACATCAATAAAACAATTTAATGATAAAAAGACAGAATTGACAGTTTGTGAACAAAAAACGTAACGGAACTACGCCAGAAGTCAGCGTAGGTAAGGTTGTTTGCTGGCGTGACGGGCGAAAGGGCCCCTAGAAAGATGGTTGGGTCTACCCCGGTCTCCATCTACGGTACGACCACCACTCCACGGACTTTGCACAACCTGACAGTTCAGCCTCCCAGGGCGGAGATCAAAGTAATCCTTGGGTTCGGGTTGGGTTGGGTCCAGCTTGCGGGCGGCCAACGGACAGCTGTCAGTGCCTTCCTCTCTTCTAACCTACATTGCAGTAGATATAAACAACTTTCTACTTCGCACTGTGTCTTGCGCGACTTAGTCCCTCAACAGATTTGATTGGAATAAAATATTTCAATATAAAAAAATAACATCATGTTTGATATGTAACTTTATAAATTAATTTGGTTATCTTGTTCTACTGCAGCAACGTGTGAGTTTTACCTGGTGCGGCGAGGAGGGCTCGCTTCCTTGCGAGCTGACGGCCGCCGCCTCTTCTTCGGCTCTGGATTCTTCCCAGTCTCTCGGCTCTGCACCCTCGGCGCCTGCGTTTTATTACACTACTTTCATAATGTTCTTTCACATAATCAATACATGTAACCGTGATTTCTCTTATCCCTCGCGAACGCAAATTTCGAAATCAAACGATTTATGTGCGAGTCAGACTTGTGTTAAGAATTTGCACTATTATAATAAATATTGTACGTCATTGGGGTCTTACTTTACTTTTTAATGTTTAAAGTAGTGTATAAATAATAATTAGCGTGTAGCACGGCGCTCGCACTTTTCTCTGCGAACGTAAATTGCCGCCCGTGATGGTACCGGCTTTTTACTTGATAATGGTGCTGAAAAGCAGCATTACTTTTATACATATATATATATATATATAATTGATATATAGCTATTGACCTCTAGGTCAGAGCAAGGATGATGTACGATGGAGCGAACTTTCCCAGAAGGCACTGGCTCTCCCGCGCCTAACAGGCACCGATAGCCTATCGGTGACTGTTAGACTGCAATCCGTTACCGATGTTGTAAATAAAAGCATTGTTTTTACAGTACTCACGTGGGTCAGCATGCGGCGGCGGCGGCGGCAGTGCCGCGGCGAGGTCGGCGTGCGTGTCGTGGTGCGCGTGCAGCGCGGCGCTCGCACCGGCCTCTGCGAACGTGAACCGAGCGCCGCCAGAGTTGGTGCCGGGTCCGGCTAGCGGCGACACAACGGCTTCACCGAATCTGACAAATGTTCGAATCAACAATATTATTTTCATGGCCTTTGTATTATCGTTCTGTTACCGGGACCATTGGTAGATAGATAGTGGACTAGTTTATTTAACAAGATCGCTAAAGCCCTTTTGTAGCCCCATAGTACGTAGTTTGTTGTTAATTTCGAAATGGCGAAAATATGGCGAGTGAATTCATTTGGAAATTCAAATAAAATTTTGAAGGTATAACCGGACAGGCATAATCTTTCTCACGTTACTCTTTCTAAAAAAAAAAAAACAATTAAATCAAAATATATGCAAACGTTTCTTTGTATGGGAGAATTATTTTGATAGATTTAGATTATTCCATTATGTCTTTTGATTCGGCCACGCCATGTCGAAATGTTCAACAATTAATTAACAACTAATTTTATATGGGGGAGTGCCGGTTCTAACTCCAGAATGTTTAGTTGGCCTTCCTAAGCGATCACATTTACATCATACCATTTTTGGTACATATTAATCCAAACATAGCTTACCCGTCATTGCGTCTAGGAACATAAAGTGTGGGTGTAGAAGGAACAATGCTGTCATCAGCGTCGTCTCCTCCGCTACCACCCAGAGACAGGGTTCCGCTGGCTGTAACAAAACAAAAGTAGAGCATCCCTAGTAATTTTTTTTGTCAAGGACATGGTTTTTAATGCTTTCGGACTAGCTGCCTTCTCATTGACAGTATATGAGGTTGGACAAGGACATGGAAGGTACTGACGTTCAGTGCCGCTGCTGATGGCCTCTATCTGCGGATGCGGCGCGGGCTCGCTGTCGGGCTCGGCGGCGGCGGCGACGCCCTCGAGCTCGCTGCCTTCACCCTCCTCGCCCCCTGCTTCTGGAGACTGCGCTGGCGAGTCCTGCACAAAACACTCACGTTTATAAAACCCAGCAAAGGCAACGTTTACTGTGCCCATACTTTTAAATAAATTTAAGCTTATTGCTAAAACATGTTTAAAAATATATTTATATACTAACCTTTGATGAAGATTATGGTAAGTAAGACATAATAAATTTATTTAAAATGTACACATGTAGGTAGGTATATTCATTTACCTTCAGTAATAATGTGATCGTTTAAAGTTTAAATGATCACATATCACTGAAGCAAAAATACAAGAAAATGAATGACTGGATATTGTATTCCAGATTTTATAATAAATAAATAAATATTAACCGCTTCTGTGGTCACCGGTGTCAGATCCAGAGGTCCCAGCTCGATCCCCAGGGGAGTTAAATGCTTTATTGGTGTGGATGGTGGTATGACTTTGTTTAAGTCCGCCTGGCTATCTAACACCATCTTACCAAAGTCCCTCGCCACCACAAAAACTCTAAATGGTTGTATTCTGGCATTTAGAGGTAAGGTAGTTTCTCAGACTTTAGTATTCAGGGTGAGGTAAGTGCGCTTCCATCTTTGGCATTTTCATAGCTTGAAACCATGTAAGATAAAGGTAAGCACTTACTCGACGTACAATAGAAAAAAACATTTCATGCTCAAACATCAGAAGAATAATTAGACTTTTTCATGTGAGTGTATCATGATGTTATACCGGGCGTGTTGAGTTCCCTTCTTCCTCGCCTTCAACTTCTTCCTCCTCTTCTCCCGCCTCTACTTCCTGCTCTTCCTCCATATCCTCTTCATCGCCTTCCTACAAACAAATTCACTTCGTCATATTAATGTGCACCTTTGGATACATAACCTCCAAAACTGAAGGGTTTAATCTTCAAATAGGTCCATTCAGGTGATATCGTTTTAGGCAGTGGCTCCACTCACGATTTCTCTGGGAGGGCAAAAGCCCTGCTAAAAAGCAAAGGTGAATAAGCAGCGACGACCCGTGGTTTAGAATAGGTCAAAGCTGTATAGATGATGATGAACTCAGAAGAAATAAATAATTCACTCAGCTAATGATCAACCATGATTACAGTTCTATAGTTCGCGGGTATTTGGTTGGGCGGGTTGGGTTTTTGCATGTATAGCAAATAATTCAATTTAAAGCTTAATTATGGTTATGGAGTTTTTGTGAGATTATATGACAACACAAATTAGAATGTTTAAACAAAACCGTTTGATAAATCGATACAAATAAACATACCCTATACATAGTTCCAGTGCACCTCTCGTCGTCTTCTTCCGAGTCGACCACAATAACGCCTTCATCGTCTTGATCGCATCGGGACGACGTTGGCACTTGATATTCTACCTCCACTGATCTTTCAAACCCCTACAAACATTATGCAAAAACCACACATGAAAAGCACGATGGGTACTACAGTAGCTATACTCATTTCAGAGATTTAAATTACCATCAACGACAGCTGAAATAAGCAAGGCAGATGTCTTATTCTTGTTTGTCACTATTTGTTATGTAAAGAAGATAAATAAATGAGAATCAGACGGTAACAGTAAAAGTTAATTAAAACGAGATATTGAAAACCGAAGATTATTATTTCTGTTATTACTCATACTTTACAAACTACTCTGAATACTACTAACTACTCTGGAGCTTGTTTATCCTATATCAACAGCCCATTAGTGTCCACTGCTGGACAGAGCCTCCTCCAAAGCTGGAGGATTTTGTCATAATCACCACGCTTGGCAGTCGGATTGGTAATTGCAGTAAATGTGTAGATAATACAAAGAAGGAAGCTGCTGCCCTTTTTCTGGTGATATCCCTAATGATTCATCCTATGCTGACATCTTAATCTAAATCATTTGAAACTAGCTGACCCCGTGAAATTACACTTGCGAAGGTTCTAAGCACATCACTTTCATATAAACCCACAGCTGCACACAGGCCTCCCCCAACACGCCACAATTGTCGGTCTACAACATAGTAACCGCCTCTGTGGTCTAGTGGTTCAACCCACCGATTTCAGATCCAGAGGTCCCGGGTTCGATCCCCGTGGAGAGTACAATATTGTGCTTGGTTTGGTTGGTGGTAGGACTTTGTTAAAGTCTGCCTGGCTAGCTACCACCATCTTACCTAATTCTGTCGCCATGATAACAATTCTAAAATTGTTGTGTTCCGGCATTCAGAGGTAAGATAGCCAGCTTCTCAGTTTGTTGAGGTTTCTGGGTCAAGTGCGCCTCCACCTTCGGCCTTATCTTAACTTGTTACCAGGTGAGATGAAGGCCAAGCACTTCCCCGTGGTACAATAAAAGGTCAATTGGCCTGCCAAGTGTGGCGTTTTCTGCAAATGTTTAAGATATGTAATATATCTCAATCTTACACACCTTTTTTAGTAGGGGGTTAAAAATACGTAAGCAGAAGTGACTTACTTGCACTCGTGTCCGTTTGGAAGCAAGATGTCTCGCCTGAAGGCGTCGCTTGGCCGGGCGCTCTGGCGGGGGGTGAGATGTGCTCACCCCAGGAGGAGGATGGGAAGTGGATACTCCTGCTGGGGGGTGGGAAGTGGATACTCCTGCTGGGGGATGGGAAGTGGAAACTCCAGCTGAAGGGTGAGAGGTGCTTACACCGGGTGGATGGGAGGTGCTTACACCCGGTGGATGGGACGTGCTGACACCAGCAGGGGGTTGGGAAGTGCTCACGCCAGCAGGGGGATGGGAAGTGCTGACACCCGCAGGAGTATGGGACGTACTAACGCCAGCAGGTGTATGGGAGGTGCTGACGCCAGCAGGAGCGTGGGAGGTGCTAACGCTGGAAGATGTTTGTGAGCTAGCTGTTGAAGTTGGAGCGGTGGCTGTTGAACAATAAGTTGGTTAATTTTATATTACTTGTTATAGCTAGTGAATTAGTTGTTAGTGTATTTCTATATCACTGTAATCAACTCTCGATTCTGAGGTTCTGGACAAGTATCTTGGGTATGTTATATCTCTTTGTGAGAATGTCATCCAGTTGGGTAAGTATTTTGCGGGCTTCTATCTACTTAAGTTAAGATAATTCAAGTAACGCAATTCGAAGGGCACGCTATGTATATTTCAAGTTTCAACCAAATCCGTTCAGCGTGAAGAAGTAACAAATATTAGTGTATTTGTATGGTGAATCCGCACCGCACAGACAAACAATGCTGATGCTACATCAGCATTAACGCCATCGCGCGAATTAATGATCAGCAATAAAGTATATTCATTCATTAATTAAACTCGCGTTTATAGAGGCTTTCGTACATGAAGTTTATACGCACAAATGTTGAGAATAAATTCTTTTACTTACAATACAAAGACTTCTGATAAGATTTTCCCGTAATCTATAGGTTAAAGAACTATTTTTTGTATTTTAAATTTACGTTACACGTCCGTGTTTGGGTCACCGACTTTCCTATGCATACTAAATTGAAATCCGTCAAGTAGTTTCGGAATACATTGACTGTGACAGACGGACGAACAGACAGACACCCGCGTGATCCAACAAAAAACACCCTAAAAATACCCAAATCGAACACCCACACATGAAGTGTGCCTATAATATTTGAAGAGTTCCCTCGATTTCTCCAGGATACCATCATCAGATCCTGAGATGATAACGATGGGACCACCTGGAAAGTATACCCTTTGAAACAAAAAAATAATTTTCTTAATCGGTCCAGGCGTCTTCGAGTAATCGGGGAACATTAACATAAAAAAAGGTTACGACGAATTGAGAACCTCCTCCTTTTTTGAAGTAGGTAAAAAAAATATATAATAAACTTTTTTTAAATAAAAATGTATTCAACTTCACGACTAAAAACTTAAAAATAACTCTAAAGGTAAGTTCATGTAATTAATAATACTAGTGACTGTAAACACCACAGGAAAGCAGAATACGCAATTTCGTTTACTTGGGCGACATATTTTTTCTTGTTATTTTGATATAAAACCAAACTACTGTACCGATTTTGATGAAATTTCTATGGGACCACCTCGGAAGTATGGCCTACCAAAAATAACAAGAATCATCAAAGTCTATTTCTAATTGGAGGAGAAATCGAGTAACAAACATAAAAAAAAACGCAGCCGTGTTGAGAACCTCCTCCTGTTTTTGAAGTCGGTTAAAAAGGCCCTTATAAACGAGATAAAATAGCTCCATCATTCAGCCCAATAACGTCCACATCTGACTATAGGTCTCCTCAAACGTCATCGCCGCAAATAGCAAAAAAACTGCTACAAAGTCAACAATTGATCGAGTGGAAGATCTTCCAACACTCCGTTTTGGTTGGTCACTTTGGCTCTCCTACGTTTTTTCGCTGTCACGAAACTCAAATGTCAAAGCATGTTTCTCTCCATAGCTCGCTGTGCTATATATAATTTGAGCTTATGCAGGAGGCATAGAGCGCAGTGATATATTAGAATTTGCGTTGCTTTTAGGCGTTTTAAGTTTTTGGGCTGCCTACGAAATGAGCATAAAACTGTGCCGAGTAACAAAACTTCAACGCCGAACACAGTTTCCACAAACTACCATTTATAGATAGATAAATACTTTATGATATACCAATTAAAAATCTATAATCAAAGAGGACTAAAATAAGACAACCTAGCATTAAAGGTTGTGTGTCGTTCACCGTATTTACCTGATGCGGGTGTCGTGGGCGCGGGCGGTGCGGGCACGCTGGGAGCGGCAGCGGCAGCGGCGGCGGCGGCGGCGGCGGCGGCGGACGCTGAGCTCGGGACGCTGGGCTGCTCGATGCGCGGCATCACCATCGCCACGGCCTGAGCAAAACACTTCAAATCAACCGTTAGTTAGTCAAGATTTGCATCAGGAACGGCCGCAGCACACACAACACTTTAGGAACCCGCGACTATAGCTAATAGAACAGCACACTCCCACCATCAGATTCAGAGATATAAAATTATGTAGGTTTGCCAAAGCTTAAGTCATGCTTCACAAACATGCTGATGCCAGTTTCAGTGATTCAGAGCTTTTGACACCGATATACTCTGTTTACTAACTAGTTGACAATGTTAACCTATATGGTTTTACGAAAACATGGTCTTAAAAAGTACTACAGTCTGTATATATTTATAATTTACATGTCTATGCACCATTGATTTGGTGATATTTTAATCGCATCCCTTATGTAAAAATAATATCGATAGCCTTATGTCACGAATACGACACCCACAATTTAGACTGATACCTCACACATCAAAGTCCATCAAGCCGTCTAGTCGAGCCTGTTCTTTAGTGTAGAGCGTGCCACATGCATACATACTGTCAAAAAACTTAACCCTTTTTGTTCTAAACCTAACATTAGGCTACTTTCTATCCGGATATGCGAGACATGCGAGACCGCAAGTAAAGCTAAAAAGAATAATAAAAGTTAAAACGACGGACATAATAATAATTATTATTATTATTTCAGGACATAAATTTCACACAGCGCTATCTAGTCCCAAATTAATCATAGCTTGTAATATGGGAACTAGATGACGGATAGAATACTTAAATATTTTTTTTTGTAAATACATACTTATCAACATAATAAACATTTATATTCATGACGAAAATGTTTGTCCTGGGTGGGAATCGAACCCACAACCTACAGCGCAGAAGGAAAAGTTACTACCAACTGAGCTATGAGGCTTAGGAACAGGACAAGAGAGACTAAGGGTTTCTCTGCCAAGGGCATAGATTTGAATTTAAAGTAAATTATAGTAAGACAGTATGGACACACCGTACCTGCTGTGGAGCTTGAGAGTGGGCAGATGATTGTGTGCTACTGTCACTGGCGCCAGAGTTGCCCATGCCAGCTTCACTTGTATCCATATCCTACACAAAATAAACATACTAAATAATCTTTCAATTATTTTAAATGTCATAACGATTCAAAAATTCACAAGCCGCGTGTTATGGATATATACAAGTCAGTTAGTCTTAGTGATGAGCCATGGAAAATGTAGGTAGGTACTGTTTTTGCATTTTCAAGATATCTGATCCGTCATAAGTAATTAGAAATAAATTATTAAAGAAACATAATAAAATTTGCTACTACCGCAAGACTCCTGGGCTACTAACTGACCTGGAAGATCAGAGATCTACAGGTCGGATAGAGATACGTTATAAAAATTGGGTGTGTAGAATTCGGGCTTCTACCGCTAGTTTTTGACGTGAATTCGATGGAGTAAAGTAACTCTTAACATCAATCTCGGAGAACTATTCAAATAATCTAATCAGAGTACACTCTGACTCCTTCAAAATTAAATCATAAAATTACTTTTTCAATACCCCAACCTCGGTAGTAATCAAATTTACAAAAAAAAACGTAAATTAATGTTAATACTTCCACTGAATGTACATTCAAAATACATCATATCAACAGCCCATTAGTGTCCACTGCTGGACAGAGCCTCCTCCAACGCTGGAGTTTCGCCATAATCGCTACGCTTGGCAGGCGTATTGGTGATCGCAGTAAAGTTGTAGGTAATACACAGACGGAAGCCGGCGTCTTTTTTCTGATGAGATACCTTAGTCGCGACATCTAAGGGCTCAGTTGGAGGGGTTGATTCGTAAGCCGCTATGGCAGCATAGGCATACATACATACATACATACATAATAATACATGCATACTTTCGTTAAATTATGAATCATTCTCTCCATACTAATATAGCCTTCAGAATATAAAAAAAAACATTTGACAAATCGCATCACTACGCGAGCCAGTTTTCATATCTTGCAAAGGTTTGGACAAACTACGGCAAATCATAATCTATACATAATCCAATACCTACTTGAATTGAATTGGAGGCGGTGTTAACCTTACGCCGAGAGCTTTACTACACGCAGAATACCAACCTGCGTGGATTCAGGCGGCGGAGCAGTCGAAGCAGCCACGGAGGCGCGTGGTATCGGCCGCGATGAAGATGCGGGCATGTACTCTGTGGTGTGCGCATCATGCGGCGCTGTCGGGCCCACTTGAGCCATTGGACGAATCGACGCGAGTGGCGTTTCTCCACCACGTCGACTGGCGCTTACACTTTGTTGAGCCACCCCTGAATTTTGACGAAGTTAAGATCATAGATGAAAACGCCAATCAAAAAAATACGTTAAGTAACTAGTTTAATTTGTTAGAATTACAATGGACATCGTTATGAGCAAATACAGATTTAAACAATGCACCAGGTTGTCAATTAAAATAATATGGCATGCTTTTATAGTTGATATAGCGCACGAATTTTTTTTATCATTAGCAATGGTTCGCTCTTGACCACGTCACTTGCGTAGGCAATAATGAGGTCTACGATGTTTCATCGAGTCGGTAAGACACAAAACTACATTTATTTTTGAATAATAGAAGACATGCATACTGTTAATATATATTCGAAAGTGTCTCGTGTCTGTTTGTTTGTTAAGTTTTCACGGCTAAACGGCTGAACGGATCTTGATGAAATTTGGCATGAAGATTATATTGCATTTGGGAGAAGAAGTTAGGCTACTTTTTGTCTCAAAAACCACCTTAAATGGGGTAAAATAGGGGATTAAAGTTTGTATGGGCAACTCATAACTCCCTAAGTAAGAGATCTGAAAAATCATATTTAGGCTTTTGGGAAGAAATAAAAAAGATATGTTTCAACGTTTTTTATCAATCATCCCCGAAGGGGGTAAATTACGGTTTTTTGTTTGTGATGTTTTTACGGTTAAACGGCTGAACGGATCTTGATGAAATTTGGCATGGACATAGATTGTACCGCGGGGAAGAACATAGACTACTTTTATCTGGGTACACAAAGCCTTTATGTTCTTTGTTTAAGTCCGACTGGCTAGCTACCACCATCTTACCTAAATCTGTCACCATAACAATATTCAGCATTTAGAGATAAGATAGCCAGTTCCCTCAGAGTCTTGGGGATTCCGGGTGAAGTGCGCTCCTAGGTCTTATCAAAACATGAACCAGGTGAGATGAAGGCCCCAAGTGCTTCTCCTTAGTACAACAAAAAATTTAAAGAAAAACCACTTACCAGCCATTGGTTTGATATTTGCTGTGGGAGGATCAGATGTTGTCTTCTCCGCCGTAGTTTGTTGTTTTGACGATGAAGATTGATTAGCTAACTGCCGCTGCAACATATTTACTTTCTGAAGAAGAGCTTCCGTTTCCCGGGTTTTTTCTGCTTGTACTTCGTTGCGTTCTTTCTCTAGTCTAGATAGACGACCTTCGTATTGAGACTTGATAAGAGTCAGTCTTACGTCTTGCTCATCGCGTGTGCTTTGCTCTATAGAACCAATTTTCGTACGGAATTCTTCGAGTTCACGATTTAAATTATTTTTCTGTTCAGTCAGTTGAACTATTTTACTTTTGGCTTGTTTGAGAACTTGTTTGGCTTTCTCCTCTTTGTCTTGAACCACGGTTCTTAGTGATTCAAGTTCTTGTTTCAACTTCTCGTTATTTTCTTTTTCTGTATTCAAATTAGTTTGAAGTTCATTGATTAGTTCTTCGTGTTTCTTTGAAGTCTCTATTAATTCAGCACCGGCAGCAGCCGCTTGCCCATCGCTAGCTTTTTTTTCTTCTTCTACTGATTTTACAAGTTCTTCGTATTGCGCCTTGTACTTTTTGGCGATTTTCCTGATTTGCAATTCCTTGCCACGAATATCGGTCAGAGAAGAATCTTTGCTTGCAATGTCTTCAGACAATTTGGAATTTGATTCCAATGACGTCGATAATTTATCTTTAAGCTTAGCGACTTCCTCCGTAAGGCGAGCCATATCGTTTTTAAGCACTTGTTGCAACTCTTCGTTAAGTTTTTTGTTTTCTTCAACCAAAGTATTTTGTTGGCGAGATGTGATTGTATACTGTTCTTCAATTTTACTTTTTTCTACCTTTATCGCACACAGTTCTTCATTGAGCTTCTTAACATTTTCTTTTTCGTTAGTCAACATCTTCGCTAATGTTTCTCTTTCATTTTGTAGCCTCTTCCAATCTTCGGGGCTCGTTTTATTGGCACGCTCGACCAAAGCGTTAACTCTGGTTCTCCACCGAGCACAATCAGCTTTTAAAGCAGTATTTTCCGACTGCAGTGCTTCCGTTTTTGAAATGTAGTCTCCTATCTTTTCTTGTAATGGCATTAATTCTTCTTCCATTGCTTTAGTGGCAGCAGTAAGTTCTTCGACACGAACCGACAACGAGTCGCGCTCTTCCCTCAAAATTCGATTACTGTCAGCTAAAGCATTCAGAGTTTCCACTTTCCTCAAAATATCCGACTGCTTATTGACAGTCACCATACTAACTTCAGACTTCTCTCTTGTACTGGCTAATGCAAGCTTAGTGTCATCAAGTTGTTTTTCTGATATTTCGAGTTGCGATTTCAGTCTCATTGTTTCGGCTTGCAAAATATCAAATTTAGCCATTGCAATATCTTTTTCCTTTCTTAAAAACTTTACAATCTGGAATAATTGTTCTGAAGATTTACCATCTTCTTCAGATATCGAAACATTCATATTAGATTCATTAGCTGATTCATTCATGCTTTCGGATTGTGATCTAGACGCGTGAGAAACTGAGAGCTGAGTACCAAGAGCTTGTACTTGATCATGCAATAAGGAGTTTTGATCATTTAGGTCTTTCAGGCGCTGCATTAGTTGATCATTTTCAACACTAAGCATTTTTTGCCTTTCCAACCATGACGACTTTTCGTTTTCTAATTTTTCTTCAGCACTATTTTTGAGGGCAACCAACTCATTTAATTGATTTTGCGCTTTTGATAGTTCTTCTTTTGCTAAAGTTAATGCTTGAATGTCAGTAGAATGTAAGATCATCTCATGAGCATACTTTTCTTCTGTTTTTTGAACCGCTTCAGATAATTTTGCCATATCTGATCGCAGACCCTCGATTTCAAGACGATTGTTATCATTGTTTGCTATTGCTTCTTTTAGATCGGTCCTAGATTTTATTAGTTCATCTCTGAGGCGTGAGTTGCTAGCCGAGTGTTCTCCGTTAACATGCAATGACAATTCAGCTTCTAGTTCAGCACATTTATCTTCAAGGAATTGCAATTTAATAGCATACTCAGTTATTTTAGCTTCTGTTTCTTTTTTATAATTCACATATTCAGTATTAAGTGATTTAAGCTCCTTTTCGGCTCCTTCAGCAATATCGCAATATTGCTTAATGTGTTCTTTTGCTACATCAAGTTGTTCTTGGAGTGACTTCAATTCTCCCTCCTTCTCAGAAAGATTGCTTTCAAGTTGTCGTATTTTTTTAACAGTATCGAACGATCCATCCGTGTTTGGCGCGAGAGCCATCTTAAGTTTCTTTCCTAGTTCTTCATTAGCTTTATTTTTATCCGATAAGGCTTGGCGGAGATCAGCGACGTCTTTTCTAAGGACATCAGCAGCATCTTTTTCTTCTTGCATCCTAGATTTTGCAGTTTCAGTTTGACGTTCTAAATGAGCTGCCAACTCTCTAAACCTATCCTGTTCTTCCTGCAGCCTCCTCCTTAGAGCAGCACATTCGCGGGTTGCTTCGTCTAGTCTTGTTTCTATCTTAGCCCGATTTTCAACTTCAAAACGTTCGAAACTAGCTTTCATCAATTCTAAATTTTTATGTAACAATGACTGCCCTTGACGTTCACGCTTCATCATTTCGTTTTCGGTCTGAAGACGCAACACCGTCTCTTTTGTTAGATTGCCTTCTAGCTTCAAATTTGCAACTTGAATTTCGGCTGCCGCCAGTTTGCTCTGTGCATTCAAAGCCTCGTCCCGTAAGTGCTGTAACGATACTTCATGTTTGGCGATAGTAGCATTATACGCCTTGTTCTTTTCTTCAAGAGATAAAATTTGTTTTTTGTATGTAGTAATATTTGTCTGCAAAATCTTCAGGCGATCATTATTATACTCTGAAGTCGAAGCGCATTTACTGTTAGAAGCAGTAAGTTTAGTCATTTCTTGTCGCATGTTATCAATTTGATCGAATAACATTCTTTCATTCGTTATTTTTTCTTCTTTGTATGTTTTGAACTCTTCTTTCAATAGATCCAAGTGTTTTTCTGTTTCTCTGTATTTGATTTCAAATGATGATGGTTCTGGGATTATTTGCTTTTGTGTATTATCTGAGGTATCCATAGAAAATGATCCACTTTTATCGAATTCTGCGGCTTCCGCAACTGACATCTCATGGCGTTTTCCCTTCATAAGATCATGATACAATTTTTTGAACATGTCACGCTGCCTGATAAGGCCGTTAACCATTTTAGTTTGCCGGTCTTGTGCTTCAGTTAGCTCAGTTACTCTGTTCTTTAAACTTTCAATTTTTGATTGCATTTCACCACTCTCAAATTGTTCTTTATGTTGTTCGAGTTCTTCATGTTTATCGGTTAACTCACGAACCAATCTGAGAAGCTTTTGATTATTTGCTTGAAGCTCTTGAATATCTGTGAATGTCACAAGAGTCTTAGAGATAACTCTTGAAGTGTTCATATCAGAGTTCGTAGTATTACAAGACATGCTAGTGGCATCATGGTCACCATTGGGTAGGAGCCCTCCACGTTTAAATTCAATTTCTTTTAAAAGAAAGCAAAGCTGCCTGCCCAAGTCAGCTAACTCTCCTTTCATTTTGGTGTTTTCTCGGGTGTAATGATTGGCAATTTTAGATGTTTCACCATATTCATCTCTTAATCTATTACATTCCATAGCCAAAGATTCTAACTGCTGGGAAAGAGCTGTGTTAGTCTCAACAGCTTCATCATATTCAATTTTTTGTTTCTGCAACAGAGGAGCCTTTTCTTCTAATTCATGAACTATGGTGTTGAGTGTTAAGCCAAGCCGCCTATTATCTTCTTTTTCCTTTGCTAGTTCTTCTGTTGCTTTAACCAACTGAGAATATATTTGTGTTAATGACATTCCAGACTTCAGTAGTTTACTGGCAGTAGCCGCAGAAGGAGCCAAATCACTTAAAGCCGTATTAAGATTATGATGCTCACTTGTTTGTAATGCTTGATTGACATTTCGTAATTCAGTTTTTAAGATTTCTAATTCTTCATTTTTCTTTTCCATAGTTTCTTCATGATCCATTTCAGCCTGCTTATATTTAGTTTCTAACTCACCATACTTTTCAGTTGCTTCATTCAATAATTTCTGCAATTCTGCTATTCCTTCAGTAAGCTCTAATGTTTTCGCTTCGGAATCATCCAACATGGTTTTGAATAAATCAGCTAGTTTTGATTTTGCTTCCAATTCTTTTTTATAATTATCTGTCATCTTGTTTTCAATTTCTCGTTGTTCCATCAAACGTTGGTTAAGGTTTTCAGCACGGTTATTAAGGTTCTTTTTGAGTTCATTCAGCTGACTGATAGTGTCGTTTGCCGAGTTCAGTTCCTCTACTTTTTCAGCTAACTGACTTTCTAGGTTAACCATTCTGCTAGTATTATTTAATCTTACAGTCTGTAACTCTGAAGTTAATCTGTTAACTTCCTCAGTTAGGCCAGCAATTTGCGAATTGAGCAAAGTTCTTTCCTGTTCAATTCGTTTTTCGCGATACTGCAGAGCTAGTTCTGTACTTTGAATTTCGTCATTGTGCGCTAGGGCTTCGCACTTTGAGTCAATGGCTGCACGCAGTTGCTGGGACAGAGATGTTTCGTTTGCTGTCAATCTTTCTATTTCCGTATCGCGCCTCTGCAATATACGAGTCAGGTCATTTCTTTCGTCTATGGCTGCGTCTCTGCCGCTTTTTATTGAAATGATTTCGTTTTCCAGGCGGCATATTTTGTCACGCGCTTTTTCCAGATCTGCATTGTATGTTTCAACTTGCTTACCCAATTCAGTGATTGTTTCATCAGCAGTTGAAAGTTTTGATACAGCATCTTCATATTTGGCGGTTGTTTCGAGTATTGCAGCTTCAAGTTCAGCAATTTTATTACCTAGCATAAAACGAAAAAAAAAACACGTTATGGTAACTTATTTACATTAACTTTAAAAATATAATTTTACTTGGTGAATGTTAATTAAATTATTCTTCATAAAACTATAAAAAAATTTGTTTTGCCCCAAACACAGCGCCATTTAGCCCCAAACTAAGCATAGCTTGTAATATGGGAACTAGATTACGGATAGAATACTTAAATACTTTTTGTAAATACATACATACTATATGATACAACACCCAAACACAGAACAAACATGTACATCTACATTCATAACACAAATGTTTGTCCTGGGTGGGAATCGAACCCACAGCCTACAGCACAGAAGGTAGAGTTACTACCAACTGAGCTATCAGGCTTGTTGAGGTAATTGGCGTAACCACCATGCATATTTTCATTGTTGTTGTTGTGAACTCAGGTGCTCAAATAATATTATACACCATTCATTTGCACATCACACCATGTAAATTTGCTATGTTGTAATATTTTTTTTTGAATAATGATTTAAAAAAAACAATGTGTGTTGTAAAGACAATAGAAATATAGGAAGTTACTATTATTTTGTATTACCTAACACAATGCCCCACCACTATTTGTAACTCAAAAAGGTTGCGGATCAGAATTTTAGAACACTCCCCTAAAAAGCATTCACATAACAAAATATACATATTTATAAGGCACTTGATTTCAGGGCTTGCCTGGGTATTACCTGGGTGATGATGAGGTCTATGATAGTGCTGAATATCACACAAGATTTAAATCAGCCTGATTTTTACAAACCAAGTTCCAACTAAGAGCACCATATACTTATTTATACCAAAATAAAATGTAAATTGGTGATATGACACCATAACAAAAATGGCTCATGACGATTTCTTGCATGTTAGGCTACCATTAAGAGTTGAATAACTTCGTAATTTTTCAAGATATTCATATTTTTCTTCAGTATTTAATTGATGATCCAAATAGATCCCTATTTACATATAATAATATATAATACATAACAATGTTAGTTACATTGTTAGTAGTGAGATTGAGTAGTTAATTGAGTTAGTTAATCTGTATTTGAAACCAGCTTATAAAACAGAATTATTTTTCTTTAATTGAAACCAGGTTTCCCAAAATAAAATATAATTCTGTTTCATAAACTGGTTTCAAACCTTTGGTTTTGAAAGTGGTTGAAAGGGGTATTTTAGATCTTCTGATGAAAAACTAGTTCCTTATACTGAGAATACACATGTTATACCTATGGCAAACTAACTAGAGGTTACATAAACACTATTAAATTTTTCTCTGCCAAGATCCACACATAACAATGTTTTAACATTTCTGTCTGAAAGAAAAATATGTGTTACTCTTTTTATTTGCTGCAACTATAAAGCTCTGCTGCTTACTCCCATTCTGAATGGATGTTTTATAATTTCTCTAGTAGTTACATTGTTAGTCACAGTGAGGTGTTTAACATTATCTTATTAAACATCCTAAGGCACAAAGGGCAAAGTAAGTGGAAATCCATTATCGCTGCATCCCATTGAGAAACAGGTGCCGATTTTGGTTCTTTTTTTTATTTAGTTCTACTGGAGGTTCTACTGTAAATATATGTCTCAATCATTATCAGGAACTACAATTTAGATTTTACAAGAGTTAAGGTAATAGGGCCACGCAAAAAGGGCCCATAGGAGGCCCAGTTGCGGAAAAATAGTCCACGCACCAAGTACCAAGTAGGCTGTGACAGCGGGACCCTGGGTAACGCCGATGAACTGGCTAGGAGAGGGTCGGTAACCACTACAGCACTACAGAAGGCCCATCCCCGTTCTAACCCCTGCCATTTTTATAGATCCACACATTGATAAAGCTTCACACCCAGGGACCGAATGCTGGACCAACTCTACTGAATGTCGATAGGCCAGAGCAGCGCTATAGACTTATTCACCAAGACCAACACAATGACTTCTTAACTTTAGGATACAAAATCTCCAAATCATAGTGGGGACAATAAAAAGCCACTGCCTACTTAATAAGCACTTGTTGACCATTGAGAGCAGAGGGTGTCTAACCGAAGAGGAATCAGCTGCCCACATAGTCCGGGAATGTTTGGGAGTAACAGCACACCACAAGGAAATTCTCAACAATACGAAGTCACTCCGTGAAGCCTGTGAAGACCCCCAGGAACATACTAGCCAGACATTCCTCACGCATAATGGACCACTTAGGAGTCTAAGTGAGAAAATGGGAGTCTTTTTACATTTACGTAGGCTGTGTGACATTCATAGACATACAAAAAGCGCGGGCTAAGTGTCCAGGTTTAAAAAAGACATCAGTCAGGGCATGATAGGATCTCCAAAAATGAATTACAACCCTACCTTCAATTCAGTGAATTCGACAAAGTAAAACATTTTTTTTTGTATAACAGGTAATTAGGTGCCATGAACAATAAAATAATAATAGTTTGTAAACCATTGAGAAAGCGTCGTGTAGAAAAGCACCGGGCTTACCGATCTGCGATTTGGTGGTTTCGTGAAGAGCCTTAGAAGTCAAGTACTCCTCGAATTTTTTGTCAATAAGAACGTTGATTTTGTTTGCCACTTGGTTTGGTAATCCAGAATACTCCGATTCTGATAACGCATCTTGCAAATAATTTTTTACACCGGCTTCAGTTTCGGCAGCCTCCATTTTCGCCACACTCACCAAACAAAGAGAACAGAATGGAATGGAATATAGTATAATTATTCCCAAAGATCCCGTTCCGTCCGTTCTATCCATAGATTTCTATTTCGTAGCATAGTTACTATATATTAGTCTATGGAAAACAGAAAATATAACAATTCGGCATAGATCAATCCAATAATGCCAAACCTTATACTTACTAATACTAACTAGACTATGCACTATGGAGAAAAAACCGGTCCGCGCGAGAAAGCTCACGTTGGTAGTGTCCCTTTCTAATGAGGTGACCATGACCAAACAGAGCACAGGATAAATTTATAGTAAAAACGTTTGTGTAACCATCCTGATTATATTGATGGTACGTAACTACGATACCTACACCTACCTAATTTATTGTAGGTAAGTAAAAAATATAACCAAAACATAGTGTGTACTATATTTTTATTGGAATCTTCCGTAACCCACGTGTAGGGTAGGTGCTGCACTTACTTCTACACGTGGGTTAAGGGTCGGAATCATTTTTTTTTTCCTGTATAATAGGTATCATCTGACCTACCGTTAATTTGACAACAACCTAACAAACCTTTCGCTCCTTAAAGAGTTAGTACCAAAAAGCTAGGTATGTTTGTCAAATGTGAGATATCCCCACATATTTTCATGATTAAATGAGATCAAATGAACGTTCTAGAACGACGCAACATTCTAGACGAAAAAAAAGACTTAAATTTGAATATATTTTTATTGATTTGTTCAAAGTCAAAGTTAAATATTTTTAATCAGTATGATTTTTAAGTATCACTTTGAAAGGTCAAATCTGCCGCCTGTTCGGAATCGCGACCAGCACACGTGACTTTAACACGAGTGCAAAATTTTATGGAAATCGTTTCAGTAGAACTATGTGAAAAAGGAGTTGCAATTGAATCCTTAAGGTTATTAGGTTAATGCACAGACACACTCGGATGATTTATTATTTCCTCAGGAAATATTGACGGAACAGCATCAGGTTTCAGCATTTTCCTAGAATAACCAGGAATAAAGTCTTCACATATAAAACGGACACTGAAAATAACAGACGACTTTGAGATTTATACAGGCACTGCATTTTCCCACTTTAATTTCTGGTTTTCATTCTTCGGAAATCTACAATACAATATATATAATTAATAACAACAACCCCTTTGTACACTCTGACCGTGGTCGGTATATCTCCTAAACTGGAGAGACCTACCTACTACTGCGATATTGTAAAAAAAACATTGATCAACAAAATTCTTGGTTACCTTAAAGAGTATTATTGTTGCTTTTACTTACCCGTGGAAAGGAAAGCTGCTACCGGGATAAGATTCATTTTTGCACCCCGTCACACAACATGAATACACCATTTTTCATGAAAAGCATACAGATTTATTAGAAATTGATTGAGTTTCATTGTTTATGAATTATTCGTATTTACGTTAAATATGGTGTATGGGTCATATTTTCGTATTAAAAATAAAAAATGTATTGAATTTAACGCTTTGCTGGGATTATGTTATGTTACCTATTATAATATAATAGTATATATAATAGTTAAATAATAGGTAGTGTTCCATCCGATTCTGATTCCGTATTCAATGCTACTACGGTGTTTAATAAATATTCCAACATGGATTATCTTTGGGTTGGAATCCATAACGACTCGCTTGCCGGCGCGCACTGTAATCCCACTTTTTGCAAGCTAATTATTGCCACCGTGGAATCGATTCATATATTCATATATTATATTCTTTAGTAAAAATAATAGTCTATGATTCTAATGTGATAACTGTCACTGCCACTGTCGGAAGAAAAAAGATGAAAAAATATGATTGAAAATATTAAAATCAAAAATAGTTAGTTATTTATATTAGTAAATTCATTCAATCTCGAGATAAATGAAGATAATTTTGCTTTCTAAGTTTTCACGGCACATGTAGTGGTTGCAGTGTGTGATTACACAACGTAGAACTATTCATGTAGATTCATTTTTTTATGATCATATTCGGTAACATACTTGATTTGCTTATATTTTAGCAGTAAAGTTGATACTTTACGGCTTAAATATAACAAAACGGAGCATGGCGCTACGACGCGATATATGATCATATCGCGTCGTAGTGCCATGCTCCATTTTGTCGTGTCATTAGGTACGGTTTCGACGACGTGTTTACGGGTAAATATTTTTCACGATGTTCACGTGTTTATTTTGGCTTACAATATTTTGTTAGACATTGAATTTAGTTTTCTGGGAGTGTTTTGTTTTGTGTACCTATTTATTTTTTTAATGGTGAGCGACTGATATGTGCTAGGCTAGGCCATTTAAATATTATCACACCTAAGTTGGTAGTAGATATGCCCTGTAGGTTGTGGGTTCGATTCCTACCCGGGATAAACATTGTGTGATGAATGTCAATATTTGTTCTGTGCTTGGGGCTATGTAGGTAAATCATTATCATCAGCTCATTTTTGTTATATTCTTGATATTTTTAACTGTTTTGCTCTCATTCACCAGATCTCAAACCAATACTTCAGGACGAGGGCGTGGGCGAGGACGTGGACGCGAGCGTCGTATTTACTAAAACTAAGGGTGTGTGGGGCTTTGTTGCCGGTGAAATTACGGTCACACGAGATTTGTCTCTGGGGATTTAATAAATAAGTATGTAATATAGAATATATTTTAATTATTTTTCTGAACTAAGTTATTATTATAAGTTATATTATGTTTCAGAACTAAGTCTCTTCGCCAGTTTATCTATTAGTGGGCCCCATTGAAGTTTATTCTCGAGGGTTAATCCCAAAAATATAGTGGTATTGACTAATTCTATGTTTTCCTCTTTAACTTTTACATTAGTTTCAACTGCAGTTACATTTGGTGGGCTTTTTGTTATCTAGTTACAGACGGTGCGTTCCGTCCGTTACTAGATCATAAAAAGCCCATTAGTGATAATTACATCCTCTTTGCGCCGTATGAACACAGATCATCAACTATCTGTTCTACGTATGTACCGTTAGGATATTAGTGTTCTGTGGTATAACGTGATGAAGAAAAAAACATGATAATATTTCAAAAATTTATTCAATCATTTGACCATATTTGACAAAATGATGTGAATAATCGATTGCGTTCATACGTTGATACGTACGGTATTTGAAAATTTTACTTCATATGCAGAAATCTTGGAAATCAGTCTGAATATTAGTTTGACCTAAAACTACTGGAAAATTATGGAAGAAGAACAATGTTTACTTGAATGTGAAAATTACATCCAAAGCCATGGTATTCCTTCAATTATTAAGGGTTGCATTGTACAGCTATGTGTTAATAAACCTGAGAATCCAGTGACTTTTCTGAGACAGTATTTTCAAAAGTTGGAAAGGGTAAGCACTGTTTTATTAACTACCTACATCAAGGTATTGTAAAATTTGGATAATATTATTGTGTTCCTGTGATCAAACTACAGAATTGTATATTTTAGGGGATTTATCTCTTTCAATGTACAGGTTGACTGTCTTTCTGCACCTGTACCTCATATTATACCAAAACTGTGTTGTAATAGAATATATATTTGTGTTCTTATGTTTTTCTACTTCAACAGCCCCTTCATGTGCACTGCTTGGTAGAGCCCCTGAACTGTAGGGTTTTGCTGAGCCCACAGTGTACATTACAGGACAATAATTAGAATATAAAAACAAAGAACCTTGGCAAATCTGATGACAGAGTAGACTAAATGAACTAGTTTGATGGTGGAGTGGCCATCTCTGAAGCCAAATTGGAGGTCTGAGATCTACCTTAGTTATTTTCTCAGGCTTCTGTATCATTATGATTTGTGAGACCTTCCCTAGGATTGGGAAATATGAGAGCCTGTATGTGACATTAAACAGCGACAAAATGAAAAATGGCTTTCATATAAATTCTTTTAGGATCTTGGGTGTGATGAGGTCAAAACCAGGTGCCTTTTTAGTCAAATCTCTTTATTTCTGTATAGGCTTCTATTGGGTTGACTGGCTTTAGAAGTAGGTCCATCCGATATGGTTGCCTAAGTATTTTATCAGTTTCCTGCTCATATATAATGTTGCCTTTAACTTGATGGGGGCTGTAACACACTCACAGTGTGTTTTACATAGTTAGCGAGATGTGCAGCACCCAACATGTTAGCTTGATGGGTGCTGTAAATCACTCACGGTGTATTTTACATCTCTATGTAGTAGTAGAGCAGGATGTTCAGCACCCAACCAATTTCAGATTACCAAGAAGATATGAAAACCTGGCATTCAAAGAAAATATTTCTCCAGTAAATTAATTGTTAGTATTAGATAATTTTAAGCTATGGTAATGGATCATAAAAAAAAACTAGCCCTTGGTTCTATCAGCTTGTGTGCTGGACGATATTCCGAACAAAACTGACAACTATTATGACATTATTATTTGCAGATGACAGCACAATATTATTTACTAACAACCACTTGACCAATATAGAAAATTACATTATAACATTGACATTAATCATAAATTGGCTTGAATATACTTTACTTACTTGAATATACCATATTTCGATTTTAATCTAACTAAAACCTTCTAGATTTCAAACAATTAATAGCCGTGGTGAACTTCACATTCAACATTCTAATACCAAAAACGTTTTTGTAGAATCAACACAATTTTTAGGACTGCAAATAGATAGTAAGCTTACCTGGAAGCTACACACAGATACAGTTTGCCAAAGCCTATTTAAATTTTCATATGCACTGTTCATTCAGTAAAATTGTGAGTACAATCACTTTACTTACAGCATATTATGGTCACACTCCTCAATTTTAAGATTTGTAGTTCTATTTTGGGGTAACTCAACTAACAAAGTGAAGGTATTTATATCACACATTTTGCATAGTAATCTAGATCGCTTTTCCCCATTACCTGCTGGCAGTCGCCAAGATGTTCCATCATCATTCAAGTCAAACAGCGCTGCTACGTCACAGTATTTTCTGCATGGCACATTATATAATCATGTCCCAATTTCAACTAAGGCTGGATATTGTTTATTAAATAAAATAAAAATAGCCTTTATTTTCCTATTAGTATGTAGTTACAATATTATTTTTATTTACAGTACTAAATAATTTTCCATTTTGATGTAGGTATCTATCTAATTCTGTTACAATGTTTTATTTTTACCTGAATTTATATACACACATCAACATTGTCTAGGGATATTCAACATTTTGTTGATTTTTACAAAAACTGAAAATATTTTTTTACATAACTAGGTATGGCAAGAATCTTTATTTTGTGTTGTTTATTAATAATAATAAAAACAACAGTTTTATATAATTTTTTAATAAACATTAAAGTAGGAACAAAATCTCGAAAAATCAGACAATGTACATGGTTCGGTAAATTGTGTTAAAACTATTTTTACGTTGCAATGACTTTATAAAATTACCTTTTTACAATTAAATAATCGGTGTTGCCTCCCCTGACGTTGATAACACATCTGCACCGGTTATTCATACTCAAAATTAGGGTGTCAAAGTCTCGCTGGGGTATGCGATCCCATGTTCTTTTTAAATGGCAAAAAAGTTGGTCTTCTGTGGTCAAATTTCATGGCAAATTGCTGAAAGCCCTTCGCTGTAACATGTCCCAAGCGTGTTCGATTGGGTTTAAGTCGGGTGACTGTGCAGGCCAGTCCAAAACCGCGACCGCGCGCCGTGTGAGGAGGGGCATTATCATGCATGAGCTGAAGTTCCTGGCCAATTTGAACTCTGTGAGGGATGATCACAGGTTCTATGACCTCGTTCCGGTATTTTAGTGCAGTCATGCTGCCTCTTATCCAAATGAGCTCGGTTCGCGCGCCAATACGAATTCCCGCCCAAACCATGATTGTCCCACGTCGGTACGAATGGACCTCTTGTGGCTGCTGGAGGCGACTTTCTCTGCCTGGAACTCTCCAAACACGTATTCTTCGTGAATCGGGGTGGAATCCAAACCGAGACTCATCAGTAAAGAGAACCATTGTCCATTGGCTATTGTTCCATAACAAATGTTCTTGAGCCCAAAGAAGTCGCCTTCCGCGATTGCCTCGTCGTAGAGCTGGCACACGAAGCGGCCTACGAGAATGAAGATCGACTTGTAGCCATCTTCTGACGGTTTGGTCGCTGACTGACAGCTGATGGTCTGACTGAAACCTTTGCACTAGCTGCTTTGCTGTGAGATTGGGTTCCCTCCTGGCGGAATTTTGGAGAAAACGATCTTGTCTAGCGGTGGTTACTCGTTTTTTTCCAGTGTGGCGCTCTCTTGCATCCCCAGTAATACGATAACGTGACCACAATCGAGAAATTACGTTTTGATTGGTGTTTATGGTATTGGCAACCACGCGTTGAATAGCACCGGCTTGTAACATGCCTATCGCTCTTATCATTTCTTCTCTGCTTAAATGTCGACGTTCCATGACATTACGAATATCACAAGATCCGTTAAAATTAAAAATAATTAAATAAAAGTTAATTTATCTTAGGCAAAATTAACGTTGTTTAATTGAAATCTTTTGTTTTTTTGCGTTCTATTATTATTTTGTTCTAAATTTTGAAAAGGGAACAAAAGAGGTTTAATTCCATATATAAACTTTTTCTAAAAAGCAAATAGTTTGTAAGCAAATCATTTCGAAATGGAATATCCCTAGACAATGTTGATGTGTGTATATTATTATTATCAATTATTTATGAGTGAATATATTATTTTTTAATAGTTCTAAATTTAAATAATCAGAGGCTAATGCATTGCTGGATAAAGGCCTCCTCCATCTCTTTCCTTAGTACCAGGGCTTGATTCCGGTACCAACAATACCTGTACTATAGCGGTTATAACGGTATTTTGACTTTTGAAGTATCAATACTTTGCTCTTATATATCGGTATTCAAAGTGGTTCCCGCGACGTTGCCAGCTCTCCGGTCCTAGTCCTAGCTTACCGTGTCGGAGCTTTAGTGCGTGCTTGCCAACTTGTGCATATTTCGCGCGCGGAACATTTGCAGAGCACACACATTTTATAGCGAGTTTCGATTCGACTATGACCATGATGCACGCACGTGTCACTTAGATAAAAAAATATAATGGGACGACATAAAACTAATAATGTACATACATGATTATTTCGAGCTTATAAAGTCTTCAGCTAAGTGCAATTCGTGGCCTGGAATGAAATATTTTGGATAAGTAGGTAGCGAAGCCTATGGAATCTGAAATTTCTTATTGAAAAAGGTGTGTGCTGTGCGCATTAATAACGATGAAGGAAAAAATCGTGAAGAAACTTGCACCTAGACACAGACAGACACATATTGACAAGTTTTTCCGGTGGATACGGCGGAATGACATAGGGCTGCATAAATCATCTAGAATAGATGGAAAAAAGCCTCTTAACTCACATAATCACTTAAATATGTAGTAAATTCTATTAATTCAAGATACAACTAGCTCTATAAGGACCCCATTCCGCTAAGTTCAACACGTTGAACTAAATGTTTTTTTTTTTTTCAAATATTTCAACTTTGTAACTTTTTTGTGAAAGTTGAAATAAAAGGATTTTTATCCCGAAAGTTCAATTGAAACAAAATATTGTTAAATTGTGTACATGTATGTTTGTTCGGCCACCAAATTTGGAATAGCATTCTTTTTATCTAGATATTCTCACGAGAATGGGATTAATAATGTGAAATCAAAATATACCTAATCATATACTTATGCTTGTAATACCAAAGATTCAAATACATAATGTTTGAAATATATAATGCTTCCCTTAAAAGCAAATAAAAAATCATGGTTTTCACGGACTTTCGTGCGCAAGGTCTGCCGGCAGGATTTCGCGCCACGCTAGTCTTAATGAAATTATCCGTCGAGCGTTTACCAGTGACAATGTGCCAGCCGTTCTTGAACCGAATGGTCTGTTACGTGATGATGGTAAGCGGTCCGACGGTATGACTCTTGTCCCTTGGGAAATGGGTAGGCCTTTGGTGTGGGACGCTACCTGCGTCGACACCCTAGCGCCATCTCATCTGCCTGGGACATCAGTTAGGGCTGGTGCGGCGGCTGATTCGGCCGAGGATCACAAAAGGCGCAAATATAGTGGTCTCGACAGAGCTTACCTATTTGAGCCTTTTGGGGTGGAGACCTTGGGTCCGTGGGGAGCCGGTGCCCTCCGGGTTTTCAAAAATATTGCGGGGCTTTTGATTGAGGCGACACGTGACCCAAGGGCTGGCTCTTATTTAGGCCAGCGAATTAGCATAGCTATTCAGCGTGGCAATGCAGCCAGTGTCTTGGGCACGCTTCCGTCTGGTACTGGTCTGGAACAGTTGAGTTACCTATAGGCCGTTTGTAACGGTCCTTAGGTAATCTGACTGATTTCTTTGTACTTAGTTAGTTTAATTTATTGAATAAATGTAATATGACAGCTGTCAAACTTCAAACGACCATAACTCTGAAACTAATCGTCCAAGACCCTCCGTTCTTAGTTCAAATGAAAGCTATGACCAAGATCTACATTTTCAATGACAGCTGTCAAACTTCAATTTGTCATATCTCTGGAACTACTCCTCCTAGTATCTCCGTTCTTAGACCAAATGAAAGCTATGACCAAGATCTACATTTCCAATGACAGTTGTCAAACTTTAAACGGCCATATCTCTGAAACTACTCGTCCTAGACTCTCCGTTCTTAGTTCAAATGAGAGATACAAACGGAGAGTTGAGGACGAGTTTTGTGTTTGACAGCTGTCATTGAAAATGGAGATCTCGTTTATAGCTTTAATTTGCTTATATATTTGCAAGCATTTGGAAGCATTACACATTTCAACTAGCTTTTACACGCGACTTCGTCCGCGTATTGGTTTTTTGAAATAGGAGCAAGAATTATTTTATCATAAACATATAATATTTATTGGATATCTGGATAAATTTGAACTAATAGCTCCTACATGGTGTGCAGACACGCATACCGAATACATATGCATGATTTTTGAAGTCTTAGTGCTGGTCCGACTCACGCTTGACCAGATTTTATTATTCATATATTTATTAACCTCAAAGTAAATATATACTCACATCATCTTTGTTATCATATAGGTCGCAAATAACAATTTATAAAAAACGTTTCACATATAGGAACCTCCTTTTATTTCATTTTTTTTTGTTTATTTATTATTAGTCAGGTCTAAAAATTTTAACCTGCTACCTATTACAGTTTAAAAGATCTCTTCAAAAGGTTTTTCCTTAAATATTGGACACCCCACCCTCTATTTTTGAAAATACTTAAATACCTAAAATATCATTACTTATTTCATATGGACAATCTACATAGTACTAATTTTCAAGTGCCTATCATGTGTGGTTTCAGCGATATGCAACATTTTACTCCGAAATTTCAACCCATTATGAGAATTTTCAAAATTCCTGTTGTAACAGGCGTCTACACACCAAGACAAACATGCCCTCGAAATTTAAAGTCTGTACGACCAGCGGTTTAGGTTGTGCGTTGCATCTATTAATAACAATTTATAAAAACGTTCCTTGTATCCCCTTTTTTATGATTATATTTCAGGTTATTTGGTGTGATAATACAAATTCTCTCAACATTTCAACTTGCTACCAGTCACAGTTCAAAAGATATGGCTTTTTAAAGGTTGTTTCCTAAAATATTTGAACCCCTAACCTTCAATTTTGAAAATTCTACAACACCCTGAAATATGCCATTGCTTATTTATATGAGCAATTGTCATACAAATTTTCAAACGAAATTTCAGTCTGAACTTTGAACACCAATTCGAACCCCTAGGGGTGCGACTTTCCACACCAAGACAAATATACCCTCCAAATTGCAAGTCCGTACGACCAGCAGCTTAGGCTGTGCGTTGTATCTAGTTGAATCAGTCAGTCACTCAGGACTAATCCTTTTATAAATTAGATAATTAGGTATGTATTTTTGGATTACACGCATATTGACACATTTAGGTGGTCATACGCACAATGACACGTGGTGTCTACGCATAATGATATACGCGAATTGTCACATATGCTATACGCGAAATGACACATCGTGAACGGTTACGCGAAATGACATACATCACATACATTATGATATCGTTTCACTTGCGGATAATTCCATTCTCGTGAGAATAGCGGGATAAAAAGAATGCTATGTCTACATTCCAAATTTGGTGGCCGAACAAACATACATATACACAATTTAACAATATTTTGTTTCGATTGAACTTACTGGATAAAAATTTTCCTTTAATTTCAACATTCACAAAAAGGGTAAAAAAATTAAAGTATTGAAAAAAAATCCATTTCGTTCAACGAGTTGAAATTTGAGTTGAACTTAGTGGAATAGGGCCTATAAGGGTACTTACTTTCCATTTTCACTTAGTGTTCAGCACACTTCGTTGGATTTAAAACGCGCGTACATACGGAACAGAAGCAATTTATTACCAAACTAAAACAACAAACTCGAAAAACCGCTGCGCGGCAGGCGGCGCGGCGGCGCAGCGGTTTTTCTAATAAGTTTTCTGTCTCGCTTGCAAAAAATTTAATTGTTGATACCGATATTTTACGTGCATAATATCGGTGAATTTCATTTTCATTTCATTTATTCAATAACAATTTACAATTGTGTCTGAAATTGGATTGATTCTATACATTAATACTACTAGAACTCCCTTTATGAAGTCTACCGTTTAGTCGTGCATAAATCGGCTCCATATTAATGTGTTTATTAAAAATAGTTAACCGTTTAATTACTGTATAGGATTGTGCTAATAGTGTAAAACATAGTGCAAATACTACGTGCAAGTGTAATACCATCTGGTATCTTTTTGATCTTCAGTTTGAGTACCGATGCTGGTGACCTTTTCCATGCTACAACTATGACACAAAACTAAATCTGTTTGCGTGGAAATATTTTTAATACCTCTATTCCAATATATACCGATACTTATTGAAACTACTGATATTTTAGTACCGATACCGATGAAATTACCGATATCACACTAAGTCTAATTATATCGGTTCTAAAAAATACATACGGTATCACTTCAAGTTCAGTCGAACCGGTATTTGAAAATACCGCTATTCCAAGCCCTGCTTAGTACTCAATCCTGTGCATATTGTTTTTTAGCATTTAAAGATAAATTTACTAAATTATTGGAAGAGAAAGTGTATTATACAATTGATGAGTTTATGAATGACATACACTGGCTTTCACTATGTATTTTATTTATATTAATTACGACAGTAATTTTGTGACATTAATTTTTTTTTTTTTTTAATTATTACTAGATTATGTTTATTGTAATGTCTGTAACATGTGACATGTAATGTTTGTAAACCGTATTAGGCAAAACTAGAGATACTTCTTACGATAATTATGAGACCATTGTTACCTACCTAGCTTTTCAGACAATAAATTCGTTTATCTTTAAAAAAAATCTTACTTAATAAAAATATGTGACTTTGACCAACGAATTACCTTGATGGGTGCTGTAAAACACTCAGTGTGTTTGACATAATGAGTGGGATGCACAGCACCCAATGATTTAAAATGTTTAGGTACCTAGTACACAAAGAAGACCCTTGAATTCATACATTTGTTGAAGCTGTTCAGGTTCCAGTGTTCTATAGCCAACCCATAAATTATTTTCTTGACCTGAGAAATTGTCACAGTTAACCAAATCAATACATTACACCCACTATAAATTAAGGTACCGGAGTACCACTGATCTTCACTCTTCCATACATACATAGTTAGCATTTCCAAATTAAAACATTTTGCTGGTTTCACAGATAGGGATTATCTATATATATATATATATATATATAAATAATGTAATGTGCAAGCTATGATAATCAAGCAAGCAAGTAGAAGTCTATTTGCAAAATATATATTTAATCGTACATGGGTATGTCCCATTTCAACCTAGGCACTACCGAGACTTCTTAACACATTTGGCTGCTGTAAAACACTCAAGGAGTTTTTTTATTAGACAGTTCATAGACAGTGCCGCAGGTGCTTGTGCTAACAAGTTATATATACATAAATACATAAACATTCTTAGAGGTTTTTTCCTTATGCATTTGTGTACTCATATTAATGGTGTAAGGAAAAAAACATAACATTAATGTAATATTAGTAATAGTCTGTTTACTGCGCCCAGTAGACAAAGTGGTGGGTTACATATTAAAAATAAATTAAGTTATTCCAACTATGGATGGCGATATGGAATGGGAGGTAATCTTAATATGTCATACTAGATTTATTCTATTTCAATTATGTACATTACCACTAAGATAACATAATGAAAAAAAAACTAATTAAGCTTACGATATGTTTTATTGCTAGATTTTTGTTCAGAAAAAATTGGATGGCGAAATGACCCGCATATAAATATAACAAGAGATCACTCATGTATCTTGAGTATATCATAGTGAATTTTTAAAGAAGTGTTGTTTGCAAAATTTCAGGATCAGGTAAAAGCGGCAGCGGCTGCCGCGGCGGCCTCTGAGGGTGAATGCGATGGCGAGCTGTCACCGCTACCTCTCTTGGGAGGGCAGCTGCCTCGAAGGAGGGGTGGAATCAGTGCTGAGCCTGTCACAGAGGAAGATGCAACTAGCTATGTGAAGAAGGTATTCATTGCATCTAAATTAGCTTACAAGTAACCTATGTCATTCCATTCCCGTCACTATATCCATGCGAAATTTCATTTATGATCATTCAGCCGTTTAGTCGTAGAGAAGCGACAAACAAATAAACAAACCGAGACACTTCGAAAAGATGTATGAGTATAATATTAGTATGGTATGGATGTATGTTTAAATAAAGGAGGTTGCGTAGTAGACGCCACGTACATACGGCCCCAAATCGTCCTACCACTTACCCTACCGTCCAACCGGCCACACACACACAGGGCGGCCGTACTCCTAAAAATACTTGTTAGATGTTAACATAACCAAAACAAAATTTCAGATTCATTGACTAGGTATTTGCTACATCAGAATGGCTCTGGGAATTGGGCTGCGGGGAATTTAATTTCGTACCATATTCAGATCAGCTAAGCGCCGCCGAGACCTGTCGCCTGTTGTGATTTTTGTGCCAATAAAACATTTTCAATGTTGTTACCAAGAGTGAAAAGAAAACATAAAAAAATATTAAATATTTGCTGTCGTTGCAGGTAGTGCCAAAAGATTACAAAACGATGGGGGCGCTGTCCCGTGCCATCGCGTCGAACGTGCTTTTCACTCACTTGGACGAGTCGGAGCGAGAAGACATGTTCGACGCGATGTTCGCGGTACAATGCCTGCCCGGGGAGACGGTGATCCGGCAGGGCGATGAGGGCGATAACTTCTACATCGTGGACTCTGGCGAGGTCGAGGTACTCAGCTCGCAATCTATACACATTCGATATCAGAATGTATCATAGTCATATTCTATTATTTCATGCAAACATTATTATAAGAGTAGTAGAAGCCCCTTGTGAAAGGGCTCGTCCGGAGAATTACTACCACCATACCCATTTCGGCCGCCAAGCAGCGTTGCTGTGATCCGGATTGAAGGGTATGGTTGCCTGTGAAATTACGAGCACGCGAGGCTTAACACCATTATGCCTCAAGTTGAAGGGCGCAATGCAGTGCCGTGTAGGCTATGTTCCTTGTGAATGTGACCTATGCTGTAAGGCATTATTGTTATTATTATTGTTATAGGCAAGAGATGCACTTAACACCAGGTACTAGCTTGCGGGACAAGTCTCCTAGATGTATAATAAAAAATATAATGCTACCATATGCTATCGCATGATGCATGCGCTTTACATGGTTTTGATGTCACTTTTGCGGGATTTTAGAAAGTTACCTTCATGGCTGGAGGGTATAGTACATCTGAATAAACGTTCCATTAGTTTAATTCTTGCTTAAAAGTCTTAATTATGTACTTTAAGTAGGTACTTCCAAGAAATTGGACATGCTTTTTTTTAAAGTAAAGTTAAATATGTTTTGACGGGCAAGTCTCTTTTTGTTTGACTGTTTCTCTTGAATCTGTTCTCATTGCTTTAGCGCCTCTTTTCTACAGCTGAGCTGCAAATTCTATAAAGCATCTAAGTTTCCGGCGCACTGCCAGTGTGCCAGTGTCTGCCATGCGAAATCTGGATGTTCATGTCATTGTCATCATTTTCCTGCGATATATCCCACAGGTGTGGTCGGCACAACATCTCTCAACTTACTCAATTCTCCTCTATATAGATATAGGACATCATACTCGTTACATGACTTGCATCCTTCCTCATAACATGATCACATATACTGCGCTGACCTATTATTTCACAGTTTTTCTGTCACTGTCGCATCTTTCACGCTTCACAGTACTCTACATATCCACCTAGTTCTCAATATTCTCATCTCTGCCGCGTGCACTTTCCTTTATCCCTCCTTTAGTAGCCCAGCATTCAGATCCATACATTACGATAGTTCTCACGATGGCCTTATTTCTCCCTTTTTACTTGGTGGCATTAGCTTATCTTGCAATAGCGGTCGCTTATTATCCCGGAGACCTGACACCGTGTCATCCATCCCGCATTTATTATATACTTCACGTCGCGATCATCAGAATGAATGACACGCGAGCCATATAGGTTCTTAAGAACATGTCACCTGGAAAAGATATTATTTTGTCAAATAAAATAATATATCAGCTGTCAATAAAATACAGAGAAAAATCTTTCAGGAATTTCCATCTTTATACATGCCTAAATTATTCATGTGTGCTTGTGCACACCACGCCAGATTCTTACTTGAACTAGCATAATGGTGGAATCATCGTCAGTGTGGTACAAATTTGGACGGCTTCCGTTTTCATGCACTCCAAATGGACGTCTCGCAAATTTGTCGTCTAGACCGCTTTTAGAGTTCTCATTCTATACTTAGCCAGATCAGAATCGATAGCCAGTTTCTGTAATTCTGTAATTCTTTATTGTACACATAAATATGATTATAATATGTTATAAGAAAACATATGTACAGAGGCGAGCTTAACCCTTAAAGAGTTTTCTACCAGCAAACCTTTGAGAGAGTGAGAGTTGCTACACTGAAAAGGTAGAAAAGTGTACTTGAATTAAAATAAAATGTTAATAGACAAATTAAATATACATACAGATATCAAAAGTATACCTACACAAATATATTTAATACCTACTAAATATATAAAAATATATCTTTACATATTTTATACATACACATATAAATAAATACAATAATGATAAATATTTCTCATTCTGTTGAGGATTCCGGATGGATTGCGTTTCCTTCTTTCCTTCGGCCTTGTCATAACTAAAAACCAGGTGAGATGAAGGCCAACCGCGTCTCCATCGTACAATAAATAGGGGTAGTTGATAAACTGAGCGAAATAGCAGCGAGAACTTCAGTCCGTGAACACGAATGTTTTAATTATCACACAGTCGAAACCATCGGGAATATAAAAAGGTACGCGCGACTTAGACCCGATTCGTATTGATAATGTGTGATAATCACTATAATTTATTAGCGAAACCTGTTCTGTATTGCGTTTTCATCAAAATATATTTGTTGCAGGTATTAGTAAATGGTGAAACAGTAACAAGTATAAGCGAAGGCGGCAGTTTTGGCGAGCTCGCACTTATATACGGAACCCCGCGCGCCGCCACCGTGCGGGCGCGCACCTCGCTCAAACTGTGGGGGTTGGACCGAGACTCGTACCGACGTATCCTCATGGGCTCCACCATTAGGAAGCGAAGGATGTATGACGAGTTCCTATCGCGAGTTTCTATATTAGGTAAACTACAACACAACATACAATACAATATGTAGTATGCATGCACTGACATTATTCTAATTTTGAGGGTGGGGAATCCCATGTTGGGGTGTGTTGTGCATTGCTCCCGGCCAGCTAATCTGAACCCAGCCAGCCCAATTCCTCATAGTAGCGAAGCAGGACATTATGTTAATGGCAACATTGCTACAGACTAGGCTAGCCCACTGTTGGGCTATGGAACTTGTCAATACCTTAAAGTTTTAACACAGAGCAATTATGCCTGAAAGTAAAAAAATATCCTCCGTTATGGAGAGACCTGAATTTTTTGAGATACCACCTCATACCGAATTCTAATATTTGGTTATTGTTCTAGAGAGCTTAGAAAAATGGGAACGGCATACAGTAGCAGACGCCCTAGAACCTGTATCATTTGCTGACGGCGAGACCATCGTCCGCCAAGGGGAGCCAGGGAACGACTTTTACATCATTGTTGAAGGTAACTTTTTAATAGTGTAATTGCTACGTAGCGAGCATTTTCCGAGACCATCGATTTGATCTCTATTGGGCTTCGTGGTTCTAGTGCTTGGCCGATGACGTTACGCTGGTTAACCTGGAGTTTCCTTTGTCCCATATCTGTTCCACCCTTCCTCGTATGCCTAGTCCCGTCCCAATTAATGTTATAAGATAAGGTGCGAAATGCCTTACAAATAAACATGAATAATAAATTCACCTTAAAACATCGCTTGCCTATTTCTAGCTTCGCAGCATTCGGTCTCACGAGCATTCAAATTTACTCTCCGTTGAACCGCGAAAATGTTGATTTGATTTGCAGTTTTCAAATTAGAAATTATGGTATTTTTGTATTATAGTTATTATATTATTATAATTATTATATTATTATATATATGGATTATTTTGATAAATATTATGAAAAATGTAAGTAAATAAAATGGAAATAATAACAATATTGTCTAAATCCGTAATTTCTCATGACGCGACCGCCGCGACGAATTGGGGGCTCTTTCAAGTAGCATGATAAATTAAGGTGCTTAAGAAAAATAAATAAAACATCTATCCTCAATACGCTATAGGGTTAAATAATGTTCATTAGTTATCTGACTATCGAAAATAACTACTACTTTACTTAACCCAAGGAATTATACGCAAATTTTCTTATAAGTATGGACACCTCGGAACGCACTTCCCACGGGCGTAAAGTCCCGGCAGAAGACAGTTACGAGTTAGCGGGCCCTTACGGCAAACTAAAGGTATAACGTTAAAATCCAGCCATGCCATTTACAGAATTCAAATTAACATTCAAATTAATTTATGCGGAATAAAAAACACAGTGTACTTAAAAACTAGTGACAACGATGCTGACCGCAAATAATATTACACTACGTCGCGGCCAGTATCGCCCTCCTCTTGACATGTTGGTAGCTTATTATTCCTAAAAAAAATAAAAGTTAAAAGGTACAAATTTTTGGGAATATGTGAAAGTTTAATATATTACATATCCGTAAACTAAAGATACCTATGTGAAGTTAATGAGTAGGAGAATGAGAGTTACAGGCACTCCTGATGACACCAGTCTCTTAAGAGTCTGGGCAACAGAAGATACTGTATGTAGGATTTGCGAGTTGGGATGGATTACGTGAACGCTTGACAACGTTTTGTTCTGTACTCCATATATATAACGAACTTTTTCCAATATAATTTCACGAAACATCACTTGTACGGGTTTTAAAATCCCTCATAATCAAAATGCCGATAGTCTAAAAATAGATGTAATAAATTATTAATTATAAAGCAATCTCGGTCAATTCATCAAGAAAAAGGTGCCTATACGACAAGATTCCTTAGATATGTCATATTAAAATAGGCAGACCGCTTATTTGATGTTTACGATAATAAGAATGTGGCGTTCTACCATAAACAATGCTGTTACTCATTAGCGGAATCGTTTATGGAACGCCAGTTAAAGTTTTAAATACTGTGCTGAAAATTGTTCTGCCACTTGGTAGATAAGATAGGAATCCTTCAGGATATATGATAAAGGTTTTATTTTGTAGGCACAGCCGTGGTTCTGCAGCTACGAGGCGCCACCAACGGTAACGAAGCGGAACTGGCGGCACCTGTCGAGGTCGGCAGACTCGGGCCGTCGGACTACTTCGGGGAGATAGCGTTGCTACTGGACCGGCCGCGAGCCGCCACCGTGCGCGCCTCCGGCTCGCTTAAATGTGTCAAACTGGACCGCGCCAGGTATCAACAGCCAGTACCACTTCAGTGGCTTGATCACGAATGTCTAACGTCATCGTAATGTTGAGGTAACGTTTTCACGGACCTTTACATTACTTGGAAGCACGAAGCACTATCGTATCACTCGTATAACAACGATTAGGTAAACGTGAGTGACGATACGTTAACGTTACCTTTACATAACGATACATGTGTCAAAAGGTTCGTGATCGCAAATTTAGTTCTATTTACGTACTGTAGAGGCTCTGTGCGAAATCCTATACAAAATGCTAACGTGAACGATACGCTTACCGTACAGAAAAAAAATGAACCACAGTGACCAAAAATATAATAATAAATAAAAAGGCGTTCACAAGGGGTTGTAGTAAATAATATACCATTTAAATGAATAAATATCACAGGACATTGATTTCACACAGCGCCATCTAGTCCCAAACTAAGCATAGCTTGTAATATGGGAACTATATTACGAATAAAATCTTTAAATATTTTTTCTTTTGTAAATACGTACTTATCATACAATACAACACCCAAACACAACAAGCAAATTCAAGCGCATTCAGTACCCAAATGTTTGTCCTGGTATATATTTTTGGTATGCTTTGCTATGGATACAGTCATTTGTGTAAACACGTGTGTAGACACGTGTAACTTGTGATATGTTTGATAGAGAGCAATTCAAATGAGTGTTTCTTGTTGCCACTATAAAATTTACATTAATATTTTTTTTTCAGGTTCGAGAGAGTGCTGGGCTTGTGTGCAGATATCTTAAAACGCAACATAGCTCAATACAACAGTTTTGTGTACCTCTCTGTGTAAGGATAATGGAGTATTAAATTATTGCATGATTTACACTAGATCGTGTCGGGTATAAGACGCGCCGCGTACGCGTACGGTACGGGGGTAATGGTTTTGTAAAGAAAAAGAGCATTCTAGTTGAACCCAGCACGATCTAATATAAACCATAATTGTGACTTTTACTCTTAACTATTTATTGCCATTAAAAATTAGTTATTATTAATTTATAAAGTTTGATGATAATTTTATTAGAAAATAAGGTGATTACTTGCTGTTAAAGAAAATATATTTTTCAATATCAACCTGTACATAATGTTAATATTAACATATAGTAATAAAATATAGTACCTACTTAACAAACCAATATATTTGAAGAAAAAAAACGACAGGAGGCTGTAGTCAGCTCCTCTGGAAAATAGACCTGCTACTTATTTTACTAGCGCTAACGCTAAAGGTCGCTGGAGTGGTTAAGCTGCAATTGACGAATGTGTTACAATATAATATTTTATTTTGTCTTAAGTATGTTAGACTTACTTAACTGTAAGAGTAGATTTCCGCTAAGTAACATCTGAATCTATTAAATATATGTGTACATAACATTTTCCTTTTCTTAAATACTAATTTGATAAAAGTCGACTTTTAAAAGAAATGAATCTTAAATGGTGGCTAGTACCTGCATTGGTACAGAACCGTAAGCAAAAGAATCTTTCACTTTCAAGTCTGTGGCTCGGTCATGTGATTAGCTAAAAATAACTAAATACCGGAACACAACAATTTTAGAATTGTTATTATACAAAGTGACATCCAGGGTAGAAAAATATAAATCAAAAGGATGTATGTCAATAAAAATAGTCTTGCAGAAATAAATACAACAGGGCAGGATGTATACGTATAGTTAATTTAGCTATACCCTAATTAATATGTGTACCACCAACCACCTCTTTAGCCATGAAATCCTCTCCATCCAAAGGTTGCCTGGAATAAGTCTTATCGCTTCTTAGCGATACGACCGGCCATTGTATATACATTTATTTTTAAGGTGTGCAATAAAGTATTTTTCATTCTTTTCATTTATTCATTCAGGACAAAGAAGAAGAGTCTTGCAGAAAGAAAGCGCCAAGGAATTCAAACCAGATAAAAATCCACAATATATCTGGCACTATTGTTGTAGAAAATTCACATAGAAACTGGGACTAGTAACCAATTATTCTAAATATTTTCTATTCATCACTTGCGTGACCAGTTCGTTTTCAAACTACTTAGAAAACCACTATGCGGCTCTTCTAGACTGTGGACTGTGGATCAAACGGGACTATTTCATCATACTGCACTGACTTTCTCTGAGCAAGTACCTACTTCCTTGCGTTTGAGAAATAGGTCTTCATGGCACGGCAGACAGTATCCATCCATCTAACCCCCACAGGAATAACGCCAGCTAGTGGACCTTACCTGCGCTTTCATATGAAATTCTGTGCTACATTTCAATTCGTTGCATTGAATTGACAATCAGTGTCTTCATAAATACGGTAATTACGGTAGATGCACCGTAATCTTGTCTAATCTTGGACTAAGACACGATGAATACCCGTGCTATTTTATTATGTAGCTCTTATGGTTTTACGAAACACAGCTTTACATACAACACAAATTTATCAAAAGGCAACACTCGGCGTAAGTAATTTTGGTAAACATTATACTTATACCTAATCGGAACAACCGAATGTTTTGTCACTTTTTAAGCGTTGGTAGGATTTTTTCACTCACAATATTATTATATTACCTTGGCAGTAATTTAATGTCGCCCTTATCTATCCCTTCCGGAAAGAATGAAACAACATTTTCAAGTGTATCTGTATAGTTAGGTCTCAAACACCTGGAAATTCTTATCGAATCTAATTCGGAAACTTCCAATCGAGATTCCAAGAAATTCCGCTATTCCGAAAACCCATTCAAATTTCCATAGAAGATTTTCTACGTTTGAGAATAGCGTTGAATTCTATCGAATTCTACTTAGAATTTAGATTTCAACGCTTTCAAAAAGTGATGTTTCCGATCCGAAAACATATCGTGTGGTTGAGAATCGCTACACTCATACACTGGTATCCGTGTGATGTTAGTAAATGGAGTACGACCTATGATAATTGATAATTATTTTTTTTCTGTATAATTAGATTGGACTATTTTGTTTTGAGACAACATTCGAGTGAAGTCTAGACAACAATTGAAAATGATAGTGACAAGAAAAGAGAAAAAGGAGACATTACAATACAAACAAAATTTCTAAATCGAATGGTGCAGACAGGTTCTAAGCATCCTTTTTGGCTAATTACGCACACATATCGTATCTAAATAAAATACCTGGACGGAATTTTTTTTAGATACACCGTAATTTACTGAAAAAAACCGTATTATTACCGTGTTGCTAACGCTGTAGGTAATTCTCAATTTTCGTGGAGACCGAGATTGATGACATTGACAATCGATTTCGCGGTTAAAAGCGAGCAAAAATTCACAGCTGCTTTGTATTAAAATTTGTTTTTGTGTAAATTGTACATGCAAAGCACTTTATTACAACTATTAGCTTCGCTGAAGTTCGCTCTTGTGAGTAATAGTATTCTATGAGTTTGCTGCACTGAACATTTAAGGTATAACTGTTAAAGTTGAAATAATCGCAAGATGATTTTACTTCAAACACGCAAGTGAAACCACAAAATGGATCTAATCGAATCAATTAAGAAAGACAAGGCTTATCTCAAGTGTAAATTAATAGTTAAAACATGGGAAAAAGACTTCAAAGCTAAGCATTCTCGTATACCCTCGAAGTTTGATATCAAGGAAGCTCCAGCGAAAATAAAATACGCATACAAGAAGTATTTTCTACTAAAAAGTTCAGCTCTAGAGAACTCTCTTTCCATCTGCGATTTTGATGAGAAACTAGATGAAACGTTGACATCTTTAGAAACTGAAAATAGTGAAACACAGTTGGACAACAATGATTTCGAAGTTTTGAGCCC
Organism: Venusia cambrica; assembly: GCA_951394065.1. Classification (NCBI taxonomy): domain Eukaryota; kingdom Metazoa; phylum Arthropoda; class Insecta; order Lepidoptera; family Geometridae; genus Venusia; species Venusia cambrica. The sequence continues at coordinate 12,093,164 of OX596040.1, read as the reverse complement.
TTCTTCGGATCAGCTTCTTTCTGCCCTGCCTAGTGGACAAGAACTTGAGAAGTTGCTTTCAGATCCAAAACCTTTGGATACAAATATTGCTCAAACCTTGCATCCTTTCACCGAAAACCTGTCTAAAAAATTGTTTCAGAACCATAAGTTTTCACTCAGAAATCCAAGAAAATTATCTTTGCCTAAAACGCAAGTAACTTATGAAGATAAAATCAATAACACTAGCTTACATGAAGATAATAGTGCAAATGTCTTCAACAGCTTTTCTAAAGACAACAATCCTATTGAGTGCTCTGTTTTAGATCTAGATTCTAACTCAGATTTCTCATTTTCACTGAATGCATCAAATCCAGTGAGTTGCAATGCAGCACCATCAGTAAGACAGCTGAATGCAGCCTGGCTGGACCGTGCTTCTGGCTTACAACCTCATGCAATACCAAAACCTACTAAAAGTACTGCTACTGAAAAATTTGGTTTAAGAAACATTAATGTAACAATCACAGACAGTATTGTGACCAAAACTTGTGATTATGTTGAGAATAGTGAATCAGAGGGTGAGGATATTGATAAAATAAAACCAGCATTGAAGAAGCGAAAAATATCTAAAGCTTTGTCTGAGAACAAAAGAACAGTCAATGCTGTTGATCAGGAAAAGTTAGAAATATCTGAGGCAAAACAAAACTTAAATATATCTCAAAATGAAAACCAAAAGACTAGAAAATCAAAGAGTCAAACAATCAAATCTAAAGTAGATAAAAAAAATGATCCAGTTGACTTACTTCCTCCAGATATAAAAGAGTATGTGCCTTTTGGCTTAGAAGAAGTAACTCCTCGGATTTCACAAGTAGCTAATATTTTAAAATCTATGAATAACTTAGAATCTCAAGCCAAAAACCAAAAAGATAATCATGAATCTGATAAGCTTGAAAGCAAAATAAAAAGTGGGACATTGAATGAAAATTTTGTTAAAATTAATATTGAGAAAAAAGTGTTTGTTCGAGGAAAGAAGAATATTAACTTTTCGAAGTACAAAAAACAACAATGGAAAAATAAAAAAGCTCTGCATGCTGGCATGGAATTTCCAGAAGCTGGCAAGATAGCATGCTTCAAATGTGGAGAAACAGGTCACATGGCTAGGTATTGTAAAGCACATAAAGGGGAATCACTACTACCATTACAAGAATATAAAGAGGAAGACATGCCTACATTAGAAGATATGCAGGATGTGGTTTCACAAGAGCTTAAAGAAGAAAAGTCAGTGACCGAACAATTATGTGATTCAATATTTGAATCCAGCAAAATACCAGAATCTTTCCTAAGACTTTTAGGAGAATCAAATATTGAAAGCGATTTAATGCCGGTATACAAAAGCCATGAACAAGTGGACTTAAAATTTCTACATGAATCCCTGAAAATGTTTGGACATGATACATTTCGTCCAGGGCAAGAAGATGCGGTGAAGCGCATTCTTTGTGGTTTGTCAACTTTATTGATATTATCAACAGGTGGAGGCAAATCATTGTGCTACCAACTTCCCGCATACCTATACAGTCAACAGCGGAAATGCATAACATTAGTTATATCACCATTAGTGTCATTAATGGAAGACCAAGTTTTGAACATGCCTGAATTTCTCAAGGCAGGATGTTTACATACTAATCAGCCACCAACGCAGCGTCGCAAAGTACTGCAGTGCTTAAAAGATGGTGAAATCAATATCTTGCTAATCTCACCAGAGGCTCTGGTATCTGGTGATAATTCAAATGGATTTGCTGGATTGTTCAAATCATTACCACCCATCGCCTTTGCATGTATAGATGAAGCACACTGTGTATCCCACTGGAGTCACAACTTTAGACCAAGCTATCTAATGATCTGTCGTGTTCTACGGGAAAAACTAAATGTGAAATGTATACTGGGACTTACAGCTACTGCAAGTCAAACCACTATCAAAAGTATCATAGATCATATTGATATTCCTGATGGAGTCAATGGAGTCATAACAAATCCTACCCTTCCTGACAATTTAAATCTCTCAGTTTCATTTGAAAGAGATAAGGATAGAGCTCTTATATCATATTTATCATCAGATCAAATATGTGAATACAATTCAATTATAGTTTATTGCATTAGAAGAGATGAATGTGAAAGAGTTGCCGCAATAGTTAGATCTTGCCTTCAAGAATCTGGTAAAAAAGCTATGGAAGACAAACAACGCAAAAGAAAAAGAATGTCATACACAGCTGAAGCTTATCATGCTGGTATGTCAGCTGCTCAGAGGAAAAAAATACAAAAACATTTTATGGATGGCACTCTGCGAATCATCATTGCTACAGTAGCTTTTGGAATGGGGATAAACAAGGCAGATATAAGGTGTATCATACATTACAATATGCCAAGCAGTTTTGAATCTTATGTTCAAGAAGTTGGAAGGGCTGGGAGAGATGGTAAACCTGCTCACTGCCATGTCTTTATTAACAACAGCAGTAATGATGTGAATGAACTTTTGAAGCACATTTATTCAAATTCCATTGATAGGCCAACAATAAGAAAACTGCTTCAAAAGGTATTCATACCATGTGATTGTGGTAAATCCCACAAATCTAACTGCAAAGGTCATGAAGTTGGAATCCCTATAGATACCACAGTTGAAGAATTGGACCTTCCTTCTGAAAACATTGCAACATTGCTTTGCTATGTAGAACTTCACCCGAGGAATCACTTAAAAGTTCTGAACAATGCTTACACTATGTGTAAAATTTCATCATATGGAGGACCGCACAAAATACTTGAAGCAGCAAAAACATGCAGCCCCTTGGCGATGGCATATTTATTGGAGAGCAAGAAAGATTCTGAAATTTTGAAACAGAGTATGCTTGAATTCAATGTTATTGAAGTAGCTGCTGCGGTAGGTTGGGAGAGTGGCATGACTAAATATCATTTAAAAAATCTAGAATGGATATCAGAAGGAGGTACTTCAAGAAGATCTCAACTAAAAGTAGAGTTTAGTACTCTAGGTTTTAGAATAAAAGCCCGAGGAGATTTAAGTCCATCTGAGCTTGACGGTATATTAGATGACCTCCACAAATCTGTCATGTTTCAAGAGAAGACTAGATTGTACCAACTAGAAGAATGTAGCAGAGCCTTCAAAGCTCTGGGCAATGATTCGATTGATAATAGCAATTCACGTGACGCTTTCCTATTGGAGAAATCAAATGAGCTTAAAAGAACAATAAGATGTTACTTTGAACGAAATAATTGTTTACCAGAAAATATGGAACTAGAAGAACGACCATTAGATGTAGAGCGCGTCGCAAACGATGTGAGAGCTCTTATAACCTCGTACAAGGACTGTACTTTTACAGGACGCAGTATAGCCAAAATATTCCAAGGCATTACGTCACCTAACTTCCAAGCCTTAGTTTGGGGAAGATGCAGATTCTGGAGATCGCACATTCAAGAAGATTTTAATGGAATTATCAAAATAGCGACTCAACAATTGATTCAAATGAAAATTTAGATATTACATTAATTTATGAGTAACAGAAAACCCAATATATATTTTTATAATAAAACTGAGCTTTATTACAACAATAGGTACTGCGATCACCAACCCGCCTGTTAAGCGTGGCGATAATGACAAACCCCTCCCTCCGTTACACTTTCACCAAGGTGAAAACAAGGTTTTTGTTGTTTTACAAGGGCAAAATATAGTTCGTCACTATATTTTGCCTTATGCTGCCATAAGCGCAATTTGTCTGCAACCTAAGTGTGGTGTTGGATATGGCTTTGCAGATTTTATGTACCTATTCTCTAAAAAAAAATTACTCTGTTCTATATATAGTAAAAGAGGTTTGCCTTCACCTTGGGTACCTTAATTAGTTTTTGTAAGGATCCTTAGTAACCCTTTATTCTGTGATAATAGGTACCTAAATTCAGTAGCATACTACTGGTTAAATATTTTTTTTAAACGGGTTTTACTCACGTATACGATTATGTTTATGTAGGCACCAACGGTTTCCCTGGTGGTATTGTTTTATAGAGTTGGTATAGTTTTTGGGACTTGTTCTACTCTACTAGTGTAGACTAGGACGTAGTAGGTAAGTACCTACCAGTTGGATTAAATACTGTAGCCCGTAGGGTAATGTCTTGGTTGCGTCTATATTATATTAGATGGATAAGGTATCCATCGTTGGATGCATAAACGCAACATTACCATACGGGCTACGGTATTTAATCCAACTGGTAGGTACTTACCTACTACTTCCTAGTCTACACTAGTAGAGTAGAATAAGTCCCAAAAACTATACCAACTCATATCACTGTCACATCATAGGTGTGACAGTGGTGGGCCTCCATGATGGTCCGAGACTAACAGAGCAGACTACCTAGGTAGATTGACAGTGTACAGAGGTGTTATAAAGAATCATATCAACCCCTTCCAATCAAGGGGTTTAGTACAAGGCGGCGTATATAATAATAGAGTCTACTTGCACAAGAACCTATCTACGTAACACCAGAATTTTGTGTACCTAGGTACACAAAACCCACCTACTAATTGAGCTACATAATAAGTGGCCTTTATCCTTCCTAGTGCCCACATATGGCTGGCTGGTTGGTGTTGAGTAGGTACCTCTTCAGGTGAATGCTGTCATCTACCTATCTGTATGACATTCACGGGCTGGCTAATCCATTAGAACGAAGTGAATGGACGTGGTACCTATATGAAAAGTCTGTAGGTACCTAAGTATACTTTCTACTTGTTCTTAATAAAATATAACTAAGATCATCATCGAGGGTGTAGGTAGATATATAGGTGGGGTCGTCAGTAGGTAGGTTTATCGCGTATTATTGGTTCCTTCCCGATTGAAATTAAAAAGTAACCTGATTTGAATCGTGAATACGGCTTCAGACTCTTCCTTTGTGATAGCCTGGTGCACTAAGTGTAATCCCGAGTTTTTTTTTTTATTATTGTACGACGGGGATGCGTTTGGCTTTCATCTCATGCTTAATAAGTCCTAAGGCAGGGGCGCACTTCACCCGAAATCCTCAACAATCTGAGGAACTGGCTATCTTAATTAGGTACCTTTATATGCCTGAACAAAGCAATTTTAGAATTGTTATTATGGCTACAGACGTAGGTAAGGTGGTGGTAGCTAGCCAGGCAGACTTAAACAAAGTCCTACCACTAACGAAACCAAGCACAATATTGTACTTCCCTGAGAATCGAACCCGGGACCTCTGGATCTGTAATCGGTGGGTTGAACCACTAGACCATGAGGCGGTAAAATTGTTAATTGTTTGGTTAATGTTTTGTTACTGTAGTCTAAGCGTCAATGTGGACTTATCTAACGTTCAATACCAAGACCAACCTGAGAGTAAATGATGATGAAAACGCCTTTGCTTCTCGACGGTCTTCCAGTCTGCCCGAGACCACGGCTGGTGCATCCCCGCCGAAACGTGATAAATATAGGTAAAATTCGCAATAAATACTCGTTATTTCGTATCAAAATAATTTCATCTCATCACTCCCTTTATCTACCCACAGCATCCGATCCGTTCTTCTCTTCTTTGGCTTACCCCTCCCCTATATCCACTCATCTCGTTACATGCCCTTCATCCCTGCCTCCTCATTACATTACATGAATGCGTTAGCATATTGTTAGTTGGCATGGTATGGTGTTACATGACCATACCATGCCAACCTATTACTTCTCAACTCATCTGCCACTGGCGCAACTTTCAAAAGTCTTCGTTCCTTATTTTATCCATTCTCGTAACTCCACACATCCATCTCAACTTTCTCTACCGCTTTCATCAGTCACTTTCATAGCCCTAATCTCTATCCTACATGACGACAGGTCTCACGTCAATTAAAAAAGTGTCGTGTAAAGAAAAATTTATAACAATAACAGTTCTTACTTGTACTACGTTCATACGTGTACAGTCGCCGGGATTAATAATGTATACACTTCATAATTTACAAAGTGAGGCCACTTTATTATATTTGCGTCTGGTAAATTCTATCATTACTTTATAATGATTTATATTACAGAACAGTTCCTCTGTCAGTTGAAGATTTCGGGTGAAATGGGATTTGGGTAAATTGTAGAGCTCCTTGTTGAAACGGCTAAATTCAGTGCAGCGTAGTTCATGTTTACGCTTGGCTTCCCCGTCGTACAATTAAACTAAACTTTATATAAGCCTGCTAGATATATCACACTTATATACCAAATTAATAACATGTAACACAAGATGTGGATACAATACTATTTTGAAAATTATGAACACATATCATTGCAGGCGACTGTACCATGTAGGTACTTTTATCTATACATATACCAACATAAGTACCTATTACTTACTGTACGTTTTATGTAAGATTTACAACAGATTTATTTAAGAAATAGCTAGATAAATGTCTGGTTGGTCTCACATCACATTATAAAATAGGGACCTAGTTTACTAGGTAGGTAGGTAAGCGAGACATTAAATAATCGTTGCAGCAATACAACTAGCTTTAGCCCGTGACTTCACCCACGTGGTACCCGGATTAAAAGTACCCTATGGCATAGGTATGTGGTCTATGAGTACAGCTGTTTAGTCGCGAAAAGGTAAAAAATAAACAGAGTTACTTACATAAGAATTGATAATGTTACTAAATACCTATATGTAATATATAACTGATCCATGTAATAAATGTGATAAAATCGTAAGGTGTATTAATAACATAACCTCCATTATTGAATACGTTAGAACTTCGTAAAGAGGTACTAATACGGGATTTTAGCTTTGTAAAGTAAATATGCTTACGAGCATGACTATCTGAACATACATACCATATGATAGGAAATAAAACAAGAGTATGTGGACAGGTACTTAAAACGGCCTACTTCAAAAAATATAGTTATGTATCTACCTACTAAGTTCCTTACATTACAAAAAAATATACTTAAAATTGTATCTAACTAAAATAAATAAATACCTAACTAGTCTTTGCAAGCAGAGATTTTGTCAAGGACCATTTAGACATATTTTTTAAGTCTTCGACTTTTCCATATCACTTACTTTTGATTTTAGCCAAAGTGGTCTATAAAATCTCACTTGCATAGTAACAGTCTTATATTCTGTCCAATCTACCGGTTTCTTTATTGAGTCTACCTACAGATCCTTTTGGATCCGGAGATAAGGAACTCCAGTGAGTATCCTCACAAATGTCAAATTTGTGATTGCCACATTTTAATTTACCATGACTGTTGCTGTTTTGAGTTACACACGAACCCAATAAATTGTAGAATTGTATAGTAAGTCCATCTACCCACTCCCTGAGATCTCCATGAATTCGTTTTACGTTTGAACTAGAAATATTTTGCAAAAATTTGCTTTCATCTTCGCTAGGAGTAAACTTGTTTTGTCCAATTTCATATTTTTTATAAGAAGATTGTGATCCTCCGTGGATAAGGTTGGCTTCTTGTTGAGTAAGTGGTTTACCTGAGAAGTACTCCAGAGGAGTTACGAGAAAAATTGTAGATACAATAAAATTTTCTTGTTCAAATAGTCCAACTTTCCAAGTGCCTGGTAACAAAGGCGACTTAAAATTAGGTTTTATAAAATTAGTCAAGTTATTCTCGTGTACATGTATAGGGTTGACATCAGCAATGGTTCCTGCTGGATCCAACCACACCAATGTAAAATATTCTCTTTTATTATCATTAAATGGCAAAAATTGATACTGTAGTACTGGCTCTGACAATGGTCCTAATATATTAGCATAGTTTCTAAACGTTGTTTCTTTTTGATCATAGTCAGAACTTACTCTAAATAACTTAATATTACGCGTAAATACATGTTCACTGTTACGATCCAAATACTTTTTTGGTTTGTACCATGTTTCCATAGTAATTTCTATTTCATTATTAACAATAGCTTTGTGTAAAATCAAGTTTCCTTTATAAAGGTCAGCATGCTTGTACAGGTTAATTTCAATGATTTCTTGAGGTACTACTTGACAATGTTCTACTAGTAGAATCTTGGCGTTGTGTCGAGTCATGCTTTCGGCGTGCGTTAGTAACGTGTCGTCAGTACTTGACGTTAAATCATCAATGTTATAGATGCTCTGCCAATAGGCTTCCAAATTATTCAACAAAAGGTGGTCTTTAAATCCAATGTACTGCTCAACTCTGTTTATAATTTCTTGATTTATGATAGGTTCAAATTTTCTTGCAAAGAATAATTGTCTGTCTTGAGTATTTTGTATCCTTGACCAGTCCTCTGGTCTAAAATCGTTTGGAGAGCATCCACACCAGTCGACCACATGTTTGTATTGACATTTGCATCCCAGTTTTCGTTTCCAATTTGTGACATGTAAATTATTATCAACATATGTGGTACAGAAGCGAGAATTTCTGAGAACTGTATGGAAGAATGATTCTGCAGGCAGTAGTGTGTGTTTAAATATGATATCCAATCCATTCAATAGCTGGTCCTGCGTCCCCACAACGTAGGTTACAAGTTCGGGAGAAAGCGCGATCCAGTCGCTGCCGCCGTCAATGATAATACCTTTTGGCAGTTTTCTATCACCTATACGCCACATATGAGTTTCACATTCAACAAAAGTTTTATCCAAACCCTGTTTCTTGATGAATCTTTGAACTTCGCGTCCATGAGATTTGACAAAATTGAGTCCCTTATTCGCAGATAAAAAGCTCTCTAAGCTTTCGAGCGACTTGATCGGGAAATCGCTTTCACTTAAGTTTATAATAAAATCCCATTTCCAGCCAAGCGTGAGGATATCTTTCATTGATGTCAGTAACATTGTAAGAAGAGATGCACCACCCCATATTGTAGAAAATCGGCTGGTGCCTAATTTGATATTTGAGAATCGTCCTTCTAGATCCAACAATTTCCTGTGCAGGTAGTCTTGCCTCTGAAAATATATTGAGCTATGTAACTAGTAGTTCTCCCCGAACTGAGATCTCGCGTCCAAAACACGATTTAAACAGTCAAGATTTCCCACCAAAAAGTCAAACCAGAATCAATCCCACGACCACCTAGTTTATTTAAAACCACAACGATTTATAAACATATTGTTATTGATCGAGTGAGCGTAGCGAACGAATTCTCTGAGTTAAGTTAGGAAATTTGGCACTGTATGTATGTATATGGCAATGTTTGTGACAGCATAACTCTCGAACGGGTTATCTGATTTTCATGAAATTTAAACTGTAAATAGAACGTAAATATAATTTGATTGCAGGGGATTTTAGATAAGTGGGGTAGTTTTTGAGAAAAAGAGTGCTTAAGTAAGGTAAGCAAGATGTAATGAAAGCACACTTTGATCGTTTGATAATTACGTTCTATTTGAGAAATAAAAAAATAATGATAATCTCCGAGGTTAAATACCTAACTCAAACTAGACATCACGAGATCTCAGTTCGGGGCGAACTACTAGTCTATTTCATATGAATCCAGATTAAATTAGATTGATCTATTATGCCACTCCATGCCAGGTCACGTCAGCTTACACCAGTAGACTGAGGTGGGATGACACGAAAGCTATAAAAGGATTAAACTAAAATAACGATCACTAGGGTTATTATTTAGGTATGTGTAGTACGTTCTTATACTTACAACATCAACATGAATGTAAAAGTAATGATTGGTTCTGTAAAGAGCATTGATCAGTCGGTGAACTTGTCGCAACGCCCTTCCGCTCAATGTCAGTAGGAAAACTATCCTAACTTCATCTGTATGGCCTGTAGTTGTAGCAGGTGTTCTAGGTTCAAATTCTGAAAGAGGAAATAAAACATTTGTTGTAGATCGCCTCAGATAAGTGTATTTCCTCTTTACGAACTTTACGATATCCTCGTGTAAGCAAGTCCGAATGGACAGAGCTTTGACCAAAACAATTCCAAACACTTATTTTAGCAGTGAGAGTCATATGGGGTATCATACAGAATACCGTTCGGTACCCTTATACATTCACTTCTAATGTCTGTCACGCAGAATTATCTCCGAAACGACTAAGCCCAGAGACTTAAAATTCGGCATGATGTAAGATCATTTACGCGCAACTATATTTCAATAATCAAAACAATAACATTGTCATTAGTCTCCCGCTCATTATAAGTCGTATAATTTCACTGGGCTCAAAGGCTGAAGGACGAATCTGAATTACTGAAACCGGTGGCGCTTCGCTTTCATCTCACAAGAGTGGCGAGTGGCAGTTGGAATAGATCTCCATACCTACTCGATCGCGTTAGCGTTTGCCGCAATTTGTTTGATATTAGCACATCGCCATCTAGTGTAATTAATATGAAACACAATTCGCGAGTGAAAGATTTGTACGGCAAACCTAGCGAGCATCGACTATCGGACGAGAGTGGGGACGGGACGCTATCGCCCATAATTGGTTGTTTTAACCAACCACGATCATTTTGTCGTAAACTTTACTTTACGCGTTCGTAAAGTTATCGCTTGGATTTTCACAATGACAGTAGAGTGATTAAGTACGTAAATAAGCACTAACTAAATTATAATTATAATAAAATAGGGATTAGATATATTTATATTTTATTTTGTGAGTAGATAGTATTTACCTACTTAAACCTGCCTATCCTATCTTCTTCAATCAGCAGATTTCCTTAAAAATAAGGTTTAAGTTCTGATAAAATAAAGCCTCGTTGATAAATAAATTAGTTAGTCATCAATCAATTATTAAGTATAGCAAAGTATCTTGAAGGCTTAGCTATATATATATAGCTTCCTACCTAGGTGGGTACCGTCAAACGGGGGAAATAACTTAGCTTAGACGATTGTAAACTTCACAAGCCGAATAGGTATTGATGCATAATTCGTTTTTTTTATTGTTCGACGGGGAAACGCTTGACCTTCATCTCACCTAGTTACAAGTTAAGATAAGGCCAAAGATGGAAGCACAAGCACCTGGAATCCGCAACAAACTGAGGAACTAGCTATCCACCTCTAAATGCCGGACTACACAAAATCTTTTATAGAATTGTTGTTATGGCGACAGAATTAGTTAAGGTGGTGGTAGCTATAGACTTAAACAAAGTCCTACCACTAACAAAACCAAGCATAATAACAATATTATGCTTGGTTTTCAAGCATAATAACAATATTATGCTTGGTTTGGTTAGCGAACCCGGGACCTCTGGATCTGAAATCGGTGGGTTGACCCACTAGACCACATAGGCGGTAGGAGGTATAGGACAGGACCTTCAAATCACGTTACTCGTACCTATTCGTATCGAGTCAAGTGACACTACGTAGGTGAGGTATAGGTACTTTTTTTTATTGTTCGACGGGTAAGCACTTGGCCTTCATCTCACCTGGTTACAAGTTGAGATAAGGCCGAAGGTGGAGGCGCACTTCACCCGGAATCCTCATGATGGTAGCTATCCTAGTAAACGTAAACAAAGTCCTACCACCAACCAAATCAGCCAGTGTTGTATCCGGGACCTCTGGATCTGACATCGGTAGTCAAATCACGAACAGATAAGCGTTTAAAAATAGGTACTACTAGTGTTGCCACCGGAGCTCATTGTAGGCCTGAATGTACGTACATAGGTTTACCTATGTACATACCTAGTTGGTTCTTTCATAAACAAGTTAGGAATACCTAAGTTGTAACTGTTTCTTACATCCTACTGGATACCAATACCTCCTTAATCTACCGTACGTTACTTATTTGTGCGCGCCACTAAATCCTACTAAATATACTTATAGTTGATATTGTTCCTCAGGGTATTTATATTATTTGCAACATGGATTTTAACAATTTGTAAGTAAAAAAAGAAATTTGCCCGTGGTTTCTTTTCATTTGTTCATGGCTATTGCCCGCATATTCCATCTGAAATGAGCATAGAGCAACACGGGCCACCGGCGCGGCGCGGCGGCGGCGTGAACTGCACTATGGATATGGAATTTTCATCCATTAAACTTTAAGGGGTCAGGGGTGTAAGGGGGGTGAAAAATGAATAATTAAAAAAAACGCTAATTTTCTGTGTGTCATCAAATTACAAGGATTTTTTTTCGGAATATAAATATGATTTTAGTTTTGATTTGGAGTTGAACCATATTCCATTTATTATATACTAGCTGTTCGCTAGTTCGCTTCGCTATCGCGTAATCTATACTAGTACAGTTATTAATATTTGATAATAGTTAATATAAAGGTTATGAAACTCACAAACAATGTGGCTTTTGTTTTTTGGTAAAAAATCTAAAAATATCAAAATCGGTTCAGTAGATCCAGAAATTACCCCCTACAACCTCACACACTTTTACGTCTTTATAATATTAGTATAGATATAGATTACATTCCACAAATTTTTGTTTACACTTTTGGTTACATTATTGGAGTTTTAGTAAGGATCCCTAATTCTTTTGAATATATAAAATAGCCTATGTCACCCGGGGATAGTGTAGCTTTCCAACGGTGAAATAAAATAAATGCTTTTTCGTCTAATTTAAATATAAATGGATTGAAGCTTTTGACATAAAGGCGATAACGCCTATATAAAAAACTCAGCTTTATGTTTTAGGGTGAACATTTATTCAGTTTTATGCTATGCAAAGACGCATAGGTCTACAGCTCACAGAGCCACTAGTTTTAGTTTATTTTAACTTTGTCCCACAATTTAAATGTGAACCCCATACCATAGAGTATTGAAATTTTGGTGGTTAGCTTGGTAATTGGCGAAGTATTTATAGTAGCTAACAGAAAAAAAATATTTGTGCTTTTTTTTTATTTTGCTTCATAAAGATTGTGTTTTGAAAAGTTTTAAAGGTTACCTTTTTTTTGTTGGGATGTTGTAATTTAGAGTAACAAAGTGATAACTTTATTTGAAAGGAGTACAATTTAACTATGTTTATTAAAAAAAATAGCCACCTACAACAAAAGGTAGAGGGAAAAATAATAATTTCGTGAACCAATCTGGAGATTCAACAAAATTGCGAAAAAAAAAAAAAAAACTCCTAAACTATCGAAAATGGTAGAACATGCATGGTGGTCCAATCGATGCATGTTGAATCCCCTTACCCACCCTTATCGTTTGATGCAGGTAAAATGAATCATGCTGTACAGTGTTAACATAGAATTTAAATTTGTTTGAAAAGCAGTAATCATGCAGTTGCAAAATATATGAGTAGGTATGTATGAAATAGATATAATATTAGGTCCTTACATATGAAATTGGCGTTTTGTCGTACTGGCCACTTTGATCTTAAATATCTCCTCTTTGGTTAGGAATTCCAAATTCAAATTTAAACAGCTATTTACTCATGCATTTGTGTTTCGAAAACCGTAATTCATTTGTTTTTTTCTCTTTTGCTTTTTTTTCTGCGTCACTCATTTCACAAAATGGAAAACTTAAACTATCGCATTATTTACGAGTACGAGTTCCACCGTGGCACCAGTGCTGCAGAAACGGCTCGAAGGATTAATGATGTGTATGGTGGTGGTGTCGCAAAAGAAAACACGGTGCGTTTTTGGTTTCAACGCTTTCGTTCTGGAAATTTCGACCTGCAGAACAAGCCCCGTGGACGGCCGGAGACCAAGGTCGATAATGATGAATTGAAGGCTATTGTGGAACCAGATCCATCGCAAACCACATCACAGTTAGCTGCAGGCTGCGGTGTTAGTGACAAAACCGTTTTAATCCACTTGAAGCAATTTGCTTAAGGAAGGTAAAAAAGCTTGAAAGGTGGGTACCTCATGAATTGAGTGAAGCAAACCGACAAACGCGCGTCGACTGCTGCGTTACATTACTCAACCGGCACAATAATGAAGGAATTTTAAATCGGATCATTACATGTGATGAAAAGTGGATCCTGTACGATAATCGTAAACGCTCATCGCAATGGCTGAACCCTGGTGAACCAGCAAAATCTTGCCCCAAGCGAAAATTGACTCAAAAAAAGTTACTTGTAAGCGTTTGGTGGACTAGTGCCGGTGTCGTACACTATAGTTTTCTTAAATCTGGTCAGACGATTACGGCTGATGTCTATTGTCAGCAACTGCAAACCATGATGGAGAAGCTCGCTGTTAAACAACCGAGACTTTTCAATCGCTCTACGCCACTGCTGCTTCAAGACAATGCTAGACCACACACGGCCCAACAGACGACTACCAAATTAGAGGAGCTTCAATTGGAATGTCTAAGACATCCACCGTACTCTCCGGACCTTGCTCCAACAGATTACCATTTTTTTCGAAATTTGGATAACTTCTTGCAAGGAAAAAAATTCAATTCCGATGAGGCAGTCCAAACCGCTTTCAAAGATTTCATTGATTCCCGTCCGAATGGTTTTTTTAGTAAAGGGATCAATGAACTACCTATAAGATGGCAAAAGTGTATAGATAGCAATGGTACATACTTTGATTAATAAAATATATTTTAATATGAAAAAATTGCCTTTATGTTCCTCCCATACAAAACGCCAATTTCATATGTAAGGACCTAATACTAGCATCATATGACAAAATAGGTATGACCCTATTTTCGCAAGTGCAGTAGGGCGATATCTTTCGTTTTTTTTATCAAGGCTTACTGATATAATTTCATAGTAGCTAGACATGAGCAGTTTTTTGGTGTTTTTCATCAAAGGTATTGTCAAAACTTTGTACAAAAGTATAAAAATTAAATGAAACAGAAAAATAGTGTGTGCTTATATAAAAAGACTTACTAGACAAACCGGTTTCAAATACATTCATGGTAAAGTATCCTCCACATATTTCTACATTATTTCCGGGACATTTCATGTCACACAACGCCTCTGATATCTTTGATGTGTTAGACGGCAGTACTTCTCCACAAAAGCATTCTGACCTAAAACAAATAAAAGGGAAATTTTGGAAAAGATAAATTCAGACACATAGTTTAAGATTATTGACTGTTTATACTTACGCATACTGTACACCAGCATATGGAAAACCACCTTGAACACATATATCTAAGCAAGCTGAATGAGAATTGGTACTGGCATAGTTTCCATAGAACCCTGTTAACAGTCTAAGCTTCTTTTCATCCACATAGCACCCCAAATGTTTACCGAAAGTTAGTCCACCGTGTGGACAGGAGTTTGGTAACATATCAGGATAGAAATACCCTTCCTGTATGAGGCAGGTCTTGTTGACAATCTGCATTTTACATGTTTGTGTTTTCGCACGGTGGATAGCAGATATCGCTTCTCTACTAAATATATCACATGGCGGTTTAAAATCTAGTTCTTCTGTTCTCAAATGAGTCCACGGTTTGTTTGGATTCTTGCTAATTGAAGAAAAATCTTCATCGTCGCCAAGTTCCAAACTATTTTTTCGAGCAGATACTTCCGCTCCTTCATGTCTTACACTTCTTGATGATAGTCCATTTTTACTTGGTAAATTATCATTTACAGAAGGAAAAAAGCTGACTGCTATTATTAATTGAGCAAAGAACGCAAAGAGAACAGATGTTACTATACATTTTGTATACTTGAAACATAATCTACGCCAATTAAGCGCCATTTCAATAGTTCATCACTATAGATAATCTTTAGATCGCACCACACACAGTACAGTACAGTAAATAGAATTGATTTGATTACATTTACATAGTTTCGTTTTTTGATACAATTTAAACATTTTTTTGTAATATGTTATTAAGTTAGGTTAGGTACCCATAGTAGAGGTGTGACTAATATATTCATAATAGGTATAGGTAACCTAATATTAGCAATGCATATTCGTAATAGTTATTGGAATCTTCGGTATTATATTATTTTATAATAGTCAAATATTAGCCTGATGCAAGATTCGTTTCGTGACCTTCTCCGAGTAAAGCGCTGTTGTTACGAGCGTTCATCCGAGCAAGAATGCTATTGATATTTTATTCTGTGATTTAATAAACTTGCTTCTAGTAGTGAGTGAATCTAATTAAATAATAGTCTCATCTGCTAATGAGTGAATTTATGTTAGTGATATTTCGTATAGCAGTGAGTGAATCTAAGTAAATAATAGTCTCTGTGATTGATATTCGTAAAATCTCGTCTGCTATTGAGTGAATTTGTGATAATGATATTTGTCTAGTAGTGAATGAATCTAAGTAAAAAATAGTTTCTATGATAGATATTCGGCTGCTAATTAGTGAATTTGTGTTAGTGATATTCGTCTAGTAGTGAGTCATTTTTTTTAAATTTCATGAGATCTTTGTTAATTATAATAAGTAAGGTGATACAATCTTCAGTGTAAATTTATTCTAAAAGGTATATAACTTAAAAATAACACATTAACAAAGCTTAAAAACATACACTTTTCTATAACTTGTGACATACTTATTATATACGAATTACGAAACATAATAATAATAATAATAATAAATAATAAAAGCCTTTATTCAGAACTTAATAATTACGTAACTATGCTAAACTTAAATAGGTTTTATAATATTTCTGTTTGCCCTAGTTGGGCAAAGGCCTCTTCCAACATCTTCCACTCTTCTCTAACTTTTGCCTTTCTGGACCATGCATGTCCTGCTACCGCCTTTATTTCATCTTCCCATCTAATTTGTTTTCTCCCTCGTTTTCGTTTCCTATATCTGGGGTGCCAGTTTATAATCACTTTACTCCATTTTTCCTGTCCACGTATTGTATGCCCCGTCCATCTCCAGTTCTGTCTTTTAATTAGGTATGTGACATTTTCTAGTTTCGTAGTTTTCCTGATCGTTGAGTTTCTTATTCTTTCATATTTTTTAATGTTCAACATACTTCTCTCCATAGATCTCTGACATACTTCTAATTTCTTGTAGTGTTTTTTCGTTAGAGTCCGTGTCTGGCAGCCATATGTTAATACGGGGAGTATGCATGTGTTATAAAATTTTCTTTTAATGATAATGCTGATATCTTTTTTCTTTACTATTTCTTTGAACGCCCAATATCTCTTCCAAGCATTCCCTACTCTAGTCTCAATTTCTTTTGTAGTTTGGTCTTTTGGTGAAATTATTTGGCCGAGATATGTGTATTCTTCGACATAGTCGATTACATTGTTGTTGTTTAGTGTAATTGGATCTTTTTTGCTGTTCGTCATGATTTTAGTTTTAAGCGTGTTCATAGTCAGCCCTGTTTTGCGGCTTTCCGTATCTAGATCATTAAGCATTTTTGTTAGTTCTATAACATTTGAAGCAAAAATGATTATGTCGTCCGCAAATCTCAGATGGGTCAACTTTTCTCCATTTATGTTCAAGCCATAGCCCTCCCAAGTTATTTTGCGAAAGATGTGCTCTAGAACTGCTGAAAAGAGCTTTGGATCAAGAACAAGGGGTCAAGCTGCCTTACTCCTCTTTCTATTCTTATTTCTTTTCCTGCTCTTTCTAGTTTAACTTTTGCGTAGCTATTTCTGTATATGTTTCTTATAATTCTGATATACTTGCTTTCAATTCCTTGATTCTTGAGAGCTTTCCAGATTGTTTCGTGTTCTAGTGAATCGAAAGCTTTACAGTAGTCTACAAAGCAGCAATAAAAAGGCATATTATATTACTTGCTTTTCTCAAAGATTTGTTTAACTACATGAATATGGTCCATAGTCGAGTAGCCACATCTGAATCCTGCTTGTTCCCGTGGCTGGTTCTCTTCAAGTATTTTCGTTACTCGGTTAAGGATTACCTTTGAGAAGACCTTGTATATGTTTGACATCAGGCTGATAGGTCTATAATTGCCGATATCGCTCTTATCTCCCTTTTTATGAAGTAGAGTTATGGTTGACATAAGCCACTGTTTTGGTATAGCTTCAGTTGTTATGACTTCATTAAATAGATACGTAAGTATTGGAGTAATCAGCTCTTTGCAAGATTAGTAATTCATTGCTAATATTATCCGGTCCAGGCGCTTTATCTCTTTTCTGGCTTTCTATTGCTATTTCAACTTCTCTAGGTAGTATTTCCGGTATCATTTCGCCTCCCGTTAACTCTGTTTCTTCACTGATGTTTCGTCCTGAGTACAATTCACGATAGAAGTCTGTAGCCGTTGCTAGTATGTCTGATCTTTTTGTTATACATTTTTTGGTTTTGCTTTTTACTTTTGGTACCAAAAGTAAAAAGCAAAACCAAAAAATGTACTCTTTTTTATCAGTTAGTTCCCGAAGAGCTTTCTTAACGCCTCCAGTCTTTGCAATATATGTCTCGAATGTTTTCTGTCTATGCGCTTTACGGTCTTTTCTCATGCTTTCTTTAATTTGTTTGCTTAGATAGGCTATTTGTGTTCTTGTGGTTTTTGTCTTGTTTATAGTTCTAAGTAATTGGGCTCTGCTTTCTAGTAGTTCTGTTGTTTTGTCTGACGTTTCTCTTCTTGTAATATCTGTTTTGTTTCCTTTCCCTGATGTGATTAGAATTTCGGATAGTTTGTCAAATTTGTCTTGTATATTATCTTTATTATCTTTCGCTGTCTCTGTAAAGTTTTGTAATTTGGGCTTTAGGTCTTCAATTTGGATTCCTCTAGTATTTTTATTAGCTTGCATTTTGAAGGGTCGTTTATTCTTTGTATTGCTCAATGATATATTTGCTCGGACCATTCTATGATTACTGTTGAAATTTAAATTAGAAATTACTCTGCAATCTTCAAACAATGTGCTTTTGTTAGTTAGGATGTAGTCTATTTCGTTTCTGTATTGTCCGCCTGGAGATAACCATGTCCATCTGTTATTTTTTCGGTGTTTGTATAGAGTATTGAGTATTTTAAGGTTGTTTTCATATGCCAGCTCCATTAGTTTCCCCCCATTGCGTGTTCGTTTTCCATAGCAGTAACGTCCCAGTACTAAATCTTCTCCTTGTCTTCTCTCTCCTACTTGTGCGTTGAAGTCTCCCATTACTATTAAATTTTTATGTGAATATTCTTTTAAGACTGTGTTAAGCTTCGCATAGAAGGCTTCAATCTCGGTGACACTAGATTGTTCTGTTGGAGAGTAAATTTGGACTATCGACCAGTTCTCACTGTCAAATTTTAGGTTTAATATTGCAATGCGGTCCGTTATGCCAATTATTTCCTCAATGTAGCTTTGGATGTCTTTTTTGATTAGAAATCCAACTCCATGTCTACCCGGTACCTCGCCTATGTGATATAAAATAAAATTGTCGTATTCTTCAATCTTCTCTCCAAGTCTTCGTACTTCGCTGAGCCCAATTATTGTCCATTTAACATTTTCTAGTGCCAGTATCAGTTCTTTAAGGTTTTCTTCAGTTCTCAATGATAGTGTGTTGTATGTAGCGATGTAATGTAATAATTTGTTTTTTGTTTTTGTTGTTGGAAGGTAGTAGTCTTCTTCCCCCACGGTGACTAGTCGGCTTGGGGTGCTTTTGTTAATCGTTATGTTTTGTTTGTTTAGTTCTGTATTTGTTTTCCAATTGCCGATGTCTATTAGTTTTTTGTCCCCTCAGATAGAGATGTAGATCTGCCTCGTGTTATGTAGTTGAGCATATTTGTAGTATTTATTTTCTTTGGGGCTGGTGTCGATTTTTGTTGGTTAGACGAATTTTCGGGTGATTCCACTTGATCCCTCTTTCTCTTTACTTTATTATCTTCACTAGGCTGTCTCACGACTAGCTTGTCCTTCTTAAAATAGGCGATATTACCTTTTTCTCTTTCTTGTAGCAGTTGGGGTACAAGTTCCTTTCTCTTTTCCAATACTTCTTTAGAAAAGTCTTCTTTTATATGAATGTCCGAACGGACGGTAGATTTGCGTTTGCTTTTAAGAATCATGTTTTTCTTCCAATGTGAGGTAAAACTTACTAGTAGCGGACGTGGGTTTTTTCCCCTGACTCCCAACCTATTATAATTATAAATGATCACAAGCAGGTATTGCAAGGAAGACCTCGACTGTTTATAAATTAATAACAACCAATTAAGTATTTAGAAATTTTTATTTTTATTACAGTAAAACTTAAGTATGTACCTGTACCAAGTTTCAAACATAATAAATAAACTAAAACAATGCTGTTTTGTTTCCGTAAGTAAGTATTAAACATTCTTATACATGTATCTAGGACTCACTGATTTACAGGTAGGTATAACAGTTACAAATTTCAGTGATTTCCTAGCTAGACAAAGCCTGTATTTACAAATATAAGACCTAGAGGCCACATTCGTTCGGAGTTCCGTACTTTTGGTTTTAGAAATATCAGTTACGAAACACAGCTTTACACAAGAAATTTATCAAAAGGCAGCACTCGGCATTCGTTTCAGGGATCATTTTGTTAACAATAAGTACCTAACCAGAATAACCAAATGTCCACTTTTTATGCGTAGGTAGGTTATTTTTTACTCACATTAACAGTAGGTAGTAATAGTTACCTTGGCAGTAATATAAAATTCCTTCCGGAAAGTATGAAACAACATTTTAAGTTAATCTGTATAGCTATTCTCAAACATTCAAAACAAACATATCGGATCTAATTCGGAAACTTCCGATTAGGATAGAAGATTTTCAATAATGGTTTGAGTATAGCGTTGAAATCTATCGAATTCTAAGTAGACAAGAAGTAATGTTTCCGACCCGATCCGAAAACTTTCCGTGTTTAAGAATCGCTACACTGGTATTCGTGTGATTTGAGTAAATGGTACGACTTATGATAGGAAATTCATTTTTTTTTGTTGGAAAATTGGATTGTAGATTTTTGTTTTGAGACATGAATGAAATCTTTGGAGAACAATAGAAAGTGCCAGTGATAGTGACAAGAAAGAGAAAAGTTCAAAATCAAGTGGTGCAGACAGTCAGATAGATTCTCAACATCCTTTTTTAGCTAAATACTTTTTACACATTGCACGGTAATTTACACATCAATTTTATTTTCGATACACCGTAATTTTCTGTAAAAACGGCAACACGGTAGTCTCAATTTTCATAATGGAGACACTGATCCTACTAGTCTGTGCCTACAACTATAACACTTTGAAAACAGAGAGAGGTGTGATGTGACTAATATATTCATAGTAGGTATAGGTTTACATAATTTAAGCAATGCGTATTCGTAATAGGTTATTGGAATATACGGTATTACATTATTTTTCAACATGTTTCTTGAGCTCACCGCGGCGATCGCGGCTACAAACGGAACGCCAAAATGGGCGACCGCGGCGAAAGTGGCTATGGCTAGTAATGTAATAGTCATAGAAAAATTTTACTGTCTTATAGTAACGGAACGCACTCCGTTGTAGTATCTATGGCCTAAAGCTCGAAACAAAAATATTGTTTATTTTCCATTTCCATTCCAAAAGATAATATTTTTCTGAAAGAGAACGGTACTTACTTAAACTTAGTCACACATTTGAATAAATGACTTACTAAAATAATAAAATGCATAGGCACATATCTAGTGAGTCAATGCGACGAAGAAGATTAGGAAAACCTTACGAATGTTGTTGTACAATGACTTGAAATACCTAGGTACAAACGAGCAATTTTACCGTCAGGTTGACGAGTCGAATATTAAACTGACCTTCGTACCTCGAAGTTCAGATAGGGAGTTATCATCTAGGTAGGGACCTAAGCCATTCCTTTGAGAAATTTATTCGTCAGGTCATCTAACACAAAGAGCAATTCCTAGATCGGATTTCGATAGAAGTGATGAGATAAGGAGGAAATTATAAAATATTACATGATGCACACATTTTTAAGGCAATTATCAACCATGTCGAAAGCATTTTCTGACTCCGCAACTGGACGCAACTTTATTGGTGAGAGGCTCAAAGGGAAAGTGGCAGTTGTAACAGCTTCGACTGATGGGTGAGTAAGGTACACACTAATATCACAAAAGCGTAGTCAGATTTGTTTGGACGGATATTTGTTCCCCTTTACGCCAAGATTACTACCTATTGAATGGATTGAGCTAAATCTACACACAATTATGTTGCTTTAGACCAAGAATAGAGGCTAGGTACTTTTTATCCCTGACATCAGTTCTCTTGGGAAATCAAACATTGTTAGATGGGTATAACTGATTCTTTGGTAGGTACTCCATAATACCAAAACTGAACAACTAACTGATATACTTACTAGGTCATTTAAGTTGCTTTACACCAGGGATAGGTATTGTCCAACCATTTGACAAATTCTTTGTTTGACCAGGGTACTACTAGTTCTAAAATGGGTCCCATATTAATTTGGTCAAAAACCTGATGAAGATCTTAAGATATGGGAGGGGCCAAAACTTTTAAATGGAGAAATAATTGAGGTCCAATTTGCATGGTTCTTTTTTATTTCATAGGCACCTATGATAAATGGTGGTTTTAAATAAATTTGTTGGTTAATTGTGACTAGTAAAAGTCATAAAATAGTGTGTCAGTGATAAATAACTAAAATAAGATAAGAGTAAAATACCTATTGTTTATTGTATAGATACCTCTTTATTTCCAAACACTAATATACTCATTATAAATTTATTCCATTAATTACATTATAAATCCATTTCAAAATACCTAATATAAATATATATTAGAACCTTATATAAATAGGTATTTAACAAGTTAAAAGTTGAAAAAAACTAAAATGTATAGTGGTATTTATCCTGTGGTGACATCTAGATAGAAATAAATCAATTACCCGAAATGCTTAGACAATAATTTTAACAATCGATTCAGAGTACTTTAAACTTAGTTTGAAGTTATATGGTAGCATAAAAGTGGTCTAATATATATATTAAGAATTTTATTACTAGCTTTCAAATGATATGCATATTGATGGAAAAGAATATTTTTTTGTGTCCACCCCTCTAAGACGACTGACAAGACAACTCTCTCCTAAGATTAAAAAAATGGAGAAGGTTCTCAATTCGTCGGTTTTTTATGGTTATTCCCCGAATACTTTAAAGCTCCTGGACCGATATGGCAAATTATTTTTTTATTTGAAAGGGTATACTTTACATGTAGTCCCATCGTCACCAGGTCTGAGGATGGGATTCAGGAGAAATCGAGGGAACTTTAATTATCATAGCACACTTGAAGCGATTTGAGTATTTTTAGAGTGTATTACCTACCTCAAAAGTAAGGAAAAACGGACTCATAATAGGATCTGTCTGTCTGTCCATCCATTTGTCATGGAAAGTATTGAAAATAAAACGTCATCTAGGTAAACGAAATTGTATCATATTCTTCATGGAAGAAAACCGTTCTTTTTAGTTACTACAAAAAAAAGTTAAGTAAGTTAGGTAAGCACTGGTCTACCAGTGCATACCTAACTTACCTATTAAGTTAAATAAGAGTACCTATCAGTTTGTTTTTCTAGGATTGGTTTTGCAATTGCTCGGCGTTTAGGAAACGAAGGAGCTAAAGTCGTTATAAGCAGCAGAAAGGAGGCAAATGTTAAAAGGGCGACAGAGAGCTTGAAAAATGAAGGTATTGCGGTCGAAGGTGTCGTTTGCCATGTGTCCAACGCTGAACACAGAAAAATTCTGTTTGATGTTGTAAGTTTTACTGAAAAAATAATTAGGACTATTTCCCCTTGGGTACGAGTAGGATTCAACTCTGTTCACTGCTCCAACAAAGCATGAATCTTTTGGCGATCATCTACGAGAGGTAGGGGGAGGCACTTCCAATCCAAGCATTTCGGCCACGTTCCACGTTTGGCACATAGGTAGGTACTTACTCTCGATTTGCAATTTAGGGACTAACCTAAAGCGCACATCAACTTTCCAAAAACCGAAAAGTTTATTGGTGCACGACTCCTCCTGATCGGAAGTTCGCTGTCTCTTTTCATCATCATCATTTCAACCCAAATGAAAAAGTACAATGCTGAACATCGGCCGCCCCCAATTGACGTCTCAAATAGCACTGAGCGGAGAGGACTGCGTAGTCTGATTAGTAAACGTAGGTATAGATTTTCCGGATTAAAATCAAAAATCGAAATCCTACAGCAAACTTTTCCCCCTTTTTGTTTTTTTATCACGTCTTGTGTAGAACTAAATCCTTAGTTTCTTTCAAATTGAACGGAAATCTGTTGATAAATAACGCTACAGCTAACTTCCCCCCTTTCCCAACAGACAAAAACACGCGATCGACTAAAAAAATATTATAAATTAAGGAACATGTGTGCCAATTTTCATCAAAATCGGTTTAAAAATGCGACCTGTAGGCGAGAACAAACCGACAGACAGCGGACAATAGCATTTTTGGCCAATCGCGAAACTGAGACGCTTCACTCGCTCGGTCAATTATAATACTTGGGCTTTTACCAATGGAGAAAGGGTTTTTAGTAGGTATTGTAATCATATTTAAAATTTCTAGGCAGCAAAAAAATTTGGTGGACTCGATATTCTCGTATCTAATGCTGCAGTCAATCCATCGGTTTCTCCAATTATGGACGTAAGTACAAGTACATACCTGTTAACCTTAGATCATATACTCACTGAGTATGTGAGTATATGATCTAAGCTGTTAACATACCATGATAAAATAGGTAGTACATAAAATGTACTATGTTTAATGTAACCACTATACTACTTTTATTTATTGGTCCACGCCCACGCTTATGACATGATGACTCTTACTAAATTTGCATTTTAAAAAAGGTCATTCAGTTCAAAAGTTTAATGATTTCAGACCGACGAAGAAGTATGGGATAAAATATTTGATACAAATGTGAAGAGTTCTTGGTTGCTTGCTAAAGAGGCGTATCCAGAAATGATCAAAAAAGGAGCCGGAAGTATCGTATTTATTGCCTCTATCGCTGGCTACCAACCAATGGAAGTAAGTCATGTAGGCCTCAGTATAATCGGACCTAATTTATCTTTACACCCAATGAACTTTATCTAGTTATTGTGGGATGCTAATATGATAGTTAATGTTTAATGTTTACCTAATTTATCTTTACACTCAATGAACTTTATCTAGTTATTGTGGGATGCTAATATGATAGTTAATGATTAATTTTTACCTAATTTATCTGTACACCCAATGAACTTTATCTAGTTATTGTGGGATGCTAATATGATAGTTAATGTTTACCTAATTTATCTTTACACTCAATGAACTTTATCTAGTTATTGTGGGATGCTAATATGATAGTTAATGATTAATTTTTACCTAATTTATCTTTACACCCAATGAACTTTATCTAGTTATTGTGGGATGCTAATATGATGCTTAATTAATAATTTTTACTCTATTCACTGAACTAGTTTTAATACAGTGAAGTCGAAGACGTTTGTCTTCGACTGTACCACACCTACCGCTACCTAGTCACCCCAAAATATTAATTTTGTTACGTGCATAGATGGTCACCAGCCGGTAGGGATGATGCGTGAGGACGAGCGGCAATTGTATGTAACATTAGTCCTGCAGCTTGGACTGAGGTTTTGTATAAGCCTATAATTCAGTGCAGAATGGGTTCACTAGGAACCAAATATTTCAAGCCTGTAGCTATAGGTAATACTTTCAGAGATACAAGGTAAAAACAACGTGTTATGCTGTAGACCCATGTCCCCAGCGTACACATCTGGATTAGCGGAATGGCTGAGAACTAGATTGTGACTGATAGCCTATAATTCAGTGCAGAATGGGTTCACTAAAGTGTATGATATACATTTACAAAATATTGTATACTAGCTGACCCTGCGCAGTTACACTTGCGTCAAGGTTCCAAGGTCATCACTATTAGTTTTGGGCCATATAAGCCCACTGCTAAACAAAGCATTTTCTTGAAAGGCTCACTACATTGTAGACCTCATTCTGGCCCAGGCAAGCCTCGAGACCCAGGGCTGATACTACGTGTAGGTATATATATTTTTTAACAGCCTTCGTTGCCTAGTGGATCGCCCACTGACGTCGGATCCAGAGGTCGCGGGTTCGATCCCCAGGAGGAGTACAAATATTGTACTTCGTTTGGTTGGCCGCCTTTTATTATTTATTAATATACCTACCAAAACTGCAAGTCATGGTTAATTTACCATTACTCTTTAATGATCTATTGCATGTCCAGCTTGGTTATGTGTGTGACACTTATGTTAGTAATAAGACCCAGTATGTTATACTATTGTTACCATTGAAACCATCTCGGCACTGATAGGTATATTTATAGATGATAAGTATAGGCGATATGATACTAGAAGTATCATATCACCTAGCTAGCAAAAACTATCTATGGTTAATGTTGCAGCAAATAATATCTATTTACTTCTTTTACAGCCTCTAGGCCCCTACAGTGTAAGCAAGACAGCCCTTTTGGGGCTAACAAAAGCTATTGCAAGTGAAATTACTTGTGATAAAATAAGAGTTAACTGCGTTGCCCCGGGAATAGTCGCCACCAAGTTTGCTTCAGCCGTGAGTACCTACACAAACTGTGTTTTCCTTTCCCTACTACCTGGCATGGCCGCTTCTTCCCCACTTCCAACTTAATTGCTCAACTTAAGTGCTACGTTTTAGTGAATGTGACCGTGAGGTCACATTCACACAAAGATTCTGATGATGAAAACATGACCTATATCCTATGCTACATTGCGCCCGTCAGCCTACAGAGGCTGTGTCTTAATTATTAGACAGCCAAGTTTGAATCTTACACGCACACTCAGGGTCTCGACCCACATTTCCAGGCAATTAAATCGGGTTTCTTTTTCAGTCTCAGTACCTACGGGTTCGACTCACACTTGGCCAGTTTTTATTATTAATTGACCTCATAGTAAATACTACATTCACACAAAGTTTGAAATAGGAAGGAAATAACAATTTATAAAAACGTATATAGAATGGAAGCCCCCTCTTGTTTTTGAAAATACTTAAATACCAATGCTATTGTTTGTTCCAGCTTTCATTTACATTGGGCAACCTGCACCTTAATTTTAAAGTATGACTATAATGTGTGATTTCAGACATATGCAGACATTTCAACCCGTATTTTGCACCCCTTAGGGTTCGGGTTTTTACAATCCCTTTCTTAGCGGGCGTTTACACACTAAGACAAACATTTTCAAGTCTGTAAGACCAGCAGCGGTTTAGGCTGAGCGTTGTATCTAGTTGAATTAGACAGTCGGTCACTCTTTTCACAGACATTTCCTTTTATGTGATAGGTTAGCTGTTGCCTGCGACTCTGCGTAGTGTTGATAAAAAAAAATTGTGCAAATGGAATTTTTTGCATGTCCAAATTAAAAAACGATTTACTATCCAGTCAGGATTTCGGCAGTTCTTTGGAATTAATACATGTTAAGCCATCTATATAAGTATATTTTATATTTGCATTAAAGTCCGACAAAAAACAGAGAAGTTAAAGATTCTTTTCAATTTTAAAATCGCTACTAGGTAAGTACTACCAGAACCAAATATTGGATTTTGAGATTGGCGATGATGTATGCAATAAAAGTTATATGGCATACTGTTACTATTAATGGATGAAGAGACCAAGACTTGCTGTGTAGTATAATACAGTGAATAAAAGAAAGAAGTGTACCTATATGTATGTAGGTACATAAGTGATTATATTATATCCTATGTGTACGCTACCATAACGGACACCCCAGTAGCACCGCTCCTCCATACACAGTTAGTTTATGAATAATTCCGACATGGTATGTCGTTTTGAAATGAACATACACAAGAAACAAAGTATGTTTGTACTACAGAGCGAAACTTAAAACTTAAAAGCAGTACCTACTCCGGCACTAGGTAAAATAATTGTATCCATTGAGAAACTCGCGTCTAAGCAATCAGACTAAAATACCTGAGGATAGGAAGGTTCTTAATTAAGGATAAAATTATTACCTATATTCATTGAACAAGACAAATTTATACGAAACCTAACTGCAATAGTAATACAAGGTGGCCCATAAGTCCCTTGAAATGTAAAAAAATCATTAAAAAAAAACTAATTACAATATGAAAAAGGTTTTTATTTGGAAGTAATCTTAATAAAATGGGAATTATTTTTTGAAAATTACATCGTCTAAATGTAATCCGTTACGATCGCGGCACTCCTGTAAGCGACGTCTAAAATTGTCCATCACTGCGCGGCAAGTAACTTCTGTAATGCTTACCATTTCTCGTCGAATATTTTCTTTCAAGACAACGATTGACCGCGGGTTGGTTTCATAAACTTTACTCTTAAGATAACCCCATAAGAAAAAGTCCATTGGGGTCAGATCCGGACTACGTGGTGGCCAGGCAATATCTCCTCTTCGAGAGATAACTTTACTAGGGAAAAGTTGACGAACGACGGGCATAGCGGTGTTAGAGGTATGGGCAGTTGCTCCATCCTGTTGAAACCAGGTCCGCGTATTGAAGCCTGGAAAATTCTGCAACTCTGGTGCAAAAAAGTTCTCGATCATTGCCACATAGCGCTGCGAATTAACAGTAACCGCGCGACCTCTGCTGTCCTCAAAAAAGTAAGGGCCTATGATGCCATGCGCTGACATAGCCGCCCAAACTGTCACTTTAGGGCTATGTAAGGGCCTTTCATGTTTGCGATTTGGATTTTCGCAACTCCAGTAGCGACAATTCTGCTTGTTGACATGGCCGTTGATGTGGAAGTGAGCCTCATCAGAGAATAACACGTTATTAAACGATGTAAAGTGGCCGAACATTTCATTTGCAAAATTTAGTCTGTGCATAGGGTCAGTATCTTTTAATTCCTGTACTAATTGAATCTTGTAAGGGTGAAGAAGTAAATCTTTCTTTAAAATCCGCTGTAATGAAGTTCTGGATAAGTTTAATGCACTGGAACGCTTACGAATAGACTGGGTAGGATTTTCACGAATTGACTGTTTCACTACGTCGATGTTTTCTTCCGTGCGTGATGTCCTTGGTCGACCTGACCGTTTTTTATCCAACGTAGAACCAGTCTCCTCGAACTTAGTAACCCAGTTCTTAATCGTTTGAATACTTGGAGTGTCGTTAAAGTTGCGTAAATTGTGATGTTCTCGAAATTTACGCCGCGCAACGGTAGCAGAATTATTGTTGCGATAAAACTCGCGCACACAAAAAGCACGGTCCGCACCAGTGAAACGCTCCATGGCGACTGAATTCCGAAAGACCGTTGGTGCTTCCCCCGTACCCCGCGCGCCATTCCTGCGCATCGTTTGAATTTTATTCGAAATTTAAATTTCAAAGGACTTATGGGCCACCGTGTATTATTTTCAGATAACAAGCTCTGAAGCAGCAAAAGAACAGAGTTTAAAAATTGTCCCCATGCAGAGGTTTGGAACTCCTGCGGAAATAGCTAGTGCCGTCGCATTTCTAGTATCCGATGACGCAAGTTACATCACTGGGGAAACACTTGTAGTGGCTGGAGGAGCTTATGCTCATCTATAAATGAAATTTCTCTAACAAATATTTGTGTATTAATTTAGGTAACTTCAGAGTTCATGAAATTAGTTACTACAATAAAGCAATAAGTTTTAATTTATGGTGCTGTAAACATTAAATAATGGTTTTTATAAATCTATTTGATTTTATTTAATCATCATCAGAATCTAAAAAATCTGTCTTATTCAGACCTAAAGAACTCAATAAATTACTAGTAGGTCCAGATGATGCTTGCTCTTCTCGCATACTTGATATCATATTTTGCAATATAGAATTGGAGTCCTTCAAATTTTCACCTCTGTCCTGCAGTTTGTCCTGAAGTTCTTGAGCTAATTCAGCATCATCATCACCATCCGACTCTGACATACCTTCATCACTGAAATCAGAATCTTGATTTTCACCTCCTGTTTTTAGCAGATTCAACATTTTTTCAATACAGTTGGTAAAATCATCTGCATTGAAGTCAATTACTTCATTTGTCTGTTCCCTATCTACAGTTTCAATTCCTTCATAATCTGATGTCTTTTTAAGGAAATCTGCTAGTTCAGTTGCTATATTTTGTGATGTAATGATGTCATTCTTTTCAAACTTTGATTTCTTGCCATATCTTGAGTTTAACAAGTTATTCAGTTGCTCTGGATGAATGTTTATCCAATCCTCATCATCTTCCACCAGATCTGATCCAACCGAACTTTTAAGCAGATCAATGGTTTTAATATAGTCATCGGAATTCGTTATTTCTGATATTTTACTAGCAACATTCGATATAATCGGACTCTCAACAGACGTAAAGAAGTTTTTCGCTTTTTCCAATAGTTGTTTGTACATCAGTGAACCTTCAATATTACATTTGAAGTAACCATTGTCTGTTAAACTTTTAAGAAATTTGTGATATTCCTTAGTTGTGTAAATGTCCGAGGCTCTATTGATGATTATTTTGTAGCCACATGTAATCTTCTTACCCAAAACAATGCTTTTATCCTTTTCTGTAGATCTCATATGCTGTTTAATTACTTTGGAATGCAAAAGCATTGCATAAAGACACTTGGTGAATTTTACAGTTACAGTTACATTGTTTTCATAATCCAGGGTTTTACATGATTTGATGTCTATATTGTCATGATGGCAGTAAGTGTCCACGAAGGGAGATATCAAATTTGGTTGCAATCTAAGTAGAGCTGCAACTTCCAGGGGCAATTTTACTATTGCATTGTGGGTGTTTTCTTCAATTTTTTGTGGATAAGCACCAATTCTGTCCAAAATCACATTTTGTATATCTGCAGGTGCTTGTGTTTTACCCTGATTCTGTGATATACATTGCAAAGCATCACAGACTTTCAAGCCTGTACTTACACTTGCTAGTTCTTGTGGAATGATGTGAATCTTACCCTTGTAAATGAAAACCTGCAAGAAATGCACATTAGTAAGGTAAGTATGTATAAAAAATAGTTCTTGTAAGTCAATAAATTGTGATTGAGATTTGAGCTGCTTTTGGGAAGGAGTTGGGATGAACACAGAATTTCTTTTAGAAAATAATGTAGCTGTACTATTATGAAATACTTACAAAAGGAATATAACAAGATACCTACTAATGGTTTGTTCTAGTCAGTCATTTTTTTTTATTCTATAAGATTTTTTGAATCATTATGAAAGGTCAAATCTATTGCATGTTTGGAAGCCTATGGAAACTATTATAATTATCAATCTGCAGCTATAACTGGATAATATTATCCAGTATAATGTTGTGATTATTTAATGTAACTTATATAAGTTACATTAAATAATCACAACATTGCAAAGTGAATAAATATTATATTAGTAAAAACTCTCAGTACATCGTACACAATCAGAATCCTCTATCTTTGTGACAGTGAAAATAACATATATAAATACTTTATTCTTTTTCCCAATATAATAAAGAAAAAGTATTTATGCATAACTAAATAGTTTTCTAACACTGCCCCTTACTCGTGCAACAACAGCAAATAATTAATAAATGCGTTTAAATTTGCTAAATGACAGAGTACAATAAAACAAGAAAAAATTATATAAGCTACAAAACTTTAAACTAAAGATTTAACAAACAAAATGTGTTTGACTTTTGGCAATGCTTCGGTAAAAAGATCTGCCTCTAATTCAGTCGAGGGTTTATAAAGTAAATTAATTAACTTATTTTCAACACATTCTTGTATAAAATGATACAGGCGAACCAAACACATTGACGTTAAAGTCAATGTGTTTGGTTCACCTGTAGCACTGATTATCTAATAAAGGTAGGTTAAATAATTTCAATTCAGCAATAAAGTTATTTATAAATTTTGCTTCTTTGACTGAAGTCTCAAAAGCGTAATACTCAGCCTCTGTACTAGAACAAGCTACATTGTTTTGTTTGTGACTATTCCAGTTTATTAGGTTAAAACCGAATCTACTCAAAACCTGAATAAGATTTCCTATCATTAATATACCTGATTGCAAAGTGAATAAATATTATATTAGTAAAAACTCTCAGTACATCGTACACAATCAGAATACTCTATCCTTGTGACAGTGAAAATAACATATATAAATACTTTATTCTTTTTCTCAATATACTAAAGAAAAAGTATTTATGCATAACTAAATAGTTTTCTAACAGAAACAAACCTTTTTATAGCATGCAAATAAAGGAATACCTAGGCTAACCTACCCTGTTTTCAGTGCTATCAGGGTTAGCCCAAGATGGCAGGTAATCAGCAGCTTCTATAAGAAGGAAATCACCATCATTGTCTTTCACCTGGACAATAAGATCAGTGAATTGTTCAGTCAGTTTTTGGATAATGTGTACAATAAACCATTCATCCTCAATGTTATCTCCAAAACATGTGCAGCTAGTAAGGTGAAATGGGAGATCTGTAAATTAAATAGAATAAACAATATATTCAACAAACAAGACGGGCAAGTAAGTCACAAATGCATACAAAGTGATATGGTTGGGATTCTAATATAATCAAATACGTACCTAATAGGTAGGTCTGGTTACACAAATTTAGTTTAGAAATAAGAAAATAGGGTAGGTACCTTCACTTTTTTTGTCCAGTAAAGGAATGAACACTTTTAATTCATCTCGATGCCACAAATATCCTTTAGAAAATACTGCTATTGAGGTATTTAAATTGTCACATAACTGTTCCCAAGATTTTTGATCAGACTTGAGAGAATGGCAGTAAAAGAAACACTGTATAGTATCTTCAATTATAGGCTCAAATTCATATTTTTTTGTGTATGCCATTATGCTCGGCATAAGCGGGTGGGTAGGACCTACACCACACAAACACTTTGCGATGTCATGAAAAATCACAAAGGGAGGGAATACAATTACGTATGTACGTAACGTACTACAACTACCTACAGTTAGTGTTAGTTATTGATAGGTTAGTTAGTGGTAATATTAATAATAACGAAAAATCACAGCCACAGACCGGTACCTAATTATATTAAGTAACAGGGAGACAATAATGCACAGACAGCCAATGATGCACGACCAATATTAGTGGCGAGTGTAGTTTTATTTCCACAGAGTACCTAATCTAGATAATAATTGTTTACGGTTGATGTGTTTTTATCAGGATTCCTGCAGGCCTATTACCTAACTCTGTTTCATTTGGGTTTCAATCGGTTTCAATCAGAAATGCAGGCATTTTAATTGAAACCCAAATGAAACAGAGTTAGGTAATAGGCCTGCTGGTCTTACGCGGGACATAAGGTTGTGTTCATAAAAAAAGGTTGAGCCTGAAGCTCTCAAAGGAGGTCCTGAGAGGAGCGAGCCCGTAAAACTTAGCATAGCGCAGGTTGAGTGGCTCGATATTTTTATGCAAAAGTTAACCTATCTTTTAGTTATCATGTTTTTTAGCTTCTTTCAAAATAAGTCAAAAATGCATGATCAAAAATTAATTTTAAAAATAGTATCAGTTTAATTCTCATTTTTCTTCTAATTCATAAAAACGATTACACTGGTTTAATTGTTGCATTTATCAATTATTATATTAAAACAACATTTATATTATAAATTTGGAAATGCAAGACAAAAAACGGTATTATTTCAATTTATTTTTTTCAACTAAAATGCCTTACAAGAAAAAAAATAGTTATGAAACTTGGCTTGCAGATTATTTTAAAAACGTAACCATTTTCTTAGCTCTCTAATAATGTATAAATACTAGGAAAAACTGAAAAAAAAATCGCAAAGGATGCAGGCAGAAATTCGTATTCAAACTAAACTTAAAATCGCTGTTTGAATATCCTAATAACTAAATACTATATCGTCGGTGAAGTTCTAACAATGCGGAAATCACAAATGGCTACTTTCCAGGAATCAAATAATAAGGTATAAAATGATTTTAGCTAGCATTTGAGCAAATGATTTTGGAAATATGTCTTTTGAATCTACTCTTTGAAACAATTAAATACTCTTTTATGCTCAAAATCCTTTCCATATGTATTATTTTGTGACTTACGCAGTGTTGCTATTATTTTACTCTGACTTACGTCATGTTCCAGGCACAATGCTAGTAAGGCCTGAGATAGATAGGTACCATACTATAAATAATAAAAATTCACTGATTAGGTCTTTTCTTTTTATTTATACAAAATTAATTTCGATAAAAAAATCAAAATTAAACATCCATAAATAACTTTTTTCTGTTTTAGACTCTACAAGCTGATTTACATTAAGTCAGTGACTGACGCCAAATTCAAGTAATTCCTAACCTGGAACCTACAATACAATTTCACAATGAAATTGTTGAATTTGTTACCAATATACACGATAGCAGTACCTACTGGGTCAGCCAGCACTGACTTGACTTGAAATTGCCGTCAGTCAAGTAGGTACTCAAATATCTACTAAAAACCTATAAAATCAATAACTTATCTTGTACAATCGGCTCTAAATATTGTTTCGATGTAGACGCCCTGCAGTAGTGTGAAGGCATTTTTGGTAATGAAGCAAAGAACTGCTTCAGGAATTCCATGTCGTCTTTCTTTGTAACACGTTCCACATCGCTATTATCATTGGTGGCAGTTTTAGCAATTCCATGGTCTGAGGAAACTATCCAGCATCTTATGGTAGATTCTTTCAACCCCAGGTGTTTAAAAAGATCTTCATACACACCTGGATACGGCCCGCAGAAGTAGTTAGAAAGTACTGTTTACTTTCACTTCTACGAGAATCCGTTTTTACTTTGACTTGCTTTTTCTCACAATGCGAGACGTTTGACACGACGTACTGTTTTCGTTGGTCCCATGACATTGTTTTCCAGAACTTGCAAAATATAGTCTCCCTTTCATTGTCAGTCAAGCTATGACAGCCACGTAGCTTGGACTTAGAACAAAAGACGGAGGCGCACCTCGGACCAATTGAACGCGCTGGACGCTGCACATCGTGAAGCACTTTAAATTTCTCATTCCCTGAAACCTTTCTATCTCTCCGGTAGCCCAAGTACTCTTCACCCTCCAGACGCTTCTTTTTTGTGATATTTTTGTCCCATTTTGTCGACTGTGCGAACCCTTTCGATTTCCTTTTTCTGTTGGAGTTGAGATCTTCATACTCATCGTCTGACGATTGAACCTCCAATAATGACGTCGAATTCGGAGCGCAGGTGGCCGTGAACGGGGACTGTAATTCTTCACCAGATGGGTCTGAAGGTAAGTGTGTTTCTTCACATGTATTAACGAAAATTTGGCTCTGCATTACTGGTAGCGAATAAATAAAAGACGTGGAGACAGGTGTCATCGATAGTTCTTGGCCGGAAGGGCTAAAGGTAAATATACATCCCCATATTCAGGATGGCTGTTTCTCTATTAACGAAGGTGAATTACCAACAGATGTGGACGGGGATGGCATCGGCTGTTCTTGGTCGGAAGGAGCTGAAGGTAAATGTATTCCCCATGGTTAATTTCGTATGCACGGCTTTCAATTAATGGCGGCAAATTACCATCAGAAGTGGACGGGGATAGTATTGGCAATTCTTGGTTAGATGGAGCTGAAGTTACATATATTTCCCCTCGTTCATTTTCGGACGGTTGTCTTTGTAATCCTGGTGGCGAATTACCAACAAACGTGAAGGGGTGCTGCAGTTCGTCGTCGTGTTGCAAATCTTCTACTGTTAAAAATTCGGTCCTGCACCGATAATGATGGAGGCTGGTTTAGGATCTGTATCGGCAAGATATTGATGTCTATTTTTTCTAGTTCAGCTGCAGTTATTTTAGAAAACACCTTCTGTTTTTTGGGAGGAACTCGAATCTTCAACTCCTTGCATAGAGCCATGATGTGTTCATCGGTATCGTCATCACTATCACTTGTCGAAAAGTCCATCTTTTGTGTGCCCTGTAAGAAACATAAAATACCTAAGGCTAATTTAATTACTTAGAGCCATTGACTGACGTCAAATTCAAGTCATGACTTAGATTAATTGGCATCCATGACACAATGTAAATGCACTTAGAAACACAACGTAACTCATGATACATAACGCAGAAAACACTACGTAAATCACGATAACTTTTTGTTTCATCTTGAAGGGCTTTTTTATCGTTGAACAAGATAAATATACTTAATTCACATATATAAAACATCAACCTTAATTAAGATTAATAGTTTTATTCATAAAAAAACAATAAATATTGAAAATAATTACCTTTATTCAATATCCACCATCGGATCACCTGTCGCTCGTCGTTGTTGCGTGGGACTAGCTGACCTGACTTACGCACAATTCGCACCACAATTTGAGTTACGCAGTGTCACTATTTTTCAAATAACGCACTGTTATTGGTAAAATATCTACATCATTATTGGTTAAAACGAAGCGCGCCATCGTTCTCCGTCAAATGGCATCCAAATGTCAAAACCATCAAAAAATGACTTCCGCACTGTTAGAACTTCACTGACGATATAATGTATAGTAAAGCTATGATTCAAAATTACACAAATGAAGAATACTACCGATATTGTTTTTTGTTACGGCTTTTGCAACGGTAACAGTGAAGCAGCTCGTCAAGATTATTCGCGTCGGTTTTCTAATCACCTGTTACGTTAGCCGAAATGCTTTGATAATGCGTGCAAATTGTTTCTGTGACGACATCTAGTCTTAAAATGAAATAAGTGAGATCTCCGAGTTAAGTTGGGAAATCCGGCACTGTATGTATGTATGTGGCAATATTTGTAACGGCATATTTCTCGAACGCGTTATCTAATTTTCATGAAATATAAACTGTAAAGAGATATTTAAATTGATTAACGCAAGGAATTTTTGATAACTGTGGCAGTTTTTGAGATATTGGGATGGAAAGAAATACGCTATTTCACCCATATCTTTTGAATGGCTGATCTGATCGACTCGAATTTTTTTTAGAGATTATCCTTATCTTCATAAATCGCCTATTGGATTTGTTTTTAACTATGCCCTAGTTTAAAATTATCCTAAATTTTTGAGAAATAGGGTTGTTAAATGAGTCATTCAAGATCTATGTCATTGTGGGGTGTCATTTGAAAGACTATCGACTGCACATTTCAATAAAGTTATTAAAATTTGTAAAGCGGGTGGTTTTTGTAACATGCGGTAGTTTTTTAGATACTGATGTGTAAAAGATCTACAATATTTCGCCCATATCTTTTGAATAGTTGATCCGATAAGCTCGAAATTTTTAAATTTAGAGAAAACATCTGTACTTTTTTTATAAACAGGCTAAGGATTTTTTTTTGTAGGATAGTTTTTACATATATGTTTGTTAAGTGGGACGTTCAAGATCGATATCTTGTGGGGTGTCATTTGAAAATTTTCGACTGCACATTTCATATTAAGTATCAAACTTTTGCATTTTGACGTCAGTTATGATATTGACAAATTTGATCGAAGCTATATTATTCAAAACGCTTGTAAGTTGTTCCTGAAGTTTTTTATGATTGCATAGAATAACAACAGAAACCGAATACCGTTTACAAGGAACTTGTATGTTGGCCCATTTAAAAGCTAGACACTTTTTAGGGTTACAAAAAAAATCTAGATTACTTAAAAATGGCATATATTTTTGATAATATAACTATGTCACTAATTCGCACAAATGAAGAGCTACTCTTGTATACACAGCTTACAGGTGCACATCTAATGGTTTCCGAGAAACACGATTCCGCAAAACGTTCCCCCAGCAGCAATAAAAATATTTGACTTTGACTTTACAAACTCGAAAAACATAACCCTCCTTCTGCTATTGCTATTATTATTATAGCCTGCCTAAGCATATTATTATATGAATGTCTTTTTTTTTTTTTCTATTTTTATTCGTGACTTTTGCCATAAATGGCATGACAGTCACATCGTACCCTAATACATACAATAACACAAAACTTAAAATCTAAAAGATGAAATATTATATACCTACTTTATTAATAACTAAATCACTGCTGAACAAAATGTGCGCCCCAGCAAAATTGCCTCGTCAGAATTGGGTTCGGATAAGATTTTAATGAACATACCAATATCTGTCCGATTGACGCTCAATTTGAGCATCAGTAATTCTCTTTCTCTCTCCTGTACTTGTCAAAATCCATTAAGAGGTGGTGTACATCATCATAGTGGGTATGTGGTCACGGAGATGATCAGGCAAGCAACAAAGATCACCAAAACTAATATCTTAACTTCCTGGAAGAAACATATATTTTTATTTCGTACTTTTAACCAAACAGCTTCGCCCCGTCCCATAAAGGGAACTTATTTAAATAATCAACAGGAATATTTACATTTTATTTTTTCCGTAAAGATAGATAATCATAATCAGTATCAAAGAACTATCGATTCGATTTTAGGTATGGGACATCACTAAACCATTTTCACACGTAACGTATATTTTAAACGTATTTTAATTTATTTTACTTCAAACTTAGGTAGGCTACCGGAATTGTTTTGTACTTATGCCGTTTTTAATTTCTTGAGAAAATAATGTAGGGTAGGCTTCAGGAGTCAGAACTAAGTGGCTTTCACGTGCCGGTCTTTGTCTCATGTACATAGCTTCAAAATGTTACAATCACATTCTTACTAAGGTTGTATAAGCCGGGATCTTTTACGACTTTTAACCGTGCCTGGAATCTTTTCTCACTTCTTGAAAAGGCGTGAATATACATAGAGCTGGTACAGCCCGGAACGCAACACTTGTTCGACTTGAATGCATGTAGATCACAGTAAACTAAATACACATACAAAATCAATACAGTTGTTCATGACCACCATTACACATTATTGTCATAGAGTAGCCCCCCCAAGACTCTTATTTTATACAATTTTTAAAACTTTTGTAATTATAAACATGATCCAAACAAACAAAACAAATTATAACTCAGTCAAAAGAACGTTCGATGCGATGCGATATATGTTTGTATACGAAAATGAAGGATTTGACACAAAGTGTGCTCAGCTGTGTAGGTACCTGCATACCTACACAATCATCCAATTATAGTTATCCCTTAGACTTTGATCATAGTATATGATATAAGATAATTTGGGATGACGTTATCCTAATAAGTTAATAAGAGTTATCCCAAGTTATCTAATTAATATTTTTGCTAATTATGAATATCACGATTCTACAATCTTGAGGTAGGTTAGTTCAAAGTAATTTGATTTTGTTGGTTATGTTTTATTTTTAATACCCCCTGGTATTAAAAATGGGTGGTTCCTACTTTATTAGCTTGTAAAAGTTTGTGGTTCATTCAAAATAAATAAAGAATTTAAAATCCCCACCAAAACCGTGATCCATCCATTATTTAAAATTGTCGCTATTTGCTCGAAGGGTTTAATGGTCTGTTACTTGAAGTTTGTAACTCAATTCATTTCGTCGAACTGTCAAGCAGCTTGTGGGCTACGAAATGAACGTGTGCACGACCGAATGTTAACTACTTTCTATTCATGGAGTTGGATTACTTTTCGTTAGGATATTAATTGACTATAGTCAGTATTTTTTTTCTATGATATTAGTGTTCTGTGACTATGAAGAGCCACACTCACATTCTCTTCACTTGTCACAGCACACCAACCATAGAATACTATTACTAACAAGACAATACACTCACAATTTACTAAGTTTCTAATTCTAGGAGTTACATACAAGAAATAGGTATTTCCTAATGTCTGCTTTATCTTTTATTTGTGATTACAGTTCTGATTCTGACTCTGAAACCGAAATCGACTTTGGAGACAAAAGGTGTAGATATTTTTCTGTAGGAATCAAGCGAACTGAACAGTTATTGGCCCGTTTCTTTTAGATAAACGGGGCGGGTTGCGTAGAAATACCTATTGTATTACATATGCGGGTTGGTTTGTTGGCAACGAAGCACCGTTAAGAATTTTTAATAATTTTAGGGTCAAATTGCCAGCACCTGACTTGAGTAAAGTGTCTGTTGTTGCTTTTGAAATACATGAAGACGACCCTGTACAGCACGCAGGTCGGAGCCGATCATTTCCACACGTGAGAGGGAACTGGGCTTCATATGTTTATGTCAAATGTAAGTGCAATATGGATGAATAAAATGATAGATTAAGTGGTTGTGTAGCTGACAAACAATCAATGTACAGACGAAAAGTAGAAGACTTTCAGGGTAAGTTCCGTAAAATAGTGTAGGGGTGCACTTGGTGACACTTTCTGGAAATTCCCACAGGGTTTCATATGATAATAATTAAGGAATTGTTTTACAAATTAGAATTCAATATAGTAGTCATTCTGTTAAAATAATATGTTATGTAAACTATATGTAGATTTCTACATGAGGTTATCTCTTGTCTGTATTTTTTTGTAGATCCTTGTGAAAACCATCTATCCAATCTAATTGGAAAACTAGAGACAGCTATTCAATCTCAAAATGAGGTGTGGATGAGTGGTGTAGTGCAAAGATGTAGTGATGTTCACATTAGCCTATCAAAAACTTTTACACTGTCATATCATTTAATAACTGCATTTACTACTAATTTGCAGAAAGCAGTTAATTCTGTTGAAAGGTATGTTGATTTTACCTAGGTGGTACCTACCTATTTCACTTTCCTACCAAGCCATTGATTGAATAGTGATATTAAAAGTAATAATTTTCAATTGCAGTTTCGAATTGGAGTTCAGTGGTGTGAACATTTATTTAAATGAGGAACATACAAGAACATTCATAGCATTGGCAGTGGATAATTTTTGTAAAAGACACTTTTTATCACTCACACAAAAAGTTGATGAAATATTGAGTGACTACAATTTGCCCAAGTTTTATGAGGTATATACACATGTTTTTTTAAATAAGTTAAGTGAACATTGAT
Organism: Venusia cambrica; assembly: GCA_951394065.1. NCBI lineage: Eukaryota > Metazoa > Arthropoda > Insecta > Lepidoptera > Geometridae > Venusia > Venusia cambrica. Next base: position 12,052,566 of record OX596040.1, on the reverse strand, counting down.
GTTATGCAATAAATACATTTCATGTTAACAATATATAGGTATGAAGGGGAGTTTGTTAAAATCTGCATTTAGTTATTGCTATTTTAGTGCAAATGGTATCCACAGATTTGGCTGGTTAGATAAGGATTTTTGGAATAAACTTAGGTAGACAGAAAGCTTCTAATAGACTATCAGACCTCATCCAGTATGGGAGTCTCAATGCTGCTGGTAGAAAACTTTTTACAGGGCTTGCCTCTATACCTACATTTCTTCTTTTATGCCCTTTTTCATATGTTTATGTGTATAATAAAGAATCACAGATAGGGCAGAAAAATTCTGATGGATATGATATAGCTTCTAACTCAATGTTTTTTTTGTTTCAGACTCCCTCATATCATATGAGTATATTTTGGATTAATGGTGACAAAACATCAGAGCTAGCAAATATTTTGGAAAAACTGAACAAAATACTTGTGAGTGATTGTGAAAATCACAACTCCTTTTTAGTGGATACAGTGTGCTGCAAAAGTGGAAACAAATTTTTTCAATACTCCTTGATATAAAATGGCTGACTGGTATTCATATTGCAATACAAATAATAAAGGACATGATAGGAAGACAAGTAAGGTATACATTAATCCTTACTTTAATAGACCGTCAGCTACTGCTTCATCAAGCAGCATGCATTTGAATCCAAGTTTTTCACATGTTGTACCAAATATGTCTTATCCTAATTTACAGGAGTACAGAGATCCAAATACCATAACAAGAATCCATGTAAACCCTAACTTTATTAATTGTGCAGAGTCATCTATTCCATTAATTTCAAATAATCAAGTCAGTATACAACCATCAGTTTCTATACCTACAACTGCATTATCAATTATAGATATAAAAAACCAGAATCTGGCACCTCCACTGCAAATCAGGTCTCGCTATACTTTAGTGAGACAAAAAGAAAATGTTAACATAACTCCCATTACAAAAACAATGACAACTACTGTCAGGGTCAACAAATATAAATCAATTTCATTAAGTGTTGCTAAAACCAATCTTGCTGTAGTGAAATGTCGTAATAAAGAGCTTCCCATTTCACAGCACTCAAAGTATAAAACCACTGAAAAACTAACACTAGCTCCATTTAATATGACAAGATTTAAATTTGTTAGATCTAACAGTACTTCTGTTACTGCTAATCAATGTCTTAAATATGCTTCAGTTAGAAGGACATCTCTTCTGAATAAGTGTATACCAAAAACTGAAAGAAGAAAAACAATCAATAAATTAGTTTTAAAGAAGACCAATATTCCTTGCCCTTTATTCAAAAAATTTGGCCAGTGTTTGAGGATGCTACATGGCAAATGTGAATACTTACATGATAAAAAGCATGTCTCCATTTGTAAAAAATTCTTAAAAGGTATTTGCCACAATACAAATTGTCTGCTCTCCCATGACCTTACTAAAAAGAAAATGCCAACTTGCTATTTTTATTTGCAAGGTGCTTGTACGAAAGAGAACTGCCCTTATCTTCATGTGAAACTAAACGATAAAGCTAAAATCTGCCAATATTTCCTCAAAGGCTACTGTGAGAAAGGTGATAAATGCTTATTTCGCCATATCAATGTTCAAAACAAGGGTTCAAAAGAAGCTCACTCTAAGAAACTGTTAAAATGTTCTCCTTCAAGCAAAGTGAATTTGGTGTCAAAGATGAAAATTCGTAACAAAATACAAGTATCACCCAGCCCAGAACACAGGAATGTTAGAAACAAATCAGACAACAACTCTGCTCATGAACAAAGATATTTCGTAGAATCGATAGAGAATCGACATTCAAATGAGATGTGCAATACTATAAAACCTAGAAGAGTAAAATTAGGTACCCTGCCATCCTACATTCAGCTTTAGTTGGTTAAAAATCAACTAAGAATACTGCCCCATGTAAATCGCTAATAATGATCTTGTTTGTACGTATATTATAATTAATTATTTTTGTATGTGCCAAAAGAAAATAAAGAACTCTTTTTGACAATATGTTTTTTAATTGCCAATAAATTATCAGGTGATGCATTTGAATTCATCTTGTAATAAAAAAATATATTAGAACTAAATACACCTTTTGATTACTATTACAAAATATCTGAGCTTAGCTCATATTTTGCTAATCATGTCTTATACAGCGTTTACAATTAAAAGTACCTACCTACCAGAAAATTGTTCTAAGACTTATCTAGAACATTTTTCTTAGGTATCCTGGACAATAAAATGAAATTAATAAATTACAGATTCAATCACACTTTATAGACTGATATCCACAAAGCTCATTTCAACCATTTAGGCACTTTGGAAGATTTAGATGTTGAAGGTCCACTTGATCTTTGTGAGCTATCAGAGTCATCCAGTTTTCGCCGGCTTGGCGCTCTGAAAGAAAATTTCATACTTGAATTAAGGGTACATACCTATTTGTGGTTTAACAAAATAATTCCTGAATAGACCAAGTGTTCAAGGTAACCATAAACTAACCTGTATTTTGATGCTAAGATGCTTGCAGCATCACTAGAAGTTTTCTTTGTATAGATTTCTTCTTTAAGATAAGAGTATATTCCTTCTTCAACCCATTTAAAATGCATATGAACACATGGAACAAATCTGGCCTGTAACAAGGTTGTTTTGGCATCAATAGCTTCCTTGAGTGGAGTTGTAACTAAAACAGAAAGAAAACAGTTGCAATACTGATTCACATTCACACTGACATAAAATGAAGGTTACCAGTACCAGGTATACCTTGTAAACTGATAAAACCCAAAAGTCACATATTTTAAAACTGTTCAGATGGCAACTTACAAATTAGAAACTTTTTATCTGGAGTTTTCAAATGCTCTCTTACAAAGTTGGTAACATCTTGAATGCTATTAGTTGGTTGGAACACTCCTTGAAGAATCATTCCATCAGGAAACTGTATTCTTACAACAACATTCTTATATACATCCAGGCTTTGATCTGATATCTGAAATAAAATAGTAAAATCAAAAGAGAAAAATAAACATTATTATCATTAAGTTTAGTAATTTCTTTCATAAATAAATTAATATTACAGGACTTTAATTTACTTATGAGTAAAGTCTTCACTTGCTCCTATAACTGTGGGCTGTTATCCTATAGCTGGCTGGCTCAGGACCTAATTGATTTACTTGGCTCTGGTTAAACAATTAATTACCTGTTTATCAACTTGTTCCTTTTTGGCTGCAGCAATCAATGGTACATTGTCTAGTGAAATTCGCTGTTGTTGCAAATCATGATACAACCTACGCACTTCTTCTATTGACAACTCATAAAACTCATCAGGAAGATCCTCCAATTCAACTTGTGGTTCATCAGGTTGCATAAATGCTATGGCTTTTTGTGAGCCCAACTAAAAAAAGGTAATTTTTTATACTACTAGGATTACTATTTCATACTAGGGACAAGCAAGTAGCGCAACTGGTGTTAAGTGTACTCTTGCCTATGACAAAGCCTTACTGCATAGGTCACATTCACAAAGAACATAGTCTACAAGGCACTGCATTGCGCCCGTCAACTTGAGGCATAAAGGTGTTAAGCCTCACATACCCGTAATTTCACCGGCAACCATACCCTTCAAACCGAAACACAGCAATGCTGCTTGACGGCTGAAATAAGTATGGTGGTAGTATTTCTCCGGACGAGCCCTTAAACACATAATAACAAAGTAAAAATTTCACTGGTAGCTATATTTTTTTTAGCACAAACTACATACAAAATTAACTTCTTCCTCTATGTTGAGACGTCTCTCTAAATTTTCTTTGGTAAGAGAAGTTTTTGAAGATGAATCTTCAATCTTTAAATTAGCATGCTTAGACCGCTCAGTGTCAGCTTCAATTTTACTCCATTTATCATCTTTTTCTAATTTATTTTGCAGTTTTTCTTCATTAAATTTGACAGTGGTATCAGTTTCGAGGGTTTTTTCTTGTTTGACAAATGCTATGGGATCAAATGCTTTAGATGGTCCAGGTAAAGCATCTGGCTTGTTAGATGGAGCTGCTTCAATATGTTGTTTAAGATTTTCAGAAATAGGTATTCTGTAGACTGCAGACACATTAGCTTGCCTGAGAACAATCGAGAACTTTTTTATTTTGGTCTTGGTCTGTGAAGATTCTTAAATTCTGTACTACCTATTTATTTTACATTATTAAATTATAACAAAATGTGAAATAAACAAGAATGTACATAGTATATAAGTACTTTCTTTGTTACTTTATATTTAGCTAGTTACTGGATCAAGATATTATGTCCAGTGAGCCAGACAGGTTTCATGAAATAGGTAGGCACAACAATAGAGTACAAAAATCTCAACCAGAGATGGATAAATAACCATAAGCTTAAATAAAATAAAGTAAAGAGTTCTACAGTTATGTAGGTATTTCAATTTAGTTTCTACATATTCAAATTCAGAAAATTAATAAATTGAATAAACATAGGCAAGTAGGTACTAACTTTGCTTCTTCAGCTTTATTCAACAACCTGAGTATAGCCCTGCCTTTTATTAATCCTAGTTGTCTCAGGGTTTTATCTCTTAAAGCAGACAGTCCCGTGATTTCTTGTCTCATGTATAATATTGATGGGTTTTGTAGTGAGGTTAGTTCAGATGGAGCTAAAGAAATCACCAGGTCAAACAATGCCGTATTAGGTGGAAACTCAGCGGTTCTTCTTTCACCTGCAATAATTATTATAGGTAGGTAGTAAGTTTCATCAGTTAGGTATATGTATAGGTAGGCGATAACAAGTCTTTTCATCTGCATATATTTTCTTACCATCTTCTAGTAACAATCCAACTGTGACGTTTGATTCTTCCCTTTTCTTATCAGCTTCTACCATTTCTACTGTGGCTTTGTTAGGTAAGTTGGAAAACCTGATAGTCGCAGTCAAATCCAGGATTCGATTATGGTGTTTCAAGTCGTAATCAGATGGCTGAAATCCTTGTTTACGGCAAGTATCTTCTAGTATCTACACATAAACATTGAATCATTTGATAACCTACCTACTGAAAAAAAAAATACGATATATTGTACCTTTGAGTCAAAAAACTAGGTGCCTAGAGACATTACCTGAAGAATACTGGTGTCTGGCGTACATCGAATGATTTGTCGCCTTCCATTAGGAGCTAGAACTGTAATATCTTTAGACATCTCTTAAATTTTAGGGCTAATTTATTCTAGAATCAACAAAAACAACGCAATGCAATTCCAGAAAACCGAAAATTTTCAAGTCATCAATCAAATCAAACTAAATAAAAAACCTCATTCGTTCGTCGTACGCATCGTATATGTACGTATCGTACCGAAATAAATAAACGAAGAGAACTAAACTACTACCAGCAGGTAGTAGTTTAGTTCTCTTTATGTAGTGTTCTGTGTACGTTACGTAGCAACGTAACGTACACAGAACACTACATATTTAATAACCTACTACAAGAGAGACGGTAAAAAATGTTAACGAAACGTCAAAGTTGAGCTCTTAAGTTTATACAATTTGCGCGAGTTTTTCATCACCTAGCCCATGAACTAAACAGCGGCCGTTCCACGGTTGGAGTGTTCCTAGACGTAGAAAAGGCATTTGACCGTGTTTGGCACGCGGGCTTAGTCTTAAAACTAATTGGATCCAGCGCGCCACCAATGCTATTACAAATTATTGCGTCGTTTCTACGGGATTGCCAGTTCTTTTTAATTAAAAAAAAAAAAAAAAAAAACATTTTGTGTGTGGAGTTCTTACAAATACATTAAAGTTTTTGTATAGGTTGAGCATTACAACTCATTGCTTCGCCAAATAACCGGTTGCTTATCTTTTTTTTTTATGAAAGGACAATGCGCTGGCCTGGTTCTAAACCCGGAGGGCGACAGCTTTGCGCGGACCTGGCTGGCGCTAAAGGCGCGAGCCCAAGGCCGGTTGCTTGTCGCCCGCATTGTACGCGCTTTATACGGATGACATCCCCGCACTCGCGATTGGTCCCGGTCCTCGAGAGGAGGATGTCACCCTGGCGCTCTTTGCGAATGACAGTGCCTTCTTCATGTCCTCCTTGAGTCCAGTTCTTGCACGTAGACAGATACAACGCCAACTGGATGTTCTGCCAGATTGGCTAGATAAATGGAGGGTAGCTGTCAACGTATCAAAAACTGCTTCCCTCCTTGTCACGCGAAAATGCACAGTTCTTGCGCCACTCAAACTCAGAGGCCAAGAGATCGAATGTTAATCTGTTTTTAGATACCTTGATAGATCTCTGACGATGAACGCCCAATTATAGCGCTCGATTCGGCAAACACGTGCGGCTCAGGCAATGCTGCGGCCGGTCCTCGCGTCTAAATTACCCAGGACGAAGACGGTATACAAAACGTACCTAGGGTCACGCCTTACGTACGCCACACCAGCATGGTATGCACTGTGCTCAGCTACAGTCCCAACAAAATATCGTCCTGCGGGTGTGTACTGGAGCAGGGCAATATATGCAAAATGATGTCATGGCCCGCAATCTACAAATGCCCAGTATTGAAGTTTACTTGCGTGTGCGACATGGTGTAAAATAGGATCGATCGATTGCGCGAAAATGCCTCCGGGAAGGGCTGACATGAGCTGCACGTCAATGCTTGATCATCAACTAACGACGTCTTGCTAGATTTCCTCAGGGATTTCTATAGGGATCTAGCAAGATATCTGCTAAGGGCATCTGGCGGCACTAGGGCAAGGAGGTTATTCCAAGATTTGACACAACTTCTAAACTCCCTAATCGGCAAAAAGTTGGTTGTATGTTACGTACCTATACCTACAGTTTACCTACCTACGTAGTTTTCATATGATAGAAAACATTGTCTGAAACCAATTCTTTAACTTTTGAAGTTGTATGTAACCCAAAGCTTACTAGGTAGGTACCTCAGTAGTTAACATAAACACTGTACCTAGGTGCCTCCTACATAAATAGTTTGATTGGACTTTTTGAGTTTATTAGGTAAGTACCTAAGTTAACATAATATATACATATTGTTAATATTAGGTCCTTACATATGAAATTGGCGTTTTGTCGAACTGGCCACTTTGATCTTAAATATCTCCTCTTTGGTTAGGAATTCCAAATTCAAATTTAAACAGCTATTTACTCATGCATTTGTGTTTCGAAAACCGTAATTCATTTGTTTTTTTCTCTTTTGCTTTTTTTTTCTGCGTCACTCATTTCACAAAATGGAAAACTTAAAATATCGCATTATTTACGAGTACGAGTTCCACCGTGGCACCAGTGCTGCAGAAACGGCTCGAAGGATTAATGATGTGTATGGTGGTGGTGTCGCGAAAGAAAACACGGTGCGTTTTGGTTTCAACGCTTTCGTTCTGGAAATTTCGACCTGCAGAACAAGCCCCGTGGACGGCCGGAGACCAAGGTCGATAATGATGAATTGAAGGCTATTGTGGAAGCAGATCCATCGCAAACCACATCACAGTTAGCTGCAGGCTGCGGTGTTAGTGACAAAACCGTTTTAATCCACTTGAAGCAAATTGGGAAGGTGAAAAAGCTTGAAAGGTGGGTACTTACCTCATGAATTGAGTGAAGCAAACCGACAAACACGCGTCTACTGCTGCGTTACATTACTCAACCGGCACAATAATGAAGGAATTTTAAATCGGATCATTACATGTGATGAAAAGTGGATCCTGTACGATAATCGTAAACGCTCATCGCAATGGCTGAACCCTGGTGAACCAGCAAAATCTTGCCCCAAGCGAAAATTGACTCAAAAAAAGTTACTTGTAAGCGTTTGGTGGACTAGTACCGGTGTCGTACACTATAGCTTTCTTAAATCTGGTCAGACGATTACGGCTGATGTCTATTGTCAGCAACTGCAAACCGTGATGGAAAAGCTCGCTGTTAAACAACCGAGACTTTTCAATCGCTCTACGCCACTGCTGCTTCAAGACAACGCTAGACCACACACGGCCCAACAGACGACTACCAAATTAGAGGAGCTTCAATTGGAATGTCTAAGACATCCACCGTACTCTCCGGACCTTGCTCCAACAGATTACCATTTTTTTCGAAATGTGGATAACATCTTGCAAGGAAAAAAAAACAATTCCGATGAGGCAGTCCAAACCGCTTTCAAAGATTTCATTGATTCCCGTCCGAATGGTTATTTTAGTAAAGGGATCAATGAACTACCTATAAGATGGCAAAAGTGTATAGATAGCAATGGTACATACTTTGATTAATAAAATATATTTTAATATGAAAAAATTGCCTTTATGTTCCTCCCATACAAAACGCCAATTTCATATGTAAGGACCTAATATATACATATAACATAAATATTGTAGGTACCTATTATGCCTACTACTTAAATAATTTGAAGCAGAAAATCAAGGAACAACTGTTAAAAAATAGAAACGATAACGTACACGATAGCAAACGTTATGTGTCGTTACAATGTTCGTCAAGCTCGGTTGAATTAACGGCTGTTATTGGTCTAATTCAAATCATCGTATCGTTTTTGGTGCTAGAGTACGTTAAAAATCTTTTGGCACAAATGAGATTTGTTGTTGACATATCATTCTAAAAAATATCAAAGTCAACAATAGGTGATGTGGTTGTATAACTTTAGCCTTTCCGTAGTGGGTAAATAAAGAAATTAAAGATAAAAAAACTTTGTTTAAAATAACAAAGTCAACATAGTTTGTTGACTTTGTTTTTTTAACTATGAAATAAAACGGACATCTAGACAATCAAGCAGAGATTTGTGCCAAAAGATTTTTATCCATGCCATGCATTTTGTTGTCATTCATTCCGAGCATTCGATAAGACTTTCGACAGACGATTAATTTCGATGTTTTGCAGAGTACCATTGTATCCGATTATTCGGAAGACTATCGTATCGTTTCGAATATATCGCAATTGGTTTGTAGAGTAGCACGGCTGGTTTGACTGTACCTACATACGGTATATAGCCTAGCTTGGTTCATGTATGTTAAATATACCTCTAAACCTAGTTAGGTTTTATTTGTGATTTTGTTTTGAAGGTTAAAAATCAATAAATGTTGCACAAAATATTGTCAAAAAAATATATTTTATTGTAGTAGACAACACAAGAACGTGCGCTTGGCGCCCAGCCCGTGCCATGCGCACGTCCAAAACAACACATCGCTATCTACGTCCAGCTCTCTTGTTTTAATAATTGGAATAGTTTATTTAATAATTACATCTCATTATTTATCTGTCCATATTTTTAACATTAGGTATAACTACTTCGTCTTGTATAACTTGGTGTAAGAACAGCCTTCAGGAATTGAATTAGAGTGGCGCAAAATACGCCTCACAGCACTGTTTCCATTTCAACTCGTGTCCGCTCTCTGCAAAAAAAAAATGTTATTTTAAGTAGGCGGTCAATCAGTGTCGCCGTTTGTGGAATTAAAAACGGCGACCTACCTAATTCAACAAACGGCGACACTGATTGACCGCGGTCCAATGACGCGTCCCTAATCTCATATATGATTTCTCTCTCATGGATCTGGTTGAGATTATTCTACACTGGCTGACCCGCGCAGTTACACTTGCGCCAAAGTTGTTCTAAGTTCATCAATATCATTAGATACAGTTTTTTTAGTTCATAAGTAAAAGCTGCTTTTTTTTCAGCTACATCTACAGCTAATCTGATCCAAAGGGTCCAAAAAGTGTACAAACCTCGCGCGTAGATCTCCGCAAGAAAGTGGACGGTCGAGATCGGGCAGAAGGTCAGCGGGCGGGCGCAGCGTGCGCGGTCGCGTAGCGTCATGTGCGCCGCCCGCTAGCAGCGCCGCGGCAGAGGCCAGGCGCCGCGGGGGTGCTGCCAGCCCGTGCGCCGCCAGCGCAGCTGCCAGCTGCCGCGCGCGCGCCTTGGCCGCGTCACGCTCGTGGCGGGCTCGCCAAACCTAACAAGGAACAGAGAAACATCTCATCAGAACCTGAATGGAAGCTTAGCCACTACTATTCATAAAATTTTTGACTTTTACTTCTTGTTGTCAAAGCCAAGTATTTTTATTCAATATGTTTTTTTAGGATCACTTTGAAACGTCAAATCTACCGCCTGTTCGGAATCACGACCAGCACACAATTTATGGAGAAAGGCAAGAGTCTAGGGCTAGTTTTTTTTAAATGATCCATTACAATATTACAGCTTAGAGATATCTAATAATAATAATAATGTAAGTAATATGAAATTTTACAATAAGCTTTCCTGGATAGCTTTTGTATAACAAAACTGTTGAATTTATTATTTGACTGATGTGTGGGCCCCATTGAAGTTTAATAAAATACAGTGGTATTAACTATAGTCCATCAAATCTAAGAAGTACACTATGACAGCTGTCAGATCAACTTGTCTAGGGATGTGAACCAAATAATCGCCATCGAAAATATCCGATATTAATGAGAAATTGAAAAATCAATATTGATACTTTATAGGTAGGAAACCATCGCTTTCTTTTTTGATAAAACTATAAACTCAGATAGAAGTAAAATAAATATGTAGCGCTTAATTCATACCAAATAAATTAATTATTTCTGCTTTTTTTTTGAGATGACCACCCACAGATAGACGACAGACTAAATTGGAGTTTGTATTGTACCTACTTGTGTCTACGGAGTAAACTTCAACTTCAACTTCTTTATTTGGCTTGCAACCATTTCACCGATTCTGCCAGTGACACACTTGTCACTTGCAATACGTTACTACGTATTGCAAGTGTCAAGCTTATGAGTAAAAAAAATATCGAGAGACTCTGTAAAAGCGATTGATTTCGAAAGACAAAATGCAAATGCGTCAAAGATAGTTGGGAAATCCGGCACTGTGTGTATGTATGTATGTTTGTGACGGCATGACTCTCGAACAGATTATCCGATTTTCATGAAATTTAAACTGAATAGAGACAACGTAAATAGATTTTGAGACTTTTATGGCGGGGGATTTTTGCAAAGTGGGGTAGTTTTTGTGATATTCAATAAAAAGAGATTTTTCCCTTTTCAAATCGACATCAACCTTTGTTTTTTGTTAGAAAGGATATTACATTACGTTAGCAACAAAAGAACCTCGAACACTCAGGTGAATAAAGAGAGTTCGAGAAAAAGTGCTTAAGTAAAGTGAGAAAGGTATATTGATAACACATTTTTATCGTTTGTTAATTACCTACGTTCTATTTGAGAATTAATCTCCGTTACAAACCAGGCATCACGAAGTCTCAGTTAGGGGCAAACTACTAGAATTTAATTATATTTTTTATTTATTTAAGTACCTATATTTATTCAAGACAAGTAATTCGAAGAACTACTGAACTAAACTTCGGATCGAGCCGCGCATGGAACTAGCTGGCGTAGTTATTCCGTGGGAGCGCTCTTTCGGTCGCTCGCGCACTACACAACACTATCTCACTGAATTTCCGCCAAAAAGTCGCTTTGATTAATTAAATTATTTCAATATTATTACCGATTATTTGAAAACTCAAGAATTATAAACTGTCGCAGCACTACTGTAAACAACATAATGACATAACATTGTATAAACGTAAACCTCATTTACAATTTTACTGATTGTTTATGTTATAAACTAGTTTTAAGAGATTCAAGTATATATTAATGTACAGGAATGTTTAATAAATATATTATTTACCTGAGTACATAATTTTTCGACATTACAAGAATTACTTTTTGTAATATTTTGTGTCTACGTTTGAACAAACTTATAGCATAATAAGAAATGCGAAACGTCAAAATGTACTTCTTAGATTTGATGGACTATAAATCTATGTTTTCCTCTTTAACTTTTACATTAGCTTCAATTTCAGTTAGGTATATTTGGTAAAATAAATCGAATAAATTTGGTATTTTTCTGACTGAGTAGGTACCTACTAAGTTATTAACATTAAATCATTCCACAATTTTATGTTCGCGGAAGGAAGTTCCTCTTAAACCTCACAGTGCGCGAAGGTATAGTCTCCAAAGTGTGTGAATGGAAGCTCTGCCGATGGCGAGCGGTGCGATGATAAAACGGGGTTGCAGGCATCATATCGATGTCAAGGTTTTCCCTAGACCAACTCTAGAGCTTTAACATTTTTAAAGTGTCGCCAACGAGCGATTTATGCTTCTGGTGTTGCATTGCAAGCGTACTTACTCGTAGGCGACGCGTGGGTAATAAAAAGGTACTCGTACCTTATAACTTACGCAAGACTTTGAACTCAAACCAGCTTAGCAAGTAACCATAAAATTGGAGGAGGCTCATATCCTTTGGACGTAGTGATAAACTTAATCTAAAATCAGTGTTTTTTTATTTATTTGAATACATAATAAAATTATTATCTTAATTTCATTATGATCTAGCCTAAGTGGTAGGCTAATGAGTATTTTGACATTGACCTAGATTTCCAGAGGTTCTGGGTTTGATCCCCATGGGGAGTACAGTATTGTGTTTGGTTTGGTTGGTGGCAGGACTTTGTTTAAGTTCGGCTGGCTATCTACAACCAGCTTACCTAATTCTGTCGCCCTAACAACAATTCTTATGTTGTTATTTTCCGGCTTTCAGAGGTAAGATTGCCAGTCAACTCAGTTTGTTGAGGATACCGAGTGAAGTGCGCTTCAACCTTCAGCCTTAGCTTAACTTTTATGTTCAGGAGAGAGGAAACGAAGCACCTCGTCGTCAAATAAAATTAAAAAATACTTATAGGTACCTATAGGTAGGCTTTTTTAACAGAAAAAATATGGAGGTATCTGCTTATACCTCCAGCTAAGCGAGCTTATCTCCTTGTAGAGTTACATACTCCATACATGGGTAGGGGTATCTAACCTACTCTCGAAAAACTTAGCATAATTATGTTTTTATATTTACCCTTTGTATGTTTTCATATTGACTTTTAGTTTTTTTTTAGTTCTTTATTTTTACTTTGTAAAAGTTAATCAAAATTAAATCAAATTTTAAATCCAAACATAAAAACCATCCTCATTTTAGCGATATTTTATGAACAGTTTAAGGTTGTAGGGGAAGACATTTATAATTGTAGTCACCTGTGCAGCACAAACGGCAGACCGGCAGTGACCCCGTCCACCGGTCCCGAAACCTCTGGTTGCCGCCTCAACCACCACGGCCCCATCGAAAGTGAGCGATTGCCCTGGATAGACAAACACAGTGGAAAGTTTTATTTCTACGCTTTCATTCATATGCAGCCCGTATTGATTGATTGCTGCTCCTGATCTAAGAGATGAGTTGTGTAAATTGTTCGTTCGGAATATAGTCTAAATTAGTCTTATTCAGACGACGTCAATTTAAATTTAAATAGGTACACATACACACAAATATATTTTTTAAAGTAAGAACTTTGAAAAATATATAATATGCGGTTGGTGTGTATTAGTTTCTTATAGCTATATATACATTTATTACATTTAAATATTTTGATATACTGTAATTATTTTGATATCCATACATCTCTTCACCCGGCGGAGGGCATTGGTACGCCATCACACAGGTTGTCCTAGTTTGGGTACCAAAGTCACCATTAAGGATTAATTCTATTACCAGGAACATCACTTCTTTGTATAATTTAAATGTGTTACTGTAATGTTTGTTATTATCAAATAAATTTTCATTTCATAGTCCTGAATTCGTTTATAATTTGCGGACAGTTGGGCATAAATTCTGCGCGAGTGTTCACATTTTTGTGAGTGTAAGTAATTGATTGAGTATTGAATATACTTACTTGATTTGAGTAGGGATTGATAATGTGTAGGTATTTATTATGTCATACCTGTTTTTTTTCTTTTTTATTAGAATGACTATGGTCTAAAGTCTAAATATATGGAATAATATGTGAGTGATTTTTATGTAGTTAGGTACTAATTGAAGACATGAGTGGATGAAGGGGTGATTGAACAATTTGTTAATATTGAGAAAATGGGCCTCAAAGTTTTGTTACAATTTTTTTAGATTTAACGCTTTTTTGATTATTTAAGTTACAACTTAATATGACAAATTGTGGTAATTGTTATTATAGAGATAGAAAACAATAAGTAAAAGTGTAAGAATATTTATTTTTTAGAAAAAACTTAACTTAACTTAACTCCTTCATTCATCGCTTAATTAATGTTACAGATCTTACTTATAGATTAATGAAATACGTTCTACTTCAATATCTTCTACTTGACCTTTTTTTTAATGTATCCACCTTTCTATATGGCATCATAACTTTCTTTAATAGGTAGGAACCGAATTCTTCTACCCGTATCCAGTTAATGTCTTCTCTAAAGTTAACCTTTTGCTTGTTTTCGTCGTTTTTTTCCTGTTTGTTCAAGTGAGCTGATTTGGCAACTCGTTGCTCTTAAGACGTCAGCCTTTACGAGATAAGGACGGCTCTCAAAGAACAACAAAGTGCCGGGGGATGATGGACAACTGAACTTCTGAAAGCGGGTGGAACACCGGTACTTAAAGACCTTCAGGGGCTTTTTGACGCTGTCATCTGTTCCGTGGAGGAGGAGGAGCGTGGCGGTATTGTTCCATACCATGGGTGCAGAATTTTAGGCCCATTTCACTGCTGAGCCTCGTTTATAAGCTGTTTTCGAGAGTAATCTCCAACAGTCTTGCTCGAAGGTTTGACGACTTCACAAAATAGGGGGGAAAAGGAGAGGAGTTTTCTGTAGTGTTATTTATGAACGGATTTCAATTAAATTTGAAAGACACACTAAGGATTTAATTCTACACAAGAAGTTGTGAAAAAAAAACCAAAAAAGGGGAGTGGAGGGGGAAAAGGGGATGAAGTTTGCTGTAGAACTTCATTTTTTTTATCTGCCTTTGCAAGACAAATCCGTAGATACCAGGTTCGATCTCCTCAGACCAAGGGAACGCGAGTAATCGCTAAAAGTTCTACCCCTATTTGCTCAAAAGTTTAAAAGGAAAAGTGAAAGAGGAAAGCATCGGTTGTTGCATGGTTATAAGGGCTCGCGAGGTCTACTGTTCTTACAGAACCACTAGTTTATAACGCTATCTTCTATAACAATTTAACATGATCCGACATTAATGAAGAAGTCAAGTACACGACATAACACCTTCATTCATACCAACGCAGCGGAAATGTGCGTTCGCTTGAAATTATCTCCTTCATGCGCTCCAGAAAAATAAATTGTAAATTTAAATCAATGAATGCGTTAAGTGCCCACAGCACTTTCATTCATGGTGACTATCATTTAATCCTCGTACATAGCTCCTTCATCACCTTCAAAGTAATAAAAAATATAAAATCATAAAAATGTTACATAACCCCTTCGTCTACTCATAACACTGTTTTATGATGTGTAGGTAGGTATGTTTAATCAATGTAATTGTTGTTAACCGTATTAAATAAATAAATAGGTAAGTACATAATATGTCAAGAACCAGTATAAGTAGGTACAATACCTGCAAGCACAAAAAAACACATTTGAATAACTTCAGTTCTCTACTTACTAGAGCTACTACTAACTCAACCTACCTTTTATTTACTCACTTATTTTATGTATTTCTCTTATTTTCTTGGCGCCGAGTAAAATCAATATCCCAGAATACCTACATATTTATTTACTTATTTCAAAACCAATGCATGCAACACAGTACTTTGTACCTACAATAGGTAGGTTAGGTACTAGGTATTTGACTTTTTTCCTCATGTCAGTTAACAGGAAGGATAAAATCCCATATGCCTTTCGATAAACAATAATAGAATATCTTATTCTATCTAACACAGTGCCTACCTACCTGATTTATTATGTGACTCAGTTAGGGTGTGGCACATTTGTTTATCTATAGGTATAAGGTAGTTACCTATTTTAATATGTCAAACCTGCTTACCTATATCAATAAATGAATATCTCAACAAATTGAGTTATTTGAGGAATTGCAATTAAATTTTAACATGCTCAGTTGGTAGTAGATCTGCCTTCTGCGCTGTAGGTTGTGGGTTCGATTCCCACCCAGGATGTGTGATGAATGTTGATGTTTGTTCTGTTTATCAAAAAGTATGTAAGTAAGTATTATATTTATCCGTTATCTAGTTCCCGTATTACAAGCTTGCTTATTTTGGGATTAGATGGTGCTGTGTAAAATTAATGTCCTGTAATATTTATTTGATAAAAATAAAGAAAAAAAAAATTTAATAAAAAAAATATATATTATTATGTTCTTATTGATTATGACTACAGTATTAGGTAGGTAAGTATAGTCCATCGCTAAACAGATAGTTTATTTACCCATGGATAGAGAGACAAGGGCGCAACACGGGCCCGCGCTGGAGGCGGCGAGATGCGATCGCATGTATCTGAAGTAGACGTGCTCCAGACCGAGCAGCATCGCAGCGAGCAGAATACCAGCCATCAGCAATAAGAATGCCGACAAAAACTGCTCCAGCGCCAGGGGGTCTGAAGACTTGTGTTCTTGCTTGTTAGGCTTACAAGTCCCCGTCATCCAATACCTGTTAAAATTATATGGAAGTGGTATACTCAGCTAAATGTATTACATAGGTACACCTATATAAACCTTATACACCTTAGAATAAACGTTGATAATATTATTTTCAAAATAAAAGAGAAAATTAACATACCTGCGCAATCGCTCGAGGTCCCCATTGGATCGTAAGTCCAGTAACCTTTTGTTGAACATACTTAGGTATTTCGAATTTCGTGTAAATGCCAAACCGTAGCCCGACATTGCATACCACGAACCCACAGTTAAAAGTCGGCAGTCTTCATCCTACAAAAGTACAGAGCATTTACATTATTAGGTACCTAAGTACTCTGTAAATGCTCATACCACATAAATGTATTAGGTAAGTAAGTAAGTACTGTTACATTTGAGTAGGAGTAGGTAGGTAAGTCATAGAAAATAATACAACTTACTTGTGAAACTAAGTAATCCAAGACTGTACCATCGTATATGAATGCATCCAATTCCGCTGTAAGTACGCTCGTTACACCTGCACTTACAGTGCTGCGGTTGAAACTGGAAAAATAATGGAAGACATTTTGAATTCAATAGGTAGGTAGGTAGGTAGATAAACGATCCAGATCAAAAATCTAGGAATTAAAATTGTTCTTACTGTGCCATGTATACGTGTGGATTTGGGAAGTATTTAGATAGTGTGGCATCTGTGTGAGACCACGGTACTGTCCCAAACTTGAGCGAAGGTCTATATGACTGTGGCCTGGCTATCCGCGGGTCATCGAGTCCACTAAGTTCATGAAACTCTTCCCGCGTTATCATGAACGCAGCCAAGTTAGCAGTGTAGATAGCGAGAAATACAACGGCGAACATAGCCCACATATTAGTCATGAAGCGGGAAGTGAATCCCCTTGGAGAGTCGATATGTACAGAGGCCTGATGGAAGAATAAAGGAATTTTAAAAATGTATATCACCAGAAAGTCTTTTGTGTAAGCACAGGATAGAACTTATCAAATTTCCTTACCTGAAAGAGGACAGCCCACACAAGCCAGTATGTTCTACACAGTGAAAACCTACTCTTAGGAACCTTTTTTGAATCTTGACCTGTTGAGCAATCAAATCCACTTGGTGACATCCACTCAAAGAAGAAGATCATGAATGTAGCAGCCTGTATAGCCACTGCGCCTACGAGCATCCATGATGCTGTATCAAAGGGTTCCAGAAACGCGGTGGGTGAGATAATTCCAGTTCGTTTTGCTACTACTATTGCTACACCAGTTTCCATGAATGGTACACTAAAATCCACAACGGCCTCTCGATCAGAATTTATGATGAGCGACGTTAGTACCTGAAGAAAACGAGAACCAGATGAGCCATTATGTAATCGTACTAATAGGTACAACACTTATGTTAACTTAGGGTAACCCATGCCAAAACCATCAGGTAGGTAAAATAATTGATGAGCTCTGTAAATAAACTTACCATATCAGTTTTTTTATTCAAAAGGTCTGCTATTAGGCCGTTCCATTTGTTATTGTGAAGTGTGCCCCAACGTCCGTCTTCTACTCGCACGAGTTCGTACGTGAATCCTAGCTGTTCTGCTAGCTGTTGTAATAAGTCGATACAGAAACCGCTGCAGCACTGATAAAGCGAACTATTCCCGTGAGCAGCACCAGCTTCTAACCTGCAATAAGCAACGTTGAGCAGGACACAAGGTCGTCATAAAATATTAAACAAGAGATTTACTTACCCTGCAACTTCGGATTCCGGGGCAATGCGACAAATTATTCCTCTGTCTAATGAACACCGCCCGCTCACAGGATCCGGCGGAGCAAGATTGATGTATGGTGGTTCTTCCAAAAACGTTATGCGCATGTGAAATTTCTCTGGTACGCCTTGAGGTGGAGTATGCAATCCTCCAGGCCAAACAATGTCTTTTATTATGAGGCGCTCCTTTGGATAAGAATTCCACGTGCCAATTTCTTCCCACACCAACTGAAAATATATAGGTAGGTATACTTATTGGAAATAATATTCTTAACGTAACACCCAGGTAAATCGTAGCGACCGTAGCCGAATTATCATGGTAATGGCATGATCTTATTGTAGGTAGGCAGGAAGGTAATTATATATTGCTTTTTGCTAGGTAAAGATAGAAGTCCGTAGCCGACTGCAGGCAGCAGTAGCAAGCGACAGCGACACAGCTTCATAAAAATTCAATACACATAAGACTCGTCACTTGTCGCTGTCGCCTGCTGCTGTGACTGTAAGCAGACAGTCGGCTACGAACCTGTAATTTAAATAGTACCTTTATAAACGAACACCTACTACTGGTAGGTACCTTTACCTGTTCTCCAATGGAAGGCCTAAGATTCATAATCCGGAGTTCGGCTGCCCGAAGCTCACCGTCGGGCGTGAACTCTATACTGGGCCGACCAGGTTCGTTATCTACACTGACATTACGCAGGTGGCGGTAGAACCGTTCCCCGGTAGACCACCGCGCCTCGCCAGCGCCCGCTCCACTGCAACTCAACCGAGTGCCGAGCGGGTATTGAATATTTTCCGCATCATTTATGTATGACTCCACTCCATATGCAAACACCTTCACGGCAGTTGCAATTTCAGCAATCAGAGATGAGCTTGAAGTGTCGAAGTGTACACCTAAAAAAAATAATTAAAGAGCAAAACCTTAAACCAATCTATATATACTATTACAATACTATTATTATAATGAGAAAATATTTGTAATGTTGTTTGGTTGAATAGATTCTAAAATTACTGGACCGATTGAAAAAAATATTTCACCAAAATAATGTTAAAGTATCACTAAGTAACATAGGCTATATTTTTGATCTGAGGAATCCTAAAAATGAAACTCGTAACCCAAACATGTAACCCAAGGTGAAGGAAAATACCGATAAAATTCTATACATCGCGTGCGCTGCAAAAACGATTGATGATAGAACAAAGTAATGTTCAGCAGTTTTAAAGAACACATCATTACCCAACCGTCTCCGTGGTCTAGTGGTTCAACCCACCAATTTCAAATATAGAGGTCCCGGGTTCGATCCCCAGGGGGAGATCAATATTGTGCTTGGTTTGGTCGGTGGTAGTGGTAGGACTTTGTTTAGGTCGGCCTGGCTAGCTACACCATCTTACCTAATTCTGTCGCCATAATAACAATTCTAAAAAAAATGGTGTTCCGGCATTTAGAGGTAAGATAGCCAGTTCCTCAGTTTGCTTAGGATTCCGGGTGAAGTGCGCCAGGTGTCATCATATAATAAAAAAAAAACCAATACCTACAAAAAAGTCAGCGATAGCATACTTAATTATATCCAACTATTATATTTATGGATGGCACTATAACCACTGTTTAATGTTTAATAATACGTTTTAAAAACTAAAAAGAAAACAGACTTCAATGAAGAATATGATACAAATTATTAACAAACATACCTAAGTACTATTACTATTTTGCATATTTTCGGGATTTTTTAAGCTTTTAAATCGACCCCACGATTAGAAAACTTTAACAGTTTATGGGTGCTCGTTAGTCAGCTGATCCTGCCTTAAACTTATCCCACGGGATGAGTTGACTAAGTAATTAATTTTGATGATTTTGCTTTGTCAATTGATCCGGCTTTCAAAAAAAGACAAAAATAATGTATTATTTGAAATATATGTAATGTGAACAAAAATCTTTGGTGGAAAATATTACACACCATTGTTTGATTATACTGATAGGTATATATTAAAAAAAACAGTCTTTTGATTAATGAACAGAACGATTAAGTACCTACACAATGTTACATTACCAAAATGACTACTTTCCCAAAAAAAACTCTTTTTCATAAAGACTACCGTTCGCGAAATGTCTACAGTTTTTAGGTTTTGATGTAAGTATAATCAGTTAAAGGTGGGTTCGATTCTTGTGGGGCACATCTTTGTGATGTGTGTTCCCAGTTTGTTTAGGACATTGCAGGCTCGAATCACCTGACTGCTCGATAAGTAATATGTTAGAAGTTTATAATAAGCCATGTTGGACGCCTACGGCGGCGGCGGCGGCGCGTAAAGTCTGATACCAGAACAGTTGTTACACAGTCCACACAAGGAAAGAAAGTAAGAAAATATGTATTTGCAAAAAAAAATAAAGAGTACCACTTGTATGATACTATAAGTATCATTAATACGATCACGCCTGCCAAACGTGGTGATTATGACAAAACCCTCCATTGCTTTCTTTAGCAATAGGGGAGGCTCATGTCCTGCAGTGGACTTTTATGGGCTGTAATGATGTTGATGATGATACAAGTATATGGGACTTATGACAATTTCACAAAGCCCAATCAATGTTAGGTTAAATTGTTTTTCTACGGAGTTTCGGTGAACTGTCTATTTGGCTTTATCTTCAGACGTTGATAGGGAGGCAGGCAGTGAGACAACTACGTAATCAGCATTACTGCGATCACCAACACGCCTGCCAAGCATAGTGATTATGGTAAAACCCTGATAATGATGATGATACTGGAATTTAAGCAGTTAAATAGGACTACTCTAGTGACCGTAAACACCACAGGAAAGCAGAGTACCTACGCAATTTACCAAACATAGCAAGAATCATTAAAATCAATTTCTTATTGGCGGATTCAACGAGTAAAAAAAGAAAAAACTTAGTTTTTATCGTGTAAAATATTATCAAAAAATAAGGAGGCATCTTATATTTTCTGAATGGATTTGAAATAAATTTTGCGTAATTATTGCTATCGTTGGATAGGAATAGGATGTAATTTATTTATAAACACTAATCAAAGTAAACCATCGTTCTAAAGTCTGACCTGAACTGAAAAATTGACTAAATTAAAAGTCTTGATATGATGGATGAATGGGATTATCCATCCTAGCAAGACTTTTAATTTGGACAATCTTTCAGTCTAGTATCAGTAGTTAAACTTCAAACGGCCACATCTCTGAAGATACTCGTCCTAGACTGACTTTTATCCCAGACTTTTTATCCTGTTTGATCCAAGTATAATTTGTATAATTGCAAATATACCAACATATCATCATCTTCATTCCTTTATCCGACTACTCACTACACTATGTGGGCTCCGGTCACGACTACCACAAGCTTTCTTACATTGTACACATCCAACAGATCAGGATGTAGAAAAACATTTCTTACCCAGCATGCCGACAGGGAACTTGTTCGGCTGCTGCATGGAACCTAGCACGCTCTGCGTTACGATCCAGACAAAGTTCTCGCCGGTGAGATGGAGGTCGCCAGCAGCGGACAGGATTTCTGCGGCTTCCTCGCGCGTCGCATACAGGAGCATCACGCGCGCTTCACTCGTCACCAGCTCACTTAGATCTGATGACCTTTTACTATTGACTACTATAGCGTTTAGTATTGTAAATTTGAAACGGTCCTGTAAGTGAAGAAACAATTAAGTACCTACTGTAATAATAGGTACAATACCTACGGCAATTTTGTGCTAACCTACAAGTAAAAGCACAAACTACGTCTTACTTGGAGCGCTGTTACTCTTTCTCGAACAGCTTGTATAAAATCATCGTGACCAGCAATAGCTGAAGTAACGACACTAAACTGGTGCCACTTATACCGCTCTAATATAGAGAGCATAGCGGCTGTCTGATGTTCTATGGACGGGGCCAGCTGAAGACGCAAGGACGCGTGTGAAGCTCGCTTCTCGAGGCCACTGTTATCTGCGTTCCACGCGATCACCTGCGTCAATATCAATCAGGGTGGTTTTTCACATTGTTTTGAAGTAGGTAGGGTTAATAATATAATAACATTTAACAAAGATGAAGTAGGTAAGTTCAACTCAATTTTTCAAACAACAATTTTTTTCCATGAGATAAATAAAAATTTAAGCAGAATATATGCGAGAGAGAGAAAAGCCATTACCGGTATGCCGAGATACCCGGCGAGTTGTAGAAAATACTGTGCAGAGGCAGTAGAACGCCCGTATTGTTCATGATTCATAAGATAAAGGATAGCAGACACGTTGACTGCTAGAAATTCTTTACATAGCGAGTCCAGGATAGCTGAAAGCGTATAAAATAGTCAGTAGAGTCTTACCATTCAGAAGTGTCATTAGTGTAAGTATTCAAATAAGTACTTCACAGTTATCTGTTGCGCTTATGAGTTGGTACTTACACATTGGACTAGGCGTCAGGCCCTGAGTCGAAAGCGTTACGTTTAGACGCACTTGCGAGAAGAGTTTTAGTTTTCGCGGTAGTTTGGCAAGGGCCGCTTTCTCGGCTTTGGTGTAGTCGCGGGTGCCGAAGGCTTTGTGTGGCACTACGAGCGCTGCGGTGATGACAGAAGGCGCTCGCGGCGGAGGCGGCGCAGGAGAGGTGCGCGCTCGTCGAATGCCATCTCCCCCTATTCGCACGCCACCTCCACGACCGCCATCGCGTGCGCCACCGCCGCCGATCCCACCGCCTACGCCGATTTTGATCCCGCCACCACGCTCTGCTGCAACTGCCGTCGCCACCGCTACCAGTGCTCCAAATACCGTCAGTAACATCACTGTTGCCCGTGATTGCATCTTCATTGTCGATGCTGCAATACAAAGTTGTACCTGTAGCTCGCGGCGGGTGATTAGTATTACTGCAGCGGCTATCAAGTCATTGATGAATGTACGTGTAAATGAGGTCGAGGCACTCATAAGTACGTAAGTCCATCAATGCCTGTTGTGGCCAAGGCTTGTATACAGGTAGGTACCTACTTTTTTAAAATAATGCGCGGAAATTAAAACTAAGTAAGTAGGTAGGTACCTTGTACCTAGGAAAAACTTTTTTATTTGAAAATACAGTACCTACCTACCTAGTTGAATGTAACCATTATTTACATTTTTCTTTCGATTTTGGCGGTAACAAATTTCCTAATAGGTACGGCTCTTGCCGCCTCTAGAATTTCAAATCACATTAAAGTAAGTTCATCACACTCATTGTGAGCTTTGTAAATAATATATACGATTTTATTACTTTTCAAAATCAATGCCGAATGAATGAAGAAAATGAGAGAAGGCTAAAGTTTTTCAACCATACCTACTGCCTTGTCTCACGTATACTTTCATACTTAGATAAACATAATAGATGTGTCTTCCGTTGACAAACAACGTAAAAATTTTTTTTCCCGCGTTAAAGTTTTCATTTTCATTTTTTTTTATTACCAGCATTCTATTAGCAAGCCACATCGAAATTTAAATAAAACCTTTGATAAGTTAAAGAGATCGTTCCATTTTATAATAAATTTTACAGTAAGTACATTCATTTCACACAGCGCCATCTATGCAATGACCATACAACATAATTTAATTAAAAAAAAAATAGATAGGTATGAGTTTACTAAGTACCTACGTAATACCTAGTGAGTATTTATGTGGACTGTGAACGCTAAAAAAACGACAGATATGGATTAGTTATTGATCTGTGTATGGATTTTCATACAACTTTACCGGTCGCTGCTCGCACGTAGGTATTTGGCCACTACCCACAGCAATTTCGAAATTTCGGTATTTATCTCGAAGAATAATGTTCAAATTTCCAACAATGTATGAGAAAACTTCTTTATGTAGGTACATACCTTACCTAATGTAACACGCACCACACCTATATAAATACCTATTACATTATATGTTTAGTTTTTAAGAGCTGTGGATTTTGTTAAATAAATAAATAAATAAATAAATTACAAACTAAGCAAAGCTTGTAATATGGGAACTAGATTACGGATAGAATACTTTTTTGTAAATACATACTTATCATACAATACAACACCTAGCACCTAGTTAGTGTTCGGAACCGTACGATAATGATTGTAAAGGTACGATTATTTCAGGACTATGTACAATGGTACTACTATCGTACGCAGGTTGTACGATAATTTCCATTATGATGCAGTTTGTGAATTAAACTGGCAGCCAATAGCCCAATAATAAATACGATTGTTTTATGCTGTCAGCGCAATTTAAATATCAGGATCACATAGCGTCTGCCAATCAGTGATCGATATTTAGTAACAATATATCAGGGGGTCAGTGGCAGCAAGATTCAAAATAATTATTTTTAAGGAAGCAATATTCTGAGGCGCCTAAAATTGTGATTAAATAGAATGATTATTGTTTTTAATTTAACATTATTAGCCAAATTCAGGCCTGTGCCATACGTCGAAATTTTTTTATTTGTTTTTTTTTGAAAAACAGAAGTTTAAATACATGACATTTAACTGCATTTACACCATATTAGTGTTACGTTTCAATAGATTTTTTAATTAATAATAGTCACTATCTTGATGGATACGATAATTTTACGGACCTGGTACTTTAGCTGCCTGGCTTCAGGTTGTGAACACTGCTAGTTTGTAGGTAGGTATGTACATAAGTATAGGTACCTACATTGTACAACGCGTCAACCCTCGGACAAATACTTACTCCCAATTTTTTACAAAATCAATTATCTCCGGAATCTTGTCGATGCGAATCGTGTAGTAATCTAGATAGGTAAGTACAAAACGAACATACTTACTGACTAAATACCTATAAGAACCCAAATTGGTCCCTGTCATTATTCATCCCATAATATTAATGAATTCAACGTCTAGGTAAGTTAAAAAACACTCGTTTACCAATGTTGTAATAATTTGTGAATTGTGAAACTGCCTACCTATAAGCGCAATATACGGCGGTGGCGGCAGTGGCGACGACGACGACGGCGCGTTGCGTCGCGAGCTGATTTCCACATAAACTCAGGTGGCGGCGCGGGCCAACATTTCGTTCAAGGACGGACGACGTTGGCGCGGCTCCGCGCCGCCTTCGACTCGGGCTAAATCACGCGTGTTTATGTAAGCGCCACGCCCCGGAGCCACGCTCCGGCGGCTGTTTGGGGCGCGGCGCGAAGCGCGAAAGCACCTCCAGACGCCGCCTAGCGTCTACTGACTGACGCGCCCTCGCCTCACCCCGACGTCCTTGCAATATCGCGCCTGCGCGATTTCATTCTTCTTCCACTTACAAGTAAAGTAAGTAGGTAGGGAGACAGGGTACCTACTTTCGCCCCTCGACCCCTTGTTACATAATAAGAATCAACGGTACTAATAACTTAAAGCAACACTTTAGTTTAGGGAATTATAATAGATATTATTATATATAGATATATATAAATAATCTATTATGTGTATGTTACTCTGCCTCATATTCAGAGGTTTATTTTTTTATTCAACTAGGAGACGGAACAAACAAGTAGCCCTCGGGACTGCATTTTGCCCTTCAACTGGAGGCATAAAGTTGTTAAGCCTCGCGTGCCCGCAATTTCACCGCTAACCATACCCCTCAAACCCGAACACAGCAATGCTGCTTAAATAGGTATGGTGGTAGTACTTCCACGGACCAGCCCTTTCAAAAGGGGCTCTACTACTCGTATATGGAGCTTTATGTGTGGATGTCGTCAAATCAAACAAGAGCGTTAAGTTTAAAAAAAAAAGAGCGTCAATTTTTTTTTTTATAAATGGTTTTTAATTCAAACTACCAACCAAAATTGCTTGTTGCTGTTAAGTTTAATTTAGCAGTATATCGAACATTTGGCTAGTACGCTCTTGGCCAAGTTGTCGTCATCATCATCGTCGCGTCAACGGCGGCGGCGGCGGCGGCGGCGGTGGCGTCCAGGCTATCGAATGTTCGGCTTAGATGGTGTACTTAGAATCTTATCATAAGAAATTTTCAGGAACCGTTATGAAAAAGTTGCTATAGACAACATGCAAAACGATAAGGATGTAGGGAAAAGTTAATTTGCATGTATAATAACAAGCCTCATAGCTCAGTTGGTAGTAACCCTGCCTTCTGCGCTGTAGGCTGTGTTCGATTCCCACCCAGGACAAACATTTGTGTAATGAATGTAGATGTTTGTTCTGTGTTTGGGTGTTGTATCATATAGTACGTATGTATTTACAAAACGTTTTAAGTACTATCCGTAATCTAGTTCCCATATTACAGGCTATGCTTAGTTTGGGGCTAGATTGCGCTGTGTAAAAATTAATGTCCTGTAAGTAGTATTTATTTATTATGCTGTGTTTCGGTTTGAAGGGTATGGTTGCCGGATAAAATACGGGCACACGGGGCTTAAGAGAGCCCCGGAATACCGCTCTCCAGTAGGTACAGACATAGTTCCTTTTCCCTTTCGCAGTGGTACCTAAGAGTCCGATTCACATTCAATTTTGCAGGTATAATCGGAAAGACATGATCTGTCTGTGGTGCGCTACTTTTTCTTAAAAGGCAAAAATAAAAATGGAACTACGTTTGTATGGGAAAGTGACTACTGGGCTTTCTTAACTTTATGCCTCAAGTTGACGGGCGCAATGCAATGCAGCGTAGGTCATATTCTTTGTGGATATGACCTACGGCTATTATGGCTATGTTATTGCGGTTTGCTAGTTCCATCTCCAAGTAGGTAGTATTTAAAAAAATAGACATCCGGCAAGTGTAAGCGATTATGGTAAACCTCTCCAGTTGTGGAAGAGATCCTGTCCAACAGATTAGTATGCTACCAAAACTTACATTGCTGAAAAAAATTGTTAATCACAACATTCTACCACCACGATAAATATTTTAAGTAGAAACTTTAGCTAAATACAAAATTACTATGCTATCGCATTTCTTCTAGTTACTGAATATACATAATATATACAGAGAATTTGGTGCCTTTACATAATGGATTTTTTGGGAGGTTGGGGGGGACCTACCCAACCCGGCAGAACCGATGTCCCAGTAGTTAAGATATGATCTTTTTTAGGTTTTTTAGAAAATTATCCGAAAACTTGCCTTTAAATCGTTATAACATTTTTGTTTGTGGTTGAATTACTACAAAATAACTTGTACCTACTGTATTCTTATTTAGAATAAATAATTACTCAAAACAATTCACATAAAAAAATCAAGTAGTGGATTGGTAGAGCTGGCTCTATTCCCCGCACAGTCCCCAAACCTCTGGATTTTCAAATCTGGGGATGTGCAAAATAATTAGTTAATGCAACAGAGGTGCCCACTAAAGAAATTCTAATGGTAAGAATCAACGCCGCATTTGAAATAACTAAAAATGAAATGCGGCTTTTATCAACAACCACGGAAATAAGAAAAAGGTGTCAGGTATAAGTTGTGGAGTTGGCAATTTCAGCAAATGTTGTAATTTAAATTCATTAAAAACCCTAGCAAACAAGTATCTCTTATTTTGACCACCTAATGAACAATTCCTTACGTCATGTAGCATATTGCTGGCAAGGATAATAGCTAGAGTACTTTTTTAATAAACCTAAAGCTAAATCTTAAATGGCTTTTAGTTTTATTTTATTTAGAAATTGTCACTTTTAATAACAATTACACAGATTTACGACTTTGAAAGCTCAAACCATTTTGAATTGTATATATTAAACTGTATTCATTAATAAATACAATATGAATTGTATTTATTAATGATTATTAATAAAAGTATTTATTAATAAATACAATATGAATTGTATTTATTAATGATTTATTCAGAATAATAATACATTGCAGAATACAGTAAATGTTATTTGGTTGTTAAGAAAATGAAATGGACAATAATTCGAGTATTTTTAAAAATATAAGAAAGATTATGTTAACACCACTATAACACATAGGAACTAGGTTTTGCTAAAGCTTTAATAAAGGGAGGTAGGTTCCCAAACCCCCCAGAAAATCCTGTCGGTCCATGCACCAAACACTCTGTATACCTACCAACTAATATACATTTATTTATTTGCCAAAATTTAACTCTGCAGTAGTTTTTTTAAGGTTTTTATGTTTTATCTCTATTATTAGGTATTAGTAGGCTGACCTACATTATTTTTCGAGGAAGCCATAAATATTAAATTTTCTGTAAAATTAACATTGTTAGCTTCAAAACTAAAAAAAACTAATTTTCAATCTATAACTAGATTTTAGTTTTTAGAAAAAAGTCATTATGCAATGTTCAAATAGTCTAGTTTTCAAAAATGTATGATTGATTGATGAGGAAGTTTTCAAGCAGTAATTTAATTTACGTCTCACAATATACAAGTCTAGTAAAGAAGTTTAAATAACACTGTAAACCTACTCACAATTCGATTTTTATATTGTGTTTTTTGCTCTTTAGTCATTGCAATGTCTTTGGTTGTCTCCCCTAAATTTAATATATCACAGTTTTATCACATGTTCTGAACAATGTTAGAGAACAGAATCATAATTTTAAAATCCTTCACTCTATCAACCCAACAAGCACTTCAGTAAAGTCTTGAAAAAATCAGAAAGCATAGCTATCTTCACAAAATGATTGGCTATTATTTTGTAAAGTCCACCCTGTCAAACCTATAGCCCTACCTAATATATTTTGTATTTTGTTTATTTATCTCATAAAGTATTAGATTATAAAATGTCCACATTGTCGTGTTGTATTAATGTCCAAAAATAGTTCATCACCACACACACATTTCAAGAAAGTTCAATGTTTATGCACAAACTTTATTTTTAATTAATTATTATCAATTGGATCAAGCAATACATGGTCATATAATTTAACGGCGATCACGATATGACCTATGGGAGTCACGATCATGATCACGGCTACGGCCTCTGGAACGGTCAGTTGTGCGCCAAATAAACTCATCCACTGATCTTTCATATGATCTTTTATCATAAACAAGGACTGGTCTGGCGTACTCTGGCGCTGGGACATCGTAATATCGAGGCGGAGGTAGTGGCGGCGGCGGCGGTAGGCTTTCATAGCTTGTGTGTCCTCCACTGTACCCAGGGGGAGGATAGGGCAATGGAGGCAATTGATGGTGCATTGAACGCATGTACTCTGCCACATAAGCTTCAGCTGCAGAGCTGGTTCCATAGCCATCTCTGCCTCGAGTGAACCAAGAGGGTAAACGGTCTCTTATGTTAAATGGTGATGGTGATCTACGCTTAAATGTGTTGGACGACAGTCTATTTCTATTAAACACATAAGGTTTGCGTCTATTTCTATGTGTAGGATTTATACGGTTCCTAAAGTTTGAACCTCTTGAAGACATTGGGGCCCGATAGGTTCTGTAATTACCACCACTTGTGTATGCCTTTTTAGATGCTTCTTTAGATTGCCGCAAAATAGGAGTCATTTCAATTCCCTCATCTTCAGCAAACAGTCTACACAATTCCTCCGCAACTTTAGGTTCTATTTCTTGCCCATCTCTACCAATTTTTACTGGTTTTCCTTCATTCCATGGATTGTACAAATGGAGAGTGTTACTAAAAGGCAAGTCTTTGCGACAAATCCAATCGACTTTAAAGACACCATCTAAAACTTTTGCAGATAGCCCCACAGGTAATACCCACGACACGGAAGGAACATCGCGCCGAGACTCGCTTGCAAGTCGGGCAAAGCCTGCAAATTTACCGCTTTCCTTGACTGAAAATATTAGGAGTACATTCCTTGATTCTCTGAATGCTTGGTTCAAATTAGCTTCATTTTGAGGCAAAGTAGACCAAACACCCTTAGCTTTAGATAACGTTATGTTTTCGGCGTTGTTTGACTTGATGAGGAAAAACCGAGTATCTCGGAACAAGTAGTTAAGTTTTGTCATATAGTCGTACGTCTTTATCTTATCACTTGTATCAGTAACGCGTCTTCGTTTCGTATCTGAAGGAGACTGACTGTCGGATTTAGGACGTTTTCGATTACCGCGTCTCTCTTTAGATTTAGTGCTAACAGAGCTGATGCTTGGATGTGAGGATTCACTGGTTGTTGAGCTTGATACCTCGCTGCGCGTGTCGAAACCTTTACCTTCTTCTAATTGTTTTAGCTCTTCACCTATTTCAGCATCTAACTCACCGACGCCAAGGTTTACGGCATCGGTGTTATTTGAAGTCTCCATTTTAATTGTTCAAAATAATACATGTGGTCTCATGGACTGTATGTCGTTGAGTCGTGGAACATTATTTAGTCGGATACTGGATACAATTAACTGTACAGGACAGGATTTACAATCATTTAGTGTTTATTTTACTTTCCGAGAAAAACATTGCAACAAAGACTGCTTAACAGAAAGAACACAGGGAGGGGAGGGCAACACAAAAATCACACGCAAGCATTCACGCATCAAACACAGATCCACACACACGACACGACGATAGAAAACATTTACTTTCTAGTCTATAGATAGCCAAAGAATATAAACTCTTTTTTTTTTTTTGAATGAAAAGTTAGGGCTTTGTCGTTATGCGACCACATCGCCCAATCATACATACATAACAAATCATACAACACTAGACACATATAAATAAAAGATGAATAAAAGAACTTCTAAACAAACTAAAACATCAAATTTATTATACACAATAAGACTTCGATTGTCTGCGCTCCGTACACACTCCATCAGTAAATATTGAACATCATCAATTTTGCCACATATATTACAGTTTGGTGATTCTACTTTTTTCATTAAAAATGCAAACTTGTTAGACGGAACGTGCCCGGACCGTAACCTGAGAGCAGTAACTAACACGTTTCTTTTGTATTTATTTTCGACTATCCACGGGTAGGATGATATCGTGGGTTGTATAGTGCAATACCATATTCCTTTATCTACTGACCTTATGTCAAAATATTCCTGCCAAAGATATTTACACTGATTTTTAACTAATTGAACACAGTAATTCTAATTGCAATGGGCTAACTGACAAAGGAACACCGTCAGCTATAGCTTGTTTTGCCAAAAGACCAACGATGTCATTTTCTTCAATTTGTACATGGGACGATATCCACTGCAGGACAATATTCTTATGTCTAGTTTGTAAACTTAAAATACATTCTAGGATCCTATATGCTACTGGAGTGCCTCGCACAGGCATAGTCCATCGAAATATTTGTTTTAGCGCACTCTTGGAATCGCAAAGAATAACAAATTTGTCACCATTGAGAGAATTTATATAAGATAATGCTTCAACGATAGCTATCAATATCAACTCAAGATGCATGATAGAGATATTCGATTCAATTTTAAACTTCATGAATTTACCTGAAGACGGATCGAAGAACGCAGCGCCACCACTATCTGTTCGAATTTTCGATCCATCAGTTTTAACTAAATCTATCTATGCAATCTACAGTCTAGCGTTAGTAAGTTAAATATAATATTATATATTTAAACAAATTTACATATAACCCCAAGTCAACTAATTAAACTAGGCCATCAATTCTGCTGGCTGAATGTGCGAAGAAGATATGTATGAATGCATATACAGTGCTTGCTTGCTCGTCTGCACGGACAGGCACGGACCCTGTATTGTCATTGTCTAACATAGTCATTGTTTTTTTCTTCTATACTCTTTGTGTATTGCTTGGTCAGCTGATTTAGTTTTCTGATGTTGGTATTTTTAATAAAAAACCGCGGGCTTTTGTTTGACTACAAGAAAAGAGACCTGTTTCTTTTGATGTATTTCTTGTTTTAATGTTTAAATATTTTTAGATTTAGTTGTAGCTTCATAGAAAACAAATATACTTACCTAATCAAAATGCAATATGTACAGAAGTATTTAGAAAAACTGCCATCACTCAAAGCCGATATATTGCCTCACGGTAGAAATGTTAAAAAACCAGATATTTCTCTTTATTGCAACTTCTACAGCTTTTACTCTCAAAAGGTATGGGTATATTTTTATTTAACAGATAACGCGTGGATCTAAAGGACCCATCTTATTTATATGTTGATGTAATTTTTTTTGTTTCAGGTGCTAATGGCTCTGTATGAAAAAAATATAGATTTCGAGCCGCTAACTGTTGATATCACTAGAGGAGAACAATATTCTTCGTGGTTTCTCGAAATTAACCCAAGAGGAGAAATTCCAGTGCTCCAAGTAAAAAATGAAACCATACCTGATTCTACCAGGATTTTAGATTATTTGGAGTTGTACTTGGATTCAGGTTTGACATACCTACCTCTTTTTTAGACCTACTACACTCAAAGACTCATTGATCTCTTGTAGTTGGTAGATATAAGTTGTAATGTATACCTACTACCCATAACATTTATTGCTACCTACACTATTGTTCTGGGTAGGTAGTAAGTATTAATCTAATCAAAACTAGGTATCGACCTGCATAATATGGTAATAAATTTTATCACAAATAAGGAAAATAATATATAGGTATATATAAGATGGTACTTATCTGAAATTTCAGAGCTGACTCCGTTGGTGAATGTATCAAATGAAAGCAAAGTTATTCGGGATGTGAACAAATTCAGAGACCTTATAGATGCATTACCAGCTGGAGTTATTACAGTTGGATCATTCTGCCATCCTCACCTCTGTGGGAGTCCCAAGCTGCCCTTTATCTTACCAGTCAGGGAAGTACTAAAAAGTAAGTTTAGACAACTTTGTTTAACTTACTTACAACTGTGCTATTTTTGTTTTGCTTTGGTGGGCAACTTTAAATTTTATACTTTCTTTCCTGGTGTCTGTGTAACAGCCTGGTGTCAGACTTTACGAGCCTCCACGTTAGGAGTCTGACATGGCTCACTAACAACTAAATACTTCTATCGGCATTACAATGCCTTGACATATTCCCTTCTAAGCATGTTGTTCCTACTGAAATTTTAGAATTTTTTAGCTATTTGTGACGATATTTGATAATGTAAAACAAAACAGATGCACATATTTTTATCAGGTAGGTAGGCTAGGGCCATCACCAAAACTTGTATGGAGATCAAGTTATTTACATTATTATATGATAATAGCTGCATCAATCTCTTCTTATCTTATCATATCTTCTTTTCCTTAACATTTTATTTATGAATCAACATTAATAAGATAGGTAAATTTTATAAGTATACACAATTCTACATTAGGATCAAAAATCATGTGGGGAATCCACAGATGTAATTATTATCTTTTAAATGATCAGTCTGGTAACAATCAGCTTTTATATTAAATAGTATTTATTTATTTATTAAACACAATACACTTTACAACCAAGTAAAAATACAACTAAAAAAATAAAACTAAGGCATAGATCTAGATGTAAGGTAAAAAACATGTGCTTACAACTAAGTAGATACATTTGATAAAGAACGAAGAATAAAAAAAAAGTGAACAATAACATGACAACAATTAACTTAACAGAGTTCTACTGTATTACTAACTTCAGCGAGCTACTGGTCTTTTTGGAAGACATTGGGTTGCTGGACTAGCAGGAACCCACCCGTCACGCAAAAAAGGCCTAATTGATGAAAAAATATCTGCGCTGCAAGGGATTACCAGCCGTTTTGGACACGACAAGTTCCTATTTCAAAAGTTCATCTCAATCAGAAAAAAAAACAGCAAAAGAGGATTAAATAGCTTTGTTTGCGTATTGCGCATAGTCTGCACACATTGAATTATAAATGTATAATTTCTTCTAAGGTGTAAATTTTATTGTGTTCCAACAATTTTATCAAACAAAAAACCCATATTTTTTTTTACTAGAACTTATTTTATCTTAAAAACTAATAACTACAATATACTATAATAAATTACTTACTCTTTTTATTGCTGAACTTATTTTTTCAAAAACAAGCCCTTTATTCCTAATTTCACTCTTCAATAACTCTCATGGATTCAGATTTCGCTGTTTTTTTTTCTGATTGAGATGAACTTTTTTAAATTGGAACTTCTCGTGTCCAAAAAGGCTGGTAATCCCTTGCAGCGCAGATATTTTTTTATCAATTAGGCCTTTTTTGCGTGACGGGTGGGTTCTTGCTAGTCCAGCAACCCAATGTCTTCCAAAAAGACTCGCTGATGCCGGCGCAGGCCTTCCTGGGTGTGCTCGGTGTCCCAAGGTATTGCTGGCACTGAGACGAGGCGCTACTGCACTCTAAGGGTACAGGCGCGGCTGTCTCTTCTGCTGCCATGTACCCTCTGCATAGAGAGCTGTCTGTAATACCCAGTGTATAAAAATACTTATTACGTGAGCCGTGACCTGTGACAATACCGATGATTCCTCGGAGTTTGCCACGATTCAGGCTGAGAAGTTTTCGGGAGTATCTCAGGTTTAATGCCGGGAAAGTCTCCCAGTAGTTTAGCAGTTCGATCGCGGATATAGAAGCGGGCTTGGCTAAAGGGTAGGGGGATGATTGGCTCCGGTCCAACTGGTAGCGTCTCCGAGCCAATCTCCAAAAATATAATTTAGGTTTGTTCGTACTAAGTGGGTGTTGTGGGCGGGCGCTCTCATAAGTTGCAGACATATAAGCTATAATAAACCCTCCACCATACCACCATAATATGCCCACTTCTGAATAAAGCATTTTTACGGCAGGCTCGCTCCATTGTAGACCTTATCCAGGCAAGACTTCATAACCAGGGCTGACCCTTCGTATATAATCATGAGCCGCCTCTATCCACCAACTCCACGTGACTGCCGCCGGTCATAACACAGCCCCCGTTGCGGGTCGCGGCTAATTCGTATGCGATGTGTAGTGTTTCTCGCGAATATATTTGAGTTTTTTTATCGTGGAATATTTTCTAACGGCGCGGCGGGCGTTTATATAAACTTTTTAAACATTCAAAAGTTCTTATAGTGACAAACTATTATTTAGTTGGACATAATGCTATCGCTGACTTTTTTGTAGGTATTGATGTGTTCTCTAAAACTGTCGAACATTACTTTGTTCTATCATCAATAGTTTTCGCAGCGCTCGCGATTGAATTTTATCGGTCATTTTCCTTCACCCAAGGCGAAGTTAATGTTTTCGTAAGGATCCCTAAGAAAACCTGATAAAACCTTTTTCACATCACCCTATCAGAAGTTATTTGCTTATAAAAAGGATCCAACTTCATCGATATTTTAAAACTAAAAGATAACTAAATAACCTTTTCTGTAGATGGAGATCTGTCCAGTTCAAGAAACTTGAGGAAACTCGCCGAAGAGAACCCAAAGGCAAAGAGTGTGTTGTTGTACAAAGCGGAGATCCAGGACAGGAAACATGAAATACTCTCCAGTGAGGAAGAGTACCTGAAGATATTGAACGTAGTGGATCAAGTACTGACGCAAATTGAAGACCAGCTAAAACTACAGCAGGAGGGTAAGCCGAGTATCGTTTGAAATAATAAGTCTTCTTCTTATTGTGGTCTACTTGTTTAATGACCAGGCCTTACGAATCGCCGCTATAAGCGTTTGAAATGGCTCTCTAGCGACTAAATGCAGTACCCACCCGGGATCGACGCGACTGCTTAACATGTCCTCTGGAGCACGGAATTATCTTACATATCGAGGAATAATCCTGTTATCCCAGTTAAGTTAGTCCCGGGAATGGAACCCAAGACCTAGAGTTTTCGGATTGAGAGCTATCACGCCCTACCACTGAGGTCTAGTTTGTTTAAATAGGTACAGTAGGCAGCGTCAACTGGTAACCCCTTTATCACCAGTCGGCGCCGGGCGGCGGCGCGGCGTGAGCGCGTGACCGATTGATAATCTCTTCTCTACCTATTTTATATTACTTGAGAGTACTGTACTTGTAATATTATGTATTCTGTGGTCCTGGCAAAGGACATCAGTCAAAGATCCCCCCGAACCAGCGCGCATTGTATTTTTTCAATACCCGATCAATAAATACAATTAAACGGACACTTCTGAATCTTGAAAACATTTAATCACAGATCAATAACTATGTATTCTACTTTTAATGCATGTATTTTACATGATTGATGATAATCTTCGGTGACACAGACAGTGCAAAAACACATGTGCGTGTATAAAGGACCTATTATCGCTATCAAGAATTTGTAATCAAATAACGAAAATGTTTTGCATTTTTTAGTGTCCGTGATTTTAATTAGATCTAATAGAACCTAGAATACATAACCACGTGTCCACTGTTTCTGGGAAAAAAATGTGATACCGCTGACTGATGTCCTTTCATCACCTTTTCCGTAACCTTAGGTCAATACCTTGACTAGGAGGTGAGCTGAGCATCCTTTGCTATTTCAGAACTGCAGAAGTACATGATCATGATAATCACAGCCTGATCATGAAGCTAAAACTTTCTCTAGAAAGGCATATTGTATATATTTTCTATTTCATAAAAAGTACAATCGGCGGGTTTGCAGCGAGCTATTATCTGGCTGTGATGTGATGATCATGAGTATGTACGTACCTACCTACCTATAATCTACTAGAAGGTAGTGGTAATGTATGGGTAAAGTAGGTACACGTACCCTATAATGCGTCCTACATTGTAGGTGCTCTAGTTAGCCGGCCGATTTTAGTTTTCGGCTTTTGGTGGATATGCACTGATAAAAACAGGACAGTTGTTATATTTATGTCTGTTTAATTGACAAAAGAATACACCATGTTTGGCGAACGTTTATTTATGAGTATAACTTATTAATTGATTTCATCATCACCCTGTCCTTGTCCCGCTCTAGACAGGGTCGGCACAACACGTTATTCTCTTACATTCACTCCTATCACATATTCTATCAGTATGTCCTCTTTTACGCAATCTATTCATCTCTTTTTCGGCCTTCCTTTGCTCCTATAGCCTTCCACATTCATTCTCAACATTTTCCTTGCAAAGTAACTCTCGTCCCCCCGCATAACGTGTCCATGCCATGCTAGCTTGTTACTCATTAGCTTGTTACTCATTATCTTTACTGCTGCTACTTTCAAGCACTTTTTTTATTCATTCATTTATAATCTTAATTAATATAAAATTTGCTCTTCCCACACCGAAAACCTAAACGTATTCTCCTTTTCTGAAAATGTTTTTGCACATCTTCATTCCACCACTATGTTTCCACCAATATTTGGCCATGCATATACTTGCAAATATTTATATTTCGGCGCTGACAATACCCGGCAATTAATTCTACATTTCGATTTAATTCAGTATTAATTTATAATGTTCAAGGCTCTAATTGTTCACCGTAATTTACCCATAATGAATCCCAAGTCAAATGAGATTTATTATAGTGTCAGCGACGCCCTATTTATAATATATTAGGTCCTTACATATGAAATTGGCGTTTTGTATGGGAGGAACATAAAGGCAATTTTTTCATATTAAAATATATTTTATTAATCAAAGTACCATTGCTATCTATACACTTTTGCCATCTTATAGGTAGTTCATTGATCCCTTTACTAAAAAAACCATTCGGACGGGAATCAATGAAATCTTTGAAAGCGGTTTGGACTGCCTCATCGGAATTGATTTTTTTTCCTTGCAAGAAGTTATCCAAATTTCGAAAAAAATGGTAATCTGTTGGAGCAAGGTCCGGAGAGTACGGTGGATGTCTTAGACATTCCAATTGAAGCTGCTCTAATTTGGTCTGTTGGGCCGTGTGTGGTCTAGCGTTGTCTTGAAGCAGCAGTGGCGTAGAGCGATTGAAAAGTCTCGGTTGTTTAACAGCGAGCTTTTCCATCATGGTTTGCAGTTGCTGACAATAGACATCAGCCGTAATCGTCTGACCAGATTTAAGAAAGCTATAGTGTACGACACCGGCGCTAGTCCACCAAACGCTTACAAGTAACTTTTTTTGAGTCAATTTTCGCTTGGGGCAAGATTTTGCTGGTTCACCAGGGTTCAGCCATTGCGATGAGCGTTTACGATTATCGTACAGGATCCACTTTTTATCACATGTAATGATCCGATTTAAAATTCCTTCATTATTGTGCCGGTTGAGTAATGTAACGCAGCAGTCGACGCGCGTTTGTCGGTTTGCTTCACTCAATTCATGAGGTACCCACCTTTCAAGCTTTTTCACCTTCCCAATTTGCTTCAAGTGGATTAAAACGGTTTTGTCACTAACACCGCAGCCTGCAGCTAACTGTGATGTGGTTTGCGATGGATCTGCTTCCACAATAGCCTTCAATTCATCATTATCGACCTTGGTCTCCGGCCGTCCACGGGGCTTGTTCTGCAGGTCGAAATTTCCAGCGTTGAAACCAAAAACGCACCGTGTTTTCTTTTGCGACACCACCACCATACACATCATTAATCCTTCGAGCCGTTTCTGCAGCACTGGTGCCACGGTGGAACTCGTACTCGTAAATAATGCGATATTTTAAGTTTTCCATTTTGTGAAATGAGTGACGCAGAAAAAAAAAAAAAGCAAAAGAGAAAAAAACAAATGAATTACGGTTTTCGAAACACAAATGCATGAGTAAATAGCTGTTTAAATTTGAATTTGGAATTCCTAACCAAAGAGGAGATATTTAAGATCAAAGTGGCCAGTACGACAAAACGCCAATTTCATATGTAAGGACCTAATATTAAACAAATACGTGACATTTAATTTTCACACAGTGCTATCTATCCCCAAACTAAGTATAGCTATAATTATAATAGATAATACTCAGATTGTAATATGGGAACTAAATTACGGAAAGAATACTTTTTATTGTAAATACATTGTACACTATAACATACAAACACAGAACAAACATGTATATTCATCACACAAATGTTTGTTCCGGGTGGGAATCGAACCCACAACCTACAACGCAGAAGGCAGAGCTATTACCAACTGAGCTGATCAATTATTATAGTTCAGTCGACCGCTTTTAATTTACGATGGGTCGGCTCTTGCCGTTTAGGCTTGGGCCTGGCTAGTCTACGATGGAGCCAGCCTTGCTAGAAAATGCCTTCACTAACTTTTTGAAGGTAGAGTCGTAAGATAGTGCAAAAACGGATGCTGGCAGCTGCCTTAGCTATTTCACTAACGAATCTATACTTTTTTTTATTATTAAAAGATTTGTATTATTTTAAGAGCGAAGATTGTATTTTTAACCGATTTCAAAAAGGAAGAGGTTCTCAATTCGTCGGGATCTTTTTTTTTTGTATGTTCCCCGATTACTCAGAGACGCCTGGACCGACTTGGAAAATTATTATTTTGTATGTAAGGGTGGCTTCAGGTGGTCCTATTGTCGTCAGGTCAGGATCTGATAATGGGATCCTGGTAAAATCGAAGGTAAATAATAAATAATAAAAAGGTAAGTAATAAACTCTTCAAATATTATAGGCACACTCAAGCGATTTAGGTGTATTACCTCAAAAGTAAGAAAAAAACGGAACCCATATAGTAGCACGCGTCTGTCTGTCTGTCCGTCCATCTTTCATCAAAATATTCAGTATCATATTCTTCATTGAAGTCGGTTTTCTTTTTAGTTTTAAAAACGTTATTATTGTTGTATTAACTGCTGGACCGATTTTTAATATTATTTTACCAATAGAATGCTATATTATCACTATTAGGTTTTATTAGGGATATAAATCTATAAATAAAACAACTTAATATGACCTCTCTGTACAAAGGGTTACTACGCGCTCCTCGGGCGTAGTAATGCTGAAACCAGGGTTGGGGTAAATAAGATAAAGGTCTTGAAAACGTGAAAATATCATATGAAATGGGGGTTGAGACTGCAGATTTCAAAATAGTTTATTTTTGACCTTATTATGGGTGGATTTTAAGATGAAGAGAATAATCATCAGGTCTTGTCAGAAAAAGTATTCTTGCGGTACTCTTGCTCTATACTTGCGGTATTCTACCTCTCTTTTTCAGAGAATCGCTTACCGTAAAGACGTGGAAATAATAATATAATAGTTATTATAATATTCATTCACTCAACTTATTTCCTAAATAAAGAAAATACATTTAAATAAAAATGTTAGAGCAGGGTAACCTACAAATTAGATACCTAGAGTTTAAATAGATGCACAAACTGTGACACACAACTAACTACACAGCTTCGTCATAGCGTGTACCTACCTAAATACCTAAAGCCTGCTCTACCTTTAACTATCTGTAGGTCGTATGTATCTCTATTCGCGTGAGGAAAGTGATTACGTCATGAAGCAACTGCGTGATGTGTCGAAGTTTGACATTAAATCCGTGTACGTACCCACTATTCTCTGTGTCAATCTTTAAGTAGGTACTGTATGACATGCTGGGGATCAGCGGCCTAAACCTTCCTTTTACAGACTGAAAGAACCTAACGCTCCGTTCTAAAGATAAAGTTTTGGAGCTGATTACCATGATTGTGGCTTGTTAACTTTGAGACAGTTATACATTCTTCGAACTATCCTTAAAGTGCACTCTTACCTCTGCTAGTTACCTACCAAAATTGGTTACAGCGCCGTTTTTAACTATCCTAGCAAACACTGTAACAATGAGCCGAAATGTTTATCCGGATCGCACGCTAAGATTATTGTGCTTGGATGGTAATTAAATAAATAAATAAATATTATAGGACATTAATTTTTACACAGCGCCATCTAGCCCAAAACTAAGCATAGCTTGTAATATGGGAACTAGATTACGGATAGAATACTTAAATACTTAAATTGACTTGACCTATGTATGATATATGACTAACAGAAAACATTATTAAAAAAATCTAGAAACGCTCCATATCCAAGAGCAGTAGGAAGGTACCTACCCAAGTTTTTATCATTGTAGCGAATCAATAATATAATCAATTTGGTATGTGATGTGTCATTTCATTCGTCTGAATTGTGACATAGGCTATAATATTTTTATATGGGGGATGTGAATCAAAAGTTAGAGGGTGGGGTTGGACACAAAAAAAAAATATTATTTCATCAATATGGGTATCAAGTGAAAGCTAGTAATATGACAATTCTAAACATATATATTAAATTAAACCACTTTTATGCCAGTCATCATTTCTCTTACCTTGAATCTATTGTAAAAATATCGTCTGTGTAAGCTGGTGATCCTGTTCCTGGAACACCTGTTTTCATAGAAATGTAAACACATGCTTATCTACTGAAAATTTTACTGAAAAAAGTGTTTTATAGCATATTATAATCACAATAATTATAATTGTGTACAGGTACCTACATATTTCAATTTAAAACTAGATGTCGCCACAAGAAAGTTAAGCAGGCGACAAAGAATTTTGGCTAATTGATATTTAACTAGATGTCACCACAGGAAACATTTGCACGCGCTATACGTTTTTATTAAAATATTTTGCAGTCGAGTTTTAGGTTTTTTCAAATTTCGTAAAATCGTACTCCGATTCCTGCGATACAGGCTATGCCTAGTGCGAGAAATGCCTAAAAGCGCAAGCAACCAACTTATAACATCTTTTTTTTTATTCTAACTATTCATTTAATAATATTGCCGTTCCCATAATACAAGCTCTACTTAATATGGGATTACTTAGTTGGCACCTATTAGTCAAATAAATCAATATTACAGGACATTCATTTGACACAGCGCCATCTAGTCCCAAGCAAAACAAACTTAGTTAATTTAAACAAATGAAAATTAAAGTTACCTACTTATATTTATGTAAGCTAATTTTTTTAGTGCCTCTAGATTATGTACAGCATATTGATTGTACTTAGATGATGCTGTAATCAAATATTTTCATTTTCATATACAAAATGACAACCTATACCTACTTTAAGTATGTTAGGTACTTACTACAGTTAATATTTTGCCCTCGAAACAACTTTATTCCTTTCAGGTAACTGGCTCTGCTGTGAGAACTTCAGTATTGCTGATATCAACCTTGCTGTACTACTGCAGAGGCTGTGGGAACTAGGCCTCGAAGGCAGGTACTGGTCTAATGGAAAACGACCATTGCTAGAGGATTATTTCAACCGCGTGAGACAGCGCGAATCATTCAAGCAGACTATCCCGAATATGCCTTATCATGTAAAAATGATTGTCATGTCTCAGCCACCGGCCTATCTAGGCGCTGCTGGCGCCGCGTCGGTAGCCGTCGTTTTAGCTATAGCGTATATTTTCAAGAAAATCATTCATTAGTGTTTGTTTCGTCCGTAATTCAGAAATCCGTTCCGTTCCAGACAGAGATTTAAACTGGAGACAAGCTTAGCAAGCAGAGCTCTGCAGGTACGAGTAGGTACCTACTGCATGTAGTTATGTAGGTACCTGTATGGATCTTATTTACATTAGGTACTTACCTAGCAATTTAGGATCTTCAATATTTCGAATACTTAATTAACACACTACTTTGTAGTTATAAGACGTAGTAGTAGCTAAAACTGTAATGAGATATATTATTTATAATCTAAGGTAGATAGTGTAATTATATAGTTTTAATTAAAATTGATTTCCAAATTCAGGGTGGTTAGCTTGCATGCTAATGGAAAATCCGTGAATTAAATATATATGTATATATTAGGTCCTTACATATGAAATTGGCGTTTTGTATGGGAGGAACATAAAGGCAATTTTTTCATATTAAAATATATTTTATTCATCAAAGTACCAAATGTACCATTGCTATCTATACACTTTTGCCATCTTATAGGTAGTTCATTGATCCCTTTACTAAAAAAACCATTCGGACGGGAATCAATGAAATCTTTGAAAGCGGTTTGGACTGCCTCATCGGAATTGAATTTTTTTCCTTGCAAGAAGTTATCCAAATTTCGAAAAAAATGGTAATCTGTTGGAGCAAGGTCCGGAGAGTACGGTGGATGTCTTAGACATTCCAATTGAAGCTCCTCTAATTTGGTAGTCGTCTGTTGGGCCGTGTGTGGTCTAGCGTTGTCTTGAAGCAGCAGTAGAGCGATTGAAAAGTCTCGGTTGTTTAACAGCGAGCTTTTCCATCATGGTTTGCAGTTGCTGACAATAGACATCAGCCGTAATCGTCTGACCAGATTTAAGAAAGCTATAGTGTACGACACCGGCACTAGTCCACCAAACGCTTACAAGTAACTTTTTTTGAGTCAATTTTCGCTTGGGGCAAGATTTTGCTGGTTCACCAGGGTTCAGCCATTGCGATGAGCGTTTACGATTATCGTACAGGATCCACTTTTCATCACATGTAATGATCCGATTTAAAATTCCTTCATTATTGTGCCGGTTGAGTAATGTAACGCAGCAGTCGACGCGCGTTTGTCGGTTTGCTTCACTCAATTCATGAGGTACCCATCTTTCAAGCTTTTTCACCTTCCCAATTTGCTTCAAGTGGATTAAAACGGTTTTGTCACTAACACCGCAGCCTGCAGCTAACTGTGATGTGGTTTGCGATGGATCTGCTTCTACAATAGCCTTCAATTCATCATTATCGACCTTGGTCTCCGGCCGTCCACGGGGCTTGTTCTGCAGGTCGAAATTTCCAGCGTTGAAACCAAAAACGCACCGTGTTTTCTTTTGCGACACCACCACCATACACATCATTAATCCTTCGAGCCGTTTCTGCAGCACTGGTGCCACGGTGGAACTCGTACTCGTAAATAATGCGATATTTTAAGTTTTCCATTTTGTGAAATGAGTGACGCAGAATAAAAAGCAAAAGAGAAAAAAACAAATGAATTACGGTTTTCGAAACACAAATGCATGAGTAAATAGCTGTTTAAATTTGAATTTGGAATTCCTAACCAAAGAGGAGATATTTAAGATCAAAGTGGCCAGTACGACAAAACGCCAATTTCATATGTAAGGAATAATATATACTTAGGTAAATAGGTACCTAAGTATAAAACGTGTACATAGGAAAATACACAGGTAGGCGCCTATTCCACAATTTACTAGGAAAATTTGCAAGGAAAACTCGCTATCTCGAGCTCTTTACAATTGTGATCTTTTTATGTACCTACTCAAAATTATGGAAATTGTTAATAGTTTTATGATAAACAACAGTATTAAATACCTATCAAAGTTATCGTTGCAATGTTTTCTTCTACCTCGATAATGTTCATCACATCACTCACTGATGTGATGATGTGAGTGTTTATAGGGGTTGATACCCCTACCTATTTTGGAAAGTGGCTACTGTCCAATAAATCCTACTGTGATAATGTATTATCACTCTAGAGTCCTATGATATATCTAGAGGCTAGACACAGAGTGAAAAGATAAAAAAAAAGCTAAAGTTAAGTAGGTACCTAAGTACATATAAAGAAAGTTGTTTTTGGTGTAAATTTGTCCCTGGATGGTAAGCACCATCCAGGGACAAATGGACCCTGGCTATACCAGCAAATGGAAGCCCATTTGCTGGTATAGCCAGGGGGGTGTCACTCCGATCCGAAGCTTAGGTACGTTTGGCCGGACCTCCTCCCGGGGAGAATGACTGCAGTAGGTTGCCACTCGGTTCTCGTCTCGGGTCGCACGCTAACCGCGTCGTCATCGTGCTTTATTTTTAGTGATTTTGG
Source organism: Venusia cambrica (assembly GCA_951394065.1). Classification (NCBI taxonomy): domain Eukaryota; kingdom Metazoa; phylum Arthropoda; class Insecta; order Lepidoptera; family Geometridae; genus Venusia; species Venusia cambrica. The sequence continues at coordinate 12,007,925 of OX596040.1, read as the reverse complement.
AATCGAACAATGATTATAACATCGAAACATAATAATTCAGTAATTCAATAATTAGTTTTATATATGTAAATTGTCGTATTTCGTTCGTTACATATAAAATTAGATTGATAATTGAAAGTAGGTACCTACAACTACCACCGTTAAAGTAACTCCGTTCCGTCTCAAACCGCACGGCTAACGTGAACAGCTGGCTTACCCTTCAACACGATTCCGATTGATCGGTATTGAATTTTGTGTCATTTCTTACTCTTGATTGATTGAAATTGATTTCATTGAATTGAATTGTCCGATCCATCTATGCCTTAAGCAACGGGTATCCATGCCGCCATAAATAATAAAATGTTGTCAAAACAACTTATTGGATTTGTTTCAAAATATGTTTAGATTGTAGTTTTAAACTATTTGTAATTATGTACAGTGTGCTAAGTATGGGTTATAATTGAAGATCACTCGATGAGCGTTTGCTCACCGCGAATGGTGACTAAGTTAAACCAACCAAATTTAGAATGACATTTACCACTATTTGGTCGCGTTGTAGTGAGCATTACTCCAGCAGGAAAGTATCTTCTAGAACGAATTGAGTTCAACACATACTTCGAGCGATATATGCTGTATTAGTGCGACAAGTATGTAATTAGTGCATGTTACCGTTTTGTAGTAAAACGCGAAAAACGTTTCCTGCTGGAGCAACGTTCTACCAGCAGGAAGATTCTAAACGAATGACCGTAGCTATTAGTGACATATATGGGCAGATAGCTTACATTTGTGCATAAAAGTGCGCGAAAAATGGAATTTGTGGGCCTTAAGGTTATTGACATATTTTATTTCCTGCTGGGGGAACGTTTTGCAGAATCGTGTTTCTCGGAAACCATTTGATGTGCACCCGTAAGATATATACTAGTATATGAGTAGCTCTTCATTTGTGAGTATTTGTGACATATTAATATTATCAAAAATATATACCGTTTTTAAGTAATCTAGCTTTTCATTTAAACCCTAAAAAGTGTCTAGCTCTTAACGGTATTCGGTTCTCGTTGTTATTCTATGCAACCATATAAAACTTCAGGAATGCACGTACAAGCGTTTTTGAATAATATAGCTTAGATCAAAACTTTTAATGACATAAGTCAAAATGCAAGAAACCTTTTTAACCCACGATTGTGAGTTTATACCTTAGAATTAGAGCGGTTATTGAAAATTATATCCTGAAAATTTCAGCTTTACACGTCTCGTATTAAGGTAGATATAAACGAATTACTGAAACAACGCCTGCATACGAGTTATTCGATCAAATTCCAATGACCCCAAAAAAGCGATGAATTCATACATATTGATGACCTTCTTAACTTTGCTTACGAAACGGTTTGAATGTATTGTGCCTGAGTACACTGAAGAACAAAAGTTATGGAAAGTTGCAAGTGTATCCATGGACCAATTTAAAATAGGCCGACAGCGTTTCTATCGAGCGTAACTTGATAATTAGTTACTTTCTTAGGCGTAAGATGGCACTAAATGTTCCAAATCCAGAATAAAATATGATATATCTGAAGCATACTGCCCCTCTCGTTCAAATCAATACAGTGAGATAGCGCTGTTTCTGCTTTTTTTTGCGGTGGCGTTATTTCCCCCGTTTGACGGTACCTAATTAGTAGGAAGCTAGGTACCTTGCTACCTAATTGATTGAAGACTAACAAATTTATTTATCGACAAGGCTTTATTTTAACAGAACTTAAACCTTATGTATAAGGAAATCTGCTGATTAAAAAAGATAGTAGGTTGGATAGGCAGGTTTAAGTAGGTAGATACAGATAGTACCTACCTATTTAAACCTGCCCAACAAAACAAAACATATCTAATCCCTGTTTTATTATAATTTAATTGGTGCATAGTTACGTACTTACATACTCACTCTACTCTCATTGTGAAAATCCAAGCGATGGGAAGTGATAACTTTACGAACGCGTAAAGTAAAGTTTACGCCAAAATGACAATGGTTGGTTGAAACAACCAATCATAAGCGATAGCGTCCCCACTCTCGTCCGATAGTCGATGCTCGATAGGTTTGCCGTACAAATCTTGCACTCGTGAATTGTGTTTCATATTAGTTACACTAGATGGCGATGTGCTAATTTCATTACAAATCGTGGCAAACGCTAACACGATCTAGTAGGTATGGAGCAATATTACAACTGACAATCGCCACTCTGATAAAAAGCCCAAATTTTGAAGTGTATCACAATCATAATCCAATATTAGCGCAATTCCGATTTCAATCCAATACTATGAAATTAAAAAAAAATGCCGACCTGATAGTCGCCAGCCCAAGCCCAGTAATAGTTGCGTATGTTTGTAGTTATATGACCAACGAAAAAATCTATAATTAGTGAGAAACTAGTAGTAGGAATAGACAAACATGTTTTGCCAATAAAAAAACTGTTAGTGTTTTCACTACACTTACTTAAAAGGTAGTTTAATGACTAAATACACACAGTTAACTTATTTTATTTACAGTGATTTTTATTTTAATATAAATTTACCTATATAGGTAATTTATATCGGCGAGTGGGAACCCTATGCTCTGACCACGAAACCAGTTCCAAGTCAGCAGTGCCAAGCAGAATATAAACGCTAGAGCCACATATTAAGATACAATTTCGCGTGCAAGTGGTAAGAGTAGGTACATTTTTATACCTAAGCATGGCTTTTGTTAGAGATCCTTCAGAATTTAGCACTATTAGTTATTCTGTGGTATCCCTTACTCATTACAATGTTCAGACAAAAAAAGGGTTCTACACAGACAGGCAATCATATTATAATGTAAACAATAAGAAAAATACAACACAGCACCATTTTAATTGTATAAAACATTAAAAAAAATCATAAAACCAACCAGTTTTCCAAACAAATACCTTAATTAATAAATATATGCAACAACTTAAAACTATGTAGGTATCCAAGCACTTATTTTCCTTATTATGTATTCTCTGTAGATTCAGTGTTGGTCTGTTTGTTGTTAATGGGCATACCCATAAAATGTTTACTCCCATTAGATGCACTCATTCTTTTTTTGTAAACTGGCGTAGTCTGTGTTGGTTTGTCCTTATTATATTTAAATAGTCCATCCCCAGGTAAACTTGGGAAGATGTTGGGAATTGTATACCAAACCCGGTATGTAACAAACCAGGTAAAAATTGCTATAACTCCACTAACAAACTTCTCAACCATTATGTGGTAGTATATTATTGTTGACACAAGCATCACATCCCATAGCAGCTGAAGAAATGCAATGGCTATCAATAAAGCCCTCACATATGGAGTATAGTTCTCATAGGCTAGTTTCAATACATCAAGCTCTTCCAGCTTTAAATTCTTGAGAGGGTTCATTCTAACTGATTTATCATCTATGCTTCGAGCATATTTCTCATCTCTAATGAAGTCTTTTATGCGCTCCCATCCATTTATAGCTCTTGTTTCTTCAATCAAAACTAAGCTTGAATATATAAGTATGAAACAGTGTCCAGATATATCAAAACCATTCCAAAAATGTCCATTTTTAAGACAAGATATTTTATCATTGAATATTTTTTGATTACAGCGGCCATAATTTGTTTCCACAACATTGAAAAGTGATGTCCATACATACCAGAAGACAGTTGCTATTATTAATCTTGTTATATGAGATGTGATGATTATACGTCTGTTACCGCAACAAGTTGTGTAGGAAGTCAAAAATACATAGGGCACTGACAGAAAAAGTGTCCAGAACCAGCCAATTTTGACGAAATATTGGTTGAATATGTTGTCGCTTCTTGAAAAATAAGTTTTTGGAAATGTTAGAACATCTGCTATAAGGGAAAGCAGGAAGAGAGCTCCCAAATACACAGCTATTTTTAAATTGGTGTCAAAGAATAGTATCTTCTTACAAATGTGCACTATCATCAGAGCAAATATCTCTAGAACCGAAGATGCTTCACGGGTCGGTTTGGTACCTTTTCCTTCTGTTTCATTTTGTGTTTTAAAGTTCATCCTATTCTTATCATTAAAATTGGGTCTGCTAGTCATGGTGTTATTTTCGTAATGTAATAATTACGGAACTAAAGAAATCACATCACAGCAGTATCACCACACCATCACACACAATAAAAAGAGAGAGAATACAATTCATAGAAAAAATATACTATACTGTCTGAAGAATGGAAACTTGGAACAATGAAACGACGGCTGAGCCTTCTTGGGTCAACGATAGACAGCGCTAAATACATACAAGTATCTCAGAAGTTTACAGGTATATATGTGCGTCCCTTTCACATTTAAACCACCCCGGGCAACAACAGGACTGAACCTGTTTGTGGAACGCGCCCGCGCAACACGGCTGTGAAAAGTGTAAAAATATTTTGATTGGTATCAAAAGTTGACAAATCAGGTGAGGTTTGATGATTTTTGTTGTTTTACCTATTGTTTATAAGTTCAAACTCATTATTTTTCTGCAATATACAATTATTTAGCGACATTTGAGCATATTAATTGCTATCCTAACCAAGCTAGAATCTTGTCAGAACTCGTCTCAATCAAACAATAGGGGGTCGGTACCCAGTGGATCAAATTTTTAAGGTACACAGAGGACCGTGACTCAGTGTACCCCGAGCGATTCACTGTGTACATACTCTAATGCTTAATTCATATTCTTGGTACCTTCTTCGCTTAATTTGACATATTTTTTACATAGGACTTAATTACTAGATACGTAATTTATGATAAATACCGTGTCGCTTGGAATTTAAAATAAAACGTTATTTACCTAAGTATATATCTTTATTTTCCATGGCAGAATGCCTAGATGCAGAAAAAATGTGGATGGAAGAAAAATAGGAGCAACATCGGAAGTATATACGAGGTCGTCCCTATCCGAAATCAGGGCCGGAAAAAAAAATCGGAGAGTACCTAGCAAAAGAGTTATGTAACTAGTTACCTATGCTACCCATGAATACTCGATCTCATATAAAATGCTGTTTTTATAATAATTTTACTGATTTTTACTATATACAGGGTGAGTTTTTTTCAGGGCCACTGAGGCCAAGTCTGATACCGCGAGAGTTATCGAAAAGTCATGTTACCCCTAACATGACTTTTCGATAACTCTCTGAAAAAGTGAGTTTTTGAAAAAAAAAATTTGCATTTTTGAGTTCTATGTTTGATAATAAAAAAAATAATGTATGATGACTTTGTGCCCAAAGTTGTTGGAAGCCTTTAAAATAGAGAATTTATAAATGTGTCCAAGTACATCCACCGTGTACTTGGACACGGTGGATCAAATATCATTTTTAAAAAAATGCTTATCAGTTCAGTATTCAATGGGTTAGGAGTTCAATGTCGTCTAACAAAATGAAGCCACTGAATCCTAACGTTAGTGCTACGTTTCATTCCGATCGTGTAAACGGTTCCGCAGTTATAGACCTTTGAAAAAAGTGAGCCACTGATCCCACTCTGATCCCTATATCTTATCATCCTTTTCATCATCACCACCATCATCATCGCCTTCCTCGTAATGATCATCATTGACCTTTAAGATACCTAACCAAATAGCTTTTTTCTATTTTTAAATACCTAATGAAGGGAACCACTCTATGCAAATAATTTCTGAGAACCATAAAAGAACAATTCGTTATAATTGGGTACCTATCTTTATGAAGTAGTCACCTAAACTTTAACTATTAAAGGTTGGTTAGGCGCTCAATTACAAAGATCTGTATGATTGTACATCAAATATTTATTACTCATCGTATCTAACTTTTGACAAACAAAAAAGTTGCATGAAAACAGGTTACTACCCTAAATGGTTTATAAAATGTTAAAGACAAAGTTTTTTATCAATCTTAACGTTGTCTGCGTTTCTTGCCGTGTTAAAAACGCGTAAAAGGTTAATTTTATCAGACTTGACCGGGCCTGATACAATTACAATCACACATCCATAGAATACTAAAAGATCACAGACAGGACAGACAGATTTATTTGCTATGTACCTAACCTATCTTACGGTAGAAGAGCCGGGGGGACTTCTTAGTAAAAAAAATGTTAACCAATCGGCAAAGCTAGAAATTTTATCCTACTAGATATGACTGCGAGAGTGACTACAGTAAATTAGCATAACATACATAATGTAATAGGGATGTGTACCCATATTCAATAAAATCTATCGATATCGATTGCATACCTACAACAGCAGGAATTAATAATATTATTTTGTTCATCCAAAGATTACTTCACTACTTAGTAATCCAGCATATAACTAGTTAAGGTATCACCTCACCCTTCTGCCCTAGATTAAGGTTATAATAGTGTTTTCGCTTTTCTCAGTACAATGTTTGTACAACGCTTTTATCAGTAACCATGTTTTGCTGATACAGTCTATGTCGACCGGCTGTATCCGCCCATCCATTGGCAAGTCAGATTAAATGCACCTAATTTGGTGTAGACGCATATCCATTAGTTTTATTTTAGAAATAATTAAATTTAATATTTTTTTTAAAACCCGTTTCCACGATCCCAAATCAAAGGTACCTGTTATCTTATTTAGTATGAGCTTAAGTGTTACACACATTCAGATGACGTAGGTCAGTTCAGTACCTACCTAAGGTTCCAGACTTATGTTAATGGAGAACTCTGTGTTCATCAGAGGAGATCTTCCAGAAGCTCTCCGTGCTCAGCCACACACGCAGACTCCGTGTTTACCTCAGGACGGGAGCTCCTCCAGAGTACTTAGTGTTAGTTTCAATTGAAGATCACTCGATGAGCGTTTGCTCACCGCGAACGGTGAATTGGTATTATTTTTCGCACGTGAGGTATACTAACAAATTTAGAATGACATTTACCACTATCTGGTCGCGTTGTCCCATGAACCAGTATAAAAGTAAACACTGACGGTGTAGGTAAGAACCCAATTATAACCAATTGTTCTTTTTATGGTTCTCAGAAAATATTTGCATGGAATACAGTTTCCTACATTAATAAAAAATAAAAAATAAGTATTTGGCTAAGTACCCTACAGGTCAACGATGATAATGATAAGAATGGCGATAATGATGATGTTGATAAGTTATATTTTGATGATGGGATATATTTTAGTGCCATCTGTCGTAGACCCAAAGAGGCTCATAGCCGTCAGGTTTCATTGTTCAGAGTTTGCTTTTTTAGGCCATAGATATAAATAAAGCTTGAAAAGGAAGGGAAAGCTTGCAACATTTAAATAATGATTGATTTCTTTGTAGGAAAATAAAAATCCAACACGTTTGGTTTAGTATGAATGGATGCTATTGGTATCAGATGATTATTCCAAGGCATTCGACGTGACGGCGTAAATCACGAAACATTGATTTCCAAACTGTAGTATTACGAAATGAATGGCAAAGCCTGAAATCTTTTTAATGATTAGCGTTATAGACGGGTTTGTGATTTTTATTTTTGAACTGGCGACACTGAAAAGAAGCGAAGCCAACCAGGCATTTCATTTATTTTCCCTCCTTTAGTGGGTTAGTGTTGCATTCTTGCATTGCATTACCATTTTTCAAGATGCGAAAAATATCAAAAAGTCGAACTGAAGACGATGTAGTATCTTCTACAAATGGCTCAATACATAACGAGGAAACTGATGCTTCTAACGGTAAAGACCAGATTGATAAAGATGAAGAGGCCACCGACGCCGCCACTGTTGCTGGAGATTCCGATGATGATGCTATCGACGTCAAGAACGAAGATAATGATCGTGAATCCGATGTTTCTTACTCCGGAAAAAAAGAAACGCCAAAAAAAAGCAAGCCCAAGAAAAAGTCAAAGAAAGGAAAAGGAAAAGCTGTTGAAGAAGAATACGAGGTGAAATGAATTGTTGTCATAGTAGCGCGCGAGTATTCAAATTGGGCATGCTACTAACTAGTTCTCTTTGTTGATTTGTTATTTATAATAGTATTTGCCTTTTAGGTGGAGAAAATTATTGATGCCAAGAAAATAAAAGGCAAACTGCACTATTTGATCCGATGGAAAGGATATGGTGCAAACAATGACACCTGGGAACCAGAAAAAACTGTGTCATGTCCAGATCTGATCACCAAATATAAAGATGAGGTAAACTAGATAATTTTTTACCTTTGTACCTGGTTGATGTGCCTGTATCCATTACCCCCATAATGTCACTATGTCATTAAGTTGATGCTAGTATTTTTTATTCTATGAAAAATGATGGTTAGTTATTAAAGGAACCAGCTAAAGCCAAAAGAGATTATTTCTACACAACATGCAATGCAACATATACAAGGGGGCATATCACACACACTTCAACTATAAACATCCATTCCCAGCAGACAGCATGCATTAAAAAACTGAAAATATGCATGGTAGGGTGACCCTTTTCAGTTTTTTCAAACCCTACTAGGGTTCAATAAGCATACTGGAAATGCACATTCCATGCCAGCAATGGTTTTTAGTATGTAAAATACAAAAATAATGCATAATGTTACATGTTGTGTTTTGCAAATAATTTGTATTGGCATAAGATACTCTGGGGCCCAGAGTACCTACCAAAGATTTTGTTTTCTGCATTATATATTTTATCATGTAGCATTGCGTAGTGTATTTTCTTTTTATTTACTATTACAGAAAGAAATTGCTCACAAAAATAAATCGGAGCAAAAAAAAACTGAGAAAAGGGGAAGAAAAAGGAAATCTAAAAACGAAAGCAAATCACCAGCGAAAAAACCCAAGACTGAATGGGATAGCGCAAAAGATGGTGAAAATGCTGAATATGAGGTAGGTATATACATTTTCATCTTGTAAATGAGAAATGTGATTCAGTAAACATTTATCAACCAACTCCTGACAAAAAACCATTCTCAATATAACTTTTCTCCAAATTAGTATTTAATTTAAACTGTTGGGCTTAGGCCATAATGACCTGTGATTATACCAACCATTGTGCGGTCATCACATTTCATCTTTAGCTAGGTGCGGTTATTTAGCTATGTTTTTTTTGTTTCATGTTTAAACAGTCAGATCCCTTTTCCTTTTTCATTGCAAAGTAAAGTTTGAGCCTTGTCTTAATTTCCTTTGTCACCAGCGATAGATCATTCAGATGTTACAATTTACTAAAGGTCAAAAATTCTGTTGCCCGGGGTAGAATACTAGGAGGTCGATCCCACCCGTGTATAAATCATAATTTTATTTATTTCCATAAATAATTTTATCCATTATGTAGGTTGAGCGTATTATGGAGGTGCATCATAAAAAAGATGGAGCACGTGAATTTCTTATTCACTGGAAAGGATGGTCCAACAAATTTGACTCCTGGGAACCTGAAGACAATTTGAACTGTTCTGATTTGATCAATAGATTTATGGACAAGGTATGCTACAATATATTTATTTTTATTTTATCAACTGGTATCATAAAATCATTTCTCCACTTAATTTTCAAAATCTTAAAATTTGGCTTGTAGCTAGTTTGCAAGCTCTGGTCTCACATCAAGTAAAAAAAGGTAAATAGATTATACGTAATATGAAACTGTAAACATTATTCATAGGATGTGAGCCAATCAGTGTTGCTGATTTCGTTTGTTTCTCTTGACACTACTACACGGCACTACTAATAGGGCCTTGGGAGATTTTTCTTTCCCGTGACGACTATTCTTATTGGCTGATCAACTCATATATTAAATTATCCCTGTGGATTAACCGATTACCAATGGCATTACTCAAGTAGACCGCAAAAACCCGTCCCGGGTTCGATCTGATAGGTACCAGTGGGCGAACCACAAGAACACATACGGTTAAAATATATGAATTGGAATTATTTATCACAAAGTGTTCTCGTAAAACTAAGAAGCTTTTAATTTTGCAGTCGGGTATTCATTTTTAAACGTTAACTTTTCTAAAGATTTTTCCATGACGTCGGCTTATCATCTCCTTCTGGGACGTCCTGTAGAAGAACGGTAGTTCCCATAAACCATTTTTTTAAAGGTGGATGACGCTCGTAAGACGCAATCGCGGAGCCTCAGAGTCGCTCCAGAGACGACTAACCGATTTACGCTGCAAGATCCATCTACTGGACGCCGCCTGAGCAAGAGACGTGGTCAGCGCCAAAGGTAAACACATCTCTATATCTTATAACATTACGAACAACTCTTGTTGAAATCCGGCACTGTATGTATGTTGCAATGTTTGTGACGGCATAACTCTCGAACGGGCTATCGCGATTTTAATAAATTTAAACTGTAAAGAAAAACGTAAATAGAAATTTATGTCGCGGGGATTTTTTCGTCCGTTCCACCTAGTTACATTGATGTAACCAGCTGGACATTTTTATTCCAAGTAGTTACATTATTTAAAAATGTAACTTTAACGTAACTAATGAGAATTTTTTGTTCCACATAGTTACACCGTAGATAGGTACCATCGTAGGTTCAAAAGATATATTAGTTAGCTCTCGTGATTCATGTACTCCTAGTACTTTCATGCTCATGGCAACCAACGTCTTAATGAACTTACTTAATGAAAACACGTTTTTTAACGAACGATAATATAATAAAATACTAAAGCAAATGGAAGATGGCATTGTAATTTGCTTTGCGTTGAACCTATGATCAGGAGATATACCAATTATTATTAAGAACTTAAAAAAGCCAAGATTTTGTAGAAAAAATGATTTTACTGTTATATCTCCTGACAATAATGCAAACGCGATTTTAATATAAAGTTATCCTTCTCTCTGTCTACTTATCTCCGTTTTGGTTGAGTGCTTGAATTAAATTTTTCAAGTTGATGTTTTCTAAAAGAGGATAATTGAGCATCATCGAACAAACAATGTATGACGGTTAGCCAATTGCCTTGATTTTTACAAATTTTAGTATTAATTTTATAATTCCATCCTTCTACGACATTGTTTGTTCGATGTAGCTTACCATAGTTACACCACATTTTCACCATTTTTTCTTTTAGCCAAAATTTTTAAAAAGAATGTTGAAACTGTTCAAGTTCTATTCGATCATCTTCTAGTACAATTTCACTCTTTATGTAATTCCAACCTGATAATATTTCCTCTTCTGGTAAATATGCTAGACTACTGCAGAGTAAAACTATTCTTTTGTGACTTTTATCCTTAAATATACCCAATTGCTTTGCGTTTCAAACTATTGTAAAAATGGAAGTGACAACCTTTTATTTCGTGAACAGTGTTTTCTCTTTTAGCGCTGCGATTGTTCCCACTTCAAAATTTATCATTATTTTCTATGGCTTCCAATCATTTAATTGTGCTTTAATTAAATGAAATAATATAATATACGCTTCCTTGTTTTGATGTGTCATAAAGGCATAAATCATTGGTATAAGATTTGTATTATTAATGTCACTTCCAACATCGCCATGAATGGTAAATAGTTGACGGAACGGCGTTGGGCAAGTTTTAAACGTACCGTCCATAAAATATTCTTAAACGGTTTAATATACTGTCTTACATGTTGCAAACAGAATATTATGATACGCATGTTACCATTTTTGTAGTCCGCCAGTAAAAATGAATTGAATTGATGTGGCACTTCCACTTCCTCTATATTTGCAGTGGAAGTTTTTTTCACACTGGCTTTTTCATTCCTTCTTTTGTAAATAGCAGATTTTTTATTTTTAAAAGATGGCACTGGCTTTTTGGCAGCCATATTATATCCCTTCTCATTAATATGTTGCAATGCTTTATTAAAAATTTTTGGTGCTGGTTCTCTACCATCCACGGCTTCTAAACAAGCCTCATTGATAATTATATTAATAGTATTTTGTACATCATCGGGCTGACAGTTATTGATATGAGGTTTTAATTTTAGCATTGTCTCATCCTTAAAATAAAACTAAATTAAAAGAAAAAACATTCTCACGACAAGCTTTTACTTAAACGCACAAAAAAAAAGAAAATTAGTGTGTGTCAAATTAGGCTTGCAAGATTTGTACGCCACATACATACTTAAACAAACATGTAAAGTTTAATAAAAGCTTCTAAAAATAGCAGGTAAGACTAGATCACTTTTTGACAAATTATTGATAGCTATATGACTGCGTTGCGTTCGAATGAAATCGTCATAAGATGTAACTTAGACATAAATTCCAAACTCGATAGTCATATTTTATCGAAAAAAGCGATTAGGTGTGTAGGACAAATATTTACTTACAGTAGACAATGTAATTGAGCTTACTCATTTAGTATTTTTGTATTGGTTGCACTTCCATAAACAGTTTCCGTTTTTATATACACAATGCCGATAGTACTGATAGCCTTGGTGCATGGCCACACGTCCTCGTCCTCTAATAATGATTTTTACTTTTACTTCGTCCAGTTTTTTAAGAAAAATCAAAATTATTTTATATTTTCACAATGCAATGAACAGCAATTGTAAACAATCAAAGTTATGACTTTAATTTGAAAATTTTCATTGACGTCGATGACTTCGTTATCATTTATAAGTGGCCAGTACATTTCCTCACCAAAGAAGTTTCATTAAGTAAGTTCATTAAGACGTTGGTTGCCATGAGCATGAAAGTACTAGGAGTACATGACTCACGAGAGCTAACTAATATATCTTTTGAACCTACGATGGTACCTATCTACGGTGTAACTAGGTGAAACAAAAATATCTCATTAGTTACGTTAAAGTTACATTTTTAAATAATGTAACTACTTGGAATAAAAATGTCCAGCTGGTTACATCAATGTAACTAGGTGGAACGGACGGATTTTTTGACGACTTGGGTTTTTTTTGGGATATAAAAATGTATAAATAAATATATAGTAAAATATGTAATCAAAATAAATAAATAATTACAATATTTTACACATACACACCAACATTGTCTAGGGATATTCAACATTTTGTTGATTTTTACAAAAACTGAAAATAATTTCTTTACAAAACTAGGCAAGAATCTTTATTTTGTGTTGTTTATTAATAATAATAAAAACAACAGTTTTATATAATTTTTTAATAAACATTAAAGTAGGAACAAAATCTCGAAAAATCAGACAATGTACATGGTTCGGTAAATTGTGTTAAAACTATTTTTACGTTGCAATGACTTTATAAAATTACCTTTTTACAATTTAATAATCGGTGTTGCCTCCCCTGACGTTGGTAACACATCTGCACCGGTTATTCACACTCAAAATTAGGGTGTCAAAGTCTCGCTGGGGTATGCGATCCCATGTTCTTTTTAAATGGCAAAAAAGTTGGTCTTCTGTGGTCAAATTTGATGGCAAATTGCTGAAAGCCCTTCGCTGTAACATGTCCCAAGCGTGTTCAATTGGGTTTAAGTCGGGTGACTGTGCAGGCCAGTCCAAAACCGCGACATCATGTTCCAGCTGACACCAAACGCGCCGTGTGTGGAGGGGCATTATCATGCATGAGCTGAAGTTCCTGGCCAATTTGAACTCTGTGAGGGATGATCACAGGATCTATGACCTCGATCCGGTATCTGCTGCCTCTTATCCAAATGAGCTCGGTTCGCGCGCCTATACGAATTCCCGCCCAAACCATGATTGTCCCACGTCGGTACGAATGGACCTCTTGTGGCTGCTGGAGGCGACTTTCTCTGCCTGGAACTCTCCAAACACGTATTCTTCGTGAATCGGGGTGGAATCCAAACCGAGACTCATCAGTAAAGAGAACCATTGTCCATTGGCTATTGTTCCATAACAAATGTTCTTGAGCCCAAAGAAGTCGCCTTCCGCGATTGCCTCGTCGTAGAGCTGGCACACGAAGCGGCCTACGAGAATGAAGATCGACTTCATGTAGCCATCTTCTGACGGTTTGGTCGCTGACTGACAGCTGATGGTCTGACTGAAACCTTTGCACTAGCTGCTTTGCTGTGAGATTGGGTTCCCTCCTGGCGGAATTTTGGAGAAAACGATCTTGTCTAGGGGTGGTTACTCGTTTTTTTCCAGTGTGGCGCTCTCTTGCATCCCCAGTAATACGATAACGTGACCACAATCGAGAAATTACGTTTTGATTGGTGTTTATGGTATTGGCAACCACGCGTTGAATAGCACCGGCTTGTAACATGCCTATCGCTCTTATCATTTCTTCTCTGCTTAAATGTCGACGTTCCATGACATTACGAATATCACAAGATCCGTTAAAATTAAAAATTACTTAGATAGCACTAATTGATAATTAAATAAAAGTTAATTTATCTTAGGCAAAATTAACGTTGTTTAATTTAAATCGGAGTCCCCATTCTATCTTTTGTTTGCGTTCTATTTTTATTTTTTTCTAAATTTTGAAAAGGGAACAAAAGAGGTTTAATTCCAAATATAAACTTTTTCTAAAAAGCAAATTTGCTGATTTATTTACTGAAACCATCAATACCCCTGTATTGACATTAAAGGTTGCAAAGGGGGTAAATAAGTGAAGTCTTGGATATGTATATAACGTCAGGGTTTAGATAATAGATTTTTTTTCCGGCCTTATCATAACTTGAAATGAAAAGAGATGAAGGACAAGCGTTTTCCCGTCCGTGCGTCATTGTCCGTGACCATGGTGTTACCGCAACTGCACACATGGTGTATAATCGTTGTTAACTCACAGAATGGTTGAATTTCAAATTTTAGGCTTGCATTGCGGTGCCTAATCTAGTTAGCAAGCCCAAACTGCGCGGCGTGTCTTTAAATGTATATTACATTATGTTGTATATTATAATAATTATGATTTTAATCTAATACTTTTGTTTTTATTCCAGAGTTCGTTATGATAATGCTGAGTAGTGTTTTTTTAATTGGCATCGCTGGTTCTGCCGAGTGCTAATTGGGTATAATATTTACTTAAAATGTCTTGAAATATTAATGAGCATTAAGTTTCGTCTTGACTAGGGGTCAAATATCCTATCTGCGAGACGTGTCTTTATAAATATAGTCCGACATTACTAACAGAATCGTGTGACACGGATTGTATGTTACTATAAAATCTAGGATACATTTTGACCTAAGTGAATACGACGCTTACGAAGGCCCTAGAGTATCGCTGATTGTTGTTTCCCTCGACAAACGTAGTTGAAATAAGTAATATGTATATTAATAATCATATCATAATCTCTTACTAACACCTTTGCCAATGTTTTGAATTTAATTGTGTTTTAGAAGAAGTTACGACTGTAAAACCTAGATACCCAATAAACCGGTTAAAAATGTTTGAATGTTATTTCGAAATTAACGACAAAATATGTTTGTTTGGGAGAGCGGTACTACTAGGCCTTCTTAGTCTAAATTGTTTAACGAGAGTAAACCTTAATTTTGTGTAATTACAAAGTATATAATGGTTTAACTTATTTATTCATTGAGAGCTAATATAATTTTGATTGTTTGTTGCCAACGATTATAAGTTCAATTCAAAATATTGTCTTGCTTTTGTAAAGTCTATAGATACTTTCAGATTTCCGAACGTACGTTATTTCCACAGTTGATCATTGTGCTTTCCCTTTTTATGTGTAATAATTTCTGGGTAGTACATTCATTGAAAAGAAAAGGACAAGTGCAACTTTTTTTTTAACAAACTGTGACCTTCTGAGCTGGCCTTAATCCGTCAGTTTTCGCAATTAACTTTAAAACTCACTTTGACGATAATTATAAAATAAGGCGCTAGCAAATAAACATTACCATTACAAACTTTGTAAATCAAATACCTGCATTGGTACTAGGTTTTCCAATTGTTTCAATATTATAAATAGATCAAGATTGGATTATGTTCTAATATTCTGTCTGTCACATACAAACACACTTTGTGTTGCTTAAACATACCTTTCTTTGAATAAAATAGTAAAAAAATATTGAACGTTACTCTTTTTCATTTCATTTAATTAATATTATTATAAGATACGATGGCGACTTTTAATATTTTCAAAATAAGTAAATTATGTTTTCCACAGCCACAAATGATTAAATATTAAACATTATTTTTCTTCAAGGCCACTTAGGCGCAGTCTGAATCCGTGAGAGTTAATAAAAAAACTTGCTTTTCCTAAAAAAACTGAAATGAAAATAAGTTTTTTTTAATGCAGGACTTATTTTCCGTAGCTTCTAACATCACTTAACTGTTTCAAACACTGCTTGAATGGTCCAGAAAATGAACTCGTCTAAAAAATGCACAACTTTTAATTACAATTAAAACTTTATTTGCTATTTATATAATTATTTATATATTGTGCTATTATATGTATAATTGCTAAGTGTGTTTTTTGAGAAATGCAAAGGTTATTCTATCAGTGTGTTGTTTAAGGCAACATGTGTCAAATGGTTACATCTAGCTATAGTCTATTTACATTAATAAAAAATATACCTATTAACTGGTATTCTATTTTATCTTTAAATAAATTGTAGCGAAAAAATCTAGTGTTTTTTTAGAGGAAAATACCGTGTCTGACCTACTTACTATCTTCTAAATTGGAATATTTACACAGTTTTATTATGTTACACAGGTATGTAATAAAATGTAGGCACAGACGACCTTTATCTGTGTAGTAGGATTTTTCTGTACATGGTCTCATTTTCGTGTCATAAAATATAACAATGATTTTCGCAAGAATTCGTGTGCATCCGTTACACTCGCTCGGATTTACATCGCGCTGTCCCTCGCGGGATCGGCCACTGTACGCATAAGAAAATGATCAATGACTTCGTTAGAGCTTTGAGACGATACTATTGGTATTTTTACAAAGAAAGCACAAAATGTGAACCGAAGTTATTACTCGTATCTAAATTAAATTATATCTACTATATTTAGATTAGCTATAGACAATGTCACTAACATTTAGAAAGTGTTCTCATATGGATTAGTTACCACTGAATTATCCCGCGAAAAATCCACAGCGCGCGACGCTGAAATCATGTCCTTGCAATGTAATGCATTCAGATTCTACAAGTCAGATTTATAAAATGGAACGTGTTTTGAGATTCGGTAAACAATGGTTCTTACCTATATCATGAAGGTTTAAGTTTACCACTAAAAAACAGTATGCGTAGAATCAACCAGATATTGAAATACAATTGTAAAATCACCCTCTCAACTATGACAATAGAATACTATTTACTCACAAATGGCCTCTGGTAGAATATGTGGTGGCCCAGCGAACAATCCTTGGGTATTATTGGTACTTTTCCATTTTTGAGCTAATAATTAGTGTGTGTTAAAGTAAAAGTATGTGACATGTAAGTACATAAAAAAAATAAACGTATAGTTGATATAAAAGTTGTTTACATTAAGGGTTTCCTGGCTTCATAACAAACAAAACTACCACAATTTCGTTATGTTGCTTGTTCATCCGTCTACGAGTAGATTTGCATCTCAAGCAGACTGTACAAAATATGCCTTTAATAGGTTGCCGATCACCAATTTGCCTCTTATCTCTTGAGATAAACAAAGGCGGGCTCCTAGCAAAATATGGTCTGAGGAGATCTTAGTTATTTTGGCGTTTTTTTAAATTATCGCGATTATTATAAATATTTATTAACAAAAACGAGTCTTCATCGCGTACCTTTCTATATTCCCGACAGTCGCTATTTAGTGAAACGTGGATCACCTATCAGTGGGTAGAGAGGCACGTCCAAACCAACGTTCAGCACATGCCCGCAGTTTGCAAGTAGGTAGACTACGACCTGTAACGTATTAAATACGTGACAGGTTGCAAGCCCATCGCCGCTTAGCTATTAACACTAGCACTACTAGCTATTGACACATGTCATTCGGACTTTTGGTCTTATGGGACATGCCGGTTTCCTCACGATGTGCCCCGTGTCAAGTGCGCAAATTAACTTCTGGAAAACCGAAAAGTCCATTGGTGCACGTCTGGATTTGAACCCACGACCCCCTGATCTGAAAGTTTTGATCTAAGCTATATTATTCAAAAACGCTTGTATGTGCATTCCTGAAGTTTTATATGGTTGCATAGAATAACAATAAGAACCGAATACCGTTTACAATGGACTTGTATGTTTGTCCATTTAAGAGCTAGGAACCTTTTAGGGTTTAAAAAAAAGGTAGATTACTTAAAAACGGTATATATTTTTGATAATATTAATATGTCACATATACGCACAAATGAAGAGATGAATACTCATGTATGTATATCTTACGGGTGCACATCTAATGGTTTCCGAGAAACACGATTCTGCTAAACGTTCCCCCAGCAGGAAATGAAATATCTCAAAAACCTTACGGCCCACTATTTCCATTTTTCGCACACTTATGCACAAATGTAAGCTATCTGCCCATATATGTCACTTATAAGGGTAAAAGTAAAAATAGTTTATTAATGCTAAATAAAATTGTATAACTTCAAGGAAAACAAAGATTCTTAGGTTCTAACATTTTAACACTAATACAATAAATATTTAACTGACTGCAATTATTAAAGCTAGGTATATCTGTCAGTTTTCCCACTAGGCTAAGCCTGTGTCGGGAAAACTTATTATCGACATTTTGGGTAGATTTTTATGCTCGGGGTCCTAATATAATGAAATTAATATGTTAATAATCAATAATAAATAGATTAATAAAAAAATAATAATAATGTGTAATAGTAAATGTATAATATACATATAACAATAGGTAAATGGAAAATTAAACCATAACATTTAAGAGATCTTCTGTTAGATCGTATGTTAGTGTTTTCAGCCATCTTTTGTAAAATGAGTTTAGATTGACGTATTAATTTTGTTTTGATGTCGCAACTAGATACGACTTTATTATATACGTGAATTTTCATAAAGTTACCAACCCGTTGCTCAAAGCTAGTTTTGGTTGAAGGGGTGGTTAATCTAAAGATTCTTTGATTTAATAGAGACTCATAGTTAGGAGATGAAATAACTGATTTATGGACTAAAAGAGATGTATTTAATATAAAAAGCTGTCGTACACTCGGAACACCGGAGTCCTCGTAGACGGCAGAAGTTGAGTACCTATAGATAAGTAACTCTTTATTGTTCACCATTTACAAATAACATAACAAAATACAGATACTGGAAACTTAATCTAAGCGCCACTGGTAAAACAATGGGCGGCCTTATCGCTGAAAGCGATCTCTTCCAGGCAACCGCTGAACGGACAGATAAGATAACGACTTTCAAGGACCTATAGGACTTGCAGAGCATTACCTTCAAAACAGAACGTTGCGCTCTTTCAGCCTGTATGATATGGGTTTTAGCAGCATTCCCCCAGCATGTTATGCAGTAGCTAATAAGAGATTGACATAGGGCAAAATACACCATTCTGAGCGTGTTAAATTTTGCAACGTTTCTTAAATTACGCATAACGTGAATCACTTTTCTAACACGGGCTGAAAGGGACACAATGTGAAGTACAAAAGACAGATTTTGATCTATGTGCACTCCTAGATACTTCAAATCCATGACTCGCGTCAGTTGTTCACAACTGCAGGCCCCATTGGAGCATAATATGCTATTGTGGATTTTTATGTGAGCGCTACTGTCGGGGGCAGAGGCCAAAGTCTTATGAAAACACATGTACATTGTTTATTTCGAGTTTAATGTAAGGAGATTATGGTCCAGCCACCGACAGACCTGTGCCGGCTATGGCTACGGTCATTCGTTTAGAATCTTCCTGCTGGAAGAACGTTGCTCCAGCAGGAAACGTTTTTCGTTTAATTAATTTTAATTTTTTTTAACATGCACTAATTTCATACTTCGCGCACTAATACAGCATATATCGCTCTAAGTATTTGTTGAACTCATTTCGGTTAAGAAGATACATTCCTGCTGGAGTAATGTACACCTTACTACTGGTTAACTGACTATCATCGAATGAATTGTCTACTAAGTATTACCTAGGCAGCATTTGGCAAACTTCGTCAAGTCTAATCTGTGATCTAATGGCTCGCTCACCGGTGTCTGCCTCATCTACCCCGGGCATCGGAATCGGATGATAGAAACACTGATGGTAGGACCTTCAACTAAAACAACGTTCCTGCTGAAGTCCAGCCCATATCACATTAGAGGTCACGAGTTCGATCTAGGGCGGTACAATATTGTGCTTGGTTTGGTTGGTGCTAGTACTCTGTTTAAGTCCGTCTGGCTTACTACCGCCATCTTATTCATCACCAGTTCTTCTGACTGTTCACTGTGTGAGGATTCCGGGTTTTGCGCCTCCACCATCGCCCTAATCTTAACATGAAACCAGGTGAGGTTAAGGGCAAGTGCTTCCCCGTCGTACAATAAAGAAAAACCCGTGATCCGTCGTTGCGCGGGATAGCTACTGCTAGTGAGCTAGGTGCTAACTCATTATATGCATACAAATAGAAAAAAAAACAGTCTAACCATAATTGTTATGATAAAAACAGTAATAGGTACTTAAGTCCTACCGCACCTCTCAGTTTTAGATGCTGATGTGAAGGCAGCTTGAGTATCAACAAACTTTCTCTATATAAAAACCACACGCTGTCAGTTGTTTAAATTTAATATTATTTATTTAGGGTAATTAAAATAATTTAGTAACATAACTTAGGTACCTAGTTTTTTAAATTGCATGTACAATACACAAGCAAATTATTTTTAGGTATATACGTAGGTAAAGTGGTGGCAACCAGGAATAGAAGCCTAAAACAATAATTTACAGTTTTTTTAATTTAGTTACGCGATATTTTGTCGTACGTATCTAACGTACGGCATATTATCGCGTAAAAATAATAGATGCTACTAGCATAGGACACTCATTAAATGCATCGAAAGCTGATCTATACACAGCTCGACGGAATTCAGAAAGCGATGTCAAGATCTGGTCGCGGCGGCGCCGCCAGCACCAGGCGCAGGTCCGGCGGCGGCGGTTCCGAGGGCGTGAGGCGTGGTGTCAGGGACACGGCGCGCTCCGGCACGCCGCGGCCACACTGTGCGCACGCGATCTCCGCCGCGCACGCAGCGTGCACCGCGCGCGCGCAGTGCTGCGTGCGCACCGCCGCGTCGCCGGGCAGCTCGCCGCCGCACCGCACACACGCGCCGCGCACCGCGAGCCCGCGCCCTCCCGCCGACAGCGCGCGTACCAGCGACA
This sequence comes from Venusia cambrica, assembly GCA_951394065.1. Classification (NCBI taxonomy): domain Eukaryota; kingdom Metazoa; phylum Arthropoda; class Insecta; order Lepidoptera; family Geometridae; genus Venusia; species Venusia cambrica. Next base: position 11,986,858 of record OX596040.1, on the reverse strand, counting down.
CATGCGCCTCGCGCCGCGCCGCGCTCGCGCAGCACGCCCACTGACGCGCGCCGTGCGCCGCGAGCGCGCACAGCGCCAGTGCCGCCGCTCGCTCGCCGCAACCACCCGCAAGCGCCTCCTCCGGTGGTACGTGCGCTAGCGCCTCCAGCAACAGCGCGGGGGGCACCGCGCCCTCGCGCCGCGCCCCCGCGCCCCGCATCAGCCGCGTCCACAACTCGGCGGCTACAGACGCGGGCGCGCCTGCAGCCGCGCGAGCGCACAGCTTGCCCGCGTCCGCCAGTAGCGCGCGCGCGGCGCTTTCGTCCGGCGCCCGGTCTACGAGACGCAACAGCGAGTCCAGTGCAGCGGACGCGTCGCCGAGGGCCTCCAGACAGAGTGGCTCGGCTAGCAGCGCGGGGCCGCGTCCGGCACGAACGGCCTCCAATGCATCCTCAGGACGCACGCGGCCCGGCTCCTCGGCGAGAAACGCTCGCACGGCGGAGGGGCTGTGAGCGCACAGATTGCGCAGATGGGCGAGCGCCGCCTCAGATTGTAGGGCAGCTGCGGCGCGCAGATACTCGCCGGCCTCGAGAGCAGCCTCGCCATCGGCGGCGGACAACGCGCGCGCCACTTCTCCCGGCGGCCGCGTGGCGAGCAGCGCGGCGGCGGCGCGCGGGCGCAACGCCACCAGCGATGGCAGGTGCGGCGCGAGTCGCTCGCCCGCGTCGTCGCCGGCTTGTCCGTGCAAGTATTCGAACAGCTCGTCCAGGTCGGCGTCGGAGGGCGTGTCTATTCGTAAAAAGAGCTCGATCGCAGCGTCGATGTCGCCTCGATCGGCATGTTGTCGCCATAGCAGACGCGGGCGCGACGGCGGCGGTGGCGCGGCATCGCGTGCGCGCGCTTTCAGAGCGAGCCAGGCGCGGTCGGCGCGTTCCCCCGCCTCCCCGCCTGCCGCGTTTCCCGCCAGCGCGAACAGCTCCGCAACCAGCGTTTGCTCAGGAGGCAGTGCGCCGGAGTTCAATTGACCGATGAGGAATTCTAAAACTACCAGACGATCGCTAACCTCCTGAAACAATAATCATTTTAAAATCCAAGTGTAAAGAAGTGTCCTTCAAGAGTGACTTTTATTTTTATTTATTTATTTATTTATTAAACACAATACACTTTACAACCAATTGAAAATACAACTAAAAAAATAAAACTAAGGTACAAATCTAGATTGTAAGGTAAAAAACATGTGCTTACAACTAAGTTAATACATTTGGTAACGAACGGAGACTAAAAAAAAAAAAAAATGTGAACAAAAACATGACAACAATTAACATAACAGAGTTCTACGGGTTGACAAATTAGGAATTGGTATATAAAATAGATTTTAATTGTTTACTGAATTGGCTTAAGTTGCGAACAAAGATGTCAATTTGACTAAATTCTTTCAGTAAATCATTGTACTGGCGTAACATTCTAGTTAAAGGATTATAAAAAGAGATATTATTTTTATAAACTTGAAGTATAAATATATTGATTTTATTGGAATTTCGTGCTCTGAATCTAATGTTAAACGATATCATCGATAATAAATGAGGGGAGTCAATGAGAGAGTGAATTATTTTATAGAGATATATGAGATCAAAGTATTTACGCCTAGTTTCTAGGGATTCCAACTGAAATTTACTTAATCTTTCTTCGTAACTCAAGCTCAGACGGCCAGGTTGCAAGCGATAACATAATAACCTTAAACACTTTCTCTGAATCCTTTCAATATTATAGATATGCACTTTGTAATTAGGGGACCATATCGGGCTACCATATTCTAATATACTTCTTACTAGAGAGTTGAAAAGATATATTACACTGCGATTCTTCTTAAAAACTTTTGTCGATCTCAGAATGAAACCTAGAAGTTGATTGGCTCTTGTTATAATATGTTGATAATGCGCATGAAAGGTGAGTTTATCGTCAAACAATATTCCTAAGTCCTTCACAATATAAGAGCGGCTTAAAGTTCGACCTTCAATTTTGTAGTCATTTAGAATTTTATTGCGTTTGTTTGTAAACGAAATTGCAAAGCATTTGTCAACGTTTATAGTCATTAGATTAGTATTGCACCATTGAAAAACGGTATCTAAGTCGTTTTGCAATGAATAACAGTCCCGTGTCCCAGAGATGGTCTTAAAAATTTTCAAATCATCAGCGTACAGGAGGCACTTACAGGACAAACGATTTACAAGATCATTCACAAACAAAACAAAGAATAAAGGCCCAAGATGAGATCCTTGACTGTAGTAGAGTATGTATGAGCTAATTGTGCGTGGGTAGTTCGTCGTGTTTACATACATACGTCGTGTTAGATCGATTACTCCGCCAATTCGAAATAGATTTTGATGATTCTTGTTATGTTTGGCAGGCCGCACTTCCGAGGTGGTCCCATAGAAATTTCATCAAAATCGGTACAGTAGTTTGGTTTTTATATCAAAATTATACAATGTTAATAACTGAAAAAAATATGTCATCTGAGTAACCGAAATTGCGTATTCTGCTTTCCTGTGGTTTTTACGGTCACTAGATAGACCTATTGTCAGTTGTGCAAGAATGCTGCATACTATTTTGGAACCGTTTACCTGAAGCAGTTGTTACTGCCTCCTCTATAAACAGTTTTAAAAACAAACTGGACAACTGGCTACAAACTAATAAACTATTTCCTACAAGGAATAATCAAGTGTAGTGTCTATCTATTTAAAATCAACACTGTGAAATAGGCACATCAGCCCCAGTGCTGTTCGCCTATCATTAAATAATAATAATAATGAACTGCTCCTCCAGTATCATCATCATCATCATTATTAGGGTTTTGCCACCACACTTAGCAATTGTGTTGTTGATCGCAGTAATGATGATACGTAGTAGTCCCACTGAACTGCCTGCCTTCCGAATTCATCGTCATCTGATGATGAAGTCAAAGGGTAGGCAGTTCACCGAAACTCCGTAAAAAAAACAATTTAACCTAGCATTGTTTGGGAATTGTCTTATGATGCATTCTGGCTATAAATGCTGTATACTTGCATCATCATCATCATTAAAGCCCATAAAAGTCCACTGCATTGGACATGGGCCTCCCCAAATACTAAGGAAAGCAATAGAGGGTTTTGCCATTATCACCACGCTTGGCAGGCGTGTTCGTGATCGCAGTAATTAACTTATTAACTGTTTTTTTGTAAAAACATATTTTCATTATTTACTTCTTTGTGTGGACTGTGTAACAGTCGTATCTTAACGCGTCCTCGTTACGATGTGTCAATAAGATGATTCCATGCAGATATCGTAACGCGGGCGCGTTAAGACACGATTGGTCAAACAGAATATCAGACTTTACGTGCCGCCACTATGAATCTAACGTGGCTCATTAACGACTACTAGCAATTACCTCAGAACTCCCTTATTACTAAACCGATCTGAAATATATTTTTTTTACACGAATTCTAGATCCAGTCCAATTAACCACTTTGAAAAAATAATTTTGTATGAAAATATATGATTCCAGACCATCATCTCACTTATCATATCTGTCAATCTGGAACCAAAGATCGTTCCCATTCGGAACCGATTTTTAACATTTGCTTAGGTCATCGGTATTTACCTTCGTTCCCATCATTGCGTAGATATTTCTCAGAATCCCGTATTATTGCACCCTTATACGACTCTTAAATAGGGTGTCTGAGACGTCGTGGTATTTTAAGTTTTACAACGAATAAAAAGCTAAAAATACGGCACTAACTTCAAACTATATGAACTTACCCTTAGTTATTTTAAAGTTTTTTAGTGGTGAAGTTGGTTCCATTTATATTCAAAAAAGTTAATCATTAAGCTATTTAATTTAGACTTATACTTTGTTTTCCAAATAAATAAAATAAAAAAATACTGACGGGTGCCTGTGCGACGGCAGCGGCAAGCGCGCGTGCGACCCGCGTGCGGTTGTGTTTGGCGAGCGGGCCGGCGAAGGGCGGGTCGCGCGCGCACTGCTCCAGCAGACGCACCGCCGCGCCCGCCTCGTGCGCCACCAGCGCGCGCAGCGGTGACCGCCCGCCGCTGTCCTGAAACGTACCGAACGCTGCTCACTATCAGAAGGCAGGTACTGGTGACCTTACTCTGCTGCACAATATCACACTTAGTCTACTTGACAGTCCTTCACTCTTATCTGAGATTAAATTATTAGTTCCACCCCGACGATCCACTCGCGGAAACTTTCTAAAATTACAAGTCCCTCCCAGTTCTACTAATTACCGTCACAACTCATTCTTATTACGCACTATGCATACATTCAATAGAAGCTACTCATCAAACGTTGATCTTTATACGCCACAAAACATTTAAAAAATATTATTATCAAAACCTTTTTTCTCGGTGAGTAACATACACTATAATCATATCTATTAAACATTCATACTACACTACTTATTTAAATCTATATATTTGGTTTGCTTAGTAGGTATGCCAGTAGGTAAAAACTACTTGTCATTTGTCACTTTGCAAGCGATGCAACAGTACCCTAATAATGTATTTTTACTAATTGTTGTTTACTTTTCTTTTTTTTCTATCAATATGCACAATGTTATAATTGTAGTAGTTAAGAATTCTTTTTTTTTCTCCACATCTGTACCTATCTGTGTTCTATAATTGAAAACTGTATGAGGCTTTATTTGATCATAATGTTTAGGTTTATAAGATGTTATAAACTAAAAGATGATTAAGCTGTTTGTTTTCCATGTAACATAAAAATAATATAATTGAAAACTGTATGAGGCTTTGCTTGTTCATAATCTTTAGGTTTACACGATGTGATGCTATAAGCTGTTTGTTTTGTGTAACATAAAAATAAAATAAGGTACCTCCTGTAGGAGGGCGTGCAGCGCGTCGTGCCTCGCCTGCGGGCGGCGGTGCGGCGGCAGAGGTCGGCCGCCGGCGGCGCGGCCCGCCAGCGCGTCCGCCGCCGCCAGCACGAGCGCAGAGCCCGCGCATGCGCACGCACCTCCGCGCGACACGCCGCACTCCGCCGACACGTGGGCGCACAGCTCGCGGAGCGCGTCGCTCCAACCTCCTACAAATTTGTTCCTTTTTCTATCAAGGTTCCATTTACATGTTGAAAATAACACTTGTCTAAGATCGAATATTAGTCAGTACCGAAGTCTTCCAACAAAATAACTGTTCAACAGTTATTTAATCTAAACAGTTTTTATGTAAATTTGCTAGATTCTCACCTATAGCTGCAGCAATGGCACCAGCGCCGCGCCAAAGTCCTTTCTCGCGAGTAAACACACTTGCTCTATGCGGGTCCAGGCTCGTCAAAGGTAAAGATGCGACTACTCTTTCTACTAGAGTTGGTTCGAACTCTGCTAGCCGCTCAATCAGGGCCTAGAAAAAGGACGAAATATATAAGCTTCATATAATTATTAAGCGTTTCTTTTTCAATACAAGAAAAGACAAAATTAAGTAATTTCTGAAGATCGCAGAGACGTTTTCACGGTTTGTTTCAAAAGTAAATAAATTAAAATGTCTATGCCTTAGATAAAATTATAAATCTTTGCTTCGGTTTCAGGATCGAAATATGTCCCTGACTGTTATGATTAAAGGGAAAGCAAACATCAAGTCAAGCCAAATATTTCTGAAGTAAAAATTACGATATGAATTGATAACTTCCTCATTTTTTGGAAGTCAGTTAATGATAAGGGCAAGCAGTTATGCTAGCCAGGCTACCTGAAATGTAAAACTCGGCCCTGGACTAACGTAATTAAGTTCCAGGGTTATGATATTTTAGAATATTATGTTCATTCTAATTGTTTATTAAAAGACTTTTAATTAATAAAGGCTATTCAGACGATGCCTTTGCTGATAAGAACATAATATTCCAATGTGATCAAGACTATTTGGTCCATTTAAGGTAACGATTTTTTGTAAATCAAGTCTTTTATTGCATTTATATGTCAGCGTTAGATTGTAAGCACCGTTCGTTTGTAATATGCCTCGGCATATTGTAAACGGTCGGTAAAAATGGTGATCGATGATGAACCCATCGGCACATGACCTCTCCATCCCGACAGAAGTCGTCCTGTGGTTTCAGTTCACTCTATTTCTGATGGAACTTGATCGAGAACGGGGGGCACCGCGTGAAGGATAGCCACTAGGCTTGCGTTACAGGATTCGATTGTACATTCCTGTAAGGCCATTTGCTCACCTCACCCTCTTGAGGAGAGAGTGAGGCAGGTCTGTGTCTATGCTAAAGCAAGCGGCAGAACTAGAGAAGCTAGAAATAATGCGTAAAATTATAAATGTTGTCAATTTTCTAACCGTTTGCAATATGACGAGGCATATTACAAACGGACGGTGTTTACAATCTGTCGGTGACAGAGGCATATTAGAAACAGACGGTTTTTACAATCTCACGGTGACATATACATTTTAAATTTTATACTATTGGCAATGCTTTTGCAGATACTTTTATTTCAATTATGTTATTTTCTCTTATTTTAACCTATCATATTTTTATTATTTATACATGAACATGAAACTTGTCAAAGGATGGAAATAAATACAATACAATATAACCTGTGTGGAGTCCGGCGAAGGCGGTACATTTGTCAGTTCGCCGCGCACCGCAGCGTCACCTAGTGCCTCTACGAATGCCTGCTGACTGGAGCACTGCTCCCACAACACTGTCCATAGCTCCTCACTGAAACCAAATTAAAATCATTGGTACTAGGTATTAGGTATACTGGGTATAAACCAGACTACTCCCGAAACCGAAAACTGAAAGGAAAATTTGCCATTGGAAAACTATTTGTAAAAAAATTAAGAATGAAAATTCGCGGTAAAAACCTACATCGACCGACTGACCTCACGGCATAGCATGGCATGGCAGTTACACACCAGTGTAACTGCGCGGGGTCGGAGTTGGAGGAAACACTATTAGATAACGATAAACAGCCAAAACAATCACATTTTAATTTATGTCTGTCTGTATATTGAACGCACATCACACTGAAACTACTGAATGTATTTGAATGAAACTTTGCATAATTATTACTGATATCATTAGCATATAAATAGCACCATGTCGGACTCGATTTCCAAGGGTATACAAATGTGTGCTTTGTTTGGTTGGTGGTAGGACTGGTTGTTTAAGTACCACCTGACTATCATACCTAAGTTTATCTCCATAACAACAATTTTATACTGTTATGTTCCGGAATTTAGAGGTAAGATAGCCAGTTCCTTGTTCAGTTGAAGATTCAGAAGTGCGCTTACCCGCTTTACTACCACACTTGCATTTTTTTAACAAATTGAATATATTGATGGATTGACTTAAAGTTGGTTCTGTAAATTCTTAACAAAATAGATTATGAAACATTTGTTTCACGAGTTTATGATCAAAATCGTATTAAAGGCATAAAAAGACAGAAGAAAGAGAGAAATGGTATACTAAGGCGGCATCTTCACGGGTGACGACGTTGCTGCGTCAGCCACGTCTCGCCGCGCCGCGCCGTGCCATGAAATACAATAAAAACATAACGAATCGATCTCTACATAGCAACAGCATGGAATCGTCGCAATAAACTCGCACGTGGAGAAGGCCTAAAGATACACTCACCTAAGCTCGTATTTGATGCACAATCTCACAACTTGCTCGGCGACGTTCTTGTTGGACAATATGTGCGGTCGCTCAGCAATGTTTCCAATAAGTTTAAGCGCCAGGGTTTCGGCATCGGGCGAGCGGGTGGTCGCGAGCAGTCGCAGGGCTTGTAAATGGCGGCCCGCGGAGTAGAAGGCGTGGGCGCGGGCGAGGATATCGCGGGGCCGCACGCGCACCACACCGCGCCGCCCGAGCAGGGCTAAGGCTCCATCCGAGACGCACGCGCCCGAAAGTGCGCTGCCACCTGCCACGCACAGCGCGCGGGACACGCGCCCGTCTGTCCAGTGACCCTGTCATTGACGAAATACTATCACCATCACCTAGTCATCATTGGTGATTAGCATGTACCTATACTTAGGTTAATACTTTTCACTAGGTACCTCCTACTTTTTTTTACTTATTAATGGAAGGGGGAATTCAGCGTCGCAGGTAAGCAAATTCTCCATTCGCCGCTATGCCGACGACACCACACTAGTCACTACCTCGGAAGGAGTTGCTTCACCGCCTGGCTACTGAGTTTGCGACCTTGGGACTAGCCAACATCAAAGGTAGGATAAAGCTAGTTTATGCGATAGCTCGTAGAGCAGAATTATCTTGGAACCAAATACCTGTCAGGGGAGTTCCTATTTAAGCTCCAAAGTCAGAAGCGATGGTGAGTGTGAAGTGAAGAATAAACGTCGGATAGGAGGGTATTTGGAAGAACTTGGACATAAAAAATACGACTTGTCAGAGCCTTAGTCAACCCAATCTTTCTGATGGGGAGACTGACCATAGCACGTGTGGTCTTTCGAGATTTTGAGATGAGATGCTGGGGGCGATTGCTGCGTAAGTAGGTATATAAAATAACGCCTGCATGCAGGATTTGCCATCGTCGTATCCTATCTTACTCCGGGCAAATTGCGAGATGTGGCGCAGAAAGCCTAGAACATCTGGTCAGCGCTGGACACGTAGAGGGGAGCGATAACGAGGCGAGATCCCCATGCAGGTTGTCTGACAGTCAGCTATTATATAGGGATTTTGCGACGTGGTTCAGATGGCAACAATTTTGAAACAGGGCGTTCATGTCCGTAAAACGATTTCTGGGTGATTAGGTACGGTCTTCAGATACGAAGTACCGACCACGCAAAACTGGATACTATTATAGTGCAATAAATACTTAACAACCATACACGCTACAGAAATAGAGCCTACCCTGTTTAAAAAAAAAACAAATGTGATTGTCAAAACTGATGAATTGTCGTTGCAAACGCTGCAATTTTTATACATTTTTACTAACCTTAAAAAAAGCCGATGCATAAACTGGTTCAATATCAGATAGCTCCAATGGCTTATCATAATCATCACCCCACAATCTTAAATTCTCGTCTTTATCGAAAATCGCTAAGGACCCTCCAAGCCAGCCCATCCACAATGGGATATGCTTCAGCTCGACGCACTGTAGTGGTCTTATGGAGATGGCAGATCCTGTAATAATCAGGGAGAGCCATTGGAGTTTTGTTGCACGCGCGCAAACAATTACTCTTTCATCGGTTTCACTCCATTCGACCAGAGGTAGTGTATCAGGTGGGCCGGTGAGGCGAAAGCCAGCGGCACGTCCCCCGGCTACTATGATGACGCGAGTGAGCGTCGCCAGCGCTAACACGCGCGCGCAGCGGGCGGACATCGAGACCACTTCGCCCCGAGCTCCGGAAAATAAACAGGAAGTCCTAGCGGTGCGCACTCCAAGCGGCCGTGAGAATTTGATTAACCAGACTGAGCCGCCGGTATCTAACGCGAGTCCTGAAGTAGCTGCCCACGTCAAGCCTAAAATTCCCCACATCTCTCCTCCTAGTGTAACTCGTCGTAGTATTATCCCTTGTGTGCTCTCATACTGGCATATCAGCCCTCTAGCGTAACCGGCAAGCAATCTTGAGCTGTCTTTATTGTATGCCAATGATGAAACGGCGCCACTGGAATCAATGTTGGCGTTGCAGACCCATCTCAGTGTTTGATCATCAAATGATAATAGCTGCCCTTGTGCAGTGCCCACTGTTATTTTTCCTGTACCCACACCTAGTGCAGTACCAGCACCGGCAGATGATCTTTCCTAACAGAAAAATATGACAAAGTTTAGATAAGAATTAAACATTAAGTTAATTATGAAAAAAACATTGAACTAAGTTCACCACTAAACTTAAAAACATTAAGGGTAAGTTCGTATAATTAGATGTTGGTGCCTAATAGCCAAGCAAAACAACATGTTTATTGTTTGGCACCACCTTCAAATTATAAGAACTTTTTTTAACCACCTCTGTGGTCTAGTAGTTCAACCCACCGATTTCAGATCCAGATCCCATGGGGAGTACGATATACTTGTGCTTGGTTTGGTTGGTGGTAGGACTTTGTTTAAGTCTGCCTGGATAGCTACAACCACCTTGCCTAATTCTTGCACCATAATAACAATTCTAAAATTGTTGTGTTTGGGCATTTAGAGGTAAGACATCCAGTTCCTCAGTTTGTTGAGGATTCCGGGTGAAGTGCGCCTCCACCTTCAGCCTTGTCTCAACTTGTAACCAAGTCAGGTGAAGGCCAAGTGCTTATCCAACATACAATAAAAAAAAACCCTTAGTTTTGAATTTTAGTGGTGAAGTAGGTTCCATTTTTTTTAATAACAGAAATGGCCGTAAAAGTTTTATAATTAGGGATGCCAGGTGTACAGTTGAACCGGACAGTACAGATTTGTTCAGGTCTGTCAGTGTCTAAATATTAGTGACCCAGACAAAAGAAAGTCCGGTTTTTTAAATTTTTTGTGTTATATATGGCATAACATTATTATATCATATATATACATATATCTATAATAATACCTATTGTATTTTTTGAAATGTGTCTGGTTCTTTTTCAACCTAACTAGTCAAAATCATTATGTACAATCATCAAACTTTTCAGCTTGATACAACAAGTACGATTTTTCTATGATGTGACCGTTTGCCACCCCTGACTTGGACATTTTTTTTTGCTTTTAAAGGCCAATAGGAGCTTAGATTCTATTTTTATTCCAAATTCCAAAAGAGGCCACGCTTAAAACATTTCTTATAAACCAAAAAATGAAACCATTGTTCATGGCCGGCTTAATCCTACTCAAAACAAAACTACAATAGGCCGAACCGCGGAAAGACCAGGTCCTACATCTGGACAACATGTGCGACTAGGGCTTCTTTTGTTCTCTCAGCACCGGACTTTGCAATGGAAGTCATTAAGGTGTGACTTGTACCCAAAACTAATGCAAAGCAAAAATGTTTCAAACTGTTAAGGCTGAACTTGAGGTGATTGTACAGCTTTGAAAGTCAAAGGTTTCCTTTGACTCTTTCTGAAATTTACATAATTATCTGAAATTCAAAGAACCTTTTATGAAAAAGACCTGTTTTTTCAACCAAACCATCTGGCATCAATAATTATAACACATATAATTGGTGTGTTTCATTCAGTATTGTGTCTTATTGTTATAATTTTATAGATTTCTTATCCTCTAACCCTTTAAATTTTTATAGTCATTTAAAATGATATACCTAGCTAAGCTACCACAATTTAGGCAAATCAAATGATACAAAACATAAAAATCTATTTTTGTTTTGTCATTTCCATACAAATGTTCAAGGGAATATGCAACAGATGAGATAGCACAGCCTTACCTAGCAACATATTCACCCTTCAGAGAATGCAACCACTTGCTTGGCATGTAAAAATAAAGTCAGTTAATGTTAGTTTCAAGAAAACTTACCTGTGCTTGTTTTATCTGCTGAGACAAAGCCAGCAGAAAGTCTACTTGCAGCGCAGAACAGGTGGATGGCTCTTCTGGACATTTTACTGGTTCGTTGTCAGCACCTTCTTCAGTACTTAAAACCTCTTCCAGTGTTGGTGCCTCACTTGCTGGCAATGCATATTCAATTTCATCCAACTACACAAATGTTTAAAATTACACACTGTTATTAAACACTTTAAAATGACATGTTATTAGGAAGAATATAAAATCTGTAAGCTAGGTGGTGACAGCAAAGGGGCGGTACAGCACTTTTTACCTCTTCAATATCAAGAAAATTGAGACTACCGACGGATTCCAAGTCGGAGTCCAATAATGATTGCACTGATGGAGTTTTAGTGAGATCCATTCCATAGGTAGGTAGTTGGTAAGGTAGGTAGGTACTAGATAAAGTTGTCTCTTTTCGTGCAGTGCAGTGGGTCGCTATCGCGATCGAGGGTCTTGACGATCTTGATTAACGATGAATGGAGCTAGGCAGAATTTTAAAGGCGGAGCGGATATCGTTACCCACTAACTACTCCTTTAAATTTCTCGTTCTGTCATCATAACGATGAACGAGACTATCAGTTCCTACCAAACTGTTTCTTTTTTATTTTCTGGTTGCATAAACTTTATGTTCACTCAAATTCTCAGCAATACTAGAAATCCTTTTTTTTTTAAATAAAATGTCTTGTTCAATTTATGGTGTTTTAAATGTGTATAATTTGCAAAGGACAGAAGCTTGCGCCATTGGTTTTTTTTTAAATTATGTATTAAAATATTGGTTGCCGAAATTAAACAATTGGCGCATGGTTCTGTTTAGTAAATACCTACCACTTCACAATTTTGTATGATTCATTCCTACTGTGTAGTGGGTATGCAATCGATATATATAGATTAATAAGTTACAAATATTACAGGACATTAATTTCACACAGTGCCCCATCTAGCCCCCAAACTAAGCATTTGATTAGATTTGATTGAACATGGTTGCACATCCCTATTACATTCCTTTAGGATGGTAATATTTACGGTCGTCGTACCTAACGTAAGCTGCATTGTTAACTTATATCAAATTGGTTAAACTTAGCTCAGCCCCCTCATCACGGGGCGGGGATAAATTTTTTGTCCTCTGTTTTTATCCACCTTGTCAGAGCATTTTATATCCCGATGGTATATAAAATATACCATAATATAAAAATTGTATCTCCTCCCCGTGCTGAGGGGGCAGGTTTGACTTCCGGGATTAACTTTTTTTTTACTATGGAGACCCGGCTCTTCTTACGTAGTTTTATTGTATTCTCTCTCTCTTTGTTAACGTGCGGTTCACAGAATCATTTTGGGCCTGATTTTTTTTTTTTTACGTCAAAAAAGTGAGGTCTTTGTGGCTTTTTTGCGACCACATTTTCCAATCATGCATTACATGAAACTTACAAGACTAGACACATTTAAAAATTATAAAAAAAACTATACTTATCAATCACAGTTCAATAACTATGTATTTTATTCTCAATACGAGTATTGAGATCTTTAGATTTTTTTTGGTTAATAATGCATACGATAAATATCAAATAAGGCATGACCATGCGCATGCGAGCAGTGTTGCCAGTGGCAGTCAAATATAACATGAGACAACTCAAAAAGTAACATTTTCACGAGAAAAGTAACATTACCATAGATTATGTGGAAAACGACACAATACTTTATTATGGCACTTTATTACACAAAAACTAAAATAAGTGTGTATGATATGATTGAGTGAGCGCTAGCTCTTAGCTCTTAGCAGTGTACTACATTCATTCATTCCGCTCATGTCTAGTTCATAGACGGTTCAATGGTTCAATCAGTCAAACCAAATCAAACATTTAATTAAAAAATTGGTACCGACTTCCAATAAAAGCTTGAAAATAATTATTTTTCTTCACAATATTTTAGAAGGCGGTGCCTATCGGTATGCGATGAGATAACCTTACGACAACAATCATGAGTGGTATAACTTGACAATTTTGCGCACTAGATTCATTCAATCTACATTCATTCATTCCGCACATGTCCGGTTTCATTCGGCTCAGTCAATCCAAATCAAACCTTTTAATAAAAAAATTGGTACTGACTTCCAATATAAGCTTGAAAATTATGATTTTGCTAACTTCATAATATTTTGGAATAACGGTATGCGATTAGTTAACCTTACGACAACAATCGTGTGGTTGGCTTTGCAATTTTGCCCTACCAGATTACCAATGATCGGTTCGCTGCTAGTCATCACTCGCTTGCTCGCTCGCCTAAGTAAGCGGGATGGAAGATTAAGAAATACACATACAATACGAGTGAGTGAATAAGCGGTACGACTAAGTGACAGATTTTCACGCGGGCATCGCATCAGTCAGTCCACAAAATAAAGTGCGCCAACATGACGAACAAAAACAAAAACATTCTTGGATGCGTTCCGTTTCACGATATTTTTTTGTTAGCTGGAAATTGATTTTTAAGTTTTTTTATATACAAAAATTTCATATTGAGTCGTGTAACATGGAGGTAACATGAGAGGGTCAAAAGTAACGTAAAATGTTACAAAAGTAACATTCTGGCAACGCTGCATGCGAGCGAGTCGCGCATTAGGTTAGGATAGGATATTAGTGTTCTGTGGAGTTGCGATTAGGATATTAGTGTTCTGTGTTGCGATTGGATTGCGTGCGAGTGCGAGTGCGAGTCCGACCGATTCGAGTGACGTTTTAAATTTTATTCGGTGACGAGTTTTATCAATTTCAGATTTTCGCTTTTACTTCAGTAAAAGTTACACCTGCCTGCAGTAAAGTATTTGCGACGCATAAAACGAGTGAAGTGAAGCAAATTTTTGTAGTTAGTGCTCAAATAGGTAAAGTGAACGCTTCTTTCTTTGCCTTCTGGACGCCATCTTGATGTAAAAATCGAAGAAGGTTATTTTTGGGTTTTGATTTGATTGTAACCTACTGATCATTGATAGAATCATGTCTGATGGTAATTCAAAGGAACCTCCTTTACAAACTATAAATGGCATGCCGCCAAATCATAATCCGTGGATGTATGGAATGTATAATCCCTACAATGGTTATCATGGTATTTATCCGCCACAATACAACCACTTCTTCAATAGCAACATGGGAAATAATCCAGGATTTCCCATTAGTCATCATCAATATCAACATAACCAAGATAACGGGCATCCCTTATTTTCCAAACCGCCACCCCCGAGCCCTCTATTGGGAATGTCTCCTCTAGATACCAACCGTCCCTTTTTTAACCAGTCGCCGATTAGATTTAATCTAAACAGTGCTAAAAAGCCCTCGCCCTTGCTTAACGAAAATCCACTGAACAGTAATAATCCAAAAAAAAAGCTGAAAAAGTTAAATGATCATCGTCAAAATGATGAACCCGCTACTTTTTCGATGGAAATAGTTCCACCCCTGCCAGCACAGGCTCCCCCCTTGCCGCCCCTGCCTCCCCCGGACGCTCCTCTACCTCCCCCCCCACCACCACCGCCACCCCTAGATGTGCCGCTGCCTCCCTCTGTGGAAGACATTCCTGAACCTCCAGAATCCTCTCACAATAGGGATCAACAAACTAAGAAAGAAACAGACAGCAACAAAAGCCATCTGAATATTCTCAACTCACAATTTTCAAACCCAGCTGGAAGATGGCCAGATAATCTTTCAAGATACATCACAAGATGTTATGAAAAATGCAAATCAAATTTTGACCGTGATCAAATTGATATTTGTTTGAGGGGTCGTATTACAGCAGCTGGTACTAAGGATGAAATATGGACAAGGAATTGGGATAATGAGCCAATACCTAGTGTCTATAGTGAACGTCAAAACTTGACTGTTAAGTCTAACAACAACTTAAGTGTAAAGCCTGTACGTGGTACATTAAGTTTGTATCAGAAATGTGAAAATATTGCCGAGTCCAGTAAAAGTAGATCAGGAAGGAATTTCAATGGTCATAAAAATAGTGGAAGGAGACGCCGCCCTTATTCACGGAGTAGCTCTAGATCAAGGAGTCCTCCCAGGAAAAGGTTAAGGTATGAAGCATTCAGTTATACAACTTTTTAACCAACTACTAACTAAGGGTTATGACTTTACAGATATGGTATAAAATCCATTATTGTATAAAAACACAATGATGTATCTGAGTGTGTTCATCTGTTCCCTCATAACATCTAAACTCATCAGAATTTGACAATCATAGTTTAAAGCGTTTAGTTTAATGTGATATCACATTAAACTGAATCTGGCACCCTTTATGAGACATAAAGACTTTCGCTTACACATACCATGATAATTAGGAATATGTTTTTAAATCCTATGCACATCATTATATTTAATGTTTTTTTTTTCTTACAATGGGGAGGTGATCCTTCATCTCACCTGATTTTTCAAGTTATGATAATGCCAAAGGTATCTGGTAGGAAGCGCACATAGAGCTAGGTAAGATGGTGGTAGCTAGCCAGGTGGACTTTAAACAAAGTTCTACCACCATCCAAACCAAGCACATTATTTTAATCCCCCTAGGGATCGAAACCGGACCTCTGGATCTGAAATTGGTGGGCTGAACCACTAGACCACAGAGGCGGTTAAAAAATTTAATTATGTTAATGTAAGAGAAATTAATTTAAAAAAAATGTTCAGATGATAGCTGTGGTCATATGCCACTTTGCCCTGAAGCTTATGATGCCTCTCTTAATGTTAGAATGTATTGTTTTGTTATGGTAGGTTCTGCAGCTATCCTCTGAACATCACTATGAATATGTACTAGGTACATTAAAACATTATGTAACCATTTCAGATGTGAAGTTTTTCTTATTTCATACTTTGTGTGGGATTTACCAGTAGTCTGGTTTCAATATTTGAACTATTTCATAGCTATTTATTTACACTCAATTTGTGTCATACTAAAATGTTGTTTCTTTTTTATTTTAGCAACTCTTCTACTTCTGGGGATGAAATAGAGGAAAGGAAATCAAAAGGAAAAGGGAGGTTGAAGGTTAAGGATAGGTTGTCATTAGATCAAAAGAAACAGGATAAGTATAACAACAAAAATGCTAAAAAGAAACAGTACAATCAGTTCCTTGTGGAGGATATTCAGGGCAATGCTGAACGACTCCAGAAACGAGCTGAACGATTTGCTGGTTCTACTAATGTTCCCACCATAGCAAGCTGTGTTCAAGGGGTTAATAAAAAAGACTCTTCAGTTAGGAAGTTGATTGTTCAAGACACAGAAGGAGATTATGAATTAAAAAATATGCATATTGTTGGCACATGTTTAGATTTAGAGAAATCTTTTCTGAGACTAACAAAAGCACCAGAAGCTCATGATGTGAGACCGGTCAATGTACTTATAAATTCACTCAAAAATGTCAAGGAAAAGTGGATTGAGAAGCAGGACTATAGATATGCTTGTGATCAACTGAAATCTATTAGGCAGGATTTAACAGTACGTACCTGAGTTAATAATTGAACTATTTATATTTTACTTGTTTTGTGTGTGCTTTTAAAAATATTTCTTTATTTTTCAGGTGCAAGGTATTAGAGATAACTTTACTGTTGTAGTTTATGAAACCCATGCAAGAATTGCTCTAGAAAAGGGAGATCATGAAGAGTTCAACCAATGCCAAACTCAGCTGAAGATGTTGTACAGTGAATTACCTGCAGCCCGGTCCAATGCTGCTGAGTTTTCAGCCTACAGGATTTTGTACTACATTTTCACAAAAAATACTCTAGGTGGGTGCCATCAATACATCAGTAAACCATGTACTTTGCTTTGTGAAAATATTTTATTTTAATTTCCAAATGTTGTAAAGTAGGCACTGATTATACTATCAACTACAGTTCACATATTGTATTTTTACAGATTTATCAACCATTTTCCAATTTTTATCAAAAGAAGATAGGGAACATGAATGCATAAAACATGCATTAGAGACAAGGTGCGCCTGGGCGACTGGTAACCTCCACAGATTCTTCTTGTTATACAAGACTGCTCCACTTATGGCTGCCTACCTCATGGACTGGTTTGTGGAAAGAGAAAGGAAGCTCTACCTCAAATACATCATTAAGTCGTACGTCTTTTTATGTTTTCAAATTTTAGCGGAGGTTATGCCTGTAATCTCCTTTTCTGTTATATTTTTATGTTCTTCATCCGCATGGTGATTTTCGCCTGCTCCAGTTTGGGCTTGTCTACATTTGTTTCCAAATTAACTAACAAACACAAACTTAATCCGCCAAATGACCATTATTATCTGCCAGTAATACTAACCTTCCTATCTTTCCGGATGGATGCTACGAAGTTTGCAAGCAAATGTGCATCTACAAGAAATATACCCTCTACATCTTTTAGCAGGTATACATAATTCTTGTAGATATATATTTGCTATTATACAAACTTTGTAACATAGCATCCACCCATAGGACCAGTAGGTATAGGTTCACTGTAACTGGACTATTGGTACCTACTAGGCTAAAGGACATCAGTCAAAGTTGCCCCTAAACCAGCACATGTGAAAGTATATTCATAATCATTCACTTCTGAATTTAAAAACATTTAATAAACGCACTTTACATGATTGATGATAATATTCGGTGTTGGTGCCACAGATAGTGCAAGAGAAGAGTTTCAAGGTTGAAAGAGAATGTTATAAAGAGCCTAAAACCATAAAACTAATTTTATAGATATTTAACTTTAGTGCTATCAGAACATGATTCAAAACTCAACTCAGTAAAATAGACAATTCTTGATTACCCACAAAACAAAGCTACTCAACAAGAGATGGTGCTAATGCTAACGATTTTGAGAAAGAAATATGATTGATAATGCAATGGCTGTTAATCGTACACACAAATCATATACTCTCTTAATGATGTACGAAATTGCCGGTTATTATATGATATGCCCCCTTTTGTTAAATTTTTGCTATATATATATATCTGTATAATTATGGTATAAATACGTCCCTATTAATCGCTATAGAACTTGTACAATGAAAAATCATAACCTTCAATTCCGAAATTAATTTGCATTTTTAATAACTTAAAATAAGTGTCAGTGATTTTAATTAGATAAACACCAATTAAGTATATAATTTAGAACCCAGAAAGCATAACCACATTAATTAACACACTGGTTCTGATGAAAATTTGTAGGGCCCGTGAATGATGTCCTTTAACTAGGTACATTTAGTCTATTTATTATTATTATTGTATTGTTTGGTATTTATCTGTGTAACAGATCGATACCAAACAATAAGATCCTTGTAGGGAAACATACATTTATTATGGAATATTTTGACATAATTTTCCATTTGGAAATGAGTCAACATGTGGTGGCAAAATCTGAATTAATGTAATGAAAGTGAAACTTTGATTTGACTGTGTAGGTAAGTATGCCTACTTACACAGGTGGTAAAAATGGATCTTTTGTATCTGGATCAGCTTCAGAGATCAGAATCAGTGAAACATTTCATGAGACTCATTTGTATCACTGGTTCTGTTCTGATACAGACATAGAGAGAGCAGGATCATTCGGATCACCAATTCCGACTCTGACACGTTGCATTAATATTGTTTTAGTAGGTACCTAATTATTTATTGTGATTTAGGTACTTATGTACCTACAAAAATCATGAATAAAATATTTACACAATAAAAAAAAAATGCTATGGCACTCTATATCTACCTGTATTTTTTTGTAATGTTTTTTTAACACTAAAGATTCGAATCAGTTGGATCAGTTAAATATATGTCTCACTGAGTCATATCCGTTTTACATATGGTACATGGGTATTATGTTCTTAAGTACTACCTACTTACAAATATGCATGTTACATAAGATTTCAGTTTCATGTTTTTTGTCCGGCATTGCTGGTTGTGTTATTAACTATCTTTTTATGTACAGCTACAGACAAAATGTTCCGGTGGACTTCATCGTTCGAGAGTTGGCGTTCGAATCAAGTTCTAAGGCTATAGAATTTTTAAATAAATTTCCTCTGTCATATACTGACGGCAATCAAACTCAAATCGATTGCAAGGCCAGTACACCAGCTTTAGCGAATATTTAACATTTTCTATTATGCAGTCGTCCTGTTACAGTAGCTTATTCCTGTGCGGTGATTTGAACGCCCACAACAGGAAGCGCCACTTTAGCGGAGCCGTGCCATTGTTGCGTCTCATCTTATTCTCGCCTCATTCTTATCAGCTTTACTAGGAATAAGTTGGCAGAAGAAGATTCAGCTTTTCAAACTGCTTTGGAGGAAGACCTTGTCTGCATCAAGAGGGAAGATAACACAACTGATGATTTGAGCTGGGAATAATAGTTGCAAAGTGTAGTGCAGAATGAACTGTCATGGACATATTTTAGTGCATAAAAGACTTTTGTGTTGAAGTTTAGTTTAATAGTTTGTAAATATTGTAAAATTGTCTAAAACTCATTATTCACTTATTTAGTTAATCATTACACCATAGTTTACTATTTTAATAGGTAATATAATTTATGATGATTTTTTATATGGTATTTTATTTAGCGAGGAAGATAATCTCAATTTATTTGATTACCTTTATATATCGTAAAGTCGCTGAATATCCCTTTACAAGGAATATAAAATGTTTATGGGAGCCAAATGATTTCCTTTACACTAATAAGGATCTAAAAGACGACGAGCATCACCATGCTCGTCGTCAGATTTCTCGTGAAATGGGCGGTAACAAACCAATTGGAAGTACCTACACCCGCGCGACTTAACTTTTGCACTTCTCTGGAACTGTCACAGTGCGAGGTGCACATCTAATGGTGTCCGAGAAACACGATTCTGCAAAACGTTCCCCCGGCAGGAAATGAAATATCTCAAAAACTTTTCCCACAAGGCCCACAAATTCAATTTTTCGCGCACTTTTATGCACAAATGTAAGCTATCTGCCCGTATATGTCACTTATGGCTACGGTCATTTGTTTAGAATCTTCCTGCTGAAAGAACGTTGCTCTAGCAGGAAACGTTTTTCGCGTTTTATTCCAAAACGGTAAAATGCACTAATTTCAAACTTGGCGCACTAATACAGCATATATCGCTCTAATTATGTGTTGAACTCAATTCGTTCTAGAAGATACTTTCCTGCTGGAGTAATGCACACCGCTTGATTCTTTCAGTGATGGACGGAAGGCGGAAATAAATAAAAAGAACGTTTCACATTGTCCTCATGTATTGCTCAGAATACACTTACACAGTGCTCTTATATGTAACACATGGATGCAATAGGATTCTTAAGTAAAAGCTATATAGGTACATAATCAATATAGATACCTAAACCACTTGTTTATCATTAAAATCTATGGTGCTGAGTCCCCATAGTATTTATCGAGTTTCTGTAATGAAATTCACGCTTTACAATTTTCTTGAAAAGTCTCGCGTTTTTCTGTTTCAAGGGCAACCATAGATAAACTAAACGATGGTTAAATTCAAACATAAACCATAAAAATTAAATTAAAACATAATCCGTTCAAGGATGGTTTTTGATCATAGAATATATTTTTACTTATTGTACCTATACCTACCATTTTAAATAACATTATAAGAAGGTACCTAAGTACTTACATCATAAACCTAAATACTTACTATAACTATTTAGGGTGGTGGCATCAATGATCGACTCCAAGGGAAGTGTGAACTTCAAAGCATTATTTTTACTCTCTAACTCAATAGGTAGTGATTTGACAGTTATATCCTGTAGAAGTGTGACGCTAATATTGTATTTTACATATTATTTTTAGAAATGGTACCTACCTAAGGACTAGTTATTGGTAAAAAGGCGTTACCAAAAAATACTTTAAATCACTGGTAAAGAAAACCTAAAATTACCTTATGAACCCCCGGTAACAGACTCCTTCCAAAAATGAATACCCAGTACCAACACCTACCAAAAGACACTACCTAACTAGTGTGAAACACCTATAAAAATATATAATGAATAATTATAAGTTACCAACACATGGTACCTAGATAAAAGGAAAATTAGGGAAACATAGCAAAATATGCAGGTTAGGTACCTCAAGATCAAGGAGTAGTGTTCCTTTTTCCTTGATCTGAGGTACCTACTTAAAATGTGCCAATATGATAATGAGCAGGTCGCAAATTGGGCAGATCTTATAATGAGCAGGTCTTCATATTCTGAGTAGGGGTGACCAAGGCCTGCACTGATGTCCCTATTCGACGTACCTATTGTGCATTTGTCCCCTATGGGGACTAATCCTACCCCAGCCAGCCAAGCTCCGAGCAGGAATTAGGGCCTGAGTTCGCAAGAGCGACACTGAAAATGACACTGGTGTTATAATATAAGTATATCCCTAATATATGTATTATATGTCTTCTCTTGCTGATTCTGTAGCCGAGCAGTGAAGGATCACATGCTTTGTTGCTTCCTTCTCCTGTGAGCAGCCCCGGCAGAGAAAGCTCTCCGTGTCAATTTTGAACAGGTGGTAGTTCAGGTTTAGGTTGCAGTGTCCTGTGATGATGCCTAGGTACCATCACTTGTAGATCACTGCGTTTCATTTTGATAGGAATATTCGATATTTTCTTAATCCTTGATCTGAGTTCGGACCTTGGAACATCATCTATAGGTATATGATATCCTATAGTCCTTCCTTTTGTCCCAAAACTTTTTGCTTATCAGTGTTGTTTTAATGAGCAGGTTCGCAAAATGTGATTTCGAAAAAAAGAAAAATGAAAGTTACACTTTTCCAAGTCCGTTCAAGTTACCACAATATTTATACAAAATACCATACCTTCCTTCCGTACCTTCCATACCGTACCTTCCCTTTATGTGCCACTTTTTGAATGTCTTAGGTATATATTTTTTTACTTGTTTTTGTTTTAAAAGCGTAGAAGTTAGGTAGGTACCTATGCAGTCTAGTTAGTTATACTATATAGGTTAAATTTAGGAATGATAAAAGGTTTGCTAATGCATTTTTGGGCAATGTTTAGTTTATTGTAATATTGATAGGGAGGATTTTTTTAATTTTCGAGACCTTATTTATGAAACTTTGTAAGTAGTAAGGTGCCTAGAGTTTTAATGAGCTTATTATTAATTTACATTTAAATATTAATTTGGAATGTTTTGAAAATTCACTTAAATAATTATGTAGTTACAAAGACCTCAGAAATGAGGTAGACAAACTTTCCCAGCAAATAGTTCAGAAATTACAGTTATCCATAGTGCTAGAACAAAGAGAATGTATGATATCCCAACTTGATGGCTGTTTGGCAGCTGATAAGGCTGTCCTCCAATTTCATCCACATGGAAACCCATAGGAAATATCACTGCAGCTAGGCAGAACACTACCACTGTAAATGAAGAAAGGGTTTTACACACACATACTTTTGTTTTATTATGAATGATATGGTTCAACCGAAGGTCACCACTACAACTATATGTAGGTACTTACTTGCAGCAAAACCAACCCATCGGGCATAGGGAATTACATTCCGGTCAAAATGACTTGAAGCAAGCAGTATTACAGTTGTTGTAATGCAAATACAGCCTATGAAGATACATGTCAATGCCAGTAACCATTCAGGCTGCAAATCCGGAGTAAAGCAAACCTGAGGTCTATTGTACAGAGTTATACAAGACCACATGAGTCCAAGTCGTGTATCACCTGTAAGCATGCCATGAATCACAATTCTAATTTACTTACTGTAGGCACTTGAGAATTTTTATATGTGTGTTGCTCATATATTTATTACCTCCAACGTCTGTGATAATCCAATCGGGCATAGCGAGGCTTACAATAGCAAAAACATCTGCGGTCATGAACAATGTGCCTGATATCACCGTTAACTTATCCATTTTTGGAAAACTTTATAGCATGTTAGAATTAATCTAATCCAGTGGTTTGTGGTTCTGTTTTCCTGAATAATTTCTCAATTAATTTGTTTGTTTATTTATCTCGGAGGGGAGGGGAGACAGTTCCCTGCGGCAGCCTGCACTCCTAATCTATGGCAGTCCCTTAAGCCACAGGCCACAGAACAGATCAATAACATTGCTAAAGCTGTCATTGTCACTTTATCAAATCAAATGAAGTAGCGCTCTCGAGAATTCGATCCCTGGAGTTTTTTTCCATGGACTTTATACAAACAGGACTGATAACTTTGCAAAATTGTAATTACAAAAATGAACTCTATCGTTATAGAGTTAGAGTAAATTTTCTATTTCACCTCATACATATGCTAATACGAGCCCATAGAGATAGCCACCACAGAGGCTATGTGTCTCGTTCTTTCATTTTGCCAGCCTAAAAATGTGTCGTTGATTGAAATTTTGGGTTCAAACATCTTGGTCAATAAACTTTTATTTTGATGGGATTAGGTACCTATAATACATTTTATGTTGAACATTAATAATTTTGCTAGAAATACCTATATTTTTCACTGACATTATACAGGTGAGTTTTTTTCCAGGGCCACTGAGGCCAAGTCTGAAACCGTGAGAGTTATCGAAAAGTCATATTAGGAGTTACGTGCTCGATTTAAAAAAAAATAAGTTCTGCAGTTGGAACGCTTACAAAATTAGAAATTTAGAAATTCAACTTTATGCATTTAGTAAAGGTTTTACGTTCAGACTATACGTAAGTGAAACTATTAAAACCTTTTTTGCTGTATTTTCTGTTCGTGATGAGCTTAAATTGAATCGTCATCGGATTAAAAAACGTTCGCTTGTTTGCGGAAGTTGTAGCAATTATTTTATTTTGTTTTAGAATTTTAGGAAAATTAACATGAAATAAAACAATCGTTTTTTTTTGTGATCCGAGTTCCGAGTGTCAGTTGTAATATTACTCTATACCTACTCGATCGGGTTTAGCGTTTGCCTGTTTTTTTGCCATTTGTATGAGATTAGTACCTCACCATCTAGTGTAATTATAATGACACACAATTCGCGAGTGCAAGATTTTTACGGCATATAATATATCGAGCATCAACTATGTGAACGACTAGAATGGGGACGCTATCGCTCATGATTGGGTGTTTCAACCAACCAAGATCATTTTGGCGTATACTTTAATTTACGCGTTCGTAAAGTTAGCACTTGGATTTTCACAATGAGGGTAGAGTGAGTAAGTACGTAAATAAGCAGGAATTTAATTATAATAATTAAAAAAAGGATAAGGTACATAATTTTTTGTTTTGTGAGTAGATAGTACCTACCTAACTAAACCTGCCTTTCCAACCTAGGTATTAACTTTTGAAATCAGCATATTTCTTTAAAATTAAGGTTTATGCAGATACTGATAAAATAAAGCCTTGTTAATAAATAAATTCGTTAGTCTTTAATTAATTAGGTAGCAAGGTAACTAGCTTCCTACCTGGGTAGGTACCGTCTAATGGGCGAAATAAATTAGACTATTTTGAACTTCACAAACCGAATAGGTATTGAGACGAATCATTCGTTAGGTATTTAACTACCTAGCTAGGTACTGCAAAGAAAACTATTTGATAGTTATGACGTAGGTATAGGATAGGACCTTCAAATCACGTAACTCATACGTCTCGTAATCATTCGTATCGAGTCAAGTGATATCAATTAAGTTGGTATAGGTGGGTAGGTGAGGTATACTACATACGTATCTTATTTTTTGTAACATGAGATGAGCCTTAATAATTTTATGAAACTGTAGCTAGTTAGGTATTTTTAAAGCCCTGGCCCTACTGAAGAATACTTTTTCAAATCCCTTATGTAGGTACTACCTACTCAAAAAACAATAGGGTATCGTATCTAAGAAAATTAGTAGAAAAGATCGGTGGTCGCAGCGGGGGCGACGGCCGGCGCCGAGTAGAGGGGCAAAGGGGAGCCGTGCGCCGCCGCCGCGAAAAAAGCAGAAACAGTGTTATATTACTATATTTAATTGAACGACAAGCGCAGTAAGGTTCAGAAATATCATATTTCAATTCTGGATTTGGAACATTTAGTGACATCTTACGCCTTAGAAAGTAATTAATTATCAAGTAGGTACATCGTACAACGCGACCAGATAGTAGAATATGTAATTCTAAATTTGGTTGGTTTATCTCACGTGCAAAAAGTAATACCTATTCACCATTCACGGTGAGCATACACTCATCGAGTGATCTTCAATTGTAGCTCACACTAAGCACTCTGTTCGGATCCTGGAGCCTTTTTGTTATCTTGCTGGAAATCCTTGACTTAGTGTGGATCCAGTGACTGTTGGTAATTTGCTGGAGTCGACGTCATTTGATGTGAACATATTTATTGATCGAGTGAGCGTAGCGAGGAAGGTGTCTGATAAGTTGGGAATTCCGGCACTGTAGTATCGGCAGTATATTTGTGTTTTGTGTTTGTGATGGCATAATTCTCGAACGGGTTATCCAACTTTATGAATTTTTTATTGATGAAGTGAGCGGAACGAACAAGATCTCCGAGTTAAGTTGGAAAATTCAGCACTATATATATGTTTGTATGCATGTATGTACTTACGTGGCAATGTTTGTGACAGCATAACTCTCAAACCTTTTTTAATTTCATAATACTCATTATTTACTATTATTGATCGAATGAGCGAAGTGGACAAGATCTCCACTTTCTCTTGTAGCTTTTTTAAAGAATAACCTGAATATCGTTAATTTTAATCAAGAGCATTAAATATTCTGTACGCTGCGTGGGTCCGACGTAGAATCGTAGCACACTCTACGAAGCTTCACGACAAAAGATATTTATTATTATGGAGAAAGAATACCGACAATTGGGGGTAAAATAATCATATTGAAAGAAAGAAAAAAAGCTCACCTACACAATGGTGAACACTCAACAAACTTGTGAAACAGCAACGTAGTACACTCTAAGAAGCTCTACGATAAAATTTATTTATTTACATAGGGGGAAAAGTAGGAGGGGTGGGGAAAAGTTAGACATACGAAAAAAGGAGGAAAACTCATCTAGGTAGGTACACAATGGTGAAATCCGCATCTCTCTAAGACCTTTATTTCCAGAGATATTTGGAATTTTGTGATTACCTCGCGCAAGTATCTTTCGCGCAAATGTGTCTTCGCACAAGTGTCCTAGTAGAGTGTAGAGGGTATCTCTACCGTTTACGGGAAGTGCGGGTAAGAAGCGATTTTTGACTCTTATTTATAGCGTCAACTTCAGCAGAACGACTGCTGAGTCATTTGATTTGCCATGTCTTGTAAACCTTTCAGCGGCTTAGTACAATATCAAATGTAAATACTCAGGATATGGCATTTTAGACCCGGCGGCGGCGGCGCGGCCGGCGGGGAGCGGACGCGTGCTCTGAGATCTATCTGTGCATGGTTATTTGTTTGTAATCAAGATATAGGTACACACAACATGTAGGTACATATTTCATTATTTATTTAAACGTTTATTTTTACCATGTTTTGAGTGAATGAGGGCACCAGGGAATATTAATATTAATTAATATTTTATTAGTACACATTTCAGAAATGTATTGCACAGTAGTAGTTTTGTAAAAATAAAAATAATGTCGTACCTACCTTAGTAATTAATTAGGTATCTACTTAATATTTAACTAGCGGCTTCGCTCGCTCTAAGAAGTATTATTATTAATTAGGTAAGGTAAAAGTAAAGCCGCAAGGCTTTACTTTTGTTTAGCGTGTGTAAAAAATTAGGGCCTACAAAACTTAAAAACGACAGTAGGTACATTCTTCAACTTCTCCATTAACGTTCAGATTTTCTTTAGCCATTTAAAAAAAGTCTAACAAAACCTATACCTACTTAAAACAAACGAAAACAAAACAAATGCCAAATACAAAGCAGAGTCTATAACCAAAACTACTAAACCGAAACAAAACAAATGCAAAATCTCAAAAACCCTTCCTTAGGGGATGCCTACGTCATAGTAGCTCTTTGCATGCAAAGTCTCAGCCCGATCGGTTTAAAATTGACAAAGTTTCATACAAACTTTCATCCCCTATTTTATCCGCTTGGGGGTAGAATTAATCAAAATCCTTTCTTAACAAATGCCTGCGTCATAAAATCTACCTGCATACCAAATTTCAGCCCGATCCGTTCAGTGGTTTGGGCTGTGCGTTGATAGTCACTATGTCAGTCAGGCAGTCACCTTTGAGTTATATATATTTAGATTTTTACCGAGTTTTGAGTGAATCGAATCAAGGACTAATAATTTTCCTATGATGAAGTACCTACCTACATCGCTTTGGGTCCCCTTCCCTCCCGTGCCTACTTATTACCTACTTTTCATGAGATACAGCCGGCCCGCACAGATGGACGGACCGGACGGACAGCGGTGGTTTATGTTCTAGGGTTTCATTGGCATCCCTTGAGTACAAAACCCTAAATAGTAAAACAAAAAGATTTTTGGTATAATTATATTTGATTTCTATACATTTTATGTGAGTAATTAGGTAAGTACTTAATTAATTGGTAAGTACATTTAGATCTGCTTATTCCGTTTTTCAAACCATAGTCGTCATATTTACCTTAAATACCTAAACATGGTTGTTCCTCTAGGTTATGTACGTGCGATATGGATTTTGGTAAAATAAAACACATAGTGGAACTCAACAGAGCGAGTTTTGTTCATACAATCTCGTTTAGTCCCAGAAATTCCGTGAAAGTAGTTCCGTTAACTATTGAGTCTTTTTTTCGTAATATTCCCGTGGAACAAAATACAAATTAAACCTTTTTGTTTTATGACACTTATTATTGGTCAGATGTAGCCTGCAGGTAGTAGCGAATTTCACTTTCTTTAATCCACGATGTGAATTGATTCAAACTTCTATTTACCTAAATCTGTAAAACACGTACCTTAAGCTAAGGAACATCCTTTACTTACAAATAGTCGTTTTATTGTATTCCGAAAGCATAGCCGAGTCGTCATCTAATTCAGCACCTACCTAGGTAGGTAAGGTCTCTAAACTTACATTATAAAGAATAAGGCTTGTATCAAGGAGTAAGTATACCTAAATAAAAAAGTTGTCTATGCTGGAGCGTTCGGTGCAGCGCTGCTGTTTACGGTGTTGCTTGTTGCTGTTGAGCTGGTGTCATCTGGCTCGTCTATTTGAAGCCACGGCATTCGTTTTTGGAGTTCTTGTCTAGGAATGAGGAAATAATAAGTACCTAATAGAAAAGTACCTACCTATCTGTGAATGGCCACTAAACCTGTGGATATCTCTTATCTAAGGCTTACTTAGGTAGGAAGGTACTTTTTTCCATCATATTCATATTTATATGGATATTAAATCGTTTATTTCATGTAAACACACGATGATTACTAACGAATACCGTCACTGCGATATCCCACATTCTTGATAAACGTGGATATTATGGAAAAACCGTTCGAAAACGATAATCAAACAGCTGACCCCGGCATCACTCGGAAAAACCTAAGTACGTAAGTAGGATAAGTATGACTTATATTGACACGGGGTCAAATTAAAACTACCTACTTACCTTAATCCTGGATGATACTAATCCATTCTTGATTTATAAACGTTAGTTATAGCTATTAAAACGATTACCTACTTACCTGTATTTGGGATGACTTATTGCATAAACCCAGGGATCTATACAAGCTACAGCCTTGCACGCTACCGCGGGAATCATTGTTACCTGCAACAAACATGTTAAAGGACTTTTTGTAGGGCAGAACAGAACACAAGGTCGGTAGAGCAAACGGTACAGCTGTAACGCAACGATTTAATGGCAGCGGATTCAATCTCGCGGCAGTGGGATTCAATCTCTTGCTGCCGGGACTGAACGTTACTACTTTAGTTATTCTGTATCTGAACTTGTGCCGCATGGCCTTGTGTTTTATTCCTACCTACCTTCTGTGGCAGTGTTGGAATAAAACAATTACACGTGGATTTGGTTTATTACCATTAAGTAAATATCCGAGAGTCAGAAACGGTAGGCAAACAAAAAGATTTGTAGGACGTGGGAGAACGGCTTAGTCTGCTTCCACTTCTAATACTGACTCAAAGTACTCCCCTTAGTATGAAATCCGAGCCGAGGGTGGTGGGTGGCTTCAGAGTGGCAGAGGACTTGTGCAATGGGGTTTCAGAACTTGTGCGTGCAATGCGGTGACAACAAACTGGTTACGAAAACCGAACAACGGTTGCGAAACTCGAACTCAAGTTGCGACAAAATCATTGAATCCGTGCAGTGAACCCAATAGGGGGAATACACATTCACAGTGACTTTTAACTATTTGTTGAAGGGCAATTGACTAAATAATAGTATTGCATTCGTCAGTAGAACCGGCTAGAACGCACAAGCTGGTGATAAATCACGTGAGCTCGCCGTTTTTAAATTCACCGATACCTCAGCTCCAAGCGCGCTGTTCAAAACCGGTCTCCCGTCAGCGCTCGGCACGTAATTATTGATTTCAATTATTAAATTGTAACGCTATGTTACAAACTGTGCAATGAATGACAGTGACAGTGCTCGGAGAGCTGTTTTGGTGAGGATGTGTGGAAAAAAAAACGGCTGAGCGGGAGCGAGAGGGAACTGATCTCCCAATAAGAAATACAAGATCAGGGCGTACAACGAGGCTCCACGCCCTAACAAGAGCCCACAACGCAGGTTTAGGTGATGATAGCGGGGGATGATAGCAATACAAAACCTTGTTGCGGTACTACTAGGTACTACTTGCTGCACCCTAGGAATGTCTCCATAGCAACCAAAGTGATGAAAGAAAATCCATGAAGTTTAAGCCTGCAATCGCACCAAATGGGCATCAAGCTAAAGGATTACCCAAAGTATAAAAAAGGGTAAGTATGACATTGGCCATTAACACCACACTTAGCAGAATTGGGCGCGACATCGCCGGGGGTTTGTGGTTGTGGTTGTCAATCTCTCATCACATATAGTGATGAACTAAGAACCTTGGCGCAAGTATAACTGCGTGGGGTCAGCTAGTAGGTATCTACATATTCTATTCGTAGTCCCCATTTGACAAGCTTTGCTTAGTTTGGGGCTAAAAGACGCTGTGTGAACGTCGTGTGACGAGGTTCTTGCTTTTCTCCTTGTGTGCTGGTCGCGATTCCGAACAGGCGGTATATTTGACGTTTCAAAATGATCCTAAAAATCTTAATGAATAAAAATATTTGACTTTGACTTTGACTTTGTGAAATTATGAGAAGTGCCATGTATTTATTTTATACCCCTGGAGTGAGAAGCTGCTGGTCTCCGAAGGCTCCGATGAGCGCCATCACGCCGTAAGGGGTCCACGATGCAACGAAAAGGAAGCACACGGTGAGAGCCGCCTTGGCTATTCGGATTTCGGCGGACTCCGCTCCTGCTTGTTGATTGGCACGTAGCGACTCTACGTTCATCTTTTTCGCTTGCTCTCTATTAAGGGTTGAGTCATTACTCATGAAAATTATACAAAAAATCAAAGATTCTGTGTCATTTTTAAATATACAGTGGCCTTACAGCTTAGTTGGTAGTAGCTATACCTTCAGCGCTGTAGCTTGTTGGTTCGGTTCCCAACTGGAACAAACATTTGTGTGTTGCATTCAACACCCAATTATGTATATTGTAAGTTAGTTTTCAAACTCCACATTTCCTAGTAATGTTAACTCGCTTCGCTTAGTTTGGGGCTATTAGATGGTGCTGTGTCAAATGTCTAGTAATATTTCATCATTTTATTTGATACTACCTTCTGCTCGCGGCTTCACCCGACGTGGTACTCGGAAAAAAAGTAGTGGTAGGTATATGTTTTCCTGGTCCACAACAATATTTATCCAAAATTTTAGTTCAATCTGTTCTGTAGTTTTTGTGTGAAGGAACAACAAAGGTCAAATCCGTCTTGCGATGTTAGACATATTATTCCTATATCACAGGAACTGATTTTTGGGAAACAATATACATAGCCTATTTTTTATTGTATGTTATGATACTAAATTTCATCCAAATTCGTAAAGCAATTTGTGCGAAATTAAGTGACCATGATTTTTTGGTCTTCCCACGGGAACACTATACTTTTCCATCCCACGCTAAATTCATGGGATAAAAAGCAATCTGCTTATGTGTTAATCCAGGGTATAAAATATCTTTGTACCAAATTTCATCCAAATCCGTTCAGCCGGCAAACATACACATACACCAACCCACACACACAAACTTTCGCCTTTATAAAGTAGTGTAATAATCTGTACCCATGCAGTATTACTTGAACACAACATAGGACATAAACGAACCATGTGTGATTTTACATCACTGACATTGAATATTATCTACAACTATCAGTTTTTGTTTATGACCCCACAGGAAAAGTGGATCTTTTCAAGATATAAAGTTGCTTTCGATTATTTCCTGTAAGATTTATTTATTTATTTATTTATCATATTACACATATTTACATACTTACACAAAATCTTATGCTTTAATAATATTAGTGCGATAGCAAATTTCATCCAATTCGTAATTTTAGAGTAATTGAATGAATCATATATCTATCATATCAATCATATTTTTATCCAGGTACCACGCGGGCGAAACCGCGAGCAGTAGCTAGTGATATATAAAATATACATAAACACAATATTACATGTATATTACTAACATATTTTATTAAAATATGATGCTGTTTGTCGTTCCGCTTGAAGACAGAAGTTAGATTGATTCATTTGTGATGTAAGTCTGATTGGTGTGTAGGTACCTGAGAGCTGCTTCATGAGCGAACACCTGCTTCACAATCCCGCTGTAGAAGTAGATGATCAACGACATTGGGAACACGTAACTGCACGTAAATATGCAAGCTACGAACAACTTTGTGTCGAACGTGTTCGTCAGATAGTCGAATGAACACGACGTTAGGTATCCCTCTGAAAATTAAACACAGGTATCTTGAATTCTTCTGTAGTCCCCCGCAGAATAAATGATTTACTTAAAGCATGTTTTTTATTTTATTTTTTATTATACGACGGGGAAGCGCTTGTCCTTCATCTCACCTGATAACAAGTTGAGATAAGGCGAAAGATGGAGGCGCACTTCACCCGGAATCCTTAACAAACTGAGAAACTGGCTATCTTACCTCTAATTGCCGGAACACAATATTTTTTAAGAATTGTTATTATGGCGACAAAATTAGGTAAGATGGTGGTCGCAAGCCAGGCAGACTTACCTAAACAAAATCCTACCAGCAACCGAAAAGGTTGCTGCTTTTTTTGCCACCTCTTGAGATTGAAACTTGCTTATGCAAGGATGAGGTCTACGATAGAGCGAGCTTACCCTGAAGGTGCCTAATAACTCTCTTTTTGAAGACTAGGGTAGTCGTAATAGCGAAAACACAGACGCCGGAAGCTGGCACCTAACATACGTATCTACTATACTGTTTGACAGATCATCCTACCGTTCCTTGATAATTTCATAGGACCCTTTTAGTTCACTTCTTTTTCACACTACAATCAAAGCTCCCAGTAACCGGCTAGAGTGAAGACATAGCAATTGTGCAAAAACAAAATTCTATTTACAATATAATTCAATACCCGCTTGCTTCAGACAGAAATTGTTTCGATTGTTATACTTATCATCATTCGAGAAGTTTGTTTGTTTTTTTATGAGTACGTCTATGGAAGTCTATTTCATTGGCACGCTGCTCTACAGCCTAAACGGCTTGATGGACTTGATGGCTTGAAGAGTGATGGATGTGTCGTTTGGTTGGTATGAGTATGTATGTAATGTATGTAAGTCTATTTCATTGCCACGCTGCTCTAAAGCCTAAACGGCATCATGAACTTGATGGCTTGACGTGTCATGGATGTGTCGATTGGTTTGTAAGAGTATGTATGTGGCAATTAAACAAACTTATTTAATTGACACGCTGCTCTACAGCCTAAACGGCTTGATGGATTTGACGGCTTGACGTGCGATGGATGTGTCGTTTTGTTTGTCTATAGGCAATATTATTCTACGTATCATCAAATATTGTTTGTAATTAATTTTATTTTAGAAAAATGAAGAGGTCTCATCTTTTAAAAAATAATAGAATAATCATAATAAATTCGAAGAAAAGCTGTGTCTGTACATTATCACATTTTCATGTAAAAATTGGTGCTAACTACTAAGAGTACGTGTCTTGAGTAGTTATCGTCAATTAGTAGCTAAATTAGTAAGTAGCTGAGCATTAAAATACAGTTTTAAGAATTGTTGTCTGTTTGTTTGTTTGTGCATGCGTATCTCTGTAACGACTTACCGATTTAACGATGTAACCGAGTTGGATGTGGTTTTTGATTATGTGTTGTATCTGGTTAAGAGCACCCCCAATTAAAATATCGGTACGATTGATTATTTCTAAAAATATGTACAGAGAAAAGTTGGGGTGATTTTAATAATATATACCTCTGCACTTTGTTTGAAAACGTATGTAAGAGTGTAAATGGTAGGTAGGTACTATAGAGCATGAAAAATTCAGAGTTGTTTTATGTTGTTGTTTATGTTGTTACTTAGTTACGGGACATCTTTATGAGGGCTGTTAACTCTTGTTGCGAGATCCCAGCAAGATGGTGGTGAGCTTGGTTAGTGGTAGGATTTTGTTTATGTCCGCCTGGCTAGCTACCACCATCTTACCTAATTTAGTCGCGATAACAACAATTCTTAAGTGTTCCGGCATTTAGAGGTAAGATAGCCAGTTCCTCAGTTAGTTGAGGATTCCGGGTGAAGTGCGCCTACACCTTCGGCCTTATTTCAACTTGTTACCAGGTTACTGAGATGAAGGCCAAGCGCTTTCCCGTCGTACAATAATAAAAAAGTGTAGAGTAGTGGGGGCTATTGCTATAATCACCACGCTTGACAGTTGAGTTGGTTATCACAGTATTGGTGTCAGGTAGGTTCTCAGATCGTTAAGATTGGAATGCTGCTCGAAAAAACTGCTGAAAATTAATTAATTTTCAAAGTTCTTCAAATGTTGGTGTTATTAATAAGGGTTGGAACCTAACGAAATGGTGTTGTTGGAATTTCAACCCCTAAGGTGGTGAAAAGAGGGTTGAAATTTTGTATTTAAGCTATTCATTCACAGAAATGCCTACATATAGGTACACGTGTATCGTATTATAATTAGACTTCTTCTGCCGCCTGTCTATCCGTCTGTCTGCCACTTATCTGTCAGTTACCTAGCAAAAATCCGCAAGCTCTAACACCCGTAGCCGCCTCTCCTGACATGTTCCAAGAGTTGGAGATAAACTCAGAGCAGTTGGATCAGCTAGAAACCTCAATTATTCACTAAGAGAAATATGTCAGTGACTACTTCAACAGGATGGATGCTCAGCGCAGAGCAAATAATAAAATATGCGAGTAATAGCCATGAACAATGTTGTAGGTATTTTGTTACAATAATTATCCATATTTAGCTATAAAGAAATACGTTACGTGGACAAAGTCACAGGGAAAATTACAGTTTACGTACCTACGTGAACCAAAAGACGTTACCTGGTACGTATCTGCCCCAAATTTTCAACAGGGGCAACAGCGCCCAGGGTGTAGCATAGATCCAGATGAAAGCGATCATTAGAAGCACTTTTCCTCTTGACAGCCGGCCGTCCAATGGTCTCGTTATCGTAGAGTGCCTAGCATAGTAAGAAGTTACAAGAACACATAGAAATACACATAAACAAGTAAATCCAATATAAAACATCTAATGTAGTATATTTTACTTTTGACTCCGTACAAATGGACCGTGAGTGAAAGCGCGTTGAAATCTTTTGCATGTAAAGAAGTGTGTCAGTGATCTGCTGCACATCTAGCTTTGCACTCAGTAAATTCCATGAGCATATCTGATCAATATGAATTTCCTATAACGTATCAATACCAACGACCTAGGTAGTTGATTTCCATGTATCATCCACCTTTGTAAATTGGCGCGCTATATGTAGCCAGTTAGATTTCAAGAGTAGTAGAGCCCCTTGTTAAAGGGCAGTAGTACCACCATACCTATTTCAGCCTCCAAACAGCAACGCTTTGTTCCGGTTTGAAGGGTATGGTTATAAAATTACGGGCACGCGAGGCTTAACACCTCTGGCTCAAGTTGACGGGCGCAATGCAATGCCGTGAAGGTTATGTTCATTGTAGATTTGACCTGCGCAGTACGGCATTGTTATAGGCAAGAATGCACTTAACATCAGATAGGCTACTTGCTCGTTCCGTATCCTAGTTGTACAAAAAAAAAACATAAGTAAAGTTTTTCACGGCGATACTTATTAGATTTTACAGGAAAATATCTGTATTCGTAACGGAAGTACTTCTGAACAAAATATTCATTGAAGATATAGCTTTCATGCTAGGGCTTTTCTATTAACTTACCTGTCGTATGCGATGCAAGCGTTTGTCATGCCGGCCCCTATACCACTGTACGCACCCATCAATGCAAATACTTGACAGCCAAAATTCCCCAGTGCAAAGCCCTTCATAGCACTGTTGTAGATGAATATAGGCGCCTTCGCCATCATTATAAAGTCTAAAATTGCTAGTTGTAGAATCAGGAGATTACTTGAAGTTCGTAAACTTTTCGTCCTGCAATAAAAGGTAAAATATTAAAAAGAAACAGCCACGCAATCGCTGACTTTTGTGAACGATCACAACACAGGTACAGCAAAGTATACTTTACAGGTAGAACCTGTAAAGGACAAAAAAACTCCTATTATATGCAAAGCCAAAATGAGAGCAATGCACTGACCGTACGTCATAGTGTGTAGGCATGATACAATAAGTCACCCCTTGTTAACATGATAAGTTTGGTGTCTTTTTGAAAAGTGCTCTCAAAGCAACTGCCTTAGTAGTTGTGGTTGAAAAATCTACATTTCCAGCTCACGGGTCTCGTTAAATCAACCAAGGGACAACACCAAAAAAGCAGCAGCTTTTTCTGTGTGTAAACAAAACTTAACCTGTGAGCACAATCTGTCTGCCAAGCGTGGTGATTATTACCAAACCTTGCAGTTGGAGGAATAATACAGATGATGAGTATAAGTGTAATCTCTACATAGTCCAAATTTCAAATTGTTAGGATCGCGTATAACTAAAAGGCGAAATATTGTGGATCTTTCCACCCCAATACCTCAAATACTACCCCACGTACCCAAAATCGCCCACGACATGCAATTTCATATTTATATTATCTTATTATAACTTGAATTTAATTCCAAGTCAATCCGCAAAGTAACATTCTTTGCACACGCCCGGAAAGTTACAACGGCCTCAATAACCTAATTCTTTAAAATCGAGAAAATGAGAACGCGGCTAGGCGGTACCTGAAGTACTCGGTACCCATTCACTTACGTAGAAAATACAAAAATGACGAGTCCATTCCCCAGCAACGCCGCGGCCGTGAAGAATATGTAAAGAAGCGCGAGAGCCGTGTGCGCGGACGCAGGTGGTGCCGGGTACGACAGCCAGTGCTCCGGCACCGCAGCCAAGTCATCCCCGGTGAGACCTGCGCCTAGCAGCTCTACCTCGCCTCCCGACCTGCGAACATTAACAAGAAAAACCCATGTTTAGAGCGCCGCTCTCTCAGATGACGATGAAGGTAGAACCTTGGTTACCTTCATCGTTACATTTCATATCTTTAACTTTTGTATTCAAGTGAGAGTGCACTATGTCACAACATTTACAAAATGTTATAAAGTCGCAAAAAATCACACCCATCATTCTAACCCGCACCTTTCTTGAGCCGGAAACGTTATTAACTTTAGCCACAAGAGTCTTGCTCGACGCAATATGTGAATTCTTGTGTCATATTGGACTCAGCTAAGCGACGATTGCCTGCCCTAGTATTTGAAAATTCGTTCAAATCACTGCTATTCGCTATGATTTTTTTGCTATTTTAATAGCAAAAAACGCGCACTAGTGATATCTTTTACTTTTGTTTTTCAAGTCTTAGTGTGAGCTTCTGACTTAGTTACAATATTTAACTTCGTAGTTCAATTGATTAAGAGTGTTTACAGAATTCCGCATCATTATCCAGAATAATGAGGCGGGCTTGAGCTTATTTTTCATATGTCCTTTTCTTAAATCTAACCCATTCTAATTTCTATGTAACGGCCAGGAACAAGGTTAATTACCTTAAAACATGCGAATTATAGATAAAGAGCTGCAATGGCAGTACTGACGGACTATTTTTTTCTATTCATTTTGCAATATTTTATTGAACTTTTAGCTCGATATAAATACCAATAACTTAAAAATGTACTAGGTAAAATGGTACTAGGTACTTTGTAGGTATTTATTTAGGTTTAATTGATAAGTGGTACGGTGATTGTTATATACTTGATAATATAATAAGCTACTTACTTTAGTGCTGAGAAATGAGCGCCATAGTAGTAACTTTCTGTGTGATTGTCCATATTGTTGGTTGTGAGCAGTCCTCGGTAGTGCGTCCACTTCCCTGACTGACTGCTAGCCCGAGCACTTGCCTTTCCCGTTTTATATCAGTTGTTCACTAACGAGATTCACCGGATAATCCCCTGTGACACCCTTTATAGGATCAGCCGAGGTTTTGGCTCGCACACTGACACAGATTTATATCTATCGAGGCACTATCCCATGCCACTGTACCTACTACGGTTACGTACAATATTATACATTGAGAAACCATACAGTTCGATTTTTAAAAGACTTTATTTTCTATATGTGTAGGTACACAACAAATTAAAGGTCTGATCGGCGTTTGTCAACTTTCGTAAGGTATGCAGTAGGTAGTACACCACAGTACCTACATAGTACAAACCTTCAAATCAATGGGCAGTGAAAACATTTTTGCTAAATAGGTATAGGTATAAATCAAGAAACAATCTATACCTATATTAAAACTGTAACGGGTTAAAATCTGTTAATAGTATTTATATTTTTTAACTTTTTACTCGAGGAAACACTCATTTTTAGAAGCCAAAACAATTTTTTCCCATTTATGTCTGTCTTTCTACATTTTAATCGCACATCACTCTTGAACTACTTTATGGATTTAAATGAAATTATCAGGTACTGAGATCATGTCTCAGATCATAGGATGAATATATTAGGAAAGGATAGGAATACGAAATAATGTGCAAATATGATTTATGGTAAACGATTCCCCATCTCCATTCCCCTTGAAAATCTACCCCGATGGGGTAGATTTGAACATTGATTCAAAGTTTTTTTAATAAATTGGTTATATGACGGATTGACTTGAAAGTTGCTATAATGCTAAGCAAAGTAAATTCTGAAACATTTGTACCTATCATCCATCATTATGATAATCATCGTCTTAAAGGCTTTAAAAGAAAATAAAGACCTGCCTATCTTGGTGATTATGGCAAACACTCCTCACTGGAAGGCGCCTTATCCAAAAGTGAAAAAAATAATGACAATAAAATTAGTGTAATTTTCCAATTTCTTTGATAATACGTTATTTAATTTGTCTTAAATTACGAGAAGTTACGAGGAGGTCACAGACATACATACACCCAAACAAACTCTGACAGACGAGACTCACTTAAGAAGACCCAGTAGTCTCACTTTCCCATACAATCGTAGTTCCATTTTTATTTCGAAATGGCATGTCTGGTTCAAAAGATTTTTGCAGGTATAATTGGGTCTGTGTCTTTGGTGCTTACTTTTTCTAAAAACTGATACAAACCAAAATGTATGGAAAAGAGTTTTTCCATACAAACACTCCTTCCCATATATTTTCATTGTTATTGCGTTTTTTTTAAAAGTAGCGCACCACGTCCACAGATTAGTTGTCTCTTTCCAATTACACCTGCAAAATTTCATATGAATCGGACTTACCACTTTGAAATTAAAAAGGAACTACGTTTGTACTGGTTAGCGAAAATCAGTGGTACTCCGGGGTCTCTCAAGGGTCCCTCGATGGTTTAGCTTGGACCTAGTATTTGGCGCTGTGATCGGGATGATGAGAACTAAGTCCCGGGCTTTCCACTAGTACGAAATAAAATATTAATTGTCAACAAATTTTAATAGACATCACAACAACCATGTTTGGGATCGAGTACACAATACCAATAATTACAAAGTTACTTCTACATTCAGAGGGTTACTATAATTTACAATAGAGAAACATAATTACTTTACCTGACTATTTTTAATGATTTAACATAATTATTCTGCTGTGTGGTTTTCTGAGCTAAAACCAACTTCCTTTAAAAATTAGGCCTCGTGTAGTATGCGCCTTTCCTTTCTTAAATCATATTTTAAATAGATAACGATAGGTAGGTTGGTATCTTAATGTAAGAATTGAATGTTAATTATAATAGGTATGAATATCAAAATAATAGAGATACCTATAAAATTGGACAAATTACAATTTACAATTATTGTTGCAAAATGCATTCAACATTAAAACTCCGAGCGTTGTGTTTATGTACCTAATGTTGATTAATTTTTACATATTATCATTGCTGTTATTTATTTGATTTTGATGTCATTATGGCAAATAATAATTGATGTTAAAAACAACATTCAATAAGTTTTTATCAAAAGGTATTTTGCATAGGTTATTGTTATTTAATTTTAGTTATTTACTTGCCATTCTTGTAATGATGTTTTATTATTAAAATTCGCTTTATTCAGTCTTTTTTATAATATTAAACGATGAAAGTAAGTGATGAAATTAGCCTAACTAATATTTAAATCATTTTGTGCGATTTGAATAGTATTATTTAATTATTTGACTACGCGGTTAACAAGGTTTTTAACATGTTATTCACGAAATTTAGTAGCGCGTACGAATAGGTGAATACATTTATCTCTATAAGGTAAACATGTATTTTTTTTACACAGGAAATAAAAAAAAAACATCGGAGGTACATAAAGTAATCGGAGGTATCTAACTATAAAGCATTGCTACGATGCTACGGCGTAGCATCACGTAGCACCAGTATATGGTTGCCGAATACCTTTCGTAGCACGCCCGAAAGTTATAATTCTCTTCTGATCTGACACTATTGCATAGACTAGAACTCGGGGTTTGCGGGATGATAATCATTTTATAGGCTAACTATTATCTATGAACTAATTAAACGCTAAATACTCATTTTATTACGACCTAACTATCAAAATTTACATAACAGTGATTCTAAAAAATAGATAAGTATAAATTGTCATCGATTTTGCGAAGACACGTCGAAAAGTTCACGAGTGAATATACCAAATACTTACTTTGATAAATATAAACCGTAACAAGACATTGTAAATTTATAAAAAAGGCAGATATATGAGAACAAATCCCGTGTTCTCATACCCCGGGAGGCGGTACTTGGGTTTCTATCACTGAGTCCTGTGAAGCCTCCGTTGCATCTTCAGCAGTTCGCTCATAGTGGGTTACCTCCTGAGTGTTCACTATCCTTAATTCGTCTTGCGTTCTTAAATCATGGAGCGATGGGTAGCACACTTCTTCCATCGGTTCCTCGAGGTATTCAAGAGGCACCGTGTCGTTTTCATCTTTATCATCGTTGGGCGTTCCATCGTCATCTGGTCGATTGTCTACCATCGTTCTTTCTTTCATGTCATCTTCGATATGAAGGTCATCTTTCCGAGCATCTACGCGTAGCTCCATTTGTCTCTGGATCTCTACTACTTGTCTTTCTCTATTCTGTAGGTCAATTAAATCTTCTATACCCATGATAGGTAGTATAAATGGCCTCTGTTTGACGATATTGTTCTCTTCATCGTATGCATTTGTTTGTCTCTCGTTATCGTGTTTTGTGGGTTTCTCTAGCTGTTGCTCTGAGACGTGTAGAGAAACGTGAGTGTCTGGTACGATGCTGGTGACGATAAGAGGAGGTGATGGGGGGGTCGGGGTCCGGGGGGAATAGCTACTGCTAGTGGGGGGAGCACTGCATGCTCGCAACTCATTTTCCACTGAAAGGTGAGTAGTGTTTGTGTCTTTTCTACTTGGTGTCCTGTAAAAATTTAGATATTAAACAAAAGAACTTCGTTTCATTTGGTATTCAATCGATAATACATTAATTAATTAATACTCAACGAATCAACGCCGTTGTAGGCACACCGTGTGTCAATCATAAAATGAGAAGATGAAGAAGTATAACTCACTTTGTCGCTTCGTCTGCGTTGTTTACATTGACTGTGCTGCCAATGGGCGTCGCTGAAACAAGATTTATGACATGATCAAACAGCACTTTGCGAGTATGATCTCTGCCATAGATGTGTACTATTTGCGTTAAGTTTTTATTGAAGTGCAGGCTCTGTCGTGTGAACCAAATACAGAGCAAAATAGGCTGTTGAAGTAGTAAAATATAAATATATGTTTACCTACGTTAGATAATTTACATCTTCATACCACCTATTTAACGTAGAGATTGTGGTACAACTTACGTGGTACTGTTTCATCCCGCAGCCGCTGCTGCCGCGCGAGCGGGCGGCGGCGCGTGTTGTCGCGCACGCGCAAAGTCACGCCCGCGCATGCGCCGCTCCCGTGCAGGTCCAACGCCAGTGACGACTGAGACCCGCATTCTGACCCCGCCGCACTCGCACTGTGTCCCATATTAATGTGAACTGTGTATTATCTTCATTAACCTGCCCTTATCCCTTGTTGGTGGAGTCGTGCTATACTTACTTCTTTTTACCAGCATTTAATTTTGGTATAGTGGATACAGAGTTAACTTCCACTCCTTCCACACAAATGTACTCTTTCATTCAATCCACTCATCTCTACGTCTCTCATTCTCTGCTCAGGAGCAACCACATCCACATTTATTACAAGTCTAAAATCCAAGCATTTCATGTGCGAAAACTGTCTACGACACCATTGGCTTTATTTGTTTATATTTTGTCTGAGCCTAAGATGTTGGTTAATTTTCCATTTTTCTCCTCTCGGTTCAAACAAAGTTGGTGCCTTCATCAACTACCGTATACGTGAGTAAAATATGTTATTAAGGTATGTTTTTTATCATACTTTAGTTTTATATTTATGGAAAATAAACTAACATCTTAGGCTCTGACAAAATGTTGATAAATAAAGCCAATAGTGTCGTAGACAGCTTTCGCTCATGAAATGCCAGCTTTGTATTTTGTATAGGTACATGAGTAAAATCCGTATGTGTAATACGTACAGTAACTTAACACTTACGCAAGTTTCAAAAGTGTAATAAGTAAGTAGGAGTAGGGTGTTTACACTAGACTGAGTGCCTAATGCGTGTTGCGAGAATAAGTAGGCATTATTTTTCAAACCGTGGCAAACGCAAACGCGTTCGAGTATGTATGGAACAAGTAGATAGCTCGCACTAGACACACTGTACTCAGAACTGATATAGGTACTTACTTATTAATACCCTACATACAAAAATATTTATTATTTTACAACAATAACTAAAAACACTCTTAATATAATAAATATATGCGTAGGGTTAATAGCAAAATACGTGATAAGGAAAATGTGTCATGTGTATGCGGTATGTGGTTCTGTACCTGGCTGCGATTTGATGATGTGGTTCGTCTACCGAGACAGCGTAGCGCCGAAGCGGACGGCGAAGCGCAGAAACAGGCAGCGCTGCGCGGCCACTGCCGCCACCGCATCGCAAGTCAGGCGCCGAGCCGAAGCGAGCTTTTCCCTTCCCCCTCTCATTGGTATTTCTGTCAGATACAGAGAGCGAACTCACAGCGTGTATACCGCGTGCTCTTTTGCGATTCTTCCACACCCTGGTTCCACATCCACTGGTATTCGCAGTGAATAAGATCTCACACTCACAGCGATTCAGGGATCGTAACACGAAGCGGAGGCATGAAATGGCCACTGATATGATATGACGGGATGGGAAGCAATTACGAATTATGATTATTTACCTGGTTACTACTAAATTAAACTTTAATTTGAACCTTAGTTTTACATAGGGTTCAAGGGTTTACTCTTAGTTGTATCACTTGATTTAAAAAAATATTTACGTGTTTCAGCTGTATTTGTTTACATACAGCTGCCGAGAGTCAACGCTCTGTTACTATTCTACAATAACAAAAAAGTGTAAGCCAGGCCTTAGGGTGTAGTAGAACAGTCATCTCCTTACCTGACCGGTGCAGGGCGGTGGCGATGCAGTGGCGCCAGCGGTAGCACATGCGGTAGTGGCAACACGTGCGGCAGGCGGTAGACCCCTAGCTGGTCGAGGCGTGCGGGTGCGGCGCAAGGCGGCCCGCGCCGAGGCAGAGGTCGTGGAAGAGCGGTAGGCCTCGCGGGCGTCACCTTCGCCGCGCTGTCACGGGCCTCAAATGTCATTACGCATGCAGCTACTACTATGAATCCTGGAATAGAAATGTAATAATAAAAGTAAGCATAATGGTTCCTGAATGTCATGTGTGAACCTTCCTCCTAAATATTCAGCCAGATCAAAAACCAATTTTGGTTATGTACCTATCTAAAAATTTTTTCAAATAACCTGATATATGTATATAATTTATTTAGTTATTCGGTAGATTGAACACGGGACTAGAACGAGTCATTTGTCTTAAATAATGATAATAATAATTATTAGTTATTTCGCTTAACAACTACCTACATTAAAATGTGATTAAATCTAAGATTTTGGTTGTATAGATGGCTTTAGAAACGAGTTTGA
This sequence comes from Venusia cambrica, assembly GCA_951394065.1. Lineage (NCBI taxonomy): Eukaryota > Metazoa > Arthropoda > Insecta > Lepidoptera > Geometridae > Venusia > Venusia cambrica. The sequence goes on along the minus strand of OX596040.1, from coordinate 11,942,821 downwards.
ATAGGGTTTAGTCCTTAGTTCTTCTTTTCACATTGATTGCGAAAAAATAAAATAAGTACCTACCAAAGTAAAAAATAAATTACCAAATTTGTATAACGTACAGTAATAACTTCAATTTCGCCGCAATAAGAGTTTTATTTTAAATTCCTTCTCGTTGACAAACACACGCAGGCGCATATCCAACAATGCCAAAGAGAATTTAATCAAAGTTACGAAACGCTAGTGCAGATATGAATCCATGCAGCAGTGGAAGTCGCTTGCAGATCCATTTTCATCAAGTCGAAAGTTGGTCTGCCGGCAGGATTTCGCGCCACGCAACCCCTAATGGCATTATACGTCCAGCTTTTGTCCTGTGTCAATGTTCCAGCCGTTCTAGAGCCGAATGGTATGTTACGTGATAATGGTAGCTGCCCGACGGTACCTAACTCTTGTCCCTTAGGAAATGGGTTAGCCTTTGGTGTGGGACGCTACCTGTGTCGACATCCTTGCACCATCTCATCTGCCTGGGACATCAGTTATGGCTGGCGCCGTGGCTGATTCGGCCGTGGATCACAAAAGGCACAAATATTGTGGTCTCAACATAGCTTACCTATTTGAGCCTTTTGGGGTCGTGACCTTAGGTACGTGGGGAGCCAGTACCCTCGGGGTCTTCAAAAATCTTGCGGGTCTTTTGATGGAGGCGACACGTGACCCAAGGCTGGCTCTAATTTAGGTCAGTGAATTAGCATCGCTATTCAGTGTGGCAATGCAGCTAGTGTACGCACGCTTCCGCCTGGTACTCGTATGGGTATGTAACGGTCCCTAGGTAATCCGAATGCTTCCTTTGTACATAGCTAGTTTAATTGTACATATTTTTTTAATATTAAGATCTGGAATGAAACAAGTATCTATACATTATTATAATTGTGATTATCTCTATCTCTATATATATCAAAATCAATTGCTGTTCGTTTGTCTCCCCAAAACTCGAGAACAGCTGGGCCAATTTAGATGATTTTGGTTTTGAAATGTTTGTCGTAGTTCAGGGAAGGTTTAAAAGTTGAGAAAATATGGAAAACTTGCGATGAGCATAGTAAAAACAACAGTTTCATTTTCCCATATAAACTGTTCTACGTCTTTCCTGTCAAACATTTGACGTTCGTCCCTTCGGTATGGTAGACTCGGGTCCACTCGAATTGAATCGATTTTAATAATTTGATGTTTGATGAATTTAGCCATTGTATTGACATATTTTGATGGTTGTCATTGTTTGGAATACAAATAAAAAGACAATATACAAATAAAAATAGTCCAACAAAACAGATATGCACAATAAAGTGCATATCTGTTTTGTTGGACTATTTTTATAATAATTTTATTATAAAATTGCATTGTCGTTGCCAATTTAAAATCGATGTGCATCTAATTTAATGAACACTGAAATTAATCGTGAATTGCAGTACAATACTGTAGAAATGGCAGCGATTGTTACTCGCTATGTCCCACTACTGACTGGAAAACAAAGAAACACCAAGTGGAACTGGCAAAAAAATCCTGTTTTCGCTCATTCTCACCGAAATACGATCAAATAATTGCATCGCATTGGCCTTGCATCTGGCATTGCAGCAACATGAATGGATAGAGACAGAACTACTAATTCAGCATGTAAACTGCCACAAAATATTCGAAATAATCCAGACTGCTCCAGACAGACAGTGACATACTATAAACTTTATTTGTGACTATGTGGTAGCATAAAAGTGGTTTAATAAATATATATTTAGAATTGGCATATTACTAGATTTCATTTGATAGGTATATTGATGGAATATAATATTTTTGATGTCCCTAACTAATTCTTGATTTACCCCCATATACAAATAACATAGCCTATGTCACTCCCACAATTCAGACGAAAATAACAATCACAAGTAAAATTTTATCAAGGCTGCAGTCAAGTTATAAATCCCATACATACATACAACTCTCGAAAACATAACCCTACTTATGAGGCAGTCGGGTATAAATAAATTCAAGAAAGGAAATAATGTTCTTTCCATATATTTTTTCTAAGAAATTATTTTAAAATATGGAACATCGAATAGCTTAGTCTCTCAAAAGTTACATTAAAAAACTTTTATCACCAGCATGGTGCATGAAAATATTTTTTTTATTTTAACCTCAGTATATTATTATTATCAGAATCGCGAGATCAGACGGGACTAATATAGTGACCCTGTATAGTTGAGAATTTATTTTTTTACTTCAAAAAAGGGAGGAGGTTCTCAATTTATCAGAATCTTTTTTTATGTATGTTTCCCGATTATTCGAAAATACCTGGACCGATTTGAAAAAATATTTTTTTTTAAAGGGACATTGAAATTGAAAACTTCTCAGGTGGTCCCATCGTCATCATGTCAGGATATGATGATGGGATCCTGGAGAAATCAAAGGAACTCTTTAAATATTATAGGTACACTTGAAGCTATTATTATTGGGTGTATGGATATACACCCTGAAAATATCCAAATAACTTAGCTTACCTTAGCTTTTGAGATCAAAAGTAATGAAAAAACGGACCCCTTATAGAAAGAGAGAAAGAAACACGCGTCTGTCTGTCTGTCCGCCCCTGTCATCAAAATAATTGAAAAAAATACATCATCCATAAACGAAATTATATCATATTCTTCATTGAAGTCGGTTTTCTCTTTAGTTTTTTTTTTTTCGTTTAGACTTGTCGTGGTCCCGCCATGTGGGCGCAATTGAAACCAAAGCTGCCCACTATGCAAATATTTGAATTAAATTACACTAGTATAGGTAATAGATTTACCTCCAAACCCCATGACGATGGGCCCCACATAAGACAAGTTGTTGAGGTGGAAACCGCGCGCCTCATCCTTCACAGAAACCGTAGCGTTACCGCGAATCTCCTGGTCCACTGAAAGGAAATCTGCGTAGTATCCTGGAAAAGAACAGATTTTTTTTTAAGGAGAATACTAAAATGTTGGCTTATACAATACACAACCGAAAATGCTTTTTCGCCCACGGAGGTCCTGAGCGGTCTCTGCCCTGAGGAAGGCCCTTGAGTACCGCTGACTTCCGCTCTCCCATACAAACGTAGTTTGTCAGAACTAACAAAACCTATATACATACTACTGGCACTACAGTCCATCAAATCTAAGAAATATATTTTGACGTTTCGCATTTATTACGCTACAACTTTGTTCAAACGTAGACACAATATAACAAAAAGTAATTCTTATAATGTCGAAGAATTATTTAATCAGATAAATAATTATATTGATTAAACATTCCTGTACAATATTCTATATTTGAATCTCGTAAAATTAGTTTATAAAAGAAACAATAAGCAAAATTGAAAATGAGGTTCACAAGTTGTTTACAGTAGTGCTGCGGCAGTTTAAAATTCTTGAGTTTCCAAATTATCGGTAAAAATACCGATTTTTTTTTTGTGTAGTGCGCGAATGACCAAAATTTAGTTCAGTTGTTCTTTGAATGACTTGTCATGAATAAATATATGTACTTAAATAAATAAAAAATATAATTATATTCTTGTAGTTCGCCCCGAACCGAGATCTCGTGATGTATGGTTTGTAACGGAGATTATTTCTCAAATAAAACGTAATTAACAAATGATAAAAGTGTTATTACATTACACCTTTCTCACTTTATATAAGCACTTTTTTTTCGAACTCTCTTTATTCATCTGAGTGTTCGAGGCTCTCTCTTGTTGCTGTCGTAATGTTATATCCTTTCTAAAATAAGACAAAGGTTGATGTCGTTTTGAAAAGGGAAAAGTTGTATTTATTTTTACCCCAATATCTCAAAAACTACCCCACTTTTCAAAAATCCCCCGTGGCGATCAAATTCTATTAACGTTATTTTCTATTCTGTTTAAATTTCATGAAAATCGGATAATTTGTTTGAGAGTTATGCCGTCACAAACACAAACACATCAACAACAGAATCGGTGAAACCAAGCCAAAATAAAGAAGTTGAAGATAAAGTTCAATTAAGCGCTATATATTTATTTATCTTCTATATGAGTTAATAAATTTGTCAAAAAAGTAAGCGATTGCTTCCTACCTATAAAGTATCAATATCGATTTTTCAATTTCTCATTAGACAAGTTGATCTAACAGCTGTCAAAGTGTATTTCTTGGACTATTTGATGGACTGTAGTGGCCCCGACAAAGGAATGAGGGCGCCTATATCATTATGCGCTATTAGAAGCCTTAGAGATGAAGTTAATCTTGAGCAACTTAAGGTTGTTTACTACGCACTAGTCGAACCTAAGCTCAGATATAGTTTACCTACAATTTTGGAGTATGCAGAGAGCATTTTATCAAGCTAAATATCCTTACTTTGCCCTCTTTGTACATATTACTTGTTCTAACAGATTTCGTAAAACACTCATACGAAACTGAGGAATAACAAAAGACTACTCACAAGAAGAAAGGATATTGTGATTTCCTTCTTTCCAAACCTAACGATATCAAGCGGTTAAATAATTTAATGCTCTACCAGTCGAACTCAAATGCTTAGATACTTAGTACAAATTTTGTATCTGAACTGAAAAGACTTTTGTTGGAGGAGTGCTACTATAAAGTTGAAGAGTTTTACGAGAAAATATAAAATATATTATATATGTTCGTTTCTAAGCTTATAGACGATATGTTTTTTTTTATTATTTGTTCAAATTGACATCCATTGTTTATTTTATATTGCATGTTACGATTAGGATTATTAGCTAAGTTAATTATTTACAACATTTCAAACACAATTTTAAATCGTTATATAAACTGCGATGACCAACCACATGCCAAACGTGATGATTGTGGCCTATCTCCGCATTACACTCTTTGGAGCTGGCCGTGTCCTGCAGAGGACACTTCCGGGCTTAACCTGATGATATACCTAACCCTTGAATAGTTGATTGTCTGGAAGAGATGAGTGTGATTTTGATAGTGGAAAGATCAAATATCAAATATCAGTAATCATTGTATTTATAATTTTATGAGTAGTAAAGAGCCCGCTGTGAAAGGGCTCGGCCGGGGAAGTACTACCACCATACTTATTGCAGCCGCCAAGCAGCATTGCTGTGTTCCGGTTTGAAAGCTATGGTTTCCAGTAAAATTACGGGCACGCGAGGATTAAAATCTTTAAAACTCAAGTTAACGGGCGCAATGCAGTGCCGTGTAGGCTATATTCTTTGTGGATTTGACCTACTCAATAAGGCATTGTTATAGGCAAGAGTGCACTCAACATCAGGAGGGCTACTTGCTAGCTCCGTATCTTAGATGTATAAAAAAACTGTGGCTTTTATAGTCATGGTACAAAAATCTACCCCAACAGCCCGCGGATGTCGTAAAAGTCAACCAAGGAGGTTTCACAAAAAAGGCTGCAGCTTCCTTCTATGTATATACAAAACATGAACTGTGAACATCAATCTGTCTGCCAAGCGTGGTTATCATTGCCAAACCTTATTTGGATGAAGTTATATCTACGTTGTTGTGGACAATAATGGGACCCTTGGCTTAAAAACCCTGTTGCGAGAAAAAAAAAACCAATAAAATGACTGGTTGATTGTAAGCGTAATCTCTGCACCTTCAAAATTTCGAATTTATTGGGTCAACCGATCTAAAGGTAGGGAGGGCTCATATTGTATTTATTTTATCAGTATCTCAGAAACTACCCCACTAATAAAAAAACGCCCGCATTTGTAACTTTATATATATGTTATGACTTTGCGGTTTAAATTTCATAAAAGAAAGCCCGTTCGAGAGTTACGCCGTCACAAACATTGCCACATACATACAGTGCCGGATTCCCCAATTCAACTCGGAGAGCTCGTTCGCTTCGCTGACTCGATCAAATGAGAAATTCTAGCAATACTAAAAAACAAAGAGCCATCGTATGTAGCATTTGAGTGGGTATAGCCTGATGAACACGGCCGGAGGCTTATCCGGATGTGTCAACGCCGGAACATTCGCTCTCGAAACGGATGCCACGGGCGGCGCGGGCGTTGCAACGTGTCACTTACATCTAGAGGTACAGTCAGAGACATACTGTCTTTACTAAAACTTGTACTAAACAATCAAACTTGATCCATTATATTATTTTGAGAGGACATTTTATTTTTTAGGGCCGACGAGACCTGACTTGTCTAGGACCCCATCACTAAGCCTATGCTGTCTGTCTGTCTTACCTTCAAAGAGGCGTCTGACATTTGGGGGCAGACTCACCGTCACACTATTTTGTCACACGGGTGCAATTGAATCGTAATAGGTGGCTGGTTGTCATTTTTAGAAACCGTGTTAAGGTAACCTAATCTAAGAAATTATTAAAACAAGACAAGAAACGTACTATTTCAATGTTTTTTATTTAACTTTGAAAACGGACCTATGAGATATGATTTTAGAGCTTACCACAAAAATAAACACAAATACTCAATGTTGGCCAATTTAAAATGCGTCGGCTATATTATTAAAAAATAAATACTTAAACTTCATAACATTAGAACTTTTTTTATTGAACGACTGTACCCGGAATCCTCAGCAGTGTGAAGAACTGGCTATAGGTATTACCACTAAATGCCAGAAAACAAACATTTTAGATTTTTTGCTATGGCGACAGAATTTGTTGAGATGGTGGTAGCCAGCCAGGCGGACTTAAACAAAGTCCTACCACCAACCAAACCAAGCACAATATTATACTCCTTTTGGGGACCGAACCCGGGACCTCTGGATCTGACACCGTTGGGACTAGACCACAGAGGCGGTAAACGTACAAGTACGTTTTAAAAACTAAAAACATAACCAACTTCAATGAAGAATATGATACCTACAATTTTGTACCTGGATGACGTATTTTTTCCAACTATTTTGATGACAGATGGACGGACAGATAGACAGACGCCTGATCCTATATGGGTAAGATTTACCCTTACTTTGAGGTAATACACCCAAATTGCTTCAAGTGTGCCTATAATACCGATTTTACAGGATCCCATCTTCAGATCCTGACCTGATGACAATGGGACAACCTGTGATGTATACCCTTTCAAACAAAAAAAGATTTTTTGTAATCGGTCCAGGCGTCTTCGAGTAATCGAGGAACATACATAAAAAAAAGAGATTCTGACGAATTGAGAACCTCCTCCTTTTTTTGAAATCGGTTTAAAAGAGTCGGCAGATTTTTCAATAATGAAGTTCGTTGAGATTGGCTGGGTGTAAAGACAATTATGTCTCAGACTGTACGTACAGTACATATCTAGCATCAAAATGTCCGACGCTTTGATCTGGGTCGACATAGGTAAATCGTATGAATGTTGAAAATATTTTTGTAATGGTAAAATGAAAATGTATTTTTAAAAGCTTTTCCTCACACCTAATTTATATGTTTCAATTTTGTATGTGGATTTAATCAAACAATAATTCAAGATACAAACACAAATGCATACACGCCATAACCTGTTACATTGATTAGCACAATTAGCCACTTAGATTTACTTAGTTCCACGCCAAATAGCATCCTAGTTAGCAAGTAAAATGTGGCTACCGTCTTACTGGCAATCAATTGTATCACCAATCCTTCATTTTTAACCGACCGCGAAAAAGGAGGTTCTCAATTCAACAGAATGTTTATTTTGTTTGTTTGTTACGTGATTAGGTTCGCCAATTATGATAAAAATATTGAGATGAAATATTGATTTTTAATGATTAGTTTTTTGTTTGGTAGGTGGTGAGGCCGAACCTGGACAAGAAATGCGGAGGATAGAGATTCAATTTGGTTGTCATGGGATTACCTTACTGACGACAACGATCCTACTATTTGGCTTGGCAAGTCTACAACAACTTCAACATGATATGTACATATATAATTATTATATATATCGGAGTGAAGGGCCATTGGTTTGACACAGCCTACAATAACCAATGCTTTGAAATTGTTATTGTTAACTATGTTCGGTCAAATCACTTGTTTAACTCATTAATGCCTTTTAGAGGTTCGCCTTAGAAAAGCTCGGCCTTCATCTCAGGTTATGCTACGCCGAAGGTGGTATGCGCACTTCACTTCTAACGGAATTCTAACGGACTGAGGAACTGGCTATCTTACCTCTAAATGCCGAATGCAATTTAGAACTGTTGTCATGGCGACAGACTTTGGTAAGATGGTGGTAGCTAGCCGGCGGAATTGACATTAGTCCTACCACCAACCAAACCAAGAACAAATTTGTACCCCAAAGGGGTTGAACCGGTGACCTCTGGGTTTGATACCGGTGGGTCTGGGTCTAATGCCAAAATAATGTTTCTTGTCGACCCAATTACCAACATAGCCCTAAATATTTAATGGGCATATTCGAGATCAGTGTGGTTTTTCTCCAACATGCATCAGTGAATTTTGATATTTCTTGGCTCTTGAAAGATGGCCCATAAGATATATTTACCTATGACAGCCATACATCCTCCCAATAGCATCAGCAACAGCCCAGCCGAAAGCGCTCGGCATGCGTGCCAGAGACATTTTGAGCTCATCTTCCCACGAACCACCTGAAATGTACGGTTGTCGATGTAATAATCAAAATTATATCTTGTATTCTATCTTGACTTTACCATAGAGTTGAGACATTTATTCAATAAAAAGTACAATTAAACTAACTATGTACAAAGGAATCAGTCAGATTTTGAATTGTTATTAAATTATTAAATATAATTAAATCTTTACCATATTGAAAATAATTTCTATTTATCTCAGTTCTCAAGGGGTTCTTGAAGCACGTAATGGTCAACAGCTGTTTCAATTCAATTGTCTTTGGAGATAGACATTAGTTTTAATGTATTCAAGGATTGTAATCATGCAACAAGTCTGTATCCAACTGTTGAATTTAAACATTACATTAAAAAATCTCATCTTTTAAAATAAAACACAATGCCACATTTTTTAACACTATCACACCTTGCATGTATATAAAACTCGGAAAATTAATTACAAATGGGAAAATATTAACATTTGATATGTTTATTAACATCGTTGTGATAAAATGGTTAGTACCATCGCGGAAATCACCAATAACATATCATAAAACAGCAATAAAACAAAATGGATTCCAAAATTCAGCGCATTCAATGCACACCATCGATTCAATGTAAAATTTTCTAAATGAAGTTACGGGGAAGAGTTTGGCATCAATGTTTGGGACTATTGGCTTGGAGTGCAGGGTTTTGTTTATTATTGGGGTGCGAGGTTTACCTGGACATTCCAGGTGGCCCCAGAGGCTGGGTGGGCGCGCCGCAGCGGGCCGGTGACGCTCCTGGCTCGCCGCATGCTACTGCCGCGGGATCACTCTCGGCACATGCGCAATCACCGCACAGCTTCCCCGCTAGAAACCTGCGTCCTAATAACTGATAACATTGTTGTCACCAGAGGCTTGAGGACCGATTCGTGGCTGCCATCTTTACGTTACGCGACTGAGCGTTGACTTACAGATTGGTGATGGAATGAGATTGGCATTGTAAGTATGAACATGAATAGTTTAATTATAATATTAAATTATTTGAGCAAAGTTTCAAATGTTTATATAAATAAAATGAAATAAAATAAATAGACTCACGACTATTTCCCCTTCGAGGATTCCCCTCTGATCACTAGTCAGAGCGTGGATCTTATGAGGATCACCTACTAGGTTAGTCAGAGGCTCGTCCAAACTTACGTTCGGCACATGCCCACGGTTTGCAACTAGCCAATATTCAATACGTGACAGGTCGCAAGCCCATCGCCGCTTTGCGGAATACTAGTGCACGACTGGATTCCAGCCCACAACCTCCGGATCGGAAAGCGGGCCCATATCGACTTGGTCACACAGCTCTTTTTTAATATTGTTTTTTTCAGTTCTCAATTTACAAGTCCTGAGTACACATCAATACTAGTATTTTAAACAGAATCGATTTAACATCGTTGAAATGTTTTTTTAAATACTTATGAACTTATTGGATAAGTATATTCATAAAACAGGCCGAATGTGCCAGATGGACTCGCACACCGATGATTGATGAATACAAGTATTACCGTTATACGAAGAAGAAAAACTGGAAAATTAATAAACAAATACACTTTCCTTCCTTTTCCTCTCACATACCTACTCTTTTTCTGTTTCATTTTCCTTACTAGGTGCATTATGTTTTTTTTTATTCAATTGATTATTAGATAATCCGATACAATTACACATATCTTATACGGTACTCTGAAAATTTCACTGTATGCTACGAATAAAAAAATATAAGTACAGCCATAGTACTCGTTGCATATCTCATTATTTGCAAAGCCAGAATGAGAGTTGCAACGAGAGAGAGCCTCAAACAATCAGTTGAATGTAGAGAGATTAAGAAAAAGTGTGCTTAGAGAAATGTGTAGTAGAAGCACACTTTTAATGTTTGTTAAAAACTTTCGTTTTGACAAATACTCTATATGGTGAAATATCTTACACAACACAAACCAGACATCACGAGATCTCAGCTCGGGGCCAACTACTAGTAGGGTCTCGTTGACACTGTTGAGTTACGGAACCCTAAAATGTGATAATACCGCAGCATGGTACTTACATTTAACTTTCAAACGGCCTACTTAGCCTCGAAGTTTCCTTGCTAACTTTTAAACAAAGCGAAAAGAAGCCCAGTACCTATAACATATACATTAGGTAACACATACTCGGTTTTAGCGATAGCCTACTCTATCGTATTATAGAATTGCCTCAGACTGCTTTGTCTTTATCTGCGTTCTTAGCTGATGTAGGTACAAACAAAGAACTCAGATGGACAGCGTTCGGGAAGCTTCGAAATATCTTATCGTCAAAGATACCACATATGCTCAAGACGAACGTTATTGATCAGTGTGTTACCAGTAGGTACCTATACCATCCGAGACTTGGTCTCTGACTTCTAGGTCGTGAATTAGTTTAAGTTGCCCAGCGAGCTATGGAGAGAGCTATGCTTGGAGTTTCACTACGTAGTAAAATGCGGGATGTGGATATCCGAAAGAGAACCAAAATTAGGTACGATTCAAGGCATTTGCATGGAGACAACGATAAAACGCGAAACCAAGTGTGGGAAGACCGCACTCGATGGATCGAGGATATTGTGTTGGCTGCGGGGAATCGATGAATCAAGGCGGCTCAGGTCACTATTTGTGGCATTGGCTGATGAAAGCAATGGACTTATATGCGCTGAAATGATGAAAAGTATGATAATTAGATGAAGGAGACTCTCTAGTATTCTTCTTCTAATTATTATCAACATTTTCATCTTCATTTTTATTAACTAGTATAATCTTTCTTTTAATGAAATATGGAACAAGTATTATATCTAAAACGTACTATTTGCCAAGCAATAAGCCTAACTTTCTTTTTTGTTTATTTATTTAAAGCACACAAAATAAAATACAACCAAATAAAAACAAAATGAGAGTGAGTAGGTACAGAGCGTGATTACAGAAAGAACTGTCAATATACTGTTAGATAAAAAGAAAAAGATAAAAGTTACAAATTAGACACAAATATGTATAATTCTGGATTACGGGTTAGTAAACGGTAGTGACGGTAACGGTCGTTGCGAGATTAGGTCTTGTTGGGAAACGGATATCAAGCCAAACGTATCTTTTGGGAGAAGTACATTATTGGAAACACATATACCGGGAAACGGATTATTAAGGAAACGGTGGTGACGGGAAAGGATTTTTGGGAACGGGTATTTTGGTAAACGGATAGCATGTTCCGAAATGAATAATGATATAGTCATTTATAAGTCAAAACTTTTACATATATTAAATTATAGCACACTCTTACTCATTAAGAACGGCTAAGATCGTTCGTAGATGTACTTATTTAATTAGTTTATTGTTGAGGACGAACAAACCTTCACAATTTTTTTTTGCACCTTATGCTGAATAAGGTTTAGTAGTATTTTCAGTGCGGGGCAGAAACTGCTTCTGTCTTTATGTTTTCTTGGCAAATCCGACCCCACATGACCCCTACTGTTATCACCTTTGCTAGAAACAAATGAATACCGACTTAAGACTCGGTACAAAGACGAGCTGTGACAATCAATGTCGACGATCTCATACTCACAAGTAGTATAATTATGGAATGTATGGAAAAGTCTCTAGAGGGGAACCTGAAAGTCTCAGGAGAGACTTTAGGGTTTCCTTCCTACTCTTTGTGTGTAAGTATTCTACCGCTTGCATAATGGGTTGTGTTTTGATATGGTGTCCACAGCCTCTTCAAAGTCAAAGTCAAATATTTTTATTCAAGGATAATTTTGAAAAAATACCTACGTATTTCAAGTTTATTTGTTTCTTTTTATCAAAGCACTCGCTATCGGCAGAGATTCTATCCCCGCACACTTTGGAGACCATACCTTCGCGCACCGCAAGGTTCAAGAGGAACAGCCTCCCACGAACCGTTTATTTAGTGGTCTCCCTGCCGAGGTTTTCTGTTAGCTACAGGCTAGGGAAGTCGATAATGGAGTGCGTAGTACTTAAAAAAGATGAGGATCGTCGTCGACTAATGGATCTCTTTTTTTATTATCATACGACGGGGACGGGCTCCTACTTCAGCTCACCTGGTTACAAGTTAAGATATAGCTGAAGTTGGAGGCGCACTTCATCTGAAATCCTCAACAAACTGAGGAACTGGCTATCTTAAATGCCAGCGGTTATGGCGACAGAATTTGGTAAGATGGTGGTAGCTTAGGCGGACTTAAAAAGCCCTACCACCAACCAAACCAAGCAAAATATTATACTGGGGATCGAGCCCGGGACCTCTGGATCCGAAATCGGTGGGTTGAACCACTAGACCACAGAGGCGGTTACAACTCACCAGGAGAAGGGAAGCAGCTTCCAACTTTATCTACACCTATCACCAATCCGCCTGGAAGAGGCTCTGTCCAGTAGTGGACATTATTGGACTGTTGATGGTGAAAAAAAGACTGTCCAAATCGAGGTACCTACTTACGACGAGTTCATAGCGATCAAAACCAGAATTCATATATTTATTCTGAGGGAACAACTTGCTATAAAGTGCTAAGAGCTGCTACGACGATAATACTTAACTGCTGTTAGTGTCTAGTAAATTCAAGGCGAATCTAATAAAATTAACCCAACGGAAAAAATCTGCAATGAAATATCCGGTCAAGGAGAAGGTATAGGTATGAACATCGGGGAGGCAGTTGTAGGTCGACGATTGTGCATCTGAGAGATGTGTCCGGCGGCTGGAGGAGTGTGGGTGGGCTTGGGCCGACCGGTGGAGGGTCGGAAGGGTGTGGGGTACGAGGGGGAGGCAGCGGGTCCACGTGAGCTCGGGGCGCCGGCGCGGCCGGGTCGCCCGGGCCGGGGCCTCGAGCCCGGGCGACGGGCGCGCGGCATTCCCCAGCCGGCTGCCTCGCGATGCAAGCCGCCACGCGACACGCCGCGCGCGCCGCGGCCCGCTGCTCTACGGCCGTGCTCCGGCCTCGTCTCGAGGGCCGCATCGGCGGCGCCGAGCCGCACTAACAGACGATTTTTATGGTGGAGCGAACCCGGCGGAGTGCGGTGAGGCAGGTGGCGTCGCGCAGGTGCGGCCGGCGCCCGGCCCGGGGCCGAATACGGAGGCGCGGGCACGCCGCGGCGCGCGCCCGCCCGCCTCGTCGCGCTCATGGAGCCGCCGTGGGAGCTCGAGCTAGAGCTGCGGCGGCACATCGAGACCTGCGTGTGCACCTGCGACCACATGGGCTATGGAAACTACATGGACTACCAGGTGGCGCCCGCGGCACACGCCTGCATGTGCCGCGCGATCACCTCGCCGCATGCCCACGTACGTCTGACGAGTCTCTCGCCGCTCGCCCTGCATGACCTCTCCATCCGATACCTACCTCTAGCACGACACGTTCACTTGTTTGTAGTGCTCGTTCGTTTCTCTTCTTTACATTCGTTTTCATGCATTTCAAAACTAACCTCATCAAGTTAATACCGTAGGTATGCAAGCTATACAATTTGCCCATATGTTCGTAATTTCATTACTAAACTTATTTGCATGATAAAATCGTAACCACAAAAATAAATATTCTAACTGGCATTCCATTTAACTTTTTTAATTAGGTTGGTATTTCACTTGATTTTTCAGACAGTTACACACTCGTCAAATCCTTCATTTGCCAAAAAAAAATAGACTGGTCAAAACCTTTAATGGTCAAATACTCGATTCGTCACATCAATTGTGTGTAAGCTTGGCGGTGGATTAGTGACCGCAGTAATGGGCTTTAGGACTTGGACAAATGCTATACCAATCCCTTGATTATTATTTACTTTGTTGCCTGTACGACATCACATGTAAATAGAAGGGTTTTAAGTGAGTCGCAATCAATATTTATTGAAGAAAAAAAACTTTTACCTCAGAGGATTTATACTTCTTATCACTACTCAGATATTGGACATAAACATCACCTACTAGACTAGGAGATGGTTAGAGGCACGTCCAAATAATATTTTGTAAATCGGAAAGTATTTTTTTTATTTTCATAACTATCTAATGGTGTGTAGTCATGATTGAATGAATCAAAATTCAATTGGGACTATTGACAATAACAAAATAACTAAAGGTAACAGTATAGGTCTCTTAGACATCATCATCTTCCTGCCACACAGCCCGCACTAGGTGGAGTTATTGATACAACATAATATCTTCCTTTATTTATCTTGATTTTAATAAAAATAATATCATATAAATGTAAAATACCCAAATCGCTGCAAGTGTGCCTATAATATTTGAAGAGTTCCCTCGATTTCTCCAGGGTTCCATTATCAAATCCTGACTTAATGACAATGGGACCACCTGTGAAGTATACTCTTTCAAACCAAAAAAAAGATGTTCCCAAATCGGTCAGCGTCTTCGAGTAATCGGGGAACATAAATAATAAAAAAAAAAGATCCCAACGAATTGAGAACCTCCTCCTTTTATTGAAGTTGGTTAAAAATAAAACGATGGCTAATTCGACACATTCAAGGGTATGCAAAGTATATGACAAATAAAAAGAAAAATATACTTCTCACTCTTGACGATGCACTTTTCCCAATTTAATTGGCGGGGAATTACGAACACCTAAGGAAAACTTCAAATAACACCAAAACATAGGGAGGTAGGTGAGTTTTTATTATTAAAAGAACAAGTTATTTTACCTTACTAAGTAATACTTAAATCAGATTTATTGAATTCTTTTTACAAAATCAATAATCATACCAAAAATAAAACCCTAGGTGTTTACCCGACACTAAACGAGTAATCACGAACACCAAGTGGGGCAAAACCGACCTAGTCTAATTGATACTAATCAGCCTTTAGGTACGACATAAATCACATAAGCCATCCGATGATGACCGCCCGTTTGTGCATTTTTAATGTGCATCGCTTACAATTTAGAGGCATAATAAAAAATAAACAGATGCAATAATCTCTAAAATTGTAAGTAGCTAACCTAACCTTACCAATACTAACTATTTAAAGGGGTAACGGTGAACGTTCGAGATTACCCCATCCAAACCGTTCGCCATTACACGATGTAGTAGCAAAATAAAAAAAATACCACAACACGCATTTAGTTTATACTAGGTGGCTGATGCCACCGACAAATCATACTTAGATTAGACATAAATTGACACGTAAATACACCACAGTGTATATATCAACAGTAACAAAGCTACATCGACTTACATAAACGAGAAAATTGTATCGTAAACCACAAAATATAAAAAAATATTCATACCTTTGACTTGGTGTGCGCTTGTGTTGCTCGAGTCGTAGCCCGGCACTGGCGGTGGCGTGGTGTATGAAATGGTACCAGACGCAATTCGATAATTCCTATCTAATATAGTAAAATCGGTGCGTTCGGCATTGCCCGGCGTTCGTGTTTCCCCAACCTTCCCCTATGTACATATACATATTACAGGACATTAATTTCACACAGCGCCATCTAGCCCCAAACTTTGTAAGGCTTTTTATATGGGAACTAGATAACGGATATAATATATTAATACTTTTTTTTGTAAATACACACAACCACATATATGAAACATCTAAATTAATAACACAAACTATTGTCCTGGGTGGGAACTCACAACATATTGCGCGGAAGGCAGAGCTACTAGCAACTAAGCTGTGAGGCTTGTTGTAGTAGCTTTAGTTTGTGCCATTTCGGAGAACATCTGCCTTCTCACCTGAATAAAGCCTCTTTTCGTCTGTACCCACGCATCCATTAGCAAAAGTAATGTTAAATTGTATAAAACCCTCTCGTTCGCAAACTTTTACGTAAAAGGTCCCTAGTAAAGGATAAGTACGTATACACACTGAGACAGTAATATGTGTGGTATATTCTAATTAATTATTATTTTAATTGCAGTTTCTCTTGAGCCAGATCCATATCAACGTAGTTCTGCTCTTCTACAAATACATAGGTACTGGCTATGATCTAAGTAAACATAATTTAAGTTTTTAATATTGTTAAGAAACAGCAGATAGGTACATAAAGAACATAATATGCAGAGACTATCTACAGGTTTGTGAAGGTACATTTTTGGGCTTTAAAGACAGCTTTCTTTTTCTTCTCTTTTTCTTTGTACTTAAAATTTTTACCTTCGGCCTAGGTGTGATGAAGGCCAAGCGCTTCCCCGTCGTACAATAAAAAAAAAACATACCAAGATGGAGGTCCTGTAGGTCTACTACGAAAAATGAAACATGACGGATCCGTTGACGGATTGCATGTTTCTCAATACAAACATTTTTGTATTGAGAAACATGCAATCCGTCGATCAGAAGTTCTTCGGATCCGACGATGTTCGATTTTCGTAGTAGGGCCCGTACTCGACCTGGGTGAAGCATGGGATACCTGAAGGTCTTCATGCTCCAACTGTACAGTCCATCCTCAGAGTCAATCTATAAATACTTACCTACATTTGGCCATCGACTCTATTTGCCCCCAGGAACACTTTTTTCAAAGTAGCTTCCTATCGTAAGCTATTTAGAGGATAAATACTTAACGTCATTCAAACTAAAATTATCCGCTTCAACTAAGATGAGTTTGTATAACTTCATGACAAATAAAACGCAGCGTGATAATGGATACTGATCATGATTTTGTTGAAGCATGTGTTAGCCTTTATCATAGCTTGATACCAGGTGAGATGAAGGCCAAGTGCTTATCCGTCGCACAATAAAAAAAAAACAAGTTTTTGCGATAAGCACTTTGCGTAAATTTTTCATTTCTTTTGGGATCGCAAGGGACCCAGACAAGCTGTAATGAAGTAGATACCTGTAAGTGGGTGTTAAGTTGGTAAAACCTCTATCCTACACTGTTCCTAAAATATTCATTTGCGGCCCCAGGTGCAAGATAAAAGCCCTTGGAAAAAATCTTCGAACAAACAGCTTTGTAATTGCTGGCTGCCGTGTAACGAACACTGACGTCTGTGAGAATTTACCTCTAGTATCAAGTTTCAACGACGTACTATAATATAGATGTCGAAATATGACGGATGGTAAAGAAATAAATATTACAGGAATTTTGACACAGCGCAATCTAGCCCCAAACTAAGCATAGCTTGTAATACGGGAACTAGATAACGGAGAATACTTAAATACTTTTGTAAATGCATCTACATTCATCACACAAATGTTTGTCCTGGGTGGGAATCGAACCCACAGCCTACAGCGCAGAAGGCAGACTAACTACCAACTGAGCTATGAGGCTTGTTAATTTTATAAAGATTGCCGCTATCTGCCTAGGTGGATGTAGCATGCGTTATAATTTCACGTACCAGATGGGCCACATCGTGTTAGCATATTTCAAATTAACTAATGGCGCAATGTGGGCGCAATGCTTTTTTGGCACCACTAAGACACCTTACTTAACTATCTCACATGATTTTTCGTTGATATTGTATAAAGTACATTTTTAATTATTGTAAATCTGATCAGCCTAGTTTTGGAATTGTATTGTCTTACTTGTAGTCTTACATCTGAGCTACAGCGCACATAAATTCATCTCCGAAGCAATTCGGAAAATTGAACGTGCTAGGCCATTTTGAGTGTCCATCGATCAGTTATATTTACGGAGCATTAGCAGAACTTCCGCGGGACCTAACGGCTGGTTCGTGCCTGGCCTAAATGAGACAGATAATAGATCTGTCTACTTTGATGCTCGTACTGAGATATTATGACACAACTTCCCTCGAGAAAATAAACCACGTTTTTTATATTTTTTAGGTTAAAATTATAGTGATTTCTGTATTCTGCATTATGCATGCATGTTTTTTTCGGGCTGTAACGATGATGTCACCAGTAGATACTTGTTGGCAGTGAATACTGGGTAGGTAAATATGAAATTATAACCCAAGGGCAGGCTCGTATTTAGGCCAGCGAATTAGCATAGCTATTCAGCGTGGCAATGCAGCCAGTGTCTTGGGCACGCTTCTGTCTAGTACTGGTATGGAACAGTTGAGCTACCTATAGGCCGTTTGTAATGGTCCTTAGGTAATCTGACTGATTCCTTTGTACATAATTATCTCAATATCATCTCTAGTGCTATTGCTAAGTCAGGTTAGTACCTGACTTAGCAATTGCACTAGATATGATAATTTCAACTTATACCTTGCAAGCCTGCTCACACCACCGCATCGTCCGATTATATATTGCATAAAAGTTTGTTGTATTTTTACTAGTTAATATTTTATTTCTCTGTACGACGGGAAGCTTTTGGCCTTCATTTCACCTGGTTTCAAGTTATGATAAGGCCGACAGGGGAAGCACTCTTCACCGGGAATCCTCAACAGAATGAGGAACTGGCTATCTTATATCTAAATGCCGGTCCACAACAATTTAGAGTTGTTGTTATGGCGACAGACCTAAGGTTAGATGGATAGATTAATTAATTGAATCCAATAACGACATCCGATAGGATAGGGTCTTAGGTGCTCAACGAGCTATATGTACAATTTTATGTCAGTACTACATTCAAGATACACTCTAGTTTCTGATAATGCTTCTACGCTCAGATGATAAAAAAAATTGTAGCCGAAAAATATCATAAAGACTTGAAATGTTCATGGTAGTTTCTTTCAGTTGTGTAGGGGTTTACTAAGAACTGTAAGAAATTTAAAAAGGATGGCGGAAATACAATCCCCCGCATATCATTAATCTCACTAATATCACTGATCTGGAATTACTGAGTTACCTATATATAGGTAACTCAGCATATATATAATGTATATATATACCATCTATAAAGGTACTTAGTAACCCGACTGCTCTTATAAATAGTTAGTTTAATAACAGGAACATACATTATAAATTATAAATACTACAGGACGTCAATTTCACACGACGCCGTCTAGCCCCAAATTAAACATAGCTTGTAATATGGGAACTAGATTACGAATAGAATACTCATATTTATTTTTTGTAAATGCATACTTATCATGCAGTAGAACACCCATATTGTTTGAATAAATGTTAGGGCAATCTCCGACATCAATCACCTACTCTGCGGAGCACGCATGAGCTTACATCTCGGTCCACAGCGTCACCCTACAGCCACTACCCATAGCTCTAAGAGCGGGTCTGTGTAAAAGCGGTGCGCACGGTCGGATACTCACCATGAGTAAGGTAACAATGGGAGCGCGAATTTTCCGCAACATTATGTCTACGGGCTGTGGTTTTTGAACCATGAACCGCTGCCCGGTGTCGAGCCCTGTCGGGTATGCAATGAATTAAATATTTACGGAACAGGTTATATTTACGGAACACCTATATCCATTAAGCTTGGCTATCCAAAAGCAAACGGGGGTAAAATATCAATTTTGTCAAATATAGGATCATTTTGACCACCAAAACATTAAAATAAAAATAGTAAAATAAATGGTCACACCCGTAACACCAAACATTTTTTTATATTTTTTTTTAATTCAAAAATATTATAATAATTAAAATGAAGGATTTTTATGGTCATAATAAAAAATAAGGTTTTATTATGGCTTCTTTTGACTTATTTTCACTATAATCATCCTGATCATCATCATTCATGACTATCACTAGTATCAACCATAGTGGTGTTTTCTGAGATATACCGTTCTCAGGTAACCCGTTTCCTCGTAAAAAGTTAGTTATCGACGCCCGTCAAACTTTACATTCTCTTAGAAATAAATCGTCCTTAAAAATCCAACCTCGACCATTAGTACTGGTAAGGAATGGGACTTGTTGCCTTCGTTATTTTTTCCGTGATAGTACAATCTTGTGGTCTTTAAGTCCAGAGTGAATAGACCTGCTCCATCTTAGGCCACATCTTCACTTGCTTTACAATTAAGCTGGTGGTGAAACGCTTGATGGTTGTAACAAATAAACCAATAAAAGCCATGATGACCATGTGGAACAGTCCTTAGGTTTTCGAGTATAACAATTTTCAAGTGTAAGCTTCAGCTTCACTGAGCTGTGAAATACAGCTCAGTAAATAGATAACAACTTGTTTATTAAAAGTTCAATGTTCGCAATAGAAGCGAACATCGAACTTTTATTAATCACTTTTTAAAAGTTGAGTTTTTCCGGGGAAGTACAACCATTCCAAGGTCTTCCAATACGATTAAAGTAGGTAGGTAGGTACCATTTAAAAGTGTATTGTTGCCGGTGAAATTGAGGCTCCGTGAAGCCGTAACTCTTTGAAACATTTTTATACGAAATGCTCATAAGTTCGTAGGCTGGATCATGTGCTACGTCGTACTTCAAAAAGTGCTACGAAGTAGACACCGCTACGAAATGTACTAAGTTGTAGATACTCCTACAGAATGCTCTACGACATGTAGACACCAATCCGAAATACCACTACACTAGCGAGGTATCAGGACACTTGCGCGAAAGCGATTTGCGCGAAAGACACTTGCGTGAAAGGACACTTGCGTGAATAGACACTTGCGCGAAGATACACTAACGCGAATAAATCACATAATTCCAAATATATCTAGAAATAAAGGTTGCAGAGAGATGCGAATTTCACCATTGTGTAGATGAGTTTATCTCCTTTCTTTCAATATGTTTCACTTTTCCCCATCTCTCCTCCTTTCCCCCCCCTTATAAATAAATATATTTTATCGTAGAGCTTCGTAGTACGTACTTCATTGCTACGCCCTACCCCGGACCCGCGTAGCATACATAATAATTCAATGAGCTCTTGTAGAGAACAACCTCAACAAAGTTATTTTTACTCAAGAGAATTAAATATTCTGTATGCTACGCGGGTATCCAACGTAGAATCGTAGCACACTCTACGAAGCTTAACAACAAAAATAGCAAGAATTGGGGGTTTGAAAGTTTTATTAAATTAAAGAAAAAAAGCTCATCTACAAGATGGTGAAATCATCATTTTTCTACGACTCTTCTTTTACTACATCTGTGGTCTAGTGGTTCAATCCACCGATTCCGCAGTTAGTTGAGGATTCAGGCGAATTGAAGTGCGCCTCCACCTTCGGCCTTATTGTAACTTGTAACCAGGTGAGATAAAGGCCAAGCGCTTTCCCGTCGTACAATAAAAAAAGACCTTTATTTCCAGATATATTAGGAGTTACATGATTTTTTCGCGCAAGTGTCTTTCGTCTAAATGTCAGTTCACGCAAGTTTCTCTTCGCGCAAGTGTTGCTTCGCGCGCAAGTGTACCAGACCCCACTAGAACACTAATTTAGTTCACATATTAGAATCTTTGCTTAGTTCGGGATTATGTGGCGCTTTGTGAAATCAATATCCTGTTATCAGTATTTATTTAGTTTATTTATCCTGTATCTGGTTATGGTAATCTTCTATACGGTCTTTCTTATTTACCAGAAGAACGAGACTTCGCCCTAAATATTTCAAGTCTCTTGGTTTGATGTGTGTACTGATGGTCTGAGACAGTTAGCCTGTCAGCTACACGACGATTTTTATCGTCCAGAATACAGCTAATACCTTCATATGGTCACAAATCTCAAAGCACTACATAGTAGTTTATATAGTTAGTACTATTTTATCGTTCTTTATTTATGTACGATAGCAGGTACGTTACACTTCACCCGGAATCCTCAACAGTCTGAGGAACTGGCTATCTTACCTCAAAATACCGGAACACAACAATTTAAAATTTTTGTTAGGGCGAGAGACTTTGTTAAGATGGAGTTAGTTAGGCAGCTGGACTCAAACAAAATCCTACAACTAACCAAATCAAGCACAATATTGTATCCCCCTGGGGATACAACCGACAATATCGATGGGTGAACTATTAAACCACAGAGGCAGTTGCAACAGAGCATTAGCAAAATACGCGTTTGGCTTACACTAAATATGTGAGCTTAACAGCTTACAAACAGCAACCACGACAAGAAACTTATCAGTATAAATTAGTACATCTATTGTTACTTCAAGTCGTGATGACCTGATGAGGTTGTAATGTTGCGTGGGCCGCGGCCCGGGCCAATCGATGCCGCCCCGCTCGAACCTGCATCGCCCATGTACTTTCACATCCTATGGTGACAAACAAACAGGAATGTGCGTCTTCTTTCTACAGACATACGCCTTTAGCATCATTACATTCTTTAAACATGCTCGTCGGCATATAGAGTACTTTTGAAAATGTTTTTTTACACCGTTTTATTTACTAAATTTAAAACTACATCTCAACCTTACACAGCAATACATCTCACGCAGTCTCTCAAGCTTCTATGTGTTGTAGTTCTGACAAAAATGTTCTAAGAAGCGACTGGGTAAATTTAAACCCAATGCTACCTGGGTCAAAAATTTACGCAGTCGCTTTGGAATATCACAGTAAAAAATTGTACAGGCATGCACTGGATAGCTAGCAGGGCAAAGAAAACGTATTATCTAGTAGCTCACCCCGAACTGAGATCTAGTGATGTCTGGTTTGTGACATAGATCATTTCTCAAATAGAATGTAATTAACAAACGATAAAAATGTGCTTTCATAACACCTTTCTCACCTTACTTATGCACTTTTATCTCGAACTCTCTTTATTCACCTGAGTGTTCGAGGCTCTCTTGTTGCTAACGCAATGTATCCTTGCTAACATGAAACAAAGGAAAGGCGTTTTGAAAAGTGCTCTCAAAACTGTTGCTTTGTAGTTGTGTTTTAAAAATCTACCCCTCCACGGATATCGTAAAGTCAACCAAAAAGGCAGCAGCTTTTTTCTTTGTGTGAACAAAACTTTTACTGTTCTTCTTCTTTCTACTTCTACTTTTACTCGTTCGCTTCGCTCACTTGATCAAAAATCTGATAACGACACGTAATTTACACAAAACACCGCATCATCTGACCTATTTTGCATATTATCTCTAAAACGAGCTTAAAAATGAGCTTGTTAAATCTCAGGGTCCTTTTATTTTTAAACTCAAAAGCACCGCTATGATTGTGTTACATTAATTAACTTCTCGTGTTCATCATATTTGAGGATAATTTAGACTTCAATTAGGGCAATTCGTCGAAGTGTGACCGCCCCTGCCCCTGTCTTTATTTCTTAGAATATGAAAATTTACGTTATTTTATTTGACATGATGTTTCTAAACCTTGTTCGAATCAGCCGTTTTGCATTTATTCTATGAACTTTGTCCTGTCCTCCCCACGGCGTAAGGTTTCATCACAACTTCGAATTAGCAATTATGAGACTTTACATCGATAAGTAGATCAATAAAGCGTAATCCATCATATTAAAACAGTCAAAGTTTGTGTGTTTGGATGTTTGTTACTCAATCACGCAAAAACAGCGCAACGGATTTGAATGAAATTTTTTACACATATAGTTTTAGGTACTTTTTATTCCGGAATGTTAGGTTCCATGTTAGGTTATAACAAAAACGAAAGTATCCACTTGAAATCATAAGGAGCATTATTGCTAAATCTTTACTAAGTATCTACAAGCCAAATTTAAGTTAAATCCGTTCAGCCGTTTTCTCCTGATGTTCATGTTTTTATTGTTATTGTACCCCACAAATAATGCAACAGCTAATCAGAAGCACTGGCCTAAAACGCAGCAAGGCAGTACGGAAGTACCGCGCCGCTTCACTGGGTGAGTTTTTTTCCAGGGCCAGTGAGGCGAAATCTGAAACCGTGAGAAAAGTCATGTAAGGAGTTACGTGCTCCATTAAAAAAATATATTCGTTCTGCATTAAAAAGTAATACTTATTATGTTTTATAGTTTTGCTGGGAATTAAAAAAAATATATTTCAAGGTATAACTTTTTTTTTAATCGAGCACGTAACAGACTGACGGACGGGGCGAAACCGGATTATTCGGTAACTTTCACGGCTTCTGACTTCGCCTCAGAGGCCCTGGAAAACACTCTACCTCTATACTACCTCAGAGCATTTACGGTCATAATATCAGGGGGGTATTTACGAGTATATTATACCTCTGTGGTCTATTGGTTCGCCTACCGGTGTCAAATCCCGGTCAAAAAATGGGTCCAGCGGGTTCTATCCCCAAGGGGTTAAATTTTGTGGTTGGTTTCGCTATTTTTGTTACTTACACATGTTTCATTCCTCTCTGGACCTCTTATGTATTTACGAGTACGTAACATGATTGTATTTAAATTTTAGTCTATTCAAAAAACCGGTCAATTGAAGACACGTAGGTACATTGAGGAGACCTGCCCACATTTTAAGGCGAAAATTGTGTTTATTGTATGGGGCTATATAATAAACAATTTATCCGATTTTAATATAATTTCATTTTTATAATTAGTGTGATTGCGGCAATTGAAATTCACACTGTGTGTAAAATTTCAACTTTCTACCTATTACGGCTTATGAGACAGACCCTGACAGACAGACATTTACACAGTAATAGGGAACCCTAAAAAGCTTCCAATGAATATGAGCACCAGCGAAATACTCAATATTTCTCAATTTTATTTTACATGGGGTCAAAAAAAAATGATTAGGATGTATAAATTATTCTATTTATTTTTATGTGTTTGTATAAAATATGTTGAAATATATTTTATATATATATGTATATATATATGTATACATATATATGTATAAAACATTATAATTACACACAATAGTTTTGCCTTATATTTATATATTTAGTAGGTATTAAACATATATGTGTAGGTATACTTTTGATATATGTATGTATATTTAATTTATCTATTAAAATGTTATTTTAATTCAAGTACACTTTTCTACCTTTTTAGTGTATCACCCTCTCTAAAAGGTTTGCTGGTAGAAAAAGGGTTAAGCTCGCCTCTGTACATATGTTTTCCTATGACATGTTTAAATCATATCTATGTGTACAATAAATAATTGTAAGACGAATTACAAGAATTAGGGGTTGGATGTTATGTCATCTTTGAAATTTAAAAATTCTCAATTTTTTAAATATTACGTCAACAAAGTAAAATAGAATGCTTTAATTTATACGTTGTAAAACATTTTAAGCTTGTGAGAGCACCCACGCGAAAATAGCTCACATAAGGGCCTTTAAATAGCGACCCCAGGTTGCCAGACCGACGAAAAACTCGTTAGAAGAACCTATACTTACTGTATTCAAATATTAAAATTTTGATATGTGCCTTGCATACATAACAAATGACATCAAATATGTCGAATCACATCACCTAGATAATGTCATCTGGGCACTGATTCCGAGCTAAAATGAAGATTACCATAATTTCCAAATTGTTCACCCAGGTGATTTAACTCAATTTAACATTGTGGAATAAACCTTGTTCTAAACGAATAATTAATACACCGATCAAACTAGTCTAAACCTATTTGTTTTTAATAGCACATTTACCCAACTCCAATACACGCCGAGTATTGAGAGAATCTCACAGCAGATGTTCTCCCGTAGCCTGTGTGACAATAAAATAACCTAATAACCTTGACCCAATACTGCAGCCAAGCGCGTTACCCGACAATCTCTCTGCAGATATCTGTTCCAACGTTAAAACCATACCCTTACTGTATTTTCAGCTAATGAGTCGGTACCTAACTAGTTAACTATTTACCTATTTTGGTTTGTAATGCGTTAATGAGTTTTAAAGTCTTAAGTATTTCCGAGTTTTGAGAGTGAATAGATTCCTTCAAGAGAAGCGTGATTCACTTTTTATCTATTAGATAGAGATTCTCTTTTTTATTAAGCTAGAACCAAACGCTAGGAAACAAACAACATAGGTTCCTGCTTAATATTTTGATCTATATAAAACTTAACAGGAGTATTTCGTTCGCACCAACATTACATATATACCTAATTCGCATTGTACCCAAGCGTAGTAGAACTGAATGAGTGTGTTAAATACATGTTAGCGGCGCTACCTATGCAAAAGTAGGTTTTTAGACGAGACTAAATCCCGGCGACTGGAGGCCTTCAGTTCCTGTAAATGGGTCAGAGGCTAGTCAGCCTCCGCCACCCACCTCCCCTCTCTAACAGTGTATGCCCTTTGCATAATTGAACACGCGGCAAATTATTGTCGCGCTTGAATCACCCATTACAAACATTTGCTGCGCTCTAATTATATCATTTGCGCATCGTTTCATTCAAAACTCACACTTTGTAATGTGATGCGTATTTGTATTTCACTTAGTTTGTATGAAGGTATTTGTTATTTAAATAACCTATTTCGGTGTCTTTTTAAAGTAACATACTTGTATTTGATAGGAGGTTGTTGTTGCAGGCTGCGGTGCCGGAGGGCATGACGTTCCCGGGCCCGTTGCCAGATGTTGCGGAGCGGTGCGGGCGATGGGCGCCCGACTCGCTGTCCGCCTCGGCGTCGGGCAGCTCGGACGAGAAGCCGATGCCGCGGCGGCCGCGCTGGCGTATCGCCCTGGCCGGCTTGCTGGTCCTCAGCGCGATCGGCGCCGTGCTCGCCCTGCCCCTCGCGCTCGGCGGCGGCGGTGGCCGCGACACTCCCGAACAGAGACTCACTACCATTAAACGCATGTTACGCGATTCACCACTCGTCGATGGACACAACGATCTAGCGTGGAACGTTAGAAAGTTTTTACACAATAAAATCGGCGAGTTCAACCTGAGCGCCAGTCTCGACGGGCTCGAGCCGTGGGTTCATTCGCGCTGGTCGCAAACAGACATCCCGCGGATGAGAGTCGGTCACGTCGGTGCTCAGTTCTGGTCGGCGTACGTGCCGTGCGGAGCGCAGGACCGCGACGCCGTTCAGCTCGCTCTAGAACAGATAGACGTAATTCAAAGAATAGTAGATATGAATTCGGCGCACTTGGTTTTGGTCACGGATGCAGCGGAACTATTAGAAGCGCATCGTAACGGGCAGATAGCGTCGCTCATAGGCGTGGAGGGAGGACACGCGCTCGGTGACTCGCTGGCGGTGCTCCGCGCATTCTACCAGCTGGGCGCGCGCTACCTCACCGTGACGCACACGTGCGACAACCGGTGGGCGCGTACGGCCGGCGGTGCCGGAGGACTCACCGAGTTCGGGAAAGCCGTCGTGCGCGAGATGAATCGCCTCGGGATGATCGTCGATCTATCGCACGCCAGCGAAGAGACAGTGAGAGACGCGTTGAAAACCTCGCAGGCTCCAGTTATCTTCTCGCACTCGGGCGCCGCGGCGCTATGCAACGCTACCCGGAACGTCCCTGACGATTTACTTCGCATGGTGGCCTCGAAAGGTGGGGTCTTTATGATAAATTTTTACGCGAAACTGGTATCGTGCAGCGACACCGCGACGCTGCAGGACGTGGTGGCGCATATAAAGCACGTACGGCTGGTGGCGGGCGTGGAGCACGTGGGGCTGGGAGCCGGGTACGACGGCATCGATAAGCCGCCCGTGGGGCTGGAGGACGTGTCGCGGTACCCGCACCTGCTGGCCGAGCTGCTGCGCGACCCTGCCTGGAGCGAGGACGATGTGCGCAAGCTAGCCGGCATGAACGTGGTACGCGTGCTGCAGCAGGTGGAGCGCGTGCGCGACCAGTGGCGGCGCGCGGCCGTGCTGCCCGGCGAGGAGGCGCCCGTGCCGCCGCGCTCCTCCGCTCCTTGCCTCTACCCCGCCGCGTGACCGAGGCGATTGCGCCCCGAAGCGCACCGCCCTCCTACTGCTCAATATTGACACTTGTTGAACGTAGTTATACATGTATATTAGTGTCCAAATGTGATTTAGAATTTAAAAGTAACCTCTATGAAATATATAGCACAAATGTTTTATGAAGGAACGCGCGCTGGGCGCTTCGTGTGGCACCTGAGCGGGCGCGCGGCGTCGTCGTCGCGTGCCTGCTGAACTCTTCTCCATCCATGCACTCGACTTTGTTGACGAAAGCCCGTGTGCTCCACAATGTACAGTCAGTGAACAATTATCAATGCACAAACATCTATCGTATTAAAACTCGCTGGGAGTTTTATAAACTCTATTTAAGATACTAAGGCCTACAGTTCTTGTCGGAATTATCTACTAATAATGCTCTTGTGGCAATTTTATCACGCATTTTATTTAAAAAAATGGCACTTACCTGATTATGCTTATGTAAGTAAACTATCGCACCTTTAGTAGCTATTGATAGGTCACAGCAACGTTCCAAAAATGAGTAGAATTTATTCAAAGCTTTGTAATAAACTTATGTTGGTGATTATACAGCATGGGGCACATTCTTAGCCCGAAAAGGCCCACCTTTTTTTCTGTAGGTTTTAGTTTTTTTGTAAGTTTTTCTCGTAGAAAGCGATTGATTAATTTTGAAAAGAATACTTAATGCGTTTTCAGTTTGTTGTTAAAATTGATAATGTACAGAGTCAGAGAAAAAACTTAATTTGTCAAAAGATACCTTTAAATATAATACTTATTTTGATGAAATGTCGCATTTTATCGAATGAGAAATGAATGTTGAAAAGCTGCCTACAAAAGAAAACGGTAGCTACCTTGAACTGGCCAAGAGTTGGTCCAGTCCTGTATATTATATAGAACGTAGGGTTTTAGTACTTATACCTGCAAGCATTTTTCTTGATTTTACCTAAACTAATTATAATATAGGAACTAGATAGCCAATTTTATCTAAGACATCGTTTTGGAGACCACACTGCATGTAAATCTACTCAGGTACCTACCAAACTCTACAGCTTTTATAGATGGATTATAATTGATGGGCTGAAGTAGAAGATGGGTTAATGTTTATTTATGTTTCCTACTTACACTGTTTTTGGCACTGACTGTACAAAATTGTGGCACAGTTACAAAAAACCTATGTTTAGGTACCTACAGGTACTATTAGAAAAATATTTATTTATTTAGACTTACCTATTGGATTTTATTCATATTCTTGCTTGTAAGTAAATTTATGTTTATTATATGTGTGAGAAAGAAATGTAGATAAGTACCTTACAGTACCTTTTCAATAAAAAAAGATTTTCTGATTATGTGCATTTTAAATAAATTAGTCCTAATAAGAATGACGTGCAGGCTTAAATCCCGCTACCTACCTACCTGCATACACTTTCTAAATTCAGCAGAGTCAAAAATACTAACTGTTATTCGTATGGCAAAACAAAAATTCAAGAGTCGAGAGGTCGAGAAAATGAGGCATTCCTCGTAGCGCACCCAGATGAAGCGCATCAAAGTACTTCCACATGTCGCACCCGTTTTGTTGTGCTTTATTCAGTAGGTGTAAATGTTAAATTTAATTCCTCTCGTTGCGCACCAATGATAATGTAGGGTATAGTGATGTTTATGTCTAGTGATGGTTTTTATCTAATTAGTACCTAACCTATAAGTGGAACTTGTAATTGGCCTTCAGCTGCCATGTAACCAGCATGTAAGTATATTTACATCTATCAGGAGGCATATATTCTCATCATAATCATCATATATTCAGATCATATAGTTCATCATGTTTTGTATAGCTTTGAGTTTTTAAGGACAATTTTTGGACCAACATTTTTTTTCTTTATAACACAATAGAGGCAATTACGCCTGGTCTTCAAATCACTTGATGAAAGTTAATATTTAGGTCAATGTCTTTTTTTTTTAAGCTGATCAAAAATTGTCCTAAAAAAACTTACAGCTATGTACACAAGTGCTGCGTACATGTCATCTGAAGGTAAATTATAAGTTTTCACTTATAGGTTACTAATTAGATGAAAAATAACCCCATCACTAGACCCTACATGATCATTATTGCGCAACGAGGAATAAAAAGATTTTTTGAAAAGAAACTTTTAAACCTACTGAATGAAGCATACCAAAACGGGTGAGCTATGTGGAAGTACTTTGGTGCGCTTTATCTTGATGCGCTTTATCTTGTTGCGCTTTATCTGGGTGCGCTACGAGGAATGCCTCGAGAAAATCTGTAGTAGCTTTACCAATTAAAAAACTTATATGTATGCTACGTGGGACGGCGAAGCGGCGTAGCACCGTAGCATGCTCTACGAAGTTCACTGACAAAATGAACTAATATCAATACCATATTACATATTTTTATCGATATGGCGAAGGAAAATAAATATATAAGCGGAAAGAAGGAAAGCTGACGTTTTTTCTCAGAAGGTCACCATCACAAAGAACGAAAAGCGCTTTCACTAGCAGAGGAAAACCGTCAAAAAGCGTGGGCTGTTAATGACACAATCCATTACTTATAGGTTTAATTTATCAAAACAATACGAATTTGCTCTAGCTGTTAGCTACAATACAAAGTAATCGTTCTTTTTATTTATTTTTTATGATTATAAGGAAAACCAACAGCTTGTTACAATATATTAACAATCGCTTATGAAGTAGAAAGCCAATTAAAGGTTCTCACGTACCTACTGAATTAGGTGAAAAAACTTAATCAGAAAAGAAAGAAAGTGAAAAGAAAATAAAATACACAGTAAATGTACCTACATGAATAATCCATTGATCTTATCATACTATGCTGTGAAGAATTCTCTGCTCACCTAGGTAGTAGCGTAACGAGGACTTCGTTACGATACTACCTAGGTTACGCTATTGCAGAACAGGTTCAAATCATAGTGCCTACTAAGCTTATTGAAGTTGTCACTTGCTCTCCAAAGATATGATGAGTTCTGTCTATAATTACTGGAAGCTATGGTATGTGTAAAGGAGTGTTAAATCTTGTCAACTTAGTGGGGTGTTCAAATTAATTTTGTTTAATAGTTCAGGGCTATCAATAATGTCGTTTGTAATTTTTAGTTGAAATATGAGATCAGCGATTTCTCTTCTATCGCTAAGAGGAAAGAAATGAAACTGCTTTCATAGGTTGATGTGGCTGTCTGATGAGTACGGAATTCGCAGACGGTAACTGCTGTAAGGTTCTCGTGATATAAGTATCATAGCAGGGCACAGGTGTGATTTTAACTCAGTTGCGGTCATCCTAGTTTTATGTTAGAAGTTTTATAAAGAACAGTGGGTTTGATATTTCGCATTGACCTTCACAAATAACGTTTTTAAATATATGTAGTAACTCTGCCTTCTGCGCTGTAGATTGTGGGTTCGATTCCCACCCAGGACAAACATTTGTATTTTGAATATAGATGTTTGTCCTGTGTTTGGGTGTTGTATTTTATGATTAGTATTTATTTACAAAAAAAGTATTAATGTATTCTATCCGTAATTTAGTCCCCATATTACAAGCTTTGCTTAGTTTGGGGCTAGATGGCGCTGTGTGAAATTAATATCCTGTAATATTTATTTATTTATTTACTCTCCGCTTCATCACTGCTCGATCATTTTTGTATCCCAAGTGAAGCAAAAACTCAAATGTTCTGATCCAAGCATGCAATATCATGCAAGTGCCAAAAATGGATTCAGTCCTTGAGAGATAGGCTTTGGCATTTACAGACTTGTTAATTACAACATCCGGCTTAAGAAATTTTTGATATATTTTCTTTTTTTATTGTCGGTTTCGGGCATCGATGTTCTTAGGGATCCGTTATTATATAGTGCGTTTGAAACAATTGTGGTTCATTCGATAACAGGTCTACGGATATGTTTCTTAATCCATGTAAACGGGCTTTTTCTACCAAAATTGTAGACATGTACAGTTATACGTAAGCGTATTCGGATCCATATTCAGGCCTTGGTCGTCAGTTCCCACTCACTGACCAGCATGAGGGTTGGCGCCCTCATACTCCCCTAGTATTAAGACCCCCCGGTCGAGGCCCAGAAGGACATCCCCCATCAGAATGGGTCAGTTTCTGCCAAGGAAAAGCCATGTGTCTTTGTCGGCTCCATGACACCTCACCCCCACTTCTCCAAATATTATGCTTAGGAATCCTGTTTTAACAATTGCCTTGCGAGGGCAGTGTCCTTCCCAATTCCAAATAATATCTTACATCGAAAACGAAAATGCGTTCAAAATAAACTTATTTTTACAGTTTTAGTACTAAGAAACAGAATTTCCTATGATGAAACTCTTAGAATTAATAACAAGTAGAAGTCGCGGTATGCTCACAGAGCCAATAACCGCTAAAAAAACTCTGATATTGTGACATCACGAATACACGTCAAACGTCTAGGAAAATCCCCAACTCAATAGACCGACAACATTGTAGAGATTGCGGGCAGTCGGTGGTTGGAGGCGGCTCCAGCTGCCTACTTTTCACACTTTTAGGGAGGTCTTTGTTCAACAGTGGAAATATGTATAAGGGTTTAAATGATGATGATGGTGATGACCTTGAGTGACAACCCTAAACTGAAATTTGTTAAAATCATATCTCGGAAGTCCTGCGTTTGTGGCATCTGTTTTTTTTTGTGGTGGTGCTTAACACTAAAATGAACAAATACGCACTGAAATAAAATGCGACCATGCAGAGATTAACTAAAAAAATATACTTAAAATTATATAAAATGTCTAATTGTCGCATAAATAAAGAATTTTATAACTTTTATAAATTTTTAGCTGCATATTGTGTTTTTAAAACTTCCTATTAAACTTTTGATTTAAAAGAGATACCAGGAAAGTAGAAAACGAGTTTCTATGGTTTCTATGACATTTTCTCGATTTTCTCTAAAACTATGATACTTAGATAGAGCCGCGAGAACTTTGTTTGGACAATTGTTGGTAAGTTATCTATCCGAAAAGCACATAAAACGAGTATGGCCGCAACTGAGGTAAATTCACACACTGTGAAGGGTTCCAGATCATCGACGCGTATTTTAGGTTGCTGCGGACATTACCTATGTGCATTACAACATTTTAAAGGTTTAGCCCGTTTAAATTCAGTTGAGAATCGCATTATGAATCCCAGGGCTTGCAATAATAATAATAATAAAACGTTTATTTCAGACCATTGATCCATATTATACTATACCTATGTTAGTAACAATTAACAATTAAATAACTTATAATAATCTATGTTAGTTTAGAAAACAGTTATTCTAGATATTTATTAGTTATAATATTTTAGAATTATTGAGACACTAGTGGAGTGCGAGGCTTAAGTACAGCCAACCAGTGTCTCATGTAGCCTGAGCAGAGATTTTCATTAACAACAGCCAGAAGGCTGTTGGTGCCCCCACGTATGCGGCTCATCAGGGATGCAGTTCTTTTTCGCATAATTGCAAAGAAGTCATCAGTGCGCGCATCTGCAAACATCCCTGAAGCGCTACAAAACCGTGGCAGCCTCAACAGCATCCTGAAGCCGTTGTTGTATTGGATTCGTAGGGCATTGTAGGATTTCTGTGTATACTTCGCCCACAGACTGCACGTGTAGAAAGATGTACAATAGGCTTTAAAAAGAGTTACCTTGACTGCCGCTGTACACCGTGCAAATCTGCGAGCAAGCATGTTGCACCTCACTGACAGAGCCCTACGTTCCCTCTCTATGTCCAATGCTTTCTTTATAATATCTATTGGTCAATGTGTTTATCAATTATAAGTTTGTGGTCATGAATCACACCGAGATCCCTAACTTCGCTATACCTAACCACCTACTAAATAACCTAACAAGTTTTATACGATTTACTTTTGTTGGTCCAATAAGTTACGAAAAGACGATAAAAGATCGTCTTTTCGTAACGTTGGCTCCTATGTAATTTATCATTGTGTATTTTCTATCTAGTAACCTACTTTCACGAGATGACTGCAAGTTCTCACTAAATGCCAACTTATATTTTGGATGAAATCGCAAAAGAATTTGGCCATACTGTCATCCGTTTGCCACCATACCATTGCCACTAAGTATAACGCAATAGGACTGATTTGGGCCAATGTCATGCTAACTCTTCTTCACAATGCCTGCGTCTGGTCACGCCAGATGACTGGAAGAAAGACGTTGACTATTGCCGAAAACTATTTAAATGTTCATTTGAAAGCGATTGTCGATTCGTCAAATTGTGTGATCAAGAATTAATTAATCAACAGGATTGCTCGAATGAGTCCGAATCCGACTACGAAGACGACGATTTGGTTTGTGCACCACTTGGCTATTTTGGTATGTTAATAAAATCGTTGACATTCATGTTGTTTTATTTCGCTATAATATACATTACCTAAGGTAGGTACGTAAGGTACGTAAGATAGTGGGACATTATTATGCGATTCGACGAGTTTGAATAAGTAGGTAGGTACCTATAGAACATCGTTCTTTTCTAACACTACCCCCAACCCTAGAAATATCATAGATGTCACTGCCCCGCGTATCAAGCTATGTTTAACAATGGTTCAACAATGGATGTCTATTAGTCAGATTTTTATTCAAGGAATAAAAAGAAGAACATTTGGGCTACCAGATTAAAAAAATAGCTTCTTGTTGTTCAAATGTTATCAATGGTAGTTTTTCAACAACATTACAATTTAAAGAAATGTTATTATGGCGACAGAATTAGGTAAGATCGTGGTAGCTAGCCAGGCGGACTTAAGGAAAGTCCTACCACCAACCAAACCAAGCACAATATTGTACTCCCCCTGGGGATCGAACCCAGGACCTCTGGATCTGAAATCGGTGGGTTGAACCACTAGACAACAGAGGCGGTTACAAAACATCTAGTAGAAACATCTCTCCATACTGGTATCACTGTAGAGGTTAGAAGCATTTCTTCATCTATAACTGGGCATATGGGCAGTCAAGTTTTGCCAACTGAGGATGCGATTGAGATGAGATAACAATATCTGCCATTAAAGTTTTACCTATCTTCATATACTGTTTGTTCTGAGTTGCGACAAGGTACTGTACGTCAAACTCGTCAAAGTCAAAGTGTGTCACTGTCACTGCTTTACGTCAATCAAATAACCTATCTGGTTGTAATGTAAATAATATAAAAAATTACATCAAGTTTGCGATTTGCAATATTTTGTAGATTTATAATTATAAGTGCTTCACTTCAATTCAATAATTTTATATAGGTAGATAGTGTTCAGTAAACGCGTTCTTTTCTATAAGAAAACGGCAGAGAAAAAACAAAGGGTAGAAGCTTCTTAGAAAGTTCGGCCAATCAAAATCAATGGTCTTCCGAAGAGAGTAAAATTACTGCAGTCTCCTCTCTCTTCGTTATACATACAGTGAAACAGCAGCTAGCAAACAGGTGAGATTTATTGTAAAATATTTCTTGCTTTGTGACGGATGTTATGGATAGGTTACGTTGTTGTATTTCAGACTACGATTTGTACAAAATGTCACTATTATGTATTTATTCTGAGGCACGCTCTCTGCCAAGTTCATTGTCATATCCTTTGGTACCTATTGCATGCAGCTCCCTTGAACCGGAGATGGATCCCTCACAAGGTTGGTCTCACCAACACAATAAAAGGTGCATCAATCTAGTAGATGCCTAGTCCTTGGTCTTGACTGAGTCAAGACTCAAGTCCAAAATATTCATCTGGGATTTTCTGTATTTGAATTATGTATATAATATACATAGGTATAAATAATTAGAATGTTTAAGTGCCCTGGTACTGGTGGGTTTTTATGATTCTTCTAATATTTACCACATACCTGCTACTGTATCCTGGACATACCTACAGTTAGGGATGCCAGATGGTATGGTTGAAAAAACCAGACATTTTAAATCAAAGGGATGATATTCAGATATTAATATTTCAGAAAAAAACAAAGGAAACCTTTGACTTTCAAAGGTACAGGGTTGAAAAATAACTAGACACATTGAAAAAATATAGTACTTAAATAATAATATCTATCAATAATACCTGGCACAAACATCACAACATTTTTAAAGTTATAGCCAATTGACTGTTTTACATATTTATCATTTGATGACACTGCTTTTAATAAAGCCTTAGTACCTGAGATGGTACTAAGATCTTTGAATTCAGTGCAACTTACATACATATTAAAGAAAACACATAGTCACTTTTCACCATATTGCCAGCAGCAAGACTATTACTTTCTTCTGTCCAAAAATTTCTTATCACACTGAAGATTCTTTCCGCTTTTGTGGAATTTATATAGTATATGGAATTAGATACAGGAATACTACACACATACTGCACAATATTCAATAAATTTGCATGTTGTGCGAGTGGCTCAAGCACCAGATATTATACAAAATTTCACATAAGCCGGACTTGTCCGGTTCACCAGGATTTTGTGGACCAACCTGAAGAAAACCGGACATCTGGCATCCCTACCTACAGTACCTGTAAATTAATACTCAGTCTGAACAAGTCCAATATCAATACAATATCCACTCTTTGATCTTGCACATCTGTCCGTTAGCTGGTAAATTGGTAGATATCTCACACAGTAGTTTTCAAAGCTTTTTTAATAGATAAAAAAGTTATTTTCATTTGATACCTATTGTATTGTATGTGTTTTATGTACCACAAACTCCCTGTTAATGAATTTTCAAGAACTTTAGTTTTGCACCTGCATACCTACTTACAGCAAAATATATTTTTTGTAAAGTTTGTTTGGTTTTTTTTGATCATGCAACCCTTAATGTAGGTTTTTTACTTCTTGCTAGTATATTGCTTTAGGGTCAAATTGTTAATATAACTGCATAATCTCAATGTTAAAACCCAATTCTCCTAAAGATTATTAAATCTACAGATCCATTCACGGACACAGTTTCATCAATCTTGGAACGCAAAGTCAGGGGTTGGCTGTTTGGCGTCATAGACGATATGCGTCGTAGTAGCCCTGTGCAGCAATGGCTGGATTCATTGCCCACCAATGCTGCACCTGAACCAAGAGACCCTGAACCCACAGAAGTAGATGAAACAGAAACTAAGATAGAGGTTAAGTCTGATGATAGCAAAGCAGAGGAAACTCTAACAGCGAATACTGTCATAGAACCATGTAAGGAGAAAGTTGTCTTACCCAACAAAACAATGGATATAGAAGTACTTGAAGTGCCTAACAGAGACACATGGAAGAGAAAGTCCTTGGAGAGTGGAGTGCTGACCAGTATACCGCAGAGAACACATTCTAAGAGGCTTCAAAGAGACCATTCTATTCAGTCTGAAGGTTCACCTAAGTTCAAGAGCCCTCTGTTCA
Source organism: Venusia cambrica (assembly GCA_951394065.1). Lineage (NCBI taxonomy): Eukaryota > Metazoa > Arthropoda > Insecta > Lepidoptera > Geometridae > Venusia > Venusia cambrica. The sequence goes on along the minus strand of OX596040.1, from coordinate 11,905,367 downwards.
GAGATCATTCTCTTCAGGTAACCACTAGCTGATCCTGCTTTATTTTCACCCAACTGAAGCTAATTTTATTAAGAGTATGTATTGACATATAAGGTGTTTTATTAATATATAAGTATTTTTCAGTTGCATGTATGATTGTAACTTCAAAGTTGTCCTGAATACATTGTGTGCCTGAAGAAGTGTTGATGTGTGAAAATAACCTTAGTTCTTAATTTTTACAGTCAGATGGCAGTGGGTCCAGTGGTAGCTCAGTCCTGAATGTGCTTGGAGCAAGGAAAGTGGATGCTGAATCGGTTCTGATAGCCTTAGGATTTGGACCCAGTGAAAAGCAGCAGAAGCTGCAAAGGATTCCAGATCGCTTCTTAGCTCCCTCTAAGGTAACATTGACATTATTTCATTAGGTTTTCTATTTTTAGTAGTTAAATTGTATAAAATCGTTGTGTAGACTGAATGACAATCATTGAACAGCTAAAAATAAAAAAAATGAGGGTAGCTTCCTCTTGCAGTGTAGGGTTGTGGCAAAACAGGATTTTAGTAAATTTCTGTGTGATGATGGGAACAAAGCCCTGAGAGTTTCCGCTAGACTAAATATCTCGCCAGAAATCTTGAATAATTTTTATGAACTTAAAAAAAAATACTAATTTCATGAATAGATAAATAGGCATAGTGCAATATATTATAGTAGGTTATTGGTTCGATTTCCACCCAGGATAAACATTTGTGTGATAATTATAGATATTTGTTCTGTGTTGTATTGAATGATAAGTATGTATTTACAAAAAATATACATATATATGAGTATTCTATTCGTAATCTAGTTCCCATATTACAAGCTAAAAAATGGTTGCTTATGCAGATTTATTCCTTTCCAGCTGAAAGGAATTAGCACTGAAAAGTTTATCAAAGACGAACAACACTCAATGCGTATGCATGACTGTGGAGTTTTTGGATACAGAGGATTGACAGGTCAGTGTCACTAGTCATTTCTGACTGAAAATAATCATTACCTACTTTTTTTTTTCAAATTCAGAAAATATTTATTAGGAACTATAAATTTAAGGGTCCATACCTTATCATTGGAACGATGACACTTTATAAAAACTGAGTTGCAGAGTCAGCACCCTCCCCCGAAAACAAATCAAAAAGTTCCATTAATGAACTAAGATACTTATTAGAAGAAATAATATAACTAAGCCTGAGGATAATATATAGAAACAAAGGTTCCTGATCCCAGCTGTAGCTGACTTCACATGGCCAATTAACATTGATTATCTTAATGAGTAGCAGGTATAATGAAGTATATACCTAACTTTTTAGTGTGTTGTGGTAACGGGGGTATGTCATGTTTATAATATTTTATCTTATATATCTTCAGGTATGGTGTGTGAATAACTGTGATATGTACTTGTTGATATTTATATGTATAAACCTTAGCTAAATTAATTTATGGCTTCATTTTAGTATGGTGTGGGTTAACTATTTCAGGAATATTTTATGCTGATGTAAGAACGTACTGTTGTTGTGGTCCCAAAATAGTGTGGGCAGTGCCATAACTATCTTCCCGTGGATGTCGTAAAATATGACTAAGGGATTACACCACGACATGGCCAGAAATAAGCATCACCTGAACCGGAGTATTAAGTACAAGTAGTACGCCAACACTGCAATTACCAACCAGTCTGCTAAGTTCGGTGATAATGGTAAATCCCCTCATTGCTATCTTTGGGGCAGTCATCTAGTTGCTACAAGATTTTTTGGTTAGGGCCAGGTAATACGTTCTTTGTATGTATCAAACCGGAAACCAAAAGTATATGATAAAGGTCTCTCATATATTTTTGGTTTCCGGTTTGATTCCTATCAATGCAGTTAAGTTGAAAGAGACTATAATGTGGAAATTTGTACTTACGGAACGTTTAAATTTTGCATCAAACCTACCTAGCTCACATGGGTTTAAAAAACTAGATGACCTCGCTGCACCTCATATGGACTAATTTATTGATGAATAAGTCTGTAAAGCTAGGGGTTTTGCCATTGTCTCCGCTTCCGCTTCGGTAGATTGTAGACTTGGAGATCGCAGTGTAGAAAGTCCAAGTTGGCCTTCAAGACAACGTAGCCTTGTACGACATGACACCTGTTACTCGAAGTGGTTGGTGATATTTTTTTCTGCCGGATACTAACTAGCGGATCTAACCAAATAACTACCTACCTACAGTATATGGTGTTGCTTATCACATTGGGTACTCAGAACAATGCTTGTAACTATTTAGTTATATGAGTAAACTTGCTCGTAACTTCAAGTTCAGTTTCATCGAAATTTAATTGCAAATACAATCAAGGCGATCTTATGATCCTAACCCTAACCAATACGCTTTCATACATTATATGTTTTTAACATATAATTGAGTTTCGGGTAAACATAGGCTCGAATTCCAGAAATAAGCAGAAGCCTGAGACGAGACTCAAGCGTCGATTTTATCACAATCAAAAATAATGGTTGCGTGTCGCTTGCACCAACCAAATAAAAAAACAATAGATTTGGTTCAATTAAGATTCGTTCTTTTGAACCAAATCAGGAGGTTCAATATGATTACTTATTACAATTACTTTCAATAAATATCACGAGACATTTAATCTTGGTTTGATTCACCCAAATGCATTTCAAACAAAATATTGATAAATCTGATTGAGACGCATGCAGGGGCAGACTGCAATTAATATATCTACACTTGGGTCTCGGTTCAGAATGATTTAATTCTGAAATACGGACCGAGTGTTCATTGGGTAGTGTAAAACTAATACAATGCTTCTTTTTGAGTGCTTCTAACGAACGCTTCGGGACTAACAGATCACTGTACGCCAGTGTGCCGCTTTATGAAACCGGTTTCGCCGAGTTGCCGTAAGTCGTATCAAGTTCCTGAAATCGCTGTACAGTAAGTACCATTATTATTAACAACATGTGACCTTACCCATTAACACATGCATTTTTACAACATATAGCGATAAATGTAACTCCAAAATCTCAACCTTAACACCATGGCTGGCTGCTTCCATAAGGTACTTGGCGAGAAGAGAGAAAATCATATTTTTATATTAGCTATGGTCTATGTCGTGTAATAAAAAAGAGATTACGAACAATGTGGTTAAGAAGACCCCGGGGTACAGCTGATTTTCGCTCTGCAGTATAAACTCGGTTTGATGTTCATTTCAAAATGGCACATCTATGCAAATTTTTTTTTTTAGGTATAACCGGATAGGATTGTAGTGTAGGTGCCTGTGGTGCGTTACTTTTTCTAAAAATATACATGGAAAAGAGTGTCCGTATCGGAAAACTCTTTTCACTGTATATATTTATATTTTGAGTTAAACTATATTTTTTAACCGAGTTCCCAAAAAAGAGGTTCTCAACTGGGAGGTTTTTTTCCCCGCGAGTTTTTAATAGATTTGCGAAATTATTTTGAGATAGTGTGTGTGATAGTCTGAAATCCCTATAAAGATTGAAATAATTTATTAAAATAAAGATTGGAACCAACTTCACAACAAACTTCAAAAAAAACTGGGTTCCAATTTTTTATAAACAAATTATTGAAAATGTAAAGCACTACAGACACAGATTATCCCTATCTAATTTATATGATCCCCAGGCAAGCCTCGAGCTCGAGAGCTGCTCTATTTTAGATAATAAATCAATGGTCCGAGCACTGCTAACGCTAAACAATCTGTAATGTGTTGATCACAGAATCCACAGTAGATAAATAAATCGATGTGCACTCTGCTCTAGGTACGTACACGTAGGAATGTGTAGGTATTTTACATCGCACATTGCCCGTAGAGATCTAAAAAAAGACACGCTCAACACTTGCGTTATCTTGTGTATTACATGTCTGTAATAAATCATTTACTAATGAATATAAAATAGTAAAATTTGATGTCGGGAATTGAAAAAGGTATTACTCACACCTTTGTTATCATGTTCGTGCTTATGTTATGATATTGTGTTTTATAGCTCTCGCGGACGTTGTAGTCATTACAAAGTATTTATGGACTATTTCTCTGATTATTATGCGCTGGTAGCGTACCAAAAATTGTCCATTATATATTGTTATATTTCTCGACTACCTACATTCGAGAACTGAACTCGTAAACGCATAACACGTAAAGCATCAATGTAAATAAAAGGTTTTTTTTTATATTGTTTGAGTTCATTTCAACTTTTGACGTACAATTTAAAAAGGAGATAAATGTTATAATATTATTATGAGTTCAATTTATTTGAGAAAACATTGAAATAAAAACAGATGATTATAGAATTATGTTGAATTTATGATATATACTTAAGTGTTGTTATTAGGACTTGTAAATACACTTGATTCGGCGGAAGGTATAGGTATACCACACACACATGTTTATCCTAGTTTGGGTACCTGTGACCTATGATTCCCACTATGAAATATTTAAACTTAAAAGCGTCTGAAAATGTTATTCTGATATAAACTTTTTGTTGTTACGCAGTAAATTATCTTTGAATGAAATATTTCCAGGGAATCCCCATGTTCCACCGTCGACAATTGTAGCTAAGATCATGGATTGCATCCTTCAGAACGACGTAACGCGTGAGGAGGCACTGATGAAAGCTAGACACTCGATTGCCGATATGCGAAGCCAGTCAAATATCTATGCCGCTATTTTAGCCTCCAGACTTCGCAATATTTGAACTTAAATGTGAAATTTGCACAATACCTGTTACGTTGACATATTGCCAGTTCTATATGATTTACGAGATTTTCAGAGATCAATTTCTAATGACGCAAAGTCCAAGCGCATCGAAGTGAAACTAAAATATAACCTACAAATATCCACTTATGTTAAAAGCCGGTTTATTTATTACTAGGTGACCCCGCGCAGCTGCACTTACGCCAATGTTCTAAGTTCATCACTATTATATCAGCCCAGATAAGCCCACTGCTGAACAAAACATTTTCTGGGAAGGTTCGCTTCATTGTAGACCTTATTATTGTCGAGGAAAGCCTCGAGAACCAGGCCTAAGGGGACCCTACATATATTAGAAAAACACCTCGGCAGTGATTATGAGCCGCCTCCATCTACTTCATGACTGCCGGTCACAACAGTGCCCCCGATAAGGTCGCGGCCAATTCGTCTGCTAAATGTGGTGTTTATGGCTAATGTTATATCCACTTCAAGAGTTCACCCATTTCAAAGGTAAAAAAAATATATTTCATACTGCGGCCGCTGAATTTAGTTGAGTTTAGCTAAAAACTGGAAACATTTAAAAGAAACAACTGTAGGTTTTCCCATATTCATATTAAATATTTCATGTCAACCATTGGTACTAATATTTGCAATTGAATTGAATGTATGGGAAGAGCATCAAGCAAAGACTCCTCGCGCGTAGTTGTCTCTTACAGAGAGCTCATATTAGGCTGGTTCCTTTTATTGGTTTGTGTCTTTTATAGCCTTAACACGACGATGATCATAAATTCGTTTCATAATTTACTTTGCCTAGTATTTACAGCAACTTTCAAGTCACTCCGTCTATATCATGGCATGTGTGAAATTAATGTCCTGTAGGTAATATGAATATTATCCAACGGCGTAGATATTCAAGAAATTGATGTTGGGGTATATTATCGTTTACCTTAAAAAATATTAAGTAAAATGTTACAAAAAAACGGTCAAACGATGTGGAAATATTTGCGCTTTTTATAGAATTGACACCGGTACTTACGATAGCTTCACTGCGTTTCGATTTAGCCGTGGCATGGAAATTGATTTTAAGATTTGTAATTTATAAATACTATGGTTAGTTAAGACGTTTGCCGCTAGTCGGCTCAGTGATTGAGGCAAGCTTAAGTTGTGAAACGACTTACAATAATTGCTATAAATGTAACTCCAAAATCTCAACCTTAACACCATGGCTGGCTGCTTGCATATACAAAATGGAGTTAAGTAGCAAACAGCTATTGTGTTTTTGGGTTTCGTCTTACACTGGCGATCTTTTTGATGGTCCTACGCATAATTGGGTATACTATTGAGGTAGTGGCACGTAGGTACCTCACATAACACGCATGGTTACGATTTTGTAACTATTCTACTTTATATTTATAAGGAAAATACCCACCATACCACCAAAATACCCCACTGTGCATTACTGGGTAGGTATCTTTAGATAGTATCTACCTATGATTATGTTACAAAGAATTTGTGTCAATGTACTATGCAATAAATTTATCTTATAACATTTCTTTTTATACGGAAAACAATCTTATCAGCTTATTTAAGGCACATATTTTTTTTAATAAATAAAGCCGTAATCAACTATCGCTTAAACATAATACAAGATTTGAAAATCAAAGAAGAACGTTTTAATAATCTACTTGGAATATCCTGTATATTCCAAGTAGATTAAAAAATATATAAATAAAACTATAAAAAATATAGATTTTCTTTAATGCAGAACTTATTTTTTTTTAATCGAGCACGTGACTTCTAACATGACTTATCGATAACTCTCATAGTTTCTGACTTGGCCTCAGTGGCCCTGAAATAAAACTCACGTATCGTATCAGTTTATATATATACTTATACTGCTACGTATATCAGGTATACTCCAAATTTACAAGTGTGGCAATACATTCGCCCCTTAGGTACCAATCCACTGCCTCAGAAGCCTACTCGGTAGGTAATGATGAGACCTACAATTTGTTTTGTATATGTACTTAACCACAAAAGCCTGAATAATAGTGTATAAATTAGTAAATGTATTTTGAATTCCTCAAGTGCAATTTTAGAATTTCTCCAAGAGAAAAAATATTAAGACTACTATCATATTAGTATAGCAAAACAGAGATTTCGTTCACAAATAGTTTTTATAAAGCACTTAATGTTAGTATTTTTTTATAATCACGCTCAATCACGCTCAACCTTTGTAGACTGATAGATTTTGTTAAAATCTGTTGTTTTATATTTGTAAAGTTATTTTGCCCTGTTAAAAATTCTTAATTGATTCATTGTTATTGGTCTTGATCCGAGCTAACTTTTAATAGGTATACTAGTTAGTCGATGTTATTGTTTTTAGAGTTAGCATTTTTCATAATAATTTATGTGATAAGTTAGGTGTTAATTTATGTCTATGACTTTGTTGTCATCATTCCGTGGAGGTTTCTCAATGTCACCAATGTCCTGTCCTTATCACACGCCAGTATTTTACTACTTCACAACATACTTTCTTCTTTCACTCACTCTATGCTTCCAATGCTGTAATATTTATCCACTCTTTCCTAATCATATCCTCTTACACACAATCCATCGCGATTCCAATCCGCGTGTTGAACCATATTTATTGCTTGTCATGTTACCTAGCTGTATTCCTTCATTGCAAGCCTACACGCGAATCTAGAATTCCTCATCTGTTCTACAACTGGCGCGCTTCCGAATTTCCCTGATATACTCATTCCTTATCCTGTCTAACCTTGTCAACCTTTGCACTCACTCTGATCCATACATTGCGACAGGTCTGATGACCGTTTTGTTAATTCCTGTAAGACGATGGTTTATCGTTTATTTCAGGTTCAGACTTTTAATAATCGATATTTTTTTAGAATGGTGTAACCGGATAAACAAAATAATAAAGCAATTATTAATTATTGTTAATAAATAATAAAGCAATGTATGACATTGCTTTATTATTTATGTATTCCTTTAAAATACTTTTAAACTTGATTTTTTTTTATTTAATACCTTTCGCACATAACTAGATTTTGATAGTCTTGATATTTTTTATTTGGTACTTACTCGATATAGCTTTTCATAATTAAATTATTCAATTTAATTATGTCATTTTTTAATAAGTAAGTACATCTAGTATTTTACATAAATAAGTACCTACTTATTTATGTAGTAGTAGTAGGAGACACCTGTCTCCTACTACTACCTATATTTTGAGGATCTGTTTCAGGATGTAGACTTACGAGAATCAACAAATTTATTTTCTGTGCCTTATAAAAAATGCATTAAATTTGAATATTCCGATTATTCAAACTTAAGATTCTTCAAGTTAGATAATACTTGTACTAAATCATACATATCTATGTAAATTGTTAAAACAATGTGATGTTTAATGAACAATCTTCGTGTGAATGTTTGAATTTGAATTGATAAATACATTTTACTTCTTTATTTAGTCATAAATTAGAAATAAATATATTTATTATTGTCTAATAATATAATTATGTCTTATAGATTAGAACCGTATTTGTAAGGGAACAAGTAGTGCATCTTCGAATAAAAGTATTTATTCTCAAACTATTTTAATTTATTTTCGTCATATACGTAGAGACAATACTTAAGTTTTATGCCCGCTTACATAATTCATCTACAATAAATACTACATATATATATTACGCCTGATTAATATATATAATACGAGTATATATTGACTAATATATAATATATAGTGATTAATATATATATATATATATATATAAATAATCAGGTACCTACATAATTTTAGTGGCCTAGTCTCGGTAGTACGATTATTCTGTCATTGTTATTGCAGTTTTTTTTTATAAAACGTGGAGACTGAATCAAGCCCACCTCTCTTGCATACAACAAATTACTGCGTAGGCCAAATCCACAAAAACATGACCTATCCGGCACTGCATTGCGTCCGTCAACTTGAGGTAAATAGGTCTCGCGTGCCTGTAATTTCATCGAAAATCATAGCCTCCAAACCGGAACACAGCAATGTTGCTTGGCGGAAGATCGGAATCGGTATGGTTTTAGTACTTCCCCGAGCGAGCCTTGTCACAAGGAGCTCTACTACTCTCTAGTTAGAACTCTAGTTACTCTATACTAGTTGTGCTCCAGTTACTTTTCCAATAGACACAATTTGTTAAAAAGTAACGTTCCATAGCAAATACAACATTTTATTAAGAAAACCGAACGTATAATAATTAAATTCACTATCAATAGTATGTAAGTTTATTATACCACCCTCCAAAAAAATCTCGTCTTATGCAGAACTTGCGAAATTCGTCAACAGCCAGCATGAGTATCGCAAATGGTACACCTAAAAACCACCTGTTGAAAATGAAACAGGTTACCAAATCAAATATATATTGCTAACTACTTTTGTATTCAAAGAATTACCATCGAATTCGCAGAGGATATGTCCTGAAGAATGTGTTGATTCCAGGAACATAGCATAAAATCAACGTAAGAATGATCTCAAACGCCAAACCCGTATTTAGGACTTTGTTTTTCATTCCTGAAACAACATAGGTACCTACCTATAACATCACACGTATCGATGGTATGTAGATTCAATCTAAGTGTGTTCAAAGTAATAATAGGATTATGTTGGTGAAGTGAGTTACAGTAGGTACCTACTCCAGCTATGAGAACGCCATGTTTGTGTTTGTTTGCTAACTCCATAGAAGGGGAGAATGGCGAAACAAGATCTAAGATATATAAGTACTAAGCCTTCTTTCCGGGTTAAGTACCTAATTATAGTCCATCTGCAGGTCTATTACCTTACTGTGTTTCAATTGGGTTTCAATCGGAAAAGAAGGCATTTTAGTTGAAACCGATTGTAACCCAAATAAAACAGAGTTGGGTAGGTACCTAATATAGGGTCAGCTCGTCATTCAAAGTTTATGTCTCATCAAAAGATTGGGTTGGGTTGGGTGTATGGTGGAGCTTGCCTTGGCGTTTTGTCACTCACCAACTTGAAACAGGGAGTTGTATCTCGTTTTGCAGATAAGTCCGTTCATCATTTGCATGAGGACAACGGCCACGAAGTAGGCGGCTTGGGAGGCGCGTTCTATCTCCTTGCGTTCGGCGAATGTCCACTCCTGGCCAAAAGAGTCTTCGACGTCGCTGATTGCTTCGTTGTCCCATTGCTGTCTTATACCTTATCGGAAACTAGAAATTTGTAGAGAGACTACCTACCTTTGTTTTGGTCCGTAGGAACGTGCGCGAAAGATGGTCCTAGCTTACCTACACTTCAACAGGTTGGTACTAATTACAATGTGAAAATATACGTGTGTGTGAAAGCAATAGCAATGGGAAGTGCACGTAAGAATAGACTACATACCTACACTGCCAAAATTATCGCAAAGATTCAAGGCAAAGCAACTACGACAAAGCAACCATATTATCTCGTAAACCCGTTGGTAGGTAGGTGTATGTGGTAAGTATTGAAATCCCAAAATTTATTGATAATTCTAGGTAAAATAGGACATTGAAGAATTTTATACTTTTCCAGAAAAGAAAAGAAGAAGAAGTGTCCATAAACCTATAGAAGATTCATGAAAAAAAACTTAATGTGTTGTCATAATTACCAAACAATATGGGTGGATAAAACCCGTGCTCAGCCATAACGACAAAGTAAGCGAACATTCCGGCCGCGAACTCAATAAGGCCGAGGTGTCCGTACACTAGGGTTATCATTTTTGTGGAGACTAGTGGTTCGGAGGATGTCCGCGGCGGGCGCGCCATCACGTCAGATTCCGCAGCTTCGTACGCGAGCGCCACTGCCGGCCACATGTCTGTGCCAAGATCCACGCAAAGTATTGTCATTACACCTGGAAAATGTGAATCATAAAATAATATACTTAGTTATTTTATGTGCGCAGTTACATCCCTGGCTCCCCACTATTAGGAGCCGTACTGTATCTACCAGCCAGAGGCAGTTCCTAAGACCGACGGCTTATATGAAATCATTCATACTATCCATCTAACCATTAATGTTCAAACTAGCAACACAAAGAGAGTCATCCTCCACAAATATAACGCATTACTTCCGGATCATACGCCAAATGCTACTAGATCACGGACGCTACTAGACCGTAGAAGTAATAATAGGGATGGGTAGAACAGAGTCTCGCTTCGGAACCACGAATCAACGTCAATCGGTGTGTAAAAAGACAAAACAAACTTACCCCAAACTAAGCAAAGGTTGTTAGGTAATGTGGGTAGAATACTTATGTAGGTACTGTTTTTTTATATATACACAGTGATTGTCGAACAGTAATACCCAAACGCATAACAAACGTCTGTATTTATCACACAAATGCTTGTCCTGTGTGGGAATCGAACCCACAACCTACAGCGCAGAAGGCAGGGCTTCAACCAACTGAACTGTGAGGCTTTAAATAAAATTATGACTGAAGATATCATACCTAGGGGTAAAGGTATCGAGAATAGGATAAACATGAATACGGGAAGGATTTCAGGCACGTTGGAAATGAGGATATAGCAAACAGATTTCTTCAAATTATCAAATATCTTTCTGCCTTCTTCAATTCCAGTAACAATTGTTGCAAAATTGTCGTCCATCAGGATTATATCTGCCGTTTGTTTTGATACCTGAGGGAAGAGAATTTAGCAAGAGACGATTTATTTGGTTGCTTTAGGATGTTCGATGATGATGAATCTGTCAATCAGACTGGGAAGGGACGTACTTGCGAGCCTGTGATGCCCATTGATATACCGATATCAGCTCTCCTTAGTGCCGGCGCGTCGTTGACTCCATCTCCAGTAACGGCCACCACATCCCCTCGCCGCTGGCAAGCCTCCACTATTTGCAGCTTTTGAGTTGGAGAAGTTCGGGCAAATACTGGAAATTCGGGTATCAGATGAGATATGCACTTCGTGAGTAGGCGCTGTGTCCTAATGACTACGTGCGGGATATACCAGACTTAACAATTTATCCTCCAGTCCTGCTGCGAGACATTTTTTAGTTGTGTCACGTCATGTCTCAGGGTAAGACAAAGTAAGATCTTACCCTGAAGAAGTAAGTATCATTTATTTCAGAAAAACTTAAATACCTTCTTACAATTTCCCAAGTAAAAGTGCTTAGAACTAAGGTAGGGTCGTGAAAGATTCCACGGAATGATACAAACATTCAGCTATAAGGAGGATCCTGAATGTCCATAATATGCTGGTTATAAGATCCTGAATTAGTACTGGCTCCAGTTTGTCAAACCTGTATAGAGATGAACCAAACGCAACACTAGGATTCGCAGTCGATGAATACCTACCTAAGTACTATCAGAACATGAATACGACTGCACCAATTTCTACGATATTCGTGTTGCAAGCTCATACCAATTTCGTAATGTTTATCCAATGTCCAGTTGAGTAGATTGGGCGTCATGTTCCGGAGTTCTGATCCGGTGATGACGTGGCACATGGGAGTTGTGGCTATGCCGACGTCGAGGGCGATGGCTCGTGCGGTGGCGGGGTGGTCGCCAGTTACCATCATAACGCGGACTCCAGCTTCGCGGACGCGGTCAATTGCATAGCGAACCTGGACGATGTGTGAAAATAAAAAATATGTAACAAACTCGATCAGTGGAGCGTCATAACTTACATTCGGCACATGCTTACGGTTGCAAGTAGCTAGTATAAGTAGGTATTCAATGCGTGTCAAGTTGAACGCCCATCGCCGGTTAGCGGAATACAAGCAAGTGGCACATACCAATCGATTTTTTGGTCCTTTTTGGACACACTTTTGAATACCCAAGTACCTACATATATTACTTAATAAGGTGTTTCTTACCTCTCCTCTTGGTGGATCCATGATGCCCATAACTCCAAGCAATCGTAAATCATCTATAGGAAAATTTATCTCGTCCGCGTCAAATGGAAAATCCGGGGGATACTTTACAGGATCTAGGGACAAATCAGCGAACGCCATTATCCTTTCACCTACAACAAAACGTGGTGGACGTTAATCATACCAAGTTGCCAGCGGATTCATCCGTAGATGTACTTGGTAGTACATATTTATGCAATTCCGAAAACGTTGTGGTTTTTTTTTATTGTACGACGGGGAAGCGCTTGGCCTTCATCTCACCTGGTTAAAAGTTAAGATAAGGCGCACTTCACCCGGAATCCTCAACAAACTGAGGAACTGGCTATCTTCCTCTAAATGCCGGAACACAACAATTTTATTAGAATTGTTATTATGGCGACAGAATTAGGTAAGATGGTGGTAGCTAGCCAGGCGGACTTAAGCAAAGTCCTACCACCAACCAAACCAAGCACAATATTGTACCTACTCCCCCTGGGGATCGAACCCGGACTTCTGGATCTGAAATCGGTGGGTTAAACCACCAGACCACCCACAGAGGTGGTTGCTGGTGGTCTGTGTATAGGCAGCATGAAGGATGAGTTTTATGCTTGGTAGACGTGTTTGTGATTATGAATTAATTAATTAACTATTTTTAAACTATTTAATTGGATTTTGATTGATTATCATAATATAACTAGGTATTTAAGTTATGTAAATGTATTGGACCCACGTTGTCTGAATAAATAAATAAATTATTTTTATTTACCAGTGCTAGCTAAAACTTCTGTTGTTTTCTCAGCAGCTTCCTTCATATAACCAGTGAGGCCGACAGTTTTGTTGTCCAGTGCGATTGCCGTGCACCGTTGAATTATGCACTCAGGAGCACCCTTCATAACGACGAAGTGATGGCGAGTTGTTGTGTCCAGGTGTACACTGATCTGAAGTAGGTATTTACAATTTGCTGAAACCGTCTCTGTGGTCTAGTGGTTCGCCCACCAATGTCGGATCCAGAGGTCCCGAGTTCGATCCCCAGAAGACTTTGACCAAGTCCGCCTGGCTAGCTTATATATACTATTATCTTACCTAAGTCTGTCGCCATAAAACAACAACAATTTTAAATTGTTTTGTTCCGGCATTTAGCGGCAAGATAACCAGTTCATCAGGCTATTGAGGGTTTCTGGTGAACTGCGTTTCCACCTTCGACCTTATCATAACTTGTAAACCAGGTGAGATGAAGGCCAAGCGCTACTCCTACGAATGACACCAGATTACCTAGTAAGAGAAAGTAGGTATAGGTACCTACTTTCTATCATGAAAAGAAATAAAGCATCATGCAATAAAAAAGTAGAAAGGGTTATTAGGAATTCCCACGTATGAACTTAACCGTGGGCGATAGATAGCAATCGAATTAGGACGAAACTTACTTGATATTTGTTGACAGAGTTGAAAGGTATTTCAGCCACTTTGAGGTATTTAGCTCTAATGGCGATAGGGTCGTCATACTTGAAGATAAATCCCAAGATAGCCGATTCAGAGGCGTCACCAGCTATACCACCGCCGTTCACAATACTTGCGTTGCTGCATAATGCACCGCATATCATCAAAGCTTAAAAATAAAACGGGTGTGTGCTTATGTCCACACAATTTTCTAACGCCAAAATGTGTATAGGTGTATTTCTTTTAATGGGATAGGCTTGCGTTTGACTGCTATCTTGACCGATGTTAATCAATGATGCAGCCTGCGATGGAACCTAGTCACTCTTGACTTGAAGACTCCCATGTTGTAGTGTTCGCGAAACACAGACTCAGACAAAGAGTTCCATTCCACGGTAGGTATAGAAAACTTCGAGGCTTTTTGAAGCCATGGATTGTCATCGTGTGAGAGACTTATGCCTTCATAAGAGTATTACAGGTCATCAACCTTTGCACAGTAAGCCCAAACCGATCGGTATTAGCAATAACTTATACTGGGTGTAACCGGACTACTACCGTAAACTGAAAGGGCACTGGACCGTGATTTTGAAAATAATTGGACAGAAAATTCGCGAAAAAAGAACGACCAATATTTGACCCGTTATTTTTAGGTAAATGGCATCGTACTACATAATAAAATTATACCTAAGTAAGTATATACCCAATAGTCTCATTTGAAAACGCGGAAACAGTAATACAGCTCAGAGGAACTCCTCAGTCTGTTGAGGATTCCGGGTAAAGGTGCGCTTCCACCTTCGGTCTTATCGTAACTTGAAACCGTGTAAGATTTAGGCCAAGCGCTTTCCCGTCGTACAATAAAAAAAGAAATAAAATAAAAAAATGCAGATGTGTCTTAACTGTGTATAATTTAGACGTTGAAGTGCAAATGGGCAGGACAGTTGATTTAGAATATGTAAAGAAAAATGGGCGAAAGAGGTTACAAATATCCCTAGAGAAGGGAAAAGAGCGAGAGGAAGACCATTCGAGAGATGGGAAGACAACTTCAAAGAGACAGGTGGTGCACTAAGCTCGTGATCGCGCGCCCTATGCTGGGTGGGGAAGCAAAACAATCGTTAATTATTACTATCTATGTCTTAGACTTAGAGACATATTTGTACCTACTTACGTTATTCTAAAACTAATATAAAATATAGTACTATTTATAGTAAGTAGGTATATAATGATAAAGAAATTTAAATATGTTTAAATATGACAAATGCGAGGGTGAAAATGTTGTAGCTAATATTTACTCACCTTGGTTATTTTGCAGCATGGCTGAAAATTAAACATAAAATTGACTTATCACTAAATAAAAGCAAAGCGTGTCTATCCGTCCATATCCTCAAACGTGTCCCAAAATTAAGTTCCACCAATAGAACGGGAACGTAGTAGTTCCATTGAAGGTTTGGTCTATTCTATTCATCGTGGCCACTAGGTACCTAGGTAACTGGAATTTGCCTGTGTACAGGCTGGTTCTTTTGAGCTCGGTTATAATTAAGCTAAGGTTTACTTCGGCCAAGTTCGAAAAACAAGGTGGTACCTACGTGCAGCATTCGCGATGTTGAGATAAGGTGTCACCACACAATCTATCGGTCACTCCCTCGGTCTACCCCTACACCTAGGTTCGTCCACATTAATACCTTACATTATTTTATTTATAGGATATCTAGGTAGGTATGTGACTTTCTTCGGCATTAATGTGTAAAATTAGTTTGTAAACATACTTGCTAATTCTGGATCATGCACTGAGTAAATCCTGTTATGAATCCAAATGTGATGTACAGACATTTTGTTCTCAGTCAAGGTTCCAGTTTTATCTGAACAAATCGTAGTGCAGGCTCCCAGGGCTTCTATAGCATCCAGATTTTTAACCAGGCAGTGTTTTTTGACCATATTCTGAGCTGTTAGCGTTAAAGATGCCGTTACAGTTGGCTGTAAGCCTAAAATAATATAAATGAAAGCTGTAATTTTTTTACCTATGACTAGAGTGAATTGTATATCGATAGATTTGAGCCGGAGGAGGCTTATGTCTCTTGTTCTTAGTATTATGTGGAGGGCTATTATTATAAACTTTTTATTTTGTTCTATGCAACAACAGGTAAAAAATAGAATAATTATATCTACTTACCTTCCGGAACATTTGCAACGATAATCCCGATAACAAATATTGTAGTTTGCATAAACGGGTAACCGAGAGAGAGCGCAGCGCACGCGATAAAGATGCCAAGTCCCAAAGCCCAGGCCGACATGTATCGCATGAATCGATTCAGTTCACGAGAGAGTGGAGAAGGCGCTGGCTGGAGGCGGGCAGCCAACCCGGCTACTCGACCTAGGGCGGTCAAGTCGCCACAGCATAACACTACGCCTAAAATCAACAATCCGTCGAAAACTTAAGAAAATGTATTTTAGCAATCAAAATTATGTAGGTACCTACTTTTTTTGATTGATTCTTGTTGCAATCATTTGCATTGGATACGCACGGGCGTATCCCTGCTAAAGGGGTTATGGCATACACAGATGTGGCTATCGGCTGGCTATTAATCATAGGTCGACTGGCGACTGTACCCTGTCCTGGTACCCTGTATGTAAAACATAATATATGCCAATTGGGAATTCAGTTTCATATGCCAAAACTAGATGTCGCTATGGGTCAAATTAAAACGCGCTTTCGTTGTTTATTAAGACTATGTTAGAACATTAAGTTGTCCATATATAAGTTGATCATGAAAGGAGTTCGCAGGTCTGAATTCCGTATTTTTAACTAGCCGTTTAGCACTTTATAGTTCTGAGGCTGTAAGTAAGTAATCTTGATTGATGGTGGTTGACGCTGGTACTTTACTTGATATGGCATGGCAATGGTAATGTAATGTATTACTTACTTTACTTAGATTTAGATACTATCTAACATGCACTAGGCTTTTATACAGTCGGCTTGTTCATTATTGCGCCCAAACCCATTTTTGCTGTCCGCGGTATAAAGATTTTATCCATAATTTTAGAGTTATTGTTTAAGTTTATGTTTACAAGGAGTGCAGAAAGCTAAGATTCCTTGAATTGCCGTTACACTTGCACATAACATAGGACGACGTAAATGCATATTTTCCACTTAAACTTGGATCTCTCCTGCCTACCTTACCGAAAAACGAAGTGTTATTTTATATCACTGACATTAAATATTACCTAGGTATCTAATGCAAAGTTTTAAGTTCGTGGAGGCAGCACCGCGGTAAAGACTATAATATATAAGTCCCTAGCGGAAGGACTTATTGACCCGCCTGTGGATGTAACTCGATTCGACTAAAGGAGTTAAACAGGCAATGGGCCATCTATCTAAGAACCTACCTGATACCAAAACTGCCATCATCAACTCGCCTGTCAAGTGTGGTGGCTATGGCAATCCCCCAGTCACACCCGTCGAGACGTTTGAGAGTTGATAGATAAGTGGCAGCATACACTCAAATAGGTATGTTGTATCCATCGTAGACCTTATAATTGTCAAATCAAGAGGTCAAGAGCATGATACATCAAAAATCTGCCTCCCACGGTAGTCATAAAAAAAACCAACACTACAATTACTGACTCGCTTGCAACGATTTGCCCATTTTCTGTAAAAATACTTTTTGAGTGATGAAGAGGATGTTTCAATTTACCTAAAACGATGCCAACTGAATATAAGTTTTCATATAATGTATAGACTACTATTAAAATTAGTAGGTATACGCGCAATGGCAAAGTCCTACGTTCACATGCAAGGAATCAAAAGTATAAGCCTCCAAAAAGTAACTTTAGAGCACCGTATATTTTTGCCAAATACCCCATTACTCTTTGTTGGGCCAGATGCCCAACATGGTGAAGTATCAATATAAATAAATAAAATAATAACTAAATATTATTGTGTCATGCAGTGGTACTCGTTTCGGCTATTATTATGACACGAAAACCTAAAAACGACACCAGAACTAAAAATGCTCACACCTACTATCTCTAGTACGTTTACGTATCTTAGTGACATTGACTCTCGTTCTGTTCAGAGCAAGGCCAGTGCATGGTCTAGTAAATAAAATAGTTTTACATACCTTTGCCCAAATGAATCAGTAGCACCACCTATAAGGCAAACGCGATGCAGAATAATAAAATGAGATGAGATAATGGCAGAAGTATGGGGCATATCCCATACTCCTATACATCATATACTACATCTTAAATGTCGTAAAAGGCGACCAGGAGATGAGGATTAGTATGTATGTATCTAGGAACTTAACGATATCAGTACCTACAACTTACCACCCGCCTGCACATCGGCATGGTGTTTATGACAAACTTTTTTCGTTCATAATGATGATGATACTGACCCACCTATATAATGAGGGATACGGATTGGAGAATAACAGTTGGTGATGATAATGATGATGATGAACTAACATTTTATGGACTGCAAAGGTAAAAAACTACCTTCAGAAAAATGTACTGTGATGTTCCTTAGCCAAGCGTTTACACAAATATACACAGCAACTCAGAATTTTTCATGTTTGACCTACGTTTTACGATTTTGCATACCTTTTACAACTACAAATAATACAATTTTCATTAAAAAATTAAATCTCTAAAGAGTATTTTACTCATCACTCTTCAATCCCGTCAACGTTTCGCATAAGCGTACTTATAAAGAAGTTGTTTACATTACCTACACACGTCACGCCAAAAACGTCTCTTTGACCACGCTAATCTTCGAAAGTACTGAACCGATTTCAATGAGGTTTTCAATGGTAGATTGTGTAATATTGGGGTTAACAACATTTGTTTAATTGATCAAAACCCACCATGAATTAATAAGATATGCATGCATTATACCAAAATGCAAGAGATATTATTAAAATTAACACAACTTTTTATATATATTTTTTTCCGAAAAAAACGAGCCTACCCTGAACCATACACAACACATTATCGAAAAGCTCATCCAAATCGGATAAGCCGTTCCGGAAATTCGCGTGCACAAACAAACAGACAAAAATACTAAAAAAAACTATATTTTTATGCTAAGCTGCATGTTTTATGTAGGTAGCATCAATATATATTTTTTAATATTTATTGTACAGACACAGCTTTTCTACGATTTTATTATAAGTTAAGTATAGAAGATATAGGTACCTATAGATTAAAATATATATATAATATGTAGCTAAGTAAGTACTCCACATACCAACTGCCCAGCCCTCTACGCACTGTGTAGAAAAAAAAGCCACGTTGGGCGATTCCAGAATATTTGCTGAACCATCAACATTTGACCGTGGAACTGCCACCGACTCCCCCGTCAATGAGGAGTTATCGACCTGTTGAATTATTGTTGTGAGATGTCTCATCTGCATTAAGATGGTGGTTTCTCAGGGTTATGTAAGCACGATATGGTTTTCGGTAAATTGTTACATCAAAACAAATTGTGGATTTAAAAAAAAAATACCACTACCAACATGCTACATAACCTTATCTATATAACTAAACTCAACAATATTTTCGAATAAGAACCCTTGGATATTCCATATTGGTCCCCTAACCAAAAACTGTAAATCGCGTACCTACGCGAACCATCAACATTTGACCGTGGAACTGCCACCGACTCCCCCATTAATGAGGAGTTATCGACCTGTTGAATTATTGTTGTGAGATTTCTGATCTGCATTAAGATGGTGGTTTCTCAGGGTTATGTAAGCACGATATGGTTTTCGGTAAATTGTTACATCAAAACAAATTGTGGATTTAAAAAAAATAGACTACTACCAACATGCTACATAACCTTATCTATATAACTAAACACAACAATATTTTCGAATAAGAACCCTTAGATATTCCATATTGGTCCCCTAACTAAAAAAACTGTAAATCGCGTAGGTAGGTACATAAAGTCGAGGATCCCTTTGTAGCATAGTACATTAAGAAAATACACTTTTTTCTGTTTTTTTTTGTTATATGGGAAAGCGCTTGACCTTCATCTCCCGTGTCAAGATATGATAAGGCCAATGATAATCTTACATCTACATTTCTAATTTTTGACAATTTAAAACTGTTGATAAGTAAAATTTAGTAAACAAAGTCCACCGAACAATCCAAGCACCGTAATCAGGTAGGGGTGGTATTACCTACCTATACCTACCTGAGTACCTAAGTACTGATACAAAGAAAGAATGCATAAATGGGTGTATCAGTATTGATTTACTTTGAATCCTTTGCTGTCGATGATCCGTATGTCAGCCGGGACCACATCGCCCGCCTTGATATGCACGAGATCTCCTCTCACGATCGCGCTGACCGCCGTCTCAGGGTCCAGTGCGCCGTCGCGGATACAGCTCGTGAAGTTTGGCAGCATGCTGTTGAATGTTTTCATTATCTGCAAATCGAATGATTAAATGACAATTTGAGCGGAAGGTGTGATCTACCCCGGGCAACAACCTGTAAAGGTCCACCTGGCTAACCATCGGTGAGTGGCCAGTGCTCTCTAGTATAGCTCGTCCCATCGTAGACCACAGCCTTATTTTGGCTTGACTTAAATGCGCATAGGTAGGCATACACAATATTTACAAGGAATTATAATACTTAGCAAGATTATTGAAAAGAGTATACCCACGCTCTTCATCATCATCATTCAACCATTTAAAACGGCCTATTCCCAGTAGTCGGTTGACCGAAACTACGGTCACTATACTGAATGAACGTAGGCCTGTAAGTCAAAATAATTCACCCACCGACTGTCTTTCACCAAAGAGCATTAGGTATAATGCTACCCAAAAATTCACAACATATTTTGAAGTTGCAGGCAGGAAAGGAAAACTTACCTTAGAACTTTTGAAGTTCTGATAGAAACTGAAAAGTCCGCAAATGACATCCACACCAATAAGAACGCATCCTAGATAGAGGTTGTCTCGTGAAGGGCTCGCATTCGAAGACGCTTCTATTAGATATGCCACTATGCATAGAACTGCTCCAAGCCAGATAAGCAAGGAAAATCCTGAAATAAGTGTAGGTATATAGATACCCATGAGTAAGTATCTCTATATTTGCCTGGGTAGGTATCTACGTAGGTAATTTTATATAAGTAGTTTTTTTTTTAGTTTTTTTTTTACCTTCAGTTTTTTTACCTTTCTACTTTTCTTCCTACCTGATTTCTTACTTTAGTTACCTTCCTACTTATTTTTATCCTATTTATAAAATAAATAAACAAAATTAAATATTGAGTGATTCAAAGTACCTACCTAAGTTAATGGTTATGAGGGTACCTAATTATGATTGTTCCTCAGCTTCTGGTCCGCGGGTATATTTTAGCTTCAAAAACCATTGTGAATTCAAATAAGATTTGCCTACTTACTGTAACTAATAAGAACAATATTTTTTTAATTTCATATTCTTATTTTCCATATTGGTTCCATGACTCAGCTAGAGTGCTCTAGTCATACAAAAAAACAGACTCGACTTTTTCCCGTTCGAGGATTTATGAGGGTCACCTACTCTCTAGTAGGTGACCCTCATAGGGTAGGTATTCCGAGGCACGTCAAAACTTACGTTCGGCACTTGCCTACTAGCCAACAATAGGTACATTCGCATTTTTGATCCTAGGGACATGCCGGTTTCCTATGATGTGACCTTCACCGTCAGAGCATGTGCATGTGTCGAATGCACACATAACCTTCCGAAAAAAGTCCATTGGTACACGACTGGATTTGAACCCACAACCTCCATATCGGAAGGCGGGCTCATACCCACTTGGCCTGTGTGGTCATTTGTCATACATGCCTATGATCCTGGAAATCACGTTGTAGTGTAGCTCCCTTTTTGGTTACATTGACGATTCTCTTTCTGAACAGATACCGACTAGCTAATCGTTTGATCTCAACCTTACCTATAAGTGCGCTTTCACCTTCAGCCTTCAGCCAAGCGATTTCCCTACATATAAAACTTTTTTCTTTACACTGACCTACTCCGAAGCAGGTACCTAGGTATCCTGGCAAGTGATAAGTGAAGGGAGGTAAATCCAGGGCGTTCCACTATATTTTAATTATTCTACCTGTGCATAGTGATTTGAACAAAACAACAGGCCATCCGTTCTGTGTCGCCGGGGTCAGCGTGTTGTATCCGTAGTAGTAAAGCAGCTCTTGAGCTCTGGCCTTGGTTAGACCATTGGTAGGGTCGGTACCAAGTTGCTCGTATAACTCTTCTGAAACATTGATGTTACCTATGATAAAGATAGGAGGTCTCGAAACAACAGTCGCAACGCAACTACAATTTGAAGGGATTATCCTTCGATTTGTTGTTCCATTTTTGCGAACTTGCGAATAATCATATCGTTTCTGATGACCGTAGGTCAAACAGCACATCCAAACAGCAAGCTGGCTGCTTGGCGGCGGAAAATGAACTTCAAGATGAAGGTCATAAGAATATATAGAAGATATGGCATTGAATGTGATCTTCAGACCATCATAGGAAGGTACGATTTCAGCCGCCAGAGCTGTTTTTCTGTTTAAAGGGAAAATATCGTTGGCGGTGAAAATACGGGCACACGGGGCAACACAAGGTCGCAATTCAGCTGCAGCATTATGTCAATGTTCTTTGTGGATGAATGACCTGCTGAAGTAAGGCTTTGTTATATAGGTATGAGTTCCACTTAACTTCAGGCTGGCTTGTCCAGCCTCCATGTCGTATTAAAAAGACAACGTGGTAGCACTTCCCAGCCCTTCCACAGGAGCTTTTCCACTCATACATGTACTACAGTAGGTAGATACCTACCTGCCTACTACTCTCTTACTCACTGAGTGGAATGAGATGTGCGTCTGTCTGTATCTCTTGCTTCAGTAAGTTGAGGCGAGTGTTGCTAAGATCCCTGGATCGCAGACCCTTCGGCTTGCTAGGTCGGAATAGATCCGAAATTGAAGCTGCACTAGAACTTCGTGAATGCATTTTTAATGAAAATTAGACATATTTGGTTGCTTAGGTACCTTACCTACTACCAAAAGTTATACATATGCAAATCTAGTGAGTCATGCAACAAGCCTCTTAGCTCGGGTGGTAGTAGCTCTGCTTTCTGCGCTGTAGGTTGTTGGTTCGATTCCCACCCAGGACTAACATTTGGGTGATGATAAAGATGTTTTTGTTCTGTGTTTGGGTGTTGTAGGTATCATATTTATGTATGCATTTCGGTACAAAAAAGTAAGTTTTTAAGTATGTATGTATGCGTAATCTGGTAAATAAGAATTGGTAGGTAGGTACCTATTTAACTGAAATTTTGCAGTGTTGCCGTGGGATGGCCAAATAATACAAATAGGTATGTTTGTCACGCAATTACCTACGCTCAAATGGCTTACAAATATAGAAAATATAACTGTTTCTGTGAGATGGGAATGAGATGTCAAACATACAGCTTGCCGTTGACAACTCTCATAATCGTTTCTGCCGCGATTTTAGCTGCATAGAGCGCCTTAAAATTTGCGTTTTCAGAATCTCCATCGGAAGCTTCCGAATTCGATCCGATAAGGCTTTCCGAATGTATAAGAGTATTCTTACTGGTCAAGCATTTTAGCTCAAACTTTTTATATTATGAAGGGAATAATGGTCTTCCCTTTAGTTAGCTATTTTATTTAAAAAAGGCCTCACAATATAAAAAACAACTATGTCAAGCTACTACAGGTACCTAAGATAGAAACTGTATTTAAATGCATAGGTAAGTCCGCATGTTAAATTGTCACAAAAAATTACAACCCGCTACGGGACCCTGAACATATTTTTTTCCACAAGCCGGATACGCTCTAACAAATTCAGCAACGAGGGTCCTGACGCGATTTGCGAATTTTTGTGCCTTGATTCATGACCTTTGATTGTAACCAAATTTATGTTAATATTATTAGTTCTTTAATTGACTGATTTTATTCAATAATAATTGAAAGGAATAGTTAATGGGTTGCTTACACAGCCCGGTATCTTCATTTTAATGCAGCCAGTGTCTTGGGCACGCTTCCGTCTGGTACTGGTCTGGAACAGTTGAGTTACCTATAGGCCGTTTGTAACGGTCCTTAGGTAATCTGACTGATTCCATTGTACTTAGTTAGTTTAATTGTACTTTTTATTGAATAAATGTTGTTTTTATGGTTAGTTTTAATGTCTTAGGCTAAATGCGTCTGCCGCTACGGGACATTTTTTTTTTATGAAAGGACAATACGCTGGCCTGGTTCTGAACCTACTACTGCGACAGCTTTGCGCGGACCTGGCTGACGCTGAAGGCGCGAGCCCAAGAATTTATTTATGAGGCAACAAGCGCTAGGGCACCACTTAGGTACGGACCTCGGCTTGGGCTGTTGCTATTTGATGGGGGAGGATAGGAATGGCCGAAGGCGATACCGAGGGTAACGCTTTGAGGCGGAAAGGTCGACTCCGCCGGCGGAGTCGGTGTATCTGTATAGTGTTTTCTCTGTGTGACGAGATAGTTAATGAATGGATGCCGTCACCTCCGGGTTTGCGGTGGTGAGTGGGTCATCCGGGTCTCCATGAACGTATCTTGGCCTACGGAGGGACCGCTACGGGACAATTGCGACTGTGGAGCGCATATGCCCCAAAAATCGTCAACCTTTTTATGTCCTCACATTTTATTTTATTTCAGATAAATAATTATTACTTATTTGCCATGGTGATATTAAAATACATGGACATTGAAAAGCACTTAACTAAATATGATTTTCAAAACTTTATACAACAAAGACATGTATGGCCTTGGCAAAATACTAATTTCATTTTGTTGTCTAAGTGTTTTGGATGTGGAGAGCCTACAAACACATAGGTATTTTATTAAAATATTTAATACCTAAGATAATATTACTAAAAGTAGAATTTATTCAGTGTGGGTAGGGATGTGCCATATTTTTATATAAGTAAGAATTTAAGATTTGACTGTCTCATGTTTACCTAGATCGTTTTTCTAGATTTAACTTGATCTCCCAATTTTCTTAATGATACCAAACTAGTGCCTCATTTAATTTAAATAAAGTTTTTTAAGTTTTATTTCTAGATTTTTTTTCACAGCTGTCACCACTATAAAAACTACATACTCAGTTTGGAAAAAACGTCGTAAATTGGAACCTAATTAATTTTCACTGGTAATATTTAATTATTTATACGTAAGATGTCAAGTATTACCATAGTAAAATTGTTCTGGCATGTTAGTGGCGCGACCATTTTTTTCATGCCCGTTTTGCCAAGCTGTACCTGTTTACTTTTACAGAGGTAGAAAGCGCGACCCAAGTAAAATGTTGACAACATCTGCATTTAGTTTAGTATGGGACTATTGCGTCTATCAAATACTATGCATTTTCCCAACTGTTACTAAATTGTCTCTGAATACGTCAATTATTATTTTTGACTAGTTTAACTGTCATTCTATTGCACAGAAATTTGATGTGAAAAAAACTACTTAGTTTTTATCACGAAAAGCTTTACAATTATTTTTTTACTCGAGGAAGACGCATTTGCCTCAAATGGGGAAAATGCATCTAAAATTCTAATTAAAACAAAACAATCAATTTGACACATTTTTAAAAATCCGGCGAAGGATTCACTCCTACAATTTTGTACAGAAATAGCTATATTATTGGACTAGAGTTTCAAAAAGTGGATAATGCCATAAATTCGCTCGCAATATGGCGATAACTTTAAATATATCGAGATAAAGAGATAAAGTTATCGAGAAATATAACGCATAGGTAGGTACTTACCTACGTATTACTTCTACAGTCGTCCAGGTTTTACCTATCAATGCTAACAAAAACGCGATGGTTTACTTAGCAATATTGATGTAATTCATATCAATACATAGGCTACTTTTTTGGTCCATGGTAACTTACTAGTAGGAAAGTTAATGGCATTATCATTACATTATTTTTTCGCTAAGATTATATCAAAGTTTACTTTTATCTGCCCTCATTCCTGTGGTCCATAATTGAACGAGACCTTCGATTTCTGCTTTATTAGCACTCAGCAACTCATTTTGCAAAACTCCCTTCATTAGTTTTTTAGTCATGGTAAAAGGAATTGTAGGTAGATTTGATACTTCAACGATCTTATCCCAAACTTTGCTTTGTAATTCTTCTGGTCTGTATAAATAGTTGACAAATCCACAATCTAGGGCTTCTTGCGCTGACATTTTGTGATTGAACAGTAACATTTCTGCTGCCTGTAAAAAAACGTTACCTTTAATTAGCAACACAACCTCCTAACTAGGTAGTTGGCAAGGTGATTTAGATACTAAAAACTAACAACTGTATATAAACACCAAATAGGTCAATCACATTTACATTATTCATCAAACATGCCCCTTGACTTCAGATTTATGAATAAAAGATTCAATGGACTATCTACTCACATAAGTAAAGACACAAAAACAAAGAGAATCTACTCCCTCTGTGCTAACCGATCCCACTGTGTAACACTAACTACACATAATCTATAAAATACAATGGAAGTTGAATGTTTGTCTGTCACATCTAATGGCTAAAACAATGTAACCACATTTCATAACATTACTTAGCTGTAATAGGTAAGCCAACAGGGATAAATTCCCAGGTGTCCATTACTGGGATAAATTCCCAGGTGTTCCTTACTACCTAAATATCAAACAAAATAGAACTAACCTTTCTTTCACCAATCAATCTAGGAAATGTGTAAGTTGAACATCCCTCTGCAATAATTCCCAGTTTCATAAAGGGAGTATAGAAGTAAGACTGAAAACCAGACAAAAATAACTTTCATTTCTATAAGGGTTGGCAATGTACAAGTATAAGCAATGACTTTGGCACAAGCATCAATTTTGGTGTAGGTACAATAAATAATTGTAATTTAATTTAATCAATAGGTTAAGTAATAAACTATTTTTGAAAAAAAA
This sequence comes from Venusia cambrica, assembly GCA_951394065.1. Lineage (NCBI taxonomy): Eukaryota > Metazoa > Arthropoda > Insecta > Lepidoptera > Geometridae > Venusia > Venusia cambrica. The sequence continues at coordinate 11,878,386 of OX596040.1, read as the reverse complement.
TGGAACCAACTTCACCACTAAAAACTTACAAATAACTCTCAGGGTCATATAATTTGAAGTTGGTGCCGAATTGCCAAGCACAACAAGAGTTGTGTGAAGGTGCAATAATACGTTTTTTTCATGTTAAAAAAAAAATCAAATCGGTTGAGTAATAATAGAGTTCTGAGGTAATGCATTAGTAATCGTTAATGAGTCATGTTAGACGTCTATAGCGGCGGCTCGTATAACAAAAAAGTATTTAAGTATCATTAGGTACTGCGATCACCAACACGCCTGCCAAGCGTGAGTATTATGGCAATACCCTCCATTACTTTCTTTAACATTGGGGGAGGCCCATGTCCTATGCAGTTGACTTTTATGGGCTGTAATGAGGATGATGATACATGTATACAGCATTTATAGCCAGAATGCGTCATAGGACAATTCCACTTAGCCCAAGCAATGCTAGGTATTTTGTTTTTTACGAAGTTTCGGTGCACATCGTCATCATCGTCATCTGATGATGAAGCCAAAGGCCTACCGTAGACCTACCGGAAGGCAGGCAGTTCAGTGGGACCACTACATATCATCATTGCTGCGATCAACAACATGCCAAGCGTGGTGATTAAGGCAAATAATGATGATGATGATACTGGAAGGTAAGCGGTTCAATAGATCTACTCTAGTGGCCGTAAACACCACAGGAAAGCAGAATATGCAATTTTGTTTACTTGGATGACATATATTTTCCAGTTATTTTGATATAAAAACCAAACTACTGAACCGATTTTGATAAAATGTAAATGGGACCACCTCAAAAGTATGGCCTACCAAACGTAACAAGAATCATCAAAATCAATTTCGAATTGGCAGAGTAATCGAGTAACAAACAAACAAAAAAAAAACATACACCCGAATCGAGAACCTCCTCCTTTTTTGAAGTTGGTTAAAAAGGTAAGTTGTATTCTTTGATATTCCTGTTTGCAGAGTAAGTATGTTGTATTAAAACAACAATATAATTTCTACAAATTTTCTTACTTTCTCAGAAGCAAACACCAAATCAAACAAGGGTAGTGTGGTGGCAGCTATTCCAATGGCTGGTCCATTCACAATAGCAATCAGTAATTTGGGGAATGTTATAAAAGCCTTGACATAATCATATAAGACAGCATCAAAGTTGCTCTCCAATGGTGTTTGCATTAATTTAGCCTTGAAGTCATTGCCGCTGCTGAAGAAGTCTCCGGCCCCGGTCAATACCAATGTAGATATATCATCATTTATAGCAGCACTGTCCAATATTTTCTTTACTTTCACATACATTTCATCATCAATGGCATTTTTGCGGTTGGGCTTATTAAACATCACAACTTTTACACTTCCTTCCAGTGATTCAACAATTGATTCAACTGACTCCATGATCTCTATATGTTACTGGATAGGGTAATCAATAAAATATTAATAGGTATAGTAAGTATTTACAAAATTTTAAGTTGTTGGAGCAATAGTGCTGTGGAATAGTCAGCTTGGCACAATTGCAGATGGCTTTAGAGATAAAAATATATAGTTGTAGTAAGTAGGTACCTACCTTACCAATAACAACCTACTTAAGCACCCATTTGAAAATTCGAATGAATAAAACTGGTAGGTATCTTGTACACACAGTTAATTAAGTAGAGGCACTAAATAGATAGAACAGAGAGGCAAATTTATAATCATAATTTCACTATCTTGAAACTGTAAGTTAGTTTTGATTCAATGATAAACATTTGATTTATATTTCAGATACAGCAGGTAGGTAGGTGTGGGTACATAATTTAATTAACTAAGTTATTTTCTACAAAATCATCGTTGATTATTTATGTTGCGATACGATTTAATGAAGTGGTTGTGTTGTGTTGTGGTTTTACATATTATTTATTAGAGGTTTGGTGTATCTAATATACATTCATAATAGGTATAGGTAACATAATATTAGCAATGCATATTCGTAAAAGGTATTGGAATTTTAGGTATCATATTATTTTAACATAGTCAAATATTAGCCTGATCCAATATTCGTTTTGTTAACCTCACCGCGCAACAGAGCGGCAACGCTGCGCCCGGCGCGGTGTTGGCGATGGCTCGTGCCGCTCTCTCTGCTGTTAGTGTTATGAGTTAGGCGAGTGGACGTGGAGGGAGCGAGAGTGAGATGAATATTATTTATTATGTGATTTGATCGACATTCGTTTCGTTTAGTACTGAGTGATTCTAAGTAAATAATCGTTTCTATGATTGTTATTCGTCGGCTAATGAGTGACTTTGTGTGAATAATAGTGTGTACTTGGTGTGTACTTGGTGTGTACCTAATATAATAGTGCAACAATGAATGATAGAGTATCTATCAAACCCCGTAGCGTTGAATACAGAATCAGAATCGGTCGGTACACTATTATTTGACTAATATGTTATAAAATGTATCATAACATAATCCCAGTAAAGCGTTATATTCATAATATGAATACAAAAATGTTACCCTAATACACCATCTCTTTTATTTATAGTACAGTCCAAAAAAGGTAAACAAGCAAATGTCATGATATGTCACTGTCAATGTGTCATGACATTCCAGGAGTTGGACATTTTGTAGCATTCATCATTATTACTAGTTCCCTGCCCGCGGCTTCGCATGTGCGGTGGTACTAATCAAGACAGATAATTATTACTAGTTGACACCTCTATGGTATAGTGGTAGGGCGTGTGGCTTGACTGGCGATTTGAAGGTCCTGGTTTCAAATCCCGGGTAAGACACATCTTTGTAATATTTGTTCTGAGTGTGGTTGACAAGATGAGATGATTCCGGTGCTTCGGAGGGCTGTCGGTTCCGGGTACTACATTAGTAGTTAACGACCTTACTAAGAAATTTCAGACGCATAAGGCAGCGGCTCGTAAAGTCGAAAGGTTTGTACACTTACTATATACTATATAGGTACTAGCTAGGTAGGTAGGTACTAGTAGTAGCTAGCTAGGTAGGTAGGTACTAGTAGTAGCTAGCTAGGTAGGTGGTACTTACTATATAAGACATACCTACCTAATCACTCTATGAACCTATTTGATTTGGTATTTTACATAGAAATACAACTAATGTTTTAAAAACGTGCTGAATATTTTAACCGACTCAAACTAGGAGGAGGTGCTCAATACGGCTATGCTTTATGTTTGTTTGTGTGTTACTCGATTTCTCCGCCAAATCGAAATTTATTTTAAAGATTCTTTCTATGTTTGATAGGTCATACTTTCGAGGTACCATTAAATTTTTTATCAAAATAGGTACAGTAGTTACGTTATAAAAATAACTGGAATAAATATTTTGTCATCCAAGTAAACGAAATTGCATTATCTGCTTTCCTGTGGTGTTTTCGGTCACAAAAAGTAGTCCTATTGAACTGCTAACCCTCGAGTATCATCATCATTATCATCTGATGATGAAGCTAGAAGCGAGTTGATTATATTGTAATGATGATACGTAGTAGTCCCACTGAACTGAACCTGCCTTCCGGTATCATCGTCATCTGACGATGAAGAGGTTTAAAGGACTTATCAGAAGTGTGTATGATAGTGATCGCATGATACTGATATAATATATATTTTTAAATAAATATTTTATTTCTTCCTTCTTCGTGTGGACTGTGTAGCAGTTCTAGCATCAGACTTTACGAGCCACCGCCATAGGCGTCTAACATGGCTCATTAACAACTACTAGCATCTTACTTAACGGGCAATCAGGTGATTCGAGCCTGCACTGTCCTAACCAAACTGGGAACACACTACGATGTGCCACAAAGATGTGGAATCGAACCCACAACCTTTAGTTACTGATTATACATCAAAACCAATTCTTAAATAAAACTATCTAGCTATGAAGAATATGATTGAAACGACACGGTTGCGTAATCATTCCAGGATTACGCAACCGTGTCGTTTCAATCATATTCTTCATTGAAGTTGGTTTTCTTTTTAGTATTTAAAACTTATTATTGAGGTTACTACTAGGTTACTGAAACAGAACTAAAAAAATATGTCAGCTCAATAAACGAACTGCGCTCAGTTGTACTTCGGTCATATCGCAGTCGAGTGTCGCGGTCGTGTGCAATCATGATAAATAATTACTTAAATGTGGAGTTAGTGCAGGGCTGCCATAAATGCTGAGAAGCTAAATAAAAAATAAATAAAGGAAACCATAGATTATTCAAAAACTCGGGTAATATTTAAGAAACTTTTATCAAAAAACCAGAAAAGTCATCTCGTCTGCCATACTCTACGTTCTCGGTGACACTTTTCTTTGCCCATTCATATTTTTCGGTAGATTTACCTTTTTTAATTCAGTACACGTCATTTTATAATTATAAACGCATTGAATTATGCTTTCGATAGTGCTCACACTGAGTGAATCACGTTCTTTCGTAGCTAGTGATGAAATTAACAAAAACACTCGTTCCACATGAGCATTTTAGCCTGGGATTGCAAAATCATATTGACACTTTTTAAGAATACTTATTTGCTTTTCTTTCCCGTTCTTAGATCTTTTCAAAAAAGTATTTCTTCTAATTGTTGCTATTGGGGAACTTCATTTAAATGATCCAAGCAAAAACAACATGTCATCTGCTCAGTCCACTGTTCAAGATAGCAGAAGTGCTAAAGAAATCACCAGTTTCTTTGCCAAATGTTTCTGATTGGCTTTTAATAATTGTGCTTTCATTCTTTAGTTTGGTATAAAGTTGTCTTGTTTGATTGTCTAAATATTTATTTATTATAGTAATCTGTAACTCAACTTTTTTTTTGTATATTCTAAAACATTGTTCACCTCCACAATAGCTGAAGCTGATTTTTCACACTTTTTTTATTTGTTTTTCAATCAGAAATTATTGACTGTGCACGAAGAGAGTGTTAGCTTCTGCTAGGGATTTGGGATTAGCGAAAAAATAGACTATATTTTTTGGGACTATTTCTTCATTAGCGAAAAAAATGTTCAGTGGCACCCATAACTTTAGTACCTATGCGGTCGATTGCTGGAATTAGTGAAAGCCGCACACTTCTGAAATGTGACAATATAATTGTTGTTGTCTTTTGCTGCATGTTCACAAAAAAATATAGTAGAAATATAGAAAAATACTTGAAATTTTCTGGGCAACTGATGCATTCAATGTCTTTGGACACAATTTTTATTAATGTAAAAATCACATTGTTGTCTCCACGCTTTTTCATCCTTCAAAATTAGCGGTCGTGTTATCCGCGCTGAAAGCAACAATATTTTGCACAGGGATGTTTTGATCCTGCAACGATTTAATACAAAATTAAGTGAATTGTATGTAAGTGTCAAATTTTTATTTCGGCAATGTATCTAATTTAAGTAATTTAATTTTCAGTTCTTCTTTTTCCGTAAAAACTATATCAGCAGTGGAAATAACTTTTTGGCTTTAGGATTGCTAGAAGCAATGGAAGCATGACGTGCAAGGTACGCGCGGCTCAACCGGGACATGTCTCGGTGTACCGGGACGTATGGCAGCCCTAAGTTAGTGGAAATGGCACGTTTGTTCGCGATTAGTGGGGACAGCCTTATGCGGGTTGTCCCCACTCGCTTGTCCTGATCGCCGGACCTGACTCCGTGTGACTTTTATTGTCAAAAGATTAAAAGTGTTTCGATATTTAATACTATTATTTTTAATTGGACTCTGTCTGCTGTTTACCTTTTTACTATTATTTTCATCATCTAGGTCCATTCATAAAATTTAAAATTATTGAACATTTAAGAAAATTTTGGGGCCCTGTCGGTACGGGTTGCTCTTATCGTAGATAGACAAAAACTTTTTATTTTTATTGTACGACGGGTAAGCACTTGGCCTTCATCTCACCTGGTAACAAGTTGAGATAAGGCCGAAGGTGGAGGCGCACTTCACCCGGAATCCTCAACAAACTGAGGAACTGGCTATCTTACCTCTAAATGCCGGAACACAACAATTTTAGAATTGTTATTATGGCGACAGAATTGGGTAAGATGGTGGTAGCTAGCCAGGCGGACTTAATCAAAGTCCTACCACCAACCAAACCAAGCACAACATATTGTACTCCCCATGGGTATCGTACCCGGGACCTCTGGATCTGAAATTTCATATATAAGTAAGGCTTATTAGTTCAAAAATAAATAGACGGTACCTATGCATTTTAAAATTCGATATCATTATATTTTTTTCATTTACGGAACATCATAACACACATGTATTTTGTTTTTGTCCTGTTACAATCACTCTATTGTCAATCTAACGTAGTAGTTATATGTTTGAAATAAGTATGCATAATATATAAGTATAAAGCACAGTCAATCAAGGCAATTACCTTTTTTTTTATTGTACGACACAACAATTTTGTTTAATAAAATTATCTTTATATTAGTGTTCTGTGGTTCAGACTGTTGCAAACGTGTGGATGCATTGTGGTGTGTGTGTGCTCAAAATAATTGATTGCACAGCGGTTTTTGACACTTGACAGTTTCGCCGAAACTGACAAATTTGACCGTGCGTCCGTCCTTCGATCGCCCTCACCCTCCTTTTCTTCCACCACCCCGTGCCGTATACCACTACCTACCACTACATACCTAGTTTAGTGCACCCCACCTACAGCTACAATTCCAAACCATCAATCTATCTCCCAACTCGGAAACTCCCACCCAATCCCAAGTCCCAAAGGATCCCAACCACACCAAAATGGATCTTCAAAATTAACTATGAATTTTGTTTCTCATCTATTAAAGCACAGCAGTTTACTTGTTTCATGCAGGACAATCGATCGCAGTAGTGGTACAGTGTCAAAGAATCTATCAAATCCAAGAACAGTAAATCAGATCACTAGCAAAATGTTCAAGTCTACTGTCACAAATCTACAGGAAGCCACAGCTGATCAGGTTCAGGAATTCCTGAATTCATTTGATACAGTTCTAACAGATTGCGATGGTAAGATATTGCATTAATTGGTACATATCTGCATAAAGTTTGAACACTTAGGTAGGTACACTAGGTTATCTGAAATAGAATAAAAAGTATTTTACTTGTATTGAACAATTTTATACCTATATTTAAGTAGGTAGGTACCTCATTAATTTATAAGCTTATTAGCTTATTAGAGCCTTTTGGGGTGGAGACCTTGGGTCCGTGGGGAGCCGGTGCCCTCCGGGTTTTCAAAAATCTTGCGGGGCTTTGGTCGAGGCGACATGTGACCCAAGAGCTGGCTCTTATTTACGCCAGCGAATTAGCATTGCTTTTCAGTGTGGCAATGCAGCCAGTTTTTTGGGCACGCTTCCGTCTAGTAATAATTCATGTGTTTTACAGGTGTTCTTTGGATTGAAAATAATGCCATCTCTGGCTCGGCTGATGCTATGAACTTCTTCAGAAAAATCGGGAAGAAGATATTTTATGTTACAAACAATTCAACTAAAATTCGCAGTGACTTTGCTAGTAAAGCTCAGCAGATGGGATTTATTGCCAGTCAGGTAATACACAACTCAAATCTAAAACTAATAAGTGCAAAAGCATTGTAACAAACAACATCTCTAACAGTAATAATTTTATGCTTAATTATTATTTTATCTACCGATGTTACTGATGTTACTGATGTTATCACATACCTGTAACCTACTGTCTGCCATTTGATTTGCTATTTATCTGTAACAAACTTGGGTGCTATGGCTGCAGATTCCCCAGTAAGATCCTAAGGGTCTATTAGTAGAATTCTAAAACAATTAAAGAGGTTCATTTTATAAGGCAGATACAACCTTTTTAGGGCATGGAATAGTGATTAGAACCCTCCTAGCCAATTTTGGCTGCAGAGACTAGGCTTTATTCCTTTCTGATTCAGGCTGGGCCAAATTGTTTAGCTCTCATGGTTTATGTACATACCCAATGTTTGTGTGGGGGTGGTTGCCATTTATGATACATAGAATTAAAAAGTTGAAGGTGGTTGTACTCTTAAACAAGTCATGCTTGGTATCAAGTCCCCGCCTCTTTCCTCCTTGAATGTGTTAACTTGATTTTATACAGTCCATATCCGTTCCATTGATTTATGTTATCATCAATTAGTATTATTCAGGTGGTGCAAATTTTTGACCCCATCAGTCCTTTTCTTTTAAACCAACTTAAAAAAAGGAGGAGGTTCTCAATATGGTTGCATTTTTGTTATTTTTTGTTTATTTTTTATTGTTTGTCATTTCTCAACTGATTTGAACTATCCTAAGTGTTATTTTTAAGTTTTTATCGGTGAAGTCGGTTCCATTTCTTTTCCAAAAATAACTTATGAAAAACATTAACAAAGTTCAAGTCTTGGGAAGCTATTGTTTAATTTAGAAGAGGAGTATGATGGCGTTTTCCGATTTTTATGTACATAGTTCAAAATACATTTTATTGTATTTTTATTTTCAGGATGAAATTCTATCAACAGCATATTTGGCAGCACACTACCTAAAGGGTATTGGATTCACGAAAAAAGTATACTTGATTGGTTCAACTGGCATAGCTGAGGAGTTGAAAGCAGTGGGCATCAGACAGATAGGGGTTGGAGTAAGTTGTTTTCGTAAAGTATTACATACCCACATGAAACCACACACTTTTGAGTCAAAATTAATCACAGAGGGTTCCAAATATGTTGCTTTTGCCAGCGACTTCGCCCGCATTTTTTTTTTCTAGATATGAATTAACGTATCAGTATACAGCTTTGTTCATGGCTATTGCGCGCATATTCATATCGTTTCACCAGTGATGAGATTTTGCCTTTCTCCTTGTGTGCTGGTCGCGATTCCGAACAGGCGACGGTAGTTTGATGTTTCCAAATTATCCTAAAAAATCTTCTTGAATAAAAACATTTTGATTTTGACTATGAGCGTCAACTCTTTTGAAGTAGTCGCTGCCATCTTTTCCGAATCGGTAAAGATGCCAGCGAAAAACACAAATGTTTGCCCTGGTAGGAATCGAACCCACACACTATGGGGCAAACGATTTATATTATTTAGTTACTAATATATAAGTACAAATACGATTGTTTTCAAGCAAAAGATGTTTAGTTAATGACAAAATTATAACAAATCACAAATAAAACGTTTTGATGTTATTAATCCACTTATCCATACTTATTAACAAGCCTCATAGCTCAGTTGGTTGTATTTCTGCCTTCTGCTCAGTAGGCTGTGGGTTCGATTCTCACCCAGGACAAACATTTGTGTTTTAAATATAGATGTTTGTTCTGTGTTTGGGTGTTGTATCATATAGTACATATGTATTTACAAAAAGTATTTAAGTATTCTATACGTAATCTAGTTTCCACATTACAAGCTATGCTTAGTTCGGGGCTAAATGGCGCTGTGTAAAATTATCTATTGTTTTGTCCACAGCCTGACCTAGTGAAGCCGGATTTCAAGTCCATGAAACCTTCCGATCTAGACCCAGAAGTAGGTGCTGTCGTGGTAGGATTCGATGAACACGTGAGCTATCCGAAGTTTATGAAGGCAGCGTCTTACCTCGCTTCTGAAGAATGTTTGTTCATCGGCACCAACACAGATGAGAGGTTCCCAAAGGGCGGGTCTATCGTGGTACCCGGCACTGGTACTTTGGTGAGGGCAGTGGAAACATGCTCGGAGAGAAAGGCCTTGGTGCTCGGCAAGCCTCACGCATATGTGAGGAAGTATCTGGAGTCTTGTGGACTGAATCCTGCTAGGACATTGATGATTGGAGACAGGTACAGTTTAATTCAATTTTTAAAACAAATATTAGTACATAGTTTCATGATGACAATGCAGTGCCGTGTAGGCTGTTCTTTGTGGATGTGACCTACGCAGTAAGGCATTGCCAAAGGCAAGGCACTTAACATCAGGTGGACTACCTTTTTTTTTATCTTACGACGGGGAAGCTCTTGGCCTTCATCTCGCCAGGTAACAAGTTAAGATAAGGCCAAAGGTGGAGCACTTCACCCGGATAACTCAACAAACTTAGGAACTGGCTATCTTACCTCTGAATGAAACACAACAATTTTACAATTGTTATTATGGCGACAGAATTAGGTAAGATGGTGGTAGCTAGCCAGACGGACTTCGAGAAAGTCCTACCACCAACCAAACCGAGCACAATAATGTACTCCCCCTGGGGATCGACCCCGGGACCTCTGGATCTGATCGTTGGAATTGAACCACTACAGAGAGGCTGTTATATTATATATTAATAAACGCAATGCGTCATGTTTCGCTTTTCGTTCTCTGCCGCTAACTGCCGCTTGAGAAATGTGCCCTCATTTTTATCGCAAGTCCTTAAGCCTCATAGCTGAGTTGGTAGTAACTCTGCCTTCTGCGCTGTAGGCTGTGGGTTCGATTCCCACCCAGGACAAACATTTGTGTGATGAATATAGATGTTTGTTCTGTGTTTGGGTGTTGTATCATATAGTAAGTATGTATTTAAAAAAAGTATTTAAGTGTTCTATCCGTAATCTAGTTCCCATATTACAAGCTATGCTTAGTTTTGGGCTAGATGGCGCTGTGTAAAAATTAATGTCCTATAATATTTATTATTTATTTATTTATTAAGCGGCCGCGGTCTAAATGTTGCTACGTTTGTCCTCAGGTGCAACACCGACATAGAGTTGGGCGTACGTTGCGGGTTCCAGACTCTGCTGGTCTTGTCTGGTGTCACGTCCACCAAGGAACTGGAGAAATTACGTCACGAGAAGAGACCGCCGCTGCCCGACGTGGTCTTACCGAAACTCGGTGACTTGCTCTCTCTAGTGCCTTCATAGTTACGTCTCTGTTAATAAGCAATTAGTTCAATTATAGGCAGTACAACAAGCAATGCAGATGCCTTGCTAAATAGTTCAAGTAGTCTTTGCATAAAGTAGACATCATTCAGTCTGTCTCTCTGTGAAACAACCAAAAGGTATGTGTGCATGGTTATTAATATATTTGTAATCGAAATAAGCAATAAATATAGAAAAATTATACTTACTTACAAAATATAATTCTTGCCATCATGTTATTATGTTATATAAATACGTTGGTGCCTATTTGAATCTTGAATTTGCCGCTTCCTGAAGTAGAAAAAAATGTATTTTATTATTGCTCCAGAGAGTCCTGATCCAATTAAAAACAGCTCTCTACTGTTTTTGAAGAGAGATCAGGTAAAAAAAATACGGTCCGAATTGAGAACATCCACTCTGACATTGAGGTCCCAGGTTCAGGTCCCAAAGGGTACCAAAAAATTTATGTACATATTTCTATAATAGGTATGAAGTAATTGCTGCTAATAGGTGTTGTTTCCAAACAGATCCAAGCTAAGCTGATTTTGTTCGAACGCAACATGAAATAGGTACAATCTACCGATAAGTAATTAATTACTGTCAATTAGTAAATACACACATAAATAGTATATGCAGTATGTAAGTCAGTTCAGTATTCCAAGCACTTTAATAAAAATAACAATATCTTGTATATATGGGCTTTTAAGTAGTTGTTCTATTGAAATAACGACTAAATTGAGAACCTAAGGCCTAGGGGTTTTTAATGATGGGCTAACTCTTGACCTCTGCTTGACTAGCTCTAAGCTTGATCAAGGGGCGAGCTTACCTAGATGGCGCTTTTGGCGTCAGACTTCAGCAGGAAGGTGAGGCGAGCCAGGTGTACCATTACAGGGGCCTAACCGTCTTACAGCGTTCTCGTTTTGATATTACTACTGGATACTGGATAGATAGTGACAAAAGTAAAAAAAAAATATCAAGACAAGAATGCTAGAAGAGGTCGTGGTACTCCCCCCAGGAGATCACACCTACCCAAGACCCAAACTACTTGGTTTCCTATTGAGGATTTTTTTTTTCATTTGAGTACCTAGGTACCTATATTATTCACGAATATAATAGTAAGAGCTTTCATAGAAAGTAGTTTTACCGCCAACATAGTTGTGTACATTAAATGTACAAGTGTATCCTTATTTTTCTGTGATTCGTTAGATTATTATAATGTTAACATAACTGTTACCTACTTAATTAATAAATCAATGTTATGTCTGATTGTTAGTTCTATATTATTACTAACAGTTACTATAATTAATTTGTTACAAAATATTAAATGTTATTGTTGAACTACACATAGAAGGTAAAATTTTGACATAAGAGCTTTAATGGGAACATGTTAATATCGACTAAACTATTATTCTGAATAAGTTACTTAGAAATAATTTAAAAGTACCGGAAAAAGATATTCTTTGAATCCTCTCAAATTTCCCAATGTACAAAAATAAATGTCAGAAGTTTTTTTATCCTATTGCTTTACCTGTGTTATTGTAATTAAGTACTTACATAAAAAGTTACCTATTTTTTAAACCCTATGATGTACCTATGCAAATGGAAAATTTAATCCCACTACTCAAAGTAGGTTGTAGTGCATATCTATGCTTAGAATTGAGAAGTGTTCATCGCTTTTATAAACCGTACAAATTAAATTACACATACAATAAATGCTTTTCTATGAGATTCCGTCTTTTTTCTCAAATTCAACATAAATAAATATATTTATATGTTAGTTTTCCTATTAGCGGTAGGTAGGTATAACCTGCCACGTTGGTATTTTTAACCACCAACATTATTTAAGATAGGAACGTAGTTATATACCTAATAGGCTAGTAAAACCATAAACTTTATTTCGTATTCGAAAATTTATTTCGACATTCAAAATATTTTATTTCGTCTATGGTAATACATAGTTCAATAAAATCATTAATAAAAAAAACCCAGATTTTATCGTATCTACAAACTAACAAAAAAAAATACGGGGTTACCTACATTACAATTGAAAAAAGTAAACATTTCAATACATATAGATGTTGTTTCCTGTCCACTACGTTCCCGTAAGTAGGGATATATAAGTATATTATATCGGAATGATAGGAACCATTCATCCATAAGGGAACGTTAGTGATACGTCCGCAGAGCTCATACGATGGTAATACATAGTTCAATAAAAGCATGAATAAAGAAAAAACACAGATTTTATCGTATCTACAAACTAACAAGTAAGTAGGGATATATAAGTATAGTATATCGGAATGATAGGAACCATTCATCCATAAGGGAACGTTAGTGATACGTCCGCAGAGCTCATACGATGGTAATACATAGTTCAATAAAAGCCATGAATAAAAAAACAGATTTTATCGTATCTACAAACTAACAAGTAAGTAGGGATATATAAGTATAGTATATCGGAATGATAGGAACCATTCATCCATAAGGGAACGTCAGTGATACGTCCGCCAAGCTCATACGATAGTAATACATAGTTCAATAAAATCATTAATAAAAAAAACCCAGATTTTATCGTATCTACAAACTAACAAAAAGAAAATACGGGGTTACCTACATTACAATTGAAAAAAGTAAACATTTCAATACATATAGATGTTGTTTCCTGTCCACTACGTTCCCTTAAGTAGGGATATATAAGTATATTATATCGGAATGATAGGAACCATTCATCCATAAGGGAACGTTAGTGATACGTCCGCAGAGCTCATACGATGGTAATACATAGTTCAATAAAAGCATGAATAAAAAAAAAACACAGATTTTATCGTATCTACAAACTAACAAGTAAGTAGGGATATATAAGTATAGTATATCGGAATGATAGGAACCATTCATCCATAAGGGAACGTTAGTGATACGTCCGCAGAGCTCATACGATGGTAATACATAGTTCAATAAAAGCCATGAATAAAAAAAACAGATTTTATCGTATCTACAAACTAACAAGTAAGTAGGGATATATAAGTATAGTATATCGGAATGATAGGAACCATTCATCCATAAGGGAACGTTAGTGATACGTCCGCAGAGCTCATACGATGGTAATACATAGTTCAATAAAAGCCATGAATAAAAAAAACAGATTTTATCGTATCTACAAACTAACAAGTAAGTAGGGATATATAAGTATAGTATATCGGAATGATAGGAACCATTCATCCATAAGGGAACGTTAGTGATACGTCCGCAGAGCTCATACGATGGTAATACATAGTTCAATAAAAGCCATGAATAAAAAAAACAGATTTTATCGTATCTACAAACTAACAAGTAAGTAGGGATATATAAGTATAGTATATCGGAATGATAGGAACCATTCATCCATAAGGGAACGTCAGTGATACGTCCGCCAAGCTCATACGATAGTAATACATAGTTCAATAAAAGCATGAATAAAAAAACACAGATTTTATCGTATCTACAAACTAACAAGTACTTAAGTAGATATATATAAGTATATTATATCAGATTTTTTTATTTTATTTTTTTATTTTTACAATGATAGGAACGCAAAGCTCATAGGTACGAAAATAAATATTGGGTCAGTCGTATTACGATTGTGATGATGTCATGGCAAGAGCGGCGTGGAATCAACAACATGTGCATCTGGATCGAGGGCCCATTTTTAAAACTCTCGCGAAACGAAATAAGTCATAGGGAAATTAGTAAAAAGTCAACCGATCGGACCCGCGGATCGACGCGAAGCATCGACGTTGTGGGTAAGCGGTGTAGTTAGTACCAACTAACAAAGGTAATTCTCTAGTTATAGGTAGGAAGGTACTCCAAAGTCTCATTATATACGGAATGTTTGATAGAAAGGCATCCGAACAGATTTGACTCGGTTTACATTTTTAACCGACATCAATAAAAGGAGGAGGTTCTTAATTCGGCTGTTTTTTTGTTGTTGCTCGATTACTACGCCATTTCGAAATAGATTTTGATACTTCTTATGTTTGGTAGTTCATATTTCCGAGGTGTTCTCATAGAAATTTCATCAAAATCGGTATAGTAGTTTGGTCAAAATATCAAAATAGCTGGAAAAAATATGTCATCCAACAAGAAATCTAAATTGCGTATTCTACTTTCCTGTGGTGTTAACGGTCATTAGAGTAGTCCTTGATCTGCTTACCTTCCAGTATCATCATCAACATCATTGTCTGATGATGGAAGCTAGAAGGTAGACAATTCACCGAAACTCCTTAGTAAAACAATTGATGAATGAATTTATCATCATTTCAGCTGCCCATAAAATTCCACTGCAGAACATGAGCCTTTCCCAATGCTAAAAATAGCAATGGAGAACAACCTAGCAATAAGTTGTAGGAATAGTAAGTACGTTTTTTTGAAAAAAAAAGAAAAAAAAAAAAAAAGACGTCAAGTCCAATGCTGATAATCCCCTGGTACCTAAGCAGAGCCATACGACATCCACAGGCTGAGTTGGACTGGTCCCTATTTCCATGCTAAAGAATTATCTGCTGACATTACTTTGCCGATGGGATGGTGACTATATCTAGTGCTGGAAGAGTTAGAATCATGATGGTAAATAGTATCAACATACAGTATATTGCGAATACTGGTACCTGACGCATGCGCCGTATGCAGCATCACAGCGCAGGAATCGCTCTCTCGGTCTTGGCTTGTCAACGTTTGGGCCTGCGTGCTTTGAGCCTTCCTAGCCAGTAGCCAAATAGCTCTCGCTCGCTTGCATTTTCGCGCCAGTATCTGTGTAGCTGTGAAGTGTACGCGACGCGTGAATATCGTTTGCCGGGACTGATTTCATGATCTCATTTTATTTATCACATATCCTGACATAACGTGAGTTAAATTTATTAATTACGCTTTACAACGATTACCTAATGTAGAATTTACCGCCGTGGAATTCAAATTACATACCTGCTACAGAAAATGGTACAGATTTTCTGAAAATGCGTAGCTCTCATAGCAGATTTTGATCGTGTGATGGAGAAAATAGTTCCCTTTCCATAACAATTATATATAGATCCTATTATAAATGCCCAGTAAATGATACTCATGGCATTTCGTACGCCTGTTTTTGATTAATTTTCCTAGACGCGTACAGTTCATCCCATTTTGTTTGAGTAACGAAAACAAAGAAGGGTGCAGGACAACGGCGGCGGCGCGGTGCGCGGCTTTGGCGTCGCCGGTCGAACTTCCCCCGTAAAATGGCACCCCCTATAAAATCCGGGATGTATGACTTTGTCACTTGAATGGATCTATAAATGGTAGAGGATAGAGATTAGGCAGCTTAGCTAATACTGCAAAGATTTTTTTGTGGCTATGAATTATTTTTCAGATGGTTTAACATTTTTCAGGTTGCGTTAGCCAACTAACGTTTCTCTTAGTGCGGAAGTCTTTGTTCTGATTTAGCGTAAGCGAAAGGCGTTATGGATAGAGAAGTTTGATTATTTTTACGTTTCTTATTAGGTTGGTAAGTTTTTCACGTTTGTTTACGTTTACATTATTATTACTTATTAGAATTCCTGATGGAATAAGTAGATAGGTATCTATTATACTATGGTAGTAGGTATGACGTTTTGTTAGTTATAGAGACCTATATCTTTAGAAAATTGTATATACCTACTGTTGTATGTACTATATATACCTACCTACTGAGTAGATTTGGTTCGACGAGGATTTTATGCTGTTTTCGGTGTCAGCCGTGAGAATTATCGGTTGCTTTCAGCGACAACCTTCAGCGTTGTTTTGTATTACCGTATCAAACAATAGCAAGTGATAATAAGTGATAACTACCGAGTAATACCTAATATGAGAAGTAACATGGCGATAAAAACGTTATCTGAAGTAGGTAGGTACCTACCTAGGTTGGTTTCTAATTATGTTTTGCTGCACTCGAAATTTCACGGCCAATCAGTTGTGTTATCTTTGTGGTAGCTGGACTGAAGATGTCGTTTTAGGTAGATATAAAGGGTAAAGGGTAGGTAAAAACTTATACCGGCTTAGGCATATATTTTTGCAAACAAGTCTATCCATGTAGTACTACCTAGTACCTATGTGAGGGTGTATAGGTAATGTTAGTCTGTAACTAACTAACTTTTTAGCTATTCTTTTTTACCTTAGTTAAATTTGACTAGCTAGTTTGTACTTAGGTTTAGTGGTTTTTTTTAGTTTTGTAATGGGTTGTGCAATTAGCTATAAATAGGTAGGTAAGCAAGAAGTTTTGAGGTAAGGATGTACCTGCTGTTGTAGCAATCGTTGTTGAACCTTATCACTGATATCAGAATACACCCAATAAATATATAAAATATAAATAAAATATGTAGGTAATGTACTCTTACGTCAGTAGGTACTGTTTGTTCAATAAATATTTAGTTACTATGATAAATGCTTCGTGAAAATTTAGTGCAATTTTCATCTACTCGTACATATCTATACTAAAAATAAAACTGTTCCTATATCTGTAGGGACATGAAATATATTTTTATAATTTTAATGGAAGGAAACACTATATATCTAAAACGGAAGCCAAAACAATAGTTTTTCTATTTTTGTCTATCTGTCTGTATTTTGAATGTAATCACGCTGAAACTACTGGATGGATTTGAATAGTTCGTTTTTAAGAAATAGGTATTAATTGGGTCAAGAAAATCTTTGTTGTGTGAAATCCTCTTTGAGAATCGGAAGACTTTTAGTCCTGAAATCCCCTTCACAGGGCATTATCGCATTAGTTCAGGAATAAGCCCATTTAAAAGAGTACCTATCGATATTTCTTATTTTTTAGACATTGTTATTTCTGATTTTTGACGTGTATTTTATACCAATAAATGAATCTGAATCTGAATCGACTGCGCAATAAAAAAAATCTTGAACTTTTTAAGGGGGTGGTTTTTGTACCAAGGGGCTCTCTAAGAGGGTTAAACTCTTGGTATACATATGCATATTGGTATAAGCGTAATTCACAATTTATTTTTTTAACCGACTTTTGAAAAAGGAGGTGATTTCTCACCTCCTTTTTCAAAAGTCGGTTAAAAAAATAAATAAATAAGGGGTTTCCCCCTTTTTTAATGTTTTCATCATTCGGTTGTAATTTTTTTTTTATGTTGTACTCATTTTCATTATGTCATTTATCAACCGATTTGAAAATCTGATTCCAGATTGGTCCCATATACATTTTATCAAATTCGGTGTTGTATTTTGTCTTTTAAATAAAAAAAAACAGGATTATGGGAACGTAAAATAGTTTCCATTATCCTGACATTGTGCACCCCTACACTGCACCATAGTAGGATTCGATTCTTAACATTTGTTTAGGTCATCTGGATTTATCTTCGTTCTAATAGTTGCGTAGATATTTCTCAGAATCTCGTATAATTACACCCTTACACGACTCATAAATAGGGTGTCGTAGACATCGTGGTGTCGTGGGCTTTACAAAGGAGATAAAAAATAGTTATTTCTGAAAAAAGATGGACCCTATTGCACCAATAAAAACTTAATAAGGTACTTCTGAAAAAAATGGACCAAACTTCACCAATAAAAACTTAATAAATTATTTTCATATAATTTGAAGGCGGTGCCATACAATATACTTACATGTTGTTTTGCTTGGCAAGTCGGCAGTCGTGAAGCCGGTTCTATTTTTTTTTCAAAAATAACTTAATATTTACTGAAACCAGGGGTGGTTTCAGTAAATAAATCAGCAGTGATATTAAGGGTTGCAATGGGGGTCGCAAAGTTGAAGTCTTGAAAATTTTCATAATGACAGGGTTTAGACAACAGATTTCTAAATTAGTTTATTTTTATCCCTAATATGGATGATCATCAGGACTTGCAAGATATTGTGAAGTTATTTGGCTACTAGTTGAAATGAATTCACTCGATAGAGTTGCCAACGCAAGGGATTACATTGGGATATCATGCGATATATAATATATAGATATATATAGGATATCATGCAACCCCTTGGGGGTTTGACTGCGTACATCCCAAATCAACAGCCCATTATTGTCCACCACAATGTAGAAATAACTTTCTCCAAAACTGTAATTGCCATAATCACCACGCATAAAATAGATTTGTGAATTGAATTGATTAACGCTTTATTGTACCTTCACAAAATTACATCGAATAATTTATTAGGTAACAGAGTCTATGAGTACAATATGCGGCCTTATCGCTAAAAGCGATTTATTCCAGGAAACTTTAGTAGAAGAAACAGATTTTTGTGGAGGTTTTGGTTTATAAAGTTAACGTTTTACACTGAAGGATGCTGCTGCCTTTAATTGAAACCCTTTGGGTCGATATTTACGACATCCGTGGGTTGGAGGGGTAGATTTTTAAACCAAGAATACCATAGCAACGGTTTTGAAATCAGTGTTAAACAAAGTTTAACCTTTTCATATCAGTTAGGGGTGACTTTTATTTACTTATTGTAGTCTGCCCACCTACTTTGACGTACGGTCGGTGCTTTGCTCCCATTCTGGCTTTGCAAAGAATTAGTGTTAGCCGTTGCTAACTGCATAACTCAACTAGGTAAGTAAACCTCTTACTCAAAATAATAGGTTTCCTAGCATCGTTTTATATATAGATTAGACAAATAACTACGGTGTTAGGCAGTATTTCACTAATGTAGGAATACCTACTACATAGAATACTAAGTAATTGTTAAACACGTTTTCTTTCCAAGAAATTATTCAATTTCAATAGTAACCGTCTTTTGTATATATTTGATGTAGTCGAAAAGATGGCATTGAAATATCCTGTTTGAATTCGCAAGCGATGGCCATTTATACCTAGGAGTGATGTCATAATAGCTGACCTCATAGAAAATTACGAGGCAAACTTGAAAAGGTTGAAGTACAAATGGTTAGGTACATAATATATTAAAGTTATTGATGGTAGCTGTAAGTAGGTATAGGTATATCTACAGTTTAGAAAGTATATTGCTTTGGTAAAGTGCTCAGTCAAACCAAGACCCTATCCTCCCGTGAATGTCGCGTGTGTTTTGCTGAATATTTTCTTGGGTCAATGTTATTAATTATTTATTAAGGTCAATGATGAAATGCAGGATCAATGATTTAGCGAGCGTACCTAGATGGTGTCCGTTAACTCTTCTTGAAGTTTTAGGGTAGTAGGTAGGTACTTAGCACTTTACTCGTACTCGTACCTACCAAGACTTAATGCTCATGAGACCACAAATATCAGAATACCAACGTAATTACACTCAACATTTCGCTCTTTGTTACTGTTAGCTTCTAAGGTGTACCAAGTCAATTCAGTTTCTTTAAGGGAAAGTGTACCTACGGGTTCCTACATATACCTACCTACCCTGTAATAGCAATAAACTGTTATAGAAACTTGCAAGGCCGTTCACATCTGTCTAGTTTTCGCACGCCACCTCGCTTTCCAGATTTCCCTCCATTTGTAGGCCCGGCGCGTCACTCCGCAGTTTTAGTTTTTTCAAACTTTCGCTTTTACTTCAAGAAGTTCAAGCCTTCTGATCAGTCTTTATAATTGGTAGTAACTTTGATGTCTGCGTATAACCAAACCAAACCACGAAAGTTTGAATCTGCCATTTAAACGGTCAGCTAATTAAAAGGGTTTGGTCAGTTCCAGAATGAATTTTGTCACCAAACAATAATACGATCATATAATTAAAAGCCTAAAAGTAAGGTGTTTCTGGGTAAAAACATTATGATATATTGCAAAATATAACTTTGGAAAATAAAGATATTTACTTACATAGAAAAGACAAATACCATGAATACCTATCAACCCACTCATAAAGGTTCTACCTATAGTTTGTTTCGTTATATGCACCAACCTAATTTATATTGGCGTACCTATTTGCATCCAGGTCACATTTTTATTGTGATACCAATCACGTACCCAGCTAATATGTTGCTCATCTATTTGTTGTGTCATAGTCACAGTTTGTACTACTTACCTACTAGCCAAGTAAGTTGTATGGAAACGGTTTTTTTTTTACTATTTGCATTACCGGAGTGAGTGTAAAATCTGCAATCGAGCGAGCTTTCCCAAAGCTGCGGCACTCCCACTCACCGATGCGACGGAGCACAGGAAACTGTTGGCGCCCGACATCGGCAGGAAGGTGGGTCGCAATCCAAGCGGACCAGGTGGCCTACCATCACATAATTAGACGCCACTCATTTCCGATGCAGTTCAGTGTAGGTTCCTAAACTGGATCGCTCAATTTGGTACCATGACGTCTATACTGCTGGTTAGCGTTTGAATCGTTGAATGAATTAAATTTTGTCTCTGGTACGTTCTGAAATTAAATCAGCAGTATTTTTGGAACGTTGCGGTTACTTCTTTATTTTCTACATATTATTTTTTAGCAAAAAGTGAGTACATACACACATAAACTCTCAGCTGAATCGCTCGTTTACAACTGAACCTACACTGACACACTTATGCGACGTCGCGGTACGAAATAGCATTTCAGCTCAGTTTAGGTCGTCAATTGAATCGCAATAAGACTTCATGGTACGGCCCCAGGTCCCATCACCAGCGATAGTATCATTCGTAGCCGTTAAATACAGATTAAGTCCTAGGGATACAACTAGGAGGTAGACTAGATCCCACCAATATTGTGTCATTCATGACAATACTCATGTAGTAGTACGTAAGGTCCCTAGTCGTTCAGTAGGTAGGTACTGTAAGAAACTTGACTTGGACTTGAAGGTAATGTGATGAGAAGAGTTGAATATGAGTGTGGATGGATGTAATGGTAGAGGTAGACCGACGATGACATGGATGGATTGTTTTAGGGTTATTTTTTTATTGTACGACGGTGGTGCGCTTGTGCTTCATCTCACCGGTTTACAAATTATGATAATGCCGAAGGTTGAATCGCAATTCACCCGGAATCCTCATCTGACTGAACTGATGAAGTGCGCTGAAGAACTGGCTATCTTACCTCTAAATGCCGGAACACTACAATTTTAGAATTGGTGTTATGGCGACAGACTTAGGTAAGATGGTGGTAGCTAGCCAGGCGGACTTGAACAAAGTCCTATCCTAAGTAAACCAAGCACTATATTGTACTCGCCTGGGGATCAGGGGATCCCCCCGTGGATCCCCGGGACCTCTAGATCTGACACTGGTGGGCGACCCACTTGACCACAGAGGCGGTTGTACAGACAAAAAAGGAAATAATGATAAGATGACGTCCGGTAGAGGAGAATGTTACATGTTGTGCCGGCCCCACCTAGTGTGGGCCGGGGCAGGAAGATGATGTAAGTAACTTGACTTCATCATTTTAGAATAGGAGATTTGAGATAGCAGATAGTGAAAGCGACATGAGTTAAATCACGATACAGAATATACATGAAACAAGCCTTTTTAACAGAATGTTTATTTTGATAGGTGACTCATCGGAGTCCCCGAGGTCCATGGCTAAACTGCGAACGTTAACGTAGATGACGTCATCATTTAACTAGGTCATTCTCACCCGCCTTATAATAGCTATATAGGTATCGATGGGTGGTTATCATATTTTGGTTATTTTCGGCACCTTAAGTACGAGGCACCTTTCCTATCTGACGAGTTTATCTACCTGCTTGTAGAAGGTACATAGGTAACACCAACATACCTACTCATTAAAAAAATATATGTATAAATCTTTTTCGATTACTCAGGCAACGGCAATGACAAGACATTGTATGACAGTTTACATAACCACATATCAATTAGGTACTATGTATTCTATACTTCACTGTTAAACAAAATGATGATAGGATGATGAAGAACAATAGTAATTATTTTTGCGTGTCGGAAAATATAATATAATAGGTAGGTAAGTACTTCCGTTCCGGGATTTAGCGGTCTAGCGAT
Source organism: Venusia cambrica (assembly GCA_951394065.1). NCBI lineage: Eukaryota > Metazoa > Arthropoda > Insecta > Lepidoptera > Geometridae > Venusia > Venusia cambrica. Next base: position 11,855,715 of record OX596040.1, on the reverse strand, counting down.
GTGTAGGGAAGACACGTAAAGTTTTCGGATTTTTGTCGGATTCGACTTAGAATCCGTTAGATTTCAACACTATTTTCAAACCAGTTCTGAAACGCTTCTGTGGAAGTTTAAAATACTAACGTCAAAATTTTAAAATTTTGAGGTTTCGGAATAGCGTTCTCGGAATCTCCATCGGATGTTTCCGAATTCGATCCGATAAGGATTTCCGAATGTTTGACAATAGCTATGTTATGCTACAGGTATAATAAAAACTAAGCGCTTCCCCGTCGTAGAATTAAAAAAAAATGATTTAGGGTAAATGTGAAAATACGTGTGTAAATAGTTTACACAAAGTAACGAGGACGGCCAGGCAACTAACTAAGTCGAGAACTAGGTCGGGAGGTGCCACTGCGACCGGAACTATCGGAGTATCTATGTGCGATTGTGTTCATACTAAGCTACTTACTTAGTTGACTAGGTATGTTATTACATACCAACTAACAAAATGTTTAAGACTGCCTGATTTTTAATGGCACATGCTCCAATGTCTAGTCTATACTGGATAGTTTCACACCTACCATTGTCCATACCACAGAAACACCAAGCGATGACGGACTCCGAAAAGTCTTTGGTTAGTCGGTTTTCCATGAATCCGAGAAGATGACCAATGGAGATAAGCTATGAATAATGAGACAAAATGTAGGACTAAGCCTAATGCTTTTTTTAGACCAGGTTTTGTTTTTTCTATATGCAGGCAAATAATTCATGTGATTTTTTACTTACATACTTATAGCTATAAGACGTACCTATAATGGGAAACATCACGGCCACCTTGATCTGTTAGGTGAAATCGTTTAGTCTAGTTCTAATGCGTAATTGGAGGCACCCACAGCTCAAATCAGCTCAGCGGAGGTGTAATTGCTAGCACATTGTTCCTGGTGCCCCCGCAACATTGTCAGGATAAATGAAGAACATTTAAACTAGCTTCCAAGGTTCGTACCTACATTTCAAAACAACGTGTGATGGTTATCGAGACAAAATATAACCAATAGCAACAATCAGATTTGTTTCATAATTATAGATTGTTTCATAGCTTGGAGTACCGTAAAAAGTAAACACAGGATAGGTACATGGATAGTTGTCTATAATTTAACAAGCCTCACAGCTCAGTTGGTAGTTAGTATCTCTGCTGTCTGCGCTGTAGGTTGTGGGTTCGAATCCAACCCAGGACAAACATTTGTGTGATGATTATAGACGTTTGTTCTGTGTTTGCGTGTTGTATTGTATGATAAGTATGTAAGTATTTACAAAAAAAGAAGTATTTAAGTATTATATAAGTAATCTAGTTCCCATATTACAATCTATGCATAATTTAGGACTAGATCGCGCTGTGTGAAGTCCTGTAATATTTATTAAGTATTTATTCATTTTATTTTATTAATAATTAAACAGTAAAACCAAGTCAACAATCACGCATGGCAGAGCCCGTCCGGTAAACATCTATATACAATACAACAAGTAATCCAGGAGGAAACCAAATTCGTATTGAAGAACTACCTATAATTGATCGAGCGAGCGAAGCGAACGAGGCACTTTATGTATGTATGTGGCAATGTTTGTGACGGCATAACTCTCGAACGGATTATCCGATTTTCATGAAATTTAAACTGTAAAAAGATTACGTAAATGAAATTTGATTGTCGCGGGGGGTTTATGATAAGTGGGGTAGTTTATGAGATATTGGGGTGAAATGAAATACAATTTTCCGCCCATATCTTTTGAATGGCTGATCCGATCAATTCAAAATTTTGATAATGCATAGATTATATTAATACTCATCAATAAGTATGAGGATTTTTTTTGACACTAGGGTAGTTTTTGAGAAATAAGGGTGTTAAGTGAGACAAGATTTTTTTTGGCATGTGGGGTATTATTTGAAAGGATATCGACTGCAAATTAATAAAATATAGATTTAAATATTTAAAGTTTAACACAGTTTTGTTTATATACTAGAAAAAAAGCTGTTGCCTTTTTGTTGAAGCCCCTTGGTTGACTTTTCGACATACGTAGGTTCCAGCCCAAATAAGTCGCAAAGTCAATTAGATTATTGAGGGTAGATTTTTAAGTCACCACTACTAAGGCAACGGTTTTGAGAGCACTATTCTAAACGACATTAATCTATGTTTCATTTGAGTAAGGGGTGACTTATTCACTTACAGTTTTCTACCCACCTACTATGACTTACAGTCGGTGATTTGGTGCTTTGCTCTCATTGCATACAATAAGAGTTAGAAACAAGAGAGTGCCTTGGATACTAGGGTGAATAAAGAGAGATTGAGAAAATGAGTGCCTAAGTAAGGTAGGTAAGGTGTAATGAAAGCACACTTTGATCGTTTGATAATTACGTTATATTTGATAGATAATCTCCGTGGTTATATAGGTACCTAACTAATTTAAACCAGACATCACGAGATCTCAGTTCGAGGCGAACTACTAGTTACTAGAGATGGAAAACTTTCACGGTTAAAAACTGATGGCTGGCTATGCAGTTGCGTTCCGTAATTCGTCTCAATAGTTATAAACTAACACTAGAGATGAATCAATAAACCCATTTATATTATTTTATTGCCTAGTAGCTTGAGTTCGAGACGGCGGCGGCCGTATGTTCGTATGTACACACGCAGGGCGTGTGGAATCGAGCGACGATTTATAGGTCATGCGATATCATATCTATACTGCCTATCAACTCTAGAATGCTTGATTCAATTACCTTTGATTTAATTTCTTTATCATAACTTGAAACCTGGTTCGGTGAACGAATTTAACCTTTATTAATAACGTAATTGTGTTGAATCTTTCTTTACATTGCACTTGTGAGGTTTTTAGAGTTGAGACAACATTACCTACATGTAAACATAGGGCCAATATTATGTTTTCAGATGAATTTGCAAAGTTCTCTAAAGCTCTATATTGGCACCGGGTGAGGCCACCCTTTATAAAACCTCATTAAGACCAGGCTGTTTAAAAAAAATCTATGCTAGCTCCGCCCATGCCCCCGCAATCCTACCGAGGCGAATATGAGGCGTTGACGTTCCTAGAAAATTGATAGCATGGAGACTTATTTTTTTGTTCACACAAAAATAATTTGATTTATATTTTATTAGTAACTTACCTATCTTTGTAATTGTTATTGAGATGAAAAAACTAAACTTGCATATAAGTTTGAGCAAGTATCGCTCCTTGGATAAATAGTAAATTTGGAGTCTGCTTTATATTATTGTGGTAAGTAAAGCAGTTTTTTTTATTTTTATCGTACTACGGAGATGTGCTTGATCTTCATCTCATCTGATTTTTAAGTTATGATAAAGGCCGAAGGTAAAAGGGCACTTCACCCGGAATCCGCAATAAACTGAGGAACTTGCTATCTTACCTCCAAATTCCAGAACACAACAATTTCAGAATTGGACCTAGTTATGCAGAAAGCAGCCATATGCCACTTTTTCCAAAAATGAGTTATGAATACAGCCATATTAATTTCGGCATTGTGGATTTTTTGCAAAGACAGCCATGTCGATATCTCTATTAGATACGGAGATATAAGCTGTCCAATGCAGCCATCTCAACAATATTTTTTTGTATAAAACAGTCATCATGGTGGTGAATAAAGCCAATTTCGACATTAACTAAAATACCTTTATTGCAGAAGTCAGTCTACCTTTATGGCTGATTTTTACAAATTTGAAAATGTTAGGCGGTATCTATTTTCAAGTTACGTTAAAGGCAGCCAATCCATGATGGCTGATTTTTGCAAACTATTTATTTGTCAGTAGTGGTAGTTGGCGGTTTTTAACACTAAATTGTCTCTTTTTGCCAATTTAATTACAAGAAATAGGAACAAAATTACTACTACTTTTATTACTACGTTCTCTATCCAGAATCGAAAACGGGCACAGAACAGTAATAAAGATTGCTTTGACTATAGATAAAGACTTAAACCATCAAGGAATTTTATAGGTTTCACCTGCAAATGCAAAAAACAGTGCAAAACAGCTGTTCCCTTGCAATCACACTAATATTTTTTCTAAAAGTTAATTTATTTCACAGACAACATTTTTAAGGGTTTTAGTTGAGGTGAGAAGCGAAAAACCACAAAAAATAAAACAATATAGACCGAAAATTGTTTTTACAAACAATTGTTTAACACCACCTTTAAAGTTAAAAGTTTTTAAACATTAAAGTTAAAATATTAAGTAAAGACACGTGCAATATCTGCGATAAATTCCGCATCGAACTAATAAATGCAGGAAGAAGCGGTGGTGATATCAACGCCATAAAAGAAACAAACACTAATATTTACCAAGCGGAATGAACAATATCTGAATATAAATTTGATAGACATTGAATGTCTTACGTTTTCTAAGCAAAAAACACTACCACTAGGTAGGTACTCCGAATTCAGACGGCTTTACAATTTGGTGAGCACAGTCCAAATACAATCAAAGCTACTGTTATACATGGTTCGAGAGTCAGGCTAGACGTGAGGCACAGGAAGTGGAGTCCTATCTTCTAAAATATACCTAGATAAAATTGCCTCTCTATCTCTGACAACATATATATAAAACCATTACTTTTTTTGTCAGATGCGTATCAGGGCATAGGGGGTCAAAATTGCAATATTAATTATGACGAAAGTGGTGCTCAAAATGAAGCCGTACCTAGAATATATTACTTAGAATGTTTAAATCCAATGACTATTACAATACGATATTGAAAGAGCTTTGAAGTACAAAGGATTTATACGCCTGATAATTAGATTCGAATTAAGGCAATATGTAAAAAGAAAAATTCTCTAATAACTTAACTTTAACTTGCCAGGTGTAAATTGATAATAAGTACTCAACCAAGACTCTAAAAAAGTGAAAAGGGAATTGGAAGATAACGACAAGAAATGATTAAGGTAATAGAACAAAAACAAGTGAATTAAAATAACAAAGGATGACACATATCATATTTATATGAAGGTTGATTAAGCTTTCAATTGTTGATATTTTTCTTGCAAAAAGTTAGATTTTAAATAGGAAGATGTGGAATACGAGCGAACGTTTTTATAATAAACATTTCTTATGCAATGAGTTTTCATTAAAATCTCTATTAATTATATTTTTTAAAACACCCAAAAATGATAGTTTTAGAAATCAACAGAATGAAAACATTGTATGTATAACATAAAATCATTTAGGCATGTTTATAATTGCCAGTAATACATTTGGCTGACTTTTACATGATCTGTCCGTTTGAAAAAAAAACAAAACACAGCCAACTTACGTGGCTGGTTTATGATTTATTGATGTTTCTTTGAAATATACTATTAAGTACAAAACAGCCACGGCTAAAACCTCAATTACTAATATTAATAGCAAGGGTTCGAATTACTGCATAGAATAAAAAAATAATAGATTTTAGTACCTACATTTCTCATTTATTAAATAATCAGGAAGTCAATAAATAACCGAAGTGTAACCATCAACAGAAAAACGCTTATATCTCTGTTTATTCTTTTCCCCACATGGCCGCTTTCTGCATAACATGATCCAATTGTTATTATGGCGACAGAATTAGATAAGATGGTGGCAGGTGATGGAGGTGGATGGTGGTAGCCAGGCGGACTTAATTAATGTCCTACCACCAACCAAACCAAGCTCAATATACCTAGTACTACCTTTGGCGATCGAACCCGCGGCCTCGGGATCTGACACCGGTAGGCGAACCACTAGACCACAGAGGCGGTTCAAGTAGGTGTGTTTTATATTTGTTTGGTACACAAGTGTACAAAATTAGTTTTATTTTTTGTTCGCCTTTAAGTTTTCTTATCAACCTTTTAATTTTTATTCATCTACAAATACAAAATTGACTGACTGACTAACATAGGTACTTATTTAACTTTTACTTATTTTTGTAAAGGTATCTAACGCGTATTTTACCTGTATTTCTCCCGACGGTTCTGTAGGTTTGCATCAGCCATGTTAATGAAAATGTTCTAAAATAAGTTTTTATTTTAGCATAGGTATACCTACTTAACATAAAAAAAATGTCTGATGTCGGTGCGGCAAATATAAAAATTAATATAGATTTCATAGTAAGTTATGTAGATTGATTCATAACACAGGTACACAGAATATAAAATAGGTTAAGAACTTTTTATTTTAAAAAATATTGAAGTCCAATTTTTTTTTATTACTGAAGTAATAGTGGAGAGTACAATATTGTGCTTGGTTTGGTTGGTGGTAGGACTTTGATCAAGTCCGCCTGGCTAGCTAGCACTATAACTATATCTATAGTTCGAAACTAGAATAAAGTTGCGTTGAGTTACTAATCTGAGGTAGTATAGGCCGTTAACTTGTAACCTGAGTGCTTAGTGCGAGTTGCAATCTAAAAATGGTGACCAGGTATTATTTATCACAATCGCCGTAAAATGAAACGCGTTCGAGCAGGTATTGAGCGAGTATAAAACTCGCACTAGACACTAAGGTGAGATGAAGGCCCGTCGTACAATGATAATAAAAAAAAACATCCCAATATCTAAAAAAAACTACCCAATTCATCAAAAGTCTCAATTTATATTTATAATATCTCTATGCATTTTCAATTTCATCAAAATCGAATAAGCCATTCAAGAGTTTATTATTATATATGCCGTCACAAACATTGCCGAATTTCCCAACATAACACGGAGATCTCGTTCGCTTCACTCACTCGATCAATAATACAATGTTATTGTAAACAATCTTTTTTATTACATTTTAATTTTGTTTAGAAGTCAGTAAAGCCGGAACATACAATTTCACTAGTTAAGGGACCTGCCCACTAGCGTCATGTACAAATGGCATGGCGCACGCTACAAAGAACAAGATGTGAATCTAAGAGCTATTTACAATGTTTGCAGAAAATCGTTATACCTAGCGTCAAGGTTGATGATGTAATTGCTGTTTTTAGCGTTACAACGTGAACCGTAGAACTACCTATATCTTATTCGAATCAGTGGTGTGCCGGCAAAATGTATTTATCTCCCATTAATTTCAGCCTTTCGTAAGTGTGCGTCGTGATTTGATCTGTTTTATCAATTTCTAAACCGACTCGATTAATCGTAGACCTATAACGCAATGGATGTATATATATATATGTATAGGGATTTTTTTTTATTTCTTAGTTTTTACTCAGTCATGGAAATTAAAAGGCTACAATAATTATTATTTAATCAATAACTATGTTACTAAGAAAGAAAAAAATTGTTAGGATTTAGGTACGGGCTCGATTTTAATAATAAGAAATGCATTTAAAAATCTTTGAATATTGAAGTTTTTTTTAAATGTGTATTATTGTAGTTGTTGCATAATGTGACCCTTTATCCACCTGAAAACAAAGCAATACAAACAGTAAAATGGGTCTTATGTTGTTAGAACACTTCTGCTAAGGCAATCAAATCGAAACAAACCATTTTGTTCGTTAATAGAACTGTAAATAATGTCGTCTCTGCTGTTGGAAGTAGGTACTTCGGCCTAAAATATTAAATAACAATTTTGAAAATATGACTATATTTAGTTACTTAGGTTAGGTAGATGAATCACCTACCGCTGTACTCAGTTTTTTCTTTTATTTCGCTATGCCTTCATCAACTATCGTTAAAAACCGTGTTAAAGTATAGGTTTATAGATGCTTTATTCTCAAAAATAATTATAAATTCTCTGACAATTCATTTAATGAACTAATTTGGCTTCGTTTGTTTTTCCGCACGAGTACAATCTTGGAGTCTTCAAGTCCAGAGGTTTCTTTTAGACAAGCCGGCTAGTCTTAGGCCACATCTTCACTTGTTTTACAAGTAAGCTGGTGGTCAAATGCTTGGTGATTGACCAATAAAAAAAAATACTTTAGAACTTAAACAAATAAGGTTATCATAATAGTTTAAATGTATATAATCTCATTTTTGTATTAACGATAGGTATAAGCTATTGATATCGAGGTTTGCCTGGGCAAGGATAAGGGTTATTAGCGTGTAAATTTTTATGCATCTCAGCTCAACGCGTTCAGTAGTTTTGGCGTGAAGGAGCAACATACATCCACCCGAACATACTGTGGCATTTATAAATAAGTAGGAAAGATAGGATAAGATAACATTCAATAATAATAGCATAATGTTTCAAAGATACGGAATTACAGCGCATCACTAGCGCACATGAGATAGGTATCCACAAACACAGTATACCTATTTGGTTATTTTGTGCATGACATCAGCACGGCCCTGGCGTGCGTTCGCAATACTTTATTGACAGTGGTAATGGATTATGCGCCGCAACGTGCATTAGTACCTAGGCATTTTCTGATACAAACATTTGAAATCACAGGGAAATAAGAAATTCCTTGAACCATCGAATCCTACAAGGGTTTCGTTTAATTTAGGACAGCATGTACTAGGTTACTAATAGATATCTATCTTACCTAGTAGGTTAGGCACCTACTCTACTTTTTACGGATTATCTATAGATATACATACTTTTTCACCTTTACATATATTTAAAATATAAATTTGTTAAATTAAAACATTGGTTATGTATATAAAAAATGCAATTCCCCTTAATGTTTTTTTGACACCGTTTAGTTGGTGGTAGGACTTCGTTTAAGTCCGCCTGCCTAGCTACCACTAACTTACCTAATTCTGTCTTCATAATTACTATAATTAAATTGTTGTGTTCCGGCATTTAGAGGTAAGATACCCAGTTCCTCAGTTATTGAGGATTCCAGGTGAAGTGCGTTTCGACCTTCGGCCGTATCATAACATGAAAAATTAGGTAAGATAAGGACAAGCACCTACCAGTCGTACGATAAAAAAACAAGCTTAAAGCTTAGCCTTCATCTCACCTGATTTTCAAGTATTGATAAGGCCGGGTGGAAGCGCACTTCACCTGGAATCCTCAACAAACTGAGGAACTGGCATTATTACCTTTAAAATGCCGGAGCACAACAATTTAAGAATTGTTGTTATGGAGACAGAATAAATGACAAAAAGATGGTGGGAGATGAGCCAGGTGGGCTTAAACAAAGTCCTAACACCAACCAAATGTTTGACAAGCCTCATAGCTCAGTTGGTAGTAACTCTGCCTTCGGCGCTGTAGGCTGTGGGTTCGATTCCCACCCAGGACAAACATTTGTGAGATGAATATAGATGTTTGTTCTGTGTTTGGGTGTTGTATCATATAGTACGTATGTATTTAAAAAAAGTATTTAAGTATTTTATCCGTAATCTAGTTCCCATATTACAAGCTATGCTTAGTTTGGGGCTAGATGGCGCTGTGTAAAATTAATGTCCTGCAATATTTATTTATTTAAATGTGCGTATTAGCTGGGAAGTCACCACACTATGCCAAGGTAAGACCTTTGCTGTCTTGGTTTTGATTGGTAATAAACACAACACACCGCCTTAGCTGCTACCTACGTACCAAACAACTATTAACCATGGGGTCAGGTCCATTTATGCACAGAATAAATATGAAAATCATAATACCTGCGTGAGTACCCAGTAGCACAGCTATCCGAATACCTGCGTAAATTGACGCGTTGGAGCAGCTACGCCTCAGGAGGTCTACTACGAAAAACGAAACATAACGGATACATTGACGGTTTACACGTATTTCAATACAAAAATGACAGAAGTTCTTTCGGATCCGACGACGTTCGATTTTCATAGTAGGGCCGGGCCACAGCTACGGTATTGCTACGGGGCCGCTACGGGGATGCTACGGGGATGCTACGGATTTTCTACGTTGCATTATTCGTAGACTTATTTAGTATGATCCTCTAGAAAGACCGTCACAAGGTTAATAATCATGAAAAATACCAACTTTTCGTTCGTTACTAAAGGAAACGCTTACCCATAGTACATAAGGGATGTACTTACCGGCTTTCTTCAAATATACAATTTCATTTATTTGTTCCAGTGAATATACCTGTTCAAAGATGTCTGCGGAAGCAGTCGAGCAAGTGACGCAGGAAGTGAAGGACGTCAAACTGGAAAACGGCGGAGCGCCGGGCGCGGCCAACGGAACGCCCAACGAGGACAATGCGATACCCTTCAAGGTATAAATCACTCTGAAGTTAAATCATATTGTGTAGACGTTGTACCACACATGTCACTGTATAAGATGAATAATAATGCCGAATATTACATACCTAGCTTTACACACCAGACCTTCATTTTAACGCATTTTAACAGGTACCTATGGATGTGTGATTTATACAGAAGCACGCTCGTAGTTATGACAAAATACATTTTGAATATGACACTACTGTGACACTAAAAATGGGCAACTACCTAACTTATTGAATGGTCTTATTTTTCAAATATTCGGTCAGAAATTAAAATCAGCAGGCAATTATTTTGACGTCTAAATCGAAGTTATGGCGGAGTACATCAGTAGCTTTTCAAATCGGTGTACGCCTAAAATCTCAAGGCATAAAAATAGTAAAAGCGTTATTTTTTTTTTATGGGACCATTAAAACCTCAATTAAAACTAACCAGGGTCGAATCACCTCGTACCAAGACAATGCGAAACCATTCAGTTCAAGGTAATTACTGCGCTAAAGTAGACCAAAGGGTGCTTGTGACGTCAGCACAGCGTTTATGTTAGCCATGATTATGCATGACAGCTTAGAAAGCTGCCCTTTGTGGAAATGAAAGTAAAAACTTCGGTTGTTTGTAATGGGTTCTAGATACTGTTTATAGAATGTTTGGAATGGGCAAGATACTACATAATGGGGTCCAACTCCACTAAGTACATTTTAATTATAGTAAAGTGGGGTCTTTAAAATATTTCTTCAAATGGTCAGCAACGCTTGGGTGTTGCTTCTCGCAACACATCAATAGCCCATTAGTGTCCACTGCTGGACAGAACCTCCTCCAAAGCTGGAGGGTTTTTTTTTTTTTTTTTTTTGCCATAATCACCACGCTTGGCAGGCGGATTGGTGATCGCAGTAAAGGTGTAAATAATACACAGAAAGAAGCTGCTGCCCTTGTTCTGGTGAGATCCCTTAGTCGGCTTTTACGACATCCATGGGCAAATCATGACATCATCACGTAGACCTAGGAGGAGTAGGAGTGATCATGTTTTTTTTTTCGTACGACGGGGAATCGTTTGGCCTTCATCTCACCTGGGGTCAAGTTGAGATAAGGCCGTGGAGGCACACTCCACCCGGAATCAACGAACTGAGGAACTGGCTACCTTACCTCCAAATATCGGAACACAACATTTTTTTTTAAGAATTGTTATTATGGTAACAGAATTAGGTAAGATGGTGGTAGCTAGCCAGGCAGACTTAAACAAAGTCCTACCACCAACCAAACCAAACACAATATTGTACTCCTCATGGGGATCGAACCCGGGACCTCAGGATCTGAAATCGGTGGGTTGAACCACTAGACCACAGAGGCGGTTAAAATTAGGAAAACATATACCTAGACAGAACCAGGAAATACATCTGAATAAATAATTGAATTTGCTCTACAATATGAATAGCTCTGATGTAGGTAGGTGATAATGAACAACTCAAATCATATAGAGGTAATAGAAACTCGATAAAAAAATATTCCCTTTGAAATTCCAGGACGCATTCAAAGCATTCTCCAAGTTCGGCGACAGCAAATCAGATGGCAAACTCATCACTCTATCACAAAGCGACAAATGGATGAAGCAGGCCAAAGTCATCGACGGCAAGAAAATCACTACCACAGACACAGCGATCAACTTCAAGAAACTCAAGTCGCTGAAAGTCGGCATTGAAGATTACCAGAAATTCTTAGACGAGCTGGCAAAGAGCAAAAAAATCGAACTCGATGACATTAAGAAGAAGCTCACGACTTGCGGCCAACCCGGACATTCTTCTCTCGTAAGTATTTATTGGGAGGGCGAAGAGTGGATGAGAAAGGGCAAAGATCGGGCTTGGGCGGCCACAGGTGGACTGCCATAGGTTGATGATGATGATGACGCATTTTTTACATCTGCCAAGTTACTTATATACATGGTTTGTACCTTACCTACGTAGCAATTTTATAATGAACTAGTGAATCGCCCGGGACGCCATTCCTGTCATCCCCGTGGGAATTTCAGAAGCATTTTAGTGCACTCATTTACTACGTAAGGGAGCTACCATAAAAATTTCTCTATTCCTCTTTTATACTATAGTTCTATCCTTTATACTTGACATTTTCCGGTTTTAACCAGAGGCACCCAGAGGGTTAACTGTGCATTGAAAGTCAGTCAGCTATACGACGATATTATGTATTAAGATGAGCAGCCTCATACCTAACATTTTGTACAGATTAATAATATAACAGGTGACCCTCTGCTGGCTTAAAATTGAAAACTGCTGATGATTTATACGGGGTCTGATGTTTACCCAATGAACCATCTCAACATGACCTATCTAACTAGAACCAAGTGTTTATCCTCTCTTTATACTCAAACCTAATCAAATACCTGTAACAATGGAATTATTATGCAAGTGTACCTCTGAGTAGTTAGCTGCCTATGGAGAATAGCAATAGCACACACCCTATTCCATTTATTTTCAATAATGTCACGTACCATACATAACAATGACCAGGTATACCTATATAAATATACATAAAGGTAAATAGGTATGTACGCCTGCGGTAGAGACACATATCGGACGGTGTATCGCATAAGTATATTGTGCAGGTCTTTAAGTTAGGTCACGTTGCATAGATATAAAGCAGTGACTCATATTTATTTTTATCGTTTTGTGGACTAGGGCGATAATTATACTTGATGGACTGTCCAATTAGCCATTACCTATTTGTTTTGTTTGCGTACAAAAAAATGTGTAATCGAGGTTAGCTTATTGCTTTATCACCGAGAGCTCACTAAAAACCAATCAGATAAAAAACTTTTAACATAGACAGTATTCGCCGTGTGGTGCCTGTTTGAGAATCGCAACACAGGCCGTGTTGCGATTCTCAAACACACCAAAAATGTGAAACCTCACGTTTAAAATAGAGATTTTCAGATACATATCAACGCTATTCTCAAAACATTTCTGAAAATCTTCTGTGAAGTTTCGGAAACTAGGTAATGTCAAATTTTTTTGATTTTGGTGTTTCGGAATCTCGATCGGAAGTTTCTGAATGCGTTCCGATAAAGTTTTCCGAATGTTTTAAAATAGGAGTATACTGGACAGAGTAATAAAACGGACAAGCTCCTTTAACCGCCCCTGTGGTCTAGTGGTCCGCCCACCGGTGTCAGATACAGAGGTCCCGGGTTCGATCCCCAGAGTGGAGTACAAAATTGCTATATTTGGTTGGTGGTAGGACTTTATTTAAGCGCACCTGGCTAGCTACCACAATCTCACCTAGTCTGTCGCCATAAAAAAAAAATGTTTGTTGAAACTGGCTATCTTACCTCAAAATGTTTGTGGTGACTCTAACCTAGATACTTGTAGGTTATATTATGTATTCTGTCGTCTAGACTACTCGTAGCTTGGACCTTGAAGATTATAGCGTTGAAAACAACAGAAATGGGTGTAAGGCGTTTTATATTCAATGCTATTCTGTTTATTCATCTGGACTAGACATGAACAACAGAACAGACAGTCGATACCTACATAAAAAGAAGAGTTACTATAAGCAAATGAAAAGATACTATGAATGTGTACCTATACAATAAAAATATATGTTTTCAATACTCCGACAATTAACCGACTATGGTTTAGTGTTTGGCCCACCGATATCAGACCCAATAGTCCCGGGTTCGATCCCCAGGGGTATACATTTGTGCCAGGTTTGGTTGGTGTACGCTTGACCTAGCTACCACCATCTTACTACCTAAGTATGACGCCATAACGATAATTTTAATTGTTGTGTCCAATATTAAAAGTACTTGACCGTCACTGGAAGCTAATTATATGAGAAGGTATATCCGTTTCCGTCGAATAGTACATAAAGCCGGTACGTATTTCCGGTCTCAGTGGTGACACCTGGCGGCCGCGCGCCTCTTTTAGTTTCGTAAATCTGTGAGCGCCATTTTTAGTACATTGGCGTTTCGTTTTCCGTCGAAGCAACTTGTGCGCAGCTGCTCAGGCTCTACGCCGTTGCTATAGATATATATATAGAACAAATTTAAGAGAATATTCAACGCTACAAAATTACTAAGTTTTGTGGGCGATTGTTTTTAAAAGTGATTCGGGGTATGATGTAAGTCTCTTGATACTACACACTACCCTCGTTATTACGCAATCCACACTATAAACGGTTTTGCCGTTCGGATTTGGTACGTATTTGAAAAATTTATTTTAACAATTTTTCTGCTAAGAATTATTGTCTTGATTGTAATTCCTGTTGGTACGTGTGAAATATTTAACGGTGAAGCCGTAGAATTTCGTACTACTGGTGTTTTTATTTTCAGATGTGATTATTATTTTATTGTACGTCGGAATTTTAAAGGTTGTACCTATTTATGTCTCGGATATTAACTTTTACCTTTTTCAGTATCCTTTTTAGGACAAGTCTGTACGGGCTGCCGGCGCAGCTGGCCCGAGCACGAGTGCTTGTAAACGTGACGAATAAATACGCTGTTATTATATTTTATCTTGAGCGAAAACATAAGTAGATATACTTGATCAAAGTAAAATAGAAAAGTAATTACTCTGATCTCCTGCACTAGCCGCTGCGGCACTTATGCTGAAATCATGAAATACGCTCTTTTCTCCGCTGAACAAATTAGTAACGCTATAAAAGGCGTAATCAAAGCTTTTTGGCTCTTCTAAACGAGTAGGAAGATAGCCAGAACAACATCTGCTTCTCGCGGGGGCAGGCCTCAGCCTAGTAAGCAGGTCCATCGTTTGGATTTACATACACATTTAGAGAACTCTGGTTCCCAATTATACCATTACATATACCATACAATTATGTGATCATGCAGGTGAGCACGTAAGTAACCCACCCTCGCGGGGTGAATAACTACTATTACGGAGGTCAACCCTCAAGTGCTTACTACGAGAGCCATTACTCTAGTGAGAAAGATCCATACATTTAGAGAACTCTGGTTCCCAATTATACGTGTGCATATGGTGATCATGCAGGTGAGCACGTAAGTAACCCACCCTCGCGGGGTGAATAACAACTATTACGGAGGTCAACCCTCAAGTGCTTACTACGAGAGCCATTACTCTAGTGAGAAAGGTCCATTTTCAACAGAGGCTCGCGGCCCAATCTTAAGGGGATATTGCGGAGGACGCACGAGTGCTCTCTTAAAGCCTACCTTATATGAATTAAAAACGATTCAAGGTCAGATAGTTTACCATTTCAATTTAATAATGTCCATCTTAAGGGATCTACCATAATTGTTTGGTAATGAACACCAGTATTTGGTATTGCATACTGCATTTCGAAACCCCCATTTACTTATCAAAATGTAAATCGAGTCTTCACTAATGCTCATCTGAGCAGACCCATGTGTGTCGGCGGGTGAATCAGCACGGCACGGCACTGTCGAAACCGCCGTAAGAAAAAGTATAGCGCTTGGCGCACTATCCCTACGCTGAGAGAACTAATTGCGAATATGCACAAAACTCTAGCTATATTGGAAGATTAAATCGCAAATCAATCTGCTATGATATGAGGTAAGTGGGGAATTATATGAACAATATTATTGTCTCTGCCCTGTCGGGTTAGTGAAAAACCGTTCACGATTTCACATAAATATACCTATGGGTATTCTGATAAAAATTGCAAATTGCAAATGCAAATCGAAAGGCTACTTGAAGCTTCGTTACGGTACTCAAATGGTTTTCCATTAATGCTACTTGATGACCAACGCTGTAGTCATCATCGGTCAAAACATTATTCTGATACATACTCAGAATTCGTTTTACTTTATACTTCAGGTTTCATAGACATGAAGACAAACAAAAGGGTAAAAATATATGACACCTTACGTCAATGCAATTATGTATATCCACTACATCGCTAGAAAAATTCTTATGTAGCTTATTATACCTAGTGTAAGCTAAAATAAAAAGAAACCCTCAAAAAATTTTGCTATGATTCACAAACGAACAAACAAGGGGTCCTAAAAGTAGCTCCCCAATCACAGAGTTTCGTACTTGTACCTGTATAATGTACATGTGTGTGTATACCGGCTACCCTCATATTTCTGGTACCAACATCGAAATGTTAACATGTATTTTAGTCAATCTTTATGTGCTTGTGCTAAACGATTACGAAGTGACGAAACCTTTAAGTGTTTTATAATTGTTTGTTATTGTTGAGTTGCTACAATCTCCTGCGACTGTAGAAATTACTGTTCAAGGTCGAATCTTATAATATATAAATATATATTATCTTGAACCTTTTAAATATGAAAGTCTCACGGGCACTTTCTTTGTTTGTTTGAATGAGTAATGAGATAAATAAAAATTAGAGACGACAATGTCTTCGACTGAAGCGTTTGGACCAAACCCTTTTTTCTTTTAATGAATGGGTTGACCCTGTTATTGTGATAACACTGCAACATGAGATTCAATTTCCTGATTGTATATCGGAATGTAGACGTGCTTACCTACTCCGCAAGCACGTCAATCAATCGTTTGGTTCAATCACTCTGTATCGGTGAAATTAATTTGCTTAGGTAGAAATACAGCGGATTCTAAATAAAGGTTGGCTGGCCAAGGTATGTATAATCTCTGAAGATTAATTCTAAGCCTTGCCAGTTTTGACATCCTTCAAGAACGGTATAATCACCGACAATTGTTTTGTTACCATTATATGTGCCAGTAGTGTTATTAAAAATCTACCCTCCAAAATAAATCACAATAAAACTATGGTTGGGTGGTCTCTGAGTATTTGTCTTCCGACTAACGTCTCTGTTACACATCTATCAAGCCTAGCATGACCTAGCAGCGAGAACACAACTAAAATGATCTGGCATTCGGACAAGTCGCTCTGCAAACGGGCAACCTTTTATTTTTTATTGCAGTGAAGCGCCATCATCATCATCATCATTCACAGATGAGTATTAGATGTCTCTTGCATATACCATACATACTCCACAGAGGGCCACTGAATAAAAATTTTATATTGGCTATCCCCAAAACCCGGGTATAACCAAATTTACCACATGCGTTAGATTGGTGGTAATTAGTGCAACAGATTTTAATCGGATAATTTTCAGAATTTTCATTTAAAATAGAGTATGATACAAAGTCATTGCTCAAAATGGAAGTAGAATATATTCCAGGCAAGTTCTACTTGGCGCTTTGACGCACATCATCATAATGGTATCCACTTACCAGCCTGTGTTAACATAGTGTTTGCGATACTCGATACCCCGAGTAGACATACTGCCTCAAAGACCGCGCATAAAGTTACAACAATCTACCTTACTTATTCGAGTAAGAGACATTACAAATAAAAAGCTAGGTATGTTTCAAGATGCGTCCAGTGTTCCATGAACCGTCTAGTATGGGTATTAGACAGCTTTACTAATTATTATACTACCTAGTACCAAAGTGTTGATTTATTTGAATAAATCTACAGTAATATACTTCTTAGGGGTACATACCCCGATGGGAGAAGGTAAACTCCGAAACACGCACCGAAGTCAAAACTTCAGCGTTGGAAAGGCTCTTTAATCAGCTAATCCCACTCTAAACTTATCCCATGGAATGAGTTGACTAAATAATTAATTTTATTATTTTTTATTTGTAAACCTTCAGAAATAACTAATTTACCCTAACTTCTACGAGGATACCACCATCTAAAGTCAAGCTAAAAACATGCAACACCGAACAAAATTGTTCTAGCATATAGAATAAATTTATTATTAAGCCTATGAGGATGTGTGTTAGAATGTATGGTCTAACTAATGTCAATAACGTTGACACAACAAGCAATAACCCCATAATTGCTTTACTCGTGTTTTAAATGATTGATTTTATCTCACTTGAAATTAATGAACAGTACCTACTTATTATGATACTAAATGTGTCTTCAAATCGATTGCTCAAACTCAAAGGTTTCATAGCTACCTTTTTGGGATGTTTGTACTCTGTTGTAGGTTCCTTATTTCAGTTTCAAATCAGTAATTGAGCAAGCGTCGTGTCGTACTTCGATTTTACACTCTGCTCAGGCAGATGCATCTTTGTCAAACACTACTTACAATAGATCCTGATCTAACCATCACGATCATGATGTTGGTATCATGGACCAACGATTGTGTTTGGTTTGGCCAATATTTGTTCATAACGTATATAGTAGTTGTTTAAAATGCTAGTCGGCCTAACCAATCCCTTTTGCTGTGGGTATTGTAGAAACTACTTGCTTCTATGCTACTAAAAGATGTAGGTTCGGCGGCTAAATTAAATTAATATTTTTTATGCCTAACATTTTCCATTCTACTTCAATGGTTTAGCTGATTCGTTACAGTTTGACCAAAAACTTGAACCTAATTCATGCACCGTTGAGTGTTGTCTATAAGCTAGCTGGAAAATCATCTTCTAGCTTAAGCTAGAATTAGAATTTACAAAACTTTCAATAGGATAGTGGCCATTGATATTGGCACATTTAAACGTTTTTCAGATTCAAAATAATGAACAATACCATACAGAATGGTTCGATAATTATGTGCATTACACACAAATTATTATTGATAATATGATATATTGAACTCATTCAAGGAAATATTTCGATTTCTTGATTAGTTTTCTAGTGCTTATAATTAATTTCTCGATGGTTTAATCTGATTGATATATAAATACTTATGTCCATTCCAGTATTCGTCATTCATAGCTTTTCTATATTACGTTTACCTAGTTAATAATGACATCACATTGGCGCTAGATTAACTTCCCTCATTAGTGGCGACACCAAGCGATAACAAACAGGTCTCATATAATTAGCTTCCAGTGACGGTCAAGTACTTTTAATAGCAGCGTTTTACCTGAAATAAAACGCATATTAAAATACTTACCTCACTGGAAGCTAAGCTTTTATCGCTGCCTGGTGTAACTAAGCCAATGAACTAAAAATGGCGCTCACAGATTTACGAAACTAAAAGAGGCGCGCGGCCGCCAGGTGTCACCACTGAGACCGGAAATACGTACCGGCTTTATGTACTATTCGACGGAAACGGATATACCTTCTCATATAATTAGCTTCCAGTGAGGTAAGTATTTTAATATGCGTTTTATTTCAGGTAAAACGCTGCTATTAGAGGCCCATGCCCAACAGAGTAATGAATAAGGCAAAGAAAGAGGTTTGAAAGGATTGTAGAAAGTGTTTTCTTTTAAGATCGGTGAACTCTTAACCGATCTTCGAAGGCTTGTCTAGGCCAGAGTGACTTGCAGAAAGCAAGGATAAGGTCTACGATGGAGCGAGATTGCTTAGAAGGCACGACTCCTACGTGCACCGACGTGACGGAACACGGCAAACCGTTTGGCGCCGGACTTCGGCAGGTCACTACCCTGCTGCGTAACCACTAAGGCTTCGATTCCGTTGCTCGCGGTAGACAACAGGAGGTAGATCATATATGTCTAGGAAATAGGCGTGGGTCTATGTACCTGTGTATAAAAAATCGCCTATGTTTTAATAAGCCTCATAGCTCAGTTGGTTGTGACAAATTCTAATTATCCTTCTCTTATAATTTACTATAGAAAGCGTACGATAAGCGATTGATGAGTTTTTGAATGACACATTTTAATAATTTATGTGGACTTATTTATTTATTGTAAATTTACCTTATTCTTTGACATGTTCCTTATTTTCATATTTCTTTTTATGTGATGTTTGTAAGTCATAATGGGTTGGGCTAGAGATGCTTAATTTTAAGATAATTTATTTACCTAGTTCTTTCTACAAATAATAAATTCATTTATCATTTACAATGTATATATTATTATCTACCTATAAGTCTTTAAATGTACCTAGCTGTAAGTTTTCCTAAAAGCCCTCAAATAAAATAAAATAAAACTCTGCCTTCTGCACTGTAGGTTGTGGGTTCGATTCCCACCCAGGACAAACATTTGTGTCATAAATATAGATGTTTGTTTGGGCGTTGTATTGTATGATAAGTACCTACCTATGTATTTAAAAAAAAAAAGTATTTATGTACCTATTCTATCCGTAATCTAGATCCAATATTACAAGCTATGCTTAGTTTGGGACTAGATAGCGCTGTGTGAAATTAATGTCCTGTAATATTTATTTATGTATTTTGAACTTTTCAGGTCACGAAGTCGCCAGCCGCCGCTGCAGCCGTGGACCGGCTAACAGACACCAGCAAATACACCGGCTCCCACAAACAGCGGTTCGACGACTCCGGCAAAGGCAAGGGCATAGCGGGCCGGAAAGACCTCGTAGACGGCTCCGGATACGTCAGTGGGTACCAACACAAGGATACTTATAACAAGGGGCATTAGACGAAGGGAAAATACTTCGTGCTAACGAATTCTTCGGAGGGCGCTTTCACAGTCAGTTTTATAGATTAAATCGCCGGACCACAATCGCCCTGTCGATATTGGCATGACGACGGCGTTAGTAGCACTGCACCTTTAAAATACATTTTTTATTGATATATATGCGCCCTTATGAATTAAAGAAATATTAAGATCAATAATTTGCTTTTCATGGACATTAATGTAAAACCTGTATTGTAGGTATTTCTTCGTTGGCCATGACATCAAGATAAGGTTCTCGTTCGTTCGGCTGATACTCTAGATCCTAGATTAGAAGCTATGCCTTAGAATATTGTTAAGGACATCGCATGCAGAATGTGCAAGGAGCAAAACAAATGTAAATCCCATCCAAAGTTAAGTCCATTTGATATTCTATTAACACTGTCAATCGCACTGTGCCTGGAATCAATTGTGTAGTTAATGACTTGGCATCTTCTGATTTTAAACGAATAAGTACCTACAGGCACATTATACAGACATTGTTACTCTCCCTATATCGTGTAGTGTATTCTTGTGGTAGTAGAAATATGCAGATACACATTGCACTGAACATGTTAAAATATGTAACTTTATCTTTTACCATTTGAAAAAGTGAGTTGTTGAATACATAGGACATAGGCAACTGAGTGGATAATACAGACAGTCCTTAATATTTGTAAGTTCAATGTTATGCCCTTATCATAAACAGTTAGGTACAATATTTTCTGTTGCTTCACATTAAACTAACGAAGAATTCCAATGGAACCAGTCAATTCATTTGATCTGGCGGATTGAAGACATGTTTAAAAGACGATGTTTAGCATGTTCATAGACTTATATATATAAATGCATGTGTTTCTATGCTTTGTTTTCTTATGAACTATCCTTGCCAACGGCATATCTTATACCTACCTACTATTTAATCGTTGGGTGCTGTGTATATGGTTTTTACCTTATGAACATCCAGTGGCTCAGCACCCAACAAGTTAAAGAGGACCCTCAATATATCTATAGGTAACTCATATTTCGTTTTAAGTTATTTCATATCTGATAAACTTTATTTATTGATAAACTGTTCCTAGAAATAAGTGAATGAAGAATGCACTTTTTGTTTTTTATATTAACATAATGTTTTACCTACTACACGGTACGAGTGATAATTACTCGCGAGTCTAAAGTACACAAAACATTGCTTAGACTCAATATCTAAAATAATCAACGCCAACCTCTTTTGATAATCTAATCGTGTAATATGTAAAATCTCGCACGTATTGATCTATTTCATCTTGAATATTCGATGTTACATGATAGTTAAGAAATTCTAGTTACTCGTATCATATGCACCTAACTAAGGGATACTATATAAGTACCTTACCATAGAACATATGCTCATAAAAGCATATGTTATTATATAAAATAATAATCCAGCAACATCTAGTGTACTTTATTGTTTTTCTAGTAGGTATATAATTGTGTCATAAGTATGAAATATGAAAAACTATTTATTCATTCTATCCATACCCACTTACTACTGTGTACTCAACATACTGAGAAAAAATTTCGCTTAGATATTGTTAGGTAAGTGATATAAAAACTTACTAAATATGTACCAATATAATATATTTCTGTAATCTTATTTTGTTTAAAAAATAAACGTTTTGACAAAATATCGTAAGTTTTATTATTTCAGAAGCCAAGGGAATCGTAACTTATGTAGAGGTTGATATATAAATGAAATACAATAGTGAGTTATAGGTACAATATATTTGACTTAAACACTACAAAATAATTAAATGTAAAGCACTAACATTTTAATGAACTTTCAATAAACGATGATACACGCACATAAAAAAATTACATATTTGAATGCTGTAATCTCTAAATAAACAGTCATACCTAAAGAATGTATAAAGTAGCTTCCTAAACAGTAGTCAAAGCACAATATGCTAGCAAACTATCGTCAAATAAATCCTGGAAACAGACTATATCGTTTAATTTCGTAGATACTTTCGTTTTAAAATAGATATGTCGGGTTATCGGACTGGACAAATCGTTTCTTATGCGGCCCACAGATATATTATAAATCTAGCATGCAGGTGTTTTAAAATATCTACGTTGCAAAATCACAATCTCGTTTCATACCACAGTCGAACTAACTCGGTTCTTGTCCTACCTACTCCATTGATCTTGAATTCGGTATATTAGGTAACAAGGTTTCGTTTAGTGTCGATAAATATTTTGAAATATATATACATACATATAATGCATGCATAGAATTATATTATATAATTACAATAAAATAATGTGAGTATGTATTTAATTATAGCGTGGTTGCATCAGCTGGTCGGTACCCGCAACGTCGGGATAAATATAGGCAAAATACGGGATAATAACCTACCCGTTTCGCGATTATAACACATTATTTTGATATGATACGAAATAATGTGTTTAATCGCGAAAGTTTAAATAGGTATATAATGTTTTCAAAAATAGGTGCATATGAGCGCAGTATATATCTATACCTATTTATATTTTCTATAGGTAGTTGAAAGTTTCCCTTCTACGTCTAGGTAAAGGTTTATAACGGTACCATTCAGCCATGAACTTGAAATATTTAATCAATTATGTGCTTTAATAATAAGTTATTATTTCGTTCATGCACACTTGATTGTACTTTAGTAGGTAGCCATAGCCACCTTTTAGAAAATATATTGAATTATAAAACAACAACAATTGCTGCGATAATAGTCTTTGTTTTTTTTTTAATTTCAAAGTTATATTCCTGTTTTTCATAAAGTAATCAAATACAAATAACGAATTATCTTCTTTCTCTATGTAAACATAATACTTATATTCCCATTCTATTATATTAGTCGCATATAATATGAGTATCTAACCTAATCACTATTAGGTACATAGTGAAAAATAAATGAAAGTTATCAAACCAATTATACTAATGTTATTATAACCTTGTCTATGGTAAATTATAAAGACAAACAGGTTTTTTTTATCACACTAATTTTTATCCCATATTAGATATTTATGGTAAAATAAAATGGCATCATGGAAATTTGAGTAACAAGTTTTAAAATTAATATTAAGTATACAGATTGGACCTACCAACTAATCATATAATAATAGTGTCGCACATTTGGTGGCAACTCATGCATGAATCCCTTAATTAGATTGATAGTTAGCGAGGTTACTGTTTGGGCTTATTAAACTGCCCAGCTCCACTTGACATTGGGATGCTAATTGGATAACAAAAACATTGCAGGTACCTCTATTACTCAGTGTCTGGCATCTGGCGTACCTTGATCATCTTGCTTGACCAGTTATTGGTAGAATCTTTATGCAAATTCAGTCGCGTTTATGAGATTCGTATGAAAATAAAGTAATTTCGTATTAAAAAATTTTGCAAAATTTATTTAATTTGATTTAAAATTAAAAAAACCTATATTTAACCTCCGTTATATATGTAATAACAATATGCAAGATGTAATTAGAATATTTAATAAAATACTTTAAAATAAACCATGTTCAAGATGTAATTTGAATATTTAATAAAATACTTTAAAATAAACCACGTTTCTTTAACAAACTAAAGATAGCAGTGGCATTGTTTAAAATTTAAATGATTTCCAGAATTTAATAATCTTAAAAATTATTATCCAAACAACGTAGAATACGAATTATGTACCATTAAAAGGAGAAGGATCTGCATTACTATAATGTTAACATATGGTACAAAACCTGCACACAAATCCAATGATAGATTTTAATGGAATCATAAATGTACTATATACTTCATATAGCAATACAAACATATCACAAAATAGGTGGTATTTACAACTCTTACATTGGGCCTTCAATTCTACTATGTTTCATAGCAAAGTAATAGATAGCCCTGCTGCCAAGAATGAAAGCCACCAAGAACGCTCCAACGTAAGCTACATAGATGCCGCCGCCGTGGCTCTTAGCAGCTTCTAGAGTGCCAAAGGTGACTCCCAGGGCGATTGTCAAGAAGATAAGGGACAGAACAGCGAAAATGGTACCTCTCATTCTAGCCATGCGGGGACCAACGGAGGAGACTTTGCGGCAGTGTGGGCATCTCACCGGCGCATTCTTCAATAGCTGATACTGAAAACCACAACAAATACAATTGAACAAGGAACAAAAACCTTGAGGACATTGTGCTTTACTTGTTTACAAAAACAAATTATTAAACCCTAAGAACATTCAAGATAATAAGTATAAAATTATTTGAGTAAATAACAATAAGTCTGTAAATTCCTAAGCTTAGGTATGTACTATCTAAAATATCTAAAACCAAGTGTCAGTCTGTGATAATGATAACATAACTAGACTTCCATGACTCATATTTGAATTGATAAGATGAATGATAGAATATATTAAATAAAACATTAGACTAGAACATTTTAAGAAATAGAATGTCAAATCAACTAATGATTCCATAATTAGCTTCAAAGGTGATTTAAATGGTGATGTTACTACAGAACATGTAGAATCAAATATTTTTATCATTTATTGATATTGCCCTGGAGATAATGATAGCATGCCAATAACCTCACATCCTATCTGTTCAATGGTGTCTTGATGGCTCTTGGTATCAACAGATGAGAGCTAAGCTTTCCTTTGCAAAAATTTAAGTATATGCAGATGTTGTTGTGCTTTGTAATGTTGATAATTATCTACATAAAAGAGAACCAGAGTAAAGGGCTTAGCTCACAGAAAAAGCAAGTTGCAGTGGCAATGGGCAGGCCTTATAGATTGCAGAACTGATAACCACTCCGGTAAGGGTTCTCCGATAGCAGCAATTATTATACACAAAATGGAAGAATCTTCGTTTGACGGATGGTGCTTAAGCTATTCACTATTGTTGGTGATGATTAAAGGGAGCCTATGTTTAGCTGCAGACATATGTAAGCTGTCCTTTTGTTTCTTAGTAAATAATATTTAATTGGAACTATAAATCATTCCAATTTTGAACCATGTATACCTGAAGAACATTAATCAAAATTGGAATGATAAAAATTTTAGGTATCACATAGGTTGTTCATAGCTTGTAAATAGAGATCCTCTATCCTTGCTATGAAAATAGTGACCTATCTCAATAAAATACATAAAATTGTATCAGGGCAAAACAAAAAGTTTGCTGTACTCATGCTTACCAAAAATGTATCCTGGCAATGGGCACAGATGACTCTGCACATCCCAGGCAGTGTTGGGACAGGTGGAGTAACAGGTGATGGTGCAAGGTTGATAATTCTCTTGCAGTCAGCTCGGGGGCAAGCAATGCGTTGAGATGATGATTTGCAGATTAGCAGACAATCACATGGGCAACGCACATATTTCTTTCCTGGTGGGGCATTTCTTATTGGCTGAAAAATAATATAAGTAGTCCTTAATTGTTGATCTTGAAATGATTCAAAAATTAATCAAAGCACAAAAACAAACTTGTGTGTATGCATAACTTACCGTGGCTTCATTGCAATCTGAACATTTCACAACATGTTGATCTCGCTTCCCGGATATGTCAATCATGGCCTGGCAAACCCGACATGTAACCATTGGCAGGCCTGCCTGCTGGTATGGCGGAGGCAGCTCGTCCGGCCCAATTGGTGATATTGTGCTTACGTTTACCTCTTCTGCCATAAAAAAACATGTTTAAGTAAACCATTTGACCTGCCCCAACATCATGGAACACATTAGTAACTAGTTACACAATTATATATTATTGTGGACCAGTTCAGTTACATATTCAGGCCACTGTAACGCATTGTTTAGTAACAAACACTACGTACTGGTTGAATCATCCACTGGCAAAACAAAGCTAAGTAATGACTATATCCTTACCATCCCTCAGTAATGGCTGGTTCTCACTTTGACCGTCACCCATCGTGTAAATAATTCAATTTAATCGTAATGTGCGAATTATTGTAGCTACAGACTAATGCTTTAGACCAAAATTATTACGGAAAGCGATGATCACCAAAGAATTTAATTTTATCGATCGACGACAGAAACTACTTTTCACTCGCTCTCGCTCGACTCGATTCGGTTCGTAATTCGACAACTGGCTGACTGTGACAGTGACATCCGTCTCGATGTCGCTGTCATGTCATGTCATGTCAAGGAAGGCGCAAAGCCGGTCCTGGCTAAATTACCCATAATGAATCCCATGACCTTTACACAATGCCTAAAACCCATTTGGCCACTTCGTGGACCCGGATGAGGGTAGTATCTAAGAATTTTGGTTAATTTCACTTCAGCGACATTCAACCCGAAATAACTGCCTCTGTGGTCTAGTGGTTCAAACCAACCAACGATTTCAGATCCAGAGATCCCGGGTTCGATCCCCAGGGGAGCAATATTGAGCTTGTTTTGGTTGGTGGTAGGATTTTGTTTAAGTCCACCTGGCTAGCTACAACCATCTTACCTAAGTCTGTCGCCTTAATAACAATTCTTAAAAAAATGTTGTTTTCCGGCATTTAGAGGCAACATAGCCAGATCCTCAGTTTGTTGAGGATTCCGGGAGATGTGCCCCTCTGCCTCGGCCTTATCTCAACTTGTAACCTGGTGAGATGATGGTCAAGTGCTTACCCGTTATACGATAAAATAATAAAAAAACTGACGAGACCTTAGTTTTTTAAATTTCTTAAACCCTACAAAACTACAAAATCCACTACTTGCAGACTCCGTTTAGGCCATGCTTGTAGGTACTCCAGTTCACTTAGCTAAAATGGATTAGTGACAGTTCTCAATGCAAATGTGGATTGGACGAAGGAAATATTGACCATATTTTATTTTCATGTCCGCAACTTCATATATATCTGTATGATGTCATTGCCCTATTATTCCCACTTCCTCTTTCTTCCAAATTCCTTGTAACCCTTGTTTTCTCCCTTCATTTGTACATTATGTAAATTTGTTAGTGTAAATAACTTTAAATAGAAAACAATATTTATTAAATAAAATGTACAACTAACGATGTACAAAGGAATCAGTCAGATTACTAAGGACCGTTACAAACGGCTTAGAGGTAACTCAACTATTCCAGACCAGTACCAGACGGAAGCGTGCCCAAGACACTGGCTGCATTGCCACGCTAAATAGCTATGCTAATTCGCTGTCCTAAATAAGAGCCAGCCCTTGGGTCACGTGGCGCCTCAATCAAAGGCCCTGCAAGATTTTTGAAAACTCATGGCCTCGCCTCCCAAAAGGCTCAAATAGGTAAGCTTTGTCAAGACCACTATTATAGCAAATAATATTGTGATCCTGGGCCGAATCAGCATACATTTAATTTTAATAATAATTTTAATTTAATAGTTATTTATGCAAATGTTGCTCTAATCTAATTTCTTCATTCAACTTCGTTCACTCATTCATGTTTTGATTTTTATTTGAGGTTAGAATTGCGTGGAGTGGAGTTGTTATTATTTGCAAGATTATTTGAAAATAAACCAGGTTATAATGGGCAGTAAAGTGCATAGATTACGATGTTACAATCCTAAACCTCAACCCATCAATTGCGCATCACTCAACAAATCAATACAGCAATTAGCAATAGCACGGTAAGAGAGATGTTCATTGCTAAAACGTAAAATAAGTTTACGTTCTAGCAAACGTTTTCTTATCAAAAACTTACTTTACAGCGGTGATGCTTCTATTGAAATATGGGACATTAAGTTTGCTCCTTTACCAATAAAATTCATTCCGGGAGTCGAAAACGGGTCTGTAGAGGCGATATGCTGGGTGCAAGAGCGGTTGTTATCTACTGGCCTTGGTGGTGCTTTAGTAGAGTGGGATCTTGAGACTCTAGTGCTGAAAAATACCACCCTACTCACAGGATATGCAGCTTGGTGTCTTGATGTGTCTCCAGACAATACTCTGGCAGCTGTTGGCACAGAACAAGGCTACATCAATTTATTTAATGTGGAAAATGGTGGCATAGTGTATCAGAAGCTTTTTGATAAACAAGAAGGCAGGATATTGTGCTGCAAGTTCAATAATACTGGAAGTGTACTTGCTACAGGTAAGTTGCTCAAAATCATGTGTAGTTGGTTTCTTAAACAGGTTCAACCCCTTGCTGTTCAATTTTGACTATTTTGGAAATAAGCAAATGATCACACCCACAATTACGCTATGAGTACAATAACCCTTGTGGAATTTTGGTTTTGGCCAACCAAACCAAATTTTTGTTCAAACCAAATTGTAACAGAACAAAAAGGAACTTGAACAGAAAGGTTGTAATGAAATGGCTAGACTATGTGTACAAAGATAATAAATTCCGAATTCAGTCATTAGTACAAAGTAAGAATAAAATAAAATAATAATGAATATCACAGAACATTAATTTCTCACAGCATCATCTAGTCCCAAAATAAGCCTAGTGTAATATAGGAACTAGATTATGAAAAATTATACCTATAAACTTTTTTTGTAAATATATACTCATACTCCCAAATATAGAACATACATCAATATTCATCACACAAACATTTGTCCTGGGTGGGATTCGAACCCAAACCTACAGTGCGGAGCAGAGCTACTACCAACTGAGCTGTGAAGCTTGTTAAATAAAGACCTTTAAAAATAAATAAAATAATAAGATTACATAGTCATGATGACTGAATTACTAAAGTGACTATTGGAATGCGAGGGAGTAGCTTAGTTGTCGGACTATCACATTTGAGTACCTGTGCTTGCAATAAAAAATATTGATTTGACTTTCAAAACTTGCGTGAGTACTATACATTTTAAAACACAGGTTTTAGTTAGTTAGTTGATGTAGGCACCAACGGTTTCGATTCAACAGGTGAAACATCATCAGGGTGAGTGTGACTCGCCGGGTAGCGCGCAGCCCTCTCATTTAGTTTCGCGTCTCACACTGAATCGTTGGTGCCTACATCAACATAATCATATATGTGAATAAAACCCGTGTTTTAAAATGTATATTATTGATTTGATTTGATTTGAAATAATTTGTTGACAGGTTCTGTAGATTCAATAAGAGTGTGGAATGTATGGACCGGTCAAGCGACCTGCCGCCTTTCTGTAAACAAGAGAGGGGAGGAAGTAATTGTGTGGTGCCTTGCCTTCCTGTCTGATAACACTATTGTGTCTGGGGACAGTCTCGGAAGACTTTCGTTTTGGGATAGTGAAATAGGAGATCAGGTAAAACTTACAAAATTTACACTCACTCAGTCAAGAAGTAAAACTAAATTCTATCTAATAAGGCTTCTTTCCTTTTTTGTTTGAGAATAGCCTAAAAATTCATGGTTGAAGAGTTAACACTTTATTTTTCACAACTTAACATTAAAAAATACAAACATTAGCTGACAAAGTGTAAAAGTACAATCACCCATTGTAAATATCCTAATCATCGCCTAATTGCTAACTGGAATTCCTTCGAAGCAACCTTGGAAAGAGTAACAGTATATAAACAATTACAGATGGGAGTGCACAAATTGGGGAAAAATATTAAACTAATCAATTTAACTCTTCTTCTTATGTCCTAATGCTACACATAGGCAGGGTTGGCACATCACATTCTACTCTTCCAGTATTTTTGGTTTTGTCGTCTGTCAACTCAGCATCCACCCCTCTTACATGCATTTTGTCACTCAAGAATCCATCCATCTCCTACTCCTACATCCGTCCATATTCAAAGCTAACATTCTTTCGGTTTTGTGAATTTCTTCCTTATTTATTTCTGTCTTTCCATCACTGGCACTTCTTTTAGACTTCCCCTAATGTACTCATTCCTTATCTTATCCATCTTTTTCAGCTATTAATAAATACCTTCATAAACTATAAAAAAAACATAAACTAATACATACAAGAGAGAGACCTACATCTACAACAATTTAATATACAACCTGGTATTATAAATTTTAATATACATTTGTAGTACAATTATCAGTATTAACATGTACCAGTAAATAACCAGGGGACATACAAATTGATATAGAAAGGTAGTGTGTTTCAGCTTCAATTTAAATGTATGAATTGATGGAGCTTCTCTAATTTCAGAAAGCAAAGTGTTCCAAAGACGATCTTTAACAAAATTAACTCAAGAAATTACTGACCTAACAAATGAAAAATGTATTCCAGATAGAGACATTCACAACACACAAGGCAGACATAACAGCCTTGGCTGTCTCGGACGATGAGCTCAATTTATACTGCAGTGGTGTTGATCCCACCATAGTCCACTTTGTAAAAGTTAAAAACAGCCAAGATAGGAATGGAAATGGAGTAAATGAAGATGGTTCACAAACAACAGGAATGTGGGCAAAACATGTACAGAAACATATTCATGAACATGATGTCAGGTATGAGTTAATAGTAATACTTAAAAGTATTTAAGTATTCTATCCGTAATCTAGTTCCCATATTACAAGCTATGCTTAGTTTGGGGCTAGATGGTGTGTGTCAAATTAACGTCCTGTAATATTTATTTATGATAATTGATTCAGATGTCACTTTGCGATCCATTTAAATATGAAAACAGAAAAATATTTTATAACAAATCTGCTAAGTTCCTTTATTAAAACGAAATCAACTTGTGTTTAACTTCCACACAAGGCATCTCAGAGTTGTTGTGCTCTGAGCACTGTGCTGAAAGTATCTTTTTTTTTAAAGTACAATATAATGTATCAAGTATAGTTAAGTATATAGTAAAGGGTATCGAATTTGAATATTGTAACAGCTATTTGCCACTGTACCTGTGCAGATGCCAACAAATGCAGCAACACTAGCTAGTCCGCTACAACCAAACTCACACCTATAAGTACACTGCCCATACCAAAATATGTGTCAATGTATCCAGTATCGAGACTTATGTGGTCCATTGTATTTTTCGGGTGGTTTTTTTTTTTTTTATTTATTTATTTATGTGTTGCTTTTGCCTTGTTGTCTATCGGAGTGCAGTGAGGCTAGCGTCTACACGACTACTCCTAACATATTCGAATGCCTGTGTTGACGAACTCTTTTGGGGTATGTGTAATATACCTCCTAGTGGTCTACCCAGGCAAGAGACTCACTGGCTTTTGCTATCGGTTACGGCTGAATGATCACAACGTTGGTGATAAGACCTGTAAAGGTCTATCTGGCTAACGACCACCATCCCGAAGTCGTGCCGTGTTCCATTGATGCGCGGGCGCCAGTCCTTCTGGGAAAGCACGCTCCATCGCAGACCTAATCCTTGTTCTCAGACAAGGTTAGAGTTCAAGAGCGAACCTTATTTATAAAAAAATTGGCACTTTTGATTGTAATAGCACTTTGTCAAAGTTCCTGCGGTATCCATAGCAATTAATGAGAAACGATTGTAATATTTAAAGGGTAATCATTACACGGGGAGTGCAACAAATATCAGCTGGCATAAGTGGCTACCTGGTATTCACGAGCTACCCTCCTCTATGGACTATGAGAATCCCGCCGATGATCACACCGCCGCGGTCTGCCGTCAGCGTCGCCAAAAAACTACTGCTTTTAAGGTAATCTTCAGCAAAAAGTATTAAATCTCTTTACTAGGTAGGTAAGTGACGGTCCAGCTTGCAGCAGTTGGTTTCCAGCTTTGCGGCTCCTTGGAAACGATCATCGTCATCATTTCAGTCCACATACGTCCACTGCTGAACGTAGGCCTCCCGCAATCGACGCGACAAATAGCCAATGTCGTCGGTCCATCCAGTGAGGAGTTTTTCCACGCGCCGTATCGCGATCAATCGTGGTCCCTATGCGAGAAACTTTTCCCCAGCGGTTATCGATTCTGCGAGCTATGTGGCCTGCCCACTGCCACTCAGCTTACTTATTCTGAGAGCAATGTCAGTAACTTTGGTTTTCTTAAGGATATCCATATTCCGGATTTTATTACGTAGTAAGATCCCAATTATAGCTCTCTTCAAAGCTCGCTCTGTGACTGAACTTATTCGTAATCAGCGACCACATCTCGGATCAGGTCATCACAGGTAACTTTGACGAGAAGATATGTTGAAACTTCTATCTATTTTTTAATGAGCGTAAGTTTTATAATTACAATTTCAATTACAGGTATAGCACATACTTCGAAATCTGGAAACTGGGTTCGTATGCAGTAGACGAAAGCGGCAATGCTATCACAACAACCAACCTTGAAATCGAAGAATTAAAAAAAATAAGAAAACCCAATAAAAACAAAGACGAAGTAAAAATAGAACACGATACTATAGACAATCTTTACAAACACGCTATTCCGAAGAAACTAAGGAGTCAAGTATGTTTAGAAATTGCAGAGAAACCAACGAAACTGCTCCAAATCCACACAAAGCACAAAAGGCAGATTCGTTGTTGCGAACTGTCGCCTTCAGGAGAATTCGTGATATACGCCACCGACGGTCATTTGAGAATGCTAAAAATGGATATCGAGAGTGAAGAAGATGAAGATGTAAGTACCCACTAAATCGTAACATTTTTTTTTATCTCCACGCCGTATGATTTTAGCCTTGGAAGATCCTGCTCCAAGTATTTTTTTTTCCTGTTGAAACGTCAAATCTATTGCCTGTTCGCAAAGAGGCTAGTTAGTTATTTTGATGAACTCACGGTGGGACTATACACGTGTAGCAGATGTTTGGAGATCATAGTAAAAAAAACCGTCATCGCCTTCACGGTCTAATTGAAGAGGTTTTATTCTTAGGTTGAAACCACAACGCAGCTTATTACGCGACTTTTATATGACTATGTCAGGTTAAACATCAAGGGTTTAAGGCGGGGTAGTTTCACTTTTTAGCTTTTTGAACCTCTGTAAATCTATTATAAAGCGACGTAGCGCCAAAATAAAAAAAAATAATTAAATCGAACATATACTCAAGCGCTGTGCAAAGACGGAAACGTGAATCATAATAATTGACTCGATAAAAAAAAATCATAAAGATGACACTAAATCGATATTTAAACGTGTAGAACTGAGAGATTTCTCGTAGAAACCATGTTAAAGTTATTACAAAAGATAGGACTTCTTATTGATTATGGCTTGCAGAAAACAAATATTATAAAATTGTTATTATTAATCTTTGAGAACAAAAACAAAGGAAATCTAGCCGGTCAAACGCTCGCGCCGGGTGGCCAGTGTTTACCGAAACGTCTTCAAAAAAAGCTCTTGGATTGCCTCGCCTTAACCGCCTCTCTGGTCTAGTGGTTCAACCCACCGATTTCAGATCCAGAGGTCCCGGGTTCGATCCCCAGGGGAAGCAATATTGTGCTTGGTTTGGTTGGTGGTAGGATTTTGTTTGAGTCCGCCTGGTTAGCTACCACCATCTTACATAATGATATATGATGATAGCCAGTTCCTCAGTTTGTTGAGGTTCCGGGTGAAGTGCGCCACCACCTTCGGCCTTATCTCAATGTGTTACCAGTTGAGATAAAAGCCAAGCGCTACCCCGTCGTATAATAAAATAAAAAAAGACACTTCCATGCCAGTGTCATCTAGTAGCTGCATGCAATGCTGGCAACATTGTAAGTGACTTATGTTACAGGGAGACCAACAGCGGATATTTATATCAAAGCTCGAGGTTCACGGCCTCAAAACGTGTGATCGCGTCGCGTTCTCGTTGGACTCGCGACTGATGGTCGCTCACTCGCCCGGGATCCTCCACGTGTTCCAAGTCGACCCCGACGTGGGAGCCACGCTAGTACACACCATTAATACAGACAAATGTAAGTCAATAAATAAATATTACAGGACGTTAATTTCACGCAGCGCCATCTAGCCCCAATATAAGCATACTTTGTAATATGGGAAATAGATTACGGATAGAATACTGACGTATATACTTTTTTTTTTGTAAATACATACTATATGATACAACATATACATTTTTTCTAAATCCACGATTCATTTCGAAGCTACATTTTACCAAAAATTGTTATTTCAAACAGCTCAAAAACAACTATAAAAGACTCCAGACACAAATGTTGTGTTGCAGATTTCAGCTCAAAATCGATACTACACTTGGTAATATCGCACAGGACGCCAAGCGGCGCGACATATCTCGTCGCAGCGGACACAAAATGCGCCATCGCGGTGTGGGCGCTCAGCGGCAAGAAGTTCGAACATTATGTGAACCTGCCCACGTACCAGTGCTTGCCGTCCGCGCTCTCCGTAGTCAGCGGCCACGAGGTTCTGCACGTCACTTATGTCGACCAAAAGGTAACCGATCTCGACCACAAGGTAACCGATCTTGACCACAAGGTAACTTATCTTATGTCAGCTGAAAAGTTATTTAACGTCGAACTTATGTCGACCACAAGGTAACTTATCTTATGTCAGCTGAAAAGTTATTTAACGTCGAACTTATGTCGACCAATAGGTAACTGATCTCGACCACAAGGTAACTTATCTTATGTCAGCTGAAAAGTTATTTAACGTCGAACTTATGTCGACCACAAGGTAACTTATCTTATGTCAGCTGAAAAGTTATTTAACGTCGAACTTATGTCGACCAATAGGTAACCGATCTCGACCACAAGGTAACTGATCTCGACCACAAGGTAACTTATCTTATGTCAGCTGAAAAGTTATTTAACGTCGAACTTATGTCGACCAATAGGTAACTGATCTTGACCACAAGGTAACTTATCTTATGTCAGCTGAAAAGTTATTTAACGTCGAACTTATGTCGACCAATAGGTAACTGATCTCGACCACAAGGTAACTTATCTTTTGTCAGCTGAAAAGTTATTTAACGTCGAACTTATGTCGACCAATAGGTAACATGTCGGCCACAAAGTAGCCTTATGTCAACTGAAAGGTAACTAAAGGTACCTTGACTTAGGTATCTGATGTCGACCACGAGTTAGCTTCATTTCAGCCAACATAACTCGACTGCTGAACATAGGTCTCATCGACGCCACAAATAGAGCCACCGCCACCCCCCGCTACCGCCAAAATGTCGTCAGTCAATCGTCTTCCCACGCTCCGTTTCGCGTTTAATCTTGATCGCCATGCGAAGTAGCTTATATATACCGGAGGAATATGTGTGGTTGGCGAAATACTTTATTTTAATTCGTATTTATAGAGGAAACTCAAATCTATAGGCTACCAAGGCTATGTGAATATTGACGTGTAACAGATAAGTCAAGTAAGTTCATCATCTATTTCAGATTGTGGAATACGAGCTCTCCTCGAAGACATTCTTAGAGTGGCCCGACGTACTATTACCGAGGCAATGGTTCGCTCGCACCTCGCCCATACAGAGCGTCACCAAGCACCCGGAAAGGAACGCGACTGTTTTCCAAGACCAGGACTCTATTTGGGTCATTAATAAGGTAAATTAATCATTGTCATTAATAATTAGTATTTATTTTATAAAACGACGGGGAAGCGCTTGTAAACAAAATATATATATCGAATAGTTCCTCGGCGACATATTCAGTTAAGTTAGTGCTAGCCAGGCGGACTTCAAACAAACCAAGAAAGGGGAGAAAGTCTTAGTTTACATTTTAATTTATATCCATCCTTCCACACTATTAACGTAAATTCGAAACGATCAATTACATTATATATTCGAAAGTTTTAACTCTATTTTTTTTTACCATTTCACAAGTTATTCGTCTGAACGGAGTTTTGTATCAATACAACCACAT
The DNA here is from genome assembly GCA_951394065.1 of Venusia cambrica. NCBI lineage: Eukaryota > Metazoa > Arthropoda > Insecta > Lepidoptera > Geometridae > Venusia > Venusia cambrica. Next base: position 11,819,598 of record OX596040.1, on the reverse strand, counting down.
TATGTTTATTCCCCGTCGAACAATAAAATGTAAAAAACAACTAAAGTTTTAATCCTTTTCTAACATTCTTATTTTTTTTGCAGGAAACAAAAGAACTCAACCAACAGAAGCTGTCTTACAAAATAATACCTGTAAAAGTAAGTGTCTATTTTTCTTTAAATTGATCATAGACTAGCGTTTGACCATGAACACTAACAGATTGTATATGTTACATTTCTCCTGAGTTTATCACTGAAATTCTCCTAAAAAATGAGTCCGATTTACATGATTTTTTTGTGTGTTTGAGTGGATTTCTTTTTTTATTTTATGACAGGGAAGTGCTTGGTTTTAATCTCTCCTGGTGTCAAGTTTTGATAAGGCCGAAGGAGAAAGCGCACTTCACACGGAATCATCAAAATACTGTGGAACTATCTTACCTCTAAATGCCGGAACACAATAATTTAGAATTGTTGTTATGGCGACAGACTTAGGTAAGATGGTGGTAGCTAGCCAGGCGGACTTGAAACAAGCCCTACCACCAACCCAACCAAGCACAAGTTTGTACCCCACTGGGACTGATTTGTTTCTCTGAATTCGGTACTCTATTTTCTAATTCTGAGGCTTAACTGGGCTAGGTGAAACCCATCAAAGCCATCCTCAAAGATTTCAACACGTAAATGAAAATAGGCAAGCAGCGAGGCAAGAGGCATATCGCACATCTTAAATAAATAAATAAAAAAAGGCCCTCAAATTCACAACCCGTGACGGGACTCAAACCCGCATCTTTTCCTCAAGCCGGAAACGCTTTAACCAATTAGCAACGATCATTATAGCATTTGTAAATGTTGTGATAATACAAAAATAATATAAAAAGATAGCAAAATACAGGTTAAATACAGAGCGGTTTTTTTTATGTAATAGGCATGCGTTTGACTGCTATCTCGCCTGATGTTAAGAAATGATGCAGCCTACAATGTAGAACGCTTGCCTAAAAGGTACCTATTCAAGCGATCCATTTCTTGGAACGCTTGAATAGGTACCTCTTTTCTTGGCGCATTATAAAAGAGGAAGAAACCCGCTTAGTGCGCGAGGAAGGTATATCTACCATAAACGGGTGACGCATCGCCGAGCGTCTGGTTGTCCGCGAAAAAAATGGGGTTTGCGGAATTAGATTGTGTAGTTCCGCTGCACAATCTCCAAACTGTATCCGATAGAAAACTGATAAGCATGCAACCTTGCGACGATGATCGTGGCTTTGAAGCCTTGCCTTGACGATCTCGTCATCACGGATGAAATAATATACTATATACCGATGTATAAAGCAATGCATACATTATTTGCAAGCCTCATAGCTCAGGTGGTAGTAACTCTGCCTTCTGCGCTGTAGGTTGTGGGTTCGATTCCCACCCAGAACAAACATTCGTGTGATGAATATAAATGTTTGTTCTGTGTTTGGGTGTTGTATTGTATGATAAGTATGTATTTGAAAAAAAAGTATTTAAGTATTCTATCCGTAATCTAGTTCCCATATTATAAGCTATGCTTAGTTTGGGGCTAGATGGCGCTGTGTGAAATAAATGTCCTGTAATATTTATTTATTTATTTACAGTATCTGGCGGGATTCCACTGGCTCGACAAAGGGGAGGCGGTGTCGATAGAGGTCCTCCCGGGCAACATCGTCTCACAGCTGCCAGCGATGGTCGCCACCAAACGGCATTAGCGATAAGTACACTTTCATTAAACAATTAAGCATTCTAAGTAGTTATTTTTTACACTCCAATTAGATATAGGTCAACTACTTATCCCAGGAATTCAGAAAAAGCAGGTGGACAATGCGTGACCTGCGTCCTTCACGGTGTTACCAGACTGGACTATGATTTCGATCCTACATTATGTCGGATTATTATTGAAAATAATTAAGAAAAAATAGTTCATCAAGTAAGCTTTAAAAACAAACTGGACAACTGGTCCAGTTTGTATAAACTATAAACTATTACCTACAAGGAACTATCAAAATCCAACACTGAAATAGGCACATCTACCATAGTATTGCTAGCCTATTATCAGATAATAGTGATAATAAGTAGATACCTATACCTACTAAGTAGTAAGTAGGTAGGTATAGTTAATGGATATACTTTGACATACATTTATATACATTTTAACCACCTCTGTGGAGTGTTTCGCCCACCGATATAATATCCAGAGGTCCCGGGTTTGTTCATGTCCGCCTGGCTGGCTTCCACCATCTTACCTAAGTCTGGTGTTTCATCGCACCATAGTGGTAGCTTCCCCGTCGAACAGAAGTAATAATATTCATGTACAGTTGTTTTACTTTACTTATTCAAATGATATCAATACCATCTTCGAAAAATATAAATCGTTGTGTAGATCAAAGGTCATCAATACTACAATAGGAACATCTGAGTCGCTAACAAATTCTAAAATATTATAATTTTAGTGACTGTCGAACTTGTAGTTAACGAATTAGCAAGCTCCGCTTTTTGTTTTAGAGTACATGGAGAATGAATGTAATGTTTGTAAGCCGTATTACGCAACACTAATGCTTAAAGCTCATGGCACATATAATGAACATTTGGGAGAAAGTTTAGCGAGAAGAACGAGAAGAGAGAATGATGTTACCCAGCAACAGTTCGGATTTATGCTTGGACAATGTATGCAAACTTTGAACTCTGCTTACTGTTTGAAAAATACAGAGGTGTACACAAGAACCTCTGAGACAGCCTTTCTCAAAGTGTGCTCCGCGGAACCCTAGGGCTCCGTGGAGCCTCCTTAGGGGCTCCGCGATAATGCTGATCATAATTTAAAAATCTACAACAGAAAAATAAGGTTGTAGATAAAATTAAATATTATACGACAGTCACTAAAATTATAATATTTTAGAATTTGCTAGCGACTCAGAAATGTTCCAAGATGATAATGTTTGAAGAAATGGTTCAATATCTCACTCATCGCTGTGCGCGCATCTTTTGAGACATATAAATAAATAAATATAAATATTACAGGACATTCATTTTACACAGCGCCATCTAGCCCCAAACTAAGCATAATTGAAGAAGTATTAGTTGACAGCGTTTCACTACATCGTAAGGAACGATAGTAGCAAACAATAAAAAAAAACTGGAAGGATTACAATAAAGAACATTGGTACATTCATTATCGAAGTGTTATGAGGGTTCTCATATCGTGGTAACTTTGAAACTATTCGTCCAGTTTATCAACTATAAATATATACCAAAAGCTATAAAGGTATTTATTGGTCGGAAATGCACGACTACATCCTCATTTCCTAGGTTTAAATAACACAGTAACATAATGTAATCAAAACGTCAAAACGAAATGCGATTAGGATAGACCCAATAAGTTATTCTTAATGATTTTGTAACAAAACGGTGTATAAAACAATAAGCCGAGGTGATTATTACATCTCTTCGTTCAGCGAAATGTCGTTCAGTAAATCGAAAGGGGTAATGGCAAGTTTCTTCGGCTGGGCTAGCATGTCGGCAGTGACTTCGTGCCGTGATATCGGCAGCTTGTATGAAATGGGATCTCCATCCACGCTCCTGGATATAACAGAATAACAAAAATAAAACGAGTGTTTTTGAAAATATCGCACAAGCAAAATAGATTTAGCAAAGCCATTTTTTTTTATTTGAAAACATGGGAGTTGACAATCAGCCCACCTGATGTTAAGTACAAGTTATGAAGCTGTTAAGCCCCGTGTGCGCGTAATTTCACCGGCAACCATACCCTTCAAACCGAAAAAAAAACAGCTCAGTAATGCTGCTTGGCCAAAGTAGGTATGGTATTTCCTTCTTATTTTTTTAAGCATTACCTGGGCGAGGTATAGAGGTCTACGATAGAGCGAGCTTTTCCAGAAGCTGCCTATACTGAGTAACCATTTTGCCAATAATAGGTAAATAATAGTAGGTTTTTCTCTTATTATTGATAGACCATCGTTTGACCACAATCTCACCTGATGTTACTGTGACTTGGCGATGTGTACTACGTGTAATAGATAAAATAACTAATATAAACCAAATCCATAGGAATCAAGAATTTTCCGTCTGGAAATAAGGTTTTCTTTCCGTGGACTCGGTGTAAAATATAGCTCTATTTCACTAGATTCGTAATAGCACTCACCCCAAGAATACCAGCGTCTGCTTGTAAGGATCGTAAATTTGTCCCGGCTTGAGAGGCGGACGTGTAGGATAGTCTCGTCCTGTTTTCACCAGTCTACCGTAGCGTTCGAGCGGGCAGAGCGCGCGGCGACCCACTATTGCTAGGTAACAGATAATCCACATTGAGTTATAATACCGATAACTGTTCACGTAAATATGGATAACCGCCTCTGTGGTATAGTGGTTCAAGCCTCCGATTTCAGATCCAGAGGTCCTGGGTTCAATCCCCATGGGGAGTACAATATATTGTGCTTGGTTTGGTTGGTGGTAGGACTTTGTTTAAGTCCGTCTGGCTAGCTACCACCATCTTACCTGATTCTGTCGCCATAATAACAATTCTAAAATTGTTGTGTTCCGGCATTCAGAGGTAAGATAGCCAGTTCCTCAGTTTGTTGAGGATTCCGGGTGAAGTGCGCCTCCACCTTCGGCCTTATCTCAACTTGTTACCAGGTGAGATGAAGGCCAAGTGCTTACCCGTCGTACAATAAAAAAAAGGGTACCCATCGCCGCTTTTGCAGGGTTTGGAGTTCGGGGGAAAAGTCCTAGTTTTAAACAGGACTTTTCCTCCGACGATCAGGCTGGTCGCATGCCTATTTGCCACTTTAGAGGCATGTAAAGATTTAGAAGTATAAAAAAATCTAAAACCGAGCAGCCTCCAAATGTTTATATATTCAGAATTTGTTTATTTTAATTCAGACAGCAAAAAAAAAAACGCACTAATGTTCGAGTGGGTACTAGAAAAGTCTTCAAATTAATTATTCATATTTTTTTGTTAAGAAACTGTTTGTCCGGATAAATGTAAACTTGATTCCCAACAACCCAAATTCTTATCAAGAATATTCCAGATAAAGTCTACTACAGTAGCTTTTTTTTTATTGCATTACGGGAAAGCGCTTGGCCTTAATTTCACCTGTTTATTTAGTTATGATAAGGCTGAAGCTGGAAGCGCATTTCACCCGGAATCCTCAACAGTCTAAGGAACTGGCTAACTTACTTCTAAATGCCGGAACGCAACAATTACAAATTATTGTTATGGTAAGGTGGTGGCTAGTCAGGCGGACTTCAACCAAGTCCTACCACCAACCAAACCATGCACAGTACTGCACTTCCCCTGGAGATCGAACCCGGACCTCTGGATCTGACACCGGAAGTCGAACCACCAGACCACAGAGGCGGTAAACATTTTTTAGTACATATATTATAGCTTGCACCAGTATTTATTTTTTTGTTTTATTTTAAGCAGTATTGTATGCATTTTTATAAATACGATACAAAAAACGATAATGCGTTGAAGACCACCACCTCATTCTATATCAGATCTACTCGCGAGTAGGCCTCTCCCAAAATCTATTTCGAGTCTGTTTGTGAGTGCCATTACACGAATTGTCCTATTACAGCTTTGCCATTAGACAAATTGAAAGCAGGTGCGGTAAAGTGCGTACTAAACTAATGTTATCTACCCACTGAGGCATAACGCCTACACACAGGTACTTTAGATGGTGATCGGCATACCTGGTGAAAAAAATGCGTGGCAATTCAATACGGACACGAATAGTTAAAAAGTATTCTTGTAGTAATGTTTGAGCTGAGTAACTACCTACATGAGTCGATCGTCGTGATAAAGCCTTGTTCTAGATATATCTGCTACCTGTATATGTCCGATCGAAAGCTATATATAGCGAAACTCGATTTTAGGCAAAGTTTAAAGATATCTCATTTACGATGTCATTGTGTGACTTACCGGCCGAAGTAGGTGGAAGCGGAAATGGCGAAGGGTCTACCACAACAGGATATTGCTTCGGAGCCAAATGACAGCTAACGGAACGCACTGCTTCTCTGTATTCTTCAGGTGTAAATCCTGAAACATTAATAGGTAATGCTGATCCACTGCAGCCAAGTGCAATCAGATGAAAGTACCATAGATACAATAGTTTGATGGACAAAAACAAAGAATTGAAAGCCCTGAATGTGATATAACTTACCTAGCTATTCTATTGTACTTGTGACGTGTCATCTCACCTATGATTGTCTTACCTAATTTTTGAGCTTCCTCTTCTTGTATTTCGCGGGTCTTGCTAAGAAATCCCCAAGTGGGACCCCAGTTTTTAGCTGCAACTTTTGCTTTCTTTGTCACTGAAATCCTGAATAAGAAGAATACCGGTTTAAAGGCTAAGCACAATAAAGGCAGGATTAGGGCAGCAATATCGTAGTAAAGATATCTAGACTCAGATCAATTAAATCTAAAATAATGAACCAGTTTAATCATATTATTGGTTCTAGAGTTTAGATTTTATTGATTCGCAATGACAAAAGAGAGGAAAAAACTGAAGGATTTGTTTCGATGTATCAAGTAGGACAATGCCGATTATGAAACGCTAAGAATAGATCGATTACAGAATGCCCTGTGCTTTGACTGGATCAATTATTGGCTCCCGACGACCGCCGGGCTGTGGCGGAGGGGCTGCTTTGCCACCATTCTCCATTTGAAGCAATTAGTAAACACTGCGGTAGAACAAATTGTTTTTGTCACTGTAGACTTAAAATATAAATGCGCTTGGTTGGCGCACCTGGTAACCTGGAGTAATCGATTAAATACTGGTTCGTTTCCTGGTTTCCTTGTAATCTAGGGGTTACAAGTCCAGGGGTCGGCAACCTTTTGAGTCGGAAGATTCAACAATTACAATTTACACAATTTAAAGGCTTTAAATAGCCAATTTTTTTTCTTGCCAAAACAATAAATAGTACTTGCGAGCCTTCAACTGTCCGTTCGTCCGTCTGTCTGTCAGCGGGCCGTATCTCATGAACCGTAATAGGTACACCGTTAAAATTTTCACTGAGTGTGTATTTCTGTTTCCGGTGGAAAATAAAAAAATTAAAAGTGTTCTTTTGCTTTGAAATATAGGTTGGAATCATCTGTGTGCGTGTCCGCACTTGGCCTGTTTATTGTAAGTTTATTTCATCATCAAAAGTCATCAACACTTAACATTTTAAAAGTTTATGTCACACAAATTACACAAACTGATTAAGTGCATACTATCCTTATTGAGCACTTGAACGAGTGATTTTTATATGTTACTTACGCAATATGACATAAAAAAACAAGAAATAGATATTATTTCAATTTTAAATTTAGGGAACTAACACCATGTCTAATTATTACGAATTAAAATAGGAATATGCCCAAACTAATCGTTACGCAGCCAGATAAATTTAAGATTTATCACTAGACCTGGCATGTAAATTACCGGAGGTCTAGGTTCTGTGAATCTTAATTGCTTATCTCGCTAGCTCCAGGCCGACCCAACTTTGCGGTTAGATAGACTTACAAAGGTACGACAGGCACTTAGGCGCTCTACGTAAGGTTTTTAGTAACGGTACCGGTCACGCAGACTTTCGTAGCTCAAAAGCTTACGCTGTTAAACATCTCTTACGAAAAACCTGTGCTTGATTAGCGCTAAAAATATGTCGATAGACTTTAACATTTTTAAAACTAAGAAAGATGTTGTTGTTCTCCATGTTGATTGCATTGTCAACTTGAGGTATAAAGGTGTTAAGCCTCACGTGCCTGTAATTTCACCGGCCACCATACCCTTCAAACCAGAACACAGCAATGCTGCTTGGTGGCTGAAATAGGTACGGTACTTCCCCGGACGAGCTGTTTCACAAGGGGCTCACTACTCTTACAAGGGGCTCTACTACCCTTCTTCCGTGCACCCCAAAGAAACAAAGGAGGTAAAACCGGCAGTAAAAATCGATGAATGTCTATTTTATTACAGTGCCAAGTAATCCACTTTGAAGTAGGACGCTCGAGGAATAATGTGTTGGGCTCGTACAAATAAACCCAGTACCTAGGTACCTATGAAAACCTACTAAAAACTGATAATACTTTGTGTTGAGACTGATTTGTTCCTTCGGGTCTTGAATTCGATCTCGGAAGTACCTACGGCCGTGAGTGTATGTTTTGCACTCTATTGAAAAAATGAAATTCGACCTTATTCCTTGCAACGTCTTAGAACATCACAGACATCGCAATCGTAATTACGAAGGGAAATAAGCGTTATCAAAGTTATAAACTGTCTGAAAGGCGTAGTGTGCATTCAGGCATAATTGAATTGAAGGCAGCCTCAGCAGTAGGGTTGTACCTACGTCAATTAAGTATTCCAAGTTTTAGCGAGATGGCTGTATACACATTTCGTATGTACAAAGTTTTTACTTTATAAATAGTACACACCAAATAAAACCTGTGAAGGTTTGACTAAGATGTACAATTCCTTTAAACTTAATATTATAAGTCTTATAATTCAAAATACCTCTACGATCAGGTTATCAGGTAGATTATAGGTATTTGAAAAACTCATATTTTTATAAGCTGTAATTAACATATGTTTTCGAAGGCGTCGTTTTGTATCTCAACGTTGCCACCATGTTGCAATTAAAACGAAACGAAACGAGTGCTCAAGAACAACAATTTGTACGCCAATTACATTTCGGCAAGTCCTATATGTACTCTATTGCGTGTAAAGCCTGTAGGACGTGTCCGTTTCGAGAGTCAGACAGGCGCGACGGAGACGGTCTAGACCAGACGGCCTATAATCTCGAGCACATTACCTAGGTAGGTACTACCTACTTTTATTTTCAGTTCAGTCTCTCTTCAATGAAAAGGTCTACCTACTTTGCTAGTAACTTCGAAACGTCCTATTTAAACACCGCACAAGGGCAATAAATGAATTCGATTGAATTTCAGTGAGATATTTACTTTTTCCGTGGTGCTTGCTGAGATTGTTAGATTATTTTAACAGGGATACGTAGGTACGTTGCAAACTTGTGATAACAGATATAGCGAATCGATAAAATCTAATGGAAGTCAATCAATATGCCCCTACCCCCTCTTTAATAAACCGTGTGTTTGCTTTGCCCTGTAACCATAAAAAGCTACATAGGTATCCCTTGTCCCCGCGTATGCAATGCGGAAATGCAGCAGACATGTGTTTATAGTTATGGTCGCCTATGTTATATGCTGATATCAAATGCCTGCCGGACGTTACATACCAAAATGTGAAAATGAATGTTGAAATTTCATGCATATTACGCACTTCCATATTCTTTAATAGGTACCGCTTAAGATTGGATGATAACTGAAATGGCATACGAAAAATGATAAATACGCCCAATTAGGCCTTGAAACTTTGTACAGTAAATAAACACAGTATATAACAGATGCTCTGTGTTTTAGATTTTCAAAATTGGCGTGTAGTTCTGTCATCTGGTGGTCATAAGCGCCGTGGCTGAGCACACTGCAATGTCACCTTTATTATAACGAGATGTTAGTTCGAAACCAGAGTATAGTTGCGTCGAGTTGCTATTCTGAGGTAGTATAGGCCACATGAAAAAATTGGTAGGCTATCCTTTAGTACCGCTTAATAAAAATAAATTGTAGGTACACAGATGCTTATAAATTTACGAAGAATTTAAGTAGATTATCTAAAAATTAAATAATATGAGAGCGGCTATCCCTTCGACAAAACAAAGTAGAGTTTCAGTTGTTACGGCATTTGGTAGGTAGCGTTTGACCACCAACTCACTCGGGAAAACAAGTAAAGATGTGGCCTATGACGCTATGATGGAGCACGCTTGTCTAAAAGGAACCTGTTCACTCTGGACTTGAAGACTCCTAGATTGTATCGGTGCGAGAAAACAAACGAGGGCAAGGAGTTCTTTCCTTACCTACTGCTTTAAACGCCTTTGTGGTCTAGTGGATCGACCGCCGCCGGTGACAGATCCAGAAGTCCCGGGTTCGATCCCCAGGGGAGTACAATATTGTGCTTGTTTTAGTTGGTGGTAGAACTTTGTTTATGCCCGCCTGGCTAGCTACCACCATCTTACCTAATTCTGTCGCCATAACAAAAATGCCAAAATTGTTGCGTTGTGAATGTGAAATGTGTCAATGAATGAGCTAGCTTTCCCCATCACTGCTCAGTGTCTAGGCCTGAATAAGTAAAAGCCTACTATGGATTGATTGGTAGACTAGACACAGCTCCCTCGGGTGCCGCGAGGGATGTATTGAGTTCGCTTCATCGAGTCGTAAATATTCGGACTATTGAGAGAAAAATAAAGAAAAGAAGGTTCGCTGTTGAATCGGTTTGGTTTAGTGCTTGTATTTATTACCGGCCTGTGCCTGACCTACATATTTATTGTTGCCTTCGCAATAAACGTAGGAATGAATTACAGGGATTAATGATGCTTGAGGCGAAATTATTTTCACAGAAGGTTGAGCCCAATTTTCTAACAAATATTGAATATCATTACAGTACCTAATGCTGACGATTGCCTCACGTAAAGTAAGTTTCCTATAGGTACGTATGTATATTACGAAAATATCACCAACTATTGTAAACAGCCAGCCGAAGTAAGGGAATAATTCACAATAAATTGCGTAATAACAAGCCAAATATTGACTTTTAGTTTTGCCCTAGTGAAGTTTTCTGTCGGCAAAGTTCGCTATCTAGGTAAATGGTTATTTATAGTAAGACTCTTGTTAGTAAACATTACGCTATGTTTAATTATCCTGTTATAAAGCGTTCCTAGTCGAACAAAATGGAATAGTTAGATAACTCATTATTGCTCAACACTTACAAATATCTACATAGATATATATATATATATATATATACAACTATAACTATTATTAATATAACTAAGGATAAAAATGATAAGCTAAAATAAAACTGACAGATAACAGAGATAAACTTTTAATTTAAAAGTGTTTGCGATGTCACCTTTTTAATAGTAAGAGGGAAAGTGTTCCACAACCTAACAGCTTCAGCTGTAAACCAACCGTTGTAAAAATAAGTTCTTTGCGTCGAGGTTTTTAACAATAGGGTGTCTGATGGTGTGCGTTCTCCCAGCGGAAAAATGACGAATTTCATGAGTTTGCTTTGCTAAATAATTAGTTGGTGACGCCGTGTAAATGTGTATGGCACTTTTAAATTATTTTATATAAATTAAGAGTTTCTGAAATGAAATCAAATAGTGTTTACAGATGATCTTGCACGTATTTGTTACATCAGTTACACACGATGCGCGATGGTCGCAGCAGGAATTAGAAAAAAAATCTGGTAACACTCGTTTTGCTCCCGGCTGCCTAATCCAATGTAGGGACCGTTATTTCTTGAACATTGAACGTTAGAGGGACGCAGCGTATGTTTTTCTATATCGTCAGTCGAACACTGAGCTGCATAACTGGGGACAGAGCCCTTTCAAGGCGAAACCAACTTGCACTTGATAGTTTCTTTTTTCTTTAAGTAAAGTGAGCGCACCTGTACCTACTACAATAGATCTAGAATACTATCAAATTAAGAAGGCTAACACATTCTATGGTAAGGCCGCTTTTCTGTTACCATTTAAACTTGGTCGGTTTATCAATTGCACGGACCATTTTACGTATTTTTAAGATATTAATTTCAGAGTGTATTGAGCTAACATTTTACAGGCAGATACTTGAACAGATGTACAAATTGCTGGAATACTTTTCAGTTTGCCAAACCATAAAAACTAGTCCAATCTATTGACAAAGTTGGTCCTGTCTTCGTCTCGGTATTGAGTTGGTCCTAATGAGACTTAGGGTGTCGTTTTAAGCAGTAATAAGGCATATATTAAGGTATAAAGTTGGTCTCTAAAATCATTCTTCGAATTGCTAGAACATGAAAACCTTATTTTATGTATCATTTTTTTTTACGAACGGCACGTTTTTTTAAAATTCTATTTTCACAAACAAAAAAAAACAAATTGGTACAACGTGTATAAAAAAATCGTAACTATACGCCTTACCGTTTAGGATATCCAGCGACAGGCCAAACGATCTCCCAAGGAAAACTTGATTATCTCAGCAACCATAGTCTGCACAAAATTTATTTTAGCATACACATTTACCTCGCATCGTACTCTTACTGATGACATATTTTTTTTCATGTTAGTCCATTTTGAAAAAAATATGCCGCTGGGAGAACGCGTTCTTCCAGCGGCAACTGTTTTTTTCAAATATATAAAAAACGGGTGGTGAACAAATTTAAAAGTGCCATACAAATTTACACGGCGTCACTAACAATTATTTAGCAAAGCAAACTCATGACATTCGACATTTTTCCTCTGGGAGAACGCACACTGTCTGATGACCTAAGAGAAAAGTTGTGAGAAGAGTACAGAAACTCAAATCTGTCATTAAGATAGGAGGGTGAAGAGAGCCGTTTTTTCTTATCATATCATATCATTCAGTCTGGCGAGGAAAGGTGATACATGATCATTACTAGGGCCGAAAATAAATCTAATACACAAATTTTGGAGACGCTCGAGCTTGTTGAGCTGATCCGCAGAGAGGTCCAGATGACAAGCATCGGCGTAGTTAAGCACGGGGAGCAAGCGAGACTGAGCAAGCTAACGGCTCAAAAGGGCTCAGATGAACTAGCGTCCATCTGAGCCTCCCAAGAAAGGGTGCGGTGTAATAATGTTGTAATAAAAAATAATAATGTTAACAAATAAAATGAATACATACCGACAGTTACCTCAAATCTTTAAGCCCACTTAAATTGTTTATATGATCAAAAAACACTTTTATCACGAATACTCACTATTAATTACCATTCACCACCATATATAATTTAAAATCACACAAACACAGGTGTATATTTATGTATGAATATATTTATGTTCTCCACTGTCAAAACACGTATTGTAGATTCAAATACCTATATTTAAAAAACTACCCCATTTCTGTAATATTCTTTGAACTACCTTGAATATAGTTATCAGCTCTAACGAAAACTTGAGAGACTATTAACAACCAACTTTATGGTGTCGGCGCAAAATTAATACTCTCATTTTTTCCTTAACGCGCTAAAAGATTATAACTTCAACAATTATTTATAATAAGTTAAAATTTAAATTGCACAATCATAATCAGTCGATAAACCTCACACAAATTTTATAATAGATTTTGATTTGAAACCAAAAATACAGGTTTAGGTACCAATCGAGACAATTTCCAGTGAAATAGCTATTTAGCCATTCAAATCCCTAACCCAGACAGCGGGCAAATTTTAAATTGATTGCATGATACTGAAAGGCTCCCGTCCGCAAGGTTACATGATAATGCTCTTGCGTCTACTCTCGTCTAGAAGGCCAGAGACAGACGTTCCTGACACAGCTAAGGGCAGCGGAAGGGCAGACAGGTTGCACTCACATCGTCGTAGGTACTAGTCTTTACGAGCAATTTACCTATAAATACTGGAAACTCGTAGGAAAGGCGTTTTTTTTATATATGTTTTTTATTGTACGACGGGGAAGCGCTTGGCCTTCATCTCACTTAGCTACAAGTTAAGATAAGGCCGAAGGTGGAGGCGCATTCACCCTGAATCATCAAACTGAGGAACTGGCAATCTTACCTCTAAATTTAAGAATTGTTATTATGGCGATATAATTAGGGAAGATGGTGGTAGCTAGCCAGGCGGACATAAACAAAGTCCTACCACCAACCAAACCGAGCACAATATTGTACTCCCCCAGAGGATCGAACCCGGGACCTATGGATCTGAAATCGGTGGGTTGAACCACTAGACCACAGAGGCGGTTAAAAAAGCGTTAGGCGATCGGAACAGGCACAGATAAAGATGGCGGAAGGGGCAAATTTCATAGCTGCATTTAAGTCGCATTTGAACCGCCTATGTTCAAGTGGTTGGCCCACAAGAATTAGACCCAGAGGTCTCGGGTTTGATCCCCACGTGGTTGTATACTTGTGTTTGGTTTGGTTGGTGACGATTCCGGGTGAAGTGCGCTTCTACCTTCGGCCTTATCATGACTTGACACAAGGTAAGATGAATACCAAGCGCTTTCCCGTCGAAGATAATAAAAAAAACATTGACTCATACATAAACTTATCTTACGAAAGATAAATATATATTACAGGACATTCATTTCACACAGCGCCATCTAGCCCCAATCTAAACTATAAAGCTTGTAATATGGGAAATAGATTACGGATAGAATACTTAAATACATAAAAACTAAACACAGAACAAACATCTATATTCATGACGAAAATGTTTGTCCTGGGTGGGAATCGACCCCACAACCTACAGCGCAGAAGGCAGAGTTACTACCAACTGAGCTATGAGGCTTGTTAACTTACGCTTGCTTGATAACAATAATCAACGAGTATCTCGTTGGGTGCTGCGCGTCCCGCTCTCTATGTAAAACACAATGTGAGTGTTTTACAGCACCCATCGAGTTAAGTGCAAAGGGCCGGGACTGGGGTAAGTGGAATTTATTAGGGAATAACTTAGTCTAGCAGTGGGAAGAACCAAATAAACACTCATTTACTTTGTATCTTCTTACTCTAAATTAATTAAAGACAAAGGGCTATAACATTAATCTTACTTTAGCTACTGTCAGCATTTCTATAAAGTATCATAACCATTTTAATTATCTACAGGTAGCTTTATAGGGTCCTAAATAACCCACCTAAATGTTATTGCCTATGAACCGTGGCCACCGTTGTAGACCCGTCGCATTTTATGGCCTGAAACGCGTCATGCAGAATTTATAACCGTATAATATACGGTAGATTACTTATTTAATATATACGACTACCTGACCACGACTCAACGACTAATGCAATTACGAGAAAACCTTCATGATTAAAACTATAATAGTTTATAAGAAAATATTAGATTGAGAAAAAGTCAAAAACATTGATTATATAATAAAACAAATAGTACTTACGTACAAATCTTTTTTTGTTTAATCCATACTCAATTACATATAATATATAATTATGTATATACATATAGTTTGTTTGTTAACATTTTCACAACTATCATCGCACGGTCATGAAATTTGGTTACTATTTACCTATACCTATTTCTTTAGGTTTAGAACATGGTAAAGTTACTAGGTACCTATATACTCGTATACTATATTACAATACAGAGAGTACGATAGTAATAATGTTATAGATTTTGGCATGAATAATTCGTGTCATTTCTTAAAACACTTTACGAAGATCCACCTGATGAAAATCAAAGGTGAATGTTATTTTTCATTTTCTTAAAGGTAAGAAAATGAAAAATAACATACGCCTGAAAACTCAAGGTATCTGAAAGGCTCACAGGTCTACACGTGATATTAATAGCGTCTAGACTTCGTTTAGCACTGGATTGTTAAGCAGTGACTTGACTAGGCCGTAGAGGTCGCTGGAGTCGGACCTTGAATCTGCAATTCACCTGAATGACATTTGTACATTATAAGGCTTTTTGGATAACTTAGTGGATAGAGAAATTGAATGACCTACCTATAGTGCCTAAAATTACATTTTTGATCGAGTGAGCGAAGCGAACGAGATCTCTCTCAGTTAAGTTGGGAAATCCGGCACTGTATGTATGTATGTATGTGGCAATGTTTGTGACAGCATAACTCTCGAACGGATTATTCGATTTTCATGAAATTTAAACTGTAAAGAGATAAAGTAAATAGAATTCTATTGTCGCGGGGGATTTTTGATAAATGGGGTAGTTTTTGAGATATCGGGGTAAAAAGAAATACAATTTTTCGCCCATATCTTTTGAATGGTTGATTCGATCAATTCAAAATTTTGAACATGCAGAGATTATATGAATACTCATCAATCGGTTTGAGGATTTTATTTGACACTTGGGTAGTTTTTGAGAAATAGGGGTGTTAAGTGAGACGAGATGATTTTTGGCTTGTGGGGTGACATTTGAAAGAGGCTATACATTCATAAAATATATATTTTACTTTTTATTAGGGGTGGTTTTTGTAACAAAGGGGCGCATTAAGGGGTTAAAACGCTTGATATGTCTTATAGGATAGACTGTTAAAAGGTGTTGACTTCACAATTAACTTTCTTTTGATTTGCTGAAACCACCCCTGTATTTACATTAAGGGTTGCAAAAGGGGTAAATAAAATTGAAGTCTTGAAAATGTGTTAAAACATGAAATAGGGGTTGAGACTGATTTCAAAATAAGTTTATTTTGCCCTTATTAGGGGTGGTTTTCAAGATGAAGAGGGCAAAGGACGATCATCAGGTCTTGTAAGATAAGAGAGGGTATTCGAAATTTCAAAACTGGTCTATTTCATCCATTGTTATTCACTCAATACGGGACGTTACGGCCATTATAGCCACCACGCTAAGCAGACAGATTGGTGCTCACAGTAAAAGTTTTGTTTGCACAAAGAACACAACTACTAAGGCAACAGTTTTGAGAGGACTTTTCAAAACGCCTTTCCTTTGTTTCATGTTAGTAAGGATTACATTACGTTAGCAACAAGAGAGAGCCTCGAACACTAAGGTGAATAAAGAGAGTTCGAGATAAAAGTGCTTAAGGTGAGAAAGGTGTAATGAAAGCACATTTTTATCGTTTGTTAATTACGTTCTATTTAATAAATGTTCTCCGTCACAAACCAGACATCTCGAGATCTCAGTTCGGGGTGAACTACTAGTATACTTACTTACAACATATTATGAAAAGGCTTTGTCGCTGTGCGACCACATCACTCAACCATAATATTATTACACTCTTATTATCTAATAAAAAGCATGTGTTTGATATGACATAGTAATGTTACATAAAGTGTGCCTATAATATCCGAAGAGTTTCCTCGATTTCTCCAGGATCTTATCATCAGATCTTGACCCAATGACAGGGGTCCATTTTTCCTTACTTTTCAGGTAATACACCCAAATCGCTTCAAGTGTGCCCGTAATATTTGAAGAGTTCCCTCAATTTCTCCAAGATCCCATCATTAGATCCTACCCTGATGACGATGGGACCACCTGTGTAGTATAAGCCTTGTGTAGCCTTTTAAGCCTTTCAAGGTCCAGGCGTCTTCGTGTAATCGGGGAACATAAAAAAAAAAGATTCCGACTAATTGAGAACCTCCTCCTTTTTTAAAGTCGGTTAAAAAGTACGGGTCATAGTATATTGTATAGTGATACATAGCATAATGTGAAAATGCCCTAGATATCCCTAACCGTAGAGACATACATTCTATACCTTAACTTCAGTGGCTCGGGGTCGTGCGATCCGGTATTGATATTGTTTATAGTGTTCACAAACATGATAATTTAAAAAGTACGGGTCATAGTATATTGTATAGTGATACATAGCATAATGTGAAAATGCCCTAGATATCCCTAACCGTAGAGACATACATTCTATACCTTAACTTCAGTGGCTCGGGGTCGTGCGATCCGGTATTGATATTGTTTATAGTGTTCACAAACATGATAATTTAAAAAGTACGGGTCATAGTATATTGTATAGTGATACATAGCATAATGTGAAAATGCCCTAGATATCCCTAACCGTAGAGACATACATTCTATACCTTAACTTCAGTGGCTCGGGGTCGTGCGATCCGGTATTGATATTGTTTATAGTGTTCACAAACATGATAATTTAAAAAGTACGGGTCATAGTATATTGTATAGTGATACATAGCATAATGTGAAAATGCCCTAGATATCCCTAACCGTAGAGACATACATTCTATACCTTAACTTCAGTGGCTCGGGGTCGTGCGATCCGGTATTGATATTGTTTATAGTGTTCACAAACATGATAATTTAAAAAGTACGGGTCATAGTATATTGTATAGTGATACATAGCATAATGTGAAAATGCCCTAGATATCCCTAACCGTAGAGACATACATTCTATACCTTAACTTCAGTGGCTCGGGGTCGTGCGATCCGGTATTGATATTGTTTATAGTGTTCACAAACATGATAATTTAAAAAGTACGGGTCATAGTATATTGTATAGTGATACATAGCATAATGTGAAAATGCCCTAGATATCCCTAACCGTAGAGACATACATTCTATACCTTAACTTCAGTGGCTCGGGGTCGTGCGATCCGGTATTGATATTGTTTATAGTGTTCACAAACATGATAATTTAAAAAGTACGGGTCATAGTATATTGTATAGTGATACATAGCATAATGTGAAAATGCCCTAGATATCCCTAACCGTAGAGACATACATTCTATACCTTAACTTCAGTGGCTCGGGGTCGTGCGATCCGGTATTGATATTGTTTATAGTGTTCACAAACATGATAATTTAAAAAGTACGGGTCATAGTATATTGTATAGTGATACATAGCATAATGTGAAAATGCCCTAGATATCCCTAACCGTAGAGACATACATTCTATACCTTAACTTCAGTGGCTCGGGGTCGTGCGATCCGGTATTGATATTGTTTATAGTGTTCACAAACATGATAATTTAAAAAGTACGGGTCATAGTATATTGTATAGTGATACATAGCATAATGTGAAAATGCCCTAGATATCCCTAACCGTAGAGACATACATTCTATACCTTAACTTCAGTGGCTCGGGGTCGTGCGATCCGGTATTGATATTGTTTATAGTGTTCACAAACATGATAATTTAAAAAGTACGGGTCATAGTATATTGTATAGTGATACATAGCATAATGTGAAAATGCCCTAGATATCCCTAACCGTAGAGACATACATTCTATACCTTAACTTCAGTGGCTCGGGGTCGTGCGATCCGGTATTGATATTGTTTATAGTGTTCACAAACATGATAATTTAAAAAGTACGGGTCATAGTATATTGTATAGTGATACATAGCATAATGTGAAAATGCCCTAGATATCCCTAACCGTAGAGACATACATTCTATACCTTAACTTCAGTGGCTCGGGGTCGTGCGATCCGGTATTGATATTGTTTATAGTGTTCACAAACATGATAATTTAAAAAGTACGGGTCATAGTATATTGTATAGTGATACATAGCATAATGTGAAAATGCCCTAGATATCCCTAACCGTAGAGACATACATTCTATACCTTAACTTCAGTGGCTCGGGGTCGTGCGATCCGGTATTGATATTGTTTATAGTGTTCACAAACATGATCATTTCTAAAGTTATATGGGTATATTTGATGGGTTCTTTCCTGCTCTAATTGTCTTGCGTATATAAGCTTCAATAGTACCATAAGTAGGACGAAGGGTCTGGTGTCCTATCAAACAGTTTTTACCTTGTAGGCACCAGATCTCCCACATAATTCTTGTTGTGTCTACTTAAGCATTAGAATACTGTGTTTGTTTGTCGGAGAAATAAATCCTTTCATTTATTTACTTTTGATTTTGTTTATTTTTTTTTATATTTCTATCACAAGCTTATTACGTATGAAGATTCTTGCAGTACCTAGTTACTTATATGGCTTGTTTTCTTTAAATTATGGTTCAATTTATACTCATTATCTAATTAAACCTTCAGCGGTTGAACGCAGTAAAACATTTCTGCCTTTTTACCACGAGATAAATTGATATCATGGAAGATACTTACCAAAGCCATCCTTTTTTAAACTTTATCAAACTGGATGCACTTTTTCCGATACCTTTGAATTACCTAAGGGTAAAATGAAAAGAACTCACAAAATATTATACCTATATATTGCATTTTGATGGTTTTCATTATCCCAACGCAGCGTAGTCTTTGATTTTTCCGATCAAGCTTGACGACAAGTTGAAAACAAGTTTGTTTGTTAGGCCCACTCTATACTCTTTGCACTGGACCATATGTAGTGGTTTAGATTCTCCTTGCACTGGACTTAAGTTGATGCATTGAATATGGCCTTACATACAGACTATGCTGCTCGGTACAATTGCAATGTGTGCAATCTGTACCTACTTATTTGATGGGAAGTGCATAACATTTTAAGCGGAAGCCATGTCTGCGTCCCTGCAGATGCAAGATACGACTCGTTAATTTCTCGGAACGCAGCAGAGCCGGCTCGGTTTGAGCTCTGCTTGTAAGGAAAATAAGAATGGCACTATATGTACAGTAAAATGTAATTCAAAGCTACTGTTATTCGTGAGCGAAACACTCGTGCAAAACTCAGACCTTTTTTGACGACGGCTGTAACGACTTTCTCAAACATCCTAATACAGATTAAACCGATTTAGAAAGCTTCTTTCCTATCTTCGGCGTCGTGGTAAAACTTTATGTCTCAAGCCTAGAGTTGCAGCTATGTCTACTAAACCACGTGGGTGTAGTCCTTTCCATCTACGTTTTACAGCTTAAAATTTGCGGCAGTCAATTTCGCTTAGTGTGCGTGGCCTAATTCTACCGGTAGCGGAGCTCAAGGGTCGTGGCAGGGCTCATACTGTTCCGTAATCTGTACCCTCGGATCCTTTCGCACGCCCCCGCGTCTAGACTTTTCGGCCCAACATAAACTTACGTAATTCGCCACTCCGCCTGCACGCACCGAATATTCCAAATATTAGGTTAACCGTTCGACTTTGTTAGTTATGATTTATAGTCGGCAACTTTGAGACTTCATTTACATAGTAGGTAATATAGTTGGGTACTAGTAACTAACTGCATTAATCGTAGCAAAATATGGAAGCGTATTGCTTATTGTAGATAAATATTATCATGCAGCTTATATGTGTAGGTATCATATGTTGGTCAGTGTCCTTTACAAAGAAATTAAAATTAGGTTTCGGGTACTACACTTACTTACCCTGATTTAACCGCCTCTGTGGTCTAGTGGTTCGCCCACCGGTATCTGACCCAGACGTCCCTGGTTCGATCCCTAGGGGGTACAAATATATGCTTGTTTGGGTATGACTTTGCTTAAGTCCGCCTGGCTAGCTAGCACCTTCTTTCATAAGTCTGTCGCCAAAAAACTTTTTGGTAAGATTGTCAGTTCCTCAGTCTGTTGTGTATTACAGGTAAAGTGCGCTTCGCCTTATCATAACTGAAACCAGACGAGTTAGTACATTCGCTTCCCCGTCGTACTATAAAAAAATATATATTGACCTAATAATCTGCACAAAGTAATGTTTTAAGCTTAGTTTCAGCAAGCCTTGTAAACCATTTTTCATCAAGATTTAATTCATTGGCTATGTATCTAGATCACGACATGGAATAAATTGGGATTTGCTGTTTTTAAATGGAAATCCACCCTAGATAAGTAAGGCGTGTACATAAGCCTTACAAAATTGGTTCAGCGAGAATTAATCCAGCCGATCCAGCCTAAAAAGAGGTCACAACGCAATACAATTTTAATGTTGTTCCCGAGATTGTTTCATCTCACACCAACAGTTTAGTATTGAAAATGAGTAAGCTTTAGGTAGTAGACTGAGCAGTGAGCAGTGAATAAAGGTACCAGCTGATACGAAAATGGCTTATGCACTCTTTTATCAGTATTGAATACGCAAATCATTGTGTGAACAATTAACAGACACCCAAAGACCACAAAGCGTTGTAATAGTACTCCCAGGGTCAGTATAGATATAAACTATGCAATGAAAAATAACTGTAGTAGCTCATGTGAGAAAGACTTATTTTTAGAAATTGAGGTAGGTATGTTGAAATTTACAACATGAAATACATCTTATCTTGTCAAGATGTTTGTTAATCTTTCACGCCATAACTACTGAACACTTTGAGCTGAAATTTTGCACGGTAAAGTTTTAGGATCGGAAACATAACTTTTAATCGGATCCGACATAGAATCCGATAAATTTCAACGCTATTCTCAAAGCATTTCTGAAAATCTTCACGTGAATATCTCGAATACAAATGTTAATTTATTTTAAATTTCGGCGTTAAGAATAGCGTTTTCGGAATCTCTTTCGGAAGTTTCCGAATTCGATCCGATAAGAATGTTTGAAAATAGCTATACTGTTCAGGAAAACCACGCGGGCGAATCCGCCAACAGAAGGGAATGCAGATTTTTCATGGAGATGAACTTGTATTTACACGTGACAATACACCTACATAGAGTATTTACTCGTATAAAGGTAGGTAGTTACTATATTTTCACCACAATACAAAGTTAATATTACTTTACCGCCTCCGCGGTCTAGTGGTTCAACCCACCGATTTCTATATATTATGCTTATAAAATAAACCATCTTACCTAATTCTGTCGCCATAATAACAATTCTTAAATTGTTGTGTTCCGGCATTCAGAGGTAAAGATAGCCAGTTCCTCAGTTAGTTGAGGATTCCGAGTGAAGTGCGCCTCCACCTTCGGCCTTATCTCAACTTGTCACCAGGTGAGATGAAGGCCAAGCGCTTTCTCGTCGTACAATAAAAATTTGGCCCAACAACAGTTAGGATTAAGTATTACATACTTACAATTGTTTCTTATTTTATAATGTTTTCATTCTAAGTCAAATTCGCAGATTTATTTTGATCAGATCATACCAACGGCATCGTCTATGACCTGTGGGAATAGGGGGTGTGTTGCGGTGCACGATGCCAGGGGTGGCTAGCGAGGGTGCTGTAGGCTGTCTAGACTGCGCCCCTACACGACACTAATTAATATTACCGTCCGTCTGTCTGTTACACGGCTCGGCACGGCAACAACACGCTCTAATTGCCCTTGTGACTGCGATTGTAACATTTTATTTGATAGGAAAATAGTATAGATAGGTAGGTCTCTTTTCAGTCTCTATAGATACAAGTCTAAGCCTTCACATTCTGGATTAAAGTTTACGGTTGAGTGTCAAGACTTTCTCAAACATTTTATATAATTAAATTGAGATAGGGCGCAGAAAAGGGGAATTGTGTTTTGGTCTGAGATTATACTGAGTACCATATTGTCTATCATATTCTTAACTCTGATGGAAGGTACAAGAACGACATACACAATTATTGTTAAATTTGTCTCAATGAACTCTATGGTGAGCCCTTAATCCGTCACTAATTGTCTTGTCTATCTACTATACCTACAGCGTGGATTACATACTAAGAATCTTGAATCTTATAAGATTTAAAAAAAAATATTTACATAATCGAATATTTTTAGCACGATAACAAAACATTACAATACACCTTATTGCTCACCAAGAAAGTAGATTACGTAGGATCACAAAGTTATTAGTTACCTACATAGTAAAATGGACAGTCTTTTTGAAAAAAGTTATATCGATAGAATACTTGTATACTTGTGTTTTGCTAATTCATACTTATCATACACTACAAAGCCAAAACACCGAACCATCATCTATATTCATCTCATATATGTTTGTTCAGGGTATCAAACCCATAACCCACGGCGCAGAAATCAGTCCGGCTATTTCAAACTATATTTTGGTCGCTGCTTATAAATAGTTATTTTCACTAAATATGTAAAAGTTAGCAGTCTGAGGCGGCGACGACGACGCCGACGGCCTAGAATGCATTTGATCGTGAAATAAAGCCTTCGGCTAACCTCCAGACGTCGTGTCCTCCACTCCCCGTCACTTGTTTGCTGTACACCGTCTAGACGAGACAAACACTATTGACTTGGCGTCATTTAATGTACATTTTACAAACCTGTAAAAAAACACTTTGCTCGTGAGCGTGGTAGAGTGGTTTTTGATGACTGGAGTAAGTAGGTCTTAAATGTTTTTAAACAAGGCCGCGGCTTGTTCCGAATTTTCAATCGCCTTAGGCTTTCACAGCAAATAATGGGCTAATTCAACCTTTCTCAGTGCACCCCTACACTACAGTGCAAAAGGAAGCGTTCCTGAAAATGTAAAGTCTCTAAAACCTCTGATTTTGGCTGTCATCAATAATTGTATACATACCTATAGATAACACCTGGCAATCATGGATTTGCCGATGTCAAAGAAGGTATTACCCGATGAATCACATTAAAAATATTCATAGTTTTTTGTTGCCTTCGGGGTTTACCGGAAGTCGAGGGAGAATCGCTCTTACTCTTCATGGAATTGACGTGCGTGTGTGTCGCCCCTTATCGACGTACTGTCATTGTTTATTTATGTGGCTATGATTATATAAAGTGCTGTTTTTATTCCGGAGAAACTGAGAAGTGAATCATGGAGTGATTTCAATTCCAAGGTATTCTAAAATACTTCGATGCATCGTTTGATAGAAGGTTAAGATATTAGACCTCTATTGATTGTGTGTCATCGAAGGGCGGGTGACTCGATACGTCTGGTGTAGGTCGACACCGATATGTGCAGACTGCATTACGTCTTGATTCACCTCTAGACGGCTCTCCGGGCGGCTGCGGCGGCGGCGGCGCGCGAACAAGCGCACTTTGTCTAGTCTAGACGAATTGCATTATGGAAATTTATATATCTAGACGCCTATTTATACTAACAGAAAGTTTGTTTGCTTTTTCTAGAATGCTGTTTGGATTTAAGTTAGCTTTTTATGAACAAATAAGTGCGTTGATAAAGACAAGAGCTCGTCTAGACTGCTGATGAACTTTTTCAAAGAACCAGATGAATATTTAATTTGTAATTTATCAAAATACAATGTTTTATTTTGATAAATAGTAATCGGGCAAGTGCGTTATCTTATAGTTACCTACGTATAAAACATTAAAATTGCAACCGTTAAATAAACAATCTGAATAAAAAGATAAATAAATATTCATATCACATCATCACATCAACAGCCTATTAGTGTCCAATGCTGGACAGAGCCTCCTCCAAAGCTGGATGGTTCTGCCATAATCATCACGTTTGGCAGGCGGATTGCAGATCGCACTCAAGGTATAGATAATACACAGAACGAAGCTGCTGCTCTTTTTCTGGTGAGATGGGTTATGGAGGGGTCGATTCTTAAGCCGCGACGCACAAAGCTTGTAACATGGGAGCTAGATTACGGAAATAATACGTAAGTAATTTTTTAAACACAAACTTATCATACAATATAACACCCAGACACAAAACAAACATCAATATTCATCACACTAATGTTTGTCCTGGGTGGGTATCGAACGCACAACCTACTACTCAGAAGGCAGAGCTACTACCAACTGAGCTGTGAGGCGTGTTAATAATAATTAAATGAATAGTGAAAATGAAAACGTTTTGTTTAAGTTACACACGCAGGTTAGGTATCTAACTATCAGCATTTGCGCAGCGAACACGTGTCCTGCCGCTTCAAGGTATCGTAAAACCAATCGGTATTCTGTTAGGAAGTGATTTAGGTAGGTACCTCGTTGTAGTAATTAATTATCTGTTGCTGTATAATTATGATATTGTAGTTTCTGCTAGCTTTGTTCGCGGTAGAAGCCGTATACAAAGTAGCTATTTTTTTTATGAACGACGGGGAAGCACTTGGCCTTCGTCTCACCTGTGGTTTCAAGTTAAGATAAGGCCGAAGGTGGAGACGCACTTCAACTGGAATCCTCAACAAACTGAGGAACTGGCTATCTTACCTCTAAATACCGGAACACAATATTTTGTTTGTATTGTTGTATGGCGTCAGAATTAAGTAAGATGGTGGTAGCTAGCCAGGCGGACTTAAACAAAGTCCTATCACCCACCAAACCAAGCACAATATATTGCACTCCCACTCGGGATCGATGCCGGGACCTCTGGGTCTGAAATCGGTGGGTTGAACCACTAGACCACAGAGGCGGTTTGTTTTTCCTGGTCCAGAACAATATAGCTGTAGCAAAATTTTCAGCTCGATCCGTTTTATAGTTGTTGTTTGTTGGCGTGAATCCTAGATTGGATCCTTGGATGTTTTACGGATTTATGGATGATAAAACATCCAAGCAAACTTTCGCATTTATATAAGTAGGATTCACGCCATCAAGCCATGTGTTCTTTTATCCTTGCTCCTGGTAAATCTATGTGTATGGGGCCTATGTAGCTAATGTGTCACTTAACAAAACATAAGCTTGTAGAGGGCGGCTAAATTAAGCGGAATCTTGACCGTAAACAGTCGACGTTCTGAAAAATATGGCGAGCATAAGGTCAATAGCTTGCCTATTAAAAAAAAAATCATGTCAATCATCAACCGCTTTGTCATGGTGATAAAGGCACTAGGTCAACTGTGCCTATATATACGACAAAAAGCCAGGATTGTTTCAGAATTACTATCCAAACAAAGGTCTCTCTTATATTGTCCGATTATGTGTTTTTTTTTTCATTCAATCAACATATTAATACCTAGGTTTAAACGAAAATCGTCGCCAACCGAGACTTTCGTCGGCTATGCATGCTACGAATGATAACTGGTTGTCTAATATTATATGCCCATTTTAATGAATGTGATCCCTGAATTCGGGTTCAGTCTCGCACCTTGTGTGAGACCTACGTCCTGCAGGTAGATTGCAAGACCTGGAGGTCGCGGCTTACGTATTACGTATTAACGTATTAATAAACCCCTCCAACTCAGCTCCACGGATATCGTAAAAGTCGACTAAGGTATATTTTCAGAAGAACGGCAGCAGCTTTATTTTGTGTATTATCTAACACCGTTTTTGCGATCACCAATCCAAAAGCACGCAAAACCGTTCAGTTGCGAAGACAGTGCAACAGTGGACATGAATGCTCATGTGATGTGACGATAATAAGTATGGTAAAAGCACTCATCATCGTTTAAATCTATTGATTCTCATCGCCCCCCTGGACTTGCGTAGATTTAGGGCACACTTAATGGTGTGGAGTCAGCTCAATCAAGGAGGGAGCGACCCCACGCATCGCCCGTCGTCCTATTTTCTGCCGTGAATATAGTTTGGGTGTTACTACGAAACTTATAGGTATGTATGTACCTACACTGTTCAATTATTTTCAAAATACATTTGCGAGTATACTGAGATTGGTTTGTATATATGACTTGATTGGGATATAAGACTATTTTATACCAGTAATAAATAGTAAGCATGGGTCAAAGTCATTGTTATAAATTGCATTAATTATGTAGAGGTACAATGGTATTATGATTGACTAGCTATCCTGCGCAGTTAGAGTTGCGACAAGGTTTAAAGTTTATCGCTATAATTACAATCCATATAAGCTAAGGGTTAAGGGATAGCTCGCTCCATTATAGACCTCATACTTGCCCAGGCAAGCCAATTAGGTCATGAACTGAACCTCATCTTCCTGTCCTTATCCCGCTCTAAGCTAAGGTCGGCACAACATGTTCTTCTCTTCCATTCACTTCTATCAGCCGTCAGCTCATTATCCACTCATTTTACATAAATATGTCCTCTTTTATGCAATTCATCCATCTGTTTTTCGGCCTTCCTCTACTCCTATAGCCTTCCACATTCATACTCATCGTTCTCCTTGCAAAGTGACTTTTGTCCCTCCGAATAATATGCTATAGCCTGTTACTCTTTATCTTTTCAGTCACCGGCGCAACTTTCAAGCTTCCTATTATATATTGATACCTCCTCTTACATTACTCATTAATTTCTTATCTTATGCATTCGTGTCACACTACACATCCATCTATGTAACGTAAAACATTAAGATATAAAGTTAACATAATTACCCCATTAGGGCATAGCAATAGAGTGAAAACGGACCGACGACGCTTTGAACTATCTTTATTAAATGTTTAGGTGAGCAAAGATAGTTAATCAAATCCAGAATGTGTTAAACAAGGGTTGAAACTTGGTGATTACAAGAAAACACGGCCTGGGTAAATTACTTAGTTTGTATCTTAGTACGTCGCTAAGCAATGGCAACATAAAAACATAAAAATGGTCGGTAGAATGAAATAATTTGGCATTATCCCGATGTTCTGAACATGCCCTATCTTTGTGACAAAAAGTTAAAACATGATGAGTCCTAGTATAACCACCGTATTAGCACAGATATCAGCGTACTATATTTCATAAATGTATTTCGTGGGCTTGCTAGGAATACTTATCGTACTTGTTATGGATTTCTAAAGTTTGATTAGCATGTTACTTATTATAAATAGCCTTAATAAGTTATATAGAGTACGTTGCAACATATAACATAGTTCGCAACTGCAAACTCTCAGAGCTCTTCAACCGGTTTACTAAATTTTAGCTTCTTCAACATCGACTGCATAACATCATCAGCCATTCGGAAATCATCATCCAACATAACAATTTGGGCGAACAGTAGTCCCATCACAGCTTGTCGTAATCGCTCGCAGACGACTCGCCAACCGTTAGTTATGGCCGCTCCACTTTAAACCTCATCCATTCCAATTTAGCAGAAGTGCTGCCCGATAACGCGGAGGAAGATCTCATATCCGTCGGCTGGGAACACCGCTGTCCTGGAATACGGATAACTCTGATTAAGACCACATCACGGCTGAATTTGAACTTTACCTAAAGTCAATTCCGCAATTCAAGTCTTACTAGTGACTTGATTATCGGATTATAAAGACTTCCAACGGCCCGTTTTGATTTCAGCTAAAAACTGTTCTTACCGTAGGTCATTGTCGTCTTGAGTTGAAGTCCTGTTAAATCTAGACAGCTAATTAGGACTAACTATAACCTCTGATAAAGTCGGAAATGAGTATTCCGGGCTAAGTGCGCTTCCACCTTCGGCCTGATCATACTTGGTCTGAAATCAGGTGAGATGAAGGCTTGTCATTTATTTTTTATACAACTAGGAGACGGGACAAGCAAGTAGCCCACCTGGTGTTAAGTGCATCTCTTGCCTATAACAATGCTTTACCGCATAGGTCACATCCACAAAGAACATAGCCTACACGGCACTGCATTGCGCCTGTCAACTGGAGGCATAAAGGTGTTAAGCCTCGCGTTCCCGTAATTTCACCGGCAACCATACCCTTCAAGCCGGAACACAGCAATGCTGCTTGGCGGTCGAAATAGGTATGGTGGTAGTAATTCTCCGGACGAGCCCTATCACAAGGGGCTTCTACTACTCTTAAAATTAATTCCCAGTCATGCAATTTAAAAATAGGTACAGCCTACCACAAGGTACTAGTCTAAGCATAGTTTATAAATAATTGTACTTAACACTGCAATAACGTATTATTTGATTACGTGTGGAGATTCAAAAGTTTTGGTGGAAAATACCTAAGATTTTATTAACCGTTAGCAATAGCAAATATCGCTCTATAAATGTTATTGAATTCAAAACATCGATTTAAAAGGACTGGCAGATCAGCTAACTTTCAATGACCTCCATTATCGCCATTGTTATCAACTGAACTATGAAGGTGCTCGTATTGTAGTCTGCGTACCAAATCTCAATCGGGGTCTTGAGAACCCGCTCTATTGTCTGTTCAAACAATACCCACATTTACTGAAGTACCTGCGAGTGCTTGTCTTGATTGAGTGACGCGCAGACATATACAATGCATCTGTTAGTCATGTAGGTAATTGTTATTGGATGCGTGCTTACATAATGGCCGGTGTCGTGTGGCGCGACCGACGTTACGCTATTATGCCGCTTCCCTTTACACGAGGCCTGTGACGTCACTTAATAGCATTTCGTCTGAGACGACGGACAGTCTGCCCGAGCCAAGCTACCGGTGTCGGTTTCTCGGCCGATTTCCGAAGACGACCGTCATCGGATCTCTTTTTCATGCGTATAGAAATATTTAATAGCGGAAAAGGGACAGAGTGTGAAGCCTGGGTTTCGTAACGAGGCGGATGTGCTAGCCGCCCACTGCGCCGTCGCGCGCCGCCCGCCCAGAGCTTTATTCATAGTCCGCTTACCGCTACGCCGCTTTTATTATTTTAGTTCTGCGTTATGAATAACTAATTAGCAACAATGTCATGAAAGGTTAATCTATTTAAATTAAAACGTGCATTGTTTGTTGTAATTTAATTTTAGAAGCATGGTTTGAATTATTTTCTTATTTAAAGTTCAGTTGGAAAGTATGAAGAAACATCAAATGTTTCTGAAATAAGTTTTGTTGCTACTTTTGTTGAATTAGACGTCTAGCTTTGGCAGTGATATGACGGTAGTAATAAATATATGAAACAGAGTAGAGCTATCTAACTTTTTTGAGTCGTATTAAGCTTGTGCGGACGTAATTAGAAATGTAATTTGGCATAGCTATGCTGTCGTTAATATGTCTCGCTGTATTAAGCTGTGTTACGGTGGAATTTCGTTTGCACATTGCAGGGCCCTGATTGCGATCTGACTAGGTGCGTGCGGGGGGGTGGCCTTAACCTTGAACGCCGCCGTCTGGCTTCAGCCCGCGTCATCGCGACCCTCTCTAAACCCTGCCCCCTCACCCTTCGCCAAACCCCTTCCTTTACCGTCTCGCCACCCGATAAATGTGCTTGAAAGTCTTGTTTAATATACGCAATAATCTACTCTATAATCCAGATAGACGTTGATAATTCATTATATTCAGCTGATTCTTCATGGAAATCTGGCCTAACAAATAACCCCGAGTCTTGCTTTCGAACGTCTGCTTTATTTTATTACACCACGTGGCCATTAATACGTGAAATATACCCTCTTATTGAGTACCCACTACCTGACCCCCGCGCAATGTTTCTTGCGCAGAGTTTATCACTATCATATGCCCAACCCAGTGTGGTGTTATGGCAAATGTTTTCTACAAATAGGAAAATAATTTAATGTGGATTACATAGTGTGACGTTACCAATCCAATGAGCAGTGTAAAGCCCAGACGCCACCCTCGCCAATTTATGTAAAATGATGTTGTTACAACATCAAAACATCGTCGACAAAATCATTGTTACACTTTGGTCGTGTAGCTTTATCACACCCGCTCGTACATGTCCACTGTTGAAAAGGACCTTCTCTTAAATCATATAAATATAACTAGAGTGTTTCCCATTATCACCACACATCTGGCATAAATAGGTGTGACTTAATAAATACCTACTCAGGAAGTACCTATCTCCTGGTATAATCCCGTCGTCACTTCTTACAACATCCACGGCTAGACCATATTCATTTCCGGGGTACTCGAGTACCCAACATCGACATAAAAATCACCGATCCGCATGTACAAGCATGATAATTATAATAAATTCTAGCACACCTTGAGCGTACACATAGACTGCAGTAGGAGTTTTTTGTCATAGCATCATAACTAAATACTTATACTAAGCACGTAATACTCATACTCAGCATAGTATTATATCACGAATATCAGGTTTGTCAGGTGAGTTGATCATTAGATCTGACAAACGTGAAGATTATGGGGGATGAGTCTCCTAAATAAAATAATTGTAAGATGGGTAGCTTCTTAGCTACATTCACATAAGTACTAAATACCGACACTGCGATCACCGAATCGCTTACCAAGTGTTGCTCATGTCCTGTAGTGGTACTTTTTAAGATGACAAAAAAATACACCAGTACTATATCTACGTAGACACGGATTTTCCCTATCCTATCATACCGGCAAAATTTTATTTGAATCGGACTTGCCATTTTAAAATGAACGAGGAACTACATTAATTTTGTACTGGAGAGCGAAAATGTTGTTCTTTAGCAATAGGTACGCGAAATATAGTTTCTAGTAAATTGTAGCTGCAGAACTCATCGTGGATTAAAAAATGTGGATTTCCATAGGTATGTGTTGTATGTATGGTGAACATAGATAATTATATTAATAATAATAATAAATATTACAGACATTGATTTTACACAGCGCCATCTAGCCCCAAACTAAGCATAGCTAATTTGTAATATGGGAACTAGATTACGGAAAGAATACTTAAATACTTTTTGTAAATACATACGTACTATATACACCCAAAAACAGAACAAACATCTATATTCATCACACAAATGTTTGCACTGGGTGGGAATCGAACCCACAACCTACAGCGCATATGGCAGAGCTACTACCAACTGAGCTATGAGGTTTGTTATCATATTTTTCCAAGTATATATTTGAGTTTAACGTAAGCATTACCTACCGTTTTTTAAATAAAAGCATCATTAGTTACGACACTTCACAAATTAATTAAAGCGATCGTGCTGTGAAACTGCAAGTCGGCGATATAGATTAACGGGCGCGCCGTCCGGGCGTCCTCTAGACGGCGGCGGCATGGTGTACATTGCGTCCCTGTCCATAGGACACAGACACCTAACACCTTGCCCTGCAGCTCCATAGACACCCTACCACCAAGTACCTACCTAAATCGTGTGCATTTTGACTTTGCCATGTCTAAATACAAACGGCGTTCGACATCTTTGTGTGGAGTGTGAGTCCGTGTCTTTTGGCATGGCTTAATACTTAATTCTGAAAAAGATCCAAATAAATACAAGGTGATATAAGACGTTTGGTTTTTACCCTCCTACTTAAAGGTTTGAACAATAGGAACATTAATTTATTTGTTCTATTAAACACGATATTTTTTTTGATTAAAAACTTTTTTAAGAACAAAGAAAATTAACCAATAAAATAAAAAAAAAAATCTATTACTCACTATAGTGAGTTATAGCAATGAAAAAGTCACAGTTTGATTATGGGTATCATTCTGTGCCTAATTGCGGTGACCATAGAGCCACTTTATGAGCAAGTGTGTTGAAAAATAAATTTTATTTCCCTTATTAGGGATGGTTTTTAAGATTCTCGAACACTATGAATAAAGAGAGATTGAAAAAAGAGTGCTAAGGAAGATTGATGTACACTTTAATCGCTTGTTCATTACTATATTGTGAAAGAATAATAATAATGATAAATCGTATATTTGACATAGGTAGTAAATAATTTGACACAAGTATTTTATGAAACCGATTCCGTGGTTAAATATCTAGGACAAACCAAATATCACGAGATCTCAGTTCGAGGCGAACTAGTTATTTCCACCCCAATATCTCAATATCCCAATATAAGATAGTTAATTCTATTTAGCACATTTTAAATTTCATTATAAATCTGATAACCCGTTCGAGAGTTATGCCGTCACCAACATTGCCACATAGGCACATACGAGTATGTACAGTGCCTGGTTTCCTAACTTTACAAATATCATCTAGTCAGTCAAGACTAGATGATATTTGTGAAGTTGCAGTGTAAGTCATGCAGTCTTCTGCTTTTATGTATGTGGATACATAGATTACAGCTTAAATCATCTACAGGCAGTCAGGTGATCGATTATTTATAATGTCCTGTAATATTTATTTAACAAGAGAGTTACGAATAAAAGGCACCTACAGGGTAGGCTCGCTGCATCGATGATCTCATCCTTGCCTGCGTAAGTATCGAGGTCAAGAGCCGACCCATTAAAAAAATCTCAGTGCTCAGTGGCACACCTTAGGAAAGACCTAGCTCGGCTTGGCGTCCAGCAGTAGACTGCAATAGGTCAATGATTATAATGATGAGGTTATCTATTGTAAAAAGATATTGGCTATAAAAGAGTATAGCCAGAAACTAAGTTTATCTATTCTACGCATAAAGTTTTATCAGTAAATGCCGGTTTTTACTATGTAATGCAAATCGGTATGTAAGAATAACATATGCATTCTACAAATATTTGTTGATGACTAAAAGCGATAAATAATTCTTTTGATATGTGATATTCAACCAATATCCAAATCAGTACCTATATAAGGAAGTAAAAAATCGGACTGAACACTTTTACAGATCGTTCTGATACAATACGAAGCAGTCATGAAGACTCATTTACTGACATCCGTATTTCTTTACAATGTAATTTTTGTTGTTAGCCATGTCATTTTAGATCTACCTGAAGAAGAGTATAGTTCAGAAACTTTTATTCCTGAAAGTGTTATGACTGAAAATCCGGAAAAAACCACCACACAAGACGACTATGTCAATTTATCTACAGCTGAAAACCCTTCAAGTACTGAACATAATATTGAAACAACAGCGGCTCCAAATAGTGAGTGGAATAGGACAACGTTTCATTAATTTAAATTGTACCTGTAAAATTGAAAATGTATGATTTTCTATCATTTATTTTTTTATTAATAACTTGTGGTCAAAATTCGACCATATCCAAAGAAATAAAAATTTTGCTTTTTGGAATTCTTCTCTATAATCTTACTTAACTAGGCATGCCAAATCTCACACTCCTCCGTGTGCGCAATATGCTTAAAAAAAGGTATCTTAGCGTATTCATATTTCTATATATTTATTTATATGATGTCTGATCACACTGGTTGTTTTAGTTTGGTTTGCCGACCAATTTAATTCCTTCGAGGATTCATATTATAATCAGGAAAATCATTATACTAAAATCAAATTTTCATATTTTTATCTAAATATGCAGAGAAAAGTGCGCACAGAAGAGTGTGAATTTGATATAGTTAAAGGAAAAGTCATATTTTGTAATCTAAATCTAAAATCTAGTTCCAATATTACAAGCCTTGCTTAGTTTGGGACTAGATGGCTCTGTAACATAAACGTTTCTATTTAAATTTATACAGGTAAGTATGGAATGCAAATTATTTTTACGATCCAATTGTAACTGCTGCATGGTTTCTAGTGACATATTTTTTTAGATTGCCCAAAAGGTGAAAGTTTTTACAGTAAACAAGATTTGGTTTTGATCATTAACTATTTTGCGAAGCAACATAACATAGAGACAAATATAACTAAGGCATACCAGGAACTTGCGGTTAATATCAGTGATAAACTACATAAGAAGCTAGAAGATATAATGGAAAAAACTCGTGACCGTCCACAACATTTAAATCACGTTTTGGATGATATTGAGAATAACCGAAAAATAAATATAGCTCTGTTAGTCAAATTAACAAATGAGAGCTTACAACAAATGCCGGAGCTTGAAAACAAACTTAAAAAGCTTAATATCGAAACAACAATGATTGAGAAAGATATAAAAGAAATTAAAGAACTATGCCGTATAAATAAATGCCCGCAGCTACAGTTGCGTAGTACGTATTAATATTTTATAATTGAATATTCCCCATTACTTTGAAACAATTATCAAAACTACTAATTGAAAAATATTTCAGGTTATGAGGTCACGATGGAAAACAATGTGTCGGACCAAAAACCTCAGGATGATGATGCTCATTTCTGCTCTAGTGCATCACTCTTGCAACAAACCGTGATCGATAGACTATCACAGTTTGAAGGAGATGCAATAACAACTTATAAGCATGAAGTAATGAGCAAATATAACGTTTTAGAAAACGCTATTTCCATTTTTAAGAAAGTGCTAAATAAAGAAGCCGTTTCTAGTTTTGGGGTTGCCATGTATGATATTCTTAGCCTAATGGACGACCAGTTTCATATTGAAATGTCGCTGAAAAAATTCAACGACGATTTGACGATAGACATGATCAAGCAAGGAAACTCCAAAATAGAGTATTTACTTGCATTTTTGGAGCCTAAAGTCCAAAGAAAAAGAAAAATGTGTCGAACTTGTCCACAAATACAACGAAGTGGTAAGTAGTTACTAGTTACATGATGATCGAAAGTCGAGTAACCTGTTCTAAACGCTCATATTTGGTTACTTTACTTTTTACGAAGGCTCGTTCTATCGTAGACTCAGTCTAGTGTCGAGGTCAAGAATCAAAATTAAATAACAAAAAAATACAAACATTATTAGAATATCATAACAATACTGTATACTTAATCTATTTTGACACATAAGGGCTTACAGGTTTCAAAGCGTCCGTAATGTTTTTTTTTAATTTTCAGGGTATTTCATGCTCGCACATGATGTTTTCAATGAAAA
The DNA here is from genome assembly GCA_951394065.1 of Venusia cambrica. Classification (NCBI taxonomy): domain Eukaryota; kingdom Metazoa; phylum Arthropoda; class Insecta; order Lepidoptera; family Geometridae; genus Venusia; species Venusia cambrica. The sequence continues at coordinate 11,783,967 of OX596040.1, read as the reverse complement.
AAACACTGAGACAACGGCTGAAAACGAATCTAACCTCTTAAATCAGCTGATAGAAGACAAAATAAATGAAATAATGAAAACGGCTGAAAACAATGTTAACCAAATATTTAACAATATAACACTAACCGTCACTGACGAATCTGATGTAACAGAAATAATAAAAAATATTGTGTATTCAACGAAACCTATTCGAGAGGAAGTCATCGAGCGAACAGACCACGCTAAAAAAGCTCTAGAAGTACTCATGGAGTCTGCTTCGGAGGAATCACGTAAACATGCAAGCGAAGTATTTGACCAAGTAAAAATATTAACGAATTCTGTAAGCAAAATTGTCGAAACAGTATCCAATTGGAAATAAGTAATTTTGTTTCAAAAATATATGAAAAATAGAAGGAATAACAATTTTATACTTACTTTATTTTGGTTGTATTATGATTTTAATATTCTAAGGTATTCCTTAGGATATTTTCTATATTCATATTGTATTTTATCTTGTTTTGTTGGTAGAAGCATTTGTCGATATCCATTTGATATATTATTGTACGATAAATTCTGAAATTTAGTTATTCAGGGACTTAGGCGTATACAGAAATTTGTTTAAAATTAAGATATTCAAACTTTCTTACCGACAAATACGACGGTGTAGATTTAATCAAAATAGCTAAAACTGGAATATATATGCTTGATCGATCAACTAAACATTTACTGATTTTCGGTCTTTGTTAACGAGTTGAATAATTCACAGGAAACATTCACGGTCGCAAGTCTCGCTCGCACTTGTCCGTTTTATTTCTGTATTTGTGACAATACATTTCTTGTAAACGGAGAGTGACTGACCGGTCAGATGGTCGATTACCGATACATAGTGGCCAATAAAGCTGAATGCTCTGATGCGCGGGCGCATACAAAAGTGTTTGTAGAATTCAATTCGTGAAGGTTCAAGGAGGCGTTGACATTGATTGGCAGGACGTGTCACGTTGGTTCGTATTCTTATGCTGCAAAGTACTTCTGTGAATCAAATCGGATAAAGCAAGCAGTAAATCCTTGAACCTTAAAAATAATCGTTTGAATTCTTTAAAAAAATCCCGAAATATCTACTAAAATTATAAGTCGTGCATGAATCTAATGAGTTTTCTCAGAGATAGCAAAATTGAAAATATGTCAGGTTGTTGGTTTGCAAACCGAGTTATTGTTCAAGCAGTCACACCGAAACCGCCGGTCTATGTAAGTTTGTTGTTTTGTAGTTCTTGACTCAAAATATAAAGGACCACGAGATATTACCCTCGAGGGAATTATATCTCATATATATATTATCATCTACCGCTATGATGATAACATACTTATATATATATTATTATATAAGTATGTAGTCATATATATATTTTTTTCTTGAGCACAATGTTCTGGTAAATATTGTCATGATTAAATTAAAGGTGACAAACACAATTAATGAGAAGATTTTTTTAGTGTTTAACACTAAAAAAATCTTCTCATCACGTCCATGAATAAACGCAACGGAGCACTTTATAGTCTGACGTCTTTGTAGTGATCGTATATAAGGATACGTTGGATGGAGGAGTTTCAATAAAAAAAAATGTGTTTAACAGTTTTTTTTCTGTTAAATAGGAAAGCAATAGGGTAAAAAATGAGTATTCCTAAATAAAAATTAATAACAGGTATATTATCAGATTGTCTGAACATGCAAGTTTAAAATGTGAATTGTATTAAATAACGCTTTATTGTAGTTAATTGATCGGGATTGGCATTAGGTAGGTATAATGCTAATCACCATTATCGTATCTCTATTACCATATTCTCGTTTATTCTTATATCAGTCCCTACAACATTGGGGCTATTGGGGTTAGTGGATACTCTTCTTGATATCATCCGAGGAAACTGGATTTAATATAAATGGCGCATTTTATATGTATTATTACATACATATTATAAATACACACCATTATTTTTGTGTAAATAATAATGTGATGCTGCATCACGATGTGAGATTGTGGGGCAAAGGGTTCTCGGCAGGTGGCGGGACACAGGGTTTGGATCAGAGACCAGTAAGGCCACAGGATTTATTTATTGAGTGATTGACATCCAAAGGTGTGCTAACCCAACAAGTAAATTTTAACACCCTCTGATCACAGTCGTCAAGTCCCCAATTAAAATAAGCGAAATCCCGATCAATTTGGTTCAGTAAAAATTAATTATTTACGTAGGTACTCCTTTTTGGTTGTCTGAAATCGATCACTCCTGGAATCTCCCTAATATTACAAACCATTATATCCGGTCTTTCAACTTACTCTCGCCATTCGAAGATGAGTACAATTCTTTAGGTTAAAGTATTGACGTGTTCAAATTTGATCGTACCTATTACTTATTTATTTATCAAGGTGGCTACACCGTCCCTTTGTCCGTAGAGGACACATCACTCGCTCGTACATAAATGAGCGTGGTAATTGAGCAGTAAATGTACTGGTATCATTGCGCTGTGCGGGGTGGTTGCACCGCCATGCGCCAGCCGCAAGGGCAAGGGGGCGTATGGACGCTGCACCTACACCCTCCGTCTACGACAAGAGAACACCTCAAACACCCTAGCACAAACGAGTTGTCAGCTATCGATGACTCGTTTGCAAGACTTGTAAGTATGTGTTTCATCAACGAAACATGCAACGTGAACATGCAACGCTGATCGCTAACGATTCGCATATTGTGCTAAGGTCTTAGCAGCTACTAGCAATTGGTACTTACTGACAAAATAATTCATAATTTTACATTAACAGACGCAGCATACACATCACGTTTCTACGCTAGCAGGTGAGCAAGTATGAGGTTGATTTGTGTAGGAGTTTTCTTGTCTGGTTTGGTTTAGTCTAGGATGAGAACTACACAACTTAACCCGACAAGCATGAGTTTAAAATAGTTGCATGATCTATCAATTAAACATTATTTGAACTTCATTAAAAGTAGGTTATTATAATAATTTTAAGCTTAAAAATAAATATTTCTAAACAAAAGAATTCTTTAAGTCTGGGTATGTCATATACCCTGTAACATGCATAGAATACATAAAACCTAAACTGTCATCACTAGCTGGTTCGCTTTGCAAAACCACTGATTTTGGGTAGCAACCCAAAATCAGTCCGTATACCTAATTATTACAATTCCATGGTCAAATCTCACCTAATGTACCTAATAGAAATATGGGGTAGTGCTACAAAAATTAAACGAAATAAACTACAGATAATACAGAATAAAATCATTAAAAAGCTTTTTCACAATCCATTCTTAACCCTAACAGTTAATATCTACACAGAAACTAAGATAATTAATATAAAATAACTATACGAGTATAATTTTACAACTTGCTTACTAATTTAAAAAAAACTGAACAAAAGACTACACACCGACATCATTGAGGATTCCGGGTGAAGTGCGCCTCCACCTTCGGCCTTATCTTAACTTGTTACCGGGTGAGATGAAGGCCAAGCGCTTCCCCGTCGTATAATAAAAAAAAAACATTTTCACAAAAAAGTGCCAAATGCACAACAAACGTACAGGGCGGATCTCCTCGATCATATTATTTTGCCAACGGTTAGAACCAATTATGGGAAAAATGCCATAACCTTTGAAGGAGTACAGATGTACAATCGTTTACCCATGGATATCAAGTTTGCAAATTCATACCGCATATATAAAACTAAACTATCTAGCTATACATTGAAAGACATATCTCTGCTTCAGTAACTCCACCATATACCTACCTACTACCTGTTATATGCATGCAACCCACTCCTATTTCTACTGGATGACCTGGACGCGTATTAACTCTATATATTTTTCTTTACTATTTCTCATGTAAGTGACATAATTTAGTTAATTGGAAAATAAAGTTTCTTTGAACTGACATGCTCACCGAGTTAATAAGTACTTATGAAGCATCTTTAATACCTTAGTCGCTTCTTACAACATCCACGACAGGATTTCATTTCCGGAGTAGTCGAGTACACAAAGATTTTTTCCGCTTGCCAATGCATGATAGTAATTCGCCCCGAACTGAGAACGTTTGTGTAATCCACGGAGATCATTTCTTATAATTAAAGTTAATATATCAAAACTACGATATAAGTGTCCTCTCATTACACTTTACTCTAAGCACACTTTTTCTCAATCTCTCTTTATTCACGAGCGCTCGAGGCTCTCTCTTATTGCTTAATCTCATTCAATGCAGAGCCAGAATAAGAGCAAATCACCAAAGCACAAATCGGACGTCGTAGTAGGTGGGCAGAATACAATAAGTTAGTACCTACTCTACTAACCTGAAAAGGTTAGTGTCAAATTTTTTTAAAGTGTTCTTGAAACTAAACCGTTAGAGGGATAGATTTTTAAACCACGACTTCTAAAAATTACCGCTCCAGCCCACGGATGTAGTAAAAGGCTTCACCAAGTAGACCGAAGATGCCTTCTGTGTATAATCAAAACTTTAACTGTGAATACCAATCTGTATACCAAGCGCGGTGATCATGGCCAATCTTACAGCTTCGGAGGAAGTTCTTTCTACATTGTGGTGAACAATAATGGGCTGTTAAACCCCTTGTAAGACCAAAAGTAATTCTTGAATCTAATCAACACCCTTGGCTTAGCAACCTTAGTGAGAGAAAAAATAATAAATAAAAATACCAGTTTTAATAAATAAGAAGGCAAATACCCTCATGTCATTATCTTGCAAGACCTAATGATTATTCTTTACAACCTTTTATCTTGAAATCCACTCATCGTAAGGGCAAATATAAACGTATTTTGTAATCTAAGAAGTCTTATTAAATTCCGAAGGCTTCAATCTTATTTACTCCTGCAACCTACGGGTTTTAAACCTGTTTTAAGACACAGAAGTGGTTTAAAATGTAAATAAAAAGTACTAAATTGTGAAGTCAACCCTTTATTATTATATCCTACAAGACATACAAAACGTTTTATCTCCCTTAACGCGCCCTGAGTTTACTAACACCACCCCTGCTAAAAAGTAAAAGAACCTAAAATGAAATGTGCAGTCAATACTCTTTCAAATGTCACCCATATATCTTCTTGTCTCGCTTACCATTCCTATTTATCAAAAACTACCCTAGTGTCAATAAAACTTTTTACCGATTAGTGAGAATAAGTTTAATCTTATTTCATATTTTGAATTAATCGGATCTACCATTTCATATTTTGAATTTATCGGATCTACCATTCAAAAGATATGGGCGAAGTAATATATTTATTTTCACCTCACTATCTCAAAAAGTACCTTGCTAAGACAAAAAATTACTGCGACTTCTATTTATATGAACTGGTTACAGTTTAAACTTTATTGGAATCGGATAACCCGTTCGAGAGTCTAATAGGTATCGTGGTAGTACTTCCCCGTACGAGCCATTTCACTATGGGCTCTATTACACTTAAAAAGGTAGTCTCTTAGTTTTTACCCCTTTATGCCTAAAAGTTAACATGGTTATTGCCAACGATATCAGTAATAATTGAGCAATGATTTACAATAATCCATATTCCAATAATCGTTAAAACGATTGTTTTGAGTGAGTTTCTTCCAATTGAAATTGTCAAAATATATTTATAATACAGATTTTGACCCATTATAGCTTATCGGATTTATAGATTAGGCATAAATAAACACGTTAAATCTACTCGTAAGACATTAAAACAATGGCTATGTCCAAAATATCAAAAGACAGGTCTCACTTTATGTTTTGATTATAAAAGTTTCTTAATTACTCGAAGCGTCTGAAAAATAATTGAATTCTGGAGAGAACACTCAACTCAATTAGTAGACCAATCTAAAGTTTCAATGTGTCATACGTGGCTCAGGTGTCATAACTATGCCTTTGAAATGTCATCTAAAGGACGGTCGGCTTCGTCATCAGCATGACTTCGACCACAAGCGAGACATTAAAAACATTTATTTTGCGGTGACTCGATGATTTCGCTCTAAAGGTATTGTGAATAAGACTTTTATGGCAAGGATACATTTTGAATGTCAGTGCCGTACCTACAGAGAAGACGAGGTAGCTCAATAGCACAAACATTGTAACTTGTTATCTACACGGACGCAGTGTCACGTTTTGGTTCCGTATACAGCTCCCTGATTTTTATTTGAAAGACATATGAGGTAGTTCCTATGCCTCTACCTGATAGAACCAAAGGTATTCAACAGTGTTTTAGACACTCGAAAACAATTGTATTCATCACTCTTCATTCATGGTTCACTCCATACTTGACTTCATCAAATCAATATGCACCATCATTATTTTGTACCTATATTACCATAAGGTTCGAGAGACAAAACGATCATGTTAAAGTACACCTTTGCCATTGAATTTATGCGGGTATCCATACCCATTGTCAGCTGGATATCCTCTTAAAATTTCAAAGTCGTACCCAATAAGTAACCGAATCAAAAAAGAATAAAATTCTCAAAAGGTTAGCCTGACATCCATCAATGTGTCTGGTTACATTTTATAATACTCTGATGATAAATATGGTTGAGTCATACGAACAGGACAGGACGAATGAAGGTGGATCAAGGGCGCCCTTGCATACGACGACGGCGGGCTGCAGTTTGTTATCACTGCAGATCCGCAAAACGTTACGTACATTTATCACGACAAACAAAGGTTTATAGGAGTTAAGTACTATATTATTATTCAATATAGTAACTCATAGAAAACTTTATCTGTCGTGTAGTTTCGTGTTGTTCATTGCTTTAAAAATCAAGTCTACTGGCCTCACAGCGTAGTTAGTAGCTGTGCCTTCGTTGTAGGTTGTGGGTTAGATTCTCACCCAAGACAAACATTTGTGTGTGTGTTATGTGTTACAATAATAAGCAGTATGTATTTACAAAACGGAAAGTAGTTACCAATATAATTCTTTTTTTTTTTTTTTTTATACCTTATTTTATTTATACCTTATATGATACCTATTGACATTTTTTTTATCTTTTTCAAAGTAAGACTAGATATAAACATTTTATTTTATTACACAAAAATGTGTAAAATTATGTATAAATAAATATATAAATAATGATAACATGTCATAGAATAACTAGATATATGTTAAATAAGTGTTATAATACTTATTTTAAAACTAAGTAGGCCTATACATAAACAGGACGCTTGCAGCTGTTTCAAAGTTTTTGCAAAGGCATTCATTATAAATAGAACAACAACCAGATCTGTATTAGAGATGTACTTATATGAAGGATCCGTAACAGTAACTCAACTTAAGACGCACTGTGCTAAGTGCCTGATTGATCAAGAACCGCACCACAATAGCAGTGACTTGCAACTGCAAGATGGAATTTGTTTTAATTCTCTTATTTTTGGTTATGAATAGGCATCAAATGAGTTGCTTTGCCAATGAATTGCAATATCTTTTTGCCACAAATGACTGAGCAACTGAGCTTCAATACACTTTTTGCCAGCGATTAACTTTGATGTAAAATGTATAATACCGATCTTCTATATACGTCATGCATACTTACATAATATCATCGTCATCATATTAGCCTAGCCCACACACGTCCACTGAACATAGGCCCAATTTACGATACAAAAAGTGATCCTGAGTCTCCTTCTTCCATTGACTCCCCGCGGCCGCTACTATTCTGTTTCGCGTTAAATCGCGGTCGCTATGCAAGAACCTTGATTCCCCAGCGGTTATCTGGGAGTAAATGTGGCCTGCCCACTGCCACTTCAGCTTGCCTATTCTGAGGGCTATGTCAGTGACTTTGTTTTTTCTACGTATAAGTTATACATATTTTTTATTATTATTACAATATTACTATACTGAATACCTGTGAATACCTGAAATTGGCTAACTATTTATATATAAGTTATTATTAAGGACATTTTATATAGCTGTGGGTTATCGTAAAACGTGCTTCACAAAAAAAAATCCAAGTACAATTATTTTTAAGTGCACCCCTACGCTACTAAAGGAAGCTACCCTGAAAAACCTACAAGATAATGTAATATATTTAGGTGTCTGCTGTAGGTAGTTTATAAGCGGCTACCATAGCGATAGATCAGCCTGTGTAGCCGTACAGCCGCATTGAACGCATCTTTTACCCTGAACATATTTCATTAGAGAAGCTACCAAAGCTACCCAACAGGTCCAGTCCAGCTCGAACTGGTTTGTATACCGAGCTGTAGCTGTAACCGCTCATCCATCTTTAGGGCTGTAGTTTTTTTGCTAACGTCTGCAAAGAACACGGCCGGTGTTTTATCCCGCATCCGGGCGCTCGCCACATTTTCACGCGGTGGTGCCCTAACAAGGCTTCTATCTTACCGCTCCGTCGGCATTCCTTTGTCATTATATTGCTTCTGGTTTGTTTGGTGTGGAACTCTATGAGTGGTCTATGTCTTTATTAATAATAGTAGAGCTCCTTGTGAAAGGGCTCGTCCGAGGAAGTACTACCATCATATACCTATATCTGCCGCCAAGCAGCATAACTGTTCCGGTTTGAAGGGTATGGTTGCCGGTGAAGCTGCCGGTGAAGCCGGGCACGCGAGCTATGCCTCAAGTTGACGGGCGCAATGTAGTGCCGCGTAGGCCATGTTCTTTGTGGATATGACGTACGCAGTAAGGCTTTGTTGTAGAAAAGAGCTGCACTTACCAACAGATGGGCTGGGCCAAAACAGGTATTAACGTCCTTACCAAGGATTAAAAAAAAAACATAATAAAGATCCTCTGTTAAACTGTGTAGTGTTTAGGTTTCTTAGGATATGTATTCCCTGTTAAAGTATAGGCATATAGTTTAATGGTTTTTGTAGCAAAAAAGTTATTTTTACGACTTATAATTTGAACTTATATCGGTGTAAGTCCTACACCCTGATTCAACTAACAAAATACATTTGCAACCATAAACACCCTGATTCACTTTGTTTGCTGACAAATACAATTTGGATGGCCGAAACTTCTTCATTGAGTTGACCGTTTAAATGATAGCCGCAAATATATGGCTTCCCTACATACCTACCATACCATACACTCCTCGCATCGCATGCCTTGATTGTTCAATTCTTGAAAGTGGATTTATAAAAGAAACCCTTATCGTCAATAACTTCAATATGCAGTTGCTATAATACCATAACTTATTGTGTATTTCAAAGATATGTAAATTCCCATTTACACTGCAGAATACAAAATGTGATTGCAGTTCATAATGCTGCATGCACTTTAACCTTTTTGAAACATGCACAAATGTAGAGCCACTGAAAACCCGTCAGAGGTTGATGACCTCGGGTTTGTCCACTGCATTCACTGAATGACGATACATTCTCTCTCTGCTATGTTTTATAAAGTTTTTATCGATTTTTTATCGATTTTATTTTCATTATAATATTTTATATTTGGATACCTCTGGTGAAATTCGGGGCGAATGAAAATAACAATCATTATAAAGTTGACTGTAGTGGTGAGTAGGTAGGTATAGGTACAATAGCTATCTATTAGGCATAGCATAGCGACCAGTCGAAAGTTGAAAACACAAAAACCCGACTGCAGTGTATCAAACTTTATGGTTGTACGAAAACATGGCCTTCAATTGTATTACAATTTTTATATATTAGAATCGGTATATTGTTCTTAGAAATAAATTCTTCTTAAAAATAATCTTACGGGAGTCGCTAGTTTTATTTTCTAGACAAAGTTGGGCACTAGGCTAGGCGTTGTTGTGAGGAAAGATTTGATGAATTATTCAACGTAGTCGTAATAACGTATAAACATATCATCATCTGCAGACTTAGAAAGAAAGGCACCAATCCTGTAGGCACTAGTCGCTTTCAGGTTTGACTATGATCGGCCCGAGACTGGCTGCTAAGTTAGTAGTAGCTCTGCATTCTGCGTGCTGGTGATGAGTTCTATTCCCACTGGGGATTTATATTTGATGACATCCTCTTAAAGCTATAAAATCCTCTCGATTCAAAGGTTGTCGGAAGAAATCTTAAGTTATCCAGTTTTATTCATGAGGTGTAAAATAAAATATTTCATTTCATTTTAATTAAATTTATGTGATGTTGGTTCTGTGTTTGGGTGTTATATTGAGTCATAAGTATAAAATTATAAAATATTGTATTCATAATTTAGTTCCCATCTTACAAGATTTGCTTGGATTACTAGATGGCGCTGTGTGTAGATTAATGTCCTGAATTACTGACCTTTTTATTAAATCGCGAAATAACTAGCTTATTGACTGACTGCGCTTTTTTTATTATCAGCGATAAACTACTTACCACCTAAAGCGTTCACTAGTCTCCAATAAGAACAGAGTGGCTTGTAAAAGGGTTACATAAGATGACATAAAGCTTGTGAAATCGGAGGCAATGGCCAGCGGAGGCGAGTCGGGTGCATCGATGCACCGAGCATCGCCCTCCCCCTACTCCAGACTGCACCCCCTGGCTAGGGCTGCACCCGACTTGGTTTATTGGAAGTTTTGACTGGATCCAACGAACAATGCTTTGTATTCCTAATTGTTTAAGAGAATGTAAGTTGAACAGCGTTTTAAGCATGCACTTGCAAGCGAGCCGATTTTTTTGCTATGTAGGAAATTTCCGGTAATCCTCTTCGTCACTTCAGGAAATCCACGGTCAGAGTTCAGTGCTCCGTGTGATGCATATCATACGGAGCACAGTGTGATATGCATCACAGGTGTGTGGGCACAGGGGCATAGGCACAGGGTGGAGGTGTTTATGAGAAATATATTCTCCACACAAAAAGTACACAGTAGGTACAGCACTAGAGACAGAAGACCTTTGCAAAACTTAAACATCAGGATAAACACCCACACGAAAAAGATAATGTATGATAGTGGTTCGTGTGTGCTTTAACTCTTGACTATATTTGGGACAGGTGTCCGTTCAAAGCTATGTGGGATCACCCAGTCTCTTAAATAAAATCGCATTGCATATTTGCATTGCTCTGGCTGGTAGCTCTCCACCGACTTTAAAGTAAATGTGCAGCTCGTCCCCACTCGCCACATCAGTTCACTCTTCTCGAATAATCCGTGCATTGACGTGTCTGTGGCTGCACCCATAACCCCGGAGCTGCACTCAGTCTCAGCGCCATTTGCAATATGCATGTGACAAGAGACCGTTGACCACCATATTTGAAAACTTTTACGATCTCAGCTAAATGATAAACGGATGAATAAAAATTATACCGCTTACATTTGCATTTGGACGTGTCTGAATGGTATGGATTTATTGTTAGACTGTGATGACATAAACGTTTGCTTAATAACATTTTGTATCGAAGTCATAGTAATTTGCATATATAAACCGAAATAAATATTGTGTATAGTATAGAATATGAATGTAACAATATTGTTGTCCACTAGGACGTCGTAATTAGGTTTATATCGCCGATGAGCTTATTCTATCTTCTCCGTGAAATCAGGACGCCAGTAAACACGGTAGTTATTTGAATTAGCTTGAAATGTTGTTTGAGGACTAAAGTAGCTAAGAAAAACCAATAACGAACATACTCACAACTTCTGATCACTACTCAGAGCATGGACCTTTGAAGAGCACCCAATACAGGGTAGTCTTAAATACTTTATTTCAGACCATAGATACATGGTATATGGCTATGAAATGCGGCGATTACGCCGCTTAGCGGATTTCATGGCCAGTGACACATGCTATTCGGATTTCGGTTCTAGGAATATGCCGATTTCTTTACGATGTAGCTTTCACCATCAGAGCAATGTGCATACGATACATCGATATGCAAAGGATGATATCGACAACAAGGGAGTGAATTCTGAGATGACGGCCTATAGGAGAACGGAGGAAGAAAATATGTTGTGCCCACCCTGGTGTGGGATTTATATCCAGGGAGGGTTAGGGTCCCTGCCATTTATGATTTTAATTTTTATGGCAAGTAGAAGGTACCTAACTTACTTGACTACAACAAAAACACGGTCTTCAGACAATTATTAATTGATGGAAATGTACCATGTTTTGTCTAGTAAATACAAAAAGTAACCAGATGCACGACTTTTCCTCTTCTACTACTTCCTACTTGGGGGTAGACATAGACAGATCCAAATTTACGTTCGGCACATGAAAAACGTAACCAGGTGCACGACTTTTCCCCTTCGATCCTTTGAATCAGAGCGTAGACTTTATGAGAATCACCTACTTGGGGGTAGTCATAGACAGATCCAAACTTACGTTCGGCACATGCCCAGTTTGTTTTTGTTTGTCTTGTAATCGTAAATGGTTTATCACGAACAAAAGACATCAACGCGCTGTATACTTTATATTTACAGAATGTTATATTAAACTTTTATGATTTTTATCTCTTGAACTCTAAGTTTGTATAACTATACTTAGGACAGAGCTAGGAGGTCAATGATGGAGCGAGCTTTCCCAGAAGGCACGGGATGTATACTTTACCTTTACCTTGAATTCGATTTCATATTAGGGCCAGAATTGAACGCTTTATCCGATTTCGATAGAATTGAAAATGTAAAGAAAAATTGATTGTCGCGTTTTAATAGGTGAGGTAGTTTTTGAGATATTGGGGTAAAAAGAAATACGATTTTTGTGTAATGCGATATGTAATACAATGGTTGATCCAATCAATTCAAAATTTAGAGTATGCTGAGAATATTATTAGTACTTATTAAACGGTTTAAGGATTTTTTTGACACTGGGTTTTTTTTTGACAAAAGGTGTTTTTTTTATGTTTATTGTACAACGGGGAAACGCTTGGCCTTCATCTCACCTGGTAACAAGTTTAAGGCCGAAGGTGGAGGCGCACTTCAACCGAAATCCTCAACAAGCTAAGGAACTATGTTTTATAAAATTCCCATCCATGCAACGAACTAACATACAGTATAGGCTGGAAAGTGTTTATAAAATCCATTAATATCGAAACTTTTTATTTATTTTACACTTTTTTTAGTTTCGATGATGAAACTTGATTTACTCTATAATACCCTATTGTCTCTGTTCTTTACTTAGATTCCTGCCTCGTAGTTCCGGCTTAGGGACAAAAGGTTTCTATTTTTTCCCTTGTATTTCAAAAAACTGACTGACAGAATATAACCCTAGGCAAAGCCATCCAATGAAGGCTCATGTCTAACCGGTGGGTGGTTACGGGACGTACCCAGTAATCCTGCACGAATAGTAGCTAGAGGTAAGTAATAAACGTATTACCTACCTCTAGCTACTATGTACAATCGGTTTCTGTGTATTACCTCAAATTCAGACCATGATTACGTTTCGTAATTCTTATCTCTGTGCGTATTTTCATTTTAAGTGATGAGCTCGAGGCTTTCCTGGTCATGCAAAAAAATGGTAAACAGGAAAATTTAGCAGAAAAGCAAGATAAAACTACGTAAGTAGCTAGAAAGACGAGATTAACTTTGTATCATTTCCCCATCGGCCACTTTCGAAACCAAAGTTTCGAAACCAGTTTATAAAGGCTTCAATTAAAGAAAAAAAAATCTGTTTTCTTAACTGGTTTCAAATACAGATTATAGGATCTTCTTTTGAAACTTGTTACGCACAATACGCACATATATACATCATACACAACTCATTTAAAATTAAATAATCAGCTCTTGAAATCTATTCAGTTCTACTAAATACCTATTGATACAGAGATGACGTCTTGTCATTGTTGTAAAATATTTGTAAGTGGCTAGGAAAATATTTCTGATTATAAGTTTGTATAGGTACGTATTGAACGAGTTTCAAAAGAAGATTATTTAATCTGTATTTGAAACCAGTTTATAAAACAGAATTGATTTTCTTTCATTGAAACCAGGTTTCCTAAAAATAAATATAATTCTGTTTTATAAACTGGTTTCGAACCTTTAGTTTCGCAAGTGGTCGAAGGGATTATTTCGTATGTAGGTAAGGTAGTGAAGTGATACATCGACTGATAGAGACAAATACCTGTGTAACTACATTGCATTAGATAGGAGCTCTATCAGTCGATGGACCAGACACCAATCAAGTATATCAGAATACATTGATTAAAATGTGGGGCACGCAGAGTGCGCCGATTACCCACAGGCACAGAGTAATGATTACCAACGTGAAGAACGACCTAGGTAAGTACGGCCTTCCTAAAGCCTTCAGCGCGTCGCGTCGACCTGTCTAGACGTCTGGCGCCTACCGGCTACCACATGTCGCAATCACCGAGCGCCGTCGCGGCAGACGGCCGACTGCAAACCTTCGACTGGTTTCTCAAAAATCAACTTTAAATGTCAGGATTCCTACCCGACTGCCTCGGAAGGAGGGTAATGTACCTATGTATGTCTTTTTTTGTCTTGTGTAAATGCTGCATGCTGGATTTTGACATTCGAGATTCCATGTGAGGTGTCGTTTGGGTCCTCGGTCTACCCTCGTGTCTTGTAATGTTATTATTATTATTACGTACCTATAAAATTTTTCTATAGGGAATATGAAAAGGGGAGAGGAGGATACAATAAAATGGAAAACAAAACGAGTATAGATTGTAATGAGTACTTTTTAAGGCCGTGCTTTTGTATTATTTTAAATCTTACAGTCAGGTTTTAATTTTTCCACTTTCAACTATGTAAGTACTTGTTTTCGTTTTACATATCAGCTATGAGTGGATCCTGATTTAGGAAATGTCATTCGAAAGATCCTAAACATACGAGTATGAGTTCTGATTGATCGAGTGCGCGAAGCGAACGAGATCTCCGAGTTAAGTTAGGAAATCCGGCACTGTACCTACCTATGTATGTATAGAGGTTTCTGATGGCATAACTCACGAACGGGTTATCCGATTTGAATCAAAAATTTAAACTGTAAAGAGATAATCTAAATTGATAGATTGTCGCGGTAGATTTTTGAGATATTGTGGTGAAAATAAATACAATATTTCGATCGCATTGACATTTTTAATTTGCAGAGATTACACTTGTACTCGTCAATCGGTTAAGGGGTATTTTTAAACTAGGGTAGTTTTTGAGAAATAATGTTAAGTGAGATTTGAAGATCTAGTAGGGTGTCATTTGAATGATTTATCAACTGCACATATCAAAAAAGTTGTTTTACTTTTTAAAAGGGTGTTTTTTGTAACATGTTGGTGGTTTTCAAGATATATGGAAGCAAAGGATGATCATCAAGTCTAATAAGAGTTTTGTGAGGATATTTGGCTATTTATTTAAATTGAAACTGGTATTTTACTTATTACTTTTTAATTTCTGCCTACCTACTGGTATTTTGGATTACAATGGAGCGAGCTTACGACTATTGACTATTGACTTATGACTATTGACTCTCTTCTTGAAGATTAGGGTCGCAACACATCGGAAATACAGTCGCTGGGCGCATAGTAAAAGATTTTGAATGCTAAAGATGAAAGTTGAAGGGTGTCGCAAAAATATTTTTGGGATATCTGTCATGCAAGGGGTCCACCAGTACACTACGATGACGAAATGAAGTTACCAAGTCTCTAGGACATCTGGGTTGGGCTGTGAGTTGTTTGTCAGTCAGTCAGCTACACGAGGAATTTAAATAAATAAATAAATATTATAGGACATTAATTTTTACACAGCGCCATCTAGCCCCAAACTAAGCATGGCTTGTAATATGGGAACTAGATTACGGATACACTACTTAAATACTTCTTTTTTTGTAAATACATACTTTTATACAATACAACACCCAAACACAGAACAAACATCTATATTCATCACACAAATGTTTGTCCTGGGTGGGAATCGAACCCACAGCCTACAGCGCAGAAGGCAGAGTTACTACCAACTGAGCTATGAGGCTTGTTAAAGGAAAGGAGTTGAGAAACGCCAGTGGACCACCACCACTGGTCCACTGCTGTTTCCCAGCACCAGTACAAACTTAGAGCCCTCATGTCCAGAGTGAATAGGTTCCTTTTTGACGAGTGTTGGGAGGTACTCCATCTTACTTGATACATCATTACTTTTTTTTTGTTGTGTACTGGTGGTGGTCAAACACTTGGCTATCACCAAAACCCTAATACGATGATTTGATATATTTATTAGAGAGGTATCTAACAGCAGATTCTCATCACCATCCTGCACATCTGTCATCTCTACCAAGAATATTTATCAACCTTGATTTATTTACAGCCTTCTATATATACGCTTGGCAGGTGAGTTTAAAGTAGGTATAAACAATTAAATTGACTGTTTTGAAATGTATTTTATGAATTAATATTCTTCATAGTACTAACACAAAAATAATTAAACACTAATTTAAAAAAGCTTAATTTAAAGGTACAATGGCCGGTCATCGCTTGATTTTTCAATCCACATATTTGCGTTTTCGATGTAAGTAAGTACATATGATAAAAAAATGTTTTAAAATAAAATGAGAATCAGCACCAGATATTTAGCAGGTGTCATACGGCCAGCGTTGTATCAGTTCCCTAGCAATGATTGTTCGGTGACGCATCAATAAATCCGCGCGGAGACAAGGTCGGGCCGAGGGCGCCGGCCTAGCGCTCGCATCGCCCGAACAATGCGCTAATGGCAGACAGCGCGTGACTCAACCAGACGGCTGTCACCTTTCTATGTCATGGGTCCTCCTGTGCCCAATACCATACCATCCATTATTTTTATTGATAACCATGCGTTTGACCACGAGCTCACTTGAAAAACAAGTGGCGATTTGGTCTAGTATTGAGCACATAAATGTGAGGCAAATCAATGCGTTCGGCCCATTAGAATATCTACAATGCAGGTAGGTACCTACCTACGTGTTGTAGCCGTACGTACGTCTGCTAGTTCTCTCCTTAAACGGGAAACAGCTTTAACTCGATGGGTGCTCTAAACACTCACGGTGTGTTTTTCATAGATAGCGGGATGCGTAGTACCCAACCGATTAGATCGATGGGTGCTGTCAAACACTCACAGTGTGTTTTTCATAGAGAGCGGGACGCTTAGCACCCAACGAGTTAAATGCTATGATGAATTTACACGCACAACTGGAAACTTACAAAATTAACCCAACGTAAGTATTGTCAGCAGATTATTTGGCTCACACCCGTAACATATTCTCAACATAGACTAAACTTTGGATCTACGACAAAAGTGGCAGATTCTCCTCCGAAAATAGAGGGTTTTTGTCGCTTGGCAGGCGGATTGGTGATCGAGTAATGTGTTAGGTAATACCTATATAGATTTAAGCTGCTGCCCTTCTTCTGGTGAGATTCCTTAGTCGCCTTTTACGACATCCGCGGGCTGAGTAGGAGTCTCACTCCGCTTTAATATAAAAGTACCCAGTTTTATTTCAACGACTGGGACATCAACCTACTAAAACACTCCTAAATTCACCGGTCTGATTTCAAATTGCAAGAGTAATTGGGTCTGCCTAAATTTTCTAAATCTATTAGATTTCTTTTGACTTAGACAATGAATACGGCACTCTCTTCTTTAACAAGACAAGAAAGTTCGCTGTTTCATTTATTTTCGCCATAAAAGGTTATGGCCGACTTAAAATAAATTATGTGTAATCTGTAAAGCAACTTTCTTCAGGCCAGACAAACTTTATCGACATCTGTACGCGAGGTCGAAAGGGCAGTCTTGAGCGTCTTATAAATATAAACTAAAAAGTAGCCATGAAGCGGTCCAAATGAGAAAAAAAAATGACATATACCTACAACTGATGTTTACCCAAGCTTAGTTTACGATTGGAAGGGATTCAGGAGATTATTTTGGAAATGGTAGAACGACAGTTGCATATGAACAACATGCTCAAGAATGAGTTTGGAATTAGTAGAGGGATTTGAAGTCTTAGGGAGAAGATTGCCAAAGACTATTTTTCCAGAAGGATTAGTTACAAGAGAGATATTTGTAACGTGAGTGATGGCAGAAACAAGCATAAAGAAGATAATCTAATACATCATGTAACTTACATGTGGGAACAAATGCCAACAGTTTTCGTGGAAATGAGTTTTAAGGAACCTTCTATTTTACTTGAGGGGGTTCGCAGTTTTGAATATATTTATGTATTTTATAGTGTCTCTTTGCATTCCTGCACAACTTTGTGCAACAGTTACGTAGCTGTATATGTAAGGAAAAGTTTTTCTCAGCAGTAGGTACTTTTTATAAAGCCACTTCACTTTATCCCGTTTGCATATAGCCTTTATGATATGCTGAGTCAACCAGGGAGCAGAAGGATACTTTATTTTGCCACGCTCAAGCGGGGCGTGTATGTTGTAGAGGTCAATAATTTAATATATAATAAATTAAATATAAAAATACTTTATTGTACACCTTAGGATGGAATTACATTTTTGACGCGCTCGAATTTAGGTATCTAAGCCAGCACACTACCAGCAATGAGCCCACGCACACATCGAAACAGCTTGACGCCCGATTTAATGCATTAACAAACTAATCTTGATACTTGAAGGATAAGTAAGGTACATAAGGATAATAAAAAAAAAAAAAAAACTACAGATAGTAAAAATCCATATGGGTTAGTAAGAAAAGAAAACTTAAAAACTAATTAATGTATTTTCTTCTTCTTTCTATTCTATACTATAATCTATATTTATACAATTAAACTGACTCATATATATTATCAACGCACTGCCTAAACCACTGGTCCTAGAGACATGAAATTTGGAGGGTATGTTTGTCTTGGTGTGCAACTAAGAAAGTAATTAAAAAAAAATTCACCCCAAGGGGTTTAAATTGGGGCTCAAAGTTTGGAGTGAAATGTTGCATATTTTCGAAACCGTATGATAGTTTGAAAATTCGTACCTATGTAGATTGCCAATATCAAATAAGCAATGCTAAATTTAAGGGTAGGGGTTCAAATATTTAAGGAAACGACCTTTAAAGAGGTATATCTTTTGAACTGTAACAGGTAGCAGGATCAAATTTTCAGAGAAAACGTATAATTACACGAAATAACCTGAAAAAAATAATGAATAAAGGGGATTCACATACAAGAAACGTATTTATAAATTGTTATTTTAGCTCTATCTTTAGCTAAAGGTAATATAGATATTTTTTAACTTAGTGTGAATATAGCGCTTACTTTAAAAGTCAATTATAAAAACTGGCCAAGCGTGAGTTGGACCCACTCTAAGACTGAATTTTTTTTTTTTCCTTAGATATCAAGATCGGAACCTTCAGTGTGCGTGTCTGACTCGCACTTGGTTATTCTGACAATTAAAAGACCTCTGTAGGCTGGAAGGTCCTAGACTTTAAATGTTCTAGATTTTTAAATCCCAGTCCTTCTCTTTGCGCCTATTTAAAAAAACGATATATAATAACGTCACCCTCAAAACCCCAAAAAAGATATACATATTGATATTTCATGAAAAAGTGACATAATCCGCCATCTACAATTCCAAAATGAGAATCATAATCGCAATCACCACCCCCAAAAACACTGAAAGTGATATATGCACATTATTTTTTCTTGAAAAAGTGACATCCGCCATTCTTAATTCGTGTGTCATATTCGTGATATTTTCATCAATGATTCAATCGTGATAGACTTACCATAGTACTTTTCCAAATTCAATTCTGTGGTAATAAGCACTTATAGTAGGTACTATCTATTATCACTTATCTACATAGCGAACATTACTTCTCTTTCGGTCTAAAAATAGTATCAACTATAAACAGCCACAGTATAGGGTTGCCAACATTTTTTACTAGTAATAAAGTGGAGGAAAACAAACAGTAATTTAGAAAATTTAAGTTTTTTATTTTATATGCAACCTTAGATTATCTGTTATATTTTCAAAATTATCTAATGTGACCAAAGACTTTAAGGACAAACAGCTGATCAGAGAAAGCCAATTAGACTGATTGATATCAAACCAAACATCCTAACGGTGACCTGTCTGTACATTTCTGAATCGGCGATGTTTGTCAAAAATAATCCTGATTAGTTTCGTCGACCCTCAGATATCGTAATACGTAACAGAAGAGACCAAAGTAAGATATGTGTAAATTCATCAAAGACCACAACGATGCGCAAGAGAATTTTTATATTAATCTGCCAAAAACATTAATGGCACTACCGACCCCACAGCAAAAGTTAAAGGTCACATTAATAAATAAATGTTATTATTAAATATTACACACAATTTATGAATGATAGACATTTTATTGATAATTCTGATGCATAATTTTATTCTGATTTAATTTATATTCTTTGATATATCAACTTGTGACATTGTGAATTTTATTTTTTTCTAATATTTTATCTTTGACATTTATTTTATTTTATTAACTACGATTTTTTGATTGTTTATAAATGACAAAATATTGTACACGTTATACAGTAGAATACATTGATGCAAATTCTGTCAATTTTACCATCTCTATTTTTCCATTTTATTTATGCAATAAATATTACTTTACTTTACCATTTCTTTCGATATTAATTAGCTATATCAATGAAGAGTATAAAGTTATTGACAGTTCTATTAAAAACTTTTTTCAGGCACGCACACCATTTGCGTTTACTTTTTGAACAGGTTTATGTGTATACCAGTTATGCGTTGAAAACAGTATTATGTTAACTTTATTTTTGTTCAACAGTAAAAAGTATAACGTAGTGAAAAACAGTATAATACAGTATTGTTGGCAACCCTATACTATATTAAAAAATGCGAAGCACCCATGCTTAAGCACCGCGTCTGACCGCGGAATAGTGAGCCGAAACGTAATCGAGTCTATATAAAGATTTCCTTTGAAAAATTTTAGTGCGTTTTCGAATGCCTATTTTTTCTCATAGTTGGAAAATAAATTTATTGTAATACAAAATAATAAGATAGACCTATAGAGGACTATAAAAGACACAATTTAATATAATTTTCACTTTAAAATATGCAGCGGATTTAGCTATTAATGTACCTATCCAGACACCATTTTTCGTCATTTTCATCGATTCTTGCGACGGTAAGCACGTATTTATGTGAAAATATTGTATAGAACTGCCCAGTTTTTATTCGTTATCTTTGAAGATGAATATACTTATAAGCTTTAAATTTTTACTATGACATCTCTGCAGTTGTGTTTCCTGGTTTATTAAATGGTACCTAAAAACCATTGATATTTGTTGATGCATCCTTAAGGTTAAAACTGGATATCTATAATATTTTTACTGTAAGACGGGGAAGCGTTTGGCCTTCATCTCACCTAACAAGTTAAGATAAGGCCGAAGGTGGAGGCGCATTTCACCTGGAATCCTTAACAAACTGAGGAACTGGCCCTATCTTACCTCTAAACGCCGGAACACAACATTTTTTTAGAATTGTTATAATGGCGACAGAATTAGGTAAGATGGTAGCTAGCCAGTAATATACCTCTACTTGCGTATAAAAAATAATAATAGAGAGGCACGACAAAACATACGAACTGATTGATTATCTTGGTATATACCTACAATGTCTAGACATAAGTTTTTGCGTTACACTTTCACTCTGCACTACCTCCCCTCTATTTTACTTAGAAAAGTGTTCGATACGTAGGAAGGTATAGGTACGTACAAGGTATAAGCACCTCGTCTGATACTCTTATGAGGCGTGACATACCGACAGACACACTTGAAACGATAACATTAAAATGCAGGTAAGATAACCTGGGTTTCTCTGGGTCACTTTGACCAAATCCCTCCATCCCCTTTCCATCACCGGACTAGAGACGTACGGCAGGCTACAACCCGTACCTTATAAATGTTTCATTGTGCCGAACTCATCGTTTCGCCTCTACTTTTATCATTAATACTGGTAAGGAATGGAACTCTTTGCCCTCGTCTGTTTTTCCGCATGAGTACAATCTTGGAGTATTAAATCCAGAGTGAATAGGTTCCTTTTAGACAAGCGTGCTCCATCTTAGGCCACATCTTTATGGGCTAGGCCATCATCAAACGAATCTTGTTTTAAACCTGTGGCGCTCCTGGCAATACTTTGGGGAAGTTCGTTTTAACATATGTATATATATGTAAGATATGTATCCTCTGTATTGAAAATGGTTTTGAATGTTTTAATGTAGATGATGTGGTGTACTATGTAATAAACTAATAATAAATAATGTTATCCTGAAAACAGTTCAGTTTAAAGAAACTGTATTTCCCATTTAACTACATTATGTCATTTACATGAGAAATAGTAAATAAAAATAAGTAGGGTTAATACGCGAAAAAACAGACTCTCAGCAATAAGCTAGCTGAAGTGGGAGTGGACAGGCCACATAGCTCGCAAAACCGATAATCGCTTGGGAGCAAAGGTTCTCGCATGGCGACCACGATTGAACGCGAAACGGAGTGTGGGAAGACCCCGCACTCGATGGACCGACGACACTATAGCTGTTGCGGGGAGTCGATGGAGGCGGCTCAAGATCGCTATTAGTATCGTCGATTGGGGGAGGCCTAATTTCAGCAGTGGACGCATGAGGGCTGAAATGAGATACTCACCAGTGGGTGGATACGGAAAGGGAATGATGATGATGATAGTTTGAGATAAGTGTAATGCTGTCAGCTGATAGGATATCATATCAGGCATGCCACGGCAGGACGTTATCTGTGTGCGATAGCACTTGATACGGTTCGCTTGCGCACTGTTTCAACTTGTCTGGGCAAATGTTTGTTTAGCTATGTTATGGTCTGTCTGCTCACTAATGAGGTCATTTCCACTTCATACGCATGTTCATGGAAACGATCACATGGAGTTGATCTTACGTTACGTTATGACACTTTGACACCGAAGGTTAGAGCGTGTGTTGGTCTGGCGTCGGTGGTGAAACTAGGTGACATTGTAACATCATAATTGATAATGTCTCAACTCATCTCAGCAAGGATGAGGTCTACGGTGGAGCGAGCTTTCCCAGATAGCACTGACTCTCCCGCGCACCGACGAAACACGGTCAGAAAACCGTATGGTGCCGAACTTCGGCAGGAGGGAGGTCGCTAGCTAGATGGACCTTAACAGGATCACACTTGCATCTACTTTCAGAATCGTTGTTTGCAAAAGCTGAGCAGCTCATATCGACTTCTGACTTACGGGTCTATATCACATTCGAGTCATCGATACGTTTGATGTTGCCGGTTTAAATTGTGGTGCAATAGAAGATAAATTATAAGTAGGTATTTCTAAATTTTAAAGTACACTACATAATGTACTAGGTACATCTAAGTACACTACTATTATAAAAATAAAAGTTTTCATTGAATAGACTCAAAAACTATTGGGCCTTTTTCAAAAAATATTTTTTCAATGAATGCTATCGTATCACTGAGAGGGTATATTTTTTATCTGGTTTTACTCAGGGATTCTTAAGATAAACTCTAATAATGTAACCCATTGTGAAGAAAAAATACCGATAAAACGCGTTACAACGCGTAGGTACGCTGCAAAACCCTATTGATGATAGTTCAAAGTAATATTTGACAGCTTTAGAGAACACATCAATACTTCTAAAAAAGTCGGCGATACCATATGTCCAACTAAGAATTATAGTTACGAGTATGTCACCTACTTTTTTATGTTTAGGTACAAAGTTAATATAAACGCCAGTAGAAACTATACCACGATATATGTATCCAAGCAAATCACTTCGTATTCAAGGCTGTTCGATTACCTGTAGATTACTTAAATTTAATCATTTTAATTTAATTCTTCAAATCGGACATTCTATTAATATGTTATCGTGAAATTAAAAATATTGACAAAAAAAATTTTTTGATGAAACATTGCACACTTTTCATAGATATAATTGGCTAGTATGATGAAAACTTTTTACTTTATCCCTTTCCGAAAGGGCGAAAAGGGGTAATAGCGTTTGTATGTAAGTTTTTACTGGAAAGGATTACGAACACGAATCTTAGTATAAATATTATTTATAGTAAACCATAATATACCCATCATCAATTTCTTGAAAATCTGTATGAGTACTTGAGTACTTAGCGTTGTATAGCACATATATTGTTTTGGACCAGGAATAGAATATGGGCTACCTTTTGTACTACGATGGAAAACCGCGAGCGAAAGCTAGTTATATCTATGTAATTCGATTTTATGGCGACAGCTTAGGTTTGGTTCCCTATTAGTATTTATTTTGCACCCAGATAGGTACACCTGGGTTTTTTTTAGTTCACTTTGTTTGCTGTCAATTACATTTCAGAGCTGACAAAACCAAAACCCTTTAATTAGTTGACCGTTTAAATGATATACTTAGTCTCATTCAAGGGTTTACAGCTCAGCTGGAGTTTGTTGTTTTTTTTTTCTTTATTGGAGGGTTTTTTCAAAACTGAACATGTCACCCTGTAGGTACACAAAAAAACAAATCATACAAAATAACAAAAACAAGTAAATGTTGTTAGAAGATAAATATCAGCCGCTGAGAAAAACGAAACATACCTACCTACCCACAGCGTGAATACGAAAGTTCAATAAGAGAAGCCAAGCGGGGATTTCGGCCTTCCTGTAGAGCCTTCAGGTGACGCGACGACCTGTCTAGACGTCTGGCGCCTACTATTGGTGTCGCTATCACTACTAACGTGCTCGATCGAGAATACTCCGCTAAGTAAACCAAATTCAGACGTGCTTTGGATATTTATTAGATTCATTGAGGATGTTTGTCTTTCGATAATATGACAAATATGAATTGTAATTGTATAGTATTTTGGGTCAAAAGACACCGCGTTTAAGCTTAATGCACCACATGAGCATATCGATTCTAAAAATATCTAAATATAGTGCAGGCTTTCCTTTATCATAAATTGTATCTGCCATATTTTTACAGTTATTGTTGGGTCCTGCATCCTGGATGAGCGTGAGCTGTGGCCCTGGAAACAGTACTATCCCGAATTAATATTGGTGACAGCTACGTAGGTACAGGCACTTTCATTAATATTCTGATAAAAATAAATTTAGTCGTCAGTCAAACCTCTATTCATAAAGGAGGTGACATCGTCTTCCAAATAAATCTTGTTAGACAAAAAGATTTAGATTAACTTGGGATTAGTCTAGCTTTCAAAGCCAACCATTCGAGAACTGGTTTGATATCGCAACTAAAGAATACTCATAAATCATCAAGAATAAATATGTGCCATAAATTACTGGAATTATAATATCTGTGTGAAATATTTAAATGTATCTTGGTTAGAATTTATGACCAGCAAAATTAAACTAGACGAAGATTTTATTGCAAGATAACATCTGAAGAAGAAACGCATGTTCATAAGTCGTTCTTTCGTAAATAAAATAAATTAAATATTGATGTCGCGGCTGGCACGAGGTGTTTACCTCGGAGTATGCAGATTATGCAGACAATTTGTAAGAAGTCTTAGAACAATCGGCAGCAAATGTGAATGACCTGTCGCAGTCGCAGATCGTAAACGCATAGTTTATTGAAAATGTATACTGTTACGGGAAACACATTTTTCTCAGGCACCCAGGCGTATCGCAGGAATAAGAATCATGTAAAGAGCGTCGGTGAAAGTGGACGCTCCACTGGCTAGTTTAGATTGAGGATTGTGGACGGTAAACCACCCGAAAGCGGGCGCCGGTGGACGGCATCAGATATTGCGTGCACAGACCAGGAACCTTCATTCCATTTAGAAAAGGAACACATCTATCTATATTTTTGTTCCCTAGCGATATTTGATAAAATATTGCAAAGTAATCAATTTTTTATTATATATACTTTACATTATATTATATACTTTTTGTTTCTCATTTGCCTAACTGACTAATGTTCAATCAATCGACCTTTAATGAGCGCTTAGTTGATCTTAATATTTCACAAAAATTTTAAATCGCGTCATAACCCTCGTAAATCAAAAGGTTAAAAGAGTGCGGATCGAATATAGTCACAGGTTGTGATTTACCTGTCATTATACCATTTAATATTGTAAATAGTAATAACAATACAAAAAATGCCTTCAAATACAATTTAGGTACCGTTATGAAAACAGTAAATACCTACCTAGTATAATATCTACAACAAGCCTCATAGCTCAGTTGGTAGTAGCTCTGCCTTCTGCGCTGTAGGCTGTGGGTTCGATTCCCACCCAGGACAAACATTTGTGTGATGAATATACATGTTTGTTCTGTGTTTGGGTGTTGTATCATATAGTACGTATGTAATTACAAAAACATTTAAGTATTCTATCCGTAATCTAGTTCCCATTACAAGCTACTTATGCTTTGTTTGGGGTTTGATGGATCTGTGTAAAATTAATGTCCTGTAATATTTACTATTATATACGTGCAAGTAAGTACTGCAAACGCACGTTTACAGCTATATGAGGGTATGTCAGTCTTGAAAGGGCATACGAACGGAGCTCTTCAGTATTACCGCCTCTGTGATTCTTGGTTAGCCCTCCGGTGTCAGATATAGAAATCCCGGATTGAATCCCCAGGGAGAGTATACAATATTGTGCTTGGTTTGGTTGGAGATAGCACTTTGTTAAGGTCCGCTTGGCTAGCTACCACTATCTTACCCAATTCTGTCGCCATAACAACAATTCTAAAATTGTTGCGTTCCAGCATTTAGAGGTAAGATAGCCAGCATCTCAGACTGTTGAATATTCCGGAGGAAGTGTACTTCCACTACAACCTTAACATAACTAACTTCCTTAATTAATATATGGCGAGATGAAAACACGCATTTAAAAAATAATCGAAAAAAATATATACACCTTGGTTGTAATCGGAATTATAATGTAGCTAAATTTGAAGGCATATAAATTATACAAGCATGTCGGTCATGGTTTCTCAATGAGGACGGCTTAGGCTTGTATGGGTGTGGGGCACTTGTGGCAAGCTATGACACACGCAATACTGCTTATTATAGAGAATGTGAATGGACGTGCGTATAACAGAATCTCGGCCATGGCCGAAACCTTACTCTTACTTGCCGATGGATGGCATTTGGCGGGTTGACCATGACATTACATTAGTAGATCGTCTTAAACCGGATCGCTATAGAATCGGGTTTTCTTGGTTGGGTCCCCAAGTAAAGTGGACTCACGAGACCTTCAAATGCTCATAATGGCAAACACCGGACCCTGCTAGAATAAACCGCATAACTATTTAATGGATGCGAACGTATGTTGGACTGAAAACCAGAAGCAGCTAGCGTTGTTGAGGCCTTTTTTACCAACATTTGAACAACTTGGAAATGTGGAAGCTAAATATAAATTACTACAATTTAATTTAATTGTATAGGTTATTGTAATCGTGTACGTAATCGAGATGGTGAGCGAATAAAAGTATTCTAATTTTATCACGAAGTCCTTTAACTATACCTGCCTACATAAGTGAGTTAATGATTGATAGGGATGAGTCTCATCCCTCTCAGCACAGGAAAATCTATAGTCTCATGATGAGACTCTATAGATTTTCCTGTGCTATTCAAGATCTGAGCTTGATCGAGCTCGTACCGTTCTAAAATCTTTATAACTCGGATGATAGCCGTTACGATAGGTTATCTATTTTTAGCGTGTAAATGCAGGCATGCATTTTAATGTTCGGCACTGTTCATTAACTGTTTTATAGCAGAGGCGGTGCGTCTAGACAGGTGTGCCTGTTTTCTTCAGCCGCGTCTGATGCGAACGTGAATGTTAAATTGACCGCGACAATAAAATTCAAAGAAATATTATACGTAGGTATAGGTATGTCGCAGTCGCAACTGAATTGTATAATTTGCCGCTTTACGAAACAGCATTGTTTTGTAGAGTGGCTACGTGGCTAGGCATTTTATAATGGACTCTGCTGCGGCGACTTATGTTAATGTTGTCTTTGTCCAGTAATATCTAAATTAGTAAATTCACATCACACATCAACAGCACATTAGTGTCAAATACTGGACAGAGCCCTCTCCAAAGTTTTGCCATAATCACTAAGCTTTACAGGTGGATTGGGGGTCGCAGTAAAGGTGTAGATAATACACAAAAGAAAGCTACTATCCTTCTGGTGAGATCCCTTAGTCGGCTCGTACGACATCCGTAAGCTGAGTTGGAGGGGTATATTCTCTAGGCGGCACTAGCCGTCACGGCAAACCTACCTACCTACCTAGTACCTACCTGCATAATAAATATTGCAAACAACTACCAAAATATTAGTTTTTACGTTTATACGTAAAACTAAAATTTTTGTAGGACTAAAATTCACACGTAATCGAAATCAGTTAGGAATACATAACATTTACCTAATTGTAGTTTTAAGTTCAATACGCATTCAATACACACGTTGAAACTGTCGGGTAACTAAGAGGTATGCACGATAATCACCCGTGTCTTGTTGTTTTTTTTAATGGTAATTTAATTTTGAATAAATTCATATTAAATTAAATGTTTCCAACAATGTTTCTTTTGGTGCACATTGGACAGGACAGGACCAACAGACATTAACAATGGAAATTTGTAGCGTAGGTATTCAGATTACGTTTGAGCTAACTCAATGACGCAAGGTGTTTGTGTACATGTGCTGATTTAATGTTTATTATGTGCTCATTGATAGGAATCATGTTTACAATATCATTGAATCGATATCTCGATCGTGCGATATCTGTCTGACGTAAGATGGAAAACTTACGAACTCTAGTTATTGTAAATCATATAAACGATCAGCTAATTAGAAGGGTTTCGGTCAGCCTAAAATTATTATTTTATCAGCAAATAAAGTGAATGATACAAACAATAATGTATAACTCAATAATTTGAAGCCAAAATAAGGGCCTCGGGGACTGACTCCCTCGTTGGCTCCATTAGGGGAGCCAAGGTGATTCTGATGGGCCTTGGCTCCCGGGCAGACAAAATACCATACATTTTCCGTGTTCAAGTGTTCTTGTCTCCTTTTTAGCGTACAAATGTTTTTGGAATTGAATTTTAGATTCAATTTAAATAAAGTATTGTTAAATTGTGTAAAATATGTGTATGTTTGTTCGGTATTTTTGGAATGTAGACATAGCATACTTTTTATCCCGATATCCCCACAAAAATGGGATTATCCGCAAGTGAAACGATTACATATCATATCATGTTAAATGATATACATATATATATATATATCCTTGAAAAATCAAAGTACCTACATAAAAAAAGCTATGAACGAGATCTACATTTTTAATGACAGCTGTCAAATTTCCAACGGCCATATCTCTGTAACTATTAGTATCTAGATTATCCGTTTTTAGTTCAATGTTAAGGGAGCAAACGGGGGGGGCCAAGTCCTCGTAGCCAAAATAAGGTGTTTCTGGGTGCAAAAAAATACCTAGCAACTTAAAGATGTAGAACCTCCGCATGAGGCCGTGCAAAATCAACTCGTGACTATCATCTATCTTCTAAATATATATAACTCCAAAGGTGACTGACTGACTGACATAGTGATCTATCAACGCACAGCCCAAACCACAGGACGGATCAGGCTGAAATTTGGCATGCAGGTAGATGTTATGACGTAGGCATCCGCTAAGAAAGGATTTTGATTAATTCTTCCCCCAAGGGGATAAAATAGGGGATGAAAGTTTGTATGAAACTTTGTCAATTTTAAACCGATCGGGCTGAGACTTTGCATGCATAAAGCTACTATGACGTAAGCATCCCCTAAAAAAGGATTTTGAGATTTTGCATTTGTTTTGTTTCGGTTTAGTAGTTTTGGTTATAGACTCTGCTTTGTATTTGGCATTTGTTTTGTTTTCGTTTGGTTTAAGCATAGATTTTGTCGGTTAGACTTTTTTAAAATGGCTAAAGAAAATCTGAAGGTTAATGGAGAAGTTGAAGAATGTACTGTCGTTTTTAAGTAGGCCCTAATTTTTTACACACGCTAAAAAAAAGTAAAGCCGCTAAAACTATACCTAATTAATAATAATACTTCTTAACGCGAGCGAAGCCGCGAGCAAAAGCTAGTTTTAAGGAATAAAATTGCACTATTCGGCGCAGAGATATCTCCACATACACGGAATCGCCCTTTTTTTAGGATGGGTCGACTCTTGACACGTCTTTCAAGCAAACTATTGTCTGTAATGCCTTCATGTAACGCTAGGATCAGTTTATGAATGAAACACTAAAATAAATGAGTATGCACGTAAACACAGATGGCTGGACTCCAAGGCCGTCGAGTAAAACGAATATAGCTTAACACAAGCGGTTGGATAATGAATACTATAGGATTATGTTGTTTAATATTAGAACTGGTTCTTGGAGTCATCCTCTATGATCCAGTAAAAATATCCTAAAATAATTTTGCTCATAGGACTGCTTCCTATATTATGTAGATAATGGAAACTTTCTTGAAAATATGTTGATTTAATTGTGTCTGCATGGATTGTGCGTTTTAGTTAGTCAGTCAATTTTGCTTATGAAGGCCCAGTAGTCTTTTTTAAACTTTCGCGATTACAACACATAATTTTAATTCGAGAAACGGGTATTTATCGCTTATTTTACCTCTATATTTATCCCGACGTTTCGGCAGGGTTGCACCAGCCGTGGTCGCGGGCAGACTTGAACTTTGGAGCCACCGTCGAGAAGTGAAGGCGTTTTTAACAACTACCCTCAGCTTGGTCTTGATTATTAAGTGAAACTACTGGGAGTTTCACTTTCCCATATAAACGTAGTTCAATTTTCATTTCGAAATAGTAAGTTGGGATTAAAAAACGAATTCGATGATGACCAAAATATATGATGGAAAATAGATTTTTTAGATTTTTCCATACAAACACTTTTTATGAAAAAGTTGCGCACCACAGACACAGATTATCTCTTTCCGATAATACCTGCCAAATTTAATGTGAATCACTTTGAAATTAAAAAGGAACTACATTTGTACTGGAGAGCGAAAATCAGCGGTACTCCGGGGCCCTCTTAAGTAGAAACCAATTTTGGCAGATGGACATTTCTGTAGATTCTTAGTTGTCTGAACAGCAGTGAAGAGATGCTTTAGGTACACGTTGCTCTTTGCAGTGACCAAACCCAGGTAGATACCATTCCTCACTTTTTTTAACCTATATGTAAACAATGTTAAACCTTATAGCCACACCAAACCTTGTAGTATCAGGTTGCTATTTTTATGTAAGTTCTAGTTGGTAGAGTACCTGTGTACCTCCTGCGGAACTAATGCCCAACACAAATCGTAATCATTGAGTTTATCCAGTTCAGCGATTCAAAGCTGGTTCACTCAGTTTTCACTGAACTTTACATGCGTTAGATGTCGCTATGTAAATTCATTTCATTGACCACCCCATGCAGAAACATATTTGCTGAATCACTACGCTTTAGGTTCCGGGGGTTCACTCGTATTCATCTTTAAAGGGAACCTTAAGTTAAAACTTCGGACACCTTTCTAGGAAAATTGCGCGCAAGGTGTGTTAAAGTGTTATTGGCATACTGATTTTCTATTCCGTAATAAAGGCAAACCAAAAAATTCTAAAAATATTTTATTTAAATGATAATATGATGTAAGTTTTATTAATAAAAATATATTTTACTATATATATATATATATATATATATAATTTTTTATAGATTTGATTGAAATAAAATATTTTTCACGGACCGTAACAAACAGATAGTTTGAAACGGTTTCAGATAACCCGACTGTTGGCTCATTAGATACTGTCTGCATTGCCACACTGAATAGCAATGCAGATTCGCCGGATCACATGTCGCCTTAATCAAAATCCCCGCAAGTTTTTTGAAAACCAGAAAAGCACTGGCTCATCACGGACCTCAGTAAAGTCAATCCCAAAAGGAGTAAAGTAGACACAATTATATTTGCGCCTTTCAAATTACTGATATCATTTAATTCAATTTATTTAATAAACCTAACTGGTCCTTTTTATATCTATCAATTAAATGAAATGTTTTCAATTTTAAATTCTTTTTCGTGTTCTCCAGGCTACTAGTAACTAGCTAAAATAGACAGAATCTTAACCTATTCAATCAATTTCAATCTTTGTCGCTTCAGTGAATAATATTTGCATTAAACCATACTAGGGCTAGACAAATATTATAAAAAATACAGAAAACGCGATTTTCACCGATTTTAAAAGTTCGCTAACTCGGAATGAGTTTTCGGATTCAAAGTGGACTTAAAGCATCACATGTGATTACTGTAGACTGAGACGTGAGTACGAGAGTTCCAACGAAGGCGTGTTTCACTCAGGACGAGATTCGCGAAGGCCATCCATCAATGGCAGTCACCGAAGAGAACATGGCAACCATCAGGCATCTGATTGAGAGGAACCGACGTACACCTACTACCACCTCCGGATTTGAATTAAAAAAACATACCTTGAACGATGAAATAAGGCGTCAACTGGGTATCGGTAGGTATGAGTCTAATTGAAAAGATCCTGCATGAATATCTAAGAGTTAGGAAAGTCGGTGGATTCCTCTTGAACTTACTTCAGAGCAGGCACGTGTGATCTGGTGCCAAGTGCTCCGAAAATTTAACCACGAATGTTCAAATTCCATCTATAACATCGTGAGCGGTGATGAATCTTGGATTTATTGCTATGAGCAAGAAAGAAAGCAATAATATTGCGGGTCTTCGAAGGAGAGAACATTCGTCGTCAGTCGACAATACGAGAAAAGCCCTTAATTACAGAGGAACTCTAGTCACGAAAGATCTGTTTGACAAAAAAACTGTATCTGCAAATAATGATGCTGCTTCTTAAACGCTAAGTGCCACCGTCTTTGCGTTTGTGAAGCAGCATACTGTCATAGGTGTGAGGAGGGTAGGATGGCCGACATGAGACAATGCTCAAGAAATGAGGCAAGTAGTACCACGAGGAGTGCGTCGGTTTATCACAAGAAGACGTATAGACGGTAGACGTTGCCATTTAAAGTATGTATGCCGTTTTAATTAACCTATGATACTGATTACTATAAAATTATGTTGATATTATATGATATATTTTGTATTACTGCAAATCTCCCTTCGATTGAATGGTCTACCGGAGGAAAATAAGGTTATTATATGCCTCCGGTATACCATTCGACCGACGGCTGCAAATCACGAAAAGAAGCTTGTAAAACGCTCTATGACTCATCCGCCTTAGTATACCCGCCAGACTGAATGTGCCTAGTCTGGACTTGGCAAAATCAAGGGATTTTCTGATTTTCATGCCGCAATTCATACCGCGCATCAAAATACGCCGTATGAATTTTACTGACGCAGAAGAGGCGGTGGTGGCGTTCGACAAGCAAGAATATCATACTTGTGAAGTAATCCATTATTTATTCTAGTTACGCGAAACATTCAATGCGCCCGTGGGTATGATATGATACCTATGCGTTTGCGTGAACGAGTTAATTTGAAGGCATTTCTTAATTACGTACATCTTATGAATGCACTTCCTTCATATAATTGAAACGCATACGTGCGCATTCTTTATTTTAGAGAAGTTAAAAGAATTTTAATGAATACTTTAAGTAGGTACCTACATACTTAATAATGAATCCTGCTATGCCATTGAAATAGCGTGTACACGATTAAAGTTATTTACCAAATTGAACGCAGATTTTGTATCGCGCTTGTTAAATTGTTTAGAAATACCTCGTGAGCACGAAATTATCTCATATCTACTCGTAGTTACTTTAAATAGTGGTTATAATCGTTCACTGAAATTCAAACAGGAAATTGCAGTTGAATAAACTTTACAGTATTTCATAGTGAATATCAGCTAGCAGCTAGAATAACATACCTTTTGTTCAGTATGAATCGATGATTATACTTAAGGCTCAACTTAAATTAAAATCTTCACATTATTACGAGTATCATCTTACTGTTCCATAACTCAGGTTATTTTACTCAAAAACAATCTGGTAATGGTAATGGACAGCAATGATAGCTGGGATTGTAGTATCGAAGAAAATGCTGCGCAAATACCACACTCCATTAGTAAAAAATAATCATGAAACCACTTTTTAGGGTTCCGTACCTAAAGGGTGCCAACGGAACCCTTTTTCTAAAGCTCTCTGTCCGTCCGTCGTCCGTCTATCTGTAAGTGGGCGGTCTCATGAACCGTAGATAGCTGATAGATACTTCGTTGAAATTTTCACAAAGTGTATATCTATTGCCACCGTAACAACAAATACCTACTTAAGAAAAAAAAAATATATTATAGCCCATAAACAAGAAACGTGATTTTTGCATTGAAATGTGGATCAGAACCCTCGGTGTGCGTGTCCGCGTTTAGTCGGTTTATTATTCCGCATTACAGATTGCTGCCGTGGCAGGTTGTTTTACTGAAAAACAATCTTCCACGACAATATACAACAACGCCGCCGTGGCCGTGGCTGGAAGTGGAATAGTGTTCGATGCGTAGTGCAGTTGCAGGTCGGCCTCGAAGGCGAGACTGGTCAACATCCGGCTTGGAGCGAGATGCGTGTGCCGATGCCGGGTGAGTCCGGGCCGCCGCCGCCGCCGGCGCGGAGCCGGGCCGGGTGCCATATTCGGTCAGTGTGAGTGCACATTGTTGTTTACCGCGCGCTGGTATCGCGAGGCCGCGTGACGTAGCGTCTAGACGCGCCCGCCCGCGCCCGCGCCTCTCACCAGTCACCACCCGCTCGCCTGGCTGCCACCCGACGACCATGCACTGTTTCGATCACCAGCTTATCTTTACCGTAATGCTGCACTGTACCGGTGCACTCGGATCGGAGTAACATGTAACAGACTTTCAATGTCGATTAGCGCGCAACGCGGTCGACTCATTTCGGAATCTCAGCCTTGGCGATAGTTATCAATGGTTATAACGATTGTTTAACCGTGTATCGATTTCGAGACTATTGATAGAGATATCTAAATAGAGAAAAAAATAGTAAGACTTTGAGTTTGCTCGAGCTAGATTTTGACCTTGGCTTGTTGCTCTAAGCCAGAGCAAAGATGAGGTCGATCGGTACGATGGAGCTAACTTGCCCTGAAGGTACTGGCTTTCCCGCGCACCGACGAGATCTCATCTCATCTTCATCAAGCTATAGCAATCCACTGCGGGACATAAGTCTCTCCCTAGTTTCGCCACTGAGCCCAGTTGGCTCTGCCCATCCTGTTTGTATCTGCAAACTTGCGCAATCATCGCTCCATCCTGACGGTGGTCGACACTACGTTGCCGTGTGAGTTATATTATACTAAAGAAAAGAAGCCTGCGATCGCAATATGTTTTAGCCGCAATTAAATTCCGCTGATCTTTATCTATACTGACAGGTACCTAGAGGTTCCATCTGCACCGTAGTGCTGAATAATGTGATGATCCATCAAACGAACAGACAACTATGAACGAAAACAAGATAAATGTAATGAAACAAAGGCGAAGGTTGTGAGGAAAAAATTTGCTAAAAGTTGTTGGTATTCAAAATGCAACAGCATGCCAGTCAAGTCACTCGACTATTTATATCGTGCGGTCTGAGTAAAAACAGATTACAAGATTTGATGAGACCTCAGGGAGGCAATCGCCCTTAACATTATGTGAAAAATCGCAACTAGACCATACTCACATCTCAATGATGTTCAGTTAAAGTAACTTTTTGTAAACCGTAACCGCATACAGTGTTGTTTACCTAAATATACTAAGCTGAACCACAGCAATACTATTACTTACAGTGTAACTGGAACACAACCAATCCAGATACGTTGATCGCTCTTTATAAATAAGAATATGGCAACCCTGAATGCGACAACGGTTCTGCAAGATCCACATTAGACCTTCGCTCAAGCTTGTCTCGAGCATCTGCTCGCCAGTTCGATTGATTTATCTTGCGACTTAGATGCATCTTGTATAATCCAAAAGCATTTGAACTAGGCTTAACAGCTTGTAACTTATCCGATAACGATGTGGGGATGGGACCTAGGTATGTCTTAATTTTGATTATGATTCGATTATAATGAGTCTCAAATACATCGTAGGTATGTGTTTTTAGAATCTTTTAATCATTGAACCCTGATAACTGTATTCAGTAAGTAGGATTTGAAAGAAAAATATAATATACCCATTGCGATGATTTGCTACCATAGTAGGTACTCGGCGGCGGCTGTTACACTTTTGTATAAATTGATTATATTGTGGCTCCAAACATATCGCCGCTTTTATGTCGGTAACGAGCGGTAATTTGTCTGCTCATAGTACATAGGAAAGTAGGTAATAATTATCAGTGTATAGTCATAATTATGACTAGAGGCTAAAAGTGTAAAGTACCTAATTATCGGTTTCCAAAGCCTTTTCTACAAAAACTAGTATGGCCATAGATAGACAGTCCCAAGCCCAACTTTATAATTATCAGGTAAAGCGCGTACCGAAGTAACTAGACATTTCAAAGAGCCTTTGTTTTTATCAGCATTGTTGCATGTATAGCGGGAGTATCCTATGGCTATGTACGCTCAATGTAGTTTTCCAAATTGGTTCTCAAGCTGACTTAATCTGGCTATCTTACCTCTAAATACCAGAACATAACAATTTAAAATCGTTGTTATGGTGACAAACAGGGTGAGATGGTGGTAGCTAGCCAGATTAACTTAAACAAAGTACTACCACCAATCAAACCAAGCACAATATTGTAGTCCCATGAGGATCAAACCCGGGACTTCTGGATCTGACACCGGTGGGCGGACCACTAGACCACAGAGGCTAAGTTAGATGCAGCCAGTAGTTAGTAGCGAATTTCACGTGTTTGAATCTATAATGAGGAGGTTGCTATTTACCGAAACCCGTCTTGTACTTTACTCAGAGGAACCACTGCAAATACTAAACTTGTATGGTCAAGTGATGCCTCGGGCATAACTTGGAAACATGGCGATTTTGCTGGGTGTTATCGCTATCTGACCAAACAATGAAATTACCTAGACAATGATCACTTCCTTATGACGCATTACTGTCTGGTTGTCATAAACCGTAGCTGGTGTTTTAATATGGGTTGGTACCTAACCTAGTAATTGCAGTACTAGTTTCAAGTGGTTTAATTATTTGAATTATTACCCACTTTACAAATGTTAGAAACAAAGTCTTAGCCCAGTGTGGGTTCATACTTATGCCAATTTTGTTGTGACCAAGTGTGTTAACAATTACCTAACACTTATACAAGAATAAAATATTCACTTGCTGAATTTTGATAAAATATTATTTTTGCTATCGAGTGGTGATCAACCGCTAGCTCGGTTCGATTCGAGGTCAAGAGCTTACCCATTTCAAATAAAAATAATGGTTACCTTAGATCCCCAGGGTACATAAAGTACTTTCTTTAAGAATACCTGCAACCGCAAGGTCCAAGTGCAACCATCAGCTTTGTAAATTCCTAGTTGTATCGCTTACTCTTAATTACTGTATGGCGGGTAGCGGGCACCGACTGCAGAATGACCTAGACAGAGTTATCACGGCTGTCTGGCGCATGATTGTCTGGTTGGCAATTAAACTCTATCGAAACTACGCTAAACTGCTTCTGGAAGTTCCCGGACATAAGCCCCGACAAAGCTGGGTGTAACAAAATATATGAACAAAAGGAGAATTTACTTAACGACCTTTTGCGCTTGAACAAGTACTCATTTATAAAAAAAATCTTACTTGCTCATCTTGCCAGATATAAGGCCTTTAGGATTCTAAATATGTTGTCTTAATTTGATGTTAGTCCAGGTGTCTTTAACTAGTTCTGTAATAAAATAAACCCTTTGTGCTTTGTGATCGATCAAAGCACCCACAATTTACGACATGTATAATACAAAATAATTTCGCGTTGAATTCTCTCGGGTTAATAACCACCGAAAACACATCGAAAGCGATATATCTTTTTTTCCTAGGATGATCTGGTTGAAAGTAAATTGAGAACTCCTGAAATTTTCGTATATCCTCAGAGCGAATATTCATTAATATTATTTTTTGTAGGGCGGGGTAGCACTTTGCTTTCATCTCACCTGATTACAAGTAATGATAAGGCCGGGTAGAGGCGCACTTCACTCGGAATCCTCAACAGTCTGAGGAACTGGCTATTAGAGGTAAGCCTCTAAATGCCAAAGTCAAAGTCAAATATATTTATTCAGTAAGATTTTTTAGGATCACTTTGAAACGTCAAATCTACCGCCTGTTCGGAATCGCGACCAGCACACAAGGAGAAAGGCAAGAACCTCGGGCTAGTTTTTTTTTTTTCATGATCCATTACAATAGCTTAAAATTATCTAATACTAATTACAATTTATTCACTGGAGCAAATTCATTTTTTTTAATGCCAGGCTTTCTTATCTTCTAGGTAATCTGAAATTTTATAATAAGCTTTCCTGGATAGCTTTTGTTTTACAAAATTTTTGAATTTATTATTTGACAAGCTTAGCACATCACTTGGCAATTTATTATAAAAGCGTACAGTTTGCCCTATGAACGATTTATTAACCTTATGGAGCCTAGTTTTGGGAACAGCGAGTTTATTCTTATTTCTAGTATTATAATTATGTTTATCACAGTTTTTGTCAAATAAGCTTATGTTTTTACGCGCGTACATAATATTTTCATAAATATATTGGCAAGGCATAGTCAATATATTTTAACACAACAACTTAGAATATGGTTGTGATGGCGACAGACTTACCTAAGGTGGTGGTAACTGGCCAGGCGGACTTTAACAAAGTCCTACCACCAATCAAACCAAGCACAATATTGTAACCCCCCCTAGGGATCGGCCCGGGACCTTTGGATATGATATCGGCCCACCGATATTGACAAGCCTCATAGCTCAGTTGGTAGTAACTCTGCCTTCTGCGCTGTAGGCTGTGGGTTCGATTCCCACCCAGGGCAAACATTTCTGTGATGAATTTAGATGTTTGTTCTGTGTTTGGGTATTGTATAATATAGTATGTATGTATTTACAAACAGTATTTAAGTATTCTATCCGTAATCTTAGTTCCCATATTACAAGCTATGCTTAGTTTGGGGCTAGATGGCGCTGTGTAAAATTGATGTCCAGTAATATTTTTTTATGTCCAGTAATATAATTTCAGAACATATAATTTAATCGAACGAATGAATTTAACCGCCTCTGTGGTCGCTGTATATGATGTGTTGCAATACTTGGTAGCGAGGTTCTAGATCTATTGTGTGGCCTTATTGTTTACCAAATATATGAACAGAAGAAATAAATGATTGCGAGAAGACATACACAAACTGATAAATGCGACAAATACGAGCCCAATATCGCGTCCAGGGACGCTACCGCCGACGGCGAAGCCGATCTCCATTGATGGCTTTAAATTAGCTCCATGAGAACTAGAAACGATGTTTACCGATTTAGGTATGTGTCATATCCGAAATGGCGTTTCCCATCTCAAAAGTGTACACATGTTTTGAAACCTATCCGTTCAGTACATTTGACGGTAAAAATCGTTTCTAGTTCTCATGAAGCTAATTTAAAGCCATCAATGGAGATCGGCTTCGCCGTCGGCGGTAGCGTCCCAGAGCTTGTGTGGCTGGTAATGAGCAGATTACTTAGCAAAAAATAAGGTGTTCACTGTTGAACTAAACGCAGCGAGCATAACATTTGTGATATGAAGCTGGCGCCTCTGGAAAAAATTACGCGCTAGCCGCATGGCGATCCGAGGAAACAGTGTTTTGGGCTAAAAATAATCAGTAATCATGATCATCAGGATCATGAATTGGATCCTCTTTTGATCCTCCATTTGGATCTTCAATTGGATCCTACATTGGATACTCTACAGAGTATGTCTTCTACTCATATAATTACGGTCAGACGGTTTCAATGTTTGGTGTTGTCTTAGTATTTTTTTTTATAGTACGACGGGGAGGTTCTTGGCCTTTATCTCACCTGATTTTAAGTGATGATAGGGGCGGAGGTGAAAGCACACTTCACCTTAACAAAGGAATCCTTAACAAACTGAGGAACTGGCTATCTTACCGCTAAGTGCCGGAACACAACAATTTCAGAATCGTTGTTATGGCGACATAATTAAACCAAAATGTGTACCAAATCACCAGATCACAAAATCTGTAGGTACGGCGGTAGGTATATACTAAAATGTGTTGTTGATTTTGATCTCCATCCAACACATCGATCAAGTGTGTCTAGACAGAAATTACGTGATCCTTCCGGTAATGTTATCGATACACGAGTAGAGTACCTACTTACCTCATAAACCTACGTATATGATAGGTAAGCAAGCACATATATATGAACATATTCGTAAAATCTATGATAGGAGTGTTAGTCACAATTCGTTCGCTAAATTTAACTAGTCTTATGAGAACATCGGCCTTTTTAATATATTTATTATACTAGTAGTTCGCCACGGACGGAGATCTCGTGATGGTCTTAGGTATATAACCACGGAATTCATTCTTAAAAAACGTAATTAACTAACCTTACTTACCATAAGCACCTTTTTTAGATCTTTCTTTATTTCCCTGAGCGGTCGGGGCTCTCTCTTTTTTTGTAACTCTCATTACCTATATGCTTAGCCGTACGTCATAGTGGGTGGGCTTAATACGATAAGTGAATTAAGTCACCCCTTAGTAACATTAAAATGTTGATGGGTTTTTGAAAAGTTCTCTCAAAACCTTTGCCTTAGTAATCGTGGGTGAAACAAAATGGCAGCAGCTTGTGTCAACAAAACTTTAACTGTGAGCACAATCTGTCTGACAAGCGTGGTAATTATGGCCAAACCTTGCAGTTGGATGAAATTCTTTCCACATTGTGGTGGACAAATAATGTGCTATGGGATATGCGCAGTCATATCGTTTGCATGACATCCCAAAATAAATTCTTGGTTGTTATTGACACCCATGGTTTGGCAACCCTATTGAGTGAATAACAAAAACTATACAGACCAGTTTAAATGAGATTCTGAATACCTCTTATATTGCAATACCTGATGATAAACCTTTGCCCCTTTATCCTAAAAACCACCCCTAATGGGTGGTGAATAAACCAACTTTGAAATCTACAGTCTAAACCCCCATTTCATATGATATTATACTACCAGTATATTCTACAAGACATATCAAGCGTTTTACCCTTTGAACGCACCCCTTTGTATATATTTTTTTTAAATAAAACATGTATTTTTATTTATATGCAGCAGATACTCTTTTAAATGACATTCCACAAGCCATAAATCTTCTTGTCACACTTAACACCCCTTTTTCTCAAAAACTGCCCTAGTGTCAAAAAAATCCTCACACCGATTGATGAATATTCATATATTCTCTGTATATTGAAAAAATTGAATTGATCGCATAAACCACACAAAAGATATGGGTGAAAAATGGTATTTCTTTTCATCCCAATATCTCAAAAACTACCCTACTTATCAAAAATCTCCCGCGACAATCAATTTATATTTATGTTATCTCTGTACAGTTAAAATTTCATCAAAGTCGGAATAACCGTTCGACAGTTATGCCGTCACAAACATTGCCACAAACAAACATACATACAGTGCCGGATTTCCTAACTTAACTGAGAGATCTCGTTCGCTTCGCTCACTCGATCAATAAATTAATTAAACCGGCCAAGTGCGGAGAAGCACACTCAGGGACTCAGACCACATTTGATGTAAAAAAAAACAGGTTTTTTGTATGGTTCACACACAGTTGTACAGGGGGCAACCCTGTAATTTTAAATTTTCTTTTAATTATGTTTGTTACATAAAAATACACAGTGTTTTCTCGCTCTCAAATTTTCAATTGTCTACCTATAACGGTTCAAGTGAGATACAGCCCGCTGACAGACAGACGGATGGATGGACAGCGGAGGCTTAGTAATAGCATCCCGTTGGCACCCTTTATTACTTTATTTATTACGGAACCCTAAAAACAATCTTACAGTAGTAAACACTTCTTCGTAGGTTAAACTCTTTTGACATGCTACTTACCTATGCCGAAAGCAAACCTTGAACTCATGAACTCCCACTTTGCTTTTGAACCTAGTAGGTAGGTATAAATTATGCATGTTAGTTTGGCTTGTTAATCCATTGTTCGGGCCACGGTTGGCTAGAGAAGAGGCTAGACTTACGGCATGCCTTTTAAGCGATTTACTGCCGGTAATTCTTCGCTGTCTAGAAAACATAAAAATGGTACTAGTAGTTGGCAAAGTGATAAGTCGCTGACGATGTAACAGAAAACTATAGTAACTATTCAGTCTGAATAATGTCTGGCTGGGGCTGTATACCTACCTAAAGTCCGGTACATAACGCAAGAAGATGATGGTAATGCTAAAGTACTGAATGATTATATCGCTTGTGGTATGACCTGTATAGGTCCGCCTGGCTTATGCGACCACCCTCCCTGCCAAAGTTCGGCGCCAAGTCGTTCGCTGCGTTCCCGGTGCGCGGGCCAGTGCCCTTTATAGGCAGCTTCTGGGAAAGCTCGCCCCATCGTACACCTCATCCTTGAACAGGTAATGCCTAGCCTATATATCAAAAGCTTACCCATTTGCAATAAGTACCGCGAATCGAAAAAAAGCCGGATCCTAGCAGAAGGAACAGTATTAGGCAGATATAACGAATCCTGCGAACGACAGACTGAATCCTAAACATCCTCAAATGATTGTGAAAACAAAAACAATAAGTATTTATGTGACGTGTCAACGTGACCAATAGGCTAAATCACTAGCTAAAATGAGTGATGCGTACGCGTGCTGATTACATACAGCCGAATTGCTATTGCGGCCGCGGCTTGCGACGGGACAGGAGAGATCGCCGGCAGGCTACCGACATTTGGGTTAGGCTCTTTTTGCGCTGCGCGGGCGCCGCCGGAGTCACGAGCGCCGTGAGGTCGATGAGCCCCTGCTTGCCCCTCCCCACCCTGCGTTCTCGACCAGTTCCACCACAAGGTGCAGCGGCCGCAGCGACCATCCAACCCTACATATCTACCACCTGCCAGACACTAAGCGAGTATATATGTACCTAACATAATGATACTGCCTCGGCTCCAACACGGCCGGTGTTGACTTTCGAGATGAACAGGATAATGCGGTGGTGGTACCAAACATTTTATGCATATTTTTTGCAAATTTATTTTGCTGGTTGCATTGCAGGGTACAATGATATCGGATGCGTGGCGTCAGGCCTGATTCAAAGTTTCGAAATGAAAAAGGTTACTCTCGGATAAATTCACGTAATTTTTTTTTGTTTCTTTTGCGCCAGCGTGCTCCTTATGTATTAGGGAACATTTTTACTTGCTTTCATGTAAGCAGGTAGTCAAACGCTTGATATGGTACAGAATTGTATCAGGTAGAACTTCACCAGCATAACATAGAAGCCCAACCAAATTTACAACAATTATTTTAAAACAATAAAACCAACCTCTCGCTGTATTGAGATGGTTGAATTGATTCGGGTTGGTAAAATGGTTTTTTGATGCCAGCTGTTACTTAGTACGCTATTTCATTAGTGCGTTGGTATTATTTTACAATGTTGCTTATTATACAATGGCAAGTAATTGAGTGCTTATTTTTGTTTGGTCATCCTGAAAAATAAGATAACAAGTTATTTTGACAGCCATCAGTTTTTGTAGGTCGATGTTGACAGCATATAGTTTCAAACCTGGCGGAGCAGTCAGTAGGTTGTTAGGTTATTTTTGCACCCAGGCCCACTGTTATTCACTCGACTGCTTCAGAAGGATTAATATTTTTAATTAAACTTAATTTGCTGACCGTTTATTTAATTTGCTGTCCGTTTAAATGATAGATATAGCATTATTCAATGTCAAACAAGCTGGGACATTTTAACGTATGTCACACTGTATTCAACCTGTATACGGATACGTACAATAGCTTCACCTAATTGGCAGCTAAGTTTTTATGCAACTCCTTTTCGACTGTTGCATTTTTTTGCGAACACCTTTCGAGATCAGTCTGGAGATAGACGTGTGTGAATGGCGTGTCTAGACGTGCCATCCGTCGCGGCTTAGGCATAGCACATGCGCTCGTTGTTTGTCTAACAAATGCTAGGCAAATATGTGCACTGAATAACTTCTTAGTCCAACTAAAACAAACCGTTAGAATCACTTTTTCTATAAACGATGGGTTAGCACTTCGCCTCAAGACTCGTCTAACTCTAGGCTAGAGTAAGGATGACATCTACGATGCAGCAAGCTTTTTCAGAAATCACTGGTTCCCGCCCACCGACGGAACCTTTTGGTGCCGGAATTTAGCAGGAAGGAGTGGTCTGTAGTTAGGTGGACCTTTAAAGGTCCTACAGCAGTGTTGTGATCATTCAGCTGTAACCGCTAGCAAAAGTCAGAGATTCCGTTTTATCAGTTTTCATGAGTGTCATGAAAACAACTGTCAAAACATAATTACTTCTCCTTAAAGTATGTTACTACTGAACGTCGTTATTTTACTAATTTAAAGCCGATATTCTTTGGCAGGTATTACAATTTGTAAAGATAACATTTCCTGGTCACAATCCAAAGCAGTATTTTTTATTCATCGTAATCGAATAGGTCAATAGATTCGTGACCATCAACACATTTGAGCATTAAGTAATGTACACAAAATATTATCATTGACATACCAAATTTTTTGCTTAGCTTTTTTACAACGTCACTGCATGTTGCTATGAATAATAAGTCTAATCATGTCTTGAGATTAATATCTTTCACAGAGTCCACGGAAGGCGAGGCTTTCTATGTCTATGACATTCAAAAAACCATTCGTAATCAGATTTATATTTTTCTTAATAATATTTTTCTACCTATTTACTATCCCACGACACTATTTTG
The DNA here is from genome assembly GCA_951394065.1 of Venusia cambrica. Taxonomy (NCBI): domain Eukaryota; kingdom Metazoa; phylum Arthropoda; class Insecta; order Lepidoptera; family Geometridae; genus Venusia; species Venusia cambrica. Next base: position 11,739,257 of record OX596040.1, on the reverse strand, counting down.
GACAAAATAACATAACTCAATGATATAACAAAACAACGTAATGTATATCTAATTGCCAAGTGTTATGATAACTTTCAAACGTATATAGATTTATTCATGTAGTCTAGACACTTATTAATACAATTATAGCAACTCACATATAATTGTCTATACGTGTATTTGTCACTGTATTTATTTGTAACTCCTAAACGGTTGGATCAATTTTGTTTTTTTTTTGTTTGTATTTTGACTTAAAATGGTTTACTTACATTCACAATTGAACCCGGTGAACTACGGGAACGAATTACTTTACTGTTTAATGGATCATCAAAAAACGAATTAGCCCGAGGTTCATGCCTTTCTCTCTGTGTCCTGTTAGCGATTCTGCACAGGCGGTTGATTTATCGTTTCAAAATGATAATAAAAAAACCTAACGGATCAACATATTTTTACTTTTCCTTTACTCTGTAAGTCCCGGGCGTTCCACTAGTAATTTATATTATTTCGACTTAGAACCTCTTTGGGAACTTGAATAGTTATTTATCATATTATAGCTTTGTTTTCGAATTGCTACTTAGAGCTACGGTTGTAAAGCTAGACATGGCACGTCTGTCGCCGGGTAGCGCGACGACGGCTGCAGACTGCAGAGAGCGTCTAGTCTCGTCGAGAGAGCTTAAGTTATATCGCAGGCTACCACTGAAACTCACATGTTCAGGTAATTTCTCAATATTTTTTCCATAAAACCTTTTTTTTAGTCTACTATGGGGAAGTGCTTGGCCTATATCTCACCTGCAGTGCGATTTCGTAACTCTGTCTCATTGAGACATCATTTAGCTACATCAATGGAACAGAAAAGTACTTCAATGAAAAATTTGCGATTACGTAAAACCGTTTCTACCGATTCGCCAGTGATCACATTGACTGAATGAATGACGAGTGATTGCCAACCCGACCAATTCACATATTACTTATTAGGGTGGTGACCGCGCGTAAACTCAATATCCTTTATTTGGTCGTATTATACGACTCTCGGTCTATAGGTTCTGTTATTGAAATCCAATTTTAATGTTTTTTTGAGGTTGTTTTTGCCGGGAAGCAAGTGAATCGTTTCTTTTTGTGAAAAGAAAGTTGGATAGATTAATTATTTTAGTTTCGACTGTTACAATTATAACAGCCAGAGCTGTATTCATTTGAAGTAAGTAAAGTAAATGTATGTGCAGTGATTTGAAAAGCTAGTGAGTGCATCTACATTGCTGAATGGAATTTAATTGGTCTTTTCATATCCAAATGGTACTAAACTAGGTTATATTTATCTATAGATATGGCACCCTTGCGACAACTGACGCACAGACAGTATGAAATGCTTGTGGAGTTTGCTGAAACGAACAGAGATGCTGCTCTAAACAGTGGGAGGTCAGGCGGCCCTCTGGGCCATCAGGAAGCCAACAAAGCCTGGCAAGTTCTGTCCAACAGGCTTAACTCCCTGGGCGAGGGATTAAATAAGCCGGTAGACAAATGAAGCGAGTAAGTAAAGCAGACGCTTAGAATCTTCTTACCTGCAAGGCATGTTATATTTCTAGTGTGCCAGTAGTGGTGGTCGTTTATCTGCCTGACTGTGTTACTGTGCACTATGTATGTATTACATTAACCTACTTACTAACAACATACTGTTTTTCTTTGTGCACTAAACTTGCTAACAAAATGTTATGTTTTCCCCACAAGTACTGGCATTTATTAAAGTGTCGGATAGAAGCCAAAGCTAATCACTAACTTAATTAATTTAAATGTTACTACCTATATTGCTCTGAGTGGTACTTATTCTTTGTATTTTTGTTGCAGATAAGTCATTCCAATGAAAGCAGCTAACTCATGAGCTTGAAAAACTGAGGGAAAAAAAGGACAGTATTATTTTGATTTTAAAATGTAACTAGCTTCTAGCTTCAATATTGTATTATAATTACATTGTAACCAGGATCATACAAAAGAACAGTAGGAACCAAGCCGTAAGTTTCTTGCCTGTTCTTCTAGGCTTTGGTTGTGTGGAACTGGCACCTCGATTCACCTAGTTTTAAGATGTTTCAAAGTGATCCTTGTAATTTTATTAAATAAATACCTTTAGACGTTGACTTTGACTTTATTAATCATACCTATTACCGCTACCTACTTGTAGTTAAGAATGAGGATCCGTAACGTTTTTAGTTGACTTTTTCGTAGGTGGGTAGTAGTAGTACATTTTGGTTTGGAAGGTAGGTGACTACTCACCGACTACCTAGGTATGTATGAGGTACCTACTTACTCAAATTACTTATTGCCACTTATGCATGGCTACCTACCTAGTCAACTTCGTTTTTAAATCCTTTTTCTAAATTTTTACAGCCTGTTTTAGTATATTTATAATATAATTTTCCTGCACTTAATGAGCACTTGGGTATGTAAATACACTTAGACTAACGGAAAAACATCAGTTTTTGTTCCGGAGCTCCTCAAATATTAAAAAAGGTTTCAAATAAATACAACCAAATTAAAATAATTTGTAGTAGAAAATAACATTTATTCATTGAAACAATGAAGCTCTACATTTTAGGTAACTGTGTGTACCTAGTCTGTGTGTACCATTCATCCATTTTGCATAAGGAATGTCTGGCTAGTATAGCCATGGATTATCTGCAACAAAAATAAAAAGAATAAGTACCACTCAGAGCAGTATTTATGTAGTAACCTACATTTAAAAATCAAAATTATACTGTCCTTTTTTTCTTCAGTTTCTCATGAGTTAGCTGCTTTCATTTGAATTGATTATCTGCAACAAAAATAAAAAGATTAAGTACCATGCCCCCCACTCAGAGCAATATAGGTAGCCCAAACAAAACTGTTGTGGGCTGCTCCCCCAAATGATGCATCCAAATATTGAATATTAAGATGTGTTGCATATCTTCAACAAAAAAAAATGTGGTAAGTAGGTAATTTAAGGCAATAATAATATTAGTAGATATACCTAAATAAAGAAGGAAATTCCTACTTACAGCTAATACATTAAGGGAATGGTACCCTTTGCGGTTGTAAAAAGCCTCCTCATGCTCTGTTGGCCGAATTATGGAGACATCTATGCAGCCAATCACTCCGGGCATCCCATGTTTACTCATGAAACTGGAATAGAAGGTTAACTAAGTAAACGGGTTTGATAAAGGTAACTTGTTGAGTGCTAATAAACTCAATTCAGCTGGTACTCAACAAGACAGCATTTTAGATAAAAACAACATAGCATAGGTAAGTAGTTTGTAGATGACTTACTCTGACATAATTGCTTCCCTTCTTTGACGCTGGTTTGTAAATTTAATATATTTGAGTAAAGCTGTTGGCGAATTGAGGGCATTTGTCACCTCCTCTAAGCTGATGGACATGGCTGTCTGAGACAGGTTATGAAGGTAGGAGGCACCTACTCCTCGCTGGTAAGAACCTTGGCTGTAGAAAGTCAAGGCTGCAAGAACCTAAAAAAAATAGCCAAGTAATTAGATAATAGGTAGGTATCAACACAAATCTATGATTGATATGAATCAATGAGTAATAGGTAGCCTATTTTTTGGGTTATTATTATTCCCCAGAGATCCTTGTTCCTCTCTAAATAGGTACCTAGGCCTACTTATAACCTCTCAAAAAACTTTACTACTACAATAGATAACTTACTTTGAGGTCGTCTCGAATGGCTGTTGAGCGGGTTTTTTGGGGAAGAAGTGGCACAACTTCCTGGCAAAGAGTAGCAAACACCTCCTTAGTGAGCCGGAATTGTGCTACAAACTCTCTGTTCGGGAGCATTAGTGGGTCGCTGGCGTCTCGCATCAGTCTCCTAGAGCTGACCAACGCATTTTTCCGACGCTGCTCCTCCGCCAAATACAATAAATATTGACGCGACATCTCAAACTACAATGAAAAAATGATTATCGCGTGGCTTGTAAAATTGATTTGTATTGCAATTCCAAGTAGTATATAGGTAATATAATGTGAATAGAAATGATAAGGTAAATGGTAGGTACATACATTTTTATCTAATTCTGAACTAAGCCACGAAAACACATGAAAATACTTATATTTTGTTGGACAGATACAACACCCAAGCTGTTTCTTATTTTGAATAGATGTAAGTAAACGATAGCTGTCAGTACTCTGTGGTTTCATTCAAACCGAGCATCGGTAATCGCAAAATTAACGAATCGATAGATATGTTTCTTTCAAATGTGGTTTCTCCCTCAATGATGCTTTGATAGAGGGAGAAGGTGGTTACGTAATCGCAAAACTGTCATTTTCTTGGATTTAATTATGAAATCCATTGAGACACATTTCAATTCGAGTTACGAAATCGCACTGCTGGTGTCAAGCTAAGGCCGTAGGTGAAGGCAAACTTCACCCGGAATCTTCAGCAGACTAAGGAACTGGCTATATTACCTATAAATTGATCTAAATTGCTTGACTTCGCTTTAAAAGTTTTTAATTAAAATCAATACGTTGTTTTAGACTAAAGCAATGAGTGTAAATATATAGTTGTAGGTACCTATCGTCTAGATGGTTGTGTAATTTTGAAAATTGGCAGGGCTGCAGAAATTACCTGCATAAAAGTGTTTAGTTCCCCGCTTGATGAACAAATAAGTGTTGATTTTAATGGTGTACAATTTGTTTCCATGCTCAAAGCGCTTTATAATTTAAGGTTTGTGCCAAATTTCAACTCATATATTCATCAATTTATTTTCAACGAAATCCAATTATTTGTCTTAGTAATGCTTACTTATATATTATACATCTACATTATTTCATCGTCATCTTTCTGACCTTATCCCGTTCTAGGCAGGGTCGGCACAACATAACTTATTTTAATTTGGATTCAATTATATAGAGTTTTTTATAGATCACTCAGGTACTTTTGTAGGTAGGTAGTAGAGGCTCGAAGTTAGAGTAGAGGAGTAGACGGGGAAATTTTATTGCAACTACACTTCGCTGACAGCGCCACCATTAAATATGTAACTGGTGTACCATTAACTAGCCATTCATACATTCCCGTATATGAAATATAGCATTAATATTTTTAATTGGCTATTTTGTCGATTAAATGTTTAAAGCCCCTTTAATTAGCAGATCGTTCAATTGATTAAACTAAACGATCAGCCAATTAAAGGGTTTTCGCACATCACCAATATGTATTCTGTAAGAAACAAAGTGAATTAAGAAATCGAGGTGTTTCTGGGTGCAAAAAAACATCCTACTGATACTCCGCCATAAGTTCGAATTATATGCTATCAAAATAACCAATTAGCAATTTTTTGTAGTCATAGCACGACAAAAAGGTTAGTTAGTACCTACCACTACCTATTGACTCAGACTTCAGAAACAATAAACACGTTTCGTTCTTGTCTTGGAGCACCGTCATTGTGTGCGTCTAGACAGGCTGCAGACATTTTAATGATGACGTGTAGGCATTCTACGAGGTCACAGAGCCGCATCACTAAACCTTTGTATAGGCTGAAATAATGTTCAAATGAATTCGTCTGAAAAACATGATTCAAGCAAAACAGATGAAAACAACGATGCAGTAAGCGTTTACGCTGAAAAAAAAGAGTCTTCGGAGAACTCGAATAGGTATTTTTAATCAAACATATGATATCAATTGATGAAAGATCTTAGAAGGATAAGTATGTATATTAAATTGTATTAAAGCTAGTATAAATAAAACGGCCAAGTACGGACACGCACACTTAGGGTTCCGACCCACGTTTCTCTCCCACTTTTTTTTTATTTTTATTAATATTATTTGATGTTATAGCTTCTATTGAAATCTCTGAGAAAATGACAACTGTAGATATTTTTTTATATAATAGGGTCCCGTTGGCACCCGTTGGGCACGAAACCCTAAAAAGCAATGACTTTAATTCGAATAGGTATAGTTATTTAAACAAATTGTGACTTCGAAAGGGCATGTATTAAATTTAATACATACGAATTTAAAAAAGGATAAGAGCCGTATTACCTACAAATGAACAGAGGACAAATGTATGCAAGTCTGACGGACGGTCAGGCGTCAAGGTCGTGATTACGTCTGGAGGACAATCATCTCACAGCACTGCAGAACTGCACCTATCTGCAACCGAAAATAAAATATCGTTGTATCTTAGTCATTCGTGAATGGAAAAATGTTGGATCGTAATACTTTCAAATCGAACCCAATAGTTACTAATGTCCCGGATTGTCCTGACTTGAGACACAGCTCACACAGTGCAGTTCTGTAAATGTATTTGACAAATACCTTCCTAATTTTAAAACAGCTGCAACACAATATATTATCTTGTTAAGTAGGTATACTACACACTATCATTATCTTATCACATTAGTGCATTATTACGCATATATTTGCATTGGGTTTTTTTGCATTGAATGGAATGTATACCTACGCCGCTTTTCCTGTTACAAAATTAACAGATGCAGATAAAATAATGTTCGCATCGCTCGTAGAAACTAGTTCTATGTAGACAGATGATGCGTCAAATTCTTAATATTTGGCATAGTGTTAACGCCCTCGCTCCAGTCTAGTCTAGACTCAGACTCTATTAGGAGGGTCATCGTCAGTCTGACCATCGCGCTCGGCGCAATTCTCTACAATAATGACTAACTAGTCATGAGTCAATAACTCAGTTTGCTCGACGTTTTTTCTCGTTGCAACGCAATGAGGTCTACAGGATGGCGGGCAGAAACCCGCTATTTATCATCATCATAATCATCACCTATCGCAGTCCACTGTTGAACTTAGGTCTTTCCCAAGTTGCGCCGCTGAACCCGATCTTCGGCCTCTTGCTTCCACTCTTTGCCGAAGAGGGTGGTAATATTGATGCTCAGAAATAGCGGGTGGTACATTATCCTCAGGTGTTAATATTGCATGGCCTGATTATACGAAGCTTATGTGGCGGAGGTCTTAAATAGTTTTTTGCACGCTAAAACTTAGCTTTTTTCAATGGTTAAAATAAGACTTTATAGAGATAAACGTGTAGTCGTCTCAGTATACCATGTCAGTACCCTGCAATGGGTACTGGAAATACTGACACCTACCAAGCCGGAGGCGTCCTATACACTATACGCTTGCCTAGACGTCTCCTCCTGGTCTCTACTGAAAGTCTTGTTGATACCACCGGTTGTGGGCTGCTCCACAAATTAAAATTCGCTCAGCGTGCTACCCGCTACCCGCTGCTACCCGCTATTTGACAAGCCTCAAATCTAAACTATGAGTCCTAAAACGGCTTGTTTAGACGTCCGTTCCAGTAGGTAGTGAGCTGTCGCTTTCACATATTTTATTCAGACAAGCCAAAACGAGACACTAAACACCAACCACCACGCGTCGCGTTTTACAATTAATAGAATACAAATAGGTACGTAGGTATTTTCAATCAAACGTCTGGGTTTTTTAATTTATTTTAGTATCAGATAGCTTTACGAGGAACTGGTAAAATGTATTTTAGATTATTTAATCACTCTCAATAATGTCAAACGCTTGAACATCTATTGGAAAATGTGTATTTTTATGTCTGTCAATATTATTGAATATCTTTTTAATAGACGATTGCACAAAGTGTTATTTTCCCTAACCAGATAAAATATTACTAACTATCGACACTCGTTTTGGGGAACTAACTTTTATACCTCAATAAAAATTAAAAATCTTGTTTTTTTTAATTATTTTTTTTTAAAAAGGTACTTTTATTTTTATTTTTTCCATGTTTTACGAATGTAAAAATCACTCACGCAGCTAGTAGGTAATGAAGGGGCAACAAAGAACGAATCTGCTTGTAAGGCGGATGTTTGATATTTCATTCCTATCCCATTGGAATAATTTATGGAATAAGAATTAGCTTATTGGTTATTTCCAATCAGAACATTATGTAGGTATGTGGGATGTCTATTCGGTTACTTGAGAGTGAAGCAGCAAAAGAAAACAAATCCGTCTCTTTTTATAGCGCTTGGCCTTTATCTCACCTGGTTACAAGTTAAGATAAGGCAGAAGGTGGAGGCCCACGTCACCCGGAAGCCTCAACAAACTGAGGAACTGTCTATCTTACCTCTAAATGCTGAATTGTTGTTAAGGCGACAGAATTAGGTAAGATGGTGGTAGCTAGCCAGGCGGACTTAAACAAAGTCCTACCACCAACCATGTTTTGTATGGTTATTTGGGAACTGATTTATGGAAAGAAAAGTAGTCTATGGTAACATAATAAGTACGTGCAATGCTTCAGCTCAATCCGTTCAGTACCTAGTTTTGACGTGAAACGGAACAAACTCCATCCCAAACACACACAAACTTTCGCTTTTATAATATTAGTATAAAGAAGTAGGTAAAGGCAGAAGCTTCCGATGGAGAATTCGAGAATGCTATTTTCCGAAAATCCAAAATCTAGTTGATATTACAAAAAAAAAATAGTACGAGTATTTGAAACTTCCACTAAATTTTCGTGGTTTGAGAGTAGCATTGAAGTATATCGGATTTGTCTTCGAATCCGACCGAAAACATAAATTGCTACACAAGTGAACCGCTCTTGTTTGATATGTCGTCTAATAATTTATTTCACTGATCTTCATTTGTCTCATAGGCTTATATGATATCCGAATAAGATTTGTGTCTACTACCTAATTTTATGTATAACGCTAACATAGAAATCCTAATAAAGTAAGGCTAACATTTAAACGGTCATTACACCGTCTAACCTACTGATATGAGTACTCCGCTATAATATTCGTATTATATGCTGCTTAAATAAATTTGAGCTGAATAAAAAAAAAGCATTTTATATTCTTGCCAAAAAGTAAAAGCCGCATATGCTATGCGCTTACTTGGAAGACAGGCATGTACTTTGCACTGTGAACCCTGCGACAAGTCCGCCTATGGTGTACTTGTATTCAGTCCCGGGCAGGTGCTAGGCATGTATGTATTTTCGCTATTTATAGACCGACAACCCATGTCCACTACATATTGCCCATACACGATTGTACAGCCAAAAGGAAAAGTTGAATTGAATCGAATAAAATCGATACCTTTTTATTTATAGGCGTTACTTAGTGTCACGCATTATAATTGGTAACCGGTAGCATGCCGGTTACCAATGACTTGAAGGACTCAACTTATAGAATCAAGTTCAAGTCCATTATGTCAGTCATCCGGTTACCAATTGTTAATAATTAATTTTCTAAAAAATGTTTTTTTAACTTACTTAGATACTCCTGATAGTTCGCATTTCAATTGCTTTGTAAGAAATACATAAGGGTAAATTGAGGAAAACGTTAGAGGGATTATTTAGATACCTACTATCGAACATTGTAGTAAGAGACTGTTCACGAAGGAGACTTTGCCCAGCAGTGTGAGACGTGGCAAACTTAAATCTCAAAATAATACATAATACCTTTCATAGTAAATTGTTTCGATATGAACCACATATATTACCCGCAACACTTTATCCTGAACTTACACGATTCACTATCGTGTGTATAATAGTTTTCGTTGCGCAATATGATAAAAGCCGCATTTCATTACACCGTTTGTACAAATACTGCCGCCGACATCAACTTTTGAGTTTCGCGTTTGATCCTGACTGTACAGGAATGTCCGCCGTTACATTGTTGCCTGTAGGCAAAGCGCATATAGGTACTGTGTAGGTACTTCACTGCGGTATTATGTACTTGCGCCCGTACACATCGACGCTTATTTATGAAACCGGAGGCTGCGCCGAAGCCTCGTGGCGCCGCCGCCGCCGCGACTAAACTTACATTCTCTGCCTCACTTCAACTTCAACCTTTTTGCGTGTCTGCGGCTGTGATGTCTGCCAAATTCTATGGTAAGGCATCTTTTTCCAGTTCGATATAATGCTCATTCCGTGGGCTTTGGTTCATCTTTGGTTCACCATAATCATCAACAATATATCTAACCGTCTACAGTTGAACATGTAAGCTTCCGTTAAGGTAAGATGGTTTTGCAGTGTACGCATGTCAGGCGGGTTTGAGATTATTGCAAGAGATTATAGAATATATTGGAAATAGAGCTGAAAATGCGGCGTCCTATTTTCCGGTATAAGTACTGGGGTGAGGCTAGACGAATTTATAGTTGCACATGCATTATTATACGCTTATCTACGATTGTATCTACACTATATTATTATAAAGAGAAAATATTTGTCATGAAGGTACCATTATTATTTCTCATTGTTCTAACTAAAAGTTACTTTTCATCTAATGTCAAAAGTCGCTAAGAACAAGAAATACTTGGTCCTGTTTGGTAAGAAGTTTTTTGTTTCTATTCGGTAGCAAAATTTATGATGTGGTAACAAAAAACTTCTACTCGCTACTCTTCATCGATTGAAATTAAATTTAAACCACGTGATATTTAGTACAAACCATAAAAAACAGTTTGTTTTGTTTTACGACAGGAAAATCCTTTTTCTTACCTGCTTACAAGTAAGGACGAAGGTGGAGGCGCACTTCACTCTGAATCCTCAATAGTCTGAGGAACTGCCATCTTACCTCTAAATGTCGGTACACAGCAATTTAGAGTTGTGTACCCCTGGGGATCGAACCCGTGAATTTTGGATCTGAAATCGGTGGGCGAACCACTAGACCACAGATGCGGTTAAACATCAGGTGGAGTGATTCGTAAGAAAAGCTTGCTGATCAAAAAAAAAGGCCGTGTTTCGGATAGTTCTGCAGACGACTACACGGTCGGTGACTACGAAAATACGGCCTTAGCTTTCTAAGATAAAGTATTACAATCTTTATTCATTCTTTTGTTCGTTCACATACATTACATAAAATCATGGAATAAGTAGTAAAAGATGTTCAGAAACGAGTTCTTTTTTTCGATGACTGGGGGCTCTATCTATGCATCTTCAAACTCGTAGGGGAGAATCAAAGTTTTCGATAAAACGCACGAATTGAAATTGGAGAAAGGTTTCGGTTTCTTTTGTAGCTCTGAAAAACAGTTTGCTACCAGCAAACCTTTAAAATTAACATACCATTACCTATGCTACTCGTGACTCCCTCAACATAAAATCCATCAAATCGTTAAGACTGTAGAGCGTGCCAATGATAAAGACTTTTATTAACCTAACCCTCCTTCTGATGCAGTTGGGTAAAAACGGAACAAGGTCGGTCTTGTGATTTTGTTTTAATCAAATATTCCTTTGAAAATATTTCAATATGCTAGTAGAGATTCAAAAGGTAAAAAAGTTTTTAATATAACTCTTTCAAGCCCATGTTATCTCATAAATCGTTTGCCATTTCTGATTTTTTGTCGATTGCTCGGCTTTGGAAATGGGACGAGGTGGGCTGAAAACTGTAATCCTTTGTGGGCTAACCGAAACAAAAGCTTTAAAACATCCACAACCTGTTTTGGTGCTAGTACATACCTTACTAGAGAGATCTAAGATTTAAGAGACCGCACATTTATGTTTTGTTGTGAGCAAAAAAAGAGTATTCTATCTACTGTCTACACTTGTTAAATACGCATAATAGAGCACAGTTTTTGTCTCGTTACAAAGTTTATGAAATTGAATACGTGCCCAACCGCAGGCTTGTTTTTTGGATACCTGCTACCAGATAGGATTGCAAGAGTAGCTGTGACCGCGGGATGCGGGGCGGGGGCGGGGGCGGGGTGTCTAGACAGGCCGCAGACGGGAGGCTGTGTCGCCTACGCACACAGACCCACGGTGCATCGCCCGATTTCTCTACCGCGGCACACAGACAGCCTTCGGTGCAGTCTGAAACGCAACCACTGCACAGACAAGCGAGGTATTTTTATTTGGCTATCATAAACGGTCAGCTAATTTAAGAGGTAGTGGTCAGCTACAAAATGTATTTATCATGCAAACAAATTGAATTAAAAAAGTAAGATTTTTCGAGGTGCAAAAAAAAAACTTAACCACATGATGTACTCCGCCATAAGTTCGAATTGTATGCTGTCAATTTGTGTTAGAAACACTAACCAAATATTTAAAAAAAAATACAATTTGATTACATGCCTTTTCATTCCTATTTCTAACAAAAAGTTCTTAATATTTACATTATTTATGTACTTAGCAGATGAATTGTGCAACGCCTCAAAGAAGTGAAGAGCTGACTCGTAAAATAATAAAAAAAGTCTAGAGAAGCTAGTGATATTTTTTCGTTAGAATCAATTGCAGTCTCCAACTCATCTTGCGTAATACGATATAGATAACTGGAGATAGTTGTTTTCACAACAGCCATATTGGCCAGTTATACTCCGATACCTATATTACCTACTACTACTTGATAAAAAAAATCTAAAAAAAAATATTCCATGTCCCGTGGGAATTTTGAATACCGAAAAAAACGACAGAAACGAAGTCGCGAGCATTAATGTGTAAACATTAAAATATGTACCTGCTATAAGATATCATCAATAGTTATATTTTTTTATCGGTTAGTGAAAATACACAAATGCAAGTGCCACTCCGTCAGTAGCAATAACCAAAGGCATTCACAACTAAAAACAGTTGAAGCGCGGTTACAGACAAAAAAACGGGTTATTCGGGATTCGACCGAATTTTTTCGTCCGATTCAGTCGAATCACTGAAATCAATGATGCTATGTATTAATTTCGTTCGAGATTCGAGCGAATCTTATTTGATTCTCTAAATACTTGTTTTTCACCGTTTGTCTCCGTCATTTCTCAACCGATTATTTGTTTGAAAGGATATAGTTCCAGATTGGTCCCATATAATAAAAGAGTAAGAATAAGAACTTACCCTTAGTTTAGAGTTTTTAGTGTTTATGACCATTTTTTTTTTTTTAAATAACTTATTAATTTTAGATTTTATTTCTTGATCTAGTCATATATCTACTATTCAATAGATCATCAAAGAATTCGGACTTTCTTCAATAAAAAATCGTATGAGATTTGTCGTTGGCTGAGTGAACTGACTGTGCGCTTTGGCAATCAAACCTCTGTGGTTTCACTTATGCAGTACAATAGTTCCGATTTCAAAATCAAAAAATCATTACAAGAACTATTAGGTCTACTACGAAAAACGAAACATGACGGAACCGATGACGGATTGCACGGTTTTCAACACAAATATGACAGAAGTTCTTTCGGTTCCGAAGACGTTTGATTTTCATAGTAGGGCCTCTGAATCCGCCTTCGCCGTTCTATATTAATAAGAATTTTAGACGCTATTACAGCTAATTATCACCTCCACCTGGTTGGTATTCAACATATTAGGACTAAGCGCTTTCAAAGATCTCTTTTTAGCGCACTGCAAAAACATAGAGAATCGGCTTCCAGCGTCGGTGTTGCAGCTGGTTTACGACTCTAACATCTTCAAGTAGAGAGTTAAAAGACATCTTCAGGATTGACTCGCTCCGTCGTATGCCTCATCTTTGCCTTTGCAAGTTAGAGTTCAAGAGCTAGCCTATTCAAAAAAAAAAACTTTCATCACCCCAAACAATCAGAACGCCCGGAAACTTCGATTTCTATTTCAGCCTCAACATACATAGTATCATGACATGATCGTGACATAGTATTGAATGTTACCTAGATTAATCATCGCGTATCCAGGCTTTTGAGATGTGGTGCTGGTGTTAATTGCTACGTATTCAATGAAGGGCATCGCGCCAACTCATCCATACGAGTGTCAAGACTATCTCTCCACCAATGATCGCTTCGGAGAATCTTCAAGTATTTTGGCCACATTGCAATAAACGGCAACAACCCGGAAAGTCTCGTGGAAATATGTAAAGTGGATGGGAAACGTGAGGACGGAGCCCTATGAGTTGAAGCGATCAAATCCGCTCAACGCGTGCTAAATAAAATCTAGCGTGAGCGACATCACATGCGTCGCTGAAGACAGATCTCGATGGAGTGTCATCGTGCATTCGAAAGTCCTACGTAAAGGTGGAGACTCCTCAGCAGTGAGGATACCGATGCAAGGCGGAGTTTTGTCACATAATGTGGTTTCTGTTACTAAAACATCAGTTTGTAGGTCGCAGACCGCATTTTTGTAGAGTTTATACAGTTGTCCAGCTTCCTCCGATAGAGGAGCTAGAAAGCTGTTATTGAACAATAGCAAAAACCTTTCTTAAAATCGTGTACGATAGAGCAACCTAAAAGAGATAAGGCGTTTGTTTTTCTTGGCTTGTCTGGAAACTTTCCTTTACATAAAACTAGGGCTCGTATTTTGAAACTAAACAACAAATCGGGACTGTGACGTAGATTATGTGACATAGTGTAAAAAAATATTCTTCTCTCGCTTGAGCATAATTCTGTAAATTTAGTTCATTCACCATCATTAACAGTCCGTAGAAAGTCAGCAGTCGCTGAATATGAGCCGTCTCCAACCCTGTTTATTTAATCTCTATTATTTTGTGCACCCTTCTACCATCAACCGTACTCTCCATATTAAGGTTGACTGAAAAAGAACGCTTTTAAGTTTTAATAATAATAATATAATATATTTTATTTATTCAGACAACGTGATCCACATTTTGTTGGTCATGAAGTATTTACATCTAAAAATCTTAGGCACAATGTTAGTAGGTTATTTTTTTTCCTTTACTAATCTGCGTATTGGCCATCTGTCAATGTTGACAAAAAATCAATACGTGTCTGATCTTGGATGCTGTGTCTGTCGTCTCACTATCGAGAAAGTAAGGCTCCCCGACCCCTGCATAATGTTGCTAATTGTACTGTAAACTTTAGTTTTAAAATTGACAATTGCCCTATATGTTTTTGGTGTACAATAAATATTTTTAATTAATGAATTCGTTCACTTCATTTATTCATTCCTTGTGTAAGGTTTTTTAATTTCTGTATTCTGTAATTTCTGTAAGGTCGCCAGAGCTCCTATAAAAGGGTCGGCAACGTGTCATAGACCGTATGCCTGTTGGCGACCTCTAGTATATTTTATAACTTATTATTTTAGAAGCTGATTAAAACATATCCCTTTTTTCTCAATTACAAAGGCCTTAAACCACAATGTGAATTAGTAGGTAACTACTCTGGACTTATGTTTCTAGTTCTTTACAGTAATACCTGTCAAATTCGATACACTGAGCTGATACCGTTCAGATATGAAACAGATATTATCAAATGAATGCGAAAATGAAAACAAACATCAGAAATGCGATTCGCTGGCAAGAACGTGGCACTTTTTGCTCTTCTTATGTCTGCGCGGCGGTCAAACCTCGGGTTTTGTACCTTTTTCAACAAGAAAACCTTTGAGAGATTAACTTAAATACAGTGTACGTAGTTTCACACGGGAGCCTTTGAGATCGCCAATTAGGATCAGATAATTGCGTCTGGGCTACCTGAATTAGTATTCGGGTAGGCGATTTCATGATTGAATGGAAATTGAAATCGATTGATGTGGTCACTCCTGTAGTCTAGCTCAAATCTGCAGTCATGATGAAGTCATACCAGTGGCCTAACCACGGGCTACAGTAGTCAAATATTTTAAGTACTGTAGTTTGCCTTTGCCGTTTGTTCAAGACACTACGAATCGCCGACATTTGATCGAGATCATAAAAACATATTTTGGTTATCCGTGAAAAATCTGCCAGTGGCCCAATTTCACCGTGGTTAATATAAAAAAAAATAGTAAATCATGTATGAATAACTTTGCACATAATAGTGTTCATGTCTGCGTGAACGGGTTCACATTACGTAAGTAAAGTCGATGTTCGACGTTCAACATATTAATTCCCTACTTTTAGGTACCTATTGCGTAAAATAAACACATATATGTTTAATGCCTAATGATTTGTTTACACGTGATTTGTAGGTTAACTGCGACTCTGTGGTCTAGTGGTTCGCCTACCGGTACCAGATCCAGGGGGGGTAGGGTCTGGTGGTCGTGGCACTTACAGTATTCTTGTTTCGATATTACTTTAATTTTGTCACTATCTGTCAAGTGATCATTCGATTTTCGCTGAGACTACTCGCGGCCGCGTAATCGCGCTCCGACAGTTTTGCAAAGTGCTGACGGCATCACAACAAACCTGCCGTCGACAAATGGCTGACCGCGGTGATGACCTACATTACTCATCGCGTGTAGGCATCTATGTCGATATCAGACTAACTTGTTAAGGCGATAACATACTTGCCGCAACAATGTCTACAAAAAAAACTCAAGTCAAACTTGTAACAGAAACCGAACATTTTCTGTTCCAAGAACATAAAAAAATATCTGAGCGCTACGAATCAGAATACCAGCAATGGCTAGAAGAAAAGCAAGAAAGAATAAAACTTCAGAGCCTTGTAGCGGACTTGAAGAGTCAAATTAATATCCTGCAGCAGCAATTAAAATGCGCAGTAGAACCCCAACCAATTCCATCAACATCTTACACGGAAACTCCAACGGAACGTACTGAATACGCTACAGATGAAGAAGAATTAGCCAGAGAAACAGAGTGGATCAGAACGAAGTCAAGGAAAAAAAGAAAATTGAACACGTCACCTACACTCTCGCCCCAAGAAGAGAAAGCAGCTTCTACCACCGAAAAAACAAAAAAGGTTCCTCGGCCACCCCCCATCATCGTGGATGGCGTGAACAATTATCAACATTTTTATGACTCCTTGACGATGAGCCAGCCTGCAGGCTCCTTCGCCACTAAAACCCTTAACGGTGATAGCATTAAAATAAACGCCTACAACGATGAAGCGTATAGATCTATTACCAAGTCGCTGTCGGAAAACAACTGCCTTTGGCATTCATATGAAAACAAGCAAGATAGACCGATTAGAGTTGTAGCTAAGAAGTTGCCATCTTCCTGCCAACCAGAGAGAATAGTTGAAGACCTTATAAAACAAGGATTCCAGGTTAAAGAAGCAGTGAACAAGCTGAGTTGGAAGACAAAGGAGCCTCTCAACTTGTTTATCCTAACCTTCAGCAACGCTGAAGAAATCAGCAAAGTTTATGCAATTAAGCACATACTGGGATGCGTTGTTGACATTCAACCCCTGCGATCCACAAAACTTATCCCGCAGTGCAAGAGGTGTCAAGTCTACGGACATACACATAAGTATTGCGCCAAAGAACCTAGATGTGTAAAATGCACAGGCAAACACCTTACCAAAGACTGCACCAAACCCGCAGAACAGAAACCAAAATGCGTACACTGCGGAGAGCCACATCCGGCTAATTACAGGGGATGCATGACAGCTAAAGAAATGCAAAAGATGCGTAATAACACCAACAAAAAACCAACAATCGTGCGCCAGCAGCAGGCAACAACGGTTAAGACGACATCTACTCAACAACAGACTCGTGGGCCGAGAGCTACGCCTAACCCACAAAGTAAGACAAAAAACGTTTCTTATGCTCAAATAGCTGCATCCGGAACTAGCCCAACTGTTCAGTACAGTAAACCTGCCAAAAGCTCTGACAACAATAAGTTAGATGAAATACTCAAGTTTATGACATTATTTGATGAGCGTCTTAAGAAAATAGAAAATAGCGCCAAATTAGCTATTGCAAGGACTAAAAAATGATTAACTCAATAAAAATCATGGCCTGGAACTGTAACGGGCTTCAAAATCATCAAAATGAGCTACAAGTAGTTCTTGATACGGAAAATGTAGATGTGTGCCTCATATCAGAAACACACTTTACAAAACAATCCTATGCAAAGTTCAAAGGCTACAAAGTATACTACGCAATTCATCCAGATAACAAAGCCAAAGGCGGAAGTGCTGTAATTGTTAGAGAACACATAAAGCATCATGAAGTAAAGAAACATGAACAGCCAGATATACAATCTGTAGCTGTCTGCATCTATACAGAGAGGTATCCTGTGACTGTGGCTGGTATATACTGCCCACCGAGGTACAATATAAAAAAAGAATCCTACCTAAGCTTGTTACAATCACTTGGGGAAAGGTTCATATTAGGAGGTGACTTTAATGCTAAAAACACGCATTGGGGCTCCCGCTTAACGAATACCAAGGGAAAAGAACTGATGAATGCCATAAAAGAACTCAAATGCGAGGTATCATCGACAAGGTCACCAACGTACTGGCCCACCGACCCACAAAAAAAACCGGACCTGATTGACTTTTTTATACATAGAAATCTATCAGCCAATTATCTTAGTACAAAGCAGAGTTATGATATGAGCTCGGACCACTCTGCAATCTACCTAGAAATAAGAAACAAAGTATTATTTAAGGAAAACACTCTGACCCTAGTAAATAAACACACTGATTGGGAGAGTTTTAAATTAGAACTAGACGATAACTTAAATCTAAGAGTACCACTTAAGACTCCGGAACAGTTGAATGCCGAAGTTGAGCATTTTGTAACTCTAATACAGCAGACTGCCTGGAAAAATACACCTTATTTGAGAAGCCGGATTGCCAGAAACCATTATCCAAAAGAGATTTTGGAACTCTTACATGAGAAAAGGAAACAGAGGCAGCAATGGCATCAATCCAGATGCCCACAAGACAAAACTAAGCTGAATAATTTGACAAAAAAACTAAAAAAGATAATACAACACTTTAATGATACCTTAACCAATACCTACATTGGAAAGTTGACTGCTGAAAAAAGTACAAATTACTCACTTTGGAAAGCTACCAAAAATATGAAACGACCAATGGCACAGATCCCACCATTGGGATCAATGATCAATGGAAACATGAAATGGGCCGTAAGTAATGAAGAAAAGGCAAAAGTGTTTGCAGATCACTTGGAAACGATATTTCAACCAAATGAAGGTCAAACCCAAACAGAAGACATCAGTAAAATAGAAGAAGAACTAGGTGAAATATGTATCAAACACGTTTCGCCAAGAGAAGTTTTTCAAGAAATCAAGAGAAACATCAATCCAAGAAAGTCTCCTGGATTTGATCTAATTCCGGGTGAAATATTACATAACCTCCCTAGAAAAGCCCTGGTCAAACTGACTAACCTTATTAACGCGGCTTTAAGGATAAAATATGTGCCCGACTTATGGAAAGTAGCTGAAGTGATTATGATAGCGAAACCAGGGAAACCATCAAATGATGTCAAATCATATAGGCCAATCTCACTCTTACCTATCGTATCCAAACTTTTCGAAAAGCTACTGCTTAAAAGACTTAAACCGATCATAGAAACAAGAGCGATTATTCCAGACCACCAATTTGGCTTCAGGGAAAAGCACTCGACTATAGACCAAGTCCATAGAATTACTAATGTAATTGAGAACGCCATTGAAAACAAAAATGTTTGTTCTACAATTTTCTTAGACGTAGCCCAAGCATTTGATAAGGTATGGCACGAAGGTATTCTACAAAAACTAAGAAAACTTCTACCCAAACCATTCGCCGATATTCTGCAATCATATTTGACGGATAGAGTCTTTAGAGTAAGGCAAGAAGATGCCTACTCAGAAATCAAGAAAATTAAAGCCGGAGTGCCGCAAGGAAGTGTTTTGGGTCCGGTCCTGTACCTATTATACACCAGCGACATCCCTCATCTAGAAAATAATACCCTTGCGACGTTTGCTGACGATACAGCTATAATGGCTGTTGGAAAAACACATGCAGACGCTGCAGAAAAGGCTCAAGATGCAGTCAACAAAATTTGGGACTGGACGAAAAAATGGCGAATCAAACTCAATGATTCAAAATCGGTGCACATTAACTTCACAAATAAAAAAGATCAGTATTTCCCTATATATATCAACAATGAGCCTATACCGTATGAAAACACTGCGAAGTACCTAGGCATGACTCTTGACGCAAAGCTACGCTGGAAAGCTCACGTCAAGAAGAAAAAGGAAGAGTTAGATATTAGATACAATAGAATGTACTGGCTCCTAGGAAGGCAGTCAACATTGTCAACACACAACAAAATTCTGTTGTATAAAGCAGTCCTGAAGCCAGTATGGACTTATGGTATTCAGCTGTGGGGCTGTACCAAAAAAAGTAACATCAAAATAATCCAACGCTTTCAAAATAAGGTACTCAGGGATATAGTGAATGCACCTTGGTACATCAGGAACGACGACCTCCACAGGGACCTTAACATAGAGTTCGTTGATAAAGTTATAAAAAAACATGCAGAAGCTCATGAACAAAGACTTCATAAACATGTGAACCTTGAGGCAATCCAGCTGCTAGACAACACAAAAACAGTGAGAAGACTGAAAAGAACTAAACCTTTTGAGTTAGTGTAGTGTTAAATAGTATAAAGTAGTGTCAGTGTAAGTGAAAGTGCTACTTCAAAGAACACAATAACGCAGTGTCTCCCCTTAAATAGAAACTGTAAGAAACGTGACATTGGACACATTCTTTAAAATAATTAACTTTATAAAACTAAGTTAGCATAAAATTACTCATTAGCCTACATAGGCTAGATTGTAATATAGTTTTAGAGCATATACTAAATTAATATGCACTAAATATATAAAAAAAAAAAAAAAAAAACTATCTGTCAAGTGTAGAAAAAATAGCTTACCTATAGGAGAGTACAATATTGTGCTTGGTTTGGTTGGAGGTAGGACTTTGTTTAAGTCCGCCTAGCTAGCAACCACCATCTTACTTAAGTATCTCGTGACAACAATTCTAAATTGTTGTGTTCCGGCATTTCGAGGTATAATAGCCAGCTCTTCAAACGAGTGAGTGCGCTTCCACTTTCGGCCTTATCATAACTTGACACCACGTGAGGTAAAGGCTATCCGCTTTCCCATCGTAGCCTAAAAAAAAGTATAGACGAAGAAGCATCAGAAGCCAGGTGTTGGAAAAAAGATTAATAGATTGGCTAACAAATAGCTACTAAGTCGTATTGCAACAAAAATAAAAAATAAATACGTATAAATGGTACGTATAAATACATATATGTATAGTCTTAGAGGTAAGTATAAGTACATGGAAAACAAATACCTTTTTTTATTGGATCACAAATTTTATGCCCTAAACCTTAACAATAGTATTAATAAAACGATAGAATGACTTTGCCTTTTAAAACCATTAAAAACCATAGCCTGAATGGTTTTATCAACAGGTCAGTGTGTCACCTAATACTTAGGTAGATAAATGAAGTATTAATTATGTTATTCATTCGTGCGGGACTCCAGGAAAACAAAGTTTTTGTCTAAATTTATCTGGCATAATGAATAACTTTATAAAAGGTGTCCTCATTTAAAATGCGGAGTTCGTTTGTACTCGCGTTATCTAAGTTTTACTGGTAGACGTCTTTAACACAATGTAATTTGCGTTATGTATGGTATTTATTTACCGGAGACGAGAACAAAGCGGAACACCGGGTGCAGGCTGGCGATAACGAGGCGATGTGGACCAGGGTTGTCAGCAATGAGTTCACAGTTTGTTATTCTGCATAGAAGAACGGATTCACAAATTAAGGTTATATCACTTTAACACACACAGCGCTATCTAGTCCCAAACTAAGCATAGCTTGTAATATGGGAACTAGATTACGGATATAGTCCTTTTTTATTTTTGTAAATACATACTTATCAAACAACACCCAAACACAGAACAAACATCTATATTCATTACAGAAATGTTTGTCCTGGGCGGGAATCGAACCCACAACCTGCAGTGCAGAAGGCAGAGTTACTACCAACTGAACTATGAGGCTTGTTATGGATAGGTTGGTTGTGTGAAGGTATGAGCAAGAATTGTACAAATACTGACTGTCACTTATGAAATATTTTTGAGAAATTCACGAGTTTTGATATAGTTTAACCTGTGTAGTCTAGTGACTAGCTCACCGGTGCCAGACCCAGAGATCCTTGTTCGATCAACAGGGGAATACATTTATTATATTTGTGCTTGGTTTAATTGTTGGACCTTCGGCATTACAACTTGACACTAAGTATATGTGATGAAGGCTATTAACTATTAAACGGGCGAATAAAAAACATATAGACTGCTAATGAGATACTTTAATACCGCTCTGGACGCCATTGCAAACAATGTTTGCAACCGGTTGCGGTATCGGATTCAATACTCTTTATACGCAATTGATGGCGATGGATGAGACGTTTTCTTGGTCCACAACCAGGATACAAAAAAGTATATTACACTACTTAACTGAGCGGTGTTAACAATGCTTGCAACAAATTTACCTAGTGGGCGATACTCTAGCCTCAAAATTATACTCATATACAACGTAATTAGGTTAGGTTATGTTTGAACAGTGAATGAAAAAATCTAAAGATTTCTTACTTTACACGCTAAAAAAAAAAAAAAATGTTCGCTATGAATTATAATACCTACCTACTGATCGTTCTGAATAACGCTTAACTAGATTAAAGATTTAAATGTTGCAAGAAAAGAGAAACCCCACAAGCATTCTACTGTACGGCGCACAATTACGCATTTCTTTCAATGTCTTTCGTATATTTCCTACTAAATAACAACTGACTGCAGATTTGACATTACACGAAATCAATGTTCTGGAATACGGTGCGGCATTGATTTCGGCTGACGGCTGACTGAAGTGAATGAAAGAAGAGAACATTCTGTGCTGATCCCACCTTAGATTAGTTAATTAATTTATTAGTTAATTAAGGGCAAGAAGTTGCTGACCACAGGCCAAACTTTTAACCGTCTCTGGGCCAAGTGGTTCGCCTATCGGTGTCAGATCCAGAGGTCCCGGGTTCGATCTCCAAGTGGGTATAATATTCTGTTTGGTTTGGTTGGTTGGTGGTAGAACTTTGTTTATGTCCGCCTGTCTAGCTACCGCCATCTTATTTAATACTGTCAACATAACAACAATTCTTAAATCGTTGTGTTCCGGTATTTAGAGGTAAGATCCAGTTCCTCAGAATGTGGAGGTTTCCGGGTGCAGTGCGCTTACACCTTCGGCCATATCATAACTTGATACCATGTGAGATGAAAGACAAGTGCCTCCCCGTCGTACAATTGAAAAAAATCTAATGAAGAACATCCAATAAAAGTGAAGTGAGACATCGAAAGCAGCACCGACGCTGCCTCCGAGCCTTAAAAGTACAATTTATAATATAACATTATTTATTAGGTATACTTAATTAACAACTTGGGGACGCTAAGGTACTGCAAAAGTTAGTAACTGTGTAGCAGTGTCAGCGCCCTCCCCCGAACAAAATGGTATGTACCTACACGCTCCATCTAAATGAGGTGTAGTCTTAGATAATAAAATATGTTTTTCCCCTTTTCTAATCTGCTTATCATGGCCGATAAGTCAATGTTGACAACAATCAACATGACACGACAAAAGTGTAGTCTGAAAAGTTGGCGCTGTAAGAGATAGTCAGTCCAGTGACTCTTATTTCATTCTCTGTCAGCGAATCTCATTGCGAGATCCTGGATGCTGTGTCATCTCAGTCTTGAAAATGTAGCATACTAAGAATGAAATAATGGTAGTGATTAAGGACTAAGCTAATTAGAAACTTAGAATAATAGTTGAAAAGTATAGAGAATATATAAATAAATATTTTAATATAAAATATTTTATATTAAAAAGAAACCTGTGTAAGAGTGTAAGGGTATTGTTATGCAATGGAGACTTTTACGAACACCGACCTCTTTAGTGTTCGGGCAACAGTTGTTTCCATACCTTTGTGCAAGCAGTGGGTGTGGGGAAGGGTGTAGTGTGGTTGTGGGTGTGTGTTTTTATGCAATGGGGACTTATGAGAACACCGACCTCTTAAGAGTTCGGGCAACAGTTGTTCCTACGTCTGTAAGAGGAGGGTGTGTGAAAGTGTGTAGTGTGGGAGTGAATGTGTGTGCTATTATGCAAATAGGACTTCTGAAAACACCGACCTCTTTAGTGTTTGGGCAACAGATGTTCCTTCCTATGTGTATATGGGGTGGAGGTGCGGAAGTGTCTAGTGTGGGAGTGAGTGTGTGCGTTATTATGCAATGAGGACTTCTGAGAACACCGTCCTCTTAAAACTTTTTACAACAGTTGTTCCTGGGTGTGTAAGGGGTGTGTGTGGGGAAGTGTGAATTGTGAGAGTGTTAAGTTGTGTGGAAGTATAATGTGTGCATAAAAAAAGATCAAATAATTGAATAGTGGTTAGTTGTATTGCCGACCCTACGGCGGCGACTGCGCGACGAAGCACACAGGCCCGCGCGGGGTCGACGCTCGCCACGTAAACAGATAACTCCGATTGATTGCACTCACGACTCTGACCATGCCCGCCTGCCCGGTGCCCATTCCAAACAACTGAAATAAACAACATCAATAAATAATCCGGCCAAGTGCGGGCACGCACACAGAGAGCTGACCCACATTTCAACGTAAAATTCACGTTAGTTAATTTAGTAAGTATATTTACATCCTTGTACTGGCAATGTACAAAGAACGAATTTTTATAGTACATTACCCGGCTTTGTGCGAAGAATATTTTTTCCATTACACTGCCGGTAGGTCATGTAACTCATTAAAGTACGAGTAACAAGGGTAATTAACGTTTACCCCTTTAATTGAATTTAATTTGAATTTAGAATTGAGTATTATTTCTTGTTACATGTAGAAATACAGTCGCTGAGAATTTCAACTGTCTACCTATTACGGCTCATGAGATACCTACAGCCTGTTGGCAGACCGACAGCGGAGATTTAGTATTACGGTCTCGTGGTATGGTCCGTAACCAAAGGGTGCGATACTCAATTATAGAATTATGTTATGGCGACAGAATTAGGTACGATGGTGGTATCTAGTGGTGGTCGCCATAACAACAATTCTAAAATTGTTGTATTCCGGCATTCAGAGGTAAGATAGCCAGTTCCTCAGTTTGTTGAGGATTCCGGGTGAAGGCGCCTCCACCTTCGGCTTTATCTCAACTTGTTACCAGGTGATATGAAGGCCAAGCGCTTCCCCGTCGTACAATAAAAAAAATCGCTAAAAAGGCCCAATTAACTATGTACTTCAAGACTCCAGGATTGTACTGTGCAGAAATCAGACGAGGACAACGACTTCCATTCCTTTCTAATGATAATTGTAGGAGCGAGTATATGTATTCGGTCGTACGTCTGATAAGCCGGTGGTGGAAAGCGGAAAGAGGTATGAAATTTTGACTCAAGGAAAACCACGTTACTTTTCTAAAGTAAAATGTCATCTTTTTTTATTTAATTGCTCGACGGGGAAACGCTTGGCCTTCATCTCACCTGAAAAAAATCTCATATATTGTCTGCTGTCGAAAACTATACAAATCTTTGCACTTGGCTACCCCTTCTGGTCCTGAAATGGCAAAAGTTACTATACTAGTAGGTATTCCCCACTCCTCCAGACTAGCGTGTTCTCCAGTCTACAGTGCACTGTATGTGTGTGTGTTATAGAGGTGTTTTAAAGGAATAACTGCATTTTCAAGCGAAGAAAGCATTTTAGTTGGCTTTTCGCTTTGAATTTATTTATTTCGCCCAAAGAAATACCTCATGACATTATAAAAGGTACGAATATATGTACCAAGTACTCTATTATGGATATTGTTCATTTTGAAGATGTTTTTGTAAGGTACCTAATGATACACCTAATACACATATAATGCTGTTGATTTTCCCTACACCTTTATTATTTCAATCATTTCAAAAACAAATTAATATATACCAAAAAACGTCATATAAATGTTAAGATCGTTTTACATACAAAAGATATCAACGCGTGCTAAATATAAGCAATGTTGGTGAGGTGTCCTGTTTAATACTGTTGAACAGTTTTCAAAAATAATATTGTTTAGGTAGTGTGCTAGTTTGAATAAGGAACGAATTGCGGTGACGCGTGACCCCGAGGCTGGTTATTATTTAGGCCAGCGAATAATCATATAGCTTTATATCTCATATAGCGCAGGATCATTTTGAAACGTCATACCTACCGCCTGTTCGGAATCGCGACAAGCACACAAGGACTTTGATGATCTGCTTTTCTTGTAATTACTGCCTGATTTATTGTGGTTGACTAACGTATTAAATAAATAAGAATACGTAACTGCTACAATATGCCGTGGCGGTCGCGGCTAGAATCGACCCCTCCAACTCAGCCCTATGGATGTCGTAAAAGCAGACTAAGGGGTCGCACCATAATGGCAGCAGCTTCCTTCATGTGTATTAGCTACACATTTACTGCGATCACCAACCCACCTGCCAAACGTGGTGATTATGTCAAACCCTCCATATCCTCCATTGGAGGAGGCTTTGTCCAGTGACCACTAATAGGCTGTTGATGATGAACTGCTACAAAAGTATCATAAATTTGATGGAGGATCAAATTATTCGCTTCCTTCGTTTTAGGGTATCACTTACAGATTAGCGCAACGCACAAATCCGCACTCAATAAATAAACCAATGGGACCAATAACGAAGCCTCCGTTGAAATTTTCACAGCTTGTATTTCTATTGACGCTTTAACAAACAAATAATCAAAATAAAATTTAAGAGGGTCCCATACAAGACGCTCGATCAAGAAACGTGTTTTTTTTGCCTTGTAATGTAGGTTGAAACCGTTGGAACCCTCGGTGTAGGTTATTACGTCATGAATTTCAGCTCAATAAAAAGCATTGTCTAAACAGCATGGTAAAAAGGAGGATGTAATTAATGTTTCAGCTAGGGCTCTGCGTGCAAGTGTCCACGACAGCGTGCATCGTATAAAAAGAAAATTTGTAAATTGCAAAATGTAATTGCAGACGCCGGCGGCGGCGGGTGGCGGGCGCTGCCCAGCGGAGTGCAGTGCTAATGAAAATTTAAAGTAACCGGTGTGAGCGCATCTTTGGTGCAATTCAGAAGCAAAAGGAACCGTTTCCCTTTAGGGTATAGAACAATCAAGAAGAAAAAAAGTTTTGTCCTGAGTGGGAATCGAGTTCCACAACCTACAGCGCTATAGGCAAAGGGGCGCTACTACGCAGAGGTGTGTGGCCAGTTATAATTAAAACAGACTCAAAATGAGTTTACACATTTTACATTTGTTTCTGTTATAATAAATAATGGCAAGTAATTAAACGATGTTTTTTTAAATTTAGGCAGCAAAAAAAAACTGCTAAAAAGCTATTTGGACAGCATTACCTACAGGCCGACCTTATGGCGGAGTACGTCAGTATCAGTATCAAAAACACAAGGTATTGATACCTTGTGTTTTTGGGTTCCGTGCGCAAATAATGGCAACGGTCCTCTTTAATCAAGCCTCCGCTGTCCATCCCTGCGTCCGTCCGTCTGTCTGTAAAACACTGTAAAAATAAGCCTAGCGTGAGTCAGCCCCGCACGAATGCTCCAGAACCACCAGATCTTGTTTGCTGACGAAATCATTTTGGAGCTGACCAAAAGCTGACCGTTTTAATGCTAGCCGTAGTAGTAAATATTATAATATTTACTGAGTACTATGACTATAACAGTAGTATTATTGCTGGTGGTTTCAGAAAAACAATATGATAACTTATTAATGTCAAGCGCATTTCCACAAGCGCAGAGGCTCTCCCACAAAGTTTTTTTTTTTATTGTACGACGTACACACGTACATCTAGCCCCAAACTATATGCTTAGCTTGTAATATGGGAACAAGATTACGGATAGAATACTTAAATACTTTTGTAAATACATACGTACTATATGAAACAACACCCAAACACAGAACAAACATCTATACTCATCACACAAGTGCTTGTCCTGGGTGGGAATCGAACCAACAGCCAGAAAACAGAGTTACTACCAACTGAGCTATGAGACTTGTTGTGAAATGCCGGAACACAACAATTTTCTTCAGATTGTTTGCTTTGTCATTTATAGATAAACCGCCCAGCCCGTGGCCATTTACAGATAAAGCTGTCGCGCGCGTTTCTGACTAGGCGGCAACGGCGCGGCACGGCAAGGCAACCATTTTTTTTACTGTTGACGAACAAAACGTACCTACATCCTTTTCATATTTCATTCTATGTTATATTATATCTATATCAACAACGCGCGATTCATACCTTTGGTTTTACAAGCATCCATAGGCTACGGGAACGGCTTACTTTATCTTTTATCTTTATCTTTATCTTTAATAATATTGTACCCCTCCTGGAGATCGAACCCGGGACATCTGGATCTGAAATCGGTGGGTTGAACCACTAGACCACAGAGACGGTTAAAATACCTTGGTTGGTGTTCAATAAATAATTTTACCTAATTCATACATTCATTCTACTATGACATTACATCATATTAACAGCCCATTAGTGTCTACTGCTGGACAGAGCCTGCCATAATCACCACGCTTGGAAGGGGGATTGGTGATCGCAGTAAAGGTGTTGTAGGAAGATTCTACCCTTCTTCTAGTAAGATTGCTTAGTCTGCTTTTACGACATCGATGGGCTAAGCTAACGGGGTCGATTATTATGCCGTGACCTCCACTACAGGAGTACATTATATTAAAATATGCGCTTTTCAGCTAGACGGCTGGGTCATGTTGTTACCGATGCCAAATCGCACAAAGGCTCTGTAAAATTCAAGTAACAGTAGATGGTTTAATGCTGTTGAATGCGTGATGTTTAAGTAGGTAGGTACAAAAAATAAAAATACGGATAGGTTACGAGGCTGAAGCTGTCGCTCATTTCCTGTGCCTTGAAGCGAAGGCTGCAGCGGCGGGTGTGGAGAGGCACGTCAGGGGTGGGGGAGGGGGGATGGCCACATGCTCCGATGCATCGCGACCTCAGTGCAGTGACCCGCCCGCGTCGCCGCCCCGCTCGCTGCAACCGACCATTGTGCTCAGAGGATATTCTCGCAATGCAATTCTTTATCTAATCAGTCGGTGCCAGCTCCCTACTGTTCAGTCAAACCTCTTTCCCTGCAGCGAGATGTTATAAGGGGAATGACCCGACAGAAGACCTTTATTTATAAAGCATGAGTTAGCGCATTCATCGCCCATCTCTTTTTGAAGGTATGAGGGTCGTAATTCAACACAATAGGAACACAGACGTTGGCAGCCGATCCAGTCCTGGGAAACGCGCATGAATGAGGAAGATTAGGAGCGCTTTGTTTTTTAAATTGGAAACTACCAGACGCGTATAGTCCTCGGTTTTTCTGAAAACTGTCGGAATAGTAGTTGACTGAGCGAGCGAAGCGTCTCAGTTTCGAGATTGGCCAAAAATGCTTTAGTCCGCTGTCTGTCGGCTGTCGGTTCGTTCTCGTCTACAGGTCGCATTTTTCAACAGATTCGATTTTGATGAAAATTGGCACACATGTTCACGGCATTTTTTGATCGGTCGGAAAAGGGGGAAGTTTGCTGTAGCGTTATATATCAACGGGTATCAATTCAATTTGAATGACACACTAAGGATTTATTACTACACAAGATGTTCTGAAAAAAAAACAAAAAGGGGAGTGGAGGAGGAAGATAGGGAATGGGAGAAGTTTGCTTTAGGATAACAATGTTTTTTTTTTCGGAATAATGGTACCTATTTTTACTAATCAGACTACGCAGTCCTCTCCGCCTTTGCCAAGACACCAATTTCGATCTCCTCACACCAAGGGAACGCGAGTAATCGCTAAAACTTATACCCCTATTTGCTCAAAAGTCTAAAATGAAAAATGAACGAGGAAAGCATCGGTAACGAACGGAACCACTATTAGTAGTAGTAGTTTCCATTTATAATTCGATATAATAAGGTGCCCTATGGGACTTTCCATCTGCAAATGGAATAACAAGACTTTATTTCCTACACACACATCAACACATCATATCAACAGCTCATTAGTGTCCACTGCTGGACAAACCTCCTCCAAAGACGAATTCATCAATTCTCAAATTCCTACATTGCTCCATTAATTTAAAACTCCTTAATCTTTGGTGATCGTCAGAGATGTGCATATGTAGGTACATAAACTTCCGATGAACCGAACCTATTGGTGCACGACTGGATTTGAAACCACAACTTCCAGATCAGAAGTCGGGCTCATACCCACATTGTCGAACAGCGCTTTTTTAAAGAATTATATGCTAAATGCTATAGCTTAAATGACTTTTTTTTACTGATTATTCATGCCAAAGGAATATTCAGACTATTTCTATAAGTCAATTTGCAGCGATTCGTCTTGATGGATATTCCTATATTAACATACATTGTCACGTAGAATTTTCCAAGAAAACATGTTGTTCAGTAACCTGATAGGCCATACAAGCATACATTGCAGTGCATTCGGGGAATAAATAGGTTTGCGCTCGGGTAAAATACAGATAAATTATTATTGAAATCACAAACCCATGTTCGCTTGAAAATCATAATCATGAAAAAACTGATTGTGAATGGGGAAATTGGGTATTTCATGTAAGAAAAAATAAAAGAACACAATGATATGGTGAAACTTGAAAGAAAGGGCCCAGTTTAGGTATGAAACGATTAATTTATGCTGAGAGCGTTTTTTTTGTTTAAAATTGACAGCGGGCTTCACCAGGCAACTTACTTCCCATTTGGACAACGTTTTATTTCGTAACCCTTTATGGAGACCTAACCAAAAGTGGTATTTGGCAAACTTTATTTGTATCCTACATTTTGTCCCCTTTTTAGCGTGTATTTTGCGAACCTTTTGCTTGCAGATAAAATAATATCTAACACATTGTTCATGTTGAATACTTTTAATCACAGCATTATCACTTCTTCATCAAAACTGTAACAAAACCAACATGACTGTGATATTCTCATATTCTAATATTAAAATCTTACTAATATAAAAAAGTTCTGTGTTTATTGTATCATAAGCAGGTTTGTAAAAAACAACAATTTAAGAATTAAAAATATTATAAAGATACAAATATACACAACCGACGCCGGGACTCGAACCCACATCTTTTATTAAAGCCGGAAACGTTCTAACCAACTGAGCCACGAGGGTCCTGTTGCAGATTCTGAATTATTTGTGTTATATTGATACTCAGCTTGAGCGCTGATCATTATAACAATTGTAAATGTTGTGACCAAGTGCGATCACTTGAAATACAAAAAATAATATAGAATTGTTGATATGGAGACAGAATTAGGTAAGACGGTGGTAACTATCGACTTTAACAAAGTACTAACCATCAACTAAATCACGAACAATATAGTAGGGGATCGAACTCGGGACTTCTGGATCTCACACCGGTGGGCGAACCGAGAGTAGACCACAGAGGTGGTTAACTTAATGCTAAATGTGTCCTTACCTAATATAAAAGGAGATGTCCTGAGTGACTTACTGACTGATTCAACTAGATACAACGCACAGCCTAAACCGCTGGTCGTTCAGACTTGAAATTTGATTATCTTGGTGTGTAGGCGTCTGCTAAAGGAATATTTAAAATTCGCAACCCAACGGGTTCAAAACTGGGCTTAAAGTTGTAAAAGTAAAGGAAAGGAGTGAAATGTCTGAATCCCTATATGATAGACGTGTGAAAATGTGTACGTAGATTGCCCATATAAAATAAGCAATGGCATACTATAGGGTCTTTTTTAATTATCAAAATTTAATTAGTGTCCAATATTTTTGGAAACAACCCTGAAAGAGCTATCTCGCCCAGCTATCTTTTGAACTGTAACTGGTTCATTTTTTTAGGGAACATGCATTACACACCGAATAACCTGAAATATAAAAATAAAATAATATAAAAAACATACAAAACGGGCTCCCCATACAAGGAAACTTTTTATAAATTGTTATTATAGCTCTTGACATAAAAACGGTAATACCTATCTTTTTAAAACTTGGTGTGATTATAGTGCTTTCTTCAAAGTATACCAATAAATTATAGAAACTGGCCAAGCGTGAGTCGGACCACACTGAGGCTTCAGAACTAACTGCATAAAATGGGCATTGTTTTGCCTGGAAATGTGGGTCGACCTAGAGAAAAGGACATAGCGGGCTACTTGACGAAGCGTCGAAAAAGTTCTGACTAACTGACTGAATCAACTAGATACAACGCACAGCCGAAACCGCTTGTCGTACAGACGTAAAGTAAGTCAAAAGTAAAATGTTTATATTCAGCAAGATTTTTAGAATCATTAGGAAACGTCAATAAAGTATATACTCGTACGTATATAATATTCATAGATCTACGTTTTAAAAACTAAAAAGGAAACCGACTTCAATGAAGAATGTGATACAAATTATTAACAAACATACTATGAGTTGTTTACTATTATTTGTTTTGGGATATTTTAAGCTTTTAAATCGACCCCACGATGAGTAGGTTTTTTATTTATAGTACGACGTGCTTGACCTTAATCTCACCTGATTGACTGACTGACACCTGATTTTCTTTTTCAAGTTATGATTAGGCTGAAGATGGAAGCGAACTTCACCCGGAATCCTCAACCAACGGAGGAACTGCATACTTCTGAATGCCGGAACACAACATGTTTTAAGAATTGTTGTGATGGCGACAAACTTAGGTAAGATGGTGGTAGCTAGCCAGGCGGACTTAAACGAAGTCCGACCACCAACCGAACCAAGCACAATATCGTACTCCACATGGGGATCAAACCCGGGCGAAAGCTTTAACAGAAAGGACACGGATGCGTAATCTTTCCAACAACTAGATAGTTTTCTTGATTTGTTTTGATGTATAATCAGGTAAAGGTTGTGGGTTCGATTCCCACCCGGGACAAACCCGTGTAGGGCACATTTATCAGGGGTGGTTTTTAAGATCAAGGGGGCAAAGGATGATCGTCAGTTCTTCTTAGATAAGAAAGGATGTTCGAAATATCATTGAAACTGGTCTATTTATTTTTAGTTATTCACTCAATAGGGAAGGGTGTCAAATCCAAGAATTACTTTTGGGGTGTCATGCAAGTATTTTGAGTGCGCATATCAACAGTAAATTATTGCCCACCACAATCTGAAAAGAACTTCCTCTATAACTGTAAGGTTTCCGCATAATCATCACGCTTGGCAGACAGATTAGTGCTCACAGTTAAAGTTTTGTTAACACACAGAAATAATCTGCTGCCTTTTTGCTTGACATTACAACATCCGTAGGCTGGAAGGTTAGATTTCAAACCACGACTACAAAGGCAACGGTTTTGAGAGCACTTTTCAAAACGTCATCAACCTTTGTTTAATGTTAGCAAGGATATTATAATAAGTTGGAAAAAAGAGAGAGCCTCGAATACTTAATTTTAAAATTAAAATTAAGTATTGAAATATTTAAAGCATACTTTTATCATTTGTTAATTACTTTATTTTGGAGAAATAATCTCCGTCACAAATCAGACATCACGAGATCTCAGTTCGGGGCGAACTACTAGTTGGTATAACTAGTAGTAAGAACTCTGTGTCATCCATCATACATACATTATACATTATACTTATTCAATAAAAAGTACAATTAAACTAACTATGTACAAAGGAATCAGTCAGATTACCTAAGGACCGTTACAAACGGCCTATAGGTAACTCAACTGTTCCAGACCAGTACCAGACGGAAGCGTGCCCAAGACACTTGCCACGCTGAATAGCTATGCTAATTCTCTGCCCTAAATAAGAGCCAGCCCTTGGGTCACGTGTCGCCTCAATCAAAAGCCCCGCAAGATTTATTTTACTTGGCTTGAAGGTTTTGTTTTCCATGTACTATGCGTTTTGCGCGACAATCAGTTTCATGTAAGAAGACAAAAAGCTTTGAATAAAACATAATAACAAAACCTGAAGAAAACTTAGCTAGTGATAAAGAGCCATAAATAGTCTCCACGCACATAACTAAAATATTCAGAACACCCAAAATAAATACTAAGTATTAAAATACATGCACTGTTCATTACATGTAAAAACAGATGTTAATGTACCTACTAGCCTATCTCCAAAAGAGATGACAAACGGAAAATACGAAGATACAAGCCTCACAGCTCAGTACTGCCTTCTGCGCTGTAGGTTGTGGGTTCGATTCCCACCCAGGATAAACATTTGTGTGATGAATTTAGATTTTTGTTCTGTGTTTGGGTGTTGTATTGTATGTTAAGTACTCGGGTCAAGAGTCCAGTCCATCAGCAAATATCTATTTAGTGCTTACTTTAGGTGTTTATTATTGAAAACTGCAATTAGAACACAAATAATCGAAATCTCTAATCAAATTCCCAAAAAAAATCATTCGGAATTGAATAATGTAGGAGTTTTTGTAAAATTAAAAAAAAAATACAAAAACTCCTATATCTTGTAGGTACTTAATAACCACGTCGGTATAAGATTCAGACTTTTTTTTCTTTGCCATCATGATCAGGCCCTTTGCCCACTGCTTGCTTATGGTCACCATCTGGAACATACTCCACGTCAAATCTACCGCCTGTTCAGAATTGCGACCAGCACAGAAGGAGAAAGACAACCTTGGGCTCGTTAGTTTTTCCAGAACCTATTACTGTCCTTAATTAAGTTATTACTGAGTTTAACTTGACAGCCGAATCCTGACATGAGAAACAAGTTATAAACACTTGGTACATCTTACCTAGGCCAGAGTGCAGCACTTCGGTTTGTGTCCCAGAATATTTGTACAGGTGGAACATCCCCACGTATGAGAGTTCAACGTAATGTCAAACACCTATCTATATCAGAAATAATTTTACATCTAAATATAAACCGTGCATAAGAATTCACACACAACACAGAGAGCGCGAGACAGTGAGATAGTGCGAGACTCTGTTTCCTTGCCAATAGCTGCGACATTGTATCTATTGACACGGGCGGCAGTGCGTTCTCTGTCCACCGCCTATTTCTAGGAGACGAATGGCGCACGTGTCTCTAGTCCAGTCGCCTCTCTCGTAATCCTTTCGTTACATTTTTTTTTGATAAAAACTGTATCTACAGCAATGATGGGACAAGCGCGGTGATTCCGGTGCAGGTGGCGCGCCGTGGTACATATCGCATCACCGCCCGCCCGCAATTTCGCGTAAAATTGGCAGCGTGTGGCGGGCGGGCGGCGGCGGCGGCGCGGAGTGCCGCTCCCGAAATAGTGTTCGGGTGCGGTCGTACGCCATCGGGAGCGGCGCTCCAGTCGCCGTGTGGCCGCGCGCGCGCACCCGCGTCGTCCGCTAGCCGTCCCGACGCCGCACGAATAGCCGGGTGACAGGGTGAGCAGCTCTCCGGTTCACGAACCGACGGTGCGCGTATTTCGGTCACGAGAGGGCCCCGGGCCGCGTCGGGCGCGCTGCCCGCGCGCTGGCCGCCGTGTCCTGGTGGTGGTGCGTGGCGCTGCTGCGGCTGGTCGTGCTCTGCGCGCCTCCCCCCGGCCCGTCCGCCGCGCCGCGTTCCGCTCGCGCCGCGGAAGATGCGGTCGCATGCGCGAGTGCGCCCTCCAACACCACCGAGTCGACGCCGACGCCGCTGCCGCCCGCGGCGCCCGACCCGCCCGCGCACACCGGTCAGTAACTGCAACCTGCTGACTGCTGCCACTGCAAGCGCACATATTCACCAATAGGACCTTACCTATTCATTCTACAAACACGGAATGGTCACGCTGTGACCTGAATGATCCCTTTTTGTCCGATCGCCTACGTGGTGGTGGAGTCGATACGTAACACTTTCTAAAATTATAAACGCATTATAATACGAAGATTCATCTTTGAAACTGCCGCTATTTGTGATACCTGCATATAGCCCGTTCGTTGTACCTACAGAAGTGAGTATGTGCTACGAGTGCCGAGCGTGACAGGCGCGGTGATAGCGACAAGCTCTACGTATATCAACATGCATGTACCGATGTTTATAAACAATGTTTGTATTGTTCCAACAGTTTTACATCAATTTGAAATCATCATCCTCTTGCTCTTGATCGTGGGATAGATGTAGGGAGGGTCAGGTCAGGTTTGGCCCACCAAGGCTTCTTTCTCCATTCTCTTCTATAGGTTTAATTTAATCACTCACTTCCTTCTTGCCATTTATCATTCCTTACACAAGCAATCCATATACATATTTTCTTCGCCCAACACATTATATTCATCCAGATTCATACAACACCATTTGGCTTCCCTCATTGCATGACCATACCACGATAACCTAGTAGGTACTTAGGTACCTACTAGGTTATAGTATAGGTAAGTTGAGAAGTACTTACCTAGAGTAGGTACTTCTCAACTTTTGTCACTGGCACCACGATCACACTTCCTCTAATTACTAATTATTCATCTTATCCATTCTCGCTACCTAACACATCATATTATTAACATTCTCATCTATGCCCCATGCACAATCCTTTCATTACCCTCTTTTTAGCCCAGCATTCTTATCCATATGATGATAGCTAAAATAAGGCACTAAAGTAAAGACAGAAAAAAATCTGTGGTTTTAGATATAAGTATAAATGAAGTTTTTAGGTCATCGTCTACTGTTTATCTAGCTACGGGGACTTGGCTCCCCGGAGGCTCCCTTGCGGGAGACAAGGTGATTCTGATAGTGCCTTGGGGAGACAAAATACATTTTCAGTATTTTTAAAAGTGTTCTTGACTCCCTTGCCGTGATACTGGCCCACTTGATGGTGAAGAGTTTGTTTCAATGACTTCCATCAAAAAGTTAAAGTAAAAATAACAAAATGGCTACTTTAAACTATCTCAACTAGTAACAATAAGTTAACACGATAGTTAAAAAAACTATAAGATGCTAGGTTTTTCGTACTACTTCGTTTGTTTTGACATTTGCTTGTTTTAACATTTGTAAATGTCTAAATGTTCACTTTTTCATGCGTTAAATGTAAATATAAATCGATTGGACTCGTCAAAACAAATCTAATGAGCCCCATCTCAAGGGATTTTCTAGTTGGCACTGAAGAGTTCCACTATCCATCTCCTGGTTCCATCATCAGATCAGCCCCAAACAAGATACCAAAATTTAATTTTAATATAACAAGCATCATAGCTCAGTTGGTAGTAACTCTGCCTTTTGTGCTGTAGGTTGTGGGTTCGATTCCCACCCAGAACAAACATTTGTGTGATGAATGAATGTTTGTTCTGTGTTTGGGTGTTGTACCATTTAGTACGTAGGTATGTATTTAAAAAAAAAAGTATACAAGTATTCTATGCGTAATCTAGTTCCCATATTACAAGCTATGCTTCGTTTGGGGCTAGATGGCACTGTGTGAAATTAACGTCCTGTAAATAATGTTAATACAGTACATTGTTTGTTTGTTACAAGAAACTAATATAAAAGCGTGTTGAAAAATCTTCATTTTCAAAATAATTAAATATATATTATGTTATGTATGTACCTACCTAATGTCGAATGATGGTTTCGAGACAAAGCGTCGACAGTAGGTATAAAAATTCTTGTGAACATCAAAACTTTTAAACACCAACATAAACAACGAAAGTTACAACGCAAGTGCTCATAGGTGAGAATCTTACACTACCTATTGTTCCATGAAAATCCGAAGAGAACGAGCGCTCTAAGTTGAAATGTAAAACGCCGTTATGTAGGTACAGATAATATGTAGGTAAAGTTGGACGGTACATGAAGAGGGTGCGGCGGCGCTGGCGGAGTGTGCGATGTAGGTTATCAGGGTGAAGGTTCCGGCGCACCCCTCACACTCTATCGCAGACGTAGAGCTTCCCTAACGAGAGTTGTTGCTGAATATTCTACACGCATTTTGCTGCTAAGACATAAAATATTCGTTCTTGGATCACGACTCACGACTGTGTTTGCCCAGTTCTTATGGCGTGTTGAAATGTATAAATCGACGACAGTTTCGAGTTTTTACGACTTGCCAATTACCACTAGTAATATCCCGCCTATCGATAACTCATCATCTGTAACCCTGTACATACATTGTTCAGACAAAATTAAGCCATTACTTTTATGCATGTCTGGTTAATTATGTCATTACTTCTGTATTCAAGACTAATATTTCACACACTTCGATACCAAATTAATATTATATCTACCAGATTACTCTACCAGAAGTGGATACAGAACCATTTTGAAGATTATAAAGTATTATATACAAGTACCTACACATTGGTGTACATTTTGAGTTGCAAGATTGGCAAGATTGAAGATTAGCACAAAGCAACGGCCAGCATAAGCCGCGGGCGTAGGCCATCGCGCGAGATCCTTAGATTCAACGACGAGAAATCAACGATTTTTTTTATAATTCGTAGATAGCATGCTACGCATAACAATCTAATTAACGCTCCACGACACAAATGAACACAGCTGTAGCAGTGCTAGCTATCGGAGCAACGAAGTCAAAACAATTGTATGCCTTTTCGCGGAATCACACAGCAGTATCTATAGACAGGTCAAAGGTAGCGCAACTAACATACATAATGTTAATGAAGCGATAGGCATTTTGTTTGATTCAATTTGTTAATTAGATTCACTGAGCATACGTAAATGTCGTTCGCTGTTCGTTTCGTTCATTTCGTATCTGTACGGTTTCGTACAGGCTCCTTATGACTTATATCATTAGGTACCTAACCTATGTCAGTTGCAAAAAAGATCGAACCATGTTCGCTGGTTTCTTCCGCAAATCCATAAAGGGCTACAACCGTAAACAAAATGCTCACTAGTTATCCTTTGCCGTATTTGTGAACTAATTTCAAACCGAAACATACATTTGTTATTTATTGTAGGTACTTAATTTACGTAATGAATAATACGCGAATACAAAGTCATAGCACAATACAACTTGACATCTACTCTTTGTTATTCATTATCAGATAGTAGATAAAGATGAAGGCATACTTAATACCTATGACTGTATAGGTACAATGGACTCAAACCAGTTGTATTTCGCTGTTTGAATAAAGTTGGAGGGAGGTACTCCTCTTTGTTATGTATGTTGTAATTTTCCTTACAGTGATAATACCCAGAATATCATTGATTTGAAATGTTGTGAACGCAGATGTCTCGAACGAGAGCGCCTCACGATCACAGAATAGATAAATAGTGTCTTATAAAGAGATTCACTTCAGATATACATCACGCATCTATCCTGCAAAGGTTGCTTGATAAAATTGTAATTTTAAATGTAAGTAACTACTTTTTTTTAGTTTTCGGTCAGTAAGAAAAGCCAGTTAAAAGGTATTTTGACAGCATATACAATTCGAACTTATGACGTACCTACCTAGTAGGTATTATAGGTTTTTAGGCTTTTTTTATGCACCCAGAAACACCGTGCTTTCTTAATTCACTTTGTTTGCTGACAAAATACATTTTGGAACTGACCAAAGCCTCAGCTGACCGTTTGAATTTTTTATCTGAGCCAAACTTTCCCGAATGTAACAAAACGCTAAATTGAGTTTTAAATTCGAACTACTAAAGCTCTCTTCACGTTTATGTTGACATGAGTGGCAATAGGCATAGGCTCGATTGAGATTCTCCAAGTCAATGTTGCTGTGCGATTTGCAATTTCTATTCCGACTGCATCCAAAATGCTGAATTTGATTTACTTAATCGTAGACTTCCAAGGCACCGATTGCGCATACAATATGATATGTACCTATCTAAGTAGGCCTTCTTCGTGAAATCTTTTCACGGTGTCGGAGTTACACTTTTTTTTTTGCATAAACCAACTACTAAGGTGGCAAACAGGCATACGGCCCGACAGATGGTAAGTATTGACGTTTGCAACAGCAGATGCAACAATCGCTTTGAATTCCCTTCCCCTGCCCTTTTAAAAAAATGAAACACGCTTTATGAAAAATCCTATGCATAGGCACTGTTTATAGGGAAATTCTCGGCAGCTAGACAAATCCACGGTTTTTATTTATCAACTTCAAACGAAACCTGAAACGAATCTAGCAAATACAATATAAATAGTAATAGTTGTGCCCATTTTGTGCTCACACACTTACACAATCCTGTTCAGACATTCGATCGTGCCTCTCGAAAGTCGGTATATTTCTTAGAAAGGTTTAGGAATGTCGTTAAGGGAGAGGCTCGATACCGTGGGAACAGCTAGGGTGTGAGGCGGGAGAGGTTTGTTATGGCGGCGGCAGGAAGCGCCCGGTGGCACGTGTAAGAGCGGCCTTGAGACGGCAGGGTCGACGAACGCGCCGCCGCCGCCGCCGCCGCCGCCGC
The DNA here is from genome assembly GCA_951394065.1 of Venusia cambrica. Lineage (NCBI taxonomy): Eukaryota > Metazoa > Arthropoda > Insecta > Lepidoptera > Geometridae > Venusia > Venusia cambrica. The sequence goes on along the minus strand of OX596040.1, from coordinate 11,699,317 downwards.
CACCGCCGCCGCCGGTGTAGACACAGCCGCCGACGACGCTCTGGCCATAGTTATGACACCATAGACCCCGTCTGATCGACTGTCGCATCTTCTCCCACCATCTTATTTTCCATTAATCAGCCATCCGATACGCCGCAGACACCATCGATTGCTTCACCCCCCACCGCCGCCGCCGGCGCCGTCCCCTGTCCGTCACCCATCCACGTGTCGATAATGTCATACAATTTCCGATTCGTATGAGGTCAACAGAGCTGCACTAAAATGTTATCGGTCGCTCATATGTGAATTATGCATTATGAATATGCTTTGAATTTGAAAAGGCGAGGCAGGTTTTTTGTAAAGTGTTGGGTGATAAAACTTGGGTCTGGTTTGTCACGTTCACAAACGAGTCGCTGTGTTAGGTCCAAGTCCAAAACATGACGGCGATGTAATAATGCGTCTATGAATAACTAATGTATACCATATTATTATATCAAATAACTAGTATTCAATGAATATAATACATTTATTGAAACAATAGTACGTACAATTAAACTAATTAGGTATGTACAAGGGAAGCAGTCAGTTTACGTAAGGACCGTTACAAACGGTCAATAGGTAACTCAACTATTCCAGACCAGTACCAGTATAATATATATCCTATATTATATACTAACATAATAATCAATATTACGTTTTCTTTTTATTTTAGGAAGACCATCGGCAAATATAAACATTTTTGGCACTTAGTATGAGTATGAAACAGAGAACAATTTAAACGTCAAATAAATAGCTATATTTTCTCCTAACATCTAAATATTTAAAATCGTCGTGAAGCTGAGTGACTGGCTGACTTTCAGTGTAGCTTCTTTTTCTAGTGTAGAGTTGCACTAAGAAAGTAATTTGAAAATACGCACTCTAGAGGTTCAAAATTGGGGTGGAAGTTCAGAACATTGAAATGTCCTGAATGAAATGAATGGTATTGAAGCTAGTTCTGAAATGATAAGTTACTCGTACCAAAAATGCTTGTATGGTTTTGAAATCCAAATACAATGGCGGCGGTGCAAGTAGTACTTATATACTATATAACGTTTATATCTAGAGTTGCGAAACTGAATGAACACAAGCAATTCCTTTTTTTTACTTAAGGCGTGTCTATAGTACTCATTCTAATTATATGTGACACTCTGTCCAAAGTAAACAAATTAGCTCGATTAATTCAAGTGCTCCTGCACCAAGTTACAGAATGCGTCACACCCAGAAGCTGAGGGCCGGAACAGCGACTTTGCGCTATCAGTTTGATAAAGGAGCTCGGAGAAGAAGGAGGGCTCGGGAGTGGGGGGAGGGGATGGGAAGTGGGTCGCGGGGCCGTCGCCCGGACCCGGCCTCAGACGACCTACGACCGGCTCTACCCCTGAGCAATTTCGAACCGAGAAGGAAATACGTGCTAAAAAGAAATTTCCCTGAAGGAGGTTTAATAAAACTTGAAAAAGATCAAAACAGTTAAATAGGTGACTCGTCCGTATAAACTTAAGCAGGTCCTTTGTTCTTTGTTCTTTGTTAGTGGTTCTGAACGGAAAATGTCCACATGATACGAACATGGCAAAAGCAAAGGTTAGCTAAGAGGTTATCGCTAAACAAACGTTGTAGTGTCTGTATGGGAAAAAAAATACGTTTATTTCGATTTGATTTTGTTTTTGGAAAGGTAAAACACTGCAAAGCCTAGATTATTCATATATTTAGTTTTTGTACCTACCTACCTGCAAAATTTCATTTTAATTGGGAAAGCTATTTTGAAAAAACTACGTTTTTATGGAAGAGTGGTACTAATGGACAATCTTAAAGCTAGTCGGTTTAACTTTGTGATCATCTTTTATGTACCTACTCACATCATCAACCCTTTAGCGTCCACTGCTGTACAGAGCCTCTTTCAAAGCTAGGGGTTTTGGCATAATCACCAGGCTTGGCAGGCGGATTGTTAATCGCAGTAAAGGTACAACACAAAAGGAAGCTGCTGGCCTTCTTCTGGTGAAATCATTAAGTCGGCTTTACGACATTTATAGGCTGAATTGGAGGGGTCGATTCTATAGCCGGGATCGCCACGGCAAACGGATCATATACTCGAGCAACCGTTATAGCCGTACATAGTGAGTGCCAACAATTTAAATAGTTTAAGTACCTAATTGACGATAGGACCATGTTCTACCTGTGTGGTAATGCCTTGTTATGCAGCAGAGGCCATCCGGTGGGCCGCTACCATGTTTTGTCTCCATATTTCTCAATTCGTTGGAATCTTTTTTTTTATGTATGTTCCCCGATTACTCGAAGACGCCTGGACCGATTTTGAAAATTCTTTTTTTTGTTTGAAGGAGTATACTTCACCGGTGGTCCCATGACATCAGGCCAGGATATGATGATGGGATCCTGGAGAAATCACTTGTAGTGATTTGGGTATTTTTAGGGTCGGTATACTTTCCAGATGATCCCATTGTCATCAGGTCAGGATCTGATGATGGGATCCTGGAAAAATCGAGAGAACTCTTCAAATATTATAGGAAATATTGACCCCATACAGAGGATCACGCGTCTGTCTGTCGGTCCGTCCATCTGTCATCAAAATAATTGGAAAAAATACGTCATCTAGAAATCGAAATTGTATCATATTCTTCGTTGAAGTCGGTTTTCTTTTTAGTTTATAAAACGTAATTATACTTTTTTTTTATATTAATCAAGCGTAAGTATCTATAAATCACACCAAGGACCCGAAGACAGTAAAAAAATATATTCTTGTTATCAAGTTGACTTTTTCTAGGAGGGTTTCGAAATTCTGATCCAAAACCTTTTTGTGTGACGAAAAATGGTGGGGCACTGTGCACTTCGGGTAGAGTATATAATAATTAAATGTTTATATGCTAGATATCTATCGTGCTATCCTAGCTATCGTATGTCTAAAGACACGAAGTGAACAAGATCGTTTACGACACACCCTGTTTTTTTATTATATGTCGGGGAAGCGCCTTGCCTTCCCCTCACCTGCAAGTAATGATAAGGTCGAAGGTAGAAGCGCACTTCACCGGGAAACCTCAACTGAGGATACTAGTTACGACACTTAGAAGAAGGCTAAGTTGAATGAATCGTTTAGTGATATCTTCAAATATTTGAAGGTAGGTCGTACCTGTATGCATTGTAGTGTAGGTGAATGGAAATATTGGGTATCTGCTAGTGGTTTGTGCAGCGTCGCGCATGGCTTAACCGGCTGCAGTGCATACGCGCCCGAAATAACTCGCGAAACACGACGAAAACAATCGCAAACGCGCCTGCGCCCTCACAAACAAAAATGACGGAAAATATGCAACGTCAACTATACATTTGTATATTGTTCCCACTGCTAGGACACCAATTCTCAAATAGAGAAAGTGAATATATCGTAATCCCGCGGATCGTAAGCGGTTTGTTTGTATATCTTCACTCCACGCTTTTTTTCGGCCTGTAATGGAAATTATGATGTCTTGAAACTTGGTCATGAAGAACATCCCTACTGATTAACTAGAATCATATCATCATAATACAAACTGTAACGTTACTGTTTTTATAAGAGAAACAGTAAGAACAATAATAAGAAATACTAAAGGACCTATCCTACTAGAGGTGTTAAAGAGGTAAAAATAAGAATTATGAAAGTAAAAGAAAATAAAAGTATATTAAAGAAAAGAAAGTCCACAAGTACAATCAGAGACTTCTACGTCCAACCAGTAAGAGGGTCTTCAATGTCCAACCAGTATGAGGGTCTTCAACGTCCAGCCAGTAAGAGGGTCTTCAATGTCCAACCAGTATGAGGGTCTTCAACGTCCAGCCAGTAAGAGGGTCTTCAGTATCCCGTACAGCAGCTTTTTAAAGACAGCCAAACAAATATATTGAAGACCAGCAACTTTCCCAGGCCACTTAACCCGGGAATGGTCTTGTATTTAATTTGGAGTTCTCCGATTGGGAGCTAATAGATGTAACTTATATCTGCTCCGTTTGGATGCTAGATATCAATTTCTTTTCCTCAGCCACCAGCTTTCACAAGAAGACTTTGGTGGAACGCTAGTATTCTAAATTTGATTAATTCAAATATTATACATGGCCAAAGATAATTGCTAAGGTTTTAATACAAGTTCAGATAAAAATGTACGTGTTAGACAGAGATAGCATATAAAATATAAAGGAAACTTACGTCTATGAGCTTTTTATGACATAAAAAAGATAAATGACATTTGCCATAATTGACAACCTAAAATAATATAAACAATCTTTGAAAATCTAAGGTCTATTGATTTCAGCTAAATATTACATTTGAAGAAACAATAATAAGCTTATCGTAATAAGATAAATCCAGAGAATCTATAGATGTACTTTTGAAAGCAAAACAAGGGATAAAAATGAAAATATTAATGTACGAATTGTGAAGGAATAACATAAAAAGGTACTGTTTTAGAACTAAATTAGAACTAAACGATAAAGAAGTTAAGTTAAAATCATACAATGTTTGTATGTAATATGTACATGTATGTACTCAATTGTAGCATCGACACATATAGTTAAGTGTCTTATTAAGAGTAGGTACCTACCTACACCGACATCCCTACTTACTTAATTTTTCGTTAATATTTCAATGTAATTACGATAAAAAGCAGTAAACACGCTGCGCACAACAACCAAAGAGTGTAAAATGTGTTATTGATGAGTTTTAAATGAGTCTGAAAGATTTATCGCTACGTTTTCAAGTAGCCTAGTGCTACGCCATCCGCTACGGAGGCGGCGGCGCCGCCCCCCCCCGCACCACCCCTTCCCTTCGCTACACCCAATCGATACTGCACCTCATATATCCTTTGTGAAAAACTATGGTAAATACCATCGTAACCGTCCTTTGTGCATGGAACACGCTGATTTCAAAGTTTCAAACAAGCCAAGCAAGAGCTACTACCAACTCAATTGGTAGCTCTGTCTTCTGCGATGTAGGTTGTGGGTTTGATTCCCACCCGAAGCGCACATTTGTGTGAAAAATATAGTTGTTTGTCTGTGTTTGGGTGTTCTAGTAAAATTGTATCATAAGTATGTAAGTATTTACTAAACTAGTAGTTCGCCCCGAACTAAAGATCTTGGAAATCTGGTTTGTGTTATCAATCACTGAGATATTTCTCAAAAATAAAGTTTTTAAGAAACGATAAGTTTACTCTCATTACCTTACTTTTCTTACCACACTTTTTCTCAATCTCTCTTTATTCGTTTAATCGTTGCTATCTCATATTCTATCCAATGCCACAATGAGAGCAAAGCCCAAACGTCCTTCCGTCATTGTGGAAGGGCAAAATACAATTAGTGAATAAGTCACCCCTTACTAAAACAATTAAAAATAATAGGTGTGTGTACCTTACAATAAAACTACTTAACTATGTACAAAGGAATCAGACTGCGATTACCTGAGGACCGTTACAAACGGTCTATAGGTAATTCTATTTGCGCCTTTTGTGATCCTCGGCCGAAATAGCCGCAGAACCAGCCCAAACTGATGTCCCAGGCAGGGTTTGATGCAGGCAGCGTCCCACACCAAAGGCCTACCCATTTCTCAAGGGACACGACTCGGGCTGCTTGCCATCATTACGTAACAGACCATTCGGCTCGAGAACTGCCGGAACATTGACACTGGTAGAAGCTCGACGTAGCGTCATCCAACTCAATATTCAAAAAGAAACGTTTAGTGATTTGTGAAGTCAACCCCTTACAACATTATATCGTACTAGAGAACACACATCCCAAGAACCACCCTCATAACGCGATCCCATGTATCAAAAACCACCCCAATAAAAAAATAAAATAACAATAATTAACCGCCTCTGTAGTCTATTTGTGCTCCCACCGGTTTCAGATCCAGAGGTCCCGGGTTCGAACCCCCAGGGGGAATACAATATTGTGCTTGGTTTGGTTGGTGGTAGCAAAGTCATATATAAGGCCGCCTGTCTAGCTACCAGCTACCACCATCTTACCATATCTGTCGCCATAACAACAATTCTAAAACTGCTGTGTTCCTTTGGGTTAGTGTTTTGAAATTTTTAATTGATCGGATCAACCATTCAAAAGATTTGAGCTAAATATTGTATATTTATTTTCGTCCCAATATCTCGAAAAATATCTCGGTTATGTGTGTGGATCTGTGAGCTGTAGACATCGCGATCGCGAGTGTGTCTTTGCATAGCTTAAAAATTAATAAATGTTTACCGAAGCTGCGAGACAATTGTTAATATGGACGCCACCGCCGCCGCCGCGCCATTAGGTATGCTAAAAGCTTCTCCAATCCATGAATGTTTTCATTAAAGATTATTATCGATTTTCTAGGCCTATAACAAAATACTTAATGTTCCCCACATTATTCCACCCTTAAAACGCGACCCGATGCTATCCTGTCTTCTTCAATCGATGTTTCTTTAAAAAAAGTAAGGTAGGCAAGCCTAATAAGGGGCATACACGTTACCTACCGATGTCAAAACTTAATACTTCATCTGAAACAAAAAGCTGACAAACATTTTTATTAATTTGGTATCATCAATCCCATTCTCGTGGGAATATCGGCATGAAAAGTATGCTATGTCTGCATTCGAAATTTGCTGGCCGAACAAACATACACATACACAATTTAACAATATTTAATTTCAGTTGAACTTACTGAATAAAAATATTCCTCTTATTTAAACTTTCACAAAGTACTTAAAAAGTTGAAATAATTGGAAAAAAAAACATTAAGTTCAACGAGTTGAAATTTAAGTTGAACTTAGTCACCAAGTCTTAGTGGAACAGGCGGCCACGGAGCTCTCCTGCGTTCGGACAAAAAGTACAAAAGCTATTTTAATATTTGAAAATTTCTCATTTTTATTTTTATCTCAACCCCCATCTCATCTTGCATTGCTTAGTTTGTCAAATTAATGTCCTGTAATATTCTAAACAAAATTTAAATAAATAGCTATAAGTGATGAGGGGTTACATTTTTAAGTGCTAACGCTCATCATCATCTTCCTTCCTTGGTCAGCGGGCGGCACAACAATTTTTTCTGTCAATTATTATTGTTGATCAGGTCTTTGGCTGCAAGCAAATCCATCTTACAATACCGGTACACTTATGGATCCTGTAACTTTCCGTATTGCCACTTGTCTTCGGTTGGGTGCAAGATGCTGCGCCTCTCACCAGTGCCGGTGCGGTGCGGCCGTAGATAAATTTGGTTTTCACGGACTTTCGTGCACAAGGTCTGCCGGCAGGATTTCGCGCCACGGAAGTCTTAATGACATTATCCGTCAAGCTTTTACCAGTGTCAATGTTCCAGCCGTTCTTGAACCGAATGGTCTGTTACGTGATGATGGTAAGCGGCCCGACGGTATGACTCTTGTCCCTTGGGAAATTAGTAGGCCGTTGGTGTGGGACGCTACCTACGTCGACACCCTACCCACGCCATCTCATCTGCCTGGGACATCAGTTAGGGCTGGTGCGGCGGCTGATTCGGCCGAGGATCACAAGGCGCAAATATAGTGGTCTCGACAGAGCTTACCTATTTGAGCCTTTTGGGGTGGAGACCTTGGGTCCGCGGGGAGCCGGTGCCCTCCGTTTTTCCAAAAATCTTGCGGGGCTTTTGATTGAGGCGACACGTGACCCAAGGGCTGGCTTTTTTTATGTTATTTATTATTTTATAAAGCTGAATGATAGGATTAAGAGGGATGAGGATATAAGGATATGTATGGACATCCCGGAACAAGCAATCTCATCCCCATCATGAGGTTGCTTGTCCCGGGAGAACGGTTAGTGAGACAGTAACAGCTAGAGCAGTCCGACGTTGCGTACCTGTAATTATTCCGGCCGGACATCGGACAAATATCTGGAGAACCATTACTTGTGTGTAGATACTTATTATAGTGAATTATTATTATCTGTGTATAATAATATAATATGAAGTCATTTTTATAAATTTATTTTTTAAGTACTGACTGAGGGTAACTTATTGTAAAGATGAGAGCTTTCTAGTTCACCTCCCTCATCTCCAACATCCCTTTCTATACACTTAGATATTCGTAGTGATACCTATTTAACATAATCGTGTTAAATATGGTTATCTTATAGAAGTTTTTTGATAAACCAATAATCAATTATTTGTAGCTCATGTAAAATGATCATCACATGGCCATATATACCTACATTAAAGTTTCATAAACTTTGTTTAATTATATAGAAACTTGGAGTCTTTAAGTCCGGTGTGAATAGGATCCTTTTAAACAAGTGTGCTTCATCTTGGGCCACATCTTTACTAGTTTTTAGTTTTTAAGTGAGCGGTCAAACGTTTGGCTATCTCCAAAAAACAAATAAGGGAGGTACTTATACGTACATTATTCTTACAATGTATACAATGTTTTGTCTAGCATAGGCAAAATTTACGAGATAAAACAACACGTAATAAAACCTGAGGTATCGTTTACGGACAGCTGCATGGATTGGATTGGATTGCCGACCATTAGTCGTTGATTTTAATATGTTCCGACATGAGATGGCGTACAAGCGCGCCTAACAATGTTGTCCCAGGGACGTTTTGTTGGAGGCCGCAGCCGCAACTGATAGAAATAACCAGTTATTTATTGTCCAGAACGTCTCGCGATTGGTACTAGGGAATATTTGAATATTCCCTAGTACCATTCGCGATGCGTTCGATCGAAGATAAGTCTAGCGAGTTTGTGCGTTTATAGAGCACTATCAGTCCAGAGACTGTTAGTGCATCCACCTAGATGATAGATATTCTTACCTTAGTTACTACAATATGTAGTACGTCTTCCATCTTTAAAGATTTCTCTTGATTACTCATAGGATTGCACTTTCTACTTTAAGGGATACATGGTAGGAAGTGCACTCAGCCATAAGCCACAACCTCGCAATAGGGGGATGTGCTAGGGTAGATACGCATCTCGATCGTACTAAAACTACTGAAAAACCATTCATCACTTCAAAAAGCGCCCAGCCTTACGTGCCTATCTTAATCGTACTGAAATTAATAAAAAAACATTCACCACTTTAAAAGCCAACCAGCCTGTCAGTGGAATAAGAAACTCTACATTATCAGATGTTGTTCTTGAACAGAGCTTGAGGCGGAACTTATAAGTTCCGTTGTCAATAAATTGTTTGCCTACCTGTCTGACATCTCTGCGTCTCTGCGAAAACGGTGAATTTATTTCCGTCAAAGGCTGTTCCCATATACCCGAAATGCATTAACGTTCATGAACAAGATCGAAGACCACTCCGTTGCATTGTATGCAATAGACAATAGTGATTGTTTGGTGAGCTGTTTATGAAGAAAGAAGTTCTTTCTCATGAGCTGACTGTGGCGGTGACGTGGTGCGGCTACATGTTATTTATTTATAGGCAGTGACCGGCAGCCACCGGCAGCGCACATCGCTACCATTAGTACATTGACAAATAACGTGTATTAGCAGCAAGCTCGCTAGAGGAACACAGTCATTATAACACGGTGACATCCTCTGATATAGCGACCTTCAACTGGTGTCATTTTCAACGGACCGTACCGATCCAGCTACCTAAGAAAATATGCGTGTACAATACAATCCATCACTATGGGTTCTTGCCATGGGTCGTGCATTTCTCACATCACATCTCAGGTCCGTTCAAATGTGAAGATGAATTACTTGATGTTTACAAGGCTTTACGCAGGATAATACCTAACATCAACGACAATCCCTGCTTTTCATCAGAACAAAGTTACTATTTGCAAGTCTAGGAAGGATAAACAACCTAAAAAGAAACACGTCATTGAACCATTTCGGGGGCAGAGACCGTTGCCATACGTACAAACAAAATCTTAGCACACTCTTCACTTCGCTACAATTTGAATACTTACCTACTCTGCGTAATTTCGTTCAATTGCTCCACGTGGACCCGTTTGCGAGTCACGTTCCATTATGTCACCTTTATTTGCCATTGTTGAATTTTCTTGAAGATAATTTACCGCCTTACCTACTGTTAATTAGAATGTGACTAGGCCACCCGTCCGCTGGCAACTTGCTGCCTACGCTCTCACCTTCCAAATTACACTATGTCTAGACGTCCCGCCAGCCTCCTCCCTCAACCCCTGCTCTGCCACCCCCTTATCAAATACAGCTTACAATGTACCAAATATATGCCTCCATTCCACAGCTCCTTTCTGAATAGCGCTCCAAACATTCAGGACGTTTCTGACGTAATCAAATTCTAGCAATATCTGTTGATAATATACGTTGACTTACTATGAATGAAACTCTACTTTGATTATACCAATACTGATTATTATTGTTTATGTTTATTTATTAATTCTGATATGAAATCCCAAATCATCATGATATTTAGTATGTATATAAGAAAAACATCTCAAGTAACTTTTTTTTGAACTACGGGGAAGTGCTTGGCCTTCATCCTGATTTTTTCAAGTTCTGATAAGGCCGAAGGTGGAAGCGCACTTCACCCTTAATCCTCAACAATCTAAGGACCTGGCTATCTTACCTCTAAATGTTAGATCACAACATTTTTAGAATTGTTGTTATGACGACAGAATTAGGTAATACGGTGGTAGCTAGCAAGGCGGACTTGAACAATGTCCTACTACCAACCAAGTCAAGCACAATATTGGGGATAGGCTCCTGGGTATCGAACCCGGTACCTCTGGATCTGACAACGGCAGGCAAACCACTACACCACAGTGGTTAAACTACCTACTAGTAATCTACTAGAATAATCGTAAAACTTAGCTTATAGAATTTCAGTTCTTAACCAGCAACCCTATGCTATTCCATAGGACTGTCTAATCTAAGATACCAAATCACACTAGTTTCATTTTGTGCCCTTGTTCTTTAACCATAGAAATAATTGCACAACGCGTTGTCGGCAGATGGGTCGGTGATATGTGGCGTGGCTACCAAAGGCCAACTACAATCGCTAGCGAGGACAGTTGGAAAAAATTATGAAAACTTATACAGTACCCGCTAGAGGTGCAGTATCGAATGGGTACAAAATCTGGCAGCACAAAGTCAGCGAAGTAGACCGTCCTATACGTCACGTATATAAAGTAGTAGTTCGCCCTGAACTGAGATCTCGTGATGTCTGGTTTGTTACGGAGATGATATCTCAAATAGAACTTAATTAACAAGCGATAAAAGTGTGCTTTCATTACACCATATTCACCTGACATAAGCTTTTTTTCACGAACTCTGTTTATTATTAGCTGCCTCTGTGGTCTAGTGGTTCACTAGACCACAGAGGATGTCAGATCCAGTGGATTTCAGATCCAGTCGTTTCGGGTTCGACCCTCAGGGGGATCAATATGGAATATGCTCAAAACCCTTGCATGAAACCACAAAAGCAATTCTCGAAATTTTTCGACTCCCTTCCCTATTGAGTGAATAACAATAGATAAATAGACCAGTTTTAATGAAATCTCGAATGCCCTCTCTTATCTTACAAGACGTGATGATCATCATTTGCCCCCTTCATCTTAATAAGGGCAAATATAAACTTATTTTGAACTCATCAGTCTCAATCCCTATTTCATATGATATTTAATGTTTTATCACATTTTTAAACCTTCTTATTTTCATCTTATTTACCCCTTTTGCAACTCTTAATGTGCACACTATATGTAAACAAGGGTGGTTTCAGCAAATCAAAAGAAAGTTAATTGTGAAGTCAAAGTTTAACAGTCTATCCTACATGACATACCAAGCGTTTTATCCCCTTAACGCGCCCCTTTGTTACGAAAACCACCCCTAATCATATATTTTATATGTGAATGTGCAGCCGATACTCTTTCAAATGACACCCCACATGCCAAAAATCTTCTTGTCTCACTTAACTCCCCTATTTCTCAAAAACCAACCGCCCAACTGATGAGTATTCATATAATCTCTGCATTTTCAAAATTTTGAATTGATCGGATCAGCCATTCAAAAGATACGGGTGAAAAACTGTATTTAATTTCACTCCAATATCTCAAAAAACACTTCAATCAAAAATCCCCACGACAATCAAATTCTATTAATGTTATCTCTATTCAGTTTAAATCACATAAATATCGAATAATCCGTTCGAGAGTTATGCTGTCAAAAACATTGCCACATACATACATACATAAATACATTCATACTTACATACATACAGTGCCGGATTTCCCAACATAACTCGGAGATCACAACTACTGTGATACTGTGGTAGACAGTAGGCACACTGGTTTCAGGCGAAGTAAATCTGAACTAGTATATACTTCAGATTAGCAACTTACCGCGACTTTACTCTGGTTTTGAACTAAGATGTAGTTATAATAAAGGTGACATTGCTGTGTTTGTATGACATGTCACAAGACAGCCATGCTCGACAAAAGTATATTTTGCATTATATATTAATTAAAAATAAAATAACCCAATTACTGTTAAACAAAGCTTATTATAAAATTCAGGAATATCTGACAGACGAATTGTAAAATGAAATTACTGGTGGCGGTAACATTTTTATTTTTATTTAAACATGATATTTATGCATGCAAATAGTATTGCAACCTACCTACATACTTAATTGATTGTTCAGTTCGAGATTAATTAATTAATATTTGTATGCCTGGTCAAAGGCGGAACATGGCCGAGCAAACTAGAAAAATATAAAAACTTTCTGTACACCTGTGTTTCGGACATAAAGTATTTGTATTTGTATTTGTATTTGTGCCCTTAATCTTTTTTATGGCTTCTGAAATACAGCTCTGCTAGTTCGGAAGCCTATGGATTCATAAAAATTATTTATTATGTCAAATATACGATTATTATTATTATTTTACCACGGCGCTATGACCACCACATGACAGAACTACGCGCGAATTTCTACGCTTTATTTTTTACGGTAAAACAAATATTCGTTTTGAAAATGTAAAACACAGAGTTCTGTATACTGTGTTTATTTACTGTACAAAGTGTCAAGGCATAATTGGGCGTATTTATTGAATGACGAACATTTTTGATACAAATTAGACAACTTTGTTTTTTTTTTCTATAGAGAAAATTTTATGTAATCGTGTTTTCGCAACCCTATCGCTCTAGCATTAATCCTGAACTATAATTGAATTATTTTCAAAGTTATTGCTACAGTATTATGGAAGATATGATAGCTGAAGCTAAGCCATTTCAGGTATCATAGACTCTTAAATATAAAAAATGACAGTAAAACCTACCAATTAAAGTAGACTCGCAAAACCAAAATTTCTTTTGTTGATTGTTTTGATGTGACAAGAAATATATATTCTTATATATATTTCTTGTCACATCAAAACAATTCAATTTACGTCTCAACTCTACTAACAATTTAATAGTAGCGATTGGTAAACAGTAAACGAGTATGTTTGTGTATCATGTCTAGACAATATGTATACAAGTACCTTGAGCACATCAGCAGTCATAACATGTATGTTATCTCTTACCTCATGTTCATTATCATAGTGTTAAACATAACAAAAACTGGAAACGAAAAAATGTTTTGGTTTTTGGTATAGGTGTAGGTAAGTATGTACAAACGTAAGTACTTGACCTCAAAACTTGTATGGTCAAGTTTGAGGTTTACGATGGAGCGAGCTTACCTAGAGGGCGCTGGTTGCACCAACAGCGAGGCGCTGGACTTTGGCAGGAGGGTCATTAGGCACGCCTTTGTATAGGCAGGTACTACTACTAGAGTTGGGATCATTCAGCCATAACCGCTAGCCAGAGCTAGCGTCTCCGTTGCCCGGGGTAGACCACTAAATGTAGATCACAACTTTTAGATGCATTATGTTGTCAGGCATGTCCGGCTGTCTCTGCTACTATAGGATTTTTTAGAGCCTACTGTTTAACCGCCTCTGTGGTCTTGTGGTTCGCCTTCCAGTGTCAGATCCAGAGGTCCCGGGTTCGATCCCCAGGAGAGTCTAACATTGTGCTTGGTTTGGTTGATGGTAAGACTTTGTTTAAGTCCGCCTGGCTAGCAACCACCGTCTTACCTAATTCTGTCGCCATAACAGCAATTCTAAAAAAAATGTGTTTAGACATCTAGAGTGCCATTATATAGCCATAGATAGCCAGTACTTCAGTTTGTTGAGAATTCCGGGTGAAGCCGGGCGCCTCTACCTTCGGCCTTATCTTAACTTGTAACCAGGTGATATGAAGACCAAGCGCTTCCCCGTTGTACAATAAAAAAAAAGAGTATTCATTTTCAGAAACAAATCTACAGAATTAAAGCTTCCTACATAGTGATCTACTACACAAAAGCGAAATGACAGAAAACATTTTAACAACACCTAGATACGCGGGATAGCTTTATTATTACCTACCTATGATACTACAGATGAGAGATTGAACAGAAGAATCAATATATGGATTAGAATGTTGGGCAATTAAAAGAAATATAAGAAGAGATGCATGTGACCGAGATGTGTGGTGTGGACAAAGGATAGATAAGATATGGAATGAGTACACCAGAAGAAGTCTAAAAGTAGAGCCAGTGGCGGAAAGAATGATGAGAAATTGGTTAGCGTGGACTCTATGGACATATAATACGATGGGAAAAAAAGCCCCAAAATTCATGTTATGAATGAATGTTGACGTAAGAGTAAAGGTAGACCAAAAAAGAGATGGATCGATTGTGTGGAAGAGCTTAAGTCTGTGAGAGAAATGGATACCTACTAGCACCTAGGTAGAAGCTGAGTTGACGGCTGACAAAGATGAACAAGAGGAAGAGAACAGGCTTTGCCGACTCCTCAAAGTGGAAGATGAAGACGATGATGATACTAGGGTTCGAAGTGGGTCATTATAGGTGGAAGTATATCTACTAGATATATTTTTCTAGAAAAAACCGAGACGTAAAATTATGTATAGTAATAATGGATTTCAATATAATGTAGCTATTGTTAATTTCCGTTTTTATACAATTTTATTAAATCGGCAATGCTTTACACGTGAAGACTTCAATTTGTTTATAATTCCGCATTTCAAACAGATCACAATTTCAAAATGTTTGTTTCTTTTAGTAGGTACCCGTAAGCGCCAGACAATTGAAATTTTGTAATCAGCTTAAACTTTCTATGTTTCTCCTAGATGTAATAAAAATCAGTTGGCAGTATACCTCTATCGCGGAAAAGTGCAGATGTGATGTAATTTTGTGATAACGCGGCCGCTAGGCAATCTACGACTTTTCCTTTCTACGATGGTCAAACCTACTGGTCAAACAATATTTCTAACCTTATAGAAAATCACTCGGACTCTGGAATAATAATTAGCTACCTACAGATAAGTCAGTAATCGCATGCTGCTAGCGTGATTGCCACGTTGTAGTGTGCTCACTTTATCTGTTTGTCACTTTACCGATGTTCCATAACATTGCTGATCGAGAATCGTGATCCCGGATCACACCTACGCACCTGCCGCTACCAAACCAAGTTTAAGTTAATTTTATGCAATAATGTCATGGAAGTATATAGAATACTTTTCCTTTTCTTCATTCGTATGAGTCGATAAAGAGAATTCATTGTAATTAATTATAAACCATGACTAATCAATTTAGTTAAAAGTACCTACAAATAAAATAACATAGTACCCTAATCAGTGTGTGTCATTATCATAATGAACATGCAGCTGACATGAAAGAAGATATGAAATGATGATATAGCAAATGGCATGTTCATTCAATCATTGATTCATGCTAGTGTGATGAGTGGTCGAATGTCGGGGAGGAGGGCACGCCAGCAGCCTCCACGGAGTTCACGCCACGTGGCCAGGTATTACCAGCTGGAGACGCTATTTCGGTGAGCGGCGGCAGGCCCCGGCAGACCGACACCAGACGTCGCCGCCGCCCCCGCGCTCCTCGCCGCCTCTATAAATAACCGCACTGTGCATTCTTGGGCGAACGATGTCGAATTTTTGTCGAGTAGGTACGCGCGACCACATGCCGTTTGTTTTGGCCTAAAACACAGCGGTGGGCTTTGTTCTGCCCTTCGTGACACGAGCGCATCCCGATCGCAAGATGGGTACCCACTGTGCGTTCACGCCTCGCTGTACTCACCTATGCCTATAATTACGCGCGGCTTGGCGATCTTCACTGGCAACTCTACATTTACACGTGAGGTACCTACCAGAATGTATTTTCTCTACTTTCTTGTAACTCGGAACACGTAATATTCCTCAGATTGAGAATAAAAGGTTATCTCGGTGACAAACATGAAAGGTAATTTTACGAAAATGTAAAACAAAAACATGTTCATTATTTCCCTGATTACTCACACAACACTACAGATATAAGGTTTTTTTTATATGTTATTGTTTTATATAATGTTTTTTTTATGAGGTCAAGAGCTGAACTCTTGACCTCAAAACTTGCACAGGCAAGGATGAGGTCTATATATGTCGGAGCGTTCAAACTGCCTGTATCCCGTAGGTCTCAAATGTTCAAACTACCCTGGAACCTGTTCATCATGCTAGTCATAATACCATGGAGGATGGACTTCAGATTGTCAAACCTATATGATTTGAGATAAACCTAACTGCAATTATGCACGAGATCCCTTTAAAACTGTTGTTCAAAAGAGAAGAACTATCCAATCAGCTCTCTTACAAAAAACAACGCATTGAAATAGGAGCTCTAGTTCCGGAGCTACGAGTCCACAGACATATACACACACGGCCACACAGCAAACATACTAGGCCTCTAGTTATAACGCTTTCCTTTTTAATCGAGGTTCAAAGAAACCTTATTACTAAATAAATCATTAAATCTTCAACATTTATCAATAATTTATTGATTTGATATCTTGTAACAAGATTACCTCTGGACATGCCAACAGTAGGCACTTGCATCGTGATTTTCACGTGCATTCTGCAGTCAAAAAGTTATAGCATGTCATCGTCAGACGAATACTAAGTAGGCTGTTCCTGGATCTATGCGCTGGAGATTCAAGTGGAATGCAAATGGCACGGTCACATACAACATGCGTGCACCTCTCGACCAACCAGTGCGCTCATCTGGGACTGTTTGTTTGTTTTCGTTATACCTGGGAATTTATACAGAGCAGATAATAGACATGTATACATTGTGATTTCATTACTTCTTGACGACCTGCTTACACGAAAAAATGTTCCTCGAGTTGATTCATTGCGGAAAATACTCAGCGAGGAGAACACAGGACAGGAATGTTATATTTTTCGCCAGCAGTATTTTCGATTGTAAAGTATGTCAATGGCCTGATAAGTAGATTTTTTTCTGCAATATTATTATGTGTAGGTGTGATCTATCTCTTAGTGCAACCCCGGATAACCCCGGGTAACGAAATCGTGAATGATCACAACACTGGTGGTAGGACCTGTACTAAGGGTTCCTGGCAACAGAAGTCCGCTGCCAAATGGTTTGCGGTGTTCCATCGATGCGCGAGAGAACCAATGCCTTTTGTTAAAGTTCGCTCCATCATAGACCTCATCGTTGCTCTGGCTTAGAGCTAGGCAAGCCTTGGTCACAAATAGCTGATCCAAAATGATTTTGAATTTTGGATTTTAGTACCACCATCCACAAAGTCCTACCACCAACCAAACCGAGCACTAAATTTTGTAATGATCGAACCCGGAACCTCTGGATCTGAAATCGGTGGGTTGAACCACAAGACCACAGAGGCGATTAAAAATATAATCTATTGGCATGATTTTATCCCACAATAAGTAGGATTGGTTACATGTTATTTCCTGTTTAGTCGTTCGTACCTATATACGGTAAAATGCGCAGTCGCCAGGTCACTCAGGTGACTGCAAGATTTGTAAAAACACACATTGCACCGGATCCACCGCCTGCTCAAGGTCCTTATAAACGCTTATATGTATTCTAGGTTCAGTTATGTCTAAATCATAAAAAGGTACTCAGGTCTATGCAGAATCCTCATACCAACTACAAAGTTATTAGAACAAGCGGTCGCTTTTACATCGGTCGCTCGTCGAGAGAGATATTCTGATTAAGGTTTGCTAAATTTAGAGCCGAACCACGCAAACAAACTGCTTGCTAAAATAGAACAGCACATAGGGCACAATTGCACAAGGCTTCAGGCATTTTACATTTTACCTTTCTGCATTGCACCGCTTCACCTACATATTAAAGATGGGGCAGGAGAGGGATTTATCTCTAGTGGTCTACTCCGGGAAACGGAATAGCAATATAATAGGTTCCACAATAAAAGTACCTAAGTTTAAGTAAGCTTTTTAAATTCCACATTTTACAATTTTATTGACTAGTGAACCGCATTATCTAGCTCGTATGTGTGTGTGCACAGCATGAAAATTCCCACGTGCGTGAGCACTTTGGGACTTTTCATGCAGTTAGTTAATAATACAAATAAGTATGCAAGTTTATTTATGCAAGCTTAACTTAAATGTAAAAAAAAATACCCAAAGACGAAATTAAACAAATTTCAGTGATGAGCCAAAAGCATTACCAATTTGTTTTTTTTCATACAATGGCTCTGGACCACGATACACAGACAACAATGAGATTTTTTCGATGGAGCGAGCCTACCCAGAAAGTGCCCATTAACTCTCTTCTTGAAGACATAAGGGTTGTAAAACAGCAGAAAACAGACGTTGGGTGCTTATTCCACGTACTTGCAACAAAAGATTATTGTTCTTATACGTGGGATATCAACCAGGAGGGGATCATAATAGGCTGTGCGTCTGAAATTTCTATTGAAGAACGGCTAAGGTCGTGAAGCTCCTGAGCACACTCACCGAAGTACAATCTGTAAAATACCGACAAACACGCAACCTTGCGACGATGGCTCGAGCTTGATGGCTTGATGGGTGTCCAGCCTTGCTTTGGCAAGTTACTCTTCACCTATAAGCCTCTTGGCTCTGCGCTTCACCGAGTCAAGAGCGGCAAGTTGATATTTGGCTGAACCATCCCAAAGGTGGCTGCAATACTCCGTACAGGACCGAGCATGAGCTTTATATGAAGTCTCAATTTCACCAGGTGTGAAATATCGCTTGACTTCATTTAGAATGCCCAGTTTTTTGGCCGCAATTTGCGCATTACATTCTTTGAGCGAGAAATGAGCCAGCCCTCTTTAAATAAACGGCGAATATAAATTTCGGGACCATTGCTGTTTTAATTGCCTGGACAACGGTTCAGTAGGTATGAATATAATTAAATAAATGAAACGGTTATTACCACAAAATTTATACGTCGATTTGCTGACGTTTCGAGATCATTTTGAGACCCCTTCTTCACGGTATATTATTTATTGGTATGAATATGAAATAAAAACCACGAATCCCGATAATGGTTAAAATGTTGCATTGAGTTTGTTATTGAAATGCTACAGAGGTCTATGCAGATGCTACCTACAGGTGCAACGCGACCAGAGAGTAAATCGTAGTATCTAAAATTTTAAGCTGCCTGTGATTAAGTGAAAACATTATTTAAATGATCATCATTCCCTTTTAAAACCATTTTGTCGCCTCTACGAAGGTCTACGAGGGTGCTACGCAGCTACATAATAAATTGTGCTTAGCGTCCAATACAAACACAAACAAACCAATATACTAGTAGTTCGCCCCGAACTGAGATCTCGTGATGGTCTTAGGTATATAACGTTGTTCGAGGCTCTTTCTTGTTTGTAACTCTTATTATATACAAAGCCAGAATGAGAGCAATGCACCGACCGTGTGTCATAGTAGGTGGGCAGAATACAATAAGTGAATACGTCACCCCTTAGTAACATGAACATGAAAGACAACCTTTGATGTTTTTGTGAATTGTGCTCTCAAAACCGTTGTCTTAGAAGTCGTGGTTGAAAGATCTGCCCCTCCAGCTCACGGATGTCGTTAAGTCAACCAAGGGGCATCACCAAAAAGGCAGCAAAATGTTTATGTGTGTAAACAAAACTTTAACTATGAGCACCAATTTTTATCGACACCCTAGGTTTGGCAACCCTATTGAGTGAATAACGAAAAATAATTAGACCAGTTTTATTGAGTTTCCGAATATCTATTATCTTGACCGGACCAAGACCTGATCTTAAAAACCACCTCTAATAAAGGGTAAATTAACCAATTTTGAAATCTGCAGTCTAAACTCCCATTTCATATGATATTTCACGTTTTCAGAATTTTTCAAGGCTTTAATCTTATTTACCCCTTTCTACCCCTTTTTCAACCCTTTATGTCAATTCAGGGGTGGTTTCAGCATATTAAAAAAGGTAATTGTGACGACAACCCCCTCTAACAGTTTAACAGTAAATTTTAAAATATGTATTTTTTAATATGCACCCGATACTCTTTCAAATGACACCCCACAAGCTAAAAATATTCTTGTCACACTTAACACACCTATTTCTCAAAAACTACCTTAGTGCCAAAAAAATCCTCATACCGATTGATGAGTATTAATAAACTCTCTGCATATTAAAAATTGTGAATAGATTGGATCAACCATTCAAAAGATATGGATGAAAAATTGATTTTCTTTTCACCCCAATATCTCAAAAACTACCCCACTTATCAAAATCCCCCGCGACAATCAATTTTTATTTGTGTTATAGTCTTTACAGTTTAAATTTCACCAAAATCGGATAAACCGTTCGACAGTTATGCCGTCACAAACATTGCCACATACATACATACATACAGTGCCGGATTTCCCAATTTAACTGAGAGATCTCGTTCGCTCCGCTCACTCGATCAATTAGATTGACTTTTTTCATAATCCACGTAAATCTAAAGTTCCATTCCATCCCAAGGTTGTCTGGTAGAGATCACTATCCGATAAGATTCCCTTTGTTTTACAAGTTCTTTGTTTTGTTTTATCATTATTTTTTTTAAATTTTACCATATTTTATATTAATTTAGTCGAGTTACTAGCTCACCAATTATCGTTGCAATAGCCGACGCCTACACACCAAGAAAACATACCCCTGCAAATTTCAAGCCTAGTTGAATCAGTCAGACAGTCACTCTTCCAAGGTCTACGAAAGTGCTACGCTGCTACGAAATATAAGTGTTAGGTTTAGTTAGGTTTCGTTTTATCAATAGTTCTCCAAAAAAATTATCTTTTATTTTTCTTATGTTTCTGCTGGTCTTCACTAACATGAAAATAACGAAATATAGGTAATACACGCATACATAATAATTATAGAATAATTGAAGCTGGTGCCAACTTACTTAGCCAAACAACAGGATCGTTGACAGTAATCTCATGTATGTCATGAGCACCGTATGCGCACTGCCTACCCAAATATATAAACTTTGGGTAAGTAAGTTACAGGTATAAGAATACTAACAAAGAATGATAATCAAGAATATGTGATGATTAATAATTATTGACTTTGTTTAATTTAAATACGATTTCATCATTGAATTGAAATCACTTTAACTAGTCAGGATTCACCACCAAAGAACGGCTGGACCAGAATCAAACCCATGACCTCGATGTAATAGTTTTTAACACCTGTTGTGTCAAATAATAATCATGCAAAATGGTCTTCAATAAGCGAAGCTATTAATAATTTGCTGTTGTCCTTTGAAGAGTTTAGGTCCGAATATCTTCATCAGATTTTTATTAAGTTTAAATGGGATCATATAAATAAACTTTGGGAAGTCTGTCAAAAATTTGGTCTACGTTGGAGCTAGCTTTCCGATACCTACCTATCTACTCTCATCTTATTAATATTAGAAGATAACGGAAATATAGACGCTGGCAGCTGGGAAAATTATGAGGCAACCAAGTCTTCAAGAAGATACATAATACGTACCTTCTGGGTTATTCAATAGGTTAGCTCTTGGCCTTTAAGCTTGTAGCTCTAGGCCAGACCAAGGAGGTCTACGATGGAGCAAACAGTCCCAGAGAGCTCTGGCTCTCCCACGCAACGACGGATCACAGCAAACGTGGTCGCTAGCCTTGAAATGTGTTACGTGACACTGACCACCAGTGCTGAGATCATTCAGCCGTAACCACTAGTAAAACCAGCGTTTCTGTTGCCCGGGGTAGACCACTAGGAAATAGATCACACCCACCACGATAGGTCAAAAAGAGATATCTTAAAACGAATTGTGTTATTTTTTCAGAGTGGTGGTGGGCGGGCGCATGTCTGGGCGGAGCAGTGCTGTTGTGCGCGGCCGGCGCGCTGGCCCGTCCGCACCTGCGCCGACGCGCAGCTCGCGCAGCCGCCGCCGCAGACCCCGTGAGTCATCTCCACATGCCTTTACCCTTGGCCATTGCGAAACTGAATAGCATAAACGATCAAGTATGCATACCTAGCGCTCTATATCTATATGAGACTAGTTAGCTACAGGATTATGGTTCGGGATATATTCTATCAGTGTGCAGGCCGAAAGACATGAGAAACCCTTGTTTTTTAATCGCCTATGTGGTCTAGTGATCTAGTCCACCGGTGTCAGATCCAAAGGTCCCGGGTTCGATACCCAGAGGGAGTACAAATATTTTGCTTGGTTTGGTTGGTGGTAGGACTTTATTTAAGTCCAACTGGCTAGCTACCACCATCTCACCTAATTCTGTCGCCATAACAACAATAAACGCGGTAAAAACTCGACTGCACATTTCAGATAGAGTAATCTTAATAAACCACACCTCGTTTTTGTTACATGGGGGTGCGATTAGAGGGTAAAACACTTGGCATGTCTTGTAGGATGTATTGGTAAAGAGGATCGACTTCAGAATTCACTACATTTTTTTTTTAGTTTAACCCCTGTTCCTATTGATATTAAGGGTTGCAAATGGGCTAAATAACATTGATGTCTTGTGAAATGTCATAAGACATTAGACAGTGGATCTCAATTTTAAACAGAAATTTGTTGTTTTTAAGATATAGAGGCTTTGAGGCCTGGCTATAGGTAGGTACCTACATAGAATGAAAGTTACCAATGAGAAAGAGCCTCAAACACTCAGGTAAATCAAGAAAGATTGAGAAAAGTTGTGCTGAGAGTAAGGTGTAATGAAAGCACACTAATCGTTTGTAAAAATAAGCATTGCGAAATAATCTCTAATCTCCGAGGCAAATATATGTCAAGCAAAGTGATACGTACTAATGCGGATTTGAACTTGCCTCTTTTGCATGTCAGTCCACTGCCGTACCTACACACTACTATAACCGAACATTTGATTGGTTCTATAATAGACCACATTACATTATATTTAATAAAATATACAATTAAACTATGGACAGGATTCCAAATCCAATGCTATTTATTACCTATTAGGGATAGTAAGAGGCGTGTTCTGAAATTGCGGAGCCTTAAACAGTACCTAAAGGGATTTTTCTTGGCAGGAAACGCGCAGACTTGTGTCTCGTAGGGTTTAACTCAACCTGGTTCAATTCTCCCCAGTCACCACGGTCGATCCGTTTTTGGTCGGTTTTTTGGCATGCTTCTAAGACGCGTTCACCTTAGACGCGTGCGTGGAGAACGCGGTGTGGACAGTTGTGCGTCGATCGCACGATCAGCCAAGGAAATTCCCTTTACACGGACTATAAAATGTTTATAGTACCCAAACAATTTATTTTACTCTAATAGGAGTCTAAGGACGATGTAAGACATCAGATTTCTATGGCAACAAACCAAACAGAAGTACCAACCCACCAAATATTTAAGCAAAATAAAGGTTGCTCATGGCACAGCAATTCGAAGCCGCCGCTGTACGTGTGACTCCATCTCTAGCAAGAGCCTACTGAATCATCACGGATCGCCTATGGATCGCTTGGAGCGCAGTTTAGGATCGCAGTTTCAAACAAACTTGGATCAGCTCAGACCATGAATTGCGCGCGATCGCTGGAGCGCGTTGGATCGTCCGGTGTGCCGCAGCTATTGTCCAACGAGCTGTCAACTGTCAATGTCAAAAATCTAAATTCTTGAAAACAATAAAAGGTTCAGTGAATTGTGTATGTAATGAATTGTTTTTTGATATAGTAGTGATGCGTGTAGATTCTGGCAAGCTCGACTAATTACTCGCGACGGTCTAATATATTATACTCTTGATCAACAATAATCGTATCACACTAGCAAATTTTCATTAAAACTCCAATCGTTCATCATCACATTTAATTTAATATTCCATCCTATTCCATTAATCCTAAGATTAATTAACGATGCGAATAATATACCTACCCGTGACAAGTTTAGAACTTCGTAAGTTTTTGAGAAATAGAAGAAAAAGTAGTTAAAAGTAGTGGAGGATGTAATTTGAAAGAGTTATGATATGAAAAATTATATTATCTTCGATTTTTGAGATGCAGGCAAGGGTGCTCAGGGGGTAGATAATTATAAGTCTTGTAGAATATCATGTGAAAGGGTTTCAAGTTCACATATTCAAAATTAACGTATTTGGTTAGTATAACCAGTTTTTACTCCTGTTTGGTCTCAATGGCGGCGTTGCAACGGCAGAAAATTGAATTCAGGTATTAGGTAGGTACCTACAGGCTTTAAAGGCGTTGAAAGGTGGGTTAGATTAAATCAAACTCGTATGGTAAAATTATTTATTGCACCATAAAAAGTGATGATGAACCTTTCTGTGAAGCATTTTTTAACGATATTCTCTAGCAACATAAGTAGGCACTAATAAGCTCAAATTATATAAAAGCTTTGTATGTAATTTGAGCTTATTAGTGTCTACTTATGTACCTACTATCCATTCAAGAGATCTTCGGATTTCCTACATTATGTTTTATCAAAAAAATACTGTAATATAGTTTTAACTTTTAACATTTTAACAATGGTAATGATCTACTTACCTATAGTATTATGAACTCATTTCACCCAGAATCAAGGATGCTCATTGCTATTGCTGCACACCTCTTGGTAAAAAAGTTAGTTGTTTTACTAGGAGATGTGCAGTAGGTAGGTAGTAGGTATGTGATAGAGATATTCATGCTCACTACAAGATAATACCCACATTAATTCAGATCTCCAGACAGCCTAATACCTGCTAAGCGTGGAGATTGTAGCAAAACCTATCTCATCTAGTCTATGATATGAAAAGACGTTTGTTTGGTGCAGCACCCATATTCTGTATGACCAATAGTGTCTAAACGCGCCTGCGTTACGTTATGTCAATACGATGATTCCATACAGATATTGTAACGCGGGCGCGTTAAGATACGATTGGTCATACAGAATAAGGGTGCAGGTAAGATTTTATCTTACCTAAGTCTGTCGCCGTGCATAACAATTCTAAATTCTTGTCTGGGATTCAGAGGTAGGGAAGACAGCCAGGTCCTCAGTCTGTTGAGGATTCCGGGTGAAGTGCGCTTTCATCTTTGGTCTTATCGTATAACTTGGTATCAGGTGATATAAAAGGCTAAGCACTTCTCCCTCGTACAATATAAAAAAACGTTCAAGTCTATTTGTTGTCACGTGAGATCGTTAGCGTGACATCAGGCGTGGAATAGGTACATAGAAGCCGCGTAAGGCGCAGCGCAGAAAATGTACCTGTGTCTGCACTGCGCCTGCACCTTTCGCTTCTATGTGTTTTAGGCCTTAGTACGTGCCATCGTACCTAAATAGCTTCTAAGTACCGTAAGTAGGTTGGAAAAATTACATGTTAGTACCTAGCTACATATTGTCATTATTACTAAACTAAAGCTGGGTAGGCACCCAATCATGTCTGTAGAAGCCATCATCATTATACATAATAATAATAGTAATGATTGGTTACGCATCAGTATGACTACAACTCGATCATTGAGCAATGCCAACGCCAACCGTCTCGTTTTGCACAAGCCGCCTGCCGCAGCCGCCGATAACGCGTCATCATGATCTATGTGTAACACAGATAAGTAAGCACGTAGGTAACCATACTGACAACATTTGACGGTAGCCGCAATCCAGCTCCTCTTAAATGTGTGCGAACTCATATAACTCACACTCACAAGCACAAACTACGTTGTATCATTGTCGTATCAGCGCGACTATCCAATCAAGGGACTCAAAGAGCACACAAAGTAATCTAGACAGATCGTTTTACTGTGAGCGTAGCGTTTACAGACACAAAATGTGTTAGTGTGTAGCAATAGCAACATCGGGGCAGCCGGTGCACCACCCGCTCGCCTGTTTTCCCCGCTACGCGACTGCGAACGCCGCGCCGCGTCCGTCCGCGTCATTTAACATCAAGACTCGCTCGATGGCAGGCGTCCTCCTGCCAATATGAAAAAAAAGAGTTATGAAACTCTGTCATCAAAAACGCGATGGTGAAAATTATATTATTATATAGGTAGTAAAAAACCGCTTTTATCTTTGTTAGTGAAACTTAGTTAATTATTGTAATGGCACTAATTTTGTGCTTTGTGATTGTTGTTACGAACTAGTGAATTATCAGATTCAGAACATGTCAGTGACTGTGAGGTGCAAAAACATAATAACAAGTGATAGCCCTGTTCGATTCTTTCTGCTGATGTGACGCGATTCCGGAATCGTCGGAATTAGATACACACTACATCACTATCTGTCAAAAATAGGTGGAAAACCTACGAAATTAGTGGTGGACGACACAGATTCAAATAGTAAGTAGAGATTGTGGTAGAGTTTGACGATCGTGAATTTATCCCAAGCGTATTTTCTCGGTAGCTATTTATTGTTAAATTGTGTGTAGCACAGGCTTTCATTGTAAATGGTCAAAGTTGTACTGTGAAAGAACATAAAAAATTAAGTGTCAATAGATGTGAGTGGAGTGGAAGAATGTTTGTACTGAAGACGATTGAGGCCCGAGGCGAGTCTGATGGCCGCGAGACTGCCGGAGCGTGCCAAGTGATAAGAGGCGCGCCGATAGCGACGTCACACCCAGACGTTGTTTGTGTGAATTTAAATAAATGTTCATGACAGACAGTTCCGTAATCACCTCTCGCCCTATCATAGTCGTGATATGCCAACTCAATATGTGTGCATCTTGTGGTACGGATTATGCTCCGTAAAAAATAGTGGGTACCTATTACTATATATATTTGGATAAACCTTTGATAAAGCCCTGTGAAATCTTTAGATATGTTGTAATATTTTATCTATTGAGTAGAAAGAAAACAAAGAGGTTCTAAGATTTCCTATCAGACACACTGTCATTGCTTATCTCTAAAATATTACAATCCTGAAAAATACATCTACTTATCAAATTTAATCATAAGTCTAGACAAGCTGCTCAACCTATCTACATATTGATTACAGTATGTATTATATGTGTGTGAACCAAATAAATGTCAATAATTGATTGAACTACTTGTCATTTTTTACTACATTTAAGTCCAGACTAGCATGTTTGCAATCTTCAAAATATACTGATGAGTGCATCTCATTGCGAGCATCTTGCTTGCAGTATAAAAGGTGAAATGTTCAGTGCAACTGAATGGAACACCATAACTCTAATAATTGGCACTGATGCATTGCAATAGTAATAATTAGTGTACATGATATATAAATATATGAGGGCTGACTACACCGGCCCTACCTAAATTCTAGTCTCAACAGCAGAGATGGCTAAGGGGATTATATAAGTGCTTGAATTAAAGCTTTTTCTCTCCCTGCCTGTGTCACATATTCAGTATTCCCCTCTTTGTCATCTCATAAATCACACTTCTTAACTTTCATATCGTTAAAATACAAACTCATTAAGTTTCATTCATGAAACAATCTAAATGCAGTACCACTTTCCATTTTCAACTTCTATTTTGGTGTGTTTTATTTCAAACCACTGGAGCATCAGAGGTCAACTTGGTTTACAAATCTGTGGCCGGGATAAAAGAGGCACTTGTTTTTTAGGGAATATAAGAAGGCCACTGAATTAACCATTACATAATATTATCACTTTATCATAAACTCAATAATATAAAACATTATGCATCAGTAATTTAATAACTGTACTAATCACACTAACCATGTGGTGCTGGGAAAGTGAAAAGCACCAACCCCTCTGAATCGCGGGTTTCTTACAAGGTACTTGTCTTAAAGACTAAGACTAGACTAGAGATTTTTTTTGTGTCCCTATGAACACTTCAATTTCTAAATATTATTTTGATATTATCATGTGTCGGCTCTTGACCTCGAGGCTTGCCTTGGCAGGGATGATCACCTGCTAAAAGTAGATAATTGGTGAAAAACCCTCTAGTCTTTGAGGGAAGAGTCATTTCCTCAAAGACTATATCTATCATAAGGTTGTTCGCATATAAATAATAAATTAATATAAATAAATACATATAAATTTGTTAAAATTCTAAAACAACTATTTAATTTACTAGGTATATATTATTTAATGTAAATCATTCATTTATTTCATAAAAAGTACAATAAACTAACTATGTACAAAGGAATAGGTCATATTACCTAAGGACCATTATAAACGGCCTATAGGCTCAACTGTTCCAGACCAGACGGAAGCGTGCCCAAGACACTGGCTGCATTGCCATGCTGATTAGCTATGCTAATTTGCTGGCCTAAATAAGAGCAAATTGTAAATTGAACTTAAAATTTAAAAATATAATCCTTCATGTCAATCAAATTCATAGGTAAAAATATAAACACAATAATTACATACACAAAATTCACAAATTTGTTCAATATCATAATCACTTTAATACATGATATGATTGTATTTCAGATAAAAAATTTAAAGGCTTGATTCTGAATCTTTTTAGTCTTAATAGTCTTTTTTAGTCCTGCTGTGGTTATTTCATATGATGATGACAAGTAAGTCTGATCATTGACCACAATGCCCTTAGTTCATTATACCTTGGTAAATAATATATAGAGGTCTATGCTTATCTGTAATGCAGCATACTAGACCATCAGTTAATTCAATAAATAACCTCAGATTCCCATCAGGATTTTCTACATTATTATTGCATAGTTAGAATATATTTAGTACTTCTGTCTTTGCTTAGATGTTTTCAACAAACAAAAAATGCTCCATATGCTTCGGCACTTTTGTCGTATATTTTAATACACTATTAATGTGTCAAAGAATAACAGTTTAAAATCGGCCAAGTCAGGCATGCACACCAAAAGTTTTCCAAACAATATATAAAAGCATAAAATCATGTTTGTTGTATCATATAGTATGTATGTATTTACAAAAAGTATTTAAGTATTCTATCCAAAATCCAGATCCCATATTACAAGCTATGCTTAGTTTGGGGCCAGATGGTGCTGTGTAGAATTAAATGTCCTGTAATATTTATTATAATTATTATTTATATCCGCAATAGAAATACACACTGAAGATTAGCTATCTAGATTCATAAGATACATCTCACTGATAGACAGACGGTGTCTTCGTTCCCTAAATATCAACCATGTTCGACACGGAGGTTCTTGACCTTCATGTCACCAAGTTTTTTCAAGTTATGATAAGGCCGAAGGTGGAAGCGCGCTTCACACGGACCATAAACATACTGAGGAACTGATTATCTGTTAATTTGTTTAATTATTTACTAACCAAATCTGGAATTTAGAGGTATGATTGTCAGTGCCGAAGCAATTTAAGAATTGTTGTTTTGGCGTTAGAATTAGGTATGATGGTGGTAGCTAGCCAGGCGGACTGTCCAAGTCCAAACAAAGTCCTACCACCAAGCACAATATTGTACTCCCCCTGGGGATCGACCCGGGACCTCTGGATCTGACACCGGTGGGTGGACCACTAGACCACAGAGGCGGTTAAATGAGTGTTTATATGGCGTAATGAGAATCAGGATGACCACATAAGTGAGAGCAGTGTGTTGTGATTTGCAGATGCTCTCGGTGCAAGTGCCGGGGTGTGCGGGTATGGAGCGGCTGGGCGCGGCGGGGGGACCGCGTCTACGGCACGATCACAGACACCACCATTCCACATTGTGAGTTTACCGACTATATACCACCCACAATTTTCTCAAAAAATTCAAAGGGATTTGCCATGGGAACATTTGAAGATTCACAATGAACAGTTGAGAAGGCCTTGGAGTACCACTCTCCTATACCAATGTTGTTTGTTGTTCATTTTGAAATGACACATCTAAATGAAATGTAGCAGGGATGTCTGGTGCATTATGTTTTCTAAAACTAAATACAAATCAAAATTGTGAAAAAAAAAATTCCCATACACACACTCTTATTGCTAAAGCTTACGTGCTAAATTTGATTTTTGTAAGATGTACCGCTTCGAAATGAACGACAAACTATGTTTGTATTAGTGAGCAAAAATCAGCGGTCCCGCGGAATTTTTAAGGTGGAAGCTCGCGCCCAACCCTGGAGTGATTTAGTTTTACGTCAAAATCGACCCCTCCAACTCTAGGCTCTAGGCTGTATTTTATCTACACCTTTACTGCAAGCACCAATACGCCTGCCAAGCGTGGTGACTATGGCATAACCCTCCAGCATTGTAGAAGGCTCCAACTGTGAATACTAATGGGCTGCTGATGTTGTTAGTCAAGAATGTTCGCTTGTTGTCCTTTTTACTCTAATCTACATTTCATGGATCTTTTTCATCATTGCCTTACTAAGGTCCTGAGTCTTGACTGTATTGTGATCGTTATTAACTGGATGATAGCTGAGCTACACTCATCTATCATCCAATTTGTTAGTGGTATCTGAGTTTTCAAACAATACTTTAGAGATAGTGAGGTAATGAGGATATCATTTTTGTGATGTCTGATAAGAAGAAAGGTTATCTGGTGTGCTTGTCCAAGAATATGGGCTAGCTCTTAGGTGGTCTAATCTAATAAACTGTAATTTCCATAATAACATCTTGGATTTTTGGTTTCCAGGGAATGGGAGAAGCAGCAGAGGCTGCAGGCGATGGTGGGTCGCCTGCAGGAGATGGTGGAGCAGGAGACGCGTGCGCGCTCGGCCGCGGCCGCGGAGCGACTGGGCCTGCCGCCGAGCATACAGCTGCCGGACGGCGAGTACGGCCAGGACACACATTTGCAGCTGCGAGTCCCTTATCAGGTAAAGTTCCTTCTATTTGACTCTGCACGTAACATATTGAGTCACCGGGCTAGGCGTCGGAGGGCCTGGACGCACATTTGCTAGATGAAGCCTTTTCTCGGCTCTGCTATATCACATCACGTAGGTATGACGAGTACGGCTAGGACACACATTTAGTGCTGCGAGTCCCTTATCAGGTAAAGTTCCTTCTATTTGACTCTGCACGTAACATATTGAGTCACCAGGCTAGGCGTCGGAGGGCCTGGACGCACATTTGCTAGATGAAGCCTTTTCTCGACTCTGCTATATCACATCACGTAGGTATGACGAGTACGGCTAGGACACACATTTAGTGCTGCGAGTCCCTTATCAGGTAAAGTTTCTTCTATTTGGCTCTGCATGTAACATATTGAGTCACCAGGCTAGGCGTCGGAGGGCCTGGACGCACATTTGCTAGATGAAGCCTTTTCTCGGCTCTGCTATATCACATCACGTAGGTATGACGAGTACGGCTAGGACACACATTTAGTGCTGCGAGTCCCTTATCAGGTAAAGTTTCTTCTATTTGGCTCTGCATGTAACATATTGAGTCACCAGGCTAGGCGTCGGAGGGCCTGGACGCACATTTGCTGGATGAAGCCTTTTCTCGACTCTGCTATATCACATCACGTAGGTATGACGAGTACGGCTAGGACACACATTTAGTGCTGCGAGTCCCTTATCAGGTAAAGTTTCTTCTATTTGGCTCTGCATGTAACATATTGAGTCACCAGGCTAGGCGTCGGAGGGCCTGGACGCACATTTCCTAGATGAAGCCTTTTCTCGACTCTGCTATATCACATCACGTAGGTATGACGAGTACGGCTAGGACACACATTTAGTGCTGCGAGTCCCTTATCAGGTAAAGTTCCTTCTATTTGACTCTGCACGTAACATATTGAGTCACCAGGCTAGGCGTCGGAGGGCCTGGACGCACATTTGCTAGATGAAGCCTTTTCTCGGCTCTGCTATATCACATCACGTAGGTATGATGAGTACGGCTAGGACACACATTTAGTGCTGCGAGACCCTTATCAGGTAAAGTTCCTTCTATTTGACTCTGCACGTAACATATTGAGTCACCAGGCTAGGCGTCGGAGGGCCTGGACGCACATTTGCTAGATGAAGCCTTTTCTCGGCTCTGCTATATCACATCACGTAGGTATGACGAGTACGGCTAGGACACACATTTAGTGCTGCGAGTCCCTTATCAGGTAAAGTTTCTTCTATTTGGCTCTGCACGTAACATATTGAGTCACCAGGCTAGGCGTCGGAAGGCCTGGACGCACATTTGCTAGATGAAGCCTTTTCTCGGCTCTGCTATATCACATCACGTAGGTATGACGAGTACGGCTAGGACACACATTTAGTGCTGCGAGTCCCTTATCAGGTAAAGTTTCTTCTATTTGGCTCTGCATGTAACATAATGTGTCACCATGCTAGGCGCCGGACGACCTGTGCCCCAATTCTACTAAACCAATAGCCTCACTATGACAATGGTATCATCGCAGAATGGCCACTAGAATACCAAAAGGACACCTTTAGTGGCAATTCTGCGACGTAGAATCGTAGCCCTGGACGCACATTTGCCATATAAAGCCTCTTTTCGGCTTTGCTATATCACATCATGTATGTTATATAGCATATATGACGAGTATGACAAAAACGCACATTTGCAGCTGCATATTCTCTTAACAGTTACAACCCCTTCTCTTGGCTTTGAGTCAGTGACTCGGTGATCTTCTACCGGCAACTGGATGACTAGGCTTACTGCCACGGCGATTATGTCTTTTGGTAGCTCTCCTGTAGCTGTGATATGAGCCTCATATCACAGCAACAAGCTCAGTTGGTATTAACTCTGCCTTCTGCGCTGTAGGTTGTGGGTTCGATTCTCTATCGGGACAAACATTTTTTGTTCCATGTTTGGGTGTTGTATTGTATGAGAACTATGTATTTACAAAAAAAAGTATTTGTGTTCTATCCGTAATTTAGTTCCCATATTATACTTAGCTTTACTAGCTATGCTTAGTTTGGGGCTTGATCGCGCTGTGTGAAATGAATGTCCTGTAATATATAATTATGTGCACAAAATAAAAAGATTATTATATATCTATGATTAAAGCATCCTAGTTAATGTTTATTGGTTGTTTCCAGCAAGCCGAGCTGACGAGGAGCAGCTTCCAGCCTCCACCGAACAAGTGCGTGAGCGACGTACCCGAGTGGGCGGGCGGCGGCGGCGGTGGCGGGGGGTGCGCGGAGGGGGCGCGTGGCGCGGGTGGTGGCAAGAAGGACGGTTTGCTGCAGAAAGCTACGCGGTGGTGGGTGCGCATCGGCGCGCGGGGGCCGCCGCCGTTCGCCGCGAGCGCGCCGCCCCCGTGCGTGATGGTCCCGCGCCGCGCGCCCCCCTCGCCGCCGCCGCCGGACGCGTGACGCCGCCGCCCGCTCCCATATCACGCTTACATTCCATTGTCGGGACGACCGGACTCGCCCTCCCCGCGAACTGTCATACACTCGGTATTTATTTATTCGGGCTGCCGCGAACCCCCGTGTGTGTGCCGTGAAGTGCGTCCGTCGCAGTCGCCGCCGAGTCGAGCGATAACCAAGACTGAAATTAAATAAAAAGATATAAAGTCTACGTTGAAGTATGTTGTCGTAGGTAAAATTAATTCAAATAGAAGCAATATAAAGTAGGTATATAATATTTAATGAATCTTTTGATTGTAACCTTCGATGATATTGTATATGACGTTGGTCAATAGTGAGCTGAATCTTGCAGTGTACCGTTTTCTTGTGTAAGTGACATAATTAATTTCTATCCAACAGCTGTAAATTTGTATTTAAACAACTTTTATATTAATTATTATTTGTGTAATATGCATATCAGTACAGTAATCGCAAGGAATATTAATTTACGACGCATAGTTACTATGTTATTGTAAATATTGTCACTAATTTAACATTAGCATAACGACGGCCAAGCAACGCCGAAATCCGAGGGTCTTTTCAATTGAGTGTTTGCTACATTCCATATTTATGTTGAAATATTCTCCTTGTAACTGTATTTGCTGCTTACAGCCTAACTTACGCTGTGTCTAGGGCTTGCATTCGAATATTATACTTGTTCGAATATTTGAAATGGTAATATTCGGTGAATTTTAATATCACCAAATATGGAACTATGATGTGCATAAAATGCCACTTGAAGTTCGTACGCGATATCTATACAAGCTTACTTCGTTCGGGTGAATGATCAAAAATCCTTTAACGACCCTAACACCTGAAAAAAGACAATTGATAGGCATTTTCTGAAGAGGCTTGCGCCATCGTAGACTAACTTTGCCCATGCAAGCTTTACGATGGGTCAGCTCTTGACTTTGAGGCTATCCCAAATGCGAATATTAATTTCCTTCTGAACCTGAGCGCAAATCTGTTTAGGAATTTCCATACTTTCCGTTTTACGATAGAACTCAGATAAGAATAGTATAGAATAGTGTACATATATATGTACTATTTTTAGTGTTTATATATTCATATAGTACAGAGATGGAATATCTAGAAACGTGTTTAGATAAACCGTTTCTTGCATGGAGACCCCTTACATATTTATTGTTTTGTATTTTTTAATTTGTCAGGTAATCCACCATAGTGAAAATATTTTATTATGAATCTAGGTAAATTACGCGATAAATACTAATTTCATATGACATGATATGATAATTGTTACAATTTTTTTGGTTCTCTATTATTGGGATAGTACCTACCCCAAAAAAACTAATGTTTGCAAGCCCTAGCTGTGTCCTACCGATTACTTACAAACATAGATTGTCATACCGACTATAAAACTTAAAATGATTAGTGACTGATATAAAAAATACAGATGAATTGAAATCTCATTAGATAATGAAAAACATGATAATGATGCATATTGATTTAATTAGGTTTTAATTTGCTATTTATTATACGTAGGTACATATTATAATTATATTCGGCAGTGGATATCTTGCGCATAGGAACCTTCGAGTCATATTACATAGTCATCCTTTGAGCAGGATATGTGCTGCAGAAGAAAGTGGTCCTCTAAAGTGTGATGACGTGATAAGCTATGTCAACATCACTTGCCTTTATTCATTGTTATTTATCGTTTTTATCACGTGTTTTTTTTATTTACGTTTTCGACTTGGAAAAACGCACGTGAAAAAAACATACGTATTTAGTCAGCTATATGGATGCTGATGTAGCTTCTTGTCACCATTTGTTTTAACAGTTGAAAGGATTTTATTCCCTCTTGACTGAATAACAAATTTAACTTGTAGACTGTTATTACGGGTCTAACATAGACGAGTTATAAGATGCAGGCGCGGCAATGCATATTTACATAGAAATGCACAACTTAGATAAATTATATTTTGAACATATAAAAAATTGTCGTGCTAGCAATCGAAATAACGTTTCTCTAGTTAATTCGCTGGTATTATTAACACCATAAAATGTTCAAGTTATTAATATTTTTCTCGAAACATGGTAAACCACAATTTATTCGACTAGTATTTTCATAATAATTATAATAAGATTTGATCAAAATTTAACAACAATTTAGGAAAATTGGGAATGTAGACAATTGTTGAGTTGTAGTATAAAATTGGTGTTGCACCTTTCATTATAAAAGTCAACTGAAAGATAAATGTAGATAGGTATATCAATTTGTACCTGTATTGAAACATCAAGATATGTATTAATTTTGTTTTTGGTATGAATTTTCTCGACAGAAATATCTACCAACAGTTGCTTGAGTTTTGAGTTGCTCAAAATGTTATCCTACCTCATGTTCGTCAATTCTGGCATGGCTCAGGCATGCAATTTTCAGTAGGTACCTATATTTGAGCTGTGTTTGGATTGGGTAATTTGGGTATCCACATTATTTTAATTAAGAACGTTCAAAATAAATAACCATATGCAGGTTGATTTGGTGTATTTTATATCATGTACTAATGAACAAAGATTAGATAAGCGTCTCATCTTTTTAAAGTATGCTTTTACTGTTGCCATTTTAATATTATTTATTCGTTTTTTTTTTCTCAACTCAATGATAATTGCGATGTAAACTTTGATTTGTGCACCAAGTCAACACCACACAGAATGTTAAACTGGCAGCCCCCTTATTCATAAAAATATTTCATGGTGCTGCTATCTATATATCTAATCAAGGTAGCAATAACTGCAAGCAATCATACCTAACCTTCCATTTACCTTTTGAATAGCTTTGTAAGGGTTCATGTATCAATTCATATAATAAAATATATTCCCTAAAAATAAGTAAATAACTAAGACTTATTTACAGCATGGATATTTTCCTGAGTGAGAGGGCTTTTGTACATACCACATAATTTGTAACTCTTCAATAATTAAGGTAGCTATATCAAAATGTTCACTTAGCCACTTATGAACGGTTCCCTAACTTAATTATATATCTATGGGAATTATGTTTTAGTAACTTAAGAAAAAACTTAAAAATAGTCAAATACCTACATTTTAATAATAGTAGTTACTTAGATAACTAACTGTACAAAATGCTGGTTAATATATAAAAGTTGTTTAAATAGTTCCACAGAATATAGTTAAATCTAGTTATCAATATTCCATTGTCATATTAATAAGTAAAAGCAGATGCAAATGTTTATTTAAAAAACGGCATTAAATTATGACCTACCAATAATATCAAATGGATTTTATTTGTAAAGATAATGTTTATACTGAATCACCCTGAATGTTTTGCCCGTCATCCCTTGGGAATGTCTTAAAATCCTTTCATAGTGTGCAGATATGTCTTTCTGTCTGTGGCTTGGGCTGTGCGTTGATTGTCAGCCAGTCAGTCGGCTACACAACAATTGAATATTATTTAGGTACCTAGGTACTCGAGACGTCCAGTAATCGCGTAAACAGTCAATTTCAAAATATACCGGATGGAAACTAAATTGATGATTGCTGGCCGGCGTTTGAACTTGCCTCACTTGAATGTTAGTCCGGTACAGTAAATAAATAATAATAAATATTACAGGACATGAATTTTACACAGCGCCATCTAGTCCCAAACTAAGCAAAGCTTGTAATATGGGAACTAGATTACGGAAATAATAATTAATATTTGTCCTGGGTGGGAATCTAACACACGCAGAACAGCGCAGAAGGCAGAGCTACTACCAACTGAGCTGTGAAGCTTGTTAGTGTCCCCATATACACCGTAATCTTGAGTAATGTACCGTCGATGGTAAAGATGCATTACCGTGCAATTTTATTGTGTAGCACTTTTGGTTTTACTAATTGCGTGATAAATTTATCAAAAGGCAACTCGATAAAATCAGGAATTAGGTTTTCCGCCAGATAACCAAGTTGGTCATAGCTCCAAGAGCTGCCTGAAATAGTCTGGCCATATGTTCCGTTGCAGCGACAACCAGTAGGTTCATATTCCATCAGTGTAGACCACGTCTAGGCAAGCGTAGTAGGACACCCTACGACAAGACTGAGTTACGACCTCCGTACAGTGGCAGGCAGTGTGGATGGTGTGCATTACTCCAGTATGAAAGGCAGTCGGGTTAAAAGAATAACATTATCGAATAGATTATGTTATTCGGGTCGAGTGTGTAGCCTTAATACGAGACGTGTAAATCTGAAATTTTTAGGATATAATTTTCAATAACCGCTCTAATTCTAAGGTATAAACTCACAATCGTGGGTTGAAAAGGTTTCTTGCATTTTGACGTCAAACTTATGACATTAAAAGTTTTGATCTAAGCTAGATTATTCAAAAACGCTTGTATGTGCATTCCTGAAGTTTTATATGGTTGCATAGAATAACAACAAGAACCGAATACCGTTTACAATGAACTTGTATGTTTGCCCATTTAAGCGCTAGACACTTTTTAGGGTTCAAATAAAAACCTAGATTACTTAAAAACGGTAAATATTTTTGATAATATTAATATGTCACAAATAAGCACAAATGAAGAGCTACTCATGTATGTATATCTTACGGGTGCACATCTAATGGTTTCCGAGAAACACGATTCTGCAAAACGTTCCCCCAGCAGGAAATGAAATATCTCAAAAACCTCAAGGCCCACAAATTCCATTTTTCGCGCACTTTAATGCACAAATATAAGCTATCTGCCCATATATGTCACTTATGGCTACGGTCATTCGTTTAGAATCTCCCTGCTGGAAGAACGTTGCTCCAGCAGGAAACGTTTTTCGCGTTTTATTCCAAAACGGTAACATGCACTAATTTCATACTTGGCGCACTAATACAGCATATATCGCTCTAAGTATGTGTTGAACTCAATTCGTTCTAGAAGATACTTTCCTGCTGGAGTAATGCACACGTGTGGATGAGGAAAGCCGAAGATCAGTGGCACACCTTGGGAGAGACCTACGCCCAGCAGTTGGCTGATGATGATAATATTAGTCGACATTTATATCTAAACCCTGCCCTGATAGTTGTTGTTTTCAGTTGTATTCAGTAGGGTTTGAGAATATTTTTCTGTTGTATGGCTGAGTGTGTAGTGGAAAAAAATATTGGTTTGATTTGATACCCCAACCACAGATTATAAAATACCCATTAGTTTGATCGAGGTGTAGGTACTTGATAAAATGGAATCATTACTTTCTCTGGCATTTACCTAGGTATAGGTAAGAGAGTTGAAAAACCTCTTCCCTGTAAAGTTCCCTGTAGAGTTAATTCTCTATCCCTGTAAAGCGAGGACCAGACGACGCGACGGTTGCCATGCCAACAAGCGTTTCTGCAGAGGTGACCTTGTTGGCGTATCCATTGCAAACCTCGTTTGCACGGTTGGCAACAAGCTCAAGCTCCCAACTTCAGTGTGATTCGAGCTCTCGGACGGTGCGGAATATATATTATATTTCATCATATTCATTACAGGTCCTATATTTTACACAGCGCCATTTAGCTCTAAACTAAGCTTAGCTTGTAATATGGAAACTAGATTACGAATAGAATAGGTACTTACTTTTTTTTGGTAAATACATACATACTATATGATACCCAAACACAGAACAAACATCTATATTCATCACACAAATGTTGTCCTGAGTGGGAATCGAACCCACAACCTACAGCGCAGCCATGTAGGTAAATTTGTATACTGGGTGGGAATCGAACAGCAGGCACAGTTACTACAACTGAGCTATTAGGCTTGTTAAAAATTTGATATTAACTCTCTTCGCGCTCTAATTTTTCACTCATCGTTTTGGCACGTCGCGTACCCGCCAGCTGCCGCAGTACAAAACTGTCTTGCGTTTGTTTGAAACAAGCGGCTACACGGTTGGCAATGAGGCTCGCCGACGGCGATTGGTAACGCACGCCCGTCTGCAGCGGTCATTGAAAGTCAAATCGGCCAGCAACTGTCCACACGGCAGATTTGACAATATTTGACAAGATTACCTCAGCAGAAATGGCTTGTTGGCAACCGTGTGGCCCACGTTTAAAGTCTGAACAAATCTTGGAAGTGATATGTACCTAGCCTACTATACCATAGATTTAGTAGGTACAAATACTTACATTGGCAATGCAAAAGAGAGAGAATAGTGTAAGCTTATGTAGAGTAAGATAGGCGAGACCATTCACGAACACGCTACCGGCCTGTACCAGACTCACACCAGACTGGTGTCAAACGTGACGGAAACAAATGATGACGCTCTGGTCATCATTAGGATATTTAACTTGCAAGCGAGCACACGTTGCGAACGAAAAACGATGGCACAAATGTTTGCAAGTTTTATTTTATTTATATAATTTTAAATTAATACGTTACTTGAGCCTGAATACATTATATTAAGAAGAAAATAATTATTTACTTTTAATAACAAGAATCAAATAAGGTACGAGTCCAACTTTCTTTCAATTGAGGGCGGCCGTCCGGCCGTCTTCCTTGATATTTGAATATGAATTCCAAGGCAATTATTGATTATTATTACCTTGGAAAATAAGGTAGATTTTGACGAAGAGGAACCACAAACTTCTCCTAAAATATATTTGGAGGGGTTCTCTCTTATCTCTCATAAAATCGATGACCCGAATTTAGTAATCCATAATAACCTTTGCCATAATAATCAAAATTCCGAAACCTATTTTGTCGAATATCATTTTACCTAACATCACTTGTACGTATTGCAAATTCTATAATAATCAAAATTCCGAAATTGTTTTATCATAATTGACATAATCCCGAATATTCAAAAGTGATATCTATAGTTTGGTTTATCTTAACAGTCATGTTGTTTAAAAATAATTTATTCTTAAATACAATCAATGCAAGCAGCATGCAATGTTTTCTGGGACGAGCTCCCGCCAGAAAGCTCGCTCGTCGCCCCTGAGAATCACTTCATCCACTCAACCTACGCTATGCTACGGAGGTCAGCGGCTCGCTTCGCTCGCCACCTCTCATTATAGCTGAAGGTCATTCGGGAAAAAGAGTATTATAATAATCAAAATGCATTAGAATCTAGCATTATGGCAAGTGATGATTATAAGATGTCTGTACGGGAAAGTGATTTTCGGACAAAAGTATTTATGAGTCGAACGGTAATCATTGTTCACACACAAGTAGGTACATTAAAAACGACGATCTCCATCGAGACCTCAATATTAATCTCGTCCCCAAAGTAATACAAAGGTATGCAGAAGCTCATGAGACAAGGCTTCATTACCACGTAAATGTCGAGGCAATCCAACTCCTCGACAACACGGACATAGTGAGAAGACTCAAAAGAACCAAACCTTTTGATTACTCTAAGTACGTAATCTACTTAGAGTAATGTAAGTAATATAATAATGTAGTGTTTGTGCTAGTGCTACCTAAAAAACACGTAAACAAAGTGAATAACATTAGAAAGAGACAGTAAGAAAAGAGCTAACTGACAGATTATTAGATAAAACTCGATGTATAAATCTATAGGTCAGTTTTGAATTACTCATTAACCTACCACTTGTCTAGCTCGTAATCACAGACTAGTAGAAAGCTAACTCGTAATGCAATTTTTAGAATAGCTAAGTATTCTAATATTAAAAAAAATACACAGGTTCCGCACGTGTTCTGTGGTGATGGTGAAACCACATGACAGTAACTAGTCTGTGATTTGAAATCATTATATTTTACTTATTAGAAATGCAGATTTATGTGGACTGGTAAGTAAACAAAAGCTATATATTACCTACTCTCATTATTATTTTACATGCTAGAAATACCATTGACAATAACTTTTGTTTGTACATATAGCTCGATATACGTTATCTCGAATCTCGTAATCCCGCCTGGTACCAAAGAGAACATATGCTTAGTGAAAGAGAACATGTACATCAAGTATAATCAGAGCAGAGTTGTGTCATAGAATAAAATAGATAGACTAAAAGTCAACCAAAATTTTTCAGAAAAAATACAGCTTTATTTACCTGTTTTGTTAATGAACTTCAAGACTTGTTTGTTTTGTTTTGAGCTTTGCCTGCCGTGTTTTGTGTACCTACCTTACATATCCAATCAAAGAGTTAACGCGTGAGTGTTTGTGGTTGTTATTTTTAAATTTTATATTTTCGATGGAAACGTAAAATACGCAGATACCTACATCGCGTTGCGTGTGTATTTACATCGTGAACTGATTATCAGCAAGTAAGGTAAGCATCAATTTAAATACATACTTTTTGTTGCGTCTGAAGATTTAGAATTACCTAGACCATCCTGAACCCCATTACCTACCTAAAATCAAACAAACTAATTCCAGGATCAACTAAAGGTATTGATTTCAACGACAGGTTCAAATAGAAACTGAAGATGGGACCTCCAAAGAAATTTAAGAAATATGATTCGAAATCTGGAAGTGACCGCTCAGGTAAGTACCTACCTGGGTACTTGTAAAATACAAACAAGATCTTTTGTAAAGTTTGCTCAAGGTGTTTCTGTTTCTGAAGATGAAAAATGGGGCTCAGATGTAAAGAATGGGGGCTGAAATTTGTGGCTTGAGCAGAAAAGATGTTTGAAACTAAATTGTTATATCAATTTTAGAAAATCCAAACTAATTTCTAATACTACAAAGTTTAAAATGGTGTCTGCACTGCAACATCCCTTTTTCAGGGGTTCTCTTAATCTCCCCTAAATTCTGTTTAACTTTTTGTACATTCCAACTGTTAAAAATCAACTGTTTTTGTCTGTCTTTGTGTCCTTGTGTCCTGTGTATTGACTGCGGCACAAGTCTTAAAAACCCTCTTGGAACCAATATTCATATATTGGTTAACCATAAAAGGAGTGTAGGACATATTCATATCAGTAGTAGGCAAATCTCATTCTATCACTAATACACTTATGTTACCCAGTTAGAGTGTAGGTTTAGGCTATATTGTGACAGTATTTTTATAATTGCACAATTATTTTATGGGTTAGTAGTTGTTAGTAGGGGGTCTATATGAATAAAATTATTTTAAGAAGTTACATACTCTAGCAGTTTCAATAAAATAATAAATATATACAAATATATTTATATAATAAATATAAATAGACTGAAAAACAGTACATTCTAAATAAATACATAATTACATATTGTTTTTAATATTTTTATTAGGGACTTTGGCCAAAAATAGCATAACCTCATATCCTAATACTTAATTGCTTAATTACATACATCAAAGAAAAAAGTAATTTCACATTACATGCGACATTCTGATGTTTCAGGCAAGAAAAAAAAAATAGAAGAAGATATGACTATAGACCTTGTAGATGATGACAACACTGAAAGTGATGGAGTGCCTGGAGCCGCTATGGCAGATGCTGAGAAAAATGACCAGGTCCCTGAAGATGAATTTGGGGCCAAAGATTACAGGTATTTAAAAAAAACTGTATATGCTTGTTTAATTTACTTTTTTTCAGGTCTCCTTACAAATATGGTATGGGGATCAAAAATCTGCTGTATTAAAGTCTGTCTGCATTTTTAAGTGTGACATTATACAAAATATCCATTCTTAACTTGATTTCAGGAACTTGGAATTGAAGTCGGATAATGCGAGCCGCCCATTATGGGTAGCTCCTAATGGTCACATTTTCCTGGAAGCCTTCTCACCGGTCTACAAACATGCACATGACTTCCTTATTGCAATAGCTGAACCAGTTTGCAGGTTATTTTCAAACTCTGATTGTTTATTTCTACACCACTTAATCAGTTTGCATCTGAAAATCCCTATACTAACACATTGCTGAATACTGAAAACTCTTGGGGTTCTTCTTTCTTTTTTGTGTGGGCTGTGTCCTGACCTGTCAGTTTTTACGAGCCGCTGCTACCATAGGCGTCAGGCGTGGCTCTTTTACGATTTCTACCACTGGCAGTACTCAACACTTGTGGTGTTTTAGACTTACAGCAGCCTTTTCTTTTGTATATTTTGTATACCACAGTCATTAATCTCCTATCTTATAACCTCTCCAATATTGTACAAGTTTCATGCCCAGCAAGACGGTATAGACTGTTGATGAGTACTTGGAAAAACTTTAATGTCTTTGGTACAAACCTGCAATCAAGAAGATTTCAACTGAAAAAGCATTATACGAGTATTAAACTAAAATACAGACATAAAGTTCAAAATCTTTTTTCGACTTGAAATGGGTCAAAGTTGCACAGGCAAGTATGTAGTCTACAATGGAGTGAGCTTAGAGACCCTAAAGGTGTATTATCTCTCTCCTCGAAGACATAAGGCTCGTAAAACAGCGAAAATACAGACTCTAAACCTGATCCCACATATCTTGCAGTATGCATGCAGTGCTCTACCAGCAAAAGTTTGAATGAAACTATTGAAAAATCAATTCCTTTCAGACCCCAACACATTCACGAGTACAAGCTTACAGCCTACAGTCTATACGCCGCCGTGTCAGTTGGCTTGCAGACAGGAGATATCATAGAATACATGCAGCGGCTCAGCAAGTGTGCCGTCCCTGCAGGCATCATCGAGTTCATACAGCTCTGTACCCTTTCTTATGGAAAGGTGAAGCTTGTCCTTAAACATAACAGGTATGTTCATAGTTGTACACTTTATTACCCTTAAAAAGTGATTTATGCACTTTGTTCCTATCTATCTAGTTTTTTCTAAGATAACTTATGATTATATTTTAGGGTTAAGCTCTTTACTAAACTTTTCTAAACTCTTTAGAAGTGTCGAAGTGATATATTTATTAGTCACCTCTAATGAGTTTAGCATTTTAGATGACAGCGCGTTATTACAATACAATGGGCTAGGACTTATCCCAGCTAGCATTGTGATAACGCGGTGTCGACCAAGATCACGGGATTAGATGGTTCCAAACCGTGTCCCGTGATCTTGGTCGACACAGCCAATATAATTTTAAAAGTTGATTTTTTTTTTAATAAAAATTGTTTGGGTAAAAAAATGCAAAACCAGCGTGTGTCAAAATAGTTGTAATTGTGTTGAATAATCCAGGTATTTAGTAGAAAGCAAGCATGTGGAAGTGCTACAAAAGTTGCTGAAAGACCCCGTGATACAGCAATGTCGCTTGCGTCGCGATGGAGAGGAAGACTTGGTTGCTAATGCGTTGCCCAGCAAACCTGCCATAGCGACGGCTAATCCAGGTA
Organism: Venusia cambrica; assembly: GCA_951394065.1. Lineage (NCBI taxonomy): Eukaryota > Metazoa > Arthropoda > Insecta > Lepidoptera > Geometridae > Venusia > Venusia cambrica. Next base: position 11,654,690 of record OX596040.1, on the reverse strand, counting down.
ATCACTTTTATTAGAGTCTATTACTGAATCAGATCATTTTAGTTCACATTTTCGCCACTGCGACACGACGGTTCGTTTTTTGGATAGACTGCTGTTACTTAAAAAATGATACTGAACCTCAAGGAAAGTGTCATTTATATTTGCGTGTGGTACCTACCCAGATAAATAATAGCATGTTGTTACCCATGGCTGTATGCCATTTTATCCTATATCCATGTCCAGCCGTTTAAGTCGTGAAATGGTAACAAATATCCGAAAGATACTTTTGAATTTAGAATAATATACATTGTTTTATTTCCTCTTACAACTCTATCTGTGGTGGGTAAGATCTATCTCCTAGTGGTTAACCCTGGAATTGACCTTGACGTTGACCTTGAGTCGACGACCAACGGTTACGGCTGCATTATCCTATAGCTGGTACGACCACCCTTCTGTTAAAGTCCGACGCCACGCAGTTCGCTGTGTTACCTCTTATTACTGCCTTTAATAAGCAGCTTCTGGAAAAGTTCGCTCTCTACAGGGTCGCATTCTCGCTCAGGTAATGCCCAGACGAGCCTTAGAATATAAACAATCAATCATCAAACTACCACGGCGCGCCCTCCCACGTGTGCTCTTCTCGCTGCTTGTCGCATAGATAATAATAAGACAGATCTTTAGAATTCTGCAAAAGGCTGTTAATTTAAATACTTGCAGAATAATTGTATGTGTTATTAATATTGGTTTGAAGAAACTTGTTAGGAAGATAATACTAACCAATAATAATTACACCAACACGTCATAATGATTAGGTATTGGTATTGTCAATTATGTCTCTTCCTTTACCACTGAGGGACACTTGGCTTAGACCGCTGCCCTCAGGGATTCCGGCTCTACTGAAGATTAATTAAGAATAATTTAATTAAAAGTTCCTACTACAAAATAAGTGACTATATTGACGATAAGAACGCGAATTTAATTAAAAGTGCCTACTACAAAATGAGTGACTATATTGACGATAAGAACGCGTGGCCTGGGACGCTACCGCCGACGGCGAAGCCGATCTCCATTGGCTTAAAATTAGCTTCATGAGAACTAGAAACGATTTTTATCGTCAAATGTACTGAACGGATAGGTTTCATAACATGTGTACACTTTTGAGATGGGAAACGCCATTTTGGATATGACACATACCCGGTAGTAAAAATCGTTTCTAGTTCTCATGAAGCTAATTTTAAGCCAATGGAGATCGGCTTCGCCGTCGGCGGTAGCGTCCCTGGTGTTGCTATACCAGTTGACAGTTAAATGTTGATTTCTTAATGTTAACAAACTGCCCATTAGGTAGATAGGTTTTTTTAAGATAATATTAAGTGTATTTAGGTTTATGATGTAGGTAACACTTGTAATGTTATTGAATTATTATAAACTCTGTATACCTGAATGTTGAATGGATCATCAAAAAATTAAACAGCCCGAGGCTCTTGCCTTTCTCCTTGTGTGCTGGTCGCGATTCCGAACATGCAGTAGATTTGACGTTTCAAAATGATCCTAAAAATCTTAATGAATAAAAATATTTGACTTTGACTTACTGAGCCGAGTTGATTACAATCATGAAACAAAAATAATAGATATTGGTACACAATGGGCTATTGCGTCTTTACGGAAGCTTATGTAGTAAAATGATTTAGTAGGTGAGGAGAAGTTGCCGGCGAACGGCGCGGTCCCGGAGGACATCAGTCAGTTCTACCAGCAACTGGACAAGGACGACGATGACGACGAGGGGGCGGGGAGCGCCGCCACCACCGCCGTCGCCTTCGAAGTCGACCCCGACAAGATTGAGGTTGACAACATTCATACATCAATATTTTACATTTTATTGCGGGTTTTGTCCAGCTGTGGACATCAATGGGCTGCTGATGTGTCTGGACATTTAAAATATTAATAAATATTACAGGACATTAATTTTACACAGCGCCATCTAGCCCCAAACTAAGCATAGCTTGTAATATGGGAACTAGATTACGGATAAAATACTTAAATACTTTTTGTAAGTACATACGTACTATATGATACAACACCCAAACACAGAACAAACATCTATGTTCATCACACAAATGTTTGTCCTGGGTGGGAATCGAACCCACAGCCTACAGCGCCGAAGGCAGAGTTACTACCAACTGAGCTATGAGGCTTGTCAAATTTACATCACGTGATGAAAATTATAGCGCAATCTAGCCCCAAACTATATTATAACTGGTACAGGGTTATTGGTAATTCGACGTATTCCCGTTAGGTGATGGTAGGGGTGACTATTTGCGATAATTTTAGCACCTATATTTATTATGCAAAAGTGAACCATTTTTGAGTTATCATGGTTTTAGGCTTTTTTTCAAAAAACGTCTAGAATAAATATTAACATCAAAAATAAATTTTAAAAAAGTATCAGTATAATTCTCATTTTTTCTTCCGATTTATAAAAACGATTAAATACTGGTTATTTATCAATATTAAAACAACAACTATCGGTAAAAATTTTAAAATGCGAGACGTAAAACGATATTATTTCAATATGTTTTTGAGATTGAGACATCACACAGAATCACCTCCTGACGGGATCAAAATGCGTCAAATTACTAATAACCCTGTATATGGGAACTAAGATTACGGATAGAATACTTATATACTTCTTTTCTCAAAAAGAGAGGCGCTCTTTGAAAACAAAAAATGAGAAGCGCCGTAACGAACTGTCATAACTGAATGATAAATTTGCTGCAGAGGCATTATTATATATAACCATATATATATACAAACATTCGCATATAAACTTCCGAAAAGTTGATTGGTGCACGATTGAATTTGCACCCGCAACTTCCGTATCGGAAAGAGGACCCAGACCCACTTGGCCACACAGCTGTCTTTTAAGTAATCATTTGGAATATGTAAGTGATATTTGCAGGTGATACAAAAGCGATGCATCGAGTTGGAGCACCCGTTACTAGCGGAGTACGATTTCCGCAATGACACAATCAACCCAGATATCAACATGGATCTGAAGCCCACCGCCGTGCTGCGACCCTACCAGGAAAAGAGCCTCAGGAAAATGTTCGGAAACGGACGAGCTAGGTACCTTTATATCCACTACATCCATCACTAACTTTACGTCCGCTATCCTCCCGTGGATATCTAAAGAAAACAAAAGCTTCCAACTGCGTCCAACTCAACACCAATACTGCGTTCACCAACCCTGCTTAGAGTAGCGTTCAGCTGTTGAGTTTTAAAATGGTAACAGTGAAAGTAACTTTCGAATTTAAATTATTTGCTATCGACCGTTTCGAATTGATGTCTGTAATGTATCCGTCAGCGTAGGGCAGCGGAAGCGGTAAATTAATAATAATAAATTCTAATAAAGTGTTATGATTGAAAAACTTTAGCCTTCCCTATGTGTAAAAAAAATTGCTTTACTCGTAAATTTTTGTTTTTTTTTATCTGTTATTTAAGTGTCAGTGTAGAATAGCGGTAGCGGTAGTTCAAACAAATCGTTATATAAATAAATATAAACATTACAGGACATTAATTTCACACAGCGCTATCTAGCCCCAAACTAAGCATAGCTAGTAATATGGGAACTAGATATATACACAGATACAACAGCCAAACGTAGAACAAACTTGTATATTCATCACACAAATGTTTTTCCTGGGTGAGAATCGAAGCCACAGTCTACGAAGGCAGAGCTACTACCAACTGAGCTATGAGGCTTGTAAGAAGTTCTATAGTGTGGTGTTACATTTGTGTAGATCTGGCGTGATAGTGCTGCCTTGCGGCGCTGGCAAGTCGCTGGTGGGGGTGACGGCGGTGTGCACGGTGCGGAAACGGGCGCTAGTGCTGTGCAACTCGGGCGTTAGCGTGGAGCAGTGGAAGCAGCAGTTCAAGTGCTGGTCCACGGCAGACGACAGTGTGATTTGCAGGTAACATTCTCAACAGATATAGGTAAAAAAAAAAAAAAAAATTACAAGACACTAATTTCACACAGCGCCATCTAGTCCCAAACTAAGCATAGCTTGTAATATGGGAACTAAATTACGGATAGAATACATAGATACTTTTTTTTTTCTTTTTTGTAAATACATACTTATCGTACGATACAACATCCAAACACAGAACAAACATCTATATTCATCACATAAATGTTTGTCCTGGGTGGGAATCGAACCCACAACCTACAGGGCAGAAGGCAGAGCTACTACCAACTGAGCTGTGAGGCTTGTTAACTAGGTTCACAAGTCTAGTGGTTCCAAAGGTACCGGGTTCGATCCGAGGGGAAGGAGGACTTTGTTTAAGTCCGCCCCATCCTACCTAAGTCTGTCGTCATAATAATAACTCGAAATTGTTGTGTTCCGGCATTTAGAGGCAAGTTAGCTAGTTCATCAGTCTATTGAAGATTGCGGATGCAATGTGCACCTTCAGCCTAGTCATAACTTGAAACCAGGCTCTCCTGGTCTGATTGAAGGCAAGTGCTTGCCCGTCGTACAATGAAGAAAAGTTTTGCTTATTTACTCTGCACTATAAAGACTTAAATGTTGTATTGGTGCCGAAAGACTAGATAAACGAGTCCGATGTAAAATAAATTTATTGACAAAACTCAGTATGGTTTTTGTTAAGCTCCTCATGGTAATTAGGCGAAGCAAAGTATGGTTTACCTCCATCAGAGGAAGCTGGAAAGCTGTATAAACTGTACAATTAAGCAATTAAGAATCGTAATTATCTCGTATCTTGTTTTTGTTTTTTTGTGTACCTACAGGGTGACATGTTCAGTTTTGAACAAACCCTCCAAGAAAAAAAAAAAAGTATGGTTAGCTGACATGTGAACTGATTGAACTGATGCAGATTCACATCCGAAGCGAAAGACAAGCCGATGGGAGCGGGCATCCTCATAACGACGTACTCGATGATAACGCACGGACAGCGGCGCTCGTGGGAGGCGGAACAGACCATGAAGTGGCTTCAGGCGCAGGAGTGGGGGCTCCTCGTACTAGACGAGGTGCACACCATCCCGGCCAAGATGTTCCGACGGGTGCTCACCATAGTACACTCGCACGCTAAACTAGGTATGTAAAGAAAGATAGGAAGAAAGACACATTTATTTATCCCACATAAACTAGATTATATAAAGGTAGGTATAAGTAGAAACAATTAGGTACTAACCAAATAGATACCTACTTAATTAATGAAATGAACAAAAAACACAACAACAAATAAATTTACAATTTAACATCATTACATACCTACACAATAAGTTATAAAAAATAATTACCTACCTACTCGTAACAATTATTATATGCGGGCTAAAAAGGTCGCTGTCTCAGCATTCAATTGCGCCGGGTTTAACGGTGCAACGCTGGTTGTAACTACGGTTCGTGGTTAAACTTTGCTCAAGTCTGCCTGGCTAGTTACTATTATTATATTACAGGACGTTAATTTCACACAACGCCATCTTGCCCCAAACTAAGCATAGCTTGTTATATGGGAACTAGATTGCGGATAGAATAACATTTGTGTGATGAACATACATGTTTGTTCTGTGTTTGGGTGTTGTATGATAAGTATGTATTGATAAATAAAAACAAAAAATATATATAAATATATGTATATACTTTTTTTTTGTAAATACATATTTATCATACAGCACCCAAACCCAGAACAAACATCTATGTTCATAACAGAAATGTTTGTCCTGCGTGGGAATCGAACCCACAACCTACAGCGCAGAAGGCAGATACCGTTACCACCATCTTACCTATTCCTGCCGCCATAATAACAATTAATTGTAATATACATTGTTGTGTTCCGGCATTTATAGGTAAGAAAGCCAGTTCCTCAGTTTGTTGAGGATACCGGGTGAAGTGCGCCTCCACATTCGACCTTATTTGTAACCAGGTGAGATGAGTCCAAGCGCTCTTTGCGACGTCGTTTGAGGGATGGCTGTGGACGTTTGTGGGCTATAATTATGCAATGATCCAACCACCACTAGGTCCAGGGTAGAGATGACGAATATAACTATCAACCAATAAATTTAACTAATATTTAAAATAAACCATCATATTCAATAATCAGAATTAACATTATCGAATAATAATATCATATCAACTTCAGCCTGAGTTAGAACTAACATAATTGAATGCATTTCATAGCATTTTAACTTTAAGGTGCTACAAATAAGAAACATTTTCGTATGTTGCTACTCGCAGAGTTTTCAACTATGTATTAGGTTGACTTCATTCAATTGTATGCTTTCGACTCCTCACTATAGAGATTAAATTTCTCTGATTTGCTGTATATTATATTTTTATTAAATACAAAGTGATGTGATATTTTAAACAAATACCCATAGTGCTACTATGATACAGACGAATTAGCGGTTACTTTTACTTGATCAATAGAATAAAATATTCAACTGCATTAACATCAACCAATAACCAAATCGTGTAGATACTAAACAAATTATATTAACTAAAATTTTCAGCCAATAAAAATATCGATATATTTTTTTATCAATTAACTTAATTTTAACCATTATTGCCATCTTTAGTCCAGGGACCTACAAAGGTCCAGTCGGTTAGCGATCACTCTCCTGCCAAAGTCCAGCGCCAAGCAGTTAGCTGTGTTCCGTTGATGCGCCGGAGAGCCTCTGGGTTAGCTCATCGTAGACCATACTTGTGCGAGTCTAGAAATGTGATGATAATGATGTTTCTTTTTTCCCAGGTCTAACAGCCACTCTGCTTCGCGAGGACGACAAAATCGCCGACCTGAACTTCCTGATCGGTCCTAAGTTGTACGAAGCGAACTGGTTGGAGCTGCAGGCGAATGGATATATCGCGCGAGTGCAGTGCGCCGAGGTGTGGTGTCCTATGACGCCCGAGTTCTACCGGGAATACCTTATACAGAAGTAAGTTGTGTCTAAATATTTTTTTATCTGTCTCGGATGTAAGGATCATCTGTGGTCCACAATAAAGCGAGTTTTCCCAGAAGGCACTGGCTCTCCCAAGCACCGATGGAACACGGCAAACCGTTTCGCATTGGACTTCGGAAGGAGTGGTCACTAGCGAGGTGGACCCTTACATACCTGTACCATGACTTCTTAAAGAATTGGGGGTGACCATGACCTCTTAAAGCATTGGGGGTGACCATGACTTTTTAAAGCATTGGGGGTGACCATGACCTCTTAAAGCATTGGGGGTGACCATGACTTTTTAAAGCATTGGGGGTGACCATGACCTCTTAAAGCATTGGGGGTGACCATGACTTTTTAAAGCATTGGGGGTGACCATGACCTCTTAAAGCATATCTGGTGACCATGACCTCTTAAAGCATATCTGGTGACCATGACATCTTAACGCATTGGGGTTGACCATGACCTCATAAAGCATTTCTGGTGACCATGACCTCTTAAAGCATTGGGGTTGACCATGACCTCTTAGAGCACTGGGGGTGACCATGACCTCTTAAAGCATTAGGGTTGACCATGACCTCTTAAAGCATTGGGGTTGACCATGACCTCTTAAAGCATTTTTTTTATATTACTTTACTTTTTTCCCAATCTGTGTTCAGTGCTTCAAGCGGTTGTGGTTAGGCCCCAGGTCCTACCACCATTGATGTTATCATTCAACCGTAACCGCACGCAAAAGACAGCGATTCTATTGCCCGGGGTAGACCACCCTACCTTGTTGTCGTTGTTTGTTGTCTGGAAGAAATCGCTTCTAAGCGATAAGACTTTTTTTTAAGTGATCCAGTTTTTTAAGGTGTGCAAAAAAGTATTTTATATACACTCAAATCGAAAAATTCGAATTACGAATTCAAAGACGGTTCTATATAAACGCATATACATAAAATTAAGAATAAAACTCATTATAGTACCGCTATCTTTTTTTTATTATTTCATTAAAGTAGTCTATGGTTTTAGGCTGAATATGAAAAAAAAAGCGCACGCATGCGCAGTTCGAACTGTGAAAAAAATGGCGCACGCATGCGTAGTTTGAAATTAATTTCCCGCGCTTCCCATACATTTTTTTGCCGATCGTGTTTTTGTATTCGGGATTCCAAAAAAGTTTACTAAAATCCTGTAAGTGATTAAAATATGATTGGAGAAGAGAGTAGTGACGGCGAGATTTTCACTTCGCCAGATATTATAGACGCGGCATTGGCGTTAACTGAAAGTCTCCTGCCAGAAAAATAAAAAAAATTGTACGACAAAATGTACCAAGAATTTATAGATTGAAAATTACTTCCTTGTAACCTACCTACTTTGTTTAATTTAAATTGTTCCTATGAGTGAGGATAAAGTAGTGTATGAAACTGCATATAACTTAGGTATTAAAACACTCGAGTCAACGTATTATCGCATTCGGCTTCGCCTCATGCGATAAACAGACTCTCGTGTTTTAATACCCCTTCTTATATGACAGTTGCATAAACTACTATTTATTGATTCACTCGTTCTTACAGAATAAACAAGAAAATGTTACTGTACGTTATGAACCCATCCAAGTTCCGAGCGTGCCAATTCCTGGTGAAATATCACGAGCGGCGCGGAGACAAGACGATCGTATTCTCGGACAACGTGTTCGCGCTGCGGCACTACGCCGTCAAGATGAACAAACCTTACATCTACGGACCGACCTCGCAAAACGAAAGGTAGTGTAGTAAGAAGTGGCATTTTAAGCACATCACACATTACAAATCAAATAAAATTCCAAGCACACATTACATTCACTTTCTTACGCATAATATTTTCAGAGGATTAACTTGGATGCGCTGGAATTCAATATGGTTCTGCCATGGATGTTGTAAGAGGCATTAATAGCAAGTCGACTGCTTGCTTGTTCTGTCTTCAAGATAAAAAAAAGCTCTTTGACTTAATAGGCACCAATATCAGACCTATTTTTGTTTATTGTACGATGGGGAAACGCTTGGCCTTCATCTCATCTGGTTACAAGTTGAGATAAGGCCGAAGATGAAGGCGCACTTCACCCGGAATCCTCAACAAACTGAGGAACTGGCTATCTTACCTCTAAATGCCTTCTATGGAACACAACAATTTTAGATTTGATTATGGCCATATAATTAGGTAAGATGGTGGTAGCTAGCCAGGCGGACTTAAACAAAGTCCTACCACCAAACAAACCAAGCACAATAAGTAACAATAACAAGTTTAAGAGTAGTAGAAGCCCCTAGTGAAAGGGCTCGTCCGGAGAATTACTGCCACCATACTTATTTCAGCCGCCAAGCAGCATTGCTGTGTTTCGGTTCGAAGGGTGTTGCCGGTGAAATTACGGGTACGTGAGGCTTAACACCTTTATGCCTTAAGTTGACGGGCGCAATGCAGTGCCGGTTAGGCTGTTCTTTGTGGATGTGACCTACGCAGTAAGGCTTTGTCATAGGCAAGAGTACACTTAACACCAGGTGCGCTACTTGCTTGTCCCGTCTCCTAGTAGTATAAAAAAAAACAATATATTGTACTCCTCATGGGGATCGAACCCGGGACCTCTGGATCTGAAATCGGTGGGCTGAACCACTAGACCACAGAGTCGGTTAAACCTGAAGAGTAATTTTAGAAAGAGAACCGTTGAACCGCACTAAAATACTTGGACAAACAGACGGAAAGCTTAGTAATAGCATACCGTTGCCACCGTTAGGGTACGGCACCCTCAAAATGGTTTTAACTCTATTTTTCTGGTTTCTAGGATACAGATTCTGCAGAATTTCAAGTTCAATCCGAAAGTGAACACAATATTCGTGAGCAAAGTAGCCGATACCAGCTTCGATCTGCCCGAGGCCAATGTTCTCATACAGATATCTTCACACGGCGGGTCCAGGAGGCAGGAGGCGCAGAGATTAGGTATGGATTCTATATTTTAGAATTAACAAGCTCTTATGAATATCCGCTGGTGTGGCAGCTTACCCAGGCGATGGCCAAAGACCAAATCTCTTTTAGTTATTAAGAACTAACCTCTAATTCTAAGTTATAATAACACTTTAAAAATAGTTTATTACTGCTAAATAAAATTGTATAACTTCAAGGAAAACAAAGGTTCTTAGGTACTAACATTTTAACACTAATACAATAAATATTTAACAGACTGCAATTTTTAAAGCTAGGTATATCTGTCAGTTTTCCCAATAGGCTAAGCCTGTGTCGGGAAAAGGTATTATCCTTAACTTTGGACCTAGACGTCTGAATAAATGAATTTGAATTGAATTCAGCTCAGTTGGCAGTAAGTAGCTCTGCCTTCTGCGCTGTGGGTTGTGAGTTGGATTTACACACGACAAACATTTTTGCAATTAATATAGTTAATACATTCACTCTGTATTGGGTGTTGTATTGTATTATAAGTATGTATTATAAAATAGTATAATAGTATTCTATCCACTATGGTAACTAGATATCATAGTTTGTTAAATGACAAACTACACCATAGATTGAGGCTAGATGGCGTTGTGTAAAGTTAAATGTCCCGTATTTATCTACAATATTATTGTAAAGGGAAAAGATTTGTATTTTTGTTTGTATTGAAGAGACTCGAGAACTAATAGTCCGATTTTAAAATTTATTAACTACTAGCGTCCTGCGGCTTCGCCCGCGTGTAAATTTATGTGTCAAATGTAAAACAATATGGAATTGAATTTTAGAGTCGGTGCGGAGCGGACGCGCGCTCTGAGATCTATCTGTGTTTGGTTATTTGTTTGTATAGTCAAGCTATAATACATACATACATGTTTCATTATTTTCTTCATAGTTTATTTGAACCGAGTTTTGAGTTAATCAAACCAAGGTTTTTTTTTCCATAGAAACTTTACCACTCTGTACCTACAACCCCCTTAGGAGATGATTTTCAAAAATTAGATTAGGCCATGAGTTATTCTAGTTATTCTATACCTAAACTATCTGTATACCAAATTTCATCTTAATCGGTATAGTATTTACGGAGATGAGTGGTAACAAACATTCACACAAACTTTCGCATTTATAATATTAGCGAGATTACTGTGTATCAAGTAGTCAAGTTACATCAGTCGTAAATACAGTTACGTCAACAGCCCAGGTAGTGGTTAGTTGGATATTGAACAGAGTCTGCTCCAAAAACGGGAGGGTTTTTGCCATAATCACCACACTTGGCAGGCGGGTTGGTGATCACAGTAAAGGTGTTATGTAACCTACAGCAGGAAGCTGCCGCTTTTTACAATATCCGCGGGCTGAGTGGGAGGGCGTCGAATCTTAAGCCGCGACTGCTACGGCCGGATAAATACAGTCATTTATCGTTAAATGCCTCATTATACCGATTTCAAAAGGTATAAGCACGACTATTATACCATGCATTATTTAGGAGTTCCGCTGGCATCATCATAAGACCCTGGTTTGCATGGTTCATAGAAGAGTATCACACATACAATCATTTTAAATGCGCAACGCTCTTAGTATGTATTAGTGTTATTGACCGAAAAAAACCCTTTATTCTTTATTGATTCAACTCCATCATCAGACCTTGGTAGTTTTGACATTCATCCATTGCATAAAGAGCACTCAAATTACACCAGTTTATATTAGGTCCTTACATATGAAATTGGCGTTTTGTCGTACTGGCCACTTTGATCTTAAATATCTCCTCATTGGTTAGGAATTCCAAATTCAAATTTAAACAGCTATTTACTCATGCATTTGTGTTTCGAAAACCGTAATTCATTTGTTTTTTTCTCTTTTGCTTTTTTTTCTGCGTCACTCATTTCACAAAATGGAAAACTTAAAATATCGCATTATTTACGAGTACGAGTTCCACCGTGGCACCAGTGCTGCAGAAACGGCTCGAAGGATTAATGATGTGTATGGTGGTGGTGTCGCAAAAGAAAACACGGTGCGTTTTTGGTTTCAACGTTTTCGTTCTGGAAATTTCGACCTGCAGAACAATATGATGATAATGATGAATTGAAGGCTATTGTGGAAGCAGATCCATCGCAAACCACATCACAGTTAGCTGCAGGCTGCGGTGTTAGTGACAAAACCGTTTTAATCCACTTGAAGCAAATTGGGAAGGTGAAAAAGCTTGAAAGGTGGGTACCTCATGAATTGAGTGAAGCAAACCGACAAACGCGCGTCGACTGCTGCGTTACATTACTCAACCGGCACAATAATGAAGGAATTTTAAATTGGATCATTACATGTGATGAAAAGTGGATCCTGTACGATAATCGTAAACGCTCATCGCAATGGCTGAACCCTGGTGAACCAGCAACATCTTGCCCCAAGCGAAAATTGACTCAAAAAAAAGTTACTTGTAAGCGTTTGGTGGACTAGTGTACACTATAGCTTTCTTAAATCTGGTCAGACGATTACGGCTGATGTCTATTGTCAGCAACTGCAAACCATGATGGAAAAGCTCGCTGTTAAACAACCGAGACTTTTCAATCGCTCTACGCCACTGCTGCTTCAAGACAACGCTAGACCACACACGGCCCAACAGACGACTACCAAATTAGAGGAGCTTCAATTGGAATGTCTAAGACATCCACCGTACTCTCCGGACCTTGCTTATTACCATTTTTTTCGAAATTTGGATAACTTCTTGCAAGGAAAAAAATTCAATTCCGATGAGGCAGTCCAAACCGCATTCAAAGATTTCATTGATTCCCGTCCGAATGGTTTTTTTAGTAAAGGGATCAATGAACTACCTATAAGATGGCAAAAGTGTATAGATAGCAATGGTACATACTTTGATTAATAAAATATATTTGAATATGAAAAAATTGGCTTTATGTTCCTCCCATACAAAACGCCAATTTCATATGTAAGGACCTAATAATATAAACCTCGTGTACAACGCGTTTTTTCTGTTAAATAACAATGTTTTTTGTTTTTTTTTCTAATAAAAGGCCTGCTCTCCAATTATTAAAAGAACAAAAAAACATGAATCACGTTCTTATCTATTTCATATGAGGAATCGATAATGATCATTTTGACCTTTTATCGTGCACGGTTTCAGAGTTAGGGCATACTTTTAATGAAAACTTTCAACCCCTTTTTGAACCCCCTAGGGTACGAATTTTTAAAATCCCCTTCTTAGCACTCATTTTCGCATCAAGACAAGCATACCCCCCAAATTTCATGTCTCTACGATTAGCCGTTTGTGCGTTGTTATCAGTGAGTCAGTTAGCATTTTATATTAGTATAAGATATATAAATATATTAATGATATATAAATTCACCAGTAGAATGCTGTAGTATCACCGAGTAACTTCAGAGGGCCCCGGAGTACCGTTGATTTTCGCTCTCCAGTGCAAACGTACTACGTTTGTATGGGAAAGTGAGACTACTGGGCTTGAGCTTTATTTTTTATCAGGTATTATTAAATAAATAAAATAAAATAAAAAGAGCTTTATTTTCCTATACACGAAACAAATTAATAACAATATTATAAGACTAAAAGCAAGTTATTATCAAAAACGAACAGTAGGTTCTTAAAATTAACTTAATCTGTATATATATAATTGTTTTCTTGTTCCTGTTCTGTTTGCACATATTAGTATTTATATATTAAAATGTAACAGGTATTATTAGGGATCCTTATTGTAAGCCAAGGTGAAGTAAAATTACCCGTAACATTCCTTACGTCCGCCCATCCGCTCTGATCTTTTGTGGGTTCGGTTTAATCTTATAGTTAATTTCGAATTCATATGACAAACTTTGCTTAGTTTTCGCCTAGATGGCGCTGGTAGTATAATATTTTGTGTAGTTTTTTTGTGCAACCTTTTATTACAATCTACTCACACATAACGGAGGTCATTATACTTATATTTTAAGGATCAAAAATACAAATGGCAAATTTCACTGCGGCGATGGGTTTACAACCTATCCTATCTCTATTTGAATGCTGGACGTACCTCCTGCCACCAACAAGTACTTGAACCTCAAATTTAAACAATAATGTTGGACATGATTTCAGGTCGAATCTTGAGAGCGAAGAAAGGAGCGATAGCTGAGGAATACAACGCGTTCTTCTACACGCTGGTGTCTCAAGATACCTTGGAAATGGCGTACAGCAGGAAGAGACAGCGGTTTTTAGTTAACCAAGGATACAGTTACAAGGTTAGATAGAGAATAGTACTCTACATTTATTGTATTTCAAGTGATTGCAGATCGGTAACAGTTTGTGAATTATGTGTCATTATAACATAATAGCATTTTTTTTTTTTTTATTAAATAAATGGATCAAGTTATCAGAATTAAGTCATTTGATTTGATGCATGCATGTATACATATACTTAGATAAAACTACCTAAGGGTAACCAATAAACCTAAATTCCCGGCACAGACGACGGGACTTTTGGTTTATTGTCCGTTAAAAAAGATAATTTTGAATTACTAGCATGGATTAAAATTAGTTTTTTTTTTTTTATAAAAATGCCCACTGTAGAAAACAAATTGTCGTTTGCGCCGCCAGTCCTTATTCATACGTTTTACGAAACATTTTGTTGTTATCTTACAACTTGGTATGTGGATCTTGTTGTGTAAAGGCAGACGCATCACACATTAAGTAAGACGATATTTATATCTTTAATCTTTATTTCAGGTGATAACGGAACTGAAAGGAATAGACACGGAACCAGATATGTTCTACACTACGCGGGAAGAACAGGGAATGTTACTGCAACAGGTATGCTCTCAGAGTTTTAATCTGCAGAAGCAGTTATTTTTTATACAAATTGGTGATGGTTCAAGTAAGCAGCGTAACTGATGTTAAGTGCATCTTTTACCATACAAAATACACAAAGCCTTACTGTACCTTTAGGTCATATCCACAATGAACATGGCATACGTGGCACTGCATTGCGTCAGTCAACTTGAGGCATGATGCTTCGCGTGTCCGTAATTTCACAGGCAACTATACCCTTCAAACCGGAACACAGCAACGCTGTTGGCGGCTGAATTAGATATGGTGGTAGTACTTCTGTCAAAAGGGGCTCTACTACTCTTAAAGTAGCTTGTAGTCTGTGGGGACCTTTAAGTAGCTTGTAGTCTGTGGGGACTTTAAAGTAGCTTGTAGTCTGTGGGGACTTTAAAGTAGCTTGTAGTCTGTGGGGACTTTAAAGTAGCTTGTAGTCTGTGGGGACTTCAAAGCAATGTTGTCATCAACCCAAGGCCCTGCTCCACTACTTTGGAGAGCTGGGCTGGCTGTTCGTTAGTTCTGAGGGCAATGTTCAATACATCCCAATGCGGGACGTCAGTGCAGAATATTTACCCCACTGCCTAATTCATTCTAAAGCCGGGTCTGCTGCTGTCTAAATTTCGCGACATTGTTGACTCAAGTTTTTGATGAACATGTTGTCTTTACATTACATTCTGTCTCCTGCAACTTACGAAGTCTGTGCGATAGATAAAAGCTCAACTCAATGAACTAGAGAAATGCTACCTCGCCCCCCTCATAGGCGAATGCAAATGTAATTGTATGTAAGTGAAACAATGTAGGCTACTCTTGTTGATCGAATTTTATTGTATTCCTCAAACCATGCCCTCTTTTCTTCGGTAACAAAACTGGCTTTATACTATTTTTCATTGTATTCGTTTTTATTCCATACCTAGCTAGACTGTATAACCCAAACCAGTTTTTATTGTTTATGTTATAAGCAATCTTGAATAATATTTTAGTTATTTAGTTCTCCGCACACAAAGTACAATGGTAAAAGGAATAAATGAATATGAATATTTATTCAAGATAAATTATTCAAGGTAAATTCTGCTCTGACATGTGATAAATGATCATAATATTGTGCATTGTCCCCGTCGAGTTGAGCTGCCTCTACCGCACGCCTTGTATTATAATGGATTGCAGGGTAATATGTGTTTGTAATCGACGATGGATGGATGTTGTAAAAGCCGCATAAAAAAGGCAACATCTTTCTTCTGTGTATTATCTACACGCTCACTGCGATCACCATTCCGCCTGGCAAGCGTGGTCATTATGGAAAACCCCTCTATCTTTGGAGGAGGCCCTATGCAGTGGATACTAGCGAGATACTAGCTTGGCCTTTATCTCATCTGATTTACAAGTTACGATAAGGCCGTAGGTGGAAGCGCACTTCACCCGGAATCCTCAACAAACTGAGGAACTGGCTATCTTACCTCTGAATGCCGGAACACAACATGGATGTTATGGCGACAGAATTAAGTAAGATAGTGGTAGCTTTAAACAAAGTCCCACCACCAACCAAACCAAGCACAATATTAATAAATGTAAATAGCACTAATCGCAATCGTATTTATTTAAAATGGTTGGGGTTTTTTTTTTTTTTTAATTAACATAGATTGTAATTAATTAATGTAAGTGTATAGTGGCATTGTCATAGTGGCACGAGCTTAGTTGTTGTTGTTTAGTATAATGCACGGCGGCGGCGGCGCGGAGTCGGAGCGGCGCGGCGGCCGGTGTTTAGTTTTAATTCGCTAATCGCTCTGTGCTCGGTTTTATTATATCACCGAGTTATTGTAAGTCGAGTGCCGCCGCCGCCGTCACCGTTGATTGACACCATCGCCTGTCTCACTGTGACAATGCTCCTATGATATTTGTACCTATAGTCCATCAAATCTAAGAAGTACACTTGGACAGCTGTCAGATCTACTTGTCTAGGGATGTGAACCAAATAATCGCCATCGAAAATAACCGATATTAATGACAAATTAAAAAATCGATATTGATACTTTATAGGTAGGAAACAATCGCTTCCATTTTTGATAAAACTATGAAGTCAGATAGAAGTTAAATAAATATGTAGCGCTTAATTAATACCAAATAAATTAATTATTTCTGCTTATTTTTTTAAGATGGCCACCCACAGATAGACGACAGACTAAATTGGAGGTTGGATTGTACCTACTTGTGCCTACCGAGTGAACTTCAACTTCTTTATTTTGGCTTGGCTATATTGAAAGTGTCAAGCTAATGAAACAAAAAAAATATCGAGAGAGAATCGGTAAAAGCGATTGATTTCGAAAGACAAATGCCTTGCCATGACAAAGATAATGGGAAATCCGGCAATGTATGTGTGTGGCAATGTTTGTGACGGCATAACTCTCGGACAGATTATCCGATTTTCATGAAATTTAAATTGAATAGAGAAAACGTAATATATTTTGATTGTGGCGGGGAATTTTTGCAAAATGGGGTAGTTTTTGAGATATAAAATAAAAAGAGATACAATTTTTTCCTTTTCAAAACGACATCAACCTTCGTTTTATGTTAGAAAGGATATTAATTACATTACGTTAGCAATAAAAGAACCTCGAATACTCAGGTTCATAAAGAGAGTTAGAGAAAAAGTGCTTAAGTAAAGTGAGAAAGGTATATTGAAAGCACACTTTTATCGTTTGTTAATTACGTTATATTTGAGAATTAATCTCCGTTACAAACCAGACATCATGAGATCTCAGTTCGGGCGAACTACTTACTAGAATATAAATATATTTTTTATTTATTTAGGTAGGTACCTATTTTATTCAAGACAAGTAATGCGAAGAACTACTGAACTAAATTTTGGTCACTCGCGCACTACTCAAAACTATCTCACTGAATTTCCGCCAAAAAGTCGGTTCGATTAATTAAATTATTTCAATATTTTTACCGATTATTTGGAAACTCAAGAATTTTAAACTGTCGCAGCACTACTGTAAACAACATAATGACATAACATTGTATAAACGTGAACCTCATTTACAATTTTACTGATTGTTTATGTTTTAAACTAGTTTTACGAGATTCAAGTATAGATTAATGTACAGGAATGTTTAATAAATATAATTATTTATCTGAGTAAATAGTTTTTCGACATTATAAGAATTACTGTTTGTAATATTTTGTGTCTACGTTTGAACAAAGTTTTAGCGTAATAAGAAATGCGAAACGTCAAAATGTACTTCTTAGATTTGATGGACTGTAATCTAAAATTATTGTCTTTATATAACTGGGTATGTCGAAAAGAAATCGCTTAACATGGTTTTTGTCAACCCGTAGATAAAGTTGTGGGTCATATATTTATTTACCTACTTAGTTCTATACTAGTTTACAATACACAATGTATGACTGTTTTTTTGTCCCAAATAAATAAAATAAAATAAATAAAAAAATATTGTACTCGAGGGACTTCCGGATCTGATTCCGGCGCACCACTAGACCATGGAGGCGGTCAAAATAGTTGTAGTCGATGTGATGTGTTTGTATCGCAGGTGCTCGCGGCGTCGGAGACGGAATGCGAGGAGGAGAAGGAAGGCGGCGTGGGCGGCGGCGGCGTGGCGCGACGCGGCGGCGCGCTCTCCTCCTTCGCGGGCGGAGACGACGCGCTCTACTTCGAGCATCGCCGCAACCAGCACCACAACAAACACCCGCTCTTCAAGAAGTTCCGCTGCTAGCTTACGTATCTCACCTCGACGCGTGCAGCCTCCGTCCGCGTCCGCGTCCGCACCCGCTGGTACGCTGCATCGATGTCACGTGACTCGCATCCAAACTCCGAGTCGTTCCACTACTCGTACCGAATGGCGTGGGTTGGGGCAACACAAAAATAGTATGCATTCCGTTCTGCAACTCGCACCATTTGTAAAGGTGCAATATATATAACATATTACAATCAATATTTTTTTCAATTATAAAATACGAGTTGTGGAATGACTTCAAAGGCTAGGGCAAATTGTTGTGTTCCGGAATTAAGAGGCCAGTTCCTCTCAGACTGTTGAGGATTCCGGGTGAAATGCGCTTCCATCTTTTGCCTTAGTCTCTTAGTTATGAGATGAGCGCCAAGCATTTCACCATAGTACAATAAGAAAAAAAAATAAAAAAATGTATAGGTATATTTTAAGCAGACGGAAAGAAAAGAGATATCTATATAGTTAAAGAGTAAGTTACGAGCGACTGAGAATCCGAGGCGAGATCCTTCGATCCTAAACAGGCTCAATAGAGACATAGTGCGGAGAACAAAGCTCAACAAGGTACAATCTTTTATGTAACTTCCATTCAATAATACATATCATGTAGCTGATCTGTAAAACAATTTTATGGTTAATCAACTTATTATTATTATTTACTTGGACGCTCACGAAGTCCTCTTGCCCAATTTTAAGATGTATGTATCTTATAATTAAATATCTGCGGTTAAACAAAATCTGAGTACCGTTTTTGTATTTCCAATGTCCCGAATCGACTTTGGATCTCGGTATTTGGAAATTGATATAGAACGCGCATAGAACGTTCCATGATTCTATGTACATCCCGTACACAATTAATCCTCATTAGTTGCGTGTTTCGTATGGACTCGGTCGGTTGCTTCGCTCAGCGCACCCGAGCGAGGCTGGCAGAGTTGTAAATGTAGCCGCTGTTGATCACAGTAATGTTTAAAAGCAAAAGTTTATATGGATGTATGTTCCTTTTTCGCGAAAACTACTGAACGGATTGCGCTGAACATATATTGCTCTAGACCTGTCTCGTTTTATATGTTGTTTAATATTTATTAAAACAAACCGCACACACTTATAACATTTCGGGACATGCGTCGTATGCGCCAAACCTACACAAAGCTTAAATTAGTTTTATTATTATTTTTATTCATTGACTTATGTAGTTTTTTATTTCAGACTTATTCTTGCATACATATTCCCTGATGAAACATGAAGATATTTGCATATTGTGAGCAAAATTACAAGTGATCAGAAGCTAAACTGGAAAAAAATATAACACATTCAACAAATAAACCCATTTTATTATTACAATCCTAACCATTTTCCTTTCAAAGTTATGTAGTAAGTTTGTCTTGTCCCTTGGGAAACGGGTAGGCCTTTGGTGTGGGACGCTACCTGCGTCGACACCCTAGCGCCATCTCATCTGCCTGGGACATCAGTTAGGGCTGGTGCGTTGCGTTGCTGGTGGTAGGGATCACAAAAGGCGCAAATATAGTGGTCTCGACAGAGCTTACCTATTTGAGCCTTTTGGGGTGGAGACCTTGGGTCCGTGGGGAGCTGGTGCCCTCCGGGTTTTCAAAATATTGCGGGTCTTTTGATTGAGGCGACACGTGACCCAAGGGCTGGCTCTTATTTAGGCCAGCGAATTAGCATAGCTATTCAGCGTGGCAATGCAGCTAGTGTCTTGGGCACGCTTCCGTCTGGTACTGGTCTGGAAAAGTTGAGTTACCTATAGGCCGTTTGTAACGGTCCTTAGGTAATCTGACTGATTCCTTTGTACATAGTTTGTTTAATTGTACTTTTTATTGAATAAATGTTTAATAGTAGTAAGTAGTAGCAAAGCTTAAACTTAATTGTTTTTCTGCAGTAAAACCGAGGCCGAGTCGGGCGTCCCGGAATGGGCAATCGTCGAGCTTCAAGGACTGATCCAAATGAAGAAAGAGGCCACAGAGGTCACGGGGCCCACTGTGGTCGGGGATCTGCACTTCTTCAACAGAAACCGCCATCCTGTTCTAGTGCTGGGCCATCACATCCTCAGCGGGAAAGAAACTAAGCTAGAACAACCCATGGCGGTCATCGAGAAAGTCACGCTCGGTGATCAAACTACTTACAAAGTGAAAGCCGTCGTTAAAAAA
Source organism: Venusia cambrica (assembly GCA_951394065.1). Classification (NCBI taxonomy): domain Eukaryota; kingdom Metazoa; phylum Arthropoda; class Insecta; order Lepidoptera; family Geometridae; genus Venusia; species Venusia cambrica. The sequence continues at coordinate 11,634,095 of OX596040.1, read as the reverse complement.
AAATTGTTATTCAAATCTAGACCTAAGCCGATCATCTCTAATGTTGCCGAAAGAGTGTAATTTGATTATATTTCGAATAAATATCTAAACATAATATGCGTTTTTTTTTATAATTATTGCATTCAATTTCGTATCACGGCTAGGTTACTTCTTCGGTGCAAAAATAAGTCAAGCGGACCAAGAGAGTTTCACTGGTCTAATTTTTTTTTTGCTGTACATATAATCATGGAACATATTATTTGTCTGATGTCCAGACATTGAACCATACTATAGGCAAAGAATGGCTCCAACTTAAAAAATGTATGAAAAATCTTCTTTAATTTGTTTAACCTGGATAAACAGGCACGTAGTTATTAAGCACAAATAGGCAGGCAACTGGTAGGTTCATCATTGAACTTGGAGGGCATACCTGGTGAACATCTATCTGCAAGAGGTTGAAGGAAGTAATCTACAATTTTTTAGGGCGAATCCAGTCCCGGCATTTCCGTTTACGAACAATACATTATGTGAATATGTCAGCGTTTGATTGTAAGCACCGTCCGTTTGTAATATGCCTCGGCATATTGTAAACGGTCGGCAAAAATGGCGATCGATGATGAACCCGTCGGGACATGACTTCTCCATCCCGACAAGTCGTCCTGTGGTTTCAGTTAACTTTATTTATTCTGATGCAACTAGATCCGATACAAGCGTTTTTGAATAAAATACCTTAATACGAGACGTGTAAAGCTGAAATTTTCAAGATATAATTTTCAATAACCGCTCTAATTCTAAGGTATAAACTCACAATCGTGGGTTGGAAAGGTTTCTTGTATTTTGACGTCAAACTTATGACAAAAAGTTTTAATCTAAGCTATATTATTCAAAAACGCTTGTATGTGCATTCCTGAAGTTTTATATGGTTGCATAGAATAAGGTTTAAGAATATATATTTCTCAGAAGATTACAATTAATCACTTATTGAGAAACTTACTTATCTATACATTAAAGTATTTGCATTCAATTTACAGCGAGCGAGCATGCAATTTCGGAAAGAACCCATAGGTACTCGTACATACATAATTTATTATTCTTGCACTATAAATACCTACATGTACAAATTTACGTTCTTTGAATAGAAAACAAATAATCTATGCCATTCCTACACTACTTCAACCAGTTCACAGAAAAAAGTACAATAAAACAGGTAGATGTGGGTAGGGTATCAGAAGAATCACCTCATCTTCAACATGGCGGCGTTAACTTGTTGTTGCTTTCCCACCTGCACCGAATTCTCAGGTTAACCGGTGATTATCGTATAATGATCATGTGATATAGTTTTAATTGATTGTTACTCTAGTTTTTTAGGTATAAATGGCGGTTTGTTTTGTATGATAATTAATATTGTGTTGGTAGGTTACAGAAATCAAATGTAAGTATTATAATCATATTGGATTGCGTAAGATTTAGGTATTTAATTTGATAGACAATTAATAATTAAATTTAAATATTCAGATCAAGTTCAAATTCAATTCAATAGGTTTCCTACCTATTGTATATAAATTAATATTATATAAATTACACCAATATCAAGGCATATTTTTTCTATATGTATCCATAGAAAATGATTATCATAAGAATATTTTTCTTCAACGAAGTTATGCTTCAGGTCGTTATGGATGTAGACAGAAACGCCTCCTCCTCTCATGTCAGCACGGTAGTTGTGGTAGTAGGTATTGTGAGTATTCGGGCATCAGTCTCTGATTTAATCCATGTCTCGGTTACAGCCACAATATGGACTTTTGGCAAACTTTGTAATATGGTTTTTAGCTCGTCTAACTTTCCTAGCTTTACAATACTACGTGCATTAAGATAAAAGAACTTTAAAGATTTTTTGTCTTGTTGTATGTCCTTATGAGCACTTACGATTTGGTAGGTTACTGCTTCCTTATCTTTTATGCTAGAATATTCAGATGCAACAGAAATTGTTAGTTTTTTGAATTTAGTTTAATAATTTTTGGCACTCCTTTTATATATTTTATGCCAATATTTTCTTCTCCACGGCTCTGACGATTTTGAAGTTCTTCTTTCAATGCATTCATATGTTTCTGTTGCTGGGGAGTCCTATCAGAATAAACACTGACACCTTCTGGAGTAGCATTAGACTTATTACGCAAGATAATTTTAGGTGTCTGCGATGAGGCATAGGTCGCTTTTATGGCTCTAGAGTTACCTGCTTTATATTTTCCTAAGCGAATACAAGATGTGGGTTCAGGAATATTCTGGTCTATTTGATTTGTAATACTACTGACTTCGCTTACATCATAAGCTAATCTTTCTTTTGCATTAATTGATGTTGATTCCGTGATTCCTGTAATAATTATATTTTTTTCTCTCATATGCCGTTCTCGTATTTCAAAAATAATGTCTTCACAAGGTTTTACTGATTCATTAGTCGATTGGTTTTCTGTTTCTAGTTTGAGTGTTTCGATTTCTTTTTCCATTTTTGACAGTTTTTGCTCAGTTTTGCTCTTTAAATCGGTAATTTCTTGTTTGATTTTGATTTGATCAAGTATAATGTTGTCAGTCTTGATGTCTATATTTTGTATTTGTTGTCTTATTGACGTGATGTCTTCTGTAATTTTTTGTAGATGAGTATTTTGGACGTCAAATGATTTCTGGAGAATTAATAATATGTCTGCGCGAAACTCTGATAACTCTCTCATATTAGAACCGTCATCATTTTCAGGTACCTTCCTTTTTCGTAGTGAAAGTTGATGAGTTTCGTAGGTGTGGCTGTGAGGCAGCATATTTGAGTTTTGTATTTCACTATTTGGAGTTTCCGGTGGGCTACGCTGAACCGTACTCATCGTTGTGTGTTGATAACTTCCTCTCAGTTTAACCAACCGTTTGTTTATCGGTGTAAGCGGCTCCTTGCTTTCGATATTTAGTACTAGGTTTGAGCTAAACCTGTGGTAAAAACACGAAAACAGAGATCGGATAAGTGTTCAATGGTGTTTTTATTTTGGTCAGTACGAGTAGATGTTTATTTTAATTTCAGCTTTACTAGTTTTCGTTGAATTTTGAATAATATTCACCGGATATTTCCAAGGATTTCACTTGTACTATAGAGTATTGTTCACTGTAGAATAACAACAAGAACCGAATAGCGTTTACAATGAACTTGTATGTTTGCTCATTGAAGAGCTAGACATTTTTTAGGGTTAAAAAAAGAGCTAGATTACTTAAAAACTGTATATATTTTTGATAATATTTAAATGTCACAAAAACGCACAAATGAAGAGCTACTCATGAATATCTTACGGGTGCACATTTAATGGTTTCCGAGAAACACGATTCTGCAAAACGTTCCCTCAGCAGGAAGTGAAATATCTCAAAAACCTTTAGGTCCACTAATTATATTTTTCGCGCACTTTTATGCACAAATGTATTATCTGTCCACATATGTCACTTATGGCTACGGTCATTCGTTTAGAATCTTCCTGCTGGAAGAACGTTGCTCCAGCAGGAAACGTTTTTCGCGTTTTATTCCAAAACAGTAACATGCACTAATTTCATACTTGGCGCACTAATACAGCATATATCGCTCTAAGTATTTGTTGAACTCATTTCGTTCTAGAAGATACTTTCCTGCTGGAGTAATGCACACTAATTAACTTATAACTTTGGTATAGTAACAAAAAAAAATTACAAATGTTATTATGACACAAAAATTCACAACCCACGACGGGACTCGAACCCGCGTCTTTTCCTAAAGCCGGAAACGCGGCTACTAGCCAACTGATCTACGGGAAATCAAGTGCAATCACTTGAAATACAAAAATTAAAAAAATATATATGATACAGCATCATATATTTTTTTCTATTCTTCTTCTTTCTTTGTTCTATTTAATTCATGCGTTTATTTGTTGGCCGGCAAAATTACAATTAGCCCAATCTGGGTGATCTCCTTTGGTTTAAGCCCCTGGGAAGGACGTTGAATTTTCGATTAACTCGATGAGTGCTGAGCATTCACTGTTCTACGAAGAACACACCGTGAGTGTTTTACAGCGCCCGACGAGTTAAAAAATATGATAAAGATATTTTATGTAAATGTTACATGTACATGATTGCAGATATTTTGGGAATAAGCACTTTCTGAAAAGCTAACATTATATGAAAACTGTCATTCTTTGAGACAGACATTATGGAAAGCAGATATTTTGGGAAACATACATTTTAGGAAAACAGGCCTGGCCTGTGCCCATTTTGGAGTTGCAAATTTTTTTTACCAGACCCAAATTACAGCTATGGCTCTGGACTTCTTTATAACTTTATGTAGATATAACGGTGGAACCACGATTCAATAATCTGATTATTGATATCAGTGGGGTAGTTGTTTTTTTTTAATAAATAGTTGGACCAATAGCTATAGTAGCTAGTGGGACCACGAGTCAAAATAACTTAGCAGATTTTCGTTGCTGACCATTCACTTGCTCTTAGCTTCTATCAAATATCAAGATTTAGTTATGATTTCAGGCGTATGTCTTATCCATGTGTTTTGGGTTTACTTCTGGTCTATATTCTAGAAATGAAACTACGTTTTTACGCACTTAAATATATTTTCCATATTCACAATGTGAGATATGACATAATTCTGTCTTATTATTATCGTCGTATATTAATTACCCAATAATAACTATGCACTATTCTAACAATAAAAATAGTAACATACACAATTTAAAATTCAGCGCCACACCAAGTACTTCGGTTATACTTTGTCGAAATCGCGATCGTTTTAGTCCCTATTAAAAAGGACAATTATAGATACCCAAGGTAGTACGCAATGCAAAATTAACACCACTAAATGTTTACACAAATGAATTAAGTAATCGAAAACACCCCAGTGATTATTATTATTTTGTGATAGTGAGATTTGAAGACACATTACGATAATAAGAAGCAAGAAGTAAACTAAAAATAGATTCGCTAATATTATTATTGGTTTTAAATAGATATTCGAAAGTGTTGTATGGTTGTGCTCACCATTCTCACGACAAATAATACTATTTAAGGTGTTAAAGTATTTGTCGCGTTTGGACGTGCGACCATTGCACATCAGAAAAGTTTATTTTTGTGTTACATGATTTACAGAGGTGAACCATCGAAGGAGAAAACGGTCAATATGTTTGTTGTGTATGAAAACTACAGTAAAACAGTGCAACGTGATGTTACATTACAAAATTATATTATTGCATAAGTTTTATACTACATACAATTGTTAATGTAGAACGTGCATTACCTATCGTACATAGCAGTGTACGAAAATTACACACGAACACCTTAACAATCGATAATGTTGAACGTGCATTACACATCGTACATAGCTGTGTACGAAAATTACACACCAACACCTACTAACAATAGATAATGTTGAACGTGCATTACATATCGTACATAGCAGTGTACGAAAATTACACACAAACACCTTAACAATAGATAATGTTGAACGTGCATTACACATCGTACATAGCTGTGTACGAAAATTACACACGAACACCTACTAACAATAGATAATGTTGAACGTGCATTACATATCGTACATAGCAGTGTACGAAAAGTATACACGAGTACTAACAATCATTAATGTTGATCGTGCATTACCTATCGTAAATAGAAGTGTACGAAAATTAAAGAAGTTCTGATAGAATCTGAAACGTAATCATCCTAAAATATATGATATAATCTTTAAGATGTATGAATAGATTAAACACGAAAGGCACTTTATTTTAAATTAAAGAAAAAATGCTTATCCATAGTGAAACTTAAATATCGATTATTATTTAAAGATGTTAGATTTCGGAAACGAGAAGAATTAATATAGATACTTTCAACTTGTTATTTCTAGATAAAATGCCAATGTTTTTCTGAATTATATTAAGTAAGTGTTTATGCTTAATTCAGTAGGCCGTTAACTCAAACCTTTGGCTGTGAACAAACAATTTTTATTGCACTAAAACTAATAAACTCTATAAACAAACTTACAAACAATTTAATCCATCAACATAAAATAATTATAGTTCTAGTTTAATCTAATAACATGTATTACTAAAAACATTCACGTGCAATTATATGCACATACGGCATCACTCGACAGTCATAGCGCTACCTCAAGTCCAGTCTTTTTGTAAAATTCTCATTACTCTAACACGACGATGCGCGATTGCACAACGAATTCCGAGCCTCACACATTACGCACAATATTCACGAACTACGTTGCATACAGTTCAAACGTTAGATACATTTTAAATTGTTGTTTCTTATTGTGATTAGTTCATAAACAATTACCAAAATAAATGTTTTTAATTTTATATTTGTGCCAATTAAGCAAAATAGAAAGAAAACCGACCGTCAAATACACTTTTGAAATAAATAGACTAAGTTGAGACATGATCCGAAACGAAACCACCTGATTATGTCACTGCAAACATCGTCGTAACTTTTCATTTTACAAATTTCATAAAAATAATTTTCCTAATTGGTCGCAATCCCGTTACCAGTCTCAAGGGAGCTAAAGGGGCAGAAATTGATAATCATAACAAGTTTGTATCAATATTAATTCAAAAGAGATGTCAGGCGGATTCCGCGTGGCATTCAATCGTGGTGCATTTAGCCCCCCCGGTCCCCCGGTCGTTGATATATAACAATGGATGCATCATCAGTCGTGTTAGGCGTTGATAGTGCGCAACAACTCCAAACCTTCTGCGGAGGTCCAGTAGGCGACGAGGAGGTCCCGCTCCTTCTCCAGGCTCGTCTGGAATGTGGATGCTGATCCTGTTTTCTTCAAACCGAGAAGTTGCTTCTTAAGCATTATGTTCTGAAATAGGAAAGATTTCATTAGATTTTGTTTAGTTCCGACAAAATTGAAGATAGCGGCGAAACGCCGGAATCAAGGGTCTTATGCACAGCAGGAGTGAATGAAGTTCAATAGGTAGGTACACAGTCGCCTGCAATTATATGTATACGCTTCATAATTTCCAGTGGATTTGTATCCACATCTGGTAGATAAGTGTGATTGTCTATTTCTATGTATTAATAAAATATGATATCTATCGACATTTTGATTTTTTTTATTTTAAGTGATTGCACTTGGTCACAAAATTTACAAATGTTATTATGACACAAAAATTCAAAACCCGCGACGGGACTCGAACCCGCTACTGTTGGTTAGAGCGTTTCCGGCTTTAGGAAAATACGCGGGTTAGAGTCCCGTCGTGGGTTGTGAATTTTTGTGTCATAATAACATTTGTAAATTATGAAAATTGTTAAGTGTAAACATATATATGTGACTGTACATGTCTGTGTCTCATGGTGCATGGCGGTACCAACAAGGAATAAGCCGCTCTCTATCCCCAATGGATGTCGTAGGAGGAGACGAGGGGATTACATAAATTCTCAGATGATTTTAGTAGCTCTATATAATTACTATTCTAATTAAACTAACTATAACAATAAACCTAAATTAGAATAGAAGCACTATATTTTGGGAGTAGCGTAGCTACAGAGGATTACTTCTTCTTCATGCCCTTATCCCACACATGGCGGGGTCGGCGCAGCACCTTCTCTTCCATTCTCCCCAGTCACCCGTCAACTCAGCACCCACTCCACTCGTGTATATCATCACTCACACAATTCAACCACCTCTTTCTCGTTCTACCCAACTCCTGCATCCATCCACATTCATACCGAGCTACGCAGGGATACAAATTTAGGACAATACGGGATAACGAATAGAACCGAGCGATCACTAGTTTAAATTAAGCGAAGTAAACCAACACAAGGTTATCTTATCTCGTTTGTAAAGTGACCTATTAACAAGTATTGGTCAAAAACAACATTCCCGTAACAACTGATCGGTGCTAATGTTGGCGATTAGAATACTTTTACTGTGCGCTCTTTCTGTGTTAATACGAACGAGTGAAAGCGAGGAACCGGTGCTATATTATTATGGCTTGGTAAGTGCGTACATATGTATATTACACGTTTGTTTACAAGGCAAAAAAGATTAATTTAGAATATATTTGTTTGATCTAATTTAATCAGCTGCCTCTGTGTTTTAGTAGTTCGCTCACCGGTACCAGACCCCAGAGTCCTGTGTTCAATACCCAGGGGGATACAAATTTGTGCTCAGTTCGGTTGGTGGTAGGGCATGTTTTAAGTCCACGGCTAGGTATCACCATCTTCCCTAAGTATAACAACAAATCTTATTGCTGTGTTCCCGCAAGAGGTAACATAGCCAGTTCCAGTCTGTTGAGGATTCCTATCATAACTTGACACAAGGTGAGATAAAGGCCAAGCGCTCCCAGTCGTATAATAAAAGCAAACAATATGCTTTGAACTCAAAGATTTAAAACAAACAAGCAAAACAAACCTAGGCGGCTATTTACTTCACGCACAGTTTCTTTAGAGCCTACTTTTGGTATTGAGGTTAGTTTGGGATTTGAACTCTTGGGATTGGGAGGTCATTTAAACATTTTCCTGTCCATATATATATATTACAGGACATTAATTTTACACAGCACCATCTTAGCCCCAAATTAAGCATAGCTTGTAATATGGGAACTAGATTACGGATAGAATACTTAAATACTTTGTAAATACATACGTACTATATGATACAGCACCCAAACACAGAACTAACATCTATATTCATATTCATCACATACCAACCCCGCTAAGCGACCAAGAGGTACAACTACTTACTCCGTCAACTCTACATCCAATCCATTCATTGGTATGAATGGATTGGATGTAGAGTTGACGGAGCAATGACCTTAATCCGAAGATGTATTGCTTGAATACGATATGGTTATCGTATTCAAGCAATACATCTTCGGATTAAGGTCATGCGCTTATAGGAGCTTTTATAACAATGATTTGCTACTTTGAATAGGACGAAAACGAGCGAAGCCTGCCCGCTTGCGTGGAGCGGCAAGCGTGCTCGGCTCTGCTGCAGCGGTACTGGCGACCCGCGGCTCTCGTGCGTCTCTGCCGCTGCGGTCGGCGGCAGCGCTGTGACGAGCCAGCGAACGCCGACCGACTCATTGAACTCAACAACCGCGCCCATTTACAGGTAACTCAACCCCAATTTCCAATCGCTAATGCTAGGTTCTAAGGTTGGTAAAGTCCGTAAAGGGATGCCCAAAATCGGCTGGCCTATTACCTAAATCTGTTTCATCCTGGTTTCAATAAAAATGACGGCTTTTCTTCTCAACAGTTTTTCAGTTTCATTATGAAGTGAAAGAAAAGTCGCCATTTTTATTCAAACCCAAATGAAATAGACTTAAGTTACAGGCTCTATTCGAAGAACTCGACGGATTTTAAGTTTAGTTTTAACCAATGGCCTTAAGGATTTCCGTGTAGAAGTGCTAAGCCCAATTCCAGTGCAAAGCCATATTGCAAACATCTAAAAAAGAAGTGAACAACGAATCGAAACGACCATGTCGAATGAAGGGCCATGAATTAATGAATCGCTAGATAATAAGCCAGGGACAATAAATCGATATATATATGTAAATTATTTGGCAATAAATTATTTTGTATTTTATTGTATGTTAATAGCGAACCTATGCATATTTCTCGAGTTTTGTTTTTTTATAAAACACAGGGACAAGCCCACATTATGTCAAGCGAATATTTTCCTCATGTACACTAAAGCCTTACTGCGTAGGTCATCCACTATGACTAGTGACTACGACTTAAATTACATGACCTACGCGGCATATAGGTAAGCTGTTAGAACTTCACCGGATGAGCCCTTTCACAGGGAGCTCTACTACTCTTTTCTGAGTATGATATTCATCAGATCCCAATTTTTTTCAGTTTTGCCAACCCACCACAAGCTGGGCCCAATGCGCGCCAGACGAAAAGCCACTCACAGTAATCACACCCTACGACCGGATGAATCCAGACGACTTGGAGAAACAACACCACCAAGACATAGAACTCACACCTCCAAAGATCACAGTCAAATGCAAATGTCAGAGCCCAAACTACTGGAGGCTGTACGCTACTGAAGACAACGTTCGGAATTATAGATGCGCCTATCTCCCTTTGTGTAGGACCGGAGGGTTCTGTGGTAATGTGACCTTTGATATGAACGCGTTATACCAGTCCTGCCTATGTCCAAGGCATCACATTTGCGTGCACAACGGGGGAGTCGCGCGGTTGGAAATATCCGAGGTTTTGTACAAGGGCACAGGGTGGAAAGCTTACTGTCAGCGGATCGGGGCAGACAGTGATTATGATTACAGTTATGAAGATTATTAAATATAACCGGTCAATGGCAAACTCGCACACGAGGGTTCCGATCCGACCGACCCTCAAGAAAATAAAAAATGTTTTTGTCTCCTCATTTTTTTTAAAACAGCAAAAGAATTGAACTTTCACTGAAATTTACAACTGTCTACCTATTACGTTTCAAGAGATACAGCCCGCTGACAAACAGACAATCAGACGGACAGCTGAGGTCTAATAATAAAAAACTTACTTCAAAGGAACTTCAAATTATAAAGCAATTTTATTAGATAGCTTTAAGAATTCAAAGAAAAGGTTTTCTACACTGAATAAATAGTGACAAAAGTAAAGTAATATCAAAACAAGGATGCTCTAGGAGCTCGTGGTACCCCCCCCCCGAAAGGGATGCTACTCACAACTCTTGACAAGCCTCATAGCTGAGTTGGTAGTAACTCTGCCTTCTGCGCTGTAGGCTGTGGGTTCGATTCCCACCCAGGACAAACATTTGTGTGATGAATAGTAGTAGATGTTTGTTCTGTGTTTGGGTGTTGTATCATATAGTATATATGTATTTACAAAAAATATTTAAGTATTCTATCCGTAATCTAGTTCCCATATGACAAGCTATGCTTAGTTTGGGGCTAGATGGCGCTGCGTAAAAATGAATGTCCTGTAACTCTTTATCAATTAAACATATCAGCTAGTTGACCAGACTTACTTCGTACGGCTGAGCGGCGATGTCCCGGGCCATGGCGCGCACTTGCTCGTGTAGTCTCTCCGACCAGACAACGCGGCTCACCAGACCGCCCACCAACGCCTCAGAGGCCGGCACTTCTCGACCAAACACTATCAGCTCGTTCAACTGGAAAATGATAGTCAATACATTCATAAAAAAAAAACGAATTTTTAGCCAAAGAACTTTTTTTTATTAATTATTTGAAGGGAAAGTGCTTGTCCTTCATCTCACCCGATTCTCAAGTTATGATAAGGCCGAAGGTGGAAATGCACTTCCCCTGGAATCCTCTATCTGTAATGATCTATCAAGCGAATTTAATATTGAAACAATATATATAAAATATACAAGATTATTGTTTCTGGGTTACCTATGCCTATGCCAGTCCTAGTCTAAAATGGTAATAGTACCTAGCCTACCCCCTATAACGGTCACAATGCGAGATGAAGTACAAGCGCTACCCCGTCGTACAACAAAAAATAATCTCCAAACTATCCAAACTAGTAGCGATTTCTTCTAAATACCTATAAATTATAATAAAGTAATCTCGTTCATCTTAACACCTAATCATAAAATGTTCCTTTCACTAAGCTAGTGACGGAAAAAATAAGGAGTAATAAGTGAGCGTGGTATGGACATGTCATACTGGAAGACGGTTGGAATAAAGTCACGTAACTAAAAAAATAGGTATAAATGTGGATGGATTGTGGTTGACGTGTGACAGGGTAGAGTGGAAGAGGATACCTTGCTGGGCCGGTAACGCCTGAACTAACAGATAGGCTGCATAATGTTGATGGGAATCAACAAGTTTTAACTTAGTGTAGGCATCAATTATTTTTTCTAATTTAATTTAGATTGGTGCAAGGTTTAATGGAGTATTGTATAATAGCAATGCTGAAATAATTGATTGTCGGTACTTTGAACAGTGTTTTTTATTGTTGCTGCTTTGCCATTCTCCCCTTATCCCACGCTATGTGGGGCAACAAGTTTTCTTTTTCAACTCACTCGTATCAACTATCAACTCCTATTATACCCATGTCCTCTTTCACACACACATTCAAATCAGCTGTAGATGTGTGTCGCATCGTGCAAACTTACCAAGGTCTGCGGCAACACCTTTGAAGTGAGAACACCAGCGCCTGGATGCAGAACCGCCTTAGAATGTTCCGAGAGCGAAAAGGTCGTGTTCTCGCCGGCTACGAGCACGTCGGCCAACGCCGCGAGCGCCACGCTGAACCCCCGCGTCTTGCCTTCCACAGCCATCACCACGAGCTTGCTGTGTCTCTCTAATGTCAGCATCAGGGATCTGTGACAAACACAAAGATACAGAACTAAGCGGCCATATCTCTCTCTATTCACGAAAACTTGCCCAAATGAAGATGATTAACAGATCAGCCATATCTTGTGATTTGTTTCAGTGACCCTACAGTTGGCATAATGGACATAAGGTTTTGCAAAAACAGAATGCGTTGATGCAGCAAAGAAAGAGACCTACCGAAAGAGTACAAATACACTGTGGGGTATATATATCAGCAGCAGTAGAGTGGTGACAATGCAGTTTTCGTGAGACATTTGATTTTCAATAGTAAGGGTAGGGTAATTTCTAACAAAGTAATTACTTGTGCAAATATTTTTTATGATTATAAGATGATCATTAAAGGAAGAAAAATAAATTGTTATTTTACCTTGCGCCTTCAGCAATTTCATTAGCATGTTTGACATCATCTAGAATTGGCTTCAAATCCAGCCCAGAGCAAATAGTCCCACACTCTGAAGTTATCAAAGTAACTGTTATGTCACTTCTAGAGTCCACAAGGGAAAGAATCTTCTCCAATACATTTAATATCTATAACAATACAATACAAACATTATTTTAATACAAATCAAAGCACAAGATATAATATTTCAAAGCATTAATATTTGCTCTTTCGAGGTTGATACTACAAAGATTGAGATACCAATATTCCTTACACAAAGTATGTTGTGGCACAAGGGTGTCTTATAATTTTTTAAGGATTATTTTTTTTATATTACGTTGAATACCAACTAAATCTCACCTCAATACTAAACAAGGACCCAGCTTTACCGATGCATATTTCTGCAACTTTCTGATTAAAATTAACTGAGACGTCAGTAGATACTTCCGTGACTGGCATAACTTTCTTTACTTTGGGTGGTTTTTCTGACTTAAGTCCAGCTAGTTTTCTCTTATTCAAGGCCTGGGAAAGCTTAGAATTAAGTTTTTGCTTGATTGACAGACAATCACTTTTATTCATGATGTCTTTTTTGGGAGTAATGTTTTTTTCAGGATCAAAGACATCTGATGCAAGGCTGCTGGCTACAAGAGATTTGTCCATCTGGGTTTCAGGAGTAGGTTGGGTCACAGTCACACCCTCAAAGTCACTTAACCTTCGTGGACTCATGCAAGGGCTCGAGTATGAGCTTGATGAATGTCGCCGGTATATTATAGAATCATCTGCACTGTGGTTCTCAAAATCTTCACTCACAGATGGCGATTTAACTGAACTACTCAATGAAAGTCTGTGCTTTCCACTCACAGATTTTTTGGGATCACTTTCTTCAGATTTAGACTTACTTTTTCTTTCGCGGAACTTCATTTCTTTTGTATCAGGAGTGCTGCTCTGAATGTTTTTGATAAACTCAGCTTTGCTTTTCATGTTTTTATTACCCTTCATAGCTTCTGGAGTTAGTTGACATATCATGTTAACTGCTCCTTCATCCATAAGTAGCCTGTCTATTTCTGTTAGCCTCTTAGAAGATTGCTTGCTACTCTTCGGCTGAGGTTTTTTCCATTGCATTTTGGAAACAGGAGATTTTGATTTGGGAGCCTGCGGAGATTGATCAATCTTGGGCTTTTTAGGGGTTGACTGGATGGGTTGCTCTTTGTCAGGTGTTTCTTTTTCTTTTTTTATGTGAACTTTGGATTTGGTGAATGTATCAGGATTATCTGGATCAAAAATTACTTTCTTTTTTATCACTCTTCCTAATCTGCGCTGTGGTTGGGACTCATCACCACTCTTGCTGCTTTGAGTCAGCTCATGAACTGAAGCATCTTCATTGTTTATTTCACTTGCATCTGCCTGGCTCTCATTTTGGTCTTCCTGCACTTCAGTTTTTTGGTCTTGAACTGGATTTTTTGCGCTCTCAAGTACAGCTTCACTTTCATTTATGAGTGTGTTAGATTCCTCTGTGTCCATGTGTTCATCATCACTCCAATCTTGCACCAAGGCATTGACAATACTATCTTTTTTATTTGGTTTTTCATCCCCTTTTAGTGGTTTGCTACTTGTTTCTTTTTTGTTTGGATTTTCATCAACTTTAGCTTCTTTATTTATGATAGTAGAGCTATTTATGTCATTGGCTTTTTCTTTAGTTTCTTTTGGAATATCAAGTAATTTACTTTTGTCACTAACCTTCCCTCTTGAATCTTTAGGAGCACTATGCGAGCTACTTGTTTCTTCTGCTTTGGATTTTGATTCTTTTGAAGTAACCTGTGAGCTGCTTCTCTTGGGTTGTTTTTTCTCTGGTTTTTTGGGAGAGTGACGATTTTTCTTCTTTTTGATTAAATTTAGCTTGTTGAGCTGTTGCAATGCTAAATGTTCTTCCAACTTCTTACTATCCTCATTGAAATGTTCAGAAATTACCTTTCTTGATTCTTCTACATCATTTCCCTCTAGGATATCTAGTAATTCTTCTTTATTAAACACTTCTTGGTCGCAGTTATTATTTTCAGCTGTTTCAGAAATATCTGATGAGCGAAGCACTTCACTTAGTTCAATGTTTTGGCCTAGTTCACTCAAAATGTTGTTAGTGTCAGATTCCTTACAAGTATGTTCCTCCTCAATTTCAGAATTATTCTCAATAAATATTTCTGTTTCAAATGTTATATGCTCAGCATTGTTTTCCACAATGCCATCCACTACTACAGATTCTTCAAATAAGCCTGTTTCTTCAACAGTATTACCATCAACATTTTCAAATTTAGTTGGTTCTATCTCTTTTACAGTTGGTAATTCTATTTCAACAATCTCATGGTTTAGCTCCCTGATCTCTGTTTCGGCTGGATTGATCTCCTCAGTATCCATAGGTTCTGCCACAGAATCACAACCTTCTGTCAATTTGGTCGCTGGTTCGCCTTCATCATTGGCTACTACTGTAGTCTGCACGACTACTGGCTCCAAGTCTTTGCTTTTTATTTCGACGGCGGCGGCATCCAAATCAGCGACACCGTTTGATGAATGACATACATCTTGCTGTACCGATACTTCGGTGGTCATTATTACCTCATCACAGTTATGAACTTTTACACTTTCCTCCACAATATTTGTCAGCGGCGGCTCTTCTACAGATTCCATAGTAGAAATCGCTAACTAGATTACTTGAGCTGGCTTCAAAGCATAACCTAGTAAACTTTGGATATAGAAGCAACTATTTTATCACACACACAGAACTACACAGTATCATAATAATTAGCTAACTTTATTTTTTTACATGGAATTTCAATTCAATTGCAATCGGGAAAAATAAAGCCCAGGGAGAAAACTAGAACAAAATAAACTCATCGATTTCGACGTTGCGTCGGAAAATCTATTTTGGCTATGGAAGATGTAATTTTTTTTTATCGCTGTACTTTAGGAGGCATGGATGGATGTATGGACTTGGACACATACACAAACATTCAATTCAACAGCCAGCAACCACTCTAAAAAAATCGTATCGACTCTGCCCAAAGACCTCATACTTACGAACGTATATGGTCTTTGACTCACAAGCTCTACCTAGTCTGTGTTCAGAAAAGATAATAATGATGACATTATTTTGAAGACATGCCGTGACTTGACCCATCAATCTACGCCAGCTTGACTTTGATGAAGATGTCAAAGCAGTTGACTGTCACCATAATTATGATCATTCGGAATTAGCGTGTAAGAAGGTACTTTGAACAAACGCTTCTACAGAACCAAGGGGTTGACTGAACAGAGTGATGACCACATAGCAACTTAGCGATTGACCCAAATAGCAGAGTTTCGTTCCATTTTAATGTTTCCGTTTGTACCTGGCAGGTGAAAATAAGCCACGCCTATCATCACTGCTAAATCAATACGTTGTTTATTACAAATTAAATTTTACCGGAAGTAGATAAATAATATAATCTAAAAATAACAAAAAATCAAGTTAAACGTAATTTTATTTCAGTGATAATAAAGAAACTTTACACTTCTGTACCTATTTATTTTGTAAATAAAATGCATATAAAAGTCGGAACGTAGTGAATATTCACTACGTTCAGACATTTATATATTATATGATGAATGAAAATACCATGAATGACCATTCATGGTCATTACGTGGACGTTTTTATTTCCCATGGATAACATCGCTTTGACAGGATTCTCAGTTTTTTGGCGTCAAGTAAAGGGATCTCGAGAGATATTCCTGTTATCCAAGTTACCCACAAATATAATTTAGGACACGCTTACCTACTAATTAGCTGTCCAAGTCCGACCACCTTGTCCTTTTTGGTATGAAGTTACGGCTAGCTTTATGTTTGGCACCTCCATTGAGTCCTACAAAGGGTTTATTTTTTGAGTTTTTGTTAAATTTCATGCCTATGTTTAATTTGATATTGATTTAATTGATAAAGAATTTCAATGAAAATCTAAATAATTTCGGAACACTGCTGTTTTAATTTCATAAATTGCTAAATGTAAAATTTCAAAATATGTGACATCAAACTAGGTAGAGGGTGGGGGTACAAAAATATGACCAGCTGTGACAAGGACGGGGAAGGGGTCGAAAAATCATGAAATTCGATTGACGTAGTTTATGAATGACCCATGTCAAAACAAGGTACGCGATGTGGCATCTTTGTCAGTTTTTTATAATGTACTTCGATGGGTGTGCCCAGGTGCTTCACGACCTTATTCCGCCTTCACCGATCTTTATAGGAGTTTCAGACATACTTTTTTTTATTTTTTTTACTGTACGACGGGTAAGCACTTGGCCTTCATGTCACCTGGTTACAAGTTGAGATAAGGCCGAAAGTAGAAGCGCATTTCACCCGGGATCCTCAACAAACTGAGGAACTGGCTATCTTACCTCTAAATGCCGGAACAAAACAATTTTAGAATTGTTATTATGGCAACAAAATTAGGTAAGATGGTTGTAGCTAGCCAGGTGGACTTAAAAAAAGTCCTACCACCAACCAAACCATGCACAATATATTGTACTCCCTATAAGGATCGAACCCAAATTAATATTACTCGTAATAATGCGCGCTGCAAAAAAATTGAACCAGCAGCATCTATGTTTTCAATGTGTTACGACCCTACTTCAAGAAGATAGATAATGGTCAATTTCTGCATAGGCTCGCTACAAAAGTAGTCCAACATCATGTAGCTCCATTCTTGGGTGAGCAAGTTTGAGGTCAAGAGCAGACCCATACCACAGATATAATAAAATACTAAAAAAAGAGAACTCTGTTGCCAGTTAACATTTTCAGAGAATAATATAAGTGTCACGATGGCGGCTTACTATCCTGACCAAACAGTACCTTTAACGGTAATAGATCCTGACTTTTAATATTCAAATTGTGAAAATTATGTGTATTCCCGCCTTGAACGTGTTCTTTTTAGATTGGTTATAGTAAAAATGGTTATAGTTACCAACGGATTAAACTTGGTATGATTTTAATTGATATGATATGAAGTGCTAACCATACAACAAATACTGAAAATCGGTCAAGCGTGGGTCGCAAAAATTTCAAAATGCTACTTCGGATCCCTATAGGTACATATTGTACAATATAGGGACCGGAAATTGTAGGTCAACTTCACGAAGAGTGTGGATGTGGCCAGGCGGCGCGGCGGCATGTAGAAGGAAGGGAATCGTGTATTTGAAATAAAATGTTATTGTATACAAAACAAATATGTACACCTTGCTTTCTCCTTGTACTAGCACTGACTGTTATACTCTTTGACTACCAAGCTATACGGGAAATACTTGAAGAACTCTGAAGTCTGTGCCATTAACGTACCTCTATTTATATAAAAAAAATACCTAGTCGAATAAAAAACAGGTATTTAGTGCGTGTTTTACCTACCCATATTTATCCCTTGTGAGTAATAGTATTCTCTGGTACCAGCCGTGAGATATATACCTACCTGGTTTTTTAAGACTAAAAAATCTTGATAAAATTCTGCTGATCTGTGTTCAATACTTACTTATATATACTGCAATGATTGTACGGCACCTACTGATATGTCTTCAGGATATAACAAAAGAACCAAGACAGCTGATTTTGTTTACGTTAAATGTGTCGCATCGCAAATCTTCAAAAAAGTCTCGACGACACTGAGTGTGTGAACCGTGTACACACACTCTCTTTGAAAAGAATGAGTAAGTTGATAGATAACTACCATAATTACTAATCTGTGGGCCTGTGGGGTATTAATATTGATTCAAACAAAGACCTATACTTTACTAACTAGTACTACAAGATAGCTGCCGCGTATCAGAGCAGGGCAAGTCATGAATATCCTACCGAAGAAAAGATGGCACGTCAGAACCAGAGAAAATATAGCCAGAGTTAGAAAAGATGAAGCAGAAGCAGCTGAGAAAGAAAGAGAAGAGAAATCACGAATTGAAAACGCTGACCGAGAAGCTCGCCTCGGTGTACTGAAGAATAAAAGTAAACAAAAGCTTCTTGAAGCTGGTGTCTCTGTGGCTCAGCCGACTACAGAGGCAGCCAGTGAACATATCAACTTATTTGCTGACTATGATAACGCCATAAAAAACACGAACAAAGAACATGATAATGAAACAAAAGCTACAAAAGAAGACTATGAAAAGAAAATTGGATACCTGACATACCTAGGACAGGATACTAATGAATCACTCAAGAAAAAGAACTGGTACGAAGTAGCTCCTGAGACATCTCGGTTCTCAAGATCTGATGATATTAAAGAAACATACAACAAACTTGTGCTAAAAGATGAAGATGGTAAACCAAAGGTTTCCAAATTAGATATAAAGAATGGTGAAATTGGATGGAAATCAAAGCAATCTTTAGATCCAATCAGTGCCTTTAAAACACACTGCCACAGTAAAACTAAAACACTGACTGGTGATTATTCAAAAAAAAAAAGTAAACAATCAGATGATAAAAGTAAGAAACAATTGAACAGTACAGATGATAAACTTCTCAAACTCAGAGAAGCCCGGCTAAAACGTGAAAGAGCAGAGAAATATAGAACAGAAATGTTTTTAACTAAGTTAAATGGTTCAGCTGATGAAACAGCACCTCAAAGCAACCCACAAGAAAATAACAGAGTCAAGCCTAAATACAACTCTCAATTTAATCCAGAACTTGCAAGACAAAACTATAGATTCTAGGGCTAAAAGTAACAGGTGCATAATGGTATAACTATATATGTATGTAGGTAATAGAAATGGAAGTTTTATAAATTCTACAATTGAAATAATATAATAATAATGTATTTCTTAGCATAGCAAAGGCCCAAAGGCATCCAAGTACAATTTTTCATGAATTAAACAAAAATGATTATAGCCCATGCAAGATTCTAGGTCAAGAGCCTACCTATTTGAAAAATATAGTTGAGATGACTGTGCTGAGGAATATCTAAACATATACTTGTGTAATTCAGGCCCTGTACAATACTATCAATCCTACAGATGTATCATAAAATAGGAAATAGGAACATTTATTTTTAGTAATGTTAACTCAGGACTACAGTCAAGACAAGAAACAATCTCTTGCAGTCAAGCTGTTACTCTATGGCTTTTAACCATGGCCCTATGAAAGGAGTCATAATAAGTTAAGTACCTAACACATTTATTTTATGAGGTGCTTGGCCTTCATCTCACCTGATTAGAATGCTGCTGTTTGCAGTAAAAACTATTTTAGGTGAAAGGTAAAAGTGTGTAATTATTTAAACAAAATATAAGTATGTATTATTCATAAAAAACTTACTACTAGAAATAAACAGATTGATATAAGCATACAAATTGTCTTAAAAAAATGTTAACATTCACATAGGTCCTCTTTGAATAGTATGAGTAAATAACATCATTGGAAGTTTATTTTCAATCTTGCTGAAAGGGTAATGGAATGTCTCACAGAACAGCTCTAGAATTCTCACATAATAGGAAGCTTCAGTGGGTAACTCTATGTGTCTCAATCTGCAAAAAAAAAACAAAAGCTATTATTAATTTTATACTAGGCGGGACACCCGGGTTGTTACAAACATTGTTTGTTTTCTTTGGATTTTGTGGATATTCATGTTTTTGCTTGAAACCGTAATTCTTTTTCTAAAAAAAAGCAGCCTAGTTAATTCTTATAAGCTATCTACCAGTGAAAGACCTATAAAGACATTTTCGAGTCCATAGGGAACAAATACACACACATCAACTTAAATACAGAGTGAGTTTCCTCCTCTCAGAGCAAAATCTAAATGGCATAGAAAAATATTGAAAGGTTCTAATAAGGGTATTTTGATAAAAATAAGAAAAAAAAACAATTGTCTGTTGCATGTTGTGACTGTCTACATGACAAAAAACAAATACTGTTGTATAACTATGGTCTGATGTTGTTGGAACACTTTAAAAAACCTAATCTTAGTAAATAAAAAATAATTAAAGGTTAGAAAGCTGCTAAGTTTTAACCACCTCTGGGACGCTACCGCCGACGGCGAAGCCGATCTCCATTGATGGCTTTAAATTAGCTTCATGAGAACTAGAAACGATTTTTACCGTCAAATGTACTGAACGGATAGGTTTCATAACATGTGTACACTTTTGAGATGGGAAACGCCATTTCGGATATGACACATACCTAAATCGGTAAAAATCGTTTCTAGTCCT
The DNA here is from genome assembly GCA_951394065.1 of Venusia cambrica. Lineage (NCBI taxonomy): Eukaryota > Metazoa > Arthropoda > Insecta > Lepidoptera > Geometridae > Venusia > Venusia cambrica. The sequence goes on along the minus strand of OX596040.1, from coordinate 11,613,184 downwards.
CATGGAGCTAATTTAAAGCCATCAATGGAGATCGGCTTCGCCGTCGGCGGTAGCGTCCCTGGTCTAGTGGTTTGCCTACCGGTGTCAGATTCAGAGGTCCCGGGTTCGATCCCCAGGGGAGTACAATATTGTGCTTGTTTTTTTTTGTGGTAGTTCTTTGTTAAGTCCGCCTGGCTAGCAACTAGCATCTCACCGAATTCTGTGGCTATAACAAAAATTCTTGGAACCAATCTATAAAAATGGGTTTCTTTTAAAGCCTTTATGGTTGACATAAACTCGTGAAACAAATGTTTCATAATTTACTTTGTTTAGTACCTACTTAGCTATAGCAACTTCAGTAAAAAAACTTTACACCCATGTAGTACTCCAACAAGGTAGATATTGAAAAAAATGTTGATGGTTATTATTATTGTTTACCATGCAGAATATTTACACAAGTTTTGTGTTCCAATTAATTTCCAGTCAAAAGTTAAATATAAACGTTTTTACCCCTTTTCGTCCATTCAGAGGGATGGAGGGGAGATAAAAAGATCTTAACCAATGATGTCACGAGAATTTGTGATAACAACTAGGATCTGGACAGAGAATTGCCAAACTTCTTTCGCGTCGTGACTCAGATCAAGGAAAAAGTTGATCTGAGCGTCATGACATTATATTTAAGTGTAGAAATACTAGGTATTACGAACCAAACTCATTTTTTGTCTTCCGACTTACAGACGATGGATGGAAATGGCTTAGGTTAGTTTAGGGAACCTTTTTATTCAGCTGTGGATGTAGGGTATATGGGCTAAATTAATGATCGCATCAGTTTACTCACTTTATGAAGTTACATAAAAAGTCCACAAAGATGTCAACATTTTCTGTTTGGGTTTGATGCAGTAAGGTGTAAATTCCTACAATTAGAGCGTATCCATCGATGTTTTCTCCCGGTTTTCGCGTTATCAGGTCCCCTGAAAGTAAAGGACAATTTCAACCACTGCCAACATAAAATCCTTGTTTGTGGTAGGTACCTAGTATCTACCCAATGTTTCTGATCTCTAAAATAGAAATTAAACATATTTCTTCGCAAGTTGTTTTTGAATGAAAAAATACGCATTTTGATTATGATAGGTGGTCGGTAGACCATGTCATGGTTGGCGGCTCAAGATTGCACTTTGTAGCATTGCTTCAGGAATGTTCTTTTGCAATTTCGGCAAAACTAATTCACTCAAATTAGACTTACCAGTGGTAAAGCACATCTGAAGTTTCGGTAACTGCGAGATAAGAACTATAGCCAACAGTCGTCCCATATCCACATGTAAGAATTCCTTTATATTCTTCACGTATATTTTATCGTACGGGTCGTATATCCCAGAACGCAGTAAATAGTCCTCGAGATTTGCTAGAAGAGCGGGTGATACTTTCGGTTTTGCCTCGTCGATTGTTGTTCCTTTCAGCTCAAATATTATAGCTCTGAAATTAAATAGACTGACTTGTAAAGAATTACAGGTTGACCGACTGGTAATAATTTTATATTCCCAAGCCACGGGAACTGATTCTTGGGATAAAAAGTAGCTAACGTGCAATTCTCGGTCTAGAGCACAAAAGCTATCATATCAGTGTGGTGCTCTTCATTTTGGACCACCCGAGATCCATAAAGGTACAAGAACACGAAATCACTAAACATGAATAACTAAACAGACAAATACTTTTTACTTACTCATTCATCGTCCGCAAAGAAGCCTCCAAATGCGCCGAATCGAATTTGCAGCTCGTGTTCAGCTGGTACGCAATATGCTTCCTCACTATCTGCAGTGTACCGATCAGCACCAGCGCGTCCGACACCTGCTGGATCGCCTTGCCCATCCTCAGCACCACAGGCTCGATATTGCCCGAGCTGATCGGCCCTGTAACTTTATCCTGGTTCGTTGTAAATATGTCCTGAACGTTGAGCATTTGGTTTTTTATCATGAACGCGTAAAGCAGGTCCAGGCCGTGCAGACCGACGACGCCGATCGCCTCGTTCAGTTTCGAGAACGTCTTTGTATTTATGACTTCATGCTGGGTTTTCGCGTCGAACCAGGATGTGCATACGCTGATATATGAGCAAATCCTGTAACAGAGCACGAAACGGTGAAGGCCACAGACCATATATACAATTATGTGGTGAAGGTCGTATCGTAAATTCGAGTACAAACTAGGATATCCATGTTAAGGTTAATAAGGTACCAAAATTAGAAACAGTAATGGCTCTGTCTAGTAAGGTTTTTGTGAGCAAAACAAAACCATAAATCAGAGCCAATATCAATCACATGTATTATTTGAGCACATACTTATTTATCTCTTCGCAGCCTTTAAAAGTCCACTCCATGGGACGTCCACAATGTTTTACATAAGTGATGTTATGTTGCTGCCCATCTCCATGTTATCTTGAAGTCACCTTTTACGACATCAGCAGGAGTATAGGGGTAGGGAGATATCTCAAGAAAATCCTAATGCGGGGTAAAGTAGTATCTGTTTACGTTTTTGAGTACAGTTCAGCCTACCACTTTTGAAAACAGGCGAAAATCTGGTAGATATTTATTATTTGGTATTTGTTTTCCAAACGTGAACATAGAAGTAATGATATTATTTGTAATAAAATTAAGTGTAAGTGTATACAAATAAGTGCAGGTACATTGTACAGTACAGGCTGCAATTACATTATTACCTTGCGTCTACAAGCTGCACTATCTGTCTCGCGAGACTGCCCATGAAGCCTGCTGAAGGGCTGTACAACGTAACGCCTTTTCGTGCGCTGATCTCTTTGGCCACGCTCTCTTTAATGATTGCCGATACCTGAAAATAATAATCACTGTCATGTTTAAGCAAATATACCTAGGCTAGTGTTATTGTCGTTCTACTCATCATCATCTTCCCGTCCATGTCCCGCTCTAGGCAGGGTAGGCACGGCTTGTTCTACTCTTCCATTATATTAATGTTGTTAAAAGAGTATGGCTTTTATAGTTTTAAGACCTCACAAGAAGAAAGGCAAAAACTCGAGCCAGTTAGTTTTATGATGATTCCATTCAATAGTAGGTACTATTAGGTACTGAGTTTAAAGTAACTTATATAAAATTTTGTAAATTACCTATATACCTACCTAAATAGTGAATACTATCAGAAAAATATTTATTAAGTGGGTGGTACGTAATAAAAATGGCGATCTGAACTATAACACTTTATTATTTCTAGCAAAAGTCGGTATTTATTAATTTTCGTTCTTACTGTAGGTACCTACAAAAACCACCGTTTTGGATTCAGAACTAGCTGCATAAAACGGGCATTGTTTTTCCTGGAAATGTGGATCGAAATCTTTAGTGTGCGTTCCAATAGCGGGTTAAGGACATAGCGGGCTAATTGACGAACCGGGAAATGGACGTAGCGGTAAAACAAAGGAAAAGTTCTGACTAACTGATTGAATCAACTAGATTCAACGCAAAGCCGAAACCGCTGGTCGTACAGACTTTAAATTTTCAGGGCACGTTTGTCTTGGTGCGTACACGCCTGCTAAGAAAGTAATTTTGAAAATTTGAATCCTCAAGTGTTTAAAATGGGGTTCAAAGTTCGGAGTACAATGTTGCATATCGCTGAAACCATACATGATAGGCACTTGAAAATTAGTAGGTAGATTGCCCATAAGAAAAAAGTTATGGCATATTTTAGGTTTTTAAGAATTTTCAAAAATAAAGGGTTGTCCAATATTTTTGGAAACACCTTTTTAAGAGATCTTTTGAACTATAATAGGAAGTAGGTTGAAATTTTCAGACCTGACTAATAATAAACATATCGCACCTTGATAACCACACTGTCACTAAACGAAAAAAGAGTGATTTATAGTTACGAACGCCATCTTCTGCGCCTTATCGAACAATTTTTTTTCATAATTTTATGTGATTTTGACCATAAAAATCGTAGTTACAAGAACTGGTAAGATATTTTTATTTACTTTTATTTACCACCTGCTGTAGTACAGAAAACACAATCACATATAATTCAAGAAATTCCTAAACAGAAAGCTATTTTTCGTGTACAATTTCTGTTCAAAGACAGCCCAATATACTGAAGATATTAAACAGGTACACAAAACTGCTTTGCTAACAGGTACACGGACAGTATTTAGAAATAAAAAATTGCCCGAGAGACTGTAAGAAGAGACGGCTAAGCTGTATTCAGTATTTTCGTAATACTAAATCTTCAGATTCCTCTGATAATGATGATCAACAATCAACAAATCGAGATTTCCTAAGAAACGGAATTTAATAAAACATTAAAGCAGCTCCATTAAATTATAGTTAAATATTTTTTTTGTTCTAAAATTTATAGAAAATCACATTCAACCAATTGATATTCAATTTAAGCAATAATGACATTTAGTAGTTGATGACACTAGTATTTAAAAAGGTGTCATTATAACAATTGAAAAGGTTATTGGAAAAGTGTCACTATGCTAAAATTTGTTTTAAACCCCCAAAAAACAAGGGAATAATAACAATAGAAAAAACACTTTAATGCTTGCCAGATTACCAAAGTAACGAAAAACATGAAAACACAAACAACCTGTGCTATTTTAACTATCATTATCGAGTAGACAATTAAAAAAAAAATTAATCGTTTATTACCAAAATTTACGAATTTAGTTTAGTGACAGTCTGGTTATCAAGGTGCGATATATTATACACAATAAAAGGGGGTTCCCATCCCATACATGAAACGTTTTTATTAATTGTTATTTTCTACCTGTATAATAACAAAGTCGGTCAAATTTATCCAGGTATCCAACAAATATATATATATTGATAATAAAATTATACTTGCACCTATTACAAAAACGAATACGCGGACGAAGTCGCAGGTAAAAGCTAGTACTATATATACGCCATAATATATGTTTTACTACGGTTTGAATTTACGAGCAGAAAATTTGGTCGCGCTATAAGGAAGCTTATTATAGAATCGTACACAGTTTCAAAGTCCTTCCGTTGCAACATTTTCGAAATAATATTTTGCAGTCAGGTTTTAATTTGTACATCTTTATTTAAACTAGTTCAACGTTTGTAAGGTACCAACCTCTATTTGCCAGATGCGTAATCCGTGAATGTTTATGTAATCTTGAATGTATTCCAATGACCGCTTATACCCATCCATGCTCTCCGATAGTTTTTGTAGCCTGGTCAGCAGGTTGGTCGCCGTCAATGCCACTTTCTTTCCTTGAGGCTCTATGAATTCTTCAAACTTTTTACTGATATGCCGCTCTAGCTCTTTTAGTAGTCCATCTTCTAATAGCTCGGCTGGGTCTACCCTTATGACGCCAACCAGTGTGGATCTCATGTCTAATATACCTACAAGATATACCTAGACGATTGTGAAATGGAAAACTAAACGAAATACTACATGATACTGCGTCATATAAAACCGCGGGCGAGTTATGAAATGAAATGGATGCGCACGAATTCTCGCGAATTTTCTTTAATGACACGTAAAATTAGCCCATATAAAGAAAAATCCTACCTACTTTTCAAATTAAGGTCAAAAAATGTATTCCTTGCATTAATTAGCACATTAATTGTGTAAATATTCGAAGCAGTTTAGAAGATAGAAGAAATAGTTGGTCAAAAACTGGTTAATTTCGGTGATACTGGTTTTGACTTTTTAAACTGACGCGTTTTTATTGTAAAATTTAAGATTGATCTCTTTGATGTTAAATCAGTATTTTTTTTCTTATTTCATTGAGATTCGTCAAAAATAAGAGACTCCAATGTGACCATTTAGCCCACGTAAGCCTCTATGAAAGCTACTTCAACAAAAGCGAATCAACATGCTATAAATCTTACTGGAATGTTTGGTACATACCCAAGCAGTTTTGAAGTAGGCAGCATTTTATTTGTGACAAGTTATCGCTGTTCAGCGAAGGTCATATTTTCATTTAATTTGTAATGCTTTACCTGTTGTGAAAGTAGATGCTGAGTGGGTCAATCTGGCTACTTCCATTCTGTGGTCCAATTGCGCGAAGTCTCTCAGTCGTTCCTTTTCGAGTCTCGTTGGAACTTCCTTGATTGTCCAGGTCTGAAGGTCAATGATCTTCTCAACAATACTAAACACCATTTCTGGAATAATCTGCAGCACCTTTTGTATGTATTTGATTAGTTCATTGCTGTAGTATTGTGATACTGAAACCAAGTCGTCGCTGTGAGCCTGGTTTATCCTGAGGAGGGGTATTTCCATAGCACTCGCTAGTTTTAGGAATAGCGACCTCAATCTGCTTGTGACGGAAGGGCTCTCTTTTATACTATTCTGCATGTATTTCGTGTATAAGTCTATGGTACACCAGGCATAACTGACGTCAGCCACCGTCTCCAATGTTACAAGCGAATCTTCTTTCAAGGAAGATGTCCTCAGAAGATATTTTAATGCGTCTTTACTATCTGAGAGGTATTGCACGATTGTTGATGTAGTTTTAATTCCATGAAAATCTTCAACTTCTTCCAAAGCTTGCAATAGTTGTGTGACTTTCTTTACAGATTTAGAGGAGGTCGGTTCCCCGAGTGATGCTACTTGTTTAGCGATACTTTCGAACCACAGTTTCAATTCCTCATTCTCTTCAATTTTTGCAATAGGTTTAGCTCCAGAAAATAATTCCGCTAAACTGTTGAGCGATTCCTCAGCTTCTGCCTTGTTTTTATTCCAAGCTTCGGTTCTGTTGTCAAGAAGCCTTTTTAAAACTTCTCTGACTTTCAATTCCAGTTCTGCTGTACTAATGAGGAGTTCCAGCAATTTCAGTGGGTCGTAATGAGATTCTTTTAGAACAATTTCTCTGAGTTGTTTACTCTTTTTGTTGATATCATAAAATATGACATCACAGTTGTGTAGCAGAAGCCATCTTACAATAAGATTCGAATTCAAAAGCACACTCAATATTTTATTTATATTATCCAGCACGAAATCGTCACTTAAAGTGCCTTCTTTTAACAACTGGTGTGTCTTACTTATAAGTGTAGAAACTGAGCCGCCTTTTTTAGCAGCTGCTTCTTTGACCAATTTGGCGTTACATGTATTGGCGAGCGCCGACTTGGCTGCTCTGAAGCTATCCCATGAGTCTATCAAGTTGAGAGTCACTCCCATGTAGACTGGAACAACCCAGTTGCTTGGAAAGAATTTGTCAGCAATCTCTCTCATTTTAGAGCCGTCAGAGTGCAAGAATTGAGGAGTGAAATAAAGGCAAACCACGAGCATGCTTGCCTGTGTAGCCAGTGCAGATGCCTGGTCTTCTGGCATTGTGTACACTGCCAATTGGTTATATATGTCTTCAGATCTTAATTTTCCGACTACTTTTTCGACGAATTCTGGTCGAATAGATACACGGCTGAAAAAATATAACAGTTATATAGGTCTTTATTTTCGTCAGCTCCGGGTATTAGGAACCTTTAATAATAATATGTTTTATTTATTCAGTCAACATGATCCATATTTTGTAAGTAATTAAGTATTTAAATCTTTTTTTATTGTATAATTGTACGACGGGGAAGCGCTTGGCCTTCATCTCACCTGGTTACAAGTATAAGGCCGAAGGTTGAGGCGCACTTCACCCGGAATCCTCTACAAACTGAGGAACTGCCTATCTTAACTCAAAATGCCGGAACACAACATTTTTTTAAGCATTGTTATTATGGCGACAGAATTAGGTAAGATGGTGGTAGCTAACAAGGCGGACTTAAACAAAATCCTACTACCAACCAAAATCTATAAAATATCTAAAAAATTAGGCACAATGTTAGTAGGCATATTTATATTATTTAAAATAAGAATAAAAACACACAAATTTGACATCGAAGACACTTTAGTAGTAGTCCCTATGAAATGAGCCACATCAATCAAAAGCCTATGTCGATTAAAAGTACATATTTTAATTGACATGATATGTAGTGTAAATGTCGGCCAGTTATAAATAAATAATGAGTACATATAATAAGTGGAATCCATGAAATGTGGTGTTGGCGAAGGATCAGCTGGACAGAAAGTGACTAACATTGAAGTATTGCATAGAGTAAAAGTCAAAGTCAAAGTCAAATATTTTTATTCATTAAGATTTTTAGGATCATTTTGAAACGTCAAATCTACCGCCTGTTCGGAATCGCGACCAGCACACAAGGAGAAAGGCAAGAACCTCGGGCTGATTAATTTTTTGATGATCCATTTAACATTTAGGTACAGTGTTTATAATAATTTAATAACATTACAAGTGTTACCTACATCATAAAACTAAAAATTTAATATTATCTTAAAACATTGATTACTACATAACTATCTAATGGGCAGTTTCTTGACATTGAGAAATCACCATTTAACTGTCAACTGGTATAGCAACATCGGGCCACGCGTTCTTATCGTCGATATATTCACTTATTTTGTAGTAGGCTCTTTTAATTAAATTATTCTTTATATACAATTTGAATTTACGAGCAGAGAGTTTGGTGGCGCTTTGAGGAAGCTTATTATAGAATCGTACACAGTTTCCTAAGAATGAATTATTTACTTTTCCTAAGCGATACCTAGGTATGTCAAGTTTATTTTTATTTCTAGTATTAACACTGTGTACATCACTTCTTTTACCAAACTCATCAATGTTCCTGTGAGCGTGCATTAGGTTTTCATAAATATATTGGGAGCTGACTGTCATAATACCTATCTCTTTAAAACGTTCCCTGAGAGAGTCACGAGTTTTCAATTTATAAATTGCCCGTACAGCTCTCTTTTGCAGGATAAAAATGCTTTCAATATCTGCTGCATTTCCCCATAAAAATATGCCATAGGACATAACGCTGTGAAAGTAACTAAAATAAACTAACCTCGCCGTGGTTTCATCAGTAAGATGCCTTATGGTACGTACTGCGTAAGCTGCCGAGCTTAGCCGGCTAGCTAATGTATTAATATGAATACCCCATTGCAACTTTGCATCGATATTTAAACCCAAGAAAGTAGTTGCTTACATAAAATTAAGTATTTCCCCATTTAAGATAATGTTAGCATTGCTGACTTGAACGTTAGGCAAGGTGAATCTAATGCATTTGGTTTTTTTCTCATTTAATAAGAGGTTATTTACCGTAAACCAATCAAGAACTCTAGCTAGAGAAGCATTTACAGAATCATAATTATCTTTAGCCCTATCAACTCTAAATATTAATGAAGTATCGTCTGCAAACAATACAATATCACATAAATCCCCTACACAGGAAGGCAGATCATTGACATAGACTAGAAACAAAAAAGGCCCCAAGATTGACCCTTGTGGTACACCGATGTTAGTGGATGTTCCCGAAGATTTGCTACCGTTAATGTCTACTTTTTGAATGCGATTCGATAGGTAGCTACGCATGAGGCTTATTGCCTGATTCTGAATGCCATAGTGTTTTAGCTTTGAGATTAAGGTGTCATGATCTACGCAATCGAAAGCCTTAGATAAATCACAGAATACTCCTATGGCATCCTGTTTTCCTTCCCAGGCTTTAAAAACGTACTTCAACAGCATGGCACCAGCGTCAGTGGTTGAACGACCTTTAGTAAACCCAAATTGTTTTTCATGAAGTAGCCTGTTACAGTTAAAATGTGACAACAACTGGTTAAGAATAAGTTTTTCAAATATTTTACTACATGCTGGCAGAATTGAGATTTGTCGATAATTTCCTGGATCCTTTTCATTTCCAGATTTGAATAAAGGAATCAACTTGCTATATTTCATAAGATCTGGAAAGATTCCTTCGTCGATGCTTCTATTAAATATATATGCTAGACATGGTGCTATATCAAAAACAATAGTGCTTAAGATCTTTACGGATATCCCCCAGAGATCTTCAGTATTTTTAATATTTATTGACTTGAAAGTTTTTAGAATACAATCAGCATTGACGTGTCTGAAGCTAAAAGAAGCATTACACCTTTCAACACTTGTTTCAAGAAAGGCTAAAGCACAATCAACAGAGGAGTTTAATGGTCGAGTAACAATTTTTGGTACACAAGAGAAGAAACGGTTAAATTCATTAGCAACTTCATAGTTATCAGTCAAAATTCTATCGTCAACTTTTAAGTTTATCTGCTTTTTCAAATGTTTTGCTTTACCTGTTTGATTATTTATCATTTTCCAGGTAGCCTTTATTTTATTTGATGACTGCTCAATTTTCCTTTTTATTTGCAATGATTTCGCAGCATGACATACTTTTTTAAAGACTTTTGAGTAGTTTTTGACAAAAGAAACAAATGATAAATCGTGTAGCCTTGACTCTCTTTCTGCATAAAGTTCATACAATCTACTCCTACTTTTATAGATACCGGCTGTTGCCCAATCTGCAAACATGGAACCAGATTTAGCTTTGCACGTTTTTTGTGGAAACGTATACTCGTGTTCTTTATGTATTAGATTAGACAATATATTATAAAGCTTATTTGGATCATTCAAGCATGGGATCAGGGAAATCAGGGAGGAAATCAGGATCAGGGAGTAAGCGAGGAAAGATCTCTATTACAAGTTGTAGAGAACAGAAGAGAAAAAATATCGGCCATCTCATTTGACACGACCATTTCATCAAGAACATCATAGAAGGGAAAGTGGAAGGTAGAAGAGGAAGAGGGAGACCGAGAATAAACTATATAAACCAAGTGAAAGAGAAGGTCGCTGTCGTATTGTATAAGGAGGCTGCCCTGGAAAAATCAACATGGAGAAAGATTCACCAGTTGTGCCGACAAGTGTCAAACTCTTAAATAAAAGAAGAAGATACAATAAGAATGTATGAATAATATGTGCATATTATGTTTTACTTTACCATGCTGGGTGGTTTCGACCTCGGACCAATCTGACCAATTAAAGACAGCCCGCTGATTTTGTAATATGTGCTAGGTTAAGCTTACCTGATCCCAGCCACCCCAGCTCCACAAAGTAGCAGAGCAGGACCTTTGGTTGATAGTAGCAGTGCAACAGAGACCCCACTAATGAGCTATGGGACTGCTGTGGGGTAAGTTACACTGGATAACGTAGGGTTATTTATTGAAGCTTATCTCACCTAAAATATTCAACCGGGTAATCGGCAGGTCGCCTCCCGCTATGCTGATCATAGCCAGTGTCCCGCAGGAGTTTACAAACATCATCTATGTTGGTCTGAGACTGGCTGGTGCTGTACCGGTAGAACGCTACGAGTAGACGTTCTCTTAAAATTCCGGGGATGAATAAGTCGCAGAGAAGTAACATGGCACCATAGAGGTACAAAGATTCACACTGAAATTTAAAAGACCTAGATTTTACATGTTTGACAATGCGAAGTAAGGAAATAATTATCAGCCTACTGTACCTAACCATCTTCTTTCACAGAATACATACATACTACGTGCCTACGTACCATTGTTGAGCATGACAAGAATCTCTACTAAAACTGTAGATTTGCTTTGCACGCCTGGCAGGTAAGTCAATCGCAGTTCAGATCCTACATGTTAATATTTATTATTTTATTGCTATTTTTATTTAGATTATAGCCCGTAAAAAAAATCTATTTTCAAACAGAAGCAAGACTAACTTAGAAGTCAGTTTTTGTTATATTCTGTAATACCACTTTAAAGCTAAGAATTTAGTAGTGTTACGCCAGTCAGAAACGTCTAGAATATTCGCGAGCCTTTGCATAGTTCCGAGAAAATAAGACAATAACAACTTGTTTATCAATAACACAAAAGGATTATTTATGACCGCCGTGCCAGATTACGCAACAGTTAGCGGCGCGACTTTCTCGCGCTTACTAGAACTTTCGATAGAGTTGGACATAAATTGACGCGCGATTCGGAAGCAAGTCAGTATTCGATTACGATACAGCGAATTAACAATTAAGTGATATTTGAGTGCTAAGTATAACAGTGTTTAGTGATTCGGTAGTATAACTAAGTAGTGTTGTACTGTGCTTGAGAGTAGGTAATTAGTTTGGTGCTGAATAAACGTGTCTTATTTTGAGTAATAACCGGTTGCTTTTAATTCTTACGAACCCCAGCTCGTAACAGTAGTAATGCCCGGGACTTCATTCCCGTAATCCCGTACCTACCGGATCTCATTGTGAATAAAGACCGTTGCCATTTTTTTGAGTGGTCCCCCACTCAAATACAAACCACCAAACACCAAACAACACCAAAAAACCGCACACTGCTCACTAAACAAGCATTTTATACACTGGGTATTACAGACAGCCCTCTATGCAGAGGGTGCATGACAGCAGAGGAGACAGCCGCAGCCGCACAATGCTGCACTCTTGGAGTGCAGCAGAGTGGACTCTAAACGTCAACAAAACCTTGGGACACCGAGGACACCCAGGGAAGCCTGCACCAGCATCAGCAAGCTGCTGGCCTTCTTGCAGGACCCATACGAGGCCTACTTGCCGAAAAATTCCAAATTATTGTGTTTCGGCATTTAGAGGTAAGATAGCCAGTTCCTCAGACTGTTGAGGATTCCGGGTGAAGTGCACCTCCACCTTCACTTTATCTTATGTAATGCAACATCACAAGTGATGTGGCAATTAAGTAGTGTAGTAGGTACCTAGGCAGTTTTACTTACTAGAAGTTGTTTTCCTTCAATATCTTTCATGGCAGTCTCCATGTTCTGCTGAATGAAAGCATTTTCATTCAACTGCTCCAAAAACAAGTTCAGATCAACAATATATTGGTAAATGTTTTCAAACAGCAAGTAGAATCTGGTTATCAGTTCTACATATTTTTCTTTTAGTTCATCATCCAAGTCTTGCAGTTTCTAGAAAAATTATACCAGATATTATATGGATAAATAGAAACGATAAAAGTAGCCTTAATATGATTTCTGGTTCTATTTTGCAGTTTTGGTGTAAAAGAGAAGAAAAACCTAAATGAAAAATAAACATAAAAATACTGTTAACTATTAATAAGTACCGACGTGTGGTCTGACAGACAATTCGAGCGTTCGAATTCCGGAATTGTTCCTGTTACTCAAAGGAGATTATGAAACATGTCCGCAAAGTAGAGAACAAATTTTGGCTAAGTGATGGCTCCGAGTCTGACTCTGAGGTTATTGACCCGAATTTGTATCCCAAAACCTACCCAGAATGTCTGAACATAACTGTCCCTCAAAGCTACAGTGCAAGACTGCATACAAATGTGCCGCTTGCCCTTCAATGCAGCAAGCCAGCATGCAGACTGTTTTGTAAATTTGATAACTTGATGCCATGTCGTTTTTGAGAACACAACTGGTTATTTATGTTTTCTTTGTTTTCATAGTTTACGTAGCTATAAATCTTTAAGAATAATTTGCTTCTGAGAAAATAAAACACTTTAATCTAAATATATATAATTCAAAGGTGACTGACTGACATAGTGATCTATCAACGCACAGCCCAAACCACTGGACGGATCGGGCTGAAATTTGGCATGCAGGTAGATGTTATGACGTAGGCATCCGCCAAGAAAGGATTTTGATTAATTCTACCCCCAAGGGGATAAAATAGGGGATGAAAGTTTGTATAAAACTTTGTCAATTTTAAACCGATCGGGCTGAGACTTTGCATGCATAAAGCTACTATGACGTAGGCATCTCCTAAGAAAGGATTTTGAGATTTTGCATTTGTTTTGTTTCAGTTTAGTAGTTTTGGTTATAGACTCTGCTTTGTATTTGGCATTTGTTTTGTTTTCGTTTGGTTTAAGTATAGGTTTTGTCAGTTAGACTTTTTTAAAATGGCTAAAGAAAATCTGAACGTTAATGGAGAAGTTGAAGAATGTACTGTCGTTTTTAAGTTTTGTAGGCCCTAATTTTTTACACACGCTAAACAAAAGTAAAGCCGCAAAAACTATATCTAATTAATAATAATACTTCTTAACGCAAGCAAAGCCGCAAGCAAAGCCGCGAGCAAAAGCTAGTTAACATAATATATAAAATACTAAGGTAAAAGGACATTTTTTCTTCCAAACTACATCTGTGATTTGAATGCTAGTAGTTAGTAATAAATGTGTAAACCCTTATATTTTGTTTTATTTATACAATAAATAATGTGTAAACAATGTTTAGAAGCAATAATATTTTAGAACAGCATAGTAGTTAGTAAAAAAATATATGGTAACTATGGTGGTCTAGCAGACTTCACGTCGGTACTTATGTAATGAAAACGGCACTTCGGTACTTAAAGGTTAAATAACTGACACACCCAAGGGCAGTAGCATCCGATCGATTCTCAATGGCTGTTTAGTATTACTAGTTTTCAAAAATCAACAGTAAAAAACTGTTAAAACTCCTACTCAACCTCACAAGCTTCCATGCACAATATACTGATGAGAGTTTTTCAGTATTGTTTGAATTTAACACACTCTAAAATGTTTGTTGTAGAAGCACATTAAATATTTAAATACTTACCACACTCAAGGATATTTTCTTTTCTTGAGCATCGGATATCTTAAAGTAGCTGAAGTCCATAATGACATCTTGATGTTTTTGCTGTAATTCCTTAGTTCCCAAACTGTAGCATAAATTAATTTATTAAAATAACAATGATTTTCCTGTTATCTACACAGAATGTTTTTATCATAACTAAGGAGACTTCCTTCTAGACCTGATAGCCATATTCCACACACTTGAGCGGTGGGGGATAGTCATGAGGTCATCTTGCATGATTTTAAGGTATTATTATACCTACCTATTGGAAGCAGCTGTCCAATAAAAAAAAATTATCAAAAGTACTAAAATAGTTTTTTTTCACACACAACACAATTTGTGTGGTTAGGTGTTAGGTGAAACTGCATAGTATTCTAAAAGAAATAGGCACAAATACAGCAAGTTATCTTACAGATATATTGAAGGTATGTGATCCTTCAATCTCAATATTTCTGCAATAATGGCATTTCCATGAGAGACCAACTTCAAAAGGTTTTGGGCACAAATATTATCTTCAGACATAAATTGCTTCATATTTCAAATAACAAAACCTCACATCAATAATTTAATTTATCACGACTTCACAACAACAAAAGAACAACACTGAGCTGAGCCTATCAGAAGTACAAATACAAAACAACCCACTGCACAGCAGAACACTAATATCCTAACGACGACTGCAGGTATAAGTACAAGTCTAGTACATTATAGCATTCTGTGGTACACTTCAAGTAGTCAACCAGAGTCAACCAACGGCTACGGCGAATAGAGTTCTGTGACCAACCCCAAAGAGAATATACGTAAGAACATATAATACTACTGCTCAAAATCACAAGCGTAAGAAATAGAGCCGGGGCCGGGCGGGACTCCTTACCATACCCATGAAGCTATACTAAAACTGGACTGCGCACTGTATTCTTAAAAACGAGCCAAGCGAGAGGTTTGAGAATAGTAATTCATCTCGTTCTAATAGGGTGTCCACACCGCCCACTTCAATGAATGAAAATACAAATTGATAGATACATTTATTTTCTTATTATCGTAACAGTAAAGGTATATAGTGTTTTTATTAAATTTGGTTTTTCTAAACACTTGCGCCTTTTCTCAAGCCGGAACTACTAAGGTAATTGATAAAAAAAATTGGGAATGCGTTAAGTATTAAGACAAACAATTTTCAAACTTATTTTTAGCGAGTGGAGTGTAAATTTCATGTACCTAATTTTTGTTTTAGTATAGGTTCATGACCATACCTTATAAAGGTAAAAAAAACTTAAGCAAACGTCAAAGCTGACAAGATCAAGTCAATGTTCCAAATGAACAGTAAAGATCATACAAAAAATGTACTGTCTGATAAAGATCCCTAAGATAAAATAAGTAAATATGTGTTTCAGGGTTTATTCATATTTTCATAATTAATGGAGGGGTCCTTTTCATAAAAAACCAACGGACAAAACGCGATGTAATCGTTTTATTATAAAATAATATGTTTACCAAGGTGCAAAAGCGTGTGCTATAAAATGGACTTTCCTTAATGGAAAATTCACACCCAAGGCGTTCAAAACGTACAATTAAAAAAAAATTCATGTAGCAATTTTTTATTTAATTGACTTTACTTCTATTATTTTTTAATTTCAGGTTATAATAAATTTAATCCTTAGTGCGTCTTTCAAATTTAATGGAAATCCGTTGATGAATAACGCTACAGCAAACTTTACCCCCCTATTTTCCACCCAATTAAAAATCACGATGCAATTAAAAAAAACAAGGAACATGTGTGACAATTTTCATCAAAATCGGTTGAAGAATGCGACCTGTAGGCGAGAACAAACCGACAGCCGACAGCCAACAGCCGACAGACAGCGGACAAAAGCATTTTTGGCCAATCTCGAAACTGAGACGAAGAGAAAGGTCGATGTCGCTTAAAAAGTGCTCTCAAAGCTTTTTTTAGAATTTGTGGTTTAAAAATCTACCCCCCATCCCACGGATGTCGTAAAGTCAACCAAAAAGGCAGCAGCTTTTTTCTTTGTGTAAACAAAACTTTAACTGTTAGCACCAATCTGTCTGCTTAGCGTGGTGACAATGGCTGTAACCGTACCGAATCGAGTGAATAACAATACATAAAATAGACCAGTTTTAATCAAATTTCGAATATCCTCTCTTATCTTACAAGACCAGTTGATTATCCTTTGCCCCTTTCTTTTTAAAAACCACAACACAAAACTTAATAAACTTATTTTGAAATCAGTCTCGACCCCTATTTTATATGATATTTTATATTTTAACACATTTTCAAGTCTTCAATATTATTATCCCCTTTTGCAACCCTTTCTGGTTTCAGCAAATTAAAAAAAAGTTGACTGTGAAGTCAACCCCCTTTAACAGTCTACGAGCGTTTTAACTCCTTCACCTGCCCTGTTGTTACAAAAACCACCCCTAATAAAAAATGAAATATATACTTTATGAATGTGTAGTCGATACTCTTTCAAATGACACCCCACAAGCCAAAAAACTTCTTGTCTCACTTAACTCCCCTATTTCTCAAAAACTACCCTAGTGTCAAAAAAATCCTCGTATCGATTGATAAGTAGGTAATCATGTAATCTTTGTATAGAAAAAAATTGAATTGATCGGATCAGCGATTCAAAAGATAATAATAATAAGAAAGTTCCTACAAACTTACATAGATTCCACTTAGAACTTAGACTCTGAATGGCACTTGGCTTTGGCCCGTGTATTACGGTTGTTCCCGGTTTTTCCTAGTTAAAAAAGAATCATAATATAATATTAGCTTTTATTTCCCTTATCACACACTGGTAGAGTAGGTAAAATACTAAATAAACCCAAAATTTACAATTACATACTAAAGCTACAAACTATTTGTGTTATTGTTATTTATGTGTTAGGACCTTAGGACCACTTGAAGTGGCATTCAAAAGATATGGGCGAAAAATTGAATTTCTTTTCACCCCGATATCTCAAAAACTACCCGATTTATAAAAATCTCCCACCACAAATCAAATTCTATTAACGTTATCTCTATACAGTTTAAATTTCATAAAAATTGGATAATCCGTTCGAGAGTTGTGCCATCACAAACATTGCCACAGATATACATACATACAGTGCCGGATTACCCAACTTAACTCAGAGATTTCGTTCGCTTCGCTCACTCGATCAATCATACACGGTTAATAGAGATACGGCACTTTGAACTTTGAGAAAAACTTTGAACGCTATTTCGTATCATTTAGGCTAGAGTAGATTTTCAAAATCCCCTTCAATACACGTTGTCGCACCAAGACAACCATACCCTCCAAATTGCAAGTCTCTACGACTAGCGGCTTAGGCTGTGTGCTGTATGTCAGTGAGCATTTTATAATATTATAAATAAAGATGGGTGCACATCAATATTACATTCCAATATTTCCAATTAGCTGGTAGAATTTACTGTCGTCACTTCCGTTGATTTGCCAAGTTGTGTAAACTAAATAGCCCCGTTCTGACATTAGGTAAACTTTTTTTTAATGGAGTACCGTCTTTTCTTACGTAGTTATATTCTTTGTATGTAAATAAATAAAGTTTCTTCCTTTCCTTGAGTTAAAATTAAGTGTCTTGCTAGTCACGCACGCCGCGCGCTGCTCGCATGTAGATATTGTGCCACAAAATTACACACGTTTATCAGCCGCCTTGAAATGCGAAATGTAATGATATAACGCCGCCGTGTTAGTGCATATCTTAATGTACCTACCAACTCTATCTAATTGAATTAAGCCCTTAAAAATGGCATCTTTATTTAGCTACGAAACCCTGGTTCATGCAGTAGCTGGTGCTACGGTACGTATAATGTAAAGTATAGTGCTTATCTATGTAGGTGTACATATATGAGGTTTTAAAACCTATCTTTAAATACTTACATCTAGGTAGGTCCTATCCTATTTCGTTCCAGCAGACTCTTTCCCAATTTGGTGGTTGTTTCTAAGGATCCAATTATGTCTTAGATGAGATGTAATGCTCTTGTCTCTCTTGTGACTCCACTCCTTTTTTGACTTTACTAAAGGTACCAAAAAATATGGCCTATGCATGTGAGGGTCACACATATAATGCTGTTAAAAGCAGGCCTTCAGTAAGAACAAGGTATTATTTTTTGTTTTTCAGGGCAGCATAGTGGGCATGACAGTATTCTACCCCTTGGATACCTTGAGATCAAGATTACAGGGTAAAGTACAAAGAACACAATATTCATAATATGACAATAAAGTTATAATAGATACTAAAAGGCATTTACAAATTAATCATATCATCTTGAAAGTTTTATTGCATCAAGACAGTAGCATCAAGTTACTTCTATTTAACTTTTATTCTAACTTTTTATTTTCTGTTCTAAATTAGGTATTGTCATGTAATCTCATTTGTTGTTGACAGTTGAAGATTCTAAGAAGCTTGACGGAACATTATGGGAGGTCCTTCTGAAATTAGCAAACGAAGAAGGGGTTGATGCTTTGTACAGAGGTTTGACACCGGTTTTGCAATCACTTTCTATCTCCAATTTTGTGTACTTCTACACCTTTCACGCTTTAAGGCGAACAGCTACAAAAACATCAGCAATACAAGATTTGATGTTTGGCATTATTGCTGGTAGCATTAATGTGGTCCTCACATCACCTCTCTGGGTTGTAAACACTAGGATGAAGTTTGATAAGAACCGGTACACAAGCCTTTTTGGAGGTCTAGTAGAAGTTTTGAAAAAAGAAGGTGCAAAAGGCCTATGGTCTGGAACCATTCCCTCATTGCTTCTTGTGTCAAATCCAGCCATACAATTCATGGTTTATGAATCAATTAAGAGAAATGCTACAGCCACAGGTGGTTTTGACACCTACAAAGCATTTTTGACAGGGGCTGTTGCTAAGGCAGTAGCCACTACCTTGACCTATCCATTACAACTGATTCAAGCTAGGCTCCGAGCTGGCACCAGCATGAAACCTTTATTAAAAGATATAAAAACCAACCCACTGGTCATGTTCAGAGGCTTAGAAGCTAAATTATTGCAGACGGTCATGACTGCTGCATTAATGTTTATTATTTACGAAAAAATTGTGCGCCTAGTTTTAACTATAATGCGAGTTAGAATGGTTAAACGTAATTAATGCTAATAACCTCCATAAATATAAGATGATCACTACCATGACATTGTTTTTTTTTTTTAATTCAAGTGATTGCTCTTGGTCTCAACATTTTTGTAAACTTATAACATTTGTAACACGACATTGATGTTGGTTTAAAGTGCTAAAAATAATATTTGCGCATTATTATTTACTCAAAAACCTGTGTACAAACGTGGCTACATAACAATAATTGACATTCCTAAAAGAACTACAAATAGTCACATCATTGTGTGTTAAGTGGGCATTGATGACCTTGTTTGTATAGTAGGTACATACTGATATGCATGAAACATCAAAATGGAGTTCAACTGCATATAAATAGTCATATCATGTGAAACTTTATAACATGAATTCATGTGAGCATGATTAGGAGCAATAGTCTCAGATCTAAAAGAATATTTACAAACAATATAATGTGTATAGCAATCATCATTTCGCTGAATAAAATATAAATAATCAGCTGTATTGTAAAATTACTCAGATAAGCTCAATTTATTCCAAGTGTGATAGGCAAGCCAAGGATTAGATATCTGTTTTATTAGTGATTTTTTTGTGATATATAAGTATGGTGAAAGTAAGTTTAATTTGTTTCGGGTAAGGTATAAGGTGTACCAACATACATTGTGATAAGTTCGTTATTTGTGTTTGGTTGATTTTAAAAGGTTTAAATTTTGTTTGTTTATTTATTGAGTTGACTATTAATAATCATGACGATAAGATTGTCCGAACTTGAATCTATTGTATTACAAGTGTATATGGGTGGTGTTGTTTTAATTAATAAATGATTACTTACTGACAAAACAATTTATTTCTTATTCTATTTCAAATATTAATTACATTTTCAGTGTGAGCTTATCATTTTCATATCTTCGGATGTTCGTATAACTACTTCTGTGTATTCTTGGATGAGGTCATTCAATTCATTGTACACCTAAAACAATGGAAAAAATATTAGCCTAAGCTTAGTTTGCTTACAGTATTCATTATATTATTATATCTCAAGGATATGGAATGGTAAGAATTTCCCGTGTCATAGCTTAGGAATCGATCCCTGTAACTCAGCCCATGGATGTCGTAAAAGCCGACTAACGGATCTCACCAGAAGGGCAGCAGCTTCCTTCTGTTGATTATCAACAACTTTACTGCGATCACCAAACCGCCGGTCAACTTCGGTGATTATGGATCAATTCCACCTTTGAAGGACGCTCGTGTACGTATGTACATGTACAATACTAATAGGCTGTTGATTTGATGGTAAAAAATGCGCAGATTCGTAGTTTCTGAAGCAACCGAGCTGGTATTATAAAAAAATATTTGCGATAATCAACAATTTTCTTTCTTTAAAAGTATAGGGAATGTTGGACCTTATGTTGAGTGTTTTTTTATTATTGTACAACTGGGAAGCAGCAATTCTTCATCTTCCACCTTCGGCCTATTCATAACTCGGAACCTGGTGTCCGAGCTATGAATAGGCCGAAGGTGGAAGCGCACTTCAATAGGAATCCTCAACAGTCTGAGGAACAAACTATCTTACCTTTAAATGCCGGAACACAGTAATTTAGCATTGTTATAGCGACAGACTTGGGTAAGGTGGTGGTAGCTAGCGGATTAAATTACGGCGGACTTAAATAAAGTCCTACCACCAACCAAACCAAGCACAATATTGGACTCCCCTGGAGATCACACTCGGGTCCTCCGGATCTGACACCGGTGAGCGAACCACTAGACTAGTCAAAGGCGTTGGATGCTAATATGATGATGTAATCAATACCTGGTTGACGTATGGGTTCTGCGTATGGTGAGACAGCTCGGCCAGCAGCAGGTCGGCGAGCGCGAGCGGCGCGGCGCGCGGTGCGGCCGGGCTCTGCGGGAGGAGCGTGCGCAGCGCCCGCCGCAGCGCCGCGCAGCACGCCGTCGCCGCTTCACACGCGCGCCCGCTGCGCAGCAGCGTCCGGATGCAACTAGCGCCCTCTACTTCCTGACAAATGACATCAGGATTAGAACGCATTATTTTGATTCGAAAAACGGGTACTTATCACGTATTTTACTTATACTGATCCCGACGTTTCGGCGGGGTTGCACCAGCCTAAAATAATCTTATGAGTCTGATCTTAGTGATGAGTATGAATGTCATCGGATTTTATTATTTTTAGTATCATCCAAGTAGGGAATCTCTGGATGAAAACAGCGAGGGACCGGGTAGAGGAGATTATATACCTAGCAGTAAGTGTAAATAAATTGAAATGATGATGCACACTTGAATATAACATTAATTTATAAACAAAATGTACTAGCTTTTGCCCGCGGCCATAATATTAGATAGAAGCTCCATTTCACAGTAGTTAAGATGAATTTATACCTTTTAAATAAGCAATAAAAATGTATAACTACATATCATGAATATATTATGTAATGTATAATATTTATTAAGAATTGAAGAATAAAGAAATAACGACAATATTCTATCCAGATTATCAATACAATCAAATGACATAGCATCAAACTGCGTTCTACGATTCCCAACACGGCTGTCATGCGTAGGGTTTACAATATAATTACGGCAAACACTCAAATTATGGCGGAAGTTCAAGTATCACAGATTCATGTTTTAGATTGCTAGCTGTTGATTTGATGATTGGCATGTGATTGTCAGAGTTAAAAAAAATCTTACTTTTCCCCCTGTTTTTGCGGTTTTTTCTTACATCCGCAGTAAAAAAAAAACAGCAATGGTCAACTATCAAACAAGGGTTTAGCAAAACCAGGACTAGCACTACCAATACTTAAGAAACAAGATGGACCCCAGAGAGTTGTTAATAGGATATAAACATACCATATATCTGTGCAGGAACCAATGCGGCAGGAACTGGCCAGTGCTAATGGCTCTTTTGGTGACCGCCAGTAAAGTCTCCGAATCTGCCTCTTTCAAACTGTTGTAGAGACTATCAAAGTCGATTTTTTCGCTCTCTGTAACAAAATTGTTTTAGGTAAAAAAAGTAAATGACCCAATGTGAAAAAATCTAAGATCTCCGTGGCATTCCACGAATATCCCGTTCAGAGGGTCAGCATACAGTCTTCATCATAGACGAAGTCCATCCTAAGGTTTTCTGGAAGAGATCGCTGTCAAGCAATAAGACGGCCCAATGTAATCTTAACTTATGTTTTTTTTTTAATCAACTGTTCTGTATAATTTTTGTTTACAATAAAGATTTTTCATTCATTCTTAGTCTCCATAACCTTATGAAGTTCACTGCCTTTCATGGCCTGCATAGTCGACACAAGCATCCACGCAAACAGCAAACAGCCATCATCATCATAACCCTAAATAGCCTCAAGTCCAGAGTAAATAGGTTCCTTTAAGACAGTCGTGCTCCATCTTAGGCCACATCTCTACTTGTTTAAGTAGGATGGTTAAACGCTTGGAAATAAGAAAAAAAAATGGCTACTGTGTCCTTTCCGGCCTCTTACGACATCCACGCAAACAGCCCTGAGTCAAATATTTACATTCCGTTCGCTTTGTACGAAGTTGTAAGGCGCGACCGTTTGTTTGTTTAATGACGATGAAGTCCAAGTCAAAACCACAATTGCGTAGTTATATCCCCACTTGAAATTGGCCTAGAGAAGGCCCAGGAGTACGGCTGAATTGCGCTAACCCATACAAACGTAATTTGTCGTTAACCTATGGCCGGTATATATTTTAGTAAGTCGATTTATACAACATTTTACATTTGTCACACGACTTAAGGGCCGATACTACCTCGGATTAGCAACTCGATGCAACTTTACTCTAGTTTCGGCTCTTATGACAGAACGTTATTACGTTTAATTTGTTTACGGTAAAACAAATATTCATTCATATTCATGAAAATCTAAAACGCAGCACTTCTGTTATATTTATAGATTTCATGTTTTCGACGCCTTAGGTATAGCGTCAATCCTGAGCTATAGCATATATTAATTGTAAAGTAAATGCTTGAGTATTGTAGATACTTTAATCGCTAAATTTAAGCGATTTCCGGTAACATGAAGCCTTAAAATAAGATCATGTCTTCATGTTTTTTCAAACATCGATGTGCATAATATTACCGATGTTTTTTTGCCAACGATGCTTGGTCGACTAAAAAAAGAAAAAAGGACTATATTGACCGAGGCGTGTCTGTTTCAAATCGAAAAGGGATAATGTTGGTCTAGAACAATAGATCATTAGGATTTGTAGTCATTTGCATGTTACGATGTGATGAGGAAAACCGCATTCGCAAGACGAAACGACAAGTCCTCGTACATAATAGGTAAGGCACATGCAATGATGTCAATTTTCCTGTGATCAAGTCTCAAGATGGAAACCTGAGTTTACTATATTCATATTCTAGAGACGTTTCTTGCCTTGCCTCTCGATTCGCCACTAGTTTCGTGCTATGATAATTATAACGGTTATAATTACGTTTTAAAACCGACTTCAATGAACAATATGATACAATTTCGTTTACCCATGACGTACCAATTTTTTTAATGGACGAACAGACAGACAGACAGACGCGTGATCTTATATAATATGGGCTACATTTTTTTCCTTACTTTTGAGTAATGCACCTAAATCGCTTCAAGTGTGCCTATAATATTTGAAGAGTTCCCTCGATTTTTCCAGGATCCCATCATCAGATCCTACCTGATGTCAATGGGACCATGTATGAAGTATACCCATTCAAACGAAAAAATATTTTTCCAAATTGGTCTAGGCGTCTTTGAGTAATCGGGGAATATACACAAAAAAAAAACATACGAATTGAGAACCTCCTCCTTTTTTTTGAAAGTCGGTTAAAAAGGAATTATATACAATATATACAATGGATACAATGTACGTTTTGGGTATTGGTGTCCCTCGCTTAATAGTCTGCATGGTGCCATGCAGATGTCAGGGACGCGGCGGGTGTAGCCTTCCTATTACCAATATTATGAATGCAAATAAAAGTACATTTGAGTGGATGTTTGTTACTCCTTCACGCCAAAAAATTGCAGACAAGTATTATTCGTGTAACTCTGGTGACGCCGCGAGCAGAAGCTGGTTAGGGATCCTTACCCATGTTTTTTTTTTTAAAGGACTATACACTGGCCTCGTTCTAAGCCGGTAGGGTGTTAGAAGTTAGAGGCGCACTTCACCCGGAATCATCAACAAACTGAGGAACTGAGGAGGGTAACGCTTTGAGGCGGAAAGGTTCATCGACTCCGACGGGTCTTCTCTGTGCGACGAGATAGTTAATGAATGGATGCCGTCACCTCCGGGTTAGCGGTTGTGAGTGGGTCATCCGGGTCTCCAACGTGTCTTGGCCTACGGAGGGACCGCCGTACCCTAAGGGTGCCAACGAGACCCTATTACCAAGCCTCCGCTGTCCGTCTATATGTCAGTTGGCTCTCACGAACCGTAACAGGTAGTATCTACCTACATTTTCACAGAGTGTATGTACTTCTATTACTGCTATAACAATAGATAATAAAAAATATAGGGCCCTCATAAAATGTGATTTTCTAGCTTGAGAAATGTGGGTCGGAACCATCGGTGTGTCCGCCCTTGCTTAGTTTATTTAGTTAACTTACTGTGTAATGCTTTTTGCACTGGATCCATAGAGTCAGGGTCTTCGCTGCGGAGTTCCGCCGCCAATTCTTCTGGCCCAATAACCTGGACATAGATAAAAACTTGAGTGAATGTTATGCGCTCAGTGTGCAATATATCATACGACCCTTAATATTAGCTTATATTGATCCTTGGTTCAGTCAAGGATAATAGTACCTCAGTTTGTTAAGGCTTCCGGGTAAAGTGCGTCTCCACCTTCGGCCTTATCTCAACTTGTAACAAGGATGATGAGGCCAAGAGCTAAAAGAGGCAAATTGCAAGTGCCAGTCGTAAAATAAAAAAAATAAGATGGCGAAATATTTTCAGTAACATAATAAATAATATTCATAATTGCGAGGTGAGGTTTTTAGGGAGAGGAATAGTATTTCGCGAACGCTCCAGTTAAGAAGGCTCATGAGTACCCCTGATTTTCGCTCTCCCATACAAACGTTTGCCGATTCTAAAGCAATTCTGCCGGTATAATCAGATAGAGATAATTAATATATATATAGATAGAGAGCTTTTTTACATCAAACCACAATTAAAATAAAGAACATATAAAAATGTGTTTGTATGGCAAACATATTATGCGTATAAATTGATTTTATTTGTGTATTTAGCAAATATAAAGCACTGTAAGCCTAGATAATGTCTTTGTCATTTTATCTACAAAAAAAAAATTGATTTGTATTATGCCATTTCGCAATGAGCGACAAACTAACATTTGCATAGGAAGTCAAAGTCAAAATCAAATATTTTTATTCATTAAGATTTTTAGGATCATTTTGAAACGTCAAATCTACCGCCTGTTCGGAATCGCGACCAGCACACAAGGAGAAAGGCAAGAACCTCGGGCTGAGAGGAGAAAGGTACTACCGGGTCTTTTTAAAATGATCTCCCCTGGAGATCGTTTGAGAGATAATTTCTGGATGTAGCAGGTAGAAGTTTGATTCGCCACACACCATTACACACCACTCTCACACACACATGCAGACTCATTAGTAGACTAGGCATCCCTCCAGATCAAACGTTGTCCTTGCATAACAGTTCAATAAAAAAAAAAGTTTAGTTAGTGTTTTGCCCTACTTTTCTTAAAAGTTTATTTGGTATTAAACTTTTAACTTATATCGCAACTCGGATGCCCGCAGCACAGGCTAGCCCTAGTGCAGGGTGCAATGTATGTAAAACAAAGTGATATATTTCTTTCGGTAAATTAATAAATTTGTTATATTTTCTTTATTCAATAAAAAGTACAATTAAACTAACTATGTACATAGGAATCAGTCAGATTACCTAAGGACCGTTACAAACGGCCTATAGGTAACTCAACTGTTCCAGACCAGTACCAGACGAAAGCGTGCTAAGACACAGCTATGCTAATTCGCTGGCCTAAAAAAGAGCTAGCCCTTGGGTCACGTGTCGCCTCAATCAAAAGCCCCGCAATATTTAAAAAAAAAACCCGGAGGGCACCTGCTCCCCAAAAGGCTCAAATAGGTAAGCTCTGACGAGACCTCGACCGAATCAGCCGCCGCACCAGCCCTAACTGATGTCCCAGACAGATGAGATGGCGCTAGGGTGTCGACGCAGGTAGCGTCCCACACCAAAAGTCTATCCATTTCCCAAGGGACCATAGTCATACCGTCGGGCCGCTTACCATGTTGTATTTGTAAGTAAAAGCATTTTGAAACAGTCGGCGACGAAAATGCGTTTCAAAATGTAAAAAAAAAAACCTTTTTTCAAAGTATTTTTCTGATTTTATATATTGTAATGCTTTTGGTGTTACAAGTGGTCATAAACTGCCACCGTAACCGCAAGGTAGATAGACCGTATATTTGTTTGCCACCTCATACGTTTAGTTTAATATAATACGTGTTTGGAACTAGCTAGATGCTTCTGGTATTACAAGTGGTGATAACAGTAAGGTAGGTAGCCCGTACACTTGTTAGCCACCTAATAATACGTTTCGCTTAAGGCGTGTTCGGAACTCGCTTGCGCCTCTCAGTCGGCTCGTACCTAGGGCTACCATATCTCAGGATTTGTCCTGAGATCTCAGGATTTTTAGGCTTTGCTCAGGATTGCGGCCGGATTTTAAAAATCTTAGGAAATCTCAGGATTTTTAGAATTTTCAGTAATACTATAGATTTGATTTTTTAGATCTATTTTTAAAAAGCAAATTATAATATTTTTATTGATTAATTTAAAAATCAACTTTAGTCACGTTAATTGTACAAATAAAATCAACACAAAATATTTTAAACCTATTCTAATCATAAGTTTTATCATATTTATTTTGTGATTATACCATATTAAGCATTTTTTTGTATATTAGCACGGTTCTATAAAATGCTTCCATGTTTCGCATTCGACCATTGAGCCCCCGTGATAGATTAATATCTTTCTACGTAAGTTTGCATTCTGGACTATAATAGCAAATACTTATTGACAAAACGCAATATCTCTGGTAATCTTGAAACAACGATGGTCTTGAAAATGGTTGCCCAGAAATGTATGGAGCAGTACATCAAAGATGCGTCTTCTTGTGTTGATATAATTGTGCATAATGCAGAAATTTCGTCAAATAATTTCACATCATCGTTTGCGAGAGAATTCACAACATTTTATAAAATCTCAGGATTTTTCAATGAAAATCGGCTTTTTCTCCGGACTTTTAGGTTTTCTATCTGGTAACCCTACAGTCTTACCTGTATGTCACGTGACTCGGAGCCCGCGGGTCTCGCGAGGAAGGCGTGTTCCGGCCTCGCTAGCCGCAGGCAGGTGAGCGCGGCGGCCAGCCAGCGGCGCCGCGCCTCGCGACCGCCCGCGCCAGCTCCCACGCACCGAGCCGCGCGCTCATACATCACTGCAGCCGCTGTGACAAAGCAAACGTTATTTTTTTTATTATTAATTTATCCGCCTCTGTGGTCTAGTGGTTCGCCCAGTGACGTCAGCTCCAGAGGTCCCGGGTTCGATCCCCATGGGGAGTACAAAATATTGGGCTTGGTTTGATTGGTGGTAGGACTTTGTTTGGGTCCGCCCGGCTAGCTACCACCGTCTTATCTAATTCTGTCGCCATAACAATTCTAAAATTGTTATGTTCCGGCATTTAGAGGTAAGATAGCCAGTTCCTCAGAATGTTGAGGATTCCGGGTGAAATGCCATTCCATCTTCGGCCTTATCATAACTTGAAACCAAGTGAGATGAAGGCCAAGCTCTTTCCCGTCGTTAAGTAAAAAATAAAAAAAAAACATAAAATATTTTATTAAATATTTGCGCAGCCAGTAGGATAATGTAGACTGCCGTCATTCTGAACAAAATACGAAACTGAATTAACACAAAATTGTTTATTTTAAGAACAATGCTCGTAAGATACTATTGCAAAATATTTAACTGGGTACGTTACAGAAACATCTCTCGTCGCATAAAATTGGCGCAGCCAGTATCATAGCCTCACGACTTACCCTTTCTATAATGGTGTCGGTTGATGTGCAGTGCGTACAGGAAGTCGTAGTAAGGGTTGTGTGTGTGCGGTTCGTTCAGTTTAGCGCGTTGAGCCGCTGCGCGCTCCGCCTCAGCCGCGAGCGCACCGCACGTCACCAGCGCGCCTAGCTCACCACGGGTACCTAAATAACAGTTTTTTTACTATTCCCAATGCCAAATTACAACACTAGGTGTAGTAAAATTACATGCTCCATCTGCTGTCCTGCCCCTTGAGTCCCAGTTACTGCACAATGGAAGCTCTGTCCAAGGTCTCCCAAGTAGCGCTGCTATGTTTTGGTTCGGCTCTTGCTAACCCGTTCGGGTTAGACATCGTCACGAAAAAAAGGAAGACGTAAAATTCTACTTCAAGCAGATAACATTTTTATTTTTTGGAACTCTCATTTCTGTAGTAATAAAAAGGCCCAGTAGTACCGGTTTCCCTTACAAACGTAGTTTGTCGTTTATTTCGAAATATATTGATTTCGAGTATTTTACCTATCGACTTTACAAACAGACACTTGAATTATATTTATTTGTATAGAGTGTAGATATAAAAATAGGCAAAGAACCACAGATAATCCCTATCCGATTATACCTTCTGAAGTTTTTTCGTTTGATTAGCCCATGACTTCGATGATGGCTAAGATAAGGATGCAGTCAATAATGTAAAGAACTATTCCAGATGATGCTTCTTTTATTTGTACTAAACCTCCATCCAACATCATAAAATCATAAAACTCCAACATCAGCCATAGAACATCGCCAATTAAGTGAGTTACCAAGAGTTGTGAGCAAAGTGGCGGCGGCGGCGGCGCGGGCGTGCGGGGCGGGGTTAGCGGCGGCCGCGCTGAGAGCTCGCTGCGTCCGCCCTCCAGCCAGATGCCACTTGAACACCAGCCATTGGAACATCGCCAAGTTGGGGTCTTCCTTATCAGCTATGCTGATCGCAGTCTCAGCGAGGCGAACGACGCATGCGCCCGCGTCGTGGATTTCAAACAACTTGATAACCTGCGACAAGATGTCCGTGATTTACTGGAAATCAGTCAGCTCAGCAATGACATGAATAGCCCCCAGAACTAAACTACGTAAGTCTAGAATTCAGGAACCCGTTATAGTAGTTTATGCAACTGTCAAATAAGAAGGAGTATTAAAACACGAGAGTCTGTTTATCGATAATAGATTGACTCGAGTGTTTTAATACCTAAGTTATATGCAGTTTCATACACTACTTTATCTTCACTCATAGGAAAAAAATAAATTAAACTAAGTAGGTAGGTTACAAAAACACGATCGGCAAAAAAATGTATGGGAAGCGCGGGAAATTAAGTTCAAACTACGCATGCGTGCGCCATTTTTTTCACAGTTCGAACAGCGCATGCGTGCGCTTTTTTTTTCAAATTCAGCCTAAAACCATAGACTACTTTAATGAAATAATAAAAAAAAGATAGCGGTACTATAATGAGTTTTATTCTTCATTTTATGTATATGCGTTTATAAAGTGCATCAGTATAAAACCGTCTTTGAATTCGTAATTCGAATTTTTCGATTTGAGTGTATATAAAATGCTATATTTACCTTCATATAGTAAAGCACTAGTGCTTGATGTTGCGTCAATCTCTCTTCAGGCGGCGCTACCATTTGCCGTAAGAACGGCTCAGTGCTAACCCCCTTGGCCGCTTTGCAGAAGGCGGTGTATGCATTTTCCGAGTCCTCCAAGTCTAACAGCGCCAGGCCGAGGATAAACTGACCTATGGAAGTGAAATTAGTTGACAGTAACAAACATATACAAGTGCAGTTGAAATGTTATTGTTTTTGTACACAAAGCTTGACGTTTTCGGACTTATTTTCACTGAGGATGCCGTTCAGAACCTAACGACAAGTTATAATAAAACGTTACAAAAAGACACTCATCTCGAAACAACAGGCCTCTTCTTAGATCTATCTAACACATTTGATACTGTCCCAATTATTTTGACTAAGCATTCAAGTGTAAGAGTTGCAATACCTAGAAAACAGCTCTCAGTATGTCAAAATACGCAGCCTTGAAAGTCAAGAGAAACACCGATATGAATGACTTTAGTGTCCCTCAAGGTAGTATCCTTGGATCTACATTATTTTTTAACTATATAAACCAGCTCTACAACTAAAATATCTCCAATCGCACCCCTGGGGATCGAACCCGGAACCTCTGGATCTGCCACCGGTACCCACTAGTGACTAGACCACAGAGGCGGTACGAAGCTGTATGAACTTAATACGTTCGAAATTGAGGCAAAGCAGTAGGTAAATAAACCACGTAAAGCTTACGTGAGCAAGAGTTCCATTCGCACCAAGGCTCCAACATGACCACGTAGCTCTGAACTAGTCTCGGCTGGTTGATGGTCGCCAGCCACCAGCCGAACTCAAAGCCGCCGGTCACCGCCCAACTGGTATTCTATAGGATCTTATTCTTGTATAATAAATCTGAATCTATTGAATCGGATAAGCCTACTGGAAATGACAAACTAACTTTGTAGCCTCCTCAAGGGAAACAAGAGTCCAAGTTGAAGGAAATTGTAAGATCGGTTTGCTATCGAGGTTTCGTTGGAAACCCCATCGGGCACATTGGCTTGTCATAGAAGAATGTGTTTCTTCGTAATATAAAAAGGATACAGTTGATGCGAGAGATGGTAAGCCATGAGCGGCAGTGCGTGATGCCAGGCGGTGGGGGCGCGCGCGTGCGCGAGGTGTGTCCTGGCGCGTCGCCCCCCCGCACCCCGCGCGTACCCCTGCACCACGCCCTCCGCGCCGCACGCCGCAGCCCCTCCGTCCGCCCCCAGCGCCGACAGCTTCAAGCGGAAAGCCTCCGCGGTGCCACTACCACTATTACAATTTATAATTTCTTTTCATTTGCAGAATCGTATAAATTTTGTTAAATTTGAAAAATAAAATTAGAGAAACTTTTATATGAAATCACCTTTCTGCCCTTGAGTGGGAAGATAAGGTGGGGTCGACGGCATGCCTTGTCACGTGTCTTCTTCATAAATTCTCTTTTAATGAACATCATCTCATCACTCCCTTCTGCCCATATCATCCTTTACACAATCCATCCATCTCTTCTTCGGCCGACCCCTACCCCAATATCCATCTACACTCATAGTTTATCGTTACATAGCTTTCTTCCCACATAATTACACGACCAAATATCACACAATCAATTTAAAAGTAAAGTTAAAATGAAACATAATCAGTACAATACTTAACCGGTTTAAAAAAATATATATCTTAAAATTAACTGAGCTTGCAATGGTCTTAAAGTCTTTAGGAGCCCAAACAAAAATATACAAAATGCTATATCGGGTGCAGGATACATCTATACCTGGAGATATTTGCGCTTAGTCGCTAGTCTACGTTCTCGTTGCTCACTAGTTTCATATATAACAGGATTTTACACCATGAAGGCTATATTCATTCTAAAGCAAGCGGCACAGAGTGAAGACCTGTGGAGACCCACTCGGTATACTCACACGCGTTGTAGCAGGGCCGCCCGCAGCCACAGCAGCGCGCGGTAGGCCTGCCAATGCACCGCGCAATGCCCCGCGCCGGGCACGCCGCCCGCCCCGCGCCACACTCCCAAAGCAGCCAAAGCACCACGGACTACGCGACACCTACAAAAAAAAAACAAATTTGTGCTCGGTTTGGTTGGTGGTATAACTTTGTAAGTCCGTTTGGCTAGCTACTACCATTTGTTTTTGTTTTATGACGGGAAAGCGACTGGCCTTCACCTGAACTGCTTTCAAGTTATGATAAGGCCGAAGGTGGAAGCGCACTTCACCCATCTTACCTAAGTCTGTTATAAAACTGAATTTTGTATTCCATTATTTAGATGTAAGAAAGCTAGTTCTTCAGTATGTTTAGGATTCCGGGTGAAGTGCGCTTCCGTCCACCGCCGACCTTCCGTCTTATCATAACTTTACACCAGTTGAGATGAAGGCCAAGCGCTTCCTCGTCATGCAATAAAAAAAAATTGCGTAGCACTATTGTTTCATCGTCAAATTTTCTGGTTTATATGTGTTATACATAAGCACCATAAATACAGTGATAACAACACATTATTTAGCCAGAGCTGAATGAAAAAGAGACAGCTTACCTCATCTCAGCCATTTGACGAATGGACTCGGTAATAACGGCTACTCCCAAATCACTAGCGAACAGACTCTCGTACTCGTCCATCAATCCAGCATCATTTTCTTCTTCTTCCTCTAAAGAACAAAGGTTCAAATGAATAAACAAAACGCATAATATTAATTTCACTTATAATTTTTTTTTGTCACTTTTTGACTTACTTGTCTTCTTAGGTAGCTCCGGCACATCTAGCCTGAGCGCATCATTCAAATCCAGCACAGCGTTTTGTAAATCTTTGATTGGTTCCAGAATAGTCTTGAGCTCATCAATTTGCTGAGGTGATAACGTCTGTAACAATTGCATTGGTCAGAGACACCTTCCTCAAGTGTAGCATTAACGACAACAGCCCTGAACATAAGCATTTTTTACGATTTCCCGTCGTATCTTGGTTCCAAGTCACCTGGTTACAAGTTAAGGCGCTCTTCGCCCGGAATCTGATGAGGAACTGGCTATCTTACCTCTAAATGCCGGAACACAACAATTTAAGATTTGTTGTTATGGCGACAGAATTAGGTGGATGGTGGTAGCTAGCCAGGCGGACTTAAACAAAGTCCTGCCACCAACCAAACCAAGCACAATATTGTACTCCCCCAAAGATCGAACCCGTGACCTTTGGATCTGACACCGGTTGGAACCAAGACAACTAGACCAGAGGCAGTTAAATATGATAAACTTAATACATACATATAAACGCAATTTATAGTGAGAAACATTTCTAGGAAACAGGATTCGGCATAATCCAAGAGAGTTTGCGCTAGACTAGAGTGACGTTGGTCTCAAAAGGAAACTTTTGGAATCGCTTAAGATAATGTAATGAAAAGTAAACAAGTTTTCTTTTATAGTACGACAGGGTTGCGCTTGACCTTCATCTTACCTGATCTTTCACTATCGACATGGTTCCACGACAGCTGCGAATCATAAATAATAGCTAGTATTTCGCGTTAGTAGATGGGCCACATTACCGGGTGGTGAGACGGCGGAGACTGCAGTAGATGCAGGAGCCGCGGCAGCAGGCGGTGTTGCGGCGCACAGCACGCGAACAGCCGCCGCTCCAACTCGGCCGCGCCGCCAGCGCCCCCCGCGCGCTCCCACCGCGCCCCCGCTACCACTACGCGCACGGCTTCCGGGGACAGCTCACCGGTTTCACCTCCACCTGCTGAAAGTAATACAGCATATTACCTACATCTCATAGGCTTTTCAAGTTATGATAAGGTATAAAGTAAATGTGGAAGCGCACTTCACCCGGAATCGTTTTCCAGGGCCTTTTCTGTTTCTTTTTTTTGTTTGATCATGTCAATGATCTACCATCCTGTGTAGGGGACCTATGTGACATTGTATTGTTTGCCGACGATACTTCATTAATAAATTGAGAGTCGATAGGGCTGAAGATAATTATGATTGTGTAAATGCTTCTCTAGCTAAAGACCTTGATTGGTTTACAGTAAATAATCTAAATGAAAAAAAAAAAAATGCATCTGATTCACCTTGCCTTATGTTCAAGTCAGCAATGCTAGCATTATCTTAAATGGGGAAATACTTAACTTTATTGAAGCAACTACTTTCTTAGGTTTAAATATTGATGCAAAGTTGTAATGGGGTATTCATATTGAGTAATTAGCTAGTAGATTAAGCTCGGCTGCATACGCTGTACGTACAATAAGGCAGCTTACTGATGAAGCTACGGCGAGGTTAGTTTATTTTAGTTACTTTCACAGTATTGTCTTATGGCATATTTTTATGGGGAAGTGCAGCCTTTCTACTTGTATGCTGGTCGCGATTTCGAACAGGCGGTAGATTTGACGTTTCAAAATGATCCTAAAAAATCTAAATGAATAAAGAAATTTTGACTATGACTTTGACTTCCTCAACCAACTGACTGACCTCTAAATGCCGGAACACAACCATTTTTAAGAATTATTGTTAAGGAGACTTAGGTAAGATGGCATACATATGGCCCGTTTAGCTGACACGGGACAATCGTGCACTTGAGTGCTCGCAACGGTTTGTCTTTTAGTTTAGATTGAGACTTGTGTTGCAGCAATTGGTGTTATAGAAGTTAGAACTAATTGATAATTATAGCACTCATCATCATTTCAGCCCCCAATCGACGCCACAAATAGTAATCTTGAACCACCTCCGTCCATCGACACCCCGCAACAGCCACAATGTCGTTGGTCCATCGAGTGGGGTCTCCCCACACTTAGTTTCGCGTTTAATCGCGGTCGCCATGCGAGAACCTTTACTCCCCAGCGGTTATCGGTTCTGCGAGCTATGTGGCCTGTCCACTGCCACTTCAGCTAATTCTGACTTGAAATGTATGTATAGCACACATACACAAACATATCTTTTTAATTTTTTTGTTCAAGTCGTTCAGTGGTTTACTAAAGGAACAAAAACTATCACATTTGATTTAAGTGGGATTGTGTTTTAGTAGCTCACCCGTGCCAGAGTCCAGCAAAGACAAGTCGGGTGACAGCATCATTCTCTCGAGCGGTTCCAATTCGGCGATCAGCGAGATTCCGGCGCGGCGCACCACTGCACACCACCATCCGTTTTCTGAATCACAGCCCTGGAAATTTTGTATATTCTATGAACTGGTATATCTATTTATTTTTTTCACAACTCTAGATAGATAGATAGATAGATAAACTCTTTATTGTACACCAAAAAACAAAAATCAACAGACATGCCAGAAAAACACTCAAACTAGGTACAATGGCCGCCTTATCGCTAAAAGCGATCTCTTCCAGGCAACCTTTGGATGGAAAGGATAGCAAAGAGCAGACAAAGCGGTGTACTAAAATAAACAATAATTTATATAGCTACTTATTAATACTAACAAAACATACAATACATTACAAAATATCCAATCATTACTAAAAAATATATATAAATAGAAACTAAACAGCAGTAGCGAACGAGACAATTATAAGTTGGTTGAGGAAAAGTAATGACAGCGTAAAAATATTTTTAAAAATGTAGATTGTTTTGGAGGATCTGACCGAAACGGGTAGTGAGTTCCACAAGCGCACAGCCTCAACAGTAAACGAATTAGCATAGAACACTGTGGTGTGACTCGGAATCGCAAGTAGAAAATTTTTCGAAGAACGAAGTCAACTCTAGTGGTAGCTGTAAAGGCACGTCTGCCGAAGTCCATCAGTTCACAGTGCTCAGTTGGTGCGCGGATGACTGTGTGCTTACAGGGTTAGCTCGCTCCATCCTAGACCACATCCTTCCCGCCCTATTCCACTAAGTTCAACTCAAATTTCAACTCGATGAACTAAATGGATTTTTATTTCCAATTATTCCAACTTTGTAACTTTTGTTGTTTAAATACCTAAAAGGAATGTTTTTATCCAGTAACTTCAATTGAAACAAAATATTGTTGAATTGTGTATATGATATTTGTTCGGCCACCAAATTTACCAGTGCAAGTTTAGGGTCGAGATCACATTTCACGTAAAAAAGCTGTAATACTCTGGCATAAAATCAACCAAAAATGCTTTGTCAACATTTTACATATAAAACCATTATAAATGAAACTTTTGTTCTTGGACTAAGAAATCAATAGCATGGCTGCGGTTGCAATTCTAAATCCATACCTCCTTGGAGACCATAAGACCGAGTGGTTTCTGTAGACCTTCCATGTACTGCATACACCAGCTGTACAGTTCCGACCAGCACCTGAACAGGAAGTTCAAATAGTAAATATCAGGTACAATGTTACTTACTTTACAAGGTGACATGCATCTTAGGCAGTAAGTCAAGTTCCTCTATGTCGATCTGACAAAAAGATATAGCGTACTTACACCTAATGTGTAATGTGTATAAGTCCTAATGTGTATAAGTCGTGAGTCTGTTACTTTTACTTTTACCTATTCGATTCGATTTTTTTTTTTTACATATCGATAAAATATTTATTTGACAAATCATAGAAACACACATAGATTACAAGACAGACACAGTAGCTACTCTTATACAACAAGCCTTACAGCTCAGTTGGTATTGGTAGTAGCTCTGCCTTCTGCGCTGTAGGTTGTTCATTATTTTTAATCACAACAAAAGAGTATTTAGGTATTATATCCGTAATCTAGTTCCCATATTCCAAGCTTTGATTAGTTTGGGACTAGATGGCACTGTGTGAAATGAATGTCCTGTAATATTATTATTATTATTATTATATTGGGAAAGTTTTTAAAAAAGCAATTTGGAAATTATTTATACTTTTTCGTTTACGTTTTGTTTTTCTGTAGAGTAGGCAGGAGAGATTCAAGTTTTATGTAAAAATATGTAAAACATGTATTTTCAGTGCCCGTCCTTTGTAAGTGATACTGCTTTGGTACAGCTACTAATTAAGTAAAACTACTGAAAATACGTCTCGCGAATTTGGAGGTTTAACATATAAGACTGACACAATAACACAAGGAATGAAGGAACAAAGAAGGCGGATGAAATTAAATGAAGCATTCGTTCAGCGAATACTTCGAAAGCTGCATCAGCTTTATATTATAGAAGAACTAAATATTGTTACAATGTACAAAGTGCTGAGCAAGCTACACAATTAAAACAAACTGAAAGAAATAACGTTTAACAATAACAAATACGAAACAAGGTTAACAAAAATAGTTACGAAGAAAGATTAAGTAAATTTCAGTTGGAATCTCTAGAAACTAGGCGTAAATACTTTGATCTCATATATCTCTATAAAATAATTCACTCTCTCATTGACTCCCCTCATTTATTGTCGATGATATCGTTTAACATTAGATTCAGAGCACGAAATTCCAATAAAATCAACATATTTATACTTCAAGTTTGTAAAAATAATATCTCTTTTTATAATCCTTTAACTAGAATGTTACGCCAGTACAATGATTTACTGAAAGAATTTAGTCAAATTGACATCTTTGTTCGCAACTTAAGCTAATTCAGTAAACAATTAAAATCTATTTTATTTACCAATTCCTCATTTGTCAACCAGTAGAACTCTGTTATGCTAATTGTTGTCA
The DNA here is from genome assembly GCA_951394065.1 of Venusia cambrica. Taxonomy (NCBI): domain Eukaryota; kingdom Metazoa; phylum Arthropoda; class Insecta; order Lepidoptera; family Geometridae; genus Venusia; species Venusia cambrica. Next base: position 11,575,336 of record OX596040.1, on the reverse strand, counting down.
TGTTTTTGTTCACATTTTTTTTTTAGTCTCCGTTCGTTACCAAGTGTATCTACTTAGTTGTAAGCACATGTTTTTTACCTTACAATCTAGATGTGTACCTCAGTTTTATTTTTTTAGTTGTATTTTTAATTGGTTGTAAAGTGTATTGTGTTTAATAAATAAAAATAAAAATACCTACTAACCTTTTGACCCAGGGTTAGTAGGCTCAGCAGATAAATTGATCTGAGTGCAAACGCTGATTATCAGTTACTACCCGCAATGACAATCTAAGTCCGTCTGAGCATTTATTTGGGAATACAAACTCGTGTGCTGGTCTCAGTCGAAGAAGACTTACTTGTGCATGAGATGGGCTTGATCGGGCGAGGCGGTCCTTGCCGTCAGCTGCCTGAGGCGCGCCTGCACCGCGTTCATCGCCGAGTCGCCAAGCTCCATCTCTATGCTTAGCTCGTTGCTGCCCCAAGTGCGGTTGTAGATCTGTTTTTATTTTATTTTATTTATTTGGGACAAAAAAACAGTCATACATTGTGTATTGTAAACTAGTATAGAACTAAGTAGGTAAATAAATATATGTCCCACAACTTTATCCACGGGTTGACAAAAACAATGTTAAGCGATTACTTTTCGACATACCCAGTTATATAAAGACAATAAATTTAGATTAGGTACAAATATCATAGGAGCATTGTCACAGTGAGACAGGCGATGGTGTCAATCAACGGTGACGGTGATTGGTTTTTGGGTAGAATACTCTCAAAACATTCCCAATATCAATATCACGATAAGCTATACGAATCTGAAGACTATAATCAGGAGAGATTGTGCCTAGATTACTAAGCATTTAATAAGCGACTTTTTTTTCATTACTTAATTATGAAATTTGTGTTAAAATATAGGTAGGTAAGTACTCTTTATGTATACGAATTAATAAATATTAATAGTTTAGTTTATTTATTTTTTCACAAGAGGCAATTACATTGCACGTAGGAACGTCAAACATTACAATTATTTGTATCAAGAGCATCATGATTAGTGCATGCTATCCTAATGTTTGTATACCAATATCTGGTGGAATCATGTGAGACCTAAACTATCTGTAAGAACTTTTTATGTACCATGATTGAACAAACCAATAAATCATTTATCATTGAAAAAGATTTTTATTGCAGTAACCAATTTAACAATTTTTAGGTAAAAAGTTGGGTTGTATTCATTTAAGTAAACAATACTTGTGTTAGAAGATCCCGCTCTTCCATATCCAAAACAATGGTTGGTTGATGGATTGGTTATAGTACAGTGTAAGTAGTATTACATAATGTAACTCAAACCTTAAGGCCCTGTCATCAGACGTTTTTCAAATGGAAAATTATAGTACTTCTGAACAAGTCACGAGTCTAATTTTTATTTAATGTATTACTTCAGGTACCTATCTACATTAAAGGTAAGCTAGTTTTTTTTATACGAATTTAAATAAAATTTTAATCATGAATTATTTGAAAAACTACAGGCGCACCGCGCGCCCGCCTTTCGATTAGCTGCATAGAGCGCCTTAAATACAGAAAATTAAGTATTTTTTATGAATTCACGCAAACTGGCGGACTTCGATGTTGTTTGAATTTAATTTAAAAGGATATGTTCGAATTACCTAATTATACTTTTATGATTGATAGCATCACAGGAGTGGAAGAAACAAGTGTCGCTAGTTCCATTAAGCGGTGGGTAAGCAAGAGATCGATGATGCCACAACAGGAATTTAAAAACTCTTTTATCTGGATGAGTCAACCATACCGTTAGTTCCTAGAGCCTACCATATTTGTATACTTTACCATACTTACCGCAAGAGCTTTCCTAATAACGGCAGGCGGGAACAAGCCCGGCGCAAGTAACCTATCGCGGTACTGTTGATGATTATTGAGCTGGGGCAAAGATGGCGCGCTCTCGCGACCAGCCACCGCTCGCCACATCGCTTCGGCACCTACTACACTACCTAAACAACCATGAAAAATGTTTTCACTTGAGTCCGAACATTGCATTATACACAAAACAATACATAATCATACATAAAAAAACATGTTTGAGGTACGCAATTAGCAACTTGGGGACGTGCATGTGCAAAAGTTACAAAACTGTGTAGCAGTGTCGGCGGTACCTTCAAACAAAATAGCAGATTTCATCTTGAATGAGTTGGTGTAGTCTTACACAATTATTATTGGTTGCAACATACTAAAAGTGCATTATGAATAAAAATAAAAAAGCAACTACAAAAAAGCAATAAGACTGTATAATTGTGGAAATTAATGTATCAAATAGTTTTTTTTTAATCTAGATGACAGTGTCAGTGTAGGCGCCATCACCATTGCATGGTGTGTGTGTTGGTGATGGAGTGTGTGTGATTTGTTGCCATGGGGACATCTGAAAACACTGATTACTTAAACGTTTGGGCAGCAGTAGTGCCCATGTGTGTAACGGGAAAATGTGTGGAAGCGGTAAGTGGGTCTACCGAGAACACCAGTATCTTAAGAGTCTGGGCAACGAAGGCCCAGTGTGTGTTAATGTATAAAGGTGTGATATGGTGTGTGTGTGTGTGTGTGATGGATATACTGTACATGTGCACATGAGAGTATGGTGAAATGTGGGAAAGTCGTAAGGATGGTGTTTCGCCTCTTTGGTCTAGTGGTTCGCCCAGTAACTTACTGGTTATGATTGTATCGCCATCAGGTTGACTCCACAATGCCCAAATTACATGATTGCCGTCTCCATAGCCGATTGTGTAATCCAGAAGATCCAGCTAAGAAATATCTTCATTTAGCACAATTGAGATAATTAACGCAAATTAAAATGTTCATCATAAAAATGTAAGAGAAGCATGAATCTTTATTTTACGGTATACCAATTTTTGCGCGCTGATGCGCCCGCGTGGTATACGGATAAAAAGTAGTTTGTCTTACATGGTCCAGAACGATATCTGTGCAAATTAATAAAAGAGTGTCTTGTGAAAGGGTTCGTCCGGGGAAATACTACCGCCATACCTATTTTAGCCGTCAAGCAGCATTGCTGTATCCGGTTAGAAGGGTATGGTTGCCGGTGAAATTACGGGCACGCAAAGTTTAACACCTTAATGCCTCAAGTTGGCGGGCGCAATGCAGCCGTGTAGGCTATGTTCTTTGTGGATGTGACCTACGCAGTAAAGCATTGTTATAGGCGAGGGATGCACTTAACATCACCATCTTGCTTGTTCCGTCTTCTAGTTGTATAAAAAAAAACTCAATCCATTCAGTAGTTTTTGCGTGATGACACTGATTTATGGGATTAATCGTAGCTCATTGGTTATTGGAGACTAGACCAAAATAATATGTGCCATGTTTCAGCTCTATCAAAAAAACATACAAACAAACTTTCGCTTTAATAATACTAAGGTGATACTCGTAGAGCTCTAAAGAAATCCTTTCTTTAGTACTTTATAACACTAATATTTATGAGAAGGAATCCCAGAAATATTAAAAATTGATAAAAAAAAACTACACTAACAAAACTGAGTCCCAATCATTCACTAGTTATATGAAGTGGAAGAAATAAAAAGCGAACAAACACAACACATTACTTTTGTATCAGAATTTACCTGAGGTCCAAAAATACGGCTAATATGTGAGAATTTGACTAAGCCAGCGCCGCCGTCATGCATCCTCATGACTACGAATTCACATTCATTTGGAAATGAGAGATATGCAACTAGAATTACGCTGCCATCTGCTCCCGTGGTCTTCTGTAACATGTGTCCATGGGCTGAAAAAATATTCATATCATCAAATATGAACTTTAGATAATATATTCGTTCTCAGACCCCCAGCATCTGTTTGGTTAAAAAACTATTGAAAACTGACATTGGCAAACTCTTGGGGTTCCCATATGGACCACTGAACACGCCATAAGAAGAAGAAGATGATAAGTGTCAAATCGTAATATCACAACATTATTGTAATCAGTAAAGTAGAATAGCGTCTAGAAGAGATCTTAGCTCAAGGCGCTACATACCGCGATACACAGGTCGTTTGAGTTTGAGAAGAGCACGCCATGTTTCTATGCTAACTTACGAGGAGGTCTCGGCCGCACTGCAGTTTGCGAGAGCGGGGTGGACACGGCGACGGGCGCACTGCCTTCGTCGAGACTCCAGGCGCGGAGACAGGTGTCCCCGCATACCGCGATACACAGGCCATTAGAGAGGACCACGCCATACGTCTCTATGCCGTCGGTTTTACCCCTAACAAAGTTAACAATCCATTGATATGATATAAATATATTTACTCGTAGCAAAATGATAGTGAAAATTCCTTGTCGAGGGTATACTTATACCACCAAGCAACTTTTACTACTTTCGCATTCTACCTGTTGTTTTTATGTGTTCTTTACCATGGGCAGTGACTTTTAGGATATAAGCTATCAAGATATTTTGTCTACTGACATAACTTAGTAATAATAATTTATTTATTTCAATCACAATTTTAAGCTAAGGCATCTCAATTTTTTTTTTTTACATAAATCAATTTAAAATTAGGTGTAGGTACAAATAATCTGTGAGTGGTGATAAAAAGATAAAAAAATAAATTCAAGTACGTAGTATCATAGATAGAGTCAGAGAATTTGACTTCTTTACTCCAAATCAAGGTTGGTATCAAGCAGCTCAATGTTTGTATGCAAGATAGTCAGGGGCATGTCCACAAAGTTCACTTAGTACAATTATATCCAATCTGCTGGCATCAGTTCTCGAATAGCAAGTTACCTCAATGCCCCAGTAATCCCCGACAGGAACCTAGGCACAGTGGATTCCCTCTTCAGCAAAGTGGTCACAGCTGATCCTGCGACTGGAAGCTTCACTAACAGCACCCCCCCTTCACCGCTGTGGCCAAACGCAAGCGCGAAAACTGCTTCGCCGTTGTCACGCAATAGTGACGCACATGTGTGGGCGACACCTGCATCTATAAAACAAATATACTCGTACTTGGGCTACAACTGGTTTATTGATAATGGCTGTCATTAATATACAGTGTTTTTTTTCAGGGCCACTGAGGCAAGTGATAATTTTAATGAGCTTATTGATAATGGCTGTCATCATTAATATACAGTGTTTTTTTTCAGGGCCAAGTCTGAAACCGTGAGAGTTATCGAAAAGTCATTTTAGGAGTTTAACCCTATCATTCATCTTCCTACTGCTGGTGCTAATTACCGGAAAAATACATTTCTGTGGCGAGCAAGTGATAATTTTAATGAGCTTATTGATAATGGCTGTCATTAATATACAGTGTTTTTTTTTCAGGGCCAAGTCTGAAACCGTGAGAGTTATCGAAAAGTCATTTTAGGAGTTTAACCCTATCATTCATCTTCCTACTGCTGGTACTAATTACCGGAAAAATACATTTCTGTGGCGAGCAAGTGATAATTTTAATGAGCTAACTCCTCGTAACGTCAGTTCAGCAAGGCAGCGGCTGAACGGACAGTTCTTCGGCGAGAAGTTGATTGCAATGTAAACTTACTTAAAACACTATAGAAAATTAGATAGATTTCAATTTCACATTCATTATTCGTATCATGTCTTTTCTCGTGAAAACTGATTATTAGCTCACTGTTATCTTAATTCGTTTTTAAACTGTATTTTTAGCTGTTAGTTTTCCAATAAAGAAATTTAATGTATTTTGTCACAAATTCCCCTCAGAATGAGCAAGCTGAAGTGGCAGTGGGCAGGCCACATAGCTCACAGAACCGATAACCGCTGGGGAATAAATGTTCTTGCATGGCGACCGCGATTAAATGCGAAACGGAGTGTGGCAATACCCTGCATTCGATGGACCGACGACATTGTGGCGGTCGCACGGAGTCGATGGATGAAGGAGGCTCAGGTCGCTTTTTGTGGCGTCGATTTAGGGAGGCCTATGTTCAACAGTGGATGTGTGTGGGATGATATGATGTCGACAAATAAAGTGAATTCAAAAAGCAAAGTGTTACTACTAACTTACTGATGTAGCTACTCCGCCATAATTTCGATTCAAAATCATTTCTTCTTATGACTAAATATTATAAAAATGTACTATACAATTACATGTCATTAATTATTGTACAAGTAGGTACTTTCTCAATACAGTACCTGTCCGACTTGTTAAGTTAAAGTTAACAAGCCTCACAGCTCAATTGGAAGTAGCTCTGCCTTCTGTGCTGTAGGTTGTGGGTTCAATTCCCGCCCAGGACAAACATTTGTATGTTGTATTGTATGATATAGTGGATAAATATATATTTATATATACATATACAAGGTAAGTTTTTTTCCAGGGCCACTGAGGCCATCCGAAATCGTGAGAGTTATCGAAAAGTCATGTTAGAAGTTATTATGGTTACTCGATTTAAAAAAAAATTTGTTTGGCATTAAAGAAAATCTTTTTGTCTTTCTTCTCTACACTTTTCTGGAAAAGTAAGTTATCGAAAAAAAAAATTGTGCATGTTTCTGTTCCTTGTATAGTAATAAAAAAATGCCCAAAGTTGTTGGAACACTTTCAAATTGAATTTTTTTAAGTTTAACTTGGCTTGTTATAATAAGGTATGATGATGATAATAATAAATGTATAATATACTTACTGGCAGTTGAATACTGGTTGAGTATGTAATAGTTGCTAGGGTTATTAACAGAACTTGTATCTTGGAATACTGATGGTGAGGTGCTGCTGAGTGACCCAAATGTTGACTGAAACATGAAGTTTAATCATTAATAAAAAATTAAAATTACATTATTAAAAATAAAAATGGTACTAGCTTCACTTAAACATAAATAATTATATGGGTTATAATAGTATTTTTTTAAGTTGGTGCCTACTTGACAAGCTAAACAGCAGGATTGTTGTCATGATAATTATCAACAGGATATTTACCATGACTATATGGTGAATGAGTTCTTCAATATTACATCTGATATTGCAACTGCAGCGAAATATCAGAGTACTCCTCCACCATCATCATCCCTGTTCTATTCTTACTTCACCACCAAAAAGTCGACCATTAATCTCTACTTAATCTAAAAAATATTATCATGCGATGCAATCTTCAATTGGCAGAGATATTTATGATTTTCTGCTCTTCATTTGATTTTTACCAAACTAGAATGGTAAAATTTTTGACATATAAAAAAACGCAAACTTATTCTGTGGGATTTACCAAAATCATGTCTTTGTGCACCATATAAAAATTGCTTACCTACCATTAAATATCTGTTGGAATTAAATTTTTTTTTATTGTAGATTCATAGTTTTAACTTTCATTTCAATACCCGTATACGCCACAGTATCTTTTATACGAATTATTATGTTTCAAAAATCTCAAAAATAATGATCGGTGACAATGCGGTTAGCGTGCGACCCGAGACAAGAGTAGCAACCTACTGTCGCCTACTACTACTTAACAAGCCTCATAGCTCAGTTGGTAGTAGCTCTGCCTTCTGGGCTGTAGGCTGTGGGTTCGATTCCCACCCAGGACAAACATTTGTGTGATGAATATAGATGTTTGTTCTGTGTTTGGGTGTTGTATCATATAGTATGTATATATTTACAAAATTATTTAAGTATTATCCGTAATCTAGTTCCCATATTACAAGCTATGCTTAGTATGGGGCTAGATGGCGCCGTGAAAAAATTAATGTCTTGTAATATTTATTTATATTACTTCTCCCCGGGAGGAGGTCTGGCCAAACATACCTAAACTTGCTCAAAACACCCTGTTACTGTTGCACTGTGCTTACAGTGCACACTGCAAGTGCACATAGACAATACACACAAATGCAGGATGTCAGTGCAGAAAACTTTTCCCCAGCCTACAAAATAGAATTAAAACCAATTTTGTAACCCTAAAAAACTAATTTTGTTTCTCTAATGGTTTGCAGCGCAGTTGCGACACCAGTTGCTCTTTTAAGATGATATATGTATATACATTAATAAGTAATTAGGTATATATTGATTGTTAATTAGAATAAATTTATTCAATAATATGTACAATTAAACTAACTACTTATAACTAAACATAATATAACTCAAGGTAAATATACCTAATTTCTTAGCAGAGTAGTGCAACAAAATCTGTAGGTACCCAAGTTATAGCTGGTTACCAATAATAATATTAGTAAAGTGTAAATAAATAAATACAAATTACCTTCTTATCCAAGGTTGAAGGGTGAGGGAATACCAGTCTATGTACAGATGAAACTGTTGCAGCTAATATAACCACATGTTGAGACACATTTCTCTCATATATGGTGATATTGTTTAGAGGTGGTGTTCCAGGAGCAACTTTACAGCGAAGATTTGACGCGGATAAGTTTAGATCTAATGAAGCTTCTGATAATTCAATACCATCTGATGTGGTTTGCCTGAAATATGTATAAAATTAATTTGAATGAAAAGGTAAGAAGGTACATTGAAACTATATTCTATTGGCACAAAAGTTTTAAGTACATAAATCGTTTTTTTTTTTCATAATGGTAAAATAATGCCTTACCAATAGATGAACCGATTTCTTGTATAATTTTTTTTACAATCTCTATACCAGTATCCACCAGCTTTTGGTGGAAGTTTGATGTCTTGCAATGTACTGTGGGTACCACCTGTAAACAGTTGTGTTACTTACATCCAAATACAAAGTACAAACAGGCTAGTTGTAATTTTAAATTTTACCTGTATTTAGCACGATTTCTTTCCATTTTTCCGGAATATTGTGATTCGGCGCGATTTCCTTGAAGGTAACTGGCATGGCATCAAGGAACTCCATGACTGCCAAACACACTAATTTGTACCAAATACGTCTTGCGCTTCGAATAGGATTTTCACGCTAGATTCCTAATGGCCTGCTAATTTATGTAGCTGTATGTATGTATTTATATTAGATTTTATACTGTCGGTGAATTTGTAAACACAACAACGGATATAAACATGACAGCAGGCTGAATTTAGGTTATTATTTTGAATTGAATTGAAGTTGACAATTGACAGGGTACGTTCCGACAAATTATTTCCATAGATGAAAATAATTTGTCGGTTGCTACCACCTCGATCGCAACCACTTATGGCAATATAGGTAAATATTTCAATTGCTATCAGTGGTGGTGGTGGCAAATGGCCATGAGGCATAGTCTTCCAGATTTTCGCCGATCAATGGTAGCAGTTTCTAACCGACTTCTAAAACAAAAGGAGGAGTGTAGTGTGCAGTGTCACGTAGGTCATTTTCTCTGTGGATGTGACCTACGCAGTAAGGCTTTGTAATAGGCAAGTCGGTCAGTAGACTGACTTACTGATCATGCCGAAAACTGACGCCATACCCACTTCAATTCTCTTGCTCCACTGCACACTCGACCACTGGACGATCGGAGACCCTCGTGACCCTGTCACACCTAACTCCATATAACTCCATAGGATTGCGATCGAAAATGAGCCACCGCAATGAAGCCTCCTAAATACTACAGTTGGACCACCTACACAGGTAGGCCCTAAAGCAATGCCCCGCGACCTTGTGATAGTAGTTACAAGAGTTGATGATAGGTTAAATAGCACCAGCTATTTAACCTCTTACCCGCAGCTAGTCCTAATTTCACACAGCATTGAAGTCGATTTTCTTTTTAGTTTTTTCCTTGATTCATTCGATGTACATATTAATAATCTTAAATACTAATAGTTCAATCAAACGTCACATTGTAAAATGAAATGGTCTGTTTATGTGTTAAGTAATAAAAATTACATTATAGAAAAACACCTTTTTTTAAACTCAAATTATGTAGAATTTATGATAAGCTCAATAAAAATCGTTTTATCTTTGAATGTAAGAAACAATGTACGTACGTACATCTATTTATATGTGCTAAAGTAGGCAAGTAGTACAGCTAGCACTAAGCTATAAATATGTATCTGTAAGTATAACATTAAATTAATATCTTGAAATATTTATTTATTTATGATGTAAGTAGGTAGGTAGGTTTAGTTTTAATTCTTTACTTGGCGTATAGAGGCGTTAATTGCTAAGGAGTTGCCAGTCTATCTCCAGATAAATATATTAGTCTATCTATGCTACGATCTATGGTCTGGTCCATGCCAGTCGTCTTTCCTATCACTTTGTTTATGTATACTTTGGGGCAGTCTGTGGGTTTTCTTTGAGAGCAGTTCACAGAATATTACTAAAGTATCGTAATATCTTAGCGAGCAGTGCCAATGCATGCCATGCCAATTGCCAATCAGTGGATGGATATTAGTGTTCTGTGAATCAGTGCGTGCGCGAATGTTTTTGCTGTACGTACTGTAAAAACTGTAATTGATATTTGTTACCTTTTGTTCTATTACAATTTGGTGAATTCCTAGTTTCTCGTCGCGAATGCATTTTAAAACATTATATACGAAACACGGATTCAATATGATATTGTTTTAGTTGGTGGTAAAAAATATCTATAAGGTACGTCTACGGGTGCATCGATTTTTGTTTATTTTCACTCTTATTTTCTCACAGTTACATAGCTACATTATTTTGTTTTGGAAAATTCTATAAATTGATACGTTAGGCTAAAATATTTAACATACATAATGAACGTTTTTTTGATAGGTTTACTATTTTTGTACCTACTCCCCTGAGAAAAAACATATAATTTGGAATGTACACATTTTCTTTTTTTACCTAAAGGTATTAACGAATTACCTATAACCTCAGTGTATAATATGTTTAGTTTTAATTTACCGGGCTCCTAGAAAGTTGTATTTATCAGTAATAATATTTTGTGCAATCTCAAATCATAAACATTCTGAAAACCAATTTTCTTCCAGAAACTAAGTAAATTTACTTAGACTTTTTAATTTATTTAGACTGTATTTAGAAGACTGCTTCTGAAGCATAGTAATAATGTAGGTACCTACTACTAAAGAACTTATTTGTTTTTACTATTATGTAATAAACAAACCCTTTCTAAATAACTAGTTGTTCCCACTGAGCAACCAAAATTGTGTTTGTCATGAAAATGAATTTAGAATTTTGTACTATACATTTAAAACAATGCTTATATTTCACACATGGTTGAACACATAACCACCACTCAAAAATGGTTCATAGTCAGGTTCTCCAGTGAAGTACATTAGGCTTGGCTTTTATATAGCTAGGATATAATAATATCAAGATAAATTGATATTACTTTGCATGATCAAAATCAAACAGTGGAGTTGTTAGTTAACTTACAACCTTTTTATGGAAAGCTGAGCAACTTGTTCAACCTTCAGAAGGCCTTATTTTTTTTTACAACTAGGAGACGGAACAAGCAAGTAGCCCACCTGATGTTAAGTGCACTCTTGCCTATAGCAATGCTTTACTGCATAGATCAAATCCACAAAGAAGTTGATGGGTGCAATGCAGAGCCTATACTGCAAAGCATTGCACCCATCAACTTGAGGCATAAAGGTGTTAGCCTTGCATGCTCGTAATTTCACCGGCAACCATACCCTTCAAACCAGAACACAGCAATGCTGCTTGGCGCCTGAAATAGGTATGGTGGTAGTACCTTCCCGGACAAGCCTTTTCACAAGGGGCTCTACTATTCTTCAAGTAGTACTGTAGTACCCCTGATTAAAAATAAGTGTTGCTGATTTGGATAGGGATAATCTAGGTTTGTAGTTACTTTCTCTTTAAACCCAATCAAAATCTAAATGCAAAAGAAAATACATAAAATTATTTTGCATTGAAATACATAAAATATACAGTTATTTGGTTTAAATAAATTTATTCTCCTAGGATAAAAAGGCACTTACATGAGAAAAATATTCTAATTTATGGTAGTACTTAATTAACAATACAAATTTTAGTTAAACAGGTAGATCCGTAATTACAATAAATAAATTGATGTATAACAGATAGTAGATATAAATTTCATTTGAAAAGTAGGTATTAAACAAGTATAGGCAATCTAAACATATTTGTTGAAAATCAATATGTTGAGCTAGTTTTGTTAAATTCACAAACCGCCATCTAGCCCTTAATAAGCATAGCTTGTGATATGGATGAGCATACATTTTTAATAATTGGGGGTATTTTATTATCAAGCCGCCTTCGTAAGTAAAAATTTGTTTCCCATAGTTTTTTTCTTATCTTCTGTAAAATGATAGAGCTGGCTCTATGACTGCTTTGTTTGGTTACTTGACGCGTTTTTATGAATTTTATATTAGTACGGAGAGGACTTTAAAAATTTTGTGGACAAGTATGCATGTGTTTTAAGTAGGTACCTATATAATTGCTTTTTATTTATTAGTTTAGTTTCTTTAAAAATTTGTTAATAGGTATTATTGAATTATTACATTTATTCAATAAACTTTAAAAATTGTTATTGTTGGTGTTAGATAATGACAATTAAAGACTATTTTTATAATTTGATTTCGTTTTCACGATACTGCCCCAGATTTATATCAGGTATAAAAGGTGTGACTTGACATGGGAGTTATAAAATAACAAATCTGATGTGGAATACTCCAGACAATGTTGATAAGAAAAATATATAAAAAAGTGCTGCCTGACAACCTAGACAAACTATGAAATGAAATGAAAATGTTTATTAACACAGTAAGGTTTGCACTGCATTGAACAAAAAATGAGAGCCACAGTTACAATGACTTGTCATCGTCAGATATACAACTCGCTATTAAATTCATCCAGATGGTAAATAACATTAAAAATACCCTACATAGAAAAAATATAAGAATCATGATAAGTTCGATTGTAAAGGGACCACATCATTCATATAATATAAAATAAAATAGATTGAAAATATATACTTAACATAACTAAGTGATGTCAAACAAAATTAGAATATAAAACTAATTATTTTACAATATAATTATGGTAAGGATCACCTGATAGCTTAAAGTTCTTGTAGTCATTATTTAGTAATTATTTTATATTATAGATTGTTTTGCTCGTCAGCAGGTATTTAGTTTGGATAAAAAAATGTTGGTGACTCTCAATGCACTTGATGCTTACAGGGAGTTTGTTGTACAACTTGTGTCCGGTGAATTTCGGCAGTTTTTCCGACATGTTTAATCAATGTGTAGGTGTATTACATTTTTTATGTTTGTATGGGAGAGGTGTATTACTGGGCCTTTTGTAATAGTAGTGTCTAAGTTAAAGAGGTATTTCAATATGACATATTCTTTGTGAATCAGACCTATGCTGAATAATAGGCGGCACTTATTAATATTATTATTATTAGGTGGGTTACCATCTTCATGTTGTTTGAAAAAAAAATACCATAATCTTGGTTTTGGCACCTATCTTCAGCGTATTATATATATACTTATACACTAGATTATCTAGTTCCCATATTACAAGTTTTGCTTAGTTTGGGACTAGATAGCACTATGTGAAATTAATATCCTGTAATATTTATTTATTTTTTACATTTAGTCAGTTAACAAAAAAATTTGGTATTTGGAACTTGATCTATGTGGAAGGTTAATGTGTGATGCCAATGTCAAACGTGCTTGTATGTATCTTGTATCGTGTATCTTCGAAACTCTTTTCACCATAACACCATAGCAATGATAGTGGGTGTGAGTGGGTATCTCATTTTCTCGCAGACTAAATCTTATAGATGCATGTATATGTATACATATCTCTTTTTAGTGTAGCTGTTTCGTTTCATTGAGTTTCAAATCACAATGGTGCTTAAGAAGTTTCACTTCAAAAGTATGTAGTTTATGTATCAACATAAACTACATAGGTACTTTTTTGTTTTGTGTAGCGCGGTGGCGGGCTGCGAGCAGGGCGCGGGCGCGGCGGGGTCGGGCGGTCGGCCAACGGACACCATCCGCCGCGTCAAGGTCAAAATGTCTTCCGTCTCTGCGCAAGGAGTCGTGGAGCGAGCTTCGGCCGAGCTCTCGCGGAGGATCACAGGTATACTCGAACTTCTACAAGATTCATAGTTAGCGACGCGCTGTAGTTCTTGGGAGCGTTGTGGTAGCTTTCTCTACTTTAATAATCTACTACTTACAGTACCTTTGCCATCCTCTCAGCCTATTCAGCCAGAGTGGTCTTAAGCGTGTGGTTCTCAATATGGAGATTCTGAGTTCGATGCTAACGACTAGTACCCATTAAGTACCTGTTGTTAGTTGGCCTTCATGCTTCTTATATAGATATTTTTTCCTCAGGAGCTTTACATTTAATTATGCTTATGCTTTACATTTAAAAGACACAAAAAATCTCGATTTCATCCTGACCAATCTTAATTTCATCAAATCAAATCCCCGTTCTCAGGTCTAGGCCTCCGCGGACGCAAACGTTCCCCGGGCGTAGTAGAACGCGTCGCGAACGCTCTTTGCGGCCCCGCGGCCGCGGCCGCTCCCCCCCGCGTGCCCCGCCGCCGGCGCCCCACCCCTCGCCCGCTCGTCTGGTCACTATTCATCCTCGAAGAACGATTCCTGGAGAAATTCTTCCTTTACTTCAACGCGAGCGACCGGCGATCGCTGGCGCAGGTGTGTACGAGGTGGCGGGACATACTGTACTCCTCTCCGCGATGGTGGAATGGACTGCTCGGGGTGGTCGATTGCAGGGAGATGAGGTCCACTCAGGGATGCTGTGTGCAGAGATTCTACAGTTCGCTCATCAGGAGAGGTATGTAAAACAAAATTGGTCTTATATGATTTAGATGTGTGCTGTGATGGAGACTTTCGCTGATATTTGTTCGGAGCAGAAGAAAGTAATTAATGGCTGAGGCTTATGCCTAGTGTTTTGTCAATATACTTAGGTTGATGAAGAGTGGTTGCTAGTACCACAGATATCAGAATACAAACATTTGTTTTGAATTCTCCTGCAAAGGTCAAGAAGATTCACAACATAAATACATAGACTCGCGCCTGTTTCCCAAAGGGGTAGGCAGAGACAACGGATTTCCATTTACTACACTCCTTGCACACCTCTTGCCACAAGTTTTACAATTAATGTGGTGAATGAAACTTTCGGTTAGATCAACTCCAAACCAACAACGTTCCCTTTATCAAGGCTACCTATTGTTTTAGGAATCCGCGGTGTATCGTTAGTCTCAGGATCTGATGAGGATATAAACGAGTTCATACGACAATTCCCTCTATCCGCTCATCACTTGCACGCGATCGGACTAAAAGGTTGTACTATAACGGATAGGGGGCTAGAAGCTATCTTGGATCATTTACAGGTGAGTGTATTTAAGGGACCTATATTTAATATCTTTTTTTCTACCATTAAAATCTCGCTTTATGGTACTACATTTTAATTTTCACGACAAGATCACATACTGATGAACGCTCTTCTATCAGATACGGAAATGTCGACAAAGCTTTCAGCATTTGTACGAAATAGATCCTGTACTGAGACTACAATTTGTTGTGTAACCGTGCGCCCTATGTGAGTCAATAATTGAGACAGGGAAGCGATATACGTATTGTGATTATAGATAGGATATATCTATAATCACAATACGTATATCTTAGATAGGATATATCTATAATCACAATACGTATATCTCCTATAATCCTATAGGATTAAATGATGATACCTCAGTGAGACAAACCACTCGAACTGAGAGGCAAATAGCTTGGCAGGCGGGTTGGCGATCGCAATAAAGGTGCTGGACGGTACACAGATAGAAATTGCTACCCTTCTTTTGGTGAGATCCCTTTGTCCTACTTACACGATATTCTCGGACTGTGTTTGAGGGGTCGATTCTGAAACCGCAATTACAAATTAGCTCGTTGGGAATACATTTTGTGAGTTCAGTTCAGTAACACCATAGTCAAGGGTACAGCTCATTCACCTAAACACAATAAACAAAATGTACAATAACATATCACGGAATATAATGGCTTTTCAACTAATTTTTAATTTTAGGTGCTCTTTGAGCTAGAACTAACTGGATGCAATGAAGTAACTGAAGCTGGCTTATGGGCATGTCTAACTCCACGAATTGTATCGCTCACGCTTACTGATTGCATTAACATTGCTGATGAAGCTGTAAGTACCTACCTACTGCATTACCATTCATATTTCAACTAAGTAAATTAAATGCGGTTTGGAGCTCGATAATTTTACTGTGGCCTTAATGGCTAAAGCGAAGCCGATGGCAATGAATTAGATATACCTACATGTAAAATGTTCTCTACTATTGCGTCTATTTCGTCGTAGTTTTCACATACAAATTTCAAATACATACAACTTATTTCTTTTAAATCGAGCACGTAACTCCTAACATGATTTTTTGATAACTTTCACGGTTTCAGACTTGGCCTCAGTGGCCCTGGAAAAAAACTCACCTGTAATAACACTTATTTTTAGAACTCGTGGTTGCGAAACTTAAAAAATGTATTTTCTGTCTGATAATCTTTTTATTTAATTTCCGTCTTCGCGATGTATACTTTATTGCAGGGCACTATCGCAACAAATGTAGGTATTGTTAGTAAAGCCTACCTTCATTATCCAGGTGGGCGCAGTGGCCCAGCTCCTGCCTTCACTGTACGAGTTCTCTCTCCAAGCGTACCACGTGACGGACGCGGCACTCGGCTACTTCTCGCCCAAACAGAGCTCCTCACTCAGCGTACTGCGGCTGCACAGCTGCTGGGAGCTCACCAACCACGGCGTCGTCAACATTGGTAACATTGATGTTTCACTGTACTAGTTCTCTCTTCAATCCTAGTGTACCACGTGACGGACGCGGCGCTCGGTTACTTCTCGCCCAACCAGATAAACTCCTCACTCAGCGTACTGCGGCTGCATAGCTGCTGGTAGCTACATGGGTAGCATACTATCTTGACCTTCAGGCTCATTTGTCGGTTTATAGGGCCGCTCGATTTGTGCGCACTTATTAATGTATTTGTAAAGAAGGTAGTTGGAAAGAAAAAAACGCGTGATTGACTTCACCAGAGCTCTAATCTTCCTTCAACACCACAAGAAAAACAATTTGTCAATCGTGTGCGACCGTATAGATGTCGCTCTCGTATCTTTTGATGATGACACATACCTACGTAATCCTTACCTATGAAATTGCGTAAGTAAATTTTTTTAATCTTATTTATATCCGTCAATCGAAGTAATCGCCCATGCAGTCGACGCATCTTTGCCAGAGCAGTGGCAATTTATCGATGCCATTCTTGAAAAAGTCTGCTGGACGGGATGCAACAAACTCTTCGAAGGCATTTTGTACTGCCTCCCGGGTATTGCATTTTTTTCCCGTTGAGAAGTTATCCAAATTCTGGAAAAAGTAGAAATCGATAGGCGCAAGGTCTGGTGAGTACGGCGGATGACGGAGAGCTTCCAGCCCCAGTTCTTGTAGCGTGGAGACGGTCTGTTGCTGGTTGGCGTAATCCTATTTTCTCCATCATTGTGTTCAGTTCTTCACAGTACATATCTGCAGTAATGCTCGTCCCGTTTGGTAAGAAGCTGTGACGGATCACACCGGTGCTACGGATCACACCGGTGCTACGGATCACCAAACAGTGACCATCACTTTTTTAGGTGTAATTTTTCGTTTAGGGCATTTTTAGGTGCAGAACCAGGATCTAACCAATTCGATGAGCGCTTACGATTGTCGGAAAGAATCATTTTTTCATCGCAGGTTACAATGCGATTCAAAATTTATTCGTTTCTGAGCCTGTTGAGCAGCTCAGAAGCAAGTTCGTGGGGCACCCATTTGTCAAGCTTTTTTAAATTGCCAATTTGACGTAAATGGATCAAGATTGTTTTGATGCTAACTTCGAAAGCTGCTGCTAATTCGTCAGTAAACCGAGTATCATCAGCTTCCACAATCGCCTTTAATTCGTCATTGTCGGCCAAAGTTTCCGGACGACCACGGGGTGCATTTTTCAGGTAAGGTTAATAAATCGTTCATAGGGCAAACTGTACGCTTTTATAATAAATTGCCAAGTGATTTGCTAAGCTTGTCAAATAATAAATTCAAAAATTTTGTAAAACAAAAGCTATCCAGGAAAGCTTATTATAAAATTTCAGATTACCTAGAAGATAAGAAAGCCTGGCATTAAAAAAAAATGAATTTGCTCCAGTGAATAAATTGTAATTAGTATTAGATAATTTTAAGCTATTGTAATGGATCATGAAAAAAAAAAACTAGCCCGAGGTTCTTGCCTTTCTCCTTGTGTGCTGGTCGCGATTCCGAACAGGCGGTAGATTTGACGTTTCAAAGTGATCCTAAAAAATCTTACTGAATAAACATATTTGACTTTGACTTTGAGGTCGAAATTTCCAGCACGGAAGCGGGTAAACCAATAACGAGATGTGCGTTCGTTTGTAGTGTTCTCTCCGTATACGTCGTTAATGTTGCGTGCCGTTTGTGCCGCATTGCTACCCCGTCGGTACTCATATTCCATAATTACTCGAATTTTAAACGTATCCATGATGACGAAAAAGACCCATATGGGATGAAAACATAACGCTAATAAAACAAAAGACTGCTTTAGAAAATATAATGTCATGATTTAAAAATAAAATTAATTTGAAATTTGAATTCATAGACATTCAAAAACAGTTTTTATTCGAAATGATCATTGCTACAAAACGGCAACTTCATAAGCCGATATAAATACGAGCAAAGTAATACCCATATTCGGGTACTTGCTAGCTTAAACTTTTTAGCTGAGAGATCGTTTCTAACAAAGACCACCTATTCCTATATATTATGAACATCGCATTTACTTGAAACATTTTCTGAAAATCCAAAACCTAAAAGCTTTTAGAACATAGTGCTGGAAAGTTAGTCGGTCAAAGTGCCAATTAACTCGAGCATTCCAATTTCCCACATTTCTGTATGCAGGTCAAGAGTTCACAACATACCGAGTCCCATATCATAGCTTGTCAAAGTTATGAAAAAGCGATGCCTCTACCAGCCTACGCTTATGATTATGAATCTACTTTTTTTTAGTGGCCGACGTATAATGTGGCGCAGTTTACACCAGAATCTTTAGAACTGGCTAACTTACCTCTGAATGCCGAAACACAACAATTTAGATTGGTTATGGACTTTTAAAAGCCTTTTATAGCTAAGGGTGAATAAGCTCGCCTGGTGAAGTACCACCGTACCTATTTCGGCCGCCAAGCAGCATCGCTGAGTTCCGGTTTCAAGGGTTTGGTTGCCGGTGAAATTACGGGCTCGCGACGCTTAACACCTTTATGCCTCAAGTTTACGGGCGCAATGCTGTGCCACGTAGGCCATGTTCTTTGTGGATGTGACCTACGTAGTAAGGCTTTGTTATAGGCAAGAGATGCACTAAACATCGATGTGGTAGCTACCCAGGCGGACATAAAACAAGTCCCCCTGGGGATCGAACCCAGGACCTCTGGGTTTGGTTACTTACTGACCAAATATGTGTTTAATTATTTATCATGTAACTAAATTGCTCTTGTATTGTAACGTTCATTGATATTTTGATCCGACTTCTTTTGGTAAGGATATGACAAAAAGTGTATCACATTAATTCTTAGCCATAAACTATGACCACTGCTGAAACAATGGCCTTCTTGAATAACTAGAGTATTTTTTTTTTCTATTTATTTATTTATTTCAGGCAACAAAGAAAGTTTACAAAGTAACTTAACTTAGGGCCCATATAATATAATGCCGATTGCAGTAAAGTTTCTGAAGCGAAAAGTTTATTGGTACACAATTTAAACCGTCGTGAGTTTTAATTATGTACCAATGACTTTTCGCACCGATTCTGATATATATTTTACGAAATATTTACCTACCGAAAAAAGCTTTTTAGCAATCGGTATAAATACTTGAGAAAGGGAAATGTTCAGTCCGCAATGTAGTAAGAGTTAAATAACCACGTTTTTTTACGCAATATCTACGTACCAAAAAAACCTTTTTTTTCAATCGGTAAAAATACTCTTGAAAGAAACTTCGTCTTAAAGCTATTTTAGTCCGCGATGTAGCAATCAACTTCGTTTATTTAAATCCTGCGGCACAAGGGCTTGCTAATATCAAAAGGTCGAATGTTTGGGTGGCGCAAAATAAACCGCGTTGTCGATCACGTGGAATAAGGTGAAATACAATTGGCTTTCAACTCACCTAGTTACAAGTTGAGATAAGGCCAAAGGTGGTAGCACACTTCACCAGGAATCCTCAACAAACTGAGGAACTGGCTATGTTACCTCTAAATGCCGGAACACAACAATTATAAAATTGTTGTTATGGCGACAGAATTAGGTAAGAGTAGCTAGCAAGGCGGACCCAAAAAAGTCCTACCACCAAACCAAGCAAAATATATTGTACTCCCCATGGGGATCGAGCCCGGGACCTCTGGATCTGAAATCGGTGGGTTGAACCAATAGACCAAGGGCGGATAGCATTTTTTAAGACGGTAAACTTAACTAGACGTGCTAGTAAAATAATACCTACCTTTCCTTTCGCGTTGGCGTCGCCCTCATTCTGCGCCAGTGTGCTTTCATCCTTAGAACTCCGGGCTGAAAGCGTGAGAGCGAGGCTTGCGGGCGAGATATTAGATGGCAAGTAATTACTTTACCTCAGTTACCATCATGCACGTGTCCAACCCACACTAATACCCACATGAAATCTAAATTCACTAATCTTGTTCTCCGCTTCCTATACTTAGTATTTCACGCGGGCAAAAAGACATATTTTATCTTATAACAAATTAAAAGTAGCTCGTAATAGGTAAGCACATAAATATAGGTATTGTAAGACAAGTAGACGTCAAAGTAAGTTGGATAGTACATCCGAAATAGAATTAAGTTGTGTGAAACGAATTTTGGGAACACCGATTCAATAGGCCAACATTGTGGCGGCAGAAGGGTGTCGATAAATGGAGGCGACTTAGAACGATTATGTTCAGCAGTGGACGTATCTGTACTGAAATTATAATGATGTAATAGATTAATTAAACTATGCTTCTAGGTACTGATAGGTTTAGTGTTGAGTGTAGGCGGTCAGCAAATTACGAATACTGGGTATGATATGACAAAGGTCAAATACATTTATTTATTTTTATTAATAGTGCGCTACAATAGGTAAGTAGAAGGATTTAGAGTGGGTAGAAGTTTCAGTTATAATTATGAGCCTCGATGAAAGCCCCGGAGTATCGCCGAGTTTTGCTCAGTCCTAATTTATTTGACATTATAAATCAAAAATATATGGCAGAGATTCTATATAAGAATACAATTTTTTCGATTTGTAAATATGTTATTTAAGTAAATGTAACGCAGGGTGCGTTACATTTACTCGCAGATTATACCTGCATTCTATTAATTCGAATCGGACGTACCATTACGTAATGAACGGTAGACTACGTTTGGTGAAGCGGTATTATGAGACCTCAAGTGTTTCTACTACTACCCCCTAGCTTAAATAATTTATCTTGTAAAGAAATAAATAAATTTTAGATTTTTTTTATTGAATTGACTGCTGAGACTCCGCCGTTTTAGTAGACTCAGCCACATTATTGAATACGCTAAGAGTGAGTGAAGAAACATTTTTTTTTATATTAGAATGCATAACAAAATACATCCCTTGCATTACGATCTAGCCAAACGTAGGCTAATGAGTAGTTCAAAACTGACCTAGATTTATATAATTGATTTGAAAAAACATTTGATATTCTCAAAGATTATTTTAGTGAAATTGAAGTCCAGTTCAAATTGTTCAATGGTTAAGAAATATATACCCTGTTTGTGTTTTTTCTTTGCTTGGGATATTGTCCGCGTTGACGCTTTATGGAAATATCCCATATTACATAAAATGTTAATTTCCATGTCTTCATACACTTACGGGAGCAGGCCTTAGAAGAATAGTTAATTAACAGTGTTCGTTAGATGAAAATCACATGCTGCAAATATAAAAGATTTTTCAAGAATGCAGTTCTTATTTTTACTAAAATCGAGCCCGTAACTCCTAACAATATTCTTCCGTAACTATAGCCGTAAAACTGTAGCATAACATGGAGCAGAGTCGCTAAAGACCGAAAAAATGGAAAGAGCTGGAGGAGGCTTTTACCGACAATAAAAGCGGTCTATGCACAAATAATGAATAGTAAAAACAATTTAAGCTTTGTACCTTTTAGATGAAATACTTTTAACGTTGTAAGTTAAGATAAAATTGTGTAAAGAAAAAAAAACTATATTTTTTTTTACGACGGCGAAACGATTTTCCTCCATATCACCTGGTTACAAGTTAAGACAAGGCTGAAGGTGATATATAGTGTGTACCTACTGAGAAATATTTTTTGCGATTTCCCACGGGATGATGGCAAAAAAAGTCTCGCTAAAACGCGAGGTTTCGTTTTTCCGAATGTAATTCCAAAAATATATTTATTGATAATGAATTGATATATCGAAGCTCGGTATAGTGATAATAAAACGGTGTTTTTGTTGTTCCAGTGCACTCCCTACCGAACCTCACAGTGTTATCGCTAAGCGGATGCAGCAAGGTGACCGATGAAGGAGTGGAACTGTTGGCGGAGAACTTGCCTCGCCTTCGGAGCCTCGACTTGAGTTGGTGTCCTCGTGTCACGGATAACGCACTCGAGTATATCGCCTGTGATTTGAACCACCTTGAGGAGTTGACTTTAGACAGGTGAGCAACAGTACTTTTTTTTTATGATTATTATTGTACTATGTGAGCACTTGACCCTTATCTCATACACAATACATTTACAAGCCTCATAGCTCAGTTGGTAGTAACTCTGCCTTCTGCGCTGTAGGCTGTGGGTTCGATTCCCACCCAGGACAAACATTTGTGTGGTGAATATAGATGTTTGTTCTGTGTTTGGGTGTTGTATCGTATAGTAAGTATGTATTTAAAAAAAGTATTTAAGTATTCTATCCGTAATCTAGTTCCCATATTACAAGCTATGCTTAGTTTGGCGCTAGATGGCGCTGTGTAAAAATTGATGTCCTATAATATTTATTATTATTTATTATTTATTTTATCTCACAAGACTCATAGCTCAGTTTTTATTTTTTTTATTTTTTTATTGTACGCCGGGTAAGCACTTGGCCTTCATCTCACCTGGTAACAAGTTGAGATAAGGCCGAAGGTGGAGGCGCACTTGACCCGGAATCCTCAACAAACTGAGGAACTGGCTATCTTACCTCTGAATGCCGGAACACAACAATTTTTAGAATTGTTATTATGGCGACAGAATTAGGTAAGATGGTGGTAGCTAGCCAGGCGGACTTAAACAAAGTCCTACCACCAACCAAACCAAGCACAATATATTGTACTCCCCATGGGGATCGAACCCGGGACCTCTGGATCAGAAATCGGAGGCTTGAACCACAAGACCACATTGGCAGTTGGTAGTAACTCTGCCTTCTGCGCTGGGTTCGATTCCCACCCAGGACAAACATTTGTGTGATGAATATAGATGTTTGTTCTGTGTTTGGATGTTGGATCATATAGTACGTTTTTATTTATAAAAAGTGTTTAAGTGTTCTAACCGTAATCTAGTTCCCATATTACAAGCTATGCTTAGTTCGGGGTTAGATGGCGCTGTGTGAAATTAATGTCCTGTAATATTTATTTATTTGAATTGCTAATTATGAAGAGTGGACCCGTTTAAAATAAGTTTTATTTCAAGATTAAATTTAATTAAATAAAAGTTACATTTAAATTACAACTAAAATTATCTAAGTCTGGTTGATGCAAGAGTCCAGAATAGAATCAATCATCAATAATTAATTCAATAAATTCGTGCTGGGTCGTTTCCATGAGCCGGTCCAGTTAGGTATGCAAGTCTAATATTTTAATGTAGAGCGAATGTGTAACAGGCTGAGCAATAACAAACATACAAAATAATTAAGTTAAGTCGTAGTAAAGTTACTCGATGTATTTCCAGATGCGTGCACATAACGGACATAGGCGTGGGTTACATCAGCACCATGCAGTCGCTGGTCGCGTTGTTTCTGCGGTGGTGTTCTCAGCTCCGTGATTTCGGCGTACAGCATTTGTGTGGGATGCGCTCGCTACAGCTCCTCTCACTTGCTGGTGAGCGCTTGGCCTTCATCTCACCTGGTTACAAATTAAGATAAGGCCAAAGTCAAAGTCAAATATTTTTATTAATTAAGATTTTTAGGGTCATTTTGAAACGTCAAATCTACCGCCTGTTCGGAATCGCGACCAGCACACAAGGAGAAAGGCAAGAACCTCGGGCTGATTAATTTTTTGATGATCCATTTAACATTTAGGTACAGTGTTTATAATAATTAAATAACATTACAAGTGTCACATACATCATAAAACTAAAAACTTGATATTATCTTATAACATTGATTATTACATAACTACCTAATGGGCGGTCTGTTGACATTGAGAAATCACCATTTAGCTGTCAACTGGTATAGCAACATCGGGCCATGCGAAGGTGGAGGCGCACTTCACTAGGAATCCTCAACTATCTGAGGATCAGGCTATCTTACCTCTAAATGCACGGAACACAACAATTTTTTGAATTGTTGTTATGGCGACAGAATTAATTAGCAAGATGGTGGTAACTCCAGGCGGAGTTTAACAAAATCCTACCACCAACCAAACCAAGCACAATATTGTACTCCGTCTGGGGATCGAACCCGGGATTTCGGGATCTGAAATCGTTTAACGAAACGCACTTCGGATACCCTAATATTTTTCACATTATTTCAAGAGCACACACATCCCCAAATCTATGAAGGTTGCCTTTCTTAACTGTTCAGAGTCTGTCAGACTCTTCATAACTATTTGTCTAAACAAGCCTCATAGATCAGTTGGTAGCTCTGCCTTCCCAGAACTTGATCCTTGTAGGCGAAACTATCGTAAGGTGCAACGAAACACTCTGCTTTTTTATGTTCAACTGGATCGAGTTCTAGGCCTTTCTTTTTCAAAAATCGAATGTTGTTGTTGTTGAAAAGTTGAAAATGTTTTTTTTTTCATCAAAATCTGATTCGGATTGAGTTTTTTTTTCGATATGTGCAATACACCCTTGAAAAATTCACCCGGTGCATGATCATCAACGTACCGCAGTCCGCTGGACGTTGGTGCGCCACTAAAGGATTCGTTGTCCCCACCGGGTTTTTTTTTAATTGTACGACGGGGAAGCGCTTAGCCATCACCTCACCAGATGACAAGTTAAGATAAGGCCGAAGGTGGAGGCGCACTTCATCCGGAATCCTAATCAAACTGAGGAACTGGTTATTTTACCTCTATTCCGGAGCACAAGCTATTTTAGAATTGTTGTTATGGCGACAGAATTAGGTAAGCTATCACCCTGCGTATAAAAGTGAATGGTTTGTCCAGGGTGTCCGCTGCTGACTTCGGGCGGACTCTCCAGTCTCATCCAGCTCCGACAGCTGCGCGAGTTGGAGCTGACCAACTGCCCGGGCGCCTCGCCCGAGCTCTTCGACTACCTTCACGAACACCTGCCGCGCTGCCTCATCATAGAGTAACGTGACTACTTGAATCTACCCTCTACCGTGAGTCTATCGTTGCGCGCAATACTCATATTGATTTTAGCCCGTCCTTATAGGTTATTTATACATAAAACTACAATGCTACTTTTTTTATGTGTCAGCTTGACCGTGACCTGACCTTGAAACTTGGTCATGCAAGCACGAGGTCAACGGTGGAGCGGGCATACTCGGAAGGTGTCTGTTAATTATCTTGATAACGTTCTCCTGGATCCTTATCCCGGATACCCATGGATGGATGTAAAGATAATTATTTATTTTAGGCGTGAGTCGAGCCAGAGGTCAAATCTACAGTGTCGTGTAATGCAATTCAATGCAGTTTGACACGTCGTTAGAAGCTGTATTTTTAACCTCTCGAAAGTGGAACAACTGAGTACCTGAGTAGAGTTTTTAGAGAGAAGTGTGCTAGATCGTGCTCATACATTTACGTAGGCTAGATAGTCTGGTACGGATAACAATATAGCCGCCATTGCTGCTTTCTTGCGTAATAGAAAATCGTGATGTAAAATGTATTGAAATAATGTTTGGTATTATCGCCAATGTAGATTCAGGTCTATTTATATACGTTGTTTCTAATCATGGCTCGACTTGTAAATGTACCAAAGACTATCAGCACTTTTAACCTCCGCAGCCTATTCCGTCCAACCGCGGTTTAAACTTTTTTTATCTTGGGTAACATTCCCATGCCATAGTTGGCGATGCGATATTGCCTTGCATTTCGGAATGTACAGTCGTCTGCACTAATATGTATACACTTCATCATTTCCAAATTAAACACTTACTTTTATGTTCACGTCTAATGAAAAAAAAAGGTATATTCTGACATTACTCTAGTATTCAAACCGTTTGACACTTGAATGAAAAATGGTTTATTTTGAAAGTTCGAAGTGTATACTAATATATAGTGTATAATACGTATGATTGCAAGCGACTATACATCATTGATATGATGTCAAGGTATCTTGATTCAATATCAAGGAAGTTTCTAACTATATTGAATGTAAAATTTTCTGGACGACCTTAAATCAAGGTGAAACAAGCATCGTTGTGAGTCGTCCCTGTATTTTAAATGTGCAATCTATGCAATAAGATCGCCTTCTTAATGAGTATTATAAAGTTCACTGTGACACTGTTCTTAAAATTATATTTATTAAAACGTATTTCTAAAGAACGACTTTTTGATACATTTTGTTTTCGGTGGGATAAACATACGAACTAATGAGTATTCTAGAAACTAAAGTAATATGAATATAAGGTTGTATTTGTGTAAGCTTGCTTCGACCTTCAAGTTCGGTTAATCTCCTTCTTATCTTGGGTGCCTGTGTCGGTTTGTATGGTGAAATATCTCACAGTGAGCATAAATTGAAGAAAGTCGTTCACAAATAAATGAGAAAATATGAAATATATTTTGCTTCTAGTCTAGTTTCTAAGAACTTTTGAAAAGTATTGTACAGTAAGTAGATGTGATCCTGAATTCCCACCAATTTCCACTTGTGTTTTATTAAACGTGATTTTGTCATGTATCTAACATTCCTCTTTTGTGTAGAATAGTTTGATGTGATTTCAGTGTTTATGCATTTCCTTTAGACTCAGTGGTGTATTTTAATATTTCAATGTTTGTGTGTAAAGTAAATAATACAGATATAATTTAATCATAAAATTTGCTCAAAATATTTAAAAGTTGTGTCGGGAACAGTGTTTAATGTTCAAAATTGTAGTAGGTATTAGGTGCATTTTTCGTTTTATTTTATGTACCAGCTACCATACCACAATAAAACAAATTAAATGAATGATAAAATCTAGACGATATTCGGCTACTTAAATATACCGCCTATTGGCATTATTAAATATTCATAAAGCATTTGAACACTAGAAACCTAAAAATAATATATTCAAATTAGGTACCTACTGTAGTTTGTAGCTGGGCAAGCCTACTTATGTATATTTACTCGATGGGTGCTGAGAAACACTCACTGTGTTTTACACAGAGCGGGACGCGCAGCACCTAATGAGCTAAATTAATATGTAATGCCCGATAGCCTTGTTCCAAGTGTGTAGAGATTTCAAACAAAGACACATAAATCTAGGTAATAAGGTAACTTAGCTCTTATGGAATATATATGTATTTTTCCTGAATGAATATTATAATAGTATTATAAAGCTATTAGAAATAAAAACACAGTGCTATTATGCAAGACGAGAATTTATTTATTAATCTAATATTACCTTTTTGATTTGTATGTAAAGAAGGTAGCAATTATAATTATGTTGTCAATTTACTCATGGGACCTAATAGGAGGCAATCTACAAGTTACTCACAAGTATGTTTCCTTGAACTTTTTATTTGTTTAAAGTTACTCTGGCAGCCGGAAACACACTCATAACTTGTAGTAATTATTTGCGAAATGAATATACTCTGATGAATTATAATAAAATTACTTGGTACATAATGTATATGGCATAGTGTTATGCAAGTGCAATAATCATAAGCATAATAGCATAAAATAAATCCCCTTTTAATTTATTTTATATAAAATTATAATATATTATTTATTTTATGTTTTTCTAGTCAATTGTTTAGATATAAGTTAAACTTTATATTTGATGTAAGAGTGTGTGATCGTTTTTCGTTTTGCATTATTTGATAAATTGTTAAAAACTGTACTGTGTGTACCATGCGTGACAGTTTAAATTAACTTAATTATGCCGTCCGTAATACGCGCTATCAATAAATTAAAAAATATTAATAGTTCTATCCTACTGATATAATATTTGGGTCTCAAGCTTCTTTAGACTGGAAGATACGATTGTTTGATCATAATATAGGAAGGAAGAGGATGTACCAAAGTTATAACTCTAGAATAACTACAAACATTTTATTTTAACCTGCTTGGTTACCTACTAGTAATTTACGTAGAGTACCATTTTACTATTTTATAATGTGGCCTTTTCAAGTCCTTTATAGCAGTAGCTATTGCCTTTTAACTATAAGATAGAGCCTTGATAAAGTAGAGACAAAATCGTATTTTTCTGTGCAATCTGATTTGTCAAGTCTGGGCGATTAGTTGATTGAATTGAAAAATTGATTGAAAATAGTCCAGACAGGGTCGTTTTTTGAAATGTTCACCAAAATTAGACAACATTTTGACAATATGTCTGAGTTTTTTTAAGTAACCAACAAAACACTTAGGCATAGATCTATTGATAAAAAAAAAAGATATTTTGATGCTATCTCAACTTCAACTTACAAAAGTAGTTTTCACCCGACTAACTCAGAAAGAGGGTCATGTTTTTCGAGAGTATGGTTTGCATGTCTGTTTCGTTGGCACACTTTACAGCATAAACAGCTCGATGGATTTTGAAGGGTGAGGTGTCGTTTAGTTTGTCTAATTTTTGGAAGTATGGTAGGTACCATAGAGTATAATATTTTTAATAAAGAATGCGAATCAAAAACATAAAACAGTTATGTTTACCACACATGCATACAACATGTCCGTAAAATCCTAAAAAGCTCTCTCCATACTAGTTATCTAGTTCCGAAGATACGAACTAATTATGGCAAAAAAAAATCACTTTTGAGGGCGCACAGCTTTACAATCTTCTACAATAAAAACTAAAATACAGAGAGCTTGTAATTATTCAGGTCAGGTTTTCGTAATACCTTGAAGTTTTAAATGTTGCAGTCAGGTTTTATTTCTTTGATCTAGTTTCTTATTTATATGGTGGTTTATATAATTTCGACCCAATGAATATGATTAAGTCCTTATGTATTTTTTGTTCTGCTTAATCTCCCACATTTTCTTTCCGAGTGGTATTTCTTGGCCTCTAATTAGACTTTCACTTACTGAAGATAGTTTTTGTAAGTCTCTATGGTGCTCTTATTTCGGAATTCAGCTTTAAGGAACATCTTGTATACCTAGTCTGAAAGATAATGCTGATCTAGTCATTGTTCCATACTGTCATCTGGAGATGAAAAAGGAAGGTGTAGGAAAAGCACGTACCTACTACCTATCCATTAGTAGCCTATCTATATAATTAGTAACCTACTAGCATTTATGATTTTAATAATTAGTACGTACGTAAAATTACGTTTTGGTGAACTGGTTGCTTCAATAAATAAGCATTTATTTTTATAGCCATGCTATTAATTAGATCGCATCACTAGAACGCCAGTCTACTAGCGAGATAGACGATAGTATTCCCTGCTATGTAGGTACATCAAACCCTTTGGTGGTTTTACACTGACGACGCCTTTGATATTAATATAATCAAAGGATAACCGCATTAAGTTTCCAATGGTAGGAGAATATGAGAACAAAGAATAACAAAATATACCTAGGATACCTAGTCATAAAGCTATACTAGAGTTGTCAGATTTTTTGTCCATAAGATAATAAAAGAACGCATTCGGATTTTTTTATTTTACGGATTTAGTGGTAGGTACATACATAACTTACCATCATAAGCCTCTATTATTTGAATGGAATCTGTAAATCGGTAGTAGCAATTTTGAAGCACTCTGTTCTTGTATCAAATCGAATGTAAATGTATTGTTATTGAACCCTGTAAGTGAAATGTAACTCAATCATTGTTTCCTTAGCATAAGTAATTTATGTGTTTTGGCCCTTATGTAACGTATTTCGATGTGTAAATAACTTTTGTGTGTTGCACTTGCTAGAGAAATATTTTTGGCATCACCACCACCATGTACTTAGTATAGTCCAATTAAATTACACTATTTGTACAATATAAGTGAGATGTTATAGTGCAATATAGACGTACTGTTTTATTGTTGTTTTAATTTTGTACTCGAGTGTATCTGCGTATAATACGTCGCTGTACGTTATTCTAAATACGCTGACCTACACAACCGTACCACGGTATGTAACGAACCTAACACATCAGCTGAAATTACGTGAATTTTGCATTAGCTAGATTATAAAACAAATGTGTGTGAATGACTTATCTTCTTCTCATAAGTTTTGAGACCTAGAACTATTATTTGATCGAAACTCTCGAACAGGAACTGATTTTCATGAAATTTTACTTTAAAGTGTATGCACATAATATAAAATCCTCTGCGACAATAATTTCTGTTTTCTCTTTACTGTTTATTTATTTCATTAAAATCGGATAGCCATTAGATAGTTATGCCGTCACAAACATACATACAGTGTCGGATCTCGTTCGTACCCAGCAACGATTTTGAGAGCACTTTGAGAACACCGAAAAAACAAATTCTCCATAGTACTACACAACCCGGCACACACAACACGACATATTTTTACCTTTTCATATAATTAAGGGGTGAAGCATGCTTTTATTCTGTCCGGTTGCTGCTTTGCTCATTCTAGCTTTGCAAAGAATTATCTTTAGCAAAGAGACTAAGCGCTTATTTGCACGATCTCCGAGTAACGTTACCAGAGACAGATAAAACATAATATCCTTCTTTCTTTGTGACGTGTTAACAGAAAGTGAGAGAATCATTTTAAATTGTCAAGTAGCGCGATAATCAGACATCGTGAAACAGGCGCTAAGCCTTGAACACTGGTGAATGAAGAGTAACTATGATCATGATAAATAATGTGCTTTGTGGTAGGTGTAATAAAAGCACACTTTTCGTAGGTTTGATAACATATTTTCGTGAGATACTTTCCGCAGATAAATACCTAAACATGCCAGACTACAGACATTCGAGGGGAATTATTAGGTAACGTGGTCAGAGGCACGTCCAATCATTACATGATTTATATGCCCAAGCTTAGTATGCAGCTTGCATGTGCACGACATCGCTTTTGAGGTGTTTATTTTTACCTACATACTAATATCATTTCTTTCTTACTTGTAAATGAAAGTCTTGCATCCTCGAGACCATTATGGATTAGTAAAACAATATTAAGTTTGTACCATTTTATTAGAATAACCGATAACACAGTCTTACAAAACAAAATACGTTTGATGACATAGCATGTATAATGGTAACTTTATAATTATTGTGTAGCTCACAAACATCACAAAATTTTGACTATAATAGTTACTTGATCAAAATAAAACAAACAATGAACTCTATTATGCAGACAATATTTTTATAGCTACGAAAGCGTGACGTAATGTCTTTTTAACAGTATAATAATGTATCTGGTGATGAAAACAGCACCAAAATTAAAACGCCATTATTTAACATAAACTAATAATAAATATATACACATTTACAAATGATGTATCACCAGGCCTGAATGGCTCATGGCAGTAATATAATAAACACTGCACTAGTGATTTGTAACAATTACGATCTCTGTCGGAAAACAGGTAGCGCTTTCTATTATAAGGATAGTTTTATCTTGCTTCAATTTAACTATGAATACGAAGGCATTATGTGAAAATATAAAATTCTAATAATACATACAAGCATTATAATAATGCAATTAAAGAATGTTACAGTTTATTCATATAAGGTAACGTAAATGCACCTAAAAGCCCAGATTCAGTTTACATTACATATTTAGGTAGATAGGACTAAATATAACTTATCTATTGGCAAAATATGTCCAGGTAGCAAGGAATAAATAGGTGATAAATAAACAACTTATTTTGAATGTCACTTCAAATAAATAATTTTAGTTAAGATCTATTTAGATCCATAGTAGATCGTCATCTCAATTGAAACATAACTGCAGAAATCATTGTGGTTTCAGTCTTGGTTCATTTGGTCCTGAAACAAAATTAAATTCATATTGATATTTTTCCTTCGTCTCACCAGTGTCTAGTATCATAAGGCCTAAGGTAGAAAAGCACTTCACCTGGAATCCTCCCAAGATTGAGAACTGGCTATATTAGATCTAAATGCCGTACACAATAATTATAATTGTTGTTATAGCGACAGGTTTATATAAGATGGTGGTAGCTAGCCTGGCGACCTTAAAACAAGTCCACCAACCAGTAAATTGGTCTGCCCCATACGGATACATGGATTAATATCCAGAATAATGTTACCATTATACAGCCATGTCTTTCCAACCTTTAGAGATCAATGAGCGCATCGAGAGATATTCAAGATCCACTCTACTAACATTTTCCCGAATCAATTTCACTGTTCTCATTCCGGGGCTGGTTATATGAAAACAATCGCCTCGTTGCAAGCTGTCCTATCCTAACCGTCGGTACGTAACTAGCTTGCCCACAAGATAAGAACTTGTGTGTGTGTGTTTAATTAAAGCATGTTTCATTGATCGATAAAGATAAAGGTTTGAAGCCGAATGCGACACACCTTCATACAAATTCATAAACATATAAAAATACATAAATAAATATAAATATTACAGGACATCAATTTTACACAGCGCCATCTAGCCCCAAACTAAGCATAGCTTGTAATATGGGAACTAGATTACGGATAGAATACTTAAATACTTTTTGTAAATACATACATACTATATGATACAATACCCAAACTCAGAACAAACAATAACATTCATCACACAAATGTTTGTGGACGAGTGCGCTATGCCGGTGAGTAGTGTGTAACTCCCGAGAACACCAGTGTCGTAAGAATCTGGGCAATGGGATCCCCAATATTTGTATGTGATAGCGAAATCAGCGTGGGTGTGTGTATGACACGAACTTGTACCTTGAGGCGGGTTTAGACCATACGAATGAAAAGCTAGAGAGAGAGACTAAGACAAGACATTACCAATCAGTGGTAAGGCTGCAGATGACTAAGACAAGACATTACCAATCAGTGGTAAGGCTGCAGATAGGCAGTGGTGGAGGCGAGGTCGCGCCGCAGCCAGCCCGCGTTGAGGCGGACCGTCTCCAACGCCTGCTGCACCGAGCGCTCCGTGCCGGGCGACACGTGCGTTCGGAAGAACTCCTCGATCTCCTGCGCCGACGCTTCCGACGCAAAGTTCTCAGTCGTTGACTTCACTAGGCGCGCTAACAGGAAACCACCCTGGAATTCACAAAAATACACTTTTTTATGGTACTGTTATATATACATATATTGCACCCTTTATCACTACTGTAATACAAACTACTGTAATGGCTCTTCCATTCCTGACATCCTAACACAGGTATCTTTTTGCTTAAAAGGAGGTCTCAATCACATGTAATATATTATATAGATTAAGTTAAAGAAATAAACATTTGTATTGTATTGTACCCTTTATCACTAGCCTTGCATTCTCATTCAGTATATGCAGCAGTTCCCATCTACTAGCACTCCCAGTTCATTTTCATCACGCCAGTCTCTACCCAATATCCAATCAAGACGGTTGTCTTTAAACTTAAATCCTTTTTTCTTTTTTTAAAAACCCATTTGGGTAAACCCGTATAACAGTACGATGGGGAAGCGCTTGGCGTTCTTCTCATATGATTTCAATTATAAGGCCGAAGTTGGAAACGCACTTCACCCAGAATCCTCAACAAACTGAACAACAATTAAATACAAAAAATTGTTCAAATTTTTGTATTTCAAGTGCAACGGGACGGGACTACGGGACTTGACCCCTCCATCTTTTCCTAAAGCCGGAAACGCTCTAACCAACTGAGCTACGCTCATAACTGGCTTTGGGAAAAGATGCGGGATCGACTACCGTCGTTGGGTTGTGAATTTTTGTGTCACAATAGCATTTGTAAATTAAAATTGTTGTTATGACGACAGACTTAGGTAAGATGGTGGTAGCAAAGCAAAATATTGTGCTTGGCAGAAACAAATCTGGATCTGATACCGTACCACTAGACCACAGAGGCGGAAAACACTGAAAATTTGTTAGGTTTAAATGATTGAGTGTGAAAACAACAAAAACTCCTGGGGATCAAACCCGGGACCTTAGGATCAGACACCGGTAGACGTACCACTAGACTGCAGACGTGGTGAAACACTGTATTAGAATCCAAATGTTAAAAGAGTGTTTAGTGGGAAACATGTGTTATACAATAATTAGTTTGGTCCAGAATAAACCCTGTCTTAACTTGATTTATAATCCATTGCTTTTAATATTACCGAGCCCCAGCACATAACAGCAATATCAAAAACAAATTATCCATTGAATACAATGTGATGGCTACTAACCTGATATCTGTCCATGAATTCCTGCCAATGATCCTTGAAGAACTCCCAAGCGAGGTCACGGCCGTGCCTGCTGACCGCCACAGATACTATGACGAACACTGTGTCTTGAGCACGTACTTCATCCTACGACAACAAAGATAATGTGAAATAAAAAGATAATCTTCGGCCTTATCTCAACTTGTTACCAGGTGAGATGAAGGCCAAGTGCTTACCCGTCGTACAATAAAAAAAAAAACTTTTGTTTTTTTTTAGTCTAATTCTTCTTTTTCACACACTTTACATAGCGATAAATTGTTTAGGATCCGATCTTATACCGATCAGTAGTTCTATCTCTGATAGAGTTTTACGTTATCGGAGTTGCCTGAGCGTCAAAACAATGTTCGGGAAGCGATTTAAATTAATTCGATTTCATATAGTTATGTAACAAGATGGCTTACTAATATGAACTCATTGTTTGGTTTGGAAGTCGGCAATTATATAAGTTTTTAGTTAAGTTGGTACCATTTTTTTATATAACATATTTTACTTTATTTTCAATGTAGCACATTTTATCACTTTTACTTGCCACGACCACATTTGTTTGGTAATTTACCAAATGTCCATTAGTAGGTAAGGTATACAATCAAAGAAAAATGAATCAAATCGGTCTTCAATTGGCGGAGATATTGTATTGCACTCTCCCCAACTACCCTCAAACGAGATCAAGTTTCCCCATACACACACTCTCTACTAACCTAATTCATGAATTTACACTCACCTACATTTACATTTCCATCCACTAAACTACATAAACTACTCTCCACATACCAATACACTCGTACCTCACCCACACATACACCTATCCATCCACATCCACCACTGTATAAATTTTCAACTAGTTGTAGTTATATGGTCACGAGCCCAAATCATATTGTTGTAATAAGTTGAAATTATGTCGTCAAGCTCAATCAGAGGAGTGCGGGCACTGGTGACCTGTATTACAGGTTTGCTTCAAACCTACCATAGGAACCAGTCTCACACAAAACAGGTTATTCTAAACTCTAATTTAGCTAAACCTACTATGTTACCGACCTTTTTGTATGAGTAAATAAATAAATATTTGATTTGATATTGATGACTTGCTGCTGTCCGTTCAGGAGTTTTGGTATCCAGATACCAAGATATCAGATTTTCACCAAATAAAATGAACCTACCTCTTTCGATCGAAAAAATAATAACGCAAATCAGCTGAGAACTTGCAGGGGTAGGAGTTAAAAACAGCCTGACTAAAACCTACGTATGCTATCAATGTGGTGGGTTGTCTTAGTGTGAACGTGGATATACTATAAAACAATAAAGACCAAGCCAAGGGTAGTTGTGCCTTCGCTTCTCAACGATAACTTCCGTGTTCCAGTCTACCTGCAACCATGGCTGTTGCAAACCACTATAATGAAAATTATATGCGATAAATACCCGGTTTAACAGTTTAAAGTATTGTATTTACCTATTCCTCGTGCAAGTTTGCGGCGCGGTACAGCTGAAGGAAACGTTCGAATGTTCTTTAGAGTGAGAAAGACAGGGTACTTGGTTTTTAATGTACGACGGGGATGCGCTTGGCCTTTATCACACCTGGTGTACAGCGACAGACTTAGATAAGATGTAGGACTATAATCACGTTTTAAAAACTAAAGAGAAAACCGACTTCAATGAAACATATGATACAATTTCGTTTACCTGGATGACGTATTTTTTTTTCAATTATTTTGATGACGTGATCCTATATGGGGTCCGTTTTTTCCTTACTTTTGAGGTAAAGCACCCAAATCGCTTCAAGTGTGCCTATTACATTTGATGAGTTCCCTCGACTTTTCCAGGATCCCATCATCAGATCCTGACCTGATACCCAAATCAATTCAAGTGTGCATATGATATTTCATCA
Organism: Venusia cambrica; assembly: GCA_951394065.1. Lineage (NCBI taxonomy): Eukaryota > Metazoa > Arthropoda > Insecta > Lepidoptera > Geometridae > Venusia > Venusia cambrica. Next base: position 11,538,872 of record OX596040.1, on the reverse strand, counting down.
GATCCTGACCTGAAGTCAATGGGACCATCTGTAAAATGTCATCCCTTTAAAAAAATAAAAAGGACGAATTGAGAACCTCCTCTTTTTTTTAAGTAGGTTAAAAACACCTTTTAACCAACCAAACAAGTATTGATTTGTACCCGCCTGGGGATCTGATACCGTTGGGCGAACAACTAGACCACAGAGGTAGCAAGAACTTACAGAGATAGCGAAGTCGAGCACTCGTTTGAGCAGCGCCGGGTCTCTGACGGAGCCGAGCGCGCGGCTGATGCGGTCCTTCTCCTCGTGCAAGTCGGCGGCGCGGTACAGCTGCAGGAACCGCTCGAACGTGCTCTGGTCGGCGCTGCTGAGCTCCGCGCGGTAGCAGGCAGACCGCAAGTCGGCCGCGAGGGTCACTTCGCCGGACAGGTGCCGCTCGAAACTATACACGATAATGACTCGCTCATTTGGATTGTCTCGATGTCAAATTGATCAATTAATGTTACTTGCCATTTTACACAACGCCATCTAGCCGCAAACTACGCGAAAACAAGCTATGCTTAGTTTGGGGCTAGGTGGCGCTGTGTGAAATTAAGGTCCTGTGACATTTATTTATTTATATTTATAAATATAATATGCGAAGTTCAATGTTAAATTTGATGGTCATTTAGATTGTCTCCAATGTTAAAATTGAGATAAATTTAGATACACCATTTTTGTATTGATTATTTTGTACCAGATTTGGATACACCAAAGTTAAATTTGATTGTCATTTAGATTGTCTCCAAAGTTAAAATTGGTTGTCTCCAATGTTAAAATTGAGAATAATTTAGATTGTATCCAATGTTAAAATTGATAGTCATTTAGATTGCCTCCAATGTTAAAATTTATAGAAATGTTGATCGTCTCCAATGTTGAAATTGATAGTCATTTAGATTTCCTACTATGTAAAAATTTATAGTCATTTAGCCTCCAATGTCAAAATCGTAAGTAAGTTACTAATGAAATCAAAACCTGTTTATTTCGGACAGCAAAATCCGTAGATGTTATAATTTAACACAATCAAAATGGAACTATTTCTAGGCATAACAATCCATTATCGGAATATAGGAATGCATAACAATAACAATCGTCAATCTGGTAACACAAAACAATCCATGCGAGCTTTGGACACTCACCGGGTTTTAGCCTCTTTAATAGTATCGGGATCTTCGAAGATGATCATTTTGTTGAGCACCAAACTCCTGAGTAATGTGTCAAGATGGCTCTCCTTCTCCTCAGCGTCCCAGCCGAGTTTTTTGGAAACATTCGAGTAGAGTTTGCGTCCAAAGTTCTTGAGTGGTTTGTCGAGTGGAGTGTGAGAGAGAAGCGCGCTGAGTTTCGACATGCAGTTGGAAATCGACGACCACACGGTGAAGTTAGTTTCGTTGCTGAACGCTTCCATGATTTTCAGGCACTGTCAGAGGAAATATAAATTACTAGTGAAACACCCGGAGCTTCGTCCCCTCATCCCGTGGGAATATCCCAAATCCTTAGTGCACGCATACTGTACTACTGAAAGCCCGACAGAACAAACCTTTCGGTTATGGACCGAAACATCATTATTTTCTTTGTTCCCCCCCTGGGTATGTTCTAACGCCTTCCATCCCCCTCAGCACGGGGAGGAGATAAAAATTTTGTCCTCTGTTTTTATCCACCATCTGGAGACAAAATGCTCTCGAAGGTGGATAAAAACAGAGGACAAAAACTATATCCCCGATCCGTGCTGAGGGGGCTGATCTTTAAAAGCATAAGTATTCGAAAAGTCACAGTTCCTCAAGGCGCCTAAGCTGATGCACGAGTGCTGGTAACGTGGGCTAGTACTTACATCGGCGGTGGGCGTGTGTCCGGCCTGCACCATCGCGAAGCAGTCGTCGAGCAGGCCGAGGCGGTCGAGCGGCGGCAGAGTGCCGTTGCGGATCGCTGGCACGAGCTGAGCCAGCATGCTCGCCGGGTACCGCGTGCGGTAATACCCCACCTGGGATCAACGCAGATTCATTCACATATCCACTGGGACACTGAGCTTCTCTTCTGGGAAAGCTTACTTCATCACAAGCATATAATATGCAATACCATTTTTTTTTCGACGGGGTAGCGCTTGGCCTTCATCTCCCCTGGTAGCAAGTTGAGATAAGGCCGAAGGTGGAGGCGCACTTCACCCAGAATCCTCAATAAACTGAGCAATCGGCTATCTTACCTCTAAATGCCGGAACACAACAATTTCAGAATTGTTATTATGGTGACAGAATTAGGTAAGATGGTGGTAGCTAGCTAGGCAGACTAAACAAAGTCCTACCACCAACCAAACCAAGCACAATATATTGTACACCCTATGGGGATTGAACCTGGGACTTTGGATCTGAAATCGGAATTTATGGTGGATATCCTGTGGTTCCAGGGAATGGAACGCTTTACCTAAGTCTGTGTTTTCCGAACACCACAATATGGTAGTTTTCAAGTCAAGAGTGTATAGGTTCCTTCAAGGCACGTGTGCTCCATCGTTGTTTAACATCAGCGAGATAGCAATGAAACGCAAGCCAATTCCAATTAGAAAAAAAATGCAAGTTTTGACTTCACGGGTGGACGCATTCGGCATTAAAAAACTGTTACTAGATACAGCGGGCAAAGTAACCTATATAAGGTAGGGTATAAGTAGCGGTGGGCAGGTGGCGCCTGGGATCTAATGTAGCTTGGTTTTCAACACATTGATTGGGTTTTTATACCCACTGCTTCACTGTGCTCACAAAATCCACTTCATCTTCGCCTAAGCAAGTTTTGAGGTCATAATCTGAACCATTTCGTATTCAAAAAATTGCTAGATACTACTGCCAAAGTGACCGTCATAGCTCTCAGAATTTAAATTGAAGTAGCAGCCTTATTTTTATTCAAATGACGCAAGCTATCTAGTTATAAATAATATATTCTCAATAAATTTACGAAAAAACTTGATAATCTTACGCAAATAACACACATAACTTTAGTTCCAATGCAGAAATTGATTAATCATCTTCGCACACAAAACCAAGGCCAACCGGTTACTGTGTTGTTCAAAGTATGATTGACCCTATTGAATTAATTTAAGGCGGCCACCACAAATAGATACCCAGCCAGATGGTTAAACTTACCAATGTCTCAGTAAATAGGATCCAAGTCCGAGCGTAGAACTATATCATCAATGACAACAGCTTTGAACGCCACCTAACGTGTTAAGTACCCTTTGCTTCCAGGTTTCCCTGTGCAGCAGCAATGTCAGTCCACCCGGCTGGTGTATACGAATATATAATATAACTGCAGTTTCAACACTGGGGAAATGTTCTGTTCGATTTAGAGTGGTTAGTGCGTGTGTGGTGGGAACAAATATTTATCGTTTATAAGGAGTTACCAAAGAGAACAATTTAATAAGATCAGGGCAATACAATATTTGCTTACGGTTCCAGGGTTAAGTTTAACCCAAGATGATTCGGCGACATCCTTGAGTACAACCTCTTGCGTCTTCTTCTCCAACACTGTAGATAACGCGATCTGAAATTTAATTGTACTTTTAACTTTATTCTACACCAGAGTATATGGCATTGCATGAATCTAACGAACAACCTATTGAAGTTTTTACATATGGCCTACCAATATGTAAAAACTTTAATAGGTTGTTCCCTCTTAACCTCAAAACTTGCACAGGCAAGGCACTGGCTCTCCCGCACACCAACGGATCGCAGCGAACTGCTTATCGCTGGACTTCGAGAGGTAGCCAGGTGGTAGATCCCATCTACTCCAATATCAGTATAAGTATCATGAATGATGTTTCAATAGCTACCAAGAAATATAACAATAGCTACGTTATGTATTGAGTACGTCAGAGTAGTTTAACAGAAATGTACAACCATTGTCTAAGTACTTACGCATTACCTACACCTACTCATGTTTAAGTAGTTAGCTACCGAGGTACTACTAAATACATAAATTAGAACAAAATAGATGGATATAATTGAACATCAACATTACATTTTTATCAGGTTTAACGAGATTCTTGAGTGAATCCTTTTTTATATCGCATACACAGTCAACTGCATTGCCAGTATCCTGGTAAAAAAGAAGAACCTTATTTTAGTAAGAAATCTAACTTAATGACCTTATAGAACAAAATTTGATAAGTTACAAACCCCAAAAATAAACAAGTTACCCTGTCGAAATGAAAAAATACTAAAGCGCCGCTAACATGACACTTTTGGGAACTAAGGTTACAGTTTATATGTTTTTTGTTTTAATGTGTAGATTTAAATGGTTACACATGCTAAAACTCTTCCGCAATAAGCATTCAAAGGGATCTGAAGGTTTTATTCAGAATTTAAAACAGAAAAGCTTAGTGAAAAACGGAATAATAAAAATAAAACTTGCTTATCACACAGCAAATACCTTGGAAGGCTGTTCCTGTGTGGACACAGTGATGGGCACCATCCACAGGTTGTCATCCCCGGCGCTACCGTCAGCACAGAACTTGCTCTGAGTCAGTTTCAGTACACGGTCCGCCCCTCTTTGCTCCGAGCTCACCTGTAATCCGAATTAGGAAAAAGTCTTCGTCAAGACTCCTGTCATTTCCGGAGTACCTCTGAATTAGCAGGATAGGATATGTGAGGATAATCTAGGTTTGCAGCGTTTTGTTTTACATAAAAACATAATTAAAAAATAATATTGTCTTTAGTTTTTTTCAGCAGTGGGCTTTTATGGGCTCAAATGATAATGTTAAACTTAGAACTTAGGCGCGAGTGTAACTGCGCGGGGTCAGCTTTTTTGTAAAAATCATGTCTATGAGTCCATGACATTATTTTGTGTAAAATTGCGTTTGTGTTTGCTATGACATAGATCATGGTAGTCATATGGTTTATTTAAATATAACTATTTTATAAATTCAATGAGTCGACCTGTGCAATATACGCAAATGAATATATTTCGTGAAACTCAAAAACGGCCATAACGATTTGGAAAAGGTTTTCCCTTTTAGGTAGGTATATCTATAGAGGAGTCTTTCTTGAAAAATTTAAAGCTACAAAAAAATACCTGTAATAATATGCAAGAAGTATGTGATTAGTACCATATCTTCTCCCAAATATACAATAAAAGAAAAAACGACCCGTAAAAGCTAGAGCTCGGTCGCCCATGAACTGTAAAAAATGTATGTAGCTAATAACAGCAATATAAAAAAATAAAATAAATTTTCCATATTGGTTTCGTATCTGAGCGAACTAGACAGTTAGTGAACCAATATACTGAGAGTGACGCTAACCCTAAGGTGCATTACCGCGGCCATCTTGACTTCGTCGCCCATCTGTGGTACTGCGGAGCTTCGTTATTTATTTGCCCAGAATGAGAAAGGTATTTTTTATTCATATAATAACGAGCTTCAACGGTTTCGCACTCGTGGCCGGAAAAGTGGCTATGTCGTTCCCGTAGATGCTAAAATATCTCCGGCAAATTGCATTAAGATCCGATAGTCATTTACTGGAGAGGTATGATATAGAATTACTTCCGAATTTATAATATGTGTATGGATGGTAAAAGGCCACAAGCAAGTTATGTCAGAAAAAAATCGTAGTATGTCTTCACCTCTGGAAAATAGATGTACGCTTAACGATAATGTGTAATAATTTACACCTAAACATATATGACATATATATTTAACGGCCCATACAATAATACCCTAACACTATCATACAAATATTATATAAAAAACACCTAATTATGAATACTAGGTACTATTAGAAGCGGCGACGACGTATGACGCAATCGCGGAGCAGGGGCCCTACTATGAAAATCGAATGACGTCGGATCCGAAAGATCTTCTGTCATTTTTGTATTGAAAAACGTGCAATCCGTCAACGGATCCGTCATGTTTCCTTTTCGTAGTAGACCTACAGAATTCCCGCGAACCGACGTGACACCCCTTCGACCAAAGCCCCTCGCTCATGAAGGCCGATAGATGTGTTGTCCATAAATGAGTTAGAACTCACACAACTCTCACCATAAATGAGTTAAAACATACATAATGGTCAGAATCAAACTTCTCGACCCTCTGAATCCGGTCTTCACGTTATAATAAACACGATAAACATGACAAAATGTATGTACCCTGCACCTTACGTCGCTTCTATTTGTGTTTAGGTCTTTAGGTGGTGAGGGAAATGGACGACCCGACCCTTATGATCGCCCACTGTTACAATGTTGTTATTGTTTTCTTTATTACTTGTAAAAATAACAAAGATATAGGAAAATGGTAAAGGGTAGCCGCGGCATCTGCCTAGATAACAAATGACGCACCGCTGTATGGACATAGCTGGGCACCACCTTATTATATATTCTATACTGGGAATAAATAAAGTTCTTTTTCAAATCCAGGTTTTGTTTTGACGCTATAATTTACGAAAAACCATATCGCGCGTATATAACCCATAAGTTAAGCACTTTCTAAATGATATGTATCATATAATGAAATACACAATATGATAAGAACCCATCTAACCTCAAAAGATATCATGGGCTGCTGCTCAATGTGATATTTTGTAGATAACTACAAGTCTATTATGAGGAACTGCACATGCTCAGCCTTTCAGAGATGCTAAGTGTAGATGAAAATAGACAATTATGTTTTATTGCATGTACAAGTATGATGCTAAGCCATTACTTCTGATTTTAATGTATAAAGATTGCAAGGTCAAAATCGAAAGAAGCAAACATATTGTTGAAAGATAATAACATACATAAGTAAATATTTGTAAGGCACTTATGGTTATGATATGATAGCACAAACCTCAACAACTGGGAATCCCATCTGTTTGGTCCATGTTGACATAACAGCGCCCACAGGTTTGTTAGATGCCTCTTCTAGGGCTGCCCATAGGTCTTCTGTGAATGTGTTCTTGTACTGAAATACCATACATAGTAAGATACCAATTTCTGCATACCTCTATAATCATATATTTAAATAAAACGGTCAAGTGTGAGTCAGGCACGCACAAGAGGTTTCAATTCACCCACATTTCAACACAAAATATGCGAGCTTTTTTTGAAGGGGGTGTAACCTACACCCACACTTTTTCTTGTGGTTAATCATGGTTACCATGGGACAACTTTTTGTCAGTATTAATCATAGAGTAAAATCTATTTTGATAGCTCAAAGTCAACCAGAAAACTTTTGCCAGATGCAACCACACAAAGAAAGCATGATGGTGCAATTTAATAGTACCTACCACATATTTGATATTGTGCCAAGTAAATATTTACTTGTGTGTATTTGCTTGCTGTATATTAGCAAATTCAAATTGATAATGTTGACTGTTCCCATCCCATTATCATTTAAATTTATAAATAAAATTATTAGCCTGGTATTCTGATAAAAACTGGTAGGTATAAGTAAATTATGTTGGTGATAATACCAGTGTACATTGTATTTATGTTATATTTTAGAAATTTCGACAATTATTTACCTGGTGTCTGGTAAGGTAGATGTTCATGCCTTTACGAAAATCATCATCACCAATATATCTATGCAACATACGGATCACTGAAGCTCCTTTGTTGTACGAAATATCATCAAATATCTCATCAATTTCAGAGGGGTGACCTACAGGCACCTCTATAGGATGAGAATTCTTCAGACAATCCAGTTCCAAAGCCCTGAAAGAAATTATCATGTTATGAACAAGTCTATTCATCAAATTGGTATGCAGTTCACAGAATTAAGTGCTCATTGTCCATTGTTTTCAAAACAGTTCAGTGACATTTTTTATTTCTTGGCACAAGTCCAGGTGCTATGGTTGTGAGGAAAATACCCGAATCAGCATTCTTACCTGATATAGTTTTCTGTGACAAACTGGGTCCATATGTCATATTCAGGAAACAGGTGATTCACACAAAGAAATTCAACAAATGATGCATAGCCCTCATTCAGCCATAAATGAGTCCACCACTCCATGGTAACAAGGTTGCCAAACCATTGATGGGCCAATTCATGGCCCACCACAAGGGCTATCCATTGTCGTCTTACAGCTGAAGTGTGCTCTTCATCCACAAGTAAACATGTCTCTCTGTAAGTCACAAGCCCCCAGTTCTCCATAGCCCCAGCAGAGAAATCAGCAATGGCAATGAGATCTATTTTAGGCAAAGGATATGCTATGTCAAAGTACTCCTTGTAGTAAGGAAGCACTCTAGCTGCCACTTCCAGAGCAAACATTCCCTGTTTACTCTTCCCAACAGGTGTGTAAACACGCACTAGTACACCATCACGGGATTTCTTCTCAACATAATCATATTCACCCACAACAACAGCAACCAAGTATGTGGACATAATAGGAGTAGTATGGAACTGTAAGGTTTTCCTGTCTCCCACAGTGTTCTCATTTTTGACAGGCATGTTGGAGAGGGCAACCCTGTCGGAGGGTACCTCCAGTGTGATGTCGAAAGTGGCCTTGATGGCGGGCTCATCCCAGCAGGGGAAACAGCGACGCGCGTCTGTCGCCTCGAACTGCGTGACGGCGGCGTGGCGCTCCTCGCCCGCCGGCGTCAGGTATTTGCTGCGGTAGAGGCCCTTCATCTTGTCGTTGATCTCGCCCGTGAACTCGCAGTGGAGCGTGGCCTCGCCGGCGGGCAGCGGCTCCGCAAACGAAATGGTAGCTGTTTCCTCGCTCGCGCTCAGCTTCACCTCCGAGGGCAGGCGGGCGCTCTCGGCGCCTCCACCCTCATACTCCAGCTTCACATTACTCACGTCCAAATCCAAGCAGTTCAACACGATATCGTGTGTAGGACTTGCGATCTGAAACACAACACGTAGTGGTGAAACGCGTCACTGCGACCGAATAATTCGCAACGGCAAGGATGAAATTTGCTCTTACCGATACTTTCACTGCTGTTTTTCCACTAAATGTTAATTGTTCTAAATTGGGCACCAATTCTAAATTGTAGTGCTTTGGAATGACATGTTTGGGGAGGCGCTGAAACGGTTTGTTTTCGGACATTGTCACTTTTTCTTTCAAGATCGTAAATGTAGGACGCGTTGTACAGAAATACCGTAATGACCGAGTGACAGAGTGAACTCGTGCTCCAACAACGGCGCTACCGCCGTTGATACGGACCCCCCTCACCCGCCTCGACCCCCACTCCGAATAACGGTATTCGCTACGTAGGAAATTACAATGGCGAATAGAATATGGTCGGTGTTGGCTAAGAATTGCAAATGAATTACGTATTGTCTGTAGTATTTGCAGCGTCATGGAAAGCTGATAATTACTGGATAAACTCAATAGTGAATGGTTTTATTTTTTCGAATATTTAGAATAGAATATGTCGAGCCGAGTCGAGTGGCCTTTGCCTTGCCCTATTATATTACTGTTATTTTTTATACTCTTTGGATTCGATTCAACCACAAAGATTCGACGAGCGAGCGAGCGAGAAAAATTTTAAGGTTATATTTTTATCCACATCATTCATTTGTTGATGGACATTGACATAACATACGTACGGTACTAGGGTTGACAGAGCCTTGCCATAGAATAGAGAAGACAATTTTTTTACCTAAAAACGTTAAGCGCTTATTACACCATTTAACCAATTGGTTAAATGGTCTAAGACGTGTTAAAGACGTGCTGGCACGTGGCGTTTGAACCACAAGCATAAATTTGTGTCGCAATGGGGTGACTAGGGTTGCCAATTATACTATTAAAAACAGTATTATACTATGTATGTTTTTCCCTACGTTATAAATTTTACTGTTGAACAGAAATAAAGTAGGTACCTATACAAAATACTGTTTTCAACGCATCACTGGTATTCATATTGACCAGTACAAAAAATAAACGTAAATGATGTGCGTGCGTGCACGAAGTTTTTATTAAAACTGTTAATAACGTCATACTTTTCATTAATAAAGTTAATTTATATTGAGAGAAATGGTTCGATTTCAAATCTAATTGTCTTTTACTAATCAGCTGATCAAAAAACAGCTGTTTTTCCTCAAAGTCTTTGGTCTCATTTGATCATTATAAATTATTATAGATAATCTCAAGTTACATAGGCTCAGTATTGAAATTGACGATTAATATTCAGAATTAATAAAATGTAATGTTCTTTATTTAAAAATAATGGATGAAAAATATTTTTTCGAAATGAGTACAGCCAAAAAGAAAAACAAGAGTGTAGACATTTATTAGTAAACACAGAAGAATTTAAAACATTACTAAAGTCGTTATCTACTATCTGTTCTCGCCAGTTGCACTCAGCATTTACAGAAAGGGTGTTTTTTGCGATGAATGCAGAGTCGTGTGATTAAAGAAATAGAGCTACTACAAATTTAATGAGCTATTCATTTATTTAAATTTTAATTTTACTAGTAGAAAGGCTTACAAAACTTTTAAAAATGATGTCAGCTTGATAAGTTGTGTGAAAAGCACAAGGGCCGTTTTCTTAAAACTTGTACTGGTGTAAAATTTGGCATAAAGTTATTTTTGTCACAATGTTTGTGTGTGTGGTTTTAAGGTCATTACAAATAGGAAATGTTTTAAATTTATAGAAATCGCGAATTACTCATAGCTAAGTCAGTTCATTATTTTTTCATTGGTTCTTGTAGCATGACGCTCCGTTCCGAAACCAACTAACTATGATTATAAAAAAATAGAATACATACAATTTATAGCTTGTATTGGAAAACATTAAACAAGCACACAGATTATCCAAGTAACAGTAAGTTATTAAAATAATATATTAATTAACATTTAATAATCAGTTTTTTTAAACAGTTCCGTTACTCTTTGGAAAGATTTTAACTTATATTTATTTTTCTATTCGAAATTAAGGCACTGTAGTATACTGTAAAAAATGGAATTACTTATTCATATCATGACAATCACAATATTAAAAACCTATAATACTTTTAGTTAAATATAATTAATTACACAAATTTTTCGTGGAACAGTCACGGAGTGGACTGACTTGGTCACGGAAGAGAATTGTAAAGGTTGTTTTGTAATATTATTATTAGTTAGTATATAGAGTTTACAAAATTCTTTAACACTTTTCTTCCCCAAAACAACGACAGCAAATATAATCAAATTCGTTCTGACCGTCAGTGCATTTGATGCAATATTTTTTAAATCCTTTGATTTAAATGGCAACTTAATTTTGCATCTGACACATTGCAGTTCAGCAGAAACAGTAATAAAGCCTAAGCTATATTTCAAAGAAATATTACTACGTAAAATAATTCATAATAAGTATGAGTGATTTTTATAGTACAGAAAAATATAAAAAACCGGACTGCAATCTGATAAGCCATTTTGTAAAAAAATAATATTACAAACAAAAATTATTAAAATTATAAAGCAAGAATATGCTTTAGCATACAATGTAAATTGATTATAATTCATTTAGCAAGATGGCGCTGTGTAAAATTAACGTCATGTTATATTTATTTTATATGTTTATTTTATTTTATGGTAGCAGAAAATCAGGGGACGTCTAATAGGCTGATCATGATGATGGTGATTTTGAAAGTGAACAGTCTCCTATAGTCTCCATTCCGAAACTTTCTTGTTCCGCTTCTACGTTACCATCAATTTGGTTTCGGAAGGGAGGTTTCGGAATGTGTTTCGATATATCCCTCAATATCTTTGTATTTTCACAACCAAAATACTCATGCTATAGAAAGTGAGAATCATGAATAGTTCCTCTCGGTTTAAAACTACTGCTATTGAACAAATAATGCCAATTTACCATGTATTCTGGTTTCGGCACGCTTCGCGGAAGTCTTCGAGCGTACCACGGCGTTTACGGTGTTGTTGTATATATATATATACAAACTAGGAAATAATATTGAATGCGATGATAGAAAAATATGTGTCAAATTGAATACGAGTTTATCAAAGTAGGCTTAGGACATGCGAACTCTTGATATATTCATGTGGTAAATTATTTAATACTTAAAAGTTTCTAATCTGAGGGTGATGAAACACAGTTATTTTTTTACGTGATAGTCATAGAAATCTGAATAAAATTTTCCATCCCTGGTATAAGTCGAAACTTAATTATTTCAAGTAATGGGACACGCTTAAACAGTCATGTTCAAGTTTTAGGAAAACGGCCCACAAAAAATATGTCACAAAAAAAAACTCCTTAATTTTCTTAAATACTGTTTGTTTTCCCTTCCAGACCCCAATATACTTTTTTTCTCATGAAACATGTTGACAATCCTAGTTGTGACGTAAATCTTGTATCGTTTAACGCTTGTTCTATAAATCAGGCGTGTGTTATTGGCAAAAAAAAGCCTTTTCATCCCGTACCCATTTTAACGGCACTTCGCTCCAGTTCAATGATAGTTTGACCCTTTGCGGCGTTGACTTTTATCGGACTTGAACTTTGACTCCCTCATCGAGTTCCGCGGTACTTCACACTAGGATAGCTTTTAAGCTTAAACAAAGATCAGGTCCGATCTTGTATGGAGTACTGAGCCATCCCAGAGATGGCAGATCTCTGGGATGGCTCAACCAGGTATCAGCTCAAAGCCCTGGGTTCGATTGAGCGTCGTGCCGGCTCATAGGTGATGATCCGCTTGTAAAGCCTAAGTTTGGATTTGATACAAAGATTCGCGTTTCCGGCTTGAGGAAATTTGTGTGTTCAAGTTCTGTCGCGGGTTGTGAATTTTTGTGACACTATAACATTTGTAGTGGTGTAAATATAATAGAATTAACTAGATTTATATTTTTTCCCAGCACTGACTTACCTACAACTGTCTACATTTCTTCGCAAATACTAGCTTTGGTCTCCAATGTTGTCTTGACAAAAGTGAAAATTTGCAAGGATTTTTTATCATTAACTTTAATTCAACCGAAGAGCTTCATCTTCCGGAGACTCCTCTTCTAAGTTTATCATAAAAACCTCATTTTGCATGTGCATCCTATCCTTAAAATTGATATTCTTCGACTTCTCGGGTGACAAGAGCTTTGCCCAGGTGTGATTTTCCGATGTTTAGGCTTGTCTGCTTTAGTTTCCGTTGTGTTAAGGGACTTATATTAGATAGCAGTATTTTTCATAACAATTTTAGAGCATTATATAATATGCATATATAATATGCATTATATGAATATGCATCAACCCCTTCGATGTAAATCCATCGTAACTCACGTACAAGTTATGACGCATCAATACTCACAACTATTATTGTTACCAATATTTTAACCACTAGCGCGTCCAAGTACGGCAGCTGTCTCCCTCTGGAGCGTCCATCCGCGTGATCGGAATTTCGCGGCGCCAAGCACCTATTCCTTTTGCAACTTAAAGCGTGATATGTATCTAATTATTAGAGCTAGAATCAAATAAAATATACTGAAATATAGCTAAAACTATAGGAAATCAATATATGTGCAACACAAACTACAACTATCTACTTATAGTACTGAAATAAAAGTTTAAACCCGCTAATTTAATCTGAATTTACATCAACTTTTCATTTTTATAAGTTTTTACAGAGCATGTTACCATGTATATCCGTTAAATATTTTTATAATTAAACTAGGGGTACAGGCTTTTTTTTGTTATCAATATATTTTTATTTAGAATACCGCGTTTACCACAATAAACCAAAACAAACCACCCATTTATCATCAATTTTGATGTCGCCTCCGTTCGTGAATCTACGGCAAGATGGCCGTTTAAGGTTTCGTCCACATGATTTTTATATATATATATAGTTCTACTTTTACCTGATAAGAGAAATAAAACGCAAATATAATATTTTTTTAAATTTATTTTATAATAAAGTAGGTAGGTAGGTAGGTAGGTATAATTTTTGTACTTCTAATAGTTTTCTTGTAAGAGTAGTCCAATTATTTAGTCCGATCGGACTGATGAAACTTTTTCGTCTCCGTAGTCTGGTATTGCAGAAAATCGGACTATTGAGCTTTTCAGTTCGATGTTAACACTATTTACATTTAATACTCAATATAGCCACAACAAAAATCAATGATTGTGAAGACAGACGGGAAATGAAGATAAGAGAGGGAAGGGTTGCACTTTAACTGGCAACTGATTATATGACTAAATTTAGGAAGGTGTGATCAGAAGTTTCCTAACCGTTTCCTTTCCACTATGCAAGGAAATAGATTGAATTATATACAATGGATGGTTAAATTTATGAAAATGAACAAGTCAAGTAGCTTGCGGGGTTTTACGTTCCGTTCAAAGAAAAATATTTTGATTCCGAAGACCAACGAACGAACCAAGTTGAATCAATCTTTTTTGTACGATCCATCGATCCATGTACGATCCAAGAACACGACACGCGACGACGACGACGACGACGACGACGACGACGACGACGTATCAAACAAAGATTGAAAAATGAATGAAATTAAAATATGATTGAACGACATGTGTCAAAGTCAAAAGAAATTTTCGCTAACCTTTTTCTTTTCTTTCTCTCTGAGCGTAAATTGTCTGATGATTACTAGGTTTTTTGATATCTCCAAACAAATACCGTATTTTTATTCGATAGTAGTCATATTTATGATTTTGTTTTCATGCTAGATGCGTGCACACTTATACTAGAGCTGAGAAATTGTACTGTAGGTAGTGCGTGCCGGTGAAACTGATCATGGCGAATCCGTCATCAGGCGTTGGTAAGTTGTGCCTACCAATTAATGTAAAAAAAAAATATTTTGTGCTATGATGTTGTAAATTGATTTCTTGCTCGCTTTACGCTCTTACGAACCTGATACAAATTAACGTTATATTTATTTCTAGTGGTACCGCGGAACTTTCGTCTTCTAGAAGAACTTGAGCAAGGCCAAAAAGGAGTGGGTGATGGAACTATTTCTTGGGGACTTGAGAGTGATGATGACATGACCCTCACTCACTGGACTGGCATGATAATTGGACCCCCTAGGGTAGCTAAATATTTAAAATAGTTTTTATGACAATTACTTTATGTTCTGAAATCATGAACTGTGCCTTGTATCAATAATTATAATGTTTTCAGACCCCATACGAAAATAGAATGTACTCTCTTAAAGTGGAGTGTGGCACGAGATATCCAGATGAGCCACCAACTGCTCGTTTCATTTCTAGGATCAACATGAACTGTGTTAACAGTCAGACTGGACTTGTAAGTAGACTGAACTTCACATTGTTGCTATTTATGAACATTAGTGGTTGAAACTCAACAGTAACTCTAATTAAAGAAGTCTGATTCCTTCTTCCTTCTTTCTTCTAATGTCCTGCACTTGGGAGTATAATAACAATAATATTTATTTACACTAAACTTATTGCCTATTTAAAGATAATACAGTTAAAAATTTGAATCTACTAGTCGTATCATGCATTGCTTCCCTGTTATCTGGAATGTAGCCAGCCCACCTTAATAAAACAATGGAAACTTAGGGTGCTGGTAGCATTGATCCAGTCCAGAGTACCTAAGATGATCTTTAACAATGCAGAATCTCACACATCTTAGTATGTGCAATAGATCCAAAGTTTGCACTTAACATATTCATTTATCTAAAGATAAGGAAACAAAAATTCTGCTTAGCTTAGGAATTACATTATTTGGAATCAACATGCTTTTTTTGTAGGTGGATAATAGACAAGTTCCAATCCTTGCAAGATGGCAGCGTGACTACACTATCAAGACAGTCTTGCAAGAGCTGAGACGTCTCATGACACTCAAGGATAACATGAAACTATCTCAGCCCCCTGAAGGAAGCACTTTCTAGGTCCTCTCAGTTTCACTTGTCTCAATAGGCCCAATCTACTCTGCTTTTCGATATACCTTATTTTGTATGTGTAAAAGACCATTATTTCTTTTTTCACATATAACTTACTACATACTTTGAGTAATGCTTTGCTAGTGTGTATCGATAGTTTTGAATAATGCATTTATTACACTTTGAACCTTAATGTCCTGCTGACTGCAGATTCCTGCTGTAGATTGGGAAAATAAGTATGATTTCTTCAAACTGTTCTTTATTACCCACTTAGGGGGTAACCTCTATTTATTTTATCATACTACCTAAATTATTGTGGCCTTTTATAAAAGTTAAACTTGCTTTTGGTATTGATAAGACTAGCTCCTACTGATGTCTTTGTTTTAGGTAAGTGATCTTGAAACTTATTCTTTTAAACAATCAGAAAAGATTTTCTGACTCTTGGCTAATCACTATTTACCATGTTGTTGAATTCTGAAAGTGTTTAAAAGTATAGGTTACATTTATACTAGTACGACCCTTTCTGAATGTTTTAATTCTTGTTTCTATGAAATTTAGGTAATAATTTTATGTAAAAGAAGTAGCTTTTTTCATATAAACATGATCAAGTGTATCATAATGTAGAACATTAATATCTCTTAGAAACTTAAGATAAAGTACTCTGGATTCATTCAAAGCTTTGCATCAGAAATTATTTCAACAAAGCATTGCATTTAATGCAGCATCAGTGTGACTACACTCATTGCATTACTAGAACCATTAAGATTGCTCCTAGCAACTAATAAGCGTGATTTTACTTTTACAAAACCAAATGCTAAGTCAAATTGTTTCATAGCATTAGATATTTTTACCAATGTAATAACTAGCAAAGGTAAATAAATCAAATAACACTGTCGTAATCACGTGTTTAATTCTAATAAACTTCGAAGTCGTGACGGACAGTTTATCTAGGTACCATTCTACACCCAGTACTTGACTATAACGGCGGTGATGGTTTTAAAGGTTTATTCCATCTTGTGTTCCTAGTAGTTGGATGATTTAGGTAACTGTTTGGACATCAAAATTCCAAATTGTTAGACTGACTGAAAAGAAAAATCTCCGCCTACCATGCCCTTAGCCGTGGTAAACCTGCAGTCGTTTTTTCTATCATTTTTCATCAAATCCTTAATGACTCCCTTGTACCTGTCGTTGTGACCTATCGGGAGTCAAATAATGTAGATAAGTAGGTTAATTACATACCTACTTAGTTTATAGAATGTAATAATATTATATCCGCTACCTACCTACGTCGCTCGTATTTGCAGTCCTATTTATTATCCGTTCTACATGACCACTTCGAAAGCGAACCATGTAATTTTAAGCTATAAAGAGAGACTTGCGAGCGAATAGGTTTTGTTCGCTACTTTCCTACCTTTACTTGCATTCGATCGACAATTTAATAAGTAAGTACCGAGGTATAGGTCAAATCAAGGAACCAGACTAACCGCCTCCGTGGTCTACTGGTTCACCCACCGACGTCAGATCTATAGGTCCCCAGGGGAATACAAATATTGTGCCTGGTTTGGTTGGTGGTAGGACTGCTCTTCTCTCCATCTTACCTAATTCTATAGCCATAACTTCTAAAATTGTAGTGTTCCGACATTTAGAGGCTAGATAGCCAGTTCCTCAGTTTGTTGAGGATTCCGGGTGAAGTGCGCTTCCACCTGCAGCCTTATCTTAACTTGTTCGAATGGTCTGTTACGTGATGATGGTAAGCGGCCCGACGGTATGACTTGTCCATTGGGAAATAGGGTAGGCCTTTGGTGTGGGACGCTACCTGCGTCGACACCCTAGCTGCTAGCGCCATCTCATCTGCCTGGGACATCAGTTAGGGCTGGTGCGGCGGCTGATTCGGCCGAGGATCACAAAAGGCGCAAATATAGAGTAGACTCGACAGAGCTTACCTATTTGAGCCTTTTGGGGTCGAGACCTTGGGTCCGTGGGGAGCCGGTGCCCTCCGGGTTAAACCTGCGCATAAAAATCTATATTGCATAAGGTTTCTAGCCTCCTTAGATAATCCTGAAAGCGCAGTGGGACACATCACCAAGCCGCATTCAAGTCTTCGAATCAAACTTTCCGCCAGTTAAGCAAATTGAGGGTGTAGCGGCGTTTTCTACCGTACCTACCGTATTTTATTACGGGTAAAGTATTTTTAAACTATTTTATTGTGCCTACCTACGACGGGGTAGCGCTTAGCGCTTGCTTTTCATCTCACCGGTTTCAAAAGTGAACTTTTCCCAGTCATCCTTATCGCCGCGCCGTTTTGAAAACCGGAAGACAATTGGGCTGCTAGTGTAAATGAGAAAGCTGATCTTCTAGGAAATATGATATCTCACTCGACTTTGGACAACGGAGCCGTGTATCACCTTCCAGTGGTGCGTTTCCGTAATCACCTTGAGGATTAGGCAAAGCTGGCATACAAAAAGCTCGTTTCGCTCTATTGAGCCAACTTCAGTGCAGGGCAGTTATAATCAGTTTATTGAGACGGCTTCTTTAAAAGTCACAAATACGTCCCGTCCAGTACGTCCAGGAGCACCTGATATTCAGGCCAAATATTGGTCCTCGCAGCTTCTTTTTATCATCGCACTGCTCGCCATCGATACAGATTTCACCCTACACTTTGGAGACTACCATCGCGCGCCGTAAGGTTAAGAGGAACTTACTCCTGCGTACCATTAAATTGTGAATCGAGCTCCCTGTCAAGTAGGGAAAACCTACTAGCTACAGTAGGGTATGGGGTTTTTCAAAAAGGGCGTTTTAAAATATTTTAAGGGTCAGCAACGCGCGAGTGATTCTTCTGGTGTTGCGATCATTCATTGACGACGGTAACCATCCATATGCCTGTTTGCCAACTTAGTTTTTATTAATGTAAATATACATATTTCAAAATAAAATCTGAAAACAGAAAAGATATTCATTTACTTAGTAATAAATCCGCCAAATCTCTCTGAAAAAATCAAATCGATCACGTGTTTCGCCTCTTATACGAGGCATCCTCAGGAAATATAGTCTTGCTGCTAACTGACTAGCCCTCTGTGGACGTGTTGTCGCTCCGAGCTCTGCGCTGCAAGTCGTTTTTTTTACCTATTCCAAAACAAAATTGGAATATCAAAACGAGATCGGCGCACACCTACCTACAGAGAGCTAATACTTATATGAGGTTGTTTTATTTCAGTCTTTAAAACGATAATTATTACAAAATCAAGTAACATGTTTTTTTTAAACAACTAGGAGACGGAACAAGCAACCTGGGCCCTTATTCACTATAACCAATCGTGTCTTAACGCGCCTGCGTGGAATCATCGTAGCAGATATCGATAACAGAGGTTAAGTGCAGCTCTTACCTATAACAATGCCTTACTGCGTAGGTTACACCTACAAGAACATAGCATAGCCTACACGGCACTCTGCATTGTGCCCGTCCACTACAGGCATAAAGGTGTTAACGTCGCGTGCCCGTAATTTTACCGGCAACCATATGTAATAATAGTAACTTGAAAACAGAAAAACATTAACCAACAAATCCGCTAATTCGTTATAATTTAAAGCAACGGTTGTCATTTTAGCAGTAAGACTATGATTGATGCCTCGTGTAGATTTTATTTCTATTCAAACGAATTTAGTGGGTTTGTTAGTAAGTAAATATTTTTCAGTTGTCAGGGTAATATTAAACAATGGATGTCCCCAACATGAATGATCGATTAACTAGGTACCTATCTTAGGTCCTACCTATTGATGTGTTCTCTAAAACTGAAGAACATAAGGTATGTATTTGCTATAACATCAATAGTTTTCGCAGCACACGCGATATAAGGGAATTTATTGGTCATTTTCCTTCACATTGGGTTGAGTATATTATTTGACATTTTGTAAAGATACCTACCCTAATATCCCCTGCAAAAAAAAATATTCTATGTTATTCAGTGATACCTACTGTAGCATTTTACTGGTGAAAGAATTGCCTAGACTCAGGGCTGATTCTAGGTACGTAGATATGTAACTAAGCCTTGCCACTGACCATGAGCCGCCTCTATCCATCAACTCCACGTGACCGCCGCCGCTCACAACACAGCCCCCGATGAGGTCGCATTTGCCAAGTGTGGTTGCTGTTTATGACCAATATAAATTATACCCAGATCAAGAGCTCACCGATATCATTTCTATATCTCGCCGTGTGACTTTGAACTTATTCATAAGGACTATAGTTAGCGACCACGTCTCGGATCTCGTATATCATCACTGGTAAAACACACTGATTGAAGACTTTCGTCTTGAGGCTGTATCTTTGATGAGAAGATATTTCGGAACTTTATCGAGCCCTACCCATCCTAGTTTGATTCGTCGGCTGACCTTTTAATCGAAATTGGATTTACAACCGCCTCTGTGGTTCAAGCCACCGATTTCAGAACCACAGATCCCGGGTTCGATCCCCAGCGGAAGTACACAATATTGTGCTAGCTACCACCATCTTACCTAATTCTGTCGCCATAACAATTCTAAAATTGATGTGTTCCGGCATTTAGAGGTAAGATAGCCAGTTCCCATGTTTGTTGAGGATTCCGGGTGAAGTGCGCCTCTATCTTCGGCCTTATCTTAACTTGTAACCAGATGAGATGAAAGCCAAGCGCTCCTCCGTCGTACAATAAAAAAAAAACCTAGTTGGACCATCTGGCAGGTAGACGTAGTGATCTACAACTTCGATAACATCTTTTCCAACATTGACAGGCATAGGTGCAACATGAGCGTTAGACATGGTGTTCGTCTTACTCATATTGATTTTAAGACCCACCTGTCCATCGCGATACGATGTTGAGGTCTCTGAGCATTTTGCTAAGGTTTTCCAGCGATTCAGCCATAAGGACTAAATCGTCAGAAAACCGAAAGTGAGTGATATGATCGCCATTAATGTTGATGCTATATTTTTCCAGTCTAAGAGCTTAAGTATATGATAACGTCTCCCTGTCTCAACCCTTTTTGCAATAGGATAGGGATTGTGCACTTTGTGCTTTTGGAGACGTATACTCATGGTGGCTTTGGTTTTCATACCTCGGCCACTGGGTCTTAGGTAAGCTATACACTGTAAATGTCAATCCTTTAGTATGTATTTATTTGTAATTTAATTTAATTGTTTATATCATAGAACCAGTAGGTTCAAATAAATTTATAAGACTTTGGATAGATGAGGAGAAAAATAATACAAAAGGTTTATTTCAAATAAAGCCAAAATATTAGTGAAAAACATTTTTGTTTAGACACTACCATACATTATTACAGATTTTGAAAACACTTTCTCAATCTCAATACACATAACATAACCTACATTATTTTAACAATTCAATTGTACCTACAATACCTAGATAAAATGAAAAATAATTTCACAAATTAATTTGATTCTCATACAAATACCATGGCACTGTTTCACTACCTTAGTGGCTAGTAACCTAACCTACCTACTTAGTGTACCAGCGTCTCAAGTCGTTCGCTAAACAAACGGAAGAGTTTAGTTAGGTGATGTATCCAAAATAATTGTAGGTAGGTAAGTATATTATCAAGATAGCAAAACATTGCAGGCATTTAAATCTCAAAGATCAATAAAAATTAAGCACCGTATAAACGAACATGCACCCATACTTACAAACTTGTTTCATTTACGTTGGCACCATACAAGGTGTGATAAGAAATGCAAATATACAATTTCATTTAATCTTTGGTCTGGTTTATTATTGCAAAATCAGCGGACCAACCGCTGCATGATATCAATCTTCATTCAAAAATACAGGGTCAAAATCACTAACAACATGTCAAACCGATAAACATAGTATATTAGGTACGTCAGTTTATTTTTGATCTACGGTTTACTCAGATACATTTGCTAAAAATCTAAGTTACCCAACTATAAATAGGATTTGAGATGATTAACTTTATTTACAACAATTTTATTATGTACATAAGAGTTTAATATAAAATTACCTAAAAATAATGTCAAATAAAAACGAATTAAAAAATAACACATTCTATTCCAATTACAAATAACTCGAAATGCTTCAACATAAGATTATTATGATATGGAATTAAAAACATAGAAAATCGAATTAGTAACGAAATTAGTGCAGTCCCAAAAAAGTAAGTATCTACCTATTTATTCCTATATCCTATTTTTTATACCAGAAGAAGTGCGAGTAGTTTACTCGCACCTTAAGATTTTTGTGGGCTGGAATCAAAGTAGGTGGTCGTGTAGTTGTAGTGTATAAAAATAACAAAATAATGGCGAATATGTACCGATTGTATTTTATAAAATAACTCCCAACATATTATCAACATCCCGCTTACAAAAATATTATTTGATAATCATAATTATATATCATTTATTTTATTACAAATAAGTCTTTACATATATAACATAATAATATTACCTACTTGGTATAGTTCGTTGCATACTACGGACACAGATAACAGAATGGGTATTCAACATAGTATATAGGTATATTTGTCACTATACAATGGCCGAGTGTGTGTGTGTGGCGCAGTGTCTTCCGTTCCAAAAGTTGTGGGTTCAAATCCGGTCGTGTACAAATATACGTTTCCGTTTTCTGGAAGTTTATGTGCGCAATATTAATGCGCGGATGAGTGTAGGGCTGGGTTCAGTTTGATCGTCCGCCGACGCCCGCTCATCACTGACAGCAGGATACAAAATACAAATTCGACGCGCGCGAAAGAGATGTCATGATCGCCGGGCGGCGGCGGGTGATCAAACTGAACCCAGCCCTGACGGTGAATCATCACATCTTGACGAAACCGGCGGCATGTTCCTAGGACCAAAAATCCGATTGACATTTATCCGCCTTGATTTTTCCTCCGATTGATTTTAACCGCCTCTGTGGTCTAGTGGTTCAAGCCACCTATTTCAGATCCAGTGGTCCCGGGTTCGATCCCCATGGGGAGTACAATATATTGTGCTTGGTTTGGTTGGTGGTAGGACTTTGTTTAAGTCCGCCTGGCTAGCTACCACCATCTTACCTAATTCTGTCGCCATAATAACAATTCTAAAATTGTTGTGTTGCGGCATTCAGAGGTAAGATAGCCAGTTCCTCAGTTTGATGAGGATTCCGGTTGAAGTGCGCCTCCACCTTCGGCCTTATCTCAACTTGTTACCAGGTGAGATGAAGGCCAAGTGCTTACCCGTCGTACAATAAAAAAAAAAAAAAACATGTGTCACTGGATAGTATTCCGCTAAGCGGCGATAGGCTTGCAACCTGTCGCGTATTGAATAGTTAGCTACTAGCTACTTGATAACCGTGGGCATGAGCCGAACGAAAGTTTGGAAGTGCCTGACTACCTATAGTAAGTGATCCTCATAAGATAGCTCTGAGTAGTGTTTTTTTTTATCGTATGACGGGGATGTGCCGTCATCTCACCCGACTTTCAAGTTATGATAAGGGCGAAGGTGGGAGCGCACTTCACCCGAAATCCTCAACAAACTGAGGAACTGGCTATCTTACCTTTAAATGCCGGAAGACAATATTTTTTTAAGAATTGTTATTATGGCAACATAATTAGGTGGTATCGCCAGGCGGACTTAAATAAAATCCTACCACCAACCAAACACAATAGCACAATATTGCTCCCCTGGGGATCAAACCCAGGACCACTGGATATGAAATCGGTATGTTGAACCACTAGATTCCTAGAAAGGGAAAAAGTCGCGAGTCTGTTACTCTTTATTTATATAAAACGAATAAGCAGGCAATTTACGAACAACCAATTAGTTCTATGTAGGTACTTATGAATTACACATGGAAGAGCAGGTAATGACTACATCGTGCTTATTCTTTTTACTGTGATATTTTGCACCTTTTCCGATTAGTGCACCACTTCGAGTCCGAAAAGGGAAATAATGTCATACCTGAGGCAAATCGACTAGAAAACTATTCTTCTTGGACCTCCCTGTCTTGATTGGCAGTTATAGACCTTGTAATAAAACCAAGAATTCCTTAGTGGAGTTTACGCTATAATAGCTACAAAGTGATTCTAACATCCTAATATGTCAAGCTTCAAAGAAGCTTCGTTTGCTGTCGTCTTTAGTGGTAGCCTCAGGACTATGCACGAGACTGTTGGTTAATTGGGTTAATTGAAGCTTCAAAGCACATCCTGGATACAAAAAAGAAGCTACATGTTGCGACGATCGTTTTGAAATTCAACACATACTTTGTGTATGAAAGTATTGGGACATGCCTTTGTTTGCAGTCACACAACGATTTCTAAGATTATGGGTAATTTCTAAATGCCTACTAGTGGCCCGTGGTAGTAATACTTGTAGCCTAGGGTGTGTGTGTACTTTAATATGTACGCTAACATACGCTGTAAAAACAAAAGATTCCGAAGAATTGAGAACCTCCTCCTTATTTTGAGAGTCGGTTAAAAGGATTTTAATTTCCTTAATGAAACAGGCACTATTTATTTTATTATTACAAAAAGCATATTTATTCATATGACGCGAATTGGGTAAAGTTGGGGAGTGTTGGATACATAAGACTACGGATAAATAAAATTAACCATAGTCACGCTGGTGACGTTGGTGTGATTACGGATCGGTTGCGATATAAACAAACGTAAATGAGCTCAGGTGACTTACCTATTACCGTAACTGACGCCAGAATTGTTACCTTTCTGCACTCGTTCTCTATTAAACTAAAAAAAAAAAACTCAAGGGTACGAGTTTTCTCTTCACGTACAGTATATTCCTAGAACCGTTGTGTAGCTGATTAACTGATAATGAACACAAACTCAAGCTTTACGCATTTTTACGAGAGTAATGTTTCTTATAATGGTTAAGGGGGCACGCACGCACTAGTATTCAATAAAGTTTCTAAATAGTAATAGGTGATCTTTCAGTCATAGATTAGGCACGCTAAGCTCATTGTTTTAATTCGGATTTTATGAAAATCTATGAAGCTCATAATATTAAGGAGCGAATCTATGAGTTAAAGCAGATATGAGCAAGTTACAAGGGAAATACCCTACAGTTGTAGGGAGTTTTAAGACCAAGGAGATATCCTGGAGAAAGGCGAGCGAAAAACGTAGAGATTAAATGTGTAACTACATATTTTAACCCATGTGTTTTTGTATGGTATTATTTTATACATATCTAAACGAGCTAAAATGTAAGTAATGGACATAGCTCAGGGTTAATAGGCCCAAGTGGTAATGGGCTTTGCATATTTGTTGAAATGCCGACAACCGGTGGGGTCAACGAGTCCTTCAGTTGAGACCACGTTTAGGCAAAAGTAATGTAGGACGCCCTTCGGCTAGATGAATTGACGACCTCGGTTCAGAGTGGATGGGAAAGGCCAAAGATCGGGCTCAGTGGCGCACCTTGCGGGACAGTGGACTGCAATAGCTTGACGATGATGATACTGAGCCAAAACAGTGCGAAATTTAGGAGTGAAAGATCTTTAGAGAGGCATACATAAAACAAATTTAAAAGGTAATTTGGGGTAATTTTTGCGTATGATGTGGAGTGGAAGCATCTATTAGTAGTTATTATGGGTGGCAATGCAGCCAGTGTCTTGGGCACGCGTCCGTCTGGTACTAGTCTGGAATAGTTAAGTTACCTGTAGTACGTTTCAGTTACGTTACCGTAACAGTAACGACTGTTTAGTTTTATTCTACATACTGTTTTTTTTTAATAAAGTAATACATTAGAACACCCACATAATGTATTTAATAACTCTTATGGTTAGTCTACAATTTAGGTATGTCAAAAACTTTTATTCGTTACTAATAGGATTACAACTAATCAAAAATAGATAGATAGTTTTTCAAAAACTTTTTCGTTTTTGATACGAAGAACATGACTCTGTTAAATGTTATCTTCCACGTGTATTTATCGCGCTCCATAATTGATTATAAATGTCGACTTTTGAGAAATCATATAAAGATACTATACTAACTGTCAAGTTAAATTTATTATCCCTGTCAAAGAAAAGTACAAGAAACAATTATGAATTAGTAAATGTGTGCGATCAAATCAATATCTTATAAACAAAACAGAAATATTGTAGAAACCCTGTTCTCCTATTTGTGTACGATTCAACAAGATATCAGCTCAGTTTCAATGTGTTACCTTGTATTTGAAGTAGGACTGTTCGTGACCCTTATATATAAATGGATACTGGGTGGATGAATTCAATACATTTAACAAGATCCGTGGCTTTGAGTTTGGTCAATATTTAACAAACACATGATCCGTGGTTTTGAGTTTGGTCAATATTTAACAAACACATGATCCGTGGCTTTGAGTTTGGTCAATATTTAACAAACACATGATCCGTGGCTTTGAGTTTGGTCAATATTAAACAAACACATGATCCGTGGTTTTGAGTTTGGTCAGTATTTAACAAACACATGATCCGTGGCTTTGAGTTTGGTCAATATTTAACAAACACATGATCCGTGGTTTTGAGTTTGGTCAATATTTAACAAACACATGATCAGTGGCTTTGAGTTTGGTTAATATTTAACAAACACATGATCCGTGGCTTTGAGTTTGGTCAATATTTAACAAACACATGTCGCATTATGTGTATCAATTGTAAGATACTCCGATTTATCTATTCTGGTAAATTGACAAAAACAATTATACGAGTACATTAATAGACAATCGAAATAACTGATGTATAAAAATGTCTTTGAAAGATTATCTATTAATTTTAATTATTCGGTTCACTAAAATAACGTGGGTATAAATTAGTTGTTTTTTTTTTCTAGCGTAAGGAATAATATTATATCGATTACATTAAATTTTCTACGTAACATGATTGAAACAAGCAATTTGTTCTACTCTTTTTACATAGTTCAAATATTATGTTAATGTGATAGGTAAACTAAACAGCAGTGATTCCTCCAGATTAAATTACATAAACTATCAAATTGAATCGAAAATACAAACATTTCTGAAGGTTACCTACCTAGAGTAGTTCTGTAGCTCTTGACTTGATTACAATAAAATTAAAACATGTAATTTTTTGCTTACATTTTATATAATCTGATAGTAATTCGCCCCGAACTGAGACCGCGTGATGTATGGTTTGTGTTAGGTATTTATCCATGGAGATTATCTCACAAAATGAAAGTTGTTAGCACTACGATAAAAATGTGCTTTCATTAAACCTTAACCTAAGAAAACTTTTTTTTCTCGATCCTTCCTCGATGCTAACTCACATTTTATGCAAACCCAGAACAGAGAGCAAAGCACCATGAGATGTACGTCATTGTGGGTAGTCAGAAAATAATAAAACAAAGAAATAAATATTACAGACATTAATTTCACAAAGCGCCATCTAGCCCCAAACTAAGCATAGCTTGTAATATGGGAACTAGATTACGGATAAAATACTCATACACTTTTTTTTGTAAATACATACTTATCATACAATGCAACACCCAAACACAGAACAAACCTCTGTATTCATCATACAAATGTTTGTCCTGGGTGGGAATCGAACCTACAACCTACAGCGCAGAAGGCAGAGTTACTAACTGAGCTATGAGGCTTGTTATAATAAGTGAATGAGTCACCCCATACTAATATGAAAAGGTTGATATCTGTATTTTGTGTATTTTCAAAACCGTTGACGTTGTAGTCGTGGTTTAAAAGCCCACGGATGACGTAAAAGTCGAACAAGTGGTTTCACCAAAAAAAGGCAGCAGTTTCAATCCTTCATAAACAAAATATATGTTCTTAATTGCAAGTATTGATTATATATGTAATTAGTGTTATTGGCTATTTTTAATCGTGCCAATTAATTAATAAAATAAATAAATAAATTAACTACACCCATGGCTTAGCACCTTTGAGAGAAAAACAACATAAAACGTCACATCTTCCATTATGGGTTGCAAATGTTTTGTTTATAAAATCTGCTGTCTAGGCTCTCTGACGTTCAATCTTATTTACCCCCTTTGAAAACCTAAATGTCAATACAGTGGTGGTTTCAGTATAATAATAAACAAATAGTGAATGATTGTCTGCCTACCACCAATGAAAAAATTTGAACTCAAACCCCTATAACATGATTATACGCCCCCATGTTACAAAAACACCCCTTTTATGAAGTAAAAGATGTGCAGTCAAGTATCTTTCAAGTGACAAGACATTCTTTCTTGTTTCACTTAACACCCAATATTTCACAAAAAAATTGTGTGATCTTCGCTAATTCAAAATTTTGAATTAATTCGGATCAACCATTCATCTCAAAAACGACCCCAGTTATCAAAAATCCCCTGCAACAATCAATCAAAATTATATTTTTATCATTAAAATCATAAAGAGTTATGACGTCATAAACATACATACATTCATATAGTGCCGGATTTCCCAGCTTAACTCGGAGATTTCACTCGCTTCGCTCGCTCAGTCGATAATTTAAGAATTATACATATTTTTTTATATTATTTAGTGATTTGGACATGGACAAGGAATGGTTAAATTCGGTTCGGCGAGTTTAGTATAATTACGGTTGTTATATTTATTTCCAAAGCCAGCAAACGCTTACATAGTCCAGTTAAATTTGATTTATACCGAAGATAGTTTGCATATGCGCTAACCTTGCTCGGTTAGCTCATCGATACTTACAGGCCAGACTGAGACATGCGAACCAAGAAATGTGTCGCTGCATTTAGCTCTTTTCTGGATGGATCGCGCCAGTCGATGCATTCTCAGCTTGTCCTCGCGAGGCAGCCTTAAGTTTTCTCTTTCAGTTTCAATGTTACAGGTAACAACAGTTGCTCTGGTTTGCGTCAGGTATCATATGTGGGGCCGGCTACACCTCGTAACGGATTAACACCCATGTGCAGGATGAGGGGTAGATATATCTAGGTAGTTGTTTTCATTCATGTGAAGGGCGTTGGGCCCGGCTGTCATACCTGAAGCTAGGTTCATGTCTGTGAAGGGTGGAGCAGGGCTGGGCGGTAGCCTGTCTGGCCATTATACCTGGAGCTGGGTTCACGACCGTGTCAAGAGTTCGGAGAGGTCACGGCGAGGTGCGGCGCGCTAGCACAGGCCGTGCAGGCGACGAGCCGCGGGTGAGGGCCGAGCCGCAGCTAGCAGCCGCAGTAATGGCCGACCACATAGCGCTACAAACCCGCCGCCGCCCCAACGAGCCCCGCTTGCTTCCTCCACCTGACGAAGAAACATCAGAATCATGAGAAAACAAGCCTCATAGCCCAGTTGGTAGTAACTCTGCCTTCTGCGCTGTAGGTTGTGGGTTCGATTCCCACCCAGGACAAACATTTGTGTGATGAATATAGATGTTTGTTCTGTGTTTGGGTGTTGTATCATAGTACGTATGTATTTACAAAAAGCATTAAGTATTCTATCCGTAATCTAGTTCCCAAATTACAAGCTATGCTTAGTTTGGGGCTAGATGGCGCTGTGTAAAAATTAATGTACTGTAATATTTATTTATTTACGAGGGTGGGTCAACAAGTCCGTGACTTTTTGAACTTCTGACCTCTTTATTGAAAAAGCAACACTGGTCCTGTCAACAGGCATCTGTCAGTTGACTCCTGTCAAAATTTGAACTTGCTGCGTCAGTTAGTTTGTGCTTGGCAGCTATTTTTATCAGACTACCCAGTAATCTGAGAAAATGGAAAAAAGTGAATTTCGTGTGCTTATTAAGCATTATTTTTTGCGAAAAAAAAACCATTACCGAGACCAAGGCTAAGCTTGATAAATACTATGGGGACTCTGCACCATCGATCAATGGTAAAAAAATGGTTTACTGAATTTCGTTGCGGCCGTACAAGCACTGAAGATGCCGAACGTCCTGGACGCTCAGTTGAGGTCTCTACACCCGAAACAATCAATGGTTTTGGCCGACCGAAGATTGAAAGTGCGAGAGATTGTGGAAGCCGTAGGGATCTCGCATGGCTCAGTGGTTTCAATTTTAAATGATCACTTGAGCATGAGAAAGCTTTCCGCAAGATGGGTGCCGCGTTTGCTCACAGTTGACCACAAACGCAATCGTGTAACAACTTCACAGGAGGGTTTGGCGTTGTTTAACCGCAATATGGAGGTGTTTTTTCGCCACCAAGACAATGCAAGGGTGCACACATGTGCAGTTGCCATGGCAAAAATCCATGAATTGGGCTATGAATTGCTCCCTCTCTATTCTCCAGATTTGGCTCCGAGTGACTACTTCTTGTTCCCAAACCTGAAGAAATGGCTTGGTGGAAAAAGATTTGACTCTAATGATGAAATCATCTCACAAACAAAGACCTATTTTGAGGACCTCGACAAATCTTATTTTTTGGAAGGGATAAAAAAATTGGAGAAGCGTTGGACAAAGTGTATAGAGCACAAGGGAGACTACGTTGAAAAATTTAATGTTTTTTTTTATCAAAAAATCTGTGTTTTATTCTAAAAGTCACGGACTTATTGACCTGCCCTCGTATATTATCATGGCAAAACCCCTATTTAACCCAGTTACCCTAATCTATACTTATCGATAGTCAATTATCGTTTAAAAAAGAATAACTATTGTTATTCGAGACTGACAACGCTTTCGTGTTACGATGGTGTAGTACATACTTCTGCGATGCGGTTCAGCGAACGAGACTCCCTAAGGCGACTCTCCTTGCGCGCCGCACGCCGCCGGCGGCCGCCACCCGCGCCCGTCGTCGGCGGCGTGCGACCGTCACCGCCGGCGCCTGCGCTCTCTGCCCCGGGTCCGCCTGAAACCAACGCAACTTATAACTTTGTTGGTTGATGGTAGGACTTTGTTGACGTCCGCATGGCTAGCTAACACCATCTTACGTAAATCTGTCGCCATGATAACAATTCTGAAATTGTTGTGTTCCGGCATTCAGAGGTATGATAGCCAGTTCCTAGGTTTGTTGAGGATTCCATGAGAAGTGCGCCTCCACCTTCGGCCTTATCTTAACTTGTAACCAAGTGAGATGAAGGCCAAGGGCTTTCCCGTCGTACATTAAAAAAAGAAGTGTACGCTAAGAAAATAAAAAAAAGAAGATAGCTGTTGTCGTCAATGTTTAGTTTTTACCACAATTTTAAAACTATAATTAATTATGCTTGATATCATCCTTTGCACCTGCGCCTCGCTCCTGACTATCAGAAGAACTATCACGCCAGTCGGTCTGTTCCGCTGCTCGTATTTCACTTAAATAATCGTACCTCAGTACTCTTACAATAGAGCTCAAATTCACCTGTACTGGCGGGTCTCGAGGCGCCCCTCGCCCCCCCCGTGGCGCCAGCCCCCGCGCCCCGTTCCTGGCTATCACTCGAGTCATCGTGAGAATCCCTCCTTGGTCTATCAGGCGGCGCGTCTGCCCGTTCGGCAGCTCGCTTCTTTTTCTCGGAGTCGTCGTCAGAGAGGTCTGAGGAGGAGCAGGATCCGGCGCGCGGCCTCCGCCGGCGGCACTCGATGCGCGTGCGGCGCGCGGGCGGCGGCGCGGGCGGCGGACCGCGTAACGCTTCTGTACCGCCTTCGTCTTCTAAATTCACCTGACAAATAATAGCATTCAGTGAATGATTTGTCGAATGTCGGATGGCATAACGGAAATTGGAATATAATTATTATGGAGTCAATGACGCAGCTGTGCGCCACCACCGCGTCGATCACTCAGGATATATTCTATCCACAATCTAGTTCCCATATTGCAAGCTATGCTTAGTTTGGGGCTAGATGGCGCTGGGTAAAAATTAATGTCTTGCGAAATATTTATATTATATTATATGAGAACGATGCCTGCAAAATCTGCTGAAAATTTAGATATTCGCGTCAATTGGAATGATCGTACATCATAAACCAAAATACCTAATACTATATTAAAACATTTCTTATTACCTAACTATCGTTTCAAGACACAAATTGCTGCATTTTTTTTGTCCAAAATTTTATTATCATTTATAATTAATAATAAGTATTTAAAATAAATCTAATATTATAAGGATGAGTCCTGAGTGACTGACTGTCTAATTCAACCAGATACAACGCACATAATAAATTGCTGTTCATACTTGTTCATATAATTTCTAAAAAAAGAGTAGTAGTACAATATATATAAAAAGAAAACCCTTTAAAGAGTTATATCTTTTTGATTTGTAACAGGAAGCAGGTAAAAATATTCAGACCTGACAATTAATAATACAAGCTACTTGCTTGTTCCGTCTCCAAGTTGTATAAAAAATAATAATAATATAAACAAAAAAAATAAAATAAAAAGGGTTTCTTTTAGAAGAAATGTTTTAGTAATTTGTTATTTCCTACCTATAAAAACGGTGCGAATTTAGTGCTTACTTTGAGGTAAATAAATCAATAATAAAAACCTGCACTATTGCCTGTAAATGTGGGTCGAACTCTCGATGTGCATGTCACAACATGTTGAAGCTTTTCGGTAAAATTTATCCAGTTATCCAACAAATAAACCTATTTAAAATAATGCTTGCGCCAATTAAAAAAAAATCATTACGCTGATAAAGTCGCGGGTAAAAGCTAGTAATATTATAAACGGATTTGTTATCATTTATCTATTTATTAATTCATGGTTTATCCACAGTCTTGTGTTACTTACATGTTTGAAAATATTATATTAATTATTGAATATTGCGTAGATATAGGTAATATATGAACAGATAAATAACAAGAATTACAATCTGTTCTTTCTAGCATTCTTCTTTTCAATAGGTACCTATTTGAATTAGTTATATTTATTTAATTATAAATGTATTTAGGAATATGTGAGTGTCTACTTATGAGTTCATAATGAAAACATATCTTAACGACAACCTGTAAACCCTTATAAGCGAAAACTGTTGGCCATAATTATTGTAACTATTTTCATCAGTTAAATTAGTAATATAGTTAAGAAATTACTCTCATATGTCAGACTTATTGATAATGCCTCTCTAAGACACCTAAAGTGAGCTAGACGTACTGAATACGAGTCTACTTAGAAGGCCTACGTAAACTTACCCTGGTGAGGTTCTCTACGAGATGCGTGCGGTGTTCAGGCGCGGCGGGTGGCGGGTGCGCGTGCGCCCTCGCTGCCAGGTGCAGACGTCCTTCTGAGCGCGACCCGCGGCGAGAGTCTACTGGTTTAGAAGCCGGTACGCTTTCTTCGTCATCTTCCTCTTCGCGTACTATGCTACATTTGCGTGATCTCTGCGAAAGATGGTGTCACCTAATTTTCGGTCTTGGGAACCTTAGCTTTAAGAAATGAGCTTAGAGAACCGAAATCTTATGATATATGCTCATTCAACGGCCGGTCAAATATTTCTCCGAAATTGTGTTTCGCACTTTGGCTACGTACCAAATACATAAGTGGTCTTCACTTGCTGTCCGTTAGAGTTATGTCCGTTCGGCATCTCACTTAACCCCTTCGGAACGTCGTCGACGCTCGCCGCGATAGTTCGCCTCTCTTCCGAAGCAGTGCTTTAACTTACTGGTGGTACATCTTGTGGCGTGCGTGGTGCAGCAGTGAGAGTCGGCGGGATTAGCAGCGACCTCCGACCAGATGTGGTCCCCCCGCTCACTACCACCCCTCCACCCCCGTTCGGCGGCACGCTGAGCACCTCTGGGCGACGCACGCCGCGACTGCTCGCTTCTTGTTTACGTAGCACATCGGTTCTGTAGTAAAGCAAACGGTGTTTATATACACTTTTTTAGAGAACCATCTTTATGGACATATTGGGATGGGAATACTTTGGACTTTGATGATAAATCAATTTTAGTATGCTTGTATTTAAAAAAAAAAACGACAAATCTTATGTTCCTGTGATTTCACTGGCAACCATCAAAAAAATTATATAGCAATAAATAAAATAAAATAAAAAAATTTGTTTGTAAAAAAAATTGGCAGATATATGCTAGACAAAGCACTCAGAGTATTTTGTCTAGCAAATATAAATCTATTTACTAATTGCTGTGTATTTTGAAATGTAAATACAGTAGCAATATGTATGTATTATTTTCATATTTGCATCGTAGGAAACAAGTACCATAACAATGCTTGCCATAACTAATAATAATAAAGATAACATGAATAACAAAGTTGCAGTTGTGTTTATGTAACAGATTTTCCTAGAAATAAGCAGTTCTAGTGTCATCATTAAAATAAATGGGCCCATTGTTACATACCTCTTAGCCTTCAATTTTCTCTCCGCCAGCAGATAATATGTGGCAGTTATGTGATTGTAGTCATTTGTTTCAAGAGATTCCAGGATTTGTTCCTTGGTAGCAATGGATCCATTGACCATTCTTTGAACAATGGCTGCTCGATCTTCTTCTGATAATTGTTCTTTGGCTACTAATGGAGTATCAAAAACTTCAACAGTCAGACCCTCACCGGATGCCACCCATGGATCTGATGCTATTTCTGATAATGTTGCTCTTTTCTCTGGCTCTCTAACTAACATTCTGCCTATAAGCCTAAAAAACAATGACACACAATGTTTGACCAATACCTGAATATATATAACTACATAACACGAAATACAGATTCTTACCTTTTGCAGGAATTTGATATATTTGCTGGTATGGTATATTTACAGTCCATTATCATTGTTAAAGTTTCACTATCATTGGCTTCTTGGAATGGGGCATTCCCACAAACTAACATGTAAAGAATGACACCCAGAGACCATACATCCACAGCTGGGGCATCATATGAGTCACCTAGTAGTATCTCAGGTGCGGAGTAAGCAAGAGATCCACATGAAGTTTCTAGTTTCTGTCCGGGACAGAATTTATTGCTAAATCCAAAATCTGTTAATTTAACTACTCCTAATTTTTCGAAAAATACTACATTCTCTGGTTTTAAATCTCGGTGGACAACATGTAGTCTGAAAAAAAAATACATTTATATATACTTCTAACACAAAAGTTAAAAAAAGTTTTATTTAAGGTGATATACAGTACCTATGGCAGTAAGATATTGCTCTAACAATTTGGCGGAAATATTCACGAGCTAGACATTCTGATAATCCTGTTTCATGACGCATGATGTAGTCATACAAGTCACCTCCATCACCTAACTCTAATATCAGGTACAGTTTGGTTTGTGTGTCAATTACTTCATAAAGCCGAACTACATTTGGATGCTGCACTAGTTTCATACATCGAACCTGTAAAAAAAGATTTACACAAAAAAGCATTACTTTATGCATAGCAAGTGGCAACATGTGTAACAACAGCATATAGGAATATTTTATATTACCTCTTGAAACAAATGTGATTTAGATACTTCATCCAATTTGCTTTTATCTATTACTTTGACTGCAACCTTTTCACCAGTAAATACATGTCGTGCTAACTTCACCACAGCAAAATGACCAGATCCTAATGTGTCCAGTAGATCATACAGTCCAGCAATTTTAGTGTCATAAGCCCCAACTCCAGATCCCATATTCCCAACATTTGCACAGTTATTGTTCATGACTTATTTCTGTAAAACAAGATTGACTCTATCTATTTTAATTGCTTTAGACTATTTTCTAAAGTATATATACTTTATATATGATTAATATGTACTTTCAGTCTGTATGAAATAAATTAAAATAAAAAAGCTATCTTTTAAGATAGTTACAATAAAAAAACATCCAATGTGATAGGGTGTTGATGACCCAGATTTAAGTTAGTAATAGGTACCAACTGGTAACATTCAACGAAAGCAGAGATAGTAGTTTTAGTAAACGGTGGGTAAAAATAATATTTACCTTACGAACCTTATTTACTTTTCATGATATTAATAAACGTAAACACTAACTAACCTGTCAGGACCCTGGATTTACTATCGGCAAGGAAATTCAGTAATAGGTAGCACTATAGTTTATTTCAGGATCAGTATGATTTGATATTCCACACACATTTTAAAATTAAGAACTGTGCCAGTATTTTCTAGCGAAACACAAAAGTACATACTTATTTTATGTAGTGTTTTAATTTGCAAAATAAATCTAGCCACAAGAGAGAATCACTAAATCGCCATTTCACAAAAAAATATTTCGTTCCGAAACGAAACTGACAATCAATCAAATCAAACCAATTCTAGTTAAAATAGAGTCAAGACCACAGACCAA
Source organism: Venusia cambrica (assembly GCA_951394065.1). Lineage (NCBI taxonomy): Eukaryota > Metazoa > Arthropoda > Insecta > Lepidoptera > Geometridae > Venusia > Venusia cambrica. The sequence continues at coordinate 11,502,986 of OX596040.1, read as the reverse complement.
TATAATGTACTAGGTCAAGACAAGATAGACTGTTACAGATTATAGGGAAAATAAACTGTTATTGGTACCGAAATGCGAGAGCGTACACCATCGATATATAATATAAGCGTACACAGAGAATCTCTGTCTACGTGCGAGTGGGATTTTCAAAGCTTGGATAATAAAAAAAAAAGATCCTCGATATTTAGTCGTTGACTCCATGTTGCCTAGAGCTACGGTTGTATGAATGTGAATGTTTGAAAGGTATGAAACCACAGATCTATAATTTCTGTGTATAATCATCATTATACCGGCCTTCCCTCGACGCCACAAATAGTACCTGCGCCTCCTTCATCAAGTTGGACAAAGTTGAAAAAAATGAATATTTTTATCCAGTAAGTTAAATTTAAATAAAACATTCTTAAAATAATTGTTATTAATAATTAAAATATGTGTATGATTGTTCGGCCACCTAATTTGGAATGTAGACATAGCATACCTTTAGATTATAAACAATTACATAACTATCATAATAATGTAAAATCAAATTATCATTGGTATTTTCTTGAAATACCGACATTATGTTTGAAATATATAACGTGTACCTTGTTTTATGTAAATTTTGTATTTTCTATCCACATTTTCAATGACACTAGGTACCTACCTACTGGTCCTAGACTCACCGTTCTTGTATCAAAATAAAGCTCATTATCTATGTGTGTACATCAATTGTTTCAGAGGTATGATCGATGGAAGGTTGACAGCTGTCATTGATAATGTAGATCGTAATCATAGCTTTTATTTGAACTAAGAACGGAAAGTCTAGGACGAGTAGTTTCAGAAATATGATTGTTTGAAGTTCGACAGCTGTCTTTGAAAATATAGATCTCATTCATAGCTTTCATTTGTTTTCAATTGAAGAATTCAATTTTACAAGAAGATTTTTGACTTTGGGGGTGTCATAATATTGGCTGCACATTCTTAAAATACATATGAAAGTTTTTAATAGGGGTTGTTATTGAAACAAAGGGTTAAGAGTTAAGAGCATAACAGGCTAGATATATCTTGTGGGATAGACTCTTATTGGGAGTTGACTTCACAATAAACTTTTTTTTATTTTCTGAAACCACTCCTTTATTTACATTAAGGGTTACAAAAGGGGTAAATAAGATTATTGATATTTTTTATTTCGCTAGTGATTGAACTACGTATACCCTAATAAAGTAAAGGATAATTACTATTAGAATTCTGTTTAATTTGTGATTAGTGCTCAATGGTGCAGTGGGCAACTATACTTGTAGTGTTAGGATATTCGTGTTCTGTGTGTGCGTGTAGCACAGGCCAGCACATCAAGGCCACCGGCGAAGCGGCACCGGTAATAAACTATGGTCCACAGTGTCCCCACCTTATGGTGTTTTTCCCTAGATTTAGGGGATTTGTACTTTCGTAGTAAGCTAGAACCTCTCTCGTTATCTTTTTCCAGTCGTCCGCAAACAGATCCACCTGAAATTGGTTGGCAACAAGTACGTTGAGGTTATTTTGTACTCTATAGACGGGGGATTCTTGCCGAGATACAGTTCTTGCAGGAGTTGGCCAACAAAGGGGCTCGTCCTGGACGGAATCGGCAACGGTTTTGGGGTACGCAAAGTTGACTGACTTCACTGAGTAATATTGGGCAATCGAGATTCCCTCTCAGTTATACGGCATATGGTAAGGATTTGATCATGCAACCTTATAATTTCCAGTGAGTTGAATCCGAGTGAGCTAAGAATAAACATGGTAGGGAACATGAAAGGGTACAAAAGTACCTAACTATACTTTTATTTTGTCAAAAATCTGACAAATTGTTTTTTGCACTTTTTCAATCATGAGACAGTAAATAGATTCACGTGGATTCCAGACTGCTGACCCAGATTCTAATTTAGATCTGATTATAGAGGTGTAAAGTAAAATAATTACCTTGTGAAAAGTACCTAAGTTTCGGAGCAAATTCTATTCCTAAATCTTTAACGGAAAGGCATCGCGATATTTCCTCCTTATCTAAATTGTAATTAGCTACACTGCTTTGTGTGGATATGTTGAAATTTAATTTGTTTTTTAAGCTCCTTGTGTGTAGGTACTGCAACTATATCTCTTTGCAATGTAGCACAATCGTGCAGTGACATAATGTCTGACAAATTTCGGGTGATGTGAGCTTCCACCTTCGGCCTTATTATAACTTGAAAATCAGGTGAGATGAAGGTCAAGCACCGGCCCGTCATACAGTAAAAAAAAGACACGATGGTGAAAAAAATTACGAGACATTATGATTAAAAAAACACAAGAATTAGATTTGGAAGCCGAAACATTGGATGCATTTTACATATAAATGATGTATGTAGTTTAACTGATACTCTGCAGAGTATACAATACAATTAATAAGTATACAATACTTATTAATTCACCTTTTCGTTTTTTATTCTTAGAATAAATGTTTAGGAGAAAATAATTTGGAAAGTACCTGTGAGTTAGTTTAGGCAAATTTCATGGGTAGTCCGGGAACATCAAAATCAGGTGGTGGCAACACTTTGCATTACATTACATTGCATGGTAGAAATTGTAGAAAAGTGAGAAGAAAAGAAAGTAAACCCACTTACAAATAGAATCAGTGAGATTCTAAAAGGCGAATTTTCTTTAGATTAGATACACTTCGCTTCGGTTTCGAAACATCATGGTGCTGGGTCACGATACTCACACAAGTGAAAGAACTCAAGATATCAAGATTTCAGAAGATGTGTCTTTCGATTCAATGCTATTGTCTACAAAAACTTTGCAAGGCTTGAAATCTTCAGGATTTCATGTTCCTTCTCCAATACAATTACATGGAATACCGTTGGGAAAATGTGGATTCGGTGAGATCTTTGCTAACCTAACTTACTACTAAGAGTAGGTACCTGCTATTTTATTGATTTTATTTAATATTCAATTTTAGATCTGCTACTAGAAGCAAAGTCGGGTACTGGAAAAACTGCAGTGTTTTCTGTCATAGCTTTGGAGAAATTGGATTTGGACAAAGGCATTCAAACTTTGATATTAGCACCCACAAGAGAAATAGCTTCACAGATTCATAATGTAATCAAAACTATTGGTGCCCATTATAAAGGTATGCTATACTGTTTTTTTTCAAATGTATAATTATATCATAAAATGAGAAGTAAGTTCAAAAACGAAAACCTGACTATTGAAAAATCATGCTATCAATAAAGTATGAAAAAGAAAATTTTCTCATCTGAAATTGTTAATACAAACCCTTCTTTGACATGGCTGTTTACATGACTGAACATCCAAATGGTTTGATTATCTCTGTGAGAACAAATACAAGCGTCAAAATGGATAACAGACACATAATGTATTAGAAAGAACAATTGTTATATATTTAATATTTTATTGTTGGTAGTTTTGGAGAGAAAATATGTTTGGTTGGTGCCACATTTAATTTATATGTAACTAATTAATTAATTTATATGTCTATTAGCATTGGACAATTATTATTTTTTCAAATCTGCGTTTTCTAGCAAAGCTTTAGATGCAATGGTAACTTAAGGTTTGTTTTGTCTGTCAACACAATGATACTAAATTATCACATAAATATTTTAAAGGTGAAAGTCAAAGCTAGTTTTCAATAAGTAAATGTTACTCACAAGTGTTTTCTTTTATTTTACAGGTCTTTCTGTTGAGGTAGTGATGGGTGGTTTACCTGTTGCAGACAATATTCAGAAATTTAAAAAAAATGTCCATATTGTTGTTGGTAGCCCTGGCAGACTTCACCACTTGATATCAGACAAACTTATTGATGTTTCAGCTGTTAGACTTATGGTACTTGATGAGGCAGATAAGCTCATGGAAAAAAGTTTTTATCTAGATATGAATCGCATATTTTCTCTACTGCCTATCCAAAAACAGATTATAATGAGCAGTGCCACATATCCTGCAAATGTCAAGACAATCATGAGTAAATATGTTCAAAATGCGCACCACATCTGTCCAGATAGCAACAGTGTCCTCCTCGGTATTGAGCAGTATGTCATATTGGTTCCAAGCCATGTCAACATAGTGAAACAAACTAAAAACAGATATGCGGAGCTGATTAAAATTCTGTCTAAAAAGGAATTCAAACAGTGCTTGGTGTTTTGTAACTATCAAGCTAGAGTTGGTGAAGTTCACAGAATGCTATGTAAAGATGAATGGCCTGCTGATAAACTGTATGGTCAGCAAGAGCAGACTGAAAGACTGGAAGCATTGAAAATATTACAAAACTATCAATGCAGGATATTGGTAACTACAGACTTAGCAGCAAGAGGTATAGATGCATCCAATGTAGATCTTGTTGTTAACTTTGAAATTCCCTATGATTGGCAAACCTATTTGCATAGAATAGGAAGAGCTGGTAGATATGGCTCTTATGGGAGTGCAGTATCTATAGTTTGTGGAGAAGATGAGAAAAAAAAATTTCGAAAATTACTTGATTCCATCAACATCCCTTTTGATTTAAAAAAATTCTGGAGCAAGGAACCTTTTCTAAAAATTAGCAAAAGTGACAAACTTTGCAACAAAGATGAAACACAAGCTAATTTAGTAAAAACAGATATGAAATTAGGAATAAAAGAGACTTACGACGAGCTGTGGAAAATGTTATCAGTAGATACAACTAATTTAAAAGTTGATAATGAAGATGTTCCAACATTTAAAAGCTTGTGTGATTCTTTTGAGCAAGTTAATGCAAAATCAAAGTTAGAAAATAGTGAACTGTGTTCAGAATTCATGCCTTTGGAAAATCATCAGAGCAACAGCAACAAGCAACCTGATTTCATATACAAATATGTAGAAGTCAATAATTTAATAATTCCAAGCACCATATTCAATCCTAATGTTATTATGCGAAATTTTATGAAAGATCGAGAAGATGAAAAAAAAGTAGAGGAAAATAATAATGATTATACAAATCATAATCATTGTGAAATCAAAACAGTAGATTTGTGTAGTGTTCAAACAAGAAAATCTGAGGAGAAAAATACAAATGGCAAGATTGAATCTAAAATTTCAGACAAAAATAAAGAAAGGATATCCATAAACAACAATGCAAACATAAACACAGGATATAAATCATGTGGTTCGTATAATAATGGTTATGTGAATGATTTTATAGAAAACAAACAAAGATATGATCATAATGATTCTCGTCAGAATCTTCCTAGCACTTCTGGGATCACAAAATATAAAACCAGCACAAGATCAACCCAAAATAGTTTTAGTGCCAAACAATCTGAGTCCAACAGTATTGATAATTGTAGTGCTAAGAACAACATTAATGGTCAGTCTTATGAGTGCAATAAAAATGACGAAAAATCATCAAAAAATCTACCTGCAGCGTTTGGCAAATGTAAGAGTGGTAAATCTAAGAAACACAAAAATGACAATGTAAATAAGAAATATATCGTCAATAAAGATAATGAACACCAATTTCCTGAGAATCATGAATCATCAGATTATGAAAAAAATAATGACCTTTCATGTTCACACAGAATATTAAAGGGTAAAACATCTACTGTGAACCATAATTATTCTAAAAGAAAGAAAAAATCTTCTGGTCTTAGTAACTATAACAATGAATTACAAGCTAGGCAATACCAATTCAATCTATGGTACCAGCAGTTACAAGCACGTATGGAAATGATTGAAAGATCTGTATATATTGAGGTAATGAGCAAACCTGATATATAATTTTGATCATGTAGCCATAGGTACCTAACACATTATAAACACCAAGTAAATATACACAGAAAAAATAATCATGCATATGACTTCAAAAAATAGTAGATAATCTTAATAAGTGTAAAATGTACTATAATATTTATTTTTTATAATTCAACCTACTACAGTAACTTTGTATCAAATTTTTATGTAGTACCTGATTATATCTGTGTATTGCAAATGAAGTACATACCTATTACAATTTGATAACTTTTTTTTTTTTAATTGTTACCTACATAATTAAGTTAAGGAAACCCGGAGGGCACCGGCTCCCCACGGACCCAAGGACCTCAAAAGGCTCAAATATGTAACTCCGTCGAGACCACTATATTTGCACCTTTTGTGATCCTCGGTCGAATCAGCCGCCGCACCAGCCCTAACTGATGTCCCAGGCAGATGAGATGGCGCTAGGGTGTCGACGCAGGTAGCGTCCCACACCAAGGGTTTACCCATTTCCCAAGGGACCAGAGTCGTACCGTCGAGCCGCTTACCATCATCACGTAACAGACCATTCTGTTCAAGAACGGCTGGAATATTAACACTGGTAAAAGTTCGATGGATAATGTCTTTAGGGTGCTCTATGCAGCTAAAATAATGGCAGAAACCATTATGAGAGTTGATAACGACAAGCTGTAGGTGGCGCATGCGTATCGTAAATAAAACCTATAGATAATTCTTATTCTGAGATCGCGTTGCTGGTATGTAAGTAGGTAATGTGACCATTTGATGCTACCTTTACTGGCACAGAACAAATAACTTAATTACATTCGTCCTAATATGTATTCTGAGTCTAGGTGTTGTCTGACCGCTGCGACGACGACAAGCACACGACCGATGTCGACAGTGGTCACAGAGTACTGATTGAAAGGGGGGCGCGCGGTGTGCCTGAAGTTTTTTAAATAATTCATGATTAAAATTAAATTTGAATTCGTTTCAAAAAAACTAACTTACCATTAAAGATCAACATGTAACCTATCATTTAAAATAAATCTTCAGTCAATATTCATTGTAGGTATCAAAATATTTCGCTTGAAAATTTTGAAACGTACCATTTTCAATAAAAAAAATTATCGAGATTATTTTCTGCTTTTGTTCTTCCAGCGGAAAAATGCCGTATTTCATGAGTTTGCTTGGCTAAATAATTAGTTAGTGACGCCGTGTAAATGTGTATGGTACTTTTAAATTTGTGCATCCAGTTTTTGAGATATTTGAAAAAAAGCAGTTACTTTTTTTTCAACTACCAATTTCTTTATAAAGTTTGTAAAAACAGAATTTAAAAAAAAAACGCCCCGTTCCTTAGAAAAAATCATACATTTTCAAGTTTCTCTAAGTAAAGTGAGCACACCTGTACTCACTAAAATTAATCTAGAATACTATCAAATTAAGAAAGTTAACACTATCTATGGTAAGGCCACATTTCAGTTGCCATTTAAACCTTATTGCACTGACGATTTTACGTATTTTCATGATGTATCCTTAATTTCAGAGTTTATTGACCTAAAATTTACAGACAGATACTTGAATAGAACTAATTGCTGGAGTACTTTTCAGTTTGCCAAACCATAAAAAAACTAGTCCAATCTAATGGCAAAATAGGTCCTGGCTTCGTCTCGGTATTTTTTTAATAGCTCATTAATTACTGACAGTATACTAATAAGACTTGGGGTGATGTTGTAAACAGTAATAAGGCACATATTAAGGTTTAAAGTTGGTATCTAAAATCATTCTATGAAGTGATAGAACTTGAAAACCTCAGTTTATGTATAAATGATACATAAACTGAGGTTTTCAAGTTCTTCTTCTCTTACAAACGGGACGTTTTTTTTATTCTGTTTTCACAAACATTATAATCAAATTGGTAGTAAAGAGTGTTAAAAAAATCGTAGCGATGCGTCTTACCGTTTCAGAGATCCAGCGACAGGCCAAACGATTTCCCAGGGGAGACGTGAATATCTCCGTAACCATAGTCTCCACAAATTTTATTGTAGTACCATAAGTAATATCTGTATAAAAATTAGACTCGTGACTTGTTCAGAAGTACTATAATTTTCCATTTGAAAAAGAAGAAACGTCTACTGACAGGGCCTTAAGGCTTGCGTGGCGTGAAATCCTGCCGGCAGACCTTGTGCATGAAAGTCCGTAAAAACCAAGTTGATCTACAGCCGCACCGCACCGGCACTGGTGAGAAGCGCAGCATCTTGCACCCAACCGAAGAAAAGTGGCAATACGGGAAGTTACAGGATCCAAAAGTGTACCGTTATTGTAAGATGGATGTGCTTGTAGCTAAAGACCTGATTCCCATTTTGAAACAGCTAAGAGACGAGTACGATCTGTGGAGGTTGAGCACGTATGTGAGTTAATTCCGTGTCAACTCGCACAGAGGCCCGTCCCACTGACATTGTGCCGAAAGGTGTTTTGGGGGATCGGTATTAGGACAAGCATTTCGAGCCCCTTCAAGATAAGAAATTTGGAGTATATTGCCAGGAACAGCCGAAATTGATGGTGTTATTGGCGAATTTTCTGAACCAAAGAATGTGTACTATAGACGGAAGACAAGAACGCTGGCAAAGCAACACTAGACATTTTGCGTATACCTAAGCCGCCCGCCCAATCGAACAGGCAATGAGGCCTGCGACCATGCTCTGTCATCCAACTCAATATTAAAAACTGTGGAAAGGGTGTTCTTTATTATGTTGTCTAAGCCTTCCACCAGTTCACTGTGTTTTCACAGTTGTCAACATCGCAAGGCATATGTACATTTTGGGACAAAAAAACAATTTTACTATGGTGAAAGCCATATGCGAGTTAATTTTGGAAAGTCTGTCTGAAACCTTCATAAAATTTTGAATTTTGTCGTCTATAAAACCCGAAAAAGATTCATCAAGAATTTGTAAACCTAGTACTAACCTACTCCTACTTCTAACTAAACCTAGGTGGAGTGAACTCTTATCTACAACAGTAATATTGGAAGCCAAAGTCTCACACTTTTGAATATTTGAATTTCTATCCAAACATGTGTCTGAAATGTTAATTTCACATTTAGAAAAATTTTGGTCGCCAAATACTGAGTCCGCATCGCCACCTAGGGTCATCTAGATAGGTACCAAACATTCAATTTAGATTTTGGGCGTTGAATAATTGGGTGAATGGCAAGGCTAAAAATGGCCGGGCCACCTTACTGACAGCCAACTGTAGACGAAATAGTTTGTTCTTGTAAATTAAATTAGATGGCGAACCATAACATTGAAAAAGAAAAGGATAAATTTCGGGAATTTTGGATTTGATCTGATTTAGCAAGGCGTCTCTGTCAACCGAATTAAAAGCGTCTCTAACATCGATCTAAAAAGGTTCATAAAGAATAGACCGCGGCCTCACAACCGCCTTTAGATGCGGTCCTTTAGATGCTGTGGAGACACAGCATCCAGGACAGCGGCTGAGCCACTCTGAAAGGACATAACGGCACTGAGTACCTACATCCTGACTGGTCGCTTCAACAGTGCAATCACTATCTTGAGGTGCATCGGGGAGGTGGAAATCTGGCCCCGGGGTTTACTTTCAAGAGAAATGAGGGTGTCAACGGAATTTGGAGCTATCGTGTCACTAGAAAAAAGTATACGGTAGGCACCCTCATTATCACCATCGTTATCTTACTCTACAAGTTTGAAGAGAATAGACTCGGGGTATGGTTTTAATTTAGAATTTATAATCGGGTCCTGGTCATTTCACAAATTTGGCTTTATTCTAATAGTAAATGATGTTTTTGGATCTAAATCTTTATTTATTACTTAAGTAGGTAGTTAAAAGAATATACCTACTCATACTTATAAATGGAATTGAAATCTTTTTTGGAATATGGAGAATACGTTAATCCTAGGAAAACTTTTGATTGATTGGCTAGGTATATATTAGGTACTTATCTGAGAGGTGTTAGCAGCGAGTAATGAATAGAAAAATAATAAGGTACCTAGGTAAGTATTTTATTTCGTTTCAATGTAGTTACATCGTAAGTAGTAACAGATTATAAGTATACAGTGACACCTACCCCGCTTGATAAGAGTGATAGGTACGTTCCGCAAAATATTGCTTATAATCGACATTGGCAAAAATCAGTACAAGATCCAAATCTTGATCTGAAATCGGTGGGTTGAACCACTAGACTACAGAGGCGGTTAATATCGTGGTACATACCTACTAACCCAAACCACATTAAATACCTAATAAGTACAAGAAAATATGGATGTACCAATAATAATAATAATCTTTGCTGTATATATAATAATTATAAATCAAGTGTTAAGTACAGGCAGGCGGCGCACAGAATCAAGCGGGACCGGTAGTGCCTGGATGCACATAATAAGTAAGTATATCTACCTAACCTATTTCTGTGCATCCAGGCACTACCGGTACCTACCTAAGTATATGTAACTTTGTGCTGTGATGTGGCGGCCAAGCGACCCCATCGTTGTCAATCATCAATAAATCAAATCAAATCCAAAATTCCCGAAATTTATTCTTTTCTTTTTCAATGTTATGGTTCGCCATCTAAATTAATTTACAAGAACCAAACTATTTCGTCTGCAGTTGGCTGTCAGCAAGGTGACCCTCTTGGCCCGGCCATTTTTAGCCTTGCCATTCACCCAATTATTCAACGCCTGATATCTAAATTGAATGTTTGGTATCTAGATGACGGAACCCTAGGTGGCGATGTGGACTAAGTATTTGGCGATCTAAAAATTATTATAGATGAATTTCGGCAGATTGGCTCAGAACTATACGTCTGTGAAGGAACGTGGGGGGTGGTGTTCTGTTTTTTTTAAATATCTCAAAAACGACTGAATGGACAAATTTAAAAGTACCATATACATTTACACGGCGTCACTAACAAATTATTTAGCAAAGCAAACTCATGAAATTCGTCATTTTTCCGTTGTGATAATGTATAGGTATTTTACAACTAAAAAGATAAAATATAAATGTATGCAAATCAATAAATAATAAGTCAATACCTAATTCATTTTAAAATTATCGTACATAACCCAGTTTTAAATGTTAACATCTACAACCTGCGCGACTTAACTGTGCACTTCCCTGGAACACGTCACAGTGCGAGGTGTTAAGTCGCGCGGGTAATAACATTTTTAATCAGTCGGTTTGTGTGTAATTTTTCTTCGTTTGTATTTATCTTGCTTCTTGTCGTTATCAAATAAATGTTTCTATTTCCATTTATTTATATTTGTGTTCATTTTTAATGCAAATTTCTGCCTCAACACACTTCAAACCATAAACCTAAATGATAAAAAAAAAATGTTTACAAGTATACACTATGCATAATACTTGATAAATACTAAATTCTTGATGTAAAACAGGCCTTAAAGACTGTTGGCCAAACTATTTATTTTAAATTTTGTTCTTAACGAAAGTCGTCGCAAGCATTTTACCGACACCATGATTTGCTTGATAAAAAATACTTTGGCACACGGGAGATGCAGTGGGAAAAGGAAAACGTATCACCAACACACTTTACTAGGCTAATCTAGGTAGGTACCAAAAAGTAAAATTTAGCCTGCGCCGACTTTTCAGTACCCTAAATATAATCTAGGAACCTTAGGTGACTAATCCCGATTTTTCATCGTTTTGGCTCTGACGTAACGAAGTCGAACATATTCCAAAACAATGGAGTAAGAAGAGGAATTCATTTGAGGTCTTCATGGAGATTACTAATCGTTCTTCTCATGTGTTTCTGAAAAATAAAAAAATAATCGGGCACTTTTTGCGCACAGGACCAAGACGTGAGAGAGAGAGAAGAGTTCCGACTTCCGACTATTGTTGCAGGTACAGACAGTTTCAAACGTTTTCTATATTATTTGATATAACTGTGCAGTCCGTTAAGGAAACAATATAGAAAACGTTTTTTATTTATATTTATATTGTACGACGGAGAAGCGCCTTCATCTCACCTGGTAACAAGTTAAGATAAGGCCGAAGGTGGAGGCGCACTTCACCCGGAATCCTCAACAAACTGAGTAACTGGCTATCTTACCTCTGAATGCCGGAACTGGCTATCTTACATCTAAATGACGGAACACCAGCATTTAAGAATTGTTATTATGGCGAAAGAATAAGGTAATATTGGTGGTAGCTAGCCAGGCGGACTTAAACAAAGTCCTACCACCAACCACAATATATTGTACTCCCCATGGGGATCGAACCCGGGACCTCTGGATCTGAAATCGGTGGGTTGAACCACTAGACCACAGAGGCGGTCATGCTATTTTGAGGGTATTTAACTATTTATTTGTGTGATGAATATAGATGTTTGTTCTGTGTTTGGGTGTTGTATAGTATGATAAGTATGTATAAAAAAAAAGTATTTAAGTATTCTATCCGTAATCTTGTTCCCGTATTACAAGCTATGCTTAGTTTGGGACTAGATGGCGCTGTGTGAAATGAATTTCCTGTAATATTTATTTATTTAAATACCTGGTGCTTCCTCCTCCTCGTCGAGGATGTCGGCGCAGCAAACGGAGTAGCAGATGAGCGACAGAAACCCAAGCGGTAAGCCAAACACAAGCGCAGTTAGCACGGGATTGCCGCGCCACATGTTACTCAGCATACTCCGCGCTTCGAAGAGCACCCGGTAGAGGCGGACTCCCCAGTGGTTGCCACCGTATGTCTACAACCAATGAGCATTGCATGTATTTTGAAGAGAAGCTTAAAGAAGCTTCTCTTCAAAATGCACAATTCAGAATACGGAGGTTCTGGATTTCCGAGTTCTGAACCTAAATTGTGAAAGTCTTGTAATATTGAATCATATTTCTTAGTTTGGAAAGCGTTGAAAAGTTTAAAAAAAGTCTAATATTCGCTCATTCGCGACAAACGACAATGTCACCACATTGAAATACTTAGGACTCTGGGGAGACAAGCAGTCCACACGGACTATTACGGTCCAGGCGACAGCTTACCAACCGCTTATAGCTGCGCCGTGAGATTAGACTGCTTTTTATTTTTTTATTCTACTACGGGGAGGTGGCCTTCATCTCACCTGATTTTTCAAGCAACGATAAGGCCACACTTGATCCGGAATTTAGGAATTATTGGTTAAGGTGATAGAATTAGGTAAGATGGTGGTAGCTAGCCAGGCGGACTTAAGCAAAATCCTACCACCAACTAAACCAAGCCCAATATTGCTCCCCCTGGGAATCGAACCCGGCAAAACACGGGCTTCTAAATAGCGTCTATGTAATTAGCAGATAGTCTAGCTATAATAAAAACCCATTATAAATCAAATAAAAAGGAGTATAAAATGAAGTCACACTGCCAATTTTCTCAAAAATGTTTCAATTGACCCCAGTCCCCCCCTCTCACATCTCTATCTACTGTGGGAAGACCAGAAAGGGGAATTTACGAAGTCAGTGTCTACACTCTTTTCTGTACTCTACATGGATGGTTATAAGACCAACCAAGGTAAAGGTGCTGGAATCCACTCTCTGGGCCTCAATCATCAGCATATCCATGACACTAGGCCATTTGACACAGATACATTTTTCACTGCAAATTTGCAGAACCATCACCGAGGTCGCAAGATCGACGACTACTGAATACGAATGCTCTCTGAGAACACGGCCACACTCAGAGCCTTGGAAAGCAAAAACTTTAACTCGATGCTGATTCACGAATGCCACCTAGCATTGGAAAGAGCAGCGTTACTCTACAATGGATGAAGGGAAACACCGGATCTCTGGGAAACGACGCCGCTGATGAACTGGCTGTATATATTATATTCTGCGCTTCTGGTCGGAGTTAGGCGAGCTATACGAGCCGAATATTCCTCACGGAGACTTACATTTATAAGTCTCATATTTTTGTATAATTTACGCAAGATGCTTCGCGAATTAGGTAGTTACCTAGACTCTGCTTATCTATGTTAGAATGATGCCTGCCTACGCCTACCCCACCAGTAGGTATGTAAGAAAGCTGTAGACCCAACAGTGTTAAACTCGATGTGATGGTCCATAGAATTTAATCAATTCAGAGAATACTAGGTACTTAATACTTACGGGTGCAACCTGTAGATCTATCTGATCGAGGAATAGTGACACAGCCTCAGGCGTCATCAGTATTGGATCATCATCTGGTAGGTGGTGGTGACTTGTTGTAGAGTTAAGTACTAGGAGGTTGGGCATGGTCAGTACCGACATGGCAATGGAGTTGGCTAGCTCTGGGGTTCCTATCCAGCCAAATTGGAAACGATTGTGAAGATCACGTTTTCTTTTTCTGAAATAAATATCTTTATTTTTTATTGGTTGGATAGCCAAGCGTTTGACCACCAGTTTACTTGAAAAACAAGTAGGTAAAGATTTGGCCTAAGATGGGGCACGCTTGGCCAATTTATCTGCTAAGTGTGGTGTTTATATTGGACATATTATACCCAGTATAAGCGTTCACCCATTTCAGATTGAAAAAAAAAAAAAATTTTGAAGAAAAAACTTAAAAATCGTTATCCAAATACCTAAACCACTTCGTTTTCAAGGCTGTTTCAGTACCAGTAGATTCGATTGTAGATCTACATGAGTTTCTGCATGCGTCTTTTAGGTTGAAAGCCAGAGTAAGAGGTAGCAATTTTTGACCGAGGATGAAACAACACATTTCATGATGACCAATGTGGAGTCGTAAGACACACGGCAACACAGCATCAAGGCCCTCGCAATCAGATTCGCTGACAAAGAGTGAGAGAAGATTTGCTAGACTGGTCTCTTTTACAGCACCAGAAGGATTGGATTATTGTCATCAATGCAGACCGCCAGTAAGCAGAAAAGAAAAGGAATAATGTTGACCTTTTATATTACTAGTTGCACTGTGCTATTGTATAGAAAATACCTGATTATGCCTTCCACCATATCTTTAAAATCTCGCTCAGTTTGTGTGATTTCGTTGAGTTTATTCTCTGATACAACCGCTATTACAATGTACTTCTCAGTGTTCATCAAATGGTTTATATTTGCTCTTGTTATTTTTGGGAAGATCCCAAATCTTTCAGCATTAATCCACTTGTCCAAGGTGTTATTTAAAGTATCCTTATCTTCCAGAACAGTTGGATTTGCTGTAAAGAGAACAATCAGCTAAAAAAGACATTCAATTACAGTTTTTTGTACTCTACATGGCCACTGCTTTTGTATTTTAAAGCTTTTTAATAATATATACCTTCAAAGAAGAAAATTTCATCATCCTTGTGAACAAACACAGTTGTTTCATTAGGCAGTTTCACTTCACGCTGTATGAAATCTGGTGGCATTGCATAGAACCACGAATGAGGCTGGTACTTCTCAGCATTCAACATAAATGTTTCCTAAAAATATACATGAAGTAGTGTCCTCAAACATAGTTTGAATTACATAACTTTGGTTGGTCTAAGCATACATGATGATATAAATTCTGGGCAGTTACCTATTCCATTGTAGTTAGAAAGTATTGTTTTCGGAAAATTGTTGAATAACATTTTTCCTAATCTTATTGTTAATATTATAATCCTATTTAACCTGGCAATTGCCAGGTTGCTAGAAGTGTTTGGGAAAGCTCACTACATTGTAGACCACATACTTGCTCTGGCCTAGAACTAAAGGTCAAGAGCTAACCCATCAGTATAAAAAGAGCATGGTATGAATGGTGGTTACAATGAAACGACAGGAGTAGAGAAAAGGTTTAATAGAGATGGATGGATTGAGCATGAAGTACGTAGATGAATATAATAGGTCTATTATATACTAGGTGAAACAGAATATGTGTACTATACGGTTGCCAACAAGCGTTTCTGCAGGGGTGACCTTGTCGGCGTGTCCATTGGCAACATCGTTTGCACGCCGGCTACACGGTTGACAACAAGCTTCCAACTTCAGTGTGATTTGAGCTCTCGGACAGTGTGGATGCGGACCGACACAACACAATCTCTCGACACATTCAAATTTCATAAAGTCTACGTTTCTTCAGCACTTTTTTGTGCTACAGGCGAAAAAAAAAAGAAAGATATTACTGCAAATAGCCATCTTTTTTTTTTCCTACCTAATTATTAATTATAGGTCATACTAAACTAAGCATAGCTTGTAATATGGAAACTAGATTACGAACAGAATAGGTACTTACATACTTATAAACTAACTTTACTTACGGTAAATACATACGTACTAAATGATACAACACCCAAACACAGAACAAACATCTATATTCATCACACAAATGTTTGTCCTGAGTGGGAATCGAACCCACCAACCTACAGTGCAGAAGGCAAAGTTACTATCAACTGAGTTATGAGGCTTGTTGTCATTTAACTATTTACGTACCTACACAGAAGGCTTGAGTTAGGTAAGTAACCAGCCTCCGTGGTATAGTGTTTCGTCCACCAACGTCAGATCCAGAGATGCCGGGTTTGATACCCAAATACTGTGCTTGGTTTGGTTGGTGGTAGGACTATGGTTAAGTTTGCCTGGCTAGCTACCACCATCTTACTTAATCTTAACTAGTACCTAACCAGGAGAGATGTAGACCAATACCAATTAAATAATATAGGTACCCAGAGTATCTACCTACCTCGAGGAGGCAGGGCATAGTAGGATCTCCTACTCACTAATTGAGCAGCCCGACTGGGGAAGTACCTCCGCCTTACAGAAGATTGCAGCTAAATAGCACTGTATTCATACAGTGTTGTGTTCCTGCGGTGAGTTAAGGTCGCCAGAGCTCCACGAGGAGACGCAGTGGTGACAGTTAGTGGACCTGTAACGGCACAATACCGTCATTGTCAAAGCGTAGGCGTGGCATGTTGGCGCGGCGGTCAGGGAGACGGCTGTCCGCTGGCCACCCTGGGAGGCTGAACTGCCAGTTAGTGTAAAATCCTTGGAGTGGTGGTCGTGCCGGAGTCGGAGACCGGAGTGGACCCGACCATCTCTACAGGGGGGGACCGGGGGCCCTTCCGCCCGTCGCGCCAGCAAACCACCTTACCTGCGCTAGTCTCTGGCGTGGTGCCGACACTATGTTAGTTCACAGACTGTCAGTGCTGCGTCTCCTCATATTTAAAACTCAATGACCAGTTCTAAAATGAAAAATATTTTACAGCGGCTTGGAGTTTTACTCCGTGTGGCGGCACTTTTCATGTGGAGGAGGCTCCACATTAAAAGTGGACTTTTGTAACATCCGAGGCTTACACGCTAATCTCAACAACGTCCATCTTCATCTTGAGAATGCGCAGCCGACCCTGTTTTTTTCTTTCGGAGACACAAATATCCTGCCCGGCCGATACATCGTATTTACCCTGGTTACAAACTTGAACACAACTTTCGGTTCAAAGCCGGGGTACGTTTGTATGTCCGGGGGATGTATGTTGTCGCCGTCTTATCGCCCTTGAAAACCGGGATCTGTCCGTGATGTGGGCGCGTATAGATTACGGTGGCCACACCCGTATCTACGCGTGCCTCTACAGATCTCCCGGTGGCAGTAATCAGGACACGGACTACTTTCTGGAGTGCTTGCAGACGACGACTGACCATCTCATTGAGCAGTATCCCTCTGCGGCGTTAGTGTTGTTAGGAGACTTTAACGCCCATCACACAGTGGTTTAGTTGAGAACCCAGCTCAACGCACTGATCACGCGGGGAGATCTGCTTACGAATTTGCTCTGGCATATGGCTTCTCACTGTTAGTATCCTCCCCAACTAGAATACCGGATATTGAGAGTCATACTTGGACCTCCTGCTGACCACACGTCCGGATGGATACACAGTAACGCTAGTTGCACCGCGTGGCACATCCAATCACTGTCTGGTCCAGACGCAAGTGCCTTGTTTGGTCCCCGAACCCCCTCGGCCTACACAATGGCGCCGAATGTGGCACTATATATCAGCAGATTGGGATGGATTGCGTGAAGTTTACGCATCGTACCGACGGAAGCAGCTTTTTTTCACATCAGATGATCCCGATTCCTGCGGCTGCCGTTACTGAGACCATACTGATCGGTATGGAATGTTTTGTTCCTAACCGGTCAGTGGCCACTGGTTTCAAATGACGGCCGTGGTTTAATCGGCATTGCATGAATGCCACGACTCATAAATAGACTGTTTATGAGGCTTGGATAACGGCCCGTAAGAGTAAAGACCCTAATATCTCTGATGTGAAACGAAAGCGTAACGCTGCTTCGAGGTTCAGTAAGAAAGCAGCAGCCAGAGCTAAATTCGATTTCATTGGCAAAATTGGCGAGAAACTAGCTACCCACCCTTCTGGGAGTAGGGCTTTCTAGTCACTCGCCAAGGCTGCCCAAGGAAACTTCTGTCAGTCATCCTTACCACCGCTTTGAAAACTGGATGACAGCTTGGCCCACAGTGCAAAAGAGAAAGCCGATCTTCTAGGAAATCTCTTTGCCTCTAACTCGACCATGGACGACAGAGGAGAATGTACCACCTTATTTTCCGTGGTGCGGTATCTCCATGCCGGAAATCATCATCTCACAGCGAGAGGTCTGGCGGGGACTCTCTCTGGACGTTAACAAGTCGAGTGGTCCAGATGGCATTCCAGCTGTGGTACTGAAGCGATGTGCTCCTGAACTGTGCCCTGTCTTAACGCGCCTCTTCAAGCTCTCCTACTCAACAAGGCAAGTCCCGCAATCGTAGAAGACCGCCCATGTTCACCAGGTACCCAAAAAGGGAGATAGATCTGACCCCTCTAATTACAGGCCTATCGCTATAACCTCGCTTCTCTCTAAGCTTTTGGAGCGTTTTATGAACATACAACTGCTTTGATACCTGGAAGGAAACGATTTGATCAACCGTCAATACGGCTTTCGTCACGGTCGCTCGACCTTCTATTGTATCTAACGCATCATTGGGCCCAAGCCATTAAGAGTCAAGGGGAAGCTTTGGCTGTCAGCTTAGATATAGCGAAGGCCTTTGATCGGGTCTGGCACCGAAAGAATCGAAATTGCCTTCTTACGGACTGCCCGAGTTGCCAGCTTTTTACCCAGCGGAAGCATAAGGGCCTTCGTTGACGGTAGTTGCTCTGACTGCTTGGACACAAAATGCCTTCGAAGAGTTTGTTGCCTCTCGTCCAGCAGACATTGAAAATGTCTACTGGACGAGAATTTCAAGAAGGGTAGGTATCGATAAATTGCCGCTGCGCTGGCAAAGATCGACTGCATGAGCGATTACTTTGATTGACGGAAATAAATAAGATCGAAAAAATAATACTTCTATTGATTTCATACAAAACGGCAATTTCATAGGTAAAGACCTAATATCAACTTTTGAAAGTAGATGAAGAATTGGCTGTAAAGGTGAATGGTATGTACACTATTTGTGTATAAAGTGTATCCGTGATCATGGTGAATGCAACTGCATTGGTATCAGATAACTAAAGGCCGAAGGTGGAGAAGGCGCACTTCACCCGGAACCAATCTTACCTCTAAATGCTAAAAACATAATAAATAAAATTTTGTTGTTATGGCGACATACTTGGGTAAGAAGGTGGTAGCTAGAGCTAGGTGGACTTAAACAAAATCCACTAACCAACCTAACTAAGTAAACTAAAGTCACAGAGTCAGGTAAAAAAAGGACTTGCCCATAAGTATCCCTGTGGCTTCCCAACATATCCAAAGAAGACAGGATGAGACTCTTTCAAATATCCAATGCTGTCACCCTGTGATACCCTTTGGACAGCAGGCTGGGACATACGCGTGGCATAATTCACCATGTCATCTTTTTGTCTGTCACCTACATATTCATAGCGATTATCTCCTTTTATGCTGTAAAGTTAAATATAATGGATATGAAAGTATGCACAGTACTAATACCAAAAAAAACACAATTGTTGTTTGTCTATCATTGTTGTTTGTTCCTAGCCAGAATTCTCTGAAATTTATGACAAAATATTAATCTTATCTATAATTAACTGGTGTATTTTGAGTGCTCTTTATGCAATGGATGAATGTCAAAACTACCAAGGTCTGATGATGGAGTGGTATCAATATAAAGGGGTTTCTTCAGTAACAAATATTAAGAGCTTTGCGCATTTAAAATGATTGTGTGTGATACTGTGTGGAACTCCTGAGTAATGCATGGTATAAATAGTTGTGCTTATACTTTTTGAAATCGGTATAACGAGGCATTCAACAACAAATATATTTTTTTAATTTACCCGGCCCTAGCAGTCTCGGGTCGATTCTTAATCGACCCCCTCCAACTCAGCGCGCGTAAAGTCAAAGTTAAAATTTCTTTATTGATTAAGATTTTTAGGATCATTTTGAAACGTCGAATCTACCGGAATCGCGACCAGCACACAAGGAGAAAGGCAAGAACCTCGGGATGTCGTAAAAGCCGATTTAAGGGATCTCACCGGCCAGCGATCTTCAGGATCTTTGGTTACCATGGGTGTGCCGCAGGGTTCAATATTGGGGCCTTTCTTGTTTTTAGTATATATTAATGATCTGCCACAAATCATTAAAGATGACCATGAGATTGTACTGTTTGCAGATGATACGTCACTTCTATTTTTGACAAATGACTAACTTTGACAAAGTAAACAATGCAATCTCAAAAATTGTTAACTGGTTTAATGTAAATAACTTAGTACTTAATCACAAAAAGACCAAATGTATTCGATTTATTTTACCAAATGTAACTCAAGTTGAAGCTAATGTAAAAGTTAAAGAGGAAAACATAGAATTAGTCAAAACCACTGTATTTTTGGGATTAACTTTAGATAATAAACTTCAATGGGGCCCACACATAGATAAACTAGCGAAGAGACTTAGTTCTGCAGTATATGCTGTAAAGAAGATACGTCTTTTCACAGATGTTGCTACAGCAAGACTAGTTTACTTCAGTTACTTTCACAGTATTATGCCATATGACATATGGTATCATGATATCATATATGACATATGGTGTCTATATCTGCAGATATAGACACCATATTTGTTTTGCAGAAGAGGGCTGTTCACACTGTTTACAAAATGGGTCCCAGAGATTCATTAAGAGACAAGTTTAAAGAAATAAACATATTGATATATATATGCCCTGCCAATATATTTATGAAAATATTATGTACGCGCTTAAAAACATAAGCTTATTTGACAAAAACTGTGATAAACATAATTATAATACTAGAAATAAGAATAAACTCGCTGTTCCCACAACTAGGCTCCATAAGGTTAATAAATCGTTCATAGGGCAAACTGTATAATAAATTGCCAAGTGATGTGCTAAGCTTGTCAAATAATAAATTCAAAAATTTTGTAAAACAAAAGCTATCCAGGAAAGCTTATTATAAAATTTCAGATTACCTAGAAGATAAGAAAGCCTGGCATTAAAAAAAATGAATTTGCTCCAGTGAATAAATTGTAATTAGTATTAGTAATTTAAAGCTATTGTAATGGATCATAAAAAAAAACTATCCCGAGGTTCTTGCCTTTCTCCTTGCGTGCTGGTCACGATTCCGAACAGGCGGTAGATTTGATGTTTCAAAGTGATCCTTAAAAATCTTACTGAATAAATATATTTGACTTTGACTTTGACCAGAGGAAGTGGCAGCTTCCTGCTGTATATTACATATCACCTATACTGTGATCACCAACCCGCCTGCCAACTGTTGTGATTATAGCCGAACCCTCCCGTTTTTGGAGGAGGCTCTGTCCAATATCCAATTAACCACTACATAAATGGGCTGTTGACGTGACTGTATTTACAATCCTTGACTAATGTAACTTGACTACTTGATACACAGTATTTTTTTAATGCATAAAAGGACAAGTCCTGAGTGACTGACTGACTGTCTCAACTAGACACAATGCACAGCCTAAGTTGCTGGGTGTACAGACTTGAAATTTCAAGGGCAAGTTTGTCTTGGTGTGTAAATGCCTGCTAAGAAAGGAATTTTGAAAATTCTTAGGGTTAAAAATGGGGTTCAAAGTTCAGAGTAAAATGTTGCATATCCCCTGAAACCACAAATACCTACACAAATAGACACTTGAAAATTTGTATGTTGGTTACCCATAAGGAATAAGATATGGCATATTTAATTTTTTTTATAAATTACAGAAATAAAGGGTGGGGTGTCCAATATTCAGACCTGACTAATAATAAACGAAAAAAAAATAGGGGGTTTTCATACATGAAATGTTTTTATAATTTGTTATTTTCGACCTGTATAGTAACAAAGTTGGTGTGAGTATATAGTGCTTACTTTGTGGTAAATAAATAAATGAATAATAAAATCTGGCCAAACATGAGTCGACACGGCACTATGGGAAGGGAATGTGGGTCAGAACCCTCAGTGTGCGTGTCTGCACACCAATTGGAGCTAATCGGTCAAATTTATCCAGATATCCAACAAATATATATATTTATAATATAATACTTGCACCTATTAAAAAAAACCAATATGCAGAAGAAGTAGCAAGTAAAAGCTAGTAAATAATAAATATGGACAAAACCCTCAATAACCAAAAGTTGTGGGCAGAAACTAGTTTTTATGTTATATTCTATCAGTACTATTGGATTAAAATTGTGCATAGCATGACATGATGTGGTGTGACCGTGGATGGTAAGGTTTCTTTCGTTTACTTACAAGAGTATGGTAGGGTAGCCACGGATTTTGTAGTGTGATGCGAAAGCAGGAAACCGAGTGCAATCTACTCTGGCTACTTTGATAGGTGTGTTGTACAGGGACTGGGCTACATGCGCCCAAACCGGCTCCAGGCGACGGCAGTGTCCGCACCATGGCGCGTAGAACTTCACGAACCACATACCCTCATGGCTTATTTCCAAGAACTTGTCACTCAGTTCAAACACTCTTGATGCTGAACTAACAGACACAGCTATAAAAAAAAATCAAACGAGTACCTGCTTAACAATATCGTGGAAATATTCAGACATATAAGATGTATAAAAACTAGATAAAATAAGTATACCTGATAGGATTATTATAAAGGATTCCACTACGAATTTCATCGTAATGTTTGGTTTAATTAATTTGTAAATATATAATGTCATGTTCCACACAACATTACTAAAATTTTATAAACATACAATAAAATAAAATTGCAGCAACAGCACTCAAAACCATAGATCAATAACTATAAACGGTCTGCTCTGCCCTGCTCTACTCTCATACTCTGCTTGTCGGTCAAATGGGTGTCCAATCTCCATAACTATAATCTCTAACCTTATCCAACCTATATTGCACGAGTGCACGACCAGTAAAGTACAGCCAATAATTCGAATCCAATATAATTCAATTAAATTTTACACACCCGATATTTCGAAATTAAATTTTTAACTCGCCGATATAAATGAATGAAAAATTTATGTTAAAATAAATCACTAAAGTTAACTTTTTGTATTTAGTAAATAAACTTAAAAATAATCTATAGTAAGTCAGTGTAGTGAAAACACTTTAACATACATGGTAGGTACCTATTATATTTGGCAAAACATGTCTGTCTGTTCCTACTTATAGTTTCTCATCAATTATAGATTTTTTCGCTGGCTAGATAACTACGAACTTACGCAACAATTACTGGCTGCGACTATTAGGTACGGCATACCATACGGCAGCGCGCGGTTTAATTTCTACAAACATATTGTATCGACCTGTTTAGCTGATCCGCGCGGTTTGAGCTGGAGGTACTTAATTGATACGGAGGTAGGTACTTATCTGTTCAATTATAAATCCAATTTTATTTGTGAACGAACGAAATACGAAAATATACATAAATTTATAAATACCTAAGTAGGTAAAAAACTATTAACTATGTAGGTAGCACCTAAATAATAATATTTCACACATCTTTTCATTCCTATAGACATCTTAAAATGTCTATGAAGGTCTATATCAATCTCTTTCTTAGTATGCACCTAAATACTTCCTACATTATTACAGAGTATGTAGGTTTTTATGTAATGGTTTGATAATATAAAAATAGCTTACCTACCATTCAATAAGTATCTGTCGAAATTTATAAAAAAAATCTGTAGATTAATAGTTTTATCTTTTATATAAATACCTGTATACGTCACAGTATCTTTCCACGAATTATTATGTTAAGAAGTCATAATAATTGTTCGATCCAAAAATCACAAAAATAAAACACGGTGACGACGATGCGGTTAGCGTGTGACCCGAGACGAAAGGCGAATGGTAACCTTCTGCCGTCATTCTCCCCGGGAGGAGGTCCGGCCAAACCGTCCGTACCTAAACTTCGGAGTGACCACAAAAAATAACTTGCAAAAAAGCATGTTTTCTGGGACGAGCTTTGCGCTATACTAGATTTCACGGCCTCACTCCTTTGCAAGCTTCTGGCTCCACCATTCTTATATACACACACTCATAGGCGTATTTAAACATTTGACGCCCCGGGCCAGTTAGCTTTGCCACCCCATTTATTAGGAAAAACACCTGTGCTAAGTTTCTTGGCGTTCATATAGACGAACTCCTGAATTGGAAAAATGAACTACTCTCAATAGAAAACTTAGTTAGCTCAGCCTGCTACGCTATCAGAAGTCGAAGAGAAGAAGTGTAGAGCAGGTAACGCTTGTATATTTTGCGTTGGTTGAGTCTAAGTTAAGATAGAGTGTAAAATTCTGTAGTTACAGATATAATATGAATAAGGCTTTCATTCTACAAAAAAGGGCTGTGCGTACAATATTACGTATTCCTTTGTGGGAAACGAGTATAGAGGCATTATCAAAACTAAACATAAATTCAAAACCCTGCCCAGTCTTTACATATTGGTGCTACTGACTGATGTTGTGAAACACAGGTACAAATATGAATCAAATGAGCAAATGTCTAAACGGCTTGAGACAAGAAGAAAAGACCTACAAGTACAATACCCTAGGCTAAATATTGCTAGACACGGCAGCAGATACCAGACGGCAAAACTATTTAACTGTCTGCCAACAGAAATGAAAGCTGTTACAAGTGTCAGCAAGTTTACTTCAGACTTGAGGCAGTTCTTGCTGAGGGAATGTTTTTACTCAGTTGAGGACTACTTATATCACAGTTCTTAGCCTCTCATAAATCATCTTAAGACTTAAGATTTTCCCAATCTATACCCTCGGTAAATAAAGCATGTAGAAAATAACTGAAAAGTCCACACATATCTTTAACATTTTAGCTTCAAATTCTCCAATTAAAAAGTTTAAGTCCGAGATCAGATCGTTTTCGTAAAATGACATCAATAATAGAGTTATTGGAATATTTGAGTTATGTACTGATCTATTATGTTTTCGTTGTTGTTGCAGTAACCATATTCAATTGAAACGGAAAAGACTGGATACGCCACAGAAAAAAAAACGTTGGAAGAAGAATAATCAATAAAAAAAATATTTCTGGAAAATAACTAAAAATACGATTGTAAAAACCACTGGTACTACCAGATTCAAGGGCAGACAGATCTGTAACGAAAATATTATTACCTGCCTACTACATTTTTGTCGAAAATAAATAAATATTGCACCAAATTATTTTACAATGCCGTGTCAGTTCCTTCTTAGAGCACACAGACTCACAGTCACAGTCAATCTGAAGGTTAAACTCGTCGCTTCACATTTGCTTGACATGTCGCGCTCAGTAACGGGAAGCAACGAGGTCGCACTTTGAAAAACAGCAATCTCAAGCAAATAAGATGACTATTGCTTAGGTTGCGTACGATACAGTACTATTAGTTATTATGTGACGATACCTAGGTAGCTCGGTCATCTATACGTCTCGCTCGCTCGCTCGAAGATTCTCTAGTTGTGAAGCTGAGATGCCTATAACCGGCGAAACATAATGAATTATTTCTTGCACCGCAGCACCCGCCACCCGGCTAGACGCACGGCATCAAAGCGGTTTACTTAAAGACTGCATATATGTCACTAAAACAGAATATTAGTTATAGGTCATTGCACTTTGCGAAGTATTGTAGAACCAGCGGTGGGGTGCAGAGGCACGAAACTTCAAGGTCGTTCACTCTGGGAAGTGCCTTAATTTAGAATCATAATTTGGTTGGTCTTACATGATTGGTTATTGACACGTGTTGATAATGTACAGCCAATTATCCCATTCCACTTTCTTATATGGTCACCAATTATTGGTTGATCTTACATGATCGGTCGTTCATTATCGGGTCGTACATTATTGGTTACAATAAACGAGAGTTCTTTTTACCCATTATGCTTTTCAACCAAACCACCACCTTGTCTCGCTTTGTATATTTTCATCCGAGCTAGGAGACTTCGGTGTGCTGCGCTCTGTACACACTCAATAAATAAATGTTGGTGATTCATTTTGGTGATTCTACTCTTTTCCTCAGATCAAATGATCTGAGCTCTTTTTATTAAAAATCCAAACTTGTTTGACGGAATGTGTCCGGAACGTAACCTATTGGCGTTTCTTTTGTATAAAACACCACGCGCACATAATTTTTCTATCGACGGGAAGGTTATTATATATACAATATCGTGGGTTGTATAGTACGATACCATACCCCTTGGTCTACTGACCTTTAGTCAAAATATTCCTGCCAAAGATCTATACAATACTTGTCTATTTATATCCGGCAGCATATGTATGCTACCGATATGAAGCGAATAGAGACCCAACAAAACATCACACTACGTGTGTTTACAGGACTGGGCATATACATCAGAAATAATGTCATCATCCGTGATGTGCAGATCCATTAAGAGTTTTGTGATGCAGTTGGTTAGTCGAATGATTGACCGCGCTGACAACTGCACCATGGGTAGGTATCCATTTCAATGCATATATTGCACTGCACCTTCACTCGCGGCCAATAGACGATGGAAGACCCTGACGGCCCCTGTATAATACAGCGAAAGGAAGCCTCCTACGTAAACTCCTACTCCACGACCTTGGTATTGTCACCTTGAGTAAAGAAGCTAGGGCAAATAGTACCAGGTAGAAACCCTTACCCGCAGCTAAATTTATAATGCCTGCGGACTTGGTTCATGGTAAATCAGACACGACCTGAATTTGAAGTACTTACTATAAAAAAGTTTTTTTGTTGGTATTTGGTCCATTATTTGTTCAATTATTTTTATCACAGTAAAAAAGCACCATTAAATTTTCGCAAGTAAGTGGTACCTACACGCTACAATAGTACTTCCATGATTTTTCGGTAATACTCAGAGGGTGACTAATTATTTGTCTGTGGCACGAAAGAGTTGTTCTTGTTCTGTCCTGCCAGTGAAAGAAAATCGATAGGGAAAGGATATCAAAGGACACCATATCGATTAGAATAAAAAAAAAATAGATTACGAGTGCGAACCACCAAAAACGATTTACCTCGGTGGTTATTATATAGTTCAGCTGCTATATGCAAGATGCTTAACTAAACGTAGCATCCCGCGATATGGCCGCACTTGCAATACATTCAAAATAAATTTAGTTTTAGCTTTCGTTGTTAAACCAACGACACCACGACGTCTCCCTACACCCTATTTAAGAGTCGTGTGAGGGTGCAGTAATAAGGGATTCTGGGAAATATCTACACAATGATGGGAACGAAGATAAAAACAAATGACCAAATCAAATGTTAAAAATCGGTTCCTACTATAGTGCAGTGTTACTATGCCCTGTGCACTATGTCAGGATAATGGGTAGGTACGATCTTTCGTTCCCATTATTCTGTTTTTTTATTTTAAAGCCAAGCTACTGGATTGATTCTGATAAAATTTCTATGGGATTGGTCCCACAACTCAACTCAACCGATGTGAAAAAATATTTTTTGTATATATATATCATATCTTTAAAAACAAAAAAAATATCGGTTGATTAATAAAGTTCTGAGGTAAGGCTAGTAGTCGTTAATGAGCCATGTTAGACGCCTGTTAGTGGTGGGTCATAAATTCTGATACCATATTTTTTACACAGTCCACACGAAGAAAGAAAGAATGAAAATATGTATATACAAAAATAAAAGTACCTATGTAAGTATCATCACTGCAATCACTAACACGCCTGCCAAGTGTGATGCAATTCCACTAAGCCCAAACAATGCTAGGTTTAATGGCTTTTTACGAAGTTTCAGTGAATACCCTTTGGCTTCATCATCAGATGACGATGATACCGGAAGGCAGGCAGTTCAGTGGCACTACTACGTATCATCATTACTGCGATCATTAACACGCCTGCCAAGCATGGTGATTATGGCAAAACCCTGATAATGATGTTGATGATACTGGAAGGTAAACAGTTCAATAGATCTACTCTAGTGACCGTAAACTCCACAGGAAAGCAGGATCGCAATTTCGTTTACTTGGATGACATATTTTTCCAGTTATTTTGATACAAAAACAACGATACTTAATTATTTTGATGAATTTTGTATGGGACTACCTCGGAAATATTGCCTACCAAACGTAACAAGAATCATGAAAATCTGTTTCGAATTCGTGGAGTAATCGAATAACCAACAAACCAAAAAAAAAAACATACAGCCAAATAGAGAACCTCCTCCTTTTTTTTAAAAAAGGGAACCAGGACAGTATACGTCATAAATATTGGAAAATTTCTAGCTGAAAAAATTAAACCAAACAGTATATTAGCTATTCCAGATAGGTCACTTCTAAACTTGCCCTATGATCATTCGTTCTCTTTTGTTCTCTATGAAACAGATCTCATAGAAGTGAGTAATGTTACAACCTACCTTAAATCTGAAAGTGCACCGGACTGGGGTACTATACTATACTACTATCTATACACTAACACATAACAATAATATTTTTAAAACTTTCAAAACAAGTTCTGGCCCGAATACTGTGTCATTTATTTAATCTTTTTATCGTTTTTGTACAGGGATATTTCCCACGGTACATAAATAATCTAGAATAACGCCAGTGTCTAAAAGTGGGAATTGAGATGACATTAATAATTACAGACTAATATCGGTTCTTCTTTCCATCATATATCGGTTCACAAAGTCGATAAAGGTATAAAATGTTTATCTGTGTTTTAAGACCTCAAAAAGGCTTTTGATAAAGTGTCCATTCCCATTTTAACCCTCAAACTTGAGAATATAGGTATATGAGGTATACAACTTGCTTTGACGTCAGACTAACTAAATAATCGCAAACAAAGATTAAAAATAGGAGAGATTGTTAGTGATGATGAGAAAATAAGCTACGGCGTGCCACAGGGAAGCGTTTTTCTCCAATACTATTTTTTATTTATATAAAGGATCTTTGTGGCCTTGACCTGGAAGATGGACATATTTTCTCTTACGTGGATGACACGGCTCTTACCTTTATTCGTTCGTCTTGGAATGACTCTAGAGAGAAAGCTGAAGCTGGTCTTAAAAGGTCGCAAAATGGCTTTAAGTTAATCTGCTCACACTAAATGTCTCTAAAACACACTATATGTGCTATCTATTCATAATAACACTCAGCCTAAATATATTTTTTAAATAATAATATATAGTTGTACACGAACAGATACTTCTTACAATCGCTCTAGTGTAGATAAAGTAAAAACTTTAAAATATTTAGGAATAATGATAGAACAAAGATTATCATGGCACTCTCATATTGAAATGCTAATGACCAGAATCCGAAAATTAATGTAGAAAAAGCCCACTAATAAATCAAATTTATGAATCACTTGCTCAATCAGTATTAAATTACTGCATACCTTTAAGGTGGTACCAAAACATCTAGAGCTGGAGAGAGCACAGCGGTCGCTTCTAAAAGTTATGCACTTTAAGCCTTTTAGATACTCAACTCACATGCTTTACAGAAA
Source organism: Venusia cambrica (assembly GCA_951394065.1). Lineage (NCBI taxonomy): Eukaryota > Metazoa > Arthropoda > Insecta > Lepidoptera > Geometridae > Venusia > Venusia cambrica. The sequence continues at coordinate 11,473,442 of OX596040.1, read as the reverse complement.
TTTAGCCTTATTATCAGTGATAAAACTTTATGTTCTACATGCATTATTAAAATTACACAAAAGAGTGACATATGACAAAACTAAATTAAATAAAAGAAGATAAGATAATGTTGTTGTAAAACAAGCAGTAAGCACAAAATTTGCATCAAGACATTTCACTGCACAGTGAAATGTCTTGATGCAAATTTTGTGCCGGCTCATCTCTATAATCAGGCAAATAAAGTATTAAATATACATAATTGCCACGAAAAAATACAGAATGATTTCTCACCCTAACCTACTTTAATGTTGAAGAACTACTTGGAATTGTTATCTAGCACTATTCTGAAATATTTCACATAAACACTGAAAACATGAATAACTGATACATACATACACACTCATGCACACATAGACACATCCCCCTAACAGTCACACTTACACACACACACGCAGATTTCGCTATCACATACAAATAAGGAGATCCCGTTGTCCAGATTCTTACGAAACTGGTGTTCTCGGGAGTTACACACTACTCACCAGCATAGCGCACTCACTCTCACACATGAACACATGCACACACGCACACGAACACACACACACATACACCCTCACACACCCTTGCACACAAAATAACAAAAGCCCCACAACACATCCTAGTTTTATTTTATTTTTTACTTCAAAGAAGGTCTCAATCATATGTAATATATTGTATAGATTAAGTTAAAGAAATAAACATTTTGTATTTGTATTTTGTATTACGTACTTTATATTATGTATATAACCTGACACAGGTATCTTTATGCTTAAAAGGAGGTCTTTATCTCATGAAATAAATATTGTATAGATTAAGTTAAAGAAATAAACATTTTGTATTTTGTATTATGCACTTTATATATGTATAAGCACTATCTAAAGTTTTGTGTTAGTTTTTTAAACATAAAAACATATAATTATGGCATCACGGTTTTTTTGCTTGCAAGATTGCAAACCCGCCATTTGAAAATCGTTATTATATCGATGGGATAGTGCACATCACTATTTTATAAAATTTTGTTGTAGTGTGCGTACTGTGCAGTTCCTCTGTGGTGCTGTGGTGATGTGCGCTGCTCTGCTGACTATATTGTATTCGTTTCGTTTACATGGTTGAGTTTCAATTCTGCGGAAAATACACATGTTTACGAAGACATTTAATAAACTTGTACAAATTTGATTTAGAGACTTATAGGAAACTCGTGTTCGGTTATGTGTTGTTCTGTGGTTTATTAGCGTGATAGTGCAGTTTTGGAGGTAAAATGCCCGCTTCGATTTGCGACCCAGTATCAAACGCTTTGCGTTTATCTCTCGCTCCAGACGAATCACAAAACTCATCTTTATTAGATAGCAGACTGTATTCATCTGCGAAAAATGTTCTTTTGTCCAAGATCGAGTTCGAAGAATCAGGTGATTACCAAAGTAATGTTCTAGATGGACTGAAGTCCAAGTATGTGGTGATCCGACCTAAAAAGCCTATGCTCGAAAATAGACTGCTGAAAAAGGACTGTGTTTCTTCATCTCAGTCGCCAGGTATGATATTTAATCTCATTTCATCGTTAGATACCATTTAGATAGCTTGTTGTGACTATGATAAGATAAGTTTGGAGGTTATGATTTGTGTACCGTTTTAGTGTGTTTACAGCAGCGCCCCTGTTTATTGTTCTATATATTCTTAGGATGTTAATATGGAATAGTTGATAGAACTCTAGACTCCGTGTGGCAAAGATGTAAATAATTGTATGTTTCATAACCTCAGCGACATAGTAAGTAGGATACCTTGGTAGGTACTTGGTGTGCGGACCATTTTCCGCAAGTGGGCCTCCTATGGTCCCTTATTGCGTGACTTTGCGTAGGATACCCTCAGGACAACATTGTACTAAAAACTTTGTCTTGTTGGGGTTATACCCTACTATTTAAGTGCATGATTAAAACTTAATTGGATACAATGGGCTTGAATAATTATAATTTTTAAGTAAATTTAGGATTAAATATTTAATCACCACTACCTATACATTATCTGACCAGTTATCTTTGCCATGATAAACATGTAACTATTTTAATTTGGTAGGTACCTATTATATTTGTTTGTTCAATATCATGAATAATACAATATTAATTTGAATAGTTTCTCGTGAGGGCACACCAACTTATAACCGTTGTCAGCCTTATATTTATTGGAAAATTTGTTTATAATTCCTTGGATCATGGAAAAGTACAGGTTTGATATTTATATTGATAGTCAGATACTACATATACATACATACAGATACAGACCACTGAAGTTTATTGAAGATACCTATTTTATTTATTATTATTTAGCCTATGCCATATGTATGGGCTTAAGAAGTTATGAATTTTCAATATTGTTTTTGTTTTCAATTACATTTATTTGATTCTTTTAACTTTGAGGGATATCAAAGCAATTACTAATATATATATCACTTTCAAAACTCTATTTTGCATCTCACATAGTGTGAGACACAAAACCAAAGAAAGGGCTGCACACACCTCAAACACAACCTAATCAGCTCTTCACACACCCTGATGATGATCCACCTTTTGAATTTTTTGATGTTAATAACCCTCTAAAATACACCCTGATGATGATCCACCTGTTAAATTTTTTGATGTTAATAACCCTCTAAAATTGTTTCAGGAGGTAGTAAAACAGTTGAAGATGGAATACCCAAGCCAAAAAGAGTTTTATTTCAAATGGAGAAGGTGCACCTTGGTTGGCAAACATCCTGGTCTGCAGGGGCTGGCATGCAGAATGTTGGCAATACATGCTACCTGAACTCCACACTTCAAGCTTTGTTCCATGTTCCAGCATTTGCAAACTGGCTTGTGTCTGAAAGTGCACACACTGAGAAATGTAACCAACAAGGTTAGTAAACATTTTGGATTTCAAGTATCTTTATAACCTATCCTTTGTTCTGTTTTTTATTTATTTATTGTTTGATGTGGAAGTCCTCTGCCTTCATTGCATCTGGTTTTTTCAATATATGATGATAAGGTGGAAGCGCACTTCGCCCACTTCGCTTTTGTCATTTTTAGCTCTCTTGTAAAATCTCTGACAAGTTAGATGTATCCAAATCCCAGTAGAATTATCCAATAATATTTCATAACTTACCAATTTTATTGTTTACAACCAAACCTTTTCCATAATACTGTATTTCCCACTCCTCAATCTTGATTTATTAGATTATTAGTAGTTTTTGCAATTGCTTAATTTTATATTTAATAATAAATATGAAGTGTAAAATTAATGCACTGTAATATTTATTAATACAGTGGAGTAGCAGTACTCTAAGAATCTTCAAATAAAAAAAAACAAGATAGGCTTATGACCTTAAACATGCACAGACAAAGATCAGGTAGACCTCATGATCTAGCTTTTCAGACATCTTCACCTTTTGAGTAGAAGAAGAAAATTGAGGGTGAAGCTTTACCCAGTGCCACTGTTACATGGTTATCTACCTTACAACATACAAATATAACAGTCCTCTTTATTATTCCAGAGGCGTGTGTTCTATGCGGAATGCGAGCCTCATTGATGGCAACACAGAAGAGTGGTGGCGCACCCATCAAACCCTGGCAGGTGTACTCCAAACTACGCTTGATTTGCAGACACTTGACCCCGGGTAGGCAAGAGGATGCTCATGAGTTTCTCAGGTATTTATTCTTACTACCCTATTTCATCATAATCACGGTCTCTGGCAGTCTTAAATAGCAGGCCTCACTTGCTCAGACTGGACCAAAATACACTAATTCTGTTGTATATTTTTTTACATTACAATTTCTGACCTGTCTTTTCTGGTTTTGTAATAATCTCCATTGGCAGACACCACAATTAAAGCAAAACCATCTCTTATATAGAAGTCTTATACCTAACAGTGGATAGTAAGTCTTGGTGATGATGATTCTGCAAACGTCAGTTGTAGCAGTAGATTGAATAGAGGAAGTATTAACCAGAGAGGAGAAATTTCAACAGTATTACTAAACTTTATTTAATTTCTATTTCTTTCACAACAAATCATATTCGAAGAAAATATACAAATGCCAATTATAATATTTTCAGGTACCTTGTGGAGGCTATGGAAAAGTGCTACTTACAGAGAATAATCAACTCTGATAAGTTGGATCAATACAGCAAAGAGACCACTCCCCTCAACCAGATATTGGGTGGCTACCTCCGATCCACTGTGCGGTGTCTTGCGTGTCACCACCTATCAACTACTTATCAGCATTTCCAGGTTATTTTCAAAACATAAACTAATCAAACAAATATTTTTCTTTAGCTGGATAATGATAATTATGCTGGATCTGTTTCAGGACTTGCTGCTAGATATAAGAAAACACTCAACATTAGATGAAGCTTTAGACTCCTTTTTCTCAAGAGAGAGATTGGAAGATTTAGGATATAAGTGTGAAGCATGTAACAAAAAGGTATGTATTGTATTTTGCATTATGCTGTATATGTACTTATTTTCACTTGTAAACTTATTTTAATCACCTATGTATTGTTGTAATTTCAGGTATCTGCAACAAAACAATTCTTCATTGAGAGAGCCCCCATGGTGCTGTGTATTGCTTTTAAACGGTTCTCACTGGTTGGGGGAAAACTGTCAAAACATGTTCAATTCAGAAAGAAGATATCCCTTACCAAATACAGTCTAAATAAAAATACCCAACCACTGGTAATTTCTTTTACTGTATTTCTGTGCGTACATATAATTTGTAATGTTCAAATCCACAATAACGAATAACACTTTCACTTTCACAGTCATACAAATTGGTGAGTTTGGTGACTCATCTGGGGCCATCGCAAAATTGCGGGCACTACACGGCAGTAGGACAGGCTCCAAACAGCAACTACTACCAGTTTGATGACAGCTGTGTCCGCCCCCTGCCTCTCTCTGCGGTGCTGGGCACCAATGCTTACATCATGTTCTTTGAGAGAGACCACACACTCGATGAAGCCTCCACATCATCGGCTTCCACATCCAGCACAGTCTATGGGCCCCAACTGCCTGATAACATTCTAAATAGAGACAAGAGCCCTCTCAAACTGAATTTCTACAGAAGTGAAGACAGAAAACCTATTGTTTTGAATAGCACTTCCGAAACAAAACCTGATGTGAAACCAATAATCCTAAATAGTACTCTCAAAACAGAATCAAGTGTTAACAGTGAACCTTGGGTTGTGAAACAGAATGGTGAAGTGGAGAAAGTTGTCCAGCCAAAGATTCTTAATGGCACAGACAAGACCATAATCAAATTGGATGAGGACAAGAAAATTAGTTTTGTATTAAAAAGACAGAATGGTGATGATACCCATGCAAAGAAACTGACGAAAAATGATTCAGATCTTAGAGTGGTGACTAACGGAAAAAGTATTGAGAAACCAGCACCTGGCAGCAGCAAACTCGTCAGGCCTGCAAAGTCTCCATTAGAAAAACTGGAGGAGCAAATGAACAAAGGTTCAGATTGCTTGTCTAGCCATTCACAGAAAAATGGTAATGGAACCTCACGGCTGGTGCCTTACGACTCGGAATCGAGCGGCGACGAGCGCAACGAGAGGCTAAATGATGATGGTCTCAAAAAGACAGAAATACGAAGGCTAAAACCTAGTCGCTGTCAATCGCCTAAAAGGCTGATTATCACCACTAAAAGCATGCATCACGTTTGGACAGTGTCCAATGAAAATAGTGCACCGTTACTCAGCCCAAGTCTAAATGGTGATACCATCAAAAAGTGAGTACATTTATGTTGCTGTAATCCGTTCGGATTTAGTAGATGACAGTTTAAACACAGTTGTGGAGTTATTTCACCGCTTAGTTTATCTCATTAATTAAAATTGCTTCGTTCGTCGTGTGAGTTGAAGGTGTCGATGCTGTAGTTGAAGTGCATCAAATAACTTCATTGAAATCACTTTTTTATGATATATCTTATAGGGTGAAAGACGAGCGGCGAGAAAACGAGCAGAGCCCTAACACGAGCGTTAGCAGCATGTCACCTTTGAGCGACCGAAGCGAGCCGTCCGCGACCGCGCCGCCCGAGCCTGTCTCAACGAGCCCACCAAAGCATGCCGCGATCGAACCGCCTCAGCAAGCCACCGCGCCGTATGATACGATGCGGCACTTGCAAACGGTCTCGCATCGGGGGTACGGAGCGCCTGTGTCCACGTGGAACGGCAATCACAGCAATATGTCACGACAGGTGAGATTCATGAATTAGTTGAGCATCAGCAGTGACATACTGTTTTGAGCGACGCCGTCTTATCCAAGCAAGCCGCGATTGAGCCGAGTTGACATTTTCGTAGAGTGTTCCCGGAGTGGAATAAGAATAAGAATTTATTTACGTTGTGTTACGCAAGACAAAAAAATCAGACTAAAAATAAATACAAAAACACACATAAAATTAAAGAATAACAATACAAATAAATAAGAGAGTCAAAGTCAACATTTCTTTATTCATTAAGATTATTAGGATCATTTTGAAACGTCAAATTTACCGCCTGTTCAGAATCGCGACCAGCACACAAGGAGAAAGGCAAGAGAAGCTGTCCTCATTGATGACAGTGAGAGCCTTTGATGTAGGCTTGTTTCAGGGTGTATTATCGGAGCACTCTACAAGTCGGCATCCACGGTACTCAAGGGTGAATGAGTGATTGTATGTGAGACCTATGGGACTTACATAGTCGATATTGATTAAAGTCCGTAAATCAAATAAAAAGAAAATAAAACATAAAAATATGAAATCCTGTGCCAGTCAACATATACATATGGTTTGTGTGGAAAAGTCTAGGGGCACACATGGGTTTCCACGGCTAGTAAATAATAATAAATAAATTGTAATTTCAGGTTTATGAGGAAAGGCGAGACGAACGAAAGCGTGCCTATGAGGCCGAGGATGAGATAGACCGAGGCAGAGTCAAGAAGGTCAAGAAATTCCACCAATTTAACCAATTCAATAACAATAGGAACTCTTACAATCCTTTCCAGGTAATTAATATATATAAAATTATTGTTGAATGAAACATTAATACATTTATTCAATAAAAAGTACAATTAAACTAACTATGTACAAAGGAATCAGTCAGATTACCTAAGGACCGTTACAAGCGGCCTATAGGTAACTCAACTGTTCCAGACCAGTACCAGACGGTAGCGTGCCCAAGACACTTATCATTTTATATAAGATTAAATAAGCATATCAATGTTTTATCATTTTAGGGTTTTAAGAGTAAGGATACATTTCATGTTAATGTACGTGAGTACTTGTACTTGTAGTGACATTGTAAAATATTTTTATTGCTCTTAGGAAAAGCAGAACAAGCCACACTGGAGTGGTGGTTTCAAGTACAGGGGCGACAGGCGACCAAACAACAACTTTAAACCAAACAACAAATATAAGAGATTCAACAACAGGTAATTTTATTTTATTTTTCTTGTCAGAGTCAACCTCCTGCTTGCTACAAATTATTTTTGGGGTTACGTACCCAACGGGTCACTATGACTAAACCTCCGCTGTCCGTGCGCCTATCTGTATCTCATGAACCGTAACAGGTAGACAGATGAAATGTACATGAGTAGATGAGTGTTTCTATTGCCGATATTCGGCACACCAATATACAATATAGTGCCTTCACTGAGTGACAGCTTGTTTTATACGCTATACACATGATAAATTTTCATATGGCTATTATTTAAATGGTCAGCATATACGCAAGAAGTTTTGGTCAGCTCCAAAAAAAAATATTTTGTCATTTGTCATACAAAGTGTATTAAAAAAAGCAAGGTCTTTTTGGGTGCCAACATAAGTTCGCATTCTGTCAAAATATTTTTTTTCGCAATTGTTTCTTGCTGATGGACTGGACACACGTGTCCAGTCCCTTGTGTCCAGTTAGTGATTAAGCCGAATATTGATAATAAAAAAGAGTTGAGAAGAGAAAAGAGAGATAACTACTGGAAAATAACGCTTTAAAAAGCATGAAACATGAGAATATTCTCATCTGAAATTGTTATGTGTAGTATATATAATTAATAGTATTGAATAGTCATCATTAAATGTTTACCGTCAAATAATTAAATATTTTACACATATATTTTTATGTATATAAAACATATTTGTAGTGATGTTCAGAGGATAGTTGTGGTTGTATGCCACCTACCTAAGAGAACAGTAGTAAGCGATCTTGCAGCTTAATAGTATTGCAATAATATTACAGTATTATTACTAAATTATTGCCAAAACCCATTTTAGCCAGTTATATTATTACTGTTACCGCCTTCACCGCGTGGAGTTAGTCCCAGCTTATGTCATTATTATACACGTGTTCATAGTTCATAATGAAATACGTATTATACTTAAATTCTGAGGCGTGATTTAGTCATTTCCCAAACATCGGGTGCATGCAAGCAAAGCGGCGAGCAACCGCGATCAATACGCGGTTGGGTTATTTCATTTGAAACTCAACACAAACTTTTTTAGTTCTTGACTTTAAGTCCTCTTGAGGGCGCCATATTCAATATAATATGACATCACCGGACGATCAAGACTTCTAACGAACTGTTGTTGCATACATAACGGACACAATCATAAACCTTCATTTTGTTTCGCCAAAGTCGCTTAAAAAATACCATGTAATTTCCAAAAATATATATTTTTATTTACAATAAAAAATAATATAACTATGTACCTACAAGCGAAACAGTCGAATTCCCTAAGGACCGTTACAAACGGTCTATAGATAACACAGTTCTTCCAGACTAGTACCAGTTGGAAGCGTGCCCAAGCCACTGGCTGCATTGCCACGCCGAATAGCTATGCTAATTCGCTAGCCTAATCAAGAGTATTTTTATTTTCTTGCCTTTTCAAAATAGTTTGTTTCCTCCAGGTACAGTAACAGTAACGGCCACCACTACAGGCACCGTTGACCCCGCGCTTCACAGCACCAGCCGTGTAAATAGGTAGCGTAAATTAGCATTATGGACTTTATAAGCCTGTGTTGGTAACTACGTTATAAGCAATATTTTTTTTTGCTGCCAGGCGAATGCGCGCCGGCTGTCCAGTTACTATAATTTAGTGTTTACGTTCTCTAGGAAATTGTTAATGATTTGTATTAAACAGAGATATTATACTGCCTTTACAATGAATATATATAGGCTGAAACCTCCCTTAGTATTTGAGAAATTATGGTATAGATAAGATAACATAACAGTTAATTCAGACATAATTTTACAGTTCATATTTTAGGAGCAAAATGGTATGCTATCTTCGTTTCCGATAGTTTGGTAAATCATAACTTGACTGTTCCGGTATTCATATAATTTGTTTAGTGACGACGTTAGGTACTGTAAATGTCCGAAATGTGGTTAATCTGCAGATTTACCAGTATATTCGCGGTAAATGATCTTCACTAAGGTGATCTTGGTTAATCTACCAATTATACATAATCTGCAAATGTTGAAAAAAAAAACCTAACATCCTATTTATCATGATTACATCTGTAAATGTTCGAAATTACTGATGAAAAAACACCGCCTTATCTCGAGATTAGACGCACCTCAGACATTTACAGTAACATCTATATATTATACAATATACATATATGTTAGGAAGTGTTGCTGGTGTCGATTCAAATGTTAAAGTTATATTTCTAATGATTTAAATAATGGATCCTTTTCATTCTAAGGAAATTACCAAAATACCTTTGCAGTGAATCAACACCACTATTTTACAAGCAATTTTATTTATTTCGATGGAGGTGAGATGGTTTTATTTAGTTTTTGCTCAAATGGTTTATTCATTTATTATTTGTGAAGTTGGTGCTCGGCTGCGTGCGGCATGTAGAAAATATGTCAAAGTGTGAAAACACAGTATAAACGTTATTAACTGTATAAAATTAAAAGGTTTATCTATCAACAAGAAAGCCTGGCACAACCCACCCATTCACATGTATCAGTCATTTATTTATTTGGCATGTCCGATTCAATAATTTTGCCGGTATAATCGGATAGGGATTTGTATGAATTTTCCCATTAGTACTCTTTTGCATACGTTTTGATTTAATTTGCATTTTTTTAAAGTAATGCACTACAAATCTAGATCACCCCCATCCGATTTTAGCTTTAAAATTTCATTCTACACTGCGTTTTATAACATGAATAATACGGGAATAAATTTCACACAGCGCCATCTAGCCGCAAACTAAGCAAAGCTTATATTATGGGGAGCTAGATTACGGATATAATACTTACATACTTTTATACGTTTGTATGGGTGGTTCACCGGTGCCTCTCAAAACTGTGTAATTTTCTGTGTCAAGATTTTAAGGCAGTATTGGATAAGAAGAAGAAGAAGAAGGGTGTAGTTAAAACATTAAATACCGTAAAATTTTCTTTTTTCACTTGGCCCGCTTTTCAATTAGCTTCCTTTCCTTCCTCATGATTGAGCACCAGCACACCTCTATAAAAAAATAGCAGATATATGACTGAAACCAATAGTTGGACTGTTGTTACATTTTGTATTGAACTCAAGGAGTCTGTTACCTATTTAATACTTTCACGGAGTACACGTAATGTATCTATTGCATAGGTACTTTTTAATTTTAGTTCCTTATAAACTTTTGTTTATCTGTGCATTTGGATAAATACTTATCAACCTCTACAACTTTTAGTTTAAGTGTAGGTACAGTACACATTAAGGGTACCCAACATGTTAACAAATACTTTATTATGTCTTGCGTGATTGAAGCTGGCAGAACATATTATGCACATTGTTACAAATTATATATGTATGGCTATATCATAATCAGCCATAGTATTTTTATACACCGGCTCATGTTGGTGCGAGAAAATAGAACATAAACAGATACCTACTTTGTTTATGTAATAAGACAAGATATAGATAAAATAACAGACTTTTAGATAGAATAACCGAATATTAAAAAAAAAAATCATTTTTGATATCCACGTAGTTTGAAAGCGTCATCAACAGCAAAATTAGGTAAGTGATGAATATTTTGTTCTCAAAATAAAATAAAATAAGGTCTTAACTTTAGTAGCAAAAAAAATATTGTCGTCCTTTATGGCCAGTGTGGTAGCATTTATTACCCTAAAAGCTTGTTTCACAATGTCCATATAAGTGCAGACTAGTTATTTAATAATTAGAATTTTAGGTGTGGATATGGTCGAATATTTGATTGAATTTTTAAATCCATAGATTGTACTTTTTTGCCAGTTTCTGTCACATAATTCAACAGGTTCAGTAGAACCGCTCTCCCATACAAACGTTTGTTGTACAGATATATTGTAATGTGATTCAATACAGAACTGGGCTTTACCTGGACATTGTAAAACGGGCTAACCGCTAGTATTCTGATAATCTGCGCCTCGACTGACAGAAGATTGAACATTTACAGACCACACAACTCGTTAATTTTTCTGCGCCCTCACTGTAGTCCAATACCATTTAAATTGCAGGAATTATATAACATTAATTTCACACAGCGCCATCTAGCCCGTAGTAAATACGTACTTATTATACAATACAACACAAAAATCTGTATTTATAACACATGTTTTTGGCCCGGGTGGGAATTGTGGATTCCCACAGAAGGAAGAGCTACTACCAACTGAGCTGAGAGGCTTGTTGTGAGATGTCAAGTTATTTATTCACGACGGGGTCCTATTATTTTGTCCACTAGTTTGGCCCACACTACAGATTACTAAGTAGTTGACTTAGCATAGGTACAGTCGCCTACAGTAATTATGTGTACACTTCAGAATCTTCAAAATGAAGCACACATTTTATATTTACATCTCGTCAATTTTGATAAACTATAAAATAAAATAAAGTCTAATTTTAAGATAAGGTTCTGAAGTTAAGATAAGGCCGAAGGTGGAGGCGCACTTCACCCGGAATCCTCAACAAGCTGAGGAACTGGCTATCTTACCTCTGAATGCCGGAACACAACAATTTTAGAATTGTTATTAAATAAATAAATATTACAGGACATTAACCTTATCAATTTTTACTTGTTGTCTGTCAAGGTCGTAATGAACAGTAGCTTACTTTGCATTTAAGCCCTTATTTCTTAAGTTAAGAGTTGCTATTTATTTGAATAGCGTTAATTATATGTTTTTATCTTTAATGTTAGTACTTATGACAAAATATGCCACTATTTTCAGTGCATAGAAAGGCGTGCGATATCCTTTGTTTATAGTTATTTATTGATCTAAGGATATATCATAGGTACTTGATTACCAAACTATTAACGTAACCACCAGATATGGATACAGACCATTTAAAAAATTATGAAGTGTATACATATTATTGCAGGCGGCTGTACATGGTCGATCGCCTGTAGGGCAATTAGGATTTGTTAATATTATTTCCTTACCAGTCTTCCTAACGTAATAGTGGTGCAACGATTTGGCACACGAATGCTCTTGATATTATTATGCAACAATTCTGCAAATACAATGTATATTTGGTCAACATAACATACATTTAATCCTATTTCGATTTTGGCAAATATTTACCTGTGACATAATGTTGTGAGTTGAAAGAAACGAAAGTTTACCATCTTACTTATCTTTTATTTATTTTCCCATCTATCTAGCTCATCATACAATTTGTATCTTCGAAGTGGTAGCCTTGGTTGATGACCTGTCGGCCTTCGATGGAGACTATTAACATTTAGTGCGAACCTGAGAATAATAGAGGGGATGCGTACATGGGAGTTTGGGGACCACCTCATACAAATAGTATATTTATCCTTTAGTCCACGTTCGTAGCTGATCTTTGATAACCAGCTACGAACATGGATTTTTTTTCTTGCTTGATATCCAGTTACGAGAATGGAATGTTCTTGCCGTTTTCGTAGCCATGTTTCTTAGCCAGCTACGAATGTGTTTTTTTTATCTCTGTTCATAACTGGTTATTAATTAATAATATTTTATTTACTTTCGTAGCCGAGTTTCATAACCTGGAAATATCAACTTTTCAAAACTTTTCATAACTACATAAAAAGTTATGGTGTATGGTCAATATGAGAAAAAATCACGTGTTTGTCTTGACAAACGATTTTTGTAGTTAAATACTTGCCCTCATAATACAATGTTGGGAATTGTCGTTAACAAGAGTAAACGAGGAAATATCCTGCCTCCTTTGACCACAAACACATTCGTAAGCTCAGAAAATATATTTATTTTTAATAAAATAACAAAGACAACACAATGCCTACCCAAAAACAAAATTCTTAGACATTCAAACTTGTACATACAAAATTTTAAACGGAGAAATTATTTCTAGGCAGTGCCCAACAGTAATAATATTTTTTTCTAGGTCCTCAATTGCGGAATTTATTTCTGTATCAATTTCTTTATAATTGCGGGATTTGATAGACTTACTGCGTAATCGGATCTTTGGTTCCTTGACTAAAAATTGAATATCGTTTAACCAATAACTATTATAATAGGAGTTAAATTGTTCGACTGCCACGCATTTAGGTGATCTTTGCATGATATATTTGTATCCGGACAAGATTTTCTTTCGTGGTAATCGTGCCAAACCTGCACATCTTGCAACGTGTCGTCTTTGTACACTTGATTTCAGTCTTAATGACTTAGCTTTTCTAAAAAGACTCTTACAGTAATGGAAAAAGCAGCCTTTTACTGTGGTTTTTGGTAACACTTTTTCAATTGCTTTCATGGCACTCTTTTCATAGTCGAGCGTGATTTTCTTCGGCTTCTAGTTAGGTAATCGATTTTTTATTAGTTCTAGTAAGATCTCGTATGTCCTCTCTTTTTTATCATGAAGAAATGAGAACAATAAAGGAATTATTTGTTTTGTAACTTTGTTGTATCCGTGTATAGAGTAAATTTGCTGAAATGGTGCCGGACATGACCGAAAAGTACCATCTATAAAAAAAATGGTGCCAATTATCAAGAATATTGTGAATATCAGGACAGCAAAAAACAAGATTTCTAGCCGCATCATTAGTATCCTAAAAATCCGCTAGTAAAAAAAATCGAATTTTTTTGGTACGGTTACTTCGGCCGGAGAATTAAAATAATGTAGTTTTAACACACCCAAACTTCTGTTTCTGGCATTATACAGACCACTTTTTAAACTAATGAAGTCCGGTAGTTTACTGACTAAATCCGTACCATCATCCTGCAGCTCGCAAATCATTTCTTCATATTGTTTCTGAATAGGTTCCAAGTTTGAGCTAATCTTCGCTTTTAAATGTTGAACTTTTTTAATTATTAAATTGTTCACAAAATTAGGTAAGCAATTGTTATCATGTGATTTTTCTTTTACGAAATTATTTTTACTGTCAAGAGTTACGTTACAGCCTCTTAAATTGTAACACTTATAAAATTTATTTTTGTTGCTATGTGTTTTCCTTTGATGATACTGCCGACCATCATAAAGCAGCTTAATGAAACGAGGGGGCGTTTCGTTGCCACAAATTCAATTTATTTTTCATCAATTGACTCCATTTTGGCTTACTACCATAAAAATATTTCTTTGAACCACACGAAGAATTCCAGAAAAAGAAAAAGACTTTAGCAAATGACATTTCAATGATACATAGAAATAGATGCAAATTCTTATCAGCCAGTTTCATTGTAAGTATTTATTATATAGTATTTATTCAATGTCGATGGTTAGTAGGTATTGTGAGAGCAAGTATGAAAAGTTTTGAAAAGTTGATATTTCCAAGTTATGAAACTCGGCTACGAAAGTGGATAAAATATTATTAATTAATAACCAGTTATGAACAGAGATAAAAAAAACCACATTCGTAGCTGGCTACGAAAACGGCAAGAACATTCCGTTCTCGTAACTGGATATCAAGCAAGAAAAAAAATCCATGTTCGTAGCTGGTTATCAAAGATCAGCTACGAACGTGGACTAAAGGATATTTATGTACGATAATGTCGTCTACATTTAAACGTGGGCCACACGGTTGCCAACAAGCGTTTCTGCAGAGGTGACCTTGTCGTTTGCACGCCGGCTACACGGTTGGGAACAAGCTCCCAACTTCAGTGTGATTTGAGCTCTCGGACAGTGCGGATGCGGACCGACACAACACAATCTCGACACATTCAACATTTCAAAAAGTCTGCGTTTCTTTTTTGATTTAGACGAAAAAAAAAACTATTTGCAGGACCTAATTATTCATTTTACAGCGCCATGTAGCTCTAAACTAAGCTTAGCTTGTAACATGGAAACTAAGATTGCGAATAGAAAAGGTACTTACTTTTATAGGTATGTCTTTTTTTTTGTAAATACATACGTACTATATGATACAGAACAAACATCTATATTCATCCACACAAATGTTTGTCCTGAGTGGGAATCGAACCCACCAACCTACAGTGCAGAAGGCAAAGTTACTATCAACTGAGTTATGAGGCTTGCTGTCATTTAACTATTTAAGTACGTACCTACACAGAGCTCGAGTTAGGTAAGTAAACAGCCTCCGTGGTATAGTGTTTCGTCCACCAACGTCAGATCCAGAGATACCGGGTTTGATCCCCAAATACTGTGCTTGGTTTGGTTGGTGGTAGGACTATGGTTAAGTCCGCCTGGCTAGCTACCACCATCTTACCTAGTACCTAAACAGGAGAGATGAGGACCAAGCGTTTCCCCGTAGTACAATTAAACAAAAAAGTAGTATCTACCTACCTAGTTAGGTACATAGGTGATTGCACTGGGTCACTATCAATGACTATTGACTACCCATGTTACCTGTGATATCATAATTTTAATGACTAATCTATAAGTAGGTAGGTGTGTCACTTTATACCTACCTACTTATAAATTAGCCTATAACCGAGTATGTATCACATAAATGTTTATCCTGGGTGGGAATCGAACATAACCTACAGAGCAGCAGGCACAGTTACTATAACTGAGCTATGAGGCTTGTTAAAAATTTGATATTAGTTCGCTTCGCGCTCTCATTTTTCACTCATCATTTTGGCACGTGCGCACCCGCCAGTTGCCGCAGTACTGCGTCTTGTGGTTGTTTGTTGCAAACAAGCGGCTACACGGTTGGCAACGAGGCTCGCCGACGGCGATTGGCAACGCACACCCGTCTGCAGAGGTCATTGAAAGTCGAATCGGCCAGCAACTGTCCACACGGCAGATTTGATAATATTTGACAAGGTCACCTCTAGGTAAATGTAGAGTAGGGGGTAGTCGAGGCAACTCGGGGTCCATTTCTGGCAGTGAGGATGGCCACAGGCGTCAAAAAACAGGTAAGCGAGAGATTCCCTAGAGGTCAATTGTTTCGCTATGAAGGATATGAAAGCAGAATAAGTTTTTATGGCTACTATTACCAATTACTCTTGTAGGTTTGATATCATGTCGGGTTGTACTTTTTTTTTTATTGTACGACAGGGATGTGCTTGCCCTTCATGTGCTTTCTTTTATTTTAAAGTAGATTAATATTAAAATTTTAAATATTGTATATAGGGACATAGACTAATTTACTTGTTCTTGGAGGTGGGCGTTGGTGACTGCGTCACAGTTTTCTATAACTATTGCTGTTACCATCGTTTGCTATATATGTTTTGTTCCGAATTTCTTTGTTCCCAATAAATAATTTTGTATATTCATCTCATCACAAGGCTGAAGGTGGAAACGGAATTCCTAAATAACTGACTGGCTAGTTTACCTCTGAATGCCACACCAATTTAAAAACTTGTTATGGCGACAGATAAGATGGTGGTAGCTAGCCAGGCGGCAAATTATTCAAGGTACCTCTGTAGTTAGCAAGTTTTTAAAAAATAGAGCGGTATTAGATTTAGATAAGAAAAAAACAACCCGCTTCCGACGCATCATCAAATAAATATCTACTATTGCAAATAATGAAATAAAGGCCGTAGTGTGTCGGTTGGCAAAAAGGGAGGAAGTATACTAAAAGACAACCCTGTTGAATACATATTTTTTTCAAAGAATACGAAAGTATTTACATAATATGCATCCAAATACATAAAAACGGTGATTATCAATCGTTACCACTCTAAAAGGTTCTAAAGTAATTTCATCATAAGCAGAGTGCTCAGATTATTATATTGTGAGAAATACCCTTTAGGAACAAAGTTGAATTCCAATTCGTTCGCAAAAGGCCTGATAGGTATCTAAATGGCGGGAATAGCAAACTCGCCAATGCTCCCAGCAAATAAATTTAAATAATGCTGGAAAGACAAACAACACAAAAACCAGATTTTAAATACAATTATGTAATGTGCGGTGTATATTGATGATTGTGTTTTTCCTAGCTAGGTATTAAAAACCAAGTTTCAATTTGATTAAATTAATTTGCTTGATTATTCGGGATAATCCTGAAGGCGAAAAAGGTTACAGCAGCGTGGACATGAAACTTTCGGTTCCAGAATGGTAAAACCGGACGATTATAAATAACTTTAGTGATTCATAAAACTATGTAATCCCAAAAAAGTCAACACTATGTAAACTCAATTTTTAAAGAATTATACATTTTTCGAAACAAAGATAAATCAACATTCTGGTAAATTATACATTTTAGGATTAGAACTTTATGAAAATTCAACTATCTGTTCCTGAAGGAGAAATATGTTTCCGAGAACTATATTTTGACCCAATAATCGGATTTTCTTCAGTATTATAAGCTCCGACTCATCAGCCGGTTGCGTAAAAGGCACTTGCCATGTAAGTAACAATATGTAATGACTTAATTTAACATTCGATGACTGCATGCTAACTTACATCTGTGTGAATACTTTTTCAGTCTTCACTTTAAAATGTCAATATTGCATACATCAAATAATGAGCAGTAGAATAATCGGCAACACTGTGTTTTTATTCTTATTGTATGATGGGGATGCTCTTGGATTCATCTCATCAGTGTGTCTGTCTAGTGCGAGTTTTTTTACTTGCTGCATACCTACTCGTACGCGTTTGCGTTTACTACGATTTGTATACAAAATAATACATATTCACCATTCACAGTAAACAAAAGCGAATCGATTACAACTCTCACTATGCACACTGATGTCACCCGTAATCCTCAACAGGGACGCTACCGCCGACGGCGAAGCCGATCTCCATTGATGGCTTTAAATTAGCTCCATGAGAACTAGAAACGATTTTTACCGATTTAGGTATGCGTCATATCCGAAATGGCGTTTCCCATCTCAAAAGTGTACACATGTTATGAAACCTATCCGTTCAGTACATTTGACGGTAAAAATCGTTTCTAGTTCTCATGAAGCTAATTTAAAGCCATCAATGGAGATCGGCTTCGCCGTCGGCGGTAGCGTCCCAGAGCGAGGAACTGCCTATCTTACCACTAAATGCCAGAACACAACAGTTTAAAATTGTTGTTATGGCGACTTAATAAGATGGTGGTAGCCAGGCGGACTTTAAACAAGTCCCATTATCAACCAAACAAAGTACAATTTTGTAACCCTCGATGAGCACTAAACCCTTTACCTCTAAAACCAGTGGGTAAACCACTATTTCGGTATATCTTTTTATATAAAACAAAAACAGAATAGTTTTCTATTTTTGTTTGTTGGTTTTACTAGAATTCTTTTTTTTTTTTTTTCTTTATTGTACGACGGGGAAGCGCTTGGCCTTTAACTTACCAGGATCTAACGTTCCAAGTTAAGATAAGGCCGATGGTGGAAGCGCACTTCACCCGGAGTCCTCAACAGAGTGAGGAACTGGCTATCTTACCTCTAATTGCCGGAACACAACAATTTTTAGAATAGTTATTATGGCGACAAATTTAGTAATCTACCCCGGCCAACTCAACCACTAGGCTGGTGCTTCATTTATTATTCTACACATAAATGTACAAAATTAAACATTGAACTTTACTTAAACCAGTCTAGTCTAGATCAATATACACAAATTACTAGTAGCACTAAACTATGTTGCGATTAGCATTTCATTTAACCAAAATTACAACAATAACAGGCTCATTAATACCATAACATAAACAAGGTATTTTAAATAGAAAAATATATACATACTCACGCCTGTTTCCCAGAGAGGTAGACAAAAACACCGCCTTATCTCGAGATTAGACGCATCTCAGACATTTACAGTAACATCTATATATTATACAATATACATATATGTTAGGAAGTGTTGCTGGTGTCGATTCAAATGTTAAAGTTATATTTCTAATGATTTAAATAATGGATCCTTTTCATTCTAAGGAAATTACCAAAATACCTTTGCAGTGAATCAACACCACTATTTTACAAGCAATTTTATTTATTTCGATGGAGGTGAGATGGTTTTATTTAGTTTTTGCTCAAATTGTTTATTCATTTATTATTTGTGAAGTTGGTGCTCGGCCGCGTGCGGCATGTAGAAAATATGTCAAAGTGTGAAAACACAGTATAAACGTTATTAACTGTATAAAATTAAAAGGTTTATCTATCAACAAGAAAGCCTGGTACAACCCACCCATTCACATGTATCAGTCATTTATTTATTTGGCATGTCCGATTCAATAATTTTGCCGGTATAATCGGATAGGGATTTGTATGAATTTTCCCATTAGTACTCTTTTGCATACGTTTTGATTTAATTTGCATTTTTTTTAAAGTAATGCACTACAAATCTAGATCACCTCCATCCGATTTTAGCTTTAAAATTTCATTCTACACTGCGTTTTATAGCATGAATAATACGGGAATAAATTTCACACAGCGCCATCTAGCCGCAAACTAAGCAAAGCTTATATTATGGGGAGCTAGATTACGGATATAATACTTACATACTTTTATACGTTTGTATGGGTGGTTCACCGGTGCCTCTCAAAACTGTTTAATTTTCTGTGTCAAGATTTTAAGGCAGTATTGGATAAGAAGAAGGGTGTAGTTAAAACATTAAATACCGTTAAATTTTCTTTTTTCACTTGGCCCGCTTTTCAATTAGCTTCCTTTCCTTCCTCATGATCGAGCACCAGCACACCTCTGTCAAAAAATAGCAGATATATGACTGAAACCAATAGTTGGACTGTTGTTACATTTTGTATTGAACTCAAGGAGTCTGTTACCTATTTAATACTTTCACGGAGTACACGTAATGTATCTATTGCATAGGTACTTTTTAATTTTAGTTCCTTATAAACTTTTGTTTATCTGTGCATTTGGATAAATACTTATCAACCTCTACAACTTTTAGTTTAAGTGTAGGTACAGTACACATTAAGGGTACCCAACATGTTAACAAATACTTTATTATGTCTTGCGTGATTGAAGCTGGCAGAACATATTATGCACATTGTTACAAATTATATATGTATGGCTATATCATAATCAGCCATAGTATTTTTATACACCGGCTCATGTTGGTGCGAGAAAATAGAACATAAACAGATACCTACTTTGTTTATGTAATAAGACAAGATATAGATAAAATAACAGACTTTTAGATAGAATAACCGAATATTAAAAAAAAAACATTTTTGATATCTACATAGTTTGAAAGCGTCATCAACAGCAAAATTAGGTAAGTGATGAATATTTTGTTCTCAAAATAAAATAAAATAAGGTCTTAACTTTAGTAGCAAAAAAAAAATTGTCGTCCTTTATGGCCAGTGTGGTAGCATTTATTACCCTAAAAGCTTGTTTCACAATGTCCATATAAGTGCAGACTAGTTATTTAATAATTAGAATTTTAGGTGTGGATATGGTCGAATATTTGATTGAATTTTTAAATCCATAGATTGTACTTTTTTGCCAGTTTCTGTCACATAATTCAACAGGTTCAGTAGAACCGCTCTCCCATACAAACGTTTGTTGTACAGATATATTGTAATGTGATTCAATACAGAACTGGGCTTTACCTGGACATTGTAAAACGGGCTAACCGCTAGTATTCTGATAATCTGCGCCTCGACTGACAGAAGATTGAACATTTACAGACCACACAACTCGTTAATTTTTCTGCGCCCTCACTGTAGTCCAATACCATTTAAATTGCAGGAATTATATAACATTAATTTCACACAGCGCCATCTAGCCCGTAGTAAATACGTACTTATTATACAATACAACACAAAAATCTGTATTTATAACACATGTTTTTGGCCCGGGTGGGAATTGTGGATTCCCACAGAAGGAAGAGCTACTACCAACTGAGCTGAGAGGCTTGTTGTGAGATGTCAAGTTATTTATTCACGACGGGGTCCTATTATTTTGTCCACTAGTTTGGCCCACACTACAGATTACTAAGTAGTTGACTTAGCATAGGTACAGTCGCCTACAGTAATTATGTGTACACTTCAGAATCTTCAAAATGAAGCCTACACTTTTATATTTACATCTCGTCAATTTTGATAAACTATAAAATAAAATAGTCTAATTTTAAGATAAGGTTCTGAAGTTAAGATAAGGCCGAAGGTGGAGGCGCACTTCACCCGGAATCCTCAACAAGCTGCCCTCTGAATGCCGGAACACAACAATTTTAGAATTTTTATTAAATAAATAAATATTACAGGACATTAACCTTATCAATTTTTACTTGTTGTCTGTCAAGGTCGTAATGAACAGTAGCTTACTTTGCATTTAAGCCCTTATTTCTTAAGTTAAGAGTTGCTATTTATTTGAATAGCGTTAATTATATGTTTTTATCTTTAATGTTAGTACTTATGACAAAATATGCCACTATTTTCAGTGAATAGAAAGGCGTGCGATATCCTTTGTTTATAGTTATTTATTGATCTAAGGATATATCATAGGTACTTGATTACCAAACTATTAACGTAACCACCAGATATGGATACAGACCATTAAAAAAATTATGAAGTGTATACATATTATTGCAGGCGGCTGTACATGGTCGATCGCCTGTAGGGCAATTAGGATTTGTTAATATTATTTCCTTACCAGTCTTCCTAACGTAATAGTGGTGCAACGATTTGGCACACGAATGCTCTTGATATTATTATGCAACAATTCTGCAAATACAATGTATATTTGGTCAACATAACATACATTTAATCCTATTTCGATTTTGGCAAATATTTACCTGTGACATAATGTTGTGAGTTGAAAGAAACGAAAGTTTACCATCTTACTTATCTTTTATTTATTTTCCCATCTATCTAGCTCATCATACAATTTGTATCTTCGAAGTGGTAGCCTTGGTTGATGAACTGTCGGCCTTCGATGGAGACTATTAACATTTAGTGCGAACCTGAGAATAATAGAGGGGATGCGTACATGGGAGTTTGGGGACCACCTCATACAAATAGTATATTTATGTACGATAATGTCGTCTACATTTAAACGTGGGCCACACGGTTGCCAACAAGCGTTTCTGCAGAGGTGACCTTGTCGTTTGCACGCCGGCTACACGGTTGGGAACAAGCAAGCTCCCAACTTCAGTGTGATTTGAGCTCTCGGACAGTGCGGATGCGGACCGACACAACACAATCTCGACACATTCAACATTTCAAAAAGTCTGCGTTTCTTTTTTGATTTAGACGAAAAAAAAAACTATTTGCAGGACCTAATTATTCATTTTACAGCGCCATGTAGCTCTAAACTAAGCTTAGCTTGTAATATGGAAACTAAGATTGCGAATAGAAAAGGTACTTACTTTTATAGGTATGTCTTTTTTTTTGTAAATACGTACGTACTATATGATACAACACTCAAATACAGAACAAACATCTATATTCATCCACACAAATGTTTGTCCTGAGTGGGAATCGAACCCACCAACCTACAGTGCAGAAGGCAAAGTTACTATCAACTGAGTTATGAGGCTTGCTGTCATTTAAGTACGTACCTACACAGAAGGCTCGAGTTAGGTAAGTAAACAGCCTCCGTGGTATAGTGTTTCGTCCACCAACGTCAGATCCAGAGATACCGGGTTTGATCCCAGGGGGAGAACAAATACTGTGCTTGGTTTGGTTGGTGGTAGGACTATGGTTAAGTCCGCCTGGCTAGCTACCACCATCTTACCTAGTACCTAAACAGGAGAGATGAGGACCAAGCGCTTCCCCGTAGTACAATTACACAAAAAAGTAGTATCTACCTACCTAGTTAGGTACATAGGTGATTGCACTGGATCACTATCAATGACTATTGACTACCCATGTTACCTGTGATATCATAATTTTAATGACTAATCTATAAGTAGGTAGGTATGTCACTTTATACCTACCTACCTACTTATAAATTAGCCTATAACCGAGTATGTATCACATAAATGTTTATCCTGGGTGGGAATCGAACATAACCTACAGAGCAGCAGGCACAGTTACTATAACTGAGCTATGAGGCTTGTTAAAAATTTGATATTAGTTCGCTTCGCGCTCTCATTTTTCACTCATCATTTTGGCACGTGCGCACCCGCCAGCAGAGGTCATTGAAAGTCGAATCGGCCAGCAACTGTCCACACGGCAGATTTGATAATATTTGACAAGGTCACCTCTAGGTAAATATAGAGTAGGGGGTAGTCGAGAGATTACCTAGAGGTCAATTGTTTCGCTATGAAGGATATGAAAGCAGAATAAGTTTTTATGGCTACTATTACCAATTACTCTTGTAGGTTTGATATCATGTCGGGTTGTACTTTTTTTTTTATTGTACGACAGGGATGTGCTTGCCCTTCATGTGCTTTCTTTTATTTTAAAGTAGATTAATATTAAAATTTTAAATATTGTATATAGGGACATAGACTAATTTACTTGTTCTTGGAGGTGGGCGTTGGTGACTGCGTCACAGTTTTCTATAACTATTGCTGTTACCATCGTTTGCTATATATGTTTTGTTCCGAATTTCTTTGTTCCCAATAAATAATTTTGTATATTCATCTCATCACAAGGCTGAAGGTGGAAACGGAATTCCTAAATAACTGACTGGCTAGTTTACCTCTGAATGCCACACCAATTTAAAAACTTGTTATGGCGACAGATAAGATGGTGGTAGCTAGCCAGGCGGCAAATTATTCAAGGTACCTCTGTAGTTAGCAAGTTTTCTGATTAAAAAATAGAGCGGTATTAGATTTAGATAAGAAAAAAACAACCCGCTTCCGACGCATCATCAAATAAATATCTACTATTGCAAATAATGAAATAAAGGCCGTAGTGTGTCGGTTGGCAAAAAGGGAGGAAGTATACTAAAAGACAACCCTGTTGAATACATATTTTTTTCAAAGAATACGAAAGTATTTACATAATATGCATCCAAATACATAAAAACGGTGATTATCAATCGTTACCACTCTAAAAGGTTCTAAAGTAATTTCATCATAAGCAGAGTGCTCAGATTATTATATTGTGAGAAATACCCTTTAGGAACAAAGTTGAATTCCAATTCGTTCGCAAAAGGCCTGATAGGTATCTAAATGGCGGGAATAGCAAACTCGCCAATGCTCCCAGCAAATAAATTTAAATAATGCTGGAAAGACAAACAACACAAAAACCAGATTTTAAATACAATTATGTAATGTGCGGTGTATATTGATGATTGTGTTTTTCCTAGCTAGGTATTAAAAACCAAGTTTCAATTTGATTAAATTAATTTGCTTGATTATTCGGGATAATCCTGAAGGCGAAAAAGGTTACAGCAGCGTGGACATGAAACTTTCGGTTCCAGAATGGTAAAACCGGACGATTATAAATAACTTTAGTGATTCATAAAACTATGTAATCCCAAAAAAGTCAACACTATGTAAACTCAATTTTTAAAGAATTATACATTTTTCGAAACAAAGATAAATCAACATTCTGGTAAATTATACATTTTAGGATTAGAACTTTATGAAAATTCAACTATCTGTTCCTGAAGGAGAAATATGTTTCCGAGAACTATATTTTGACCCAATAATCGGATTTTCTTCAGTATTATAAGCTCCGACTCATCAGCCGGTTGCGTAAAAGGCACTTGCCATGTAAGTAACAATATGTAATGACTTAATTTAACATTCGATGACTGCATGCTAACTTACATCTGTGTGAATACTTTTTCAGTCTTCACTTTAAAATGTCAATATTGCATACATCAAATAATGAGCAGTAGAATAATCGGCAACACTGTGTTTTTATTCTTATTGTATGATGGGGATGCTCTTGGATTCATCTCATCAGTGTGTCTGTCTAGTGCGAGTTTTTTTACTTGCTGCATACCTACTCGTACGCGTTTGCGTTTACTACGATTTGTATACAAAATAATACATATTCACCATTCACAGTAAACAAAAGCGAATCGATTACAACTCTCACTATGCACACTGATGTCACCCGTAATCCTCAACAGGGACGCTACCGCCGACGGCGAAGCCGATCTCCATTGATGGCTTTAAATTAGCTCCATGAGAACTAGAAACGATTTTTACCGATTTAGGTATGCGTCATATCCGAAATGGCGTTTCCCATCTCAAAAGTGTACACATGTTATGAAACCTATCCGTTCAGTACATTTGACGGTAAAAATCGTTTCTAGTTCTCATGAAGCTAATTTAAAGCCATCAATGGAGATCGGCTTCGCCGTCGGCGGTAGCGTCCCAGAGCGAGGAACTGCCTATCTTACCACTAAATGCCAGAACACAACAGTTTAAAATTGTTGTTATGGCGACTTAATAAGATGGTGGTAGCCAGGCGGACTTTAAACAAGTCCCATTATCAACCAAACAAAGTACAATTTTGTAACCCTCGATGAGCACTAAACCCTTTACCTCTAAAACCAGTGGGTAAACCACTATTTCGGTATATCTTTTTATATAAAACAAAAACAGAATAGTTTTCTATTTTTGTTTGTTGGTTTTACTAGAATTCTTTTTTTTTTTTTTTCTTTATTGTACGACGGGGAAGCGCTTGGCCTTTAACTTACCAGGATCTAACGTTCCAAGTTAAGATAAGGCCGATGGTGGAAGCGCACTTCACCCGGAGTCCTCAACAGAGTGAGGAACTGGCTATCTTACCTCTAATTGCCGGAACACAACAATTTTTAGAATAGTTATTATGGCGACAAATTTAGTAATCTACCCCGGCCAACTCAACCACTAGGCTGGTGCTTCATTTATTATTCTACACATAAATGTACAAAATTAAACATTGAACTTTACTTAAACCAGTCTAGTCTAGATCAATATACACAAATTACTAGTAGCACTAAACTATGTTGCGATTAGCATTTCATTTAACCAAAATTACAACAATAACAGGCTCATTAATACCATAACATAAACAAGGTATTTTAAATAGAAAAATATATACATACTCACGCCTGTTTCCCAGAGAGGTAGACAAAAACAACGGAATAGTTACTACACTCCTTGCACACGTCTTATGCGTCATACACTCATCACGTTCTTCAAACAATCGTAGGCTTAGGGTATTCTTTAGGCTCGCCGATTTGGTCAGATAACTTTAGAGGCCTTTCCCTTTCAACTGTATCATTCAGTCGACATATATACTTACATCTCTCAGCCTCTATATGCCCAAACAGTATTAGCATTCCTTTTTAGATATTTGTAACCATAAAAAAATAATATAAAAACAATGAGAGCATTATGCACTAGCTCTGGAGCATACAAATCAAAACTTATGACATGATTTACTTTCAGGTGGTTACAAAATATACTAGAACTCTTCAACTTAGCCCGTGGATATCGAGCGACGAGAAAAGGCGATTATGGAATCTCACTAGGGGATGGGCATTCAATTGTAATGTAACTGATTGTGCGCACGTGGTGATTGGAAGACATGTTGAACAAATTGGTAGTCTTGGAGGAGGTTTAAGTCCAGCTGTGGACTGCGATCTGATAATCTCATTGTATGTAATGGAGGATGTCGTGGGGCATGGGCCCGGGTTGGCACATCTTATTCGGCAGCACCTTGTACATTTTCCTTTTCTGGGCATCTTCGATCAGCGTTCGCCATTGAGGATTTTTCTGTTAAACAATTACATAAAAATGTTCAGCTATCGGTCTATAACACATTTTAGGTTTCTATGGCATGGACCCTTGAGACTTCGCTGCTGTTGTCCTAAGAGTTTTTTTTCTATGATGCATCCCAATTTGCCATATTACACAATGTTAAGAGTTTTTTTTTATACGACGTGGAAGCGATTGGCCTTCATTTCATCTGGTAACAAGCCAAGGCCGAGGATCATAGTTGTTTATTGAGTCTCAAGGCCAGACATTTTTTTTTATTTGTACGACGGGGAAGCGCTTGGCCTTCATCCCACCTGGTTTCAAGTTGAGATAAGATAGCCAGTTCCTCAATTTGTTGAGGATTCCGGGAGAAGTGCGCCTCCACCTTCTGCCTTATCTCAACTTGTAACCCGGTGAAATGAAGGCCAAGCGGTTCACCTTCGTACTAAAAAAAAAATACCCAAGGTTTTTATTTTTAATTATACGAGGGGGAAGCGCTTGTCCTTCATGTAACTAGTTAAAAGTTGAGATATCTCTCATAGATAGTTACCGTTAGAGCGTGCGGGTTCAGTACGATGAGAAGCGCGTGCTTGGCGCGCGTCAGCATCACGTTCATCCGGCCCGCGTTCGTGAGGAAGCCGACGCCGTTGCTCCGCGCCAGAGACACCACCACCACGTCGCGCTCCTGCCCTTGGAAACTGTCCACTGTGTTCACTTCTACCGGGCTCTCCGACCTGGACATTACAACACTGCTATTGTAGCCTCGCCATACATACTTTACAAAATCAATATATGATGGTTCACAGTTCTTTAGAAGCCTCGTATTTCATGCAAAATGCCTAACTTCATTGCGTTACGAACAGCCTTAATTAGTATTATAAACAAACTGTACAACCTACAATATGTACAGTAATATTTTTTTATCCTCCTTTCTTAATTTTTGATTCGCACCCCACTTATAAAAATCATGGAATGTCACTATTTAGGAAAACAAAACGACACCTAATACGTCCAAATCCATCAAGCCG
Source organism: Venusia cambrica (assembly GCA_951394065.1). Classification (NCBI taxonomy): domain Eukaryota; kingdom Metazoa; phylum Arthropoda; class Insecta; order Lepidoptera; family Geometridae; genus Venusia; species Venusia cambrica. The sequence goes on along the minus strand of OX596040.1, from coordinate 11,445,486 downwards.
TTTAGGCTGTAGAACGTTGGATATACATACTCTCTAAAACAAAACCTCCTTTTGATGTAGTCGAGTCATAACTGTAATCAGTCAGCTGCTTAGCGACTTACATTACAGGATAAGAGAACTTAAAAGTGGGACAGCTCTCAACAAGTTAATAAGGATAGCAGGAATAGGACTAGTACGTACGGATCTTGCAGATTCTTCAGGTGTTTCTTGATGAGGTCCTTGTGCGCGTTGTAGGGCGTGATGACGGCGAGACTGAGCTGCGAGTGCGAGCGGAGCGCCGCGCTCAGAGCAACCACCAGCCGCGACACGCCGCACGCTTCCATCTCGTTTGCTCCCGACGCGCCTGAACGAGACACACTATCTCAAGGTCTACCAGCGCACCCAATCTCACCCATACCTCGGCGCACAACATTCCGCCCCCCCGTTTTGAATTACAAGTCTGATAGTAGGTATCATAGACGAAACTAAAAACATGTAATGCTTTTTCGTTGTTCTTATAAACGAGACGTCTTAACGAGTCATATCATTATCGAAAAAGTCAACATTTGTTTATGATATCTACAATTTAAGACTCGAGTACAACGATGGCAATGAGTTTTATAAATGAGCTATAGGTACTACTATGAAATACCCACATATAAATACAAAGCGAAGACGCGGACAAAAGCAAGCTATAGTATAAATAAAAAAAAAAGTCGCACCTTGTCCCCTATCTCCGCTAGATATGCCTATAATAGCGTACGGCGGCATGGCCAAATTCGGCGGTCGTTGTGGTCCCGTGGATAGCACTTTCCCTCCGTAGAACGCGCGGTTCGGATAGTCGGCTATGTGTGGATGCATCCTATATTGCTGGTTTAGCAGTACTACAGGATTGCCTTGCGGCCAATGCTCGGCGGATGATGTAAGACGGGAGAATAGACTTTCACCTAGGCCGTGTTTTTTGGCACGCTGTAAAAAACAAAACAAAAAATGTGATCAAGCTACAAAAAAACGGTTTCTATTTACAATTAAATTTAAACTCCTTAGGTTACCCCTTATGCGGATGAATATACGAGCATACGAGTTCTTAATTCCTGAAGGAGTATGGAAATTGGTGTTATGCTTAGGCTTCTGTTTACAAGTAAAAGTCATCGTTATAAGCTTATGATTTTATCATATCATAACATAAAGGTAGTCCTTGTTTGTAATGTTTGTAGGAATTTGAGAAGTCGAGTTATCCCTGAGACTTGAACCGATGGGAAACCCCATCGGGTACATTGGCATGTAAATAAAGTTAAAAATTTTAAAATTTCATTAAAAAAAGTAACCTTTTATTTTTGATAATAACAAAATAATCTCTGGAAAAATTCACACTCAAGATGTAAATGTCATGCAGGTAAGTACTGTTTTTATAGTAAGTGTTTTTAGTATCAATTAAATATCTTGAAAAATCGAGCCACTCAGTTTGTCAGTTACACATCGATTTTATATATAGTACCACAACATGTACCGTTCTTGGCAGTTTAATGCATGCTGGTTTTGTACCTGTGAACAGATATATCCGGGCAGTTGCTGAGGGTCGCCGATGAGCGTGAGACGAGTCACGTCGAGCGTCAGCGGGATCAGCGTCTCGGGCTCGATGGCCTGCCCAGCCTCGTCGATTATACACAACGCTATGCGACGTTTCAGCCTACAGCGATAAAGGAAAATAACATGTCAAACAAAAATCAACATCAATTATCGTTCAGTCAGAAACGTCAAATCCACCAGAGTGTCTAGTGCGTTTTATACCTGCGCGAACGCGTTTACGTTTACGACGATTTGTATGAAAAATAATACCTATTCACCATTTACGGTGAGCAAACGCGAATCGATTGCAACTCGCACTAGGCACTCTGTTCGGAATCGCAACCAGCCCACAAGAAAGGCAAGAAACTCGTAGGTATAAAAAACTAGTAGGTACTAGCCACTAGCCCAAATACTAGTAGGTGCTTTATAAAAAAATGAACCTCTATGCTAACAAGGACGATGTTTATAGCTAGCTTTTATTTATTTATTTGTAACTTTAATTTTGAAGGTGTTATTGTTGTAAGTCAATAAGAAAAAGACACGAAAGTAAGGCCAGTAACAAAAACAGGTACAAAGTAGTAAATAAATAAATAAATAAATTACAGGACATTAATTTCACACAGCGCCATCTAGATCCCAAACTAAGCATATCTTGTAATATGGGAACTAGATTACGGATAGAATACTAAAATAGTTTTTTTTTTGTTGTAAAAACATACTTATCATACAATAAAACATCGAAACACAGAGCAAACATAAATATTCATCACAAAAATGTTTGTCCTAGGTGGGAATCGAACCCGCAACCTACAGCGCAGAAGGCAGAGTTACTACCAACTGAGCTATGAGGCTAGGTAGTTACAAAGTAAGTTAGTTACCCCTTCATCTTGTGGTTGTGTGCGCTCGCCAACGTGGTGAGCACTATGTCAGCGCCCTCTATGAACTTCCTCTCCGCCGCAAACAGCTGATCGGGCCTCAGTTCCCCACTACCTCCGACGCCACTTCCGGCTTTTACCTACAAATTAACTATGTCCTAAATATCTACAGTAGATAGATCAAAACTGTCACCCCTATTCAGCATAAGAATACAGTAGATTAATGATTTTAAAATGGCGAAATTAAAATACCTTATCATTTAGATGAACAGCAGGCCTATTATGTAATTCTGTTTCATTTGGGTTTGAATCTGTTTCAATCAGAAATGCAGGCATTTTTATTGAAACCCATTGAAACCCAAATGAAACAGAGTTAGATAATAGGCCTGCTGGTCTGTTCTTGAAGGTCCACATATATTATTATTTTATGACGGGGAAGCGCTTGGCCTTCATCTCACTTGGTTTCGGCCTTATCATAACTTGAAAAAAGAGTTTTGATGAGGCAACAGGTGGAAGCGCAATTCACCCGGAATCCTCAACAGTCTGAGGAGCTAGCTATCTTCCCTTTAAAATGCTGGAACACAACAATTTAGAATTGTTGCTTTGGAGACGTACTAAGGTAAGGTAAGTAGCTAGCCAGGCGGACTTGAACTTAGCCCTACCAACAACTAAACCAAGCACAATATTATACTCCCCGGGGGATCAAACCCGGGACCTCTGGATCTGACCCCGGTAGGCGAACCACTAGACCTCAGAGGCGGTACAATGGTTGATATGCTATTGTTTGTCGTGTAAGCTACGAGTAGCTCGGCCTCGAGTAGACGAGTTGTGATAATTAATAATTTATTACATATTTATAATTTTTGGAAAACTTACAGCTAGGTTCACACACTAGATAATTTGAATAAGATATGCAAACAAACCTATATGTAGAATATAGAAAGGCCAATTATAAGTTTCCTCACTCTAGGCAGGTGAATTGTTCGCAATCTTCAAGGTTAGCTACCACCATCTTAACTAATTCTGTCGCCATAACAACAAGTCTAAAATTATTGTGTTCCGGCATTTAAAGGTAAGATAGCCAGTTCCTCAGTTTGTTGAGGATTCCGGGTGAAGTGCGCCTCCACCTTCGGCCTTATATCAACTTGTTACCAGGTGAGATGAAGGCCAAGCGCTAGGTGACTATGTTGTACAATATAATGGAGAAGAATGTTCATCGGTGTGTTTATATGGGCTGAAATAATAGTGATTAACTTAAAACCTTTGCGCAAGTGTAACTGCGTGGAATCAGCTCAATATTTAAATAAAATCAAAATAATCAAGTTTAATATTATCTCACCAATGTAATCCTTTTGACGAGTTCGCTGACGCGTCCCTGGCAGTACGCGACTCGCACTGGGTCCTTTGCGTCTTGCGCTTGCGTCTTCCACATGTTAACCTTAGCTTCCAAATGAGAGATCTGGAAAACAATACTATTTATTTAGTGTTTGATAATACGGAAACTTATATGTTTATCGTAGATGACAATTCAAATCAGTGGAGCGCAGAGCCAAGACGCATATACACACATCAACAATGTCTAAGGATATTATGAAATAGCGTGAATTTTATGAAAATCACAAAATATTAAATATTAAAGCTTGTTTTATGGCCTTCTCATTTAATAAAAAAAACATCCGACTGCAGGATTTATTATTGTTTTTTTTTTATTCGCATAAGGCTCCAGCTCTTACTCACACCAATGGCACATAATTAGAAATAAAGAAAAATAGAGTCAAAATTAATAAAACAATAACATTTTATTTGATTTTAAAAATATGCTGTAGTAAGTTTGTCTGAAGAACTAACTTTAGAAACAATTCAATTGAATAGTTATGAGGGAATTCATACAATATCCCTTGACATTGTTGATGTGTGTATATCGAGCTATTCGTAATGAACAGAAGCATTTTAAGTCCTAATTTCTAAGAGTTTGCTAAGAACTGTATCCAGTAGAGAAAGATGAACATTACGTCTTCATGAAGACCTGGGTGTCGCATCGGCTCGGACAACGTATGCGAGTGCATCTACTGAGAGAGCTATGTCCTGTGAAGAAAGATGAACATTACCTCTTCATGCAGGCCGGGGTGTGGCACCGGCTCGGAGAGCGCCCTCTGCGCGTCTCGCTGCGCGAGTTGCTGCGAGCTGACGTCACGGGCACGCGAGTGCATTGACTCGACGCGACCCACTCGCACCATCCGGAACCGCTCCGCTGCATAATACAGCGATTTAGAGCGCTTCTATAGTGTGCATGCATCGAAATTGTTATTTTGTTTACAACTTTCTTGCCGTGCTGGTCGCGGCTTAAAAAAATAAAAAAAAAATGGTACGTAACTACTAGGTACGTATTTAAGAATCGACCCCTCCAAATGAGCCTGAGGATGTCATATAAGGCAATTTAGAGAACATTTACCAGAAGCAGGAGCATGCTTCTGTGTATTACCTAACACCTTTACTGCAACCACCAATCCGTATGCTAAGCGTGGTGATAACGTGGGGTAGCTGTAATACAGTGGAAGTTGATGTGGCTGTTGAAGATTATGATAAGAGTTTGTATTGTAGGTACACATAACCCAAACCAACAACTGTGAATCATGCATTTGAGCACCTTTTAACCACCTCTGTGGTCTAGTGGTAGACCCATCGATATCAGACCCAGAGGTCCCGAGTTCGATCCCCTGGGGGAGTACAAATGAGTCCGCCTGGCTAGGCGGACTCATTTGTACTCCCATCTTACCTATGTCTGTCGCTATAACAACAATTCAAAATTGCTGTGTTCCAGCATATAGAAGTCAGATAGCTCCTCAGTTTGTTGAAGATTCCAGGTGAAGTGCGCTTCCACCTACCGCCTTACTCCTCGTACGATATAAAAAAACGTACCGGTACCAATCGCTCACCTTTTGGCAGGCTTTGTCTGATCTTAAGCAGACGTAACACTAGTTCGTCAACGGCCGCGTTGCTCGTTGCGCAGATTAGAATTTTTCCTCGGTTCGCCAGTTTGTTGCTGTGTTCTCCGTAAAAGTACGTCATAACCATGGCGCAGATCACACTCGACTTTCCTAAAGAAGTAAGATTATTGAGCTGGAGCGGCCTGGCTAGCTATATTTTGGTTGTGAAGTTTCAAGCGTGAAATGAACCGATTCGGGAATAAAACAGCACACACCGATTATTCTTGCCAAAAATATCTATCGGAACTACTAGCACTGGACAGAAGCTCCACAGTATTAGGTGGTTTCTAAGGATTATGTACACGAAATATGGTTTTCGGTAAATGGTAGCTTCAAAACACATCGTGAATTAAGAAATGTGAATTTCCCCACTACATACAGGCTACATTAGAGATGACAACAATATTTTTGTAATTGTTTTGTTTTTCTATATTGGTTTCCTAACTGAATCTTTACGAGCAACCGCGCTTAATCTATAAAATATAAAAAAATGCATTGAATTAAGAAGACAATAGTTATAGCGCCTGTAAGTACTAGCGAATTTCACATTTTTTATCCTTGATGAGTTTTGATGTTACTTTAACCATAACCTGTAAGACGCGCATCTTAAGCCTATAGGAACAACCTAAACGTTTTCAGGGTGCTGTATCTCTTAGTTAAAAAAATGCTGTTTTTAGGATGCCGTACCCAGAGGGTGACAACAGGGCCTGGAGAGTATTAACTCGGCCTTTGCTATCCATCCATCCGAACCTTAATAGTTGGAATTTTCACAGACCCTATAACAATAAATAGTATCAATAGATAAAATTAAATATGAATGAGGCATTGGCAAAATAATTGAAATGTAATGCGGAACCGTCGGTTGCGTGTCTTTGGCCGGTTTATTTACCTGTCCCCGGAGGCCCTTGCACCATCTGTATACTGGGTGCATCTCCTAAAGCCGCGCTCACGGAGCATGATACAGCGGTTCGCTGACTTGGGTTTAATGTCTTTGTCCACTGTAACATTCAAAAACATTAACGACATACCTCATTGTATTATTTATTTTAAATGTCTTCCAGGTTTGGTCATTTTTACCAAGCAACGTGTGAGGATAAGGCATTGAGTGTAGTGAGGTACGTTCTGTGCGTAGCTGGGAATCTCAAAATAGTACATTGTTCACGGCAAGTGGAGACAAAAGGTGTTAAGCCTAGCGTGTCCGTATTTTCATCGACAACTCTTCAAACTGGAACACAGCAATGCTGCTCTGCAGGCGAAATGGTAATGGTGGTAGCACTTCCCCGGACGAGCCCTTTCATAAAGAGCTCTACAAGTCTTCAATATTTATATGTAAATAATTACAAATGAAAATTTTTATTTGAATCGGATGTGCCATTTGTAAATGAACGACAAATTATGTTTGCACTGGAGAACAAAAATCTGTGGAGTACCGGAGCTTTAAAAAGGTAATACATTTCATAACGATAGAAATAAAACATACGTTAGAATTTATTTCACGCCCGGGAATACAGAGGCTCTGGAAATGCTGCGGTTCTGGCTTCAAAATGGCTTCACTAAGGGGAGAGCCGGCCAAATGTTCCATTGCTTCAAACAGATTCAGTTCATTGCTAATACAAGCTAAAGTGACGCCTAACATTTCCCATCCTTGTCTCAATGATTTCATCTTATCAGTGAATGTTGCATGGAGAGACATACTATAGTATGAGTGGATGTTATCTGAAACATTTATGGAATAATTATGTATTTGAAATGTTTAGCAAACATAAGCATATCATGGGATTTATCATACTTAATTTCAACAGAATGCATTGATAGCTTTAGTGTGGTACTTGAAACCTGGTGCATGCATTACGCAATAAGCGCGAAAAGCTACTTACTTGATGGACTAGGTAGACACCTAACATTTTGTACATAGAAAAACCTTTTAGTTTTCAAATTATCAGGGCCGAAACTGACTAGGAGAATTTCGCCCACTCTTGGCACAATATTCTTAGGTCCGTTAGATGGCACTGAAACTGGAATTAATAAAAATAGTTAAGATTTAATTTAAGAAAATTGTACATGTCATTTTAATCATCTCATAAATGTTGGATAGAACCTCTTCCAAGGAAATTGGAGTGTTTTGCCATAATCACCACGCTGGCAGGTAGATTGTGATCACAATAATGGTGTTAGGTAATATAAACATACATACATAGAAGAAGCTGCTGCCCTCCTGATGAGATGTATAAATAAGATTTTAAATATCAAAAAGGAGGCGTACCTACTTGCCCAGATACAAGTTTTTATTAACTTAGGTAAGTTTTTTTTTATTGTACGACGGGGAAGCGCTTGGCCTTAATCTCACCTGGTAACAAGTTAAGATCAGGCCGAAGGTGGAGGCGCACTTCACCCGGAATCCTCAACAAACTGAGGAACTGGCTATCTTACCTCTGAATGCCGGAACACGAACAATTTTGGAATTGTTATCATGGCGACAGAATTAGTTAAGATAGTATATTATTTTATACTTACTATCCACACTTATGCTAAACAGTTCATAGCAACGTTCTTGTGTTGGGATAGGCGGTAAAGAGCCAATTCTCATTTTCAACATACTCTTACTGTAGCTTTGGTTTTTCATATGCGCCATTGATAGGGATTCCCATATTTCCATAAGAAGAAGATCACCCACTAAGCTGAAAATTTTAAAGGAAACTAAGTGAGATACTAAGTTTTGATACAGATCAAAAAGAAGACTTGCTTTTATTTTTAGCTGAAATGCCTAGTTTTTTTTTAATTGATGGGTTAGCTCTTGACCGCTTGGTCAAGACTACTGTTGCATCATGGTGGCCTTAGCATAAGGATGCAATTTTCATAAGATCTCTAAAGTGGTGGTTCATGTTCAACAGAGAATTGTAGGCTTATTATGTCACTTAAGCCAAAGGTTTAAAAGTTTGTTTGTTTTTAAAAGTAGCCGGTTTCATTTTTTTTACAGATTGAATGGTGTCTACATTTGTGACTGGATATTTTAGATACTCCACAAAAGAAAAAAATAGGCCAATAGATACTTACTGAACATATTGGTGGTGATTTGCATATGCATGGAAAGTGCTCATTGGAGGATTGTTGTGCCCTAATATTGGAGGTGGTTCATTGTTATTTTTTTGTTCATCCAACCAGTGTGGGTTCCATCGCAATATCTTCATCAAAGTTATCTTTTCAAGTGAGAATACCGGCATTTGTCTAGTGTCTACTAATGTAGTTTTAACTAAGCTAGTTTTCTTCATATTGTTTCCTGGTTCAATTTCAAATGTGCGGATTTCAGGTGCGGCATCAGAGAAACGAACTGTTTTTTTAGGTTTCTTTGGCGGCAATACGACTGGTACTACTTTTAAGAACGGTTTTCCTGACCATGTCTCTGTGCTCTCCATTCGTGGTTTAACACTCATCAAAGGCAATATGCCTTCGTTGGGAGATTCATGTGATTTATTTTTACAACCTTCAGATTTTTCAGCACTTTCCAAGGGTTTGAGGATCTTTAATGGTTCTCTAATTTTACTTATTTTGTAGGAATTACATGGTTTCGTATCACTAGATTTATTGCTTTTAGTTTTTATAGATTTTTTTGTTATATTTTCTACATCTACAGAAGACATACTATCACGTTCACTTTGTTTATTGCATGTTACAGACTGAGAAGGAAATGCACTGTTTGTAGATTTCAATGTTTGGCAGTCTTTGTTATCCTTATCTTCTTCATTTCTCAAAACCGGCTTAACAACTTGAACAGAATCAGTCAAGAAAGCACCTCGGTTTGAGCTAGTAATCTTATTTAGAGATGTTGATGATTTATTAGATATGTTTGATAAATTATTTACAGTCTGATCACCTTCTTTTTCTTTTACTGCAATTTCCTTAAGCCTTTTTCTCCTTTCCTCTTTTTGGGAGTTAGTAATATGTTTCTTGGAAGAATGCTTTTTCACTTTGCTGTGTTTAGAAATTGAACTTTTTGTTCTTTCTGAAATTAACACACAACAGTCATATTTTATCATACTCATAACAAAACCATAAAAGATGAGAAACAGTATTGCAAAAGCATAACCACAGAGTGAATCATCAACATCATCATATGACACACATCCACTGCTGACCATAGGCTGATTCTGAGGCCTAGAGTGGCCTCAGATCAAACATGTCTCTCCATCGACATGATATTAGTCTGGGTAACACGAGTTACGTTCATTTTAAGACCCACCTATTGTGATGCAATGATGAGGTCTCTGAGCATCTTGTTAAGTACTTCCAGTGATTCAGTCATAGTGACTATATCATCAGCAAATCGAAGATAAGTGGTAATCGCCATTAATGTTGATGCCTTATCCTTCCCAGTCCAAGCTCTGGAATATATCCTCCAGTGCAGAGGTGAACAGTTTCAGATTGGATCAGGATTGTGCTCTAGAGCCTAGAGTCGGATAGACAATATAGTGGCCTTGCTGTACAAACACTTCTATATACCGGTAGTCAATTGGGCACCACTGGAGACTCACTTCCCAGATTTTGACTGAATCAAGGATTTTTCGTAGTCCACAAACATATGACCTAACGGCCGATTATAACAGAGAATAAGAGTAAATAAATAGGTATAGATATGTATTTAGCCTGTCGTCATGCTTTATTCAGATATAAAAACAATATAAGAAAGGACTTACTTTCTGGTTCATACTTTTTTTTTAATTTTTGTCCTACAATTAACGGGTCAATAATTTGTGTTTTTTTTACAGCAAAGAGTTTAGGTTGAAATAAGTTCTTTTCAGCATTCTCTGTAATTTCTTTTTGCATTAGATTAGAACTGAATGCATCTACTTCATCTGTGTCGATAGTAACCGTTTCAATTGAGCGAGGTTTATCAACAAGTACGGGCTCAGGTTGTTTTTCAGTTAGTAAGTTGATATCTAAAGATATTATATCATCTAAATATTCTTCATCTGATTTATTATTCGCTTCTGCAGTTTGCTCAGCTGGTTCAGGTGGTATAGTTATCATGTCATCTAAATATTCTTCTTCTACATCTAAATGATGTGGGACACTAATGAAGTCATCCTCCATTTGACTGTATGAGCTATCATCAGGGTGCATGTCAAACTTCTCTTGAGATTTTCTGATAAATGGCTTGCCCGGAGAATTCTGTGACAGCCGCAAGTACCAATGCTCAGATTCTCCATCACTGTCACTGTCTACTATAATTGCTTCATCTTCATATTCAAGGTATTCTTGCTTTACATCAAAAGCTTCATACTCCATGAAATCTTTTTCATACTTTATATGATTTTTATATTCTGTCTTTATTCCTTCATTATTCTCTTCGCATATTGGTTCAAGTTTTATATTGTTATTATTTATGATTTCTTTTTGATTGCTACAAAATTCATTGTCACTATCCGAGAGCAGGTCGACTACATCCATTTTAGGAATTTTCTTTTCATTCGTTTCTAATTTGATTTGATGGCTATGAACATTATTTGCTTTTCTTTTTAAAGACACTGAAGCTTGATCATTATCAAAATCAGCTAACAGTTTTTCAATCCCATCACTTTCATCTTCACTCTGATACGTAATCCTTTTAAGAACACTTGGCGTTTTATTTTCCTTACAGAGTTTGAAGATAAATTTTTCATTATTGTTTATGTCTGCCAATGGCGCGTCGGGTGCCCAGCCTATGCCGATTAAATCAGAGTCTCTCAGCACGTATGGTTTATTTTGAGGTATTTTAACATGACCAATATACACACCATTTGAACTCTGTAATAAAATTAAAAAGAAAAAATTAATTTCGGCAGCAAAGGCATAAAAAACAAAACAAATTTTATGAAGATTCAATGTCATTTATTCCTTTTTAATACAATAATGTACACTAGGAAAATTCAAAAATATAAAAGGTTTACAAATAATTAAAGCCATATAAAATTATAAAAAAAGATCTAGCTAGAGAGTAAAAAGTAAGTCTCCATACAAATGGTACGCCAGCAATAGCCACATACATTTAATAATAATATTAACAAGCCTCATAGCTCAGTTGGTAGTAACTCTGCCTTCTGCGCTGTAGGTTGTGGGTTCGATTCCCACCCAGGGCAAACAATTGTGTGATGAATATAAATGTTTGTTCTGTGTTTGGGAGTGGTATCATATAGTATGTATGTATTTACAAAAGTATTCAAGTATTCTAACCGTAATCTAGTTCCCATATTACAAGCTATGCTTAGTTTGGGGCTAGAGGACGCTGTGTGAAATTAACGTCCTGTAATATTTATTTTTTATTAATAAAATATGATTTGTCCAATAATATTATTCTAACTCTATTACAAAATTCATTCATTTCTAGATTACGTATGTCATGAGGCAATTGATTAAATAACTAAACATTAGTACACAAAAAACATTTACCAACCTTGGTAAGCCTATGAACTGGTAAAACAATGTAACTTTTATTCCGCATATTATAACTATGTACATTACTCTGTAGCCTTGCACTAGTAGGTAGTCGTTTTTGCGAATATTCAAATCCAAATGGAAAACAAATTAATCTGTTACGTTTCAATCACAATGACTACACAAGCAGCGTTAGCTGCTAAAGCAGGTTAATGATTTCCTAGTATAGGTTTTTTTTTCAAATAACTATTACAGGACAGGACATTAATTTTACACAGCGCCATCTAGCCCCAAACTAAGCATAGCTTGTAATATGGGACCTAGTAGAATACTTAAATACTTTTATTTTGTAAATTATTTTAATTACTTATCATACAATACAACACCCAATCAGAGAACAAACGCAGAGTTACTACCAACTTAGCTATGAGGCTTGTTATAACAATACCTGGATAAATAAGAGATATAATCATCGCCATAAGCAACACATTGTTCCAATCAACTTCATTGCATTTCTTTCAAGTATAATACGAGCTGTATCTTTCAGGGTACTATAATGTTGATATCATAACTTATCAAAACGATATACGAAAATGTAGTTCAGTTGAGTAAATAAGATTAAAGCAATTGTACAAAAAATTGCGAAGGAAAAGGTGGTTTATTCAGTTTGCCCTTGATACATTTTTGCTATAAACTTGTGCACATGATTAATTCAATTGTCCACTAGGCTAAAAATGATTTGCAGTGTGTTTGATGACAAGTTCCCCCTATATTTCCTATGTGTGTGTGCAATATAGAATAAAAAAGATGTTTCTATTAAAGCATGGTGATGACAGAATAGGATTGTGAAGCTCCTATAAAAATCAACATACACTCCTCAAGCTATGAACAATGGCTCAACCTAACAAGTCATGCTTTGACAAGATACTTTAATGTAGCATATGGAGGCCTTCGGTAGCATAAACGTCACTCGCGTGTTGCCTTGCCGAACCTATAATTATTATTAGCCTTCTTATATCTGATTCAGAGGTCCCGGGTTCGATCCTCAAGGGAGTACAATGTTGTGCTTGGTTTGGTTGGTGGTAAGACTTTGTTCTAGTCCTAAGATGTACCTAGTTACTGTTTTCTATGTATGATGTTGCATAACCTTTTTGGGTCAACCAAGAAAAAAAACTGCATCAGAAACCCCCCTGTGCATATTGACATGGAGGTGGTCTTAGGTGCCGGCTCTCACTCAACGACGAGTGAACCCGCTCCCCACGCGCCTGCGCACGGGACAACTCGCCTGTTACGATCCACGAGTTGCTCTATGTTGCACGAGTGATGGTGCAACATAGTAGTGGCACAGTGTGAACTGAACGTGGTGTTTGCTAAGGGCTCGGGGCCAAATCTGATAGGCTTCAGAAATCTTGAGAGCCTCAAGATTTCTGTAAATGTGAATAAAGTAAAAGACATTAACATGACTGCGGGACACGTCCTAAAACGAGCTTGGTACCTACCGAGGCCACCCGGTTTCTATACAATTAAAACCTAACGCTTCACTAAAGTATTTAACACGTTGACACAAGTACGACCAGTACCGTACGCAATTAAGGAAAGGATAGTGCTAACAGAGATAAATCGATTAGTAGGTGAGAATGTACTCGGATTGGGGGACACCTCTGGGAGGTAAGCATTTTTTACAAGCTTTTAGGACTACCTGCGACGCCATGTTCTGTGACCAACAAGAGGCAGAATCAGTTAGATCAGTCCAAACCAGGTTTTTCTGGTGGTAAAATGGAAAACCAAATACTATAATTATATTCATAGCCATATAGCCTATACATGCTGAAGAATGTAACTTTATGTTGTAATATTATTGCTGTTATTTTACAGATTTTAAATATGTGGTTATAAATGTGTGGTTACATTGGACAAAATAATAAATGATCATTATTTAATTATAATAAAAACAATCAAAACTGTACACTGAATGATTCTTAGAATAACATGAACATTTTTTCTGTTTCACTGGAATGTGTGTCACTATTTCTTTCCTCTGTCAAAAATTTGTGCTCTAGTTAAGTTTTTTTTTTATAATCAATAATTACCTGTCATATGAAAATGTTCACTAAATGTAGAGTATTCTTTATTCAACTTAAAAGTCATAAATATCTGTCCTGTTATAATCAGAATATCTTTTATTTTCCTTTTTGTCAGAGTATATGCATCAAAGGCCGAGAGCTAAAGCCTGCAAGCTAACTAGCTCACTGGCCCTGCCAATCTCCTATAGTTTTACCAGCTAAAATATTGAAAAAAGGAAAGATTTTAAATATGTTGGGGTGGCTTTTGGTGGTTTCCCCTGCACCCACCTCTCCTCTCTAGCAAAATACAAAAACCCTATACTGTATACTATACTGTTATTCACAAGGGTAAAAGCTCGACAGGGAGACCATTCCATAGCTTTAAATTTTGCAGGAGGAAGTACCTAAACTATGAACTATCTAAAGAAATTGGAATGTTCAAGGAGTAGTGGTAGTAGTAGTGTTCAAGTGGGTAAATCATAGCTTTTCCTCTATGTACGATAATTGCAGCAAGTTTACGACTTACTGTTTCTATATTCTATAGGAGTGGTCTTAAATCCAAGGGCATAGGTTGCATATATACTAATTTTCAGACCCAATCACTCTCAGCTGGCTACCGCTGCCGGCGAAAACAGACGTTTCGGCTCGCAGGCCGTGATCAATGTACGGTTTTGCGTCAAAAATGACATGAATGCAACCCGATCAAGGGTTTTACACGCTGATCGATCAGGACCATAATCATTAGATTAAAAACTAGAAAAATGTAACAAACAAACAGTTTAGAAGGTATCGCGATGACCTCGCGATTTTGGTTGTCATTTACTTACTTAATTCAACAGCGACGATACCTCCTATGTTTATTTATAGGTAATTAGGTAGGTAGGTACTTATGTTTTACCTTTAGGTCTGTGATCAAGACATTGTGCTCTTGCACCTTCAAAACACAATGATTTCTGGATATAACAATGCTGGAGAGTGTTATGGTGTTTGATAATGCCCTGCCGATTGTTACTTGTTCGCCGTCAGATATGGTGAATTCCTCGTTTCCGTAAGTTTGACGACACAATTTCCATTTAGACATTATTGCAGCATTATTGGTTTCAAATTACAATTACACTTAGACCTTACACCATGCAGTGCGGGCTCCGGCAACGCCAACGGCCGGCAAGCAAGCAGCCTGTCTGTCGCAACTTAGAACGAAATAAACGATGTTAAATTAGAAGTTAGGCAGAACTTTAATGGCGGTTCTTGCCGTCACACTCACTTCTGTCATCACGTTGATTAGCTATCAGTCCTCTTCCCTCGTCCCGGCATTGTTGATTTGTTTACAACGAAGATAATAAAGCACCAACAGTTTCATGATTTAAAAGCTTGTGAGTATTCTATGTTTACAAGACACAAACTATGAGAGATTGAGCTGTTGTTATTTACGTTACGTAATATTTATGCTTCTGTTTGCAGGCTAATGTGATCGGTTCACTATAATGATTATGTGTGATGTGTGTCCTCATATCCGAAAGGAAGGACGGTGGCATAAAACTTTATTTTATGGCCAGATATCATCTGGGTGAAAATCGGTAAGTACCTAGATCATTCGTTATAGTCTCATTTGGGTGTATATTTTCCATGTTAAATATTTAATGCAAAAATATGATAATATTATAAGAAAGATATAATATTGTTATACGCAACAGATTTTAATAAATATCGAAAATTGGTGGTGGATTGGTAATTTATTATATTCTAGCCTCGCTATCTTCGTTTATCAATCGTTACCTCAGAAAGTCTGTGATCCTCCGTAAAAGGTTGGACAGTAACCCGTAAGATAGGAGGAAAGCTTGCTAATGAGACCCTTGTGCCAAACCCTATCATAAGCCTTAGAAATGTCAAGGGAAACTGCGATAGCTTCCCCGTGTCTTTCGATGGCTTCACTCCAGATGTGAGTGGCATACGATATAAGATCCCCTATAGATCGTTTCCGGTGAAAGCCGTACTGACGGTCACTAAGGAGATCATTACACTCTAAGTTCCTTGCCAGGAGATTACCATTGAGAATTCGCTCCATTGACTTGCAGAGAATGTATATTGATATTATTACAAATATTTGTTGCGTATCACAATACTATTTTTAAATTTAAATATAAATAAAAATAATAAATTTAAATGGGACTGTATCAAATAATAATACTTGCCGATCTTCATCCAGAGGCTATCTGGCCATTACGTAACGTTTTGTGCCACCTTTCAGATTTAAGGCAAGACACACATATGTATACACTGTATTTAATATATTTACACGATCACATTAGCCGGCAAACAGAAGCATAAATATTAAAACAGCAACAAAACTTGTTAATGTAGCACGTTAAACAAGTTTCTATATTTTTAATCATACAATTCGAGGTTGTTTATAAATCAACAATACCGGGACGAGAGAGGGAGAACTGACGGCCAATCAACGTTATGATAGAACAAGAAACAGTGTAGATAAGTAACATAAGTAAGAAATAATGTAACAATGAAGTGAGGTGAGTGGAATAACATTATCCGCCATTAAAGTTCTGCCTAGCTTTAAGCATCGTTAATTTTGTTCTAAGTTGTGACAGGCGCTGGCCCAAACCCGTAGGTATATAAAGTTCCTCTGTGGTCCAAACGAAATTTGACATTTCAAAATACTCAATAAAAAATATATTCAACTGAAACACAAAGAGAATACAATAGTTAGTTACCACTGGTTATTTTATGGGGTATACTCGTAGTATATATTAGGTTCATGAGTATTACTTAGTGCTGCCAGTCAGATTTGTCAAAAGTAACTGAAAAAGTGTGAAAAGTAACTTTTCATATTAATGTCAGTAGGTACCTACCTACCTAATTGTTCTTTAGTAATAAAAAAATATAAAATTATTATTTAACTAATTCATGAATGAGCATGTGGTTGTTGTGAAGCAATGCACCTATTCAAGGAGAAGAAGGCTATGGAGAAGAGTGTATGCTGACCTCCAACCCTCGTATAAGAAGCCTATAAGTATACCTACGACGGACAAGGGAAGTTCGTTGTATAATTAGATAGGCACAATAGAAGATGGAGAACGCATATCAAGCAAGGTAAGCTCCTAAGATCAAGCGATGAGACTCACTTCAAGATGAGGGCAAACGGGGCAAACTAGGTCGACGCCGCCGCTGCCGCCGATGTTTGCGGAAGAATGTTTCGCACCCGCGTTCCCGGGAAACGGCAAAAGAGGCTCTCTTGTGAGATTTTAGCCGGTATGATATGAGTCCGGCATAAACCGGAACTCGAAAGGGTTCGGGTATCCATGAAAGATTTCCTCACGTACAAAAAAAGGTACCTATAAACCTTTTTAAAGATGATCGACAGATGTGGGCACAGAGCACTAATATCCATGTGGGTTGCATAGGCTTAAAAGAAGCAGAGCTGTCCAAATATGGATCATTCAGGAGGTAGGTAGTGTTTTCCGATTGAAGTTGTATTTTAACATCAACTTTTTATATAGACCTGGAACTAAGAATATAAAATGTAGGTTAAATTGAAGGTGAAAACAAATAGAATATAACACTTTGGCACTTATTGCGCCGTCTACTCTACTCGTAGGTTACCTACCTAGTTTCTAGTAAAATAATTGGAACTGGACTTTGTGTCTGCTATTGAAATGAGTAGGTGTCTTACCAGACGAGCTAGTCGCGATCGACACCATAGCAAATGAACTATATCAAAAACGAATTCGATTGATCAAGAGAGTACGACACCTAAGTGAGTAGTCATGACGTAAAACATTAGTGCAAGAAAGATAGTCGCGTTTTTTAGAAATTGAACATGCACTCAATACGTAGGTACATTACGAATATTGAAGATACCAAACCAACATAGCAAAACTGTAGATCGTTACGTTCGTAGAAGAACTACACTTGAGTGTTGTTGAAATTTTTCTAAGGTTCTATTTCATGGTAATAATTCCATTAGTTTCAAGAAATCACCTAAAAGTACCTAACGTCGTGTAATTTACTTTATTTTACTGTACGACGTGGAGGTTGGTTGTGTGTTGTTCTGTAGTAGTGTAGTGTTGTGTGTAGTAACTCACTTTTCGGTGTCTGATGCAGAGGTCCCGGGTTCGAACCTCAGGGGGAGTAGGTACAATATTGTGCTTGGTTTGGTCGGTGGTAGGACTTTGTTTAAGTCCGCCTAGCTAGCTATCACCTAATCTTACCTAATTCTGTCACCATACCAGAAATTCTAAAAAAATATTGTTGTCCGGCATTTAGAGGTAGGTACCTACTTACCTAGGTGTAATAGCCAGTTCCTCAGTTTGTTGAGGATTCCGGGTGAAGTGCGTTTCCACCTTCGATCTTATTATACCTAGTACCTACCATATGCACCTTAGGCTAGTTTTTTTTGTGATTTTTATATTACCAAATACCACCATCTGTAAAAAGTAAAAAAAAGTAAAAGTAAAAATAGTTTATTACTGCTAAATAAAATTATTTAACTTCAAGGAAAACAAAGGTTCTTAGGTACTAACATTTTAACACTAATACAATAAATATTTAACAGACTGCAATTTTTAGAGCTAGGTATATCTGTCAGTAGGCTAAGCCTGTGTCGGGAAAACTTATTATCGACATTTTGGGTAGATTTTTATGCTCGGGTCCTAATATAATGAAATCAATATGTTAATAATCAATAAAAAATAGATAAATAAAAAATAATAATAATAATAATATGTAATGTGTAATATGTAATAATATGTAATATGTAATGTAAATGTATAATATACATATAACAATAGGTAAATGGAAAATTAAACCATAACATTTAAGATATCTTCTGTTTGATCGTATGTTAGTGTTTTCAGCCATCTTTGTAAAATTAGTTTAGATTGTCGTATTGATTTTGTTTTGATGTCGCAACAAGATACGACTTTATTAAATACGTGAATTTTCATAAAGTTACCAACCCGTTGCGCAAAGCTAGTTTTGGTTGAAGGGGTAAAAAGTACAATTTATGAAAAGTCCAAATGATATCTACCATTTTGGTAGGTACTGAATATACCAATAAGGTGACACTGACAGACTAGTATGAAACTAAAGAAGAGAATAAAGTTACTCACCCTGAAGAACTGGCGAGTGTAATGTACAGACAGATAGTGCACAGCCTGATAATGTTCGGCTAATGTGTTAAACTGGAGCGGGCGCCGCGCCGGGCGGCGGCATGCACATCATGGTATGTGTCTATCGGCTAAGTACAAATTACACGCTTTTTACGCAGTTGGTGGTAGGATTTGTGGTTGATTTTAGGACTTTCTTGATTGGTGGTAGGACTTTGCTTAAGTTACCAGGGCAAGCTACCACTATCTTACCTAAGTCTGTCGCCATATCAACAATTCTTAATTGTTATTTCCGGCATTTATATGTAAGATTTGTTTACGGTAAATAACCTCTTATTAAATGAGAAAAAAACCAAATGCATTAGATTCACCTTGCCTAACGTTCAAGTCAGCAATGCTAACATTACCTTAAATGGGGAAATACTTAACTTTATGGAAGTAACTACTTTCTTGGGTTTAAATATCAATGCAAAGTTGCAATGGGGTATTAATATGAATACATTAGCTAGCAGGCTAAGCTCGGCAGCTTACGCAGTACGTACCATAAGGCATCTTACTGATGAAACCACGGCGAGGTTAGCTTATTTTAGTTACTTTCACAGCGTTATGTCTTATGGCAATTTTTTATGGGGAAATGCAGCAGATATCGAAAGCATTTTTATCCTGTAAAAGAGAGCTGTACGGACAATTTATAAATTGAAAACTCGTGACTCTCTCAGGGAACGTTTTAAAGAGATTGGTACTCTGTCAGTCAGCTTCCAAAACATTTATGAAAATCTAATCCACGCTCACAGGAACATTGAAAAGTTTGATAAAATAAGTGATGTACACAGTGTTAATACTAGAAATAAAAATAAACTTGGCATACCTAGGTGACAGAATAAACTGTGTACGATTCTGTAATACCTAAGCTTCCTCAAAGCGGCCAAACTCTCTGCTCGTAAATTCAAATTGTATATAAAGAATAGTTTAATTAAAAGAGCCTACTACAAAATAAGAGACTATATCGACGATAAGAATGCGTGGCCCGATGTTGCTATAGCAGTTGACAGTGATTAAGTAAATGGTGATTTCTCAATGTTAAGAAACTGCCCATTAGGTAGTTATGTTATAATCAATGTTTTAAGATAATATTGAGTTTTTAGTTTTATGATGTAGGTAACACTTGTGATGTTCTTAAATTATTATAAACACTATACCTAAATGTTAAATGAATCATCAAAAAATTAACCAACCCGAGGTTCTCCTTGTGTGCTGGTCGCGATTCCGAACAGGCGGTAGATTTGACGTTCCAAATGATCCTAAAAATTTTAATGAATAAACATATTTGACTTTGACTTTGAAGATAGCCAGTTCCTCAGACTGTTGAGGATTCCAGGTGGCAACGCACTTCACTTTCAGCCATTTCATAACTTGAAATCAGGTGAGATGAATGTCAAGAGCTTCCCCGTCCACCGACAAAACCAAGCACACTATTTCACTCCCACTGGGGATCGAACCCAGGACCTCTAGATCTGAAATCAGTGGGTTGAACCACTAGACCACAGAGACGGTTAAAACGTTACGTGTTATGTGGCGTACAATTTTTTATTTCAACCGAATGTAAGTTGGAATAGGGTAGGTACTACTTTCTGTACTATTTCCATTCAATACAATAACGTCAGCATTTTATGGATTGATTTATGTACTAATACTTTAAATTAATTATGAATGAACGCTGTCAATGTTTACCTCGCCGTGTGACCTTGGGACCACGTTCCTGTATCTGATGCATCCAGCATCAAGATGAATAGCGGCGTTATAGCACAACAAAGACACTGGGAATTTATCTATATATTGCTGTATGTGTAACGTTTGCACCGAATTTGATCTCAAGGGGTTTCTATAGCGCAGCCGGTAAGCTTCGCATGTGGATCGAAGCTGGTTGAGCAAAGGTTTCGGCCGGTCAGAGATCTTAAACAGAAAAATAGTTGATTCGTGGCTGAGCATTATTGAGCCTTACATTTTAGGGGTCACCCCTTTTTCGACCATTCAAACATACCCACCCCACCCCACGACAACGACACGGCACTTGATTTACCAAAAAAAATATTCGGAAGCAAAAATCGTACGTTGGTAGGACATATATTTACGACCGTAAATATTCGTCGTTGGTATTTATTTAAATATTATATTATGAACGAAACAACAGTCGACAGATCGATAAATACTTATACCTACCTACTAGTCGGTAGGTAGGTACCTACTTACCTACAAATTAACGTTAACAAAAGGCTCTCGTCTATCTGCTTGAGCCGAACTCTAAAATACATCAGGCACATAGTACCTACTTGTGTTGGTACGAAGGAATCCTGACATTCAAATAGGTTTGACAAAATAGTTTGATCACGAGGAAGAATCCAAACAAAATTAGCCCCTTATTATTTGAATAAGTGTCCATAAAATTTTACCTATTGTTATCATAGGTACCTAAATGAAATAAGTAAAAATAAGTTCCAGGAAACACTTTCGTTAATCACTTACCATTGAAATTCTATGAAGTCTTGCAGAGAAGAATTTTATTCAGCGTTATGGAGTCACAAAATTTTTCAATATTTACCTAAGTTTACGTGGAAGTTGTACTTAGGTACGCGTTAATTACAACTTTTTCACCAAGAGATGGATAGCAGCATCCTTCTGAGTACACCAATTCCTCTGTTAAATGTGTGGTGGTTATCACAGCCGACAATCCAAGGGACTTTGTTGTGTCGTTTGCGGGTGGCCTATACGTATTCCACAATGGACGTCTTATATAATTATTATATCCTCAGCTATACCGTACCTACCTAAGTTTTAAGATAGACCTAAAACTGCTTTCTATATCTACATACCTTTATTGGGCTGTTGAATGTTTAACAATATATTTATGTATAACAATATAATAATAATATATTAACAATATAACAAGCCTCATAGCTCAGTTGGTAGTAACTCTGCCTTCTGCGCTGTAGGTTGTGGGTTCGATTCCCACCCAGGACAAACATTTGTGTGATGAATATAGATGTTTGTTCTGTGTTTGGGTGTGTATTGTATGATAAGTATGTATTTACAAATAAAAAAAAAAATGTATTTAAGTATTATATCCGTAATCTAGTTCCCATATTACAAGCTATGCTTAGTTTGGGGCTAGATGGCGCTGTGTGAAATTAATGTCCTGTAATATTTATTTATTTATTTATTTATGTCGTTAATGGATCATTGTTTTACACGTAGATACGCCGCTTTGAAACAGATAAAGCATAGAAGCATTTTACAGGCTTACAGGTAAAATAATGAAATGTTGCGTTGCGCAGAGAAAGCTCGCCGATGCGGGGTGGGCGGCGAAGGCGGCGAGCGGCGCAAATAGCGGCAGCGCGCGTCGTCGTCCGACGGGCATTCAGAGAGGTAGAGCAGTGCTCGCGCGCGCGTTCCGCTGCCTGCCGCCGCCACCTCGCGACCACCACACGAGCGCCCGTCACGTCTCTCGACCAGCTTAGATCTCACGCGAAAGCTTACCGGCGGCGCTATAGAAACCCCTTGAGATCACATTCGGTGCAAACGTTACATATACAGCAATATATCAAGAAGTTCCCAGTGTCTTTGTTGTGCTACAACGCCGCTATTCCTCTTGATGCTGGCTGCATCCGATACAAGAACGTGGTTACAGTAGCGGCAAGGAAACTCATCATCGTATCCGCCTTCCCAAGGTCACACGGCGAGGTAAACATTGACTGCGTTCATTCATAATTACTTAATTTAAAGCAGCCATTAGTAGATCAATCAATAAAAAGCCGACGTTATTGTTTTGAATGGAAATATTACAGAAAATAGTTCCTTATTCCAGTTTATGTTCGGTTGAAATAAAAAAAGTTGTACGCTACATAACACGTGAAAGTAAGTTGGCACTCACTCCCCTACCCTCGTTAAAAGCGCATTTCGAGGTGAATTTGCAGTGAATGCGTGAAACAGCGAGTGGTTCCTTACGTGCATGCCACGACATCCATCATCCTGGTGACCCACTTTCTCAACATTGACATTCAGCAAGACATGACAGTTTGGGATTGGCGAATGTACAACATACATTGCAGCTGTATGTGCACAAAGATGTTCAGAAAGTAGTGTGTTTGCTGTTTGAAAAAATATATTTGAATCCGATATACGCTACGTAGCGCATAACGAAGCGCAGTTTTCTTAATTTACGTAGGTAAATTAGCTGTTTAATAATTTGAACAATGTTTTTTTTTCGCTAGCTCAATTTTCATTTGTAAGATAAAAGTTTATTGCTATTTATATTTGTAAATAGCCTAAATAATTTGGCTAGTAACCAATATACTATTCTATTGTTATTGTAAGAGATATATAAATGTGCTCGCGTGAATTCCTGATATTCAAAAACGCTTTTAGCCGGAGTGTTTGCCAAATGTAGCTTTGTGTTAAACTTTGGAATTTATGCAGTTTTAGCTTGGCATTGGCGGCTCACTCTGATATTCTAAATGCTACATTGTTATAAATGGAACGCGAATAGTAGGTATTCGTACATATTCTCAAAATCCAGATAAGGAATGGTTTTCTCTTCTTTATGTCGTAGTCGTTGTAGTGCAGTGCTTTTTTTTACTGTACTACGGGAAAGCACTTGTTCTTCATCTCACCTGGTTACAAGTTAAGATAAGGCCGAAGGTGGAGGCGCTTCACGGAATCCTCAAAAAACTGAGGAACCTTCCAGTGTCAGATCCAGAGGTCCCGGGTTCAATCCACAGAGGCGGTTAAACATTATGTAATCAAAAAAAAGTTGCTATAAAACGGAAATAGAGCAAGGTTACTTTTCATCCCATAAAGTTTCCATGGAATGGAAATGAGATGTCACTCATGGTATCGTCCGTTTTTGGCCCGTTACGCTAAAACTACTACAGAACGGATTGGATATATTTGGATACCACATGGGCCAAGCCGTGAGCAAAAGTTTGTTAATATAATTTTGTAGTCTGGGCGTAAAATACATTTGTGCCACCACACGCACCCATTGAAATGACAGGTACACTCTTAATTAGAGATAAGATTCCACTATTCGGGGAAAGTGATTGTCTGTGGCTGATGGTCTATGGCGAACGATCGCCAAGGAATACATGAGAAAAACCATTGCTTTGCATAGTGATAGGAAGGAATACCCGTAAAATATTACGATGATGAGCGAGCCTTGTTTGGGAAAATATGGTAACTATTTCTAGTCTTTATTCGGTATTCTTTATTCACCTAAAAGCTCGGATCAAAAGGAGTTGTACGCCATTCTTTGATAGGCCGGATTACAGGACATTACATCGTAGAGGGTATTGTAAACGCAACAATGATGGTTATGTAAGTTTATTGGCACGAAGTTGTACCTAATCTACACAACTTTGCTAACATTTTTTTTGTCAAAGCCTTGGGTCACTGCACTGGGTGCGCAGACTAATTAGTATAATATCTCGTAGAGGGTCTACGAGACGTAGCAATTGGTTACGCCGTCCGTAGAGCCTACTACGCGCGTCTTGTTAGTTTGCATGTAGACTTACGAGACACTTACTCAAGCAAAAAGGGGTAGGTATGTTTCCCAAAAGTCCACAATCTTAATGTATTTTCTTATACAGGTCTGAAGAAGGTATATGTCTGCTCGCATACATAAGAAATTAGATAATTATAGAATTAGTTCAGAAGGGCCTCGTAAGGTAGAAAAACTTAGCCTACATTTTTCACAGTTAGCTTACACGGAAGTCGGAAGTATTTATCGCAAGGGGAGCAGAGGCATTGTGATTGTGAGTGCCTGATCGATCAACAAATACGTTGAACAAATACCCCCTATCCCCTTTGTTTGCGTCGGTGGCGTGCACGACGCAAGGTGTTGCTGCTTGTCTCCATTCCTTACCCACTTTGGTGTAGCTTATCGATATAGGGCAGGGTACTATATAGGGTAATAATGGCGATTCATTGCAATGATTACTGTTATACCACGCGCGCCCTTCTGAGTATTGTGGACTGATTCTGTTATCACAGTTGAGTCATTTGTACCATTTTGTACAGGCCGTACAAACGGCCTGTATATAATCCGACTGCTTCCTTTGTACATAGTTAAATTATAAATTTTATTTTTAATGTTCGTCAATAAAATAGTAAACGTAACGTATATAAAGCGTACGTAAAATAATCAAATTATTATCATTAAGTTATTGAATATAACACCATATCAGCCCACACTTGTCTACTGCTGAACATTGGCCTCTCCCAATCGGCGCCACAAAAAGCGATCAAGAGCCTCCTTCATCCATCGACTCCCTGCGACCGCCACAATGTCATCGGTCCATCAAGTGGGGGGTCTTCCCATACTCCGTTTCGGGTATAATCGCGGTCATAATGCAAGAACCTTTATTCCCCAGCGGTTATCGCTATTGAATCTAACGTTTTTATTTATTTCCCAAAAAAACAATGTACCTACCGTTTGTAACGGTCCGTAGGTAACCCAACTAGTATTTCTATGATAGATTACATACTATTTTAATTTTTTTAGTGAATAAAAGTTGATAAATGTACCTAATTACTGAGTCATACATCATACACTTACCTTATATATAAAAAGTATGTAAGTATTATATTTGAGAGTAGGTGAAGCCCCTTGTGAAAGGGCTCGTCCGGAGAATTACTACCACCTATTTCCTATTTCGGCCGCCAAGCAGCATTGCTGTAATCTTGTTTGAAGGGAACAGCTTTATGCTTCAAGTTGACGGGCGCAATGCAATGCCGTGTAGGTATGTTCTTTGTGGATGTGACCTATGCAGTAAAGCATTGTATAGGCAAGAGATGCACTTAACACCAGGTGGGCTACTTGCTTGTTCGGTCTCCTAGTTGTATTAAAAAAAACCGTAATCTAGTTCCGTTATTTGGTAATTTATAGTGTAGGTATATATCCTTCTCAGTAGGTACCTGTAGTATTATTTTTCATCACCTTCCATTCAAAAGATAATGCGAATTTAAAAATAAACCAACCTTGATGGATTTTATGAAACTGTATTATCGCTATTGAGTGTCTAGGATCATGTAAACTTTTTCTCTACCCTCCCCCTTTCTGAAAGGGCGAAAAGGGGGTAAAACCATTAGAATGTATCTTTTTACTGTGAATACTTTGGAAAAATTCGTGTAAATATACTTTATGGTAAACGATAAAATACATCACAATCAAGGCGAGGCCTGTTTTTTACATATACTTACTAGATCTTGAGGCTTGCCTGGGCCAGGGTAAAGTCTACAATCGAGCTAGCCTTCCCTGAAAATCCTTTGTTCAGGTTTATCTGGGCTAAAATTATAGTGATGAATTCAGTACCTTGGAGCAAGAGTAACTACGCGGGGTCAGCTAGTCTATAATATGTTAGGAGATAAATACAGTTACACATATAAAGGCGCAAATATAGTGGTCTCGACAGAGCTTACCTATTTGAGCCTTTTGGGGTGGAGACCTTGGGTCCGTGGGGAGCCGGTGCCCTCCGGGTTTTCAAAAATATTGCGGGGCTTTTGATTGAGGCGACACGTGACCCAAGGGCTGGCTCTTATTTAGGCCAGCGAATTAGCATAGCTATTCAGCGTGGCAATGCAGCCAGTGTCTTGGGCACGCTTCCGTCTGGTACTGGTCTGGAACAGTTGAGTTACCTATAGGCCGTTTGTAACGGTCCTTAGGTAATCTGACTGATTCCTTTGTACTTAGTTAGTTTAATTTATTGAATAAATGTATACTTTTTTTATAAAAAAAAAAAAAAAAAAGTTACACATAGATCAAGAATTAGTATCAAAAAGCTGTCAAATAAAGCCATTTCACGAATGTTACTATACTTAACCGTCACGGTTAATGTTGTCTTGATTTCTAACTAAACCAACAATTGTAGACCATGGTGATTCGGGTACCTCTTTGTACATGACATCCAAACTCCTCTTGACTCACTTTCGGTACACTCTGTATAACTTAGTATTAGTACCTGTACCTACTAACAAGTGGGTCAGCACTCTATCAGACAAAGGTACTGTGCAAGTTACAAAGTTCCAATATTGATCCAACGTCTCACGGCGCCGCCCGTGCCGCTATGTGATACACGCGCTGTGCTACTGACGGTTGCAGTAGTGTTATATGGAAGTAAGTGTCTACTTCACGATCCATTTTAGCCCATAAAAGTCCTCGGTGGGATATGAGCCTCCAACTAACTGAAGGGTGTTGTTACCTCTTCGCTGAGGGCTGAGGGAGATGGCGGTGTAAGAAACACACAACAAAAACTGCTGCAGCCTTTTGGGGGAAATTGGGATGCACCTCCTAGTAGTATACCCTGGATAACGGAACCGTTGACAACGGTTACGGCTGAATGATCCTATCGCTGGTGGTCAGACTTGTAAAAGTCCATCTGGCTTGCGATCCGTGTTTCGTATGTGCGCGGGAGTGCCAGATGCCTTTGATAGACAATTTCCGGGAACGTTTGCTGCACCGTAGACCTGATTATCGCCCAGGTTGTCCAGGTTGCTCTCGGCAAGTCGAGCCTCGGCATATTTACTGGCTTATTTTATTTTTTAACTTTTTTATTTTTCTTAATGACTTTGATTTTTCTCTCTAATTACAAGATTTATCTATACAACTTATCTATTTAGAGTATCAACACAGATAATAAAGATACCTGTTAATAATGTATTTATTCTCCTCAGTCAAGTTACTACAGTTTTTATAAGCGGAATAATATCTTAATATTTATTTGGAACTATACAATTTTTTTTTCATGTGATTACATGTAATTAGGATTTGAAGTACTCTTACGTAACTCTACAATAAACTGTTAAATTTGTTAGATACTGATAATGCCCAAAGTAGGAATAATGTGGCGTTGGCTTTGAAATAAACTATTAAATTAAATTAATTCTCTTACGGTCTTGATTAGTTAAGTTACCAATAGGAACCTACTTCCCTTATATAAATAGTTTGTTTTATCATTCATTTTTTAAATGGTTAAAAACACTTTTTGTACAAATGTAAATTCTGTTTGATTCATAAGACTGCGCACTCACTGAATAGGGTGGTTTCAGTTGGCATTATTCCATATACTCGTAGCTATAGCTCCTAACCAACTTGGCAAAATGCTGCCAGGTAGTTGCAGATGAAATTCTTATACAACTAAACATAATATTACTGTGCTTAAATTCTAAGTAGGTCCTGGACAATATGGGAAAGGAAGACGTACTTTTTTTTTTTTTGTACCACGGGTAAGCATTTGTCCTTCATCTCACCTGGTCACAAGTTGAGATACTGCCGAAGGTTGAGGCGCACTTCACCCGGAATCCTCAACAAACTGAGGAACTGGCTATCTTACCTCTAAATGCCGGAACACAACAATTTTAGAATTGTTATTATGGCGACAGAATTAGGTAAGGGGGTGGTAGCTAGCCAGGCGGACTTAAACAAAGTCCTACCACCAATCACATCAAGCACAATATATTGTACTCCCCATGGGGATCAAACCCGGGACCTGTGGATCTGAAATCGGTGGGTTGAACCACTAGACCACAGTGGCGGTTAATTTAATACAAGTATGTGGTTTTGTGGTATGATATGCGACTTTTCTAGTTTATATATTTACAAAAGTGTGTGTTATGAATCTAGATGTTTATTCTGTACTTAGTTTTGTATTGTGTGATAGGTATCGCGTTATCGCGTGGAGAACTCAACTGTTCCAGACCAGTACCAGACGGAAGCGTGCCCAAGACACTGGCCTATATAAGAACCAGCCCTTGAGTCACGTGCCACCTCAATCAAAAGCCCCGCAAGATGTTTGAAAACCCGGAGGGCACTGGCTAACCACGGACCCAAGGTCTCGACCCCAAAAGGCTCAAATAGGTTAAGCTCTGTCGAGACCACTCTATGTGAGAGATGAGATGGCGCTAGGGTGTCGACGCAGATAGCGTCCCACACCAAAGGCCTACCCGTTTCACAAGGGACAAGAGTTATACCGTCGGGCCGCTTACCATCATCACGACCATTCGGTTCAAGAACGGCTGGTACATTGACACTGGTCAATGCGCAAAAGCTCGACGGATAATGTCATTAGGGCTTGCGTGGCGCATAATCCTGCCGGCAGACCTAGTATATGAAAGTCTGTGTATACCGAGTTGATCTACAGCCGCACCGCACCGGCACTGGTGAGAGGCGCAGCATCTTGCGCCCAACCGAAGACAAGTGGCAATACGGAAAGTTACAGGATCAATAAGTGTACCGGTATTGTGCAGCCTGATTCCCATTTCGAAACAGCTAAGAGACGAGCACGGTCTGTGGGGGTTGAGCACGTATATAACAGATACTTCCGTGTCAACTCGCACAGAGGCCCGTCCCACTGCCATTGTGCTGAAAGGTGTTTTGGGGGATCGGTATTAGGACAAGCACTATGCCAAGCATTTCGAGCCTCGTCAAGAAAATAAATTTGGAGGCTATTTTGCCAGAAACAGCCGAAATTGATGGTGTTAGAATTTTCTCAACCAAAGAATGTGTACTATATACGGATTTGTCTTCCGTCTATACACATTCTTTGGTTTAACGCTGGCAAAGCAACACTAGAAATTTTGTGTATTTCTAAGCCGCCGAACAGGTAAAGAGGCCTGCGACCATGCTCTGTCATCCAACAAAAAAATATTCAAAACCGAGGAAAGGGTGATCTTTATTATGTTGTCTAAGCCTTCCACCAGCTCACTGTTTCCACAGTTGATGCAATCAGGTATTTTTGTATTTTGTTACACTTTACCCCTCCAATTCAGCCTTTAAAACTTCAATTCATTTATCCTCAGCCGTCTGAGGAACTCGACTACCTTACCTCCTAATGCAGAGACAGACCTAGGTAAGGTGGTATTAGCTAGCCAGGCGGACTTAAACAAAGTTCTACCACTAACCAAACCAAGCACAATATTGTAACGCCCTAGAGATCGAACCAGGGACCTCTGGATCTGATACCGGATCTGTATTATTATTGCGATATACCAACCCGCGTCATAAGTAAATGATGATCTTTGCTTCACAGTTCACTGGTCTATATGGACCTCCGGTATTAGGATCGGACCTAGTTAGCCTCTTTACGGTATGTACTGATTTTGGCGAACTGCCCGTCATCCTGACCCTCTCGGTTCGAATTGTGTCACCAGTATTACGCTCCTCCCCTTGGCTTTCTAAATTAGCCTACGTAAGGAACAAAGAAAATATTCCTCAGAAAAATTCAGCAAAGATGAATATTTTAGGTACCGGAGAGTCAGGACAGGATTAAATAATTTATCTTATTTGTTGAGTTTACCGGAGCACAGGGTATCTCTCGGGAGTAAAGAAGGCAGGTGGGTAGTAAAATCTCCTCTTTTATCATGGGAACGTACTGTAATACATACCTATTCAAACCGACTGTTTTAAGTGACTTCATTTGGAAGCAAAATTTGTTTTTGAGTATCAAAAATAACATAGGTACACTATTTTATTTTTATGCGTCAGCTCTTGACCTCGAAACTTGCTTATGCAAGAATAAGGTCTACGGTGGAGTGAGCCTAGACAGAAGGTGCTTATTAAATCTCTCTTTGAAGACATTGGGGTCGTAACGAAACGCAGCGGAAACAGACGGAAGCTGATTCTAGGATTTGGAAATGCGCATAATTAAATATTTTTTAAAGTTCTAATAACCAAATATTAACCAAATGGGGATGATAATTAGATGTATGTCTGACATTCCTCGGGGAAGGCGAAATAAGGTCGTGAAACTCTCGTGTACACTCACCGAAGTTCATCATGGTAAAAACCGACAAATCCATTCTAAAGATTTTTTTAATACTAGGGTAGTTTTTGAGAAATAGCGATGTTAAGTGAGACAAGAATTTATATTTATTGTGGGGTGTCACTTGAAAGAGTATTCAAATTTCAATATAAGTTATTTTACTTTTTAATTAGGGTGGTTTTTGCAACATGGGGGCGCGTTTATTCGTTAACACTTCATATGTCTTGTAAGTAGGATATCATTGACTTTATAATTCACTGTTTATCTATTTACTTGTTGGTTGTGATTATGTCATATGACAGGAATAAGACATCAGATTTAAAAGTTATATTTAACAGAGCGTTTCAAAGGTTTTGATAATCATGAGATGAAAGATATTGCAAGATATTGAAGTGAGGGTTTCTTATTGAAATTACAACTGGTCTATTTATTTATTGATTTTTTGCTCAATAGGGTTGCCAAGACAAGAGTGTCAAAAACGACTTATTGGAATGTCAAGTATTAGGGGTTTGACAGCGCACATCCTAAATCAACAGCCAGGAACTGTGGGGGTATTGCCATAATCACCACGCTTGGCAAGCAGATTGGTGTTCACAGTTAAAGTTTTTCTTGTAAGTGCACAGAAGGAAGCTGATACCTGTTTGGTGAAACCCTTCGGTCGACTTTTACGTCGTCTGGCTGGATGGGTAGATTTAAAAAAAAAATTGAGAGATCTTTTAATTAAACAGATTTACTTACACCTCTTAATAATATAAAACGTTTGTTCCGTTCATATTATCTGAGGTGTTTTTATTTCCAGTTTCAATTCATTTATTATATTCTGCCTACCCACTTTCACGTAATGTCAATGTTTTGGTGCTTTGCTCTTATTTTGGCTCTGCACAGAATGATAGTCAGCAACGAGATTGAGCCTCGATCTCTCGGTGAATTAAGAGAGATTGAGAAAAAAGTGTGATTAGAGAATGGTGTTGTGAAAGCACATTTTTATCGTATCACAGCTTTGTTTTTGTGTGATAATCTCCGTGATTAAATACCTAGCACAAACCAGACATCACGAGATCTCAATTCAGGGCGAACTAGTTTATTTTTTGTAGCAAAATTGATTGTATAGTAGGTATATCATGTAGGTACTCATCCTGAAAATAATCCGTAAACACATTTTTAAGATGATGATAAACTTCCAATTTGTTATTTTATTGGATAAACTATTGTGAAAGAAGAGTTTATTCTTAGCGTCAGGCTATAAACTCGATTGCCAATAATTTGGGTAAGGCGTTGTGTATAGATTCCTTCATATCTACAAACAGTCAAATTAAATGTACTAGTGGAGCATACAAGAAATTATTACCAAGACTACGCGATTTATCTATGATTTATTAATTTATGACCGAGTTAAACCTAGAACTGAATATAGGTTCATACCTATACCATAACACAGACTTCCCATACCTACCACTTAGTAAGCTACCCATTCTTACTATGTGGTATCTATGCTATGTGTACCTATAGTGGCATTACTCGGTGGCTACATTTAGTTGGTATACAAAACATAGATAGAGTACCTAAATAGGTATAAGTATGTACCTATAACAGGTAATTTCTGCCACCTTGTGAGGTGTGGACATCTTAAGAAAGAACTTCTATTGAAAAGATGATGACGTGATTTTATAATTATAGGAAAATATTATAGCATTTATAGCTGCCGTTTGCACTTTCTACCTTATACCTAGAAAAAGTTTTCAAACAGGGCGGTGTTGTGACATTTCATGTAAACATCGGAAAGCATGGAAGATCACTGAAATGTAATATATCACTTATTAAAATAAATTTTAGTATGCTCACGATCCAAACACTCGTAACTTTTCCACCTTTTACGTAGGTATACTCGGAATCTAGTACTTCTGAGATTACTGATTTCCAACATACAGTATTTCGATTCTCAGTGATCGCAGACGGGGCGCAGACATCGTGTGAGCTTGCAAAGCTAGGTTAGGTTAGTTAGGTAATATGTGTGATCTGCCTCCTGGTGGTATACCCCGGGTATAAGTTTTGAAGGCTTTTGCTAGCTGTTTCTGCTGAATGTTCACAACTGGTGGAAGGACCTATAAAGGTTCACCTGGCTAGCGACCACCCTCCTACCGAAATCCGGCGCCAAATAGTTTGCCGTGTTCCGTTGGTGCGCGGGAGAGCCAGTATCTTCAGGGAAAGCTCGCTCCATCGTAGACCTCATCCTTGCTCTGACCTAGAGCTAGGCCAAAGGTCAAGAGCTAATCTATCTTAAAAAAAGAACACACTTGCATCTAGCATGTGGTTAGCGGGTATAGTGGCGTCGAGTTGGCTGGCTCCTGATTGCTAACTGCATTTATGCAGCCCGTTTGCTTTTAAAACTTGCCAAATAACTATATGTCAAGTTGACATTATTCAAACATCAGCTATAAAATGGCTTCATAATACAAGTAGGTAGTTTTGTCGACGAGAGCGACTAGTTCTCGTTAAAATACCAGAAGATGGCTGCCAACTCGCAGATGTTTACAACAGTCCATCAAGGTTGGCTTTATAATCGCACTTCATTGAGGAAGTCCAATTTATTTTTATATTACTAAAGGGAATTTTTATAGCATAATCTCTTTAACTTTTATTCACAGTTATGTATTAAAATCGATGCTGGAATTATTTACTTGTCTTATTGCATACTTATATATATAAGCTCTATGTAGACACGTATCCTCGCTTTGTACAAATGGGGTCTAAATTTAAACAGTAACGGGACATTGTGTTAAAGAAACTAGTAATTATTATCCGACGCCATAATCTACCTATATATTCTGAACTTTATCACATTACAACAATATAATATACACTTCATAATTTACAACAAGGGTTTGTATCCACGACTGGTAGATATGTTATCAATTTGTTATTCAAGTGTGATATATCTATCATGCTTTAATAGAAAACTAATGACGAAATTTACCAGACGCGAATATGAATGGTTGTTTTTGAATTATTTAGATAATTAGTAGTAGTGCATTATTTTGAAAATGATTCAGTGTAAATATCGTTTTGCTGGTAAGTACATTCATTTTTAAATAAAAAAAATGATTTTAGAACCGATATCAAGAGTTAAACATACGTTCTTGCATTATATCAACTTCGCGATCTGTCCGGATTTGTTTTTTATTACTTATTAAATTACATACACTGTTTCATATTCCAGATGTGCACCAATGCACTTTTCAATGTCATATACTTATGATGTGTAAACAAAGAACATCGTGAAAAAAGCGGTTTGTAGGATCAAATTGAAGAATTGGTTTGAACTAGGGTAAGCTTGCTCTGTCTTTACCAAGATCCTCTTAAAGCTACCACTAAGTAGATTTTACAATAAGTTAGCATTCAATACGAGACAGGGTCAAGCCCATCGAGGCTTAGCTGAATACTAGCCATTAACACATGCCATTCGGTTTTTTTTTAGTTTTAGAGCATACAGATACAGCAAAACCTTTCTCACGATGTGTCTTTCATCATCAGAGTATGTGCATCAATTGTGATCATAAACTTCATAAAAACCAGACGTCTATTAGTGCATGACTGGCATGGAACCGAAAACCACCGAATCGGAAGGCATATTCGATGGTGTATTGAGCAACTGGAATTAATTCAGGTCCCATTCTGAAGTTGTTAATCAATCAACGGTTATAGATAGTTAATTTTATTCCCACAGCGTTTATGACGATGCAATGACGTTTAGATTGCCTACGCATAAAATAATCGTATCTTTTACGACGCGTTTAGCATTCGGAGCCCAAAGTCAAGGATTCGGCCCTGCCTTCGCGACCAAAGCAACGGAACATTCCGATTTGTTGCTGTAAAACGACCCACCATGAAATAGACAGTTCACTAGCATCAGTGAACTATGTTTGTAGTCAACCTATTCCTGATTGTTGTATGTGCCGAAACGTGGCCAGTGTAGACGTAGATTGCAATACAATGATTTGGTATCTCTGGTCTATCTGAAAGTAAAGACAGGATGTAGTCTGTGGAACTGGATTAGCTTATGATAATGGCTAGTAAATGTTTAACATGTTTTTTTTTGTATTCGGTCAGCAATAAACATCTCAGATAAAAGGTTATTTTGACAGCGTAATCGGAATGTTGATACGAGCTCCAGTAATACAATTTTCTGTAACGCTGGACTACTGAGAACAAAAAGTCTCATCAGTCTGATTTTTAGACTTTTAGGTCTGGTTTTAGATACGTGTTTTTTTTCGGTTGTTAGGTTTTTTTGCATCCAGAGACATCATGCTTTATTAAATCACTTTGTTTGCTAAAAAAAAAAATTTGAAGCTGATGAAAAACTCTTAATAAATTATATTTTATTTAAAAATTAATTATAAATTCATTATATAAAATAAGCTAACCGCTAACAATCATTTTAAATGATAGCCAGCAATAAGTCCAATTAGGACTTAGAGGGTATTGTGTAGGGGTGCACTATGCTAAGGTTCTTATATAATTTTAGTTTTAAGAGACCGTCTCGTCTTTTCACATGCTTAAGCGTTTTGTTCCGTAGGTTAGTAGTCAAGTTACTTAAAAAACTTTTCACTAAGTCCTGACGGTAAAGCCAAAGTTTTATCGTAGCGTGGTTTAAAGTTTCTACAATGACTTTCGGCTGAATATTTTAAAAATGTTTTCATAACTCTAAAACTTTTATACTGGCATCGTCGGGACTTGAATCAAGTGCCTTTTATTTCCTTTAGTACCGTGGACACAATACCAATTAAGCTAACTAGGAAATTATAAAATCATAATTAGTGCGTGAGAAAAAAAAACTTAAACTCGACGAAAATTCTCATTGCCCTCCCTCTCTTTTAGATCTCATTTTAGTTTCTGACATCGACCGCGTGGCCACCTTTGGTCAATTAACTGCTACTTTCTCTCATCATGACCTTATCTTTATATCCTACAAAGTTCGATCACCTAAGCGTAAACTGAAGTATCTGCTTCTTCGCAGCTTCAAAGATATAAACCTTGAGTGTCTTAAGGCTGATGCTGCAACTATTGACTGGTCGCCTGTAATAGATGGAGCCAGTGTGGATGATAAAGTGGCTTCATTTAACTTAATCCTTTCTAACTTATTTGATATTCATGCTCCTATCAGGAAAGTTAAGATTAAGCACCCCCCCGCTCCTTGGCTGACCCAGTCAATAAAAACGATGATGGCTAAGCGTGATCGAGCGAAACGCTTTTATAAGAAACATCCTTCTGATGAAAACTTTAATAACTTTAAAAAACTTCGCAATCGTTGCAGCAAGATGTGTAGAGATGCTAAAAAGTATCACATTCATAACTCTATTCAAAACTCTAGTCCTGCACAGATGTGGAAATTCCTTAAATCCCTCGGGATTGGAGGTGGATCTGGTGACTCTCATATTTCTTTTGACCTTGACATTATTAATCAACACTTCTCTAAATCTCCCATTTGTCTGAAGAATAGTGTTAAGTCTTCAACTATTAGTGCACTTTCTCATCAACTATTGCCTTCATGCCCCAAATTTAATTTCGAAGTGATTGCTGAGGAGGATATAAACAAAATCCTAAGTTCCATTTCTACAAAAGCTGTTGGCTCTGATGGTGTTAACATTCAGATGCTGCAACTTATTTCTTTTGAACTATGTCCTGCAATAGCACACATTATAAACCATTCCTTAATCACATGCTGTTTTCCTACTGCGTGGAAATCGGCATATATAATTCCTCTTCCTAAAGTCTCTAATCCAACTGAAGTCTCTCAATTCAGACCTATCTCCATTCTTCCCGTCCTCTCTAAAATCCTTGAAAACGTGGTTCATAAGCAACTATCCTTATTCCTTAATCGTAACTGTCTTTTGAGTCCATTTCAGTCGGGTTTTCGCCCGGGCCACAGCACGGTCAGTGCTCTTACAAAAATCACTGATGATATACGTTGGGCCATTGACCAGAAACAGCTTACAATTTTAGTCCTTTTAGATTTCAGCAGTGCATTCAACTCGGTGGACCATGATATTCTTTTAGCCATCCTTTCCTCTCTCAATATATCATCCTCAGTGATAACTTGGTTTAAGTCTTACCTCTCGGGACGCCTGCAGCGAGTTCGCGTTGACGAGACTTTCTCGGATTGGTGTAACATATCTGCAGGTGTACCTCAGGGGGGTGTCCTTTCTCCTCTTCTATTTTCAGTTTTTATCAACTCAATCACTAAAACTATTTCTTCTAGCTACCATCTTTATGCTGACGACTTGCAAATTTACTGCCATATCAATGCTAATCGAATCTTTGAAGGTATTAACCAAATTAACTCTGAACTTAGCAACATAGACGTCTGGGCGAAAGCCTACGGTCTCTTGGTTAATCCCTTGAAGTCTCAAGCTTTGATCATTGGTAGTCCCTACATGCTAAGCTCCATTGTCGATATTTCTCTCCCACCGGTACTTCTTGCCGATAATCCTATCCCATTTTTAGTGAAAGCCAAAAATCTGGGTATCATCTTTGATAACAGACTGTCTTGGGCTTCTCACATTAATGAAATTAGCAAAAAAGTGTTTTTCACCTTCCATTCTCTCAAGCGCCTTCAGCGGTTTTTACCCTTTAAAACCAAAGTCCTTCTTGCTCAATCACTTATTCTTCCTCTCCTGGACTATGCAGATGTATGTTTTTTAGATGCCACGGAGGAACTCTGGAACAAACTTGAGAGGCTGCAAAACTTGGGCATTCGTTTTATTTTTGGTTTGCGCAAGTTTGACCATGTCTCAGAGTTCAGATCTCAGCTTAAATGGCTTCCCATTCGCCGTCGACGCGACCTCCATATTCTTTCTTTTCTTTATTTTATCCTTTACAACCCAATTTCTCCAGCATACCTCCGTGAGCGATTTAAATTTCTTATTCCTCGCGGTGTGCCATGCAGGTCGATAGTCTCTCTCCGTCTTGCAACTCCTTCTCACTCTTCCACGTGTTACAGTGACTCGTTCACTGTACAAGCTGTCAGGCTGTGGAATTCTATTCCACATATGATCCGTGCATCTAAATCTTTAAATATTTTTAAGATTAAAGTAAAAGAGTATTATCTGTCTTTGTAGATTGTTATCCATAGCTTAATATAATTTATGTATTCATCTTTATATGTATATATTTATCATTATTGTATTTATTTATATGTGTATGTATAAAACATGTAAAGATATATTTTTATGTATTTAGTAGGTATTAAATATATTTGTGTAGGTATACTTTTGATATCTGTATGTATATTTAATTTGTCTATTAACATTGTATTTTAATTCAAGTACACTTTTCTACCTTTTCAGTGTAGCAACTCTCACTCTCTCAAAGGTTTGCTGGTAGAAAACTCTTTAAGGGTTAAGCTCGCCTCTGTACATATGTTTTCTTATGACATGTTATAATCTTATTTATGTGTACAATAAAGAATTACAAGAATTACAAGAAAATTGTATAACATAAAAATGTACCTATATCAAATACTATCTCATAATCACTCACTTGGTAATATTTCTTGACACTGAATTGAAATGACCAATCGATTGAAAAATCGAGTGTGGTGAGAAAGATATGATTTATAGAATACATTCTTATTTACACCAAAGAAGCAGAAAAAGCTTTTGCTCACAAAAACGAATGTAACCATGTACTCAGGGTGGCACATAAATTGGCACACCAATATTGATAATTCTGTGAAATTATAGATAGATAGATAGATAAACTCTTTATTGTACACCAAAAAATAAAAATTAACAGACAAGCAAGAAATAAGACACTTAAACTAGGTACAATGGGCGGCCTTATTGCTAAAAGCGATCTCTTACAGGCAACCTTTGGATGGAAAGGATAGTAAAGAGCAGACAAAGCGGTGTACTAAAATAAACATTAAATTATGAGCTAAATAGTCAGTTGTTTGTCTGATTTTCAACATGTATTGCGATTTTTTAATAGACAACTGCTTATAACTTATGATGGTTTGGATATTGTAGTCATGACTGCACAACTGCGTACCAACTGCAAGCCGATTGCATACAAACAGCATTCAAACATTTTTTTTCAAAGATTGATATGCCATCGTTTGATCACGGTCTCACCTAAATGAAGATGTGATCAACTTTGTAGCACGATGATCTAGGAGACACCTATTCACTCTTGCCTTAATAAGACCCAAGTTATACGTAGCAGAAAATATTGTTTTTTTTTGTTTACGGCGAGAAGGTGCTTGGCCTTCATGTCACCTGATTTTTCAAGTTATGATAAGGCCGAAGGTGAAAGCGCACTTTACTCGGAATCCTCAATAAACTGAGGACCTGGCTATCTGACCTCTGAACACCGTAACACAACATTTTTTTTCAAGAATTGTTGTTATGGCGACAGAATAAGATAGGAGAAGATAGGATAGGATAAGATAGGACTTAAACAAAGTCCTACCACCAACCAAACCAAGCACAATATTGTACTCCCCGGGGGATCGAGCCCGGGACCTCTGAATCTGATACCGGTGGGTGGACAACTATACCACAGAGGTGGTGAGTCAAAAATGTGATGGCAAAGAGTTCCACGCGTTGGCTGGTCTTAACAGGTTCAAACCGTTTGGTCCGAATGGGTGGTACAATAACCAGGTAAGGACGATAATGAATAAAAGGAAGTGCTCTGTGCGTCTGCTTGTCTTTTTGCTGTTGAATTTTACAGCTGGCGTGTAGTTTTGTCCGCGACTCAAGTCTTCATAAATTACCAATGCATTGCAGTTTGCCACTGCCAGCCCTGACCTAATTTTGAAGGCCTGATGTTTCACTTCAGATATGGCTTAAGTCAGACAATTTATTTTGTTTACTTTTTCCACACAGGCGAAGTTTTCCAATGGGATAATTTATGAATAGAGTCGGAAATATTCGGACGAAAAGAAATGATAAAAGAAAATGACACGTTTGGTTATCGATCCGGGTCCTGGGTTCGATCCCGGGTCCTTTATTTTGTGAGGATAGATTGCAGGCTGGAAAATTTCTGATTGTCCGTGATATTTATATTGTTCGTGTTGTGATTGATAAAAAAAAATACAGGACATTCAATTTACACAGCGCCATCTAGCCCCAAACTAAGTATAACTTTTAATATGAGAACTAGATTACGGATAGAATACTTAAATACTTTTTGTAAATACATACGTACTATATGATACAACACCTAAACGCAGAACAAACATATATTCGGGCACATTTATATTATATATATATATATATATTATGGGCACGTTAAGCCGTCGGTCCCGGGTACTACATCTGGTAGACAGTCGTCAGAGCCATATCAATATAAAGAGCAATATCAATCATCAACGCCTATGGCGGCGGCTTGTAAAGCTACGCAGCTCACATGAATAAGAATGTAAAAAAAATGATCGTTACTTTATTTTGATGTAACAAAAGCATGGAACCATATTAATTTAAAGAAATAAAATTCACAGCAAAAAGTTTGCTAATTATTTATTCGATTAAAACTCAGCGTAGCCTCAATGAGATTGAGGTCTACTACGCCACTGCTACGACATTGCTACGACGGCGACGTGGTGCTACGAAAGTCACGACGACTCTCGTTGACACCTGTCCGTTTGAACTACAACGCCGGTATTCTAGTACCTTTTATTTAGGTCTGAGCGCTCCCGGAGTCACGCTACGTCAGCGGTGTTCACGATGTTCAATGATCTATCGCTCTCTGGTCCAGTTGCGTGTATTTCAGTTGTACACGTCACCTGCAGTCAGCCGCTCTGACCGGTCATAATGCGTACG
Organism: Venusia cambrica; assembly: GCA_951394065.1. NCBI lineage: Eukaryota > Metazoa > Arthropoda > Insecta > Lepidoptera > Geometridae > Venusia > Venusia cambrica. The sequence goes on along the minus strand of OX596040.1, from coordinate 11,404,854 downwards.
TTGCGTTACTTTCGTTTGGCAAGATGCGTCTAGTTGCGTCATAAATAGTAACGCGGTAATTAAAGTGGTGACTCGGCGACGCAGTGGGTGGATGTCATCTTTGAAGTATTTATTTATTGTTATGAATATCTATGAATACACATTACAACATAGAATGAATTAGGTCGTCTTTTAAAAGCTTAGGTGTATGCCTACCTAATTGCATAATAGCTAGACGGAGTTATATTAACCCGCACAAAACAGTTTGCGTATGCATCTCACCTTTTAGGTAGTGTGCTGTGCTGGTTTATTAATAAGTCGATACAAAAACAGTTACACAATGTATGTAAAATTATTTTTTAATCAATTTTTTTGTTCTAGAGGTTCACCATCGAATTCTGTTTCAGATAATAAAATGTGATTGTTACCATAAAAAAACCGAAGCCAACTAAACGCATAAAACATTGGCAATTTAGCAAAACGACATCAAAACTGAGGTTATAACTGCTAATTAGCGCAGTACATTTGCGAGGTACATAAAACTGGAGTGAATCATTTAACTTGCATTTGGCATGGAGTCGTTACGATGTGATTTGTAAGCATTGGACATATGAAGGAGAATGAAGTTATATTTCTCACTGTTTTCTAAGTAGACTGTTGTACTTACCTAAAGTTGAGGCCTTTAAAATTAAAAATGGTGAACCTAACCATCAATGGACACTTACCTAGTTGATTATGGCTAGAGAGTTAAAAGACCTGTACCGCTCTCTCACACAATTCAATGGTGTGTACAATACACCACACACACACAGATCATCTTATCTGATTATACCTGCAAAATTTCATTTGAATCGGACATATTATTTCGAAATTAAAGGCAATCTACGTTTTTTCCTTGTTATAAACAGTATGTAAAGTAATTCCAAAGTTAAAGTTATAACATACCATTGAAGAATTTATTGAAGGATGCAACGAAAACATTCTGCATTAGTAAATGAACCTACTTTTTATATCTGTTTATGTAATTGTATAAATAAATAGTTAATATATACAAAAAAACTATACCGACTCTATGTACTTGTATGAATCAAGAAGTGCGAGATAGGTATAGATTAGAGTATTCGTAAATGAAAAGCGCCATCAGACACCTTTGTTTAACTTCTGATGTGGGTTACAGAGCTGTGGCGCAAGCTGCGGTTTATGAAGGGGAATTCCTTTTCCGGACGTGACGACCGAGCCACGTAGACCCCAGAGGGGAGGTAGGATGGGTAATTGAGAGGAGCGGGTTGTGGCGGTGGAAACCAGAGCGCCTCTCGGAAGAAATCCCGACTTTTACAAGCCCTTTGTTTTATGCTCAAAATGGGAACGTCAGGATTCACAAAGGAAGACCGGAGCAAAGCGTTGCGTTTGTTAGAATGATTTCAAAGCTCTTTTTTTCATAGCAAGTTACTTTTTTTCATAATGTATGCATCATTGTGGTAGACTAAGACACTGTTCTGTGTAAAGCTCTGTCCGGTAAACATTAACCTAGCCGATCTAGAATGTGGCCTACGTGGCACAAGTATTGCTAAATAGCTTCTTGCAATTTCAATAGTGTGGTATCCGGATAAATAAATATGTGTTTCCTGGTCCAGAACAGAATACATATTATCGTCCCATTCCCAACCCACGGGAACTGATTTTTGGGTAAAATATAATACTATCGTATCAATAGGTCGAATCGACTCAACCCTTCTGTCTAATATCACTGATTATTAAGCAATGTTTCCCCATAAATTTCAAGGTTGACATAAAGGAATGTTTCTTGTATTGTTTCAAGTGCAGATTAGGTTCACAGTAGGGACGCTTCTGGTCTCAATCCGTGTTCAAAACAAGCATTTAATCATGTGATTTTGATGGACGTGTGCTGTTGAATGTTTTGAGAACACGTTTCGAATAAAGTGTATTGAGATTTAGATTGAGTGGGCGGTGGGTATTTAGCACTCGATGCCTAGTTCTCAAAGCGCAGTTTATTATTTGGTAGATTTGAGACATATTAAGAGGCCAGTTTGTACTGTCAGTGTTTTATAAATTCCACGGTGAATGTGCGCACGATATCTTCGACCTATATAGGATCAGATTATATTATACATTTCTCACCATTTCCAAAACCGGACTAGCACACTCAGCAGGAAAGCCCGTAAGGTACTCCCGTACCTTGTAGATGTTCTGTTGTGCCGTACACATCTCGACTCGTACGCACCTCTACCTTTATCATTAGTTCTTAGTGGTAAGGAATGGAAAGCATTACCCTCGTCTGCTTATCCGCACCAGTTCAATCTTGGGGTCATCAGGTTCAGCGTGAATAAGTTCCTTTTAGGCAAGTGTCTTAGGCCACGTATTTACTTGTTTTTCAAGAGAGCTACAACGCTTGGAAAACTTTGTCTGTTCTAAATAAAGAAAATAAAAAGGCAAATTGTTGTGCGGCAGAATAAAGATGAAGTAATTTATTAACGCTATAGGGTATCAATCTTATTTGCTAAATGTTTGGCTTAAAATTACTGAGAAGCTAGAGTCGGAGTGCTTGCAGCACACGGTAAATAAACACGGTATTAATTGCTATTCCGAGTTTCCGATAACTTTTCAAGGGTTACGCTATGAGAACTTTAAGATTTATCTTAATACTAGCTGACCCTGCGCACTTACGCCAGTTCTTAGTTCAGCACTATAATTTCAGCCCATATAAGCCCACTGCTAAACAAAGCATTTTCTGGGAAGGCTCTTTCTTGCCCAGGCAAACCTGATCAATTTTTGTCAGCTAGTTTTTAATAGAAAACAATAAAATGGTTTTTATTATATTTAATATTGTTTAATTTCATCGCACTCCAAGTGAAAATTAGAGTGTTTAGTAGAGTTTCTTAAATAAATAAATAAAATAGTAGAATGGGACAAAGGACTTTTAATTTTAATTGAATTCAGTTGAATGTATGAAAAAAGCGTCTAACTTAGACCCCTCGCGCGTAGTAAACTCTTTGTAGGTACAGAGAGCTCATATTAGGTTTATTCTTTAAAATTATGAATTTTGTAAACTAAAACAAAGTTTCATAAATTACTTTGCTTAGTACTTTTAGCAACTCTTAAGTCAATTCGTCAATTAATACAAATAGGATATATTCCTGTAAAAAGTTACATAAAAATGTTTTTACCACATCTCTCCCTTTCAGACGGAGTGAGAGAATAAGTTTACATGATCCACGCCAATGATATCAATAATAACTTTATAAAGTTTCATTCATATCCATACAGTTGTTTCAGCGTTGGCTTCTGTATCGATAGTAGTATTTACTCCAATTGAAATTTTCAAAATATTGTAATGACACTATGTGTCTGTACACAACAGATTTTGACCCGGTACAGTTTTATTATTATGTATAGATTGCATCGGTTTGTCACATTACACAAATATGCTGAGTTATACGCTGGCAATCGTCTGAGTAAAACAAGATTAAAGCCTAAAATAGCCACAAAGATCCGCCAGTTCTGTTTCCTTTCTTTTTCATTTGATTTCCGCTTCTGCGTCTGCCAGTATCGAGCGCCGCCGCCGACGCATGGCCTGTTTCTAATGACCACTTTTGTCTTTTTTTTGTGAGTTGTTGCTTGTTAACATTTTTTTTTATCTTTATGACCAAATAGTTTCAAAAATATCAATATCTATAGGTATCTTGAAAAGCTGCATGACTTTTTGTATTTTATAAATCACGGCAGGTAGGTAGGTACTGATAGCCGGAGAAGCTTCTAATGTGCTAACACATAAACCATTTTCAGGAACAATAAAGTGTTTTAATGTGTAATCACCGCTGATTGTAACGAGCTTTACTCAATTACGAAGCAAACATGTAGAGCGATAATGTGCTGTGTTCATGTGAAATTAACTGTTGTCTGTAGATAAGTATCATCATCATCATCATCATCATCATCATTTAAGCCCACAAACGAAACACGGCTGACTATAACCCTTAACAAGTAAACAGACGTAAATAATTAGTTGTGAATCCGAAATAAATAAAAACGTTTTATTTTAAGCGCAAAATTTACCCGTACCGACGCGAAGTATTAGCTTTTGCAGGCATGAAAAATAAATACAGAAGACATTCACACCACCCGTCGTGAACTTGATAAATATTTACCGCACTCAAGGTTGGCTCTATTAGCTCTGGATTACCGTGATGCGGAACAACCATAATATACCTACTCATAGTTTGAGAGAAAACCCCTATCACGTTCACAAGTATACCGTTTTATTTAGCTTTTTTAACATTAGGCAAAAGCTATAGGAAGATTTTTTTACATCCCAGCTAGACTTGCTGAAACTGACTTTTGCTTAGGTATAGGTGAGCTTGTTAAAATATCTCATGATTTTTTGAGTTAAATATAAAAAAAAAACAACCAGCCAAGTGCGAGTCGGACACGCACACCGAGCGTGACCCACATTTCAAGGCAGATGATGCAAAACCTTTGCAATTCGTTGTTAAGCATTCGTGGAAGTCCAACTGACATTTGATCGGTTTTTACTGTGTCTGTTTTTGTTATATAAGTTAAAAAAAAGCAAATTGCCGCCTGCTGGTTGCTGTGTGTTCGACGTTTTAAGCTTGGATAACCGATTTGCTTTGATCCCAGAGCAGCACTTCACAGACTTTAATCATCTGGCGATGCAATCAACTCCTAAACAAATTACGTAGCGGTTTCAGATGGCCATTAGTGTCCGCTGTCAAGTTAATCGGTGACAAAATAAATTTACAGTGTCATAAATTCTTTCGTAATTTTCTTCTTTAAATATACATTTGAGAGCCTTGTGGAATCTAAATTAACATCGGATAAAAAATAATATTTAGCTTGCATGCTTAGTTTATATCATAAATTATAATTAACCGGAAGTTCACAAATAAATTATCATGGAAAATTTTGCATCAAATATACGATTCATAAATAGCACAGAGTATTTACGTCACTGTCAGATAACTGGCATTTACATCGCTGTAAACTAACTGGTTGTAAAAAAGCTGGTATTTTTTCTGAAGGTGCTCGAGTTGTTTTCCAACTCAATGTATCGAAATATACCCAAATGCGTAAAGAAATATAGGAAATATTTTTTCCAAAGACCAAACGGTAGAGTTTTACTTGGTTATCAAAAATTCATGACTTTTCAGTGTATAGTTCAATGTCCTTAGCTCTGACGAAGGGCTTTTGTGTGTGTTTTATAAACAAAACGTGCTTTCAACTTCCGTGGTAAACGAACTTGATTGAAACAATGAATTTCAAAACTCATTGTCAAAATTCTTGGTACAATGAGCACTGAACCGGCTGCTTGCCAATGTCGTAAATTGGTAGGATAGTTCGTAAAGCGGCCATTATTGACAGCCATTAAATTGGCGGGTTATGGGGCTCGCATAGTGAAGGCAGTCATCCGTGTCACGAACACTCGCGTAGTAAACTGCACTCAGTCGAATGATGCATAGCCTTGTGAAGTAAACTTGGTAATTCAATCAATCAATCATTAATTTCATTAAACATTGTACATGCTAACATAACTTCGATACTAGGTTGAATAAAATTAAAATTATGACATGTGTTTCGCCAGGATCTACACTAAATATCAAGAGATTTATGTTGTAGATCCTGTGAACCTTCTTCTGAACAGCCAGCCGTATCGTATCCATAAGAACAAAGAATGTTATTTTGTTGATGTAGTTCGTTTGAACCCCAAATTTTGGATAATCTGGATTACGGGGCTTATTGGATCGGTTTAAATCGTTTTAACGCTTATACTTTTTAGCTAGTGGTCATTGAATGTACACATACTTTGAAGGAAATTACAAGTAGACGAGTAGAGGGAACTAGACCAAAAGAGGGGTCGCCTATCTGTTGGACTGATCAAATAAAATCTGCAGTTAAAAGCAACCTGCACGAATGCAGAAGATTGTGCTTTAACTGGAAAAATATGCGACAAAACAATGCCACTTGATAGCGACCAAGACCACTTCGTAAAATGAGCAACGAGAGAAGTAGAAATTAGCACGCATTACTTATACATTACTATTCTGCGCTGTAGGCTGTGGATTCGATTCCCATCCAAAACAAACATTTGTGTGATGAATATCGATGTTTGTTCTTATATTATTATGTATTTACAAATGTATTAAAGTATTTTATCCGTAATCTAGTTCCCATATTACAAGCTCAGCTTAGTTTGGGGCTAGATGGCGCTGTGTAAAATTAACGTCCTGTAACCTCCTATGATATTACTAATAAAGACATTTATTTTGTTTCCCAGAAACAAATAAAACGTACTGTAGGTAGACATTGAAAAAAAAGTACACACCTACATATATACCTAACGTACCTACGCTATGAGCTGAAAGTTATGTTCATTTCCGACAAATAATTACAATTACGGTCAAATTAACTGCACCGAATATTTATGACCGGACGACATAAAATCCATTTTACAGCCTTATAAATATAGATATGGCAGTTTATCGGAAATCACAAAGGGATGTTTATGTATGTCAGTAGCCTAACCTAGCTTTTACATATTGATTTGGACGTATTTCTATAATCTATTTTATTTACAAAATAATACTAGTCAAATTGTTTTTGTGTGAAGATAAAGATTTAATTGAAACATATACAATCGTTTTGTAGTTGACTGACTGACTGACACTACCTTGAAATTTTTAGTGGATGGGTTCCAAGAATATCTGATTGCAAAAATATGCATTAAATTTTCAGGATTGCTTCTCTCATGGGTTAGTGCACTAAGCAAACATTTTTGGAAAATCCCACAGGATTACGGTAATCAAGTTCCGGGCGTTCACTATAGTAATATATATAAAACCAATGTTGTGCGATGCTGTAATTTGTCGTAATATCTCAATCTTCCATCCCATTATGTAACCAAAATCTACCCAAAACAGGGATCAATTTAATTGAATAACCACAATCCCGATAACGCAATAGTTCATACGCTTAAAAAGTCAGACAAAGAATGGCAAGGAAACGTTTTGTAAGCATGTATCGTCGTGATAGCAATGTAACATCGGGCCGCAGTCGCGTCCGACAGCTGCTTGGCCAAAAATAATCTCTACGCTTAAATTACATCAGTTATATGTTGCATATAAATAGCATGCTGATAGACCGACACATAGATAGGTCAATGTCTTGAGCTGGATGAGAGCCGCTCCATTTAAGTTTTTTTTTAACCTAGAGGAATCTATTATTGAAAATGGTGTGCGTCCTAAAGCTGTACCAATACATTATTGTGTTAAAATCAATAGCGATTCATCATAGGTGTTGTTTTGTATAAGTATGTATTAACAAAAAAATATTATACCTTTCCGTAATCTAGTTCCCATATTACAAGGTTTGCTTAGTTTGGGACTAGATGGCGCTGTGTAAAATTATTGTCCTGTAATATTTATTAAATATATAATTATTTTATCCACTGTAAATCGTACAAAGAGAGAACTCAATAAAAAATAACCTATATGTATATATAGTATAGTATACACATACTACATACGTTCTAATGCAACGTTGTATGGTGTCTTGTGTGATTGTGCGTTGCATAAGCACTAATGAAACTTTAGAAACATAAAATCCTAACAAAGTGCTGAAATATTCTTTGGAGTATATTTCCCTAAGACAGGATTATATATTTTTATTGTACGCCAGGGAATCGCTTTACCTTCATCTCACCTGCTTTCAAGTTATGATAAAGCCGCAGGTGGAAGCGCACTTCACCCGGAATCCTCAGAAGAACAGTCTGAGGAACTGGCTATCTTACCTCTAAATGCCCGAACACAACAATGTATAATTGTTGTTATGGCGACAGGCTTAGGTAAGATGGTAGTAGCTAGCCAGGCGGTTCGGTTGATGGTAGGTACGCCTATAGGAAGTTCCTAAGAATATCAAGGATTCCGGGTGAAGTGAGCCTCCATAATCGGCCTTATAACTCAAAACCAGATGAGACGCATGCCAAGCGCTTACCCGTCGTACAATAAAAAAATGGCGGACTTAAACAAAGTCCTAGCACCAACCAAACCAAGTATAATATTGTACTTACCTGGGGATCGAACCCGGGTCCTCTGAATCTGACAGCGATGGGCGAACCACTAAGCCACGAGAGGCGATCTCATTTTCAGCGTAACGGCTCTGTTTTAATAATGCATCTCACGATAACAATATTTGTTGGCTGGCGTCGTTGGCACATTAGCAGTGTTTCACAATTTTTACATGTAGGTACTTTGCGTCATCTCGACCCAAATCATGCTCGAACATATGAGCAACCCTTACACGCAACCCGGTCAGTAAGAATCCAGGCTAGGTTTCGCAACATTTCTAGATCAAGTGGCAAATTCTCAAGCCTCTAATCAGGGCCAAAAGTCTTGCCAGGATTAGTAAATCGTAAGCATAATAAACAGATGACGGAACGGTTAATATTAACGTATGATATGCGGTAGCCCTGTACCAAGGCGAGGCCGAAAATACTCGACTTGACCTACGGGCGGCGGCGGCGCCACCGCACCCGCGTTATTTCGAAGTCGAGATCTGTGTCGTAAGAGATCGTGTCGATGGCCTTATTAACTACTGATGTCACAGTTGACAATACTAACAGGAAGAGGAACGAATTAGAATTGGCATAACTTTTTGTATTTTAGCTAACAAGTGTGCATTCCCGTTTGGCAGCATTTACAATAACAGACACTTTTCCTTATCCGAGAAGAAACATCAATAAAACTGCTTTCAAAACGGAACAAATGCTTAAAATAATTTTTAAAACCAGGCATTTTATTTTTTAGTAAATCAAAAGAAAAAAACTTTATATATAATTAAATGATGATTAGATCTTGATCTCTAGTTGTCTCTTGTACTTGTATAGCTCTAGGCCAGAGCAATGGATGGACAGCGGATGAGGTGCAAGATGGAGCGAGCTTTTCCAGAAGGTACTGACTCTCCTGCGCACCGATGCTTCAATTATTCAATTCAAATTGATAGTTTCATTTGATCTTATACAGTTTACCACGATCGCTACAAATAACCGGCTGTTACAAACAAAATAATGGTTCTCCGGACACGGCACGCCGCAGCTCAAGTCGTAAAGTATAAAACTAATATAATCTGATAAAACTTCCCGTCTAATTTGACTGCGGTCGGTGGGAATGGCTTAGCATAGCGTAGCCTGAATCAACAGTTTGCTGCTTTTATTATGTAAAATGTAACCATATCAATTCGGACTTATTGCTTATTTTTGCAAAGGAAAACACGTCGTTGACTAGCGTGAAAGTATCGCACAGAATAATTCTGGCATTTGAAAATGGGGTAGTGGTTACCCCAGTTACAAGCGGAATTTTTACTCACTGTCGCTAATTAGGTATCAGTTCTAACGGTTTCTTACTGTCTCTTATTTTGCTTAAAAAAGGATGTGCATGTTTTATGTCAAAAAATATGTCCAAGAGCTTAGTCCAGTCATATTAGGAATTTCACCTCGGGATTAGAGATTAAGCTGAAAACTCGTATATACCTTCATTTTGGCGTTGCCTCAAAAGTGTCATAAAATTTCGTGCCTGCGTCGAAAGTTATTCAAGGTCCCAAAAATCGATTAAATTTGTGACAATCTTTTGTGCCGAAAAATGTTTACTTGTCTAACCCGTTTTTGAGATAGAGGGTGGAGAACGCACAGGTGGGCAATTCTGCTATTTTTTTAGGAAATAATCATAGTGGCACCATGCCTTGCGGTTGATCATTAAAATTGTTGTTATTTTGGTATTCTGCTAAATTTTCAATGACATGGTTTATCTCTGACTATGACTTCCAATGACAATGGTTTGGCCGGTGTAGCCAACGCATCTAAATCATAATATTACGCGCGAGATGAACCTTATATTACATAGACAAAAGACTTTAAAAAGTTAAAGTTGTCAAAGTCATGTTAACTTACAAGTCGATACCTATCGTTAGGATATTAGTGTTCTGTGATACCTATGCAAAACAAACCAATATTTTCTTTGTTTAGTATTTCAACTCTTTTCTCTCGAGAATTCAGATGTATCTGAAGAACCACAGCACTACTAAGGCTTACACATAGTGCAAATTGAAGCCCTCTGACTTCCTAGAGTGCCACGACTCTAGGAAGTGACCACACAAGAGTTGGCGCTTGGTCACGTCCACAGGAGCAAGGGCCACAATTTCTCAATTTCTTAATATACATAATTATCTTTTAGGAAACGACAACGATGTCGACGTCGGCGGGTGATATCTACTTCTGACTCAAAATAAGGTCTTCGGAGACGCGACGCGTTGCACAGCATTTCCCTGCAATAATTTTAAATTAAGTTAATTCAAATAAGAATATGAGCGCTGCACACCGTTTTCTCTGCAATAGAGTAAAACGAAACTGGAACCGTCTACCTAAAGACGTTGTTACCGTCACCTCTGTATATATTACCTAATAGAACATATTTACTTAAGTAAATGTTCAAATTATATTTATACATTTGCATTTATTTCTCCTGTCCATCTCCATTGGCTCTCAATTCTTCTTCAATCTGTAGAAATTGTAATTCCATATTGGGGCTTCAATGTTTGTGTTAGGTAGTGCAGTATATTGCTCGATAAATTGTATGATTTGTACCTACTTAGCAAACTCGAGAACGGAGAATGTTTCATTACTTACCTGCCTTTGTAACACCGAGATCCCATCACGGAGGCGGCGTTCCCTTGGGAGATACTGATTGATCTACGACTAGATCTCCTTTCGTCTCGTGGAGATCTCGAAGGGGGTCCAGCGTGCTTTGCGAAACAGCCCAACAATGTCGACGATGTCGACATTGTTGTCGTTAGCAAAGCCGACGTTGCTGATACCTAATATTAGCATAATAGCCTTTTGTCTGTACATATTATAAAACTTATTATATTTGTCCGTGCATGTACATTATATAATTATGTACATTACGATATACAAAGATAATAAGAAGAGACGGGACCCCATACAAAAAAACCGAGGCTACCTAAATAGAGAGTGAGATAACAATATGCGCCTTTGAAATTCTGCCTTGTTTCGTACATAATTTTTGAATGACATCGCGTACCCAACAATAATATACGTAAAAAGCAACCTTTGCACTCTGATACCATTATGACTAATTCATAGACGAAATTACGATTGGAAGAGTTGTCAAAAAATAGCAGAATACCAATTTTTGCCCACTATCGCTAGCGATTGCTATGCCATTGATTAGCAGAATACGAAAAGTTGACTCTCTTTTTTCAATGATCGTCAAAGTCAATTCAATGACAGTTATAGAAAATAGATTGGGTTAGTAGAATATCAAAAGGCATCAGTGATGGCCATTATGCGATGAAATCATTGTCATTGTGAAACAATTGATTTAGTAGAGTTGGGCCCCAGTGCTCTTTTGTGAATTTGAATAACTTACGACGCCGACACGACATTTGATGCGACTTTTGAGACAACGTTTAGAACGCTAAAATGACGGTACAAACGAATTGCCAGCTCTCCGAGGTTGACCCTTTTTTTGCTAACGTGACTGATATATTATAATACAAATTATCCACCATTGTCACCCGATTACCCGAGAACTTCATTATCAAAGAAACATTACAATAACTTAATATTACAAGAATTCGAAGGAGATTCTGTATTCTATATGGTTATGACTGACTGACAAGAAACCGTGTGGCTGAAGGCCTTTTGTAAACTTGCGCAGAAGAGGGGTAGAGTGTTTAGATTAGCCTAGTTAATAAATAATATTAATAAATATTAAGTAATTTTATTAATTTGATATCCTTTACTCTTGGTAACAAAGCAGGGGGAGCGCAGCTGTCTATCGTACAGGCTTTCAGCCTAGTTTAGACATCTGAGGCTTTTACTTAATTTCCTAGATAAATATTAAAGAACCATGTTTTTGTGCATCAGATTTAAATATTTCAATTATGTAACTAATTAAATAAGTATCTTTGTATTGATTCTGTGTGTTTTTTTGGCAAATACATTATTATTATTATTATTATAGTTACTATTAGTAGAAATTTGTTTAACCGCCTCTTTGGTCTAGTGGTTCAACCCACCGTTTTCAGATCCAGAAGTACCGGGTTCGATCCCAGGGGGAGTAATATTGTTCTTGGTTCGGTTGGTGGTAGGTCTTTGTTTAAGTCCGCCTAGCTAGCTACCAACCATCTAACCTAATTCTGTCGCCATAACAACAATTCTAGAAATTGTTGTGCCTCTCCTTCAGTTAGTTGAGGATACCGGGTGAAGTGCGCCTCCACCTCCGGCCTTTTTTTAACTTGTAACCAGATGAGATGAAGGCCAAGCGCTTTCCCGTCATAAAAAAATAAGAAAAAACAAAAATTGTTATTGCCCAACGATTTTAATATGTGCTTTATATGCATTAGTATACATTATAACGAATGTTTTCCATAAATATGTGAATATAAAAACAAATATTAAAAACATGATTTATTTATAACAGCCCGCGATCTAATACACGTTACTGGAAATACTTGCTATATTCTGCATAGTTTTCTGGAAATTACGAAGCACAAGCTATTAAAAAGGGATAAAGCCGGTTCAGGTCAAGCTTCGACAAAGGGCAGCCGTCATGCCCACGCACGCTTATTTTCCCTACGGACTACCATCCCTTGCACAGGGGTGGATGGCAAGACTCGCGCGTTATGTTTTAACATTTCAGCGGAATATATCGAAAAATCTTTCTTTTCTAACAGCGGGTACTTTTTTATTCGCATTTAGCTGTATCAATTTCAGCCTTAAATATTGTCGGATTTTTTTAAATCACTGGATTGCGTTGCGATCGAATACCTATCCGCTTATGCTTATGAAATATGGTGTAATGATATAGTATTTGTCTTTGTCACCGCGCACTTTCATATCATTATCTGTCACATTATTCCGGCTAAAGCAAAAGCCATTTCATTATAAACACGGTACCAAGTGCACATGTCTTTGAGTCATCCGCTAAATATATAAAAAGACATGCTCGCAATGATTTGCGAGACAAAATGACCTCGTGAAATTGTAAAATGAGGATCATTTGAATCTTTTGCCGCATGATCACTGAGTCTAGAGTATCGGAGATATTTTCTAATGTGAAGTACTGTAGTACGAATGATAAGGAAATATGTTGGATTCACGGAGACAAGCGGGAGAGCTCCGACCGATGCCAAAAACACTCCTCGAGCTAAATGCGGCACGCCACGTCACCGCGGCTCGCTCAAACTGTCACGCCGAGGACTGACTGCTTCTTCCATTATTCGTTATTATTATTACACTTAGGCATATACTTACCACATGGTAGAGACAATGTGTTTACGAGTTTTACAACGCATGCCTTTCGTCAAAATCTGGCACGACGACTCCTCAAATTCAAAAATAACAGTCTGTTATAAATTATTATTTTTATTATAACACACGTCACATATAGCCCTAAGAAGGCCTTAGAGTACCGCAGATTTTCGTGGAACGAGGAACTGCGTTTGTATGGGATAGCGGGACTACTAGGCTCTCTTAAGTTGCATGATATGCATGAGACAGTTTTTGGTAAAATGTAGCTTCTAACACACAGTAGATACCTAGAAAAATTCGCCACAACCTTCCTAATACATCGGACTATAACAACAGTATTTTTGAAATGTATGGAACCAATAGACATGAAAAATCTATTATTATCATTAAACTATCATTAAATTTCAAAAACATTGTTATTATTAGTTAAATGTAGCCTGTATGTAGTGGGGAATGTAGCAATAATTTACCAAAATTCATATAGCGGTTAACAGAGCACCCACCTTGAACAAGTCTAAATAACAAGTAACGATCAACTTATGCCTGTTTTTTTCAGATTTGATGGATCCATCTGCCCAAGCAAACATTAAATGATATCAATTTTCTTAAACATGCGCTGTATAGCCATGGGTACGCAACAATATATTTAATAGATTGTATGAGCGTCCTATCTCTACGCGCACATGTGTTTTTTCCCAGCAACTAATGACGTTCGGAATAACAAGTTTGTTTTCCATTTTCCTGAATGGGTTCCTGGCAGCACTTTGCCAACTTTAATAATGTACGACATGTTTTTGTAGGACAGTGCCATACATGTCTTGCTATGATGTAGACTTAATGCTTGTTATCATCACCGTTATTTACTGCGATGATCACCTGATCATCGCTTACTACCCTTACTAAGTAGTAAGGGTAGATATCTTAACCGTTGAAGCTGCCGTTGGGAATACGCTCAAAAAAGACTGTCCCTAACTTTTAGAGATTTATTATTGCATTCACCGATGTAAGGTGTTATAAGAACATAGACGCACTCATAGAATTTATCTGCATATTCGCAAAATATGAACCATCATTTATAACGCGCACCGCTTAAATTTATAAACCAGATAACCAGAGTATTTTTTCGTTGTCTCTCAACACATCAAGAAGTCCAGAAGTCATCAAGAGTTAACAGGCATATTTGTGATTAAGTATTTCCCGTTTTTTTAATTTAATTAACGCTCATTCGTGTTGTCCATGCTGTTTTATAAAAAATACGATTTCAGATCCAGTGGTCCCGTGTTCGATCCCCAGGGGAGTACAATATTGTGCTTGGTTAGATCGGTGGTAGGACTTTGTTTACGTCCACCTGGCTAGCTACCACCATCTTACCTAGTCTGTCGGCATATCAACAATCAAATATATTGTTGTGTTCCGGAATTTAGAGGTAAGATAGCCAGTCCTCAATCTGTTGAGGATTCCAGGTAAAATGCGCTTCAACCAACGGTTTTATCATAACTTGAACATCTGGTTTCAAGGAGATAAGACCTCATAAAAAAGAGTAATTCGATTGAAGGTTCGTTTTGAGTTTTTTGAAGGGTCGACAATGTGTGAGTGATGCAAAGCGTCCATTGGCGCGATTACCTACCGCTATCCATGAGGTGGGCCGTGTGCCAGTTTTAAAAAAAAGTTTGCCAACTTAATGGTATAAAAAAGTCAATAATAGGGTCTACTTTAATCCAAGGTTATCAAAGTTATCTCACGAACAAAAATGACATTATGTAAATACTGTAATACATGCTGTCCGTAAAAGGGACAGATAACACCGCCATAATTGCCGAAGTTAGTCGCCCTCTAATTCGAATCTATTTAATGTACCGGAAAATTTATGCAATTACCGGCCGTGCATCGTTGATTTTATCTGCTCAATTTCGTTCTTGGACTACTTCGAAAGTAAGTTAATTGATTTGATATCATGATGGCAGCGGTTTGTAAAGGAATTGATTGATCGAGCAAACAAACGCGCGACGAATTTGATTCTGAAAATATCATTATTAGAACGTTAGAACAGCATTCAAATGTTTTTTGCTCAGAAAATAAATTATGGCTTTAATGGGCCCATGAAGCTTCATACTTTCTCCATTAAAACTTTAAGAGCCCTAACTAGCAATCAGCTGACAAATCAGGCTACGTCGGCAATAGCATAATAACGAGGCGTGGCCAGCTCTATTACAGGATCAATTGAAAGTCTGAAATACGAGCTCGATAATTGGCACTCATTATGTTCCAATTATTTATCGTGTGATTAATCGTTCAACCGCTTTACTCCATTACGTTAAATAGACCTGTGCAATTTTCAGAAGCAAGTCGGTCTATGCGTATATACGCTACGATCCAATGACACGGATGTAAAACTCACAAGACTCGCGTTATCACGATCATAAAACATCTGTCGTATTTTTCAGCGCCCATCATTATGTTTTCATCGGAATTAGCGGTCGTGAGCAGGTTTTATAGCAGCAGGTATCGCTGAAAGGCTGGCGCATTGTTTATTCATGCGCACATGCTCCAGATTTAATTACAAAGCTCAGCTTCTCGGGGCTCTGGACAATGTAGAGCAGAATACGAGCGGAGAGCGCTATGCCTCCAAAGGTCAGAGGTGAACGCGGCGCGCGTAGCAAGGATCACAGTGGATACGCTGCACATCTACAATATTTAACAAGCCTCATAGCTCAGTTTGTAGCTCTGCCTTCTGCGCTGTAGGATGTGGGTTCGATTCCCACCCAGGACAAACATTTGTGTTGTATCATATAGTACGTATGTATTAACAAAAATAATTTAAGTAAGTATTCTATCCGTAATCTAGTTCCCATATTACAAGTTATGCTTAGTTTGAGGCTAGATGGCGCGGTGTAAAATTAATGTTCTGTAATAAAAACCTATAGGTTTAACCGCCTCTGTGGTCTTGTGGTTAAACCCACCGATTTCAAAACCAGAGGTCCCAGGTTAGATCCTCAGGGGAGTACAATATTGTGCTTGGTTTGGTTGGTGGGAGGAGTTTGTTTAAGACTAGCTAGCTACCACCATCATTTAACATGCCGTGACGCGCGATTATTCACAGACACTATACAAGCGCAATGTATGAATGTACGTGACAGCTCTCCGCAATCCACCTATACGACGCGTAGCTCAATTTTAAAACAACTAATTTACGATTTTCATGAATATTACCACAAATTATATTCTATCAGCTCACGATCATTATTTATTTCTAGCACGCATATGTGTTCTGGTGACACAAAAAGCTCATAAAACGACAGCAAAGTTTTCCGCGTATCTTTTTTACTGCCGACATCGTCTACGCGGGACCCTCGTCGTTGGCCGTCACGTCCCATAACATAGCATACTCGTAGAATCAATACGGGATATTCTGCAACTGCAGACCTGTTCTAAATAAAGTACTCCGATCTATCTTGCCTTATTGGGAAAATAGGGCAACGTATTTTGGTAGACCAAAATATTATTGCAATAGAATTCTGTTAATATAAATCATGTAAGCTGAACTGATGTAATCTGATAATGAAGCGAATAATTTTGAATTAGAATTGTCGTAGGGGAGGCTCTAAGCGAGCAGACAGAGTGGCGGCGGCGGCGCCGCAATGTGCCGGCGCGGATGTAAGTAAATAGCTTGACCTATTTCTCTAGTAGCTTACCGATCAATAAAATTGCACTATTTGGAACTTTACTATACTTTCATCCAGACAAAAATGGCTTGAATGAATTACTGAAATTGAAAGGTATTACATTATTTAATAGTGTTTTTGGAGCACGTTTATTTAGGATGTGTGAACTAATCACATACAATTCTTGAACGCTACAAATCTGATGTAGGTGGTTATTAAGCATCGATAATATATTTGTATGATGTGAACTAAAGCTGTTGAGGGTTCACATATTGGAATTGTTTTGTTATTTTTTTATAGTAAGGTACTATAATAAAGATATCAAATTCAAAATGTGTCGTTTCATATACAAAGCCTATTTACCTCTATATATAGGTCCTGTGCTTTCTATGTTTTATGCATTGATTTTCTATTGTTTTTATTTCCTGTACCTACTCTCTGATATGATCTTTGCATCTACCTAATTTTACTTTATATGTATGCCGGCGAAAAAATTCTGTATCTTTGTATCACGGATCATATGACAATTTTTCATAAAACCTTTTAGTTATTTGTAGTAGGATAAAATACATGATAAGTAGATAAATTTAACGAGCTATGTGGCCAAGTGGGTGTTGTTTATTTGAAACATACCTACTCATAGAGCTCGAGACGGTGAAGGTCACATTGTGAGGAAACCTAATAGATTGTGTCACTGGCCAGTAACATTTTGCTAATCGGCGATAGGAACCTATCACGTATTGACTGCTAGATTTTTGCGAACCGTGCGCATGTACCGTAAGTTTTGACATACCTCTGAATATTCCAAAGCACGATTCACCCTCCGAGTAGTGATCGAGAGATCAAGAGTAGAGTCGGATGGAAAACAATCGTGAATATATTTTTATTTATTAGATGTCACTTGTTTTAAACGTAAGCAATTTTTTGCTGAAAATAGGGAGCGACACATTAAGTCGGAAGTTGATTTGTTACCATGAACATAATATCAAGTCTATTTTTAGATATGGGTCGGTCCGAACCACAAATACCAGAATAATGTCCGAACAGATGTTGAAGGATCATGGAACACACTAAATCCAGTAATATTTAATGTGTTCCACGTCTTATTTCAAAATGTGATGAAGCTTTTAATTCAAAATCACATGAGTATTTCACGGGATATTTTAGTTAGGCTACCAAAAAAATCCCGAGTACTACTCTATTGTTTTAACTAAACGTGTCAAAATTGTGTTTTTCTTTAAGGGAAATCAAATACAAATTACGTACCAGGTGCCAAGCCCACTGCCGCTTAGCGGAATAAGTACCTACTAGCCGATGAGATATGGCATTAGAATTTTCGGACGGAATTTGACGCATGTGTTAAATGACTCAAATCAGCATAAATAAAACACACTGTATCTCGCTGCTCAACGTAGTGTGGTCTGTCATGTGTTCAGGGAACTTTGCAAATGAAACCCATTGTTCCAAATAATCCACTAGGCGTAATGTAAATGGGCTAGACATGATGTTAAGTTGACAGTTGCCGAGTGCAGAATGTCATGTCTATTATTAGATTAGGGGCGAACCGCACGAAGGTTGATAAGCTCGGGTCGCAGGGCGCGCCACGCGATCCAGTAATCGATTGCCGCCTCCTATTCGCTCTAATACTTAAATTCTCTTCCTCGTTTTGTGTTCCAGTTGCTGCTTGATATTAAACTCTTAATTTTTTTTGTCTATAGATACGGTCTGCGATATTTCAGTGTCATTACACAAAACACAACGATAGTAAATACTACACGATATTAGAATTGCGGTATGGAAACGAGGGGATTCGTAGCCTTTTCAGAACACAGAGAATGGGTTCATATTATTTGACCCAACCTAGGGGCGTAGCTTTACGTAATCTGGCTTTATTTAAATAAATTAGAACATCCCAAAGGAACAATTACGTGCCGGTAAATCGATAGAGTTCAATGAAAGCCACAAAAATATGACCATTAATTCGGTGCTCACGTGAACAATAGCTATTGTGCCAGTGTTAAGGTTTACATTCTTAAACAAATAAAGGGAATTGGATTAAACCTGAAAAGAGAGCATGGTACGCCAGACACAAACAAAAAGCACTAAGCTTAACATTCTTATGGAAAGTTTACGTGCTACATAGAGCCGGATGTTAACACTTGAACGCCGATACTCCCACTAGCGAGCACATATTCATGCAATTTACTTCAAAAACAAATAACTCAGTAATGTAGGGCAAACATGAAATGTATATCATACATCTTACATGTTCGCCCTACATTCTGCTTAAACACTTTTTTTACGGTGGGTATTATTAATTGATATTTGACAGCCGACTTGAATGCCTTATATCAAAAATGAACAGAGTGGTGGGTACCACGACCTCTTATAGCTTTCTTGTTTTGAAATTACTTAACTTTTGTCACTATATGCCAAGTGCGTCAAAACGAGAATGCTATAAGACTTTGGGCCTCGGCCTATATATTTGCATTCAATTTATATTAACATTTTTGTTTTATTTTAGGACATACATTTCTTACAACACCATCTAACCCCAAACTAAGCAAAGCTTGTAATATGGAACTAGATTACGGAGAATAAAAATAATAGTAATAAATATTACAGGACATTAATTTCACATAGCGCCATCTAGCCCTAAACTAAGCATAGCTTGTAATATGGGAGCTAGATTACGGATAGAATACTTTAATACTTTTTTTTTTGTAAATACATACTTATTATGCAACACAACATCCACCCAAACACAGAACAAACATTCATCACACAAATGTTTGTCCTGGGTGGTAATCGAACCCACAACCTACAGCGCAGAAGGCTGAGTTACTACCAACTATGCAATGAGGCTTGTTAATAATACTTATATATTATAAATAATACTTACATAGCTTCCACTTTCGAGCTTATAATAACTTGAAATCAGGTGAGATGATTGCCAAGCGCTTCCCCGTCGTAGAGTAAAAAAACGTACTTATTAGCACGTATTTTTTTTGTAACTAATCTTAATACCTATTCTGCCATGCGTGTTGTATTTATAGCATGATCCAAACACGGAACACTCATCTACATATGAATCACATAATGCTTTTATAGGTTTGCTCGTTTTCAGATAAAGTGCTGGAAGATAAAGGTATTTTTTTTTCTAGCAAATCAGGTTCACCAACGATTTCGAGAAATTCCCACGCGACTGTGGGTTCACACACGGGAGTTTTACGAGTTATTATAGAAACTTTTCTAAACTTCAGCATCTGCTATGTCATATATTACACTGATCAATTAAAAAAAATATAACAGCAAACCATGTTCATGAGATATTGGTAATGATTAAGATGGCAGTATGATGGATAGTTTATTATTTTCATGTTCAAGAAAAATAACAATAATGTAATGCATTAAGTAATTTCAATGAATAATGTCGGGGAAACCCAAACCATGAGTATCAAGAATATCGCACACAAGTTGAAGACTGCGTATTAAATATTTAAAGAACTCTATAGCGCAGCCGATGCCTGCGGATACAAAATAAGGCTTATTGATTTCTCACTTTGTAATACGTCTACGAAGCTCCGTCGAATTGACACGGCTTGAATTATGAAAGGTATTTTTCTCCACGCGCAGACATTTTTCTTTCGGAACAATGTTTTGAAGTGTTAAGTGGCGCTACATTGTGGTGTCGTTGTGATTTGTCAAACATTCTGTTAAGAGTTATTTTTTGTGTTCCATTCGATATACCTACATACCTAATTGACTACACTTTTACCGGTATTCGGATCAGATCCTTCTAAATTCTGACCTTGGCAGGCCATCTGCCAATACTTTATGGAGCTATAAAAATGCAATAAATTATCTTATCGAAATAAAACATATTATTACTGTTATGATCGATAAAATACGTCGAAAGAAAACGTTACTTGTGCTCCACCGATCGTTCTTAACAAGCCTTAGTTTTTTGTGTATTCCGGGTGAAGTGCGCTTCCACCTTTGGCCTTATTATAACTTGAAACCAAGTAAAATGATGGCCAAGCGCTTTCGCGTCGTACAATAAAAAGAAGAATTCATGGCGACACGTTGTGACCCTACAGGCTTTTAAGAACTAGTGATGTTGAGAAAACAAGTTTACCTAGGATCCCACATGAACCTGTACCAGTACTAGTTAAAAAAATTGTTATGGCATAAGTACATACAATTTTTATGTTTTAAAATGTTTGTCTGGAGGAGATCGATTTTAGCGACAAGGCCGCCCATTGTACTTAGTCAAATTATTTGTTCTGCTTGTTTTGTTTCTTAGTGCTTACGGCAAAGAGTTTGTCGATCTAGCTTATGGAATATGATCTTATCTGTAAAATAGTCTAGCCTGCTTAAATATTCGTAGCTGCAACCTCCAGATAAGCTGGATGTAAACTTATAATAAGGTTTCGAATATGCCGAGCACCGGGTCAGGGCCGGGAGATTGAAACCGGATGCCATGCCACTTACTGCCTCATAATTTACTTCAAACCGTTTCGGACCGGTATTTACATAACAAAGAGCTGAGAGTGACGAACTAGCTTTTACAGAAGGGTTATCTGTGTGAAATCAGATATAGAATCACTAGAGGATGAATAGGGCCACATCCAATGTATGTAAGCATAAATAGATAAATTTTATGTGGTACAATAACTTCAGTAAAATAGTACGTCATTCATACTCTTAAGTCAGTCCCTAGGCCTTTAAACAGAAATCCAATTTTTACTAAGATTTATTTGAAGGACATCGTGCTCTTGGTACGCAAGTGCTACGCCGTAGCATGTTGCTACGAAAGTTGTCGCGTGCCGAAAAAAGTACCGTAGCATGCTACGGGCGTAGCTCCTAGTAGCATGATTAATGGCGTGTTAGTATTGGGCTTTAGAAACAATTTACTCTTGTGTTATAAACTTATAAAATTATTGTTTTAAATTACATGAATGTTTTTTTCTTTTATGAGCCTTCTTATGCATTAAATCGTTTTCGTAAATTATATTAAAATATGTACAAAAAATATTAATTTAAATAGATAATATACGAAATCTTATAATTATTTTTATATATAATTTATTTATACGACAGGTAGGATCTACTCAATGTTTGAAAAGCCCGTCTGAGGACAAATATGATGCCTCACAGAATATCGCAGACAAAAACCACTATATCTCTATAAAGCTGTATTCCTGCGGCGAGTAAAGTCGCCAGAGCTCATTTAAAAGGATTGGCACGCTTTTGGTGTTGCAAGCGTCCATAGGTGGCGGAAGCTGCATATGATCAGATCGACCTACCATCCATCTTACTACCATGTTTTACAACAACGAAGGTATGTCACCTTAGTTGTTGTAAAAAATATATATGTGATAAGCTAACGTTTGACTGCAGTCCCATGGTAAGCGATGATGCAGCCTACGATTACCTAGAAGCTGAAGAAACCTGTTCACTCGTGTAAAGACTCCTTAGTTAGGGAGTAGCTTGTAATAACATGGAAACGCAGGCAATGACAGAGTGTTTCAGTCTTTCGCGGTGGGCATTATGAGAGTAGAAGAATATGAAGAATTATATTTAACAACATCGTATCT
Organism: Venusia cambrica; assembly: GCA_951394065.1. NCBI lineage: Eukaryota > Metazoa > Arthropoda > Insecta > Lepidoptera > Geometridae > Venusia > Venusia cambrica. Next base: position 11,382,253 of record OX596040.1, on the reverse strand, counting down.
ATATATGTTTTAGATTTGAAATTTTGTAGTGTTTCTCACATTATTGTCATTTATAAATGTTATAGTTTAACAAGCCTCATAGCTCAGTTGTTACTGTTGGTAGTAACTATGCTTTCTGCTCTATAGGTTGTAGGAAACATCTACTCTCGTAGCTCAATTGGCAGAACTTTCCGGCTGGAAGTAACGACGCTGGTTCAAGTCCTGTTACGATTAGTATTTTTTTATATTTATAACATTAATAAATAGTATCTTCTCTAGTAGATTCTTTTTTGTATCTTGCATCATAAAGTAATTTTACTAACGTACGTATAACAAGCAACTTGTATTCTAATTACTGGCTGCATTTTGGAGAACTGCAATAAAGCATTGTAATAATTTATATTATGGAACATTAATTTCACAATACCACTGTTTTCTTTTTCTTTTTTTTTCTTTATCTCTACGCGATCATAGTAAACTCAGGATTATTCAAAAATAGGCCTATTTTATTCCGAAAATTGCACTATCTATACGTAAATATTAGGTCCTTACATATGAAATTGGCGTTTTGTATGGGAGGAACATAAAGGCAATTTTTTCATATTCAAATATATTTTATTAATCAAGGTATGTACCATTGCTATCTATACACTTTTTCCATCTTATAGGTAGTTCATTGATCCCTTTACTAAAAAAACCATTCGGACGGGAATCAATGAAATCTTTGAAAGCGGTTTGGACTGCCTCATCGGAATTGAATTTTTTTCCTTGCAAGAAGTTATCCAAATTTCGAAAAAAATGGTAATCTGTTGGAGCAAGGTCCGGAGAGTACGGTGGATGTCTTAGACATTCCAATTGAAGCTCCTCTAATTTGGTAGTCGTCTGTTGGGCCGTGTGTGGTCTAGCGTTGTCTTGAAGCAGCAGTGGCGTAGAGCGATTGAAAAGTCTCGGTTGTTTAACAGCGAGCTTTTCCATCATGGTTTGCAGTTGCTGACAATAGACATCAGCCGTAATCGTCTGACCAGATTTAAGAAAGCTATAGTGTACGACACCGACACTAGTCCACCAAACGCTTACAAGTAACTTTTTTTGAGTCAATTTTCGCTTGGGGCAAGATTTTGCTGGTTCACCAGGGTTCAGCCATTGAGATGAGCGTTTACGATTATCGTACAGGATCCACATTTCATCACATGTAATGATCCGATTTAAAATTCCTTCATTATTGTGCCGGTTGAGTAATGTAACGCAGCAGTCGACGCGCGTTTGTCGGTTTGCTTCACTCAATTCATGAGGTAACCCACCTTTCAAGCTTTTTCACCTTCCCAATTTGCTTCAAGTGGATTAAAACGGTTTTGTCACTAACACCGCAGCCTGCAGCTAACTGTGATGTGGTTTGCGATGGATCTGCTTCCACAATAGCCTTCAATTCATCATTATCGACCTTGGTCTCCGGCCGTCCACGGGGCTTGTTCTGCAGGTCGAAATTTCCAGAACGAAAGCGTTGAAACCAAAAACGCACCGTGTTTTCTTTTGCGACACCACCCATACACATCATTAATCCTTCGAGCCGTTTCTGCAGCACTGGTGCCACGGTGGAACTCGTACTCGTAAATAATGCGATATTTTAAGTTTTCCATTTTGTGAAATGAGTGACGCAGAAAAAAAAAACAAAAGAGAAAAATGCATGAGTAAATAGCTGTTTAAATTTGAATTTGGAATTCCTAACCAAAGAGCAGATATTTAAGATCAAAGTGGCCAGTACGACAAAACGCCAATTTCATATTTAAGGACCTAATATTATAAATTCTAGTGTCTCTGTTTGATAACGTTTTCTGGTATACAATATTGTTAACGACGAAGAAGCGCTTGGTCTGGTGTCAAGTTATAAAGAAGCTCACTTCACCCGGAGTCCTCAACAGAGGAACTTGCTATTTTATCTGGTTGTTTTTAACATTCTCTTATCTGCCTCTAAATGTCGCAACACCACAATCACATTACTAAGCAGAAACTCGGGCAAAAGCTAACTAGACAAATATACATTTACAGGACATGTGACTTGCATCTCTTGCAATAAAATGCCCTGGCAAGAAATGTCGAACCGTTGCGCGCACGGAACTAAATTTTAAATGAAGAAGATTTCCTGTTGATTTCAGGCGTGTCGCCGTGTGATGGTGCGTCGGAGCGCACGCGAAGGATGAGGCGGCAGCCGGCGCGATGAGCTAGCAGCATGGTGGGCGAGGGGGCGGGCCGCGGCCCCGCGCGCCCGCACGTGGGCGACTCGCCCCCGCGCGTGCCCATGGGCTTTGCGGCACCGGCGCCGGGGCCGGACGCGCTGCTCGACCGCGCTGCGCCGCAGCCCGCGCCGACGCTGCCCACGAATGCCGCGTTGCAGCGAGCGCACTCCAGGTTACTATGGTTTTTTATACCCCTCAATCAAACTATCTCACTCCTCAAGCTGCTGAGTTGTTGTTGAAGTCGGGGGCTATCAGACACGCAGTGGTCGAGTGGCATGGCGAGCAAGGCAGTTACTCTACCTTTCTCGTTATTTCCTACACCATTCGTCGCGTGTGAAATGGTATGGTAAGACGCTGTCCTACGAAGCGATGATCGTGAGTCATTCGGCGCGTCAATAAATTGAAAGATGGAAACCGCAAATCGCATCAAGGTCGCGCGATAACGCCAAATCTGCTCGCACAGAACACTCCCCTGTAACTCCAAACTTTTAATTAGACTTTTATGACTTAATCATCTCGCTGTAACGACCAAGGCAACAGCCTGTAATCGTCTGCTCCTGAAGAAATACCATACAAACACAAAGAGCCTTGTAATATTAAAAGAATTGTTGCGGTAAATGTGGCCATTTTTTTTCATAGAAAATGTGACACTAGGGCTACTTAATAATGTTATAAATTAATAGCTTTCAAGGGTTGTGCAGTATGTGATGATGACGTATTATCCCATAAATGTTAGCAAAATAATTAATTGTTTCCTTTAGACCCAAATTGATTTTTGAAACAATGAAACACACGTTGGTAAGGTCTACAATGTGTGGAATGTCGATATATTTTTAAACTATCTTTTCTGGAGATGATTCAGTAGGGCCACTTCAGAACATTCATTTTACGACATTCGTAACTATATCTACCTATTGAATCACGGATTCACTGTCGAACTTCTGCTCTTAGTGTAGGACGTGAGTTATTATGATCCAGCAACTATCATATTATAACTGACTCACATCTGTTTTTATGATTACAAATCATCACGTTATTCATGTTTTGTTATTTTATGAAAACTTGACGTGAAGATGGGTTAATAAAAATTTGGAAAACCCCAATATGTAAATTTTTCACTGTGTCTACTCAATTCTGTAAGCTCTTTCTGCAAACCACGAGTGTTTAAGCCACTTGTATTAACGCCATTCAACTGCCAAGACCCACGAACAGCTTCACTGTTTGAAATTAAGACAGCAAATATTATTTATTTATAACTACACGGTAGTAATTGTAACAAGTAACTTGAATAAAACCATTTTCAGATCAATGTCGTCTCTACCACCGGAGCCGTTTATGATGCTCCGCGCCAAGGCGCTGAGCAAGCGAGTCGTCATCAACGTCGGTGGCGTGCGCCACGAGGTTCTGTGGAGGACGCTGGAGCGCCTGCCTCACACGAGGCTCGGCCGGTTACGAGACTGCAACACTCACGAAGCCATCACGGAGATTTGTGACGACTACTCACTGCAAGACAACGAGTACTTCTTCGACAGGTCAGTTTGTGCCCTTTTAACTTGTTTTAACTTTACTGAAACTTGCAACAAGGATAACACTGAAGGATTTATCCTTGTACAACTGTCAAATTTCTCAAACTCAAAATCGACGACTATATCTAAGTTCTTTTTATTACACTCGCCGAGTCCCCTAGCGAAGAATATGAGGTTTCATTCTATCATCGGCGTAGTACCCACGTTTTTGACACGCGTAACAGCAAATAGATAAGATTACACGGCCGTAGATTGTACGTCATCATCTTTAAGTTTTGAGTAAATTTTATTTGAGTTTGTTCTCCTTTTCAGACATCCAAAAAGCTTCAGCTCAATCCTTAATTTTTATCGAACTGGAAAGTTACACTTAGTAGACGAAATGTGTGTATTAGCATTCAGTGATGATCTCGAATATTGGGGGGTGGACGAGCTGTACCTCGAGTCCTGCTGCCAACATAAATACCACCAGCGCAAGGAGCATGTTCACGAAGAAATGAGGAAGGAAGCGGAGAGTTTGCGACAGCGGGAAGAGGAGGAGTTTGGGCAAGGAACTTGCGCTCAGTACCAGAAATGGCTCTGGGATCTACTTGAGAAGCCAACCACGAGCATAGCAGCTAGGGTAATGTATTGTTGAACACTTTGGCCTCATTATAAATACTAACAATTTTTTTTAGTGAAGCAATCCAGGATTTTATTTATAAGGTATATGATTCATATGTTTTTTCTTTCATTACTATATAGAACCCAACAGTAGACAATGCTTCTTTCAATTGTGATTAAAAGAGTAGCATATTTGGGCACCTGGGATGCAAACAATTTATACAATTTATACACGATATCACAAAGCATTAAGTACACTATTTAAAAACAAGGAATCAATACTTCCAAGGATTCTTGGAACCAAGCATTCCTACGATACATTACAAACAAATTATAATGTAACACGTTACCGTGAATGAGCATTATTTATACCTACACCTAGTTCGAAAATGTACACGTAGGTACGTATAGGTACATTGCATTTGCACACAATGTAAAAAGCAAGCTTGTTTCGTACTGACCAAGTAAACCTAGACCTACCACTGCAGGTATGCCATTTCTTATTCAATACACTTTTTGACTAATTTCCTAAAACACTCAAGCTTTCACAGCACTTTGGGAGAACTGTTAGGAAACAAGCTTAATTTATACGCAAGAATGTTTAGATAACTGTTGTGTGGTGCATGAATAACATCTATTGCTACTTTTAATCGATGTTGTTTGTCCGTTTGTTTTATGGAATGTGGTGTTGTGTACACGTACTATAGCATTACTATAGTATTAGCATTGATTTGTGATCGCTTTTGTCGAACCCTGAACTGTAGTACTCGTTACTAGCTTTACTTATTTTCTTTCTTGTATTCTTATAACTTTTGTCTTTTTCGACAACAGTGGTCTAACTGTGTGAGTAGCAAACAATAATTATTACAATGGATTCCATCCATCTAGTGTACCTATAATTTTCATTTAATATTTTTTGTGGTACGAATTGAACAGGAATAATTATCCTGCATAGTATTTCCTGGTTTTAGGATTCTAAAATTTTGCGAGATTTTTCGAACACTTTACAAATCGTATCCAGATAATTTAGAATGTTTGATGTTTAATGTAAATTAACATCACTGTTGAATGTCCAGATTCCACTTACATTTTATTACCACAAATATTGCCCCTCTAAATCTGAGTGTTTACATAATATTTCACTGTTTGTAGCAAACTCGTAAAAACACAGCGCACTTGCTAAAGCACTTTCAATAATTTTGGGGGTTTATCGTAAACCTTTACAAATATTTTTGTAATTTTTGTCAATGTTCACAGCCGCGTCGATCGTTCTCAAATTGAGATCTATATAAAACAGAGCTTAATTGTTGTCGCAAGTATTGCAAATTATGGGATGGGCTTACGCGATATGACCAGTTACCGCAAGGGCGGTCCGAGGCCGGCGCCGGCGTGCGCTGGGGCACGGGACGGACCGCGCGCCCCCGGCACGGCACCGTCCGTGCTGTGTGCGCGCCCCGCGCCCGCGCCGCTTCGCACCACGGCAGTGTCGCTTCGCCACACCCACCCCATCCTCTCCTCAATACCCTGTCCAGCTCCCACCTCGAGCCATCAGCGCTTATGCTTCGTGGTACCTACTGATACGACTAACCGAGCTACGCGGAGCTGAACGGACGAGCGTCCGCTGATGACGCGGCCGTTACATCGAGACACCTGTACGCACGTCCGTTCACCTACATTATTTTACTTATTACATGTTTACACCCCACACAACACTACTAACATAATTCACACAAATAGATGTTATTTTTACACCAAAATTTATCACCAATGTTTAGATTACTAACCACGTTTACTAATAATTGGCTTGATTCTGTAAATACTTACTATACATATACATACCTACGACTACATATCTACCTGTTTACCATTGTACAAACGTTTGTAAGGTTGTAAGTCTGTATAAAACTAGCATAGGTACACCTAAGTGGGCACAGCGAGCGGACACTGTTGACACTGACACATTTGGCGGCGCGCTCAGAGCGTTGGGCGGCGCGGTCGCTCATCAGTGCGTAATTGCAGGTGATCGCGGTGATCTCGATCCTCTTCATCGTGCTGTCCACGATAGGGCTTACGCTCAATACGATCCCATCGATGCAAGTGTACGACGAGAAAAACGCTCCCATGGACAACCCGCAGCTGGCCATGGTCGAGGCGGTTTGCATCACGTGGTTCACACTCGAGTACGTGCTCAGATTCAGTGCCTCACCGGACAAGTGGAAATTCTTCAAAGGTGGACTGAACGTTATAGACTTATTAGCTATCCTGCCGTATTTCGTGTCTCTCTTTCTGCTCGAGACAAATAAGAACGCGACGGATCAGTTCCAAGACGTGCGTCGCGTGGTACAGATCTTCCGCATAATGCGAATATTGCGCATCCTAAAACTCGCGCGCCACTCGACCGGGCTGCAGTCACTTGGCTTCACGCTCCGCAACTCGTACAAGGAGCTCGGCCTGCTCATGCTATTCCTCGCCATGGGAGTCCTCATATTCTCCTCGCTGGCCTACTTTGCCGAGAAGGAGGAGCCGGGCACTAAATTCATATCCATTCCGGAAACCTTTTGGTGGGCCGGCATCACCATGACCACGGTCGGATACGGTGACATTTACCCCACGACTCCGTTGGGCAAAGTCATCGGCTCGGTATGCTGTATTTGCGGCGTATTGGTAATTGCGTTGCCCATCCCAATTATCGTCAACAATTTCGCCGAGTTTTACAAGAACCAGATGCGGCGCGAGAAGGCACTCAAGCGTCGCGAGGCGCTGGAGCGCGCCAAGCGCGAGGGGTCCATCGTGTCTTTCCACCACATCAACCTGCGCGACGCCTTCGCCAAAAGCATGGATCTCATCGACGTCATTGTGGACACAGGTCAGCACCCATTTCTGTCATCTATCGTGTTGCTTCTCCATGTCATGTGTCTTCCGCTGTGTAATGTAATTAACAATCTTTTCACTCTGCACGCATGTTTCCCCTGCTAGAATAGTACGTACGCATCTGTGTAATGAATGCCATGCGTGTGGAATGTGTGCACGTCGCATCGTTAGCTCTCCGGAACCGCAGACATCTCTGAATCAACCAGCAGTTCACGAAACATCGCAGACAGCTATGATCATTCAAGCGATGCGACGAGGCGCACTCAAGAGTGTTTTATTCCTTGTCTTCAGGTGACAAGTGCGTCCTCATTGAGGCGAGAGACGACGCCAGATGAGCTACTTGCTACTATCACACGGTCGTCACACTCGACCCTTATTGTTAGTCTGTTACTGGGGTCGGGCTCGCGTCGTGTGTAGCTAGTGTGGCGATGTGGGACGAAGACACTATATTATAAGGTCGATTACGTTGTCAGCGTAAGCCTAACGCTTCATAGAATTAACAATTAAAATACTAAATATTCTGTTATGTGGACTGTGTATCCGGAGGACGCTGGACTTTTTAGACTGTTCGTGTGGAATGAGTGTTGTGTAGATCACGCTGCTATTGTTGCCATCTGTTGTGAATGTATACTTCCCTTCGTTTACTTGCCAATTTTGCAATCGGGATGGTACGAGGGAGGGCATGGAAGCCTCGCTACTTAACGGTGTGTGTCTTCAGGACACAACCAGTCGCAGGCGGACGCCACTAGCTTGGAGGGCGAAGCCCCGGACAACACGGGGTACTACAAACAATACGACCATTCCATCGCTAGTAAGAACCCGGAGAGTACTGATCCCAATCAGGTGAGAAGCTGGTAGATCAAACAGGGTGCGTCCAAGCAAGGTGAAATTTAGATAATTGTTATGGACAATTTTGACCATAGTTTGACTCTATCATAAATAGAGTCGTAACGTAACTAACACGGCAAACAATCAGATGTAGATCCATTCAGACTTCCTATCATCCTACATTGTGAAACTATATTATTCATATTAATTACGGGTGAGGATTCAGGACGCACCCATTCTTTTTTTATATTTTTATGCAACTGGCTTGTGGTAAACGTTGAAGGTCATAGTTTCAGAGCTCCCCAATCCAGGAGCGCCGGTACTCGAACGAGGGCTCCGACACGCCAGAAAAACGCTTGCTCATAAACCCCGAAACGACACCAGTAAGCCAATATATTCTACCTTCCCACTTCGATGTATTCAACTCTTTTTAAACGTACAGAATTGCACTTCTACAAATTGTTGGCGATGTTTACGTGATTGATCATAATGTTTATTTTATTTAACATTATTGCTAAAACAAAAATACGCTCGGCTAAATACAAAACTATGTGGGAGTGAATTCGTGCCCGGCACGTAATGAGTTTTCATAACATCATCAATGATTTGACGTCACCTCGAGACTGACCATCAATAATGTAACCTTAGGGACAGTTCCATCTACTAATAATTTATGTTTTTCTAGGAAAAGAAGATGGCTGAAAAACAGCTTGACTTGGATCAGCTGCCTTCTGAGTTTGAATGTTGTTTTTGCACGTTCAAGGTACCTACAAACTACTAATATCACGTTAAATTTGATTCCGCAAACCATTCATTTCTAGTTAAGAGGAATACTGATCATGATAACCGAGTAGTTTGTTTATTTGGTGACGAGTTGGTGTGAGTGATGTCTCAGTAACCCAGACTCCAGTTTATTTTTAATGTGAAATATTTTTGTGCTAGCTTTTACATGGATTGTTGGTGTAATCATCTTTTCTTTACATAAGCAGAAATTTTGTAATTTCATTGAAATGTCCGTTATTTTATACACTTTCAATTTCTCTTAAATATATGAATTAAAATGTTATTTTAAGAACGGTAAATATCTAAATGTAAATAACACGTATGAACCGTGAATAGTTACAGCCGATCCTGCAACTTCTTCAATACTGCCTCCCTTTAACTTGTAGATTTTTATAAATAAAATATACCCAGCTACCTGACACAACACTAAATTCAGTACACACAACCAACAGATGAGGCGCGAACGATGACCAAACCTTTCGTTCGGTAGGGTTACAAGGAGTTCATAGACGCTGAGCAGCTGATGCCCATGGATACGTCAGACCTTCGGCAGCCGGTGTGCGTGGAACTGGCGTGCCTGCAGCGGCATCCGGCGCCCAGGGCTCTGCCGGAAGCGACACCAAATAGCCTAGACAGTCCAGGTAAATATCTCACCATCTTCATCGGTGCTAAAGTAAATATGGCAATAAATATGTAATCAATACCGATTTTTAAGGAGAAGCATAGTTTTGGCCAATTGAATGTTTACAAGTTTTTTAGTGATTATATAATTAATAATTTAATTAGCCTTGACGATATTTTTGCACATGCTATCTGAAGTATGAGTGTTGGTCCTTTGATCACTTCCAGTTTATTTGTATAAGTACTTAACAGTTGTTCATTTTCACATCCTGTTATTGCACTTGAATGTTGTGTTGGTATCCGTATTCGTATACTTGGCGTGCACACACTGTTGTACCTACAAGTGTGTGCACCTCCATGTACGTGTATGTCTTACATTGCAGATACATTTGCATCATGCCTTACGCACCCTTTTCCTTCAGAGGGAGACATCGCATGCGACAACGACTCCTCAAACTTGTATGTGAACCCTCTGGACGGTAGCAGCGGAGGCGGCGCCGGGGGAAGCACTGTATCCGCAGATTATAGCGGAGTGCGAAAGAGCGCGTCCGGGGATGGGACCGTGTTGTGTGCGAAAGGTTCGCAGGGTGAGGGTTCTCCGCGGGGGTCGCGGGCCAGCCTGGCGGTGGCTGGGTCAGGAGTGCCACCTTCTGTGATCGGGCCGCCTATCACCAGCCCGCGCGCTATCGACGCGTCCCGCACTAGCTTGCCGCAGACCGTTGACGAAACCACCGATATGCCAGGTCTGACGCGTGAAGACTCTAAGCCCAAACACAGGAAGGCTCGTTTTCAACAGGCAAGTAGATTCCTATCCTTTGATTAACGTGATGTTGACGTTGCACGACGTAGCATGATCATGGTGTCATGTAGGTTATTTCTGCATGTTTGCAGCAACATCTTTGACATTTCCTTATGACGCATAAAATCTGTTTTCAGGATTGGTCGGAAGATGACAGGAAGCCGCCGAAAAGGATAGCAACGAGGATTATCAATCATCATCATATTCTCTTCGGTAAGAAACAAAAATGTTCTCTATACTCGTAAACAAAATGATAATTATCAACTCGAAAAAACTCCTCTGATACGGCTTATACATTAAAGCAAGAACAAGTTATTTTTGCCACTAAGATTAAAAAATTAGGTCCAGCGATGACGGACGCTTGTAACAACGACCATAGCCTGGACGCTTGTAACAATAAAAGCATTAATCGCTTGTTGCCGGCCATTTAAATAAATTTGAAACGCAGTGTTTTCTATTAAAATGGGCTAGGTATGTGTACCTATTAAAATTCCATTGCCATCGGGCTTCAGAGTGAAAAATTTATATAAACCCCTCCCCACCTCACTAATCTATGCGTAATGTAATGATAATGTTACTTGGCAATAGATTTCGTTGATTAGTTTGTTTGTAATGTAAAAACCGGAAAATTTGAAACGCAGTGTTTTCTATTAAAACGGGCTAGGTATGTGTACCTATTAAAATTCCATTGCCATCGGGCTTCAGAGTGAAAAATTTATATAAATCCCTCCCCACCTCACTAATCTATGCGTAATGTAATGATAATGTTACTTGGCAATAGATTTCGTTGATTAGTTTGTTTGTAATGTAAAAACCGGAGCCACGTCGTGGATGAATGAAAAACCATTCCTGTTCTATTTACATTCATTCATTTTTTCAGGTAAAAACGGTAGTAAGCGTGATGGGGACTCTCGCGCACGATCTATTCTGAAGAATAAGGAATCTCGCGGCACCGACAGTGAGCTGCTTCTACAGGAGACTACTTCTCTCGGCGCCAATGTAAGAATTCCAACGAAATTCTTCAAGCCTAACCTTTGTGTGCGTTGCCCTAGCAGGAAAGTATGCTCTAGAAGGAATTGAGGTATACAAATAATTAGAGGCAGATGCGGTGTAAACTTACGACGGTAACGTTTTGGAGATTCTCGTTTCTCGGAAACCAAAGCATATGCAACCATATATACATACAGTATAACTTACGGTATACAGAGTAGCCCTTAATTTGTGACAATTATTAACGTAATAAGATATTCGAAAATATCTATAAACTTAAATGTGTAGATAATAAATCTATCGTTTAAATTACCAAACGTATAAGCTCACTGAAAGCTGTATTTGATAATACTTGTTGTGCATAACAAACATAAAAGTATCAAAAAAGCATAATGTCGTTTCCGACACAAATCGAAAAAAAATATGCATAACATTGACGTCAAAATGCGAGGCGCACATGCAATCGACGGATGATTGTGGGGTATAATTTCAGCTTTAAATATTACCTTATACCTTGTACCTGAGTTTTAATTTTTTATTTAGAAACGACAAATCGAATGTATCATATGTTTTGTCGCACATTTACATCACATTCCCCTCTAATTATTTGTAAAACTCAATTCTTTCTAAAACATACTTTCCTCCTGGGGCAACGCACACTAACCTTTGTTAGAACAGCCCATCCACGTTTCAGAAGTTTTGATCACAATTTTCAGATCAAACGAAAAGATAAAAGAAAAGGTAGAATCAGCGACAGCGGTTTATGTTTTCACTTTTGAATACACGTCTCAACACAGTCAAAACTAAAAAAGCCAATGTTCAATAGGTTTTTCCAACTAATTTCATTTTACAGGGTGACTCCGGGAGTGAGTCTTCTCCGATTCGACTGAAGGACTTTAAAGGGCAAAACCACAAAGGGGGCGAAAACCTCGTGACGTAACGACAGAGCTTTGTTGCGTATCGGGGCCACTTAGTGACGTACCGAGACCACCCTGCGACGCAACGACAGAACTTTTTGGCGTATCGGGTGAACCTAGTGATGTAACGCGTCCACGCTTCGCTTTCGACGCGATGTGATCTCGCTGATATTAGATTAGAGCACGCCTTGCGAACACGACGGTACCACGTACCTATTAGTACAATAACAAATTCAAATAATTTTAACATATCATTGGGCGATTGTGACTGCTTGTTGATAGATTTTCATTTGTAGGGTTATAAATATTGTTATATATAATGATAATTGTTCATTCCAATCGAAAAGTTGATGATAAATATTTGTTAAGTTTTTTACGTGCAATTATTAATTGCTAATTGTAATGTAAGCGGAGTAGTTTGTACAGCATAGTTGGAGAAAAAAAAGCAATTACTAAAATTAAAGATTTCTGAAACTTACCTCATAGTTTAACTACTTCCCATTTTTTATTTATCCATTATCCACATAAAGTTTCGCATTAGTATTACGTTTTAAAATTGAAAAAGAAAACCGATTCAATAAAGAATATGATATATTCAATATCATTTACCTATGTGACGTATTTTTTCAAATTTTTTTGACGACAGAAGATTTGTCTTTTTTTTCCTTACTTTTAAGGTACCCTAAAAATACCCAAATCGCTTCAAGTGTGCCTATAATATTTGAAGTGTCCCCTCGATTTCTCCAGGATCCCATCATCAGATCCTGACTTGATGACGATGGGACCACCTGTGAAGTATATACCTTTTAAACAAAACAATATTTTTTTGTCTACGAGTAATCGGGGAACTTACATGACGAATTGAGAACCATCTCCTTTTTTTTGAAGTCGGTTAAAAAATAAAAGACAACATTATTTAACAATCATATTTATTTGGATGTTTAAACCACTTCTACATCGATAAACCTTACGTGATATGATACAAAACAAAAATAGCACATTAACTCTAGAGAGAGAACGCAATAGTTACAAAAACAGAAAACAGAACTGCAGGTGAGTGGCGTCAATACTACACAAGAAAGGTAATCGGCTGTTCTTTATTTTTATTTGAAATTTAAGCTCTTGACCTCAACGGTTACCTGGGAATCGCCTGGGCGAGATCGAGGTCTACGATAGCTTTACCGAAGCTGCCTATTAAAGGCTCGCTCGCGCACCAACAGAACACAACGCTGTTCTCTTTCCAGGTATTTCCTCAGCTTAAGATACGCGTTTAACAGTTGACGTGAACTGTAGGCTGGCTACGCGTAGCTAATAACAACAGTATAAATAAAAGTAGTTGCTTACATTTTCCATATTGATTGCCAAACTAGAATGATCTTTACGAGCAAAATTCGCACAGCTAGGGAACCAATATGGAAAATTTACATGTAGCATGTAGGTGGCACATTTAACTATTTAATACAATGATGTGTATTATTCATGCTACCTAATTTATCAAAACAAAAACTGTTAAACGCGTACATAACCCAGAGGAACCACCTTAATTTTGTTCGTTTAGTTATTTTTACTACACCCAGTACCAAATAAATATATAATTAACATGCGTTAGTATGTTCTAATGTTTTTCGGAAACCCGGAAATATTAAATTTTTTGCTGAATAAATAAACTCTCACTTGGGGAACCATTAGATTTTTATAATGAATAGGCGTAGTAATAATAAATCATTCGTATAACAAAGATAAAGAACACACGTGTAACAGCGAGATAAATTAAAAAAAAAAATCTAAAGTTATCAAAAATACAATTACGTACCTTAACAGGTAGAAAATAACATTTTTTTATTTTATATATAATTTTATATACAACGGTGTTAATGTGTACATATAATTTTACTTAATCTATATTTAGAAACGCGAAATTTAAATATAACGATGACTGGAATCAAAAACTATAATCGTCCAAAAATAATACTCATTGTCAATTAAATAAACAATTAATATTAATTAATACTTAAAATAATCATAAATCAATTAATTAATTATCTTCTGGATCAGGCATAACAAAATGAACCATACAACACTTTGGTTTTAAGAGGATAACAAAAATACTCACGTCAAATACAGGGTATTATAATCATATTTTATTATAGCTATGATATAAATAAGCAAAGTTTAAAATGTCAATAATTTTAAAACATGTATGTGTCCACCAGCGAAGAGGCATGGAACTACTTTTATAATTTTATAGAGAAAATATGGTGTTAATATATTAAAACTAAAAAGCTACTTGCACATTACTATTATTATTACAAAATAGCTTTGTTCTGACTTTGTTTTGATGCTCCGTGACAATTGAATCATAAATCTTATAGTAACTTTTATATTAAGTAGTTCAGTAAGCATATGACTATTTGCTACTTGAAGACTACTATGTGCAAGTAGCTCATAAGGACTTTTAGCAATACACACCTCACGTATCTTCGTCTAGGCATAATTTCCCTAACAATATGAACACACAGGCACCTTACTTATCTCTTGGCAGTTGAAATGGCACGCATTATACATTGTTGTCGCTCGCAATCAATGCCTTCTCTTTAACTCTGCAAGTTTTTTATTGTTTTTTCGATTTCTTATCTAATACAAAAATAGTGTAACGTGTTTTATAATAAAAAAATTGAATACTAAAATTTATCACAAATAACTTTGTTGGCGTTCAAACCAAATTGACACCTTTATAAATCAAGTTTAATGTCTAATGAAATCAGTTCTGAGTGTCAATGAATTACTACATTAAATGCCCTGAAGCATTATTTTATCTGTAACGATGTGACACTCCATCAACATTATCTCGTTTCGGCCATTTTGTTTTGTATGGACTTACAAGAGGAAGCTAGTCTTGTTTAGAATTGTGAGTACTCAGAGCGTGGATTTTAAGAATCACCTACGAGATCTACTACGAGGTAGTCAGAGGCTCGTCCAAACTTACATTCGATACATGTCCACGGTTCGCTAGTAGCTTGTATTCGATACGAGACGGGTTGCAAGCCACCGCCGGTTAGCGGAATACATGCCATTGACATGCGTCAATGGCTAGGATTCCAAATGGCATGTGCCATTCAAATTGTTGGTCCTAAAGACATGCCGGTTTCCGCACGACACTTTCACCGTTAGAGCATATGCCCACCCACAACTCCGGATCGGAAGGCGAGCAGAGTATACCCACATACCGGCCCATTATTTTACTACCGATAGAGCTGTGTAGTGTATACACAACCCTATCGGTAATAAAATAATGCATTTCAACAACAGTAAAAAACAAGCAATTCTTACATCACTAATCTATACAGAAGATTAGTTTTACTTTAGATTTTTTACATTAACGAACAATTTAGGCAATCGTGTGAAATGTTCAAATTTATCACAAATCAAATTTGTTACAGCTCATGCCTTTTAATATTTTTTTTTATGAATATCATTATTTTGATTTGGTAATTGTAATTATACTTTGTAGCCAAGTTATATCAAAACGTATTTATAACAATAACCTAATTATACATGTTGGTAACATTCTAAATATGAACGCCTCTCCACAGCGTTTACGCTCACATGCAAAGGTGTACCTTTACATGCAATATACATAAATATGCTTTGTTATTGGATGTTCAGTCACTGGCCGAATGGCCAGATAGTCTTTGTCATTGGTTGTTAGTGATGGATTGGTGACTGTACGTCTAATGATAAAACATATTTATGTGTATAGCGTCTATGCATGTGAGCGTTAATTTTTAGAATGGTACATCTCTACCTAATTTTGTTTCGAACGAGTAAGTTATTAATCTGAATCTGAGATAGCTTCTCTAATTCTCTGATGGCTGAAGCATTAGGACTCAGTTTAATGTAGTAATCCCCAGTATGTATGTCAACTATAGTATTTTACAAAATGAGGTTACCTTGTGTCAGTTTGGTTTCTCCATATATAAATGTACTTTCGGTGCACAGTTTCTAATAGTCTAATAGCATCTTGTCACGGCTCTATAACGGCACCTCTATATTTTTTGTAGGCTTTTCTGAAATATCAAACCGTAATACTTTGTAAGTGCCAATATCATACAAGAAGGTTGACGCGATACGAATAATTATTGGTAGATATATATAGGTAGAGATTAGATACGTTTTAAAAAAAATATAATTACTGTTTTTGTTGTGTTTTCGAACGCTGATTTAGATTCGTATTTCAGAACAAACTTACTTCAAAATTATGTTCAGTCTGAACATAATTTTGAATTGCGAACCTTAGTTAATATTGACTATCAGTATCTTATTTATATAGATATCAATACATGAAAACGAAAAACCTACCTAAAACCAAATGGAACATCTGAAAACAGCTGTCTGTACGTCATAGCCTATTCGTAAGGCACATTGTGATTATTATTTTAAAACTAATTGGGTACATTCAACACGAAAATATTCACATTCAATAAAATAATTACTTTCGTACTGGTTAATGTCCATCATGATAGGATTTCCGTATCGAGCCAATCCCTCCGAAGACACAATTGTAAGACATGCCCAAGGTCTACGTTCGACGAGAATACAATCCAAGTCTCAAAATTAAGCAAATTAAACTTAAAGCTAACACAACAAACAGCAAAAATAAAACTTTGCATAGAGCGTTAAGGTCATAGTAACTTTAACAAAAGACCGCCAAAAACAGTTGGTTATACGTTTTTTTAATAAGTTAGTAGCATAAATCGAACCTCTGTTAGGTATATGTATAAATTCCTTTGGAAATAATTTATCATGATAATGACTATATCATTGAACTTTATGTGACACTATGTGCTGATTAATGTCCTTCCACGGCGAATGTGTCCATTGCGCTCTAAAATGATAGCATTCCTGATTATTTACACTGAACACTCACAGGAACAAACATATGTCTATACCATAAAAGCCCGAATACCGGAAACAAGATTATGCGTTAGTGGTAGCGGATTCTTTAGACACATCCTCAGAAATTCAGAAATATTACGTAAGAGCACATACTACCCACCACTTCATAGACCTACCCTTAGCGGTAGACCCACAAAGGGTCTTTTTAAAATTCATTAGAACACACTATTTTGACTAGATGCACTAGTTGTAGTGTGTTGTGTCCTAGTGTGAAAGTAGACTTGTCTTATAATTAAGACCAAGCTGAGGATAGCTAGTTAAAATGCCATCGCTTCTCGTCTGTAGCTCCCAAGTTTCTCTGTCCACAACCACGGCTGGTGCAACCCGGCCGAAACGTCGGGATAATTATAGGAAAAATAAGCGATAAATACGATCTGCCCTGAGACGGCTTCTTAAATTGCGAAATGAAATAAGCGTTTAAGAGTTTACAGCAAGTAAATTCAACTTACAGAGAAACAAATGACTATCACAACGTGAACAAAACCGAACACAGCCTTTTAAGACAAGCGACACGACATGCGACATATACAGAAGCTCTTCAAAAACAGCAATCAAGAAAAGCAAGCGTTATTCCTGAAAAACTACAGCGGAGACCGATATTTTTAATTCCATTTGGTTATTTAACTAAAGCAAGCCTTGGGCACAGAATAAAAATTATTACTATTTCAGGTGAGTATCAGCATTTTCAGCCACGGTTACTCTTAAGAAACTATAGCCACATAAAGAGGGACTAACAGAAACATGATATTCTATGATCCTCATTTAAAACATAAGAAGAACCAATGAAAATCGATTGTAATAGAAATACATCACCGGGCACAAATCTATTGATTCGAAATCGCTATCTGTAAAATTCTAACATTTCACCCGTTTGATGAGCGCTGACTATCTCAATAGCAATGGATAAAGATATTATGTGCCCAAAATTAGTAATCGATTCTTATCTATTTATGCCTACTGGATGGGATATTAGACTTTATGGTTACCTTAAATATCTTATCTTGATGGCGGAAATTGGATCAGGACCTATAATTAATTTTGGCGTTACATACATACCTATACCTACTGGTAAAAACTGTGAACAACCCTATTGCCATTCAACTTGCTAACGTGCTACCGCCTACTCACTTGCTATTTTTAAATAGATAAGTTATTTTCTCGATATAGGCGCGCGGGCCGTGGGCTTTGTCGTTGTTTTAAGCGTGCGGTATCAAAAATTAGGGTTGCCACAATCCACAATATGTCAAACATACGAGAATAGCGAGAATATTGCGAGGTTCTAGATTCTACCGAGGAATCGGTATGCTTATGGAGATTTTGAGTGGACTTAGATACAACTGCATTATTCTACGTCGAATTATATCGCCTCAAAACAATAATTGTTTAATTATTGTTTCATTTTCAATTATTGAAAACAAAAATGTGAAGAAGGATGTAACCGGATTGGTGGTATTACATTGCAACCAATAATAATTTAAAAAGAGAACTGCTCCGTCAATTTAACCATACCTTAAAATATTACACGCAAAAAACTTTTCTATCAGAATTAGTGTGTACTGTCTGCGGTGAAGTTTTAGTCAGCAATGATATAATATTGACAATAATCCATAATCTATATATTATACTAACTTCCGCTCGCGGCTCCGCCCGCGTGGTACCCGGATGAAAAGTACATATGTTTTGATAGTAGCTTAGTTCTGTGCAAAATTTCAGCTCAATCGGTTCAGTTGTCTTTGCGTGAAAGAGCAACAAAGAACGAATCAGTTTTGTATAGCAATCCCACGGGAACATTGCACTTTCGCTTGACAAAAGTAGCCTGTGCATTAATCCAATGTACCGAGTTTCATCTAAATTCGTTACGCCGTTTGAGCATGATTGAGTGACAAACATATTTTAATTATTTGGTCATCTTACGGGAACACTGTACTTTTCCGGGATATATTTGCACCAAATTTCACCCAAATCCGTTCAGCCGTTTCCATACACTTCTGTGTACCATGCGGGTGGAGTCGCGGGTAAAAGGGGCTAGTGTGTTATAAATAGGATTTAGCTATCCGTAAGCAAAACAATCTATTAGAACAAAGAAACGCAAAGAACAAAGATGAGCAACGCTACCTGTGCCACGCCACGCTGATCGCCGTCTGCAGCTTGGCCCAGAGCCACGGGTAGAGGCCTCCGCCGCGCCACGCCGCCTGCGCCACATACTTCACGTAGTCATAGAGGCCCCACGGCGCGTGGCCTCCGTTCACGTAGTACACGTATGTGAACCCATCCTTGTAGATATCCTTTATCGAATAGTAGTACGGTAGGAATGAGTGCAGGTGGAACCTGGAACCGAACAGTGTCACATACCGAGGTTATCATTTTCGTAACATTCTAAGCACCTGTCAATCACGGGTCTACAATATATCTTAACTTGTAATCAGGTGAGGTGAGGCCAAGCTCTTCCACGTAGTACAATAAAAAAACCAAACTTTAATTAAGTAACCTAAGGTGAAGAAAAATTACTTTGAAATTCCTTACATCGCGCACTGCAAAAACAATTGATGATAGCAAAAATAAATACTCCAGTTTTATGGACCACATCAATATCTAAAAAAAAAATTGCACTTTTTGAATTTTTTTAATGTTCCTTGGATTTACCCTTATATCCAAATTAGTTTACTTCAAAAAGTGATCTACAGGTATTTTACTTTTTGAATTATTCAAATCGGAAATTCCATTCCAAAGATATCATGAATAAAAAAATAAGTAACAAAAGTCTTAAAAACGTCCACTGGCAGGTTATGAGCGTCCACCAAAGGAGTGCTATAGACTTTATTACAACGATCGTGCTGGCAAGCGGAAATGTGATCTTTGTGATGATGTTAGGTACTCTGAAACCCCGGAAATGAATATTGTGCTGCTGTAGATGTTGTAAGAGGCGACTAAGAGATTACCACGAAATGCAACGTAACATCTTCATAGTACTTATTTAGGCTATACCTTTTTATTACTTTTTTTTTTTTACGTTTTTTTTTTTTTTTTATTTTAGCAAGGGGTTACAAGTTGAGATAAGGCCGAAGGTGGACGCCCATTCACCCGGAATCCTCAACAAACTGAGGAACTGTCTATCTTACCTCTAAATGCCGGAACACAACAATTTTAGATTTGTTGTTATGGCGACAGAATTAGGTAAGATGGTGGTAGCTAGTCAGGCGGACTTAAATATAGTCCTACCACCAACATTGGTTGGTGGTAGGACTATGTTTAAGTCCAAGCACAATATATTGTATGCCTATGGGGATCGAATCCGGGACCTTTGATCTGAAAACGGTGAGTTGAAACCTAGACCACAGAGGCGGTTAAAAAAAAGTTCTGATAAGGATCCCTAATTTAGCCGGATAAAAATATATCCTATGTTTCTCAGTGATACAATAGCATTTCACAGGTGAAATAATTGCGCAGGCAAGCCTCGAAATCCAGACCTCGCCATTGATCATGAGCAGCCTCTATCCATCAACTTCACGTCACTACTGGTCACGAGGTCATAGCACAGCCCCCGGGGAGGTCACGACTATTTCGTCTGCTAAGTGTGGTGTTTATGGTCAACGTGATACCCAGTTCAAGAGCTCATCCAATTCAAATAAAACAATATTTGAATACCCTCGGCGACTTAATCATTGGTATTCTGATATATCAGAATTCACTACTTCGATTTATCGGCTATACACTAGAAACATTCTAAAGAAACAGCTGGAAGTTTTCCCATATTGATATTAGATATTCATGTACCTACTTATTTGTTATTGAACATAATTGAATGTATGAAGTAACTATCCAGCTAAGATACCTTTGCGCGTTGCAAACTCTTTGTACAGAGAGCTCATATTAGGTTGGTCGTCATTTATGGGCGTCATATCTTTTAAAGCCTTTAAAACGATAATTATCATAAACTCGTTGAACAAATGTTTCATAATTTAATTTGCTCAGTATTTCTAACAACTTTCAAAATCAATTCGTTGATACATTCAATTTAAAAAAAACTACGCAACCCTGTAGAACTGTAGATTTAGAAAAATATCATGAGGTATGGTATCGTTCACTATAAAGAATATTTTAGACTGTTTGTTACGTGCTCCAAATCCTTTTCAGTAAAAAGTTATATACAAACGTTTTTACCCCTTTTCATCCCTTCAGAAGGGTTGAGAGGAGATAATAAGTTTATAAATAAATAAAATAATGATAAATATTACAGGACATTAATTTACACAGCGCCATCTAGCCCCAAACTAAGTATAGCTTGTAATATGGGAACTAGATTACGGATAGAATACTTAAATACTTTTTGTAAAGACATGCATACTATATGATAAAACAAACCACAGAACAAACATCTATATTTATCACAAAAATGTTTGTCCTAGGTGGAAATCGAACCCACAACCTACAGCGCAGAAGGTTGTTATATATATTATGAATGTATATTAATCCATGCCATTTAAATTGGTAGTAATTACACAAAACAATGTTTCATTCAAATAGATTAAGTTGTTTCAGCGTGATGTGCGTTCAAGACACAAAAAGAAAAGACAAAAATAAATATTGTTTTAGCTTCAGTATCGATAATGATAGTTATTGACCCGTTACAGTTTTAGTTTAGATGAAAGAATGTATTATAAGTTGGCTAACCTAATCTAAACAAATAAATGTACTTTAGATAAATGTATATGTAGTTACAAATAAATAGTATAGCCATAGATTTTTTTTATGACCCAATTTAGTAGTAAATTTTGATGAGAGATGATGAGAATGATAAAAAAGGAAAAAAGTATGTAATGACAGGATAAATCAATTGATAAAAAAGGAAAAAAGTATGTAATGACAGGATAAATCAATTGATTTACTTTCTGAGAACTTTAAGCACGGAAAGTGCATTTTCTGTACTTTCAAATGCTTAAACTGCTATACTAGTCCATTTAACCCAGCGAAAAATGTTTTTTTTTTTATTTATTTTTTATTGTACGACAGGTAAGCACTTGGCCTTCATCTCACCTGGTTACACGTTGAGATAAGGCCTATGGTGGAGGCGCACTTCACCCGGAACCCTCAACAACCTGAGGAACTGGCTATCTTACCTCTAAATCCCGAAACACAACAATTTTAGAATTGTTATTACGGCGACAGAATTAGGTAAGATGGTGGTAGCTAGCCAGGCGGACTTCAACAAAGTCTTACCACCAACAAAACGAAGCACAATATATTGTACTCCCCATGGGGACCGAACCCGGGACCTCTGGATCTGAAATCGGTGGGTTGAACCACTAGACCACAGAGGCGGCTAAGGCGTGTGCGTACTTGTTAAACCTTATCTTAGGATAAGGCTCTCCAACAGTGGACATTCATGGGCTGTTGACGTGTATGATGTTACCTACTAATGGAACACACAGACACCCAGTCGCTCGAAGCCCAATCAAAACCAATCAAATGTGATGAGACCTTCCTTGACATTGACGCAACAGTTTTCAAACGAAATTTCCAATGAATCATTAAGATTACACTACAAAATGTATGTTCTCACTAGGTATATTATTTGTTTGATTAAAACTCGGTTCTTGTTTAGCTCCTGAACAGGAAAAGTATTATATATGCTGATATAGCATATGAGTTGGTAGTAAGCATATGCAGGAATATTGCTTTGATGCGCTCCCGCCGTTCATCCAGTAGCACGCTCACTAAACCAGATACCCGCGAAGTCATTTAATGTGCTTGCAGAAAATAGAACGTACGCGCAAGGAATATCGCTTTGACGCGCAGCTTATCACATATAAACGTTAACTACCTACGTCCAGTAGTCACTACTACTAGACACACGCCACTGTTTTGTTTGTTTTTTACAGTCAATCTAGCCCCAAACTAAGCATAGCTTGTAACTGGGAACTAGATTACGGATAGAATACTTAAATCTTTTTTTTTGTATATACATACTTATACAATACAAAACCCAACCACAGAAAAAACATCTACATTCATCACACAAATGTTTGTCCTGGGTGAGAACCGAACCTACAGCGCAGAAGGCAGAGTTACTACCAACTGAGGCTTGTTAAGCTGTGTAGGTACCTTCTGTGCTCGTAAAACATGATAGCTTCTGAGTTGGTAGTGAGCACGTGCAAGAATATCGCCTTGACTCGATGCTCGTGTGGCACCGGCGCTGACAAATGGTCGATCAGCACGTCCAGAAGCATGCTCGCTATGCCCGACCGACGGTACGACCGGGACACTCCTGCAAAGCAAAAAATTATTTGAAACAAAGTATATCAATATATAAACACACAAATGAAGAGATAAGGGTAGTAGAGCCCCTTGTGAAAGGGCTGGACCGGAAAAGTACTACCACCATACCTATTTCAGCCGGCAAGCAGCATTGCTGTGTTCCGATTTGAAGGTTATGGTTGCTGGTGAAATTACGGGTACGAGGCTTAACCACATTATGCCTTGAGTTGACGGGCGCAATGCAGTGCCGCGTAGGCTAATGTTCTTTGTGGGTGTGTAAGTAGTAAAGCATTGTTATAGGCAAGAGATACACTTAACATCAGGTGGACTACTTGCTTTTCCTTGAGCTTTGAGGGGCTCTCAAAGTTGTATAATATATATAATAATAAATAATAAATATTACAGGACATTAATTTTACACAGCGCCATCTAGCCCCAAATTAAGCATAGCTTTTAATATGGGAACTAGATTACGGATAGCATACTTAAATACGTTTTGTAAATACATACTTACTATATGATACAACACCCAAACACAGAACAAACATCTATATTCATCACACAAATGTTTGCTCTGGCTGGGAATCGAAACCATTATATCAAGCTATATAATCATATATATACAAGGTGAAACAGAATATGTGTACTAAGCAGTGGGGGGGCTTTTCGGACCAGGAAAAGTATTTGTTGTGGTGGGGAGATAATAGTGAATTCCCATTTTCAGTTTCCCATACAAATCTATTCATTTTCTCAATGACAATAAATAGTGACGACCTTTACCGCACTATGCATGTAGGTAGGTAGGTATCAGTTGGTGCAATTGTCTGTGTCAAAGAGTATTAAGGACAGATGAACCAATTTTAGTGAGAACTTGGAGTCATCTCGTGAAAGTAGGTTATTAGATAGAACATACACATTGATAAATTACATAGGCACCTACAGTTACAAAAAGACGATAAATGCGATATTGGACGAACAAAAGTACATTAGGAACGATTATTTTGTATTTTAGCTAACAGATAGATAAAATTCTTATTGATTTGACAAATTAAACCTTCTAGTAATGGATTGTCTCATTAGCAGCCCAGGCTTTTCGACGATATTCCTCTGTTAGTGAAAGCGCTTTTCGTTCTTTGTGATTGTGACCTTCTGCTATGTTGCCTCAGCTGAGGTCATTGACGCGAGTTAAGAAACAGCTGATTAGCTTTAGGGTAGTCTCAATTCAAAAAACCAGCTGTTGGTGTCAGAACTTTGATCTTGTTTTACCAAAAACTTTGAACCTAAAATCAAAAAGTCGTAAAACAAAGGTTGTTCCACGAGTCGGGTTGGATAACCCCGTTTCGGGATAGTACACATATTCTGTTACAGGTTGTATAGGTACATAATTATATATATGATGCTGCATTGCTGCAGCATTGCTGTGTGGGCATATGGGGCTGCCTTACCTTTATGCCTTAAGTTGATTAAATTTTGACAACACGTTACACTAAATAGACTAGGATATTTATCACAGACGTTTTTTAAACTTATGCCAAACCCATTGTGAATGTGAATGCTTTCAATTCAATCCAATCTGGCATAAAAATACAATAAATGTCCTGTAATATTTATTCATTATTTATTATAAATATAGAGTATGTAGACAGGTGAAGGTTACTTACCTAATGTTAATATGTATGCCACTAGTGTTTCTTTGGATGCAAACCATCTTGATAGTATTCCTCTATCCTCCGCATTGAGTTTTAAATAAGGCTTGATCTCAGCTACTATGAGGCCAATTATCTGAGCTTTGTGCACTGCGGCTAAGGCAAAAAATCTGTCTGAGGATGTGATCTCTTCATACCACGATTGAGGATACTCTATGGGGAACCAGTCTCTACATAGAGCCCTCACCTAGAACATATACATGATGTAAATTTTTCAATTTGATTAATTACAGTTTCTTTAAATGAAGAAAATAAAAAATACACCCAAGATTTTCTAATAATATCTATTCACTTCACTTGCAGCGCAGAGCTCGGAGCAACATGTTCACAGAGGGCTAGTCAGTTAGCAGCAAGACCATATTTCCTGAGGATGCCTCGTGCACGAAGCATGTGTTGATTTGATTTTTTCAGTGAGATTTGACGGATTTATTATTAAATATTTTTTCTGTTTTCAGATTTTATTTTGAAATATCAATTTATCTAAAATTGTATGTGATAGCAACAGAAAGTGTTTTGTTAGCTTGCTGGTTGCTGAGAAATATATACAACATTTTTCACACCTCAGCAGCCAACATGCTAAATATAATCACATAATTGTTGGAAACGAAATAAAATGGATTACACATGAGTTATCCATACAAAATGTCTAAGATAACTCTTGCTTGAGAGCAGATGAACTGAAGAAGCTTGTAACAATTTACTTCATTTAACTTTTCAAATATGTGAAAAGTAATTTTGCTGCTTCTTTCTTAACATGAAATAAAAATACAACTTCAAAATATTATTGCAATTCCAATAAATCAGTAAGAGTAAGAGCAAGTATGTACTTGTAAAATAACAATAATGTTTATAGCTCCTTTATTGGAGGTCAACAAAGAAATAACAGTTGATTACAAAACAGTGACCCTGCATAAACAAACAGTACCTACTGTAGTATAAACATAAACAGTAATGTTTGCAGAGTTGTGAAATAATGAAGGATCTATCAATTAGGCAAATCACACCATGTTAGAATCAATTGAGTTGACAGAACAATTAAATACAAAATAGCGTAGTTTATACATAATTGATGTTTTATAATCTCTGAATCATGTCTTAGCATGGATAAGATAGAGGAAATACCTACAGACTTACTACTTACATACCTTACTTACTACTTACATACTTAGATTTAATAATAATTGTGCATCAATTGCTTTATTGTATTGATCAATAACAAAAATGTACATCCCAACATAAACAGTAAGTAGGTATATAATATGCTCTGATATTGTTATAGGTGTAAAAACCAAAATTGAGAAAGTTAAGTACATAACAGTTGATACAAGAAACTTACTTCTTCTAGGTCATCGGGTACCAAGAATCGTAGCTGAACATCTTTTAGAGAACATTTTGCTTTCTCTGTCTTTTCAATTATCACTTGCAGTCCTTCAGAAAGGTACCTACAAATCAGGTAAAATTCAAAATATATTTTAGTTTTATTGGACACCAAAAGGCAGAAAGAACTGTAGCATGTAGAGGGACTTTTTGCTGAAAGCAGTATACTATGATTTCAACGAAAACTAGCTATTTGAACCGTCAACTAGTTAGTACCAAGATAGCTATAAATAATTATCTACCTATTCATAGATTGAACAGTGAATTGGTTGGCCAATTTATTCCAATTGTGACACAAAAACAGGAGATTAGTTTACAGAGATGTTTATATTAGCTTACCAGCTGAACCCAGCCATTCGGTAATCTGGCCATTAAATATTTTGGTGAAAATTCTACACTAATGAACACAAGACCATTTCAATTCACTTTACAGGGAAAACATTATTTTAAATTTCCACTTCACGAACGCGAACATGAACCAACTTCATTCAGCAATCAGTCAGATAAGCACAACACAACAACATTACTATTTTTTATTTTGACTTTGACTTTGTCTTGACATTTGTTTGTCATTTGTCTGTCAACGTGACATTGACGATTTTACTGGCTTCACTCCAACTTCTTAGAATCTGCTGTAAGGGCCTCTAGCTGGCGCGATGCAACAGCGTTTTGCCACGAGAGCCCTGGACCAAATAGTGAAAATTAGTTTTAAATAGTCGTGAATTATTATGGTTACGTGTCCACTAGGTACCAGGATGTAACGCATCTAAAAATGATAACCCACAGAATTAATGTTTCACATGTAAGTACGATTGAAAGGTCTATCATGCAATGTTTTATAACTGCAATCAAAGTTTTGTGCATACGTGGATTGAAAAAATATTAGTATTTTATCCCAATAATACACTGTATTGAATGTATTGGTGTTCAATTTATAATAATACCAAATCGTGAAATACTGCTACTATTAACCTCACTTTTGTCATTAGAAACTTATTATTATCGATGTCGCTTAACGATATTTTGCTAACTGGCAAAGATTCCATATAGCCTGCAACTTCATTATATTCTTAGATTTTTATTTTTACAGCAAAAGTGCAAAATACTTCTAAGGAAAGCTTGCGGCATCTAATAATAGATAAGTTATCTTTGGAGGAAAAAAAAATCCAACATGTTTTGTTTCGATATGACGCTATTTTTTATGCTTTTGGTCTCTTTTGTGATCTTTCCAAGGCATTAGACTGCATAAATTACGAAGCATTGATTTCAAAACGGAAATATTACGGAATGGCAAAGCCCTAATTAATATATTTAATATACAAAATAAGAGAGAATATACATTGTTGCTAGTCCGGTACGGGCCGGTAGCGTGTTCGTGAATGGTCTCGTCTAACTCTCTCACTCTACCACAAGCTTACAGTAGTCTCTTTCTCTTTTGCGTTACCAATCTTCGTACGTATACTAAAACTATGATATTGCCAATCTAACGCTAGTAACTACCTATCTTCTTAATCTTTTGGCTGGAAAACATCAAATGACTCATCGTCCGTCAAAAGTCGTACGACTGCTTGGAATGAATGTCAATAAAATGCATGACTTGGATAAAACTCTTTTGGCAAAATTGTTTGGTTTGCATTTATTTATTTTTGGTCAAATCACCGGCTGGCGCGTGCGGCATTGATTACGAATAATGTGTGCGGCACAATTTTCTTCCTTGGCAGTTTTCTTTTTTCGTTTCATTTACCCATTACTATGGGTAAATGAAAACTGAAAAACTGTACTAGTGTGTAAAACTGAAATACTGAAAACTGGTATTTGTGTGTGCGACATGAAGTAATTTAGGGTAATATAGTCTCAAACCTATAAACGCTCCTGCAAGGCTTCCTATAAAAAGGCTTTTAACCACTACTTAACACAGCAGATCTAACCTAGGTAAGTAGATACTCTAAAACACCGCAAAGGCTTTTCAGAAACAATAAAATATAATTCACTTTCAAAATCTGATCACATCATTATAACGGACTCATCGCCAAAATTCAAATTAGGTAGTATAAACCTACTCCTTCAGAAATCACTTAGCATTCTCAAAGAGAATACAAAGGGTGCGTTCCGTAACTAGCCACTTTCGCCGCGGTCGCCCATTTTGGCGTTCCGTTTGTAGCCGCGATCGTCGCGGCCGACTAGACGACGAAGCGACGACGACGTCCACTGCGACGAGCCCTCAACGCCCGTACCGTGATGCGATGTGGGTCGGCGCGGGCGTCTAATGACACTAACAATGACATGCCAAGTGAGTGAAAAGAGCGCGAAATACAAATCATGTAAAACATAATTTTAAATTTTAGATTCATTTTTAATATATATATCTCGTTATTATGTACATATTACAAAATTACAATTATTTCGGGATAGTACTTTCATAGAGTATAGATAATTATAAATGATCACAGGCAGGTATTGTAAGGAAGACCTCAACTGTTTATAAACTAGTAGTTCGCCCCGAGGCCCCGAACTGAGATCACGTGATGTCTGGTTTGTGACGGAGATCATTTCTCAAATAGAACGTAATTAACAAACGATAAAAATGTGCTTTCATTACACCTTTCTCACCTTACTTAAGCACTTTTATCTGAACTCTCTTTATTCACCTGAGTGTTCGAGGCTCTCTCTTGTTGCTTACTAACATGAAACAAAGGAATTGCGTTTTGAAAAGTGCTCTCCAAACTGTTTCCTTAGTAGTTGCATTTTAAGAATCTACCTCTCCAGCCCACGGATTATGTAAAGTCAACCAAAAAGGCAGCAGCTTTCTTCTTTGTGTAAACAAAACTTTTACTGTGAGCACCAATCTGTCTGCTTAGCGTGGTGGCTATAATGACCGTAACGTCCCGTATTGAGTGAATAACAATGGATGAAATAGACCAGTTTTGAAATTTCGAATACCCTTTCTTATCTTACAAGACCTGATGATCATCCTTTGCCCTCTTCTCAAAATCTTAAAAACCACCCCTTATCCTTATAAGGGGTGGTTTTTAAGATTTTGAGAATTTTTGCCCTTGCAAAATAAACTTATTTTGAAATCAGTCTCAACACAACAATTTCATGTTTTAACACATTTTAAAGACTTCAATTTTATTTACCCCTTTTGCAACCCTTAATGTAAATACAGGGGTAGTAGCAAATCAAAAGAAAGTTAATTGTGAAGTCAACACCTTTTAACAGTCTATCCTACAAGAAGCAAGCGTTTTAACCCCTTAATGCGCCCCTTTGTTACAAAAACCACCCATAATAACGATACTCTTTCAAATGACACCCCACAAGCCAAAAATCATCTCGTCTCACTTAACACCGCTATTTCTCAAAAATTACCCTAGTGTCAAAAAAATCCTCAAACCGATTGATGAGTATTAATATAATCTCTGAATGTTCAAAATTTTGAATTGATCGAATCAACCATTCATAAGGGCGAAAAATTGCATTTCTTTTTACCCCAATATCTCAAAAACTACCCCATTTATCAAAAATCCCCCGAAAATCGAATATTCCGTTCGAGAGTTATGCCGTCTCAAACATTGCCACATACATACATACATACAGTGCCGGATTTCCCAACTTAACTGAGAGATCTCGTTCGCTTCGCTCACTCGATCAATTAATAACAATAGGTATCTATTCACTATGCATATTTTATTTTTATGACAGTAAAACTTAAGTATGTACCAAGTAAAAAACATATAAATAAATCAAATCAATGCTGTTTTATTTTCTTAACTAAGTACCTATAAAACATTCTACTTAATACATATATCTAGGACTCACTGTAGTTTTACGCCGATAGTATATCAAGCTGGGTGTCTTGTGCAAGGGGGTTACCTACTTATCTAAGTATGATAGTTGTCTGTATATATGTACATATCAAAATACCGGCATACAAAAGCAAAAGCCCTGAATCAAATCCAATTGAATCATTCCACACATGTTGGCCCGAGTTAGATCTCGATGCTCACCAGACACCACGATATCGCCTTACTCCGATGTTCACACGAGGCGTGTCGCTGGTGTTACTTCCACTTCAAATCTACTTACTTACATACATTGTTAGGTATCTACCTAGAATAGCTACAGCTGCAAGAACCTACATATACGGAAATATTGTGCATAGTACAGCGAATCTAAACCGCGGACCTAACCTCTTACCTATACCTAACTTGGTATAAGCTTTGGTTAACTTTACTCACACTACACTACTCAATCTAGCTATAATATATAAGCTATAGTATGTTTTGTTTAAATGATTACCTACCATTATTATACACCTGCATAGTACCTACCTACCTATTTATTAAAATGTTTTCATACCTCGTCACACAGCAGACGAATTGGCCGCGACCTGGGGACTGTGTTGTGACCGGCTGTCACGTTGAGTTGATGGATATAGGCGGCTCATGACTACATTCGTAGGGCCAGCTCTGGATCTCGAGGCATGCTGGGCAAGAATGAGGTCAACAATGGAGCGAGCCTTCCGAGAAAATTCTTTGTTCAGCTGTTGGCCAATGGTCCAAAATGACAGTGATGAACTTAGGACCATGGCACAAGTGTTACTGCTGGTAGTTTTTACAAAATCATTTTAGTAGTATTTGAGTCTATTCAATCCAAACAAATATACTTTTTTCTTCTAAATAATATTAGTGGCGACAATCTATCAATCTATAATCTATAAATCTATCAAATATCAATAGGTAGTACTTTTTTGAGAATGTTATTTCCAGAATGTGCCATTCAGGTAATCTAAAGCATGATTTGCCATTATAATAATTACATAGGTATCTCCCGGAGCCCCAAGTCTTAAAGTGGACTTATTGGGTATTAGCACAAGGAGTTCTTACTCCTTTCTAAGTTGGTAGGTTGGTAAGGTGGGCACTAACATGGCCCAATAGAGGTTAGTTATTTTAAAAAGAAACGATAAAACTGTGAAATACATCCGTAAAACAGCAAAAAACCGACAGAAGATTGTGTAAGCCGTAAAATTGAACATGCCCGCCCAAGTAATTAATATCTCATGTGCTCTGCCACAAAAAAATGCTGTAGGTATAGGATATCATAGCATAACATTCCGCCGGCCCTTGTCAGTCTACATGGCAAGGTATAGTACACCCATTCTGCCGGCCTATGTGTAACATGAGCCGCCGCTCTGCGCACGCGTCTCTCGCATCATTTGCACTCAATCTTAATATTGCAGTTCAGGATGCATCATTTAAAATTAATAACAGCCTCTTTTCGTCGCCCATTTTTTGTCGGGATCTGAGAATTTAGAAGTCAGGATTTTTTACGAGCGTGATTAGAACGCCTCGCGTGCTATATGTCCGCAAGATTCGTTTGTCTGAATAATCGATTAATCCGGTTGTCAATATCAAATAAAGGGATTTTCCGGGCAGGTTTGCCTGTAGAGCTTCGCGAAATGGACTAGACGAAAAGTCAAGTAGTAAATATTGGTTCTGGGTTTCCATGGCCTAGTCTCAATAGCCTTTTTTTTTAGTAATACCTTTGAGGTACCAGTTTTAGAGGTAGTATAGTGAAGTATTCTTCACATACCAGTGGATCCGGATTTGTTTGGCCGAATTCATCATTAACAGCCCATTAACAGCCTATGTCCACTGCTGGACAGAGCCTCCTCCAAAGCTTTACCATAATCACCATACTTGGCAGGCAGATTGGATATAAAACTAAGAAGGAAGCTGCTGCCTTTCTTGAAGAGATCCCTTAGTCGGCTTTTACGACATCCATGGGTTGAGTTAGAGTTGGAGGGTTTGATTGATGCGCCGCGACCGCCACAAACTATTGGACAAATACTTATGAGGGTACTGAATACTGATACATACGAGAGCACCTAGATACCTACTTGCTACTGCTACTTACCTATATCCAATAACTAGCATTTTAATAATCTATGCTCGGAGCCATAACACAAAAAAGTAGCCTGTGTTACTCCTTATAACATCAGCTATATGCCAGTCCCGTCACAATCGGTCCAGCCAAGTCTGAGATTAGCTGGAACAAATCGACAGACAGCAGACAAAACATTTTGAAATGTATTTTTGATATAGTACTTTCCGTATATACCTACTTTCAGATGCATTTAGTATAATGCTGTTATTTTGACATTACAAACAGAGACTTCAATTTTATTTTAATATACAGATATTATGTAGCTAGTATATTAGGTAGCGTAGGTACCAACATAACTAAATTGGATCATTAAAGTTTGTCGCAAAAATGTGAGAGTGATAAGATAGGGGTGAACCGAGCTGAACAAAGAAGGTTTGTGCCCGCCGGAAGCTACGGGGTCGAGGATAACGTTTCCAAGAATATTCAAGAGGCAGATTCAAGATACCTACGCGGGATGGGTTTGATATCATATCGCTTATTTGGTGGAAAATCGTCCTAACTAACAATATTTTCCAATGGAGGCAACAAGTCTACAATTAGCTTTCTAAGTAACTAAGTACCTATGTACACCGGGGTGCCTTGATGATGGGGTGCCAAGATGTAGGTAGTCAACAGCCAAAATTTATCGTTTACTTAGTACCTATCATACCCTCAATAACTTATTGAGCATGTACCTATAAAATACAAAATGATGTCTATGGTTAGTTCACAAATAATTCACCACGGGCTTTCCAGAGAGTTGTATGGAGCTATTATTTATTTATTTATCATTATTTTTATCTACTAGAACAAACATTATGGAGGTAAGTAATCCTTCAAAAATTTTTTTCATGTGCTTCGATCAAACGCTCAGAAACACATTTTCATAGGTACCTTTAGATACCTATTTCTTTTGTACATATAGGTACTATGTTAACTTAAATAAAAAGTAAACCAAATATAAATCGGTTTTTCAGCAAACTGTTGAATAAAAAAATATTTCTCCCAAGTTATTTTACTGACGTTTCTTATGATAAAATTCTAAAAAGTAATAATTAAAATACTTTTACAGGGCATTGAAATGTAACATCAAAACATTCTAAATATATATTTATTTTCAATCAATCACAACAACTTATGTCTTATCAAAATAACAAATAATGTCTATATATACTTTCTTACATCTTAATCGAGTATAATACTACCTATATATATTGATTGATTTAAATTAAGTTAACTTTACCCTATTTATTCTAATACCTACCAACTTATTTTCCTAACTTTGGAAATATAGACAAAAAAATATCTTTCTAACGATAGTTATATCGAAAAAACTTAAAATATTATACAAATAGATACAAAAGGAACAAGTTCAAATTATGATAGGGAAGGAATACTCGTACTACAAAGAAGTAATTAAATGTATTCTTTTTATGTTTGCTCAGCAATCAAAATTGCTTAAAAGTTATTTCTAGTGTATGATGTAATTGTACGATGTAATTCGAATTTATGTCGGAGTAGGTCAGTATATTTGTAAGGTTTTTTGCACCAGAAACACATTGTATTTTTAATTCATTTAAACTAAATTTTGTCGCTTACCAAAACCTCTTAAATTAGCTGGCGGTTTAGGCTCTACCATCATAAAACTTCTGAAATCAGTAGGTATAATGTTTTACTGATTTCAGTATAACTAGACATTATAAATTTAAATAAACCCAACAAGCTACATAAAATCATAATCATAACAAATCTAAATTACACATTTTGAAAATATCTATTCGTGTAACCTAATATTTGCCCAATTTGATTAGACGCACGTGCGGCCAAAGACACCCGCCGCCTAGCCGCCTGTGGAGTCTAGAGATACGCGTATTTACATGACCTATTTAGAAAAAAAGGCGATAAAGTTAACTCTAGACTCTTGTAGGCCTCAACGCGAGCTTAGCTTACTTAGATTAGCCTATGAGCAGTTGGTAGGTAGCTGCAAATGCTTGGTAACGAAAGTCTCTTTTTTGTATTGCGTAAGTAATGTTGGTAAGTCATTGATTTTTTTGGTGATTTAAGAACCATTATGGTTTTATATATATAAAATATCCCCGAGCCTTTTATTTGATTAGAAAATTCAAACAATATCCTATTGGTCTCAATTTTTATCACCTAGGTCCTCGATGCAACGGGCGTACCTATTTTGTCGGAACGCTTATACTCGTATTACAAAACTACATTAGGCGAATATAATCTGAAATAGGTCGTTCAAGATCTACAGCAGCTGTCGCACGTGGATATGGTCATGGGTAAATATTAAGTTATGCGAAAGTATAAAATATATTTTATTAGGTTTATGATTTTCATAATGCCTGCATAGTTCTATAGTTCGCGGTTCACCACAACTATTCGAGCTAAACTTAAGTTACCTTAGATTACGGTGTTGCTAACGCTTTATGTCTACTTATAATATTATCGAACTATGGATGATTTGCGTATTGTTGCCAATCGGCACAGGGAGGATGGATATGTGATTGTACCGGTGCATAGAGAGGTGGACCGTGGGTGAGCGAATTCAGCGAATGGTGAGGGTACCTCGGCTGTAGCTCGTGGTAATCTTGAATAGGCCCAGCTGGTAAGTACTGGTCTAGTTCATTCGACTCGGGCGGGCCGTCTTGAAGCAAAGCTGGAGATAGCTCCGGCATGCAACCGAAGTCTATCCGATCCCGGTCAGGAGAAGGCTCCCGCTTGAGCCTGGCGGCGGTGGCTGGTGGAGGCTTGCGTCGTCGCGGCTGGTATTTGTAGTCGGGGTACTCTTTTTTGTGCTGAGTGCGCAGTTTGTCCGCTTCTTTGATGAAAGGCTGCTTCTCGTCTTCGCTTAGGCTCCTGCAAAGATGGATTTGCTACAATTTTCGCTACTTCCTAAAGAATATCAAGATGGTTTTGATTCAACAGTTTCCCTAAAATTAGGGAATTTGAGGATTCCGGGTGAAATGCATTTCCACCCTCGGTCTTATCATAATTAAACACCAGGTTATATGAAGGACAAGGCTTCCATGTCAACCAATCAAAAAAAGTTGGAAGTTGTTGCTTCCAAAATTTCATGCGATCTATCTTCATTCATGAATTAATTACCTAAGTGGGTACCCACTTTAAAACCTAAAACTTTCCCAACATTGAGTACAGTACAGATATACAATCAACTGATCCCAAGCACACAGCCACAGTATCATAGTGGACCAGTTCATTCCGCCGAGTCACGGTGCAGTTTTTGTTAAGTGACTCGTGCTGATGTTATCGCAATCGTTCCCAGATGCCGCTGTTTAATAATGCTAGGGAGTGGGGAGCCGGTGCCCTCCGGGTTTTCAAAAATATTGCGGGGCTTTTGATTGAGGCGACACGTGACCCAAGGGCTGGCTCTTATTTAGGCCAGCGAATTAGCATAGCTATTCAGCGTGGCAATGCAGCCAGTGTTTTGGGCACGCTTCCGTCTGGTACTGGTCTGGAACAGTTGAGTTACCTATAGGCCGTTTGTAACGGTCCTTAGGTAATCTGACTGATTCCTTTGTACATAGTTAGTTTAATTGTACTTTTTATTGAATAAATGTCTCTTATTTATTGTCAAAAAAAAAAATGCTATGTTTTGACTTGATCCAGATGGAACATCGCCACGGCCTACCCTACCCCTCCAATTCAGTCTATAGATGACGTTACAGCCCACTAAGGTATGGGGATACCTTAGTGGGCTGTAACGTCTAAGTATTATCAGTAGGATCCTGTAGTTCCAAAGTCCGTTATGGATTCCGGGTGAAGTGCCCTTCCACTTGCAGTCAAACGCTTCCTGGTCGTACAAAAACCTACTGTGTCCTTGGAGATTTAAATTTTGACCAAGTTTTTTTTTTGTAAACATTAGCAAAATCTTAAAAGATAGGTAATATCGAACATAAAGAATTCACAGTTGCTGTGTATTGTTGTGTATACGCTTGGATAGTTATTACCTTTGCAGTTCATCATCATCATCATCATCATTAAACCGCCTCTGTGGTCTAGTGGTTCAACCCACCGATATCAGATCCAGAGGGCCCGGGTTCGATCCCCATGGGGAGTACAATATACTGTGCTTGGTTTGGTTGGTAGTAGGACTTTGTTGAAGTCCGCCTGGCTAGCTACCACCATCTTACTTAATTCTGTCGCCATAATAACAATTCTAAAATTGTTGTGTTCCGAGATTCAGAGGTAACATAGCCAGTTCCTCAGTTTGTTGAGGATTCCGGGTGAAGTGCGCCTCCACCTTCGGCCTTATCTTAACTTGTTACCAGGTGAGATGAAGGCCAAGCGCATCCCCGTCGCACAATAAAAAAAAAATCGTCATCATCATAAATCATAAATTAAGCTACGTAGGTACGACTTTCTGAAGGGCAAGCAGTATAGATCAAAGCTTATTTCTTGGCGTTTTATTTTATGTCTTGCACATACTGATAATGATACTGCACGGGTACATCTATTTTCTGGGCCATAGGTAAAGTAACTTTTTTGGAATGTTATACTTTTGATTCCTTGCATGTGAACGGGTAGGACGTTGCCATTGCGCGTATACGTAGGTACTAATTTTAATAGAAGTCTATACATTATATGAAAACTGATAGTCTGGCATCGTTTTAGGAAATTTGAAACATCACTCAAAAAATATGACTACAGAACATGGGCAAAGCGTAGCAAGAGAGTCAGTAATTGTAGTGTTGGTATCTCTATGACAACCGTGGGAGGCAGATTTTTTTTTATGTACCATGATTTAGATCTAAGGAGTGTGTCAGGTTCGTTTTCAGAGGGATGGAGGCTGCTACTCGCCCATTGCCTGCTAAAATCGATCTTTAGTTGAATCGAATGACATCCTCGGGCGGGCCAATAAGTCCCTCTGCTAGGGACTTATATTGCTGCCGCCACGTACCAAAAACTTTGCATTAGATAGGTACTAATATGTTAATGTCAGAAATGTAAAATCTCACTTTGTTTGTCTGTGGGGTAGGCAGGAGATATACATGTATATTTACAGAAAATATGTATTTACGGCGTCCTATGCTATGTGCAAGTGAAACTGCACTGGTACAGCTAGTTTATAATACAACTGTAACGGGTCAAAATCTTCTTGTAGGTTAAGTACATTAAATATATTTACAATTGGAGGGTGGATAGGATGATATGGGATAGGTTTCACTCTTATCGATACACATCACGAAAGACGCAGAAACTACCTTCTGGATGGATTTGAATGAACTTTGCATAATTATTTCCTGATATCATTGGCTAGGATATACTTTTCACATCCCCCCTTTTTACATCATTGAGCGCGACCGCGAGCACGGATCGCGGGTCGCCAAAACTATTCTGTAAGACCTCTCACGATATCTGTCTACACTCTACGATAAATATATAGGAGCAATAGGCGTTCAACATTTTAATTTCAGGTGTAAGTTGTATTCCGTTTTATAAACATCTCCCCCAAGACCCAAAAACATGCATAAAACGTTTTAGACGGAAATGATATAAGGAAATATCTAGTAAAACATTACTAGCAATGTCTTTCTGGATATATTTGTATAAAAAGCTTATTACCTACCATCCGGAATCCAATCAAAAACTCCTTTCATCATCCTTTTTGGCCTAAAGCTAGACAATTCAGGGTCACGCACGTACATCATTAATAAAACAAATAAACATAGAGACTAAATTTTTCATCATGAACTATGGAAAAGTTGATATTGAAGCTGAACATCGCATGTTACGAGAAAAACATAATGAACTTGTAAGGTCTAATGACGTAGGCAAACGCCGAGGTATGTCAGTACCTACTTCGCAACGCAACGGCTATGCGAAACCATAGAATTTTCCGTTTGAGCGAGCCGAAACAGTTAGAGATGTTATCGGCCCATTTAGCGGCGATAGCATTTTAATGAGTAAACAATCGATGCACGCCGCCGCCGAGCCGCCGCGCTGCTGGGCGCCGCACGCGCATTGCACCAAACCGAAAGAAAGTTCAATTTCTGAGCGGTGTCCAAATATTTCGGTCAACGGTAATGCTACCGCCACAAAAAAGTCAACGTCAAACGTATACCTATAATTATTGCATGAATACTGACAAAAACACAGTGGTACCTACCAGAATACCAATAACCATGTGTTGAAAATGTCATGTTTTCATGATGGATTTCTTTGATTAAAAAAAAATAAACCACCAGTGCTTTAGTGAATGCCATTGTAAAATGATAATTATTGCTATTTCCCACCAGGTTTGGCCCTTGCTTTTAATATGAGTATTATATAACATACAACTAGTATAAATAATTATACCTACCCTTATAATCCTCATAATAGCCGATTTCGGCTGCTGAAACTAGGCTTTATCACCTAATTGTTCGAACGAGCGAAGCGTCTCAATTTGCAGAATGGCCAAAACTGCTTTTGTACGCTGTCTGTCGGTCGGTTTGTTTCCTACAGGTCGCATTTTTCTACCGATTTTGATGAAATTCGGCACACATGTTCCTTGACATGTAACATTTTTAAGTCAATCACGATTTTTGGTAATAAATCGCGATCAAAAATGGGGGAAGTTTGCTGGAGCGTTATCTATCAACGGATTTCAATTAAATTTGAAAGACACACTAAGGACTTTATTCCACACAAAGGGGAGTGGAGGTTTTTTTTTCCGAATATGTATACCTACGGTTACTATTCAGACTACGCAATGCTCTCCGCCTATGCAAGACAAATCCGTAGACACCAGATTTGACCTCCTAGGATCAGGTTCGATCTCCTCCGACTAAGAGAACGTGAGTAATAGCTAAATCTATATACCCTATTTGACTCAAAAGTCTACGTAGGTAAGCCTATGCTCGGTATTTAATTTTTTTAATAATTTGTGTATAATAAAGAATTATATATTTATTATAAGTCCTTTCCACCTTTGTAAGACAAACTCGTAGTCATCAGAGTTGACCTCCTAGGACCACGAAGTAGTAGGAACACGAGTAATCACTGAAGCGTATACCTCTATTTGCTCAAAAGTCTAAAAAGAAAAGTGAAAGAGAAAAGCATCGGATAGTGATAAAGATAAAGATTATTTTCCTAATTACAGGGTCATCTTACTTTGTAACCAAACTAAAACTATGAATGTATTTCTGGCTGGGCCCTGGAAATGGGATGAGTTGACTAAATAATTCATTTTGATAATTTTGCTTTGTCATACCGCTTTAAAAAAAATACATGGTTAGGTCTAAGGGGTCTAACTCTAACGAACCACTAGTTTAGGATGTGTCAGGGTGTTGCATACATATGGCTTATGTTCAAATAAGTCAAATCAAAGTCCCGGGGGTTTGCCCCGGGACTTCGTTCCCTTCATCCCGTGGAAATTTTCTAAAATCATTTCTTACTGCACCTCTACACCACAAAAGTTTGGTTGGTGGTAGGACTTAAACAAAGTCCTACCACCAACCAAACTTTGTACGCCTGGCTTGCTACCACCGCCTTACCTAATTCTGTCGCCATAACAAATTCTAAAAACTGTTGTGTTCCGTCATTTAGGGGTGAGATAGCCAATTCCTCAGTTTTTAGAGGATTCCGGGTGAAGTGCACCTACGGCCTCATCTTAACTTGTTACCAGCAGGCCTATTACCTAACTCTGTTTCATTTGGGTTTCAATGGGTTTCAATTAAAATGCCTGCATTTCTGATTGAAACCCAAATGAAACAGAGTTAGGTATTAGGCCTGCAGGTAAGATGAAGGCTAATTGCTTCCCCGACGTACAATAAAATAAAAAAGAAGTACCAGCCTTGTAAATTTCAAGTCTCTAGGAATTCTGGTTTGGGCTGTGCGTTTATTGTCAGTCAGCAACACGATTTCAAATATTTATAGATTTTATACATTTTAAAATTACTTGTTATAGCAATTATAATAAGTACATAGGTATACATGCATAAACATGGAACTTAGTAATCTAAATAAACAATTCAATTATTATTATTATTATTATTACATATAAAGACCCGTTTATCGAGAACTAGCTTCCAACCGCGACTTCGTCCGCGTTATGGTATTTTAAAATATATATATTCGATATCCGGATAAATTTGATCGTTAAGCTCAAACATGGTGTGCAGACACGCACACCGAGGGACTCACACTTCCAGACAAAAAATATTTTTATTTTTATTGTACAACTTGGCCTTCATCTCACCTGGTAACAAGTTGAGATAAGGCCGATGGTGGAGGCGCACTTCACCCGGAATCCTCAACAAACTGAGGAACTGGCTATCTTACCGCCGGAACACAAAAAATTTTGAATTGTTATTATGGCGACAGAATTAGGTAAGATGGTGGTAGCTAGCCAGACTTAAACAAAGTCCTACCACCAACCAAACCAAGCACAATATATTGTACTCCCCATAGGGATCGAACCCGGGACCTCTTGATCTGGAATCGGTGGGTTGAACCACTAGACCACAGAGGCGGTTTACCGTCTATCATGTATAGTTTCAGAGATTTGCAACTTTGAACTCCATTTTGAAATCCCAAGGTTGTGAATTTTCAAAATTATTTTCTTAGCGGCGTTCTAAACACCATGATATACATACCTTCCAAATTTGAAGTCTGTACGACCATCGATTTAGGCTGTGCATTGTGTTGTTGGAGCAGTCAGTCAAATAGATCATCTAGGCTAGTTGAATCAGTCAGTCAGTCAGGACTTTTCCTTCCATTTCCCGCCTCGTCATTTAGCTCGCAATGTACTTTCCTCGCTATTGTAACGTACACCGTAGGTTTCGACCCCCACATTTACAGTTTCATTTCATTAGTTCAGAAGCCTCAGTACGGTACAGTTTTTTGTATGGGGACCCCAGGTTATTAAATGTGATAATACATATTCTGTGAAAATTTCAACCTGCTAGCTGTTGTTTTTTTGAAATAATTAACCCTACCCTTTAATTTTGGAAATTCTAAAATACTCCAAAATATACTCGTAATACATAATACTTGTTTCTTGCTGTAATTTTGCTTATTTCATATGGGCAATCTAAATACAAATTTTCAAACGTCTATCATGTACGGTTTCGGAGAAATGCATCATTTCATTCAGAAATTTGAAACACTTGGGGTGCGGCTATGCGTTGATATATCAGTCAGTCAGTCAGGCAGGACTTTGAATTTTATATATATAGAAGATATCAAATGGTACGCGTGATAAAGACGTTTCGTAGTATTTATTACATTTAGAAATAATCGATTCATAGTAGGTATATTCATTGGTATAGTATTAAACAGATTATAAGAAATATAATAATAAATAGAACTAAATTATTATGTTTCTGTTTTTTGTAACTTTGTACGAAACTCTAAAATAATACCGCCTCTGTGGTCTAGTCTAACAAATTCCGTGGTCTAGTGGTTCACCTTCCGGTGTCAGATCCAGTCGTCCGAAGTTCGATCCCCAAGGGAAGTACAATATTGTGCTTGGTTTGGTTGGTGGTAGGACTTTGTAAGCTCGCTTAGCTAGCAACCACCATCTTACCTAATTCTGTTGCTATAACAAATGTATTTTTTTTGGGGTCCGGCATTTAGAGGTAGTAAGATAGCCAGTTCCTCAGTTTGTCAAGGATTCCGGGTGAAGTGTATCATAACTTGAAAAATCATGTGAGATGAAGGCCAAGCACCTCCGCGTCAAAAAATCTTTGAAATGACTCACTTCCACATAGATCCCAGGGATTTGCTGAGCTCAGCATTGTGCAGCGACGGCCGCTGCTCGGAGAGGCGCCTGCGCATCGCCTGAGCAAACACCATGAACGCATTCATTGGTCTCTTCACGTGAGCTCGTCGCAAGCAGCCGCCTCCCCTAGAAATAATAACAAAAACGTAAAGTCACCATTTAAATTGTCAAAAACATTACCCTAGATCTTATTTGCGATATAAAAATTCTGGAAAATTCTAGAGCTTTGAAAATTAAATGAAATACATCTTTTGAGTGTCTGCATTACTGAAGGTACTAAACTAAAGGTAGGTAAAATAAATCTTTTGAGTGTCTGCATCACTGAAGGTACTAAACTAAAGGTACCTTACATATTACTCGTAAACTTTTGTGTACTTATTTTCGGAACAAATCCGACTCAAGTGTTTGTAAGTTAACAAAGCTATAAATAGTTTAGACCCGAAACCGAACAAAAAGCTCGGATGTTGACATAAACAATATGAAATACGCACTTGAGAGGCGGCGGCACACTACACTATCCAAATTGGTTTAGCTTTCGGCGCGCGCCCGATAATTACTTACTAGCCAACCAAAACTATCAAGCGACTTATAATAAAGAAAATAAATTACTCTTTCTTTATGTACCTACGCGCTGAGGCGCACATGTAAAATTTGTAAACAGCCAAAGTGGACTCGCCTCCCGTCATTCTACGCTCATAAACCTCTCGTTTTATTACTTTTTTATTTTCTAATGCCGAGTTCGGGTTTCCTTGCGATCTGAACGCTGACAATAAATTATGTTTTTTTCTTCAAACACTGACACGCTACTAAAAGTCGATCGATTTCTAACGGATTACTCAAAAGCAATATGAGAAGTAATTACCTAGTGGTTCGTCGAACTAGCGCGGTTTCCTTGTTTATAAGTCAGAATTAGTTCTCGTTACGAATCATGTTGTTAAGCAAACCTATATTATATATAACTACCTACCTATTTAATTAATTTTACAGATTTAAGTATTTATAAAATGAAAAATGTTGTCTTGTAGATCTCATAAGCAATATCACTCATAAGCAATATGTGCGCCGATTGTAGACACTGCTGCTTATTGCAACAAAAAAACAGTTGTATCAGTAACTCAACTTCAATCATTTATTAACAGTCTTTTATATTTGA
The DNA here is from genome assembly GCA_951394065.1 of Venusia cambrica. NCBI lineage: Eukaryota > Metazoa > Arthropoda > Insecta > Lepidoptera > Geometridae > Venusia > Venusia cambrica. The sequence continues at coordinate 11,338,997 of OX596040.1, read as the reverse complement.
CATAAGACGCATAAGCACTAATCAGTATCAAATATTCATAACATAAAGTATATGACATAATTACATTAATTTAAATCACTAGACCATTTTTTGCCATGACCAGGAAGACCCACCATAGCAGACGCCATCTGCTTAGTAACGTCTGACAATCACAGATAAGTAGTAGCTCAGAAGTGCTTTAATTGTGCCTACATGTAGCCAGAGTAGATACCTACTTGTATATCTACTTGTATTTGAAGTATGACATCAGATGAACTTATCGTAACTTTGGGTATGCTATGACAATTGTTTAGTTTATTAAATCCTCGCCATCATTTTGATCATGTATCACTTTTAAATAGGCAAAATATATAATTTCGGCCACGGCCATCGTAACTGAGTGTAACCAATTCCATAAAATATGTTTTCCACTTTTTCGTCACCAGTTACAAACGTGTAAATATATATCAGGACTTTGAAATATTTTTAAAATTAAATAATTATTTTTAGCACGACACCATGCAAATATTGCTAAGAATTAGGTATATATAGGTACATATTACACACAATTATTGATAGGCTTCTATCCTCGCTCATCTATAGTAGGAAACTTCGTCTAAAGAGTTTAATTTTAAAGTCATAATTGAAGAGCGCGGTGACAAAAAGTTTTTACAGTCGAGCATAGAATGATTTACAACCAGATTTCACAGCCGTCTCGACAGACATGTGTAACTTAAAATCGATGTTCTTTTTACTGACATTTTAATGTCAGCTGTATTGTACTTTTGGCTTAGTCTAGCCACTTCTTAAAGGTTTCTTAACATTCACAGTATTTAAACAAAGAATATGCAGCTGACAATCAAGATAACAGACAACATTTAAAATTTACCTACATTTTTAATATACAACTAGGAGACGGAATAATCAAAAGCCCACCTGATGTTAAGTGCATCTGTACCAATGCATAGCTGCGTAGGTAACATCCACTAAGAACATATATAGCCTATTCCATAGCCCTTCGCGTGCCCGTAATTTCACCGGCAACCCTTCAAACCGGAACACAGCAATGGCGGCTGAAATATGTATGGTGGTAGTACTTCCCCAGACGAGCCCGTTCACAGGGGGCTCAGTAGAGCAGAGAAGAGTAGTAACTCTTCTATATCTTAAGTCAATAAAAAATATGACAATATTTGTCTAAATAATGATAGTACACACCTGCTTTACCGACTAAACAAGGATTTTTTTGCATGCCTGGGCAAGAATGAGGAGCCTTCCCAGAAAATACCTCATTACTCTCCGTATGAAGGTATTATTGTGGTCGTACTCAACCGGAAAAATGGACGCTGACAACTTTTCGCAGAATTAGTCCCTACTAATAAATAGAACATGAACCAAATGTGGATGATAAATAGCTGTGCGTCTGAAATTTCTATTATGGAACGGTGATAATGGAATAATATCATGAAACTCCTGGGCACACTCTCCTCCGAAGAACAACCTTCAGAATACAATCGAAATACTCTTCACCAATAAATCGCTTGACTCGGTATGCCACAATGGCCTACCGAGTCTAGTGCAGCACGGATTATCCGGAATCAATGAACCTTATCTTTGTTTTAAGCGACTTCAAAAAAAGGAGGAGGTTCTCAATTCTCAGGATCTAATGATGGGATCCTGGAAAAATTGAGGGAACTTTTCAAATATTATAGGCACACTTGAAGCGATTTGGGTGTATTACCTCAAAAGTAAAGAAAACACGAACCCCATATAGGATCACGCGTCTGTCTGTCTGTCCGTCCATCCATCTGTCATCCAAATAATTGGAAAAAATACGACATCCAGGTAAACAAAATTGTTTCATATTCTTCATGAAGTCGGTTTTCTTTTTTTGTTTTTAAAACGTAATTATTGTGATAACAATTTCATAGTCATCTGTTTTTCTTTAAACAAAAGCCCGCCGCACGTCAATCAACATCTTTATTACAAGTGCCACAATTGAAGTTTTCGGTGCTACACCTAATCACAGATAATAAAATACTGACGTAACCTAATCATAGCTTCTAGTAGATACGTGTATAGTTCTTGTGAGCTTACAAGTGGTTTAATAATAAATAACTCAAAAGGCAATGGGGGCACGTGTGTATCGCGTTTTGTTTCGGAGTGATATTGCTGAGCCGAATATGGTATTTAATTTTAGTAAAATATATAAGTATAATTTAATACAAGCTGCGTCCCGCGGCTTCGCCCGCGTGTAAATTGACGTGTCAAATGTAGAACAATATGGAATTGAATTTTTCGCGGAGCGGTCGCGCACTCTGATATCTATCTGTGTGTGATTATTTGTTTGTATAATTAAACTATAATAAAAACACACGTGTTTCATCATTTACTTTTATCGTTTATTCAATAAACTGACTTTGGAGTGAATAGAACCAAGGATTTTTTTCCATTGAAAATTATAACCCCGTAAAACAGGGGAATTATTTTCAAAAATTTGATTAGCCTATGTGTTATTCTAGAACCTAAACTATCTATACACCAAATTTCATCTAAATCGGCTAAGTCGTTGCGGAGATTAGTGGCAACAAACATTCACATAAACTTTCGCATATTTGTGGGATTACAGAACATTAATTAATTTCACGCAACACCAATAGCCCCAAACTAAGTAAAGCTTGTAATATGGGAACTAGATTACGGGTAGAATACGTATATACTTCTTTTTTGTAAATACATACTTATCATACAATTCAGAACTAACATTTAGTCTAGTCATTATCACACAAATGTTTGTCCAAGGTGGGTATCGAACACAACCTACAGTGCCGAAAGCAGAACAAACTACCAACTGAGCTGTGAAGCTTGTTAATTCCACTAGAGCATGAAATTAAAAGTATAGAAAACTATTATTAGTTCAAAGACTTTAAAAAAAACATTACTATGTTATATTACTGTACTATTACTATGTATATGAAAAACATAGTAATGTTTTTTAAATTCTTTGAGCTAATAATAGTTTTCTATACTTTTAATTTCATGCTTTAGTAAGAAACAACATCTATAAAGTAGTACTAATAATAAATAGTACTAATAGTAATAATAGACTCCATTTTACATTGTGGTTACCTACATAGCAGGAATAAAAATAAAAACCAGAGTTTAAGGATCATGAAGGTCAAAGTACTCTGACACGTGAAACAATCTTAAGGTAGGTATTTATTTTATTATGGGTATTGTTCGCGTTTCGGGCTAGTGTTTAGCTTAGCTCAGCTAACAGCCAGTAGTTTCTATGATTAATAGTTTGAAACAAAGCTCGGGTTGCACAGTTGGCCTACATTTTAAAATTGGTGAGTACAATACAACCATAAATAATTTTATTCATCGAGTGAGCGAAGCGTACGACATCTCCGAGTTAAGTTGGTGAGAGTTAAGTAAGGAAAACTTACAAAAAAAAGATCTTTAACTGGGGTGGTTTTTGTAACAACGGTGTGCTTTATGAGGGTAAAACGCTTGGTACTTTTTTACTTTGGATACTGAACCATTTTAATAGTAAGACGCAGCGATAATTTATTTTTTAGTTTAAGATAATTTTTGATTTTTGGCTAACATTTCTATAAACTTCTCTGCACAACAACACTTTACGCGTGTCCATCAGGTAAGCTCATCCGCAATAATAATACCTTTTACCTGGAAATTATGATAAATTATCAATAGTTTACAAGATGAGGCCATTGGCCGAGGAAGTCGTAAACTGAAGATAGCTGTCATCTGTAACGCGGCCGCCCACTCTATTTCTGCCCCTCAGAGCTGCGCCGCGCCGCCGCCGGCGCAGCCGCCCACCAAACTACTACAGCGCATAAATTTGCAAAACTAGCATCCATTTGGCAGTTTGTTGCCACTTGTTTCAAATAACTAAGTACAGTTTAAGAAGGCTGATACGAAAATGGTTAACGAACCGTTACATTGTGCTCATGGGGGGTAACAAAATGCTCTATTTTGGATGCTCTCGAATTATAGCGAGTTGCCTATAGCAGCACAATCATGCTTACCCGTTTTTGGGCTAAGCTGACGAGCTAGACTATATTTCTGAGGATGCCTCGTAATAAGACGAAATACGTGTCGATTTTATATTTTCAAAGGAATTTAGCGGATTGGTTACTTTTTCTGTTTATAGGTTAACATTGAAAAATGGCTCTCCGAAAAGTAACGCCTGAATCAGTTAGCTGGTTTTTGTTACTCATAGCATACACTTTGTCAGTGCCAAATTTCATCAAGAACCGTTTCAGTCATTTAGTCGTGAAAAGGTAAAAACCAATGTCTGAACAAACAGAGCTACTACTGAATTAATAATATTGTAAAGAAATAGTATTAGATAACTAGGTCAATAGAGTACCTGGGTAGTACAAGATGGGGGAGTATACGTGTACTACTTTATTCTTCATTTATACTTAATGCGTCTTCCAAAATACTCAAAGACTAAAAATATATTCAATATTTTTTTGACGATTTGCCTTTTTGTAGAGTTCAAGAGCTCGAGCTATACGCGAGGCAATGAGTCAATCAAAATACAATAAAACGCAAAGGGTAGCTGTACGCTGAAACCCAAACATCCCCAGAGTCTTTACAGCCACTGCAGAGACCATAAACAATTAATGACGCTGTAAAACAAGACGGTAGCAACGACACTGCCACTTGTCGCTTATCATTGTGATGATTTGGTGAGCAACCATGTGGAGTCACCTGTCTCAAGTGTCTGGGAAACTTGTTGGATAGGTCAGTTCAACGAGATTATAAAATAAAGCCTTTGCTTTTAAAATACTTCACATTTGTAAGTTAAACATAAATATGTCGAGCATCTGGGAAGATGGATCTAATATTATCTGCTATAAGACACCCGGAGCATCTTTCTTATCTGTTCATAATATTGTATGTATCCTACATACAATATGTTTCAAGTAGGTATCTATGGATTATATAAAACTGGTCTAATAATCTATTTTAATTTGATTATTATAAAAATAAATAAATAGACTCACGACTTATACCCCTTAACCTCTGTTCAGTATTCAATGAGGATCACCTTCTAGGGGTCTGAGACTCGTTGGGTACATGCCCACGCTTTGCAAGTAGCTAGTATTCCATAGTGACAGGTTGCAAGTCCATCGTCGCTTGGCGGAATACTAGCGTGTGTCCTCAGGGACATGCCGGTTACCTGACGATGTCAGAGCATGTGCATGTGTCAAATGCGCACAATAAGCTTCCGAAAAACCGAAAAGTCCATTGGAGCACGGATTTGCACAACCTACGGATTGGAAGGCGGGCCCATACCCACTTGGCCACACAGCCCAGTTGATGATTATTATAGCTTCACTAAATAGCCCACAAACAGAGCCTTTTTAAAGGCTCGCCAACGCGTGAGTGATGCTTCTGGTGCTGCGAGCGTCCATAGCCGACGGTAACCACTTACAATCAGGGGCACTGTATACTTATTTGCCACCTTAGTAGTAGTATAAAAAAACACTCCATACAACACAAGGGTGATCTAGAACACAATGCTTCATAGCAATGCGTTCGCCATCAAGTTTTCACAATTATTTCCTAAATTATTCCTTGATTTTGTAATAATCTAATTATCTTTTAAAAAGGAGCACTTAATCAGAGAAATTAGAAATTCAGATGTATGTTCAGTTCCTAGATTGAAGGAAAAATATGGTTAGTGAAGGGGAGTATAACACCTGCGACTGAAACCCCATGGGAAAATTTATAGGAATTTATCAATGAAGGGTGATTACTGATTAGCGATAAAGCGATATCAAGGGTGGAGGAATTTCGATACTTACTGCTCATTTCATAAATTCTGTTACACGAATACAATAAAGAGTATACGAGGAGGTTCAGTGGGAATACACCACTCATTGCATGCCTCTCTCCTGTAATCCTTTTTCTTTTTTTGTTTTAATTATTATCTTCTGTGTTTTGTCATTCGTATAGTACCAATAAAGGTAAGTACTGATTCATATTCTTTTATTTAATCGTGGTGACATCCAGCAAATACTTTGTGCAAACAGATACCTAGGCAGCAGTATCTGGACAAGAAGGCGTGTCCAGCCAAGCCAGTTACAGATGCGACCTATTTGTGATAGATAACCGCTGAGAGTTCTGCGAATACGATTCGATTAGAAACACACATCCCGGATATATGTGAAAATAGGCACTTATTTATTATTATTTTACTACATTTTTATAAGTACTTAACTATCAAATATTTTCAGATTACTCCCATTTTTTTTTATTTATATAGGTACAGAGAATTTAGGAGTGATAAAATTAAATCAGGTAATTATACATATTTCCAATATCCTACCAAGCAATAAATCACCGGACTTTACCGAATTTAAGCTTGCACCCCATGTGTATCATATATTATCATATATGATACACATTCAGATGAAAAGCTAATTTGGTATCATCCACATTTGGTCGAGGGGCCAGTTCGAGCGGGGCCAGTTGACTAAAGAGCCTCCATTTATACTAAGCGCTAACAAAATCATTTACAATGCGCACTGCAAAAAATTTACATCAGCTGCCACCGTCATTTACGTACAACCCCCAACCTTAAAAAAAAATAGTTTTTAGGCATTTCCTGGGAAGGCTTGCTTTATTGTAGACCTTATCCTTACTCAGGTAAGCTTCTAGGTCAAAAAAGCTGTTCGCAAGCCCAAAAAAATAAATTCACGTAGCCAAGCCAAGCCTAGCAAGCCGTTTTCAAACGGCAAAGGTCAAAATCATTGTTAGTTTTGCAATAATCTTCCGTTCGTGTATGGAAACGTTCCAAATACTTGGTTTGTATGCTCTTCGATACGGTAATGAAGAGAAGTCGGTGCTAACATCGCACATTACCGACGCCCTGCTAACCGCTACCGCACCGGCGAGATTACACATTGTCAATATTGAAGCTGCGTAGCACGATGCGCTACGCTTTGTCTAGCCTCCAATCCAAGGAATCTCTACGCACTAGCTTTTTTTTATTAGTAATTCGTTTGTTTATTCTTTATTGCACACACAAATAAATAAAAGTACAAGGTAATTTAAAATTAAAAAGTATAGCAACGGCGAGCTTAACCCTAATAAGAGTTTTTTTCTAGCCAACCTAGTTAGCGAGAAATACGATTTTTAATATCACGCGAACAGTGTGCAACATTAATGAATAACATACATACTCTTAGGAATAATAAAACACACTACAATACATAATAAATATCATAATGTTAATATATTTTTAGTACCTACATACCTATTTAGGTATGTATTATATTATACATAACATATATTAAATATATATGAAGAAGTAGTGCTCTTTGACTCTGCTCTTGAAGATTGCTAGCAAGGGACTATATAGCGCGGATATGGTGGGGTAAAGTTCCACAACCTGACTCGAGTTCACAGTAAATGAACCACCATAGCAACAAGAAGATTGATGGGGAGTAGGACTTAGAAGAAGATACTTTTTAACCGCCTACCTCTGTATTCTAGTGGTTTAACCGTCCCGGGTTCGATCCCCATGGGAAGTACAATGTATTGTGCTAGGTTTGGTTGGTGGAAGGACTTTGTTTGGGTCCGCCTGGCTAGCAACCACCATCTTACCTAATTCTGTCGCCATAACAACAAATACGAAAAAAACAAATACAAAAAAATTCAAAAACTGTTGTGTTCCGGCATTTAGAGATAAGATAGCCAGTTTCTCAGTTAGTTGAGGAGGATTCCGGGTGAAGTGCGCCTCCACCTTCGGCCTTATCTCAACTTGTAACCAGGTGAGATGAATTCCCCATCGTACAATGAAAAAAAAAAAGCTTGCTCTGTTCTGTGGTCCCACGAGGAACAAGATAGTTATACAGCTTACGGAGATAAGAAGGAGAAAGATGATTGTTAAGAATAATATCTCGATTTTTTTAGCACCATCATTTGTATTTAACATAATACGTAGGATATAGGTATAGGTAGTAAGATTTCATCCTCACGTAAATTGCGACTGAATAAGATCAAATTGGTAATCCATTGTGCTAGTGGAATGCACGGGAATTAACTAATCTCAAGATGAAACATTCACGACTTTATTCCTTGGAGGGTTCACTATTTGATTATGACCTATTGACTATACCATTGACCCGACCGAAGTTTGAAATTCACATGGATTATGTCGGATATCGAAGGCCTATAAGTTAACCTTCGTTATGACATAAGACGTGTATTTCTATGAGAAAATCCATGATAATTCTAAAATGAAGCCATATTTACATACCTAACCTACCAGATATTATAATATTTGTCAGTAAACATTGATTACTGTGATTACATTGATGCAATACATTGATTAACGTGGCGGTCGCGGCTTAAGAACCGACCTTTCCAACTCAGCCCATGGATGCCGTAAAAGCCGACTAAGGGACCTCACCAGCAGAAGGGAAGCAGCAGAGGAGACTCTGTCCATCAGTGGAAACTAATGGGCTGTTGATGTGATGTGAAACATTGATTAACAGTAGTTTAGGCAACGTAGAGTATGTTAGAATAGGTATATTACATTAACATTAACTTGAACTCGACTGTCGGACTGCTATTCCTCAAGCTGTCATTTGAAGTGGTCGATAAAGTGCGTGTGGACGCAGATGCATGATGAATGTTCCCAAGCTTCCCCTCGTCAAACATTACTGAATATTACTTATACGTTTATCCTCGTGGCTAACTAAGGTCTTAGTTTTTTTTTAGACGGAGAGTTGCTTGGCCTTCTTTTCACCTGATTTTTAAGTTATGATAACGCTGAAGGTGGAAGCTCACTTCACCAGGAATCCTCAACAAACAGGAACTGGCTATCTTACCTCGAAATGCCGCAAGCCAACAATATAAGAATTGTTGTTAAGGCGACACCATTTGGTAAGATGTTGGTAGCTAGCCAGCTGGACTTAAACAAAGTCCTACCACCAACCAAACCAAGCACAATATTGAACTGCCCCTGGGAATCGAACGCGGGACCTCTGGATCTGATACTGGTAGGCGAACCACTAGACCACAGAAGCGATTAAAATCCAACCAACTATGACCTACGGTGTCGAATCATGGTCGTTCACAAAAGAGACGGACGATGATGATAATGAACAGTCTACAACGAGAGCTATAGATATTTTTATGAACAGGATTACCTTATCTCGTAGTATGGTAAACGTTGGATATAATATCTTATAACTCCATATCACTTTACTTCACACCCTCAATAACCCTTAGCAGCAAAAGCTCCAAATTGGAGGGTTTTACCATAATCACCATGCTTGGCAGGTGGATCAGGGATCATAAAAGTGTTAGATAATACAAAGAAGCAAGCTACTGCCCATCTTCTAGTGAGATCCCTCAGTCGGCTTTGACGACATTCACGACCTGAGATTCTTCAGCTGCAACCGCCACAGCAAATCATGAATGCATATTATATATACCTACTTCATTTTAAATCAGGCGCGTTTTGCTAAGAGGAATTAGATCCGTTCAACATGATTCATAGTGAGAATGAAGCAAACCAAAGGGTAGCTATATGAGAATTTTCACAACTAATTATATGTAGGTAGTGTTAGGCTACAGGTATTGGGGACATATCAGGAAAAATATATTTTAGTTGTAGAATCTATTCACACCATGGCCAAACATTTGTACGATGAATATGTTTGATCTGTGTTTGGGTATTGTAATTTACGTTTGTGAGTATGTATAAAACATAACAATGTATACACAAAAGTAGGTATTACCTTTTACCTACCTAGCTTTAACAATTTTATGTATCCTAGTGTTTATTTATAATCAAATATTCATATCCATCTCTATTTTATTTTTAGTATTGTTAAAAATTGTAGCAAGTTCGTAGGTACACAACTGGTCTTCATAAGCCAGTATTGTAAGGTTATAGCAATCGGGGAACTTGTGGCAAGTATCTGTAGTCCGTGCCGACTTCAAGCAATAGGCGACAGCAACATAGTTGCATACAAATTCATAATAAATACATAACATAAGACATTGTATGAAACAGTATTGTCAGTTATCGCTGTCGCCTGCTGCTATTGCAGTCATGGACTTGTACCTTAAAAGTGAGTAGCAAGTGGCCTATACAAACAGGGGTAGCGCGGCACCTGTGAGCGCGTGTGGTGTTTGCGCCCTCACTTACACGGCAGGCTAGAAACAGAGCGCAAACCTCACGGTGTTTACCTCCAACGGAGAGGCGATGAAATCTTAATCTGTCGGTCGGAGGCTTTCAACTCACTAATTGATGACGACGGCGGGGGCCAACTGCATCGGGAATGCTATTTGTAAATAATGTACACGGATGAATGTTGTAGCTGTTCATTTAAGATTGATATAAAGTTTAAAATAACTACATATTACATTTCACACAGCGCCACTAGTCCCAAACTAAGCAAAGCTTGTAATATGGGTACTAGATTACGGATATAATATTTTTTTCATTTTTTTTTTTTTGTGCTTGTGCTTGGTTTGGTTGGTGGTAGGACTTTGTTCAAGTCTCTAGCTATTATCATCTTACCAAAGTCTATCGCCATAATAACCATTCCTAAATGTTTTGCTCCGGCATAATAGTTAAGGATTCAAGGCACCTTTGGCCTTATCTTAACTTGAAACCAGATGAGATGAAGGCCAAACGCTCTTTGCTTTAATTTTTTTGTAGTTAAAAGTCAGACGTCTGCGATGTAGCACGCCGGTCTAGAAAACACCTTTCACTCTCGTCTTAAAGAGATGGGCTTTCAGGAAAAACAGACGCAGCCAACGTATTCCACGTTATTCGATGCTCTCGTTAGTACCTGGTATACCTGGTTAGTACCTAAAAACCTGTGACATCCCGGGACTTCGTTTCCATCAACCCGTGTCCGTAACGAAAGGCCTAAGCCCTGCACGCATAGAATTCTGATCATCTTTTTGTGCGTGCAAGAACATGATTATTGAGATACGACAGTAATTAAACTTAGTATATTTGTTTAATTTACTTAATAAAAAGTCCACAAAATGCAACCTATCAAAGGTTTCCACGGGGAGTTCCTTAGGGCAAAGATAAGCTCCCCACAAATGTTTGCGCAGGCGCAGCTATCACGCGGAAATAAATCCGCTCCGGCGGAAGGGAGCGTGATAAAAATTGTCACACGAAGGGAGACTTTATAACGACGTAAAAGATAATCTACGCCAAGTAATAATAGCTTTATGTTTGTGTTGTATTCAAAGATACGTAAAGCGAACTTCACTTTTAATACCAACGTAACTAGGTACATATAAATAGTGCATTTGAGTAGGTTCGACTCTAGACTTTGCGAGCCTACCGGTTAAGTTATTGATATCAGCAGACGTGCAATATGTTTATGGGTAATATTGAATAATCAATTTATGGTAGAATAATTATTGACGATGATTAAGACTGTCTGAGGGAGTACATCTTTCAGCACAGTCATTAATCAGTGGGTCAACAGAGACAACACCAACAAACAGAGACCCTCTCTAATTTATAATATTTTAGTATGGATATGTGCCTCTGGTATATGCTAGTACGCAGATGCTACTAGCAAATACCTACCTTTGTAAACACAAAGGTAGTTATTACACTTCTCTTACTCTAAAGTGCATCTATAAAGCCTAAACGTAGCGGGCCAATTAGTGGCAAAAAAAGTATTTTTTAATCATTGGAGAACATTATTTTTTAATGGAATTAAGAGGTCTGCTAGAGCTTTTTGTTATTAATTATAAGTACCGTAATATATGTTATAAGTACTTTCATCTGCTTTTATTTTGACTGTAAAGACATATACTTACTTCAATTTTATTTATTTGTTTTTAGAGTACCCATAGATAAGATACTAGTAGTTCATACTACAAATTTTCGTTAACTGTCTATAGATATATAGACAGTAAGCGACCTATGTACCGTTTGTAACGGTAGATAGGAAACCCGACTGCTTCCCTTGTATATAATCAGTTTATTTAACTGTCTAGAACACAGTAAAAATATAAATCTTTGTTTATAAGTTTTAGTGTTTAGTAAGTTACCCCTGCAGTGAAACAGTGTAGCTAAAATAAATATTCAGAAAGGAGATATTTTTTTTAACCTATACTGTCCCACTGCAGGGCCTTCCAACACTTGCGGTCATCCGCCGTTTCACATTTATTATCATGAAAATTTTCATTTTCATGATAATAAATGGATTTCAGGAAATAATAGTAATGTTACAAATCTTATTCTTACTTAGTTTGAGGCTAGATGGCGCTGTGTGAAAATGAATGTCCTGTTATATTTATTTATTTAGTCTACGGCCCATATGTGTTATAAGTCTTAAAAAACTAATACACATAAGTAACTATACTATAACTATTTATTGGAAAGTAAGGTCTGTACCAACGTAATATAAAATAATCGCCCGTGATACTTTCTAAACACACCACCTTTCGGCCAAAGTTCTTCTTAATTCTAGTGTGCTTACAATTCTCAGAAAAAAGACCAACACGATATAAGAAGCCGCAAGTTGATAGGAAATTAATAAACAAGGGACTGATAACAGATAAGGGGACTATTCACTGAGGCGGTAGATCTGTGTTCATAAGACCGCCTCATTGACCCGTGGGTCAGCGATGCTAATAGATAATATGTCAACCTATCTGTGTTGGTAGTTATGGATAAATAATTGCGGAATAATTATATGTTAATAGGGTCATGAGTAATGATGAATAACGGCAGAGGGATGATAAAGTGCTGTAGGTAATTTACAGTAAATGCGTTCCTTATAAGGAATATTCTTCTAACGTCCCAAACAGTCGTTACGGCATCGAGAAAAGAGATTTAGATGACGAACTTTTCAGACAGAAATAAGAAATGTAGGTACCTACCCGTAAGAATGTAGATTAAACGTCAATATCTACATTTAAACATCTACCGCTGTACATAATTAAAATAAGTATAATCATAAAAATATTTTTTAAATTGCTGTCTGTCTGTTCCGGCTAAACGGCTTTCGAAACGGCATAAGCGATTTGAAGGTATTTTCACTAGCAAATAATTAGGGTTTCGCGCTAAAAAATTAAAGCTGTGAGTTCCAATATATACATATAATATGAATTTTGACATACCTCCAGTTGCCTTGAAAATGTTAGCAGTGTATGGCTAACCTTATAAATAGAGCTATCGCAGTCTCATCTAATTATTTATCCTTCATCTTCATTAAAAATGAGTTCGTAAAACATTGGCCAGAATCTTTTGACAACTCTTTTATGTGCCGCATGTGGCGTATTAAATGTATAAGTGCGTTTCAGGCGCACATTGATTGGTTCCGTTGTCATTTCGTGCTTATAAGCATGATCTACAATTCTACATCCTAAACTAGAACCAAGAAAACAATAACATAAATATGTTTACTATTGATTATGTAGATACCTACATACCAAACAAGAATCAAATAAAAAACAAAAATTAAACTGGTGTCACAGCTCAGTTATGGTAGTACTCATAGTTCAGCCTTCTGCGCTGTAGTTATGAGTTCGATTCCCACCTAGGACAAAAATATACATGTTTTTTTATTGCATGACGGAGAAGCGATTGGCCTTCATATCAGTTGGTGTCAAGTTATGATAATACCGAAGGTGGAAACGCACTTCAACCGGAATCCTCAACAGTCTGAGGAACTGGCCCTTACCTCTAAATGCCGGAACACGTCAATTTAGCATTGTAGTTATGGCAACAGACATAGTTAAGATGGTGGTAAGCTAGCCAGGCCAACTTATAATAAGTCCTACTATCAACCGAACCGACGACAAATTTGTAGCCCCCAGGGGATCGAACCCACAGAGGCGGTTAAAATTGTTTGATCAATACAGATGTTTGTGTTAAGGTGTTGCATGGCATAATATGTATGTATTTACATAAATAAGGATATGAGTATTCTATCTGTAACCAGTTCCCTGTGCAAATTATATTTTAGTGAGGAGCTAGGTGTCGTTGCGTAAAATATTTATTGCTATGATTTTTATTTTTCCAATTCGTATTGGATATCAATAATATATAGATTTTTACACAATAGCAATGAAGTATTTCCATCTAAATGAAGTAGGCTTTGTGGTGAGAATATGTTCTTTAATTTGTGACAGCACTTGAAAAACTAGTAAAGATGTGGCCCAAGACGGATCACACTTATCTACAAGGTTTTAAAGATACTAAATTTAAAGATACTGGATTTAAAGACTCCAAAATTGTACTGATACTGAAAAACAGACGAGGACAACGAGTCCATTACAGTACTAACGATAAAGGGGATCTGGGATTGGGACACGGGTAAATATATTTTTTTTCTGCGTAGGCCATATCCACTAAGAACATAGCCTACACCTCACTGCATTGCGCCCGTCAACGTAAGGCATAAAGTTGTAAAGCCTTGCGTGCCCGTAATTTCACCGGCAACCATACCCTTCGAGCCGGAGCACAACAATACTGCTTGGCGGCTGAAATAGGTATGGTAGTACTTCCCCGGGCGAGGCTCTACTACCTCTTAAAAAAGTTTATTTTAAGCAAGCGTGTTCCATCTTAGTCTGTATCATCGCTTATCATTAGGGGATTTCAAGCAAACGAAAGTCCGTCAAATATTTAAAGGAAATTGAGACGACTGAGGATTCTTATGGTAAGAAACTACTTATTTAATTTAAATTCCGTTACACGATTGTATTTTCCTATAAATACCTACAGTTTGTAATCAACGATGTATGACCATTATATCTATATTTAAATGTCCTTAGATTATACTTGTGATAATGATCAAAAAACACATATGTACAAATGAACGAAATCAGTATGAACTAACCCATAGAATTAATTTCAAGATTTTAGTGACGTCGGTTCTATTTTTTTTTTTTTATATTTTACTGTTTTATTGATAAGTGTTTTAATTTCAACTCGATTTTTCACTATAAGTCACGATCTACCATCAAAAGCTCATTAAATGTCCGGCCGGAATGGAACCCATGACCACTAAATTTAATTGAAGCCACCACCATCAGTAGGCACCCAAACAAATATATATATATAATCATGCAAATCGAACCTCAAATGCCTGAGATATCTATGATTTGCTGTTAACCTTTGAGGAGTTTTGGTCCCCAAGTTCTTAGATCTTCATCGGATTTTCACCAAATTAAAATAGTGCCAGTTAAAGATCTGACATCATAAACATCTATCGATCAAGAATTTTGCCAATCGGTTAATAAATAGAAAAGAAAATACGTTGAGAATCGAATACCTCCTCCTTTTTTGGGACGTCGGTTAATAAGTAACAATAAATGAACATAAGTGGTGGTCCTATAGCTGGTTGGTCTATGACTTATTTTTTTATGAGCTTCAATGATTATCTTCAGTATCAAAGCTACACACCGTTTAGAAATGGAAGCGCGTTGAAATCTTTTCTTATTCAATCGCCTAAGAACATCATAACGTATCAAAATGATCTCATGATTCAGTTCAATTTCCATCTCTTGTCAAAATTCTACTTCGGTTTCGTTCGCGTGATACTGATCTGAGCTAAATTTCAACTTAGTCCATTGAGTAGTATCGAATGAGTAACAAACAAACAATCAAAATTTCGTATTCATATTCATATTAGAGAAACTTCAGAGGGAAAAGCTCGCCTCTGATTATTACCGCTTTTTGTAAATGTGAACAATAAAGAATAGAGTTATACGTTCTGATAACATAAGTTATATTGTGCTACGCCGTAGTACTTGCTACGAGATTGACTATTGTGTCAAAAACAAGAATTTACTGCAATAAATATAAACAGTACATACTTGGATGGCTGAGGCACGATGGTGTCATAGTTGAAGCTCTCCAGAAGTTTCCCCACGGCTTCATTGATCTCCACCTTTTCATGGGATCTAATGGGGCGTTCTTGACCCCAATTGTTCATCTTCGTAAAAGACTCGCACAAACTTTCAAATGAGAAAACCTTCGAATTTCGAAGTTGAGATTACAAATACGAGAAGTGAGCGCGTGCGGTCGACTCGCGCGCATTGACTATAAAGAGTTCCTTATGCTCAGCGCATAACTATAAAAACGTTCGACAGAAGGGGCGCTCGCCGTGCTTTGCTATCGTCTTGTATTTGTTTACATTACGATTATTTTATTTACTAAATCCATTGCTAGGATATAGTAAATAAAGTTAGTGTTTATTTAAGTTAGCTTTTAGTTATTTGATCTGCGTTCTATTCATGATCGCAATATTTAAATGGAACTTAAATGGTCGCCATTCAACAGTGATATGTAAATTTAGTACAAAATCTTACGGTTTCTTTTTAATTTTGTTAAAAATTATGCACGTGTAGCCAGTTTTCCTCATTTTCCTGGCAGAGGTGTGAGTGGGCGGTGCGCTTGCAAGGTAACGCCTTTACGTCGCGATTGGCGCGCGCGACAGACCGCTCTGACGTCATTGCGCCTGCGCTTATCTACGTGCCACTGCAGCAGTCCAACCGTGACATCGAGATGTATAGAACATTTCACTCAATAAAATAGTCAGTAGGTATGTATCACTTCTAGTCCCAAAGCGAAGTCCTCGGCGCTGCGGCGGCCGCCGCCGAGGCACCATGAGTAGTTGATACTGCGTTTCCTCCTTTTTTTTAATTGCCTATTTTTGGTTACAATACTAAGTAATTTTGGACTTCTAGGAAAACTTAATAATTAATATAAGTTCGGTGACTCGATTTTAGTAAGCTTAATTATTTTACAGACAAATCTTATTAATTTGGTCTTATTAATTGGAGATGTTTTTAGATATATCCTCATCATCATCATCATATAGGCCCACACGCGTCCACTGCTGAACATAGGCCTCCCACAATGGATGCCACAAATAGTGACCATGAGCCTCCTTCAGCCATCGACTCCCTGCGACTGCTACGATGTCCTCGGTCCATCAATAGGATTTGGCGGTCATGGATTCGACTCCGGCCGGACACCAAAGCCTTTTTGATGGATAAATGACTAGACAAATGATCAAATCGTGTTTAAAAATACTCTATTCTTGGAACATCATCATCATCATCTTCAGCCACTCAGTGCCCATTTATGAGCGTTGGGCCTCTCCCATCTCCTTCCAAGCGCGATGATCGGTTGCTGTAGACATCCACTGATATCCCGCATGTCCCTTACTATCATCCACCCATCTATTTGGTGGACGTCCTGTGGGTCTGCTGTTCGCCCAAGGTCTCCATTCAATCAATTTTCTCGCCCAGCGACTTCTATCCAGTCTAGCTACATGTCCCGCCCAACTCCACTTTCGTTCAGCGACCACAAGGACCACATCTCTCAGTTTCGTTGTCCGCCGTATCCACTCATTTCGCTTGTGATCCCGTAACGTTATTCCGAGCATAGCTTTCTCCATGGCTCGTTGCGCCACTCTGAATGTCTCGGCGGATCGTTCTATGAGTGGCATGGTCTCAGCTCCGTACGTGAACACCGGCATAATGCATTGTTCGAACACTTTTTCCTTGAGCTTGGCAGCTTGCCGCACATGACTTTCTTGTTTGCTCCAAACGCAGCCCAGGCTTGGGATATCCTACGTTCTACCTCCGCTGTTTGGTTTTTGATGCCAAGCGTTATTTTGTGGCCCAGGTAGATGTAGTGGTCGACAACTTCAACCGGCATTTGGCGGCTTGCTGCTTCTGGGATGTTGCTCATAATCTTAGTTTTAGATAGGTTGATCTTCAAGCCAACTTTTCGAGACTGAACTCTAAGGTCTTCGATCATGGCCAACATATCTTCTACACTTTCTGAAAATAAAACTATATCGTCGGCAAATCTAAGATTCGTCAGCATTTCCCCTTCCACATTAATACCCTTTGCGTCCAAGTTTAGTTGGAACATACATTTCCGATATTCTTCATTTCAAATTACTCACTTAATTCTGAGAACATTTTAGTTGCGGGCCCGTGCTGATTTCAGGTTTTTTTCTGATTAAGTGTCCTTTATTACTATACAATACCATTGTTTTCTTCAGTTTTCGATAAAATAAAATACCTATCAATAATATACCTACATAACAATAAAAACAGTAAAATTAGTTATTTAAAAATTCATCATTCTTCACTAAAAACTTGAAAATAATTCAATGGCTAATAATACTTAGTTCATATATTTTGGAAGGCGGTGCCTATTGGTATGGGATGAGATTACCTTACTCACGAGTCACGACAGCGTTCTTGTTGTTTGGCTTGGCAAGTCTGCACCAACTTCAAAAATTTACGAACTTATAACGGATAGAATTATTTTCAAGTCCATTCTCAACAGACTCAGAAACTGGCTATAGATATTATACCTGTATGGCGTTGTGTAGTTACCTGTTTTTTTCAAATTTAATTGGGCTTTTTCACAAATAGCTATTCCAGAAATCCTCTGCAATGATCCCCTACACAGAGTGCATAGGGAATTATCCATAATGCGCTTGGCGGGCAGGTTGGTGATCGCAGTGCAACTAGCTATTAGCGTCATTGCAAACACAGAATTTGTCCCTGCTCGTATAGAATACGTAGCGTCGTGTGCATAGGGCCAAGCGCTTTACAAAATATTTTACTACGCGCACTGTAAAAACTTTGAATCAGCTTTCAACGAGAGTTAATAGGCACCTTCTGGGTAGGCTTGCTCCATCGTAGACCTCATCTTTGCAATCCTGTTTTGAGGTCAAGAACTGACCCATTGCAAATAAAAAAACATCAAACATTGATAAATATTCATATCAGCCCATTAATTTCACTTTGCCGCGGGGTCGCAACGCTCAACCATGTTTAGTGAGCCACACATTTGTACGTAGGTACCTACTAGGTACCTCTATAGCTGTAAAGCTACGTCTTCGTTACGCTAGCTAGGTACACATTTGTTAGTTTGTATGATCGACGGTCCTAACTGGCACAAAATTAGCTGCTTTTTATTAAACCATCCACTTCGTCGCAATTAGCGCGATCTAATTCAGTGCCCGCAACGTAACCGCTAATTGACTTGTCAAGGTGCGCCTGCGCGAGATTTTTAACTGCATGAGTTGAGGCATTTACACAGACTCCTAAGTTAACTTTGTAAAATGGCTATATATATCTACCTAATATATGGAGTATTAGGTAGATAGCTAAACATATAGATAGGTACCAACAGATACAGATACAGTCAGGTTTTTGTAGCTACTGTTCGGACCGGAGGCCTAATCTTGACCGATCTTGAGTGTGCTTAGGAATAGATGATAGGTAGGTGTTTTTAATTTTCTTATAGCTAAGCCAGAGGTAGGTAGGATAGAAGTTACCTACTGGCTGTCTACCTTGCCTATCTGGGACCGTCATGAAGATAAAGGTTCAAAATGGAGCACAATCTTCATACAAATTAGGTATAGATGACTTGTGAAACGCCTGAGATATTTTCCCGTCATCCCATGGTTTTTTTTAAATCCTATTTCTATTTTATCTTTTGCAGGTAAATGTTAAGGAGGATTAAAGGAAAAGCATCCGAATGATAATAAAGAAGGATAAGGATCAGTGGGGTTGAATAATAAATTAGGCACCTACCTACATACAAAATTATACTACACAACTTTATACCTACCTCCCTATAAGTACGTAGATAGGTACCTAGTTGAATAGGTACCTATATAAAATAGTGTTTAATAAAATAAGAATTTTACCTATGTACTTACTTACCTACTTAGCAAAAAAAAAAAAATGTACGACGGGCAGGTGCTTGGCCTTCATCACACCTGATTTTTCAAGTTGTGATAGGGCCGAAGGTAAGCGCACTTCACCCGGAATCCTCAATAAACTGAGGATCTGGCTATCATACCGCTAAATGCCGGAACAGAACAATTTAAAATTGTTGTTATGGCGACAGAATTAGGTAAAATGGTGGTAGCTAGCCAGGCGGACATAAATAAAGTCCTACCACCAACCAAACCAAGCACAATATTGTACTCCCCCTGAGGATCAAACCCGGGACCTACCTCTGGACCTGACTACGGAAGGCGAACCACTCTGGTGGTTCGTATGTCTCTGTGATATAAAAACAATATCAGGTTTTCTTTAGTATACCTACTTATATACCTACATCTACATCATTATCTTGTCATATTATAAATAACATCATCAGTGCACTTCCGTTCTGATCATGTACATTTATTAAATTTTTTTTATTTTATTGCAAACTTTATTCAATAAAAAGTATGTAAATTCATTATTAATTATATTTATTAAAGTAGTCTGTGGTTCTGAGTGGTGCGTGTGCCGTGCGTGTTGTAGTGTAGAAACGAGCATACACACACACACACACTTCTTAATAAAGAGAATGGAATTAATATCAAAGGTCATATCACCAAAGTGACATTGACAGTAAATTAAAAAAAAAACTTGAAACGGGAGACGATAATGTACATTCCGATAATGCACGCCCCAATAATGAACAGCACAGTCTCTATAATTTAACACTCTGTATCAATAATGCTAATAATGTATAAAGCGATTTCTTGTTAAGTAAATAAGATAAGTGAATTTTCAACGGGAATCTTGGCAGATTCTAGATTCTAAAAAAATATGCTGAGCTCTAAAACATTTTAGCTATCACAGCAATATATATCTACAACTAGAATTAATCAAATTTGTACAGTCCCACCTGTCCGTATTTATTTTATTGCACACAATAATTAGAACACACTCACAAATTATATATCATTTATAATCCTTACTTATAAAACGTCAATTCGACCTGGTTAGTACAATTTGCGGGCTGGATATTATAAAGTTGCCAAGTGATTTTGGTAGGTATAAAGCAAAAATAAAAGATTTTATCACTTATTTTAGTCATTAATTTTAGAGACACAGGTTTTAATTTAAATATTATGAAAAGTGCTATGTGTCGTTTGCTCTAGAAAAGTGCTAAATGTTAAATTGTCATAAATAAAAAGGTGTATATTGTTGTTAATTTATATCTTAATTTGGTATTATTGACTGCACCATAGTATTTATGCACTTGCGTTTCCCTAATATTCTATTTGTTTCTCCTTTTCTTAGTGGTCTACCATGTATCACTTTCAAAACTTGCGTGAGTCGTACTATAAATTTTAAAACACTGGTTTTACTCACGTATATCGTATACGTGAGTAAAACCAGTGTTTTAAAATGTATAGTATGACCCACGCATGTTTATGTATGTTGATGTAGGTACCTAAGGTTTCGATTCAACAGGTGAAACATAATTTATCAGGCCTATTTAAATTGCTTTCCGGATCTTGCGTGGCACGAAGAACTTCTCTCTTGCATGAACACGAGCCTTATCGAAACGGATATAGTGCGCTGATCCAGTTGTAAGCGAGTGTTTCGCTATAGCTGATTTAGCTATGTTTCTTCATCGCACGAATATGCTCAGCCAACCAGGTAGACATGTTCCTTTTTGTTCCTTCTACGTAAGAAGTCCCACAGTCATGAGGAAATGTAGGTATATATACGCCGGGAACTAACAAGCTCTATCTTTTGGTGACCGTATTCATTGCCTAATTTGAGTCAAAGGCCGGAAAATTGTTTTGATACTATAGTTTCTGCGCAAAAAATTAACGACCTTATTTGTTACCTTTTCTCGAACGGAAAATAAATTACGAAATTAACGGAATTAACTCGGTACCTATTCATAAATTAAGGGTCACATGACTAGGTGACCATGGTGAGTAATAGAGCACACGCTCTATTACTTTCATGTAGGTATTCCATCGGTATACTGGTTGACGGCAACATGCCATGAATAATTACTATAATGTCCGCTTATGGAATAAAAGAGTGCAGTGTCGTCAAAACTCACCAGTAGCTCTTAGTTTCTTTACGCTGGCATATGGCAGATAGCCCTAAGTGGTACCGTGTGCCACTGCGTGAGGGTCGTTTGTGTATGCTAATTAGAAGTCAATGTCGCCATCTGTGAACAGCAATGTTTTGGAAGAGATATCACTGCAATCTCATGAGAGTGAAATTTGGCCGTTGTCTTACTGACATCATCTCCCATTCCGCGCTCCCTGACTGCACTCAATGCCCTGCTGGACGCAAACCCAGATTGTGATGTGTTTGCTCACGGATGGAAGGCGATCATCTACGAGTGTCTGAGGTTTAACGAGATAAATGTATAAGTGCAATGAATGAAATGTTTATGTTATATTTTTATGTATTATTTGTGATAATTAATATTATAATATAGATAAATAATTAACATGTGAATTTTGTTTGACATTTATAATATTATATATTTTATTTTGTGACCCTTATTTGATTGTTATTTTTAATTATTTTTGAACTTTAACCTACTACTACATAATCTACAATTAATTTTATAAGTTATAATTTTTTAAAATATAGTTATGTTATAAGTAATTAGTATGTATTATAATTAATTAGTGTAAGTGGCGCTGGCCGTTCTAGTTATTATAAATAAATAAATCACCAAAGTAGTAGAGGAGTCCCCGTCAACTACTCCAACAAACGATAAATACTTTCCAAGGTTTACATGCTATAAAGTTTTGAACTTGATGTGTTTTTTTTGTGATTGGCCAATCGGACATGCAGTAAAATTCATTCATAAAGGAACATATTTCTTGATTGTTATTTTCCAGTTCCAGTCTTTTTATATGTACATGTACTCTGTGGCTATTCTGCTTGTTGTGTGTACACAATACACAGTACAATGTACAGTGTACAGTACAGTACAATACAAATCATGAAAACAAGTAGTGCTACAATTCGATACGATTCGGTTTTGTTGAATTGAAATAAGGTTATATATATGGCACTCTTTTTCGTTTCTAACAAAAAAGACTAGAAATTCATTTGACAATCCATCCCATGTAATCTCGGGTCTCTACTGCAATATCAAACATGAAGATAGCGGTGGAAGGATGCGCTCATGGCGAGCTTGAGAAAATCTACGACTGTATTGAGACTTTACAAGCGAGAGAAGGCATAAAAATTGACTTACTGATATGCTGTGGGGACTTCCAGTCGGTTCGGAATCGCTCTGACCTCTGTGCTATGGCTGTACCTGTAAAATACCAAGCTATGTGTACATTTTACAAGTGAGTACCTACCTACCTTTTCTAAAACTTGGCTATCCTTTTGAAATTGTTTATTTAATTTATTCTGTAAATTAAAGAATTCTGATAGGTTGAGAAAGGAAGAATGTTGTACACACAATAAAATATTAACTATTCCAAATCTTTGCGTTCAGTATTGTAAATAATATTGGATTAGTTTAAGGTTTATTAGTTATATTAGATACCTATTCTATTAATAACATAGAAAAGTAAGAAAATAAGTTGAGTTGGTGCACTAGATCTCTGCTACAAGGATACCTGTAATTTTTTTTCATATGATAGGCTATGAACTATCTAGCTACTGTTTTTTTTAACCCAACTGGCCATTATATTAAATAATTTCAACAAATAGGATCCAATTGTGGAGTAGTCAGTAACAGACTACATAAGAAATTAAACTAATAAGAGCTCTCTGTGCAAAGAGTTTACTCTTATTTAGATAATCTTTCCATACATTCAATTAAATCAAATTAAAAATAATTACTATAGGGTTGACATGAAATGTAGTATATCAATTTGGAATTTTCCCAAATTAATATATAACTACCTATAAAAATAAATAAATTGATATAGGTACTAGGTTACTTCTATGTGAGATCTAGTGACAAGATATGAAAACATTTTTTTTCATTTGTAATGAATGGGTGAAAACTGGGTATAATATTCGCCATAAACACTACACTTTCAATAATATTTTATTGTATGCATTGTAAGATAAGAACTATAAGCTCTCAAGAGTCTTGTTTTTGCTGTGTTACAACCCTAATGTCTTCAAGAACAGAGTTAATAGGCACCTTCTAGGTGAGATCACTCTATTGTTGATCTCATTCTTGCCTGTGCATGTTACATGGTCAAGAGCCGAACCATTTTAAATAAAAAAAAACGTTATAAGGGCACTATTTAGGTGCGGACCTCGGCTTGGGCTGTTGCACACAATAAAATATTAACTATTCCAAATCTTTGCGTTCAGTATTGTAAATAATATTGGATTAGTTTAAGGTTTATTAGTTATATTAGATACCTATTCTATTAATAACATAGAAAAGTAAGAAAATAAGTTGAGTTGGTGCACTAGATCTCTGCTACAAGGATACCTGTAATTTTTTTTCATATGATAGGCTATGAACTATCTAGCTACTGTTTTTTTTAACCCAACTGGCCATTATATTAAATAATTTCAACAAATAGGATCCAATTGTGGAGTAGTCAGTAACAGACTACATAAGAAATTAAACTAATAAGAGCTCTCTGTGCAAAGAGTTTACTCTTATTTAGATAATCTTTCCATACATTCAATTAAATCAAATTAAAAATAATTACTATAGGGTTGACATGAAATGTAGTATATCAATTTGGAATTTTCCCAAATTAATATATAACTACCTATAAAAATAAATAAATTGATATAGGTACTAGGTTACTTCTATGTGAGATCTAGTGACAAGATATGAAAACATTTTTTTTCATTTGTAATGAATGGGTGAAAACTGGGTATAATATTCGCCATAAACACTACACTTTCAATAATATTTTATTGTATGCATTGTAAGATAAGAACTATAAGCTCTCAAGAGTCTTGTTTTTGCTGTGTTACAACCCTAATGTCTTCAAGAACAGAGTTAATAGGCACCTTCTAGGTGAGATCACTCTATTGTTGATCTCATTCTTGCCTGTGCATGTTACATGGTCAAGAGCCGAACCATTTTAAATAAAAAAAAACGTTATAAGGGCACTATTTAGGTGCGGACCTCGGCTTGGGCTGTTGCCATTTGGTGGGGGATGATAGGAATGGCCGAAGGCAATACCGAGTGTAATGCTTTGAGGCGGTAAGGTTCAACTCCGATGGCAGAGTCGGTGTATCAGTGCTGTGTTTTCTCTGTGCGACGAGATAGTTAATGATTGGATACCGTCACCTCCGGGTTTGCGGTGGTGAGTGGGTCATCCGGTTCTCCATGAATGTGTCTTGGCCTATGGAGGGACCATTGTTAATTAGGTACCTACGTTCTATTTGAGAAATAATCTCCGTCACAAACCAGACATCACGAGATCTCTGTTCGGGGCGAACTAGGTACTAGCTATAATGAGTTCAGGGCATTGCAAGGTTTATGAGAGGTGTAAAGATAGCCCTGTTTTAAATCATTATCTCCAAAGATTTACACCAGAAGCCTCCAGGTTAACTGTACGAGCTTTACACTAGCAGCCTCTATGTTAACTGTACTTACACTGAAGTTTCAGTATCTAATTTAAATTGAATCTGTATACGAAATTTAAAAAAAAACTAGAAAAGGCATTTTATTTCACTACGGCAAGTTGTTGTTGTGTTGAAACAAGTTGGTGGAGTTTTTTGCGTCATATTTGCATCACTATTTGTGCCATTTTGTTTTTCATTTTAAATTGAAAAGCATGTCTTATGTTAAAGTGTTTCTTAGATATTCATTCGACGTCAAGAAAAGCGAAAAAGGTAAGAAAATTACTCCAAAACTCTTAAATACAATTAGCACGTAGCATATCCCACCAGTCACGCTAAAACATACAAAATTTGTTTTACTGACCTCAAAATGTGTTGTATGCAATGGGGGCTTTTTGGAAAGTAAGGAACGGCTAATTGTGAACCTTTATCGTGCATTTCTATCCCACGAGGTGTAAAAGGGGAGATGGGAAATTGTTTTCATCCACCAGTCACAGTAACTGGAAAAGGTTTTCTATCTTGTTTTAAACTGTTGAAGTATTTATATCCTACTTCTAACCATAACCTATATTGCTTGGGTGAAATATGTTTAGATTAAGTACCTAGCTGTTTTGTGTTGATTTTGATAAAAAATGTATCAGGTGGTTTTTTTTAAGATTGTTCTAATTATTAACAAAAACGGGTCTTCATCGCATACCTGTTTATATTCCCGACATAATTGTTATCTTTTTGTAATACCCTCTTAGTAATTATTAAAGAATTTCAAACATATAAAAAATGTGTATGATTTTTTGCTTTTTTCGTCACAAAATGACGTCCGACCAGACACATTTTGTTCTTGTCTGTCTATATTTATTTTAATGTTTAAATCATTTTTTATTCATCTTGTATTCTTATTAATCATGTCTTAGCACAGTAAATGATATCTTGGTAAGTGTAGTATTTGGGCTAAAACTTTGTTTGATAGTACAGAAGGTGCATGGGAGGTATTTTTGACTGTCCCACCAGTCACACTCCTTGAAAGCTATATTATTACGCAAATATGTACATTTTTCGGTTTGAGTTTCATAAGTTGGTTCATAATCTGTTGTAAAATATCTAATTTACCATCATATGACATCGAATTAAATAGTAACAAGTCAAAACATACGACATTCTGGAGTCAACTGTCCCACCAGTCACTATGGTCCATTACTATTATCATAATTATATTATACAAAGTGAAACAGAATATGTGTACTAAGCAGTGGGGGGGGGGGGCTTTTCGGACCAGGAAAAGTATTTGTTGTGGTGGGGAGATAATAGTGAATTCCCATTTTCAGTTTCCCATACAAATCTTTTCATTTTCTCAATGACAATAAATAGTGACGACCCTATTCCTTTATCGCACTATGCATGTAGGTAGGTAGGTATCTAGGTATAAATGTGCAATTGTCTGTGTCAAAGAATATTAAGTACAGATGAACCAATTTTAGTGAGAACTTGGGAGTCATCTCGTGAAAGTAGGTTATTAGAACATACACATTGATAAATTACATAGGCACCTACAGTTACAAAAAGACGATGAATGCGATATTAGACGGACGAAAGTACATTATAGGAACGATTATTTTGTATTTTAGCAAACAGATAGATTTCAGAGTAATGGATTGTCTCATTAGCAGCCCAGACTTTTCGACGATTTTCCTCTGTTAGTGAAAGCGCTTTTCGTTCTTTGTGATTGTGACCTTGTGCTATGTTGCCTCGCCTGTCTAGAGCTGAGGTCATTGTCGCGAGTTAAGAAACAGCTGATTTTAGGGTAGTCTCAACTCAAAAAACCAGCTGTTTGTGTCAGAACTTTGATCCTGTCTTACCAAAAACTTTGAACCAAAATTCAAAAAGTCGTAAAACAAAGGTTGTTCCACGAGTCGGGTCGGATAACACCGTTTCGGCATAGTAAACATATTCTGTTTCAGGTTGTATAGTACTAGCTGACCCCGTGCAGTTATACTTGCGCCAAGGTTGCTGAAAAACCCACTGCTGAAAACAACATTTTCTCGGAAGGCTCGCTCCAGTGTAGACCTCATTCTTGCCCAGGCAAATCTCGAGATCCAGGACTGATCCTATGATATAATCATGAATCACCTCTAACCACTAACTCCATGTGACCGCCGCCGGTATGGTGAGGTCCCGGCTAATTCGTAGTGTTTCTAGCGAATGTTTAACCAGCTCAAGAAATGAGACATATCAAATAAAAAAAAAATGGTTTCATACCTCTGAGGTATCAAATCCATTTTTTTTATGTTTGATGATTCAGTGATGAGCCATCACGAAGTCGTAGGTTACCTATAAGACACTGCAAAAATGTTGAAGAAACAACTGGGGGTTTTCCCAAATTCATATTATACCTTGAATTTATTCAAATCTATGGAAAGAACATGAATTTTTTTTTTTGATAATATTATTAAATTCACGATATCCATAGAATAAATAAATATTACAGGACATTAATTTCACACAGCGCCATCTAGCCCCAAACTGAACATAGCTTGTAATATAAATAATAATAATAAATAAATAAATATTACAGGACATTCATTTCACACAGCGCCATCTATTCCCAAACTAAGCATAGCTTGTAATATGGGAACTAGATTACGGATAGAATACATAAATACTTTTTTTTGTAAATACATACTTATCATACAATACAACACCCAAACACAGAACAAACATCTACATTCATCACATAAATGTTTGTCCTGGGTGGGAATCGAACCCGAATAATGAAATGAATGAAAAAAATACATACTTAAATACTTTTTTTTTTAATTATTTTAATTACTTCTATTATGGTATATAGATTACCGTATATCGCATATAGATTTTTTTAACAGGTACCTGTTAAAAAAATATGAAGCTACAGTTTAGATAGAGATTTATGACACTCTAAAGACATTATAGTTCCTCTTTTGCATGTCCGCTAAGGAATGTGGTATACGGGTAATCTATATACCATAATAGAAGTAATTAAAATAATTAAAAAAAAAAGTATTTAAGTATGTATTTTTTTCATTCATTTCATTATTCGTAATCATCGTAATCATCTTCTTAATTACAGATACTACAGTGGCGAGAGAAAGGCGCCAATCCTCACAATATTTATTGGAGGTAATCATGAGGCATCTAACTACTTGCAAGAGCTGCCGTATGGTGGTTGGGTGGCACCAAATATCTACTATCTAGGAAGAGCTGGTGTGATACAATTTGGTGATTTACGGATTGGAGGTAGGTATCTAATTTGCATATTGCAATATAATCTATAAAATTTGCTACTATTTTAAACTTTGTGTTGTAAACAAGATAATTCCGAGAAAATAACAATAATTCACTCACCATAACTTGTGAACTAGGTACCTACTAGTACCTAGTCACTTTCACTTCATCTGTTCTCTACTTGCAACATCTGGATTTAATGAAAATATATACCTATAAGCATGTATAGGTAAACTGCTAAGTTCCTGAGAACTTTATTGTGTTGCAGGAATATCTGGAATATTCAAAGGGCGTGATTACTCACATGGAGTGTGGGAATGCATACCATACACTTCCAGTTCAATGCGCTCGGTGTATCATATAAGGTCTCTAGATGTGTTTAGGTTAAGCCAGTTGAAAGACAAAGTTCATATCATGCTCTCTCACGACTGGCCAAGGGGTATCACAGATTATGGTGATACAGAAACACTTTTGAGACGCAAGCCATTTTTAAGGTAAAAACTACTATATATACGATACTGGTATTGTAAAGCTTGCTTTCTTACAAAGAAAGAGTATATTTTCCTAAAATTTGTTGAAATTACATCAAGCTTATTACAAAAATAAAGACTTACATAGGAATGTACTTTAAATGTATATTTTCAGGGAAGACATCGAGTCGAATCAGCTTGGCAGTCCCCCAGCCCTTACCCTACTCCACAAACTGCAGCCAGATTACTGGTTTTCAGCCCACCTTCACTGTCAGTTTGCAGCCTTAGTTGAGCATGATAGTGGCAATGAAACAAAGTTTCTAGCTTTGGACAAGTGTTTGCCCAAACGTAGACATTTACAAATCGTGGATGTACCATCACATTATGATGGTGATAAAACTTTGAAGTATGATTCGGAATGGTTGGCTGTCCTAAAAAGTACTAATCATTTGCTCTCTGTGAAGAATATGGACTGTCATATGCCAGGACCAGGTGGTGATGACAGGTCTGTTATTTGGAATAAAAATACACATTATTTTTTTAACTAAAACTTTGTTTAATCGATGAGACTCATTTATATTACAAAATATTTGTTTTAGGTATGACTTCACGCCAACACAAGAAGAAAAAAGTGAAATACTAAACATTTTGAAAGACACCACAATCAAAGAGGATAGTTTTGTCAGGACAGCTGCCATCTATGATCCTAAGCTTCCCAAATCAACTCCATCTACCCCTATAACAAATCCTCAAACAAGTAACCTGTGTGAAGCATTGGGTATTGATGACCCAGTTCAAGTAGTTGTGGCTAGAGCTGGCCGTACAATGATGCAACCAGAAAATGTGGAATTGCTGATGGAATCACCAACTGAAATAGCACCAATCATAGAAACACCACCTGCAAACATAAAATGTTCCAAGCTATCTTTACCTGCACCAGTAACTCCCAGTGTGAATGAAATTGAACTAGAAGAAGATACTACTTCTGTGACTGATTCTTCTGTTTTAGACGTAAACACGATTGAGGAATGTGCAACACCAGTCCCTAAAAAGGGATTTAAAAGGCGTAATATGTCCATTTATAATACACCAGATAAAGATGAGAGTGAGTGCTCAAGCTTATTAGAGTCAGATGAGAGTTTATGTAAAATATCTCATAAACCTAATATGACTTAAATAAAAGATGATCTATTAAAACTCCATTTTCGTAATGATACACCACCAGAACTTAACTATAAAATTGTATTCATTGAAAGTTAAGTCCAATGTGGATTCTATTTTGGCAATTAATTCGTGCAATTTATCTTCTATTATTCTTACATAATATAATTATAAGCTAAGTGCTCAAGCTTAATACGATTCAGATGAGAGTCCATGTAAAATATCTGGTAACCATTAGGTTTACATTATTAATTAAAATACTTAAGTCATATTAATGACATAAGTATAATAATTAATTATGTATTTCCTAGGTAACTAATACTGTATGTATCGAATAAAATAAAATGACTTACCCACATAAAACACTATATCTACATGTTTTCTTTACACACTTTAAAGGTAAGATCTATCATAACTCAATTTTCTTAATGATAGGAAAAACTCAACAAGCCTCATAGCTCAGTTGGTAGTAACTCTGCCTTCTGCGCTGTAGGTTGTGGGTTCGATTCCCACTCGGGACAAACATTTGTGTGATGAATATAGATGTTTGTTCTATGTTTGGATATTGTATCATATAGTACGTAGGTACATATTTACGAAAAAAATATATATATAAGTATTATATCCGAAATCTAGTTCCCATATTACAAGCTATGCTTAGTTCGGGGCTAAATGGCGCTTTGTGAAATTCAAAGTCAAAATTTCTTTATTCATTAAGATTTTTTAGGATCATTTTGAAATGTCAAATCTACCGCCTGTTCGGAATCGCGACCAGCCCAAGGAGAAAGGCAAAAAAACTGGCTGGTTAATTTTTTGATGATCCATTCACCATTTAGATGTACTTACAGTTATAAATTGCATTGTATCATACATCATAAACCTAAATACTTAAATAACAAATGTTTTAAGATAGTATCTTAAAACATTTGTTATTTGTTAGGTACCTATCTACCTAATGGGCAGTTTGTTAACATTGAGAAATCACCATTTAGCTGGTAATTATAGTAGTAATTCACGTCCTGTAACATTTATTTTATTTATTTATTCTAACACGTAAGAAACTACACAATTTTATTCATTGAAAGTTAGGTCTAATGTGGATTTTAATCAATTCAACATGTTTTTTTCTTATTTAAATCTACACTAAAAGAGATAATACCTACTTACTCTTCTGTATTTTTTTATTACTAGATCGATGACCCAAGGTGTAGAAAAATGACACGTGAAATTCCATACTTACGTAGGTACCATCACGTGCGCTGCGAAAACAATTGATGATAGAACAAAGAAGGTAGGTACTTATCTAGGTAAGTAGGTACCTATTATTCTACAGCTTTATCAGAACAGAACACATCAATATCGTCTGTGTCCTAAAAAAGTGCCGAATTTAATGATTTTAGATTTATAAAGGTTGGCCTAGCCTACCTAGTTTGTAACGTCGCGTCGTGCAGGTAATTATGTAAGGTAACTTTTAAATTCGTGTAGGTAGGTAGGTACCTATCCTATCCAGCCATTTTTGAGTTTATATTTGGTAAAAACAGTTTCCGCTGTAAGAACGTTCTTCTAGCGGTAATTTTTTTTCCAAAATGGTACCTACAATAAAATTGGTGTCGTTAAGATTTGAGAGAATTTGAATTGAAGTTTCCGCCAGGAGAACGTTTGGTTGTTAGCTGGATAATCATCTAAGACTTTCAAAGAATCCAACCTAATATGTTCTCTGTGTTCAAAAAGTTTACTACGCGCTAGGGGTCTTTACTGGATGTTTATTCCATAGTTATAGGCTTATATTATATTACATAGGCTGTGTTGTGATTGTGACCAGCAATCATGTGGAGTTGATGGAAAGAGGCTCATGATAATTACGAAGGGTCAGCCTAATTCTCGGGATGGCCTAGGCAAGAATTAAGTCTACATCCTTGCGAGAAAATGCTTTGTTAGGTGGACTTATAAGTCCCGAAGTATGAACTTAAAACCTTGGCGCTAGTGTAACTGCGCGGGGTCAGCTAGATACTATACCTATGTTATAAGTTAGGTGCTTATAAATAAATATTACTAGACATAATTAACACAAATCAATTACGTTTTAATTGTGGGTTATTAAATGCTCTTTAAGTTGTGGCATGTTCTTGGGTTTATAGCTGCATTGGTTGCACTGAAGTTCTGTCGACATGAGCGTCTTATGTGTTTCGTTACTAATTTTTTTTATCGATCTATTTTCTTTCAATTCTTTCATAACATCTGAAACAGAATTAAAATGATAGATTAAGTAGGAACACCAACCTAAGTTAATGTGACAATTTATGACTAAGGACCGAGAATATAAAAAAACTGACGAATCAATATAAATATTATGAAGGTAAGTACAGGACATTAAATTAACGCAGCACCTTAGCACCAAGTTAAGCAAAAACTGTTTTGTAAACTAGATTTGTACATTTTTTTTGTATTACAAGTGATTGGTATTATTAATCAGCACCTTTCATACCCATGTTCTCTTCCATACAATTCATCCATCTCTTTTGGAAAAAAGGTTCGAAACTTTAAAGCCTCCCTGCAAGACAGTTATCACAGACAGTCACCTAAGAAAACAGCTGATAGACATGGTTCAGAAAAGTTTTTCAGCAGGGCTTTATTGCCCTTTCTAAAAAACAACAGCACAACTCTCCTGCTCCATTTGCCTGCCTTTGGAATTGGCTCAAGAGAGTTGATAGGACTGGTCCCGCCTTTCCGCCTTATTGTGATTCCATTGCCATCACTCTTGATGGACATGTCTCCTGAGAGGCATATAATTGGCCGTAGAAGTCTTCAATCTCAACAAAAACCTCTAGTCTAGAGACAATGGTTACTCCACTCATCTGTGTAAGCTGTATCAGGTGGCTTGTACCAATAAATAACCATCAACCACCCCTGATTTTGCTTGATTGCTTTTTCAATACAAGCATTAAAGAATCAGAAATTTTACCTATGTGCTTTGGATAGTTTTATTTAGAGCCTGGTGTTCTAAAATTGTTGAGGGATTTACTGGCATCTCACACCATTTTTTGTTGTGATATGCAAATATAAAAACTTACCATTGTAGGAAAGAAAGAATTCAGAGGTGAAACTATTCCAGTGGATTTTAGTCTTCAAACATGGTGAGATCATATCAGTGCTTATAATATGCATATGAAGCCTTTGCATGCTCGGCACAGCATGGAATCCTGCCCGAAGACTGTATTGCTCATCTTTTTGAACCTGTTTGAAGACATGCCCAAACTCTTCAAGCAGGGTTATGTGCGAACGATCCAATTTAGAGATGCTGTTGATCTCTTCGTGTGGTAGTACAAGGTAGTGAACTTTTGCTTTAGGATACTTATCGCGAATAACCACTAACTTTTCTGTAGATTTCACAATAGAATTGGGATCTTTCATAGAATCTAGTAAAGAGAGGGACCAATGCTTTGGTTTCTTTGGATTGATGGATTGCTGTACAGCTGGGAGAAGCCTTTTGTTCTGATTCATATTAGACATGATGATAGTAAGGCGTTTCTGGTATCTACTTTATACAAAAGTAACTCGTGAAAGCAGAGCAACCGGTAATTTAATCAACAAACTAGGCAGAGAAAGATACTACGCAGGTATTTTCGCCAGAGCCACAATTAAGTTTGATTGAAGGAGAGTAACGAAAATATATATTATTTATATTCAATCGGCTTCTTGTCTTGGCTTTGTTTTGTTTACAATATTTTGCTTTCTGCAACATCTAGTTTTCTAAATTTTTTTCGTCGAGACTGTTTTGAAGACATACGATACTAAACAAAATCAGCCACACTTGGTTTGGTATGGTTATTCTGAAGACCTTTTAGTAGATGTGTAGCGTCACCATGGCTGTTTATCCTATTTATGGACAATTGTTTGAAATATTTGAAAGAAACCGACTGTGGATTAAGAATGAATGAGATACTTGTCAAATGCCTTCTCTACGCAGATGACCAAGTTATACTTGCATCGTCAGTAGTTGCAGGAGATGGTAACTACAATGCATGATGCATTAGAAGGGAAAGGAATGAAAGTGCCTTTCACCTTGTGTGCTGGTCGCGATTCCGAACAGGCGGTAAATTTGACGTTTCAAAATGATCCTAAAAAATCTTAATGAATAAAAAAATTTTGCCTTTGACTTTGACTTTGAAGTGATGGTGCTTGAAAAGAATGAATGTATGACGCCGTGTGATATAATGATTGGGGGAGAGAATGTGGTACAGGTAAGAGAATGTAGGTATATTTGGGAACGCTTTTTACGAGAGACGGAAAATGTGAAAAGGATATTGAAAGGAGAGTAAATGTGGGTAGCCAGGTCAACGGGGCACTTCAGGCCTTTAAGATTAGCCGGCAAGTCTCAAAAAAGGGTCGACTGGCCGTACACAGTGTTAGTGCCAACTTTAATGTATGGAAGCGAAAGTTGGGTGTAACAGAAGAAGAATGAAAGTAGAATAAATGCAGTGGAGATGAGAAGCATGTGTGGGGTCAGTTTAATGGATAGAGTAAGAAACAGTGAAGTGAGAGAACAGTGTGGTGTGAAAGAGGATGTAATGACAAAAATTGAGAAAGGAATGATAAAATGGTTTGGACATATGGAGAGGATGGATGAAAGCAGGTTGACGAAGCAAGTACCTATATATGTCGAGTGTGAATGGTGAAGTTGGGAGGGGAAGACCTCGGCGGACGTTCTCTGATCGAATTGGAGATGTTCTTGAGAAAGGCCAGGTCAGAAGTACCCTTAACCGACGAGCATGTATAGAGAAAGTGATGAGAGTTAATGAGGCAAAAGAGGTGTGCAAGATGCGTAGTAAATGGAAATACCTTGTCTCTGCCTACCCCTTTTTTAAACAGGCGTAAATCTATGTATGTATGTATTTCAGTAGGTAGGTGCCATACCTTAGGTACAATTGCAGTGATGAAATTCAGTCATTTATTCATTTATCAGCAAAGCAAGTAGATTTCACAAGATTTTACTATTTGGCCGGTTAAAAGTAAATTAATATCAAAACAAGAATGCTAAGAGGTCGTGGTACCCCCAGGTCTCCCAGACCCGGTCAAGTCTGATCAAAGCTGAGCTGAGCATATAAGCAAGTCAAACCTGCATGCAAGTACGCAAATGTGACGTCATACCTACTTAAATGTACCTATGCAAGACTTGCTAAAACTAAAACACATAAATAGGTATTTTTTTTATTGTAATTTAAACTGCCTTTGTAACAATTTTAGAACTAAAACTAAGTTAGCACCTGTAGGTAGGTCTACTACTATACTTATCTTATTTCTTCTCACGGTCATGACTGAAAAAGTTTCAATTTCGGAAACATTTTGCTATTTTTCAGTCATAAGTTTTGCTTACATTGGAAGTTATTTTATTTACCTAAATGTTCAATAAATAATAAAATTTCGTTTACGAGGTAACACATAAATATCGATCCAAAAATCGAATTAGCTAAGTTTAATTACTTATGATATCTAATCTATAATTAAATAGAGCACCTATTACGAAGGTAAGTTAAGTACCTATTTAGTTTAAAAGATTTAAAGAGAGTTTGAAAACAGAGCCAGCATAGAAAAAATATGCTAATTGCTATATAATCTTAGTCATAAAGTCTAGAAACTCATAAAATTATTGCACAGTTGGCCGACCGGTGTATCCCGAATCTGGCAGCGAATGATGCGCCAATTCACGGAGAATCTGCTCAAAGCCTTTCCCGCCAGGAGTTTGCAGGCTATTGTTTTTCAACATGGTGGAGTTAAGCTTTGTAGCCAAGTAGCACATCTGAAAACAGAAATTTCAAATAGGTATACCTACAGATGATTATCGAATTGTTATCGTCTGCCCCCACGAACGACCCCCACGTGGGGTCAGACGGTGATAATTCATGATCATCTACTCCATTAATAAATAAATTTTATCAGTAGGTCTCTGTCTAACTACTGAAAAAGTAAGAACTTAAGTCGGTCTTGGATTCGATGGTAAACGACATGTTGCAGGGTGCAAGGTAGGTATTATAGTTTTATAAAATTTATTTTTTAATTTATTATTATATCATATAGTAAAAAAAGTAAGAATAACAAGATAAGAATAAGATAGAGAGGATAAGAGAAACAAGTGTTTTGTTGTATAATCTAGATCTAGCTAAGGCCTTCAAAACGGTCTCAATTCCTATTCTACTTCGAAAACTGGAATTTTGTGGGGTACCTTTCGTCATAAAGTCAACGTGGGGAAAGTCGCAGACAGAAGCTAGTCACTACCACTGTTTAAGAACCATTCGATAAAATTCCCTTCAGAGATGATGCAAGGTCTGCTGGGTTAAAGGTTAAACTGCATGAAACTATAAGTTAGTCAACCTGATGTTCAACCATCATTAAAAAATCTTACAAGTAAAGCAGACATGAACAGAAGCGCCCCGAGAGTCATAGCCACCATCATGGACGTGGCACAGGTAGCTTCCAGCGGCGTCCGATGAAATAGCTCTCCAGGCATCACCACCGTATATTCCAGATTCTCTTTGAACCTCGTAAACGGGGTCGAAGAGTTGTCTGCGACCAGCGCAGATGCGATACCCGTCGAGTTGTGGTTGTCTGGTAACGATCTTCTGCGGCGACCATGGCCTGAAAATTTCAGCCAAATTTTAAATGGTCTGGAAGTCGATTTGGTCTGAAGTGTTTAGAGATTTAATAATCAAGTAGGTAAGGAAACATAGGTACCTACTGTATTAAAATAAATATTTGAAACGCTTCGGCCGTGTCTATGAGATCAAGTTTACAATTGTAGGTACCTATTTTACTTGCCTCATGATTTACACAATAAACGGGATTCAGGTACCTACATAATGAAAAAATAAGAGAGAATTGAGATTTAAGGTGCCCAATAATTTAGGAGCGTGGCAGAAGAATTATAATAAGCGCTACTAACCTGAAGGTTCAAACAGATCCAGGCAGTAGTCGGGCTGACAATCAGCAACGTCCATACACGCCTTGATCTGCGAGTGAATCCAAAGCGTTGACCTTTCCTTCATAGACGCCAGTAAGAACGCCTCGAAGTCCAGGAAAACTTCGTTGTGCCGTTCTCGGTAGCGCGCTGGCTGGTGTGGAATGATTGAGGCAAAGTCTCGGTTACGACACCTGGAGGGAGTCAAGGTTAGAATACAAAGATTCTTCGTAAAGGTATGAAACTGATCGGAAACTTGTGTTTTTGTTTATTTTACGGGTTTGCGCTTGCCCTTCATCTGTATCAAGTTCTGATAAGATCGAAGGTGGTAGCGCACTGTACCCGGAGTCAACAGGTGGAACTGACTATCTTACCTACATACTTTACTGGTGGAACTAGCCAGGTGGACATAAAACAAACCTATCCTATCGAACCGGAACTACTGGTTCTGATACCGGTGGGCAAACCATAGAGAACTAGACCACAGAGGTGCGGCGGTTAAAATACCAAAACGTCAGCAATGCCAAAGTTTTTTAGAACATATAATGTATATTCGGGACGGCGGCGGCGGTGCGGTAGCACTACATAGCATAATGCACATGACCGAATGTAGAAAAAATACAGAATACCCACCAGAAACAAAAGTTTCTCTGTGGGTTTAAATAACGGTTATTCTACCAGTGACATTCAAAAATAATATGAGGTGGTTATCTACAAAACGAGCGCATCGAGAAGACACCGATCTGTTCCACCAGTTACCAGCTAAGTAGGTACAGTTGTTATATTGGATGTTGATACAGAAACGTTTCAACAGCGTGCGTCACTTGAGTTAGATTACCTATGGATACCGATTACCTGATTTATAATCTACTTGATAGTAAATAATTAGTTACAAAACTTTTGAAAAGTCTGCGTACCCATCTTTCACGAGCAAGACAGCTCCAGGTGCGTGTGGTCGGTCAGGGTCAGGAGATACTGCTACTTCCAGCAGTTTGATATGTCGCCACGCAGAGTCCGGATTGATGCGAGCGCGAAGTTGGAGCTTTGTGCCGATTGGAACAGCCTGGAATGAGTGTGACTTGGTCAACAGATGGGACCATGTCGTAGCAAATTCATTCATCATCATCATGATTAAATCATATTTTTTATCCGCCTCTGTGGTCTGGTGGTTCGCCTTCCAGTGTCAGATCCAGAGGTCCCAGGTTCGATCCCCAGGGGGAGTACAATATTGTGCTTGGTTTGGTTGCTGGTAGGACCTTTTTTAAGTCCGCCTGGCTAGCTACCACCATGTTACCTAATTCTGTCGCCATAACACTAATTCTATAAATTGTTGGGTTCCGGCATTTTAAAGTAAGATAGCCAGTTCCTCAGCTTGTTGAGGATTCCGGGTGAAGTGCACTGCATCATCTCACCTGAATTGTTTTTATGGTACCTGTAATACTTTTGAATTATTCAGATTGGAATGTCATTATCGATATCGTGAATTTAAAAATATTATCATAAAATATACATTATTTACTGGATGGATTTGAATGAAACTACATAATTATTACTATTATAATTGGTTAGGTTAATGTATTAAAAATGTATCTAAATAGGTATACATTCGTCTAAAATTTCTTAAAAGAATATACAAATCTGATAATGCATCTTCGTCCACTTATTAATGTTCACTGCTGGATAGAACCTCCTCTGAAATTGGAAGGTTTGCATAACCACCTCTCTGGGCAGACGATCCGTCTGCCCAGCGAGGTGGTTATCCAGTGATAAATCATAACAAAGATCTAACTATAAAAAAATGTGAACGTACAGCTGTTACCTGATCGACAGGTAAATCGACTGAATGATTCGAGTGTCTAGACACCGGAGGCGCTTCCTTGTAAAGAGCTACTTCGTACTCCAACCGACCAGGGGTCTCCTCCACTACGCCAGATACCCGGGCTCCATGCGGGCTGAAAAATAATGATGCATAAAACGATAGTCACATTCTTGCATAGCTACGTTTACCCTCCGAATATTCGTTGTTTTATTACATGATTTTTGTATAAAATGTGTGCGCTTCTGATGGCTCATGTGTGGATGTGTACTATAAAACCCTTGTACCGCCCTGCAGCATTAAATATGCTCTAGTTTGAAGGGTTGCCAGTCAAACAACTGTAGGTGCAGGATGCACTACAGTGCATACCATCCATGTACCTACTTAACTTTGAGGTGAATTGCGCATCATGGCGGTGACTCGCGGTCTTGTTTTTCAAACAAGCAAGCGTTTAAGTAGATTAGTGTTGCACCTTTTTGTAAGATTTAGTAGAAATCACGTCCTACAGTATCTCACCTCTGTGGAAACTAGGGTTCAAGTGAAATTTTACGATGAAAGTGCAAAAAAGTATCGGTTCATGATCGGCACCAATTCTCATCATTGACAGCCATAAATGGGAGCAATCATGCGTTTACGCGATACCTTAGTAAAAAGAAATGTGTATGATTCGCAGAGTCTACGCTCGGAATTATATAAAACTGATTGTGGATTGTTAAACGCGGAACAGTATAACAAGGAATTTAAAGATTCTGTTTTGCGTGTAGATAAATATCACTTGCATATCATTTCTTATTATTTAATTTGTATTAAGTAACTACTTATTCGCAGCAAAGGCCTTCTCATATTCGTATACTTTACTTTTCTAGCTGCCCTTCGCGGTTATTATTTGGTATATTATATGTAGGTGTGTTAGCCTATAAGGTAGGTATATATATATATATGTACATACGGGTCAGTATTTTTTATCGGGGAAGCTCTTTACCTTTATCTCACCTGGCTACCAAGAACCTTATTATAAAGCCGAGGGTGGAAGCGCATTACAAACAAAATTCACAACGGACTGAGGAACTGGCTATCCTCATACCTTAAAAAAATATACCTCAAAATGCCGGAACAAAATAATTTTAAATTGTTGTCATGGCGACCGCGGTCTTTCCCCCTTTGAGGATTTACCTCTCATCTCTACTCAGAGCGTGGATATTATGAGGATCACCTACTAGGTGTAGTCAGAGGTAGAATTAGGTACCTACCTATTGTTGTCGTTTTTTCCCCGTTGATGATGAGATCTCATTAAGTAGGTGTTTTATTTCAAAATCCTGCAGTGGTATTTTTTGAACTGTAAAGAGGAACAGTACTCACAAGCTGCCAGCGAACCCCGCCGCTTTGTTCTCGATTATGGTCGGCTCCGGAGGCTTGCACATGATGATGAGCTCCTGGTCCGACTGCATCACCACCCCGGGGAACTGAGGGAACCACACGCGGACGTGCACGAAACCCTGCAGCAGACAAAGTATTTGTCACTTACGTACTAGATCATTTACTCATCAAATACACCATTATTTGAATTTTCCGCTGAACGACAATATAATGGCGGCATTGTGATGGTTTAGAAATTGGGAATCCAAGCGCCTTTTCTCGCCTTCCTAGCCGTGCTGTTTTATGTCTAGACTGTGTTGTGGTAAGAACATTAGGTGCGTCTGGATCTAGATTTAATGCTTCGGGCAAGGCACTTTTAAATTAATAATCAAGGTCAAATAACCAAATTGGACAAAATATGTTGGTCTAATGATGATGATAATGATAAGTGTTTGTTTTTGATGAATTTGTGGTATTTTATTATGCTTGTTTTATTAGTACTGGAGTACGGGGAAGCGATTGGCCTTCCTCTCACTTGGTGTCAAGGTTATGATAAGGCCGAAAAGGTGGAAGTGCACTTTACCCGGAATCCTCAACAGAGCGAGGAACTGGCTATCTTATCTCTAAAATGCTGGAACATAACAATTTAGAATAATTGTTGTTTTGGCAACAGACTTAGGTAAGATGGGATGAAAATAGCAATCATTCTTACCAATCTTGCGACGAGCACATTTTCTCCATATCAAAGACATCAACGCGCTCCTTTTTCCGTAAAAACACGTAAGTTGCTGGTAATTTCCCTCTCTCGTGATCCATTTTACGCATCAATGACATAATTATAAATAAATAAATATTATCGGACATTAATTTCACACAGCGCCTATATTTATTATATACCTATATATCTAGTCTCAAACTAAGCAAAGTTTGTAATATGGGAACTAAATTACGGATATAATACTTTTTTTTTATACAGACATATCATACAATATAACACCCAAACACAGAACAAACATCATTATTCATCAAACAAATGTTTGTCCTGTGTGGGAATCGAACCAACCTACAGCACAGAAGGCAGAGCTACTACAAACTGAGCTGTAAGGCTTGATAAATAAATAAAAAAAAAATCAGAAGTTCATAATATTTTTATTTATTAAATTAGCTTTAATTTTAAATCCCCTATTTATTCGGGGTTCCAGATAATTTTACCGCTGCTAATCCATTAGTTATAGAAAATACCCCTGTTATAGAAAAAAACATACAAACCGTCACTAGCTTAGTTCCTGTCCACATTCAAGCATATTGATATTTTTATTTGCATGTACTATTAAATGTTCAATTCTTAATTTTTTCTTTCTCTCTCAACGTCTTGTCAGGTCTGTAACAGTTAAGTTATTGACCGTTTGTAACGGATCATCGCTAACCTACTGCTTCCCTTGTACATAGTTAGTTTAATTGTGCATTATAATATTTAGTTTTTGCAAATAAATAAATAACAAATATTACAGGACATTAATTTTACACAGCGCCATCTAGTCCCACACTAAGCATAGCTTGTAATCTCGTAATATCATCATCTTGTAATATGGGAACTAGATTAAGGATAGAATACTTAAATACTTTTTGTAAAGACATACATACTATATGATACTACACCCAAACACAGAACAAACATCTATATTTATCACAAAAATGTTTGTCCTGGGTGGGAATCGAACCCACAGCCTACAGTGCAGAAGGCAGAGCCAACTACTACCAACTGAGCTGTTAGGCTTGTTAAATATCATGTAAGTAATTAAAAAAGTAATAAGAACATTTAATAAATTTAAATACTAATCTGACTGATTCCTTTGTACTTAGTTAGTTTAATTTATTGAATAAATGTAATGTTTATAATGTTGTTCTTCAATATTACGCGATTTTAATATTTTCGCAGCTCTAGGCATGGTCCGTATACCTGATGTTTTTTTTATTCCAAATCTTCCATTCGCTTTTGTGAAACGTATCATGTATCATCATTATCGACCACAAACTGACTATACTACTAGGTACTATAGTCAGGTGGGCTTAAAATTAAATTGGAATACAATGTAAACGTTCAATTTCTTTCTCAGACTATATATAAGACATGAAAATGAAAATCTTGCTTGTAAGACATCCGTGGGTGACCTGAACCAATTAGTTACCAACGTAATGCTATCTAATTAATAATAATTCAATGTATTTTAGGTAGGTAGGTAAGGTACTAGATATTATATGTAGGTATCTACTGTCTGGACTACCTACTCAGTACCAATTAAAAGTACTTAGTTTTCAACAACATGTTGATCTCGTTTTGCTTTGAATGCATCGAATAGGCTAACTAACACTTTTATTTTTTAGGGTTTTCCAGTAGTTCTTGTTTGTTCCATTTTGTAGGTAGGTAACATGTATACAATAGGTGAGCCTACCCAAGCTTAGAATTTAAATACAAATCGTAGGATGTGAATCTCGGCTTATTGTGTTTAAACGTCGA
The DNA here is from genome assembly GCA_951394065.1 of Venusia cambrica. NCBI lineage: Eukaryota > Metazoa > Arthropoda > Insecta > Lepidoptera > Geometridae > Venusia > Venusia cambrica. Next base: position 11,296,146 of record OX596040.1, on the reverse strand, counting down.
GGTTCTTGTATCGAGTGAAGTTCTATTTACCTCAATAGTACCGGTCCCCGTCTCCGCATAGAATACACATACATTAGCTGGGAGTGTAGTAAATACCGTCGGTTAGGCTCCAAAGTACCGCTGATTTTCGCTCTCCGATACAATCGTGCATCAATACAAATATGTGCAATATCGTGCAAGCATGTCCGATTCAAAATATTTTTTGTAAGTAAAATAGCATTGAGGGTATTTTAACCGACTTCAAAAAATGGAGGAGGTTCTCAATTCGCCGGAATCTTTTTATTTTTTTATGTATGTACGATTACTCGAAGACGCCTGGACCGATTTGTAAATTTATTTTTTGGTTTGAAAGGGTTCCCAGGTGGTCCCATCTTCATCAGATCAGGATCTGATGATGGGATGCTGGAGAAATCGAGGGAATTCTTCAAATGTTTTACGCACACTTGAAGCAATTTGGGTATTTTTATTGTGTATTGCCTCAAAAGTAAGGAAAACTGTCAGGTCAGAATCTGATGATGGGATCCTGAAGAAATCGAGGGAATTCTTCAATTATTATATGCACACTTGAATTGGATATTTTTATTGTGTATTGCCTCAAAAGTAAGGAATAAGCAGACCGATTATAAGATCGCGCGTCTGTCGTGTCTGTCTGTCCGTCCATCTGTCACAGCCAATGCACTTCGAAACTTCTGGACCAATTGAGTTGAAATTCAGTAAACATATTATTATGAAAGTCGGTGACCACACAGATGTGAAACTTAAATTAAAATGCAGAAAATAGTTGTTTACCTATACAGACGTAGACAGTAGACAGGAAAACCTATGAGAATTATTTGTACTGTAAGTTACAATACTTCTTATGGATTTTCCTACAATTTGTAAGTGATGGTATTTAAAGTAACATAGAAAATTTTCGAGCCTCTAAACGCGAGTTTAATGAAAAAAGGAAAATTCATCATATTTGAAAGAATATTCCCATAGAAATTTAATCAAAATCGGTTCAGTAGTTTGGTTTTCAGATCAAAATAATGTAAGTGATGATAAAATACGTCTTCCAGGTAAACGAAAATGAAAATTTTCTTCGTTGAAGTCGGTTTTCTTTTTAGTGTTTTAAACGGAGGTAATATTTTTTTTATTAGTCGACGAGTAGGTGCCTTGCCTTCATCGCACCCTGATTTTCAAATGATAAGGCAAGTTATTGAAGCGCATTTCAAAATTTATTTTCAATCTCATATTCCATTTTGATATAAACGACCACTATGACGACTACATTTGATGGGGGAGCGGGGTACCCGATTCTACTTAACCAATCGCTTCACAATGTCAATGTTATAAATGCACACAGAATGGCCACTAGAAGACCAAAAGGAACCTATTGTGGCAATTTCTGGCGATACCATTGTCATAGTGAAGCGATTGGTTTAGTAGAATCGGGCCCCAGTGCTACTGGGCAAACTTGAGTAACTTATGTGGCGTACACCACACACTTCTTACTGTTAGTGTCGGTAACGGAATGCGTTATAATTTGTAGGTGACAACATACAGCTCGACAGTATTGCTTATTATAAAACATGAAATGACAATTCTTTTATGAGTAATGGAGCGGATTGACCTGATATCGCGAAGGTTGTTAGAGACGCTACAAAAACGTCTTATTACTAAGTGAAATGCGAAGCTGTCTTAAAACCTATAATTTTAGCGGTTACTTACCTACCTCCTATTTCAATAAGGTATCATAACAATAGGTCATTAATACATTTTAGCATTGTGTATTTAATTACACACCAGACGTATTACCTACTTTGTATTATATCTACAAGATGACTTGGTTATTTCCTTTAAATCAAGTTTTATTGCACTAGCTCTTTCTCCAGACATTTTAGAATGATAATGGTGTATTGGTAACCCAGTTTTGGTGCATTGTAATTAAGGCAAAGTAAATTAACAAGTAAGCGAACTAACGTTACTGATATAACTCTCAGAGTAAGCAAGCTGAAGTGGGCGAGGGCAGTCCTAGCTTGTAGAACCGATAACGGCTTGGAATAAAGGTCGGGGTGTAGGAAGAATCAATTGAAAAATGTATAGACCGCCTCTGTGGTCTTGTGGTTCGCCTTCTGGTGTCAGATCCAGAGGTCCGGTTCGATCCCCAGGGGAGCACAATATAAGTAGTGCATGTCTTGATTGGTGGTAGAGCTTTGTTTAAGTCCGTCTAGCTATCTATCTACCACCATCTTACTGTCTGGCGCCATAACAACAATTCTGAATTGTTGTGTTCCAGTATTTAGAGGTAATATAGTCACAGACAGTTGAGGATACTGGGTGAAGTGCGTTGCCACCTTCGGTTTTATCATAGCTTGAAACCCAATGAGATGAGATCAATTGCGGGAGGCCTATTTTCAAAGGAGATGTATATGGGCTTAAATGATGATGATGAAATAATCGCGTAATGACAAACGTAATTCATAATAATGGATAGCCATGGAATAAATGTATTATCGCAGGGAATGTTAACAATATCTAAGAAGTCATGAGTGCCATCAACAGAATACTTATTTCTAAAATGTATACTCACATTCCTTTTGAGCACACCACATCTCGTGAAGTCCGTGATCCTCAGCCTATAAAGAAGACCTGTTGGGTCTTCAGCCTCTGGCCTGATCTGACAGACGGGATCAGCCACCGGGTCCGTCGCCCTGTCGTCCGCAAATAGTGGCGCTCCTCGGAACCCCTCAGGTTTCCTGAGGAGTGCACTCACGGAGTCTCGGAGGCCGGAGCCGGTGCTTGAGAACGTGCATTGGATGTCCGTCACTGCATGGAAAGGTGAATCTAAGTGTTTTTAACATTTCTCACTATAGAATACTACCGCACCCAATTCAGTTTATATGGCAGGTTAGCTGTGACATACAGTTTGAATGAAATACCTACGAGAAGGCAAGAAAATAAATGTTTTTTTTTTATATAAGTATATTGCCAGCAAGCAGCGTTAGCTTGAATATATATCACAGCATAACATATCATCACGTGTTGATATGACACGGTCTACTGATGCAAATGTTATGTCAGTAAGTTTTTGCACCGAGAAACACCTTGCTTTATGGCTTAGAATTATCGAGTTATACATTATTGTTTGTTTAACTGACTTAGTCTGCTGACAGATTCAATTTTGGAGCTGACCAAAACATCTTTAGTAAACTTAATAGCAAAGGGTTGGGTGTGACTGTGAGAGAACGATTATTTGAAAACATTGAGTGTAGCATAGCGTAGTATAAGTGTATTTTGTCTTGGGTTTACTGTTTATCGTATTCACTGGAGGCTGTAGAAGCAATTGCCCATTGAAGAATATTTTCCGCTATAACTAATGGAGTCATTTAGCAGTCCACTTGTTATACCGGATCTTGTTAGATGTTTGCTTGTGACAGTTCAAGTGAGCTCTATAATTTGATGAACATATCTTTGCCTTGCGTTAGTCTCGTAGAGTATATGTCCAACCGGAATTTACCGTTGTTTTCCTGAATATAGTTTATGTTGGTAAGATATTCTAGTGCGAGAGATTTGTATGCAAGATGCCTATCCAAACAAGAGGATTGTGGAGGTGAATAGTAGCTTCGGGAGGCCTATTTCCAGCAGTGGATGATAATAGCGTACTAGTCGTGATGATGATGAGTACCTGTGTATATGCTTACCATCATAGTCCTGCGTAAGTACGGCTCCGACCTGCAACAATGAGAATACAACGTGAAGGAAGGATGCACAGCCAACCAAAGCAATTAGATGATAAGTGAATTAATTCTATGTTCATTGTTACTCATGGCCATTTCCTTAAAATCATTCTATAGGCTTATCAAGAAAAATCTAGGAAGCAGCGGAAAACTGTATTTATTTTCGTTTAAGTACCTACTTACTTGTTACTCTTAGTAAACTAGGTAAGTAGTAAAAATTAAGGTTAACTCATTAACTGTAAGTATCTGTTTATTTTTTTTATGCCGTAGTAAACCATTGTTTATGAGTGAGTGTTTGATTTATTAAGTTTAAAAGACTTTAAAAGTATGGCGATAGATTAAATACCGTGGGTACACTCAATTATTACCCTGGTATTAGAAAAGATATAAATGTATCTAAATATTTTCTACCTAAGTAAATGTTTGGCGAGGTAATTAACTTTATAAGCTTGTTATCGTCAGCGGTGACGAAACATACATCCACTATTAGATGCTCTGTGGTAGCAAATTAGTCACTTTTTCGTGCAATCTGCCATCCAGATAAACTAATGTGTTGAAAAGATATAAATAAGATAATATATATAATATATAAAATAAGATATTTTTTTTATTAACATTTTTCATACAAGACTTTTATTTTTTTATAGATCAAATTGTGTTAACAGGCTACAGGGATGACCTGCTGATCCCTTATGAGGGATAACCTTGCGTTAAAATAAACCCAAAGTTAAATTTCTTTGTTCGGTATTTTCTACTTCATAAATTATAACCAATAGGTACATTACTTTGAGTGATTCTGTGTAAATATGACCCGGAGTATCTATTCAGAGTAGTGTATGTAGATAGATGGTACTGGTACATCAAACTACCTAATAATACACTAATCATTTAAATATTCTATTTATGGCTCATTGGCACGTGGCGCGATTGGTTCGTGTTCTACACTATGCTGCCATTTTTCTAAAAAATTCGCTGCCTTATGGCGAAAAATAAATTAGACATCGCAGACAGTGTGGGGTTCTTCCACTTACACTTTCCATTTCGAACGTAAATAAGCCCTACAATCATTAGAACGCATTTTTTCGTAGAATGGATTCTACTATGACTCGCTCAGGTCAGCGGCCACGAATTGTGGATGATCTCTATCAATCTAGAGATTGTTCTACCATAGCTTAATTGCTCACGCTCCAATAGGCAAGTAACGGTGGCAATTTGGACAGGGATTCAGTATCTAAGACACCTTTCCAGACGAGAGTTTCCTCCCATCTGATAAACTTCATTGAATCACGGGCTATTTATAGCGAAAATGCCTATGATAGCACGCTTTGTTTGCGTCAAATCTGATAACACTAATGAATGCTCTGTAAAATTGTTTGTCTTTCAGTAGCGGCTGTAAAAACCGGCCTTGTTGCACGTATATATTTTATTAGGTAGTTTATGGATTTAATTGACAAATAGAATAGTCACGTAGGACAATCACTGCTCATTCTTCCTTGCAATAGCTCCATGCAAATAGGTTTTTTAAATAATGAATATCGTGCCAAAGACATCAATTTGCCGCTACCTTTATCATATGAAGGAATTGAACTCGTTTCCTCAATCTGCTTTTCCGCACCAGTACAATCTTACAGTTTTCAGTCCAGAGTGAATTTTAGACCACATCTTTAACTTCTGGGTATTTTCAAGTGAGCTCTGGTGGTCAAACGCTAGGCCCTCTTGGATCTCTATTAGAAAGAGTTATATTACATATGCATGTGCGAGTTTCTCGCACAATCAAAGAGTGCTGCATAAAATAAGCATCTATATTAAAGGTTTTACTTTCATTGGGCTTATTAATATTAATATGAATAAGCTCAACTTATATACGTAGGTACGCTAGTCATGGATACCAAAGTTTTTCAGTGTCAGTAAATAAAATAGAAACCCGTTTCAAATGTCACAGTAAGACCAAGAGCAACCATAAGCCATTATTATAGTTTTTATTTAGCCTTACTAATCTATCAGGATTGGTTTCATGGGTAATCTCGACAGCTAATGCATATTTTGCGATTACGCTGACCGCAAAAAATAGCCGATGGTCTCATAAAACATGGGTCTGTTATTCACTTTATAATGTTCTACGTGATACTTTGTTCGAGAAAGATTAGGACTAAACCACTTTCAGTTCTGAATTTCTCGGTAAAGTTTTCTTTCGTAATTTAAAGTCCACATTAGCCGAAAAGGTTGGCCTAAATGTCTATAATGAGCCACATAAACATATTTACGACGATTAAAATGAAAGTTCACGCGACGAGAGTACCTAGTTCTGTAAATTTGTGGTCTATGAGTGTGTTTGTGGTCGCTGAATATTAAGTGCGCCGCCACATGATTTGTTACGCAGACGTGAGCCTGGCTAAATGCCGTTGAATGCCCAATTTAGGTTGCAAATTGTTCGCGGTTTTCTGGCTTCGATAAGATATCCAGCTCGCTCTACAAAATAATTCAACACAAATCTTTGAGTTAAACAATTACAGTCCCTTAGCATTAGAGAAACAACACGAACGGCATATTTACCATGATTTGAAAGGGTGTATCAGTTCTTTGATTAATATTTATTGTTGTATTTCCGATATGCTAATTCTTCAAGCAAACGCCCAGGACATTCCCGAAATCACGTGGGAAATTCAGAAAAAAAATCTTAGAGCACCGCTTCTTTAGGCATCTTCAAATCTAAAATTTTCTTAGAAAAACAAAATTTGCATAATTGAGCCAATTATTTATGTAATATATTATGTATGTATGCTTTGTTATGTATGTCTAAGTGTTATATGAGTAGGTATTTAATTTAGTATTAATATATATTAAGTATTAGTAATAAATTACTAGATCATTTTTCACCCGTTCAGTAGCACTACCACCCACTCCATACTACACAAGGGTTATCAGGAAGAAAATGATTCGTAGCATTAAGTTCGCCCATGTACTTTTATTTATTAGTGCAATAAAGTATTTTCTATCTTTCTATCTATTTTAAATCTTCCGCTACACTTCAAAAATAAGCTTACCCTGAAAATGTCAAGTCTCAAAAACCTCTGGGTTGGACTGTGCGCTGATTGTTAGTGAGTCAGTCATTAAACTCTCTTTTTGGAGGTGTATTTCGGATTTTTCGAGGCACTATATTAGTAAAAAATGAAGTATCAATTAAATTTGGATTTTCCCATTACGGAATTCTGATTAGCAATATCGGTTTCAAACTTGCAGTTTCATTCGGACAAAAACTATTTGTATGATTTATACGCGCCGAAAATTCTAATCTGAGAACTAGGTCAAAAAGATGAATTTCCCAAATCAAGTATTTTTGCCGAAAACAAAACCTATTCTCTGTATTATTGTTTAGCTTATTGCGAATCCATGGGCGTGACATGCAATTCGTCCAACTTTGAATTGTGGGTTAACCAGGTCATAGCTAAATACTAGCTACGGTTACTCGCAGTGTGTTAGACTTCGCACTAAGAAACAATAGGCGTATAAACAAAGTTTAACCTAGGTAGACTCATGCCCTGCCTATTTCTTACTTTATCGAGCTTAATCGGTACACCGTATTGTGCTTTTATTTGTGCCCGAGTTTGTTAGGCCCACCGCTCACAAAAGCGTTGCAGTTGCAACTATCCTCACAGCTCCGTTGGTTAGCTCTGCGTGCTGCGCTGTAGGTTATGGGTTCGATTCCCATCTGGGATCAACATTTCTGAATATATATATTTTGTAAGTATTTGTACTGTGTTTGGGAATAATGTATCAAAAGTATGTATCTACAAAAAAACGTATATAAATATTCGTATTCTTCGTAATTTAGGTCCCATATTCAAGCTTTGACAAATTATAAGTATGTTCGTTATTAGTAGGCACGTCATTTTACAGCACCGCATAAGAGAAATAAATAATAATAAATCATAATCATAACAAACTAGGTCCTATATATAAACATACGAAAAACTAACATTTACAACTTTTATTTATTACATTAACTTGGTGACATTAAACGAAAAGTTACAATATAAACAAAATAGGTAAAAGAAAAGAAAACTTATATGTTAAAAATAATTGTGATAAAAGTATAAATACATAACGAATGGTCAAAATCATAGTAAATAAATAATAAATAAATAAATATTACAGGACATTAATTTTTCACAGCGCCATCTAGCCCCAAACTAAGCATAGCTTGTAATATGGGAACTAGATTACGGATAAAATACTTAAATACTTTTTGTAAATACATACGTACGTAGGTATATGATACAACACCCAGAACAAACATCTATATTCATCACACAAATGTTTGTCCTGGGTGGGAATCGAACCCTCAGCCTACAGCGCCGAAGGCAGAGTTACTACCAACTGAGCTATGAGGCTTCTCATATCAACAAATAAATTTATATACCTATATATATAATAATAATAGCATACTAAAATAGATTACTTAATTTAGTGTCATGCCAAGATTAAAATAACTTAGTTTGAGGCTAGATGGTGTTGTGTACAAGTGACGAAACAGATACTTTATAGGAAAAAGAAAAATTGTATTATTAAATACATTCCTTTTTTTTACACACATTTTTTTATTATCACACATATGTTTGAACCGAGTGAACCCACATCGCAGAAGGCCAACCAACCTTTGAGGCCAATTAGACATATTTACCTATTATTTTAAAACAAATACAACACTTTAATCGATAATCAAACCAAACCAATTCTACTAAACCGCCTCTGTGGTCTAGTGGTTCAACCCACCAAGTTCAGATCCAGAGGTCCCGGGTTCGATCCCAGTCACTAGAATACCAAAGGGCATAAGTGGACATTCTGCGACCATAACATTGCCATAGCGAATGATTGGTTTAGTAGAATCGGGGCTCTGGTCCCGCTTAGCTTTGATCGATGCCAGCTTTATGGCCTTCCAAACCTACAAATAAGTACGGGACCGTTGGAATTGTTTTAGATAGAGCATTGCCCGTGACCGTATCGGCTGGTGTCGTTAAATTGGTCTTGGGCGCTTGTATGCAAATCCACTCGAACTGTGAAACGGTTTTCTTATAAAATGGTTTTGCTCTGATTATTGGGCGTGAAGTTCCGATATGGAATTTTGGGGCTACTATTGTTATTGAGACAGAGCCCTATTTTATTATTTGTTATCAGCCTTTACTGATTCCACTGTTAGTATACTGGCCTACTCTTGAGTGCAGATTAAACAAAGCTGGAAAGTTCACATATTTTCTCACCAATGCAATTTTATTATACACTATAACTTGTATGTTTCAGAAAACTAGTATTAGATGTTACTAACAAATATAAATGGTAGTAATGTTTACAATTACACAAGACGCGCGCTTTTTCACAGACACTACACAAGCGCAATGTATGATTGTGTTGTACGTGCCAGCTCTCTTCATAATGTAGGTACCTGTCGCGAGACTGATTGGATCACCGCCTCTGTAGTCTAGTGGTTTAACCCACCGATTTCAGATCCAGAGGTCCCGGGTTTGATCCCCAGGGTTAGCAATATTGTGCTTAGTTGGGTTGGTGGTAGGATTTTATTTATGTCCGCCTGGCTAGCTATAGCTACCACCATCTTACCTAATTCTGTCGCCATAATAACAATTCTTAAAAAAAAAAATACGTTCCGGCATTTAGAGGTAAGATAGCCAAATCCTAAATTTGTTGAAGATTCCGGGTGAAGTGCGCCTCTACCTTCGGCCTTATCTGAACTTGCAAGCAGGTGAGATGAAGGCCAAGAGCTTCCCCGTCGTGCAATTAAAAAACATATTAAATCAGTGAGACTCCGTGGACTCATTGCGGATTAGTGGATCAAGTATGGGCATGGCCTTACGTTCCATGCATGTCTATTTATTGTTGTTTGATGTAACAATAAATAAGTATTATGTCTAATTCGCAACAAACAAAAGTCCATTGGTTACACTATCGAGATTTTAAACAAAGGCCTTCGGGTCGTCATGTGTCTACTGACTACAAACGTTATTCGTAAAAAAAAATACCTTGTGATAGTTTATTTAGTATGAAATGAAAACAACAATTGTCATACACTTTTGCGGTTACAGTAATTTACTTTCCAGACTTAATTAAGTCATTAATTTGACGTGCTGTCTCACGCCTTATCAACCTCCCAGCGATTCCCAGGCGAGTGCAATTGTAAAAACAATTGCTGCGATCAGGAAGTTTTATGAACATACAGATGAAAGATTAAAGATTAAAGAATGCATTACAAACACGCACAAAAATGTTTCAATAGTTCTGGTTTATTTACAGTGTGATGTTCGCCTGCATAGAATATCAGCAACCCCTTTCGGTCTCGGGTATTTTTTACATGAAAAGCTTTTGACCTAAAAACTGGATGAATGCAAAGATAAGTATAAGATAGAGCGAGCTTAGCTTACCTAGAGGGCAGAGGGTGATAGCTAGACTAACGGGGCCTTTGAAGGTCCTACCACCAGAGTTGGGATCTTTCAGCTGTAACCGCTAGCAAAAGTTAGCGATTCCCTTGCGTTCAAGGTTACTTATTTATGTCTAGTAGACTGTTCTAGATCTTAATTGATCATAAAATTGACACACAGAATAAAATAGGGATTTTAGCGAAACACCTCCTGCCCCCTTATTCTGTATGACCAATCGTGTCTTACGCGCCCGCGTTTCGATATGTCAATACGATGATTCCACGATTGGTCATACAGAATAAGGGCTCTGTAAAGAGCCTGCTCATGTCATTTTCAAATTATTATTATTACAAAAATTAAGAAGTAGGTACTAAAGAAATTGTCATTACTCACTCTCACGATTGTTTATTTAATCTCAATGAAATATTGTGTTAAGCATTTGTATGCCTGACCGGTAGGCCATAAGGACACATTGTAATTATTTATCAACTCATCACATGTTCTGGCAAATAAACGTTCTTATCTTATTTTATCTAAATTCAGCAAAGGCTATATCTAATCATAAACTTACGATCCTCTTTTATGTATAAATGAGTGAAACACAACCCCCCAAATAATAAAAAAATACTAACTGACATTATAAGGCTTTTGATTGAGGCGACACGTGACCCCTAGGGCTGGCTCTTACTTAGGCCAGCGAATTAGCATAACTATTCAGCGTGGCAATGCAGCCAGTGTCTCGGGCACGCTTCCATCTTGTTCTGGACTGGAACAGTTGAGTTGCCTTTAGGCCGTTTGTAACGGTACTTTAACGGTTCTCTGAAGAGTTTTTTAATAGAGTTCTAAGTGAAAGCCCTCGTCAGGATCACTTATTTCGGCTGCCAAGCAGTATTGCTGTGTTTTGCTTTGAAGGGTATGGATGCTAGTGAAATTACGGGCACTCGGGGCTTAACACTTCTATGCCGCAACCTGATGGTCACAATGCAGTGCAGCGAAGGTCATGTTCTTTATGGATATGACCTACTCAGGAAGGTTTTATAATAGACAAGAGTTGCACTTAATATCAGGTGGGATGCTTGCTTGTACATCGCCATGTTGTTTATAAAAACAGATTATTAAATTTAAAAGTAAAATATTTGGCATTCATTCGTAAGCTCATCAATCTTATAACCACCTCATATGATTATGGATAACGTCCTAGTCCAGTGAATTCGGTTTTTTTCATTGACGGTTAATAGGAATTATTATGCAGTTAGGTACATTGACGAGATACGGACATCGAAGGCTTACTAAACTATGGTTGCCACCGATACAATATTCTTAGCGATATACATAATTAAAACTCGAAAAAAATTAATAAGCTTATTACTGTCGTACAGCTCTACTATTGAACAAAGCCGATTTTCACTAGATTAAATATTTAAAAATATATATTGGTTTTGCTAAATAAACGAGCAAGGCTTAGGAATTTTCCATGAAATAAATCAGAACTTTGGGGGAAGTCTGCAATAAATATTTGATGTTATAACTAATATTATATTATATATCACATAATTTAGTTTGATTTCTTTTAGACACTTCTGTATGCATCATTAATGTGGCTTTTTGGTTTATATAGGTACCTATTGTTAATTTAGCTAGACCTCATTCATTTGTGTACCACCAACCACCTCTTTAACCATAATATCTTCTCCGCCCAAAGAAATCGCTTCTAAGCTACAAGGTCACTCCCTTCTTTTTTTTAGCTATCCAGTTTTATTTATTACTTATACAATATAGTATTTTATTCATAAATTAATTCCACTGATCATGAAGCGAGAGCTTTCACGATCAATGGTCACTTTATCTGTACTTAACTTTGACAGCCCTAGCACAAGAGAGCATGCGCGTGCGCCCACCACCTGTAGCGTTATGTGAGTGTAATGCGATGTTATGAATTCCATAAAAGGTAATACGTACCGACAAATTTATACGATTTATTGTCTGCAAAATGTTATTACAACATAGCTCAAATACTTTATTGAAAAAGATCTGCTTTGTAGATATAGGTACTATCATCATCAACAACTCGAAACGGTTTAATAGTATAGAAGGTACATTAGTAGTGATCGTAATCTGTCTAGTTTCTTAATAATCACCACTCAGGTATTATGCGCTAGGGCTGCCATTTCTAGTATTTACTGAAAGATTCATTATTATTTTAATGTAAGGCAAAATGATACCTACAGGAATTGAAAATATAAAAGAAACTAACAGTACAATAAAGGCCTTATCTCTTGGGATGGGGTTTACCCGGTCTAGTACGTTTTTCAGAACAAAGTTCTCTTAGCGATCTATAATTTTGCAAAATTAAAGACGGCATGTATATAAAGCCAAGGAGCTTTATATATCGAGACGAGGGTAACTCTAGGGAACTTCCCTCGTCTTTCCCGTTCAAAAACTACAACTATTATTTCTGAAGCTAGAATTTTCAAATTAGGTCGGTATAATATACGAAATAAAATAATAAACGAAAGATCGGAATGTGTAACTAATTGTATCTGTAAGCAATCTACGATAACATTTCTCATGATCTTTTGATAGACCGGTGATCAACAAAAAGCACGAAAGTTATATGAAGTCATTAGGCACGGTATATACAAATCTTTTCATTCAGGTTATATCGCCGAGAAGTCGGTTAAGTGTCTACGTGGTTAGCAAAGTTCAACATTACTAATATTATCTACCATCTTAATTATGTAGAGAACCATTCGTGAGCAAATGAACGTGAATCTCAGTGGTAGTATGTGCTAATGTAGTTAATGATTTTTTTTTAAATGGGATATTTAATTTGACAAAGCGCCATTTTTTATATTTATTAATAATAATAATAATAATTCTGTAATAATCTAAGCAAAGTCAATGTCATAAGTCTTTTTTTTTATATTTTTTTGAATAATTTTGAAATGCCTAGTATAATTCTTACAAAAAATTGTTGTGTTCTGGCATTTAGAGGTAAGATAGCCTCAGTTCCTCAGTTTATTGATGATTCCGGGTGAAGTGCGCCTCCACCCTCGGCCTTATCTCAACATGTAACCAGGTGAGATGAAGGCCAAGCGCTTCCCCATTGTACAATAAAAAAAAAGAAAAAAAAGTTTATTTATTCCTAAAACAAAGATATTTATGTAACAAAAATATTAAGATATCTACCAGATGTATGTACAAAACCATATTGAAATTATGAAGCTAACCTAACCTATACCTAATTAATAGTGCAGGCGATATTAAATTGATTATATGTCACTGGCTGACTATAACGTACAGCTTAAACCGTTTGTCCTGAGTCAATGAAAGAAGGGTGTGATCTTTATAACGTTTCATTATTAATAACGTTACTAGGTAACTAAGTACCTATTTAAATATTTTTGAAAGCCTTTGAGTATGTAATATTTATAACATTTTAGTCATTAATAATATTTGGACTTTAATGAAGTCCACTGTTGGCAGGATCTCTTCCAATAATAGCTGGAAAGTATTGCCATAATTGCCACGCTTGGTTGGCAGGTGGATTGGTGCATGTAGTAAATTTATTAAAACTTTATCTAAAATAACGTTTTCCCAAACCTTTTATCACCTGTCGCGAATCAGGGGTCTCCTGTCGATGACTTTTACGAACTTTTTGCCCGCATTAGCAGAATCTCTGAGGCGTGAAATTTAATTTTTTAATGGTTCCAATCACGTATCACAATAGCGAACCGAACTCTCTCCCACAATGATTCAGGTAAGTTATGTACCTGGTAGGTATAGGTAGGTACCTATTTATTTAGTAAGTGATACATTTATCTGGGTTAATCGCGTATTGTTTCACTGAAAGTGTACTACATAGATAGTTATCGTTGGGTGAGGATTTTCTGAAGTTATTACTACGTTATAACCACACTAAAATTATGAAAGCAAAAGTATGTTTAGTTATTTTGATGGATGTCTGTTTCTTCTTCGAGCCAAAATTACAAAACGGATAAAACTGACACTTAGCACATATGTTGCTCTACACCGAGAACGTGACATAGGCTTGCGTAAGTAGTTTTTATCCCATAAATCAGTTCCCGTGGGATGCGAATGAGCTGTCAAATATTGCTGTACAAAACTGACTTGTGTTTTATTGCTCCTTCACACCATAATTACAAAACAGATAAAGCTGAAACTTTGCACGGATATTGTAGGAAAAGCATATAGGTTTATTTTTATCCGGTTACAGCGCGGGCAAAGTAACGAGCAAATACTTTGGTACCCAATATGGTACCAAATAATTAACACAAATAATAAATATATAGAAAGCTTATGAGTCGTAATCTTAAACTATTATTCATTGAGAAACTATTGACGATTTGTAACAGAAACCAGGTTACGTTTCTGTGTCTGAAAGCTCATAGTATGCCACACCATATCTATCACGAACACCGTTTTATTACACGCTATTGTCACATAGAAAGCAACGTCTATTAAATATTTACAGGCAATCGTTAGTCATGCAAAATACAGACTAGGTCCCCGAAGGCATAGATGATGGTATCCGCAGCCTATGATTACCTATGTGGGTTACGTTTCCAGTTTGAGCATTGAGATATAGGTTCTACCTCTACGTACTCGTAGCTTACCTACCTACCTTCCCAGAGATGTTGAATAGCAGATTATTTTTCTGAAAATGAACTTGGAATTATTTTCAGAATCAACAAGACTGGATTTATTTAAATGTTCTTTTACTATATCGTCAATTTGTCGAGGATGTTACTGTGTCGTGACGACCAAGACGTTACGCTATTTTGAGATAGAGTAAGTACTTGCGTAGAAAAATAATTATACATGGGCTTATTTGTCATTTATGGTCATAAATGACAAATATGGTTCCCTAAACCCTTTTTCACAGACTTTTAAGCATTCAGGGCGTAGGCTTAGAGTACCTTACCTATCGAGTTCATTGTAGTATTGAAAATGAGCTATCACTTTCTTTGCTATATATTTGTAATATTGTAACCTTCTTAACTTATTTAACAGTGGGTACATACATATTTGTTTTCAAAATGGATACCTATTATGACACAAGCTGATAGTGACATTAATGTTTTTTTATTGTTTACATAATAAAGTAAATTTGCATTTATTATAAATTATGTTAGTGTGTTAATTTTGAAAATGATGGAATGTTTACACATTAATGCAGGCGACTGTACCTTGTAAATATTTGATATTTTTATTATATTTTTCAGACAAAAATATCTTAACAGTAATTATTTGCCATTCCATGATTCAAATGATCACCGTTTACTCAAAGTTTGTATGGAAAACGGTACCCTTTTACTAAACATCTGCATACAAAAGCTACTAAAAACATGTGGTCACTCAGTCCACATACACCATTTACTGACCCAAACAGGTCTGGTTACTCGTTGCTTACTCGATGTAGGTATATCGTGAATTATATTGATCTTTAACTGACCTACCTCATTGTATTAATTGTAATAATGAAATTTATGATAGTAAAAAACCATACCAGTAGTAGCAACAGCAGAGCACGGCCAGCAGCCGTCATGCTTGCGGTCTGCCACACTCGAGCGCGGAGCCAACCGTTAATGCTATCTGCCCCGATTACCTTACTGATGCTGCTTATAGAAAAAAACCCTATGATGTACAAATGGTAACTAAATCTACCACAGGAAAATTAATAAACAAACAAAACAGTTCCCTCAGTTCTTGCACAGGCACTGATTATAACCGCAACACTCGATGTTGTGATGCCGGCTACTTGCGAGACTTTCGTGTGGTTTGGAAAAGTCGCGTGGTCGCGTGGTGCGCCTGCGAGCTCTAGAGACGGGACTGCAGCGCTGCGCGCGCGCCTGCCTCGTCGATGATGGTGGAACAGTTAGCCATCGTCGGCAATGGGGAGGGTACCACCTGCTCTGTACTTTATCGTTCTCACGACACAATCGCCGATACGGCTCGCTATTCGACAATCTCGTGATCTACATAGTTGATTGGCGTCGGATTAGGGGAAGAATTAGGGTCTATCGTCATTAGAGTTCACGGCTTCGAGCTCATTACCGAGTAATCGTGGCATTTGCGCTGAAAGATGGCTGCGGGGTTCGACTGAGTGACGTTTCTGGCTCTCCGTGATCGGGTCATCGGAGTTATGTTTGGGTCGCAGTTTCTCTGAATGCTCCGACAGCGGCAGGACGCGATGAACAGATAAGATTACTAATAGCTTATTTCAGATTGAGCTCGTCGTAGCTATCGATATGATTCAAAACGAAACCGCAATAGAAAGTCAATCATCATTGCATCGAAGATGATAGGTAACTGATAATTTTTTATTTACCTATTGTGTGTGCCTACTCATTGCTTAGGTAGGAACTTAGAACAAATTAAAACTTTTGTTTTTGATTTGGGTCCTAATCAGTAAATTGATTGTTACATACTACGTACTTATGGTATGCTAATCAGTGATCGCCTTAAAATTTGAAGAGTTTCATTTTGACTTATCTTTCAACTCCTGTGATTTGAAAATAATAACAAATAAAACAGTTTATTGAACACAGAAAATATAATGAAAAAATTGCAGAAAAAGTAGTAACTGCTAAAGTTACATAATCGGTGTTGCTACTTGACCCAATCACATGAATAGAAACTGTCGATCACATGGTTATCTTCTCAATCCATATAATTTGGCATCGTTTGTAGGTAGCTTGTTTGTGCTACAGGTGAATTTTGACAGGTGTGTCTGTGCCACCGATCCGAATCCGTGACCGCATCAGTCACGCCTTGGCTCCACTTCAGAGAACCTGGTTTCTTAATATAACTGTTCCTCTTCTTATTTTCCTAGTTAATTTTGAGGCCCTTTCTACCATAAGGTATTTGATATACCTACCATAATATTAAGGTATATACAATGAAGCTTACTCAATAAGAGTCCTAATCTAGTTGATTATCCTAGTATGTTGGCACTTGGTACATATCTTATATTAACTGATCTAGACCAGTATATCTTCCAGATGTAAGCGTGTCTTTTTTTTATACAACTAGGAGACGGGACAAGCAAGTCGTCCACCTGATGAGCTTGCCTATAACAATGCCTTACTGCTTAGGTCACATCCATAAAGAACATAGCCTTCACGTACACGGCACTACATTGCGCCCGTCAACTTGAGGCATAAAAGTGTCTCTCGTGACCGTAATTTCACCGGCAACCATACCCTTCAAGCCACTGTATTCCGGTTTGAAGGGTTTGGTTGCCGGGGAAATGCAGCTTGGCAGCTGAAATAGGTATGGTGGTAGTACTTTTCCGGACGAGCCAAGAGACAAGGGGCTTTACTACTCTTGTCTAAGGCACTATCTGCATTGCCACTCACGAATAAGAGCCAACACACATTACATTAACAGGTATCATTATATTATCAAATAAGATTAATTACATACAGATAAGATGTAGGTACATCCAGCCTTGATTTTCACTTTAAAGATGGTGACCACTATTATTAGATAGCTAGTCTCAAAACATTCATTAAATATTAAATAAGCTGTTATTCGCCGTAAATTAATAAAGAATAATAAATAATATTACAGGACGTAAATTTCACACAGCGCTATCTAGCCCCAAACTAAGCATAGCTTGTACCCATCTAATAACAAGCCTCATAGCTCAGTTGGTAGTACCTCTGCCTTCTGCGCAGTAGATTGTGAGTTCGATTCCCACCCAAGACAAACATTTGTGTGATGAATATAGATGTTTGTTCTATGTTTGGGTGTTTGTATTATATGATAAGTATGTATTTACAAAAAAGAGTATATAAGTATTCAATCCGTAATCTAGTTCCCATATGTTTCTTAGTTTGGGGCTAGATGGCGCTGGGTAAAAATTAATGTCCTGAAATATGGGAACTACATAACAACACCCAAACACAGATACCGTTTCAGATGGCAATCTACTGCTGTGAATTGTAAATTAAACAATCTAATAACAATGATAGAGCGTTTCTCTGTACAAAAGACATCAACGCGCACATTTTCCTTGCAGGACAGATAAATAAAACCATTGGGAGGTGTGACCTGCCTTTTGATCTATCTCGAGCAACGGAAACGCTGGCTTTAGCTTGGTTACGACTGAATAATCCCAACACTGTAGGACCTTCAAAAGTCCACCTGGCTAGCGAGCACCCTGCTGCCGTAGTCCTGCGCTGACGGTTTGCCGTATTCCTTCGGTGCGCGGGGGAGCCAGTGCCTTCTGGGAAAGCTCGTTCCACCGAAGACTTCATCCTTAATCTGGTCTATCGCTAAATAAACTATCACACTATCACACATAATCGTTTTTAACGGATCCGTCGCTACTAAAATACCTTTTTAACCGCCTCTGTGGTCTAGTGGTACAACCCACCGATTTCAGATCCAGAGGTAACGGGTTTGATCCCCATGTGAAATACAATATTGTGCTTGGTTTGTTTGGTGGTAGGACTTTATTTGAGTCCGTCTGGCTAGCTACCACCATCTTTACTAATTCTGTCGCCATAATAACAATGCTAAAATTGTTGTGTTCCGGCATTTAGATTTAAGATAGCCAGTTCCTAAGTTTGTTGAGGATTCCGGGTAAAGTGCGCCTCCACTTTCGGCCTTATCTCAACTTGTAACCAGGTAAGATGAAGTATAAGTGCTTACCCGTCGTATAATAATAAAAAAATCATATCATATTTACAGGACCGTTTTATAGAATGTATGGTGGCATACAGGATATAGGTAAAATACGCATCGGGTTGTGTGGTTACCGGATCCGGAACACTGTGTTTGAACCAAAATAAGGTCTTTGGTTTGAACTCGCTCCTTTGACATATGCCATCGCCGAATAAAAATAATTCGATAAAACGAACCGCTGTGTGTACTTACCTATCAGTTATAAAAAAAAAAAACGTCATACATAATAATAATTTTTTTCTATTAGGAATATATAAGTAGAGACCTCTATTAACGTGCTTATGAAGTTTTAAAAGAGTAATTATAATTATTTATTTACCTACGAGGACCTATACGTAATTTTACTAGCTAAAATCAGGCGATCGGAGTCAGAATCTCTCGTAGTAATAAAACTTTTCATATCGTTAACATGGGTGTATGTTTTACAATACAGCCCATTTGATAAGGTCCCCTATTGAAAGTTACACATTTTGTATTTTATTACATTTCGTACACATTGTTGTAGGTATTGCCTTGTACAACTAAAGTGAAAGTTTTTTCGACACAACAGCCAGTTAACGTATAAAACTTTTATATATTTTCTGCCTGAAAGTAAAGGTTTCATTTTATGAATATGTTTATTATATAAATTACAGAACAGGACATCAATTTCACACAGCGCCATCTAGCCCCAAAGTAAGGGAAACTTGAAAACTTGTCGTATTATCGGTAGTATCTATCTATTTCAAACTTGTGAATATTGTGCTTACCTTAATTGATCGAGTGAGCGAAGCAAACGAAATCTCCGAGTTAAGTTGGGAAATCCGGCACTATACATTAGCTGTATAGCTGGATTAACTTTATTTAATTAAATATAAATCTTTATTTTGTCCCGTGTAAATTATATTAAATATCTTGGTGTGATTATGGACGATAACCTTTACTGGACCAATCACATAGGGTATCTTACAACGAGGATAAGAAAACTGATTTATGTATTTAAAATATTAGAAACAGTAATAGATAGTAAGTTATTTACAAACATATAAAGCCTTATGTGAGTTTTTGATTAGACATTGTATTTGTGCGTGGGGTACGGTGGCAAAAAAAGCTGCAGAAGATGCCCAACGAGCATTTCTTAAGGTTTCACAATACCTACCGTATGGACACTCCACTACAGATGTATACGACAAAACGAATGTGCTATGTGTTAGAAAAGTATTTATCTATGATAGTCTGCGACGGTACCATAGAAAGGTAGTACCAGGGTTGCCTGAATCAAACGTTAACGTTACGCCATGTTGTAGAACTATACTTATTTGAACAGAAACCGTATGATACAGTTGTCCCGCACTTATAGGCACACAAAACTCCACAAGCTCTATAAAGTGAAAAGATTTTGATGTATCGAAAATGTAAAGAGATAACATAAATATAAATTGATTGACGTGGGGGATTTTTATAAGTGGGCTAGTTTTTATAGTAGATATTGGGGTGGAAAGAAATACCATTTTTCGCCCATATCTTTTGAATTGTTAATCCGGTTGATAAACAAATTTAAATTTGCTTAAAAATACATTAATAATCATCAATTAGTAGAAGGATTTTATTGACACTAGGGTAGTTTTTGAGAAACAGGGGTGTTAAGTGTAACAAGAAGATTTTTAGCTTGTGGGGTGTCATTTGAAAGAGTATTGACTGCATATTCAAAAAACATTTATTTTACTATGAATAGAGGTGGTTTTTGTAACAAAGGGGCGCGTTTAGAGGGTAAAACGGTTGCTATGTCTTGTAAAATATACTGTTCAAAGGGTTATTCTTTACAGCGAAATTAATTTTATTTGCTGAAACACGCCGTAATAAGGGTAATAAGGTGAAAAGGGTTGCAAAAGGGGTAAATAAAATCGAAGTTTTTAAAATTAAGGAAAATGTGAAATATCGTATGAAACGGAGTTTCGACTGCAGATTTAATAAGTATTAGTTTATTTTTATTCTTATTAGGGGTGATTTTTAAAATAAAGGGGAAAATCATCATGTCTTGCAACATAAGAGACGGTATTCGGAATCTCATTAAAACTGGTCTATTTATTTTTTGTTATTCACTCTTAAGGATTGTCACAAGCCAAGGGAGTCTATAAAATCCAAGAATTTATTTTGGGATGTCGTGTTAGGGATTTGAATGCGCAAATCCCATATCAATAGCACATTATTGTTCAACACAATGTGGAAAGAAGTTCCTCCAAAACCGTAAGGTTTGGCCCTAATCACCATGCTTGGCAGACATATTGGTGCTCACAGTTAAAGTTTTGTTAACACAAAAAAACTGCTGCCTTCTTGGTGAAGCCCCTTGGTTGACTTGACGACATCCGTGGGCTGGAGGGGTCGATTTTTAAACCACGACTTATTGTATTCTGCCCAACCACGGTGCTTAAGTGAGGTAACTAACGTGTAATGAAAGCACACTTATATCGTTCGTTAATAACGTTATATTTGAGAAAGTATTCCGTGGTTAAATACCTAATCATCACGAGATCTTATTTCGGGGGAACTACTAGTGTACCTTAAAAGTAAGCTCCATTTAGGTATACTTACATGCTCGATTTAAAAAAAAATAGTAACTGCATTAAAGAAAGTCAATATTCTTTTATAGTTTTCTGGAAAAGTAAGTTTTTTTTTTTTTTTTGCATTTATGAGTTCTTTGTTTTGATAATAAAAAAATTATGTATGATGACTATGTGCTCAAAGTTGTTAGAACGCTTTCAAAATATAAAATTTTGAATTTCAACTTTATGCATTTAGTAAAGGTTGTAGGTTCAGACTATGCGTAAGCTAAGCTATTAAATCCTCTTTTGCTGTATTTTTCGTTCGTGATGAGCTTAAATTGAATAGTCATCGGATTAAAAAACGTTCGCTTTTTGTGGTAACGCAGCTGATGGCAAGGCACGGACACCCTAATGGCTGAACATTTTGAATATTGTCGTACCTACCTCTACTTTGCCTGCTCTCGGGAAATGGACATAGCTGGCTAATGACGTAGCGAAAAATGGACGTAGCGGGAAAAGGAAGGAAAAGTCTTGACTGATTTATCTAGTCCTACAGACTTGAAGTTACGAGGGTATGTTTATTTTGGTGCGTAGACGCCATATTAAAGTTATTAAATTGTAATTTATTTTTTAATTTTGAAAATAAACCATTATTAATAAAAAAAAATAAGTCTAGTAAGATGAGCTTAAAAAAATAATATCATTTAATTATTTTCCTGTTCAACATAAAAATCGTTTCCATTATCATAGTGCATCCCTACACTGCACCATAGTTGGATTCGATTCTAAGCATTTATTTAGGGTCATCTGTATCTATTTTCGCTACTATCATTGCGTATATCTTTCCCAGAATCTCGTATTATTTACCCCTTACACGACTCATTAATAGGGTGCCGTAGACGTCGTGGTGTCGTAGGTTTTAAAAATAATTTATTTTTATACAATATTTTTTCAAATAAAACATTGAAGTGAAAAAACGGACGCTGGCAGCTGATTTAAGTTTTTCTCAGTTAACATTACAAACATATTTTTGGTATCGCTTATTCCTAATAAATTGAATAACAACCAAGGATGAAACTTAGTTGTGCGTATTTCTATTAAAGAACGATTATAATAAATAATCTATAGACTGCGACGTTCGCGTCCTTAGGCAACCCAACTGATTCCCTTGTATAGTAGGTATAGTTAGCTTAATAGTAGTTAGTTTTTTTTAAGTATATACTAATGTTGTATATACTAAAATAAAAATCAAAATATAAAGCTTGAGACAGTAGATTACGATACCTACTGATGGTACTTTATTTATTCTATGACAAAGTACCTACGGACCTAACTGGCCCTGTCAAAAGTCACTGTATTGTATAGCAAGCCATGTAAAGTAATTCTAGTATGACTAGAAATACATCACGGCAGCGTATTCTAACAAGGTGACATGACAGTAGTCAAGGAACATTCAACATCTACAGCGAGAAAACGTCCATCAACCGATTGTGTGCAGAGGAAGGGCCGTGACAGATAGACAGGCTTAGCTGTGGGATATCGAAACATATTTACTTTTCATTTGTCATTCCAAACAAAATCAGGACCACGATTATATAAATGAAGAAAAATACAAGGTTTTATGTCCGATTGACTCACACAAAGACCGAAAATCTAGAAGGCCATTCTTAAACTTCATCATCGATCAAAATACATTAATTTACCTAAAACCATCATTCTCTGTTTTTAACGGGGAAGCCTTCTTCTCTTCTATGTCAAGCTTTGATTAGATTGAAGATTAAAGCGCACTTCACCCTGAATCCTCAACAGACGGACTACCTATTGTATAAAATAAATAAACTGAACTGAACTCAGCCATACAAATTTTACTTAGATGATCAAAATTTGTATCGCTGGAAAGAATAAAAAGGAAAGTGACTCAGAGGCTCGATCCCCAGTTTGGTTGGTGGAAGGACATTGTTTAAGCCCGCGCGGCAAACTACCACCATTGTAACCAAGACAGTCAACAACATTTCTAAATTGTTGTGTTCCGAAATTTAGAGATAAGATATCCAGTTCCTGAGACAATAAATAAATAATAATAATAATAAATATTACAGGACATTAATTTTACACAGCACCATCTAACCCCAAACTAATCATAGTTCCCATATTACAAGATATGGGAACTAGATTATGGATATAATACTTAAATACGTCGTACAATAAAAAAAGGTCTAATGTCATGTCATGATACCTTGCGCGACAATGACAATACATCATGGCTAAAGCGCGGCACGTGCGCCGCAATACAATATAGTTTTTGCTGTCATTACCTCCGGATGAAGTGCATCCAATGCTATGATTGATGCGCCAACCTTCCGCATGCTATTGTGACAGCAGCTCTACAATGTGGATCACACTCGTGCTCCAAAATCGACTGCAATAATCCATCGCTCCGTTATGCAATCGCAATGTCAATGGAACTCATATCTTAAACAGTTAGCATAAAGTGATAATGGAAATGAAATGTACCGTCAATAAAACACTGATCGTAATAGAAAATTTTTATCTGCATACAGGCAATAAATTGTTAACTGTAATTCCTTTTACCACGCGAACCAGATAGAGCGCGATCTCTCTGATTGAAATAATGATCGACCCACAATGTTTATTGAAGTATCTTAAATAATGCGTTTCCGGTCGAACCCCCAAATCTTATTTCCTCGACAAACCGCGTAAGCTGTTTGGATAACGGTCTGTTCACACGGCCATCTACTACGGATGACCGCTGCTCATTTCGGACTAATCGTAATTTCAGACTAAGAAATAGGGCAAAAAGCAGAGGCCGGAACAAGCGGGCAACTAGTACAGTGAAAATTTGAATAATTACGATCTAGCGGAATGTTTTGTGCTCTGAACGCTACGGTGGCTGCGCTTGCGCCGGCATGATGTCGTTCGGTTATATGTGAGTTTGTAACAGTTGCGTGGACTGTGCGCGTCGCTCAATTAAGCTTTTGTGATGCCGATTTTATACGTTTTTTTGCAGCCTTTCAGCTGTTAATTATGTATTACCTGATACGTTATTATTCACGACCACAAGTGGTTGTACAGATTGTCTAGTTATCAGTCGTCAAATCTAGGCCATAAACACATGGCCAATAAAATATACATCCAAACGTTTTTACCTCTTTTCACCCCTTCAGAGGAGGTGAGGGCTTGATAATTGTACAAAGTTTCATTCAAATCTATTAAGTAGTTTCAGCGTGATGCATTCCAGAAACAGACAGATAAAAATGGGAAAAACATGTTTTGGCCTCAGTATCGATGATAGGGTGGGTATCCTCCAATTGAAATTTTCAAATACTTATATTCAATGTACAATATGATTTGACCCGTATCAGTTTATTATAAGTACCTACCATAGATATAAGGAGTTGGGTCGTAAAACGTCAACGGCCTTCACATAATGAAGACTCTAGTAGCCTCCATTCTGTTAGTAGTCTCAACGTGTTCGTCAACAGCGGGTATCGATGCACTCGATAATTGTGTGGATGTGGAGCATGCGGCATGCGGGACATAATGATATAGTCCGCCCTATAGTGCAAGCGCTTACTCAAATGCTTTAGTAGAAGTGGTAGATATTTCGAAATACGAATCTTTTTTGAACTAAGCTTTTCAAGCACTTACGTTACTTCTGCCTCCAGTGCATCTGACCTATGATGAAGTTATCGGTAAATTCCTTCACTTTTAGTAAGAAATTATGTAACCATAATTACGTTTAAAAAACTAAAAAGAAAACCGACTTCAATGAAGAATATGATAAAATTTTGTTTACGTGAATGACATATTTTTTCCAATTATTTTGATGACAGATAGACGACAGACAGACAGATAGACGCGTGTTCCTATAAGGGGTTTATTTTTCCTTACTTTTGAGATAACACACCCTAAAAATACCCTAATCGCTTCAAGTGTGCCTATTATAAAAATATTACAGGACATTCATTTTACACAGCGCCATCTAGCCCCAAACTAAGCATAGCTTGTAATATGGGAACTAGATTACGGATAAAATACTTAAATACTTTTTGTAAATACATACGTACTAAGTATATGATACAACACCCAAACACAGAACAAACATCTATATTCATCACACAAATGTTTGTCCTGGGTGGGAATCGAAGCCACAGCCTACAGCGCCGAAGGCAGAGTTACTACCAACTGAGCTATGAGGCTTGTCATATTTAAAGAGTTCCCTCGATTTCTCCAGGACCCCATCAACAGATTCTGACTTGATGTCGATGGGACCACCTGTGAAGTATAAAAAAACAAAAACCTTTCAAACAAAAAAATAATTTTCAGCACGGTCCAGGCGTCTTCGAGTAATCGGGGAACATAAATAAAAAATAAGATTCCGAAGAATTGAGAACCTCCTCCTTTTTTTGTAGTCGGTTAAAATTAGTAAAAATAGAGGAAGGCAGCAGGTATTGGTAGGTACCTTTATTATTAGAGGTAGGATATGTAACATCACACATCATCAAAACATCATCATCATCAAACGCACACGGCGTTATATTGTGCCCGACCCATTTTGTCATTTTTAATATTAAAATAATATTATTTTCATTATTAAAAAGAAGTGCTATTCATCGCATATTTTTACCTATATTTATTCCAACTACGTTTCGGCGGGGTTGCACCATTCTTGGTTAGGGGCGATGATTAATACTTACCCAAATAAAAAAAAATCGGTAAAGATTTAATTTCAAAATGTTTCAGCAGAATATATAGTAGGCAAGTGATTGGAAGAAAGTTAGTGGTAGGTATAAGGGAAGTGGAATACTATTATTTTATCATTACGTAGGTCATAATGACCTAGGTTATTCCTTAACGAATAATAGAGCTATTCGGTGAGATCATATGATTTTTTGATAACGCCAATAATAAGCATGGGCGCTTGTTCTATGTCGGCTGCTCTACCTTAGCTGTCCGATGGTTGATCTAATGCCCATGGCCGTCGCCTGCGCATTTCCATTCAACCTGCACGGCTATTACCTTTGCACGCACTGGATATTAGGTTCAACGTTCGTCTGTATTTTATATATAGTTTCGTTTTACGCAGCAATGAGGTATACCTAACTATGTGTATACGAATATCACTGAGTAATACTGAGTAATACGGCTACATTTTATATGATGCTTGATTAGGGATGCTTACGAAAACCTAATGATCAAATGATAAAATGCCATAATCACGTGCGCTGCGAAGATTGTTGATGATAGAACAAAGTCATGTTATAGGTTTAGAGAAAACATCAATATCTACAAAAAGTCAGCGATAGCATAATGTTAACTATTATAGTTAGGTATGTAACAATTACCACTTTTTATGTTTGAAAAGTTAAAATATACCACGTTATTAGGTAGTATCTAGAAGCCTTGGTATTGATTCTTAGGTATACAAATGGTAAATACGATTGAAGACAGAAGAATATGTGTGAAAACGTGAAGTAGGTATCATATGAAATGGGGGTTCACTCTGCAGACTTCAACATTAGTTTATTTTTGGCCTTATTAGGGTTGATTTTTCAGATGTAGGGGTAAAGGATGACTTTGTTGGTTGCACCCCTGGAGGGGAGTGTAGTAAAAACTTTTCAAAACGACATGACCCGTTGTTTCATGTTAGTAAGTATTTTATAATAAGTTAACAACGATAGAGAGCCTCGAACACTAGGTGAATAAAATGAGATTGAGGAAAAGAGTGCGAGAAAAAGTATTGAAAGCACTTTAATCATTTATCAATTACGTTCTACTTGAGAAAAACTATCAGTTGATAAATGCCTAATACAAACCAATATCACGAGATCTCAGTTCGGGGCGAACTACTAGTGTATACTATAATTATGTAAAACTGATATGAAAATAAAAATTACTTATTTCTATACCTGCTAATGGCAACTATCCTGATTTATTACCTTTTAACCGCCTGTGTGGTCAAGTGGTCCGACAACCGGTATTAGATCCAGAGGTCCCGGGCTCGATCTCCATGCAAGGGGAGTACAATATTGCGGTTGGTTTGGTTTGTGGTAGGACTTTTTTTAAGTTTGTCTTAGCGTAGGCCAATTGTTGTCATGGCGTAGGTCACCATAACAACAATTCCTAAATTGCTGTGTTCCCGCATTCAGAGGTCAGATAGCCAGTTCCTCGTTTTGTTGAGGATTCCGGGTGCAGTGCGCTTTAGGGTGAAACCTTCGGCCCTAACCTTAAAAACTGGGTGAGATAAAGGCTTGGCCTTCATCTCGCCAAGTTTCCCACCTCGTCATAAAAAAAATCCTTACACAATTTTTGACAAAATGTAGTTGTTGTTAAATTAAGTAAAAAATTTATAATTACATCCAAAACGATCAGTATCTGATAATGCAACATGTAAGTAGTCAGTGGGAAATAGCGGGAATACATAAAAGTAGCAGATTTTTTTGTGATCTTAATATCATTAAGAAAGTTTGTGTGGCAGCTAAATTCTTATACTCGAGAAAAATATTGTATTTAGTAAAGATAAAATTAAAGCTACTTACTTACTTACTTGGAAAATAGTTAATAGTGAGACTGGAAAAGGGGAAAACAGCGACAATAACGAATTTAATTTTAAAAAATAAAGCACTGAAATATAGACGAAGAGACAGCTTTTGAAACGTTTTTAACTGATATATCCATTTCTACTACAAAATCATTCAACTCTTCAAATGTTATGGCAGAGGCAATACTGAAAAACAATGTAGATACCTATCATCATGTAATAAACCATTTTGTTTCAAATATGTAATCTGACAAAAAAAAACGACGTTATTAAATCATTCAGACTTATCAAAGAAAATAAGACCTCTGACCTCTGGGGCATCTCTGTAAGCATTGTAAGTAAAATCAATAATAGACGTGATAGCACCTGAATTCGCTTTAACGAATGCATTCGACTGCTGCGTTTTCCCAAATTTATAGAAATACCTATACTAAACTAACTCAACTTTTCAAATCTGGTGACAGTTCTGATCCAACAAACTTTAGGCTGATATCACTACTAGGTACTGACTTTTCGGTTTACCTTTAGGTACTTCTTTACATTCAGTAAATTTTTGAGAATATACCTATTCTTACAAAGTATTTAAAGATCTTTAGTTACCATGGGCGTACCGCATATTTGGGCCTTCCTTATTTTAGTGTACCTATGATAATTATTTGCCCCAAATTGTTAAGGATGACCATAAGATTGTAACCTACGTGGTTTGGAATGCGCCATCTCATCTGCCTGGGACATCATTTAGGGCTGGTGCGGCGGTTGATTCGTCCGAGAATCATAAAAAGCGCAAATATAGCCTTTTGTGGTCGAGACCTTGGGTCCGTTGGGAGCCGGTGCCTGCGAATTATCATAGCTATTCATCGTAGCAATGCTACCAGTGTCTTGAGCACGCTTCATTCTGGTACCTAGGTGGTCTGGAACAGTTGAGTTAGCGATAGTCCGTTTGTAACGGATCCAATGTAATCGGTCTGCGTCCTTTGTACATAGTTAGTTTTATTGTTCCTACATAGGTACCTCATATTTTTTACGTTATTGTAAATTATTAAATATTTTTTGTTTGCAGAAGATACGTCACTTCTATTTACTTAGATTGAAGCGACAAATGACTAACTTTGACAGCGTAAACTATGCAATCGCCAAAATTGATAAGTAGATACCTACCTCCTCAATCAGAAAATCAGTATTTTTGGGATTAACCTTGGAGAATAAACTCAATGGGGAGATACGACTGGCGAAGAGACTAAGTTCTGCAGCAAGCAGTAAAAAAGATATGTCTTCTCACAGACATTGATACAGCAAGATTAGTTTACTTCAGTTAATTTTTTTCACAGTATAATGTCACATAGATGTGTGAGGTAGTGCTTCAGATTATAGACACCATATTTGATTTTGACTTTGACCTAGTTACACAACAAAGTCTAGTTTAAGTAAATCTCTGAGATGTATACTTACCTACCGGTCGAATGCTACATGCGAGCGTAGGTATATTTTAGCAAATAAAAAAAAACGGATAATACACAAACATAGTTTATAACTACTTAGGTAATAGGGTCAAATAAATTAAATCTGAAATTTAACATCCGAAGAAACAGTAAAATGTATCAGCAATTTTAAAATATGGTACCTAACTACATTTTGTAGGTATGTGAAGGAGGATATGTCAATTTTGATCTTTTGAAAATAATGTAAGTACCTAAAATTGAAAACACAATTCTAATAATTGATATGAAGATTAATGAATATAAGTAGGTAACATTTGTTTTAAATTATCTACTAAATTATAATACATCTTGAAGGTAATGCGGTGTCTGCGACACAAGTTTTAACTTAGTGTAGACACTGCATATCAACAAATTGTAAAAATAAGGCCTTAAAATTTGTAATATTAATTATTTAATTAATAAATTTGACTGATTCCTTGTACATAGTTAGTTGGTTTAATTGTACATTTAATTGAATAAAGTATCTATTGTAATTAATAGTGTTGACATTTATTCAATAAAAAGTACAATTAAACTAATAATAAAAATATTTTAATTTTTAATTAATAAAAACATGTTGGTAGTAAAATCCATAGATAGTAGGATAGTCGTAGGAGATATTCTAAATCTATTGTAAAATCAGTATACCTATTGTTGGTATATTTGCGTATTTACCCTGTGTATTTCATATTTATTTATTCACTAAGCGTTATACAATCGTTACTGAAATTACCTCTAAAACTAAAACAAAAATGTACACAAATATATATGATAAGACTCATAGCTCAGTTGGTAGTAACTCTGCCTTCGGCGCTGTAGGCTGTGGGTTCGATTCCCACCCAGGACAAACATTTGTGTGATGAATATAGATGTTTGTTCTGTGTTTGGGTGTTGTATCATATAGTACGTATGTATTTACAAAAAGTATTTAAGTATTTTATCCGTAATCTAGTTCCCATATTACAAGCTATGCTTAGTTTGGGGCTAGATGGCGCTTTGTAAAATTAATGTCCTGTAATGTCCTGTCCTGTAATATTTATAAGTACATAGAAATATACAACTAAATTTATTAATATCAATATTATTCATGCGTCATCATAACAAAAATCAACACTACTAGGTATAGTTTTCCAACTCCCAACTAGCTATCCCAAACACAGGGAAACCTAGTAGGGAGTCGGAACTCAGCCATGTTATAATTAGTGTACCTACCTACGAGCCCATTACCAAATTGTCAACATGATCCAAGTTGGTACCTACTGTTGCTTTAAATTATGTTAAAATATCACTAATTAATATGGTTACCTACTCTGTACTTAATTTTAACGAAAAAATGTTTTATTGTATTCTTATTTATTTTATTTTATAGTAAAAACACCCTTCGCGCAAACGTTTTTTCAAGTCAGACTGTCTATTGTCTTCGCAGTTAAATAATCTGAAAGCCTGGTATCTGCAGCAATGTTTCAATAACTCTACAAAAAAATAAGTCTTGGCGATCTGGCGGTGTCCCAATATATTTTCGTCTCTTATTAAGTTGTTTTAATCTTTATAGTCCAGCAGCCACCACCTGATTTTTTCAGTGATTAATAACAGGCTGAATCTTCGTGAGCTCGTTCTGTTCGACGAGACGTCCAAGTTTTTCCTATGCGGAAATTCTCAAAGAGGTAGGTAATGAAGTGCGCAGGTGTAAAACATGTTGATTTGGTAGGGTGTCGAAAATGACCGACAAACCGTTTTTTTTTAATTACAATTTTAAGATAATATGATAATAAACTTGGAAAAACAATTATCCTACAAAATCGATGGTTTGTGTTGGAGCGTCCTCGACGCCGAATATGTCGAAATGACGAGGTCATAAAAATGACTAATAACGAGCTGAATTTTTGTATGCAGCTTCGTAAATATTTGTACAATTCAAAGGCAACAGAATCCTAAAAATGTAGTGGTATGTTTTCTCAATCAAACGCTTGGATGTTGTCATGTTGTGATTCCACGGTAACACTTTTTTCATTAATAACAACCTAGGTTTGATTTTGTCCTTTCAGGAATAAAGTATAGAACACAATTTTACCACTGTCCTTGACAAAAAGTGGTAGGTATGTATTTCCAGGAATCGATATATTTTGTCCACTTGATTTGGAGTTAAATGCGTAAATAATCCCGAGTAAACCACGTTGTCGTTAGATATTGAAAAAGAAGCCTAGACACAATTCTCTACTCCGTAAAACTTTAGTGTATGTCTAGCGGCCCTGATAAGAATGTACTATTTTCCACCATTACTTACCCGAGTACGATTCTTTATTTGTACGAGTACATTGGGACAGTGCTCGGCTCTCACCTCAGAAGTCAGTGTTCCTCGAGGGAGCGATTTTTTCTTTTTTTCATTTGGTGGAAATAAATTGTTAATAATGTTTTTACAATTGATTTCCTTCAAGTATTGAAGAAATTAAGAACCATTAGTTAATTATTTATTATTTTTCTGACAAGATCACACCTAACATCTGATTTTAGTCTGTAGAAATTCTGCGCAGAAGGTTTATAGTTCGCTTAATAAGTTTTGAGGACTGTCCAATAAATTGTTTACATCTCAGCAAATTTTGCACATGCTAAAAATGAATAATTGCCTCTCTGATCAAAACATTTTTTTAATATACTATATAAGAACCAATCATATTTAACGAACAGGTGTATATGAAATAAATTAATAAAATAATAAATATTACAGGAGTTTATTTTTTACACAGCGCAATCTAGACCCAAGGGCTAGATTGGTACTATATGATCAACTCCCAAACACAGAACAAACAACTTGCGATACAGAGGGCTTCACGGAAGTAGTGAAGAAGCGGAAGCCTTCTTGTAGGAATCAGTGCGGCACTGCAGCATGCAGTGACCAGCTCTTCCGAGCAGAAGTATCCACCACGCAGATCTACGTGTCCCGAGTTCACTACGACGTGAAGACCGTAGAGGTAGTGGAATACATCAAGAAGAAAGCTGGAGTGGATTTGAGAGTAGAGAAACTGGACTCTCTTCATAATGTGAGCTTCAGTTCATTTATGGTTCCTACTGCACGCATCTCGACATTCCTGAGCCCTGACTTCTGGCCGAAAGGGGTGAAATTCCGGCGGTTCAGAGGCCTTCTGCCACACGCACCGCAACACGTCGGCGACTACACGTGTATCCTAGATTAAATAAGTTTAAATAAATATTGTATGTATTTTAGTTTTAAGGTATATATTTTATGGGTCCTAGAATTAGTATTTAACATCATGTACTATTCTTATGTTACCTGAATTAAACGTTTATTATTATTATTATTATAAACATCTATATTCATCACACAAATGATTGTCCTGGTTGGAATCGAACCTACAGCCTACAGCGCAGAAGGCAGAGTTACTACCAACTGGCTTGTTTGTTGAAATTATTGAACAGGTTGAATATTATTAAGTAATAATTATTGTAAATTGTTTATTTTTTAATGAAGTCAATAATAAAC
The DNA here is from genome assembly GCA_951394065.1 of Venusia cambrica. NCBI lineage: Eukaryota > Metazoa > Arthropoda > Insecta > Lepidoptera > Geometridae > Venusia > Venusia cambrica. The sequence goes on along the minus strand of OX596040.1, from coordinate 11,263,223 downwards.
CCTGTTTTATTATTGACTTAAATACGAAACTTCAAGCGTCTTTAATACAACTGCATGGCGGGCGTGTCGAGTTAACAATATCGAGTGTGGGATTCCGGGTTCTTGAAGAGTACGTGTGCAGATTGTATACATTAAAGCCAAAAGTGACGTTAACAAAGGACGGTACGAGTTGTTTGCAAAAAGCTACAAATGCAACAATCAAGACGAGACGATTCTAAAAAAAAAATGTTGGATACGATCCCTCTGTTCTATAGCCAATTAGAACTGAAAAAACATACCACTACATTTGTAGGACTACGTGGCCATTTAATTGTACAAATATTTACGAAGCTGCATGAAAAAACAGCTGGTTATTAGTCAATTTTATGACCTCGTTATTTCGACATATTCGGCGTGGAGGACGCTCCAACTCACATCGATTTTGTAGGACAATTGTATTTCCGAGTTTATTATCATTTATCTTAAAATTTCAATCAAAAAAATCTGTTAGGTAGACAATTTCGACACCCTTCAAAATCGACATGTTTTACACCTGCGCACTTCATTACCTATCTTTTTGAGAATTTCCGCATAGGAAAAACTTGGGCGTCTCGTCGAACCGAACTATCTCTCGAAGATTCAGCCTGTTCTTAATCACTGAAAAAAACAGGCGGTGGCTGCTAGACTATTAAAGTTGCAAGTCGTATGTATGTCGGTATAATCCAGTATTTTTAGGGTGCTTAGGTATTTTCGTTACGTATCTTGTTACACCGTACACTGTCACTGTCAGTCATGTCAAAGAGCTATGTCAAGTCACCGTCAAGTCAACCGTGGATCTCTTCCTATTTCGACTTACCTCACATTACTTCGTTTGTATTGTAAAGCAAATAAGCAAAACGAGCGAAGCACTATCGAGGAAATTTTATTACACGATTTACACGTAAATGAAATTTCATGATAATAAAAAAGAGCGATCCTCCATAGCGTGCGAATACGTATGCAGAACTCGAAATCAAGCAAGGCCGCAAGATAAACGTAAACTGAGTGTGTAGCTTAGTGGCATAGAAAAGAGATTCAGTAATTGATAACATACTCAGTGGGTACAACGTGTACGAGAGACTTCATACCTACCTGTGTTAGCGACGTCCTAAGTTGAAATTTAATTAAATTGTTGAATTTAGCTCAGGTACCCAATATTATCAGTACAAAATAAATTCAAGGATACGATTATGATTGAAGGGTACGGGGCAGTGACCCAGGCCCTATTGGGGACTCTTTTGACGTGGGGTCTGACAGCTTTGGGTGCCGCTTGCGTGTTCTTCATTCGGGGCAAGCATGTGAGTAAAAAGTTACCTCGGTAACTTATAATTTAAATGGAAATTATAAGTGAATTACGACCTTGTAACCTACCATAATATAATTAACATATAGATAATTTTAAATAACATGTTATATAGTAAATATATATTACGCCTGTAAAATGGTGAAGCATATACAAACTCACATAAATCTAAAATCTTTTGCAACATCATTGCAAGTTTTGTGTTTCTACCTAGTAGGTAAATAAATAAAAATTGATCTCCGTTTGAATTAAACTAACTATGTACAAAGAAATCAGTCAGATTACCTAAGGACCGTTACAAACGGCCTATAGGTAACTCAACTGTTCCAGACCAGTACCAGACTGAAGCTTTTTTGAATTGGTTCCTAACAAAATGAATATGCTTTCAGAGAAAGCTTCTTGATGTTTCCCTTGGATTTGCTGCTGGTGTAATGACTGCTGCTTCTTACTGGTCCTTGCTGAAGCCAGCCATTGAAATGTGTGAAAAATCAAAATCCTATGGTGAAAATGGACAGTATGCATTCCTGCCGGTTGCCGGTGGATTCCTATTTGGAGCTGTATTTGTATTTGGAACAGACAGGTTCCTAGATTACTTGGGAATCAGTTCAACAAACATGATGATCAGTGAGTAGACATTTAATTTGTTTTTGTTCTGTCACACTAACTACTTACTGGTAAACAGGAAAGTTTTACAAATTATTTCACTATGATAAGTAATTAATTATAATTTAACATAGACAGTACCTGTATCTATGTGCTTCATTTTATCTTGTGTAAATTTATTACTTGCATAAAAACAGAATAAATTATGCTGGCACTGTGTTGATTAGTATTCAAGAATTTGACTCAAAATTACTTAAAATACTATTTAAATAGGTACTAAGTCTAAGATAAACAATGAATTAGTTACATTTAATAAAATTGCTGTGAATAATCAGTTGTATTGCAGTAATATATTATAGTTTAATGAGCCTGATATAGAGAGATGTGGTTATGCCGTTGCTATACAACCGCCGAGGCTAGAGCAACAAGTGCTATGCCTTTTCTAGTGGTCTATTATCTCTCTTAAGGTTGAACAAGTTGCTCAGCTTTCTATACAAACATTGAACATACATATACATTAAACACACAAGCCTTTTTATAATGGGGTAAATATGTTTCAAAAAGTGTGCACAATATACGACACAGGGACAGGGATCAGTGCAGGTCCTAACCACAACATCTTATAGCGTTCTCATTTTGATATTACATTACATTTGTCTCATTCTTTCTACACTGGATAGAAAGTGACAAAAGTAAAGTAATATCAAAACAAGAATGCTCTAAGAGGTCATGGTACCCCCTAGGTCATAATCACCCCTAATCAGAATAAGAATAAGAATGTCAAAAATCATCATTGAACCCTAATGTGATCATTTGACCCATGTAAACACTATTGTAATATTTATATAACTAACCCTATGTATGCTTATTCATGCTTGTAGCTCTCAACCTTGCCCATGCAAGTTTAAAGTTGATGAACTAACTAACCCATTTGAATTGGAAAGTACATTTGTACCTGCCCTAATCTACCTACCTTTTTCAAAGTTAAAGTTGGTTCAAAGTCAGTTTATATTGTTATCAATTCATGCAATCTGACAATTAAAATGCTGATTTGCCTGAATAGTAGCTGTGGACTGTGGACATTGCATATACGGGAATTCAATTAAGTAGGTAGGTAGGTACTGTGTCTGCATTCTGTATTCACATATCATGTGAATGTGAACTTATTATTAAGTAGCAAGTTTACTTGTGCACACAGACTTCCTTTTGTCGTGATGACAGTTTCAATCATAATCATTTCTATCTTATCTTTAGGTTTCTCATAATTACAAATCTCATGTTATCTTTATAATTATTGATTAAATGCTGATAGTATACTAGGCATGTGTTTTTAAGGCTGGCTGGCTTAGGGTTAGTTAATTCTATGGGCACAATGCACAATTCACTCTACAGCGGGGTGATTGAGGCCTGCACTGAAATGATGTTGTTATTATTTTGTGTGTTGGCTTGGCACTACACAGAATAAGAATAATATGCTTGTGATTCATAACTAACTTATGAAATACACAAAATACTAATACAAGTTCCACCAATGCAAATTGAGTTGAGTCACTCATGGCTTAAAACCCAATACCAATTTTTAAACGAAAACTATTTATAAGGCAGTTCATTCTTACCTATCCATATCTCGACATTTAATTGAACCATCGAGATATATCAAGATCTGAATCAATTAAATTTCTTGGTTGGTTGATCCAGGTTTTTGAAATCTCCCCATCTATATAGGTAGTCTGTGCTTTTTTTTTTATTCTGTATACTCAGACACAGTGTAACTGTATATTCTCTTTACAAGCATATCTGAAAAAAAAAGATGACCACCAACCCCTTCCGAAATTTCATATGCATCTATCACAAACCAACAACCTTTTCCCTCTCCCCACCCCTTAATTCTGCGAGACTCTTTGTACATTCAAACCCATCATTTTGTAATATTACCTATCAACTTGGTTCTAGGTGAATTCATTACCCCACCTACATGGCAAGATGTGTTTGCTTATTTCTGCTGATTAAATTTTCAGGTATCACAAAGAGCAAAGAATCAAAAGAGAAATTGGAAGACTTGGAGATGATGACGGCGCTGAACAGGCGACCTTCGAATCCAACAAGTATAGTGACCTTAGACCCACAGCCAGCCGACTTCGCTGACTGCATATCCAACCAGCATACGGCGCAGAGGCGACGGGGTCACCACTCACATCATTCACTGGTCAGTCATCATTCTCCTGCCCTTATTCATGTTTTCACTGTATATAGTATCGTAAACTGGGGTCACTTTCAAACGACGGGGCAAAGTTGATGATTACCCAATTGTTTTGCATTAAGGTCTATAACTCACGTACTATGAAACACAGTGCTTTTTTTTCTTCTGTACGTAGCATTAACTTTTTGGCCATCTTGTCAATCAGTGTCAGTGCAAGGGAGACGTTGGAAGAAGCTCTTAAAAAAAATCCGATGGGAAAATTTTGATAAACGCGGCATCTGTTTCGCATAAAATATTTAAGGAAAATACTTCATGTTCCAATTTTGTTGATTTTGTGTTTTTGTTTATTTTAAACTTTAATTGACCTAAATAAACCTAAAAAAACCTTTATATTTACACAATAAGTCTCAAACCGAGATAAAATAAAAGTGACACCTTCAATCAAATTCGCTTCGTATTATATATATATTCGCATTGTAAAAATTGTTCATAACTCAAAAGTTATAAGTACGTTTTTTTTTTCTTTTATCATTACATGGGTTTCCTTCTTCCTCTTTTCAAATTAAAAACAGGGAGTATCAAAGTGACCCTATGTCAAGTATAGAATTAAGATCATAGTTTTTAATTTTTTCACAGAATCTATTGATCAAAAATATTTTTTTGTATACCTCTGAGTAGGTATAGTATTATAATACCATCAAAATATGTTTTCTTTCAGAATTTAGTTTCTACTTGTTCAAGTTTTCTCAATCTCAAATTTAATCAAAGTAAACTGGGGATGTTTACGTATATAGTAGCTTTAAAACTAGAATTACACTACCAACTATTTTTTAATTTGAAATAAATCGTGAAGAAAATCCTGACTTCGAACTATTTTGGGGAAACTCGACTGACAACCTTAAAGTTTTTAAAGCGCAAAAACGTTGTCTTAGAGCTATATGCGGTCTCCGTAGATGAGAAACCTGTAAAGATCATTTTATAGAGTTAAAATTGCTAACGCTTCCATCAATATATATATATGAAGTAGCTATTTATGTTAAAAGTAATGAAGATCAATTTGAATGGTTTACGGTCGGAAGTCGTTCAGAAGGCAATCTTAGACATGTTACCTGTAAAACACAGTTATTCCGCAAGAGTGTCTTTTGCATGGCTACAACAGTTTATAATAAAATACCAAAATCTGTTCGTGATCTTTCTATGAATGAATTTAAATATCAATTGAGTAATATTTTAATTAAAAAGGCCTATTATACATTAAATGATTTTCTAAATGACCGGAACATTATTGACATACAACTGATTTGACTTCAAAATTGATTACTTACCTACTGTATTATTATTGATTATTATGGACATTATTTTTCACTGTTTTTCATTTTTGACATTTTTATTGTAATTATTATGTTATTTTGACATTTTTTTAAGTATTTCTGTGTGGACTTCATTTAGTGATTTTTTATTTAATTTGACGTAAATTCTTTTAGATAGGTAAATAGGTAAGAACTGATATGATATTGACATTTTAAATTCTAATTTTATGACATTTATTTGCTGATAAAACTGTAATATTGCATGCGACATACGCTGATAATGGCTGAACTAAGTAATTACTAACACGATCTACTAACCCATTATCGCAATAAATAAATTATGAATTATGAATTATTATGAATTATGAACTTTTTACATGCCAAGAACTCTCGCTTCTTTTTGCCAAATAAATCGGCTTTATTCCAGAAATCCGGCGAAAACGGCGAAGGCGACCACCGCGATAGCATAGCAAAAGCGCTGGAAGCGCGCCAGTCGCAGTGGAAACGCATCATGCTGTTAGTTGTGGCTATAACTGTCCACAACATCCCTGAAGGGCTGGCTGTTGGCGTGTCATTCGGCGCTGCGGGCTCCTCTGACCAGGCCAGCTTCCATACTGCCAGGTTAGTAAATATAAAATACACATCCAGTACATTATAAATTTAGCAAAATCGAGTCCAATTCGAAAGACTACGCTATAATATATACTATACTATGTATACATGGTACATAGGAATAACTAGGTATAAATTGTATCGCTTGAAAGGTACGAGGGGTGATCCAAAAGTAATGATAATCAATAACAAACACAATGAATAAAATAAAAAAATAAATTTATTTCTCAACATAGTCTCCTAGCAAGTCTATACATTTAGTCCATCTCTTTTCTAAACCTAAAATTCCCTTAGAAAAAAAATCTTTATCTTGACTCTCAAAAAAGTCATCAACCGCGGCCATCACGTCGCTATCATCGTCAAATTTCTTGCCTCGGAGATGTTCCTTGAGTCGTGGAAAGAGATAAAAGTCACTGGGGGCTAGATCTGGTGAATAGGGGGGGTGATCCACCAGCTCAAAGCCCGCTTCCTGAATGGCAGCCATGGCAATTGCAGCTTTGTGAACCGGTGCGTTGTCTTGATGGAACAGCACTCCAGCCCGCAGTTTGCCTCGCCTTTTCTCCTTAATAGCCTCCCGCAATCTTTTTATTTGTTCTGCATAGTAGGAGCCTGTAATAGTGGCCCCCTTTTCCAAGTAGTCCACCATGATTATTCCTTCAGCGTCCCAAAAAACAGACGCCATAACCTTCCCTGCTGAGCTTGACACTTTGAATTTCTTCGGCGTCGGTTCATCGGATCGTTTCCATGTCATCGATTGTTGTTTTGTCTCAGGATCAAAATGGTGGATCCAGGTCTCGTCCATGGTCACAAAACGTGACAAAAAATGATCCTTGTCTGCCTGGAAATTTTCGAGATTTGCTCTTGACATGTCGACTCGTTTCTTCTTTTGCTCGTCGTTTAACATTTTCGGTACCCAACGCGCGGAGACCTTTCTCATATGCAATTCGTTCGCAAGGATTCTTTGAATGCTGCCATATGAGATCCCTGTGACCTCAGCTACATGCCTGATATATCACTCTTCGATCTTCCAATACAACTTCTTCAACTTTTTTCACATTTTTTTCAGAGAGGGACGTCGATGGGCGTCCTTCGCGGTGTTCGTCTTCCGTCGATGTTCTTCCCAGCTTAAACTCCTTAGCCCAGCGTGCAACTGTGGAATATGGAGGAGAAGAGTCCCCTAATGTTTCCACCAAGTCGCTATGTATGTCTTTGGTAGACATTTTTTTCAAGCAGAGGTATTTAATGACAGCTCTGATTTCGTGTTTTTCCATTTTGATGTTCACTCCTTGACAGTCCGTATTCAAATGAATGTAGCTCCCGGGAATCGTGGCCTATTTATATGATTTTTTTTCCTGAACTAGTTGGTAATTGAGCAAGTGACTGATATTTTTTTTGTATTTTTGTGTGCAGTAGAAATAACTGATTATCATTACTTTTGGATCACCCCTAGTATTTTGTGTATTTCTCCCAGAAATAGGTTTATTTTTTATTTATTTTACCACTGCTTGCGTTTTTATCACACCCAAACTTCTATAACACTAGTAGTTACTGAAAATTTTGTGCGGACACTGCAGATAATATAAAAAAAACTTAACGTGTGGCAGCGCCATCTAGTATTTCGCTCTGTAACTGCTTTATAAAGCCATGAACTACGATAAAACGGTGACGCGTGCCCAACGCTTGGAATTCTGGTTGCGTCTTGCTTAGCGGTGTTTTAAAAAGCAAAGCTAGATGGCGTTAGCAGTAGCGAAAAAAAAACATCCACGAGCTGGCTACAGGTTCCACAATAATCGTAATCCAGACACGGCTCTGGCTATTTACTACTGAGTTAATTATGAATAAGTTGCTGTTGTACGAACTCGAGTTGTAGCCGCAATTAGAAATTCATAGACATTGTATAAGTTAGACGTAGGTACTTAGTAGGAAATAGTTCTGTCGGCCATTTTGTTACGTCATCAAAAGGAACGCGAGGCACCGTTGTTGGAGCGAAGGCATAGGCAGCGACTGCGCAAGCATTTCATTGATAGAATTAAGCGCGAGCGGGATGCGTAGAGTAGATACTAGCTACTCTATGAACTTTGTCTAGAACCTAGCCAACCAACAAAGGTACCTACCGGTCAACCCTGAACTGGCTTTAGGAATCTTAAACGCTCAAACCGTAGACAAAATATTCTTGATATTAGTCATGTTGTATTCTAAGTTTGAAACCGCATTCTAAATATTTCGAAGATTCCACATAATTGTCTCGTCTCGTCTCATCGAATATTTGGCATGGATAACGTGGCGTAGGTACATAATATGCCTTTGGCTTGTGTATCTTTTGTTTGTAGGTATATTCATATTGCCAATTCATGTAACGCACTCTGTTCATTGGTTAGGTACAATCACTAGTGCTTATAAATTTATAGGGATCAGATGGATTGGATCATTAGAAATGATGAAAGTTCGAGGACTATACTACGTATTTCATTAATTGACTGACATCAAAAGAGTCTCATCAGTTTATTTGCGTGATTGAGTTATTGATGAGTTTACAAGATCACAACCTATATATTTAAACATTCATTGTATCATCAATTGGAAGACATGCGAAGTCATTATTGTACATAGCAAGAACTGACTTTTACCTTTAGGTACGATTATGTTTTCTGTATTTTTACATAAAACGCCCCAATAAACATCTAGTTATTCTAACGCTAGACAGTCTAACGCAACGGCTGTTTGGAAAATTCGCGAACCGCAAGGTTTTATTCCTTAGGCCAGTTACACCGACCGCGGCCATACACCCAAGACAAGAGGCCAGCGAAGGTAGTCTCAAGAGCGGTAGTCTGAAAGTATTAGCATTGGCAAGGAGGTTTTATTAGTTGAGTCGAGCCAAATCGCGTGGCCGCGGGGGCATCGACCGGCGGCCGCCGCAGACGTTGCCGTCACCGTCGCCGCCGAAACACTCCGATGAAACTATTTCACTGAAAAATCCGTCGGCCCCGTCGAATCATTGAAGTCAACCTTGACGATTTGTCGCGTCGTCTATACACTCGCAAACTTGCGTGGGTGCCCCACTAACCCCCCCGCCGCCGCCTCCCCGCCTCCCCGCCTCCCCTCTACACATATTCATAACCGTTAAATATTGGCACCTCTCACCGAAGTGCCCAAATGTAATGTACTAACATATTCGAAAAAGAATATTTGTCACGGTTACTGGATCCGTTTTATAATTATGTGATGACTTTGTATGTACGCATTTCACTATCGCATTGCTACATCGTAGTTAAGTCATGAAATATTAGAATGGCGTAGGGGCCTAATTTATCAAAACAAATATTATTTTTAACAATGGTAACGGGTTCTGATTCTTGAACTAATTAAGTTTTCATGTTTCCTGTTTCATAATTAATGTAAAAACTGCATTTAGGTGTTCGTACTTTTTATAATTATCATAAAAAGTCCACTAACGTTAAATTTTAAAACGTAAAAGCTCCATTACATTAATAATAATAATAATAAATTCAGGTAACATAAGAATAGTACATGATGTTAAATACTAATTCTTGGACCCATAAAATATATACCTTAAAACTAAAATACATACAATATTTATTAAAACTTATTTAATCTAGGTTACACATTCATAACACTGTCAAAATCTATGAAATATAGGTTATTATCGTAAACTTTATAAAACTAGCGTAAACATCGCTTTTCTAAAAACCCATTATTACCGATAACAGCCAATAAGGGCTTTGAGAGATAATGACAAAAATACACTCATTTCTCGGAACCCATGTAATTATGAAGCGTTGAACTGTAATTTCTAACATATCGGTATCGCCCTCTTATTCGGTTCGATATCTAAATACGAAGTGGGAACTTATTAGAGCTGCGGTCTATTGGTTAATGGATCGGTTTGATGTGCCGATTACTTTTCAATGACATTAAAGAAACATAAACCGAATAACCGTTCGGGTTTGATTCATGACATCATGAACATGACATGTGGAACAATCAACGCAAACTATAATATAAAATGAATGAAACAATGAATGAATGAATGAAAAACTTTATTGCACACGCATATATTGCATTAAAAATAGAACTGGATAACTAAACAATAATAATTTATAAACAATGGGCGGTTTTATCGCTAAGAAGCGATTTCTTCCAGACAACCTTTGGATGGAGAGGATTTTACGGCTAAAGAGGTGGTTGGTGGTGCACATAATAATTAGGGGTCTAGCGTAAATAACAATTAATTAAATTAACTAACATACGTTATACGTAAAGCAATGCTACAAATATACAAACTACTTATATAATATAAATACCTACATGTTATACACTATGTACTTACATACTATACTAAAACAATGTTGACTTGTCTTCCGTAAAACATTCAAATATCTCAATGTAGAGTAGACCAACCAAGCTTTATCAGCAGCATGGGAAATAGCAACTGTTACAGATCACATCTTCTTGGAATAGATAACAAATCTTGTAGTCGGTATTGATCTCACTTTCTCACAGTTCATCAATAGCTTGACAGTTGTGGGTTGTGACAGGGGTCCTGCTTTATATATACTCACATATATTTTTTATAATAAGACATGCGACTTGAATTACGGACACATATCACATTTTTATTTAATAAATTGTGACAAAAAAGGATAAAGTATGTTTTTTTTATTGTACGACGGAGAAGCATTTGACCTCTCACCTGGTTACAAGTTGAGATAAGGCCGAAGGTGGAAGCGCACTTCATCCGGAAGTCTCAACAAACCTGAGGACCTGGCTATCTTACTTCTAAATGCCGGAATACAACTTTTTTTTTTTAAGAATTGTTATTATGGCGACAGAATGAAGTAAGATGGTGGTAGCTAGCCAGGCGGACTTAAATATAATCCTACCAAACCAAGCACAATATTGCTCCCCATGGGGAAGTAACAATATTTAGGTTTCCGTACCCAAAAGTATGGACCGGACCCTATTACTAAGCCTTCGCTGTCTCTGTCTTTCCGTTCGTCTTTCTGTCAGCGGATATATTACTAGTACATGAACCGAATTGAGTCTACCTTTTAAATGTTTACAGGGTTTGTATTTCTATTACAGCTATAAAAACAAAAAAATAAAATGAAAAATTAAAGGGAATTGTGATTTTTTTTACCCTCGGTGTGAGTGCGACCCCACTTTGCCGGTTTTATCAGCAGACTGCTTTTATGTATTTCTTAAATAATTTTAGTGCATTTAACTCCCAATTGCACTTGTCCATTTCGTGATTCTCTGTAAAATACCCGCGTGTTTCTGGCATGAAAAGTTGCAACAGTCATTACGATGGCAAGGTGATAAGGTGGTCGATTTGGCGTTTTGCTTTCCGTTGGTTAATCATGTGAGGCATCCAAAGTGTGGAGGGGCATGGAGAGGGGAACTGTGTCGACACAGCTTATAACAGGCAGCACATGAATGAATGAACACTTTATAACATAAATTACATCGAACAATACAATAATTAATAAAAATATAAACATCAAGTGACTCAGTATATGAGTAGAATGAAATGTGTACAAATATATTTCATAGAAACATACTTGTCTTTATGCTACTCTTATACCATAACATGGAATAAACATCATGAATGTGTGGGCTAATCACTAAAAGCGATTTCTTCCGCGCGACTTTGGATCCTTAACCTCAGGAGATATATTGTACCTGAAAGGGCATATTTTCATACAGATACTAGAATAGCTTAAAGGCGCATATTGACGTCCAACCTGCCAAATGAAGTAGCTGTCTTCCAAAACATAGCCGTGAATTGCGAAAACGTAGTGCATTTCAAAATGGAGTCTTTCTTTTTGGATTTCAAAACGTATGAACATCCAGCACGCCACGCCAATTGAACGGTTTGGTGTGGCGTGTCGTTGTTGGTTGTTGGAACGGTCTTCAGCCCGAAAAACATTTACCACTTCATAGGGGGTTAACAAATTGGGCTTGGTTTGGTTGGTGGTAACACTAGTTTTAAGCCCGCCTGACTAGCTACCACCATCTTAACTAAGTCTGTCGCCATAACAACGATTCAAAATTGTTGTGTTCATATTGTGTTTCATATTATGATAATGATGAAAACCAAGAGCTTTCTCGTCGTGCAATGAAAAAAAAAATTGAGATTATAGTCAAATGATGGTCTAACTTATCTCATCAATGATTGTGTTATACCGCTTTTTTCAAATCTTCCTCAATATCAACAGAACCTGCTCGTAAGTATTGCGTTGAAGTGAGCTAACTGGCCTTGTTCACCTGTGGTTCGTTGAGGCGGGTGGCGCCCGCGCATAATGGGACTCGGCAACCGCTTTGTACCTACCGCTGTTATTATGCAGATTAACACTGGCGGGAATTTGTTCAAATATCGTAACAAGCGCTCCTCCCGGCGCCGGCGCCGCTCTCTCGCCTGTAATTTACGATTGGAGGCCTCGGGAATGTGTCGGCGTTTGCCCCTTTCACGCTATAACCGCGCCACCTTCGAAACACAGTGCCACATCTCACACTAAAAACCCGCAGTCGATACGCTCACATGCGCACTCACGCCTCCAAAGTGGAAAAAGGGAAGTCTTACCAACGTAACGCTCTATCAGTGTCTATTCAAAGCACAAACTAGCTTGTAGCTGTCTCCAGTAACGAGTTTTAGGGATATAGTGGTGTTGCGCTGCTGATTTTGATGCACGCTGCTGCTAACGATGCAGTTTCGTCGATTTTATATTACACGTCTTTGCCAGAAAACACCATAACACGTATGAGATTTGATTTTGTGAAGTTTATTTTTGTTTTACCCCTTAGGCTGTTGCTGTGGTTAGTCCAGGTATATCTACCTGATCAATTTCGATTTGCGAAGCGAAATATTTGGAACGGACTGATTTATCTCTTTCTAAATGGGTTTGATATTGAGACGATCAAAAACTAGGTATCTATCGATTTGGCAGAACACGAATTCGAAGTCGAAGCTATAGTATTTATCATGATTTTTGGTTGGTGATAGGACTTTGTTTAAGTCCGCCTGGCTATCTACCACCATCTTACATAATTATATCGCCATTACAACAATTCTTAAATTGTTGCTTTCCGGCATAGAAGTAAGATAGGCAGTTCCACAGTTTGTTGAGGCCATATCATAACTTGAAAATCTGGTGAGATGAAGGCCAAGAACGTATCAGCCGTCGTACTAAAAATAAATAAAAACTGATCATCCCTACGATAGCGATCCGTAGCCAGAAACATACTCCTATTTTCTTTCGAGATATTTGACTATGTAATCTGCCAGCGTCTGCTTTTCCACTAACGTGAGATTCTTAAAGAGAGTTAACAGGCATTTAATGGTATTGGATGGATATCTCGCTCCATCGTAGACCTCATCCTTGACCAGTAAAACACAGCACAGGAAAGTGGTGGCGTTTCTGTGTAGCTATTCTAAACACCATCAATTTTGTGATGCGGATTCGCATACCTACCATCCTATTATCTCAGCCAATCAAAGTATAATGCGACCGAACAAAAAGTATCAAAATTATGATATATCGATTTTTGGTTTATTTAAAGTTTACGTTTTGTCTCAGGTAATTTTCTTTTGCGCAATTAGAATACAGTATTACATAAGAAGAGACGGGACTACATACTAAGGATTCTGCCTTGTTTCATACATCGTTTTTTTATGTATGAAGTACCGACAGGCTGCTTATTTGTTTGTTTTTTGGCAGGACTTCTGTCTACAAAATGTTTTTTTATGTCTATAGCAAGGACGGGAAAACGTGTAGATAGAAAACGACAAAAGTATTTTTAAACGTTAAATTGACTAAAGACGTTTATCTCACTAATCGATGGGTTCGTATCCTGTTATTGTTACTTTTGACACTTAAGAGGTGGTGAATTATTTTTCAGCATTTTTTAATTAAAATCCTTTTATCCAGATAAACGAATAATTATCTTTCGATGAACACCACCCTATTTGATAATCTCCAAATTACCAAACGCGGATTTTATGTCTGTCGTGGTACCTAATTAGAATAATGTATTTTTTATATAAATAAAAATAAATAAACAATGTATTTGACAAGCCTGACAGCTCAGTTGGTAGTAGCTCAGCCTTCTGCACTGTAGGTTATGGGTTCAATTCCCACCCAGGACAAACATTTGTGTGATGAATATTGTTGTTCGTTCTGTGTTGTATTGTATGATTTCTATATGTATTTACAAAAAAAAGTACCTATACGAGTGTTATATCCGTAATCTAGCTCCCATATTACAAGCTTCGCTTAATTTGATGCTAGATTCAGATTCAGATTCAGATTCTTTATTAGTAACACAAGTTACAGGTCATTATGCATTTGAAAATAATAAAAAAGTACTTAGTACCATTTAGTTAATCAATTATAAAACAAGAAAAGAAATAAAATTGTACATCACAAATATAAATTACGACTTAAATATAAATTATCATTCTAAGAATCATCAAAATGAGATTGATTATATAAAATAAATTATCGTCAAGTAAATAATAAAAATTGAATAATATAGTAAATAAGATATAGGTAACACCTACACCGTAAAATCGTTATCGTTAAAGATGGCGCTGTGTAAAATTTATGTCCTGTAATAATAAAAACTGTAATAATAAATGTATAATTTCTGTCATATTTAATATATGTATAGGAGCAGTTTTTTTTTATTGTACGACGGATTACCTCTTGGACTTCATCTCACATGGTTACAAGTCGAGATAAGGCGAAGGTGGAGACGCACTTCACCCGGAATACTCAAACAACTTAGGAACTGGCTATCTTACCTCTAAATGCCGGAACACAACAATTTTAGAATTGTTATTATGGCGACAGAATTTGAGTGTAGAATCGCCTTTAAACCTACCACACCACGTAGGTTAGGCTGTATTATGATCGGGGGCGCGGGAACGGAGCTGGCTCCGGCGACCGCATTCCTGCGAAGCCTGCGACCCACCCGCACGTTCTGCCGCTTTCACGTATTGCCATCTACTTGCACCTCTCGACAATACCTAACTGGTCCTTATAATCTCTGTGTGATCTTTCATCTGCGCATAAATAACATTCTAATTGATGAAGTGTTTTTAACACAAGTTTTTCGTATCTATAGGGTACCTAGGGATGTTTTTGTACGGTTAGATTTTTTAGTTTACAATGAGCTCTTTAGCCTGAGGCTTGCCTGGGCAAGGATGAGCGAGCCTTCCCAGAAAATGCCTAATAACTCTCTTTTTGATGGTGTTGTGGAACGTCACAGGAAACACGAACGCTGGCAGCTGATTCCAAATCCTTGCAGCGCACACTATAGGTAATTGTTTTATGCAGCGCTTTGTCCTAACAAATGGAATACTTATAATCCAAATGTGGATGATATGAGCTGTGCGTCTATTATGGAAAGGTGACGGCAGGATAACGTTATGAAGCTCCTAGGCACACTTTCCGAAGTACTAACCTGTAGAATATAGTATGTGACCTATTATTTATTCTTGTAAATAGTTTTCACGTTGGTATCGTTCTGGTGAGGTGAGGTAGTTGCACTTGTTTTCAGGCACGCGGGTGCCGCGTGGGGCATGACCCCATTGGAATGTGCCACGCCACGTGCAGTGCACTAGCCTGATGGAATGCGCAACTGTTTGCTTTTTAATTTTTTCTATGCCGCCACAAACAATACTATTTCATAACAAATTCTTTGCCGACGCTATGGGAGCTTACTTTCTAAAGCGGTGCTCGGTTTGCGTACTTTTGAATGTTTCTTACCTAATTCTGTCGCCATAACAACAATACTAAATTGTTGTGTTCCGGCATTTAGAGGTAAGATAGCCAGTTCCTCAGACTGTGGAGGATTCCGGGTGAAGTGCGCTTTCACGTTTGGCCTTATCATAACTTGAATACATGTGAGAAGACCAAGCGCTTCCCCGTCTAGCAATAAAAAAAAAGTTTTTTAATGTCGTGTAATTAAAAAAAATGGTCATTGGCGGCTTCAGCATTAATCTATTGAAGCTTGCAATAGTTCTTTCGGGCGCTCCACAAAAAAGGGCGCCTCATGGTATGTATGATTTTATCTCACCTCATTCTTCATTTTTTGGCTGAACACCCTATTAGCGGGTCTCTTTTGTCCGTCCGTACGGCCGCCCTGCCATCCATAAATCAAAACTTTCTTGACTTACTGCATTGTAATTTAAAATCGTACACACCTACCCAAAGATTGGAATACGTACCAATATCTACATTGTAAAGAGAGTCCCTGTTATCTTAAAATTATGTTACCGGCCTTTGAGAAAGACGTGAATTTTATAAAGTTGATGTTTTTGATGTGGCAGACTTTTTCTGTTACGGATTACGAGTATAAGGGACTCAATCACAAATCTACATATAACCTACCACTGTCGTGAAGCTAACTGACTGACTGACAATCAACGCACAGATCAAACATAGGCCCTAAGATTTGGATTTTTCATGGAAGTTTTTTAGAAGCTTTTCAGAAGACCACCGAATTTCCCAAAATAACATCATTTCAATTCACAGTCACAAAAGGACGCGTATCGCGTACGTATCTTTAAGACGTTAGGTTTTTGGACTTTTGGTTCAGCTGTGCGTACAATGTCAGTCAGTCAGTCAACTGCAGCTAGACAAATTTACGATTTCTCGGGCTTGTTTTGAAACCGAAATAAATTATTCTGGCTTTTCCAGCGGCTTCGGGCTCACTGTACGCGGAAAAAGTAGCCTATGTTCTCCCGGATGAGATCATTCAGCCGTAACTACTAGCAAAAGCCAGCGTTTATAGGCAAAAGTTTGGTACTCCTTCACGCCGAAACGGCTGATCGGATTTGTATGAAATTTGTTACAAAGAAATATTATTATTAACACAGGATACCTTTTGTTCAGTTTGTTTCAGTTTGTTGATCGGTACCCTCGGGATGGAACTGAGATGTCGAACATACAAAACTTATTGGTTCTTTGTTTTGCTCTTTAACACAGAAACTACTGAATGGATTCAGCTAACATTTGACTACTTTATCCTGGAAAAGTGCAGTTTTTCCGTGCGAATGGAATGACCATATAATTCAAATAGGTATTTGTCTCTGTTGAACGCACATCCCACTGATGGATCTCAATTAAACATTGTATAGTAAATAACGAAAGGTATTATTGGAACAATGATTATGTAAACTATTTTACTGTATGACAGGACAGCGCTAGGCCTTGCATCTCATCTGGTTTACATGTAGAATAATGCCGAAAATGGAAGCATACTTTACCCTGAATACTCAACAGTCTGAGGAACTGGCTATTCTTGTCATTAAATGCCGGAACACAATAATTTCGAATTGTTGTAAAGGCGACAGACTTAGGTAAGATGGTGGTAGCTAGCCAGGCAGACTGAAACAAAGTCCTACCACCAACCAAACCAAGCACAATATTGTACTCCGTCTGGGGATTGAACCCGAGGGAAACCAGAGGGTTGAACCACTAGCCCACAGAGGCG
Organism: Venusia cambrica; assembly: GCA_951394065.1. Lineage (NCBI taxonomy): Eukaryota > Metazoa > Arthropoda > Insecta > Lepidoptera > Geometridae > Venusia > Venusia cambrica. The sequence continues at coordinate 11,245,660 of OX596040.1, read as the reverse complement.
GTTAAAAATTAGTAAAATGTTATTATATATATATATATATATATATATATATACCTGCTTTTTTAAATGTGCTTTTGGTCATAAAACTACAAAAGTTGAAAAGGGAAATGTTGGGAAGACGCGTCAATTCATATTTTTCTTACTTAACTTTAGAACCTGTAGGTAGGTATATATTATACTTGGAGTACAGACTATTGCTAAAATTCTATGAAATGCCCATATATTTCGCAAACAGCATAAGGTGAATTCAATAAGTTCCTGTGCGTTCCCATTATGCTTAATCACTTCCAATATAAGTTCTTTTCATAGGCGCAAGCATCCATTTCCCAATGAAACCAACGGCAAAGTCTCTTGTTTTCTATGTCACGCAAAATATTTAATCATATCGCTTTAAGTCAATGCGCATCTTAAATCCACTATGGCTTCTGGTATAAAGCATTGTAATGGTCTTTCGGTCTCGTGATCCATGACGTTGATATTTAGATCTTCCAGATCCTGTGAAAATTTTGTGACTGCATCGACGTCGCCAAATATCTTTCAAAAATACTTCCGAAGAATTATATTGCTCTAATTGTACCACCTACCTATATTAATTTTCTTTTCGTTCCTCTTGCAAATGTTGCGAGCCATCGAATACTAACAAATGATGTTCGCGTCGCTCTGTAAAAGGGAATGCTAAGCGGAAATAAGTGCGGTGCCGGATAGCGCTACCGGAAGATGCGCCCGCGTCGTTCTAGATGCGCTTTTACGATTTCCGCCGGACGTTGGTCTTGGCTAAAGCTGCCCGGTCTATCATCACGATTGTTTCGTAGAGTTTATTTTGATTGTACATATCATAGGCGGAATTTTACTGCTAAATAAATCTTCACGGACCGGATTCTTTTGAATGAGAGCTGGTCCATGTATGTAACATGGTCCCAAGGGACCTGGGATATTTTTGTCGCTAAACATGCAGTGATAGTGTTCCGGTCCGGTAAGACAGTTATTATAGTCGCTTAAATTACATGCACATGAAGTAACGGACGATAGCGTACGTACGGTATACTAGGAACTGCATACAAAGGCAAATGTGTGTGAGGCTAAGTGGATGTCTGATATAACAAATAAGCATTAGCGGCTTTTTTGTTGTATGTATGGGTTGCATTTTTCATCAGGCATTCATCAAATATAGGTTAGGGCTACTCTACAGTGTTTAAAAATATTAATACAGTATCTTAATTTATGAATGTTACATTTTTAACGAGCTGCGGGGTCCTATCTGTAAAGTATCGCTTAGATTTTTCTTGTTAAGGATAGTGCGAGCGTGGTCCAAAGTGGTTTGAAAAATCTTAATTAAAAAAAATGTGACGTCAGTAGGTTGTTAGGTTTTTTATTGTACCTAGAAACACCTTGCTTTTTTATTCACTTTATTTGCTGGTAAAATACATTTTGGAGCTGACCAAAACCTCTAGATATAATAAGCTGATCTTTTTATTTTTGTGCTGTTCGCGATTCCGAACAGGCGGTAGATTTGACGATCCAAAATGACCCTAAAAATCTTACCGAATAAACGATATTTGATTTTGATGTTTGTATTTCGATCTCTTCAATGATGGCCGACAAGCTGTCGTACAGGCGCACGCAGGCATGCGTTATGCGTCATGAGCCGCACCCACGTCACATGCCGATCTAATTGCTTGTTATGGAATATCGGTACACAATCTTTGCTGACGCCTGCCCTAATAAATCAATGTGATAAGGGAAATTCCAATATAAAGATTGGATAGGGAATCATTTTTCATCGCACGCAGACATCTTTCGTCTGTTCCGTATTGCATTGACATATTTATTGGCTAGGTAATACTAGCTATAAACTGGCTCGTACCTAGTCATTATTGCTTCAGGTGGTTCCTCAGGGTTATGTACGCGCAATATAGTTTGTGGCAAATTGTAGCTTTAAAACAGATCGTGGATTTTAAATTTTAAAATTCGCTATGAATCCACATTTTGAAGTTACTTTTACCGAAAACGTAAAACGCGTACCTACATGTACCTTAAATATAGCAATTCATTTTAAAGTGCTATATTGCAATGAATGATATGTAACAAAATAAATATCTTGATATTTAGTAGGTAAGTATTTCACTATCTATGTTGATTTATTTCGAACTACTTTTAAAACCTGCAAATCTACTCTGAGCTTCACTAGCTGTGTAGGTAGGTATATAGGTACAGTCGCCCGCAATGTTCTCATAATTTTCAAATTTTTGTGCTCATGCTGAATATTATAATTAATCACACCAAATGAATAACACATCAACCAAAATAATAAGTAGGTAAGTAGGTACATGTTATTGCAGGCGACTGTACATATTGACGATGTGAATCATTACTTTGACTCGTAAAAACAATACCATCCTTCAGGCGCCGCAGCTGGGCAAAAACAGCTGCAACAGGAAAATCCGAAACTATTTAATTTCCCGTAGTGCCTAATTATAAACTGCAAATATACATGAGTCATGATTGTTTACGTACCCTGACCGGTTCTTGTAATAATGCACAAAGTTTCCTAGCATGGCATGAGTAGTTCAATGAATATTCAGTCTGATATATGGATGAGTACAGGACCAGGGACGCTACCGCCGACGGCGAAGCCGATCTCCATTGATGGCTTTAAATTAGCTTCATGAGAACTAGAAACGATTTTCACCGTCAAATGTACTGAACGGATAGGTTTCATAACATGTGTACACTTTTGAGATGGGAAACGCCATTTCGGATATGACACATACCCGGTAGGTAAAAATCGTTTCTAGTTCTCATGAAGCTAATTTTTCGCCGTCGGCGGTAGCGTCCCAGACACGGCGCTACATTGCCCATTTTCGGTAGACACACTCAATACATTTTAATATAGTAGGTGTCTGAGCAAATAAACTGCATTGTTTTATGTTCGCATAAATGTGTGGTGTTGTTTTTAACATAATCCTAACCTAGCCTAATATGAGTTCCGATTGCCGTTGAGTTATTATTCCGACATGCGCGTCCGTATTTGGGAGTTATAAAGATTAGCTGTGTTGGTAGTGTGTGCAAAGGCAGCGGACGAGCGTTCAGGGTAGCTTCGTTGTGGTAACACGTGGGTGTCATGACGTATCTCATTCATAAATCACATGCAGCATCTTATATTTAATTCTTATAATTCATTCAAGGTAGCCTAAAATGTAGGTACGGGCTACCTTTTATTGATTCAATTCAAATGTGTCAATGCACAAATTACATTTTTTTTTTTTGCTATAAATGAATCTCGTGTTTGCTATCTTGCTGTAAGTTTATGAACAAAAATAAATGAAATGAAATGAAAAATCTCGGGTCATTTAAACGATCGCTACGAAAGTATATGACAAGGGTCATTTTATGGTATTTTTTCTGTATAATAAATAAACAAATAAATAAATGTAGTCTGATTAGTAAGTACCCAGTTGATTACTAGAAAACTTTATTTTGTTTTGTATTTTTTCGAGCTGCCTTAGTATGGGTTTCTAACAGCTAACGGAAACTATTTTCGTTTTCGTATATGGCGCTTATTTCCATACATTTGGTTAGCGGTATAGTAAAGCAACTGTAGTTCCTTTCAATGTCCGCTAACCAAATGTATGGAAATAAGCGCCCTATACGAAAACGAAAATAGTTTCCGTTAGCTGTCAGAAACTCATACTAAGACCTCTGAACTGAACTGATGTGCTCAAAGTTTTATTTTACTATCGGGTAAAATAAAACTTTCAGTATACAAATATGTGTCTCTTATAGGTAACGATAATTCTGTATAATTATATATTTAGAGGTAGAACTAGGTTTGATGAGCCTAAAACGTTTCAAACATGATATTTTACATAAAACTGAAGCGGGGTAATGCCTTCCTAAAATAACATCACTAAAAAAAATATAGAAAATACATACTCCACCGTTAGGTCACGGTTTAAACATAAACGTAGAGAATAAATATCCAACGAAATATTCAAGAATGCCTTTAAATATAAACAAAATCTCTGAGAAAGATAGGACTAAATAATTGAAAATTTGGACCAAACTAATCTGGATTTATGATACCTACGTGAGTAAGTTGTTAGGTTTTGTTTTGATCCCAAAAAAAACACTTTGTTTTTTTAATCCACTTTGTTTGCTGACAGAAAACGTTTAGGAGCTGAAAAAAATATTTTGAATTAGCTGACAGTTTATTTAATTAGCCTTTTGGAGAGCTTTTTTTTTGTAGTGTTGTTAAAATAAAGTAAACTATCGAGTATACAAGAATGCTGACTAGCTAGCTAGGAATGCTGCATCCGAAGGAAATCCGCAATGGGGCTTTAGAACGTACAAACCTCCTTCGCTGACTGATTCGTCAGATATCTAGTCGCATATATTCAGTCATGTCATGACATCATTTTCATTAGCATAGGTGATGTGATCGTCAAGGGTCGATACTTTATATAGAACTAAGTTCGCAAAGTTCGCAAGATATTCATCTGTGTTTGCTTACCTTTGTATAGTTCCCCTCATCCAGTAGTGTGTATGAAAGAAGATGAAAAGCACTTAATCCGGAATCCTCAGTCTGAGTGTATAAAATAATGTGTCTCTTGTTTTTTTTTTTGTACGACGGGGAAGCGCTTGGCCTTCATCTCACCTGGTTACAAGTTGAGATAAGGCCGAAGGTGGAAGCGGACTTCCTCAACAAACTGAGGAACTGGCTATCTTACCTCTAAATGCCGGAACACTACAGTTTTAGAATTGTTGTTATGGCGACAGAATTAGGTAAGATGGTGGTAGCTAGCCAGGCGAACTTCAACAAGGTCCTACCACCAATCAAACCAAGCACAATATATTGTACTCCCCATGGGGAACAAACCCGGGACCTCTGGATCTGAAATCGGTGGGTTGAACCACTAGACCACAGAGGTGGTTATGTCCAATCCAAACATAACATACACAAACAAGCCTCAAAGCTCAGTTGGTAGTAACTCTGCCTTCTGCGCTGTAGGTTGTGGGTTCGATTCCCACCCAGGACAAACATTTGTGTGATGAATATAGATGTTTGTTCTGTGTTTGGGTGTGTATTGTATGACAAGTATGTATTTACAAATAAAAAAAAATGTATTTAAGTATTATATCCGTATTCTAGTTCCCATATTACAAGCTATGCTTAGTTTGGGGCTAGATGGCGCTGTGTGAAATTAATGTCCAGTAATATTTATTTATTTATTTAACATAGTAATGTTTTGGCGAGACACCGCGTTCCGGGCGGGGTGGTTGGCTAGACGACCTTATTATCGAATTAGAATGCGGCTGTGTTTACATTTTTCTCCATATTATTGTGACATTTTTGGCAAGAATCCAGGTCGCGATATAAAACAAGCTGGCGTCTAGCACCTTTAGGTATAATAATAATGTAATCGCTATTGGGCCGGATCTGTCTGTTTCCGCTGTGTTACCCTTATGTCTTCGAGGCACCTTCTGGGTAGGCTGGCTCTATCGGAGACCTCATCCTTGCTTGGTTTCGAGGTCAAGAGCTGATCCATATATAATTTTAATAAAACATATATATTGATACAGTTTCACTCGAGGTAAGCAAGGGTTTCAAACGTTTTAAACTAGTAGTTCGCCCCGAAAAGAGATCTAGTGATGTCTGGTTTGTTTAAGTTATATAAACAGCACAAAAAAAAACTATTAACACTACAATAAAAGTGTGATTTCATGACACCTTTCTCTAAACACACTTTTTCTCAATCTTTCTTTATTCATCTGAGTGTTCGAGGCTCTCTTTTATTGCTAACTCTTATTCTATGCAAAGCCAGCAAATCATCATAGCACTGACAGGTACGTCTTAGTGGGTAAGCAGAAGACAATAAATGATAATAATTCAGACTAATACTTCAAAATAAGTTCTTTAGTTGAACGTAGGCAATTTATAGACGGTATTTTTCTGTTCAAGCTGGCCAATGGTATCCTAGACACACCAGAACTACTGTCTGCCCTTAATTTTTCAGGTCCAACACCGCTACCCAGAATAGCATGTTTTGAAGTCTTCCAGACTAATAGTAGTAAGACTAACCTTGGTTCCTATGCTCCTATGAACAGGATGATTCGAGGATATAACGCCGTAGCTAAGTGCATCGAGATAGACCTGTTTACAAGCAGCTTTCAAAAAATGCATGATTCCTATTATACAGTCACAATATTTATATACTGCTCCTATTTTATTTAATTAGTCACTTTAGTTCAGTAATAATTTGTAATATTATTGACTATTTTATTAATTGTTCATTTTATTGATTGAAATGTTTTGCCTAATGAAACTATTGTTTTTATCTTTATTTGTACAACTATAAATTTTACGTTTAGGTTTTTTTTACATTTTAGACATTAATTAAGTTATGTGCCTATTACTTTTAATACTCGTAATCTTGTTTCAAAATTTATTTGTTTTAGTTTTTCTTTAGGTACCTTTATTGAACCTGTACTCGCTCTGATACGACCGATATATTATAAGTTTTTTGGTTTTCGTGGTTATTCACTACATTTAAATTGTCAAACATTTCGGGTTTATTACCACGGTAATATGTAATTTTAGGCGTTTTTCAAACGCCTGGTGTCTACAAAGTTAATTGCAGTTGTGGAAGTTCATACATCGGTCAGACCAAACGTACCATTGTCGACCGCATGAAAGAACACATCCGTGCTGTGAAAAACAACGACGCACAGAAATCGGCCATAGCACAACACCTTACGCAAACGGAGATTAATCACTGGATAGAACTACATAACCCCCAAATACTGTCGACGGAACGCCACTACATACCACGGTTGGTGCGAGAAGCAATCGAAATCACGAAATATAAAAATTTCAATCGTGAAGATGGCTTTAGACTGTCCAGTACTTGGAACCCAGTATTAAGGGCCTACAATCGTAAAAAGTGGTCGACTACGAGTTCGCGTGTGGACACAGTGAGTTTTGTGTGCCGTAACAAACGGGTGAGTGACAATGGTAGTGGTTCAAGAATTCGAAGAGAGGGTAGTCGTCGGATCCGAAAGAGGGTAGACAGATATGTCTGTCCTTAGGGGCTGCAAACAATCGCCGAACCAGTCTACTCGTGACCATGGAGCGTGAAACCGCTTCGAAATATCGAGGTAAAATTACATATTACCGTGGTAATAAACCCGAAATGTTTGACAATTTAGACCGATATATTGACTGACATAATATGAAAGATACACAATCTTTCATATTATGCAGTCTGTCATCTGTAATTATTGTGGCATTAATCTTGATATTTTCAACTAATACATCGTGGTGTATTCCCTAACGTAATGAACAATATATCTTCTTTTCAAATCGAGTAACAGTTCTGATCCAATAAACTTTAGGTAGGTTAGTAGTGCTACCGATATTCGGTAAAGTTTTGAAAAAAAAAGAAAAGAAAAGATTGTTCGAACACAGTTACCTACTTTACGCTATCGCCCTACTTTATGATAAACAATTTGGTTTTTTTATTATTTAGAGGTCGCTCAATGATAGCATAGAAACCGATTGACCAACAGCTTCATTGATGGGTTGAATTGATACTAAGCAATGAGTTGGAGCTAGAAATCGCTCGGTGAGGCAGCGCGATTCCAAAATTCAAGATGTCCTCTCGCTATTGTGCTAACTTGAAGGTATCTGAGCTTACAGGCGGATGTGACTAAGCGTAACAGTATCGCGACAATGCTCTCTATTCTTGAACAGCTTACTAATAGATTTCTTAGAAAAATCCTTTTAAAATATGACACGAGGTACTGCAAATATTTGTTGTTGTGTTTTTGTTAGGTTTCGTTTTCGGAATCTAAAACTTTCAAACACGCTTTGACGCGATAAGTAATAAGTAGTAGATAGGACTAAACAACCGTTTATCCGAGATGTTTAGGTATACGTAATCGATTATGCATGAATCGGTTTTAGTCCCGAGTTAAACACCATACTTTTCACTTCGGTAGCGAGAAAAAGAAATCAATTTGTATTAAAAGCTCTAGAGATTTCGCGGCTATACAGTTGTATTTTATTCTTTTGACAAACGCAACTGATTATTATATATTTTATATCCTTAGATTATTACCAACTCGATACGTCCAACAATTGCCAAGAAATGCTAGTGTAGCAGTTAAGGTCGCTTTTTGTTCCATTTTTAAAAATTCAAAAAGTATTATAAAAAAAAAAAAAACCATGTTTGTAAAAGATTAAACGTATCGAAATGTCGAATTATTTTTTTGGGATCACATCAACGCAGTGATTTAGTGACTCTTTGTACTTTTCTTTTTTTATTTATTAATTTCGCATTTTATAATTAAAAAAAGTCTGCCTGCGCAAGCTAAACTGGCACAATTTTAGAGCATAATAAAAATATCCAAAACAATATTTAGGTTTGCTTTACTGCATAAGTATTTTTACATTAAAGTTTGCGCGTGACCCGTTTCTAAAAATAAAATGTTAAGTGAAGTAATATTGCTCGTGTCACACTTAAATGTGTCGCAATCGCGATAGACGACACTATTGCAATCACGTTGCGCGTGCTGCGGTCCAAAGTCTGGACATAAAGAATTAACTTAACGGTAACACCCCGCGCCACCTGACTCGACAAACAACCTGTGTTTCTCACAGGAAACCGTCGATCGATCAAATCACACAGCTAGTTTGCAAACAGACACACCAGTAGATACGTAAAGGCCGAAGGAACGACTCCTTGCGAGTGACAAGGACGCGGCTATGCCCTGAGACCGGCGTGAGATGGAACGCAGCAAAGTCGGGCATCGAATACGTGCGCGTGCGTCTACGAATTGCATTCCCATTTCCCATACAGGGTAACGGCGCTAGATCTCCTTTCTCGTTCCGTCCAAAGGTCTTATAGTTTCTTCTCGCTCGAGCGTAGTGCTGTGTCAAATCTAATCCCGCGGTACTTTTCGCTAATACTCAAATGGAATTAAACAGTATTGTTGCATGTATTTTTTTTCTATGATATTCTTGTCTCGCTTGAAGTTATTAGTCGTATATAGAGAAAGTTCTGTCATTAACAGAAATAACCTCGACATTTTAACACGCGTTCCACTCACTTATACGTTTATGTTGATGTACCTAGTATAAGCCGTGTTTTAAAGCGTATCGTTCAACTCGCGAAAGTTTTGAAAAATTAACCAGTCCCCCAGGTCATAGGTACGAATTCACCATAATAGTTATTGTTGAAACACTTTATCGTCACCGTTTCAACAAATATGTAACAGCAAAATGTTACAATGATAACATAAATAAATAGAGTAAACTGCGAACTTTGGTGGATCCATGTAGTAACGTTTCAAAAGGTTCTAGTTTTGTGAAATAATGGAATCCCCAGTTTTTGTAATCCCGGGATCACGTCTTTGCAAGCCCTTCCCGCACGACATGAATGAAGGCGCCCGCGCTTTGGAATGCGGTCGAGTGACGTGGACTTGGCGGCGGCGGCGCCGAAGCAGATCTGGATGCACTTAACCATAGGGTTAGGTTTTCTTGTTTCAACCTAACTTGTCATGTAAACTTGAAACATGGGTACATAACCTATGTCTTTCTCGCTTGATTTTTGTTGGTCTGGACCATAATGTAGGTTGATTGCAGTCCACAGCTGGACGTTGGTCTCTCCCATAGTGCGCTACGCTCTACTTAGACCGACCTTTCTCTTCCTCTCTCTGCCTGCCAATGTTCGGAGATCGTCGCTCCATCTAGCCGAAGAGCTAGATATCTACGCTTGCATAGACGTGGAATGAACAATGTAACAAATTATTCATGCAAATAGTAGTCAATTAATATTTTTATAATACCTTACTTCTACTCAATTATATAATGAAGTGCGGTGCGGCGGCTGATTCGACCGAGGATCACAAAAGGCGCAAATATAGTGGTCTCGACAGAGCTTACCTATTTAAGCCTTTTGGGGTGGAGACCTTGGGTCCGTGGAGAGCAGGTGTCCTCCAGGTTTTCAAAAATCTTGCGGGGCTTTTGATTGAGGCGACACGTGACCCAAGAGCTGGCTCTTAATTAGGCCAACGAATTAGCATAGCTATTCAGCGTGGCAATGCAGCCAGTGTCTTGGGCACGCTTCCGTCTGGTACTGGTCTGGTACAGTTGAGTTACCTATAGGCAGTTTGTAACGGTCCTTAGTAATCTGACTGATTCCTTTGTCTAAAAATGTATATTATATAATTACTAGTATTATTATTAATTAGGTATAGTTTTTGCGGCTTTACTTTTGTTTAGCGTTGTTAAAAAATTAGGGCCTACAAAACTTAAAAACGACAGTACATTCTTCAACTTCTCCATTAACGTTCAGATTTTCTTCAGCCATTTTAAAAAAGTCTAACCGAAAATCTCAAAATCCTTTCTTAGGGGATGCCTACGTCATAGTAACTTTATGCATGCAAAGTCTCAGCCCGATCGGCTTAAAATTGACAAAGTTTCATACAAACTTTCATCCCCTATTTTATCCTCTTGGGGGTAGAATTAATCAAAATCCTTTCTTAGCGGATGCCTACGTCATAACATCTACCTGCATACCAAATTTCAGCCCGATCCGTCCAGTGGTTTGGGCTGTGCGTTGATAGATCACTATGTCAGTCAGTCCTTTAAGTTATATATATTTAGAAGATAGATAAAGATAATTGTAAAATAAAAAAAAGTTATTTTTATCTGATGATGCAAGCCAGTCCGTACATATATGAGTTTTATTATAAAAATAAAATCCTAATAGGAATCGATAATATAATTAATGTAAATTGAGAAATATAATCATTAAATTAGGTTTGTTAGTGTGTAGCTTTGAAACTGAATTCTTCCTTTGCAAGTTCTTGGATTTTGCATTCAATTTTATTTTGTAGGTTGTTTTTTTTATTGTACGACGGAGAAGCGCTTGGCCTTCATCTCAAATGCTTTACAAGTTAAAGTTATTTCAAGTGATATCATAATAATGGGAGTAGGTAATCGTGTAACCCTACATTTCACTAATAGCTTCATGTAGCATAATGAATAAAATGGAGTTAGGGTTCGTTAAGATTTTATCATATGACGGGTTCGTCACAAAATAATAACAGGCTATGAAAAGCGGACGCCAGATGAATATATCATCATCAGCTTGCCTTCGTCCATTGTAGAATATTGGTCACTCACATGTTAACATGTCTCATATCTCAGTTGGTAGTAGCTCTGCCTTCTGCGCTTTAGGTTGTGAGTTCGATTCCCACCCAGGACACACATTTGTGTGATGAATATAGATATTTTTTCTGTGTTTAGGTGTTGTGTGAAATTAATGTCCTGTCCTTTAATTAATGTTCACATATCTTACCTTGTCTTGGCGCCCGCCAATCGTTGGTTGATCCGTCTAGTCATGTCATACACCGTTTTCGGTTAAATACTCAAGCTTTTATTGTCCTTCCTTGTCGAGACGAAAATTCTTTCTGTGGTACAAATTATACCTATTTTAACGAGTTAATTATTTCTTAGTAAATTGTGTACCTATATATACATGTGAAACTATTAGAACGGTCCTAATTGCAATAGTATTATAATAATACTATTAGCTTTATTATTATAATAATTATTGAATATATTTTTCCATATTATTAATGAACAAGTTGTTAAAACTACTTGTCCTACTTTGATAAAATTTCGATAAGACCAATCTGGAATATCCTTTCAAACAAAAATATATTTTTTAAATCGGTTGAGAAATGATCGAGCTCTCAGGTAACAAATAAATTGAAACTTTAATTAATTGAAAACCGAATTTCAATATCCAAATTATGAATGAAATTGACGTTTTTCTAAAACTCTATAGATTTCCGAAGGATTGATTTTTAGGGGTACTCGGCCTCGATTTTGGCGAATTGAGAACCGAATGCCAATATCAAATTATTGTCTAAAATTGTTTTTTTTCTAAAATTATATAGGTTTCCGAAGGATTGATTTTTAGGGGTACTCTGCCTCGATTTTGGACTTGAAATGGTCATGGCGTCGACCAAAGCTATATCCAACAATACCAATCAAAAAATATGTGTCTAAGTCACATATATACCTAAATTGGTATACTATCATATTTTTATCTAAATTCTAAATTAATTAAAATTAAATCAAAAAATATTTAATCTAAATTAGTACCTTTCATTGGGCCAAACTGTCACTTTTCATTAGAGACAAGACCAAGAAATTGATAAACGGGTATGAGTACATTGAAAATGCTGGTTTGGCTTGTTCTCTTACTAGTAACATCCACCTTCCAAATCTATCAGCGGGCCAAAAAGCGCTTGCTGACGTAGCTCAAAAGGCCACAAAACTTGAATAGAGCTAGGTAAGCTGTAGGTCTGCCGCATGTATCATTTTCGGTCTTTCTTAATAATTCTGACACATTGTCAATGAGTTTAACGCCTAGGCAAAGATAATCACCCAGTGAAGCCCTTAAAACCAAAAGCGCTGCTGTGGCAAACCTAGGAAGAGATAAGCTCCAACGACACCTTACTTCTTCTACTTCCAGCAACTTTGTCATAGCACAGCTCCAACGTCACCAAGGAGCTTAGGATCGAGACGATTGGAGAGATCAAGGAAGGCCATAGCCCAGCTGTGGGACACATGAAAGAAATCAAATCGTGAACTTAATTAACGAACGCTGGGACTTTATTCTTTGGGAATTTCAGGAAATGTTTATAGACAACTACACAAATAATGTTGTCTATAAATTGCATGCCCTGATTTGTCAAATAAGAGTAAAGTACTCATCAAATATTTTTTTGTTGGGTTTAGGCTTTCTTTTTTATACTACTTGTAAATGGAACAAGCCAGCAGTCCTCCTGATGTTAAGTGCACCTATTGCCTTTAACAAAGCTTACTGCGTAGGTCACGTATATGCGCTATGGTGGTAGTAATTCTTCGGACGAACCCTTTCACAAGGGGCTTCTACTACTCTTCGAGTATAGAGACTAGTATAGAGGTATAGTCTCGGATGCCTCATCTCAGTTCATCCGGTAGGTAGGTTTACTTTTTGTTGGTTAGGTTGTTACTTTAGCCTTAGGTAGCATGGGACTAGCGTGATCAGCTCAGCTTGGCGGCTTTCGTTTTGAAGATTATCATAAAAATAACCAACAGTTCACTTCCAGCGACGGGGCTTTATTTTCGTTGAATCTACAATTTTTGTTTTTTGCATTAAGTTGTAGTGTTGTTGTATGATTATGTATAATGAACAACTAAAGATCGGTGAATTGTTTTCGGTAACCTAAATGCTTTGGTCCCTAAAATACTGCTTTCAAGGGCAGTCAACTATGTTTGCTTTAAACATTAAGCGGCAACTTTAATCATTTGATTAAAGTTGCCGCTTGATACCCAAACGGAATTCAAGATTTTTCTATTTCAAAAAGCGCGTCCAAGCATCGTTATATAATATTTAAGTAACTTAGTGTAGAAAATTCACAACCCGCGACGGGACTCTTGGGGTTCAAGTCCCGTCGGGGGTTATGAATTTTTGTGTCATTATAACATTTGTTATCATGGTTTTGTCAATTAAGATAGTAACCATTATCATCTCAAGCTGATTTACTTTGAGCACGAAGTGAGAAGAAGAATATTTCCTGCTATGTTATTCTGCAAGAGCCTACAATTGTGTTGGAAGCATGCAGAAGCCAGCACACTGTCACAGCGAGTATAGCGAGCGGAAACCGGCGAGGTTGACGGACCACTTAGCTCGACCGGTCTGCTGGAAGTCCATCGCATACCACAATAACTTCTCTCGGTAAACATCATGAGAAGAATTAGTTTTATTTGAATAATGTCAATAAATTCCAACATTTAATTAACATTTACCAGATTCTTGGACGCGGATCGTTTCATTATTCATTTTAATGATATCTATTTACAGTTATCGATTGAATGCGTTATCGTTCGCTATTGGTCGATCCATGACTGGTCTAGACTGGAGTATTTATTGATGACTCTCATCATTCCTACTTGGAGTTGCATAACGCCCTTCCCTGATGAGAACCGAACGTGCGCTGCGTAGGAATTCGTCGGCTCTCGTGTAATCTTTTACGCTTTCAAATGTTGATTATTAATTGGTCTCTCATTCAAAAGATATTACATTCCGATCATTCTTATCGTACCTTTCAATCAATATATTTAAATGGATAGTTGGATTTCCATATCGGCGGATTTGTGACCGATTCGATCAGTGACCCATCAGCACGTGCATTTACGAAATATATATTTTTAGTTCTGGCTTTTGTTGTCGTTTTCACCGAGAAATGAAGCAGGCTTTATGTAAACTATGTAAATTTATTTCATTACTTTGAAATTATTTTATAAATAAACAGCAAACGCATGTCTGAATTACTTTCATATATTTTAAATAAAGTGCTAGTAATTCTTATTTATTGTCTGTATACATATCCCTATTTGTTTTTAATTATAATTAGGTGATCATTCGCGGGAGCACGTGCCTTACCTATTAGCTGATCTATTGTAAATAATAAATGATGCCTTACAAGTTCACAAATAGTTAAGCGATAGTTGACTAAGCGAGAGATTTGAGGCTTTGATTATGAAGCCTATATCATCACTGGTTTACACTCCTAACTTTGTGGTTACTGGGAACTACATAAATAGGATGGGTAGAATGCTCCAAACTGTCAAACCCTCAGCCAGTATCTTAGTTACAAATGACGAGCATTGTAAGGCGATATTAGGAAGGAAGCTAAATAATTCCGAGTATGTAGACAAGTTTTTGTATGATATTATGACCGTCCATTAGTAGCAGAAATTTGAAATATTCTGGGGTTGTAAGTAAGGTTAGGTGATTTTATTGAGTGTATGAGTAACTATAAGTTTACATATGCAATTTCGATCAAAATAGAGCAACGTCGATAGCGGGCTTTGAGCCGATGTAAGAGGTGATGCTAGCCCATGCGGAGCCCCGCTGTCTGGCAGCCGAGACCCCTCCGCCCCCCGCCCCCTCCCGCGCAACCTGTTGCATGCGATAGGTACCTACCTACCTAGCGCAACCACCTCGCATTGCCAATCCATCTACCATGCACGGTGTATAAAGTATCTCGACAATTTTCTCATTGTTGCTTCGCCAGGTTGACTAGACATTGTCACCTTAAACTACTTTAGATTTTCTCATTAGGAATCATCACGTATCCTAAAATAGTGTCGAAAGGTTAATTCAATAAAAATTATGTATTGATTCCCTTTGCTATGATATTTACGTTCAATTGTAGTACTTCTATCTAGTCTGTGCCTTAATTGATTAGAAATTATTGATGGGCTGTAACTTAAGTATAGCTCTATGGTTTATATATTAGGTAGACATAATCGATTCACAATCGCACTGGTGCATAAAATATATCTAGGGATAGTAAAGCACGAAATGTTACATCAAACTAAAGATATACAAAATTATCAATGTGTAGAAGTTTCTGTTGGAAATACATTCTCGAAATGAACGAGTGCTTTGTTAGCCAAGTAAAGTAACGACGATGACATGACATTATCCATACATTGCTTATCCAGCTTTCATTAGAAGAAGTTAATCGAACTGACTGATAAATTAATAATTATGTTTCCAATACTTACTTGTATACCGAAACGAATCATCATCGTAAGTTCCCTAATTGTAAAAGTTCTCTCGATATTAAAACACCATCACGTGGATGATCAACTTCAATAGAACTCACAATGTAGATAAATTATTTTAATATTTTTTAATTGTAAAGTGTATTTATTGGATGTCTATATTCGTAATTAAATAAACTGCCGTTGGCAAGGAAGGGTAGTGGTATACGCTGCTGAACAGTATTAATCCTCGGATGTTGGGTAATTGGATCCAAGGCACGTGAGAACAGCCGGTAATCACTGCTCTCGTTAATAATTACAACAACTTTATTACTCATAGACGGTGCCGAACTGTTAGAAGCCTTGTTGGCTCATGTTTACATAACAAAGCAGATATTCGCTAAAGGCATTCCTCTCGGAGTTATGAAGGCATTCGCCGTGGTCTTTTGAGTCAATTTTGTAGCAACCCGGACTTATCGAAGTAGAAAGATTTCGCCACAACTTCACAGACATTCCTAAAAGTGTTTTTTGTTTGATTGCGCGTAGTATTGGAGGCTCTAATTGAACAAGTGTAGTGATGGTGGTGCGACCTCGGCCTATAGCGCGTAGGTCCGATTGCGACATCGCTGACACGAAATTGTGCAAGTGGCCGATGGAAATTCCGGTGTCGCAGCATTAGCAAGTGTTCAGGTTTAGTCCTTCGTATACGCACTGCTCCGCGAGGCCGTGGCATGAATGGACTCGCGGTATGTAGGTCACGGTGTCGTCAATGGGCCGTCGTGGCAGGGCCACGCGCAGCCGCCTCTTGCGCCCCTATCGCTCTGTGACTGTGAAAGTTGCCACTACTTTCGCGACTGTCGCTCCGAGGATCACGACAATTTACACTCTAGCCCTCTCAAATATTAAGTCAGTTTTTGATTGGCGCTTAGTGACGTTCACATCCGCTTTGGCGCTCGTGCGTGCTCCGGCGACTTTCTGTGGCTGGCTGGTGGTGGAGCGAGCTCTAGGGCCGCACTGCAGACGGTCGAATGTCGCTCGCGCAGCTGAAAATTCTGCCGGGCCGTATGCTCATACTTAGGAATTCATTTCCGGGTAGGTCGGAAAGTGAAATGGACTCGTCTGTGATGTAATTGGAATTCGGATGTATCCGGCGTCAGCGTTACTCCATTCACTTAAAATATTCTTAAGGTATTGGTTGACATAATAGGTTGTGGTGCACGCGCGCCATGACACAATAATCTGTTTAAATCACGCTTTACCTTGCACCTAGTATAGGCTTAATCGCTATAAACAGAAGCGCAGGCTTTTTATTTCTCCAAGCACCTCCTTGCAACGAAGATACTTAAATTAAGTCTTACTTTTAATAGACGATAAATAAACAATTGCTATCGTCCTGTCTGGGTGTTCGCTGATGTTTGACCTTTCCCGAAAGTATTAGATTGGACGTTCGTTAGCGGGGTGTGCTAAGTACCGTCCACGTACACGCTATCGGTACGCCTCCTCATGTTTATCATTAGTACCTACTGATGAAGAGAAGAACTCATTTCCTGCTGCTGTCTCTCCGAATCAACACAATCTTGGAATCTTACGTATACCTGGAAATTGAATAGGTTACCTACTTATATGCCACACGTCACTTGCCTCGTCTCTACGCGACTTAGAGGTATGGCTTTGGTCGTCGAAACAGGGTGAAGCTCACAACATTTTCAATTATCAAGACGATAAAAGAAGCACTTACCATTAGAGATCGATTATTTTAAACACCAATCTATCAGTATCATCTCACGATCATCCAATGTCGGTTGTGAATTCATGTTAGCCCTCATTGACAGACAGCGGCTCCCCGACGCACGCGCGACTTGTAAAAGCCGGCCAGCTTTCACCGCGTTCAAAGCCTTCATGCCGCCGTGCATGTTTATTAACATAACCATTTTAACAGGAATTCCTGAGGCTTCCGTTTACGTGGTTGTTAGTACACTTTTGAGCACCTAGATTGATCGTACCGTTATTTCAGTTCAATCAAGCGAAATCAATCTTTCGAAAATTACACGTAGCGTTACAAAGTTTACATCAGACGAACTCTTTATTTTTATTTGATACTGACTGCGCCCCGCAGTGTTACTAACGGGGGAAAAGTTTTTAATCTTAAAAATATTAAAACTGAAACTTGGGAAAAGGAACAACATCAATTTTTAAGAACATGGACCGAATAATAAAAGTCTTGTCACTCTCAATTTACACTTAAAGAAACACTTTGAGATGATGCACGATGAATAAACTGACAAATGAGCTGTCACAAGCAAGTAACTTTCGCAAACCATGCACATGCGGCCCAGCGAACCTCACATTTAAATGTTCTGAGGGCACAAAGAGCCAAAATTGTAATTCAAATGTATGCAGCTGCAGTTGTTTCAATGTGAAAGAGTAAGTAATCAATGCATTTATATCCCACAGGAAAATTGAATCCTTTCGCTCTTCTCTTTTCATTCTTCTTCCCATCTTTCTCCGTTTTGGCACGAAAAAGTAACAAGCAAAGTAAGTAAGGTCTTTCACCTTCGGCCTTATAATGGTGGGATGAAGGCTCGTCATGCAATGAAAACAAAAACATATATGATTTATTTGGCCATCCTACAGGCCCAGTGCGTTTTCCCGGGTTAAAAGTAATCTATGTGTCAATCCAAGGCTCTCTTGGCACCAAATGTCATCCAAATTCGTTTAGCCGCTTGAGCGTAATTGAGTGACAAATGATTATTTGGTTGTTTGATCATCCCACAGAAACCCTGCACTTATCCGGGAATTAACCATACGTATGATATACTATTATACATATTAATTACAAATACCTATACACACAATACATATAAATACTAAATATCGTGCGGTAGAGTTTCACAATCTAACTGAGTTCACAGTAAATGAACCACCAAAGCAACTAGCAGAGTGATAGGGAGTACTAAGAACAAGAGACTTAGCTGTTGCTGCTGCTGGACTTACCACGAGGGTCAAGATAATCAAACCGCTCACGGAGATAAGGAGTAAGATGATTTTTGAGAATAGTATAGAGAAGAGAGAGCAGGTGTGGCTCAGGCCATTGCTTTACTTTGACGAAACCCCTTCCTAAGCCTATGTGCCTCTTGGGCCTGCGCTCCACCGATCCAAGTGTGGCAAGATGGTACGTAAATTGGTACCTAGAAATTATTATGCGCCAAATAGTCCAGGTCCGAACATCAATCATTTTATTTGTGTAGAGTCGCCCAATATATATTAATACCTATCTGAACAGATTAAATATTGCGTATGACTTTTTCAATATTAGTAAACGCTGCCATTAGACGATGAAGGCGACTTAAGTAAGTTTTTATAAAGCCTGTTGCCTATTATCATTTTTTTTTTCAGCAAATCAGCATTAGAAAGTGATGATTGACCGATGAATAGATTGTCCTCCTTTCTCTTGCAAGTACAAATGCCAAAATTATATTATTAGTAAAACACATTACCAAGAGGTGACAAAAACCTGCCCGTACCCGACAAGGTTTTGGACAGGGAGTGAAGTGAAAAAGTAGGAAATCTGAAAGGTTACGGTCTTAAACCTTTATCTCCTTCCATAACCGTTAAAACAGATTGATTGAGGTATCTACCTGAGTACATACCCCTTTGTCAAACCTAAGTCGTGTCATTAGCCGGATGATCCAACCCACTCCAATCGCGCGCGGCAGGAACGCGAACCAAAGGCGCGGTTGTTGTGGACGTGCCGCGCCGCGTGCGATCAAAATTCACGAATTGGAGCGCGCGCTCCTTGCCACGGTCGATCCGTTTTAGTTCGGTTTTTTGGAATGCCTCTAAGGTGCCTTGCATGCGCGGAGCGCGCGGTGTGGACGGTTGTGCGTGTATCGCGCGATCAGCCATGGAAATCCCGAAAAGTCGCCGCTTAACATCCCTTTACAAGGAATATAAAATGTTCACACGTTGAATATCCACGCTCCACGCATCATGATCTTGGATCGCGGAGCGCGCGAATGCTGGAGCGCGTTGGATCGTCCTGTGTGGACCCAGCTATAGAGTTAACAAATCAGCTATCCGTCAGGCACCGCGTTGTCACTTCCTATGGCTATGGCTAAGGACCCCGGACGTGCTCAGCCCTGGGCTCAGTAGTCGGGCCGATTCTGTGACGCGGCCTCGCCGTATACTCCCACACCAAAATCATATGCTCTGTCTTCCCCTCTATATGAGAAGGCAAGCAGAAAATCTTATAGACTTAACCGAAGAGTCAGGAACTAACGGGGACTTCTATAACACACCTCCCAGAATTGGAAATCAACCTTCATATTCTGTTAATGAAGAATAAGGGTCGTATGTATTGTGTATACCTACGTCTAGTAAGAATGGCACCGTCACATCTATAGAATTATAGAAAAGCATGGACGTATTTATTACTGTGTCCATTTTTATAGTTTAAGGTAAGTCCGTTTCAATTCAAAGCGAGAATACTGGGCTTTAGATCTTAAGTTTCAGGTTTAAATGATTTCCTTAGTTTTGAAATCGAAGTTAATAAGAAATTATATTACGGGTACAGCCTAAATGTATGCCTAAAAACATCTTATGTAACTACCTATGCTTCTTGGTTTAAGGGGTGAAACAGAGTAGGTATGTGGTCTAGTTGACCGCCTCTATGGTCTAGAGGTTTGCTACCGTTATCATACCCAGAGGTCCCAGGCTCTATCCCCAGGAGGGTACAAATGTTTGCTTGGTTTGGTTGGTGGTGGGACTTGTTTTAAGTCCGCTTGGCTAAATTCCTCCATCTTATCTAATACCTAAGACTGTCACTTTAAGAACAACTAAATTACTAAATTGTTGTGTTCCGGCATTTCGATAGCCAAATAATATTAAGATGCCAGTTCCTCAGTCTGTTAATGATTCCAGGTAAAATGCGCCTGTATTGATTATATTTTTTTATGGAAGGCGGGATATTGTGTTATATACATATCTCTTTGTCTAACCTAGTTCATAAACGCATGTCATTTAATAAATAAATTAGTTATCCGTCAGTCACCGCGTTGTCACTTTCTCCCGTAGCTTAGCAAAGTATGCTGCACAGAGTTTTGGGTTTGTTCGTTAATAATTATGAAGGTCTTAACTGCTCATAAACAGAACCCAGAAAGCATTGCAATATGTGAGATTGACTGACAGAGCAGTATAAAACAACAGGATATCTTTATCAGCACCCTCTCAAAGGAGCTTTTCGTATTTTTTTTTCTCACTTGGCTGGCTAAGGCGGTAATAAGCTAAACCGACTCCTAAGTATTTAAGGAGCATGCGGTATTACTTAAACTGCATTAGTGCATTTATAATTTGAGAAGTTACCGGGGTAATTTGTTTAAATAGTCCAATCCAGGTTTTTACCTGTTGCCTTAAACAAAATAGCTGTGTCATCGGCGTAGCATACAATACTTCTTTACT
This sequence comes from Venusia cambrica, assembly GCA_951394065.1. Lineage (NCBI taxonomy): Eukaryota > Metazoa > Arthropoda > Insecta > Lepidoptera > Geometridae > Venusia > Venusia cambrica. The sequence continues at coordinate 11,224,590 of OX596040.1, read as the reverse complement.
GAATGAATTTCATGGCGTTTTATGTAAATAATGAACAGAGTAGGACCAAAAATGATACCTTGGAGGACCCTAAAGGATACGCTTCCAACACTGCTAGAGATATCAGCAGTATCACAGTAGTTCATTAGCCTCTGTTTGATAAATAGCTATTGAACCAAGCCAAGGCACCCACGTACTTCTAAGTATACGAGCTTGCGTAACAGTAGGTGAGACAGAGTCAAATACTTTGGCCAGAGCCAAAAAATACAGCTTTTTTGTCCCGAGTCGAGGGAGGAAACTACGTTGTCCACAAGTGACGTGATGGCGTCCTCGGTGGACTTCGACTGACGAAACCTCATGATGAGTAAGAAGCTTTTCCTGTTCCAAGAGCTTGAAAAGACATATGTAAAAAACAAAGAATGGCAAATATTGTCAATATGCCATTCTTTGTCGTTGCTTGTTCTTATACACTCATATTACAAACTATTCTTAGTTTAGGACTAGATTGCGCTGTGTAAAATTAATATCCTGTACCTAATATTTACTATTATTTTATCTTACCACCTTTAACAAAGAAAACAGCTGGTACGTATACGTAATCTGCTAGAATAGTTTTATCATGTAATCTCATACCATTTTGTCTTTAAGAGAATATATTTCTTTCTTTCACCCAAAATATATAAAGATGTCTATGGAAACGTAACGTAGAATGCACGTGGAATAACGGTGACGGATGCTGTACGGCACTGGCCGCATTCCTATAGCGACCGGGGTGGCAAGTGCAGGGAAAAACATAGGAATGTACTATTTCCGTTACAATAATCCTTCTAAGGCTTGAATACATAAATTTGTTCAAATTATTTCAACTGTAAAAGCTCAAACTGCAAAAAATGATAGAAATAATATTTCAATGGAAACTATTTTGGGTAATGATATAATATTGTAAGTCATATTACTGGGCCCTCGTTATAAGAAGCTTTACTATGTATAATTGTCCACAGAACGCTGGCCCTTGGAATTGGCATACAAAATTTCCCTGAAGGACTTGCAGTCAGTTTACCGCTGCAGGCTGCTGGATTTTCTGTATGGAGAGCTTTTTGGTAAGTTATATCACGTAAAATTGTTACGTTTTTTTGGTTATCTATGAATCGTAATTGCATAAATATATCTCGTTGTGCTTAACTCGGGTTAGTATTTATTAAAATATTTGAACGCTTTAATACTATAATATCAAACTTAAATTTGTTAAACATTTGCATTTAAGGAAAAAAAATACCTTATTCATCCGTTAAAAAAGTGTCAAAAAAGTATGGGATAGGAAGAAAGCTTTAAACTCGAACTTATCTTGTGTGTCGCTAACTAAGACTATTCGAAAATAAATATAACATTATATCGAGAGACAATTACATTCTAGTGCATTATTCAAATAGGGTTCATGTCGTTGTTGCTACTCGCTAAAGAAGCAATAGGACGCATAGTATTCAAAACCCAGTATAGCATTATATGTTTGCTAATGAATGAATGAATGAATGAACAATTTATTGTACACGGAAATTACAACGAACAATACAAACACAGTTTATAAGTACAATGGCTCGATACAGTGATATTTATTCGTGAATCTCTTATTTCCTGCGATTACCGTTGTATATATACTTAATCATCTTCCCACATACATTTACTAAAATAAGCTGCTCATGTGTAATATTTATTTGGAATTGAATTTTACTACATTGTAAAGCATTTTACTGCGTTTCTCACGTGAATATTTATTGAACTTAACTATTTACTTATGTTTCGCTACCTCAAAATAATCTATGAAATAGTCTGACAACCGCGGGATACCTAGGAATCAAACTCGTACACAATTACTGCCAACAAAGCTATGAGGTTTGTTAATATAGTATAGTGTACATTGTGTATGTAAGAAAAGTTTCGAAGATTGAACACTGTATCTGCTCAGACAGTGTCGCGAACTAGAGAATGCGCGTGGTCGTCGTTAGGCCGGATGCCAACACAGCCAGACTGGCCGACCCCATTCCTGTTCAGGCTAATTCATTTAGCGACTGCTGTGGACACGAGCTCACAGATTTCGGATACATGGTATTAGTGTACTTTGCCTTTACAGTAGATCATTCGAAGTGCTTGCTTGTCCGTTCTGTTATTTTTTATGAATTTGCTGTTTCGGATCAGAAGTCTGTAATGTTAAGAATGTTTTGAGTTGTAAGATAATGATGTTCGCCTTTTTCCCTTACATCAAGACAGTTTAGGGAGCACACTTACTCTCTGAATTTCTTATTATATTGCATGTACACATATTTGCATCTTGGTAACTAGAGGTAGGAATTGTTTCTAATTGTCAAAGCGAAAGGTTACATCCCGGAGCATTCCATACGTGCAAGCATTGTAAACGTAACCAAATAGGTAAAAGTTGTAAATAGTCGCATTCCATGGTGTTCCGAGAACTACTGCCATGGCGCCGGCCGGCCGCTCGCGGTTCCAGCGACCCTTAAGCTACTAAACGGACGTTGGTTTGGATCTGCCAACTCGTTCCACAAATACTCGTTCGTGTATTTGTGGAACGAACGAATAAATATTTTGAACTTCATCAAAATATTTATTCCACAAATACACGAACGAAGCTGAAAAAAAAAATATTACTGGACATTTAAATGACGGTTCATTGAAATGTACGCTTTTGTATGGACTTTTTTTTTCGGAGTGCTTACCTCATTTCAAGACACAGATAACACTATATACGATTTCGCATCGTTTTGCGAAATATCGTTGAAATGATCGTTACGTGCAAAACTAAACGAAATCGTGCTAAAAAAACAACTAGACATCGATTCTTTTACTAACTAAGAAGTGAGCGTGTTCATAATATATAAATGTGTTTTTATATAATAACACCACTTCTCCTTACATTAAATATAAAAAATCAAGTGTAATACTAATAATAAATAAAATACCCCTCACGATGGACCAATGGCTTAGGAAAGCCCTTGGCATCATTGTTAGTATAATATAAATGTTATTTACATTGGTAGACTACAGCCAGAAATTATGATGACTTTCAAGATCATGTCATTAATGATTGTTTTTATCACAGATTTATCCTAAGCTACATAGCAATATCATTCCTCATCTAGTCTTCTTCTCATATATAAAAAAATATGATTGTATATTAACTCCAAAACGTTTGAACCGATTTTGATGAAATTTTTAGGCAATTATTCAGATTGGCCCAGCGGGTGATACTGTGAAGTTTGGTAGCGATCGGATCAACAGTTTTTTTTGGCAACTTTGCACAAGTTTATCAGAGCGGGGTTAGCTAGTACTAAATAAATGCACTGCGGGTATTTGAGCAAGCAAAGTGTTGAGAGATCTCATTGCTTACTCAGTAGGCGCAAACCGTACGGCGGTATGGGTGGGGAGTGGCACGAACAGTATTGGTTCCATTAGTGAAGAATTATCAGATCAGAGTTTCTACCTACCGATATCAGACATAAAATGCTCATCAAGTAGCTCCATGGTGAGATCGGAATTTGACATTGGAGTAACGCGTCCTTACCGTGGTGCGGCTTCGTAGCTCTGTATGGAAGCGGACGGCAGGAATGCGCTCGAGTGGGAATCCTGGAGGAGAGGGGCGACGACCTCGGCACCCTGCACTCGTGCCGACGTACCCCTAACCTGACCGCACTCGCGTTTCGCATCACTGTTTTTGCTTGCATTCTACGTGTGGAGGCGAAATGAGCCATTTTCTGATCAGGTCACATGGGATCCTTACGAAAAATATATTTAGTCAAAAGCACAACAATTTCACAATCAATGGGTTGATGCTGCTGCCAAGAAATGATTCTGGTAGCAGTGCTTCGCCCGACAAACCCCTTGTACGCGTATTGCTCTTGTACAGATCTCAAGATACCATTGTTTTTATCTGTTAGCATTTTACGCTACACTATTTTTTATAAAGTACCCACTTGATTTGAGATAGTATTTTTTTTTCTACCTTCGTGATTTTGTTGATAAACATAAAAGTATAAATCCTGAAACTAATGTAAAAAGTATAGGTAAATTGGATATCTGTAGACCAAGCTCTTTTATGTAATATCCAAACTTTTGTAATATCTTGGAACCAAATTTAAAGTCAAAAGTTCCAGTAGTAAACTTTAAGTTGAACTTAGTGGAATAGAGGTCGTTTTTGGCAGTTCAAGTATAGACGGAGACAACTATGCCATAAGGGTTCGATTGAAATTCGAGTTACGGACTGAGAATGCGTATTCACTTATCAAGTAGAGACATGAATTTTCTCACTGAAATAGTAGAGTTCCGGTTTTTAGTGTGATCCTTTCTAGATAGTTTACAAAAACTTATTTTTTACAGTTTACAAAAAATATAGCATATTATGTATATAATTATATTGTGGAGGCAACGTGCGCCTAATAGTAGGTCTCGGCACGGAATGCAAGTAGTGAGGAATGCGGCCCAAGCAAGAAGTGCCCTCGACCGTAGCTTAGAAACCGACCGGCTAGATTTATATATGTGCTACACAACGGTTAATCTTGATCCAAGTAATGTGCTAAACATTTATAACTCAATTCAACTCATCGTTCATTGAAAATGTTCTCGTTGGTCAGTTTCTTACTGAACAAACTTTAACATTGATTGGAAATGTTTTTGACACTTTTAAGTTTTAGATGTGTTCGTTAGTGTCTTGATCATGACATTACCCGTGCTGGACTAATAGACCATAAAGATAAAGATAATTGATTGCGTAACAACAAACGTAATTATATAATAATAATAAAAAATAAAAACAAGTTCTTTGGTATCACAATACTCAGGTTATTATTGGTTGCTGTATGTACAATATGTTTATATACTTGAGACAATATGGTTACAAAAACGTGAAAAGAAAAATCTTTGTAACTAACTATAACTACAACTGCAAGATTTTTATTAATTTGTTTTTTTTTATTATTAATTAAAAAATAACTATACTTCGGGGTTCGGGTTCATAGTACGATACAATCCTGATAATCTTAGAACATCTAACGATCTTCATGACGCCTTTGAAACCACCAACGATCGTCCTAAGTGGAAGAAGCTTATGAGAGAAACGAGTAGGTATGCAAAGAGATCGCAACCCTCTGCCCTGAGGATACGACGCGCGGAGAGACTTGAATATCGTTTATAATGTTTCTGTGATAGTGATAAGTGTTCTATTTATTTCTTTGCTTGTTGTATTACGATACGAAGTGGATCGCGTATTCCCCTCGCGAACTGCCTTGAATAACGTCTTGAAACTGAATACGCGTAGGGGAAGCTTTTAAAACGGTCGTGTCTTTCTATTACAATAATAATAGATCTACAAATATCGTTACAATCTCAATTGCAATGTAATTTAAATTATTTTATACTTTATAAAAAAAGTTAAATATCTACCTCACATTTATTGAACCCTCAAAAAGGCCTGAAACTACTGATAGGCAGATAGAGACTGAAATTCTGTAATGTTCACTTATAAATACTTTTTTTGCTAATATTTTGTTTACTATTATATTTTATGAATAAAAAAACCTACAGACCTAGATAATCCTTTTCCGATTAAACCTGCAAAATGTATTTTGAATTTGTTTTGCCATTTTCAAATGATCGACAAAACGACTTTTTTTATGGGAGAGTGGTGCATGAGCTTTCAAGAAGACTTTTATGTGTGCGTTCTACCGCATATTTAATAGGAGGTTTTTAAAGAATAGTTGGTTTAGTGCCTTAAACGCCATTTTGCTATCGCACCGCTCGTTATAGACCTCGAGATTCGTGGGAAATTTCCTCCCTCGGAACTCTGAAGTCGTATATTGGTCTCCCTGCCGACAGACGTCATACTGCAATTCTGCTATAGGTAACCCTTCCTTATTCCTAGGTCTGTCTTAAGTGGGGCTTTATAAACTACAGGGTCGGCAACGCGCGACTGATGCAATTGGTGATACAAAAGGGTCGCAGTGTTCTCGTTTACCACCTCAATGGTATCAAACATTGCTAAGAGAAAATCCGTTAGATGTCTAACCCCCAATCCAACGGTCCTTACCCGTACCTCTTAGGATCGTAAAGATAATGTGACAATATTTTTAAAGTCAAATGTGTCAAAAGAGGTGTCGGTAAAGTGTATTGTGTCGCGAGTTCAATGGTTTTTTTCCCATCTCAAAATATGTCCAACGCGCCCAAAGAAGTTTTCACTTCAAAAGAAAAAAAATAACCCGCTACATTGCCGCATTACTCGGTAATAGTAGGGAGCTATTAGAAAATTATGTCGTATTATGTGAATGTATTATGAGGCATTCGCTATCCATTTAGTGCTTATTAAATGGATAGCGAGTAGTTACCTATTAAAATGGAATGCCACCGAAACAGGTGCTAGATCTAACCGCTGAGCTCGCTCAGCTATTTCGTTTACCAACAAACAAATAAATATCATCATCGCCCAAAACACCAGTGTCATTTTCATTGTCGCTGTCACGAACACAGGCGCTCATTAGGTGTTACCAACAACCCAAAGTCCTGCTCCGGTATTTTAAGGAGGGTAAGCTAAAACCATGGGGGACAATGCACAATACACCCTACAGCGAGACGTCAGTGCAGTCCTTGGTCTGAATAAGAATAAGAATACCAACAAATATAAGTTAAAATTTAATAAAATGGCGCCCCCCAGATGCATGTAATAAAATTAGGTACATCCATAGGCGATTCTTCAAACTAACCTCATGACAACTGTAAGAGAAGTAAAAGAAAAATCAACCCATAATATCCTTTGAGATGTTACAATTTAAGAGTCTTCAAGTCCAGGGTGACTAAGAATCTTTTATGCAAGCGTGATAGATAGCTAGAAAAAAATAAGTACCAATAAAAAAAACGTACTTACTAAATGACTGCATCGCTATTCTTACTTTTGATAAGTACACTACTTTTACGAAAAGTACTTCTTTTTCACTTTTAATGCTCTAAAAGTGGGTTATTGCTTAGTATAATAAAGTTTAATTTAGTTTGGACTTCAAAGGAAAGGTCTTACAGCACCAAAAATCTGAAAAAATATCAAATACGTGTTTAAAGTTATATACCTACCTATCTATAAGAAAATATAAAAGGTGTCTCTATCATTCATAGGTTTTGAGAATCAAACATAAAACCTTGCCGCTCTGTATTATTTTTACGATTTTTCTTTTGTCGGCGAAAAAAGAGTATACCAGACAAAAACTCAATTACCTGGGTCTCTATTCAATTAATTATACTGAAATATGCAAACATAAAAGATTGACTAGTTAAATAACAACTAATCGGTCCTCGGCACGTGAGTTTTACTCGCATTTTGCCTTCTTATTTATATAGAGAGTCTTTTTATTATTTGAAATTTTCTATTATTTGAATCGTTTTTTTTTTATATGAATCTTTTCTCTAATTGGAACAGAAAGCGACTTCACTGCTACACTAGCGTTTATTTATTATTATTTTTATTAGTACTTCTATGACAATTATAAATAAGTTATCACAACGTTGTTTATGATGTTAATTCGAAACTTATACTCGTATTAAAATCGCTATTTTAGCATATTTTTTATCACCTCTGTGGTCTAGTGGTTCGCCGACGGGAATCATATTCAGAGATCGCTAGGATCTAACCCGGGACCGTTGCACAAATTTTTGCTTGGTTTGGTTGGCGGTAGGAAATTGTTGAATTCCGTCTTGCACCGCCATCTTACATAAGTATGTCGCCGTGACAACAAATTCTAAATCGTTTTTTTCCTGCATTTACAGATTCCTCAGTCTGTTGAGGATTCCGGGTGAAGTGCGCTTCCATCTTCCGCCTTATCATAACTTGAAACCACGTGAGATGAAGGCCGAGCGCTTCCCCTTCAATCGATAAAAAAAACGTAATAATCGAAGGCTGAGGCCCAGTAATCTTTATATATAAATAATTGATATAAAGAGTTTAATTTATTCGTATCGTATGGTATCGTTTACTGATTCGCATTATTTTGTAACAAAGACTGTGTCTGTGTACTGAATATATTTCTCGGAATAAATTGACCATGGCACGCCTCTCGCCTTTTTATGCTCAAGCGCATAAATCCACATTACTTTTTTGTGCCTCGATATGATATAATCAAATCAAGTGTTTGATCCATTGTTGTAAGTAAACAATGCGTCTGGCTGGTCTACGCTCTCATCGCATGCGCATATGACTCACAGCGACGTTGCAGACATGTAGCTTACGCATCGTGTAGGTGGCATGTTTGTCAGACTATTCAATTAACTTATCTAATTGGTAAAGCGAATGCTAGCAAATTTGGAGCTTACCACGTAAGCATCGATTTTATCTTGTAATTAGAATTCGGGCTGCTGTATTATTGTTTTTGTGACAATGTATAGGTATTTTGGTATAAGAATGACTCGCTGGTCAGCGCCTTTCACTATTTCCTTTTCCAAATTAATTACATTCCATATTTATACCTATGGTATAGATTCTCACCGATAGTTGCCTCCTCGATAAAGTTTTTAGGAATCCTGACGAGGAGATCCTTTAGCCTCGCTTGCCTGCGGCGAGTGGATGGCTCGCTTGAGGCCCGCCTGGAGAGCGGCGCGGCTTTCCGCTCGGGAGTGATGCCGATGGCCGCCGCGCAAACGCTAGTTTTAACTCAAATAGCCATCGCTAACTGGATATTAGAAAGGCATTTATTTCGAAATTTTAGCGTTGCGTGTGCGATGTGTCGCTGTGGTGCCTCTGAGTCTGGTGCGGTCCGCGGCAAGCGGATGGCGGCGCGCTGTCTGCGCGTTCTTCCGGACCGCACCCGTCGGACCAGTCGCAGCCGCCCGCTGCCTGCCTCCGGCGATTGGCCTTCGCAGTTAAATAATTAAATCGAGAGATCGACGTCGCCGCCACCGCGGCCTCCGTGGCTACCGCCGCCGCCGCGAAGAAGTGGTCGCGGAAGGCGTCGCCGCCAGCCTTGGTGGCGCTGTTCTGCGCAATCAAGGCCGGTTTAGCTTGCGCATATTGCGGCGCGGCCACACCTAATCATCTCGGACCTTCTTCCTCCTTCGTTTGATAACATTGTTTTGATCGATGATGTATGTGCCTTATATGCATATCTAATAATAGCTTGTACAAAGTCCGGCATTACAAGATAGCCTTTGTTCTTAGAGCGATAGCACTAACCTTACTGTTATATAAAACATCCGTTTCCAATACGGCTCTTAGCATTTCTATTTAGACCAAATAAGCAACATATTGTCTTTAGTTATAACATAATGTTGTGTTTAACCGAGTAAGGAAATACTTATAAATGTTAGAGGTCCAATACATTAAAATGACACTCCAACGTAGTGCCTTTATACTATTAATGCAATTAATGATGAGGTGGCCCATTATGATGTAATTCTATCTGGTTCTCAATTTGAAATACATTAAAACTTTCGAAATAAACGATATCAGCGTGATAAACAACAAAAAAATGTTTTTATCCTAGTCCACCCTCAGAATGAACAAAGGTACTTACAAGCAGCTTAAATAAGCTACTTTAAAAATTTTAAATGAATAACAAGTTTTTTGTATGTCTAATACGGCGTGAAGGATCTCGCCAAAACTACTGATCGGATTGCACTAATATTTTGCATGGATATTGTTCTAATATACAACGTGAGCGAAAATCGTGTCTAAATTGGAAATAGTTAAAGGAGATGAAGGCTTTGAATTGTTACATGAGCCAGATAAATGCTATAATATGAATGCAAACGAGTAGGAGAGAAAAGAATGGAGCTATATCTTCCGTTTAGCTGAAAAGAGCTCTAAGCTTAAATGATGAAATTGATATTTTGCCAAAAGCTCATAACAAAGCACATTCAAAATCTAAATATAACCGCAATATAACTACCAGGTAGACTTTATTTATATTCAACATATAGTTATTGAGTGACGGGCATCCTGTTTTATGGGTTGTCGGCGGCTCAACAGTCGGTGATTCTGAGAATCGCTGGATATTGTCGCAAATTGCCGCTTTCGCCACCCGCTGAATAATGCATGCGATAACATAACATCACGTCGCGGTCGTGCACCCGCGCTCCGCCGCTCCTGCCACCAAACCCGTTCCCCCTCACATTCCGCCTAGCTATCACCGCCAGCGCACCTGCCTCCAACACACTGATTGTTACCTAACATTCATTAAACTTCGACCGTCGATGTGCCACTTATCATGTCCTTACACAACGTGACACCAAAAACTTTCAAATGTCTGAGCTTCTTCGCCGCGAGAATCTATTGTCACAAATTGTCCACTAACGAGCGCCGTCAGTGTCGGCGCTTCCACCTCGGATTCCTCGGACGCCGAGCGGCAGCGGGCTCCTCGGTGCTTGTCAGATATGGGCTGGTCGTCGTGTGGGGTGGCCCTGACGGCGTTTCCCACAGCGACGGCTCCTCGACCAGTTCGTAGGAATGTGGTCGCGGCACCGGCCCGCACTTTCACCAAAACAATTCGTTAGCGGTCTCTTTCGGCATCGCACCGCACTCCGCACCCGCCACCGCTCCACCCCGCCACCCGTACACGTGAAAATTAACAACACACTGATACTTGACTCCGTGATCACTATTTTGGACTTGAGACCCTTTTAAAGTCCAGCGACTTCAACATTCTTTTGATCGCTTTTTATTTGAGTGCAAGCATCTTACATAGCTTTCTTTGTATTACAGCTATTAGGTTACTTGTTATTCTAATGTTTTTACGAGTTACTTTTTTAGATAAAATATCTATCTTACTAATTGGTGTGATACACTTATTAATGTAAAGGTTGATCGAAATTCGTAAGGGGCCAATGACACCCAACTGGGCAATATATTTTATTACTAGTCATATTATACGACGCCATCTAAGTACCACCCCAAACTACGGAGAGTAAATACATACTTGTGAAACAAGACAACACCCAAACACAGATAAAACGTCCGTAAAGGAATAAAGCAGCGCATTAAACACGCAAATGTTTAATGCTTTGCTTTATTCCTTTGCTAGAAATTATCATACTTTGATTTATCAATCAAAGTTCCAGGGGACAACGTTTCAAATACAAATATAGAGTCAATAGATAATCTTACAGATCATTTTTTTTATCGCACCACGCTAATTCAAAAGTCGTTTTCTATATGTGGCTGTCCCAATGTACAGGACCTAATATAAAGTCCTCCTGTTTTCTCATTAGTCAAAATGTATATCTTAAAGCAATGGAAACTTCGACATTCTCAAACGTTATAGATGCTTGCCATAAACTACTATAAATATTCTACTACTGATCGACTATCGCGGTAGAAAGGTTCTCTCATCCATCCATATCCATACCAATAAACGTTAGAAATTCGAAAGAAACCGTTTTTTTGTTTGTTTGTTTGTTACTTTTTCACAACTAAACGCCTAAACGAATCTTGATTGTATTTGGTATTGATATAATGTATTTCATACTGGGAAAAACATTGTACTTTTTATACGAGGGCACAAGCTTGCTGCCGATATGTATTAATTCGACGTGACTATAAAAAAAAACAAAACAATTCTTCTTCTTATCGAATAAAACGATCCATGTCTCAAAACTTCCTCGACCAGTACTGTGCAACCTCCGCGGATATGTTGGATGCCTCTACCAAAACAAAACAGTAACTTACTATAAAATGAGATTTATTATATAGTTTTCAATGTTTGTCGCTAGGTATGGACAGCTCTCCGGCATGGTGGAGCCAGTGTTTGGGGTTCTAGGAGCAGTGGCTGTAGCAGCAGCGCAGCCGGTTCTGCCATACGCACTGGCATTTGCCGCTGGTGCTATGATATATGTAGTGGCTGACGACATCATTCCTGAAGCCAACGCTTCGTAAGTACCTATTTATTCTTTGTTGTGGCGTGCCCAGTGAACGGTTTCTTTGATTGATATATTTTATATCGCTCAAATAATTTGGTCTTTGGAATAAAATATATTTTATTTCTAATGAACTTGGTTTACACTAATACTCATTCGTTCACTGAAGTCTAATAGTCCTGTCAATCAAAGATACTTTTACGCTTGTTTGCAATTCATTTTGTTTGTAACACATTTTCGTTTCATAGTTCAATAATAAAAATTATGGTAATAGCTTAATTTAATGCATCCACTCGGAAAAGCTTCAACATTTTTCTAATACATCTGTTACGATGATTATTTTCTTCTTGGTTATAAAGCTATATTTATTTCGTGGGGAATATTTCAATTGTCTAAGTCTTCTGGCTAAAAAGACACTCGCTTATATTACTTGAAGGAACTGTCCTTCAAGTAATATAGTGATATGATTAGTAATGGTGTGTAATGGAAAGATCTGTTTTGTTTGGTTGGATCAAAGATCCGTTTTGCATGCAAGTGTGATTTCATATTGCATGTTGTAGAGGTGAAGATTTATGAATGTCTCTGGGTTAGGGATGGTTGTATTAAACGTCGTTATGTATAGCAACGTGGAAGGTAAGTGAATAAGCTCTTCTTCTATTGTAATATGTTATGATGTCTGCGTACAAACAAGCCACTGTTGGTGTACTAATAAATCACGACTTCGCAGTTACACGGCACTTAGCCTTATAATAAACGAATTATTTAAGAGGTTATCCTTGGGCTTGACCGAATTATGCAAAAGACGATCGTGCTTTGTTACATACCCTTTCAAACCGGCAACCCTCCGATGCCTCGGAAAGACCATTCAATATTTTGGCACGATAATGACGCTTCTCACATCTATTCAAATTCTCATTTCAACCGTTCATGTATCTCAAACAATATTATATAAGTACATCGCATACAAAATCAAGCTTCCTCCACAACAACATACATATTTAAAAGATCGTTATCTCAGTTTTAGGGGCGAAAAATCAGCAGGCACTGTCATAAATAGGTATAGGACGAGGGTCTGATTGTAGTGATTCATGTCCGTTTCGACAGATTTAGATTTGACGGCTTGTTAGTTATTGTCAATAGGTAGTTACTCGTTAGGGTGAGAGCGAAGGTCGCGAAGGTCACAGTGTCTCTCAGACGGAGTTCTCTTGGCAACGGCTATTGTCCAGCCCGTTCTTTGTTCTCTGCCCCGATTCCCTTCCGGACTCGCAGTCGGTTCTAAACTATGTAATTGTTATCCTCCCCCTGGTTGGCAACTACGCAGTTCGTGCACCCGTTCCTGGTAACAATGCCGTCTGCGTATTATGTAACAAACGGTTTTCTCAGGATATCGTTGTACAGTCGTTGATATTTAGGCTTTTACCGTTAGCAATGCGCCGCATTTCTGGTAGTTCACGGAAAGAAGAGTCCAAGATGTAAATAGTAACAGAAGTAAAAACTGATGCAGTTTAAACCTACGAATAAATGGATGTAATTGAATTCATATAAGTTATCACGGGAAAAATCGCGTTCTATCAATTTCATAGTATTTTGCTATTGACCTTTTTCATGTGGGCTGTAAGTCTTTACGAGCCGCCTCGCTCATTTGACATACATACCTTAGTCAGTCTGTTTGGCTTTCCTTTACGTTGCGCCACAAATTACTGAACGGCTTGAACTGAATTTCCGCACAGATACTGTTGTTGACCAAGAGTAACAAATAGTTTCATAATATAATTATAATATATGTACACATACAACTGTTTCAATCTCTCACTGTCTTGGATCTACCGAGGCAGACCTTTGGCATTCTACAAATGGCTGTAATTTTACATACTTGCAGAATAGTTATTGAGTTCTTCAAACCGATATTATTTCACCAACACGTCACAATTAGGTGTTGTCCGTAACACTTCTTCCCTTACCACTGAGGGACACTTGGCTTAGACCCGTGCCCCCCAGGAATTGACTCTACTGAGCCGATTTGATTACAATCATTAAATAATAGATGATTCTAGTAAAATTTGATTTATTTGTTAAACAAAAACAAAAATACAGGAATACATTTGAAGTAATGACAACATCTACTAACAACAGTGTTAGCTGGTAGAGTTGCTAACCTGTTTTGGAAGAGACTGGTGCCTGAAATAGGTTCAGTACCTGTACTACAGGACACCATCGCCCGTGCTTCGCAGATTAAGGTACATAATCCCGGGGATCAAGCCGCGAGCGGAAGCTACGAGGGGTGATCCAAAAGTAATGATAATCAATAACAAACACAATGAATAAAATAAAAAAATAAATTTATTTCTCAACATAGTCTCCTAGCAAGTCTATACATTTAGTCCATCTCTTTTCTAAACCTAAAATTCCCTTAGAAAAAAAATCTTTATCTTGACTCTCAAAAAAGTCATCAACCGCGGCCATCACGTTGCTATCATCGTCAAATTTCTTGCCTCGGAGATGTTCCTTGAGTCGTGGAAAGAGATAAAAGTCACTGGGGGCTAGATCTGGTGAATAGGGGGGGGTGATCCACCAGCTCAAAGCCCGCTTCCTGAATGGCAGCCATGGCAATTGTAGCTTTGTGAACCGGTGCGTTGTCTTGATGGAACAGCACTCCAGCCCGCAGTTTGCCTCGCCTTTTCTCCTTAATAGCCTCCCGCAATCTTCTTATTTGTTCTGCATAGTAGGAGCCTGTAATAGTGGCCCCCTTTTCCAAGTAGTCCACCATGATTATTCCTTCAGCGTCCCAAAAAACAGACGCCATAACCTTCCCTGCTGAGCTTGACACTTTGAATTTCTTCGGCGTCGGTTCATCGGATCGTTTCCATGTCATCGATTGTTGTTTTGTTTCAGGATCAAAATGGTGGATCCAGGTCTCGTCCATGGTCACAAAACGTGACAAAAAAATATCCTTGTCTGCCTGGAAATTTTCGAGATTTGCTCTTGACATGTCGACTCGTTTCTTCTTTTGCTCGTCGTTTAACATTTTCGGTACCCAACGCGCGGAGACCTTTCTCATATGCAATTCGTTCGCAAGGATTCTTTGAATGCTGCCATATGAGATCCCTGTGACCTCAGCTACATGCCTGATAGTCACTCTTCGATCTTCCAATACAACTTCTTCAACTTTTTTCACATTTTCTTCAGTGAGGGACGTCGATGGGCGTCCTTCGCGGTGTTCGTCTTCCGTCGATGTTCTTCCCAGCTTAGACTCCTTAGCCCAGCGTGCAACTGTGGAATATGGAGGAGAAGAGTCCCCTAATGTTTCCACCAAGTCGCTATGTATGTCTTTGGTAGACATTTTTTTCAAGCAGAGGTATTTAATGACAGCTCTGATTTCGTGTTTTTCCATTTTGATGTTCACTCCTTGACAGTCCGTATTCAAATGAATGTAGCTCCCGGGAATCGTGGCCTATTTATATGATTTTTTTTTCCTGAACTAGTTGGTAATTGAGCAAGTGACTGATATTTTTTTTGTATTTTTGTGTGCAGTAGAAATAACTGATTATCATTACTTTTGGATCACCCCTCGTAGCAGTAATAAAGATTACTTTCATATCGGAGTTAAGCTTGTGATGACTATCGTTTTCGCATTTGAAAATCGCTTGATCCAAAGAAAATAAATGTCGAGCAAAGTTACGGCAGTGCATTCGACGCGTGAAGTGTAGGCGCTGCGACTGTCGGGACGCAAATACCCGGCCCGAAATAACTTCGTCTCACACCCCGGACGAACGCCGCCGCCGCCGCCCTCGTCTCGACACATTTATTGCCCTTCGAACATATTCGCCTATTGCTTATCAGCACAGAATATCTAAACAAATCCTTCTAGTATTACAGGATACTCATTTTACACGGCGCACTACTACGGGAACAGATTACGAATATAATACTTAAATACTTTTTTTTCTAAATACATTCGTAGCATACTATACAACACCCTAATAAATATATATATTAATCACACAAATGTTTGGCCTGGGTGGTAATCGAACCTACAGCGTAGAAAGCAGAACTACTACCAACTGAGCTGTTAGACTATAGAGTTCGGTCTACGCATGTAAGCATCCTACACAAAATACCAGCTATCAACACCCCAAATGCCATGTGCCGTTGCTTTCTTCGCCGTTTGTTGCTGTCTTATTAAACAGAATCTACTACTTTTGTTAGCTTTATTTTTCTGAATATAATTGATAGGCACGCATAATGTTCCAGCACTATTTCCAAATTAATCGACCCATATCTGCAATACATTGTTACTCCAGATTTCAGATGTGTGCGACTCATTCAATACAACTCTCCAATTAACTAAGTTTATTTAAATTTTGTAGCATAAGAACGCATTAAGTGAGTTGGTGGTCAAACACCAACGATTATATATTCTCCAGACCTTGATCTACTTGTTGACTTTACTTACCTTATAAATATTTTTGGGGTGCGTGTGATCGGTTTGCTGAGTTCCGTCGGTTCGCAAAAGAGCCAGGGTCTTCTGGGAAAACTCGCTCCATCGTAGATATAATTCTTGCTCTTGCTTAGAGCTAGACGAGCCGAGAGTTAAAGAGCTCATTCATCATTTATAACGAAAAAATAATTAAAATAGGTTAACAGAAGTTTCTTCAAAGTTTGTTAGAAACTTCTGTTAACCGAATGAATTTAAACTTTCGAAATACGAATATTATTGATAAACCTCAATTAAGATAAAAGCGGTACGTTTTTTACCATTGCTGGTGGATTATTGAACTGTCGCAAACATTTAGTGAAAGCCAGTACGTACAGATACAGACAGCTTTATCTATTTAAAATCTTCTAAGTCAATCAGATACGCATTCCAAGAGACAGACATGCCATACATTACCATTTATACATTGTAACGGTTCAGGGCCCCGATTCTACCAAACCAATCGCTTCACTATGACAGTGGTATCATAGCAGAATGGCCAATAGAATACCAAACCCTCGATTCAGCTAAACCAATCGCTTCACTATGACGATAGAATTATCGTAGAATGGCCTATAGAATACCAAAAGGCACCTACAGTGGCCATTCTCCGGCGACACCATTGTCATAGTGAAGCGATTGGTTTAGTAGAATCGGGGCCCAGTAATGATAGGCTAATGAACATCTGACTGACACTTGAACGCAATCTAATTTAGTTGATGCCAATTCTAATGTTGACACGGAGACTCAATGCGATGTAAGTGATATAATGATGCACTGAGCAAAGATGCTTGCTCTCTGTTATGACCCTTAAATTGGAACTCTATTTTTGATAATTTTCGATTTTACATTCTAAAATACGGGTTTTACTCACGTATACACTAATGTTGATATGGGTACAAGTGTATACGTGAGTAAAACCCGTGTTTTAAAATGTGTAGTACGACTCACGCAAGTTTTGTAAGTTTTCGATTGGTTTTCGTTTTACTGCATTAAACATTTTCCTGTATGAAACTCAAAACGTCCTATAATTCCACGACGTGTTGTGAATGTATAATTTACCAAAAACCATGATGTGCGACTAATGAGCTTATCGACAATCTCAAATTTTTCGGTCAAATGTTTCACGTGCCAGTTGACATCTACGCCAAAAATACATTATTTCATAAATATATTATAGAATCGAATTACTTAACACGGCTTACTACTCTTCTTTTAGGTAACCGCAATCCTTTCTCCATTCTCTCTCCCTATCCGCATAGTTTTCCATGTAATAAGCTTTCATTAGACATTTACATGAATACATTTAAATGTAATTCTTTCAAATGGCTTTACGAGAACGTCTAGACTTCTATTTTTGTCTAGGTCCCGCAGACTAGTAAGCGGTGCACGTGCATCAGACATGTAGACACATTGTACCGGGTTAGGATGATCTGGCATAGATATTGAACTACAGTGTCACACCTCACAGGGCCCATCTTATCAACTAACAGAATTACCACAAATCCATATTTTGGGACCAACTTTTGGGAAAATACGAAACATTTTGTGACTAAATTACTAACAATCGACGTATTGCCCAGGCGAGGAGATTTAGTCGAGACATGTGATGTTTAAGTTACGTACCTTGCATTTATAGTGTAGGACTAGGAATGCATTCATAGTATAAGATTTCAGCAAAATAACTGTTATTTATCCTTTGTTAATCGTCAGTAGTCCTTTTACTCTTTTCATTCTGAGGCCTTAGTATGAGTTTCTGACAGTTAACTGAAACTATTTTCGTTTTCGTATAGGGCGCTTATTTCCATACATTAGGGTAGCGGACATTAAAACGAACCACTATTACGCTAGGGTTGCTTTATTAAAATGTATGGAATCTCAGGGAACCATACAAAAACGCTAATACAGTTTTATTACAATTTCAGTTAGCTATCAAATCTCATACTAAGCGTACTGAATTAAAAGTAATTTGTAAGTTGTCATCGGAGAATATTGCGCTACTAGAGCCTTTACTTTTACTGCGCCCGTCGGTGGTTATTTGCGGTGACGAGCGTGCGGAGGGCGGGCGGCATTTTGAAGAAAATTCGGTGCGCATTGCGTGGAACTGTCGCCGTCTCGCCACCGACAATAACAATAAATATATGAAATAACACATTTGTTACCGGGATAAGGCCGGTGACTCCGCTCTAGTTTGTCTATATGCTGACGTCATCGTCTGGGAATCCAGCGCGCCGACGGTCGACACTCCCTGACCTACCTCCAGATATCGCATCCATGGTGTTCGCACCTACTGAACCTTAATCGTTATCATTTAACGAAATAGTAATACGGCGTCTAGTTAAGGCGCGAATCCGATACTTGTATTCTACCAACCATGACACTATTATTATGAGTAAATTGTATTTCAAATAACTCCGGTCCTTAATATGTTATGAGTGGTATGATAATTCTGAGTGTTCTACCTGTCCACACGACTTGCTCCTAATGACCCAAGTTAACATTTAACTGAGATGTTAGGAAACACTACTTCCCTCTTATTGGATTTTTGGTTGAAAGCCAGATTATAACTAGCTTTAACGTTTTTGGCATTCATACAGCCACTTTAAATCTAGAATACCGAGTTTTAGTTTTACGTCCAAGTCTAACTCAAACCCCTTGTACCAGCTTTACCCCGATATCCTCTGTGGTCTAGTGGTACGCCCACCGGTGTCAGATTTAGAGGTCCCGGGTTCAATCCCCGAGAGGAGTACAATATTGTGCTTGGTATGGTTTGTGGTAGGATTTCACGATGTCCCGCCTGGCTATCACCATTTTACCGAATTCTATCGCCATAACAACATTTCTTAAATTGTTGTGTTCCGGCATAAAGAGGAGAACTGGCTATCCTATAGCCAGTTCCTCAGTTTGTTGAGGTCCGGGTGAAGTGCGCTTTCACCTTCGGCCTTATCATAACTTGAAAATCAGATGAGATCATCTCATCCCCGTCGTACAAAAAAACTGCAAAAGCCCCATTATAAATCTTTTGAATTTAAATCAACACATCAACATGACATAAACTTAAGCAAAACCCGTGTTTTAAAATGTGTTGACAAGCGCTTGACTATTTATTTTCTTCATAACGGACAAACGTAGTCCAGCATAATTTACTACCTCCTTCAATAATGTTCCCATTGTTTAGTTTTCGGTAATCCGCGACGGGTACTTGTGTTTCCTATTACCTAATTATGTTTTCAGTTCAGATAGCATAAAATTCCTATGTATTTCGGAGTGATGTCATCAATGGTATTTAGGTGTCGTGTGTCCTGTCGGGGTTCCCCACGGCGCGTGATCAGAATTTGTATGGCGATGTCACACTCGTTAACACCGATTGTGACGGCAATCACGAGGCGGATGTCTAACTCCTTGGCTCCAAACCAACACCATGATAATATTTACTCCTCTGTCGCTCCTTGATCCGTTTACGTTTTGACCGCCACTGTGGTTTAGCGGTTCGCAGACCGGTATCAATCCCTATTTGGTACAAATTTGTGTTTGGTTTGGTTGGTGGTAGGACTTGCTATAAGCCCGCCTCGCTGGCTACCTATTTTATCTTAATCTGTTGCCATAACAACGATTATAAATTATTGTGTTCTGGCATTTAGAGGTAAGATAGCTAGTTCATCAGTCCGTTGAAGATTCTAGCTGAAGTGCGCCTCCACATTCACCCTTCTTATTACTGGACACTTAGGGACTTCCTCGTCGTACAATAAAATAAAATAAAAAAGTTTCTTCCGTAACATCTAAGCAGGACGTCATTCCATTATTTTACCTCATAAAGAGATTCCATTATGTAACTTTTTTTTTGTGAATATATACGTAAGTGACATCTCCTTAGCTGGCTTTTGCTAGCCTTTCCGCCTGAATGATCACAATTCACAACACTGGTGGTAAGACCTGCTATGGTCCACCTGGCTAGCTACCAACCTTCTGCCGAAGTCTGGCGCCAGACGATTTGCCGTGCCAAGTCGGTGCGCGGGTGTAGCCTGTCTTATGGGAAAGCTCGCTCCATCGCATTTAGACCTTATCCTTGTCTATAGCTAAACAAACTTTGAGGTCAAGAGCTAACCTAACATTCACAAATTTTTGTGCCGAACACATTGAGTCAAGTTCAAGTCCAGAGTGAATGGGTTCCTTTTAGCTCAGCGTACTAAGGACTTTAGTTGTTTTTCAAGTGCCAATAAAAGGTAGGTATTTTTGGCTACATGATATTTGATATTCAATTGTTCTTACTGAATCGCCAAGTAGTGACAAATTCAAAAAAATGATTGTAAATGCAACATACAAAAAATACAATAATGTCACTTAAAGTTAAGGTACCTACCGGTTCACCGCCGCGCTTCACCGTTGTGTATTTTCTCGCTCAAGAAACTTACAATAGATAGGCCATCCATGCTTATTCTTATTCTGGTGTTATATAAGTGGGGGTGACCAAGGCCTGTACTGACGTACCGCTGTGGGCATTGGGCATTGTCCCCCATGGTTTTAACTAACCAGCCCAGCTCCTTAAAATACCGGAGCAGGACTTTGGATTGTTGGTGACACTTATTTAACGCCTGATTGGCCATCCATCCATACCTAATTTATTCGAAAGTAACTTGGTTTGCTTGTTACCTTTTCAGTACTAAACGGCTGAAAAGATCTTAATTAAATTTGGCATGTAGATGTATAGTGTATGCCATGGGGAACATCATACGTTACTTGTATCCGGGTAAAGTTCCACGAGCAAAAGCTAGTAAATTAATATAATCAGCATGATGCTCACCAGTTACACCATTTTTAGGGTTCTGTAAGTACCCCAATTTCAAAAATACAACGACTCTCGCTGGCTGGCAGAAAGAAGCTCACTGGGAGAGCGAATAGTAGCTCGCTTCTGGCCAATCTAGCCGAACACACTCGCTTCTAGTTACTCATTCTGCTCGCTTCTCGCTAATCGCCGGCCGGCGCGACGTTGGGATACCTGCCTTATACTAAGAACACTGAATTCACTATGCTTGAATATTTTTAGTACCGTATTAATTTTGTAGTCGAAATTCCAGTTATCTTATTCCTGGTGGTTTCTATGTAACTGGGTGCGTGAGCCGCAAGCGCCATCAGCAGCGGTCTTTCCGATATCGTAATGTGTTGCCTAGTTAATATTCCAATATCGTTTTCTACTTGTTATATCTCAATGGACTGTATGGTATGACGACATTTTTTATAACGGACAATATATTATTATGTACATACTATTATGTATATCGTTGGCAAAGTGCGTCAATGAAAACTTAACGTATCACTCAACTAATTCGTTATACAAGACAGATGTTGTTTGGATCACATCGATATGCATCTATGCTCTCGATTTGGGGTGTTTAAGTCAAAAGTACACATTGCTTATGCATCAGCTTGTATCATCTATGTATAATGGATCACCTTGACTGGTAAGCCGAGTTACTAGTCAGGTCAGTGGGGTATATTTAACTTTATAATCTTCTTTATTTTGCTTTCCCGATAAACAATGACGTCCGCCAATAATAAGGTATTCAGGATACGATTTTCAGATAAAAATATTCCTACCTACGTAAACAGGATCTGAATTTGTTTTACTAGGGTAAGGTATGTGTGAACCCAGAGATATTCTGATCTGTTTGATTGGTGTGAAAGTTTATTCGGAATATTATCAAACATCCTATCTTCAAAATCATTGCTTTCAATGTGTTTTTTTTAATAGTACGGTCATGTTTATTGTTTTTCATTATAATTATTTTTTTTTTAAACCGCTTGCTAACAGGTCTTCTTTCGCTTCTAACAGCTTATCATTCTGTGCTTAAACGCGTGTCTCTAACGATAGTTTCTATATATACCCAACTCCCACTTGAATAAGTGTATCGTGTTTATCCGATTTTATTTTTATATTAGATTTTAATGTTTTTTTTTCAAATATATTTTTGTGCACAGTGGTAACGGCAAGCTGGCCACTTGGGGATGCATCATCGGATTCGTCGTCATGATGAGTCTCGATGTCGGACTCGGATAAACACACCGACTGATCATCTCAGTAACCTGACTCCGCTATCATTGACGACTCAAGAATATTCTAACTAAATGATATTTTTATACAGAAAGACTAATTCATATTGAATATCGGTAAGATTGTGGATGCGATAGCCTATCTAAAGTCTTTGATAGATTAGACTGGTAGATTTGGTGCTGTTTTTGTAGTTGCCTAGAATTATCTTACTGTGCAATTTGTTAAGACTTTGACAAACTGCAATAATTAGGTATGTGGTTTAAAAAGTGTGATTTTAAGACTACTTATTGTTTCCAAATAAACTTGTAGCAACTAAACTATAATGGTTTCGTCGCAGCCAGTTTAGTATTCGATGAAAAATTATCATAAGATCATTAAAGCAATATACCATGGTAGAAGTCGTTGTAAATATATAATTTTAAAATAATGTACATTGTGTATAATTTATGTACTTAAGTATGTAAGTAGTAAAATTACTTTCAAATGCAGTGTATATTTACACGTGTGAAGGTAGGTATTACCCGTCTTGGCGCTTGGTTATTTCCTGATGTTATTACTTAAAACTCGCGTCATCAAAGTGAAAAAGCTGTATAAATCGGCCGTTATAAATTATGATTCGATTTTTTGTTGTATTATAAATGGCATCAGCAAATCAAAGTGAGTTTGTTAAAACAATTATTGTGCATCTAATGTTTGCAAAACAACTCAAACACGCTTAATTTGATTGTTTCGTTGAAGTCTTACGAGTATGCACTGATTGACTTGTAGGCTAATTCTGTATATTGTAATAATAGAAACCAGGAGCCATGCAGTGGTCGAAATTGATAAAAAAAAACTTCCTGCACTCCGCCCCATATAAACGTTTACTTTACCATAATCTTATACTCCTTCGAGCGCGTAATGTTTTAAAAAAGGGGTCCGAAGATTTCTCTTAGCGTCACATATTATAAAGACATATATCGTGATGTCAAACTAGCGGCAAAAAATAAAGGTTCCTTTGAAATCACTTCGAGGTTCCCTACTGGCCACATCTAACTACGCGAGTCAACCATGAATCAATGATTTTCTTTATTCAGAATTATAATCACTATCTATCGATAACGATCAATGTCAGTCGTCAAATTATACGGAATTAGCCTACTAATAACATTACCATGTAACTATTTTAAGTAGTAAACTTAAACGGTATAAATAGAAAACCGTACATATTCTTACCAAAAAACGGTCACAACATGTTTGTTTAAATATAAATTATTGTAATATACTCTTGGGTATTTAATACAGTATTGCTACGATGAGTTTTTGTAAACTACTCGCCAGCGACCACGGTTAATAATATCTATTAAATCTTGCACGACGTTATACGACGCTTGGGAATAGTTTGGCTAAACTATCTACAAACGTCGTCACTAAATGCGTAATATGAGATCATGAGGACTACAGTAACTCTTGTTTGACTGCAAATAAAGCGAGCTCATTTTACAGGTGATTTTAGTTCTAAGTTCATGAGTTTTGCGATTATTTTTTATTGTATGTAGATACGTGCATGTTCAAACAGAAATATATATTTCATATTTATGTTTTATTTGAAATGATTATTCCTGATAACTTTGCTGGACAAAGAGTCTTCTTGGCAATTATAATACTTATATCGATTGTCTTGTAGAATGACGGTTATATTGCTGAAAAGGAAACAATTGTTATTTTTTAAGTATCTCTTTTAAATGTGTTAAAATATTTGAATAATATTTAAAATGTCTGAATTCCAAATGTTTAATTAGTTAATAAAAATATTTTTATTTATTTATAGGTAATTCAATAAATTATTTATGAATTGACGAAAGATTTAGGAGGAAAATCTAATCAAGTAACTAAAAGTTTATGCAAGGCGTACCAAACGAGTCCTAATGCATTTATTTAATACTGGCATATTTTAGCTCCTCCACAGCCACTATTACTTGTAGTTGGAACGTAATTTGTTTATTTTGAAGACGGTAATAATTGCGTTTTCAGTTTGTGTTAAAAAGTACTAAACGACATTAGAAAAAAAAACTTGTTGGCCTTAATCGACTTTATTTCCCACCAGAAACACACTGACTAAAATAAAACAATGTATTTCAATTATAACGTTCCAACTGCAAAAGAAGGAAAGCTACCCTGAAGGGGCCAAGAATTTGCGTCACCCCGATGTCTTTAAGCTCGATGGTACAATAACGTAATTTTATTACAGTTATATGAGTTGGCTTCGTTCTGTTTAGTATTATTTAGTTATAAATTATAAGTTTGAGCATAATGAGATTGAATTTTATTTAAAAACTATAACCCTGATATATTGACTTATCTTATAAACTAAAGCTAGCATTTAGTTAAATATAGTATGACTTTTCGGAAGGAAGTTACGACTTCCTTATCATTATGTAACAAGCCTCATAGCTCAGTTAGTAGTAACTCTGAATTCTGCGCTGTAGGCTGTGGGTTCGATTCCCACCCAGGACAAACATTTGTGTGATAAATTCTGATGTTTGTTCTGTGTTTGGGTGTTGTATCATATAGTACGTATGTATTTACAAAAGTAATTAAGTATTATCTATCCGTAATCTAGTTCCCATATTACAAGCTATGCTTAGTTTGGGGCTAGATGGCACTGTGTAAAAAAAAAACCCTGTCCTGTAATATTATATTTATCGCTTGAGCTAGTCTAGATACTTTCGGTAAAAGTTTTGTATGATAAGAATATACAGAAAAAAAAGAATACTTAATAGTTGTACCCTACATACATCACTTGTTCTGCATGCAGTTGATCTAAATTTAATGTTTACCAACCCATCTTATTCTGAATTACCAAAAATCAAGGATAAGAGATAAACGATCGGTCATATAATATAAGGACCATACAATAAATATATCTACTGATTTCCAAATGCTTATAATTTTATTAGTATTCTATTCAGGTTTTTATACCATATTGTTGCACGAAAAAATATGTTCTAATCAGAGAACACAGTAAATCATACTTTGTACGGAAACTGAAACGGAACGGAAATTGATACGTTGCTTGTTTATCGATGTGTTCTTTGATTGGTTTGTTTACATTCCAAGAATCGTGTAAGCATAAGTAGCAAGCCTCCCAGTCCCCATGATCAGTTGGACAAGGACAGGACTTTACGTATTGCTAATGAAACACCGACTCACCGAAAAATCCTGGGTCCAAAAAATAGACTACTTAGGCTATCGCGTCCTTACCCGACGATCTAACGAAAGAGCAAATGTGTTTATTATTGCTAGACGTTCATCATATAATGATATTTGTTGGTGTTTTGGCAATAATTTCTGAATATTTAATTTAATACTTTCACACATGCCTAACTGTCGCGTCTGCAAAAATAACCACAGTTGAATATAAAAGTTTGTTCAATATGAGCATTCTGAAATATACATTAAAATAAATGTGAGTTATATTTTTACCGCTTGTAATATAATTAAATCCTTACGAGGGTAATTCCAAAAACACAATACTCAGAAAAATGTAACGTTCACTTGAAATTATATCACAAACTGGCGTATCCGCTGATAACGATCAGATACCACGAGTTTCCGCCAAAACTTCAACTGGACTTACGACGTTAGCCGTTACAAAATAAACATAATTCGTAACCATAATCACTTGCACATTCCAGATCGTTTTAAACGGATACAATTACGTGAAAAACAGGACAACAATGGGAAGGATGTACTTACATTCCATGTTTTATTTTTACCTAATGAAAGTTATACATTCAAATACCGATCATTGAAATCATTGAAGCAATTTATATGGACGTAAAAAAAAATTTATTGTCAAGTAAATTAATCCAAACTTAAACAGAATATATGAAACCACAGTCAATTTGCTAGAGTCTTAGAAAAATTGTTCCAGGGTATTATATATACGGGCAATGACCTCGCAACAGCCGCGCTCCATGCACCCGAATTGTTTCGCGTCCGTGCCATCTCCGATAAAACCCCCTCGGGCATCCAAAACATGCTTGCATGGGCTGTCTTCGACGCACACGCTCTCAGGCTCAGACATTTGTTTTTGAACATCACTCCAAACT
The DNA here is from genome assembly GCA_951394065.1 of Venusia cambrica. Classification (NCBI taxonomy): domain Eukaryota; kingdom Metazoa; phylum Arthropoda; class Insecta; order Lepidoptera; family Geometridae; genus Venusia; species Venusia cambrica. The sequence continues at coordinate 11,198,105 of OX596040.1, read as the reverse complement.
TAGCCTGATTATTAATTAGGCTCCGCACGCACTGTTCCGCATATTCAATTGTAATTCCTTGAAATGCAGACAAATTAACTGACATGCTTATGTCCTTCCAACTATGCTCAGACGTAAATTTAGTCTGAAATATGATTTTTTAGTTTTAAAGTATTTTTTAAAGCGCAGGCCACACCATAACCGATTTATGTTAGGTGATCCTGTATGTACGCACTGTATGTATGTATCTGTATTTGTGACGGCATAACGCTCAAACGGGCTACCCGATTTGCATGAAGTTTTAAACATAGGTTGATATTACCGCGACACACAAATTTAGTGTCGCGAGTGAGATTTTTGATAAGTGGGGTAGTTTTTGACGTGTTGTAGTGAAAAGGGTTACATAAATCACCAATTACTTTTATCTCGTGAGCTCTAATATAGGTTATAATAAGTACTAAATACTCTTTTACTGTCGTGAGGATTTTTTACACAGGTTGTTTTGGAAACTAGGAATGGTAAGCAGAGATATAACAGATTTAAAAAAAAATGTTTTAAAAGGCAAGCAAACAAACAAGCAAATAATGCCAAATTTAGATGTCATAATTGATGAAATAAAAGTTGGTTAAGCTTGGTATATCTGCCAGGACCTGCTAATTAGCATACAAACATTACAATAAGTATGAATAAATACATATATAATTTGAAATTGATTAAATGTCAAAAATATTTAAACGATGAATATAATTCTAAATAATATGTCAAAGTAAAATTACAGAAACTTCGAGAAGCGGTCGTTAAGAAACTCATATAACGTATAATAAGCCTTTTTTTTTAATAAAAAATAATTTAATCAACCCTTGAATTTATTCGTCAGTGTACGAACCATAAATTTAGTATACGTAGATTGGTAATGCAAAGAGAAAGAAAATAGTATAAGCTTATGTTAGATTGAGATAGTTAGGCGAGACCATTCACGTACACGCTATCGGCCTGTATCGGCCTGGCGTCAATCGTGACGGGAACAAATCCCTCTCAATAAAACAAAAATATAGGTTTTAAAGTGAGTTAGTATGCAGTAGTAGGATGTAACGCATCTAAAAAAAGATAACCCTCTGAATTATACACATGTAAGTACTATTGAAATGCTCAGCTATCTAAATGCAATGTTTTGGACCTATATAGGTAATTATAAGTTTTGTACATAAATGTATTGGATTTTTTAATGTATTTCAACCCAATAATACTCTGAATGTATTTAAATAAATTTATTACACTTAGTATTCTATTTAAAATTAAAACAAATACGTGAATTACAGTTATTTCTAACCTCACTTTTAACTTATAGAAACATACTAATAACGATGACACTTATCGATATATCAGTGGCAAAGATTCCATACAGCCTGCAACGTGATATTCTTAGATTTTTATTTGTAATAGCAAAAGTGCAAAATGCTAGTAAGGAAAGCTTGCGACATTTTCATAATAAATGAAGTTCTCTTTGGAGGAAAATATAAATCCAACATGATTAGTTTAGTATGGGTGCTATTCATATCTTCTGTGATCTTTCCAAGGCATTCGACTGCGTTAATAACGAAACATTGATATCCAAACTAAAATGTTACGGATAGAATGGCAAAGCCTTAAATCTTTTAATGTCAAACCTTTTAGAGATACAGTGTTGCGAAAATTCAATAATCATTTCATTTTATTGTTTTATTTCCTACATAAATATAGGTAATCACTTTGAGGTACATCTTCGTCAAATAAGGTATTATCGATAAACGGAGTATCAGGTGACATGGCGCAGCACTGTTTGTGTGTGTTTGTTTGTCTCGTACACATTCACTTTACACGCACTCGTATTTTGTTTTTTGTTGTGTCCAAATCATTATATTGCCAATCTAACGTTAGTATATTCTAAATCTATGGTACGAACAGATTTGGGAATTTTATTGGTAAATAGTTAGAGCCATGCAAAACACTCTTGCGGAATTGCTGTTTTACAAGTAACATGACGAAGATTACCTGCCGGGATTACCAACAGCAAACCATTCAAATTGTTCTTTATTACTAATAACATACATTCTTATTGACCGAGCGAACGAAGCGTCTCAGTTTCGAGATTGGCCAAAAATACTTTTGTCCGCTGTCTGTCGGCTGTCGGCTGTCGGTTTGTTCTGGTCTAGGTCGCATTTTTCATCCGATTTTTATGAAAATTGGCTCTTTATTAAAGTTTAATAAAGTCGATAGCGATTTTTGATTGGAAGCAAAGAGGGGAAGTTTTCTGTAGCGTTATTTATCAACGGATTTCAATTACATTGAACACACTAACTATTTAATTCTACACAAGATGCTGTGAAAAAAAATAAACACTAAGGGTGAGTTGAAGGGGAGAAGTTTACTGTAGGTTTTTTTTCGGAAAATGTATACCTACGTTTAATAATCAGACTACGACGTCCTCTCCGCCTTTGCAAGATAAATCCTTAGACACCAAGTTCGATCTCCTCAGACCAAGGGAACGCGAGTAATCGCTAAAACTTAGCAAATACCCCCATTTGCTCAAAAGTCTAAAAGGAAAAGTGAAAGAGGAAAGCATCGGTTATTGCATAGTTATTAGGGCTCGCTCTACTGTTCTTACAGAACCACTAGTATATTATAATTATTAGATATTTATTGAGTATACAAACTCTAATTTACTTGATATATTGGTAGGTATTTTTCATGTATATTTGTAGTTTCTTTTTGTTTTCTAATAGTTGCTAAGCAGACCTACATTATGTTGCTCTTATTCGTTTGTACACCTCCGTCCTTGAAAGCCATTATCTTCTATGTCCATCCAACGGTTGCCTGGAAGAGATCGCTTTCAGCGATAAGGCCGCCCATTGTTTTACCGGTGTCGCTTAAATTAAGTTTTCTTTTATCAGTATTTTGTTATGTTTTTATGTGAGTGGTGAACAATAATGAGTTATCTATCTATCTTATCGATGAAAGTGTAAGAAGTTTTAATTCAATTATTACGTTTTAAAAACTAAAAAGAAAAGCGGATTCAATGAAGAATATGATACAATTTCGTTTACCTGATTGACGTATTTTTTCCAATTATTTTGATGACAGATTGACGGATAGACAGACGGACGAGTGATGCTATATGTGGGTCCGTTTTTTCCTTACTTTTGAGTTAATACACCCTGAAAATACACAAATCGCTTTGAGTGTTCCTGTAATATTTGAAGAGTTCCCTCGATTTCTCCAGAATCCCATCATCAGATCCTGACCTGGTGACGATGTGACTACCTGTGAAGTATAGGTCCCCTTTCAACCAAAAAAATATTTTTCCAAATCAGTCCAGGCGTCTTCGAGTAATCGGGGAACATATATAAAAAAAGAGATTCCGATGAATTGAGAACCACCTCCTTGTTTTGAAGTCGGTTAATCAAAATATATTTTTTACAGGTTTCTCGCATATAGCTCTTAAACAGTGTTTCAAGATTTTCCGTTTCCCCAAAATATGCTTTTATAACGCATTTAATTAATCAAGTGAGCAAAGCGAACGAGATCTCCGAGTTAAGTTGGGAAATCCGGCACTATGTATTAATGTGGTGGCATAACGGTCGCATGGTTAGTCCGATTTTGATAAAATTAAAAATATAAAGGATTTTTTATAAGTGGTGTAGATTTTGAGAAATATGGTTGTTAAGTGTGACAAGAAGGTTTTTGGCTTGTGCGGTGTCATTTGGAAGAGTATAGGTTGCATATTCAAAAATCATTTATTTTACTTTTTAAAGGGGGTGGTTTTTGTATCAAAGGAGTTTAGGCGTTTAGCGGGTAAAACGTTGCTATGTCTTGTAAAATATACTATTAAAGGAGGTTGTCTTCACATCGAACTTAATTCTATTTGCTTAAACCACCCCTGTATATAAGGATTGCAAAAGGGGTAAATAAAATCAATGTTTTGAAAATTTGAAAATGTGAAATATCTTGAAACGGAGGTTTGGACGGCAGATTTCAAATTTAATTATTTTTTTTCTTTTTAGTTGTGGTTTTTAAGATAAAGGTTTGGCCGTAATCACCACACTTGGCATAAAGATTGGTTCTCACAGTTAAAGTTTTGTTAACACAAAGAAACTGCTGCCTTCTTGGCCCTTTGGTTGACTTTACGACATTCGTGGGTCCATCCATTACGACAGCCACGAATACTAAGGCAACGGTTTTGAGGGCACTTTTCTGTAAAACGCATACAGATGCGTTTTCATATAAATCTTACTGAGTTGTGTCATAACAAATATCTAGCTTATCTCTATATACTATCTCTATCTCTACCTTGTAATATTTCATGATTTACATCAAACACTTATGTATGTCATGTAGAAGGTATTTTGTTTTAGAATTAAAAATGAGTTTTATTTGCTGAGTAAAACCAGCCCTCAGTTTATTTTGTCACTTTAATGGTACCTGCAAATGTACCTGCAAAAGTACCTTTTGCAGGTACCATTTGTTGTTTTTTTTATAATTTACACAGTTCCGGTCGCAATATTTCAGATCATGGCGAATTCCACTAGTGCCAATATATTTGGCAATCCATAAGTGGTAAATATATCTATAAAAGTTAAACAAGTAGTAATAATATTACTACTTTTGAGCTTAATATTATTTTTACTTCTATTATCTTCTGATTCAATTTAATTTATTCACGTACCTTTTTTAGCGGCTGCTTGGAAGATATCGCTTACAGTGATAAGGCAAATTATTTTTAACAGTGTTGTTTTAATAATGTTTCTTAAATCTGTATTTTGTATGTGGTGAACAGTAAAGAGATATCGGTCTATCTATATATATTTGATAGATGTGCAAGGCCTATGGTGATTATTACTTACCAAAGTACCAACCTAAATGTGCGAGTTTGAAACCTACTTTCAAGTATTTCCTTCTGACTCGACTATAATTTCCATAAACAGTATCAATAATTCATAAGACGACATAAACAACGGGGTTGATTTAACCGTAAACTGTCGCCATATTGATGGTGCTACTACGGTGCGTAGGTATAAAAGAAACGTTAGAGGAAGGCGCCGCGATACCGATCGTTGGTGCAGCTCATTTCCATTCATTCGGTGCATCGGGTTCGTTGTCAATGTGCCGGTGGCGCGGTCAGAGGGCGCGGCGGGGTGCCGGGGTGCGCCGGCGCCACCGCTGCAGTAAGCCGCGTGCGCCCGCGCCCCGCGCACGACACGTTGCATCCTCGCGACGCTCGCTATGCACCGTGACAGTATATCGTACAGAAGCGCCATAACACCACTGACATTCCTTACACTTCCTTCAAACTACATCTGCGGGCTAAGAACCACTACGGGCGCACCGGACGCTGCGCATAGCCATCGATCATTAGGCTCTTCGCAATCGCCGAGCGATGCATTTTACAGCTTTGTTTACGTGCCATGCCGTCGCGGCGTCGTCGCTTGCGCACAAGCACGTAAGTTATGCATGTCCCGTATGCGCATTTCACAATACACTCGATTTGACGCGTGTCTCGTTTGTTTGTTTACATGCGCCATTTACGCTCAACTGGTTGATATCTCCGAAAGTATTCGCCATGTTTTGATTCCGACTCCGGCGAGTGTCGACCACTCCTTCAAAATGCGCTGTCCTTTTTGGGCTTGATTAAAACGTTAATCGCTTCATTAACCACTAAATCTAAAACCGTTAGCGTAATTATGAACGTGTCAATCCGTGCCAAGGTGAAGTGAGTTTTATTGCTGTAGGATAGGAATACACTTTGTTTTTGTCGAAGGGAAAAATAAAGAATTTGAGTCTGCGCACTCGCCCGTCGGAAATGCTTGCCTGAGTTCGGGGTAGCTAAGGGCTGCTTCGGCGCACACCTGCCAGCCACGCCGTTTTTGTCTCTGGCTGACTGACTGATTACAGCTGAAACCAAAGATCCTATAGACTTGACATTTTCAAGAAGCTTCTTTTTATGTATGCACTAAGAAAATAATTCGGGATATTACCGCGGAATTTAACGAATTGTAGATATAAATATGGACATTTGAGTTTCTAACTGACCGACAACGAAATCTGAGATAATACCTTTTCTAGGTATTTTTCTGGAATGGTCTTATAGGAAATTAAGTCCGGGACTTAAAGCATATACCAGCATAAAAAAGTACTCAGGTACTCTAATTTGGTTGTCATTTTGGTTTTAGTTACTCAATGGACACAAATGGACATAAATGTAGTTATAAAATGTAACTAGGTATGCATAACCAATGTTTTTTTTAGTTATCTAAGATTGTCTGGTTACTTTGTGAAATTCGCTTCCATGACATTAATAAAATAAATAAATAAATATTACAAGACATTAATTTCACACAGCGCCATCTAGTCCCAAACTAAGCAAAGCTCAAAGTCAAAGTCAAAGTCAAATATATTTATTCAGTAAGATTTTTTAGGATCACTTTGAAACGTCAAATCTACCGCCTGTTCGGAATCGCGACCAGCACACAAGGAGAAAGGCAAGAACCTCGGGCTAGTTTTTTTTTTCAAGATCCATTACAATAGCTTAAAATTATCTAATACTAATTGCTTGTAATATGGGAACTAGATTACGGATAATACTTACATACTTTTGTCAATTGACAAAACCACTCTTGCTCGTACTTGTATATACCTATTTAACTAGGATTTAAGATACTTAGATCTACGATTGAGAGAGCGAGCCATTCTAGAAATACTTATAAACTTTTAAACTCCATATGAACGTAATAAGGGCCGAATTGAAAGTTTGTGAAAAATCGGACGCCGGCAGCTGATTTCAAGTAGGTACTTAATTACCCGTTTACAATCACCGAATATCGCGCCATATTTAATATAAAATTTTCAGAGTAATCTGATCTTTGGCGCAAATAATTTCTATGAATATGGAGTGATATAGAGTGACATCAATTTTTTATTTGAATTTATAGCACTGAATCTCCCATAAAGCAAAATCATATTCATATCTGTAATAACCTTGCTAAAACTGAGGTGATAATAAGATTCCTAAGTACACAATAGAAGGTGTGCTGACTGAGGTTTCGCTGATATGTTTGTTGTGGTTATGACGATGATTCCCTGACGTATGTGTTTCGTGTTATATTTCATAATGTTGTTCTATTATTGCTCATGTATTAAACGTGCGCCCGAGATGGGACTCCATGTCATATTATTTGCTCCAACGCTAAAACTTCAACCAAAAAGTGACGACGGGAGATGATACATAAGTTCCATATTTTTATTTTTTCTGCAACGGGGAAGCGCTTGTCCTTCATTTTACCTAGTGACAATATGGTAAGATCAGGATCGAAGGTAAAAGCGTACCCGGAATCTTTAACAGATCAAGGAACAGGCTATCTTACATCTATATGCCGGAACACAACAAATAGAATTGATGTTATGGTGACAGTCATAGGTAAGATGGTAGCTTATGATGGATAGCTGGCGAGTCCGCCTGGCTCACCACCAACCAAACCGAGCACAAATTCGTACCTCTTTCGGGGTTGAACCGGGTCCTCTGTGTCTGATAGCGGTGGGTGAACCAATAGACCACAGAGGCGGCAGAGCGATCTCATCCAGACATCGTTTGATGGATGTGATGTGTAGTGCGTAACGTACCCTATTAAATGTTAATAAGAGTACACGAAGAAGCGAACGAGATCCTGGGTTAAGTTGGGAAATGAGTACGGGAGTACGGCACTGTATGTAAGTGGCAATGTTTGTGACGGCATAACTCTCGAACCGAGTTATTCGATTTTCATGAAATTTAAACTGTAAACAGATAACGTAAATATTATTTGATTGTCGCGGGGCATTTTTGATAAGTAGAGTAGTTTTTGACATATTGGGGTGAAAATAAATACAATTTGTCGCCCTTGTCTTTTGAATGACTAATCCGATCAATTCAAAATTTAGAATATGCAGAGATTATATTAATACTCATCAATTGGTATGAGGATTTTGTTGAAACTAGGGTAGTTTTTGAAAAATAGGGGTGTTAAGTGAGATAAGAATATTTTTGGCTTGTGGGTGTCATTTGAAAGAGTATTGCTGCACATTTTTAAAATATATATTTAACTTTTCAAGAGGTGTGTTTTTTTGTAACAAAAGGGTGCGTTAAGGTTAAACGCTTGGTATGTCTTGTAGGATTGACTGTTAATGGGGGTTGACTTCTTAATTAACTCATTTTTTATTTGCTGAAATCACCCCTTTATTTACACTAAGGGTTGCAAAAGAGGTAAATAAGATTGTAGTCTTCGAAATGTGTAAAAAAGAGAAATATCATATGAAATGGGGTTTAGACTGCAGATTTCAAAATAGTTTGTTTTTGCCCTTATTAGGGGTGGCTTTTACGGTGAAGGGGCAAAGGATGATCATCAGGTCTTGAGAGGTAAGAGGGTATTCAGAATATCATTAAAACTTATTTATTAATTTTTGGTTTTTCACTCAATAGTGTTGCCAAACCAAGTGTGTCGCACATTTTGTCCACCGCAACGTGGAAAGAACTTCCTCCAAAACTGTAATAATCACTACACTTGGCATACAGATTGGTGCTCGCAGGTAACGTTTTTTTATACAAATAATAAAGCTTCTGCCTTTTTAGTGAAGCTCCTTAGTTCACTTTACGACATCCGTGGGCTGGATTTTCAAACCACTAATAAGGCAACGGTTTTGAGAGCACTTTTCAAAACTACATTACAGTCGGTGGTTTGGTGCTTCGCTCTCATTCTGCCATCGCATAGAATGAGAGTTACCAACGAGAGAGAGCCTCGAACACACAGGCACATTTTTATCGTTTGTTAATTGCATTATATTTGAGAAATAATCTCCGTGGTTACATACCTAATACAAATCAGATATCACGAGATCTCAGTTCGGGGCGACTACTAGTATTAATAAAATATATTTTATTCTTAGTTTACCAACTTAAGCTTAATAAGAGGAGCGAGAGACCCTCCCTTTAATTCAACAGATGCTAGATGCTAGGTGTGCTAGATAGCGACTGTCTTCTTGAAAAGCTCGCTCTATAATAGACCTTATCCTTGCTCTGGCCTAGATCTAAACAAGCTAGAGTTAAGGACCTAATACATAATTTATAAACAAAATATTGAAAAATTCTTGCGCTACGATTGCGATCTGAAATATGAAACTATAATTCTACGATATAATAGTAGATTATCAACCATGGCGATAAAGGATTGTCATACGTCACGGGCGTGATTATATTCGAGTGTAACGAAGAATTCTTGAGAACTGACGGGCGCATCGAAGGTTTTACTATTATCCTGAGTGCACAGAGGGAAATAGGCATACCCCAGTCAAAGAAAGATTTATCCCCGAGGGGAATATTCTACTTTTCACACGTTTTCACGAGATCACGATTTACGAATAAAATCTTATTGTGTGATTTTTTTTCTAAACCATAATTTTACAATGTATTTCTTATTGATGTTGATTAACATTTTTATACAAATCATGAGGTTTTAAATAATTATCTCATTTTTTTCATTTTTTTTATTGTACGACCAGGAAGCGCCTGGCCTTCATCTTACCTGGTTACAAGTAAGATAAGGCCGAAGGTGGAGACGCACTTCACCCGGAATCCTCAACAAACTGAGGAACTGGCTATCTTACTTCTAAATGCCGGAACACAACAATTTTAGAAATGTTATTATGGCGACAAAATTAGGTAAGCTGGTGGTAGCTAGCCAAGCGGACTTAAAAGTCCTACTACCAACCAAACCAAGCACAATATTGTACTCCCCTGGGGATCGAACCCGGTACCTCTGCATCTGAAATAGGTTGAACCACTAGACTACAGAGGTGGTTCTCATTATGCCTTCGCGAGGATAATGACATTCTATGCAACAGTACTACCGGCTCAGCCGTATGGGTAGCAGGTAAGTAGATATAGCTTTAGCTTAGGTTACATGCTATGGCATTTGACATTGTTAAAGAGGTGGTGCGAAAAGGTTTTTTTATTGATCGAAGTTATTTTGAATTTCTACCTACTGAACCTGTAAAATATACACCATACGACTGTTGCTCAAGCTCCAAATATGACAGAACCAGAGTACAAAAAGGAGTGTCGTAGACCCTCTACGACGATGCTACGAGTGCTACGAGAGTTCTACGATAACTTGCTCCTAATTTTGACGTTATAATTTCTCATTTGTGCAGCTGTACTGGGGCTCAAAATCAATGGTCAAATACACATATGCAATTTGAGTGTCGTTTAACTTAAATTGATTATAATGTATAACAGTATGAAAAAAATCTTAATCAAGACATACCTATGTTTTATTATAAGTAGTTCATTTTCTCTTAATATTTGTTTTTTATGATTGCAAAGACATCACAGTAATATAAAAGCGAAAGTTTGTTTGACTATTGCAGCTAAGAACATGCACGTCGTTGTATACTAAGAAATATGGTACAATTAAATGACAGTTCATTTTGTGAACCATATTTGGTACCGCTAGATGTTGAGCTTCCTAATATGATGCTATTTATAGACAAGTCACGGACCAAGACTCATCGTATATGCGAGCTTCTTTTTATTGATACTAACTATATTTAATTGGAATTAACAACAATGTAAAGTTCCTCACAGTATCCCTTATCTTTTGCCTTGGCTTAGTATTATTAAATTTCCGAATGTGAGTAAATCTTACGTGCCGAGGGTTCCGACGCCTAAGCAACCATCCGTACCATACACTGCGTAAGCCTCGGCCAAATTTTAGGGTTTTGCAATAGTCACTAACTCGCCATACATTTTTGCTTCGTATGTGATTTTTCGGAATTAAAGGGGCGCTTTCATTGTTTAATCTCCAGCAGAGTCGTATGCGAAGATACAAGTACCTACATGAATACTGTATCCGCGCACACAAGTTTCGCGTCATTGATACGCATGTGTACTTAGCTAGAGTCAGTACGTATTAGATGTGGATCATGAAGATATTGTAGATCAACGATCTAGGCGAGGTTATAAACGTCGAAACAAAAAATACAGTGGCGTCATCGCTATTGCCAAGCTGCTTTGTCGTAAATCTCTGTATTACTGCTAGGCTAAATTAAGAATACTGAAAAAAATCTATTAACTTTTCTCCACGCATTTTGTGACTAATCATTTGAAATAATGTTATTATTCTATATATATATATATATATATATATATATATATATTATATTTCACTACCCTTTAGCTCATAAATAGTAATAGGTCGGTTTAGATAAATTTAACTGAAAACGAAAACATCATTACATCCCGAAAAAGTCCACTGCAGGCCATGAGCCTTCCCAAAATAACCACGCTTATCAAGCAGGTTGGTGATAGTAGTGCAATTGTTAGTACTTAAGTAGACACTGCAGCTCATCTCTTGATGTAAGTTACCTCTGATGCCACAGAGACTTTAGGTACCTTAGATATGACAAATAACCCGCCACTAATAATTAACTTTGACTTCTTGTTTCATAAAAGTTCCTTTTTGATAAACTCGCGCAAGATATATATGACCTGATCCCCCATTCCCCTCCACGTTGATAACTTGTACTGGTATAGGAATGTAAAATCGCACCAGTAAAATCTTGGGAGACTTTTTTTTTGTATGACATGGAAGCACTTGGCCTAAGTTGGAAGCGCTCTTCACACATAATCCTCAACAGACTGAGGAACGGCCGCGCAGGCTCACAGAGGCGGCAATTCCTCAGTCTCAGTCTCAGTGTGTCCCTAGGTCTCGGATTCTATCAGAAAAGGGAGCAAAAATTTGTGAATGGTTTGGTTGGTGGTTAGACTTTGTATAAATCAGCCTGGCTAGCTACCACAATCTTACCAAGTCTGTCGCCATAACAACAATTCTAAATTGCTGTTTTCTGGCATTTATAGTTAAGATAGCCAGGTCCTCAGTCTGCTGATGATACCGAGTGAAGTGCGCTTTCATCTTCAACCTTGTCATAACTTGAAACCAGGTGAGATGAAGGCTAAGCGCCATTCCGTCGTGCTATAAAAATAATGGCATGACCGCCCCATCATACCCTTTAATTATAATAAAAACACTTAATAAAAAAAAACATAGTACAGACCAGTGCATTTTCGCTAGTAAATTCATATAATGTAACTTTCTTACGAATCAATACAAGCAAAAGCGCAAATTGAAAGAGCATTTCCATGCAATGTAAAGTTCATGCGAATGCTCGACGCTGTGTTCGGCGTTATGCTCAAGGCGAGTGAGCCTGTAACATTCCTTTCTATTTAACTCTTTGTTGAAATGTCAGATTTTGCGGGTCGTGTGTACTTTTGCTCGAAGAAATGTTACGCAAATTCGCTCGATGGTATGTAAAATCAGTTGTAATGTAATCTTTTTGAAAAAAATGGAACCGACTTCACCACTAAAAACTTACAAATAACTCGTAGGGTAAGTTCATATAATTTGAAGTTGGTGCCGAATTGAAAAGCACAACAACATGTTTATTGTATGGAACCGCCTTCAAATTATATGAACTTACCCTAAGAGTTATTTGTAAGTTTTTAGTGGTGAAGTCGGTTCCATTTTCAAAATTTCCAAACAAACATTTCCAAAAAGAGTTTATTTTTAGTGTTTTTTCGTTGAAAAACCTACGACACCATGACGTCTCCGACACACTATTTAAGAGTCGTGTGAGGGTGCAATAATACGTTATTTTTTGTATGAAAATATATTTTCCAAATCGGTTGAGTAATAACGGAGTTCTGAGGTAATGCAGTAGTAGTCGTTAAAGAATCATCGATCACCAACACGCCTGCCAAGCGTGAGAATTATGGCAAAACCCTCCATTGCTTTCTTTAGCATTGGGGGAGGCCCATGTCCTATACAGTTGACTTTTATGGTCTGTAATGATGATGATGATACATGTATGCAGCATTTATAGCCAGAATGCGTCAAAGTCAATTCCACTTACTACTACGTATCATCATTACTGCGATCAACAACATGCCAAGCGTGGTGATTATGGCAAAACCCTGATGATGATGATACTGGAAGGTAAGCGGTTCAAAAGGTCTACTCTAGTGACCGTAAACACCACAGGAAAGCAGAATACACAATATCGTTTACTTGAATGAAATATATTTTCCAGTTATTTTGATATAAAAACCAAACTACAGAACCGATTTTGATAAAATTTCTATGGGACCACCTCGCGAGTATGCCCTACCAAACGAGAATCATCAAAATCTATTTCGAATTGATAGAGAAATCAAGTAACAAACAAACAAACAAAACATACACCCGAATTGAGAACCTCCTCCTTTTTTTGAAGTCGGTTAACAAAACGTCGAGCGTTGTGCTCATTGTTCGTATAGTGGAATAGTGATACATTAAAGCGGCTCGATGTTCTGTTACAAGTAAATTTTATTGTGTATATAGGTACATAGAGATATAGAAAACGCCCCATGATCTCAATGTTTTGGCTGGTTTTTGGTTTAGAGATTAAAACTCGATATTGCACCATAACAAGGATTAACTGTTAAATGTTTCGTACATATTTTTGATTATATTGTATTCATTTATATGTATGTAAATTCTTGAACATATTGGATATACTGAGCAATAAATCCCGAACAATTGTGTAAACTGATTATAATAATAACCAATATTATGCCTTGACTGAAATAACAATGACAACTAGGTCATATCCGATATGAAGGTAAGTAATTAAAAGATAACGTATCTTTTACCATCTCTTATTTTGTTTAAACAAACTTTACTCACATTGAAATACTGTCCTTCTTTTCTGAACAAGCTACTATTGAGTTTCCTGAATAATGATCTGGCTCGCAAAACTGTTACGCCCAAGGACAAATTGACGCTCATTTTGCTTCCCATCAGAAAACATGCAAATGCTAGAAAATTATTATCCAAAGTTGCATCGATTTTGCAATATTTCTATAAGTAACACGATTTGGAACATAAACCATATACCAACACCCTCCGAAAGTCCGGCACCAAACGGTTTGTCGTGTTTCGCGGGAGAACCAGTGCCTTCTGGGAAAGCTCGCTCCATCGAAGCCTCATCCTTGCTCTGGCCTAAAGCTAGACAAGCTCTAGAACTAAACCATCATGAATAAAAAAAACAAAACAAATTAAAATCTTGGTGCCATTTGCACTAAGCTGCGCTCTTGACCATTCTGCTAACAAAAACTTGTCAAAACCGCGTATCATTTATTTCATCACAACGCAATTAAAAATCATGAATGAACCAGTCACTAGTCCATAGATAGACATTTAACTACAACAATTAAAATATTTTATATAAATATCTGTAAAACGCCTGCTGCGCCGTGTTCATATTACACGGCATAGAGTAAATTTGTGTACGACTCGGCTGCATTTTCTGACGTGTCGTTTTTGTTACATTTATTGAGGTTTTGAGTCTACAATTTTGTAAATTCATTCTAAACTCTACCAACTGATATATTCACTAATTTTGTCTGACGGTAACTAAAATTCAGTTACTCTTCGAATCGACAAGGCAAATATTTATCAAATTATATTAGACGTTGTCACAGGTAAATAAATAATAAATAAATGTTACAGGATTTTAATTTCACACAGCGCTATCTAGTCCAAACTAAGCATAGCTTGTCATAAGGGAACTAGATTACGGAAAAGAATACTTAAATCCTTTTTTTTTGTAAATACATACAAATCATACAATACAGCAACCAAACACAGAACAACCATCTATATTCATCACACAAATGTTTGTCCTGGGTGGGAATCGAACCCACAACCTACAGCGCAGAAGGCAGAGTTGCTACCAACTGAGCTATAAGGTCTGTCTAAGGCGTTCAGATCCATCCAGGGGCTTATCCCATATTTTTTATAATAACCCTCAAGCTCTAGCTCAAGTTTCAAATATGTGGTCCTTGTCTCAGTTCGAACTCTCTTTAGCTACACTAAAGTAAGATTCAAGAAAAGATGCCTCTCCTATTATTTTTTATATTGGTCACTTTTACATTTGAAAACGAAAGCATTATTTCTTTCTCAAGAGTAATTGACTAGATACATGATATTTAAATCATAAATTTTTAAATGGTTTTTATTAAATACTGTCAAAAATATATGCATATCATGATTCAACATCATGACATAACTTATTCTGTAGAATAACATCTGGTTCACAATATTTAGAACCCTATCTATTTTATTGTTCTGTCTATGTGCCGTATGTAATAAAATAAAAATGGATACAATAGGCATCATTGATATTACGAATACCACAGCGGAAAATGTATTTAGTCAAATAGATACTTGACCACTATTTGATGCGATCATTTCGGCAAGTACAAATCTCAGATACCAATGTCTAAGTAAGTGCATAGTAACTGTCTGGGTTGCTCATACCAGTCTGCGTTCACCTCAAGCCGTAGACTGCGCGGGCGCATAGAGCTACCATTCTCATGGACTTGGCTGCAAATTGATGCCGTGTAGCAAAAAAGGTAAAAAACCAGTCAGAATATTTTGGCCAGGTCTATAAGTAAATGCGTCTTCGAGACGAGAGGCGATAATGAGGAGTGCAATGATGACGTCACGCGGTAAGTGGGGGGACGGGGGGTGGGGGACGCCGACGAGGACGCAGAGCTGTTCGCCCGTTCATTGTAGTTTTTCGATTATTGTTTAATTAGGGCAAAGCAGCAGCGGCGAAGCGGCGGCCAGGGGTAGCCAACTTGCGGCCCGCATCTGAAAATATATATGTATCAGTATTTGAGTTCCAAATTGCTATCAATTATAGCAATTATTTATTAAAATTAATGTCTTGTGTATTGTACGACGGGGAAGCGCTTGGTCTTCATCTCATCTAGTTTCAAATTATGATAAAGTAGAAGGTGGAAGCGCAATTCACACGCAATCCTCAACAAATTGAGGAACTGGCAATCTTAAATGTAAATGCCGGAACACAACAATTTAGAGTTGTTGTTATGGCGGCACCAACCAAACCATGCACAATATTGTACTCCTCTAGGGATCGAACCCGGGACCCCTGGATCTGATACCGATAGGCGAATCAGACTAGACATTTTCCTGTCTAAGCCGTTGGCAGAACTATAGAACCAGATAAATTTTATTAAAACCTTCCTAATGCTTATCAGCTCAGTAAACTATAATACACAATAGACATATTGTCTTGTTGCTTCGTACCAATCAGTTTCTAATACAAATGCTTTGAATAATCTATCCGTCTCCACTATCGATGGGCATCACTTAGAGTAATTCTCGTCGCTGTGTGACGGGAATTAATAATAAAATATTTAATAGATTGTAACACCTTTCAAATGTCTAGTATTAAAAAATAAGGAACAGGCGTTAAAAAAAGAATAATTGCAATGCAGTGCAGACAGTGAAACGGTTGGCAGCGGCTGTTTCGCTATCAGCGGGCGGCGACCGCGCCGGGGGCCCGCGGGGTTGGCGGTGGCGGCGCGCGCGCGGGTATGAGCGCGTAAAAAGGCGAGCGGTCGGTCGGTTCGGTCGGCGCGCGCGCAGATCTGCGCATTTCACGAGGTCGACGCCCGGCGCGGCGGCGCGGGGCCCTCCAAAACCTATGGAAACAACCCCCATTCGCCGCCTACGCTACCTGCCTACAGATTCTCACAACAACCTTACAAACCTAAACTTACAGCGTTTTTCATTTTTAATTTAGCAACACATTTTCGACACGAACCCATTTTTTTTATTTTTATATGTCAAGGTAAATCGTGACTGCAGCGGCTATGAGACGATCGGATCCCGTAACCACAAATATCTTT
Organism: Venusia cambrica; assembly: GCA_951394065.1. Classification (NCBI taxonomy): domain Eukaryota; kingdom Metazoa; phylum Arthropoda; class Insecta; order Lepidoptera; family Geometridae; genus Venusia; species Venusia cambrica. Next base: position 11,181,307 of record OX596040.1, on the reverse strand, counting down.
CCAGGAACATTGAGTTCACCACATAAATTAGATAAGTTCGTTGCTTCTGAAAATGTTTTACGGTACGCCTACTGCGTACGATGTCATAAAAGACGTTGTTTGGCCTATAAAACCGTCTTTACCGTTGACTACGCAATTTTTCACGCATTAGCTTACGTAGTCATTTGTCATGACTTGTGTTGCGGATCAAGAATCGAATTTATTGCTAGGATGACGAAAGTTATACGAGTTTATACTTACTAATATGTATGTTATACGATGTCTTATGTAAAAGTTGCTGTTGAGTTTCTATGGTACTTGGATGCCATAAGGCCATGTATCAAAATTTCAGCTTCGAGGCTCTTACAACAGTTAACCCTAGGTGTAAAGGTGCTAATTTAATATGAGTACCTAACCATATCTGCAGGAAATATATATTTAGCATGAAAAGCATTTAGTTGTAGAAGAAATAACAATTATTTAACTGATAACGTATGGTATAGACGTGCACACTCATCGACAGTATCCGGGCCAATGCCAGCCAGCACCGGCGTACCTAAACTAGAAAAGTATTGTCCTCGATGTTCTGAGTGATAACCACAACATGAAGTAAAGCGATTTGCAACTGTAGATCCGCGAGTTAGAGTCTGTATTCGATCGATGGGTGTTGGTGGAGGTTGCGCGTGAGATATGTGAAGTCGCGGCATGCGGGTCGCACGGAGTTCTCACGCTTTGAATATTCCTGCTCCCGGCGCCCCCTCGCCCCGCACCTCCATCGGCCCTTCAATGACGTCCCCTGACTTCCACTCCGATCCCGCCACTAATTGAATGAACCTTACTAAGTCTGTTTACAAGCGCGGCCGTCGTCATCGTCGTCGTCTCCTTGAATATTCACAAATACACCTCGAAGTAAGTTAATGTCCCAGATCGCAGAGCTTGCACTCTGATAGTCTGGCACCAATCAAATAGACTTGCGCACACTCAATATTTATTAAGATATTTATTGAACACACAATAATATACTATTTGATAACCGGTGTACTATACATAGAATTATTAGTAAATGTGTGTTAATTTGATTATCTACTCGTGTGCCATTGCAAACCTACATAATCAAAAGTGCGCAATAACTCCTATTTGCTTTTTCTGCTCGAAACTTGTAACTCGAGGCTAAAACCTGTTCGCGGTGTGTTTTTTGACGACTTGTAAAAATGTATATCTGCATGCATTAAGCGCAAACAAAGCAGGACAATATTTGTCAACGAAAGATTTGTGATATATGTATAAATTAAAAGTGCTCCGACGAGAGGCGAAGCGACTGAGTGGCTCTTTACTAGGTTTCACCATTGATTAATTATCCCAAAGCATAGTTATTGTTATTGACAAGAGTAGCTCCAGCGAGCCGAGTATTCGTCATATACGGTGGCGTGCAAGATGAGTAATTCTCCCACGGTTCTTAGACTCTACACATCCTTGACTCACATTTTGAAAATCGTACCTTTTGTGTGGGAGTTTGTTTCCGTGAGAACTGAATATTTAGCCATTCAGTCGCATGCTCTAGTCTGTAAGATAAATGTTGCTACTAACAACAGCCTTATTGTGCAGTTAACGGGACTCTAACTATATGGATGGGTAGCCAAAATAATAATAATTATTTTTGGGCTAACGATGTCTGAAATTAAATATTTTGGATTAGTTAGGTTGCCTTCATATTGTTGGTAAATTCTTACAAATTATCAATAATCTGGCATCTTACACGGACATCCAGTTGATACAGTACAAACAAAGCGAACTAAATCATAAAAACTTGCCACAGAACAGACTCCGCGAAATCATTATATATTTTATACTATGAAAAACAGAATCAGAACCGACAGTTTTACAACGTAAAATAGATCGAATTAAAATGTGAATATGTACAATGTAAACTAACATTGTATTTATTTTTATGTGAATGGTGTGAATGATTTTATTTATCGATAAACAATTAATGATAAATATAACACATTATACTGAGTAAAAAAGAAAGGTCAAACAATCGTGGAATGTCCCATATTTCAAGCATAAAGTAAGGGTAAACTGCGACACCTGGGATTCCGCGAATCGGCGTAAGCATCTCGGCGGCAGCGCGTCATATAACACTGCACTGAACCATATTGGTATGCACCCACACTATAATGATGTTAACGAGAAATTGATCCCTGTCAGCTAAAATTATTAACTAAAAAAACCCCTAAGTCGGCAATCTGAGCAGCGTGGGAATCCCCTAAAATTCTAATTGTAATTCTACGAAATTATAAACAACACAGTAAAACATTTTAGCTTCTAACATGATTGTATGATGGTGTATAAAGTACTAGGGAATGAGCATTAAAACAAACAGGACAATTTCTGGTTCGCGCTTCGCACCGTAGATATCTCGGTAGTCTTTTTTGGCAAGTAATAAATGGTATTGTAATACATATTTCATCAGCAAAAAAAAATCTGCTTTAATGTTATTTTGACAACATGCAATTAAATCATATTTAGCAGGTTGTTAGGTTGTTACACCCAGAAACACATTTTAATTCACTTTGTTTGCTGACAAACTGTATTTTGGAGCTGACCAAAACCTCCTTTACTAGGAGACCGTTCATATTTTTTGTTCATATTTTTGCCTTTTTTTTGTTTGAAATGGACTTTAGTAGTAGTTTATTAGTTTAACCGCCTCTGTGGTCTAGTGGTTCATATCACCGATTTCAGATCCAGAGGTCCCGGGTTCGATCCACATGGGGAGTACAATATATTATGCTTGGTTTGTTTGGCGGTAGGAGTGTATTTAAGTCCGCCTGGCTAGTTACCACCATCTTAACTAATTATGTCGCCATAGTAACAATTCTAAAATTGTTGTGTTCCGGCATTTAGAGGTAAGATAGCCAGTTCCTCAGTTTGTTGAGGATTCCTGGTGAAGTGCGCCTCCATCTTCGGCCTTATCTCAACTTGTAACCAGGAGAGATTAAATGCTTACCCGTCGTACCATTGAAAAAAAGTAGAAATAGTACAGCCAGTACAAGTATAGCAGAACTTGTTTTAAGGTAAATCAGTCAAATAACACATATTTGACAGATTATTTGGACGTTTGCCATCCAACAGGTATACTTTTTCGGGCTAAATAGTAGCCTATGTTTTAATCTAGGGTATGAGCTAGGTACCTATATAGCAAATTTCATCCATATCCGTTCATTCGTTTCAGCGTGAATTAGTAACAATCACACGGACGAACTTGAGATATAGTGTATCCCACGGGAATACTTCACTTTTTCGGTATAAAATGTAGCCAATGTGTTATTCCAGATCATAAATTATGTATATTCCAAATTTCAGCCTAATCCGTTCAGCAGTTTCAGCGTAAAGGAGTATCAAACACGCACTGAAAAACTTTTGCATTTCTCTTATTGTTCCGGAAGGCTTAAAATACGGTTAATAAATAACTATATTAAAATTGGAACATTAAATCCAATGGTCCAAACCAAACATTTTTCAAAATAATTCATTCTACTTATTCGAATGCTAAAAGGTAAACTTTTCTCCTGAAACTAAACACAGATTAATTTAATTTTAGTTTATCCAAATAAGAAGGCACAGTAATACCGCACTCTGTATGGGTAATATACATTCGATTCAAATTAAATTTGCAGTTATAATCGGATAGAGGTTATCTGTTTGTAGTGCGTTACTTATAAGTACAGCAACCGACCTTTATTATCCATTTTTTTGCTGGATTTTCGCATTTCGTTCTGGAGCATTCGCGTGACCAACTCCGGGTTTTAGTATAAAAGTAAACACTTATTATCACACCAAGCTTAACCTGTCTAGGGGTATGACTGCTTTATAATTTTTCAGGTAACTCGCCGTTGATCATATATTCGATGAAAGCTAGATAGACAGCGTAGGTTTGGATTATGGTCCCGTCGTCACCGTTTGGGTAGGTACCCAAAAAAATATACCTATAAGACGATAAGAGCGCTAAGCACTGCGCGATCTTACGTCTTTTCTGTTGACGCACTTCCTGAATAAAGTTGCTAATTGATACTAGTAACAAGTAAAATTTACAAACAAATAACAACCCTCTATTATTATTTCCATGATTATTACTTATACAAGACAAGCTTTACTCTGTAGAGTTTTTTTTTCGACTTGGAAACGCCCAACAGATGTTAAGTGGAACTCGCCTATAACAAAGCTTTACTGCGTAGGTCATATCCACAAAGAGCCTACGCTGCATTGCGTTGCGCCAGTCAACTTGAGACATCAAGTTGTGTGCTCTTTTAAAATGTTCGGAGCTGATGAACATCATGCTAACATGTAAACGGCCACCGCTCCTTTCTCAATGTTAACAAACTGCCCATTAGGTAGATAGTTAATCATCAATGCTTGAAGATAATATTAAGTATTTGGGTTTATGATGTAGGTAACACTTGTAATGTTATTAAATTATTATAAACTCTGTATACCTAAATGTTGAATGGATCATCAAGAAATTACCCAGCCTGAGGTTCTTGCCTTTCTCCTTGTGTGCTGGACGCGATTTCAAACAGGCGGTAGATTTGACGTTTCAAAATGATCCTAAAATTTTAATGAATAAAAATATTTGACTTTGACTTTGCGCGATTTCCACCGAACATAGCTAAGCTGTCTATCATGGATAAGCTTTCTCATACAAAAACATATTTAAAAAGGAGCTTAAGTTGCGGAGCTACGGGTTCCAAACAGAACCCACTCACGAAATCTCACAGCCGTAATGCCTCTAGCATAACATCCCTCTTCTGGGGTTCTTAGTTTCTTCTTCTAAGTTCGCATGACTGTTTTTGATAAATGGTAGATTCATAACACATCGTGGATAAAAAACGGGGAAATTCGCTACTACCATCATGCTGGCTACATATAACTAATAACAACAATATTTTTAAATTACATGTTAAGATTTTCCATTTTGGTTCCATATCGGTTTGAATCTTTACAAGCAAAGTTTGCTCATTCAGGGAACCAATACCTATGGAAAATGTAAACATTGAATTTCTAAAATACTTTTGCTATTAGGTAATGTAACCGGTATGTAGTGGCGAATTCCACGTTTTTAATCCACAAAAAAGTGGTTGAAGCTACATTTACCAATAACCATATGACGTGTACCTACCTAAAGCTGAGGAGCAATACTAAAAAGCATGCTTTGGCGCTTTTTAACTTGTAGCGGATCGGACGCAACAGCCAAACGACTGCTATCAGCTGCTAGCTGTTTTTTGCATGACGGAGAGCTTGGCCTTCGTCTCACCTGGTTTTAAGTTATGAAAAGACCGAAGGTAGCGCACTCCACCCGCAATCCTCAACATATTGAGGAACTGGCTATCTATCCTTTTGAAATAGTTAATTCTTAACCAAGGAATTCGATGTTTATTGCAGTCAGAATATCAAATAACAGATCGCGTAGCTTCGTTGAAACACTTATGAAATCCATGAAAATTCCTGAAGACCTAGTCTTCAGTAAGTTGCTGATGAGGTAAGATGCAGATTGCGTATTCGTTTGCGGGCGGCGGTAGGGCGCGTAGGCCGCTGGGCGACGACTCCACGCGGTATTTTTAACCCGCGGGGCCGCCGCTCTCTAGCTCACCTTTCTGTTTATTTCTGTACCCTTATTTTTAAACATTTGTCTATATTGCTGTCCTTCCGTCTGTTTATTAGTGGATGATTGAGGAGCGTCGCAGGGGGCGCTTCGTATATATCCGGCGGTCCACGAGTTCCCCGACCGCGCAACGCAACACCTGGATACCCTCAATGTCGTATATTTATGAATTAAGGGTGGTTCGATTTTTTTATTCAAATAAGGAATTGAGATTTATCCTTGAGCCAGATGGCGATGCTTTGTCTTTGCTGACAATACGGTCATGTGTTGCTTACACGGAATATCAACGGAAATGTTGTCGATCAGACTGGCTGATTTATTAATATTTTTGTCATGAATTTTCATTTTTCTACGTTTTGATAGATTATGTTTTTATAGTTTGTATTTGCTTATAATCGTTTGAAGAGAAAAGGGTTGTTATGCTCATGAGTAGCCGTCTCCAGCAGTTATCTTTAGGATAGGTGCGTCAAGGCCTCATTGTCGTCAACTGTGATATTCACCATGATGGTGATGTTTTTTAGCAGAAGAAGGGCAGCAGCTTCTTTCTGTATACTACGCAACACCTTAACTGCGATCACCAATCCGTATGGCAAAACTCTCCAAAATTGGAGAGTTTTGCCATAATCGCATTTAGTGTCATTCTTGGGCTGTTGATGTTGATGTATGGTGAATGAGGTATCCGGTAGTTTGAGGGTAATTCCCTTGATTGTTTTACTAAGTGTATGAACACCTCATCAGTTTAAAAAGTTAAATCAATAGAGAAGTTTGATCAAATCTACAAAAAAACATAAATCCATAACCCTTGTTTTCGAGACTTGGAAAATAGATAAATACCAATTTTTGACTCTTTATCGTATTAGACCAGGGCATAACAGATTCCAACTTAAATAACAGTATTTTAATCTTGTGTTCCGACATTCTGAAGTAAAATTGGTTATTTCACCTTTTAGTATATAATTATTTTATTTACACTTTACTACCTATTGTTCCTGTGACTCTTGACGATTCCGGGTGAAGTGCGCTTCCCTGTCGTAGAAACAGAATGTAATCACAAACTACGTTTCCTGTGTAATGCTAATACCACATGTTCGGCACCCTGGTGCGGCGTGGCAACCCTACCGTCAACATGTAGATCCTACATCTGGCTGTCGGAAATGAGACACACATCTTTCAGTACTCCTCAGTATACACATTTGGTCCAAAAATCATTAGACTTTTTGCCTCATCAAGATAGGAATATATGAATGAACAGCCCTAAGACGTGTCCTTGTGGACTATGAATGATTATCATCTGTGAATGGATTCGTGTCGAGCTTTGAAATGTTCTTCCTGCGCGTTGGAGGGTAGGATTTTAAGATCTAAAAATTAAACCGATACAATGCGTATATTTGGAAATGTTTAAGTGGTTAGGTGACGGATTTGTGGGGAATGATTTATCGCGTGAACATAAAACGCATGCGTCGCATGATGTGCAAGTCGGTTATTCAGAGTTTACATACAGGTACCTACATTCTACTCCTCTTACTATACTTCCTTTTTACTTTGAGGGCTCGACTTCGTCCAAGAGTTAAAAACCTATCCAATTTGATGTTAATGAACCTATAAAAATATACTAGAATTGCATTACTCCTATCCATGTATTTCAGAGGTTAAATTATACCTAAGTATTATTGAATGAATTTCTCGACAATAAGTGATAAAATTGTGTTTTTAGATATGAATAGTATATAGTTAATAGTTTTTTTTTCTTTTAAATATAATTTTAATAAGATTTTATCTCTAGGTAGTAATTATAGTTGTGTATATGTGCTACTGGAAATGTCCGAAATGCTGTTAATCTGTGGATGCACCGGCAACATTACATACCGAAGTATGTGTTTCAAATATTATCAATTATCAATTGGTGATTAATTTTTCATCCAAATTTTGTATTCATCCAGGGTGTATCTAGTAGATTTATATTCGGTCTCTGATTGGGGTGCGCAATACCTGGTTCAGTTTAAACGTATTAAGAAACAAGTTTACACGGTTACCGTCGACAAAAAATAACCTTTTAGTGTGGCTCCGCAACTTCATAACACATCCCTTAACGCACCCAAACCGCCTCTGTGGTCTAGTGGTTAAACCCACCGATTTCAGATCCAGAGGTCGCGGGTTCGATCCCCATGGGGAGTACAATATATTTTGCTTGATTTGGTTGGTGATAGGACTTTGTTTAAGTCCGCCTGGCTAGCTACCACCATATTACCTAATTCTGTCGCTATAAAAACTTTTCTAAAATTGTTGTGTTCCGGCATTTAGAGGTAAAGATTGCCAGTTCCTCAGTTTGTTGAGGATTCCGGGTGAAGTGCGTCTCCACCTTCGGCCTTATCTCAACTTGTAACCAGGTGAGATAAAGGCCAAGTGCTTACCCGTCGTACAATGAAATAAAAACCCATCTCCAATCATTTGGAAAACAAGGTTAAGTTAAGCATTTATAAGCGGTATTTAGTTCTGGACAAAACCTACTTCGGTATCCGCAAGTCTGGCCACACATGTAGTACTGCTGTCACCTTTAAGGCGGGAGACCAGGATACCAACTTGGTCCTTTTGATTCATTGCAATGACGAGCTTTGAAATTTGTTGGTGATTCCGTGGTCACAACCGCTTCTTTATTGGGGAGTGTTCTGCAGAATTGTTTGTTTTTATGCCTTGCATTACTGCATCACTTGCCATCGTCAGAGGTTCCATCCTCATTATTTAGAGCCATTCTAGTCTTGTCAAGTTAGAGACAAAATTCCTTGATAAAGATGTGGAATGGTCTTCCTGCCGATACAAATACACATACGTGGATGGGCCGTTTGAAGAAGGGGTATTTGAAATATATTCAAGACTCGGTAACTCGCGAGCTATAGGTAAATATGTCTTATGCGTCCATAGGTTATTTATTATAGATTACGATCGGTGGGCAATATTCTTGTTTGCCAACTTAGCTGTATACCTACAATATTTTTTTAACTTGCTAGTATGAAGTTATTGGGGGTATGGTATGCAATACAAATTCTAATGTAAACACTATAATTTAACTTTTGATGTTTATCTGTTAATTATTATCTCAACTCTGATCTGACTGAGGTAATTCAAGCCCAAACATGCTGCTGATTCATCGCGCAAATAATAAGCTAAAGCAGCAAAAGGGAGAAGATCCGGGTACATACCACCGGACAGAATAGCAGCAGATAGAATGCGCAGCGTCCGACTGGTTTCTAAGTCAATGTCGCTTGGAATGCAGCGACGGGAAGCGGCGCGGGCGGAGCAGCGGCGGCGGCGGCGGTGGCGGCAGCGCGGGCGCATCGGCCGCTGTTGTCGTAAGCGCACTTGTCGGCGCGTTTGACTGCCGGAGATATTCGGCGCGGTAACGGGCCGCGGCCTTCCTGGAATTGGTTACCTGTCGCATTCCTCTGGCGGTCGTCGCAGGCGCACTCTCCGCGGCCGCCGTCGCCGCACTGCATAGCGATGCAGCCTCTAATCGAGATCCTTTATTTATGCACTAATGTTGGCTAACCTTGAGATAAATATCTGGTTTTCAAGCTCGTTTAGGAGTTGGTGATGGAAAATATACCGACATAGCTGCTACTTCATTTTATTCGAATAATGTATTCAATGATATGAATTTTATGTACATGTTCTCTAAACTACTAAGTTTGCATAAAAAAACTTGATCATACCATGAAAACTAAGATTTTATAATTTGAGGGGTTGGCATTTTATCTCGATTTAAAAGAAGCTAGTTTCTATATAATAACGACGTACAATATGATCTAAATAATCCTTAAATTAAAAAGAAATTTTGCCAAAGCTTGGGTTCAAATTTCATTTGTCTTATATTTTATATTATTGTTTAATTACAATTAAAAACAGTGAATGGATCATCAAAAACCTTACTGGCCCGAGGTTCTTGCTTTTCTCCTTGTGTGTTGGTCGCGTTTTCGAACAGGCGGTAGAGTTGACTACCAACTATAAAGTTATCCTAAATAATGCAACTGAATAAACGAATTGTTGGTTAGATTTGTTCATAACATTTTAACCAACATGTAGGAAATATATTACGCTAAAAAGCTTGGAAGTTTGAATTATATTTCTGTGTAGATCTCAACTGAAATCGCCAAACGCAACAAAATGTAACGTATGCAAATGAATGATTCGCAATTTGCAACCATCTCATGATACCCATTGCTTGCTTGGCTCAGATAATAATATCTAAGCGTCTAGATTGTAATACGCAATGCAAAGAAACACTTTTACGCATATAACATGCATATACGTGGTACCTAGTTTTAATGTGAGTAAGTACTTATGCAGGCACTAGATGATATACTGGCGTGTGCGTGGGAAGTTCGGATTTTTCGCGAAAAGTTTTCATTATTATTACGCCTCCTAAATTAGTGGAAGACTATGAGGTCTTTTTTACATTTTTTTTTGTCATCAAGAAATGATCACTGCAATGCTTGTTGCTATTGGCTATGAGGTTGACTAATAAGGTATAGTTTTATGATATTGAGTAAGTATTTCGTTCAAACCGTAAATGAATATATTATTGATAAGAATGTGATGTGTTGGGAGGCGTGTTGGATCGGTAACGGCACCCTTGCGGCCCCTAGTTGACGACCGGAGCGCGTCGATTAGGGAAATAGACGCACCTCCAATACGAATCTATTGTTTTAATTACAATCTTGAATTGTATTATTCCTGACTTCATCATTTTAACCATAAAATCAATTTGTATTTCGTTATTTTTCAATTTAAAGCATTTTCTAGACTACTGTAGGTAGGTAAGTACTTACGTTTCGTTCGTACAAGGATGTGATTGGGTCTCTTTTATGTTGTTTAACCAATTGTAATATACATATCAATTCTTTCAATAATATTTCATGTGTGTGTGTGTGTGTGTGTATGTAGATTTTTTTCGTTCAAAACTGACCAATCTATAAATTCTATGAAAACAAAACCTAGAAAAAATACTTTTAATATATTTTGCGTTATTCCTTATTAGTCTTCTCTCAACTTATCGCCATATCATAAGACAATTCCTCGAAAAAATCCTTAACGCGATCTTTGTCGAGGACCCCTCGAATAGGTATAGATATTTAGTCCACCATCTTGGTATTTTCTCCTCGTCTCGAATGAGGTATAGTCGAGGCTGAGTCGTGGCATTGTGACTAAGTCGAATTTGCTTTTGATGCTTGCTCTTTCTTTTTTTTTTTATTCCGGAAATTTTAAATATCGCCCCGATTTCAAAGCTAATCTCTTCAAAATTTCAAAAAAGCTAATTTATGATTAGCAACAGTAATAAGTGCACGCCCGTATCTTTCTTAAAGAAGTAGCGTTTTGTAAATTCCACATTATATTTATCTTATATGTAGGGTATCTGCATCTCTAATATATCTTCGCGATGGAAAATTATACACGCCATCATCGTGTATATAGCTAGTAAAATCATCAAAATTACTGTTGACAAAAACCATCTTACAACAAAATGAACACTACGCGCGCGTAGTGTGTGCGCGTACACCGCGGTTTAGAGGAAGGTTCATTCGTTCGAAGAATGATGACGTCTCCTCGAATGAGGAAATATTTCGAGCAACGTTCGAGTCGAAGAAATAATTACGACCAAGCATACCAATGCAAATAGCAAAACGCAGAGGTGGATTTGAGTCGAGGAAATGTCTGAAAAACGAGGCATTAATTCCTAACCGGAGCTATATTATATAAAGGTTTCGGTACCTACTTGTAATCTATATCTTTTGACATGAATACATAATCCGTAATCGACAATATACTTCAATGTAACACAGATAAAGAATTAACCTAATCTTTCAATAACAAATGCTGGCAAAGTATTACGCCCTCTTATTAGGTATTTTATTTTGGCTATCTTCTGCAGTTTCTTTGTTTTAATTTTAGAGGTAGGTAACAATTCATAATAGCTTACTTGTTTATTATAATATAATCTAGAGAAACAGGCGCGAATAAGTAACTCGAGATTTTCGTCTGCCTTTCTGCAGATGAAGAGTGCTTCAATAGTTATGTTTCAAAGAATATACCTCGGTTTGTTTGCTGGATGTTCCGATAATGTATTAAAAGTATAATCACATCAACATCATATAGGCAAATGTGATTATATATAGAATATTTTATTGACGTATTTATTTTTTAAATATAATTGTTAATTCGACATTTTGATGATAGATTTAACATCGATTGAAACAATAATAATAAATAGTGTTGTTATTATTAATATTTTCTATCCACGTCATTGGTTCCTATATCTCTGTTTGCATTACGCGTCGGGCCATTCACCTGAAAATACTGCCTCAACGAAAGATCAGGCCATTAAGACCTTACTAGCACAGCGAAGGTTTTTTTTATATTCTTCGGTGGGTAAAGGCGCTTGGCTTTCATCTCCTGGTTATTATAAAGCCGAAGGTAGGAGCGCACTCTACTCGAAATCTTCAACAAACTAACTAGCTATCTTTCATCTAAATGGCGGAACACAATAATTAGGATTGTTGTTATGGCGTCATACTTGTTAAGATGTGGAATACGCAATTCTGGAATACGACCTGTAATGACAGTTCCTAGCGCCAGCGATTGGATCATTCAGTTAGCTAATTGATTCAGGTTTTATTTTACTTAGTGACAAATCCGCTAAATTCGTTTGAAAAATGTTCAAATCGACACGTGTTTCGCCTCTACACAAGGCATCCTCAGGAAAAAAAATAATGAAATTTAGCGGATTTGTTACTAAATATCGTTCTGTTTTCAGGCTTTGTCTATAGGATCATTCAGCAATAAAACCATGAGGACCTTTACAGGTTTATTAAGCACTTTAACCGTTGCCCGAGGTAGATCACTAGGTACGTATATTGGAGGTCCCATCCAATTCACATTTGGGTAGTTTATTTATTAATTTTCTATTGTAAATAAAAACAAAACCCTCTTTAATGTAAGCGGAATTAAATTATATAATAGGTCCTATTGTTACTCTTGTAGTTAAGTAATAAACTTTGCATGTCAGCCACTCATACCGTGTCAGCAGTTAATCAGACATGCTTAATAGCCGTTGCACCTACTTACATTGGTAGGTACCTACATGGAACTTTATTCCACGTGTAAGCCATCTTGACTAGAACAGTAACATAAAACTTGACCTCATGGTGTTATTTTCCTCTTTACCCTTATACAATATTATTAGAGCGCTCATTTTAAGATTCCGATTCCGTCTCATCTGCTATAAACGTATTTTTTATTCTACATCCGTACTCCAGCCATGGTTCTAGCGCTATCTGAGGATAGCTGGTGCTTTTTTTCTAACAAATGTTGTTTTTTTTAACTGACCTTGAATCTTACTCATGCAATAATGAGACATGCGATGTAACCAACTTACCCAAAATATGACAATTTAACTCATCTGAAGACATCAGGGTCCTAAGACAAGAAACATACTTACAGTCGATTGTAGCTGATTTCAAATTAAATTGTTCATTTGAAAGTCCACTGGAGTCAATGAGTTTCTTCTAGGCAAGCGTTGTCCATCTTAGGCCACACCTTCACTTGCCTTGGAGCGCGTAATTGTAAGTGGTCTAATGCTAAACGAAATAAGTAATAAAAAATTGCTACTGTCTATCATTAATGATCGTTTGTTTTTGAGCTCTATTGATAGGGGAATACGAGTAATATTTTGATGAACTCAGCTAGATGACAGCTAGTATTAGGTAGTAGGTACATCGCTACCGTCGCATGCGGCACACGTGTACTTAAACTATACATCCGCCCTTCGTTTCCCTCGGGGTACCCAAGGACACTAATAAAAGACTCGCTTAATTACCAACGTTGTAATTAACCAGGAGTTTTATTTGTTCTTCCTTAGCCCACTCTAATTTAAACTTTATTGTAAAGATAAAAGGAACGTTAACAACCACTTAGGTTTCAAAATTATGCTGTGGACTCACAGTTATGGGATATTTTGCAACTCAGACCATACATCTATAAAACGAGTGTTGATTTGATAAATCTTGACTGGATTTCTTTTACTTAAATTTACATTCGCTCCAGAAATGAAGAATCCTCAATAACCAGGTAAGTACTTCAAGGAGTTTTATTTGAAGTAGATGTTGAAGTTGTACAAGGAATTAGCTAAGTTGCCTTTTAAGAAAACCACGCGAAGGTAGGATGAGGCTCATATTCTGTGCCAAGGTCGCATATGAGCATTCAATACGTACATACTTATATAATTTTGTTTTCATATTTTTTTTTGTAAATTGATAAGCAGCGGAACCCCATATAATCAAAGATATGTTGACATTCTAATTTCATAAATCGAATCCAAAAATATTTTGTTTCTTAAAAACGAGAAGAAACGTTGAAAGTATAAAAAAATAAACCTGACTGAAAAATTTAGAATTTCTCCAATTTTTCCTCATATCCTCTAGAGCTCTAACTCTAGAGGGACTCCTCTAGAGGGACTCCTCTAGAGGGACTCCTCTAGAGGGACTAACTACAAAAACCGCATGGTTTTCCTTAAAATGTGGGTAATAGTAGTGTGGGGAAGTAGTGTTGCCGATTTACGTAGACGAACGTCCCAAGCTTGAGGTGGTTGTGGACAAATCCTGATTGACCCTTGATCGCGACGCCAAATGTTGTGATTTTGAGCGACACGTAACCCTGAGCGACATTGTTTTGAACTGTACATACCTACCTACTAACAATCCGCCCATTTGTTATTCATCTTTTTATTAGGCTCCCTTCACTCGCCGCTTTTATAAGATGTTTCCTTGGTTCGCTCACGACATTTAAGATGCGCGTTAGTTATTTCCAGTTAATTTGCTTATGCTATTCACAATAATTATTATTACCATGTGTGTCCTATCTAGCAACTCAAGCTCCAAGATAATAATTTCCAGGCTCGCTCGTAAGCCGCAATTTAGTTTCCACTTTTCGGAGATTTCTCTGCATATTGCACTCAATTCCTACTCGCAAGCATACATCCTCCAAAACACTTTTTTCTGCTCACTTCGCGCGCCATGCTTATCAGTTTCTGGTTATTTGCTCGGTTTGGTTCATTTATTTGACTTAATTCCTAAGATTTCCGGCCACACAAACTCCTATTCACATTTTATTTGGCTCACTCCGCTTGCCGCATATACCTAATTACCTATATCGTGTGAGTGAAGCCCGATTGTTTTCGAGTTTCGATTATTGATGGGTATATACATAATGCAGTATATACCCATCAATAAGCAGCAATCTTATAGTGCGAGTCCGACTCGCACTTAGCCAGTTTATTTTAAGTTAGTGGTCTCTTTCTATTTAAGATTCACATTGTTCGCGTCGCAAGCACATTCGAGGAACTGGCTATCTTACCTCTAAATTCCGGAACACAATATTTTTTATAATCGTTGTTATGGCGACAGAATTAGGTAAGATGGTGGTAGCTAGCCAGACGCACTCAAACAAAGTCCTACCGCACCAACCAAACCAAGCACAATATATTGTACTCCCCTTGCGGATCGAACTCGGGACCTCTGGATCTGAAATCGGTGGGTTGAACCACTAGACCACAGAGGCGGTTATTATTTTGATTGACAACATTGAGCTGAAATGTAGCGCTAATACATATTCCGAGGGTAGCACGTGGGTTAAGCAGAGCGAGTATAGAAGCTAGTAATATATATTTGATCTTGATCCGACCAAAATTGACTTAAAATGTAGTTACTAAAATATTAGTCCTTGCGTGACTGTAAGAGTCCAACTTTTAATGTTCATTTCTTTAACTTCTATACAATATATTACATGTAATATACAAACCAACCAACAACAAAAATCTAGAGCCCCTACTTTTTTACTTTATAGAACTTGTGGGTAACCGCATGCTCTAATTGCATCCTTGTTTGCATAATAATTTACTTTTGTCTCGCTTTAACATGTTGGGCAGATAGTGGAAATAGTAAAATGGTATTAAACCAAGAAAGTTGTAGGGTGTTTTATTTAATATAAACACACCCCATAGCAGGCATTTATCAATCCTCGCATTCACAAATAGTTGTGACGGTGTCCTGTTTTGTTAATGAAAAAAATAATACGCTATCACTTTTGTCTTTATCGATTTTGGTTTAGGTATTCAATCTACCAAATTATCTGGTAGGTACATAAACAGAAAACGTAGGTACTCTATTTAAATTTCCTAAATTTTACCAAGCAGTAGGTATGTAGGTTACCTGATTCTTGTGCCAATCAGGCCGACACTTTCATGCCTTTGTTTATGTAGGAGGAATACTTTTATTCTTAATTAATATTAATTAAGAATAAAAGTATTAAATTAATAGTTAGTATACCTACATATTGTTTTTATGTTTTTGTGAATAACTTTCAAGAGATAATTTAATAGAAAGTAGGTATTACAATATTTTATTAATTGACCTTTTCAAAAGGCTAAACTCAGTTTTATTTATTGTCCAATAGTATCAAAGCCATTAAGGTATCAAGAAAGGTGTTAAAAATATACCTATTTATTTCATATCTGACTCTTATCCAACTCGCAGTGCATTTGGCACTTTTGGGGGTACTTTGTGGATAACTATGACGTTGAATTTTCGATGTAGACCAATTAACAAGTTTCCTTATGTACTTAAAAATATCAAAATTCATTTATAAATAAAATCATTCACAAAGTTTTAAGCTTTCCCCGCGATCGCACACTGCAATGAATAAAAATTTAAAAATAGTATCACTGCCTTCTAGTGTATTCATAATTTCAATTTACTATATAATTTCAATTAAAAAACAACGTAGGACATTGAAATAACTAACCAGTAGTGAAATACTATTTAACACAGCATCAAAAGTACTTCTCTGACGTCACGATGACTATAGGATTGGAAAAGTTCTATCAATTTTCCCCGAGTCACGCGTGGATTTTTCGATTTTTTTCTTATACATTATTGATACTTAGGCTTGCGCCTGCGTTGTTAAAGCAAAATTTGTGGTGGTGCTTGTTTTTTTTTCAGTTAGCACGTCGCCTAGGGCGCTGTGAAACCGCCGCCGCCGTCGCCGCCCGCGCCAACCGCTTGGGCGGGCCTCGCGTTCCTGGCTCTACCTAAAAAAATATTAAGTTTGTTGACATTTATTTGCATAAAACGAATCTAGGGGTAAAATTTCACGTGTTACAGATAAAAAAATAACATTTTGAAATTTTACACAGCCCTTCATAACGCACATGGACTTTGAAGCCCCTGCATCTTACACAATTGATATATGTCACTGATTGTTATGAAATCTGAATGCGCATTTCAACAGCTTATTTTTATCATTTTGAAGTTTAGAAAAATATTTCAGGCAAGGTGATACAAAAATATTTAAAGCACCGTGAGCGTTGGCTGTAGGCAAGCATTAGTAATTTTTTTCGATATGTTCCGTATTCGTTGAAGCGTTGAAGGTTTTCTATTTGAGGGTGGGTAGTTTGCGCAGGGTCGGTCATACTCTAAACGTGCACAAAATAAGCAAGTTTTTCTGAAGAAATGTAGGTTTTTGGCAGCGCGAGAGTGTGGTAGTGTGCGTGTGAGCGGCGCGCGTCGATTGGCGGCGCGGACGCATGTGTGCGCGCGCCCCCGCTCGGCCTCTCGTACCTACCTACCGCGCGCGTCGACACGCACACTTGCACAACTCATGTATGCGCACTAAAAGCCTGCGTTGCGGTATTTTTAACATCAATTCATTTTAATGAAAATTAAACCGTCCGTAAAACATAAGCAATATTTGTAAGTTAAACCGTAAGTTAAATTAATGTATGAAAAAGAACATTATTTGTATATTGATTGACACACACATTAACAAAACATACAGGTAAGGTATAAATAACTACTCTAGGTAGGTACTAGAAATAATGATTAAACTTGCTGGTTGGTACTTTGATACCTAATTGTCGTTGGAACCTCGATATGTACTTTATACGTATTCATTTATTTATTGCAGATAATAAATCAATCCATAAAATCATTATCAATTGTTAACTATAATTTTAACCAAACATTAATTGTATATAAATATTATAGGCGATATTGTAACGTTTGTTAGATAAGAATATTAAATTATTTTTAGGTATTTAAATATACCTAAAAAACTTTTTTAACAAATGTTTCTACCATAAATGGTAGAAATTTTAAACGAAGCAGTGTACCCATGCTTCGATTCTTGCTAGACGTCTTACAAAAACCCAGTGTCTATAAAACATTTTTGATGAATCTTTGATAAGTCTTTTTCATGAACAATTTGATTTAAAATTACTCGATAATAGGTTCAAGTAATCGTTACGGCAACACTTTTTTAAGCATATATTAAATTATCATATCATTAATCCCCCTCCCAGCTATGCACTTACAACTTACGTTAGCAGTTAAGTAGCACGTGTATGGGTTCTTATTACTGTTACTAACTAAGGTGATTAGAGAATTCAACATGGCTGGGTCCAGTTTCCTTAACATTTATTTTGTGTTGCTTAATCATTAGGTAGTTATTTTATTGTGTATTAGGTCAATTGCAAACCTAGACATTTTCCTACAAGACCCAAATTAAGTTTACTTTTACATTTTATTGTACCTTAATATGTTCCTAAGTACAGTGAAATACCATGTTTAATATTAATAAACTTATTTATAAATGTAACTTAAACAAATTGCTGTTTTATTATGTTTAGGAGCTTAGTACTTTGAATTTTAACGTTTTGGGAAGGAGAACCATCTCAGAACCGTGAAACGGAAATCGTGTAACGGAAGTTTATATGGTTAATTATACATTTAAATAAGGGTTTTGTTACATAAAAAACGTGAATTAAAAAAAAGACAGGTATCATTTAGTTTTTTATTTGTTAGGAGACTATGCTTACAAAAAAAAACCAGTTGCTGTCTGTAAAAACTAGAATAAGTATTTAAAAGGCACAGCATTTAGTACTTAAAGTACGTAAGCAGAACATCTGTTTACGAAAAAAATAAATACTAAGTGCTGTCTGTTATTGTAAGTATTTTAAAAGACAGAATGTATTTTATTTTTTATTAGTTAGCAGACACTCTGCTCACAAAAAAAATACGAAATCCTGTTTGTCTTATTGTCAAAAGATATGTTTTGAGTTGTCTGTGCCCACCGCAGCAGCAATGAACACAGAAAATATTAATCAAGTAGTCGATTAGACGAGTCGTTTATAAGTATTTAAGTACCTACTTCGCTTGCACTTTTCACGTTGTGTTGCATTGTTGTTCATGCATGTGTTAGATACGCGCAGTATGAATATTGAAACATCCATCCACTGCCATGCCACTTTGGCACAAGGTTTTAATAGTTCGATTATAATGTAGGTACAGCTCAAAGCTCGGGTGCCGCGACGAGTCATTTATAAGTATTTAAGTACCTACTTCGCTTGCACTTTTCACGTTGTGTTGCATTATTGTTCATGCATGTGTTAGGCACGCGCAGTATGAATATTGAAACATCCATCCACTGCCATGCCACTTTGGCACAAGGTTTTGATAGTTCGATTATAATGTAGGTACAGCTCAAAGCTCGGGTGCCGCGACGAGTCGTTTATAAGTATTTAAGTACCTACTTCGCTTGCACTTTTCACGTTGTGTTGCATTGTTGTTCATGCATGTGTTAGACACGCGCAGTATGAACATTGAAACATCCATCCACTGCCATGCCTGTTTTCACAATGGGTATTTACATATATTTTTAATAAATAAAATAAATAAATTTTCCTACATGATCTTTGGGCTCCTTAAACACTTCTTGTTTAGGTAGTTATACGAGTATCTGCTGGAGTTACCAATCCCACGTTTAAATCGTTGTCAACATTATTGGAATATTCCAATAATGTAACGTTGTAAGTCTTTAAACCGTGGTGGCACATAATACCTGGCTTAGCAGATTACAGGTGGTAACAATATTCTTTTAACGACAACGTGTCGATTTCGTTGCGAGACGAGCGCGTGGGTTTCCTTTGATTTTCTCGTTAGACGTCACGTTGACAGCTGCGCACACAGCGCCGTCGCGTCGCTTGGTCAGCTGTCTTTGCGTCATTAAGTTATTCAATTATTACAATCAATTAATTGCAAAGTATCTACTTGGGACGTCCTGCTTCCACTTTTCTGGAGCGCCACCGCTTGCTTGCCGAGATAGACCGCCAGCCAACGTCAACGATTAATAACGCTTTCCAAGATCCTTGCGCGCTCAGCAAACACTACACACGCGGCATTTGCGTAGCATGTCTGCAACGCTCAAGGTTTTGGATAAATATGGCAACTGTCTACTGCGACGCAACCCTGCAAACTTTTACACGGTCATGTAAAACAAGATTGAGTAGAGCTGAGCTGAAAGCCATATCCATCCATACTTACATTATAAATTCTAAAGATCTCTGTTAGTGTATTATGTTGTTTACCTTTTCACGATTAATATTTTGTGAGCCACAAATGTTATTGAAACTTGGCATGGATACAGTGTTCGCTATGGACATAGGCTACTTTTTTCAGAGTACCGTAAGGTATATGAATAGAATAGCGTTTTTAGCACTTGCATGTAAAAAAAAACCTTAATTATTTATTTATATTTACATTTTCTAAATTAAAATAATCATTAGCAGTTCATCTGGCGAATGTTCCATACCTGTAATATAAGTTTAAACATTATTTTATATCCTAATATCACACTATGTACCAAATGTTAGGTTAATTATGCGTACTGGAAATGGGTCGTTGATAAGTGCGTGCTTTATACAAGTGCTGCGCTACTGACATTGTGCGGGTTAGTCTCTACAAACAATGAATTGTAAACTCAAAACGCATAATGCGTTTACAACATAAGTTACCTACATCTACCGGGGTACCATTACATACTAAGGTGCATAAAGCTACACAAGTCTTTATTGACTGATCGTAAAAGCGGTCTATATCACTTTCAGCCGTCAGCCTCAGCTTAAATGTTGAAAGACTTTTTTATAAAAACAACTACACATATATATGCAGTAAGTTTTCAATTCCGTCATTCCTGGAAACTTCTGAAAATTCATTTTGGTACACCACTAAACTACAAAAGGAAGCTATCCTGAAAGTCTCGATGACCTCTTGTCAGTCAGTTAGTCAGCTAAGCACGATTTTATATATATTTAGATTAGAAGTTACAGTGGAAATGCATTTTACTATACATACACCGCACCATTAGAAACAAACCTACTGTTGTAGTAGGTCTCATAAATTCAATAAATATAACGTAAGTTTCATGTTTCTGTTTCATAGATTAATTTTAAATAATATTTATTTTGGGATCTTCCCATTTTATATAACCACAAGCTTATGCCCGCGACTTCGTCCGCGTAATGGTTTTTGAAATAGGCGCAAGGAGACAGACTGGGATTTCTAAATCTAGAAAATTTCAAGCTTACAGAGGCTATGCCTTAATTGTCAGACAAGTCAAGTGCGGTTCTGTCGCACACACCGAGGAGGGTTCGAACCCATATTTCTAGGCAAATAATGTAGGTTATATGAAGTGGTATGAAGTGCCTGGCTAGCTACCACCATCTTACCTAAATATGTCGCCATAATAACAATTCTTACAAAAAAATTAGAGGTAAGATAGCCAGTTCCTCAGTTTGTTGAGGATTCCGGGTGAAGTGCGCCCTTACCTTCGGCTTTATCTTAACTTGTAACCAGGTGAGATGAAGGCCAAGCGCTTCACCGTCGTACAGTAAAAAAAAAGTGGTAGCGCGGTTCCAACTCGCGCTTGGCCAGTTTTGATTATTTATTTACCTCCAAATACTATATTTATACCAATACCAAGTTTGATTTAGCTAGGAAATAACAATGCAAAAAATCGTTTCTTGTGTAGGAACCCCCTTTTATTTTAAATAATCTTGTTATTTGACAGGTCTGAAAATTTCAACCTGCTTCTTGCAAAAGATATAGCTCGATAAAAGGGTTTCCCAAATATTGGACCAACTACTCTTTATTTTTGAAAATTCTTATAAACCACACACCACACCAAGACAAACATATACCTACCCTCTTAAGCTTTTGTTCTGTACAACCAGCGGTTTAGGCTGTGTGTTGATATATCAGACAGTCAGTCAATAATTTATGATTTTGAACGCGTGGGAGATGATTTTGGAAAAACTGATACACGTGTCTCATAATTTTAATTGAATTGAATGTATACCAATTTTCGAATCAATCGACCCCATATTTAACCCCTGTGGAGTGGAATTTTGAAAAACCCTTTCTTACTTGATACCTACACATTACAAAGAAGACACCCTTCAAAATTCATGTCTCTAGGACCAGCGGCTTAGGCTGTGCGTTGATATATCAGTGAGTCGGGACTTTTAATTTTATATACTCGTATATGGATAAACTTTTTAACTGGAGGGCTATCTACAATATTCTTGGATTGTCTTATTTATGTATAGATATAAACAAGTGACCGCTCGTCCTTATCATATTTGTTCAAAGTGTAACAGCTTTATAGATAACACATAAAAAATATTGGATTGAACAGAGATTTCAGTGGCCGTATCTACCTATAGGTAGCGAGTTTGATAATTTATATGCCATTCTATCTATATTATTATATGTAATATAGGATTTGCTTACCTTCCAATAAATTTTAAATGTCGGTAGTCTAATATCGCTTACTTATATACCAAATTATATAATATTTAATAACGAAGGCATGTAAGTGTCACCAGCGGTAAAAGATAAAGATAGAAAACTGTACGTTTTTGTTACATACAAGGAGCCTAATTTCCTACGAAATTTGTGGTAAAAGATTGAAGCGATTTATTACATTTCTCTAACCTTGGTTGGTCCAAAAGAGTTTTTTAATCCCTAACTGGATCAATTGGCATGGTAAAAGTTTTCTGTAAATTGCCTAGTTTCTCTATGTATTCTTTTTATTTTAATCTGCGAATGCAGATCTTAGTCTCCTAAGAACGTTTTCCTGTAGCTACAATGGCATAAAGTATATCTGCTCTTACTGCCCCCTTTCGAAAATCCACCGTTCATATATTTTAAGTATTTTTTTCGGCTTCCAAGAAACGGGTCTCGAAACCTCGATCTTCCAGCAAATGGGCTGACGATATTATCAATTTCACAAGGCGCAAATGGATGAACTGGTACAAGACTGTTCAACGTGGCACATACATAGAGAGGGCGCGTAGGTACCCCGCAGGGGTGAAATCTGGCTGCGGATGATTAATTTTTAACCGCCTCTGTGGTCTAGTGGTTCGCCCACCGGTGTCAGATCCAGAGATCCCGGGTTCGATCCCCAAGAGTAGTACAAAATTTTGCTTGGCTTGGTTGGTAGTATAGTGTTTAAGTCCGCGTGGCTACAACCACCTGAGTCTATCGCTATAACAATAATTCCAAATTGTTGTGTTCCGGCATTTAGAGGTAAGATGCCAGTTCCTTAGACAGTTAAGGATACTGGACGAAGTGCGCTTCCACCTTCGGCCTTATCGTAACTTGAATACAGATGTGATTAAGGCCAAGCGGTTACCCATCGTGCTATAAATATAAACAAAAAGAATACGTAAACACTTTACTATACACAAACATTACATCCAGTAATAAAAGCAAGCAGTGAATAGTGAACTAAACCCGATAATTCTAAGCCAAAAAGCAAGGTGTTGCTGGGTGCAAAAGAAAATTACGTAGGTATTCGCCATAAAATTCGTATCATTGTATCGTACAATACCAACACACGACGTTGTGTTATGCTGACAAAGTATCTGTTTAGCTGTATAGCTGATTTTGCTTGCTGACCAAATATAATAAAAAGTACCATTAAATTCCTTGAAATTAAAAATATATTATAACCTTCCCATCCTTCTATGGTCATTAAATACTCCATTCTGAGGACAATAAATGACCTCCTGACTGAATGCTTCGATAGCGAGGTTACATACTGACTCTCGTTGACACAAATTGATTTTTTATCATCTATAATGTGACGAAACTTCTTAAGCCATTACTCAATTAATACTTATCGTTACTCAGTTATAATAGCGTCAGTTCTATTAAGATTGTCGAATCTCAGAACATGTGCATCAGTATTTTGAGTGCGACCACCACGAGCTTTGAGACTAGGGAATGTCAACGTAACCTTATATTTAAGTATTATTTTTATATGGCTATCTTTTAAATGGTCAGCTGCAAAATGTATTTTGTCAGTAAACAAAGTAAATTTATATAACCGGCCATGAGCAGACACGCACATCGAGGGTTCGGACACCCATAAATCAAGGCTAAAAATCATGTTTCATGAATCATCCCCTTTTATTTTTATGTCATTTTTACACACTGTGAAATTTTCAACTGTCCTGATGTTATATATGGATCTCTTTGGGTACGGAACCATAAAAAGCAAGGTGTTTCTGTGTGCTAAACCCTTAATACCTATAGACGTACTTCGTCACAAATTCGTAAAGAAATTGTGTCAAAAAACTTTTTAGCAAAAAAATACCATTCAATTACTTGCTTCTTTATAACGGTTATGATATAAATGTACCATTATTATTTTGATAGCCATTGCGCTAATTACCTTCATTACTAGGAAATAGGATTGTGACAAAAGTTATTTTAAGTTATCAGAGACTACACTAAACAATACCGCGGAATTCCCGTAACTTAATTACGTAGAGGATTGATTATGTTTTCCTTGTAATATTACAGCTCCCAGCTAATATTGTTCCTCTTTAGGTACCTACTCTGTTGGCTGATATAATGGACTTGTACCGATAAGCTTTACTGTGTATTTCGATTTACACATATTGGTACAGCAGGAACATAAATACAGGCGCAATCCCGCTGTTTCAAAAAATCCAGTTAGTTCAACGAGTTGAACTTGGAATAGACGGTTTCATTTGACCGTATGCAAGCCGAAACCAGTGAACTCCTTTCGTCTAAATGTATTGATATTGTATTGTCAGAATATCAACAAACGTTGGTCCGCTTTAAACGCTACTTCTACTTCAACAGCCCGTTAATGTTCCTTGATGGACCGGTATGGTAAAACGGTTACCATAATCGCCACGCTCGCCTTCTCACAATTTCCAAGGGTAACAGAATCGCTTGGTTTTGCTAACACTGGTGGTATGACATGTGAAGACCACCTGGCTAGCGACCACTTTCCTGCCACAAGCAGTTTGACATTCCGTCGATGCGCGGGAGATCCAGTGCCTTCTGGAAATGCTCGCTCCATTGTTGGAGCTCATCCTGGCTCTGGCCGAGATCTTTAAAATAATAATAATAAAAAAAAACATGTATGTAACTTCCTCTGTGGTCTAGTGGTTCAACCCACCTATTTCAGATCTAGAAGTCCCGGGTTCGATTCCCAGGGGGGGCAATATTGTGCTTGGTTTGGTTGATGGTAGGATTTTGTTGAAGTCCGCCTGGCTAGCTACCACCATGTTACCTTGGTGAAACTTTTTCTTCGTGGTGTGATACGTCTGTAGGCGTGCCTCAAGGCGGTGTTCTACTCCTCTCTTCTTTGCTATTTTTAATAATTCGATTTCTTACAATTTATCATCATCATACCACCTTTATGCAGATGACCTTCAGATTTATGCACAGGCTCCACTCAATGATATTTCAGTTGCTGTTGAGACTATCAACACCGATTTAAGTCGCATTACTGAATGGAGTAACTGTTATGGAATGAAAATCAATCCGAACAAAACGCAAACCATTTTAATTGGCAGCTCAAGAAGACTCTGCGATATTGATTGGCAATCACTGCCCCAGGTTGAGTGATGGAGTAGTGATCCCTTACAGTGAGACCGTGAAGAATTTTGGAGTCACGTTTGATCGCACCCTTGGCAGGCTCAGATGGAGGCTACCAGCCGTAAGCTGTTTGCGTCTGCCGGCGCGTTAAGAAGACTGCGAAACTTTCTCCCTACTGCTACTAAGATCTCGCTTGCGCAGTCTCTCTTGCTCCCCGTGCTTGACTACGCCTTACGTTTATTTTCGGCCTTCGTAAATCATGATCATGTGTCACCTTTCCGCGCCAGACTTAAATGGCTTCCTAGTCGGCATCGCCGGAATTTGCATATTCTTTCTCTTTATTTAATACTTTTCAATCCCTTTTCACCTTCCTATCTTAAGGACAGATTCGAGTTTCATTATTCTTCCCACAACTTTTCTCTTCGGTCATCAGACACCCTGTTGTTAAAAACCCCGACACAAAGAACTTCTTTTTACAGTGGTTGGTTTACAGCTGAAGCTGTTAGGATGTGGAACGCATTACCTGATAGTATTAAAAGGACGACATCGCAACACATTTTTAAGTTGAAAGTTTATCAGTCTTATCTATCAGTTTATTCTTAAATTATCATTTTTATCCTTCATTATTATTATTATTATTTCTGTAATTTTATGTATGTATTACTATTAAATACTATTTGTTATTCGTATAGTCCGCCATCCTTGAAAGCCGTTGTCTTCTATGTCCATCCAGTGGTTTTTTTTTTTTTTTTTTTTTTATTTACGATGGGTCGGCTCTTGACCACGAAACTTACACAGGTAAGAATGAGATCTACGATGGAGCGAATGGTTGCCTGGAAGAGATTATTACTATTACTTATCGCTTTCACCGATAAGGCCGCCCATTGTTTTACCAGTGACGCTTTGATTAAGTTTCCAATATCTGTATTTTGTTATGTTATGTTTAAATGGTGAACAATAAAGAGTTATCTATCTATCTATCTATCTGTTACCTAATTCTGTCGCCATAATAACAACTCTTAACAAGTAGTTGTGTTCCGGCATTTAGAGGAAAGATAGCCAGTTGCTCAGTTTATTGAGGATTCCGGGGGAAGTGCGCCTCCACCTTCGGCCTTATCTCAACTTGTTACCAGGTGAGATGAAGGCCCAGCGCTTCCTCGTCGTACAATAAACAATTGATCCATATTATACCTATGTTAGTAACTTGTTGTAACATATTATACCTATGTTAGTAAAGTTAAATAACTTATAATCGATGTTAGTTTAAAACGCATAAAAAAATAACAATTTAAAAATGATAATTATTGAATTATTGAGACACTGCCGTAAAGTACAGACATCCAGTGTCTCATGTAGATTGATTCAGAGCTATCATTTAAAATAAAAAAAATCATGCGGGCGGGCAGAGTTCAGTCTAACTTGACGACTTGATCTGTTTGTTGTCAAATGAAAATCAAAGTCCATAATCATGGTCCAGTCCAACCCATGTTCGTTATGTACTAGTACGGTATGCAAAACATATCCACGGATAACTGTTACAGGAACATTTATAGACCACCCACATTGGAAGTGCACTGGTCGTGGTCGTACATAAATAAATAATTCACAGAACCGTACTGCATTCCTTCGCAGTTGTTTGATTAATGTTGAGAGTCCAAATCCTATTCTGTTTCTAATAGAAATTTAGCTGGACCCTATTTGAATTGGATTTACAATACTTATTATAATAAGTATTATTTCCTGATACGTTTCTTTAGTTTTATTATAACTAAAGAAAGAAGGACAGCAGCTTTATTATGTGTATAATCTACACCTTTACTCAGAAACCCTCCCGCCTTAGAGGAGCTTCTGTACAGCAGTGGACAATATTGGGCTGTTGATGTGAAGCGAAGCTAATATATCAAGGAAAATACTCTAAAATACAATACATGCTTGACTTACCTTTCGGAACTTAGATAATTATTAAAAACATAAGAAAATTACAATATATCCTTTATTTATAAAATTATAAATAAAGTACATCTTTCGTGAACTTGTCAGCGAATATAACTAAGTAGCATAAACCTCACACACTCAATCATATGTATGTTAATATAATTATATGTGTAATATAATCTGAATAAAAAAAAACTAAAAAAATTCATGTGGCGTGTGCTAGAAAAAAAAACGTTTTCATAAGATGACCAAACAAAAGGTCCTAGAGCCATGCACTGATATTTTCGGGGTAGCTGTTTTTTGTTATGTATGGGTGCACTAAGACAGGATTAAGGAAAATTCCCCCAGCATGACCGGAAAAAAATCCCGTCCTTGTTGTTCTGTGGAAGAATACGTCAATCAAACGTTCCTTTATTAGTACGAAGTAGTCATTCATTAAATAAGTGCCTAATAATATTAAATAAGATATTAATATTAGTCATTAGTATTAAGTATATTAATTATTATTATGGTTTCAGACAACGGTTATGTAAAAGCTCGTCTAGTGTCACGTGACCGCTGACCTGCTGAAAATTTGCCATTTTGTAAAAAAAAATATGAACGGCATTAGGGTCCATAGGTATTTGGTAAAGGTAAACTGTCTAAAAAAATATCTTTAATGGCAAAGCACAGTACATGTATGTAAAGAAAGCCAATGAATTTGAATTACTTCTTACATTATCAAATTTCAAAGGAAATCATCCATTTGACTCCCATAACATGATGACATGGTTTTGTCGTACTCAAAAAAAAACACGATATAGTAGTGTAATGTAAGGTTACTCGATTCGACGGTAACCCTAAGCGGACGCCACATCAAAGCTATCGACTTCCGGCAACCGTGGGTTATCGGGCGACCTCCGAAATTCCCGGCAATTTGTCTGCGCGAGCGCCGACCCTTTCCTCTGCCCTCGGGACGTGCACTTGGTAAAAATGTTCAAAGTTTCTTAGAATATTTTGTGGTCGATGAGGAGTAGGTTTTTCAAATATTGCTCCACCAGTCCGCATCAGGCAATATTCTTCCGCATGGAAATGCCGATGTAGCGCTGTTTCGCACCAAATTTTTCGCACCACAAGCAAAAAGTACTTAATAATAATTGTTTCGTTTCTCATCACCACAAGTTTAGAGAAAGCTTACTCTTAAGCTTTCAATTGGCTTATCGAATTTAAGTTTACGTTGATTTCTAAATTAATATATTTCAATTTTATTATAATCTTATGAAAAAGTTAATGGGATTAGAAGATTCGATACAACATTAGGTAATGAAGAAACTTCGAAAAACTACCACTACTCGTCGTGCTAATTGATCAGACAAAATAATAAAATACGGAAACGTTTTTCATTGGTAACTTAGAAAAGTAGTGCAAATGTGGGTCTCGATAGAGCTTTTGGATTCGAAGACCTTGGATCCGTGGGGAGCCGGTGCCCTTCGGGTTTTCCAAAATCTTATGGGGATTCGATTGAGGCGATACGTGACTCAAGGGCTGGCTCTCATACAGGGCAGCGAATCAGCATATCTGTTCAGCTTACAAACAGCATGCAGCCGGTGTTTTGAGCACGATTCCGTCGGGTATATTGGTCTGGAACAGTTGAGTTTCCTATAAACCGTTTGTAACGGTCCTTTAGTAACCCGACTGCTTCCCTTGTACATATTTCAAGTAATCATCGGACCCCTTTGATAATTTTAATCGCACGGAGAAGTTTGAGATTTGTCAAAGTTAATGTTCAGGGTTTTGGGATCTTCCATTGGGTATCCATAAATTTTTAAAATAAAATTTATGGAAAGTCTCCTAAAACCGTTTTCCTATAACTATAACGGTTAAGGTACCTGCTCTTACTGCCCCGTTTCAAAGATTCACCTGTATAAATGCGATTTACGCTTTGGCTTACGATTCGATCCTGTTGTTTGACTGAGCAAGCCGGTAGGTATTTCAAAAATATATGACTTCCAGTTTTCAAGATGAAGGTGAAGTCGGTTCCATTTTTTTTTGTAAACAACTTAGTATTAGCATTAGGTCCATTATATTCAAATTTTAGCCGCAAAACTTGACCGGGACCACAAGTTTAAAATGTATCTTAAAAACCGTGTAAAATATGACCTAAGCCGGCATCAATCTAATTTGAGAAATGTAGAAATCTTTATTTCATATTTTTGTAGACCGGGTTTTATGTCTACTATCGATGTCGTAGCACGTTGGCGCACAGGACCTGCGGGTCATGTGCGCCAACAGGGGCAGCGCTTGCCCTTCATCTCACCTGGTAACAAGTTGAGATAAGGCCGAAGGCGTAGGCGCACTTCACCCGGAATCCTCAACACAACTGGCTATCTTACCTCTGAATGCCGGAACACAACATTTTTTTTTAAGAATTGGTTATAAGGCGACAGAATTAGGTAAGATGGTGGTAGCTAGCCAGGCGGACTTAACCAAAATCCTACCACCAACCAAACCTACTATTCTGTGGATGGAACCCGGGACCTCTGAATCTGACGCCGGTAGGCGAAGCACTAGACCACAGATGCGGTATTTTTTATCAATATTTACCTAAGCCCGATCTCATATCATACACACGTTTGTGAGAGCGCTTGTTTGTTCAAAACCTACCATAAAAAAGGTGTTAAATTTCAAAAAAGCCCTTTATTTATTATGTGAATTTGTTGGGCAAAAACAGGTGATGTAACACAAACGCCCAAATAAATTTGATTTGTGCCCATTAACCAACTCAGAGAGGGTCAGAGGGAAATCAAGCCAAGCCTAAGGATGCCGACACAAACAGGCCATCCTTAGGTTTATGTTTTGAAGGCATGTCTATAGGCATCTCAAGTAGGTGGATGGGGCATAATACTCTACTTTTTTTTTTACTGTACGACGGGGAATCGCTTCGCTTTCATCTCACCTGGTTACAAGTCAGTATGAGTTGTGAAATCTAGATGGGTAACTGACTGAAACAAGCACAAAAACCTTTACCTAGTGAGTTTTAGCTAGTGACCTTAGCGGAACGCAAGCCATTATCTGTAGAGAAGCGCGATAGGTACGGCCTACCACTAAATAAATACATAGGACATGAATGAACGTTAGATCGAGTCGAGCGCGCACTTCCGGTGACTCGTAATAAGGACACCACGCAATACGACGACGATACAATTTCGAAACGGGAGAGTCTAAGGAGGTCACCGGATAAGATTAAACTGTGTAAACAAACCGTTTACATTGATAACTCGTTAGCATTTCTGCGATGGCGCCTATGAAGCCTCGATGGGTTCCGCTGTCGATAAGCGCCCCTAGCCCTACATCAAGGGAATCGTTTTCCTCAATAAATGTACTTTGTGTCAACGTTATTCTTTACACATTTTGTCGTAATCTGTTGAGGGCAGATTATATTGACGAATTGACACGTTGATACAGGAAGAGACTCATGTCATGATTGACTAGCACGTGTACACGACACGAATCAGTGACGCCTTTCAGTGTGTCGACACTCTGTAGTCGTCATGACTACATTTATATATTATTATCCTGTTAAATATGAAAACAAAATAAAGCGTTAGTGCGTTTGATATGGTAGACATTAGTAATGTCGCTAGAGTTCTTTAGTATAGCTTGTAGATGCATTGGAATGAATGGTATACATATTCAGATAAGGGTTTCCAATTGACCTACATTTTATGAATTTGAGAGCGGCTCGCGGCAGTTTATTCGTGCGTCTTTAACTCGGTTATTACGCAGTGGCTTCGACATCGGAACATCAAAGTTTCAAAACAACATCACTACATCCACAGATCAATTAACCTCACTTCATAACTTAAATGTACTTAATTGTATGTCAGTAACTGCTGATTCTTCTTAATGTTTTTCCATATTTTTAGTATTGTCATTGTCCTACTGCACGATAAAGGCTCATTGCTTACTTCAGAGAACGCAAAGAAATTGTGTACCTACGTAACGATGTCATTCTAACCGCATTCCATTCTTTTATATCAATGATATAGGTGCGTAAATAATAAATTCTGGTAGGTAAGGTATGCCGTGCAGTTTGCACAACACAATGAAAATGTTGTTATAAATTCATCATAACAAGAATTACGCACACCTATGAATGGGTGATACTGATAAGGTCTAAATAACGGATATTCGTCAACTGTCTGTAACAATGATACAATGATTGGTTGTGTGAGTCACCGGGCAGGAACGTCAAAAGTCATAAGGTCCTGTAAGCTATTAACGGAAATCATTTCCATACATGCATCATGATTCAACCCAAGTATCTAATGATGAATCAAACTTATAGCTGTTGCTTCAAAATGACTCAGTTACGTTATACTATATTACTAATATATTAATTAGGTACTTATTTATATTGCATTATGTAGGTAATTGTACTTAAATATATCGCAGACTACCCCGTGTAGCTTTAGGATAATTTTACAGATTGCAGGTTTTATGAACTGTTTATATCATAGTTCAAGTCAAACATATATTTGCAATTGATATTGGGTTTAGTAAATCAAGAATGGCAATTGCAATGTATAAACCCGTATCTAATAATAATATATTTCGTTGTAGTCGCAAGAAAGGACATGGGTTTCTTTTACAGAGGCTCTTATTAAATAATCTCTTAGTGTATTCGGTTGGCTTCTCAGAGATGGGAAATTTGACTAGATACTATGGATCTCCTGACACACATATCCATTCCTGTGATACGACAGGCCAAGCAATTTAAAGATTACTAATTTCTGATTATAATCGTTAAAGTAAACTAAAATTGGTTGAAACGAGTTCAGTTCACCTGGTAACTCTATCTTCAATGAAACCGCAAAAAATATTACTAAGTACGTATCTGTTTACCTAACCCATATTTAGTACTTTGGCTTACTACTCAAGTGAAATAGGAAGTGATAAAATAACTGTTGCCGCTTTCGACATATACCTATTAAACTGTTATCTTGTTTACTGGCACGCAACTACTGAATGGGACAGTTCACATTTTAACTTGTGTTATAATTACTTATCGAGAGCATAAGAATCTAACGGAAGAGGGTGTTAAAGGTTGAAGATTGCTTCTGTTTTTGGAAGAATGTTGAGTAGGACTCGTTTATCGGGCGCCTGCAATCCGCGCTGACCCCTCGACATCCTCGATCCACATTGTCCCCCCGCGCCGCGCCGCCTGACGCAAAGCCGCCGTACGAGATTGAACCCTTTTCTTGTATGTATAAGTCTATATTGTTTCGTCAGCTAGGGTGGAAACGGGCGCATGAATGGACAGGCTTGTGAATGAGCGGACTATGTCCCGGCGATAAGCGCTATCGTCGCCGGGGCCAGCTGACGAACCGTGTTGACAAACCCTGTCCTACTTTCGTTGCCCGGACTCAACTTACGTTTATCAATCGACTTTGTACCAAGTTCGGATTTAGTCTTTCATTGTCAGTTTATGAGCCGTTTCCTTTCTTTCTATGGGCTGCTGAATGTCCCGTGCGATACATCTTAGTCTCTCAATGCAAGATAACTCGATAAGTCATAATATGACAGGTGCATTTATTTTTAGCAATCAGTTGCCTTTTTAACATTGTTTGATTGTTAAAAAACATGATACCCATAAGACATTTTAAAATTTTACGTTTAGAACACATTATTTTAAACAGTCTTATACTAAAATGGTGGACTCTATCACGTGAAACTTAAAAAACTTGATACCTAGTTGAAGTAGTAGGATAAATGGTAAGTCCTACTAAAATTTGGTTGCGCACCATAATACAAAGCATTATTCATGTTTATTCTGATATACCTATGTTATTTTCGGGAATGTTTTTTTTTATATATTCATATCTTACTATTTAATTTGGTATACTGCTTGAGGAATTGGGAATAGTGTTCATCTTGGAATTGAATCAAAAACCAACTATATTTGTAAATTCTGTTTTTGTAAGTTGTTGCCCATAAAGTGCCATGTGCCCCACCTGTATAAATCTTCCTTAATAAGCGGGTATTCAGCACTGAACCGACACTTTTAATTTGTAGGTAGACAGAATATCTAATGATAATGTTAGAAATAGCAATCTTCATTGTTTTGATAGCTATCACGATGGACAGATAGTAAACTCTTGATGGATCATCATCATTTTTTCAGTCTACGTACATCCACTGCTGAACATCGACATCAAACATCATCCCCCAATGGACGCCATAAATAGCAACGCGAGCCACCTCCATCCGTCGGCTCCCCGCAACCATAGTGACGCCGCTCCATCGAGTAGGGGTTTGTTCCACGCTCCGTTTAATCATCACCATGAGGCCATGTCACCATGCGAGAACTTTATTCCCCAGCGGATAATGATATGATTTGATGGATATCAAGTCATTCAAATTATAAGGATTGGAATGTTGTTAAGAATGTTTTGCAACTAAGGGCCATTGGAATATCGACTACCTAGCGTACCTACCGTATGAACCACGCGATCGTATTTATGATGAGGACCGTACGTACGGTAAGCCTGTAGCGTCCATTGATGACGCTTCACTTGGTTACCAGGCCATAGACGCCAGCAACACCAGGAGCAGCACTTGCAGCACAGCCTTTTAATTTGTATGGTGGGAAAGTGTTCGAATTACAGGTGAATGTGGTATTAAGATTGTATGGGCGGTGTATTTTTCCGTCAACTTCAATTAGCTCAATTATCTCATATGCGAATCGCGCCCTAGCCCACAGTGTCAAGAAAGTCGTGAGGATTGATATACTTACGTACGTGTTTATGTACCGCCAACCAAAATGGTCCCCATCAATAGCCGACCAATATGATTGCGATACAATTACAGTAGTCGGTCGTGCTATCTTAAAAGATTAGATCTGAAAGGAACCCTATAGGAACGGTTGGTAGGTAATTACTAGGGAGCATGCGCCTTGTTAGATCGCCGGCTGCGCGGGCGCACCTGCCGGGCACGCGCCACGCAAGCTGCTAAATAACCTTACATTGTGTGGCGTGCATCAGGCTAAGGGTAAACGTTTTTAATAATCCTTATAATAATAATTACATTGCACTCGGAGCTATGTGTAAGCGTATTTACTACATAAGGCACCAAGTTCGGGATAGGAGTGATCTACCTCCTAGAGGTCTACCCTGGGCAACGAAACCGCTGGTTCTCCCTACGGTTTCGGCTGAATTATTACGCTTGTGGTAGGACCTATAAATGGTCACCTGGATAGCGACCATGCTACTGAAGTCGGGTGCTAAACGATTAACGATTTACCGTGTTCCATCAGTGCGCGGAAGAGACAGTATCTTGGAAAAGATATTGGCTCTTCCGAAGCTCGCTCCATAGGGGACTATGAAGCGAGCTTTCCCTGAGCTAGACAAGCCTAGAATCAAGAGCTGACGCATTAATTATAAAAAAAACTACTACACCATTTAGAAAACATTTGTTAGGAACATGCGCATTATCTGAAGATTTCAAGTATGTGTCTGACAGAATAAAGGACATCTTGATCATCATCCTTGATTATCTTATCATTGTAAATAATCGGTCCAGCTTTAAGCACTTCTGCTCTTTTCTGTTCTAGTTATTGAAAACAGTAGTCGAAACGAGTTTCGAAAAGTAAAACTATTTATCCCTTGCCGCAGATATTATCTTGCCTTCGGTCTATAAGGTCTTATAAACTAAATTGGTCATCAATGCACCTTCATCCCTAAACCTATAATAAGAATTTATAAAACCCAGCTTTTGATTGTTTTGTTTGTGATTTATCATTTCCTATGGAAATGCATACCTTCACGTGATTAGTTCGTTACATATACTGTTGCGGCTGAATATTTAAAGCTTTTACATATTGAGTGTGTACCTAATCCTGGCTCCTATTAAACGAATGGCTTGCTAGGTGACATTGCGTTGCGTAGAAGCATCGACGATCACGCGGTTGCAGGTTCTCAAGCATCCGCATTCCATAAGAACATGTTATGTTCTTAATATCTATCGCAATCGTCATTTGTGAGAGTAGGTACACCATATTCATTAAAATTCCCG
This sequence comes from Venusia cambrica, assembly GCA_951394065.1. Classification (NCBI taxonomy): domain Eukaryota; kingdom Metazoa; phylum Arthropoda; class Insecta; order Lepidoptera; family Geometridae; genus Venusia; species Venusia cambrica. The sequence continues at coordinate 11,145,883 of OX596040.1, read as the reverse complement.
TGTTTACTGGAAGTCCATCAGTCGACCTCACCGCCCGCTGCCTTCCGCTGCCCACTGATTGGTGTACCGGCATCGAGTTTGCCGCCGTTCGGTTTGTTGGATCGACGACTAATGAGTAGATCACACGTTCTGATTCATCGGTCGAAGCAATTACAAAATGATAAACGGAAATTGCTTGGATTCCATCGATTTGTTCTAGGAACTGTCCAATTTACGTCTCCCTATCGTGTCAAATCATTATCAGTGATTCATGTTTCTCATTCAACATTTTAATCCTATAGGTCCGGTTTTATTTTTAACTCGTAATTCTACTCATAAGTTTAATTGGTTAAATCTAGTTTCTACTGATCATGTAGATTTTTTAAGTAAAAGCGCTAAGCTAAGCTCTAAGTACCAACATTAATGACGGTCTTAATTTATGATTTCATTGATAATGGCGTAACCCACTTCAACACGTCAAAGTTTAATGACATTCTAAGTGCATACCTCTCATCAATGTTAACAAAGTCCAAATTGGTCTGAAATGGACACCTGTTAGAATTAGTTGTAGCGGGTGTTGTCGCGGCGAGGTGCACGCGCAGGCATGCGTACGTGCGTTCCCCCCCCCCCCCCCTCACCCTTACCCCCCTACCCCTCTTCTCCCCGCTGCGTACACACACTCCGCGCTGCCTGGGCTAGCGCCTGTTCACCATTCATCGGAATGCAGGCCCTGTACCTACATCTCATTATTGAAAGAAGTTATTTAACCTTATTTGTAGGGCTTTGTACACAAATCGAAATTCCATCGTCGAACGGTGTTTCTTAAAAGGAGGGTACTTTCATATCTTTGTCGTGCATCCTAGTCTATACACTAGAGGCCGTTTTTAACTGTAATGCATAAGATTAGCAAACTATCCAGAATTTCTCTATACAATACAATACAGGGAAGTTAAGGTCATCTTATCTCATTGTCAACTAAGCTAACCTTCATAAAGCGTTTATTGTTGGGCTTAGGAATTGGACGTGATCCTCTTAACTTTATAGAACAATCGACAGTTATAACAGCATACCATCGCTGGTCTTTAGAGTCCAAAGTTCCACACGCTTACGTTCTGAGAGAGACGCATGCGGTACTAGCGGTCCGGTGAAGTGAGGAATGTTGGCACACGGGATCTGGTGCTGGTGGCAATCGGTGGCATTGTAGAGAAAAGCTGGCATCGAGCAGTGGCAGTTGTTTGCCGGCGCCGCGGCGGGCGCAGGGCACGAGGCACGCGTGGAATGCACGGCCCTCGGCGCCGGTTTACAAATAGAAGGGCCGCTAGCGAGGTCTGCACGTGTGATACATTGCCACTATTCATCTGTTAGCGCTGATGCCTGCGCCTGCGCCTACAGGACTCGCAATTCTATCACTTTCCGAGTGTTTTTTTTATGAAACGCCTAGTTACCTCGCGTACGCGTGTTTGTAACAATAAGTGAAGTGAATTTGTTTTATAGTAGGTATAGAATACCTTGTATACAATCACAAATAGCTTATCAATCAGAAAGGAAGTCGAGGAATGAGGGTCGTTCGTCGGGCACAAGAAAGCGATCGTAGCCCTGCGTTCGCTGACCCCGGCCGGACGTCACGCCTCAGAGAAGACGAGTGCAGCACGCCTCGCCCCTCTGCACTAGCGGCTGAACCCCTATCATATTAAAATAATTCTTATAAATCAAGTAATGAGGACGACCCTCCGTCGAGTCGAGGAGACGAGAGTTAGTTGCTTAAAGGGGTGACCCGTCCCCTGTGTTTGGTTGTTGAACTCCGTTTCGTTCTCGAAGCTGTCTACAAACTCGTGTGATATTCGAGCCGTTACGGTAGAAACAGCTAATGGAATGGTAGGTATACTAAGTATTTAGTTGGGGCGTTTAAGAAAGTTGAGGAGGTATGAACGATCACTGACCCGCTGAGATGCAGGATTAATGAATGTTGTAAGTACCTAGAACAATAGGTGGTAGTAACAATTATATAAGCGAAGTTGTCTCATATTTAACCATCATTCAATTAATTTGATGTTGGTCAGCTTGTTTGTTATGTCGTTTGCTTACTTTGTATATAGGTCAACAAATTTGTATACAAATGTATTTGTAGGTACAATCGTTTAAAGTGCTTTGATTTTAAATCTTAGACGATCGCATAACTTTAACTTTATTTAGAAGGGGTCAGCTCTTGACCTCGGAACTTGCACAGGCAAAGATGAGGTCTATGGTGGAGCGTGCCTTCCCAAAATGTACCTATTCACTCTCTTCTTGTAGACAATAGGGTCGTAACACAAGAACAAACTGACGCTGGAACGTTTGTGTAAAAAATATAATAATTTTGAAATTCTTAATAAATGGAACAATAACCAAGTGGGGATGATAATTAATTGTACGTCTGAAATGAAAGCGAAATGAGGTCCTAAATTTCCTAGAAACATTAACCGGAGTACGTTCTGTAAATAACCGACAAACACGCCACGTTGCGATTTTGAGTCGGAGTGTCGAGCATTGCTTTTGCAAGATAATCCTCATCTTCACCTATTATGAGCCTCTTGAAATTTTGATTTTGGTTAATAAATAATATGGGTATAAAAAATATGGTATAAGCTCTATACATTTTAAAATTTCTGATAAAATTCCCCCTTGTCGTGCTTTTCCACCCCACTTTTTTGCAATACCACTTATTGTTTTTGATAATTTTTCATCACCTAAGAGTGCAAGGACCCTTCCTTCTTTATCTTAGTCCTTAATAATCATATCGATAGTAATGTTTATATATTTTTGTTTTCTACCACTACTAGAACTACCTTACAAGGTTAAAAATCATTATTTTCTGTGTATCCATTATAATGCTTAGCAGTCGTCTTCAGTTCCGTCCCGGCCCCTGTACGCGGCGTCGCTAGATCAGAGGCACCCACTGCAGCTCAGATAATGTATTCACTGATTTCAATAATGCTTTCAATGTCGCTGATTACAATATTTTGCTAGCTGCCCTTCCTTACCTATACTTATCTACTTATTGTATCAATCCGTTTTCATTTTAAATCCAAGTTTTAAACACAAAACCAACATAGTTTTTTTTAATTAAGCCGCCATTAAATTATGTGTGCCACAAGGAAGTTTTTCGTCGCAAGTTTTTTTTTCAGTTCTTATTAACTTGCTTCTAACACATCTCCTGTCGTTTTTCACATGAATGCTTTTAGGGTAAAATCACAAAGTACAAAGACTTCTTTGGTATTATTCACAACTGTATTAAAATGACTTTTTTCTTTTATTTAATTAAATTTAGCTTCATTAACCTCAGCTGGTTCTCTTTTACTAAGGCAATGTCTTATAACTTCATTCTACTCGTTGGTTATTTTCCAATAAATAATACAATGCTTTTCTACTTCTCTATCTTTATAGTAGACTTAAATAGGTAGATTTACAATTACAACACCTACGTTTTCATTACCATATACTTTGGCTTTACGTTAGTTATTATCATGAAAATCTATTAACTGAATAATATTAACAATTAGTGTCCCAGACTATCTAAAAATTCTGATTGATCTCTTCACTCAAAGCTTTGGTCATGCTCTCGATTCATTATACTACAAGATAATGAGACTAGGTAGGACTAGGACTAGCCCGATATACAAATTTCGCTTCTATGTCTCCCAGACTGTGACAATCTCAGTTATTTTATTTTATTTAAAGAAATAAATTCAATTAATTCTGTAAATTTTTGGTTTAATAATTTATATTCTAGTGAATAGAGGTAACCTTTTTATCTAGAAGCTAAAGTGAGAGACAAAGATTAGATAGGCACAGCCCTACAACGATAACGACACCGGATTCCTAAACGATTTACACGCCCCACTTTTACACATTTGGCCTATCAAAACAACACTATTTTGAAACATATTTTAATGTATCTCTGTGTATGTATAAGTAATAAGGGAGTTATTATTAGAGTTGTATTAACAGCCATTCTAAAAATTAAAAATCCTAGCTATTCCAGTCTGATATTATAATGCAATGGTTAATAGGTTATATATACCTATATTATCTAACAATGTCCTCTGGTTGGCCAGGTTGTGTACCTGGCCAAAATACAAAATAAAATGCCCCTCATTTTTACCAAATATTATTTGATAGTTTTTCCTCAGTTCAATAATTAACCAGAAGTAGATAAATACTGTCAGTGGGAGGAACTTACACCTACTTGTGGTAGGACATAAATACACTACCCAGATAAATGAAATCTCCATTTTTATACCTAAATATGACTTCGAAAAATACTTAACATTTTTATCAGGTAATGATAATATTTCTAGATATTAAGTAAATACTTACCAAATAATAATATACAATGTAGGTATCTTAGAAAAAAAATACATCTTATGCTATAGTTTCTAATATAAAGGTATTCGTATTTTCAATACTCCGTCGTTTATCCTCAATGTTCGATTGCAAATTCAATGAACAATTATTTACTAACGACATATAACTATTTATAATAATATACTATAATCATGATAAAAAATATATCGATAAAGCTATTATAATAATGAATGTGTGCATTATATTGTTATGAAGCATGATCCTTCAGTAGGTATATTAGCATGGATGGGTCGCACGTGCGCACATAGAACGCGCCGACTGGCAACACTTACACGCATTTCCTGTAGACTTTTTATGCATCTACCCTCTCTATAATTCAGCGCCTATCGAATATTATCAAAAAAGGTTACATTTTTACACGATTTGTTTATTATATATGCGATATGCGAAGCCCCCTGTACAACGCGTATTTCTACCGTCTCTACATGCTTTTTACACAATTTAAAACCTTAAACATGAAAATTTATTAATACACATTTTGTATTACTGATTATATGTAATCATTTACCGAAAATATAAATATTAAATATATATATATAAAGGAAATTAAATTAAATAATAATTAAACATCCTTTTTTTCTCAATTTTTCCCTAATTTCGATTGAAAGAAGTACTAAACTATTTTTTAAACTAAGCTTTTAAAAAAGAAAAATACGCTTGATCATGCAAATTATAAAATGTTATAAATCTTGCCTCTTTTGTAAGTGCTGCAACATAGTACCTACATAACGTAGGTACAATGTAATCTATCTACTAAGCATTGTATAATTGTTTTTTTGCTGATTGTATATTTCAATATAAGTTAATTATTTTACTTATTTGTTTTTGTAACATTTGTTTTTATGAATTAATTTATTCAATATAATCTGATGGCATCTTTAATAGAGCAAAATATCATGTTTTGTTTAATTACCTGCATGAGTGCTAAGACATCATTCTATATCTATATAGATTTTGAATAGGTCATAGGTATCGTATCCAAGTATTCACAAATAAATAAATAAAAAAATATGATAAGGAATATAATAAAAAACATGTAACCTTCATATACAATTTATTAAATAGTTTACCTGAAGTCTTCATTCTTAGTCTGATCAAAATTATTAAATTAGATTATTAGATAATTAAATATAATTATTGTAAAGATAATAACTTTCATCAGATTTATTAAATGTAAATTTCAATTATTGATTATATTTACTAATAAATTAAAATTGGATTAAATTAATAATTTAAATACAGTAATTGTCTATTAAAAAAGTATATTAAATTGTCTTTAAAATCTCTAAAAAAGTATATTAGCTGTCTGACTGACTGAGAAACATCACACAGCTCAAACCAGAAGTCTAGATATGAAAACAGTTTGGGAAATACCTACGAGACTAGGACTAATGGCAACCTGGGTGTCAACTCGATAAAATTATAATATTACTTGATCAAAATGATGGTCTATTTTGAATCTTATGTCCAAAGTTATAAAATCTTTAGTATGAACAGCTTCACACTGTACCTACTGATACAATTAAAAAATAAAATGCGATTAAAATCAATAGCGGTATTTCAGATTGGAATGTTACCAATCTTTGTTAGAATGGCGTGACGTCGAACAGTTATAGATGTTTATTTGATAGATATCGTAATTGTTGTGTAAAACGTTGCTGGGCGGCGCGAGTGAGTGCCGAGGTGAAGATCCTCGCGCGGCCACGTGGCAGCGGACGCGCCTCGGCCACGGTGACGGTGCATGTCAGTTTTCTGGAAAAAATGTCAAATGTAGCACAACGGCGCGGGCGCGGGCGGCGGCGGGCGGCGGGTGGCGCGGCGCGGCGGCGCGGGCAATTCGCGACCTGCGCGTGTGTGGTGCTCGTCGCGACGCGATCAGTGAGCGCGCTCGTGTGCGTTGTAAAGTGAAGGTCGAATATTTGTCCCTACTCCTCGGTCTATTGGTGTTCACGAGTCAGCGTTGTGATAATGAGGTGACGTGATCCCGCTCACACCGGTACACGAGCGCGGCAGGGGAAAGGGACGGACAGTGGTGTGCGCGTGCGTCGGAGCCTCCGCCGGCGCCGGCGCGGCCTGCCCTCATCAGTCTCCCCTCGGCTAGCGGGGAAGCGGTTCGCGTGTGCAGCTCCGTCTTAGCTCTGGCTGCGACCCGCGACCGCTTTGCGTCGCAAACGAATATTTTTAGATAAGCGCGAGTAATTTATTCGCAAGGTAGTGATCGCGCGCACTTTTGCGGATATCGGTATCGCCGCATGCGGGCTCATGCGTTGCGCCGGCGCAGCGAGGCCGTCGGGCGCGAACCGACGGCAGTGCAGACGTCCCGATAGGTAAGCTGCGCACTTCCTGCGCGCGCGCCGCCATGTTCGGCGGTAACGTCACTTCCGGAACAGGGCCGGAACCGGCACTGGCGAGCAGGCCCAGGCTGAGAGCTCGAGGCGGCATCGGTGTCCGCGCGCACCCGCTCAATGGATGATGGATTTTGATTCATAAAATGTCGGACGTTCCATTCACGATGCTTCACCAAAAAGACCGCTCACTCGTGACCCTCGCGTCTTCGAATATTCATGTCTCCTTCGATATCATCGTAACCTCTGACTCCTTTTTGTATTATCACGTTGTTTTGTGAACACCGCTGGTCGAGACCGGACTCCGTGCCAAGTGTTGGATTAAAATGTGCGTGCGGCCGCTTTGAACTGTGAAAGGCCCAGTGAACAGTGATTTTAAAATACCTGGTGATTATTCTCATTGGAGCTCGTTAACCCTCTTGTCGTAAGATTAGAAAATAATTTTGCTAATTTGCTTGACCGATTTTTTTGCGCATCCGCGAATTATCTTCTACCCTCACTTTTAGCTGTAACGGAAATTGTGCAGCCTGAGGCACAGATGCCTTCTCGATTTGTCTTTTGATCATAGTCTGGCTTAATTATTTTCTAACATTAACTTACGAATAATGACTTGTATCTTATAAAACTAATAATTTGTAAACACTGTTTCTTTCGTATCTCGTTGAGAACGCGAGTAGCTCTATTGATAAATTGAAACAATGCGATGTCTGCACTTTATGTGCGGCGCACGTTGTTTGCAGGATGTACTTAGTACGTCACCAGAGCATGACGTCTGATTATTGTCCCGCTCTCGCGCTATGTCTGCCCTTTTCTATCCGTGGTTAACCCCAACTGTTCATTGCCCCGAGCTGAGACTAGTCTATCCTACCCTCATTACACATAATCTAGATTTCTTAATTGTGTCGGTGCGATTTTAATAAATTAACTGTAAGATGTATGATCAGATACTACTTAATCTATTTACCTATACTTACTACTTCCATTTCAAAACTAAAGAAAAAATACGAGTTGGGAATCTAAACATTTCGTATGTATCATTTCTGAAACTGACGGGATTTTTGTGTAAGTCAATGACGATTATTAAAGTGATGGTAAGTCAGAGTTAAGCTATAAAAATGGATTAGCTAAGGAGCTCTATGTTCTTAAGGATTACAAACATAAAGAATCACATAATAAGGAAATTATACTCTGCTTCACTCTTGAAAAAAAAACCACTATTATTTCTGTATCGTTTTATAAATTAAAAAACCTGATTAAAATTTCAATAAATAATGTACAACTTTATTCATAATTTTTTTAACTTTGCACACTAAGATTCAATATGTTTGGAAACCAATTTAAGAAATTATCAACTATTGTTGTTTAAAGTAACAATAAGCCTGTTTATAATGGCGAATTTTAGTTTTTTGAATCAAGAATTTACCAAAAACCTTCTCATTCGTTCCTTAAGAAGACCTAGTTGTACCGCTATCCCATATAAACGTAGTTTTTCGTTATTTTCTAAATGGCACGTCCGATTCAAATTAAATTCGGCTAGTGGAAAGAGGTTATCTGTTCCTGTGGTGTTTCTATTCTCATCTGTATATGTGTTCTTTTTGGTCGTTTGTACAGCAGAACGAAAGTCATCGGAACTCTAAGCTCGTGGAATTGTCCTTCCGACGCCGACTTCTACAAGCATATTAACTGCAGACATTACTTGCTCTTTCAGCTTTTCTTGAATTAATTTGATAAATGAAATAGTTTCCATCTTTTGATCTTTGATCATACTGGTTTTTGTCTTGGAGTCAAGTATTATCTATGAATGTGTGAAAAATGATCTGATTGCTGGCTGATTAATATCTCTTTCCCAGGTACCTAGTGTTGGAAGTAGGTAGGTGATGAGTCAGGTGATTGTGACGTCAGCTACACGTGTGCCGTCATTCACTGATTCACAGCTTCTCTTAGTGACGTAGCCAACCAACCATAGCCAGCCAACAAACGCGCCCTTCGCTAACCTGTCCTCCGTTTATGACGCGTCGATTAGTTTTCCACCTCGCATTCTATAGCCGCGCAGTTCATTACTCAGAACAATAGGCGAACGACACTTTTCGGTTGCGCGGGCGCTGGAGACGCCCACGAGCGCCGAGCTGCGGGCGGGTGTAGTGCGTGCTGCGCCTCCGCTTCCGGCGGCGTAGGCGCGCGTTTCATGAGCACTTCCTCCGACCGCTTCCTTCCACCATGGGACAACACCCTCGGGGGCCCGCCGCCGCCGCCGCTGCCGCCACCGCCGCCGTCATGCAGCACCATCGGAACACTACACTTCTCTTAAAAAGGGGTATCGTCCGTAAAATGTCTCATTCCGCATTATTATTATTTGCAATACACGTCGCGGTTGTGTGTACGAATAATAAATATCCGAGTACGATCAAAAATGACATACTTCAAAGGTCACATATTTAATCATCCGTTTCGTCTCTCACGCTGCCTTCGATCAGTATATTTCACATTCTTCTCAAACACGGTGATTGTCAATTTCTGACCTCGAAATTGCTCCACTAGAGTCGACGTTTCCCAGCCCAACGATAAGCCATTAAGGGTCTCACCACAAAAAACGTTCATTATGAAAGATGTAAAGACAGCACCGGTTTCGAGCCTTCCCAGAACTGAGGCCATTCTTATTTCGCGCTCCCGCCTTATTCACGGCCTTTTTTGTACGGTTTTGGTCATTTTTTTCACAGGAGCGGTTCTCCTGTGAGAGTTTCAAGGAAATGGCTTATTGGGTTTCTTATAGAATGGAGCTTATCTCAGGACGTCGATCGGCCGACGGCAAAGCCTGGGAACGGGAGGCTGGTGGCGCGCGCGCACCGTTATGTGGCGAGTAGTTCAGTAGAGGCACCATCTCCAACGGCTCCATCGAATCGTCCGCGCTGGCTATCCTTGTGATTTACTGACTCAAATAAACATATAAATTAAACAACAAATTAACTTGGAGAGTCACACTAATATTGTAATTTGCCATCCCAGGTATTTCAATAACCCAATGTATGATTGAGTTAATATTGTCAGCCCGTTTATATCTAACGATTATAGGATGACAGTTATTAGAAATTATTTTATTCTCATCTGGTTATAATTTAAACGGTCAAATAAACTAAAAAGCTTTGCCATTCGCAGATTCTTATTGCCGACCGATAATTAATAAAAATACGATTTAATTTGCTGCTTGCCTTATAATACCTGGAAAAAACATGGGTCCAACTGCTACTCATATAATTTCATCGCGTCAAACGTCTTTCTGACAATCTTGTATTTGTGCCATATGAAGCCTAATTTTAAGTCCCACATTTTATTGCTCGCAATCAACCAACTTATCAGAATGTGTTGAGCAGTTACTAATTTGCAATGCAGTCGTTTATGCTGTAGGAAAAAACACGGACGTGACTGTTTGATTGAAGCTTTTCATTTACAACGTTCTGTATTTTTGTAATTATTAACATAATTATAGTTACTTTACAATTCTACATATCGCTAGTTTTAATTAGTTGTAATAACTAAATATGCCAGTTTTGATATGCTTGGTTCAATATACCTATTCCAATATTCACACAACCTCGCCACGCCACCAAAGACTCATTAGTGGGTACGTTTAGAATAGAACTACGAGGCGTTTCTCACTGATTGTTTCGAGTCGCTGGGAAAAAATTAAGTTTTCAGTATGAAATCTTAACATAATTGATTTCTTATTTGTATTTACTTAAAGAAAATATGTATGAATTAAACAAGCCAAGTGCAGATTTCTACACAGAGGGATCCGATGCATATTTCAAGGCAAAAATCAAGTTTCTTGCAAAAGCTCCGCGTATAATTTTGAATTTTATTTCATACACTATTTTTATAACACACAATGTGTTTTTTTTTTACTATCAACCTATCACGGTTCATGAGATACAGCCCGCTGACGGACAGACAAGCGAGCACAGCCGGAACAGCGGTGAATTAGGGTCCCATTGGCACACATTTTAGGCACGGAGCCCTAAAAATCTAAATGGTCGGGGTTTCAGCAAGATGCTCATTCCTTGAATCGATGTGATGCAACGAGCTTGCATGCTGTCACCTCTAAGCAAATATGTATTTGAGCCAAGTACAACATGTACTTTGGTTTTTGGACTTGATTTTTATTCAATTTCCATAGTCGGTGGGCGACCGAATGTTCAGAAAATTGGTCTCAAAGTATTCTTCGTTGTTTTTCAGGGTGAAGCAATGGTAGCTCAATACAACTTGCAGCTGGACAATAACTGCTGGGACCGGCTTCTCAGCTAGCCAAGAAACAAGAATCCCATCTAGATTTCAGGTATGTACGTAGAAAATATTTTTATAGTTATTTGTTATTGTAATAACTTGTTGTTGGCAGTATTTTAAACTGCAATCTTTGAGATGGCTGAAGTGTTTAAAAGGGGACATGCGTGGATGACAAGTTGGCGGTCGATAGAAGTGAACGGAAGAGAAAAACATGTTGTGGTGACTGCCGAGTGCCGATACCGACTTGCTCACCCTGCCTAAATCAGGATAAATAGGTACATCATGTATTCTCTAACTCTTTATCATGATAGCGGAGGAACTCACGGGCAATCCAAATAGTTCATATAATTATAAGTTTTAAGTTAGTTGTAAGAATATAGTCTAAAACTCGTTTACTTAGCATCATTTTAAAGGTGTTGAGGGGTCACGGGCCCTTATTGAGGGCAAGGGGAAGTTATAAATCTGTCGGCGCGAACAATGGCGCGATAAGGTGCACCTTGCCTGCGCCTGCACCGATAGCGCCCCTCATCACCACAGCCAAAACACGCTTGGGTCTTTACTCAAAGCCTATGAAACCATCTACTCTCTCTAATAATTTTGTGAGAAAATGTTTAATATTCTTCGTTCAGAGATATAATATTATATGATTTGCTCGTAGGGTAGTAAATTCGGTTGGAGTTGGATTATTCGCGATCATAGGTCGACTAGCGATAGCGAGGTGAGGGGGGAAAAGAGAGGTCTGCGTGGCGTACACCTTATCGGTCATTGACCTTCACACCTAAACCGAGCCTCACATCTCGCTGGGTGAGCGCGTTCACGTTAACTACGTAAACTACATTTTCAGGAACCACACGAGAAACAAATGCGCACAAATTCAAGTAACCGCTTCGCTACCTACTTCTACTACCTAAATCCGACCGATTTTCCGTTGAGGTCACATGTATAATCGATCGTGTCTTTGAATATTTGGAAACCACGAAATAAAACGATTGTCAGTGATCGTATGATGATAGGAGAGCGTTTGTCGAACGTGTGGGCGTTTATAGCGTCATTACCCTATTTAACTCTTTGTTTGAAAGTAGGTTATTATAATTAGGTGGTCTGGACGTCAGGTAGGCGCCAAAAGGACCTTGACCCCTTTATGAGCGAAGGGTTCCCGGGGCGACACGAACGCGACGTCGCTGTCCGCGACACCGGAGCTGACAACCGACACACAATACCGGCCCCGTCACATGCCCAGCGCATACTACATTATACCTATCTAATGCTAATATCTACGACGTTGCATTCGTTATTTAAGATAAAATAAATACTAATGGAATCAAACATTTGTCTCGTCCCATTCGATAGATACTGGGACATATCTATCGAATCATCTACCTATACAGGAGACAACGAGACGAGTTGCTAGTGTCAGTATAAAAATAGTCGTCTATTTGTGAGTGCGCGGCGTAATGTCGCAATGCATATCGTTGACTTGGACAATAATCGAAATAATCGTGACACGTGAAAGTCGGTCATGATAGTATGTAATTAGAGACGTCTGAAACGAAGCGAGGCTAACAAAATTCGGAGGGCGGCGCGGGTCGCGGTATGAATAATACATGCGACGTGCGCGGGCGCTGTGCTGGCGCCACCAGCGCCTGCGCTAAAACAATACCACGAATCTAGGTCCCGCCAGTCGCGGCCTCGCGCGCACCTGAGCCATCACAGATAACCTGGAAACTATGAAGGACATCACCGAACTTACGTCACCCGCCTCCCCGCCCCGTGCCATTTGTTTCTCATCATATCTACTAAAATATCGCATACTTCAAGTAATTAAGGTTTTGTCATGAATCATATAAATTCTTACTACAGCATTGATTTATTTAATTTAATTTAATTTTAACAATATTCAGGAAATTAACAGCTAACTTATAGACTAGGTAAACAAATATATACTGAAAGCTAATTAAAAATTTCCACAAAAAGTATCTGATATTATACAAAACAAAGTTTTGGACGACTTCGAGCATAAGGTAGGTATGTACCTACTCAAGAAAATTCTTGTACTATATTTATTACTGAGTATTTATTGCTAATGATGACGGTTCTTTTGCGACATTTTCTCTATTGTCATATGATACACTGAAAGAATGTCCATTCTGTGTAAATAAATACAAAACACAAACACAGGGAATGCGATGCGTCTGCAAACTTTGTTTCTGTGGAAAAACCAGTTTTATGATCCGACCTAGTTATGACAATTTGTAGAAGTGCAGAAATTCGTGTGTGATCGTAAGGCCTTAGCCCATATAATCGCATAGAAATCAAATGATTAGGACCTTAGGCCTAATTATTAAATTTCGTAGCACTTCGTAGAGGTTTCGTAGCACGTCTACGAAATGGATGAAAGACCCTATAGGACCAAGCATAGTATATTCGTAGCTAAACCATTGTTCAAGTTGTAAATTATGTAATTTCTGTAATTAGTTCGTCACGATGAGCCAGTATGAAATGTGTTGTATTAATGAGGCGACATCAATATTCCAGTCGCGGCGCATTGACACGCACACGCCATTAGATCGAAACTTGTATCTTTGGTTAATGCGTGTCACTGGTTGCATACTAAGGGATCATCAACTAATCTACAATTCACACTTGATCATCTAATAATGCTTTCAAAACACCTATTCCAGGTCAATCATTTATGTCGTGTCATCGCGAACTTTTTGATTTGACTTTCAAAAAAGTAGGCAATGTGGAGGTTCTTAATTCCTGCCGTGCCGTGCTTTAGTTGAAAAGAATAAATTGATACCAAATCGCGCCATCGCACCATATATTGTTTTTGTTTTCTTTGCACGGAGCTCAGTACCTAGGGTAGATAAGTAAGCTAAGTTTATGTTAGTCGTTATGGGGAATTTAAAAAAATAATTTGTAAAAAATAAGCACCTGCTATTACGGCCCTTCATTGTATCCTGAGATATTATATAAGCATTAAGACTGTATGTGCGTTGATTGTCAGATAAAATAGATGCGCGGTCAATAACCATGATGTCTGGATCCTGACGCACAATGGACCACAAGTGCAGTTTTTAACATTGATAATATATATCTCTGATCTAACTGGATAAATAATCGCCACGCTGTTCTGCATTGCTGAATATGAAAACAATACAAAGCTTAAAGATCGTTCAATTCATGAGAGAGACATACAGCTACTTGCTTGCATACGTATACTAGGAAAGTGTACCTATCTACTGTTGCAAGCGGTGTTGTGAGCAAAATCCAGTTCATAACAAGTAATAAAAATAATTAATCAAGTTTTATGTAAATTTCATAGCTTTCCCGTGATTTTATAGACGGTAGCTCTCTGCACATGCTTATTAAGGTACATTGTAGTAATTGAACACCTACATACTGTAATATGCTTGATGCTACATCCGACGTGTACAGGGTTGCCGGTTTTCGTATGCCCCACTATCATTCCTCAAAGTTTTACTGGATGGTAAATAACATTTCGTGAAAATACAGAGGCATGTAAGATGTTTTTGGTGTTCGTGCCGGATTCGATGATTATATCCAGTTAAATTTATTGTAGTAGGTAGACCTAGTAGTCGAAATTGTGAAGTTTTCCTTTGGCATCCCTAGGTGTATTTCGGTAATTGCCCGAGATGGTATCGCTCCACTTATTAATTATAAGGCTGAAGCCGCACATTTATTGACCTTATCGCCGGTGGGCCCTTTGCTTGGTTATTCGTTAATGAGCTATGTGCGACACCGGAACGAAAGTCGATGGGAATAGTACGCCGCCGCCTTCGCCCGCTCCATACCGCGCGCTCCCTCCGTGAAACACATGAACATGGAGTTATTGCTCCCGTTAACTTACTTAAGATACGTTCACCTTTGTCTTAAAACATATCCGAATATCAGGACACCCCTAATTGTTCCTTGACGGAATGAATACATCCAGTCAATGTAAGCCAGTATTATCATATTTATCCCGTCCATATGTAAAGGGATCGATTCCGAAATAAGCTTATTACATCACGATCCCCCATGGTCGCAACGTGCGCCCTGCGCGTTATAAATAGCTCAGCGGTCCCTTAAGGCGCGGGCGCACGTTTCCGGGCTGGAAGTGTGTCGCTTCCGCTGTGAGCGGTCGTTGACGCCGTGCATTGTCGCCGGCACATTCCCCGACGTCGCCGACGACGTTTTTAAATAGAGGAGCGATTACGAACGTCTGGCTGCGGCGCCCGCGGCACATGACCGCGCGAAAGTGCAGCGGCCGCGGCCGACGCGTCACGGGCTATTTGTGCCCGCGCCGCCGCCGCCGCCGCCACCGCCACTGCCATCTAACCCATCAAAAGAACAACTTTCCTCTTACTCGAACTACCTTGCCAACATTTACAGATACTTTCGCTAGTAATCGTCACTTTAGAAGTTTATTTTTGGCTCTGATTATACATTCTAGCGAACAACTTGTATGACGCCAGGCCAGTAAACTTTGGGCAATCTAAAATTAAAACTGTTCAGTGAGTTTAAGTCTCAAGAAGTTGCATGTCAGTTACTTTAATGAGTTTCTCGCCACAGAACTCGGAAATTTTTTGAATGCATTGAATTTACCATAGCTTCTAACGTTGCTGGTTTCTATTGCCGGTTGGTGGTAAAATCATGGAGAACTAAGAATGATTTTACAAATTCTGCCGGTGCCTCCGTCGTCTTCTCGGCAATTCCCTATGCCTCATATCATACAAGACACAAATACAATGAACTGAACATAAAAACTTTTATGGTGTTTTTGTATATTTTAATCCTTTTTAAATAATTTGGTTAGATCACTAATACATAAGCAGTCCTCCTGACTGACTCACATTGTGAAAGTAAACACGCAAAACTCAGACTTTACTCCTCACAAGATCAATTACGTAGAGGAATGACGTAGTATGAAATGAGTGTTGCTAATGTTGCGACTAGAAAGTTGCGCGAAGAAACAGCTGAGATCGGTGAAAGAGTTTTCGCGCAATTTCTAGCCGAAGAGCAAAGTCCGACGTGTCACAGAATATATATAAGTACTTACTACGTAGTGTCTGGCTCGCAAATAATGAAATTATCTCATGGAGGGTACCTAGTTGTTGTCGAAATTATACTTTTATTTAGGGAATACCAGTTATTGACTGCGAATGAAACTTCCTAAGTTCTATAACGTTAAATACCTATTATCAATATAAGGTTGTTAAAGAATACAGTATTCATTCTCCTGTTTAACAAAACTATAGCCAGCTTATTGGTCGCATCATTGTATAGACATTTTTGTTTGATTAGAAGTATCCCCATTTCGCTTTCAAAATCAAATAGAAACGTGAATCAGTAATCTCATTCGGTATATGATATACCATCGAAGGTGGCGAAGACTAGTGTCCCGGTGGCTGCGCTCGGTTCTCGGCTCGGGTCGCGGCTGAATAAATTCGGAGGGAGTCGCAGTGGAATGCGGGCGGCGGCGGCGGCGGTGGCGGGTGCGCGGCGCGGGCGCGCGGGCGGTTCCGTGCGACTGGCGCGCGCGCCGCTGTCCCACGGTCGCGCGGCCCCGCGGCCCCGCACCCCTCACACTTTCTTTCGCGCCATAAAGGTCGTTTCAAATATTTCGGAATGCTGCCTGGTGACATTTCACCGGTGCGGGCGGTGAAGCCGAGGAATGCTGCCTCCGGCATTCGACCGCACGCCCAGCCCGCGAAGCCCGATCTTAGACCTCGAGATTTGCACATCTCATGGCCTATTTGTTTTGGCTTAAACTTGGATGTTTTGAAAACTCAATCAAGCTCTCGGTCAATGAACATAAACTTAGTAACTCAGCTGTCATATTGGATAAATGTATGAATTAATTAATACCTCAATACTACCTCCGACTAAGCTTGAGGTATAGCAAAGTAATGGCTTGGTACTAAACGGAGACGATCAATGATCAGAATAATAGCCTGCCGTTAGTCAGTAATCAAAGATTAATATTTTTTCACGGCATATTTTGAATACACGAAAGGGCCTCGCGTGTCTCGAGTCGAATAGTTAAAGCTCATCGGTCTACTTTCCACGCTCATGTGTGAACTGAGTTTCTCCAATTAATAGATTCGTTCCAATAGCAAATAGCGAGTCGGAGAAAGCAGTGAGTGTGTGGGTCAACGTCCGGCGGAATTCACATTCACACCGACTGCGGTGGGACGTGAACAAATGTGGCGTAACGTTGTAACATTTCAAAAGCAGCGCTCTGTCACCGCCGCGTCATCGTCGGAAGGAGTCGAAGGGTGGATGCGAAACGCGTCGGCGCCGAGGCTTTCGTCGATGTCAGATCGCGCGCCGCTATGAATGGAATGCGCCGGAGGTTGCGCAAGCGACTAGCTTCACGGCGGTCGACGGAATGCGCAGGCTGCGGGGCGCTGCAGCCTCCGCGCGCTGCATCTCGCGGCCATTCACGCCGCCCGCGCCGCCGCCGCCGCAGCCGCCGCCCCGCGACCCCCGCCCGCGAAATAACTCACCGTTAGAGCGCAGAGGAATGCACGCTCTATCTCTTTATGTAGGTACCTGCTCCACTCCACCTCTGCGCGACCACTTGTACACATACCAGAACAGATATGCTGATAACACGTTTTACTTTCTACGGTAGACAACTTTGCCAGGACTTTATTTTAATGCGGATACTGGTTTCGTTTTAATAAAAGCAGTAACTTTAAACGATCAAGAAAAAAATATTTGGCACCTTTCTTCAAACTTTAATATTTCGTAGACCCTCTACGAAAGGTCTACGAAAAGCTTACGAAATTTTTTATGAAATGCGTTCTTTTTTCAATTATCAAATGTTGCAACATAAAAAAAGGATTCCTAAACTCTTCGTGATCTAGTTATTGATAACCATATGCATAAATAAATAAATATAGCCATGAACATGATAAAGATTTTCTGCGAAGTGCTTAGTTTAGTAGTCTGTAGAGAAGCACTGTGGTTGTGAACAATGAACGGCCGCTGGCAGCACTATCAATAGGCGCCAGCGTGTGCCGGCCTACATTCTACGTCCGCGTCCGCGTCCGACGGGAGTGGATTTCATCACCTGATGAACTAGATTCGTTCAGCGCTTCCTCAGAAAGAGGTTACTTTTGGCTGTGCGTTTTTTTGCACTCAATTTATATGAATACTGTTAAGATACAAATTCGTTAAAATAACTAAACCTTATTTTAAAATTAAAACTACATGGTTTTACGAAAACGTGGTCTAAAAAATAGTAAATTCCTTGATTCTTTATTTTTGACTTGCGGCCAGCTAAGACGGTTTGGATGGTTTTTTCATACATCCCTTTTTTTGTACGGGGATGTGCTAGGCCTTCATCTCATTTGAATTTCAAGCTATGCCTCTAAATGCACAACAATTTAAGAACTGTTGTTATGGCGATAGAATTAGGTAAGATGGCGTTAGCTAACCAGGCGGACTTAAACAAAGTCCTACCACCAACCAAACCAAGAACAATATTGTACTCCCTCTGGGGGTCGAACCTGGGACCTCTTGATCTGACACTGGTAGGCGAACCACTAGACCATAGAGGCGTTAAAAAAACAAAATTAATTTGTTTTTAAATTACATAAAAGTACTAAAGGGTTGACATTCAATATAACGATTATGGGAAAACCTCCGGTTGTTTCTTCAAAATGTTTGAAATAGCTAACATAAGATAAAGTGGCCGATGAATGAAAACATATATTTTTTTCATTTTTAATGGGTGAGCACTTGAACTGGGTAAAACATTGGCGAATCCTGTTTTTATTACATACGTAGGGTCAGCCAAGGCTTGCCTAGGCAATTATTTCATCAGATCGACCGATACGACCAATGCAGCGTCAACCAAAGGTGTGCTATAGAATTTACTATAATTATTATGCTTGGTAAGCGGATCGGTAATATTTTTGCTAATGTTCGGTACCTACTCAGATACCCCGGGAATGAATATGGTCCTGCCGTGGATGGTATAAATAATGTAATACCAGGAGATGGATAACAGCTACTTCCTGAGAAATTATGAAGTCATACCTTTTTATGCCAGATGTGGTGATTATGGGAAACACTCCAGCTATTTTACATGGTAGTAACATGTCCACTACATGTTGGTACGAGCGTGTGTTACTTACTGTAATGTGAGTTAGGAATGTGATAAAGCTAATAAACCAAAGAGCAATATCGTTTTTGCAACATAATTTTACACTGTTGGGTTGGGATGGCGTCGTTATAGCATATCGGCTTCACTACGTCGTACTATATTCTCCACATTTAATTATTTTTCCATTTGTAGATAACCTGATGACACTCCTAAAATTTAGAAAAACCAAAACGGAACCTCACACGTCAAAATCCATTAAGCCGTTTAATATTCCAATGAAATAGGCATACATGTAGGTACATAGGTAGTTTACATTTGAAAAGCATATCCCTCCTTCCGAGGCAATCGTTTGAATGACGGACTAAAACGGGACCATGTTAAGCTCAATAATGTTATAAGTGTAATATTTTATGTGCTCTGATATCGTTAAGATACTATGTCTCTACTTTAATATCTGCTTAATTGTCATGCTCTGTGGTCGATACAATCCAAAGTCCATTACGCCCGCCGCGCCGCGCCGCCCGCGCCGATCCCGGTCTTCTCGTAAGTATCGAATGACGTAACTCGATTCTCACCGTCACAAAACCACTCGATACTACAATATTATGCCGCTGACCTAATGTTTATTATTCACACGATCCAATTCTGTCAAAAACATTAGTTCATCACTTCCGTTCGCTTCTTCATTCTTCAGACGACGCCCGGCAGCGGCGGTCATAGTCTGGCCGTTTGACATGATTTGACATATGATGGAGCTCTCGGCGAAAACTTTCACTATCGATAAAAAAAACATTCCTAATCATTGCCAAGCATACAATAAGTATCTACGGAATGATGGAAAAGTTTTCCTTAAGAATAAGAAAGCTATATTTGTTTTATTCGATTGACAAACTCAAGACTACCACTACCACGAAGTGTAAACAGCTTTTGCGATAAAAGCAATATTTAATTTGCGCTATTTCCCATACTTGCCAGCAATTAGAGAAGCATTTGTGGGTATAGGGTAGAGGAGGGGGGGGGGGCTGTTTTGTGACACGTGTGGCCCACATAGTGCGCGCCCATTGAGCGCCGCCGCCGGACATGACGTCAGCAAGCAGCGCACCTGCGATAATGCTCGCCACCACCACTTACCACCACATGGGAGAATCGCAGTACCCTATTTGAGTGTAACACACAATAAACAAACAAACCCTTATACAAAAATAACAATTAATAATCATTATTGACGAAATCAATCCCGCCAAGTACCATGTTGGGTGGACAACGCAGATAAATTGGCGAAATAATTGTGGTGGCGCCGACTCCCGCGCAGTCCAACAAGGCCGGCCTCCATTTGTGGTCACTCCGCACTGCCTTACCTAATTAGTGATCTCTTGTGGGTGCGCACGCGCGTCCGTAGGCCCCGGCTGTTGATCGTACAAGTATGAGTAAACTCGGCGCCCACTGGACCGCGGTACACTGAATGTAGCCATAATTAGACATCGTGGACCTGCTGATGCATGAGACCTATCGGAGCTACATACCATATGTATCGACTTGTTTCGAGCCTTGTTCACCTAGCCTTAGATGAAGTGATGTAGGCTTTAAGTGTCCATTGCCAGCTCTCAGTTTTACCAATGCTCTATTTTACACGAATAACTTGTGAAAGCCGGTAGGAGTCAGCTACGAAACCAAGAAAATCAGCGTACGTAATTTCAGAATGATTTCATTCGTAATATTGGCATGGGATTTTTATCGAGGTAGGTTAAAAAGCTGGCTGGTTAAAATGTGAACTCCTGTGAATAAATCATGTTATAGTGGGTACACGATCAAAGTTCTTCCGTGTGAGAAGTAGTTGGGTCGCCGTGGTCGTTCATCACATCATCATCATCAGGAGCTGGTTTACAACAATCATGATTTGAGATCGAGAGTAAGAGGAAATGAGAAACCTCACAGATATAAATGGATCTTTGCCATTCGAAAGCAAAATATGTAATAAATCTAAGTGCGGACTTAAAAAAAGCTTCCTGCATTCTTTCTCCATCAAAACGTTAACAATACCTCCTCCGTGCGCGCAAAATGCTTAAAAAGAACTCTGAAGCTTACGTATTAATATATGGATTTCGAAATTCTCGCTCGCTGGTTGACAAACTTATTGCCATAACCAGGATAATAACCGAACAATTGTACATTCCAGATGGCGTAAGGAAAGAAGCCGAGGGAGTGCGGTGTGAGCGTGAGTCAACATGATGTCATGTCGTAATGGGAGCGTCCCGAACGGCCCGGCTATCCGCACCACTCGCTCGCCGCGCTATGGGAAAAGAGCTATAATACGCTCACGTTACAGTTACATTTTGAACAACTACGTACTATGCACAATCCACACGCTACGCAGCGGAATTCAAGCTCCATGCGCTTGCAATTACAGTTCAATTTGTCGCTGAGCTTATTAAACCGATTGATACAGTGTGTAACAGTGTGGAATTTCGGAATTATAAAGCAGATTGCATTTCAAGACATTTCTAAGTAAAACAAACTATTCACTTTTATTTAGTCAAGTATGTGCGATAATTCAGTGGAAATCAGCTAGTTTTTCACCTTTGTGTTACAATATCGCTCGACAAATTACTAGTACCTATTGAAACAATTCATCTGTAGTAGGTAGGTACTGTTATTCTGTGGGCACATCCTATCACTGACATAGTTGGTCTAATCGAGCGATGACAAGTCCATTCATACCGCACTGCTAAATGGTAACAACATTCTTGCAATTCCAGAGTAATTATCTTCTATGAAGATCCAGTTTAGTGCGATACTTGGGAATCTGTGATTGCTTTGATTGTATGTGTATTTGTTTGGTCGAATGCGAGTGAGTGAGATCAGTAAACCATTTTCGTATTATTTTCATACTTTGCAGTGGACTTAGTCCTTGCCCAGAAAAAAAACTTTTGAGTGCTTATTTAGCGACCATTTTTATTTTTAATTATATCTTATATACGACGGAGTTTTTGATAAAATGGCCTAACAATGAACCCTCATTGTTATGACTGTCGTATGTGTGTTCGTCTGATTTCAGAACAATATTACGATTTATGTATATTTATCCGCTAATCATTATCACAAATATTTTATTCTTAGTTGACCTTTAACCGAATAAAATGGAGTTTTCTTGTTTCAATACTCGTTAACTCGTTCGCACATATGCGGTGTGTCCACTCCAATAACTTGACGGCTCTCTTCTTCCCGTTTGCCAAGTAATACAGTATAATATTCTAGTGTACATACATCCTGCACTATCTAGCACAAACTCAACTTGTTAACTGGTAGCAAGAGTGGTGATTATGGCAGGGCCTTACAGCTTTGCAGGAGGCTCAGTTTCAAATAGAGACGGGAAATGGATGATATGCCGACGGTTAGGGGATGATATGATGCTGGGTCAGTGCCACGACCTAATATATTAGGTATATTAGAGTAATATATTAGAGTATAATTATAATATATTAATTTATTAATTCACTCATGTATATGTGTGTATACCCACCGCTTATTTTCATGCCTAACCCATATATGCCCAAAACTATTTAGTGTCACCGATTTATTTAATTTTTGGATATGTTACTAGTAATTACATGTTTTTAAACAACAAAAGAGATTTTTCAGGTTTGATTTACTGAAAGTGTATTATTTTCAGTGGGTCGTTAGCATATCAGGTCTCACTATCAGTCTAGGCATATCTTTATTTTCTTCCCAATACATGTGTCTTTTTGGAAGTGGTGCATATCCGCGAGTACGAGTATTCCTATGAAACAGCAAATTTCATTTGCTGACAGCGTAAAGCTGAAATTATGCTTTCCAACGGCATTCATGACACTATGTCTTACAATGTGCTTGATAACATCTTTACTGAAGAACAGTTCAAATAATTCGAGAGGCTCACAAGAACTGAGCAGTTTGTAGCAGCAGTTGATGACTATTCAGTCTGTCGAGATTATTGGACTCCTCCGCACCAGAATCACCATCGGATTTTGAACCACACCCTGGCCGTTTCACATATACGTCGATAGATACAGAGACAAATTGGCATCACACCTGCTCACGGGGTCGTTTTCGACCCCATCAAATATTTACCGAAATTTAGATATCAAAACGGTATTAAACAAAAAAATATCACACAGAGTAATAGGCATATCACATTCTTGATTTTGCCTGCTATACTGTTAAAAAGACAAATAATAACACTAAAATCCTTACATTTTGCATGAGCGATCCAACAAATGTCCAGATGCAAACCAATCACAACTTTCCACTTCCCCTAAAAATTAGCTTTTTTTTTTAAATGCGTTAACAAAATTATGTTACTGACGACCTGATGTGTAAACATTCGTTTAATGGTATTTTTTCATAGGTTTGGTATATTTCTTGTACAAAAAAATAATAATTACAAAGTATCGTTTACGATCGTTTTAGAGTCGTTTACGACCCCTTGGGCATATATAGGTTAATACCCACCAAAGTATATTTTGTCAGCTCTTATATTAATGTTAGTTATTTGAGAACCGGTAGCAAGAAGCAAGAAGAAAGAAAAGAAGAATGAAGAAACAGGAATGACGAAACTGGTTTTCATAATGATTTGACAGATTGTTCCTTATTCTGAGATCATTGTGAAAGCTGATTTTGTTCCTGACGCCGGTGCTGTGCAGCGAACACTTATTTTAAGAATTCATAAATTCAATATTTTTAGTAGCCATATTTTTTAGATAGAAGCTCAAAATATTGTAAAACGTGTTTTCTCTTATATTCTGTTAATGTTAAAGTTTCTCGTCACAATAAGTCTATGATTACTTAGTTATTTTTTATTCAAAAGTTAGTTTTCATAATGTGTTATATTTCAACCGTTTTTCTGAGTGCCAAAATAATTATCTGTATTATGTTAGTAGGTACCTAATATTTCCTAAGAATAAGTTAATGGTTTTTGTAACTCTAATTTTATCTAAGTAGGTATACACATAATTAACGCGTAAAACTAAATCTGGTTATGTGCTAAAGGACTAGCTTTCTTTAAAGTTGGAAAATATGTACTGTGTTAACCAGCATTGGAACTCAATAGGTTGATGACGATGATGATGACGGGGATGTAGGTACCCTTAACGATTAGTAAGCTAAATAGCATTTAATTTTCATTTTTATTTTGCTGGAACAGCAAGTTAAATATCTTAACGGTCTTCTATTTTAATGTTTGATCGTTTTTCTCTGAGATATAAAATAAAAAATCAAATCAATGGATGTTTTAATCTATTTTGTAGCTACGCAAATAAATGGTAATGTTTTTTCAATACAGTCTCAATTTATCCAATGGATGGTAAACAGACTTGTTACAGTATTTCTGGGCACAAAAGAACCGACTGACCACGACTACGACTGACTACGACCACGACCATATCTCTGAAAACTTTGTAAAAGTCAGCAATAATTGAAAAAAAAAACAATTAGTTCAACGAGTTGAAATTTGATTTGAACTTAGTGGAATAGGCGGCGAATTTAGAGGCCCATTAATATTTTTTTTTGTAGGTGCCTACCTAATATTGAATTAAATATGTTAAATAAATCATGTAAAGGGTATGTCAGACGAACTCTGGGCGAAAACCACAAGAGAATGGATGCCCAACAGAAAGCGGCCACGTGGAAGGCAAAGACAGTGATGGCGAAATGAGCTAGACTCCTACCCAAAGGAATGGGCCCAATTAGCCAACAATAGAGATTTATCGAAGGAGGAAAGGAAGGCCTTTCCCTTGCAGTGAAATAATAATAATAATATATTAAAATATGTACGACGAGAAACATGATAATTTGTATTAATATCAAACATATAAAAATCTGCACATTTGTAATACATTCTAGAGGATCAAATAATAAAATATTAATAAATAAAATTGAAGACATTGGGCAACACTGGTGGTCGGACCTATACCGATCCACCCGTCCAGCGACCGCCCTTTTTGTGATAAGGCCGATCTTTGTACTTTGTTTAAGTGTTGTTCTTTGCTTGTTTGATTATTATTGATTTTTTGTGTACCTACAATAAAGAGTGAATAAAGAATCTCTCTCCTGACAAAGTCCAGCGTCAAACGGTTTACCTCATAAACCTCATCATTGATCTTGCTTTGAACTAGAAAAGACAAAGAACAAACCCCACATAATTTATAAAAATGGAAAACCAAGAAACTTACTGGACTTGCCTTTCTCCTTGTGTGTGCTGGTCGCGATTCCAAACAGGCAGTTTCGATCGATCGTGATTCGAATGATCCAGAACAATGTTACAGAATAAAATATTTTTTTCGCTAGATTCCTATATGTTTTATCTGTTATTTTATCTGTTGAGGAACAAATATGTTATTTTTCTGAGACATTACACAATAGCTACTTATTTTTATTTATTTATTTATTGAAAATAGAACGTCCAACAGACAAAACAAAATACAAACATAGGATTAGATAAGTAACAGTTTGTTTTTCCATTTACAGGAGGTGTACAAATAAAAACTAAAAAAGTATAAACACAAAAACAAAAAACAAATGTAGCACAAGTATTAAAATGTTTTATGAGATGTTAAAATATGGAACAATACTATGCTAGGGTTTATTAAACTAATGCTTTTTAGAACATACTTTATTATGTAGATACTTACCTACCTACTAGCAATCGCTTGGATCATTATCCACTGCTGAACATAGGCCTCCCCCAATCGACGCCACGGTTTTTAAAGATGAAGGGGCAAAATGTAATCATCAGGTCTTGTAAGATGGGTGTGAAATGGGTGATGGGAGTGAAAGGGTATTCAAAATCTCAAGAAAACTGGTCTATTTATATTTTGTAATTCACTCGATAGGGTTGTCAAACCAAGGGTGTCGATAAAATCCAAGAATTACTTTTAGGTTGTCATGCAAGGGGAAATGACTATCTACCACAATGTGGAAAAAACTTCCTCTAAAACTGTAAGGTTTGGTCATAAACACCACGCTTGGTAGACAGATTGGTGCGCACAGTTTAAGTTTTGTTTATGTACTAGAAAAATGCTGTTGCCTTTTTGATGAAGCCCCTTGGTTGCTTCTTTACGACATCCGTGGGCTGGAGTCAAATAGATTATCAAGGGTAGATTTTTA
This sequence comes from Venusia cambrica, assembly GCA_951394065.1. Classification (NCBI taxonomy): domain Eukaryota; kingdom Metazoa; phylum Arthropoda; class Insecta; order Lepidoptera; family Geometridae; genus Venusia; species Venusia cambrica. The sequence goes on along the minus strand of OX596040.1, from coordinate 11,119,618 downwards.
AGTCACGGCTACTAACCGCCTCTATTGTCTAGTGGTTCAACCCACCGATTTCAGATCCAGAGGAACCGGGTTTGATCCTCAGGGGGGTACAATATTGTGCTTGGTTTGGTTAGCTTTGGTCCCCCTGGCTAACTACCACCACCTTACCTAATTCTGTCGCCATAATAACAATTCTAAAATTGTTGTGATCCGGCATTTAGAGGTAAGATAGCTAGTTCCTCAGTTTGTTGAGGATTCCGGGTGCTGTGCGCCTCCACCTTAGGCCTTATCTTAACTTGTTACCAGGTGAGATGAAGGCCAAGCACTTCCCCGTCGTACAATAAAAAAAAATGCTTAGGCAACGGTTTTGAGAGCACTTTTCAAAATGACATTAACCTATGCTTCATTTGAGTAAGGGGTGACTTATTCACTTACTGTTTTCTACCCACCTACTATGACGTACAGTCGGTGGTTTGGTGCTTTGCTCTCATTTTGGCTTTGCATACAACAAGAGTTAGCAACAAGAGATTGCATCGGATACTCAGGTGAATAAAGAGAGATTGAGAATAAGGTTTCCTTAAGTGCCTTAGGTGTAATGGAAGCACACTTTGATCGTTTGTTAAATACGTTCTATTTGAGAAATAATCGCCGTGGCTAATTGAAATACCTAACTCAAACCAGACATCACGAGATATCAGTTTGGGGCGAACTAATAATATAATTTAGGTATGTAGGTTGGTTTGTGTATTCCGGCGGTTATTATGATTATGTGTAGTTACTAAGTCAATTCGTAGAAACGAAATTAAAAATAGTGATTTTATTATAGGTAGGTATGCATTTTCTCATTTAAAATCCTACCAAAACCTACGGCCGCCGCCGGCCGTGGTCACATTGCGAGCGCCTAACATAAAACGCAGACTTATCAGAAAACTACCTAGGTAACTAAAAATCTTTACGATGTTATGAAATAAAATAAAATTATCTCATTGTCTCCCTTGGGTTCAAATCGGAACTAAATAAATACCTACCTACGTAATTGAAACTGAGAATGGGACCCAACCGGATTGGTGGAATGTGTCTGTCTATTGCTATTTATATTGTCTAGTAATATTTATGATGACTGTTTATGTAAATAATACAACTGTTCAGCAACACCTTTACCCAGTCGAAAATGTGCAAGCCAAATTGATGATGCCATGTCTGTTACATTCGTTGACTTGAGCCATGTTTTATGATGGTTTAGGACCCACTTGCAAAACCAACCTGGCTATGTTCTATTTCATTTTCAATTTTATTTATATAATTAGCACGTGTTTGGATTGTAAATGGTACGATCATCGGATCATCCTCCTGGGCGAAACAAAGTTAACGCATGATACAACTCAGCTCACAACTACAAGTCAATCTATACAGATCAGGTACCCTCAGGTGGAGCACGCGATTTCACAGACTCGGACGGCCCGTGCAATGCTCTGGTCAGTCTAAAAACCAAGAGTGGTCTTTAGGACCTACACTATATCCACTTGCGACTCACATACGCAGCACCTTCTTGGTACGCACTGTGTTCGTCTACGAACCAGAAACCCAAGCATTGTAGTCTTTGTGGTATTGTTGGCGCTTCGAATATATGATCGCGTGGACAACTGCCACACCACTGGACGATCGGGGACCCTCGTGACCCCGTGGTACTGGGCTTCTCCTGACTCTCCATTGATTGCAATAAAAAAGGAGCTACCTCAATGAAGCCTCCTAAATGCTTCGGATGGACCACCTACACATAAAGGCACCAAAGTAATGCCACGCGACCCCGTGGTTGTAGCCACAAGAGCTGATGCTAGGGTAAATAGCGCCAGCTAGGGGCCCTTACCCGCAGCTACATAAAAAAAAGATGCAGACGACTCGAATGATTGAGGGCCAAAAGGGTGCACAACGTAGCTTTGTAAGAGGGCCTACCGGGCAGACTGAGTTATATATACCTACCTGGTTTTTTATTCAATTTCCAATTAATGTATCTAATCGCGAAAATTTTAAAAAGACTAACAAAGAATTCGAATTCAGTGCAATAAATGGTAATTTACCTTATGGTTTATGTGTTTTTAATCCTGTTTACCAGCCCAGCTGGCAAATTTTGTGAAAGTGTCTTTGCTGATAGTTTGCTATGATAAAATTCTGCCGATCTGTGTTCTTTATTTACTGCATCGGTATGGGATCTTCTGATATATCTTCAGAATAACAATAACAAACCTAGGACAGCTGATTTTGTTTACGTTTAATGTGTCGCTTATGTCTTCAAAACAGTCTCGGCGGTTTATTTCTCTGTTTATTTATGTTTCCTTGCCTTGTGCCTTGGATCTTCTGCCTTTCAAAACCACATCGAATCGAAACTGGGAAAAGGACGAGCCTTCGCCCTTGCCTTTTGTGGGGCACTATTATATTGTTTGCATAGAAAAGTACCAGGCCTTGTGAGTAATAGTATTCATGACCTACTCTGCGACCTACCTATGTTACTTTTCTTTATTGTTGGTTATATTTGCAGGATTTACAAAAAACACGCAAAGATAATTTACTGTAACGATACGATACAATATGAAGTATTCCTCCTAATCCTCATAATCGTGAGTTGTGTCCTACTAAACAACCGTCACAATGGAACCATCAGAGTTTGATGCCGCCTTGGGTGGTACAGAACATCTTCCGAACACGGTAAATAGTTTGAAATTCGCTGCAGCCAGAAGCGTTGAGATAGCTGCGATGACCGAAAGCATCCTCAACCCTAGTAAACTAAGACTCGTGTTCCAAACACTGCCTGTGCACATGAGAAGAAGAGTCATGAGTCACAATTCTAAAAGATTACCAGAAAAACTAAGAAAAGCTCATTTGGAACAACTCAAAAAGAGTGGCTTAGCTCCCAAACAAAAAGCTTCAAGAAAGCACCGTCGTCGCCCACAAAATTTATTACTAGAGTACAACCGCAGAAAACAAGATAAGGTTTGGCTTGAAACCCATATATGGCATGCCAAGCGCTTCCACATGACCAACCGGTGGGGGTATCGACTTGCTCAAGCACCCTGTGATAAAGTCTTCAGAGCATGTTACAGAGCATCATCTAAACATTGCCTTATGCAAGATATTTCATACTACATACCAATGCAAATTACTGGAGATGTAGATGTAATCAAAGACATGTTCTCTGCCATCAGTAGCTCTTCTTTTGGTCCAACTGTTGGTGCCAAAGCCTATGTCACTGGCACTAGACATGGAGAAATTCACATTTATGAACCAAACAAATTTCCCTTTAATTATATTGGTAGAGCACAATTTTTCTGGGAGCCCTATGTTGAACAAAACAGAATATTGTGGCTTTTTGTTCATCCTTCACAATCCAAACAGATAGAAAAATGTTTTGATGACCTCCTAAGTACTGTAAAAAAACCTTTTGACATAGATAGTGTCAAAAGACAGAAGATTTCGAATGTGTATGCTGAATGTTTGAACATTAAATATTTTCCAGCAACATTTAATCGTTTCCGCTTGACTGGACCCAATAGTCATGCAATTTTGGTAAAATGTCTCAAGTGCATTGACAACACAGATAATATAAAAAGCAACAATTGGGTCCAGCAATACACTAAAAACAATGCTAATTTATATCTGAAAGTTAAATTGGATTACTGGAAAAGCATAACCCCTGCACAATCGCCAGCACAACTGTCGCCAAACATAATTGTAAGTTTGATTGTAAGGGATCCTCGGTTAATGAGGCCTAATTACCGCACTAAGGCCGAACCTGATGACTCCTACACACAGTTGAGTATAGAAGCCCTCACCAGAATTCCACCAACTGTCTCTGCATCCCCTCTATGGTCAACAAATATCCACAAAGAAATCAAAGACAAAGTCAAAACAAATGGGCAGTTTATTGAACATGTTACTAAGTTGAATCTAGTCCCGGGGGAAGTTTATGAAAATGATCCTGAACTGCAAAGTGTTCCTCTTGTCTTGTTACAAAGACCTGGATCACAGGATTCATGCTATAAGAAGCTTGGTAAGGCCTCACAATTTATACGATGATTAGATATAAGTACACATATCTTTAAATCTTTACTCTACACTTATAATTAAACTGAACAAGGTAATTAATGAGTCAAAATCTCTTCATTAAATATTTCTCAAAAAAATTTATTGGAGCTAACACTATTATTGATACAGAAGCCAATACAATCGTTTTTACTCTTTAATGCACATTACGCTGAAACTGTTACTTGGGTTTGAATTAAACTTTGTATAATTATTCCTGATGATATAAGTTAGTTGATGATATCGCAAGTTATGTTACAATTATTGAATTACAGGCTATGGCTGTGGATGGGATGTTATAGTACCATCAGGATATGGCCTTCCATTTTGGCAAACATGCATAATGTTTGGAGCCAGAGCCGGCGGTCTTAGAGAGACGGAAAGCTTAGCCTTGGAAATGGGTAAATGTTATCTCTCCCCAGACTCTGAAGCAGGTAAACATGAAGAAGACAGGATTGAATCAGAACTGAGAGAAAGGTATTTCAAATTACCTCCGAAGAAGAGAGAAAATTACATAAAATTGGGAATCAATAGTCCATTCCGTTGCCCGTGGAAACTGTTACTCAAGGATTGGTCTAACAAGCATGTAGAAGATTTTTATGTTCTGCGCAATTCCGTAATTTTGGATGAATTACAGGTACCTAAGTTTATTAAATTCCTGTTATCTTAAAAAAGTCATTAAGGTATTTATTAATTTCAACTATGTTGTCAGGTAATGTAGATTAACTGATTGTAGTAAAATGTAGCAAGTACCTATTGTAAATGTTGGTTTAGAAAGAATATGATACAATTTTCTTTACATTTGCACTATTTTATTATGTTACAGGAATGCATTAAAAATAAGAAAAAGATTAACAATATACAGCAAATTGAAAATACAGAATCATCTTTAGTTGCTATATATTTAAGCCTACCAGTAGGCAGTTTACAAAGAAATGCACTTATATGTCTGCCAAAATCAGGAGATAATTCAAACAAGGATCAATCCGAGCCTTTACACAAAGACCCCAATCAAAAATTGCGAAGAGAGACACGAGCAGAACACATCAAAACTCTAAAGAGAATGAGAAAACAAAGGGTCAAGCAGAAAAAGAGAAATAATAATTCAACATTACCTATGGTAAGTACCTATCACTATACCTACTATACTTGGTAAAAACATCAAATTTATAGTACACAATATGTTCTTTTCTATCCTAGCCTTAAAGATTACACTTTTACAGAATTGTAAAAAGAAGCCAACAGTCAAGTTGAACCATGAACCATCAAAGTATATGAAACTCATGAGGGAACTATGGCTGCCTTCAAGCATAGAAACAGTCCGATACATCAACTCTAGAGAAACCATGGGTTATGTATCACAAGGAGCATTTAGTTTCACAGAGGCAAATTCATGTGGGATTGGATATGTAGCCTTCAATGCATTACAGACATTTCTTGAATCTGGCCAATCCAAAGTCCTAGTCAGGAACACATCTTCACATAAATACTATCCAGCAAAAGTAGAAATTATCAAGAACTTTTGAAGATCTTGACAAAATTCTTGTCTATGAATGTGCAGTCATTCTGGAATAGAAAGTACAGAGGTCCATTCAGCTTTGAAGTGTTTGTGAAGTAATACTGTAAACTCTAGTATAAAAGCCTTAAAAATAAAAAACAAGAATACAAAATAATGCATTTATTATTCGGCTTGTTATTCAATCTAGTCCCCTTAAATCTACTGCCTAGGTCATGCATATCATGAACTTATCAAATAAATATTAGAGTCCACAACTTCCTTTAATATCAGGGATACATTCCCTCAAGCAAGCTATTTTCCACTATCATTACAAAGTGAGTAAACTACCTTAACCCTATCTCCATCCAATTTGCACACACAATTGTGAATATTTGATATACCCACTCCAGCGATGCGGCTATAATGCGCAATATGACTATAATATGATTATAATAACACTACGTCATCGCCGCTATCGGTACATGCACACCAAAATCTAAGTTTTGTTCAGAATGGTTAATAAATTGTATATTTATTAAAAATGTATGAACTATGTTAACTTTTTCTAAGATGATAATTACAGTTGTAACTCTATACATCTTGTCAATCCAAGCTAAAAGATGGAAAAAATATTTTTTCACATTTTATACAAAAATTGTAATAAAAAAAAACAGACACGACTTATTCCGTTCGAGGATCCACCCGGATCACTACTTTGTGTGATGTGTGTGCATCATGTGATAACCACCTCCTAGGGGCTAGTAGAGGCACGTCCAAGCTCACGTTTGGCACATGTCCACAGTTGTAAACAATAAAATGTAACAACCTGCAAAATAATCTATTGAAGTCTATTGAATGTCCAATTAACATAGTTACAAGATAACACATGCTCACATTTTCACACAGATCTATAAAGTTGAGGGAATGAAGCTTACGGAGTTTATAATAACATTAAATTGTATTTTGGTTAACTTTTCAATACTTGTATAAGCTCGTAGCTATTGTACAAGCATCATTTTACGTATTATGTATAGGCCAAATGATTTTTTGTACAAAGCAGACCGGCCACATGTCTTTAATCTCACACAGTAATTAATTAAGGAGTGTTATATTTTAGATCGCTTTCTAGCTATGGCGTCTTCGACTGCTTTGAGCTGCTTTAAAAGTTCTTCTCGTCTGGATATTGCTTTCTTACTAGCGGGTCCGTCGTCTACAGGCGAAGACGCTGAGCGCTTTCTGTCGCCGTTTGATTCTGTGAATAATAGTGCATTTTAGCTATGTACTCATACCCTCTATCCTACACTAGATGGGATCAACACAATAAGCAATAATAAAATAATAAATTGTTTTATTTATCTTTGAGTACATACAATTATTTGGTGCCCTATTTGCCAAACTAAGTTTGTGAAAACTTGTATTTTGGCAAGTTGTGCTCTTTCTTAATATATAAGAGTGTACAGATCAGCTTATTTTGGTAATGTTGGTATAGAATAGTGAACTTAAAGATTTTTTTTTGATGAAATACGCACCTTTATCACTTGAGGAATCCTTCTTATTATTGGTGACGGGGGGTACGGCGGCGGCGACTACAGCGCCGGATGCTGGCTTTGCGTTCATCCTGGAAACAATTAGTTATAAGTACATTGCGCCCCGTAATACACGAAGTGTTTAATTAAAGAAAGAAAGAAGAAAGAAAAATATTTATTTGGCACCAAGAACAAACACAGCGCATAAACACACAGTAACACATAAACACACGTAGGTACTAACTTAAATCTAGTAACAATAGGTAAAAAATAAATAAATAAAATGAGTAGGTAAGTACGTAGGTAAACATATTATACTGCGCCGGGCGGCCTGGGCCAAAAAGGTACCACCTCAGCAAAAAGCCACTCCACCATGGAGTGAAGAGGCGCTGATTTTCAGGTGGAACCCTCTCGAGCGAAATCACGCATAACAATAGCAATTAAAATAAGATATAATACATTTAAAGATATTATTACGTATATAAACAATAATAATAGTAAATATTAAGAAGGAGTTTGGATAGGATTGAGTAGGAATGCGTATGCTATATGGATTCAGCTTTAATTATCTATGTTTATTGAAAAAATAAGGATTAAATTTATAGTCTATGGTCGTGATCGTGGGCATCACAGTCTCATGTGCAGTGTAAAATATAGATGTTGATTAAATAATATTGTTTTTGATCAGAGTCTATTCAAGAGAGTGAAAATTAGAAAAAGAGCTTACGAGGACTTTTGTAGTAAAAGAAAGTGTTTTTTGAGTGCAAATCTAAACGTACTAATGGTCTTTATTGAACGAAACGGAGGATCTAGGGAGTTCCAACAATGCGTAGCAGCATACCGGAAGGATCCTCGGAAAGCAACAGACTTGTGACGTGGCGTAAGAAAGACGTTAGCACATTCTCGCTTTGAATAGCGTGAGTTACTTTTAGCGAAGGTAAGTTTAGAGTACAAGTATTGAGGTAATTTATTTTTAGTGAGGTTAAAGAGAAGAGTTGCTAAATGGATTTTTCTGCGCACCGCCATCTTTAACATGTTTCCCGAGTTAAGGAATGGTGTGACGTGTGTGCGAGGCGGAATATGATAACAGAAACGCGCACAAGCATTTTGTACCCGTTGGATCAGCTGTTTGGTCCTACTCAAGAGGCACGGCCCATACACAACGTCACAATAATTTAGGCAAGAAAGTATCAGAGATTCACACAGCATTATTCGAATACTTTCACATAAGTAGGGGCGAATCTTGTAGAGCAGTTTCAACCTATAAAAACAGTTTCGAACGTTTTCTGCCACATGACTCTCGAAACGAAGGTGGCTATCCAACGTAAGACCTAGGTTTTTGGTTTCCTTCACATATTCCACTGACTCTCCATTGATATTTATGTTAAGGTTTGACAAGATTACCTTTTTAAGCTTAGCTTTAGTACCTAAAAGCATAAATTTTGATTTCTTGGGGTTCAATACCAAGGAGTTACATTTTGACCATTTGTATATGGAAGCTAAATCAATATTTATTTCATTTACAGCGCTAGTAGCCTCCGTAAGCAGGAAAGAATGATATAATTGCAAATCATCAGCATACAGATGAAAGCGACAAAATGAGATATTCTTGATGATATCAGCACTATATAATATAAAGAGAACTGGCCCTAGTATTGAACCCTGTGGAACTCCTCTTGGCACTAATTGTAACTGAGATTTTAGACAAGCACCATCTGGGGACTTTACTTCAACGCACTGGTACCTGTTACAGAGGTAACTTGAAAACCATTGAATTGTTTTTGTGTCGAAACCATAATATGCTAATTTGGATAATAGTAGAGGAACATTAATTGAGTCGAAAGCGCGGGAAAAGTCCAATAGCACCAGAATGCTGCACATACCATTATCTTGTGCTGCAAGAAGATTATCCACAACATCAAGGAGAGCGGTAGAGGTACTGTGACCTTTGCGAAAGCCGGACTGCATCTGGGGCAAGACTTGGTACTCCTCGAGAAACTTTATCAGCTGCATGCTGACCACCTTCTCCATTATTTTGGATACACTAGAGAGCAAACTGATTGGCCTCAAATCACCAAAAGTAGACGGCTGATTATTTTTAGGTAAAGGTTTAATAACTGCCATTTTCCATGCATCAGGGCACATACCACTATACAAAGATTCATTGATTATAGCAGTTATCGCTGGCAAAGATTGAGGTAAAGTCAGCCGCAGCATTTCAAGAGATATACCATCCAGACCCTGAGCGTTTGAATTAAATCCTTCAATAACCTTTAACACTGTGTACTCTGTAACCGGTTGAAGTGTAAAAATTCCACTACCAAATCTGTGGTACTCATAGTAGGTCAGAAGTGAAATATCAACCTGTTCAGAACCAGGCACTTTAAGAAAATGGGAGTTTATCATGTCCGGATTGTTAAGATGAGAAGGTATTTCACCAGCTTCCTTCTTGTTTGGTAAAATATTGGTTTTTAAATTTTTCCATAATTTTTTCGTATTTTTCCTATAATTATTTATGTTATTTGTAAAGAAAGCGGTTTTTTCACTTTCTAAGGCTGCATTGACAATATGCTTCATGTTTTTATAACATGCCTTTAGATTGTCAGTCTTATTTATCCTATATCTGTCATGATAACCGTCCCTAATCTTCATCATCTCCTTAACAGTATCTGTTATCCATGGGTGGGGAGAATTTTTGAAGCGAGCTGTTTTAATTGGTGCATGCAAATCAAATAGAGTGGTAATAGTACTGGTAAAAATTGATACTAATTCATTAATATTTTTTGTAGTGGAGAAATAGTCCCAATTAATAGAGTTTAGATCGGCAGAAAACAATTCCATAACAATGTTATTTAGAGGTCTGTATGTTACATAGCGAGCTGGGATTTTTTCTTTTTTAATATGAAATTCCACCATTATCATTGCATGTTTACCTAGCTCTGGTTTATATTTTACTGTGATCTTTTTAGCCTTAGCATCTGTACACACAATATCAATTAAGGTCTCTCGATGAGTAGTAAAGTGGGTTGGTTCTGTAATTAATTGATTAAGACTAAGAGAGTGTAGAAATTGTTGTAATAGCCGAAACTTTGCAAAACCTGGTTCCAGCATATTAATGTTGAGGTCCCCCAACAGTATTACATTATCGCATTTAGCAAAAGAGGCAATGGACTCAGTAATGATATCAAGAAAACCGGCAACGTCTCCCTGGTCTGGAGGTCGATAAGCAGTACCTATAACCACACACCTACCAGCCACGCTCAGCTGAAGCCAGAACTGCTCCACTAAATTGTCAATTGGGTAGGGGCATGATCGAGCTCTAATACCTTTTCTTATATAGAAACCAACCCCACCACCTTTGCCACCCTTAATACTGCTAGGTCTTGGCTGATAGATTAATCGATAGCCAGGCAGCTTCGGAGCTTTATCACCTTCACCCAGGCCAATCCATGTTTCATTCAAAGCTAAAATATCAGGTTTCAACTCCTCAATTGCAACAATAAATTCCTCATGCCCAGTATTAAGAGACCCTACATTAAACAAACCAACTTTTAAATTTGTCAGAGAAAGTTTTGTTTGAGTTGTTGGCATTTTCTGGATATTGATACCTGGGGATAACTATTAGTAATAAGAGCAATAAGTATAATAAAATAACAAATGTCATAAATAATATTGAATGGGAGAGTCATAATGTAAATAAGTTTATGGTAAAAATATATAATAAAAATATAAGATATAATTGAAGCATTAGTTAATAAGAAAATGTATCTAATCAGAACCATAGTGACATACCCTATATTTAACATAAAGAGTTGAATGCACATATATACCTTATTTTGATTTTTTTGTTGTTTTGATAACAAAAATAATTTCCATAATAATTGCCATTTTAAATGGTCATCAACCTTTACAGAAAAGTAGTAATTGACATATAACCCTAGGTAATATAATACTAAACATAACGTTGTATAATCTAATTGAACATATTTAAAAATAAAGCTGTTAAATAATACTATGAATATGAATATTTTATACGAATTTAAATCTAATGTATTAATAGAAACTTGTGACATGAAAATAATAATACACCAATGCAGAGTAAGCCCAATACTGATAGAAATATTATTAACTATTGAAATTATAAATTTACAAGATGTTATAAAGTTTTTAAATCGGTAATATAGTTGTAAACGTAGGTACATTTTCAAAATTTTACAGGCCTCTTTTGATATTCCTAGAAAAGCCCAAACATCAAACCAGAGTGGATCCAAAAACCCGTGCCAGGTCCGCTTCCGATCGGATCGGGTACGCCTGCTTCCCATCCGCTTGTCTGGCGTAGACGCGACCTCGCTTAGTCCAAGCAAATCGCCACTCAGCTTTCTTGCACTCTTCTCGAACCCGGTAGAAAAGGTGGCGGTTATGGCGGGTGAGTCGCTCGTTGACGAAGATACGCGCCGAACGCGGACCAGAATTTCCAACGGCACGCCCAGCATCCGATGCAGTTAGAGAGCGCCGTACGCGCGCGGCCTGCAGCATGCTATCTCGCAGGCCTCTCCGCGCCAGACGCACCACAATGCGGCGGGGGCGCGGCAGCTCGCCCCCGGCCCCCGCGCCTTGCTCCACGCCCACACGCTCCACGAACACAATGTCTCTTTCCTCCAGAGCAACGCCGAGCTTCGCAGCCAGCACGGTAACCGTGTGCACCACGCTCTCCCCTTTTTCCTCAGGTAGGTGCCCGATCTCCAGATCAGATTGTAGAGCATCCTGATCTCGATCGTTTAACTCCTGCTGCATATTTAAAACCTTGCTCCGCAGATCAGAAAGCTCAGAATGGGGCCCATCTTGTCCCTGCTCCACCCTTTCCAGCCGATTTTCGATCAACTCTATTCGAGATGACAGGCCTTGAATGGAGGTCTTGAAATCAAACATCTCCCGGCGGAATTCCCTCATCTCCATCATCCATTCTGTGAACTCTTTGAGCATGTCCTGCATGTCCGGTACAGGCGCTGCGGGCAGTGTCGGAGCGGTCCGCGCGCCGTGGCTGGTGGGGGCCAGCGCATCCTGCACTGAAGTAGACGCGGTGCCCTCGGTAGTGGCAAGTAGCTGGGCTGGTCTAACGGGAGTGCCGTCATCTTTACGTGTCCGAGTGGTACAATCCGGGCACACCCATCCACGTAGGACTGGAGACCCCTCAGTAATTGACACGCAGGCTTTATGGAACAAACCTGAACACTTAGTGCATGTAGCGACACCTATCGTTGACGTGAATTTACCGCATCCATTACATTTACTTTTGCCAGCCATGATTGTGTCTGGTTCGATAACGCTCAAGAACTCGACACGGTAAACTTAATGTATTTCCAGAGATTATGTATAGATGGCACTAGCAAAGTTGCTGCCACTCGATAGTAGATGGCGTTGGAAAGCAAGGACCGTACAGCACTTTTGAGGTCCGGCTAAGCACCAGATGGCGTCACTGATTTTAAAAAGTTCACAAAATAGTGCGGGTGACTTCTCCGTAATAGCCCGACGTACCCTCAAGCGAAAAAAAAAAGTTAGGGCTAATATCATAAATTGATTTCTAGCTTACAGCTGTCTAGCTATCCTTAACACAGGCACAAACACTAGCACACGCACACCAACAGGTATTTGAACTATAGGACACACACTTGAGGCAAGACAAACGGTATTCGTGTAAATATCAATAATAATATGCGGAGCGTATACGCGCTGTTACTCGTGTCGTGACGTCCCAATTAAGGTGGTGTCTCTATAATATGTACGCGTGATAGTTTTTTGTAGTAACTACAATAATTTTGATATGTTTATATTACATTTTAGGTTAGGATATTTGACTGAATATTAACGAGCAAATTCACATTAAATTTAAAAACATTGTTGATAAAGTTTACATGGAGGTTCATATATTTAATATTATTTGAATAATTAGCACAGAAGCGAACGTTACCTTTATCGACTCATTGATGTGTTTAGAACCGCCTCTGTGGTCTAGTGTAACAGACCCAGAGGTCTCTGGCTTGATCCCCAGGGGGGGTACAAATTTGTGCTTTGTTTGGCTGGTGGCTGGACTTTGTTTCAGTCTGCCTAGCTAGTAACCACCATCCTACCTAATTTTGCCGCCATATCAACAATTCTAAATTATTGTGTTCCAGCATTTGAAGGTAGCCAGCTCCTGGGTATGTTGAGGATTCCAGGTGAAGTGCGCTTCCACCTTCGGCTCTATCATAACTTCAAACCACGTGAGACGAAGGCGTTGCCCGTCGTAGTACATTATTTTTTTATCGAAAAATGACATCTTACATACATGTGCAGTATACACTAATCGTTGTCGGCGTCAGACTTAGACATGATGGTGGCTAGCCAGGTGGACTTTTTTTTAGATAAGGCCGAAGGTGGAGGCGCACTCCACCCGGAATCCTCAACAAACTGAGGAAATGGCTATCTTACCTCTAAATGCCGGAACACAACAATTTTAGAATTGTTATTATGGCGACAGAAGTAGGTAAAGTGGTGGTAGCTAGCCATGCGGACCAAAGCATACCAAACCAAGAACAATATTGTACCCCCTGAGGATCAAACCCGGTTCCTCTGGATCTGATATATTATTTCTAAATGTTTGTGTTGTCATAAAGCATAATTTCTGTGTACTTACGATAAAGCGTTAATTCATTCATTCTGATACTGATGGGTATCAGAACAACTAGGCCACAAAGGTGGTTAAAACTACAATATTTGTAATACCTCGGCCTCGCGGCTGCGTTGAGAAGGCGGGCGTGCCGCGCGCGCCGCGCCCCCGAACTGCCCGATGTGGATGATGAGTGAGACTCGCTCTCAGACTCACTCGATGATGTTGATGACTCTGACGACAAACAACACATTCATCTTTTATTTACAAAATTAGAGCAAACCTCGTACCGCTTTATAAGTATACAAGCTTTTTCGCCCGTGTTGTTATAAATAAATAAATCAATATTACAGGACATTATTTTTTACACAGCGCCATCTAGCCCCAAACTAAGCATAGCTTGTAATATGGGAACTAGATTACGGATAGAATACTTAAATACTTTTGTAAATACATACGTACTATATGATACAACACCCAAACACAACAAACATCTATATTCATCACATATGTTTGTCCTGGGTGGGAATCGAACCCACAGCCTACAGCGCAGAAGGCAGAGTTACACCAACAAATAATAATAAGGCTATGAGGCTTATTATTATTTGTTGGTGTTTAAGACTTAAAATCAAACATTTTAAGAGTATTATACCAAACGTTTACTGTTTATGGAATTTATCTAAATTTTAAAATTGTACACAACCCGATAATGAAAAGATTCGCAAAAAATAACAATGCAAAATAATACGCATACATAGCAGGAGCCATGCGGTAACAACATTTTGTTGTCTCATCTCTGATGACTGTGATACAAGTAAAGTAGTTACTAGTAACAAGTAAAATAACAACAATGCAAATGCACTGCTTCATTTTCAAAGTTCCATTACTATCTACAATTGTAAGAAGTGGGTCAAGAGTCCTGCAGTAGCAGCAAATTTTTACGATTCATCAAACTTTCAGTAGTTTTTGCGGAGGAGTAACAATGAACAGAACGGAAGGAGTAACCAACATCCAAGTAATCAAAGCACACTTTCGCCTTAAGAGTCTATGATGTGTGAAATGGCTTAGTTTCAGCGATCATATCTTCCACAATACTGTAGAACTTAATTAACTTTGAAATTAATATATGTTATAGTTCAGGATAGATGCTAGAACGCTCGTGTTTCAAAAACACGAATTCATACAATTTTCTGATTATGCATGGTCAAAGTTTATGTTATAGAAAAAAGTGCAAAAAGCTAAAATCATTTTTTATTATTTTTACGGTCGAATTCAGACTACTAAATAATTAAACAAACAATTTAGTTCACAAGAGAAAGACGCAAACTACGTTGTTTATTAAAATCTATCTGAACGTATATAACACATCCACACAACACTATAATATATGAAGACTATAATTAGGTACCTGATCCTGAAGATGAAGATCTCGAATACTTCTTTCTTTCTCTGGGATTTCTGGGTACTTTGCCCCGACCGTAGGGGTCCAATTCTTCCTGCGTACAAATAGCGAAACATTTTTATAGATAGAAACAAGAAACAATTATAATATTATCAGAATATTATATATATATATTCAGAACATTTCATAACAAACATCAACAAATGCGTAGTTAGTTTAAGAAGTAGATACAGTGAGAAGTTCACGATTCTCAACATTCGCGAGTGTAGTGACCATGTAGGTGATTACCGTCTTACCCGTACACGACGCCATAAATAGCGATTTGATCCGTCTCCATCTATCAACTCGCCCCGACCGCCAAAATGACGTCGGGACTATCGAATGGTGGTCTTTCCACACATGCGATTCATTGTGGTCGCCATGACAAGCCCCTTTGCTCCCCAACTGTAACTTTGGATTTCTTCAGTTCTTCGTTCATTAGTTCTTTTGTTTAGTAAATTTTAAAGTTAGGTAACTTTTATATAGGTACACTAATCAACATTGTCTAGGGATATTCAACATTTTGTTGATTTTTACAAAAACTGAAAATAATTTCTTTACAAAACTAGGTATGGCAAGAATCTTTATTTTGTGTTGTTTATTAATAATAATAAAAACAACAGTTTTACATATTTTTTTAATAAACATTAAAGTAGGAACATAATCTCGAAAAATCTGAAAACTTACAAGGTTCAGTAAATTGTGTTAAAACTATTTTTACGTTGCCATGACTTTATAAAATTACCTTTTTACAATGTAATAATCGGTGTCGCCTCCCCTGACGTTGATAACACATCTGCACCGGTTATTCATACTCAAAATTAGGGTGTCAAAGTCTCGCTGGGGTATGCGATCCCATGTTCTTTTTAAATGGCAAAAAAGTTGGTCTTCTGTGGTCAAATTTGATGGCAAATTACTGAAAGCCCTTCGCTGTAACTTGTCCCAAGCGTGTTCAATTGGGTTTAAGTCGGGTGACTGTGCAGGCCAGTCCAAAACCGCGACATCATGTTCCTGAAGGGCAGCTGACACCAAACGCGCCGTGTGTGGAGGGGCATTATCATGCATGAGCTGAAGTTCCTGGCCAATTTGAACTCTGTGAGGGATGATCACAGGTTCTATGACCTCGTTCCGGTATTTTAGTGCAGTCATGCTGCCTCTTATCCAAATGAGCTCGGTTCGCGCGCCAATACGAATTCCCGCTCAAACTATGATTGTCCCACCTCGGTACGAATGGACCTCTTGTGGCTGCTGGAGGCGACTTTCTCTGCCTGGAACTCTCCAAACACGTGTTCTTCGTGAATCGGGGTGGAATCCAAACTGAGACTCATCAGTAAAGAGAACCATTGTCCATTGGCCATTGTTCCATAACAAATGTTCTTGAGCCCAAACAAGTCGCCTTCCGCGATTGCCTCGTCGTAGAGCTGGTACACGAAGCGGCCTACGAGAATGAAGATCGACTTCATGTAGCCTTCTTCTGACGGTTTGGTCGCTGACTGACATCTGATGGTCTGACTGAAGCCTTTGCACTAGCTGCTTTGCTGTGAGATTGGGTTCTCTCCTGGCGGAATTTTGGAGAAAACGATCTTGTCTAGGGGTGGTTACTCGTTTTTTTCCAGTGTGGCGCTCTCTTACATCCCCAGTAATACGATAACGTGACCACAATCGAGAAATTACGTTTTGATTGGTGTTTAGGGTATTGGCAACCACGCGTTGGATAGCACCGGCTTGTAACATGCCTATCGCTCTTATCATTTCTTCTCTGCTTAAATGTCGACGTTCCATGACATTACGAATATCACAAGATCCGTTAAAATTAAAAATTACTTAGATAGCACTAATTGATAGTTAAATAAAAGTTAATTTATCTTAGGAAAAATTAACATTGTTTAATTTAAATCGGAGTCCCCATTCTATCTTTTGTTTATTGCGTTCTATTTTTTTTTTTTCTAAATTTTGAAAAGGGAACAAAAGAGGTTTAATTCCATTTATAAACTTTTTCTAAAAAGCAAATAGTTTGTAAGCAAATCATTTCGAAATGGAATATCCCTAGACAATGTTGATGTGTATCTATCTAAGAACATAACTATTCGATTGAACTATTATGTTATCCTTGACTGAAAGTTAGCGACGGCTACGGGTTCATGTCGGTTGTCGACATACCTTGTGTCGGTGCGAGGCCGGCGGCGGTGGGTTGAAGGCGAGCTGCCTCGCGTCGTAGGGTGCGTCGGAGGATGTCGGTTGTCGACATACCTTGTGTCGGTGCGAGGCCGGCGGCGGTGGGTTGACGGCGAGCTGCCTCGCGTCGGAGGGTTCATGTCGGTTGTCGACATACCTTGTGTCGGTGCGAGGCCGGCGGCGGTGGGTTGACGGCGAGCTGCCTCGCGTCGGAGGGTTCATGTCGGTTGTCGACATACCTTGTGTCGGTGCGAGGCCGGCGGCGGTGGGTTGACGGCGAGCTGCCTCGCGTCGGAGGGTTCATGTCGGTTGTCGACATACCTTGTGTCGGTGCGAGGCCGGCGGCGGTGGGTTGACGGCGAGCTGCCTCGCGTCGGAGGGCGAGGCGGCGCGGCGGCGCGGTGCCGGCGGGTTCATGGCGGTCGCGCGAGCCGTCGCCAGCCGTCGCTCGCGAACTATCACCGACGGGGATAATCTATACAACATTTGAATCCGTCATTATAACACCCGCGTAAATGGGCTCGGATTTCAGAACGTTTTTTTATATGATATCTTAGTACGCGCATTATGAAAACGCCATCAGATCTGACTTAATAAGGTCAGAAATTAGAAGTAATTGCTGCCTTTTCGATGACGAATTGGCAGTGTCTTGATGGTGTTCGATTAAAAACGTACTAGCATAAATAAAGCCCACGTGAACAAAGTCATATGCACAGTTTAGTTTTCAATAACACCCAAACAAAAATTAATATCCTCCATTTTACTTTACTGAAGAACTTACTACTTTTTTTTATAGAATGCCCAATAGTCTCACTTTCCCATACAAACGTAGTTCCATTGTCATTTCGAAATGACAAGTCTAATTCAAAAGATTTGTTGCAGGTATAATCGGATAGGGACAATCTATGTCTATAGTGCATTACTTTTTCTGAAAAACTAATACAAACCAAAATATATGGACAAGAGTATTTCCAATTCTTAAATTGTTGTGTTCCGGCAATTAGAGGTAAGATATCCAGTTCCTCAATTAGATGAGGATTCCGGGTGAAGTGCACCCCCATCTTCAGCCTTATCTTAACTTGTAACCAGATGAGATAAAGGCCAAGGTACTCTGGGGCCGTCTTAAATAACAGTCTCATGCAAACAGGAAACTATTCCCCGTACACGACCAATCAGTTGTGGTTACAAACAACTGTTCTTAACACAAATTCAAGTACTCAGTACATAACTCTTCTGATTCTCATTTTTTTTATGCATAGTGGAACTATAGTTAAATCCAATGTAAAACACAAGTAGTACAACATTTTGCCAAATTCGTATCTATGTAGTAAATAAACATGTACAATTTTGAGCCAATCAGGAATCAGTCGCGTCATAAAGACGCACTCTAATTGGTCAATAGCTTATTTATATTAGCAAAGCTAACAAGGTCACTAGATCGACCATAGGCCAGACAATCAGGTTTAAGTTGTTTCAGAGAACAGTGCACGAATAAGTCCACCTTGAATACAAACTAAGTGGTAAAAATAAAAATCAATCAAATCGCTACAGGAAGCAAGCCGACACAAACTAAAAGTACTTCTACTAATTTCAGACATAGCGCATATGCTTATACAACACACATTATATTTCGATAACATAAATAGTTTCTGAGATTTACCCATAATCCATAAGCTTCGTGCAATTCAAAATGGTGTAAAATCTACGAACTTCACATAATTTATTACATAATTGATAAATATTACCAACTGGCTTCCTGACGCGCCGGAACATTGTCTAGTCGCGTGGCAAGTGTTATAATGTGACTTATGTGACCAATAAAATAAATGACAATCGCTTTGCAAATAAATTGAGAGAACAAAAACATTGTTATTTGATAATTTACTTTGAATAATTCATTTTTAAAATAGGAACGGGATCAATCCAATCGCCTCGGATGTCTATTCATATTATTGGTCTATTTACTTATACGATTATACAAACAAGGGACTGCCAATACACATCAATTTCATACAATCCTACAAAACAAGTCGTCATCACACACACACATATTTGTGTTTTAATAATTCTTAAGTACTATCTTTCTTGTTGTCTTTAATTTATATTTTTTCAAAGGTATTATAAAAAGAAAAGATTTGTATTTTCGTTTGTAATCAATAAACTCAAAAACTACTCGATCGGTTTCAAAAATAATATCACCAGTAGAATGCTGCATCACTGTATTACTGAGTAACAGGCTACATTTTTTCTTCAGTCAATATTAAGGATACCTACATAAGAAAACTCTAATCATGTAAGCCAGAGAAAATGAATCTTTACATCGCGTGCGCTGCGAAAACCATTGATGATAGAACAAAGTAATTTTCTAAAGTTTAGAGAACCCAAAAACATATGTCCAACAATACCATAGCTATGTCGCTATAACAACTTTTTTATGTTTAATAGTTCATAGAAACGCCGGTAGAAACTACACCACGTTATTAATACTTTGGCATTAATCCTTATCCAAATAAATCTCTTTGTATTCAAGGCTGTTTCAGTACCTGTAGATTACTTTTTGAGTTATTAAAATCGAACATTATATTCAAAAGATATAATGATTTTTAAAATAATATTAGTATTTTAACGAATTGAAAATCCTTACGAAGTGAATTAAATTTTTCAAAATTATTATATTGATATCATTGGCTAGGAGTGTCAAGTAAACCTTTTATCCTCTGTACCCCTCTGACAGGGCAAAAAGGGGTAAAAACTTTTGGTTCCACCTTTCTATACAAAGGATTTACTGGACCGAGAAAATTAGTGCAATTATTCTTTATGCTAATATCATCCCATTAAAATCTACCCCAATGGACTACTACAGGGTTGCAAAGTATTTTTTTTTTATTTATATTACGGGTTTATATTAATCATTATAAAAGGCTTTAAAAAACAACATAATATGGGCTCCCTGTACAAAAAAGCAAGGGCTCTTAACTGGATCCTCTTCAGATACATTCAATTCAATTATAGCATTTATAGCAACCTAATTTCCAATGGTCAAGATATGAAAACATTTTGCTGTTTCATTTTAAATGGGTGAGCTCTCGGAACTGGGTATAAAATTGGCCATAAACACCACACGAGTTGGCCGCTACCTCAAAGCGGCGGCTCATGGTTATATACGTAGGGTCAGCCCTGGATCTCAAGGCTTGCCTAGACGAAAATGAGGTCTACAATAGAGCGAGCCTTCCCAGAAAATGTTTTGCTCAGCAGTGGGCTTATATGGACTGAAATTGAACCTATACTAAGTGATGAACCTATAACCTTGGGGCAGTGTAACTGCGCGGGTCACCTAGTGAACTATAATTATTTAATTTTGTAACTATAGAAATGTTTTCTATGTCTACAACCAGTAACCACGTGTCATGTTGTCTTGTACATTATTTGGGAATAGATTGTAAATTTCAAGTCGTCTGTTGTTGCGAATAAAACGAATATATGGGGCTTTGGCTTTGGCAGTCCCTTCTTCATTCGTCCATGCTGTTCTACCTTACGAAGTTATTTTACCTGTGTTTGTAATAGAGCATGCATGTACACAACGTTTTAGTGTACGTTCGTAAGCCTATCAAGATTGACGTTTACTAATAGACAGTCTGACATGGATACTAATGAGCATGTCTTACACACTAGCACTCTCCTTGTTATTTGTCAAAAATAGTAATAATGTTTTACAAATTCGACAAAAGTGCCCCTTCCCTTTTTTACGATAGTTCCTCTTTCAGCCATCTCATTATAATCATTGTCAGACTGTCCCTTAGATGTCACTACTACATATACAAACATAGGTAAAATAACTGCATGAGATGGAACAACTATATGATAACGAGAAGTAGTTACCTCTGCCTACTAGAAGAGGCCTGTCGCTTGCGGCGGGCTCCCGGCGACCGCGACGTCCTCGAGCTGGAATTTGAAGAGCTGCGGAGTGAGCGGGACGAAGGGGGAGGAAGCGAGGCAGACATACACGCAATATACAGTTGCACACACATACACATGCAGTGCACATTCAAACAGCCGGTAAACGTTGCCACATGTGTACGCAATTGACGCACATGCGCAAACGTTTTCAAATCGCAAACACATATGTCGGACACACATTTGCGTGTATGAGAGCACGTTAGTGACGTCACACCAATCGCAAAACAAGTGCGGTTACACGCGTTCATCGCCACACAGACGCAATAAGACCCAGATAAATATACATGCAAAGATTTGGGATCGAGATGTCAGTTTGAACACCATAACACCAACAATGTTATGAAAGCAAACCCGGGAGGGAAGGAAGCGGGGGGATAGTTCTCTATTAGTGATTTGAATTTAAGTTTTCAAAGATTGAATGAATGATTGATGAAGTATTTCGTATGACAGTGATAAATTGTATTGAATTTACTCAATCAAATGTAAAATAGATTAAAGTTTATAATAAGTCATGTAATCTAATTAAGATTAAGAAGTGGTCTTATAATATGAATGTAATGCTGTGATAATTATTTTAGTTGCTTCTGAATTCAACGTATTGGAAGTTCTTCAAGTATTGGGTGGGAATAGGTTTTTAAATGCAAGAAGCTCAAAAGGATGCAAGGTTGCATATAATAATTATAGTAACTAATAACAATCATCACACAAAATAATAATGAGGTACTCCTCCTACAGCGCGTCTAATTCGCAACTCAAAATACAAAAAACTGAAACCAAAGTCCGACTTTTATTGGACATTGGTTTCAGTTTTATATTATTTTATTACTCGCTTACACTGACCATGCGTGCGTGACATAACATGGCGATGTAGCCTAATTTTTGCGAGAAAATCCTATCTCTATATATTAGCTTATTCATTATGTAAATATTCCAAGGTGCTTAAAAGGTAGATATATTATGTCAAAAATGATTTTAAATTGATTATTTTTCTCCTTTAAAAATACCCGTATAATTTTACTAAAAATAAAATCAAAGACTTGGATAAAATCTTTTTTACATTATCTTATATTGACTCGTTAAAAAGTAGCTAGACTACAATTGTGACCATTTTGTTTATGAAAGCGCCATAATTAGTTTTTTTTTAGCTTCTTTCTTTAACGTCGTGGACTTGCTCTTATCTCACAGTGTCAAGATATAAGACCGAAGGTGATAGCTCACTTCACCCGAAATCCTCATTTATAAGTAGACAAAATACTCGCAAATAAATCAAGGCAATACCTAATACGTGTTATATTATATACTCTTGTCTCAAGTCTTTTGAAGACAACTAAAAAATATCAACTAGAAATAGCCAAACTGATTTCACTTCAATACTATGAATTGTTTCTGTCTGGAAAATAGATACCTACCTACATAAATCTGGTGTGGTATTCGTTTTTATTGAAGAGTTAGGGAGATAATTAGCTTTTGCTCGCGGTTATGCCGCGTGGTAACCGGTTAAGTACTCCTTATCAGTTACTCTGTTACTTTTATTTTTTACCTGTTATTTTTTTCGCCGTGGCGTACACTATATTATTTAGTTGTCAAAAGGTAACAAACTAACAAATTACTAACCTCATCATATGATAACATAAAAACCAAGTTCTATAGGTTATATGAAAATTACCAAACTATCATAACATTTTGCCCCCACAGACGTTTTACAATCCAGACCATACGAACCTAACCCCGTGTTTCAGCCATATTGTTTAGAATAAATATGAATTTAATCTCAAATTCAACTTTCATCAGTGTTCCCAGAGCATTTAGTCGTTTGAAATGCGCACTACCTGTCTCGCCACCGTCGGATCTGGCGTAGCTTCGGGTGCGCCACTTACCTAGAGGAAGAGTACGAGTCCTCGGAGGAGTGCGGCTTGCGTCTCCTAGCAGCTGGCTCCGCCCTCATCCAAGGATCCGCCCACTCATCCCCCCTCCCATCCCTTTCCCTCCCCCCTTGTTCGACCCGCGGGCGCATTTCCCGCAAGTCCCGCGCGTCACGCATTTCGCGCACGTCGCGCATTTCTCTGGGGTCACGCATTTCACGGACGTCACGCATTTCTCGCACTTCACGGACCTCGCGGCGTTCTACCTCCGCGCGTTGGACTATCACCTCGCGGGACGGGCGAACTCGACGCTTTGAAATAAAATAATCAGCATCAACAAGACAATAGGAAAAATTGTATGGCAAATCATCAAAAGATGTAACGGAAATAAAAATAAAAATGATTTATGATTAGTTTCTCCCAAAAAAGGACATATTCAATTTAAACATATTCAAGAACAGTGTTGCCGTGACTGGTTTTGTTACACAAATTTCAAACATTAATACAAACATTATTTTTTTTTACAACAAAAAATATCAGGAATTTGCTACACCAAAAAATCTTAATAAAAAATGCCTTAGAAACTGTATCTGCTGTAAGAACATAGGCTACTTTATATACCAACCTATACGGCTTCGGACTCAGTGCGTGATTATTACTCGCACTAGGCGAATTTATTTATGATTTTTTTTTTGTTAGGGCTTTCCGAATAAAATTCAATTGTATTTACTTTTTGATAGGCCATTTCATCGGTGACTGGCACGGCCCGTTCGTCGTAGTACGGCGGGCGCTCGAAGGGCCTCTCTCGCTCGTACGGGGGTCGCTCGCGCGGGTAGTAGCCCTCCCGCTCGTCGGCCGGCGGCCGCGCGACCGGGTAGCCGCGGCTGCGATACATGGGACCGTAGCCCGCGCGGCTGGAACCGAAATCGTATTCTTACCATTTGTGGCACACTTTCATTTTTTTTACCACTAGGAGACGAAACAAGCAAGTAGCCCACCTGATGTTAAGTGCACTCTTGCCTATAACAATGCCATACTGAATAGTTCACATCCACAAAGAACATAGCCTACACAGCACTACATTGCGCCAGTCAACTTGAGGCATAAAGTGTTAAGCCTCACGTGCCTGTAATTTCACCGGCGACCATACCCTTCAAACCGGAACACAGCAGTGCTGCTTGGCGGCTGAAATAGGTATGGTTGTAGTACTTCCCCGGACGAGCCCTTTCACAGTGGGCTCTACTACTCGTAACATCATCGTCGTATCATCATCAGCATCCTAGAATACGCTGCCTAATATTGGACTTGCCATTTGGCGGTTGCGAACATTTTTTATATTTTCATTACAGTGGGGCTGAAAGCCAGCTGTGCTGAGCTCTTACTTTTTCACCAACAACATGAACCCGTTACAATTGCTTGTACTTATTTCTAAAAGTATTGTCATATGTGTTGTGAGAATAAACACCATTTTATTTTATTTTCTTATATGTTAACAAGCCAATGTACCCGATGGGAGTGCCAATCGGCAAAATCTCAGGAACAACCCTTTTATCGCCTCTGTGGTCTAGTGGTTTAAGCCTCCGATTTCAGATCCAGAGGTCCCGGGTTCGATCCCCATGGGGAGTACAATATATTGTGCTTGGTTTGGTTGGTGGTAGGACTTTGTTTAAGTCCGCCTGGCTAGCTACCACCATCTTACCTAATTCTGTCGCCATAATAACAATTCTCAAATTGTTGTGTTCCAGCATTCAGAGGTAAGATAGCCAGTTCCTCAGTTTGTTGAGGATTCCGGGTGAAGTGCGCCTCCACCTTCGGCCTTATCTCAACTTGTTACCAGGTGAGATGAAGGCCAAGTGCTTACCCGTCGTACAATATAATAATAAAAAACCCGACTTCACAAATTCCTACAAACATTATCCCCTTATTTTAAAAACGATTTGCTTTAAAAAGTTCATGATACTTTTACTCCCTATTTCAACCTCATAACGGCATTGACAAACATACCGTAATCTGGATCCTATATTACAAGCTATGCTTGGTTTAGGGCTAGATGGCGCTATGTGAAATGTCCCGTGATATTTAGTTTATATCAATGCTAGAAATGGTGATATAGACTTCTATAGCCAATCTAGCCCTAAACCAAGCATAGCTTGTAATATAGGATCCAGATTACGGTCAGAATACTTCTATACTTTTTTTAATACATATTTTTAAATAAAACAGCTTACAAAGTTACATCCCTTAAGGACGCATCAACAAAATATCAATGGTTTTTAGGTACCATTTAATAAACCAGGAAACACAACTGCAGAGATGTCATGGTAAAAATGTAAAGCTTATATATTCATCTACAAAGATAGCTAATAAAAACTGGGCAGCTCTATACAACATTTTCACATAAATACGTGTTTACCGCCGCAATAATCGATGAAAATAACGAAAAATGGTGTCTGGATAGGTACATAAATAGCTAAATCCGCTGCATATTTATAAGTGAAAATTATCAAAATATCTTATTATTTTGTATTCAAATAAACTAATTTTCCAACTATGAGAAAAAATAGGCAGTCGAAAACGCACTAAAATTTCTCCATACATTTTGCAAAGGAAATCTGCTTTTTATAGACTCGATTACGTTTCGGTTCATCATTCCGCGCTCAGACGCGGTCATGGAAGCATGGGTGTTTTGCATTTTTTAATATAGTATAGGGTTGCCAACTATACTGTTAAAAACCAGTATTATACTGTTATTAACAACGTTATACTTTTACTGCTGAACAAAAATAAAGTTTACATAATACTGTTATCAACGCATCACTGGTATACACATAAACCTGTTCAAAAAGTAAATGGTGTGCATGCATGAAAATAGATTTTAATAGAACTGTTAATAACTTAATACTTTTCATTGATATAGCTAATTAATATTGAAAGAAATGGTTAAGTAAAGTAAAATAAAGTAATATTTATTGCATGAATACATATGAAAAATAGAGATGGTAACAATATCAGAATGTGCATCAATGTATTCTACCGTAAAATCATAGTTAATAGAATATAAAAAATGTCAAAGATAAAATATTAGAAAAAAGAAAATTGACAATGTCACAAGTTTATATATCAAAGAATATAAATTACATCAGAATAAATATATGCATCAGAATTATCAATAAAATGTCTATCATTCATAAATTGTGCGATTTTATAATAACATTTATTTATTAATGTGACCTTTTACTTTTTCTGAAACAGTGGAGTCGGTAGTTCCCTTAATGTGTGCTTATTACCACAGAATTGAATTTGGAAAAGTACTAAGGTAAGTCCATCATGATCGAATCATTGATGAAAATATTACGAATATGACACTCATTTTGGAATTAAGAATGTCACTTTTTCACGACAAAATAATATGCATACATCACTTTCAGTGTTTTTGAGGGCGGTGATTATGATACTCACTTTGGAATTCAAGATGGCGGATATGTCACTTTTTCATAAAAAATCTATATGTATATAATTTTTGGGGTTTTTGAGGGTGACCTTATTATATGGTTTTTTAAATAGGCGCAAAGAGAAGGACAGGGATTTATAAATCTAGAAAATTTCAAGTCTAGAACTTTCCAGCCTACAGCAGCTGTCCTTTAATTGTCAGAACAACCAAGAGCGAGTCAGCCACGCACACTGAAGTTTCCGATCCACATTTCTGGGCAAAAAAAACTTTTTCAGTCTTAGTGCGGGTCCGACTCACGCTTGGCCAGTTTTTATAATTGATTGGTTTACTTTTGAAGTAAGCGCTATATTCACACTAAGTTAAAAAAATATCGATATTACCATAAGCTAATGACAGAGCTATAATAACAATTTATAAATACGTTTCTTGTATGTGAATCCCCTTTATTCATTTTTTTTCAGTTTATTTCGTGTGATTATAAGTTTTATCTGAAAATTTGAACCTGCTATCTGTTACAGTTCAAAAGATATACTTCTATAAAGGTTGTTTCCTTGAATATTTTAACCCGTAATGTAATTTCGTCCTTAAGCTAACTGCTTACGGAGTGAGTAGCTGTTTGCTGTTGTTCGTCCGTAAGCTAATTGCTGTATTTTAACGTAAGCGCAAAATAAAATACTAATAGACAGCTTCTGGGAAATCACGCTCGATCGGAAACCTAATCTTCACCCAGGTTATGCCCAGTTAAGTATTTACATATTACACATTATCAATTCTGCGCACTGGTTCCTAGCTTATTGGCCTGGTAAATATTGCGAATATTGTATAATGTGTGTGATAATTCGATTTTTAATTTAATTATAAATTGAAATGTTCTTATAATACTAGCTCATATTCATTTTATAAAATATTCTGTCAATGCAAGAACGGATACAACGCAAAATATTTCTTAGTCTTACTAAGAAAGATTTTGATAAATTCCCACGGGAAGACGGGAACAGTTCCGTTTCACAAATATGAAATGTTAGAACATTTATCCTATTATAAACTCTTTCAATCGGAAAGAGTTTCCCACTTCACATTACAAAGAAGTTACCTGTACGCGTCAGTCTCCCGATGGTGCGGCGTGTCCATGGGGTGGGGCGGGGACGCGCCCACGGCGGCGGCCGCGTACGCCAGCTCAGCGTCAGGATCGTGGACGACGCCGCCCAGCGGCAAGTGGAGTTTCTTCTCTTCAAAATCCATGTCTTGTTCTTTGCGCTTGTTCGCTATACGGACCATCTGGAAAGGAAACTTGCTTACTCATTATGTTAGGTATAAATGTTTCTAAAATTTGACCTTCTAGTGCTTATTATTTGCTTGTTAATAATATTCATTCAAAAAAATTGCTATCAATTTATGATTTAGTATAGATTTTTCTTTGATTCTGAAATTTTGTCTCGGTTATATTTCTGAACCAGTGACGTGCTTAATTGTTATTCTTATTCTAATATTAATTTTATTTATCTGACATCAATGTAATCAATTTGTAAGTAATAAATAAGAACATGTGAATTGCAACGCCCTGACAGAGTCAATGTACCTACTTTCACCTTAAGCTACCTTACATCTAAGCTATAACATGTATTTAAGCAGGACATTATGCAATAGGTAAATGAATTATTAATTATGAATTATGAAATTTGTAGTTTGACGTGATCACATATAACCCAGTATTTTTAAAACTCGCGTTAATATAGCAGTGGAGGCTAACTCGATTGCAGCAGGATATTGCCCATACCCTCTTGACTCCACCTGTGTGGTTGTGTCTGATCCAGAGGTCCCGGGTTTGATCCCCATGAGGAGTACAATATATTGTGCTTGTTTTGGTTGGTGGTAGGACTTTGTTTGGGTCCGCCTGGCTAGCTATCACCATCTTACCTAATTCTGTCGCCATAACAACAATTCTAAAATTATTGTGCTCCGGCATTTAGAGGTAAGATAGCCAGCTCCTCAGTTTGTTGAAGATTCCGGGTGAAGTGCGTACCTTCGGCCATATCTTAACTTATAACCAGTGAGATAAAGGCCAAGCGCTTACCCATCGTAAAAAAAAAAATACTCCACATCTACTTACACATCCATTACAGTCGTCTTTTGCGGTGCTATCCCACCAACTAAAAAATTGTTTATTCATAAGTATCACTAGAATTGTTGTAGTGCTACAAGTGTTACTATACCTCTTTGGCAGTACGAAGTCCCCTTTCCCAGGCGGACTCGGGCGGCGCCACATCCCGCGCCGGAGCGGCAGGATAGGCACCAGAACTGGGCACTCCACGGACCACATCAAACATGTTGTAATTGCCTTTGTCGGTCACGCCCGGGTGCAGAAACCTACAAGTCATGTATCTTTGTATCTGGTCGTATTGTGCGCATTATTATACTCAAACTCTTACTACTCCACTAACCATTATATGCACTTACTCTACTAAACCTAGGGTAATAAGGTTGGTTTAGTATATTTCGTTGGAGAATATCGTTATAGAGTAGGTAGATGAGAGTAAGAAGTTATTTTGTGTTAGCAAGGGTATATTAGGGTACCTGCAGTTGATGCCCCAGGTACAAGCCCCCCTCGAGAAGAACCGGCAGACAGGTCGCGGCTCACTCTCCTCAGGCCTCCGCTCACCCTCGTCTGAGACTTCGCCCTCTTCAAGAGACGAGCCCCGAGACCGCTTGCCTGGTTTCACTTCCTCTGGCAATTGACCTGTCATTGTAGTAATATTGTGTATTTTTGAATGGATAAATGCATTCATGACAATGATGCATTGGTCAGTATCAGTAATATTGACAGAATAAGTTTGAAAGAAAGAACTGCATAGAGTAACTAAGAAATTGAGTTACCTATAGACCATTCATCCTCAGGTAAACCGACTGCTTCCTAGACCCTTCCCAACATAGTTAGTTCATCTGTACATATAAAATACCGTTGTACCTATCTATCACAACACAATATACGAAGCAAGAGAATAGTTTCATATTCATATCTTAACATTATAAACATAATAGCCTTGGAAAGGATGCTCCATTGAGATGATCAAATAAAATAGAAAGACACAATCAAGAACAAACCATAGTAACCAATCTAAGTTGGACAGTTGTGTTAATTATTTCAAGACTTTAAGATGTTCAAATGTCCCCATCTGATATTATGATACCTACACAACTGTCTATATATAAATTCGTGTCATTTTTTTCAAACATATTGATGGTATACCTGGTTCTGTCTTGTCATCTTTGTCGCCATTTGACTGTTCCACCGCTTTGGGTTCGACACACTCGCCTTCTTCCGCTTCGAAATCCAACTGCTCTTCACCATCTTCAGTGTTACTGGTTTTTTCTTGAGGTACCTGTTATAGTATATATATAAACCTGTTATAAGTTTTTTGATATCAAGAAGGCCCCAATACTTAAGTACTCAGTGGTTCAATTTGAAATGAAATGTCTGATTCAAAATATATTTTGCAGCTCTACCTTTATTAATTTTTATTTTTGAGTTTGCAATGAGGAGGTTAACATATTTTTTTTATTTAAACATAATCGTCAGTCAAAAAACGATGTGTCAAAAAAAAAATCTGAATCAACTATTTTCTTATTGGGAAAATTTACCAAGAAAACCTTTTGCTGTACCTCGCAGTCCTGGCATGATGTCGGAAGACTTGCAAGGTAGCACATTGTTCTTTTCAAATTATGTATAATGCCTTATTACTACCAGTCATTAAAATTTGGAACTAAATGTATCCTTCATATCTTCAGATGGCATGCACATAATCAATCAAATTATTTAGAAAATGTAGAAAAGGTGCAGGTATGAGCTTTGCAAATAACTGAAAAATGCATTGGTACTTGACCAGATTTGAACCCACAACATCAGGCACACAAGTCACAAAATGATGCACAAGTAAATTCAACAAATAGAAAATTCCACATGTGATGTTAAAATGCATGATATAATTACCTTTCCAAGCTTTTGAGAATCAGTCTTTCCACTGTCTGAGTTTGGAGATAGGTCCTGATTTTGACTTATTCCATTAACTTTTGTGGATGGTTCAATTCTTGGTGATGTGGGTGGTGATTGTGGCTAAAACATGACAACAAATTTTAGATACTGCCCAGATGGGTCAATGTAGGCATGATTTGACAGCATGATTAGCTAAGTGCAATATGATAGTTAGAGCTCCTGATATCTAATAGTAGACCAAACTTCTATTTATGAGCAATTAAACTTGGTTTTCCCATTGGACTTCAGTGATTTTGGCAATGGCCTCATTGGATCAAGATAAAAATGATTCTAAAATTGTTGTTTTTTCGGCCTTAAGAGGTAAGACATCATAACTTTTTTATTGTTCACCACTTACAAAAACATAACAAAATACTGTTAGAATAATAAGATCTCGCTAGCTAGTTCCTCAGTTTACTGAGGATTCCGAGTGAAGTGTCTTCCACCTTGGAAGTGCACTTCACATGGAATCCTCAGAATCCTTATCATCACTTGAAAATCAGGTGAGATGAAGGTCAAGCACCTCCCCATTGTAAAAAATTATCATTTATATATAGATTGTCTCCATCATACTGTTCTGTTAATAAATATGGTGACAATATCAACAACACATAGTATTTATGACAACAAAGATTGTGTTACCTTTTCCGGGCTCTTTGCTTCTTTTTCTGTTTCATCTTGTCCAACAGAATCCAAATCAGATACATCAGACAGATCTTCATGACTGAGGTTGAGGTCTTTAGCATCCTGTTTGCTAGCTGCTTTTGTCCGCAATGTTGGCTTTCTGTCTTCTCCATCTGATTCTATTTCATCTGACATTTTGAGGAAAATTGTTACAGGTTTTCTTGTAAGAGTAAGAGGAGTTCATATAAATAAGCAGGTGTATTAAAAAATCTGTTTGTCTATCAATACCAATATTATCAATACAAAAGAAGGTATGGACATAGTGTATGCTAATGGAAACCACATAGGGCTACATATTATAACTTGTTACCATGCAAGTGAAGCTGCAGGCAAAAGCTACTGAATATCATAAATACCTTCTGAAATATCTTGATCGGATGTGGTTTTATTGCCTCTCTTATTATAAGAGCTGTGGCTTGACTGACTTGATTCAGATCTACTGCATTCCCGTCCCCGAGATGGGGAAGCAACCATTTTCTGGGCACCTTTTGTATGCCTCCTCCATTTTTCTTGTGGGCTTGGAGATCTACTTAGTGATGAGTTTCTGCTATGTGAAGGACTAACAGAATGGGACTGATGACCCGTTGATGGTTTGACAGATTCAGAGGCTGGTTTTAATTCAGGAGAGTCTGGCCTTGATCTTGCCGGAGAACCAGGGGGTGATCTACCTGAGGCAGGGCTTTGGGGTGTCTTAGGTCCATCTTTAGGTGGGGCCGAAGATACCTGTGAATGCTCAGGGGATGCATTCCCTTTAGGAGATTTGGGGCCATCTGGAGACTTAATTTTTGCAGGCATAGATGACTCAGGTGAATTTATATCTGAGTGGACATCACTTAAGTGATCAGGTGACTGTGGTGGCTTACTAATAGGAGCAGATGGTGATTGGGAACTGCTCTCTGGTGATGGGGACCGTGGGCCAGGTGATCTAGGCTTAGGTGACAAAGGAGGTGATTTTGGTCCTTTCTTAGATAGTCCTCCACTCTCTGAGGAGGAACTACGTCTACTCCGAGAGCTTGAGCTGCTGCTACTTGACGATGAGCGAGCATCTCCTCCATCTCTGGAGTCTTCAGAATCCATCCCTGAAAGTAATCGGCCGTTTTCTATGTATTTAGTGGTTTACAATATAAGTCCATCCCAAAGCATTCTTGGATAGTTATTTAAATTACTGTAACCTTGTTTCAATATTGCATTAAACTCTTGTTAGTAACAATCTCACACTACCTAAGCATGTTATTTGTTTTCTTTTGAGTCAAGGTCATTATGACCACTCTATTTTAGCTTACCATAATAACCTTACAAATGCTTTTAGATACATAGCTTATGAGTTAAATCAATTCACAATCATATTTGTATTGTATTGCTACAAACTCATAATGTAAATGAATTAACTGTACACCATAAATGATAATAGGAAAACTATTTTTGAGGAAGTTTCCACCTAAAATACTGTGGAAAATTCTTCAAATATTGATTTCCCAATGATTAGTGCAATTTAGACCCAGACTGCTGATTCACTAGCAATACTCACATAAATTTTTCAGTGACCAGATTACAACATATTCTGTATGTTCAGGCAAAAAATAATAAAAAAGATAGAAATAAACATGAAGGGAATTATTAGTGGTGACTTTTATAAAAAAAACCCACAACAGCAACCAAATACCTAGTAGGTATGTTCATAACCACTTGTTTCTAGTCAAATTTGTAGAATGTATTGTAACTTTCGATTCCAAAACTTCATGAAGTTTTACGCTACGTTGATGTATTGTAGACACGTCCAGCCTTACCTTACAGGTGACGCCTTGAAGCCAGTTTCGGTGGCACTTTGTAACACTTTTCATATTGCAAGACTTTCAACTTTCAGAGACACAACACAAACTAAACTTGGGTCTGTCACGTAAACTAGTGAACTTTAACTTTTTGCAACGATAAACGACGAAAACTTAGTAAATCAACACTACTTATTCCAACATGGCTGTGATGCGGGAGGAAATAATATAATAAATAAACACTTTCCGTTATTCCATGGGGTTAACATACGCCCTTACCTTAACTGTTTTATGTCGGTAAATTTCTTGACTGGATTGATTAAAATTATAATTAGAAAAATCCTGTATTTGCGCCGCAAACAAATCTCATCGAAGCGAAGCCAATATTTGACATGACATTAGATTAGAATCTATACATATTTGGCTTTGTCTATACAACAAGACAAAGACAAGATGGATGGGTCATAGAATAATGCTTACTGTCACTGTCAAACAATACATTTTGAATTTGTAGATGGTTATCAAAGTGCGTTCCAATCCCAAAGACCATACTTACTATCAAAAAATATATATTAATTTATATAAAAATATATAATATTAAAAATAAAATATATATATAGTTATAATATATAGTATAAATATATAGTTATAATATATAGTATAAACATAATATTTTAATTTAAGGTGGTCGAAGTCGGAAGTCGGCGGAAGCCTTGAAACGCTTCCTTTTTAGATATTAAAAAAAAACCTCTTTCTTATGATTTCTTGCAGCTGCTGTGGAAAATAAAGAAGATTAGAAGAAAAGGAATCACGAATCTCTAAAATCCCCGGACGAAGGTGAACTAATTGTTTCTGAATCGTCGGAAATGTATTCAGTGATAGAAATCGAAACATTTCGGTTATCAAAACCCATCAGGACAAGATCAGATTGAGATGTCTCCATTAATTAATACGAAACCTTTAGATCTCTAAGATATTTTCCTAGATAACCAGAAAATTTAACTAAAATCAAGTAGGTAAGTAAGGGATACAATAATGCTCAGCCAGTAATGTACGACCCGATAATGCACGAACAATAATATACGACCAATAATTCGTGACCGAATTAAAAAGTGGACTTGGAATATTGGCTGTAGGTACATTATCATCTCGTGTCAATAATGCACAGCCAATATTCCGTATCCACTTTTTTTTTTGTAGTGGACTACGTTGATGCCTTGTTTTCAATGGCGAGTGCAAGGCGAGTGTAGTTTTATTTCCACACAGATAGATCCTAGATAGTAAATATTTATGGTTAATGTGTTTTATCGGGATTCCTGTACGTCCCGCTGACCTCCGTAGCGAACAAATTACATAAACGACACGGCCAACCCCGACTCTACCTGTTCTTATGAGTGACATTGGGGTGTGTATATAAATAAGGTGGAGCTAGAAACTCGCAATGGAAGTTCTCAGGGGTGACGAGCGAGCATTCTGGCTGGAGCTCGTCCTAGAAAACATGCTTGCTTACAAGTTTTTTTTTATATATATATATATATATATATATATATATATATATATATAATAATATAATATATATATATATATATATATATAATATAATAAATATATATATATAATAATATAATATAATAAAATTATATATATAAAAACCTAAACGCCTATATAATTAAGTATATAATTGAAATATAGTGGATTCGAATTATGGCTGTACATAATTGGTCGTGCAATATAGGGACCCAGTAAGTTATAGGTACCTAGATATATATCGTCTTCCTGAAGAGTTTTTAGCA
Organism: Venusia cambrica; assembly: GCA_951394065.1. Classification (NCBI taxonomy): domain Eukaryota; kingdom Metazoa; phylum Arthropoda; class Insecta; order Lepidoptera; family Geometridae; genus Venusia; species Venusia cambrica. Next base: position 11,084,730 of record OX596040.1, on the reverse strand, counting down.
ATATGTGCTAAAAACTCTGTTTAAAACGATGGGGCTCGTAAGGCTCTGTCTGTCGAAAGGAATAAGAGATCACGGTGTATCAGGGGTTTTATGCTTTTAGCGGATAAAGTAGGCATCACATTAAATTTTATCTACCAAATAATGCAAACTGGTTATTGCAAACTAAAAAACTAGGTACCTACTGGATCAATTAGGCTTGATAGCAAGCATCCCTGCAAATGACTCAGGGCTGGCTGGGGCTCTTACCTCAGTACATAAAGAGATGACAAGTAAAGATTTGCTATTAAATGTTATTGGCAGTTAATACAAGGTGGTACCTACATGTAATACGATTTATGCATAGGGTGAGAGGTGCCAAATTCCAACGGCGGCGCAACTTCCCAATTTCAACCAACTCAGGCAGTCGTGCTTGCGTTCTAGCTTCCGCTTTGCTTTACTTTCGTGGTCTGTCCGTTCGTTCGTAGTACGTTCTATTTGTAGGTACAGAAAATCACAATTTCCCCCATTAGAGCGTTGATCCTCAGAACGTCAATGTTTTTCTTCCAGTCCTATAGGCACATAAACAAAAAGTTGAGGAAAACAATGTAAGTAGGTAGGTACTTAGGTGCTCATCAACTCGACCCTCAAAAAAACTCTCAACAACAAATAACCCCCTGCATCAATGGATCTACTCAATATATTAATTAATATTGGACGGTAGTCCAGTGGAATTCACAAAATAGGTATTAATAGTAGTAGATAAGTATTACCACAGAAAATAAAATTCTAAGAATCGATATGACTGTGGAAATAATCACAATGGAGTTGCGATTCTTATTCACGACAGTTTACAGTATACAAATCACAGTACCTATTATATCTACCTTTGATTTCGGAACGTGTAAACGGGTTTTTAAAAAGATTAATTTTAATTATTTCTAATATAAAGCTATTGGATGCGTCTTTACCGATTTAGAGGTGCTGGCTTGCCAACGGATGGGTGGATGCAGCCGGTCGACATACCTACCTAAAGACGGCTGTACCAGCAAAACTTAGTTACTGAAAAAAGGCATTGTAAATGAAGCAAAAACACAATTCTATCTTTATTCTAGGGCTAAAGGGTGAGGTGATGCCATAACTATATAATTCGATGAAGCTACAAAATATTTGCAAATCAGTACCTAAATATAAAATGATTATAACAAGAGAGTAAATTCAATTATTTGATGAATTCAATTCCTTCTTTGATATACATTTGCTGGTGATTTATAAATTATCTACGTTGGAATTACACAACGTGAGACAGAGTGCTATGGTTGTTTAACCTAAGCCATGTATAACTTGTATGTAATGGTACTACTACTGCTGACTGGTATAAAAAAAGGGAATTCCATAGAAAAAGAGGTAGGTAATTATATTTTATATAATTGTCAACGTCACTTTTGAATCTATAGTTTTCCTACTACATACGTTATTGATCTGTGTTTTTTCTAGAAAGCGCGGCAATTTTGTTTTTGTTTGATTAATTTATTTGCCGTGCAGATATTTACACACAGTGAATTCAATTATTAAATTCACAACAATGATCGAACAAGCACTTGATGATAATGTATCAGAAAATGACGAAGAAGAAAGTTTTTTCCAAGACGTAGACATCCTACAAAAGCACGGAATTAACGTAGCTGATATAAAAAAACTGAAAGGGGCGGGAATATGCACTATCAAAGGCATTCAGATGTCTACAAAGAAGAAACTATGTAACATCAAAGGGTTTTCAGATACAAAGGTGGATAAAATAAAAGAAGCATGTCAGAAAGTAGTCACTCTGGGATTCATGACTGCTTTAGAAGTAAGCGATCGACGAAAGCAAGTTTTTAAGATCAGCACAGGAAGTGGCGAATTGGAGTAAGTGATTTTAAACTTTTTTTTTCACAGCACACGTATTATGAAAAGTTTAAAAGTTAAATATTAGTAAGTAGGTACCTTCGTAACTTACACATCTACCTTTACTTATTTATTAGCAAATTACTAGCAGGAGGGATCGAGTCCATGGCTATAACAGAAGTCTTTGGAGAGTTTAGGACAGGTAAAACTCAACTGTCCCATACTATGTGCGTGACAACACAGATACCCAACTCCTCAGGGTACCACGGAGGAAAAGTCATGTTTCTGGACACCGAACATACTTTGTATCCTTTTAATTTCAAATTAGCTCAATAAGCTTCCGAAATACTCCACCGTGCTAGTTGGCGACTTCGTTTAGTTAACCACGATGCCTCGACATCTATTTGACATAATTATATAGGTACTCATAGCTCCATCATAAATGTAGGTACCTACCTACGAACTAAAAGGAAGTAATTTAAATAACGCCTCTCGCTTTAAAAATGTCTACAAATAGAAATACAACAGTGTTCAGATACGTTTGGATTTTAAATGATTTCCATCTAAGGATATTATCGGCTGCTACTTACTCAAAGACAAGTGAACTTATGTATGGGTTTGCGAGGTAACCACTAAGTTGGACCATGTGTTTGAGCTTTTATAGGTAAGTAGGTACTTTTACTTAGGTTCTTTTTGTCAGCCTGTCTTATGGTGGACTTATAGCGGATCTCATATGAAACAAAGATCGATTGACATCAAAAAAGTTTATGTGAAAGAAATTACTAATTTCTTGCCGACTGTATATGAAAAAATATATTTGTGAAAGTAGTTCAAAATATCTCAAAAAATTATAGATGGTCTCCTATGAACGATTTCCTGTAACTATAAAATTTGGTTACTGACCCTTACTGTCCCGTCTCAGAAATCCAACCTGTAGGTATTGGTACCTATTAAGCTATCATCTTAATACATTTCCTTAAAGAAAACATCAGTCGACCGGACAGGTTACGACCCATAGCAGATAGATTCAACTTGGATCAGAATGCAGTTCTAGACAACGTTCTGTATGCTAGAGCTTACACCTCAGAACACCAGGCAAGTACCTAAACTAGGGAATCGCATTTACTATATTTACACGAGGAGAGAATGAAGGGTCATTCTCGTAAGACGAAACCATAACGAAAGAGACCACCGCCATTCAATTTTGACCGATGCCTAAGTATATTTTTAGGGTTCCGTACACAACGGGTGCCAACGGGACTGTATAAGTAAGCTTCCGCTGGCCATCCTTCCGTTGTCTGTCAACGGGCTGTATCTCATGAACCGTAATAGATAGAGAAGATAGTTGAAATTTTCAGTCTGTATTTATATTGCCTATAAAAACAAATAAGTTTCTACTAAAAATAAAATAAAGCAATATAAGTATTTAAGAAACCATCGGTGCGCGTGTCCGCACTTGGACGGTATTGTTTATAATTGAGTTGAGTTCGTTTGTAACGGACCATTCTCAACTTGTTCTCCTTCCCCTACCTACTAATACTTTAAATAATATAACTATTGGTTATATTAATTATAGTATTAAAATTAAATATCAATAGGTACTTACTACCTAGTTTACATTGTACATTTGTTTCTGTTTTGTTACTTATACATCTACAGGCTGAACTACTAGACTTCGTCGCAGCAAAGTTTCACGAGGAGGCCGGCGTGTTCAAACTCCTCATCATAGATTCCATCATGGCGTTGTTCAGAGTTGACTTCTCGGGCCGTGGGGAATTGGCGGACCGGCAACAAAAGTTGGCGCAAGTGCTCTCGCGGTTACAAAAGGTGTCGTATCAAAAATGCGTAGAACTGTAGCTAGTAACAAGCTAGGTATATTCACACATTTCTGTGACGATTGTATTGTACCCAGTACTTGAGGTAAAACACAGCATCGGTACCTACCATAAAACCTATACTAACGAATGTGGCATACATATGTAATAACTACATTAGGTAGGTAAGGTACCTACGTTACGTACCTATACGTAACACGGCAAAGTGCGCCGCTTCTGCGAAATTACTGTCTAGTGTATAGGTTTTTTTACGGAGATAGGTAGGTATCGGTACCTACCTATCTCCGAAAAGAAAGTAGCCAATCTGAGTGGAATGTAATTTATTCGTGGTATACTTTGTTTTCGTTGATTAGTTTGTAGGTAGAAAGACACCTCTACAATAATTAACTTATGTCGCGAGCAATAACGGTCAATCAAGAAATTTTCTCACAGATATCGGAAGAATACAACGTGGCCGTATTCATCACCAATCAAATGACATCGGATCCCGGAGCCACTTTATCATTCCAGGCGGATCCTAAGAAGCCTATAGGAGGGAACATCCTCGCTCACGCATCTACTACTAGAATCTCCCTCAGGAAAGGCCGCGGGGAAAACAGAATAGCTAAGATTTACGATTCTCCAGATCTGCCAGAGAGTGAAACTACTTTTGCTCTGACTAACGGAGGTGTTGCTGATGCTAAGGATTAAAAACCTAGTAAAAAAAATTACGCACGTACATACGATAGAATAGAATATAATCGTATACAAAAGTAAGCAGACGTGGCGTAAAAGGTGGCGTTTAAAATATATAGGTTCTTATTATAATACTCACGCCAGCTTTGAACTTTGTTATATGTAAATGTTTTCGATTTCCATTATTTATCTTTAAGGAGACATATTATTGACTGTACATTATTTATGTCTTTTATTTTAACCGAATCTGCGGTTTAGTGGTTTGCCTACTGGCGGCGGCGGCGGCGTCAGATCCAGAAGTCCCGGGTTCGATCATTACAATATTATATTAGAGTACAATATTGTGCTTGGTTTGGTTGGTGGTAGGAATTTGTTTATGTCCGCCTGGCTAGCTACCACCATCTCACCTAATTTGGCCATAGCAACAATTCTTAGGTTTGTTGTTTTCCGTCATTTAGAAGCCAGTCCTCAGTAGGTATGTTGAGGAATCCGGGTGAAGTGCGGCCTTATCTTATCTTGAAAAATCAGGCGAGATGAAGGCCAAGACACCTGTGTTAAAAAAATACTAGTTACCATTCATATAATAATCTGCCTTATAATTATAACCAACTGACCCCGTGCAGTTACACTTGCGCAAAGGTTCATCAAACTATAATTTCAGCTAGTAGGTATAAGCCCACGACTGAACAAAGCATTTTCTGAGCAGGCTCGCTCCGTTGATCCTCATTCTTGCTCAGGCAAGCTATCACGAACTCGTAGATCTTTTTTTATAATTTTAATTGCCAAGTAACTACAAGTAACTAAATAGCAACTTTCAAGTCAATCCGTCAATATGTACAATGCGTTAAAATTTGCTACCCTTGTAGTACTCCAACGGAGTAGATTTTCAAGAAAGTCGTAGATAGGTACGTCCTACATCATAGGTACTGTAGGTAGGTTCAGTACCTACGATGGACTATTTGTGTAGGTATTCTTATGGTTCGCAGCTACTACACCTACCTACCTATTATTATATCAGTGACCTACGTAAGCTATATTTCGGCTATTGACCTATATCGTAAACATATAGATCCACATGCATCTGATAACATATTAACCTCGGTCTCATCTGCTGTCTTAAATACTTAGTAGGTAGGTACCTACCTATATCAATCGCTAGCCCGGGAAACGGGTTTCAAAGTCCACTACCTCACCAGATCCAATTCGTATTCGTCATTCAAAGTGGCGTGATTCAAGCGAACCAATTACGACACGAGACCATTTCTTGTTACGAGCTACGATTAGATAAACTCTATTACTTGCTAACTATACCTATATACCTACCTACTTTAACATAGGTAGGTAATCACCGACTAAACGCTCTTGGTAGGTTTGTTCATAGATTTGTGTGGTAAAGTAGGTAGGTGTGTAGGAACCTAACATACTAGACGAGACCCTTAGCTATATGCTGATTGATTTCCAGACTAGTCTGGCCAACGGGATAAAGTGTGCTTTCATTACACCTTACTTAAGCACTCTTTTTCTCAATCTCTCTTTATTCATCTGAGTATCCGAGGCACTCTCTTGTTGCTAACTCTTTTTGCATGCAAAGCCAGAATGAGAGCAAAGCACCAAACCACCGACTGTACGTCATAGAAGGTGGGTAGAAAACAGTAAGTGAATAAGTCACCCCTTACTTAAATGAGACATAGGTTAATGTCGTTTTGAAAGAGCTTCCAAAACCGTTTGCCTTAGTAGTCGTGACTTAATAATCTATCCTTAATAATCTAATTGACTTTACGACATCCTTCTGAGGCTCCAACAAAAAGGCAACAGTTTTTTCTAGTAAGTATAAAAAATGTAAGTACAAAACTTTTAACTGTGCACACCAATCTGTCGGCCAAGCGTGGTGTTTATGGCCAAACCTAACAGTTTTAGAAGAAGTTTTTTCCAAGAAGTTTGTGGTGGACAATAATTTGCTGTTGATGTGAGATATGCGCAGTCAAACCCCTTGCATAATATCCTATAAGTTATTCTTGGATTTTATCGACACCCTTGGTTTGAAACACTATTGAGTGAATTACAAAAAATAAATAGACCACTTTTCATGAGATTTCGAATACCCTCTCTTATCTTACAAGACCTGATGATTATCTTTTGCCCCTTCATCTTTAAAAACCACCCCTATTATGAGCAAAAATAAACTAATTTTGAAATCTGCAGTCTCAATCCCCATTTCAAATGATATTTCAAGTTTTCACACATTTTCAAGACTTCAATCTTATTCGCCCCTTTTGCAACCCTTAATGTTAATACAGGGGTGGTTTCAGCAAGTAAAAAAACAAGTTAATTGTGAAGTCAACCCCATTAACAGTATATCCTACAAGACATTATTTAGCGTTTACCTTCATAACGCGCCCCTTTCTTACAAAAAACACCCCTATTACAAAAGTTTAATCTATATTTTATGAATGTGCAGCCAACACTCTTTCAAATGATACCCCACACGCCAAAAAACTTCTTGTCTCACTTAACAACCCTATTTCTCAAAAACTACCGTCAAAAAAATCTTAATACATACCTATCGATGAGTAATGAAATAATCTCTGCAGATAAAAAAAAATGAATTGATCGGATCAGCCATTCAAATGATATGGGTAAAATTTGTATTTCTTCTCATCCCAATATCTCAAAAACTACCCCACTTATCAAAAATCCCCGTGACAATCAAATTCTATTTACTAACGTTATCTCTTTACAGTTTAAATTTCATGAAATTCGGATGACTCGTTCGACAGTTATGCCGCCACAAACATTGCCACATACATACATACATACATACTGTATGTATGTGGCATATATGTGCCGGATTTCCTAACTTAACTCAGAGATCTCGTTCGCTTCGCTCACTCGATCAAAAAGTACATTCAAAGTAATTACCTATTACTAGTACATAGCCTACTAACCTACGTAAGTATATAATACGTAGGTATTAGCAGCTCGCCCGGCTCGCCCCGAACTAAGATCGCGTGATGTCTAGTCTGTGTTAGGTAGGTTTATTAGATTATTTCTCAAACAGACGATTAATGTGTGCTTTCATTGTACTTAACTTCTAGCAGACTTTTTCATTCAGAGAGCAAAGCATCATATTACTGACCGTATGTCATAGTGAGTGGGCAGAATGCAATGATTGAATAAGGTTAATACTAAAAACGTGACAATAAGTCACCCAATATAATATGACATTCACCCTAGCTCTCTAATCGTGTTTTTAATATTATGTACTTACTCAAAAATATTTTTACTAGAACTAAGTATTACAAATACCTAGTTAAATTGATAGTGATTAAATAATACATTCAACCTAATTTTTAATATTATATTTTGGTAAATAATAATCTGATACTTACCTACGTAGTACTTATTAATATAAGTACTGTAATATAAACAATAAAATTAATAGAAAGCACTCATTTCCAAAAGACAAGCTCAACATTTTTTGTAATACTTATTACAAGCTGTAAGTAAGTTAAGCTGTAAGTACTTACCTACTTTTAATGTAAAATAAAATATAAGCTTTTAATTACATACATTTCTCTTAAAACCGTTGCCTTAGTAGTCATGGTTCAAAAACCTATCCCTCCAGCCCACGGATGTCGTAAGATTTTATCGTGCAAACTTTTACTGTAATCACCAATTCATCTGCCAAGCGGTGATTATGGCCAAATCATACATTTTTGGACGATGTGGATGTGGTGGACAATAATGGGCTTATCATGTGGGCTGTGCACAGTAAAATCTCGCTTGACATCCTTAAAATTATATTCTTGGATCTTAGGTATAGTCACCCTTGGCTTGTCAACTCATTGAGAGAAAAAAAAATAGCCAGTTTTAATTTAAATAAAAAGGGCAAAAACTATATTATAAATGTGAAAGCTTCCGGCAGAGGACGTTGTTGGTTGCAATGTATAGAATAGATAGTAATTGATCTGGGCAACGTAAGTATGGTACGGCGCGCGTAATAGGGTATAAATATCTCCGGTATCACATCGTAGAATATGGCTATTTTCCACTATGAATATGACATGACACGGCATGGCATGGTACTAACTGATCTGTGACGTGTAGTGCAGTCAATAAAAATCCAACCAATTGAATGGCAGGCAGGCGGTAAGAATGGTTGTTTGACTTTGACTTTGACAACTGAGAATTTAATTAATCATCACTCACTTGTAGTTGGCTAGCAAATCTGTCAGAGACGGTCGTGTCATTTTTTGAGTGTGGGATCGATTGCGCGTATATTTTTCTAAAATAATCATATTTATTTCGAATAAAACAACAATACAGTGTCTTTTAAAGAATGAGTGAGAACAATAGTGACAAGAAACAGATTCGCGTATGGTGTGATGGATGGTAATTATCATTAATTTTAAAGTGATCTCTTCACATTTTCATTCTCGTTTTCAACTAACTATGGAAAGATGTTCTAGGATTAATCGCATAATTATGTTCTGCAAGATAACCTAATCTTCAGAAGCAAATTCTGGTCTTCTTACTAAAATCCAATTAGAAAATATATCGAGAAGTCGGTTGGCTGGTAGGCTAATCTCGCATCGGCAGATCCGCCGTATGCCGATACCTAGTGTTTCGATAGATTTTTTATTATTTTCAGCTATGACATGGTACATTTCGGACACGCGAATTCATTGAGGCAGGCGAAAGCTTTAGGCGATGTTTTAATAGTGGGAGTTCACACAGATGAAGAGATATCGAAGCATAAAGGTCCTCCGGTATTTACGCAAGAGGAACGGTACAAAATGGTGCGTGCCATCAAATGGGTTGACCAGGTGGTGGAGGGTGCACCTTATGTGACAACGCTTGAGACTCTTGACAACAACCAGTGTGATTTCTGTGTGCATGGAGGTGAGATCTCTATAATTCTACTGTAAATACAGAATAAGTGCAATAAGTCCATATTTTATATTGGTTCAGTTCTGTTAAATCTAGTTAACCTGATCTCTGAGTTAAGTTAGGAAACCGGCACATACATGCCACATACATACAGTATGTATGTGGCAATGTTTGTGGCGGCATAACTTTTGTACAAGTTATCCGAATTTCATGAAATTTAAACTGTAAAGAGATAACGTAAGTAAATAGAATTTTATTGTCACGGGGATTTTTGATAAGTGGGGTAGTTTTAACCTGTGACAATCTGGCTTCTCGCAGAGTCAAAACAGTATTCATCCCAGGAACATTTGTGCACCCTGACCTGAAATTGATATAGTGTCCGCTGGAGTACAAATTTTGCCAACTTGTTCCTAATTCAGGTTGATCCTGTGGGAATTGTTATGATCAAATTACCCCTATTTATTTTTATTACCCCTATTTATTAGCACCCTATTAGCATATCATATGAAAGGTCTTTGAGAAGATCAAATATTTTTTCTATATCATCATAGTATGCATGGCTTGAAAGCTGTTGAAGATATTAGACAATATATCCTCTTCATCATCTTTCACCATAGCAGATCCACGGAGGCTGGATCAAAAAAATATGGAATCATCATCAAGCATTCAGGAATTTATATTTTACAGGAATAACAAGAAACTTCTGTCTAATAATTCTGATAATATAATTATTAAATCTTCCAGATACATATTCCCATGACAGTTATTTGTAAACATTTCAAAAGTGAAAGTTGGTGCCTAAATTCAAAATACAAAAGCCAGAAAGATATGTGTTACTCACACGTATTTGACTATAAATCAATAGTAATAAGAGGATAATATATAAGATTAAAAATATGCACAATTTTGCACCTGTCTGAAAATGTCAACTGATTTCAACTGCCGGTTACATTTAGCAGTCTCAAATCAGTTTGATTTATACATTTAATTTTATTAATATTATGTATATAATATAATTAATATGTATTAATAGTTTATGAACAAAGGTTAATGATTTTTAATCAACAGATTATATCTTAACAGGGTTTTTTTTTCCAAAAATCTATTTAAGTATGCTGTTTTGGTTTTCATCAATAAAGTCCTGTGAACTTTTTTAGTATTCCCCATAAGCTTAGAATTTGGCTATCCACGCACACTTGAAAATTCACCTCTATATAATTAATGATGAAATTAAAAGGTTTTTTTTTCACAGGCCTATGCCTGTGTTGCAAATATCTAGTACTCTATAGTACTAGAACAATAAATGGGGAGGTATCTTATTAACTTAAAATATTAGGCAAACTTATTAAATAGTAATAACCCTGTTATAACATTGTTTTATTTTCAGATGACATAACAGTAACTGCAGATGGAATTGATACATATCACTTAGTAAAAAAAGCTGATAGATATAGGTAATATTTTCATTCATATTGGTAACATACATTAATCTTAAGGCCCTGAATTTTCGCTTTCAAATACACACATAGTTGTCAGTGTGAAATTTAATACTTTTACATATTTTGTTTACTCACTTTCATTCTGTAACTAAGGAAGTGATGTGTTTCTATAAAGAAATAAAATAGGTTATTCCTGCATATTTTTTAACTTATCTATGTCGTAGGTTTAATATACCCATTAAAAACAAAGCTTCGTGTGCACATAGGTGTGTGTGGTTTGGCATAGTTAGTAGAGGAGTTGCAGAAAGCTTAAATTAGTTTATTTACTCCGAATTTCGACTACTGGCATCTATTGGTCAATATTGTTATTGAAATCGATCTACCTGCCCGCTATCATATCCGTTATCCCACGCTGGATTGGCATATCATGTCTTCTTCCCCCACTTCTCAATCTGTCTTCATCTCATCACTCACTCCTTTCTTACCCATATCATTCCTCACACAATCCAGCCATATCCTCTTCAGCCTATTATCCATCCACATTAATATTCAACACTCTTCTCGTTACATGTTTTCGTCCCTCATTACATGACCATACCATGCTAACCTATTACTTTTCAACCAATCTGTCACTGGCGCCACTTTCACATATATCCTGTGATGTAGTACTCATTATTTTTCTTATCCATTCACGTTACTCACCACACACACCATCTTAATATTGTCATTTCTGCCGAGTGCACTTGCCTTTCATCGGTGACTTTCGTAGCCCAGCACTCAGATCCATATTACGACAGGACTCACGATGGTCTTACAGATTTTCACTATTTTTATTCTGTTTTTTTACGACACGGTCAATATCGCCGTCGTTTTGTATCAAAGAGCCGAGGTACCCCAAATCGGAGCAGGCCTTCTTAAGGCCATATGGGAGAAACTGGAGGGACACAACTGAAGTCACACAAACTAACATAACAGGTGTTTCGTTTTCGTTCGACTTATCTTCAGTCCGACACTCTCCAGATTATCCTGCTATTTTAGCATGCACTTGGGTGCTTCCTCATGAATGTCTGCTGTTAATGCGTCTATGACCAAAAATAACATTTAGGGGCTTGAAGCCTGATGCAAAGCCACGACTACATTGAATTTATCGTTTACTCCAGCCTCGGACCGGACGTTCTTGCTAGCTCTATCACCATTGCGCTAAGCTGTTTACAACTATATACTTCCCAACACGGAACCTTCCGGGTACCCTGTCGTACGCCTTCTCGAGATCCACAATCACCATGTGAAGGTTTTTGTGCGCGTCTTTGTTCTTCGCAAAGTTGGTAAATCGCAAATATGGCATCAGTCATTCCTCCTTCCTTCCTGTTCATGAAACCGAACTAGTTCTGAAATGCAATAGCTCTAATCCGACTCAATCACCTTCCATATCTTCATACTACGGGGCATCAACTTTATTCCTTATTCTTAAATTTGGGCACAAGCGAACTGTTGCACCTGAAATCGCTTCTTGTAACAATTTGTTAACGAATAAAGTTAGCCACTTCCATATATCTACCTTCAAGAACTTTCATACTTTCGCAGGTTTTAGTATACCTACTGGGCCTACAGCCTTCCTATTTTTAACCCTCGTAGCTTGACTAACTTCATCTATACTCACCTCTCGTACCAGGCTTTTGTTATCAGATATTATCTTACACTCCACTCATTCTCTTCATTCATAAGTTTTTCAAAATATCCTTTCCATTTTTCTTTTATTTCATCATCATTCGTCAACACCTTTCCTCCATCATATCTTATACACTTTACATTAATGATATTTGTTGCATTTTTCTCTTTTTCTCTAGCTATCATGTACAGATATTTTTTATCTTTGGGGGCTCTCCACTGATCGATACGATTTGTTTTGTACCTTAGCCCTCGGCAACAACTACTGTTTTCTAAGCTATTTTCTAACGCTCTACATAGGTATACTTATAATTTGTTCTCTTTCATTTCCAGTTTCTACAAAGAAAAGAAGAATGCCTTTAAAGAATGGAAGAACCATAAAGGCATTTTTATTTTCTTTAAAAGCATTCGCACTTCTTCACTTCACGATGGAGTGATGATATCTATCTTTCCTTTCTCCTTCGTTTCTACGAAAACATCTTTCGCCTCGTCTCTTTTGCATGACCCCATTATAACCCAACACAACAGTCATTCACGCATTTCCCTTCTATATCTATCATTTGCTCCACAACACGTCTAAAATTCAACTTCAGAATTTTCTAAATCTAAAAGATGCCTCTTTATTTTAGGCGTTAAAATTTTACTGTATTTTTTATTTCTAAGAACAGTAATCTATGTTGAGGGACTAGGCTCTCACGTGGTATTATTTTGCAAACTTTGCAATTCTATGCGTCTTCTGAGGAGGAAGTAATCTATCTGTGTTGCAAGGATTTAACTTTTATATGTTACTAGGTGCTGGTATCTCTTTTGAATAATTTTCTTGCTATGGGAAACTCCAAGGCCAAAGCAGCTTGTATATGTTACAAGCTGAGAGCCTTGATTTTCTTTGACCTTGATTTTAACATCCGTGTCCATCACGAGTCCTTTCATACCCCCCATTCGTTCTTCCTACATGCCTATTGATTGAATATAAAATGTAGTATACAATTTTATATTCATATATAGAATGAAAGTCTATTTTCGAAGTATGTATGTGAATGAGATTTTTTTAATTTTTTTAGGGAGGTTCTGCGAACAGCTGGTGTCTCTACAACAGACTTGGTTGGACGAATGTTATTACTCACACGAGAACATTTTAAGTGAGTATACTATTTCTAAAACTACATACATAATTGTTATTGGTAATAACTAGTTAACTAACTTATTTAAATACGTGACATAATTATGTATAGGTACAGTAAATTAAATAATAGCATAATGATAATAATTTTCAACAGGTCTAAATGGTGAGTTCGTAATTTAATTTGGACTGTAATTAAAATGGGTTTTTTTATGCAGTAAAACATATTTTTTATATGGTTAACTGGACTCTGGTGCAGGTAGGTACTTACTTAGTTTCCTAAAAAAATAATTTCATTATTATCATTGTTTTACTATAAAGGTAGGTACCTATTAGGTAAATATTCATTTTAAACTATTATTGTATTGTACTTTGCTCTACATTGTTCATTGAAAACTTGGACATTTCAGTCATGATACAAATTTAGAATGAAACATAAAATAAAGCCTGGTCAAACAGAAAGCTAATGCCGCGACAGAGTGAACACCAAAGAGTCGAAATCTACAAAATTAGTTGGACGATCAATACAGCTCATACTAGAAGTCCCAGATACTTCTAATTTGATGGGTAGCTTTCATTTGTTTTGTAGGGGTGCATTAAGAAAGGATTTCAAGAAATTCCTATGGCGTGACGGGAACGAAGCTCCGCGCGTTCAGTGGCTGGGTAAAATACTGACGTACCTTAGGTAGGTCAGGTATACATATATTCTATGGTTTATAATAAATATATAAAATCGTTGAGAAGCTGACTGACTGACTAACAATTAACGCACAGCTTAAACCAGTGCAAATAGATACTTTTAAAGTTTCAGAGTAGCTTCCATCTGTTTTTAAATCATCAAAGGATTTCAGGAAATGCACATGGGATGATGTCCCGGGTATTTCACAAGTTACCTAGTATCGCTTTGACGCTGCGTTTAAAAGTACTCTGTTTGACCAATGCTTTATTTATATACTTATAGAGTTGAATAGACCATTTACACCTAAACTACAGTGTTCTAAAAATGTATTTAGAATGTTTTTACTCGTAAAGTATTGCTACAAGTATATTAGCGCATTGCTTCGCATGTACGTTTGTATATAGTATACAGCAACAAAACTTAAGACGTGACTTTTCAGGAGAGGTGACAAAGAATACTCAGTAGCTTTAGAGCACTCTTCCAACCTGGGCACAGATAGGACAGCCCGATCTCCGTTCACGGGATGCTCACAGTTTTTACCCACCACGCAGAAGATCATTCAGTTTAGCAGTGGACTCTCACCTAAGCCTACTGATAGGGTATGTGTCCTTACTATTCTTTTTAATTTTATTCATACCCTAATATTATAGCGAATTAATTTCATAACATTTTGAAGAAGAAACACATCATCAGAGTCAACCATCTATTGAAATACAATGATTGTACATCATTTTAATGTTATAAAACTTGTTGCATCAAACAATTTATTTATTTTAGGAAACAAGTGCTTTGAAAACAATTTTAATAAAGGTTCATACTTCACGTCACATCAACAATGTCAATAATAATCGGAAGTAGGACTGCCTGCAGAGGTAAATGCCAAAATCAACACTATTTGCAGGCGGATGTAGATATTTGCCGACGTGGTATACGGATATAAAGTAACCTTTTCCGTACACGATATCCGTGCAAAATTTCATCTTAGTCGTGAAAAGGTAACAAATAAACAGAGGCAAAACTGTTTGATCGTTTGCTTTGCGGAATTTATAACAATCTTTTGGAGTGCTATCGTTGATCGCAATCAAGCATTGCGGCCTTTATTGTTTCGTTCTTGACTTTGGAGTATTTCTGGTTTTTACGACAAAAACGTAGGTACCTAAAATATTCGTAGAAGGTTATATATATTATTTACAAATTGAAAATGGTACTTCACGTTACATCATCATCATTATATTTCTGGCTTCTATCCCACCTAGTGTGGGATAGAAGCCGGCCTGCCGCTACATCTGTCTTCTTCCTTCAATGACATTTGAGATACCTCGCTGTATGGCACTCGAATGCCTTCGTGACTATAAGTACCTGTTGTTTTATTGGTACTTTGGCGAAATCTCATTATCTGAGCCACCTATACCTACCTTACCTAGAACATTACGTAGCTCTGCACCGTGTTACCTACACCCTACCTCAGAATACATAATAGTGACGCTACACAGAAAAAAAAACATTTCTACGTTTATTTATCAACATAGTAGGTAGGTAACTATTTTAATTACATTCAAGGATTACCACATTGGTATAATTATAGTGTCAATCATACAGAAATTTCATTACGTATTTAAAATATATTATGCTCGACCTTCCATTAACAAACAAATACCTAAAACTCACTGCGACGCAGAAGTTATTGGCCCGTGCTATAAAAAAGGCACTATGATAAAAATAAAGTTATTCCAAATAAAGAAAATTTTGAGGATTTTATTACACTTATTCAATTCATAATGTTCACAGTCAAACAATATGATTATGATTTTTACGGTATTCAGGGTGTGTGTGTGTACGTGTGTAGTACCTTGGCCGCCTTTAAAGCCGAACGTTCACTGGTCCGCACCGCACGCGTGGCTCGCAACGGATTTTTTATGAATTCCTAAAGGCCAGGAGGATAAGGAGGGGCCCAAATTTTTGCTTGGGCCGCTGCCCCTGCGCCGGGCCTCGCCGCTCGCCTACAATAATGCAATGTACAATAATACCTAGGTGTTTTGAAAACATGCGGATTTTTTTAAGGTTACTAAAACTGGTCAAATTAAGTTGAAAATATATTCTATCAGTAAATATCGGTTAGGTACAAATTAGTATTACACAAGCTAACAATTATACATGAACGAATAATTCACGTGCGATTTCATTCTCTTCTATACAATTTGTGCTTGGATGGTTTGAATTTAAATTAATTATTCAATCAATTTATCCATCAGCATCGATAATAACTTACAAGAAGGTCTTGTCTTGTACATCGTGTACGTGAATAGAGCTCATGTTAGGTTGGATTTTTTTACTTTTGGTTTATTATAAGTAAATCATCTCAAAAGATCTTCTCGTTACAAAAATTACAACTTACTTTGCTTAGTATTCACAGCAATAGCGTCCTAAAATATCTTCCGCGTGAGTGATAGTGAGATCAATGTGTTACCTTTATTCTTACCATCTGGTGGGGTGGGCCGTATGCATTTGCTAAGTTTGTTCGTTATAAAAAAATGGTGAGAGGAACACAGGCTGGGAACTTGCTGAAGATCCTCATTGCAAGACGTGGTGGATGTCGATACCTATTCGCTGGACCCTGTTAAACGTATGAAAATACCACCTTATAACCTTAGCCTAGTTAGTCGTTTTTTTTTTGTATGACGGGGATGCGCGTGGTCTTCATCTTGCCTGGTTTCAAGGTACGATAAGGCCAAAGGTGGAAGCGCACTTTACCCGGAATCCTCAACTGTCTGAGGAACTGGTTATCTTACCTCTAAATGCCGGAACACAACGATTTGTTACAGTTGTTATGGCGGCAATTATAAACAAATTGTACAAATTGTATTACAAATAGTAGTGGTAAGATTTAGCCAGTTTCTCATTGGATGAAGTGCGCGTCTACCTTCGGCCTTATCATAACTTGACTAACAACTTGACTTTAACTGGGGAAGCGCCATCATCTCATTACTAGATGCCTCCCCGTCGTACAATAAAATTAATATGCCTTTTATTTAAATAGATACGTACGTACTTAAAATCTGAATAGAGACATGATAGTAAATTAAGACAAAAACAAGCAGAACAAAATGTATGAAATGAAATTTTAATAAGTAAAAGTAATTTACTGAAAATATCAGTTCTAAACTAATCATTCAAGACCTATCGTATTGCGTTGTGTAATTTATGTGTTTATTTTTAAATTACGAGTAGATAAGTTACTCCTCTGTTATCATACACGCAGGGACAAAGATAAAGATTCAATGCATCCGCTTTCAAAAATAAGATCAAGGCAGAACACCAGAATCTGTAGAGCGTTGTTTGCGAATCCTAGTTTATGTTTAGGTTATTTGTAGTAAATAATAGGTTATGCTGAAATTTGATCTCCAAACTGACTGACATGTAGCAGACATTCATGGACTGCTAAGTAGCCCTTGGCCATACTATGTATCTTAAAATATCAATAATTCTCGGTACCTACTTGTAAAACACTACAGTACTCATTTTAAGGTACATGGAGCCTGGTTGGTCTTCAATTTGGGTTTTCAAAAACACAATTGGTGAACATTACTGACAAAACTGTGTATTTTTGCAAGTATTTATAAATGGTTGTATTTATTAATAGATATAGTTTTGTGTTGTTCTTTGGTAAAATAAGTTAGCGGTTATCTTGATTCTGGGTTTTGGATTTCAATTGGTACTTTGTGTGCCATATTACGTAATAAACTAGTAGTTCGCCCCGAACTAAGATCTCATAATGTCTCGTGAGTCCATGTGTGGTTTGTGTTATTAATCACGGAGAATATTTATCAAAAATAGAGTTATAAACATACGATAAAAGTGTGCTTTCATTACACCTTTTAAGCACACTTTTGTCATTTTATGAAAAAGCAGAATGAAAGCAAAGCACCAAAGCAATATCCGTACGTCATAGTAGGTGGGCAATTTAAAGAAGTAAAATGTTTGAAAACCGTTCTCAAAACCTCGCCAGCGTGAGCTAGAGGGAAGCTACATCCATGGATATGTCGTAAAAGTCAACCAAGGGGGTTTACAAAAAAGCAGCAGCTTTCTTCTATATACATATAAACAACAAAATATAAATTGACCAGTTTTAATTTAAATTAGAAGTCAAATACCCTACTGTATCTTGATAACCAACCGAAGATCCCGTTCAAGAGCTATGCCGTCACAAATATTGCCATATGCATAAATACATGAGTACAGTTGCGAATTATCTATCTTGACTCGGAGATCTGGTTCGTTTCGCTTACTCGATCAACAAAAAATGTCTTTTTTCTACGTGCAAGTATCTACGTACGTCTCATGTTGTGCAACTAGGGTGGGATAATGTGGGATCTTGCTGTCTGCACGCGTCGTCGCACCCTCACTGCTTCACCGCTCACGATCACGACACGTCAGCTCAACACTATACATGGAGCTCGTACCATGTAGTACTAGAAGCAGGATATCTGCTTACATTACTACTGAACTGATTTACCTTAAGTAGGATAGTAGTCCAGGTATGTATGTACCTACGTTATGTTATAACAGTAATCTGCGCGCATTTGGCATATACCACGGTTATTGTATCCCAACCGAAATTTGGACGTATTAAATAACGATGGAAGTGCGGTGAATCTTAAAAACGATTTCAACGCTGAACTATACTGTAGGTATACTTCGTGACGTAGGTCCTGTATTCTTTTGAAGTACCTACGTCTGCGAAAACAAATTTGCATGATTTGAACTTGAGGCCTTTAGTTTGGTTGCCAGGTTTTGCTACAAAGGTCGCATTTTCAGGTCGGGTTCATGTTGGTTATTAGAAATAAATGGTCTCTTTTTAATTATAATATGACTATTAAATTAAAAACTTGGCCCAAAATTATGAGGTAGTCGTACTATTCCTGGGTGTAGGTACATATAATGTTGATAATTCACTTTCATCGGTGTCGCCGTTGTCGTGTAATATGTCTCTGAAATATGTACTTACTATTTACTAAAATAATCAAATATGTAAACTTTGCCTGGTTACATTTTCCTGTATTAATTAGTCTGGCTGAACGCCGCTATGGCCGTTTGGTCCGCTTTGTTATAAAAATCCTGTACAAACCGGATTATAACAGTAAACTAAGTTATAAGAGCTGTGAGGCCAAGTGGGTATGGGCCCGACTTCCGATCCGGAGGCTGTGTGTTCAAATCCAGTTGTGCACCAATGGATTTTTTTGTTTTTCTACTCTCTCTTCACTTCTTCACATCTCATCACTTTCTTATGTTATTAACGTTATAAGTTAAAAAAATCCCAACCTACGACGCGACGGGGCTTGAACCAACATCTTGCCCTAAAATACCGGGAGGGCTCTTCAAATTAAGCTACCTCGGATTGATAATATTAGTAAGAAGACTAAGGGATTGCACCATGAGATAAGCAACAGCATCCGCCTCTGGCGATAACCAATCTGCCTGACAAGCTTTATCTCGCATCTGTCTCTTATGGGCTCATTCATGTATCAATGTATCATTTTGTTTTTCTAATGATATATTTTGTTTTTCAGGTGGTCTACGTAGCAGGAGCATTCGACCTATTCCACGTGGGGCATCTAGATTTCTTGGAGCAAGCGCACAAACAAGGCGACTTCCTGATAGTTGGACTTCATACCGACCTTGAGGTCAACCGATACAAAGGCTCCAATTACCCTATCATGAATCTACACGAACGCGTCCTCTCTGTACTTGCTTGCAAGGTAAGATCTACAGCCGTCACTAGAACGTATGTGCCTGTATGTAGCTAGACGCCAAGATTTTATTACGTGGCTTTCATAAAACATTGTACATAGATCGATAATGCACAGACCAGTCTACGATAATGGTAACCTTATGATAATAAAATTACTCTCTTCTTTATGATACCTACATATATAGCAACCTGCACGTACCTTACGCACCTGAGGCTGTCCCCTAAATAAATAAATATTTCAGGGCATTAATTTCACACAGCGCCATCTAGCCTTAAACTAAGTATAGCTTGTAATATGGGAACTAGATTACTATATATAGATTACCCGGAATCCTCAACAAACTGAGGAACTGGCTATCTTACCTCTAAATGCCGGAACACAACAATTTTACAGACAGAATTAGATAAGATGGTGGTAGCTATCCAGGCGGACTTAAACAAATTCCTACTACCAACCAAACCAAGCACAATATATTGTACTTCCCATGGGGATCGAACCCGGGGCCTCTGGATCTGAAATCGGTGGGTTGAACCACTAGACCACAGAGGCGGTTAATACTTAAAGGTACTTTTTTTTGTAAATACATACATATCTAACAATACAATACCCAAACACAGAGCAAACATGAATATTCATCACACAGGTGTTTGTCCCACAACCTACAGCGCAGAAGACAAAGCTACTACCAACTGTGCTGTGAGGCTTGTGTTTGCTCCACCTTCACGCCAAATTAAGCTGAAATTTTGCATATATGGCTATATCAGGAATAACAAAAAGGCCACAGTTTACCGATAACCACGCGGGCAAAGCCGCGAGCAGAAGTGCGCTGTCAACACGTGGCGGTGTTTTTTATGAATTGGCGGGTTTAGCTTTGGTATTAGTCAATAGCGAAAAGCGTACGTGTAGCCTGTTAGTAGGGCCTGTTATACCTATCCTGTACTAATCTTACATATTAAATATATTCTTACTTACTTTAAGTAACCTAAAATAGAGGATCAGGTGTAAGGGTCTCCCCTACATAAAGATAAACGATGAAAAGAGTATCTGTATCTGTTATATCGAAACCGTTGGTGCCTACATCAACATAAATAACCCGTGTTTTAAAATGTATGAAAAGAGTAGTTCAAAATTTCGCATCAGGCGTTTTGTCTTGAATTGTGACCAAAATTGGATAGAGGTACATTAAAAATAATAAAATCTCAGAAAATTCAGAAACAATTTAAGAGGATTTTTACGTCAGACGCCGCCGGTCGCTGCCGTCGCGGGGTATCATGAGATCGACGCACACAAAGTAGGTATCGTACAATAAATTATATTGAGGTTGTAAGAAAACGATACAGCATAGTTTGCACTCGCACGGTAAACGAATGTTGATAATGGATTTACCTCCATTTATTTATTAGTAATGTTTCCTGTGCTTGATATGATGACGATGCGAAATAAACCCGGTTTGGACTCACACTTGCAAGTTGTTTTGTGCGTGTATTTTCAGAGCCTTAGTGCCGGTCCAATTCGCGCTGCGCCGGTACTCGTTGTGGCTTTACCTGCGTAATCTTTGTTAATCGTCTGCAGTCAAGTATCTAAACGTGATTCACTGTCTATAAAAGTACCTACTTACGAGTCAAGGTAGTCTTTTTTTGGTATTTGATTTATCTGATCGTGTTATGATATTATGTACCTATACTTTTAAACAGTTCGGTATGGAAGATGCGAGCGGTATCTGCTTGCGTTTCCAGTGATACAATATCTCGTACTCAATGCTATACGTTCTTAATCTTTGTTAATCGTTCGCAGTCAACGTGATTCACTGCCTATAAAAGTACCTACGAGTCAAGCTAATATTTTTTTGATATTTGATTTATCTAATGATAAATTTAATGACGTAGGTATACCAATACTTTTAAACAGTTCAGTGTGGAAGATGCGAGCGGGTTCTGCTTGCGTTTCCACTAATAAAGTATCACCTACAATATCTCCTATAAGGGACTAGTGAAACAGGACTCAGTTTGTTGAAGATTTTTCACCAAATTTTTCAAAAAAAAAAAAAAATGATAAGAGCGAAGGTGGATGCGCACTTCATCCGGATTCCACAATGGTCTTAAAAACTGGCCATCTTACCTCTAAATGCCGGAAAACAACAATTCTAAACATATTATCTATATTTATCTGTTATTTTGGCGTTAGATGGTGGTACCTAGGTATTAACAAAGGCCTACCACCAAGCAAACCAAGCACAATATTGTACTCCCCTAGGGATCTAACCCGGGATCTCTGTATATGACACTGATGTATTGCAAAATTAATATTACACTATAGTCTTTTCGCACCAATTATAAAAACGTGAATTTTAATTGTAGTGACCATGAAACTTGATTTTTTACTTCCTCCGTTGGAAATGTAGAGTTTTATCTTGTTACCAAGGCGGTGAAATATTTTGACAGAAACACTTGTATCAATCTGCTCGAAGGTTGTTTTTACTCTATTGATGATTATTATTATGATGACGCATGAATAATATTAATATTAATTAATTTAATTGTATATTTCTATGTTTAATTTATATTTGTGTACATTTTTGTTTTTAGTTTTAGAGTTAATTTGAGACACGGTTGTATAATTGTTAATGAATAAATAAAATATGAAAAAAAAAAAATGAATTGTCAATTGTATGTAAATATTATATTGTTACGACCGCCTCTGTGGTCTAGTGGTTCGCCCACTGATGTCAAATCGTCCCGAGGGTGGTCCCAGGTCCCGGGTTCGATCCCCAGGGGAGTACCATATTGTGCTCGGTTTGGTTGGTAGCCTGGCTAGCTACCTACTCGGAAGTCTGTCGCTATAACAATTATAAATTGTGGTATTCAGTAATTTTTTGAGGTATGATAGTTAGTTCCTACCAACAGACTACCAAGCGCTTCCCCGTCGATTTGTTTGTGCAGGTAAGGGATATCTTCCGTTCCAGTACCAGCTAGCTATCATTGTATTAAGGTTTTTTAAATAAATAATTACGTTTTCAAAACTAAAAAGAAAACCGACTACAATAAAGAATATGAGGGTTTTTCCTTTCATTTGAGGTAATACACCCTAAAAATACAAAAAAAACATAACTCAAGTGTGCCTATAATATTTGAAGAGTTCCCTCGATTTCTACAGGATCCCATCATCAGATCCTTACCTGATGACGATGGGACCGTCTGTGAAATATACCCTTTCAAACAAAAATAATTTTCCAAATTGGTCCAGGCGTCTTTGAGTAATCGGGGAACATAAGTACATAAAAATAAAAAGATTCCGACGAATTAGAAAATCCTTTTTTTGAAGTCGGTTAAAATGGAGTGCAGCAGGGTGTAAGGGTTTTTATACGGCTTTATGCTTAGTTCTAAAAACTTAATGCTGTGTTGTACAATCTTTTGCCAGCGTTGTACTTACCCGTGTCTCTGTTCGTTGTACTCTATTGTCTTCTTATGGCACCTGGTCAAGTAATGTCGTGTTTCAAGCTGCATTTAATGCAGCAGCTTGAAATGTTTGGTGTATCTCTAATCATTTTAGTTTGATAAATTTTGTCCTTCATCACGGTCTGATGACTAGCCTAACGAAAGTGCTACGGGGTACTTTGAATAGTCAGCGTTTGACTAGTGAAATAAGAGTAGCAGTGTTCCTTGTGAAAGGGTTCGTACGGGGTAGTGCTACCACCATACCTATTACGGCTGCCAAAGCAGCATTGCTGTGTTCCGGTTTAAGGGGTATGGTTTACGGTGAAATTTAGAAAACACCTTTGTGCCTCACGTTGATGGGGTTGCAATGCAGTGCAGCGTAGGTCATGTTCTTTGTGGATATGCCCTACTAATGCTTTGTTACCTATATGTATAGGCAAGAATTGCTTGGTCCCTCTCCATGTTGTATAAAAACCTGATGACGATTCATATATTAACAAGCCTCATAGCTCAGTTGGTAGTAACTCTGCCTTCTGCGCTGTAGGCGGTGGGTCAAAAGTCAAAGTCAAAGTCAAAATTTCTTTATTCATCAAGATTTTTTAGGATCATTTTGAATCGTCAAATTTACCGCCTGTTCGGAATCGCGACCAGCACACAAGGAGAAAGGCAAGAACCTCGGGCCGGTTAATTTTTTTGATGATCCATTCAACATTTAGATACACAATTTGTAATTATATTCTAAGTAGATACAACAAAAACCTAAATACTTAATCTTAAAACATTTGTTATTACCTATCTACCTATGGGCAATTTGTTAACATTGAGAAATCACCATTTTGCTGTCAACTGGTATAGCAACATCGGGCCACACGTTCTTATCTTCGATATAATCACTAATTTTGTAGCAGGCACTTTTAATTAAATTATTCTTTATATACAATTTGAATTTACGAGTAGAGAGTTTGGTGGCGCTTTGAGGAAGCTTATTATAAAATCTCACACAGTTTCCTAAGAATGAATTATTTACTTTTCCTAAGCGAAACTTAGGTATCTCAAGTTTATTTTTATTTCTAGTATTAACACGGTGTACATCACTTCTTTTACTAAACTCATCAATGTTTCTGTGAGCGTGCATTAGGTTTTCATAAATGTATTGGGAGCTGACTGTAAGAATACCAATCTCTTTAAAACGTTTCCTAAGAGAGTCACGAGTTTTCATTTTATAAATTGCCCGTATAGCTCTCTTCTGTAGAATAAAAATGCTATCAATATCAGCTGCATTTCCCCATAAAAGTATGCCATAAGACATAATACTATGAAAGTAACTAAAATAAACTAACCTCGCCGTAGCTTCATCAGTAAGATGCCTTATTGTACGTACAGCGTATGCAGCCGAGCTTAATCTGCTAGCTAATGACTCAATATGAATACCCCATTGCAACTTAGCATCAATATTTAAACCTAAGAAAGTAGTTGCTTCAATAAAGTTAAGTATTTCCCCATTTAAGATAATGTTAGCATTGCTGACTTGAACATTAGGCAAGGTGAATCGGATGCATTTTGTTTTTTTCTCATTTAGTAGGAGGTTGTTAACTGTAAACCAATCAAGAACTTTAGCTAGAGAAGCATTTACACAATCATAGTTATCTTTAGCCCTATCGACTCTAAATATTAATGAAGTATCGTCAGCAAACAATACAATGTCACATAGGTCCCCTACATAGGATGGTAGATCATTGACGTAGACTAGAAACAGAAAGGGCCCTAAGATCGATCCTTGTGGTACACCTATGTTAGTGGAGGTTCCCGAAGATCTGATACCGCTAATATCCACTTTTTGAATGCGATTTGATAGGTAACTATGCATGAGGTTTATTGCCTGATTCTGGATGCCGTAGTGTTTAAGCTTTGAGATCAGGGTGTCATGATCTACGCAGTCAAAAGCCTTAGATAGATCACAGAATACTCCAATGGCATCCTGTTCGTGGGTGGGTGGTTCGTGGGTTCGATTCCCACCCAGAGCAAACATTTGTGTGATGAATATAGATGTTTGTTCTGTGTTTGGGTGTTGTATCATATAGTACGTATGTATTTACAAAAAGTATTTAAGTATTCTATCCGTAATCTAGTTCCCATATTACAAGCTATGCTTAGTTTGGGGCTAAATGGCGCTGTGTAAAATTAATGTCCTGTAATATTTATTTATTTATTATTTATTTATATAATAAATAAATAAACCTAGGGAACAAATAGCAGTTTGAATTATCGGTTCTTCAACGGCCTCTGGGTCTGATCGTAGGATGAACAGGATACAGATTCAGGATAGTTGTACTTTATTTTTTTAAATAACTTCTGTGCTTTGTCTAAATTAACTTTTATGGTAAGCTGTGTGTGTGTAAGAGATAAATTTAAGGAATTAAATATTTTGCAGATTTCATTCCTTTTGTATATTCCTTCCCAAATACGATGCCCTGCTAATATATTTATGAAAATATAATGCACGCGGGTAAAAACATAAACTTGTTTAAAAATACCCGTGATAAACATAATTTGAATAGGTACTTAAAATAAGAATAAACTCGCTGTTTCCCCAGAACAAGGATCCATGAAGTTAATAAAACACAAGTTATCAAGTGAAGTATATATTAGGTCCTTACATATGAAATTGGCGTTTTGTATGGGAGGAACATAAAGGCAATTTTTTCATATTAAAATATATTTTATTAATCAAAGTATGTACCATTGCTATCTATACACTTTTGCCATCTTATAGGTAGTTCATTGATCCCTTTACTAAAAAAACCATTCGGACGGGAATCAATGAAATCTTTGAAAGCGGTTTGGACTGCCTCATCGGAATTGAATTTTTTTCCTTGCAAGAAGTTATCCAAATTTCGAAAAAAAGGTCCGGAGAGTACGGTGGATGTCTTAGACATTCCAATTGAAGCTCCTCTAATTTGGTAGTCGTCTGTTGGGCCGTGTGTGGTCTAGCGTTGTCTTGAAGCAGCAGTGGCGTAGAGCGATTGAAAAGTCTCGGTTGTTTAACAGCGAGCTTTTCCATCATGGTTTGCAGTTGCTGACAATAGACATCAGCCGTAATCGTCTGACCAGATTTAAGAAAGCTATAGTGTACGACACCGGCACTAGTCCACCAAACGCTTACAAGTAACTTTTTTTGAGTCAATTTTCGCTTGGGGCAAGATTTTGCTGGTTCACCAGGGTTCAGCCATTGCGATGAGCGTTTACGATTATCGTACAGGATCCACTTTTCATCACATGTAATGATCCGATTTAAAATTCCTTCATTATTGTGCCGGTTGAGTAATGTAACGCAGCAGTCGACGCGCGTTTGTCGGTTTGCTTCACTCAATTCATGAGGTACCCACCTTTCAAGCTTTTTCACCTTCCCAATTTGCTTCAAGTGGATTAAAACGGTTTTGTCACTAACACCGCAGCCTGCAGCTAACTGTGATGTGGTTTGCGATGGATCTGCTTCCACAATAGCCTTCAATTCATCATTATCGACCTTGGTCTCCGGCCGTCCACGGGGCTTGTTCTGCAGGTCGAAATTTCCAGAACGAAAGCGTTGAAACCAAAAACGCACCGTGTTTTCTTTTGCGACACCACCACCATACACATCATTAATCCTTCGAGCCGTTTCTGCAGCACTGGTGCCACGGTGGAACTCGTACTCGTAAATAATGCGATATTTTAAGTTTTCCATTTTGTGAAATGAGTGACGCAGAAAAAAAAAGCAAAAGAGAAAAAAACAAATGAATTACGGTTTTCGAAACACAAATGCATGAGTAAATAGCTGTTTAAATTTGAATTTGGAATTCCTAACCAAAGAGGAGATATTTAAGATCAAAGTGGCCAGTACGACAAAACGCCAATTTCATATGTAAGGACCTAATACTTAGTTTTACTTGTCAATTATTAAAAATTTGTACAGCAAAAGCTATCATAAAATTATTAATTATACAATTTCCGATTGATTATTTGCTCTTTAGTATTAAGTATTTTGAGCGTGTTTGAATGGATTAACACAAAATGAACTAGCCACTGGTGATGATGGTCGCGATTCCTGACCGGCGGCAGTAGATTTGACGTATCAAAAGCATCCTAAAAAATCTTACATATTTTATTAATTTTGACTTTTATCTCATGGTATCCGTTTCTCATTCCAGTACGTTCACGAGGTGGTCATTGGGGCTCCATACAGCGTGACGGCGGATCTAATGGACCACTTCAAAGTGAAGACAGTGTGCCACGGTCTCACGGCCATCTCGGCTGATCTTGACTCGGCTGACCCTTACAAAGTGCCTAAGCAGCGGGGGTGCTTCAAGGTAACTTGACAGACAAAATGTAGTCGTTCTAAAAACGACTAATACTAAATACTATAAAAAGGACACCTAATTATATCTATATGCAAATAAATAAAAATTGTCTTGTTATGTCAAAATAACATCTATGAAAGCATACACGGATACTTCAAACAAAATAATTGATTTTTAATTAAATTTTTGTCCATCTGTATATCTGTTTGTTGCGGCTGATCTCCAAAACGGCTATTTCGGCGGGACTGTATAGGATTTCACTGGCAGATAGCTGATGTAATAAGGAGCAACTAAGGCTTATTTTAGAACAAGTTGAAAGTTGAAAAAAACTAAAACCCAACTGCAAAATTTTTTCATTTAATTTGTCAACGCCTGCTAAATTTTCCTGTGGCGACATCTAATTTCAAATTGAATTAACTGTATACAAATTTATAATTGTGATTATAAGCTTTAAAATACTTCGTAAAGTAAAATTTTCAGTAGATAAGCATATGTTTACATTTCTATGAAAACAAGTGTTCAACATTATAGACATCACCAGGATCAAAGACGATAATTTTAACAATAGATACAATGTAAGAGTGACATACTTTAAACTTGATATGTGACTATGTGGAAGCATAAAAGTAGTTTAAAATATGTATATTTAGAATTGACATATTACTAGCTTTCATTTGATGGAATGGAATATATTGTGTCCACCCTCTAAATTATGATTCACACCTCCAATATAAAAATAATATAATAATAAATTCATTTATTACAGATTTATAAATCCATAATTAACCACCATTATAAACAAGTACAAATAATAATAGCAATATAGCCTATGCCACTCCCACAATTCAGACGAATCAAATGACATATCCCAAGCTAAATTTGTGTGTGTGAGTGGAAGTTAGAAATCCCATACATATAAACATACATACTCTCGAAAAACATAACCCTCCTTCTGAGGCAGTCGGGTTAGCAGAACAAGGGTTCCTCGCATAAAAATCTAATCCAAATACTATTTTTTTTAGAGTAGCTTCCTTTATAGGGGTGCGATAAGAAGGGATTTTCGGAAATTAGCACGGGATGACGGGAACGAAGTCCCGGGCGTTTGCTAGTATTTACATATTATGATTTAGGTATTTATTTACAGATCCTGAATTCGGGCAATACTATGACCACTGAAGATATTGTGCAACGAATAATTAGGCATCGCCTCGAGTTTGAGCAACGTAACACAAAAAAAGAGCAGAAAGAAATCGCTATTATGAAATCTCTACAAAAGTCTAACGGTAACGCAGTCGACTGTGAAGTAACCAACGGTGGCCGAACCAATGGTGATACAATCAACGGAGATAAGCCCAATGGCGATGTAACTAATGAAGGCAAAACTAACGGGGATATAAACAATGAAGGCAAAACCAACGGCAATAGAAACAATGAAGGCAAAATCAACGGTGATTTAACTAACGGGGGCAAGACCAATGGCGAATCAACGAATCACCAACAAAATCGCAAATGTCAAATCGAAAACGTTACATCATAATTTAATTTGGCGTCTCTTGAAGTAAACTACATTTAAACCAAAAAAAATAATCTCTGTAGTGTCATGTGCTATCTAGAAATACATTTTATCGATAAATATTTTACTCAAATCACATAAAATTGAACTATTTTTGACAACAAATTAGTCTTACTATTCTTAAATGTTCACATTAAAAAGAAGATATAAAAATAAACTAGCTAAATTATTGTTGATAGATTAAATTATAAATTATTGCTAAGCCGAGTCAGATTGAACTAATGCACCCAATGACTTTCCATAATGTTACCGCCTATTAATTTAATACTTACATTTCAAGTATTTGTTCCAGTGAAATAGAGAATTTAGAAATACAAACGTTTCTGTTCCTTTGCAGCTACGTAAATCAACGAGCTATTGCTAAAATCTCTATTTATGCTGCGACAATAGTGTTACATGCCTGAGGTTATGATGGTAGATAAATTACTGTGTGAAATTATTTATTCACATATTTACCTCCTTAACTTTAGTACCTACTAAAAATAAATCAATAGTTTAAAACAGAATGTGCATGTACCTAACTCACATTTCAATGTAAAGTGCATTTAAGGTTGCAGTTGAAATGATAAAAAATATGTAAATAAAGAAATATCGGCGAGTGGTATTATTATCTTACAATTTACTTGTATACATAATATTCCTAAAATTTATGCTAGAATAGCTTGATTAATGTATTTGTTGTTGTTTTTATGAATATATTTAGCTAAATATGTGCTTTGGTATTTTTCAGCAAAAATATTTGTTGTTTTAGTCTTTATTTTGTAAATATTTGTTATACCTTAATAGGCTTCTTTCTATTTTATTGTGTTTAATATTTATGCTCTCTGTCATAGCGCAGTAAGAGGATCGTTTAAAATTCCAGTTTGAATTTTTTGGATATTGTCTTTCTTAGTTTGATTGACCTCTACAAATTTTAGGCCTAAATGATTTATGAGATTATTTAATGATTGCTGGATTTTATCATACCTAATAAACGATTTATTGTTATTAAATATGTTTTCTTTTTTGGGTGGTCACACAGAACGAATCTTATAACGATTTTGATATCATGTGATGTGACGGTAAATAACCCGTAATGAATAGTGAGACGTTACCTTGATGCGGTCTACATTTCCACATTGGTGTGTAGATGTAGAGAACTGACGTTATGGCTGAACCCGAGTCTCATCCAAAGCGAGAGTTAGAGAGAAAACCATTTTTTTTTATTGTACTACGGGTAAGCACTTAGCCTTCATCTCACCAGCAGGCCTATTACCTAACTCTGTTTCATTTGGGTTTCAATCAGAAATGCAGGCATTTTAATTGAAACCCATTGAAACCCAAATGAAACAGAGTTAGGTAATAGGCCTGCTGGTGACAAGTTATGATAAGGCCGAAGGTGGAGGCGCACTTCACCCGGAATCCTCAACAAACTGAGGAACTGGCTCCTCTAAATAGAGGTAAGATAATTATAAACAATATTAAAATGTAATAAAAAATATTGTTGACAATAACATTGTATTATTGCTCGAGTGAGTGAAGCGAACGAGATCTCCGTGTTATGGTGGGAAATTCGGCACGGTAGGTATGTATATGTAGGTATGTGGCAATGTTTGTGACGGCATATCTAATAATAAACTCTTGAATGGCTTATTCGATTTTGATGAAATTTAAAATGCATAGAGATAGGTATCATAAATATAAATTGAGACTTTTGGTAAATTTTGTATTATTAGATATTTGGATGTTTTTATTATTATTATTGTGAGTACGGAGAAGCGCTTGGCCTTCATCTCGCATTAGTGTCTAGTGCGAGTTTTACTTGACTTGCTCAAACGCGTTTCACTTTACGGCGATTTGTATAATAAATAATACCTGGTCACCATTTTTAGATTGCAACTCGCACAAGGTACTCAGGTTACAAGTTAACGAACGGCCTATACTACCTCAGATTAGCAACTAAACGCAACTTTACTCTAGTTTTGAACTAGATATAGTTAGGTATAATGAAAAATCTTAAAACACAGAACGTTACCGTCAAATGGGGTGACTATGTGCCAGGCAGGTGAGAATGTGCAATACGGGTCATGGATCAGATTAGAATCGATTTCTGTTTTAACTTTGACATAAGTAACTTGTTTCCTAAATAAATCGATTTTATAATTAATTTCCCATCTCTAGTTCATATCACGCAGACAGTTCCTGCCAAATGTCAGTGTCATTCAGTTTGACGAAACTTTCCGCGCGATTTTTGTAATCTGTGAGTGCCTGATAACTTTAATTGATCCTGAAAAATTTAGAAAAGCTGTAGCTGACGGGGTAAGTTTCACATAAAGTGTTTTTTATTGGAAATAGGATGAATATTAATGTGAATAACAATGCTTTTTAATTAGTGAAAAACGGGAATTTTAACAAAATATCAGAACTTCGCAGGTGAAAATGTGCCACTATCAAAAATGGTGTCAAGGGACACCCGGATGGAATGAAGTTCCTTTCCATAGAGCAAAAAATCAGTTCCTTCCGTGTTCCTTTCGATTAGGTAATTACATAGTGAAGGAATTGTAATAATTTTTTTTTTAAAGTCAAGCCCCCTTTCACAACGATAAGGAACTTCGTTCCAACAATAATGTTGCCATACATTAGAAATATAAACCCACCTTAACTACGTTTTTTTGTCACTTTTCAGTGCCAACATAATGCCACGGCATTATAAACGAACCCCTGGGACCAGACCGTACAAAAATTACACGGAAGAAACATTAAATACAATTTTAGATGAAATTAAATCAAAACAAATATCTGTACGGGCTGCAGCAGAAAAATATGGCATCCACAGGAACACATTATCCTCCAAGCTAAAGGGCAAAGCGCCTCTAAAACCAGGGGGTCAAACAGTTTTTAGTGAAGACGAAGAACTCGCTTTTGTTTCCCATATAGTTGCTTTGTCATCATTTGGGTTTCCCATAACTATACTGGAACTGCGTTTAATAGTTAGAACGTATTTAAATAAACAGGGTAGACAAGTGAAGGGTTTTGCCAATAATTATCCAGGAAAAGAGTGGGCATATTCGTTTATGTCACGCCATAAGGCCCGTCTTTCCAACAGAGTGGCTAGAAATATCACCCATGGCCGTGCAGAAATGAATGAAGAAATCGTTAATGACTTTTTCAATCATTACGAAAAAGAAACAGAAAATGTGCCTGCTTGTAACATCTGGAACTATGATGAAACTTGCCTTGTTGATGACCCTGGTTCCTTGAAAGTAATATCCAGACGAGGAACAAAATATCCAGAAATAATAAAAAATTCTTCAAAAGCATCTACATCAATCATGATATGTGGTAATGCAGCTGGTGAAGTAGCGCCCGTCTACGTTGTCTATAAAGCTGAGAATATGTGGGCTACGTGGACAGAAAATGGACCTCCTAATGCGCGTTACAACAGAACAAAATCTGGATGGTTTGACGCCAGATGTTTTGAGGACTGGTTCCATTTCACCATGCTTCCTATTTAAAAAAAACAGACTGGCAAGAAGATTTTAGTGGGTGATAATCTCAGTTCACATTTGAGCTCGGCGGTTATTTCTAGTTGTCAAGAAAATAACATTGCATTTATTGCTTTGCCCCCCAACGGAACTCATTTATTGCAACCACTAGACGTTGCCTTTTTTCGGCCCATGAAAATTGCTTGGCGAAAAATACTAAACGAGTGGAAGAACAGCACCCAAAACAGCAGAAGCAGTTCTGTTCCAAAGGATCAGTTTCCCATGCTTTTAAAGCAAATGATGGATCACATGAGTCCAAATTCTTGCCAAAATATGAAATCAGGGTTCAAGAAGTGTGGATTGTGCCCATTAGATAGAGATCCAGTTATGAAAAGAATGCCTAACCAACAATTAGAAGCAAGTGTGCCTGATCGTGAAATTTTAAGTGCAAGTTTTCTTGACAACCTACGAACTACAAGAATGCAGGTTACTCAGACGAGGCCATATCGAAGGAGAA
This sequence comes from Venusia cambrica, assembly GCA_951394065.1. Taxonomy (NCBI): domain Eukaryota; kingdom Metazoa; phylum Arthropoda; class Insecta; order Lepidoptera; family Geometridae; genus Venusia; species Venusia cambrica. Next base: position 11,051,486 of record OX596040.1, on the reverse strand, counting down.
GGCGTGTGAATGTTCCAGCAGGAAGGGGCATTACAGCTGCTGATTTGGTAGTCGATGCAACAACTCGTACAGTCGCCTCACCTGCGCCCCAGTCAGATCCTGAAAATTCTACAGAGTTACACACTGTTTCACCAACACCAACAACGACGGGAACATACCTCGATTCTTTAGACATAGATCCAGAGATAGATAGACCAACTCCGGTGGTTCCTTCCTATGCAGTACGTCTGTACTCTGATTATTCGACAGACTCAGATATTGGCTCACCAACACGCACCACAACCCCTATAAACCTCGCACCTGCGGAACAAGTGCCAGAAATAGAAAGAACAGTTCCTGTTGCTCCTTCATATGCAGTACACTTGAACTCAAATCATTTTATAGACTCCGAAATTGACTCACCAACACAAACAACACCAAGAAACCTCGAGATCGCCGTTTCAGATCCAGAGACAGAAACAATAGCTTCTGCTTTCCCTTCATTTTCGGTACACCTTGGAGAATCCTTGCAGCTTCACCCTAACCCACCAACAAAAAGAAGAACCGAGAAGGCGCCTGATGCATCACAAAGTTCACAGCCATCAGGATCAGGTCTACAAACGCTGAGACCAAAAAGACATCATCCTGGTAAGTCAGCACAGAGAAAAATCTCCAAATCGAAACCACGTTCCAAGAAGAAGCGAACTCCCTCAGTAAAAATGGATGATAGCACAAGTGACTCACAATGTTCGTCCCATATCTCTTTTCAAGAAAGTGATTGCAGTGAGACTTGGTGCGATCTAAATGATTTACAAGATGACGCAGAAAACGACTCTCAAAAACATGATAGGACAACTAAGAATAAAATAGAGAACAAAGTTGATTTTACTACACTGAAAACAGGAAGTTATGTTCTTACTAAATACGAAAAAAATATATACCCTGGAAAAGTACTTCAGACATTAGCGGACTCTGCACTTATTTCAGCCATGCAAAAGGCAGGACAAAATACTTGGAAATGGCCCAAAACTGCAGATATAATCTGGTACAAACATTCCAACATAATTGGGAATATAAACGACCCTATAATTATCTCTAAAAGAGGGCTTTTCCGCATTCCAGAATTAGTGGAATAAAATTGTATTGATTGTTCAGTTAATAAAAAAAATGGAAATTTTTCTGTTTTTTTTTCATGGCAACATTCATGTTTTTGACCTAAACCGTTCCTAGGTGAACCATTTTGAAACTACAGATAGGTGACAATTTGCCATTTCAATAATTGTATGAGTTATGAAGGAAATTGAGAGATGGCACATTCTCACCCATCTGGCAGGCGAAAATGTGCCACTGTTTTTTTTTATTTTTCTTCCAAAATACGATATTTTGTTTACTGTTGAGATGTAGAACATGTACATAAGAAGTTGAAGAACTTATGTAGATTATTTTACAAACAAATTAACCTAATTTGGTATTGCTAACATTGAAAAACCTTGAAATGTGGCACATAGTCACCCCATTTGACGGTATTTACTGTACAAAGTATTAAGGCCTAATTTGGCGTACTTATTGAATGGCGAACATTTTAGGAAAAATTTGAGTCAACTTTGGATTTTTTTTCTATAGAGTTAATTTCATGGAATAGTGTTTTCGAAACAAGCGCAACAAAACGTTATAGCAGAAATCCTGAACTATAACATATATTAATTTCAAAGTAAATACTACATTATTGTGGAATATATGATCGCGAAAGCTAAGCCATTTCAGGTACTATGATACCTCTTAAGATAAGGCTGAAGGTGGAAGCGCACTTCACTCAAAATCCTCAACAAACTGAGGAACTGGCTATCTTACCTCCAAATGTCGGAAAACAACAATTTTATAATTGGGTAAGATGTTTTTTTTTATACAACTAGGAGGCGGAACAAGCAAGAAGTCCAGAACAAGCAGGTGCCTTACTGCGTAGATTACATCTACAAAAAACACAGCCTACGCAGCACTGCATTTAATAATAATCAATATTAGAGGATATTAATTTTACACAGCGCCATCTAGCCCCAAACTAAGCATAGCTTGTAAAATGGTAACTAGATTACGGATAGAATACTTAAATACTTTTTGTAAATACATACGTACCTACCTACTATATGATACAACATCCAAACACAGAACAAACATATAGATGTTACACAAATCATCAAAAAATCATCACACAAATGTTTGTCCTGGGTGCGAATCGAACCCACAGCATAGCCATTAACTAGTTTAAGTTTTTTTTTTATTTTAAAAATTATTGAAGTCTGATCTTCTTTTTATGACGGAAGTAATAGATATGTATGTGGGAGTACAATATTTTGCTTGGTTTGGTTGGTGGTAGGACTTTGTTTAAGTCCGCCTGGCTAGCTTCCACTATCTTACCTAATTCTGTCGCCATAACAGTTGTTATTATTCTGAAATTATTGTGTTCCGGAGGTACGATAATATAGCATAGTATCCTAAATAGCAAGTTCCTCAGTTTATTGAGGATTCCGGGTCAAGTGCCTTTTTACCTTCGGCCTTTATCATAACTTGAAAATCAGATGAGATAAAGGCCAAGCACATCCCCGTAGTACGATAAAAAAACTGCTTTACTTATCACAATAATATAAGTCAGACTCCAAATATACTACTTATCCCAGGAGTGATACTTACTCAAAAATATATGCAAGTTTAGCTTTTTCATCTCAATAACAAAAGGTAGGTAAGTTTCTAATAAAATATTAATCAAATTATTTTTGTGTCAACAAAAAAACTCTGTCTTCGTAACTCTGCCTTCGGCGCTGTAGGCTGTGGGTTCGATTCCCACCCAGGACAAACATTTGTGTGATGAATATAGATGTTTGTTCTGTGTTTGGGTTTTGTATCATAAAGTACGTATGTATTAACAAAAAGTATTTAAGTATTTTATCCGTAATCTAGATCCCATATTACAAGCTATGCTTAGTTTGGGGCTAGATGGCGCTGTGTAAAATGAATGTCCTGTAATATTTATTTATTTAAATAACGCGTTGAACGTCAATGCCCATATTTTCTTTATATACTAAAAGTAGGTATGCTGATATTATAGAGGACGATGCAAAATGGCAAGTGAAGTGGTGTAAACGATCATGGTGTACGCTACCTTGACGGACACGCCCCATGCGGCAAAGCGCCGCAACCGCAATGCGTCAGCCCTAGCTTTCTACTCTATGGCCAGCTCTCTCTCTCGTCTCTCGCAAGAGTCTGGATCATGTTTTTAGATATTAGTGTTCTATGTTTTTGCTCTGTGGTTTAAATACATTTCACATTCTCTTGGGCTTATTTTTCTAAAATTCAAAATGGCTGAGCTTGACAGGCGCAGAAAATGTGTAAGATAAAAATATTATTTACAAGTAGATTGTAAAAGTGCACAGTGACGTGTTTTTGCGGAAATTGTATGTGCTTGGACCGAATAATACAGTGCGATCACAACAATTAAGCTTATCCCAGAGGAATACATTTGCTGCCCATAGGTAAGTCGCTAGCCGCCCACAGTGTATATCTGACCCAATCTGCTTTGTTTAATTGTTATTTTTTCCTAATTAGATATAAAATTGTAGTTATGACAGTAATAGTCTGTAAACAATGGGATTAAAGTCATGTATCAGGCATTTCAAGCCCTGCAAGGCAGCAGATGTCCGTGATACGATTTTGCAAATAGTCCAACTGTCATAGATTTTGTTCGGTAATCAGACACTACGCATTAGTTATTATTAACTCGTTGATCTGGTGGTATTATGAGGGTCAGGCTGGTACATAAACTAGCACGAGAGATTCCGATGTACCTATTCAACCTGTTGACTAGATTGCAGTTGCAAGTTGATAACAATGCCGGTCGTTTGCCGAAACATGTCTACCTACACTACATAACTCCCAACATTCGGAAATGGTTCACTAAAGGACATGAGCTTCTTTATATGAAAAAAGGTTTTTCTACAGGCAAAAACTACTCTACACCTAACTAATAACAACAATATTTATGAAATGTAATATTCTGATTTTTCCATTTCAAAAATGTTATTGTTATTAGTTAGGTAGTAAGTACATAAGTATGTATGTGGTGGTAATTTTCATTTTTTCATAATGTGTTTAAAATAAGCTACAATTTACCAAAGTTTTATTACAATTTAATAACCCAGAAGAACCATCTTCCATGCTTAGCCAGCAGCTTCAAGAATTTTTAATGTTTGTGATTTTTTTTATTGTATGATGGGGAAGCTGTTGGCCTTCATCTCACCTGTTATTTATAAATTATGATAAGGCATAAGGTGGAAGCGCACTTGACCTAAAATCCTCAACAGTCTGAGGATCTGGCTATCTTACCTCTATATGCCAGAACACAACAATTTTAGAATTGCTGTGGCAACAGACTTAGGTGTAAGATGGTGATAGCTAGGTAGGTTGACATGAACAAAGTTCTACCACCAGCCAAGCACGATATTAGTCTCCCCTGGGGATTGAAACTAGAGATGCACTGGGTAACTATCGGTATTGGCATTTTTTTTAATGATTTTTCATATCAGATAGGAGGCCGGTCTTATAATTTTAGCCTAAACGCTGACATGTCAAAAGACAACTTGTTCCAACCCCGCCTAATGTGGAATAACAGGAAGGAAGATTCTGATGATGATGCAAAATACTTGTTTTTCGGCAAGCATAGGATATCAATCTGGTTAACTTTTTTTTTTCATACATAAATCCAGCCTCCAAAAACAGTAGTTCTGAATAAACAGAGTTAGGAGTTGATAAGTATGTGACTGCTAGCTTAGTTACTGCCGCAGCTAGACACGCTGGCGCCATCCTTCTACTCTCCATGGTGGATTTCAAAAGGCATTTAGATACCAGGCCATTTTACCGAGTAACAGGCAGTTTCGCCAATTATTACTCTGGATACCTGTTGGGTAACAATACCAGGATCTGGCACATCTCTAATTGAAACCTGGATTTTTGGATCTGATGATGGTGGGCAAACCACTAGCCAGTTAAAAGAAAAGAGGAGGTGCTCCTATTAGAAGGATGCTGCTGCCTCCTGTTAAATCACATTTCTATGTGTGTATGATGGATATTTAAATGTACTTTAGGAATTTTAATATGGAGCAGTCCTATCTTTGGTTCATTCATAGATGAATTTCATACACCAGAGCTTAGCCTAGGTCTTCCTAAAAAATAAGAGGTTTATTTTTTCATTCAAACATTTGTCACCTCTAACAATAACTGCCTTTATCTCTGAAATTCTTAAAAAGCAGCTGCTTTTCTTGTGATAGTTCAATCAAAATACTATCTAAAATCTAAATAATATGAACATTAAAGTATGCAAAATATAATATACTATTATTATTATCTGGTGATAGGCAAGCAGCACTGGGGCTGATATGTCTATTTCACAGTGTTAGTTTTATATTGTCACTACACTTGCCTATGTGTTGTAGAATCAGTTTATTGATTTGTAGCCAGGTGTCCAGTTTATATTTAAAGTTGTTTGTAGAATAGGCAGTAACAACTTCTTCAGTTAGGTTCCAGATTTGTATTACTTGATTGAAAAGGAAATAGTATGCAGCAGTCTTGTTCTTTTAGGGTTCACAGTTTCATCATATGCTAAGACCTTGCACTGATCTATGAGTCTCTTTCAATAGATGTTGGGCAGATTATATAAATGGAAAAGTATCTTGAAAGTCTCAATGAGGTCCCGACAAAGGTGTCCATCTTCAAGTGAAGTTAGGCATAGTGCACTTTCAATGCTGTCAAGTCTTTTAGGGAAGGATTTTTGACCTAGGCATTGAGGGATCTCTGTAGCTTTCCTTTGCACACTCTCAAGTAGATCTATATTCTTCTGAAAGTAGAGGCTCCATAAGTCCATAGTCATAAATTGGAAGGATCTTAACAAAGAACAAAGGCTTTGGCTTTTTTTTTTTTTTTGGTGATAGTTAAGCGTTTGACCATCAGCTTACCTGTAAAACAAGTAAAGATGTGGCCTAAGATGGATCTACTATCCCTGTGATGTGCTGTGTTTTAGGTTAGAAGTGATCACAACTCCCAAGTCCCTTTAAAGGTAAGTTGGATTGATGGGATTACTGTACAAAGTGAAAGTAACCTTGCGGTTGGATTTACCGAGATAGAGAATGTTGCATTTGGATGTAGGTACCTATTTTGTATCACAACCCAATCCTTAGTCCATTTCTGAATGTGCTTGAGATCATCCTGTAATGTAACTGACCAGCGTGAATAAGTGGATCGCCAAATAATTTACCATCGTCAGCAAAGAAGGCAGGAGATTATATATTACTTAGTTTCGGTCTTGTTAAAAAAAATATACTTTAAGTAGTAATAGTATAAAAGGACAGGGAACAGATTTGGATCTCGTCAGGCCATTACCTACTCGTTTAATGAAACTCAAACTTGATTATTATTTATTTATTTTTATTTGTTAGCATTTGAGTAAAATATTTTATAAGAAAATGGTTAGTTTGTGGTCACCGAAACCGCGATCAGGTCTCGCCGTCGTCGAAGTCGGCGTGAAGGGTCACACTGTGAAGGGACCACACGACGCCATCAACCACCAGTAGGTAAGCTAGCCGCAAGCGAGTGGTCGCCTCGGTAACACTTGGGTGACAACATTGATATTAACTACCTTAATGATCTATTGAAAACTAAATTAATTCGGTTTCAAATAGATTTCCAGCCAACCAGGTCAGAACTGAGCTGCGAACGAAAGGCTGACGAACGATAGCTGTACAATTACGATCGTTACAAAATTTTAATATTTAACACAAGAATAAGCGGTGTTTATTATTGTCGAGAACTAGGTCCCTTTTAATGAAAAGAGCGGAAGGCTCCAGCGCACCGCGGGAGAGCCTTGATGCGCGTGCGCCGCTAGTCGCGGGCGGTACGAGCCGTGAGTCACAGCCGCCCAAAATAACTATGGATGGGCGCCGCCTACCGGCCGGGGCGGGCGGCTAGATGGCTCAGTGGCAGCCGCGACGCCGCCGCCTCTGGAGGAGTGGTTGTTTGGTTGTACTTGTGGCCCGTGACGGGGTGATTGTCGGGTGGAGGCACCGGCGCGGAATGCGCCGCCATGCCGGTACGACACCGCGAACTCGGCGACGAGATCGCACCGGAGCCCAAACGCTGCAGGCATTGCGACGGTACGTACCGTCAAGCGCATTATTCAAAATTGGCGCCGGCGCCGACTAACCTCTGACAGGTTACTAACTGATAATGATAATGCTGCATAATGATTCTCACCTCAAAAATACGTTATTCTTTCTACACTTGATACAACTTTACCCACCAATGTCAGATAGAGGCAGTTGTAAATATACCAATTCTGCTTTTTTTAGATATATACGCTGAGCCCGTATGATTTTTGAGACTTATTTACTTTACCCGAAAGAAACGTCATAAAGCTTATTTGCTAGCGTACTTACGTTAGTATTAAATTATTTACTTGGCAGTAGATTGACCACAACTAGGTGCTTGACAAATTTCCATTTTTCTATAATTCAGTTCATAATTTTACCTTAAAAATTACGATATGGTATTATGTTGTCATTTATGTATATAAGCTATTTATAAAACTATTATGTATTATCATAAAGTGGGTGGGTTGGCTATGTTTTAATAACAAAACAGATCTCTTCTTAAGAGATTGTATACTTACATAAAGCTGAATTATTGGCTATGTGCTTATTCATAAATCTGAATGATTACTTTGCATTTCAATGTGAAATTATTATTTCAAAGTAGATAACTTTTGGCTTTAGAATAATCAATTACTTTGCGGAAGCCATGTGTATGCAAATATTTTCGGAACTCAATACTCAATACTGGCTAGCTACCACCATTTTACCTAGTTCGGTCGCCATGATAACAATTCAAGAATTGTTGTGTTCCGGCATTTAGAGGTAAGATAGCCAGTTCCTCAGTTTGTTGGGGATTCCGGGTGAATCGCGTCTCCACCTTCGGCCTTATCTTAACTTGTAACCAGATGAGATAAAGGCCAAGCGCTTCCCCGTCGTACAAAAAAATAAAAAACTCAAAACAACTCAATTTCTAATGCAAATTATCTACTATCAATCTAACAGTGTACAGTGTGGAAAAAAACAATGGGCCCATAAGGGAAACCACTTGAAATCCTGATTATTTTACCTAAAGACAACATTACTTAATTTTTAAAGAGTAACAAAACTGCATTCTTACATTTCCTAAAATTCGCTTGCCTCAACCGGTAATCGAACCCGCTAAAAATATTCACTCACTATTTTATTATTCCACTAGTCGATACAGTCAATGTTAAAAAGATTTTAAGAAAATTTATCCAAGATACATGAGTCTTCGTCCATTGTACAAGATATCCATAAAATCTAATGTCATTATAGAAGAGTTAAAGAGAATAGTGAATCATCAATATTTTATTATTGTTGGAAAAATATTCTTCAAATAGCCTTCATTCATTCCCCATCCTCCAGCCATTGACCTGACCCTGCGTAACCCCTACATTGTCGACTGTCCATCGATTTAGGCCTTCCGCTGTCATATAGGTACTCCGTTTAGCGTTTAATCGTGGTCGCCTTCTGGAGACTCTTACAACTCTGACACACCGATAGATTTAGTACGGGACATTATATTTTTACGCAGCGCCATCTAGACCCAAACAAAACATAACTTTTTAGGGTTCCGTACCCAAATGGTGCCAAGACAACGAGATCCTACTACTAAGCCTCCGCTGTCCGCCCGTTTGTCATCGGGTTATATTTCATGAACTGTAATAGATAGTTAGACAGTTAACATTTTCAGTGTATTTCTATTGCTAAAAAACAACAAATAATAAAATGAATAATGAAAAGGGGCCCCCGATGCATCCATGAAACGTGATTTTTGCCTTGAAATGTGGGTCGGAATCCTCTGTGTGCGTGGACACAATTGGCTGGTTTTATTTTTGAATACCTAAGATACTATACAATACCCGAACACTGATCAAACATCAAAGTCTTATGGTGCAAACAATAATTTCATTAAAACCTCTCACTGTAATTCCAGCTCGTCCATTCGTTCATAATCGTAACAGACAAATAAAATGATAAAACCTACAATAGTTATAGCACAGCACACCCTTACTCACTGGAGTGTTAGGTGTATATGTGTCAGGAGTACTGGAATGGAAAGTGCATATAAATAGAGCAGCAACATGTAGTCTTGTCTTCATAACAACGAGCACTGGGCCAAATTCCTCGCCTTATGTAACCGGGAGCTCGTAAACAGATGCACGTTGCATCGTGTTTACACCTCATAACGTAGATATGCATAATTTTATGGTATAAATCCCTTCGCTTTTGTGTTCTACGCTTGTAAAATTAGAAATATTTTAAGAAGGCCCACAAACGTAGTTTTCCACTCATTAAAAAAGACATTTCGCAAGAATAATCGGTTTGGGATAATCTAATATATAGAATCGGTCATGCCATTTTGATATGAGCGACAAACTACGTTTCTACTGAAGAGCCAAGATCAGAGGTACTTTGGGACCTTCTTAAACAGAATGATCGTTGCCGGTAATTTTTGTATCAGATTGACGTACTTCTACAACTGTGGGACTACATTTTATAACCTCTGTATCTAGCGTGATTTATCAAGGCAAAATGATGTGGCTATAGGACACATTTATATTTTCATGTTATTATGTGTATCTTATGTTTGTGGTTTAAAAATGAACAAACCAATAAATAACATTATTTGATTTTGAAATATTGAATTTTGAAAATAGATGAGAATTTCTACGGTTTGACGAGAACAAGGAAACAGCGGCGATGGGCATCAAGCTCGTTGTTTAGCCTCCTCCTCCTTAAATGATAATGATTACGCTTATTTCAGATGTTCATTCCTTACTAGCTTTTGCCCGTGGCTTAGGCCGCATGGTACTACAATAAAATGTAGCCTATTATGCTTTTACTCATGGCGCACACTATATCTATGCGAAATTATGAAACATTTCAGCTTAGAATAGGTAATAGTATAGATACATACATACGTAATAACTTTGGCTCTTAGATACTTCACAGATCTGATTGCTATAATACCACGGTTTTGAAAGAAGCTAAGTGAGTAAGATCTAAAGGAATGAATATGTGAACTGGTTTTTGGCTTCGCAGACAGATCATCTCATATTAATTAGAGAATCGTATGAAACCAAGACCACAAACCGAAACGCTCCAAATGAATTACTGCTAACGTGATTGATTTCAGTAAACATTGATTTAACTAACGATCTCTTCACCTGCCATTATAAAACTGGCAAGGAACGTAGACTGAAAGGGCGATCTAGCTAGACTAGACTGCAATCTCAAGATTAATCTTTTCAATTTGTACCTAGCAACAATACCTACTGATGATGGATGCTCTTTACGACACGAGATCACGATCATAGTTCCTTTGAATAAATATGAGTGTTATAATCATTTTACATTTAAACGTCTATATACGGTTCCCCTAGTGTGGGAGCTAGCGAAATGACGAATTATGTACTCTCAATTTATATATGCAGGTAATATCTTTAAAAGTCATGGACGTCCTCCTTTGAAAGTTTTCCCGTACTTAGCTTTAGCATTTGGCACCGTAGTAAGGGCAGGCCACTACTTTTATTATACAGCCTTTATGGTGGTTTTTCTGCATAGTCATTCACATAGGGTTTTGTAGTTTCACTGTAATCGTATAGATTGTTACGATTTCCATTCATGATGCTTTGCTGATTATCAATATGAAAGAATGGCGTTGATTACTCGTTCCATAAAAACTGCACAACATTTATTGTAAGTAGTGATCGCCCAGTGGCCAAGTAGAAATGTAACCGTAAAAAAGGTAGAAACTAAATCTTTTTAATTATTTAATTACGTTACTTATTACGTTAATTATTTATTTACTTTTGCCAATTCCCACACTTTTCCGCAATAAACTTTAAAGTTGTCCGAAGTTTTCTGATCACAGATAGGGATTTTGAAGTTACGTATTACATATTTTCACAGACTAGGGCAGTTACGTTACGCGATCGGCGCCCACGTGCGACGTCGCCCGCCCGCCCAGGCGTGCGCGCATGCCGACCATGCCACTAGAAACTTTCTTCGCCAATAAATCACATTAATTCCCTTACCTCAATCGATCTCGATACGTAACGTAACGATCGATATAAACATGCGTGCCTTTGATTCGATTCATGAATTGATTCCACGGCTCGCTGTTTGTGGATCACTTGAGATTACATTATTCCTTCCAAATATGACTAGTTTAGTCTATATTTGGATTAACAAATCCCTGTAGGTATGTTCCTATGTGAAAATAATCAGTACAATCATATTTGGCTGACGTCAGCCAGCTGCGCTGTTTATCACGTCGTTTATAGGTTGTGACTAGGCCCTAAAATAAAATTTGTGAATTTCCATCCAAGAAATGTGTCTATTTATGCACCAGGCGTTGGTGTTTCGGTCTCACTGGCGATAATATACAAGTAGGTGGCTTGGCTGTGGGTCGCACGCGCATTCGAACGGAATGTTATGTTTGGAGGAGTCGCAAACAAACTCGTAATTATTACTGAGAATTAGTGTAACTCGCACACAATGTGTAGTTGTACTGGCTTCCATCTTTGTGAAAAGCGTACAATTTTATGACATTGTTTCGTTCGATATCGCAACAGGAGTTTGTAACAATGGCCATATTTTCTGATTATAATTGTGCCAAATACTAACGTGTATAAGCCTAAATAATTAAAAAAGAAAATTTCTAAAATGTTTTCCAAGAAAATGAATGATGTTTGAGTTTTTAGCTCTAGCTTTTAATAGGAGTTCAGTTTGTTTGACGATCCCGTTGATGTTGTGTTTGATAATATTGTAACGGTTCTCAGAGACAGTGCCTATTCAACGGTTTATGGGTGGCAGTTAAATATACCCGTCTTGATTTGTCGTCACAAATAGACTTTTGGCACTGACTGTCTGTGGTTGTGTAATTCACGTGTAAAACCACTTGTTGATTCCTACAATCTTCTCACATAGTTAAGACCTAACCTTGGCTCAACATTACATTACGACTTATTTATTTTAAATCTCTTGAATATTCGGTATTCTGTAAATACATAAATTCACATATTACCTCATTAAAGTTCCAAACATAAAAAAGCGATCTAATATATATAATCAGACGTTCTTGACGATGGTTATCCGAATTTATTGTCAATCAGCTAATCCTCCTGTGTTTTATTTTAACTCTATTTCCGTGCCGAGAAAGGCGTATTTTCACCACACGCGTTTTACTCTGCAAAATCGTCATGCCCCAAATCGATTGTTTCCATCACCACCAACCCGATTTTTTTTTTCAGCATGATGTGTATGTAGCTGACATGGTGGGTGGGTAATTAGCAGAGTCGTCCTCGTTCTAAATCGCACCTTGACCTCGTTGTAACTTTATGATCACTATCCAGTTTTATACCTTTTAGCTCTGTTGATTCTCATAAAAATTGGTGGTTGTGTTCTCTTTCAGTAGCGTCGGCTATTATAGTACCTTGTACCTACCCGTGTTACAAGGAAAACTGAAGCTGATTCACGGACGATTATAGTAAAGTAATTACATGCATTTTCCGCCGTGATAAAGTTCAATTACTTTAGGTTTGAACGTAATCGGCATTCCTGTAGTTCTTGGCCCTGGTTTACTGCCAAATGCATTACCAATATTGGCATGAAGTTATCGTTAGGTATTGTTGGCCGGCTGTTTATTTCATGTTATGAGTATGATATGAATGATTAACGCAGGGATGTCGTCGAACGCTTTACTGTTATGTGCGCATGCACCGTATTACCGTTATCTACCGACAGCATCTTGGACCTGTGTCAATTGGACGACGGCTGGCTACTTTCGGTTTCTTCTAATTCAATGGGTTTCGAATCCACATTTTCAAGAAATTTAGAATCAGATTTCGCTTCATTATGAGCTATAATTTACATGTCATATAATATAACGTGTATTTAACCCCAAGCATAGACCTTAAAGTCGAGCATAGATCACTAATTACTGTTTTTCCAGTGATTACTTTCATTGCATGCAAAAACACCAATCATTTGTAATTGTGTCGATCGATGAACAAAACATCGAGTTTAATACCTTAATTTTTTTTTTTTTAATCATTTATTGAAAGGCTTTTGAACATAATGTTTATGTCAGCCTCATAGGGTCCGACACCAAGTAAACAATCAACAATATAATCTAAAACACAAAACAAATAGAAGATTTAGCAAATCTACCTTCTCACAATCATGCATGCGCGACATGGTACGTAAGTAGGTACCTGGGCCCAGCATGCACGAATGTGTGCACACACAATAGGACCATAATATCTATTTGGAAATATTCATTATTATTAAGTTTTTGTGCCTTTTTATAACATTCACTAAGTATGTCAATTTACAAGAAAATATATCGGGCTACGTCCATTAACTACGTCGCGTGGACATATTTCGGTCGCATTTCAAAATAGTGTGTGGAAACTTTAGCGAGTTACATTTTCCACTAGTGATGGGGTTTCACTGGTAATATCTCAGTTGTCTTAAAATTACATATTAATTTAGGACGTAGGACGGATCATAATATTGTCTCGTGTTGAGTTGTATAGAATTATGAAAAATATTTTTGCAGTGACATCTTAACCATTTAAAGAAGTAAAAAAGTAGTAGTCAAGAGTATTAGAGCCCCTTGTGAAAGGGCTCATTCGAGGAAGTACTACCACCATACCTATTTCAGCCGCTAATAGCATTGCCGTGCAAGTGTGAAGGGTGTAGTGTGAAGGATATGATTGCCCTTCACACTACACCCTTGTGAGATTACGGTTTATTCCCAGAAATTCCGGGACAGTAGTTCCGTAACGGAACTATTGAGATTTTTTTATCAATAGTCCCGTGGAACAGAATATAAATTAATATACATTATTTTTACACCCACTTGTTCCGTACAATCTTAGAGACAACGAAACTTGTATTTGAAATAAACATCTTCATTTATTCGACAATAATTTTAGCGAAGTTTCTCCAAAAACAAAGGTTACGATTTTTATTACTTACCCTACGATCACCATGTACGAGTAGCATTTGTAAAGTAGTTAAAAAGTATCATTTTCTCGGCAATTGTTTTTATGTCAAATATCAAAACCTTAGTAAGTCAAAACTTTACCCCGACCCCGTTTAATTATAGATATATCCGACATTGCAAGTACATTATTTGTGTCAGGAGAATTAAAATACTACGTGACGTTTGATAAATCTGACTAAGTTTGCCTATGATTGTATTAATATCGCAATAATGAAGTAGACAGTACTAAATCCACTGCAGAGTTTCGTTCACGGAACTAGTGCGAAACACATTTCTCAGAAGTACCGTTGACGGAACTATACAGAAAAGAAGTCTCAATAGTTCCGTTACGGAACTACTTTCACGGAACTTCTGGGAATAAACGGAAATTGCGGGTACGCGAGGGTTAACACCTTTATGCCTCAAGTTGGCAGGCGCAATACAGTGCCGTGTAGTCTATATTCTTTGTAGATGTGACCTACGCAGTAAGGCATTGTTATAAGCAAGAGTTGCACTTAATATCAGGTACTTGCTTGTTCCATCTCCTAGTTGTATAAAAAAAACCATTAAAGTGAATAATAATCAAGCTTATATGACAAACGGTTTTTCTTCATTATGAAAAAAAATATCTACAGATGTGATATAGCTTCCTCTCCGGTGTGGATTATTTAATAGAATAATTAATGACATCCCAGGCACCCAGCTAAAAGAATTCCCAAATACATTCTTAAATAAATAGGCAGACGACATTGGATTCAACTACTAACAAGATTAGACTATCCGGTGCGTGACACGGAGTACCACTAAAGCAGGGATATAAATTTCTTGTATTTATGTTCGAGTCTTTATTATTCCTGAATATAACGCTTGTCAGTTGACGAGTTAATGTTCCATACAGTTTTTAGCTGAAATTAGATTAGAAATACGGTTTTAAAAATGATCATCGTTTATAAATAAGGCACTCCAATCTATACCTAACTGCTAAATTGTAAACTGTTAACAAACACTTCACACAGAACTAGACTTAAATAATATAGGTAACTTTTTTAAATCGGTTTGAAATTGTTTAAAACCTGTAATGGCCTTACAGCTGAGTAGCTTTTTCAACGCTTACAATACTATCAACAAACCCCAAAAATGTAACATCCGTTTACAATTTTCACTTAGAATATAAATCATTGACGTAACACGTAAAGTAGTTCGCATTCGCACCACTCAATTTGACGTCAACGTTTTAGAATGCAAAAGATACGCACATACGTGTCTTCATTATTCATGGTCGAGGTATTCGTTTTTACTATCTTTTCCTCCAAATTCAAGTTATAATCCCCGTTTTGGCAAACTCCTAGCCCGGCTGCCATGCTGCTGATGCTAGACGTGCCCATAATTCATTCAACGGAATAATTTGCGTGAAAATAGATGCTGCGAATTGTTGCCAATCTGTATGATGATGACAGCGGGCATGTTTGCTATCCGACGATGCATCCTAATCACAGTGACTTAATACTAATCAACAGGTTAGAAATAAATCTACAGAGACATCATCGCCACAGGTCGTTAGCCGCCATTGCGTCAGCCTTACCTGCAATGGTAAAAGTAAATTGGTAATCTCAATTTCCAAGTAAAAAGTGCATGATCAATTTAATTAAATGCAGCGCAAATATTTATAATATAATGCAGTGCAGCTGTGAATTTCCAGCCGATGTTACACACGTTAATTCCGTACAACTGACTCAGGCAGGGGTAAAATGCTAACAAATTACGTAACCTAACGCCCATTCATGGCTCACCGGGAGCGCCGTGCGTGAAAGTCTCCACCCCCATGCGGTTGGCACGATTCCTCTTATGCAGATCATTTAAGGAATAATTAGAATTGTGTCAGAGCACACGTGTTGACCGGAAATGCCTGGTTTGTTTAGCTTGCAGATTTATTTCTGTCTGCGCACCGGCCGGCGGTGGCGTGTCATCTGGGGGCGTCATCCTCTGCAGCCCCGGCTCGAGGCAGCCGAGGTGCGCTTGGCGCTTGTCAATGCGGGTTTCGCAACCATTCGATATGCACCCGCCGCCTGGTGCAATTTCAGGGCATTGTCGTTTGCGAAATAGACTGACCATTAAACAATTCACCTGTAGGCAATGCAAACGTTACATATCGCAATTATAAATCTATCTCCTCTGAAACTTTGAATCTAGATGTTATCCTGTGTATTATATTTACATCTGATGCTTATTTCAGAACTTGCCATATAATGCCTACAAATAAACGTCATAGACGTCTCTGATCCCGTGATTATTAGTTTAGTTACTTTATTTAATTTTGGTAATATTAATCACATTGAGGCTTTAGAAAGACCAGTCTCTATTTGTGTATAATTATGACCGAATTTACAAGAATGCTGTATTTTGGTATAAAAATAACGATACACATTACACACCTGTCACTGCTGCCGTCCAAGATCAACATTGAATATAGCGCAGCTATGAGCTAGTAAAATGTAATAAAACTGTTTTACGGCCTTCCTCGTTTGTGAGAAAAATAGGAAGCTTTTTAGGGTTCTGTACACAAAGGGTGCCAACGGGACCTTTTAACTAAGCCTCCATTTAACCGTCCATCTGTCCGCCTGCCTGTCTGTCTGCATCTCTTGAACCGTATAGGCAGACCGTTGAAATTATCAGTTTGTATTTCCATTGCAGCAACAACAAAAAATAAAAGCAAAGGGGTCGAAACTCTCAGTGTGCGTCCACACTTGGCTAGTATTTTACTCGTAGATAATATTTATTTACCTTTACACTTTCTAATTTGTATTATTAATTGATTTGAAATACAGTGTGGGCGGACAATTCGCTGCACTTTCACCGGACAAAAAGCCAAGTTAGGTTTACTCATGCCCATTAGTTAGACTGGCGGCTCTGCGTTCCTTGGTACTCCGCCAGAATTACCGATCCTTTTGGCTTGTCGATTTAGGCTGGTCGTAGCCCGCCGCGGTAATAATGTCACTTCAGAGACTAACGAACTTTACACGCCTGACCTATATAAAACACGAGCAGGTAAATTCATAGGGCACAATGCAACGGTAACTAGCTAGGAGCTATTTCAAATCTACTAAAATTAGTAAGTCAATTTATAAGAATGAACGCGAGACAGTTAGTGATAATGTGGACGGAATGTTTAGTCTGCTGCGACAACTGACAAATTATGTTTTTATTGCTATGATGGACTATGAAACAACATGGTCTCCGTTTCAGAGGGCCCTCTTGTTATTTACATCCGCTATCGCGGTACCGAACGAAGTACGATCGCAAAACGTAATGAGTAATAGCTACTCATTTTTCCTTTCGTTTCGGAATTTTATTTTTGTATAGCGCTCGAGCTTTCAAATAAAGAACTTTTCACCGAAATTGCGGTTCACGTTTGATTAGAGTACCGAGTAGGCTTCCAGTGTTCGTTTTTAATATTTTGGCTGCGACTGTACTTAATTATGTTTTTCTTTGGGGTTTATGTAGACGTCTGAGGCGTGGGTAGTTGTTGCTGTCAAACACATGTTTACGAAGCTTTGTCTATTTGCGTATTTACTAATTATTTGTTCGACAATCGTAAAAAGGCGCCAGCGGAACAAACGTCATTTAAAAAAATATTACTATTTATCAGTAAGAAATATCTGTATCAAATCACGAACACGTTGATAATAAAATATAAAATAATAAGAGGTCATAAAAAACGGCTCAAATAAAAAAAAAACATGATTCTTTATAATTATGAGTGGTTTTTTTTTATTGTACGACGGGGAAGCGCTAATAAAATAATAAATAATAAATAGGGAACTTGCCCAGCACTGGGAAGATCGTGGTGACAATAAAAAAAACAAATAATATTCACATTGTGTAAAATAATTTAAATAAATAATATTGTTGTAAAAATTGTTTCTTAATCAACCTTTTTTTTTGACATTGTTTTCTCATAAACGTTGGATTAGCTTTTGAATTCTAAGCTTGTCTAGCAAGTCAAGGATGAGGGCTATGATTGAGCGGGTTTTGCCAGAAAGAACTGGCTCTCCCGCGCACCGACAAAACCATGCAAACCGTGGTGCACCTACCACGGTTTGTTTTTTAAAGGACAATACGCTGGCCTGGTTCTAAACGGGGAGGGCGACAGCTTTGCGCGGACCTAGCTGGCGCTGAAGGCGCTAATCCACCGCGGTTTGCTAGCGGCTGATGGACCTTTATAGGTCCTACCAGCAGTGTTGTGAGCAGAATCGTTGGCAGAATGGCCAACGATTCTGTTCTGGCCAACTAGGAGTCTACCTCCTAGTTGGCCAGAACAGAATCGTTCACATCTACACTAATTTTAACATAGCAAGTATATTCTCGAAGTTTAACTTGTTGACATAACCGTATTGGTCGCAGTTCCCTATTACCAATTGTTTATTTTATATTTTCAGGTAATTAACCTTCACATTCCTTTATTTTGAACGTTTGGCAAACTCGCAATGTTTCGGTGAGTTTGGCCAGGGACACAAACACTGGGTAATTAGTTTCGCTGATGATATTAAATAAATATTTGTTCACGGCACTGCTGGTGTACCATCAATACGGAGTTTTGTTCTCTAGAAATATCTTCTTCCTGCTGTTATTTCTCCCGTGATTTGTTTTAAAATCACTATGATAGCAATTGATTTTGCTAAATACATAATAATTCTATCTCGATCTCTGCACAGGATAAAATACGTATCGCAGCTATCTCTGCCTAGTTAATATACCAAAAATAAATCTGATAGTTTACATGAAATGAGACTCAGAAGAGGCAGAGTGCATTAGCTGTTTTAAAATAGAAAACGGACATGTATAAACTAAAAACGGTACGTAACCACGTTAACGAAAAACTGTTAAGACAACCAGAATGATAAAACGCCATTTGATAACGAGTAGTCATATCTGCAGTTTGCTTAAGGGGTTGAAAATTTACTTTGGGTTAAATAATTTCTGTTAATAAAGCACCTGTGGACGCTTTCATATTTTTTTTGTACGATGAAGAAGCGCTTGGTTTTCATCTCACCTGGTGTTATGTTATGATAAGGCCGAAAAGGAGGTAGGGCACTTTACCCGGAATCTTTACCTCTTAATGCCGAAACACAACAATATAGAATGGCGACAAGTTATGGACACGTTGTAAGGAAAATGTTGAGTATGAATTTGGAAAGCCATAGAAGCAGAGAAAGGTTGAAAAAAAAGATGGACAGATTAGATAGAAATAGAGAGAGCCTAAAAGAAGACATGCATGTGAAAGGAGTGGATGAGGAGCTGACGGCTGATAGAAGTGAGTGGAAGAGAAGAACATGTTGTGCCGACCCTGCATAGAGCGGAAAATGGAAAAGAAGATGATGAATTTAGAATTGATGTTATGGCGACAGACTTAGGTGAGACGACCAAGCACAAATGTTTACCTCCCTGGGTATCAAACCCGTGCCCTCTGGGTCTGATGTCGGTGGGCGAACCACTAGACCACAGATGCGGTTAAATTCTTACCTACATCTGATCTACAGCTTATCTACAGCTCAAAAAATGGCAACAAACACCCCTTGGTTAATATTGCGTTCTCCTCATCAGACATCTTCGCTTGTAGTCTGCCACTGGCACGTGATGCCTATCGTAGTGCATTTAGCGCTAAGACCGACGCGTGACGCTACACGTAGACCAGTTATACTCATTCAGATCGTCTATCTAAAGTCTAGAGTCTAGACTATTTATTTAATAAAGAATCGCCCTGGTTTTGTGCTTGATTAGGTTTAGTGATCGGCTGACGACGACGGTACGTAAATGCAGCCTATTACTGCGCATAAAATGGACGGTACGTGGACCTATAAACTGTTTTTTTTTTAAATAAATTTGTACATATTTTAAGAAAGAAGAGATGTAGGTATAAAGTTTTATGTGAATACTGCGTGTCCATTGAATGTGTTGCTAAGCGCATGCACCTCGCCCACTCTTGTGCAGTAGCCAAATTCTGAGTTATCAACTGTATTTATTTTTCAATTTAGCAAGATAACATGAAAATAAGTTGGTGTAACTATTAGACTAAGAAAATAACTATAAACCAAACAGTATAAATATTTATTTTATTATTATTAGCCTTAGGTGTCCCACTGCTGGGCAAAGGCCTCTCCCCACTCCTTCCAGACCGTCCTATCCTGAGCTGCGTTTCTCCAGTTCTCGAGGACCTGGTCAAGCTCATCTCGCCATCTGCTTTTTGATCTGCCGCGACGCCTACTCGCTGGGTTGGGACGCCACTCGGTGACCACTCTTGCCCAATGATAAGTCGGCATGCGATAGACGTGTCCGGCCCAGTTCAACTTTAGCGTAGTGGTTTTTGAAGCTACATCTGCGATTTGAGTTTTTGAACGCAGCTCGGTGTTTCGGACTCTGTCTGTACGCTTAATACTCAGATGCTGCGCTCCATCGCGCGTTGGCAAAAATAAATATTACAGGTCATTAATTTCACATAGCGCTATCTAGTCCCAAACTAACTAAAGCTTGTAATGTTAATGTATAATATTGTTGTTATGGCGTCATACTCAGGTATGATGGTGGTAGCTAGACAGGCGGAGTTGAAACAAGCCCTACCACCAACCAAATCGAGCACAAATTTGTACCTCCCTGGTCATCGAACCCGGGACCGCTGGATCTGATACCAGTGGGCGAACCACTGGCGGATAAAAAATCCTTTTAGTTATTTTAGCCAGTTTCTCAGACTGTTGACGATTCCGGGTGCAAAGCGCTTCCATCTTTCAGCCTTATCATGACTTGTAACCAGGTGAGATGATTCCCCGTCGTACAACAAAAATAAAACTATTTCAAATCAGACACAAACATACTATGTATTGGATATATGTATTGGTCTCGGTCACTCGCCTTTAACCGCCTCTGTGGTTTAGTGATCCGCCCACCGGTTTCAGAACCAGAGGTCCCGGGTTCGATCCCCAAGGAGAGTTCAAAGTTGCTTGGTTTGGTTGGTAGTAGGTCTTTATTTAGTCCGCCTGGTAGCTAGACCACCATTTTACCTAATTCTGCCGCCGTAACAACAATTCTTAAATTGTTGTATTCTGGCATTCAGAGATAAGTTAGTCAGTTTCAGTTCTGTCAGTTTGTTGAGGAGTCTGAAATGCGCTGTCACCTTCGGCCTTATCATAACTTGAAAAATCAGGTGAGATGAATGCCAAGCACTTTTCCATCGTAAAATAAAAAAAACTTAATTATAATGTGAATGAGATATTGTATCACATAATTTTACTTACTGCAGTAGTGTTGTCGTTTCCGAAGAACGGCTTATTAGATCGTTTTGAATGTGCTATGTTACCCCAGTGTTGCACGTGGCTGCGCTTTGATAACTGTTATTATATTCGAGGTTGTTAAACTTGAGATTCCGTTAATTTTTATGAAACCTACTTTAAAATGTTTTATCATGATACCTAATTAAAATTTTAAACCTAGTCTTATACGAATTGTAAATCTTTTTGCGATAAGTAATTTAGAACATGCAAAAATAATACCAATATCATGAATACGAAAGTAACTGTCTGTTTGTTTGTTACTTTTTTTTTCACGGCTTATGAAATTTGACATGGATGCAGAAAATATGCTAATTTTCATCCGTTTACCACGCTTGCCAAATCGCGGACAAAAGCCAGTACCGTTTCTACTCTCTTCAAAATCCCATTAATGTCCACTGCTGAATAATCTCCTCCAAAAATGGTTTAGTCATAATTACCACGCTTGGGAGACGGATCGGTGACCGCAGTAAACTTTGGCTGTTAGATTTTCTATTATTAAGATACATTTGATTATATTAGTTTGGAAAATCCTAACCTAACCTATATAGTAACCTATATAGACTAGTAATAGGTTAATAGCAACAAGCCTCATAGCTCAGTTGGTAGTAACTCTGCCTTATGCGCTGTAGGTTGTGGGTTCGATTCCCACCCAGGACAAACATTTGTGTGATGAATATAGATGTTTGTTCTGTGTATTGTATGATAAGTACGTATTTACAACAAAAAAAAATATTTATGTATTCTATCCGTAATCTAGTTCCCATATTACAAGCTATGCTTAGTTTGGGGCTAAATGGCGCTGTGTGAAATTAATGTCCTGTAATATTAATAGGGTAGAAAAATACGTAAATTCTGGGTACCTATAGATAAATAAATAAATAAATATTTCAGGACATTCATTTTACACAACGCCATCTAGCCCCACATTAAGCATAGCTTGTAATATGAGAACTAGATTACGGATAGAATACTTAAATACAATTTTTTTTTGGAAATACATACTTATCATACAATACAGCACCCAACACAGATAATACACGGTTCGAGTCCCGTCGTGGGTTGTAATTTTTTTTGTCAGTATAACATTAGTGATATGAATTATTTCATTAATCGGATCAAGAAAAGCTTCTTGTGCACAAATAATACGTAATTAAATGATTTTGCAAGGTTTAGTTAAATGTCATCAGTTTGTGTTTGCTTTGATCTTAATAAGCTTCTAAATATTTATGTGATATAATCATGCCTTTGAAATAGGCATGAATTATTATTTCTGACGCGTTAATGAATAATACTTGTTATAATACATCTAAAGTAATCAAGAGCCAGTAATCCAAGAAAAAATAAAACGTATTTAGCATTGGCTCGCGTACACACAGATTTAACGATATATCTAAGACGATTTTGTAACCGTGCGGGCGGCAAGTTTCGTGGCGGCTTGTTTTTCGCGTCGCAGAAATAGACCGGTCCACTACTTAGCTAAATAATAAGAAAAATCTCGGGATTGGCCGTGTACGAAATGACCATCCTCATCAATCAGCTGCTTGGAGCGAGTCCAAGATTTTTCCACGTTTAGGTTTCGAAGTTTAGTTGGATATTTCGACTGGCTACATGTCGCCCTCCCGCTGCTGCAACCGAATGTTAGCTAGCTATTGTGAACACTGGACGTGTGTCTTATCTTAGACTTATTTTATACGCAACACAAATATTTTTAATGTGTCACAAGAAAACGTTAATTGTTCAATCTTTTTGTGAACGATGCCAAAGTTTTCACAAGAGCTATTGCTTACAGCCTTCGGATTCGTTGTCTCGGGGGCTACTTACGAACAAAATGAAATGTTTGCATCAGTACTTTACTTTGGGAATTGTTTTGCTAAAATCTATAAATAATTGGTCGCATTGTCTTTTGGTATTAGTGATTTCACCGGTGTGTAGGAGTATATTGAACATCCCGAAGCTATTTTCAACGTTGTTGACGGACGCTAATGGTATTTCTGTACTTTCGTTGTGAAAAGTTTTCCGACTGAGACAGTTCGAATGAAGTGTTCACGACACCTTTACGCAATTCTGTCTCACGCCACGCCTAAGCGTTTGCCAAGGGGATACGTCACCACACTACAGGCTAAAGGAAACTCCGCTTCCAGGCATTTGACATTTAAAGCTATATTTGTATGAAGAGAGACATACGACGTGCCGGCTCTGCGCACAAATATCGGCACAGGTGACATTATATTCGTACTTGCACTGACCTATTTAGCGGTGTAAGTCATCTGCATCATATTCAGATATCCCGAGCTTTTTATAAGCCTCTGCTTACACTGGTCATCAAAGAAATAAAGACACGCTTAGTTTAGAAAAAACTCGACATAAAAAATATTGGAATAAAATAGGTTCGCCTACCTAACTGCCGCCTGGCTAGCTACCACCATCTTACCTAATTCTGTCGCCATAACAACAATTCTAAAATTGTTGTGTTCCGGCATATAGAGGTAAGATAGCCAGTTCTTCAGTTTGTTGAGGATTCCGGGTGAAGTGCGCCTCCACCTTCGGCCTTATCTATACCAGGTGAGATGAAGGCCAAGTGCGTAACCGTCGTACAATAAAAAAAAAAGGTTACCAATATTTACATTAAACATATTATGCAAAATTTGTTTAACAGGTCAATAAATGCAAAAAAACACGACCTTTGCGGTAAATTAGGTTTGATGATTGGTGAATAGTCATTTCAATTTTAAATTTCAATTATCAACCATTTTTAATTTCAATTGTCATAATGCAAGTATGCAAGCTGCATTCGGTCGGCGTTTCATAGACTTCAGTGACTTAATGCTTTGGTTCCTTTCTCTTTCCGATCTCTGATGTCAGTCCCCATTAAATGCTGGTGTTGGGAGACGGATTTCAAGCTCTTTCAAGCTTTTCAACTAGTCCCAAAGTGCTCGACTGGGTATAGGTTAGGACTTCTGCGTTCTTTCTGCTAGCCATCTGCGTAACATTGCATCAATTCAAAGTTACAAGTAATCCAAGATATCGTACATATGGCATGTTCTTCCAGGATCCCAAGAAATGTATCGCTTTCTGAGCATTTAAAGCGCCTTTTTTTATTTATTTTTTACTGTATGACGGGGACGTGCTTGGCCATTATCTCACCTGGTTACAATTTAAGATAAGGCCGAAGGTGGAGGCGCACTTCACCCGGTATCCTCAACAAACTGAGGAACTGGCTATTTTACTTCTAAACACTGGAACATAACAATTTTTAGTATTGTTATTATGGCGGAAGAATTAGGTAAGATGATGGTAGGTAGCCAGGCAGACCTAAACAGAGTCTTACCACTAACCAAACCAAGTACAATATGTACCTGGGGATCGAACCCGGGACCTCTGGATCTG
This sequence comes from Venusia cambrica, assembly GCA_951394065.1. Lineage (NCBI taxonomy): Eukaryota > Metazoa > Arthropoda > Insecta > Lepidoptera > Geometridae > Venusia > Venusia cambrica. The sequence continues at coordinate 11,026,647 of OX596040.1, read as the reverse complement.
CAATCGGTGAGTTGAACGACTAGACCACAGAGGCGGTATATTCCAGTCCAGAACATTAAAGAGCCTCCTCCAAAGCTGAATGGTTCTCGTATGCCACATTAGGAACATTACTCCCCAGGGCGTTGCATTACGTAACAGGACTCCCATACCAACCAGGTATAATTGAAAATAAATGACAATGTCTTGATTTAACTTTTTTCAGCAAAAGTTCAGGTGGGTCAAGTGTTTATTGATGACCTGTGTAGTTGAACATCCTCATTTCAAGAATATTATCAATACCATATAAGCACAAATAACATATATAATAATCACTTCGTGTTAGGTGCCTTGTGATATTAGTGAGAACATTTTTCTGTAGCAAAATTCTTGTTATATTTTCTTATTTGGAGAAATGCCATGGTTTTTAATCAGAATTTTAACTGATTTGACATGGAGCTTCTGGACGATTTCTTCCTAGTGTACCGAGGCGGGCCGTTGAACTTTTGCTCCTTATTTAGATTATAGAAGTGGAGACGACGACCGACGCAATCTGGCCGCTTGGCCCGCTTCGCAAAATAAGTACTATGATCGCTTCCGCAATGGTACATCTATCGTTTATGGGCGATGGTATCTGCAACCAATACCTTAACGGTATTCCACGTTTCGGTCTAGCCAAGTTGGAGTTCTACGATGCTACTATGCTATTACAGGTATAAACTGTTTTGAGTTTTTAACGGGGCACACACTTTTATCAGCTTCAAAGCACTTAATCTTTTTAATTATCTTTAATGAGACAAAGCAACTCTTCTTGGAACTGCTCTTAAATGCCAACATCGCAAAAGTCACAACCACAACGTGGGCAAAGCAGTCATCGTCGTTTAGTTTAGATGCAGTTCAGAAATAGACCACGGAAGCGTCCGACCGACCCGTTTGGTATTTGTTCAACGTTGACCTAAAACAGTGCTCGCTTTGCTCGTTTGTTATTCGCGTGGCCGAGTTGCCACGTCTCGTGCAGTTCGCCAGAGTACGGTACCTTCTAGCAACGGCATCAGTTTATTCGGCAGAGATCTATCAGCAAGATTAGTCGCTGTTCTACACTTTACAGCTTTTAACTTAACAATCTAAGGTGGGTGATGAAGAAACGGATGTGACAAGAGTTCTCTTACAAATAGGAAACCATATTTTTTATCTGAATTATACTATACGAACATAATAACGAATGCTAGTTTCTTAGTGTACCTACATATTTCAAATATTTTGTTGTGCGCTTATTTGTCCATATTTATATCCTGCTGGATCTGCCATACAAATTAACTACTTTAATATTATCAAGTGCAAAACTTAAATACTTTTAGATCTCAAATAAGACTATTGTATTGTGTACTTACCTACAACCGACGCTTTCGGCTTTAGGTATATATATTTTTTGCTTGAAATGATTTCCATCAATTGTGGTGGTTCTCGTCACGCGGCACAGTGCCAGGGAGTGCACAGCCGTATCGCACGTGAAACATGACAGATGAATGGGGCTCGTCACGTGTCTACATCATCATTATAATTTCAGACGCCTTCATTTGCGTTACTAGATTCCACGAGAACTTTGGGAAGGCAATTGCTAGCAGCCACCCATCCATCAATCACCCTTTTAAAGTCAAATACTAAACCTAGTTTAAAATACTCGGCCAGTGTAAATTGCCTTACCAGTAGCCATTGAGGAGGCCAATATTATAGGTGCTTCTTCTCCATAATCAGATCAATCACCAAGTGCAAGGGATTGAAGTTATCGGAATAAACCAGTTCTCAGTTCTCCTCTAATGACCTCCACGTTTTATAGTTTTCACGATTGTGGCGTAAAATATTGCAGTAAAAGATTTATCGTTATAATAATGTCCATTTCTATAGCTATTGCTACGGTCGTTGTAGTACAACTGTAACAACAGTTTCGAGCTTTTCATAGATTGATGTACGGCCCGTAAATCAAGACATTGCACTTCGCTCGGACAGTTTATCTGTCCATGAAAAGGATGGTCATTTATTGACAACATGGCATTACGATACAAGAACAAAAGTCAATTTGGGAGTTTATGTGTGTGATTAAATATTGTGATATTAAAGAAAGACAATTTTGAATGAGTATGAACACATTATGCGCGGTAAAGTTATTGAGTATACTTTTGTGGAAACTATTTTCATAAAATACTATTTGTTTCAGAAACGAAATGCGTAGGTAATTCATATATACAATTATACAACAAATAAGATCATAAAGGCCAGATTAATAGTTTATAGGCCTGATCAAGGTATATTCTGAGTAATGTGTATATCTAATCTAAGTAACCTACTCTTTTACCTGAAAACGGTTCTAGTTTAGAAATGTTAGACAATATTACATTTAATTTGTTAGGGCTCTTAGCTAAATACGGAACCCTTATAATTTCGTCCTGTCCGTGTCTCAGTGTGAGACAGCTGTTTTTCTTGGAGCCTCTCCTCATTGCTCAGTTCGCTGAGCATTAAATTCCGTATACCTATATCTTTTTTCGGATATTATATTCCAAAATTACTTTCTTTTATTTTCATCGTTTGTGTTGAGGTTAACGATATTAATAGGATAGGGGGCGTGCAATGTATTTTATTTATCATCATCAATTCAGCACCTTAGGGCCTGTAAAGGTCTGCCTGGCCAGCGAGCGAGTACCCTCCTACCGAAATCTGGCGCCAAACAGTACGCCGTGTTCCGGTACTGTCTTCTGGGAAAGCTCGATCACCTTGCCCATCGTAGACTTCATACTTGCCTTGATCATCTGAACATTGGCCTCCCGCAATCGACGCCACCAAAAGACAATTCTTTCATACCTTCTGTGAATCTACTGGGTACATGGTACTAAATTTCAAGTAAATACCGAAAGGTATCTCTGCCGCCCTTCGTTTGATCAATCAACTAATCGCCATATAACCTGTTTTGTTGCCAAGGAAAGTTATTTCATTCTGTCTGCATGAGAAATTATAACAAGTGTTTCATTTAATTGTCTAAGAGTTGCGCTTCGTTGCCAATTACTATAAATTCAGATTAATAACCAGTCGGCGCGTCGTATAACGACCGGAGGACAACGCAAGTATATCAACAAGGAGGTCCTCTTATGTTGCTATTAGCTATGCTGAAAATCATGAAGATATTTTTTTTAAACTTCTTCCTGTCCATAACCCCCTAAGCACACTTAGATGGGGTCGGCATATCACGTTCTTTTCCACTATCCTCTCACCCGTAAACTCAGCATCCACTCTTCTATTTTTTTTTATTAGCCGACTTTCCTCTCTTCGCCTGAATTACAAGTGCATACTTATTTTTGCACTACATAATTTTCAAAATTAAGCCATTACTTTTATATTCACGTATCGTGAATTCAGTAATTGCTTTTGTATTCAAGTCTGATAAAAAAATTACACTCGAATACCAAATTGATAACATATCTACCAATAATGATACAAATACAATTCGAAAATTAGGATGCTAATTCATATTGCAGGCGATTGTACATACCACGCTAACCTATTACTTCTATGCATTCCTATTCTATGCTACCTATTATTTCCGTCACTGGCGCTATTACTCCCCTGATGTAATCATTCATGGTATCTTATCCATCTTTGTCACACCATATCATTCGCATCACAGTCATATATACACTTGTCCACAGCCCTCATAGCTTAGTTGGTAGTAGCTCTGCTTCCTGCGCTGTAGGTTGTGGGTTCGATTCCCACAACCTACAGCGACAAACATTTGTGTGACGAATATAAATAGAATATAGTATTGTATCACATGTATGTATTTACAAAACAAAGTATGTGAGTATTCTATCCGTAATCAAGTTCCCGTATGACTCTACTTAGTTTGGGACTAGACGGCGTTGTGTAAAAATCATACATTCTATATTTATTTATTTATATGCATTCCCTTTTCATTCGTATTTATCATGAACATCGATAGCAATTAAGAGCGCTGCCGGTTCTGCTCTCAAATTTATCCGGTCAAAATCCATTTATAATCAGAGAGAGACATTTAGACAGATGTTGGAATTCAAAACTCAAATTGATAGAGTGAATGTGTGAAGCGAATGAATTATGCTTTTAATGGCATTTGAAAGTTTTTTTAAATAAAAAATTCAAGTAATTAATTATAGACCTATTTTGAGATTCACGTAGATGTACGTATGACGTATAGAAAACCTATACGAGTATGAAATATGATTTAAAAATGTACGTTTCACGATTTGCGTCAGCAGCGAGGGAAAAAAAATTAGAAAGCATGATTGCTATCTTTTTTATAAATTATGTCATTGTATAAATATAATAAATGCACTAAATAAAACACAAGATTCACGACATGCACACGGTTTGTATGCATGCACATGCATAATGTGTTATTATATTAAGTAGGTTTACTTACTCGTTCTACTTTTACAACAATTATTTTTTTTGGGCTTAATGTTTTGGAAGGTACCTAGGTAAATTAAACCAAAACGTAAAAATTTTAGTTCACACTTCAAGCTTAATTATTTTAACATTTTCTCAATATTTGACCAAATTAAATGACATTATTTTATTCAAAATTACTACATAATTTGTTAAATAAAATGTACAATTAAACTAACTATGTACAACGGAATCCGTAGGATTACCTTAGGACCGTTACAAATGGCCTATAGGTAATTCAACTGTTCCAGACCAGTACCAGACAGAAGCGTGCCCAAGACACTGGCTGTATTGCCACGCTAAATAGCTATGCTGATTCGCTGGCCATAATAAGATGCCCTTGGGTCACGTGTCGCCTCAATCAATGAAATTTAAATTGTTAAATGAACTAATTTTAGTTTATTTTAACTTTGTCCCACGATTTAATCGTGAACCCTAGACCTAGACCCTATAGAAATTTTGGTGGTTACTAGCTCGGTTATTGGCAAAGTTTTTATAGTAGCCAACAGAAAAAAATATTTCGTTTTTTTTTTTTTTTTTGCTTCATAAACATTTTGTTAAAGGTTCGACAAGTAATAGTTTTAAAGGTTTTCTTTTTTTTTGTTGAGATGTTGTAATTTAAAGTTAAAGAAATATAACGTAATTCGATTCGATTACTATTAAACTATGTTCATAAAAAAATAGCACCCTAGCACAAAAGGTAAAGGAAAAAATAACCATTTCGTGAACCAATCTGGAGATGACCAAAATTGCGAAAAAACAAAAATATCTCCTGCACGATCGAAAATGGTAGAACATACATGGGAGGGATCGATGCATGTTGACACCCTAACCCTTCCCACATCGTTTGATCCAGGTAAAATGAATCACTCTCATCAATATACGAGGTAATATTACCTCTGTAATGTGAGTATCCACGCTCGCTAACTTTTAGCTGCTCATTATTCAGTTCCCTTTCGCACACTGTCAGATGAGAAAACGACGAGCGACTTGTTCACCCTTAGCCGTTAGTCCCAGCGTGACTTGAAATTTGGAGGGTGTGTTCCTTATGTGTCCGTATAAAGGTATACATTCCCACGGAATGACGGGAAACGAAGTCCCGAGTGTTTCAGAAGTTAATATAAGATTTCAGACGTGTTTTTTACAATATCCCCAGGATTAATTGAAAAAGACTAGTAGAGATCTGACTATTCTCTTTTAAGTAAATCGTTGAGATCTTCCTTTTATACAGTTCCATAAACGTTATACTTTTGAATAATACACGTTATAAACAGAAAGTACTCAAAGGAACTGTACGGATTCTATAAGAATAGCTATTTGAAATATTTTATCATATCCAAATATTATAATTTGAATAAATAGCTGATGTTATGCGTGTGAAGAAATATTTATTTCCTACTGAATGTCTGAATGTCGCCGATAACACTTATTGCGTAATAGCCATCTTATATATTCTTATAGCTTGACTTTTATTCAGGAATACTTGGCATGGCACTTCTGTTCAGAATTAATTCAAACAACTGTTTTATGACTGTGATTAAAATTACATGTCGTTTGAGATCTTGAATAAAAAAAATGTTTTTCTCTCGTTTTAGCTATTAACTTTCTTAAAAATATTAGGTTTTATTGTACGATGGGGAAGCGCTTGACCTTGATCTTACCTGGTTTCGATAATGCCGAAAGTGGAAGTGACTTCACCCGGAATCCTCAACAGTCTGAGAAACTGTTTCCTTATCATAACGTTCATCCATTATTTAGAATTATTCGATATCTCTTTTTAGTTTTCTGTACCCAATGTTTGCAAACGGGACCCTATTACTATTAGAGAAAGAAAAGCTCGAAAGCTGACATTACAGTGCTTTTCCTAAGTTATATCAACATTTCTTTCTTTTTTCTTTCTTTATTTCTTTCTTTCATTCTTTCAATCAAGCGTGAGGGTGTGGGTCCACACACGAATGCACCGGAACGAAATTGCATATTTTTCCTTGACGTGTGTCAGACCGTCGTCGGTGTGAATGTGTCTGACTCGCACTTGACTGGTTTATTGTTTCGTGAATGTCATATTGTTCACAAAAAACATTATTGACGCTACACAAAAACACTTTGCAAAATGAGCCTCGATTGTTGAAATTCATGTCGAAACCCTCTTGCTACTGCAATGCAAATATTATGGCGTTCGAACAGATATACGGGAATTTCCTTTATACACACTCGTAGCCGCCGAACTAGGGTACCTAGTGATTGTGCAACAATCACATTGTACCTACATTTTATCGGTGGATAGAAGTGGTGTAACTCATCGTGTTTTTACAGCTGCATTTCGGCATAGTCCGAGTCTGGTTGTAGCTCTAACTGTGCTCCGACGATAAACAGACGGCTGTTGCCGACTCGCTGAAAACATCCTTTTACGTCATCGGCTCGCTATGGTTTCTGCCTTGAAATGTGCTATAGCTGATATGCGTGTCTTTGTTTGGTAAAACATTTTATTTCTTCACCTGGTTGTGTGTAGATAACCTTCGCTCTTCGATTTTGTATTTAGTTTCAGGCGGTTGGCCGGTTTATCATAGTCGTAAAATTTTAATCTAATGCGCTGTCATGATCTAGTTAGATTGTGATTCGGGAACTCGATCGCAGGGTGTCATTGTTCCTTTTTACAATGGGTAAAACTTAACTATGAGACATGCCTGGGCTGAGAATGAGGATAAGGTATATGATGGGACGAAGATTCCGAAAAAAATGAGTCAAATCTCTTTTTGAAGTTATGTATGTAGGGTTTTTGGATAGTACTTATTTATGCGGTTGCAATGGCAACACTTGGCATTGTTATTAATAAACTGTGTTATTTATCAGTTTCAAGTATTTAATTACTGTTGTAACCTCTAGTATAGTATGTGTGTCAGATTCGATAATGATAATTTCTAGAATCTTTCCACTTCCATGCAGAAACAGACACGATTTTAATTTTACTGATAATAGTCAACAACACCATACTGGGAACATTTACCGTGAATTGTATTCCATTTTAATAATAATTGCAATCAGTTTGAATTATTAATATATTTAATGTACTTCTTTGAATCTCTTGACGGACTACATTGTTTTCTAATATCAACGATTTCTATTAAACATATTTGCTTTCGGAAATGGAGTAACCGTTACCCCCGTTCAAACGTGATTTTGTATTATAGATAATATTTATAACTTCATTTAGAACCGTCATGATATCAACACTAGTGTGTTGACGGCTATATATACAGTTATATATTATCCATTGTCAAAGTTGGTAGTATTTTAACAAGTACGGCGCTAGTAGGTATTGAACTCATGGCCTTACGAATATAAATAATTGAATCCCAATTTAGCTTAGTAAAGCTCTGCATGCCAACCTCTTTGTGCAGAACGAACCAATGTTCCTTACGACGATGTATGCATATCTATGCATACATCAGGTAAATCACAAAATGCTAGATTTGATTTAATAACACATGGAACATTACTAACTTGACTATACGTATGATACGTTTAATAGACGGCTATTCCGAACCGTAAAAAAATTAAACTGCCTGAAATGGTTTGTAGCTTCTCGATGTTATGGTCGCCGAGACCCCTACAAAACCTTTGAGTTTAGTGAGTAAGTAAGTATATAAAAGTCTGGTTATTTTGACAAATTATATTGGTATGATTCACTTAGCACTAACACTCTAAATAATTATTACTACTAAATGAATTATGGTAAAATGGTTATGAGCCGCTCTGGTTGATGGTAAGACGCGAACTGAACTAGATTTACTTGATTCGCAGCAAAACTGCCATTGTGAATGCTTACAACGCACTAAGCGTTTTGATGCGTGTTCAAATATCTTGATCACTGCCCAAGTGGGAATAGGACACATTGCGAAAATGCGAAAAAAAAATGCGGTATATTGGGAAAGAACCCTAAAAAACAAGAAGACATTACTTTTGTCCCTTTCAAGAAACCTCGGATCACTACTAAAATCGCGGGTCTTTTGAGGATTACCTTCTAAGGGAGTGGTCATAGGCACGTCCAAACAGTACGTTTGGCACATGCATCATCATATTTCTGTCCTTATCTCGCTCGTCGGCACAACATGGTTTTCTCTTTCATTCAGTTCTATCAACCGTCAGCTCATCATCCACTCCTTTCATACGCGTGTCCTGTTTTACACAATCCATCCTTCTCTTTTTCTGCACCCGATCCATTATTTAGGTACTTAGTTCTTTCGTTAAAACGTTCGTTTCGTTTAGCCTGTCCATTTTAACATGACATGAGTCGTACCGCTAAACCATTGATCCGTGTATTCTTTCAAAATATTCTTTGATAGGCAATTAGCCATCGTAAACGTTAAAAGTTTTAGTCATAAACAACTAGCTTTTCATACACCCGTAAATAATGTTTAAAGCAATATGTGTAATAGGGCATGGAAACCAACTTCTAATTCAACCAAAGATTGTTATCGAGGTAGTATGATTTGCATTAGCATAGTATACCAGTATTTATCTATGGTATGTTACATACCAAGATATACTTTCCCATGTTTTTCTAAAAACACGAAACAACAAAGTGAACGCGCAAAGGGCGTACCTATGTAAGTGAACTGAGCACTCTGATGGCGACAGAACGGGGTCAGCCGCCGCACTACTTTGTCACCGCCTGCTCGGATGATGTGTCCCACAAATCATATTTAGCTTAGCACTATGGAGAATTGTGACTATTGCTGTGCCTGTTTGTCTTGGAATAGACGCGTTAATGAAAGCCGGCATTTGATACACGGGAGTCGGGACGACTGGGAGTGACCTGGATTTTTTAGACCGTAGCGGCAGACTTGTTGATTGTCACCTGTTTTTTATCCGAAGCGGAGATCAAAAAACTTTCTGAAATAATTCCGTTCTGAGAATTTCACTACCTATGAATGTAGTTCTACATTGTTACCACCCATCGTTGTTTTTGACATCATTTCCATTATTGCCACCAATGAGACTATCAATTCAGCTATGGCGCAGCTTCACAAAAGTAAAAGACCGGTCTGTCTATGTGTACTGATTGCGGTTACAGCTGTTTTTTACGTTTTGGTTTTGTCGTAAAACTATGACCTGAGAAATGTAATCAAAGTTTGCTGTCTAAATCTCATTAAAGGCAAGACATTAAAGCTGGCGTCGTCATCGAGTTGATAAACAAAGCGGCGTGGGTAGAGACAGGTGCCTGCGCCCACGTTGGTCCAGGCCAGGGCCGTGTGCACACCTGACGTCACCTCCACAGCCTCCTATGACGCGGACCCTGGCGGAACCTGTCCCGCATGCCAAACAAAGAACGCCGCCGCCGCCGCCTGTTTACTTCCTGTACTTATATATGATTTTATAATCTTGACACATTTGGTTTGATCTTTGAAGTAGTTTTTGATGTTTTTTTTTTATTATTGGCACACAAAACAGAATACAATTGATTTATGATAGCATATTAAATTATGAAATCAAATTATAACAAATAAGTTAATAAGTAAAAAGAGCTATATGATGTTCCTAAACATGTAAGATTTGGCAACGTACACAGCAAGTATAGTGCAGTATTTGCATACAAAGACAAATATGTGAATAACTTGGCTACACAACATTCTAATTGTGAAGCAAAACTATTGAAACCTTTGCCCAGCCGTAACCGTGATCACAGAAGATTAAATAAAATTGTATGACTGAAAACGTACATGATAATAAATTAAGAACATTCTTTCATAGATTCTTTCTCCTTACCTGTTTAAGTAGTTTTAATTAAATTGTTGAAATAGTTATCTGAATCTCCAGCGCTTTATTACTAAAAAGGTACAAGCCAGTTTAAACATATATGGATTAACGAAGGTTCATTTATGAATCGCACATTCTTTTGGGGTTTATAGAAGTTGAAAACCTCTGTTTAAGCTCAGTTCAGCTCGAACTCCAACCAATCTCGGCATGATAATCATGTGATGAGCAGAGCATCAGCTGGGTTGACAATGGTGACATCTTGATTGACGAGTTTTGTTACGCTACGCGCATCATGCATGCCCGTGTAGTTTTATTTTATTTTGTCGTAATATTCTTCCACTTAAACATCGTCCGGGCAGACTTCAAAGAGACAACCCTGACCCATATTATGAAAGAAGCGATGCGATGTTAAAATAAAATAAAAAAAAAAACTAGACGATAATGTAAATATTAGTTAAGCTGCATCAACTTTATTAACTTTGTACCAAACCTCTAAAACGGTTTATTAGTTATTAAATTGTAAGGCAAAACACCGCTGGCAAAATAAAATTAAAATACTAAAATTTTCATTTATACTATAGTTACTGCAGTGCAGCAGTTCTAGAAAACCTATGGGTAGTAGTACCGAAACCGATACCGACCGAACGAATCATGATACCACTTTGAGATATGTGGGAGGCGATGAAGAGACAAATCCGAGCTGTAAATCGGATCATAATTATAGAAGAGACCAAATTCTTCACATAAACAGCACATTAGTGACCACTGTTGGACAGAGTCTGTCATAATCACCACGCTTTACAGACGGATTGTTGATCGCGGTTAAGGTGTAGGTAATACACAGAGGGAAGCTGCTGCCCTTCTGGCGAGATCCCTTAGTCGGCTTTAACGACATCCGCTAAGTTGGAGGGGTCGATTCATAAACCGCGACTGCCAGGCAAATATCATAGCAAAAATCGGCAATTTACCGATTTATGGTTTTTGCAACTTTTTTGTGTTTTTTTTTTCATCAGATAGGTAAGCTTGACTTCTAAACGTGCTGAAGCAAGGATAAGGTCTAAGGTGGAGCGATCTTAAGCAGATGGCGTTGGCTCTCCCGCGCCAATGTAAAAAGACAACCGCAAATGCCAGTGATTCCGTTGCCCGGGATATACCACTAGGAGAGGTAGATTACACCTACTTCAATGACCTCATTATATTAGAAGGATTATAAAGTATTCTCGCGTAAGAGTGCACTTGTGCAAAATGTACTTGGTCTTTTGGTACATGGGCCATAATTTGCATCATTACATGTTAGAGTAATGAATCATCTGACTGCGCACGCGTTCGGTTTGTTTACAATATTCTGTGCTGTAACCATCGCGTAATGACTAACAGGCTTTTACAAATCTTATTTAATTCTCCCTTGTTTATCCATCGACTGAATGTTTGGAGATTCTTCGCAACCGCTCGCTGTTGCTGCATAAAGGAAAAATATTGATGGCTTCAAACTTGGTAAACATCGTTGAGAAATATTGTATCATAAACATTGTTGCTCCACATTTTTTTTCAGGGATACGATTCAAATACTTTCGGTATAAGTGCGTTCATTCCTTGATTAAGTACTGTACAACTGATCTTCACAGATAAGTCAGTTAGATAGATGCAGTCTTTATAGCATGATGTCGATTTTCGTTTTTGATGTCTGCATCTGTTTACCTTACTTTTAGTTTTAATAATGTACGTGACTCACATACAGATGTTTTATTTTCAGCTCGTATTTTCTTTTCCTCGTATATCCAGCTTTATAGAAGCTTTAAACGTTACATAATACTTCCATCTTTTCTCGCCTTTGGAATTTGTTAGACGTGCTCTACATTTTATATTTTTATGTTTGTGAAACATACAAATAGAGGTCGTTATGTGAGATGAAAATATGTTTATTTTGTTAGCATCGACCTCATGTCATTTCCTTCACGATTGCAATTTATTTTTACATTTTGTCTTTGGGTTTCGTACCCAAAGGGTGCCAATGAAAACGGAACCCTATTACTAATCCTCTGCTATCTGTCCGCCATTGTTTTTTTTTCAACTGTCTGCCTTATTGTAGACATTTTTTTTTTTAAGTTTTCACTGTGTGTATTTCTCTGTCTGTTACTTACTTACTTTCATATAAATTAAATTAAAGAAGCCCATACATACAACCAAACCATAGAAACAACGTGATTTTTTGCCCAGAAATGTGGTCCTATCCACATTTCTAGGCAAAAAAATCACGTTGTTTTAACCCTTGGTTTAAGAGTCCGAACTTCGCCGATATATTTATTGATATCAGAACGAAGGTAATTCAAATAATTGTACGAATGTGCCGCCTTTATAATGATTTACTGGATAGCCATGGTGACGCAATTGGTATATTTAATGGTGGTCATCTGCATAAGTTTAAAAAACTTGCTTATGTCGCTCTGCTTAATCATCAATTTTCTTCTTGTTATGCTTGTACCTAAATTTGTTTAATCGTGATGTGTACACATGCTTTGGAATACCACCTAGTTTAAAATTTATATGTTTCCTTTTTTGTATCTGATTGTTTGGTTGTATTCTGTTTTGTGTGCCATATGTAATAAAAAAAAAATACTAGGTAAAACCACCCAATAGTTTTTTACTTTCAAGGATACATATAAATCAATCTGTCGTCGTAAAAAACATTGTTCGCTAAGCGGCCGCTCGTTTTTGACTGCCGCGCCTATACATATTGCCCAATTCCCTATAAACACTCCTACTGACAGTCATTCTACCACACCCAATGAGGTACATTATACTATTTTACTTGTATTGTATGTGCGTGAGCTGTGTGATGAGAGCATCCGTATCGTACTTTAGATATGAACAAGCTTGATTCGAGGGTTTACGGGTGTTGTTCGATTCCAATTCTTTTTAAATGACCATGGATCAAACGAGTCCCCGATGGTGTCTTTGTCGAAGTCTCGAAGCTCAAAGGTTAAAGACTGCGACATAGGTAAAGGAATCTCTTTAATGTATGTATAAAAAATAAAGGCAAGAATGTGCGTCTTGTTGTTGGAAGTGTGTAAAATGTATGTTGAGGCGTTTGTATTGGAATGGCTGTGTGTGTTCCAGAAAGCAGTTCCGAGTGCGGTGGCGGCGGCGGGTCGGAGGGCTCGGACGGTCGAGCGTCGTGGCGCGTGACGCTCGACCACGACCTAGTGGAGACGCTGAGCGCCATCTACCCGGAGTGGTTCAAGCCGCAGCACCGCCGCGAGCGTAGTCGCGCCGCCTCGCCTACGTCGCCGCGCACTCCTCGCACGCCCTGCACGCCTCCCTCCGACGACACCTTCAGCAGGTAACCGCTACTTACCCACTGTCCTGCCCCGCTACTTTTGGGAGCCTGGCTGATAGTCGAGTTAGCTAAATTGAGGGTGACACAAATTGCAGTACGGGGTTTGAGTGCCGAACACTTTTCACCAATCGTATTAGCTTAAGAATTTCGTCAAAGCTGGAGGGTTTTTACCATATTCCTCATGCCTGGTAGATGGGTTGTAAATAAATCGCAGACAATATTTGTGCATGGAGGATGGTGCTACCAATTTCTTGCCCATGCAAAGGAGGATTGGTAGCAGGATCCTCCCATGTCTCGCTCACTTACTTAGTTGGAGTAGGGGTGTCCTATTAGGTCATTTGCAGTCGAGTAGACGCTCACTGATTTATAAGAATTTAGAGATCGAGATTCAAGACTAGCTTTATTACACAATGCTACCGCAGCCTCAAGTTGACTACAAACCTCGAACTAAATTGCATATATTTGTAGGTACTTACTGTTAGAACCTTCTTTATTGCAGAGCGTCGTCATTAAAATTAAGTATACTAATCCGTAGGAATTTTCCACAGTATAATTACTAGAGGCACTTGTGGTATTTTATGTATTACCCAATGAATCGCCATAGAAACTGATTTTCATAAAATATAAATAAAAAATATGCGTTCGGTACTATGTTTACACCTTATGTAGCGGTCATTTGTTTGGTTTTAAAAACTTGCCTGCCAGTCTAGAAAGTTCAAGGGTTCAGCTAGCTACACTACTACTTCGTTTTGGCCTTTGTCTACCTACACCCACAAAACATCGCCCGCAAACCAGATAGAACCTCCATCCGATTCATTTGACTACATTTCAGTCGTAGGTAGTGAAGGGCACGGTGGTCTTGTGCGGTTGCCCGATTGTTCCAAGGACTTCGAGCAGTTACGGTAACTCTGCGGACAACGGAAGTTCATTAGTGCTATCATATCAATACAGTGTTTTGGATTTTGCAACCGACTGCATTAGCACTGCATAGACAATGCAATAACAAGCAAGCGATATTGTGTGAAACTAAGTTGCGACGCGGTCAGTTCTTGTGGTCAGTGGCGAAATGATACCTTAGAATTATGAACAGTATCTATAACACTTTACAAGTGCGTCCTGCTCTAATTCCGAGTATTATTCTATTTGTGTGTGTGTGTGGCGCTTAATCTAACCGCTTATAGTATATTTGTGTGGTGTGGTCAGTTCCGGCGCCGAGGAGATGGCTGGTCGCCAGGCAGGCAGCAGCGGCGCCAGCGAGCCGCCGAGCTCGCCGCGCCTCTCCCCGCCGAAGGTGATCGTCGACGACAGCCCCTTGCAGCCGGCTATGGGAAAACATAAGGAGTGTGAGTTAACTGCACTATAAAAGTTCGAAAACAAAACTTCAGGCCGCTTTTTCAAAATATTGCGCGCACAGAGTTTATACGGTGTAGGCGTGCATAAAGCTAATCTTGAAATCGGGGGTGAAAGTTTGAATGGACGTTAGATTTTTTTTATGATCTAGAAATGTGTCTATTAGCTTCTTTTTACAAATAATATTAATCGTACCACGTGTTTGGAAATTTTATCCCCTGATCCCAATGAATAGTGTAGAAGAGATACCGATCAAAGAAATGATCAGACTTGCCACAATTTTGTTCGAGCCACTGTTGTCCCCCTGCTGGGAAAAGGTCTTTATTATTGTCAGTACGAGTTAATTTCAGCTCGTTTACCCGTTGATTTATTATTGTTAACCACAGTACAGGTAAAAAAACATAATGAGAAAACTTATGTGCCGTTGAAATTTTTATTTGCCCCGAACACGTTTTTTTTCCACTATTTCGGCGGGGTTTCACCAGCCGTGGTCGTGGACAGACTCACTAAAAAGCTACTTGTTTCTCTTTTGTTTTAAGTCTTGATGAGCTAATAATTAAATAATCTCAAATAAAAAATATTTGAAAGCGATTTGTATGTGGGTTCAATCTTAAATTTAATTTACAACAATTTGGAGGTCAATGCAATTACGTGATAAATACATTCCACTTGCGCTTTGCGTACCTACAGCAGACGGGCACTGTCCTTTTGCAGTCTTATTTCTGAGCCTGCACGGATCCTTCGTTAGTATTCATGGATGTATACATATTTCCTGTCGTGTTGTTGTTCGCACACGCTAAACAATACGAATAAACACATTCACACCACTACCAGTGAATACGTGATTAGCCCTGTTGAAATTATTAAAAGAGTATTTGTTGTGAGTAAAATGTGACTAAAGAGCATTTTATTTGTATCGTGTCTGCCGTTGTGTTGTGATATAGAATGTCGATATATGACAACGGCGTCGCCCAGTAACCCACAATAATCGGCCCACTGGTAGTGAATGTTTCGTCTGTAATACGGTCGCGGCATAACACTAGTTTCCTTGTGCAGTGTTTATTTATGTTGGCAACTAGCCAACGTTGTCCGCCCATCGCTCGCAGCTCCCGCAAACAGAACACAGCAGTGGGCCCACGTTTTCTCGTCTTGTCGATTATACTCTTGGGATATCGACGCATCGATCACGACTACGTATCGATACTGCGTCAACGCCCGTCACCTGGCGTCATAATAACATTACTTTTTAGCGACGTATCCGATACAGGCTATTCAATCAATGCGCATTGTTGTATGAAAAAGGCGTTGAATGTTACCACTGCTACACAATGTGAGACACGATCGACTGGTTACTACGAGCTGTAGTTATTTTTAACGCAAAGAGGAAAATGTAGGAAGGAAAAGCTTGTGGGATTGATATTGACATAATAATTCTGTCATTCACTAATGATATATCATGATGTTTACAGCATTAAAAGTGAAGCTGATGATGAGACGGCCCCTCAACCAGCTCGTTGCTCAAGGAATCATGCCTCGTGAGTTTTCTTACTGTCTATGTACATAATATTATTATAATGACCCATGTTGTAGTAATTGTAGGTAAAGATTCGCTCTGCTCTGAACTAACGTACTAGTTGAAAACCAATTACTTATAAATAATGATCATTTTAAATTAGCAAGATGCTCGGCACAGACTATATGTATTGTCTTCGGCACGCGTGGGTGAAAGAATTTAATTTACGATACGAATGCCACAGCACAGTAATATATAGACCACTTTGACAAAAATAACACATTCTCTATATTTTTAAAACCAGTTGAATGAAAACAACAGAGTAACCATCTTACAAAACTGAACGGTGATATTTTTCTATTTCAGCATTAAAAACACCGCCAGCATATTTTGAACAATGCAAGCAGCTGGAGAGAGCAAAAACTGGAGATTTACTGAAAGCAAAAATACAAAGGCGACCAGATAGACAGGAGTTGGAACGAAGACATATTTTGGAACAGGTATGTAATAACGTATACCCGCCCACTATATTCTATTTCATATTTGAAATATTTAAAACCGCGATAAGTGACATGCGAACGTGTGTTTCCAGGAAAGTCATGTGGATCCGAGCTTAGCGGAGAAGCAACGTATGCTGAAGAAGGCGCGGCTCGCTGACCAGCTGAACGACCAGCTGTCACACCGACCCGGCCCGCTCGAGCTCATCAAGAAGAACATCCTGCACACCGAGCAGGACATCGAGACCGCCGTCAAGAGCGGCGAGCTCGCGTTCCGCGCCACCTGCGAGGGAGCCAGCCACCGACCCGAGCACCCCGTCGCCTACTGCGGTCCGCCAGAGGACGCCTCGCCCTCCCCGTCGCCGCCGGCTCCCCTCGCGCTCTCGCCTGCGCCCCTCATCGTCTCCTCGCACCAGCACGCCGCGCCTGGCAAGACCAAGGTCAGCAAAAAAAACAAAAGCAAACCGCACCACCAACCCAAAGCCCGCTTCAAGTTCCACGAGTACAAAGGCCCACCGAACGCGCAAAAGGCCTCCTCTCCGCCGGATGATTCCGAGACGCCGTACGATCTGCTCCTCCAACAGCAGCAGCTGCTTCTTCAACTGATGCTGCCCGCGTCCCCCGCGCCTTCTTCCGCCTCCGAGTCCGAGTACGCAGGGGGAGCCGCGCCCACGCCCGCACCGCCCGCCGCGCGCATCGAGGACATGAAGGTGACCGATCTACGCGCCGAGTGCAAGCGACGCAACCTGCGCGTCTCCGGACCCAAGCCGCAGCTCATCGACCGGCTGCGGCCGTTCCTCGTGCTGGACCGCGAGCGCGAGGAGCCGCCGCGCTCGCCCGCGTCCGTAGCCTCCGTAGCCTCCAATGCCTCCCTCGCCTCGCCCGAACCCGCGCTCAAGCAGGAGTACGAACCGCCCGAGGACATCGTGCAGTCGCAGCGAAGACAGATCGAGGAGCTCGAGCGCAAGCTGGAGGCGTCGCGGCAGCAGCTGGAGGCGGTGCGGCGCGACGCGGCCGGCGCCGCCGCCAGCGACCAGAGCCGCCGCCTGCTGCAGGCCCATCTTTACGTGTCGCAGCTGCGCGCGCAACTCGACGCGCTGCAACAGTCGGCGCCACCCGCCCCGCCGCCGCCGCCGCCGCCGCAGCGCTACGTCATCGCCGCCGCTGCGGACGCCGCGCCCGACCGCCTAGTCAGACTCTTCACCGTCACGCCCGGCCCCGCGTCCCAGACCTCCGCCGCCGAATCGAGCGTCGACAGCGCCACGCACAAAACATCCAACCCGCCCGCCTACATTCTCAACGGCGTGAAGGTTGTCCCTATAGCGATCCTCCCCACGACGGCGCACTTCGAGCCGGAACGCGTCGCTCCTCCCGCTCCGCCACCGCCGCCTCCGCCGCCCCCTCCGATGCCCGAGTTCTCGATGCCGACGCCGGTGCGAGACTCTGACGAGGAGAGTCAGATCATGGACGACGTGCTGGAAATACTGGTCGAGAATGGCGAGCTTCCGCCGTCGGCGGTGCAGCACGGGACGCCGAACGCCACCATCGACTCGGGCTACTCGGAGGCGGACGCGTTCTCCCCGGGCGATGTTCTGTCCCCGACCGACGTGCTCACGGACGAGGTGCTGGCCGCGGGGCACGTGCGAGACGCGCTCGCGCCCGACGCGCTGCAGCGCGAGCTCGACGACATACAGAACGAGATAATGAGCCACGCCGACATGCACGCGACACGCGCCGCCGAGCCCGCCGCCGAGACCGACCTCAGCGTCGACCTCCTCGCTGCCGACGACTTCCATGCGGACTTCTTACCGACCAACAGCGTCGCGGACAACGACGACTTCTTCGAGAATTTCTTCTCGAGCAACGGCGACCGCGTCGACGACAGTCCCCCGATGGCCATGGACATCGAGCCCGACAAGCCCATGACGCCGCTCCCCAACGATGACATTCTCGAGCACGCGCGGACGGGCTTCGACTACATCGACGATCTGTCTCTACCCTCGTTCCAGGGCGACGACTCGCGGCACGGCTTCGAGCGGACCGAGTTCGATCTGCACGACATCGTTAACGAGACCGTGAGCAATACCAATAACAATAACAATATGAATGTGGATAGTGACGCGTACGAGTACAACATGGAGACGGACATGTTCCCGAACATATTCGGCCGCGGCCACGTGCCCCAGTGCGACCCGCTGCTGGGCGGCGTGCTCTCGCGGCCCGCCCCGCGCCCCGCTCTCAAACACTACTCGTGGGATAAGATCGAGTTCGACGCCACCTGACGCCGAGCGCGCCTCCCGCTTGCACTATGATCTCTACCCGCGCGGTCGATGCTAGGGGCGCTTCTATCGGTGCGGTCAATGCGATCTATCGCTACACAGTGGCGGTTTGATATACTAGTCTCTCCTCAGTGACTCGTTCTTCCAATACGGTGACTTTGTATAGATGATAAGAAACACCAAGTGTTTGGACGACATGGTTTAGCAAAAAGTACTTAAATGCATGTACTATATATTTATTTAATGTCTTGTGTCGCTAGTTGATAGTCTAGTGTATTAGTTTATTTAATTATTGTCTGTTTATTTCACTATCTAGTGGGTGTTTACCTTACATCGCTGAACGGTTCGACTTGGCTCACGTTTTTATGTCCATCTTTATTTACTTTGTATTAGTGTAATTTACTTATGTATATATTGCAATTTTGAATACTCAACATAGTTGTGGATTTCTGCATTCCGCCCGATGACTAAAACTTAGGGGAAAAATTACTTAGGGAAAGTTGTTTTGGTCAACAAAATACATTCGAGACACCTGGATGCGTACTCGTATTTATTGTAATTATTCATTAGTTGGAATGGTGTCAATTATAGTAGCGTACCACTGTCCCCGGCGCATGGATAGCTATCTCCCAAATCAATAAGTGACATTCCAGTCTTGTTGAAGTGCGAATTTGGGCACACAGCACTTTCTCGTGTTACTTTTTAGCCATTTTAGAAAAATCCAATACCTATGTGTGATTGGAGTTTAATGAAAATTCAAACGGAGTCCAATGATAGCAAGATTCACGTTCACTAGCCATCGTCGTGGGTGGGACCAGTCTGGGAACAATGTTAGGTATGAGTTCATTTTAGGTAACGAGGAGCCAGCTCCTTGCTTTCAGACAATTATGCAAACGTTTTACCTTGTCCACTTGTAATCAATTATTTATTTTGCAACTCTATGGTCTGTTCAAACGGCGGACTTTATAATGATTTGGTTTTGTATACTGTGTATGCAGACTATTCTTTATTTGGACTTTGAGGTATTTCCTTTACTGATTATTGTAATATAACAACATAACATTCTTGAAAAATGTATCATTCCATTGTATTGTCTAAAGTTTAGGATAGGTCCATTAGCAATAAGCTGTTATCCAATACACCTCATATCAATGAACGTGAATTTTTATTCTAGTCTGTTTGCGTAATTGTTTGAATGCATATTTATAATTTATTTTTACTCTTTGATTTGTATATTTACAGGTGACGATGATGACGTAGCCTATACCTGTTTAGGTGCCAATTGTTCCTAAAAAATGTACGGCAATGAGCTAACTGCGGAGCGCTAGTTATATCGGCAGTACTGAACAATGTTTATTTGTTTCAGATATTTCATTACTATGTGCGAGTGTGTAGTCACCAATGTATTAGTAAAGTATTTTAGGTAATTGTGTTATATTATTTTATCAGTTATTCACTGCTTATTCAGACAAGAATACTAAAGAGTGAACATTGTGAAATCAAAATAATATATTGCCATGTTTATTGCATTTACAGTTTAATTAGAAGTTTGAATACTTATTGCAACAACGAATAATGATGGCTTTAATGCCCGCATGTGCCAATATGTAAGTAAGTAAACACCAGCAATGCAAGGACTGCATTCTTCAATGGTTATGTAACCTCGATAGGGAATCGGTGAAGGTTTGTGCGATAGTACTTTACTATTTCAAATGAAATGCAGAGTACGGTGGCATAAGGATTGGTGCTATCTATTAAGTTTAAGATTTATATTCAATCTAAGGTAATCTAACAAAGGAAATAACATGAACATGTGTGGCTATAATATAAATTTTAAATCGTGTATTACTTTTGAGACTAACATATTTTTGAAATAAGATTTTGTTCTAGCCACTTTATTCTGTTCTGTATTGTAAGTAAAACTTAAAAAAATTGAAACAAGGCTAGTTGGAAAATCATGAATGCTTTTGAATGTAAGTATTATTCCATTAAATTATATGTAACCTCTAGTAATACGTAGATTTTAATATTTATTTAAAAACAATCTATTTGCTCACTATTCGAAATTGTACTCATATTTTGCAAAATATTTATACATATAAACTTTTGGGGGCTTGGTAATTTAATTGATTTAAGTGAAAGTCTGTAGATTGTTTTCACTTTCATTTAAACTTGATAATTATGTAGGTAATAACCTTTATAATATACATGTTTAATCTGTATGGTACCTTTTCTCCGAAAGTTTAGCATATAATTTATTAACAAAATAAGTGAGAATACATATAGCATTCATTATAGCAACTTACTTAATCTGCATATTTGTTATTTATTGTTGTAATGTTTGAGGAGAGTTTTAATATTTGTTTCTAGACTAAGTACACTATATTCTTTAATCTATTTAACTACATCAATCTATCATACCATACATGCTCTCTGTATATCAGTTAATTGCAATCCATTTATTCAAGTTTACTATTAGACGTTAAGCTCAAAGTGCTTTGCAATAATGTTTTGTAAAAAAAGAAAGTCATCACCACTAATTCAGTTAATATTTCTGAGCAAATTTTAAAATAAAAATTCTGAGCTAACTTCGTTCAAAATATTCATAATTAAATATACTGCTACTTGCGTTATTATAACTCATCTCTATATAAAAAAATGCTTTGAAGATGTGGGGCGTTTTAGGGGACATTATTATAATACATGTACATAATAAGGTTTTTCCATAGCATAAAATATCTTATCTGAATCAACCTGCTGCACGAAAACCTACTTATATCAATCATGCTATTTTATATATGCAATAGTATATTGTAAAAGCCTCTTCAATTTGTTTTAGGTACCTAGTAGATATTTTCACCTTCAACAACTAATATGTTTGAAGCAAAGTACCTATCAATTAATAATTTCTAAGTGTTAATGGCACAGGAGTCAGAATAATGGATAGTTTTTTTACCTTGCCCAGAAAGCCTTGTAAATATTTTCCAAGCCTTAACTAGTATAAGAAAATAATGTTAAATAAAAAATAATTTAAAAAATTATACAATGTTTTATTTTATTGTACCTAATAGTCTGACTGAATTGCATGACCCGCCATGTATTAATGAACTCTATTACTATTGTGGTGTGTGTTCTCCTGGCGGGAAAGTATCGAATTTGATTATTAGAATTTTATAAATATTTCAATGGTAACGTCGTAAATGTTTATCATACATTTAATTTCAAGAACTTAACTAAATAGGGTATGGCAAAAGGTGTATTTATGTATTAAAATAAAATTCTGCGAGAACGTTTGGCTAGTTCCTAAACGGTTAGGCGCCTAGTTATTTTTTATATGCAATTCCTCGAATTAGTTCATAACAAAATTTGCAAAAAAATAAAAAAACTTATCTACGTACATACCGTTTGGAAATAAATAAACAATAAGTAGGTGCTTACATATAAGGTATTATTTAATGTTCTACTTTTTTGAAGAGTAGAACCTTTTCAAAAAAGTAGAACATTCAGAATAGCTTTTAAAGTTAATACGTGCCATATTACTGTTAACAACGTTTTGTCAAGATTCATTAATAAACTACTGTCTGTAAGTACCTACCTAAGACATATACAAGCTATAACAGAATATGTGTACTATGCCGAAACGGGGTTATCCGACCCGACTCGGGGAACAACGTTTGTTTTACGACTTTTTGAATTTTGGTTCAAAGTTTTTGGTAAAACAGGATCAAAGTTCTGGTACCAACAGCCGGTTTTTCGAGTTGAAACTACCCTAAAATCAGCTGTTTCTTAACTCGCGACAGTGACCTCAGCTCTAGACACAGATGAGGCAACATAGCAGAAGGTCACAATCACAAAGAACGATGCATGTAATAGGTGCATGAAGGCCTAATTTGACTGCATCTTCCGTTTTTATTTTTCGTAGGTTGTGTAAAACTAAAATATTTCGTCATAAATCAAATAGGTACCTGCCACAACACTAGCCGAACCGAAAGAACTTTAGTCTCGTTTCGTTCGCAGTTTTGGTTGGCCGGTAAGCAATTTTTCGGATTATCGTGTGTTTTTAAATCGAATTAAAACAAATGGAGACGTACAGTAGGGTGGTGTGGTAGCCAATGAACCAAGTGTACTCAGTGAATCACAGGGCCTACAGCCTAAACGCGGCGTTGGCAGCTCGTGCATATTAGACGTTTGAACCGCCTTCCCGCGCCAACCTGTTACTACTAGTCGCCGGCAAACTGCCGCCCGGAACGCTCGAGCTAGTAACAGATTTCTGTTTCCGAGTGCAAAAAGTAAGGAAAAAATGTGAGTTTATTTGTTTTTTTACTCAATTTCTTCATGTCCTAGGAACTGCTGTATGGTTTTGATCTAAATAATAGTGTAATCATGATTGTTTAAATTCATTTTTGTAATCAAATCGTGTTCCTGTTAATTGTGAAAAAGTTTTAAATATTTTAATAGGGGTATGGTACACAGTGAATCATATTTTTTGGGTACCCAATGAACCATGGTTCATTGTGTACTACTGATTAGAGATGACGAATATAACTATCAACCAATAAATTTAACTAATATTTAAAATCAACCATTATATTCAATAATCAGAATTAACATTATCGAATAAAAATATCATATCAACTTCAGCCTGAGTTAGAACTAACATAATTGAATGCATTGAAACTTTAACTTTAAAGTGCTACAAATAAGAAACATTTTCGTATGTTGCTGCTCGCAGAGTTTTCAACTATGTATTAGGTTGACTTCATTCAATTGTATGCTTTCGACTCCTCACTATAGAGATTAAATTTATCTGATTTGCTGTATATGATATGTTTATTCAATATAAACAATTCAATACAAAGTGATGTGATATTTTAAACAAATACTCATAGTGCTACTATGATAGAGACGAATTAGCGGTTACTTTTATTTGATCAATAGAATAAAATATTCAACTGCATTAACATCAACCAATAACCAAATCGTGTACTAAACAAATAATATTAACTAATATTTTCAACCAATAAAGATATCGATATATTTTTGTTTATCAATTAACAGTTAATTAATGTTTAATTTTAACCATTATTGCCATCTTTACTACTGATCCATTGGGTACCACTTCCTTCGTTATAATATTCATACTAATGTTATGTCATCATTTCATGGTTCATTGTGTATCTACCACGACCGTTGTTAACTTCCGTTTATTGAATAAATAATTCATAAAAACACAATTGCCGTTTTATATAAAGGCTTAAAAAATGATGTAATAGTACAAAGTTTCATTGTATACCTCACGGTTTACTGAATACCCACCCCCCAGTTCATTGTGTACCACTAGAGGTACACATTGAGCCATTTCCCATTATTTTTAAAAAGTCTTATTGCCAAGTAGTTATCATGTAAAAGCTGAAAACACAAATGCAGTTTGAAAGCCATTGAAATGTTATAGGTCATGAGTTAAAAAATACTTAAAATGTCGTACAGAAAAAAAAGTTACAGCTCTCTAAACTTTTGGTGGTTCAATGGCTACCACACCACCATATTGCTGAATATTATAATATGATATTGTGTGTTGGTGAAGCTCAGTGTGGAGGAGCTGCCCTCTTAGTTGCTTTCGTGTGATACGTGAATTTGTGATTGTTTAAAATCGTCTGGTAATCTTCCAACCAGCTGATATCTACCTGAACAAGGTACGTACAAAACATACAACATAGGTAGGTAGTAAATTTGTGCGTGTTTAAAATAGTCTTGTAATCTTCTTACCAACTGATACCTACCTACCTTCATGCATAGTGCGGTAAAGGAATAGGGTCGTCACTATTTATTGTCATTGAAAAAATGAAAAGATTTGTATGGGAAACTGAAAATGGGAATTCACTATTATCTCCCCACCACAACAAATACTTTTCCTGGTCCGAAAAGCCCCCCCACTGCTTAGTACACATATTCTGTTTCACCTTGTATAGTAAACAATGCACAAATTTTAATATCTAGGCTTTGCTAGCTCTAGCGGTAGGAAACCCTGAGTTTGCAAAAGCTAGTTCTCTTCCCTGATTGCGTAAGTACTTATCCTAATTATATTGATGCTACCTACGATACCTACCTTTGGTTTGGTAACGTGGAAACGGGTTTTTAAAAAGATTAATTTTAATTATTTCTAAAATAAAACTAATAGAGACGTCTACACCGATTTAGAGGTGCATTTAATCTGTCTTGCCAATGGATGGGCGGATGCAGCCGGTCGACATGGAGACGGCTGTATCAGCAAAACTTAGTTACTGAGAAAAGCATTGTCAATGAAGCAAAAACACTATTATATCCTTAATCTAGGGCAGAAGGGTGAGGTGATACCATAACTCCTCCATCCCCAAGAGGAAAATTATCGGTACGATCAATTTGAGATTGGTTCCGATAATTTTTCATACATGTAAATTTATTCAACAATTTGAGTTGATACACATAAAATAATAACACAATAAAACAAAAGATAACTAAGCCTAAAGTCACGTATCCTAAATTTTCACTGTAGTGAGAGTCATTTCTCTCATTTAAAACACTTTCAATCACTGAACTTTGTTTTAGAGAGTACGCCATATATTTAACTTCATCTAAACTAACGCCTTTCATATTGAGTGCGCGTGCACTGGATAGACTCGCGTTCACACGTAGCTGTGGTAGGGTGACGATTGGAATCGGCTGCACATCGTCCGTTTCTGTATAGATGCGGTGGCTTATGCGAATTCCATTGATTTCCAAATCACATGGTTCGTTGATTGTCATAAGATAGGTACCGAATACGGACAGCTTGCTGATGTCGTTTTCGCAATGCTTGGTAAGCGTCGTTTTCAACCTGGTAAACAGAATCCAACTGTCGGAGTTGACTTGCTGGACCTTGACCTCTTCAATTTGGACCTGATGCTGCGTACAGCGAGTGGTGTCATCATTGAATGTCATGAGCTGCTCCATACAGGTAAGCTCATGGTACAAAGCTCGGTTGTCTGCGTTACACAGGAAATGATCGCCAGCTGATAGAGGGCGGCACGGTTTTACTATCGGTAGGTATTTCATTCCTTTCGCCAGAAGGTAAGGGTATTTGGGAAAAATGGATAAGGTCTTATTTTCAGATTGATGGAAAATTGGTAAGGAATACAATTTATAGTAATTGTAAGTCTGATTATCTGTTAAAGGAACTTCCATAATAAATGTGATCTGATTTTTCTTAATATAGGATTTTACACACATAGTTTCCTCTAATTTTAACAAGTTTTCTTCGATAGGCGGATACATTAAAGTCTCAGAATTAGAGATCAATTTTAAATGATACAAGAGTTCAGTAGAATTCACGATAGATTGATGTAGTATAGAGGCTTTACTTAATGCTAGAGCAGTTTCGATTTCACTAAGCCTAATAAATATAGTACGGAAACTGCTTGTTAATACGTTAAATATTCCAAAAACGTATGTAAAGAAAATCCAACTGTTTTCTTTAGCAGCTAAACCTTTTAACATAGATTCAGCTCTTTTTAGACGGTAATCCAAATTGACAGTATTCTGATTAATGGTTTCACTTATATTTATAAAACTATCAAACATTTTAGAGACCAGAGTCAATTTCTTAGATATTTTAATTTCATTGTCACTCAATTTCGAGGTAAGTTTATCGAATCTTATCGCATCTTCGTGATCAAGATTTCCTGTTACTATTTTTATCAAAGAACCCAATGGATTAATGAGACCTCTTCGAAAGCGCTGTTGTGGAACAAGTTGTCGGTATTTTTCTTTAGTTATATCGCGAATAAACTCTGTATGTAATTTCACACTATTAAATTCATGTGAATATGATGAATTCCAATTAATTAATTTACACAATTCTTCATAATTTGCAGATACATAATTTAAGTCGTTGTAGATCCTTTCCAAACTAATAACCTTAACTATAGTCCAATAATCAGTTTGGATATACGCTTGTCCTTCTTTAATCGGAAGTAATCCTGGATTTCCTTCAAGTGTTTGTAGATGAAGAGCCAGCGACGGCATCGCTATTAGCAGTAGACTGCACCTGCGGAGGGCGTTTGATGTTTTTAATAGGAGCCTTAGTTTTCCTTTCACCTATTTGTATAGGCAATACATTCCTTACCGGTTCACCTACTACTTTCGCTTTGACATAACGTGGTTTATCCTTGCTTTTACGCTTATTAATGTCTTTTGCAAAAACAGTTTTTCCTATAGAAAATTCTACGTCACATTCACCACCTTTCTTTTGTCTATTCTTTTCTTTCATCGCTAACATCTTATCTGCCAAATTTTCATACAAAACCTTAATACGCTTAGCATGATCTTTAACCAGTTTCTGGAAATAACGCTTTTCTAATTCAATGCCATAAGGGCTGCTGCTGTCTGTGTGTCCAAACACAACTTCGAATGGAGTGAGTTCTGTAACTGAATGAATGGCGTGATTGTAAGCCATAACTGAATATGTCATCGTGGAAGCTGCATCTGTACACCGTTTTTCATATTTAGCTAATCTGTAAATTTCAATTACAGTGGAATGAAATCGTTCTATTAATCCCATTGAATTAGGATTATTAGGTGTTCCAATATGAAGATCAATTTTATGCAAGCTTAAAAACTCTTTCATTAATTCATTATTGAACTCAGTACCAGGATCTGAACTAATTTTTTTGGGTACTCCGTAAAATGAGAAATACTTCATCAGAGCTCGAATAACCTCAGGGGTTGACTTGTTTTGAATCTCAATGGCCTGTCCTAATTTACTGAAAGCATCGATAAGAGTTAAGTAATATTTTCCTTCAATACTAAAGAGATCTATGAATGTTTCTTGAAAGGGGGAATCCTGTGTTTGCGTTAACTGTAAGAGAGGTTTGATAGGTTTTCTATCGTATTTCATTATTTGGCATGCTTCACAAGCATTTATAACCGCTGTTACTGTTTCCTGCATTCTGTCCCAATAGTAATTTCCACGTATCCTAACTAAGGTTTCTTTTATACCTCGGTGGCATGTTTTTCCTTCGTGATGTTTAACTATCACTGCCTTTTGTTCACTTTCGCATTCAATGGTAATAACTCGTTCAGTACATTCATAAAAATTAATCATATCTTTCTTAAATAATTGTATTATTATGTTTCCAAATAACCTACGATGTGAATTTTCTTCAAAGTAAATATAATATTTTAATTTTGGCTTTATGTACTGTTTCAAAAATTCCTTTACTAATTCCGCGTTATCTATTGGAAGAAAAACTTCTAAAACCTTATGTTTTTCTCGGGAGAGGTTTTTCACTTGCATTTCATTTTTAAACCATGAGTATACTATGATTTGGTTAGGCTTTGTATCTACTGCTTCATGTAAAATTGGTATTCCTACTGATTCTAATTCTATAGCAGAATGAACTGTTCCTGATTTACTGGATTCTGATCGCACTGGGTATTCATCATTGTTGATGCTTTGTATTGATACGGTATCTGAAATTGCAATAGGACTTGCTGTAGCTGTCCTACTTGAATCTGATATAGTTGTCGTGGATGAGTCGTTTCTTATCGTTTTTTTTTCAGCTGTTAACTTTCCTATACTTTTAACTACACTGTCTAAGTGTTTTCTAAGTTTTTCTTCTTTCTCATCCACATTAACTGCCATCGATTGATTTTCGTCATCAGAATCTAAAGCATTGATCTTCAATTCGGTCTCCGTTCCTCACCTTTTACAAAAACTTGAACATTTCGGGGTTAGAGGACTGCAACTGAAACTCTTTGAAAGCTATTTAACTGGAAGAAAACAGTCGGTAAGGGTTGGGGATTTCCTAAGTGATGAGTTACAAGTAACTTTTGGAGTTCCCCAGGGAAGTATTCTGGGACCCACACTCTTCACAATATATATCAACGAGCTCTGCTCTATGTCACTACACAACGCGCTTATTACAACATATGCTGATGACACAGCAGTAATATTCTCAGGCGATACGTGGGAGGAAGCAAAACAGGTTACAGAAGCTGGACTCTATGATATATCGAAATGGCTCGAATCCAACATACTTACTCTAAACGTATCAAAAACAAAATGTATACCCTTTTCAATCTCTAATAGAAGCAACCCGAGCAATGACTTTGCAATAGGAATTCACACCTGCGCACATTTTAATAGTCTTGAGCATGATCCTTCTTGCTGTAACTGCCCAAACCTTGATATAACAGATAACATCAAATATCTTGGCGTGTATCTGGATAAACATCTAAAATGGTCAACTCATATCAACAAACAGTCAACAAGAATACGTAGATTGATATATATATTTAAAAACCTTCGTCACGTAGCTGATTCAGAACTAGTCAAAAAGGTATACACCTCGTTAGCCCAACCACTTTTGTGTTATTGCCTACAAATTTGGGGTGGTGCCCCCAAGACACATTTGATAAGTCTAGAGAGAGCTCAAAGATGCATACTAAAAGTTATGTTTTTCAAACCTTTTCGGCATTCTACTAAACAGCTTTACCTGGAAACAAAACTTCTAACAGTAAGGCAACTATACATAGTAAATGTGGCTCTGTACCAGCACTGCCTATTAGATTACATATCAATTAAAAAGGAGATGACTGGAAAGCGTCGCACTCATAACGTTTGCAATACCCATGCGAATAAATTTAAATCATCAGATAATCAGCTAACATTCCTATCTCCCTATCTCTATAACAAAATAAATAAAGAGCTTAATATATTTGACATGACTAAATACAACTTGAAGCGAGCAATCCAAAATTGGCTTATGCTAAAGGACTATGACGAAACAGAAAGGATCCTAAACATAGTATCTTAGTATATATAGTTTTTTTAAATATTAGACTGACTTAACATTGAAATAATACTCAAAAATAAATAAACAAATGAGGTAAAACAATACGAACACTTTTTGTATGAAAAACGGAATTCATGCTACATAATAAATATCCCAAGGGCTGGCTCTTATTTAGGCCAGCTAATTAGCATAGCTAATCAGTGTGGCAATGAAGCCAGTATCTTGGGCACGCTTCCGTCTGGTAATGGTTTGGAACAGTTAAGTTACCTATAGGCCGATTGTAACGGTCCTTAGGTGATCTGACTGATTACTTTGTACATATCTAGTTTAAATAATAAATCACTTCCATTAATAAATTGTATCACTTTGAATCTTTACTTGTTTTTTAAAACTTTAATAATTATGTACTCATATTTTCCACTGAGGCAAAAATACCTAAGTAATGAATACTCATGGTTAAAACCAATGCTAAGCCTGCATTGCCGCTTCTTGCAATAACTAACTCTGTGACATTCAAGCACAATCGTGACAATTTTTTACTCACACAATGACGGTAGTTTAGCAAAACTTTGTTATATAGTAAACTCGGGGACGTACTTAATAGCTCGAACAGTTGGATAAATTCTGACCTATCGCAAATAAAAACCTAGATGCCTATTTAATCTACCATCCACACTAGATTATACAACCTTTTGTACAAGAATCTTATAAAACTCACATAACTATTACCTACCTACATCTACCTTTTTTTTTTTTTTTTTTTTATTAGATACATTCAATGACTCGCATACAAAATTAATAAATGGCAAGTCTCAAATATTATGCCTGGATTACATTTTAAGAGAAATACATTAAAGTATACATATAGCTATGCTTGGTTTGGGGCTAAACGGCGCTGTGTGAAATTGATGTCCTGTAATATTTACTTTTAACATTACCTTATCTACCGATTTTTTTTTTTTTTTATTTATATACATACCTAAGCACTTTTATTTTATAAATTACCCCTATGAGTTAATAATACCTACCTACCCTTAGGTTGTGTGATATACGTAAGTTTACTTACTCAAATCACATTCACATACATTCCAATTAAAATGATCATAATCATTGTAATTTTTTAACGTAAACTATTTACCTACTACTTAACTTACCTCTTAATAATAATTATAAAATAACTCACTTACCTATTTACTTAGTATTATATTGGATATGGATAAAAAATCACATATCTATACCTACCTACGTTACGGCTAGTCTAATATAGTTTACATAAGTACTTAGATATAAAACCTCCAAATTTTCTTTTGATACCTACTAAACTAAAGAATTATTTCAAGTATACAGACAGTAATCAACAAAATGTAATTTTCGTGCATCCTACCTATCTTAGTATGACAGATAAGAGGGCCTTAAGCTTTAGATGCAGCAATTTACTTGCTAACATCAAACATTTTTTTTGACCGGGGGGAGTGCTGATATCCCAAACACAGGGAAACCTAGTTGGGAGTTGGAGCTCTGCCATGTTATAATGAGTGTGCCAACGAGCCGATTATCAAACTGTCAACGTGAGCCAAGTTGTACCTACTGTTGCTTAAAATTATATAAAATATGGCTATTCTGTACCTACTTATTTGTACGAAATAAATGTTTTTATGTTTTTTTTTATGTTTTATCCTAGACAAGGCATCAGCGTTGGTATTTTGCTTGCCGTTTTTATGTATCATTTCATAGTCATAATCTTGTAAACGCAACCTCCATCGAGTGAGTTTACTACTCGGATCTTTAAGAGATCGAAGCCATATTAATGGGCGATGATCTGTGTATATGATAAACTTTTTACCGTATAGATATGGTCTAAAGTGTTTCACTGCCCAGATTATAGCGAGCAGTTCACGTTCAATCGTGCTGTAGCGAGCTTCGGTATCACTCAGTGTACGACTAGCATATGCTACAGGTTTGTCACTACCAATTTTTCCTTGGGATAGTACTGCACCTACTGCTACGTTCGACGCGTCAGTCGTTAGTACAAAAGGTTTGTCATGATCGGGATATTGCAATAGAGGGGCATGGGTCAAAAGTTCCTTGCATTTATTAAATGCGTCAATATAATTTTGGTCAATTACTATTCCGTTACGTTTCTTCAAGCATGCCGTCAACGGTTGAGTAATTTTTGCAAAGTCCTTTATAAATCGTCTGTAGTATCCTACAAGTCCTAGGAAACTCTTAATCTCAGTCGTTGTTTTAGGTAAGGGATATTTCAATACAGCGTCAATTTTGTCGTTGTTAGGTTTCAACCCGTCTTTAGTAATCGTGTGCCCTAAGTAAAGAACTTCTTTACGTAAAAATTCAGATTTGTCTAGTTGTATTTTCAGGTTGGTCTGTCTGAGTCTGTCAAATATCATTCTCAATTTAATTACGTGTTCGTCTAGGCTATTTGAATAAATTATTATGTCATCTAAGTATACCATACAGTGTAGTCCTTGTAGTCCTCGTAAAACGTTATCCATTGCCCTTTAAAATGTTGCTGGTGCTGTTTTAGAGCCAAATGGCATTCTAAGGAATTCATAATGTCCATTTTGGGTGCTGAAGGCTGTTTTTTGTCTGTCATTCTTTTCCACTTCTATCTGATGATATCCACTTGCTAAATCAAGTGTACTAAAATAAGAACACTTTCCTAACTTGTCAAACAGGTCTGTTATATTCGGTAAAGGATACTTGTCGTCAATAGTTATGTCATTGAGTCGTCTGTAGTCTATCACCATCCTATACTTCACTTCGCCAGATGCATCCATCTTCTTTGGCACAAGATGCACGGGTGCACTCCAAGGAGAATGAGATTCCTGAATAATGTTGTCCTTTAATAGTGTTTCTACCTGTCTACTAATTTCGTTCTGCAAAAACGGAGCCTGTCTATAAGGTCTTATGTATATAGGGTCTTCGTTTTTGGTTCTAATTTGATGTTTTACTTGATTGGTAAATGTCAAGGGAATTTGGTCGCAATAGAATATGTCCTTGTATTCTTGACAGAGTCTATGAATCTTCTCACGTTCTTCATCATTTGTATGTTCAAGTCTGATTCTATTTAAATTATTTTCTAATATTTGGTCAATCTCAATGTCGTTAGTGTTATTTTTAGTAAAATTTAGGTCACAGTCTGTACTTTCAAATCTAGTCACAGTAAAGGGCTGTTTGATCGTCAGTTGTTTTGGTTGGTCTAATGTGTTTTGAATAACCGTAGATGCGTAACCATTTACACAGTATACTATCGCACTAGGCATTCTTAACCCATCGGAAAATTCTCTAAAGTCAATGATAGCTTCGCCTGAGTGTTGGTCAATCGGCAACTTGACTCGTTTCTCTGTTCTCGCTGGAATGTCTATGGTGTAATTTAGGTTATTATTGATTATTGGAATGCAAGAAGAATTTGTCTTCAAAAGGTTAGCTTTTAAATCAATAATAGCACCTAATTCCTGTAAAAGATCATTTCCAATTAAGCCGTCGTAGCGTGGGTCGACGTCATATACATAGAATTTATGCCAATTGTTACTAGCAAAAGTAGGCAAGAGAGGGATTTCCATCACTTCATCGTGTCTACTAGTTGCGTGGGTGCTCACCACTTGAAATGGTTCCTTTTGAATAAAATTACCAAAATGTTTGTACGCAATGCGGGGGCTGAAGAAAGATCGCATACTTCCAGTATCTATCATCATTTTAGCATTTATTTCCTTGATAATTACATATGGAAGCTTTAAATTTGGATCGCAATTAAGTTCTAAGATTTCTTGTTTAAAGAGGCTGTTATCTGAAAATCCTGAGTTTGAGTTTCGTCAGTCTGTCCAGTCTCTTGATCCTGTACGTCACTTTCCAAGTAGTTAAATTCGTCACTATAGTAGTTCAATGCGTTCGCGTCATAATATTCATTGTTATAATCGTCGTAGTTATAACTTCCGTCATAGTAAGGTTGATACTCGTCCGTGTCAAGTTCGTTTAATTTGAAACCTTGTTGTGGTGCATGAGGGACTGCTGTCCTCATTGTTACATCACTAGTTTGTAAACGAGGCTGTTGTATCTGAATTGGTTTAGATTCCGGCTTATAACCAAACGATTGAGGTGGTCTGTAACCAAATGGTTGCGGTGGTTTGTAACCAAATGGTTGCGGTGGTTTGTAACCAAATGATTGCTGTGGTGGTCTATAACCAAATTGTTGAGGTGGTCTATAACCAAATTGTTGCAAACCGTTTTGTTGTTGTGGCTGAAGGCCAAATTGTGGTCTGTACCCAAATGTTGGTTGACGGAATGCACCGTTATTTTGTGGTTGACCTAGCATCCTATTATTTGTGTTTTGGGGTATGCCAAAGTTAAATTTAGGCGGGATGTTATTACTACCTTGGAATAAAGGCTTGAGCCCAGTCGGCTGAGTTATCGGTGGCCTTGACCCTGTAATCTGACTACTACCATGAATCCGATTTCTCATATGGTATTGCTCTAAGAAGTTGACTTCTTCAAGAACTACGCTCAAAGCTTCTTCTAACGTCGAGGGTGCTTTCAGTCGCACTATCCGAACCATATTTTCAGTGAGGTTGTACAAAAATACATTCAGAGCCGTATTATTATAAATTATCAGTTTGGCACGCTTTAATTCGTTGTTTTCATTCGTGTTCACCTTAGATATCAATAACGATCGAACACTTTGGATTCGATTGCAAAAATCCAAATAACTTTCGCCCGATTTGATTTTTAAAGATTCGAGTTCGATGTTTATACACTCTTCATTACGCGGGTCTCCAAAGTGTTGTATAAGTAACTGTTTTAATTCTGACCAAGTCACTATATCTTCTCGTTCTGATAAGAGCGCCGCTGCATCCTCTGTGAGTTTACTCGTCAAAACGTTATAAACATAAAGATTCTGGGCCTCATTGCCATCCCTACCATATCGATCAATTATATATTGTCATTTTCTCAGATACAAATTTAGTTGTCTCTTGTCTCCTTTAAATAAAGGAACTAACTGTGAGACTTCTCTCGGTATAATTATAATTACGGGCTCTGCCATCGCGAGCTATGAAATAATCAGAGGAGGCAACTCACTTTTATAACAAAATTACACAATAAGACAAAATTAACACACAATAAAATAAAAGAAATCACACATAAAGAAACACGATAAAAAGCAATAATAAAGGGGATTAATCTAAATTAATTTGTAAAATATTTTTGGAAAACTATTTATTTTTTATTTTTTATAACTAATTATATATGGATCGATTTATAGATCAGATAATCTTAGATTAATACAAATTAATTTACCTTATTACAAAAAGATTTTTATAATCAATCTGCCGTATCTATTTTTTTGTTACTCCATATAACATTCAATTCTTAGAACATGGTTTGACTTGATAATATTTCATACAAGTTGACCAGATCAGTAAGTTATAATGAGAGAGTTCCTATCTCAAGTATAACAAAATTATGTTTACACACTTTTCGCAAAATATAGGAGGATGAGGGAAAGGAATGGCGAAAAGATTTACTCACCAACCGACCGTTACTCCCATACTGCTTTGCTTTACCCGTCACTCAAAAGAAATTTATTTAGTTCGACGGACTTCACTTTTTCGTGGATTTTTATTTTTGTACACTTTCCTAACGAATTTGGACGTCGGAAAAAGGTGTGAAAAACCCGTGAAAACTAGGGAAATCCGCTCCGGCTGCGCCACCTTTGGTTTGGTAACGTGGAAACGGGTTTTTAAAAAGATTAATTTTAATTATTTCTAAAATAAAACTAATAGAGACGTCTACACCGATTTAGAGGTGCATTTAATCTGTCTTGCCAATGGATGGGCGGATGCAGCCGGTCGACATGGAGACGGCTGTATCAGCAAAACTTAGTTACTGAGAAAAGCATTGTCAATGAAGCAAAAACACTATTATATCCTTAATCTAGGGCAGAAGGGTGAGGTGATACCATAACTACCTACACCTTATTTATTGTAGTAATAAAAATAACTAAAACATCGTGTGTATATATTTATTGGAATCTAAATCACTTACGTGGGTAGGGTCGGAAGTACTTTTTTTCCTCTCTATATAATAGGTATCACCTGACCTACCTAATTTGACAAAAACCTAACAAGCCTTTTAAAAAATTTACAAAAGTAGACTGAAGCAGAGTAGTGCAAATCAGAGCTTCTACTGGCAATCGTTTGGGAGTTTTACTTCCGCCATCTCGTTGGACCCTCATTACCAAAATTTTAAAACCTTTACATATTTGTTGTACAACATGTTTATGTTGTACATACGCATGTTATCTTGAAACGAGTGCAAAATTTGGAGCAAAGTTGAAGGACACGATAACAAAGTATTTTTTTTTTGTTTTATTTAAAATCGAAATGTTGGGTTTTGTACCTTTTGTACACTTGACCGGTACATCTCTAATTGAAGACTATGCGATATTGTAAAAAAGTAATTGGTTACCCTAAATAAATTATTTTTTTCTTTTACTTACCCGTGGAATGAAAAGCTACTACCGGAATAAGACTCATTTTTGCACCCTGTCACACAACATGAATTCACCATTTTTCATGAAAAGCAAACATGTTTAATACGATTTTTTTAGTTTCAAAGTTTATGAACTGTTTGTTTTTACGTCAGACAAAGATACACTACCAGCGGGAGCCCTCTCGCCAGGACCGCTTTTAGCTAGCTACCGCTTATTACGGAATGGCTACGCTAAATTGAAGTAATAGATCTCATTTTAGCTAATCAGCATTTTTGGTACACAGTCTAGTTACGAAGTATAAGGTCTCTGGGTTATGCTCAGTGGATCATATAGCGTTAGGATAGGATATTAGTGTTCTGTGTAGGTAGTATAGTCGGTAATTGATCTGTGTGTGTGTTGTATTATCTATTCTTCTCTTTGCTTTGCTTTGCTTGCCTTTCATTCCTTTCCTTGGCGTGAATCGCAAATCGCAATCGGAGCATCGCATTGCATTTATTTTGTTATTAAAATGATCCAATCGTTAAAATTTAGTTAGGACTACTTAGTACCTAGTACCTACCAGTGAAGCTATAATAATCGCTATATTCGCCTAATTTTTGCATACCTCCATATACTAGTTATGTACCTTGCTGAAACATTGGTTTTCGCTTTATCATTGATCGATACCGGCGCTATTTTATTTCTTCTAGTATACTACATAATAACGATATCCGATCTGGAATGTGACTACTTGAACGCTCAAGAGTGTTGTGATAAACTTAACTTCTGGCTACTTCCTAAATACATCGCTCATTCTATTGTAACATTTCTGTTGTTACTACACGGTGAAGTTTTACTATTTGTGGTGAACCTTCCATTGTTCATCTGGCTCACCTTTGAATATTTCACTGTACCACAAGGGAATCTGGGCAAATACGACCCAGCTGAGATTCACAATAGAGGGCAATTGAAAAAACATCTGCGCGATGTGATGTTTAACATTGGTTACTACTTATTATCGTTTTTTATCTACCTGTACTGTTTCATACTAGCGCTAATAAAAGGCAGCCCCATTTCCCGCTCCGAAGAAATAGTGTCTGAACTCTAAAATGGCGCAGCATTCATCTAATGTTCAAAATGATAAACCAGATCCACCTTGTGTGAAACTGCCAATTGCTGAGAACTTCAATGCACTGCTGGAGGCAAAATATGATCTGTGCAGAGAACCTGAGATACAAACCATAGATTGTGATAAAGATACACTAGAGAAAGTATTCAACAACTATGTAATTGTAAAGAATATACTGAAGCACTTGCCTTGGCAAGATAAGTTGGTATGTAAGAGAGTTACTCAGCTATGGATGAGTACAGCTGAGACCTTATTTAAGGAGCAATTACGGCAGGTAGACTTCTCTATAGACCTGTCAATGAATGCTGTTAAAAAAGGAATTGTGTTTAAAAAGTCCTCTGAGATCCTTAACATTCCAATGTGTACATTTGTATTTTGCAATACGGCTGCTATAAATGAGTATGGTACTGTCAAGTGTATGGCGCTCCTGCCTCATCCTTGCAATCCACCATGCGAGAAAGAACATAGTGGTGAGCTATTTTAACTTTATACAGTGCAGTTTGCTTTCATTTATTTGCATTAGGAAAAACCTCATGACCTGAAATTAGATTTTTATTATTTAGTCTAGTGAATGCTCTGGTTCAGGCATAAGCAAAATGGTTTATGGTAAATAGCAGAGATTCCCCTAGGCCCTAGGCCTACCTATTACAAGGCATTACAAATAATTTTCAGTCACAAGTTTGATACTAAAAGCTATTGTAACCTGTAACAATAACTAAGCTGTATTTATTTTGTTTATTCTACAGTTTTGGACATGATACATTGTACATTATGTGGACCATCTCCACTCATGTTTGTGACAAAATCTTACAATGTGGCATATCTTCCCCTGCAAAGATCACTGACCTATGACAATGCAATCAAAAAGCTCCATCACAACTCTATCCCATTCTTCTGTGGGTTTGTAATCCCATTTATTAAAGACGTCGAGTTCACAGCATTCAGTACACCAACTGCCCGGGAGCAAACTGAGGAATTAAAGGAGGAATTAAAAAAACTGGGTGATGATAATATTATAAAAGCGATTATTGTCAATGTCACTGATCACTACATGCTGTTTTTGGGGAATGGAAACAATGGTGTACTGGACTGCTTTCGAGACATGTAAGTAATAAACATAAACTACTAAACCACTAATACTCCTAACTACTACTATTGCAACATCTCTCTCTCTTCTTATTTTTTTATCCAAAAAAAAGGAGGAGGTACTCAATTTGTCTGATTTTTTTTGTTTGTTACTCGATTACTCCGCCAATTCGAAATAGATTTTCTTATGTTTGGTAGACAGTACTTCCAAGGTACTGGTCCTATAAATAAGTCATCAAAATCGGTACCAAACTATTTGGTTTTTATATAACAAAATAACTAAAAAAATATGTCATCCGAGTAAACGAAATTGCCTATTTTGCTTTCCTGTGGTGTTTACGGTCACTAGAGTAGACCTAATTTAACTGCTTACCTTCCAGTATCATCATCATCATCATCATCAGGGTTTTGCCATAATCACCACGCATGGCAGAAGTGTTGTTGATCTCAGTAATGATGATACATTTATAATCTAAAAGTACTCATAGTATATAATACTCATAGCTGTGTGGTAAGTAAGTATTAGGTGTGTACCATCATAAGATGGAGAAACTGTTATGTTACATAACATAATAGTTAACCGTGGTAAACTAGTGATTCATCCGGTGTCAAGTCCAGAGGTCCCGGGTTCGATCCCCAGGGGGAGTCCAATATTGAACTTGGTTTGGCTAGCTACCACCATCTTACCTAATGCTGTCGCCATAACAACCTTACTTAGATAGTTGTGTTCCGGCATTTAGAGTTTAGATAGCCGGTTCCTCAGTTTGTTCAGTATTCCGGGTGAAGGGCGCTTCCACCTTTGGCCTTATCATTACTTGAAAAATCAGGTGCGACAAAGGCCAAGCACCTCGCTTTCAAAAATATCATATTTTTTTTGCAGCCAACCAGATAAACCCTTCGCGCTTGGGGGGTGTTTAGTCGAAGACACATTCTCGCACCAAGAAGATCTGGACGATATAATAGCTCACGCGAACCGCGAGATTACGCGAATCGCCTGCAAGCAAGTATCGCTGGCCATATTCCATGTCCCCAAGGATGTGAAGGAGATGCCAAGCTTTGAGGTGTTCTCATGTGTCATTGAAAAGGCTGCGTGGAGCAAACAGCAGATCTTGCAGGAAATTCGTGAGGTAATTGTTCCCACTGCATTTTTTTTTTTGCGCGCGGAACCCTAGTAATTTTTTAGTCACTCTTTATAACATCGGCTATCTGCTAGTGGTAGTCCTGATGAAATCAGTCAGCCAGACATAAAAAAAATTTATTGTTATGAGTACCGTATACTAATAAACTTTCATAACTATGCATTAAGTAAAAAGCTGTTATTTTGACATAACACACACATACATTTTATTTTGTCATAGATTTGTATCATCAGATTCTGATCAGATTTAGTCATAAATGCCGTAAAAGCCGACTATGGGATCTCACCAGAGAAGGGCAGCAGCTTCCTTCAGTGTGTTATCTACATCTTTACCGCATTCACCAATCCGCCTACCAAGCGTGGTGATCATGGAAAAACCATCCAGCTTTGGAGAAGACTGTCCAGCAGTGTTGACACTAATAGGCTGTTGATGTGATAGATTTGTGTATTTGTGTATAGTAATTATATATTATTATAGATTATTGTATTATTACAACATATAAAATGTTGACTTAGATTAAGGTACCTTCTTACAGTCCGAAGTCTTCACTATGATTTTTTTTTGTGTTGTGTACCTTGGCTGAGATTTGTCCCTCGCACTAGGTCTCGTACGAGCCTGTGTGGCGTGGTTACAGCGATCCGCTTTGGGCTCTCTCTGTGATGACAACATAATATAGGTAATATAGATGCGTAGATTTTAATTAAAAAAAAAATATATTTATAATAATAAATTTCAATTTTGTATGACTGGTTATATATTGCGTATTATAGGATGTGTGTGATGGTGTGTGTGTGTAGATGTGTTAGATCACTGGTGATATTATTTAATGTGATCGGTTTCAGTTCTCAAAGCGGATTCCACACTACGAGAACAGCATCGCCCTGAAGATGTCATGCGCGGGTCGTCAAAGCAAGCACGACGCGGAACAGAACTGCTTCCGTCAGCTCTTCCCTGACACTCCGCTGGCCGGGTGTTTCGGCAACGGGGAGTTTGGCGTCAACTACCCTCCGACTGAACCGGCAGACTCTGCCGCAGCTAAAAAACCGAAGACGGATATGGCGTATGAACACGTGCATTCTTACTCTACCGCTTTCATGTATTTCGGGTGGGGTAAGGTTGTAAAACCGGCTGAGGTTGATACTTTGAATAACTGAGTGTATCGAGTGTATCTTGGTCAACCATAATCTGTGGTCGAAATCGCTACGTCCAAATAAAGACGCCGAACCACAGAACGCTGAATGTTAATATGACCGCGACAAAGCACCGCTTGAATATTATTTTTGGTTTAATGTTCAATCTGGCAAATTGTTGTAGCTACGACTCAGAATAGCGTTTAAACTTTTTTAGTTGCTATTTTGAATTATTTTATATTTTTATGTGAAAATGGTAAATAAACAAATTTTATCAGAATTATATAATAATTCATTATTCTGTGGTAGTCAAACGGCACTAACCGCAAAATGCTTATAATTTTATCAAGCGACCACAGTCTCGGTACAAGCACAGAGATTTCCTTCGCAAACACTCTAAAAGCTAGTGTAAATTGTTTTACTGGTTTTGGAGTATTGGTTTTTCAGTGGTTTTAAAGAGTCAATTGGCATCACTCATTGATTCCACCTTATCAAGTACATATCAGGTTTGCGAACTAAAATTGCCAACAACAGGATAGAAGTTCAGATATTAAAGAGTAGCGTATAGGTTGCTGTGCTTTTTCGCGGAGATGTAATAATTCAGTATTATGTGGGACGCTATGCATTAAGGTGTATCGACCTCGGCCAAGTATTTTGCGGTTTTTTTACAGTTAATTCTGCGTGCTTACACAACGCACCGCAAAGCGCGAAACTAAAACTATTATCTGAAAATGCTGATGCATAAACAAACGCGCAAAATTTATGAAAACATTACAAAGAGCAGCGTCGCGGCGTGACATTTATTGGTCGACATTAAAAAAAGTTTAAAAGGATTAAAAAAAAAAATCTTAACCGCCATATGTCACGTTCATACGTAAGTAGTTATAGGTATTTGATGCTATGATGCCTTATGATGTTCAGTCTGTTTTGTATAAACTATGTCGTATGTGAAACAAAGGACACAGGTGTCTTTTAAATGTTAACGTAAAATGATCCTTGCTTGATCCCCGTCTTTTTCGAACTTCAACTAGAGAGAAACATTTTAAGCCCGTTATTCTACACCCTTCAAACTCAGCAATGCTGCTTGGCGGCCGAAATAGGCATGGTGGTAGTTCTTCCCCACACGATATTTCACAAGGGGCTACTAGGTATTCTTAAAAGTACTCTATCTCTCTTACTCTCTAGTATTAGTAGTAAGTACATGGTATCTCAGTGTGAACGTTATCTAGGCTCGATCGATATAATGACGTCAAAACAGAGTTCGGTCAACCTCAGGAAAATGATTCTTTGCTATTGACCCTACGGGACACATTTTCACACATTTTAATAGGTATTATATTGTATGCATAGGTAGACTAATTGAGAATACTGTCTCAAAGTAACATGTATAATGGGTTTTAGTATTTTATATCTGATATCCTATATTTATTGACATTTGTGTATTTAACTAGTATCTTTCTATAGTACACTG
Organism: Venusia cambrica; assembly: GCA_951394065.1. Taxonomy (NCBI): domain Eukaryota; kingdom Metazoa; phylum Arthropoda; class Insecta; order Lepidoptera; family Geometridae; genus Venusia; species Venusia cambrica. The sequence continues at coordinate 10,984,215 of OX596040.1, read as the reverse complement.
TATTTTTAACCGTTTAAATTTTTTTTACGAATATATAAAACCCCTGACGATTTGGTTTTAACTGAAGTCCAGCCGCAAAACTAAAGGTTTAATGAAACTAACTTCATGATTACCGTGGTGGTCGCGACTAAGAATCGACCGTCTGGGCTTATACATATTTGGAAAAATATTTTTTAAGTACACGTAGTTTGCTATTTACCAATACTCGAATATTTAATGTAGTGCATTTTCTATATTAAGTACCTACATCTAGTCCTTACGAAAAATAATTTTAATACTTTATTACGGTTGTTTTTTAATGTATTACGTAATGTAAGCTTGTATAAAAAAGGAAACAGGCGTTTGAACACAATTTTGGCAGAAAAATGCTGTCTTCGTTTTTAATAGTAAATAAATAAAAATGAACTTAAAAATCGTCTTTTACATAATCAACACATAATCAATGAAACAACAATGCTCCTAACCTGAGCACTAAGTTGTGTGAATGTTCTGTTCCGAACAACTACTGCAGGGGTCGATATTAAGAGTTTTCGCCGTCCCGCGGTGTAAAACGGTAGCTCCCTCATAGTCATAGTCATAGTCATTTATTGCATTAATTATGTAAAGGTACAATGGTCTTATTATTGAAATAAGTTATACATAATAACCCTATTAGGGCATAGCAATAGAGTGAAAGCGGACCGACGCTTTGAACAAGTACAAGCCATATTAATCTTCCTCAGGCCCCTCCGTAGGCCAAGACAGGAGACCCGGATGACCCATTCACCACCTGCTATACCGGAGGTAGGATAGGAAAATCACAATCCCAGCTAGCCAATAACATTAAAACTCTACCATTACAAAATAATTCTCCACACTCCTTCTTCTTTACACCTACTAATGAAATTGAAATAATTCGATTAATCAGTTCACTAAAACAGAAACCTTCCTCAGGCCATGATTATATTAGCAATATAGTATTAAAGCGAGCCAAGCATGCCCTAGCAAGTCCAATTGCATATATGTGTAACGTCAGTATGGAAAGCGGTGCTGTTCCAGACAGTTTCAAATTGGCTAACGTAACACCGATATTTAAAGATGGTGATCCTACTGTTGCGTCAAATTATAGACCAATATCACTTTTAAGCTGTTTATCCAAGGTGCTGGAAAAGATAGTAAATCATCGAATACTACAATACCTTGAAACAAACCTTCTCCTTTCAACAAATCAATATGGCTTTCGGTCAAAAAAATCAACTGAAGATGCTGTAACACAGTTATGTGACCTCGTGGCCGCCAAGCTAGATGAAGGACAAAAATGTGTAGGTATTTTTCTTGACCTTGCCAAGGCATTCGATACCATATCCCGTCAAATACTAATAAAAAAATTGGAATTAATGGGAATACGAGGCAATACGCTAGATTGGTTTATTTCGTACCTCACAGGTAGAAAACAGAGAGTTCGTGTGGAGGATATTTGTAGTAGTTACCTGGATGTTGACTTTGGAGTGCCCCAGGGTAGTGTTTTGGGTCCAACTTTATTCTTGGTTTACATTAATGATCTTTGTACCTTGAACATTGCCCAGGGTCAAATTTTCACTTTCGCAGATGACACTGCCCTCATATTCTATGGGGATAGTTGGGAGGCGGTAAAATTGGAAAGCCAAAAAGGAATCAATGCAGTGGACTCTTGGTTACAAAAAAATATTCTTACACTAAACATAAACAAAACGAAGTTCATACCTTTTAGTATCTCTAAGCGTTCAGCACCATCACACCCCCTCAGTGTAAAAATTCACAATTGCACGCGTAGCGACCTAAATGACATCTGCAACTGTCCAGCACTTCACCAAGTTCAATCTATCAAATATCTTGGCGTCATTATAGACGACAAATTAACATGGACTCACCAAATAGGAGCTCTTACTGGCAGAGTTAGAAAGCTTATGTTTATCTTTAAGCGGATAAGAGCAGTAGCGGATGCAAACCTGATCAAACTAATGTATCTAAGTCTCTGCCAATCTATCTTAAATTATTGTATCGCAGCATGGGGAGGAGCATGTAAAACAAACTTAATAAAACTAGAACAAGCCCAAAGATCAGTACCAAAAGTAGCACATAAAAAAATTCGCCGCTATCCAACTGCAAAATTGTTTATAGAGTGCAACCACCTTACAGTTAGACAACTATTTATATCATCTATAATTTTGAGATACCATAAAATAGCACCATCTAAAATTATAATGTCCTACCGCCACATAAGATGGAGACCTCCCACTAGGCGCACTCAATTTTTCTGTAGATTCTTTCCATGGCTAGGACCTTTCTTATATTCAAAATTGAACAGATTGTTGAATTATTTTCCCAAAACAAGGAACCAATGCAAAAAAACTCTTCATAGTTGGCTTCTTCACAAAGATTATAAAGAGACTGAGGCATTCTTGCTATATAATAGATGAAAATTTAGTAATTAGTATATATACATAATGTATTTTAATTATCAACCTACTTTTGTTATTCACATTTAAACTTATGAAAAAAAAAAAAAAAAACCTTTGCTATACACTCCATCCTTTACTTTACCACACATACCAATGGCAAGGCAATGGTAATAAGTTATCCTATGAAACCACTAGAAATCCATAACCGAACCTGGTACATAACTATGTAACTCAATGTTGGTCTTCACAACACAGGGAATCCTAGTGTGAAGACCAAAGTTAGCGAAGAACCCCTAATCTAATTCATCCTACCCTAACCCATTACATATCTAATTATTACATACTTATCTAACTTACCCACATAACAAAACCCCTTATTTAGTACCTACAATATGCCTATTGAGGCTACTCAATGTTAATTTTAATTTTTTAGTTTAAATAAGTTAGGTTAAAAAGAACATGTGTTGAATTGTAGATAAGTACTGTATATGTAGACTTAAGTTAAGAGAAATAAATTATCTTATCTATCTATCTACATAATCAACACATAATCAATGAAACAACATTGCTCCTAACCTGAGCACTAAGTTGTGTGAATGTTCTGTTCCGAACAACTACTGCAGGGGTCGATATTAAGAGTTTTCGCCGTCCCGCGGTGTAAAACGGTAGCTCCCTCATAGTCATAGTCATAGTCATTTATTGCATTAATTATGTAAAGGTACAATGGTCTTATTATTGAAATAAGTTATACATAATAACCCTATTAGGGCATAGCAATAGAGTGAAAGCGGACCGACGCTTTGAACAAGTACAAGCCATATTAATCTTCCTCAGGCCCCTCCGTAGGCCAAGACAGGAGACCCGGATGACCCATTCACCACCTGCTATACCGGAGGTGACGGCATCTATTCATTAACTGTCACTATCAACGTCACACACTAGTGAAAAAGAAGAGAAGAAAGAGAGAAAACTACACAGATACATCGACTCATTAATGTCATTGGTGTCCCGTAAACCTCACATAACCTCATCGCACCCTCAATGCGGTGGGGTATCTTGTTAAAGATTTCCCCCTCGAGAAGAAAAAAAAAAAGGTAGGTACGAGTAGTAGTAGGTAGGGTTCGGTAGGTAAGGTAAGTTCGGTAAGTATAGGTACCTACCTCCCTCCTACTCATACTAAACAAGACGCTCATGGTTTCTGCGGGTTATGTAGATACGCGAGATGTGGATGTTGATAAATTGTAGCTTTAAAACCTACGGCCGAAATCTAGCATGTAAACAGCAAGATTTAGGAAATTTTTATTTGATATTATTTCGATTTCGATTTGATAACCCTCTGACTGAGCGAACTTTGCCCATAAAGCTGACGAACAACCATAACAACATTTTGGCGATTAAATCAAGTGCTCGAGTAGCTGCCATTCATGCCCTGTTTAGCTTGTTGGGTTGGGTGCTGAGGAGTTTTTCCCGACACGTGCATCACACCGTGTGTTTCCCAGCACCCAACGAGCTACAATCACCCTGCATAAGAAATGTGGTACTACCAAAATTGTTGAACCTTTAGGGACCTATGCGTTACGAAAGAAGCCAGCAATTTCCTTCGGATCATGTTCCCTGAGATTTGATATCGAAAGTGCTAGAGAAATCCACGTCATAAAGATTCTAGCCGTGTCTTGTCTAATGTGTAGGTACCGTATACTATGGAAATGCTATCTTATGATCGGCGACGATCTCAACATGCAGTCACTTTCTCTAGGTTAACAAAATTCTACTAGTCAAGGAACTAGTAGAATTTTGTTAACCCCCAACTAAGGTGTTCCTTTAGCCTTTGTCTATCTGTTTAAATGAGATCGTAGCATCGGCGTAGAGCTATAATTTCAATGCTTTTTCATCTTAGGCTAAGTTCATCCCCAGTTAACGTAGGTAAATAGGTGGTTAAGCCGTTCTTAACCACCTATTCCGCTTTCACTCTATTGCTATGCCCTAACAGGGTTATTATGTATAACTTATTTCAATAATAAGACCATTGTACCTTTACATAATTAATGCAATAAATGACTATGACTATGAGGGAGCTACCGTTTTACACCGCGGGACGGCGAAAACTCTTAATATCGACCCCTGCAGTAGTTGTTCGGAACAGAATAGGTGGTTAAGAACGGGGATGTAATTAGTATACTTAGGTAGGTACGTCTCAAATCATTAAGCCATGAAAACAGGAGTCCTTATCCTCGGATCTGATGATCAGCATATGTTCCAGGGTACTTCTTGATCGACAGAATCCTTTTGAGGAATTGATTTGGGACGTTTTGAAACATATTCCTTCCTACCTACCTACTGTTTGAAGAGGAGCAGGGATAACAATTTATATAGGTAACTAATTTATTCATCGCGGTCATAAGCAAGCAATTTAATCTGAATAACTATCAGAATCGTATTAGAGATGTACCTACCTAAAATGCTGTAGGCTTAGAGTTTTCTTAACGAGAATATAATTTGGAAATTGTCTTGTTAACGTGAATGGATTTCTCTCATGGTTTTTGTATCTTTAGTTTGTAATAATACAAACTAACGCTACAAAAACAATGATTTTTTTTTCATTGCGTTTAATTTTTCACAAAAAATACCAATCACGATTTATCCGTTTTTTTTTGCAGTAGGTAAGTATGTAGTATACACCTATATATTTCATAGTTTATTCTATTGGTAGGTAATTAAGAAGCGAATTCTACCGTTTTTGGAGTCAATATTAGGCAGTTAGGTACGTCTATCAATCTATATAGGTGATGCGGGAAGAGAAAAACTTCGGACCCCTTTTAAAGCGAATTGTGTGTGACTTTGCTTATAAATTAGGAGAGCAGCCGTTAGTACTAGGTATAAGTTATTCTGTGGTGCAGCTACAAACCTTTTTACGGCCGAATTTAAACCATTTTTCTAGTGGGCAAACACTAGCAGGTAAACATCTGAAACGTCTGACATAAATAAATCAAAATTTGTAGTTTTAATAAATAATTTAAAAACACCGGCAAATCATAGCTAACGGCATTTACTTTACCTCTTACCTCTTTATCATTTTAAAATAGAGATAGGCAATACCCTTAAAGTCCACGACTTATGATATGTATTTGACTTACTTTACAATGTCTTACATTGCATATAATCACGCTTAGGTACTTACCACACTACCTACGTGTGAGCATCTTTTTCGAGTTCATCTAGGTAAATAAATATAATTCTTGATTGACTGACAGGCAAAGAAATTTTTTTTTTGTAATCTAAAAACCGGATAGAAACGTTCCGAAAGAAATATTGCCTGGCGCGTTGCTTCAGTTTCGACTGTGTTACAACAGCAGCGGTCATAGGTGGTTTTTAACCGCCTCCGTGGTCTAGGTTTCGACCACCGATCTCAGATCCAGAGGCCTCGGGTTCGATCCCCATGGGGTGTACAATATTGTGGATGATTCGGTTGGTGTTAAGATTTTGTCAGAAGTTTTGTTAGAAGTCCGCCTGACTAGCTACTACCATCTTACCGAAGTCTGTCGCCATAGCAATAATATTAAAATTTGTTGCGTTCCGGCATTTAGATGTAAGATAGCCAGTTCCTGGAACGCTACCGCCGACGGCGAAGCCGATCTCCATTGATGGCTTTAAATTAGCTTCATGAGAACTAGAAACGATTTTTACCGTCAAATGAACTGAACGGATAGGTTTCATAACATGTGTACACTTTTGAGATGGGAAACGCCATTTCGGATATGACACATACCTAAATCGGTAAAAATCGTTTCTAGTTCTCATGGAGCTAATTTAAAGCCATCAATGGAGATCGGCTTCGCCGTCGGCGGTAGCGTCCCTGGGTCCTCTGGATCTGACACCGGTGGTCGAACCACTAGACCACGGAGGCGGTCAAAAACCACCTATGACCGCTGCTGTTGTAACACAGTCGAAACTGAAGCAACGCGCCAGGCAATATTTCTTTCGGAACGTTTCTATCCGGTTTTTAGATTACAAAAAAAAAATTCTTTGCCTGTCAGTCAATCAAGAATTTCGAGAGGTTCGATCCTAATGGGGAGCACAATATTGTGCTTGATTCGGTTGGTGTTAAGATTTTGTCAGAAGTTTTGTTAGAAGTCCGCCTGACTAGCTACTACCATCTTACCGAAGTCTGTCGCCATAGCAATAATATTAAAAAGTAAGATAGCCAGTTCCTGAGTTGGTTGAGAACTCCGGGAAGTGCGCTTCCACCTTCAGCCTTATCATAGCTTGAAAATCAGGTGAGATGAAGGTCAAAACCCTCCCCGAAAACTATAAAAAATAATAATAATAAGGCAGACCTGAAACATGCCTACCTACATGCTATTTTCGTCGCTACAACCCGTGTATAGCGGTAGTTTGAAAAATATTGCCTAACCAAATAAATTTGGTTGAGCTTTAGTATGAAGTCTGTTTTCGAAATCGTTAAGAAATCGTCTACGGAGCTCGGGGTTTTCAGTTTAGACACTCATTTTCTCTGAAATGCAACTATAAAATCGACTTTACGATTCAAATTCGTAGTTTCACATTTTGGAACAGTTTTATGTTAGCCTTTATAATTCGATTTTAGTAATTTAAAGAGATTGCTTGCTCTCTAGGGAGCGGTGCAGTCGGATTGCCTGCACTGCAGTTTCACCAGTCGTCTTCAGTGCTCCGACTGATGGCTACACGGCCGCACGCTTTCTTGAGCGGCAACTTACGCGCGCTATACTTACGCGGATCGCGCGAACTTTTACCCGATAAAGATATTCTGCATCATCTGTAAATAAAAATGTGGCTACAAAAGTGTTAATTATCAATGTTAGTACAAAAATTGTTTAAAGTAGGTAGGTGCTGATTATCTTTTTTTTACATAGTTAGGTAGTGAGGTACCTAGCTTAAAAATATAAAAAAAGGGCAAAAAGTATTTCCGTATAATTTTTATGGGCTATAAAAATGAAAAGGTTTGGTCATCTCCAAAATGTATTTTTGCATCAAAGAAAGTGAATTAAATAAGCTAGGTGATTCTGGTTGCAAAAATGAACAACCTGACTACTACGCCTTAAGATCGCGTTAGTTACATATATGCTGTCAAAATAACTACTAAATAAATAATCAAATACTGGATGTCATTTTTCTTGCAGACCAAATATAAAAAAAAGTATTACTTGCCGTTTTTTATAAATAAAAATATTAGCTGAAACACAACACTAAAACAACTTTGAATATTATAACTATTTTATTTTGATCTATATTATTTATATTTATATTATATTATCTATATTATTCTTTAACATGAGCAACGTGTTAATTATTCTCCTTAGGTAATCTGACTGATTCCTTTGTACATAGTTAGTTTAATTGTACTTTTTATCATAAATTATATATGGACAACCTAAAAAAAAAATATTATTCTCATTATAGTAATTATTCATAGATAATTAAATAAAAAAAGACTGCCGACGATCTTTTAAGAGTAGGTAACTTTTTACGCAGAGCATTACGCACACGCACTTTAATAATAATTAAAATTAATAGCTTCAGAATTTATCTAACATTTTCCAACGCGAACCATTGGCAAATGTGGTGATTTGCATGCAATGGAGTTGTTTTTTCACCATTCATGTGACTACATTAGGAGCAACAAACGAACCTGTTTTCTTTGTGAAAGCTCCATAAAGTGCTACATAAATTACAATTTCTCTATGAACAACGTGAATGTGTTTGTGAATTACAAAAAATAGCATTGTTATTAAAGCTCTGACAACTATAAATGCTAATGTAGTGGCGCAGGCGCATCTTACGTTCACTTTCTCCGAACTCCGAATATGTAATCGTTGCCAAAAATCGTTGTGCATTTATTTGAAACTTTCATACCAGCCAGGCTTTAAGAGATTTAGGAGATTGTCTTTACAAGCTAGGTTTTAAAGATAATTAGCTAATAACCAAAAAGTACCCATAGTTTTTTTTTATTGTACGAGGTGGATGTGCTTGGCCATCATCTCACCTGATTTACAAGAAAAATATAATGAGAAATAAATGAGCTCTATGCCAGAGCAAGGATGAGGTCTGCGATGGAGCAAGCTTTCCCAGAAGGGAGTGGCACTCCCGCGCACCGATCGTTTGCCTTTATTTGTTCATAAGTCTGACATTACATTTGTTGATTTCAAATATTGTGTCGTTTTGTCCGATGACGTCATGTTCCATGAAACAAATGGGAATGACTAGAAAAACGTTAATAAGGATGTTTTAGAAAACCGTTTTTATTTTGACAGGTATTGCACCGATCACTAAACTGTGTAAAGAAATAAACAAAGTTTTACGTGGACGGTGGACAGTGATAAGCGACAAGCAAATCGAGATTAAGTGAAAGTTGTAATCTGTGATCGTCCGAGTGGAATACAAGAGGAACAATGGACCACCTGTTCCGGCAGCGAAGGCTGAGCGTGCCAAAGCGGTAAGTGCGTTTTGTTGCATAAATACCTCGATTTGGGACCAATGTCCTGCAAGAACGTTACTGGTTCAGGCGTCAGACATATTGCTAGTTTTCTATTTTCCCGTTTATTAGTAGGTAATAAGCATATATCTCGTTTGGAGGAGGAAAAAACGAACGCTGTAGGAAGGTACACATATTACATACAGGATACAGGTTAATTCGTATTCAAATAATGATTTTATTCGATACGATAGCGCAATACTTTACTGATTTTTTTATTTTTTTTTATTAAAATAAACTTTAATAAACAACAACAAAATAAGCATAGTGAAAGATTAAGTTATGGCTCTCTATACATTCTATGCATCCAATTGAAAACTTCAAAACTATTTTTTAACCGGCTATGCGGATACCCATACTAGTTCCGACCCACATTTCATACCTAAAAAATCACGTTTCTTGTAGCCCCGTTGAATATTTTTTTTATTTGTTATAGCGGCAATAGAAATACTCAGTGAAAATGTTATTACGTTTCATGAGATACAGCTCGCTGATAGACAGACGGACGGACCGCTTTGTTTATTTTTATTGTACGACGGGGAAGAGCTTGGCCTTAATCTCACCTGGTTACAAGTTAACATAAGGCCGAAGGTGGTGGCGCACTTCACCCGGAATCTTCAACAAACTAAGGAACTGGCTATCTAACCTCTAAATACCGGAACACAACAATTTTATAATTTGGCACAGTTGGCACCATTTGGGTACGGAACCAAAAAATAAAGATTTAAACTTTCTTATGGATTTGGTATATATGCTATGACCGTCACATTTTTAACAACAGACCGATTTTATCAGCTTTATTTTTATCACCTAGGCTTGCGTGGTAAAGCTTACAAACCGCAAAGGTGATCAAATGTATCGCATTCATAACAGTAGGCTACAAAGCTAAGCTACTTATTAGCAGGTAGGTAAGGTACGTTCAAGAGAACACTTGGATGTGATCCAGTGGTTCCGGTTTGAGAAGCGGGAAAGCCGGTGAAATTACGGTCGCATGACACAGACATTATCTCCTATCTCGGGTCCCAGGGAGGTAAACAATGTAGGTAAGTAAGCCTTACGAACGTCTACAATTAAGACTCCGACATCTTAATATTCATGTGTTTTACCCTTGTAATGTATTAAGACTTGGCTTGGGTGAGACGTATTTGCTCAGTAGTGGGATGAAAAGGTAAAAAATAAACCGGTCAAGTGCGAGTTGGACACGCACTCATATCAAGGTAAATATGCGACTTTTTTTTATTTCATTCTGGCAAATTCGTGTAGGTCCTAAATCACATCAAGTTTTAACTTTTTAGGTATATAATAGTTTTTACGATAGCGCTTAGATAAAATACTATAAAAAATACGTTACCTGTTCAATCATGTACCTAAACATAAGGAACAGGTACCTTGTCCCTTATTTTTATAATTTCCACCCTAAGTCATTGGTACGGAAAAGCGAGAGTGTAAGTACCAAAATAATAAGTTCTAATCATTACCATAAATAATAATATAACCTAAGAAGGCTGAAGTCATCATACAGAAGGGGTTTTTGTTTGGTGAACAGTCTTCATAGAAGATGTTATAACGTTTTTATGATTTTCTTAAAAACTTTTTGGTAAGTTACATTAAGAAATTATTCCTGGATGGAAACAGAGTATATTTAAATTAGCTTGTTTGCTTGTATATGAAAAATTTTGATTATTTGACTGACCGTATATTTTATCAAACATCTGTAAATTGTTTTTCTCTTCAAGTAAAACAATAACTTTTTGAAGAAAAAAACTTTCAAACTGCAATAAAACAAGGTAGCTGAAGTATAGGTATAACTACTCTACTTAGTCAAATGGACACCTTTTATTTAGAAGTTCAATACTTATATGTCTTACATTTAAATCGACGTAATAAGCTATTTCAGGTCCAGTCAACTATTTATTTTGAATATAAAAAATAAAAGCTCTTTAGAAATTAGAACTCGGTTGCATACCTATACGAGCAGTGAAATATATTTATAACATTCCCTTTGAGGTTCTCAGATGATTAATGTTCAAATATTATCCCCGTTTCAAATGAACCCGTTGTATCTAAACAATGTAGGTACCTAAGCCGCTTAAATGATAAATCTAGCGAGGGCTTTAATGTAATGTGAATGTAGAAAGTCTTTAATTCAGCAAGATTGATAATTTAATTAGATTTTTAGGAAGCGAACAAGTCATGCTAACTTAGATGGCTTTGTTTTTTAAAACGAAATAAAAATAAATCTAGATAAGTTAGGTATGTTTTTTTTATATAAGCCATGTAGCCGATGGAATGGCTTATTGGCAAAATATCAGGACAGAAGTTATTCGACTACTCAAATCTTTAAAACATTTGCCGAACAGAATAGAGGTATGGGAATAATTTGCCTTAATGCCAATTTTCATGTTTCTCACTATAAAAACGTATTTCACTCTCGTAGGGGATGAATTAACAAAAAGTCATTTTATAGTTTTACTATAACTATGAAAAGGAACTCTTGTGCCTAACATTTCGTAAGTCTTTGGTTTAGTTTTTCAAAAAGAAATCAAAAACGTTGCTTATTGATAACTTAGCTCCACTACGTTTCCTATAACAAATAAAGCTTTTCTTACAGCAGTTATCTACGCTTATCTCAATTATCAGAACAAAGCGGATGGAAAGATTACAAAACATCTCTACTGTTTTACCATTGATTACTTGCGAACTGGCAACATCGATTTCCTTGAGGTGAACGACTCGCGGAGACGAGGTGGGTTTTTGTCGCCGATATCTCGATTGTTAGTTGACAATGGCAGACTCCGGAGGTAACCTGGCCGTCCTTGTGCACGTCAATGTGTCAGGCTTTCTTCAATGTGCCTTTTACATAAAGTTTGTGTGGTCTACGAAGAAGGAATTCATGATTATTTCAATCGACAATGCTAGTTAGTGCTAAGCTTAAGAGCTGTAGAAAGATTGGTAGTATGTGGTTGTATAAGTATCTACATAAGTATGATAAAAGAAAATCCCAAAGGAGGCAGTTAAAAAACCCGTTTATATTAGTTACAGTGTAACATCCTAGAGTTTGCTTCTGGTTTCATCTTATAGGTTCATAACCAAATAAGATACTGAAAACTAACTATTTATAAAACTAATCTAATCGAGAAAATATTTCTTTGTCTTACTTACTATTAATTACCTATGTGATTACTTGCATGAATGAAAGTCAACTGCACATCTTTAGTAGGTTTATGAGGCAGCGTGTAGCCTACTTGCGATGGTTCCTCCTTACCAATAATGACAGTCATTACAGCTTCCGAAGAATCTTTTCACATTACAAGTTACGTTCCTCATTTCTTTCTCTTCACACCACAAATTCCTTTTATTGTCTTTCGTTATTAAAGCGCGCTTAGGTACCTTGCCTTAATTAAAACATGTCTGAATCAGGGGAAGTTGCTTTGATAGACTTCTTATTATAGCGTAATTAAGTGATGATGACAGGCAGTTTGTTTGAATAAATCACGAGAAGAGGTAAAAGAGATAACATCTCAACTTTTTATCAGCCAAAAACATACATGCATTAAATGGAACTGTGTATGCCGAAAATAGACTATTTCTGCTATCGAAAATGGGATACTTTTATTGTGAATTAGCTATGCCCGCGGCCTCGCCCGAGTGGTACCCGGATAAAAAGTTAACCGTGCTCTTCGCCATGTATTACGAGTATATCTATGATGAATTTAATAAAGAGCCGTTTAGCCATTAAATCGTGTTTGAAAACTTATCACAAACAAAAAATATTCACACTTTCTAATTTATAATAATATTAGTATGGATGGTGGTCGCACAAGTGAATACGTAGCTTAAATTGGAGTACGCTTGGCTGAAGGAATCCACTCTAGACTTGAAGACGTGATATGCTCCAATTGGAACTAGGTAGGTTGTTATCAGAGCATTGGCTGCCTGCATCTGTTGCGATTGCGACGTCCATCACGAGCACAAAGCGAGAGATGTGTTCATCGTGCTCCGTTCCGCTCTCTGCCCCGAACACGTATGAATAGCGATGTCGTTCACAGGTTCGTTGTTTCACGAAAATTCACAAAACTTTCTCTGTATATTATGTCATGTTGCGAGGGAGTTTTAGGCAAAGTATAGACCGACGCCTCTATTAAAGTGATTGATACTCGCCGGCTATGTTCATTAGTTGTGTAACTTGAAAACATGCAAAAATGGTTCACACAACGCTTCCTAAATATTAGAGTGGTGCTCTTTAATACATTACCTTCGTGATGTTTCGAAGCATATTGACATAACGTTAATTGAATAGGTATAGGTAGGTATCAACATTCATAATTGCATTCTTACATAATAACTAGTGGATTTAATCATTATTAAATTAAATTATTTTATCCGTCTCTGTGGTCTAGTAGTTCGCCTCCCGGTGTCAGATCGAGAGGTTCCAGGTTCCATTCCCAGCAGGACAATATTGTGCTTGATTTTGTTGGTGGACTTTGTATAAGTCCGCCTGGCTAGCTAGCACCATGTTACCTAATTCTGTCGCCATAGTATACATACATACATACACGCAGTTTTATACGTCTGCATCATCGTTTCATCAATTTTAAAATGTACTTGTTTACTGTGTTTATGTTATACTCATCTATAATACTCATATACTCATATATAACAAGCCTCATAGCTCAGTTGGTAGTAACTCTGCCTTCTGCGCTGTAGGTTATGGGTTCGATTCACACCCAGGACAAACATTTGTGTGATGAATATAGATGTTTGTTCTGTGTTTGGGTGTTGTATTGTATGATAAGTATGTAATTACAAAAAAAAATAATTAAGTATTCTATCCGTAATCTAGTTCCCATATTACAAGCTATGCTTAGTTTGGGGCTAGATGGCGCTGCGTAAAATGAATGTCCTACAATGTCCTGTAATAATGTACTTTATTTTCGTTTGTCAATCCCATCACCAAACCAATAGACTAAATACAATGTGTCTTTAGAAATTAAGCGGCTGTTTGTTATCGTGACAGAGTTGTCTAATTGACTCGCACGATTCTTCGAATGGTCGGGCAGGTGTCTGATCGCATTCAAATGCTCAAGTCTCACGTCTAGGTCGATGGTCCCTGAGACCAGCCTGTGGTCTGCCGGACAGTTACTGGGGCACGCTTCACTTCCTACCCTCAGCAACGGCTTCTACCAATAATTGCCCGCTATGCGGAATTATTCTGTTCACCGAACGCGATTATGCACCTGGTGTTTGCATTTGCGTTTTTATGATAATCTCGTTTTCATTTTATTCCCATCATTGTTCTGTCGTTGTTGACCATTGAATTGATCGCATCGATTTAGTTTCATTATAATTGTTTGCTAGCTAGAAGTCCCGGATATTCATCGAATAGTTTACATGAGACATGTGAATAGACAAGAGACAGATGTATCTCTGGTTTACAAACGGTTGCTGTCTGTGAGACGAGACATTTCAAACGTCAATTCAAATTCAAATGCTTGTTGGTTATGTCTTTGAGTAGGTACTTACATTTTCCACGCTGAAGGTTTTTCGTACTACCTACAGTGAATTGTTTAAAAGCTATTGTGCGTCTTTGTATGCGTTAACAAGGATAATTCTTTTGTATTAAGTTCACCAATGCGAAACTTTAAAATCTATTCATGTTCATTATAACGACGCAGGTGCTTTGCATAATAATTAGCTGTTATGTACTGCACGATGCGTAGTGCTCCGTAGGTAGGTAATAATCAAAGTTTTTGAGATTGACATTAAATTGCCACGATACCCTACCAAAGGCTGAGGCCGGCCTAGTTAACGATTGATCTCGTTCAAACATCGTTTGAAATTTAAATTCGAATTCAGTCTAGATAATAGGCGCTTTTGTTAGCAATAACGTGTGCTTCGTTTGGAAATTGAGTTACGGACAGTTAGATAATTTCGTTCTCGGGGTCAGCACAACATGAATTGGGTTTTTGTTACCGCGAGAGTTCCGTTTGATAGATTCGAATGCTATCTGTTATGATGTATGTAATCGTCTGTATTTTTGTGAATCTCGGCTAATAGGTCGACGTCATTTGCTGCTTCCGTCCGGTGGACGATGGTGTTAATTTGAACGATTCAATAAGCACTGCGCGATGAGACATGACAACTCATTCAGATGATGGTAGCCTCTTGAAAAGAGCGTGTCTAAGGTGGGTCCACCTACTCTCAATTTAAGCAAAGCTTGTGGTATGTGAACTAAATAACGGAGAGGATCTTAAGTACAAATAAATATAATTGAAGTGCCTGGGACGCTACCGCCGACGGCGAAGCCGATCTCCATTGGCTTAAAATTAGCTTCATGAGAACTAGAAACGATTTTTACTACCGGGTATGTGTCATATCCAAAATGGCGTTTCCCATCTCAAAAGTGTACACATGTTATGAAACCTATCCGTTCAGTACATTTGACGGTAAAAATCGTTTCTAGTTCTCATGAAGCTAATTTTAAGCCAATGGAGATCGGTTTCGCCGTCGGCGGTAGCGTCCCTGTTTGTAAGTCTCCCAAACGGCTGGACTGATTTTTACGGGGTTTTGACTGGCAGATAGCTGATGTTATAAGGAGTATCTTAAACTACTTTTATTTTCGAAAACGAATAAGGGTTCTGCGTTAAAAAACCCATCCAATCTTTGTACAAGATTCTCCTTTCCAGGTATATCACTGAAAAGAAGAGTGAGAACGGATTTTGGGAAATTCCCTAGAAATGACGGGAACGAAGTCCCAGGCATTTCTGAGTACAAAACAACACCCACACACAGAATAAACATTTATATTCATCTAAATGTTTGTCCCGTGTGGGAATCAAACCTACAACCTACAGCGCAGAGGCAGAGCTACAACCAACTCAGCTGGCGAGTGATATTAGGGTCATCAAAGACGTGACTAGGTTGTATAATGGAAGAGTTTCATGAAGTTCGTAGAAACGGGACACATTCCATTTGACGGATCATGTTTTTATTTTACTGCGCTTAAAATCGTGTGAAGTGTTGGCATGCCACTGCCTGCACTTGATCTTGAAATTGAGCGATAACTGGCGCATGTACTTTCTCCTGAATATTTAATTAATGAAAATAACAAGAATAAGGTTGTTCCGCAGCTTTAGTTACGCGGAACATTATTATTGGTTATTGTAGATTTAAAACACTTTTTGGTTTATAAAATATGAAATAAGGCACTACGAACAGGCTATATAACTCGGTATATATACTAGGTTATTACAACATTTATAGAAATTCTGAGTGACTAACGTGATATTTTCTCATAAAGACTGAAGTCAGTGTGAACCAATATGAAATATTTTCAACATTAATTTTCAAAACATTGTTGTTAAAAGTTATACGTGGCCTGTAGTGGCGAATTAAAATATTTAATTCCAATCGATCCAAGAAGTGTGATTTGAAGTAAAACTTTAACCGAAAAACTTTAAGCTTACTTATTTATTAATGTTCGAAGGAGATGCGTTTGGCCTTTATCTCACCTGGTTACAAGTTAAGATAAGGCCGTAGGTGGAAGCGCACTTCACCCGTAATCCTCTACAGTCTGAGGAACTGGCTATCTTACCTCTGTTTATTTTTGTTTTTTGGTGTATAATAAACAGTTTATCTATCTACGAGTATCTATCTAAATTAAGAACAAATAAGAATTGTTGTTATGGCGACAGGCTTAGGTAAGCTTAGGTAGGTAGCTTGCCAGGCGGACTTAATCAAAGTACTTAACTGAGAGTAACCGCCATAAGGAGGCCAATGATACAAACAAAACGCTTTATTCACTTACAAATCGGCATGCATTCCTCGTACACTTTCGAGCTTCACGGCGATTAGCAAAGGCAATGTGAATAATAAAACTCTATGTATAAAATGTGTGAAAGTGGCACGTTGTTTTGCTTATTTATTATTTACTCAAGGTTGCCATTTTACCTGAGAATGTTATAGCAGAAATAAAAAATACTTGTTTTGAGAGTTTCTAGTTAATTGCCAACATTCGAGCCCGATAGAGGCCGTTATGATATCAGGAATCAATACGCTTATAAGCGGGCTTATAAGCGTTATAACGAGATCAAACAGAGACTATAAAAACTTCACAGGCCATTAATCTGAAGAAAACCCAAGCACCAACACTAATCTTCATTAGAGTAATAATGAACTGGACTTGAAGCGTCCAAGTGGGCTTATTCATACTCCACGCTCTTTGCCTAAGAAGGTCTGAATCTCAATTTTTCACACTTGTTTACCTGGCCTACCTACCGACTCGTATCAGATTAAAATACAATTCATATTTCCTTTATTGCTTTAAAAATAGAACTCAATTAACAGTTAAAGTGACTTGGTTCTTCGAAATATAAAAAGTGGTAATATAAAAGTGACAATTTTTTTTAAATGACATGAGAGTCTTCAACTCAAGAGTGTACCAGATTCCTTCTAGGCAAGCTTACTCCATCGTAGGCTGCAAGGCGTAATTGCAGTCAAACGAAAATCTACCTACTATAATAAAATAAAACCGTTGATTTATTGCAATTTATGCAATCATTAGCCGATAGGACGCTCATGTATTTTTTCTCATCATACGACTTTGGTTTCCTCCTCTTTTTGCTGATCCGGGATCCAGTACAGTATAGGCATTCTTACTCTAGCTAGAATACCTAGGTATGCAAGCAAAAAGAAGTACGGTGCAAAAGCAGGATGTGGGTACAAGGAATTGCATAAAATAAGCAATCGCTCATCAGTTTAATTGTTGAAAATATTTTCTCAGAGAAGTTACTTTGAAATATGTTGAACTCCCACGGAACGACGGGAACTTCGCCCGGTTGTTTAACTGAATATCCGTCTGAATATTCGGTTAGTGTGACCAAGAGTTTTCCCTCCCAGGCTTCAAAGACGTACTTTAACAGCATAGCACCGGCGTCGGTCGTTGAACGGCTTTTAGTAAACCCAAATTGTTTTTCATGCAGTAGCCTGTTCCAGTTAAAATGTATGATATATAATGACTGTAACTGATTAAGAATCAGTTTTTCAAATATTTTACTATGTGCCGGCAGAATTAACGTTGGTCGATAGTTTGCAGGATCCTTTTCATTTCCAGATTTGAATAAAGGGATCAGTTTGCTATGTTTCATAAGATCAGGAAAGATTCCTTCGTCGATGCTTCTATTGAATATATATGCCAGACATGGCGCAATATTGGCATGGATTTCTGTAAAGATATTAAGTACGATAGTAATTGTGGTACTTAATCAAAATAAATATCTTTACGGAAATCCCCCAAAGGTCTTCTGATTTCTTAATATTTATTGACTTAAATGCTTTTACAATACAGTCAGCGTTGACGTGTCTAAAACTAAAGGAAACATAACACTTTTCAACATTTGTTTCAAGTAGGGCCAACGCACAAACACACTCAATATATCCTGTAGTGAATAGAATAGAAAAAATAATATTTGTCGAAGCATCTTATGAACAAAAGGTTTATTATTTTCCTTGTTAGTGGTCAAGGGAACGAATATAAAACTAAAATAAAAAAAACTTTGTACAAATTTTAATACCTAGGTGCCCTACAGTTCGAGCTGTGATGATGATGATGATGATACAACTCCTACCGCAGTTCATCATCATAACGTGCAGCCTATCTCATCCCATTGCTGGGAATAGGCCTCTCTTCGCTTATGTCTCCCTTCTCGATCCTGCGCCAGTCACCCATTAATGACCTGCACGTTTGACTATGTTGTCGACCCATCTTGCTGGCCGACGACCCACACTTCTTTTGCCTTCTCGAGGCCACTTTCGTTATGGATTCTGGTCCACCTACTGTCACTCCGCCTGGCCACATGACTTGTAGGACGCAAATTGAGTCACAATATTAGCGAACTTTTTTCTACCGGAATTTCACAGTTCTTATCGTCTGACTTTACTGATAAGGGCATACAAGGTATCTAGATAGCCTAACGACGTGATTGTATTCTTTACATAAACTTCATTATTTATAACGAGTGCGAATGGAAACGATCTCATAACAGTGACTTATATCTAGGATAACAGTGCAATACAATGGCATTCTACGGAAACCGCAAAACGCGTAGTCTGCTCTCGTATTATATACCTTATCACGAAAGTAGTATAGGTAGTTTTGTATCTAAGCTAGCGAGAATCTTTTCTACAAACCGCGAACCAGCAAGACCTAATTTCGCGTGACAATGTTCCTAAAGCCCTAGTTTTTGAACATTGCTTGGCATTGTTTAGTATCCAATTACTGTATATATGCATTATATGCGAGTTATTCGCTTCAAACTCTGTTAACATGTATGGAAGGTTGTTATTCGTGTATCAGAGTGGCTTATCAGAGCGTGATACGCGGTGTCCTCGGTGCATCGGAAGAGACTACTTGAGATTACGAGCTGAAGAGTAGCCAACATTATCTCGCTGAAAACATCTCTCTATGCCTAAATTGCTTTTATTCAAACGATCAAATCATTCAGTGTCTTCACAAACCAGTTTAGTGATAGCGGATCTAAAGAGGAAGAAGAGAGTTTATAGGCACCTTCTGAACAGGCTCGTTCTATCGTAGATCTGATACATAGCCTGTGCAAGTTCCAAGGGCTGACCCATTTTAAATAAAAAAGAAACTAAAGATGAATAAAAAGATGTTTTATATAATCCGGACCCGTTTTCATTATAGCAAGCTTTATTTATTGACTTTTCCAAGACTGATTAAAATTTAGGTGTCACCAAATTATAGAGGAGTTACTAGGGCTATTTTAACCTTGCATATGTTATGCGATGAGCTAATCCAGTAATGAAACAAAATTATTTATTTGCTAAGAAGAAATCTACAAGTTAAGAAAAACATACAATACAGTAGCGGGATGAGCGCGTTTAAGTCTTTAGTACGTGCAAACCTGAAGAGAAAACAGAAACGTACCTAAAGACAAAACAGCATTATTTTACTTGGACGTAATTTACAAATAATTTTTAACACATTTTTTGTGACAACTTCTATCAATTGGTACCTATACCATAGACCAGACCATGGACCACATAATCACACGCTGCCCAATCCACTCGTTTCCGGGTCCCCGGAGTGACATTATGGATCTCCCCCAACGCATAATCTATTGGCTCCAAAACTTGGAAATTTACTATCTACCTATTAACTACTACAATTATTATTTGTTTACCTTACGCCTTACATAATGTCATACGATTAAATAAAAATACTATACCCGCAGGTAGCCTGCGTCTATGCGTATACTTACACTCGGAAGAACACCATACGAGTATTACATTAAAAGGCGTTGATTTTAGTTGAAAACAACTGAGATGAAAGCTAAGCGTTTCCAGATCGTATAAAACAAAAGTTATTCACGTATATTCGTACATTTTGTATTTGCCACCTACTGAAACTCCAAGCTCTCTTCATAGCTCGTTCTGCGATTTTAAGCATCGATTCGAGCGTAAGCTTGAGGCATAGGTATCCCCTGTTACTAATGATAATATTGTCTATACCTTACATCGAAGCAGTGCTTCAGTACTTTACCAAAGTAAGTGTACTGGCGTTTGCAAGTGGGACGGGATCAGATTGCATTGAATTCAAATGCGGTTCCTGAGGGCCTGATGTTATGATAACCTGTAACTGTACCTATTGGCAGCTTTGTCTGAACAAGTTGCCATATTTACAAAGGAGTTGAGTTTTCTTTGTTTTTCCACGGTTATTTGCAGTTTAAGATTGTTACAAAACTAACTTGTTGTGCCACAAGCACAGGATATGTGTTTATGAATAAGACGTTAGTTAGCATCATCATATCCTCCTATATCCTACACTAATGGGCCACACCATGTCTTCTTCCTTCATTCTCCTATATCAGACTTCAACCCTTACATTATCTTTGACCCTAATGAATAGTGATAATTATTCACAAAATCCACCTAGCACTAAGAAGAAAAATGCAGTAAAATCAGGAGGGTGTGATCCGCATGATCGCGCGATCCGCTTTCCACGACCGAGTTGCGCACCCCACATCATCTCGACTGGTTTTATTACTTGGGAATTAATTGTGAACTAAGTGAAATTGAAAATACCGTCGCGACAAGTAAATAGTTTACTAGGACAAAGGAAGACTTCGTTGTAAACGTTATGTAGGAGGGAATCCACTCAACACAGAAAAAGCTAAAAATAATTAGAGCTTTTATGCTATTCTCGCTAATAAATCGCTTTGGCGAACAGCCAAAACTGTGCAAAACAGAATTCATGTTTTGCGCTTATGTATTACATATCGCTAGATAGCTTTGTGTAAAATATCTAGTAATATTTGTTTATTCCGATCTGTGTTTATTCCTACCAAAAATTTGGATGTTCGAACAATGTGGCCATAATATTTAAGTCTCCATGACCTACTGGCCAATTTGGACATGCAGACCGATGCATAAATTCTACATAAACCATTTCCATAAAACGCATTACTGTAAACTAAAAAAACCCAAACAAAACTGTTCTGCGCTGATGTTAATTAGTTAATGGGGTCTATGGTTGAATTTCTTATTTAATTACTGTACACATAGGTACTTAGCAAACTTGGCCGAGTTTGCAGACATGTGATTATACGGTAATTAATTTCTCTTTCACGGCGATTTACCTCTCTTGTGTTCATTATCTGCGTAAATAATTGATTTAAGGAAGATTATGATTAAAAACAGATTATGATATCTTTATCAAACATCTTATCATATATTTGACGGTTTAAGAAGATTCCGGAGTACCGCTGATTTTCACTCCACTCTGCAGTAGAAACTTCATTAGTCATTTATTTAAGAACGGCACATCCAATTCAAATGGAATTTGAAGGTACAAGTATAATGAGAAAGGGGTAATCTGTGCCCGTGGTGTGTGTTTGTATGGGTAAACTCTGTTCCATATATCTTGATTTGTATGATTTTCAAGAATAAGAAACGCCATTTGTATAAATTGTCTCTATCCGATTATATCTGGGACGGTATCTGAGCGGTAGGTACTACTCGGCCTTATAAAGCATCAAACTGAATCATTTAACTTATATTAAAAACATAACGTATAAGACATTTAAAAAAAAGCCTCTAATTTGATTTTTCAACCTGTCTACCAACCTACCATAATTATCAGCTTGTATAGTGTAGACGGCCACTCCTTATAGTACTAACCTAACCACAAAGAACGCGTTAAAATTCTCAACGCAATTTGAATCAGATGCCAATAGATACTGACAAAAGCCTATATTTACTGTATCCATATTAAAATGGGAAGTGTGAATAAAAACTTGAAACACCTTGTTATTACAATCCATTTACACCGTTCGATTTGTATAATCAGTCACTTGTGTATGAAAAAGCTAATTTTAACACCTGACTGATAGATGATGGTACTTAGTTAACGGGATGGTAAAAAACGCGATGTTGGTCTTGTCTATTACATGTCAGATAATTTCACGGTGATATTTCGTATGTTTATCGGCAATATTCAAATGAAAAAATAAAGCCTCTGTGGTCTAGTGCTTCGCCTACCGGTGTCAGATCCAGAGGTTCCTGGTTCGATCCCCAGGAGGAGTAATTGTTTGGTTTGGTTGGTGCTAGGACTTTGTTTAAATCCGCCTGGCTAACTACCACTATCTTAGCTAATTCTGTCGCCTTAACAACAATTCTTAAATTGATGCGTTCCGGCATTTAGAGGCTAGGTAGTCAGTTTCTCAGTTTGTTGAGGATTCCGGGTGAAGCGCGCTTCCACCTTCGGCCTTATCATATCTTGAAAATCAGGTGAGATGAAGGGCAAACACCTCCCCGGCGTACAAAAGCAAAAACATAAGCCTTTAAGATGAGCGCTCTTTCACTGATATATCTTGTTATTCGAGGGAATCAGAGTAATTAAACAATGAAAAGATGCGCATAAAGTTTACTTTTCTCAGTTTATAAGCCGTCATAATTTTATACTTTTACTTAACTCAAATCTACTCCTCTATTATTTAAACTATTTGTCTCCTTGTCTGCTGGCTGTTTGTTTGTACGAAATATCTTTGAATTAGCTAAACCCATATTACCAAAACGGCTGGACTTATTAGAATCTAAGTTTAGGTACTTTTTTCTTTCGCGTGCCAATATTATAAACTACTATGACTAAAAGCAAATCAACAGATTTGTTGTACCTCAGGTATTCTGTTGCAGATAAATGTTAAGAAATTATTTAAATGCAGAAAACACTACGGGATTCGGCTAGTAAAAAACTAAAAAGCAACTATAATATTTTGAAGGCTTCAAACATATTGGCGTTAAATTGGACGTGCATGTCAATGTTACTGTCAGGCGGTACACTTAACGCAAAAAAATCAATGCAAAAAAGTTAATAGTCAATCAATGTTGGTTCAATGTATCGATAAATAGAGATAAGACGAATGATATCGACCTGTTGTGATGTCTCAATACAAATGTCTGCCCGTAGGTATTGATTAAAACTATCTATGTGTTAGTACTTTGTTATAAGTGCCTATATGAACTTAGACATGGACAACAATTATTTGCACACAACTTATCATACCAACGAAAATGCATGGCGTTCCGGACGTACATACACTTTACATTTATG
Source organism: Venusia cambrica (assembly GCA_951394065.1). Lineage (NCBI taxonomy): Eukaryota > Metazoa > Arthropoda > Insecta > Lepidoptera > Geometridae > Venusia > Venusia cambrica. The sequence continues at coordinate 10,960,658 of OX596040.1, read as the reverse complement.
GAACTTCTGTAAATACACCTCTTTTTTATTTGGTCAGTAGACTTGGATACCAAAATCTTAATGAGTACTTAGCTATTAAAAATAAAAAAAATATGATTATAAACTCATCGTGTAGCTGAGTGACTGACAATCAACACACAGTCCAAAGCCGATGTTCTAGAAACATACAATTTTCAGGGTCGTTTGCTTAGGCTTAATGCACCCCTTGCACTAAGAAAGGGTTTTTTGAATTTCCCACGGGATGATGAGAACGAAGTCCCGGGCGTTTTACTAGTACTGTTATAATAAGTATATATTGGTGCCTACATCCATTACGCGCTCCACCGAATAAGCAAAGAGTCGCCGAACAAGTATCGGTAAAAACAAACTAGAAAGAATGGCGTTGATTAATTTGAGAGCTGGGTGTAATTGAGTGCGGAGATGGAGATATATCTGAGATAGTATCTACCTTTGATTGGATACCGATTGGTTGAGGCTGGACACATTGTGTACGCGACTTTGTGTACCAATTGACGACATTTTCTTACTCTCTCTGACACTTTCTAGAATTTTTTCGCTTATCTTTTGTTATACATTTGCTCTGGCACCTAGACAAGAGGCAGTCGAACCGGACAATAGAAAGCATACCAAATGTATGAAAATGCTAGCATATTATGTCAACGAATAGGTATAACACAATAATGTCAAATCCCTACTTAGATAGCTGTCGATGCAGCTTTTCTAGGGGCACCTCCACATTCTAAACTACAATGAAACGAATATCTACACTGCACTCATTTACTCATTTTACTTTTACGGTACCACGCCGGCAATGTTGCAAGGATAGGCTAGTACCTAATATTTTCTTGTGCCATTTAAATGCAAAATTCGATCGTTATTTTTGTTTTTGGTCGGTCTTTATTTAAGTCCGCCTGGCTACCTACCACCATCTTAAATAATTCTGTCGCCATGACCACAATTCGAAAATTGATGTGTTTTGGCATCTAAAGGTAAGATAGCCAGTTCCTCAGACTGTTGAGGATTCCGGGTGTAGTGCATTTCCACTTTCGGTCTTATCATAACTTGAAAACCAGGTCTGATGAAATACGAGTGTCGACAGAAGTGAAACTTGAGTTTTGTCGATCTTTTCCGAAGAGAACAGCTGAGATTGTTGAAGGTACTTGAATTCCAATGTGTTACACCTACTGGATGTTTACAATAGCGCCTTCTATTCTATTCTATTCTATCTATTGAAAGTTAGCGAAACTATGCCGAGGTGTCGGTAAGCGTAACAGTTTCGCAAGTTCAATGGTTTTTTGCCATCTTAAAACATACACAACGCGAATAAAGATTTTTTCACTTTAAAACTATATGTGATGGTTGGTGTGAAACTTTCCTTAGTGGGTGAGTTGTCTGCGACTAGTCGCGTCCGCAGTGAACCCGAAGCAATAATTTGTTCATGTCGAACGCCACATGCTGTACGTGCCGCAAAGGAGAAAAAATAGGCGCTAAAATGAAATGCCAATTCGTCATAGGCAGAGTAGCGAGCTAGTCGACATCCACGTGTTGTTTCCGTTACATGATAGATGGACAAATGGCATGTCGAATGTCGATTCAGTTTGTGATTTTATAATTACTTTTTAAGAGATTATTTAGATTATTTCCTTTATTTTACCCACAAATATAGATAATTGACCGAGCGAGCTAAGCGTCTATGCTTCGAGACTGGCCAAAAATGCTTTTGTCGAAAGACAAAAGCATTTTTGGCCAGTCTCACATAATTAGTATAATATCATTTCTGATATTATATTATTATGAAAATGCGTATTGATGAAAATTGGCACACATGTTCCTTGATTTATTAAAATTTTTTCATCGATTGAGATTTTTGATCGAGGGTTAAAGGGAAGTTTGGGAAGTTTGCTGTAGCATTATTTATCAACAGATTCGAATTAAATTTAAAAGACACACTAAATATTTAATTCTACACAAGATATTGTGAAAAAAAAAACCAAAGGGTAGAGGAGGGAGAAAAGGGGAGAAGTTTGCTGTAGATTTTTTTTTTTTTAGAAAAAAATATATCTACGTCTACCAATAAGATTACGCAGTCCACTCCGCCTTTGCGAGACAAACTAGAAGACATCAGATTTGACCTCCTAGGATCAGGGGAACACGCGTAATCACTAAAGCTTATACCTCTCTTTGCTCAAAAGTCTAAAAGGAAAAGTGAAAGAGGAAAGCATTGGTTATTGCATGGTTATAAGGGCTCGCGAGGTCTACTGTTTGTACAGAACCACTAGTAGTAAATTATTCACTAGCTGGAAATAATTATTTTGTTACTTACGCGATGTGTATATAATTGTATCACAACTCAAATCATGTTTGAAGCCTCAATTCCATAGGATCAATTTCTACCTTCAAATCTTACTGCCAAATTCAAAATTTTTAATCACTGCCTGAACAACAACATTTGAAATTTTCCCTCCGGTACATTACGACTTAATTTTAAAATGTCTAGCTAATCCATACGACTGAATTTCATAATGTCTGAAATTCAAATGGCGTTATTTTTATAACAACTTCAACATCGGCTTTTTTCTAAATGTTCCAGTTTCAAAATGACTGAATCCCATGTCTGAAATTGTATTCCCCCCCCTTTCAACATGCAAGCAAATTGCCAATGTGATAGGTAGGATTGTGTACCACTTCTATTATTATAACCAAAAGAGTAAGTACTTATTTATGCCCATCGTAAAATAAATTTTGAAATCCTTTTTGGTTGTGAAGAAATAGTAGTTGTTGTAGTTTAATTCTATAACTTATACAGAAACAAAAAAATAAACTGAAAATAGTTTTCACACTAGAACAATAAATAGTTGATATCAATCAAGATTCGAAGTACAGTAACAACACTTGGCAACACTTATTTTCATAAATGTGAAAAAAAATGGAATCTGCGTCAGGACCCGCGTAGCTCAGTTGGTTTAAGCGTTTCCGGCTTTAGGAAAAGATGCGGGTTCGAGTCCTATCGCGGGTTGTGAATTTTAGTGTCATTATAACATTTATAAATGTTGTGACCAAGTGCAATCACTTGAAATACAAAAAAATGACTTATTTTTATTTTTATAAATGAGTTGCATTTTTAAGTGTTATTAGAAATGTATGTGAAGGTTTGAATACCAACTCATGTAAGTATATTATACTGCGATCTTGTGATTCAATCATTCTGGGATCAACACATTGTAACGTTACTGTTTTTATAAGAGAAACAGTAAGAACAATAATAAGAAATACTAAAGGACCTATCCTACTAGAGGTGTTAAAGAGATAGGTAAAAATAAGAATTATGAAAGTAAAAGAAAATAAAAGTATATTAGATAAAAGAAAGTCCACAAGTTCAATCAGAGACTTCAACGTCCAATCAGTAAGAGGGTCTTCAATGTCCAACCAGTATGAGGGTCTTCAACGTCCAGCCAGTAAGAGGGTCTTCAATGTCCAACCAGTATGAGGGTCTTCAGTGTCCAGCCAGTATGAGAGTCTTCAGTACCCAGCCAGTATGAGGGTCTTCAGTATCCCGTACAGCAGCTTTTTAAAGACAGCCAGACAAATGTATTGAAGACCAGCAACTTTCCCGGGCCACTTGACCCGGGAATGGTCTTGTATTTAATTTGGAGTTCTCCGATTGGGAGCTAATAGATGTAACTTATCTCTGCTCCGTTTGGATGCTAGATATCAATTCCCCTTCCTCAGCCACCAGCTTTCGCAAGAAGACTTTGGTGGAACGCTAGTATTCTAAATTTGATTAATTCAAATATTATACATGGCCAAAGACAATTGCTAAGGTTTTAATACAAGTTCAGATAAAAATGTACGTGTTAGACAGAGATAGCATATAAAATATAAAGGAAACTTACGTCTATGAGCTTTTTTTGACATAAAAAAGATAAATGACATTTGCCATAATTGACAACCTAAAATAATATAAACAATCTTTGAAAGTCTAAGGTCTATTGATTTCAGCTAAATATTATATTTGAAGAAAGAATAATAAGCTTATCGTAATAAGATAAATCCAGAGAATCTATAGATGTACTTTTGAAAGCAAAACAAGGGATAAAAATGAAAATATTAATGTACGAATTGTGAAGGAATAACATAAAAAGGTACAGTTTTAGAACTAAATTAGAACTAAACGATAAAGAAGTACATGTTTTAATGTAGAAAGTATAAAAACATGCAGATAAAAGTACAAAATCATGCAGGAAAACACAGTTTTCCTACAACATTTAGGAATTCAGGCATTACGGGACATATTCTTATTTAAATTTAGTCTTATTAGTTTCAGTCATTGTGAGATTGTGTGGTACTGATATCAGGCATTTTGAGATTGAGTTGTAATGGACCGGAGGCGTATACAATAGGGTAAGATTTATAACAGTCTTCAAACAGGTCTTTCCATTTACAAGACGCCACAAAGTGATAAAATTGTTAGTTAAATTATAAATGTTTTTTTCTGAAGACTTTACTTGGCCACATTTCTCCCGATGCTCCATGCGTTCAAATCAAATAGATAATTTTTAAACCTAGGAATTATGTTCCTGTCGGTAGATGTACCAATTAAAGGGTACCATTGCAAAGCTTATTAGCTTTGCAATGGTACCCTTACTGCAGCTATTAGACTCTTTAACTGTCAAATGCTGTTTTTATCTTCATGCGCAAGTGCATCGTTGCGGAATTATGAGCGTTTTAATCCAATTAGAAGTTTATGCTAATGTTGAATTCGCTGGTAAATGACCAATGCCAATGCTTGATGAATGTGCTTGCCTTACTCATCTTTTAGAAATGTAACGCGTTGGAATAGTTTCTATATTTGTCTTTTCTTAAAATATATAAAAATATAGAGATCCATCCAATTTGTTGCTCTATTTGTTGCGTTATTGGTACTTTAAAAAACCACGTCAAAAGTAAAACTTTTGTTCCAAATGTCTCCAGAATTGCTGATTAATTTAACCTCCTCTGTGACTAGACCATAGAGATGGTTAACTGTATTTGCGGTTCGCCCACCGGTATTAGACCCATTGTCTTGGGTTCGATCCTCAGGGGAGTACAAATTGATGCTTGGTTTGGTAGGGGTTTGTTTAAGTCCGCCTGGCTAGCTTCTACTTTCATACCTAAGTCATAACATCAATTCTTAATTATATTTGTTTATTGCAGCATTTATAGGTGAGACAGTCAGTTCCTCAGTCCGTTGAGGATTCCGGGTGAAGTTTACTTCCACCTTAGGCCTTATCATAGCAAGAAGCGCTTGGTCGCAAATTGGTATTTTTGATGATTCTGAATAATTCACGAGATGAACTGAATAAAGAAGTAGCAAGTTATTGGTATTTACAAATGTTATGATGACATGCTCTAACTAATTGAGCTACGAGGCTCCGACGAGATAGGTATAATAAGAGTAAGTAAACTCTATGGTATTCTTTTTTAAACGTTTACGATTTGAAAACCTTATTTTGATACACTTTTTTTTCGTATCAATATGTTACTGCCTACTACTACTTACTTGTTCATATTTTTTTCAACTTTGGAAATCCTCAGATGTGAATTGCGCATGCAATTATTAAGCTTAAAACAATAGAACTGATTAGATCGTTCCCTTTTTCACCGGATGTACAGAATGGTTGTGATTAAACCTGCATGTCTGCAATATGTGGGTCTGTTCCACGTCGTGAGTGCCTGTCTGTAATTGTGCTCGAATTACAGAGCGATGAATGTTTTTGTGCTTATCTATCGGTTTAGTTAGGTCATGATTGACTGTGTTCCTTAGTGCCTAGATTGGAAAATCAGGTTAGAAAAATTGATTTATAGACTGCCTAGGATCTCCGCCACTGCGCCTGTCATGCTTTAATATTTTTGGGGTATATGGGAGTGCCGACAGAAATGAAAACTTGAAGTTTGTCGATCTTTGCCTAAAATGGTACTTGAATCTCAATGTGTTATACTACCGGGTGTTTACAATTGCGCCATCTACTGTAGTTTTCACTTCAAAGAGGAGTCGGTAAACGTAAGATCGCGTGTTCTATGGTTTTTTTCCATCTCAAAAAAATCCCAATGCGCCTATATCATTTAAATACAACACTCGTCGATCATATCCCTTGCAACAAAGCACAGTAACAAAGTACGACGTTTAACAATTATATCTTCTGCTAAGAAAAACTAGCAAACCCATGTGGAAGAAATGAGCAGGCGGTAAATAGATCAACAAGCGCTTTATGGCCCATGTTACAATATCACTTAGCATTGTTCGTGTGGCGTCATGACACCGCATGGTCTCACGCTGTGCCCTATGGTTTGCCGTTACGCCTTCACAAGAACTCCATGCAGAGCTAAGCTATCATATAAGTACTACACAATGGGTATACTGGTAGTCGCTTCTGAATTATCTTTATTGCTACTCTGTTTGAACAAGCAATACACTCACTCAATATCATAAACACACTCGCTCACCAGACACTCACACACACACGTACAACAATATAGGTACAATTCCCAACTCGCAAGTCCTACATACGGTATCTTCTGTTGCCAGACTCTTAAGAGACTGGTGTTATCAGGATGCCATTTGCCTGTAGCTCTCATTCACCTACTCATTAACTTCACATAGATATCTTTACGGATATTTAGTAAAATGGACTTTCACACATTACCAACAATTTTTACCCTTTAATATTTATTTTTAACTTTTTTAGGAATATATGCTTAATGAATATACCAACATGTCAATAGGAGGGCGATATTGGCTGCGACACAGTGTAATACTATTTGCGGTCAGCATCGTTTGTTTTTATTGAGAATTTGAATTTGTTTACTATCATTCATTGATTCTTATACCCGAAGCGATCATGTAGCTTTAACTATCTCTATGATATGTGTTGAATACTTGAAATACTATTTATCAGTCATTGACATCATTATGTCATACTTACGCTTTTTTCTATTTTGTATGTAATTCGCGTTGTGATTATAGCGAATTCCTTGTAACGGTCTTTTGTTTCGCAATAGGTCAGCCATTGACCTCTAGGTTTGCCTGGGCAAGGATGGAGTGAGCTTCCCAGAAAATTCCAATTAACTCGCTTACTGTGTGGGGTGTTGGGTTGGGGTCGTACGTAACGCAAAAAACGGACGCGGGTACCTGATTCCAAAATCATGCAGTTCGCATCACTAATAATTTTTGTATTTTTGCTTTGCAATACGTCAGCTCTTGATCTCGAGGCTTGCCTGGGCAAGGTTGAGGTCTACGATGGAGCGAGCTTCCTCTGAAATGCCAATTAACTCTCTTTTCGAAGGTGTTGGTCGTACGTAACTGTAAAAATGAACGCTAGTAGCTGATTCTAAATTTATGAAATGCGCATTATAAATGACATTTGGTATCGCTTAGTCCTAATAAGTACTAAAATTGAATACCAAATGTGGATGGTAATTATCTGTGCGGCTTTTGCCTGTAATTAATGATATTAAATACTATACCTGGGGAAAATCTTCCAGTATCGAAGGAGGCTTATGTCCAACAGTGAACAGTTACGGACAGATCAGTTACTAATGATGATGATAATTATGACCAGTCGACCTATCACACCTAGGTATTGCTTTACAAAAGTTCCTAGGAGTTGTGTAACAATCATTTCAACTCTCAGACTTTAGAATGAAAGGAATTAAGTAATAAGCAGTTAAATACTTTATACATCGCTCTTTAAAATAAAGTTCATCATTCTGTCATCGAATGAGACGCTCCTTTTACTAGTTTTACCTACAGTAGTTAGTACAAGCTTTGTAATTCGCAAATGTTACTTACGTAAATAAAATTGAACCTGTTTACTTATTTCATCATGACACGGCATCTAAATTACGAATCATCTCAGTGAAGTCAATATTACACAAGCTACTTTCTAGAAGAATTTTAACTCATCGTACGGTAGGTACTGTCGGCTAAGTAATTAAGCCGTAATATGTATTAGAAGCTATTGCAATTTTCGTTTATTAGGAGTAGAAATAATTTAAATGTGCACTAAAAAAATGGGAATCAACTGCCAACACAAACGTTTTTACATTTACGCATGACCCCAAAACCCTCAAAAAGAGTGATAAAAGGCGGTTTCTGAGAAAGCTCGCTCGATTCAAGATACTTTGCAGTAAGGCCCCTATTTTTGGAATAATGATATTGTTGCGGGAAATCGGTGGATACAAGTGTATAAACTGGTTTATTCAAATGGACATTATTACGTTTTTATACCTATGTTCTACACTTATGAATTACATAGATTGAATATATTATTATTATGTATTACTATATTATTATGAAAAACGCCGCCACGAAAGAACAAAATTTGTTATTTTATGACAATTAATCATGTCGGCGTTCTTAGTTAATAAGCTATTAATTTTCCAAACTTAACAGGGAACAAACATTACATAAATGTGCTCCACCCTGGATTCGAACCCAGGACCTGCGGATCGCCAGCCATACAGCTACCATCAGACCACGGAGTTTTCGAGAAATATAATAATTCACCGCAACGCTCATGTAATATTTAGTAGGTACTTATACTCGTGGCTCAAAAGCTGATGACCAACTGCAGGGCAAATGGTGAGGTAGGTACTAACGTCTATTCTTAGGTACTCAAATGCTCTACCGAGTGTATACTTCATCGAGTGTGACATCATTTCACCTCACACTCACTTTATGTTATGTTGTGTTTGCCTCTTCAGTTGAGATGCTATTGAAAGTAAAACTGGTTAGATTGGGCGTTCGATTCCTATAGATATCATAAAGGCGCGTGAGAAAGTGAGAGGAATATAAAACCATAATAAAATCACGTAATGCAGACCATCCGGTCGCTCTAAAGCTTGATTATCTAAGTGACCGACTGGAGTGATTTGGGACGGTTGCAGAATGTCGAAATAACATGCAGATTTTTTTTCGTGTGTGCTGTCTTTTACGAGCGAGCTGCCGTATGCGTCTGCCATGACTCATCTGTCTCGACAACAATCTGAGACAATACCTGGGACCTGCTAATCGCGATTACGAACAGGGTGTAGAATTGACGTTTCAAATGCTACACAAATTACTGAATAAACGATAATTGATTTTGATTTTTTCGACCGACTGCTTAGCGAAGTAGATGGTGCCCTTTGAAACACGGCATCATACAATGCACCACGAAAATCTGAAAGCTTATATACTTACTGACTGAATGATCAACGCACAGTCCTAGCTAGAGGTCCTAGAGACTTGAAACTTTCAAAGTATCTTCCGTTTGTAGTGTAGGGGTGCACTGAGAAATGATTTTAAGTAATTGACATGTTTCACAGGAACGAAATCTCTGGCGCTTACCAAGTTTTGCATATCACGCAAAGAATCCGGATGAAGTGCGCCTCCGCCTTCGGCCTTATCTTAACTTGTTGCGATACTTTTTTGCTTGTGTGCGAACCATTATGCATAAAAATAGCCTAAGCTTTTGTTTCTTGTTTTCCATGGCTTACACTATACCCAAACCATGCCAAATTTCTTGAAGATCCGTTCAGCCATTTAGCCGTGAAAAGGTTACAAACAGATTGACACATAGAGATACTTTCGAATTCATAATATTATAATGGATGGATTGTAATTCATTCCGAACAGGAAATGTTTTGAAAGTTACCGATTCTTAACAAAATACTTTTAAAAAACCAACTAAAACCGGTTTAAATCCAGTTTAATCAGAGCGTTATGAAATATCAGGATACATAAAATGCGCATTCATTTTAATACCATTTTCAAATGCATGGATGCAAATAACCTGCGTGGGATTCATTCCATAACAAATCTTATGTAAGTTTTATTGCTTTATTATACTCGTTTAAGCGGATCATATGCTTAGAATATATTACGTGTTGCTTATTTTAACCCACTTCGTTATATAAAAGGAGCCTAGGCATCACAATACAACATAAACACATCACATTAACAGCCCTTTAATATCTATCTTTAGACAGGGCTTCCAAATTACTGGTGGGTCTTGCCATTATCCACTTAGCAAGCTTGGTGAGATCTCTTTGTCGCCTTTTACGACATTCAAAGGCTGATTTCGCGGGAACGATTCTTAAGAAGCGACCACCGCGACACGACGCACGAAAATAAGTATTTCAAATCAATACCGGTTGTATATAATTCGATATCTTTTTTCTGCTAAACTGGTAAATTTGGAAAGCAACCGAGTAATGACTGTATCCCTGGATGTTCCTGTACCAGATTATGCGATATCAGCGTATGAACTGTGGACAAACCCTATGCTAGGCAGTCAAATGCAAGTACAATACAGGGAATCCAGATATTATGCGCGGTAATGCGTGTAAATTGCGTGCGCGCACATCCGGATATGCAATTCTGATGAATGGATGGTGGCTAATTACGTTGGCCGAGTTTTGCGTCCAAAGACTAGTGACTTACATGGTCTGCAGAGCTGTACTGAATAGCTAGACCTTGTGTGAGTACGGCTAATAGCACTAATCGGCTAATGGACTGTCAATGAGTTGCCGCGCGGAATCCGCGTGACCCGTTCGATCATGTTACTAGCAGAAGCTGGCTGCTACATCATGATGTAGATGTTAGATCTTGACAGTAGGGAGCAGTAGAAAGTGATTTTGCTTGTGGGTGTACTACAGAATAAGCAGTCGTTTTCTACCTGACATGTTTCTCTAATGTTTTTAAACGCATGCCTTACTTTACAAAGTGTTCTGCATTTGGTGTATTAAAAGGGGATTATAGGCACATATTTTTTTATTTATGTTAGTCGTAGCTGAATGCACTTTGTCCAGGATCATTTGTGTAAGTCCGACTCGCACTTGGCCGGTTTACATTAATTACCAAGAGTGCTTCATAAATGAAATGCTTTGTGACTTTCGTAATTCGTGAAAGTTACTTGACACTATTTTATTATAGTTAGATTGGAGCAGAGCAGTCAAATAAAAAGACAAATTACTTTAACCTTTCTAAGACAGGTGACTAATAGGTAGCAAGTACTTGTCTCAACTTACCTAATCACACAAACTCCTCATCTGATATTTGCACCACTCCTTTTTGATATAAACGTGAACAGCTATTTACCTTTTCATACCATAAAATCAATTAAAATTACTGGATTGAAGTGTTTTTTCTTTACCGATGGTCGAAAGAAATACCTAACAAAAAAAAATGCTATTACTTGCATATTCGTACAATTATTAGCGCGATTTGAAACCATGAAGATAATTATATATGGTATCGGTACATTCGATAAGCAATCCCATATATTCTTGCAGACGCTATTATCGGGCGAATTGCATTCTTCGTAGGATCGATCCTAGAACTAGCTACAAGAGCATCTAAATATAGCCCTGCCACTCATAGATATACGTACTTACTGCACTCGAACTCAGATAGATATATCCTCCATAGAAAACTTTGGACCAGTTTTTAAGCATAATGCACGTATGAAAGAGTGAAAGAGTTATGGTTAGGAGGAGAGCAGAAAGCATTTTTCACGGTCTTATATCGAACATTTATTGCTTCTAGTTACAATAAAAAATTCGTAGAGATAATATAGGGTATAGGGATAGGGTATGGTTATATTTTGGAATATTCTCAAAAAACATCGTTTTGGCTACGGAAAGAAGCCACTTCATCAAATTACTTATTGAAAATTTCGTCGGTTGAGTCGTAATTTAAATTATAATGTTTAAAAATAAAACTTGATAAATAAATGCAACACGAAGATAGCAGCACCTACTTACAGTTACCTCCTGCCGAAGTCCGGTGCCAAACGTTTGCCTTATTCCGTCGCGTGTCGGTGTGCGAAAGAACCAGTGCCACCATATACCTCATCCCTTGCTTTTGAGCATCTTGAGCTAAACTAGCCGCTTTTATCCGCCTAGTGGTTCAACCCACCTATTTCAGATACATACAAACAAAACAATAAAAAAGTAAAAAAAAAAAACAAGCCAAACAAGGTAAAAAAATTGCTCATCATAATTATAAACAAAACGAATATCGCGTACGTTGCTATACCTAGGTTTTTAAAAATTAACGGAAGAGTTCCCGACCCACATAAAAAACAAATAGATAATAATAAACTTGTAAAATTGAAAATATAAATATTTTTCTCATTTCACGTATTTTAAATACGTGAAATGAGAAACAATTGGTCCAGCATATTATCGCAGAAAAAATATTTCAATGAAAATGTACCTACCGATCTTGGTTTCGCGTGAATCTAATAAAGCCAATTAACTAAAAAATAAAACAAAATTCATGGAATTAATTAAAGTCATACCTATTTACCTAAATATGCGATGGCATAAGTGACAACTATTTGTCTTTGTGGTAATAAAGTTCTTTAAACGAAAAAATATACATTTTACTTAGTTTTTCTTTGTGGATTTTCTGTGCAAAGAGAAAAATATACCTACGTACACTTTTATCGTCTGTATCGGAACATGTCTCAAAGTGTTCGATGCCGGGGCTCTTGATCACATTAACGCTATTAGGGACAATGCGCTCGAGGTAATGGAATAACACGATAACAGAAAGCGCATATCAGAACCCAATTACACAGAATGCTTGCTAAAGCACTAGCTACTTAGCTGTGCAGACTTCATAATAATTTATATAATTACATTATTTGTTAATTTGTTAATTCATTATTAATTCATACAATTTTTTTACTATATGATACATTTATTCAATAAAAAGTACAATTAAACTAACTATGTACAAAGGAATCAGTCAGAAATGCCTAAGGACCGTTACAAACGGCCTATAGGTAACTCAACTGTTCCAGAGCAGTACCAGACGGAAGCGTGCCCAAGACACTGGCTGCATTGCCACGCTGAATAGCTATGCTAATTCGCTGGCCTAAATAAGAGCCAGCCCTTGGGTCACGTGTCGCGTCAATCAAAAGCCCCGCAATATTTTTGAAAACCCGGAGGGCACCGGCTCCCCACGGACCCAAGGTCTCCACCCCAAAAGGCTCAAATAGGTAAGCTCTGTCGAGACCACTATATTTGCGCCTTTTGTGATCCTCGGCCGAATCAACCGCCGCACCACATCAATTATCTACGACAAATAATCTAAGTAGCGAGCGTGGTACTTAAAAAAAAATAGATAGATATGGGAATGATTTTTCGTTCCATTATACTGTTTTTTTATTGAATGGAACCTTCAAAAATGTATGAACCTACCCTGAGATTTATTTTTAAGATTTTTAGTGGTGAAGTCGGTTCCATTTCATTTTTTTTTTCAAAAATAGGTAACTTATTCTTTCTAATACCTAATTCTTTTATTCAGGTCTTATCAAATTTCAATAAATCCGATTCACCGTTAAGTCGCGAAAAAACGAACTTTAGAATTTAAAATATTGACATGGGACTTCTTTAATACTGGAGAGTTTGACAAAATTTCAACAATTAGTGGATCGCAGTATTCAAAAAAAAAAAAATAACGCTGCCCGGTCTAGAAGGTAGTACCTACTATTGACGGTTTTATTATACGTTAGTTTTGTATGTAAGGTGAGACATGGGTATCTAATCTACTGTAATGTTGTTGACACTTTTTCCTGAGAGTGGTGGTGATACTTTCTTGGAGGAACTCTTCCTGGATCTCTGTTACCGCCAGCGGCAGCCATATTCCTGTGTAGCATGAGCTGCATAGAAAGCGCGTCTTGCGACTTGTAACCCGTTAGTGCACACTTTCCAATCGGATCTAGACCTTAGAGCCTGTCTAGATATATCAGAAGCTTTCTATATGTACGCCCACAGCATTGAAGGGTTTAGATTACATAACACACAATCTTGCAATTTGATGTGTAGCATTTCCCAAAGAATGCTGAGGCGAATGGGGCTTTCGTTTCATGATTGTATCGTTATTAACCTTTCACGAGTCCAAATATGAGAGGTGAGGAGAAGAAGGAATGAGCTTCGACAGCGGATATAATGTGTTTTTTTGGTTACGATTAAATACCTGTGTCTCTTCTAGAGTAGAATCAAATTACCTGTATTTTTTAAGCTTTCTGATTCATTATGCGCTTTGATTAATTTCAAATTTTATGCAGTATACCTGCAAAAAGTAACAAATGCCATTCATTTTCTTACGTCGATTTGGTCACAACACCTACATAAAAAAACATTGGTGCGCCTCTTCGTGATGAGATTTATATTTTGCGTCATTTTTTGTCTTCGAGCGACAAAAAATGTCGCAAAAGTATATCTAAAATAATTAATTTTACCAACGAATACATAAGATTTCTCTTTTTTATTTTGTATGCTATCCTATGAAAAATATGTATATGTATATAATGTAATTAGAAGTTCATTCTCCTTTTACTTATCCATATAATACAAGCTTGAGTAGCGCGTTTAAATCTTTTATAAGCACGTTACACAAACCATTTTCTCCGAACACGTTCCTCCAGATTCTTGATCGGACAATAAAAATTATAAAACCCTGCACAAAACCTGACAGATCTTGAAGCATCACTTTACATTACAGAGTGTATTAATCAGGGCACAGTGGAAGCTATATCGAGTGAGGCAGCGAAGCGTAGCGAGTCCAGGCTTGTAATTTGAGATGAGACTGCCTTTTCTCGGTACTACTTAACTAAGTAGAGCTTTATCAAGTTTTTACTCCGATACATGAATTTTGCTGTCGTTTACAGTTAGTTAATCGCTTCTTGGTTGGATGGTTATCCTCAAACAAATTGCCACGACGAAAGTACAACACCTGTTTAAATAAAGCATAATTTACATGAGAATTTACCGTGGATAAATAATGATTAACTACCTAACAAGCTGTAAGGCAGTTTCATGTGGTAATTCGTCGATTACGGAAGATTACGGGCATTAATAAATATTATTCTACGATTTATTATCATCAGGCGAATGCGTTCCTGTGATTGATGCGTGAGAGTCATTCCTTAGAGATTCATGGATTAGGCTGTTCCTATAATTTATTTCCTATTCGTAATTTTGATGCTATACCATTATTTATGTGCACTTCAATAATAATTATTTGGGCGATTGTAGTTTGTAATTTTATATGAATTTGACTGAGCGAGAGGCAGTTCTTATTTGGCATTTACTTGGTATGATTTTATGAATGTTATTAGTGGGTGCATAATATATTGATGGCTTGAAGTACCCATATACTCGTACAATGGGTGCATTAGTAATAAGCAAATGGGTAGTGTCTGCCACAATAAAGTATAGACTTACGGCGTGGTGCAGTGGCGGTGAACAGAAGAATGAATTACGAGTATGTGGGTATCGTTAGCCTAGTGAGCTAAGCTTACACGGCACGTGATGATTTGTAACGAACTGTGACACTTTTACCTACTTATCATCATATTGTGTGTAGAATACGCTTGCTAAATACGGGATTAGACTTAACAAGACAACACATCATATCGCACTGTCATGTTACTAAGATTAGTGGTATTTAGTCCAAGGAGAGAGTAGTCGTAGACAAAAGCAAAGAAATAACAAAGAATTAAATATTTCTGAGCACATACTTTTGTTAGTACGATTTGGCCAAGACACCGTTGCAGTTGTCACGTCAAATGAAATTGAAGATTTCGCAGTTAGCTGGTTCCACATCGGACGATCCAACGCGCTCCAGCGATCGCGCGCTCTGCGATCCAAGATCATGATGCGTGAAACGTGGATATCACTAGGCCGATCCAAGTCTGTTGATACTGCGATCCTAAACTGCGCTCCAAGCGATTCATGATTCAGTCGAACTCTTGCTGGAGATGGAGTCACACGTACAGCGGCGGGATTTTGCTCAAATATTTGGTATTTATTATGAGTTTGATGCCCATATGAGATGATCAGAGAAATTTGATGTCAAGCATCGTCTCTTACACCTCTAATAAAGTAAAGGAAATTGTTTGGGTACCATAAACATTTTATATTACTTGTAAAGGGATGTTAAGCGGGGAATTTACGGGATTTCCATGGCTGGTCGCGCGATCCACGCACAACCGTCCACACCGCACTCTCCACGCACGCGAGGCACCTTAGAGGCATGCCAAAACACCGACCAAAAACGGATCAACCGTGGCAAGGAGCGCGCGCTCCAATTCGTGCACTTGGATCGCACGCGGCGCGGCACGTCCACATCAACCGCGCCTTTGGTCGCGCTCCTGCCGCGCGCGATTGGAGCGTGTTGGATCGTCTGGTGTGGTCCCAGCTAATAGACCGACCATTGGTAGGTTTACTATAAAATTTGTCTCTTGATACAAAAACAAGAAAAAAAGCAGTTTACGTGCTAATATTTGAAAAAAATCACAAGCCTAATCCTACCTTCTTACAAGTTCTGATGCAAATTTTAATTGGATTGATTAGACCGAAAGTCTTTTTATTGGAAGGTTTATTTATTTTTCATTCCTAGTCAGCATTTCCCTACTTTCGATATGATCGAGAACTCGCTTTCTGAATGGTCATGTATTTTATTGAATTATGTAACTCATTTGCACTGATGGTTGCGTGTTGATTGCCATTCCTTCACGTGGTGGAGGTAATGGGCAGGGCAGGAGCGTTCGGAGGCTCTCACGCAATCAGGGGGTGTCTTTACGTCTACGTACCTGCTTAGCTTCATATTATGTGGCTAAATTACCCGCAAGTAGCAAGAACACTGAAAAAGTAATAGGTATTGAGGCCTAAGCTCAACGTCCATTTTATTGCTGAGGCTGTTCCACGGTAAAAAAATTACATAACGGCCACCTAGCCCCAAACTAAACAAAACTTTAACATGGGAAATAGATTATGAAAACTTATACTTTTTTTAATAAAAAAAAAAGTAAACTTCTAACATGACACCCAAACTCAGCATAAACATCTATATTAATCACACAAATGTTTATCCTGGATGGGAAAGGAAAACACAACCTACATTGCAAAAGTCTGAGATACTACCCAACTGAACTGTGAAGCCGAAAGGCTGTTGCATAACAATAGGATTGATTAATCGATTGATTATTCCTTCTATAATTGTATTTATTCTATCTTCTATCTTTACCGAGGTCAATAGGTATCGCGATACCTATTGGCTTAAGTAAAAACCTCATTTGAGGTAGGTATTTCCTAGAAACGCTATCTAGAGCGATCAAGATTTGGAACGATGCCAACAAAAGTAAGTCCAAAGTATCTAGGTTACAAAACTATGAGATTTTTTTCCATAAAAGTATTCGAAATAAGAATCTTTAGAACCTCGAGTGGGTCACTTAAACTTTTTATTTGAATGTTTTAGAGTAGAGTCACGACATAAGTACCTACTTTGTCTGTAAGTTGCAATTTACTGGTTGGATCACGCACCCTAAGCGAACGCGACCACTTTCTACTTTATCCAGTCGTCTCTGCATTTTATAGACCATGTACGGAGCTATGGGCAAATAGCCGTCAGAGCTATAAGATTCGTGGAAAAAGTTGTAGTATGCCTTTTATCCGTCGCATATTATACCTGAGCATACCTAGGAGCTATGGTTCGGTTGATTTCGAAATATAAGGCCTTATCTTCAACTACCTTCGGTACTTTTCTAGTAGCATATAATTAATGTATGAATCTATGTTGCGAGTATAGTATTACAGTGTATAATAATTATGTAACTATGATGATATGTGCAAGAAGTTTTCAGCTAAAGGCTGGTTTGTTGCTCAGTCACTACATTACTAGGCTATTAATACGGTAATTAATTATCAGGTCAGTAAATAATCAGGAAATGGGTTGATTTTTACCATTTGTCTATTCATATATAATAGTACCAAGGCACTTACTAAATAGAGAAAGTGAAAGGATAAAACCAACTTTTACTTTCCATAATCAAGGAACTAAGAAACTAGTTCTAATAGAAAGACAATATTTTTTATGCTATCTTAGGCCACATCTTTACTTGTTTTTAAGTCAGCTGGTGGTTAATTGGCTATCACCAATAAAAAATTACATAGTATATTTATAGCGAAACAACCAACCAATAAAAATATCTCTTTTTGAGACAGTTAAAAAGTTACAATATAAATAAATGAAAAAAATGCCACAAAGTGTCAAAAAGTAGTTATTGTAACAAAATAACTCTCGGTATTTTTTCTAGTGGGAAACTGTGGAATTCCCGGTTAGTCTCCTGTCATATTTTATCATAGCATTTTATGACTCCTGTACCGCACATGTGCGGTCCCTAGTAGTTTTTTTCTAGATCATCCATTTACCGTGGTACTACTCGTATAAGACTGTATTCTTAATAGTAACGATAACTATAGAAAATGATTTTTAGGGTTTCGTACCCAAAGGAGCCTATCACTAAAACTTCGTAGTTCGTCTGTTAGGGTGGTTATTTCAATTTGTGTAAAAATATGTCAAAATTTCAACATTTGATTTTGTTCCAGAACCAGCGAGCTGGTCGCTCTCATAGCCGTATCTTGCACGTTGTTCCTGTTCCTCCACACGCGGGAACTCAGCACGAAGCTCCGCCAGATGCAGAGGCTCAACGATGACGTCACGGCCTTCAACCATCTGACTGACAGTAAGTAGATAATTCTTTTTTTCTTCAGGTTAGCCGCATTTGTGGTCTAGTGGTTCAACCCACCGATTTCAGATCCAGAGGTTCGATCCCCAGGGGGATCAATATTGTGCATGGTTTGGTTGGTGGTAGGATTTGTTTAAGTCGTCCGCCTGGCTAGCAATCACCATCTTACCTAATTCTGTCGCCATAATAACAATAATTAAAAAAAACTTGTGATGTTCCGGCATTAAGAGGTAAGATAGCCAGTTCCTCAGTTAGTTGAGGATTCCGGGTGAAGTGCGTCTCCACCTTCGGCCTTATCTCAACTTGTTACCAGGTGAGATGAAGGCCAAGCGCTTACCCGTCGTACAATAAAAAAGAAGTATCAATTATCTTATCAACATTCCAAAACATCCACCCGTTATCCTGCAGCGGATTGGCACAGTTATATCTTCGTTATCCACTCCTCTAACAGACGCCATCTCATCACTCCTTTCTTTGCCATAAATCACCCTTCACATGATCCAATCTTCTTCAGCCTACCCCTACTCTTATATCCATCCACACCCATATTCAACACTCTTCTCGTTACACGCATTTTATCACTCTCTTCATTTAAAGAAAAAATAGATAAATACAGCGATTATTAATTATCAGTAGATCGGTCGGCTTACAATATTCTTAACTACAGATTATACTAACAACCCAAAGCTTTAAAACATCGTTATAATAGCTTTATAATGCTCGTTATCGTTTAAAAATAGCACATAATTGATGGAATTATCGTTTTGAAAGTGCACATCATCATTCGAGCTAGCAATAAATGAGCATATCTATCGATAAACTACATCCGCCGCAGAGGCATGTTTTATATATATGTCTGCTGTTGATGAGTTTCACAGAGCTTTGATTCAGAGGGTCATAACGACAATCATATGAATGGATAGTATGGTTTTAATTCCCACATACTTGTGGGATATATTAATCTCTTTGATTCATCCATCAATATTTGGGTCATCGAAGTCATTAACTGATATTTGTGAAATTAAAGTCAACGTATTTTTTTGACTATTGTTCACGGAGATGTGCTTGGTCAAATGTGAAAGCGCACTTCACTCGGAATCCTCAACAAACTGAGGAACTGGCTATCTTACCTCTAAATGCCGGAACACTACAATTTAAGAATAAGAGTAGAAGGTAAGTCTACAGGTTTTTATTAAGTTGTAGCTTCCAAAACACATCGTGAATTTGAATACATGATATTCACTACACGTCATTCATAACAACAATATTTAAAAAAAATCAATTTTTAGATTTGGAAAATCTAAAAATTGAATTGGCTCCCTATCGAACTGAATCTTTACAAGCAAAGCTTGCTCAGTTATAGGGAACCGATATGGAAAATCTCAACAGATACTAAATGATACTACAGATATAAAATGTTTAGATTTTCCACTTACGTACTTTTGTATAATAACAGTATTACAGCTGTGTAGCGAAATAACCATCTGGAACAACCTTGATGAGAAGAAGCCTTTTGGCATACTTAAAAAACTGTATTTATAATAACTTCAGTAAATGCTGTGATTTTTGTAAATATGTATCGGTACTGCCAAAAAGACAATGAGCCTTATAAAAAGAAGATTTATGGTCATTGTACTACTGAAATAACGTCATTATCGGTCCATTATTACCCAGCTAAGTGTGTTCACCATCGCAACTTAATGTCTTCCACAAAAAATATATTGGAGGCTGATGACGAGTACGAAAAACGACAAACTTTCGTACCGACCAAAACGAGACATTTTAATTACTCTTTTACTTACTTTTACTTTAACATCTTAAAAACAAAACGACACGTCTTATTTATTCTATTTCAAGCGTTATCTTGTCTTGTGCCTTGTAATAGATTTTTGATTGCATTTATTTTTTAATCAAAGCCAGCGCGTGTATAATGGCTCAATTCTGAAGCTGAGATACGATCATCTTTAGCGGTTTTTGTAGCATAGCAACGTCAGTAGTAGCTTACTGGTTAATTGTTATTGTGTTTTGAAGACTCTATTACCGATGAAACAGGTCTACTATATTATATAATAATATAATGTGTCTACCTAAAGTGGGTTTCCATTGTAATTGCAAGAGTAAATAGCGCGAAAACAACCTCAAGACACTGCATAGAAAATTGGAGTAAACTCGAAAATTATAAGGCATTGCGTGACAACCACCACGTTTGTCGCATTGTCTGCGCGCGCGCACCTGACAAGCAGGCCACTACCGCGGGAACTCACAAGCGGTCCAATCCAACACATAGTAAAGTTGTAAACTAGCAGCGAACGTAAAATAATAACACGATAACTTATTCTTATTGCTTACGCGTTATGTGATGTGTGGTTGCTGGATGTAGATCCCCGTAATTGATTATAAGATAGATAAAAAGTACTTTATTGTGTACACACTAGGTAAAAAACATAAAATGTGAAAAAAAAATGCCACGGAGAAGTGCTTGAACTTCATCTGACCTGCTTTCAAGTTATGATAAGGTCGAAGGTGGAAGTGCACTCCACCAGGAATCATCAACAGTCTAAGGAACTGGCTATTTTACTTCTAATATAATTGTTGTTATGGCGACAGAATTAGGTAATGGTGGATGCTAGCCAGGTGGACTTCAACAAAGTCCTACCACTGACTAAACCAAGCACAATATATAACACTATAATACTTTATATATAATACCTTCAAAATTAGGTTTATTATGTATAACTTTTATTTATCATAAGACCATTGTACCTCTACACAATTGTTGCAATAAATGACTATGACTATGAATATGACTATGACAATATTGAACCACTAGACCACAGAGGCAGTTAAAAACAAACTTATTTGCTCCAATTGGCGGTCTACATGTGACTATGGCAAGAGGTGGAGAGAAGGCAGTCAGCATCATCATTGAAATGTTTACTGCTTCCAAACAAACGTTTTAAACTTTCACTATCTCAAAAATGTTCATACTTTTATTGCATCTCCGTTCCGTGATTCACTTGGATACCGTTCACTGGCTTTCTTCTTGCCGCAACTTCCCATAGGCGGTGTCGAGTAATCTGTGGCCGTAAGTAAATCGATTTTTAGCGTGGTAGTTGGTTTTCTTTGGTTGCGTTCAGCACTCGAATCGATAATCGAGTAAATTCATTACTTCTTAAACTTTCGTACTTGGTAAACCGTGAAGTTGTTTATAACTGGATTCAATGATCGGTTTATTTTGATCCTGATATTCGTGTCAGGTTTTATTGAAATGTACCGTAAGGTTCAATGTGCATTTAGGGATGTGACGAGAAGCTTATTTTCGTATATCTTTCATACAAAACGTCATCGTCATAGTATCATGTCCATATCAGTCTACGCGGGTCGCAGATATAATGAATTCTTGAGAATTCTAGACAATCGTTCTTCAATCCTTTTGTCCGGTTGGTCTTACTCTTTGTTGGACTTTTCCAATGTCGCATGTAATGTTTTTTTCACTTCTCTTAC
Source organism: Venusia cambrica (assembly GCA_951394065.1). Lineage (NCBI taxonomy): Eukaryota > Metazoa > Arthropoda > Insecta > Lepidoptera > Geometridae > Venusia > Venusia cambrica. Next base: position 10,938,591 of record OX596040.1, on the reverse strand, counting down.
ACGAAAAGTATGACATTAAAGCCTAGCGTATCGGGCTTAAAATGCCATTTTAAGCCGTGAAAACAGGCGTTTGGGACCGCTGTCAAAAGGGACCACGGTCCCAATCGCCTGATTATTTTTTTCGATTAATTTTTACTAAGCATTTGGGACCACTCGCAATATTACTACTCAAGGGGCAAACATATTCATATATTTAAGGGCAAATATTTGTTTTAAAGGAAACTAAAAGGACTGCGCTACTATACGCAATATGGTGCGACGTCGCTAGAATTTTTACTTTGTAGAAAATTGAGATGAAAGTTAACGTTACTATTTATATGTGAATGTCATCAAGCGAAAATAAATATAATAATCCTAAAATGGAAATGGAATAAAAAAAACTGAATCTGTTGCCCAAAAAAATCTCTTTTTAACATTCAAAATTCCAATAAAAATACTAAATATAATGACTTATACCGATCCAATGAACGATACATTCATTATGGTGTCCCACAAGGGAGCGTACTAGTACGACTACCATTTATCATCTATATAAATGACCAGCCGTATGCATTGACTAATCCGATTACGTTATTTGCTGATGACAGCATGGTGGCAATAAAATGTACTCCTATACTAAATCTTATACTGAATCGGAAATTAATGAATCCTTGAAATCTATAATTGCGTGGCTTGACAATAATAACTTAAAAATAATTAAAAAAAAACTATTATTACGCATTCAATACAACAAGTTGATTCTACACGTTTTCTAGGTTTGCAGATTGATCAAAGATTAAACGGAACCTAGTGTAACAACCTTGTGTGTATTGGGTCGTACAATCTACTACTTCTTGATCATTAAAAAAGGTGAAAAAAGTCTACTCAGTTTATTTCATCGGAAATGGTGGTATCATCTCTAGTGTCAAGTTATTTAGCTGGTGATTGGTGTTTCCACGTGGTTTGGTAGACCGCAGTGCGGTAGGATGCAAGCGCAGGCGCAGGGCACGTCTCGCCGCTTCCTTATTAGTGCTCCAGATTTCAGATTGCGACGATTACGTAAATTGGTCGGGTGGGCGAAATGTGGTGGCATGTGTAAATTATACGCTTTTTATTTTAATTGACGGAATATTTTTATTCAAACTGAGAGGCATCTGTCTGTTACTAAGTCAAAAAACATGAACCATGATAATTTTGTAAAAGCACATATATAATGGAGTCATCGAACCGTGCCAGTGTCACGTAACTCTTGTTTGCATTTCCAATTAACATCAGAGGGCACAAACACTAACATAACATCTTAATTTTGAGGGTCGACATTGGCATAATCATAATTTCTGGGTCAGGTATTATCTATATACTATTTAATTAAATATTTATGTTTTAAGGAAGTTTAAACCGCATTTCTAATCGGACCGTATGATCCACCTTTGCAGCTATATACTTTTTATATTTATTCCACAGTGTGTACTAGGTACTACTCAGTATTTCCATATTATTAGTGGGTTGCTCATGTTAATGACCTTAGTGCCTGGCTACTTACAACTAATAACACAAACAAAGTACAGCGCCATTAAACGGCTGCCAGAGCTGTCTAATAGTTATCAAATTATTCAGAACCCGACAGTTATCGCATAAGTGCAGTAATTATCATGTATCTGCTTTGATTGATAGTTAAACGGACGGTTTCTATAAAAACAGCGTCTGTGATATAGCGGTGATGGCAAGCCGGTCGCCTTTTGCTTAGTAATATATGTATTAGTTCTTGACCTTAACTTTACCTAACCTTTAAGGTTTGGCAAGGATGAGTTTCTCACATCGTAGAAAACTTTATGGAAGTCACAAATCTTAGTTTAGTGTAATAATAAGATATGGGTATACCTCTATCTTATTGTTACACTAAACTATATATAGGTACAAAAATAGTAACAGTGGACTAACGACTTTTTTCCCTTTGAGGATAAACCTCTGATCACTTCTCAGATCGTGGATCTTATAGTATAAGGACCACCTACTTAGGGGTAGTCTGAGGCACGTCCAATACCATCACAGCTTAGCGCAATACTAGCCAGAATACTAGCAATACTAGCATGATTTTTAGTTCTTGGGCAGATGGCGGTTTCCTCACGATGTGACCTTCGCCATCAGAGCATTTGCATGTGTCAAATGCGTACATTAACTTCCGAAAAATCAACAAGACAATTGGTGCACGACTAGTAATTCAATATATTCTCATCTAAAAGATCGTAAGCAAATAGTAGAAATAGATAGCTACAACCTTCAAACACATAAAGTTAGCACAATAAGATCAAATACTATCCAAATAAATAATTCAATCCCACAGGGGAGGGTCCTAGGGTGTATTCTATTTTTAATTTATATTAATGACCTTCCATAAACAATAACGGGACCATGTATTTTATTCGCTGACTACATCTCTCTTTTGACTTCTTGTAAAACTGACATTAATTTGTATAAATACATTTATTCAATAAATTAAACTAACTAAGTACAAAGGAATCAGTCAGATTACCTAAGGACCGTTACAAACGGCCTATAGGTAACTCAACTGTTCCAGACCAGTACCAGACGGAAGCGTGCCCAAGACACTGGCTGCATTGCCACGTTGAATAGCTATGCTAATTCGCTGGCTTAAATAAGAGCCAGCCCTTGGGTCACGTGTCGCCTCAATCAAAAGCCCCGCAATATTTTTGAAAACCCGGAGGGTTTTTATTTGTATAAATATATATACATTTTCAATTATATTTCTAAATGGATGAATGACCACAATCTGGACATAAACTATAATAAAACAAAACTAATGCAATTCCGACCATACAAAAAAATAACACTTGACATATTTTTTTCCTATAATAATACCAGATTGGAATGTGTAAATAACTTCTCCCTGTTAGGTATTGATATAGACACGCACATAAACTGGAAAAGTCACGTAAAAAAGGTCACGAATAAACTTTCTAGCTTTGTGTTTGGGTGTGTATTGTATGATAAGTATGTATTTACAAATAAAAAAAAAATGTATTTAAGTATTATATCCGTAATCTAGGTCCCATATTACAAGCCAAGCTTAGTTTGGGCCTAGATGGCGCTGTGTAAAAAATAATGTCCTATAATATTTATTTATTATTTATTATTATATATGCACTTAGGGAGCTTAAGAAGGCGACAGACTTAAAAACAGCCCTGTCTAGCTTACTACGCGTATGCATTTTCATATATACTTACGGAATATTTCTTTGGGGCATCAGTACCGATGCAGACGCTGTATTTATCCGGCAGAAAAATGTATTCGAATCCTTGCAAATATTAAAGAACCGCATGATGATGAACCTGAAAGCTGTAGACCACACTTTTGTGACCTGAGAATCCTTACTCTAACGTCTATTTATATTTTGGAAGCCTGTAAATTTGACAGAAAATATCCCGATTTTTTCATCAAAAAAAGCGATCTTCCTAGACGATACGTAAATAGACATAACCCAAATGAGCTGGTACTACCTAAATGTAATATGTTTATGCATAGTTCAGGTCCAAACACAATGGCCGCCAAGATTTATAATAAGATACCTGATAAAGTGAAACATGAACATGATTTTAAATTTAACAAACTTTTAAGGGACATTCTTATTGATAAATGTTACTATAGCCTTGACGAATTCTTGGATGATTCGAATTTTTGTTTATAGTCTGGTAAGTATACCTATACTTACCAGACTATAAACAAAAATTCGAATCATCGAATTCGAATCAGAAAGATAGTTAGGTATAAATTCAAATTCATTCTGCGACGTTAATATGATATATATATATAGGTTATTAAATTCAATTTAATGGCAATTCCTCAAATAGGTAACTTAACAAAGTAGTATATAATAATATTAATTTATTGGCAAATTATAATAATTTCTTGACATATTAAAATACCGACTTAAACATTTAAATGATTGTTCTACACAAATACAGATAAGTGTACAAAAGTGCTACACCCTAACTGGGTCACATAATTAATTATAGTACAGTGTTAGAATAAGATATTCCATTGTTAAGACTATGTGATATGATTATCATATGAATATGAATATGGTGCACGACTAGATTTAAACCCACAACGTCAGGATCGGAATGGGGGCCCATTCCCACTTGGCCACATATACTCGATTAGGAGAAGAATCTTCAATTAAAACCATACTACATTAAACACGTTTGTACTTGGCATAGACCGCAGAAGTGTTTTTTATTCTATTGTCTGTGGCTTATACTCATACCAAGGCGCTTTGGTTTTGCTGTTAAACATAGAAAAAAAAGTTTTATAATTTTAATTAACACAGTCTGAACAAAACATTAATCGACGTTCATCTCATCAAAACATGGCGGCCGCTACTGTAGAAACCTTAAACTATGATTTGTTCTAGATTTGGTTAGGTTGTGTTATACGAATAATACTTTTATTAGTGGTATAACACTACTATTATGATTGCGACTGCTATCGCCAATTGTGGCCTATTACTATTTAATAGACGAAACGAAAGCAACATAAACATTGGTGCATTGAAGTTTATTACCTCGCATTCTCAAGAACCTATTATATGGATTTGCGTCCCGTTTATTTTCTCTCTAACATCTATCTTGATGGGTTATTGCCAATCCGGACGCTCTATTCATATGCAAATAATTTAAGTTTATATCTAGATATTGTTATATGTTTTGTAGGCCAGTCAAAGTTTTAAATGGTGCGGAAAAACGGACGAGGACGAGGGGTTCTATTTCTTACCAGTACATTTTCAGTAGATAACTAAATATGCAGTACATTAAAGACAAACTATTATTATATTATATTAAGCCGTCAGTGTCCCACTGCTGGGCAAAGGCCTCCCCCCACTCTCTCCAGACTTCCCGATCTTGGGCATCATTCCTCCAGTCTTCAAGAAATTTATCTAGCTCATCACGCCATCTGCGCTTAGGTCTGCCGCAACGCCTTCTGGTCGGGTTTGGGTGCCACTCGGTGGCCACCCTCGCCCATCGTAGAGTTGACATGCGACAGACATGACCAGCCCAGTTCCATTTAAGCATGGCAGCTTTTAGCGCTACATCCAAGATTTTCGTTTTGGAACGCAGTTCAGTGTTACGTATTCTATCTGTACGTTTAACACCCAAGATGCTGCGTTCCATTGCACGTTGACAGACTTTAAGCTTGAACTTGAGAGCGTTGGTCAAAGACCAGGTCTGCGCACCATACGTTAGAACGGGGAGGATACATACGTCCATTAGCTTTCGCTTGAGGGAAAGTGGTAAACTTCCCTTCATGATGTCTCCCATCTCCCAAAGACAAACTAAAAGTAAAAAAAAAAAAAAAAATGATCGATTTATGTGCAGAACCTACACAAAGATCTTGTGCTGGTAGGTCCAGGTAAATTGATTAAACTTCTATGCTTGTAAAATTTATAAGATAGGTAGGTACCTATTATCCACTTGGTCCTTTTGTTGCTCCTTTAGAATCTCGACATATAGCAAAATAAGACGCTATGTTTAAACCGTTTCTGCGACTCGTATTTTTATTTAATCTCCGTTTGACTATAAAACAACAAACAGAAAAGGAAGAAAGGTTTTTCAGCTATCAGTGACGAGTTTGGAAAATATAGAAGTTAAAAATTAGGTGACAGATTTAATAGGAACTTTTTGTAACTAATTAAACGAAAACAAACTACATTTTCCAAAACAAGTGTTGCAAGATATTTTCATTTTTTTTTTATTTTGACGAAGAAGTGCTTTGGCTTCGTCTCACCTGGTGTCATGTTATTATATATATAATAAGGTCAAAGGTGGAAGCGCACTTCATCCGAGATCTTCGACAGCCTGAGGAACTGGCTATCTTACATCTAAATGCCAGAAAAATATTCTTAATAAACACATAAGGTCGATTTTAAATTGCTTGTTAAGACATACGAAAAGTCAAACTTAGTATCCATGACAAGGTTGAATGTATATTATGAATGGAATGATTGAGGGAGCTGTATGAGCGGAGTCTTCATTTCAAAGACGCTTGGCATGATTTATGAGCAATAACTCCCTAAACTTCACAGACCCGAGAACGGTGAAATTTGTTGTAAATGTTTTGTAAATAAATCTATGTACCTACTGAATGGACTACTTGTACAAAGTTTTCAGAACATTTTTTGAGCTTAAATGGCCTTTGCTTTATAACTGTGTCTGTGTCTAGTGTCAACTTTTCAAAGTCATCGCCCGACACCTTCGCATGGGCTAAATAACCCTTTTGCAATACAACTTGGTACTTATTATTCGCTTCATTGTCCAATTTCTATTCAAGGGATTAAGTAAAATTATAGTGATGTTTATTATAATTGGTGTGATATTAGATTGATAAGGATGTACTGCGTAATAGTAGATAATGGTTCACGCAGAACAATGCTTGCAAATTTGACTCAATGTCATTTCATAAAATCTGAGTCCTTCAGTGGATATCACGTCTAGGCAAGCGTAGTGTAAGACGCCCTCCGGCTAGATGGGGCGGCGACTGGCAGTGCCGCATGGCAAGCAGAGAGTGGATGCGAAAGGCCCAAGATCGTGCTCAGTGGTGCACCTTGGGTGAGACCTACGTGTAGCTGTGAACTGACATAGGTTGATGATGATGAATGAATGAAAAACGACATCAAAACATTTGGTTATATTTCGAATGTTGAATTAACAAAAGTTGAACATCGAGTTATAATAACCTCGGACACTATCTAAATGTATGGTATGCGGTGTGTCCAGAAATACATACTATGTTGCTTCTTAATTGTATCTTACAAGTATCGATTCCGTTGTAAACAGTTCGCTGACCTGTCTGTGTGCCGAGCCTGAGGGTTTCCGCCCTGACCCGTCCAGGAAGAGTCGTGACTTGAGATCAAATAGATAAGCTCGCATGATTCGGACAAAAAGGATCCCGAATGTTTGCAATGTTCCTGGACTAATTTAAATGCACTCATTATCTCATATCCATAGTATTTCCAAGATTATAATAGCTCTTATTTTTCTCTATTGTTTGTGTTATTTTATTTTTACATACTTTATTTTATTTTATTTTCTTTATTATTTATTCTTTTAAAAGAATAAAAGAATAAATAGTGGCATTGTTTTGTTTCTACATCTGCATGCTGAATACCAAATAAATTATAAGGTACTCTTGAAACCAGTGAATTACTGGGCCTTTGGTAAACGTAACTATAACATTTTAAGAAACTGTCCTGAATTTAGTGACTGATGTGCTTTTATGACCTTACGTTGGGTGCTGAGGAGTCTTCGTGGTACGCGAACATACCGTGTTTATGTTTCTCAGCACTCAACGAGTTAACTCGTTGCTTGTGATACTAATACCGGAAAACTGCACACTCAGGTGTTTTTAGCAGCACTCAACGAATAAAAAGCCGGATACGCGATGCATGTTTTTCTAAGCCAGAAATGTTATATTTCGCTTCGCACGTCAATTTTGACAAGGCTATATACGATTAATCGTGTGATACGATTTAGAGTAAAGTTTCCCGACGATATTGTCCCTTCTCTAAACGGAACTCCTTTATCGACCCTTCGAGCCATTGACTTCATTGTGTCAGTCCTATCTGACCAGACTATAAAGGAGTGAATACTTCTGCTTGGAATAACAGCATCGTATCAGGACCAGTTAGTAATAACTTTAATACTTACTTTGTATTCGACTAAACAAACGGATAATATTTTTGATTGATGGTATCATTAAGGTGGTTAATCTAGGGCCTGTACGAGTGATATGGATATTGATATAATGTAGCTTCAAAACACACCTCATATAATACTCAATACATTTACAACAAAATTATCGATCAGAAATTTGCGTGAGTTTTACTATAAATTAAAAATACGGGTTAATCATACAATTTTCGATATTGTTTAAATTTTCCATATTGGTGACTGAGCAATCTTTGCCGCTAAAGAATTAGTCAGTTAGGAAACCAATATGGAAAAATCAAAAACCAAAAACAAAAGTTGAGGAACAACCTCAAATAAAATCTAGCTCTCAAATATCCTAATTATTCTAGTTTACCTAGAAAAAAATATTCGTGGGGTTTTGCTCATCAGCTAGGTAACGTACATGGAATTCAATTATGAAATAGTTTTTATCATCATCATCAACAAAATTTGCCTGTATCCACCTCGGATACAGGCCTCTTCCTTTTCCTGCAATCCGCTCTATGTCACTGATCCATCGGTCTGGCGGTCTCCCAACACTCCATCGTGCATACCTTGGACTCCAATCCACTCCACATATCAGGAGAGCTCCGCTGGCCATCACCTCGTCTAGAAATGTAACATTACACGATTGCTTCATAGCCGTTCAAATAAGTATATATTCGTTTCAAGACGAATCTTTCTATTTTGAATATGGCTCTATAGCGAAATGTGAGGTATTAACTTGTCGATTATTGATGATCTCGATAGTATGAAGATTTGTACCTTGATTGTAACATCCTGTGAATCGGAACTTTCTCCGTGTGAAATCAGATTTACGAGCTTGATGCTCGCCTCCTACCATCATCACATCACATGATGTAGGCGCTTCCTGAACAAGATGCAATATTTACAGCCAGCAGCAATTTATGCTAATATTACCACGCGATTTATCATTATTAACCACGTGGTTTTTATTGGAAAGTTGTTTAGCTATTCCTGTGTATAGAGGCTCAGTATCGGTACCTAACTCCTATTAGTTCTTGAAATAATTATGTTGATGGAACATTAGACACAGCGCCATCGAATCCCAACAGAGCAAAGCTTGTAAAAAGTAGAGTAACAGTCTCACGACCTTTTCTCCTTCGAGGAGTCACCTCAAACGCCTACATAGAGCGTGGATCTTATGAGGATCACCTACAAGAGGGTAGTAAACTTACGGTCGGCACATGACCACGGTTTGCAAGTAACGATATTCTATACGAGAAAGTTGCTAGCTCATTGTCGCTTAGTACACGGAATACTATAGACAGTGACGCATGTCATTCGGAATATTGGTCCTAGGGACAAGCCGGTTTCCTCGCTGTTACCTTCACTGTCAGGGCATGGTATGTTTATGTGCGCATATTGCACATAAACTTTTTTTTTTTGAAAAACTGAAAAGTCTGCAGGTGCGCGACTGGATTTGAACCACTTAGCCACACAGATCTATTATAGCTTTATAAGTTTCAGTTCCTAATACAAGCTTTGCTTAGTTTGGGGCTAGATGGTGCCGCGGGAGATGTTGTAAAAAAACAGAGTCAAGATGTTTAACAATAAATTCAGATGGGAAAATCCAAATGAAAACTTCATGAATGACGGGTCAGTTCTTGATTTCTAGGCTTGTCTACTACGATAGACCGAGATTTCCCAGATGAATGTTAAGATCATTCGCTCAAACGACATAATGTTCAAGCGCCATCATGCTTACTTAGACAGGTACCAAATTGAGTTTGGAAGCGTAACAATTGTATTTTGCACCGTGTTGAGGAAGTGTTTTTATGAAATGGACATGTAAAAAGCACAATTTTGACTAACGACATTTTAATGGGTATATTAAGCATGACAGATGAATGCTTGAGTTACCTCCAAACTTCATGGACCATCGTCTATTGGTTATGAGTGAATCTTCTAATCTAGTAGAGCTCATTTTTTTTTTATTTGGGTAAATTTTATTAGTTATTGTAATCGAATAAAACCGGCCAAGTACCGCACCCCGAGGGTTTCTACCTACATTTAAATGCCAAAAAACACGTTAATTGTATTGAAATAAGTACTGCTATATCGGCAATTTGAAAACACGCAGATAAGACACAACACGCTGAAAGTTAGACGGACAGACGGATGGAAAGCGGAAGCTTGGTAATAGGGTCCTGCTGGCACGGTTTAGGTACGGAACCCTAAAAAAAACTGTGTTTCGATTACCAATATCTTTACTGATTACTTTTAATTAGTTAATTTATATTTACCATAGACGAAGTCAAACTAATCCATTGACTTAGTAAACTACGAGTTATAGTAAATATGGATCTAAGTAATCAGAATAAACAATTTCATGCTATTTAAAAAAAAAAAGTATTTCAAGTGATTGAAAAATTTCAAGAATTCACAACAATTGTTGTGAATTTTTGTCATTATAACATTTGTAAATTTAATGATCATCTATTTATTATTACAGGACATTCATTTTACACAGCACCATCTACATGTAGTTTAATCAAGCATGCAGTTACTTATTTTCTAATGAATTATTGTGAAACATTTTTATCAAGTATAATTTAATACCTTAAACATTTGAGAATTCCTGATAAAGTGTGTTTTCACCTTCAGCTCTCATTAAACCAGTTGAAATGAAGGCCATGCAGATGCAGGCTTCTTCCCGTCGTAAAAAAAATAATAATCGAAGAAATTGAAAACGAAATGGGTGGTCTCACCGCTAGAGAGCGGCGATCTGTTTCAAACAACCTTTTGAATGAGTCGATCACACTATCAAACATTGCTAGTTTTACCACGTAGCCTCACAGCTCAATCAGTAGTAGCTATGCCTTCTGAGCTACAGGGAGTACAATATTGTGTTTGGTTTGAATTGTAGTATCACTTGGATTAAGTCCGCCTGGCTAGCTACCACCATTTTACCTAAGTCTGTCGCCATAACAGTAGATCTAAATTGTTGTATTCCGGCATTTCTAGGTAAGATAGCCAGTTCCACAGACTGTCGTGGATTCCGGGTGAATTGCGCTTCCACCTTCTGCCTTATCATAGCTTGAAACCAAATGAAATGAAAGCCAATCTCTTTCCCGTCGTACAATAAAGCAAAACACAGGGTAATATAAATCCCTGTCACCTCGTTTCCCTGGTTTATATCGGTACCTATCACAAGCCTCATAGCTCAGTTGGTAGTAGCTCTGCCTTCTGTGCTGTAGGTTGTGGGTTCGATTCCCAGCCCAGGACAAATATTTGTGTGATGGATATTGGTGTTTATTCTGTGTTGGATGTATGATAAGTTTATACAACAAAAAAAGGTTAAAAGCATTATTTCCGTAATCGAATTCCCATATAGCTAAGTTTAGTTTGGGATTGGAAGGCGCTGTGTAAAATAATTGTCCTGTAATATTTATTATTATTATTTCTTCTTATTTTACTATAGTGAGTACATAAACCGGTATTGCACTTGCATTCTCGTGAATTCCACATCACATTTCCTATTGTTCGAGCGCTGTAATTTCCAGGAGTAAAATAAAGCCTGTGGTGCAACAATATCCCGGCGGTCCGTTACTTAACCTTTAAATGTACCGATAGGTCCGAATTAAAGCAGTGTAATGTGAGGGTAGGTGGAATATCCGAGGTTAGATACGTAACCCGATAAATGTTCACGACTAACAAGCCACGGCAACTCTACCGCTATTTCTGTATCCCAATTCCCTGTACAAGTCGTTTAATAAAGTACTGTAGTGAACAATTTATGCCGTTATAATATTCAGCGTATGAACTGGTATTTCAATCAAAGTATTCACATTTATTAATGCCCACCGGGCTCCTTGTGGCCCTTTGTTTTTGAGACACGTGACCCAAGGGCTTGCTCTTATTTAGGCCAGCGAATTAACATAGCTATTCAGCGTGGCAATGCAGCCAGTGTCTTGGGCACGCTTCCGTCTGGTATTGGTCTGGAACAGTTGAGTTACCTATAAACTATTTGTAAAGGTCCTTAGGTAATCCGACTTTACAGGAATTACATGAATGTCGTTTAAGTAACCGGCCAATCGTAGACTCGCACATCGAGGGTTCCGACTCATATTCATTACATGGAATAGAATAGAATAGAATAGAATATAATTTTGTTTGCAACAACAATTCATTATTACACAAAAAAATTAAGTACTAAGTCGTGTCGCTGCAAAAAGGACCTTACTCAGCATGAAGCAGGTTGCACAAAGTCAACCCGCGCTGGTCTTCCGTAAGGACCGTTTCAGCTAAGCGGACGTGAAAACAAAATTATACTAAATATGATTTTAAAAATGGCATGCAAAAGTCCAAAAGAAGAAATAAATTAAATAATTCGTAATTATCATAATAAAGTGATGGTCGTAATACAAAACAAAGCAAATTAATTGAATTAAATTGATTTTAAAATAATCAATAAAAATAATAATAGCAATAATTAATAAATCAACATCAATCAGTAAATTCAAAAATATAAACAAAAATTACAAATTCATTATGAAAGAAAAATACAGTCAATTAAACAAACAATAATTAATCTATTAAAATCAATACACAATAGCAAGAACAATAATTAAAGTTGAACAATAATTAATTCCGATATTATTATCACAAAGAATATACCCATTCTATTATTATATAGCACTTGTGTCATGCAAAAGGCTTTTCTGAATCATCTGCCAGTTAATAAGGTATTCCTTTAGTTTTATTCTGAAACGATAAATATTCTGCAGGTTCCTAAGTGGTGGGGGAATGTTGTTCCAACACTTCGATGCAGCGCAGCGGAAGCTGCCCCTAAAAGTAGTTGACCTATGCCGCTGAGTGGACAGCTGTATCGAGCATTGGCGTGGCTCACAGGACCTCAGATTTGACACACTCTTCAGCTTATTATAAAGATACATGGGCGCGTTGTACTTCATAACACCAAAAAGTAGACATGCCAGGTGGAGCTTTTGTCGATGCTTCATTTTTAAAATACTGTGCTTGTTTAGGAATGGGCTTACGTGATCCCGATAAGGTATATTAAAACAGAAACGCGCACATACATTCTGAACTCGCTGTATGAGTGATTTCGTCCTTGCTAATAGTCAGGTTCCAAAAACAACATCCGTATAATTTAGTTTTGAGAGAATAAGTGACTCAACTAATCTAATACGTAGTTCCTCAGATATGTAAGGTCTCATTCTGTAGAGAACTTTTAACCTGTAGAAACAGCTCCCAACCATCTCAGCAACATGTTCCTCGAACCTTAGTGCACAGTCCATGTTAAGTCCAAGGCTACGAGCCTTATAGACATGGTCTATCGGTTTACCCATCAGCGTAACTGTGGCTAATGGTTTAAGACTAGCCACATTGTATTTACTGCCAAAGATAACCTATTTGGTTTTAGTGGGATTTAGCAAGAGACTGTTGTTTTCGGACCAGAGAGCTATGCTTTCCAGATCAGCATTAAGTTTATGAATAGCATTGTCTATTTCGGAGGGCTTACATGAGATATACACCTGGGTGTCATCTGCATAAATATGGAACTGGCAATGTTTTATATGCTGCCTAAAGTCAGCTGTGTATAAAATAAAAAGTACTGGTCCCAAAATAGCTTTGTGGCACACCCCTGACAATAGGAAGGATATCAGAATGCTGTATAGAAGCACTGGACGTTAGTTTGACAACTTGGTAACGGTTAGTGAGATAGCTATTAAACCACTGCAAAGAAGCGATGTCAAACCCATAATACTCTAGCTTAGCTAGAGAATTATGGGTTTATATATTCTCTAGGAGATATACTCTAGGAGCTCGGTGTTTATTGAGTCAAACGCCCTTGAAAAATCAAGGAGAACCAGCAACGTACACATTCCCTCATCCTGCGCGCAGAGTATATTGTCAGTAACATTTAGAAGAGCGGTTACAGTACTACGACCCTTTCTAAAACCCGATTGGCAAAAACCCGACATGGCAAAAACACGTTTCTTGTACATATACATCACTACATTCATTTTATAGTTTATTTCATTTTATAAATTTGTTGCTATAGAGTAAGTAAGTTGAGTGAGTAATAATATATATATTATTACTCACTCAATGTAAAATTTGCCGCTGATGACAGACGGACGGACGGACGGAAGGACAGCGGAGGCTAAGTAATGGGGTTGCTCTGGCACCCTTTGGGTTCGGAACCCCTTAAAAAAACAATACTTCATTCATCTACATCCATTTTTTTAAGATAATCAGCTGTGCATGTCAGTGTTCATCAACTATTAAAAAAATATTAAATGCTTTGATATTTTTAACATAAAATTACCTTCACAAGGTAATTGGTTCACAAGGTAAAAAAATGTTCGAGCACATGCTTTGCTCACCACCTACGGCGAAGGTATTTGGATAAGTGATTTTACGCAACTTATGGTACAGTATAGAATATTACAGGACGTTAATTACACCCAGCGCCAGTTAGCCCCAAACCAAGCATAGCTTTTAATATAGAAACTAGATTACGGATAGAATACACACCCAAACACAGAACAAACATATATATTCATCACACAAATGTTTGTCGTGGGTGGGAATCGAACACATAACCTACAGCGCAGAAGGCAGAGCTACTACCAACTGAGCTATGAGGCTTGTAATAGGTGCCAATATAAACCAGAGAACCGTGGTGACAGGGCTTTATGTTACCCTGTGTTTTGCTTAATTGTACGACGGGGAAGAGCTTGGCTTTCATTTCATTTGGTTTCAAGCTATGATAAGGCAGAAGGTGGAAGCGCAATTCTTCCGGAATCCACAACAGTCTGTGGAACTGGCTATCTTACCTAGAAATGCCGGAACACAACAATTTAGAACTATTCTTATGGCGACAGCCTTAGGTAAAATGGTGGTAGCTAGCCAGGCGGACTTAATTCAAGTTTTACTACAATCCAAACCAAAAACAATATTGTACTCCCCAGGGGGTCGAACCCGTGTCCTCTGGATCTGACTCTGGTTGTCGAATTACTAGAGCACAGAGGCGATTAAAACAACTAGTAATATGTTGTTGTAATTTTATAGTATTACTAGTTAGTCTAAAGTCCAAACCAGTATAGGTCGGTTATCCAAAGCTGGAATGTTACTCACATAGTACCTACACAGCTAGGTAGTACTCAAACCAATGCAAATTATATTATACAGCGTGTTTCAGAAATGTAATTTGATGCTACCCGTTGGGAATTTCGGGTGAAGTGCACTTACCTTCGGCCTTATCATAACTTGAATGATCAGGTGAGAAAAAGGATAAGCACCTCCCCGTCAATAATAAAAAAAAAAACAATACAAATGTTAATATTTTTGTCATGACGCGCACTTATTCACAAGCACTACAAGCGCAATGTATGAATGTGTTGTTCGTGCCAGCTCTCTGCAATGCACCTATATTGTGGTTATTTTGCTAGTACTGTACGAGAAAATCAAGTTTACGAAACCACATGGTGGTGCCTGCATCATGGACTCTTTGTTGTTGTATTATTATGTAATAGAACTTCAATAAGCAATAATATAATATAAGTCAGTGCTCTTGGCTATCGGAAGAAAATTTTTTGTGTTTCTCATAATCCTCTCTGTCAAACGAAATTAGCCAGATAGCAGGAAATATTAAAATTATACGACACCTCAGATGGAGGTTACGAATGAAATGTTCCAGCTAGCAGTACTGCCTGTTTCATGGCACATGAGATTTATAGCTGAACAGAACTGTGCACCAAACGCAATTTATTGCTCTCAACCGGCATTGTCCCACCTGCACCAGCGGAGAACATAATGACGTTTTGCATGTTGCTAGTCTTGAGAATTATACCAATTTACCGGGACACCCTCTGAGTATGACAGTCGCCAATTTACCGGAGCATTCCGCTCTATTGAGTACAATACTAATGCATGTCATGGATGTACTTTCATCATTTGGGAATTTTTCTTTGCTATTCCTTGGAGTAGGTGTGATCTAGTGGTCTACCTTCGCTGACTTTTGCTAGCGGTTAAGGCTGAATGATCACAACACTGGTGGTAGGACCTGTAAAGGTACCTGGCTAGCGAATACCCTGGTTGCTGGTTTGCCGTGTTTCGTCGGTACCGGATGGGCCAGTTCTTTCTGGGAAGAGTAGACGTCATCCTTGCTTCTAGGTTCGTCTAGGAGCTTCTAGGACTATATTTGGTTGGTGGTAGGACTTTGATTGAGTCCGACTGGCTAGTTACCACCATTTTACCTAAGTCTCTCGCCATAACAACAATTCCTTAAAATTGTTGTGTTCCGGCATTAAGAGGTAAGATAGACAGTTCCTGAGTTGGTTGAGGATTCCGGGTAAAGTGCGCTTCGACCTTCGGCCTTATAATAACTTGAAAAATCAGGTGAGATAAAGGTCAAGCAGCTCCCCGTCGTACTATAAAAAAAAAGAGTTTGATTCATTGAGCCATGCAATGATTTTATATACCTGTCAAGATGAAGCAATCATCACTAATGAATCGAAGAAAATATGTACTGCATTCTCTGAGCGGAAAAAAATCCTTTTCAAGATACTATGAGATTCGTTCCTTTATGAGTGTAAAGGTTTAAGGTTATCCTCTAAACAAAACTCAATTTGAATAATATTATTAAAAAAACAACATGAGACCGCGAATCTTACGTAAAGAAACACCGAGATTGTGACAAACGCCGGTCGCCTCTAATCGTCTAGGTACCTAGTAATTACGTTTTTTTATATAAAAGAGCAAGTAAGAAACAGACAGTCGTCATCTGTTGTACGGGTATTGGCCATCCCAGCTGACCACCAGCCCTGGACATGATCTGCAGTGGCTGGTTCGGTAATCACTGAACCACCTACGGACTCAAATTACCCGCCGCAGTTCTAATCTTGCCAAGTGGGGTATAATAAAATCCTTGAGCGCACATTGCTAGTGTGGAGTGCCCATACATGAAAGTATGGCCCACCTTCTTTCCTGCCCGCTAGCTCCCATGCAGGAAAGTATGGCCCACCTTATTTCCTGCCCGATAGCTCCCATACAGGATAGTATGGCCCACCTTCTTTCCTGCCCGTTATGCCCCGTGGAGCAGTGGAGGTTGCTTAGTACTTACTGGTCGAGGAAGAAAAATAAGGAAAAAAGGAATTAGATCTGATAATTTTCTATTTTTAACTAAAATAAAAGATACAAAGATTATTATTAATAAGTCTCCAACAAAATATCAACACACATTTACTTTTAAATGTTTTACATCCGTATTTAGCGCTCATGATGTATCAAACGCTGACTATATATATATGATTTATTTAGTAGGAGCACGAGGAGGAAGCGATTCTTTAATTGTATCATCAAGGCGTATCATAATACCTTATCAACCGAACTTGTGATCGTAGTTTCACTATACGAATCAAAGTTTAATACTTATTGATAACAAAAATACCAATACGGTAAGTTACTCTTCAATGATACAATATAAACGCACCTTTAGTGGCTGAAGTGGCTCAGAGATTTATATTACGTAGTCGAGCCATAATATTATATGGCTTCGGCAATCTTAGCTTTTGAGCATAACATTTCCAGACGGAAACTAAAATAAATGAACTTGCCCCGAGATTTACAAGCAACGATGAAATATTTCGCGCAAATGAGGAGCGCGGGACGGCTTTAAACATGATTAAATTAAGTGCTACTCACGAGAAGCGTAACATGGAATAATTGTATTAGTCTTAGTATAGCGAGAATAGCTCGGTCAACGTTGGCAGGCTTATGTAGTTTAAGAGCTATTGAAACTGCTCACAGAAATACTCTTTAAGGTGAGAATGAATTGATGTCATGTAGAATGACGTGTTATATCATAGGCCATATCTTCGCTTCCCATCCGGGTAGATTGAGGTCTAACGTAGGTATATATATATCTTGATAAAAAAAAGATGTAACAACACTTTAGGATAATCAGAAAACAAACTGATGTACAAAGGTACGTTCAAACCGTTAAGAAGTTTAAAAAATATTCATTAAGACTTTTTGAATCGTCAAATCTACCGCCTGCTCGGAATCGCGACCACCACACAAGGAGAAAAGCAATAAACTCGGGCTTGTTATTATTGATGATCCTCAAAATAATTAAAATAACATTTATAAGTATATGATAAACCTGAATTCTTGTAATTCGTTATTATAAATATATATAATTATAATTCGTATATATATTGTACACATAAATATGATTGAAATATGTTATAGGAAAACATATTTCCAAAGGCGACCTTAACCCTTAAAGAGTTTTCTACCAGTAAACCTTTGCAATACTTAATACTATCTGAAAAAAAATTCCTACCTAACTACCTAATGGGTTGCTAAGTTTTGTCGTGAATAGTAACAAAGAAATGCTATCGATTCACACTAAACCATTTAGAGAGAGATAAACTTTTGCGCTAATAATATGTTGCCAGTGGGATGGCTCTTTGACTGTGGCGTCTTGAACCAAGCATACCTAATAATGCAGCCGCGCTAGCTTCAGATAGTTTGATAAGTTAGACAACTCCCTGGAGCTATGCGCTTTCTGCTCTATAAATTAATATTATTTTTAGACATTTTGTTAATAAAAGCACCATCTATGTGCAAATTCTCCCACTATCTTTGAAGTTTATAATGGAATATTTTCCGTGTATTATTAGATACTTAGGTATTTTACGGTTACAATGTTTGAAGAATAGTAAGTGATTATCGTTTTTGGAAAACTGTTTTGCTTTATTTTTATCTGAAGTGGGAATGTGCTGCTTATTTAATGTTATTGTTAAAATACATTTGTGATTTATCTTTGTTTTAGGTAGAAAAGTAATATGTGAAAAAAACTAATTTTCAGCGTAAAAAACGGGTTACATCTTCATAGAATCCTCCATCGATTATTTTTTAGACACCAAATGAGTTTCGGTTACCGAAATTAGTTATTAAAAATAAATGAATTGATTTTTCAAACAAAATGACAATTCGCTTACTGAGAAAATGTTTTACACAGTGACTTGAAGTCGAGGAATTGATCTGTGTGGCCTATTACCAAAACTCGTTTCGTATTGGTTTCAATGAAGAGGCTTTTCTTCGATTTTTCAATTAAACCAGTAAAATGTTCAGAAGAAAAGCCGCTATTTTTATCGAAACCACAATGTCACAAAGTTAAGCAATAGGCAAGCTACAACGGTATTCTTCAACTACATTATATCGCTTGATATGTTTAAGACCCAAGTAATCATATTAATTTCACACAGCGCCATCTAGTCCCAAACTAAGCAATGCTTGAATACGAATACACTAAGATTAAAAATACTTCGGACCCTAATAAGCATTTATCACGCACGGAGGAGTGTGGTTTGGCATAATTATAGTTTCCATGGAGGAGTGCGGAAAGCATTTTTTTTACAGACGAAGACTGCATGCATGCAGAAAAAAATCAACAAAGTTCACTCTTCCTTGAACCAAACATTCTAATACCTTCAATATATACGCCCAATTAAGACTTTAAACTTAGTACAATATATAAATACTTATAGTCTAGTATTAAGGTAGGTGTGAAGTGCGCTTCCACCTTCGGCCTTATCATAACTTCAAAATCAGGTGAGATGAAGGCTAAGCACCTCCCTCTGTACAATAACAATAAAAAGAAGACTGTGTAATGCAACCATATACCATAACGGATTCACAACCAGCTTGACTGTTATGCATTAAAATTAACAACGATGGCTTTGCAGAATTCTGAGCAGGAGTAATAAGATAAACTCCGTAATGAGCACACTTATAAAATTATGATATTAAATGCGAAAAGTAGATGGTATATCGGTATGCTGTTTGACCAAGACATTTAATGTTGTTCCTCAGCCTCAAGTACGCGTTATATATTTTTTTATATATTGAGCTTCAAAACACGTTGTGGTTTCAAATACGTGAAATTCGCCTCTGCATACCGGCTACATGTTACTTATAACAATAATATTTTTGAAACCCTGACTGAACACATTGTTTCAGGTGAAATAATGAAGGCCAAGAGCTTTCCCGTCGTACAATAAAATAATCTTAGCTCTTGTAAGTTCAGTCAGTGACTTGAAAAAAGCCTTTTTGCAAATGTAGTACATATACGAATAGCCGTAAAGTTCAAGATACAGAATACTTTTTGTAACAAAAAATATATTAAATGATCGTATTCTGTGTGGTCTAAAGTCAGAGTATGGTTTTCAAATTTGAAGGGGCACAGAAAAGGTTAAATATAGCTGCAAGTCAATCGTTATCAATAGAGAAATAATTTTTTTTCTGAAATATATAGATAAACGTTTCAATTCCTATCAAGGAATGCTGTGAAAATCAATACCTAGTTCCTATTCCCACTTGAAACTAAAAATCTGTTTAACACAAACTTAGTAGAGTCATTATCCTTCCTTTTTCCCTTATAAAGGAATACCTCTCTTAAGTTTGTGTTAAACAGGTACTGCGTATTTAATTTTCTTTTTAATTTTATAAAATTCGCCAGCCTTTCTTCTATAGGTCTCAGAAGTACTAACTCAGTTAATTTGCGCTAATAACCTGTCATTTCAAGTTCTTCATAATAAAACCGGTGCGGTGTCTAAGTAGAAGATCATGAATATTACGTTGTTCAACAGGCCTCCCAGCTGTAGATTGTTTTTTTTTTTTTTTTTTTTTTTTTTTTTTTTATATATTTAGTGCATATTAATTTAGTATATGCTCTAAAACTATATTACAATCTAGCCTATGTAGGCTAATGAGTAATTTTATGCTAACTTAGTTTTATAAAATTAATTATTTTAAAGAATGTGTCCAATGTCACGTTTCTTACAGTTTCTATTTAAGGGGAGACACTGCGTTATTGTGTTCTTTGAAGTAGCACTTTCACTTACACTGACACTACTTTATACTATTTAACACTACACTAACTCAAAAGGTTTAGTTCTTTTCAGTCTTCTCACTGTTTTTGTGTTGTCTAGCAGCTGGATTGCCTCAAGGTTCACATGTTTATGAAGTCTTTGTTCATGAGCTTCTGCATGTTTTTTTATAACTTTATCAACGAACTCTATGTTAAGGTCCCTGTGGAGGTCGTCGTTCCTGATGTACCAAGGTGCATTCACTATATCCCTGAGTACCTTATTTTGAAAGCGTTGGATTATTTTGATGTTACTTTTTTTGGTACAGCCCCACAGCTGAATACCATAAGTCCATACTGGCTTCAGGACTGCTTTATACAACAGAATTTTGTTGTGTGTTGACAATGTTGACTGCCTTCCTAGGAGCCAGTACATTCTATTGTATCTAATATCTAACTCTTCCTTTTTCTTCTTGACGTGAGCTTTCCAGCGTAGCTTTGCGTCAAGAGTCATGCCTAGGTACTTCGCAGTGTTTTCATACGGTATAGGCTCATTGTTGATATATATAGGGAAATACTGATCTTTTTTATTTGTGAAGTTAATGTGCACCGATTTTGAATCATTAAGTTTGATTCGCCATTTTTTCGTCCAGTCCCAAATTTTGTTGACTGCATCTTGAGCCTTTTCTGCAGCGTCTGCATGTGTTTTTCCAACAGCCATTATAGCTGTATCGTCAGCAAACGTCGCAAGGGTATTATTTTCTAGATGAGGGATGTCGCTGGTGTATAATAGGTACAGGACCGGACCCAAAACACTTCCTTGCGGCACTCCGGCTTTAATTTTCTTGATTTCTGAGTAGGCATCTTCTTGCCTTACTCTAAAGACTCTATCCGTCAAATATGATTGCAGAATATCGGCGAATGGTTTGGGTAGAAGTTTTCTTAGTTTTTGTATAATACCTTCGTGCCATACCTTATCAAATGCTTGGGCTACGTCTAAGAAAATTGTAGAACAAACATTTTTGTTTTCAATGGCGTTCTCAATTACATTAGTAATTCTGTGGACTTGGTCTATAGTCGAGTGCTTTTCCCTGAAGCCAAATTGGTGGTCTGGAATAATTGCTCTTGTTTCTATGATCGGTTTAAGTCTTTTAAGCAGTAGCTTTTCGAAAAGTTTGGATACGATAGGTAAGAGTGAGATTGGCCTATATGATTTGACATCATTTGATGGTTTCCCTGGTTTCATAATATCGCTATCATAATTACTTCAGCTACTTTCCATAAGTCGGGCACATATTTTAGCCTTAAAGCCGCGTTAATAAGGTTAGTCAGTTTGACCAGGGCTTTTCTAGGGAGGTTATGTAATATTTCACCCGGAATTAGATCAAATCCAGGAGACTTTCTTGGATTGATGTTTCTCTTGATTTCTTGAAAAACTTCTCTTGGCGAAACGTGTTTGATACATATTTCACCTAGTTCTTCTTCTATTTTACTGATGTCTTCTGTTTGGGTTTGACCTTCATTTGGTTGAAATATCGTTTCCAAGTGATCTGCAAACACTTTTGCCTTTTCTTCATTACTTACGGCCCATTTCATGTTTCCATTGATCATTGATCCCAATGGTGGGATCTGTGCCATTGGTCGTTTCATATTTTTGGTAGCTTTCCAAAGTGAGTAATTTGTACTTTTTTCAGCAGTCAACTTTCCAATGTAGGTATTGGTTAAGGTATCATTAAAGTGTTGTATTATCTTTTTTAGTTTTTTTGTCAAATTATTCAGCTTAGTTTTGTCTTGTGGGCATCTGGATTGATGCCATTGCTGCCTCTGTTTCCTTTTCTCATGTAAGAGTTCCAAAATCTCTTTTGGATAATGGTTTCTGGCAATCCGGCTTCTCAAATAAGGTGTATTTTTCCAGGCAGTCTGCTGTATTAGAGTTACAAAATGCTCAACTTCGGCATTCAACTGTTCCGGAGTCTTAAGTGGTACTCTAAGATTTAAGTTATCGTCTAGTTCTAATTTAAAACTCTCCCAATCAGTGTGTTTATTTACTAGGGTCAGAGTGTTTTCCTTAAATAATACTTTGTTTCTTATTTCTAGGTAGATTGCAGAGTGGTCCGAGCTCATATCATAACTCTGCTTTGTACTAAGATAATTGGCTGATAGATTTCTATGTATAAAAAAGTCAATCAGGTCCGGTTTTTTTTGTGGGTCGGTGGGCCAGTACGTTGGTGACCTTGTCGATGATACCTCGCATTTGAGTTCTTTTATGGCATTCATCAGTTCTTTTCCCTTGGTATTCGTTAAGCGGGAGCCCCAATGCGTGTTTTTAGCATTAAAGTCACCTCCTAATATGAACCTTTCCCCAAGTGATTGTAACAAGCTTAGGTAGGATTCTT
This sequence comes from Venusia cambrica, assembly GCA_951394065.1. Taxonomy (NCBI): domain Eukaryota; kingdom Metazoa; phylum Arthropoda; class Insecta; order Lepidoptera; family Geometridae; genus Venusia; species Venusia cambrica. The sequence goes on along the minus strand of OX596040.1, from coordinate 10,915,605 downwards.
TTTTTATATTGTACCTCGGTGGGCAGTATATACCAGCCACAGTCACAGGATACCTCTCTGTATAGATGCAGACAGCTACAGATTGTATATCTGGCTGTTCATGTTTCTTTACTTCATGATGCTTTATGTGTTCTCTAACAATTACAGCACTTCCGCCTTTGGCTTTGTTATCTGGATGAATTGCGTAGTATACTTTGTAGCCTTTGAACTTTGCATAGGATTGTTTTGTAAAGTGTGTTTCTGATATGAGGCACACATCTACATTTTCCGTATCAAGAACTACTTGTAGCTCATTTTGATGATTTTGAAGCCCGTTACAGTTCAGTACAGATTGTGGGTTCGTTTCCTACCCGGGACAAACAGTTGTCATTGTGTCGTGGATATACTAATAGATGTTGTGTAGGTAATTACAAAAAATGTACTCAAGTATTCCATCCGTAATCGAGTTCTTACATTTAATTATATGCTTCGTTCGAGAATAAATAGATAGCGTTGTGTAAAAATTTAATGTCAAAACCTACCTTACTATACTTACTACTTTATTTTGTATTTTTAGTAAGAAAACAACATTTAAAAAAAAACTGTGTAAATTATGTATTGGAACTTGTGTTATGAACACTTGTGTAGGTAGGTATAGTTCGTTTAATTGTAGGTACATATTGTATTTTATATATATAACATAGTGAGATTTGCTGAAAATAAAGTATTTTGTGCAAAATCTCATAGAACAACAAATTATAATACATGGCTCTTCCAACTTGTGTGGTCTAACTGTCAAAAGTCCATAAGCAATTACAACTTCGAAAAACTACAATCAGTAACATGAACACTACAATTACACTACAACGTAACGTAAGTTAACATCAAGCTTGCTATTACATGGGTTCTTAAACTAATATCTAATGCTGTATTCAATCTCAAGTTTTGCTCCAATTCACTTAGGTCGTAAACGTATGTTTTGTCAGTGAATCTGAAAATTACAGTTGTGAATTCACCTCACGTTTGTTGCCTACTCGTATACAGCTAAGCGATAGCACACGGTGTGCAAACTTCGAGGCGGTGTTGGCGTAATGATATTTCTTTGAAGAAATATTGCGTTTGAATCACTTTTTTTACTTACCGCTAAAAACGACGTCACGGCGCATATCTTATAGATTCCATGTAATGAATCCTACTGACTCCCGTTTATTTACTGTAACTCGCCTTTATTTATAGAGTTTTCCATCCCAAAAACCGGTTGAACGCCAACATGTCGAAAATCTTCCATTGTCCTTTATAACAAATAAATAAATATAACAGGACATTAATTTCACACAGCACCATCTAGCCCCAAACTAAGCATAGCTTGTAATATGGGAACTAGATTGCGGGTAGAATACTTAAATACTTTACTTTTTGTAAATACAAATTTATCATACAATACACACCCAAACAAACCATTGTAAAGACACGTGCATGATTAAAACTTTGCGAACAAATATCTCTTTAACATTACTGAAAAGTGCGCCGCGTTTCTATCGACAGGTGACGGACGCCGGAGTACCTATTCCATAATCCAAGCGCCCTCACACAACCAATGGAAGCTGATAGCTTCAAGTCTGTTCAGTTGGACTTGAGCGTTGATTGTTAGTCGGTCAGCTGTACAACGTTTTTATAGGCCTATCGCCCCTCAACTTGCTAATTTTGAGAGCTATACCAATTACTTGGTTCGAATTATCGAAGATTACTGCGGTGGCTCTCATTTTATGACGTACTTACGTAGTGTTCCTCCAAGCATAGTTTACTCCATAGCCTGCTGTGCAGCTTTGAGTTGCAGTACCTGTTACTTTTATAAGTGTCTTGGTAGTAATAATCATAATGTATGTTTATGTACAAAATGATTGCTAGAGACTCGAACATGAAGCCCGAGGGTCGATCGTCACGCGCGCAAAGTTATGACTACTGGACATGAAACCGCGGGCTATAAGATCATGCTTGAGATTATAAGACACTACACACCATTGCCTAAATACATACGTACAAGTAGACTACAGGTATAGGTAGTACTAGGTAAAAAACATTATAATGTAAACAAGGAAATAATCCAAAAATGTGAATAAGCGGCCAAGCGCGGACACGCCAAGCGATGGTTCCGAACCCCATTTCAAGGCAAAATAAATATAATAATTTATTTATTTTTTATTATTTGTTGTTAAAGAGGCAGTAGAAATATACTCTCTGTGAAAATTTCAACCACTTAATCTTTTATGTATCTTAATCTATATCTTTTATTATCTTTTACGGTTCATAAGTTACAGCTCGCTGATAGACAAGCGGACGGATGGACGGACGGAAAGCGGAGGCTTATTAATAGGCTCCCAATGGGAATCCTTTGGGTACGGAACCCTCTCGTGTGTAGGATATGGTTGGTGGTAGAACTTTGTTTCATTCTGGCTAGCTTCCACCATCTCGCCTGAGCCAGATAGTTCACACAAGTCTAAATAGTTGTGTTCCTGTATTTAGAGGTGAAATCGCTTGTCTGTTCAGGGTTCCGGGTGAACTATGCTTCCACCGACTTACCTAAAACTTGGAACCAGGTGAGATGAAAGCCAAGTGCTTCCCCGTCGTAAAATAAAAAATGAATGTAATTTTAGGATTCAGGATACACGAGAAGAATTTGGAATGGTCTACGAACTGTTTTCATAGCTCTGTTGATAATATCTCTGCCATGCACTGTAGATTGTGTTTTTTTTTGCTATAGGTATTACAATTAAATTACTTGAACGCTGGCGTGAATATTGCGCACTAATAACAGAGCCGAAATCATACTTATATCTATTATGCAGTAATCTTCAGTTGTGAATCGTGATACTTGGTATCACACTTCATAACGATCACGATCTTTAGCACGTAACGCTTCTCAATTGCAGTCATTTTCTGATCAAACCTTTTTGCCCGAAATTATCTGTGGTAATATTTTAATGAGCGATCGACTCTTATTTTAAAGACTGATAAGCACCAATTTAATAAATGGTTTCTATGTACATTTGTATTATTTAAAGAAGTTTTAAAAAATATGGCAAGCTCAAAATTTGACAGAGGGAAATGGAACTTAGTATCCTTGGTTGTAAACGCATCGACATACGTTCCCTTGCTGGCATTGCCGATGTAGGCCAAAAGACCGCAAGCCTGAAGTGGTATTGGGTTGGCCATGTACCTTAGTCTACTAAATAGGTATACGCTGCAACTCTTTGGACACCTCAGGATAAACGGCGACGTCTGATTCTGCCTTGGTTGAAAGATGATTGATGTGTGGAAAAAAATGAGGGTGACCTTTGCCCAGCTAATATAAAAATATTTTTAGGTCGTTACTTACATTTTCCTAAAAATCTTAGTACAGTCGGGGCACTACAAAAAGAGAACCTACCCTGAAAATTTAAATTCTCTGGGACCTCCAGTATAAGCTTATTGATTGTCAGTCTACAAACTAAAAAGTATTTTTTATGTAAAGTTTAATGAAGATATGAGTATTTGTTAATTAATCATAAGTACTTGAGCGAGCGACCATGCCCATCCAAGAAAAAGGCTCTCCCGTTACTTATGAGCACGCCTAGTTTCATAGATTGTTTCTTGTTAGAGCCGTGACCTCACGATGCAGGCAGCCACCACCGGATGTACTTACACTCACCATCTTTACCTTTACTTTGATGACAAACCTGTAAAAAACGACTATTATGCGCGCTGTTAACACTGAAATCAGCTTCCAGCGTCTGTATTTCCGTTGTGTTACGACCCTAATGTCTTCAAGAAGAGAGTTAACAGTAACCTCATTCTTGCCTGTGCTGTTTCGAGTTAAAAGCAAACCCATTATAAATAAAAATAAAACTCAAAAATATCGCCAGTACAACGCCATGTACTTTTTCGAAAAAAAATATTTTTGGAACTAGATAAAAGTGTAAAGACATAAATAAAAATACATAATACTTCTACTTCGACTGCAACAGCCTATTAATTTCTACTAGAGGGGTTTTCCATAATCACCACGCTTGGCAGGCAGATTGTTGATCGTAGTTAAAGAATTAATACACAGAAGTAAGCTGCTTTTATTTTTCCTTCTGGTGAGATTCCTTAGTCGGATTTTATGACCGATCAACGGGCTTAGTTGGAGGTCGATTCTTAAGCCGCAGCATGAACTGAAACGGAAACTCTTGAATGTTCAGTTCTCGAAAAATGCTCAGGTTTGTCAGCATCCTTACTTTGACTTTTTACCCTGTCAATATCATTATAAGCAGGTACCTACAAATGAAAGACACCGTCGCGTCGGTTCTCACTCCGTTATTATTCGGCATGAAGTGAGTTTTTGTTCAAGTTTATTGGTATAGTTCATGGTCTAATGGTAATCAAATGGCTTTTATTCGGCTTCTTATTGCTATTCGCCGTTAGTTAATAGTACTTGTAATGTGAACAAAGTAAATAATGATGGGGGATAAATAATGCGGTAATCATTGGATTTTCCACAGAAATAATACATTAAATTTGAGCGCAATTTTTTTAAGTCGAGTTTTTTTTGTGATAGCACTTACCACCCTACGTTGATTGTATTATTTTGAAGAGGCTTTCATTTAAACGGCCTTGTTTTCGTATAGGGCGCTTATTTCCATACATTTGGATAGTGGACATTGAAAGGAACTACAGTTGCTTTACTATTCCGCTAACCAAATGTATGGAAATAAGCGCCCTATACGAAAACGAAAATAGTTTCAGTAAGCTGTCAGAAACTCATACCTACTAAGGCCTCAGCTAGTTAAAGAGGTTTCGTTCGGCTTTAATTGTATTTTTGTTAGTCAGCAAATAAAAAAGAAAAGAGTTTCTTTCAGAGTTTCTGCAAAAAAACCTATCAACCCACAGACGTACTTCATTATTTTGAATTATATACTGTATAATAACTTTTTTGCAGATTTTTGTGAAATAATTAAACCGGACAAGTGCGACTTGGACTCGGTTCCGCACAAAAGTGTAGAAGGCTTTTTTCCGCTTTTCCAAGTTAAAATCAACATTAAGAAAGCATCTAAGGACATACTTAACTTTGCCGTTCCACCCCTAGACACAGTTAGGGCACTAACCACAAATAATAAGTTTGTCATAGTAATTTCACTTTTTATTGTTATAAACTATAGGTCAGCGGGAAGTTCCCAAAGGCTTTTGATTCCCTTGTGAAATCGCAGAATAAGCGAATATATACTATATTAACGGACGTATCTTTTGATCGTGATGACTTACAAGTTTTATTTTTACACAACTGAAAGTAACCGTAGACCTGAGTATTTCATATGAATTTCAACTTGATAACTCAACGCCATCCAGAGAAAAAGGGTCATCATAGACAGACAGATGGACAACAAAGTGATTTATTTTGAGGTACGGAACCCTAAAAACTATCGAAAATCATTATTTCAGGCAATTAAGCATAGCACCAGTATCAGTAGATTGTTCATAAAAAATAAACACTGATAGCTTATTTTTTATTGTACGACAGGGAAGCCCTTGGCCTTCATCTCACCTGGTTTCATGTTATGATAAGGATGAAGGTGGAAGTGCACTTCACCCAGGATCCTCAACAGACTGATGAACTGGCTATCTTGCCTCTAAATGCCGGAACACAACAATTTAGAATTGCTAGCTTCGGCATAGCATACTTAATATTATAGATTTGGCTCTGCCTCTTGCGCCGCTGTAGGTTATAGTTTTAATTCATAACTAGGACCAACAAGTGTGTGATGAGCATAGTTTGTTCTGTGTCAGGGTGTTTTATTGTATGATAAGGCTGTATAAAGAAAAATCGTCTATCTGCTATTCCGGTACTACAAGTTTTGATTAGTTCGGGGCTACATGGCGCTGTGTGTTATTAAAATCCTGTAATATTTTGATGGTCACCGAAGAATCTTTGAATATATCGGTACTGGAAGCTAAGCCATACATACTCCTGAAGTTTCAGTAGAATGTATTTATACTAGCTATTAGTTGTAGTTGTTCAGGATGCCGTGTATGATAGCCATTTCCCAGAAACCAACCGGAGCTGGAATCAGCGCATCTAGATGACAGATAGCATCGCTAACATCACAACAGACACGCAACAGACATCACGTGAAAGGAAATTGCTCTTTGGCACGTGCATCTAATTACTGAATACATCAAAACGGCTGATTGACTGACTGGCGGTCGACTAAAATAGAGGTCCTTGAAACGTAAATAGAATTAACTAAAACTCTTTTTTGACGTCGGGGAAGTGCTTGGACTTCGTCTCTTGGTTACAAGATTGACAGCACTTCAAACTTTTGCAGTAACAAAAAAGTACTTTAAATTACATAACATCGCAAACAAACGCAAACCTTCATAGAAGGTCCATAAGCAAACAAACACTGAGCTTTTCCAGGACGCACAATCCTAAGGCAAACGAATTTACTATGATTGATCATCAAAAGCATTGTATTTAATGTACTTATCTATTTATTTATCTTATCTAGTCTTATGTTCTTGTATTTTACCTTTCTACAGAGCTCTATCTACAGGCTAATCTTTCTATCAACTGCATAATCTCCTTTGTAATGAATCGAGACAAGACAAAGCGCGGTAACACCCTAGATACAGGTGAAGCGCCACATGAATAAGCTTTTCTTTTCACTGGAAAATAATTAAAATACAAAGGGTTATTACTTGAAATAGGCGTAGTTCTTATCGAACGGGAGCATCTGACGTTTTCCGAAGAAAGTCTCAGCAACACAGACGCACCCAATACCCGGTTGCCAATGTTTGGGCTTCATACATTTCACTACATAACTGACGATTGTGTATCACTTACCGATACCAGAACGTGTGAAAAGTGACTCATTCTCACAAATGTTACATTTCACGGCCATTTATTTCTGGCAATTGAGACACGATTTAAATAATGCGAGCCTTTAGTTGTGCATTTTCTCTTTTACGAGGTTCCTTTCCATTTCGGTCAGATAATATTCCGATACGGACGTAATTTCACATTGGCTTCTTATCGCAGCATAACGGTGGAAAGATTTGCTTATTCTAAAAAAGTACTAATCATGTTTCATTTTATTCTACATATTTCTTATTCTTTCATTTTTATTTATCCATATAATAATCTCAGCTTATACCTTATTATAGTTTAGTTTTACTTTATGGATACCTGGATAAGACCAACGCAAAGAGGGGACTACTCTAATACAAGTTTTGCAACTTACCAGAGGAGGTCCACTACCTTGTAATTGTAGCCATGTAAGATTGAATAAAGTATATTTTTTTATTCTAATTCTGAGTAGAGTAAGGATTACTACACTGACGTTCTACCCCCTCACTCTGTATGACTAATCGTGTCTTACCGCGCCCGCGTTACGATATGTCAATACGATGATTCCATGCAGATATCGTAACGCGGGCGCGTTAAGACAAGATTGGTCATATAGAATAAGGGCTCAGCTAGCCTGGGGTGTTTTTGCATTGTCCGTGGTGTTACTAACCCTATCGCAGCCAGCCCAGCTCCATGAAATACCGGGAGACTTTGGGTTGTTGGTGTCGCTTATTATACCTACGATGATTGACTTGATGTCAGTTCTACGTGCATATTATTATTGTAGATAGCTAAATAAAATAACATGCTCTCTCGGTGCAATCCGAATGTTATTTTAGATTAGGTAGATTAAACCCGTGGTTTTAGAAATATAAAATATTCGTTTAATTAAAATAATATTAGGCTCTTAATTAGTTCTAAAACTGTAACTATGTCCTGTTAAAGATTTGCATAATTGCTAGTTACTTAGTATAAGTCTTTAAAAATAAAGGAAAGTAAAGTTTTCTCAGGTCACTTTCACTTTTTTAAATATTTGCATAGGTTAAGAAATGGAGAGCATTTTTATGAATATTGAGAAAGCTAAACTTTCAAGAGATTCGTTTTGCAGAAGAAACATAAAGAGATTTACTAAAGACAAGTAAAAACATATAGTCCCAAAATTAGCAAAGCTTGTTATTTAATATAATTATACATATATATTTTTTATTATTTGACGGGGGAAGCGCTTGGCCTTCATCTCACCTGCTTACAAGTTGAGATAAGGCCGAAGGTGGAGGCGCACTTCACCCGGAATCCTCAACAAACTGAGGAACTGGCTATCTTACCTCTATCTTATCTCTTTTTTTTAAGAATTGTTATCATGGCGACAGAATTAGGTAAGATGGCGGTAGCTACCCACGCGGACTTAAACAAAATCCTACCACCAACTAAAAATATTACAGGACATTCATTTCACATAGCGCCATCATCATATCTTGTAATAAGGGAACTAGATTACGGATCATCATATCATAATTATATTATATCATTACGGATAGAATACCTAAATACTTTATTTTTTTAAATACATACTTATTTTGAAATACAACACCCAAACCCAGAACAAACATCTATATGCATCACTCAAATGTTTGTCCTGGGTGGGAATCGAACCCACAACCTACAGCATAGAAGGCAGAGTTACTACCAACTGAGCTATGAGGCTTGTTGAATTTGGGAACTAGATTACGGAAATAATACTTCCATACTTTTTTTTTGTTAATAAAAACTTATCATACAACACAACACCCAAATGTGGGTTATTGGTCAGGGTTTATCACAAGAGAATCTATATCGATATCGCTTAAAATTCGAAATAACTAGTTTGTAATTTTAAAAACACGACCGAAGAACGGGTACCAATCTCTGAATCGTTATAAGTTCATCTAGGTTGGGTTTAATAGACATAACAATAACAAGAAAGTTGCTATTCTCCGGTCGATAACAGTAATGTGCTCAATTTTGCATTGTATGAACATCATTGTCGTATCGAATTTGCGTGAGATTTGCAAGAAAGCAAAGTCGCGAAGCACAGTTATGTCATGAGCACAATAGCTCAGTCAGGTATTATCGATTCGTACAAGACAATTTCTAGACGGGGGTCGTGCGAAGAGAATTATTGAATGAAGGTCGACTTTATTGTTTAGTTGTTTATGTCTGGCTCAGAAAACTGTGTTCAATAGATATTTGCTATTACAACATGTAGCTAGTCATTTATAATTATTTATATATTTATGTTTAAAAAGTAATTCTATGAAGCAACGTAGGTATCTCCTATTTGAATTTAGATTCAACATATTTTTTCTTGATACATATTTCCAAAGTCAACATTTAAATCTAGGTGAGGACGTATGCAAACCTGTAATAGCTTTATTTGAACTTGGCTTCTGCTCGCGGCTTCGCCCGCTATAAACGTTACCTGTTATTCCTGGTTCGGAAGGAGGATTAAACAAACTTTCGCATTTATAATAGTGGGATCCATTTTTTTTATTAACCTTTACAGCGTTGACTAAATGAAATTCAAATAAATAAATAGTTTTTAAATAAATGTGCAGATCGATCTCTGAAAATATCCACGCTACAATCGCATGGGTCTGCATGGTGGATCATCAAGCATCTCGCTAGTTGTAACAGCAATCGAAAAAATTGCTGTCATTTAAACGGTCAGCTAGTTAAAGATGTTATGGTCAACTCCAAAATATATTTTATCAGGAAACAAAGTGAATTGAAAAAGAATGGTGTGCCTGGGGCAAAAAAACCCTACAACCTATTGACGAACTGCGCCATATGTTCGATTTATTTGCTGTCAAAATGTCATTTTAGCTGATATTTCTTGCTGACCACATATATAAAAAATACCATTTGATTACTTCCTGAAAATAATGATAGCGATAACGTCAAAGCTTATTTTGATTTACTCTAGTAAGTTTTTATATTATCGCACAAAAAACCTCAAAAAAAAACAATGAGAGTGTTGCCGAAATTCACAACAGCATTTTATAACATCGTGGGATTCTATCGTAGATTGTTCCGAGAAGTTACATTTTAATATTTGTTTATAATAATTATAGTGTTACATACTTTGTTATCTTTTAGCTTCCTTCCGCTATAAAAACGAATATTCAAGCTTATCTTTTTTATGGCGCCATTTGTATAAAAAAATAGGTACATACAAGTAAGCAATACTCTTGAGCACTGTGTTGTCATATATTTACGTAAATATTGATATTAATTAGCGCGTTCTTTATAAAACTAATACTTTGCTACAACAAAGACACATGTGTGGCATAGCTCTGATACTAACCCACACATTTTTACCAAGAAAGAATTTTAATTTAAATAAAGGTGCATCACAGAGAGCTAGCACGTACAAGAAGGATACATTGCGCTCGTGTAGTGTTTATGAATACGTGCGCATTGTTCACTGTAGCACAGATTAACTAATAGTACCACACTGTAGTAGGGACGACTAGAAGAAAAAAATGTAAAATAAATCTTCCACACCAGGATATATATGGAACAGGCCATGTATAAGGTTACATATATAGTATTTTTTAAACACACTGTGTTTAATCGGTGTGAGTGCTGTGAACGTTCCAGCTTTGGATAACCGACTTAGATACAGATTATCTTCCATTCGTAAAAATAAAATTAACTTTTTACACTCTACTTTGCCATGCCGCATGCCAGCTTGCGGTGGTAGCCGGCACATTAATTTCGTCCGCCCGATTAGTTCTAGAGTCATCACCTGTCGCTGACCATGACTGCCGCTAGTTATTTGAGAAACTGCTCACTTAATCGTAGCTTTTAGCTCTATTAAAATGATGATTACTGTGACTATGATTTTAAGATGGTTGTTTAAGCCAATTTTAAGATTGGTTATCATTAAAAACTAGTTAATAAATTTTTAATACGAATAAAGTAAAAATTGAATTGTTTGTTTTGTATATCTATTTAAAAATATGTATATTGACTTGTTACAGGAATACAAACAGATAGAACGGAGCACGCGTTTGCTTCCGCCCAGGAGTACAAGGAGGCTTTGGACGCGTTACGAAGACACACTGGAGTGGTAAGTTTATGAATTTACCGCCTCTGTGGTCTAGTGGTTAAACCCACTAGACTCGATTTCAGATCCAGAGGTCCCGGTGTTGATCCCCATGGGGAGTACAATATATTTTGCTTGGTTTGGTTAGTGGTAGAACTTTGTTCAAATCCACCTGGCTACCACCATCTTTACCTAATTCTGTCGCCATAATAACAACTCTAAAATTTTTGTGTTCCGGCTGTTTTTTTTTAATTTAGAAGTAAGATAGCCAGTTCCTCATTTTGTTGATGATTCCGGGTGAAGTGCGCCTCCACCTTTGGCCTTATCTCAACTTGTGTAACCAGGTGAGATGAAGGCCAAGTGCTTACCGGACGTATAATTAAAAAAATATATATTTATTTGATTTAAACAGTAAAAAAATATATGAAATAAAAATACTAAGAAAAATCAAAAGGTTAAAAAATTCACTTAAGTATATTATCATTTAATTAGTAAAGTACACTACACAAAAAAGTTATAATAATTAAGTAGGTAATTGAATTCATAGTTGTATAGACAAAAATAATAAATAATTGCGATAGTCAGTTATACATATCTCAAGCGTTCAGTAAGCATTTATACATACAAATTCAGATCAGTGTGATTGAGTTTTACGATACAAAACTAGCTATAATTCAATCACTAGATTTTTTTTTCACTTGAGCAGTTTCACGAGAGCAGTTTTACTGCTCTCGTCAGGTACTTGGAATCGGCTTCCAGCGTTTGTCTTTCAACTGTGTAACGACCATAGTGTCTACAAGAAGAGAGTAAATAGGGCTGGCTCGCTCTATCGTTGACCTCTTTACTGTGACTGTGAAGAGGTATGACCTAACCGAAATAAAAAAAAAACACTTTTGTATTAAAGGGAAGCATTTTAATTATGTCCCGCTTTACCTGACACAGTGCCCCACCAGTTTCGTCACACAAAAAGGTTGCGAATCAAAATTCCTAAACACTCCCTTAAAAGGTTACACATAAAAATTTCACTAATCCATTGATAGAAAAAAACTATTTTTAACAAGAAGCTTTAAGTCACAGTGGATGATAGTTAAAATTACACTGAAAACTTAGTAAAGTTCGATGCATTATAATAATAATACAATAAATTATTTTCATAATACATATCAACTTATTATTTATCATTCATAAGTAGATATTTATTATTTCAATCGTTCTAAGCAGAAGTACAGAGTAGAGGGTAATTTTAATTCCAGTCGATACTAAACAGACTACTAGTACTGACAAACTCAATTAAATAACATGAATTCAGAACAACATGGACGCTACGTTACTAATGGAGTACAAAATATCGTGTCCACAATATACTACCGTTAAACGGAATGCATTTCGTCTCTTGTTGCCAGTATCCAGCTGATTATGAAGTAATAGCCTATTACCGCCCTATTGTTGAGCAAATACCATCTTCAATGAACTGAGTTCAGGCTAGCAGTGACGAAGCTCTATTCGACGAAGCGCTTCAACTTGAAAACGACTTTCGTTCCAGCATTGAAATATGCAGCTGATTTATTTTATGCTTGTCTTATTCCCATAACTTATGTCGTGGCAATGAATTTGCTCTACAGATAAAATATATTTTGCAGAATTGCAGAGATGTATTTTATCTGTTTTCCGACCGAATATCATCATATTAAGGCTAAAGCAGCAAAACTGCAATATTTATAACATATATGAATTGTCGTGAAGCTGACTGTCTGACAGAGAATCAACGCGTTGCCCAAATTCTTCCGTAGCATAGAGGTACAGTAAGTAAACATTTTGGGAAAATCCCACGGGCCACATGAACGAAGGCCCGGGCGTTTGCTAGAATAATATAACATTTGAATGATCTGGGAACAGAATTTCATTTTATTTTGGTGGTTTACCTTTACCATTCTGGAAGCGGATAGCACTTGACAGAAATCAGTGGAGCAGCTAGATGAGGTTTGTGCCAAAAGTACTCTGCGTTAAGATATATTATATAGAGATTGTTTTTGAATGTTTTTATGCATAAAAACTGATAAATGAAGGCTTTTTGGCATATATCTTATATTTGAAATACACGTACAACCCAAATCCGAGGACCTAGAGACTTACGTTTTGTAGAGTAGCTTCATTTTGTAGTAGAAGCACTTAGAGAGGACTTGAAAAAAAAACAAGGTATGACGGCCACGAACGAAATTCTGGAACCACCACTTAGTATATTTATAAGTAGGACACCTTGAATTGCTCCGTAAAAAATGCCCATTCGAATAAAATATTGGTTCTCACAATGACAAAGCTATTCTTTTGCATCGCAAATACTTGCAAGCAGAATAATTTACGATTGACAATCGTTTTTGTACTGGACTAGGTTGTAAATATTAATACGTATAAGACCCATCTCAGCATGGTTTTACCATTTAAACTGAACGAAACACTAGGTCTGGCCTCGGTATGTCTATAAAACTACGAACAACCTTCATACATTTCGAACATATGCTCGACGGAAATTACACAAAAGATAATCAGCATTTATTATATCTAAATTGCTTTTCTCACAGATTACTGCATGTATTTTAAAGAGATCTGCCTATGCTGAGGGTAATGTTACACTATTAATTATCCTAAGATATGTTATTAGACAAAATCCCTTAAGTGTGCCTCCAGGATCGCGGTAGTTTACTATGCGTGTTGTGAATACAGTTTACATAACTGACTTAGCAATGCCAAATTAGTACTTATTCTTTACGCTAGAGGCGCTGTATTCATATACTAGTGGCTCTGTGAGCTGTAGACAAAAAACATCGTGGATTCATCATTATGAAATTCGCCACTGCCTGCAGTATCTAATAACAACAACATTTTTGAATGTCAATGTTGTTATTAGTTACCGAACCACCTACGTGTATCATCATCATCATCATTTCAACCCACATGCGTCCACTGCTGAACATAGACATCCCCCATCGACACCACAAATAGCGATTCTGAGCCTCCTTCGTCCATAGATTCCCCGCAACCGCCACAATGTCATCGGTCTATAAGTCCATCGAGTCTTTACACTCCGTTTTGCGTTTAATCGTGGTCGCCATGCGAGAACCTTCACTCCCCAGCGGTTATTGGTTCTTCAAGCTATGTGGCCTGCCCACAGCCACTTCAGCTTGCTAATTCTGAGAGCTATGCTAACTTTAGTTCTCCTACGGATAGCCACATTTCGGAATTTATCACGTAGTGAAACTCCAAGTATAGCTCTCTCCATAGCTCGCTAGGCAATTTTGAACTTGTTTACGAGGCCTAAAGTCAGCGACTGTTTTACGCTTTTATATAATACTTATAAGTGTGATATACATCACACTTATAAGTATTATATAAAAGCGTACGTTTGTGCATCTGTGTGTAGTGTGTATGTTTTTTACTACTTCACGCCTAAACGGCTGAACGGATTTGGATAAAATTTTGTATGAAAATCGTTTTTTTATATTGGTCTTTGAGCCCGAAAAAGCGCAACATATGAACAACCTACAGCAAGTTTTCTAGACCCAAGGTCGACCACAACCCTAGGTAATGTCAAACCCTGAACTACCAATGGGCGATCAGCAGGTGGTGCACAATTAGGTGGATACACTAAATCGGAAACAGTGACAACAGAACCATTCACTAAACCTTTATTAACCCACAAATTTGTTTTCAGCATGACCCTGCTGCAAACGCAGAGGTAGGGTGTTTTTTATTACCCTTGCGCTTGTTGATCTGCACACGCCTGTGCGGCTTCTTTGTTATTACGATCAGCCAACACCTTAACCGTGGGCCTGCGAAGATCCTTTAGTTTGGCAAAATTATACAAACTAACATTCTTATTTTCCGGATAACTCTATATCAACTGAATTGATTTTGATAATTATTTTACCAGTAGTAAAAAATGTATATAATAGAGTTTCATAGGCTTTATATTAATCCGATTAAGTATAGATTACGTACCGTAGCGAATCACGGGCATAGCCAGCTAGTATATAATAAATGGAATATGGGTCACCTCCAAATCAAAACCAAAAATCATAATTATATTCCGAAAGCGAATGAAATTCCCTTGTAATTTTATGTCACACTGAAAATTAGCGGTTTTTTTTTTCATTGTTCATTTTTCACCCCCTTTCACCCCCGACCCCTTGATGTTTATTGGATAAAAAGTTGCGTCTTAATAAGGGTAAGAGAAAAGTGTAATGGTAATTTTTTACCATTTTTGAAAATGGCTGAAATATTATGTCTTTTATGTTTGCAACCCCCATAACTCCACCATAATTAAAAACAACCAAAAACTGAATCGTCAAATAAATTCTATATACTTGTAAAACCGGCTCACAAAATTTCACGAGAATCGGTAAAGAATGTGACCTGTAAAGGAGAACAACCGGACGTCCGGACATACAAAAGCATTTCAGGTTCGAAAAAAATCTTTTTCGAACCTGAAATGGAGATCTTTAGCTCGCGCTTCGCATTCGCTCGGTCAATTACTCTACAGTTTTCGCTAGCGTACCAAAAAATCTTACTCTATCCTTTGTCTCCAGGAGCGAAATAAGCCGCAGCGCACATTAGAAGCAGAACCTGAAGAATCAAGAGAGGAAACAGAACAGGCATACCTGGATGAACTTTTAGTCCCGGAGCCATGGGAGCTAAACAACACGGCCCGGGCAGGGACCGATATTTTATTCTTCAACCGGGTTCCAAAGGTTGGCAGTCAGACCTTCATGGAATTGCTAAGGAGGCTGGCCATTAAGAACCAATTCGGTAAGTTTTATCATGGGCTATATCTATCCATCGGGATTTATTAGAAACAAATTTGTACATTTACCGCATTTTTTTTATTGCTAAGCATTTTACAAATAAGCAGAGCTTGTTACATGGGTAGGTAGGTACTAGTACCTAAAAAAAAATCAAGTATGTGCTCATATTCTCCGTAATCTACCTTGGTAGATTACGGAGAATATGAGCACATACTTGATTTTTTTTTAAATACATACATTATACAATCAACCAAACTCAGAATAATCAACTATATTCATCACACGTATGTTTATTCCGGGTGGGAATCGAACCCATGTCCAGTGTTGAAGCAAAGCTACTGACAAGTACCAACTGAGCTGTGACGCCTGTTAATATCAATATCATCTTTTGTTGACATAGCTGCACATCTGCATCCCTTACCAAAAATATACGCTGGTCGCGTTCCGAACAGGCGGTACATTAGACAATTCAAAATGATTCTAAATAATCTTACTGAAACGATATTTCATTTTCGAAATTTGAATTTTCATCTAGCTTTTTTTACATAACAAAATACTCTTACTGACCTGTGTAGTCAGTGATAGTTCAATAATGAGTATTGTTTTTGCTTTGACTGCACACATCGTACTGTTCTATTGACGACCACGATCCATAGTGACATAATATCCTAGTAGATCGATGTGAGATCGTGCGTCCATCATACTGTGCCTAAGTGGTAAATTATATATGTAGTAGATCGCTCTTTCTTGCATCTCGATACATCACAATAGATTAGGGAAATGACGCTTCGTCATCAATCTACCTGGTATATCGCACATCCTGTAGCCATTTTACACACACACCACAGACATAGACATAGACATTAATTTATTTACTATTATAACACACATACCCAAACATAACAGAATGAAATTGTCAAACAGAAAAACACTAGTAATAAGTGAATACAGTTTGTGCTGTGTGCTACAGCAGCAAATGGGACACAACTCAGCATTATGCCTCACAGTAACACAGGTCAGCGCTGATATTCTGTTGTGACCCCACCCAGTCAATCGACTTCATGAAGTGATAGAACAATTAATATCAATAAAATCATAGAAAACAAAATGTATGAGGGGAAAATCTATATACATAAAATGAAAAATAAACACATTTAATACGTATTAGTAGTACATAAATAAACATGTGACGCAATATGCGTGATACCTTTTAACAGGTGAAGGGCGCGCTATAATGATGTGCACCAGACTACACCACAGCCACAGAGGCAGCCTCTGTAGCATAGTGCACTGGTATTAAACCCAGAAAGTCCCGGGTACGATCCCTAGGATGTACAAAATAGTGCTCGGTTTGGTTGGTGGTAGGGCTTGTTTTAAGTTCTTCAGGCTAGCTACAACTATCTTACCAAAGAATGTTGACATAGCGACAAATCTAACTGTTGTGTTTCGGTATTTCGATGTAAGATCCTCAGTATGTTGATGATTCCGAGTGAAATGCGCTTCCACCTTCGGTCGTTTTTCGGCGAAGCTCTTGGCCTTCATCTCACCTGGTGTCATGTAATGATACGATCGCTTTTCCGGTAATTTTAACCGCCTCTGTGGTCTAGTGGTTTAACCCACCGATTTCAGATCTAGAGGTCCCGGGTTCGATCCCCATGGGGAGTACAACTACTAGGGCTTCTCCTTCGTAGAATTTTAAAATAAACTTTTGCGCTATGAATGGACTCTGCGTTATATTCGTGGTAAAATGGTTTAAACTTAAAACTGTTACATAAACTCTTTACAAATGCTTGATTGTTAATCGTTTACTGGCTCAGGTCTGAAGATTCCTGGGTCTGTGGGAGAAGTACTCATTATTTGTGAAGTATCTGTGTAATGTCAGTCGTATTACACAATTTTGTGAAGATTTCTTGGTCGCATCGCTACGTTACTTACATATTTGTGTTAAAATTTCAATTAAAAGTAAATTAGCTGTGTGGCGGTAATGCCTGGTCTAGCATATTTGCCATAAGCCTTGCTACTTAGCAACTTATCTTGAAAGATAATTAATTAAATAGCACACAACGGTTTCGCCTAGTCGTACCGCAATTTTGCGGAAGAATGCAGCATGTTTTTTATGATGTCCATCCGGAGACATAAATATTTGTAGCCAGAATAGCTGTAGCCAGATTTGCAAACGACCAGCACCGGTTAATTGCGGTTAACCAGAATAACAAATGGGCTTTCAGTCGTGACCATAGTCTGGGAATGGAAAATGCTTTATTTAACCATAGCCAATGATTTTCGCGGTCTGGTTTTGGTTCTCGACTTTCAATAATTGCACTATATAAAACGAGGAGGCATAATTGTTGGAAATACTTACCAACTTATAATCCATACCAAACCAATATTGTAAACTCGAAAGTACTACTGTTTACCCTTGTTAGTTTGTTTGTTACTTTTTCACGATTAAGCGGCTGAACCGATCTTAATAAAACTTGGCGTGAATATAGTGCATGATATAGGATACTTTTTATTTGGGTACCTCGCGGGTGAAGCCGTAGCAACTAGCGAAAGCTAGTTGTAGAAAATTGTTTAGAAAATATAATGATTACTTTTTGAGGCTTTATAATTAATTACTCGCAAGCAAAATTAGCTTACACCTCCGCTTCAAGCCTAGAGTAGATTTTGTATCGCAATCCCGGAAAATCCTGAAAATTCTCGCTCTTACCTGGCTTGGAGGTATTTTTTGTAGTGCGTGGATACTTTTGTTTTTAAAATATTATCACCACACTTATCAGGTTAAAGGAACTTCCGCCCACTATTATTATAGATTAAGTACTAAATATAATAAAAAAGTTTGTTTTTAAACATGCTGTATATCCCTTATTCCTATGGTGGGGCTGGTAACCCCACGATAGTGATGAAGGGCAGGAGAATTAAACATGTTAATACTTTAACCGCCTCTGTTGTAGGCATAGTCGTTCGTCCACCGGTGTCAGATCCAAAGGTCACGGTTTCGATCCCCAGGGGAGAACAATATTGTGCTTGGATTGGTTAGTGATAGGACTTCACTGTCCCGTGTCCGTGTGTGTTCACAAGTCCGCCTGGCTAGCTATCACCATCTTAACTAAGTCGCCATTACAACAATTCTAAATTGTTGTGTTCCGGCATTTAGAGGTAAGATAGCCAGTTCCTCAGACTGTTGAGGATTCCGAGTGAAGTACGATTCCACATTCGGCCGAATCATAACTTGACATCAGGTGAGATGAAGGCCAAGCTCTTCTACGTCGAGCAATAAAAAATAAAAAGTAAATTGTTTGTAGGGTTCCATCGCGACGCAGTCCAGCGTGTGGAGACCATTCGCCTGGCGCCGGCGGATCAGCAAGTCCTCGTGAGCGTGGTGGCTCAGCACTCGCCGCCCGCCTCCTACATCAAACACGTCTGCTACACCAACTTTACCAGGTCTGTGTCATTTCACATTAAGTGTCTATCCACCTGACTTTGAACCACGTTTTGAACTTGGGCAGCCAGCCATATCGTTTTTGTATTTATTGTCAGCCCCAGAAGGGCGAATCAGATTTAAGCAATATTTTTGTAGAGAGGTGATAGCCTTGCCATCTCTGAATGCTTCAGTTCAATCAGTAGAACCGAAAGGATGCCGGGAACATTTGTGGATTAGTTTATTTTTTATTCGTAATGGAAGTATAATGTAAGTGATGATTGTAGAGAGTACTCATAAGACTCTTGAAATTATATGAACATTTGGGAGTTGTATTGTATGATAAGTATGTGTTGACAAAAAAAAGGATTGTAAGTAATATATCTGTAATAACGTCTGGTACTGGTCTGGAACAGTTGAGTTACCTATAGGCCGTTTGTAACGGTCCTTAGGTAACCTGACTGATTCCTTTGTACATGGTTAGTTTAATTGTACTTTTTATTGAATAAATGTCTTGCTTCTGTAATCTAGTTCCCATATTACAAGCTGTGCTTAGTATGGGGCTAGATGGCGTTGTGTGAAATTAATGTCCTGTAAAATTTATTTACATTTATTTATTTATGCAACCAATAGGAGATTAGATAATGAGGGATGTTTAGATTAGATATACAATTTTGACTCATTCGAGTATATGAATAAAATTATCATCATAATATCGGCCCGAAGATCACTTCTGGTACCGGTGGTCTACCTCCTAGCAGTCTAACCCGGGCAACGGTTTCGCTGGCTTATGGTGGGACGACCTGTAAAGGTTTATTTACAGGACCAAAGGACCAGGCTAGCGACCTGCTGAAGTCCGGCGCCAAACGGTTTGTTCCGTCATGCGCGGGACATCAAATGCCTTCTGGAAAACCTCGCTCCATCGATAACCTCATCCTTGTTTTAGCATAGAGCTAGACAAGCCTGGAGGTTAAGAGGAAACCCATCATTTATTTAAAAAAAAAACAGAACTGAAGACATGTGGGGATCTGCAATAATCACCATGCTTAGCAAGGGGAAAATATATCATAGAATGTGAAAGCCATAAACGAATTTACTTGATACGAGCGCGTTGATGCCTTTTGTATGAAAAATGTACATGATACAAATAAAAGTTGCAGGTAACATAATTTCTAGTATCCAAATTCAAAGCTAACAAACCATAAATCAATGTTTATCTAAATTATAATCAAATCCAACTAGCATCGTAGACGTCGGCAATTCTCATCCTAAGATTACAATGTTCTTCGCTCGTACAAAAACGATTACCTCTCTTGCCTACAATTTATTGTCCGTGATTTGTGATGTGAGCAAGCCTCACAGCTCAGTTTGTAGTAGCTCTGCCTTCTGCGCTGTAGGTTGTGGGTTTGATTCCCACCCAGGACAAACATTCGCGTTATGAATATTGATGTTTGTTCTGTGTTAGGGTGTTCTATTGTATGATATGTAAGCATTTTCAAAAAGTATCTAAGTATTATATCCGTAATCTAGTTCCCATATTACAAGCTTTGTTTAGTTTGGGACTAGATGGCGTTTTGTGAAATTATTATCCTGCAATATTTGTTTATTTTAAAATGTTAATTGTAAACAATGGAAGGTAAGTAGGAATATATTCGAATGCCGAAACGTACTCTCACATAATTATCGTTGAACAATCTTGTAAGACAATGCGTTTTGATCCGGCTCTAACACGGTTTTGCTCGTAATTATGATTATTGCTTTGTAAGTAGGCATGCAATTGTATTCCAATTAATATCTGATACATTCATCAAGTTTGTTCTATGGCTTTTTAAGACCGGAAAGATATCGATATAAATTTTAACAATAACGAAGTACTAATAGGAAAGTTGCGTGTTAGAAGTTTATTATTATTCTTATGCTTCGTCTGCAGTCATATATAAACATATTCCTCATAGCATATACATAATAAGTATTAATTAGTGTTTTATATTATGTTTGTTAAATCACACTAACTAGATGCGAAAAAAAAGTTAACGATACTATAATGATCTAGTAATATGAATATGATCCTAGCTAGCAGCTACCCGTCAGCTCTTAGTAGATAAACAATCCTCTTTTCTCATTCATCATCTTTTGATCATCATTTTTTGTCACCTGGGGTATTCCCCCAGGTTGACACAAACAATCAAATCGTCGGTCGTCCAAGTCCAACGTCCTTATCGTCCAAGTGCGACGATAGAAACTGCCGAATACTTCGCGACAGCAAACTATACTTTAATGACATTTTGACCTTAGGAAATCTCGTGAACAAAAACAACCATAACAATTTTACGAATATCGGATTTATATCCGCTACAATACACAGATTTATATATGTGTATTGTAGCGCCGGCGCCTTTCTAATACGCTTCTAAACAATAGACAAAGTTTTGCCCAGACAAATTACCTTAATTGCCACCTGCTATGAACTGGCTTTTACTCAGTTCATTAATGAACGATTCATTATATCGACGAAAGCGTGTCCTATTAACAGCCGAATAATTGGGAAAGCTAACGATTGAAACAAGAGAAAAAAAATCCGTTAACATAACTTCGGTAATCAACATTACTCACGAATGGAAATGAGAAAAGATTAAATTGTCGGAGCAATTACTCTAAACATTATTCTTTTCAACACCTAGCGAGATGTGGCGAACCCATATTTCTTCTTTACACCTATTTCGTATTGTTTTTTTATTTTTACACGACGAGGAAGCTGGTTGTAGAAACGTACTTCACCGGTAATTCTCAACAGTTATCTTTAACAATTGAGAATTGTTATTATGGCGACAGACTTAGGTTTGATGGTGCTATGCAGATGGACTTGAACAAAGTCCTACCACCAGCCAAACGGATCGCTCTCTGGAGCTGACACCAGTGCCGAACCACGCGACCATAGAGGCGGTCAAAATAGTACACATATATAAGGCATACGAAAATTTTGTGATCGCTTAATATATTTACACATATATAAGTATTCTATCCGTGATCTAGGTAGTTCCCATATCTCAAGTCGCAATTTGCTAAGTTTAGGAGTAGTTTAATAGTAAAAATTTATTTCCTTATTAATCATATAGATTGATTGATAATGACCTAAGATATGTCAAGACATGACACAGATGGCGCTGTGAGAAATTGATGTCCTGATTTTATTTTTATATTTTCAGATTCGGCTACCCGTCTCCGATTTACGTGAACGTAGTTAGAGATCCGGTGGAGCGCGTTATTTCTTGGTACTATTACGTGAGAGCTCCTTGGTACTACGTCGAGAGGAAACGAGCCTTCCCGGACTTGCCTCTGCCTGACCCTGCTTGGTTGAAGAAAGTAAGTTTTACTAAATTAATATGCCACTTAATGTCCGATGTTGGAAAGAGTCTGTTCCAAAAGAATACAAACATGGTAACAAGATTTTTTAGGATATGTACGTTGATTCAGAAAATTGCCACTGACACTTACAAAAGCGTAGACTATCATTTACTAAAAATAATAGGTAAACTACTTGGTTTCTTGGTAAAATTAAAATCCTTTAGTTGAGCCAAGGCCAGGCTAAATTACACGCATTCACGTAACAGGTAGACATTAGTCAAATCATCTTATAATTAAAAAAACTTTTGTGGAAAAAAATGCATTCTATTCATCTACAATGAATAGGGAAACACTTGGTAAAATACCATGTCCTTGGCTGAAATTAATACAAGTAGGTACTTACTTTAATATTCCATATTATAATAAAATATGTTGTGATCATATTTTGAAAAAAAATATATATAAATGTCTGAAACTGAAACCAAAATAATGACGTCTGTTGTGTAAGACAAATGTATTTTATTCTCTTGTACATAGGTCAAAATTCTTCAACATTCAAGTTCCGTCAAGGACAACTTTAAATCGAATTTAATCGAATACGACGGGACACAGAGTCCCGTCGTATTCGCAATCGCTACACGCACTAATTCTAATTCTAATTTAAAAACGGGGGAAACTTTCTGCACTGACGTACCGCACTGGGGTATATCTTGCATTGCCCCCTGCTACCCGTAACCCAGCCATCACAATTCCTTTAAATAACGGTGAAGGACCTGATGGGATGCTGTCAGCATTGCTCCAGAGAAATTGAACTTGGGTCAAGCAGTTTTTGCAGACCAAAAGTTGCTTGACCCACCTGCTGATACAAGTATTGTACTGTACCAATTACTAAGCATGTACACACTTTAACCATAAAAGAGTTACACAGGACAAAGGAGGTAATCCAGCGATTTATTTATTATGAGGGAAATCCTGATTAACTTTGTTAAATAGTCACATCAACAACTGCTTTTAATTAGACTATTACTAATATTATAAATGTAAAAGTTTGTATGTTTTTCCGTTCTCCGAGCCAATACAACTGTACGGATCGAGCTTAAATTATGCCCTGACTTTTTCAGGAGTGGCATTTAAGTTCAGGTATCTTTAATCCGGGTACAAGAGGGCCTAAGCCGCGACTAGAAGTAGAACTAGTAGACTAGTTGTAGAAATAGCCCTATAGCATTCACATGCAATGCGCAATTATAAGCATGAGCAATTTATATAATTTTCCTATTATGATGATGGATAGCCTCTACTTGCAGCCTTCAGCCCTCGTCAATTTTCTGATCAATAGCACAAAAGAATAGATACAAGCTATTAAATGAAGTACATCCATCTGCACTCATATGTTTACACTTCTTAACTTTTAGAATGAAGCCAATTACTTTCATATTTCATTTATTCATACTTATGTATTAAAGTCTATGAATATCACACTTAAATACCAAATTAATATCTAACATATCTACAGATGTAGATACAATACCATTTTTTTGTAAATTATGAACCTATACATTACATACTTTTGCAGGTTCTCTAACTAAAACGATAGTACTGCTGAAGTTTGGCTGCGCTGGTGTCTAATTCCGAGAAATAGATATATTACCGGGCCTTCCCAAATAATAATGGAGTGTTTCGATATAGGTACCTAATAAAATAACACAACCCAATAAAACAAATGAGTATGTTTGCCTTAATACGATATATGACTACTTAATACTACGCTATAAGAGGTCGTGGTACCCCCCTGTTCACTCTCGACTTGAAAACTCCAAGATTTTATTGGTGTGGAAAAACAGACGAGAATTTTTTTGTATGACGCGTAGTGACATGACGATCGCGTCATTTGTGTGCAAATTTTCAGTTTCTCAAATCCATGGTCTTAGTTAGCCATTTGTTAAGCGAAGTGGTGTGTGTAAACTGTCTATAAGCCTCTTCAGTCACGCGCTCCAAGTTCTAAGAAAAAAAAGGTACATCGCGTGACCTGCTCATTATAACATCCTATACTTATCGCTGCATCCATTATTATCACAATTGAAAACTATTTATTTGCAAAACAATTGTGTAGAGCAACCGCAGCAAGATTTAGGTTAGAAAAAGTGGTACAAAATGATTTTGAATATAAGTGCCCCGGGTCCGTTTCAATCGATGATAATCCATGAAATGACCATTTCTTTGTATTCTGTGAGTTTTGATGCGGTTTTTATGGTGCTAAAAAAGTTTACTTCAGTCAAGTTTAGTTCATGGCGTCTCCGTATTAATAAATATCAACTAAGCTTTTAGGTTGAATGTAAACTGAAGATGGTAAATATTTGGTGGTCTATGGGTTAGAACGTGACATGGATTATGAATTGTAGCTTTGAAAAACCTCTGAATCTTTACGACCAAAGTTGGTCTAGTTAACCAATATGGAAAATCTAATCAGTACTACTACGCACATGATAATAAGTAAGTTTCATGTTTTCGTGTTTTTAAGTTACCATTGACCAACTGTATTACTCGTACTTAAAGTGTAGAGAATATATAGAGGTATTTGTAGAAAATCCCGTAACCATCTTTGTTAGATTATCTATTTCAATACGTACTGGAGTGTTTTGCGATAATCTCCACGCTGTGTGTGAATTCGTTTTTACTGAAAAGGTTCCTACCTTTTCAGTAAAATTGCTGCCAATCCCATATTCCTGAGACATCTTCATAAGTTGTAGAACCTTAGTAAGGTATCCACAAATTCGTATTATGCGACCCATTTACTGGTAGTTGAAAGTGTGTCAGATCATTATTACGCTGGTAACATTCAATTGATAATCATTGAACTTGCAAATGAATCAAGTTTACAGATCAATAACTATGTATATCAAGTGAAGATGGAATGTATGGATTTATCAATTGACTTTTCGTTGGCATTTCTTTTTCCAACATTCTATTTTTTTTTTATTTTGCGACGGGTAAGCACTTGGCCTACATCTCACCTGGTTACAAGTTGAGATAAAGCCGAAGGTGGAGGCGCACTTCACCCGGAATCCTCAACAAACTGAGGAACTGGCTATCTTACCTCTAAATGCCGGAACACAACATTTTTTTTAAAGAAATGTTATTATGGCGACAGTATTAGGTAAGATGGTGGTAGCTAGCCAGGCGGACTTAAACAAATTTCTACCACCAACCAAAGCAAGCACAATAATATTGTACTCCCAATGGGGTTCTCGGTGAAATCGGTGGGTTGAACCATTAGACCACAGAGGCGGTTAAACTACCATTAAACTATCGAAATCGACAGACTATATAGCATTTGCCTACCTTAACAAATGCTATAGTCTGTCGTACCTAGTAGGTAGGAACCTATCTAGAGTCAAAAGCTTGATTCGGAGCGATCAGATCGATTAGGTAGGTACCTACAAGTAGCCACGGTTGGCCCTGATATTCCAAATACTGAAGACACGCCTGATCTTCTCGATTGATTCCTAACTCGAATGCTCAGTTAAGAACTATTTCGAGTGTGACGTGGTCCGTTAGCACTTCAATGGTTATTATTATATCACATGAATGGTTACTTATGTTGCGTTGCTATGCTCTTATTCTCCGTAGCTTTTTCAGTGTAATGCTCATTGTGACCATCATCACCATCGAAAACAAAAAAGTTTTTTTTTTTTAAAGATAGCATCTAGAATGCGTACCGTTCAATGCAAAATCATTTGAGATTGCTATATAGAGCCCCACCATAAGACCTCCTATTGAGTCTATGGATGTCGTTGACTGCGACTAAGGGAGACAAGAGAAGTTGCTGCTGCACATCTCTTGGTAAAAATTCACCAGGAGCAAAACAACATCCTGGGTACGAACGAATACCTTCGTCATCCTATACTCATTTATTCATACCTACAGTCGGAATATATTGAAAACTTGGTAATGTCAAGATGTTGAATACAAGGATGTAAGGAAACAATACCTACTTACAAATTAAAATAAAGATCGAGATTTAAATTTCAAATTGTACAAGTTGCTGTAAAGTTGTCAAAAATGACACCACGAATCTCCAGCATATGTTCCAAGCCAAGCGTATCATCCATCCTTACTTGGAGGAGGCTTATGCCAGAGAATGGACTTTTACGGGTTGTTGATATTCAAGTATAATCCTAACATCT
Source organism: Venusia cambrica (assembly GCA_951394065.1). Taxonomy (NCBI): domain Eukaryota; kingdom Metazoa; phylum Arthropoda; class Insecta; order Lepidoptera; family Geometridae; genus Venusia; species Venusia cambrica. The sequence continues at coordinate 10,888,928 of OX596040.1, read as the reverse complement.
GTGCCAAAGAAATTGAGTTTATCTCAGTCATAGTTACGCCTTATCTATTTATACCCATTTGACCCGAGATGCTTCCAGCCCAGTTCAACTAATTTAGGAAAAAAACAGCATCAGGTACTAAGCTCAGGTCATAGGTCCAGATGAGGTAGTCACGAAGCACGATTGTGGTTCCCGGGCTGACTGACACGTTCGAAGCTCATTGATCACGATCGGATAACAGAATGGTGGCAGATTACACGTCAGATTGAAGTGGTTAGCAAGCTTTTGTGGAGCAGCTATCGACCTTTGTGTGCTTTTTTTGTATGACCGATGTTATTGATATTGAATGGGTAAATCGATTTCCAACCCGCCTGCTGATTTCGAGAGATGCGGAGTCAAAGCTATCAAATTGTGTTTTGTGAAATTGAAGCTCTTGTATGCACAGATACGATTATAATACTAACAAATAACGTGACACGGCTTTATGTGACATTTTGAAAACGGCTGAGAATCAAGTTCCAGAAAGTCACCAACTATTTTTTTAAATAATTATGTACTTTCTTCTTGTACGCGAAACGATAAAGGAGTGCAAAGTATTTGGTCCAGCTGTCATATCCAAATCCAAATACCTCAATGCTTATATGATCATAAGACCACTCTCTTATTTTCAGTGGATCTTATTTTTGTATTAACGATTTAGGTCCATATCATCAAACGTCAGAACGTCCGCAGGGAGTCAGGTACTTCTTAAAAAGAAAGTGCATACCTGGAGAGAAAGTATACTTATAACGTTCCAGAGAATTATTATATTTCCTTACAGGTTCTGAGCGGGTCAAATTGGGTAACATCTATTAAATGTTGCAAGCATTGTCTCAAGCGGACAACAAAACAGTTGATTACACGCCAATAATTAATTAAATATCTGTTCCGTATAGCTTGCTAATTTATGTACCATTGTTTCGAAGCCTGTTACAAAACAAAGTACAGCTATGACAAGCTTCACTTCCACTTAATCGTCTAAACATAGGTTTCAGATGTTGAAATAAACAAACCAGTCTCGACACTCGTCCGCAGAAAAAAAAATCCTACAGGTCTGGATTACAAGGGATTACTGTGCAATTAGAAAAATAGAGTTCTAAATGCTTCTAAATGATCGAGGTAATAAGCAGCCTCGCACTTGCAACCCGGCGACTGAGTATTACACTTTTTAAATGATCCTGTTGATAACGCAAAAAATAAATGAGATTTATTGCAACAAAAAGTTGACGTTGTAATTAGTTTCAATAAAAACCATCCCTGTTTATCATCATTTAGTGCGAACGTTGCTTGCTGGTGTTTACAGTCTATTAAAATATCAGCTGGTTTACTTTAGATTATAACATGCATCGCTTTTATTTTCCGTTTTTTGTTGAAAACACAGTCCACAAGCATGTAGTGGGTGAGCAATCAACGAGCTATGAAAAAATAAAAATGTAAACATATTATACAGTCATTGTATTGCAACAACACGGATGTTAACGTATCATGTAGTATTTATAATCACCACTATATTGTTTTATTACATGCGAACTTCTTATCAAGATGTGTATGCTATGGTAATGTAAGTACCTTTTAACAAGCCTCATAGTTCAGTTGGTAGTAACTCTGCCTTCTGCGCTGTTAGTTGTGGGTTCGATTCTCACAGTATTGATAAGTATGTAGTTACAAAAAAAAAGTACACCTTAAGATTACAAGCAATGCTTAGCTTGGGGCTAGATGGCGCTGTGTGAAATTAATGTGTTGTTATAATTAATTATCTACAAGCATATTTTATAATTCATCGTACACTACTTTGAAATAGTTACTTTTTTAAATTTTGAATTGCCACTCGATACTTTTTACGACACCTATTTTGGGCCGCAGGCAGGTCGCAACACATTACATTTCGTAGAGGTTGGCCTTGCGTTTTGTTTGTTCTACCCACCATAGTAACTGTTTTTTTTTATACGCAGCATATAAAATACATATTAATTTCATAATAAACTGGACAGAATGATTGTAGTTGACTTAATAATCGTGAGATATGAAGTGACTTAGCGGTTTATATTTAGTCTGTGTTGCTAATATACAAATTGCGTGACGCACTAAGTTTATTGAACTTAACATAAATAAACTGTATTATTAAACTCAAAGCACATAACGCACAGGACTGTGTGAATAGTTTCAATAAGAAATATATTATAGCTTGTGGTAGGCTTGTAGCGCTAGGTATATCTGTCTTACTTAAACATTTTAATTACCAAGCCCGATAGTATATCATGAACAAGCAAATAAGAGTCCATTATTCCGTTTATTACTAACCGACCAACCAGGCTGTCCAACTAGTTGGTAGGTTGGTAATTTTTTTCTTAACCGAGAACCTGGTTCGTCGGTTATTTTTTTTTCTTAACTGATCACCTGGTTCGTTTCACATTACGCCTCCTAAAAACTGAAGACAGTACCATATACACTTGTTGGTACCTGGCGCACAAGCGGGTTAGAGAAAAAAAAGGCTCTCTGAACTCCTTCTAAATTTTAATCATCTTACACTCCTCAGTGTGATATTTAATATTTAATGCACATCTAATATTCTTAAAAATAGGTCCGCAAGTTATCTTCACATAGAGATATCCACGTTTGGCAAGCGGGTTCGTAATCAAGAGTAAGAGTAGTAGAAGCCCCTTGTGAAAGGGCTCGTCCGGAGAATTACTACCACCATACCTATTTCGGCCGCCAAGCAGCATTGCTGTGTTTCGTTTTGAAGGGTAAGGTTGCCGGTGAATTTACGGGTACGTGAGGCTTAACACCTTTATGTCTCATGTTGACGGGCGCAATTCAGTGCTGTGTAGGCTATGTTCTTTGTGGATACCTACGCAGTATTGGTACCTATGCAGTAAGGCTTTGTTACTTAGAGCAAGAGATGCACTTAACACCAGTATAAAAAAAACGAATAAACATAAACAACCAGAGACACTATCAAATTAAAAGCCTCAAGCATCCATACTAAGTGATCTGTAAAAACTGCTATATTCGTTTCGTAATCAAGACCTTTCCTAGGAGTAAGGAGTAGTGGTCCAGAGGTTCGCCTCCGATGATAGATCCAGTGGTCCCGAGTTTGATCCCCAAGGGAAGTATAATATTGTACTTGGTTTGATTGGTGGTAGGACTTTGTTTAAGTCCGCCTGGCTAGCTACCACCGTCTTACCTAATTCTGTCACCATAACAACAATTCTTAAGTTGTGTAGTTAGGGGTATGATAGCCAGTTCTTCAGTTTGTTGAGAATTCCGGGTGAACTGCGCTTCTATCTTCGGCGTTATCATCACTTGAAAATCAAGGATGAAGGACAATCACATCCCTGTCGTACGATAAAAAAACAGTTACTTATTTCGGTTTTTCCCTACTCTTTCCAGGATTTCGAGACTTGCGTGCTGAGTGGAGATCGTGAGTGTCGCTACATCGAGGGAGAGACACACGAGGGTATTGGCGACCATCGCCGGCAAACGCTGTTCTTCTGCGGGCACGAACCGAACTGCACGTAAGTTCCTATAGCAACATATCAAATATGTCTAGGGATATTGTAAGAATTTCCTTATAACAATTCAATTGAGATGTTCGTAAAGTTAGTCCGTCAGACCAATGTTCTATCGCATATTTATTATATCAAATAAAATGTGACTGTTTCATTAATTTTGACTCTATTTTCTTGATTTCTAATTAAGTGCCATTGTATTAAGTAAGTAAGAGTTTGCCTTTTGCAAAAAAAAAAACAATGAAAATATCCTGCTTTTATAAAATCAAATAAAATGTTGCTGTTTCATTAATTTTGATTGATGTTAATGTAAGTAAGAAGATAATGTAAGTAAAAAAGACACTGAAAAATTCCTGCTCTTTTCAATAAATGAGTAGAAAAATATGGCGTTTAGTTTTTCCCGTCGTCGTATGTGTAACACAAGGTCCAAGTCAATTATTAGACAAATGATTCATTACTCTCTATAATAATATGTCTGTTGTTGGCTTATGTTTCTATTCTTTACCTATTTTATTCTGTTTTTATAGCTGAAGACTTTCCTTTAAAATAAGATAAATAAATAAATTATCTTTGCATTTTTATATAAATTGCTTCTGTTGGGTGTCCACTGGCCACGCGTTTTTTATAAATACAATTTATGTTTATCTACTGGTATGGTCTAGCTAGGACAATAAAGTGCAGTAAATGCTTAGCAAGATAAGCACATTGCTCTCATTCTTTATTTTCTTTTATTAGTTCGTTAGGAGGTACGATCTCGTAGAAGTTTACCGTCCATTAATCCAAAAGTCAATAAAACTTGCCCCTTTCCCTGGGAAGATTGAATGGCAATAAAACTGAAGATTTGTTCCAGCAGAGGACCTAGGTAGGTAGGTACATGGTAATTTCGTTTGGACATAAGTAAAAAGGCTTGACAGGCTTCACAGCTCAGTATGCAGAACTCTGCCTTCTGCGTTGTAGGTTGTGAGTTCGATTCCCACCCGGAACAAACATTTGTGTGATGTATTTTATATATACATACCTATACTATAACAAATCCATACTCTGGCGGTCACATCCACAAAGAACATGACCTTCGACCTCCGAGTCTATAACAAATCTATACTCTGGCGGTCACATCCACAAAGAACATGACCTTCGACCCCCGAGTCTATAACAAATCCATACTCTGGCAGTCACAGCCACACAGAACAGGACCTTCGACCCCTGAATCTATAACAAATCCATACTCTTAGGTCATATCCACAAAGAACATGACCTTCGACCCCCGAGTCTATAACAAATCGTGACGTCACCCTGTCAAAGGATGCGACAGCGGTTGGCGATCAGGGCTAGCGGGCCTCGTTCTCACTGCCGGTGCTGTAGGATGAGTATCCTAGTAGTACCTCAACATCTGATGTCATTATAAGATCGGTTTAGGATACATTATTCAGATTCAGTTCAGTAAGACTAGAAATGGATCGGCTACAATTAGTGCTAGAATTCAGTTCTACAGTTTGTCTGTGACTAGAATTCAGCTGATAATCATTAAGCTTCACCTAAATATAATGTTATTGCTATTGTTTGATTGTACTTTTTGTTTTTGATCAGATTTAACATTAGAATTCATTTCAAAATATATAAATTTAGGTGGTAGTTATAAATACCACTTTAGTATTTTGTTATCTGTGGTATTATCATCCTAAGATAAATTTCTGTTAATGCTACGTTACTAGATATAACCATTTTAAGTTTCTTGCGGGACAGCAAGCCCTTAGCCCTTAGAGGTGTCACTATTTAACCACCTCTCTGGTCTAGTGGTTCAACGTAGCTTGGCAGATATAAACTCAGGTTCGAAGTTCAAGGTGACAATTATATTATAGAAATACACGACCTTGCAGAGCGGGAATAGGAAGAAAAGGTACTGTCAGAGTGACGAGCACAGATAAATAACAGTTTGATAGGTGACAGTGCTAAATCCTACCAGCTATGCCCTAGTTCTCTTTGGTTATGCTAAACTGAGGGTGGAAGTGCACTTTACTTGGAGATAGAATCCTCATCAGGCTGAGGATCTGGCTATCTTACTCATAGAAACAATCCTAAGGTAAACAAGACAAAGCATCGTACCAATACTTGATCGTCTTGATTTCCAGCCCGTTCAATAGCGTGGAGGCGTTGCAGCGCGCGAAGAGAGTGGTCGAAGAACAGTATGCGGTAGTCGGAGTGCTGGAAGACATGAACTCCACGCTGGCAGCGCTTGAGCGTTACGTGCCTCGGTTCTTCAATGGGGCTTCTAATATTTACTGGGGTAAGTCTACGACATCTTAGTTTGCAAGGAAAATCTGTCATTAATCGCGATTTTTTTCCTAAAAAGTTTAGTCTTTTCATGGTATACTTATCATCATCATCATCATCAATATATCGCAGTCCACAGCTGGACGTAGGTCTCCCCCAAGGTGCGCCACTGAGCCCGATTTTTGGCCTTTCACATCCACTCTCTGCCCGCCACTGAACGGAGGTCGTCGCTCCATCTAGCCGGAGGACGTCCTACACTACACTACACTTCCGCACAACCGCCTCTGTGATCTAGTGGTTCAACCCACCGATTTCAGATCCAGAGGTCCCGGGTTCGATCCCCATGGGGAGTACAATATATGGTGCTTGGTTTGGTTGGTGTGAGGACTTTGTTTAATTCCACCTGGCCATCTACCACCATCTTAGAGGTAAGATAGCCAGTTCCTAAGTTTGTTGAGGATTCCGGGTGAAGAGCGCCTCCACCTTCGGTTTTATTTAAACTTGTTACCAGGTGAGATGAAGGCCAAGTGCTTACCCGTCGTACAGTAAAAAAATAAAAAAAACACTTATATACTGGAATACTTATGCACGTTGGAAAAGTATAACAAAAAATGTTTTTTTGTTTTTTAAAAGAAATAGGCAAAGCATCACCAAAGAGTATGATGCGCCTCGATCGGTCGGTTCGACGACAGAAACCACAATCTCGGACTTCCACAATATATCCGAGCCTACTGCTTAAATAGAAATATCTTAAATGTTTGCGATCATAGCATGCTAGGCGCAAAAAATATGAAATAAACAGGAACATAAGCGTAATTATTATTGAAGTAACCATCATACCATATTAACTACTCAGTATATTTATTTTTAATATTTAGTTATTTAACTTTTCAAATTTTTTTGAACCCTGATTTATCTGTGGTCTGTCACCTCTATTGCTATATTTTTTCATATTTTTTTTATTTTAAGTTAATATTTGTAACTTACAGTAAAATTACCTCGAATATTAAATGTTTAAATCAGAATCCAATTCCTGACACTATTATCGGAAGTCCGTTTCATTTCTTGTCGTGACACTGTTACACATATATTTATCCCCATAAATATGTGAGTAACACAATACTCAATTTTGATCTACTAAATTAGTTTTATAGCAATTAATGAACTTTTTTATTAATATTCTGTTTTATTTTATTATCGTGGCACTGTGTTACACACATACTGCCCCCCATAAATATGTGTGTAGTGCCACTTGACTCACGAAGAGACAATTGAATTGCAGACGAACTGAACAACTTCAACAAAATCAACCGCAACGCGTTCAAGCCTCCCGTCTCTGAGGTCGTAAAGAATATCGTTCGAGCGAACTTCACCCGGGAGATAGAATTCTACGAGTTCTGTAAGCAGAGGCTCCATTTACAGCTCAGAGCGTTGCGTGATCCGACTATCACGCTGCCGACCCCTAGGGGGCTGAGAAGACGGCGGGCGCACAGGTTTGGGAAGTCCTATAAATAGTACGCCTGAAAATTGTATCTAAACTAGTTTAATAGATGATGGCACTTGATGTACCGACGGTATTGCGCGGTCACGGGGAGACGATGGATGGAGGCGGCTCGACGTAGTTTTTGTGGCATCTCATTGTTCAGCGGTGGACGTATATAAGCTAAACTGATGATAATAGTTTTCTAGATTGAAAGTTACAAGAAGCGATATAAGAAGTTCGTAGGTAGTTATTAATTGTTCTCCAACAATGAACAACCACGAGTATGCACTTCTATTTTACGTACTTTCACGTACTTCTGTTCTGCGTACTTCAACGTACTTCTTCGTTCGTACTTGACCATTTGCATAGCTTTTATTTTACTCAATATTTTATACAAAATCCTTTACAGTATCCTTACAATCCATCCACAACAATTAAATTAAATTCGTTACTTACTGAGTATAACCCGTACAGGCAGACGTGAGCATCTTAGCTAGTAATTATAAATGCAATAAATAGTACATAATATAATATCACATATGTGTTTGTAAATAGAATAGGTACTTACCAAATTAGTACTTGAACAAAATTCACCATGCTTAGTGCTAAGTGGGTTTTGTGCTAGATTATTAATGATATTTTGTGCAAATTGCTTTAATTATTGAATGTGTATGAATGTGTAATAATGGGAAAAAAATGCCAAAAGGTTATTGCAAAATATGTTGTAGATACGGAATAGATAGAAATTAATCCTAAATTATGTTTTGAGAGTGGATGCGGCGTGTAACTGAACTAACTAACTCAGCAATAAGTTATCGTTCAGCTATTTAGTTAGTATTGCCAATAACTAATAAGTATGTAATATGTGTTTCGAATTATTAGAACTTATATTATGGTAAGATTTAATTTGTATCCTTATCCTTCCTATGCTTATTCGATTATGTGGTCTTATATTTATTATCGCGGGGGTGCAGACACAGTAGGGGCAACGGGTCGCAGGCGCAGTGCGTTGATTTTAGTACACGGAAAGATTTAACTACTTCGCATAATAAATAAATATAAGAACTCAATTATCTTTCATCTTAGTATTTCATTTAAATGGCACTAATTTATGAGTTTCACATATTAATTGAAAAACGTCTGCTCGAAGCGACTATGGAACGACTACCTGTAGATATTTCGATGAATGTAGATATAAACATGTACATATACTTTAGCGTATTCTAAAATATTATAAGCTATATAAAAGTAGGTATATTGCTTATTGTGTATTTATTTATAGGTACTTCACAGAACTTTAGATTAGACAATGTAATTTCATGGAATTTGAAATGTTCGACGGTAAAATTATTTTTATAATAATGTTGTTTGAGTTAATATATGGTCATTGTTGTGATAATGTGAGTGCAGGCGAGTTGAATGCAATAAATTATGATTACCTATTTATCTTGTTCCTGGTTTTATTTATTACGCAACATTCGCGATTAGAACACATTATTTTAATTCGAGGGATAAATATCGGTAAAATACGCCATAAATACCCGTTTCTCGAATTAAAATAATATTTAGCTAATTTTTAATTTGTTTTTTATTTTATCGTTGGACGGGAAAATATTCGTCTCACCTGGTTTTAAGTTATGATACGGCCGAAGGTGGAAGCGCACTTCATTCGGAATCCTCAACAGTCTGAGGAACATGGATATCTTTCCTTAGGTGACGCTGTAACATAACAGTTTAGAATTGTTGTTATGGCAACGCACTTATGTAAGATAGCTAAGCCAGGCGGGCTTAAACAAAGTCCTACCACCAATCAAACCAAACATTATACTCCCCTGGTCATGTAAGCGGTTAAAAGCAGGACAATGGAAATACAGCTTCTAGCGTCTGTAGGAATATCCGCTGTAATATATGAACATGAATTTATAGGCATCTGTTAGGTAGGCGATTCATCCATTGGTGATCTCATCCTTGATATAAGTGTTTTAAGCTCATTTTTTGTACTAGTCACGATTTACCACCTAAATTTTTTTTATCCGGCCGGAATCGAACCTATGACCAAAAAATTTAATTGAAACCACCATTTATCTGTAGGTATAGGTCAATGACTATATCTAGGTAAAGTGAAAAATAGATTCATTCCCGTTCTAAATTATATACATTATAATATAATAGATACTTTTAAGGCCGTGTTTTATGTACAGGTTTATAAACCTGTGTATATTTTTTTGTTTTTATTTTTCTGTTTCAAATAGCGCTGAATCAATTACGATACAATTTATATTAAGGATTATTATTTAGGAACCACCTTCTGAAGAATGACCTACCAAACAATTCAAAATTAATTCGTGATTGGCGGAACATGCATAAACCACGAAGAGGTTTCTACCCTCGCGACCCATCTTGACTCTTTGTGAATATAATACCTCTCCATTGTTTCTGTTATCCGGGTACCTACTTGATATCTTGGTATCGACTTTATGCCTGTTTATATTTCGTTTTTGTGTTTTTCATACACGGTAGGATTCATTTTATTATGAAACCCTGTTTAAGTATTACAATTACTGTGATTGAACTTATTTATATTTTCAGTCAACAATTTTTTGTTTAAAATATTTATAATTTGCTGTCATAACCTAGTTTCCGAGATATGTGTTTTACTACTGACCTTTCGTAGACGTGCTACGCCGTAGCACTCGTAGCACTATGTTGTAGCAATACAAAATTGTACGTCTTTTGTTTGTTTATTTTTAGCATAGGACAAAACGGAACCAATATTTGACAAAAACACATAAGATTAAAACCTACCTACTAAAAGAGGCTCCATATTGTTGTAATTTCTAGATGCTTAACTAAAGAATAACTTTTAGTCTCAAGACTTCTGGTAATGCTTATGCGTTCAATCAGAAAATCAGTCATTAGTTGACTGATTTAAGATTTTAAATATTGGAAAATGCGTTGCTCCCAAGGTCGCTCGGCCTTTCATCCAGCCATCCATCTGAGAACAACAATTTTACTGAACATACAGGTGTCCGGTAATTAATGGATAACTCCGAATGTACATTGCGGCCAATAAATGCGGTGGTGCAAATGTATATCTAAAAACTACAAAAGACAGGTACGGCGAATAAGAAAATTTATGAAAAATACCAGAATTATTATTTGCTAATCTTACGCCTTACGTTACGATTAAATAAATAAGGAAAACGAAATAAAAATAAAATTATCGTCAGTAGGCTGGGTTTTTTTTAAGTTTGAAATGTAATACCTTTGTTAACATTCATAGGCACTACGGCTACAAACAATTTGTACGACCTTGTCATTGTCGTTTGAATTATTAATTATACAATATAAATATTAATAAATTTGTAAATTATACCAACCATCCTATAGAAATCTTCCATATATTTCCGAAACAAATTTATTATTTTGAAAAATTGGCAATTACTCAGTTATTTGTCAATAAAAGGCAAAGTACAAGTGTAACAAGTACCTGCGGGGTTATCCATTAACTACCGGACACCCTGTATATGCAAGCAGCAAAGTGTCATCATAATAATCATCATCATTAACAAACTATGGCAGGATACAGCTAGACGTTGGTCTCTCCAAGGTGCGCCACAGAGGCATTGGCTTTTCTCATCCACTCTCTGCCTGTCACTGTACGGAGCTCGTCACACCATCTACTTGGAAGGCATCCTTAACTTCGTTTTGTCTGCACGTGATTTCCACTAAAAGACTCATTGACCTCACCGGTGCGACAAATATTACTAGCCATTGCCTATCAGCCTAACAACAGCAAAGTGTATGAAGTAGGATCACCTTCATAAACCTAGTACAGTCTGGTACTAACCACATATACACGTGTGACTTTCCCACTAGGAATATTAATATTCGAAAAGGATGTTTACTTATTGCCAATCATTTGTCATTTGTTTGTAACTATAAATCGGTGACATCTGTGACCCTCATTAAGTGCATTTGAATTACCTCGACGCGTCTACCCATATAAATAATATCATTAGCTCTATATCATAAATTATGATCATTCATTACTTTCCTGTGAATATGGAGTCACTAATTTTGTAAGGTAGGTTAAAAAAATAAAATATAAATAAATCATTCGCACATTAATGTATTTTATAGGTGTACTCAATAGTTATTATAAAACAAGAGTCAATAAAAAGTGTAACAATATTATTTCTATAGGACAGCAGCGTTACCGCGATTAGAAGTAAAATTAATATGGCCACAGTTCAAGAATTCAGGTACATACAAAATATAAAACGGCCAAATAAATTACATTACACTTATTGCTTACAAATAAAATAATTTAATTTAGTAATTTCTAATAGTCTCAATGAATAAAATCTCAAAACCAAAGCAATTCTCTATCTTTATTATCAGTTCTGTGTATAGCTACAATATTTATAATAGTTCATGTCATGACTTAGTGGTTATACAAAAATATAAAATGTACATAAATATTTCAATATTCTTCATAACAATAATATAAATATTTATCTCAAACTCTGATAAATCATGATTTATAAAATTGATTAGCACATTGAACATTTCGTTAAAACATTATAACAGCTGATTTATAATTGTAAAATTTAATCCAATTGAATAAAAACTAACGACTTATGTATAATAGGATGATATATAACATTGAGTCATTGAAAATACTATACTTTCTAAACATAACATAAAAAACTAAAACATAACATACATTTAAATTATCTACAGTTCGATTAGATTAGATTGTAAATATGATTATAATCTAACTAGGTGATCAATTCGCTCCATGATAATATAATTCTATTTTTTGTATTCTAATGGCTAATAGTTTCTGTATAAATTGTATTAAAATATTAATATCATTCAGAACTAATTTCTCTCAATATTTACACCGCGCTCATCCTTCGGAAGACCGCCTAGCCTGACTCCTAGCGCCATTCGTAACCTTATCATTTAAACATACCATCACTATTTATTGTCCATTAGGACGCTACATTCTCAACCAGTACAAAGTAATTCAATAACAATCATGAACCAACTCGGAACTAGTTATCGCACATGGCACTCAGAGGACGAGCCGCTCGCTCATCGTAAATCTACAGCTAGACTACTTTATATCACAAGAACGCTTGACATCTGAGAGGCTCAGCGTGCCGACGCGACGCGACTCACCCCCGCGGCGCGGCGCGGGAACGTGCGTTGCGGCGACCAACTCCTCGCCCTCGCTCTCGATCCAAACCGACGCTCGAACCCTCGGCCTCACGCCGCTTCAGTAGAAGGAGGGGTGCCAGTCGACGGTGGGGTGCAGAGGGCCAGCGGTGTGCCCCGCCGCGCCCTGCATCGCGCCCAGCGCCAGGCAGTCGAAGCAGTAGTTGGTTCCTGCGTTGTTGTCCCAGAACTGTTGGCCTTTGCACTGGAAGCGCACCGCCACCTCGAGCCGCTGGCCCGACAGGATCGCCGGCACATATAGAACGAACTGGAACCGGTCCGAGAAGCCGTCGCACGAGCCCTGCACGTAGTTCGCCTGCAGGTCCGTGTAGGTCCGCCACCGGTTCATGGTGTAGCGCACGTGCACCGTCTTGTGGAAGTCGAGGTTGCGGACGCGCACGGAGCCACACACGGTGACGTGCACGCCGTCACAGACGCGCGCGCTCTCGAGACACACGCTTAGCCGCTCCAGCACATCGTTGAAGTCGCGCGGCGGCTGGAACAGCGGCACCAGCGTGAGCGCGCCGAGCCGCGGCGGCGCGCGCACCGGCGGCGAACTCGCCACGTCGCACCCCGTCAAGTCGTCATATGCAGACTTGGGGATCACGGGGATCTCGTCCATGAACGTTTTCACATCCGCTAGGTCGAGGCCGAGCACGTCCGCAAACCTAACTATCTTCTTGCGACCAGGTGTACCGGGTGGAGTTTTACCGGTCTTTAAAGATGAACAACGGCGTACGCGCTGCGGCTTATCATCGTCCCCTTCGTTATGCTCTTCCTCTGTGACTTCAACACTCAACAGGGTTGTTTCTATTTCGGGCGTAGGTGATATTTCAACTTCGTTCTTCGTTACTTCACTGGAGATTATTTCTAATGGCAGCGCACTAGTCTCTACGATGGCTTCCTGTGGTTCTGCTTTCTGCTCGATTACTTCCTCTGCTACCTCTGCGATTTCAATAATATCTTCGTCTATTAGTTCGGTTACTGTTAGTGACAGGGTTTCTATAACTTCTGTGATATCGTTTTCTAGACATGTTCCGTTTTGATACACTTCTTCCGCGCAATCTGACGGATCACTTTTTGCAGATTCAAACTCTGAATCACTATCCAGTGTCGAGCTCAAGTACTGAGGAAAACGTAGACGTTCACTTTCCGTTACAGGTGAGGGCCTCAACGCGCAGTCTATTTCATCAAAACTATTTTGACGCGCGCAACCCTCAAATGTCATCGCGGAATACAGTGGTCTGTCTGTGTGGCCATTTTCCCTCGGAACCGGCTGAGCCTTGACCGGCGAACTGTCCAAGAAAAATGAAGTAGAGAATTTGAAGCCGTTTTTCGTTTTATCTGTGTGCTGTAGTAGTAATTTAGTCTGTTCCGTCGCATCGGTCCCTGCGGCAACATCATAGAAAGGCGGTTCCTTGTCATCGGTGGGCGCTCGGTCGGGGAAAGGGTGGTCGATGTCATCGACGGGGCTAGAGGGACTCTCGCACTCTAGCTCGAAGTCGTAGAAGGTGTCTAAGTCTCGCTGGTTGGTGGAGGAGGAGGGGCGCGAGGTGTCGCGCAGCCAGCTGGTAGCCTCGGGTTCGCCTTCGTCGGCGGCGGCGCCGAGGTTGCGCAGGCGCGAGTGCAGGTCGCGCGCGAACGCCGCAGCGCGCCCGCGGCACGACATGGGCAGTAGCGATGTCAGCCCGCACTGTGGGCTCCCGCGCTCGCCGCTCATCTGCGTCTGGAAATAAATAAAACGCAACGTTCACTTTACAGGAACAATGTGACCACATCGATGACGCGCCGTCTTGAAAATAGCCTGTGTCTTCCAATTTTGAATCCAAAGATTCAAAATTTTCCCTCCAATTTTAGATTTTAGGAATAGACACGTTGATTAGAAATTAACACGTTAGCTACTCAAATAATTTGAGAATCAACAAAGTTATGAAAAAATATTTCCAAAATTGTTTTACTACCTAATAATACTTCTAGCATTGAAATATAGTACATGAGTTAAAATTCACGATTTGAGTAGGTATAGGTAATTATAGGTTTGGTTATGTTATTCAGGTCCCTAAACCCAAATAAAATTGGCGTTTATATTACTGAGCATTCTGTAGAAACCTGAATGTCAAGAGTGAACGACCTCGATAAGATTACCAAATTATACCTATAACAACACTATGATGAATACACAACACTTACTGTCAAGATAGTGTAATGCTGTGTAACACAGATAATATCTTAATACAATACAATTGGAATACTAAAATATCAAAAATTGCTTTGTAAACATCAAGAACACCTAGGTACATCAATTAGTAGACGATACCGATATATTCTGTAACGATACTGAGACAAAAAAGACTTATCTATAATTATTTTATTTCGATCATCAATGGGACAGCCATACAAAAATATTTTAGTAATGTTTACACGTCACATGACGCTGAAACTTGGCACAAAATGCAAGTACCTACGCACAGCTCAACCATGAATGCAATCTAAAAATATTCCTCTAAAGTAATCATAGAATTTTTTTCAATATCATACTCAAACTCGGAAAGCGAACATTTTACCGAAGGTCACCCGTGAGATCCGTGACCCATATGAACGACATCGGCTAAGTAGGTCGAGGAAACTGACCTACCTCTTCAATTACGAGTATAATAGGCATCGTAACAGTGAAGAATCGAAAAACTTTAATTTATAAGGTACTAGTAGTACCTGGGACTTCGTATCTTCGTATCGTAACTTGAAACCAGATGAGATGAAACGTTGTTGGAGGTACCCCTATTCCAGTTCATTTTTCAAAATTTAAGTGAGTAAGTAAGAGATTTTTGATTATTCAATGTGTTCTAAAGGAATCGCAATGAAGACAGTGTGGTTAATAATCCCTACTTAGCCTACCGACGTACAATATCTTACGGTATGTAGGTATATTTAAAAAAGTATCGCATTTATTCAGCGGTCATTCTGGCTTTGGTAAGTGACATGATATTTTAGACATCGTTATTGCAGATGCGCCTGTTGTTATGATATCAAATTTGTTTACGACAACCGAATTGATCTCAATTAACAAACGCGTCACTGGAAAACGAAATAGATTTCACGTGATACCTCTTTTATACACATTATTTATAATATAGTGACACATTGGTTTGGTTCCTTTTTCATGCCAAAACGAATGAACGGATTGAACTGAAACTTTAAACATATCTAGATCTGGTATTTGACATAGGGTAGGTACGTTTCATCTCATAAATCAATTCCATAAGGTGTTAAAAATCGCCATACAAAACTGATTCGTTCTTTGTTGCACCTTCACTCGAAACAAAAGCTAGCAAGATATAAACGTAGTTTCAAGCCTTTTCAAAATGCCAAATAAAGTCTCATGTAAGTTATAATGACATAGCTGTCAAAACTTGCCTTATTCGAATATCTTTAAGATAAACTTGTTGACAGCTAAAATTAAAGTTACTGCTTAGTCAAGTAACTGATCAGAACTTTACTTGGAAATTGTGCATAAGTCTTGATCCCATAATTCATATAGGGCGTGTATCAGTTTATGAAGCACCAAGATTGTTATCATCACACGTAGGTTATAACTAAAGGTATCAATCGACAAAGAACATAAAATACGCAGCGAATGATTTGCCATGTTTACAAAACTCGTGAAGTGGATTAGGCCCATCTCGTTTCGCTGAACCTGAGAACTGAAAGTATTTTATATCTATTATATAGTTCAGAAGCTGCGAACATCGGGTACATTATTCAATCAATAGCGGTCAGGCGGTCACCGCTCCCACCACGCACAGTTATTGTTCATAAATAATACTGAACTCCCTGCTCGTACATTGCCTCTGTGGTTTGTGGTTCGCCCACCGGTGTCAGAGGTCCCGGGTTCTATCCTAAGGCGAGTGCAATATTGTGCTTGGTATGGTTGGTGACATCATTATTCATCACACGAATGTTTGTCTGGGAATCGAACCCACAAGCGCAGAAAACAGAGTTACTACCAACTGAGTTATGAGGCTTGTTAATATATGGCGTTTCTCACCCAACGAGTTAAATAGAGGGAATGAAATGAAATAAATCTTTAGTCACGCCTTGTAAATAAAAAAAAAACAATATAAGCAACAAAGTTTAAGGAGCAATAACCAGAAAAAGCTCCCCATTATTTGACAATTTGACTCTTACCTATGTGACGAGGTGAGTGGCTTGCCAGACAATGTGTTGAAAACAAAACCATTATGACATGTAATAACTAACAATATTTTTCAACAAGTTTATCTAAACTGCTTTGTCCGGATAAGCTCGACATTTATACCAGTGTTTATATTTTTGTGCACCACAAAAAGCGAGGCTCAACAAGATGCCCTTTGCCCAGTTTCGATTGACAGATCCAAGGTGACTGGATGTAAACAGAGAAAGTAGCGATCAATGACTTGATAACCCTGCACCCGAATGTAAACAGCTAAGGACATATTGATAGGTACTTATCCTGATAGTTAAAATAAATTATTATGTATGTCACAATCCATACTCTCATTACTTAAGTATGAATGCCTTTTAAGGCACTCACTATCATCTTTATGTTATGACTGTAGGTATTATTTTCCGGTAGGTATAGGTACTTATTCATTCGATTACTAATTATAAGATAATTTCAATTCAAAGATACCTTCTTATATTGTAAAAAGTTTTTTATATTGTCAAACGTATTGAAACGACAACTGTTTCCTATCTGAAAAGATAAGTCGATGTTATACGTGAAGATAAAAAAATAAGTATTCTATGATAAGTTGTCAGTATTGGAAACGAAATTTCATCAGATTAAATAATATTTCACGGTTCTTCCGCGTAGTCGAATTCAATAGTAATGATGATAAATAACATAGTAACACTAACAATAAAAACACTTCTGCTAAGCTATGTCAGCTTCTAATTTAGTAAAATTTATAAAAAAATAATTTAGTAAAAAAAGGTCGGTATCTACATGCCTATAGGGCACTCTGAAAGTTCCTGACTCTGCTCCTGACCAAGCACAAATATTCGAGTGTGGAATTAGGTTAAAAAAAAACCAGCCAAGTTCCGTACAAACCTGTAGTATAAGTAAAAGTTATGGTATTTTTGTTGCTAAATGTAATCCATAACATTACAATGTGGAAAGCTGGAGGAGCATAAATTTCAGACAAAGGTCTCTTTATCATTTCTAATTATTAAAAAAAATGTTATGTAACTAAAAAAAATAGTTTTTTTTTATGTGTGCTATAAAAGAAAGTTGCTTCATGCCAAATTTCAAGATTCTAGGCCGACTGTAAGTATCCTTTATTTTTTGATTCCCTTACGAGTAGTTGCGAGTTTCAAAATGCTTAATGCTGTTTCATATGATGGCGTTGACATAGAATTATAAGGTTGATTTTGTTGCAGCTTAAAGGTATTATAGACCTGAGTATTTGATATGAATTTCATTATAATACCACTACCTAATAGTTACCTTGGCAGTAATATATTGTCGTCCTTATTTATCCCTTCCGGAAAGAATGAAAAACATTTTCAAGTTAATCTGTATAGCTATTCTCAAACATTCGAAAAACCGAAACCGTATCGGATCTAATTTGGAAACTTCCGATAAATATACCGTGAACGCTGTTCGGAAAAATCAAATCAGAAATTTTGACAACAGTATTCGAAACTTTCACAGAAGTTTTTTAAAAATGGTTTGAGAATAGCGTTGAAATCTATCTAATTCTAAGTAGACAAAAAGTAATGTTTCCGATCCGAAAACTTTCCGTGTGGTTGAGAATCGATACACTGATAACCATGATGATATGAGTAAATGATAGGTACGCGTTCATGAGGAAAGGGCAACACGACAACGCGACTGTATCATACTTAACTGGTGGATGAGTCCATCCACCAGTTAAGTATGACTCATCCACCATACAGTCCAGACCTGGCACCATGTGACTTATTACTGTTCCCGAAATTCAATAGTTTGATGCGTGGTTCGAATTTTTGTGGACACAAGCACGTAATTGACATTCCTTCCGATGAGCGGGCCTTCTGCTTCCGAAAATGGTTCGAGCGTATGAAAGAATGTAAGGGGAATACTTCGAGAAGCAATAAATATCTTACTTCTACAATAAATCATTTTTTTTATTCTAGCTACGCGCACCTTTGAGTATTCCCCACTTACCTACCCGAGTCAGACAAAATATATCCATTTTAATGCTTTTTCAACCGATTTTGATGAAAATTGGCACAAATGTGACGTGTTCCTTGATTTACTAAATTTTTTTTGTCGATCCGTCGATTTTTGATCGGGGTTAAATAAGGGGGAAGGGGGGAAGTTTGCTGTAACGTTATGTATCAACGGATTTCAATTAAATTTGAAAGACACACTATTTTAATTTTTAAGTTTTTCTTTGTTATTATGTTTATGTCTGTAATAAAGTACATGTGTATAAATAAAATAAGGATTTAATTCTCAAAAAGATGTAAAAAATAAACAAAAAGGGGGAAAATTGAAGAAGTTTGCTGTTTGTTTTCTTTATGTTTGGAAAATGTATACCTACGTTTACTAATCAGACTACGCAATTATCTCCACCTTTGCAAGACAAAGCCGTAGAAACCAGGTTCGATCTCCCCAGACCAAGGGAACGCGAGTAATCGCTAAAACTTATTTGCTCAAAAGTCTAAAAGGAAAAGTGAAAGAGGAAAGCATCGGTTATTGCATAGTTATAAGGGCTCACGAGGTCTACTGTTCTCACAGAACCTCTAGTTTGTTTATAAATCTATAACTCATACACATAGCCATCACAGTACCTACTCAAACAAGAATTAGAAACAGCAAGGTACGTCACAAGCCGCTCATTGAAGAAGTGCGATAGCAGCGGTCGTTGAACTAAAAGATAAAGCAAAATTCCTTGCAGATATCAGTGAAATAATGCTGGGTTGATTGCCAGTGACCAGCGATGGGATAGCGTGCGCCCAGCTCTATTCAATTGTTATATGGTGACAATATTTATCAGAACCAATAGCAGCATATAGTTGTGGTCGGAATTTGATTTAACCTTCTTCACTCCTTATGCTAAATTTCTAACTCGTCGGGGCGCACGTAAAAAAGACGCGAGTTTCTTTTAGCGTATTAATACAGACAAATGTGTAGTTTATGGTAGATAGATAGACAGATAAATAGAGAGACAAACACAAAAAACACATATACAGTAAAAAATAAACAACAGACATGACAGTTATGACATTATACATCAACAGAAAGGTATTTAAAAAATAAATATAATTTGCATAAGTGACGTGACTGGGAGCTGAAGACAAAAAAAATGTTCGTAATGACCGTTCTACGTATCGCTACGATGACAATGTAAGTTTGATCAACCGATATTTTACATGTTCCTACTGCATATTCATGATGACAATGAGTAACCGCATAATTTATGAAAACGGTTTTTGGGAAATTTGAACTGTAATATAGTTTATAGGTACCTACTAGGGACAAAAATGACAATAAAGAGATGGGAAGCTTGAAAACAAACCGACAGCTGTTAGATATCAGACCAACGGAATCTGCTTGCGGTTACGGCTGAATGATCACAATACTGGTGGTGACCTATAAAGGTCTTCCTACGACCACCCTCCGGCTCCAAAAAGTTTGCCGTGTTCTGTCGGTGCGCAAGAGAGCCAGTGCCTTCTGGGAAAGCTCGCTCCATCCTAGAACTTCCTTGCTCTGGTAAATCAATACTAACCCATAATTCAAAAACAAACAAAAAATATCTCTGCATCATCGCCTTTGTTATTAATGTATCTATGATTTGAAATAGATATTAAACTTATATTTATTTAAAGGTTCTAGTATACCCACAAATTTTATAACGCGTACATTCTTAAGATAAAAATATATTACAGGGCATTACTTTTTTATTTCATACAGCGCCATCTAGCCCCAAACAAAGCTTGTGAAAGAAATAGATTACGGATAGAATACTCTTTTTTTTGTAAATACTGACATACAATACAAACTATTGAAATGTATATGGATTAAATTTAATACTCAGTTAAAAGCGAGATCGCATTGTTCGATCACGTTTGGTCCATTGGCGACAAAATAATGCTGCACAAAAACTTTTTTTTTTACGAAGGGGAAGCGTTTGGCCTTCATCTCACAGTTGAACTGAGAAGGAGCATTTTTTTGAGTACCGAGTCACCCACGTCCGTTGGCTATCACGTGACAACGGTGGTAGGTACATGGTTCTACTCTACCTGCTTTCTTATTTAGACACTTGCGCGAGTTGCTCGTATGATTGTGTCTGGCGATAAGCCAGCGTGAAGCAGCTGATTGTCGAATGTCAATGTATGGAATGCTGTACGAGCATTGGAACTACATTCTTTTTAGGTACTTAGGTACCTCCTATATCCATTAAATCCTATAATTAATCAAAGATTTATTCAATTGAATTTTCGACAAGGGCTGGCATACGGCCGCATCGTCTTGGCTAAGGTAGGTGGATCTTGCAATAATGACCACTTATGTCACAGCTAATGTTGTTGTAGGTATAATTATCAACAATAAATTACAAAGCTACCATGAGTCACAGAAACAATGGTACCACACAGAGTCGGGGATATCTGCACGAGCTATTCGAGATGTGACTTTCACTTTGTGCTCAAAATAGATCATAGACAAGACATCCCGGCGTAGTTTTGTATAAATAGACAGGGATCACGCGCTTGGCACTTTATTTCACCCTGCGTTGAACCTACGCACACACGGAAGACGTAAAAGCGTAACAATCTTAGATAAGTAGCAAACGTTACGCGAACACTTATCAATCATTCACATCAATCACATCACAGCACAATATTTTGACTACCCATAGATTTTTTGCTCCACAAATAATATTATCTTAATAATGAATTCTTCATACTTACTTAGTTCTATACAAAAATATTACGACACAATTGTTAACTAAAAATAATCTTTAAACTTTAATAGGTACGTGATTGCCGTTTGCGAGTACCTATAGCAGTATACATTTAAGGTTACAATTCTGATTAGAAACTAAGGATAATTAGGTCATGAGATCAAAAAGTAGTACCTACCTACTTAAAATGTTATATTTTTCGTTTTTACTTCAGTCTTTTATTATAATTTGTTAATTATTTATCAACCTTGTGCCTTTGCTGGCATAGCTTCATAGATGGCGTACATTTATCAGATAATATTAAGGATATCTAGGAAGTGCCATGATTTGGTATATTCTGCTTAATTATATTAGAAGAACAGACATCGTAGTTATGGCTCTTTCACGGCTTTTGTAGGCACCGATATCTTATATCATCATGATCTACTACTAGTTGAAGCAAATGTTTATCTCGCCTAATTAAGTTCTACATATAGGTACCTACTTGATATATAATGAGGGCCCGGAGCCTAGTTTGGGACCAATGTTTGATAGGAATACTTACAATTAACAATTACTACTTACTTGTTTTTATTTAATAAGGTTTAACAGTAAACAACTAGAGTAAGTAGAGGAACCTATATGATTTACTTTATAAACTTCCCTGATATTTCGCTAATGTATGACGTCAATTATCTTCAGACGGATGTCGATCGTAAAATTAATATTTTTAAACAGTTTCCGTAACCAATCAAAAGCTAAAACTGAGACTAAAAGCGAATCGCATTTAAAATATTTTAACTTATCCGGACTCCAAATAGCGTTACTTTTGATAAACCTGCTTATTCGATAAATGAAAGAATCGAAGTGGACCGGGGTAAGCATCGGACGCCTCCATCAATAATAATAAGTAAGGTCGAACTGTCACTTGAGAAATTATTTCGGAAGAAAGAAGGCTTGTAATAAACAATACATCATGTTCTTGACTCATATGTAAAGTGCCAGTTGAAATGAAGTCTTGCAATGAATGTTGATGTCAAGACACGCATTCAATCAGCCAGACAGTAATCGTAGTCGACCTACCGTCTGCACATGAAGCGGCCAAATATTTAAAGAACCGTCGAGCAACGGTTAACTGGCATTCCGCTGGACCTACCGAAAATACTATTTACGGCGTTTTTATAGCTATAATAGACTTTCAATTACACTTCAAAAAGAATGTTGTACTGGCACTTCATATGTATTTGGGGTCAAAAAGTTCAAAACAAGGTCACTAAAGAGGTTTGTACCTGTTTACAAGTTGGTGCAGTCTATTTAAAAGCGGTTTTATAAAGATAAGTATATTTTATTATGGATTCTTGTCGGGAATCTCTTATACCACATACCTACGAAATGTCGCCATGTGAAAGCGCATTGAGTTTTCTTCAGAACCGGTCGAGAGCGACAATCGACAACACTACGGATCGTACCTTCTGTTTGATTATAAATAATACCTACCTATACCTACTACCTACATTCTGATACAACCTCGGTGAGCAACATGCTTTTTAAATAAATAGATTAGATCAGATACATCATTCATTAATCAGAAACTTAAATACACACAGAATACAAAGTTTCAATGTAAGTAGGTAGGTACATAATTATATCAGAATTCAATTTAAATTTATATTAGTGCAATAACAATAACAAAAATATAAGTATTCAATCTGTAATCTAGTACTCAGATTACATGTTTTGCTTAGTTTTGGGGTTAACTTAGACAATTTTGAAATCAATGTACCGAACCTTATATATATATTTTAAATAGTCATTAAATACATATAAATAATTAATAAATAATATTACAGAACGTTAAAATCACACAGCGCCATCTAGCCCCAAACTAAGCATAGCTTGTAATATGGGAACTAGATTACGGATATAATACTTACATACTTTTTTTTTGTAAATACATACGTAATATATGATATAACACCCAAACACAGAACAAACATCTATATTCATCACACAAATGTTTGTCCTGGGTGGGAATCGAACACACAACCTTATTAAAATGTTTATTAAACTTACAAACCTGTGATTGGGTGTTGTATCATGTATAGTATGTATGTATTTACATAGTATTTAAGTATTCTATCCGTAATCTAGTTCCCATATTACAAGCTATGCTTAGTTTGGGGCTAGATTGCGCCGTGTAAAAATAATATGTCCCGTGTAAAAAAAAACATAAGTACTAATGTTATAATGCGAGAGTTTGTTTGGAAGTTTGGTACGTCTTCACGCCTAAACTTTCTGACTGAGCTGAAACTTTGCACAGCTATTGCTATAGATCAGGAATTTATATTCCATTGGATACATTTAATCCAATAAATCAGTTCCCGTGGGATGGGTAAGCGATGCAAAATATTGCTCTACATTAGATAAACAATGATGATTAGTAGATATAGGTATTTTGAAGTTGTAGAATGTCAGACAGGCGGAACGAACCGAACAAAAATCGATCTTTTTATAAAACCGAGCTGGCCACGGCAAGCTGAATGGAACACATTTGAAATTAAACAAAAGCCGCGAGTATTATGAGACACTGCAATAACATACGTAATAACTGCAAAGATTTTATAAAAATATATATTAAAATAGAAAAAAAGTTCTGTTAAAATGTCAATCTCAAGGACCGATACAAAACGACCCTCAGACGCAAGTTTCTGAAGCTGTGAACAATACTCAAATAAACTCTATCTCAACTTCGATAAACGTAACAAATAAAAATATAAGTTTGTCTTTCCACAACTGGGCTAATGTCTCAAACATCAATTTTCACCTTTAATTTTAATTTACTATACTAAAACTCTGTTTTAGTAGCCTTGCTTTTTTATTGTCTCGCAAAAAGTAAGAAAAGTAGAGTACACTCTTTGTCTTGGGCGCGCTTGAACCCCTCACTGCGCTCAGGACTCGTCTTAACTCATAACACCCTCGCTGCGCTCGGGAGTTAAATCTGGAGTCCTTCGTTACGTTCAGAATTCAATATCGCGCCCGCGACATAAAACATTGCTTTATCACCTCGATGTATAATCTACTATTCCCTAAGTACTACTGTAACTACTGTAACTAAGTGGTTTAGGTAATAGGTACCAGTGCATAAGAGTATTATCTATGCATTCCAGAGCGTATATCCTTTTTTCCCACAGGGATGTAAAGAATAAACTTGTACTGGAACTGTGAGGCCGACACAAACTTGGCGCCCTTGACAACCACTAGCGTCAGATTTCCGAATGTATTTTGCTTACAACAAGTTTTTATAGCAGTTCCTTATCTCATATCTGCATATGCATATCGATACAATACAGAAATATCGTGTATTTACATGATACTATCAATATACTACTGCAATAAAGTAAAAAACCAAGTGAAAATTATATGTAAAGATTACATTAAGTGGGTCAAAGCTTACTCGCTCATTATCAATGGGCACGATGAACCGATTAGTATATTGGTATGAATAAATACTTACATAATCATTAAGTGACTATGGAGTGGTATCACGTCTTCTCCACGTGCAATATGGATCCTAGTTATTTATCAAAAGTAATTAAGCCGTTGCAGAGATAAACTTAAACATCCTCTTCTTAGGAATTTTGTTTTGCTAGTTTATGTTTTACTCGATGACCTGGTTAATTAGTATTGGTTGTTTATGTGGACTTGAAACACAAATTACTTTGTTGGTGTATACTTCGTTCAAACTTTATCTCGAGCAGGTACCAGACGGGATCCGTCTAAGGTTGTCATTATCAGCTGCCCTTTTGTCTGCTCCGAGTTTGACATTATTATAGCAATAAATCTAGCCCTAATTGTGAAAATGAGACTTAAATTCTAATTGATACTAACTAAGCTCATATGTGGTATCTTACACATTACATCTATGAGTTGTAGGTACATATTACTTAGTAAACCAAATTTGGTCCATGGACTGAAAAGGTTTGTGTGAGATTGAAAATGCAACCTATCAAAATTCACAACAAATAGAAATCACATAGTAACGACTTCTATTTAGTATTAACACCTGATAAATACGCACATTATACGTTTCTGTCAAATGTCATCAAAAGCGTACATACCTAGAGAAGACAAGTGTTTATTTTTATGTTGTTGATTAAACCACTTAAAACTCAATATTTTTCAAGTAACAAGGTACAGTTGCCTGCACTAATATGTATACACTTATTTTAGGGTCCGTTTATTATGCGTCCAAACTGTACGTTTCACTGACGACATTTTAGAGTCTGGTGGTGTCTAATACTTTAGCACATGTCCTGGCCACGTCCATTCAGAGTCAATTTAGTTACGTCCTATGTTGGCCGTAAATAAGACTTCCTGGCAACGTCCATTTAGAATCAAGTGAGCAAAGACGTAGTGTCACATTGCTAAACTAGATGGCGCCATTAGTAGATTAGATCGTCCTATCGTTGCGTTTTTTATCTACTAGGGCGTCTGCTACAATAACGTAAGTAGTGTCTAAGACTTAGGCACTTTTTGCCTACTTAGAGCCGTGGTATAGGGTTAACTTTTACCTGGTGAGATTAACTCATAAAAGCGTAGATAAATAGGATAACCGGGATATCTAGTCCTACTTCTGTCATTATTTACCTAGTTTAACTAAATTAGCCTGATCATCATTACTACTTTGCTGACTTTATTTTACACACCGTCGTCACCCCGCTATAACTATTTTTTTTCTTACAGAAGTGTGAGTACAATTATACCGTACGTTTTATAGTTATAGGGTGTTTAGTGATGTCACTAGGTACGTCGTAGGTACGTCATTCTTAGGTCCGTAGATTGGTCTAAAACTCGTTATTTAATGACATACTTAGAAGGTCCCAAAATAACGTCATAAGGCTGTGACAAATTGACGAAATCTGAGGGTTCTCTCGACGTAGAAGAACGACGTCTTTTTAGTAGAAAATTACTATAATTGAACGTCAATCTGACGTAAAATTGCTACCTTGGCGGATGGGCCGGTATACTCGTTTACTAACATAGTTGTTAATAGGATAGAGCGGGGTCTCCTAATACATGTGATGTTTACTTTAATGAGGATCTCAACCTTAGTTTCACATATTTTTTTTCATCAAAAAATCATAGTGCATTTTTGTATACATCATTATTGATATATATATATTACATATAATATAGTGCACACGACTGTACATGCGTGACCCATGTTTACTATTTATAAATGATTCCTAATCTACAGTTAATTAGACGAGTGTCACAATATGCTACAATACGATCACGGAGTCGCAGCCATGATATAATGATAACGGACAGGAACAGCTAACGTGATCGGTGCTTTGATCAAACTATTTTGATGCAACTGCAGTCTGCGAAGTACATGCAACGCACATGATGGCCACAACCACAACATTGAGTCAGATAAAGTCAGTAAAGTGATACCTTTGACAATAACAAACAACAAACAGGTTAATAATGGTAGGACGTTTTTTTATTTTTGAAAATATTTTTTTCACCTTTCAAAACTGAAAGTGAATGCCCAAAAGGAGATATAGGTACTCGATAAGGTAATAAGACCCCTAGAGTTTATAGAGACTCTAGGGGTCTTATTACCTTATGGTGGTACTACCTAGTAAAACGAAATGAATCGTAAACCAAGAGAAATCCTAACGCACTTGCTCGCGACAGCCACATAAAATATATTGGTATTGGAGGCTATTTCGAGCTAGGTGAACGACCGGCTGAGATTCTTGAATATGCTCAATGTGACTCCTCAATAAAAATTGAACGCATCTTAATTGAAAGATGTTACAATAAAATTGGTATCTTATTCAAACAATATACCTAAGCAATTTTGATACGCGTTTCCAGAAAAATGAATAAATGTTATGTTAGACATGGTTAAACTTAGGGAACATAGCAAATAAATTCTGTAATTCCACTTTGCCATCAACACAATCCCAAAGTACCTATCTCGGAAAACCGTACAGCCGACTAAACAAAAAGTATAATAAATAAAATACATATTACAGGACATTTATTACACAGAGCGCCATCTAGCCCCAAACTAAGCATAGCTTGTAATATGGGAACTAGAATAATATCTTGATATTAAAAAGAGTATAGCAAAAGTTACACCTGATTATTATGCAAATAGATGCCTAGCTCACCGGCGAGTCCATCAATATGATTACAAGCCACCCACAACCACCCGCTCCACTACCATGTACTTAGTTGCCACATAACCGAACATAATTCAAACTGCATAATAATTTACAGGGTAGGACGAACCGCCTGCAACCAGTGGCTGGATCACGAATGTCTAACGTTATCGTAATGTAAAGGTAACGTATTAACTTTTCGGTTACGGACCTTTACATTACTTGGAAGCACGAAGCACTATCGTATCACTCATGTAACAACGATAGGTAAACGTGAGTGACGATACGTTAACGTTACCTTTACATTACGATACATGTGTCAAAAGGTTCGTGATCACAAAATTTTGTTCTATTTACGTACTGTAGAGGCGCTGTGCGAAATCTTATACAAAATGCTAACGTGAACGATACGCTTACTGTTCGATATTCGTGATCGGGCCTCAGTAGTTGTCATCCATGACATTTTCTGTAGAAGGCATGTCTATCCTTCTGTCATATAATCACAATCAAAATCCGTTACCTATCATATATATATATCATACATATAATCAGTAAGATTTTGAGGATCATTTTGAATCGTCAATTCTACCACCTTTTCCCAACCAGCACACAAGGAGAGAGAAAAGCCGATAAATTCGAGGTAGCGACCTAACAGAGATGCTGCAGTGTGCTTGGTCCAAAGTTTATTGCCTAATTCGTGATTATCTCGCCATGTTAACCGAGCTAAATAGAGATTGCCCCTACCCCAAAATATCTGTAAACTTATATACGCTGCTCTGCGATTCAATTGATTTGTGATGCAAACGAACATTCTCTTCCGAAAAGTTTGTGGCATTCAAAATGGTAAGGAATGTTAGTTGGGAGAGAGTATGTTCTGCTCGAAACTATGGGTCGGTACCCGTTGACAACCGCTTTCTGTATGAATTGGATGCCAAGAAGTTTGCTAACAATGTTGCTCACCAGTTGTTTTACCATCTAAGGGGCTAATGGAGCAGAAATTATTTTCGCCGTGGAAGCAGAAATCGATAAAATGAGGAAATAATTAATCGGTTAATCGGTTGTTTGGGAAATAGGATACATCGTGTATTTTCATCAATGTAACAAAACGTATCGTTGGTAAGGTAATAACAAATGATTTCTTATTTCAGAACAAATTGATACCGTTTGACCGCAGACAATACGTCTGTGGTTACGATCAATGCAGATATTGGTTACCTACGAGTTTACAAGAATATTCAAATGGCAATGCGCTGCACCGCCGCACCGCTGCTGCCGACATGCGTGGCTGCGCATGCGCCGGTAACGCGATCACTTTGCTGTATTAAGTTGCTAAACTGCCGTTTAATTCTTTTATTTTTATGGAAATTGCTTCGATACTTGGTTGACATTACTGGAATTCCAATTGAAGAAAGCAGTCAAATGAACCTGCCACGCAAAATAAACACAACACAATCGTGTAGTTAGGCCTTGTAAAACCTGTCTCTTGAGTTGGCAGTGCTGGCATTTATGAATATTCAAGTGTATGTAAACAGTACCATTTCCACTTGTTAATTTCTACATGTTAATATAGACAGAAATGAGACGGTAATAATAGGTATCTGCATCATTACCAATTGGAAAACGAAAATATTAAACAATGATTGTGTGAAGAAAGTAAGACTTCGTATTAGTTATTGAAAAAAAACATACCTATACTTATAGGAATTAAAAATATAGCATTTGTTGAAGATTTAAATAGAAAATTACCTTTTTCATCAAGACAGGAATCTGGTGTTCCAAAGACATTTCAAACTGTGGAGAGCCTGTGCGTCTACCGTTACTGGCACACAAGTTCATCGATCAGCTCAGGGTTCGCTCCTGTTCCGTTCCACTTACAATGATACAGTTTATTTATTCAGTGATAAAACTTATTTATTTTGATTTTATGAACACACTAATGATAACTCACACGGTACGACATACATTTATTTTTCAATTTTGTAATCATATATTTTGATGTATCTTTTTTATTAGTGACGTTGAGGGTGGATCTATAAGACGCAACGCGCAGCCGGCACAGCGCTTGCGCTCGTAGCGAATGAACGCGCGCGAGCCAAGCGCGTTCGGCCCGGACTATGCGCCCGCGCACCCTTACACGTAATAGTCGAGCGAATGAACATAGGTGCATGTCACACACACATTAATAATAGATGTCCTTTCTTGCTTGCATATAGAATAAGTATTTAGGCTGGTAGATTTGATGATAAACTATCAACTAGATTTACAGAAATGTTTATATGTACCTAAGTAAATATAAATGATCACGCCGGCGCATCGTGAATATCACGCATGTATGAGATGGCGCCGGCGGCGCCCTGGCCGATGGCCGTCAGAAGCCGATTTGAGCACAAACATAAAATATTTTATGAAATCGGACGACTTGCAACATAATATTGACAACGGAGACAGAGGCACTACTTTCATTGGGCTGTTATGATTAACGCACTGATATAAATCCGGTTGAAGCTACTCATGGTCAGGTTTCATTGACTTTCAATTACCGATGTGTACGTGTATGTACCTCCTAATTATATTCAATACTCAGCATAAAACGTTCCCAAAAATTTATGAAATAGTAAAAAAATATTTTAGTACCAGATGGGGATGGGATTCCATTGGAAGGCCCATTGGAGATTATTGGAACTTGAGGTTCTTACAGAAATATCAAAATGTTGTTCCAAAAGTGACTTGCGTGTTTAAAAGAACCCTCATAAATAGAAGAAAGTACTTGATTTTTTATTCAAAACTTAACCAGCAGTGGCTAACGCAAAACTCATCTTTGACATTTAATTGATGATTATCATAACACTACTTTCTAGCGTGAACATTATGTATTAGTAATCGCAAATAATCCCCAAGATGATTAGATAATTTTGTTCAGTCTGAGAATTTCTAATCCGTATAGGATAGAAACGCTCACATAGGTTTGGATAACCCAAGTAAATATGTAATAGCTTAAAACGCTATTATTGTACAGATATATATGAATAAATACATATAATACATATATTACATAAATATATATATATTACACATTTACACATATTACAATTTGGACATTTTACACTATACAAAATGTCATCTAGCCCCAAACAAGTCATGTAATATGAAAACTAGACTAAGTGTACTAGATACTTTTTTGGTTGTTTATACATACTTATCATACAATATTTCTATATAAAATAATATATAATAAGCATCCAAACACAGCAAAACACCTATGTTTATTACACAAACACCCTTTTTTATTGTACGACGATCTGGTAAAAGATCTAGCGAGGAAAATACTTCTCAATAGACACATATTTAAAAAAAAATATCCACTAAGAAAAACATAGCTCATTAGATCCATGTTGGATCTGTACATTGGATCTACAGAGATTGATCGCTTGGCCTTCATCTCACCTGATTTTCAAGTTATGATAAGGGCGAAGGTGGAAGCGTAATCCGCCCGGAATCGTCAAAATCCTCTTAAAAAATATTGTAAAACCCTACCACAGACCAAACCAAGCACAATGTTGTACTTCCCCTGGGAATCGAACCCGGGACCTCCGGATCTAACACCGGTGGGCGAACCACTAGACCACAAAGGCGGTTAAAATCTTCCTGGAAACAGATGAGGCTGCTCCAAAAATAGGTAACAATCGTGCCAGCGCCGCGCAGTGATGGATGGTGAACGCATCTCGAAACTTGCATCCACGTACCGCGACCCGCCGGAAATCGATCACTAAATATATTCATAGAATATTAGGCCCCCGATCCCACGACGCATACCATTTCAAATGGGTTTAATGCAATGCAATAAATTGACTACAATGAGCAACAGGACGATGTTTGTGACTTGCCCGATAAGAAATTTTGGAATGAGGTCTACTATTAAGACTACGACCAAAAAAATAAGAAACGATAGTTTCTATGTAAACCGGCCAGATTCGACCCACATTTAAAAGCATATACCGGTTTTAAGTATTTGTTGTAATACATCAGGGTAAGGATTATATAACATTAATATTTGAACTTTGTCGGTGTTACCGTTTTTACGCTATACGAACGCGTTAGTTAAAGCGGTACTCATATGTATGAGTGCTATTTTTTTAATTTCTTCGCACGATAACAATTAATTATTCTCTGAAAATTTTAACCAGCTACCTATACGTATCTAAAGATCCTAAACGGTAGGTCAGGTGGGTCCCAGGGTCCCATCGGCACCTTTTGAGTACGGAGCACTAAAAATTAAGTGATAGGATCAAAATTATATGTGCACAATTTGGTTGACCTATGTGTTTGCCATTTGTTTATGGTAAACTTCTGACAAAGGTTTTCATGACTTGTGCCAAAATAAATGTGATTGATTTTAAATCAATATTTGTTAATAATATCTCGCATCGCATCAATCGAACCGCCAGCGCTCGGCCACGTGTGCGTCACACGCATACCTCTTTTAGTCTTGGAAAAGACTTCAACGCACACGCACTGTAGCTTTGCCTAATGATTCAATGACTAATGCGTAACGCATTTATTTTAGTTTAACACAAAAATACTGTTTCCGTTGAAGGTTTCCACTCGAGGTAACGTGGCTGAAGACTGAACGAACTCAAGTGATTTACATACTCCAATCAAAAGTTTATTCTGTCTGTATTTATGTATATATAAGCCCGAGGCTCTAATATGAAGGCAACTAATAACACGGAACCAATACAACCCAATGAATTTAGTTGTCATGACGCCGACAAAGCGTGCCTGTTTGTGGCAAAACCACAGGCTGTATTCGTGCTGGAAGATCACTGCTGGTAAGTTTACGGTTATAAATTCATCAGTAATATCATCATCATCCGCAGTCTGCGTTCACCCACTACCCCACTACCGCCAGACCCTACGTCCTAATCGAAGATAAAATGAATAGTGTGTATGTTAAGCAACAAACCCCAGCTTTGTATATACATAACCATACCCAAACACATAATAAACATCTTTATTATGTGTTTGGGTGTTATAACTATGCATTTATAATAAAAGGATAAATGAGTATTCTATCCGTTATCTAGTTTCCAAATAGCTTTGCTTGGTTTCAAATTAATGTTTTAAATAACATAGAAAAAAAATATTTTACATTAGCCTTATGCAAAAACTGTTTTTTTTTATTTAAACTCTACCGCGCTTAATTTCTTAATGAATTCTCAACGAATTGTCAGCTTACTCAAACTATGTAAGTCGTCCTACCTACATTATATCATCCTCCTTGTAAGTCATAGATTACTATGAATTAAAATCCCTTCTCTATACGATATATACCAATGCCCATAGCTTTGAGGTCAAGCCTGGATAGGAAACTATTTCTAGCGCTATCGAAACGCGATAAAACACCACAGCGAACTTGTAACATTATTCCGTGCGCCCGCGCCGCCGCACCTTTCGACGTCTGGCTGGGTAGGATACACAGAACTGTCAGTTATATATTTCCAACATCACTTATAGTACCTACCTACTGTATCCAGTATATATTATCCAGTATACATTAACATTTGCCATGGCGATTGCGGCTTGATAACCGAAACATAAATTGTAGGGCCGGCTGATATTGTTAAGGTCTGAGGGATCCCACCGGAAGAAGGGCATCCTTCTGTGTATTATCATTTACCGCAACCACCAATCTGATACTGTAGCTATTAGGGAAATCCTCAGCAAACCATTACAAAATTGTGTGGTTCGCGGAGTAACCTCCTCTTGAACCTTACGGTGCTATATAGAAGTAGAAGTGTAGTGTGTATAGAAGTAGAAGAGCATTACTTCTGAGTCGCGAATACAAGAAGCATTAGACTAACACGGAGGTGGGCGGTTGGTATGCGTCGGGAACCGGTCGACAAACGCACCCGAAGCCGACACCTCCTGAATGTAGACTTGAATAAATAATGTACAGGCTCTGTGATACAAAGTACTTGTGTCACAGACTATATGGCAGCTACTTCACAGCTTGATAACTCATAGGTATAGGAGACTCTTTTAGTTATATGAAACAATATATTACTACTTCGGTTCCGTGTTGATCTCAGCAGCACCTACCGGGTCTAATTGTGAATCTAAACTAAAACACACAACAAAAAAAACATCGAACTCGGTCAAGCCGTTTAGTAGGAGTTCAGTGTCAAACACACAGAATAATTAAATATCTAAAGATTAAAGGACATTTATTTCACATAGCGCCATTCATCCCAAAACTAAACAAAGATTGTTTTATGTAAACTAGATTATGGATAAAATACCTGCAAGATTTATTTATAAATATATAGACACTTATCACATAACTAAGTAGTCAAGGTACCTGGGATATCACATCGGCAAAATCTCAATAACAACCCAGATTTCTCAAATTTCTACAAACATTTGTCCCTTGTTTTAAAAGCACATACCGTATACGCTGTACGACTGTGTTTGATTTGTAAACATAAGCCTAAACTTAACAACAATATTATAAATATTCTATTTTCTGATATTATAAATTTGTGTGCAAAATCTCAACTTTATATGTGATACCTATATGAAGATAAATTTCTAAAATGCTGCTCAAACTGCCGTTTAAATATAAACAGAAACCTAGATACCAATTAGTTTTCATATTATGTTACTACCTTCAAATATTACCTACCTATATTCATGCATACATTTTCATCTCTAGTTTTACAACCATATACTCGTACATACAATCAAAAAATTTAAAAATGCGAAAAAAAAAACTTTTATTAATGAATAGGAGTCTAAACAGCATTTTTTTTTTTACCTATTTCAAACAATATACTTAGTCTTCTGTCTTCATCTTCCATACTGACTTTTTATTACACCCTGCTAAGGAATTAACTTCACGTTCTCAAAAACTCTTATCACGTTGACAAAAAATAATTGAAAATGAAGCCTGGACCTATATTTCTATGTTAATAACCTCAAAGATGACGAACATGCCAACAAACGTTTTACGCCTATATCACCGTCATAGGAGATGAATTTTAGATAATCCTTCCTCAGCGCTCTCATTCAGAAATCAGAAAAGGAATTTCTGTGCCAAAAATTTCATGCGTCTACATCTACATGGATTATGTGTCAGTCAATAGGTCATTCAGTAAATGAAATTTTATTAAGTAGATTCAAAACCGAAAGCAAAAGCACCCAGAGCAAACATCTATATTCATCGCACAAATATTTGTTCTGAGTGGGGAACTGTAGGGCTTGTTGAATAGCATTGCTAAGTTTCTAGAAGGAGCGACATTCATAAACCGGTCACCACTTATTTGTTGGTAAGGAAATCATTTAGTTGGTACCTAGTTCGATTTTTGAGATACGGGATGTGATAATGATAAACGGAGCAGTAAATTTATAAACGGATGTGATTCAAAACGTGTGGTAAGAAATGAAAATAAAGTTCTAACGTCATGCAAATGTATTTTCGGCGAATAATCGCGAATGAACCAATATACACTGTCAAACATTTACATAATTGGATAAATACCTAGTAATAAACGAGCTAAAAATTACCTAAATAGTCTCCTAGCCAGTTGATTTTCGCTCCATAGTAATATTATAAAGGCTGTGTGGCCAAGTGGGTATGGACCAGCCTTTGTGGGGATTGTGGGTTCAAATCCAGTCGTGCTCCAATGGACTTCTCGGATTTCCCAAAGCTTATGTGCGCATTTGACTCAGCTACATGCTCAGAAGGGGAAGGTCACATCGTTAGGAAACCGGCATGTCCCTAACACCATCAATCCGAATGGCATGCGTCACTCACTGACTAGTATTCCGCTCATATGAGGCGTTGGTCCTTCAACCTGTCGCGTATACTAGCTACTTGCAAACCGTGGGCATTTTCCGAACGTACCCTTAGCCTCTGACTATCCACTAGGTTATTCTCATAAGATCCACGCTCTGAGAGTGATCACGGTCACTGTTAAGTATTATTACTATTTTTTTAAATATTATACAACATTAATTTCACACAGCGCCATCTAGCCCCAAACTAAGCATTGCTTGGAACTAGATAACGGATACGACACTTACAAATTTTTGTAACCATGTACACATATCAAACATTACAACACCCTGGCTAGCCACCACCATCTTACCTAATTCTGCCGCCATAACAATAATAAAAAAAAAATGTTGTGTTTCGGCATTTAGAGGTAGGATAGCCAGCTCCTCATTTTGTTAAGGATTCCGGGTGAATTGCGCCTCCACCTTCGGCCTTATCTTAACTTGTATCTAGGTGAGAAGAAGGCCAAGCGCTTCCCCATTGTAGGTACAATAAAAAAAACATTACAACACCCAAACACAGAACAAACACCTATAATCATCAAATAAATGTTTGTCCTGAGTGGGAATAAAACCCACAACCTGCAGCGCAGAAGATGAATACTTTTGCGTTTTATCGCGATTATCGCTTAGCGATAAAACCATCCATTGTAGTTTTGTGTTTAGTATACATAGTTATCCAGTTTTAATTATAAGTTCTAGGTACAATAAAGTATTTCCACTCTATCGGGTGTATTTGTCTAGAAACATGTTCCTTAAGACAGAAATCAAAAGCCAGCAACCACCTAGACGCTATTCTGCCTACATACACCAAAACGGTGCCTACGATATTGTCTGAACCCTCTCACGATCACTAAAACTGCATGGGGCTTGCTCAAAGGATAGTGAACTCTCTATCCTTTGAGCTCTATCTAAAGTTATTCGAGTATTGAGTATTCGTCGGCCGTTATGAGAGACAAATTCATAATGTGTTCACATATCATGATAAATAGTGAAGAATTGAATGTTGTTAATTTATTAGAACGTCTCAGATAAAATTGTAAGATAATAAAATGCAAAACTTTGTATACTTACTTTGATTTTACTTTTTTTGACATGTTCATATTTTAAATATATCTAGCCAGCAGAAAAATAGCCCGTTGGCCAGACTAGTCATGTCAGACAATCTGCCCTCTGGGAAAAACTGTTACGTCCACCATTATCATTATCAGTATCAAAGCTCGACCTTACCGAGCTGTGAGACTGTAGAAGGTCATAAATTAGGTATTTCTATAAAAGATTAAGCTCACATAAAAAGTGTGTCGGTACCAACTTTTCTAACTGAACCATTACGCTCGTAAAATTTAAGCATATCAATATACTCTAACCAACGTTGTAATGGTTTTTATTTTGTTTGTGTTTGTTTATTTCGATAAGCAAGTTCCCTAATAGCAACAGCGATTATCTCCCAATAATATTTTCATTCAGTTAATAAATAAAAGAATGAAAACGTTGATTTTGTTGCAATTGAGATTGTTTGTTTGTTTATTAATTAAACAGATGTTAAGCTTACTTGGGTAAAGAACACGGTAAGTGCAATCTTGCACCTAATTAGGCGGGCGGGGTCGTTGACATGTTAACTGCCTTGTTTGTATGGGCGGGCGGCGCGCGCGCATCGCTTGACCTTCAACGACACCGCGAGAAATAGATTTAAATTGCAAACTATTATTGTACACTTATAAATTATCACGAGTAGAAGAACTGCTTTTAATTCAGTGGCGATTGTAACAGGAAATTTTGTTTGAGCAATCATTGTGAAACGCAAACAAATTTAAATCAATTAGTAGGTAAACATAACAGAAACATAATGGTAAAATATAATTTTCTTCAAACGCAAAGACATTGCGAACGATGCAAAACATGAATGAAAAAATAGGTACACTGGACTTTCTAGAGTACACTTGAGTTTCATTCAAATTAAGTAAGTGGGTCAGTCTAGTGATAGTGTTTTTTTTATCAATATGCAGTATGTTGTTCAAAGTTGGTTATTGATACTTTATTATTCTACAAATCTGTACCTACCTATCTGTATCCTATTATGAAAACTGTTTTCATTCGGAGATTTCCGGTTAGGTACTTGGACAACGAGCGTCAATATGTATGTTGTTTTATGCTATTGTTTGTATAATCTTTGTACTCGATCAATTGAAAAGATTGTGATGCCATAGCTCTTTTTTTGTTCATTTTGCTTAATTTGTTCATTATTTTTCGGTGCCTTAAAATGCTAGTTATAAGATGTTTGTTTTCCATGTAAGTTTATATTAATACTAAAACTAAATGAACTTGAATGAAGTGTTCAAGAAATAATCGCTGTGGATCCACAGCGATTACTACTGAGTACTTCAAATAGTAGTACAAATGATACAACCTTGAATCACTAGTACTACCGATAGTGACCCATATCGCATTATACAGCACATAAACAGCAGAATGTCATTTTTCACTGTTTTGTAAGAACTAGAGATATTTCTACTGTCACTTCGTAGTAAGCGAATATTGGTTTTGTAATTTGTATAGTTGTCGACTTTTCTATCCAGACGCAAACAGCTAACACACTACACTAGGCCCCTTTATTTACAACATGCTCAATGCCTCTCTCTCAATATATTCTCTTCCAAAATACAAATGTAAAAAGTCGATAAGTGATTGGCTAAAATCACTAAATTATGACGAAACAGAAGCTGTAATGTTACCTTCCTCCTGAGTAATAACTAACACTTGTTTACACTCCTTAGACCACTACAACAACTGTCCTCTAGTGTGGCTCTAATGAAGTCACTAAGTGAAGCCTATTATATTGCACTCTCCCCAACTACCCTCAAACGAGATCCTTTTCCCCATTTACACACTCACTACTAACATAATTCATGAATTTACACTCACCTACATTTACATTTCCATCCACTAAACTACACAAACTACTCTCCACATACCAATACACTCGTACCTCACCCACACATACACCTACCCATCCACATCCACCACTGTATACATTTTCAACTAGTTGTAGTTATATGGTCACGAGCCCAAATCATATTGTTCTAATAAGTTGAAATTATGTCGTCAAGCTCAATCAGCGGAGTGCGGGCACTGGTGACCTGTATTACAGGTTTGTTTCAAACCTACCATAGGCACCAGTCTCACATAAAACAGGTTATTCTAATCTATAATTTTAGCTAAACCTACTATGTTACTGACCTTTTTGTATGAGAGAATAAATAAATATTTGATTTGATTTGACAACGTAAAGATCCGATGATGAGATCAAATAATAATCACAAAATCATGTGCCGGCAGGAAATCCTCAATTGTGAAGAAACGAGAAACCAAAACGGATTCGGTGTGGTGTCGTCGCGTCGAGGAGTAAGTACGTGTTCGTCCTGCGATGCGCATGCGCATCTCGTTTGTGACGCGGCGGCAGCGGCACGCAGCGAGACGAGCAGCCACCGTGTCGTATCCGACACACTTGCATTGCCCTGCCCAGCACTCCAATCCTCTTCATCATACGAGTTAAAATACGTTCAGTTCACTGAACTAGTGAGTTTTTTCTCGTTCGTTCAGTTCAGAAATCAGAGGTTACAACAACAAACAAAAACACAATATTACAAATTTACAATGTACCTATGTAGGTATGTACTGGCAGTGACATTCGTCACGTTGACATACCTATTAACATTGGGTATGCCTTTGCCCTCGAATTGCCTGGCAATACCCGGACGAGGATGAAGTCTACGTTACGGAGCGAGCTTTCCCAGAGACACTGGCACTCTGTGCACCGATGAAACACAGCGACCTGCTTGGCACCAGACTCCTGCAGGTAGGAGAGACGGGCGGGAGGAATGCAAGCCAGGAAGACATACACAGATTCTACCACCAACAAAAATGCTTGTAAAGAAGGATGACAATTTATCCAAACATCTGGCGATCCTGCTTTTTTCGACGGATCATTATCCAGGCCATTTATCACGACTTGGTGCATAGTTACGTAAAAAGACGACGAGGCCATACGACGGGGACGCGCTTGGCCTCTCACTTGTTTTCAAGCTACGGAAGGTGGAAGCACACTTCGACCGGAATCCACAACATACCGAGGAACTGGCTATCTTACCTCCAATTTTTTTAATGGCGACAAACTTAATTAAGATAAGGGTACTAGCCAGGCGGAGTTAATCAACGTCCTGCTGCCCTGGTGCTAGCACCATCACGCCACCTTTCTAAAACGGTGAAATCTTCAGAGATATCCACGATATCCCACTAGTTTACTTGTAATCTAGTGTAGAGCATAATTATTCAGACGATAATTTTCCCACATCACGAGTGAGGAGATAATTTAGTCGCATATGGAAACTGACCGCTTCCAATACCGAGTTATAAGTTCGACCATATTTGGATTCATTACCAGTAAGCGGAGGCTAACGCGCTGATGCGAAAAGTAAATGACCACCAGCAGTGAACCAATCAGCAACCTTCTCAACAATGCTATAGAATCAGGCGAATGAGTTTATATAAAAAAAATATCGCAATCCTGCCAATAAATAAAAATAAGTTATTTAATGTTTTTTTTGTTCGATCAACAAGAAAAATCTGCATAAATATTTTCGCAGTAGGTATTGTACCTATTTGATACTTAATTCGAACTTATAGAGTAGGTTGTTAGGCATTTTTTTGCACCCAGAAACGTCTTGCTTGTTATTGTTTGCTGACATAATACATTTTGGAGCTGACAAAAACCTCTTTAATAAGCTGACCGTTAAAGGATAGATTCATATATCTAAATAGCAAGAGGTATACAAAACACTCGGCAAGGAAAACGTTCGTGACTAATTAAATAAGTAGAATGTTCGAATTGATAATTTGTGAGGCGACAATATCAGCTTTCACCGAGAATAACAAGGAGCTTATCATCGGGGTACCTACCCAGTGTACCAACTACCTACCTACTCAAGAGTCGGACCAACAACATACATGTTGGTTTATTTTTATTGAAACGACACTATATTATCGATATAGGCTATTTATGTACCCAAGTGAGTTCAGTCACGTGAAGTTCGGACGATTGTGGTTAGCTTTTGGATGTTGGTTGGTGGAAGGCATTTGCGCCTTTGTGGTCTAGTGGTTCGCTCACTGGTGTCAGATCCAGAGGTCCCGGGTTCGACTTTGTTTAAGTCCGACTGGCTAGCTACCACCATCTTTCCTAAGTATGTTGTCATAACATCAATTCTAAATTGTGTGTTCCGGCATTTAGTGGTAAGATAGCCAGTTCCTTAGACTGACAGCACTCTGGGTGAAGTGCGCTTCCCCCATCGACCTTATCATAACTTGAAACCATGTGAGATATGGATTGTGAAAGGGCTTGTACGGGGAAGTACTACCACCATACCTGTTCCAGCCGCCAAGCAGCGTTGCTGTGTTCCGGTTTGAAGGGTATGGTTGCCGTTGAAATTACGGGCACGCGAGAGCTTTATGCCTCAAGTTGACGGGAGCAATGCAGTGCCGTGTAGGCTATGTTCTTTGTGGATTTGACCTACGCAGTATATCATTGATATAGGCAAGAGTGCACTTAACATCAGGTGGGCTACTTGCTTGTTCCGTAACCTATTTTTATAAAAAAAACAATGAAAATTTAAGACCGACATGTAATTCACATAAACAGTTTACTCAAACATATTTTAATGGGTCTCTTCACATCATCAGCCTATTAGGTGTCCACTGCTGGACAGAGCAGCTGGAGGGTATTGTCGTAATCACCACGCTTGGCAGGTGGATTGGTGTTCGCAGTAAATGTATTGATAATACCTTGAAAGAAGCTACTGCCCTTCTTCTGGTAAAAACCCTTAGTCTGCTTTAACAACATCTATGGGCTGAGTGGCAGGGGTAGATTCTTTGTCGCGACCCCCACGGAAATAGGTCTCATAACATAGAGTAAAACTTTTAATAAATAAAATGTGTGTGTATCTGTGTTTCCTATGCGGACTCTGGAAACGTTTGGATCGATTATAACGGGACTTTCACTGGTAGATAGATGGCTGATGTTGACTTAAATATGGTAACTTAAATGGTGACTTAAATTGGGTTCCTAATCCTACGTTACTCCTTAGTAAACTTAGTAAATTTAAGTTTTCAGGGTTCGACACCCAAAAAATTCACAACCATGAAATCCGAATAGTATTTTAAGAGTAGCCTTTTCGTGGTATATAAATTCCCTCGTAATTACGGCAACGAAGTCCCGGGTGTTCCACTAGTTCAATATTTTATATAAATAAAAAATATTTAATAAAACCTTAAATATTTTGGCTTAATTAAACATTTCCACTAAAGGCACTATGAAAGTCAATAATCATAAATTGAAACGAGCCTTAATAAGAAAATCTGATCGGATTTGACCTCTGGGGTCAAATTCGCCGGGTAAGATCGTATTTATTTGCTAATGACTAGAAGATAACACTGCTGTAGGTACCTAGATTAATTGAGGCACGCAAACAGGGAAGAAAAACCGCTATGTGATGTGAATTTTGAGGATCCTATTTTTAGGTTATCTAAAATTGGGGTGTGATCTGCCTTCTAGGGGTCTTCCCCAGGAATTGCTACATTTTTCAACCGAATGATTTAGTTAGTGATGTACCTAGATTTTGGTTGAACTTCCGATTCCGCTTCTGTTGTCTTGTTTCTGCTATCTCTGTATTTTGTTATGTTATTTGTAAATGGTGAACAATAAAGAGCTATGTATCTAGGTATCTATCTAACACGTAGCGAGCATCCTCCTACCGAAGTCCGGTGCCTAAAATTGTCTTCTGTCAAGTCTAACCATTCATTTTACATATAAAGTTTTGTGATAAATCGCCGAATATCTGAATCACGTGGTGCACCACGGCTCTTTATTTTTATGCACTTCGTAACCACTTATCAGCTAAGTACCTACCTACTTTATCATAATGGCTTGCACTCAAAATAAGTCTCGCTAAAATTTATTGGATTTTTATCATCGGTCGTCACCCTGATGACATCCAAACGATAGCGATATAACAGCTGTGGATCATCTGGCAGTCTAGTAGACCATGATCCAGACTGCTGTTCGCTTCCTTCCATTATCCAGAAAGCTAGATAGGTATAAATAGTCCATGGTCTAACCTCACAGCTAAATTGGTTGTAGCTCTGCCTTCTGCGCTGTAGGTCGTGGGATAGATTCCTATCCAGGACAAAAAAAATATACAGACGTTTTGATTTATATAATAAGTCTAATAAGTAGTATATATACCTAATAGGTATTTAATATAAGTAGTCTATCCGTAATCTAGTTTATGACCTCCAAGTTTTGCTTAATTTGATGCGAGGTGACGATTGACCTGTACACACACACATCCAGACTCACGACTTTTTCCCCTTTGAGGAAGCTTTGAGCTCTGATCACTAAACAGAACACCTAGTAGAGTTAGTCAGAGGAACGTTTATCTTACGTTCAGCACATACCACGGTATGCAAGTAGCTAGTAAGTATTAGTAGTAGTAGTAGTAGTAGTAAGTTCCAATCTGGAGGTTATGGGTTCAAATTAAGTCGTGCACCAATAGGCTATTAAGTTTATGTGCGCATTTGACACATGCACATGCTCTGACGGTGAGAAAGCCGGCGTCCCTTAGGACCAAAAATCCGAATGAAATGTATCCTTGCAACCTGTCACGTATCGAATACTGCTGCTTGCAACAGTGTCCTGTAATATTTATTTATTTATGTGGTCTTGGTGGACGAACCACAGCGAAAACGTAAGCTATCTACCTCGAGATGACCTAAAGTGTGTTACTGTTGCAAAGATAGTAGAAAATGACCCGACTAATATAATATCTAGACATGATAAGCTTACCCGTAAATCCATTTCAAGACAAAACACTCACACAGGCGTAGACGGTCATCACATATATATGTATTGGTTGTCTACGATGAATAACAACGTTATGCGTGCAAACAAATTTATTTATCAACAAGGCTTTATTTTATCTGAACTTAAACCTTATTTTTAGGAAATCTGCTGCTTGAAAAAGATAGTAGGTAGGAT
Source organism: Venusia cambrica (assembly GCA_951394065.1). Classification (NCBI taxonomy): domain Eukaryota; kingdom Metazoa; phylum Arthropoda; class Insecta; order Lepidoptera; family Geometridae; genus Venusia; species Venusia cambrica. The sequence continues at coordinate 10,845,417 of OX596040.1, read as the reverse complement.
AGGCAGGTTTAAGTAGGTAGGTACTATCTACTCACAACACAAAATATAAATATATCTAATCCCTATTTTATCATAATTATAATTTTATTGGTGCTTATTTACGTACATACTCACTCTACTCTCATTGTGAAAATCCAAGCGATGGGAAGTGATAGCTTTACGAACGCGTAAATCAAAGTTTACGCCAAAATGATCGTGGTTGGTTGAAACAACCAATCATGAGCGATACTCGTCCCCACTCTCGTCCGATAATCGATGCTCGCTAGGTTTGCCGTACAAATCTTGCACACGCGAATTGTGTTTCATATTAAGTACACTAGATGGCGATGTGCTAATTTCATACAAATCCTGGCGAACGCTAACGCGGTCGAATAGGTATAGAGCAACATTACAACTGACACTCGGCACTCTGGATATTGGGAAACCAACGTCACGCACGACGACCTACTCCACACTTCCCTCGACTTCCTTCAAGTAGATAGTGTGACGACTCTTCTAGATCTTGGAATCTATGGGGAGTTCACTGCTAGCATAATACTAATAGACTGAGTTTTAATACTCGTATACCTAAGCTCTAAGTTACCTATTCCAAAACAAAAAAAAGTATATGTGGACAAATGGCGTAATCCTCAAAATATCTGGCTTATTTTGCCTGAAAACGTGTAAGTAACAAAATAATGCATATAGTGAAACAAATGGCGTATTTCTCAAATTACCTATCTGGCTTACTTTGCCTGATTTCTCATACTGAATATTAATGTTTCTAAATAACCTACGAGGTAAATCATACGTTAGTATATAATATTTGTAATGCTATTTCAAGAAAAAAAAGCAGTCTTGGGGCTGCCGATAGAAGTGAAAACTAGAAACTTGGAAACAAAAGTGAAAACTAGAAAATGAATCTAATACCACCGACATTTTCAGATTGTTTCACGTAGGATCGAGGATGTAAACATGTAATGTGTTTCTAAAAAAACGATATTTTGAAACACATTACAAAACATTGATGAAATTAGATGAAATTAGTTTAAATAATTAATTAAGATCTGCGACAAAAATAGTATCCAACAACTAGAAATCTGTTTTACCACCCCGGCCGCCGCCGGCGCCGTCGACAGTCTGGCGCAGCGCAACACGTCTCGTTAGCATGTCGGTGAAGCGGAGCGGACCCATAAGTGTTGCCCCTACCAAAAATGCTTCAACGCGGTTGTAGAAGTTTTCACTTCAAAAACATCACTATTTTTTATCAAATTTTTGAGTTCAGAGCTTGAAGTTGAGAAATGAAAAGATACCTACTTTTTGTGAATAATTCATCTTGACGAGATAGTTGTTGGTTATTGCAAAGTGAGTAGGAGTAGGTACGTACTCAGGACTTCGCAACACGATAACGCCTGTTACAATTCTTTATTGTTATGATAAGCAATTGACCGGGATACCTACCTAGCTACCGAAGGAGGCAACAAATCAGCTGACACACAGGCGGTACTATCACTCGGGGTTAACGATTTTCGCATGGAAAAGTACCAGCAAGTACGATTACTCCTGTAAATAAAACAATGTCACATTTATGTATTAATAGTAGTATCTCGACGCAAGGCGCAGGCGCACGCGCAGCATAACGAATGCGCGCGCAAAGATTTGGCACAAGCTTTTTATATGCAGCTAAAATTGACTGACACAGTTTATGAATCAGGAGCCTTATATTATACCTACTACGTACTAACTCGTCAATAAGCTTAAATAGTAATGCATGTTAAGTAGGTATGAGTATGACTCATTGTTTGTAATATGTACCTACCTACCTTTTGTACGTTGACGCGAAAGTTAGACAAGAAATTCCCGATTTATTATGTAAGTATTACCCTTTAATAAAAAAAAAATAACTCGTCAAACCCAAAGTCATAAGGTCATAGAAGTCACCTACAAACAACTTAGACGTGTAAATTGACAATTATACCTACTGCCAGGCTATCAAGCAGGTATCAAATCCCGGTGAAAAAACTGTGATGTGTGTGCGCAAACTTACATTTGCAAATACCGGGCAACAAGCGAGCTGGAACAAATATTGAACGACCGCATATGCACATGAGGTGCCAAGAGGTTTAATGTTTACTTTTAAACGAATGTACGTAAAACTTCTAGAATATAGCCCAACCCTATCCGGGTTAGGTTAGGGTTAGGTGGGATTCATATAATTTATAAATCCATTCTTTTGATATTTGTTGATATTTGCACAAAGTTTATTGCCGCTATATCAACATACCTATATATACTTGAAACCAAAACAATAGTTTTTTACCATTTTTTGTCCTGTTGGCGATCCCATACCTATGTAATACTAAAACGATAAGCATATGGAAAAGCCCCGGGGAAAAACTGAGTTACATCCGAGCTCTTGAGGGCAGGTGGCAAACCAGTACTTGAGGAGCTCCAACGCATTTTAAACTACGTCTTGTACAACGAGAGAAGTGCTACGGTGTGGAACAAGAGTTTAGTGGCTTTGGTAAAAGCCTTATTGAAGAATTATAAATCCATCTCCATATCAATAAATTGTTTTCCAGTGTCATCACGAATCGTCTGTCGCGAAGATTTGACAAATTTCAGACCCCGAGCAGGCCGGGTTCCGAAGAGGATACGGCGCCATAGACCACTTATGATACACAAGGTACGGCAGATTATATAGAAATTCGAAGACTATCATCAGCCCATATGCCTAGCGTTGGTGGACTATGAGAAAGCCTTCGACTCTGTGAAACTTGGCCTGCTCTGGAGTTTCTGCAGCTGTGCTAAGTCTATTGGCAATTTATCGAGGTGCTGAGATATCTCTACAACGCAGCCACTTATTACCGTCCAAGTACAGAACCCGTAGTCTAAACCTATCCAGTTGTGTCGTGGAGTGAGACAAGGAGACGTCATACTCCTAAATTGTTTACAAACGCACTGATAAACATGTTTAAGACGCTGAGTTAGAAAAGACGAAAAGTTATAATTCACAGATGGCATTGTTATTATGGCTGAATAGCCGCAGGAATTGCAACAAATGTTGAACAGCCTAGTTGACGCTTCTCGCCGTGTCGGCCTGGGAATGAACATTGACAAAACAAAAATATTGGTCAACGAGCATATATATCATATATCCTAGTTAATTTTACTCCTCTCGTAGTGGTGCAAGAATATAAAATTGAATTGAATATATGAAAAGAGCAGCCAGTTCAGCCCTTCGCACGTAGTAAACTCTTTATACAGAGAGCTCAGATTATTAGGTTGTTTTCTGTTATAGGTTGGTTTCTTTTAAAGCCTTTAAAACGATGATAATCATAAACTCGTAAAACAGATGTTTTAATAATTAATTAACGTACGAGTACATAGGTAATTACTTACTATGCAAAGCTTCAATCAAATCTATACAGTAGTTTCATCGTGATATGCAATCAAGATCAGACAGGCAGACAGTCAGACAGTCAGAAAAAATGTAAATTACTACTGTTGTAGGTACCTACTAATATATATATATATATATATATATATATATATATATATATATGTATGTAAATTGTCTATATTTGTTTTATCATAATTTATTGATATAATGGCAAATGGGCTATGTGCTATTTAAATGTACGTTTTAGTTGTAGTTAGTTTAGATATACGTTGTTCTCTTTTTATTTTTATTAGTTAATAAGGCTTGTGTTAGCTTGTGCGTGACAGCATTAAGCTGAGTCAGGGCCCGTTTCGCTGTGCTACACTTTCTAAATGATGTTGTTATTGTTATTGTTACTTTTAAATTTTTCGTGTGTCATAGTCATATCATCAAAAAACGTATTTCATTTCATTCATATTAGAATGCGGGCGGTAAAAGTGTATGGAACTGAAATACATTGTTAACGCACCGAGTGGGCAGAAAAAGTCAATATACAGGCACTTGCTTGAACATTAATTTTAAAAAAGGAATAGCGAGTTAAAAGTGTTACAACTGTAACAATTTTAACATTACAATCAAAGAATTCGTGCATAATGATTTGTTCTATAAGAACCTACCTAAGAGGGAAATGAACCTCTTAGGTAGGTACTTATAGAACAAATCATTATGCACCCCTCGGAAAAAAGTGCTATTCCAACCTCGGTTAGTTAGTAAATATAACAAACATCAGTTCTAGAAATAGCATTTTAGTTGTAAGTAGGTAATGGCAATGTAATTAAGTCTTATACGGTAGAATGGAACATGAGATGTGCGGTAAACCGCACTCGCTGGAACACCGACCTCCACTTGACTCGATATCTACATCAACGACTCAACTCTATTATATTATGGATGACTTCCATGCCATCATGCGCAAGAGAATAGCCTCGCTAATACGCCGGGTGAGTGCCAGCACCAACAGTATCCTTAGGACTGTGGGAGAGAGGACCCATGATGAGACACATGTCAAAATTACATGTGTTCCCCTCGTCACGTGCTTCGAAATAAAATGAATAAGTAACTTGATAAATCTAATGTAACTTAATTCTAAATTTATTATGAATGTTCCTAATGCTAATTATTAAATTTTATAATCATTTAATTTTAATGTGTACCTATTTGTCTTTTTATTATTTTATTATTATGTGATTATGATTATTATCATGTTTCATGGTTGTAAAGAAACTGAAATAAATTTTATACAATACAATACAATTATTCTTACCGCCATATAGCATAGGCTAATCCAAAAACACGGAGTTTCTTACGATAGAGTAGCTACTTTAGGAACGTCAATGTTCAAATATCAGATAAGTATATGATAAAGGTCCTTCCCTACAGACGTATAACTTACCTACCGTACCTACCTACTGCAACAAGGGAGCACTTTTGTTGAAAAAAGCCATAAACATATTTATAATAATGATTACCTTACGCCGAGAGGCGATTTTATGGGCCATAATCCGCCTGTATTTATTTCCACTGCCTAATCTTAGATACTTTGGATCTAAACTCTTCTTAATCTTCTAATCTAGATCTATTATTACAGAGAATCTGGCTTAGCAAAATTTCAAAATTAGTGTGCGCGTACGGTAACTCCTTAACCTACCTGTAGGTATCGGGGTACCGTAAACTCGTTACCAGTGACTTAATAATAATACCTTTACCCATAACTATCCGTTAGTATTTTATTATCTGTGCCTATACCTAGTAGTAAGTACCTTACTTACCTTACAGAGTCATCGGATATCAGATGCTAAACCATTAAGTTAGTAGGTTCATCAACTCCATCATGTTTTGATTTATGTTTTATTTTAGTTTTTCAAATAGTAGGATGTTCTATTAGTAGGTACCTACTTACATCATGAACAGAACATGTCAAAAAACTCGAATTATTCATACTTAGTACCTACATCAAACAATACTCAATTGTTCGATTTACTGCTAGTAGGTACGTGACATATAGATAATGTAAATGAACATAATAAAGATTAATTTACCGAATCGATGAAAAGAACATTCGTTTTAATCAAAACAAATATTGTCTGGATGCAGTCATTCTTATGTAGCCAAAATTGTAGAAATAAATTATTGCAATTGAATAGCAATGTTTGATTTACGTGCAAATCAATTGAGGATCATGCCTTGCCTACTTATTTAAGTACCTATACTTGTATATTGCTGGCTAGACATAGGAATTTGTCTGCCTAAATGTATCAAATAAAATTTGGACACCAAAAAACTGTCAGAACATTTTGTAAAACGAATATTGGAGTTTATTTCAGAATTACCTACAAAGTAAGGCCACGTATAAACAGCAGGCCTATTACCTAACTCTGTTTCATTTGGGTTTCAATTAAAATGCCTGCATTTCTGATTGAAACCGATTGAAACCCAAATGAAACAGAGTTAGGTAATAGGCCTGCTGGTATTTACAGCAATCCCATTTTCGATCGCATCTGTGGTCTAGTGGTTCACCTACCGGTGTCAGATCTGAAGACACTCTAGATATGCTTGTGTTTTCAAAGGAGTTTTTTTAAGAATAATCCGTATATTTTTTAAATAAATCATTCAGTATTTTTGTATACGTAAGTATACTAAGTATTTCATAATTTCACCCCTAGAACAATAACTTTATCAAGTTTCAGTATAATTCCTAAAATCCCAAAAATTCGTAGATTTGCGAGATCTCGCAAAATACCGAGATCTTGCGAGATTAGACATCTTAAATCTTGCAAATACCGACATTGTAGATTTTGCTGCAAGATTGCACTCCCTACCCTAGTAGGTACCTACCTACTGAATCAGATCAAAATCAAAATTAAATACATTATAACCTAAATAAGGTTCGAATATTATGGCGGGATGGATGTAGTGACATGGGATGGGAAGTTACTAATCATGGATTCTTCTTTTTAGACAGCGATTGACAAAACTTTTTTTTTTATTTTGTTAGTTTTAATCACCTATTTTTGATGTAGGTACTATTTTCATTTATTATCGTCGTCTACTCTACTGTTTTCCTACACATAATATGTAGGTATATATGTGGATACTTGTAATTGGCCTTCAGTATTTTGCCTGCATTGATTGTTATGTAAAATCATGTAATGTAGCCGAAGGTTTTTGAAAAATTCTTAAAATTAAATTAAACAGGAATTCCTGAGTATCAATACTCAAGGTGCGTCCTAGGTCAGGTTATGACCATTTCGTTGTTACATACAAAGCGAAAACGCAAGTGAATTATCTAAAGTGGACATTATTTACGTACTTCTCTCACTCGTTTTCGCTCGATATCTGGCCAGTCAACAAAGATTGAATTCTAATCATCGCAATAATGTTTACGGCTCTGGGACGCTACCGCCGACGGCGAAGCCGATCTCCATTCATGGCTTTAAATTAGCTTCATGAGAACTAGAAACGATTTTTACCGTCAAATGTACTGAACGGATAGGTTTCATAACATGTGTACACTTTTGAGATGGGAAACGCCATTTTGGAAATGACACATACCCGGTAGGTAAAAAATCGTTTCTAGTTCTCATGAAGCTAATTTTAAGCCATCAATGGAGATCGGCTTCGCCGTCGGCGGTAGCGTCCCAGTTCAGATTAATAAGGTATAAATAAAAATAAAAATCCGAACTTCAATTTGTCTCGGTGTGGGTATCCCGCTGCCTATGGTAGGTATAATTCATACAGTACCTATACGGTATCGTTTACTATAGTATACCGCTCTCTGAGAGCCTTCGATATTTAGGTAAACCTACTACCATACCTAGCCCCATAATTTTTAAACCAAGCTACAGTCTCCATTTATATGTAGGTATCTTCGCTGCCCCATATATGAAATTAATTAGCGAAGAACCATAATAAGAAACCAATATCTGTAAGCAGTCTTGATTCCCTTTTTTTTACCTATCATATGAATGTAAGAACTAAAGCAAGATGGGGATTTTCCAGTAACCCGAACTAGAAAGTAGTGAGTAAATTAAAATTATCAATGCACAATATAAATAGACGAGTCTTCTTGGAGCGATGACGACTACACGATACTACTGGAATACGTCTGGGATAGAATGAGATAGGTATTTATTTACCTAGTAAATAACTGATAAGTGACCTACTATAGGCTCAGGTAGGTACAATTCAGTACCAATTTCTAGATAACACGCTCTTTGTTGCGTTGCTTTTGTCTGGACGACCTTCATAATCACAGCCCCAAAAAGCCCACTGCGGGACATATGTGTAGGCCTCTCCCGAAGAGGGGAAAGTGAGGAATTCGGCTTAATTACTACGCTTGGCATACGGATTGGTGATTAATTAAAATGAACACTGTATTCAGAGAACAAGTGTGTGCCTTAGGTCTCATAAATCTCGGTACATTAACGTTGGCAACGCTAATATGCTTCTGTATCTGTAACTTTCTTTGTGATAGCCTATGACTGACGTCTTGGGTTTATCAGTAGTAGGTATGCTAGCTCATTTCTTTGTTCTAGAAGTAAAGAGCAAATACTGGATAGCGCTTTGGTAATAAATGTAGAAATACTTACACCCACTTAAAAGTTGACCGCCTCTATGGTCCCGGGTACGATACTCCAGGGGAGTACAAATTTGTGCTTGGTTGGTCTTCAGTCCGTTGGGGATTGCGTAACCAAACAGGATCGTTGTCGTATCAGGTCTCACTACATAGCTAAGGAGAGGCAATGCCTTCCAAGATATATGAATTTAATAACCTTCTATCATGCATTTTTTTTAATTAACCCAAATCCTATTGTCTTCACTGTATACAAGAGGGTTGGCTCATATCTCGCTCAGAGACTATGTTTGACCATTCAACGCGGGAATACTCTTGGCTCCTAACGAAAGTAATCTTTCGTGTTTTCAGTTTTTAAGTCTAGTCTTTAGGTGCTCTTTACATTTTTTAACATTACATTTAATTTTCTATTTAATCTTATGGGATTTAATTTATAAAAATATTGTATCACTTATACCTACTAGTTTCTATATTACCCGCCAAACAGTGAACAGTGGTGCCCAGCTGGAATCGAGCCCAATTAATTTTGGAACCACCATTAATCTGTAACCCAAACAAAATGAATAATCATTTGCAAATCGGTCTTTCGAAGATTTTCACCAAATTAAAGTATAAAAAAGTCTGAAATTAGTAGACCTATACATACCTTTCGGGCTATGCTCAAGTGGCTCCCTAGTCGTCTTCGCCGGGATATGCATATTCTTTCTCTCCTATATTCTGTACTTTTCCCATGAATCGCCTGCAGATTTGTATTTCTGTACTCCTCACACTCACATGGTATTAGATCATCAGAAAAGTTTTTGTTAAAATTTTCCCCCCATAACCATTCATTCTATGGTAACTCTTTCAGTGTTCAGGCCGTTCGTCTTTGGAACGACTTGCCCACTGAAATTAGACTGGCTCCGTCAGTGTATACTTTTAAATTGAGGCTGAAAAAGCACTACCTAGCTTCTATTTAAATCTGACCCTGTCCAACTACATATTATATTGATATATATATTTATTTGATTAATTGATTTATTGTTGTTTGTTTTTATTGTTGTATGTATTAGTCTATAGTTTGAATAATAATTATATATGTAACTAGTATTTGTTGTAATTTCTGTTTATATTATAATACTTATTGTTGTGCACTACTTCTGTTATTTTTTACTGTTTACATTTCTCCTTACAAGTTTGCCTGGAAGAAATCGCTTTCAGCGATAGGGCCGCCCATTGTACTTAGGCGCTATTGTTACTAAATGTTTGTGTTGTTCTATAGTATTATTTCTGTGTACACTAAAGTGTTCATTAATTCATTCATTACTTAATTCTTTCGACCAAAAAAATAGTTGCAGAGCGTAGGACATGGAAATAAAACTACGGTCCGAAGATAACCTCCTAATTTTTGAGAAGTGGGATTAACTGACTTCTCAAAAAAGAGCAGGTTATAAAAACATTAAATGCACAAAGAAAACTTACCGATCACTACTAAACCTAACTAAACTAAAACTACTAAAAAACGAGGGAACCATTATTTCAAGGAGACTTGGGCAGGATGTGTTTGGAAACCATCCACTATTATCCAATCGCGAATCGTTGCGCTAAGCCACGTGGGAGTCCACACTATACTAGTCAGAGATCACTCGAGCGAAATAGGTATCGATAGCAGTAGTATCTGTTGAACGATCTGCATCGGTCAGGCGACATAGTTGGCAGGTCATGCAACTGACAGTGCCAAGGTAGACACTTCCTATCGACGCCGACGCTGCTGTAGGCAGTAAACAGAAGACGCAGGGCAAGTGTGATGTTTTAATTATATGAGGCAGCTTCAGGTCATTTGATTTACGATCCATTCTAAATAGGGAGTTTTAATTATCTCTAGTAACATCAAATGAGTGTATGGCTGAACTGCGAAAAGACAACCAGGGCCCCGATTCTACTAAACTAATCGCTTCACTATGTCAATGGTATCGTCGCAGAATTGCCAATTGTGTCTTTTGGTATTTTAGTTCATTCTGCGATTATACCACTGTCGTAAAGCGATTGGTTTAGTAGAAATACCTCTTCGGGTTTTTACTGCGAAAAATTAATGCAATATGGTTGAACTATACACTTAAGCAAAAACATTTTCAACAAGAGTTTTAAGGTCTTTTGCGAAAAAAAGCGAGTCTAAGGGGTAACCAACATATAACAGGTATATGAGGTACCTACCTACGCATACTCGTCGAATGGTGTAGGAGTGTCACAGTCAACAACAACATTCTCGGATTTTAGGATTCAACATGCTGCGAATTCAACTTTTTGCAAACTCGACATTTGAAGAGTTACAACTTTCTGCAAATTCAACATTTTAGGATTCAACATGCTGGGAATAAACTAAACGTTTAAGGAATTCAAATTTCTGTTCCTGAAAAGAAAAATAGCTGCACAAATGTAAAGACTAGCAGGTCGTAAAGTCGAAAAACCAAATTTAACCCATGACATGGGCAATGCCTGATTTAACTGCGTCGTTAAATGCCACGTGACGTAAACGCAAATGCAAAAATCGGATCGTCTTCCTTTGGAATCGATCCAATAACAAGATACGCAGGACTTGCAGTCGTGGGTCGTGTCTTGGGTATTTTTAAACATTCTCCTGAAACGTCTGAAGCTGAACTAACAAAGTACTATAAAATTCAACATAATGGCTCTACCTACAATCATAACTAAGAATAAAGTACTTCACAGACGGCAATGCTTTTTAGGAAAGCTAAATATTTTGCCGAATTTCGCTTTTATGTAGAAATTGCCAGTGATTGCCAGAATTATGCTAGGTACCTACGTATACTAGGTATTACCTACGTTCTAATTCTCTATGTAAAATTGGATTTTTTTCTCAAAGGTTTTGGATTTTTAATGTGTAGTAATTACAAAAAACAGGTGGCGCTTCGGTCTTGCTGGTCTTATCTTAATTGACTTGAGTTTTTTTATTCTCCGACGGGGAATCGCTTGGCCTTCATATCACCTGGTGTCAAGTTATGATAAGGCCGAAGGTGGTACTACTTAGGTATCTCAAGCCGTCTAGGCTACAGAACGTTTCAATGAAATTGACATACGTAGGTATGTACATAAAAATAAATACATTCTATAGATAAACATTAGGTACCCTCTAGAGGCAGTCGGGTAATATTAACATACTGCAAAGTACGAGTAAATATTCTGTTCAGAGAACGATAGCCAATGGGGTCTCCTAACCAGTTGTCGGAACCCATTTAGTCGGCTTGCTGGTTTATATGGAAGTGATAGGCGTGAGATTGGACCACGTCTTGAATAAGCGGTGTTACATGAAAGACCACCTGCTATAAGCAAAATGAATTAACAGCAAATATTCTGTACAACCATTGTCCATGTTTTTACGCTGAGTTTATGGACCACGCCAAACTATACAAGGCGAGGACATGCCAGTGACCCACGAAATTCAAATCGTTAATTTACGAAAAGTACATATTAATTTAATATTTGTTACCACATAAACTTAGTACTTAGTAATCTTATATTCAAAATCCCCAGTAGGTAGATATTTCTGTCAACATCAACATCGTATTATAAGTAGTGGGTGTTACTTCAAATGTCTACCTACATTTGAAGTAACACCCACTACTTATAATTTATATAATTTTAATTATTTTTATTGAATTTAAAACTGAAACGATTTCGCTACCTAGAGCATCCATAGATTATTAAGGGAAAGGTTCAAATGGCGATCAGATGCAAAGCTATAATGCCAAAACGGCGATCTCGTTCGTCGCCCGGAACTAATGGTTCCTCAGCAGGTACAGGGGTTTAGATTTTCCATATTGGTAACAGAGTAAATGAGTAAACTCGATAAAAATGGATTAGTGGTTAGATGTAGCCACGATGTGCTCAAAGCTACCATTTACCGAAATCCATATCGCACATACTAAGCCCAGAGGAACCAGCTCCTCCAAGACTCTGACCGAAAACATGCACATTGCACAAACCAAATGGCTCTGCACCACAGAACACTAATATCCTAACGGACTCTGCACTTGAAACGCGCAACGCAATGGACTCTCGATAACCAATCCGTAAATAAACCTTGTAAAACGAGCCTGATGTTACCTGTTTTTGGAGTAGGTACCTGTTCTGTTAATGTTACGCTACGAAAGAAATGAAGTAACTCAACAAAATACATTATATATTACATATTTAAAGTTTTAGGGACCCTAATTATTTATGCACCAATCTGAAGGACACCCCAGAACTCCCAGTAAGACTATAAAATGTTTTGCCAGACCGATAGCATCTGAACTGAACGCCCCAGACAGTTCAATGCACTGAAAATGCATTTTTTAGCGGTAAACTGAAAATAACATTTTTATTGTCTTTACGTAGCATTAGCCTCCAGAAGAAATGTATTTTTTGTGCAGGGTAGCGAGATATCGGTTGGTTTAAATAATTTAACATATTTTATTTATGTTATGGTCAGAATGGTTTTTAAACGAATGATTCCAACCATCCTCAAGTAGGGTTACCATATCTCAAGATTTGTCCTGAGATCTTAGGATCTCAGGATTGCGGCCGGTTTTCGGAAATTTCAGGAAATCTCAGGATTTTTCAGAATTCAATAACATAGACTAGATTTTTCAGATCTTATTTTTTAGAAAGCAAATTATAATATTTTTATTTAAAAATCTACTTTGATATAAAATAATAATAATTTTCTCCGGACTTTAAAATGATCTATCTGGTAACCCTATCCTCAAGCAACAATGTTTAAAAAAAGCATTAAAATAAAAAGGTGCTCCAAAGAAATGGATTCGAGATCGAGCTGGCCCCATTCAATCTAAAGCGTTCAATTTACGAGAATTGGATCGCCGCCGATCACAGGGCCCTGCGCCCACGTATCAACTGTATCTCCAGCGCTGTAGTTGTACCCGAGCCACCCTGAGTGCGGCAGATTATAAGGGATTCCTCTATTAATTTACTGAATAAAGACAACAATCTTTGCAGTTCTAGCTACATTGATGTCAGGCAATTGCAAGAGCTTTGTTTGATTGGTGACGTTATCGGTTGCTGTATAGAGAAAACGGGAACGAAATGACTGCCGGTTGCCGATACGGTCCGATCGGCGTTTGCCGACTTTCATTCTTTGCCGACTATTTCGATTTTTCTACTTTTAGTGATAGTTTTTCCGACTCTTCGATTTTTATATAAAACTCGCTTTTACCCGCGACTTCATCCGCGTAATGGTTTTTTAAAATAGGCGCAAGGAGGACTGCATGGGATTTAAAAATCTCGAAAATTTCAACTCTAGGACCTACCAGCATACAGAGGCTGTGCTAATAATTGTCAGAACAGCCAGGTGCGAGTCAGGCACACTGGTGGTTACAACCCACATTTCTAGACAAAAAACTGTTTTTTTTTAGTCTTAGTGCGTGCCAGACTCACGCATGGCCAGTTTTTATTATTTATGTATTTATTGACCTTATAGCTGTTTTTTTAAATCGGTCTAGTAATATTTAATCAAAAATACAAATCATTAATTTTTAGAAAATTAGTGTAGTCGTAGAGATAGGTTCTTATTTATAATAATTAGAACCTGCCTTAAATTGTGACTATTTATTTGAGTACCTATTTTACAATATATTTTTTTTTGTGCAGGTACATTCAAGAAAGTGATAAGCATGACTTGTGATAGGTAGGTTATGGTATGTATACTTAGATAACAGGAATAGGACACATAATTATACAAAATATTTGGTCATAGGTACTCGTAGATAACGTCGAAATTATCTTTACGATTAAAGCAAGTTTTGACTTGGGAAAGCAACATTTTAGAAGCTTAAATAAACCTAGGAATCCAGCCAAACAGGCAATACCTATATGGAGTACCTATGTGGGAAAAGGCAGATGACTGCAAAACCTGGAAAATGTTGGGGAAACTTGTAGTGGGAATGGGACAGTGTAAAATGCAGTAGGTACCTATGTAAGTATTTTATGCAGCGACACCTGGGATTCAATTCAAGTGCAATAGGGAAATCAAAACCAAGAAAACATTAAGTAAAAAATCGTGTTTTAAAAAAATGTTTAGTTGATTCAGTTGATTTTGCGTAATCCAGGGACAAGCGTAATATAAAATCCTGTTACTTTAGTTAACGTACTTGCCTTGGTAAACCAAGGTATCTTATATACCTACTGATCTTACTCAGCAACATGTTAGATTAGATTAATATCAGTCAATGGTCGCAATTCGGTTGGCTTGATTGGTCAGTCCTAAATCTGACTAAAATTAGGTTTAGAACTGTCAAACTAAGATTTCCATTCGGTTGGCGCCGTTCTAAACCTAAATTTAGGATGACAGCACTAAAATGATTTTAGTTACTCAATTTAGTCAAAACAGCGATTTACCTATTCGGTAGGTACTCTTACTAACGTAAAATTAAAAACGTCATCTTAAATAAGCTAAATTTAGATAACACGTAAATAGGTGTTGATTAAAACATTTTAGTGAACAAAATGGTCTGTGAAAACAATTTTAACCAGAATTTCATTTTTTTGCATAATAATTGAACGTGGTGAAATGTCGGAAAGACAGATTTCAATCAAATTTCGGCACAAAATTTGAAGTTGGCGCGGTTGAATTTTATTGTGATTCTAAGTCGAAGTCTAAGTGAATTGTTACCTCTTCTCACTTAGCTACCTACTGGATTTGTGAATTAGCTGTGCTGTGATTGTGATGAAACATTTCAGAAAAGTTCTCCAATTTTTGTGTACTTAATTGAAACGAAACATGAAGTGATATCTAGGTACCTATGTGGTTGCTACGCTTGTCGATTCTTCGGAATGGTTTGTTTTGATTTTTTAATTCATAAGTTATGATCCTTGCTTCTGTTTATTTACCTACCTTTATCTTCTTAAGTACATAAAATCATATTTTTTCAGGCACAACCTTGCGTTCACGGTAGGTTGTGCAGGATGCGTTCACGGTTCACGTTCACTCAAGATGTCTGAGAAATAGGTACCTAGCTACCTACCTAAGTTATCGAATCCTTTCGATATGGCTGACGAAATTTATAAAATTATTTCGTCTACTAATCAATTAAGGTTAGTCATCTCGCATTTAAAAGATATGTAGCTACCTACCTAGATTTTTGAGTAAGTTAATGCACCTACAAAATTATTAGGTCTGGGTAGGTAAGTATTTAGATACCTACCATACACTCTAATAGTTACAACAACATGGGTTAGCTGCTCCCATGGATCTGCTGCAGAAAACTCTATATCAATTTCTCGGTTTTGTCAGCGCTACACTTTATCAGTCAGGGAATTTACCAGGCGCATCTACTACACTGGCGCTAGTTACGGGCAGTTCTTTTTTTTTACTGTAGACTTCGAAGCGCTTGGCCTTCATCTCACCTGGTTTTCAAGTGATAATAAGGCCGAAGGTGAAAGCGCACTTCACCCAGAATCCTCGACACACTAAGGAACTGGCTATCTTACCTCTAATTGCCGGAACACAACAATTCAGCATTGTTGTTTTGGCAACAGACATAGGTGAGATGATGGTAGCTAGCCAGGCAGACTAAGTCCTACCACCAACCAAACCAAGCACAATATTGTTCACCCCCTGGGGATCAAACCCGGGACCTCTGCATCTGACACCAGTGGGGGAACCACTAGACCGCAGAGGCGGATAAAATGGCGGTTGGTACAGGGGAGCATGACCAATGGCTTCTCGGCAAGTTCCACACAATAAATAATTTTCAATTTATAAGCTACTTCTTTATTGTACTACAAAAACTATTTACATGTTTATTTTTCAAATAGACACTTTGATACACTATTACTATCATAAAACACATGTCATAATATGTTGCTTACTCCATAAATATGAAGTATATACCTTGAAACTCAAAACAAATTACAAACAATTTCTAGACACATTAAAACCGTCTTGTTTTATTTTAGGTGACAAGGACCCTCTGCAGCCATAGATGGATGACTCCTACGGACCAATTGGTACCTACTGGCTCTGCAGAGCAAGCTTACTAACCAGGAAAGTCAAGCCGAAGATGCAGAGATGTCAATCTTCTATTAATAGATATTTTATTAAGCAATTAACTAATCCAATAAATAATAAAGACATTTGGACATCTCATCCGATCTATTAACAGCCTTTATCGATGCAGGCAAAAGAAAGTATAATTTTATATTTTATTTAAATGTAAATGTTGGCTTCTATAGCTAGCACAACTCCAACCAGAAGCGCTGAATGCTACTGGGTTTACTGCAGGTTTTACTGAGTGACCAAAGGTTTCTTCGGTTCTTGAGTTATTCCTTATGCTGTGACTACAAACCATGTCCAGGACTACATAGGTAGCTAATTCTTCTTTGCTTCAGCACCCTCAGCATGAAGGGCTGATGTTCTCTGCCTGTTCTCAGCACTAAGCCAAGGTCACCTCCAGCTCAAGCAAAGGGATTCCCTGAAAAATTATGTAAAACTAAAATTAAATTTTATTAATTCTATGGCATGGAATCCCTTACACTTACAATAGCCCCAAAATACTGTTTTGTTTTTCTTGTTATGATAAATTTACTGTAAATTTAACAATAACTAAATTACCCTCCAATTAAGCGATCACTATGCGGTAGGTAGGTACCTAGGTAGGTATATCATAATGATGAGAGAGCTGATAACGATAATTCTAAGGTAGGTATGGATGGAGTGTAATCTCGTTAAATTAATTCGAAGGAATTGTTAAATTATAAAAACTTACCTCTTGAAGTTGTTATTGGTATGCAGCCTCTCCAACCTGCAGGCGTTTTGCCTTAGAACGATTTCAAAGCTAGGTACCGATGGTTCATTATCGTACCCGAACCGTACACAATTATTTAAAATAACATTCATAGAACACTAATAATCACAAGTTTATATTACACGAAATAAAATCAAAAAAATTGTTTGTTTACACAATCATGTAAGCAAAGAGTACTTATAACAGAAGCGCAATTCGACAAAACAGATAAATAATGAAATAAACGCGGGAAACTGACAAAATAATCAAAAACAGAATAAATAATCATTCGTTCTTCTATTAATTATTTCTGAATTACTTGTAGCACTACCAATTCAACTTATAAATGTCAAAATCAAGTTAGACTTGTCATTTGGCCTTTCTAAATTTAGTTCAACGTAATAACCGAATTGGTTTTGGGAATCCTAAACCAAAGATATTTTTTAGTAAGAAAGTGCCAACAGAATCGCCACCAATGTCAATGATGGAGAATAGGTTCTATATCTACCTTAACTAACATTGAACAAATGTGTAATATCACATGTTATGTAATGTCAACCTTTGAAAGGACAGAGATGTAAAGCAAGCCTATCGCAGATTAGCAAAACCAATTTCCGATAGCGAGGTGTTAACCTTTCGTTCGTTAACCCGCCGGGGGTCAAGGTCACGACACGACAATAATACATGCTAAATTCACGCTTCGCTGTGTCGTGTATTATGGATAAATATAAATCACCCTGCTACTTTATAGGAGACAGAAATGCACAACAGCTGTATACATTAAATAATACGTGTAAGAATTTCGATTTTCTACGTTATGTAGGTATAGTTTTCTTACTAATTACAATTCTAGCAAATGTTTACTTCCAATTACAATGACAAGCAAGTGTAAAAATGATTCTACAACAATATAAAAACAAACCTGATTCGCGCCCGTTCCTCAGCAATCCAACTCAGCGAGATGCACACTCATCACGGCACTGCACGGTTAAATTATGCGTTTACACACTCGCGCAAAAGCGAAAGTGTTTCGTATATGTTTTCCTGTTGTATTTTTGTATTTACATGTGTGACGACGCGACGTGTGCCGTCGACTGGCGGCAGTGAGGACGCGGGAAGGTCGCCACGGCACGCATGCGCACTGATTACCATAACGCCGCCAAATGATGCTGTTTGACAGCGATCGTACCCGTGCCAACGCAACCCTTGACCTCCTCCCTTGTTCCTACTGGCATTCGACAACGATATCGCTGGGCTGCCGTGCCGTGGCCGTGAATTGGTCTTATAGTAATGAAATATATTCATAGATCCCTTCCCTAGTACAAAGTAGCGACATCTATTGAGCATAATATTTGAACTAAAAAATAAATATATATTTTGATACTTATTTATACATATATATTACATTAGCTGAGGAGTTCCCTTGAGCTAGCCCATCACGTACAGGCGTAGTTTATCTAGGAACATTTTTAGTTTTAAACTGTTAAAAAATCTTTCACTATAGTTATATAGGTACCTAGTTTGATAGATTGCCTTCCGAGTTTCTGGCTGGTTTAGCTTCGAAGAATGTTTTCATAGACATTAGAATTTTATCAATTTTCGACTTGTTTTGCTTTAATATTTTATTAAGTAACTTTATCAAACTGTCTGCCGCAATTTTTTGCGGCAGACAGTTTGATTTAATTTGAATCTAGATTATAACGGAACACAAGAACTAACACTGAATGCTTCTGCTAGAGGTGAAAATAGTTCTAGACAACATAGATATACAGATAATAGCAAAGTCAATAATTGCATATTGGAATAGGTATATGTTGGAAAAGGAGACTGCGCGAAATAAATTCGAAAGAGATATGGTTGGTAAAATGATCGAGATGGAATCATCCATCCATGGAATGTAGGTATCAACCTACACTGAAAGAAAAATCAGCGAATGCGTGTTGGAATGAAATAGCATCGTGTATTAGAGTGTGACATAGGGTGTTTATGGTCAGTCAAAAGGCAAGGGAAAGATTGATAAAGATACATGGTGGTAGAATTAGGATGTGCAAAAAGCCTATCACTGCACTGGGGCAAACCTACTAACAAATTAATTTAAATTGTCGGTAGTTCTGCTTAGGCTTTTCATGAGCGTTCGTATCCGTTATACTTCTCAGACTTTATTTTCTTTCGTTGCCCCCCACTGAAACTTACGGTGTCGTACGCCTTCTCAATAAATGTAAAATATAAAAAAAATCAAAAGTATTTTTAATTGATTGGACAGTTTACTGATTAAACTGTCCATTCAATTAAAAATCAAGCTCATAAACTAAATGGCTATCTAAAAGTTTATAATACTTGCCTAGCTAAACCACATAACTAACAATAGAGTATCTTTAATATGTACATTAATCTATCAAATAAAATATAAAACTGTCTGCAGGGCTGGGATCTATCGAACCTAATAAATAAGCACAAGTAGGTAGATTAAAAACAAATCTTTATTTATTTACTTGAAGTAAGGCCTGTGCCAGTACATGCTAGGTCTAAGGCCACCATATCTCTATACAAGTTTTATAATAAAAAAATAATGTCTAGGATTAGATTGAGGTAATCAATATAATGTCCTGTTCCATTCAGAATAGAGATGCGAAGATAGATTTTTAAAGAAACCTAACGGTGTTGTACCCTGTTACAGGGGAATGACTAGTAACTACGTTAAACCTTAAATGTGCTCTATGTTAAAATCGCTACTACTAGCGCCATCTATTCACTAACACTAGTTTTAAGGAAAAATATTGATTTACCTAACATTGCCTTTAAAAGACATCTATACAAAAATTGACTAGAATTCGTAAGGAATGATGATTATCATGAGCAAAATATCACAGTTCATTTAACTACATAAAGTGTACAAGAAAATTGTAAAGCCTTTTTCTAATTTGCTTTGTAGCTTGTGCCCTTGGTGTGCCTTTTTCGTTGTAAGGGTTGGCACACTCCTCTAAAATCTCTACAAGAATGTCGGGAGTCCGAGAACCAATCAGCAGTCCCGACACCATAATCCGTCCAGACATCATCCACCCAAGAAATATTTTTTCACACACAATCTGCAAGTTATTGTTTACAACACCATGCTGACATTTAAAAGTTATCAAATTGCAAAACGATCTACAGTCAGACAAATCACAGTCACTATGTACGTTGCAATTCGATCTAGTAGCTATAATCTTATTAGCAACCGACAATGGATGAATAGACTCAAGATCAATGTATTTGACTTTCTTGAGGTCATTTGTTATGACGAAATTGTTCATTTTGATGTCACAGATATGCATTGGCTCGGGGAACATTTCTTCCAGTTTAATTAGAAAATCCATTATCATTACTGATATTTTGACCCTTTTTACCCAATCGGCTTGACTGTCATACAAGCTCACAAGGTGTTTATAACCATAGATGGAGTTCAATCTCTGAACAGCGTATAGAGATCCACATGTTCCAATTAATTTTGGGAACACATTGTACTTGTCAAACAGAGCTAAGGCTAGATACTCATTGTCATTAAGAAGAGACCATCTAATTTCTTGATCTCTATCAATTATAGGGTTACCCTGATATGTCAACCTTTCAACATCAGCACTCTCAATAGCTAAGTTGAATTTGGTCTTTACGACTTTCTTTATATTGTCAACAAAATTACTTTCCGAAAGTTCTCGACTACCAGTTAAAAGGTTATCATTACCATCATTGTAAGCATCAACAGACTTGAAGACAATGCTTTGATTCATCCATATCCCAGAGAGAACTGCTCCTTTCTCCACAAAAAGGTTGATACAGGAAACGGAAGATGTTTTAGTCTCACAAAGTGTTTCACATAAGTTGCCATTGGATTGTTCCTTTTCATAACTGGCACACTGTAAAGAGAAAAAAGATTTTTTATTTTTTAATACACTGCCTGGTTTAAGTATCCTGTATACCTATATATAATAAAGAAAAATCTTTGGAATTTTTCTTCATATCACCAAACCAAGTCTACTCTTTCCCCCAATTTCGGCTTGAAAAACTATTTTTCTCTTTACCCTCTGAAAATAGATATAACATATACTTTATCATTTTCGATAATTAAATATATGGTCACGCAGAAAGGACCTTACTTAAACCATGCCAAATTACAAGTCTCTAAGTTATCAAGTTTAGAAGATAATTAAGGTCTGTGACAGATGTTTATGGCGATAAGATAATATATTGAGTTATGATATGCCGAAGGTGCGCTGACACACTTCACCTGGAATCCTCAACTGTCTGAGTAACTGGCTATCTTACCTCTTAATGCCGGAACACAACAATTTTAGAATTGTTGTTATCCCTCCACCAGATAAAAAACAAAAAAGTTTTAATACTATACTGGATTTCATGTCCAAAAAGTCTTAAGTATACAGTTGAAAATTATCTGGTATTTTATTACCAACAACAAATAAATTTAATAACAACAAATAATCAAGATAAAATCAAATTCAATATTACATTATTACATACAATTATGCTTATACTTATGCTATATTGTATTTATGTAAGTATGTATTTTCATACTCTCAAAAAATGTATCCCTCCTGAAGGCAGTCTGGTAAGAAGATAGGTAGGTACCTACTGGTTGTAAATAAAAAAATGGCTACTAGACTTACAATATTTTCAATGTGAGATTTCGGGTGTAAGTTGGTACAGAACAGTTTCCATTTGGTAAGTAGAACAACAGCTACAATGGCGAACAATAGTATAGCTGTCTGTCGATACAGTTTACAATTTCTACCCAACCTCCAAACGTAGCAACGTGAAGATTTCATAGCGTATTCAATATATGTTGCGTTGTTAGTCTGAAATATGAAAAGTGCATAGGTATATATTATGGTAAACTTAATTACACAAAGAAAAATGAAAAACACAAACTTACCTCAAAATTATTTCCCGCAAAGCGAGGTCCATTGCAGCAAAGCGAGTCCAAATATATTATTTATGGGTTGTAATTGGCAATCATTGTGTTTGCTTTGCTTCCACATTTTTACATCATGTAAACATTTTTTTCTTTTACTATACCTACTGTTCTTGTGTTTTTTATTTGTTTTGCAAAAATCACATCTAAGAGTACCTCTAACTACCTACATATACGTGTCACTCTATGGAATGGAGTGGAGTACCACAGATAGAAAACTTATTTTCCTAACAACGTGGAGTACCGAGTACCTACACAAAAGAGTAAAATGAATTACATTTATGCAAAGAGTAGAACAGAGTGATTATACTCTTTGGAAAGAGCTAAGAGTAATGTAATGAAAAGAGTGTTTAAAATAAACGTCTCAGTCAAAACGTGAAAACAGGGTCTTCATAGCGTGACCACATGATCGGATTCAGGTTTCTGTTAGGCCTAAAAAACTCTGCGTATGAGTTGCCTAATTAGTGCAAAGCTAAAAATTATTCTTCCTTGGTTTCAGAGATATACACCATTTTTACTGTGTACACTGGCTTGACGTCAAGCTAGCGTACCCATGGCGGTACTCGAAAACTACACGAAAATAGTGCCTGCGCTATGCGAAATTTCTTAACGATTGCTCATAGAGGAATGGAATTATTGAAAAAAACTTGTGGATAGCATTCCGACCAAGCGTTATGGTGTCCGTTATGGTAGCGTACACATAATCGAATTCACGTTCGTTTTTATATCATCAAATATTTTATAGGAAAATATTTGAACAAGTACCTAGCTGTTTTTTAAAATGAACCTACGTTTAGCTCAGTGGATAAATACTTATTAATGATTTTGATTAGTTCATTTGGTGGATGAAAATTGCATAGTTACGTGGGTACATAAATCAACAAAACCTTATAAATGCTTTGCTTAATAAGTAGCTAAATACTCGTCACCTACTACGTGGAGCTGTGGGGGCGAGCGGTGGATGCAGAGTGAGCTTTTAAATGCAGAAGCGCACGTGCTATCCGCGCCATAGTCGGAGTACCTAGTGACGTCTCCTGTCGCGAGTTCTTCAAAGAGCTTAATATCCTACGAGCTATGCGTAGCAATAAGCACAAGGACCGCCTTGCGCCACCGCCGCATAAGTTAGCAAAATCTGACAGATCCGTTTTTATAATGTGACCCTCTTTTTATAACAGGTTACCGAGCACGATACGCAATGCACCTTCCATCGGGGATTTTAAAACAAGACTAAAAATGTTATTGCTTGAATATGTTTTTTATGACATAGATGAATTTTATTTATTACCAATATTATTGTAATAATTGTGGAATACATTTAATTTAATAATGAGGTAGTAATTACTACTAACTAGGAGTTGCCAATAAACTATCTGTATCTGTATCTGAGTAAAAATACTTATGAAAGCTCATCTTCTCTCTAAGCAAGCTCATATAGAGTAACAAAACTACATATTCTTACTACCTACTTACATTGTTCGGTGTATAATTTCACTACCAAATTATTTTTTTGTGTGCGACTGTACCACAATGCCTTGGTTCCTAGAACTTAACATAGACATTTTATATCGTTTTACTACGAAATTGCATAAAGTATGACTACTGGCAGCGGCAGTACTTCACACACTATTATACGTATAGCATTTATAATAAGAAAAGCTTGTTTTCTATAAGAACTTACGTTTTTTAATGTGTACGCAGCCATAACGCCAGCTCGGAATGTTTTTCAAAAGTCTTGTTCAATATCTCCGTTCCTATAATAGCAATCATTATGATTTTTTTTATAGCTCGGGCAGTATTTGTGATCTATTTTTGTGTGTGAATTTCGTTACTACAGTATAAGCCGTTTTCGAGTACGGTCATGTGTACGCTTGCTTGATCGTTATGCTGGCGTACACACTACGAATGGTTATTAGTTCTTAAACCAACTATTGGTTTTATTTTTGCACGAATTATGCTCTATTTACGCAGTATATGTTAGGCATAACAACGAACGTGAATTCAATTATTATGTGTACACTACCATAACGGACACAGCGTTATGGCAAACTCAAAGTGAGCTACTATCCTATTTTCATAATAATATGCTTATAGTAAAACTCTGCGTGAAATTTTACCCCTGTTAGTGCCGTTTTCTTAAAACTTGTACTGGTGTAAAATTTAGCATAAATTTATTTTTGTCACAATGTGGTAGAATTATTCATAGCTAAGTCAGTCCATTATTTAATTATTAATATTTTTTCATTGGTCCATGTAGCATGACGCTCCGTTCCGAAACCAACTAACTGTGATGTTAAAAAAATAGAATATAATATATAATATAATATAATATATTCAACAAGCCTCATAGCTCAGTTGGTAGTAACTCTGCCTTCTGCGCTGTAGGCTGTGGGTTCGATTCCCACCCAGGACAAACATTTGTGTGATGAATATAGATGTTTGTTCTGTGTTTGGGTGTTGTATCATATAGTAAGTATGTATTTAAAAAAAGTATTAGGTCTTTACATATGAAATTGGCGTTTTGTATGGGAGGAACATAAAGGCATTTTTTTCATATTAAAATATATTTTATTAATCAAAGTATGTACCATTGCTATCTATACACTTTTGCCATCTTATAGGTAGTTCATTGATCCCTTTACTAAAAAAACCATTCGGATGGGAATCAACGAAATCTTTGAAAGCGGTTTGGACTGCCTCATCGGAATTGAATTTTTTTCCTTGCAAGAAGTTATCCAAATTTCGAAAAAAATGGTAATCTGTTGGAGCAAGGTCCGGAGAGTACGGTGGATGTCTTAGACATTCCAATTGAAGCTCCTCTAATTTGGTAGTCGTCTGTTGGGTCGTGTGTGGTCTAGCGTTGTCTTGAAGCAGCAGTGGCGTAGAGCGATTGAAAAGTCTCGGTTGTTTAACAGCGAGCTTTTCCATCATGGTTTGCAGTTGCTGACAATAGACATCAGCCGTAATCGTCTGACCAGATTTAAGAAAGCTATAGTGTACGACACCGGCACTAGTCCACCAAACGCTTACAAGTAACTTTTTTTGAGTCAATTTTCGCTTGGGGCAAGATTTTGCTGGTTCACCAGGGTTCAGCCATTGCGATGAGCGTTTACGATTATCGTACAGGATCCACTTTTCAGCACATGTAATGATCCGATTTAAAATTCCTTCATTATTGTGCCGGTTGAGTAATGTAACGCAGCAGTCGACGCGCGTTTGTCGGTTTGCTTCACTCAATTCATGAGGTACCCACCTTTCAAGCTTTTTCACCTTCCCAATTTGCTTCAAGTGGATTAAAACGGTTTTGTCACTAACACCGCAGCCTGCAGCTAACTGTGATGTGGTTTGCGATGGATCTGCTTCCACAATAGCCTTCAATTCATCATTATCGACCTTGGTCTCCAGCCGTCCACGGGGCTTGTTCTGCAGGTCGAAATTTCCAGAACGAAAGCGTTGAAACCAAAAACGCACCGTGTTTTCTTTTGCGACACCACCACCATACACATCATTAATCCTTCGAGCCGTTTCTGCAGCACTGGTGCCACGGTGGAACTCGTACTCGTAAATAATGCGATATTTTAAGTTTTCCATTTTGTGAAATGAGTGACGCAGAAAAAAAAAAAGGAAAAGAGAAAAAAACAAATGAATTACGGTTTTCGAAACACAAATGCATGAGTAAATAGCTGTTTAAATTTGAATTTGGAATTCCTAACCAAAGAGGAGATATTTAAGATCAAAGTGACAAGTTACGACAAAACGCCAATTTCATATGTAAGGACCTAATATTTAAGTATTCTATCCGTAATCTAGTTCCCATATTACAAGCCATGCTTAGTTTGGGGCTAGATGGCGCTATGTAAAAATTAATGTCCTATAATATTTAATGTGTGTAAATCTATAATATATAGTTTTTATGAGCAAACGAATGAATGAAAAATACTTTATTGCACACCTTAAAAATAAAAACTGGATAACTTATATATAAAAATAAATGTACATACAATGGGCGGTCTTATCGCTAAGAAGCGATTTCTTCCAGACAACCTTTGGATGGAGAGGATTTCATGGCTAAAGAGGTGGTGCACATATTAATTAATTAGGGTCTAGCTAAATTACCTATACGTATATCATAAATTATATGATTTTTATAGTACAGAAAAATATAAAAAACCGCACTGCAATCTGATAAGCCGTTTTGTAGAAAAATAATAATATAAATTATTCAAATTATAAGCAAGAATATGCTTTAGCATACAATGTAAATTGATTAAAATTCATTTAGCAAGATGGCGCTGTGTAAAACTAACGTCCTGTAATATTTATTTTATATATTTATTAATATTTTATAGCTCGCAGGAAATCAGGGGACGTCTAATAGGCTGATCATGATGATGGTGATTTTGAAAGTGAACAGTCTCCTTTAGTTTCCATTCCGAAACTTTCTCGTTCCGCTTCTACGTTTCCATCAATTTGGTTTCGGAATGCTGCTCATGGCGATATATCCCTTAATATCTTTGTATTTTCACAACCAAAATACTCGTGCTATAGAAAGTGAGAATCATGAATAGTTCCTCTCAGTTTAAAACTACTGCTCTTGCAAAATAATGCCAATTTACCATGTATTTTGGTTTCGGAACGCGGAAGTCTTCAATCGTACCACGGCGTTTACGGTGTTGTTGCGAGGCTTTTTGCCGGTTATATCACAGATAAAACGAAATGACGGTGGTTTTATTTGGATAAAATGTTGCCATAATCCTATAAATTATCCCAAAGTGGTAATATTTACTTGTGTTGTTAAAATAGTATGGTTTCGGAGTGGAGATTTCCACTTTCTGAAATATTGTGTGACAAAGTATTTAATTTAATTATTTTTAATATAGTGACAATTTCAGTAAAATAAATATTGCTACATCTGTAGGGATATATATATAATATTGAATGCGATGATAGAAAAAAATGTCTCAAATTGAATACGAGTTTATCAAAGTAGGTGTAGGACATGCGAAATCTTGATAGATTCATGTGGTAAATTATTTAATACTTAAAAGTTTCTGATTTGAGGGTGATTCTTTCTAAGAATAATTATTTCAAGTTATGGGACACGCTTAAACAGTCATGGACAAGTTTTAAGAAAACGGCTATATTTACTTTACATAAATTCGTAGTGAAATTTAAAAAAAGTCAATGTAAAGTTCTAGGAACAAAAATTGTTGTTGTGGTACAGTCGCATACAAAAAAAATGTGAGTATTAAAAATTTATACTGAATTTTTCAATTCCCAATTGGCTTTGTGATTTTGTTAAGATTGTATAGGACTAGGTACTGGAACGATGTGTTAATAAAATTAAGGTACATGGTGTAACCAAGTTTCACCATACGTTAAATAGCTACCTACTTCATACTAATAAAACAAATACTATAAACAAATACTACTACTGTACAATATATGGACTTGTACAGA
Source organism: Venusia cambrica (assembly GCA_951394065.1). Taxonomy (NCBI): domain Eukaryota; kingdom Metazoa; phylum Arthropoda; class Insecta; order Lepidoptera; family Geometridae; genus Venusia; species Venusia cambrica. The sequence goes on along the minus strand of OX596040.1, from coordinate 10,818,220 downwards.
CTTTGTTTAAGCATCACAGCACTTCGATATACCGCCAACCAACCTGGCATCGCTGCAAGGATTGTAGAACTGATATATTATAAAAAAAGCTTTTAACTGTCTCGAGACTCGGGCTCGAGACAGTTAAAAGCTTTTTTTATAATCCACAAACGCTAAGCACAGGCGCTGATTGTATTCCTCTGTTTACTAAATTTAGCAACATATCTCAATAGTTACATCTAACACGATCACAGTCTCTGATAATGCACTATTTAGTGAGTGAGTAACAGCGGGAATACATAAAAGTAGAAGAAAATTGTATGAACGTTATGATGAAAAACAATACAACTTTAATGATGAAGTTAAAAAATATTCTTTTTTACAGAAAGTTTGTGTGGCCGCTAAATCCCAATACTTGATAAAAAATATTGTAAATAGTAAAAATAAAATTATAGCTACATGGAAAATTATTAATAGTGAGACTGGAAAAGGGGAAAACAGCAACACTAACGAATTTAATTTAAAAATAGAAAATCGTAATGTACCTACCCCGAAATATTGATGTTACGACAGCTTTTGAAACGTTCTTACTGATTTACCTATTTATACGGCAATCATCAAACTCTTCAAATATTATGGCAGAGGCAATACTGAAAAACAATGTACCATCATGTAATAAACCATATTATTTCAAATATGTTAACAATAACATCATTAAAGCTTTTAGACTTATAAATTAAAAGAAGATCTCTGACCTCTGGGACATCTCTGTAAGCATTGTAAAACCAATAATAGGCGTTATAGCGCCCGAATTAGCTTTTATTTTTAACGAATGCATTGACTACGGCGTATTCCAAATCTTCCAACTTCAACTTTTTAATGAAGTTGAAGCTAATGTAAAAGTTAAAGTTCAAAACATGGAATTAGTCAGTACCACTGTATTTTTGGGATTAACCTTGAATAATAAACTTCAATGGGGCCCACATATAGATAAACTGGCGAGGAGACTTAGTTCTGCAGCATATGCTTTAAAGAAGATACGTCTTCTCACAGACGTTGCTACAGCAAGACTAGTTCACTTCAGTTACTTTCACAGTAGTATGTCATATGGCATAATATTGTGGGGAAGTGCTACAGTTAGACACCATATTCGTATTGCAGAAGAGGGCTGTTCGCACATATTCGTGTTTGCAAAAAAGAAAGTATTATGTACGCACGTAAACTATTTGGAAAAAACTGATGAACATAATTATAATACTAGAAATAAGAAAAACTCCCACAACTAGGTAGGCTCCATAAAGTTAATAAATCGTTCATAATAAAAGTTAATAAACGCTTTAATAATAAATTACCAAGTGATGTGATAGACTTATCAAATAAATTCGAAAATTTGGTAAAACAAAAGCTATCCAAGAAAACTTATTATAAAATTTTAGACTACCTAGAAGATAAGAAAGCCTGGTATTCAAAAAATAATTTGCTCCAGTTAATAACTTGTAATAAGTACTTAATAGATAATTTTACACTATTGTAATAGATCATTAAAAAGAATCTAGCCTAATGTTCTTGCCTTTCTCCTTGTGTGTTGGTCGCGATTCCAAACAGGCGGTAGACTTGGCGTTTAAAAGTGATCCTAAAACATCTTACTGAATAAAATTATTTGACTTTGATTTTTGACTTTGTCTTCTGTATAATCTGCCGCACTGTAGGAATGTGGTCTAAGGTGGCATATAGTCCACGAAACCCAGCCTGCTCTGGTGGTTAAAACTCGTCAAGTATCCGTGCGAGATGGTTTTCGATGACCCTAGACTAGAGAACACTTTCTAGACATGGCTCAGGAGTGAGATTGGTCTGTAGTTTTTTAGTAGGGCAATATTGCCCTTTTTGTAAAACAACACTTCACTCTTGTTTGTAGTTCTTTCATAGCTCAAAACGGAGTTGAAAACAAGTTGGAGCTCCTTATGTACAGGACAACTCCCTGTCTTTAGAGTGGGATCTGTATCTGAATCGTCTATAAAATCACTTTCATCTTACGAATCGATATTTCTGTTATTTTCCTATTTTCTGACGAAACTCATTCTGATTCTGCAACAAATAATGCTTCAAACGCTGATGATTAAATGACAGATGCCGCCACATTGGTAAGTTCAGCATCATTTTCCTTGTTGATTTCTTGGACAGTTGACTGGTCCTCTATGGTTGCTCCAATTTCCTTCACGAGCACCAGCAAGCCTTTCATCATCTACCAGAAAATGAGTAATAAAAACCAACTTAATTCAAAAATTATCACTAATCGCAGAAATTGTCTCAATAACTTTCTGTCTTTGTGGTATGCGTATGCGCGGTAAAACTTTACGCATTCAAATATGCAATAAAGATTTATTTGAGATCTTTTGACATAATTCCGTCTTGTTCTAGAAGTGCGATATGTTAAAAAATCAACACAACTTTTTTTATGTAGGTACTCTAGTTACCTATGTCGTATCTAGGTACCTACCTATGTATTCAAAAAATAAATATATCGTCGGATCCTTCCCTGAACCATACACAACATTATCGAAAACTAAGTATATCCAAATCGGTGAAGCCGTTCCAGAAATACGCGTGAACAAACAAAAATTCTAAAAACTGTATTTACATGCTCAGCTACCTGTCTTTAGTAGGTAGCACCAATTTTTACATGAAAATATTAAATGCACAGACACTGCTTTTCTACGATTTTATTAAGTATACGCAAGTAACCTATAGATAGATTTAACACTTTATTGTACCTACGATTTGCACAAATGGTGAGCTTAATGCCAAGGCATTTACTAACTGCTAACAAGGCATGTTCTACTTTGGCAGAAAACATTATAAAATTGACTTGATTCATATTTGTTTGTCTATAGAAGCCAGGACAAATTCCATGCATCTCGCTTCGAAGATAACGAACTTGCATACACACGTTTTACTCCTTTTTCCTCATAGGGGATGATTAGCTAAATTCTCTGAAACACTAAACAGAAGTCTATATACCTACCATTTTATATAAGGTTTCAATTTGAAATAAAACAAACTTACATAGTACCTACTTACAAACTTTCAACCTACGAGAGTTACTTATATAAACTCTCGTAGGAAGTTAGTAATTTCCCAAAAATAGTGATGCAATGAAATATTATTTGTAACAGAATACTAGAAAACCTATCCGTAAAAATAATATTTCGTTCTCTATTTTACCTCTTCATGGAAGTGTATTTTTATTTTGTTATACACTAAACTAAACATTGTTGTTTTCTAAATATAGTTCTGGGCCAAAATTTCCATGTTTCTGACCTTAAAATGACGAACTTGTATACAAACCTTTTACCCCTATTTTTAAAAATACGTTCATACTTAGAATTTTCTAAAATTCTCCCCAGGGGCAGTACAATATTGTGTTTGGTTTGGTTGGTGATAGGACTTTGACTAAGTCCGCCTGCCATAAAAACAATTCTAAAAATGTATGTGTTCCGGCATTTAGGTAGATTGCCAGTTCCTCAGTTAGTTGTGGATTCCGGGTGAAGTGCGCCTCCAACTACGGAAAAAAAACTTTATTAGTGCTCAATAATCACTATAAAACTATAAAAGAAACTCTTGTGCCAAATTTCATGATTTTCTACCTACCGGTTTAGTCTGAGTGTATTCAGTAAATAAAACTGTTGATAGATATCCAGGATAGGACCTATCAACATTTTTATTTACTGACCTACCTTACTTAGGTAGGTAAGTGCCTATCAACATTTAGGTGAATCTTCATCTATTTTTATTTATTATTGAATATATTTGTATTTTATTTTAATTAGTACATAAGTGAATATTGCTGCTTTACCAGATACCCAACAAGCGTAATGGGGGATTTGGCATTGTCACTATGCTTGGCATGTGAGTCGGCGATCACAGTGCCGGTGTTAGGTAGGTAGGTACTAAGATAGATGAAAGCTGCTGCCCATCTCCTGGTGAAATCCCTTGGTCGAATCTAATGACATTCAGGAGTGCTTAGCAGAGGGACCCATATTAACTAGAAACCTTTGTTGTGTTAAATCAAACTACGTAGGTACCTACACCTTTCTGAAGAGCAAGCAGGCATATTTCAAAGCTTATTTCATAGTGTTATATTTTATGTATGATACTGCACGGGTACAGCTATTTTCTGGCCCATAGGTGCCCTAAAGTTACTGTTTTGGAATCTTTTGTACTTTTGATTCCTTGCATGTGTAGGACGTTGCAATAGCGCGTATACGTAGGTACCTATACTTGTTTTAATAGAAGTATATACAATATATGAAACTTGTTTTTTTTTTATTTGAAACCTCATCACTCAAAAAGTAGTAAGTACCACAGAATAATGGTCAAAGCGTAGCAAACGAGTCTGTAATTGTAGTGTTGGTATCTCTATGACAACAGTGTTTAATTTTTTTTATGTACCATGCTCTTGACCTCTAGATGTGCACAGACGAGGATAAGGTCTACGATGGAGTGAACCTACCCAGATAACCTACCTACTTGAGTGTATGCTACCACTAATCTCTCAACTCTCAAGTCTCAACGAGTGTGATTGCGGGATTTGCTAGAACCACCACGCTTGACAGGCGAGTTGATGATGATTGTATTTGTGTTTAGTACTAAAGAGTATGTATCCCATCTCCCAACAAGAGTAATTTGGCATTATCGCCTCGCTTGACAGGTGAGTTGGTGATCACAGTATTGGTGTCAGGAGGGATGAAAGCAGCTGCCCGCCCATGGCCTTCTAAAAAACCTTAAGTAGTCGAATCTAGACTAGATGGTGCTGTGTGAAATGAATGTCCCTGTTATTTTGTTTATTTTTGGTCTCCATTTCAGTTTCAGAGAAAAATGCTTTTGTATGTCCGGATGTCCGGTTGTTCTCCTCTACAGGTCGCATTTCTCAAACGATTCTCGTGATTTTTTTTAGCATGTTCTACAAGTATAAAATATCTAATATGTACAACTAAAAATTTACAATTAAACTAACTAACTATGTAAGTACAAAAGAATCAGTCAGAGTATAAATATTTTTTTTGACGATTTTTTTTGGAAATTTTTTCATAATGGCGGAGTTAAGGGGGTTGCAAACATAAAAGAACGCAAATTTTCTGTGTTTCATCAAATAACAAGGGAATTTCATTCGCTTTCGGAATATAACTATGATTTTTGGTTTTGATTTAGTAAGTGCTAAAAAACTTTTTTTGAAAAAAATGGAACTGACTTCACCACTAAAAACTTAAAAATAACTCTAAGGGTAAGTTCATATTTATTTTTACCACGACGTCTCCGACACCCTATTTAAGAGTTTTTATGTTTTCAGAGTTCTGAGGTAATGCTAGTAGCAGTTAATGACTTATGTTAGGCGCCTATAGCGGCGGCTCATAAAGTCTGATACCATAACTGTTACACAGTTCTCACGACGAAAGAAAGAATGAAAATATGTATTTACAAAAAAAGTATAAGTACCTGTCATTACTGCGATCATGGCAAAAACCCTCTATTGCTTTCTTTAGTACCTATTGGGGGAGACCCATGTCCTATTCAGTGGACTTTTATGGGCTATAATGATGATAATGATACAAGTATTTATAGCATTTATAGTCAGAACGCATCATAAGACAATTTCACTAAGCCCAAACAATACTAGGTTAAATTGTTTTTTTACGGAGTTTCGGTGAACATCGTCTTTGGCTTCATCGTCATCTGATGATGAAGCCAAAGGCCTACCCTAAACCTACCGGAAGGCAGGCAGTTCAGTAGTAGATGAATGATGATACGTAGTAGTCCCTACTACGTATCATCATTACTGCTATCAACAACACACCTGCCAAGAATGGTGATTATGACAAAACCCTGATAATTATTATGATGATACTGAAAGGTAAGCAGTTCAGTAGGTCTACTCTAGAGACCGCAAATACCTCAGGAAAGCAAAATACGCAATTTCGTTTACTTGGATGACATACTTTTTCCAGTTATTTTGATATAAAAATCAAATTACTGCACTGATTTTGATGAAATTTCTATGGGACCACCAAGAAAGTATGGCCTGCCAAACATAACCAAGAATCATCATAATCTATTGCGAATTGGCGAAGAAATCAAGTGACAAAAAAAAACATTTCGGAGCATTCTGAAATGTGGCTATCCGTAGGAGAAACTGCACTGGTACAGCTGGTAGATAATAAAATACTAAGTACTACCTAGGTGAAACTGCCCACTACGGGCAACCGGGGTAGCGCGGTTCGTGACTACCTACGCAGTTGGTCTAGGTAGTACCTTGTAGTCCCGTGTTGTAGGTTAATAATAATAATAACATTTATTTCAGGTAACTTAAGACTAGTACAGAATGGTAATTTTACTAATTCTAGGACCCATAAATATATATACCTAAAACTAAAATACATCTAATATACGCGAGTTTAAGTAGGCACACGTAATGTCGACGTGTGATCGCCGGTGTCTTGTGTCAGGCGGCCGACGAACCGACGATACTTGACACCACGCGGCCAGAAGCTAGTGTCCATGAACATGGATAGTCGATCTGTTGGGACTCTCACCATAAACGAGCTAAAGCTAACGTTATGACGAGAGTCCAACTTCTCGACCTTCATGGAGAGTCCGGTCTTCTGCTTCAGGTACTCCACTACTTCCTCAGTCTTCACGCTGTACTGTACGCGCGATACGTACAGTTGAGTGGTGGGTGCCTCAGCTCGCAACACGCTATGCAAGTTCTTTTCGTTCAGTGCCGTGCCGCACTGGATTCGGCTAGATGGTTTTCGTCTCCTACGCACAACTTTGGTGAAACCCTCAGCATCACAAGGTACTTTACGAGTAGCCTCAGTCTCAACGATACGGAGAGGTCCACAGCTTCTCATTCCCTTGATATTAGCCGTCGGCGCGGGCAGGTGGGCGGCGGTGGCGGCGGCGGCGGCGGCGTATGCGCGAGCGGGGGAACAGTCCCGCGCGCACGTGATGCACCCTCGGACAAGTCGGTTATGTACTGTTATATATTCTGTGGTGTAGGTACAAGTTGAATGAGTTCAGATTACCATGACGTGCTGTCTTCATGTTCATGGATATTACTTATGTAGGTACCTATATAAAGCCAGAGAGGGATGGAACATCGGTTGGCTTCTGGACCAGAAACCAGAACAGTGTGTGTTTTGTCTGCAAAAACAAAGGCAATTTCATCCCGTACCTATTTTTAACGGCACTTCGCTCCAGTTCAATGATTGTTTGACCCTTTTAGGCGTTGAACTTTCATCGAACTTGAACTTTGGCTGCCATATCGAGTCTAAGACCAAATTCGCTGCTACGAAGCTGGGTACCTATTCTTGCTAAGGTTCAGCGGTATTTCACGGTGCTTTTAATTTTGTACAAAGGTCTGGTCCGATTTTGTATGGAGTACTGCTGCCATCCCTGGGATGGCTCACCCAAGTATCGGCTCGAAGCCCTGAAATCGATTGAGCGTCGTGCTGTTAGGCTCATAGGCGATGATTCGCTTGTGAAGGCCAATTTGCAGAGCCTAGAACATAGATATCTGTGCGCACAATATCTGTGACCTAATCCCTCCATCCCCTTTCCACCAAGGGACTAGCAGACGTACCTACGGCAGGCTACAACCCGTACCTTGTAAATGTTCCATTGTGCCGAACACATCGTTTCGCGTCTATAGTAAGCCTCGGAAGGTATGGAATGAAATTCCTTGCCTTCGTCTGTTTTTCCGTACGAGTACAATCTTGGAGTCTTCAAGTCCAGAGTAAATAGGTTCCTTTTAGGCAAGCGTGCTCCATCTTAACTTGTTTTATTACATGTAAGCTGGTGGTCAAACGCTCGACTATCACTAATAAAAAAAAACAGAACACGCATTAGGAAGTACCTAGGTATTGTAAGAACCACTAAGACAGTAGGTAGGTACCTATTATAGTGTTCCTTCTAGGTATACTCTCTATGCGTAGGTGCCCAAAGTGTGCCGTCGTCGCGTCGGGACCCTATTGCTAAGACTGCGCTGTTCGTCCGTCTGTTCTATAATATGCCCTTTACTATAAATATGTAATATAATAAAGAGCTGTCTTTTTATTCGTTAAAGGAACTTAAGTGTTTTTTTTAGAGAATTTGACGTGATAAGTGGTTTATTTTGTATTGGCGGAATAGGAGGGTAACTACCTGACAATAGATAAAATATACAAGAACTTAAGTAGGTTCGCCTGCTTTATTAACATTTTAATTTTAGTTATACCTAGATAAGTTAAAAACGGTAGGTATGTACATTCGACATGTAGTAGGTACTTATATCAACAAATCAGGAACCTTCAGTGTGTTTCTTTAAGTACTAACGAACTAGATACTTACGTATACCTACGTAGTACTACTACTATAGCCTGTACCTGCTATTTCCGGCCTTACTTAGAATGGTAATAATATAATATATATAGAATAAATAGGGATATAGTAGGTGTAGGTACACCTACCTACTTTATTCATTGGTCGCATTAGGTACCTACCTAGCCTACCTGGCTGGTGTCCAGTCTACCGCACAAAAGCTAGTGTGCGTGCGCAAGACAAAGGAAGTAGGTATAAGTACCTACATACGAGCACTCCTTCCTCGTTACTTTCACATGCACGTGTACTTGTTAACGTTTCTAGAACGGAGAGAAGGAGGTACACAGGATAGATATAAGTTTAGTTTCGCTGAAAACCTTCCTTGAAAATCGCAACGTGCTAGTAGTCTGGACTTCTCGATGAAGATTCTATTGAAGTCAACCCACTTGCCAACTGAACTAGGCTTTTGATAGATCCTAAATAAAAAAAAACAATTTAACAAGCTCGTCTCGACGTTTTATTCATGTAAATTTGCAGATATAATTAAATACAAATGATGGTCATGTAAAATTGGGATCTAAGATAAATAAAATGGTATGTATATCTACTATTAGCTGGTTGAGGACTGATGTAAATCGCCTTCGACACAACTCCCAGCAAGTTCAATTTAGATGACTCAACAATATATAAAAGGCAGTCTCGGAGTGTGGCGTTACAAAATACTGTCTTAATTCTAAAGTTACATTATGAGATTTTTTATGTGATCGTGATAAAACTCAAACTTACCTATCCTATGTGACCATTCTACGTTTTGGAAGGCTACTTGCATGCAATAACTATTAGTTTAGGATACTCACTCTAAGTTATTCAAGTGCAGAGCCATTTCATTGTTATCTAGTTACTAAAGATAATGTGACAAACCTATCGTCTACATTGTCATACAATCACAATTTTTCCTAAAGCTATCTGTACAGATTTAGGTAAATTCAGGATGTCTAATGCCAATAACTTTTAATAGGTACATTACAGTGTCCAGGATTACAATAATATGAGTTTGAGCGAGTGTATTAAATACGTCGCTACACATAGTATTAAATTGTCTAGTTACAGTTCAATAATGAGTAGAAAATTTCAGTTTTCTAAACCAAGATGGAATTTTAGTACATAAACAAAAATAGTCTAGATACAAAAATGACGGTATTCACAAACATATTCATAAATAAACTTTTAATAAAATGTATAAGTTGAATTGAAATACTCTGTGGACACTACTGATTTCAAGACTGTGAATCTTTCACAACAAAGAGCATGCACTACTACGTTATTCCTCCGTTTTATCTTCATTTGGTTCTGGTTTACTGGTTTTCAACCAAGGGTGCTGAAGGCACTCATACGCATTGGCACGCCGATTGGGATCAAAATCTAACATGGGTTTCAAAAAATCAGCAAACTCCTCTGCATCACTCTGGCTCCACTCATATTTTTCAGTAAGCACAGAGACTAAGCCCCAAGGTTTCAAACCAGTTATGTTTCTTAATTCACCTTTTTTGTTAAAGAAGACTTTTGAATATTTTCCTGAAGCAGCAATTCTCTTGGGAATATCTCCAAGCAGCTCTATAATGTGAGCTAGGTGGTCTTCATCTCTTGTGTAGCCATCTCCAGAGTGGGGCTCAAACAGGTAATCTCCAGTAGCCAATTCAAAAGCCATGCATGCAGTACTCCATATATCTGCAGAAGTACCATAGCCAGCACTCAGCAGCACTTCTAGAGAGCGATACTGTCTAGTCTGAATATCCTCAGTAAAGTGTTTGTGGACCCAGCATGCATTTCCAAGATCTGCAATCTTAACCTCCAAATCACACACTTCATAGGCAGGATCAAGTTCTTTTCCAAGCGATTTGCCCATGATCATTTGAGAATTGAATGATGGTGGAGTGTCTGTGAGGTCACCTTCGGACATGGGTGTGCCAGCATCATCTCCACATCCATATTGCTTGTTGCGAACCTGCACAGCATCAGCATCGGTGTCAAATGCCTCATCATCAGGCTCTTGCAAATCATTATCAGTACAACCATTCACTGTGGTTTCATTGTCAGAGCGGGTTGTGTCAAGCACACTTGCTTCCTCAGGTGTTGGTGGAGAATCATCTACATCCTGAGACATCAGAGCAGACTCACTGTTGACATCAGTTTTCTTCTGCTCTTCAATCTCCTCAATTTGTTCCATTTGTCTCTTTAGAAGCATGGACTGGCGCTTGGCTTTCTTTTTTAATTTTTTCTTTTTATTTCTACTCATTTTCCCAGTAACAACCTGCTCTTGAAATTCTTTTGGTGCAGTACTGATGAGAGAATGAGGTAGTCTCAAGCCAAGGGAATGTAATTCAGTGGCCTCTGCAGCCAGTTTACGAATATATGGTTCATCCACACAAACCAATACATTTTCAGGTTTTATATCAGTATGTATGATCTTACACTTTGTGTGGAGATAATCCAGTCCTTCTAAGACTTGGTGTATGATGGTTTTGACATTGTCTCGCGGGATTCCTCTGTAATTGGATTTGAGTATCAGTTTCAGGAGATGGTGGCCTAGGACCTCGAAAACCATACACACATGGGTCCCATTCACACCAGATATTTTGAAATCATTCAGCAGCTGCACCGTCTTATTCCTTTTAGGGTCAACGGGATCACTGTCGCGAACAGCTCTCAATATTTTAATTTCGTCTAGGGCTGTCTCAGTAAAATGTGACGCGGATTTGACAACTTTTAAGGCAACAAATCTTTTGTCGACAAGGTCCCAACACAACCACACAGTGGAGAAATGGCCCCATCCTAGTTTCCGCGTAACGTGGTAACGGTTGAGGAAGAGGTCTCCGATCCTGACGGGATGGTATCCACCCTTGCAATAGTCTGCGCTGTCCTCCTGCTCCTCGTCGTCGCTAGCGTATTGCTCGTCATCGTCCTCCTCGATGGTCTCGTTGGACGAGCTGTGAGTCGGCTCTAGACGATTTTGATTCTGATTGCGCAGACCGTTCCCTTGTCCACCAGACCCGTGATCCTCCTCGCGATTTTTCTTTTTCCCGAGTTTATGCCGCTTTTTTTTCGCCTGAATCGCCAGGACCCTTCTATTTACATCTGATTTAGAACTCATTTAGTAAATTAAAACACTTCAACAACAGCTAATGGTTAAAAAATGAAACTTTTCATCTCAAAATCTTTTTGTTTGAGTATGGCGGCCGGTCGTAGAACAAAATGCGCTCGACTCGAACACGATTTTTTTCAGTTATTGCCAGACGAAAAATTATTTCAAAATAAAACCTCATCTAAACTAACCGTACCCGTAATCTTCCTATTAGTCTGTGAACCAACATAACGCGCCGCCGCCGCCGCCGCCGCTAATGCAACTATAGCTAACGTTCGTTTAGTAGGTATATTCTAAATCTATGGATGCAACAAACTGCAAATAAATGGCGTGGCGTATGATGAGGCGGGGAGACAAGAGATGTCAAGCCTGATTTAATTGAAACCTTACTGCTAAGAATGTAAGGCTTTGGATTCAACAATAAATTATTTTATTTAATAGTTTGTAATATTTTGCTACTTATTCCTGGCTACACTATGTATCCAAGCCACAAAATTAATAATAAAAAGCAGTCAAAGTCAAGCCCGAAAAAAACACTGGTATATCACAAGTTTAAACTATGGTATTTTAGCGAAAGTACTGTGAAATGTGAGTATAAGTTAACAATAACTGTTGCCGTACCGTTGAGGCTTAATAAGAACAAAGCAAAGTAAGTTGTTTTATCTCATTTACATCTTTTTTAAGCATTTTAAACTGAAATTATCGTACCTTTGGGGTGAGAAGGGCTGTCTAGAGGGGTGAGTCAGGATAGGAACGAGGTGAGTTGGGACGTGGTATGGGGGGAGTTGGGTCGAGAATGAGGTTTCTAGGGACGCTAGAGGGGTGAGTCGGGTTTCTATTGTTAGGGTTGTCAATTAACAATGACAACAAATATATTTTAACGACCTTCAATTTATTTATATTGCAAGTAAACCCTGTAGACATAATTGCTGAACATAGGCCTTCCCTAATCGACGGTACAAATAGCTATCATGAGCCGCCTTTATCCATCGACTATACATCGACATCGAGCTTTCGCCATAATCGAAGGACCGGCGATATTGTAATAATATAATAATACATTTTAAATAAATATATTATTATATTATTATAATATCGGCGGTCCTTCGAGTGTGGGGTCTTTCCACACTTCCTTTCGCGTTTCATCGTGGTCGCCATACGAGAGCCTTTGCTCACGAGTGGTTATAGGTTCAGCGAACTATGTGGCCTATCCACTGCCACTTCAGCATGCTAATTCTGAAGCTATGTCAGTAAATGTTGACCTCTTACGGATATCCATATTATTCGTGAGCTAAAGTGAACTAAAGTATAAGTGAGTGAATAGGCAGGCAGACAGAGTAGGCTTAACCACCACATTTGGTAACCCCGACCACAGCTGCGAATCCAAGGAATCTACAATGGCAGAAGCTACAGCGTCGTCGGCTCCTAAGATTGAAGAAACTGCAAACAAGTCCATGGACCTCGCAGCAGTCACGATTCGATCAAGACTACTACCGTTCTGGCGGGAATATCCGAGGTTATGGTTCATTCAATTTGAAGCCCTTGTCGACCCGTTGAAAACTGGTGATGAGAATAAGTACCGCCATGTTCTAAGCCAATTGCAAACACGGCTTGATGACGGCTTGAATTGACCACGGCTGGTGCAACCCTGCCGAAACGTCGGGATAAATATAGAGGTAAAATACGCGATAAATACCCGTTTCTCGAATTAAAATTATCCATATTATGGATTTTATCAAGTAATGAAACTCCAAGCATATGTCGCTGTGTTACTTTGAACTTATTCATCAGGCTCATAGTCAGCCACCAAGTCTCGGATCCGTAGGTCAACACTGGGAAGATTTCATCTTGAGGGTCTCCGGTATCTTTGAGTTGGATTCGTCGGCTGACCTCTTTACCGAATGTTAAAATGTTGGATTTACTTATTTAGACCATCTGGTCTAGGAAGACGTAGCACTGATCTGCATTTACAGGCATGGGTGCAACATGGGCGTTTACGGCTTGTTCCTCATGGAATCGAACAATTTCGCCTAACTGATTTGGCTACGAGGACTAACATATTCTCATGGCCGAACTCGTGTCAAAATAGGCAAAGCAATTACAGTTAGCTACTTGGTTAAATTAAAATACCTCTGCAATACTTATGATGTCCTGGTACTTCAAGCATTAATTTTTATCTATTGGTCATGAAGCATGAATTAATTAGGTCTTCTAAATAATTTTGCAAAACCATTTTCTCTTGGTTAAGAGTTGAAAAAACCTTTCAAGCTATTTTCGAACTTATGAACATTTTCAAAAATTTTATTTTTTTTGTAATTTTTTCTGAGATGCAAGATTTGGAAAGTAATCGAAACCTAAAATATCAAGGTTGAAAATCGCTTGAACGGTTTTTTAACATGTGTAGCCATAGGAAATTGGTTTTGCAACATTATTTCGAAAACATGATTTGACGACATGACACTTCATGACGACAACGGATAAAATGTTTTGAAGCAGGTACCAGGACATCAAAAGTAACGTAAACATGTAAAACCACGAACAAACATGGTTATAAACCTGCAACTCTGCAACGTCCTGATCTTTTAAGTTAGATCCAAAACACAATTCACACATGGTGCATAATTGCTATTACCAAAAAGATATAGTTATTATGCACGAAATAAAAAATAATGGTAAAAATTATGAAAAAATGTAATGAAAAAAAATATCTGAGCTTTTCCTAGAAACGACCAATGCTAATTTCATTGTGCAAAAGTTCGAGTTGGCAATTTAAAATGAAATCGTCTTTTTCAATGTATTCCTTTTCTCGTGGTGACGATACCGTAGTATGCTCTTCCATATCACATATAATATTTAGTAACCTTAACAACGTCAAAGGCCGCTTTTTTTCGTTTCTTTATTGAGCAACGCGTTGTAGCTCTCAACAACGTTATTATTCCGGTGCCGCTCCCCATATACACATCATTCCACGATTAAATCATCGGTCTTAAGCCAGGTTTTCTGTACATAGTTTAGATATTTAGTCATATTCTGCGTTTTAGGACTTCGAGAATCGGTACGTCTGTTCGCATAGCTTCCTCCCTCATCTTCTTCACAGCCTTGTCAATTTAGTTTTTTTCATAATTTGCTTTACACGAATGCTGCACCGATTTTATTATTGTTCGATTATCCTTAAATAGAGAAATGGTATAAATTACAAATACGATCCTTAACTATATGAAGCGAGCTATGTGCCCGTTTTCGTCAACAACTTAGTTGGTCTTAGTAATATACTTTCGCCGAGATGTATGTACAAAATTATGAGTAATTAAATATATCCAAATTTTCTACTTACTGCAACAGTAATTGAACCATGACATTTTTCTTTTTTGACGCGACTGCAGTTCCATATAATATTACCATTTTTGTATGTACGTAATTTGTGATATTGATGCCCATCGAAAAGCAGAACTTGTCAATTTTTACGCTTTATAAATTCTAAGTCAACCATTTTATCAGACGTCCAAATGAAATTAAAAAATGAAATTAAATCAAAAAACATCAAACTATTTTAATTGACGTCCAACCGTCAAGTAAATTGATAATATAAAATAATTCTAAGTGGCCATTGAAATGGCCATGGCCACTCATGAAATCTCTTTGTTGAATTGTCACCAAAGAGATTACACATGAGAGGCCATTGTCAAAGAACTACAAGAATTTATTAATAAGTAATTAGTAGGTATCCTCATAGTATCCTCTCTGCGATGGCGAGTGTACTTTGCCTATTTAGCCAAATCAGTTCGGCGAAATAATTTGGCCATGAGGAACAAGCCGCGTTTACATGCTGTTCGACTTACTCATGGTAATTTTAAGACTCACCTGTCGGGATGCTGATGCAGATATTGAGGTCTCGGAGCATCTTGCTAAGGTCTTCCAGCGATAAGGGGACTATATCGCCAGCAAACCGAAAGCGAGTGTTGTGATCGTCATTAATGTCAATGCCAGATCCTTCCCAGTACAAGAGCTTGAATATATCTTCCAGTGCAGAGGTAAACAGTTTCGAAGAGATAGCGTACCTATCCTTGTCTTACCCCTTTTGCAACAGGATAGGGAATTGTGCCCATTGAGACCACATACATACACTCCGGTAGATTATACAGAAGACAGTATTATCGGCCGTAATATCTAGCGTTTGTGGACAGCGAGAAAGTTCCTTCAATTCAGTCGAAACCTGGTCAGTGCTACTCTCTTCAGCGGTGCCATACCGACGAGAAAAATCGGTTAAATTCATGAACAACTTTTCAATTATTATAAATCAAAATCATCTAATTTAAAAGCTATTATATTATAGGTTTTAGAGAGTTTTGTTTTACCGATTTCATTAAATATTAATCATTTTCCAAGTAGCCTTTATTTTATAAGTTGTGGGTTCGATTCCCACCCAGGACAAATATTTGTGTGATGAATAGGTACTGATGTTTGTTCTGTGTTTAGGTGTTGTATCGTATGATCAGTATGTATTCACAAAAAAAAAGTAGGTATCCGAGTATTATATCTGTAATCTAGTTCCCATATTACAAGCGTTACTTTGTTTGGGACTAGATGGCACTGTGTGAAATGAATGTCCTATAATATTTATTTATTATTTATATGTTGATTTTGTATTTTCCTTTTTAGTTGCTAACGCTGAATGACGCATTTTTTTTTTGCATATTTTTTTTTCAGCAGAGGACTTCAGGGATATCGATATTGAAGTCAACAAGCACTATTATTAATTTATTACGACTGAATATTTTCCTCAGAATATTCTCCATTGTAGACTCAAATAGCGCGTAGTTTGCGCGGGGGGACACATACCACGATCTGCCGCTCCTCCAGTTGTACAACACATGATAGCTCTATAACTTCTTCAATGGTGTGTTTCACAATATTTTGACGTTCCTTACATTTTTAACGTTTAACGTTCTTCCCATATAAATAGTTTTGAAAAAAAACTCGTCCCTAAATTTTTATTTTTTATTATTGATATACGGTAACGACGTTGTAGGCAGGATCGCAAACTTAATTGGACATAAATAATAAATATTATAAATTACTACCTACGTTTTAATGTCCTATTATGTATAATAATAATAGAGATAACCTACTTTCCCCATTTTTCCTGTTGTAGGTATAAATAATTAAGGTACATTACATACCTACAATACAATCGATTGTTCTTTCGCAGCCATCCTCTTAACTGGTATTAAAATAGTTCCACTTAATACCAAACATGCGCCTGCTACAATAAAAGGAGGCCCAAAACCAAAATGCGATTTTAATATGCTAGCCAGTGGTGTACAAAATAAGCTGCCTAGACCTTGAAACATCAACATCATCCCTGTCGCATTCGTTAACTTGTCTAGCCCATACAATTCTACCAGAACCATACTTCGTAGGCAGGCTATGCTAGCAATAAAGAAACCAAATACACAACAATACGCATATTGATAGTATACACTGTACGAAATATCTGATAGTAATGTTGCTGTGCCTGCACCTATGCATGAAATAAAAAATAATTTATGAGGATCAACTTTACAAGCGATTGACCCTAAAAATAGCCTACCGACAGCATTTGACAATCCTATTACACTTACCAACAATGAACAGTGTTTTGGATCTAGGCCATAGCTTGTGTTGCGACTTTGTAAAAAAACATAGGGAACTAAATATCCCAAATAAGTAAAAAACCCACTGGTGCATAATAGTATGAATGAATGCCTTTTGAGCAGCTTAGGGTCCATCATAGTTGCTAAAACCCTTCTGGCTGCAGTAGTGAATACGCCTTGTCGTTCTTGCAAATCCTCCGCAGTTATTGCTCGAGATACTGCTAGTTGGTACTCAAGACCTGTTTTAGGTTCAGTAGAAGTATCCATCTTACTTTTTTGATATATAGATAAATTCTTCAATTTCCCATCATAGAAAGCATCGTCTCTATACATTGGACGAGCTTGAGGAACATGCATTTCCCAGTGAAAGAGTCTTGCACAGCAACCACGTTTTTTGGATTCAACTGGTGTTCGAGTGATTTCCACATTTATTTGTGTTTTACTTTCATGTATACTCGCTTTAGACATTATAGATTTAACTTGTTGTAGCTGTCGGTGGCTAATACCACCTCTGGGTGCTTGAGCAGTTATTGTCAACTTGGAAACGGCAGCGGTCGATGGCCCGGGTTGGTTTGCATTTATTAAGCCTTTATCAATCACTGCTGCTGCTGTAGGGTAATTTACGTTGGAAACTGCACTGAATAATCTTTCAGTAGCTGTAGATGTGATTGCTTCTTTATTAGCTTTAGCTCGTGAAGAAACTGCTGACAAGCTTGGCAAATATGTCACTGTTCGGGTTGGATCATCCGTGGTTTTTGCTACCGTTAGTGAAAGTAGGGGTCTATAAGTCATTCCTAAATAGAAAACTAATCCAAACAATCCAGAATGCAAGAGAGTTAATGTGCGCCAACCAGCCAGTTCCACTATATACGAATTGACTGGAAACATGATCATTATTCCCATGCTAGAACCATTGGTGGCTAACGCCAATGCCAGCGCACGTAGTTTTTCAAAGTAGAAACCAACCACTAAACTCGACGCCATGTTAATGAAGCAGTATCCAAGACCAGCAAAAGCTCCGTAAAATATACACAATGCTACGTAGTTTACAGAAAAGTTCGCGCATAATAAAGAAAACGAGCATATAATAGATCCTGTCATCACACAAGCTCTGAACCCAAAGCGATTAATAAAAGCAGATGCAAATGGAGCTGCAATAAAGTACAAAGCTATAGATAAAGAGTTTATAAAAGCCACTGCCGATTCTGCTAACCCGGTATCCTGTGTTAGATCACTAAGTACACTGCCGAATGTAAATGCAACACCATCTAATATAAATATACACCAAAAGGCAGCAAACACCACTACCCAGCCCCATCCTCCTTCATGTGGCACAGTTATTTGTGCAGCAATTTCCGTTATTTCTCCATCTTCATTAATCTGATCTGGATGACTGACGACTCTGCTTGGTATTACTAAAATACTTTTCTTAGGAGCTGGTTCAGTTTGTTTAGTTATTACTGGCTTTGGTAGCATTTCAGAAATATTAAAAGCAAAATTGTGTGCCCAAAAAGACAACTACTTGCATTGATTTTCATTTGAATATGTTATAGCGAGGTTTATTTGACATTGAAAATGTTATGATCAAAGAGAAAATTATATTTGAGAGAAAAATCTTACCCTTACCTTTTCAATAACGTCGTAAAAACCTGGCAGGACAAGACACGGGAGAGTAATGCAACATGGAATTCATGATAGTGCGACGTTGTGCCGTAAGCTGCACAGAACAATAATATAAGTAAGCTCACATTGCTCAGATGCGACAATGTCGGCAATGTTGATATCGATGAAACAGGTGTTGACTGCATTTCTTTATCTACTTTATAATAGAGCAACTTCTACTTACTTACTAAAGTTTACTTTGCATAGGTCAATTTAATATGACCGCATTATTTTATCGAAAGCATCACCTATTGAACTATCATTTATAGAGCGATAAAAGGCGTAATTGACTTAACTCAATATAGTTTTACCTAGATTTGTTTATTACTGTGCATGTAAAAATGTATTTCATCAGATACCTTAATCCCTTTTATGTAACAATTTGAGAAGCCACTTAATTGGCTCGGTTTATTGTTTATGAGGTTCTCCTCACCTTTACCTTTATCACCAAAACTTTTTATCGCCCATTTGAAAGTTGTTTTATAATTACTGGATTGGGAAAGCAAAGGATTAACATCAATGGTGTTAATGGTTTATTTCTGTTCAGCGAAAATAATGAAAATACAAGATCTCCAAGCGATTCTAGAAGATCTATACTATGCTTCTTTTTGCGTTGGGCTGAAAATGAACATGGCCAAGACTAAGATTATGTGCGTCAATAATATTTTCGGAGACTCATCGTGAAACATCAATGTTGTTAGTGAGACGCTGGAGATAGTGGACCATTGTTATCTACATCGGTCAATGTATATCTTTCAGCCGAGAGCATAGGACAAAGGATAATGCAAGATGCGTACAGTTAGGTTGGGCTAGATAAGATGCCACAATGCCAAAAGAAAGACCAAACTTAAAGAGCCATGGAGCAAGCCATGATCGAAATGTATTTAATAGACAGTGTTGAATACGGCGTAAGACGAAGATAGTAGATGTAGGTGACCGTATTACTAAACTGAAATGGAGCTGGGCAGGACACCTGGCAAGATTTGGTGAAGGCAGGTGGAGTAAGACTTTGATAGAGTGGTAGCCCAGAGGACCGTGGCAGACCACCAGCCAGGAATGATGAAATTGCTGCTGTACAGAGGAAATACTTTATTTTTACTTTATTTATTTGACCAGCAGTGGGTTTCCTAATAACTATTGTTGATGGTGATCATTTATGGCTATGTTTGTTCATCGTATATATTTGTAATAACTGGAGTTTGGTACAAAAACATCGATATAATGTTAAATAGCGATATTTTACGGCTTTTGAAAGTATAAGTTTATCATGTATATTTAGTTCTTTATAAGTAATCATTAAGATTATTTTATATATTTTTTCTACTATAACTCTATACAATACATATAGGTAGTTGCTAAACTATTGAAGACAATGCAAATTACTAAAATTCGAAACGAGATGTAGGTAAGTACAATTTTAATGATGCTAAGTTGTATATTTTTATCTTCCATTAAGTAAAGCATACTTAATAGCTTCAGCTTAAGCCCACGGCTTCCCCACGTGCTACTTACCAACCCAGATCCTGGTACCTGCCTGGTTTAAGTTGATCTCCTTGTACACCTACATAATAATATACACCTACAATTAAATACAGGTGGAGTTTTCTGGAGGGCCCTTTGAGGGCAAAATCTAAACTACAAAAAAATATGTAAAAAAAATTGGTTTTACGGGCTCGATTATAATAAAAATAAGAACTTTCCAATACCTTTTAAATACCATTCACGACACGTAGCGACGCGACGACGACGACGACTCTCGTTCGAATCGAATCGTACACGGTCTAACCCATTGATTTAGTATACCTACGTAGATTGGCAATGCAAAAGAGAAAGAGATTAGTGTAAGCTTATGTTAGAGTGAGCTAGTTAGACGAGACCATTCACGAACATGCTACTGGCCTATACTGGACTGGCGTCAATCGCGAACGGAACAAATCCCTCTTATTATATAAATCTAGATTTTAGGGTGAAAAAAAAAACAACATGTTTTGTTTAGCTATTTATTTATGCTATTGGTATCTTCTGTGATATTTCCAAGGCTTTCGACTGCGTAAATTACGAAACATTGATTTCCAAACTGAATTATTGCGGAATAAATGGCAAAGCCTTAGATCTTATAATGTCAAACCTTAAAGAGAGAATAAACATTGATGCGAAAAATCAAAAATAATTTTATTTTGTTGTTTTATTTCCTACTAATAATATCTTTAAAGTACATCTGCGGCAAATCAGATATTATCGATGAACGAAGTATCAAGCGATGCATGGCGCAGCACTATCTGCCTCGCACACATTTACATTAATATATTTTGTTATTAGGCTTGTATCTATATGTATGTATATAATCTATGGTCTTACCATAACCATCGCGGTAGATTCGTTTTTGAGAAGAGACTAGCATAGTATATCATAGTTTACTCTTTGATTAAAAATCTGTGAACTTTTTTTATACAGATTACGTTATAATCCTTAGAAATCTGTGGTCCTAATGTGCTTGAACTAGCTAATATAGTTAGCTAGACCATCGAGTCGAGATGTCCGATAATACCTGTAAGTGGTCACGAAGATAAGAGACAGTACTGTAACTGTAGCTCTATCCTGCTCATTTCAGCTTGTAAGCACAGTAACCTATTCAAACTGCCTATTTCGTTTGGTGATGTGTTGTAATCTTCAGCAGCCTGTGGTTGTATCGTAATGTAAAGTGAACCTAGCTAATATAAGTTAGCTAGACTGTTCAGCCGAGATGTCCGATAATACCTTTTTTTTCACGAAAAAAAGAGACAGTAACTGTTGCTCTATTCTGCTCATTTCAGCTAGTAGGCACAGTAACCTTTTCAAACTGCACAAAATTATGCAGTTTTTTAAGTTACAAAATTATGCAGTTTTTAATTTGCACAATTAATTAACTGTAACTAAAATTCTGTTGTCTGTGTTAACTATTGTGCCTATCAAATAATAATGTGCTGTTGGTTTTCCTTTAAATAAATAAATAATTAAATTACTAAAAATAATCTGCATGAAAAATTAATAATTAAAAATATTTTCTGAATAATTAACATTTTATCGCAATTGCATGTATTCTCGCATGCCTTATCAAATTACCGTCCTGTGCTTCCAATATTTTTTGGGCATTTAAATATTGATGAAACGAGTGAAGATATTCTATACAAAGTATACAATTTAGACTCAAGAATGTTGAACTCGAGGAGTAATTTATTCCTTGTTTCATAATTATTGTGAGGTAAGGAATAAATTACTCCTAAATAAATGGATTGGAAATGTTACCGGAAAAGTTAAAATTTATTTTCCTTTGTTAATCATTTTTAACGTGCTGCGTGTGCAACAAAAATTATATGAAATATTTACATTTATAAAATATAGTACGTGATAGCTTAAAAAAGCAGGCGATTACTTTCTTGAAACGTCTGTATTAACAAATAATGACAATAACCGTTTTACTCATCTAATTGTTTAGGTATTTACATAACTGCATTTTTAATTTTTTTAGGTCGAGGAATATAGTGCATTTGCCATAATAAAACATTTAAACACGTGTTTGACTCGCGTGTACGATACGTGATCGTATCCGGGAATAATATTAACCCTTGGGTAAACCGAAACAGTTTTAAATGACTAATCAAACTCAAACTTGTACAAAATAAAACTTGTTTAGATAGTGAAACCTTAAATAATTATTGATGCACTGTTTTCCTACCTTCTAACTTCTACCCTTCTAGCGTTTCCGAATGTGGATCAGTTGACTCATTTGCAGATACATATTTGACTACTGAAACCAATGCTGAATGTTTAGGTATCTTATTCTTAGGTATCTTACTATAATATAAAATTCAGTGAATTTAGGAGAATTTCATCAAAAATATTAGATGTTTTTTTTATTGGTAATTTTCCCACTCAATATATATTTACACTTGACATACCTTATCTAGTATATTATATATCTATGTACAAGTTTATATCTACAAAT
Source organism: Venusia cambrica (assembly GCA_951394065.1). Taxonomy (NCBI): domain Eukaryota; kingdom Metazoa; phylum Arthropoda; class Insecta; order Lepidoptera; family Geometridae; genus Venusia; species Venusia cambrica. Next base: position 10,795,467 of record OX596040.1, on the reverse strand, counting down.
GAATTTATCTATATCTGTAGCTATGACCTAACCAAACAATATCTACTCATATAAAAATATTTGTACGTAAATATTTGTCGGTCGTTATTTTAACGCGTACTTGCTGGTTGCCGTCTGTCAATGGAAAAGGATTGTCAAGTCTGCAAATTCTCCGTAACAATAGAGGTTCGTCACGTATAAGCGTCATGGAACTGCCGGCCAGCCATAGCGCTGTGCCATTGGATTCCTCGCAAGCGGGGTGCTTGCGCACGTGCTGCTTTTCATACTTCGATATCGTAGTTATGTGGATATCTAATTAATCCTGCTACCTATCTATCTTTAACAGTCGTACATTCATAACACAAGTGTAAAAACATGTGTTGTGCCACAATAATACATATTTTTTTAAACAACCGGTACAACACTTTTATTGTTCCAAGTGAAAATTGTTCAAAAATTTCACAGTTTTCACTTCTATATACAGGTTCTGCTGTTTGTCATAGCTTTATGTCAAATGTTGATCTAATACAACAAACAAGATGTCACATTTTGTTATGATGTAACTATAACGTCATAATTATCAGGTCTACGTTTGATATAAAGCTATGTCAAAGAGGAGAAATTGTAGGAGCTATTTAAATTCCTGCTAAGTTTGCTTGAAATTTAGCGCTAAAATAGTGTAAATTTGCCGCCAGACATTTCAAAAATATAATGTGAATAATAGCGCCATCTCTGCGCTGGCCCCTTAAATGATCCAAACATTTTATCACGCCCGAAATGTATGCAGTCGATGTTCTTCTTGTTATTGTGTTGTGTGAGAAGAGTGAAGAGTGATATAATTATTCTGTAACTGTGACTGTGAGTGACCTAGACTAGACTTGACCTGTTGCTGTTGGATTTGGAGGGAAAATTAATGTGGTCGGTCGTATTTATCTACGTAAATAAATTATTTATAGGTTTTAGCAGCCAGAAGGCAAGCCAGATTTACCATGTCTCAAACTACGCTTACGTCGTATTTCAACAGTCGAAAAAGAGCTGCAACTGATGAAATTGTATCATCCAAAAATAAAGTTTCACACATCGAAAGAAATCAAGACATCAAAGTGCTACGGAAACCACAACTTTTGAAGTATGAAATAATAACCAAAGAAGTGAAACCAAATATAGAGCCATCAAACGATAAGAAAGCGAAGTGTGTGAAGATTGAGAATGGTTCTGATCGTAATGTTTCCCAGAAAGCTAGTGCTTCACATCCACAGCTTCAGGAAAAGACTGTATTCGCTAAGAAACTCAACGCATCCAATATAGCTAACGCTGGCGAACCCTCCAAAACCAAAACTATAGCTATAGCTCGCAAGGATCTCAGCCTAGGTGACATACGAAAGAGATTAGCTGGCAGTTCTAGGTTAGCTGAACTGAGGGCTACTGCTGAGCGCATCAGTAAGGGCATACAACAGGTGAATGAGGCCACTGATAAACGAAACCTTAAAGAGTTTAAATCTATTGATGTGGAAGTACCAATAAGGCAAGTCATTTGATTATTTTTACTATGTACACTCATAATTCATATACAAACAAGGTCTCAATGATTCACGTCTTTACAGTCCCAGCAAGAGATTGAAGGCAGCAAATGAATTTTTGTCTCCTACTAAGCTGCCACCAACTCCACAGCGGCCTCTTATTTCGCCCAGAAAAGTATTTGTGAGCCCTGTCAAGAGTCCTAATAAGGTAATCAAAAGCTTATTTTTTTCTTCATAGAGTTAAAATGCACATGATGTGTGAATCACCAAATCTATGAGGGAGAGAATATGGGCAGCATCATTTTCAGATGTGTTTTTCAACTTTGTGATCTCCAAAACCTATTCTTGTTAGGGCTTATTATGTTATGTGTAACGCTAATATTATGTCAGTAGTTATTTTGTAATGATAACTGAGTAATCATTTTTAGGTCATGGCTCTTGAAATAAATTGATGTCAGTCAAAATGTCTACTAAGCAGACAACATAAAAGTTGTGACCTCAATATTGAGTGACCAAGATTTAAATATTCCTTGCATCATTGTTAGTCTTAATTTTATAGTGAAACTGCATGCATTAAAAATGAATATAAGTGGAGAGACTGTCGAGTTAATGAGACTTTTGTCTCTTGATTCACAGGTGCCTGCCTATATACGACATGCCTCCCTCTCATCTACTGCCAGTCTACCACTCCCGCACCACTACAGATTTCTGTCTGAGATCTTCCGAGGCATGGAGACCGTTGTGGCTCTACTTTATAACAGAAATGAGAAGATCACCTTCACCAAGCTGAAGCCCTCGGTTCAAGAAATGCTGAAGCGCACATTCAACGAGAAACACCTTGCTCAAATTAAACAAGTTGTCCCTGACTTCTACAATTTCGAAGTCCAGAAAATCAAGAACTTCAGTGCCTCATCACGCAAGGAGGAATATGAACTTGTCATCTCACCTAACTTCCCTAATAACTTCAAAGTGATGAACCCCACAGTATTACTGGAGCGGCGCCGATTTTTCTATGATACACTCCTCCAGCTGATAAAAAAGCAACATGCTCAGTACCTGCTCACTCTCGACCCTCCAATGGTCATCCCGGATGACAAATTATCTCGTTGGCATCCCGAATTTGAACTTGACAAACTCCCTGAGCTAGAAAGTGCTAGGCTTCCTGAGATGCCAAACACTGAAAAACTCTCCTCAGCACAAGATGTGCTCACTAAGGCTCGTGAGTTGTTTAAATGTAACACTAAGATGGAAAGGGCTCTGGAAAAATTAGTGCAAGCCAAAGCTAGAGGCTTGACAGAAGAAGAGAAGGTAGTTACTGGAATTAGTGATCAAAAAGCTAGTGCCTCCAGTAATACCAATACTGGTACCCAAACAAATCAACCTTCAACCAGTAATGTGACTTTACTGAACCCTGCTCTTCGCAACTTACCGACTGCTCTACTTGAAAGGGTAAAGGCCAAGCAGGCAGCAAAAGCCTTGGAAGCAATGACAAGACCAGCTGAACATGAACAGAAGTATGCTATCTACAGTAGGTTGCCGGATCTAGCTCGCACACTCCGAAACATATTTGTTACTGAGAGGAAGAATGTCCTTGCTCTGAACATTATACTCTCCAAGTTAGACAGCAGTTTCAAAGCCAATATTTCTGCTAGTGATCTACAAAGAGACATAAAGGTCTTGACGGAGGAAGTCCCTGAATGGATCAAACTTCATGACATCAGAAACAGCACATATCTGAAATTAGATAAAAATACTGACCTAAAGCAAATTTCGTCGAAACTTGAAGCTTTGGCAGCCAAATACAAACATGACTAAGATTACGTAATTAGTATAATTGACTCTGCAATTAAGACTGAGTTATTAAATTATGTTTTCATTCATAAGTGAACTCAAATCACCATTTAGTAATTAAGTTATTCATATTGGTTTCCTTTGTAATTTTTACAAATTTAAAATATTTTCTTGTATGCTATGTTCTGTTTTTGTTTTCATTGGTATCACATAAGATACTACTAGATAACTTTGACATCACATACACATTCAGACATTTTTATTGCTTTTATTCTATCTTATTAATTATGTATTTTTGGACATTAACTTTTTGCAAAGTGAATGCACAAACCTATACCTTGTATTTCTTTAGATTTAGTAACTTAAAATGTATTATTTTATAAGTGTGTTATTATTTTGAAATAAATAAAAAAGGAGTGAACAAAATACATAATGTATAATAATTTATATATTTATATTAATTGATCCTTATTATGGTTTAAAAGGTTGTAATCAGGCTTGGTTCCTAGTGCATAAGCTGAATGGAACTTGGTAAAGACTTCTTTTGGAAGCAGATACTGGCTAACCGCAGGATCTTTTTGCATCTTTTCGATGTAGGCACTCTGAAATAAAAAAATATGTCTTAGCCTAGCAAAGCAGAGCTTGAAAAAAAAAATCACGCCTTTTTACACGAGCAAAAAATATGTCTATGCTTTTTGGCGAAAAACATTTAAGATTTTCTGTGGTATTGTTATGAAAGACGAGGCAGAGAATACTGATTAACAAACTAGCACCCAAAACATTTAATTCGACTAGGTACTTAGCTTTCATTAAGAGCTTATGATATTTGAAATGGCTTAGCTTCAGCGATCATATCCTCCACAATACTGTAGCATTTACTTTGAAATTAATATATGTTATAGTTCAGGATAGATGCTAGAACTAGGGCATCGGAACCGGGAATACCCGGTTCTTGGGGGCTACAAAAAGAATTCCGGTTCTCTAAATATTAAGAACCGTGTTTTCAGTTCTTTCGATTCTCCTAAACATCTGTGAATGAATAATGTGACGCAATAAAAAACTAATCGAAATGAACACGATGAGTGTCAGCAATCGGCAAGAAAATGGCAACGGCATTGAAAAAATAATACAATAAGCCAGTTCAAGCAGCAACTCTGAAATACTTGTCAAGTATGTGACCAACAAGTATTTCAGAAGTTTTCCTGAGATGTATTTTCAGAATTATAATAATATTGAAAACGAAGATACCTACGAATGTAACACCTTTAGGTAGACGGTTTTCTCGTATTCTCAATTGCAGAGGAAATAGTACCTATGCAGCATTCTTGTCCTTCGAGGGTTCACGGTTTAATCTCATGCTATGACTACGGACTGATCTATGGTCACCGTCAGTTGACTTGAATTGGGAAGCAATTTTTGGATAGCATTTCAACATAAAATACGACAGGTGACGTATCATCTTGACGGTGACGATGAGTCTCTTTCAGCGAATACATGGAATGGATGTTGGACATTCATATTCTCGGGAAAGTATCTTGAAAGTCTCAATGAGGACCTCACGAAGGCGTCTATCTTCAAGGGTAGTTAGGCATAGTGCGCGAAGTCTTACAGGGTAGGTTTTTCGACGAAGGCATTGAGGGATCTTTTTAGCTTTCCTTACCTTTGCACACTGATTTTGGCTCTTTCATACAAAGGTTTGTTATTTAATTCGAAATGGCACGTCCGATATAAATGACATTTTGCATGCTATAATCGGATAGGGATATACCTTCCGGCAAGATTTAATTTGAATCGGACGGGATATGGGAGAGCGGCACTACTAGGCCTTCTTTTCTATTTGCTATAGATTATATTTACATTTTTATATAAATTACATAGGATTATTAAAATACTTTATTCTAGTGAATATTTTATTTGATTACATGTGTGAAAACTCCTATTTTTGTAGTGCTAATGTTTGTTTGTTTTTTGTTTGCAATATCGAGTGTTTGAGTTGAATAGCTGAAGCTAGAAGTAGTACTATTTAAATAAAAAAACTGATTGTTACCAGACTGAACGTTTAAAAGATAAAAATAATAACTGAATTCCCCGTACGATTTTTGATCCTAATGCAGAATTATGTAAGACTATATACAAAATTCAAATAAATTAGCAAAAGAACAGAAAGAACCGGGTACCCGGTTTTGTGTTGAATCTGGAATCGAAAGAACCGGTTCTAAAATATAAATAAATAAATATATATAAAACATGGCCGGTTCTCGATGCACTAGCTCGACGGGACGCTTGTGTTTCAAAAACACGATTACATCAAAATTTCTTGATTGAAAAAAAATCCAAAGTTGACTAATTTGTACCAAAAATGTTCGCGATTCAATAAATACGCCCAATTAGGGCTTGAAACTTTGTACAGTTAATAAACACAGTATACAGCAGACGATCAGTGTTTTCGATTTTCAAAATTCATATTTGTTTTACCGTTAAAAAACAAAACGTAGAAATACGCGCATATTTATGTCATCTAGTGGTCATAAGCGCCGTGGTTGAGCGCATAGCAATGTCATCTTTATTATTACCGTAGTTCGAAACTAGAATAATGTTGCGTTGAGTTGCTAATCTGAGGTACTATTTTACCCGTTAATACCTAGGTATAACACCTATCTTACCAGTAACTCGTATTTGGGGCCAGTAATTTGGGCGTACTGAACGTCGAACGATGGCAGCCTCTCAAACCAAGGCCAGATCATATAGTCTGCGTATCCTGGCTCCTCCCCATCGAGGAATGTGGTGCCGCGACTCTTCAACTGCTCTTGGACAAAATGGAGACCCTTGTGGAACGCCGCGATGTGCTCTTCGGTGATCGTGTCACGGGACTTAACCAGTTTAAAAAACAGTGGGTGAATCTGTAATTTTTTTTTTACATGATGTAGAAAGGAAGGTATAAGCTAGAGTACCTACTTAAGCATTCATTAAAATATTTTATAAGAAAAGCAGACATCGTTTTATATTTTATTATCTTACGGACCTTTAGATTAATAAAAAGGACAGGATGTCTGTTTGTAAAGTCAAAACTATATATTTTTACTATATGCATATGAAAGTATGGTTCTACAAGAAAACATTTTTTCTGTCTCCAATTGTTCCAACTCCGAAAATCCGGCTTGACCGATTTTGACGGGATGTTCACTGGCAGATAACAGATGATAACGGGAGTAACTAGTCTTTCAATCTACCGATTTCAGATCCAGAGGTCCCGGGTTTGATCCCCATAGGGAGTACCTACACACTATATTATGCTTTGTTTGGTTGGTGGTAGGACTTGGACTGGCTAGCTACCACCATCTTACCTAGGTAGTTATAGGTACCATAAATACCTAATCTCTCATTTCCTTCACAAGCGTCGTGACAGATGAAACTTGCTTTTTTTGTTATTTACATAGTAATAATTTATGTCTGGACACAGAATGAATAATATTAGTACTATGGGTGGGTAAAAGTGAGACATACTGTAGAAAAGACGGAAAACTCAAATACACAATGGTGAAATCCGCAACTCTTTATGACCTCGTTTTGCAACGATATTAAGCATTTGTGATTTTTTTGGTGCAAGTGTCTTACGCGTAAATGTCCTTCGTGTATGTGTCTTTCGCGCAAATGTATCAGTTCCCTACCTACTATTACTGTTTTCATACTGTGACTGTAGGAGCTCTTTTCATAATCTAAGCAGTAGGATGGATATGACTGTTATGTAGGGACCTACTTACATACGACCCAAAAGCTTCAACAATAATCTTGTCAAAAGCTTTTTTGTGAGGATCATTTGGCAACAGACGCCGTTCTGGGTACACCTCATCCAAATATTCCACGGTTATCAAGCTCTCGTAGATGGTCTCGCCGTCTTTGGGCTCTATCGATGGAACTTTACCTAAAAATTGTTCATAGTTAGGTAGGCACTTCTACTACCTACTAAGTAAAGCTACAACGACATGGTGACAGAACCTGTAGAAAGTCATTTACCTCCCAGAGGGCTCTTGGTAAAAAGCCACTCTGGCTTATCCACGAGATCGACGTTGATGACTTCGTAGTCCACTTTCTTTGCATTAAGTGCGAGGATGGTACGCTGCGCGAATGGGCAGAATCGCATGTTGTAAACGCGCAGCTTGCCAGTGTGCGCGGGAAGAGCATCTCCTAAAAAAACAAAAATCCGTTTGTAGATCGGTTAGTATTTTATCTATCTTTATTATAATTCAATAACTGTGTCTTTAGGTACATTTAATAAATAAAATAAAATAAAAAACATTTATTTCAGACAGAGTCCATTCAGTTACAAATTACAAAATTACAATTACCAACATAAATATAAATTAAAATATTAGAAATACGAGCAAACATAGTTGATACAAAATGTAATTGAAATTGAAAAATAAGTATTTATTTTTTATCATTATATATCTAATTATAATTGAACAAAAAAATTATAATCATTAAAAATAGCCCACAATTTTAGCAGTGTTTGCATTCGCACTACCTATGTGATGTGTAGCTGACACATTTGCATTAGAAAAGGACAGTCCACGCGATCCGGTATAACTCGCAGGATGCCATTATTATCATTGTATGGATTTCTTTAATAAAAATAAGTTCAGTGTCTATCAGTTACTTCCGCGGACACGGCTTCATCGATGCTGCTCGTTTTCTGAGGATGGCAGGAAACCAATCAATCCGAGCATCAGCAAACATGCCCGACGCTATTTTTAAGTAAAAATTGTAGCTACCTACTAAAGGCACACGCAGCTGAGCATTATGATTGAATTTTAATTAATTAAGCACAAGACATTTGATACATTTATAAGAAAAATACACAATCTATCATTGAAATCGGCTCGTTACTTTCGGAGTTTAGCGTGGTCAATGAGGTATTTCCGACGTGATGTGATGCGTGTTATGTAAATAGGTAGGTATACTAATGACGTCCCGCTAAACTTAGTAGGTATACTAGTAACGTAATGCTAAAGAAAAGTGTTGATAAAGAGGATAAGGTTTTAAAATACTTCTTGGATTTGAATTTAAACTCTGTAATTGTAAAACATTAGTAAAAGCATAGTGTTGTTTATTGTTGTTTGGCAATGGAACAACACGGTACATCCTTCTGAGGGGTATTTTTAACCGATTTCAAAAAAGGAGACGGTTTTCGATTTTTTTTTTATGTTTGTTCCCCGTTTATATTTTTTTTGTTTGAAAGGTAGTCCTATCATACAACATAAGGAATTTTGGAAAAATCAAGGGCACTCTTCAAATATTGTAGGTACACTAGAAGCGATTCGAGTATTTTTAGGATTTATTACCCCAAAAGTAATGAAAAAACGGACCCCTGTCATCAGGTCAGGATCTGATGAATGGATCCATGGGATGACGATGGAGAAATCGAGAGAACTCTTCAAATATTATGAGCACACTTGAAGCGATTTGGGTATTTTTAGGGTGTATCTCAATTCCTTCCTTGCTAAATACCTTAATTTAAATTTTTAAAACGTAATTATCAAGGTTTGCATTCCATAGAATAATGTCAGTTCATCATCATCATCTACTGTTACTCTCCTGCACAATACATACATCTTTTTAGGTGGATCAGCATCATCATGACAGTACCCAGAAAAAGTTTGCCATAATATCCTTCTTGTGCAGGCGGTTGGTTGGTCGCTGTGATATCGTTAAATTACTAGATATACCTTATCTCTCATCATCCTGCCATCAACTACCATCATCTCATCTCATTTCGTTCTACATCGCAGTTAGCCCTTATAGGTTACGCTATTAATTCTGTGGGCACGTTTTTCTGACCGGACCTGCGCTCGCCTAGCTCTGAACCGAACCATAGTAATTGTCACTACGAAAGGTTACCGTGGGTACTAAGATTGAACAATTTTTTCAAACAGCCCGAAACAGTACCACTGCAGGACGATTGGCAAGCGTTTCGGTGATCGCTTTGTTGGTGGCTGCTCTACCAGATACCCCACAAGAGTAATGGGGGATTTAGCATAGCCACTATGCTTGGCAGATGAGTTGATGATCACAGTACTTATTTGTTTCAACCGCCTCTGTGGTCTAGTAGTTCGCCTACCGGTGTCAGATACAGTGGTCCCGGGTTCGATCCCTAGGGGAGTACAAATTATGCTTGGTTTAGTTGATGGTGGGACTTTGTTTTAGTCTGCCTGGCTAGCTATCTACTAGGTATTCTGTCGCCATAACAACAATTGTTAAATTGTTGTGTTTTGGCATTCGAGAGTAGGAGGAAGTGCGCTTCCACCTACGGCCTTATCATAGTTTGATCCCCGTCGTACAATAAAAAAAGTAGGTTATTAGGATGAAAGCTGCTGCCCGCCCATCGCCTGGTAAAACATCTTCGTCGACTCTGACGACATCCACGGGCGGGACAATATACCTACCTAAGTCCCTCCATTAGCGTCTTATATTTTCACTGCCGTGCTGCCGCCACCACGAACAAGATTTTTTTCTTCAGATATCTAATTTCGAGAGATCAAAGTTAATAGGAATGGAAAATATTGTCCATACCTATCAGCTTTGATCTCTTATTAACTATAACATGAGACGCAGAAATTACATACCTATGTATTTTCTGCGTCATAAGTTATAAGCAAGTGATACCTAACCTACTGCACTGATACAACTAGGAATATAGTCTGTAAAACGAAAACCTTAGGAAAGCTATGGATAAAATAATAACGTTAGGTACGTTAGCCACTAAGAACAAAAGCATTCGAAAACCCCGCTCAAAGTGCGCACTACAATCAATTGTACATACCCATTCAAGTTTGATATCTCTGGGTAATAAAATGATAAAGTAACTACTTTGAGTTACGATATGACAGTAATTGACAAATTTGTAGTTATTTAAAACTTCATTTCCAAACCTGTTTTCAGATGCTTTGTGTCGAAGTCAATCTTAGGTCCTTGTAGAGTCATTGCACTGTACGCGTAGCCAAAAACACGTCCAACAGCACGAACACCTTGATAAGATGACAGTATTAAATGCATGGCCAAACCTACAGTAGCCCCTATCATTCTGATCAATTAACTTGCTACTTATACCTTGTAAATTTGATAAAAAAATTAATCAAGGAATTTTTATACTACCTACGTAGGTAACTAGTATATAATTTCCTTGAATTCTGTGCTGTGCGTGTGCATCTGTGCTGATCTGATACTGATACCTAACCTACCGTTCACAGAACACTAATATCCAAACATACCGTTACCGTTACATAGAGTAAGTTAAGAATAAAAATATCTATAAAAGAGTGATGAAGACAAGACCAAAACCAAAATACGTTAGGGTGCGTGTAATGTGAATCTGTGCGAGGCAAATAGTGCTGCGCCATACACCACCTGATACTTCGTTTATCGGTAATATCTGATTTGGCGCCCGCCCAGCATCACTCGCGTTCATCAATCAACGATTCTCAAAAGAGCTGTATCAATAGATGTTCTGTGGAGTGTACGTAGGTCACAGACAGAACAGAACACACCTACATTCTATACTCTTTGGTATACTACACGAGGGCGGGGCGTAGCCGCGTATCACGTTAGATAGCAGAGTAGATGTTACGTCGGTATAATTATCTATTAAAACGTTATGCCCTTTTGAGGATTGTTATAACAATTAAGTAGGTAGGTACCTAACGTACACTACAAATTATTAAAAATGAGTCAAAGAATTTTTAAATTTTTAAATTTTTAATTGGATCAGTTGAAACGTTTCATTCATCGTTCATTCCCAAATATCGCCGTGCATAAAGAATACCGACAAGGGCAGGAGCAGCAAATCGCCATAGGTAGAATACCTACCTACAAATACTTACAAGACATGACCTGATAGAACATTACTAAGCAAAGTGGAATAGGTCCACCTGCTGCTAAACAGCTTCGTGTGCGTGACTGACGATGTAAGTAGGTAGGTAGGTACCTACCTATTTTTATTTTATTAAAATAGACAGGCATCATTACGATACCAACCCAATATGTCCAGTCATGAGTTAACACTATTTATGCCAGTTACCAAAATGTCGAGTCATGCACTCATGTCATGCTACCTTATCATATTTGTCTGATAAGATGTCGTTAGGTCGAGTAATGTCGTAAGTCGATTCTCTAGAAGTGGCAGCCGGTAAGGCAAAGCACGAAAATAATCAACGGATAGTAGTAACTCCATCTTACTTAATTCTGTCGACAACATTGAGGATTTCGGGTGAAGTGCGCTTCCACCTTCAGCCTTATCAGAACTTGAAAATCAGGTGAGATGAAGGCCAAGCTCCTCCCGTCGTACAATTAAAAAAACCGCGCAAACTGGTTTTTCGTATCAAACATCCTCCTTCTTGCATCGGAAACCTCATGTCTGAGGGTCCACATAGGATCTTTTCTTTTATGATAGCGCGCTATCGAACTCTTATCTTTTGCTGCATGTAGAGCATCGTAGAGGGATATGTCAAGTGTAGTGCGGATCTGATCCGACCAACGCATCGGGCTACGGCCTCGCGAACTTTTCCCTTCCACCTTGCCAGTGACTACGAGCTTCTCCAGGTTAGCATCGTCCTTTCTGGAAATGTGACCGAAGTAGGTACTCCAGAGTTCGCTTAAGGCAGGGAGATGAGAGCCTTGCAGTTATTTTTAATTGTTGAAGAATGGATGCGTGAGTCCGATATGCTGTCCATGGAATACGTAGCATTCTACTCCAGCACCACATCTCTAATCTGTGTTGCTTCCTATAGGCACTGTTATTTCGGTTTTTCATTTATGATGTAGGTAAGTACGTGCTGTTGGCTTTCCTAGAAAATAAATAAATAAATTGTGCTTCGGAAAGTGTTCCTAAGGGCTCTATGACGTTATTCTACAGATCAAAAATTTAGACGCATAGCTAATCATCATCCAATTCTGGTTAATATGCAAAAAGCTAGTATCTTCACGTGAATAGGTATCAATCAGACGAAATAATAGTTCGTAGTTAATCTACCCAGATAATTTAGATGCGAAAAAGAACACAGACCTGCTGGGTTGGATTTCGGACTTCCAGACGAAATTTATAGATTGAAACTCAGAACTTAGTAATGATCTGAGGATTGAAAACTACCGAATTTGAAAACGATGTATTCTTTTATCATAATAAACAAATTTCAAATTTCATCAAAATCGGATATCGCGTTCGAGAGTTATGCCGTCACCAGCATTGCCACAAACATACATACATAGGTAGGTTATTAAATATTTTTGTGATATTCAATGGGTATCTAGTGTCGAGGATTCCACCATGTCGTTACCAACATGGTCATAGTCATCACCAAAATGCAAATCAGGGATACTAGGGACTTAAAGACGCAGATGATCCTTTCTAACTCGTTAGTGTAAGGTGAATAAGCAGACAACATAATATGAAAATAAAACAACATTTATTTACACATAGGTACTTAAAAATAATCTTTGGAGTAAAACATTTTTCTTACACTTAAGTAAATACTACTAATTTATAATTAATTGATTGCATCATGTCCTGCTTAGATTATTTAATGTTATAGCTCAGATGTAAGGAAGCTTAAAGTGAAAGTAGATAGGTACATTTACCCTGTCAGGGCGTTGCATGTCACAGGTAAAACAAAAATTATAATATAGTATAATTTATACTATAAAATACCATAAAAGAAAATTGATTGCAATAAGTCCGAAATCAGGACATCAAGTACATACACTTACATCCTGTGTGATAGGTACTCTCGACTGAAGATAGGAACTATAATCTTAATAATTATGATCCCTTTTTCAAATGTCATACTCAAAGCCAGATGTTCTCAAACTGTAAGTAGGTACCTGACACGCATCGACTGAAAACCACTATTGGGTACAATTTTAATGATTCATCAATCGCTGAGACAGCGACACTTTTAGCCCACATGCAGTTGCTATCTTGCTATGCAATAAGATTTTCTGTTTATTTTTGAATACGTAAGTACCTACTTACCACAAAACTACAAACTAATCTACAAATAAATTGAATTTTAATGATAAGTACCTACTTATAATTATTTCCATTTCTTTGTGTTTTCGTGTGGATGTTTTTTATTTTACCTACTGTGTATGTCAATATAACTTACTGTAGTTTAATAATTACTGTAGGTAGTACCTACCTATTTATATAGTTTTAAAGATTGTGTGGTTTAAATACATGTTTTGATTTTTTCTTTCTTTCTTCCAATAAATAGGTATCTACCTGCCTACTTTCTTATGATGAAAATATAGTTTGTGTAAGATTTAAATCAAAAGATTAAATTTTGAGTTGGTATATGCTATCTATGAAATATTAAAGAAGAATAAAAATATTTTTTGGTGTCAGTCATCAAAAAACGGACTATACCAACGTTCCTAAATCTGCCTTTAAAGAAAATTAAATTCCATGTTAGCTAAAGGACTTAACAAGAAATAAAAATATTTATCAGATTGATAGAGATGTTTTATTTTCAGTCCAAACTTAAGCAATGAAGGTTCTAAAGTTTAAGTACCTCTGCTTCAATCTTCCCCTCCGGGGTACATTGAAAAACAAAATAGAAACATATTTTTATCTTTGTTAAATAAAGGTAGATATTTGGCACTACAGCTAGTTCTGTACGCTATAGGTATACCGTGGGTATACCCTTTAGGATCAAAAAGTTGAATTCTCATAAAGTTGAAATGCCAAAATGTATAATTTCCCAGAATGTTGATTAATTATACGACCATCAAGAACATCTGAGATTCGTTTATATGTAAATTTAGATTTTTTTTTCGTGCTCTTCCCGTCGTCGCCGTCGCTCTTTAATCTTCTGTTTAAATATCGTGATATTCTTTTTCAGCTTTTGGGACAGATTTAACATTGATATAATATTTAAATATAGTCTCCGCTCTTTAATGACCACAACTTGTTTTAGCTGAAATTAACACCAAAGTATTCTTCTGCAAAGACAAGACTGTCCTCATTAAGAGATAAAAAATAAGAAGTCTAAAAAACTTGCTACTTGTAGGTATATTGGGGATGGTATGTGGTGACGGTGTGTTACTGATATCACCTAGGTACTGATAAGAACAAAAGTTTAATACGGCCACGCTTTTGTGCTTGAGGTGAAAATCATGTACTTACTTATCTATGTGTACGATAGAATATACGTAACGTAGGAATTTAATTGATTTGCATAAAATTTATCCAAATTTAAATTGTCATGAAAATTACTAGTTTTTATTAGCCAGGAGGTTGAAATCAGGCTTGATTCCTTGAGTAAAAGCTGAATGGAACTTGATATAGATTTCTTTTGGGATTAGATACTGGCTTACTGCAGGATCTTTTTGCATCTTCTTTATGTAGGCACTCTGAAACAAATTTACATCATGATTTAATTCAGCCAAACAGTTTCACAGCGCAACATCGGAAGTGAAAACTTCTTTAGCCACGTTAAAATATTTTCGGTAGGGGTAACACTTATGGGCTCGCGTCACCGCCATGCTTATATGACAGCGTCACCGACATGACAATGCGATAATGTTAGCGGGCTGAGCGGCGTGGTAAGTCAGTCGCGGATTTAAAAATTAAGTAAAAATTCTATAAAAGCTAGTAATAATTAAATTCATTTCTCAAAACTTAATCTATTCTTTTATTATAAAGAGAAAAGATTTGTATTTTTGTAATTTTGTTTGTATTGAATAGTCTCAAAAACTACAGTACCAATTAAAAAAAAAATTCACCAATAGAATGCTTTAGTATCCTCCATTTTAATTTCACCGTTAGAACTTTACAAAAAGTACTATTCTTAATTGAATTAGTGTTTCCAGACACATCTGTTTTTTACGTGTCAAGATACTCGACCCTACGTGAAAAAATTACATCAGACGTTTGTACCTATTAGCAAAGTTTTAAGTTTTCAAATCTGTCGGCAGTCCCCATGGCTGCCAATGTTTTTTTATTAAGGTAACGTTTTTGACTGATTCCGAATATGATTTTAATTTTACCAACTTATCGAATATCAAATTATCTTACCAGCAACTCGTATTTGGGGCCAGTAATTTGCGCGAAATCATCTTCGACCGAAGACAGCCTCTCAAACCAAGGCCAGATCATATAGTCTGCGTATCCTGGCTCCTCCCCATCGAGGAATGTTGTGCCGCGACTCTTCAACTGCTCTTGAACAATATGGAGACCCTTGTGGAACGCCGCGATGTGCTCTTCGGTGATCGTGTCAGGGGCCTTAACCATTTTGAGAAACAGTGGGGGAATCTGTAATATTTTAAATATGCCTATGAAATATGAAAAAAATAAAAGGCTAGACTAACACAAAAAAACTTCTTTATTCTTGTTTGTTGCACAATTGTTTTAAATTGTTGTGTTACGTCTGTTGTGGTATTTAAAGGTAAGATAACCAGATCTCAATACGTATGCGGAGGATTCTGGAGTGAAATGGGCTTTCACCGTCGGCCTTATCAAAACATTACAACTTTTTTTTTATACAACTAGGATACGGAACAAGCAAGTAGCCCATCTGATGTTAAGTGCATCTCTTGCCTATAACAGCCTACACGGCACTGCTTTGCGCCCGTCAACTTGAGGCATTAAGCCTCGCGTGCCCGTAATTTCACCGGCAACCATACCCTTTCAACCGGAACACAGCAATGCTGCTCGGCGGCTGAAATAGGTATGATGGTAGTATTTCCCCGGACGAGCCATTTCACAGGGCTCTACTACTCTTGAAGATGAAAGATTTGAGATGAAAGCAAAGCGCAATAATTTACCAACAAGCCTCATAGCTCAGTTGGTACTTGGTAATAACTCTGTATTCTGCGCTATAGCCTGTGGGTATCAGGACAAACGTTTGTGTGATATAGATGTTTGTTCTGTGTTTGGGTGTTGTATCATATAGTAGGTACATATGTATTTACAATTCTATCCGTAATCTAGTTCCCATGTTACAAAGCAATGCTTAGTTTGGGGCTAGATGGCGCTGTGTAAAATTACTAAGTACTTACACTCGATCCGAACGTTTCAATAAAAATATGGTCATAGGCTTTTTGGAGAGGGTCGGCAGGAAGCAGACGCCGTGCAGGGTACACCTCGTCCAAATATTGCACGATGATCAAGCTCTCGGTGATGATTTTGCCATCTTTTGTCTCTAACGATGGAACTTTGCCTAAAAATACATGTATTTTAGTCATGGTCACAGTAAGTTTGGTACAATTGACACAATATTGACTGGCTAGAAGAAATTTAAAATATACTTTGGTACCTGAGAAAATTCTTACTAACCTACAGTCTTGGTAATTTCAAGGAAAACTCCTTCCAAATTTCAAATATAATGCCATGACAGCCTTCAAATATAATGTGTGGAAAATGTTATTTGATTTGGTAAGTTCATTTAGGAAAAATGTTTCTGGTGGGAAATACAATCAATTGAGATTGAGACCAACTTGTTTTGTTTTTGACTGACTATAGGTACATTTTAGCAAAAATTCCAATGACTTCTTTCTTTAAAAAAAAATACTTCTGTATACATTACTTTGTTCATTCATTAACTTTTAGCCCATTTAGAAAAAAGAGGTCAAGATTTGCCCCGCCCTTTGTTAAATTATAGTGTATACTTCTGTATACATTACTTTGTTCATTCATTCACTTTTAGCCCATTTAGAAAAAAGAGGTCAAGATTTGCCCCGCCCTTTGTTAAATTATAGTGTATAGTAAGACTACTATGAATGAACCAAAATAACAGGATTCTGGTAGTCGACCACCGCTTAATCTTTGCATAAGATAAGGTCAAAAATTAAAAAGAGTCTATGCTCTAACTTAGATTAGAATTATGGTACCTTGACAATGCTGGTGTTAATACAGCATACCATCAGGTGAGCCGTTTGCCAACTTTGTTTATTCAAAAAGTGTAGGTGGGTAGGTCGTGGAAAATAATTGTGAAAACGCTTTTACCTTCAGGGCTCTTGGCAAAAAACCACTGTGGTTTGTCCCCGAGGTCGATATTGATGACTTCAAAGTCCACTTTCTTGGCATTGAGTGCGAGAATCATACGATGCGCGAAAGGGCAGAATCGCATATTGTAAGCACGCAGCTTGCCAGTGTTTGCAGGGAGAGCATCACCTGAAAAATATCGTTATTTAACCGCATCTATGGTCTAGTAGTTCAACCCACCGATTTCAGATCCCGGGTTCGATCCCCATCAGGGTAAGCAATATTATGCTTGGTTTGGTTGGTGGTAGGATTTTGTTTAAGTCCGCCTGGCTAGCTACCACCATCTTACCTAATTCTGTCGCCCTGGTGAGATGAAGCGCTTCCCCGACGTAAGATAAAATAAAAAAAAAGTTATACAATACGCTATCCAAACTTTATAAAATTATGATTTACAAATCAAAAAATGAAACTCAAATTAATATACCTAACACAGTCCACAGAAAAATAAAAACAAGCCTATAGGTACATACCTACCTAAGTTAAACTTATCTTATGTGAAAAGGTTGTCAAGCTATCTCAAAAATACTCGTGATAGTCGTGGTTTAAAAATCTACCCCTCGCACACAGATGTCGTAAAAGTCGACCAAGGGGCTTCATTCACTAAAAAGTCAGCAGCCTCCTTCTGTGTATAAACAAAACATTTAACTGTGAACACCTATCTGGCGAGCGTGGTTATGGTAAAAATAATTAAACCTAACAGTTTTGGATGATTTTTTTTCGTCACTGTGGTGGAAATTAGGCTGGCGTCTGCTTAGCACTGATAGAATAAAGCTCATCGGCTTTGTAACGTCGCACTATATTCGCCACATTCAATTATTTTTCCCATTAAATTTGTAGAGAACATTTATCATAATGGGCTGGGCATTATGATGTGCAGGGTCAGCTAGTCTAAAGTAAAGTAAAGTATCAAATAAAATCTGATAAGTATGTAGGTAATTTTTTTTTACTTGATCCGAGATTAGAATATTGAAGTTGACCTACATTTGACTAAAACTCAAGGTTAATCACGTGAGACGTATTACTAACTCTGCTGGTATAAGTTATTATCTCTATCAATTCAAGTGTGATAAATCTGGGTAAAAAATTTGAAACTACATAGGTACGATAGTTACGACAGGTAGGTAAGTAAGTAGGTACATATTTAAACGACAGACAGAAACTACATAATGAAACGCATTGGAAGTTTATAGTAAGTACCAAAGTATTTAAAAAGACAATAAGTAAATTAAATTGTAGGTACCTACATACATACCTACTGGATAATATTTTCCATTACTCAGGTAAGATATACTTACTTAATTTATTTATTGATACTTAGGTACCTACTTAAAAAAAAAGTAATTAAATATTTTTAAATACTTTTCCGTAATCTAGTTCCAATACCAGATTACAAGCTATGCTTAGCTTGGGGCTAGATGGCGCTTTGTTTAATGAATGTCCTGTAAGTAATATTTATTTATTTATTTTTACTTTATAAATGCATAACGTTAAAATGTAGTTCGGTAAGTAGGTAGGTACGTAAATATCCAAACCTGTATTCAGGTGCACTTTGTTGAAGTCAATTTTAGGTCCTTGGAGAGTCATTGTAAGTAGGTACTAGGTAGTCGTAGTAAGTAAGTAGGTACGTTCTGTACGCCGGCCGCCCAAAACACGTTCAACAGCACGAACACCTTTTGGTAACAAGATGACAACACAGCACAGAGTACTCATTATATACCTACTGGATAAATTAATCAAATGCGTGGCCATGCCATACCTACCTATAGTGCCATATCATACTGACCAAATAGTAATAACGTAAAATCTTTATCTACCGTGATTATAAACAATTTTAGCTGAGTCATACTCAGCACAGACGAAGACCGACAAGACTATGTCGATGTGCCAAAACCAAAATTACGAGTGAAATAATACACATTATGGTTTAGGTATTTAAAATGTAGGTATGTATTTGTAAAAGGTATTATGTAGGTTTTTTTTTTTGAAATGACCAACAGCTTAATGTACATGTTTAGATAATTCTTAGTGTTAGTACATGCCAATTACAGGTCTCTCTAGTTAAGTATTAGTGCAGGACTAATTGCTGCAAAAGCTTAATAAAAGTGTAGGTATAGTATAACACAAAATTGAAGTACTGACAAGTAATAAGAACAAGAACAACAACAACAACAACAGTATATGTACAGTGTCTTTGTATGTATATGGTAGTGAGGACAAAGGGGTGGGGATGGTTGGGGGGAAGAGAAAGGGGTGTTTTACACTTCGATAATAGGTCGATGATATTTTTTTTGAAGATTGTTTGTTATAATTAGCACAAATACGATTAATCGGGGCATTTATTGCGTACCTAGTTAGTTTTAAGTATGGGGAGATGAAAAACAGTTGTACTTGTATGACGTGTTCGCCTTGTGATGGGGAATCCAGGTTGTTATTCAGTATATTATAAAGTAGCGTATTGTCAAGTAATATACGTCTATTTTCCAAAGACATCAAATTGTGGCCACTGCAACCTTCTTTATAGTTGTAATATACTATTTTTCGATAATTAAGGTGTTTTATAAATTTCTCTTGTAGGTACACGTTCAATTTTGTTATTATATAAATTATAGTTAGGAGTCCAAATACTACTGGCATATTCAAGCACACTTCGAACATAAGCATAATAGACTGTTTTAATGCATCTTACATCAGAAAAGGGTTTACAGGTGCGAATAACAAATCCAAGGTTTTTTAATACTTTATCCGTTATAAACTTACGTGTTAAGCCATAGTGAGCTTAGTGTCCAGAGTTACACCTAAATCTTTTATAACGTTGACTTTTTCAATACATACATTATTTAAAGTATACGTGAAATTTATAGGTTTTAATTTTCGAGTAAATGAAATTTGTTGACATTTAGGTACGTTTACAGTTTTATTGTCACAAGCGTAATAGTTTGAAAGTGAATTAAGCGTATTTTGGGCACAATCACTTAAGTTTTTAACTTTACAGTAAATCTTTTTATCGTCGGCATATAGAAGATGGTTACATGATGTAAAGCATGTATGAATGTCAAATATGTACGCATTATATAGAAGGGGCCCTAAGTGGAATTCTAGGGGAATTCCCGAAGGAATATCAACGAAGTCTGACCTGAATCCACCAACAACTACTGCTTGAGCACGATTTGAAGGATATGATTTTACCCAACGCAAGAGGTCACCTAGTCTGTCTAACTTGGCTAAGAAGGAATGTGGTCTACACGATCAAGAGCTTTTTCAAAATCTGTGTAGACCATATCCACCTGTCCACCGTCTTCCATACTTTCTGACACAAATTGAACGAAATCGGCGAGGTTAATAGTGGTGGACATACGTTTTAAAAAGCCGTGCTGAGTACGACTCACTCCACTCACTATTGTAGGGCAAATTTGTTCATTATTTTACTGAATGTGTTTAGTATTGATATCGGTCTATAATTTTATATCTTAGTTTTCGATGCTTTTTTGTGTATTGGGATATTATTGGCCTCTTTCCACTTTAATGGGAAAATACCCTCAGATAAGGACCTGTTATATTAAGTATTTAATGGTGCTACCAAAGATACCGCACAGTTACGAATGAAAATAGGAGGAATTTTGTCAGTGCCAGCTGATATATTGACATCTGTAGCTTTAAGTAGTTTGAGCAATTGCTTTCCATTTATTTCTATTTTGGTAATTATATTAGCATCATTAGAAGGCGGCAATATTAATGTCGATAAATCATAGCTGGAAGAAGGTTTTACAAAAACACTTTCGAAGAATTTATTAAAGCCGTTACTTATGTCCCGCCCAGTATCGGTCTCGGTGCCTAAAGATTTGGGATCATTTGATTTCCCTCTCATTAATTTAACATATGACCACATTTTTTTGGGACATATTTTAATGTCTTCCTGAATATGAGTTATAAAACTGTTGTACAGTTCACGCTCCAGTTTTTTAGCCCTACCACGTAAAATAGAAAATTCATAATAATCTAAATGGTTTTTAAATTGTTTCCATTTGGAGTGAGCTTTTAATTTATCGCGTATTATGTTTCTAATAGATTTTTTATACCAAAGATTATAACCAGATCTTAATTTACGTTTAGGTACAAATAAGTCTATGCATTTCTGTAACTCATTATAAAAACAAACTACTGCACAGTCTACAGTATCACATAACTTATTTAAATAACCAATCATTTGTTCATAGTTACAACGTTTGAAGTTAAGTTGTTCAGAGCTGAGCTCAGTTAATGGGATGACAGACATGTTAGAGGAATCAATAAGTAAGGTTGGATGTGCTGGATCTTTATCTACTAAATAGGTTTGTGTTACTTCGGTAATGACAGGAAAGTTAGGATATACAAGATCTAAAGTGTTAACAAAAGTGTTTTGACTATTACTATTATGTATATAAATATGTATAATATAAGTAATATATCTACCAAGTTTATCGAATCATGTTAAGTAGGTACCTATGTTATTTACCTATTCATGTTGCACTCTTTTACCTTCTATTTAATCTTGTTTCTTTCTCTTTTTAGGTTTGCTGGAAGATAACTCTTTTTAGGGATAAACTTGCCTCTGTCGGTCCTGTTTTAGTAAGGTTCTGGTTCTGCTCTCTGTGTGCAAAAATTACGTCAAACCAGATTGAAACACGTGAACTGGCAAAACATTACGTCGGCAACAAGTTGGCAACGTCTTCAGTACTTGCCTAGGCGCTACATACAACCAAATTTCTGGTATCATTTTCATGTTCACTTAAGTTTTCAAAAAAGAATACGCGCTAAACTCAGGCAAACGTGTTTACATAACAAGCGCAAGCTGCATTCTGGCGGGTGCAATTGCTCTTTCACCCGCTGACCAAGCACACGCGCGTTGGAGTTCACATTAAATGGTAAAAAAAAACAAGGTTCTGTAATTATAGGTAACTACCGCATAATAATAATATTATTCATCCTTAATGTAGTATGTTCAATGGATATCAATAGATTTTATTGAATATGGGTGCACATCCATATTATTATTATGTTCTATTATGTAGTTAGGTAGAATTTACTGTGGTCACTTCAGCTAAGTCGTCAAGTTGGATAATCTTGATTGCCCTGTTTTGACGTTTGCATAGTAAACTTTTTTTTTACTGTGGAGTCCTGTCTCTTCTTTCGTAGTATTGTGTTCTCTTCTTCCTATAAGTCTGTGGTTCTCTTTGATGATGATGAGTTGAATTACGTATATGAATATAACGTATTTATTTTAGTTTGTCAATTGGCGAAAAATATAAATATCATCTTTCTTATCTTTATCTTCGTTCACTTCAGTTCTATTCAGCGCTCAGGACAGAAAAGAGTTTTTTGAGTGTACATTGATATCGTCAAGGCCAGTTTATCAACAAATAAATACAATGTCGGAGAAACATTTACAGACCGGTTAGTCTTCTCTTTCGCCTCTGGCATTTGCGGTTAAAAATGGAATAGAAATTAGAATACAGGTTTGCTGAGGGACTACATGCATGGATGGACCTTAGTTATATCATTAATTGATCTAGTATGGCAAGGCAGGTACATATGTACCTGCCTAACCTATCGTCCATGTATAGATAGCTATTGGGTACATAATTCAAGTACAAACTTATGTAGGTTGTTCTTGTTCGTGTTATCGCGAAAAATCTCTGAGCTCATTGTTGTTACTTGCTTACTTAGGTTGCTCGGTTTTACCGAATAATCCATATTTGATTTTGTGTGATAAATGAGCGACATTACTATCATTTCCATTACAGGTGATGCCCTGCCAACATACAATGGCAAGCTGCGTCTATTTGCTATGAGATTCTGCCCCTATGCCGAGCGGTCTGTGCTGGTATTGAATGCCAAGAACATACAGTATGACTTGGTCTTCATTAATTTGGATCACAAGCCTGAATGGATTTTTGACTTCAGCCCCAAAGGTAACCTAATCATACCTAAGTAGTTTTCCTTAGTTTGGGTCTTGTATTATAATTAGTAGATATGTGTTTACAATATTTGCTTGTAATATGGGTATTTAAAGCATTGCTCAGTTTGGGGATAGATGGCAAGTATTATATGGTAATATTTTTTTTTTTACTGTAATCGGTAGTATGTCAATAAGAGTAATAAAAAAATGTAAATATAAAATAAACAATTGAATATTACAGGACATTCATTTCACACAGTACCAATCTAGTCTCAAACTTAGCAGAGATAGTAATATGAAATAAAATGAGACTGAAAATGAAATTAAACTAAATAATGGAAACATATTTTTTTTTTTTAAATTAAAATGCATTAATATATCAAATGTTTGTTTGTTGAACAGTTGTATGATAAGTCTCTTCTACTCATCATACAATACAGCACTCATACACAGAACAAACATCTTATGGTAATAATTGGTATTTTTAAGCTGTAACTATGACCCACACTGATTTAGGATATGGTGACCCTGCCTTTACTATGTATCTACCAGTATTCCTGTAATTTTTATAATTACATTTTCATTCTTACTCAGGAATAACCTTTGTGTGATGAATTAACTTTAATTCATCACACGAAGGTTATAAGTAGGTACATACTCATGTACCTACTTATAATACAATACAGCAATCCTACACAGAACAAACATCTATTACCATCACATAAATGATTTTCCTGGATTATTACGGAACATGTTATTAAAAAAGTAACAGGAATGCTAATACATAAATAAAAGGCAGGGTCACCATGGCATAAATCAGTCAGGGTCATCATAGCCACAGCTTGAAAATTCCAATTATTTCCTTATATGTTTAATAATCTATACAGGAACCGTACCGGCTTTAGAGTATGAACAGGGCAAGGCATTGTTTGACAGTAACATCATCAATGCATACCTTGATGAGAAGTACCCTGAAAACCCTCTTCAGTCCACTGACCCGCTGCGCAGAGCCCAAGATAAGTTAATCCCTGAAAACTTTGCTGCGGTGAGTCTATTTAGAGGTATATTTTCATCTCTTATAAAGTAAATCATTTACATTTGATACTTAAAAACCAGTAATACCTTTTTGTAATTTTATTTGTATACCTGTGTCACAGGTTTACTTGAACTTTGCCAATGCCAACATGTGCACAGATATCAGTATTTTCATAAAATGGTTAAAAAACTTACTACTTATAAAATATAAAAGCTGATGAGAAGTCTATCATCTGGTCATTAATTATTATTTTATGATTATATCATTATATTTATTTTATAGTTGTGATATCATCCAATTGCTTGTCATAGATAGCATGACTGAAATCATAATATAAGAAAAACACACATAACAGGCTAACCTCCTCAAGTAGGTATACATCAGATTTCACTTTGCCCTAGGGTAGACATTAAGAGAGCCACTGTGTACAAATCCTCTCTGTTAACAGTGAAAAACTTGGATGTGGACTGTTTTATGAGGTAGTGGATCAGCTTTCTGCTGGCGTTATTAAACTCTTCAAGTCTGAGTTCATGGTAGTCAAAATGTGTGGTTGTGTGTGACCGAGAAGTCGGTAGTGAGACCTATAGGACCAACATATTTGATTTTAATTTGAAAACCCCAAATTAAAAAAGAACTATGTAAACAAGTAGAGATTTGCTGCAGGTATATTTATAGGAGTATATAAGTATAAAATGATGTAGTAATTTTATTACATTGCTAAATTTCAAATATTTTTTTCTGACAGGCTCAGTCAGCATATTACACCGCAGCATTCAACCCTTCCGGACTGAACCCATCTCATGCTGAGAACTACCACAAGGGTCTTGATGGTCTGCAGAAGGAGATTGAAGCCCGTGGAACCAAGTTCCTGAATGGAGAGCAACCAGGCTTAGTGGATTACACCATTTGGCCGTTCCTAGAACGTTTTGAAGCTTTGCCTCTCCTTGGCAAAGCTGATTTTGCGATTGAAAAGACTAAATATGCTTCTTTGGTAAGGCCAAGCAAAGTTATAATTTAAGATAGTTTAAACTGTTGATGTCCAGTTAACAATGACTATAGTAAAACCTTAAACTGTTGTAGGTACATGTTGAAAGTTTATGAGTCATTCCATGTCCAGTTAACAATTACTATAGTAAAACCTTAAACTGTTGTAGGTACATGTTGAAAGTTTATGAGTCATTCCATGTCCAGTTAACAATGACTATAGTAAAACCTTAAAGTTAAATGATAATAGCCTTTCTTTTATCTATAAAGTGACAGGTTCACTGTTTTCATAATCTCATTAAATAAATAATAACATTTTGAGTTCAAAGGTAACTATAGCTACCAAACGAAATCTCTATCTTCCTGTTTGCTTTTCCACTATACAACATTTTGTCTTCCTCCTAGTTAGGTACCTTATTTATTCATTTGTAATCATAAAAGGTCTTGACAGTATGAATTACAACATGTAAGGTTGTTCACAAATTATTTTGTGGATGTGGTCAAACAAACAAACAACAGGATGTGGTCCTTATTCATCATGTACAATCATTTGATAACGTCTTATCACAGTTATAGGAGTGTCTGCTGCACATTTTGGTACCCGCTTTGTTACTTTGTGCTAAAACGTCATATTTTTTCAGGCGACCTACATCGAAAACATGAAAAATGCGCCTGCAGTGAAGGCCTACTACCTATCTCCGGAGACGCATGCTAAGTTTACCGAGTCTCGCGCTAAAGGCGACGCGGACTATAACATGCTGGATACAAGTGCCGTTTGTTGTATGCGTCCTAGGAAGAAGAAGGAATAAATGACAAGAGTTATTTATTCTTTTTACTTTCAAATTCCATGATACACTTTTAAAAAGTATTTTGTCTAAAAACAGATCTTATTTTAATAATACCCAGTACAACTGTTTCTTTTAAGTACACATTAAAAACATGATGTATTATAAATCTAAAGTAAACGAATACCAATAAAGCTGTTTTATTGATTGTACCTTAGCTTAAATATATCCTTGCCTACTAATATTCTCTTGTCATTTAAATGCTTATTTTAATGTATAATACC
This sequence comes from Venusia cambrica, assembly GCA_951394065.1. Taxonomy (NCBI): domain Eukaryota; kingdom Metazoa; phylum Arthropoda; class Insecta; order Lepidoptera; family Geometridae; genus Venusia; species Venusia cambrica. The sequence goes on along the minus strand of OX596040.1, from coordinate 10,769,118 downwards.
CACTCCACTAGCTTTATTGGCTCAAGCTATGTTTAGTCGAATACAATAGTAATTCAATCTCTAGGATTTTTTTAGTTCTATCAAAATCACGGAAAAGAGTTGCCACGTGCTACCATCGCACGTGAGATAAACCAATCAAATTTAGCATGTCATTTTCTACTCTGTTTAGGGGTCGTTGCGTAAGTCGAAATATCTACTTACTTTATCAATCAGCAGATTTTCTTCAAAGGTTAACTGATAAAACAAACATTTTGCCTTGTTGATAAATAGCTAGGTACCTATTACCTTTAATCTACATTCAAGTCGGTAGCAAGGTAGGTACCGTCAAATGGGGGAAGGAACAGACGATTATGTAGTTCACAACCCTAATATGTAGGTATTGAGACGAAATTTTAGTTAGGTACGGTACATTAAGTCTACTGCAGTGAGAGAACAATATGTTACCTACTATCTACATAAAGCTGCCTCTATATCTTATCATATTACGCTGTAATTTTAGTAGTCTTGCGCTTTTTTTTTATATATATGTAGGTACTGGGAGACAGAACAAGTAAGCAGCCCACCTGGAGATGTATATGCATCTCTTGCCTATTGCCTGTAACAAAGCCTTACTACGTAAATCACGTCCACAAAGAACATGATCTACACTGCACTGCATTGCGCCCGTCAACATGAGGCAGTAAGGTATTATGCCTCACGTGCCCGTAATTTAACCGGGAACCGAAACAGCAATGTTGCTTGACGGCCGAAATAGGTGGTAGTACTTCGCCTTTCACAAGTTCTACCAGGTACTCGCTTGTACCATAAAACACAGAGGGAAAATATGGTTTTTAATAATAAAGGTTTATTGTATATAACTATAAAAAAAAAACTGGGTGCTCGCACTACTCACTGAACATTCAAGATTTTTTGTCGCACATTTATACAACATTTCCCTCTTATTATCTGTAAAACTCGATTCCTTTTAGAACATACCTTCCTGCTGGGCGAACGCTGGAATTGGTGACTGCACATCCAATGACAAAGCACATTTGTGTATTGCGTCTATTCATTGAATAGCATGAATATCTATATTGCATTTCATGTAAGCGTGACCTTTGTGGAGGCGTTAACTTTTAAGCTGATACATCTATACCTACATTAACATTTTTATTAATCGTCACCGAGATCACAGATTAAATAATAGTTACTAGTTTTTATTATTATGATGTAAATTGGCTATAAGAGATCTTTACGGAGGAATGACTTGACCAATAGTGGATTTGATGGTGTGATTCATATGGAATGACGTGTGACTTCGTAACTTGCCTAAAATATTAACGGTTGTGTAACTGTGGGTTGTATAAACTCTAAAGTAAGGAAAAAACGGACCCCATATAGGTTCACGCGTCTGTCTGTCTGTCCGTCCATCTGTGATCAAAATAATTGGAAAAATACGTCATCCAGGTAAACAAAATTGTATAATATCCTTAATTGAAGTCAAGTCGGTTTTCTTAGTTTTTCTTAGGTTCACGCGTCTGTCTGTCTGTCCGTCCATCTGTGATCAAAATAATTGGAAAAATACGTCATCCAGGTAAACAAAATTGTATAATATCCTTAATTGAAGTCAAGTCGGTTTTCTTAGTTTTTAAAACGTAATTATTAAGCACCTTCTTTGTAAGCTTGCTCCACGGTAGACCATTCCTTTGCCAAATAAGTTCCTTTTGATTTAAAAAAAATGTAATAGAGATGACAAATATAAGGGAAAGAACATACAGGTTATCAAAAATAGCCAAAATATAAAATAGATTTTCTATATTATAACAGACACAACCGATTCTATGTCGCGTTAAGTACATCAAATAACATTTTGTATATATTTAAGTACATTTTACAATAAATTCAAGAATTTGCCTTATAAATAGTAATTGCAGAGTGAAAACACATATTTTTTCAGCTAAAGATGATAATAATAACAAATATGAGAATGAACTATAATCCTACACATAGACTCATGCCTGTTTCCCTATACACATATAAACGACATAAAAATATAGACGAGACAAATATAGCTAATATTTCTCTATAAAGTCAATATGATTTTGTGAAACTGAGATTTATGTGAAGTCGCATTCACCACTCATATATATCAACATCAATTGCAACTTTATTGATGTTATTTCTTAATATGTTTCCAGATCAGATATCCATAATATAACAGGGTTCAAAAACACGAGCATAACCTTCGGGGTCACCCGGATCCAGAAAATATTAAAAAAATGTACTATATTGCTGTCTTTGTTTACTTCTTACACTAACTCTTTTCTATTCTGGTTTAGGATAATCACGGTACTAACATAACTCGACGACAGTGTGTAATAAATACAGTGCATGGTTTAATAACTGGGAACTTAAAAAACATTATATAAATCATATTACACAGAACACTTTATACATTACCAACGGGATATTTTGCATGATTTATAGGTGAATTGAGTTCTTAGATATTTCAACGCTATTCAAAAGTTATATATGTATGATTTCATCATCACCGTGATTGCATTACGGTGCTAGATCCCTTTTGTCGGGGAAACTGATGTATTTTCCCGGACAAAAAGTGAGCCACATGCTTGCATGTAGATGCAAGTCATCAATAATAAAGATTAAGGTTACGACTATTGATGTACCTACCTACCTTATTTTATTAAATAATATCGTTATTTATCAATAGAAAAATATCATCATTGCAATGTAATATGGTCATTGATGGTACTTCATTTATTTGTTAACAAACAATGTGGCTTAACTTATTAATCGAGATTCATAATTCGATTTTTAAATATATACTCAGGTAAAAAGAATTTAATTATTAATCACCATTAAATCAACTTCAAAATAATATCTATTTTGGAAGACCGCTGTTTGGATGTAAAAATATGTTAAAAAATCATACAGTAAAATGTCATAAAGCATAACGTCTATAGATTGCTATTCTATTGCTAAATTATTTCTTTGTACTAAAACTAAATTAAAAAAATACCTAGCTTGCATTAGTAATATTGTAATCTTACTCCAAGGTATAATAAAATAATGTAAGTGGAATGTAAATTTTCCTATTATACCTACATAACTATATGAAATACCTAGACATAGACGTCAAATACACCATTTTATAAATCTATTTCTTTGTTCGTTTTTTCATACATAATAAGCTAAGGATGCTCATTTTTAACGACTCGTTACGACAGTTTACAATTTTTTCCTTCTTGAACGCTATGAATAATATAAATAGCATAAACAAAACAGAATAAAACTACATTAAAAACACATAGAGACATGCTATATCACAACAAAGATAATACAAAATAATGACCTACACGTTACAAAATTGCTTACCATTAATTTGAGAATTTTAATTGGGAGCCAATAACTGTCTAGAATGCATGTTCTATATGCAATCCAATACTAGCAAGGTTCTATGGCTGCAGTAAGAATGGGACTAAGTCCAAATTTTTTGACTTTTGACGGATTTTTTATAGAACATTTAAAATTCAAATGTCAGAAGTGGATTTCACAAACACCTATTTAATAAAATTATTTTGAGACAGTCTATTCTCACAATCTCTGCGTAACCCTGCGTCATACGCCCTAAAGCTGCCTCTTAGGCAATGCATGACTGGCTTAAGACCTATACAAACCGGTATTTAACCACGCTTTGGACAAAATAATACATACGCTCGAGTTTTTTATCATGAACATGTTTTACTGGAATTGTTATATTTCGGCGAGACCTTAAATCCAGTTTTCTATCTACATGCACCAAAGAAAAAACAGCCTACAATAAGTTAAAATAACAAAAAAATACTTATAAGTTTGGTTTCTTCTTAAATGTGCTCTGCAGACTCATGCCATTTTGAGAATTGTTATTATATCAGTGATGCAGTCAGGTTGGCTGCAACTTCTTAGTTATAGATTAAAAGGCACAGATCATTGGAAATGACAGATCATAGACCCTACATACCTACGAGCTAGGTTTTTCTTGAACACGTTCTGCAGACGCATGTTAGTATTAAAATGGTTGAAAACCGCTAGACCCTAACTCCAGTTCCCAAGCCAAGGGCCGAAATACACGCATTTCGCTCGAATTTCCCCAAATAGCTATGCAATAAGGAATAGCCGAGCAGTCGTATGCGTAATACGCAAAAAAAATGTTTTGCCATACCTACGAGCTAGGTTTCTTCTTGAATATGTTCTGCAGATGCATATTAGTTTTGGAATGGTTGAATATCTGCGTGACCCGGCGGCCTACTTCTTGGGCCGCGTGTAGGTTGGAGGTAGGTCGCGGCGGCTCCGGCGGCGGCCCTTCCAGGTTGTGGAGAAGGGAGTATACCGCTGGCTTGTACTGAGAGTAGGTTGGGTTTTGTACTACCTCTTCCACTTTTCTGTGGAGGAAAAATTGTTTTGATTTGTTTGACAACTAATACGAGACTTAGAAGAAATGAGATTAACTGAAATAATATGCTTTCAACGCGTGAGCGTTGTGAGATCAGGGTGTCTAAATTAGGTACGTACTATATATAGTAAGGATTTAAATATAAGTAGGTATTTTATTTATTAAGTTAAGAGAGTATGTGTAGGTATACTTTTGATATGTATGTATATTTTATTTGTCTATTACAATTGTATTTTAATTCAAGTACACTTTTCTACCTTTTCAGCATATTACCTCTCTCTCTCAAAGGTTCGCTGGTAGAAAGCTCTTTAAGGTTTAAGCTCGCCTCTGTACATATGTTTTCCTATGACATGTTTAAATCACATTTATGTGTACAATAAAGAATAAAGAAGGTAATTAATAATGATGTATTACATTTGACAAGCTTCATAGCTCAGTTGGTAGTAGCTCTGCCTTCTGCGCTGTAGGTTGTGGGTTCAATTCCCACACTGGACAAACATTTGTGTGATGAACATAGATACATGTTTGTTCTGTGTTTGGGTGTTGTATTATTATAGTATGTATGTATTTTAAAAAAAAAACTAGATAGGTATTTAAGTATTCTATCCGTAATCTAGTTCCCATATTACAAGCTATGCTTATAATTGTTTGGGGCTAGATTTGTGTGAAATGAATGTCCCGTAATATTTATATATTTTATTTATTTATTTCTTCATACTTTATTGTACACATAAACATAATAACAAAGAAAAACTTAAAAATTAAAATACATGGCAAAGGCGAGCTTAACCCTAAAAAGAGTTTTCTTCCAGCAAACCAGTGATGTGGAGAGAGAAAAGATAGTTAAAAATTGGGAAATAGTGTACACAACAATTTAATAAAGTTTAATAAGTAACATATAACTAAGACACATAAATTATATTAAATTTATCAATAATACTTAATTTACTTACTAAGAATATAGATTTAAATATAATATATATACAAATATAATCATATACATAGCATAGGTATATAGATATACATAACATATATAGATATACATAACATAGATATACATATTAATATATTATGAATCTATAAGGAGAGGTAGAGCTCTTTGACTTTACGCTTGAAGATTTTACCTGAGAGCGGATAGCAAGTCGGGATGGTGCCTGGCGTGGTGCGCCGCCAGTTGCAGGCCGGGGGTGAGCGCCGCCAGGCATTCCACGGACAACGGACCCTTGTGACACAACTCACAGAGGAGAGATACCGCTGGAACGGAAAAATCATTTATTAATCTGCTTCTTGCCGTTGCCTATTTGATATTGTTACGCCAGTCAAATAGTCATCACGGACACTCACATGTTCCGCGAGAATGAGACATTAGCCACTGGTTTATGTATAAATAACACAAAAGGATTGTTTATAACCGTCGAGAACAATTCCCAGATTACGCAATAGTAAATAAATAATAAATAAATAAATATTACAGGACATTATTTTTTACACAGCGCAATCTAGCCCCAAACTAAGCATAGCTTGTAATACGGGAACTAGATTACGGATACACTACTTAAATACATTTTTTTTTTGTAAATACATACTTATATACAATACAACACCCAAACACAGAACAAACATCTATATTCATCACACACATGTTTGCCCTGGGTGGGAATCGAACCCACAGCCTACAGCGCAGAAGGCAGAGTTACTACCAACTGAGCTATGAGGCTTGTCGCAAGTACCGCGATCAGTCTCGCGCATACGAGAAGATTTGGTAGAGTTGGATATAAATATGCCGCGCGATTCGGAAGCCAGACAGTATTAGATTACGATAAAGCGACATAACATCAAGTGATATTGGAATGCGATAGCAGTGTTAAGTGATTTGGAAGTATAACTTAGTAGTGTTTAACTGTGTTTGAGAATAATTAGTTTGGTTGCTTTTAATTTTACGAAACCCAGCTCGTAACAATATTGTCTATATTTCAAGTAAGGAACAAAATTACAAAAAGTAGTCACTATTAATTGTTATGGCTCATTTAAATAGTTTTTTTTTTGGAATTTTGTTCAGACATACATATGCATATTATTAAGAGAAGTTAATAAGAGAATTAACCAACTGTGACCTAGAGGTCCTGAGTTAGGTCCCTCTAAGGGGGTACGAATTTGTGCTTGGTTTGGTTGGTGGTAGGACTTTAGTCTTTAGTCTTAACTTTTTTAGTTTTTACTTTAGTCCACCTGGCTAGCTACCGCCATCTTACCTAAGTCTGTCGCTATAACAAAAATTATAAAATTCAATTATATTATTGTTATTAGCTGCGTAGCCTGTATGTGGTAACGAATTTTACTTTTTTATTTATTTAAACAACTAGGAGACGGAACAAGCAAGTAGCCGTCCTATTTCCTACAACAATGCCTTACTGCGTAGGTCAAATCCACAAAGAACAAAGCCTACTCGGCACTGCATTGCGCCCGTCAACTTGAGGCATAAAGGTGTTAAGCCTCGCGTGCCCGTAATTTCACCGGCAACCATACCCTTCAAACCGGAACACAGCAATGCTGCTTGGCGGCTGAAATAGGTATGGTGGTGGTACTTCCCCGGAGTAGCCCGTTCACAAGGGGTCTACTACTCTTAAAGCTTATATTTGAATCCATGATGTGTTTTGAATTTGAGCAATTTACCAAAACTTTAAACCGCGTAGCTAAAGCTGAGGAATAATCTAAACAAAACTTACTAACTATATCTAGCTACTACGTGTTTGTGTTTATAAATTAGTTACCTCGTTCTGCCACGGCTCGGTTATCGGGAGTGGGTAGTACTAAAAGCGCTAACGCCTCGGCCACTCGCGAGGCCTCACGCCCGCCCAACGGAGAGCCTCCCACTAGTTCCTCTAGCGGGGGCCAACAGGACCCTTCGCAGGCCAACGACCGGATCAAACAGGATCGGGTGATGCTGCCCCACGCGGTTATCGCCACTTCTCGGACGGACCTGTGGCACATTCAATAACATTAATTAATATGAAGCAAAACTAAAAATTACGAAATTAATTTATGCCTAAATTTCTGTGCAGGGTAGCTCCACGGATGGGTTTTCCCCCATTTTAACACAAAAATATCAACTAAAAGACTGTAGTTGTTTTTTTTATCATGTCCTGAGGATGCCACGTAGAAGATAGAAATTAAATCGACACGTGTCTCCCACGTGACTTGCTTGGCTTAAAGTGTGCTTGGTTAGCACAATATATTGTACTCCCCAAGAGGATCGAACCCGGGACATCTGGATCTGAAATCGGTGGGTTGAACCACTAGACCACAGAGGCGGTTAAAGTATTGCTAAAAAAAAAAGCTATAAAAAGGTTGGTGTGACAACACAGAGGGTGATGGTAGTTGTGATTGTGACTCACACATCGTCATCATGCAGCAGCGAGACGGCGGCGGGCAACAGTTGTCGCTCGATACACTTCTCGCATATTTCCGTTGAGTTCATCAGTTCCGCGATGAGGCTTGCGATGTACACACGTATGGAGCTGCCGCTGGCGCTCTCACAGCTGCTTGCGGCGACTAAAAAAATATATAAAATAAATAAATATTATAGGACATTAATTTTTACACAGCGCCATCTAGCCCCTAACTAAGCATAGCTTGTAATATGGGAACTAGATTACGGATAGAATACTTAAATAGTTTTTTTTTAATACATAATTACTATATGATACAACACCCAAACACAGAACAAACATCTATATTCACCACACAAATGTTTGTCCTGGGTGGGAATCGAACCCACAGCCTAGAGCGCAGAAGGCAGAGTTACTACCAACTGAGCTATGAGGCTTGTTGAGAGCGCAGAAGGCAGTATATACATATCAAGTTATATGCATATAACTTGATACAGAAATCGATTTTGGTTGGTGGTAGGGTTTTGTTGAAGTCCGTCTGGCTAGCTACCACCATCTTACCTAATTTTGTCGGCATTACAACATTCTTTTTAATTATTGTGTTCCAGCATCTAAAGGTAAGATTGCCAGTTCCTCAATTTGATGAGGATTCCGGGTGAAGTGCGCTTCCACCTTCGGTCATAACATAACTTGAAAAATCAGGTGAGATGAAAGCCTAGCACATCCCTGTGGTATAATAAAAAATAAAAAAAAGATTGGGATTACATCACATTAACAACCGTTCCAATGGAACTTACGCCAAAACTGGATGGTTTTGCCAACAACGCTTGGCAGGCGGATTGATGATCGCAGAAACGGTGAAATACACAGAAGGAAGCTACTGCCCCCTGGTGAGATCGCTTAGTCAACTTTTACGACATCCATGGGCTGAGCTGGAGGAGTCTACCGCCACAGCAAAATATTACTGGGAATATAGGTACAAAACAACCAATTCCTCGTTATTTTTCAGTCTATAAATCCACGCAAGATTAAATTTAAATGTGTCTTTGTTTGTCGGTTTGTGACATTTTCATGGCCGACAAATTTTGTCGAAATTTGGCAAAAAGACAGATAGAATCCTGGGGAAAAATATAGGCTACTTTCTATCCATGTACCACATGGTCGAAGCCGCGGAAAAACTTAGTGAAGAAATAAATATCAAAAAAAGAAAATCGCCTAATAACTGTCAGTTGTTTGACAGTAAGAGACAGATCGCACACCGCCAATATCAAATTAAAAAGATCGCTATTCTAGCGTAGAGCGTTATTTAAATTAAATTTTAAATTAAAATGCATTTATTACTATTGTACAAAATACATAAAAATGTTGAGCCCTCGTCACCAAAATAAGCTAAGAAAGCTTGTTCTTTGGCAAAGAGTGCTTCCCATAATAATAATATACAAATAAAAATTGGTACATTGTGCTCAAAAGTTTACAAATATCAATTATTGAGTAAGATTAATTATAAAGTTGAATGAAAATGAAATATTAAATGTACATAATACTTAATCATAAATTTATGTAAATGAATTAATTATTTAAAATGTAAAATGACTAATAGCTATATAATTATTGATATAATAAATAATAAGGCCCATTTGATAATGTGTGTTGTGTGGGTGAGTGAGTGAGTGAAGATGTATGCGTGTGGTGAGTAGTGGTAAGTAGATTTATGTAAATTATATGTTGGTGTATAGTAATTATCGAGATTATATGTAGATGGGTGCATTTAGTTATATTATCTTTGAGGCAATCTAGCCCCCGCTAATTAATATTCATACTATATATTAATATTTAATATTTATGCGTACTTGTCCTATATTTATAAGTTATACCCTGTATTCTATGACTACAATCTACATATCAACAACTAATTGTGGTACTGTGACGGTGTGCGAATAGTGTCTGGACGCCCGGTCGCCGTCCATCTTCCACGTAGCGTGGCACACTCACAGGCCTACCCCTGTGATTCCTAAGACGATAGAAGTCGCCGCCACGTAACATACACTATAGCATAACTGCACTATAGCTATAGGGGACTGTTGCACCCAACGTCAAGCTGTACGCAGACAGGCAACCTGCGCCAATCGACTCCCACACGTTGGGAGAGCTTCCACTACCCAGTACTGCTTGCCGACCAGCTACCTACCGAGCTGCACTACACCGGCGTTTCCACCGAGCTACCACGCTGCCTCCACACTCAGCGTCGCCACGTGTCCACGCCACGCCCCTTCAGCAGCGTACAAGACAGTACCAGTGGTGACCAACTGATTGGTCCTAAAGCTCTTGAGCCCTTGAGGTCAGGCCTTCAGCCCACCTTTGTAGCCTAAGAGAGGTCATGATAGTCATGCACCCCACGCCCATAACCGGCGCGTCTAGATCTAGAATCTAAATCATCATTATAACTATAACTTCTATCAATATACCTACTTGTATCTATTACCCACCATTTTCTATTCACCTTCCTATCACTACCGTAGGCATGCAAAACGATATCGCGACCAACGCGACAGTGGCAACAAGCATTGCAATAAACAATATTTTACAGAGATAATAAAAAATTACAAATATATACAATATCAAAGTATTACAGTTTGAATTGAATGACAGTACAACGTCTCTAAGGTCAGCTAGTTGTCAATAAATGAATTTGAATTGAAAATTTTGAAACAAAACTGAAAAATAATTAACTTCGTTTTTTTAGTAATTAATTGAGGTTGCAAAAAAAAAAAAAAACACCCACTCGCATGTAAAACTGCATCGTTTAGTACTTACATTCTCTAAGATGCTGAAGATAAAAGTGTAAAGAGTCCGGCTGATGTTCCGACACCCATTTCAGTGGTATGGAAAGCGTTTTCACTGGAAGCCCGCGGATACTACTATACACAACCCATCTGGAAATCAAATACATAATGTATATTTAGAATACTACTACACACAACCCACCTGGAAATAAAAGATATATGTTTAGAGCACCTATACACAACCCATCTGGAAATTTCATTTTTCAGGCGGACTAAAATAAAGTCCTACCAACAACCAAACCAAGCCCAATATAGTACTCCCCATGGGAATCGAACCCGGGACCTCTGGATCTGAAATCGGGGGCACATTAACGTGGTACAATAAAAAAATTGCGCGAAATTTTGCGAATTATAAATAACTTACTTTTGCAAGAACTCCCCATGCTGAGCGCTGTCGCGTAACGCGGGCAGCACACTGACTAAATACACCCCGACCGCCACCGTACTGTCCGGATCCACCGCGTCTAGTCTCTCGATGCTATCTTCCATCTCGCGTACAATGTCCGTGAATACAGGCTGTAATATGCACTGTGCGAAATTCACGGTGTAGCTCTCCACGTAGCTCTTGAACAGGGATATTAGGAGCTCGTAGATAGCGGGGTGGTTGAGCGCTTTGCTGCTCGTACATATTAATAGAATTTGTTTTACTCTGAAACAACGTACAAAGCCTAGCTATACATACGTTACGAATTGTTATATTATATATATTGTAGCCATAAGTGTTACCGTCTGCCCCCACGTGGGGGTCGTTCGTGGGGGCAGACGGTAACACTTATGGCTATCTGCCCCCACTGTTCATACGTATCTCATATAATAACATACGATAATTTATAATTATATCTGCCCCCACAACTGAATCTTTGTAATTACGTATGAAATGAAACATTATGAAATTACTTACACCAAAATAATCACGGACAATCGACAATTTGTAAACTGAAATTAATAATAAATTTGAAATAAATAGCTATTTAAATTTATAAAACAAAACATAAGTATTTTTTCACCTATACAGTCAGTTTGATACAGACTCGAGCCTGCCACACCTGCAGTCTTTCTAGTTCAGTTCTTCCTATACGTTATCATGTTCCCATATTACAAGCTTTAGTTTGGGGGTAAAATGTGCAGAGTAAAATTTTTTTTTTATACAACAAGTAGACAGAACAAGCAAGTAGCCCACCTCATGTAAAGTGCACTCTTGCCTATAACAATGCCTTACTGCGTAGGTCAAATCCACAAAGAACATAGCTTACACGCACAGCATTGGCCATGTGGAAGGAATGGGTCCAATTAGCCAACAATAGAGATTTATATGAGGAAAGGGAGGCATTTGCCCTGCAGTGGGAAGCCCCAAGCTAATAAAATTAAATATAAATTTTAATATGGCAACACTGATAGCAATTTAAGGTATACTCACAAATCTATAAACCAGGTCAGCTCCGGCCATCTGACGTCGGGATTATCTTTGACCAAAGTGTTCATCGCAACGAGCAGAGCGCTTCCATCGCTATCACAATAACACCGTAAGTCTATAAACCGATCTCCATCCAGCGGTATCTCTTGTATATCTATATCACAGCTTGTGTCCTTATTGTAAGTATTTTTAACTATTTGTACATTGATCACGTAAGCGAGCGTCGCTAGAACTAGGGATTTCGTTATGTCTAGGTAAAGCACGACCGCTCGCCATTCTTCGCCGCTCGCTTTGGTGAGATTCTTTATTATTCGAGGCATAAGTTCGGTTGAGAATTTACCTGAAAAAATTAAACATAAAATAAATTGTGTTGCAAAAACCTTTTATCCTATTTAACCGCCTCTGTGGTCTAGTGGTTCGCTCACCGTTGTCAGATCCCGAGGCCTCGGGTTCGATCCCAGGGGAGTCAAAATTGTGCTTGTTATTTTTTCCTACGGGAAAGCGGTTGGACTTCAAATCACCTGGTATTCAAGTTATGATAAGGCCACAGATGGAAGCGCACTTCACCCGTTATCCTTACTGAGTACCGGAGTAAAATATTGTACGCAGTGACGCACACTAGCGTCAGATCCAGAGGTCCCGGGTTCGATACCCAAGGGGAGTACAATATTACGCTTGGTTTGGTTGGTGGTAGAACTTTGTTTAAGTCCGCCTGGCTAGTTACCACCATCTTACCTAAGTCTGTCACTTGTTGTGTTCCAGCATTTAGAGGTAAGATAACCAGTTCCTCAGACAGTTGAGGATTCTCGGTGAAGAGCGTTTCCACCTTCGGCGTTATCTTCACTTGAAACCAGGTGAGATGAAGGCCAAGCACTTCTCCTCGTACATTTAAAAAAAACAGGGTGTGTCGTAAAGACACACGATAGAAGTGAAACTTTTGTATTACAGGGAAACATTTTAATTATCTTCCACTCAAACAAAAAGTTTGCGAATCGGAATTTCGAACCCCGCCCTTCAAAATTTCCCTTAAAAAAAGGTCTGCGCCACTGGATATCACCTGGGCATTTGAGTTTCGCAATCTGGCAGCCAATGTTCTGGACCATAGTCCGTTTGCAAGCACTTTAAAAATATATTCAAAACTCACCAGCCATCAAAGCAGTCCTTGCCAGAACCGGCGCAAAAACATTAACCGCATCCTTAGCGCACTTCTCCGAAGGATCCTTCAGGAAACCAAACATGAGATTCTCCAGCTGGCCGTACTTATTCTCCGCGACGGGACATATCAAGCAAGCCGACTTTAGCCCCAAGCCCCTGATCTCAGCTTCGTTTGACTCGCACATCATCACAACCAGGCTGAACAGAAGAGACGTGCAAAGTTCTATTGGCACGTAGGGCGCTACGGCCAAGCATATTTGGCTGGCCAGTATTCGCCGCTCGGTTGAGCGGGACGCAAGGAGTTCTGCTATTGAGGATAGAACCTCGCCACTGCCACCCCATTTCACTATGAGGCAGGTCGCTGGAAAGAGGTCATATACGTATACATTGATGTAAAGGTTCCATAATTATTGACAGGCAACCAAAGACCAAATGATTGACCTTGATAACTAGTAACATAAAATGTAGTGGCGTGTTCTTTAGCTCCGATATTTATCGAGCTCACATATTATGTAACGAAGATTATTAAAGTTGATATTTATATGGCAAATTAAAATAAATGGAAAATTATAGTTGAGCAACACCTAATGAGTGAAATCGATTTAAATTCTTGATGAAAAGTAAGCCGTTATCAGAAATCGGTAACGCACTAATTGAGTAGTACTCGTGCTCTTAGATAAAAAAACAAAATATTTCGCACAATCTACCCGAATATACCTCAGCTAAAACTGCTCCAAAACGCATCGGGTTCTGCAGTTACTCGTTGTCTGTCAAGATCGGAACAAAAAAGAAAGAAAGGGCTCGTCCGGGGAAGTACTATATAGGCGAAGTATACAATATTCTAATTTCGTCCGCCAACCAGCATTTCTGTGTTTCGGTATGAAGGGAATGGTTGCCGATGAAACTACTACAATGATTAACACCTTTATACAGCAAGTTGACGGGCACAATGCAGTGTAAAGCTTTGTCATAGACAAGAAGTTGCATTTACCAGCAGATGGGCGGAGCTTGTTCCGTCTCCAAGACAACAAATATTTAAAAAACAGGACATTCATTCGCACTCAACTATTTTCTCCGTGCTGGTAAGGCGTGCGATATATTTTGCTATTTGGATCTAAAAAGTAACATAAACGGTTGGACCAATTACAGGTATAGTGCTATGCAAACTTTATGACGGGTGTAGTTCTTACAAGCGCTGCGCAGTAGCTTTGCTTAGATGTCGTATGTGTCGTCTGTATAATGAGTTGGCCAAGTCTTATGATGTTGATGGGTTCACTATTAATATCCGGAGGTTTAAACGCTGTGCTTATCGAGCTTTATCCTTATATTATCAAAATAAGGTTGTAGTCGTACAGTGTCCTTTAATTATGTATTATTTTGTAAAATGTGAAGCTATATATATTTTTTTATTTTTTTACAAACAAAATATTTAGTTGCTGATTCTGGTTTAAGGGTATTTTAATTTTAATGCATGCAACACTAACGTTTTTGGATTCACATATTTGTCAACAATCTAGATCCGAACAAGATGTCATAAGTAATCACTGTAAGTATATTTCGATTGTAAACTGTTTTGTGAAGTATTAATAAATAAACAAATAAATGTCAACAGGTAAAAAAGCTGCACAGACGAACCTTCACAGATGAGCCTCGCGTCGCTCGGGTCAGGTTTCTTCAGTAGGGTGAGGAGCGTGTGCAGCGCGGCGGCTCTGCGCGGATGTCCAGCGGGCAGCAGCGAGGCGCACGCCGCCAACGCCGCCGCCGCCTCGCTGCGCCGCGCTACCAGCGTGTGAGGGAGGATCTACAAAACTAACTCATCAAACATTCGAAAGCCTTATCTGGAGCATTTCAATACATACTGAGCATAACTTAATTTGACATTGACCCAAGGGCTGGCTCTTATGCCAAAGAGGCCAGCGAACTAGCATAGCTATTCAACGTGGCAATGCAGCCGGTGTCTTGGGCCCTTTCCGTCTGGAAGTTAGTTTGATTGCACATGTTATTTTTAATGCTTCTTATTGCTAATTCATACTTTTCCATTTGCAGTTTTATTATGCTTAGTGTATCAATCTTAGGAAAATTAACGTTCCAGTGAGAAAGTCCCTAAATTATATGTGCACTACCAACCGCCTCTTTAGCCATGAAATGCTCTCCGTCCAAAGGTTGTCTGGAAGAAACAGCTTCTTAGCGATAAGACCGCCCATTGTTCCAGTTTAATTTTAAGGAGTGCCATAAAGTATTTTCATTCATTCAAAGTCAGACAACATTACTGAAAAGTATTTTTTTATAACTATTACTTGTGTTAGAATAGGTAAGAAAACGTGTCAGAAAAATAATGAAAAGTGAACGGAAAACTATAAAATAAATTGTGGCCTAAGATGTAGCACGGCGGTCGTAGGAACTAAAGCTTCAAGTACGGATGGGCGGGACGCTAACGAGGTAGGGATGATAATCTTCCGGGAGTCTGTTCTTGTAGTAGAAGGGAGATGGCAGGATCATTAACAAGCCTCATAGCTCAGTTGGTAGTAACTCTGCCTTCTGCGCTGTAGGCTGTGGGTTCGATTCCCACCCAGAACAAACATTTGTATGATGAATATAGATGTTTGTTCTGTGTTTGGGTGTTGTATCATATAGTACATATGTATTTACAAAAAGTATTTTAGTATTTGTAATCTAGTTCCCATATTACAAGCTTTGCTTAGTTTGGGGCTAGATGGCGCTGTGTGAAATAAATGTCCTGTAATATTTATTTTATCAATCAAATAAAAAAGCTAGCGAAAATTTCATACGAAACTGTACAATTGTAGTTTAACTTACCCTCGGCAATGTATCCGCCACCAAATGAAGGAACCCAGACAGGGCGATGGGTTTATCATTCGCTATCAGCTCCGCCAACAAATCATTGGCCAGAGGCTCGTTGACGTTGACCGTTTCACAGCACCAGTTGAGTATTGACAGCTTTAGACTGTTTGGTAACCCGCTGGAAATAAAATCATTATTATTCACACATTTTAGAGCGCACACATTATTTCACGATAATGCGCTAAAATGGCGTGATGATATTAATAAATGTCAATCTTGGACTCTTCAAGTCTAGAATTAATTGGTTCCTTTTTGATAAGCGTGCTCCAACATAGGCCACATCTTTACTTGATTTTCAAGTGAGCGCGGTGATATGTGAAGCGACTATTGCAAAATCGTACAGTCAAACAACCATGTTTTTTTTAACCTACAACAATTGCAATGCCACACAGACCGCGCCAAAATCTATTATTGGGATCAGAGAGAAGCAATGTCAAGTCACTACACTATTGATGGGGCCTGTAAAAGTTCACTAACAGCCATCTATCTGCGGAAGTTCGGCGCCAAACGGTTAGCCGCGTTCTGTCGGTGCGCGGGAAAGCCAGTACTTTCTGAAAGACCGCTCTATTTCAGGCATCTTCCTTGCTCTGGCCTATAGCTAGACAAACCCAGAGGTATCACCTAATTTAAAAAAAGCCGAAGCGGTAAACTTTTGACGCCAAGCCCTCGAAAAACTCATTCTGTACTTACATTTTTTTATTGTACTTCGGGGAAGTGCTTGGCTTTCATCTCATCTGAATCTTTTCATGTTATTATAAGGACGAAGGTGGAAGCGCATTTCACCCGGAATCCTCAACAATCTGAGGAACTGGCTATCTTACCTCTAAATGCCGGAACACAACAATTTTAGGAATGCTGTTATGGCGACAGAATTAGGTAAGACGGTAGTAGTTAGCCAAGCGGACTTAAATAAAGTCCTACCACCAACCAAACCAAGCACAATATTGTACTCCCCGTGGGGATCAAACTCGAGACCTCTGGATCTGATACCGGTAGGTGAACCACTAGACCACGGAGGCAGTTAAATATGTTGTACAAGTTTTCGGCGGTACATGTTTTCTTAAAAGTAATTTTCAGTATTCAATATATTAAAGGACAGGGCATTTATTTCACACAGCGCCATCTACAAGGTGAAACAGAATATGTGTACTAAGCAGTGGGGGGGCTTTTCGGACCAGGAAAAGTATTTGTTGCGGTGGGGAGATAATAGTGAATTCCCATTTTCAGTTTCCCATACAAATCTTTTCATTTTCTCATTGACAATAAATAGTGACGACCCTATTCCTTTACCGCACTATGCATGTAGGTAGGTAGGTATCAGTTGGTGCAATTGTATAACCAAACTAAGCATAGCTTGTTATATGGAAACTAGATTATGGATAGAACTCTTAAATACATTATATATGATACAACACCTAAACACAGAACAAACATCTATATTCATCACACAAATGTTTGTCCTGGGTGGGAATCGAACCCACAACCTACAGCGCAAAAGGCAGAGTTACCACCAACTGAGTTATGAGGCTTGTGTAATATGCTCCAAATTACCTGTCAATCCACATCTCCTTAGTGGCACTGTCCACGCTATACTCGTAGTGCACGCGAGTCCACTCGCCCGCGTCGTTTATACTCAAAGTCTCGTCGAGTGTCGTGACACTGCCGCGCTGCTGAGCGGAACTCACGGTCGAACCGTCTTTTCTATTGCTGAAATTTTCGACTTCAATAAACATATTTTAGGTACACTTACAGTGCATTCAGAAAGTGCTGTGTGGCCAAAAGGGTATGGGCCTGCCTTTCAATCCGGTTGTAGGTTCAAATCCAGCACCAATGGACTTTTCGGTTTTTCGGAAGTTTATGTGCGCGTGAGGAAGCCGGCATGTCCCTAGGACTAAAGGTCCGAATGACATGTGTGCGGTGATGGCTTTGCAACCTGTCATCACGTAATGAATACTAGCTACTTGCAAACCGTATGCGCATGTGCCGAACGTAAGTTTGGACGTGCCTCTGACCCCTAGTAGGTGATCCTCATAAAGTTCACGCTCTGAGTAGTGATCAGAGTTGAATCCTCAAAGGAGTAAAACTTGTGATTCTATGACTTTATTACTTTTATTACAGTAGTCATACAAGGCTTATCGATGGCAGCCAAAGAGGCTCTATCTAACTTGGTTAGTATACATATCCCGTGCATCGACGGAACACGGAAAGCCGTTTGGCGCCAGACTTGGGCAGGAGGATAGTCGCTAACCAGGCCTTTAGAGGTCCTACCATCAGAGCTATGATCATGTCGCCGCAGCCACTAGCAAAAATCAGCGTTTCCATTGCTCATGGTAGACCACTAGGAGGTCGATAACACCTACCCCATTGATTGTACATATAGCTGAGCATTGTTAGCTGTTATTAGCTCAATGTGACAGGGATGTGCTTGGCCTTCATCTCACCTGATTTTCAAGTTATGATAAGGCCGAAGGTAAAAGCGCACTTTACCTGAAATCCTCAACAAACTGAGGAACTGGCTATCTTACCTCTAAATGCCGGAACAACAGCAATTTAAGAATTGTTATTATGGCGACAGAATTAGGTAAGAATGGTGGTAGTTAGCCAGGCGGACTATAACAAATTCTACCACCAACCAATCCAAGCACAATACTGCTCTGGATCTGAAATCGGTGGGTTGAACCACTTGACCACTTGACTTTCATAATACAATGTCTTTTGAAGCACCTTCCCTTAGCACAAGACCAGGGCTCATCCATGGAGACTGGAGTGTAGCCACCAACCCAAAGGCCAGCTCCGCAAAGTAGCGGAGCTGGATTGACAAGCCTCACAGCTCAGTTGATATTAGATCTGCCTACTGTGGTTGTGAGTTCAATTCCCAAGCGGGACATTTGTTCTATAATATATATTCTATTCCCCGTTTGGGGATTATATGATATCACAAGTATGTATTTACAAACGACCACTACAGCTCAGACCATGGATCTCGTAAAAGCCGACTAAGGGATCTCGCCAGAAGAATGGCAGCAGCTTAGATGGATAGCTATCTTCATTCACTAATCCGCTGAATTTTACTCTGTCCAGCAGTAAGGACACTAAAGGCATGTTGATTATGATGAAGTATTCTATCCGTAAACCAGTTATGTATATTACATGTTATGCGGAATTTGGGTCTAGATGGTGTTGTGGGAATAAAAAAAAAAATGCGGAGCTTGGCTGGCTGAGGTCAGGTTGGCTTAACCGGGGGCAACAATACACCCCAATGTGGGATGTCAGTGCAGAACAGTTTAAGCCATCAATTTCCAAAGTTTTACTCACACAACACTATTCTTCTCGCTATCAATAATCTCGAACTGCTCTGGTGTGGCGCTATGCGTCGAATTTCCACTGCCATAATGGTTCTCAGTAGCTGTACAAGTTAAAGGGCGTTCCTCACTCCGCGTTTGTATTGATAGTAGCTTCTCATCAGGTATGTGTAGTTCAAGCCCTTTACTGTCGCATATGGGACTTGTCAAGGAGTTGAGGCTTACTATCGCTGCGTCGTAAAGCTTTTGGAAGTTCATCTTTTCAGTTTCGAGAGCGATAACTTTTTGCTTGAGGTGCTCTATCTCCTCAGCTTGGATAAGAAGCTGAAACATGATTTCTGCTGATGTTGATGCTGATGTGGGCTGTGGCTATACCCATACCCAAATGTACCAAGTACAACATTACTATCTGATCTGTGTATTTTTGTCATGATGGTCTGTCTATCCTAAGCTATGTAAGTAAAAGCTGGCATGTTTAACTGAAAACTGGCGTTTCAAGCTTGTCAGATAAAAATACTAATCTATAAACAAACAATACAAATTATAATTTGTATATAATACACAAGGCGCTTATACTAGTCAAATCTTTGACGAGTCAATATTATATTGTAAAAAACATAATAAAGTAACTATCTTTTTCAGTTTTTTATCGTACATATATTTATTCAAACAATATGTACAATTAAACTAACTATAAACAAGAGAACCAGTCGGGACACCTAAGGCCCGTTACAAACAGTCTATAGGCAACTCAAATGTTCCTTGCCAGATTCAAATAATTATCGGTGAAGCTCTACATACCGTTTCTTTAGGTACTAGTTAATCTTATTCCTAACCTAAAATCAACAATATACATACGTATAACTCGTCAATCGAGCGAAAGGGGCAGAGCGATGTAAATTGGTGCTTGCGTGAGTGAGATTAATGCTCACGGATTTTCTTAATTTCAGGTTATTATTATTTTTATCTATAACAATGGGAGGTGGAACCATCTTGTGAAGCCAGTAAACACAACCTATTAGTTGTGCAAGGATATTATAAAAAATCTGTAATTTCATTACATCAGGCTACTACTTGCTTGTGCCATCACTGGTAGTAATCATGATACTATTAGAAATATATACAATAGTTTGGCGTAGTGTGACTGACATACTATGCACAGCCTAAATTATGATATCTGTACCTTAATCTTAAAGACTTGGAATTTGGAGTGTACATTCCTTAGAAGGTGCGAGAGTGTACAAAGGGTTTTTTTAATTCCCACAGGATGACGGGAACGATGTCCCGGGCGTTCCACGAATACAAAATATCTTTTCCAAAACATACCTCATGACTCCAATCACTATCGGCATCCATGCTAGTTTGACAGCTCACACACACATTTCCCTCCATATCCGTTTGGCAATCCACATCATCACATTGGCAATCAATTTCAGTGGAAGCATCAATCATTGGCACATCCATAGTACTTTTACCCTGGAAGAGCGAGATCAGGCCTGGTGGCCGTGGCATGTTGAGACCTACATCATCCCAGTCTTCAAATTCCTGAAAGAATTTATAAAATGCCTTGAAAAATGGTGGGGGTATATACTCATCATCCAGGCAATATTCAGAATTATAACGGTTTTTTGTTAAGCATTGGGTTGTTTACCTGGTCAGGATTTTCATCAGAAAATGTGATGGAAGTTAGTTTATAGTCTTGCAGTAACAGGTATTCATTGACAAGGAAGTTCAATGCCCTCTTCTCGTGAGGCTTAATAGAGTGCTCATTGGAAATGTTCCTTGTGTTCTTGTCTAACGTTGAATCACCATCTAGAATTGAGAGCACTTACTACTTGATGCATCAGTCAATTTTAAACATTAAAAGCTGTCCTATTACCGATTTTGTGGACATGTTCATAGACCTTTGGATATGCTGAGCTCATAGATCATGCTGAGCTCACAGACCTGTTCATAAACATTGAATGTTTGACAAAATCATTGACTGACTTTTTATTACTATCCATAATTTTGCCAGTTAGTTTAAGTTTGTAATGTTTCTTTATAATCTTTTAATTACTGTTATCTTACCAGCAAACTGAGTGAGATTAGCTCTCAATGAGTTTATTGTTTCCCTTGCCTTGCGTAGTTCAAATTCCAAAACAGCCACATCCCCACCACTGCCCCCTCTATCCCCACCACCATCCTCCGAGTACCTTGCCGTATCTAGAGAGTCTAAGGTGGCTTGGCTTGCTGAACGGTCTGAAATATAATAGTGCATTTTTCTCATACTATGTGTATTGGTTGGGAAAATTGATTAATCCTTCAATTAGATAGCAATGGAAGACATTCCTTTAAATTTAATCCTACATATTTCTAATTGAAATTTCAATGATACAACTACAACTTTGTTGATATGGCATGCAACTGTTTTATTGATTCTGTTAGTGTTGAGTATTGTAAGTCATAAACAGAAAAAGTGAGCAAAATATTGTCAAATGATTAATCATTTTTTCAAAAATACTATGAAAACTTTGAAAAGAATACTAACAGGTCTCCTAACATGTAAAATTAAAGAAGGTAGGCAAAATGTTTTTTTGGCATAAATCTAGGTCTATTCATGAAACATAGTGTCTTGTTTGTATAACTCTTGTAGTTCATTATCACTGATATTTTAGAAGCAAAAGCTAGTTTGGATGGATGATTTTTCCTTCTTCCCACCAAAACTACTAAACTGATACACTATGCACATACATTGCTCTAGACTAGGAGTAAAACATAGGCTACTTTTTATCCCATAAATCGGTTCCCGTATTTCAAAAGAAATTCCAAACATTACCATACAAAACTATGAGGTTTTTTGTTGCCCCTTCACATAAATACTAGTAGTTTTAAGAGTTATTTTTAAATGAAGCTGAAACATTGCACATAATTATGCTGCTTTAATCCAGCAATAACATTAGGCTTAATTTCATCCCATAATTCAGTTCTTGAGGGATGGGAATGAAAATTTGTGCATTGGGACACTAACAGCATAGGTATTAATTACTTACAGAAGGAAGTTTTAGACAGTAGGGGGACAATTGATTCTTTTACCAGTTAATTCTAAATACTTACGGATAGAAGTGAACTCTGAAGCTCTTGAAACATGTTGCTCAAAGTTTCCTGGATTTGAAAAGAATTCTCTGAGTTGAGGCAGTTCCTTTCCACTTTCGACGAGTTCAGTGTGCAGTTCTAGAGCAGTCAGGAAGAAATTGTCCTTCAGCAGCTTTGTAGCTATATCCTCGTAGGCTAAATGTGGAGGCGCAGCAAACGAACTGTCTTCAATATCCTTGTAGGGATTCATGGCTGTTTACGTCATACATAAGCAACTAAGAAAGACGCATTAATATCTTTAAAAGACAATTTCATGACTTAGTTGGATTCAGCCCCCCAAGTTAAGGTATTTTGTTAGAATAGATAGTCACATGAATTTTCCCAAAATTATGTACGATTTTTCATTGGAAGAAAATATTGTTGACAAGAGACAATTATATTGTAACTTGATTTGACATTGACTATAATAACAATTGACATTTACATTTGACATTGCCAACATTTAAGCAGTGACGTGAATTCTCAACACTTCAGCTTCTTCTTCACGCCGGCCGCTGCCGCCGCCGCCGCCGTTATCATAATATAGAGTGATAACCATAGATTATCACTCTACGACTACGCTTACTCTCGGCTATCATAATATATGTCAAAATACTTAAAGGCCCCCAAATACCATATTATATACTTATTAACTAGCACTCTGGCGAAAAACACGGCCCGCGCGTGAGGGCTCACGTTGTCCCTTGTGTCCCTTTCAAATGAGGTGACCTTGACCAAACTGAACACAGGACAAATGGATTGTAAAAACGTTTGTGTAAGTATTCTGATTATATTGATGCTACCTAGGTACTCTTTATTAGCTCTTTTTTACGACCTGTAAATAAATTTGAAGTTAATGGAACACGGTAGACAAGAGTAGACTGGAGTAGAGTGGTCCAGATCAGAGATTCTACTAGCAATCGTTTAGGGGTTTTAATTCGCCTTCTCATCGTACCCTCATCACCAAAATTTAACCAAAACAACACCAAAACCAATAACAACCAACGTACCCACCGGGATAAGACTCATTTTTGCACCCTGTCACACAAGATGAATTCACCATTTTTCATGAAAAACATACAGGTTTATTAAAATGTTTTTTTATTAGTTTCATTGTTTATAATTTGGTCGTTTTTACGTCAGTCAGACAAGGACACATTACCAGCAAGAGCCCTCTTGCCAGGGCCGCTTTTAGCTAGCTACCGCTGAAAACTGAAAGTGGTCCTGGACTAGATTTCATTTTAGCTAAACAAAAACTTTTGGTACACAGTCTAGTTAGTAAGTATAAGGTCTTTGAAAGGCCCTACAAATAAAAATTGACAGGTTGGCAAATAGGTAGGCGAAGAAATGAGTGAAAATGACTAGTATCCACTTTTCCACTCCCTCACAATGACCAGTCAAAACTGCTGATCATTTTACTAAGAATCAACATCTCAGCCAGAAAAAAACTAAGCCATAACACCATGGCCCCCTCATAAAATTAAACCCTTTTCTTGCATTCATTGAGTTTGGGGAGAACGGAAAGAAATACGTATCAATGTCCGAGCGAGTGAAGTGTCTCAATTTCGATATTGGCCAAAAATGCTTTTGTCCGCTGTCTGTCGGCTGTCGGTCGGTTTGTTCTCGTCGACAAGAAGCATTTTCCAAAAGATTTTGATGAAAATTGGCACTAATTTTCCTTGATTAATTTGGCCTTTTTGGTTGGGCGGAAAATAGGGGGAAGTTTGCTGTAGCATTATTTATTATTATTACGCATTCCTAGTGTCGCTTCTATCTTAGGCATATATCGCTCTCCATCACATACTAACAATGAACGGTTTTTATCATCGCTTAATCAATATTATTTAAACCCTATTTTTCGGAAAATTCCATGTATAATTGCTGGTGACATCAATTTAAACATTTTAGATAACTCTGAATCGCAATTACTTAATTATAGTTGCTTATTAGCAGAACTTAGTTTTATACCAGCTATTACTGAACCGACTAGATTATTAAAACGTATCGATCATATCTTTATCAGAAATACAAACCTATCTGCTGCAGTCGGAATCACTTGTCACACTACTATTACTGACCATCGAATAATTGTGATTGGAATAAACATATGTAAACCTAAATATACACGTTTGAGTCGAACAAGAATAAAACGGGATTATGAAGCTATAAAAAAAGATCTCCATGCTGCTGATTGGGACTTGGTATATGACTGTGATAAGGTAAACAGTGCAGCTAAAAATTGTTTAAAGCTTGTTGTGAACGCAGTACAAAAACATTCAACTGAGGTCACATTAAGCAGATCCAAGTATAATTTAAAACCCTGGATAACATGGTCATTCTCAAAAAGCCTTATATGTTCCCGACTGATGATCTTTACCAAGAAAACGCAGTTCTAACCGTACGTCAACTTTTTATCTTGAAAACTTAACCTCCGTACATAAATATGTTTTAGTCTCATCGGATTACGAATGCATTGTAAGACGTCGAGTATTTAAAATTCCCTTGTAAGACATCCTTCGCTCGTCGCTTTGGAAATTTTGTCAGGATACATGTATATAATAATGAGGCAAAGCATATTATTACTACGTGGCTGTTAACACTCTCCTATGATGATACCGAAGAGTTCTTAAAAATAATAACTTAGGTAAATAGCATTTGACATACATACTTAACTAGCTTTTGCTCGCGGCTTCGCTCGCGTTAAGAAGAATTATTATTAATTAGGTATAGTTTTTGGGGCTTTACTTTTGTTTAGCGTGTGTAAAAAATTAGGGCCTACAAAACTTAAAAACGTCAGTACATTCTTCAACTTCTCCATTAACGTTCAGATTTTCTTTAGCCATTTTAAAAAAGTCTAACCGACAAAACCTATACCTACTTAAACCAAACGAAAACAAAACAAATGCCAAATACAAAGCAGAGTCTATAACCATAACTACTAAACCGAAACAAAACAAATGCAAAATCTCAAAATCCTTTCTTAGGGGATGCCTACGTCATAGTAGCTTTATGCATGCAAAGTCTCAGCCCGATCGATTTATAATTGTCAGTCAGTCAGTCACCTTTCAGTTATATATATTGAGATTACTTATTTAGTTATCATATTTACATATATTAAATATTTACAAAATATATACACTCAATATATTTGTTAGCTTTTTAAGTTTTTTTTATCATATAGGATATATATTATAGATATATATTATTTAGATATATATTTCTCATATAATCTTAGTTAGCTTTGCTCTTTTAATATTAATTTTCATACTTAGTTATAGAATGGAGGCACAAACTTTATTTTAATTTGTATTATGGCCTCCACAGTACAGGCTCAGCCTTGTGTGTAGACCATAGGTACAAAAAACTGTAATAATATCCATTTAATAAACTAGTTTCTACTCTTTTTTTTTTTTTACTATCCTCTCCATCTAAGGTTGTCTGGAAGAGATCGTTTTTGAGACCTTTAGATCCTTGTGATTAAAGACAAGACCGCCCATTGTACTGTACTTCAATTTTAAAATTGACAATTCTCCTATATGTTTTTGGTGTTCAATAAACAATTTTCATTAATTCATTCATCATTTTAGGGAAATGTTATTGCTAGATAGTCGTGTTGGTCATGTCGTCGTAGGTGCGGGCTTTTTGGTCGCCGAGTGAATCGCGCACAAATTAGTCTAACCTAACATGTGACAGTAGTAAGCACAGACTAATAGGAAACTAACGCTTTGTACGTATTATGTATTTCCATCACAATGTATTCTATTCTCTTTGATTAAAACAAATGTTAGTATTAGACTTTTACATTTGAAAATTGTTTATTTACTTGCTTTGCTTTGCAGTGCTTGCTTGTTTGTTATTGTAAAAAAATAACTAACTATAAGAGTGGTAGAGTAGAAAATATATTATGTACGAATATAATGGGGGAAGCTTATTTTAACTTGAAGCAGAAGTTAGAAGAGCTTGGCTACAACAATTCATTACCAATCGACGCGGTTTCACTGGTAGAATGCATCCTCGCGGATTTGTTACAAACGACCCGGAGTCTCCAGCATTACATGGACTTATCCAAAGAAGCATTATTGCAACGAGATTCTTTGATGTTAGAAGCCGAACCATATAAATGTGATAATGCAAAACTTATACAAGAAAACAACCACATTCATAGAGAGAACATAAAACTAAGAGAAGACTATCTCAAACTAGCTAAAGAATCGAAAAGAAAGTTAAAGGCACTGTCTGAGGAACTAATCAAGAAAGATGCGTTTATCAGTAAATTACAGTATGATCTGAGAGACTTGGGATTAAGAGGTCTGTGTGCTGAGACCACTAGTACTCGCAACAAAAGTAGACGTAAAGATACTGACTACATCTGTAAACCATGTTCGTGTAGTGACAAGAAACAGGAAATCAGTGAACTAGATGTCACAGAGATGAACAAAAAGATTACACAGCTGGAGGATCAACTACTTGAGTATACAGATGAGATTTCAATACAAAAAGCTCAGGTTGAACACAGAGACAGTGAAATCATCCGATTGAATATGCTTTTGGAGGGGGGTAGACCACTTGCAGCTGTGAATAAAGAATGTTGCAACCCTATAGATGGTAAGATACAAAAGCTAATGAAAGATTTGCACTATCTAGAAATGGCTAATGATTCTTTGAAAAAAGAAGTTGAAAATGGTTTAGAAAAGCAACATGAAGCAATGCTCAGAGCCCTTAATCTCGCTGAGAAAAATAAGTCACTCCAAGATGAATTAAGGAAAGTTGACACATTAGCATTGAAAGTTGAAGAGGACTGTAATAAAAGACTTGCTTCGATGATGAATGATATGAATTTTCTACAAAATAGAATTGATGGGTTGAGTATGAAAAATTCAGATCTAGAAAGACAACTTTCCTATTACCATTTATCTAAAGACTCTCCATCAAATGTAAACAATGTTCAAGATTCATTGAACCTAGCTAAAAAAGAAAATGAAGCTCTTCTAAAAGAAATCAAAGATTTGGTAGATCTAAATAAAAGTCTGCAAGAAAAAATAATGTCAATCTCCAACACCTCTAGAAGTTATGAACCAAACAATGATTATGCACAAATTAGGGACAGACAGAAATGTCCGACGAGAGATGAGTTGCAAGTACTTCTTGAACATGAAAGACTGAAATATGAAAAACATATTGTAAACTTACAAGAAAAGATGTCTGAAACTATGAGAATGCTTGATAAAAATATGAGAAAATATAGTGATCCTCTCAGTCCGCAATTAAACAAATCACAAGGTAATACATTTATACAAGAGTTACACAATAAGCTATGTGAATGTGAACAAAAAATTTTAATGCTCAGAAAGGAAAACAATGAATTGCAAAGTAAAATGATGAATCACCAAGAAGGCAGCAAACAAAACTACAAAGATATAATTAGTCAGTTGAATGCAGAAAACTCAGAATTATCTAGGGAAAATATTGCACTAAGTCAACAGTTGAGTCAGTTTAAAACTATGAACTCAGCTAAATCTAATAATAGAGATGAATACACAAGAAGAGAAGTTGATAAACTTAAGGTTACTATAAGTGAACTTAATCAGGAAATACTACTTTTGAAAAAAGATAAAAATGAATACAATTTGCTATACAAAGAAACAATGGAAATATCAGATAAACTTAAAAGGGATTTAATGCAAAAACAAAAAGAAATAGAACAGTTAGAAGAAGAAAATAATTCATTTAAAATGACAAACAGAAATGGCAAGGCTTCAACTGATCAACTTAAAGATGAATGTTACTTTTTAAGAGAACAAATAAAGAAAATGCAGTCTGATGTGATTAAAGAAAAGACATTAGCAAATCAGATCAAAAACATTCAACTAGAAACAGAGAGAAGTAGCACTGGAGTGCAAAATGAACTCCTATCTGTTCAAAGAAAGCTCAGCTTATCTAAAGATACTATAGGATCGTTAGAAAAAAAGTGCAAGGACCTACAATCTGAAATAACAGCACTGAGAAGTGATAAATCCAATTTGATTGATAATATAAGACAGATAGACCAAGAAAGAGACAAATTAGTTATAGAGCTAGACCACAAAACTGAAGGTGTCAGTGTTCTAGAACAGAAAATTAACTCACAAAACTATGAGATCAGCAAACTTTCAAATGAAATATCAGAATTGAAAAGGAAGCTGAATGTCAGCAAGATATCAGAGCATAAGTTATCGGATACAGAAAAACAAATGACTTTTTTGAATGGAGAGGTGCAGAGACTAAACCAACAACTAGATACAGCTACAATAGAAAACAAGCACCTACAGAGTACCCTGGCTGATCTTAATGGCAATATGAAACTACATAAGATTGAGTATGACAAGTCCAGGAAAGAAGTGGAGGGATTGAAACAACAATTACAGCACTATGTTGCAGAAATCAGAAGAATTGAAGAATTACTCTCTCAAAAAGAAGCTGATAGATCTGATATGCTAGAACAATTTGCCAGCCTTTCTGTAGAAGCAAACATATTAGAAAATACCAATCACTCTTTGGAGAGTGAGTCTGCTTCCAAATCAATGCAACTGCAGACTTACATCAACAAAATCGAGATTCTTGAAACAAAACTTTTAGATAAAGAAAACATTATAGAGAGTCAATCCTCTCGCATTGCTGCCATGACTTGTAAAATCAACAGCTTAGAAAACGAAATAAAACTGGTAACAGAAGAGAAATCTATTTTAGAACAGAATGTTGCATACTTGAAGCAGATGTGTAGTAATTTACAATCTGAAAATGCTAGTACCATTAAAGGATTAGGGAATGTTGATTCTGAATTGAAATTGTATGAAAATAGAATTAAAAGTTTGTCTGGTGCTAAAGCTACATTAGAAGTGGAGAAAGACACTATGAAAGAAAGTTTGATGACAACTGAAATGTTGCTAGCAAATACTAGGAAAGAAGTTGTTGATCTTAAGCTTGCTTTGCAAGATGCCACTTCTGAAACACAGTCTTTACAAGATAGATTAACAAGAAGGGAAACTGAAGTGCATGAGGTATGTAATGTACTTACCTACGCTTTATATTGTTACCTACCTAACCTAACATATTAATTTTCGTATAATAGATAAGCAAAATTAGTTCCTAAAATATTGGTTTTCGTCTGGGTGAAAACAACAGTTAAGGAACAAATTTTAGTAGTGTTGGGTATTATTTCAACTTTCTCTTTCATATAAATCCTCTTGATCCAAAAGTTGAGATTGCTTCTAAGTGATAAGCCTAAATAAATTGTATGTTCAATAAGCCTCATAGCTCAGTTGGTAGTAACTCTGCCTTCTGCGCTGTAAGCTGTGGGTTTGATTCCCACCCAGGACAAACATTTGTGTGATGAATTCAGATGTTTGTTCTGTGTTTGGGTGTTGTATCATATTGTATGTATGTATTTAGAAAAGTGTTTAAGTATTATATCCGTAATCTAGTTCCCATATTACAAGCTATGCGTAGTTTGGGGCTAGATGTGTAAAAAATAATGCCCTGTAATGTTGTTTCAATTCTATTATATGATTAAGTGTACATTAAATATTTTCATTCATTAATTGATTTATAATACTGTTCTATTTTTCAGACAACCTTAACAAGAGAGGAATATGATCTGCCACTTACGCTAGAGGAAATTCACGAAGTCAGTCATGAAGAAGATGAAGATAGTTCTCGGTATCGGTCAATCCATAAAAGACTATCAAAGTTTGCACATAGTGGTACTTTGTAAACACTACAAAGTACCACTATGTGCAAATACTGCACTATGTGCAGAATCATTCAACACCACCGGTAAACACCGGTGGTGTTGAATGATTCTGTGCCCTAAAAATGAGGCCTTATTTTATTGTGTTTATGCATTTACGCATTTACTAGTAAATGTAGTAATTTTAACAGGAAGTTTAAGAATGATTAAGTGTGTTTAAAATAGGTACCCTAAATGTGAATGGTTGTTTTGCGACAACATTTGAAATAGAAATGGCATAAAATGGATGTAAGTACCTACCTAATGTATTGTTGGAATATAAATGAATCTATTTCGTGTTATAATTAATGTTATCTTAATTTATAAAATAAATCATGTAATAAACTGGTTGATGTGTAAGTTTGTTAAAATAATAGTAGATTTTAACACTACTATGAAATGCTGGGCAAGTTGGTAGGCAGTTCATGGAAAGTCAAGTTTGCAAAATCCAAATGTTTATTATTTTGGATATATATTTTGGTAAGTATGGAAAATGTACCTTTCCCCCTACAATGTCTAAAATATACATCTATTTCATATTCATACATATGAATTACACTAGCTTTGCTTTAACACAGTTTGCACCTGAGGGATTTGTACATTATTTAGCAAAATATACAAAATATTTATTTCTCACTAATCTAAAGATGACATAGGACAATAAATCATCTTTGTAACATTACAAAAAGCAATATGCATAAACAGATTACGATTAATAAAATATTTTAAGAAGTGAGTACATAATGTAGGTAAGTAATTATTATTTTATAAGACAGCATTTTTTGAAATATTTATAAGTACAAAATCCCCATGAACTAGGTTTTTTTCATATAAAAAAGCTATAGTAATCAAACATTGTATTTATACAATAGATATAGTAGATATTGATTTCATACAGCTACACCTTGCTTCTACCACCTTCTACTAACTACTTTATTGTGCATACATTTGCATAACTACATAGATAGAAAGATTGGTATTACATTAATCATTTTAGAATCGGTGGGTCTAAATAATTTCCTATGCTTACATTATGTTAGTAAGGTATATTTCAGTGATTTTCGAAAGGTGTTGAAACTATGTTGGTTTTTCCATAATTATCTAATAAAAAGTAAGAATTATCAATCATCACATATCATATATGAAGTACTTGTCAGTGCCATGGTGGTTGCATCTTAAGAATAAACCCCTCCAACTCAGCCTGTGGATGTCGGACTAAGTGATTTTACTAGAAGGGTAGCAGCTTACTTTTGTGTTTTATCTAACACCTTTACTCCTATCACCATCTGCCTGCTAAGTTTGAAGAAGCTAAAACCCACCATAAAAGATTTGAAGGCGGTTTTGTCCAGCAGTAGACATTATTGGGCTGTTGGAGAAGACTTCTTAATGGCACGGTGATACTTTATCCTCGTTTTAAACTATAAAACAGGATTAAATACAGGCAGCTAATATTTTTTGTGATGTTCCTGGTTTCATCAGACCAGATCAACTGTTGCTAAACAAATATTTACCAAGAATATGATGTTTGCAAATTGGTGTACATATATTCATTCATAATAAAATTTATTGATAACTTACAATAAAACATCTAAGTTTGAAATAACTATAATAGCTGTCAAATCATAACTTTGGTTGTCATTCTAAATTTAGATGACAGGGATTTACAGTACCTACTAAAATAGTGAGTATTTGGTAAAATACAATACAGACCATTTTCCGATAGAATACAATGTAAACTCTCCCTATGTTTCCGACAGAGATAGTTGCTGCTCGTGAGATAAATATTATTTGATAGAATATATGTTTTAGGGCATAGTTCATTTCACCCCCCAAATTGTAGCAAAATGTTTTAACGAATATTGTCACAAATATTGCTTTAGGTTTACCTATGACATAGCAGCACTGGAACCATGCTCCTGTTAAAGATTCAATGTAGGTAGGTAACTGAATTCTTTAGAATCTGTTACCTACTAGTATGGGAACTGTAAAGCTGTTAAATCAAAAATAACAAATAACAGTTCTATCAAAACATTCTCTGCACCTCACAATATCCTTTACATATTATTATAATTGACTCTCAATTTTTTAACTACTTATAAATAAAAAATAAAGCTATTCACAGATTATGACAACATAATATACAATTTATTTACAGTTTACAATGTGGCTAATATCCTAGTGAAACCCATTCCAGCTCCTAATAATGTTTGACCGATGCCCCATATCATGGCATGCACTGGCGGCATTGTCTGTTCCGCGGCCCGATATATAAACGCTACAGCAGCACTACTCGCGACACCAGAGGTCACTGGACCAACTACTCCCATCACAATCAAGAGAACAGGGAAAAATTTTCCGTACTTATGTTTCCTCAAAGTTCCAAACGAAACTAACGCTGCGCAAGTGTGAACAAACACAGATGAACACAAAGACCACAAAAACACTGGGTACCACATCTCGCCAAACGTATTCAACGGATCACCAGGAGTAAGTCTCAGTATATCAACGAATGAATCCAATTCAGAGACCCGGAACTCCGACAACATGTCATACATGTTGTCGCACAGTTTCCAAAGCTCACAGGCATGAGGAAGGTTTTATTTGTTGAATCTTTCTCACGATACCAAGTGTTGGAAGTTGAACAGCTGATTACGAGTTCAATATTATCACTGTCGTCATTAGCACACACTCCACAACTACCTAGTTATGGTTTATCGTAACAACTATTAACAATAATAAAACAGAAATTGCATAGTTTGGAGTAGAAAATAATATCAGAATTCTTTTCTTCCGACAACTGGGACTGGGACATGATTAGATTTTTTTTTGCCCTTACGGTCTGACAGTGACAAATAAATCAATGTGTCTAAAAAATCAAACGAAGTACATGACTGCACTATTCTTGCATTTTATACGGGTAAGGGCAATATCTACCTTGTCTAGGTCTGATACAATATCAATATCACATCATGACAATTCG
Organism: Venusia cambrica; assembly: GCA_951394065.1. Lineage (NCBI taxonomy): Eukaryota > Metazoa > Arthropoda > Insecta > Lepidoptera > Geometridae > Venusia > Venusia cambrica. Next base: position 10,735,865 of record OX596040.1, on the reverse strand, counting down.
GAATTCAGTCTGCGGCTTCACTTGTGCGGTGATACTAATCAGAATCAGAATACAAAATAAATAAATTCATTGATTGATTTACTTGTAGTACCGTAAACAACTTATTGATTGAGGAGGTAGGTCCGATTCTGATTAGGTCCCAACTAGCAAAATTGTCCTATACCAATAGCTATATGGCAATGGCCGTGTCATACGTATATTTGCGCCAACATAAAATTAAAACCATTATGTATTTAACAGCTTGGAAATGGTATAAAAGAAGAGGAACATATAGAAGAGAAGTGGTAAAGCAACGTCTCCGCCAAGTACCATGTTGTTAAACGGATAGTGTTGAAAAAGCAAGTGCAGAAAATGGTTCCGCACATATTTTTTTTTATGAATCGTAGTTCCTATGAGAATTTAAGCTGGGATTTGAATGATAACCTTTACATACTTTATAACAAGTAATAAGATACGACGTACCTACGACGTCTCTGATGTTTGGCGTCGGTGATATCGAAATAAAATACAAATATTTTCATCAGTGTAAGTGTTTTTTATTTTTAAATAAAAGAACATTTGGTTCAGACGCATTCCTTAAAATCTGAAAGAAGTAATAATTATCCATTTGTTTACTAGTAGCGGAGCATTTTGTTTTCAACGACGCACACGCATGTATAAATCTATACTTATTTCAAGAAGACAAGTGAAAAATGTGTCTACTATCCATGACCGTTCAAATCCTGTTGATAAATGCTTGAAATCATCTTTATTGAAAAACCTATTAATGTCCAAAGTCGTGTCTACGACCATTGTACCTAAGCAGGTACTGAAATAAAAGAAAATTGTAATGGTACATACTTTACAACATACAAGACATTGCGCTATTCGTTTCGAATTTTGATTCCTAAGATGTGATGCGCATCATGCAGGTATCAGGATGGTACGATACGATCGGTACTCTTACCTACATACAATATGAAAACAAGTGGAAGCAACAAAGAAACTTGTAAAGTTAACAATAAAAAACGAACAACAAAAATATTTTTTTTTTCAAGGAACCCTAATTTAAATGTTGATCTACAATGGCGGAGAACTATTTTGACACGTGTGCGCCTATAGTTGCCACAGATTAATTCTATTATTATATTATATTCTATGTTCTATAGTTGTAACTGATAGGACAGGGTGTTTTAATATTTAAAATTAATCTATTAAAATCAATTTTTCGATAATTATCATAATTTTGATGCCCCATCAAAATTATTTCACTAAACTCCCCCAAGTATATGATAAAATTGTGGCCGCAAACATTTTTTATTGGATAACTACCCAAATCAAGCATTAACACAGCTATATGGATAAACCAAGTGTCGCGTTTAGCGCGAACCCATAGGTAATATTTCACATTATATTGTGGCAGCACTATATTTCTTGCTTTGTCTGTGGTGCTAAAGACCGATGTCGTTTCTCTTTGTAGGTGACGTCATATACAATATAGCTTTGGCGGTTTAGTTTGGCATTCCATGTGGAACTCTCATGTCTGTTGTGTAGCGCTGGTGGGTGTGCTGTGCGGCGGGTGCAAGTCGTGTGGATCCAGGGTGCTGCGGCGGCCTGTCTTACACCGCCGTCGTGGACCATAAGCTGAGTACCTGTATATTTTATACTACCACATTGTTTAACTAAATCTTCGCGATGACTTGAAAGTTGTTTGAGGGTATCGGGGGGGGATCTGTATCCGCACGCATGTGTGGGACTGGTTCCTGGTCTGATACCTGTCTTTATGCCTCAGCATTCTAGTAGGTAGACGGGTTCGTTCAATTCGGGACGACGTGAATACTCTGTCTACCCGTGAAGGCTTTAACCCTCCTAGTAGGTAGACGGGTTCGTTCAATTCGGGACGACGTGAATACTCTGTCTACCCGTGAAGGCTTTAACCCTCCTAGTAGGTAGACGGGTTCGTTCAATTCGGGACGACGTGAATACTCTGTCTACCCGTGAAGGCTTTAACCCTCCTAGTAGGTAGACGGGTTCGTCCAATTCGGGACGACGTGAATACTCTGTCTACCCGTGAAGGCTTTAACCCTCCTAGTAGGTAGACGGGTTCGTTCAATTCGGGACGACGTGAATACTCTGTCTACCCGTGAAGGCTTCAACCCTCCTAGCAGGTAGTCGGGGCCGTCCGATTCGGGACGGCGAGAATACCTAGTCTACCATAGGAGGAGCTACTTGAGGACGGAGGAAAAAACCCGAGTCCAACTTGTATGTAGACGGGGTCATCCACGTGGGGATGATGAATCGTCTACATGAGAATCTCGGCCGAGTATCGTTTGTGGGGACGCGATGGAGACGTCCATTTGGCGGTCCCTACATTATATAAAACTGGAGGCATTCGTGTAACGCCGGTACACGCTTTATTGAACTTAAATTGTATATGTACTATTTGTATATCCGATGAGGATGGCACGCTGAATGTCAGGCTCATCGGATCATGGTGAATGTGGTGGTATGAAGTAGGTACTCATTGTAAATTTACTCTATAGGAGGTGGAAGTCAGTCCGGCAGGGCATGCAGTTAGTTGTTCACATCCAGAAGTCTATAGCGAAGCAGAATTTACTCAACGGAGAAAACCCAATGAACCCAGGTACAGAATATTAAGTTTTATTTACATCGCGAAGGACCGGTATGGGATACAAGGCCTGAATGTAACCCAGATATCGTACCCTTTCGCGACATGGTGGAGAAGCTGGGCAATCGAAGTTCTCGAGGGTTTTTTTTTCGTTTCAGGCTGAAAACAATTCTATCGGGAGCAAATTAACCTATAAAGTTACTGCATACATGCCATTCTATCGAGATATATTCTCTTTTGTTGGCCAGGTTGTTATTGTGTTTAGCACATGTTGGTAGCATCAACGCATGCTAATTTTTTTTGGGGCTTGGGAGGTCGGTCATGTTGGTTCCCGATATCGTCGTAAGCTAGTTAAATTGACAGATGTTGCTTAGTTTTGATATGGGTTATTGAGTGTCAATATTTTAAACATTTTTAAAGAAGATATTTATGAAACAAATCATCTTCATAAGTTTTCAAACATTTCAACCGGAAATACATAGGGCCAACATAATAGGAGTGAAGAGTTCTAACTAGTTTGCGCGCGCGCCGCCATCTTGATATTAGATCAAAATCTATTGTTTTGGTAAGAGTTCGATTAGATTAGCGGAAGTGGAATTATTTCGATTTCGGTCATTTCGAGCACCATTTTGTTTTGCAACTGCACACAACACAGAACAGAAGTGAAAGTACAAAGTGAAAACTGATAAATTGTGATAGTAAAGCGTGATAAAGCGCTACGGCAGTAAAAATCGTAAGTAGACAGATATTTATAGATATTGTAGCTATCATCTAATCAGAGATAATAGTAATCGCATAGAAAACGAAACCAAATAGGTAGCCACCGGCATGACGCCGGCCGGCGCGTCGTGGCCACAATCCTCAGCACGACGTATCATGTGGGTTTAGTTTAATTTGTTTAATTTTCTTTCGATTGTTGTGTATATTATGTCTGAGCCTTTGATTCCGAAAAGACTGATCAAGTAAAACTTGCAGTTCAAGCAAGTTGGTAAGAGTTCCCGTACTTAGGTACATTGTACGTGGTACAGGAGTAGAAAGTGTACAAAACGTACAAAGTGTACAAAACGTACCTAGTTTTAAATCGAAACTATTCACAAAGCCGGGTTCTTTTTGAAGTTCTGTTAGCCAATAGGGGCAGGATTGGGTGACAAACATCCTAGCTTTGGACACGTTATACAGCATTCTTAGCATAAGTCCTAAATACGGATTAAGTACTTTTATTTCGATTCTAATTGAACTTGTAAAATTATTGGCGGTATTATTTCTAGGGTAACAAGGATCTCGTACCGAATGAAAATTACAAAAGGACAATAAACGAGACTTACATATATCTATCAAGAGTAAAATTATTAAAAGTCAGGCAAGACTTACTAACAAAAATGGAGGAAGCTGTAACTTCTGACAGCATAATAAAAGAAAGGCTTCGTGAGATTACACGAAGAATTGCCCGTCTCAGTGAAGAGGCTCGCTCTTGCACAGGTAGCGATGATGTCAAGAAATCACAGGTATGTGCATCCAAGTTAGAAAACCTAATCAAACGATTTACATCAGAACTCAATGAGTACTTTAGAATTTCAAACACTCCATCAGTGGATGAAATTTCTGAAATGAGTAGCATTCAACTAGATGGAGAAGAGATTTTAGCTGAACTTAAATGCACTTTGGAAAGTAGCATCACTACAAATATAAACAGCGCAGATCAGAATCGAACTTTCTCAGCTAAATTACCTACACTTTCTCTGCCTGAATTTTCAGGAGATGTGTTAGCTTGGTGTGAATTTTGGGACATATTTAAATCAAATATTCATGACAGGACTATATCAGATGTTGACAAATTACTTTACCTTAAATCTACATTAAAAGGAGAACCTCGCAGGATTATTGATGGGTTTGAGACTACTAATAGCAATTACAATATAGCGGTGCAGATATTAAAGGACAGGTACGGCAAAACTTCTCAGATCATAGATGCGCACTATAGTGCTATTAGTAAAGTTAAAATGGCTAGTTCCATAAACGAATGTCGTGAAGTATACAATGAGATTGAACGTCACCTCAGGGTCCTTCAATCGCTCGGTGAAAATACAAATCACAATCATCTAAGACATCTCATCAAAGAGAAATTCCCAGAAGACGTAATCTATGAAATGAAGATGAAAATAAAGGAAGAAACCGTAGAGGAAATGCGAAAAGGCCTAGGAACCATAATTACAGCTAGAGAAGAAGCGAACAGTGCATGTGCGACTAAGGATCCAACAGCAGCTGGGAAGGAAAATTATACTGCGGAGGCGTTACTCACAACGGACGTAACCAGACCAAAGAAGACTAATTATGGAGACTCCAATAGAACTTTTATGAGAAGACAGGATAATAGTTACAACAGAGAACAAAAACCATCAACATCGAGAACTCAATATGTGAATAGGGTACGTAGACCTGACATTCATGAGTGGAAGAACAACGACCATAATTACCCAAAGAGAACAAAGTTTTTATGCATATTCTGTAATGGAGAACATTATTCAGACCAGTGTCAACGATACAATACTATAAAAGATAGGAAAATAAGACTGAAGAGACGCTGCTTCAATTGTTTTTCAGAAGACCATATGTTTGAGTTCTGTGGTAAGAAAAGCAAATGTCCGCACTGCAACAAGGCTGGTCACCATCGAGCATTGTGCCCAGAAAAATTTAAACAGAAGGATGAGACTACGCTGACTGCGGTAAGTAAGGATCAAACCTACACTACTACAGACTGCTATAGTACTAGTGAATCATAAAAAGGATTCGAATAAGTTGGTTAAATGTAGACTCTTACTGGATTCAGGATCACAGAGGTCGTATATAACTAAAGAAATATCTAGAAAACTGGCTTTGTCAGTAATAGAGGAAAACAGACTGTCAATATTTGGCTTCGCCGGAAAAACACCACAAGAGTATCATAGTCCTCGTGTAAAACTGGAGTTGGTATCGAGAACAAACAAGGTTGTTGAGCTCTATGCTAATGAGGTGCCTTCCATTTCAAAGGGGATAATAGCACCTGATGTGTGCAATGAAAGCTATGAGAGTAAAGTCTTGGCCGATGATGGATCCCTAGGAGAGAGAGTGGATATACTAATCGGAAACGACTACTACTTCAACTTAATTTCTACAGAAAAACAACAATTAAACTCTAACCTATTTCTCACTAACTCTGATTTTGGATGGATCATTAGCGGGAAGGGTCCAACAAAAAGTCATAGAAGCAAGAAGCATGAGGACACATTGTCATTCATTACTTATTGGCAGAATCATGAGCCTAACTGCATCTATTTCACTGAACCGGATCTACCACTCAAAAATATGGACATTTCATTTCTACTACACACTAGAGAGTATTGGAATTACAGATAACCTGAAAACAACGAGAGAAGAGGAAGCTGTGAAGCATCTTAATGAGACCATACAATATGTAGATGGCAGGTACACAGTGCGTTGGCCGTGGATTCAATATCCTCCAGACTTACCTACAAATTTCGGATTGGCATTCGGAAGGTTAAAGGGCTTATTACAAAGACATACCAGAGAGCTAATGGAAGAATATCAAAATATATTAAATAAACAGATGGAAAAGGGCATAATAGAAATGGTAGTTCCCGAAGACGAAGTTTATTCACAGAAGACACCACCGATACACTACCTCCCTCACCATATGGTGAAACAGACTGGTAAAAAAGGACGTACAGTTTATGACGCATCTGGAAAGCTGAAGGACTGCAAGAGTCTGAATGAAAGCATGTATCGAGGTCCGTCAATGATCGGAGACCTAGTAGCACTACTTATTCAGTTTAGAACTCATAAGGTAGCAGTAACAGCAGATGTGGAAAAAGCCTTCTTACAGATAGCAGTTCAAACGGATGATAGAAATGTAACTAGATTTCTCTGGGTTAAAGACATAAATAAACCCGTTTCTATGGATAACATCATTCACTTGCGCTTCTGCATAGTACCATTTGAAATAATCGCAAGCCCGTTTATATTGACAGCCACTTTAAAGTATCATGTTTCGAACAGAGCTCCTGAATTAATGGATAAGATAATCGATAAGTGTTATGTCGATAACTTTGTTACTGGAACCGACACTACAGAAGAAGCGATTGAACTATATGGAACCACAAGAAAAGTTTTCAATGAGATATCAATGAACATCAGAGATTGGATAAGTAATGATGAAACTTTTCTGGGAACCATACCTCCAGCGTTCAGAGCAAAACAGAATGAGGAAACAAAGATATTGGGCCTTGCTTAGAATGGGAAGAATGATACTCTGAGATTGAATATTAAAAAAGAACTGTTTAAAGAAGAAAATGTGAAAGGGCCGCAAAGTAAAAGAAATATATTAAGCATAATAGTATCAATGTATGATCCGTGTGGCATCTGTGCTCCTCTGATCGTACCAGCAAAATGATTACTCCAACAGTTATGGGAAATGAAGTTAAAATGGGACACCATTCTTCCTGACGAATTACAAACAAGATGGGAGGACATCATTCATCGTTTAGAAGCTATAAAAGCAGTGGAAATACCGCGTTACGTAGGACTTTCTATTAAAATATGTCAAAAACGAGATAGGCATTCCAATAGTGAAAACATATCTGTGGACCGACAGTCAAATAGTGGTTAGCTGGATTCACTCTAATAAATTACTGCCTCCGTTCTACGCTAGAAGAGTTAACACAATAAAAGAGAGCAAGGAACTGGAAGTGCGCTATATAAACAGTGAAAGTAATCCTGCTGACCTGTCGTCGCGTCCCGAGCTATGTGAAAAGAAGAGGTTATTATGGTTGAATGGTCCCGAATTCCTAAAACAAGAAATTTCTGACTCGCCTTCGGTTGTGCCGCCGGGGCAGGGTCCTTCGGAAACACATAAGGTAGAGATGATGATGTCAATCAATCGGGTGGAAGTTGATGGTGAAATTACAGAGAAAACTGATAAGAAACAAGATCATGAGGTTAGCTAAGATGAACCTAACAGGAGTAACATAAAAACAATTCAAGACTTGCAGAAGGAATACTTTCCAGAAGAATGTCAAGGATTGAAAACCAGCTTAGCTTTAAATTTGGACTTATTCAAAGATGTAGATGGAATATTGAGGTGCAACGGCCGTATGAAGAACGCAAATTGGTCATTCGACAAACATCATCCTATATTAATCCCAAGAGATAGCAAATTTACTAACGATCTTGTTATAAATATTCATAAACAAAATTATCATGTTAGAGCGAACCATACACTCAGCAAAATAAGAGAGGTATACTGGATTCCTAAGGGAAAAGCCTACATACAACGCATATTAAGAAAATGTCCGGAATGTGTCAAGCATAGCGGTGGTCCTTTTAAGCTACCATCTGTACCTGCATTACCGGCAGAAAGAGTGACTTATACATCTCCATTTACTTATGTAGTGATAGACTACATGGGGCCTCTTGTAGTTAACAATGGAACAGGAAACTGCAAAAGGTGGATCTGCCTTTACACATGCTTAGCCGTGAGAGCGGTTCACCTTGAAGTGGTATCGGATCTCACTGCAGAAAAAAGCCTGCTCTCACTTCAAAGAATGATTTCTACTAGAGGAGTGCCAGCTCTAGTAACGTCAGATAACGCTAACTACTTCAAATGATTGGCAGAAACGGTGTCAACGTCATACTGCATCAATGAAAAAATTAAATGGAGGTTCATAACAGATGATATGATGATAGAGGCAGTGGTCAATTCACGACCGCTTACTGCTGTCGACTCTAGAGTTAGATTACATATTAAAGCCTTCTGATTTTTTGTCGGCTGGAAGGGTGATAACTTTGAATGATCCCGAGGAGATCCTGCAACTTCAAGATTCATCAAGAACGAAGACCGAGTTGATACAAAGTTGGAGACGATCACGTATCATTCTAGAAGAATTCAAGGAGATGTTCACTAACCGTTATCTGCCGAGTCTTCGAGAGCGATACCATCACCTGCCGCGAGAACCTCGGATAACTTCAAAGTTGACTCCCTCAACTGGTCAAGTTGTTCAGATTAAGGGTGAGTCGAAAAATAGAAGTGATTGGAAAGTAGGGAAGATTATAGCTCTAGAACTAAGTGCCGATGGTGCACATAGAGCAGCGACAGTACAAGTTGGGAAGAGCAAATATACTCGATCCATCGCTCATCTTTATCCTCTGGAAATTGGTGAATCTGGTGATTCAAATATGCAGACTGTTTATAATATTGAAGAACACCTAATGGAATTACCTGTTCCTGAAATTCAAAATGTCGAGATGCCAGTTGAAACCGTCCCATGCTCAGAAACACCTGGGACAACACCGAGCAACACGTTACCATCGGACGACATACAGAAACCACGGATGATGACAAAGAAGAAAGTGAGATTTTCTACCTGGTCATAGCGGCCATGATAATGAATTAGTACCGGATGATGTGGAGCCAACGAGTACAGCCTCACACGCGAAGCCTCGGCGAGGAGCGGCTGTCAAAGCTTAAGAAAAAATCAAGAACTGGACAAGTGAACTGACTGCGTTCCTGCTCCACTCCAGACCTTCGCCGTCGGCGGGGAGTGTCGCGTTTAGCGCGAACCCATAGGTAATATTTCACATTATATTGTGGCAGCACTATATTTCTTGCTTTGTCTGTGGTGCTAAAGACCGATGTCGTTTCTCTTTGTAGGTGACGTCATATACAATATAGCTTTGGCGGTTTAGTTTGGCATTCCATGTGGAACTCTCATGTCTGTTGTGTAGCGCTGGTGGGTGTGCTGTGCGGCGGGTGCAAGTCGTGTGGATCCAGGGTGCTGCGGCGGCCTGTCTTACACCGCCGTCGTGGACCATAAGCTGAGTACCTGTATATTTTATACTACCACATTGTTTAACTAAATCTTCGCGATGACTTGAAAGTTGTTTGAGGGTATCGGGGGGGGATCTGTATCCGCACGCATGTGTGGGACTGGTTCCTGGTCTGATACCTGTCTTTATGCCTCAGCATTCTAGTAGGTAGACGGGTTCGTTCAATTCGGGACGACGTGAATACTCTGTCTACCCGTGAAGGCTTTAACCCTCCTAGTAGGTAGACGGGTTCGTTCAATTCGGGACGACGTGAATACTCTGTCTACCCGTGAAGGCTTTAACCCTCCTAGTAGGTAGACGGGTTCGTTCAATTCGGGACGACGTGAATACTCTGTCTACCCGTGAAGGCTTTAACCCTCCTAGTAGGTAGACGGGTTCGTCCAATTCGGGACGACGTGAATACTCTGTCTACCCGTGAAGGCTTTAACCCTCCTAGTAGGTAGACGGGTTCGTTCAATTCGGGACGACGTGAATACTCTGTCTACCCGTGAAGGCTTCAACCCTCCTAGCAGGTAGTCGGGGCCGTCCGATTCGGGACGGCGAGAATACCTAGTCTACCATAGGAGGAGCTACTTGAGGACGGAGGAAAAAACCCGAGTCCAACTTGTATGTAGACGGGGTCATCCACGTGGGGATGATGAATCGTCTACATGAGAATCTCGGCCGAGTATCGTTTGTGGGGACGCGATGGAGACGTCCATTTGGCGGTCCCTACATTATATAAAACTGGAGGCATTCGTGTAACGCCGGTACACGCTTTATTGAACTTAAATTGTATATGTACTATTTGTATATCCGATGAGGATGGCACGCTGAATGTCAGGCTCATCGGATCATGGTGAATGTGGTGGTATGAAGTAGGTACTCATTGTAAATTTACTCTATAGGAGGTGGAAGTCAGTCCGGCAGGGCATGCAGTTAGTTGTTCACATCCAGAAGTCTATAGCGAAGCAGAATTTACTCAACGGAGAAAACCCAATGAACCCAGGTACAGAATATTAAGTTTTATTTACATCGCGAAGGACCGGTATGGGATACAAGGCCTGAATGTAACCCAGATATCGTACCCTTTCGCGACACCAAGTAAAAATTACTTGCCACGAGTAGAGAATAGGTATTATAACTTGTGTTTTTTTCTTGTTGTTTTTTTACGAAAAAAAAATGTGATACAATAATATGCAACAGTACGGCCCGACTGTGATGTAAAGGAACCACGATCACTACTACAGTTCTAAAAAGTACATAAACAGCGTCTTGGTGACTATAACATCACCATTTGGTGATATGCCTCACCTGCTATGTCAATGTTATAGGTCGAAATTATTATGTCTGCAGCCGCTGTAGAAATACTGTATCACTGAAAAGCGATGTATCTGCGCCAAATTCCAGTTATGTAAATGTTCTTTGACTACGTATAGTACTGTTCACTAACACCATTGGTGTTCGTGAAACGTTCTATATGGTCCGCTATGAGATAAGAGTTTGTTAGTTCGGGACTTCGGGTACCTACTCAGAACCACTGTACAAGCAAAATTGCAAGCAGGCTTTAGTAAATCTGATCCAAATCTATAATCACACTAATATTAGAAATGCAAAATTTGTCAGGTGTGTATATCTGTGTTTTTTACTATGATTTATTATTGTTATTAATAAAATAATCTGGGTTAACACATTTTATCCCGAAAAAGTAAAGTATTCCGGTGGGACACATTTTTTCAGGATTAATTGTAGTTTACCCTGAAAAAAATCGGTATTCACGTGGGTTGGCGATAACATTTGATAACCGCTTTTGGAATGTGGTAAGCTTGGAAGACAACCTCATTAAATGACAGATAAATCAGCCCTGGTATCTTCTTCGACTAATACATAATTATTATTAGGCTTTCAACTCAAGCACCGATATAAATGGCATATTTGTATGGGTCATATCGTTAAGAAGCTATTTTTATAACTATGTGATGGACATTATTGGACTTGAAATACAAAAATGATCCATCCAAATCAAGTGATTACACATGGTAACAACATTTACATGTTAAAGGTGACACAAAATTTCACAACCCGCGTCTTTTCCTAAAGCCGGAAACGCTCTAACCGATTGTGCAACAAGGGTCCTGACTCAGATTCCGAATTTTATTGTCTTATCCATACTCAGCTTGATCACTGATCAACGCCATCTAGCAGAGATTCACTAAACCGCGATCTACCTTCTACGGGTCTTATTATCAATGAATAATAACAAATATGTCCTTTAGGTCGAAAGTGACCGAATGGCAAAACATCCGGCAATCCGAAAATCCGAAAATCCGTTGATGCAGATGGCACGATGGCACCTTACTACGGATAATTACAGTTAGAAAAGTTATTTGTGCTCTGCGACCTGTAACAAAAAAAAATCTTTGAAGTTGGCTGCACTTCACTGCTCACTGTTGGAGAAAGAGAACGGAACAGACTAGACGACGACGGCGACGCGACGGACTGACTGATTCGATACTTACTTTCTATCTATTCTATGCTATTTGGTTGTCTATGTCTGTCTTGAGTTTGGTTTCGTGATTTTTCAAGTTCGAAGATTTTCATCAAACTGAAGATTAACTGGTTATTTTGTAATAGAAATCATTGAATGATATAACTTTAAGTGGATTTTGTGCTGGATCAATAGTTTAGAAACAGCGAAAAGTAAGTAATAAGCAAAAATGTATGAGTGGACTTGCCGTGAAGTTCGTGCGTATGTCCTTGTCTTTTACGTTTGTTTGTTTGCTTGTTTGGTCGACTCGACATGACATGTGAATGTGAGTGATTGTGGTGTGGTGTGGTTTTTGTGATTTTCTTGCTGAAAATAACATAACCTAACTGGTGCAACTATCATCATCACTTATTAGACGACGTACATAGTTGTTTTTATCCATATTACCAATACAGTATCCAAATAAAACATGGGAAAAGTGCGATCAACACCGGGGGCTCCCCGGAAGCAGGGGTTCAACAAATCTGGCCATTCTATGAACCCAGAACGACCCACGGAGGGCCTGAAGGGTGTCGGGAACCCAAGAACGAAAGGAACCATCAAACGGCTGCAGATGTATAGAAACTTCAAAGCAAAAAGGGATAAAACTGGAAAAATATTGACACCTGCACCTTTCCAAGGTTGGTTACCGTCAGGGACTCGAGCTCGAGTGGAACCTAATCAAAAGTGGTTTGGTAACTCCCGGGTCATCTCACAGGGTGCCTTGCAAAAATTCCAAGATGAATTTGGAGCAGCAGTGAAAAACCCGTACCAAGTCATTATGAAGCCTACTAACCTACCAATCACTCTGTTGAATGAAACAGCAAAAAATGCGAGAGTGCATCTGTTAGATACAGAGGGATTTGATAAGACATTTGGCCCTAAAAAGCAAAGGAAGCGTGTAAATCTGAAGTTTAGTGATATCAGCTCTCTATCAAAGGCTGTTGATGAAAGTGTTGATAAATATGATGAGTCAAAGGATCTTGATAAAGTCCGGGAAGACACAGGTGTAAGGGAAGGGCAAAGAGAATGGGTTTTTGGAGCTGGCATGAGTAAGAGAATCTGGAATGAACTTTACAAAGTAATTGACTCCTCAGATGTGCTGCTCCAAGTATTAGATGCAAGAGATCCCATGGGTACTAGAAGTCCCTATGTTGAAAAATTTCTCAGAGACGAAAAAAGACACAAGCATCTAATCTTCATTTTGAACAAAGTTGATTTGGTACCTAACTGGGTGACCCAGCGATGGGTTGCTATTCTAAGTGCCGAATATCCTACCATTGCTTTCCATGCATCAATGACTCATCCCTTTGGCAAAGGATCTCTAATAAACCTGCTGCGCCAATTTGGCAAACTTCATATAGACAAGAAACAAATCAGTGTAGGGCTGATTGGATACCCCAATGTAGGAAAGTCATCTGTAATCAACACTTTAAAATCTAAAAAAGTGTGTAAAGTGGCCCCTATTGCTGGTGAAACCAAAGTCTGGCAGTATATTACACTCATGAAAAGAATATTCTTGATTGACTGTCCTGGGATTGTTTACCCATCTGCAGAAACAGATGCTGAGAAGGTATTAAAAGGAGTAGTCAGAGTGGAACTTGTTCAAAACCCAGAAGATTACATAGAAGAGGTTATTAAAAGAGTCCGTAAGGAATACATGGTCAAAACATACAAAGTAGATGGCTGGGAAACAGCAACAGAATTTCTTGAGAAAATGGCAGCCAGGACTGGAAAGTTACTGAAGAAAGGTGAGCCAGATATTGATCAGGTATCTAAAATGGTGCTCAACGATTGGCAGAGAGGGAAACTTCCTTTCTATGTTGCCCCAGAAGGTTTTGAAGTGCCACTTTCAAAGCAAGTAACACAGGAATCTCCTAAAGAAAGTAAAGAAGTGGTTGAGGAAAAGAAAACTGAAGAAAACACAGAGCAAACAGCTCCAGAACCCGAAGAAAATGAGACAGAACAACCAATAGTAAACCTAAACCAACTCATGATTGCCCAGGACTTTGCTAAAATTAGAGTTGGCCTACAGTTTGACAACAAAGAAGACTATAAACCTCTAGAGAAATTGAATATACCTGCTGAACTACAAGGGATCGATGATGAAAAGGATGAAACTAAATCAGAAACCACTGAGGTTCTAAACAATGATGATGGGGACTCTTCAGAAATCAGCGACTTTTACAGCAGTGATGAAAATGAATGTAGTGATATTGAAGATCACTTGACCAATGACCCAGAAACAATCAAAGAAATGAAACGGAAGAGGTTAGCTGCTGCTAGTGGTGCCTTCACTGTAGAAGATTTATCACAGAAAGGCAAAAGAGCTAAAACAGAGGAAGGCACTGGTAAAAAGAAATTGACTGCAAGAAAGCGAAGGGCCATTGAAAGAGCTGATCGTAGATTGAAGACCGGTAGCAACTTTTATGAAATGTCTAATGTCAAGAACAGAAATAGGAGTAGGAAGATAATAAAACGTAAATTAGATTAGACTTGTTTCTGATATTTAAGAAGCTAGTGAGTAAATTATTTTCTAATGTTGAAAAAGTTGTTTTGTTTGCTTTTAATTACACCTACTAACTCCTTAGCTTGCATAAGGGTAGGTTAGGTATAAGTACTGAGTAGTTTAGGGTTATTCTAGAGATCATCATTCACTTCCATGATTTTTCAGTACCTAACAACCTTTTGAAGTAACTTTTGTAGGGGCTTATTGAGGATTATTAGGTTAAACTGGTTGCATAAAAGGACATAAAAAAGGGCAAAAGGAAACCAGTTTAACTCACATTAGAGACTCACTTCCACTACTTTACTTAAGTTTTAATATTAATAAATCTAGGAAGAAAAAAGTGTACTACTGTCTTCTAGGACCGAAGCACTTCCACTGAGTGGAGTAGTTTAAGTTAGCCTATTTCCTATATTAAAACAGCATATTGTGGTCATGGAGGAGCGAATGATTTGGCACACTCAAAGTTAGTAAAAAGAGTGCAGAAATTATAAAAAAACAATGAATTTCAATCACTGGTAGGTAATATAAATATGTGAGTAGGTATATAAAATTTACCGGTCCCAAAACGCAGCCCAAAAAGAGGTCTTAGAGACTTGACATTTTCAAGGTAGCTTCTTTTTGTCTTGTAAGGAAAACAAAAAAACATTATCGAAAATTCCCACAGGATGCCTTGAAACTTGGGCGTTTCACTAGTAAAATTTGTGCACTTATAGTTTTCAAACGAAAGTAATAACTCCTTATTTTAACGATTATTTTTATTTTATTTTTTATTCATCATAACTTGTGCTTCCCTGTCATGCAATAAAAAAAAAGCCATTGTGCTTGTAGATGTCTTCAGGCAGCGAGAGTGATGACGACTACGTGCCAGAGGAGAACCCGGCTCAGCTCTCTGAGGAGGAGTCGGCTGATGATGAAACTGACAAGCAGTTTGAGACCGAGCTCAAACAGAAAAAGCAGAAGCGAAAGGCCGAGGCTGATGTATGCAAAGGTAATTGATGATCATAGGTACGTTTATTAAGTCTACGTCATCTGTGTATTGTACCCAAATGGTGCTATCGGGACTTTACTATTAGTCCGTCCGGCTGTATCTCATGAACCGTAATAGGAAGACAGTTGAAAACTTCAAGCCCCAATACAAGAAACGTAATTTTTTGCCTTGAGGGTCGGACACTCTGTGTGCGTGTCCTCAGTTGGCCAGTGTGACCGAGAGACTTATAGGTATCTCTTTCTCTTATATCTCAATCTCTTTTACTGACACGGGACCTATATCTATTGTGGATAAGAAGCCTATATGTTATTCCTAGTCTAGAACAATATCTATGAAAAATTACAGCTTAAACTTAACCAGTTCAGTATTATTGACACAAAGGAGTAACAAATAATATTTCACATTTACTATATTAGTAGGAAGTAGGATAGAGCCTAGATACCAGCCACACATTTAGAATTACACAATTTCTTTCCACTTATGTTATGGGTACTTAATTAATGGGAGTGAGACTGAGTATTAACTTATTATTTATGATCTCTAGATGGTAGGTATTTACTCGTTGACTGCTGCTCCGCTCAGCACTTGCTTGAGTATAGCTATTAAGGTACCAATACCACCTCTGTAGAGGTGTTTAGAACATGAAAGTTTAAAAAATAATAGTGGTTCGCCTACCGGTGTCATATCCAAAGGTCCCGGGTTCGATCTCCAGGGGAGTACAATATTGTGCTTGGTTTGGTTGCTCGCAGGACTTTGTTTAAGTCCGCCTGGAATTCCAAAATTGTTGTGTTCCGGCATTAATAGGTACGCTAGCCAGTTCCTGAGTTTATTGAGGATTCCAGGTGGAGTGCGCTTCCACCTTCGGCCTTATTATAACTTGAAAAATCAGGTGAGATGAAGACCAAGCACAACCCCGTCTTACAATAAAAAAAGAAGCCTTTTATTTCGGAATCGGAAGCTTTTGTGGGTATTCTAATAAGAATACCCACAAAAGCTTCTTCTAATAAGCTATTCTCAAACATACGTGAAGACTTATCGAATTACAAAGCTTCCGATGTAGATTCCGGAAAACGCTATTCCTAATTCCAAAATAGAAAAAATCGAAAAGAATCGAAAGTATTCGAGACATTCACAGATGATTTTCAGAAATGGTTCGAGAAAAGCGTTGAAATCTATCGGATTCCGAGTCGAATCCGACGTTTCAGTCTGAGAACAGCAATTTCGAAATAGAACCCGCAAAAACCTATGTTTTCAAGTACCTAGGTCCAAAATAAAAATAAGTATATATTTTCTTAGCCCTCATCGTTAATGTTTCTATTACAGGTAAAAAGAAACGAAGAACAAGAGGCACCGAAGAAGTTACAGAAGAGCCAGAACGAAAAGCGATAACCGGAGAGGAATTACCGCCTGAGCAGCAGAAAAAGAAAGAAGACGATCTATGGGCGATGTTTCTAGACGGAACAGACACTAAACCTAAACCTAAAGAATCTAGCAATGTATCTCCAGCGCCAACAAGGTAAGTACATTTACTATCACATCTACAGCCTTTATAATAGCGGACGATTAAAGAGCCTCCTTAAAAACTAGAGGATTTTGCTTTTAGTTTATTTACAGCTTTGCTCAGGCTTAGAACCTACAACTAACAGCGCAAAAGGCAAAGCATCTACCAACTGAGCTGTCTGAGAGTAGTCATAGTCATTTATTGCATTAATTATGTAGAGGTACAATGGTCTTATGATTGATAAAAGTTATAGTTATACATAATAACCATATTAGGGCATAGCAATAGAGTGAAAGTTCACCGACGCTTTGAACAAGTAAGAGCCATATTAAAGAATAGGTAAGCAGTAGTAAAAAAATAATTAATACTGTAGTCACTTTTTTTTTAAATCTTAGCATAGCACCAGCGAAGCCAGTAAAAGAAGCAAAGAAAGCGGACGCGAGCGAAAGAGACAAGAGAATTTTCGAATTTGCCGGAGAGACTATCGTTGTGGAGAATGATGTCATCAAAGAGAGAATCAAAACCGAAGACGCACCTACTCCTAGCGCTGGTAAGTACCTACTTCACATCACACCAACAGTCCATTAGTGTCCACGGCGTGATAGAACCTCCTCGAAAGCGAGGTTTTTATTTTTTTCCATTATCACCACGGCAGGATCGCAGTAAAGGTGTCGATAGAATACAGAATGAAGCTGCTGCCTTTCTGTAGGTCTACTCTACAAACCGATAAACGATATATCGGGACAATTATCGTGCAAAAGGTACTCTTAGTGACATCGTTTTGAGTATCGTTTGAACGATGAATCGTCCGACATTAATTTCGACAATCGATGCCGAAATCGTACTCTAGCACCAAAAACGATACGATGATTTGAATTAGACCAATAACAGCCGTTAATTCGACCGAGCTTGACGAACATTGTAACGACACATAGTTTGCTATCGTGTACGTTATCGTTTCTATTTTTTTAACAGTGATTCCTTGATTTTCTGCTTCAAATTATTTAAGTAGTAGGTATAATAGGTACCTACAATGTTTATGTTAACTTAGGTACCTACCTAATAAACACAAAAAGTCCAATCGAATTATTTCTGTAGGAGGTACCTAGGTACAGTGTTTATGTTAACTACTTAGGTACCTACCTAGTAAGCTTTGGGTTACTAGGTAGTGGACTCTCGATTTACCTTGTAGTTGGATTCAATAAACTCACCACCATCTGTAACTTTTAAAGTTATATGTAACCCAAAGTTTATTAGGAGGTACCAAAGTTAACAAAAACATTATAGGTACCTCTACTATTAAACCTACTACGATTTGACTCGCTTCTGCCATGTTAATTATGTAGGCATTATTGTTTTAGGTAAAATGGTGCGATTTCTTCTGTTCTTCCCAAATGCTTCTATGGTCAGAAAAAAACAACTTAAAATAAGAATGCACCTACCTATACATATATAACATGAAAGAAGAGAGTTAAATCAAATTATTTAAGTAGTAGGTATAATAGGTACCTACAATGTTTATGTTGACTTAGGTACCTACCTAATAAACTTTGGGTTACTTATCAAATCCAATAAAATAATCCAATCAAAAAGTCCAATCAAATTATTTCTATAGGAGGTACCTAGGTACAGTGTTTATGTTAACTACTTAGGTACCTACCTTGTAAGCTTTGGGTTACATACAGCTTCAAAAGTTAAAGATGATGGTGAGTTTATTGAATCCAATCACAATGTAAATGAAATTGGTTTCAGACAATGTTTTCTATCATATTATGTAAGCTACGTAGGTAGGTAGACGTTAGGTATAGGTAAGTAACATGCAACCTACTTTTTGCTACTGCTGGACAGTACTTTCACTGCCGATTAGGGAGTTAAGAAGTGGTGTCAAATCTTGCAATAACCTCCTTGCCAAAGTTCGGCCGGATGCCATTAGCAGATCCCTTGCTAGATCCCTATGCAGGGTTAAATAAATCTAGCAAGACGTTTAACGTTGATGATCAAGCGTTGACGTGTAGCTCATGTTATGATGTCGGGAAGGGTCTCGTTAGTACTTCCGCGCCATCGATCGATCCTATTTTACACCATGCCAAATTTATACCATTGGTACCTACTTACCTATGGTAACTGTAGCTCAAAATGGTGACATGCGCTGGCTGGTGATTAGACCATAGAGAACAATAAGTGGTATGGTTGTATAACTTTAGCCTTTCCGTAATGGACAACTAAAAGAATGAAACATAAAAAAACAAAGTCAACAAACTTTGACATAAAAACGGATCAAGACCATCAACCAAAGAGATTTGTGCCAAAAGATTTTTATCCATGCCATGCATTTTGTTGTCATTCGTTCCGAGCATTCGATACAACTTTCGACAGACGATGATTATTTCGATGTTTTTCAGAGTACCGTTGTTTCCGATTATTCGGAAGACTATCGTATCGTTTCGAATATATCGCGATCGGTTTGTAGAGTAGCACGGCTGGTGAGATACATTAGTCGGCTCATACGATATCCATCGGCTGAGTTGGAGGGGTCTCTTGTCAAGCCGCGACTGCCACGGTTAATACTTATCTATACAACGTACATATGTACGTAACTTATCTATGTAACCTGTTGGGTGCTGAGAAACACACGATTTGTTCCATGTACATATTACATGTATGAGCTCAGCATCGTATATACAGAGTCCTTTGTGCTCAGCACCCCCTTTTTAGCATATGCTAGGTTTGGCGTTGATAAAGTTTATATGGAGTTGCCGTGGTGGTTGCGTCTTAAGTATCGACCCCTTTTACTAATCCCGTGAATGTCGTACAAGTTGATTAAGGGAGTTCCCTTAGTGGAGATCCTTACCTGGTGAGATCACCAGAGGAAGAGTAGCAGCTACTTCCATCTTCTATGTATTATCAAACAGCGTTGCTGCTATCACCAATCTGCCAGCCTAGCGTTATATTAATTTTACACAGCGCCATCTATCCCAAACGTATCAAAGCTTGTATTATAGCAATACTCGTCGTGCGTCGTGCTGCTAGGTTTATAGGTGATGGTTTGTAGAGGCCAATTGGCAGAGCCTAGAGCACGGAACACACGCGAATGTGTGCAAAATATCTTTGACTTGATCCTTTCCACCACCTGACTACAAGACGTACAGCAGGTTACAACCCGTAGTCACTACCCTTGTAGATATTCCAATGTGCTGAATACATCGATTCGCTTCAACCTCTAACCATTAGAACGGGTACGTTAGTATTCTGATGTCTGGTAAAGAATGGAACCCCTTACTCTCGTGTGTTCTTTCGATTCTTTCCGCCTTAGTACAATCTTGGAGTCTTCGAGTCTAGGGTGACCAGGTTCCATTTAGACAAGCGTGCTCCACATTTGGCTACCTATACTTTTTTGGCTATCTAAATATATATAACTCAAAGGTGACTGACTGATTGACATAGTGATCTATCAACGCACAGCCCAAACCACTGGACGGATCGGGCTCAAATTTGGCATGCAGGTAGATGTTATGACGTAGGCATCCGCTAAGAAAGGATTTTGATTAATTCTACCCCCAAGGGTATAAAATAGGGGATGAAACTTTGTCAATTTTAAACCGATCGGGCTGAGACTTTGCATGCAAAAAGCTACTATGACGTGGGCATCCCCTAAGACAGGATATTGAGATTTTGCATTTGTTTTGTTTCGGTTTAGTAGTTTTGGTTATAGACTCTGCATTGTATTTGGCATTTGTTTTGTTTTCGTTTGGTTTTAAGTATAGGTTTTGTCGGTTAGACTTTTTTAAAATGGCTAAAGAAAATCTGAACGTTAATGGAGAAGTTGAAGAATGTACTGTCGTTTTTAATTTTTTACACACGCTAAACAAAAGGAAAGCCGCAAAAACTATACCTAATTAATAATAATACTTCTTAACGCGAGCGAAGCCGCGGGCAAAAGCTAGTCATCAATAAAATAAGAAAACGATAACTTTACTTAGTTTTGGTTATATAATATGAATTTTTCTGTTTGAATTTTAGTCTAATGGAGTAAATTCGGCTTTTCCTGCATTCTTAGTTCTGGGCATCGCTAGCGGTTTTTTTAAACCAGGTCCTGCCAAATTTGGTTCGTCGGTCAATACATTTAATGAGAATTATACAAGATGGTTTGTCTTTGCAAACATTTTGCTAGCTAAACACCCGGGACTTCCCATAATCCCGTGGGAATATTATAGAGTCCTTTCTTAGTGCCTAAATGCACTATGAAAGGAAGCTACCACAAACTATCACTCAGTCAAGGGTTTGAGGTCAAGAGCTGAACTATTTCAAATATAAAAACACTGAAAAGATCAACTATCAGGATCTCTGTTTGGGCTGTGCGTTGTCAGTCAGTCAGTCACTAAGCTACACAACGTTTTTATACTATTTTATGTTATTCCAGCCAAGCCGCTAAACCGAGCGGTAGCTGGCAGCGTCGCAGGACTGTTGGGGCAGCTGAACAAGAAGAACAAACTATCGACGCTAGAGAAGTCCAAACTGGACTGGACTACCTTCAAGAAAGATGAAGGCATTGAGGAAGAGATCTCCAGCCATAATAAAGGGAAAAAAGGGTGAGTGTACCAAAGCATTGATAATCAGAGAACACATTGTTTCACACAGGTTTTCTATATGACCAGGGTTATTTTTGAATACCTTACCTTACCAAACCTATGCTTATCTGAAAAATTATCCAATGTCCTAGCTAGTAATCGAACCCACAATCTACAGTGGATTAAGAAGTCTAGAGGGGTTAAAAAAAGGATTGGTGTTTTATTTTAATCGTTATTAACAACAGCCTAAAATTACGTTATTCAAAGATTGTGTAACATCATTTATCTGACTTTTCGATGTTCCATTTTTATAGGCATATATTTCAATGAATTTTGCAAAAACAGCAAGCAAATAAATCTGAACGGTCATCTTTTATAATGATTGATATCATTCTTTTAGATTTTATATAAATAAAATCAATCGCCTTTTTTATCTGTTTTGAGCTGCGCAAATAAGTGTTAGCGAAGTATTTCTGGGTCAAAATGATATGGTTACACTTCTAACTTCTGTCCCCGTATCGGTCTAGCGGCAGGGATACGCGGTGGCAAAAAAAAAATAACCTAACCACCTACTGACGTACTTCGCCATAGGATCCCTATCATCAGGCCGTGCGTAATTTATATACCAATAATTAAAACAGAAGACGGTAATTCAAAAAGATGTCCAATAATTAAAGAAGAATATAATAGTTCATAATTAAGTTTTAAAAGCTAAAAAAAAACGACTTCAATGAAGAATATGATACAATTTCGTTTACCTGGATGACGTATTTTTTCCAATTATTTTGATGACAGTAAGACGGACAGGCAGACCATCCTATATCGGGTCCGTTTGTTCCTTACTTTTGAGGTAATACACCCAAAACGCCTCAAGTGTGCATATGATATTTGAAGAGTTACCTCGATTTTTTCAAGATCCCATCATCAGATCCTGACCTGACGTCAATGGGACCACCTGTGAAGTATATCCTTTGAAACAAAAAAATAATTTTCCAAATCAGTCCAGGCGTCAGTAATCGGGGAACATACATAAAAAAAAAACAGACGAATTGAGAACCTCCTTTTTTTGTCGGTTGAAAAAGAAGAACAATCATTAAAAAAGGGATCAAATATTAATTGAAATACAGTTTATTTAAAAAAGTGCATATTTACAATAAATCAATTAGATTCTTGTGGATTAAATAAAAATGTGCCTTTAAATTTACGAATATATGAAAATGGAACTGTAAAAGACCTGCACTTTTATGTCATACAAATTTCATTTTCTTGCAAACAAAGTGAAAGCTAGAGAACACTCCTCTTTTCACTTCGATTCAAGTAAATAAAACAAGGGACTAAGACAATCATACTCGATTCTATAGCCCTCGCTATCGCTTGGCAAAACATATCTTATATAATGGGTTGTTTTTGTCCCTCGTTGAACTAATGTTATTTGACATACTCAAAGTTTTGTTATACTGAATTAACAAAACAACATGGGGGAATCTGTGTTGTTTTAGTTATAAGTAAAGATGTTTTGCTTGTTTAAAGCAATGAAACAAACAAAATATTATGTTGAAATAAAAAATATTTAAAGTATTTTGAACGCCCTTGGACTTAGTTTCGGTGATGCCGCGGGAATTTCCCAAAATCCTTCTTAGTGCACCCCTACATCCCTACTCTTATAAATGTTAAGTATACTTGGAACCTATACGTGGAATCTCTGCTTTGGTTTTGCGTGGATGATGAACTACCAAACCTGTCACACATTTCATACAATTATTTTTACCTTTTTTTCTAGTTACTTGGAACGTCGAGATTTCCTAGAACGTGCAGACTACAGACAGTACGAGCAGGAACGAGACATGCGCATGGGCCGACGCAGCAATCGATAAGATGCACTTTTACTATAACTATACAAACATTCACAGTTACTGACTATCACTAGCTTAGGTTATAATATATCGAAATATATTGGTATCCACATGACGCTTACTCATATGAATTTTCTTTGAGTAGCGAACACCTGAGCTTTTAGTTACCGACTTTGAACGAGTACACATATGAATTTACTTTGAGTAGCGAACACCTGAGGTTTTAGCTACCGACTTTGAACGAGTATACGCATGAATTATCTATGAGTAGCGAACACCTAAGGTTTTAGTAAGAGACTTTGAACGAGGACACATATGAATTTCCTTTGAGTAGCGAACACCTGAGGTTTTAGCTACCGACTTTGAACGAGTACACGCATGAATTATCTATGAGTAGCGAACACCTAAGGTTTTAGTAAGAGACTTTGAACGAGGACACATATGAATTTCCTTTGAGTAGCGAACACCTGAGGTTTTAGCTACCGACTTTGAACGAGTACACGCATGAATTATCTATGAGTAGCGAACACCTAAGGTTTTAGTTAGAGACTTTGAACGAGGAAACATATGAATTTACTTTGAGTAGCGAACACCTGAGGTATTAGCTACCGACTTTGAACGAGTACACGCATGAATTATCTATGAGTAGCGAACACCTAAGGTTTATAGTAAGAGACTTTGAACGAGGACACATATGAATTTCCTTTGAGTAGCGAACACCTGAGGTTTTAGCTACCGACTTTGAACGAGTACACGCATGAATTATCTATGAGTAGCGAACACCTAAGGTTTTAGTAAGAGACTTTGAACGAGGACACATATGAATTTCCTTTGAGTAGCGAACACCTGAGGTTTTAGATACCGACTTTGAACGAGTACACGCATGAATTATCTATGAGTAGCGAACACCTAAGGTTTTAGTAAGAGACTTTGAACGAGGACACATATGAATTTACTTTGAGTAGCGAACACCTGAGGTTTTAGCTACCGACTTTGAACGAGTACACGCATGAATTATCTATGAGTAGCGAACACCTAAGGTTTTAGTAAGAGACTTTGAACGAGGACACATATGAATTTCCTTTGAGTAGCGAACACCTGAGGTTTTAGCTACCGACTTTGAACGAGTACACGCATGAATTATCTATGAGTAGCGAACACCTAAGGTTTTAGTAAGAGACTTTGAACGAGGACACATATGAATTTCCTTTGAGTAGCGAACACCTGAGGTTTTAGCTACCGACTTTGAACGAGTACACGCATGAATTATCTATGAGTAGCGAACACCTAAGGTTTTAGTAAGAGACTTTGAACGAGGACACATATGAATTTCCTTTGAGTAGCGAACACCTGAGGTTTTAGATACCGACTTTGAACGAGTACACATGCATTTTCTATGAATAGCGAAATTTTGCATGGGCCGTCGCAGCATTCGATAAGATATACTTATTAACTATACTACTCAAACATTCATAGTAACTACATACTACTTTAGGGGTGTTCTTCCTCCCGGGGTTAGCAGAATTGTTGACCTTAAGATAACGACTACAGCTGAATGATGCTGGTGGTAGGAACAGGTAAAGGTCATTTAGAGGTAAGAAGCCAGTTCCTCAGACTGTTAAGGATTCCGGGTGAATTGCGCTTCCACCTTCGGCTTTATCATAACTTGATCAGGTGAGACGAAGGCCAAGCGCTTCCCCGTCGGGCTTGCCGAAGTCCGGCGCCAAGCAGTTCGCTATGTTTCGTTTGTGTGCGGGGGTACCTTATGCTGATTCGAAAGCTCGCTCCATTTCTACAGTGGAGCGAGCTTTCCTAGAATCAGCATAAGCACCTCACAACTCCATCTTACCTGAATCTGTGAAAGCGATTCTAAATTGTCGTGTTCCAGCGATTACATGTCAGATAGCCCGTTCGGCCTTATCATAACTTGACCAGATGAGATGAAGGTCAATCGCTTCCTCGATGTACAATAAGACGAAAAATACTTACTAGGCATTTTATTTTAGAATCCTTATACCTTCCCCTTTGGAATCAAAGTACGGGCAGGTCCATCATCAATCACTAAGCCTACATTTTGACATGCAGATACGTACACAGGCTATTGTCTGTGAAACTAAGCCCGCAAGTTTACAGTTCATTGTTCGCCCGGACGGCGGCCGCAGCGGTTTTATGGGACAGCTAATAATATGGCTTATCTGGAGTTCGCACTCCGCTCGTAATGGCTGTAACACCGCGGATTTCGGGTATTAAAGCGGTCGTTTTGTTTAGTGCGGACTGTCAGATGCATGCTTTGAGAGAAAATACCAGCATAGCGATTTTCAAACGCACGGAAATGAAAAACTTTTTGTCGGATCCGACATAGAATCCTATAGATTTCAACGCTATTCTCGAACCGTTTATGAAAATCTTATGTGGGAAGCATCGATTTCTAATGTCGAAATATTTCGATTTCGGAGATAAGAATAGCTTTCTCGGAATCTCCATCGGAAACTTCCGAATTCGATTCAAGAGGGCCATTATCACCACGCTTAATAAAAATATGTAGGTATACAAAAAATAAAATACTAACCCGACACAATTTACAAAGTTGAGTCATCAGTGCATTCAGACTAAGTTTAACCTTCACTTATCATTTTTCTCGTTTGGAAGCGTGACCAATCTTGCTATACAAAATCATAATGGACATCTGTTGTTATAATCAGTATGTTAAATACAGTACTGGGCACCATACATCATCCTTAGTATTTCTGAGAGTTTTATGTTTTTGGTGGCGTTTAAAATGTTGCAGTCTGATTTTGGTTTATTTAACTTTCAAGTAACTTTATTGCTGTGCTCAAGCACCGGCGGCGGCGGCGACTTGACTGGCGAGTGAAATTAGATCTCTCGTGCCTTTTTGATGCCTTTTTTCATGTTAAGAGTGCCTTCGGTAGTCTTCACCAGGTAGTCTCTTTTGCAGATGTCAGGGCTAAGGCTTACCATGATAAAAATCTCTGTCACAAACGTTTGGAGTGCCTACAGTCTCGCCTCACATTATTTTTCTATTGTAAGATGGGGAAGCGCTTTGCCTTCATCTCAACAGGTTTACAAGTTATGATAAGGCCGAAGTTGGAGGCGCACTTTACCCCGAATCCTCGACAAGAAACAGAACACTGAACTGGCTATCCCTCCTCTAAATGACGGAACTTGTGTTCCGTTTCCAATTTAGTATTATTGTTATGTCAACAGACTTAGGTGATTTTAGGTTAATGGTTAGATAGCCAGGCGGAATTGAACAAAATTTTACTAAACTAAGCACAATATTGTACCCCCTGGGGATCGAACCCGGGACCTCGGAATCTGACACCGGTCTTATGGTTTGCCCATTAGACAACAGGTTAAAACATGCCCTATTCTTTGTATCTGCAAATATGTCTGTTTCATCGTAAGAGTAGGTACCTCCTAGGTGTAAAATATGAACATAAAGTCTTTCTAAACGATCGGAAGGCGAGACTAATCTCATTTGCTATTATTATCATTTATCCTCCCTTTTTCATTTTTTTTTGTTTTTTTTTTGTCAGGTTTTTCTTTGGCGCTCCCATCCAATGAATACCAGGTTTTTGTATCCCGCCCATCGTTCTTTAGGTCTGGTTAACTAGCTCTAGAAACAAAACCTGGTGTGAAAACAAACACTTCCCATTCCCACAACAATTCGAATCAGGCCGTGAAGCTCTTCAATTTGCGTACATAACTGATCGAACCCGGTTGGTCCAGGCAACAAGCTTGCAAGGTCCATTCTCTCAATCACGCCAATAAGTGTGACTTTCAAAGCAATCTGTATCAATCTACGTCGATTCGCGTTGTGCTAATCAAGCTAAATAGTTTGCGGTGTCAGTTGTCACAGCAATGCATCAGTTATAAGCTGGCGGGAGAGCTGAATGCTAGGTTCGGCTGTCTTTATTATTTTAACCTTCAAGTTCGGTTGCATGCCGTTTTGCATATTCTTTGTTTGAGCATATAAATTATATATTGCGAATTCTTTGTTTTCCTTTCGCGCGGAAGCTAAGACTCGGCTACGACGAATTTGGTCACGCGGCATTATTTGATAGGTATGTGAGGAGGTGGTGTCGTGTCCTATTTATTCTAGTGTTGTGTAAAACTGAACAGTTTCTCGCGACTGGTGGCTGAAGATGACGACATACGGGCGATGGACTCTGTATGATGGTGGATTGGATGGTGTGCAGGTGAGAACCCATATAATAACTCACGATAGGTACTCACACGTGTACGGGGCGAGCTAGAACAGTTCCAGGATAGGACAGTCTGGAAGGAGTGGGAGACCTTTGTCCAGCCAGAGACATTGATGGCGAATAATTGAAATAAAACTTAAACGTGTAGGAATACATTTTTTTATTAAACCTTTAGTAAAGCTCAATATTTTTTTTTGCAAATATTTCAAAGGTTTTGGGAGTTCTGTTCAATTGTTCCCGGTTTTAATTATCATCGTTGGACAACAATCTCACCTGATGTTAAATGTCATTGTTGCCGACGTTGAACATACTAAGAAATGATGACGGTACCTTTATCTAAACTAAAGTTAATCTTAGAGTAGTAGAGCCCCTTGTGAAATACCTATTTCAGTCACCAAGCATCATTGCTGTGTTCCGGTTTGAAGGGTATGGTTGCCGGTGAAATAACGGGCACGCAAAGCATAACAACTTTATGCATTTAGTTGACGGGCGCAATGCAGTGCCGTGTATGTTCTTTGTGGAGGTGACCCACGCAGTAAGGCATTATTATGGGCAAGAGATGCACTTAACAAAGTCTCCTAGTCGTATAAAAAAAAAAATCAAGTGTTAGGTTCTTACCTACTTGTGTGGGTAAGTACATAATATAATTTGAAGGCTTTATTCCATGCAGTGCAGGTATGCTGCATTTATTATCTTACGCAATATATTTGACCGTCTTTCTAAGTAGACTTATTTCACGAATGTCCGCCGTAATCTACACTTTCCTAACATTCACAGCAACTTATTATTACTACACCTCGAGTTAGTTCCATTCAGTTTATTTCCTAGAATTTATTGTCACACCGAGCTGCCTACTATCGCCCACGACTACATTCATTCATTAAATATGGTCCCTGCTGTTTCCAAAAGGTCAGTTATGTTACTTATTGCGAAATATTTCACTTAGTTTGAACTTACAGCCTGGAAACGTGGGAGCTAGTGCTTCATAAAAATATAAACTGTACAAATAAAAATTAGTTCGTTCGTCTCTCAAGTAAAGAAACTAATGATTCTTAGTCCAAGTTGGTAATTTGGAAACTGTTGCAGGTTCGATTCTTGTGGTCATAAACATATTTTTGTGTTGGACACGTAGGCTAGAAATACCATAACTTCAGCCTACATACATCCACTGCTGAACAAAGGCCTCCCCCAATCGACGCCAGAAATAGTGACTGAGCCGCCTTCATCCATTGACATCGATCGTCGCCGGTACAGCGTCTTCCTACACTCCGCGTATTCGTGGTCGACATCTTTTGCTCCCCAGTGGCTCTCAGCATCATCATCAGTTCTACGAGTTATGTGGCTTGGCACTTCAGCTGGCTTATTCTGACTAAGAGCTGTCAGTAACACTAAGTTAATAATATAGGGAAAAATACACTAAGCCAGGGTCTGGACAATGATTTCTGCTTTCAATTCTATTTTCAATTAAGTATCTACTTTTTTCTGCCCTTTCAGTTGTCAATTTTGACAAGCCTCATAGCTCAGTTGGTAGTAACTGCCTTCTGCGCTGTAGGCTGTGGGTTCGATTCCCACCCAGGGCAAACATTTGTGTGATGAATATAGATGTTTGTTCTGTGTTTGGGTGTTGTATTGTATATAAGTATGTATTTACAAAAAAAAAAAAAAAAAGTATTTAAGTAGTGTATCCGTAATCTAGTTCCCATATTACAAGCTATGCTTAGTTTGGGGCTAGATTGCGCTGTGTAAAAAATAATGTCCTGTAATATTTATTATTATTTATTTATTTATTTATTATTTATTAATTCTTTCATAATATCACACATATCCGTGTGATATGTTTGTTTAACCAGTCACACACATCCCTATACTTAACATAATCATATGTATATTGTACCTATATTGCATAAGTTCAACATCGAATAACAGCTTAGTCTTCAGAAGAATATTTTCGTAATCTAGTTCCCATAATACAAGCTATGCTTGGTTTGGGGCTACTAATAAAAAACATCCCGTTATATTTTCCTATCGAACAGCATGAGCTTCCGTCAAGACATGTTGCAAGGTCATTATCTCCACGCTTGGCTGATGGGTCAGAGATCACAATGAACTGTAAATTTATGGCAGTAGAATGCTGCTGACAATCCCCGCCTTATAACATTTTTTTTTAAAACCAACCTATGATGGTGATGATTCAGAAAATGTCATGACACATAAACTTCCGAAAAACCGAAAAGACCATTGGTACACGACTAGACTTGAACCAATCTCAGGATAGGAAGGCGGGCCATACCCATTTGCCACGCAGCTATATCGAATACCGTCCTAATTTACCAGAGTATGATCGTCCTTAACACAACAAGTTTTCCCTGCCCACAGCAGGTCTAAGGATATACATCGATCTAGTAAATGACGTAATCTGGAACATGGTAGAAAGGAAAAGTGGGCGAACAAGCGATTCAGTGTAAAACGCACAACCTCGCAGCCCACGCGTCTCCACTCCACTCCTTGCACCCTTCCAAAATTACTGATACAACGATGCATCGTAATGAACTTAGTCGTCAATCATGTTTTTGCAGCTCAAATCAATCATGAATGTCGTTATCTCATCAACACGTTGGCTAGACTGTTTTGTCGATGCCCAGAATCTTAATTTCGGAGACTATCTAGAATAATTTAGATTGTCTTCCTAATGAAATATAATGCTTTACTATTCTTTCATGGTAAGTCTCTATATTTATTTTTTGGAAAAAAGTAGTAGTTATACTGTACCTAGTATCTTAAGCTAATAAAAAAGTTCTTAGATTTGTTGAATACTTAGAGGTAGATTCAATTTAAAAAAGAACTGAAAAGCCTTTTTTTATTTATGCTTGAGGTTGAATACGTCGAATTCGTAATAAAGAAAAAACAATAGGATACAGTCTACCATAGGTGGAGACAAAACCATTTTGAAAATCATGAAGTAGGTAGGTTATAGGCGTACAGGCAGTTGCAGGTAAATTCAAGTACAGGTACCTACCAGTATAGGAAAACTTTTACTGATTATAACATTTAATTTAAACCGTGCGATATCCTTATTGCCAAAAACATTTTTCATGTCAATGTATTAGAAAACGTTACCTTTGAACTGCTTTCAGTCGGGAGTTGACAAACTAGTTACAAAGTTGGAGAGTTCGCTCAGCTTTGTTCTGAGATAGGATGAAAGTTAAATGGGGATGCAAATAACCTGACGATCCGCCCTGATAATCCTGGATTTACCTTAAGTAAAGGATGGGTTTTGTTAACCTATGTATTTAATGTAACCTAACGCTAACCCAACCTAATATATTATATTTTAATTACATTGGGAAATGTAGCTTATGTTGAATCTTACTCGATATTCTTCTGTGGCTCAGACGATTGTGCATTCGATTCGATTGCTAGCTGTAAAAAGCATGGTTAAATGATTGTTTCCATAATCAATAAAAAGTATTTTTTATGGATTTTTTTTTTGTTCTAGGTACAGGATTGACTTCGTTACGATTATTATTATAATGTACCTATAGATATACTAGGTGTAGGTAGGTATATACTACGATATATAATTTAGAGTTTTGTTTTTGCTTATACCAATTGTTGGCAATCCATATATTATCAAAATCAATCAAGATTGCAGCGACTAAATGCACTAAGGTAAATTGGTATAAGTTGTGTTTAGGTACAAATTCAAATAGTCTTTAAATCCAATTGACCATTTACAACAAGTCTTAAAACTAAGTTAGGAGTCAATTTTAATTTCGCAACATTCGTACACAAAAGTAGGTAAAAATGGTGGGATCTAAAGTACCTATGCAATTTCATGACTAGATGTTGTCTTCGTGCTACAGATTCTATGAAAATATTGAATAAATCAGCTATGTGCGATAGTAGGTTCCCGCTATGACATCAGTTCGATTCGAGTATGTCCGCGTCTGCGGTAATTGTTCCGTTTGAAACAACGTAGCTATTGTCGGAAGGTTCTATAATATTTGCTCAGGTGTGGACTAGATGAGACCTGTGAATGAGCCACGGGTGCGCATGTGTACTCGCGCTCGATATCCGCACCGCACTACGCCCGTGGTCCGTCCACGTGGTCCGACACCCGAGATCTGAGGTAGGAGCGAAGGAGGCTGTATAGCGACCCCGCGAGACTCCTGCGAAGGCGCGGGGTACGCGACACGACACGACATGCGCGCCGACTTGCGTGCGTCAGTCTTACGCTCGCACCGAGCGGGGTGGCTGTAATAACCGCGCGCCGATTTTATCGCTCTCCTTAGAATTTCGAATTCAGATTACATTTTCCACAGAGGATTTACTGGCGGTTTCTGAATGAAGATTAGCCTGTGATGAGTGGAATCAGCTGCTGAGTAAATTGGAGCGTTCGTGAAGTTGTTACAGTTTTCGGAAAAGTGTTTTTCTTGTTTGTGGTCGGGAGGACCGGCGTGGGGCGGGCGCGTGCCCGAGCTCGGTGGATGGCGCCGGGGCGCGGCCGGCGGCGCCGCTAGCAAAATGTCGATACCCCTAGGCCGGGAGACGGTGCTCCCCACACAGGTGAGTGCTGAGCCCTAGGCACCTTAGGTAGATACTGCTACGTCACGGAACCATTGACGATATCGCGTGGTTCTTGTGTAGCCAGACCATTTACTTTATTGACTTACTGATATCTTGAAAAATAAGCTGGCACCTACCTACCTATAAGAAGGTAAGTATTGAAGACGCAATTGTTTTTTATATCGACCTGTATCGATATCAATATTAGACAATTCTAAATGTTGAGATTTGCAGCTATTTAACTAGGTTAACATAAACGCGTGAATTTATTTGGGAAAAATACCTAAGTTTTTTTTAACTTTTTTTTATTATTATCTACAAGTTATATTTTTTGCAACTATTACGTAAGTTTGAGATGTGTTTTGTATAGGTACTAAACAACCTTTGTCATAGGTAATTTAGATAACGCAAGATATAACGATATTAGGTACCTATGTACTCGCGTATCATAATAATTTATGCGCTGATTATAACATTATCAAATTAAATTGCAAGTAATTATTTTGCAAACTCTCCAGTATCTTTATACCCACTATCAGCATAGCAACATAATTACGACCTTTTTACTGAGAAGAACACGATACAAACCAAAACTGAGCGAATATCGGATAAAACGAAATATTTTATCCATTTTACAAACCCGTTCTGCTTTTCCTTACTACTTGAGGGTAGAAAGAAAACACAAAAGGCCCAAAGAAAAGCTCTCGTTTAAATATTTATGAGGTGCATTGTTCCGATTCCGATATTCAAGCCTGAAGATCCATACTAATTTTCATAATACAAACAGAAGTGCGCTGTTCGTAATATGCAGATATTCGTTTCGATTTAACATTGTGGCTATCGCACCGCACTTCAGAGAAGTAAGAGCGTAATCACTTTATTGTTTTCAGTACCTATTGTAAATGTACGTGACAATGATTTATAAATAGAAATTACCTTAGTAGGTACCTACTATTTGGAGTGAGTACAGTACAGTACCTAAGATATACCTACGTCCTAGGTACATAGGTGTATACTATATCGTACATCTAATCTGAACAAAGAAAATCGCATAAAAAACAACGGATTATAAATAGCGGCAGGCTAATTGATAGTTTGTAATTTTTGTGTATAGTGATAGATTCCGAACAGGCGGTGGTAGATTTGACGTTTCAAAATGGTACTAAAAAAAATTATGAATAAAGAAATTTTGACTTTGACTTTGACTTAGCACGAATCTATTCAATTATTAGTCAACTTTAATGTTCGTAAGCAAACATTTCAGGTTTTTCTCAATGTTTTTCACTTTCATAAAATCATGTCCACTTGTGTTCAATTGATCATGACATTCACATACCTATATATACTTACCTAATACCTACTCTGTTACGAGTAAGTGATCCCTGGGTTGTTTACCTTTAATTTAGTAGAGTTGTTTGGTTGTTTGTGAAAGCTTGTACTAACACCAGCTAACTTGTCGATGTGCTACGTGCCTTAGCTTCGCGTGTATTGAAGATGTTAGAGCTTAAGTTACGGCGTCTAGACCTGTGCTTTAGTGAAAATGATTTTCACTTCGATAGTGTTACAAAGACAAATTGATGTTGCAGGCTTTCTTTATTTATTTATTGAACTTATTGGTGTGACTTTTATTCTAAGTATATTTTAATAGATTAGAATAACAGTAGTTGTATACTTTTGATACTGAGTTTCTATAGCCTAGATGGTAACCTCTATTGCATAACATCTTAAAGAAAAGTGAGGAATGTGCTTGATGATGATAATGTTTTAAAGCTTGAGGGATTTGAACCCTTTAAGAATAAATAATGCTTTATGTATCATAAAACTGGTTTGATGATAAGTTATGTTAAGACAAATGTAAATTTTAAAATTGACCAATAAAGCAAGCAAAGAAAGTTTCTAGAACCGAAGGATGTGAGATGAGACGACTAAGGTTATCAGTTATTGGTGTCTTTTTGATTCGATTTTATTATAGTTTTGTGTACTCAACACCCACACATTTCTTTTGAATACATGTTTACAATATTGTAGGTACACGCACGTTATTTGCCTGATAAGCCTTCCCCAAAATCCTCAGTAGATCCGTAAAGCCACTAATCCGTAGTTCGGTCGGAAAGTTCAAGGCTCTATTGATCGGAACACAGAGCAAGGTTGGACTCGGCTATTTTAGTACAATATTCACTTTTCCTCCGCCATTTTGGCGGATAACTCGGAAGTAAGCCTATTTTGGGTAGACACGGTGGCTTTATCAATGTTAGGTATTCGCTCAAAAAGCAGGAAAGGATTATTCAAAGTAACTCCAAGCAAAAGCACCGACGCAAAGTAGAATTTGATAGCGTCAAGAAGTTGTGAGTAATCCCGTAAAAAGCTTAAAGCTCAGAAAGCGTGTCGATAAGCGCTCTTGCGGTTTCGTCATGTGCTATCTAAATGAGGTGTCCAAAGTAAATAAGGTCGCGCCTTCGGTTCAGTGTCCACACTGTCCACTGGAGTGTCGTGCATTTCTCGCTGCATAGCTCATGTGTGAGTCAGACACTTCTGCGAAGCGCTAATCTATGGGCCTCGTCGCGAATCAAGAGCACGAATGTGGACAGTCAAGCAGGCAGGTTGTTTTGTTACGGAACTCGTACAAAAGCTCTTGATATGACTAGGCAAACGTAGTTTTCGACGATGCAAAGTGATCGTATCATTTAAGGTTATTTTTTTACTGTACGTCGAGAAGGTGCTTGACCTTCATCTTACCTGATTTTGAAGTTATGATAATGCCGAAGATGGGAGCGCACTTCACCCTCAACAAACTGAGGAAAACTGGCTATCTTACCTCTAAATGCAAGAACACAACAATTTAAGAATTGATGTTTTGGCGACAGAATTAGGTAATATGGTGGTAACTAGCCAGGCGGACTTAAACAAAGTCCTACCACCAACAAAACCAAGCATTAATGGTAGGTACTCCCCTTGGGGATCAAACCCGGGACCTCTGGATCTGACAACGGTGGGTGAACCACTTCTAGGGGCGTTTGATGAGGTAGTTGGTAAAGTAGAACCTACCTCCTACTTGTCTACCCCGGGCAACGGAATCGACCTGTCTAGGGATATATGTGTGCAATAAAGTATTAATTAAATGAAAGGCACAATTCTCCACACCGCACCGACATCGACCACCCTCCTACCGAAGTCTGGCGCCAAACGGTTCGCCGTGTTCCGATAGCTCGCTCCATCGTGGACCTCATTTTTGTCCAAGCAAGCCTAACCCAAGACTCCGTCTCATTATAATTATAATTTACAAAAAAAAGTATTTGAGTACCAAATCCGTAATCTAGTTTCCATACAAGCTTTGCTTAGTTTGAGACTAGATGGCGCTGTGTAAAATTAATATCCTGTAACATTTATTGATTCATTACACGTAAATAAAAAAACAGTTTTTCGAGGTTGACTTAGTTTAAAACTGTAGGTGTTACCAAAGTAATATGTTCTTGCCAATATTTGTTTCGCAGAAAGTAGTTTAATAACTACACGGATAACTGAATAAATAAGTTTGTTGATAGAGCAAACAATGAGTTGACGTACGGATAAGACGACCTCTTTCCAACACCTGGCTTTACTGCACTTTTAGTAGGTTACGATTCGTGTTTTATCGCATTTCTTGTCGCAATTTTAAAGTTTACGTAGTTTAAAGCCCGCGTGTCCACAAAAGTCGAGAAGATATTGATTTTATTAACCATTCAAATTTATCATTCTTTCGGTGATTTCTGTCGTGACTCATTTTCATCATCACTAAACAGTCGTCATGATTATTATTCACTGGTATAGGCTTCTCTGTATAACCTACGACGCAGGTCAGACGGTCAGAGGCTCTTCCAAAATTAGAACGTTTATAATCAACCTCGCTTGGTAGGCGGATTGGTCATAGCAGTAAAGGTGTTAGATAATACACGGAAGTTAACTGCTTATTGCAAAAAACTTAAAAATAATGCGCAAACGGTGAAGCACAATGACTAGGCATTTTCTAAATTATTTTCTACAAGGGATAGTCGGCTTTCACAAATGGCTAGGATGAGTTGGAGGGCGACTCACAAAACTTTAAAATAATGCACAAACGGTGAGCATAATGCCTCGATTCTCTAAGTATAACCTACTTCCCTCCGGGTTTTCAAAAATCTTGCGGGGCTTTTGATTGAGGCGACACGTGACCCAAGGGCTGGCTCTTATTTAGGCCAGCGAATTAGCATAGCTATTCAGCGTGGCAATGCAGCCAGTGTCTTGGGCACGCTACCGTCTGGTACTGGTCTGGAACAGTTGAGTTACCTATAGGCCGTTTGTAACGGTCCTTAGGTAATCAGACTGATTCCTTTGTACATAGTTAGTTTAATTGTACTTTTTATTGAATAAATAGAATATCACCTACCTATAATTCAAAGCATTCCCCTCTACTAATACTGAAAGTCGTCTCAAGAAGTTTGTCTACTTTGCACAAATCTTTTCGGAACTCATTGTAGGATGTTGAACTTTTATTACCTACCGGTTAAAGTCACTGTAATATAATATATATTCCGCTAGGTTTTTTACGATGTCTCTCATCTAATCTAGAGTAGGTACCTAAGATACCTACCACCTAGACAGTCTTGTTTATTATTTATTGCTTAGATGTTGATTGGCTTGCAAACCGGTACTAATGAAGATATTTTTGCCCTACTTTACAACTGGGATGTCTGTTTTTATTTAAACACTGTGATTTAGTTGCACAGTGATAATAATATAATAACTAGACATACTAGGTATTGCATATATACTTACAAAGCTAGCTTTGTTTAATATCTAGATATGAGGTAGGTTTTGCTCGCGTTAGATCTCCTCAATGCAATATTTTGAACATGACCAAATATCGTCTCATTCATATTGGGGGAAAAAGTTATTGCACTTACGCCACTTAACAGCAATGTGTTGTATAAGTATCTGTTTTTTTTTTACGTTCTAGTTCTAGTTTCTAGTTCGCCTAAGGTTGCCTGGAAGAAATCGCTTAAAGCGATAAGGCCGCCCATTGTACTTAAACAATGCCTTACCTAGTATTTGTATTATTCCATGTAACTATTGTGTACAATAAAGTGTTATTCTTATTTTATTTTCTATTCTATTTTATAGAAGTTCGTAGGATAGGTTCCTTTTAAAAGGATTAGATAGGTCCTGAATCATTGATGCTCTAACGTTCACACGAATTGAACGGCTAAGAGGATTTCCGTTTCCATCCTCCTACAAGTAGGTTATCATAGTCTGCAGACAAACATCGTCTGCTAAGCGAGTTCCCGTCTATTACAGTTACAGATTGACTCTGCTCAGCTTTCCTGATGAAGCTTGAACTAATTGCATTTCTATGCAATAGATACACCGTCCTCTTTGTTTCAAAATAACTGAAATTGTCACTGACGACCCGCATTGAAGTGTATCGTCTGATAATTCGGAAACAAATAATCAAAATTATACATACGACTGGACATCTTACACAGCGCCATCTAGCCACAAACTAAACGTAGGTTGTAATATGAATAATTTAAAAAAGAGTCAAACTTAGGTATCTACCATTTTTTAATTATTTTTATTTGCGTGATTTGTTGAGTACCTACCTAAAAATATACCTACGCACGTTTTTAAAACACCAATGTCTTTTATAAGTATAAGGTAATATTAAAAAGGTAATATACGATTTGATGGATTTGAGCCAAATCCATCAAATTTTATACATAGGTATACGATATCGTCGTGATATTATAATATTACGTATATTGGAATAGTCCACAGATAATAAATTACAAACGCACCAATACTATGCGTATGTTCATTACCATGATAGTTTAAAAAGTTATCATATCATAAAGGTATTGTTAAATTTAAATGACAATTTCAGTTATTCTATTTGACACTCCGAGGAGATAATATCCGTGGTCATGGCAAGCTACTGCGTTGAAGTATCGAAGAGCTCATCCACCATCACATCACATATATCAACAGCCATTGCTGGACAGAGCCTCCATCAAATGGTGGTATATATCCTATTCATGTTGCTATAGTGACAATTTAATGTTTATCAGCTAGGACAGGACATTTATTTCACACAGCGTCATTTAGCCCCAATCTGTTGTGTTCCGGTATTTAGAGGTACAATTAGTCAGTTCAGTTAGTTGAGAATCACGGGCGAAGTGCGCCTCCACGCCTTATCTCAACTAGTAACCAGGTGAGATGAAGGCCAAGCACATCCCGGTAGTACAAAAAAAACAAAGCAATGCTTGTAATATTGTATCACAGATTATTACACTTTTGATAAATAAATAAATATTAGCATATTTAGCATCTAGCCCCAAACTAAGCATAGCTTGTAATATGGAAACTAGATTACGGATAGAACACCTACTTATATATATATATATATATATATATATTATATATTATATTGTTTATCTGCCAGTGTCCTGATGCGGTGCGACTGTGAGGCGTAGCAAAAGTGTTTCTGCCTAGGGCACATAGCAAGTTCTAAGTTGTTTCAATACCTTTAGATTCGCGTATGTTATGATACATATGTTATGCTCAAAGGTAGGCAGGCAAGGACAGATTCCCTTTTTTTATTTTTATTGCACGACGGGGAAGCGCTTGGCCTGGTAACAACAACAAACTGAGGAACTGGCTATCTTACCTCTGTATACCGGAACACAACAATTTTATTTTAAGAATTGTTATTAATGGCGATAGAATTAGGTAAGATGGTGGAAGCTAGCCAGGCGGACCTAAACAAAATCCTACTACCAACCAAACTAAGCACAATATTGCTCCCCTGGGGATCGAACCCGGGATCTCTGGATTTGAAATCGGTAGGTTGAACCACTAGACCACAGAGACGGTTAAATTGCTTGCCTTCAATAGCTAAAAGGTTACACCTTCACGGAACGGCCAATACCGATATAAGGTAGAGAGTTTTAGATAATTCTGGTTCGACCGTAAGGAGAAAAGTTTGTAAAACCAAACCCACTCATGTGTATTCCATTCAATGCTCCTTGTTCGACACAGGTCAAAGAGTGGAAAGTCAATGTGCTCGGGAAAACATAAATAACCTGTAGATATCCTTCATAACGACTTCGACGATTTGTAGAACGAAACATGACAATGTCTCATGGAGACGTCCTATTTGATAACGTGTTAAAACTGAGGTCTTATTCTGTATGACCATTCTGCATCCTCTGCACCCTTATTCTGTATAATGTCAATACGATGATTCCATGCAGATATCGTAGGTAACGCGGGCGCGTTAAAATACGATTGGTCATACAGAATAAGGTCTCTGGTCTGATAAGCTTTTGCTCATGGCTATTTCCGCGTAGTACCCGGATGTAAAGTAGCTTAAATTTATCGTCTAAAAAGATATTTAACCGCCTCTGTGGTCTAGTGGTTCAACCCACCGATTTCAGATCCAGAGGTCCCGGGCTCGATCCCCACGCGGAGTATAATATATTGTGCTTGGTTTGGTTGGTGGTAGGACTTTGTTTAAGTCCGCCTGGCTAGCTACCACCATCTTACCTAATTCTGTCGCCATAATATAACAATTATATAATTGTTGTGTTCCGGCATTTAGAGGTAAGATAGCCAGTTCCTCAGTTTGTTGAGGATTCCGGGTGAAGTACGCCTCCACCCTCGGCCTTATCCCAACTTGTAACCAGGTGAGATGAAGGCCAAGTGCTTACCCGTCGTGCAATCAAAAAAAAATATCTATGCAATTTCAGATTAATCAGTGCAGTAGTGTTGGCGAAAAGGAGAAGCAAACATATATCCTGTTTTGTTTGACTCTCTAGACATAGTGGGTATACAATGGTTTACGGTACGTTTATTTTTACGCAATAGGTAATTCGAGTCTCGGCCACAGCCGGCTATCAGCTGCTATCGATTCAGATAGTGTTCCGATACTGATAAACGAATATTGTCCTGTCCTGAGAGTTTATTAATGCTTGGAATTAAATTGAATTACATGACTAAGTTACTCGTAGCCTCATTCGATTGCTTTCCTATTTTCTTAGGAAAACTGTTGCGTAATCTGTCAGAAAACTGTTACGTTTACTAACCTCACAGCTCAGTTGCCAGTAGCGCCTTTTGCGCTGTAGGTTATGGGTCCGATTCCCATCCGGGACTTCGTTTATGCCCGGGACAAACATTTGTGTAATGAAAATATATAGATATGTTTGATCTGTGTTATAACAATAATAATAAATAAATAAATGTAAACATTAATTTAAATTTATGTTTACATAATTTGTTATTATTTATTTATATATTACACAGCGCCATCTAGCCCCAAACTAAGCATAGCTTGTAATATGGGAACTAGATTACGGATAGTATAACTACATTAATACTTCTTTTTTCGAAAATTCATACGTATTATATGAAACAACACCCAAACACAGAACAAACATTTCATCACACGAATGTTTGTCCTGGGTGAGAATTGAACCCGCAGCCTACAGCGCAGAAGGTTCGAGATATTACCAACTGAGCTATGGGGGCTTGTCATAATGACACAAAAATGCAACCAGCTACTTTTCCCCAAGCCGGAATCGCTCTAAGCAATTGAGCAACGAGGGTTTTTATGCACATTTTCGTGTCATATCATCCGGCTGGAGGAAAAGATGCGGGTGCGGGTCCCGTCGCGGGTTGTGAACTTTTGTGTCATTATAACATTTGTAAATGTTGTGACAAAGTGCAATCACTTGAAATACTAAGATAAGACGTTTCTTCTGTGTTAGGGCGTTATTTGTATCAGAAGTACTGTCCAAAAAATATATATTTTAGGTTTTTTTTTCGTATTACGGGGATGTGCTAGGCATCCATCTCACCTGATTTTTCAAGTTATGATATGACGGAAGGCGGAAGCTTCACCCGGTATCCTCAATAAACTGAGGAACTGGACATCTTACATCTTAATGCCGGAACACAACAATTTAAGAATTGTTGTTATGGCGACAGAATTAGGTAAGATGGTGGTAGCTAGATAGGCAGACTAAAAGAAAGTAGTAACTACCACCAATCAAACTAAGCACAATGTTGTACTTCCCCTGGGAATCGAACCCGGGACCTCTGGATCACAATACAAGCTTTGCTTAGTAGGGATGGAGCTGTGTAAAATGTCATGTAATAATAACGTATTTATAATCATGATGTTTTAATACGTGTCAGAATTCAAGAAGCTCTTATCCTCATACCAATACTTGCGTTACAATTCAACGGATTGAGCGTCCCAAGAATTCCAACGATTCTAAGCTTCGACCGAGATGCTCGCTGCGTCGCTGCCCATCCTCAAGTTCGATACAAAAAATAAATAAAAATGGAACATACCGAATCACGCTTACTATAAGGGCATAGCGTGCGTGGTTTCGGAGAGCCTGCTTCTCTTTAAATAGGCATCTGGTGGCGGCTACTGGTCCGCCGCCGGCCTTAGCGGCGTCCTTTGGGCGACTCCGGAGAATGCTCTCCACATCCTAATACGGCTACATAATAACCAGCGCTCCTGTATCTTCTCGATTGTTCGACCCAGTTTGGATATCGGTGGCAATTTTGTGAGTGCATTTCGTTTTTATGTCGATTCTGGCTGAACTTGAACGTCCTTATTCGGAATGTTTCCATAAACGTTTCAAATGTCCTTGTCGTCCGTGTTGCCCTTTTGATATTGTAAGCTAGTAGATCAACATTTTAGGATTCAACATGCTACGAATTCAACTTTTTGCAAAGTCAACTTTTTAGAAATTCAACTTTCTGTTGCTATAGGGAATATTACGTACTTCGTATTAAGACAGAACATGGTTGACTGCAAAGTTGTAATCGTCGTGATTTCACGAAAACTTGGCCTAAAAAAGTATTACAACCAATGTATTAAATTCGGCATCACTTTTCATTGAAGTAATGAAATAAGTGTTTTATTCTCATTTCACCCTCTTCATTTTTGATTCTCATATAAAAATGATATGTAGTCTGTTACTCCCACTAGAAAAAACAACACCTGATATCACTCTTCCATATATACTCTCGAAAAACATAAACCTCATTCTGAGTCAGTTGAGTTATTATATACTTATGTTATTGAAATATTTACAGGCATTTGCAGTTACAGCAGAAATATAACGAATGTCATATACCTATCTCATGTATTTCGAGCAAGTGTAACACTTGTTAATTTTAAACCCGCGTGACATTTCAACGAAACAATGTTGTGCATTGCGCGAACTTGCATGTAAACAATTTAGGGCTTGTGACTAAAATACTTGTAGGACTGTCGCAAGGCACTGGCTCTGAGCTGGTTGACCGCCAGCGCCGTATAAGTCGCGGCATACGAGGCCAGATCGCCTAGCGTCCACCCGGACCGCACACAACATCTCCGCAAACACTCCACTCCAACCCTGTTAACCTTTCACATGTATGAGCCTCACTGACCCCATAATTTGCCGAACGCTCAAACGATACAATCTCAAACTTAATTGCGATGCATGTGCAGTCTTATTTGACTTTTTGAGACGATCATTTTATTTTCGCTCTCGATGTGAGCTATTTTCGTCGAAGAGAAACGCTATCGGCGATCGACACCGATTCATATCAGGCATCAATTACTCTCGAAGATGATACGGGCGACAGCCTCCGAGATAAGGCACGTAGCGAAAACTGGTTAAAGTACTTGTTACGACAACCTAATCAGAGCAGCCCGAGGCGACCGGGTCGTTCTCATGGCTATCTAATGTGGACTTAAAAGTTCCTAGCACTTAGAGCTGCAATAACATTGAAGGCCGAGGCCGAGACGGACGCGGTGTTTCGCACACGCCCGGCAAGTCCACTTCGGAAGACCGTAAGATAACCGCGACACAGTCCAATTTGTTCTGAAAGCTACTCGCAATAAAAGTTTATTTACCGCGGGCAAAGAGTTTGCGATAAATGTTGGTATGAAAGCTTGGGGAATAGGAATCATTCCTATGTCAAGTGCTACCGTTGGTTACGAATAATTCTACAGTCCACACGGGTTTTTGTTTTTGCACCAGGCAACATTTTCTGTTGATATACTTACTTGCATACTTCATCAGATTTTAGCCTAGTTTAGCTGGCAAAATAATATGGTGATTGCATAGGTACTCGTTCAGTGCCACCCGAAACTACC
Organism: Venusia cambrica; assembly: GCA_951394065.1. NCBI lineage: Eukaryota > Metazoa > Arthropoda > Insecta > Lepidoptera > Geometridae > Venusia > Venusia cambrica. The sequence goes on along the minus strand of OX596040.1, from coordinate 10,692,491 downwards.
ATAAAGTGCCAAATTGTATTTGATTTCGCATTTATTAATATGTAAAACTATGCATGGGATGGCCGTAACCCGTAACTCGAAAAGGGGACTGGTTTAATTAAATCTCATCTCCGGCGAAAATTGTTTCGTGGTTGTATAATGGAGTTCGTTCATTATCCAATTTGCGATTTTCAAAGTGATAGTTTGAAATAAATGAATAAAATAAATCACTTACCTTTAGTTGGTGCTACTTCATGGGTACTTATACTATACCTACTTTGTTATTTTTATAAACATTACCTAGATGCGAATTCGTTTCCGAGGCAGCTTTTTCTTTTGCCGGTGATAAAGTAAATAGCATTCGAATAAAGTTTTTCCTCTTGAAAATTCGGACAGACTTTACTAAAACTTAGGTAGGTACATTGTAATGTATAGTTGAGCTACATTCTACAATAACGGTTTGGGTATGGTCTAACAATAGTCACGAACGCGGAAACTAGCCTCAATTCGTAACTGTAGTTTATTTTCAGTACTAGACATTTTGCGTTCGTCGTTATCGTAAAAAAGAAAAGCGAAACTACGTCGCCTAGAAATCTAGACTCGATAAAGTATTTACGCGAGGTGTAATTACTTTATTTCTAAGTGAGTAGACTAACCTAGACTATTAAGTTTAGACGCCTACCTAGTACGATCTTGAAATAGTAAATTGCCTCTTGGCTGTGATCGGTCACTGATCAGACGAACTAAAATGTGCTGGGCTGCCACGACCCAGATCACTCTAGTCTCTACACTCTACAGGCTAGATACAGTGGCACTAGGACGGGAAGATAAATCGCGTGTGCGTAAGTCGATGGTACTGTCCAGGGTCTAGACATTGGCAATAATTCAATACTATCAACTCCGATCTAAGGCGGCTTCTTAGCTGTGACAAATAGGCTTCTAATAGGTGATCTATGGGACCATTGCGAACCGATAGTATAGCACATGTAGAGATAGTTGTTGTGGATGTAGGTAATTAGGTCAAAACTGATGCGGATTGCTGATATAAATGATTCATATTAGGTACCTAGTGATTCAAAGCTGAATTTGAGGAACTAAAATAAGTATATTCAATTATTTTTAGTGATAAAAAAAAAAAAAATTAATGTGTATCGGAAATAAATTGAAAGAAATTAGGCAGTGGTATTCAGCTACTATAGTGAGCGTATATCATGTTGAATTCACAAAGATTACCTACCACCAGACGCCACAACACACTCAAGGAACTTTGTACCTAAGTTGAGTTACCTATAGGCCGTTTGTAACGGTCCTTATGTAATTCGACGGATTCCTTAGTACATAAGTAGTTAGTTAATTTGTACATTTTATTGAATAAATCTTTTTTTATATACAATTAGCGCTCTGTAACTCTAGGGAACAATTCGCTTGGAATGTCAGATAATAATCATTGGCATAATATGCAATCTACATGAAAAACTGTCGCATGGATATGACAGAGATATTTCTGATTACCAGACGGCGACAAGTTGTCGCAATTAGACCTGCCTTATCCAGAAGATAAATTGTCAGCACGCATCTGATGACAAGCTATGACACTCGTTCTTTCAGCGCCTTGTTGATAATTTATCATTTTGTCTTTACCGACGGTCACGTCCTAAGATATGTTGTTAAGAACAAGGCAAAGAATTCACTTTCAATTATATTTAGGGCAGCTATGAAGGCTGTGCTCGTTCGACTGACTGATGAAAATTTACTTCACGATTTTGTGTTAAATGTAATATGCAAATTGGATTGTCATAAAACGATAGGTCGTTTCGGTTTAATTTGCAATTTTTTATCAAGGAATTCGTAAACAAGATTGTAAAAGTAAACGACTCACGACTATTTCCCCTTCGAGGTTCCACCTTTCACCACCGATCTTTCTTATGAGAATCATCTACTGGGGGGTCGTCAGAGGCAAGTCCAAACTTACGTTCGGTTGCAAGTAAGTTGCAAGTATTCAATACGTGACAGGTTGCAAGCACATCGTCGCATAACGGAATACTACCCAGTGACTCTTGCTATTCGGTTCTTTGGTCCCTTAGGAAATGCCATGCCGGTTTCCTCACGATGTGAATGTTTTCTTTACTTACTTCCGAAAACCGAAAGAGTCCATGTGTGCACTACTGGATTTGAGCCCACCACCCGAAGCATCTGGACTGTATCGGAAGGAGGGCCCATTCCCACTTGGCAACACAGCAGTTAGGTACCTACTCACAAGAATAGTATGATTCTAATATTACCAATCTTTCTTTCCTATAAAACTAACGATGATGAATCAAAATAAATTCATAAAACAACTGAATCACGCCAATGTTTTGAGGCTTTCTCCGACGCGTAGGTGTACCAACTATACCTACCTACCTAGCTATAATGAAGGTCGTGCTAATGTTTCTTTGAACATTGACACTGCAATTTAATGTTAAGTCCGAGTCAACGACCTCTCATAAAAAGTAACTCGAACCAGCTTGGAATTACAAGTTGACTCCATATCTGTTGATACTAGAGTCAATTAAACACTATTGATTATACCTGAATAACTAGTCACTAAGTAGGTATATGATTGAAACAATGATGGAAATGATTATCGTACTTACCTATAAAATGAGACACCTACGTTTTTGCTATGGATAAGAGACTTATGACATAATATTATATTCAAACTCAGAACAAAGACGAATATTTACACAAAAGTTTGTCCCGGGTGGAAATCGAACCGACCACCTACAGCGCAGAAGACCGACGTTACAACCGACTGACCTGCGGAACCTGTCAGTTTTTTTGTGACGAGCAAAGATGTTTGTTCTGTGTTTGGGTGTTGTATTGTTATGTGTCAACAAAAAATATACATATAGTAGGTACTTATTACATACCCTACGTAATCTATTTCCCAGTATTACAAGTGAAAATACGTAAGTTTGAATATAATATTTATTTAAAAGTAGACACTAAAAAAAAAACAATATTGGTTTGTCGTCCTCTATATGACGCATCTTCATTTTGTTGGAAGCTTATAGGTTAGTTAGCGGAAGTTATTAAGTAACTTCTTGGTGCGTGGCTAAATTGTACCTTGAAACGTATACCTTAGCAATCGTATTGTATTAAGTACCTACTTTACAATCATTCTGTTTTAATATTTCCAATTTAAAGTTGATATAACTTATACTTATATAACTTTACTTATATAACTGATATAACTTTGTATGGCTTTGAAGTTGGAAGAACTTTGAAGACATTTCAAAGCTTTATCAGAGAAGCGAAGCTCATCTGGCTTCATTTGAATCAGATTTAGATATAAACGACTGAGAGAGTCGTCAAAGATTAGTGAACTTTGACTGCATGGGAATAGAGCTTTTTTTCAGCAAATCCTGATTATAATGTCAATAACAGGTAAAGGTGGAACTCATTTGCAGTGATTGAGACCGATAATCGTGGTGATGGTGCCTAATGAAGCCATCAAGTCGGCTTCTGTTATGAATGGCTCTAATAAATCGTTTGGAATAATTTGCACCAAATATGCATACATATAACAATAATGTGTTGTACCTAAACAGTTTGCTAAACGGCTTGCCGTGATCCGTCTTCCGGGAGAGCCTGTGCCTTCTGTGCTCTGCCTAGAGCTAGATTAGCCTAGATTCAAAAGCTAATCCATTATTCAATAAAAAAAATTATGTTCTTTATCAAAAAAAAATATATATGTTTGTAATTTTTTTTACTCCTATATATGCCTATACCTGCTCATATTTCTTTAGTTCACTTTCTTTTTATAAACCAGCACATGAGTCACATGAGAAACAGAGGTATCTACACAAAAGCAAATTTAAATTAATGAGATTCGTTTATATAAATTGTCTGGGACCCTTCTAAAACAAGCAAGCAAACAAGCAAACAAGCAACAAGCCTCATAGCTCAGTTAGTAGTAACTCTGCCTTCTGCGCTGTAGGCTGTGGGTTCGATTCCCACCCAGAGCAAACATTTGTGTGATGAATATAGATGTTTGTTCTGTGTTTGGGTGTTGTATCATATAGTACGTATGTATTTACAAAAAGTATTTAAGTATTCTATCCGTAATCTAGTTCCCATATTACAAGCTATGCTTAGTTTGGGGCTAGATGGCGCTGTGTAAAATTAATGTCCTGTAATATTTATTATTATTATTATTATTATAAAACACTCACACCTACTAGTTAAAAGTTGAAAAAACAAAAACCCGACTTATAAACTTCGTGGGTTTTCTTTGAGGCATTAAAATCGGCATGTCATTTATTAATTGAGTACCTTTCATTTGATACCCATTATTTTATTATCTGTGCCCATACCTACACGAAATAACCATATTGTTACTATTTTTTTATTCTCATAATTTTCAAATTGCACCCTTCTTACTAAAAATATAATATAGCCTATGTCAAAGCGCACGTCAAAATTCATAAAGCAAAAAGATTTATATATCTAGAGCAGTGCAGAGCGTGCTAATGAAATAGACATACCTATATCACATAAACCTGCTCTCAAAAACATAAACCTCAGGCAGCAGGGTACTTTTTTTAAGAAACACGAAAAAGTCGGCCATAAGCTGTAGCTTGAAAAGCAAGATCTCTGTTGAACAATATTACTAAGAACCTACTCCAACTCGATGCACCCTGATTTCCTGAGAGTTTTGTTTATGGAATTAATACCTACTCATAGCGAAATAATCCAAGACCGATAAGATTGACTCTAGTTAAGAATATGTCTAATTATGCTCAGCTCCAGATTAATACAGGATCCCGAGACGTCTAGAAAGCCTCTATCGTAGCCACGGTTAATTTAATCAAACGCACCCTTCAGTTAATCGTGCTCGATATCAGATCACTTTCACTGATCAAATTTTTGCTAAAAGCCGGTCCAAGTTCCGCGAAAGTGGTTAGTCGGGTCGGCTGCTGAATAGACTGTTTATAAGTTCTATTTCATTCTCACGAGTACTGAGTACCCGTACCTACGGCTGTGCTGCAAGCCTATCTTATCTGCGACCTGTAGCTTGCAATATAATACAGTATCGGGCCATATTTTTTGCAAACAAGCAGCCCATCTGATGTTAAGTGCATCTCTTTCCTATAATAATAATAATAAATCATTTCATTGTCACAAAAACAGTGTAACAGTATAACATTTTGAATCCATAGTGTCCTGAACTAGCCTAGGCTGTATTTCAGGATCCAGGGCTTCTCCTTTTAATGTTTATTACATATGCCATAAAACGAATAGGCTATAACAAAGCATTACTGCGTAGGTCACATCCATTCATAGTAGCTACATACAAGCTACACGTCTTAATTTTGTGGATATAATATAATTAGTTCTCTGTGTCATTCTCGTATGTACAACCTAATGTTAAAGGGTCGTAAACAACCTAATTGGAATGTCAAAAAAATGAAAAACAGATTCCGACGCTTTTAGAAGCTCCTCCTTTTTTTGAAGTTGGTTAAAAATATATAAAAAAAACATTATCACCATATGTTCCTCATATAGCATTTAGCATTTGGAAGCAGAGAGAAAGCTATTTATTTTCTGTAGGTTTCAGCTATGCCAAATCTACGAGTAATATTCTCCGTACGCGCATCTGACCTAAAATAGGGGTCTGAAGTTTTCTCTTAGCGTATTTTGATATACCTACTGACAACCTGAGGATAACCATTTTTGACAACAACTGATATTACATAATTGATATTACATACATAGTATTTTTTAGACTAAGCTACCTTTTTTCGGGATTCCATTAGCTATAAATTTGTAATCCATAGATAATTATATATTAGATTATTATATATATAGGAATGCAATGTTATTAAATTCAAATTTATTTCAAGTCTATTAGATAATACTTCAAGAAAGAGGGACCCTCCTATTCCTAACACAAGATTTCCGAAACTTAACAGAAGAATTCCCGCCCATAATCTCTCTTTTTAACCGACTTTATAAAAAAAGAGAGTAAAGAGGTTCTCAGCTCGTCAGTTTTTTTTAAGGAAGACGCCTGGACCGATATAGAAAATTATTTTTTAGTTTGAAAGGGTAAAAGTACTTCACAGGTGGTCCTATTGACATCAGGTCAGGATCTGATGATGGGATCCTGGAGAAATCGATGGAACTCTTCAAATATTTTAAGTGATTTGGGTATTTTTAGGGTTGGCATACTTCCCAGGTGATCCCATCGACATCAGGTCAGGATCTGATTTATTTATTTATATGTTGAACCAACAAGGTGTACACTAAAACAATGAATACATAAAAAAGTTTCACCTCAATAATAGGTTCAAACTTAGCAATAAAATTAAAAACTCTATCAACATTATTTTGACATTAAAAACGTTAAACAATTTCGTAATAAATTAAATTAAATTAATTTGCAAAAAATGTTTCAAATTCGTTTTTCAAAAATAAAATTGAAAAACGAATAGTATTACGGTTAAAATTAATTAACTAAAATAATAAAAAAAGTAAAATAATATAATTGTATCTTAATTATAAAATCAAAATCAAAACCTATCGACCTATTAAAAATAAAAATAAATGATGATGGGATCCTGGAAAAATCAAGGGAATTCTTCAAATATTATATGCACACTTGAAGTGATTTGGGTGTCTTGGAAGTAAGGAAAAAACGCACCCCATATAGGATCACGCGTGTTTCTGTCATCAAAACAGGTAAACGAAAGTGTATCATATTCTTCATTCAAATCGGTTTTCTTTTTAGTTTTTAAAACGTAATTATTGAAGGGGTCAGGGTCGTTCGTTAGTGGAAAAGCGCACGCTGGCAGCTAGCTCCTTATTTTTGGCTTACTAACTTGATACAAGACAGACGTCTGTAAGTCTGTCAAAACGTATGTTTGAAGTTGGTATAGCGCTGTATGGTGGGTGTAAGACGTGGACGATGAAAAACAAAACTAAGAAAATATTAGAGGCATTTGAAATGTGGTGTTGTCGAAGGATGGAGAAAATCAACTAGAAAAAAATACTAAAATTGTAGTACTGCATAGAGTAAGCCAGGAAAGATCTCTATTACAAGTTGTTGAGAACAGATGAGGAAAAATGATCGGCCATCTTATTCGACACGACAATTTCATAAAGAACATCATAAAAGGGTAAGTGGAAGGTAGTAGAGGAAGAGGGAGACCGAGAATAAACTATATAAACCAAGTGAAAGAGAAGGTCGCCGTCGTATCGTATAAGGAGGTCAAGGAGACTGCCCTGGAAAGATCAACATGGAGAAAGATTCTTCAGTTGCCGACAAGAGTATTATATTAAATATATATTATATTATATTAAAGAAAAAGAACTTGACCTATGTATTTGTATCTAAAAATACAATAAATTTGTATGTACTTAACTTGAACCGCCTATCTATGGTCTAGTGGTTCAACCCACCGATTTCTGTTTGTTGAGGATTCCGGGTGAAGTGCGCCTCCACCTTCGGCCTAATCTCAACTAGTAACCAGGTGAGATGAAGGCCAAGCGCTTCAAACAATAAAAAAAAACGTTGGCTGCTAATTCTTTATATTTCGCAAAATGATATTTGGCTTACTGAACCTATGTATTTTTATCTAGAATACAATCAATTTGTAGGTACTTCGTAGACATAGATTAGGTCTGCATCCCGGGGAGTAGCAAAAAGGAGAACCTGGTAAAGTTATACGGCAGACAAAGGGTTGGGGTTGTATGCAAACAACCACCTAACTAGCCATCCCCTAACTTTCAGCCGCCGGGCACGAGCTCGTATCCATGTTCCAGATAATTGAATATCCTTACTTTATGTAGACAAGTGAATTTAATTTCAGTTACCGAACGGTACTTTATGTTTGGAATGGAGCACACTGTTTTTAAATTAAGATATATTGAACTCGTAGCTTTCTATGTTGAACTGTACCTTCTAAGCCAGCTGAATGAATAGATCAATACTCTATTGATATCTCATATTAAAAAGCGATAATTCTTATAGTTCAATTTAAGGTTAGGTTAGGTACTATTTTCTTAACCGAAAAAATAAGGTCCATATGCCCGAAACAAAAAATATAAATTTAATTCTTAGCATAGTTTTGAAATTAGTTAACTGTTACTTATGGTAATAAAAAATATTTAGCCAAATAAAATGATATGAAATAAACAAATAAATCATTTGTCATTAAAACTCCTCTTTATTACTTAAAATACATTTAATGTTGAACGAAACAGTCAAGATAATAACCATCTGATAACAATGTTTAGGTACTTACTAGATACACAAATTCAATGATCACATAAATATCGTTCCGTGAAAGGAATAGTCTCAAAAGCCTTTCAATCATGTGTCTACTATTATTTATTACATAATCCTGCCCGCGAAAACCTATTCTCAGTGAAAGTGCGCTTTAACTTTCCTCAACGAATGCCTAATATCACTTTCATATACCCGGTTCATCAATGTAGAGTCCTTTTTTTATTGAGAATGCCTTTGCGTGAATTATATTATTAGTAGCTACTATAAAATAATAGGTATGTAAGTACATACTAGCTATTCACTCTGAGGCCCTAGTATGAGTTTCTGACAGCTAGCGGAAACTATTTTCGTTTTCGTATAGGGCGCTAATTTCTATACATTTGGTTAGCTGACATTGAAAGGAACTACAGTTGCCTTACTATTCCGCTAACCAAATGTATGGAAATAAGCGCCCTATACGAAAACGAAAATAGTTTCAGTTAGCTGTCAGAAACTAGGGCCTCTAGTGAACACAGATTTCACTCCAACGTGTAGGTAGGTAACTAATTTATCAGTGACTTCAGTATACAAGCACATATTTTCTGTCTACCGCCGGGCCTGCCTAGAGTCTCACTCACAACGAAACTAAACGAGCTTGCATTATTATGAACCACCATGAGTAGGGTACCACAATTTGATGTAGTCTAACGCTCTCAGTCCACCACCCCTGGGAGACATTTCGGGAGGCTAAACCCTCAGGGAGCCAGCGATGCGAACATTCAAGTTCCGAATACCCCACACACGCGCCGCATACATTAATTCAGCGCACGAACCCACAAATTGATATCAAGCGCACGATTTTACGAAATGACGTGTATAAAAACACATTTTACGAACTCTATCAGCATTTCTGAAATGATAAAAAGCCAGTGCACACTGAATGCGCAAGCGGGAGGGCTGAGGCGATGACAGATAGATTTTAACATGTTATAATTCGATACGAGGTGTGAATAATTCTACTTTATTCCACTGATTGAGAATATTGAATGACATCAACATATCATTTGGTTTTTTGTACCTATACCTCATATAGGTAACGGTACAGTATGCGCTATAGAATAGGTAAGGTAGGTAGGTATTATAATGGTAATTACACTTAAGTATATATGTAACTCACACCTTGGTGCCTGGTCTCTATTACATCCATCAACTTTTTAAATTCTAAATAAGTTAGAACCAGCCCAAACCAGATCTAGAATAAAGATATTTTTCATCAATTTATAATTATAAATTTATCCATATTATTCATAAAATAACATGCGAAATTTCAACAGGACGACTGAACCAAATTCTGAACTCCCGGTTTCCTGACAAATGAGGTAGTTTCACTAGAGTACCTAGGTACACATGCATCTTTCAAATTTAAGAAATCGAGAGTAAACTTTCGACTATCGATTGATAACGTCGAGTAGGTATCGACATTATCGAAACCTGATAAATGTATGGACTTTCCCGTATGGATTGATTAATGTGATGATGACTAGGTTGGTGACATGGATAAATGATGATTGGTGATACGGTGTATAGGTTGAAAACATGCTATTTTACAAAACTTATTTGCATTCAAATTTTAATGGTCCAATTAGTGAAATGATGCCTGCTTTAGACAGGCTCAAAAACACTCAAAATATCGTTTAAAACAGTTATAGTTTACTAGTGTTTTGTCCGCGACATCGCCCACGAGGTCGGTACCTCAATAAAAAGTAGCCTTCCCCGTGGTATACACTATACCTATATCAAATTCCATTAAGATCCGTTCAACCAGAGACACTTTTAATTCATGACATTATAAGTATTTTGATCTGTTCTAGCAATATGAAATTTTTGCTTTGAAACTCAATGGATTTAGTCAGTTTTCTTTTTGTTTGTTTAAAATTTACCAAAATAAGAAGAAGAAGGTGCTACGTTTAGACATAGTAGGTACCGCTGTAAAGTTTTAATGTGACCAAAATGGTTGTTATGAATGAGCTCGTGGTTTTGTTATCAGATGGTTGACGTCGTGGTCGTGACAAAACACGACACAAGGGCCGGCCTGCTACCGGGTGGCTACTGCCTATAATTTACTATATCATTTTACTCGCCTCTGTGGTCTCGTGGTTCAACCCACCGATTTCAGATCCAGAGGTCCCGATTTGATCCCCATGGGGAGTACAATATATCGTGCTTGGTTCGGTTGGTGGTAGGACTTTGTTCCGCCTGGCTAGCTAACACCATCTTACCTAATTCTGTCCCCATAATAACAATTCTTAAATTATTGTGTTCCGACATTTAGAGCTAAGATTGGCTATCTTAGTTCCTCAGTTTGTTGAGGATTCCGGGTGAAGTGCGCCTCCACCTTCGGCCTTATCCCAACTTGTTTAACCAGGCGAGATGAAGGCCAAGTGCTGACCCGTACAATATAAAAAAAAACGTTAATCTAGTGTTGAAATTATCTCGTTCATTCACAGATCGCATCTGTTCCTTGCTATCCAGGCCCGAACTAAAGCAAATGCCGGCCAAGTAAAATTGGAAGGACGAGCCGAAACTGAGTCCGAAGTGATTTTAAATCATCGACACCGAGACTGGAGACTTTCACTAAGTTGCGAGGAAACAATAAACAAAATATATTTTTTTACCGAAAACGGCTACGCGCTGTCTATGTTGAAGTGAAAACTTCTTTAGCCGCGTTGGGCATTTTTCGAGATGGGGAGAAAACTATTGAGCTTGCGACACACTGTTACGCTTACTCACACCACTTTTGACACATTTGACTTAAATACATTGAGATTCAAGCATGATTCAAGTAGGTACCGTCAATCTCAGCTGTTCTCTTCGGCAAAGAAAAGAAGAAACTTCATGTTTTCAGTCAAGTCTTTAATTGGCACTCAGTGCTACTGTTTTTTTTTTTTAATTCTGAAAAGAAATCCGTATTGAGCCTGTAAATAATACTTATTATCGTGTACCTTAAAAAATATATTTTATATTAGAAAAATAATCTCTACCTCTAGCAATCTCTATTATCGTGGTGTGGGAAATTACTGGCGTGTGTACAGAAGAGTCGATTGGCGAACCCTTTTTAAAACAATATTTTTGAGTAAATAGGAGAAAAATGTAGGTACTTATTTCGTTAGTTGTCAGCTTTACTGTTCCAAAACTACTTGGACACTAGACACTCAGTATGTGTATAAAACCGCAGACCAAATTAAAATAAAATAAATAAATATAACAGGACATTAATTTCATACAGTGCCACCTAGCCCAAACTAAGCAAAGCTTGTTATATGGAAATTACGAGATAGAACGGATAGAATAATTAAATACTTATTTTTAAATACATATACGATACTACACCCAAACACATAAGAAACATCTATATTCACACAATAAATGTTTGTACTGGGTGGGAATCGAACCCACAGCCTACAGCGCAGAAAATCAGAGTTACTTCCTGACTTGGTAGCAATTCAGTTGCTACAAGCCTACAAGCTACAATGGTCGGTATCAGTTTAGGTACCTACCTATAGATTGTTTGTAACTACTGAAAAATCACGATCTAAAAGTATGAAACAAGAAAATATTATCGCCTGAAATTGTTATAAATAAACTGTTAAATATTTCTCGTCTATAAAAACAACATTCATTTTATACCCAACAAGGCATCATTAAAGAAAATGTATAGGTATTTATAGTTCATGGCTTTATGTCCAGTTTAGAAGAGGGAACAGATGAGCAAAAAAAAGTAAAGGTTAAAAATAGCATATAGGTACCTAACAAAGTTATAAAAAACCACAAACTAAGTATAACAATAATAAGCATATAATAGTAAGTATAAGTACAATAATAATAAGTATAACCACAGTTAAGTAAAATAACCATAATTACATTTCACAATACACTACACGTTGCTGCGACTGCTTATACCTACCAAATTTCGGTCGAGCTCAATGGAAGTTAAAGATTTATGAAACCGTCCTATATTTAAATTTACCCTGGTAAAGACTCCCGATAACTATTGAAACGCCCCGGGACTTCCAACTCCCTAATTATTAACTTCCTCTGTCAAAGTTATACCGCTGACGCTTGCGCCTCAACTCCCAAGGTACCTACGTAACTCAAGTTTGTTACAGAGTCGTGTCTTCTTAACACTAAGAGTGCTGATTCCCGTAGGTTCCTATGAAGAACGCATTTTTTTTATTGTGCGACGGGGAAGCGCTTGTCCTTCATCTCATCTGGTTACAAGTAAAGATAAGATAAGGCCGAAGGTGGAGGCGCACTTCACCCGGAATCCTCAACAAACTGAGAAACCGGCTATCTTACCTCTTAATGTCGGAACACAACATTATTTTCAGAATTGCTACCATGGTGACATAATTAGGTAAGATGATGGTAGTTAGCCAGATGGACTTAAATAAAATCGTACCACCAACCAAACCAAGCACAATATTGCTCCCCCTTCGGATCGCACCCGGGACCTCTGGATCTGAAATCGGTGGGTTTAACCACAAGACATACACCAGAGGTGGTTAAAAAAAACACCCGGAATCCTCAACAAACTGAGGATTCCGGAAACTGAACGTGTGTGTAAAGCATCGACCTAACTAAATAATGTGTAGTGTGTACTTTCGCCGTCGAATAAAATGTATCGTTGGTAGATGTTTGTTATGCAAGAGGGGCATAGAGTGTTGCGCACTTGTCTTGATAATTGATGGACAAGCAACAATGAGAACAAATTGACAGCTCGCCAACATCAATATAATAGCAATAATGGAGTTTGATATGCAAATGGAGCAAGATAGGATGCCGGTACAGTCATAGACAAAAGCATATTAGTCTAGACTAGTGAAACAGTCAGAACTTCGTTTCCGGAGTTTAATGAAAAATGAAAAGGACAAATCTCTAGGACCTTTTGATATGGTGTTGATTCTTAGTCGGCTGCACGGCGATGCTACACATATATTTAGAGACAAGAAAACATAATAGCATTAAAAGTTTTTCATACAGTTTCCATGAATGGAAAAAGGTACATGCCCGCCTGCATCATTGAGATCGTGCATTGTCTTCTGAAGCAGGGAAGCATTTAGCACTAAATTTTAATTATTATGATCGTACCATTATGTTCGACGGTTCCAAAAAAAAAAAACCAATTATACAGATACCAAGCCTTGTCAATCAATTGCACGATGATGCTATACATTATATTTCGATATGAAGGAAATTCAAAAACTACCTCGGGCTTCTACAGCAAAAAGCATCGCCTCAAGGTGACGGATACGAAAGCGTGGAGTCACGACAAGTGGTTTTGCAATTGTTATTTTCCTGGGTTTTGCCAAAACACGACGTTGGTGGTGGCTTCAATCGATAATTTGCTGATGATTATGAGTCAAGTATACTGGTCTAGAGGGTTGCTATTATCAAACATGCGGGAAGCCTTATCAGATCGAATTCGGAAACTTTCTATGGAAATTCCAGAAACGCTATTCTAATATCTAAGTAAACATTCGACGATGTTATTCGAAACTTCCGTAGAGTATTTTCGGAAATGGTTTGAGAATTGCGTTGAAATCTGTCGGATTCTTTTTGTCGGATTCGATAAGTCTAATTACTGATCCGAAAACTTTCCATGTTTGAGAATCCCTATAACGGTGTTCGCATTTTAAAGTGTTTATCATAACCCTTAGTTATTTGGGAATAATTTGAGGGATGGAGTCGAGTCCCATTATTTTTAAGGAAAAAAGCGTCATGATGCAATTCAAGTGATCAACAAAACGGTTCAATTATTATCATCAACGCGGTATTTCATTTCAAGAAAAAATTGAGCAAAAAATGGTGAAGAAACACTTGTAACGATGATGGTACGCTGTAGACACGAACATTTAATACGATCTACTCCATAACTTATGAATTATTCAACGCGATCCGACGTCGGACAAATTTAGCGTCATGCAAATTTAAAAACGATAGGGTTAATGCAAGTCGATAATAAAAATATATAGAGACATTTATACTGCCGCATTGATAGTTACATTAATGTGTAAAAGTGTTTATAGGTAAATGTCGTACCTACCTAGTAACCAATACACATACTATACAGCACCTAATAAAACATTGGTTTTATATGAATACACGGACATCTGTTAATATATCATACATTTATTATTACCCGGTTATTATATACGACTATCAATAGTACCATATCCAGGATGGGGCAAATACTTGGCCCCTTGAGGGCAGGCTACCATTTCTTCTTAGTTATTTTTTATAAAAGTACCTGTCTATCTACAGACAATTGTTATTAAAAATCTTGCGGGACTAACGATTGAGGCGACACGTGTCCAAAGTGTCGCTAATACATTATTTAAAAAAATGTTACCTATTATACAGTTACCAAGCCTCCCAGAATCTACCTGCTATAGTGATTTTGCAGGCTTAACATTTTATCATCTGGTATCATTAAGTTATGAGAAGGCCAAAGGTGGAAACGCACTTCACCCGGAATCCTAAACAGAACGACTTGGTTATCTTACATTCTCAACACAAACAATTTACAATTGTAGCTATCGCGATAGACTTAGGTAAAATGATGGTAGATAGGGGCAGACTTTAACAAAGTCTTGCCTCCAACCAAACCGAGCACAATATTATACCACCCTGGGGATCGAACCCGGGGCCGCTGGATCTGAAATCGGTAGGCGAACTACTAGATCACAGAGGCGGTATAGATTTACTACTAAATAAACACGCATTCCGTTTTTCTTTTTCTAAAAAAAAAGAAAACCAAACCGCGCGCAAGATTTAAAGTAGGTACGTTTTAAAAATTATTTTATACGGCACTTCCAAGCCCTGGTGCATAATTATTTTCATCATCCATGTCTTGAATGCTGGCAGTTAGGTGTAACCAGGTTAATAAGCAATTCGGAAAACGTGTAAAGTAAAATGCGCGATTCGCAGTAATTACGGAGTGAGAAATAACCACAAAGACCAGCAAAGTGCTACAATTACAGCGCAACTGTATAACATAACTGCAACGCAATATGCAACACGTTTGTCTATGTGTTGCATATTCTGTTGCAAGGAAATATTCAAAGACTCAAGACAAGATGCAGGTTACAGTCTAATTTGACATTAGAAAAAAATTACATGCATGTAAATATACCTAAGAAATCTGGTTACTGCTGAGTCTATATTTTTATTACCTATTGTATATTTGTAATTATTGTTGCCTATTGTAAAATTCACTATCGGCTGCATCTTGTAAAAGTATAAATTGCATGTTTAATAGTATGCTATGCTATTAACGCTTTTCATTTAAACATGTCTACAAGTCAGACCCTAAACCTATTTGACTTAATTTTTTGGTTTACTTATTTTTTTACGATTGAACGTGATTTTGTTGTCAGGCATCATTTCATCAAAACCAGACAACGATAGCCGTGCAGTATTGGATAAAAACCCTCTTTTTCCCATGCTTTACCAATTTTAACACTTGTACCTAACAATGTAATCAAATCTTAGAAGTCAATTTTAACCTACTTCTAATTGTCTAAAATGAAACTTTGTATGTAGGTAGGTGGTACATATAATATTGGATGAAAAAGTATAACTTGGTTTCTTGGAGCTCATTTGGTGATGGAGCCAAGAGGTGGATAGTGGAACTCTTTAGTGATTACTAGTAGACCCCTCGAGATAGAAGTTTTATTGACGTTAGTTTTGACATTTGCTTCGTGTCAAAGCTCCAAAGCGTCGTCAAAATTATGGCAATGAGCAAACCACGCGACGTAATTGAAAAAAACTTAAAAATTTCACGTGAAAATTACACACAGTACACATTAAAACGTAGCGTGGTTTTTAGTTTTTTTTTGTAATTGATGACATATGACCATTAATTAAAAAAAAAGAATTTCGAGTAATTAGTTATTCAACTGTATGTAACAATTTGAATATAAATTTCAGTAAAAAAATGTCTTATGGTAAAATAATATAGCACAATGTATCTCTCGGAAGAAAGTACTATTCCCGACTTGTGTGTATTAAGTAAAACTCTTTCTCAAACTATACCCTCATTAGTAATCGGTCACTTTCTCCCCTCGTTGAACAATGTAGGTACTGTTATTTCTTTATTCCCATAGTCTTACTGTTTGCAACGTGTTGCATATCACGTTGCAAACATTTCTCGTCCTCATCTTGTATGGACGCGCCCTAATGTAATGTGGTAGGTAATATAGAAGCGAGAACAGCTTTTTTGATGCAGAAAGTGCTTAGAATTACGGCCAGTATATTTATGTTAATGGTTCATGGTACTTGTTTTCACTGCAATGAAGTGTTTGTTGTTGTTGCGGTTTAAAATAAGGTTTTATGGTTGGTTTGTTTGTACTGGCATTAAAATGTTAGCAACCTATGATTGCACTAAAAGTGTATAGGAACCTGAAAACGATTTCTGTTGGTCAGTTGACTTACAATTTATATTGCATTGAATAACTTTTAACAATAATGCAGTTCATTTAAAATTCATATTTCCTTTTTATTACAAAATTACACTAGGTACTAGGCGAAACTGTTGTGACTTGCCCTATATGTAGGTCATAAATTGATTACTCCTGGGCACTCATCCCTTGACTTTCTTGTGTAATACTATAATTTAAGATGCATGCAAAACCAAAGGGTCGAGCTTTGTCTCACATATAGCCAGATGCTTTTGTTTGATAACAAGTCCAGACAGTACCTACCTACAGCATACGTACGTACGCCCATTATTTTGTGGCGCCATTCACAGAACTTATCGTATTTATAGTGGCGCAAAGTGGGACATGCACATACGATCAGGTATTATTTATTAATAAATTTATTGATTGCAGACCCATTCACTGGATACTTTACAACTTAAGTTTTAGATTATTCAATACGATAATACTCGGTTCATTTAGCAGGCCTCCTTTGCATTATCTTACAGCAAAGTTGCGAGAGATTTATTATCACAACGGGCAACAAACAAATCGGAGCTCCTTTTAGTCGGGGGTTAAAAATACTTCGGTCAATCTAATACTAGTAGCACACTTCATGGATAGATACAAGCTACCTAAAAGTTCAAAGTGTGGCAAAGGCTAGCTTGACCCTAAAAATAGTTATTTTCATGAAATATCCCTTTCTACAGATAAAATGTACGTATAGACAGACAGCTACTTCATCGTCAATTCATAAAGTATTGCGAGCAATTTGTGCAATGGAAAATATGCATGTTAGAATATTTATTATTGTGGCGTTTATGACAGTAAAATGCAATGTTTACGACAGGCAGTAGCAAACTCTTGGTAAAGCTAGCAATTACATTCATAGCCCTAGATCCTATGGCGCCCTTGCCCGCCCATGAAGTATAATATACACTGAAATAAGAGCCATTGAAGATGCCGTATAATTAGCTGAGTTAAAACGCCTGTCTAACTAGTCTAAATTATTGTGAGGATGCGATGTCATGTGAGTGACATGTGACTGGCAAATAAACCTATGGGTAAGTGTTTTTGCTCGCACAACATTATTTATCGTGTCTTCTCGAGATCTGTGATAGCAACAGCTGTTTTTATTCTCATATTTGCTCCGTGATTTGACAAATCACCACCGAGAGAGTAGTAAAGTGAGAAACATTGAAGTGCTTTGTGGTGACTGGCAAAGATACCTTTAATCAAAACGTGTGTTGCAATTTGCAATTCCAACTAACACATCGCGTATTCACAACCCACTGTTATTTATTTCGAGAGTGCAACTCGGTTCAATAGCCAATTCGTGAACAATGACGCCTTGATGACCGCGAAGAACGCGGGAGTCGGGACATCCATTCCGGGCAAGTTGTTCTGAGCTCGTAGGTAGGAAACGTTTCAATTCGAAATTCGGATTCGGAAAAAAAAGGATGCTCCGCAGACACCGACACTCTGAAGTAAATCTTTAGAAATGTTCTGGTGTTCTGGGATTGGGACCACAATCCTTAGAAAACGCCATCTTGTATCGGTTCTTTTCTATAAAATATGGGATAGCTAGACCAGCCTAGAAAGGTCAGATAGGTCTTGACCTATCTGACCTTTCTAGGCTTGTCTAGCTCGAGGCCAGTGCACTCAATATCTCTACTCATTAAAAAGAAAATGGGTGGATACATAGAGCGAAAAAGCTCTGCTTTTGTCCGGTGACGAGTTTTCGATGGTGCTGGAAATCAGCAATTTAAGTCATTGCGTTAATTGCATGGCATATTTAAAAGTTATTTCCAGATTCAAATTTAAATACTGCCTACGCTTTATTAATTACGGACAGCCGTCGAAAGACTATAACGCATCTTTGACCCTTGATTTACGAACTAGTTTCACAGATAATTCGTGAAGTTATGATCTTAAAAGTCTTATCTTAGCATCATTGTTCTGGTAATTTTCTTACGTTCCCATAAAAGGAGGTCGATTATCAAAAGCCCCAAAAGGTTGTGATACGAATCAAGGGCACAGTTATCTTACTTACAGCAGGAATCAGTAGCGGGGTCAACAACCTTTACAAGTCACGTTTCTCCACAAAAAACTTGAACGCAATAAAGCATTGTAATACCTCGCATCTGTCATCTGATCTAATAGCCACCCCGCCACCCCAGAGCGGCGACGCTTATGCCCTATAATTTAAGGTTTACTGTCCAAAAGTGAAAACTTGTTTATTATTAAGGCTTTTTACGGCTGCCAAGACGCAGAATCCTTTGTGTGGCATACAATTTAACTTGTATTCTGTCTTTAAACGATTCATAAAATATTTATTGTGATATCCATTCTGTGCTCTGTCCTTGTGGATTGTTGTCTGACGTTACAAATGAATGTTTATTTAGATATACGAAAAGCTTCCACAATCTTACCCAAAAACAACTTGTGTGGTAGGCCTAATGCTTTCGGATTCTGTTTTTTTTGATTTTGTTAACATTGCTTTAGATTATTCAAATCATACTTTTTTTTAAAGGATAAATTGATAACAACAATTGTGTTTTAACAAATATTTTTTATGTCGACCATCATTAAAATGTGTTTATTTTTGTTTCAGGTGTGTATTTGCTGAGAATAGTATAATTGAGTTGCAGAGCATTTCTTGGTAAGTAATTACCTAGCTAACTAAATTATGTGTAAACTGCTTATAAATCGAGATTTAAACGCTCATCAATAGCTAGATCACAGGGCTGCTCTGATTTGTAAAGATACTATAGTCTTGTTATTGTCTGACTTTTGTGCTCTGTCTGTAGCTGGTATGTGTAATATAGGTAGGTATAGATAGATATAAGTATACATGCTCGAATGTCGGTTATGTATGAGGTTACGGAGATGAGACCCGGCCGCTGTGTTCTCGCCGACAAAGTACGCGTTGAGTCGGACAATCGAATCAGTCGAGGCAATTTCTCAGCTGACGATCGCTGTAACAAAGATCCTCGCTTGTACACGACACACTTACAATTTTTACTTGTCATTGTATGCGTTATGACTATTCCATATGTCTTGCTTTTCTCTCTGTTTTGAATTGAAACGACTTTTACGGAGCGTTCCAGTCGTGTGGCGCTTGCTCACAACAGAATTCCACACGCGGTATTTAAAGCGGAGTATTTCACGCTTAATAATAATATTTACGAAGGAAACAGTAAGAGGTCGTGCATAAATCAAGCCGTTATCTAAATACATGTGTTCACGAGAGAAAATTATATAATAGGGCCATTAGTGCCGCTTACGTGCCTATACTTTTCGCTCATTTAAATTTCTCGCTTCTATTCAGTTACCTACATAGAAACATATGGCGCGTGCAATGTGTGCAGTGCTATATTTGAGGTCGTTAAGCCAGATACTGCATCCGATATTGGGTCACACCCAGTATAATGTTATCGGTTTCGAAAGGTCGGTCAATCCTTTCGCTTCCGATGCTATTTCGATCGATGATCGAAATGGGCCGGGTTGCGTATATTTTGTGGCATTATCTTGGCTATAAAAAGCAGGTAGTTGCATTCCCCGAAAGGCCACTTGAGGACGAGTCGTGGCGTGCTTGTGGGAACTGGTAACGTTTTCTTAATTGTAAATCGGTGTTTAGTTTTTGTTGCGTAAAACGTGGCGTAAACTTTTAGCCTTTTTGCACGCATGACATTAAAATAAGTATAACCTCTAGCGTGCATTTAATAAGGAAATAAGTATAATAAGCTGACCGTGATGTTAATAATGATAAATGGAAAAATCTGCGCACGCGTTGATGTCTTTTCAATGGCGAATATATTGCTACGAACTTTCGAAGAATCGAATAGAACCCCTAGGGACAGTAACTAGATAATGAACACTTTTAAAAAATACGAGGTATTCCCGAAAATAGCACCAATATCAATATCACCTAACCTATTCCCACTAAGAGCACCTATCGAGATGTTGGTTTGGTGCTCAGTTTGGGAATAGTTGCTAATAAAAATTTTTAAACTATTCCCAAAAATAGCATTTACATAGAAGAGGCTTCTAGCGATATGGTTTTCGTTGTTTTGAACCTCTAGCCTGATTTCACGTCGTTACATCGTTAGGTGGATACTGTATCAGTATGTTGTAGTATAATCGTCAGTTCTTTTAAACATTTGGCGAAAACTAACCGTATGCTACCCAGCTGGCTATTCATCCGCTACGTGGTCAAGTTCAGCAGAATTAGCACACCCATAAAACATGTTTTTGCTATTTTTTGCCGTGACCTCCGGTCCCGTAGATCTAACAAACTGCGGTCTCCATTGAAACTTGACTCCATGCCTCCGTTTTTCGGAATTCCTCGGTGGTCACACTTGACGTTTGGGTCGGGAGCCATTAAAATTGTCGCCATATGGCGGCGCTTTTGAATGTGTGGATTCTGGCAATTAATTGTGGAATCTTAATAAAACAAAAAGCAATGCGGTGTTGTGTAACTACTTTAATTGATTTTAAAATACTTTGTATGTTCGAAGATATTTTTCAGTTATTTTACATAATATTTCAGTCATAAAGGTGCAATCACAACGACTGCCGTAAGAGGGTTGGTGAAAACAACAATCTTATTGCCAATCCATGTAATTTTAGAACACTTTTTATCCATTGCTCCTATATTTAGAAATACTTTTGGTAGAGCATTATTTATTTGTTTCAAATTTGTACCAGAAGCTGACGGTATTTAGCTGTACCACGGTTTTTTTTAAATGGGTACCTTAGTTTTGGTTTGCTCACCGAGAATTGTGAATAGGTACTATTATTTTTCATACAAATCGTGGTAAACGCAATCGCGTTCGAGTAGGTATGGAGATGGAGTAAGGTAGAAAACTCACACGACACGGCTCCTCTCTATGTAAAAACAAGCCGTGAGTATTTTACAGCACCCATCGAGTTAAAGTAAAACTGTGTGTATCAATTCTAGACGTTTCAATATCTCTGCAAATATTGAAAAGCGAACCAAAATGAGAATCTACAAGTAAATAAAGTGAATATAGAATCCTATTAGACTGTTTCCAATAACAGTTACCAAAGTTACTGAAGTCGCGTTTTTAACCGCCTCTGTGGTCTAGTGGTTCAACCCACCGATTTCAGATCCAGAGGTCCCGGGCTCGATCCCCATGGGGAGTACAATATATTGGGCTTGGTTTGTTTGGTGGTAGGATTTTGTTTAAGTTCTTAAGTCCGCCTGGCTAGCTACCACCATCTTACCTAATTCTGTCGCCATAATAACAATTCTTAAAAAAAAATGTTGTGTTCCGGCATGCAGAGGTAAGATAGCCAGTTCCTCACTTTACGGCCGCGTCGGTGGAGTAGGTAGCCAATGCCACTTTTCACTGTCTAGACTAGAGGCTAGACGTCGTAATATATTTGCGTTCAAGAAAAGCAGATCAGAGTTACCTCAGATTGCAGAAGGTGACCCAGTGAGTCAGCCGAATTAAAGGGCCATGAACCGATGTGCCCTGCGGCAAGGCAATGTAGAAAGCACCTACTTACTCTCACTTCAGCTGTGGCGCTGTCGATAACAACTATGACATAATCTGCGATGACGCTGATCTGACTGCTATTTACTCTACTGTCAATAGTAACTTTGCATAATCTGTGGCACAATCAGGCCCCGAGGAAAGGTCAGCCCGAAAACTCTCATTTTCGTTTTAATATCAGTATGGTAATGGTAATGGCAGCTTGGGTTAACGACTGTTCAAGGGTTCTTGGTTTTTATTTTTGGGGCGTAAGTCAGTGTTTTCGCAAAATCCCTTGTAATGGCTATTACAGGGCCTTTTAGGTCAAAACTCCTCGTCTATAGCTCTTAATTTTATCGTTTGTCCTGCATATTATAATTACAGTATCAGTTGAGCAATATTTTCAGAGCAACCGTATAGTATTTAATAGTCAGCCCTGTTTGATGTCAATGTTCAACCGATTGATAGTCTCGTTCGCTTTATTTGAACTTCTGAGAAGTCTACATGTAAATAGAAACGGAGTGTAAACAGATTTGATATCCTACTTACTCGTCTGTTTACACTATAATCCTTTCTTACGGTAATCCGGGTAATAATATTGTAGGTACTAACCTATACCACGGAAAAGTCATTTACGGTGAACTTTCCGGGGTGTGCCTTATGCCTCCCCCAAAGAGTGCAATGGGGATTTGCCATAACCATAATCAAACCGCTTAACAGGCGGTTTGGTGATCACATTGTTGGATCCTGATATATTGATACCTATATAAATGTTGGGTTAGCTCTTGACCTCTGTTCAGGCTTTTCTAAGCTCTAGGCCAGAGCAGGGATGAATCTACGATGGAACGAGAGACAGATGGCACTGGCTTATCCGCGCACCGACAGAATACGGCAAATTGTTCGACGCCGGACTTTGGCAGGATGGTCGCTAGCCAGATGGACCTTTACAGGTCCTACTACCAGTTTTTTTTATTAGCTCTTTATTGCTCACTACTTATATAAAAACTAAAAACATACTGATAAAAGAAAAGTGTTGTGATCATTCAGGCGTAAACACCAAAGGCAGGGATTCCGTTGCCCTGGGTAGACGGTCTACCCCGGGCAACGGAATCCCTGGTGGGTAGACCCTATGAGGTAGATAACACCTTTAATGACGTCTACAGGTCCTCTTGTAGACGTCATAAAAGGTCCATATCTTATGATAGGCTTATATGTATTTGCCACCACTTACATAGAAAAGTGTTGTGATCAAAATGATCAGATGTGTTTCAAAGCCAGGGATTCCGTTGCCCGGGGTAGACCACTAGGAGGTAGATTACACCTTTTATGACGACTTTAGGTCCTCATACGTCATAAAAGAAGCATATCGTTATGGAGGGGCCTATATTTATTTGCCACGGCCTTTGTAAGTCGTAGTAGCCACTAGGCATAGTACATACCGTAGTGGCCCTTAGTCATAGTACATCATTTACTTATGCTTGTTTTGCAAAAAGTACCTACTACAATCTAAACTCTACAAACTGAACAAACTATCTTGGTCAACTATAACGCTTCTACACTATACAATATGCTTAACTCTCCAGTAGAGTGTAGTTGCCAAGATAAGCAGACAAGTGGAATATAATGTGCCTATGCTCGCACTGACATAACAAGCTCCAGACATGATTATGCACAACATCATTTAATTCAGCACTTCTCTAAATATTTGTCTAACAATAATGAACGTTGAAATACTATTTGTACATTTGCAAGGAAGCGAGAAAAATGTTTATATTATTTATACATAACTAAATTTAAACTAAATATTGTACATAACTAAAGAGAATACCCAGTTTTGGCTAAAGTGACTATAGGCATAAGAAAAGAGGATTGGAATTTTAGATGTGTAGAAAGCTTTGATTGAGGTAAAACTATGAGAATGTTACAAAAATAAATATCTACCTCATATTAATCAACTAAAAAGAAACACCTGTAAATACCTACTAAGCTTACATCTTAACAACACACAGAAAATCAAGATCTTGATTCGCCACGCGTCCGCAATTCGTTCCGGACACGGCTGAGCTGATTCAAAGCTTAGTAAGGCATACAATCTACTACATGTACTGTGGCAAAACCCGTACCAACTGTCGCTTATTCTGCAGAAAACCCGTACAAAGTTTTATTTCCTCAATGGGTGGAGGAATTAATCAAGCTAATCGGATAGGACGATACTCAACTTCGCACATAGCGGTTCGCTACGGTCTGGGTCAGCCCGACGAGTCTAGATAACTGTTGTAAAGGATTAAAGTTCAAATGGATGAGAGCACACGAATAAATTGCTTTTCATGGTTATGATGGAGATATGGTAAAGCTAACACGCAACTGATGCATGACGTTTTGAAACAAGCGGTATCTTTCTATATCTACGTACTTACTTCCTGGAATAATACTGATAATATTAAGTTTTAGAGTAGTTGATAGTCGATTCGATTTTATGATAACCATTGATATCGAGACGGAATAGTGCTGTTTCAATAATTTTGGAGTCTGCAAGTCTACAGTGAAATAAATCGTTTATTGCGTGCCACATCTTTCCAAATCCCTTCTTTCAAGTGAGTTTGTTGGTGGTCAAAGTGATCAAAAGGATAACTTTGACTGAAATATAGTTGCAAAGGTTTTAGAACACTCACTTTGGGGAGGTTCTAGTTATCTACCCCGGGTTAGTAATGTGATATCTGTGTCCCGGGCAACGGAATCGTTGACATTTTAGTCAACAGTTACGGCTGAATGACCCTATCGCTCGTAGGACCTGTAAAGATCGGAAGGAGATATAGAAGTCTGGATCCAAAGTTCTCTGTATTTCGTTTCACCTTCTGTAAACGCTTCGAATTATCGAACCGATTTTTAAAGAGAATTCCCGATTGTCCCTTACGATAAATATTAAATTGCAGCGCTGTCCGAGAGCCAATTGAACGTATTGCAATAACTAGGGCACTTGAGTTGTAGCGTGGCCTTAATTACTGGGCACGTGAGGTTATTAATGAATTGTTGGAACAGATCGAAAACAGAGCAACGTTTCATTTTACACAAAATGCCCTTTTGACTGCCAGTTTTACTCATCTAAACTTACAACTAGCACTACCAGCGCCTTTTATTTCAATTTGCTACTACTCGCCACACGCGTCTTCATCATCTCCTACCTCTACCACTATAATATATCCATTTACATTCATATTCAACACAATTCGTTAAATGACTTGAAGGATGTAAAGACGTTTTCGAACAAAATGTGAGTAACAAGTAATTTACGAAAATGGGTTTACCTCGCAATGCTTTCTTGTATTTGCAGTATGAAAAAATACTTTTTATCACTCATTGTGGCAAGTAACGGTCATCAAAGTTTAGTGCACTTTCAACCAAACCGGAACAAATCCTTCCTCGGGTTACGGTTAAGTTCCTTCACATGGTCTGAAACAATAAAACTGTAAAATCTGGGCTTTCATGACGTCTTTATGCATGTGTTTGCTTTATACTACGGATATGACGTCGGGGGCTTATGGGAAACATTTATATCACAGGATATACATAACGTTGTCTACATCTGACAAAGGCCGACAAAAAAAACCGAATGTTAGATTTGTGTGCATCCAAACCCATAGGCTTA
Source organism: Venusia cambrica (assembly GCA_951394065.1). Taxonomy (NCBI): domain Eukaryota; kingdom Metazoa; phylum Arthropoda; class Insecta; order Lepidoptera; family Geometridae; genus Venusia; species Venusia cambrica. The sequence continues at coordinate 10,666,637 of OX596040.1, read as the reverse complement.
CATTGCCTTCTGTATTTGCAGTACAGGCTTACATTGCTTTGTTGACGCACATGCCCTAATATACAACATACTTCTATTTTCAAATTGTTGTGAAAGCGAAACAGTATTTTATCGTCTTGCAATCGATTTATTTATCTTACATTTCTCTGGATAACATCGTTGGAGCTCACTTCAAACCAGTGTTTGGTCGAAGGGAGCTGGTGTTAGCTTTGTAAATAAATACCTAACTTTAAGATGATCTATCGAAATCTGGGTTTGCTATACCTAATCTAAGAACGGTGACTGAGTCTGTACCTACCAGCCAAGTCAGGCCCTTTAGTAGGAAGTTAACGTTTTAACGTAAACAAATATATTTTTTTCAGACTTCCTGACTGCTTTAAGTCCAGGAATTTTCATATTCCTGTTAAACTTCAATCACTCTTCGACTTTCCCGAGTCCACCGTTAGTCACCGAGCTTCCCTGTCAATTCCAGTGATTGGAAATGGCGGCGGCGGCGGCGCTCCCAGTGTTTTATTGCTGTTATTTACGGGGCGATGTAGGTACAAACATTACAACTCGGGTACTACGAGCGATGCGTTCTAATAAATAGTCCGCACGTTTTTACAATGTAGGATCGATGGTGCTGCATCTTTCAACGATCGTTTGCTTTCTCTTTTATTGCTTTGATATTTCTTGCAATTTTTGCCCGACTATGCCTCAGTAGGAGGGTTATGATAATCGAGAGTATGTAATTATGTATATTTATTTAATTGGCACGCTCATCAGCCTAAATAGCGGCTTTTGGGAACTAACCGCCTCTGTGGCCTAGTGGTTCAACAAACCGATTTCAGATCCAGAGGTTTAAGCCTGCCTGGCTAGCTACCACCATCTTACCGAATTCTGTCGCTATAATAACAATTCTAAAATTGTTGTGTTCCGGCATTCAGAGGTAAGATAGCGAGTCCCTTAGTTAGTTGAGGATTCCGGGTGAAGTGCACCTCCACCTTCGGCCTTATCTTAACTTAATACCGGGTGAGATGGAAGCCAAACGCTTCCCCGTCGTACAATATAAAAAAAAACTTGTGTTTTTTTGCAATTTTGTAGATTTATAAAAAAAATAGAAGGCAGAGTCACAATCACCATAATTGTATTTCTTTTTGCAAAAAAACATTGATCACCATGATATTTCAAACGCGTTTCCTATGACACACTGATTTTAGAGCTCATTATCGAAAAAAGCTTTATGTTTGCGTAAAAGCTCAATCTCATAAAATATTTATTTATTCGCTCGTGTCGTGTGTTCCGGCCTTACCCTAAGGTTAGTTACCCTTCTTTTATTAGTTTTGTTACCGCTACAACACGACTTTGCACTTTTGTTAAAAACATTAATCGAAATGACGATGATTTTCATTTATGGATATGAATCAAGTCTTACCTTAATGGTTCCGTAGCGTAATAATTAATTACACCTTTTATCGTACTGATGTGACGCAGAAATCACACCACCCACACCGAAATGAATCTTAATTTCTTTCTATCTCACTACACACAGATATATTGCATAGGTAAGCGTTATTAGGATAAAAAGAGAGCTTTGGTCCCTTCATGTCATTTCGTTTAGTTGTGAAAAGGTAACGAATTAAGAATCTTCTTTATTATAAATTGATAAAAAAATCATACCACGCTGAAAAGACAAGTCTCTAGTCTGTCCCATTTCTTGTAATAAAACTGTAACGGGTCAAAATCTGTAGGTACATTAAAAATCTTTTGAAAATGTATATTGGAGGAAATACTTTTCTATAACACGATACAGAAGCCAAACAATCGTTTATTTCTATATTTGTCTGTCTGTCTGTATCTTGAACGCGCATCCCGTTGAATCTACTGGATGGATTTAAATGAGACTTTGTATAATTATTACTGACCTCATTGGAAAGGATCATGTAAACTGTGTCTCCACACCCCCTGTGAAGGGGTGAAAACGTTTGTATTTAACTTTTAACTATAAAGGTTTTGGAACACGAAACATAGTGTAAATATTAAAAAAGGTAAACGATAAATATACCTCACCATATTTTCTTTTTATTCCAATCGAATCTTTTTTAAATTTAGTTGCAGTACTAAAAGGTTTCAATTTTTTTTCATAAATCGAATATATTGAAGGATTGAATTTGCTATAAATACTAAGCAAAGTTATTTATGAAACATTTTGTTTTACGAGTAATCGATTAAAAGGCGTTAAAAAACCAACCACCTAAAATATGAGCTATCTACAAACAGTTTACTACGTGCGAGTGGTCTTAGCTGAATGCTTTTTTTTTTACATTCAATTAAATTCAATTACAATTAAGATCTTAAGGATTGAAATAACATAATAAAATGAATATGGGAAAATCTACAGTTTTCAAAATGTATATATAGCTAACCTAAGATTCAGTGGCCGACGTATTTTTATTTTTATTTGAATGGGTGAGCTCTTGAGTTGGGTATAAAATTGGCCATAAACACCACACTGAGCAGACAAATTAGCCGCGACTTTACCGGGGGCTGTGTTGTGATTGTGACCGGCGGTCACGTGGAGTTTATTTTTATTTTTTTATTTTGTTTATAAAGGAACAACAAACAGCCACAATCCTTACAAAATCCTTATAAAACAACAATTTTGGCAATACTGTGGCCCACAACGCTGTCCACAAGATACTAGTTACATAACTAAAATAAAATACTCTAGATGACACCACAAAACTAGGCTTACATGCTAATAAAAGTTATATAATTGGAGTAAGAATGACAAAAAGAGCAGGAGACAACACAGGTAACTAACAAAGAGAAAAGAAAGTAGGACTATATAGAAATTAATCAGTTAGAGCGCTATCGAGTTGTTGGATAGAGGCGGCTCATGATCACTGGCGATGCTTATTTTTTTCATATATGTAGGGGCAGCCCTGTCGTCATCTCGAGGATCGCCTGGTCAAGAATGAGGTCTACCATGGACCAAGCCTTCCTCCTTTTAATACAGCAGTCATGGGTTTGCGGGCTGAAGCACGGGGTCAGTCCAATCTAAATCAAATTAAAATAAAATGCTGGTCTTATTCTTCGAATCTTTCGGAATCTGATAAAACTCTTGTCATGGAGTTTGTACAGTACAGCCACACTCATCATGTGCAATCAATCACTTGAAATACAAAAAGCATATAAATAATCATGTATTATCGTATTTTATACCAGGAAATATGTATAAATTTATGTATGTAGCTTCTATATTCTTTGGTATCCCGAATCCTGAACACAACATTACCTACATCTAAAAGGTCAAGCGTCCACGACAGGCGCTGAAAATAAGAACCATCCATCTTACCCTACCCCGAAAAGGGTCCGCGAAAATGTTTCCTACATTTTTATAAAAATGCAGATGTTTTTCCATGTTCTGTATTGTTATCGCATTTGGGCGTCTTTATGGAGTGCTATTATGACAGGACGAGCGACAGAGGGCGCGTTATCTGCGGCTGGCAGCGACGCGTGACCGCTCATCTTATTACCGCCCTAGCCGCCGCCGGCTAGGCCGCTGTCGCCGCCTGCCCTCGCCGGCTTTGGGGCCAGCGATATGCTAAAGTTTTTTTTGCTATTTTGCCTGATTTTAAGCAATGGTGCAGCCAACGATGGAGCTTTCTAAGATCAATCCTTGTAGACGTGTCGTAGTGATCGGGAATAACAGACTCAAGCAAATCCTTCAACTCCTTGGCGAAGCGCGAGGTTAGATCATCATGAGTAGGATGAGCTACGAAGTGCCTTGATTAACTGTAGTCAGGTTTCTTTTCAAAATTAAACAAAAATTTAAATGTTAAAGTTAATCATAGATATGTTTTTTTTTGTCAGTACACAAATTAAATAGTTACAGCTCACTAATTACCTACTGCCTTATAGCTTCCGCCACCTTGCTAAACATTGAGGACAGAAATACGAGTCCTACTCTGCAAGGATTTTTCTATGAAACACTATATAGATAGAGCTTTGCAGTTTTTTAACGGATTTAAATATTTTTAAACTGAACTATATCTTATAATTCAGTTCAAAAAATATTTAAATAGAGAATGTAGATAATGAAGTAAGTTTAGTCGCTTCATTCCGAATGATTAATTTTCCAAATACTACATAGTTTGCATTTTCATTTCTCGTCCCGTTTATCAATAGTTATAGATAAAGATAACGTTTTTCGATTAAAGGTAAAAATAGCGTAAACTGTACACCAACAGACAAACAGCTGGCCCAAACCTTTTTTTTTTTCCTATTTGCCTTAAACTGCTTGTCGGTAAAACCTTCCATGACGAATTACTGGCGCAAATATTGTAATTTTTTCATTTGCTAACTTTATCTACTGTCAGGGAGTAACCTCCTTATTCCACAACTCACACACTCGCTACATAAATCTAACATAATCATCGCAGTTCTGTTAGTCCTGTTACCGGCGTTGTTTAATGTTTGCGAGTTTTTGCGCAATTTGCAAGGGGAGCGCCAACAAAGGATAAAATTGTTAGGGGCCAAATTGATTGAGTTTTTTGTTCAGGATTGTTTTTTTTTATCTGGACAAACATCGGATGAATATAACAGCAACTTGAAAATATCTAGACAAATGCATATACGACGTTATTGAATAATTTGGTATAGGTTAGGGTTTTAAGCTATGAATATAATAATTCTACCTATATGCACCAACAAAAATAAAGACCATCATAATTCTCCTCCCCTTATCCCACGTTAGGATCGTTACAACATGTTCTCTTATTCCATAATCTCCTATGAACCGCCAACTCTGCATCCTCATATTTCATACCTATGTCTTCTTTCACACAATCCATTCCATCCGGCTCTTTTTAAGCCTTCCTCTGCTCGCATGCCTATATTCATAACCCATAAATAATAACAAAAACAGGTCTTCATCGCGTACCTTTTTATATTCCCGACAGGTACGCGATGAAGACCCGTTTTTGTTATTAATTATGTATAATAATCGCGAAAATTTAAAAAACGCTATTCATAAGCCATTTAGTCACATCGCTATCATCCCTCATAACATGGCCACACCACGCTAAACTTGTACTCTTTTCAACACCTGGCCACTCTCAAACACAACCAAAACTTTTATATCCATATGTCTGATGAACCAAAATACAGACCATAGTAAAAGATGAATTAAAAAAACATCAGAACTGTACGCTTATAATTGTGAATTTCTGCCCTCACCTACAAATTAACTGCGGTGTAGTGAACTCCCCAATTTTCCATGTTAATTTTCTCTGCAGCTAATTTTCACAAGCACAAGCTCGGACGGACACCCTGTATTCAGCGCCCTTTGTTCTATTTTATTGTTGGTTTTTATCCTGAAACACAGAAGAATGATTGTAGCCTATATATTACTTCTAAAGCTGTGTACAGACTGTTGATAGCATTGCGGGTTTTGTTTTGTTTCGTTGGTTTCATCCACACAAGGTTTAGGGTACGTCGTCATTCGCGTGCATTACGAACGATTTCGTAATTCGGCATCATTTATATACTAGGTATACCAATCATTAAAAGCAAGATAAGTAAACTGGCGTTGTAGTTGTGTATTGAAAGCACATTTTGCATGTAGCACAATTGTCAAATGTTTGTTAGGCATTTGAATAGAACCTCGGCAAACCACTTGCGACGCGAACGAACATGAACATATCATAAATAATAGACAGAGTCAAGTCTTTATGAAAACCCGTTGGAAATATATTTTAGATGCTTATTCTGGCTATCTGGTAACCTTTATTTTTTTGTTGTCACGAAATTTGAGACATTTGTTTAAATTTACAGGAATTTTGTGTAAAAACACTTGCGTAATTATGCAGCTACGTTGACTAATGAGTTTGGCCCGTCGTCGTTTAGAATTAAATAAACATGCAGAGAAAACTTTGTTCTGCTTTTCATTTTGTGCAGTTAAAAGATCCAGAAAAGTAGTACTACAGCACGCATTCTCGAACTTTTAAATCCCAAATGGTGCAAGACAATGGTGCATACGACACGACGACGGTATAATTAATATATATCCTGATGTTAATTAGTATAACTACAAAAAGTAAAATAAGTTTGCATAAACAAAAATTGTTAACAATTTTCATATGTACCTGCCTACAATAGAAAGAGAGGTTAATTATGTTATAGTCCATATCTTTTTGAAGGTCTATAACTCTGGCGAGTCAATAAAACTATAGAACCTTGAGTTGAAGCAAGTTCAGTGTTAAGTTATCGTTGCAAACAAAGAAAACGCACCGACTATCGCAGCTTAGAAATACTCAGCAGGGTATCTTCAAATGGAGCGTATAAACATTTTAGGATGATTTATCATAGATGATTTATTTTATACCTCTATTAGTATAATCAAGGATTTATTTTTATATCATATTACATTTCTAGGTTTATTTGACAGTTAATATTCTTCGTTTGGAATTAGATGGCACTGCCCTTTGTGTTTGAAATGCCCAGTATATTTATTTATTTACTAAATCGTAATGCATCATACTGCAGATTAGTTTTTGTATTTGTGTAATTGTACCTACCTTTGTACCTACATACGGAATATACTTTATGCATATTGTAATGAATGATTGATGCAATGAAAAACTATTCTCCCATACTCTTTATTAGGGCCGAGTCCGAGTCACTTACCTACATTCCCCATGCAAAACGTAAAGCTTAGCATTTCACCAGCTTATGTCGCCACAGCAATTAAGAATTTAAACATTGCGGTGCAATTTGAGGCTTTGAATAACCATGAGGTGGTGCAAGTATAGCTAATGGGAATATGAAACATGACTCTATGATGGCAGAGCCACAGCTACAAGAGGTTGAGTCACATTTGCACTACCGGGTCAACATGCTAGAACTCCAAAATAAAATATTTCCATTATAGGAGTCACGAAGAATATAGGCATGTATGTGTATGTATAACCAGGAAGATAATATATTCCATCTATAACGATTCGATATTAGATACAAAGTATCTTTGGGTATAATTTACTCACCCGAAGGTCAGCCATTTTTTATTTTGTTTTCAGGATAGCTTATTCTTATAAGAATGTCAATATAACGAAATTTGGTACTACGCGACGTAATTGTGACCGTGCAAATCTCGAAAAATCTTGATTGAACTCCATCTGACGCTGGTGGTGGAACACCTCCATTTTAAAGGTTTAAGAACCTGTATCCGTAAGATAAGTCGCTAATTCCAGACGGTACCTAATCCTCACTCTGCGGCTTCAGCAATTAGCACCGCTTATTTGTTCATACCCACGCAACCAAACCTGTTGTTTATTTTGCAAAAATCGATTCGGCGTAATCATTTTATTTCCGTGATGGCATGGCGTAATTTAGCTGTGGCGGCGCCGGCAAAGGAAAAAGGCCCCTACCTATCCACCCGTGGATATCGTATGAGGCGAATAATGGTTTATACCCGGGGATGGGTGCTCCATTATAGTGAAAATTATGTGCCGCAACTGGTTAATATCCCATGTTTTAGGAACTAAGCGCACAGCAATGATGTGGAATCGGCTACGTAGGTAGACGTAGGTCTGTTTCTGTTGTCTTATGACCCTAATGTTTTCAAACAAAGAGTTCACAGGCACCTTTTGGGTAAACTTATCGTAGACTGACCCGTTTCTAATGAAAAAAAGATAGAAGATCCACCTTAGTATAAACAATAATACTGCACTATTACTTAGGGAGAGGGCCATTACCTGTAGTAGATTTTTTCGGACTGTAACCGTTGTAATGATAATGATGATGTCAATTTAAAGTCTACCATTTAAATTAGTGTCAGTGGGATTACATTCACGGCATGTTCCTGAGCATTCTAAAAATATGCTGGAAAGCGCAGAATAAGCTACTCTTAATCCATAGATACGTCTTAATCATATAGCTCGGCTCCGCATCAGCTGTGTACTAACTATCCAGGGACACAGCTTTAACAATAGTTGACGGGGTTAAAAATAACCCCTTGTCTAGGGATTACGGCGCCGCAGGTGTCTCTTGTTTCAAGATTGTCGCGATTTACGTTCGGATGAAAACACACTTTAGCATCAATGATTTAAGATTTTATTTTATTTGCAGTTCTAAGATCGACTCATCTGTAGTAGCAGGAGCTGATTTGTATCGCAGGCGTAATCTTTCTCACATTATGCAGCATCCCAAGATTTTTATAAGAAGCAGCGTTTAGTTACTTTAGTCCATTTTGTTCCTTTAGTCTTTAGTAGCTTTGCCAATATCAAGTTATTGAGCAGGTCACTGATTTCGAAGTTAAGAAAACACATCATACAAATAACAAGTCAAGGAGTTAATTATTTACACCATCATCAACTGCAAATTTTTTGATCTACGTATATAACATTGTTGCGTGCTAGGGACATTAAATTTATAGGGTAGGTTCCTTTTATAATAACGAAGTCCCGGGCGTTTCACTAGTTTTCATACTTCCGTAGGTATAGTCAGTCATGTACGAGTCTCCTAATATATGTTGGTGCGGCGGCTGATTCGGCCGAGCATCACAAAAGGCGCAAGTATAGTGGTCTCGACAGAGCTTATATTTGAGCCTTTTGGGGAGGAGACCTTGGGTCCGTGGGGAGCCGGTGCCCTCCAATTTTTAAAAAATCTTGCGGGGCTTTTGATTGAGGCGACACGTGACCCAAGGGGCGGGCTCTTATTTCGGCCAGTGAATTAGCATAGCTATTCAGCGTGGCAATGCAGCCAGTGTCTTGGGCACGCTTCCATCTGGTACTAGTCTGGAACAGAGTTACCTATAGGCCGTTTGTAACGGTCCTTAGGTAACTGACTGATTCCTTTGAACATAGTTAGTTTAATTGTACTTTTTATTGAAAAAAATTATATGTTGAATAAGCATACATTCATATTACTTAAACCAACCAAAAAGGTATCATGGCCCTAACTTATTTGTATTGCGCATATATACATGTGATGTGACGTGTTTAAAGCCTAATTGGATGCATGTAGCGCGGAGCGCGTGCGCAATACAATAGCGTGTTTAACATGTCGGCATGGGAGACCCTGGCTTTGGCGCCAGTGCGATGGCGCCTGCGGCTTGTCCGCAATTTCAATACTTTTGAATTACAAGGATTTTGCTCAGGACGCGATGGGACTCCTGATCTCGCTACAAAGTTCTTGTTACGATGCTTGCAGTATAAAATATTCAGCCATGTGAATTATGTTCTGTGGATTTGTCGAAACATCCCGACGAGGCCTGTGGAGACGTGAAGACACATCTAATTATACTTACATGTAGTAGGTTACACCAATTTATCTCCCCTTGAGGATAAAGTCACTTCTGGAACTTAAACTATGAGCTAAGACCATGGAACTTTAGACATATTAATTAATTTATATTAGATTTTTCGGTATCAGAGATCTGACTGGGGAATGTTGGTCAGACGACTTGTGACCATTCAAGTCTATTATGTCTTTTGAAAGATTGCGTGGTGCCGTCAATTACCTACTTATTTTGTTCACCGTTGAGAGATCTCATGCTCAGTTACAAGCAGTATTCAAATAATTTACGAGTATCTTGCTATTCTATGACTCGGCGACGACGAGACGAAAGACGTCGTCAGCAGGGCAAGGTCCCTAGTGCATCGTATCTCTTCCGGCGCCTGTCTTGACCTAGGACATTTATCGACTGGACTGTCTGTAGAACTTTCGCTTACTTGTTATATTACCTATGCAGCGAATGTGGAGATAGGCAATTGTAATGCCACTCGTACGCATCTTTCTCCATGATCTTGATTGTCAATCCATCTACGTCTCTTTGCTTCTCAAGATAGGATTTGTAGGTAGCTTAACACAGCAATGTACGGTGTGTATTTTGTTTAACTTTAACATCATAAAGGATGCAGATCCTAAAACTATAAATACCTACCTACTCACACAAAAATCACGTACTTAGGGTAAAGTAATAAGTACCATTTTTTGTAACTTCACTCTATTGCAGTCTCTCAATGAATTGTTTTAATCCGCTTAGTCCAAGACATCCTTACAAAGATGACTCCACCTTGACAAGCTTACAACGTTATGGTATAGCCAGACACTGACAATAGAATCACAAACCAACATTCACTGAACCCTCAATTCCAATTAATCTCGACTTGCGCAGTGCCAATAACTCAACCCGTCGTCGGCACTATCGTACGCGTCCTATTTTAGGTCCTGCATGCATCAATGACGACCCTAGAACACGCGTCACTGGCTGGACAGTTTATTTTAGATGAGCTTTAGCGGAGAGTTCCAATTTTAAACTTCAGAGTGCAAAATAATTTGTTAGTTTTGATCATGATTGAAACCTCTGACATAAAATAGTGAAGCATTGCATGTACAGTGCAGTGTTTGAAAACTGGCTGCGGGTAAATATAAGAATTACTTTATACTTAGTACCGCCTTTGGGTTCTAGTGGCTCGCCTACCGGCGTCAGATATAGAGAATTGTTGTTATGGCGACAGGATAAGATGATGGTAGCTAGCCAGGCAGACTAAAACAAGTCCGACTACCATCAAATTAAAAAAACTGAACAACAAAAAAATGGACTTTCAATGGATGGATTTAATGGATGGTGATGATAATAATAACAATAACGATTCTTTGTGAACTTATATAGCATCAAAGAGGAAATTTAGTTTTTTGTATCGATAGGTAATTGATCGAGTGAGCGAAGCGAACGTTGACTCCAATAAAATGTGACAAGGCTACCTTTGTATAGCTGCTGACAACTTAAAAATTCCATAGGTACCTGTTAATATGACGCAAGTATCCGTATCTGTATCTGGCATTGGACATTCGATATCGACAGATAACAAGACTGTTTGTGTGTTGGATATCATTACTGTGGGGCGTTTTGTGCTCACATTCTTGGTAATCTGTGAATATTGAAGGCACTGCGTCATCTACTGTCAACTGAAAACTAAAACCGAGGCCATTGGCAATTCCCAATGCTGCAACGCGAAGCCTTGCTAGAGTCTTCGGTGACTGTATTCACCACATAATGCAGTACTATATGTCATCACCGCATATCCGAGGTTTTATTAACAATTGTTTACATAGTAACTACCTACTATTCTAGTGGTAGTAGGTAAGAACGAGTGATCGTAATATGGATACCTGTACCTATATCTAATCAGCAGCTAAAATAAGCCTTGATCAAGTACATCATCACACGGAAACAGCATGGATGCATGGATAAAACTATTGTAAAATAGACAATACTTATACATCTCTGGCTGGATACACAAGTTGTGCGCAAATCTATCAAAGCTCAACAGAATCGACCTATTCCTTATTACTATATATCCTTATACTTTTATGTCTACAACCGGCAACCGTTCAGTTTGTGTATCTTTCAAGAGCTGTACCGGGGTGTATCAACCCCACACAAACATCATTAAGCCCTCGTGTTTATGGTAGAATCCATTAGGCGGGTAAAAGCTAGCCAGACAAGTATGGGAATGGAATTATCTCATTAAGGAAAATGGAATAAACCACGTTTGGCTAAGATACTTAGGAGAAATATAATTAAATTCTGATATGAGTTTGTAGGGTTTCGTAGGGTCTGTAGGTTTTTCAGATAGGAGGTAGGTACAGTCACGCTCAAAGCTGCAGTCATTTAATATACGTGTCCAATCCAAATGATAGCAAATAGATTTTTGATTATAATTAATAGCAGGAAATGGTACAACAGATAGGTATGTAGGTACTTTCATTATTTATATCATTTATATTATTAGACAGCATTATGATAGAGGCAATCATTTAAGACCTAAAATATATGTCAACCCTTACAAAAATACAAAAAAAACAGGCGCACGCAATCTGTGTTCACAGTTCTGAGTCCATTATTACGTTCATTAAGTCACTATACCCTAGACTAGAGTACAAAGATCTTAGATCCAGTACAGTCGCCTGCACTAATAGGTTAACACTTGATAATTTTCAAAATGGTTTTGTTTCCACATCTAGTAGATATGTTTCAATTTGGTATTCAAGTGTGATATATCTATCAGGCTTGAATACAAAAGTAATGACAGAATTTACCAGACGTGAATATAAGGCTTCATTTTGAAAATGACGAAGTATTACATTATACCTATGTTCAGGCGACTCTACATTGTCGTCTCAGGTTGCAAACGTATTCGAACAAGCTTATTAAGCTACCCTTAGATAGCATTCGAACTAAAAACTTCTTAGTGTCTAGTATTCTTTCTTTTCGTATCATCAATATCCCGAAAAGGTTAACTGTTGATGGTCAGATCAGAACCATGTCGGAACCTCCTACCAAACTAGAGGATTTGCTTACTTGAACTAACTACTGAATAATTGCTTTTCATTGCTAGTTATCGAATTTAATTCCTGTTTAACTTTCAAAGAATGCTACACAATCGACACGTTATCAACTTCAAGGAGAATAATAAACATTTCGTTCTGTTTAATATTATCACAGTAAGTTACGACTGTGCAAACGATTATGCAAGCTTGGAGCACGAGCGGCGCATACGTGCATATGCATGCGGTGTTCGATAATAATATATTATATATAGGTGCGCGTGGAGCCTAGATAAAAGTAGCACGAGTCCCAACATAGTGGTCTATGTTGGGACTCATGGCTTACATCTATATCCATGCAAAATTGTATAAAAATCCTTTCAGCCGTTTAGCCGTGAGAAGGTAAGCAATAGGCAATGGAGACAATTTCAAAAAAAAAAGTTTGGCATGCCATACCCATCCCACAGGAACTGTAGGTATGGGCCAGAAAGAGAAATAAATTAATAAATATTACAGGACATTAATTTTACACAGCGCCATTTAGTACCAAACAAAGCATTGCTTGTAATATGGGAACTACTTAGATTACGGATAGAATACTTAAATACATTTTGTAAATAAATACGTACTATGGTACTATGCGATAAGAAGATGAAAAGAAAGATGGTGGTAGAACGACGACGGAACCTCTTAGCTGGGACCTTCTGACATACCGTTGGGCGAACCACTAGAACACAGGTAAAAAAGTACATATGTATAGGTACTTACTTTTTTTTTTATTGTACGACTGTGAAGCGCTTGGCCTTCATCTCACCTGGTTACTAGTTGAGATAAGGCCGAAGGTGGAGGCGCACTTCTCAACTGACTAAGGAACTGGCTATCTTACCTCTAAATGCCGGAACACAACAATTTTTATTAATTAGAATTGTTATTATGGCGAAAGAATTAGGTAAGATGGGGGTAGCCAGGCGGACTTTAACAAAATCCTACCACCAAACAAAGCAAACACAATATTGCGCCCCCTGGGGATCGAACCCGGGACCTCTGAACCTAATATCGGTGGGTTGAACCACTAGACCACAGAGGCGGTTAAAACGTAATTTATAGCATGTCATTTGCTACACAATTACTTGATTATGTTACCCGAGCCGTTCGGGTCCCATAGGAGAACGTGATTCGTATTTTTCCACGGTGAATCGGAAAAAAATCTGTCATCAATCCTGGCGAGCGTGCCCGGAGCGCACCAAGTGGGATTATAGCGTCCCTGGGCGAACCATGTGCGACCCTTCAAGCCTGAGGGAAGGACAGTCCCTTAATTTGTCATAAGATATCCGATCACAGCTGTAGTTCGTTTGAGTCCCCAGCGGTGGCTGATCGGCAACAAAACTGGGGCCCGATTTTACCAAGCCAATCGCTTCTATCGTTATCATTGATAACGATATCATTGCAGAATGGCCACTAGAATACGAAAAGGCACCTATATTAAAGTGGCCATTGTCATAGTGAAGCGATTGGTTTAGTAGAATCGGGGCTTACTTATTGTAAAAATTGCCAATCTATGAGTAGAGTCTTACTGCGCAATCTATATTATTAACATCGCTAGAAATTATAATTTAGCGACTTGTTTTTATACCGAATAGGAATAATTCGTGTTAACCGTTTTCCTAAACACATCCAAATGTTGTTTTATTGAATCAGTGTCCCGGCGGAAGACCAGCAGGCTTTACAACCTGCTTGTATAGTGAGTTGGGAGGATCTATTTGGGTTTGTTGGTTACCAATGTTATTGCCGTTACAGTGCATTACTGTGTGTGTTCATCCAATTGTATGTATACTAGACATACCCAGACATTTTGAACAAACGAGTATTTTAAGCACGTACCGTTTCGTAATCCCAACGCAAAACAATAAGTTTATATTACTATAACATAGGCTCTATTTAATTTTCATCATCTTGACGATAGATACAAGTAACAGATAATATGATTTCATGACAATTTTGCAAAATTATAAATACAGGGGGAGGTCTGGGAGGGTTCTGTTCCGGCTCATAAACTGACACATATTCTGTGCAGAGCCGTGACGAGGGAAATTTGTGATTACATTTCGTTTATTGCATTATTTCGTTCCATTAGGGCCAGCGTTTTATGTTCTACAGTGATAGGTCAGCGCAGCATCGATTGGAGGAATTTTATGACTTTGTTGGAGACAGCTTGCCGGTCGTTTCTTTAATAGGTAACTGGCGCACGGTACGACACTGTTATGTTTTAGATAGTACATATTATGTTTGAATATATGTAATGTCTAGGTGGCTTTATCGTTGCACACTTGATGGGTGAATTTTAACATGAGGTTGTTAGTCTAAATTGTGGAACATAATTGCTACATAATTTAAATATGGGAGTGCGAAACCAAAAAAGGGAGGGTAATCAAATTAAATGCAGGTAGGTAAAACGCAAATTTTAAATATTCATTCATGATTATATGATATTATTATTCTTATTTCAGTTTTTTTTTTTTTTAATTTATAGGTAACGTAATTCTATGAATTAAAAACGTGTAAGTTAGTAGTATATTTTGTTACAAATCATGTTGGGTGATGGCATTGAAATTATCCGCAACACAAACTCAACAAATGTACTTGCAGTACACTACTCATATTAAAAGGCCTTCATACGCAAGCGGAGAAACAAACAATAGCAAACCATTAATATTAACGCCACATCCACTTGCATAACAAACCTATTACCATACAGTCCTACTGGATAATCTTATGTTATTGCCGATTAAATTGGTCGTGAGTATACCGCGCGAAGTGCTAACAACAAATCTATCTGTGAGGTCCCATCTGTTGAGATTTTATCTATAAAAGGTGCTTTAGTGCCAACAGCTTACCAACTAAGGAAGGATGCGGCAAAACAAAACATAAATAACGTCGTATTTTGAGTCCATAACAATATTATAGCAGGTGAATACATCGTAAAATCGTTTTGATCGTGCTATTGAATATTCCATATTAGATTCCTCGTCGAATCCCCCTTCATCTCTAAACGATTGTAAAAGGGGATTGGAGTGATGCCAGCGAAGTGAATTTTGAGTTTTTATTTGCATTCGAAAAGAAGGCGATTAGCCGACCCAATCATATTTGACTTGTACCTACTACTTGTACTTGTGTTATACATGTTCTATACTGCAGGTCTTCAGACCTTCGCTGCTTTTTAATTGAAGCATATATGTTTTAAGATTTGTGAAGGTACCTACTTACCTAGGTATCTAGGTACCCTTTCAAAATAAATACATAGACTCACGACTTTTTTCCTTCGAGAATGCACCTCTGATCACTACCGAGGTACTACGAACACTACCGAGGCCTTTCAAACGATTAAATATTCCAATAAACTCTAGGGACTTCAAAAATTGGCACGTTCATGTAAATTGCTACGGCCAAATTCCTCGGTAGGACTTGAACATTTGTTGAAAAATGTACGAGCAGTATTTCGCATGTCTATTCCGACTGTTCAAGCCAAAACCGCAGCTGCATAAAACTTTGTTTTTCTCGTTGAAACGTTCCACGGTGTCACTGTCAGAGTGGAAGGCACCTACACTCGAGTGCGTATCGCACATTGGAGTGGCTGCCGCCGTCACGTCTCTGACAGATGAGTCCCCTTCAAATCCCCCCAAAGTCCTCCCACGTCGATCCTGCGTCTGCCCGTCGCACTTGAGCTCTGAAATTATTTTGAGCTCTACGCTGAATAGCGAATGCATTTGCATATTGGAAAATGAAACTGATAAATTAAAAGCACAGCGAACAAACCTATCTTGTTCCTTTTATGAACGGATTTGATAAAATTCTAATGTAAAGAAATTCCGATTATCCCGATGTTGTAATCACTAGTTGACTATGATTTACGTAACCTGTTACGTAAATCATCTACCTACCTATATTCAGATTGCTGAGAAAGTATAATCAATCATGACGTATTATGCCACTCATTTGTCCTCCATGCCAACCAGAGACTGCAGAAAACGATTTTTTATAACATGGATAACGGTGGGTTAATAATGATAACAGTTTTTTTTTGTTGTAAGGTGTTTTAAGAAAGTATAATTACCTACCAACCTTATATATAATATACAATGTTGAGTTACCTATAGGCCGTTTGTAACGGTCTTTAAGTAATCAGACTGATTCCTGTGTACATAGTTAGTTTAATTGTACATTTATTGAATAAAGATGTAATATACAATGTACCTACTTACATATTGATTTCTGGAGTACCTAGGTATATTTTAAATACTTCGCTATTTTATAAGTACCGATTCCGTCTAGTCTAGTTGGACTATAACACATCGAAATATACTTAATATTTTTGCGATAACAGATTAATGGAGTTCATGGAAATAACCTAAAAAATATCGTAAATGTAGCCAATACCTAACGGTCTCATATCTGAGGAAGCAATGTTAGCCTTAAAAGGAAGTCGGAGCATTGTGATCACTGCGTTATTACGGCAATATCCTGCACTCTACGAAGGAAATGCTATATAAGTTGACTCTAAGAGTTATATCGGGTACTTACAAGACGTGCTTAGCTTGAGGGCAATTTTGCTTGGCATTGTCGACCTACGAAACCATTATTACAGGGAGCCTCTATTTTTTCAATAATAGGTACCCACGCAAAAGAATTTTAACATGGGTTGTTTCATTGTTTGTAATATTCCAGGAGTAATTTCGTATGTCGTAAAATTTTCTCTAGAGCCTGTTGCGTAGGTGGGGATGTGTCTGGGTTATTTAATAAAACAAAAAAGTTTAATGTCCTAAGGACATCCTACTATATACCCGGTAAGGTAAAAGCTTGTAATAAGTGCGTGATATTTTACTGTCTCTAACTAGAACGCTAAAAACGCTGAATCAGCTGAATTATAAATCAATTTATTACTCACAGAACAGGAAGTTCATGACAATAAGAAATAGAGCATACCTTTTACAATGAAAAAGTTTCAGCTATTTAGGAACATTTGACGCAGACACGCAACCTAAGAACTAACTGTGATATTAATCTGTGACAACCTTCGTTACTTGATTGCCATAGTGACTAGATATGAACCATTTCATTATTCAACTAGCTTTTTGCTCGCGGCTTCGCTCGCGTAAGAAGTATAATTATTAATTAGGTATAGTTTTTGCGGCTTTACTTTTGTTTAGCGTGTGTAAAAAATTAGGGCCTACAAAACTTCAAAACGACAGTACATTCTTCAACTTCTCCATTAGCGTTCAGATTTTATTTTGTCATTTTAAAAAAGTCTAACTGAAAATCTCAAAATCCTTTCTTAGGGGATGCCTACGTCATAGTAGCTCTATGCATGCAAAATCCCAGCCCGATCGGTTTAAAATTGACAAAGTTTCATACAAACTTTCATCCCCAATGTTATCCCCTTGGGGGTAGAATTAATCAAAATCCTTTCTTAGCGGATGCCTACGTCATAACATCTACCTGCATGCCAAATTTCAGCCCGATCCGTCCAGTGGTTTGGGCTGTGCGTTGATAGATCACTATGTCAGTCAGTCAGTCACCTTTGAGTTATATATATTTAGATTTTCTAAGACATGATTTTCCTTGAATAAAAGTTCTCATTTCAAAGAGGAAAAGAAGGCGGATTACGTTTGACGAACACTTATTTTGATATTTGCAATATTGCTATGCTTAGTTGTGGTTAGAATGGTGTTATATTCAATGAATGTCTCGTATTTATATTATTATTAGAAACATGAATATCGATACAGTTAATAAACGTAGACCTACAAACTAAAACTTACTCGTTTTACCGAATGCTGACTGCAGGCATACAAGCATAAAACTCCTTTGACGGACTGAAGGATAAGTCGTAGGTGTCATGCTATGTAAACTTGTAGAAAATATGAATTACCACGATAAAGTCATATTTGTTTGTACTCATATGTTTCTAGATTTGAGAGCATCGACAACCCGACAGGTAATTCATGAAACAGTTAAATTCCTACTCGTTTTGCGTACAGAAAAACAGATCTAGACACAGACGACGGGTTGCCAGGCTGTCTGTGTTCTATAAATTCCACTTCGGCGAGTGTGCGCACGATATCTTTGACCTAATCCGTCCATCCTCTTTCCACCACCGGACTAGCAGACGTACGGCTGGCTACAGCCCGTACCTTGTAAATGTTCCATTGTGCCGAACACATCGTTTCGCCTCTACCTTTATCATTAATGCTGGTAATGAATGGAATTCCTTGCCTTCGTCTGTTTTTCCGCACGAATACAATCTTGGAGTCTTCAAGTCCAGTTACTTATCATCTTGTTTTACATGTAAGCTGGTGGTCAAACGCTTGACTATTATCAATAAAAAAAAAGATTGTATTATCATTGATTGATCTATTGAGCGTGGCTTATTCTAAGCACGTACGTAGGTAGCTATTCAAGTGTTGTCTAAAGTGAAGAAACGTCGTTGTAAATTGATAATTTGTGGATATCTATATATCAAACTATCGTGTGACAGACGACTGACTATCAACGCAATGGGCAAAGCAGAAGTTCGGGCAATTTTTTTTTTTCAGATTCGCTTCCTTTTGAGGTGTGGTGGTGCACTAAGTAAAGAATTCAGGATATTCCCACGGGATGACGGGAGCGAAGCCCCAAGCGTTCCACTGATGTTCATAATATTATATTGCTAAACGATTGATACCGAATCCGATGATGTACTTCAACAGGTTTATTTGTATTCTTGTCTTCTGATTTATCATCACTATTTGACTCTATAACAGTCAAACCTATAACATTTTTTTTTATTGTACGACGGGGAAGTGCTTGGCCTTCATCTCACCTAGTTACAAGTTGAGATAAGGCCGAAGGTGGAGGCGCACTTCAACCGGAACCCTCAACAAACTAAGGAACTGGCTATCTTATCCCTAAATGCCGCAACACAACAATTTTAGAATTGTTGTTATGGCGACAGAATTAGGTAAGATGAAGAGTAGCTAGCCAGGCGGACCCAAACAAAGTCCTACCACCAACCAAACCAAGCACAACATATTGTACTCCCCATGGGGATCGAACCCGGGACCTCTGGATCTGAAATCGGTGGGTTGAGCCACTAAACCACAGAAGCGGTTTTAAACGATCTCCGAAACCATTGTGTACAGTTTTTCAATAGTACCTACATATTCTGTTAGGTGACCCCAGAGTTGTTAAGTCTTTGATGGATAGAGGGTGAAACCTCCGGAAGACCGCGAAGGTAATCCATCGCAAAGATGTATATAATATGTATGTATGTAGATATAGGTTCCTATGTAAGCATTTTCCGGAGGTATTGTTTGCCACCATTAGGGGAGCGGTTGGAACGGTTAATGAGGGCTTTTCTTGATTTAACAATGTTACTAATACATAAAGAGAATACTTTGGACTCCTTTTTAAGAACGAACGAGCATAAGATTTTGCATAGTTAAAAAATATATGGAGGAGCGTAAAAAGCTAAAACTACATTATTTTTCGGTCTAATTTCGAACACAGGGCGGGCAGTAAATATTATTATTATCAATGGCACCTGTGATGCACCAACAATGAGGATTTCCACTCATAGTTTTTAGTAACGTACATATGATATATGTACATGAGTTATAGCCATATAAAACACATATGTAACATCAAAATGAAAATAATAATTTTAGTAATACTATACAAGTTCTTTTATTAGTAAAAAATCATGAACCTCAACGACAGCAAAGAAAAATAACATAAA
Organism: Venusia cambrica; assembly: GCA_951394065.1. Taxonomy (NCBI): domain Eukaryota; kingdom Metazoa; phylum Arthropoda; class Insecta; order Lepidoptera; family Geometridae; genus Venusia; species Venusia cambrica. The sequence continues at coordinate 10,646,551 of OX596040.1, read as the reverse complement.
TAACTCAAAATAAAATAAATAACATTTTATTTTGCTGTATCAAACATTTTGTAGCATTCAATATAAAAATCCCATCTGTATTAATATATATTTAAGGGTTAAATAATAATAGAGTTGGGATTGTAATGGGAGTTGAATTATCACAAAACTTAAAAATATTGCACAATTGGTGAGCATACTGCCAAGGCCGTTTCTAACTACTAACAGACAAGGTAGAGAAACGTATAAAATCACTAGAAAAGAACTTTGATTTCTACTGCAATATAAAACACCCCGAGGAGGGTGGCAATCTGGTAAAGGCAATGTATGTACCTAGCGAAATACCGCAGGGAGACGCGCGAAATTACTGATTCCGAAATTCATTCCAATATTTTTGTGTAGCGTCCTACGAGATTGAAATGTAAATGTCCCAACAAGATTATAAGGTAAATCTCTGTTTGATGTTTGTTTTAAATTAGGATTTGTATCATAAAAAATATACCCATTTCACAAACCGTTAGTCGTACCTGCTACGCGTATATTATAGGCTTTTTGGCGACGTGACCTAGGTTTTGGAAAGTATACCAGGTTACATTGTGGTAACAAAATTAATGCTTTACAAATTATCCTGTTATATTACAAACAGTTCCTCAATTTGTTGAGGATTCCGGGTGAAGTGCGCTACCACCTTCGGCCTTATCTCAACTTGTAACCAGGTGAGATGAAGGCCAAGTGCTTACCCGTCGTACAATAAAAAAAAGGTAGTATTATGGTTACTATGTGTAGCTCGCGCGTGAATTTTGATTAGTTTTCGCCTGCCGGCATAGTATTGCATAAATAATGAACGTTGTAAAATTATAATATAATATTTTATCAAACATTTCAATAAGAAAGTAGTAAACGCCGCTAATCTACCTTCCTAGTTGGCAGCAATAGCGGTGAGTGGGGGCCGTGATAACAAGATGAAAAAGTTTGAGCTTACTGTACGGTGGTGGTTTGAAACCCTCGGTGTGCGAATTCGACTCAAACTTGTGGCATTTTTTATGATACTGTATTATCATAAAAATATACAGACAAGGTTTAGTTACAAGGTTAGTATTTTGCTAAAATATTTCATAAAGTTTCATAAAATTCATAAAGAGCTATCCGATTTTAGTTTACTACAGGATTAGATTATACAAGAAAAGCAACATAGAATACCTATATAGATGGTCAGATGCACCACAAACCTTACATTCATATAAATTATAAGAACATGATAACCTTCATGAATATTTAAATTTAAAACTTTTTCATGTTTAGTTACAGTAATTACCTACTCAATTATATCATCGGTATTTCATAAACAAACAAGGTATACAATAATACAAGGTAACAAGGTATGCATCCAGTATGCATGTATTCACATTATTCATTCATCTGCAAGCATTCTGATGCCTCACATCAACAGCCCAGTGTCCACTCCTGGACAGAGTGCCTAGTGCGAATTGTAATCGATTCGCGTTTGCTCACCGTGAATGGTGAATAGGTATATTTTTTTATACAAATCGTCGTAAACGCAAACGCGTTCGAGCCGGTATTGAGCAAGTATAAAACTCGCTCTAAACACTCTGAGCCTCCTCCAAAGCTGGAGCAAGCTGGGTTCTAATGAATATAAAATTAAATTGAAATGGTAGTGATATTATTGATAATATCACTACCATGATGAATATGCAGTGATATTATTACCCAAAATAAACTGAAATTAACCAGAAATTACACTTTTTCCTCTTTCCAATATATATTTAATAACTCATTATCAGAACAACAGAAACAATGACTCAATTATAATAACAAACCTGCGTATTAAGAGGACTACTTACCGCTGTCTAGTTAATGGAAAACCGATAAGAGGAATACCTCGGAATAAACAAAAAAGGGGACAGGCAAATTAATGGTAGCTATCTTAGAATTAATATTCTTCGAAACAATAGCTGCTATAATTTCGAAGAAGGGTGTCGCTGGATTAATTGTCGCTAAGGAAAAATAAAACGATCAATGTTTAGAACCTTAACTACCTTATATATGTGAAACCATCGTCTTCAGTAAAGCTGAATAACCCTCTGAGCAATATCAACGATGTTTCTTCTTTCTTTATCAAGGGATGTTTACCACGATTTGATGTTTTATACATAGGTAATGTCAAATATATCAAAAGATATATCATGTGTTTTAAGGTTTCCGTACCTCAAAATGAAAAAAAACGGACGGAATCCCCGATTGAATCTAAACCTACAGGGTACTTCCCGTGTACTCAGAATCTTGAAATATGGCATGAAGCAACGTTTTATAGCACACATAAAGGAAAAATTTCGAAATCCATAAATTATGAGTTACATCACTTTTTTTTTATTGTACGACGGGGAAGCGCTTGACCTTTATCTCAACTGGTAACAAGTTGAGATAAGGCCGATGGTGGAGGCGCATTTCACCCGGAATCCTCAACAAACTGAGGAACTGGCTATCTTACCTCTGAATGCCGCAACACAATTTTTTTTTTAAAGAAATGTTATTATGGCGACAGAATTAGGGAAGATAGTGGTAGCTAGCCAGCCGGACTTAAACAAAATCCTACCATCAACCAAACCAAGCACAATATTGCTTCCCCTGGGGATCGAACCCGGGACCTCTGGACCTGAAATTGGTGGGTTGAACCACTAGACCACAGAGGCGGGTAAAATTAGAAACGATAAAGAGACCTTTGTCTTAAATTTGCTCCTCCAGCTTTCCACATTTTAATGTTATGGACTTCAAATACCATAACTTTTTGATATACCTACCTACAGGTTTTAAAGGAACCCTTGGTGCGCGAGTCCGACTCGCACTAGGCCAGTTTTTTTTATAATATGGAAACACATCAAGTGAAACCCCGTGCTTAGTTCCAGATAGTATGAGATGAGTAAATGGTGCTAGAAATCATAATAGCAGAGTAGGTTAAAAAGGTTCTTTCCGGAGGACACGGTCAAGTAAACATTTTAAATCTTTCTATACAATTATGTAAAAAATATGATTTGGAATAATGCAAATCGTATTTTTTACTCGACTCGTGACTTATGACTTATGACTTTAGCGGTTAATACTACGCTCTTGAATGAGAGCGCTGTATAAATCAAGTAAAACCACAGCCAGCCGGCATGCGGCAGGCCGAGTTTAATCAACGCTCCCTGGGTCTGAAGCTGAAGGACCAGTAGAGAGGTGGTTAGGAGTAATTTGTAGAGTGGAGTTTTAATACTGTGGCAACATACCAACTAGTTGGCATCATTATCACCAAACCTTAACCACCTTGCCGTGGTTTTGTTGTAAAACTAAAGCATTGTTTGTGATCACTTTTTGTGAAAAAAAAAATCACAGCGCTGTGGTATTATTAGCTATACAAATTACCAAGTAGGCATAGCTTCCCCAATCCTTCAAAAATCTACTTTATTAAATGTTTTTGTTATTGAATAGGTAATTGTCATGAAACTCGTGAATTATAATTTCTCTGTCTGCTTGTGCGTATTCGGTTGGTGGTAGGACGCATTTGGGACCGCATGGCTAGCTACCACCTTACCTAAGTCTCTCGGTAACATCAACTCTTCTCCTAAATTGTTGTGTTCCAGGTTCCAGGTAGGCTATCCTACCTGGAACCTGGAAAACAACAACTGGACCAGTTCCTCAGTACGTCGATGATTCCGGGTGAAGTGCGCTTCCACCGTCAGCCAACTAGACACCGTATAAAATATTAAAAAAACCCTAGGCACCGGTACTGTGGCTCTGAGCCAGGTTTCACAGGTCCTTCACTGCCTGAAGTACTTCTGTGAATCAGACGACATTGTTTGACCACTCCACTAGTCTCTCAACGTTACGATTGCGCCGACAAAGTAGATGAATTTAATTTATTGTGACAAAACACAGCGAAAACGTGCTATTTCGTGAGTTTCGCCGACTCTGTCAAATACTAAAGCTTGGTCTAATTCAGCTTCCCTTCAATCAGTCTTTAGTTAAATGTATCGAATAGGTAGACGTTGTAAGATACTTTATTACTTTCTTGCTGGATTAAACGGGATAAATTAATTTGAGGCAGAGTGTGGCATTAAAAGTTAGCGGTATATTCTAGGGATTAGACATGACTAAATCGCTTTGTCAAGGTCTTCACGGAGTGTTTCGATGTGAATATTTTTTCTGTAAGTGTTTTAGGACGATCTAAAACACGTTTAGATGCAAAACTGTGGGATGCGTTCAACTGGGCGTATATTTTATATCAATAGAATGTAACTGGATTCTTATCGAATTGCGAATTTATTCCAACCACGTAATATCGCCTATAACTGGGCCCAGTATTGTGGAGTTGGGTGTAAAACCGGCGTTTTGGGTGTGCGCCAACTCCTTGCTACACAAGTGTCACACCCAGTCGCACCCAGCATCACTCCTCGCGACAGATGCATAATTGGGTAACTGCGAATAGGGGCGCGATTAAAACTTTAATTATTTCCCAGACGAATTATCAGCGACAATCATTTTTAAAAGCAATCTGCTCGTTGTGAAGCGTTGAGAGCGCGGAAAACTTGTCAAGCCGACGGGATCGTAAAAAGATGAAATCATTTTGCATCTAAAGGCAAAAAAATGCAGTCTAAAATGCAGTATTCTCGACCCTTGTTTTTTAGCCGAAGGGTGCCATTCATCCGGCCCCTTCATCTCATTGCGCTGTTCTTATGCGGTGATGTTTTCAATTCACTTGAAATAAGTAATTAAGTTGAGCTACACACTTTAATTAACATTTTTGATCGACATTTTACCCTTCATAGTCCAGTCATGATTCCATTTTACGACCCTTCATATCTCATCATCTGTCATCAGTATTAGCACTTAAAAATATAAAAGTGTAATAAAATGGATTTGAGGAAAATAATAACGTCTCAAAGTTAGTGATAGATTATCATATTCATATGAGGATGCAACATGTATAGGCTTTGAGTAGGCATAATCAGATGAATTTTGATGGATCTATGGCTGCGTGAGTGTGTGAGAAAGTGTTGGTCATCCTTTTGTTTCCAAATATGCTACATTGATTCTTTTGTTGTGAATAAATGCTTAATTGTTAACTGTAATTGCTAACTTATGTAGCAAATCAGTCGGCGTTTCAAACAATTACTCTGCCAAAGGAATGTTACAATTACTCTGCCAAACATTTTAAACAGGATTGCAGCAAGTAAAATAAGGATTTGTTTGCGATCCAGTCCATTGTCCGTATGAATCACCAGTTCCGATCATTGCTTCACCGTCCTGGAGCCGAAGTGCACTTAATTTAAAGTGAACCAAACAAAATCAAACCAAAACTCTATCGTAATACGCTCTAATAAAACATGCATTTCGCGATTAACAAAATTTTGGTAAACGTTATTCAAAGTATGTCTGGAGCAACTTACGTTACATGTTAGTTTTAATTTGGGGGAGGCCTAATGTTCTGAATCTGTAGTATAGCCAAACTGTCATCTGTTGTCCTTGGCCAAAACATTACTATAGTAAAATAACGGAATAGAAACGGATAACGATTGGGTTTTGACTGCTCCTGTTATATCAGCAAGCTGCTCCATATTTCTTTATTTTATCAATTTATATTCCAGCAGTAACAATGTTTACCCATGTCTCTCCCCTGTCACATTTCACATGAATAGCTAGCGCGATGGCGTCCCGTTGGGAATTGTATCGACAGGGACACAGCGTCTATTCACCACCTACGCCTGGCTTGCTTGGTTCTGGGAATGTTTATGTCAACTTTCTCACGGCAGTTATAAATAACATCTCTAATAAGATATTCCAATTAGTTCTGGATGTCTCGTTGAGTGGTTTAAGCTTTCGTTTTTTCCCTGCTTTTATAATTGCTAGTGTAGAAGTGGTGTAAGTTGCCTGGCTCAGTTAATTAAATTGATAAAAATGTAGTAGGTAAGTTTAATTGCCTCGGTACTTATTATATTTACCTAGGTGTTATAGTATGTATATATACGCTTTTTGCTAGCACCATCATCATCACAGTCCGGAGAAGTCTAAGTAGTCTACAGAACTATCTACAGAAAATTCAATGATGATCCTAATCACCAAAAAAATTAAAATAGCTAGGAAATTAATTCCCATAGCGGTCCCGGCAAAGAAAACTGCAGGCTCTGTCCTCGTGATGTTGGCGAATCTCCCCTTCTTTGGGGGAGGTCCATGTTCTGCCATGTTCTTTCGTACCTACCTACTGTTCGGGATGTGATGACGATGATGAAGTTTAAAGTAAAGTCTATATATATAGTCCGGTAAGCTCAAATATAATTAGTCTCTGTCTCTGTGCATCGCAACCTCTATGCGTGATCGTTGGTGGTTTGATTTGAATGGCAGCGGATTCGATTCGTCCAAAACAATGGAATGGAAAAACAATGATGCGCATTCCACGAAGTTTTCCAAAAGACACGCATGTTGCGCCGCAAGGATTATTATCGTGGATTTAAGCGTAGGAGGGTGCCTTATCTATCGGGATAGGTCGTTGACTGCTTCGGTAGCCAGACGATTGAATATTGAATGACAACGCCATCCTGTTGCCTACGTCTGGAGATTATCTCCACACATTTATACATAGATACCATCTTGTATTGATGTCCTTTTAAAACATAGACATCAGGACTTGAAATTTATGTACCACATAATGTGAATATATGTGAAATTAATTAATAAAGTGTAACCTCCACATAGTTTTTCAATAAATAAAAGCATTTATTTATTTTTGATACCAAGTACATATTATTTATTTTGTTAGTACTATTTTTCTGCACGAGTACAATCTCCAAGTCCAGAGTGAATAGATTCCTTTTAGACAAGCGTGCTCCATCTTTACTTGCTTTTCAAGAGAGCCAAAATGCCTACCATCAATAAGAATTTATTCATTCAGTATCGTTAGGTATTAGATACCTAAAATTGTATATTTTCCACGAATAAATTAACAAATTCCTAAACACGATAACTGAAACTTATTGTTTTAGCAGATTTTCTGCTCCAATCATCGTAATCCGTCATTTCGGCACTACTATATATTTCAGGACTCTCCGAGTAAGAACAAGATATTGCCGAGCATTTTCCTCAATCATTAAGTGAATCGCAAGACGCGTGTTCAACTGAATACGCGGTTTAACGGTCCCTTCTCCTTATGAGAGCATCTAAAAGGGATAGCGACATTTCCTCCATATCTGAAGCCACTTATCACAGGGTTGTCATAAAAAATCTGTCGCTACCATCGCCACGTTCCGACGACCCTTTGAAACATGTTCATTCGCAGTTATCATACGCGATAATCGTAGAGGATTCAGAGTGCTTGCAAAAGTGCAGATGCAAGCACTTGAGTGTCGGCTAAGTGTCTCTAGTAATTTTCCGACACAATCTCTGGCACATTCGCAGCGTAGTGGTTTACTTTAAACTCGCCTGACTTTCTTCATTTTAATGAGTGCAAAGTCTGCTGTTAAAAGACTACGATCAAAAAGAACAAAGAATATCCCGTCTAGCGCAAGACTCCGAGCTGCTCATTTGTGTAATCGTTATCTTCAGACTTGGATGTTGAGCCTGGCTAAACCAGACCAGTCTTGGCAAACATTTCTATTACAAGAGGTTATAAAATGCTTCTTATTGAAAAGCAAGTTTGATATAACGACGAGACATTGAAATGATATGGTTTTTTGTCGCGTATGGCGAAGTCCTTTCAGGTATGCAATAAGGCTTTGCTAAATTCTGCAACAAGTGCCTATTATAGATGTCGATGAAGAAAATGTTAACCTAAATTAAAATAAAATAAGAGGCCGTCTAGACGTGAGGCGCCAAACACGTCGTCAATAATGTCGCGAGCACACTACATCGACGCGGTTAAGGCTATTTTAAGTGTTCCCATTGCTTCCTGAACCATTTATTACTGTGTCGTGAACTTGAGATCTTCGTGAAATCAAGATTTTTTTATTTTTCTCTACTTTATTACTAGGTGAGGTGAATGGTTAAGTTGGGCCATGGGATTAGGCAATATAGTGAGTATGATTGAGTGTTTTACTTAGTGGTGAATTCTATTTTACTCTATTCGTCTGTTATATGGAAATCACCAAGGTAATCGAAACCAGTTAGCATTGACAGTCCGTCAATTTCTACGAAAACCGCCATAGTTTGCGAGTACGGAAGCAAACCGCGACCTGGTTTTGACGCATGCGTGCTGGCCTTTCGCGTACTACGGGTTCAAAGCGACCTACGAAGGTCGCCGCCCCGCCATTCAGTGTTCCATTGATTTTCGACCTCTACTAACGGGGGACCTCGACCGCGGAATATGACTGAATTGCATGCTTTGTGCATTGGTTAGTACCTCGTGCACTGGATTAAGCCGACTAGTTCACACGCGTCGGTGTAAACGGATTAGTCTCTGCGCGATCCCTGGAAACCATAGCTTTGGACCGGCTGATGCGATTGGGGTGAGTGACCGGTCTAATAGGAAATAGTGTCACATGCATGATCAGCTGATTAGCGTATGTACTATGCTCTGGATGGATATAGATGCCTTCAGAGTTACCTTACTACCTTTATCAACTCACGGCATGTTTATAAATATTACTTTAGTAAGAATTGAAAACAAACAACTGGCACCGCACTTTTATATTGATGATCGTCTCATTCTTTGCGGTCTGGAGCAGTCTGCATGTGGTTTATAGCTTCAATGTTTTATGTCATTATCATAGCTTAGTTATTGTACTTAGGCCTTACCACAGGTAGGTTTGTACCTATTGTACAGGTACCTACTCTGCATGATCACTTGCTTCACAGTAAGTACCTACACCTATTTTTCGTTGCGTTACAGAATAAATCTTAAAATCATCGTACTTTAAAAGCTGAATGTACCCAACTTTTAGTAATGTCAGCAATATTATGTTACGAGTAACATTGAAAATGAACTTTATTTACTTCAGTTAGGCACTTTGCTTATCTATGATTATATATTGCACTGATTATATAATATACAGGTTGAGTTATTTTTCCAGGGCCACTGAGGCGAATTCGGAAACCGTGAGCGTTATCGAAAGTAATTTTAAGAGTAACGTGTTGGATTAAAAAAAAAGTGCCTACTGCATTATAGAAAATCTATTTTTTTAAAAGTTTTTCTGGAAAAGAGAGATTTACAAAAAAAATGTTGTACCTTTACCTACCGACATATAATATTGTGCAATGGCGCAACGCAGTTCACCTAAAAGTTTATAAGGTAGGTAGCCTACGCATATTGTAAGTGGTCAGGCTTCTTTTTCTACAAAAAGAAGCACCCCTAAAAGATGTGGTTCGTTTCTCATGCAACAGCTATGAAACAAACAGAAAATTATCATAACAAGGGATATTATAAGCAGGGTGGTTACTGAAGGTATGTTGAAAAAAAACTCGCGTCACACGTTTCTCGCTTGGAAGATAAAAAGTAAGTAATATACCTATACCTACACATCACATACTCGTAAATAAATATAAGCCTACCCACGTCAATTTTCCTTCACCGTTAGCGTAGGCGTCAAAGGAAAACGCAATTACAGAACACCAATAAATAAATAACTCTAGGGATTTGGATACTCATGAATTATAAGGTCCGCATCAGCGGTCAGCACAATGACCTCACGGTGCCTATAAACTTGGATCTACTAATACCCATTAAAGGTACCTAACCTACCTAGATACCTACCACGAGTAGAGTAGGCGATTCTTAGAATGTTGGCGCCGCCGTGAATCATTGGCGTTGAATCCGGACCAGCATCTTTGGTCTTTGTCATCTTATGATGATGCATGATCTGCAGATGGCATAATTAGGATTAAATAAAAAATTGGTAGATTTGGTTTACATTCAGTAGTTCGTACTATTTTTTATTCTGTGCCTGTAGATAGGGTAAAGTAGGAGACTGAGAAGCTATGCACTAAGAATGAAGGTACCAACTTATAAAACAAGCCTCACAGCTCAGTTGGTACTACCTCTTCTTTCTGCGTTGTAGGTTATGGGTTCAATTCCCACCCAGGACAAACATTTGTGTGATGAATATTGATGTTTGTTCTGTGTTTGGGTGTTGTATTGTATGATAAGCATGTATTTAAAAAAAAAAAGTAATCTAATCATATGACAAGCTTTGCTTAGTTTAGGACTAAATGGCGCTGTGTAAATTTAATGTCCTGTAATATATATTATATATTAGAAAGTATAATTTACATATTATGTTATTCTTATCACAAAAAAACACCTGCCCTAAGGTTCTAGCCGTAGCGCTCTTGTACTAGGTCTAGCTCTAGGCCAGAGCAAGGATGTCTACGATGGAGCGAGCTTTCCCAGAAGGCACTGGCTCTCCCACGCACCGACGAAACACGGCAAACCGTCTGGCCCCGGACTTCAGCAGGAAGGTGGTAGCTAGCAGGAGAACCTGAGATCATTCAGCCGTAACCGCTAGCAAAAGTCAGCGATTCCGTTACCCCAGGGTAGACCACTAGGTAGCTCAGTATAGGTAAATTCAATGTCAACATTTCTTTATTCTTTAAGATTTTTTAGGATCATTTTGAAACCTCAAATCTACCGCCTGTTCGGAATCGCGGTCAGCACACAAGGAAAAAGGCAAGAAACTCAGGCTGGTTAATTTTTTGATGATCCATTTAACATTTAGATATGTACAGTTAAATAATATTTGTAGTGGGTAGATAGGTCACAACACAACGTTCGTTTCAAACGACCAACATTTTGAAATAAGAATAAACTTTTATTGATTTGACTTTGATTTTGGGTACCTATGCGTATCAGAAATTCCAGGTTTCTTTGGGTACCTTGTCTATGCTACCTTATATACCTACAATACAACCAAAATTCTGAGTTTAACTATCACACTTGTAGGTATACTTACTGGGTATTGTATTGTATTATTTGCATCCTTTGACAAGTTTGATGTTATTGGACAAGTCATAATTATAGTTTTAATACAATCGTTTACATTCTTACATTGGTATATTATAAATATGATAAGTTAATATAGAGACAGTAACATCATTTGAATAAAAGTATCTGCAAAAGCATTGTCAATAGTATACAATTTAAATGTATATACTATGGTCTGAAATAAACGTTTTATTATTATTATTATTATTATTATGCAATAAATGGCTTGTATACATACATTAACAGATTAGTAATACAAACTAATCAATCAACTTAGCAATCATTATAACTTATTAGTTATAATGATTGCTAAGTTGATTGATTCATTGTTCAAATAAATAATTAATTTCTGACAATAAACTCTTCCTATGATTTCTCTGAGTCAGGTCAATATTTTTGGACATAATCGCTTATTTTAGAGACGTACGAAACAACATGAATGGATTTGATGCAACAGGAACGTTGCGGTTAGTGACTCATGGTACAACCAGTTCTAATAAAACAATGTTAATTTACTTGTTTTTGTTGAACAATAATAAGTTTAGTTTAATTGAACTCGTCGGGCGAGATACACGCGTAGGTATTCTAGTTTGTTTTAAACCGTGATTTCGTAAAATGAAAATTAATGAGAAAGATAGCTACAGTAATCAAATGATTCAAATGATAGTTTGTAAACTTAAAGTGACTTACAAGAGCAGAGTGCGAAAAGGAACTCCGCAATGGGTATGTTTAATTAATATCTTATTATTTGTTTTTTTTATTCTTATTATTTTGTCTTTTATAAGTTACAGGATGTTGCAGTTCTATTTTTTTTATTTAAAAAGTGCAATGGGCATTCTCAGAAAAACAACCACAATTATGATTGTGGTTGTATGATTGTTGGTGATGAATCGGCGTTACACCAACGCGTTGAATGTAATAACCACAATATCGCCAAATTACCAATTTCTCATCCGCCTTTGTAAATAAATACTACGCGCTAAATACTAATAAAACTATCTAAAACCACAATCTCCCCAAGAGCATGGGAGACGAGCTTTACATCATTTGTTATTCCAAATCATCAGCCCGAGTTTCTTGCCTTTCTCCTTGAATGGTGGTCGTGATTCCGAACAGGCGGTAGATATGACGTTTCAAAATGATCCTACAAAATCTTAATTAAAAAACTGAAAATGACTTTGGCTTTGACTATGAAATAGCCAGGAACCACTGGATGAGATCAACGATGAATTTAATAAGCGATTGAGTGGCGTTATAGAGGAAGTCTTTTTTTTGTACGACGGCGAAGCGCTTGGTCTTCATCTCACCTGGGTTACAAGTTATGATAGTGGAAGCGCACTTCATCTGGAATCTTTAACAGTCTGAGGAACTGGCTATCTTACCTCTTATTGCCGGAACATAAAAATTTTGAATAGTCGTTATGGCGACCGAGTCAGGTAAGATGGTAGTAGCTAGCCAGGCGGACTTGTACACAGTCCTACTACGAATCATATAATCCTAAAGTTCTCAATTTTTTATTATTATTACTAGCCGTCCCACTGCTGGGCCTCCCAACACTCCTTCCAGACCGTCCAATCCTGAGCTGTAAATCTCCAGTTCTCGAGGAATTAGTCAAATAGGTCTCTATACTTATCTCGCCTCTCTTCAGAATGGTTTTGTATAATAAAGTGGTATATGTATTGCAAATCATCATACATTTATAAAAAATAAGTTAGTTTGAAGATGTAAGTTGGATAAATGGATGGAGGTTCCTAAATGTAGCGGCATGATGTATAAATTAATGATTATGATAAATGTTGTCGCGTGGCATTATAAAAAGACATCCTGGCGCATTTCTAGATGACATTTTATGATTTTAAAAACTCAGTGAACAAGCAGTCGAAATGTTAACTCCCCTTGGACTGCTAATTTTGTAAATCCCTCTCATTACAAGATTCTGCTTAACCAGAACAGTGTCTGTGCTTATTAATGAATACAGGTAGAACTTGTGATCGTCTGGAACTTTGTTCCCAACAATGGAAGCTACCCTAATAATTTGTTCGTTGGTTGATAGATAGATACACGACAATTTTATAGAACAAATATAACGATATGGGCAAAGCGGTACAATAATACGAGAACAATAGGTAATATGAGGGCACGCCAGTCTCAGTTATCGGTTGCATAAACGATTGCGTCGGAAACAGACATGTCCTGCCCCAACTGCGCGCACCACACCGCCTACTTGCGATCCGTCACTATTTAGAACGATGCACATGCACAGGGTGTTCCGATATTCAGGATACGATACTCATCATTCTTTTTGTTGGTGATAGCCAAGCGTTACTCCACCATCTTATTTGTAAAGCAAGTAAAGATGTGGCCTAAGATGGAGCACGCTTGCCTAAAAGGATCCTATTTACTCTCATCAGAGCTTCAACTCAAACGAACAGCGAGAATGTGCCAACTGCCGACAACTTGTCGAAACTATGAGTTTCATTCAGCATTATGTACTATAATTTCGAATGTCTGTAGAAATTAGATATTGTAGCGTACATTATGTCAACGTCTGGCAATGATGGCAACTCGAGCATCACACTCACACTCAAATCTTGATGTGTGTTCAGTGAATCATTCTGTTTAAGGGCCAAGCGTCTGTATGTTCCGTTCCGCCGCAGCTGCAATCAACGTGCCGAATTAGCACGTGGGTGCGACCCTCGCATGCTAATTAGACAGGCACCCTTTATGATGAATGGCCTATGTTTGTAGCGGGCCGTTTGGTGAAATAGGATTTGTGCTGTTCCATTAAACTATGTGGTTTTACACTGTCGCGGTACGGCTCTATCTCGGCTACTAATTAGGGCTGATTGTAAACCCGTACTGGATAACCTGACACTTGTTCACTTTGCCGCCAAATCATCTTTGATGAGGTATTATTTCTCGTATCGTTTCCGGTACTTGGTAAACAATGATCTTGTACTGTTGCAAGACTGATCGGAGCACATTGGAGGGTTTAGACATTTTTTACAGATATCAAAATACTGACGATGTGCCCTTTCTACGATACTACTCTATCTAATCCGTAAAACGTCTCTATACTTTGTTATGATCAGACATTCAATAATTTCGAATACAATCGATTCGTTGTGATAAAATCTGATTCCTTATCACAAGTTAAACAATTGTTTTCGTTTGTTGCAGTGCATGGCGCGAGCGTTGTACGATAATATAGCGGAGTCACCGGACGAGCTTGCGTTTAGACGAGGGGATCTGCTGACCGTGCTGGAGCAGAACACGGGGGGCAGCGAGGGCTGGTGGCTCTGCTCGCTAAGAGGGAGACAGGTAAGGCACCTTTCTCCTTCCGACGATGTCCCGTAGGTGATCGTGATTCAGCTGCAGCTTTTTACGACAAGCCTTTATCTCAGTCTTTTGTGTTATCAGTTTTTCTTGATATGAGCCAATGTTGATCCATCATTCGGAAGAAATATTGCTTTAAACTTTTCCAGACACTATGTTTTTGGCCGTAATTGCATTGACCACTATCGGGCCCAAAACAAGTGACGTAGATTCGCCATACGTACCTACGCATCATTTTACCGCTTGTGATGACTTATGACGCACCTTACGTCACCTTGGAGTCTCGCCGAGTTCATGGCGTATTGTGTGTTATTCGACTGTATTTCTCAAAAATATTAGTCATCAGGAAATATATATTCTTATGAGTATTTGTTATCGGTGCACGTATACAAAACAATGGGTGGATGACCCAAGCGACCATGATTTTTTAGGTCACGGGGATTATTTTCTAAGAAAGCTTAAACATTATTGCAACTACGGACATTGAATTACATCATTCAATGCATATCATGTTAATCATAGACCGCCTAAATAGCTATTTAGGTTATACCTTACCTGTACGTGCAATGTTCGGCAGTTAATTAATCTAGGGGTGATCTGTACGTATGTCTTTCTAAAACGTGAAAGTTAATAGATTCCTTCAAGTTCAAGACAAACGTGGACTCTATCCCACGCCATATCTTTACTTGTCTTCAATTGAATTGGTGGTCGCTTGATTATCTAAAGTATCCACATCTCTAAAAAGTATCGCGATTAAAACTTAAACATAATTTCATTTGTTTTATTTTCCAGGGAATATGTCCCGGAAACCGGCTGAGAATAGTAGCTGGAGTCTTCGATGCCAGCAATGCCATGCATCGGCGCCGGGCGAGGAATCCCACACCAGTTTCCCACCAGCCACTGCCAACTCAACAGTCTTTTACAAAGGTGAGTAATGTTTGGTGAAGCAAAGTCGAATCTTGCCCCACGACCTCAATTATTAGTTAGTTGCTTTAGGGAAATAAGCTAAATGAATATTAATGAGTCAATGTGGTCAAGAAACAGAATCGATTCGAAAGGTGGAGAGACTGAATAAACAAGATTATCATTAAGATGTCTGAAATATATACATTATAATTTAATCATTTTGTAGGTATAGGTACATAGCTGAATTACATTTGTTTGTACCTACGGAGGAATGAAACTTAACAAAACGAATGAAACGTATTATGCATTGTTACCTCGCGCAAAAACCACGGCTGGACAACCTTGAAACAGCTCAGAAGCACAGCTATCAAAACATTGTGAATATTTAAGTTTCTGACTCATCAGTATTGGTTCACAGATCGAAGAGTGCTCGCACTACGACGTGCCCCGGGCCCCGATGCCTGTTCAAAGACTAGGCACGTACGACTGCCCTCGGCCTTTAGGCGACTGGTACGACGCGCCTCGTGCTCCTCGCCCCGCCAGCGCAGACAGCGCTTGCAGCGGCACCGGATCCCTGGCTTCAGCGACATCAAGCGCTTCAGCTAACTCGGGGAGCTCCGCGCATTCTGCTGTTTCCGGGTCTAGTACTTATGACGTGCCAAGGTCTCGAGCATTACCGTTGCCGTGTGACGCGGCATTAGAAGCGTTAGAAAGACTGCAGGTTTGTTTAACAATGTTTAAATTTTAATAATTCCCGGCGGTCCCGGAAACGTATATAAGTTTCTTCCTATCCTCACATTAATGCCGTTAGAATGAGAGTAATTCCTCCTTACCAGGATGTGATCAGCGGCATTCACCACATAGGTACTAAACACAAAATGCAATCACCAACTCGCTTACATGGTGATTAAGGCAAATCTCCTCGTAAATGAAATGTGATTTCCCTATTGCACTGTTCGGGGCAGGCCCCACTGTGTATTTTTTCATTTTGTGATGATGGTGATGTGATGACAGATTCATGTTTAGAAACCTTAAAAAAGAAACATTATTTCAACATTACCGCGCAGCCGTTTTGTTCGCTTGCATTTGAATAACGTCTTTCTTTATAACAGGAAGAAGCCTCGGCAGCAGTATCGCGGCTGCTCTCATACGTGGCCCCGGGCTGGCGGCGGCGAGGGGCTCTGAGGGCGAAGGTGTTGGACGTGCGCGTGGCGGGCGCCAGATTACGTGCCGCGTTACACGACCTCGCTGTGTTCGCTGATGCTACATTAGCCAATGCACATGATGCACAGGATAAAGGTCAGTATCGACGTCATCGACGAATATAGATTTGAAGAAGACGAGTTTCATCGTAAGATTTACACACGCTTTATAGTAGGTATCTTTAGGCAAATGAAGGGTCTAATTTCGATTATTATTATTATAAAAGGCGCAGCGACACCACCGCGTTCACACAGAATCCATCTGATCTTGGGATTCGATCCCATTCGTGCACTCGTGGCTTTCCATTGCGGAAATTATATAAATGCAAACGCAAGCTCGTACGAGAGTCAAAGCGAAGGAAAACATGGAGAGGAAACCGAGATATAGAATCACGAAGTTTGTTTAATGGCATGACATTTAATCGCTTTGGGTCCACTCGGAAGATTTATGACCTGATCTCAACATATTCGCTAGTAGGTTAATATCCCAGCAGTATTAGACACAAACATTCTAATCATATTTTAACCGCCTCGTGGTTTAGTGGTTCAACCCACCGATTTTAGATCCAGGGGTCCCGGGTTTGATCCCCAGGGGAGTAATATTGTACTTGGTTTGGTGGTGGTAGGATTTTGTTTAAGTCCGCCTGGCTAGCTACCACCATCTTACCTAATTCTGTCGCCCTTATAACAATTCTTGAAAAATGTTGTGTTTTGGCATTTAGAGGTAAGATAGCCAGTTCCACAGTTTGTTGAGGATTCCGGGTGAAGTGCGCCTCCACCTTCGGCCTTTTCTCAACTTGTAACCAGTTGAGATGAAGGGCAAGCGCTTCCCCGTCGTACAATAAAAAGTTAGTTACTTATCAAAATTTGTTTCAACCCCTTCCAGGAATTGCAGTAAAGCTACGTCCATTAGTGAAAGCCCTTAAAGACGCGGAACGGCTAACCCACGAAGCGACCAGCGCTTTAGACGCTGGCGACTGGGCTCCAGAGCGACTGGAGAGGGATCGAGAGCCGACAGACGGCACGCAAGACGCACTGGACCAGCTAGTATCGTGCGCAAGGTCGTTGACGGAGGATGTCAGAAGAGCTGCGTCGTTTATAAACGGAAACGCTTCACTACTGTTTAGGTAAGTTACCTAACACATTGTAAAAAACAGTAAATGTTTCGTAGCCAATCTACTGCTTAATGTATTGGAGATCGTAGTGTAAGAATTTTTTAAGCCGTAGACCATGAATTTATACTCGAGGTGTTTTTCTGGTTACCTGGTGAAATTTTTGAGTTGCTTTCTCGAGACTACTTTTAGCCAGAGTCGTTCGATGTGGGATATTAATCATCGTCTCATTTAATAAGTTAAACGATTAAAGCTAACAAAAGTAAGCGAGCAGTGTTTCGAGCATGTCACCATAGAACCGGTGCTTTTATCCCTGTTCCACTCTTTTGCTTCTTATGTTTCCCTCACAGATTTTGTATTGTTTTACAGGCGGTCACCAGCAGTGCCAGAGCACGAATGGACTGAAGAGTACGACTACGTACGACTAGAGTCGAGAACGGCAGTCGGCAGACGGAATGCAGAGATACGAGCCGCGCTTCCAGACAAACTCAGGTCTTCCTTCGACGCGCTCGTCAGAGACGCCGACCACGCGGGAGAGGTAAGACACCCTTTTCTAACGTGTTTTCAGTATTTTGAGTTCTTGTCTGGTCACGCACTTGCAAGCACATACTTATTGTATAACCTGGTCGAATAATTACACACACCTGATCACAGCAGCCCATAACCGTCCACATGAGTTTCTCCCAAAGCCAATTGCCATAAGTCATGCATGTCATGCGGATTATGGGGTTTGCTGTAACGCTTTTCAAATCAATTTCAATTTTCAAATCAATCAGTAGGTACCCATTACTATGAGTACTTTGATCTGATACCTACTAGCTTTTTCGGTGGTCGAATATCTGTTTTTTTTTACGACGAGTAAGCACTCGATCTTTATCTCACCTGGTTTCACAAGTTGAGATAAGGCCGAAGGTGGAGGCGTACTTCCCCCGGAATCGTCAACAAACTGAGGAACTGGCTATCTTACCTCTAAATGCCGGAAAACAGCAATTTTAGAAGTGTTATTATGGCGACAGAATTGGGTAAGATGGCGGTAGCTAGCCAGGCGGAGTTAATCAAAGTCCTACCACCAACCAAACCAATCACAATAAATTGTACTCCCCATGGGGATCAATCCCGGGACCTCTGGATCTGAAATCGGTGGGTTGAACCACTAGACCACAGAGGCGGTTATGTTTTTACCTATATTGGCGACAGAAAGAAAAATCATGTTCGAGACTCAAGTAGGTACCCAAAATCCTGTATCTGATGGGAATACGTAGACTCAAGTACTCACTGGTGCATCTTCCAGGTGAGCGCAGTGGCAGCAGCCACACAGTTACCCCCCGACGACCGGCAGCTAGCCGCGTTCTACGCCGCGCAGACCGCGACGTACGGCGCCCACCTGTCCACGGCCGTCGAAGCGTTCCTGAGGACGATAGAGATGGGTCAGCCTCCGGACGTGTTCCTAGCGCACGGCAAGTTCGTGGTGCTCAGCGCGCATCGGATCGTGCATGTCGGCGACATAGTACATAGGTGAGGACGGTGCAGCAGAACGTAAAACAGGCGGTACAACTTAGCGAGTGTGTGACGCCCAAATCTTCACCGAAAACACACGAGAAACCGGTATTTTCCGATCCGGAGGTTGTGGGTTCAAATCCAGTCGTGCACCAACGTACCTTTCTGTTTCTTGGAAATGCCGGTATGCACAATAGATACATGTGCATGCCCTAACGGTGAATGTCACAGCGGCGATTGGCTTGCAACCTGACACGCTTTGAATACTAGCTACTTGCAAACCGTAAGCATGTACCGAACGTAGGATAGGATGTGCCTCTAACTACCCCCTAGTAGGTGATGCTCATAATATCCACGCTATGAGCAGTGATCAGAGGTGAATCATCAAAGGGGAAAAAGTCATGAGACTATAACATCCCATTTTTATAACTTAAAAATTTCATAAATTACAACCACTTACCTCGGCAATCTTGACACGTCCGACTATTCTCTCTCTACAAATAAATAGAAAGTATACTTACAGAGCTATCTCCCGCAGTTTTTATATTTTTCTCTTCTTTTCCAGGAGCGCCCACCACGCAGGTTTGAAATCCCGAGCGTTGCGATGTTCAGACGCGCTATCCGATGCACTCGCCGCAACCGTGGCTAAGACGAAAGCGGCTGCGCAACAGTTCCCTTGCGCCATCGCCGTCGCAGAAATGGCCGACGCGGCGCGGACATTGGCTGCGAGAGCTCAGGAATTACGAAGGGTTCTAGTCAGATCGGCGGACCCACCGGCCCTGTTACCCGAGACCCCTGTGACCCCCGCGACAACCATAGCCCCCTCTCTGCCCACCACACCTCTGACGCCACACAACAATTCCGGAACCCCTTCCCTCGCCACCTTACAAATTTAGAATATGTCCGTACCTCGTCCGCGACTTACGGACGGCGGCTAGAGCGCTAGACTTCCCGCGTTATCGCGACTGTAACCAAAGAGATCTTCCGATAGATTTACGAACGTAGACTGCCAACGAAGACGAAATTCAGAGTTTCTATTTAGATTAGCGTGTTGCGATCGAAGGCTGCTAGGACGTTTTTGTTTGAAGATCGCGAGTTTATTGCTGGATGCTCATTTTGCAGTAGAGAGTTGAGTTGTCCGTCCAAGTTTTATACAATTTTGCAACGTTATTGTAGAGCGTGTGTGGATTTGATTATCAGTTATCTCGTGAAATAGGCCCGTCTACAAATTCTGCCTTTCTATTGGGCAATCGACCGCCAAGTCATAAAGCATTGTACTTTACGATGGAATGTTCTGCAGATTACTGATACTGTGACCTAATTCAGGCGTTGCACAATCATCCAAGTACCTACCTAATTAACGGCCGGCACGTTTTGGGGCGACTGATGGCAATTTGCATAAAACCATTGGTTATTTTCGGCGATAAGAAAACTTAAGGGCCACCGTACACATGGTACTTTTTGCATCGTTCTCTTCTGTACTCTCTGTATTGAAAGATATGGTAGTACAGTTTGAATGTTAAGTTTCTTGAGTTGAAGCAAACATAGGTCCAGAGGTAGTACCTAAACATATATACAATAATCGTTCGGGCTGAAAGTACCTTCTATGCGATGGCCACAAAACTAAATCTTACAAGCATTAACGTGTCATGGAAGAAGGCATTTAAACTAACGAAGTCAGATGACAGTCGTACTTATTTGTTAATCCTTTTGAAAAGGACTAAATTAGGAATAAATTAATCGTTGTGAATCATATCATATTATGCTATTATTTTATCATATTCGAGTCTAAATTCGCTAATGCTCAATTGTACTGCGTTGATAAAGCTCAATTTGTGAGTATTCACGTATTTGGCTTGCCATGTTTTTATACAATTTAAACACTACAAATACCATTGGTTCGACGCGGAGGTCTGAAATCAAATGTAGGTGAACTACAAAGATATTTATTCTGTACATAACTTAGGTAGGTACTGGTTCTTACGGAACTTTTTCAAAACAATAACGTACCTACTAACTACAATAGCATATTAGGCAACCCTAATTGTACCAATTTATTTATACTACATAATGAAGACAGTAAGTAAGCGTACACTAGTATTAGTGTAAAAAGCATGTTGTAAGTATATTAGTATTGTGTATATTTTATAGATGTTGTAGGATTAGTTAGGTATAGATGAAATTGTACAAATGCATATTATAAAGTAAATTTTAATATTGAAATACATATTATTTAATCATCTTGTAAAACGCAATCAAATAAAGAATACAAATTTTGGTATCTACATGTTGTATTTTTTCTTTACCTTCGTTCTCAACATAATTAATTAATTATTACAAGCTATGCTAAGTATGGGGCTAGATGGCGCTGTATCAAAATTATTTTTTATTTTATTTCTATTTTGTTTATTAAGGAACAACAAACAGCCACAATATGTATAATTGTTCGATACCAATCATCAACTTGGTAATTATTCAATACTTTTCTTACTTCACAATAACTGTTACTGCCATTTGCACTCGTTGAATCTGCAAATAAAAACATTACTTTAATATTTCGTCACATCATCATCATTACGTGAAAAGCCTGTACTTAGCAGGGCGATGAGTTTCCGTATTCGAGGCCAGAATGTTTCGAATTTAATTATTTGAGTTTTATAATAATTTGATTATCCCGCGCAGTTACACTTGCCCCAAGGTTCTAAGTTAATCACTATCCTTTCAGCCCCATATAAGCCCACTGCTTTTGGTGGTAGGACTCTGTTTAAGTCCGCCTGGCTAGCTACCACCATCTTACCTAAGTCTGTCGCAATAACAAATTCTAAATGGTTGTATTCCGGTATTTAGAGGTAGGGGGAATCCGGGAGACTTGACCTGCCCCCTCAGCACGGGGAGGAGATAATATTTCTGTCCGCTGTTTTTATCCACCTTGTCATTTTGTCTCCCGATGGTGGATAAAAACAGAGGACAAAAATTTTATTCCCGCCCCGCTGAGGGGGCAGGTGGGAGAGATGAACCACCTATAAAAATATAGTTTAACATTCGTGCAATTTGAGCGAAAAGCGGATCAACTGCCGCTTGACAGCGCCCGACCAAGCGCATGCTTCCAGTTTGGGCGTCAACAGTCGTGTTTAGTTGTGAGATGAAGAAATGTGTTTGTCACAGGTCAGAGTGAGCTTTGCATTTGAATTGTTTATTTTGTGACAGGATCGTTAGAAACGGTATGTACGTTCTCTTAATGTTATTGTTATGCCTAACTATTGTAGTTTTATATTTTATTGATAAAAAATACCAGTGTATCAAGTATTTAATTTTTTTAACAATGAAACGGTAAAAAGTGCTTGCGGGAGACTTGACCCGCCTTCCTATAGGGAGAAATGACCAGTGGTTCAAGTCTCCCCCTATGAACCAGTGAAACGCTCGGGACTTCGTTCCCGTCATCCAGAGAAAATTTGCTAAAATCCTTGCTTAGTGCATCCCTACACTACAAAAGTAAGCCAAAACCAGAGATATATTTCAATAACTGGGTTGGTCTGTGCGTTGATTATCAGTTGGTCACTCAGTTGCACGACGATTTTATACTAAGTAATGCCTACTTAACTTATCTACTACCTTATTGATTACTTGCAGATGAAAATACCATTGAAATAAGTATAAGTAAACCAACAGATGGTGCAAAGAAGGCAAAAAGCTATAACTGCGTTTTAATCGCCTCTGTGGTCTAACCCACCGATTTCGATCCCCATGGGGAGTACAATATACTGTGCTTGGTCTGGTTGGTGGTAGGACTTTGTTGAAGTCCGCCTGGCTAGCTACCACCATCTCACCTAATTCTGTCGCCATAATAACAATTCTAAAATTGTTGTGTTCCGGCATTCAGAGGTAAGATCGCCAGTTCCTCAGTTAGTTGAGGATTCCGGATGAAGTGCGCCTCCACCTTCGGCCTTATCTTAACTTGTTACCAGGTGAGATGAAGGCCAAGCGCTTCCCCGTCGTACAATACAAAAAAAAACTGCAGTCCTGTCCTGTAATAAATAAATAAATAATGTGTTGTACATAAAAAAAAATCGAAATCGGTCAATATTAAGAAATAGAAAAGAGCTATTTCTTTCTGTATGTCAGGTCCCAGGTGAGTATCAAGTGTTAATTTAAATAAAACTACCTTTTCGACCAAGGTCAAAGTTTAACTTTTAAACTTCATGTTAAAAAATTACTTAATAAGTACAAACGTTTTTAAACGTAAAGTGCATTAATATAATATCAACATTTACTACTAGTACCTGTCTAATGCTAAGTCAACTTGATTTTAATTATGTACCTAAGCTTAGCATTATGTATAGGTACCTACCTACAAAAGCAGCTTTTGATAAAGATAATAAAAAAAAACACAAAAACACAAACCAACTTGCCAACTGGCAAATTGGTTTTGGTTCTGGTTTCTGGTTTTGTTGGTTCTGGCCAACTTTATTCACATTTCAAAGGTCTGGTTCACCATACGAATCAGCCTCTTGCTTTCTCAAACAGGGCATTTCCCAAAATCTTTGATTTCTCGACAGCTCCTCTGCATCATCAAACGTATGGGGCATTTCTTTATTGGCCGTTTCTGGCAAAAACAGAGAAAGCGCTCCACCCAGACCTGCTGTAGCACCAACAATGACTAATGGTAGCCAGTAATTAATGATGCTGAGGAACACTATGTACGGAGACAAAATTGATGCTAGTAATCCGCAAATATGAACTAGGGCGGCAGCAGACCCTCGGACAGAAGTAGGCATCAATTCGACAGCCCACTGCGCTACAACTACGATAGACATATTGACGGCGAACCTCGCGATCACAACACAGATTACGGACTGTATCCCACCAAACACTGACGTCACGCTAAAAACACATGCTACTCCCAAAGTAATAGCTGTCAGCCACCTCCTACCCAGCCAATCGAGGATAAATGCCACAAGGAACATCGACGGGAATTCCGTAACAGAAATCACCGAGAACGATAAGAAGAAATCAAAGTCCAACTTTCCAATGCTTCGGATCAGCCCGTCAAACACGACCGTGCAGCACATGTACACAACACAAATCACAATCAAGGTTCGCCGCAACACTGGGCGCTTAAATAAATCCAAGCAAGTGTAGGTTTCTTCCGTATTTTTCTTTGATAATGTATGTTTGAATTGTTCTATTAATTTCGTCGGCACTTCTCTTTTATTCACTCGCCCTATAAAAATAATTCTCTGTATGGCTTCATCGACACGCCCTTTGGACAACAGCCATCTCGGACTCTCAGGAATAATTAATGGAGCGACAATGGCAACAATTAGTGGTACACTCGTGGCTATTGATATCGTTTTCCAATGTCCACATGCCAGCGCTATCCAGGGCAATGCCGTCACGAACGCAGTGAAGAAGACTGACATTGCCAAGTTTGATAAAATCGATCTATATTTCGGGGCACTGCACTCGAGCAGTAGAAGATATACAAGCATCATGCAGTTATCATAAGCCATTCCCATTATGAATCGGCATACCGAGAATTGGAATAAATTGTTTGTGAAGGTGCTCAATATCCCTCCGACAAAAGCGATCACGTTGCTTGCTATTGTCGCCGGAATTCTTCCAAAGCGATCGGCAACCCAACCGAACAATAGTCCCCCGACAGAAGAACCAGCGAAAAAAATAGCTTGAGCTGTTGCTTGATAGCTGTTCTTATCGCAGACCCATCCCATTTCAGTGGAAATTGTCGGATAGGGGATCTCAGTAATGTCAAACTCCCACCCGTTTTGACAGTTAGCTATGGGCCATGTTTCATTAGCTTTCTGTCCCGTCAGGAGTACTTCCGTCCAATTAGCTACGTACGCCTGGCATTGGGAATGTCCATATCTGCTGTTGGGGTCCGCGGGTACGGCTAAGCTTATTCGTTCCAGCTCAGTGAGATTTTCTAGCTCTGGTATCCAGCACCAATGGTGTGATGACGCTTCTGTCATGAACAACTGCGAGAAATAGACGAACGCTCCAGACATGTAAAAGGGGAATGTTGAGAAGAATAACAGCACTTGGTATTTCCCGAACTCTCCCGCTGACGAAAGAAGGTCAACATAGTCGACAGGGCCTTGTCGGTCTCCATAATTTTCTTCTAATTTAGACCCTTTATTACCTTTTGTAGCAGTCATAATAATATTTTCAGATCCACAAATGTTGCAGATTTGGATGGGCTTTGCAGTAATTTCACCTTGGCCATGCAAGTCATACTGAATCATGAATGAACGTTAGAAAACGTTTTATATATTACTAATTGTAATCCATCAGCCGACAGAGTAATCTTTTCATGCCCTTAGATTAGAATACCCGAGTAGGTATCTTGCACAAGGTATTTGGGAAAACCTTGGATGTACTCGTACAAGTTTAAACAGCTCAATTATTTGATCTGCTGTGATAAAATAAACAACGAGCCTTAAATATCAACAGTTTTTTTTAAACACTATGTTTGACGTGACGTGACGCTAGAGATAATGATAATAATAAGATTAGGATTTTACGCTAGTTATCTCAATAAATTACACTTGACATGTAAATTACTCACAGGGAAGGAAACAAGTTTTTTTTTAAGTGGCACAATAATTGTTATCTTTCACTTAATAGTAGGAAGGTAGGTACTATAAAGTAGGTATACAACAAACTAACCTACTTCTTTTTTATGTGAGAAAATTTCTTAAGCAACTAGTTACTAGTCATCGATAATTTCTTCAAAGAAATAGTAGGTAGGTTGCATAGAGTAAATGGATGAATGGAGTTTCCCAGACGCATTTTTGTGACTGATACCGCCTTTATGCGGGCTCTTCACTCGCGCGCGATTTAGATTCACGCCGCTTAGTATGAAAGTGTCCCTCAAAGTGGGTTAATAAATTTCACCCGAGCTTGCACCACAGTGAAATCTTTTTTATTTCTTTAATTCGGTCACAGGAATATTAAAAAATCCACTTATATGCGTCCAGGCATCATACCCCTTTTTTATGGTCCCTGTGTTTTGATTGCTAAAGAATTAGCTTGAATATCCAAGATATCCACGAAGTCGCAGAAAATTAAAAAAAAAATGTAAATCGTGCATGACCCCCACCGTATTGAGGATGCGATGAGGTTATGTGAGGTTGTCAGGACTTCGACGATTCACTAAAACCCCCTCGAGGGCGGTCTTGATGCTTAGGAGGGCTCTGGGATGTTTGTTGAAACTCCGAAGGCCTCCTTCGGATCCGTGGCGGGGAATGGCATACATATATTCGCAATCCCGGTCGACTGCGCGTATTGTGTTGTATAAGTACGCCCAGTAGAAGGGGATCGCGAGCTCCCCTTTTCATAGCTTAGTCAAAGGCATTACTGTCAGCGTCTCAGCGTAGATGCGTTAGTGTCACACACACACACGCTGTGAACCAAGCGCGAACCCTTTGTCGCGGGATAAAAAACCGCCAAGGATCGGGGAAAAAAGCGCGGCGGGAAACCCCACTCGCGTTTTATGGCTATCGCGCCGTGAGTGTAGAGCGCGCTTTAGATTACAAATGTCGCGTAAATATTTGTAAAGACCTTGCACTGATTCAAGAATTTTATTAAGTATATACTTTTTTATCTCCTATAAGCTTGTAGTAAGCAAAATAAGGGCATTTAATTTAGCTGTATCTTCTCAAACATTGTTTTTTTCTTACAGAATGGGATGTAACATCGTAGGACAACGGAAATTAGTACAGACAACAGACTGCAGCAGCTGATTTCAATTTTTTTACGTGTTCGTTGTAACAGATGTTTGGAAGCACAAAGACAGTTCTTCAGTTTGTTGAGGATTTTGGGTGAAATTGCTTCCACCTTCGGCCTTATCATAACTTGAAAATCAGGTGTAATGAAGGCCTCCATTACACCAAGCACAAAAAGTACGTAGTAACTATATTGATCGGGTAAATAAAGAGTTACCTTTCATTTGGTTACCAATGCGGCTCGAAACGTTAGATACTGAAGCCTCGGCGTTTTCTCAGGTGTATAACGCAGTGCAGGATGTAGTGACGG
Organism: Venusia cambrica; assembly: GCA_951394065.1. Classification (NCBI taxonomy): domain Eukaryota; kingdom Metazoa; phylum Arthropoda; class Insecta; order Lepidoptera; family Geometridae; genus Venusia; species Venusia cambrica. Next base: position 10,619,504 of record OX596040.1, on the reverse strand, counting down.
AAGTTTAGACTCGGTAATTACCTATGCAGCTCGGTACGTTAGATACTGAAACCCCGGCGTTTTCTCAAGTGTATAACTCAGTGCAGGATGTAGTGACGGAAGTTAAGACTCGTTAATTACCTATGCGGCTCGGTACGTTAGATACTGAAGCCTCGGCGTTTTATCAGGTGTATAACTCAGTGCAGCATGTAGTGACGGAAATTTAGACTCGTTAATTACCTATGCGGCTCGGAACGTTAGATACTGAAACCCCGGCGTTTTCTCAAGTGTATAACTCAGTGCAGGATGTAGTGAGGGTAGTTGGACTCGTTAATTACCTATGCGGCTCGGTACGTTAGATACTGAAGCCTCGGCGTTATATCAGGTGTATAACTCAGTGCAGGATGTAGTGAGGGTAGTTGGACTCGTTAATTACCTATGCAGCTCGGTACGTTAGATACTGATGCCCCGGCGCCTCCTCCGGTGTATAACTCAGTGCAGGGTGTAGTGAGGGTAGTTTGGACTCAGCGGCGATCACTTCGAGTCTCGCGGTGCGTATTCTGAGGGCATTGACTATTACTTGTGTTTCTCGATCGGACTTTTCCGCTGCTATTGCGTCTTCTATTCGTTTTCTTTGTAACTGAAACATTTTAAATCATCGCTGCATTACGTTGGTAAGAGCTCCATTGACCAGGCGAGCTTCAAGAACAATAGCAGAGCATTTGAAATCCTTACTAGGAGATTTATGATGAGGTGAGGGTATTTCTAGGAATATTATTTAACCGCCTCTGTGGTCTAGCTGTTCAACCCACCGATTTCAGTTCCAGAGATCCCGGGTTCGATCCCCAGGGGAGAACCAAACCAGTATTGTGATTGGTTTGGTTTGTGGTAAGACTTTGTTTAAGTCTGCCTGAGAGTTTTAGCAGCATTTTTTTTTTGGAATAAGAAATTAAATGGGCTAGGCGGTCTAATCAAAGAAAAAAATGAGATTTCACCAAGCAATCAGACAAGTTCAGTAGATGTCGCCAGGGAGGAGGTAATTAATCATGTTTTAAATAAATAAAATACTTACCTGAGCCGTTTCCATTTCGTAATTCAATATTTCTAATTTAAGCTTGTCTATTTCGCTAGTTTTTGAATGATTTGATAAACCTGAAAACAAAATAATAGGCTCACGGCTGTTTTCTATCGAGGATTTACCACTGATCACTATTTTGAGCGTAGGTCCGATCCGATATATATATGTTGAAACGTGATCAAACACAGGAAATCCGTAAATGAAAAAAAATGCAGAAAACTAATGCATACATTTTAAGCTCCATTTTATTTTAATAAAATCCGTGGCGTCTAGGAAACAGGTCTTCCACGAGAGGTAACAAGATAGTTAAAGCTTGAGTAGCTTTTGGTCTCAAAAGCTAGAGACTTTTGGAATCGCTTAAGATAATGGAATGAAAGGGGAACGCGTTTACTTATGCGTTTAATACGATTGACATGGTTCATCCAAGACAGCTGGGGTCAAAAATGATACCCAGTTAGTAGAATATGAGATATGATGCATAAAGTAGCGGGGTTTATCTAATTTTCTACATAATTACTCATTATTAATTAAGTAATCACTAAATGATGCGAATGATTAACAACATTGGTATTTTAATTTATTTGATTGCTAATTTATTTGATCAATATTATTTAGCCACCCCGGATGTGATTCACTCGGCAGAAAGAACTGCGAACACCAAAGTGTTTACTGAAATTAAACATGAATTGAAGCTAACAAGCCCAATGCCGCTTAGCGAAACACTAGCCATAACCAGTGTCTGAGGGATGCCAGTATCTTCACTGTCAGAGCATAAGCGATGAGACCGTCTCATCTTATTCCTCTTCCAGACAACCTTTGTATGGAGAAGACTTTTTTGCATGTCTTGTGGGTTGCAGTTTTGAGTGAACGAACGGATTTTTCGAGAACTATCAGGGCATAGAAGGTTTTCTTCTCACTATTTGAGCAGCATGTCTGGGGAAGTACCTCCGTCTTACAGAATATCGCAACCAAAGAAAACAAAGAGCTCTTTTCAAAAGTGTGGCAACGCGCTTGATGCTTCTGGAAGTTTCAAGCGTCCATGGGCGACGGTAGCCGCTTACGATTAGGTGACCTCCGTGGTCTAATAATGAATATAATTTAATTTAATAAATGGGGGAGACCTTTGCCCTGCAGTGGGAAAGTATAGATAAAATATATATGTATATATATTAAAAAAATATCTCAACCTGTAACCAAAAAATATGCCTTTTTGCTTCCTTGACAGTATACAAAAAAATTAACTACCCATCACCAGATCGAAACGCGGTCGCCCATCCACTCGGCCACAAATCTCCTGATATAAAGATGTTACCTAATCCTGAATGGACAGTGATTCCATTCGACAATGGGTCGTTGAGTTCAGAGTGCAAGCTGCCGTTGTGGTCCACCCCGTCTACATCATCCTCATTGTCCATATCAAGGTCATCGCTGCCGTCTGATTTAGGTTCCATTTTTACTTTCTGAAAAAAAATTGGGTGACGATAATATACAGCCCAATCCAATCATGTAAATGAACATACAGCCAATGATTCGTACTCAATCCACAACAATGTGAAAAATAAAGTGGATTCGAATTATTGTGCTATGCATTGTCGGACCGTACAGCATAGGAGACCAATAAATGCACATGATCAACCTTTTAGGGCTTATGTTAAGAATTAAATTGTTGTCCTGTAACTGTAACAATACTTCCACACAGCGTAGTCTAGCCCCAAACTTGTAATATGGGAACTAGATTGCAAATAAAATACTTAAATACTTTTTCATAAGTAGGTACCATAATTATGATTGACTGACGGCAATACATACGGGCTACCACGGAAATCGATGGATTTGGTGGCCAGCATGGTCATTTAATCATTGTTTGGGGAGACCTATTTTAGCAGTGGTATTTGATACTTATAATTCCATTGATTTACGATTTTCCAAACTCAATAAATGGTGATATAATATATGATAGTGGACACTAGATAGATGATATTGTCGCTGTTGCAGGTATCACTGGACACCAACTGCACAGGAAAGAGTATTATGGAAAGAGATGGAGGAGGCCTTTATCCAGCAATGGATAGCCCCTGACAATTTAAATTTATAACTATGAAAAAAAAAATATTCACTTATAAATCATTGATAATAATTGTATATCAGATAATGTAACATAATTAGATAGATATATTAAAATGGAAAATTATTTAGTACCGTAAATAAAATGAACATTGTAACTACTTATAGGGAAATAAAGGTAATTTCAATTATTTTATTTTATTTTAAATAAGATAGCTATAGCTGGTATACTTTATGTGGCAAATATCATTTGCGCATTCAAAGATGATGATGTTGCTAATAAAGTGGTTACTTAGCATCATTTCTACAAAAAAATAGTTTTCATTCTATTTCATTCACAAAAAAAAACATTAATTAGGAAAGCCTAAACGGATCGAATTCGGAGACTTCCGAGAACGCTTTTCCGAAAATCCAAAATTTATTATTATATATATATATATAGATATTAGTATCCAAAACTTCCACAGAAGATTTTTAGAACAGACAGACAGACGCAACAGCAAACTAACGTGAATATGTACAATAAAAAAAGTAATTACATGATCTTCTCGATTGTCACTCAACAGCTCATACGTTTTTCTTTTACTTTTGGTAAAGATACTTTTGGAATTCTTTATCCGACTGGCCATGTACTTAAGGTTCTGAAATTTCTGCTTTAACTCGCGGGGCGTTCTCTTTGAAGGACTTTGTCTGTTAAAGGCTTGCGCTACCTGTAAGAGTAAAAGGTAATCAATAAATTATCAAGATATTTTTACCGCCTCTGTGGTCTAGTTTGCCCACCGGTGTCAGCTGCAGAGGTCCCGGGTTACCCAGGGGAGTACAATATTGTGGTGGCAGGACTTTATTTAAATCCGCTTGGCATCCACCATCTATCCTTAGTCTGTTTGTAATTTAATTTTCCATAGAAATCCTAGTCTTCAAATCGATGACCAAGTCGTCCGCTAATTGTAGTGGTTATGAAAAAACTCCTCAGTTTTGTATGCGACTCTGTCCGAAAAAAAAAGACATTCATGGGCTGTTTTTTTTAATATGATATGTTTTACCACAATCTTGTCTGATGGGACCCACGTGACCTACGATGTACGCTGGTCTAGTAGATACTCTCTAGTAGATACGCACTCTCGCCTTGAAGAGGTTCATATTGCGTTTTTCAGGGAAAACAAACGCAGGCAACGTATCCCACTACTTATCCGTCATGAAGAAAGTTGAACCAGAGCGTAAAGTGGATGGCCGGGACGCTAACGAGGTAAAACAAGGGTAATGATGGAAGGGAGATGGCGGGATCAGATCATGAACGGACTAAAAGTAATATGGCAGGCCGGACACATCGTTACGCCTCTACCTTTATCATTAATACTGTGCTTCTGTGCGTACTTTCCAAAATAAAACTGCTCATGGAAAAGAAACCTATTTACTTTGGACTTGCAGACAGAAGATTGTTCTCGTGCGGAGAAATAGACGAGGGTAAGGAATGGAATTCCTTACACTCGTCTCAGTATTAATAGTAGCTCAAATACATAATGTAACTTACTCTGGACCATGCCTTTTGTTTCCTAGCTGAGGGTGTGTTGGCAAACAGAACATTCTTCTCTTGTCGAACGCAATGCAGTAATAGGCGGCAATCGCGAGGGGAAAATGTAACAATTCTGCCGCAAAAAAGGAGTTTAGGATTAGAGTTCATCACAACGGAACTAGCTGCTCCAATCCAGGATTGTATTGAGCTTACCTTTTCTTTTCACTTTCCACATCTGAAAGTTAAAAATACAAATGAATAACATTATTAACAGATATGATAATGTATAGAAAAACGACTGCTACTAAATGCAAAAATTGTCGTAAATAAATATTTTTTGTCATAACATATTAGTCTTAACCTACCTAAGAAAATTACACAGGTATGGGTGGGCACTTAGGTTTAAATAATTTTATTATCAACAAAGACACAATTGTCACTTATGTGATAACACAACGAAAATAAAATGTATAAACGTTCGTTGTCATATTCTAAACAAGTAGATTGGTAGGTACTTCGGAAGGTAAACACAATTTGAACACAATCAATAGGTCGGAAGGTAAATAGAACAATAGATATTATAGCTTGATCATCATCAAGATCAAGAGTGATTCGGGTTTTTTTTTAAGACTTTGATTTAATAATGTAAGCAGCTAGTCTAGTTTTAAACACATGGATTGAACCATCACTCTTGATATGTGCGGGTAGCGAGTATTAAAGCCGTGCTCCTTCGACAATAAGAGTACTTTTGCCGTAATTCGTGCGATGTTTGGGTATAACTAAGTAGCTCGCTCGCCGCGTCCGACGATCGGTAACTTGTTTTCGCTTGGTGAACGTTATATTAGTGTGGATATTCTTACTTCGCGTTTTACGGATAAGAATACACGTATTATATTAGTATAATTTTTTGATATTCATTAATTTTGTTTCGTTATAAACTTTCTTAGTAGATGTAAGGTAATCATATTTAAATAGCGTTTTAACTTATTTAAGCACTTAGGAAATTCAACCTTGTGAATTCTTAAGCTAAGTAACTTATAGTAGACATCTGAGGCGGATCTTCAAGGAACAAACATTGTGAGCTTATTTAACTGTTCATATTAAGTCAAGATTCGTATGTAATAAATTTGAATCATTACCAGAGTCCAATGCAGCTTTGCGATTCCATTTCTTTGTGTCATGATTGGTGCTTCTGTTGAATGTTTGATCCTTCGTCTCTGAAATCAACCATTGTTAAAATTATATAATCATCTCATTACCTACAGTAATTAAAACAGGCTCACGACTTTTTCCCCTTTGAGGATTCACCTCTGGTCAGTACTCAGAGCATGGATTATATGAGGATCACCTACTACCTACCACTACAGACTAACGTTTGGCACATGCTCATGCTTTGCAAGTAGGTTTAGTATTCAATACAGTACAAAACAATAGTGACAGGTTGCAAGCCCATCACCACATAGCTGAATACTAGCCGCCAACAACACATGCCATTCGGATTATTTCGGACTAAGACACTTCAACTAAACGAGATATCTTTCAAAGGACTCTGTGAATTTAGTGCTGCGTACTTCCCACCACACTCATGCAAGTATGTGAAACAGCGCTCTTGAGGCGAGTAGCAGTATATTTTATAAAGGCCTTGCTTTTTAGGGAGTACCGCTGATTATTCTCTCCAGTACAAACAACACAATTCAAATACAATTAGGAATAATCTGTGCCTGTGGTGTGTGTGTGTGCCTCTTTCTAAAAACATTGTTAACGTTCAAAGTCATATTACACAAATATAATTGATAAGTACCTACCTAAAGAGAAGAACTATGAAATGTTACATACCTGTCTCATCATCAGAATCAGGTTCAACCATTTCCAATGGACCAACCTCAGCTCCACAAAGCATGGTCACATGTTTCACAATCTCATCGCAAGACTCGTCAGTAGGATCCAACCCATTTCTTGAACATTTCTTCGCCAATCGTTTCAAGTTATCCCATTTTGTTTTAAGAACATCAAATGTCCTCTCAAATTCGGTATTCTCACTCAGCATATTAAACTCCTTGGTAAGTTCTGCCCATGCCTTGTCTTTAATATATGTGACAGAGTGCAGCGTTGATTTGATAAGTAAGGGGTTTTTATACTTGTCTATTAATTTTATCAGTAGTAGTGTTTCTGATTTACGAAAAGTAGGACTCTTGTGTCTGTAAAGTTAAGTAAGTACACATCCAAATGTTTAAATAGGCAAGGATTAACCGCCTCTGTGGTCAAGTGGTTCGCTCACCGGTGTCAGATCCAGAGGCACAAAATATTTTTGATATTATTTGATATGATATGATTTTAATTTTCTAGTTTGACTGATATGAAAATATTGTGTAAAATTCATGGCAAAACTACAGTAACATAAATATGTACAAATGTTTTACAAAATCTGATAATAGTAACAGATTCATTTCAATTTTAAAAATGTTAAAATCAAAAACAGAACATCATACTTTACATGCCATGTGAGTAGCATATTTGCTAGGCCTGTTTACATAAATTTATCGAATAGTAAAAAAAGGATTGCTAATCAAAAATGCTAAAACCTTTACCTTCACTATCCCAAGCGCGAACAGGGAAACCAAAATATATGTAGATTTTATATAAATGTAACATTCAGTATAAGTATCAATTCAGTATAAGTACCTAATGGGACCAGTTTTCTAAAATATAGGGAAATATATTAAGCCAAAAATATCTCAGGATTCCTAGGACTTTCTATATTGGGAGCAGATGCTAGTATGTAGGTACCTACTTCTACGAATTTATTTAGCGGAATAATAACTTACCTGAACACAGATCCTGATGGCTGTTCTTCATGCTCCATTTTGACTATTTGTAAGGTTAGTGACTATGACTAGGTACTGCCTCTATCTGATCTGATGTGTATATTTTTTTTACCTTGGTACTTAAGGTACCTTCAGATTCACTGAAATCAGGATTCATGTATCAAATTATAGTTTCTTTATCATCTTCCTATTCATTATCCCACACAATGGTCACAAATAGTGCTCTTTAAAAATGTTTACAAAAATCTTTACCCTAAAATGTATCAAAAACAGCAAAACAAAACAAACCAAACAAAACAAACCTTGTATTATATTGTATGTATCACAGAGTATCACTAACATAATCACAGAGTAACTTTGTAAGTAGGTACAGAAAATAAACATACCTATCATATTACCAAAATATCCTGCTCTTTGCCATGGACCTAGTTTAAAAAAAGGACTGATAATGATAAACTAATATCCAAAATAACGAGCCGAGCGAGACGCATACTACAGAGGACCTTTGTCACTTTCCAATAGGGTGACAATGTTGATGAGTAGAATCCACGGACTTATTGGTGGGAATAAGTATTTGTTGACATCCTGTCTGTAGGTACTTAGGTAGTAATAATGTATCTATTCTATTTTTTTCCTGAAAGTAGCTTCCTTCTATGATGAAAACATTTACTAAGAGAGGATATTTAGAAATTGTGTTGAATTTCAGTAAATCCTCTCTTTGTGAGGTGTTTTCAGAAGTTTTAAAGGGGGAAAATTAAATACGAGATATCATAATATCTCGTAAATAATATTTTTATTGATGAGATATGTTTAATTTCGAATAAGAAATAACTAGTCAATGATTTTAACAGTTGTAGTTCGTAGTCGTTCCATCACTTATACATTGCGCAGGGTGGGGCGGGGAAAACGAACGCTTCACAAATAAGAGTGATATTTTTTTTCCATCACAGTCAAGGTCAAATATTTTAATTCAGTAAGATTATTTTATGATCACTTGAAACGACAAATCTACCGCCTGTTCGGAATCGCGACCAGCACACATCGTAATATTCAATGCGCCACGACAGGGTTGAAATTAAATTTTATTTAATATTTTGTTTACAAAATGACCAGCAATTTAATAAACAATTCACAAAAACAAACTGACTGAATTGATCGATTGCAAGTAATTCAATAAGACAAATGTTAGAAAATTTGTAAAGGCGATTCCAATCTGCATACGAGTTTTTGGTAATTTTCTGCGTAACAAACATGTAATTTTTAAGCTATTTTTGTTGCTTATAATATAATATAATAATGTTTGGAAACATAAGCAAATGAAAGCTGTGTGATCTACATTTTCAATGGCAGCTGTCAAACTTCAAAAGGCCAAATTTCTAGAACTTCTAGTCCTAGACTCTCCGATCTTAATTCAAATAAAAGCTATGACCAAGATAAACATTTTCAATGACAGCTGTCAAACTTTAAACGGCCCTAGCTCTGAAACTACTCATCCCGGACTCTAGGTTTGTAGTTCAAATGAAAGCTATTGAAGAGAACTATATTTCAGATACTAGATGTAGTTTAACAGCTGACATTGAAAATGTAGATCACACAGCTTTCATTTGCTTATGTTTCCAAACATTATTATATTATATTATATGCTTAGCTTTCATAAGAAATAAGAACGTGGAGTCTAGGACGAGTAGTTTCAGAAATATGGCAGTTTGAAAAATCTGGATCGTAGGCGTAGGTGGAAAACTAGTTATCTCACACTAAGCGCCTCATGCAAGATCTTCTGAATGGTGGTATCTGAGATGTATAATAACGCCTTTATCTCTCGACATGTCACTTAGTGATCTTCAAGAATTAGCTGTCTCACAGCAACGCTTTTATCTTTAAAGAAGACGAATTTTGAACGTCCTTCACGAGATTTGTCACTAAAACTGGGTATGTTCACGCTGGAATTATAACACCAGCGTTCGATAGTCCGCAGATATGGGGCTTCATCACGGAACCCCAGATGTTAGCTCTTCGAAATACTGAAGCCGTGCCTCTCGTGAACTATGGAAAAAATACGTGCAATCATTTTGTATAACTTCTTTTTTTATACAGATTTATGAACAAATGTAACCTATACTGTTAAATTTTGTGTGAGTACCAGTTAGAAAACTATTTAGTTATGCATAAATACTTTTTCTTTATTATATTGAGAAAAAGAATAAAGTATTTATATATGTTATTTTCACTGTAACAAAGATAGAGAATTCTGATTGTGTACGATGTACTGAGAGTTTTTACCAATATAATATTTTATTCACTTTGCAATGTTGTGATTATTTAATGTATCTTGTATTATCCAGTTATAGCTGCAGATTGATAAATATAATAGTACCTATTAGATCTAACGATTTCACATATTTTTTGTGTACTTGTATACTAGCTAGACTACCGAGAATACCTAACTAGAATATATGATTATGTCTGAAATCCTATCCTATCCACATGTTTGCTAAGACTGGCTGTCACTGGCTTGTCCTATCATAGGCTATGCCAATGTCGGTGTGTGCTGTCTCGTTACTCTCGTCAGTCACTGTCAGTGTCACGTTTTTGTCAATATCAATCTTTTAGTGAATCTAAAATAAGTGAGGTTATTGTTTGTCGATTTGGGATCGTTTGGTTTCAATGAGTTAAATTGTACGTACAATAATTCCCTATTTACCTCGTTTATGTAGCTGAGATCTTATTAGAGACAATTTAAAAACCATGGTACCTTACGCCGCTTCTGCAGTTTGTTTTTGTTTAGTAAAATAATCAAAATGGCGCTGCAACAGTCTGGTTCGCTTTTATCGTATCGCTTTTGAAATCATTTTGACACGCTCCCATTGAGTGACTAAAGTTGTTATTGTAGCCTTTGTTCTGGTAAAGTGATTGCATTTACCTCGTGTTCCTAACATATGTATTTGAGATATGAAGGAAGTGATTTTAGCTATTGTTACCTTCATATGTAGCGTATTTTTAGTTTTTGTCTTTGTGTTATTTTGTAAGTAGGCCAAACTAGCCTGGTTTTTATTTACTAAATAATATATCTCGGTTCATAGACATTTAACAATGTATCTACGACACTGATACCTACGGCATTATGTGGTTATTCTAAGTATTTTCTCTATTTGCAGGTTGGTACATTGTGTGGAAGTGCTGCTTGTCTAAATTTCGTTTTGTTCGCGAGCTGCTGGGTGGTATGTCAGATACCCCTCCTGCTTCAGAGACAAGACAACCAAAACCAAGCAGAAAAATAAGAAAAGAGTAGAACAAAACAAGGCAAGTTAACCTTTATCTTACCTACTACCTACCTACTAGTTAAGTGTTTTTTTTTCCATGGTTTTCTTTCATTGTGTGGGCTGTGTAACAGCCCTAGTGTCAGACTAAGAACCACCGCCACTGCTGCTAGAGTTCAAGCATACAATGTCCTAACTAAACTGGGAAAAAACATTACATAGGTGTCCCATCTGGGATTTGCACCAAGAAAGTTATGATAAGGTTGAAGGTGGAAGTGCGCTTCAACCAGAATCCTCAACAGACTCAAGTAACTGGCTAACTTACAGGGCTGATACCAGTGGGCGAACCACTAGACCATAGGGGCGGAGTGGTCGTCAATGTTTATATGGAAAGATTAGCAATTTGTTCACCCATAATATTTATTTACATATTTTTATTCTTAATCAAGTACGTCTTATATTACAGATCAAAATGAATATCCGTTGTGCTAGACCTAGTGATCTAATGAATATGCAACACTGCAACCTGCTGTGTTTGCCTGAGAACTATCAAATGAAGTACTATTTCTACCATGGTCTATCCTGGCCCCAGCTGAGTTATGTGGCTGAGGATGAAAAGGGGCATATTGTTGGTAAGATTATGAACCATACTAGTAAGATGTTTTACAGGAGATTGTATCACCTTATAGGTATATTACCCATAATGTTGGTGCAAAAGGATTGTAAGATTATGTCATGATAGTCAAGGGTATCCCCAACAATAAATCTGGCATTTTACTTCTAACCTTGAGCATAGTAAAGGATGGTCCAAAAACAAATGACAGTTCCAGTAAGCTGGTTTTAATTCCCTCACATTATTTGTTGTATCTACAAACTGAAAATCAATGAATTGTACAAATAAAATTATTATATATTTTTTATGATGGTTTTCATATTTGAAACCAACCAAGGTTTTAATCCATTGTGGGCATATTTCAAGCTGCAGGTAAGAATTTCTAATGAGTGCTATTTATCGGTGGGCAAACCACTAGCCCTAGAGTGGAAACCTCCTGTGTTATAGTGGTTGCCCACTGATGTCAGGTCCAGAGGTATCGGTTTTGATCCCCAGATGAGAACAATATTGTGCTTGGTTTAGTTAGTGATACGACTTTGTTTAAGTTCCTTGCACCACCATCTTACCTAAGACAAGTCATATCAACAACCCTAAATTGTTGCGTTCCAGCATTTAGAGGTAAGATAGCCAGTTCCTCTACTGTTGAGTATTCCAGGTGAATTGTGCTAACACCTTCGGCCTTGTTATAACTTGGAACCAGGTGAGATGAAGGCTTACCCATGCTATAGAAAAAAAGTTGTTGACACAATATGTTTTAAATATTTATGAACACCATAATTTCTAGGCTATGTGCTAGCAAAGATGGAGGAGGATGGTGAAGACAATCGCCACGGGCACATCACCTCACTGGCTGTCAAGCGATCACACAGACGATTGGGACTGGCGCAAAAACTTATGAACCAAGCTTCACTTGCTATGGTTGAGTGCTTCCAAGTAAGTTTTCCAGTCTTTTTGTTATTTTAGTTCCATGATGTTGAGGGACTGGCTCGTCTTGAATTCTGAGCAAGTAACAAATCCAAGCTCTGGATTACATCAAGATTTTTTGCAGACTACATAATTTTTGTTAAAAACTATTCATTGTAAAGCCATTTAAAAAAAAAAAAAAAACTGTTTTTAAGTGTGCTAACCACTTTGAATTTTCAGGCAAAATATGTGTCTCTGCATGTAAGAAAAAGCAACCGAGCAGCCCTAAACCTCTATACCAACTCACTTGGCTTCAAGATTCTCGAAATTGAGCCTAAGTACTATGCTGATGGAGAGGATGCTTACTCAATGTCGAGAGACCTCAGCACTATTGGGGAAGACACACCTGCTGAGACTGAAAACCTTGAAATCAAATCGGAATCTGCTATTATATCTTCATGTTGACTGTGAATAAAGCATTTAATTTTAAATTCAAATTTGTACCTATATTCCTCTACATACCTTGTAATTTTGAAAAACACAATAAGCATATTAATTTAGTAAGGATGTTTTAAATTTTTTGTCAGGGTCCTAAAATCTAATTTAGAAAACCAAAAATATTTGCAGATTTGAAAGTAGGTATGAGGACTTATCAGTTTTGTTGTTTTCAAGAATAAAATGTTGGTAATGGAAAATTTAAAAAATTATATTGCATTTTTATTATGGATTTTAAAACTTACATTAAAGTACTATATATACGATAGCTTAAATGTATATGTAAATCAATGTAGGGTGACCTACATAATCTATTCTTCCTCATCATCATCTAAAAGATGATTCAAAACCAATGATATCTTCTTTGCATCGTCAGAACCTTTTGTAGGCTCTTTTCTGATCAGCTTCTCTTTAAATTTTAATACTTTTTGGCCAACTACATACTCAGGCATAACCACTTTATTACTTTTAAAAACTGCCTTTTCTGCTGATAATGTAGGCTTTTTGATGGTAGAGGAAATTTGGAAAATTGGTTTTTTGAACACGGTATCATCAGAGTTAACATCCATTACAGTTTTAGCTGCTTCTTGCTCCTCCAGTTTTTGCATCAATGCTAGTGCAGTGGCAGTGTTGGTTTTCTCTGACATCTGATCGGGTGTCACATCTTCAAGTGAATAATACACCCACTTCTTAGGGTTCTTGATGTAATCTGGCAATGTTTTTGGCCGTAGACAGTCTTTCATGTTTGCTTCTGGCCTTTTGAATATGCTTTCCTTTCCTCTAAACTGTTTCATTTCATGCTTCAGCTTCCTGTACGTGCGTCGGTCAACCTCCGCGTAGTTCGGAGGGTTAGTAACTTTATTCGATTTAGAAAAGCTGCACTGATGCTCAGCGTCCTTCAAGGTGTTGAAAAGACTTTTTTGTCTCTCGTGATATGAAGACATTTTCTACGACCAAGTTCGCGTGTTGTAATAGTATATATACTAACTAATTTATTTTAATACATTCTATTTGCACAAACTTGCCTTGATTTTAAAATTAAATTAGCAAAACAGCAGCCCATGAATCCACTTTTTAGTATCGTTTTGTTTTGATCGAACCTGATGAGAACAGACAAGACCACAGACTACTTTATTGTACTAAGAGACAAGACAAGGCAAACAGAGCTGCCACCCAGTGTCTCCATAAGAAAATTGAGAATTACCGTGTTGCTAGGGTAGAAATACGGTGTTTTTTCATAAAATTACGCTGTATCTGAAAAAAAAACACCGTGTAATATGAACAAAGTATTTAGCTAAAAAAGTATGTTTAGAACCTGTCTGCACCACCCAATTTTGAACTTTTGCTTGTAATGTCTCCTTTTTTCTTTTCTTGTCAATATCACTTTCCATTGTTCTTCAAGGATCTCATTCGACTATTGTCTCAAAACAAAAATCCACATTACAATACAATTTTCCAACAAAACAAATGAATTTACTATCATAGGTCGTGCCATTTACTCACATCATATGGTTTTCTCAACCACACGGAAAGTTTCGGAGCAGAAACTTTAAGTTAAGTTACTTTTTGTCTACTAAGAATTCGATAGATTTCAACGCTATTCTCAAACCATTTTTGAAAATCTTCTGTGGATGTTTCGAATAGTAATGTCATTTTTTTTTTATTTGTTTTTTCGGAATAGCGTTCTCGGTATCTTTATCGGAAGAGATCGAACCTGATGACTACGGATTTGTCTTACAAAGGCGGAGAGAACTGCGTAGTCTGATTAGTAAACGTAGGTATACGTTAAAAAAAAAAAACATTGAAATCCTACAGAAAACTTTTCCCCTTTTCCCCCACTCCCTCTTTTTTTTACATCATTTTGAAAATCATTGTGTCCCCACCTTTGGGTATTTTCCCCTAGTTTTAGGGGATTAGTTAACGTAAAGAGGATTTTTTAAGGTATAAATTAATTTAGGGGATTATTGAGGGTAAAAAATATTAAATAAGGTATCTTATTGGGAAAAAAATGTTTTTCGATTCGCAAAATGTGGTGCGTGACTGCGTGTTATCGAATGAAAGTAGATAATCTACTCTGTGATCCGAACCATAGAGCATGTAATTCTTACTAAGTTGGCATGCAAATGCCTGGAGTGCCTGCCTATCTCTAAGAAAAAATACTATGCGGAAGAGAGATGTCAAATACGAGCTGCTTTGTTTTAACTCCGGGATATATATATATTTCTATTGTTAAATGTTATATTAGTAAAAATAAGCCGAGGAACCGATTATCTATTGAAACATCTCAAATTTGATGCTGGTAAGGTACAGTGTAAAATTGAATTACAAGTCTTCTGTTTCATTTACCCGACAGACGCGTAGTACAATATTGTGCTTGGTTTGGTTAGTGGGGTGATTTTGTTTAAGTCCACCTGACTATCTAGGTACCACAATCTTACCTAAGTCTGTCGGCATAACAACAATTCATAAAAAAGGTTGTGTTCCGGCATATTGAGGTAAGATAGTCAGTTTCTCAGATGGTTAAGAATTCCGGGTGAAGTGCGCTTCCACCTTCGGCTTTATCATATCTTGAAAATCAGGTGAGATGAAGGTCAAGCACCTCCCCGTAGTACAAAAAAAAAACACGACGGTGGATAAACAAACACTGAAGAGTTATATTTGGAAGTCGAATTTACATAAATAATATAATATAATTAATGAAAATACTTCACAGAATAATTAACTTTTTTCTTTTTTACTCTCAGAATAAATGTTTAGGGTAAAATAATTTGGAAAGTATCAAATTTAGGGAAATTTAATAAGTATGGTTCGGGAAACATTTTAATCGGCTGATGCACTGCATTGAAATCCGTTGACGCTACAGCAAACTTCCAACTGATTTAAACCCGATCAAAAATCGCGATCGACTAAAAAAATCGAATTAATCTAGGAATAAGTGTGCCAATTTTCATCAAAATCGGTTGAACGGACAAAAGCTTTTTTGGCCAATCTCGAAACTGAGACGTGAATGATCATTAGTAGGTAATAATAATAAATTACAGGACTTTAATTTCACACAGCGCCATCTATCCACAAACTAAGCATAGCTCGTAATATGGCAACTAGATTAGGTACGGATAGAATACTTAGAATTTTTTTTTGTTAGTAAGTAGGTACCTACTTATCATACAATACAACACCAACATTATTTCGGTCCATCGGACTAATAGCCGAACTACTGATAGGTACCAGACCGGTATTTCATAATAGATTCAGTACAGTACCACACCGGGGGTGGTAAAATCAAGATCAAGTAAATTAAAAAAATGAATTGTCATCTGTGCTCTATGGCGAGATGCGTTGCCGCCGCTGCCGCCGCCGCCGCCGTCTGTGCGTTAGCTTAGCATCTCCAACTCCCAGTAGGTTCCTAATAGGTATGCCGATGATTAGTTTCTTGCCTTGGTAGTTGGTAACTGCTAGGTGCCCATGGTGTACGAAGCTGCAATTAGAGAGCAACTTAATTAAAGGCAAATATTCCGTATCAATTGATTCCTTCGTGTTCAGTAGGTACAGACCATCAGCATCAATCCGGAAAAGCCTTTGTCTGGTGGCTGGCTATGGTGAATGCGAGCCGGAAATATATCACGGTCGATATTTACTTTTGTGTTGGACCTAATTGTAAGTTTGTAACAAATCTTGTATCTACCTACTTACCTAATACAAAGGTACTAGGTAGGTAGGTAGGTAGTTACTTACAGTTTTGTAAATACGAACTTAATGGGTTTGTAGATTGAAACTTAACTTTGTAGGTATAGCAGTGAATTACGTTATGAGCTGGATCACTTTTTTTTATTACCATCAGCGCTGAAATGGCAAACAGACATAAGAGTAGGGACCTACCTTCAACCCCCTGGCCAGTTTCGCTTATTTGAACCCTGCTCATCCTATGCTGGTCATCAGACCCATAACTTATCCACGTTCCATACGCGAATAAGATAAGTCCTAGTCTGTTAAACGTATTCGATTTGATCAAGCAACGCGACGCATGATCATCATCTGGATTTCTTTTCCCTGCTGGGGTAGGGGTTGGGCTTACATGGCTATGCCACCTCTTCTCTTCTACGCCTATTAAAATAGGCACGTCTGTTGGGATTTGCTGGGGTCGTTAGGGCGTCCTTCCCCCGGAGCCACTTATGTAACTTCTGTGCGATCAGGCCCTGCCGGGTGAGATCCCTGGTTGCCCAGGGAAGGCCCAGCGAACCGATCAGCGACCGCGGTCGTGTCTACCGGGGTTGGTCCCCGTAGTGTTTAAGGCTTCTTCTTCTTCTTTTTCTCCTTCTTGTGTGCAGAGGTCTCGGGAGTAAACGCGACGCAAAGTGACTCGGACGTTATTTATAACCAAGTGGCTCGATAAATTGATCAAGCGGAACTACGAGATATTTCTCGTTTCCATTTATATCGGAGCCTTGATTTCGGGGCTAGGATCTCACAGTCATAAAACTTCCTAACCAAGCAACCCTTTTTTTTAAACCTGGGATTAAAATAATGGTTGCAGGTTTGCAGGCACTTAAGAATACCACAACACATTTTATGCTTATATAGGTAGGTATGAGTTTATGTACTTAGATACGCTATTTAAATTAGCGACGGATTGGAGCACACCTAGTAAATATCTCGGTTCCAGAGGCTAGGTAATCCTAAACTTAGGTAGGTACCTACCTAAATATCAGTAAAAAGACTGGCGATCTAGCTGTGTAGCCATGCCAGCGAACAATGTTTCATTATGTTCGTGTTTATTGTTGTTTACAAGTTTGTGACTCACACACCTACGCACGTGCCACTGTGAACTGCTACACTCAAACAAACCTTCCCGCAACGAGTTAGAGTAGAAAATCGAATAGGTTTATTATCTTACCGAGGAGAGCTGAGATAAAATGAGCTTACCCTGGTTGGGTGTAGAGTTGAAACTCAAATGGAGGTCAATTTCAAAGGACTTCAGTTCCTTGACATAAGCACGAAATACTACACATACGATAGTATCGACTTCCCGGGGTACCTATACCATTTTTTTTTTTATTGTACGACGGGGAGGTTCTTGACCTTTACTCCACATAAATGCCGCAACACATATTTCTTAAAGAATGGTTGTTATGGCGACAGACTTAGGTAAGATGGTGGTAGCTAGCCAGGCGGACTTGAACAAAATCCTACCACCAACCAAACCAAGCACAATATTGTACTCCCCTGGGGATCGAATTCGGGACCTCTGGATCTCACACCGGTGGTCGAACCACTGGACCACAGAAGCGGTTAAAAGGTTAATCTACCGAACCGATTACGAATACGATAATTATACGAATTCCAATCACTACCTATCTAGAATATTATATTCTACTTATTCAGGGTGGGGCAATTTATTGGCCTTTTCAGGGCAGCTAACTGATTTTAGTCTTCAAACGACATGCAGAGTATCAATAATTCGACAGTCTTCATAGAAAATGTATGGGAAACGTTATACTTATTGAATATTCATAAATTGCGATCTGATTTGTAGTCACTTTGGGGAAAGTGATCTTGGTTGGTTTTTACTGACTTTACATTTTGTTTAAAGTCTGAGAGGGCAATATTTTATCTCTTTAAATTAAAACCATAACTTTCTAAGAGTTTCTCAAAAGAGTTACCTATCTACAAAGATTCCGCAACCGTTCTCCTAGGTAGCTGCTCTGAGGGGCCCAAGGTCTTACTCCTATCTGTATAATGTCTGATATTTACATACCTATCTTTCAATCCTATATATTAAGGTTATTATATATATTTAGGCCAGCGAATTAGCATAGCTATTCAGCGTGGCAATGCAGCCAGTGTCTTGGGCACGCTTCCGTCTGGTACTGGTCTGGAACAGTTGAGTTACCTATAGGCCGTTTGTAACGGTCCTTAGGTAATCTGACTGATTCCTTTGTACATAGTTAGTTTAATTGTACTTTTTATTGAATAAATGTTTTTAAGGTTATACAATAAACGCAATAATAAATTAAGTAGGTAGGTACCTACTAGAACCAAGTTGTCAGTTGTAAATAATCTAATTCAAAACAATGAAAAAATAAGTTTAAATAAAGGTTACGGTAGAAAATAAAATCTTACACAGCAGAAGGTAGGTACGTGAGGTACCGCCAGTAGCCGAAGGCTTCATCAATACTGCCTTAGCTACATGATTCTACAGCTATTTCTGTACTGTTTGTTTGTTGTTGTCCGTCGCGCATGCGCATTCGCTAGCGAACGTGGCAGAACAGAAATTCAGAGGCGCCTTCATTTCACGTTTGAGCCTCGGCGAAGTCGCGTCGCTGAAAACTAATATTAGCGCTTTAGTGCCTTCACTGGGCGGGCGGCGCGCGCCGATGCGCAACACTTCAATATTCGTACATACACAGTATTTTAAAACCAGAGTTCTCAAAAATATGTAGAACCAGTGGAACAGGACAAAGTGGGAATGAAGCTGTGAAGTGTTTCGGGAAGCAGGGTAATGAAAAAAGCTGATAACTAGGACCATAGCCAACAGGTATGCATGTTCGATAGCATATGAAGAGAATTTATTGCTACTTTGTTATCTCTGTTCTTCTTCTTGTACCTACCTAATAGGAATGGGTTGGTATCAGTACTCTGGGGAGGTAGGTACTTTTTATTCTTAGATAGTAGGTAATTTACAACGGTATCGCTAAATATCTCTTTTTGTGCATAGGTAGGTACAATCGATATGGTTGATAACTCTGTCCAGTTTTCGGTAAATTGTTGTCTATCGACCCCAAGTCCAGAAAGCTTGAAATTAGGGTACCTACCTATGACTTATTTCTTTTTCATGTGCCTACTTATAGTAAAAATATAGGTGTAACTAACTAAAATCATTTGAATGGGCTGAAAATAATATGAGGTTTACTGCCACTAACAATGCAGCCGCGCCGCCGCGCCGGCCGTGGCGATTGACCCTTCCAACTGAGCTTGCGGATTTTGTAAAAGCGGACTAAGGGATTTCATCAGCGGAAAAGCAGCAGTTTACTTCTCTTTGTTGTATAACACTTGATCACGAAACCTGACAAGCGTGGTGATTATGGCCAAAACCTTCAATATCGCATGAGGATTATAGGTATAAGATGTTTGTACTTGAAGTAACTACCTACCTATGCGCTTGGTCCTTCGTTAGGTTTGTGTATTTGTCCTAGATCCATGTTATATGATAAATGCTAGTGCTTCTATGTAGGTTATTCTGATTGCATTATCTTTAATATCGTGACAAAGCCATAATTTTATAAATTACTTAAAACCCTCACTAGGTTTTTACAGGTCACGTCTTACAATAGTTTTACATGATATAGGTAGGTACTGATATATTTCGCTGTTTGAAAAAAAATGAGACATTTTGGTACATCATTACTTTAAATTCATTTCCAAAGCCAATTATATGTATTATTAAAACACAGAAACAACAAACGAGATGTTCTCATAAGTATTAGAATGACTTGACCTTCAGGAACAAAAAACGTAAGTAAGTACTTCACTTACCTACATAAAACAAATTGTAAAATTATGCAAATGCAAGTCGACTGAAGTTAATAATTTATATCGATTTAGTTTAAAATTGACTTACCTTTATTTATGAGAACGAACTTATACTTTTTAATATCCCGACTGTTTCGTCTGTGTTGCAATAGCTGTGGTCACGGGTAGACAAGAGGACTTTTGCCAGACATCTACTTCATTTACATCTCTTAGGTTACTATCAGACTAGGCTAACGACAGTAATTTTTGATAACATTCTATCATCTAGAATCCAACAAGCGATGCCAATCCGGATAGATGTGGTGCATATGCGCATTATTTAATCCTGGTGGTCCAATTACATCCCGGTTTCCTTCCTGCTATTTGTAACAAGTAATCTAGTGCAATTAAACCTCATCACAGGTGGACCCACCTCAATCGATCATGTTACCCAATTGCCTCAAACACCAAAAGCCGTAAAACGCATTCAACAATAAAACATGTTTCAATTACCTCAAACCTGTTAATTGCAAAGTCTCCCTGAAATAAATAAATGGTACTTAGGTACTTCTAAAAAAATGCCTTCAAATAATGCCAACAAAATGAAATTCAGTTCAACAATTAACACGTTTAAAAATAACCAATTAAATTGATACATACTTGATATCGTTATATGTATTCATGAAGTTACGTGAACGTCGTGTTGTGAGATTATATCAACAGTAGGTATCCTAACTTCAGCTGTGTTAATTTAAACACTGACGTGTACTATTGTGAATAGTACAGTAGTATAACAAGGTGGACAAAATACACAGAACATCAATGGGAGTCCGATGGTACCTATGGCGAGTCTTAGTGTAAGACTCTACAACTTACTAAGGTACCGGAGGCAAATAAGGCTAGGCCTTATTTGCTTAAGGGGGATTTGCAATAAAATGAAAAATATCATAGATAATCAACATGTTTTGCAAGTAATCAGTCCTATAAGATAATTACAACAATATACAAACTTAAAACGGCAACTACTACCATACACAACAACAAAATTAAAAATTAAAAAAAACTATGCCAGTAGGCCTTAATTTACTCGGGTAGGGTAACAAGGCCTATGACTTACATATACATGATAATCATCATAAACACTATATTTTGAGAATCCATAATTAAATAAATGCACTTATTACACAGGCAATTAGATATTGCCATAACTATTAATTTTATCGGCTAACAGCCATTAGGGCACTCAAATGCTTCTCTTGATAAACCGACGCACTGCTCGTGGTTCTCATGTAGTCCATCCTGTCCTCTTCGTCCAATCCCAAACCTATGATTGGGATGAAATGGTGGTATTGCCATCAGTACAACCATTTTTGAGGTTGTGAAGCCACATCATTATTTGTGGGGACTGATTTTTTAGCAGAATTAGTCATTTTCATTCCCTTTTTGTCAAACAAATCTTTCGTGACTGGAGTTCCTCTGTAATGAAGAGCTTCTCTTGACCACTATGCCCGTTTGGGAGGCATTGTAGTCATGGGACTAACACTTTTACTAGTTACAAATTTTTTTTTACTTTACCCTACTAGTTTACCAGTTATTTACATGGGAACACTGAAATAAACAAAGTCATATTTTGATATACACATGTTGAAATACATAAATAATTAAAATACGGTATAGATATGTACAATAAAATAGGAGTCTAATAAGGCCAACTGACGAATTTTATAGGCCTTAATATCCGCCGACCACTATGTGAATAAGAAAACTAAAATAAAACAATTTCAGAATGCGATACTTAATTCAAACATTTAGGGTCATGAAAGCGGGAACTGGTACTTAGATAAGTAGCGAGTAAATTTACTTTAATAAAAGTCTAATTACTAGAAATACGATTACTACCAACGGATATTTATTATTATTGCGACGCGGACGGAAGTCTCTCCCAAAAGTTGGCTCACCACTGAAAGGCAACAAGAGCGCGCGCGGCTGCGAGCTTGTCAGGACTTGTCTAAACGCTATAAATGCGTGTACGTGTAGTTTGGGTGCGATGGACTATTTTAAATACGATTTCTGTTACTCAGGCCTTATTTGCCGACAGGCCTTATCACCCGGCGGTATCTTACGTACTATATCTTCGACTGTTCCAGAAGTGACAGTGAGAGAAGTGTTACAGAGTTACAGCATATTTAGAAGGTATATCATATGCCTATCGAATGGTGTACCTATGATAATTTATAACTTAGAACTTATCTTAACTGTCATTTCCGTACTATCTTTTGCCATTGTCGTATAGTGAATAATTTCAAAAATGGAACACTGAAAAGCCGAGGTCACATTAATCTTGAAGGCTGTTGATACGACTAAAATATAATAAAAAATACTTTAGTCCCGATCACATCACATCACATCAACATCAACAATATTAGTGTCCACAGCTGGACAGATCCTCCTCCAAAACTGGTGGGCTTTGCCATACTCATCACGCTCGGCAGTCGAATTGATTATACCAGTAAAGGTGTAGAACAGAAAGAACAGAACTGTAGAACGGAAAACAGAGAGAAGCTGCTGCCCTTCGTCCGGCGGGATCCTTCAGTCGGCTTTTACGACATCCATGGGTTGAGTAAGAGGGGTTGATTCTTAAGCCGCAACCACCACGGCATGTGTATTTTTTTTACATTTTTTTATTTTACGACGGGGAAGCGCTTGGTCTTCATCTCACCTGGTAACAAGTTGAAATAAGGCCGAAGGTGGAGGCGCACTTCACCCGGAATCCTCAACAAACTGAGGAACTGGCTATCTTACCTGTGAATGCCGGAACACAACATTTTTTTTAAGAATTGTTATTATGGCGTCAGAATTAGGTAAGATGGTGGTAGCTAGCCAGGCGGACTTAAACTAAAACCTACCACCAACCAAACCAAGCATGTTTACATGTATGACCCCCTGTATCATAATCATAAACGTGTTTGAATTTTGGGACAAGCAAAATTTTCTTAAGTACCTATAAATTACACATCAAATATCGAAATACATAGTAGTCATTATCAAAATACATTCATAAACTAGTCTCAAACCAGCGGTCCTAGAGGCTTAACATTTTTAGAGTATCTTTTGAAGTGTAGGAGTGCACTAAGAAAATATTCAGGCATTTCCCACATGGTAACGGTAGCAAAGTCCAGGTCGTAATAACGTCAATACATTTTGACATAGCCATTAATCGTACTTCAGCACGTTTCAGTCCACTTTTGGGGATTCATGTACGACTCATAATCACTTTTGTCCGAAAATCACTTTCCCGCACAGACATCTTATAATCATCAGTTGCCATAATGCTAGATTTAAATACATTTTGATTATTATAATACTCTATTTCCCGAATGATCTTCAGCTATATTATAGCAATACATAGGTAATATTCACATCTCCGAATTTCAATGTTTTTAAACTCATATACCTTATTGATGACATAACATAATACATAGTAGTCCGAACAATAAAAAATATAAAAAACGAAATACTAATTATGTAACCTATTTGGTTGTATTACGAATTACAAGTATACTCAGGTGACAGATCTACATTTTCATAGTTTTTATTTGCGAGCTCATCAGGACTGTTTGTTAGACTAGCAATTGATTTCGTTCAAAATAAATGACAGAACCGACACGGTGCGTCCGGAGCTAGAAGCTCACATAGAAGGTTCTGAGAGGAGCAAGCTCGTGAAACAAAGCGAACAAATGACAGAACCGACACGGCCTACCCCGACTCTACCTGGTCTTGTGCGTGCCATTGGGGTGTGTATATGAAAAAGGCGGAAAGCAAAGAAGGTCCTGAAAGGAGCGAGCCTGCGAAACCTAGCGAGGCGAAGGGGGAGGTGGCGAGCGAAGCGAGCCGCTGACCTTCGTAGCATAGCGTAGGTTGAGTGGGTGAAGTGATTCTCAGGGGCGACGAGCGAGCTTTCTGGCGGGAGCTCGTCCCAGAAAACATTGCATGCTGCTTGCATTGATCGCATTTTAGAATAAATTATTTTTATACATGACTGTTACGATAAACCAAACTATGGATAAAGTGTTTATCACTTTTGAAAATTCGGGAGTATGTCAATTATGATAAAACAATTTCGGAATTTTGATTGTTATAGAATTTGCAATACGTATAAGTGATGTTAGGTAAAATGATTTTCGAAATAGGATTCGGAATTTTGATTATTATGGCAAAGGTTGTTATGGATTGCTAAATTCGGATCATCAATTTTATGAGAGATAAGAGAGAACCCCACTTTTGGCCACTGTTCTCCTCCAAACTTGACAGGTGAGTTAGAGATTGCAGTCTGTGGAAATGTATCTGGTACACATTGTTTGATCTATAAAATTAGTCACGTTGCTTTGTATGTGTAATTCAACCCTGGCTGGAAAAGGTGGAAGTATTTGTACTGGAATCTCAAGAAAAGAGTTAATATGTACTTTTTGGGCAACTTGCACATCACCTTGCCTCAAGATTCTAGGTCAAGAGCTGATCCACTAATAATAAAAAATAAACTTCACAAACTTTCAAACACCATTTCCAAACCAGGGGCCCTACCGCCGACGGCGAAGCCGATCTCCATTGGCTTAAAATTAGCTTCATGAGAACTAAAAACGATTTTTACTACCGGGTATGTGTCATATCCAAAATGGCGTTTCCCATCTTAAAAGTGTACACATGTTATGAAACCTATCCGTTCAGTACATTTGACGGTAAAAATCGTTTCTAGTTCTCATGAAGCTAATTTTAAGCCAATGGAGATCGGCTTCGCCGTCGGCGGTAGGGCCCCAGATGGCGTACGTTGGCGCTACTGTTGAATATTTGAGGGGTATAGAAGCAAAGGTGGCTAGGTCCTAGTAAGGCAAATTTTCACAAAGTTTTGTCATTGCACTCAAGTTCTGAGTTCTTAACATCTGTGCTAAAAACTATATAGTAACTGTAATCGGATATTCCAGTATGAAACAAAAAATACATTATAAAAATACAAAAACGTAGGGTGGAATGCCTTACTTTTTTTGTTACATTATTTTTTATAAAGTCACGTTAAAAATATACATTCTGGACAAAGTCGTCTTTGCTTCTAGACCTACCCCTCATTTGATAATAGAATAGTATATGCTCCTCGTCAATGACCTGTAAGTATTAGGTATATGCTTATTTTCGTCTTCTTTACTCATGGTTGGTTGGCACTTATCCAAAGAGCAAATCATGAATGCGAATAATTCATCACAAAATTCAGATTGGTCATAGTTATTATTTCATTTGTGAATCAGAGTTGAAAGACATACATTTACTTGCTGATTAATAGTGGTCTGGAAGAGATCGCTCTGAAGCTATTAGAACGCTCATTGTTACTATCAGTTTTGTTTTATATGATATGGCCATGTTTTGTAATATATAAAAACATTTTTTTTCATAAGTTTGAGATATCAACACAAAGGCTAAGAGATCCATGAGTATGTTCATCATCCAACATCTATTCTTGCCTTGATGCATACGTATCTGAAGGCTGCAGCATGCCACCGAATATCTAACTTAGTATAAAAAGAAAATAACCTTAGGAAAATTATAGCACCCAATAGAGTATAGAGGGTGCCAAGACTCCGAGTACTTCCACTTTCCTACTTTTTTTTCTTTACACTTTTTACTTTTTTAAAATGGATGTATTTAATCATATAAGATAGCTAATATAAGCACATAAGTAGGTATTAAGCTAAGGAAAATTAGGAAGAGAGCTTTGTTCTTGAGCTTTAAATAGCATTATCTGCCACGATTGATACTAAAAATCACGTTACTGTATTAACTATAACATACAATTTGATAAAAACCGATGAGCTTTATTTTAAAGGTATAGAGTTTAATTTCATATTTCTGTACTCGCCCATAAACTAGTGCAAGAATAAACAAGGACCTAATTATTGCGGTTTTGCCTTATGAGTAGCAAGTACTATTATTTGTTCCGTGGTAGTAGTTAACTACGAGTATGTACAGTCGCCTGCACTAATTTGTATACAATTTTTATTTTCCAAAAGAAGCCATTGCTTGTTCCACGTCTGGCGGCAGACTTGGTTATCTACGGTGAACAAGCGGGTACATTCTATCAATACTTTTTTATTAAATCCTGGGAAACATCATACTTGAATATCAAATTAATAAAATATCTGCTATTTGTGGATAGGTGACAGTACCGTTAACGATCTTCATTTTCAAAAATGCATACAAAAATCTCCCGCTAGAATTACTGTTTACTAGGCAAATTTGACTTGTGGTATGCGTAACTTTTATATATAAAACTGCGCTAAAAAAAAACTGATTTGTGATTATGATCAATAAAAATAACTCCATTTGAGCCTACAAAGACTTTGTTCTCAATAACTAAGATTATTCAGTTGAATATCATTGTTCATTAAACACGTAACTGTATTGGTCTTTCTATTCGCCACGATGACAACTCAGCTAAAACGTTGATCAATATCTATTTTCGTAAAACATCACAAAACTTGTAAGTACATCATGTTCATTCACCTAAGACATTGATTAAAATTATCTGACTTCATAGTTAATTTAACTAAGAGCAAGTTAAAAACGAACTGTGAGAGTCATGTAATTACAATGACTCTCAACATCTAAAATACCTATATTTTTATATTCAGTACTAATATTCAGATGACTACCACTAACACAGCGTGATCGGTTATGTGGAAGCTAGAATACCTACATTACATACCCATTACGTCATAGTAGCCTCATGGAATATTTATGGAAATGTTTTGACCTAATAGTACAAATTATTTTGTGAATAAATTCCTCTACGCCAATTCCTGTGGGATAAAAGTGGAAATTTGGCCTGACTAGCCTTTAGTGCTATGTTTGTGTCCAAAGGCGAAGCTCAAAAGTTGTGTGTTGGATTGATTACCTACTTTATTGCATAGTGAGTACTGACATAAAGTGTTGATCATAATTTTGTTAGTAATTATTGTGTAGTCAGTCAAACAGCTTACAATTCAATTATTTTTACGAAGTCTTCTATTAAGACTTAATAAAATTCCCATGACGCCAGGAATGGAGTTCTATTACTACGGATTGACTAGTTTAAAGATTGCTGTGAACTTTACTTTTAATTATTTCATTACAAGTCGATTATTGTGTGTGAGACTGAGTGACAAATAAGTACCAAATTTTTTAATTTATTGTACTTCAAGTGATCGCGTTTGGTCACAACATTTACAAAATATATTATAATGATACAAAAAATTCACAACCCGCGACAGGACTCGAACCCGCATCTTTTCCTAAAGCCGGAAACGCTCTAACCAACTGAGCTACGAGGGTCCTGATCCTGACGCAGATTCCGAATTTTTGTGTTATATTGATACTCAGCTTTTTTTATGTCACTATAACATTTGTAAATAAGTACCTATTTATCAACTATAAAGGTTGATCCTCAGCATACATATAAAGTTGATGGCGTGATATGGTTTTTGTCAAATTGTAGCAGCGAACGCTCGTATATAAAGATTCAGTCGATTAGGGAACCGATATGGAAAATCTAAGCATTGACTTTCAAAAACATAGTTTTTATTTGTCTCTGTATCTGTGTCACATTTGACGGGATCAATCCAGGGGACAGTATCTGAGGAAGTGATATTTACCGTGTTGACATTTTTGTATGAATCCTAACTGTATATAACGCAAGTCTACTAAGTTACTGTTTAAACTCATTATTAAATGTGTATCACATTTCTCAAATTAGTGAGGGTTCTCGTTGCTAAGGGGTAAATTAATAAAAAATAAACCCTTGACACGCGAACGCAAAGTAAGATGTGCTAAAGGGGGTGTTTTCTAACATGTTATTAGGAGCGTGCGTACTGGCTAATATACTATGTAGGTCGGAAACAGCATTGCACAATGGAGACTAAAACTAGGACTTTATATTTAATTTTGACCCCCATTGCAAGAAACGTGATATTTTACTTTGGGTCGGAACTTTATCAGTAATTGATTATGCACACAATTTTTAATCAATTATATCTAAATTAACATTTGATCCCCTTTTTTAATTATTGGTCTTCGTCTTTAGCTATTTATCTTCTTTTTGAATTATAGGTCTTCTTTTCTTATTTTTTTTTTCTTCTTTTTTTATTATTGGACTCCTTTTTAAATTATGTCTTTTAAATACGCAAGGCCTGATGTTAGTGATCTTATGGTAGAGAAGGTCATTAGGAGGTAAGGTTTTTTTTATTCTTGCACAAAACCGAAACTTCATGACCGACTACATGGAAAGCGCGGCCGCCGTTAAGCCTGGCCGCAAGACCGACACGGGAACAGAAGATAGTAGTGTAACTACATCATTTTGACCCAGAAATACTTGGCAAACACTTATTTGCGTAGCGCAAAACAGATAAAAAAAGCGAATGAATTATTTTAAATCTAAAAAAAGAGGATCAATAATTATAAAAGATGACCCTTTCAGTCCTTTATTTTTTTATTTTTTGCTTGTTATTTCAAAATTCAAACGATCATTTAATTACATGCCCTTATTAAACAGCTATTGTTGGTAGTTTGTTTCCGTATTATAGTTTCGTTTATATAATGAAATCTTCGTGCTTCGTGACTCCCTTAGTAACACATGCATGCAAAACCTCTAATTTTACTAATAATTCCGGAATAGAAAACGACAATATGTAGCCTTCCTAAGTGTCTTCTGAAAAACTACATGTTTTTGACGACTGCTACGTATCAAATAATTGTAATGTGCTTAGTTTATTTCTTTTGGTTGAATATTGTGTGTATATACATATATGTATCTTTACATACCTACATTATTGATAAGGTACAGAAAGTGTAAAAGTGCTTTAGTTAGACGGTATTTGTAAATTGAACTGCTAATTTATTTTATCGTTTCATTCCATTAAATCTTAATTTATGTAAACTTACTTACAAATAAGGTGCTTGTGACATTTCTGTGGGTACCTACTTACTTACTAATGTATTTACTTGTACCTACGCTACTAATTTTGATTACCATCTTCATCATCAATCACACTTTAATTAATAAACAAAAAAATAGTAGGTATATTAGTTGAAATAAATATGGTAAGTTTTTGTCCAGCTATTAATATCCACTGCTCGAAATTTACTCCCAGATTCGTTTTTACCATAGGTGTTATACACAAAACGTTAAAAAAAGTATAAATAAATATAAGTGATTAAAAATATGGGGTCCCCGTACAAGGCAGCCCAATATTTCTTATCATTTGTTAGGTAGTTCGCGATAATAGCACATACCTATTCTGTTAAAGCTTTAACCTATTACGAATAAAAATACCCATGTACCGTCGGCACCCTTTAGGTACGGAAAACAAGGCTTAGGACCTCGTATTTATGCTATGTGATGGTTGTTAGTCATCGCGACCTATGAGTGACTCATAGGTAGGTATGTTCAACAGATTCCTATCTATCAGTAGTTCGGGAATAAAAACCTTCTATTTATATTCAGTATACGCGCGATTCGGTAAATCCGCGGCAAATAGTCGTAAACTATAACGATGCCGGCCAAAATCTGATCGACATGTTCCGAATTATCTACTTGTTTTAGCTCAGTTTTAGTCATAAAAAGATGACTCAACTTTGATACAATCGAAGCAGTAAAGTTTGATGATCGGATTTTGAAATACAATAAAGTGGTCCAAGACTCTCCGTCATCTTGTTGTTTTACTTTCAATAAGCTGAGCATTTTGAAGATGTGATAAAAATAGTTTTTTTTAATACGACATGGAGATTGAACAAGGAAGTAGCCCAACTGATTATAAGTGGAACTATTGTCTAAGTATAACAAAGCCTTACTGTATGTGTAGGTCATATCCACAGAGAGCATGACCTACGCTGAATTGTATTGCACCCGTCAACTTAAGGCTTTTTTTTATTATACGACGGGGAAGCGCTTGACCTTCATCTCACCTGGTTACAAGTTTAGATAAGAACGAAGGTGGAGGCGCACTTCACCCGGAATCCTTACCAAACTGAGGAACGGGCTATCTTACCTCTAAATGCCGGAACACAACAATTTTAGAATTGTTGTCATGGCGACAGAATTAAGTAAGAAGGTGGTAGCTAGCCAGGCGGACTTAAACAAAGTCCTACCACCAACCAAACCAAGCACAATATTGTACTCGCCCTGGGGATCGAACCCATGACCTCTGGATCTGAAATCGGTGGATTGAAGCACTAGACCTCAGAGGCGGTTAAACTTGTTAAGACCTTACCGTACTTTATAGGAACTACGGTTTTAATAATCCCGGGATCTTAAATGTCAGGTCCGAATGACATTAGGTTACGCGCGATAAAATCCTGTTTTGTTTAATAATTGACAAACAAACTACAATAATTAGATGAGGATTCTGCAGGATCAGTTACGGGCCATAGGTTTCTGGTCAATTGTAACTTCAAATCACATTCATCAAAAACTGACACAGTCACTTGCGTACTTAACTCAGAGAAACCATCCTAATTAGTTAAAGGGATAATAGTGTAATTATCGATCGTGACGTCAGCTGACATACTCTTGACCCAGATGCAGAAAGTAGGGCAGTTGGCTGGGCCGCCCAATCAGCGCCCGCCCAATGTAAGCTCTGGCGATATCCGGTTCTAGAATTCATGAAAACAAAAAGTTTTCAAAAGCTTGGACGTTTGATTACTTCGCTTGGACGTCTATTTTTTTTGGCGTCTTACCCGATACCGTATGGGGTTTGTCTTGTGCTTGTACTTGTATGTACTTTTACATTTTCCTACTTAAGGGAGAGTTTTTTTGTAGAATACGCTTACTGCTGCTGAAGCAGAGATTTATATAATGACCATCTGTCATAATACATCTTGTATGTACGAAAATTAGGCCAGCAGATGGCATTTCTTCCAAAAAGTTAATGAGGTATTTTTCCTTGCTTGGTGTG
The DNA here is from genome assembly GCA_951394065.1 of Venusia cambrica. NCBI lineage: Eukaryota > Metazoa > Arthropoda > Insecta > Lepidoptera > Geometridae > Venusia > Venusia cambrica. The sequence continues at coordinate 10,588,295 of OX596040.1, read as the reverse complement.
GAACATTATAACGGGACGAAACTCAGACGGAATTGATTTGCGTAAAGTCATAATTTTAATGTTAAGGACTCGATTTGTTTTAAATTTGTTTTTTATATAAATTGAATATCCGGAGAGTTAGACAAAACTACTCTTTTCTAATCCTAACATTCCGCAGATTTATTGCCTTCCCTCGTATTTGGGAAGTCAGATATCTGATGCATAACTATGCAATATAGATATAAGTATGTTATAACTAAAACAGTATACTTATATCTATATTGTTAAAGAACAGGAAGTTTGTTTAACATGTTATTGTCGATTTTCGCTACTACTTAGTTTATAGAACATATCTTCAATTTTCAATGTTACTCGCAAACAGCTGTATTACGACATCACTAAGCAAACATTTGCTCAGGCTGAAAGAATATTTGACTTTACGGTGGTTATTTGAACAAGATCTTACTAAGCCGCTGCAAAGCGATAACTATTAAACAAACTGTAGGGTCTCTTATATGGTTTAGTTCAATATGTATTAGGATTTAAGGTTTATTATGCCTCGGTAGCTCTGTACTGTAATCCTAATTACGTCATAATCTGAGTTAGAGTGATTAACATCTACACTTAGTGTAAATCCTTTCTGAAAAATCCTCTACGAGACTCCTGAATCTGTGTCTAAAACTTTTTTTAACCGACTGTCTCAGAGGAAGGCTTAACTTTTCCTAGATCAATCAACATGTATGTCGATTCCATTGGCACATCATGCTGCAGACAGCATAAAAGGTTTGATGGATTTTGATGTGTCAGATGTCGTTTGGTTTGTCTAAACTATGATAGTGAAATAGGCTCTATAAAAATTTTGATATGGGGTCGCGATCGTAAATTAATGGGAGGTCAGATAAACAATGTTATATTGCAACAACATGGGTATCAAATGAAAAAAATAGCATGCCGATTCCAAATTTTTTTAATTCAAATATTAACGATAAATATTTGAAAATCTCTTTAGTCCTTGTCGAAATCCGGCTTTAATTCGTAGAGTAGGTACTATTAAAGATTATCTCGTACGAAACAAACAAACAAACATTTACTTTATTCATAGCATGCCGAGCATAAGCAGTTTTGCTCTGGATAAATACAGAACCTGCTGTTTCTATTGTTCTATTATATCCTTAGATACACAGTCATAGTCACATGGCTACAGCAGTGGAGCGATATCCCTTACTTATCACCTGTAAACTAATACCAACCCTATATATTTATCTTCGATTATTACTAAGGACTGTGCTAGTAGGTAAAAAGATAAATAGAGGTACAGGTTGCTGAGCAAGCCATGTGTGACAAATGGGGACAACTACATAATATATAATCTCAGTTCGGGGCGAAACTAGTAGTTTCGCCCCGAACTGAGATCTCGTGATGTCTTGTTTCGATTAGGGAATACATTAGAATACATTAAGTGAATAAGTCACCCCTTACTCACACGAAAAGATTGATATCTTTTTGAAAAGTGCTCTCAAAACCGTTGCCTTTGTAGTCGTGGTTTAAAAATTTACCCCTCCAGCCCACGGATGACGTTAAGTCAAACCAAGGGGCTTCATCAAAAAAGCAGCAGTTTTTTTTTGCGTTATCGGAACTTTAACTGTGAGCAGCAATCTGTCTTCCAAGCGTGGTGATTACGGCCAAATCTTACAATTTTGGAGCAAGTTATTTCAACATTGTGTTGGACAATAATATGCTATTGATTATATTCTTGGAATACACTTAAACTAGGTACAATGGGCGGCCTTATCGCTAAAAGCGATCTCTTCCAGGCAACCTTTGGATAGAAAGGAGAGCAAAGAGCAGACAAAGCGGTGTACTAAAATAAACATTAATTTATATAGCTACTTATTAATAATAACAAAACATACAATACATTACAAAATATCCAATTTCAATAGATTTTATGAGTGAATAACAAAAAATAAATAGACCAGTTTTAATGAGATTCCGACTACCAACTCTTATCTTGCAAGATCTGATGATCATACTTTGCTCTTACATACTAAAAACAGCCCCTAGTAAGAACAAATATAAAGTAATTTTGAAATCTGCAGTCCGAACCCCAGTTTCAAACGATATTTCACATTTTCTCAAATTTTCAAGATTTCAATTTTATTCACCCCTTTTGCAACCCTTATTACTGGGTTGGTTACAGCAAATAAAATAATTAGTTGTGAAGACAAACCCCTTTAACAGCAAGCGTTTTACCCTATAAACGCGCCTCTATTAAAAATTAAACTTTATGATTTTTTAATTTGCAGCCGACACTCTTTTAAATGACACCCCACAAGCCAAAAATCTTCTTGTCACACTTAACACCCCTTTTTCTCAAAAACTACCCTCATGTCAAAAAAATCTCCAAACCGATTGACGAGTATTAATGTATTCTCTGCAAATTAAAAATTTTGAATCGATCGGATTAACCGCTCAAAAGGTATGGGCGAATAATGGTATTTATTTCCACCACAATATCTCAAAAACTACCCCACTCATCAAAAATCTGTTGTCGCGGGGGGTCAATTTCTAATTATGTTATCTTTTTACAATTTCAATCTCATCAAAATCGGATAAGCCGTTCGACAGTTATGCCGGCACAAACATTGCCACATAGATCTCGTTCGCTTCGCTCACTCGATCAATAACAAGATTCACAGCTCAGTTTTTAGTAGCTCTACCTTCTGCGCTGTAGGTTGTGAGTTCGATTCCCAATAAACACCCATCCCCAGGACAAACATATGTGTGATGAATATTGATGTTTGTTCTATGTCTGGGTGTTGTATTACATACTACGTATGTATTTATGACAAAAAATAATTGACTATTGTATTTAGAATTTAGGTAGTTCCCATATTACAAGCTTGTGCTTTGTTTTGGACTAGATGGCGCTGTGTAAATTTAATGTCCTGTAATAATAAAGTTTGAAGAGAAATACCCCAAATGTACATAGTCGTGCCTTGATTCCGAAATTTACGTGTGAACTGTAATAGTCATCGTATCACGCAATTGTGATACCGGCTTTTACGGCGAGCCGCTGCCATCGGCGCGGAGCGGCATCTGTCATGGCCCTGCGAGTAGAGCTTGCTGCCGGGTAAACTGCCATTAAATTTATAGGATTAAAAGTAGCCTATGTTTCATTCTCAGTCTGGAACAACACATGTGCAAAATTTCAGCTCAATCCGTTACGTAGTTTTGGCGTGAAGGAGGAACAAACATCCAAACAAACTTTTGCTTTTATAATAAAGTGTGATGTGATGTGATTACAGCGTTTAGTACAGCACAGCATCGCTAATGTCAATTCATTCCATATCCATTTCCGCATGTCGCTTGTCGCAGCTGCTTCGTTCTATTTCCAACGCTCGTGGTGGGCTTTTCCTTTTCATTTTATTAGTCTTTCGTTCTATTCAGAATAAATTACCTTAGCTTAATAATTCGAAGCGTGTTGTTAGCATTCAACTTGTGTGCTTGCATATAGGTTCATAACTCTGTTAATCAACGAGAACCTAGTTTTTAATCAATCATACTGGCTTAAAAACACTATTGTTAAAGTGTTAAGCGAATAAAATCTATTTATCTATCTTTGGAGTCAGTCTAGGTACAAAAGAAGTTCCATTGCTTTTTTCAAGAAAATAATTTCATAAGTGTTTTAACTACTCTCAGCTCACTAGAGCGCCAGTATCTTGGTCTCTCTTATAAAATAGTAAAGTATAAAATAGGTAGGTATCTAGATACTTAACTCATTAGGTATGTAAAACACACACGGGGTGTTCTTCATAAACAGGCAGGGGCTCAGTAGCCAACGAGTTAAAGCTGCTTCTGAGCAAAACCGAGACACATTGTCGAAACAATTCTAAAAATAGCTTAATTTTAGGGTTAAATCCATTAAAAACACAAAACGAGAAAACTTTAGACCCCTAGCGCGCTTGGGAAAGTGTGAAAGTTTACAGTTGAATTTCGACGATTGCTCAATCACTTGTCTCTTATTTTCTTTACTAAATTGGATTTCAGTCGATCAGCCTTATATTATCAGATAACTCTTTTATTTCCCCCATCCCAAGTATATTAGAAAACATTCATATAGTTAGGAGAAACGACCAAATAATTTCTAAAACAAATATTAAGTACAGAACATTCATATTATATCACACAGCGCGATCTAACTAGATAAAGGATATAAAACTTAAATACCTAGTACGTAAGTATTTTTTTTTATATTTCATCATATCATATAACACCCAAACACAGAAGTAAAATTCATTATGCAAATGTTAACATGCAAAAAAGTGAAGCATGTCGATGATATAAGTTATTAAAATGAAACCTTCATTCGTGGCAAGGTGACCGCTCACCGAAGTTATCACAATTAGATCATGTGGAGCAATGGGATCTACGCATGACGGACGCTGAGGGCATTAGCGAACCGTATCTTTCTTGTTACCTTCTTCGATCAACAAGTTTAGTATTCAAACAATGCCTGGTAATAGGAAGGTCTAGACTGGGATGGGCAATACTCTTTCGTCTTAGCAAAAACAATCGGTATTTTTCAGATGCAGTCATATTTCTTAATCCGAAAACCACATCGCGTTTGTTTTACAAATTTGTTAAGTAGTTAATTGGCTTATATGTAGTTTAGTTCACTTCATTTATAGCAGTTTAAGCGACGGAAACATTTTCATGTGCGTTAATGAGCAATTACATAATATTTCCCTTTTTCGTACATACAACTGGGACTGCCGACTGCCTCGCATAAATAAAAGAGAATGTAGCGAGACCAGTTAGTTCTCGCTTCTGTGCCTGGCAAGCGAAATAATGTAATGTAAGTTTTGATAATTTCGATAATGTACAATCCATTTGGCTCCAAAACGCGAATGGTTTCGAAACATTGCAACGGCATACTGTCTCTAAATATAGGGCAATTCCAGGGCAAGCTATGCGAATGCATGTGGGTCAAGCCCGGCCATCGAATGTCCCTGCATTCCGAACAGGAATCACGGATTCGGTTGCGTTTGCGCAACTCGGCACGTTTGTTGTTTGTTCCAAATAATTAGGTGAAAGGAAATAGTTTTCATGAAGAAATGGACGTCCGTGGTTTTTGAATTTTAGCTTGATTTTATTGTAAACTTGTTAATTTATATAATGTTATAATGACACATAAAATCACAATCCGCAACGGGACTCGAATCCGCATCTTATCCGAAATGTTTTTGTATCATAATATTTGTAAATGTTGCGAACAAAGAAAATCACTTGAAAAAAAATAATATGCTTTACTATGTAGATGCTTATGCAGCATTAAATTAAAAGCTCATGTGATTGCTCGATCTCCGAGATTTGAAAGGCTTTTATGACATTGCTGAAACACTGACATACACATGCTTATAGATATATATAGTATTTGCATCAGCTGCTAAATATATCTTCATTTTATTTCGAAAGAAAGGTAACACAACGCTTCACTTATAGGTAGGTATTAAGGCATAACAGATATTTCAAAGTCTAAATTAAAATCGCACAGCTCTAGCCCAAGTTCAATGACATCCAAAATTTAAATAAATTACCCGAAAATGTAAAACACATTAGAATACCTCCATCGAAACTGAAACACCAGTTTATTAATCATTATAACTACCGAATTTAGTTTAGTGACACATAACAAATCCTTATTTTTACAAGCTTTTCTACTGCTACTAGGTACTAAATCCATAATGCTTGCATTTTCAGCGCGTCGGTCCGCTTTCACCTAGTGCTATGCCCTACGGGGAAATTATCCACCAATCCAAAAGACCATTTTACCTAAACAATATCTATATATATATATATATAACCCTGACATAGTAATATATGCTGCAAATTACGTATTATTATTGATGAATTTACATTGTTTTTAGATTACAATTTTATTTTTGAGTTATTGCATGCTTGTAACGCTGAAAATGGTGACACAATATTATTATTAGTTTAAGACCTACATAATGTACCTACCCATTTATCGCAATAAATAATTTGATTTTGAATTCCTATGACAATGATTGAAAACAGATTTTATAAGAACAAAGGGCGGTATGAAATGCATCCAAAGTATGCCTCAGTTTATTTGAAGAGCTCTCCTCGTTACGCCGATTCCTGCGATAATTTTTGTTTACGATCGTGGAATGTTGACGCACAGTTTGTTGATGCACAGTTTCGCGAAACTCGCCACTTCATCCTGTACTTCTACCTAACATACTATAATATACTATATTATTAACATAAGATGTGTGACTGAAGTACAATTCCTCCAAAAGAGGCTTATGTCTAGAAGCTCGCGCTATTGATGCAAATTCATTAAAAATCGGTATTGAAAATTAGTTTAATTTAAGTGCTTACCTTGTTTTATGATAATAAACTCTAAAAACTGGCCAAGCGTGAGTCAGACTCGCACTAAGGCTCCAGAACTAAAAGCAAAACGCATTTTTTTCTTTAAAATGTGTTCACCTCGAGGTGCGTGTACGATTCGTTCATGGCTGGTTTATTTATCAGGTGCTACGTCATAATAATTAAGATTTTTTGAAATATACCTACAGTCTTTTGAAGTATTAAAAATAAGTATAAAATAATTTATTTTGGGTAATAATGAGCGTCATATTTCAAATATGAAAAGACCTTGTCACATTGTATTTTATTTTTTATCCTACATGCAAATTTTCAAATGCTTTGTGTGGTTATTGAGATAATATACAACATGTATTCTGAAGTTCCATCAAATTAAACACTTACAATCAGGTCAGGGTGAGATATTTTTAAATTCCTCTCATAGTGCGCCTATAAAAGGAAGCTACCCTGAAAATGTTGAGACAGCTGGTTTGGGCTGTGCGTTAATTGTCAGTCAGTCAGCTTCACGATGATTTTATATAATTATTACATAACATAGTACCTTATTTACATAGATAGAATGTTATAAATTTGGAGTTAATTATGAATTATGAAAAAAAAAAATGCTAATATTCTTAGCGATCAATTCTCATCCGATGATTTTAAATAAAACGAATGTTTTTCATAATAAGTGACACAGTAAACACTGTTTGACACAACCTGTAGGTAGGTAGAACAATGTACTTACTTCCAGTTTTTTTGGAAAGGAAGCGCTTGGCCTTCGTCTCATCTGGTAACAAGTTGAGATAAGGTCGAAGGTGGAGGTGCACTTCACCCGGAATCCTCAACAAACTGAGGAACTGGCTATCTTACCTCTGAATGCCGGAACACAACAATTTTTAAGAATTGTTATTATGGCGACAGAATTAGATAAGATGGTGGTAGCTAGCCAGACGGACTTAAACAAAATCCTACCACCAACCAAACCAAGCACAATATTTCTCCCCCTGGGGATCGAACCCGGGACCGACCTCTGGATCTGAAATCGGTGAGTTGAACCACTAGACCACAGAGGCGGTTAAATAGTAATAAAATACTGACTTATACTTGTATCGGTACATTTCGTGATCGCTTAAATATAAAAATAAATGACTTCCTTCTTCGCTGCAGCATACAATATAATTTAGTTACGGGGCTTAGCTCGGTACAGTAAATTGTTCCTTGTTGCGTCTATTACACTAAAAATCAATACTTACGCTTGGGAAGCGCAATTTGTGAGCTAGACACCGAGTAAATGTAGATAACCTCCCCACATTCTGGCTAAACATTTTCAACAGAGGAAGTTTCGGAGAGCCGTCTGATTGCAATATTACTTAGGTAGAGTCAAAATTTGCCGTGACTGTGATATGTTTTAATAATCAGAGTGACTCGACACACAAAGACAAAAATCACGTTTCTTGTATAGCACGTTTGATGACCCCTTTCATTTTAGTTTAATATATTATTAGTATTTGTTGTTCGGGCGGCAATAGATATACTTAAACTCTGTGAAAATATAAACTATTGAACTTTTACGGTTTATGAGTTACATTGAGAACCTCCTGTTTGAGAAGTCGGTTAAAAATAGACAACAACTGCCCTTGGTTGGGTATTTAACAGTTTACGATGAACACAAACAGTGATAATAATGATTCTTTATATGGTGCTGATATACGCACACAGGATATAATGGAGGGCGCTAATACAATTTGTTAGCGTCGGGCCTGTAGGAAGCAATGAGAAATTCACAAATCGATATGTGAATGGCCAAGCCATAAACAAACAACAATACACAGTTATTAGTCAATAGTTTTCTAAAGATTATGAAGACTTACGTTTTTTTTTATTATTTTCAGGTGCTTGATTCAAGATGACGGTTGTTACGAATCCAGCGTGCATGCCTGAGACGCCTTGTCCCACCGACAACACTCCTTTAGAAGAAGATAATGAACACGAATCCGTCGAAGAGGAAGATGAGATAGCAAAACTGACGTTATGTCCTAAATATTTTTACGAACCGATGTCAGATAGCTCGGGGCTTTATAACGACGAGTTGAAGAGTGACGTGGAGTTCGTAGCCGGCCTCGGCGATGATAAGTGGCGCTTTCCCGGACACCGCTTCGTGCTCGGCCTCGCCAGCCCTGTCTTTGCAGCCCTATTCAGGGCAAACAGTTTAGAAAGAATCACCATCGACTATGTAGACAGGCGTGGGTTCGAGCAGCTACTGCGCTACCTGTACTGCGAGCCTACTGTGCTTAACTCGGTCAATACCGCGCGTTGCGCTCTCGACGCTGCCTATAAGTTTCTCTGTCCTCCGTTAGCTGAACGCTGTGCCAGGAAATTGGACGAGATGTTGACTGGCAGCGTAGCGCTTGAGATCATAAGCGATATGAGATACATGTGCGCGCAGCTACCGGGCGCTGCCTCCGCGCCTCCTATGCACGTGTTCGAAAACGATCGGGCGTCGTGTTTGCTCGCTCAGTGTTCGCAGTGGTGCGATTCTCTAGCACACAACACGCTCCTGGTCATCGACAGCGAAGCGGACGCGGTACTCAAAGATGAGCGGTTCGACGATCTCACCTACGAAGATCTGAGTCTCATCGTGCGACGTGAAACGTTGCGCGTGTCGGACGAGATGGTGCTCATCGAGGCACTGTCGCGGTGGGCGACGGCGATGTGCCACAAGTACCAGAAGGAACTAACGTCGGATAACAAACGCGCAGCACTCGGGGAGCTGTCGTACTGTCCGAGGTATCTGCTGCTGTCATCGGGCGCGCAGCTAGACAAAGCGCTGGGCTTCGAGTTGCTGGAGCCGATGGAGCGCGCGCTGGTGATCGCGCGGGCGCGGAACCTGTCAGCGCCGGTGCCGGTGGGCTCTGCACAGGAGAACCTGCTGAGGCACTGGGCGCGAGAACGTCCCTGCACGCCCGCCGCGTTGCCCGTCTTTCTAAGCGTTCGCACCGAACCCGAGCCTGAGATGGAGTCGACCCTATTCTGTGGCAAAAAACCAAAACAGGCCACACCGCCTAACTTTGCACCAGAAGTTACAAACAAAACTGGATGCTGCTCGTGCTTTGGCGATGGCCTCTTAAGGGCTTTTATTTGTTTGTTCGACTAATGTTTGCATTCGTTATGATTCGGGTAAAAAATGAAATGTGAGGGAACTTCAGAGTGCAAAAACATTAAATGAATTGCATTAAGAAATCGAATGAAATTGTACTAAGCATTTCGAGCTTAGCTAATTAAGTGATGAAGTAGGTATTTGGTGTACTAGTTCTGCGGGTATAACCTAGTGACCTAACCTAGTGATGTTCGACAGTGTTTTGACCGATAATAATAATTCTAATAGCATTAATGTCCCATAAGGTTATATTCTGTTCATCGTGCTTAATCTATATAATAAATCGAATATTTTAATCGCACTAAATAGGCATATAAAGTTCATACTTATTTATGGTATTTAAATAGTATAAGGCAAGAATCAAAGAATCATGGTATAATCGTCCAGTATTTATTATTAGTCAAGAAACAGAGGATTATACCTTGATTCTGAGGCCTTAGGCATATGTATTTACTTAAATAGTATGTAATCATTATTGTGATCTTTGAGTTGGCAAAAATTCTACAAGTAAAACAAATTGTTCAACAATTTGCGTTATAACCGTAATTGGAGCACAATATTTGGCAAAATGTAGTATTAACTTTATGGAATTTAGGATAATTTTGTTGCATTTACTGATAGACAAATATGAATTAGTTAACGTTTGTAACGTAAATAAACTGCTAGTATAATTTTCAATGTTAGTCGATATTGAACAGCTAGTCATGTACGCGAGTAAATTAACTTTAATTAATGTTAATGATAGGTAACATTGTTGAAGCTAAATAGTCATTGAACGAAAGTTTATAGATAGAATTGTATCTACTCTTCAGGTAAATTAGAAATTGATGTTCAGTATATTTTTATCTCCTTTACATGTGCCATATTGAATGTAGTGCGGCGCTATACGAAATGGATACATAAATAATTGATTGAATGAGTGCTACAGAAAAATAATGGTCGCATATTCCGCTGAAAACAAAAATGTAATCTTCAAATATTTTGTGATAATATTGATAGGTAAATAAAATTGGTGTTAGTTCGTAGTCGTAGACGAAAATCTTGGCTCCTGCATGGAAAGTCTCATGGCCCTATGTTAATACTTGTACAACCAATAACAAAACGTGAGAGTTTCAGCTGTAAGCTGTATAAGGAATAAATGATTTCTAGTTCCAAAAACAATAGCGGCTTTTTATCTGAATATATAAAATCGTCGAGTAGCTGATTGACTGACAGACAATTAACGCAAAGCCAAGTTAAAGCTCCTTAAAATTGACAGGTTAGCTGACGTCATTCGTGTAGGGGTGCACTTATCAGTAGTTTTATATCAAACTAAGTTTTAATGATAAGGCCGAAGGTAGAGGCGCACTTCACCCGGAATCCTCAACAAACTGAGGAACTGGCTATCTTTCCTTTGAATGCCGGAACACAACTTTTTTTTAAGAATTGTTATTATGGCGACAGAATTAGGTAAGATGGTGGTAGCTAGCCAGGCGGACTTAAACAAAGTCCTAACACCAACCAAACCAAGCACAATATATTGTTCTCCCCCTGGGGATCGAACCCGGGACCTCTGGATCTTAAATCGGTGGGTTGAACCACTAGACCACAGAGGCGGTTAATGTTACAGGAGTAAGTAGGCGAATGAGACCCCCGGATGTTTACTATACATAGGTACTGAAGAAAGCGTCATATGCTGAATTAGAAAGGTCTGAAGTAAATAAATATAAATAGGTAATTTAAGAGTAGTAGATCCCCTTGTGAAAGGGCTCATTCGGGGAAGTACACCATACCTATTTCAGCCGCCAAGCAGCTATGTTGTGTTCCGGCTTGAAGGGTATGGTTGCTGGTGAAATTACGGGAACGCGAGGCTTTACACCTTTATGTCTCAAGTTGACGGGCGCAATGCAGTGCCGCGTGGGCTAGTATGCTCTTTGCGGGTGACCTACGCAGTAAAAGTATGTTGTAGGCAAGAGAAGCACATTCAGGTGGGCTGCTTGCTTGTTCCTCCTCCAAGTTGTAAAGTTTCCAAAAAATGTCAGCAGAGCAGTCCCTGCTTACTACGGGAAAATCTCTATCAACTCCATTCTCTGCAAGTCAATGGAGCGTTTTCTCAACAGTAAATTTCTGGCATACCTAGGATGTAATGATCTTCTTAGTGATTGTCAGTACGGCTTTCGCCGGAAACGATCTACAAGGGTTTTTTTAGCGTATGCCACGCACATCTGGAGTGAAGCCATCGAAAGACATGGGGAAGCTGTGGCAGTTTCCCTAGACATTTTAAAGGCTTTCGATAGGTTTTAGCACAAGGGTCCCATAAACAAGTTTTCCTCCTAACGGATTATCGTCCAACCTTTTTATGGATCACAGACTTTCTGAGGGAACGATCGATTCGAGTAGTCCTTAGTGGATGTTTGTCTGATCTATTGGCTATCAATGCCGGGGTACTTCAAGGTTCTGTTCTATTAGCAACTCTTTTCCTGCTTCACATGATCTGCAATGACAATGATCTGCTAATATCCGGTATCTATAAGTATGCAGATGTCAGCACAGTTGTTGATAAATATTTTTTTCCAATCCACGTGCTAAGCTAGTGCGGACGAAATGTTCAGTCTCCGTAGGGAGATGGTGGAGCGTTTGAATCTCAAGCCTAACTTTGTATCTGAATGGGGAATAAACCGTGCAAAACTTGCGTCAGCAAGTCTTGTATCGAATAACGCTTCCAAAATTCAGGCGTGTGTGTACTGCAAAATAAGCCAATTTCATCCCGTACCTATTTTAACGGCAATTCGCTCCAGTGCAATGATAGTTTGACCCTTTTGGGCATTGAAATTTCATCGAACTTGAATTTTGGCTCCCATATCGAGTCTAAAGCCAAATTTGCTGCTATGAAACTGGATATTCTTGCTAAGGTTCGGCGGTACTTCAAACCGGGACAGCTTTTAAATTTGTACAAAGCTCAGGTCTAATCTTGTATGGAGTACTGCTGCCATCTCTGGGATGGCTCAGCCAAGTATCAGCTCGAAGCCCTGGACTCGATTTAGCGTCGTGCTGCTAGGCTCATAGGCAATGATGAGCTTGTTGAGGCCAATTTGCAGAGCCTAGAATATAGGCGGCGGCGGGTTGCCTGGTTGTCTGTGTTCCACTAAAAACTGTGTAAATTCCTCTTTGGCGTGTGTGCGTACGATATCTTCGGTTCTTCTATTATACTTGATATCTTCGACTTCGACTATCTTTCGATAATCCCTCCATCACCTTTCCATCATCGGACTAGTAGACTTACGGCAGGCTACAACCCGTACCTTGTAAATATTCCATTGTGCCTATATCATTAATACTGGTTAGGAATAAAACTCCTTGGCCTCGTTTGTTTCCCGCACGAGTACAAATCTTGGAATCTTATAAGATTGAATAGGTGCCATTTAGACAAGCGTACTCCTTCTTAGGTCACATCTTTTTTTTCAAGTAAGCCCTTGCATTAAAAAACTAAATATGAAAAAAGTACCTATTTTTTTTATTGTTCTACGGGTAAGCGCCTTTCCTTATTCTCACCTGGTACCAAGTAATAAAGCCGAAGGTGAATGGTGAACAGACTGAGGAATTGGCTATCTTACCTCGCCGGAACCCAACACAGATACGGTGCTGGTAACGTAACATATAGTACCTATTTATTTACAAAAGTATTTAAGTATTCTAGCCGTAATCTAGTTCCCATATTACAAGCTATGCTTAGTTTGGGGCTAGAAAGCGCTGTATAAAATTGATGTCTTGTAACTAGCCAGGCGGGCTTAAAGTCATACCACTAATCAAACCAAGCACAAGTTTGTACCCCTCTGGGGATCGAACCCGGAACCTTTGGATCTGATTCTGGTATGCAAACCACACCACAGAGATGGTTAACTTACTCTATGTTACTCTATCTGTAATCTAGTTCCCATATTACTAGCTTCACTTAGTTTAGGGCTAGATGGCGCTGTGTATTAAATCTATGACTTGTTTTTTTAATCCACCAGAGTTGAACAGCACCCAAAGTTTTTTTGACGAGTGTCGTATAAGGTGGCTAATGTCTTAGACTTAGAGGCAAAACGTGCAGGACCTTCGTAGAGCTGGAAACAAGCCAATAGGTATAGTTTCCTGATGCTGCCTGTTCAGCGCATTGCTTGTAGTGCAGTGCTGTCGATAGGGAACCAGATCTAGGTGAAGAATATGATGATAATTAGGTATTACTAGGTACAAGATACTGAAAAAACAATATAATTATTATTTAGGTACAGATATATTCAGCAGTAGACATAGTTTAAGCAGTCAACATATACCTAGACATTAGCATGTATGAAATTATCTGATGGAAACAGCTCTTCTTCCAAAATAGTATCTTTAGAACGAAGCAGGCTGGCATTAGCGTCCAAATTGGACAAGGAATCGACCTTTGCTTCTATCTTACACACCTTGTACAGAGTATCCGAGAGAGAGTTCTCCACGTAGCCGAGGTCTTTTCGGAGACTGACCATGATGTCTTGGATCTCGAGCATGTGATTTAGTTTCGCGTCGATTTTAGCGAGTTTAGTGTATATGTTCTCGCGAGACGATCTAGCTCGGTCTAAATGCAGGTCTATTCGAGTGAGTATTTCTCTTTCTAGCTCCCGGAACTTGAATTCTATGGAGCTTTCTTCACGGCTGTTTTTACGTTTGCGGTCTCCAGTGTTCGTGGAGAATGTGCGGTACTTGTAACCTGAACTGCGGGCGGTGTAGCAGCTCTTGTGGAAGATGTCCGACATATCTTTACTTTTGATTTTTTAGTAGGTATCTTCCACTACCTATCTGCCCATATCTGTTTCTGATTGTTGTTAAAAAAAAAAATTAAACCATTGCATTCGGTTCAAAAAAATTGCAAGATTTTGACAAGTTCAGAATCAAAACTTCCATAATTCATAGAGAAAAATTGGCGTTCTGTGCAATATGATGATCCCAATGAAGGGAAAAAAGCTACAAATATAGACATTATTTTTACACTAATTCAAAATCCTTTTAGATAATTCCTATAGAAACGAGCATGTACTAATAATAATCTGTGGTGTGGTACCCTCGTAACGCCATCTATGACATTGCGTATTAGGTAGGTATATCTTAAGTTTAGTTCCTTCAGAACTCAGGTATGCAGTTCATTACAAACTCTTTAGAGGGCACTGTTACAAATATTGAATGTGATATGGTACCGCAACGCGCAGTGGCGGCGTACCTCCCTATGCCTTATCACTGTTCATTCAATCTTTGGTGCCACGGCAGCGTAGCAATTTCGTAGCACTGACATGATTTAGTTCACGGTTGTGTTGATAGATGTCGTTATGTGATACGAATACTGTTTGCATTATTCCACAAGGTGCATCTGCGGGATCCCGCTTTTACTCTATAGTAAATACAGTTATAGACACAGTAATGACACCATGTATCGGTACATGGTGTCATTACAGTGTCTCATATGGTTCTCAAAAACAGTTAGTACTGTAATTTTGTATACTTTTACGTAGGTTATATTTGATATAGGTAATTTTGTATAGGTACTTTTACCTACCTACAGTCCGATAAATTATTTCGCCTTACAAATTATATATCAATTTGATTGCAATAAAGTGTAGACTCACGTATGTATCTACTTTACTAACTAGTATTCACAATAGGCCTTGACAAAAAATGCTTGGACAAGGCGAGCAATGTCCTATTTAAAATACTCAAACAATAGGAATAGTAATTTGAAAGGGATCCTTTCATAAACCACTCGAAAACGTCATAAAAACATGGGTAAAAACAATAATTCAGTTTTGTATTCAAACGCGACAATGGCATAGCAAAAAGCATGTTTTTTTTGTAAAGTGTAACAAAAGAGCAGCAGGTTGGGACCGACTACATTATTTAGAGATAAATGTATATTTGATGAAGTGCAAAAGTCGTGGTAGTCTCTTGACAGTTTTTCGGTAAAATCGGTGATTTAGACACAATGTGGACACAATCGTGCGTGAAGGGTTTGGCACACATGGGCCCAATATGTCCATTGTGCTTTGTATTCGGTCTAATGGATGTTGCTGGGAAACGTTACAACGCATAGCATTTTTTGTCACTATGCTTTGGATTTCGATTTCTCTTATATAAATGGTGAATCAGCAGTGTACCTACATTATTGTTAATTTATCGAGTCGCATGTGTCGGCCCATTGACTTCATTTTTATTAATTTCGTCGTCCATCCCGTGTTTTCTGTGAACTCTTCACAAATAATTTTCATGATTAATTTTGTCATTAATACGAAACGGGTCTTAATCGCGCATACCTTTTAATATTCTCGACAGTTGTAGTTTTAATAGTATTAAGTCTTAAAAATAATAATTTCTATGATGATTTCTATCATCATTGAAATTATAATTTTAAGCGAACAACTATTTTAAAGACGAGTGTTTCTTTGAACTAGGTGCCTGTGACAGTAATTGTTTAAAATATTTAGAACCATTAGAACCTACTAATTTTGTGAGAGAAACAAAAATCCTGTGAGCAGCGAGGGATTCTAAACAGTGTCGCTTCCGAGTTGGAAACTACTTTTTATCACATTTTATGAGAAAATAAGTAAGTACCTAGGTACAACTTTTTAATAACAATAGTACGTTTATTCATTTACATACAATTGAATATATACTCCAAAGAGTTGTAGACTTTTTAGATTTGGCAAAATCTTGTTCATAGGCAAATACGTTTTGCGAAAAAGGTTTCGTTATATATCAGCATAAATCTGACTTTGAGTAGGTACCTAAACAATGACAAAGGCACAGTGTATTTCGCGCGTTATTTACTTTTTAATACACGTTTTAGCCTGCCTATTTTTTATTTGGTTCGC
This sequence comes from Venusia cambrica, assembly GCA_951394065.1. Taxonomy (NCBI): domain Eukaryota; kingdom Metazoa; phylum Arthropoda; class Insecta; order Lepidoptera; family Geometridae; genus Venusia; species Venusia cambrica. The sequence continues at coordinate 10,571,903 of OX596040.1, read as the reverse complement.
ACGCCTTTTATTGTACAGCTAGCACAAATTATAGAATACCCTAGGGATTCATTAAAGAGCTATTTTATTTAACGTCTTTAAGAACCAATCAGCTCTTTTTGAATAAGTGTACTGTATTCACCGAGGGGAAAAAGTGCCCAAATACCGGTAGTTTAAGTTTAGATAGCTTAGTACACACGAGTTGGGAATAGCACTTTCTTCCGAGGGATACACAGTGCTTAACCTGCGTGGAAAATAAAGACAAGTTCTATCATTGAAATTTATATTTATTTTTGTTGCTTTTTACAATATACTAAGACTTGTTACGTAAATTTATTTAATTTATTCTTCTTTTTTTTAATTAATGTTCATAAAAATCTAGTAATACTGGCCACATGACTTTTTTGGATAGTAAAAACTTTTTGTTTATTTGCATTATTTAGATTCATATGATGTGACCTTAAATAAAAAAAAAACTTTTTCTACCCATTCAGCGCGTAAAGGCGGGGTAGTTTCACTTTTTAGCTTTTTGAACCTCTGTAAATCTATTATAAAGCGACGTAACGCCAAATAAAAACTATTTAAATTAAATCAAACATATACTCAAGCGCTGTGCAAACACGGAAACGTGAATCATAATAATTGTCTCCATAAAAAAAATCATAAAGATGACACTAAATCGATATTTAAACGTGTAGAACTGAGAGATTTCTTGTTGAAACCATGTTAAAGTTATTAAAAAAGATAGGGCTTCTTATTTATTAGGGCTTGCCGAAAACAAATATTATAATCTTGTTATTATTAATCTTTGAGAACAAAAACAAAGGAAATCTAGCCGGTCAAACGCTCGCGCCGGGCGGCCAGTGCCTACCGAAACGTCTTCAAAAAAAGATCTCGCCTTAACAGTCATTTTTAATTCACAATTTGCGCCCGTATTACATCAGCAATAACGTATATTGTGCCTCAATCAAAGAATAAGGCATTTTCCGAGCAAGTAGGCATATTTTATGTAGTTATGGATGGTCTGGTAGAAGGTAAGTAAATCCAAATCAACGTTATAAATTCGAAAGTAGCTTTGTTTGTTGCGCGGCTAAGCCTCTATTAGTCGATTTGTTTTTTGCATTTCAAAGATTATAAAAACTCACCCATACTATTTTAAAAACGTAGCGAAGTGAAGATATTGAGCCAAAAAAGGGCCAGATTTATGAACCTTACGTATCAACCACCTTGCTACAAATTTATATATATATATACAGTCGACAGATATTAATTGCTGTCTATTGTCGAATTCGATCGTCAACTATGACAATGTTATATCCCATAATGCTATATATATATATATAAATTTTTGAATGTTATATTTAATGAGTAGGTACCTTCCAAGTTAGGCCTATACGATACTGCATACTCCCACTTTAACATCAAATAATTTTAAATTTAAAGTCTGTTAGAGTCACTTCAAAATTACGTCTCAAAGGCATTGTGAATATCTATTTAATCTGTAGCTAGCAATTATCCGTGTCTTTGGGACACCCACTTGCCGTGTATTGTCGTATAGAACCTTGCATTGTCATATCAGTCTGTCGGGTACTTCCAAAAGGTACAATGTTACGGGAACACCTCACAGGTAAAGCTAGTAAATAATAACCGCACTCGATTTGGCATTCAACTTAGCATGACTTGTATTATTCATAACCTTTACAAAAATAAGCGCCACTATTGACATTTTTTCCTTGGTTCAGGGTTCTGTTTAAGTATTAGGCTCTTTCGCAATATTGTTAGAATATATGTCTGGAATTAGCTTTTTATGTTTGGAACTAGCTTTTGTTCGTGGCTTCGTCTCTCGAACAAATTTCCACTGCGAAAACACTTGTTGAATATTGGGTTCCAAGACGCTGTGAGTATTTAGCCGTCTTCGCGATTTGCTAGGCTCAAAGGTTTCGCTTGTTGGGGCCAATTCACAGAGCCTTGAACATAGAAATTAGGCGAGTCTACGCACGACATCTTTGACCTAATCACTGCATCCCCTTTCCACCACCGGGCTAGCAGACGTACGGCAGGCTACAGCCCGTAGGTCACCTTGTAAATGTTCAATGTGATGTTGAAAATTATCCTCTGCAAAAAGATCTTGGAAAGATGGTAGTAGCTAGCCAGGCGGTATATAGGTATGTATATTGATATATTTTTAATTTAAGAATATAAAACCTATTTTAACCCTATTTGAAGGGAACCTATAAGTAGGTAGGTATCTATATCGGTTGAATGTAAGTTGGTGAGTTGGTAGTACGAGGACCATGTAGTACCTAGCACCTTCTGTCTTTACTATACAATGTAATCTTTAGCATATACGAGTATACGTAGGTACTGATTCCACACTGACATATGAAGGTATAGCGAAAGTAATGTCATGAATTAAATACAAAACAGCTCCACCAATTTTAATGAAAGGTAAGTACGCTTTAGTTATCGAAATTGCGCGCATCCTCCATAAAATTCTTCGGTAATTTTATGAGAATAGTAACATATTCGATTTTACAACATGCAGCAGCAATCATTTAACAAAAAAATACCGAAAAACGTAGTCAAGGTCCACGCCGAGGAATTTCCTTGAAAACATCGGGATAAAATAATTACAAACGTTTTATACAAATAATATGCACTTTAATAATCAATCTCGGTACTGTATTGATAATACAGAGTAGAACATAGGATTCATTAGCCTGATGACGTCACGTCACGGGCAAAACAAACGCTGCACCACGATACGTACAGACATATTCTATCCATTGTGGTTGTGACCTCAACCTTTGTTTTCAGATTATTAGTATTTGTGACAAAATACAAGAAAGTATGGCCGGCGAGCGAATAGATGTTTTTCACGTCAAAAACATAAACAAGACATATTGTTTTGCAAACTAAACCACCAAAACAAGAACACGACTCGCGCTTGCCCGTTTTTTTTTCTCATCCCATCGTAGACGTAGTATGTCAAGCAGGTTCGTTTGACGCCAACAGGTAAAATTTTTTTCCTTGTCTCGAGAAGCGTCTTTCCCAAATTGTATTTAAGTCCCAGGTATAGGAAGGGATCGGTTACGATATGCGTAAAATCTTTTTGGAATTGTCATTGAACGTAAATTGATACCTCTCAATAGAATATTTATAAAAATCTAAACATTAATTATTGTTATATGTAGTTAGGTAATAATAATAGCCCTAGCAAAATATGGGCCTATCCTTCCGTAGATGTCGTAAGGTGCGACTAAAGGACTCATAATCGGATGATGCCCAATACCTTTCACCGCTCCGCATCGGGTGAACAAGTGAACATTTCCAAACAGTGATGAAATTCTTGTTTTTCATAGTTTGGTTGGTTTAACAACCCTGGTGCATGTCAGACTTTACAAGTTCCCAGAGGCCTCTGACATGAGACAACAGAAGATGTTTTGACATCTGAGGGCCTTCCTTAGCATCGAACCCTGCTGGTAGCCACCGAAAGGGCCTTAGTGCGTCCTCGGAGTCCGGACACCTCATATAATTTCTTTTTTTTATGGTAAGAAGGGCAGGTGCTTGGCCTTCATCTCACCTGATTTTCAAATGATGATAAGGCAGATGGTGGAAGCGCACTACACACCCACAATCCTCATCACAACAATTATTTTTAAGAATTTGTTGTTATGGTGACCGACTTAGGTAAGATGGTGGTAGCTAGCCAGGCGAACTTAAACAAAGTCCTACCACCAACCAAAGCATGCGCAATATTGTACTCCCCACGGAACCACTAGACCACAGAGGCGTTTAAAATCATCTCATCGCACTCTCAATGCGGTGGGGTGTCCTGTTGAAGATTTCCAACACAAAATAAAAAGGCCACTGACTTGGCTTTTTGACGACTGTCGGGTGATTCAAGCTAAAACTGTCCAAGTGGGAACAACTGTCACATAGGGTGCCCCATTCGGTGATCAAATCAAGGAGCTCACAATACAGAGGGTATTGTGAGCCACCCTACCTTTGGCCCATGGCAGTACCCGCAGAGAAGTTGTGTGGGAAACCTTTACAAGGGATTTTTTTAAGAGCGGGTTTTTTTTATGAGTAGATGAGCCCCTTGTGAAAGGGCTCGTCCGGGGAAGTACTACCACCATACCTCTTTCAACCGCCAAGCAGCATTGCTGTATTTTGGTTTGAAGGGTTGCCGGCGAAATTACGGGCACGCGAGGCTTAATGCCTCAAGTTGATGGGCGCAATGCCGTGTAGGCTATGTTCTTTGTGGATGTGACCTACGCAGAAGGGTAATTTTATAGGCGAGACATGCATTTAACCTCAAGTAGGCTACTTGCTTGTTCCGTCTCATAGTTGCATAAAAAAAGGTACTTTAGGTTAAGTTCCATATAAAAGACATCGACGCGCACACTTCGGCCAGAATTCTTGTAAAGTACAGCAATAGTGTGTTAAAAGTACCTACTGTAGTTTTTTGTAGTTTTGAGCGTTCGTACCCAAAGGGGCTGACGGGACGCGATTGCTGAAACTCCGTTGTCCGACCGTCTGTCTGTCCAACCTTTAAAAGGCTGAACCATTTGAACAGTGATAGGGGAAAAAATCTAACATTTAAAATATGGGTCAGGTCCCTCGCCGTGGAAGTCCAACACTTGACAGTTTCTTTAATTTTTTCATAGAAGTTTATAGAAGGTTGGTAGTAGGATTTTGTTGGTTGGTGGTAGGACTTTTTTTTAGGTCCGCAAAGATACCACCATCTTACCTAAATTTGTCGCCATAACGAGAATTCTAAATTGTGTTCCGGCATTTAGAGGTAAGTTAGCCAGTTCCTCAGACTGTTGAGGGTTCCGAGTGAAGTGCGCTTTCACCTCTGGCCTTATCTTAACTTTTAACCTTTAAAATAATTATCAATAATCGTATTACCTACCCCAGATTATTTGATTACCGATTATTGTCGCTGGGACTCCTCTCGAAGTTGTGCAAGAGTACGTCTACCTCGGGCAGACTCTACGCTTAGGAAGACACAACTTCGAAAAAGAGTTAAACCACCGAAGAATCCAGCTGGGCTGGGCAGCATTTGGGAAACTTCGTCAGGTCTTCTCGTCGTCCATCCCGCAGTGACTGAAGAATAAAGTCTTCAATAAGTGTGTCCTACCTGTGATGACCTACGCTGCCGAAACGTGGACACTGACAATAGGGCTAGTTCTTAAATTGAAAATCACTCAGCGTGCTATGGAAAGTGCTATGCTTGGCGTTTCTCTGAAGGATAAAATCAGGAATGAGGTTATCCGACAGAGAACCAAGGTGGTCGACATAGCTCAAAGAGTAAGTAAGTAAGTAAGTAACACTATTGATTACCACAGAAAATATTGGTATAACATAATAACTAAGTAATAATAAGTAACTAATAACTAAGCTAAATTAAAACTATTGGTTACAAAATGGACGGCCTTATCGCTGGAAACGGGCAGTGGGCTGCCCATATTTGTCGAAGGACCGATAACCGGTGGGGTCAACGAGTCCCTCAGTGGAGTCCACGTCTAGGCAAGCGTATGTAGGACGTCCTCCGGCTAGATGGAGCAACGACCTCCATACAGTGGCGGGTAGAGAGTGGATGAGAAAGGCCAAAGGTCGGTTTCAGTGGTGCACCTTGGGGCAGAACTACGTCCAGCAGTGGACTGCAATAGTTTGATGATGATGATGATGATAACTTGAAACCAGGTGAGATGAAAGCCAAGCGCTTCTCCGACGTACAAAAAAAGTGTTCATACGAAGACAGAGGGAATCGCTAGCTCAATCGAGTATCGACAAATACTTATGTATTCGGGAGAGAGGTTGTAAGAAGCACGTTCTTCAATCATGTCGTGCGTAGTCTTGCTACCTACTAAACATTCCGAGACAGTAATCCGACACCACTTTGCTTTGAAAAGTAAAAAAATCAAAGTAATGGTGATGGTACGCTACGAGTGGACTTTTTGTGTCATAGTGCTCGTAGAGGCGAAATGTGCTATAGAGCTCAGGATTTACTTCAATCAAATCTTGTAGCAAGGTACAGCTCAGTTGGTAGCCTTGCGTTGTAATTAATGGCCTCGAAATTCACCTGGAACAGTGAAATGTTTAGTTTATGGGAGGGTTTTTAAATTCTCATCCGCAACATTTTTGTGTGACGAAAAGTGGTGGTGCACTGTCGGGTAGAGTAGGAGATTATTACAATGTTTCTTTGTAATACAAACGTTTCACTTCTATATAAAGACACATTACAATACACCCTGTACTTTTAGTGGTGATAACCAATCATTCGATCACCAGCTCACTTCAAAAACATGTAAAGATATGGCACTGTATGTATGTGACAATGTTATTTACAAATAACGGCATAACTTTCGAACTGGTTAACTGGATTTAATAAAATTAAAGCTATCTAAGACAATTTTCTAATGGGTTGGTTTTTTAAATTGGGTTTTAACGAACTACAATATTTCACTTATATCTTTTAAATGGTTAATCAATCAGAATTGTTTAGTCTGTATAGATTACAAGACTTATATTCATCAATCGGTATAAGGTTTTTTTTTACTGATAAAATATTACGACGAAAATACATAGAATATATATATATATATATAATACATATTTACATAGGGGTAGAGGAGAAGATCTTCATCTTGTGGGGTGCCATTTGAATGTCTATCGACTGAACATTTCAAATAAAGTTATTTTACTTTTAATAGGGGTGCTTTTTGTACCATGGAGCCGCGTTAGGGTCAATACTTGGTATGTCATGTGTTGAATATAAAGATAAATTGAGTTGACTTCACAATTAATTATTTGTTTATCCTTCATATGAAATCACCCCCATATTGATATTAAGGGTTGCAAAAGTGGTAAATAAGATTGAAGTCTTGTGAATTATGACAGAGTTTTACACAGCAGATTTCAAAATTCGCTTATTTTTGACAAGTAAATTTTGTCCAAGAATTACTTTTGCGGTATCATACATGCAAAGGGGTTTTGAATGCGCACAGCCTTCATCAACAGTATTGTCCACCACAATTTGGAAGTTATTTCATACAAAACTGTGAAGGTTAGACCATAATCACCACGCTTGGCAGCCAGATTGGTGTTCACAGTGAACGAGTACTTAAAAATCTTTTTGGTCCTATTTGAAAAACAGCCAAGAAGCCGAAACCTATAATTCGAACATATGAAGGAGTACGTCCGTAGGTTGTTGGTTTTTATATTTGCACGCAGAACCACCTTGCTTTTTAATTCACTTTGTCTGCTGACGAAATATATTTTGGGGCTGAACAAGACCTGTTTATTTAGCTGACCGTTTAAATGATCACCAAAAAGAAATATCGTCACTTTAAACATTTTTGACTCAACATGGTTGTGATTATGATACTTGTAGCAATTTGAGTGCATGTATTTTGTGTAGTAGTAATTGGGTAGATGCTATATTTCGGCTCTAAGGTCCCTTCTGATCGTTTTTATTGGCGTCAGAGTTCCGAGAGCACGAATACTAAAAAAACGTATCTCTTTCGGTACATTGTCCGGCATCAGGCCTTGAGATTAAACGAACTAATAAAAGGATCCCAGAATTAGAATGTGGTATATTTATGGCGCCGGCCAGCGGTGTTTATTTACGCACGTTATCTCATTTGAATTCATCGTCATCATCGTCCTTATTAGCATGACCACGATCTTTTATATGTTAAATATTGCAGGACACTAACTTCACACAGCGCCATCTAGTCCTAAACTAAGCATAGCTTGTAATATGGAAACTATAATACGGATAGAATACTAAAATACTTTTTTTTATTAACTTGTACTTACATGATAAGGGAAACAGTCGGGTTAATCCAAGAGAGTTAAGGGCATATTTTGGGTATGCTTACTCCACCTTAGACCTCATTGACGTGGGCGAGGCAAGTGCGCGGATAAGGTCTAGACTAGATAACATTTTGAAAATTAAAATTCTCAATAATTATTATTTCGTGTTTTCTCTTTGGTGCCAATTTAAGAAGAAAATGGTTTCTATATAATTTAAGAGGAGAACCTCTTGAACTCTGTAACACAGCGGAAATAGAAAAGCCGGAAACTGATGATTTAAGAAAAAATAAGACTTCATAGAAATATCATCTTAGTATTTACACAGTGTCGATCCTAACTTTTCGTTCTTACGCCCTGAAAAGGGACAGACAGACGTGCATTGATTACTACATAATCGACATTGAACGCTAAAAGCCGCTCCCAGACAGCGATAGTGAACAATGGCGTCTACGGCGCCACTTGCATTACCTCGTCAATGGAGCCTGATAACCGACGGAGTCTTTGTTCCAAACCATGGTGTCGAGATTCGAAGAATTATACGAGAAAAACTCGACGCGATTGTCTCCGGAACGGTGTATTATGCTTGGCTTATTGATCATGATTGGAACGATGGCCTACGAAAGCGCACACTTTTTTCATAGAAGGTACCTACTATGAAAAAAGTGTCCTAATGTGTCAAGTGTTTGACAGAACACTCACTCATAGACGAGTCAAGTGAAGAATGACAACATCGACAATAGTCTGTAGGTACGGAGTACAGACTCGTCTTGGAGCACTAAGCAAACATAAATGTGGTTTTCTTTTCACCATAGTAAAGGCAGATTTTCGTGTAGGTATACATACGTCTGATGCCCCCCGTTTATAAGTACAAAACTACTATACAGTAGTTTTGTACTTATAAACGGGGGGCATCAGACATTTTAAAAGGTATGAGAAACACTTCAGCGATGTAAACTAGTCTTAATTGTGGCCCGACTAAGCCGAAAGCATTCGGCGCGGCACAGCGTAGCCGTAGCACACAATCATTTTCAACATAGAACCTCTAATTGGTCGTTTTTCGACGAGACGGGAGCAAAAAGTGGGCCCGTCGCGGAATGCGCCCCGTCACAGTATACTCTACTAGTTTCAACCAGCATCGCTTATGTAACAGTTTCTATGGAGTTTACGCAGATTAGTAAGTACTTAGTACGCTGGTAGAAAACCAGCCGTCTGAGAGTCGCCACTACGAGCTATAAACAAAGGTTGCGTAAAAATACGCTTACCCGTACCTTATCGTTGTGATTTATTTTTCAAGGCACAAGGCGTGAGAGTGGCAATGTCTTGCCAGGCATGAAATATTCTTCTTATTTCCGGCTAAATGTGAAAAGTCTTACATTAGAGTATATTTTCACATAAAAATTCAAAATATCTCTGATTTAGGTAGATAAGTAACTTTCCACTTGTATGGATTGGAAAATTGAAATGATATGTAAAAAGTCAGGTAATCCGAATGTCTTCAGAGAAATGGGCAAACGCTGCAACTATTTAGATAGCTCAGGATGGATGGCGACGTCTGGTCGGCCGTGCAACCATTGGCGGGATAACACTTCGATGAGGAATGGTGGAAAGAATTGGAGTAGACCTTTGCCCAGCGGTGAGAAAACATAGGCTACCTTACAAAATACTTTTTTTAATTTACACAATATTGGTCGCGACATCTTAGTTCAGTAGCAAAATAGTAGTACCTACCGTTTATTTTAAACTTAGTAAGCTAATCATCCCGCACTCATAAAAAGCTACTTTTTCCTCATTTTATTGTATTTTGAGCCTGGAGTAGTTGCATTGACGGTTTGATTTGTCCGACTATTTTCACTGTCTCGCTTTCATCCGCCCATCTCTTGAGTGCCTTCGCAACGGAGAGCGCATATTTACGTATGTACGTACTTCTTCGTTTATTTTTCCCCGATAATCGGAGCCGCGCCAAGAATGTCGAAACCATTCAGGCCAGTAAGTGGGCAGCGGAATTTGCCATTCATATCTTTGCCAGAACAACAAAATGAATTCGGATATTGTAGGATAGGAAGTCATTAAAATGTATGTCTGCTGTGTGTATTTAACACTTTCGTCGCCAAGTACTAGGTATTTACCAGGCGACGAAGCTTACTCGGTAGTTTTCCCGCCATTTGGTGCACGGCTGAACAGAAAAAATGCACTAATCTGTTTCCCCCATTAATGTAGTACAAGGCGACTAATGTCATTGAGGTTAGTCTACCTTCTTGTCCAGTTCCTCTGCAATCCATATGGCCAGCAGTATTTTATCTGCTTGAATTTTAGCATCAGTTATTTTCTGAACTCTAACGATGTTTGGTGTTTTTTTTGGTAAAGTGAAAACTATACATTATCTACAGCAGGTAAATATATCTTTCTTAGACTGAATGGAATGGTAAGTTGGTAAATAGGAACCTTATATTTACCTCGCTCAGTATGAGTTATAGTATTCCACTTCACTATCAGCGTTAAAGGGTTCAAGCTGGTACAAATAGTACTTACTACGTAGTACGCTCTCCCTAATCTGTGACGAAGTTATTACGAGAGACGGCTGCGCTTGCGAAGATAGAGTGACCATAAAATCAATTCAATTAAATTCATTTATTGTTTGAACCTTAATTGGTACATAGTACATCTTAGACTAAAAACCCACTATGTTCTGCTAATAATGTCCAACCAAGATTATGATTTCCGAAAAGACAGACAGGCATTGAGGTCCATTTCATACCAACACCAATGAATTAGGGGAGGCGGCTCGGCGGCGCTCAGCTCTGCCGATGTAGCACCACCACCGCCGAATCGTTTAGTTCGGATTTTCGGAAGATTGAAGTGGATACTATTATAACAACACTTATGGTTGAGGTAGGTTGCCTTTTTTTTTTTATTGTACGAAGGGGAAGAGCTTGGCCTTCATCTCACCTGGTAACAAGGTAAGTTAAGGCCGAAGGTGGAGGCGCACTTCACCCGGAATCCTCTACAATCTGAGAAACTGGCTATCTTACCTCGGACTGCCGGAACACAACAATTTTAGAATTGTTACTATGGCGACAGAATTAGGTAAGATGGTGGTAGCTAGCCAGGCGGACTTCAACTAAGTCCTACCACCAACCAAACCAAACACAATATATTGTACTCCCCATGGGGGTTGAACCCGGGATCTCTGGATCTGAAATCGGTGGGTTGAACCACTAGACCACAGAGGCGGTTTATGTTTATACTTAGGTATTACTGTTAACTACGTAAGTAATACGCAGGATACACAGTACATTGGAGACACCCTACACTACAGAGCTCAACACAATACAAGCAGGGTCATTATCCTTGGTCCTGCAACTGGGAGAATAATCCGGTGCTATCTGGACGAAATCGGTTATTGTTGCAGGATCACAGAGAAAGTCTCATTTGCCATGTGTAGTTGTGTAAGTGGTAAAAGTTATCGCTCGATTCGCGTTTTATCGTGTTCTTTACTTGTAGGTAAACAAACAGCGATCCCGGGAACCAATCATCATACAATGTTATTAACTAAATACCAGTTTATTCTAGATATCAGTAATAGCAGAATTAAGGTGTATGGAGATGACAGCGCGAGTCGCGAAAAGACAGACCAAATATGTATATTGCGCATATTTTTGCAATGATTTCATATAATTCTACTTACGTATGAAGGCTGAACTGTTATTAAGCAAAAGTATAAGATACATAATAAATAACAAAAACGGGTCTTCATCGCGTACCTTTTTATATTCCCGACAGTTAACTGTGTTACAACGGCCGTGGTCACGGGTAGACTGAAGTACTCGCTGCTACTGTCGTCGTCGTAGTGAGGTAAATTCTCCAACTACCCTCACTTGTTTATCAAAAACAAATGAGTCAGTGTTCAAACTGCGGCACACAACACTCACTACATCCTCGCACTGCGATGTATCGTCACGGCGAAAACACCTAGGTGAACTGACGAGGTGTTCCACGACCAACAGGTGTATTTTTTAACTAGTGTTGGCAACCAGGCAAACGGCCCTCCTGATGGTAAATTTCCATCGCTTATGGAGACACCAGTCATCATTCCCGCAACAACAGTAGCATCATGCCCACGTTACCAACCCGAGCTATTAGGGAAAAGCTCGGCAGGGAGACCATTTCGGAGGATTCCTCTTAAACCTTTTTTTTCGGTGCGCGAAAGGACTAGTTTTCTTTAGAAACTGCCTATGCCAAATCGTCCTCTGTGCACTCAAGGAGTCAAAAGTTTTCTCTTCACATGTTATGTGGGTACTTGGTCCCTACCATCCCTACACCTACCAAAGAAGGTACATGCTTCTTATGTGTTTATGTATGATAAACCGGTAGATTATGTAAATGAAGTGGCACTAATGGCACCGCTGCTTACGTTTGTATCTCTTTTATCATAAATCATCGGCCTATCTCGTTGTGTGAAAGATGGTATGGCCAAAAAGGTGAACGCTGATATATGGTTATATTGTCATGACCACAGTAAAAAAGATCGCAGTAGTAAACTACTGCGTATACGTGACATAGCATAGTATATTTCACTGCCTTTGACTAACAAATTTAAGATTATAGAGGCGCTAGAGGCACTGTATAAGTTTTCATACTTTTTCTTTACTGTCCTCGATGACGACTGCAGTTGGTTGGCATAAACCTGTGTTATCCATACTATATAAATATAAATATTACAGGACATTAATATTACACAGCGCCATTTAGCCCCAAACTAAGCATAGCTTGTAATATGGGAACTAGATTACGGATATACTGATAAAGAAGAATGGGGGGCGTGAAAACATGTTGCACTGAACATTTTGCTAGTGCTAACGTCCATAGAGTAAACTAAATAAAAACCTGTGGCGACCTCATCTAGTGTGGGGGCATTGATATCTTAGAATCGGATTAAGAAATCATTTTAACGGAAACGATAAGATAGAAATCCGATCTGGTAGAAACTTTGACGACTTCGGCGCGGCGGCGTGGCGACTCGTCGAGAGAATGGCCAATTGAGAGGTTAAGTTGTAAGTACCACTATAGTTATGGTGCCAAAGAAAAAGAAAATTCCAAATTTGGGGCTATGAGAAAGTATGTTGCAGTAAAAAAAAACTACATCCATAGAAATACATTTATACCTTACAATAAAAATATAGGTCAACGTTTTTATAGACATCAGTAGGTATTCAGTATTGCAATAAGTATTACAATTACATATCCCAATAAAGTTCATCGTTGCTGCTGTTTTGAGTTGAGCTAATGAACCATTCATTTCATGAACCTATTTCACCATACATACCTATTGTTCGGTGTTACAAAATGCTCAGTTTTATGCGTTTTATGTTCTTTGATATTCCCTAAGAGAAGTCGTCTCGGATACGTCGGTATTTACAACTACACGCTATAAAACTGATTTTAAACGCCAACGGTGGGTTGTAAACATTTCGAGCATCTTTCCCTCCGGTGATCTTACCGATTCGGTACTGATCGATTAGGCTGTCAAAACACGGTACACGCAGCCGTTGTTCTGGCCAAGACATTATTTCAGCCGGGTGGGTGTCTTGACAAACTACGGATCATGAAACACGATTTCATATAAAGCATGGAGTTTTTTTTTGAAGATGTGCGCGCGCGCGACACCTCAATCAACAGACAATCGTAGTGCACAAAAGCGCACTTCTATATGAGGAACTAGCTATATTTTACCTCTTAATGCCGAATAAATAATATTTATATGTAATGAGAATAATTTTCTTCCACTACATTGTTTAGCAAAGTTCTCCTCTTCCTTACATCGGAATAACATAACTGGGGTCGTAACCTTCACATAGGATCTAGCCCTTGACGATAGAGTGCCATCGGACTGTATTATGGCTGCAGGCATAGCATCCTAGACGGAAGTGTTGAGTGTAGTACGGATCTGATCGAACCGAACGCACCTTGCCAGCGACTACTTCTTTGGGTTAGCGTCGCCCTCAGTAGTCCCCATGAGATTATGAGATATTATTAAAAATAGTACGTACGTTCTTAAAAGATAACATTTAGAATTATTTCATTCGTATTTAGTCGAAATAAACGATTGGTTCAAACAAGGTGTGCAAAGTGAGACTGACAAGAATGACCTTACCCACCAGGTAGTAAGTTTTGAATGAGGAACATGAATAGACCTATGGATCTCTTTGGTCGCGGAATATGTTCCACGACCAAAGAGATCCAATGAAAATATTTTATAAAAAAGTTTCTGGCCGGTTAGCAGGACATCGCGCCGGTAACCATTCTTAAAAATAGCACAAAAGAAAAACGCGTGAACTACGTCGGACCTACCAGTATATCTAACAGATACAACAATTTATATTCCTAACAAAAAAATAACAAATATTTTTCTTCGGGCAACGATATCTCTTGAATCCCTGCTTCTCTCGGTAGTCTATAATCCTTTACTCCACTCTGGATAAATAAAAACACCCTCACAGTAAAAACATTTTTTTTCTCATAATAGCGGATAGAGACGTTAATGCAAGTAGGTATAACCGAAACGAGGTCCTAGCCATAACATTACTTTTATTACCATCGTTTTGTAGTACATCTAGGAAAGGCTAAATGGTTTTTTTATAATATTTTTAAACATTATTCTTTCATTTTAATTTCTCTTTTGTAAAATTCTCATCATAAGCGTAGCCATGTCTTTGTGATACAGAAAATCACATACCTACACGTGCTATAGGATTTTACTATCACCAGCATTTGACTTCAGGTCTGTGTGAATTGGTGGTCTGTTTTGATAGGTTTTTTATTACCCGGCGGAGTGCAATCAGCCGAACTAATATAACCCGAACACAGGAAGCCAGTCTTATCTGCACTTATCTGTCATAAATATTCAAAAATAAAGATTTCTCAGGCACATTTTGTCATTTGAAGGAGTCTGGAAAAAGGAGCGAATTGTTCCAAGTAGTAAGTAGGTACCAACCCAAGTAATGGATGTCAATTTAAATAATAGTTCATTGAATTGTAAAACACATGAACAAATCTCCTTTTTACCCAACTGCCTCAGATGGAGGGTTATGTTTTTCGAAAGTATGTATGTATTATGTATGTATGGGATTTCTAACTTCCACTCTGCAGCCTTAACGGCTTGATGAAATTTGTCTTGTGATGTGTCATTTGATTCGTCTGAATTGTGGGAGTGATATATGCTATATTATTTTTATATGGGGGGAGTTAATAAAAAGTTAAAGGGTCACTGAAAAAAAAATATATATATTCCATCAATATGGATATCAAATGAAAGCCATGCTATATGCCAATGCTAAATATAATATCTTTTATGCTACCACATAGTCACACATTAAGCACATTGAAAGCACAGGAAATATTTGCACGCGTTGTCAAATTAAGTACTAGAACAATTTGGAAATAACTAAAACACCGACTGTTTTAGTTATTGTAAACTTTCAACTTGTCGATGACATGTTTTTCTGCGTTTTTATCTGTATTTTATGATGTACACAAAATTATCCGGATAATAACTAGCTTACTGTTATCCGAATTAATCGGATACTAAAAATGAACAGATAATGCAAGTCGATATAAATAAAGGTAAAAAAAAACGATAAACGTCCGTTTTTCCGTGAAAAAAAAACCCAATGGCCATCAAATCAGGGGCATACATTATGCAGTAGATATTTACACCCATTAGATTTATTCGCCCATATTTTGTTAGCTCGATTTTTTTGGCCAAACCGCGTTTGATATGATGCCAATACCGCTACGAGTGGTTGAGGGTACCAAGCTCAGAATTGCGGTCAGCGTTCTCTGTAATATATTCCAGCGATGGTTGGAGTTTTTATATACACGCTTACAACATTGAGAATCTGTGGACCTGACGAATGCTCTTCCTCTTCAAACCGGATCTCAGAACTGTAAACTCAAAACTCAGCACAAGCGCCACAAAATAGTAATAAGAGAAACTAGCTAAGGCGCTCTATGCAGCTAAAATCGTGGCAGAAACGATTATGAGAGTTGACAACGGCAAACTGTAGGTGGCGCATGCGTCTTGTAAATAAAACCTTTTGATAATTATAATTCTGAGATCGTGTTGCTGGTATGTAGGTAGGTAATGTGACCATAATGATGGTACCTTTACTGGCACAGAACAAATAACTTATTTACATTCGTCCTAAAATTTATTCTGAGTCCAGGTGTTGTCTGACCTCTGCGACGACGACAAGCACACGTCCGACGTCGATAGTGGTCACAGAGGTACTGATTGAAAGTCGTGCGCGCGGTGCGCCTGTAGTTTTTCAAATAATTCATGATTAAAATTAAATTTGAATTCGTATCAAAAGAGTAGCTTACCTTTGAAACGTACCATTTTCAATAAATATTTTATCGAGTTTTTTTTTTGTAATTATGTTTTCAGCTTACTTTTAATGTATATATGTACCTGAAGTAATATTATGTATAAAAAATTTACTCGTGACTTGTTCAGAAGTACTAATAATTTTCCATTGGAAAAAGAGGAAACGTCTACTGACAGGGCCTTAATATTATATGATATAAAAAAATCGACCATCCTGTATATCAACAGCCCGTAACCACCAAACAAGGCCATTAGCCTTGTATAAGATTGGAGGTTTTTGGCATACTTAACTCTTAGAATTTAGGTTCCTAGGTATGCGATCTCCAACCCAACAGCTACGCATGAAGTCTCTATGGGTTGAAGATCGCATTGATGAAAATAAACAACAAGAAGAGCTTAACTCTATGTCTGCTAATGGAAATCTATATATAGACTGATTACCTTGAAATAAAGTTCTGCCTACACTAGTTATATAAATAAAGAAATATTTATATGAAATAGTATTTTGACGATAAGCTAAGCTGTCGGATATAAGGAACGCATTCGCATTGTTAATGGGTGATAGCGGCAAAGACTTGCAGCTTTGATAATTGCAATTAGCTTGGCCTCAAGGCTACTAGGGTCGATGACTTGGGTCTGGCGCAAGGCGTCGCAAGCGCATCAGGTACAGTCCAACCAAGATATTACCAACATGAGGGAGGGCGCCTGTGTCTTTGTCTAACTAAAAAGTGACGTTTCTTGCCTTATTTGTACTTTAGTACCTTTTTTTTCCACGTTAATTTTGACCGTGGGAGCTACCTATACCTACTTAGTCTGAGTGAGCAAGGCCAAGCTTTTAGTAGCAAAATTTCTACGGAAAATCTCGCGTCCCGTGATAAGGGTGGCAGCTGGAGGGTCCGGTAAAACACCGTAATCGAAGACCTCGTAGCCGAGCCTCACATAATAGGAGAATGTAAATCCTACCGACTCCGATGGATCGAAGCGTCAAGAGAGCATACCTGGGCCAACCACCGCCCGTCCATCGGCCATCGACCAGTTGGTCGTCCCAAGTATCGCTGGAGTGACAGACTTGAAGCTGATCTGAGAGCTTGAAGCCGATAACTGGCAAGACACCGTGAAGGACAGGGGGAAGTAGAGAGTTCTCGTATCTGAGGCCAAGACTCATTTTCTGCGCCGTAGATTTACGGTATATTTAAGGAACCTAACTATTACGAAAGATTTGTCATAATTACATACCTATATATCCGTCTTTGGTTGGCCAAACTACTAAAACTTCGATAAAGCCGTCTACATATGTCTATATTAAGAGTAGTAGAGCCCCTTGTGAAAGGGCTCGTCCGGGGCAGAACTACCACCATACCTATTTCAGCCGTCACGCAGCATTGCTGTGATCCGGTTTGAAGAGTATGGTTTCCGGTGAAATTACGGGCACGCGAGGCTTAACACGCTTTTATACATCAAGTTGGCGCAATACAGTGCCGAGTAGGCTATGTTTTTCGTGGATGTGACCTATGCAGTAAGGCATTGTTATAGGCAAGAGATGAACTTAACATCAGGTGGGCACTTGCTTATTCCGTCTCGTAGTTGAATACAAAAAAAAGACATATAGTAAAATCTACGTTAAGAAAACCTTTTTTTTTTTTTTGGCATCATTAAAGTTTAAAAGTTTTTAAAATATTTACATTTCACTGACGGTTTCAGTACTTATTTATCGATTTCAGGCGGTGGTTTGTCACGGATTGTGATAACTCTAAATACTTTTGAGAGCTGTGTGCGCAAACTGTAAAGTTCAAGGCAAAAACACTTGTTAAAATTGAATTTAATGCGGTATAAAATTGTTGGTCCCCATTACCTCAGACAAAGGCGTAACTTTTTTAATCCACTTATCTCTGTGAGCGCCAATGTGTAACTGTTCTATTTATAAACTAAAATACCTACACTTAGTAAACGAGTCGCGACTCGCTACTGCGGCACGCTTGCTTCAGGGCAGGTTCGTAGTCAGGGTTCTGCTCTGATGATCGTGTTTCTGAATTAAACAATCAGTGAATAGGTTCATTCTAGCTTTTTTGTACGCTCCTTTCTTTCCATCCCACGGTTGCATGACAGAGATTAAATTTTATGATTCAACGTTACTGCGGCAGGGTGCACGTTATTTACTCGCCTCATTAAACCCTGAAAAAACATCACAAGATTAATGGTTGGAAAAAACAGTTTTCCAATAATGTACCTTTTTAGCTGAGCTAGATTAACTCAGACACGTAAGACCGGTAGTCCGTTTGTATTGAGGTCAATCTGACACTAAAAAGAAGGCCTTTTTGCTTCTCCTCAGGCCGGCCCTGAATGCGATTGCGCCCGCTCGCCCTCAGTAATATTTGTCATCATTTGTTTATGGGCGCATAAGCTCCGATTCGCGCAATCATTCGTAGCTATTTTAAGATACTCTCCGGTCATTCGTCTGGCCCAGTTTAGTCTTACAAACGTTACTATACGGTAGTACAGTCAGCAACAAAAGTAGTCGGTAAATCATGCGTTAGTCTCAATCAAGTTGATACGAGCGCGACCATGAACGTGGCAAAACTAGGAACAAAAGTACAACTAAGGCAAATCCCCTTCCTATCCAAAGTCTTCTTCTTCTTCTCTCTTTAGCGTCTCATCCACAATCAGCTCATTCACTTTATTATCATCACAATCCATCAGAACCTTTTTAATCCTCTCCAATTTGGCCTCCATCCCGGTCACATTATAGTACAGCTCTTGTCAAAATTACTGATAAGTACATCAGATTGGGAATGGAGTCGAGTAGAGACGACTTACTGTTCTTACTCTCCTAGACTTTAGCAATGCCTTCAACTTTGCATGGTCAACTTTGATATTCTTCTCGGCTTGCACTCAACTAACGAACTAACATAATCTTTATCAGTGGTTCACTGGTTTCGCAGTTATCTACAAGGGCATAGACAAATGGTTTCCGTCGTGATGTTGCGTATGGTGGTGCTGCTGGCGTTACTCAAGGTGGTGTCTTGTCTCTTCTCTTCATTAATTCTTTTTCATTTAAATTTTCTTCATCCTAAACCTATGCAGACGATCTCCAAATCAATTTCTATTTGCGCCTGAATGCCGCATTTACCCGAACGAATTCTGACCTTAACTGCTTTCGTGAGTAGAGTGAGTCTTGCGCATATTGATTGGACAACAATCCCCCCTGTTATGATGCTGTGTTTGATGGTTAACTTGTTCTATTAAGTATGTCAGTGAAGGATTTGGGTATTTTCATCGACTGCAGCATGTTTTGGGATACACAACTTGATTTCGTCAGTCCAGTGAACCACGAAATCCTTTTAGGCATACAAAGGCATCCGAGGCAATTTACTACGCTGGTTCTGCCCATATACGAGTATATCTCACAAAACACAGAATGTTCACCACGAAAACAATAAACCCAACATGCAGTTTCTGTAAGCGCACGTAGGTAACAGCAACAATCGTATATTTATTGAATATTTAACTTTCATTAACTTAGAATATAATAAATATGCATGATGTTTATGCGAGGTTCTTGCTTTTCTCCTTGTGTGCTGGTCGCGATTCCAAACAAGCGGCGGTAGATTTGACGTTTCAAAATGATCCTAAAAATCTTAATGAATAAAAATATTTGACTTTGACTTTGACTTTGCATTGTTTTATTTGGGAGAATAGATAGAATCATAATGTTGGCTAGCACACGCACAAAGCTCTTCCCAATAAGCATAAGCGAAGTCATCATCACCGGCCAACAACCGCAACAACAGTATGTTTGTTGATGCTATGTGCAACATAATTCGCTAATTTTGAGAATATTGAACTGACTAAGATTTTTGTATTGGACTGTATTGCCACAAGTGATTGTAATCATTGCATCTGTGGCGCCACTCTTATTAGGGCAGAGTTACACTTTAACCTTTGTTCTAATCAATTAAATGACGTTCTACTTTGTGGGCAAAGCACCGAAAGATTGGAGATCAGGCCGACAAGGAAGCATTGTCTGTTTGACTTTTTTGTGTTCGTTGTTGGAATCAGTAAAGTCATTAAAGACAGATAAAGGTAGAAACTAGTGGTAACCACCACAGGTTCATGAGAGCTACAGTCACTAGTGAGGAAAGGAGAGAAGATATATGACATCATACACATCGCCTCTGGTAAATAAAATAGGTACAAAATTTTGCATTACCAAGTCAGCGAAGTAAACTCTTCTACGTCACGTAAAATAAACTATGATCCTGTGGTAGCCATACAGAGGATGGGCAACAGTATATATCTGAGTAATTAAAACTGATACTTCAATCACCAATCACCCGCCTGCCAAGCGTGGTTACTGTGGGCAATATTGCAATCATTGTCATTTCTCTGAGGGAGGCTATAGTAATTAATATACATTTATGTTTTGTTTGGTGGTTTTATTCAATTCAAAATGTAATAGAATTATTTAAATAAAAACACAAACTTATTACACTAACTTGTAGACTAATAATATTGTTGAACTTAACTTCTATTGATTTTTAGTACCATTTTTATCTCAACAGGGCTTCTGAAATGCATATCGTGAAATCGTTCAGTTATAAAATCGTCTCCTCCTCCAAGCTCGGTAAATTTAGTAGACAAACAGTATTAAAACTTTCCGTAATTAATAAAATAAGTTTTGCTTAGTTTGCCGCTAGTGTTAAATGTCTAGTAATGTTTATTATGGCTATTAGAAAACTGACGAGATATCATGAGTCGAGACACAGTAGCCCGAGACAATACCGAAAACAAACAAATTTGAATACACCGAATAGCAGTGACTACCTGACAAGAGTGCACCGACCGGAAAGAAAAAGTGCTCAAGATCCCTCATCATCATCATTATTATATATTTTTGTTTATTTAAATTCGGAAAACGAACAGTAAAACTTATAAAATTTCCTCAGTACTTTATACAGAAATAGTTAGGCAACTCTTAAAACTACGTCCACCGCTGAACATATGCCTCCCCCAATCTACGCCAAAATAGCGAGCATGAGCCACCTCCACTCAACATCATCAACTCCTCTTGACCGCCAAAATTTAATCGATCCATCGACAAATTCGAAAATTATAATTATTATAGATTGTGTAATTAGTGTAAGTGGTTTTTTTTGGTCGTTCTAATTAATAAATAAAAAATAAAAATAAAAAATCGAGTCTTCCCACACTCGGTTTTGCGTTTAATTAATTCACACTTTATTGTTCACAGAAAGAATACCATAGAACAACACAAACATTTAGTAACATTAGTGTCGAAGTACAATAGGCGGCTTTATCGCTAAACGCCATTTCTTCCAGGCAACCTTCTAAGGAGAAATGTAAACAGTAAAAAATACAGAAGTTAGAGAAACTAATCATATAAATATAATATATTACCTTTACATGAATACATGTAGTTGGACAGGGTCAGATTTAAATAGAAGCTATCTTCTTCTGCTTAATCGCATGGTCGCCATATACTCCCCAAAACAAAAGCCTTTACTCCCCAGTGGTTATCGGTCCTGCGAGCTACGTGGCCTACCGTAATCTGCAACGGTTTGCTACAAAGTCCAGTCAAGTAAGATAAGATGATCCTATGTGTTATATAATAATGTAAAGTAAAGTCCCGTTGTTATTCCCCTCAATTTTACTTAAAAAACGGGAATGAACCTGCTTTTGAACGAAACCATTCATGTCATTGAACGTGAAATCGTTCAGTCATGAATAGTTCTCATGGCCAGGCTCGGTGCGCGCACGCATTGTAGAACCTTATTCGGATCAACCGCCTCTGTGGTCTAGTTGTTCAACCCACCGATTTCAGATCCAGAGGTCCCGTGTTCGATCCCAGGGAGAGCAATATTGTGCTTGGATTGGTTGATGGTAGGATTTTGTTTAAGCCCGCCTGGCTAGCTACCACCATCTTACCTAATTCTGTCGCTATAATAATAATTCTTAAAAAAAATGTTGTGTTCCGGCATTTAGAGGTATGATAGCCAGTTCCTCAGTTTGTTGAGGATTCCGGGTGAAGTGCGCCTCTACCTTCGGCCTTTTCTCAACTTGTAACCAGGTGAGATGAAGGCCAAGCGCTCCGACGTCGTACAATGAAAAAAAAATATGTGGGACTGGGAAGGTTTCCACATGTAGTAAATAATCTTCTGATATTAAAACATATCAGTTATTAATTGCAGCCTGAGTTCCTAAATGTATTAGAACTAGGTGATGGCAAATCGAATTACACATAGTTGGCTCAGCGTGATCGAATATTCACTGTTCATAATCCCCAAAGATAATATTTTCAATTTCCCTCCAACTCAGCCCGAATAGTCTGCCTTAGTCGATGGATCCATCAGGAAATCGGTAACATTTCCCTGAGTACTTACCTCCAACAACTATCCAATCTGGTCGCCAAGCGTGGTAAATGCATATCTCTCATGTTTAAAAGGAGGCTCAGTGTTCAGTGGTTTACGAGCTATTGATTATGATGATGATAGTGATGTGCATGTGTGTGTTACACATAAATAAAGGTACATATAGGTATAGGTACTGTGTAGTAATGTTAGATTTAGATCTCTACAGCGCTATGTGCTCACATTAAAACGCTCAGAACAATAAAACAAAGCGGTCGGTATTCGCACCACGCCCGGCTGACCATAAATAGATGCTGTTTTGTCATCAAATAATACAAAACGGCCTGCGGATTGCAGACGGCAAAAAAAGGAATGGTACACACGCCACTCCGCCGCGGTGCTTTTATTGTGAGCACTAGTGGAGCTAAATACAGAGCCAATTTCATACAGCATACTGCTAACCCAAACGGGTGCAGTGAGCCTACCACAGGATCACAGCTTACTATAGCTTACTATACGTAACGTAGTCAGTTTACTTCATTGACTTTTACATTGATAGTTCCTCTGTGTATCAGTCCCTTAGAATATATTTCAGTTTCAATGTTTATCTGTGTAAAGGTACAAGTTCGTAACCGACTGCAGATAGCAGCAGCAGACGACAGCGACATAACTTCATAAAATTTCAATACATAACATAAGACAATGTATAGGAACCTGTATTGTCACTTGTCGCTGTCGCCTGCTGCTGCCGTCTGCAGTCGGCTGTGAACTTGTACCTTTAGTGTATATGAGACCCTTAAATTATATTTAGCGCAGATGGCGTGATGAGCTAGATGTATTTCTTGAAGACTGGAGGAATGATGTCCAAGATCGGGAAGTCTGGAGGGAGTGGGGGGAGGCCTTTGCCCAGCAGTGGGACACTGACGGCTTAATATAATAATAATATAATAAAATTATTTTTATCTGTGTTAGTACCAAATTAAATAAAAGACTTGGCGTTTATAACTATAGCTTAGTTAGCTATAGTTAAGCAAATGTCTATTTCAAATAAATAAAATCTAAATTACTTACAAATTAACTACCTATCTATACCTATTCTATACGCTACAGGCGCTGTATAAGTTTTCAAACATTTTCTCTTCTGCCTTCGCTAGCAACGTAGCGACTGAAGTTGGCATAAGCCTGTGGTAGCCACACAGGTGATGTTCAACGTCACCTGATGCAAAGATAAACTTGGGGTCTTGCGGACTTATTGCATCATCACTTCCAAGGGAGGATAGTGATGATGTAATACCCCTCGCGTATCCTATCACATTATCTAAAGACGACTACTATGACCTGATTGTCAGATCCTGGTAACGATACAGTTGGGAATAAAATTCCCATCGACCCCGGTTGGCCGGTGATTGTTATTGACAGGAGTGGGTAGGCAATAACTGACACTTGCATTCAAGACTTGTTCGATAGAGCAGACATGACTTTCCATATAACCTTGAGGAACAATGACGGAGATAGAAAATACATATCATAGAATACGATACTATATTTTGCTAGCCACTGTGGTTGGAATAAACCTGTGGTTGCCACAAAGGAAGGTATTTTTGTTTTGATAGGACTTGCCCGGTGGTGAACCGTACATACTTACCTTCCCTTGCGGCAACCACAGGTTTATTACATTATGATGTGGTGCTGCTTAGCCCATCGATCAGTGCTCTCAGAAAGCTTCTGAGCATTTTTGAGAAGTATGCGGAGGTTCTGGTACAACGCCAGTAAAAGCGAGCTGATCGTTTTTAAAGCTGGCTCAAAACATACGATGAGGTACCACCAATTTCGCTAGCAGGCAGTGAACATCGTCCATGATGCGCCGGGTGCGGGGCAGCACCAACAGCTGCCTGAAGCTAATAGCGGATAGGATGGACGGGGACGGTGCCCTCATGAGGCAGTCGTCCAGTGCTTCAATGAGGCATGCACCATAGTGTATTTAGATTTTTATAAATATGGCTGTAATTTGGGTAACTCCTAATTATTAAGCCGAAATCTAATTTTTGCATTGTATTGTATTAGGTACAACTACAGTGGCTAGGAGTGGTGAAGACAGTAGACAAAATGTATGAATATGTTCTGTATACATTTTCATACAGTTTGTTCATACATTTACGCCTCGAGCGTAAATTAAACTGTCAAACGTCACGTATTATAAACTGTAATCCTGTAGTAGGCGCACTTGTGTATTTTAAATCATAAAAACTTTTTTATTGATGATTAAATCTAAGATACAACTTGCACTCTTTCGAGAATGCACGTGTTCTGTCATGTTCATTTTTGGTCTGTTATGTTTAAGATTAATATATGGAATGTCTGTGAATCGAGTTTTTTTATAAAAATCTTCGAATAATCATGCGCTATGAAAAAGTGCAATTCCATCATACCATTACGCTTCCAGAAAACGGGCGGCGGAATGCAGCAGCAAACCACTTTATCAGGAGACCGCGGCCCGAGCACGAACCACCTGGCTATTTTCTAGGAAATCTCGTTTCTCATCCAACATCCATACAACATACTCTTAGGTACGTATCCTATTGAATGCATAGGTTTCTCTTTTTGATTATTTGATATTTTAATTCGAACCAATAGCAACTGAGACTGATTTATCAATTTGCAAGGTGTATCTATGAGCCATAAAATTTTCATTTCCCATTTTAACCACATACTTAGGTATATGAGGAATGAATTTCCGAAAAACGTTGATACGGTTAATTTACATTAATTTGTTAACAAGTAAAATATAGTAAAATTCACATTTAAATGGAGATGAATTCAGTATTTTTGATACTTATGTACATTTAATTATAAACAGATGTTTACCGATTTTCAAACATCTAAACTTCAATTTAACTTCAAAAATTACGAACATTCATTGCAACGGTTGACCCCTATTACGCCCTCCTATGGGATGCATTTTCAAAATCCTTTCGTAATGCTTTCTAGGTGCGTAGTCCGTCAGTCAGTTAGTCATAAAAATGAATTTCTAGTTATCTATTCGTTGCTAAATATGTTTATACCTCTAACTCTACCCAATATACGTTTGTATTCGTGACATGTTGATTATAGGTAGGTACATTCCATTTCATCTCGGCGACACAATTTCGCTGACTAATCGATTTCTTTGTAAAGATAATTTACATGCGTTGTATTGTAAGATCGGGTTCAGGAATGCGTCCCGAACGCACCGGCTTCTTCCCACGAACATTTTGTACTTATTTTTATTGTGCTTATCGAAACGAGATCGGATGTAACTGAACGCAGGTTCATAGGTGAATGAAACCGCGGGGTATGCTTCTTTCAATTGTTTGTTTTAACGTCTCATAAATTCTTCAGGCAGTAGTCATTAGATGATGTAATTTGTAGGAATATTTGCGTTAGTGAGTAAGATAACGTTAGTTGGAATAGCTACTGTCTGCACTGAAATACACATCATAGGCATATTTATGTCATTGTATAAAACGCTTACATTATTATCATGCATGTTTATTGATGCCTGCAGATTATGTGTACTGTTGCTGCCAGCCAAGTCTGCAGACCATTGATCTGTGCTATAGACTTCAAGACAAGTCAAAAGAGGAAAATACTTATGTTTGTATAATTTACACGCTTTATTTGCCAGGATGTTGAGTAAGCCCACACAACGATAGTTACATAACAGAATTCATTATAGCAATATAAGGAAGGCTGTACAGTGAAAATGTGGATAAAAACCGACGTTGCGAATAATTCATGCGATGTGCTCGCAGCTTAACATTGAATGCTTTTGAAAACAATCGCGTACTTTTTTCAAATATTTCTTTTTCTTATTCGCTGTTTCCTTTCCTGGCTAGTGGGGCCTTAGTGGCTATGTTTTATTGATGGTAAGTTCATTGATATGGCTGGCTCGTTCAGCCGGTGGGTGAGTGGCCACTTATATCAGCCTTAAAAGGCTCAGCCTTGGCCATATGGGGAAGCCGAAGCCGCCAGCATGCATTCATGCGCGGAGGCTTGCGGGCGCATATCAGATCGACTTACTAAGAGAGTGGAGTTATTCGTTATTTGCGATTATTGAACAATGCTGGACCCTGCACAGTCCTGTCGGACCCGATTCAAGAACGATTACAAGTCAGAACCCCATTCTTAATTTTTTGTTAAACTAATAGGTAACTAGTTTGCCCCGAGCTGAGATCTCGTGTTGTCTGGTTTGTATTAAGTACACAAAGCTGACATCATGAGATTTAGTTCGAATAATAATAACCGTAATAGTATTTGAGTAAGTACAGCCACGGAGACTATTTATTTTAAAGAACGTTTTTTTTTAATTGTACGACGGGGAAGCGTTTGGCCTTCATCTCACCTGGTAACAAGTTAAGATAGGCCGAAGGTGGAGGCGCACTTCACCCGGAATCCTCAAAAAACTGAGGATGATAGCCATCTTACCTCTGAATGCCGGAACACAACACAGATATCATACACTTATTAATGTATATGAAATGGTTTTTAAAGTGTTCTCAAAACCGTTGTGGTTGTCGTGTTTTACAAATACCCCTCAAGCTACGGACATCGTGAAAGTCGACCAAAGGTCTTCACCAAAATGGCAGTAGCCAAGCGTGGTGGATTTTTGCAAAACCTTATTTTTTTTCTGTATTGTGATGACTAACGTACATAACGTTAGTCATCTGTTGATGTGTGTTGTGCGCATTCAAACCCCTTGCATATTGCTGATTGGAACGCCAATTTGATTTACTTTAATACCACAAAGTTTTTCTTGCTTTTTTTCCTTGCATGGCATCCCAAAATATCTTATTAAGACCCAGCTTGGTTCTTTTGAGTGAAACAAAATATGAAAAGGCCAGTTTTCATTTAAATTACGAAGCTAAGCAATGGTACCTACGTCACTTCCATAGGAGAAATTATGAGAAAAGTCACTCATATTAGATGACAAAAATAAACTAATTTTGAAATCTACTCTAAAAGCCTGTCATATTTACAAGATTGTTATACGTCACAAGATTTAAATCTTATATTTATTAAGGGTTGCCCTTAGCAAAACTTAATGTCAATTCAACCACCCCGGTTTCAGTAAATAAATAAACAAATAGTAAATTGTCAAATTAAAACCATTTACCATATGCTTCAAGATATACTAAGGGCTAAACCCTTAGTATATCTTGTAGCATATATCCTCGTATCGCGCCCCCATGTTACATAAAAAGTAAAATAACTTTTTTTAAATATGCAGTCGAAACTCTTTAAAATAACACCCTACAAGATATATATCTGCTTGTTTCACTTTCAACCCCTATTTCT
Source organism: Venusia cambrica (assembly GCA_951394065.1). NCBI lineage: Eukaryota > Metazoa > Arthropoda > Insecta > Lepidoptera > Geometridae > Venusia > Venusia cambrica. Next base: position 10,544,015 of record OX596040.1, on the reverse strand, counting down.
CTAAAGCTAACCTATTTTAACAAAAAATCCTTACACCAATAAATGAGTATTAGTGTAATCTTTGCAAATACAAAATTTCGAATCGAGCGGATCAACCACTCAAAAGATATGGGCAAAATACTATAGTTATGTTTACCACAATATCTCAAAAACATAATAATACATTTCTCAGAGATCTCGTTCGTTTCGCTCACACACTTATAAAGTGATATTAGTAGTTCTAATACTACGTATTGATCTTTTTACAAGTTAAATCATATGTAAGGTTTTTTTTCAGATTTTTATATCTTGCTTACGTTAAAAACTTAGGTATTCAGTATGCTTCCGAAGGTCTCAGATGATAAGGAGAAATCTATTTCAATTTTCGAGTAGTTTAATAACAGGGGTTTTCTTCGAACAGACCGCTGTAGGTACTGTACCGAATGTAAATAAATAAATAAATATAAATAAATATTACAGGACATTAATTTTACACAGCGCCATTTAGCCCCAAACTAAGCATAGCTTGTAATATGGGAACTAGATTACGGATAGAATACTTAAATACTTTTTGTAAATATGATACATACGTACTATATGATACAACACCCAAACACAGAACAAACATCTATATTCATCACACAAATGTTTGCTCTGGGTGGGAATCGAACCCACAGCCTACAGCGCAGAAGGCAGAGTTACTACCAACTGAGCTATGAGGCTTGTTATTGTATATGTGACCGAATACTTTAAGCAAAACCTTGCTTCAAAAGAACATACCTTAAAGACCTGATTGTACTTAACGAGCAACAGTACACATTTACGCAGCTATGCGATTTAAAATATTTTGCGAATATTTGTGGTATGGGACTTCTTAACTTCTTACTCACTTCTGCCGCGGAATGAAATAAAGTAGGTAACTATGCGTCGCGTCAGCTGTAAAAATAGTAGTTGTTACCATTAACGGCCTGTACTACCTCAGATTAGCAACTCAACGCAACTTTCCTCTAGTTTCGAACTAAGATTAAGTAATAATAAAGGTGACATTGCTGTGCGCACAACCACGGCGCTTATGACCACCAGATGACAGAAATATGCGCGAATTTCTGCGTTTTGTTTTTTTACGGTAAAAAAAAATATTCATTTTGAAAATCTTAAACACAGACCGTCTGCTGTATACTGTTTTTATTTACTGTACAAAGTGTCAAGGCCTAATTGGCCGTATTTATTGAATGGCGAACATTTTTGGTACAAATTAGTCAACTTTGGATTTTTTTACTATCGCGATTTTTTTATGTAATCGTGTTTTTGAAACAGAAGCGTTCTAGCATCAATCCTGAACTATAACATATATCAAAGTGAATGCTACAGTATTTTGGAAGATATGATTGCTGAAGCTAAGCCATTTCACGTATCATATACTCTTAACGACAGCACCAGACCAAACTACCACGTTGGCGCGGTATACGCGTTTCCCGGAGAAACCTACTCAACAATACGGCAACTTAAGAAATATGAATCAGCCTAATAATCAGTCTGATTGTCAAAAAACAGATACCTACCTAAGTATAGCTTATTAATTTTGTTAAAGAGAGGTACAGTGCCTTTATAATAAGAGTAGAGGTCTTTGTGAAAGCTGTGTTCCAGTTTGAAGGGTATGGTTGCGGGTGAAATTACCGACACACGTAGCTAAGCACCTACATGCCTCAAGTTGACGGGCGCAATGTAGTGCCTCGTAGGCCATGTGATTTTTGGATGTGACCTACGCAGTAACGCTTTGGTGTGAGATGCTCTCAACATTAGTTGGGCTGCTTGTCTACAAGTTACAACTTGAAAAAAAATCTCTTTTTCAAAATTGATTTGTCATTTTGCAATAAGTATGCAGGTAGGTATTATCAGTAGAGATCCAGAATCAACCTAGCTTAGGGACTCTTTATTTTGTTGTTTGAAAGCCGATATAACGCAAATAATAGTTCGTCCCCATGGCGATTTCGCTCTGACCTTTGTTTTCTCACATACATCTTACTTTCCAAGATCTCGTAAAAGCTTTTTCTTATTGGTAAACGTACGCGTAAATAAACCACGTAGACACAAATCCGTATTCTGTGTCCTCAAACATTGAGACTACTATCGACTCTACGGTTTTCGTTTGTCCGGGAGGTACGAGGCCCACACTTTGCCTACTCTCCTACACTAGACGAGGTAGGTAGTACCGCACGTGTCAGTCAGCTGATAGAGCGAGAGGCAAGAGGGGGGAAGGTTCTCTCACTCCACCCTCAACAAACCAGAGATGGGACGGTAAAGCTGAAAAATATCGATAGAATTCCATCGATTACATACTTCACGCCTGGTTAAACATGAACAAATTACAATAAAAATGTTCAGAAATTATGTATGTTTTTAACTACTTTATTTGTATTTTTTTAGATCTAGGTGATCTATACTGACAACAAAAAATACATTTTGGTTAAATAAATAAATTTAATAATAACTTTCAGTTTCATGCCAAATTTCTAGAAGCAAACTAGTATTTTGAATAGAGGAGTTTCCTAAGCAGTTTTTATCAAATTAAATGATCCTTGTGAAGCGCGGCGGGTCAGCTGGTTAATAGGTATAGCATAACAATAGGAGATCGCATAACAAACCATCGACAATAGAGCTGCCCTAGAGGCGCACGTGTCTCGCGGCGGCATCGCGTCGTCGCGGCCAAGGCTGCGTCGTGAAAGCTTTACACGCCCACGCCACAACACCACCATAGCTGCGTCCACTCCACACACACAGCAATACCAGTACTTATTATAATTGCTTACATTTCATTGCAGCGAATCGGGTCCTTGTCAAACTGAATAATCATCCGATTTTCCGATTCATCTTGTCTGATGCAGTGTTGTTTCTTCTTTGTGTTTAGTATATAGAACGACTAAACCACTTTGGAAGCCTTGTAGATAAAGTTGCAAGTGTGTGCGCGTAAACAACCTCACACTGGAAAAGCTTTTGAAACGGGTTGCCATAGAAGTTGTTGACTCAGGGAGATAGAACCTTTTGATTCATTTTGTTTGAGGTGCAAAATTTTGTGTGGTTTTCTCGTTGAAAGTGATACACGATTTTGAGGCGCTTTCCGTCATCATCGAATATTAGAAACAAATGTTTCACATGCTATATCATTGCCCCATCTCTAGCTTTCTTCGTTTTCACCAAATTATTGTTATGTCAACTCTATACGTTTACAGTAATGACAGCCATCGTGAGATTATAGGCTAACCATAATTTTATAATAACGCATAATATTTAATTATGCGTTAAATTGATACTGTTACCGACTGTTACAATTCATTTGGCTGTTTATGATTCTGCTAGTTTTACAATTAACTAGCAGCGCTTACATTTACTTGCTGACATACTGCATATTCAATGAAAACTCTTTTTTTGTTCCTACAACGGTTGCGTCATGATTGTTAATATGATTGTCAAACTTAGTGAAAATTGTAGCAGGCCAATGCATTTGGAGTTAGTTGATTGCTTGCTGTAGGTACTTCTGGTTTCACACAAGCATGGAGCGACCCGTCGCTAGTATTCGTAAACAACTCCACAAGCCCCACAGACCTCGGAAGGTTATAGAATGTCGTGAGGTCATGACTGCATACTCTAACTTTTTCTCCCGGTAGACTGCATCGTTATATGAATATTTTAGAAATGGAAACCCGTGGGTGTGAACACTTGAAACTTTATGGTCAGCCGGTCTATATACCAAGCAATGAACTCTAGTAGGGAATTACCCGTAGGTATACAGTATACATTCTGCCTATCAGCCACTGAATTTTGAAATGATGATATTTGCGAAGTCTAACGAGACAATGAAAGTCTGAGTGACTTGATAACAAATATTATATGATTGATACAATAGGGATTGAGCAAAAATACAAAACTATACAGCAGTACAACTACATCAATCTAGTAGGTACATAGGTAAGTATACAAAATCGACATCAAATAAGATTTTGTAAAATACTTGTTGACAACAATGATAGTAGGTATGTATCCATATCTCAAAGATTCCGAGATCTGTAGTCACTAAGTTACTTCACTCGTAGTAAGCTACACTCGTAAACTGATGTGCTTGTGTGCAGTGGATTTATCAATACACAAGCTTGTGGGCAGCTCCACTGCTCTTGTCATAACTTGCTTGGTGAGCAGTTTCTGAGAATCGCGCTTATGCCTTCCATGCCCATAAGGATCGCATTTCGTTAGCCTTTCCTTGTTGCTTTGGGTTTGAAATAAACTTTTTATGAGCTGTATCAAATTGCATTACTTCTTCGATGTGAATCATCGGGTTATGTTTTTGTAAAGAAAGAGAAACAGAACCTTCTTTTAGGATCATTAAGTTGACTTCCCCAAATGTTGAATGCTTAAAATGCATTTTTTTTATTTATTTCTACTAATCCACTGAAGAATTATATCTTGATAATAAATGAAGTTTCCTTATTGGGATTTCGAATGAAAGTGTTGCTATATAGACCTTTTTGCTTAAAGGGCCTAAAATTGTGAGAGCTTAATAATATTGAACCGTGAGCGAGTGTAGAAGTAGAAAGTCTAGTGTTGGGACTCTACATTTTGGTCTAACTATATAGATCGAAATATTTATTGGATATCCACCTGCACTCACAGATTTTGGAGATATAAAGACACTCTTTTTAAACGTTCTCCCGTTGATACAGCGGTTAAAGTCACTGCCTCCTTTAAAAATCGACCTGTATAGATTTACACAGGTACACCTATGGGTAGCTTCTAATTGGCAGCCTTCTGGGAAGGTGATCTTATATCCTACATGATATTACGTAGGTATTTTATAAGGTAACATGATTATTAGTCTGATGCGTTTGCGATTTATCGAGTCAACGCATATCAATACAAATCAGTCTCAATTCCTAAACGATGTTTGAAAGTTATGCTGATATGCGGTAAGTTATAAAAAGGTGACTTTAGTTTTCATCATTATTAGTCAGCATCATCACTGGCATTTGAAATAATAAATACTACGGGACACTCATTTTACACAGCGCCATGTAGACTCAAACTAAGCAAAGCTTGTAGTCACAGAATAAATACGCGAAGTGTTAAAATTATATGCATTCTATTTAAAGGTGGTTTGATAGTTTATTTTTAAGTTGTTGTAGGTTTGTCGGGGAAGCGCTTGATTTCTCTTTTTTTGTGTAAAATAAATTATTTGTACGATTATTACTTGTTTATTTTGTTTTTGTACGATAAAGAATACAGAGTCAAGCAACAGCTTTTGCATTTCAAATTAAAAAAAGCGCAAGAATATCATGGTAAAAGTGAAAAATTTGCTTACTTTTGTTGTCTTTTCGTTTTTTCTTGATACACAAATAGTAATATATAACAATGCAATATATATATATACAATAAGGCAATGCAGCCAGTGTCTTGGGCACGCTTCCGTCTGGTACTGGTCTGGAATAGTTGAGTTACCTATAGGCCGTTTGTAACGGTCCTTAGGTAATCTGACTGAATCCTTTGTACATAGTTAGTTTAATTGTACTTTTTATAACAATTGTGTAAAATTGTGTATTATGTTATGAAATATCAAAGTAGCCATAACCAATACCACAAGAACCCGGGCGATCATTACAGCGACGCTATTCTTTGCAGAGAGGACTCAGCTCAGCTAACGCCCGGGGTCTTGTACGGTGTTGTGTTGACAACATTAAGGTCACTGTTCCGGGATAATCCAAGTCTATCAACATTACATGTAAAATGGGCAACCGTAAGTTTAACCTTTGATAATTGCTAACCAAAGAATAAACTCGACTTTTTACTGCGGCGCATAGTAAAGCAGCAAAATATCACTTAACAAGCTCTGGTCTAGGCTCGACGATGAGCTATGTTTACCGAAGAATAAGTCCGGATGAAGTGCACTTCCGCCTTCGGCCTTATAATAACTTAAAACCAGGTGGGATGCCAAGCGTTTCCCCGTCTTGCAATAAAAAGGAAGATAAAATGTTTATTGGAAGCAAATCAAAATAGGTGATACGTGTTTTTATTGGTTATTTGTGTTGTAACCCGATGTCGCAGGTTTTAGCAATGCAGATTTAGACATTAGCTGAAATATAAATGCTATCAAGTATGAACAAAATATTTTCATTCTTCGCCTCGAAACTAGTGTAGGAGCAAGCTTTCTTTAGAGATGCTACAGAACATTATTGTCTTCGTGCTACTTACTACCAGCTGGAGAATTAAGTAGGAGCACGACCCCGAAGTCCAAATAACTATCATGACTAAGATGTCTGGCAATATTAATGTATTACGAGTATTATAGTCATAAAACCACAGACATACAGGCGCTAGGATCTGGTTTCAGCTCGTAACAACAAAGCGTTCTGTGTCTGATAATTGGCGTATCGTATAAATAGGTTAGTGCCAGCCCTAGAGGTGCCCTTGGCTGCATCTGGGTTACCGGGCCGCTAGCTTGCATTGAGAGAAACGGGGAGGTGACCTATTTCGAAGGGGATGCAAATTTACCTACTTTCTACGAGCCTTCAGAGTGCTTATACAGCGACTATAGTGTAGAAAAGGCAGCTAAATGTAGCAGGATAAAGTCAGGAAAGCAAAACGTTCTACGTGACGTAAACTACGGTAATTACCACAAAATATTTTTTTGTTTTCCACTGAGTATTTATTGGTTTTAATTTACTTTAGTTTAGACCAGGGAATAAACTACTTCAGGATTTTATCATTCAGGTATGTTAAAAAATATTTATAACAAACTGAACCTGAATGTCGACTTTTCTGTTATGTTTTTTTCATATATTTCGAAAAAATATTTGCATCCCATTTTATATGAGATTCCTGCCTTATTGTGCTATTTATTCAGATTCAGATGGTACATTTGCTTCAACTTACACACAAAAAATCGAATATTTATCTAACAATTTGAAAAAAGTTTTTTCATTAGTACTTAAGTTGTAAATTAGTGCCTTCGTTACAGTGATGTTTTAAACATTTATACATTTTATGTTTTATTAGATGACGGGGAAGAGCTTGGCTTTCATCGCACCTGGTTTCAAAAAAATATAAGGTGGAAGCTGTGCTTCTAGAGAGAGAGAGAAGAGACAGGTTTTAGGTTGTCTATGGATATCCAGTTATTCTATCAATTTTAAATTTCATTGAACATCTTATTTGATTAAACCAGCTTGTAAATTTTGGGATACTTAGAGTTTCATCGGAGGAGGGCGTTAATGGTTTCGTGACACAGTTTTAAAAAACTCTCGCGAGCATTATCATTACATCAAATTTTGTAATTTGTTTTAAATCTAAATAATTTTAAATTTCGATCACACAGATTGTAGACAAGACATTATGTATAATAATCTAATTAATTTACAGAGGATGATAGAGATCTAACATTTATAGATAGAGAGTAGATTTAGTATTTCCGGGAGGCATGTATTGATTGTTATTATTAGCTTGTAAGTACGGTAAGGTTGATTTAAATAATGTAATTTTTTTTGGTTATCTCAGGTCCGATCTTGTATGGAGTATTGCTGCCATCTCTGGGATGGCTCAGCCAAGTATCAGCTCGAAGCCCTGGACTCGATTCAGCGTCGTGCTACTAGTAGCTACTAGTAGCCCATAGGTGATGATTTCCTTGAAGATGCCAATACGCAGAGACTAGAACATAGACGAGGGTTGACAGGCTGTCTGTGTTGTATAAATTCGGCATTGGCGAGTGTGCGCACGACATATTTGACCTAGTCCCTCCATCCTTTTTCCACAAACGGACTAGGAGACGTACGGCAGGCAAACCGTACAAACCGTACCTTGTAAATGCTCCATTATGCCGAACCCATTGTTTCACCTCTATAGGTACCTTTATCATGATTACTGATAAGAAATGGAACTCCTTGTCTTCGTCTGTTTTTCCGCATCCGTACAAATCTTGGAGTCTTCAAGTGAATACGTTGCTTTATCTTAGGCCACATCTTTACACTTTTTTAGTAAGCTGGTGGTCAAACGCTATTAAACAGCCCACCTCAGTATCAGTCAAAGACGCTTGAAATATTCAGGTTAGATCTCTTTGTCTATCAAAAATGATTGACAACACGCCAGGGCAACATTTTTATTCATTTACCCACACAGGCTATATTTAGCTACATTTATTTCGCCCTAATGACCCATTTTCCCTACAAACTGTGCGTTTCAGGGCTCCAGACCTCTGTGGGCGTGGCTGACATTGAGGTAATGACGCCACCCGTCTGTGGATTAAATTAAATTAATGTTATGACGCAGTTCTTGAAGTAAAACTTCTGGACGGACGAATGGTTAAAAACACTTCAAAAGGAAGTAAAAATTAAGTCATATCAAATGTTACCAGAACTCTTAGCTGTCATTGTGATATTTCGAAATGTATTACTAAAGTCAGTTATTTTGCGCCTATTGGGAACACCTCAAGTTATTCTGTAAAAAAAAAACTAAACAAGTAAACAAGTAAACATTTATTTTAAAAAAATTCAAATAAATTTTGTACTACATATCTTATAAACATAACATAAACCCAAAAGTACTAGGTGAGGCATAAAAAAACAATGTTCCAATAAAAACGTATCTTTAGTAGGTACACTCGAGTAAGCTATAGGTACAAATAATTAGTGGGATAATGGATACGACAACGCTACTACTGGATCTGCTGGAATTCATTTTAAACATTGATGATATGTGTGAGATAAACACATCAACAGTCAAATGTTTGATTGAGCATATTTACAACAGGAAGGTAATGAATTACTGCAGGCATAATAACCACGCTTGGCCGGCTGATTGTGATCGTAGAAAAAGTGTGAGATACCTAATACGCAGAAGGAATCTATCTTTCTTCTGGTTTGATCCCTTAGTCGGCTTAAACGGCATTCGCGAGCTGAGTTGCAGAGACCTCGCCACAGCCAATATATTCCAACTACAGCATCTACCGTCAATTAAGTAACCAATCAATTTAATGTTATGTAACTATTTAATTAGTGTAATGTTTTTTATACAACAAAAATAGTGAATTAGAATACGGTAAGCGGTAACCGTAGCCTATGGACGCTTGTAACAGAAGTTCTGTGACAGAATCGTCATGATGTGAAGCAAAACAGCTACGTAGATTTAGCAAATTTTCTGCTGTTAGCACTAATACATTGCTGGACGAATCGTAGATCGATCCAAATGAACACATAATCGGATGAACATTCCCATCACAGGATGACGTAATTCGATCATGTTCCAAACGGAGTATTGGCTCGCAGTCGCAGTTAACAGGCCATTACTGCCCTGATGGATGTGGGGCTCAGCGTAATAATTAGCAAGCTAGCCGCCATAGCAAGATAACATACCAATCACACTAATATTATATGAGTGTACGTTTTTATCAGATTATACCCTGGATTAACATAGGCTACTTTATATCATGGAAAAGTGCTATGTTCCCGTGGGATGGATTAAGAATTCAAATATGTTTGTTACTCAATTACGTTGAACTGGCTTAACGAATCTGGATGCAATTTCGCATCAGTAGAGTTTATTATACCTACCCTAGATTGACACATGGCTACGTTAACCCGGCAAAAAAACAGTGTTCTCGTGGGATACAATAACAAATAGCCAATATATATCCCAAAAATCTGTTCCTGTGAGATACGAATGAGATGTCAAACATCGCAAAACGGATACAAAACGGATATGTCGTTTGCTGCTCCTCACGCAATAAGTACAAATCAGAGCTGCAATTTTGTTTAAATATTGTTCTGGACCAGGAAAACAGTTACACAACTTTTTATCCAGGTACCAAGCGGGCGAAGCCGCGAGCAGAATCTATTGCTAAATAGTACTCGATTTTTACATTTCAAACAACACATAAATAACGAAATAGCGAGTTTCCAAAATAGCCTTATTTTGGATCTTTTTTAATGGGTCAGCTTCTGTAGCGGCAGATGTCCTAGGAAAATTATAGCGCGGTGCACATTATGTAGTATATCTGTGTGGCTCTAATTCAACTACCGGTGCTTCATCATCTTTCTGTGCAGTTTGTGAGTATGTAAAAAAAAGGACTCTAACCTCATTTTGTTACAATTACAATAAATTCGTTAAATTCGTTCGAAAAATTTCAGCGCTGCGCTGCATGTAACTACTAAGCTTACTTGCAGTGCAGCGCTCGGATCGGCAATACGTCGGCAGAGGGCTCGTCAGCTTAGCAGCAAGATTATATTTCCTGAGGATGTCACGTGTAGAGGCGAAACACGGGCCGATTTGAAATTTTTCAACAAAAATGTTAAACGAATTTAGCGGATTTCTTGATTAATATCTTTCTGATATCAGGTTATTTATATCGAACAATGGATTTCCTAAATAACGGCTGAATCAATTAGCTAAAAAAGCTTAAAGCCATTGGTTGCGCTTCGAACACACGCTGTGGTTATCAGTCATCAGCACTCAATTCAGTAACATTAAGTTTGTGGATGGCCTCTTAACTATAAGGGTATAGTCAGAGGCCCGTCCAAAAATTACTTTACTATGTTTATTGATTGTTATTAGTAGATATGTTGTCACGGTATCTTTATGAAAAGTTGTCTTTGTTTGTTTACCAACCCGGTAATATACCTATAATATACCTACTGACAATTCCTGATTGATTCACTAGCTATTAATCATACTCCGATAATTTCAGATAAATCCTAATTGCTCATTTTTGTTTATATAATACCTAAAATATATCATTCAGGTGTGGTAACATAATAAGATTGCTTGTATTTTGGTAAAACCTGTTTTCCCTGATAAATTTAATCAGCAGATTAAGAATATTTTTTGTCCTATCTTCTTTAATAATTAAAAATCGATTCACCACTGACGTTGGGTAGATAAACCTAATCACGCTAGCGCCGAAACTGTAAGGACTTGACATTTTACCCTAAATATTAATAATAAATAATAAATAAATATTACAGGACATTAATTTCACACAGCGCCATCTAGCCCCAAACTAAGCATAGCTTGTAATATGGGAACTAGAATACGGATATAATACTTACATACATTTTTATTTTTTTATTTGTAAATACATACTTATCATACAATACACGACCAAACACAGAACAAACATCTATATTCATCACACAAATGTTTGCCCTGGGTGGGAATCGAACCCACAACCTACAGCGCAGAAGGCAGAGTTACTACCAACTGAACTATGAGGCTTGTTAAATAGACCTATAATGAAAATATAAATTAAAATAAAAATATATGTATATACCTGTACATACACGTATTTTTATTTTTTATCCTGCTATGTAAGAACGGCGAACTAACCGCGAAAAGAGATGCCGTATCGTGATTTGAACCTAGGACTGCAAAAACACTAGACCGGTGCGAGTCTCTATTACGCTGAGGGTTCCAAACATATTATTTTTGTTTTGTGAAATTCAATGATACTCTTGCATACAACCAACCAAACAAGTATCAGGTTTTCTTTGTTCTGTATTATTTATTTTTATCTTAGTAAAATTATTAGGATCTGGACATAATATTTCGGTATGTAGAAGCTAGGAACCTTGTCGTTCTGTACCTCTGTATTTTTTTTAAAGGGTTTAACAGGATTTACAGGCTTTACAGGTAGTCCCATCGTCATCAGGTCAGGATCAGGATGGAATCATGGAGAAATTAAGGGAACACTTCAAATATTATAGGCACACATGAGGCGTTTGGGTACTTTTAGGGTATATTACCTCAAAAGTAATGAAAAAACGGACCCCTTATAGGATCACGCGTCTGTCTGTCTGTCCGTCCATCTGTCATCAAAATAATTGGAAAAAATACGTCATCCAGGTAAACGAAATTGTTTCATATTCTTCATAAAAGTCGGGTTTCAAAACGTAATTATTATAATAGTACTGTTATCTTCTTTACAGCTATAAAAAGTTAATAGTCAAAACGAAATTAAAATTACCTATTCTGGTAGGTAATGATTGTGTGTAGGTATATTAAAAATCTTATTAAGCAAGAGTCTAGTGATCTAGGCGAAAAAGCATACCAAAGTTAAAAGAAAAAATACTAGGTAAGTGGATTACTTGCTGGGCTGTTTTTTTGCAGCTTCGTCAAGTTTGTGGAATACCTAATGCTGGATTAGCATTAAATTAATTTGGAATGTGGCCTCTGTACATGTGCATAAGGTTCATTAGTCGCGGTCGCTGCTTGTGCAACATCGCTAGGGAATGTAAGTTTATTAGCTATCTGAACGATGATTTTGCACTGTCTATGCGTAGGTACTGCGTCTAGATTTGACGAACATATACGCTACTTTTTATCTAGGTACCTCGCAGGCGAAGCTGCAAGCAGAAGCAACTCTTACATACGAGAAGCTAGTTAAGACTCTCCTAGTCGTACTAGAATTATATTCGACGAGTTGCCGACAGAACAGAATGCAAATATGTATTACCGAAATAAACCAAAATACAAGCTTTCAAGTAACATTGAAACAGTGCTTTAATATTTACATAGCAGAAGTAATTTTGTAACAGCAATAGCATTTGTTTATAGCATTGAACACTTCCTAGTCTGTACTAAGTTTATGTACTGTTCCGATTGTTGTTGAAATGTGCTATAAATTTAAGTGGTCCGAGGTCCGAAAATAAATTTGGTACATTCCAGATTAGCACAACGTAATTCTTGACTTTATTGCAGGAAACAGTCGAATTATGTGGTCTGTCTTATTTTGCGATACAGAACCAACCAATAGCAATGTATCGTGTAGGCGGAAGGAGTCAAACGGCAAATTCAGTATATACATTTCAGATAATTTCGCAACATTTTAGTTTGGGACTAGATGGCGCTGTGTGAAAAGTGTGTTTCTTTTTCAAAGTAAAAAAAAACACAGTAAAAAAAACTGCCTATGGAAGGTAGTGTTTTTCGGGAGTATATCTTTATTGTATGTCTATTTCATTGTAGCGCTCTGTGGCCAAGAAGGATTGATGGATTTTGACAAGAGGGGTGTTCTTTGGTTCATTATGGCGCTTGGCCTTCATCTCATTTGGTTTTTCAAGTTATGATAAGGCCTAAGGTAGAAGAGCACTTCACCCGGAATCCTCAACAGTCTGAGGAACTACTATCTTACCCCTAAATGACGGAACACATTTTTTTTTTAGAATTGTTGTTATGGCAACAAAATTAGGTGAGATGGTAGTAGCTAGCCAGGCGGACTTAAACAAAGTCCTACAACCAACCAAACCAATCACAATATTGTTCTCCCCTGGGGATCGAACCCGGGACCTTTGGATCTGAAATCGGTGGGTTAAACCACTAGACCACAGAGGCGGTTAAGATGTAAGAAGTAAAATAAAAGCTTCAGGCTATTAAAGCCTTCCTATTCCTTGTTCGATCTTCCAGGACTGGGCACCAAGATACATCATCAATGAAGCATCACCTTTAGCCATCTGCAGTGGTAGCCAAACTACATTTCCTGGCACGCGGCGGCCAGTCTGCGCTATTTCTGCCTACGCGCAGCTCGTCTAGCTATTTGTTCGTCGTATAAATTGCCGTCGTTTTCTGTCTGGATGTTATTTTGACGGCGATTCCGATCGGCCTACGCTTTACGAGTAATGAAAATGATTATTTCAGGCTATTTCGGGATTCCACGGTTTCAAATTATGAAAATAGAATTCGGCCATTTAACATAACACTCTTCTAACCTAATTCATTGAATTTAATAATAATTTGCTAGAAATTATCAACACATTGTCTTTCGAAACGAGTAGCCACCCAAACAAATCCAAATTGAATATAATAATAAAGTAATCTATAAATTGTCTTGTCACACGTCACACCGTGACTATATTTGTCATAGACTTAGTACCTATACGTAGATTGGCATTGCAAAAGAGAAAGAGAATAGTGTAACCTTATGTTAGAGTGAGATAGTTAGACGAGACCATTCACGAACACGCTACCGGCCTGTACCGGACTGGCGACAATCGTGATCAGAACAAATCCCTCTTATTTTAAAAAAATCCTAGGTTTTAAAGTGTAAATTAGTGTTAAATAGACGTGAGTTATTATGGTTACATATACAAGGTAACCCACAGAATTATACGCTTCACATGTAAGTAGGTACGATTGAAATGTTCAGCCATCTAAATGCAATGGTTTAGAACTGCAATAAAAGTTTTGTACATACATGGATTGGAAAAATTTAAGTATTTTATCCCATTAATACTCTGAATGTATTGGTATTGAATTTAAAATTATATTGTTAAATACTGATAATATTAACCTCACTTTTGACATGTAGAAACTTACTATTATCGATGTCACTTATCGATATTTTGCTAACTGGCAAAGGTTCCTTGCATAGCCTGCAACTTTGTTATATTCTTAGATTTTTAGTTTTACAGCATAAGTCAAAATATTTCTAAGAAAAGCTTGCGACATTTTTATAATAAATTAGTTCTCTTTGGAGAAAAATATATCCAACATGTTTAAGCTATTATGCTATTGTGGTATCTTCTGTGATCTTTTCAAGGCATTCGACTGCGTAAATTACGAAACATTGATTTCCAAACTGAAATATAACGGAATGGCAAAGCCCTATATTTTTTCATGTCAAACCTTAAAATAATTTTATTTTATTGTTTTATTTCCTACATCAATGTAATCACTTTGATACTCTGCGTCAAATCAGTTAATATCAATAAACAAAGTATCAGGTGTTGCATGGCACAGCACTATTTGCCTCGCATACACTCACATTACACGCACCCTAATGTATTTTGTTTTTGTCTTGTCCTCAAAACTCTATTGCCAATCTTACGTTAGTACATTCTAAATCTATGATATTTGACATCCACTCCAATTCAACGGTATCTGATTTATGGGATTAAAATTTCCTTGTATTTTTTTCTGATATAGAAATAGGTATATCGGATATATCTGTGCTAGCTTCCAGCTCAATCCGTTCAGTAATTTTGAAGTGAAGGTGTAAAAATGACCCTAACATTTTTTTTTTATTACTTAGATCAAAAGAAGCCTTTATCCTATTCCTTTATAAAACAAAATATTTCAGTAGTTTTGGCAGGGCGTTATAATACCAGTGGGATTGGATGAAAAGTGGGATAGTATAAGTAAGCCAATATCTCAGTTTGCATACACTCAGTTACATTTGTTCTGCTTTTACAGTGTTAGATGCCAATTATGTTTCTGTAAAACAAGTATAACAATTATCACACCAAATTGGATTCACATAACAGTAAACGGAGACTGGCGTATTCAGCTGTAACAAAACAATAGCTAGGTATATACATACCATCCAAAGTTGTAGGAAGAAACCCAACCCACAATTTCATAGTAAACACGCCAGCGTGTGAAGTCTTATTTTTCCCAGAACAAAGCAACATTGTTCTGAAAAAGTTTGTTCGAAACTGGCGCTTAAGCAGTGCTGGCTCAATGATGCTAAGATAATTGTTTTCTTTCGTTTACGAATACGGTTTTGTTTAGAAAATATAGCAAGTATTATGCTTAAAAATTACGATAGATAAGATAACTTAATAAAATATCACAGGACATAAATTGACATACATATACATACAGAACATAAAATATAAATTTATTTTTCTTATACCTACTTAATGTCATTTTTACATTTATTTTAATTGACATTTTGTCTTGTTACTTGAATTGAGATTATTTTTGTTCCTCAGTTTTGTATTTAATTTTACTGTGACTTATTTGCTTTATTTAAATGTAGTTAGTCATTTGGGCTTGCTTTTCATGGATTTATAAACCTGTTATGAATGATAAACACACACAGTGAGTCTACAAACTGAGCAAAGCTTGTTATATGGAAACTACATTACGGATATAATATTATTCGTTATATGACCTCTTTTATTGGAAATACATACCTACTTATGTTAAAGTACAACACCCAAACATAGAACATAAAAATAATCTTTGTGCGTGGTGTTAATCGAACCCAAAACGTATAGTACATACGGCAGAGCTAACTACCATTCATTGGTAGTAGCTCTGCAGTCTACAAGTCAGTCATAGCTACTGTGCTGTGTCTGAAGGCTTATATTAAGATGATTTGCAGTTGCAATTAGCTACTTTCCTATACGAGAGAAGTGCGAGTACTCTAGTGTGATTCTAAATAATGTCCTAACACTTGGGTTGTCCCCAACATCAATACGTTATGTCAAGCCCGAGAGAATGTGTCGCTCATTACCAGGTACATTGCATTGGAATTCAGACAGGAGAATTGATAGATTTTAACCGCCTCTGTGGTCTAGTGGTTCGCAAACCGGTGTCAGATCCAGATTTTCGGGTTCGATCCCCAGTGGGAGTACAATATTTTGTTTGGTTTGTTTGGTGGTAGAACTTTGTTTAAATCCGCCTGGCTAGGTACCACCATATTATCTAATTCTGTCGCCATAACAACAATTCTAAAATAGATTCTGGATTGAAATGCTCTGCCACCTTCAGCTAATTTGAAAACCAGGTGAGATGAAGGCCAAGCGCTTCCCCATCGTACAAAAAAAAGTTTTTTTTAAGAAAAACATTGTCACAAAGTTGAGCTGTTAAACATTTTGTTGAACGTGTTATATCAAAGAGTACCTACTTATCATTTTGCATGTTAAGGTAGACTATGTAAGGCCATCAATTTTGGCCGTTATCAGTTGTCGAAATGCCACTTATCTAGTGACCAGGAACTGTAATGAGAATTTCGTTTTTGAATTCCAGTTAGTGAAAAGGATCATTGTTCTAAAGGAAACGGTATTTTATTGTTCCCGTACCCATAGAGACGCAACTCCATTCAAAAGTTCATTCAACCATTCATATTTACATTTTCCAGATTATTCACGAACAACTTAATATAGCTTATTGCACTAGCTAATTTATTAGCATGTTGTATTCAACATCGAGCTATTGCTCGAGGTGAAAAAAAAACACCTCGCGTCTTACTTGGCTTAGCAACCGCACCGGAACAATCCCTATGTGGTTCTTAGCAATGCATTGATTTATAGAGGCCCTCTACTCTACCAACCGTTATACGAAAGGCATATCAGACAGTTGTCAGGACCAACTACGGTAGGTCTTGCCGCCACCAAGAGGCAAGTATACCTACAGCTCGGCAGCGAGTAGCTCTTAAACCAAACAGCACAGCATACCTACTACCATCCATCTAGAATGGAACCGGTAGCGTCATGGTCCCTATCTAGCGACCCATGCCAATAAATAAATTAATCATAAATATTACAGGACATTATTTTTTACACAGCGCCATCTAGTTAAGCAATAAGCAAATCTTGTAATATGTTTTTTTTTAAATACATACTATCATACAATACAACACCCCAAACAGTCCTGGTTGGGAATCGAACCCACCACCTCCAGCACAGAAGGCGGAACTCCAACCAACTGAGGTGTGAGGCTTGTTAATGCTAGCTTTATCCCAGCTAGGCCATAACCCACCGGGACAGAAACCCCACGTTGCACAACAGTCACCAAGCCAGGGGGGCGAATGAGATTTTTTACCTAACTGCCCCGGTTCTAGGACTTGGCCACCGGGACCGATGGGAATGAGTCCAATCCACTTATCATATGAACACTTGAAACTATTGTCCCAATCGTTTCTTTTCCGTGTTCATCATCAAGTCGTTCCGTTCCATCTGTGGAAATTTCATAAAATTAATTTAAAGTGAACCCTTACAGAAAACCCTTCGCTACCCTGAAAAATATAGACCTCTAGTCCCTTTGTTTGGCCTGAGCGATGATTGTCAGTCAGTTACACGAAGTTTATACATATTTAGAAGATGACTGTACGTTGTCTCTGTTACTCATAAAATAAACAACGCGAAACGTGCAGTACAACTAGGTACACAACTTGTAAGCTTCTGCTAAAATATTTGTTTCCTCAAACAAGTAAATCTCCATTCAGCTTACATTCAGGCAAAAGATAAACTTGTGTATAATTCTCAGTGTGCCACATAGAGTACAATTGTTTATTTAAAGCGGAACAAGGATGGATAATCTATGGATAAGTAACCTCTTGTTAAAAAAATGCTGGGTCCACATCACACTGTATGTCTTACTGTCACTGTTGGTTGTGATTTGGGATTATGTGATACTAACACTAATCTAACACACGGGTAACACTGCACGCATTAATGTTACCCAGGTCGCCCAGTTTTGGCGGGAATTGGATGGCGCGCCTCGTGACTTTTTTGTATAGGTATTTAAATAAATGCAGAAACTGTACATACTTAGTAGGTACAAATACAGTTGTGTGATAGAGATGGATAGTGATAACAGTGTGCAAAATGTGGACTAAAGCTCCACGGGTGAGGTTACATCTCAATACAAGCTGAAAAATTACGATGACACTTCTAGTGGAATATGAAAAAGGTAATGAACAGGTGTGCTCGCGAGACCACAACTACACAGACTGTACGAAGGACTTGTTAAGGGGCATTAACTATTGAGCGCATAGCAATATCAAGGTATCGCCCTTGTAAGCAAATAAGTGAAACAATAAAGAAGACTGATTGGGTTCCACCGCACCAGGGAATGGGAAATAACCATCGGGAACCGTGAAATGGTGAAGTCAACAGAGTTGTACGTAGAACGAGCAGCGTGCAACGAAAGATCTAAGTAAATAAATAAATAAAATAAATATTACAGGACATTAATTTTACACAACGCCATCTAGCCCCAAACTAAGCATAGCTTGTAATATGGGAACTAGATTACGGATAGAATACTTAAATATTTTTTGTAAATACATACCTACTATATGATACAACACCCAAACACAGAACAAACATCTATAGTCATCACACAAATGTTTAAGTAGGAAAATGAACGTAACACTTCCAGATAACGATTATCATCTTAGTAGTGTAAATAAAATAAGTAAATGTCATTGGATGCGCAAGCGCACGCCAGAATCAATTAATTGTCTATTGTCGCCGGGCCGGGATCATTCGACATGCGCCAAATGCCCCTGGCTGGTGCGCCAGCCAAATATTTTATGCCATCAGATAGGTTAAGCGGGTTGTGCACTAAACATGTAGGTAGGTATGTAAAATATGACAAGGATGTTCCTCAGGGTTAGTTGCACGGGATCACTGAATCTTGACATATTTATTTTACTTGACTCAATCTTCACGAGCAAAGTGGTAATTTCGCCCTTCAAACTGATTTTGAAATGTAGTGTTTACATTTTCCATACCAGCTCGTAAAAAGTCAGGATAAGATTTTAAATCAAAGATATCGTCGATAAGTTACCTATTTGTTACTATAACTTGCCTTGCATTTTGTGGTTTTTACTCTTTTGAATCTAGGGTGTGTTTGTTATGAAGCTTAAATTTACGAAACACCATTGGCGCGTACCCCTACCCTGAGGAATACCAATAATCAAAGATTTTCGATATTGCAGTCGCCACGCATATGTTACAGCTGCATCAACAGCACCTTAACTTTCTTTTACCGTGTAATTCGTAACACAAGGATATCTACTTTGCTTAATTAAAGGCTGAATGATAGATATCTGATTGGTTTGTGTCAGTCCCCGTACTTCTTTAGTGGACGCACAGCCTTAGTCGTAGTAGACGTGGAATTAATTGCATTAAGTTGTCCTTTTGAAAAGCTATTCCAGGCATTCTGTTTAATTTGAACGGCTCAGACGATACCGATAAGAATAATGATGTAATTTATGCATAGCTCTAAGGTGCCTAGTGTGGCAAATGTTAAGACTTTGCCATGCCGTAGACCACACAACACTGTTGGAATTTAAGTCATCGAAATTTTTACTATTCATGATGGGTTAAATCATAACCTAAAGGCTTGCCTGAACAAGATGACACATTGAGCTACACAACTGAGCAGCTTTTCGTTTTTTGTCTCATTTTGAAGGAATTACAGTCATAAGTCAACGGAAATACAGGCAGCTGATACCAAGTTTCTCCAGTCTAACCTTTTTTTCTAATTTTTCGAGGGGAAAATCAAGAAACCCCACCGCATTGATGGTGGAGGTAGGAGGGCTCTGGGATGTTTGTTGAAACGTCTTCCATAGCCATATCGCCAAGAGCACTTCCCTGGGGCGGCTCCCCTAACACATTAGCTGTCAATCCGCGACGGTACATGCGCCGTCACCCATCCCAAGATCTGCATGAAGTCAGCCAGAGCCCTTACCACGAATCCGCAATGCCCCCTATTCCTCAGGAGATACCGCTCATATTTCTTACGCGGAAGGCGACGTAGAACAGTTCAATAATAACCGCCGGTCTGCCCCCACCACTGGCCAAATGTTGTCGTGCCCAGCCACATCGAGCAAGATTCATAGCCCAAGCTATGAATCCTGGTCTTAAATGGTCTGCGTTTTAAACTCCAAAATAAAGACTCCAGGAATATATTTTTATTTTTATTTATATTTTCATTATAGGTCTATTTAACAAGCCTCATAGCTCAGTTGGTAGTAACTCTGCCTTCGGCGCTGTAGGCTGTGGGTTCGATTCCCACCCAGGACAAACATTTGTGTGATGAACATAGATGTTTGTTCTGTGTTTGGGTGTTGTATCATATAGTACGTATGTATTTACAAAAAGTATTTAAGTATTTTATCCGTAATCTAGTTCCCATATTACAAGTTATGCTTAGTTTGGGGCTAGATGGCGCTGTGTAAAATTAATGTTCTGTAATATAATGTTCTGTAATATAATGTAAAGACTCACTACCTGTTCTTATCTACTTTCTCACTACTTTTTCTTTTTCACCTCTGATCACTTCTCAGGGTATAGATCTTATGAGGATCACCTTCTAGGCGCTAGTCAAAGGCACGTCAAAAATTACGTTTAGCAAAATGGCCCCGGTTTGCAAGTTGCTAGTATTCAATACGTGACAAGTTGTAAGCTCATCGCTGCTTATCGGAATTCCAGCCAGTGCCATTCGGATTTTTGTCCTAGATACATGCCGGTTTCTCCACGATGTGTCACTTCATGTGTCAAATGCGCACATAAACATCCGAAAACCGAGAAGTCTATTTGGTGCACCATTGGAAGGCGGGCCCATCACTTGGCCACACAGCACACAAACTCCATAATCATGACTTATCTCTTATTATCAGATTCAACATTTTTATAAAAAAGTGTTTATGTATTATTTGTTGCATAATTGGATGACGCTGTAAGTAGTAGATTAAGTCATATGTCATATCAACCTTTCATGTTCACCTTTCATGTCTAAAACGTGGACATAGAACCAACTTGTCCGATATGCTTGGTTCACCAATATGTTCAGCCAACCCTTTTTTTTTTTATGCGGAGAATGCGTTTAGGCACCATAGCCTCGTTGGGGACGAGGCCGTGTGTGGGACTCAACCCGTCCTAGCGACAGGCAATACCAACTAAACTCCGCAGTGACCCACTATCGCCGAGTGGTGGTGTCGTGGGAATCCGGCTAAAGCCTTTACCGCCACAACACCACCAGCGATTGCACCTTTACAGGGGCCCCACAGGCCCCCCCAGTGTGACTGGGGGGGGATGGCGGGAACAACTGGGTCGCCAGGCTGTTCCCGCCGACGGCGGGGATGAGGGTCTGTGCAATGGAGGCCGATTGAACGCCCCTACGTTCCCGGCCCCCAGACCCCCATCTGATCCCACTGCCCGACAGGGTGGCCGAGTTGACCCTCCCTGCCGCGCCGCCAGCCTTGAAGGCCGGCCATCCCACGACCCGAAGGTCCGCTGAGTCCCTCACTGGGACTCCCCGCACCGCGGAAGTCCGCCTGTCCATCCATTGTGCCCTATGCTAACTTCATAGGGACACGCGGAGGACACCCTCACGTTGGATTATTCGCTGCCGTCGATAAGTCCCCACAAGTGGGAAGTGATCGACGGCACCCAGGGTACACCACGAGGAGGTTATCCGACCCAGAACCCCATGTTCAGCCAACCCGGGCCAGCCCCTGTAGCCCAGCAGCCATTTACAAATAAGCAACCCGGAGGCGTGATTGACTATCTTATCTTACCTGTTATCTCTGCTTAAACACGAAAACATCTTACATAATGGAGAAGCAAGCTATTTTTATGAAGCATGAAATTATCAACCACAGATACGAATAGAATCTAAGGGGTTAAGATAAAAATCGATCGATAAACGACTATCTCAGGTTTAAGTCCAATGTGAAGCGCGAGTAATTAAATTGTACCTAGACTGATCAAAATCAACCAATCTTACCTGTGAAATAATTTCAACGCTCAGCAGGCGTGTTGGTCATCACAACCAACACGAACATGAAACTAAACAAAGGCCAGTAGTAAGTATCCAAATTCATCGGAAGTTAGGTACCTCGAGTTGATCCATCTTTATTTAATAGCAGTCAACAATATCCACTCCTTTCATTTTTCTCCCGCTTTCAACAAACGTTCATTTTGCAAACCTACTCAACTACCACATCTTAACCAAACCAATCATCAGAATGAGCCGCCCGTGCAATTGAAATTTTGAACTTCTTCAACAAGTAATAATATTTTTTTTTCTGACATCATGCTGTAGATTTACGCATACTTAGATAAACAATCGAGTTTTCATATTGTGATTATCTACCATTTTTACTAGCCCGAGGTTATTGCCTTTTTCCTTGTGTGCCGGTCGCGATTCCGAACAGGTGGATATGACGTTTCAAAGTGATAGTAAAAATATATTTCTGAATAAACGATCTTGATCTTCTTTTGACCCGCCCTGCATCGGGTTGTTATCGGTATATTGCTTATTTGACATGAAAGATGAAGAAGACAATCTTAGGTTTACACTAGACAATACCAGAGTAGCCTGCAACCTCAACCCATCTTCCCGAGACCACGAAGATCTACAAGGTCGTCAGACCATGAGTGTGAGGGGTCTGAAAACACCGCTGGTCATTTTGTAGTGTGCGTTAGCCTAGTTGAGAAAAGCATATACTCTTTGTACGGACATTGAAATCTTTGAATTTGGTCGGATAGATAATATTTCACTAATGATAAATAAGAAACATTTTAAATTAAACCATCGGAGATAAGATCGAAGTCAAACAGAGAGATAATACGGTATACGTAAATGGCGTAGATAAGATTACAATGGCCAGCAAATATCCGATCGGTGTAATTGTTGATATTGTCATAGCTTTACCAGAATAGTTGGTGACACATAATTTAACAGATTTTAAAAATATTATATGAATATTATTAATATTGTATTAGAATATATTATTATTATTATATTTTTGACACACACTGTATGATAGAATTGCATATTTGTGTTCTGAAATGCACCTACACGATTTCAAGTAACTTTTTCGAAGTGAAAACTACGCCTAAAGAAGGCGCGTTGAGCACTTTTTGGATGAACAAATCATGGAACTCGCGTCATCGTCACCGAACGCTTTCCATTGTATATATGTGTTCTTTTTGGGTGAACAAAAGGTGTGAAACTCGCGTCATCATCACCGCACGCTCTTGGAAATTGTATCATCTATTAGATTATAATTTTCGTATTATTTTTGGTTTATGAAGAAGAGTTAATAATCAAGGATTAAAGTTTAAATTGGTTCAAAAATAATTCAAAAATAATAATTTAGACCTATATTAGATTATAGCTCGACGATACAATTCAAAAGTTACTTACTTAATCGGTGGGTTGAACCACTAGACCACAGAGGCGGTTAAAAATCATCAATAATTAAGTTTTAAAAACTAAAAAGAAAACCGATATCAATGAAGAATAATGATACAATTTCGGTTACCTGGATGACGTATTTTTCCTATAATTCTGATGACAGATGGACGCACAGACAGACATACGCGTGATCTTACTTGGGGTCCGCTATTTTCTTACTTGTGAGGTAATACACCCAAATCGCTTCAAGTGTGCCTATAATATTTGAAGAGTTCCCATCCCATCATCAGATCCTGCCCTGATGACGATGGGATCACCTGGGAAGTATACCGACATAGTTCCCTCGATTTCTCCAGGATCCCATCATCAGATCGTACGGGAACATACATTAAATAAAAAAAAAACGAAATGATTCCGACGAATTGAGAACTCCTTTTTTTGAAAGTCAGTAAAAAGAGAGTGAATGTTAAAAGCGGCTAGCTCCATCGTAGACCTCATCATTTCTTATGCAAGCTTCAAGAGCTGACTTATTGTGAACAAAATAGTGGTATTATGTCAGTTGGTATTATGTTAGTAGCTCTGCCTTGTGCGCTGTAGGTTGTGGATTTCGATTTCGATTCCCACCCAGGACAAACATTTGTGTGATGAATATAGATGTTTGTTCTGTATTTGGGTCTTGTTTTGCATGATAAGAATGTATTTACAAAAAAAAAATGTAAGCATCCGTCATATAGTTTCCATATTACAAACTCTGCTTAGTTTGGGACCAAATGGCGCTGTGTAAAGTTAATGTCTTGTAATATTTATTTATTTATTATTATTTATGTGACAGCTATGTCGTCTTTACTGTGCCATCACGCAACCACACACCTGTGTCAAGTGCCGACGTCACGAATCACGCATGTCGCATATAGAGGCGTGCTGATGCGCGCAAGTGGCCTCAAATGGCCACGTTAAAGGGATCAGAATATCAATAATAATATGGCTTTTTCAAAAATCTTGCGAGGAGTTTGATTGAGGTGACACGTGACCCAAGGGCTGGCTCTTATTTAGGACTGCGAAATAGCATAGCTATTCAGTGTGTTAATGTAGCCAGTGTCTTGGGCACGCTTCCGTCTGGTATTGGTTAATTGTTGAATAACAACAGTTGAGGCCATATGTAACGGTCCTTAGGTAATCTGACTAATTATTTTGTACATAGTTAGTTTAATGGTACATTTTATGGAATAAATGTTTGTTTTACACACATATATATTTAAAAAATATATGAATAGATTTATGCAGAGGTCGAAATTCAACCGTTAACAATGATTTAAGAACTATAATAATCGTAAAATAGCTTTCTGCACTCCTATGCCTAATATAAATTTTCCGTGAGCGCAATTTTCATAAAAGTGGTACTAAGTTTTCTCCTAGGGCAGAGCATGTTTTTGGTTCCTTGAGTAACGATTTTATTTGGTAAGTTACTACTACCAGTTGAAGTTTACGCTTACACGTTACTTGTGATCCACAGCGAGAAAAAAAGAATTCATAGTCAGACATTGAGTCGATTGAGTTCAGCTTGATTTTGTGGTAAATGTGTTTTTTTTTGACAGACTGCACATTTTAGGAAAAATCTGGGTAGGTATATTTTCTCTTCAAAATAAAACAATATCTACAAACAAAACTTTTATAATACAAATTAAAAGGAAGCTACTCGTTATCATTGCCTAAAAAATAACTCATCTTGTGTAGATAGGAATTTGAATACAAATTTTCATATCGATATGATAGCTGTAAGAATTCAATCTATCTATCTATCTTCTAAATATATATAACTCAAAGGTGACTGACTGACTGACATAGTGATCTATCAACGCACAGCCCAAACCACTGGACGGATCGGGCTGAAATTTGGCATGCAGGTAGATATGACGTAGGCTTTAGTAGTAATACGCAAAAATAACACATACATTAGTAAGCTGGAGTGAATTTTTATACCACGACTACCACAGCAACGGTTTTGAGAGCACTTTTAAACAGATTTTAACCTGTTCATATCAGTAAGGGGTGATTTTTATGCACTTATTTAATTCAGCCCACCTACTATGACGTACGGTCGGTGCTATGCTCTCATGGCTTTGCAAAGGATGGAGTCAGCATCGAGACCCTTGAACACTCAGGTGAATAAGAGACCTAGAAAAAGTGTGCTTGGGTGTGATAAAACACTCGGCGACGAGTTTTTTTTTTCTGACATAATTTCCTTGGTTAAATATCTAACACAAACCAAACATCACCAGATCTCAGTTCGGAGCAAACTACCCAAGAAGTTTTACTGACGTAAAGTTTTTCAAAGCTTATGGCTGTCATATATGCTTATGGCCCAGTCCAGTGTGATGGCAAATGTTTTCTACAAATGTGACAATAATTGAATGTGGAGAATGTAGTACGACGTTACAAACCCTATGATCTATAACAGTGCAGCCCAGACGCCACCCCCAAGTATGTAAAATGATGTTGCAAAATCGATATTACACTTTGGTCTTCTAGCTTTATCACCTACCTAACTCGCATTACATTAACGTAATGTCCACTGTTGAAAAGTACCTTCTCTTAAACTACATATGTAAAAATAACTGTGTTTCCTGTAATCCGTAACCGTTCCGGTAACCGCCTCTGTGGTCTAGTGGTTCAACCCACCGATTTCAGATCCAGAGGTCCCGGGTTCGATCCTCAGGGGAGCAATATTGTGCTTGGTTTGGTAAGTGGTAGGATTTTGGTTAAGTCCGCCTGGCTAGCTACTACCATCTTACCTAATTCTGTCGCCGTAATTCTTAAAAAAAATGTTGTGTTCCGGCATATACAGGTAAGATAGCCAGT
Source organism: Venusia cambrica (assembly GCA_951394065.1). Lineage (NCBI taxonomy): Eukaryota > Metazoa > Arthropoda > Insecta > Lepidoptera > Geometridae > Venusia > Venusia cambrica. Next base: position 10,517,492 of record OX596040.1, on the reverse strand, counting down.
TCCTCAGTTTGTTGAGGATTCCGGTTGAAGTGCGCTTCCACCATCGGCCTTATCTCAACTTTTGTAACCAGGTGAGATGAAGGCCAAATCGTATAAAAAAAAATACCACGCTTGGCATGCCTAAAAAGGTATAACTTAATAAGGAAATAGCTGTTACCCATGTCCTGGTAAAATCCCTTAGTCTCCTCTCACAAAATCCACGGCAGAACCATGTTCATTTCCGGGGTATCCGAGTACCTAACATCAACATAAAGATCACCGATGCTCTTGCCAAGCATGGTAATTATAGTAAATTGTATAGCCCTCTTTTGCAGGACGCATAACCTGCAGTGGGCTTTTTTGCGAACACCTAGATTTTTGATAACATTTTTTAATATGTAACTAAATGATATCTTTTCAATGGCACGCGCGATTTGAATAATTCAAAAAGTAATCTAAGTAGATTACTAAAGCATTAAAACATTATACTAGAATAGCCTTGAATACGAAGTGATGTATTTGGATAAAGATTATTACTAATGGTACACTAACGTGATGTAGTCTCTATCGGCGTTTCTATTAACTTTTTAAACATAACCATAATTAAGTTAAATAAGTATAAGTTATAGTGACATAATTATAATAGTTGGTATTGCAAATTTAATTGTAAATAAAATGATGAGATTGATGTGTTATCAATAGTAGAAAACGACCGATAAAATTCTTTTCATCGCGTGTGCAGCGAAAATAATTCAAGTTTTGGTAAGGATCCCTAAGATAACCTGATAAAAATAAAGCTTATGTTACAATAGCATTATAGGTGAAAGATTTTTTTTAATCGGTTTTATACTTTTTGAGTCTATTTAATACACACAAAAATACAAATATTTTTTTCTTTTAAATATTAGAGTTGAATTTATGAAAATATTATTTTGAAGTTTTGTTCATAAATCACTTACGTACATAGCAATGCTATTCACTCACCCGAGCGATTTTTAGCTTACCTTATGTGAGTGAGAAAGAATACAAAGAAATCTACGATATTTCAAATAAAGACATGCATCGAAAATCAGTCAAAGACGAGCTGTGCTGCGGTCTAAGCTCGTTTATTTAATGCGCCGGCGCACTGAGCGTGGCCAATCGATCAATGGCCCTACGAAAGAGTTCAACGCGTTCCTATTTCAAACACTTTTTTCTCGTAATTTATTTTCCTATTGAAACCTTCATCCCTATCACAGATAGGTACCCCAGAGAAACTCACTTGTAATAAAAAAAAAGTTAATAATAATACTCTTGTAAATAGTTTGGGGCTTGATGGCGTTGTGTTAAATCAATGTCCTATAATAGTTATTATTATTATTAATTGCTTTTTGTTATGAGTTATATACCCACTACTTCAGTATTTTCCATCTTTAGTTTTGCTGATCCAAGATTTTTATTTTTTTATTGTAGGACGGGGAAGCGCTTGGCCTTCATCTAACCTGGTGTCACCCGAAATCCTCAACAGACTGAGGAACTGTCTATCTTCCCTCTTGAGGTTATATCAGCCGGATCATTCTCAGCCGAAACACAATAATTTAGAATTATTGCTATAGCGATAGACTCAGGTAAGATGGTGGTAGCTAGCCAGGCGGACTCAAATAAATCACCAATCGAAATGTATAAATTTTGAATTTGTTATTTGAACTGATCTACGCAAGTAAGTACGTGTAGTAATATTTTCCGATGCATCTCTTTATATGCTTCATTTCTAACACTGAATCGAAGAAATATATGCTGAATGAAAGATTCCGCCCAGCATATATTTATTCGAATTACAATTATTCGAAGAAATATATGCTGAACGGAAATTTTATTTCGCTTTTACACACCTACGTTGTAAAAGGTTGTACGGACTGCATAGATTACAGCTAATTTTACAATGGTCTACTGGATATATTCTAAAGGCTGCTTTTAAGTTTTATCTTAGAAACAGTTTTGTGGGAACAATGGGTACCTTGTATTTTCGGCTACCGACATTTTTGCTCCACTCAATCGCTCTTTTGTTGAACCCGAGTGCTATTGTTGAAGCACTTGAATTACAGGCGTATGAATTGAATTATTAAGAAGACCTAAGCAGAAGAGTTAGGAGGTTAATCCACTTCCAGCTTTTGTATTAAAGTATGTAATAGAAGTAGAGTCTGCCGATCCCTTTTCCTGGACACAATATTATTTTTGGACCACTTCAAACAATGCAGTCTCAAGGAATAAGTAATAGCAAGGGGTCCTTTAAGTTCTAAGATATTTCCACATGAGTACAAGTTATACGTAAGTACATGGGTATGTAATTTACCCAGTGCGTATCATGGTACTAGCTGCTTGTTTCCTCACTTTGCTATTTCTTGTCCAGCCCATCGGCTCTTACTTAAAATTCTCAGAACTGTAATGAGTAAGTAAATGAATTAAATAATAGTTGGCCAGATATTCGTATGATAGTCACGAGGTATGCACAATGACGTCAGCAGCATAATCTCGCAGAACCGGTTAGGGAGCTTTTCTACCAGAGAAGTCGTGGGAGTGGGAATACCTGTTGCAGAGAGTAGATGCAATTAAACTGCCTTTAGATGTCGTGGAATGAACATAATAGACTAGTAAACCCAGCTGGGCTTGTAACCGAACGTATAAGGCGCAAATGGAAAGTTCCCAGTCGGCGATTAACATGTAAATCGCTCGGCCACTCCAGGGATGCCGCGAAATGGAGAGCTGAATCGGATCGATTGATAGCGAATAAATAAAACATAAACAGAGGAGTACTGATGGGATTGCATCACGGATACGAGGCGAGGCGGCGATCGGTGGCGACGGTCGGAGCTCAAACAAGAATTTATTTCCAAGTGTCCGGTTTCAGTCTGGCACGACGATCGCTCGTGTTGCATTTGGTATTTATTTATGTATCGGTGGAGCGCAGGTTCTACCGGCAGCGCCGCAGGCCCAGAGGGGGCAAAGGGGCATACTTACTACGTGATTAATCCGCGTCCCCCGGGTGCTGCGGGGTATGGTGGGGCGGGGGCGAGCGGCGCGGCGCGGGGGAGGTGGTGCCCCCGCCGCCCCCAGCGTGGGCCGCGGCGGCGGCGGCGGGAGCTCCGTACTCGCCGGGTTTCCTCGTCCCCGCGCCTCACGGCCACTCACTACGCACGGGGCTCCGCGTAGTGCCGCCGTCAGTCGCACCGCGACCCGCGCCGACGTCGCACCTACGCGTTCATATCCGTCTCGTAATCGACCCGTAATATCATTCATGCTAATCTCCGCCCGTTGATTCTCCTGTCGTGCCGAGTGACCGCAGTGAAAACGTCGCGCGTCACCGCTAGTGCCGAAAGTTGTTGTCACGCCCTGTACAGTTCCAACTGAGCGTACCGAACCAGTTCCCGGTGAGGGACGGCGCCTTCTCTCGGATGAGATTCTCCGAGCTTCGAGAGCTGCTGTGACCCGCGGCCGGCTATGCTGCGTCTGTGATCGTCTCTCGACAGAGCCACGAAACGTAAGGATCTATCTGTTGAGTCGATTCGGCGAATCGCGTACTCGGTCCACGGGCCGCCTTCCTATTTGCATGGCGCATACGAGTGGATTTTATTTTCGTCTGGGGTGCTATGTGTGCGCAGTGCGCGTGTGTGCGGCGCGGGCGTGCGGCTGTGTGCGGCCGCGGCGCGTGTGTGCGTCTGCCGAGACGGCTGCTCCCTGCTCGCTTTATTTAGGCTGTTTCTGAGCAAATCGACACCTCTGCCTGCGCCCACTGCCGCCCAACGACCGCTACCTGTGTCCGGGACCTATCTACATCCATATTGGATTGGTCTCTACCTCGTGCCGTCAAAATTCGTCAACCTAGGTACATACATGTTCATCTGAAGCTCTGGATCACTCTGATATCAGGATAGGTACCGCTGTAGACATATTTACATAGACAAACTAAGTATCAAAGTAGATACTTTGATACTTAGTTTGTCTATGTAAATATGTCTACTCGTGCATTGAGATGAAGTGGAAACACCTACCTACATATGTTGAGATCTTGGGTTTGCCTGTGCTGTGCGTGTTGGCAGCGAGCGTTTTGTACAATTCATTGCGCGATGCATGTCAATGATCTCGGAACTATACAGCTCGACACGAGTCACCTCGCGGCTATTATATGTAATGGCTCCACGTCAGATGCTGCCCTAGGGGCAAAGCTCTAAAAAATATGTACAACAACAATATTACTTACAGTTAGACTAATGATAACCGCAATAATAACAAGATACGATTTTCTAGCATCATTTCCAGTGCACGTTGTAGATAATACCTAATGTCATAACGGTCTACACATATGTGCTCTATATGCTTTTAGGTACCTACCAATTAGTTTTTCATAATGATCGTAAAGCCAAAAAATGGAAATAAGAAATATTAAGAAGCCTCAACTTTGAAGTAAAGTAAAGCAATTGTTTGACATTTACATCTTGCCAGAGAAATCAATCACAAATGAAACCTTATTATGTACCTATGTTATCGCAAAAGCCTGGGGTATCAACAACAACACAAATTATAAGTATACAAGTAGGAAAATTACGAAGGTAGGTTATATTATAGTAGGTATTCGGTATACTGGCACGTATTCCTACGGTTTGATACACTTTGACCCGAGTAATGCTTCCACGATGCGCTATAACTATAATGAACTAACTTTAAGGTAGGTATTACCTATAGCAATAGCAACATTACCTACTATGATACTTACTACAGCGTAAGCTAACAAAGAGATAAAGGAGTCAAATAAACAAATTAATTGTACACATGATTGGATAGTTATAGTCAGCGCTGATAAAGCAAGTGGAAATATTCATTTGAGCAAATATTATACATGACAAAATCATTATGTTTATCTTTAATTTTACAAATAATTATCTTACTGCTATTTATTGCATATTAAGTGGGGTCGGCACAACAATGACAAAAAACAACAGTGTCGAATAAAACGACGGTGTTATCTTCCTTCATTCTCCCCTAGTGGACGTCATTTCATTATTCACTCCTTTCTGGCCCATATCACCCCTTACACAATTGATCTATCTCTTTTACGGTCTACCACTATCTTATCCATCCACACTCATATGCAACATTCTTCTCGTATCATGACTTCCATCCCTCCTCATCACAAGACCAAACCACGCTAACCTATTACTTCTCAAGTTTCAGTCACTGTCGCACTTTCACACTTCCTCTAACTTATTCGTTCTTTATAATATCCATTCTCGTTACTCCACACATACATCTTAGCATTCTCATCACTGCCGCATGCACTGTTCTATCATCACCACCTTTCGTAGCCCAGGACTCAGATCTATATTACGACAGGTCTGACAATGTTCTTATAGATTTTCTCTTTTAGTTTAAGGGGCATTCGGGGATCGTAAATTATCCCGGAGAAAAACCTCTGAGACCTAACGCCATTTCATCCATCCCGCACTTACTGTATTTTTCACATCGCGGTCAATATCACCGTCGTCTCGGAACATAGAGCTGGAGACTAGAAATTATAGGCACTGGAAATTAGAACAGACTAGTAGGGATACACCCCATAAGGCAATATTGGAGAAAGCTTTACTAATATCAATGAAATTGACAAATACTTGTATATGTAGATATGTATATATAGTTGTCATATATCATTGGTTATCATATACACTAGGTATATATGAATCACAAAACATCAACAGTCAGTGAGAGTCCACTGCTGGACAGGGCCTCCTCCATAAGTGGAGGGTTTTTCCATAATCACCCTTCTTGGCAGACGGAGGCGGCATGCGATGAGAAAATGTTAATCCCTTTTTTAAGCACATTGCGCGCGTTAAAAAGTGTGAAATCTGGCATTTAATGTTTACATGGAGGACTCAAGTTTTTCACGGTCAAATTTCAACCACTTGGCGACGTAAAAATAAATAACCCTGTCCTTTTTTATATTGTGATCAAAGCTCAGTCAGACGTTTGGTTGAATACCAGTGAAAAATATACAAGTTGTATTTTACGAGCCAAGTCTTATCAATTATTATCATTGTTTGGTCCACGCATGAGCAGATGGACTTAATTACATTATTTACGTAGTCATTAAATATATAATACCTACTTAATTACGTAATAATCGTATTTAAGTAGAAGTAAAATACTATGACGAGGGATTATTATATGATTAGAGATACAGATAATAGTATCGTAGGAAAAATATAGGAAGCTAAGAGGAAATGAATAAAACATACAACACATATTTAAACCACTAGGTACCAACTGAAGCTACAAAAGCATACAAAGTCACATAAATGTATTGAAAAGAAAACCAGTGGATACTTTACACATACGAGTTATAATTGCATAGGAATGGTACTAAAGATCATTTTGAAGATTATAATGTAGAGATTATTGTAAAGTTCGATAAGGTTGTGAGATAATACCTTTATAAACATGCTCCTTTTGGCAGATAAGGGAGCGCTGGCAAAGAAAACAAAGATATCAAGAAACAAACTGATAGCAAAAGCGTAAGCGCTATCAAAGTGACTATGTGCTTACTCCATACAGCTTTGAACGTTATTCTACAGTACCTACAGCGGTTAAGGTTATACACAAGTTATACACCCCTTTATTTTCAATGGTTTTGTATGTATACACATTTGGTAGATATGTTATTAATTTGGTATAAAAGTGAGATATATCTCACTTGAATACTTTTGTTTTTACTTTTTAATTACTTATTGCCTTATCAGGCTAGAATACAAATTTAGAGCCAGAAAACTTTTCCCGTAATCACATGGGAATTTCCCAAAATCCTTTCTTATCGCACCCTACACTAAGAAAGAAAGCTACTCTATAAAAATCTCGTATATTGGATTTCATGGGTTTTTTTGCGCGGAACCCTTGGACTTTTTATTATATAAAAGCCTTAGTTACTACGTTGCGTGCAGTATGCAAATGTAGAGTCTACAGCCTAAACGGCTTGATTAATTTAAGTATCGTTCTGATGTAAATTAAAGGTTCGAATCGAATAAACAAAGATATTATTTGAAAAAAGTGCAAATGCAATATCAGCGTGTTTTATACATAGGGTATATAACATACCTTTGCATATGTTTTGTATGTGTGCGTTATCAGGCGAAACTGCCGCCTACGTAGACATCGAGCGATATCCACATTAACGATAAAGCCACTTACCTGCTGCGATAAAGCCCTGCTGAATAGAACATGAATGAAACCCTTATAGAGTTAAAATAGAATGGAATACCTTACATTACGTCATAATATTGTTATTACATCTGAGTACGGAAAATGGCCGGACTATTATATTTAATTAAAGGAAAAAACCGGTACATATATAGTACCTGCTACAATTGCTTGTTTTTTTTGTTATATTGGTGAACTATAAATAATGTTCTACCCTACCCAGGCAGATTTGCATTGCTTAAATAGATCATTTACAATGTGTCGTGTAATCAGAGCTTGATCAAAAATCCCTAGGAGACGGGCAGCAGCCATCATCTACCTTAGTAGGTACCTACATAACACCGATACTGTGATATCATCTGCCAAGCATAGTGCATGCCAAATACCCCATTACTCTTGTTTATATATTTCTAGTTGAGCAGCAACATTCACTTAAGTACTAAATACCAACGATACCAGCTATTACCAAATCGCTGGCCAAGTGTAACCCATGTCGTGCAGTGGTACGTTTTTTGCCATGATTAATATGCGAATCTCAAAAACGACACAAGAAAAAATACTTATAGTATCTTTAGTACCTACATTTACATATCGTTGTGACAATTACTGTCGTTTGGTTCAGAGCAGGACCAATGCATGCTCCACTAAAAAAAGATGTTTAACGTGCATGTGCCCACAGCATCAGTAATAACACAACCTATAGGTATATAGGGGCTATATCGAATGCGATGACCGAGTAATAAAATGAGATCAGATGATGAAAAGAGTATTGGATTACGCCACCGTAAATGTCGTAAAAGGCGACCAGGAGTATACTACTGCAACGGCTATTTAGGTACACGATATCACTACGACCAACAACCTGCCTATCCAGCATAGTGCTTGTGGCACACATTTTCAGTTTGCGATGATGATGAAAATCCCCGTATCCCGTAGAATAACAAGTTATAATGATGATGAACTAATACTTTTATAAGGACTGCAAACTTAAAACCAACCCCTCAGAAGGATGTACCGTGATGTTCCGTAGCCAAGGCCTACAAACAACAATGTAAAGAAACTCAAGTCTCTCGCAAGTTTACGCTTTAAAATGCGTTTCACAACTACGGCTAATGTTAAGTTTAAATTCAAATCTCCAAGGAGAATTTTACAAACTCGTCATCAACGTTTTGCTTTAGCATAGAAACGAAATTAAGAAGTTGTTTCACATTGACACATTCCACGCGTCATGCCGAAAACGTCTTTATGACAACGCTTATCTCCAAAGCACTAAGCCGATTTAAATGATTTAAATGATCAATATGATAGATTGTGTCATATTTGGGCTAACATATTGCATTTAATTTATCAAAATCCAATCGTTACTACAATAGATATGCGGTATCAAAAATCTTACGAAAATCAACAAATTGTTTGAAAAAAATCGTTCCTGAGTAGAGTGAGGTACTTGCCATAGACTACACATAATCAGAAACCGTGCACAAGCAAACAGACAAAAATTCTAACATTGTATTTTTTGCTCAGCTGCATGCCTTTATAAGATAGCACCAATTTTTACTTGTAATTATAATAAAGGAACAGACACAGCTTTTCTACGATTTTATTATAAGTAGGTACTTGAAGATAGATAAGTCTACATACAAGACCTATGTCAATAATTATCACATTGAAAAGAATTACATATTATCTATTTGGCAATGATTAGATACACGAATCTAATAGTATAGTAGCTTACACAAAGGTTACAGACGGGCTGACCAATCGCACATGTATTTCAGTTTATTTTTACTCATCAGGGTAAATAATTAAATAGGTATTTCCTGAATCGAGTTGAGGTCGAAACATTTGGAATTTGCACAAATTGTGCTGTTTTCCTCAGTATACTGGTATTTGGCATGCGGTGAGGCTAGGTGGAATCTTCACATCAGTTTACAATATAATAAATACTTTAGTCTACCTCTTTACTCTCCCTTCATCATTATTAATATTATTACTGCTAGTTCTTTAAAAGTACATACGTATGTATCAACTTCATGAAACTTTTAACGACAGATACTATCTAAGTCGACCATATAATAAATAAATAAATAATAAATATTACAGGACATTATTTTTTTTACACAGCGCCATCCAGCCCCAAACTAAGCATAGCTTGTAATATGGGAACTAGATTACGGATGGAATACTTAAATACTTTTTTTTTTAAATACATACTTACTATATGATACAACACCCAAACACAGAACAAACATCTTTATTCATCACACAAATGTTTGTCCTGGGTGGGAATCGAACCCACAGCCTACAGCGCAGAAGGCAGAGTTACTACCAACTGAGCTATGAGGCTTGTTCACATTTTTGTTTTCATTCTGTTATTTAGACGTGAAAACGTGTAATAAGCTTTCTGATGCTGTTCTTTTGTAAATATAACTTTAAGAGCTGTTGATTTTACAATAAATAAATAAATTACTTTCCTACCCGTAATGATTCTTGCCAGCGGTACTACCCTTTGAACTGTTGGTGTCTTTTATCGACGAATTTAAATGGTGGAGTGTCGTTTATCCCTTCCGGGCGTGATATGGTATGGGTGTTTTTTTTTATTCTAATTCTAGTTCTAATTCGTTGTTTTAGTTTTAAAATACAACATTGTGTGATCTCTCTTCCTTAGTTATATATATATATATATAAATGAAGAACAGCCTGCCTACCAACAACCGCCTGGTAACTTCTCACGATAAAGGCAGTGTTTTATTTCGATGTCAACAATGAAGGTACCGGTTCGGGTTCACTTCACCGTCTCACATTACTACTCTTTGTTATCAAAACGGTTGTAAACATGCACTCGCGATACCGATATTCTGAACGGTGGCTTGAAATACGAGCCCTGTAGCTGTGTCAGATCTAAGCAAGATTATAAAATACTATACGTCGATTAGTTGCTTCGTATTAGCTGCGCGCCTATTATTGTCTTAACAAGCGCTGTCGCATTAATGTAATTAACAATACTTATTAGTTAAATGATCAGTGTCATGAGTTTCCTTCTTTTCGGCGTCCTAGTGGACGCCAGTACCGTAAAAAAGTGACTATATGTATCGTAAAAAAAGAGTTCCTAATCAAAATTCAACAGTATGAAAAATACCTTTTGCTCTCTTGTCCATATAAACATGAACTGTGTCAAATCTGATACGTCCGTTGTAATCGATTGCAGGTCATAGCTAACGTAAAATCATTTAAATTAAATAAGATTGGGGCTGGCTCTTACTTAGGCCAGCGAATTAGCATAGCTATTCAGCGTGGCAATGCAGCCAGTGTCTTGGGCACGCTTCCGTCTGGTACTGGTCTGGAACAGTTGAGTTACCTATAGGCCGTTTGTAACGGTCCTTAGGTAATCTGACTGATTCCTTTGTACATAGTTAGTTTAATTATACTTTTGAATAAGATATAAGTAGGTAGGTTAGTAACCTAAGAAAATCTATAATCAAAAATTAATGCTAACTCACGCGATGAATTCCACGATTGGCTCTACATTTAACAAAAAGTCATCTCACATATTACTTAGATACCTATTTAGATGAAGTAAATAACACGATTCGAAATGTCTGCCTACAAATAAGGATCATACTGCACAAGGAAAACTTTACTCTGGCGTTAAAATACCTATCATGGCTAACCTCAAAAAAAAACGATTTCGGAGAATCGGCTTATTCATGAAACTTGAATTCGCTGCAAAGTGGCGTTTATCTTTTGAATAACAAAACCAGTTAAAGCCCACGCACTCTACGTTTGCTGGATCTTTGAAGAATAATACATTTGTCCTTGTGGTTATCCACATGTTTATCTAGTTCACGACTACATGTCCGGACAAGTTTAGCATTATAGCTTCATATAATATCCATGAATAATTTCAATATTAATTTAATATTAAACAAGCCTCATAGCTCAGTTGGTAGTAACTCTGCCTTCTGCGCTGTAGGTTGTGGGTTCGATTCCCACCCAGGACAAACATTTGTGTGATGAATATAGATGTTTGTTCTGTGTTTGGGTGTGTATTGTATGATAAGTATGTATTTACAAATTTAAAAAAAATAATGTATTTAAGTATTATATCCGTAATCTAGTTCCCATATTACAAGCTATGCTTAGTTTGGGGCTAGATGGCGCTGTGTGAAATTAATGTCCTGTAATATTTATTTTATTTATTTATTTATGAATATATATCTTAGTCATTATCATGTTCTAACATATAAGTAACTATCTGTTTTTTTTCATACTCCCTTCCTACGCATATTTTTACCATACAATACATTCATTATTTCTAGTATTATTAACACCATTTTATTTTTAACAGTCCATTCCATCCAAAGGTTATCTGGTAGAGATCGCTTTTTAAGCGATAAGGCCAACCATCGTTTTACTATTTTAATTGTTCTCCTTGCTTGTTTGTTGTGTAACATTGGTGAATAATAAATATTTTTCTATCTATCTATCCCTTCCTCCCTTTAGTAAAACTTTTTTATTTCTAGCAATGCAACATTCCTCCAACCGGCATTACATGCCAATACTATACAAGCTTATCTTCTCAGTCACAGATGCAACTGTCAAACTTTCATGTACAGGTAAATTCGTATACTCATTCATAATTTAACAAGCCTCATAGCTCGGTTGGTAGTAGCTCTGCCTTCTGCGCTGTAGGTTGTGGGTTCGATTCCCAAGGGAAGCGCTTAGCCTTCATCTCACCTGGTTACAAGTTGAGATAAGACCGAAGGTGGAGGCGCACTTCACCCGGAATCCTCAACTAACTGAGGAACTGGCTATCTTACTCTAAATGCCGGAACACAACATTGTTTAGAATTATTGCTAAGGCGACAGAATTAGGTAAGATGGTGGTAGGTAGCCAGGCGGACTTAAACAAAGTCCTACCACCAACCAAACCGAGCACAATATTGTTCTCCTCCTGGGAATCGAACCTGGTACCGCTGGAACTGAAATCGGTGGGTTGAACCACTAGACCATAGATGCGGTTTGATCTTATCCATTCTTGTCAACACACACACAACATATCCTGCTCAAGGCTCAGCATATCTATTAACATTTATGTCAATTGTAGACAAACTATATAAGGTGAAAAGTATGTGAAAATTAAAGACATTGAAACAGTAAATTGTGTGTCCCACAAAAAACATTACAATAAGTTTAACAGCTATATTGACCTGTCCAAAGCAACAACTAAAAATACACAACGCAACAATGTAAATCTCAACTCGATTTGCATTTTAATAATACCTAGTGCAAACATACATTGTTATGAGGTAAACAATGAATATAAAGGGTGTTGTTTGTCAACAAAGCCCTTGCATTTGGATGTTTATTATACAACGGGCTACCTATATCTTGCTGCTGCAGTTCCTATATTTTAAGTACATAGGTGTGCTTATGTAATGTTTGTGTTCATGTGTATTGCAAAGAGTTCATACAACATTTTTCGGGAATACTTTTTAAAATCCAGTAGTCATTTTACAAAATCAAAATTTGATAATCCATTACAAAATGTGTCTCTTAGGCAAGCGTGTATACATACTCACATTTGTTAAAAAAAAACCTTGATTTCAAAAACTATAAAATATCATTGCCTAGATCTGAAAGAAACTATATTTGAGGAAGACCGATAGATGAGCAGTACCATTTTGATGAATCAAACTCAAATAAAGTTATGAAGTTGAAATTGTCAACAACTTTGTCTTCATTATACAAGGACATGTTTACAATAATACCGAATAAAAAGCTGAAATGATTAGGATTAAGTAACGTGTTATATTACTTACATTGAGGCGGTCTAATCAATGGAGTGGCCGGCGCATTACATAACTGCTTTCACAGTTACATTGCAGTACGTTTGCGAAATATACCTATTATGCAAGGCATGCGATACGCAAACAGAGAATGTAGGTACCTGCTGACTGCAGACTTGAATTTACTGCATATTGCGAACAGTAGCCGCTCATAAATTTCCGATATTGTCTGAATCTCTGTTCGAATCACCTTGCAATATCAACACGAGCCTGAATAAGCTGCTAACAAAAAATAAACTAGTTTTTTTTTTCTAATTGACTGGCGCGGTCCGATGACACGATACACAATTTTGTACCAAATTCAAGTTGCGGTAAGTTTTTGTAACCTTGGTGTAGCATTGATCTGTTATTTGGAATATTTATCAAATTATTAAGAATATCAGTTTATCGAATGTAATATTAACAACCTTCTCAAACTTGCTCGGACATATTAGGTAGGAATTAAAAGAGTTATTTAACTTAGTTACCTATATATATATATGTAGTAGGTACATATTTCTTCGAGATTTTATAATAAACGTGAGTACTTATCAAAAAATGATTAATATTTTATATTTTAACTATAGGGAATGCCAGAATCCAGAATATTTTATCAACTATTTCTTTGTACAAATATACAAATATGAAAAGCTCATGAGCTTTTCGCTACTTTTTGCTCCCTTTCCCTACAGAGCAAACACTTCACGCTTCCTAGAACTTCAGTTTTGAACTAAGCGGAGACTGGTCTTCAGTAAATATCATAATAACCATTTTGTAAAACTCTAAACGCAGTACTTATGACCGCGATAGTTTTTAATAGTTGATTCTGAAGTATCTCATTAGCAGGTGCAAGACATGTGCAATAATGGCTATCTCATATATTATGTAAAAGTAAATGAGTTTCTAACGATATGTTACGACATGTAATGGATTCAACTACGACCTTAGAAAGGCTAATTTGCATAACATGTTGAAGTGAATAAAACATCCAAATAAAGTCATAGCGGTATTTTTACTGGCACTTAATAGAAAATGTAGGAAGAAGTTATTTAAATAAATAAATAAATAAAGACTAACAGGACATTAATTTCACACAGCACCATCGAGTTCAAACTAAGCAAAGATTTTTATCATCAAAAAACGTACTACGGTCTACTACCCACAAAAAAAACTCTTAGGACCTATGCACACAGCGTATTTATAACGCGCCGACGGCGACTCACGTTACACGTAGTACGCGCGGGCAAGGCGTTGTAGATAAAGTACAAAAAAACAGTTTGTTGAATTTGCATTATTTCAAACGCACGTATAATAGAGAAAACATATGCAGAGTCTTGTTTCATTTTAAGCCAGTAGTACAGCCAGCATAGGCAGTGTTGTCTCCACCGACACCGTTTTTGACTGAATGAACTGCCAAAATACTGTTGAGGAATCTAGTGAAAACGTTTCTGTTTCAAAATGCATACTTGGATTATACAGCAAACACAAACGCGCATCTACGGCTCCATTTTTTTTTATTTAGTAATTTTTTTTTTATATTCGTTTAAAGCGCGTTAAAGGGCGTCATCTGCGCGTCTTTGGCTCGTTACAAAATACGCCGTGAGCATATGCCCTTAACTCGAATGTCACCTAATATTGTTTGTGTGATTCAGGGTCAGTTATAAGATTTTATTTAACTTGCCGTGTTATAGTTAAAAAAAATATAATTGAAATTTCAGAGTCAAAAACTGTTCAACAGTTTTAATCTAATCTTACTCAATAGGTAATCGATATTTGTTAATTTTTGAGCACAATGTACCAATTTTTATTTGTATATTATTATTATGGGAAGCACTCTTTGCCAAAGAACAAGCTTTCTTAGCTTATTTTGGTGACGAGGGCTCAACATTTTTATGTATTTTGTACAACAGTAATAAATACATTTTTTTTAACAGAACTCCTTAGCAAATAAATCGATAGACTTAAAAGTTAGCATACCTGTAAAGTTTCGATGACAATGTGATACTATAGTGAATGTAAACCTCAGTGAATTCCAGTAACACATCAGTGTCTGAGCTCATTTGAATCAGCTCGATGTAACCTAGTAAAATTATCCTGTAACCAACTTTTGAAAAATATTTATTTAACAATAAATTTCAATAGGTACTTATATACAATAATCAATAGTCAGGTACTGTGCATAACTCAATATTCGCACACGATTGTGCCAGCTTGTCGTATAAATAAATAGATAAGTAGAGCAAAGCAATCAGCTCTTTACATTTAGCCATCAAGGCTTCATTCAGGGAAATCGATGTCATGTCTCAACACGTGTCCCCAACTTCATGCGAGTAATCCAATGGTAAGCACGATTCTAGGTACGACAAGAACCTTAAAAAACTTAAAAAGTGACATATTTTTGTATGTACATCTAAGACTACCATCTAAATTAAAATGTGAAACTTTTTTAACAGAATTCTAACCAAAATATCGATAGATAGATCAATATTGAAACCTAAATAAATATTTGTGTAAAGTTAAGATATCGGTTGCTATAAATAAGCTTTTGTCTACTAAGAAATTAAATATCAAAGAAGGGTAAAACATTTCTAGGAAAAAATAAAGGATGTTATGTGAGATGTGATGAGAAGTTATTATAACCATACCACAGAACTACAATCGATGTAGAACAAACAACAAGCCTAGTTTGGAACAACGAATGGAGGAAGAACTGAAAACAGCCGCATATTTGATTGGTGTGAAATTACCAGAGAAATTCGGGAGCAAAACGCGTTTTTCGCAGAATGAAAATTGCGTTAAGTTTCCGATAGCATACATTTTATGCGAGTTTAAGAAAAGCCGAAATTTGCTATTTTCATGTTACTGAACTTCCAACAATGCTATTGTAAAGTATTTACGCACGTCACGCACCAATGGCCGCAAAGAATACCAACTTGTATGTGGGCTCAGCCTTTTCATTGTAAATTAATCTAATCCATCTGAGCAACCAGCAAGCGGGAATAAGCTACATATTATAAATGTAATATTTTCAAACCGATGTTTTTCTTATTACTATTATTAATTATATTATAAATAATATTCAATTTGTTCGTATTTTATCTCCTGCTATACCGTTCATCGGTTCATCATACCGACTTGCACTTGCGCAAAGACTCTAGAAATGGTAGCTACAATTAACTTACTGTAGGTACATACATATCGTACCGGCAAATATATATGAAAGAGCATTTCAGCAATTCTACAAAAAAAAGTCCTCATCAGTAATCAATAAAACTGATCAAGTAAACCGTAATTATATCTTCATATGCGTGAATTTAAAGGTTTTATATATTTTATGAATAGTATTGATTTAACGACCAAGCTTGGCTGATGACTTGCAAGTCCCATCCCGCCTGGTGGTTGCATAGGTGTATTTCATCGTTTGATGTAAGTGATTGTACAGATCGGCGTAGTAATGAAGGGGTAGCCGCATTGTTCGAGACTTTGTATTGACTTAATGAGCCGTAGACTGAACGTACTGTAAAATAAGGCTAAGGTAACATCGACCTGTATACGATTATGAACGTATATTATATGTTTAAAATAAAGCTACATGTTTAACAAAGATGCGTGTGACTGCTCATTGTATTGAAATTTTAAATTTAGAATACTCGTAACCGAAATCAGTTTATGTCCGGTTTCAATTAACTAAAATATCTTCGTATTTGCGTGTATTTTTTTGTATTTTGCCCAAAACACGTACAAATGCGCAAAAATAAAAAGCCTACACAGCTTCTACAGAGTGCTGGCAACGTGGCAACGACTAGGCAGGCAGGGCAGGCTGGGCGATAGGCGACGGCCTTGCCGCGCCCCCCTCGAGCATGCCGCGGTGACGTCATCACGCACCGCAAACGTTCAAGTTCAATGCTGGCTATTAATTTCTCCGTGGCTTACCAAGCTAAAACTATTGCCCGTTGACAAGGACGTCTACAGAGTTGCCACATGAGCGTTGCGTACTAAATGTTGCTATAAGTCGCGGCGTTTTGCTTAGAAAATAATGCCGCAGCGCACAAGATAACGCATGTGTGGCATGGCTATTCTTTGATGCAAATTAAGCTATTAATATGCCTGCAGTTCGTTCCTATGTGTGCTTCCTTATATGTCGGCCCATTGAAGGTTAGGATAATCGGCAAGCTATATCAGTCAATGTCATATTACTGACGACAATACGATGCATACTAACATTTTATGCATCTTAAGAAGAGTCGGGCGATCATCTAAACATTCTTTATTTACAAAATAACGCCCTATGACAAGTCTATTTTGTATATTTATAATATTTTATCCGACGCCTCAAGGTTATTTATTTATACTTTATTGCTCACACATATGAGTATACAAACATAGAATTGACAAGGATGGCAAAGACGATTTTAACCCTAAAAAAAGTTCTCTTAAAATCTTCTTAAGATTTCAATCTTGTTTGCTACAAGATTAAAATCCTTATCTGACAATCGTTTTACTATGTTAAATAATATTAAATAGGTAATTAACTATCTTACCGATAGGTTAGAGATTATCATTTTCAGCTATTGTTACTATTAGCTTTCATGACAAAAGTATTTAATTTATTGTTTCGACAAAACGTTTGTCCTTTTTTGTGAATCAGTTGGTATTCATAATGAATTAATGTATACTATTTGAGTGGATGACGTTACCTCGTTTGGTCGTTTGTTTTATAAGTCGTTTATTTTTGTAGATAATACCTATTTAGCTACTACCAACTGAGCTGTGAGGCTTTTAGCCTCACAGCTCAGTTGGTAGTAGCTCTGCCTTCTGCGCTGGTTCGATTCCCACCCAGGACAAATATTTCTGTGATGAATATTGAAGTTTGTTCTGTGTTTGAGTATTGTATGAAATGCATTTACAAAAAAAAGTATTCATGTATTACATCTGTAATCTAGTTCCCATATTACAAGCTTTGCTTAGTTTGGGACTAGATGGCGCTGTGTAAAATTAATGTCCTGTAATAATATTTTAATTTTGAACCAACTGAACGGAAACCTACACAACCAAAATACATAATAGAGTTTATAACAAGTGCAACGCACATAATGTATCCATTTTTTTTTAATAACTTCAAGAGTTTGCGTATGGGTGAGGAAAAGTGGGTATTCAAACGAGCCAGGCATAGCGAAATATCGAGCGAATGAACGAGACTCGAACAAACCCAAACGAGCAAGGAAAACAGAACCGGTATGCAGTGACAACCGCAGGCTAATCTTTTCTCCGTTTTCATTGAAACGTTTTGAAAACAACGCCATCTTAACCCATTGACTCTAGTTCTACGAAGCGCGTGCGCATAATTTTCAACAATCGGTCACGGCTCAGTCGACGCGTGTCGAGTCGTGTACTCCATTGTCAACTGTCATGACGTCACGCGCCATATGCGTTCATCTCTCCGAAATGTTTGTTTGGCGAGTGAAAACATACCTTGTATACCTTTAGCGTACCATTCAGCAATGAATGAACGTATGTACAGCTGGGTATTACCTTGAACCGATATATTGTATGCAAAGGAAGACGTAGCGGGTAAAATTACAATAATTTGTCCTGAAGTCGCAGTTATAGCCGGAGCAGTCCTTATCGGGTAAATTGCTTTATTTTCGCTATTAACCGCAATATCTTTGTTTTTCCTCGACTTTATTAGGATTAAGAGCGGCAAAGTGCAATTATTTTATATTAAGTGGCGGAAAATGTTGTTTGGTGTTATATTAAAGTCAGGGCAGGGCCCACCTACGTGACTTTCATGTCAAACAGTTTTATCGGCGAATGAGCATTAATTACAGAATATCGTCTGCAACGTAAATGTAGGCAGGCGAGAGTCGAGTTTCATAATTTCAGGTTCTTGCTACCTGTTACGCCTTGATACGTCGCTGGTTTAATAATTACCTACATATTGCGCAACACATGTGAACTTTAAAAAATGTTCTTGTGACTGACTGTAAATCAGATACTTACATATACATATTATCATTATTCGGTACGCTGGGAACATACCTACTACCGAAGGTCTATTGATTTTGAATCGTGGTTTCGGGTCAAAGCATTGATAATGATAGGTTATAAGTAACTGAATAACAGCAACGAGACAGCATTCAAAAGAGTTTATACTTACATCTTTTGAAAATGCTTATTCCATCTCAGGCGCATTATGTAGTAATTTTGCTTATTGTGTCCTTAAAGCTTAAAAAGTTGTTATTTTATTAAACAAACCTTTAATCTGTTCTTTGCTTAATATATAATTGTATGTGCTAGAAATATTTCGTCGATACCAAAACATAAACAAGGCAAGTGGCAGTCACGGGTCACAAGATAGCTGAACATAGGTCGCTCGGCAACTGCTGTTTACATTATCAAAGTGAGACAGACGAAGCGATATTAGTTAAGTTAGTATGTAATATTAGGTATATTACATACTAACTTAACTAATATCGCTATTTATAACCAGGTTCTAAAAGCTAACTCAACAATCGAATCAGCAATAGGTTTCACCCAAAGCATCAGTGTTATTGAGTGCTCCATAGTATGGACAGGGGATAATTTCTGTTGTGTTAAATTTAAATCAGAATCCTGACGGGAAAACATATAGTAGGAATACATAAAGTATATATATATTACATGACACTAATTTCACACAGCGCCATCTAATCCCAAACTAAGCATAACTTGTAATATATAACAGCCGTTCTTGAACCGAATGGTCTGTTAGGTACGTGATGATGGTAAGCGGCCCGACGGTATGACTCTTGTCCCTTGGGAAATGGGTAGGCCTTTGGTGTGGGATTCTAGCGCCATCTCATCTGCCTGAGATATCAGTTAGGGCTGGTGCGGCGGCTGATTCGGCCGAGGATCACAAAAGGCGTAAATATAGTGGTCTCGATAGAGCTTACCTATTTGAGCCTTTTGGGGTGGAGACCTTGGGTCCGTGGGGAGCCGGTGCCCTCCGGGTTTTCAAAAATATTGCCGGGCTTTTGATTGAGGCGACACGTGACCCAAGGGCTGGCTCTTATTTAGGCCAGCGAATTAGCATAGCTATTCAGCGTGGCAATGCAGCCAGTGTCTTGGGCACGCTTCCGTCTGGTACTGGTCTGGAACAGTTGAGTTACCTATAGGCCGTTTGTAACGGTCCTTAGGTAACCTGACTGATTCCTTTGTACATAGTCAGTTTAATTGTACTTTTTATTGAATAAAGAGATTAAGAACTAGATTACGGATAGAATACATATTTTTTTTTTGTAAATACATACTTATCATACAATACAACACCCTGTAACATAAAGATGTATATAATATGTTGTAGGTGCCTTATGATGGGCAGTTTTTGAGTAATGCCGTTCAGTTAAAATTCAAAATCTATTCGTCTTTAGCGATTTTCATTACTCACAGGAATAGTTGTCCATTTTATTCTGGGAGTAGGATAACATTTAGAAAAATAAAAATAATGTACAAACTCAATAAGATTTCCAAACAAAATAGAGGTTCAAGTCTAGTTTCCCTTGAAAATTAGTGACGCAATTCAATGCCCAATTGAATCAGAATCAATTAAACTGTTTTCTTAAGTTACATTACAAAAAAAATGTAACAATAATACCTTCCAGAGCATTTTATATTCCTCTTTATTTGTAAGCCCATAATCTATACATGCTATGCCGCCAAATAATGGTTTTATTCTTGAAAAGTGAGTTATAATTCGTTTATGGTGAATATACAACTGCAAGATTATGCTAACCAGACATGGTTTACCTTTTGTAGCTGTGATCATAAATACGGAAACATACACGGGTTACCTAAATACTGCAATATATTATCGTGCATAAGGAGCATTCCTTAAATTTAACGATATGTTTATCGGTTGGCATAATAAATGAATAATAGCATTTACAAAACAGCCTTCACGATACACGTGTGAGCAAGTGGTCTATTTAAACATAAGTCAAGATAACGAGGTAGTTTGTTTTCATAACGAAGCTAAATTCGCTCCGGATAAAGTATAATATATTATAAGTTATCTACCCGCGACATGTGACCCGTTACATCACCTAAAGTGTTATTTTCAGTCAAATCAATACGGAATAATTTGATATCAATAGCCTTGGAACTTGCTTGACATTCATTAGTGTAACTAAAAGCTTCGATTCGATCGAGCAAAGTTTTATCTACAATCTGTCGCTATGTTTAGACAGGTGACCCCGTCCCCACTATGCCAATTCAATTATTATAAGACTCGACAAACGCCGCCTACGATGCCTTGAAAATGTTAAGGTAACAGCTATCACTTGAACTCGAAAAACATTGAGTATTTTATCAAACGAATCGGCTATGAAATGCAACCGTGTATTTTGTATCGCCCGCTACCCGCTAATGTATGCAAAATTGTTCAATGTCAATGCAAAACATGCATTTATATTTTAGTATGTGGATGTGTGGTAAGTAGTGTGGAAGTAAGGAGATGTGGAGTAATGTGGAAAAAAACTCTAGCATTTTCAACGAATCATATGGTAAATAACGTAAATAACTAGATGTCACGACACATATCACACCAGAGAGAAGGCTGAATCAAAGCGCAGAAGTAGTTCGATCTCGATTTCTATTGTTCGGCACAACTATAGGTACATCTCTGGGCACAATAAATATCAAGTTTTCTATTCGAGTATCGCCGCGTATCAATGGTTGGGGCTGTATGCAAGGATTGCTGCTTAGCATACAATTGACGGTAATTCCTGCCAGCACGTTAGTCACGCGGTTACTCTGAACCGCTCTTAGTATTCTCTGTACAACGCTACTTGCCTACACGAACGATCACCGACCGAATCTAAATAATAGCATTTCTAGGTCTAAATCGAGAAGTGATAACCGTTGTTACGAGGTCACTACATGTTAGCAAAATATTATTACAAAATAGGACACCTTCATTTGTTTGTTTGTAATGGACTCTCTCCGTTTAGCGATAACTTTCAGATTCGCACGTCTGAAGTACTTTCCCACACAGAGGTGGAATCAAATTAGACTGACAGGATTCGAATGAATATGTATGACGTATCGAGCATATTGTAAATAGAATCCCAAGTGGATCGGAACAATGTGGAACGGGATAGTCGCTGGGTCGCCATTGTGTATTTATCGTGTGAAGAATGTAGGTAGAGGTGTGGAGCGGGAGTGCCGCCATGCCATCGACAGAGCTGGCGAAAGCATTTGGCTAGTTGGCAGCCCATTGTCTATACTGTCGAGAACGATTGATTGATAGTGCATTTATTTTTCGGTGAGCGTGTTTTGTTCAATTTTTGGCAAGTATAGGCGGCTACGTAAGAGCCATTCAAACTACATTTGCGCATGTTTCTTGGCATTTCACAATATGATTGCGAACCATCATGCTACCATGGTATGACAGCTACGTGGTAATTTAATGAACTGTCATCCAGTATCGAGTTTTGTTGGGCTTCCGTTCCTACACGATTACCTCGCTTCAGTAAGCCGAGCGCAACCAAACTGGACAAAACCAGAAAAAATGCGTGGGAATATTTTAAGATGTCCATTACATTACAATTGAAAGAGCTGTAAGTGAATAAGAGTGTCGATTCATATAGGTATCGGGTACTAACTAGCATAATTCTGCAAAGTCACATCAATTTAATTTGATTTGCAACCTTTGTGCACGCTTTGTATATTTTCCGCAATGTCGACAATATCAACTTGGAGTATGTTGTTTGGTCGGTAACAGCTTAAAACCACTTAAGTGTGACACAAGTGTGTCGCAATGTACCTACTGATTGAAAGTTATCTTTAGAATCTACTAGTACCAGTCGTAATGCATATTACGTTTCTTTCATGTGCATGTACAAACAATAAATTCGATTGCATATCATTGACTAGATAAGATATTCTTGTTTGTCGTGATGTGACGTTGTAGAATCATTCATTATTTCGCCTTTGCCAACCGCGCATACACGAACATAGCCTAGAGCGCGCGCTACTGCATAGTGAAGTGATTGATTACTTAGATATTGATTTTTCTCATCACTTCAATCTACGAAATATATTTTAGCGTTACGGAATGTTTTACGAAGTTTTAAACGCGTTACCATGGAATTGCGTATAGTTGAGTGATATCGTGTATTTTAAATCGATGCTAGAGTAGTTTTACTTGGAAACGTTTCAGAGAACAGGTGAGTTCTTACAAAACGTACGTTTTTAAGTGTTCGTTGCGAGTGATTTATTTGCTGTAAAATTTGTTTTGATTGCGAACGTGGAAATAGCAGAGTGATAATTGATGAATTGTGTATTAGTCTTATTTATAAACGAGATAGGTACGTATGACTTACCTACTTTTTATTTTCTTCATATTTTTTTGATAAAATGTACCTAAGGGTGAATAATTATCAATAGATATAAAACTTGTAAGCCGAGACAACATAAAGAACCGAAGAGGTGTGAATACTAGCTATAGTGTTTAAAGTAGGTACATATCGGAACAAGATTTTTTCTAGTTGAGATCAGTATTGCTCGCTTACGCAAGAGACACCCAAATTAGACAATGGCTAATCACTGTATCGGTGAAAGCCAAAAGCGTTCGTTCGAGGCAACAGTCTGTGAAGTAGAATTACACGCTCCACTCGCCTCGTCTTCATTTGAAATAGGAGAGATTACAAAAACGATGTAGGAAGAATCAATCTCGCTCGACTGGCCTCTGGGATATTCTTATTCATGGCATGACACTTTTTATCCGAGCTTTGTTTATGACACAGCAGATGATAAACCGTTATGTAGGGCACGCTATCCCATTAAATATGAACATGAGATATGCGTGTAAGAGAAGGTAGCGTTAAGTTAATAATAAAGCACATTTTTCTTGGCAGTAATAACGTACAACCTCAGAGAGTGATGATAGTATTAGAGGTATAAAACCGATACCACAACTGCACACTAAAATAAATGTCTACTACATCTTACTGTCAAATGGTTCAACTTTACTTATCCACTGAGGCAGCTAAAATCGACATAGTCTGTCTGGTTATTAAAATGTTACAGAAATGGCATAAAAGCGGTTCGATATTTCGAACTGACCCGGTTTTCACTAGCTACCGGTTACCGTTTGCAAAGCCTAAAATATCGTCTAACACAACCGTAGGCGGACGGGGACATTCAGCCACATCCGCAAATTCTCACCAATTTAAACATTCTGTTTACATAGAAACTTGAAATATCTAGGTATTCTGCGTCAACAAATCTACGCCTTTCCAACAAAAAGAAAACCAGACTGTATGTTTTTATTATTTGAAACTTTAAACAATGTAAAAATAGTTTATATTTTATATTGTACGACGGGGAAGCGCTTGGCCTTCAACTCACCTGGTGTGTTCTTATAACGCCGAAGGTGCACGCGCACTTGACCTGGAAGCCTCTAATAAGAAAAATACCACCAGGTATCTAGCCGGGCGGACGTCCTACCACTAACCAAATTGAGTAAAAATTTGTAGCTACCCCTACTGGGGATCGTTCCCGGGATCTCTGGGTCTGATACCGGTGGGTTAACCACTAGACCACAGATGCGATCTAACGTTTATTGAGTGAATTACAAACAAAGATGGCTCATACCTGTTCTGTGGCTCATTCTGGTAAAGTGGCGCTCACTGTGCTAAGTGCGTGTAAATGTGTGTAAATATACGTGCGTGGGAGTCACTAGTCACATATTCACACACATACAAAGCACGCACGCACACTCGCTCATTTACGAGCTCGTTACTCGTATTTACAGCTGTGCCTTTATAGCACAGAACATTAATTCACGATTACTGCCTATCTGTGTACATTTAATACACGTGTAGACTAATTATCCAAAATTGCCTACGCAGCTAGTAAACTGGTTAAATAACCGGTCGACGAACCTGCTATTCATATAAATGCAACAATGAATTTATTTAACCACCTAATCGATTCTTTATATATCAAATTATGTAGTCCATTGGTAATTTTTGCCGTTTTGCTTACAGTAGCGCTAAATAAAACATGTTGTTTTCATAAAAATATTGATGCTAATTGAATTTGCATCAAATTCAGAATCAAACTTTTTGAACACAAATTTAAAGGAAAGATAGAAGGTATAGAGTAGATAAAATTAAAAATAGAATAGAAAAAATAGATCATCACAAAGGGAAAGATTGAGCAAAGCAGTAAAAAAAGGCGTAGGTAGTATTCGTTACACGAGCCAGAATAAAAAAGGAAGTATCCGATAATGTTCTTTAAAGAGACAATTGGAAATGGCGCATCAGGTTCCTTCTCCTTTCGTTTGAAGTTATATATATTTTAAAACAAGTAAAGATGTGGCCTAAGATGGAGCAATCTTGTCTAAAAGGACCCTATTTACTCTGGACTTGAAGATTGTAGTGCGGAAAAACCACCATCAAATTCCTTACCAGTACCAATGAATGAATGAATGAATGAAAATACTTTATTGCACATCTTGAAAATAGAACTAGATCACAAAAAAAAATATGTATATACAATGGGCGTTCTTGACGCTAAGAAGCGATTTTTCCAGACAATCTTTGGATGGAGAGGATTTCATGGCTAAAGAGGTGGTTGGTGGTGCACACATTAATTAGGGGTCTAGCTAAATTAACTATATATCATACATATATATAAGTAAAGCTATGCTAGAAATATACACACTACTTATATAATATAAATACCTACATATTACATATACACTATGTACTTACATACTAAACTATACAAATATATATAGTACTATGATAAAGGTAAAGGCGAATCGATGTGTTCGGCGCAATAAAACATCTATAAAGGTACGGGTTGTATTGTAACCTGCCGTACCTACGTCTGCTAGTCCACTGGTGGTGGAGGTTGTGTTCAAAGACATCGTGTGCTCAAACCGAAAAGGTTATCGTTCAACAATTGCATTACTTTACTTCTATCTTCTTCTATATCATCAACAGACCATTAGTGTTCACTGCTGGACAGAGCCTTAAAAACACTTGGCACGCGGATTGGTAGATACACAGAAGGAAGTTGCTGCTCTCCTTCTGATGAGATCCTCAGTCGGTTTTTACGGCATCCATCTCAGTGAGTTCTCGGAGTCGATTCTTCATAAATATCTTCTTCTATTTTTCTGAGTGAAATCTTTCTCAGCTATATAAGTATAATAACAGAAAGTACCTAAGTAACTACATATGTCGATGCTTTTAGTACAAAAACGTACAAATATTTAAAGGGCTTTGAGCCCTTTAAATATTTGTACGTTTTCAGAATAAAAAGTGCCTCGAATGCGATCAATCAAATTAACTTTGCACACTCCCAATAGCCGCCTTTGTATTCTTGATAATGGAATCACACAGTACAATAGCGTATGATGATAAATTGAGATAAATGGGAATCATTGTTGTTTTATCGCGTAATGGTACCAATTAATTTGCGCTACTGTTAGCCTACTTAGAATAATGTACATACATGACAATATGTGGGTAGCAATCACATAGTAAATGGGCACTATTCTATAAGTTGCCTTTATGAGACCTATTATTACCCCGTACTAAAAAATAAAGTACCTATAATACAAATATATCTTTTCAGCTAAGCAGTAGGTAGATACTACGAGTTTAAGTAAATTAGTATCAACTTCTTTATGTTTTCTTTTGCAAATTGTATCCTTTACGTTAATTAATTCAAATATTCGTTAAGCGTTTTCACTGACGCAAAATTTGTATTCATAAATCTCGTATGGGATATTTTAAAACGGTGAGCATATATTTTGAACAGTTATTTTGAAACGTTCATAAAGCGTAGGAAAGTTAATTTGTTATTTTCACGTCAGGGCCCTGACATGTATGTAAATATAAAGATTCTGCGGCAGAGCGTGGGCGGAGTTGTTTGCCTCGGCTGGCTTGTTGCGTGATCTCCTCAATACAACTACTGTCAAACTATAAAACACTGCATACTCTACGGGCAAAAACTTCTTCAAAGAGGTTCCTAATTTGCTTTACTAAATAAAACTAGTTGAAAGTTCAAATATACTGATACGAAACTACGAAACTTGTATCTATTCGGAAAACGAAAACATCGAATGATTGAAGTATGACGGCAAAGCAAATCCTAGTGAATAGGTACCACTCTCATAGTACAATTTGCACAGCACTCCGCAGTCGCCAAGAATAATAGTAAGAGCTCAAATACCATTCACAACGAGTGCTACTACCATGGGTAGATACGGTTAGGCAAACACGGGTCACGGAACAAATACATGCGGATAGGTACTAATATATGTCTTGATGTGTGAATCGAATCTCTCCTCAGTGACTCATCTAACCGTACTTTACCTAATAAATACTTCATCATAAGAAACTTCAATTTACTATTTAGGATTAGTACCTACATTTTCGATCTAACGCAACACGGCAAGTTTATTTTACTTACGATAGAAACTAATTACTCAAAAACATACGACATCGTCGACAATTGTTATTAATTCCGATTATGAGGTTTCGTACCGCTTTTGCAATCGCATTGTCCTTACGCCTCGTCGTTCGCGATAGCAATCAAATCACAATTTAATATTATAATTAGCAACACTGCAATGCAATTAACTCATCAGAGTTTTTGCCGCAAACAAGTAAAGTGTTGGAAACTTACGTAACCGTCGCGTGACTAGACGTTCATTCACGAACGGAGGACGTTTATAAATCGGTATACGTTCGTTGTCAGGAACCATTGGCTGGCAAGCTGCTTTTTATTTGGCAAATTTATAAGCTTTTGGCTTAAAACAGTCTATACATCAACATATTTATGCGACAAATGGATTTCCAAATTATTCTCTTCCTAAATAGATCAATTGGTATATGTATAAAAATAATTTGCTTCTAAGATATTCACCGTGTAATATTAACTTTTACATCTCAAGGAAACTGAATATGGTACAGCTTATTTTTTGATTCACCTCAAACAATTACCAGACAATTATTAGACAATTATCTTACAAAATTAACACAATTTCTTAGAACACTCAACATTTAAAATAACATGAACAACTCAAACGACTGTAATTTTACATGTTTACCTTACAGGAGCTTCCGTAAATCAAACCCTAAAAACAAAAGACTTGCCATGTGAAAATGTATCTTACGGTAAAATATATATCTATTATATACACATATATGACAATGTTCTCTGAACACTTAGCTCGCTGATAGACTTCGTAAACAGACTATACTCTAGATGTTTCTAAAATTCATGAACTAGCTGTATTCCGGAAGCAAAGAGATTACACATAAAGTAATCTTACAAAGCCTTTGATGTTCGAGGCGAGGGTATTCTTTTTATGACGTCACAAGTCTGCATTAGCCAGAGCAACATCTCACATTTTGCATTGCGTAACAGAACAGCTTGTTGAAATAATTAATCACGCTTAAATGAGATCGATATAAGCTTTCACTGTTATGATTATGGAACATTATCATAATGGGCGTAATCATCAGGAGATTACGATGAACAGCTGTACGTTTTGGTATAAACAACTTCAGTTGGCAGAACTAAAACTATAATTATAAACCAGATCCGCATTCTATTTTGTACCTAGCTTTGATAGCGTAATTCAAGGACGTTTTTCTATCCTATCTAATCCAATTTCCGTTTTCTTTTTATTCTTTATCTACATTTTGTTTAAAACTGAACATGTCAAGTACACAATGTTAAGTAAGTACACAAAAAAACAAATCATACAAAATAACAAAAACAAGTAAATTCTAAGATTCTTAAAAATAACCTAATTACGATTCCTAATTGCTAAATTGTACAGTTTATACCGCTTTCCAGCTGGAAATGATCATCAAATGATAGAGGATAAGCTAGAAAGCTGTTATTTGCCATTCCTATGGTCGCTATCCGTATTGCCAAGTTATGACTTAAAGTTCCCAGTAGTTTAACTGGTAAAAGTACTCGGTAAAACGACAGGGAATAGGTGGAAAATATTATAAATATTGTCTGAAAATATTATAAATATTGTCTGAACCTCATTTATAAAAAGTTCGAATTAAAACGACTTTGGGAGTTAGAAAACTTTTTATAATGAGGGGTAATGTTATGACTACATTCTACTTGTACATTATATTCAAACTTTTAATGAATGCTTTTTGATGGCATAAAGCTTTTTTCCAACTTCAGGTTTCTCAAATACCCGTTTCTTAACACGTCTTGGTTTTAATCTTTGCCGACATCTATCGTTTCAATTTAAAACAACTCGTTTGGCATTCGATGCGGGATATTAATATTATTCATTATTGATAACATCAGTCTGGCAACCCTCAACGACAGGTGAGACTAACAGGTGTTTTCAACGTATTCCTCGGTACCTATGTATACTTACATCCTTTGTAATTAATATAGCAACTAATGCAAGCATTACTCCGTAGGTACTGTCAGCGAATCGTTATTGATCTATGACTTTATTTAAGTACTTACTTTAAAACCAACATTAAACTAGTTTCTCCAGACAACAATTGAATAATGTAAAAAGATTTCTCACATTATTTTCAGCCGAAATGTACATTTGTATATAGTATATTACACATTATCTTTCTTAGTTTTGAGCGATAGGTGCTGAATAAAATGGATTTGATAATCGAAGTCATTCAGTAGGATTACATTCTGCATCTTGGGAAGTGTTGAATTATCACATTATCCCAATTTAGTATCACCGTCTTACAAGCAAAAACAGTCCATCCCTATGGTCGACAACATGAAGGTAGAAACTACCAACCTTGCAACTTACTCTTAAATTAATACGAAAGTTAGGTAAATGCCTGTTTGACTACAATAAATATGTCAGACTTCAATTTCCACCGATACGGTTTTAGATCGTAGATATATATTCTAACGATTAATAAAATTAATTGTACAAGGGTTTCATTTGTAACTGGTTTAATTAACATGATTTTATTTTTTAATAAATAGAGTTACTTGCATGCTTGCTAATAGGAACCTATTCAAGTTTCTTTTAGACAATCGTACTCCAGGCCACGTCTTTACTTGTATTTCAAATAAGCTAGTAGTCAAACGCTTGACACCAATAAAATTAGATAAAAACACGGGCTTCGTAAAACTTGTAGCACTAACTGAACTTTGAAGCCAACGTTCCTTCGACCCTGGCCTGTAATCATGGCAAGATGGACGGAAACCAGACTAACACGTGAAAATACTACAAGCTTCGCATCTGCCTAGTTTAACCGCAATTACAGACTAATCGCCAAACGTTTGTACTTTAGCAGCCGCTTATTATTTTGCATAATTATATTGTATAAGTACCTACAAGTAGTATTGGCTAATGTAAACGTTCATTATGATATAAAGGTTACTTTGTTACCAACTCTACCTAACCTCATCGAAGTGCCATGGAGTATGACAAGATGCATATTTTGTGATGCTAATTATTCTAGCGATAGACGTAGAGGTGAGTGGATTCAGTGTCTGAATCACAATGGATGGGCTCATTTTTTTTATTGTACGACGGGTTAGCACTTGGCCTTCGGCTTACCTGGTTACAAGTTGAGATAAGGCCGAAGGTGGAGGCGCACTTCACCCGGAATCCTAGGCCCGGATATGGCTATCTTACCTCTGAATGCCGGAACACAACAATTTATTTAAGAATTGTTATTATGGCGACAGAATTAGGTAATATGGTAGTAGCTAGCCAGGCGGACATAAACAAATTCCTACCACCAACCAAACCACGCACAATATATTGTACTTCCTATGGGGATCGAACGCGGGACCTCTGGATCTGAAATCGGTGGGTTGAACCACTAGACCACAGAGGCTCATACTGACTTTGCAGGTCTTGAAGGCGAATATTACATCTGCAATTTCTGCCGTTAGTTCTTAGTTCAGTTCAACACATTTAATATGACCCCCACCAGCAAGTTGTCATATATGCAATTTTTGAGTAAAATATGTTTTCAGTTTATCTGTGGTCACTTTATACATTCCATGTCAAATTATATGTAGGCAAATTTATAATATATATTATTTAGATTTCTCGGTCGTTTTTCAAAAATGGTCAAAAACAAATTGGGAGCCTCATTCACACTATTATCTCTATAAATTACCTAATTACCATCACAGCACAGGTACACAATACTAATTAAATTAATAAATATACGAACCGTAAAATCACTTACTGAGGCTTTCAGGTACAGGAATCAAATTACTCAGACTGATCGAAGTAGCCGAAATTTACTATTCAGCCTTTTCATGTATAGTAATATCATAATCCGATAGGCGAAAGGAAAATTCCGCGTAAACAGAGCTCCAACAGCCCCGTAAAGCCCGAGGAAATCAAACGCGGAGTCATAATAATCCTGCCATTTGTGAGTTGGGTTTCCAGGCAAGCCCCCTGCCCCCCCAAGCGGGTGGCGCAGGCGGTAAGACGCGGCGTGAATGGCGGCGGCAAGGTCAGGGGCGCCGGAAGTGGGTTACGGGCGGCGCCCTATCGACCGCCCGCCCTCACACGCCGCCCGACCGCATGCCGATATCATAACAATATCCCGCATGAACAGATTATACACAATTTCATTAGGAAAATTGCTCAAGTGACTTTCGCAAGGACGTATCTGTAATAGTTAAAACCGGCTTCATATCTGAAGCGATTCGACCCGTCCCCGACCAGCTAGCTAATCGTATACAGCAAAAGAGCATTGCTTTTTGGCGTGGTTTGTTATTTAGCATCGCACGGCGTTTGAATAATTGATGTATCTAATGCGCATCGAGCGCGTCGGCGAGCATTCTAGGATATAGTCCACGAATTTTGCTTAATTAGTAGCGGTTTGGACACGGTTCAACAAAACCCGACGGCCATGTTGTCGGTGCGCCGGAGTCACTTGTGATGTAAGCTTCCGCGGGGTTTTTTTTAATTGATTTGGCGCGCCATTCATGCGAGGTTTTTTACCTAACGGCCTTGTTGGCCTACGCCTTGCCACAGCCCCGCGTCGCCGCCAGCGCGCAGACAGCGTTCCACGCCAAAACCAAAATTAGAATGCTCTCAATAATGATAATGGCAAGATTATCGTAAATATCTCACTCGGAAGCCAGCTTACGTTGCTTGCTCTAATTATGAGTAATGCACTTTGTGCGCAGTCTGCCGTTGTCGTGATTCTGAGAATCAACAGTGGCTAATGCAGGTGGCGCTCCGTAAATAACCACGGTTATGTAACGTGACACTGCTTTTGTTAGGAGAATTGGACAGCGGACGAGTTCCAGTTAAAATAAACCGAAAATAGACAGTTGGATTTGAACGAGCTTGGAGAGCCGAGAACTAGCTAATTGGCTTGAATATTTAAAGCCTTAGTCACGATTCCTTCTCTCGTTGTTTTTTTTTTTGTGACTCACATCGGCAAACAATGTGAAACGATCTCGTGTTTCCTCATTCGTGAAAAATTACATTTGAATTGTTATAGCAAATAATTATGTGGAACTGCTCTACCGTGGCGGTAAATGTTGGAAATTTAATTAGGTAGGTACACACAAAAGCACTCAAAATAATAGGCATAGAACTCTAAAAACAAACTATTTTACCTAAATGTGTATCTACCTAAGGTACAAATTATGTTGTGTTTATAGCTTATTACCGGTATTACAAGAAATATTACTTAAACTCTGCTTTGTGACCAAAATAAAATAGATTGTCTTGTTACTGATATATTTGCGAACAACCAACTCGCACAGATCGAGCTAGTAAACATACCGCAGTAATAGAAAATATAGATTCATGTGGATGAACAATTTATATCCATATATTTTCAGAACACAGGCATCAAACGCTTATGTTGGGTCTCGATGACAATCTTATTACACCTAAGTTTAACTAATTAAGTACAACTGTAGATATGTAGTAACAGATTGGTTATTCCTTTCGGAATCATATTCATGATTCTTATACATCCACAAAAAAAATTCTGAAAATTCGAAAGTCGATTAGCATAGGTGACAATATCAGTCTCATCGAGTTTCAAACTAGGTAGGCTAAGGAGTGTAACTACATTTCAAATGCCTAATGTGTACAGAATTCGGTACCAAAGGCTTTAGTAGGATTTACTTGCCAAAAGATTGCCTGGAAACCAACACAGTCTCCTCAAAGGAGAGGTAATCGTTTGGCAGATCACAAGGCCAGTAAGCGAGAGATCGTAACAATCTAGGTCTAGAAAGTTAGATCTTGTATAATGTTTCGATACTATCGAGTTTCACATCTTTCAGCACCTTTATCATAGTTTTTGTAACATTTAATGCCAACTGATGTTGCGCCCAATTCAGCAGGACTGGTTTCTATAAAAAAGTAAGAACCGTCAGATGCTTGGTTGTAGCGTTGTATGGGCCTAATGTCAACATCGGTTCACATTTGTCCACAAACAAAGGTACCTACATAAATAATTTCCCTTAGCAAGTGCGTACGCTAACTAAGCTCGAGTGTGTTTACGCAGGTGCACGCCCATACTTTGTTCTTCGAATTATCACCTCAAGCACGAAGGAATTCCAGCACGCCTCGAAAATTTCATATTTTGTCTTCTGTCCACTCACTTTTGCTTTTGCTTACTTGAAAAGGCATGTAGGATTCACAAGTATAGATAAAATAAGATCAAACAGCTTATATTGTGAAACGAAAAAGCGGCAGTACAGATAATAAAATACCCGGTAGTCATTTGTCGCATTTTTTACCATTATCCCGACATTGCGAGGCGTACTACAGACGGCAAAGTTTGATAGCTTTTGTGAATTTAGAAATCTTGAGCTATTACTCCTATTTCGTAGTACCGTAGTAATAAATTGATGACGCTTGGTGACCTAGCGTCATCAATTTAATACCCGCTGCACTAGTCATTCTTCAATGCCACGTGGAGGGGGAACTAGGTATGTGACGATTACTGTATGTACCTGTAACTACTTAACAAGTGTACACAGTATCATGGCTCATTGATTAGTTAAGTAGATATGTGTACCATCACACACATACACATCACACAGAGTTGTTGTGTATTTTAGATGGCGTGTACGTACATATGGTACAGTAGATACAAACTTTTGGCAAGGTCTTCTATTGACGGAACGAATACTTTCAAATCAAAACATATCTAGCATGTTTCATTCATTCAGCATAATAACGACGTATATTTTATCATAAAACTGCGATATTTTCTCTATTATACAATCAAGGAAAGACTATAGGAAGTCGTTCACCGTCGCCTATTTGTAGATTATGACCAGTTTATGTTAATCTGTTATTATGCGAACAGAAATATCAATAATAAGGATAAGAGCGGTAATTTGAATAACAATAAGTTTATACGCTACGTGACTGTCACTTGGAACAGCATTTACTTGAAAGTTGTAGCTAAGGAACCCACGACTGGTGAGCGTCATATGGCGTGCTCATAAAATCACTTTTATATTTATGTAGTAAGTACGTGAATAAATCTATTTATAATGTTGACGTCGCGCTCTACATTCTTATCTCGATGATACAGCGTCCGCAAATGTCGGATGAAAGGGCTATTTAGGCTATCTAGTCACCGCAAACTGCTACCAACTGTTAAGCTAATTGCTGCCAGTCATTTTATAGTTTAGCAGTAAATAGCATTACTTACAACACTGGTCTTCTTTCTTTTTCTCCTCCGTTGATTTTAACCGCCTCTGTAGTATAAGTGGCTCGCCCACCGGTTTCAGATCCAGAGATCCCAGTTTCGACCCCCAGGGAGAGCAATATTGTGCTTGCTTTAGTTGGTTACCTGGATAATAACAATTCTTAAATTGTTGTATTCCTCAGTTTGTTGAGGATTTCAGGTGAAGCGCGCTTCCACCTTTGCCTTATCATAACTAGAAAATCAGGTGAGATGAAGGCCAATTACATCCTCGTCGGACAATAAAAAGAAATAAAAAAACTTCCGACAAAATTCATAATTTTAAACTGTATGACCAATATTTTGATCAGTAAAAAAACAGATTTACCTGATACAGACTCCACACGCTTAACCGTTTTGATACGTATAATGACATCCTGCTTTCCTCAATGTAACGTCCGGTTTCCTTGTCCGCAGCCGTCCAATGATCTCAGCGAGTCTACCCGGCGAGGCGCTCGGCCAGCTGGGCGCTCTGCCGCTAAGTCACCTGTACCCGCCGCCGCCGCCGTCCGGCATGACGCCGGAGTTCCTGGCACCTCCTCCGAGGCCGTACGCGCGGTACAATCCGCGGCGACGTGACGTCATGCCGACCCCTCCCGCGCCCGCGCCTTACCCCTCTGTACCTTCGTACCCGTTCCTTCCTCACCCGGCGTCGTACGCACCGTATATGTACAGAAGAGCGCAGCAGCAGCCGACGTTTCCTATACGCCCGCGAGCTACCTCAGGATTCGTGCCGCCGGCTCCGGCGCCACATTCACCGCCGACGGCGCTGGCTGCTCCGATGCCCGTTCCGAGAGAAGTGAGTTCTCATGTTCAAGTTAAGTCCAACCGCCAAGCGTGACATGACCCGCGACTAGGTTTGGCAGGCGATTAAGGTATAACATACATACATGAGGATAATGCTACTCATCCCTTGGTGTGATCCTTTTGTCTTCTCCGTCATGTCTGAGTGACAGGAATTATGCCTACCAACCAAGGAATTCTGAACAACTGACAAGAGCAGCAGATCATCGATAAAAGCATTTCAAAAAGAGGCACTGTCTTGTTAGCGATAGATAGCAACATAGTAGCCTGCTGTTAATAGAGTTCAGCAACTTATTCATACGTTGTTTCCAAATTCCAGGAGCCACCAAGATCTCCAGAGAGGGGTAACCCTGCTCCATACTTCTGCCGCGGCGCGCTGATCCGGCTTGAGGACGGTTCCTTGCGGCGCGTGGAGGAGATGAGGACTGAAGACTTCGTGATGAGCGCCGATAGGAACGGCGACATGGCGCTCACGCAGTGCACGCTGCTAAGGCTGGACGAGCGAGGCGACCGGCTCTCGCTTACACTCACTTATGGAAGGCACCGGACTCAAGTGAGTAAATACATGTTTTATGTGCTACCCAGATAAAAATACATTCGATCGAACGCCGAGCACGTTTATGAGAACTTTAGCATGGAGAGTAACAATGACCTGAATGTCTCGAACATCGTCAAATTCACTACACAACACCATCTAGCCCCTAAGCAAAGCTTGTAATATGGGAATTCGATTACGGAGAATATGAATAGTTATATACTGTTTTTTTTAGATACATACGTATGTACAATATAACACCAAATCACAGAACAAACATCTGTGTTCAGGTGTTCATTCCACCATGAACTACAACGACATCTAAACATATAGAATCTTATTACTTATTAAGTGCTAACCATATAGTGCCTAGATGTCTGACAAAGTAAATAAATAAGATAATGAAAGTAGTATTTTTTGAAGTATGTTAAAACTTTCATTCCTTCCTCGGTAGTGATCAGCCCATTCGCACATTGCAGCGTTTTGATCCCATTTTATGGGCAGTTAATGAATAACTAAATAAAATTAATTAACACAATTTTATTTAGTTATTCGTTAACTCCATCTAACTTTTCCGAATACCTTGACACATTCTATAACAAATGACATACTATTTTTCAGCATTTCGCAAATGTTTAGTAAGACAGTTCCATTGTCCTATCTCCAATCACTTTTTAAACCAAAAACGTTACCTGTTTCCAGGTCGAGTTGGAGTCAACAGTAGAGCATCCGTTCTTCGTGTACGGCAGGGGCTGGGCGTCATGCAAGCCAGAGCGCACGCTGATCCAGTACGGGCTTCGCGTGCAGAGGTTGCAGGTCGGCGACGTTTGCGTCTCGCTGGTGCCTCGGAAGCACGCGCAGCCGGCCCAGCCGACCGGCACCGTGCACCACGACCCGCCCCACTTACCTGTCCACCAAGTACAGCCCAGGATTCCCCAACATCCGAATTCAGCTCCACCACAAACGCATCCAGAAAACCTCAGCGTGAAGGAAGATGCCCGAGGGAAGCGGCGGTGGTCTGCCTCCGACGCTGCCGAAGACTGCCCGCCCCTCAAGAAACGCTGAACCAGCTATCGTCGATGTGTTGTGATGCCCTCGTTGTAAAAGCTCGGACGGACGCGACAAGTAGACTGTAGTGTACCCAGTGAGTTCAGTTGCGTCGACGCAGTTTCTACAAGTCCGCAGTCCTTATATACGCTTATGATATTCTATTCGGGAATTTTAGGTGCTTTTCTGTCGGGTGCTTCTGTACTTCGTGTACATTGTAAATATGTAACATAGTACCTTGTACGTTACTCCGTGAATAGATAAAATGTCACAAAAGTAGCGTCATATCTGTACGTTGCCGGCAACGTGGGCCACAAGTCAATAATTTCCATAATATAACAATAAACATAAGTACTTCATTCGTGACATATTCTGGCATGTCGTAAGCGGTGTGATCCAATCATGTCGTTTCACATGGATTTTTATCCATATGAGCACAAAATAACAATTATTATTTCTACCAGATCTTATAGTAGTTAGATATTGTGATAACGATGAGATTTTAAATCGCCAATGCACCTCGACACGTGGCAAAGGCAATGCATGTAAGACAAAAATAAATGGTACAATGATCGTTAGATACCTAGGTGTACTCGGCTGACGCGCGAGTATATTTTGACTGATTCTTTGCGAGTTCCGAAGGATGGTGAAGCAGTCGTATCGGAGCTCACACTTTCCAACGGTTGTGACTGCAGACATATCCATGACGAATGTAGTCGTGACAAGACGTTTCGACGTCGGCCAAACTTTACTGCCGATTCAATTGACGGTCCTGAAGCTACCGGTTCAAATGCAAAGGGTTATTTTGTGGATGTATAGTAAGTATTTCGATATATATTTAGGGTCGACATTTGTAATCGGTTGTATAGAAAGTAGGTTCGGCTTCCCCCACTGATTGTAGTCGTGGTATCACTGCACAGTGATGGCAAACTCTTCTGACAAATAATTCGAAGTGTTAATAAATGTTTTCATAATTTAGGTGTATATGTATAAACTAAATGTATCGTGGTTATCTAGATGTCATCTCTATCGCTTTTTACGTCCATGTGTAATACACATTATAACTTTTTCTATGAGAAGATGTATACATAATAAACACACAGTCTGTGATATTTTGTAGTTATTGGTCAGAGAAGATATGAAGTATTGCTTGGATAAGGAGAGTATAATGTATGTAATAGGATAATAAGTGCGTATCTGTAAGAAACTGTACAGTTGTGTTCTCAAAAGTAACACGCTGAATACTTCACAACAAAACAAAATTGACGTAGCGTCTGTGATTTATATACATATATCGTTTCAAAACGACGCATTGCCATATCAAATCAAATTATTTATGTAATAATAAGTATAAAAGCACAGCCGCTTGTTTTTAGTTCGGTTATTTCAGTTCTAAATTTTTATTTTGCATAAATATAACTTGAACTTGTCAGATTTTATGAATTCAATGAGTCATCGCCTTACCGCAGAGCTTTTGTTGCAGGAGTGAATAACCAAAAACGGCAGATTTGGTCTACCGCGATCTTCCTATAATTTATACTAAGTTTGCCATAATTTGCAATTTTAGTTAAAGTAACTTGCCAAACAATGCCGCTGCTCTATCAGTGGACACAAAGAATAGGTCAGTTGGATAAGTGCGAGTATATTTCATTGTACCGTTAAGCGTGCTTAATTTATGTAATGTTATGTCGGTAACATCCATCGCAGGCACTCCAACAACACGACGGATGCTGTTGTATAAAGTTTAATAATTTGTTGTTTAATGTAATTCTAGTTTTATCGTCTTTATTAATTAATATTTGTAATTGTAATGAAAGATCTCATTTTAATAATCGGTATTTTGTAACAAGGCGCTTTCATTAGATCATGACTAAGCCTACCTCACAAACTTAAAGACTAGTGTCCAACGGAGCTGAGCTGACG
This sequence comes from Venusia cambrica, assembly GCA_951394065.1. Classification (NCBI taxonomy): domain Eukaryota; kingdom Metazoa; phylum Arthropoda; class Insecta; order Lepidoptera; family Geometridae; genus Venusia; species Venusia cambrica. Next base: position 10,478,445 of record OX596040.1, on the reverse strand, counting down.
TGACTCGTGGGCCGGTCGCAATCAAGTCTAATCAAGATCTCAATTTGATGAAAATAAACATTTAAAAAGACTGGGACGCTTTACTCGATGTTGTGGGATAGTAGTGTCTTCGAAGATATTACTTAAATTAATGAGATAGGAGCATTTATTACGAGGGCGCACTCGTTCAGACAATTTTAACATTTTTATAAAAAGCTCCGCTTACACCTCTTTGGATAATCGTAGTACAAAATTTGTTACAAAAAGTATTATTTCCTAAAATCAAAATTCACAAGTATTAACTAATTTCAATGAAAGGTGCTATTATTGTTTTCGATGAAGTTATTCACGTAAATTTGTAACTGATTTGACATTATAAGGGACATTGGTCCGTTGCCTGTTAGGCATATCTGTTCTTCCGCGCCTCCTTAATATAGGGAGTCAAACGTAATCGTTGTCTTTCATGCTTGATTTGATACCTATAAAATAGGTTTATTGTTGTGTACATTATCTAGATCGCTGAACTTGTCATGTATAAACATTGAACTAGGCTAGGCCAATCCAATCCGACAATATATAGCGCAGTGCGACATACACTTCTATAGACATGGATCTAAGCTAGGCCAATCCATCCGACAATATATAGCGCAGTGCGACGTACACTTCTATAGACATGGATCTAAGCTAGGCTAATCCAGTCCGACAATATGAAACGCAGTGCGAAATAGTCTTATAATCTTTTACGTAACTCATTAGGGATAGATTAAACGAACCCACACGCACACATACTCCTTAAAAACCCACAAACACATCATTTCATGGTTAAAATATATTGGATAAAAAATTATCTGTTTATTATTTCACTAGATTCTTCTTTGGCTAGAACGAAAACCTGCAAACTTTCGTTTTTGTTTTAATCTGCATGAATGGACTCTGTAGTCAATATTTTGGATTCATGAACAAAAACATAATAAACTTCCGACCGAAATACAACGCAACGGAATTATTTTTTTTTTGTAATGGAAATAATGCCAAGCACGAACTTCGAGCCAATTTCATGAATGCGAGGAGCCCAATGAGCGTTCTTTCTCTTTTTTTCTTAGCGCATACTAAAGAATAGAAAGAAAGAGACGTTCGAAAAGCTGTATGAACATTTTAAAGTTATTATATGTCTTTAAACAGGAGTGGTGCAAAGTCACCAGCAAAGAAAAGACTTGGATTTCTTGAACTGCATTTTAGCGTTTAAAAACTTGAATGCAAACTTACTAAGCTGGTAAGATCTGGACGGAGTCACGGAAATATGACTTTTTTGGGTAACACGTTACACAACTCTCACAGGTTAATTTGAGTAATTAAGGCTTTCTGGTTCTGCAATAGTTATTTATCCTTATGCATGAGGACTTCCAGAAATAATCTCGATTAAAACAAGTCAGACATCAATTTTCAGACAGATTCTCAAAGAAATCTCTCTCTACGATTCGGTCTTGACTTCACTAAGAACTTGGTTCTATTACTATTTTTATAAAAAAATATTTTTTTTGTAAAAAAATATCTTGTAATCGCTTCGTCCATGTCAATAACATCAAAATGTTTTCGATCACTTAGTGAACATGTAAAACGTATTTGTGTATTGCTTTCCGCGATCGTGCAAGGCATTTTAAAACTGCAATATTTGTCATTGTTCCTGCCAATCGGTTCTGTACCAAAACTTTAACCAGTACATCTTCATAGGGTACCGAAACCATAATAACTTACATTTTTCATATCACAAATACACATTTGCTGACCCTTACAAGACATTCTCCTTCATTACAAGTTCGAATCGATCGTGAACAGAATGTATTAAAAAAAACAGGCTTTCTAGTTGATGTAGGCACCCTCTCGTTTTGGACGAACTTTCATCCTTAATACCTCAGATTGGGAGTGTGATTAAAGTTTAACTCACTGTAAACAGACAAGATTGACTGTTTCAAATGTACGCAAATAGTAACAGGAATGTTGTGTCATTTAAATATATTAATTATAACTGTTATGTAATTATGACAAATATGGCGAAAATATGATGTATATTTTATTGTATAGCGGAATGAATAATTCAGATTTATTGTAAATGGAAAAATGTTATAGATGGAGATGTTAAATAAGTTAATTGTTTGTAAAATGAAGAGGAAATATGTATAACTGAATATTTGCTATCATGTTGTTTTATTTTCACCTAAATCCTAATATCATCAATTTCAAACATGTCACTGAGAACAAAACGTACCCAATTTAGGCAGGCTATTGGGTGTTGTATTGTATGTATGATAAGTATGTATTTACAAAAAAACAGTATTAAAGTATTCTATCCGTAATCTATTTCCAATATCACAAGCTATGCTTAGTTTGGGGCTAGATGGCGCTGTGCGAAATTAATGTACTGTAATATTTATTTTACAATGCACACAGCCAAAACTTGGAATCAGCTACCTGTGTCTTATGACCCTTGTCTTCAAGACAAGAGGTAATAGGCACCTTCAGGTATGTATCCTTGCGTTAGTACGTAAGTTTCAATGTCAAGAGCTGACCGTTAAAATAAAAAAACCCATTAAAGTATACCGGTGGGAGAACCATTAGACCACAGAGCCGGTAAAAATCGACAAGACAAGAGGGTCCGTATAGCTTGACGAGCTGCCTCGGGCAAGCAAGGCACGTTTATTGGCTAAACGATATAAGACTGTGGGCCACGGGCCCGCTTTTTTCCAGGGATTGATAACCAGCTCACTTGAAAAACAAATCAAGATGTGCTGAGAGCACGATGGAGCTGAAAGGACACATTAATTGGCCAATATAGACAGACAGAGACAAACGCTTATTGATTCAAAAGTCACTTTACGGAGATCCATTTCACAACTCTTTTAACAAGCCTCATAGCTAAGTTGGTAGTAGATCTACCTTCTGCGCTGTAGGCTGTGGGTTCGATTTCCTCCCAGGACAAACATTTGTGTGATGAATATAGATGTTTGTTCTGTGTTTGGGTGTTGTATCATATAGTACGTATGTATTTACAAAAAGTATTTATGTATTCTATCCGTAATCTAGTTCCCATATTACAAGCTATGCTTAGTTTGGGGCTAAATGGCGCTGTGTAAAATAACAGTCCTGTAATATTTATTTATTATTAATTTATTTATTTCAAAACTCAGCAGCATCTTTTTCTTCTCACCCCTCTGGGGTGGGGAATGGGCTTGCAGGGTTGAGCCCCTTTGCCCAGGCTAGTCTACGCCCATGAGAATGGGCGTGTCTGTTGGGGCCCCTTGCGGGTGAGATCCCTGGTTGTCCAGGGAAGGCCCAGCGAACCGATCAGCGACCGCGGTCGTGGTTCGTTTGTGCAGAGGTCTCGGCAGCAGGCCTTCATCTTTCTCTTGCCTTTCTCGTCCAGCGTGTCTGACCAGGTGGTCTGGCGTGTGGCGGGGCAATTCTCACTAAGTGGTCATGCCCCGATCAGTCGGCTCTCTCTCTCTCTCTCGAACATGTTGGTGGCAAGTCTCCGGATGAAGGCGTCGAGATTTTTACTTAAATATGATATAATAATTTGATTTCTCAAAGGAACTTTGATATGCGGATTTGTTAAATGTTTGTCTATTTTCATTTAGAGATAAACTCTAACTCTAACTAACGATTGCATCCATTGCTAACTACTTTGTAAAACGTACGAAAAATTAACTACGAAACTAAATTGCAAGACATGTTGAACCATTTGTCTTATCAAGGTACTCTACTTTCTCATGCAAAATTACCTATTTTTTACGGATTGAAATAGAAACCATTAAATAATCACAAACCTTTATTCTATAAAGCAATGTATACACTAATGCACTGGGTACCCGTCCCGGGTGTGTTCATATATCGGAGTTGAGATCCAGCAGTACCTTTTCTCCCGGTTTGAAGGCAGGCATGCCGAGGTAAGGACACGAAGCACAGCGAAATGCATCGCCAAGGTAGCACTGAAACGAGAAACTTATATATTAAGTATAATATTGCTTACAGTTAGCTGCTTCTGTGTTCTAATGGTTCGCCCACCGGTGTCAGATCCAGAAGTCCCGGGTTTGATCCTCAGGGATACAATATTGTAAATAAATAATTATAAAAAAATATTACAGGACGTTAATTTCACACAGCGCCATCTAGCCCCAAGCTAAGCTTAGCTTGTAATATGGGAACTAGATTACGGATAAAATACTCAAATACTTTTGTAAATACATACGTTCTATATGATACCACACCCAAACATCTATATTCATCACACACACGTTTGTCCTGGGTGGGAATCGAACCCACAACCTACAGCGCAGAAAGCAGAGTTACTACCAACTAAGCTATGAGGCTTGTTATTGTGCTTGCTTTGGTTGGTGGTAGGATTATGTTTAAGTCCGCTTGGCTAGCTACAGATGGTGGTAGCTAGCCAGACCTTATTCTGTCGCTATAACAACCAAAAATGTTTATATTCCGGCATTTAGAGGTAAGATTGCCAGTTCCCCGACTGTTGAGAATTCCGGGTAAAATGCTTCCACCTTCGGCCTTATCATAACCTAATAACCAGGTGAGATGAAAGCCAAACGCTTCCCCGTCGTAGTATTTTTTTATTAAATAAATTGTTGATGGATGGCAGTTTGGCAGGTAGAGATTCTAATTGGATCAATACCCAGTGCCATCAGTCTATATTTTTCTGTCTGACTGAACTTTAAAGGCATCTTTAAAAAAAAATTGATCCGTAAATATTAACCACTCCATACTACATGAGGGTTATTTATCAAGAAGAAAATGCTTCGTAGCATTAAGTTCGCCTATGTACCTTTATTTATTAGTGCAATAAATTATTTTCTATCTATCTATCTATCTAAATATTTTGTTGATTAAGTTTTGTCTTCTTTTATTTATATTTAACTTAATTGAATAATCACGGAAGAGCGGGACTCTCTATCACAGGTATTTTCATACTTAAAAGAGGGTCTCAAACCATGAAACATATTACCTACATACATGATTCATGGTTTGAGACTGTGAAAATGTTTAATGTTAGATTGAGTGAAATAAATTATTTGTATTTGTATTTATAAATATTATGGCGAATTACTTTATATAAATGCTAAACACTGGCCAATCGTTAACTAAATTCGAAAAGATTTTCGTACCTCGATGTAAGAGTCCGACTCGCACTTGGCCGGATGAATGTGGTTTACGTGCACATTCTGTTGTAGAATATTATAAAATAAATTAGAGAAAAAGCTTGTGTTTACTAGAGGATTTTATTTTTGAGTGTCAATATAATATTTCTAGATATTCTTTTTAAATTCAAACTAATTTTGATTACACAATCTGTAAAAAGTATTATCACAAATACAACATGCTCCCTTAATCAAAAATACATTGACTTTATGAAAGAAATATGCTCCAAACCAACAAATTCAACTAACCAACTATTTTAAACCCATAAGTTTGATAAATTTTTCATGGTTAGTACCACCTAAAGGCTTAGTGAGCAAATCGGCTGGCAATTCATTATATTGCATATATCTATTTAAATTCCTTCTTCTTTTCGTGCTGATAACGTGTTGTAGAATATTATAAAAGAAATTAGAGAAAAAGCTTGTGTTTACTAGAGGATTTTATTTTTGAGTGTCAATATAATATTTCTAGATATTCTTTTTAAATTCAAACTAATTTTGATTACACAAACTGTAAAAAGTATTATCACAAATACAACACATTCATCGTATCTTATCAACTCATTCAAGCGCGGTCTATGGTGAACGTGAATCGTAGTTACGCATACCTACTAGTACTAACCGACTGACACATCCAGAGTTATTACATGTATTTTGTATTCAAAATTATTTATTTATATTACATTATCATTGCGTCTAGAGGTAAGATAGCCAGTTCCTCAGTTTGTTGATGATTCCGGGTGAAGTGCGCCTCCACCTTCGGCCTTATCTTAACTTGATACAAGGTGAGATGAAGCCATATGCTTCCCCATCATACCATAAAAAAAATGTTGTGTTTGGTTGTTTTATAAGTCGTTGTTGTATAATCTTAAGTTAGAGTATTCACAAAAATGTATTACCTACATACGTAAAATAATTCCTGTATTACATAATCAGCGTAGTTTGGGGCTGCATGGTTTCATGTGAAAGGTCCCGATGTACTTATATACATTTATTACCAAATTTTGCACGCGTGGTACCCGGAAAAAAAGAAGCCTATATTTCCCTATGGCGTACAGAACATAGTAACTAATTATGCTTAAGTAATATAGACTTTCCATCAAATGACGTAATATGTACTTACACTTCCACAGGAAGACTTGGGGGTATCTTTGACGGTTCCCGCCAACTCCTCGGCTAGTCCACAGGAGCAATCGGCGCACGCCTTACGTTGTCCCGTCGTTGAGCACACTGAAAACGATACATTACACACTTACTATACGAAACGATTACCGTTGAAGAGTAATGCCTAAAAAAAGACGTCCAAATTGAGTCACATGAACTCATAAGTTTGTTTTTATAATGATTAAGGTGTGCAATGTATTTTCGTTCATTTAATTATTCTTAGAATTACAAGAATTTGGTACCTACTAGAATTGCAAGAAAGATGAAAAAACTAAAACCAACTGCAACATTTTAAACATCACGGTTACGATAACGATTGCCAATACCTAAAACAATTGTCCTCTGGTACATGAGCTCATACAGAGGACAAACTCTTTGTATGTTAATAAGTAGGTACTAACCTAGTTAAAGTTAAAAAGTAACTCAATTTGTATTTCAATGGTATCTATAAATATTGTGATTTTTATATGCGGAAATAAGGCCTCAAAAGTATTTATATTCTCAGAATCTGCATGTTACTACCGTTCATTTGATACCCTTATTGTAATAGTAGTGTTGTTACTTGTTATCGTAACCTGGGGATACTTTGATTAAATTTGAGAAAAAAGTAGTCGTAAAACTTACACAAGTAGAAATTACATTCAGAAAAAAACATATTTTGATGGGAATATAATACTGAGTAGGTATACCAAACAAAATGGAATTAGGATCAATAGATTCTCAAAAAAAAAAAACAACGATCTCAACTATTAATTAATGTCCTGTAATATTTATTATTTATTATTATTAAAACTCTATACTTGACATGGGGTCACTTTGATATACCCTGTTTTTAATTTGAAATATGAAAAAAACCCCTGTTTTAGAAAAAAAAGACAAAAATATTAATTCTACTTATAACTTTTGAGTTATGACAAATTTGTACAATGCGGGGCGAATTCGATTGAAGGTGTCACTTTGATTGTATCGCGGTTTGATACTCATTGTGTTAAAAAAATGAATTATATTAGTTATTTAGGCAAGACACCTCGATTAAAGTTTAAAATAAACAAAACACAAAACCTACTATACAAGAATAGAACATTGAAATCACAAGTATTTCCCTTAAATATTTTATATGAAACAGATGCCGCGTTTATCGAAATTTCCCCATCGGATTTTTTGAAAGAGCTTCTTCCAACGAAAAAGGATTATCAGTAAATGAGAGTTTACGAGACATTTTGTGGGATGGCTAGCTCCATCATCGTAGAGTAGACGGCATCCTAACAGACAAGCCCCGAAGTCAAGAAATGCCCTTAGTCTATAGTATAAAAATCAATATGGGAAAGTCTGAAACTGTAAGACATATGAAGATCTGTTCTCAGAAACCATGTCATCCATGGAAAACTGCATTCAAAAAACATTTAAAAAACTTGTACTCAGCTCGGGAATCAAAACCGGACTTTTTTTTTAAATAAAACTAACATTATTTAAATTTATATAGGCATCGATTGTGTAGGTCTTAAGCAGTAAAAACATTGCATGTTTATTAATTTTAGATTTCTAGAGTTAACAAAATGCATTGTTGCCTTTAATTTATTCTAGTAGGTGTTCGAAATGTTTTTTTCGATTCAACATTCAACTCATTTAAAGTTTATATGCGTAAAATTGTCTCTATGGTGGTTGTCTTATGGCTCTTTGCTGGTGTCGCAACTTGCTACATCCAGTTGCTTAAAGATAGGCATAGGCTTGCCACTAAGCCATTCCGAAAGTTTTCTTATCTGCGATAATATTATTTAGCCTAGAAATTATGTTTCATATTAACGTTAACTGCTTACGACCTACACAATCGATATCTAAATAGAAATAGTTTTCGTATTATTTTTCAAAACGTCCGGGCTCGATTCTTATTAGAGAGCTTAATACAAGTATTTTTTTAATGTATGAATGTAGTTTTCCTTGTAACTAAAATCAATGTGTTGGTTTCTAAGAACATATCTTCGTATGTCTTATAGTTTAAGATTTTCCTATATTGACCGATCAAAATTTTACGCCCTGTATAGTTCAGGATTGACACTAAACATAGACATATAACTATGAATGAATATTTCAAAATTCTTCAAGTTTTTTCGAAAGAAAAAAAAAACAAAGTTGACTCTAATTGGTAGTTACTAAAGATGATCGCAATTCAATAAATACGATCAATTAGGCCTTGAAACGTTGCACAGTAAATAAACACAGTATATATAGTATATGCTCTGCGTTTTATATTTTCAAAATGAATATTTGTTTTACCGTCAAAAAATTAAACGTAGGAATACGTGCGTAGTTCTGTCATATCTGGTGGTCATAAGCGCCGTGGCTGAACGCACAGCAATGTCACCTTTATTATGACAAGGTTAGTTCGAAACTAGAATAAAGTTGCGTAAATTGCTAATCTGAGCCCAGCCTACATCCCCGTAAAGCTGTCTCCCTCCCGGTTTATAACCAGGCCAGCGTAATCAAAATAAAAAAAACTGAGTTCAACCTTGTTCAATAAATTATAACATGGCATGACAAAGATACGTAATTACGACGAGCGACGAAACGCCGCGTCGGCGGCGCGGCGTCGCGTCATAGCAGGGCATTGAAACCCACGACACAAAACCTCAACCAAATTGCCTGTTCAATGGAATCGAGGTCGGAACACAAAGCCTAAACAAGTTTTAAAAGATAGTGATTATGATAAGATTGGATGTACAGAGGAACCTTCAATTCACTATAACTATACCTACATACATAATTATTATATTATAAACGGGTCATCATTGGGACCTGTTTTTATTGCAACATGTCATGCTTGGTAGGGCTCATGAGCATTGACTTGACTGATAGTTTTTGGGTACACACAAAGCATAGAACAGAACTTTGTTTTACAAGTTTATGGTGGCAATGGCTAGTGGCAATGCAGTATGTGGTAGGTAACAACCATTCTTATTTCAGTGATATCAATAGAGTCAGATTAGGGCAATGAGTTTGCTTTTTATGCAACCATAATATTTTAAAGAACAAATTAAATAGGTACTCTACTTACCCAATACAAGAAGGAAAACCCTTTGTAGGTAGTCATAAAAAAGTAATTAGTAGGTTAGATACTAGGTACTTACTGGTTGTAAGGAACCATTTAGTAGTAAACCTACTAATTAAAATTTTATGACTACCTGCCTTATGCAAGGTTTGTTTTAATAATGGAATAATAATCAACAGTCCCAAGAAAATGATAGAATTCATACAATTTTGCTTGCTAAATGGTACCAAGGTAGGTGCTTATGCTTAGTTTATATACCAATTTTTGTAATGTGCATATCTTTATCAGTTCAGTATCACAGTCACATTATAATATGGCTTGATTTGCAAAATAGCATACCTCTTAGTGAACTCTGGTCCGGTTTCTTGAGATCATCCTCATCTAATAACTGGTCATCATCAATAATGTCATCATCATTAACACCTGTCCACACTGCTTCTACTGTATCATCAAGTTTCCATATTGCCGGTTTGTTTACTTTGCCATTCAGTTTTAGTGATGCTTTGGAACCAACCTAGAATAATAATGTTCATACTTAACGCAACTCAAGCAAAGGTATAAGATGCAGTAGAAAAACAATGCACACACAATAAAATGCCACTGCTTTGAACAATGAAGTAATAGGATAACACAGCAATGGCTGTGAATTGATTGATTGCTCTGCTTCTTCAAGTAAGATAATATTAAGGGTTACACTGAGAATAGCATGGTTTGAGGACAAGAATTGTTCGATAATTCTAGACATAGCAAAATTTGGCTCTACTGCATATAGTTCTGTGAAGAACACACCAGGACAGTTGTTATTGTAAGTTGTCATAATTATGAAAATAAGACAACTTATAGCCATAGAATACAAAAATAATGTTCAACTTACTTCAAATTTAGGCTTCTCGGCCACATGACTATCAGATTCCTTAGTAACATTTATAAAACCGCTCAATTTCAGTGTTGCATTCAAATCTGCCTCATCCTTCAGTACAAGTTTACCACTAGGTTTAAGGAGCTTTAAAATTACAGCTAGAAGTTTATCAGTGTGCTGAACTGTGTGTGGTGATATAAAGTTGGAAATTACTATGTCGAATGATGAAGGAGAACGTGAGGCTAAAAGAAAAAGTTAGAATAATTTATTTAGAATAGGTATGCTCTCCAATATGACTATTCAATTGCATAGTAGTTTAATACTTAAGATTCATATCGGCAGGTACCTAGGTAAAAAAAGTTACTTACATTCTGTGATCATTGAAGAGTTTTCTAGAACGACTGAATCGTTTTTAGAAATGATTTTTATATCGTTCACTAAATTTTGTAAGCTGCTTTGATCTATGATTTGGTCGCCGTTGTTCCAAATAATCAACACACTGTCACCAACTCTTACGTTGTTCGTCATCGTATATATAGCTTAGTTCCAACAAAGTTAGTTTCAAGCGGGCAGGGCAGCTTCCTGCTACAGAGATCAGAAAGAATTAATAAATTTTAAATACCCGTTCAAACTTCAACACAACACGAGCACGCGAATGCGAAGCGAAATGTTTTTGATACCTACTAGATGGAATGGAATCATGGAATGGAAATTGTGGTTGGTTGGATATTGGATTAAAATTGGACGACCCAACCCATTCCGATTCCATTCCATTAATTCCACTCTATGCTTTGGACTCGAAGAGAAAAAAAAACTACCTACGTAAGAAGAGCCGGGACTCCTAAATCAAAAAGAAAGGTAAAGTCAAAGCTAAGCATATGTTAATCCAATTCTACCAACTTAACGGAATAAATAGGGGTGCTGAATTAAATTTATCGATATCGATTCCATACATACCTACTACAGTATCAATTAATATTATTACTAGATTGTAGGTATATAAAAAACCGAGCCTTGCGCCACTTGCTTTATGTAGGCAACCAACTAATTGTTTTTTTTTCTCAAGACCAGTTGCGCAGTCTTCTCTTCATTGGAGCTTGTGCAACCTAAAATTAAAAAAGAAATAGGTGAGTACAGTCATTCATATAAAAAACATTATTTGTTAAAAAAACTTGTTTTTTTGACCTCCCTGTCTGTGACTATCAACTGACTCAGTCTGGTTTGTGTTGTTGATAAAGACTTTAACTGAGACATCTTTTGACAAACAAACCACATTAATAGTTCAGTTATGTAATACTTATGGGGTCAATTGCTCTGATGTAACTTATTTAGTGGAAATATTATTACAAAAAGTAGACTTAGTATTGTCAAATTGATTCGGTGTGCTTGGCCTTACTCTAAATTGTTATCTAGGGATGATATTGTTAATATTTTTAATATTCAATTATACATTAATTAAATTAAACAACTTGACATGTCGTCATAGCGACGTTTTATATTTTGATGCTAATATTTTTATTAGTGACTTTAGGTTAACGCAAGATACTATGTATCTTAGTAGATATAGTAGGTTAAGTATTGCTAAATTGTTAGCATTTAATATTTGTAATAGGGTCATAGGTACTATGACAAAACACACTGACAGTTAGTCGCTGTACTAATGTGGGAGTTCTAACAGTAGGGTCAGATGACAAACATTTAAACTAGTTAAGAAGACAATGGGAAAGCCTAATTATTTACATCTAGTACATCAAAATATTCAAGGCCTTTTCAGCAAAAAATTAGAAGTAGAATTAATTATTTTTAAGCGATATGAATATCAGTGTTATGGGCATCACTGAACACTTTGTATTGGATCAAAAGTTACTACCTCTTTATAAAGATTACTGTATTGCTAGCGCATACAAGCGAAAGAATACCACTCAAGGTGGGTCTTTAATCATTGTAAAGAATTCTCTGAAATGTAAGGAACGTAAAGGTATTGTGAAACTCACCATTGAAGAAGTTATAGAACTGTCATGTGTTGAACTGGAGCGACACATTGTGGTTTTTGTCTATCGTCCCCCCCGTGCAAACTACATGCTATTTGAGTCCACTATGGAAAATGTTTTAACCAAAATTTTCAGTCGTAATAAATCAATAATAGTGCTTGGGGACTTCAAAATTGATATCCCTAATAATCCTTTGAGCGAAAAAATAATTAACTTATTTAAATATTTCAACTTGAGGTACCAATTCAATAAGCCAACTAAGGTAACTCTTACAACTGCCACTTGCATTGATAATATATAATGTAGTGATACTCCCCTTCAAAAAGATATGTTTAAAAAATTTTACTCAGACCATTATGGTCAGAGTGTGATTTTTGATTGCAATTCGAAACAGGAGCTTCCGGAAATCACTTACAGGCCAATCACCGAATTTCGCATCATGAAATTTCAAACCAAAGTCGGCAAAATGATTGACCCTGATTACCCTTATTCCATGCTTAAATTAACCGAACGAATTTTATAACATACTGTGTAACCTAATACATACAGAACACGACGATATTTTCCCACTATAAACGTGTTAAGGTAAATCTGGCTCTGTGTTTGCAGACTGGGCTACAACCGGTATCTATAAGAGTAGAAATAGACTATAATATGAACTCTACGCAGAAAGAGAGTTAAGGCTACATGATCTACCATTTATTAGTTTCGTCAAAAATACTCTAAAATCTTTAAAAAGGTATGTTATTCAGCAAAATCTTTGCAAATAAAAAGGAAAATAGAGAACTCAACAAATAAAATAAAGGCTACTTGGAAAATGATAAATAATGAAACCGGTAAAACAAAACCTCTAAAAACCAATCGTTTTAAAAGTAGATGATACAATTTTGATTGATAATTTAAAAGTTGTTAATGAATTTAACCATTTTTTATGCATATCTAATATTGTTACTCGGCCTCTAAACTCATCTGTTGATTGCGCGTTGGCTCTACTTGAAACAAGTGTTGAAAAGTGTCATGTTTCCTTTAGTTTTAGACACGTCAACCCTGACTGTATTGTTAAAGCATTTAGGTCAATAAATATAAAAAATCCGATGACCTTTGGGGGATTTCCGTAAAGATATTAAGTACGATAGTAATTGATACTGCGCCATGCCAGACATGGCGCAATATAATGCATAACATATTCAATAGAAGCATCGGCGAAGGAATCTTTCCTGATCTTATGAAACATGAAAAGGAAAGGATCCAGCAAACTATCGACCAATATCGATTCTGCCTGCAATGTAAAATATTTTAAAAACTGATCCTTAATCAGTTACAGTCACATTTTAACTGCGACAGGCTATTTCATGAAAAACAATTTGGGTTTACTAAAGGCCTTTCAACGACCGGTGCTGGTACTATGCTGTTGAGATACGTCTTTGAAGCCTGGGAAGAAAAACAGGATGCATTCGATTCACCTTTCCTAATGTTCAAGTCAGCAATGCTAACATTATCTTAAATGGGGAATCACTTAACTTTATTGAAGCAACTACTTTCATGTCTTATGGCATATTTTTGTGGGGAAGTACAGCTGATATTGAAAGCATTTTTATTCTACAGAAGACAGCTGTACGGGCAATTTATAAAATGAAAACTCGTGACTCTCTCAGGGAACGTTTTAAAGAGATTAATATTCTTACAGTCAGCTCCCAATACATTTATGAAAATCTAATGCACACTCACAGAAACATTGATGTTGACTTTCTGGGGCAGAACGGCCGGGCTAAAATTGTGATAAGGGTGGCGCCGTAAAAGAGTCTTGTCTAGTAAACAACGAAGACGAATTGCAATAACATTAAACAATTAAACGTTAAAAGTAAATCACGTCTTTTCCGTGAGTTTCCGGTGTTCACCATTTACAAATAGCATAAAAAAATACAGATAGTGGTAACTTAATCAAAACGTCACTCTCAGAAACACAGTGTTAATACTGGAAATAAAAATAAACTTGATATACCTAGGTATCGCTTAGAAAAAGTAAATAATTCATTCTTAGGAAACTATAGAGTGAATAAGTATATAGTGAGATTCTATAATAAGCTTCCTCAAAGCGCTACCAAACTCTCTGTTCGTAAATGCAAATTGTATATAAAGAATAAATTAGTTAAATGTGCCTACTACAAAATTAGTGACTATATTGACGATAAGAACGCGTACCTAGCCCGATGTTACTATAACAGTTGACAGCTAAATGGTGATTTCTCAATGTTACAAACTGCCCATTAGGTAGATAGGTAATAATAAATGTTTTAAAATAGTATTAAGTATTTTGGTTTATGATGTATCTACTTAGAATATAATTTAAAACTATTTCTAAATGTTGAATGGATCATCAAAAATTAACCAGCCCGAGTTTCTTGCCTTTCTCCTTGTGCTGGTCGCTATTCCGAACAGGCAGTAGATTTGATGTTTCAAAATGATCCTAAAAAATCTTAATGAATAAAGAAATGTTGACTGTGACTTTGATTTAGTAACAATATACAGATAGATACGTAGAAAGTAACCATTTAGGTACCAATCATGTTTTTAGTATTTTTAACAAGCAGGAATGTACGGGTATGGCGCAAGTTGATCTGACAGCTGCCAAAGTGTATGTCTTAGATTTGATGGTCTATAGTAGGTACAATACAGTAGTCATAGTCTGTATGTGGTGAAGACACAAAGAAGTTGCAGCTTTGTTTACGATTTGTTGGGTTTACAAATATTTTTGTTTTAAAATAAAATGATTTACGAAGCTTTTTTATCAGGGATATGGGCTGCTGTAGGAAGTACTTTGGGAAAATTATCGGGAACAGAAAGTATAGTGGTGAGTACCAATTCAGCCCTGCGTGAATATTATTATTAGATTCGTAGATGATGACTGGTGGGTACCGATACCGATTGGTATTGACCGAACTTAACTATTACCCCTATCAAGTACCGACCTATCTATTGATGACCGAACGCAGCGAACACGAGCCCGCGCGCCGCCGCCTGCGCCCCCGCACCGGCCGGGGGTCAGCCGACACCGGTTACGTTGCCCCGACAACGTGATTACGCAGCTGCAGCGGCCAGCACCCCTGCAGCCCCTCAAACAAAGGGGAAGAAGCAGAGCTGTGGACTTGTCCACAGCGCTGCACCCGCTAGGCCTCCGCGGAAGGAGCCTTGTGATGCAGAGGGCTTCACGAAGGTGGTGAGGAAATATGTGAAGCCTTCTTGCACGAACCAATGTGGCACTGCATCCGTTGACCACTTATTCCGAGCGGAAGTACCCACTACGCAGATCTACGTGTCCCGCGTCCACTACGACGTGAAAACCGCAGAGGTGGTGGAGTACGTCAAGAGGAAAGCCGGAGTGGGGTTGAGGGTTGAGAAGCTGGACTCTCGTCATAATGTGAGTTTCAGCTCATTTATGGTGAGAGTTCCTACGGATCGCCTCTCGACTTTCCTGAGCCCTATTTTCTGGCCGAAAGGGGTGAAGTTCCGGCGATTCAAGGGTCGCCTGTCGCGAGATCCCCCGCACCGAAACACGTCGGCGACATCACGTGTGCCTTAGTTTAAGTTCTATTTTGTATGTATTTTAGTTTTAAGGTATATATTAATATGGGTCTTAGAATTAGTACCTATTTAAACATCCTGTGCAATTCTTACGTTACCTGAAATAAACTTATATTATTATTAAATAAACTTATATTATTATTATTATTGTAGCTCAGATGAAATGAGAGATCGACGATAATGTACAGCATCACGTTCACTGTGACTGCGACTGGATCCCGTGGTCGGCAACGTCATATGCCTTTGATAGATCGCACATGATAATCGCTACGAGGTGCTGCCTTTGCTCCTGCACCTCCATAATTCGCCGCACCAACTTACTTTCGAACTACCTTGGTGGTCGAGTTACCAGCCCTATAGGCATGTTGCCTATCTGAAAGGGAATTCTTCGCCGACAAGTATTCCGTGATTCTTGAGGACCATATTCAAAGATTTTATATAGAATGATAAAAACAGGTCGTTAGCAGCTGTTCACGTCTTCTTTCATTTCCTGTATAATATCACCCGCGTCCATGGTGTACCAGCCTAAAAATGCTTTAGAGTGGTGATCATTCTAGGCTGGTAGATCTATCCAAATAAATAACAGACCAAGAAAACATAACCCAGAAACACACTTAAATATGGTAATTAAGTTTTTATCTGCTCACTGAACAGGGTGAAGGATACTTCATCTGGAGCAGTTTACTTGTGAGCATGGTGGTGGCTAATACGTGGGGCTGCCGGCACTACCTGCGGTCTCTGGATGCTGCTGCTAACTCTGTCACACCAACTGTTGTGTCTGCTGCCTCAAGTTACATTCTATCGGTGAGTGTATGTAACATATGTAAAAACCCTGCCTCAAGCTTGTGAGCATTGTAGTATTGCTGACACATGGTGCTGGCCGCACTTGCTCCGGTCTCTGACTGCTGCTACCAACTTCGTCACACTGACTTGCTGTCTCAACTTACGATGTATCGGTGAGTTAGGTGATTGGAATTAATGACGACCCCTGACTAGGAAATATAGGTAAGAGCCACCTCATCTAGAGCAGTTGCTCACGAGCATGGATTCAGCTAACAACTATTGATTAGATTATCTTTGGCTGGCTGGTCTATGGGAGCTGGCAGCATCTCGGTAACTTTTGTATCCGGTGTCTGGGGTAACATATTCCGTCGGCAGACTTAGAGTTATTTAGGCCTGCCAACAAAAAAAAAACTTAATCGTGAATATTACACCTGAAGATGGTCAGAATTGTCCACCTGAGTACTTATCACCAACACCAAGCTCGGTGATTACCCATGTATTGTAGTGGACTTTTTTTAGTTTGTGATTTTTGTAGGCTATCACTGTCTAATGTCACGCAAGAGCTACCTGAGCTAATTGTATGAACACAGAGGTTGAATGATTTGGTACCTATACTGATTCTAGTGTTTTTAGGCCTTTATGTGTTTTAGTTTATTGAACCGATTTGGCTTATGATCTTACTAGGATCAGTACATTAGCATTACTCAATTTTTTTAATCATATTTGGTAATAGAAGAGAGACTTCCTAACACATGTATCTTTTTGCTTACAAGCAGGTCTCAATCAGTACGCATTCAAAGCATGTAAGCAGATAACGAGTTAAAATTTCACTTATTTTTGTTTTTTCGTGTCCGATTCTTTCTGGAGAAGAAGTACTTACGTAAAGAAACAAAATTACTTTGTAGGTTCTTTGTGTGATCTATTATTATAGTATAAATTCAGTCTGAGTCTCGAAATATTACACTGGCTGGCGTTGGGTTCGGAAGATTAATGGACGTATCTTGTCTCTTGTTTTGCAACTAACTGTTATTGTTGCTCGATACTAGGTAGGTATAGGTATATTCCAGAGCAGAACAATTCGGAGCATGTTTGTGAAGGAAAATGTTGAAAAAACGTATACTTATTCTCGTTTTATTTCCAAGCTTTGAGAGGGCAAAATGTGGTAGTTATTTATTGCTGACATAGAATGTATAGAGATGACCTTGTCTAAAGCGGGATAAGGGCAAGAAGATTACATAATATACATCTGGTTTGGGATTGAAATGTCTGGAATAGCTCTCATTTCAATTAAACCCAACTGATAGTAGCTACCCATAAATATCCGTAAGGACCGTGGCAATCCCTCGAAGAATACTCTTTATCTAACCGTGGTGGGTTTCGTAAGAAGTATTCAAGTGCAAATTTCGAGGTCAAGAGCCGACCCATTCTTATTAAAAAAAAGCCCCGAGTACCTACTTTATACCTATAAACTGCGATCGCAAACTCAGCTGCCAAGTGTGCTGATTATAGCGTTCCACTCTGCGGAATGTTTAAGAGAAAGTCATGTCCTGTTAGACATTACTTTCTCATTCTGCTTTCCTTCATTTTCCGTTTTCAGACTGTTAGGATAGAATTATAATGCCAGTCTAGAACATTTCCTTGCTATCCGGTTTCTTTGATGTGTTCACCGTAAGAGACGTGCCACTTGCAAATCGTGCAGACATTGTGCCGTTTTGTTTGCAAGTGCCTCAGATCTACGCTCTTAGGATTAGTGACGAATCCTAGAAGCAGAAAAGTCGTGAGTGTATATTCTATAGAGTCGAATATGTAAACAACATTCTGAAATGGAATGTCTATTGGTGCACGACCAGGATTTGAACCCATGTACTCTGAATCAGAAGGCTTACCAATCTACTTAGCCTACACAGCTCTTGGTCGTACTAGGGTAGCATAAACCTAATGTAGTTGATGAATGTCTTTCTCTCCACAGGGGATCATCGGAATCCTCGTATTTGCTGAGGAATCGTCATTACGGTGGTGGATCGGGGCCATGCTCATCACGATAGGGCTGGCGCTAGTCGCCAGTCCAAAGGCGAAACTCAAAGACGATTAGCAAGCGGTGATACTGAGCTAGTGTTGTGATAAATCAATGACTTTTTAACATGAAACATTTTTTATTTAAAAATTCAAAGAAATGTATAAAAGTGAATGTGACATGAAAATCCTATACTTAGGTCGGGTTTCTTTAGATAGTTAGTACCTACTTGTACATTTTGTAAATTATTTCTTATACTCAAACTAGTACTTAGACAGTTGAGTTTGCTTTCAGCTTCTTGTAGACTTTGCCACTGAGGCAAAGTCTGAACTTCGATTTGAAAAAAATTGCCCTGCATGAAAGACATTTTTTTATTTTAGTATTTCTGAAAAAGTAATTAAAAAAAAAATCGGTTTTGAGATTTTTGTTTCAAAATAAGAATAAATATGATGAAATGTTACCAAACTTAAAAAAATCTTTTTTTTAAATAAGGAATTGGTTTTCTTGAATGCAGGACTTATTTTTTTTTGTTTGTGCACGTTACTCCTAACATGACTTTTTGATAATTCTCACGGTTTCAGACTTCGCCTCAGTGGCCCTGGAAAAAAACTCTGTAATAAACATAAAATTGTAAATATTTTATAAAGATACATTTTTAAAAATGATTGTTTTTAATTCACGCAGGACTTATTATTTTTAATTTGAGTAGGTACTAATAAATATTTTTAACTTGCATTTGAGGTAGGTACGCAGAAATATTCTAAACAAGTTGCGTCCCGCGGCTTCGCCCGTGTGGGCGTGTGACAAATGTAGCACAATATGTATATCGAAGAATCTGAAACTAAGATAAAAAACATATCTCAAAACCTATAACTACTTACAAAAAAAATTCCAAAGGCTTACAAACACCTAATAATATCTACCCATAACAAGACCTACCAATGGGTAGTATTGTTATGGGTATATCTATTTAAACCAAAAAAATGAAACTGAAGACAAACACGTAAACAATCTAAAATAATACCTAAGTATATTTACTTAGGTATTATTTTAGATTGTTTACGGTTTTTTGGAACCCGTACAAAGACCAAAATGTTGAGCATTAAATTTAAAATTAAAAAGAAAATAGTTTCAAATATCGTAAATTTATGTATTTTCGATTAGGTATCATACGCCGCGCTCACCGCTAAGGTAGCCTCGGTTGGAGCTGTGGCGGGCACGTTTCGGACTGCGGCAATATGTTTTCAGGATTTTGCATTTTAGAGTCGGCGGGGAGAGGACGCGCGCTCTGAGATCTGTCTGTCTGTGGTTATTTGTTTGTATAGTAAAGCTATAATACATACATACGTGTTTCATAATTTACTTTATCGTCTATTCAATAAACCGACTTTTGAGTGAATCGAACCAAGGAATATTTTTATAACTATTTCAGTTTATTGCACACTTCCTAGGGACAGTTTTGTGAAAATAAAAAAAACAGATAAAAATAAGTTTTCATTATTTACTTCATAGTTTATTTAAACCGAGTTTTCAATTAACTGAACCAAGGATTTTTTTGCCATAGAAACTTTAACATTCTGTATAACCCTCTTTGGGCATGATTTTCAAAAAATAGATTAACCTATGTGTTATTCTAGTACCTAAACTATCTATATACTAAATTTCATCTAAATTGGTTAAGTAGTTACGGAGATTAG
Source organism: Venusia cambrica (assembly GCA_951394065.1). Taxonomy (NCBI): domain Eukaryota; kingdom Metazoa; phylum Arthropoda; class Insecta; order Lepidoptera; family Geometridae; genus Venusia; species Venusia cambrica. The sequence goes on along the minus strand of OX596040.1, from coordinate 10,458,123 downwards.
TGGTAACAAACATTCACACAAACTTGCATTTATAATATTAGTGAGATTATTGAAACATTAAGATTTACATGATCCTACTAAGCTAATCCTACTTATCTATGTCTCTATTATATTCTGTTATTAAAAGAAGGTTATTTGTGAAGACGCAACGGGGAGGTATAAATACTCACCCTTCTGCACCACTCGGTAATATGTAGTGATGGGAGTCGTTTTCTCGAAGAGTTATTTCTTGACGATTTCTGTTTTCTTCTCTGGCAATCCTATGTTTTAAAGTGTGCTTAAAATGCACGATCTGATGGACATTTTGCTGAATAAATTGTCCCCACTGCAACATAGTATACATCGTTTATGGTTGTAATAAACAACGTGTATATATTACCTACACATAACTTATGAATACTTAAAACTGACCATAATTTATTGACAATTTATTTCATCGATCAACAAACCCATCCCTACAAGTTTTATTCTCTGGTCAATTTGCTTATTCTGTCCCCACTATAACAGAGTGTTCACAGTATAAGGTTGTAATAAACTACGTGTGTTACACATTGTTAATGAATACCTTGAAATGTGATCCTAATTTATCGACAATTCATTTCATCGATCATCAGACCCATCCCTTCAAGTTTTATAGACGCAATGACGCCGGCTCTCGGCAGTGGCGCGCCGTTGTTCATTCGCTCCAGATGTCAGTCCGTCCGCTCTCCCACCGCTCAAGTTCTTACCCACACGCACGATCGATAGCTTCTAACCACAAACATCAAAACTAAAAACATCACTAAATAAAACCAATGAAACTATTTTGATTAAAGTGTGAAAAAAGTTCGGTTATCGATAAAGGTGCACCGGCGCGTCAACAATGTAGTCATAGTGACGCCTCTGACTTTTGATAGTTATTTGTTGATAGAAAATAATTATTAAAATGTTGCAAAATAATCGTGTTTGTGTGTAAAAGTGTGGTAATTTCAGAAAATGACAATAATAATTTGTTGAAATAGCAGTTTAATTACTAGGAAAATGGGAAATGGAATGAACAAGGTATGTGTACGATAAACATACAATTGTATGGTATTCTCCTCATTACATTGGGGTTTTGTTTTGGGTAAGCAAAAGCAAGGCTCGTGTTACGTAACGTTGCCGCGTGTAGTCCGCATGCCCTCGTAGCTACGAGCTATCGTAGAGGTCTGTATCTGGCTCCACTCTTCTACGAACGTAGCTTCGTAGCGCTCCTAGATCTTTGAAGGTGAGAGTGCAATAAAAAACTTGTTCAAAAACTAAAACCAGATTTTTATTTTTATTATATTATAAATATACAACCTACATGTAATTAATTGAATTGAATACTTTTTCTTTTCATAGTGATGTAAGAAGATGAACATATTTTTTTTAATTTTTTTGGCAAGTTTAAAATAATGAAACTACACTCGTGAGCAAAAAACTCGATTCAGGCGACACACCTGCACTCGCAAGTCACTGGCAAAAAAACTGAACGCGAAAATACTTTTTTCTTAATAATATGTTAAAGCTGATAGTATTAGCCTCAAAATGATAAAAAATATTGTAATGTTTCTAGCTCGTACAACCCAACAAAATGATGTGATCGGTAACCACCCTTTTTACGCTTGTTTACAATAGTGCTAATTAAGGGTTACTGACCCATATAAAAGGTTATCTACCTGACCGTCACACTTCAACCAATACACATCTCCGTTATCAACAAGCAAGAATTCTACCTGGAAATGGACACAACAAGTGATGAAGCTGCTCAAGCGGTCACCCTATTGCGACAAGGCCAGAGTCAGCGTGAAGTGGCACGTGCGCTGAACATGAGCCAGTCTGCTATTTCCAGAGTTTACCGTCATTACCAAGAGACTGGTAACTTTAATTGAAGACGCGGTTCTGGAAGAAAAAAGTGCACATCGGAGAGAGATGACCGATTCATTGTCAGCACATCGCTGAGAAATCGGGCCCTTACTGGCGTTTAAATCAAACAAGAGCTCAGAGAAACGCGAGGAGTGGCTGGACAGTCAGAAGACGACTTAAGGCAGCTAACCTGGAGCCAAAAAGGCCAGCTACTGGCCTCAAATTAACCCCAGCCCACCGAGCAGCCCGCCTATGATTTGCCAGAGAACACGTTGATTGGACTGACGAACAATGGAGCTCCGTTCTCTTTTCAGACGAAAGCAGAGTGTGCTTACATGGTAGCGATAGAAGAGGACGAGTCTACAGAAGACCTGGAGAAAGATTCACGCAGTGCTGCATCAAAGAAAATGTGGCTTTTGGAGGAGGTTCCTGGATGGTGTGGGCGGGTATTTCAATGGATGCAAAAACAGAGTTGGTTTTTATTGAAACTGGCGGTCGAGTGGGAGGATTGACGGCGAGATTTAAGGTATTCACGTCATTCCCTACGGCGGTTTCATCGGCGAAAACTTCATCTTAATGCACAACAATGCCCGTCCACATACTGCAGGTGCCGTCCGGCAGTATTTACAGGAGGTCGAAATTGCCGCTATGGACTGGCCAGCGCGTAGCCCGGATTTAAATCCTAAGAAAGTTCAGGCTAGAAATCCTGCACCAGCCACAAAATCGGACCTCCAAGCGGCTCTCGTTGAAGAATGGGATAGCATCGAACAAGATCGAGTAAAGAAGCTTATTCGATCCATGAAGAAGCGATTGGAAGCTGTTATTAGGGCCTGGAGAGGGAACAATAAATATTGATAAGTTAATTAAAATTAAATTAATATTTTGACGAATTTAAGCTTGTATTTTCTTTACTGTTAATTATCACCTGTTTTTCATTGTTTAAGACTCCTTCTCATTAAATATTTTTTCTTTCCCAAAAAAATGTTTAAACAACAACGTAGTGTCATTTTAAAGCTAAAACTAACAGCTTTGATATGTTAAAATCAGAAATAGAATGAAAGCTTCAGATTTTTTGCTAGAGACTTTTAACCACGAGCGTGCGTCCTGAGTCGATTTTTTTGCTCACGAGTGTAGTTTCGGCCTTCGGCTTCGCACGCGTAGTTTCCGGATAAAAATCCAATGTTCTTCCCAGTGACTATAACTATGCCAAATTTCATCAAAACCGTTCAGCGTTCAGCCGAAGGTACCTACTTTCGTGAAATGGTAACAGATTATTAACTTATTTTATAATATTATTATTAATATTTTATATTTCTTATGTTGCCTTCTTATGTTGGTAAACAGGCATACCGTCCTCCCGATCGTACCTAAGTAGCTACAGTCGCATTTGGACGATTACAACACCAGAAGCATCACGCGCATGTCGCAAACCCTTTTAAAGGAGGTCTAGCGACCTTACCGCAGGATCACAGTATTATTATAGATATAGTGCTAGTTGGCTGCGATATTATGTAAGGCAGGTACTTCCCCATACGGGCTGCTCAAATACATTACAATATTCTTTATTGAACAAAAAACGTAAATAAATAATGAATGCACAATAGGCGGTATTATCACAGAACAACTGAGTAAATAATAACAAATAGTGAGTAGGAAATCCAACAATATCCCTAGAACGACTACCATGGCAACGGTTTTGAGAGCACTTTTCAAAGAACAGATATCAATCTTTTCACATATGCGAGGGGAACTTATTCACTCATTGTATTCTGATGACTTAATACGAGTATGACGTACGGTTGACATATAATGAGTGTTAGCAAGTGTGCTTAGAATAAGGTTTATGAAAGCACACTTAAATCGTAGTGTTTAACACATATCAGAATCAGTTACGGGCGAATAACCAGTTTATACATACCTATCAGAACAGATAACAGGTGCCAAAGATAGTAAGTACCTGTCTAAGTAAGTTCACTCCTAATAAAAAATCGATACCCGCCTTGGGAACCTTTCGTGCAAAAGACAGCTTGGCTTAGAAAACGATGTGGGCTATTTTCTCACGTTTTACTAAAACCACGAGTCAATTTTAAAAGTAGGTAGTGTATGAGATCAAACAGTCAGGTAACTTATTTTAATAATATATATATATATATCGTTTTTAAGGTGGAACTAATGTTTTTCAGAAGGGAAGGCAGACACAATTTTAATATTTTTTTCACTTTGGTCTTTTGTTTCGATGATTCGTTTTCCACGATTTAAGAATAGTACCTACTCAACCATGTATTCATATTAACCTAGGAATGGTTTTATCAAAGAAGTATCTTGTAGTTAATATATGTATGCTAGTAAGTAGACCACGTGGGATGAACTGAATCACCTCGCTAACTGAATATATATGTTTAAATGCAACTATCGCAGAAACTACGGTACCTGCCTCGATAGGGCCGAAATGCATAAAATTTTATACATTGGAATCCATGATGATTGATGGCAGCCGTTATGGAAATACACGACATGCTAAGGCAGGATCGTAAAATTGGCTTCTACCCTAGCAATAACTATCTTGTAATATAAAACTCCAGCTGAAGTAAAGCAAAGTATAAATCGACAGTATGATACTTTTACGTAGGTACCTTAGCTTGTGTAGCCATCTGCATTTAATTAATTTCTATTATGAATATAGGTTTACGTGCTTATGCTTTCATCTCACCTTTTTACAAGTTGAGATAAGGCTGAAGGTGGAAGCACAATTCACCCGGAATCCTCCAACTAACTGAGGAATTGGCTATCTTACCTCATTTTGCGGGGACACAACAATTTTTAGAATTGTTGTTATAGCGACAGAATTTGGTAAAATGGTGGTAGCTAGCCAGGCGGACTTAAACAAAGTCGTACCACCAACCAAACCAAGCACAATATTGTACTTCCCTGGGGATCGAGCCCGGGACCTGCGGATCTGAAATCGGTGGGTTGAACCACTAGACTACAGAGGCGACATCCAAGGGAGATGACCTCCACGGACAAGAAGATAAACAAAAGAAGTATAAATCAAAGTTAATTGAGTCCGATGCGGTGCATACAAACAAAATTGACCTAGGAGTTCAATTCAAGCAAGACAAACAAGCCGAAGGTCGCTTTGTTTTCCTAAGATCGATCAAAACATCTTCACATCTGTTTGCGAACTTTATGAAATTCTGAACATATGGTGCTTGCAATCTTACATTGTAACTTTACATTATACGTCTTGGTACAGAAGATGTTACCTGGGGTAAGATGTAGGCAGATAGTGATATATAATTATGTATATATCAATACACATATCTACCTACATCTTATTACAGATTTATTTAGTTCGCTTTGTAGTTTTCGGAAGTAGAAAGCCAATTCGTTTTATTCACAGATGTCGTACAAGACTACATAAGTCAGCAGATCGGTCAAGGACCCTCTTACACTGCAGAAATGGGACTAGTGTATAGTCTGATGTATACTTTCTGCCTATTTTGAAGGAAGTTTAAGTACCAATGAACTTATTTGTACCCACAAATTATTAGATTTCTCAAATTATTGATTTTTATGCCACTTGGCCTATTAATAATTCAGTAATACCCATATGAGTGTCGGTTTATAAAAATATGCTCGGCCGCGGCGCTGCTCGGTGAAGCCGTTTATCATAATCCGGCTTCGGAATGGCATAAAACCTACTTATTTTATAGGCCAATTGCTTCCGGAAGCAGCGACATGTATGTACATTAAAAAAGAAGAACCGTCTCCGTGCAGGACTTTCATTTGAAGAGTTTCGTACATGCGTTGAAAAAAAGGAACCCTAATTTGTGGTTTGTTCAAATACCATTGCCTGTTTTAGGCACAGGATTAAGGAAAGTTAATGTAGTTATTATTTATTTAATGCATAGATATCAAATAGGATAGGTATAAGCGGTGTCGTTAAATTAAATCAACATTATTATTTATTCATACAATATGTTCAATTAAACTTACTATTTACAAAGGAAACAGTCGGGATACCAAAGGACCGTTACAAACGGTCTATAGGTCGCTCAACTGTTACAGACCATGTACCGGACAAAAGTGTGTCCCAGACACTGACTGCATTGTCACGCTAAATAAACTAGTAGTTCGCTTCGAACTGAGATCTCGTGATGTCTGGTTCGTGAGGTATTTATATATTAATAATGCTTTTGACTACGATAAGAGTGTGCTTTCATTGAAACTTTCTATGAGCACACTTTTCTCAATCTCTCTATACTTAATCACATCACCAAGTCTTCGAGGCTCATTCTTTTCAAACCGCCTCTGTGGTCTAGTGGTTCAACCCACCGATTTCAGATCCAGAGGCCCCGGGTTCGATCCTCAGGGGAGCAATATTGTGCTTGGTTTGGTTGGTGGTAGGATTTTGTTTAAGTCCGCCTGACAAGCTACCACCAGCTTACCTAATTCTGTCGCCATAATAACAATTCCTAAAAAAATGTTGTGTTCAGGCATTTAGAGGTAAGATAGCTTGTTTCTCAGATTGTTGAGCATTCCGAGTGAAGTGCGCCTCCATCTTCGCCATTATCGCAACTTGTTACCAGGTGTGATAAAGGCCAAGCGCTTTCCCGTCGTACAAAACAATTATTAAAAAAAATTAATTAGAATAGATCTATTTAATGAGGAGTACTCTCAAAAATGTTGCCGCATTTTTTACGTAGTACCTTGTGGCTTATAAAGAAATCTACCCTACTAGCCTACGGATGTCATGGGCTAGAAGTAAAAGCGGCCAACAGGTTTACACAAAGCTTTATCTGTGATCCCTTATCTGTCTACCAAGCTTGGTGATTATGGCCAAACCTTACTGTTTTGGGGGAAATTCTTTCTATATTTTGGTGGACATTACAAATGGGCTGTAAGCGTGGGATTTATTGTAGCTTTTCCACCCCAATACCTCTATTTCCAACCTACCAACACAAAAATCTCCTCAATTTCTACTCATGTTATCTATTTATATTTTCAATTTCATCTGAATCGGATAACCCGTTGGAGAGTTATACCATCACTAAAATTGCTTCAGACATACATACAGTGACAGTGTATGGAAGAGAGGTTTTGAGGTACTCTACGAAACGGCCGACTGGGCATATTCGCTCCATCGTATATCTGAATTGTTACTTATGCTAGCCAGACAAGCGAGGTAAAGAGATAAAATAGCCCAAGATGGGTTATTTTATCTCTTGTCTCATTAAAGAATTATTATGCAAGAGCACTAGATCAGATATTCATCCTCACGGGCGACAGCCCATGAGGATGAATATCTACAATTAATTACAAATATTTCGGCTGATGAAAGTGGAGCCAGCCAGATATTCAATTTATTTATCTATAAATTTATTCAAATGTAAAACATTTTCGCCTCAATTCCCGGCGAAAAGTTTTCCTTTATTATTGAGTTACTTAGGAAAATATACTAAGTATTTCTCATTCTTACCCGTATCGTGTTTCAGAATTATTGTAAAACAGGCTATGAAGGCAATGCTGACTTGTATTACAAGTGTATTTCATATTAACTGCTGAACGAACCTTTATAATATAAAAGTTTTCGCGCCTGAAGCGCTTAAATGCTTGATTAGCTTTATTACTGAAACCGATTTCGGGTTTTCGTTCCTTTTGCTATAAATTAACTTAAATTCATCTAAAATTTGTTAGCGGCCCAGCGGTTTATGAGCTTATCAGAAGCTGATATATACCAGAACAATCCCTTTGTTGCTCTGAGCAAAGCAATTGTTTTAGAGTGACCCATAGGTTATAGGTACTGCACACTATAGGTACCTGACCGTAGAGGACCAATAGTAGTAAGCCTTGCCGCCAAGCAGCAAATATACCTGCACCTCGTTACTCTAGTGAAATGAATGTTGTCGAAGCCGTCATGGTCGCTCACTACTCGCAATCCATAGTTTTGCTAGTCTCTATCCCAGACACCCCAGCTGTGCAGTTTTTTTTGTTAGTTGTATTTCGATTGCTGACCTCCTTTGCAAGAGGGTAACCAATAGGTGACGCTGACTTACTGTTCTCTGTTCTGTCTATTCCACTTTATACTCAGCGCTCAATATTGCCGGCAGGTGCTCCCGGGGCTCTACGTGGGCAACTACCGGGACTCCAAGGACCTTGTTCAGCTCGACAAGTACAAGATAACCCACATCCTGTCTATACACGACGCGGCTAGGAGGCTACATTCGGTGAGTTATTATTCTAAACCCGTGGTATTTGATCGACGACAAGATTTACATGCTGATTCAGGTTAAAATAATGTTCTCCTGCCACTTATATGAGAAAAATATTCCAACTTAAAGTAGGTTAAATTCTACCAATTGTTGTGTTCCGGCATTTAGAGGCCAGTTCCTCAGACTGTGAGGATTTCGGTTGAAGTGAGCCTTCACCTTCGGACTTTCTTAACTTGTAACCAGATGAGATGTATGCCAAGCACTTCCCCGTTGTACATTAAGAAAATAAAAAAAGATATGTAAGTACGTAGATCCGTCGTTCTTACAATGATATCTGTAACGTTATCTAATCTAATTAATGCTACATTAATACATTTTAGGTTGGTTGGTACTAGGTAGTCTACGTACCTACGTTCTAAGGTCGTTCCTATATTTTATAGGACCTAGCAATCTAGCTACTTTACTTGCATTTGGTAAACCATACCCCCATAGCTTTTATTCGCTACTTTACTTTCATTTGGTAAACCTTTCCCCCATAGCTTTTGTTCGCTACTTTACTTGCATTTGGTAAACCATATCCCCCCCCCCCCATAGCTTTTGTACGCTACTTTACTTGCATTTGGTAAACCATACCCCCCCCCCCATTGCTTTTGTTCGCTACTTTACTTGCATTTGGTAAACCATACCCCCCATAGCTTTTGCTCGCTATTTTACTTGCATTTGGCTTACCAACCCCTACCATACCCCTATAGCTTTTGTTCGCTACTTTACTTGCATTTGGTAAACCATAGCCCCTATAGCTTTTGTTCACTACTGTACTTGCACTTGATCGATAATTAAATATGGTATAGTTCATTACTTGATTTGACTGGTTCCGTTTTATGCTATGCATAGTCAGTCTCGCAAGGTCTACTGCACTCAGAGCCATTAGTCACTGCTAGCGGTCGCGACTTAAGAATCGACTCCTCCAACTCAGCACCATGGATGTCGTAAAAGCCGACTAAGGGAAGAAGGGCAGCAGCTTTCTTCTGTGTATTATCGAGACCTTTTCTGCGATCACCGACGTAAACGTGGCAAAAACCACCAGCTTTGGAGGTTACTCTGTCCAGCAGTGTACACTAATGGGCTCTTGATGTGATTTATTGAATAAAACGTATAGCTTACAATACCATGGATGACTCATACATATGAGTATGCTTATAATTTTCACATATTCTTTTTCCAATTTTCACATAGAAATGTTGCATAAAATCGCCTACCTAATATTTTTTATTATATTTATTTCATAAAAGAGATGAAGTAAATGATTAAATATTTATTTCTACGATAGTTATTTCTATGTAAACCTACATTGTCATGGTAGAATCTACAGAAGCAATTAGGAGAACCAGGACAAACGCGAAGTTATAAAAACGGAGTTTACGATTCATTTGCTAATGTACTCGCGCTGTAGTTACTTACATTACAGAATGCGATAAGAATCCAATTAAAAGATTTTCTAAGATTTTATTCAAAACTTTTTTACCATTGGTGGTCGTTATTAGACATATTTTTATCTGTTACATAAAATTTCTTTGTTTTGGGAGAAGGAACCTATAAAGAAACATTGTAGTATACAAACGTATGTCATAGGCGCCACAAATAAACCAGTTTAATAGCGTTACGCTTCGTAGCACGGTCTACGAGAGAAATATAACGAAAAGCAATGTGTGTTACAGTTCGAGATTTGCACTTCATAGCTAGTAAGTATATGCTAGGTATAGGTACCATCAAGTGACCTTATATTTGTACAGTACACTTGTTTTTTGAGAGGCTTTGTGTAAGAAAAGTTGTACAGTGGAAAGTAAGTGCAAATAAGAGCTAGAGCATTCCAATAAAAAAAAAATACAATACAAAAAACCTGTACAAGATATTACTTGACCTACTTGTTAATCCGATCAACACCGCCACGATGTTTTATAGGCAAGGCACGTTTTAATTTCAAACTGAATAAAAAAAACTTCCAGTTTATAATCCTACGGCGCATAAGTATAACGTCATGAAAGCGGTGAGTCAGTTGCCGCATTGGAAATATTAATTAAGGCGGGCCTGTACACAAGTATTCAACCATTAAAATCAGAATATAAATGTTGTTCGTATGGGCAAAATATTTTGCGTTTATTTTGAATGAGATTGGGATTTTAGAATTCTTCTTCTCAGTTGGGCACTCTTGGCCCTTTGGTCGTGTTCATGGGTTTATCCTGATGAATGACGGCTCTTGCTATGCGTCTGCATTCTGCTCTAGTAGAGGCATTGTGGGAGTAGTCGGTCATGGTAGATTTGGTGAGAGATTTAATCAGTTCCCCATCTGCTGGAGAGCGGCCACGGGATCTTGACCTCATGTCCTTGAGTTTTTAGAATATCGCTTATTTATCAAGCGATATTCATATCGCTTATTTATTAAGCGATATTCACCTATCAAATTAAAGTAGCAAGTCCGATGAAAAACATTTTTTATTGAATCGGACTTGGCATTTAGAATTAAACGGCTGACTGCTTTTGTACGCGAGAGCAGCGGTACTTTAAATTATATTCTGTCAAAAGGCTTCTTTCATAATTAACGTCATCCATTTTCCGCGTCATGATATATCAACAAACATTAATCACTATCAAATCTCCATCTTCATTTCATGAAACCTGAAGGAATAACCATTCATTATCACGATTACCGAATTTGATACCTAGTGTACTTTTGCAATCTTAGCTTCCCTTCCTATCCAACATAAATCTTGAATATTTGAATTATACTTGGTAAGTAATAGGTATAAAAACAAGGATTTTTTTAGTAAACAAGGTAACTCCTGAGACTTTGTTTCAGTTATTAGCAGGACAGCCCGGTTGGTCGGTTAGTAATAGACGGATTCTTTACTTGTGCAATCAGTGTCCTAAAATAAAAATAAATATTTCACATTTAACATCTAGCCCCAAACTAAGAGAAGCTTGTAATATGAAAATATAAATAAATAATAATAAAAACATTTACTTAGTTAAAGATAAGTACAGACTAACCATATTAATTAGTGATACTCCTAAAATAATTTAAAACAATAATATTTACGTATTTATGTATAACAATTTACGGATAAAATACTTGTATACATTTTTTTATTGTTAATACACACCTATATAATTATCATACAATACAACACAACACAGAACAAACATCTCTTTTCATCACACAAATATTTGCTCAGGGTTGGAATCGATCACACAACCTACAGCGCAGAAGGCAGAGCTACTACCAACTGCGCTGTGAGACTTGTCGATTGAAATCAGAAACGTAAATGAAAAACATTGAGAATTAACATCGGATTCGAGCGGTTCTCATCCTGTTTAATCAATGCGGTTCCCTTTCTATGAGTGCTATTGACAAAATGTTGCTCGGATGCGATTTTAGAGTTAAAGAGCGGAGGAAACAATTTTTTATTTATCTATGCATAGAAAATGATGTAGCATAGTTTACTGTGTGCATGCCTTATGGCCAGCGTGGTGAAGGATGCTTTCATTATTCAGGGCAACGTCCTTGAGAAAATGAGACGCGAGCAAAACTTTCCCTGCTTATGCTCCCTTGTGAAAACTTTTTCCTTTAATCGCGGAGAAAGTATTATATTTCTATTTTGGAAGCTTCTGTTGGCACTGGTACCGCAAAAATAGCTATAGAACTGGCATACATAATCATCGAAAAAGCCTTCTGTAAGACATGGGATTCCCGATAGAGTACAATAACCACACTTGGCAGGCGGGCTTATGATCATGGTGTTGTTAAGTACTCAGGAATGTAAAATGATATTGCAAAATCAATATAACGTTTTGGTCTCTTAGCTTTATCACATTCCTAACTCAAATAAAAATACCTGCTCTTTTAACATGTTAAAATAACTGGAGTGTCAAGCTTGCTCCATCTTAGGCCACATCTTTACTTGTTTTACATGTAAGCTGGTGGTCAAACGCTTGATAATATCAATAAAAAAATAAGAGTTTTCACACTCCAGTTCCACTCGGGAAGTAGCTGTTATTTATCTCTTGGAATAATCCCTTAGTTGCCTCTTACAACATCCATGGCAAGGCCATATTTAGTTCCAGCGTATCCAGGTTTCCTTACATTAAGACTAAAATCACTAATCCGCTTGCCAAGCATGACAATTATAGAAATTCTAAAGCACTCACGCCTCAGTGGTGTAGTGGTTCGCCCACCGTTGTCAGATCCAGGGGTCCAGGGTTCGGTCACCAAGGGGAGTACAATATTGCTCTTGGTTGGTTGGTGGTAGGACTATGTTTTAGTCCGCCTAGCTAGTTACCACATCTTGCCTAAATCATAACAACAATTCTTAAAAAAATGTTGTGTTTCGACAATTAGAGGTTAAGATAGCCAGTTTTCCTAGGTTTGTTCAGGATTCCGGCTGAAGTGCGCTTCCACCTTCGGCCTTATCATAACATGAAAAATCATGTGATAAGAAAAAAAAAACGATTATAGTGGTTCCTAGTGATTTTGACCCGTTACAGTTTTATTATGAGTAAAGATATTGTAATTATAAATAGTTTTGTCATCAATGTGATGATTCGCTTGTTGAGGCCAATTCACGGAGTTTTTAACACAGACGGCGGCGGGTTACTACACAGCCTGGCAACCCGCCGCCGAAATTCCAGCAAATGTGCGCATGATATGTTGTATCATATCCCTTCTATTCTTTTCCATCACTGTGCTAGCAGATGTATAGTCAGGTTATAGGCATTCCTTGTAGATGTTCCATTGTGCATATTACATAGATTCGCCTCTATCATTAGGACTGGTAAGGAATGGATTTCGTTGCCTTCATCTGTTTTTTCGCACCAATACAATCACAAATTAAAGTCATAAGGACATGAATCCAGAGCGATTAGGTTCCTTTTAAGCATGCGTTTTTAACCGCCTCTGTGGTCTAGTGGTTCAACCCACCGATTTCAGATCCAGAGGTCCCGGGTTCGATCCCCATGGGGAGTACAATATATTGTGCTTGGTTTGGTTGGTGGTAGGACTTGGTTTGGGTCCGCCTAGCTAGCTACCACCATCTTACCTAATTCTGTTGCCATAACAACAATTCTAAAAATTGTTGTGGAACACAACATTTAGAAGTAAGATAGCCAGTTCCTCAGGTTGTTGAGGATTCCGGATGAAGTGCGTCTCCACCTTCGGCCTTATCTCAAATTGTAACCAGGTGAGATGAAGGCCAAGCGCTTCCCCATCGTACAGTAAAAAAAAATTGCGTGCTCCATCTGAGGCCACATATTTACTTATTTTTCTAATGAGCTAGTTGACATATGCTTGGTAAATAACCAATAAAAAACAATAATTCATGTTTGAATTTATTTACAATAAATGTTAGCGAGCAAGCGAGCAAATTGTTCAGGTAAAACAATATTGAAATAATCGAACAAATTGTGTTATACGCTACAATAAACATTGCTTAGTACATTCCAATCACGTTTGCACGTTCGTAGTAGTTCTTTTCACATAGTTTTGTAGACCTCGCCTTTCTTAAAGCTCTTTAGTAACAGTTCTTGAACGAAATAAATTGTTTTCTGTTATTTGAGACAGCATTGTTTGTTTTATCTGTATTCTGCAGTCCGTTAAAATTGAGTATGAAACTATGGAACCAATAATTGCTGTTGAGTAGGTATTCATTCCAGCTTGTAAACTGAATATTAGTAAAGTTAAGTTCAGACTTAAACTATTTGATTTGGCTTGACCTTGAGGTTTGTGTGGCAAACTGCTAATTTCAATTCAGACAAAAATCGTAACTTAATTTGTACTCAAAGCCCCACAAGGATTAATCAGAATATCATTACTTTTGGTTTTAAGCCTGGTAGATATCACACTTGAATTACACAGTATTAACATATCTATCAGA